>CM044982.1:28444295-33444295 GCA_024586325.1 Stellera chamaejasme
AGTCTGACGAGGTCAGACTTTTGGAGAGGTTTCGGCAGTTGAACACCCCCCCGAGGTTCAACGGCCGAGGAAGGCCGAAGGCTAGAGTTTGGTTTGTGAGAGTTGACAAACTCCTGGGGAGGCTACACTTCTCCCCGGCATTGCGGTGGGGATGTCGCCAGGGACCTCCGACAGGCACAGTTTGATGATCTGGAGCAGGGGACCACGGCCGTCGGAGAGTATGAGTGAAAGTTTGATTGGCTGGTTCATTACATACCACAGTACTAAGGTGTGGAACAGGAGGAAGTTGAGAGTCGGTACGTTCCCCCACCGATCTCAAGAGCGAGGGAGGGGTTCTGTACCGCAGAGTTCGTCAAGGTTTATGGGTAAGGCAGGCAGGACTGGGTAGAGTGGCAGGGGTAGCTGGGTGGCTGTGATAGTTCAGTTTTGGTTGAGTTGTGTTAGGCAGCACCCCGGCCGGCCATGCTGCAGGTAGGCGGGGTAGTGCATGCGATGCAGGGCAGATAACTGTTGGATACGGGATTGCTTTCTGGTGCTGGGATAGGAATCCAACAGTGTTTTATGTCCGCAGTCTTGGTTCCAGCCCAACACACCCGAGGGTGTGGTTTATAGTGGAGGGCGTCCCGAGATCACAGCGGCGACTTTCGTTTTAGCCACCCCCTCCGCCACAGCAGCCCAGAGCTGGGCGCACTTTCCAGATTGAGCAGGGAGACACCTTGCAGCGTGGGGCATTACAAGTTATTCTGTTTCTGGATGATACACTTGTTCATGATTTACTTGGTACTAGAGAGTCTGTTTCGGTTTTGGCACAGAAGTGTGTCGAATCTCTGCATTTGGCTAGCAGTGAGCTGCCAAATGATTCTGGTACAAACGGCTGGGAGCCGGTTTTGTTTTCTGAGGTGGCACAGGACTGCGTGTTATCTATTGGCAGACACAAGATTCTGTCAGGTCTGTTGGTGTTGGACACACCAAGTATGATGTTACTTTTTGGGATGATTGGTCTGCTCAAGAGTTCCGTGCACATTGACCGTGCTAACCGTAGTATTACGGTTTCTGGAGAGGTGTTACCTCTCATGGGTTTTGATGGGGTAGAGGTGGTAAGGAGCAGCATGGAGCTGCAGGTTTTGGGTCAGGTTCCGATAGTGGATTTGGAGGAGTACTACGATCTGGCTACGGTAGATACTCGGTTGGAGCTGGATAGGATTCCAACGGTTCAGGATTTTTCCGCAGGTACTTCCAGAGGGTTTGCCTGGGATGCCCAGAGAGGAAAATTGTGTTTGGGATTCGTCTGCAGTGGGATTTCACTCTAATTTTCATTCCTCCTTATCGGATGTTGGCAGTGGAGATGATTGGGTTGAAGAAGCAGTTGGGGAAACTACAGGAGAAGAGTTTCATCCGCCCGAGCACTTCACCCTGGGGTGCTCCGGTTCTGTTTGTTAAGGAAAAGGATGGGTTACTCCGAGTGGGTTTGGACTACAGGCGGATGAATGCCATCACAAGTAAGAATAAGTACCCGTTGTTGGGGACTGATAAGCTCCTTGATCGGTTGGGAGATATGAGGATCTTTTCCGTGGTTGACTTGCAAGCGGGATACTTTCCGTGTGGATGAAGGAAAAGGATATGCCAAGACTGTTTCTTGGATTGGGTATGGACACTAGGAGTAGGGTAATGCCATTTGGTCTGATCAACGCACCGGCAGCGTTCATGGACATGATGAATCGGGTGTACCGATTATATTTACACTCTTTTGGGAAGTGTTCATCGAGGATATTCTGATTTACTCCCGAGATGAAGGCTCGCACCAGGAGTATCTAAGAGCTATTTTGCGGGCGCTTTGGGAACATTGATTTTACATCATCGGTGAATATGGGTTTCAGCGGTTTCCAAGAGGATTAAGGTTGTATAGGATTGGAGGCAGCCAGCCTCAGTACGCAAGATAAGGAGTTGAACATGAGGTAGCATAGGTGGCTCGAGGACATTAAGAATTAGGATGGTGGTATCTAGGGCACTGCTAGCAAGGGCAATGCAGTTGCCGATACTTTGCGTAGAGAGGTTACCGGGTTAGTTAAAGGAAGCAACACGGAAGATCGGACCCAGGAGGATGACTCGGTGTACCTTTGGCACACGTGGGAGTTTTGGGAGCACACTCAGGTCAACACTTTGATCGCTCTTTCAGAGAAGCTGGAAAGAGTGCATGAGGCACAAGAGCAGAATTCGGGTTTAAGGAAGCTGTCCGGAGAGGGCAAAGGAGTACTACTACTTAAATTTCAGTACAAGTGGGAATCGTTATATTTTGGGGATTGGTTGTAGGTATCAGAGGATCAGGTACTACGGAATAAGACTCTGGAGAAGGCAAATTTGAGCCGGTTAAGTATACACCCCGGTAGGGAGAGGATATCCCAAGATTTGCGCACTTGCTTTTGGTGGCCAGTTGTGCAGAGACACATTGACATTTATATGTCTAAGTGTGATCACTTTTTGCTGATACGGGTGACAAGCTCTCTTTAGGCGCTTGCGCATCTGTACCTCAGGGGAATTGCGCGGTTACAGAGGGTACCGGACTCCATTGTGTCTGATCGTGATCTGCATTTTACCGCACGGGTCTGCAGTACTTTTCACAAGGTTTTGGGCATGCTATGTTGATTCGATTGTCGAGGAGACCACAACAAGGATCGGATGATTCAGATGGAAATCGCGAATGACCGCACCATCTCATACATGGATAAACGCCGCAGGATTTGGGATTTGAGGTCGGTAATAGGGTTTGGCTGGAGGTAGCATCGGTCTGAGGGACGGTCAGATTTGGTAGGCGGGGCAAGTTACCCCGAGTTATATCAGTTCTCATGAGTTTTTAGAGTGAGTTGATAGGTTGGCCGTACCCCCCGACTATTTCTGTTGTACGTGATGTCTTCAAGGATAGCCTGTTGAGGATCAGTTAGATTTAGATTCGGTACTGTCTGGGGTTGTCAGGTAGAAATACCGGCAACTGACTCGGGGTGCAACAAGATGCACCCGGAGGGTGGGACGCCGGTGAGAGGCTCTGGATGGTAGTCTAAACTACCACTCCCGCCGCACCAGTAACGGTGGTCCGATTATACTTAGTAAGGAGAATATTTATATATTCTGGTTGGTAGCGACACCTGTATAGTTCAGGCTACTCTTGGAGGACCAAGAGTTCTAAGGGGGGAGAATGTTACGGTCACCCCGAGCGGGTTGTGACCCGGGTGACCCGGGGCTCCGGTTTTGTCCTGCGGGTCAAGGTTTTGGGCGGTTAAACGGCTTCCGAGGCTTATCTGAGCATTATTTGTGGGAATCCTTCGGGTTTTGAGGTCGTGTGGGTCCCCCGGACATTTCCGCCGAAAATATTTTTCCGGGGCCGGGACTTGTCTCGGGACGTACAGTGGGCTCGGTAGCGCTCCCGGGACCTCGGATTGGGAAACCGTTCGCATATTTGGAATCGTGGGAACGCCCCGAATCGTTTTACGAAGTATATTTTTTGGGACGGGACGTTCGGTCCCGGGCGACTCCCGGGACTCGGGATGGATATTTTCCGACGGCTTGGATGTAAAGTATGTTATATTTTAAGACGGATTTTGTGGATTTAATTTGGTGAATTTTGGGGCAACCCGGAACGGATTTAGAATTTATTATGCGGGTGCGCGTAATTCCCGAGAGTTGCAATTCTGAGTGACTCGGGACTTATATTTGGATAAGAAAAATAGGTTTTATGGGTTTTGTGTTATCCTGAGTATGTGGTTAAAGTTTGGTTCCAATCGGAGTAAGTTTGGTAAAAAGTTGCATTTTCGGGCTGAACGAAAATACAGTTTAGTAAAGTTTGTGAGATTTTGGGAATTGGTAATTTTGGAAGAAAAGAAGGAATGGGCGGATGGGAGAGAGAGAAAAGAAGGGACATGTGTCCCTTCTTGGTGAGAGAAGAAAAGAAAAGGAAAGGGATTTATGAAGATATTTATATGTGTAAGTAAAAGGAAAAGAATTAGTTTTGGTCAACATTTCTTTTCTTCTTCCTCACCATCCGTTTCTCTCTCCCTCTCTTCTCTGATCCGCCATTGTTGAAGCTTAAGGTTCACAACTGATTTCCGTCGTTTGACGACCAAACTTCGAGGTATTGCACTTAAATCGTTCATTGGGTTGTATAGATCAGTAATCTGATGTCTGTTTTGAAAGATTCAGTGTGGTTTGCAAGTTATGAGCATTTGAATTTTGGAGTGAATAGTGTCATATGCTCCTTTGTTTGATTTTTCGGTTCCTAAGCGTTCTCGGCACTTCCTGGTGCATGTTTGATAACAGGAACGTAGGAAGAAACGCACCCGAGGTTGTGCCGATTCGCGTCTGAAAATTTGGGTGTAATTTTCGACGGAGAATTTAGCGAAAGGTAAGGGCATTTCTGTGTTCAGAGTAGAATTCTGGTTCTGTTAGTGTAATCGGTTCTGTTAGAAGAGGCTCGGTGTGAAAGCCGTTTTTCCCGGCCCGAGCCTCAGTTTTGGCGCCATTGTTAGTGATTGATTCTGTGAATTCAATGCGTTTTACGATCTGGAATTGATTGTGAACAGGAGTTGCTTTGAAATTGGACCGAAACTCACCGAATTTGTACCGGGACAGCTGAACGAGAATTTCGATTCGGACTTGTGTGAACGATTTGGGAAGAAGGTATGATTTAAAGGTTTGGTTGTGTTTATGGATGTATAAGTAACAATGTTCTAGCTCGGTTCGTAAAACCGAGCTTTCTGTGGATTTTTGCGGGAAAGTGCGGGATTGTGCGGGTTTGGCTTCTGGGGGTTATTTTGGTGAGTTCTGACTTGTTTGTGGTTGTTCAGTGTGTTTCTGCGTTGGTGGAGCAGTGTGGGACCATAAAAGTCAAGGTTTCGCTTTTCGGGCCGGGAGCCGGGATTTCCCGGGATTTGTGCTGCGGAGCGGTTTTGCTAAGGTAAGGGTTCAACTGTTCTTGTTATACATATTGGTATGGGACTTTATGTATACTAGTTTAGTTGAGGCGGGTTTCCGGGTTGAGGACGGTGGTTCGGTGATCCCGGGACCTGTCATATGGTAAGATGCATGTTCGTGTCTGTCCAAGGCCCGAATGGTCTTGGAGACCTCGGGTGTTCTGTGGTTTATTGGTGTGTCCGCACTGGAGGGTGCCGACACTTTATGTATACCCGCACCGGGAGTGCCGGTATACCATTGGGACCCTACGACAGTTTGGGGATCATGACCCCAGCCGGTACCGTGCTATTGGATATTGGAACCTCTTGGAGAGGGATGTCGTCGTCTATATTTCATTATAAGGGTCGATTGGGCGGTTGGACCGCGTATGGGATCTTTGGCTCACCTTGTCCGACGGGACATTGTATTTATATTGGTATATGTATATTTGTGCTTGTATTGCTCTGTTTGCAGGTTCGGTTGGTTACCACGTATACGAACTGTATCTTACCTCAGCCCTTACTGGGTCCTTCCGAGGACTCACCCCTTATTTGTTTACTACCTTTCAGGCAGACCTGTTAAGCAGCCGGCGGGATAGAGATCCGCGGTGCTTTGGTTGTTTTGGGTTTTCAGCAAGAATAAGAAGATGCAAGCGTGGAAATCTACTGAGAAAGAGCAGTTTCTCCGATTCCGCACTAGGTATATTTGGGCTTTAGTTTTTGATGGCTCTGTAGCTGTAGTTGCATGCATATATAGTGGATCATGAGTTTGTATATGATATATATTCTGGATATCTGCTGATGTTGAACTGTCTTCTGAGTCGAGGGCGGAGCCCCGACTTGCCTATGTTGGATATACTGGTTTTGATGTGGAAACTGATTTCGTGATCATGTGCTCTATTGCTATGCGTGATTTTCCATGAACTGCGCGTTTGTATACTTGCCGTATATGAATGTTGTAGGTTGCGGGTTGTAGTACCGTTTCCGCGCTTTCCGCCGCAGCTACTGGCTTCCGAACGTCACGGTTGGCCTCGCCTCCGCAACCGGGCGGGGTGGCTGTGACAAAAACTGCAACGCCATGGTCATTCGGCCAAATGGGGACATCTCTAGTGAAGACGAAGAAGAGGTTTCTCTTGAACCTCAAGGCCAAGAGAGTGAAGCGGAAGACGGAGAGTTGCCAAGAGAGTTTTGCAAAGCTCTCCAAGTATTACCGAAAGCACTTAACGAGAAAACTTGTTTCAATCAAGAGCTTTGGTCAATGGGACTCTTTGTAGTCTCATAAGTGACAGTGGAAGTTGTGTAAATGCGGCAAGCGAAGACATGGTTGCCGAATTGGGTCTTCGCACCATCGCACATCCAAAGTCTTACCAACTTCAATGGGTTGATGATAGAACCTTTGTGAAGGTTGTGAAACAAGTTGAAGTGCCTATAAAGATTGGCAAGTACTAAGATTATATCAATTGCGATGTGGTGCGAACGCAAGCCACACACATTCTCTTGGGAAGACCCTGGCAATACGACAAGGATGCCATACACTATGGCAAGGCCAACAAGTACACCCTCACCCATCTCAGTAGACCATACACCTTGCTTCCCGTCACGCTAACCCAAGCCCTCCAAGACCAAGTTCACCCAGCGAGCAAGACCGAGAAGAAAAGAAAGAGCGAGGACAGAGAGAAGAGAGAAAATGGAGAGAAGGTTCAAGGTACCTTGAGTGAAAAGAAAGAGTGTGCATTGATGGGAAATACCATGAGTGAGTAAACGAGAAAACAAGAGTGCATCCCTCCCATGGCCAAAGAAAGAGATTTCAAAAGAGCACTCTTGGGAACAAAATTTGTTTTCTCATGATTCCGACTCATTAAATGCTAACACTTGACCATGTATCTTCTCTCCCTTTCTATGTGCAGGAAGTATTGAAGGAATTTGATGAAGTATTCGATGAGCCACGATGTCACGACCACCCTGCCCGGTTGCGGAGGCGGAGCCGGCCGCGACGTTCGGAAGCGGAAGCTACGGTGGAAAGCGCGGTAACGGTACTACCGAAACCCGCTACGTGCAGTGGTCCCATGACCCGGCCCGCAAAGTCTCGCTCTCGAAGGCCCGGTGCCTGAGAGCACTTTGCTCACTTAAAAGAATGGTCGTATCACAACCCGCAACCTACAAAACTCAAACACGTCAAGTATACAAAATATCTTAAACCATCCATGGTGAGCCCCGCCCCACTGAAATAGGCGAGCACTCGACCATCACCAAACATGCAGTTCATGGAATAACATTCATTACTCAAGATAAACAGAACACGAAACCCATTTCAGATACATATCCAATATACGCAAGTCGGGGCTCCGCCCTCGACTCAGAAGGAGATACAGAGCCAGAATATATCCCAGAGTATACAGAAACCATACATGATCTGTGTACTAACATGCATGCAACTACACCTACAGAGCCATCAAAGCAGAAACCCTAGAATACCTAGGTGCGGAATCTGGAAACCTCTCGCTCAGAAGATTCCCGCACGTAGTACTGCTGCTGCTATTGCTTAAACACAACCAAAGAGAGAGAAAAGAGTTAGTCAACCGTATACCAACAGAACAGAACTCAGATATACCAACCAAAAGCCTCTACCGAGACTATCCCTTAAACAAAACAGAACATAACAGAACAGAGGTTCCACCATGGAACTGTCGATACCTGAAACCAAAAACCAAAAACCAAAAGCACCGCAGATCTCTAGTCTGCCGGATGCTTGTCAGATCAACCTGAAAGGTGGTAAACAGAAATGGGTGAGTCCTCGGGAGGACCCAGTAAGGGCTGAGGTAAGATACAGTTTGTACAAGTGCTACTGAGCCGAACCTGCAAAACAGAACAAACACAAGCAAATATATATATATATATATATATATATATATACATACATGTATGAAGAGTCAGAAGAGAGCCGGAAACCATCTAAGAGGTCAGAATATACAGAACAGAAGCACGGTATCGGCTGGGGTCATGACCTCCAAACTGTCGTAGGGTCACAGAAGTATATCGGCACCCTCAGCGCGGATATACATAAAGTGTCGGAACCCTCCAGTGTGAACACACAGAACAGAAGTATCGGAACTCCTGGTGCGGATACAGAACATAATGTCGGCACCCTCAGTGCGGACACAGAACAGAACCAAACCAAACCAAGGAGCACCCGTGGTCTCTAAGACCATTCTGGGTCTCGTCACAGAACAGAAACATATCATAATGCATATGCAAAACAGAACAGAATATACCAAAAGGTATAAGCAGAATATCGGTACCTAGTGCGGATATACAGAACAGAAATGGACCCTGTGGCCTCGAAGACCATCCGGGCCTTGAAGCAGAACAAACTACAAACAATATCTTACCATATGACAGGTCTCGGGATCACCGAACCACCGTCCTCAACCCGGAACCCGCCTCAACTAAATCCGATATACATAAAGTCCCATTCCATAATGCATAACGAGAGAAGTTGAACCCTTACCTCAGAAAAACTGCTCCGCAGCAAAAGTCCCGGGAAATCCCGGCTCCCGGCCCGAAATGTGACAACGTGCCTTTTATGGTCCCGCACAACTCCATGAATGCAGAAATAAGCTGAACAACCACACACAAGTCAGAACCCACCAAAATAAACCCCCAGAAACCAAACCCGCACAATTCCGCACTTTCCCGCAAAAAATCCACAGAAAGCTCGGTTTCACGAACCGAGCTAGAACATTGTTATTCATACACCCACAAACACAATCCAACCTTTAAATCCCACTTTCCAGACACTTTTCCCGCAAACAAGGAAGTAGGTCGATATTGCTCCTAATACCCGAAAACGACGTTCCAAACATTGTTACGAACCAACTTCCCTCCCCGATACCAAAACACCATCCAAATCAATCCAATTACAACCCAAACACATCCAAAGTCTCTCCTTAGCATTTCGGCCTTAACCCCAATTTTCACCAAACTTCCAATTCAATCCAATTAAACTTCCAAATGCATACTTAAGCCACCAATTACACATCTTAAGCATGATTACTAACCAACCTTAATCAACCAAAACCAATCATAAACCCTAATTATCAATTTCGGCCAAATGGGGGTTTCTTACCCAACATGTTTTCCATCAAATTGAAACCACACAATGCCTTAGAATCATGCTAGGAACCACATATCCAAAGCATGATTCAAGAACACAACCAAATCCCAAGTTTAGAAAACAACCACAAATTCGGCACTTTAGGGTTTTAGCAACCATGGTGTTCTTCCAAAATTTAAACCTTGATTCCTACCCTTCTCCATACCAAGAACAACATACTTAAACTTGGAAGCAAGAAGATCATCACAACTCATAGCAAAGAACAACTTCAAATTCGGATTCTACCTCTCTTTTCCACCCAAATTCATGCTTCCAACTTGTAAATCCATGGAGAAGAGAAGCTTACCAATTACTTGAGCCCAACCTTGATGATTTCCAGCCAAGAAATGAAGAACACAAGGAGCTTCAATGGTGATGAGCATGGCGGCACAAGAAGGGAAGGAAGAAGAAGATGAAAATGGCCAAAATGCCTTAATTTCCATAAAATCTTCCCTTTTATATCTCCAAGGGTGGTGAGTCATAGGGGACACTTGTTCCAAGCACCTTAGTCACCCTTGTGACTCACCCCTTAGCCAAAAATCTGAAATTGGCTAAGTGTTGGTGCGCCAAACCCGCGCCAACCCCAACCACGTAATTCCCGACGTACGCACGTGTTAATCCGAATCAAAATCCCGCCATGCCAAAAATCCTCAAATATTACCATAAAATCCGTCTCGAGCCATAACATACTTTACATCCAAGCAGTCAGAAAATTTCCATCCCGAGCCCCGGGAGCCGCCCGGGACCGAACGTCCCACCCTAAAAAATATACTCCGTAAAAAGATCCGGAACGTTCCCACGATTCCAAATATGCAAACGGTTTCCTTTTCTGAGGTCCCGGGAGCGCTACCGAGCCCGCTGTACGTCCCGAGACAAGTCCCGGCCCCGGAAAAATATTTTCGGCGGAAATGTCCGGGGAACCCATACGACCTCAAATCCCGAAGGATTCCCAAAAATAATGCCCAGATAAGCCTCAAAAGCTGTCTGATCGTCCAAATACATGACCCGCAGGCTAAAACCGAAGTCCCGAGTCACCCGGGTCACTACCCGCTCGGGGTGACCGTAACACACGAAGCCTTCCCCCCTACCGCGACATAGAGCATCAAACAGACTTACTCCCGGGTGCGCCTTTACCCAATAAGGCTGCATACCGAACCAACCCCCAAGAGTCCAAAGAGATTCAATCTCAAGTGCAAGAGTTGCTTGACAAGGGATTCATCCGCGAAAGCCTCTCACCCTGCGCGGTGCCTATTATACTCGTGCCCAAGAGCGATGGCACTTGGCGGATGTGCATGGACTGTCGTCCAATCAACTCTATCACTGTAAAGTATCGTCACCCTATACCTAGACTTGATGATATGTTGGATGAATTGAGTGGTGCTTGTGTGTTTTCAAAAATTGATCTTAGAAGTGGCTATCACCAAATTTGGATGAAGAAAGGTGATGAGTGGAAAACTGCATTCAAGACTAAAATTGGTTTATATGAATGGAATGTCATGCCCTTCGGATTATCTAACGCACCTAGTACCTTCATGCACCTAATGAATCATGTCTTGAGGTGATTAATTGGAAAATTTGTGGTAGTATACTTTGATGATATACTTGTGTATTCCAAGAATCATGATGAGCATGTTGAGTATTTAAGGTAAGTCCTTGACACACTTAGATTAGAAAGATTGTATGCTAAATTTGAAAAGTGTGTCTTTGTATCAAATGAGGTTAACTTTCTGGGGTACGTAGTGGGTGCGAATGGTGTCAAAGTAGAAGAAAGTAAAGTAAGTGCAATCCGAGATTGGCCTATTCCTAATTCATTAACGGAAGTAAGGCCCTTTTTAGGACTTGCTAGTTTTTATATGAGATTTGTTAAGGATTTCTCTTCCATCGCCGCCCTTTTGCATGAATTAGCTAAGAAGAATGTGGCATTTGAATGGGGTAAATCGCAAGAGGAGACTTTTGATGAATTGAAATCTCGGTTGACAAATGCACATTTGCTTACTTTACCAAACTTTGACAAAGTTTTTGAAGTGGAGTGCGATGCAAGTGGGATAGGCACGGCCACCCCGCCCGGTTGCGGAGGCAGGGCCAGCCGCGACGTTTGGAAGCGGAAGCTATGGCGGAAAGCGCGGTAACGGTACTATCGAAACCCGCTACGTGCAGTGGTCCCATGACACGTCCCGCAAACAGATTGGTCGTACTACAACCCGCAACCTACAAAACTCAAACACGGCAAGTATACAAAATATCTTAACTATCCATGGTGAGCCCCGCCCCACTGAAATAGGCGAGCACCCGACCATCACCAAACATGCAGTTCATGGAATAACATTCAATGCTCATACCAAACAAAACACAGAATCCATTCCATAATATATCCAATATACGCAAGTCGGGGCTCCGCCCTCGACTCAGAAGGAGATACAGAACCAACACATATTCCAGAATATACAGAAGCCACAACATGATCTGTGTACTAACATGCATGCAACTACACCTACAGAGCCACCAAAGTAAACCCTAGAATACCTAGGTGCGGAATCAGGAAAACCTCTCGCTCAGACGATTCCCGCACGTAGTACTGTTGTTGCTGCTAAACCACAACCAAAGAGAGTGTCACAGCCACCCCGCCCGGTTGCGGAGGCGAGGCCAACCGTGACGTTCGGAAACCAATAACTGCGGCGGAAAGCGCGAGAATGGTACTACAACTCGCAACCTACAACATCCAAACACGGCAAGTATACAAACAAGCAGTTCATGGTGAAACAAGCATAAGTCCCAACAACTGATCACAGAATCACAAAGGCCATTTCATATCATATATCCAGTCTATACAATATAGGCAAGTCGGGGCTCCGCCCTCGACTCAGAAGACAGTTCAAAATCAGAATATGACCAGAGTAAATACCATATACAACTCATGATCCACTATGCATGCATGCAGCTACAACTACAGAGCCATCAAAACTAAAGCCTAAATATACTTAGTGCGGAATCGGAGAACTGCTCCCTCCCAAGAGGTTTCCGCACGTGGTACTGTTGCTGCTGCTACAGCTAACCAGAACCAAAGAGAGAGAGAAAAGAGTTAGTCAACTAAGAACTGTCCAACCAAAGTATGAAACACCAATCCAAAGCCTCAACCAAGACTACCCCTTAGCCAAAACCAACCAAGGTTCCAAAAATGGAACGTTAAATACCTGAAAGCCCAAAACGACCAAAGCACCGCAGAAATCTACTCCGCCGGCTGCTTATCAGGTCTGCCTGAAAGGTGGTAAACAAATAAGGGGTGAGTCCTCGGGACGACCCAGTAAGGGCTAAGGTAAGATACATTTCGTATACAAGGAAACCAACCGAACCTGCAAAACAGAGCAACACAAGTACAAATATACAAATACCAATAAAAATACAATGTCCCGTCGGACAAGGTGAGCCAAAGATCCCATATGCGGTCCAACCGCCCAATCGACCCTCATAATGAAGTACGATTTACAGCCCTCTCCAAGAGGTTCCAATATCCAATAGCACGATACCGACTGGGGTCATGATCCCCAAACTGTCGTAGGGTCCCAATGGTATACCGGCACTCCCGGTGCGGGTATACATAAAGTGTCGGCACCCTCCACTGCGGACACACCAAAAAACCACAGAACACCCGAGGTCTCCAAGACCATATGACAGGTCCCGGGATCACCGAACCACCGTCCTCAACCCGGAAACCCGCCTCAACTAAACTAGTATACATAAAGTCCCATACCAATATGTATAACAAGAACTGTTGAACCCTTACCTCGAAAACGCTGCCCCGCAGCACAACTCCCGGCTCGCAAAGTGCAAACTAAATCCCGATGGTTCCACAATGCCCCACTAACTCAGAATCAAGCTGAACAACCATAAACTAACCAAAACACATCAAAATACACCCCCAAAACCAAACCCGCACAAACCCGCAAAAATTCACAGAAAGCTCGGTTTTACGAACCGAGCTAGAACCTTGTTATTCCAACACCTACAAACACATTCCAACCTCTAAACCCTTCATCCCCGACATTTTTCTGATAAACCCGCAAAAAGGTAACTTTTCCATTTCTTACCCGAAACCAACGTTTCAAACACCATACCGCACCTAAATCCATCCCCAATACCACTTTAGCATCCAATTCAACCAAAAACAAACCCCAACATAGAGAAAGTTTCATTTCAAGTTTCGGTTCTTTACCAACATTTTACCCAACTTCCAATTCAATCCATTCAAGCCATCAAACAAACATTCTAACCACCAATTACACTTCTAAACCAAGAATACTAACCAATTGCACCTGAATCAACCAAAATCAACTTAACCCTTCCTTAAAGAATTCGGCCAAAAGGGAGTTTTTCACCCAACTTGTTTTCCATCAAATTGAATCCATACAAAGGCTTAGAATCATGCTAGGAACAACATACTTGAAGCATGATCCAAGAACACAAACACACACAATTTTAGAAATTTCCCATAATTTCGGCAATTTGGGGTTTTTTCATCCAAGGAGTTTTTCCAAAATCTAACACTTGATTCTCACTCCCCTCCAACCCAAGAACAACATACTAAAAGATGGAAGCAAGAGAATCATCCTAGATGGTAGTCATGAACAAACCCATATTTCATAAATCTCTCTTTCTCCATCCAAATCTTGTTTCCAACAAGAAAAGAGAGCAAGGGAGGAGACTTACCACTTAAATGATCCATTTTCTTGTTGATTTGAGCCAAGACTTGAAGAACATGAAGCTTTATGAATAGTGAAAATGGCGCATCCAAGGGAGAAGGAAGAAGAAGAAGAAGAAATGTGATGAAAATAATAACTCATTTATGAAAATAAGCCTTTTATGTTTTCTTCCCCTTTTCCCATCCCTTCTCATCTTAAATGAGAAATTTCCAAGTGTCCCTTATTTCCCTCTCATTTCAGCCGAATTCAGCTGCTGCCCATGCTCCATTATTGTTGCTTTGTGGCCTATTAACAAGTTAACCTCCCAACTCCTTCAAAAGTTACAATTTTGGCCCAAACGCAATTACCGAACTCCAAATTAAACGAAACTTGGACACAATCCTCAGGATATTATAACATTCATAAAACATGTTCCAAATGTTTATTTACAAATCCAGAGTGTCCTACCGAGCTCGCTGAACCCGAACAAATCCCGACGTGCGAGCATATCCACCTGAACCAAAATCCCGTCACGCCAAAATTCCACAAAAATAACCATAAAATCCAACTTAAAATATAACATGACTTACCATGGCGCCGTTGGAGAAGTTCCATCCCGAGCACCGGGATTCCCGTCCGAGCCCCGAGAGTCGCCCGGGAACGAACGTCCTGCCCTAAAAAATTATTCTCCATAAAAACCTCTGGGACGTTCCCACGACTCCAAATCCGTAAACGGCTTCTCAATTTGAGGTCTCGGGAGCGCATCGAGCCCGGCCAGACGCCCCGAGACAACCCCGACAACCCACCGGGCGGAAAAATATTTTCGGCGGAAACGTCCAGGGGACCCACACGACCTCAAATACGAAAGGGTTCGCCAAAATGATACTCGGATAGGGCTCGGCAGAGCAAAACCGTGACTGCCGAAAACCGTGACCCGCAGCCAAAACCGAAGCCCCGGTCACCCGGCCGCAACCCGCTCGGGTGAACCTAACATTCTCCCCCTTAGGACTCTTGGTCCTCCAAGAGGGGTATCAACCGGGTACCGCTCGGGATAACGCTCTCGATATCCTCGCCGGTCTCCCAAGTCGGTTCCCGGTCCGCATGATGTGACCACCGAACCTTGACCATGGGAATCAACTTGTTCAAGTTTCCGAGTATCGCGCCCGTAAAGGCAATCGGTACCTCCCGATACGACAAGTCAGGTTCCAGCTGAACCCCCTCCACTGGGATCGTCTGCACGGGATCCAAAGTGCACTTCTTCAACATACTGACGTGAAAGACGTTGTGCACCGCAGACATACTCGGTGGTAAAGCCAACCTGTAGGCCAATCTGCCTATCCGCTCCAGAATCTCGTAGGGTCCAATATACCTTGGGGCTAACTTACCCCGTCTACCAAATCTGACCGTCCCCCGAATCGGCGCTACCTTCAGCCAAACTCTGTCGCCCACCTCGAACTCCAAGTCCCTGCGTCGCTGCTTGCGTATGAGGTGGTGCGGTCGTCATGGTTTTCAATCGCGCCTGAATAACCCTAATCTTGGCTGTGGTCTCCTCAATGAGCTCGGGACCCAGCTCAATCCTGTCAGACGCCTCAGTCCAGCAGTGCGGTATCATGCACCGTCGCCCATACAGTGCCTCGTAGGGTGCCATGCCGATAGTACTCTGATAGCTGTTGTTATACGAGAACTCCACTAACGGCAACTGCTGGTCCCAATCTCCCCCAAAATCCAAAGTACAGCTTCGCAGCATATCCTCCAGAATCTGAGTCACCCGCTCCGATTGACCATCGGTCTGGGATGGGAAGTCAGTACTCGATGGAGTCACGTGCCTAAAGCCTTATGAAAGGCACTCCAAACGTCGGTAAAATGCGGATCCCGACCGACACAATGGAGTCTCGCACTCCATGTAACCGCACAATCTCACCCGACGCATAACCGGGCAAGCTTCTCCAATGGGTCTCACACCGAATCGGCAGGAAGTGAGCACACTTCGTCAAGCGGTCCACGATTAACCAGATGGCATCGTGGCGAGACCGGGTCAGGGGTAGTGCAGTCAGAAAGTCCATCGTGATGTTGCCCCACTTCTTGACTGGAATGGGCAAAGTCTGTAACGTCCCTGCCGGCTTCTGATGCTCCACCTTCACCCGCTGACAAGTGGCACACTTAGACACATGTGTGGTAATGTGTCTCCGCATACCCGGCCACCAAAAATGGGTACGCAGGTCCTGATACATCTTCTCACTACCGGGTGTATGCTCAACCGACTCGAATGTGCCTCGCTGTAATCTCATCCCGTAGTGCTTGATCCCCGGCACATATAACCGATCCTCAAGTACAGAATCCCCGCCTGTATCAAACGCCGTAGTAGTGCCCTTTTTCCTCTCCGGACAGCTTCTTCAGCTCTGGATCCCACTCCCGTGCCTCCCGCACTGCCTAGCCACTCCGAGTGAATGGTCAAAGTGTACACCTGAGCGTGCTCCCAGTGCTCCCACTTGTGCCACAGGCACACCAAGTCATTCTCCTCGGTTCGATCCTCGGCGCTGCCTCCCTTGACTACACCAGTGTACTTCCTACTCAGAGCGTCGACAACTGTATTGCCCTTTGCCGCAGTGTACTCAATACTACAGTCATAATCCTTGATGTACTCGAGCCACCTGCGCTGCCTCATGTTCAACTCCTTCTGAGTGAACAAGTACTTCAGACTCTTATGATCTGTGAAAATCTGAAATCTGCTGCCAAGTAGGTAGTGCCTCCACTGCTTCAGCGCGTAAATCACTGCGGCCAAATCCAGATCAAGTGTCAGATAGTTCTGCTCATGCGGTCGCAGCTGCCTCGACCCATAAGCTATCACATTCCGCTCTTGCATCAACACAAACCCCAACCCTGACCTAGATGCGTCTGTGTAGATCACATAAGGTAAACTCGGGTCGGGTAGGATCAAGATCGGCGCGTTGGTCAGCTGCCGCTTCAGTTCCTGGAAACTCTCCTCACACTTCTCTGTCCATACAAATGGCTGCTCTTCTTGGTCAACTGCGTAAGCGGGGAAGCCAATATGGAGAATCCCAGTACAAACCTCCGGTAATAACCTTCCAAGCCCAGAAAACTCATGATCTCACGTACCGAGGTAGGCTGCTTCCAATCCTGTACTGCCTTAACCTTCGCAGGATCCACTGACAAACCGTGCTCACCGATGATATGCCCCAGAAACGACACCTCCCGAATCCAAAAGTCACACTTTGAGAACTTGGCGTAAAGCCGATGCTCCCAAAGTGTCTGCAAAACAATCTCGATGCTCCTGCAGTCCTCATCCCGAGAGTAGATCAGAATGTCATCGATGAACACTACCACGAAGGTGTCCAGATATGGCCGAAACACCCAGTTCATCATGTCCATGAACGCTGCCGGTGCGTTGGTCAACCCAAACGGCATCACCGTATACTCAAAGTGTCCATACCGAGTCCGGAAAGCAGTCTTCAGTATGTCCTCCTCTCTTACCCGGCTGAAAGTACCCGACCGTAGATCGATCTTCAAAAGATCTTCGCACCCCGCAACTGATCAAAGAGATCATCAATCCTCGGTAACGGGTACCTATTCTTGATGGTGATGGCGTTCAACCGTCTGTAGTCGATGCACAGCCTGAGTGTCCCATCCTTCTTCTTAACGAACAGAACTGGAGCACCCCACGATGAGGTGCTCGGACGAATAATAAACCCCTTCTCTTGCAGCTCCTCCAGCTGCTTCTTCAGCTCAACCATCTCTACTATCGGCATCCGGTAGGGAGGAATAGAGATGGGAGTAGAACCCGGCTGCAAATGGATCTCAAACACGATTTCCCGCTCTGGTGGCATCCCGGGCAAGTCCTCCGGAAATACCTGCGGAAAATCCCGAACAATTGGGATCCTATCCAACTCAGCCGAGTTTCTGCTGGGTTCAGGCCATAGTACTCCTCCGAGTCCACTATCGGGACCTGATCCAGAACTTGCAGCTCCAAACTGCTACTGACCGCCTCAGACCCATCGGAACGTGTGAGGGGTAACACCTCTCCAGCAACCGTAATACTACGGCTAGCACAGTCGATGTGGACGGCATTCTTGGACAGCCAATCCATCCCAAGAATCACATCGTACTTCGGAACACCAGCAGATCTGACCGAATCTGATGTCTACCAATGGATAGCACGCAGTCTCGTGCCATCTCATTGGAGAACAAAACTGACTCCCACCGCCTCAGACCGTAAAGACGCTCGGGAGCTCACTAGTCGCCAAGTGGAGAGACTCGCACACTTCGTGCCACCATCAAACGGATGCCCCAAGATCAAACAAAACACGTACAAGTGTGTTGTTCAGAAGCAATGTACCTTGTATTTCCCCGCGCTGCGATGTCTGTCCCCGCTCGATCTGGAACACGCGCCCTGCTCTGGGCTGCTGTGGCGGAGGGGGTGGCTGAAATGGACACCTCTGCTGTGGTGGTCTCGGAATACCCCGCTGGAAACCACGCCCTCGAGGTGCACCAGGCTGAAACCGAGGCTGAGGACGTGTAGTGCTGCTGGATGCCTCGCCCGTGCCGCGTGGACAATCACGCACCCAATGATCATCCGCTCCGCAGTACAGGCACTGCCCCGTTTGCCTATAGCATGGCCGGCCGGGGTGCTGGCCGCCACACATGTCACAAGTCTGTACTGCCGGGACCACCATACCACTCCGGCCACTCTGCCCAGACTGCCCAGTCCTCCTCCTGAACCTCGATGAGCCCTGCGGTGCAGAAGCCCTGCCTCCATCTCGAGATCGGTGTGGTAGATACTGACTCTCGACCTCCTCCTGCTCGAGGAGTTGGGCCTTCTGCACGGCCTCATGATAAGACGTGATATCCAGGGGCCTCAAAGCCCACCTATACTCAGGACGCAAGCGGCGAATGAACCTCTTGGCCTTCTCCTGCTCCATACCGTAATACTGCGGTACGTAGCGGACCAGTCGGTCGAACTCCCGCTCATACTCTGCTACGGTCCGGGTCCCCTGCTCCAAGTCGTCGAACTGTGCCTGTCGGAGATCCCGGACTGCATCCCCAATATACTGGTGGTGGAAGTAACAAGCAAACTGCTCCCAAGTACGGTCTGGATCCTGTCTACCCTCTCGTGCTGCCTCAGCTCTCAACCGGCTCTGTAAACTCCTCCACCAGTGATCTGCACCATCCTGCAGATTAAATGTAGCCAGCGAAACCATCACCTCTGATGGAAGGTGGAGTCTCCCCAGGAGTTTATCAACTCCCGCAAACCAGGCCTCCGCAGCCTCCGGTCCTCCTCTGCCGTTGAACCTCGGGGGGTTCAATCGCTGAAACCGCTCTAAGAGTCTGACCTCATCAGAGTGGTATCTCTGCTCTTCCCGTCACTGGTGGGACCGACGAGTAGTCTCGGTATCACGGCACTCACCCTCCTCAGAGTCACTCTCCTGCTGACTATGGACACTGATGTGGCTGCTGCCCACCTCCCGGTCAGCATGCCTCTGCTGTGGCCTGACCGGAGCTCCCCGAACCTGCTGCCGCCCGAACTCCGCTGGGCGGGCGTAATGGCACCCAAAGAATCGTTGTACTGACCTGTAACCCGCATCACGTCAGAATGGGTCCTCTCGACCGCTGAGAATGCGGGGGTGTATGTGGCTGCTCGGACTGGGTTCCTCTCGAACCCGTCTCCGAACCCTCCTGAGGTGTGGGATCCCGGTCCCGATCCTCCGACACGCCACGCTGTCGGCGCGTGTTAACCATACCTGAAACCAAACCAACCATAACCATACGATTCAAACAGTTGACTCTATCTCTCTCTACTAAAGCTAGCAGCAGTTTTCTAAGGCTCTGTAGTGTAATGCAATGCATGATGCAAAGATTCTTTCCAGAATCTCAAATCACAAATCAGCACTTAAACACAGAATCAGTACATGCTCATATCACAGCGTCACAACATATATCAACCAAAACTTAGAGGTACCCGGATTATGTCGTAAGCCCGCACTTGAGCTCCACACCTCCCAAAATCCAAAATCCGCCCGGCGTACCCCCAAACCTTCCAGGATGCCTGAAAGAACCGCCCGCTGCTCCACACCCATTCCGAAATGGTTCAAATAAGAAGTTGATCAGGCTCCGTATCAAACCACCCCAGAATGGAACGTAGAACGGTGGCTTGCACTCTGAAGTCATTCTCCACCGATATTTACCCATGAACTGGTCCCAAAAGTCCACTTCTGGACTTGTATACTTGCCTCCCAGAATCCTTCCAAAACTGATCAAACTTACCTCTCGGGTCACTCCGACCCGTCCTGCTCTGATACCAACTTGTCACAGCCACCCCGCCTGGTTGCGGAGGCGAGGCCAACCGTGACGTTCGGAAACCAATAACTGCGGCGGAAAGCGCGAGAATGGTACTACAACTCGCAACCTACAACATCCATACACGGCAAGTATACAAACAAGCAGTTCATGGTGAAATAAGCATAAGTCCCAACAACTGATCACAGAATCACAAAGGCCATTTCATATCATATATCCAGTTTATACAATATAGGCAAGTCGGGGCTCCGCCCTCGACTCAGAAGACAGTTCAAAATCAGAATATGACCAGAGTAAATACCATATACAACTCATGATCCACTATACATGCATGCAGCTACAACTACAGAGCCAACAAAACTAAAGCCTAAATATACCTAGTGTGGAATCGGAGAACTGCTCTCTCCTGTGAGGTTTCCGCACGTGGTACTGCTGCCATCAAGCTAACTGTAACCAAAGAGAGAGAGAGAAAAGAGTTAGTCAACTAAGAACTGTCCAACCAAAGTATGAAACACCAATCCAAAGCCTCAACCGAGACTACCCCTTAGCCAAAACCAACCAAGGTTCCAAAAATGGAACGTTAAATACCTGAAAGCCCAAAACGACCAAAGCACTGCGGAAATCTACTCCGCCGGCTGCTTATCGTGTCCGCTGAAAGGTGGTAAACAAATAAGGGGTGAGTCCTCGGGAGGACCCAGTAAGGGCTGAGGTAAGATACATTTCGTATACAAGGAAACCAACCGAACCTGCAAAACAGAGCAACACAAGTACAAATATACAAATACCAATAAAAATACAATGTCCCGTCGGACAAGGTGAGCCAAAGATCCCATACGCGGTCTAACCGCCTAATCGACCCTCATAATGAAGTACAGACGACATCCCTCTCCAAGAGGTTCCAATATCCAATAGCACGGTACCGGCTGGGGTCATGATCCCCAAACTGTCGTAGGGTCCCAATGGTATACCGGCACTCTGCGGGTATACATAAAGTGTCGGCACCTCCAAAGGCGGACACACCAATAAACCACAAACACCCGAGGTCTCCAAGACCATTCGGGCCTTGGACAGACATGAACATGCATCTTACCATATGACAGTCCCGGATCACCGAACCACCGTCCTCAACTCGAAACCCGCCTCAACTAAACTAGTATACATAAAGTCCCATACCAATATGTATAACAAGAACAGTTGAACCCTTACCTCGAAAACGCTGCCCCGCAGCACAACTCCCGGCTCGCAAAGTGCAAACTAAACCCCGATGGTTCCACAATGCTCCACTAACGCAGAATCAAGCTGAACAACCATAAACCAACCAAAACACATCAAAATACACCCCCAAAACCAAACCCGCACAAACCCGCAAAAATTCACAGAAAGCTCGGTTTTACGAACCGAGCTAGAACCTTGTTATTCCAACACCTACAAACACATTCCAACCTCTAAACCCTTCATCCCCGACATTTTTCCGATAAACCCGCAAAAAGGTAACTTTTCCATTTCTTACTCGAAACCAACGTTTCAAACACCATACCGCACCTAAATCCAACCCTAATACCACTTTAGCATCCAATTCAACCAAAAACAAACCCCAACATAGAGAAAGTTTCATTTCAAGTTTCGGTTCTTTACCAACATTTTACCCAACTTCCAATTCAATCCATTCAAGCCATCAAACAAACATTCTAACCACCAATTACACTTCTAAACCAAGAATACTAACCAATTGCACCTAAATCAACCAAAATCAACTTAACCCTTCCTTGAAGAATTTGGCCAAAAAGGGGTTTTTCACCCAACTTGTTTTCCATCAAATTGAATCCATACAAAGGCTTAGAATCATGCTAAGAACAACATACTTGAAGCATGATCCAAGAACACAAACACACACAATTTTAGAAATTTCCCATAATTTCGGCAATTTGGGGTTTTTTCATCCAAGGAGTTTTTCCAAAATCTAACACTTGATTTGTCACAGCCACCCCGCCCGGTTGCGGAGGCGGGGCCGACCGCGATGTTCGGAACCGGAACCTACAGCGGATAGCGCGGTGGCGGAGCATTTTACCCACTAAACAGAATAATCGATACTAACATGCAACCTACCAAAATCCATACATGGCAAGCATACATGTAGCTCATTAATTACCAAACACGCAGTTCATGGAATATCGTTCATTACACAGGACAAGCAGAACACAAAATCCCATTTCATAAACAAATCCAATATAGGCAAGTCGGGGCTCCGCCCTCGACTCAGAAGACAACAAAGTCAGATATACATATATACCATAATTTCCATCATATACAATCTCATGATCCGATAAATATGCATGCAACTACAGCTACAGAGGCATCAAACTAAAACCTAGATATACCTAAGTGCGGAATCGGAAACCTTCTCGCCAGAGATTTTTCGCACGTGGTACTGCCTGCTGAAACCTAGAATAACAGTAAAGCACCGCGGATCTCTATTCCGCGGTTGCTTTTCGTAACAACCTGAAAAGTGGTAAACATATAAGGGGTGAGTCTCGGGAGGACCCAAGAAGGGCTGAGGTAAGATACAGCTTGTACAAGTGTCACTGAACCGAACTCGCAAAATGTAACAAGCACCAACACAAATATACATATATATGAATGTATGCAAAGTCGAGGTAAGCCGGAACCCAACGATCGAACACAGACGACAGCCCTCTCTAAGAGGTCAAATATACGTAATGTAACATAAAGCACGGTACCGGGCCGGGTCGCGATCCCCAAACTGCCGTAGGGTCACGTATATATCGGCACCCCAAGTGCGGATACAAATAGAATGTCGGCACCTCGGTGCATACTGCTGCAATGTAACCACATAATAATAATGCATATGCAAAACAAAATATAATATACCAAAACATATAAACATAAATATCAGCGCCTAGCGCGGATAAGGTAACAACATGTAAACTAAAGGCCTCCAAGACCACCCGGCCTTGAAACAGATCAAATACAAACATGCATCTTACCATATGACAGTCCCGGATCACCGAACCACCGTCCTCAACCCGGGAACCCGCCTCAACTAAACCCGTATACATAAAGTCCCATACCAAGATGTATAACGAGAGAAGTTGAACCCTTACCTCAAAGAACACCGCTCCGTAGCACACCCCGGAAATCCGGCTCCCGGCCCGAAAAGTCGCAACTTGCCTTTTACGGTCCCACGCTACTCCACCCACGCAGTAATTAAGTCGAACAACCACAATTGAGTCAGAACACACCCAAACAAACCCCCGGAAATCAATCCCGCACAATCCCGCACTTTCCCGCAAAAATCCACAGAAAGCTCGGTTTCACGAACCGAGCCAGAACATTGTTATTCATACACCCACAAACACATTCCAACCTTTAAACCCACATTCCAGACACTTTCACCCTTAATCCCGCATAAAAGTGAACTTTGCTACCAACGCCCGAAACCGACGTTTCAAACACCAATATAAACCTACTTCCATCTACAAAACCAAATTACCAACCAACACAACCAAAACACAACCCTTACATGGAAAAAGATTCATTCAAGGTTTCGGTTCTTCACCCATTTTCCACCAAGCTTCCAAACCAAACCATTCAAGGTTCCATTTGCACCCTTTAATCACCAATTACATAACTTAAGCAAGAAAGCTAACCAATTGCACCTAAATCAACCAAATTCAACCATGAACCCTAATCCACTTGATGGCCGCCAGGCCCAAATACGCATAAAAGGCCTAACAAAAGGCCCACACATAAGCCCGAAATAAGGGCCCCATTAAAAAACTAGCATATAACCCGAATAAAGCTTAAGGACGTTCCCGAACCATACTTCCCGAAGTGCATATATGACCTAAAATACATAATCACCTTATATTGAGATATTACAATAATGCCACTAAGACATAGGACTATAAATACATTCACTGTTCATACCTAAAGGGGTAACGTTTTAACGAATACTCAACGCGACTCGTCAAATCACCATCTCAGAGGATCTCTCTATTTCTCGACAATCGCGCTCTATAGCACAAGAAGTCGACCTAATGGCTTCTGTCAACATCGTGACACGCAAGTCTAATCGGAACGTGGCGATCACGCGCACAGATCAGCCACCAAATGGTGCCATCTGTGTGATCAAGGGTCTTTTTTGCTCAATGCAAAATATGGATGCAATGATTCAAATACATTTATAAACACTTTACTCACCCTTGTTTTGTCTATTGTAATAAAGGGGCTTTGAGTAAGGGATCGAACCCAAGAGAATTGAGCGTTTCTAGACTAGTATGCTAAGTGTGTAACTAAACTAATATGTAATGCAAGGGACACAATTGATTGATATGTTGATGGATGGGAAGAGTGACTAAAGTAAGTTAAGTGCGAGGCAAGAGTGGAATGGAAGCAATGACAACTTCTTGTGGACTTTCAAATATAGACATCTTCTAGGGATTGTATGTATATTGAGGAGTGATTATAAGTTCTAACCATGATTAAGAGGTGGATTACAAAAGGCTAGCATACTTCCATTTCTAGATAGCATGCCAATCTCAATCAATCAACTAACCTAACCAATTCTCATTGCATTAGCATTAGGAGATAAGGCATGAAGCTCTTAATCAATTCACCAATCGACTCCTAGAGGTTTTCTCTAACACACAACGAGTCAATCAATCAAATCCCTTAGGCATAGTTCATTAAAACCTCTCTCGAGCATTTCTACGAACACCTTGTATGCATATGCTAGAGTTAGCCATTCTCTAACATACTTTAGCATTCAATGATCAAGGAAATGATATCTAAATCCAAACAAGTTATGAAACTCACAAACCTATGCTCAATAACAACAATCCACAAGAAGAAGCAAAATCTACATACTCATACTCATGGTACTACTCAAACAAGCATTCAAGAACACAAGTATGAAAGAGTAGAAAGAGAGAGAGTGGGAAGAAATCACCCTATATAAGATCATCCACAAGAGCCCCAATCAACCTCTCATGTTCTTGAGGTTGAAGGGGCTCAAAGCCCTAGAAGAGGAGAAGAAAGAGCTCCAAGAACCAATGTTAATATGAAAATTCGTAATTCCTCCTAATCTCCTAAAAGTCACCCTAAAAGACTATATATAGAGTATCATAATGACTAAAGGGTCCCTAGACATGTTGGACACCTTTAGGGTGTTAATTGAGGGCAAAATAGTCCAAAAACCGGTGCAACAATGTTTGAAACGAGAACTATCGTAAATGTCCCGAAATATTTAAGTGCAGGTGGTGGCGCCACAATGGCGCCACGATGGCGCCGCGAGTGTGTCACTTTGAGGCCGAGAGCTCACGCGGCGCCAGCTTGGCTCCGCGATGGTGCCGCGAGTGTGTCACTTGAGACTGAGAGCTCACGCGGCACCAGCTTGGCTCCGCGATGGTGCCGCGAGCTTGTTGCACCAAGAACTTCCTATTCCAAGCATGAGAGGTTGTCGGTGCATAGCTTTCATGTCCGAGCCTTCAGTTCCACCAAGATTTGATAGTTAGGTCCTTCCTCCACTCCTCAACGTGCGGGATTCCCCCTTTTTCTCTCCGCAAACTTCATTTGTACTACCCGAATGTACACCTACAAATAAACCAACTTACTAAATAACATGTGCAAATATGATCAAATTCGCTCAAATGTATGATGGAAATGATTTGAAACACTTGAAAATGTGATATGTGTATGGTACACATCACACCCCAACTCAAAATGTTGCTAGTCTCTAGCAACGCAAGCATCTACAATCTCAATACTAAATTTGCAATTCACCATTGCCTACTCAAGATAGACTACAATCCAGAACCGCTCATCAACAAGCATGCAAGTGATCAAAGAAGTTTTAAAACTTTGGTCTCAACATAAGAAATAGAGGGTCACTCCCTAAGTGTTTCACTCCGAGATCGGGAAGTGTACGTGTGCATTGTGATCTTACCATGCGTTGTCAATACATAAGCTTGCAAGCGAACCAACTCTCCTCCACTGAAGTCCTAAATGACGTTGCATGTCTTGCCTGTCAGATGGTCTTTCATTCAGGTTGTAATGAGGCCAGGCTTGGTGAAAGTGGTGTTCGGTTGAAGGCTTTCTATAGGTGGAGCTTATATGAAACAACTTAAGCTTACAAGAATACGGGCATCTAAAGATAGAACAAAAGTTACAACATCAAAACCCACACTTGCACCTTTTTCAAGCATCACACCCATTCTCACAATTTTGAACTCTTTCAACACAAAATGCAATCCCGACATGCATAATAAATTCAAGTGCCTTTCTTTTACTTTCCATCTATTTTTATTCTTTCTATTTTCTTTTGTATTGAACTTACGCACACTTTTTTACAAGAATTGTGATTGCATCACTTACTCTCACCTCAAAGCACAACAATTGATGATCCCCCCAAACTCATATCTTTAACACACTAAATGTTTTTTCTCACCTAACGCCCAAAATAACATGCTCAAGAAATTTCATGGACGAAAAGGTAATATAAGAGACGGGATATGGCTTAAGATGTGGTTATTCACAGAATACGGCTTAAGGCTCAAATGGGTTTATCTAATGAGTTATAAAAGTACAACCTCACTTCCCATCATCAACATAAGCACAACCCCCCCAAACTCGAAATAAGCAATGTCGTCATGCGCAGAGGGGAGATGAAAAAAAATAAAGGGAAGGTAGTCATACCTGAGGGGCAAAGTTAGGCCCTCGTATCCTGGGTAGAAGCGGGACCGGCTGCACTACCGGCGCTGGAGCTGTTGGGAGGGGATTGAGAGGTGCACAACTCAAAGCATCCACGTGATCTTAAGCTCCAAAAAATGATCATCCACCTGAAAATTATGCTCAAACATTAATGAACTTTTAATTTTTTTTAAACTTTAATTTAAAGAAACTTAAAGGAACTAAAACATGAAATTTGAAACGGCTGGGTTGCCTCCCAACAAGCGCTAATTTTTAAGCCTTTAGCTAGGCATGGATGATGAAGTTTCAAGTAACTCCCTTTGGCCTCCTATCATCCACAACATGAAGATCAAGAGGGTGTTTCCTTCCAAGATCCACTAGACTCATCTTTCTTGGATGTTTCCATGGCATGTATCCCATTCTTTTCATCCACCCTTCACAACACTTATCCAACTTGAAGATTTCTACATATTCATCTTGGGGCACTTGAGAGCAAGGAGTGGGTGTTGCTCCTAAGAGTAGCTTCACATTCTCAATTGTCCACTCATCCCACTCAAATTCTTCTTCACACTTTTCCTCTATGTTTTTCTCCAAGTGCTCACATTTCTCTTCCAAATCCCAATATTCAAGTATTTTCTCATGCTCTCATTTGTGGCATCATTTTGCACCTTTTGGATCTCCATTAGGCACAAGAGGACTCATTGGTGCTAGACTGCTCTTGTAGTAACTCTTGTATGTCTAAAGCCATTTGTGCACATAAAGCTTCCATGTTCTTCAATGATGCCCTTGTTTCTTCTTCTCCATAGGCTATCTTGTTGGTTAAAGTGTTAAAATTCTCTTCAAACATGTTGTTGCCTTCTCTCATCTCCATAGGCACAAGAAGGCTTGTCTTCTATTTGAAGCTCCATGAAGATTGGTGAAAGGTATTTGATTCATGGACAGCAACACTTCATTTTGTTGCGCAAGAGGTGGTTCTTTCGTTACTTTGTCTATCTCCTCCTCACTTTGAATGTTGCTTGCCCTCATTTCATTCACAAGATCTTCCAACATTTGATTCATGGAAAGCAAAACTTCATTTCGTTGCACAAGAGGTGGTGGAACTGTGACATAATGGCACTCGTGAGGATTTACTCCATAATCTTCATATGTTGGCTCCCAAGTGTAGCATGTTTGATGATTGTAGCCATTTCCTCTCCATGAGTGTTGTTGTCCATAAGACCAAGTATCTTCGTGAGCATCCATGTCCTCCCAATTATAGTGGTCTTGGTTGGTCCTCCACGTGTTGTGGTGTGTCATTAGTAGCACAAGAGATGGCACCTACAATGCAAGATAAGAAATGGAAGTTAACATGGTCTAAAATCTATAATGCAAGGAAGTAGATATGATATGCAACATGCAACACAAAACACAAAAGTCTAAAAACTTGCACTCAATTCCCCGGCAACGGCGCCAATTTGATCAAGGGTCTTTTTTGCTCAATGCAAAATATGGATGCAATGATTCAAATACATTTATAAACACTTTACTCACCCTTGTTTTGTCTATTGTAATAAAGGGGCTTTGAGTAAGGGATCGAACCCAAGAGAATTGAGCGTTTCTAGACTAGTATGCTAAGTGTGTAACTAAACTAATATGTAATGCAAGGGACACAATTGATTGATATGTTGATGGATGGGAAGAGTGACTAAAGTAAGTTAAGTGCGAGGCAAGAGTGGAATGGAAGCAATGACAACTTCTTGTGGACTTTCAAATATAGACATCTTCTAGGGATTGTATGTATATTGAGGAGTGATTATAAGTTCTAACCATGATTAAGAGGTGGATTACAAAAGGCTAGCATACTTCCATTTCTAGATAGCATGCCAATCTCAATCAATCAACTAACCTAACCAATTCTCATTGCATTAGCATTAGGAGATAAGGCATGAAGCTCTTAATCAATTCACCAATCGACTCCTAGAGGTTATCTCTAACACACAACGAGTCAATCAATCAAATCCCTTAGGCATAGTTCATTAAAACCTCTCTCGAGCATTTCTACGAACACCTTGTATGCATATGCTAGAGTTAGCCATTCTCTAACATACTTTAGCATTCAATGATCAAGGAAATGATATCTAAATCCAAACAAGTTATGAAACTCACAAACCTATGCTCAATAACAACAATCCACAAGAAGAAGCAAAATCTACATACTCATACTCATGGTACTACTCAAACAAGCATTCAAGAACACAAGTATGAAAGAGTAGAAAGAGAGAGAGTGGGAAGAAATCACCCTATATAAGATCATCCACAAGAGCCCCAATCAACCTCTCATGTTCTTGAGGTTGAAGGGGCTCAAAGCCCTAGAAGAGGAGAAGAAAGAGCTCCAAGAACCAATGTTAATATGAAAATTCGTAATTCCGAATCCTAATCTCCTAAAAGTCACCCTAAAAGACTATATATAGAGTATCATAATGACTAAAGGGTCCCTAGACATGTTGGACACCTTTAGGGTGTTAATTGATGGCAAAATAGTCCAGAAACCGGTGCAACAATGTTTGAAACGAGAACTATCGTAAATGTCCCGAAATATTTAAGTGCAGGTGGTGGCGCCACAATGGCGCCACGATGGCGCCGCGAGTGTGTCACTTTGAGGCCGAGAGCTCACGCGGCGCCAGCTTGGCTCCGCGATGGTGCCGCGAGTGTGTCACTTGAGACTGAGAGCTCACGCGGCACCAGCTTGGCTCCGCGATGGTGCCGCGAGCTTGTGTCACTTGAGACTGAGAGCTCATGCGGCACCAGCTTGGCTCCGCGATGGTGCCGCGAGCTTGTTGCACCAAGAACTTCTTATTCCAAGCACGAGAGGTTGCCGGTGCATAGCTTTCATGTCCGAGCCTTCATTTCCACCAAGATTTGATAGTTAGGTCCTTCCTCCACTCCTCAACGTGCGGGATTCCCCCTTTTTCTCTCCGCAAACTTCATTTGTACTACCCGAATGTACACCTACAAATTATCCAACTTACTAAATAACATGTGCAATTATGATCAAATTCGCTCAAATGTATGATGGAAATGATTTGAAACACTTAGAAATGTGATATGTGTATGGTACACATCACCGTGGGAAAGGCGGTGGTCCCCAAAATCAGATTGAACGTGGGGCCATTCCCGCTCCCGATCAGCTAGACCGGAGGGAGAAGGTTCCACCAACGGCCGAACGGCCGATCCTGCTTACAAGGGCTCCCAGAGGAATCGTCCAATGGAGCAACCTCCCTACGTCATACATCCAGCTTCCGTCGAAGCGACTTTCGACACTTGGACCATGATCTTGTCCAAGTATTTCGGATGGTTCTTCAGGAAGAGCGAAGAAACCAAGACGACCAGGCTAGTCGATCTTATAATCCTCGTGACAGCTTGTTACCACGGCGTAGCGGTCGGACCATGGTAGATAGCAGCAGCCTCACAAAGAAGTTGCTTCCCGGACCGTCAAAGCCGACAATGGTCAAGATCCCCGTGGGAGTGCAAGATAGACCGATCCCCTACACCAGAGAGACTGGTACGTGGTGATCCACGGACGATGTGATCAGGCAAATGTTGCATCGTCTGGAATAAGTCAAGAGAAACTCGGGCATTCCCGAACCCAAGTGCGAGGTCACCCCGATGATGGGCCATTCACCGCCAGGATTCGGGACGCCCAGATGCCCCGAGTGTTTAACTTACCACACCCAGTGGAGGTATACCAAGGCTCGGGAGACCCTGATGCTTTTATCCGCAAGTACAACAGAGCGATGGAGCTGAAAGGAGCCAACGAGGCGGCCCTGTGCAAGTGTTTTGAAGTAGCTCTAGGAGGTCCGACTTCAGCTTGGTATAACTCGCTCCTCCCGAACTCGGTATCATCATTCGGGGACCTGGCCACCAAATTCACAACACACTTCATCGGATGTAAGAAGTCAGCAAAAAGGGCCATCCAAATGTTTGACATCAAACAAAGACCGAACGAGAGTATTCGAGAGTTCGTCGAAAGGTTCAACCGAGAAGCCGTACACGCTTCTGATCTGACGGACAATATTCGGATCATGGCATTCACAAAGGCGCTCATCCCCACCCGCGCTGGATTATGAATTATCTCGAAAGAACTTCACCAAAGGTCGAAGAAATGTACGCGGTCACACATGAGATTATGATCGCTCAGGAAATGTTGTCACTACGCAAAGGGAAGCAGGACAGCAGGGATAACCGATAGCCAAGGAAGGATAACACCGTAACTCCGCAGTCAAACACCAGGAACTGGGAGGACAAAAGAGAATTTTCAAGAGAAACCCGAATTTCACCCCCCTCAATACGACTCGAGCTAGCATCCTCGCAGCCCTCCAGAGACAAGGTGCGGGAAACATTAACTGGCCCAGAGCCATGCCAGAGGGAGCAAAGCGCGATTCGTCCAAATACCGCTGGCCCATAGAGACACCGGGCACGAGATTGAGCAGTGCCATCAGTTGAAGAGGTACATCGAACATCTCATCAAGAGGGGCTCTCTGGGTGAGTATCTAAAGATGCCTCGGAACAAGGAAATTTCCCGAGGTAAGGGGAAGGCAGAAGAAGACACCTCGGGACCGAACAAGAAGGGCAAAGAGAAGAAATCCCCACCCCAACCAACCGGAGTACTGAATACGATAACGACCACCCTGGGTTCAAATGCAAGGAAGAGGAAAGCGAGGGAGATAGCCTCATTGAGCTACGGGGATCCGTCTTCGAGGGTGAAACGGGCGGACGGGTCCGAAGTGCGCTTTCCGCATTACGACCCGCTCATCATCACCCTCCGAATTGGAACCATAGATGTCAAGAGGGTTCTCTGCGATGATGGCTCAAACGCTGATGTGCTATTCGGGAAGGCCTATTAAGGCCTCAAGCTTAAGTCAAGCCGACTAAACCTCGTCAAGACAAAGAACTTATGGCGTAGGCCCGAATGAACCGCCCGTGCTCGGTTCTATCGAGCTCCCGACGATGTTCCTGGGAGTCGGTCCCGAAGGTCAATCCCGATACACGACATTGATGGTCAAATGGCTTGTCATCGATGTCCCCTCTGCGTACAATGCTATCATCAGGAGAGAAACTCAGGTGGCTATTCACATGAGAACCGACGTCATGGCAATAGCTCAGAAGGATCCTACTCCGAGCTGCTCGAAGGATGACAAGGGAAAAGAGGATACCAAGAAGTCGTTTTAGAAGGTGATAGGATGACAAGAATTGCGAAAGACTTGCCCGAGGGCAGTAAGGAAAATCTTGTAAACTTGCTTCAAATGAATAAAGACTTGTTCGCCTACTCTCCGAGTGATATGCCCGGGATCGACCCGAAAGTCATCCGACACACTCGCACATCAACCCGAATTCAAGACCTATAAGACAAGAAAAGAAATAACGCCCTTCAAGAGGGCCTTCATCAAAGAGCAAATCTCGAAGCTTCTCGATGCTGGGGTCATAAGAGAAGTATCGTATCCCGAATGGTTAAGCAATCCCGTAGTAGCAACCTGAGAAGACAGCGATAAGTTGCGCATGTGCATCGACTTTACCAACGTGAACGATGCTTGCCCGAAGGATTCGCACTCCAACTCCTCCGATCGACAGGCTTGTGGATTCCACGGCCGGACACGCGAGGCTCTCTTTCCTCGATGCTTACAGTGGTTATCATCAGATCAGGATGAACCCGACAGATGAAGAAAAGACGTCATTCATAAGCGACGTCGGGATACACTGTTATACCAGAATGCCCTTCGGACTTAAGAACGCCAGGGCGACTTACCAAAGGTTGATGGACAAGGTATTCTCCGGACAGATATGAAGAATTCTTGAAGTTTACGTTGATGACATCATCATCAAGAGCAAGGAGGAAGTGGACCTCGTCCGCGATATTGAAGAGGTGTTCGGGCAGATCCGGAAATATGGCCTACGGTTGAATCCGGAAAAGTGTGTTTTCGGAGTAACATCCGGGAAATTTCTCGGGTTTATGGTGTCCGAGCGCGGCATCGATGCGAATCCAGCAAAGATCGAAGCTCTTCTAAACGTGAGAACACCCTCATCTATAAAGGACGTGCAGAGACTTCTCGGGAAAATTACGGCCCTAAGTCGTTTTATATCTCGATATGGAAACAAGTGCCGCCCTTTCTTCAAACTCCTGATCAAAGAAGGTGCGGAGCCCGGTAGGATTGGGGAACGAAAAGGAGAGAAGAAATCTAAGGACGAGAACGCAAGGGAACGAGCTAGGTTCAGTTGGAATCCCGAATGTCAGAAGGCCTGGGAGGAAATCAGGACCTACCTCTTGGAAATGCCTACGCTTCGGCAACCAACCGAGGACAGACCCCTCATTGTATACTTGGCAGTAGGAGAAAAGGCCGTAAGTTCGGTACTTGTTCAAGAAGACGAACAAGGAAAACAATGGCCGGTCTATTACGTGAGCAAGTCATTGCACGGAGCCGAGCTCAATTACCCGATGATCCAAAAAGTGGTGTACTCCTAGTCCTATCAGCCTAAGATTGAAACCATACTTCCTCGGATTTTCCATCATTGTCCAAGTAATGTCCCTATCAAGGACATCCTAAAACGGGTAGACCACTCCGGGAGATCACAAATGGTGTATAGAATCGAGCGAGTATGAGATCAAATACGAACCTCAAGAGCGATCAAGGCACAAAGGCGTTAGCGGATTTTATCGCAGAATTGCCCAAGGAATCCAAAGTGAGGATTCTTTGAACGAGGATAGCCCGGTCTGGACCCTACATGTGGATGGAGCTTCGGATCGGACAAGCAAGGTGCCGGACTAGTTCTCGAAGGCCCGAAGGAATGAAAGCAAGAAAATCAATCAAGTTCGCTTTCCCGGTAACAAACAACGCGGCCGAGTATGAAGCCCTTATCGCTGGCCTAGAACTGGCCAAGAAAGCGGGAATCCGATCGCTAAAAGCGTGTAGCGACTCAAACCTCCTCGTCCAGCAGATGAATGGGGAGTACGAGATCAATGAACCAAGTCTCAAGAAATACGTCGAGGTAGCAAGAAAATTGGCCGTGGATTTCGAGAAGCTATGTATCGAGAAGATCCCGCGGTCGCTCAATTCGAGGCTGATCACCAAGTCAGCTTCTTACGACGAAGTAAGAAGTGAACCTTGCATCGACTACTCCCGAATATGCTGCATTACCTCGGGATGGAGGGTCCCTTATTGGAAGTACCTCGATGAAGGAATACTCCCGGACAACCCGATCGAAGCCACGAACATCAAGAGAAAGGCAAGCAAGTTCGTTATCATTGGTGATAATCTGTACCGAAAGGGATTCTCTTCCCCGATGCAAAAATGCGTCAGAGAAGGAGACACCGAGGGTATTCTGAGAGAAACCCATGAAGGCACCTGCGGGTCACACATTAAATCAGATGCGTTGGCCGCGGTCATACTGAGACAAGGGTTCTTTTGGCCTACCCTCAAGGAAGACGCAAGGAAGCTAGTTAACAAATGCAGGAAATGTCAGAACATGCCCGAATACAGAGAATTCCCTGAGTACGTATCATCCTCGGACTACCCCATACCATTTGCTATATGGGGAATCGATCTGATTGGGGCCTTGCCTACCGCCCCGGAGGACTAAAGTATTGCGTAGTCGCCGTGGATTACTTTACCAAGTGGATAGAAGCCGAACCGCTGGCCACAATTACGGCTGAAAACATCCGAAAGTTCGTGTGGAAAAACATCATTTGCAGGTTCGGTTGCCCGAAGGTTCTGGTCGCTGATAACGGAACTCAGTTCACTGATAGTGGATTCCAGGATTTCGCCGAGGAATTCGGGATCAACATTCATTTTGCTCCGGTCGCCCACCCGCAGAGCAATGGCCAAGTCGAAGTGTCCAACCGGACTTTGTTAGATGGGTTAAAAACGAGACTTGGAAAAGCGAAGGGGAAATGGCCCGGAGAACTCCCTCATGTTTTATGTAGTTACCGGACCACGCCTCGAAGGTCTACTGAGAAACCCCGCTCTCTTTGGCATACGGGACCGAGGCGCTCTTCCCGTTTGAAGTAGCAAACTCTTCCCTCCGAGCCGAGGTGTTCGAAGAGATGGCGAATGAGCAAGGTTTGCGGGCAAATTTGGACCTACTCAAAGGAAGAAGAGATGAAGCAGAGCTGCGAAGGAAAGCTTTCCAACAAAGAACCGCATCGACAACAAATTCCAAAGTGAAGGCAAAGAATATCAAAGTGGGTGATTTGGTTCTACGGCAAACCAAACTAGGATCCCGAAGACCGAAAGGGGGCGCGTTCGCCCCGAACTGGGAAGGTCCATTCGAGGTTGTCGCTGAAGAAAGGAAAGGACTCTACAAGTTGTTGGATCCCGAAGGAAGGGAATTAGCAAATTCTTATCATTCCGAGGCATTGAAGAAATATTTTGTATGACCGAGGAGTAATAAAGCACGACTGAATTTGGAGACAAGTGTTGAACCAATCCTTGAATGTTTTCATTAATAACGCCCGAGGCTGGATTACAAAAATGGACTTGAAAGAAAATTACATCATTGGGCATCGTAAAGTCGCCCACGGTGATCAAGCTCGGGGGGTTGCAGAAACTCCTCGCCGTACAAGCTAGGATCTTCTTCGGGCTCGTCATTCCCATCAAGCCCGGTTAGGTCAACATGAGGATTGCGCTCAACGATTTGCTTCATGGCCAGACAAAACCCGAAGGTGTATTTGTCAACGGCCAGATTTATGGAATCTTTCAGCGCCTTCTGATACTTCGGGATTCTGTCCTCAGCTTTGGTAAGTTCATCCCGAAGTCTCTAAATTTCCTCATCTTTAGCCTTCAGATCCTGCTCCTCCCGAAGCCTGTGGATCTCTTCATCCTTGACCTGCTGCTCGTGCTAGTGATGCTCTTTCAGGTTGGCGAAGTCAACCTGAAATTTTTCTTTTTCAGCTTCGAGCCTCCGAACTTCTTCTCGAAGTGCGTCTTCAGAATGGCGGTGGTCTTTGACCGCGCTCAGGAATGCAACCTCAGTCAAGGCAAAATCATCAGCTTCGGACGGGCTGAGGTTCTCCTAGATGTGGGTGCCCTCGGGAAGCTCGAGTGCGGTGGACGTACGGGAGTGCCGCAGCAGCTGCTCATAGTGGTGGACTCGTTGAATCAGCTTAGCCACCACAGCTATGGCTTTGGTCGCCCGCTGCTCGGCTTCGGATCGAATCCGGCTTGATGCTCGGATAACTCGGGAAACCCACCCGCCCATTGTGGCCATCTGCACTCCATCAAGAAGAGTTACCTTCCCGCGGTATTACCCCGGAAGTCCAGACTTAAGAAATAAGAAACCAAATACTAACCTGATATTCAAGGACGGCCATTTTTGAAGCAAAGAACGCCCAAGTCGTGGTAAAAGTATTCTAAGCACTCCATTGTTCGGGCGGTGGCGGTCCCTTCAAACAGCTCGGGAGCCATATCTTTGGCATCCTCGTCGTCCAGGATGTTCTGATCCTCATGGATCAGCCACCCCGGCTCCCGGGGAATGATACTATTCCTGAATTGCGAGAGCTTCTTGTCCCGCAGCCGCCTCCTCTCTTCCTGGGACTCTTTCCAGCCCGGACCTAACGTACAAAAATGAGATCGAACCACGTCATGCAGCGGGTCTTCACCGAACATTCGGGAAAGATTTTCGAATAAGTTCCAAAAGCAGAGATTGCGTAACTTCACAATCTGGTTACCTAGTTAAAACTCGATTGGTGGGACCTCCGGCTCTTTGCTCGACCACCCTCGGCCGTGAACTTCCCCTAGCCCTTCCGATCTGCTCGGGAGTTCTACAAAGATTCATAAACGCCATCCCGAGTAGGATGACCTTCAACATGAACCGGAGATGGAACTTCCCGGCCGACTTCTCAACAGGCTGGCCTCACCTCAAAGATCAGCCGAAGCAGCCCTCTTTGTTTCTTCTCACCGCTGCGGGCTTCAACCTCCGCCTTAGAGCCCGGTTTCTCTTACCTCGCGTCCTAAGATGGCGCCGAGATCAAACTCGGCTCCATTTCTGCAAAAGGGGAAGAATTAGTTAATATCAAACGAATGCATCAATAAACAAGAACGATATAAACCTTTCTTGAAGTCCTCGAAGGACGCCTCGCCCAAGACGTTGCACCAAGGCCAAGTCGAGGGATGAAGGGGGAGATTCTCGGATGCCTAACTCCCCAAGTCCCCTGGATAATACCCAAGTGAGAAAGGACCCTTGAGTAATCAGCCTCCAAGTACAAAGGAAAGGGAGGACTTCCTTCGGTCCATCCCCGCACCAAGGAGCAATGGTCCGGATTTTATTATCAAACCGGTCATAATTCTCCTTGGCGGAAGCCTCCTTCAAAGCAATCGCCGAGGATTCTGCACGTCCGGCAGTCCTCCTACCTTCTGCGCAGTTTGCAAGCCCCATGACGCATCAGGCTTCATGAAGAAAAATTCCCGATGCCATCCCTTGCGGCTGGTTGGCAAGTTCCAAACGAAACTGAATTTCACAGTAGGAGGACCCCGGGCACTAAAGAAGTAGAAACAGTTCCTCGGGATCACATTAACTTTATAGTACTGGAGGAAAGTGGACACGGTTGGCTCTGTCTCGAACAGAGCACAAAGAATGAGATAGGCGTTTATGTGGCAGTAGGTATTCAGGATGAATTGGTTAACTGCTAGCCCATGGGATTCCGCCAGCTGCCGAACGAATGGGTGCGGGGGGAAGCGGAGCCCGCACAGCAGTTGATCCTTAAAGATCACCAACCAGCCTTTCCCGTGCTCATATGCCCGGCATTCCGGAGAAGGAACCCGAGTACGAACCGTCATCGGGACAAAATAAGTGGACTGCCACTCTTTTATTAGCTCCAGAGTTGCCTTACTCCGGTAGTTCTCTATATCGGACCACCAACCTTCGGGAATCTCGCCCTTGGTTTCTAAAAGGCAACTTGAAGGACGAATAGTAGAAGGGGTGGGAAAAGTAGGAGCCATTTTCATGTACCTCGGGTAAATGGCCGGAGGAGACAAGGACGGCTCGCTGGAAGAAGGCTAAAAGACGGGCTGACAGCAGCGGCGTCGACAACTCGACGGTGGAGTCGGTAGAACTGATGGACGGCGGACGAACCTCTCAGAACCTTCCGGTACGGTGGCTTCACCGAGGAAAGGGGGGAAAAAGTCTTCTGGATTAGATTCTTCAACAGTTCTCCACCTCTTGAAGATAATAACCGCCTCCTGAAGCGTAGGATTATCCGTCGTGATTTTATTGTGAGAAGAGAGAAGAGAGCTTGAGGTGCAAATGAAAGTGACGCTCAACTCACATTTATAGAAAAGATCGGACAGATGAAACGTCAAAAGTCACTTGATCCCTGCCGTCGATTCAAAAAGTGGCAATTAAGGAGATGAACCGTCACGGATCCCGAAGAGACAACCCCGAGATTGTTCGACTTTTGCATCTCGCTTTCCCGGACACTACAAGACGGGAATACTTTCTAAAGCCCGAACATTGTTCGAGACAAAAGGAGGAATTCACATCCTCGCTTTCCCGGACATTATAGTACGGAACTGCTTTCTAAAGCCCGAACATTGTTCAGGACAAAAGGAGGAATTCATTTCCTCAGTTTCCCGGACATTATAGTACGGGAAACGTTTCTAAAGCCCGAACATTGTTCAGGACAAAAGGAGGAATTCACATCCTCAGTTTCCCGGACATTATAGTACGGGAAACGTTTCTAAAGCCCGAACATTGTTCAGGACAAAAGGAGGAATTCACATCCTCGCTTTCCCGGACATTATAGTACGGGAACGTTTCTAAAGCCCGAACATTGTTCGAGACAAAAGGAGGAATTCACATCCTCAGTTTCCCGGACATTATAGTACGGGAACCGTTTCTAAAGCCCGAACATTGTTCAGGACAAAAGGAGGAATTCACTTCCTCAGTTTCCCGGACATTATAGTACGAGAAACGTTTCTAAAGCCCGAACATTGTTCGAGACAAAAGGAGGAATTCACTTCCTCAGTTTCCCGGACACTACAGTACGGGAAACGTCTCCAAAGCCCGATCATTGTTCGGGACAAAAGGAGGAATTCAAAACCTCAGATTCCCGAACGTTATAGTACGGGAAACGTTTCCAAAGCCCGAACATTGTTCGGGACAAAAGGAGGAATTCAAAACCTCAGTTTCCCGAACGTTATAGTACGGGAAACGTTTCTACAGCCCGAACATTGCTCGGGACCAAAGGAGGACTTTTCGTCCTCAGTTCCCCGAACAGCAAAGCCCGGAGCACATTTCCAATACCCGAACAGATTTTCGAAACCAAAGGACTCAGTTACCCGAATACCTCAGAGGAATAACACGCCCGAACAACGAAGGTCGCCCGAACCAAGCAATTTCCCGAACATGACCCGCACATTCAGAAATGGATCTTGGACAAGAGAACTTTGGACTCCTCTTAGTCGGCCAAAAGGGCTGAGGGGGGACTTGATGGCCGCCAGGCCCAAATACGCATAAAAGGCCTAACAAAAGGCCCACACATAAGCCCGAAATAAGGGCCCCATTAAAAAACTAGCATATAACCCGAATAAAGCTTAAGGACGTTCCCGAACCATACTTCCCGAAGTGCATATATGACCTAAAATACATAATCACCTTATATTGAGATATTACAATAATGCCATTAAGACATAGGACTATAAATACATTCACTGTTCATACCTAAAGGGGTAACGTTTTAACGAATACTCAACGCGACTCGTCAAATCACCATCTCAGAGGATCTCTCTATTTCTCGACAATCGCGCTCTATAGCACAAGAAGTCGACCTAATGGCTTCTGTCAACATCGTGACACGCAAGTCTAATCGGAACGTGGCGATCACGCGCACAGATCAGCCACCACCACTATTCACTCAAATTGGGGCTTTCCTACTCAACCAATTTTCCACCAAATTGAAACCATAGAATGCCTTAGAATCATGCTAGGAACAACATACTAAGAGCATGATTCAAGAACACAAACATACACCATTTTTAGAATCAACCCTAATTTTCGCCAAAATATGTTTCTTCCTTCCATAATGTTTTTCCAAAATCTAACCATAGATTCTTACTCTTGACCCAAGAATCAACATATTAAAAATGGGAGTGAGAAGATCTCTCATGGCAAGGAGTAAACCTAGCTTGAAATGATTCTCTTTGACCCAAATCCTTGCGGCCTTCCTGGAAGATGAAAGGGTGATAGTCTCGTCCCCAAAGGAAGGTCCGGACTCTCAGTTGATATGGTGGAGAAGATGATGTTCTTGAGACTCCAAGCTTGCTGTTCAGAGTAATCTGTAAAAGATAGGAAGAATACTCAGAAGTAGCAAGAGAGGAGTGGGGGCGTGTAGTAGCTTACCCGATTTAGGGTGGACATCACCCTATTTATAGAGTGATGCCAGGAGAAGTGCCTCCACCAGTTGAAGCCCTTAGACAGGCTGTTGGAGATAAGTCTGTGTCAGACTGATTGGAGATAAGGCGGCTGTGATGATGAAGATCTCAGCAAACCGCATTAGGTGATTCACTTGTCAGAGAATGTCTGGCGTATAAAACTGGTGAAGATCTCCCGTGCTCGTGCTGCCCTCCTTATTGGCCGATTGATGTCGACGACCAAGTGGTCAATCTCCAAGTGGAGCAAGTGGCGGGCGAAGGCTGTAAGGGCGAAGGCCCATAGGGGCGAAGGCCCCAAATAGAATATAGCCAAATAAGGGGTGAGGTTGCACGAACACAGGTACCAAGGCCTTATCTGGGCGGGGCCAGTATAGGCAGGAGACTGGGAGTAAGACCCATGGAGGCGAGGGAGATCGCGAGGGTTCGCCCTAAGACCGCGAGGGGGGCCCGCGCAGGCTTTAGAAACGCAAGGGTGAGTATGAGACGTCGCCCCTGCGAGTCTGGAGGCCCGCGAGGGCAGGACCTCGCGTAGGCGATACTGGAGACCACAAGGATGAGACCTTGCGAAGGCGATACTGGAGACCACAAGGATGAGACCTTGCGAAGGCGATACTGGAGACCACAAGGATGAGACCTTGCGAAGGCGATACTGGAGACCACAAGGATGAGACCTCTCCCAAGGCCTCGTATGATTCTGATAAAGCGCGAGGCGCGATTGCTTGGGTAGTGTACCAAGATGCCTCCTCCTGAGAGCGGAGTATGGGCAGGGTCCGGTACTCCGTTTTTGAAAGTACTTTCTTTGAGGACCGATGTAGTAGTCACAAGTGAAGATCTTTCATAATCTGATAGTTTGTGTTGGATCCTTCACGACCCTTTACTCTGTGTTGAAGATCTTGTTTGAAAATACCATGTTGAGGGCGAGCGATCCACGAAGCGAGTTTGTGTGGAGCGCGATGACCTTTCATGGCCTGATATTCTGTGTTGGATCCTTCATGATCCTTGTGAGTTTTGAGGAGGGGGGCATTTGCTTGGGTAGTGTACCAAGATGCCTCCTCCTGAAGGCAGAGTATGGGCGGGGTCCCGTACTCTGTTCAAATCCCAAGTCTTTGGAGTTGGCGAAGGCGCTTGGGCCGTTTGCGGACCGTTTGATTGCGAAGGCAGCGAAGTGTCGCGTCAACATTTAATGCGGGAGAGATAAAGGAAGATGAGAGGTTTCTCGACCGTTATGGGACGCAACACGTGGCGCCGTAGGGGTCCATTACGCATTGTAAAAGCTGTTCTTCTTTTTTGTACGGAAGTGGAGAGGATTAATAACCGCTGGATGCCGGCACGTGGCGCCTCAGTAGCCGTTCACGCTTAAAAGAGCTTTTTCATTATGGCGGGCTTATAAAAGCGTACAGAAGATTGAAACCTTTCTTCTCCACTCTTGCATTTGTTCGTTCTGCTTCGAGTAACACCTTCGTATTCTTTTCGTTTCTTGGCGATTTCATCGGCAGTTGAGAGGTGATTTGCGGCGGTTCCTACTTTTCGTTCTAGATTCCTCCGGTCAAGCTGCATTTGCCAACCGCTCCGTTCGTTCTTGCTTACCGCTTTAAACCACTCGTAAGTTTTTCTTCCCGCACACCGAGTGCTTCAAGTTCTCTCGAGCGCACTGAGCGCTTGCCGAAATGCCTTTCTTTGGGCTGTTTCGATTTATATGCCTATCTGTTCTTCCTTTTGCAGAGATGGATTCCAAGGAAGCTGTTCGCCCAAAGTGGTCGCTCCTCTCGAGAAGACCACGGTGAAGTTCGATAGAATTCACCAGAAATGGTGGGGGCCTTCGGCCCGTGGAGAAAACGCCGGTATACGCATCCCGTGCGGGTGTTTGTCGGGCGATGGGTTGGCCCGTGACCGAGGAGAACAAGGAGAACCGGGTGTTGTGCTCAGACACGGCGCAGCTTGCGGCGGGATTGCGGTACCCTTTCCGCAATCGGTGCAAGATCTCTGTGCTGATTGGGGAATGCCCCAACTCAGTTGGCGCCCAATACTTTCCTGAGTATTGCGGGCTTCATTGTCGCCTGCCACATGGCCGGCGTGAAGCCATTCGCCGATGTGTTCAACCGTTTTTATCGGTTGGAGCTGAGGAGTGGGGGTGCGTTCTTCTACGTCACTCCCATAAATGTTGGAGGCAACCACTCCATCTCCTTCACCGCTGCGCCCAGATCCTACCACAACTGGCACGGATCCTTTTTCTTCTTGCCGCGCGAAGGCACATGGGACTTTCCCGTGGCGAGGACGCGACAATCCGTGCAAAGCATTGCGCGGAGGCCTGTGCTGACTCACGGGGGAGTGCGGTGGCAGGCATACGTTCAACTGCTGGGGTGGTTGGACGATGTCCTTTCGAGGAGCGCATGCGAGGCGTTCTTCCCTTTCTCGGCTGCCCAATTGGACGAGACCACCCTAAGGTGGGCTGGGATTAGCACGGGTTTCGTGCTGGACCCCCAGATGCCCCCGCCATACGAGGGATGGGCTCCCGTCCACCGTGGGACAATGATAGATTCTTTCTTCGCTGCTCTAGCGGCGCCCAAAGGTACGCTATGCATACATATTAATATATTGTAAATTTGTAAGAGGTCTGGTAAAACCTGGTCTGAAGTCCCTCTTTGTCTGCAGATGCCGTCGCAGAACCGGCGAAGCCTGGGGTAAGAAAGCATCCATGCGCATCGCCCAACGAGTGCACTGGCATGTGCACTTGAGGAAGACGCCCGCCATGGCGGTCAAGGTGTTGGGACCCATTGTCCCAAAACTGTCCAAAAAGAGGGCTGGTGTCAAGCCTTCGGTGGCTTCTCAGCCGGAGAAGAAGAAGAGGAAAGTGGCTGCCACGCAGCCTGAGGAAGAGAGGGCCCCTGCCGGTACTGAGGAGACCCTGGCTGCAGGGCCGGCTGGGGGGGCTGAGAATCCTGCTGGAGCAGAGGGGCCTACTCCAGTTATTTTAATCTGGAGAGGTCGGGAGCCTCTTTGGGAAGAGGGTCCTACCCCAGCCGTTTCAGCTGAAGAGGCCAGGGAGCCTGCTGGGGAAGAAGTTCCCAGTGGGGAGCCCCTGGCTGAAGAGGCCAGAAGGGTGGAGCTTGAAATGCCCCCTACTGCTGAAGAGGTCGTGCCTTCTGCAGAGGGCCCAGAGGAGGCGCGAGCAGATAGCGCTGCTCCCATCGAGGCTGTGCCCATCTCAGTGGTGCAGCCCATTTCTTCTGAGGAGGCCGCTGCTGAGGCCTTTGTGTCTGGGCTCTTCGCGAGCCCTTCACCAGTTCAAGGTGAAGACCTGCCCGGCCATGTGGTCGCGGCAGAGATCGTTACCAGAGGGAGAGTGCCTCCTCCCAAGGGTAAGATGTCAGCGGCTAACGTCCTGATCTCCATGAGAAGGAGGGGCGTCAGCCGCAAAGGCCATTGGGAGTACCGGCCCACGGGAGGTACCCGGGCCATTCCTTTGGGGAGGCGGAGACCACTAATGCAAGGGAAGAGATCCCCGCAGCCATCCCTCTTAGAGAGGAGATCCTCAAGAGGCCCCTTCAGGGGAGAAGGCCCCGCCACGAAGGGGAAGAGGACCCCGGTGGTTGAGGAGACTTCTTCCTCTTCTAATAGTGAGGCCCCGGAGGAAGGGGGTCTCAGTGACACGGTCCTCTGCGAGGACAAGTGGTTGGGAGGTTGCCCAACCTTCCAAAGCAGCCAGCTGGAAGTCGGTGGATGGGGCGTCCTTCCGCTGGTAAGTCTTTTTGATCTTGACAAGATTTTCTTTGCTTTTGAGTTCATACTGCTTCCTAGTTGCTTGATGCCTGTTCTTTGTAGGCGAGGGCCCTTCAGTGCCAAGGGGCTGGTCCTCGTGAGGCTCTTGTGGACCAAGGGGTCCTTACAGAGATCCCTTCCGATTTGGGGGACCAGGAGCGAGGTCCTTGAGAAGACCGGAGTCTGGTCCCACTACTTGGAGCGGAGGCGCGTTGCTGCCAAGTCGGCCCCCAAGTGGTCTGAGGAGCCAGACCTCCTGAGAGTCCAGAGGCACTGCACTGCACTGTGGTGTACAGGAGCAAGGGAGGCTCTGAAAGATGCACGGGATCCGGTATTCTCCCGAGGAATAGCAGTTCACCGCTGCAGGAGGGAGCAAACCCTCCAATCTTGCTCGGAGGGGCTGCGCACCCCCTATGACAGGGAGGTGACCGAGCGGAGCCTGGATTCCCCTGCCGAATTCATGAGGGAGGCAGCTCAACAAAGTCTGCAGGTAAGACAGCCTCTGGTCTGTATGCATAAGTGTAGTTTAGCCTTTTTCGCTTCGCCTTAATAGTATTGGGGTGCAAAGGCTCACAAAGGTCATGTCTGCTGAGCAATGGCATGACTTCAAGTATGCCAACAGCGGATGATGCCCAGATATCAGAGATTGCCTCTCTCAGGAGGGAGCTGGAGTCCTCAAAGAAGAGGGAGGAGGAGCTCAAGGAGGAGCATGCCAAGCGCGTAGCCCAACTAGAGAGTTGGTGTGATTATGGCAACCAAGAGCGGGCGCACAAAGATGCGGTACCGGTGGGAGCAGGCCTGCCTTCTTGATGTTGCGAAGCAACGCTTCCTTCAGCAGAAGCAATGCTGGAAGCCAAGCAGCTTGAAAGTGCTGTCTTGAAGGAGTCCCTCCTTTCCCGGAGGCGAAACCAAAGCCGCCTTGCAGTGGCGAAGGCCCAAGTTGAGCAGGCAGAGGCCGCAGCTGAGGAGGCGAGGAGCCAAGCTACCGTCCCGTGCTCAACCGGCGGAGAAGAAGGTGGAGGAGGGCAGGCTTGCCGCCGAGGTTGCCTCAAGGCACGCCCGGAGGTCGCCACCGACTCGGAAAAGGCAATGGCCTCGGTGTGGGAGATGGAGAAGGCTCGGGCCTTCCCCCTTTGAAGGTGAGGATCCCGAGTCCCCTTCCTCCACTAAGGTGCCCATCCTCGAGCGGATGCCTCGACCGGTGGAGAAGCTTGGTGAGATCCAAGCCCCGGGCGGCCAGGCGCAGGCCTATGAGGAAGGCTGGCTGCGATGCCGCTTCCAAGTGGAGAAGGCGTTCCCAGCTCTAAGTCTTGGGATCCTGGATGCTGCCAATACTAATGAACCAACGGTAGAGGCGCCGCTTGATGGGGAGCAGGAAGGAAGATGGGTGATGCCCGGTATGCCCTTCTGACTAGGGTGGAGGCTCCAACATGTGGATGCCCCCTATTTTGTATAAAGACTGCGTTCACATACTTTTTTGAGAACAATAGATGAAGTGAAAACTTCCTTTTTCCTTCACTGTTTTGTAGATTCGCTTTAACTCGCGATAGCCTTGTAGGGTACGTTAGCTTAGTTTAATAACCATAGGCTAAGTCCTGTCTCATGGAGAGATGTCCTTCTGGGGTTCGCGAAGGCGAAGCCACAGGGACTATTTATTATGGAGCGGGAGATTTAGTCTTAAGTTTATAGTGACGAGGCACTTCAAGATCCGCAATGGCGGAGCCACATAAGTCATTCCAAATGACTTGTGGGTTTACTTGCCGAGCTCCTTTCTTAGGCAATCGTCCGCAACGGCGAGTGAGCCACATGAGTCATTCCCAATGACTTGTGGGTTTACTTGTTGAGCCCCTTTCTTAGGCAAATCGTTTAGGAGTAAGCCCTTGGGTAGGGAGTAAGCCCTTGGGTAGTGGACGGTGTACCAAGTAGAAGTTCCCCGTAGTTTGCTCATCATTTATACGATAAGTATTCAAGAAAAGGTTCGCTTACTCGGAGTCCGGAGTCGCGCGCTTGGCGAAGGCGAGGGACGTTTGTTGAGACAAGTGGAGAACCATCTGAGGTTCTGGGGGGTAAGACCCGCAGCGCAAGGGGATTACCCTTGGGACGGGGCGAGTTGAAGGTTGGTTGGGAATGGGACCCGCAACCACCGTGTGGGGAAGTCCGAGCGGAAGGTCCGCCGTGGCGTGCGAGGACGATTTACACATAGACTTTCTGAAGGAGCCCAAAAGGGGGTTACCCTTCCGCAGCGCAAGGGGATTACCCTTGGGGCGGGGCGAGTCAAGGTCACTGGGGAATGGGACCCGCAACCACCCGTGTGGAGAAGTCCGAGCGGAAGGTCTGCTGTGGCGTGCGAGGACGACTTACACATAGACCTTCCCGAAGGAGCCAAAGGGGGTTACCCTTCCGCAGCGCAAGGGGATTACCCTTGGGGCGGGCGAGTCAAGGTCACTGGGAATGTGACCCGAAACCACCTGTGTGGAGAAGTCCGAGCGGAAGGTCTGCTGTGGCGTGCGAGGACGACTTACAGATAGACCTTCCTGAAGGAGCCAAAAGGGGGTTACCCTTCCGCAGCGCAAGGGGATTACCCTTGGGGCGGGGCGAGTTGAAGGTCGGTTGGGGAATGAGACCCGCAACCACCTGTGTGGAGAAGTCCGAGCGGAAGGTCTCGCCGTGGCGTGCGAGGACGACTTACACATAGACCTTCCCGAAGGAGCCAAAAGGGGGTTACCCTTCCGCAGCGCAAGGGGATTACCCTTGGGGCGGGCGAGTTGAAGGTCACTGGGAATGGGACCCGCAACCACCGTGTGGAGAAGTCCGAGCGGAAGGTCTCGCTGTGGCGTGCGAGGACGACTTACACATAGACCTTCCCGAAGGAGCCAAAGGGGTTACCTTCCGCAGCGCAAGGGGATTACCCTTGGGGCGGGCGAGTCAAGGTCACTTGGGAATGGGACCCGCAACCACCGTGTGGAGAAGTGAGACTCGACAAGGTCCGATGCCATAACTCAGCAGTAGCCCGTCCCGACCGGCCGGGTACAGAGGGCGATGAAGAGGGCATTTGAAATGCCATGTAAGTCAGAAGACAGAAGAAATACATATGTATTTTATTGAATTTTGCAAGACTAAGGACTTACACGTAATATGGGCGCAAGTCATCCGCATGAAAGTTATGGGGAGCAGACGACCATCATGGTCTTGTAGTTCATAGACTCGGGCGGACTTGTTTATGAACAATATAAGGCCCGGCCCCAGTTGGGTCGCAGGACACCGCTGGGGTCGCGAGCGGTGAGGGCCGATTTAAGTAAGGCAAGGCCTCCTTGGTGCGCACTGGGTTTGACCCGGAATTATGATGAAGACCGAGCCTCTGCTTGAGGGCGTCATGCGAAGGCGAGCACCTTCGCGCAATTCTTCAATTAAGTCGAGTTTGGCACGGAGCCCTCGAGCATTGGCTTCACAAGGAAGTTGATCATACGGATTGTAGGGAGATCTACCTCAATAGGTAGGAGCGCATCTCGCGCCGTATACTAGAGAGAAAGGCGTCTCTCCCGTGGGGTTCGCGTTGTGGTGCGATAGTCCCATAAGACACTTGGGAGTTCATCTACCTGGCCGCCCTTGGCCCCATCCAAAGCGCTTGAGGCCTTCTCGAGGGTTCGGCCAGACCTCAACCTGCCCATTAGATCGGGGTGTGCCACCGGGCAAAAGCATGCGGACATTATTGTCCCGCGCCCATTGTTGGACACCGTGGTCGGCGAATCGAGTGCCATTATCTGTAATAATAGCACGAGGGCTGCCAGACGGCAGACAAGATTCTTCCAAAGAAACTTGATAATCTTGGCGGAAGTGATGGAGACCAGGGGTTCTACCTCGACCCATTTAGAAAAATAATCAACCGCTACAACACGAGCGGTGCGACTGAGCGGTCGGCATTGGACCAATGAGGTCGAGGCCCCACAGGCTAAAGGCACCGGATTTGCTGCCGGAGATTCCGTGGATGGTAGCCGGATGCGAGAATTGATTTGGCACCGTGGCACGTTTTGACCAAAGGCAGCGCGCCCTTTTTCAAGGTAGGCCAAGAGTATCCTTGACGGAGGGCTTTGTGGGCAAGCGCCCGCAGCGATGTGAGCGCCACAATTGCCTTGGTGGAGAGTGTCCAAGACAGAGCGCCCTCAAGGGTGCTAAGGCACCGTTGTAGAGGCGCCGCAAACCCGCGATGCCATAATTGGTCATCAATGAGGACGAAGCGAGGGCTTGCTTGCGTAACCTGGGATCTGTGGTGCTGGCCTTTAGCGCAGCAATGATAGGTTTCTCCAGCCTGGATCGGATCTGCGTTGCTAGAGAGGCAATATCAATACCTTCCGTGATGGAAGGACCGGCCGAGTGGCCGTGGTAGAGGGAGTCTTTCCCTTTGATAGCATGTCCGCCGTAGTGTTCTCGTAACGAGGAACATGTATAAAGATGACTTCTTCAAAGTCGGTTCGTAGGTGTTTACCAACTTAAGGTACTTGATCGTGGTGGCGTCCTTGCACTCGGCGCACCCTTGAACTCCGGTGAATCACCACCGCGAGTCATCATGGACATGGAGGCGGCGAATGCCTCGCCCTTGTGGCGAAGTTTCAGCCCGGCTACGAGGGCCTCATATTCTGCAACCTTGTTAGTTACTGGGAATGGAAAAGAGACACGACGGAATACTTCCAGACCTAGGGGTCCCCGTAGATACACACCCCCCGCGGGGGAGTCAGGTTTGGATGAGCCATCCACAAATAAGTCCCATTCGGGAGGAGTGGGACGAGGAGTGGGGCCCCGCTCAGGGGCCGAGAGTACATCAGCATTTGAGAATTCCGCAATAAAGTCGGCGAGGGCCTCGGCCCTTAATTGCCTTTCCGGGCTCATAATTGATGTTAAAGCCGCCAAGCTCGATGCACCACTTGGCGAGGCGCCCGAATGTTCGGGGCGCCCGAGGATGTCCTGAATTGGCAAGTCCGTCGACTATAATAGTGTGCCCTTGGAAATAGGGCTTGAGCTTCCTTGCCGCATATACAAGGGACAATATAGCCTTTTGGAGGAGGATACCTTGTTTCGTATCTTGGAGAGTGTGGCTGGTGTAATAGACCGCCATTGCTTGGCGGCTTCTTCCTTAATAAGGACAGGTTTACACTTCTTTCTCGTGGTGGCGAGGTAAAGGACCAGGTCATCGTCGGCCTAGGCACTTGAGTGCCGGTAGTTCTAGCAAGTGTCGTTAGATGAAGGCATATGCCTCCTGACATTCCTCAGTCCAATTGCAAGCTATTTTCTTGCAAATCTGATCGAAGAAAGTAATTCAGCGATAACATAGTTTGGAGACGAATCGTCCCAAGGCCACTAGCTTTCCCGCTAGTTGTTGGACTTCCTCGAGCCCCCTAGGGGTGCGCAAGGTGGTGATTGCTTCAATCTTTTTGGGATTTGCATGGATTCCTCCTTTGAGATTTGGTAACCCAGAACTTCCCTTCGCCCACGCCGAAGATACACTTCTTTGGATTTAATCGCATATTGTATTTGCGGAAGTTGTCGAATGTTTCCCTCAAGTCTGTGAGATGGGTTGGGATGGCCTTGCTTTTGACCACAATGTCATCTACATAGGCTTCAAGATTTCGGCCAATCTGGCCTGCGAAGACTTGATTTACAAGCCTTTGGAAGGTAGCCCCCGCATTTTTTAAGCCGAAGGGCATTCTGATATAATGATATACGGCCGCCAAGAGTAAAGGCGGTTTTTACCGCGTCCTCCGGTCCATAAAGACTTGGTGGTACCCACTATAGGCATCAAGAAAAGAAAAGACCGAGTGATGAACGGTTGAGTCAACCAGTTGGTCAATGGATGGTAAAGGATAGGGGTCCCTTGGGCAGGCCCTATTAACCCCCTTGTAGTCCACGCAAAGTCGCCACTGACCGCCCTCTTTATCGGCGAGGACAATATTCGCAACCCATTCAGAGTAGTGAACTTCCTTGATTATATTTGCCTTAAGCAATTTCTCGCACTTCATGCATAAAGTCCTTACGGCCAAGGGCCATGCCCCTTGTTTTCTGCCTAACCGGCTAAAGCCGGGAGTACACTTAACTTGTGAGAAATAACAGCAGGATCAACTCCGGTAGGTCTCGGGGCTCCATGCGAAGACATCACTGTTGGCATGGAGGAGGTGGATGAGCGCTTGCTGGTCTTTTTCCTCGAGGTCCTTTCCCACCCGAAACTTCTTCCCGGGAGAGATCTCAACTTCTTCAAAGGCTCCGGACAAGTCAGGAGCAGCTTCGCCACGTGACCAGCCTTCCTCTCGCGGGTGCCTTCCTCTTAGGCTCGGATGGCCGAGGAAGCCTGCGGGGGCCCGGCGAGGGCAGAGACATAATTGCCTCCGCCACATTCTGGCCGACAAATATATAGGCATCCCCACCAGCAGGTGAAAAACTAGAGTCGTGGTTCGCACATCACAAATGGGACATGGAACTCGCTTTGAGTATGTCGCCCGATGATGGCGTTATATGGCGTAGGGAGATCCAGACGATAAAGTCCACATAGCTCGAATGACATACCCGCTTTTTCTCCTTGGTGGTTCCCATCATCATGTAGGGTAGGGTGATCGACCCTGTGGTTGGGATTTCATCCCGTCCTATTCCAAAGGTGGCCCCTTCGCGGCTGAATTTGTGACAAAGGCACCTTTGCCTCAACCAGTGTGCTTGTAGATCACGTTGGCATTTGCCCCGTATCCATGTAGATTCTATCGACGCCCCAGCCCGCAATACGGGCAGTGACAACCAAGGGGTCAGCGTGCGGTATTGCCACAGAGGTGCCATCACTGCGATGCAAAAACTGAGTAGAGGAGTGGTCTATCTGGTAGATCTGCCTCATATGACGGCGTTTGCCAAGCGCCTTCACACCGTGTGATTACGCCGATATGTCCCCTTGCCGGGGGACTCGAACCAGATTCTCCCGACTGGGTTTTGCTGAGCGACCCCGCCGGCGGTCCTCCGGCCGACGCCTTCACGGTCACCTTCTCTTCTACGGTCCTCGCTTGGAGCAAGTACTCGAGCTTGCCTTGAGCCAGCATTTCTCCAATCATACGCTTGAGCTCAAAACAGTCCTCGGTGTCGTGACCTTTGTCACGGTGGTAGCGGCAAAACTTGTTGTTTTGCCTTGTTATTTCTTGGGAGAGGGGCGAGGCCAAGTGGGGACCGCCTCTTTGTTCCAAGGCATGGAGAATGTTGGTACGAGATTCCTCGGCGGGGAAGAGAAATGTATGCCCTTTCCCTACCGGGGGCGTGGGTACGCTTTGAGACCTAGGATCCGGCCGCGAGGGTTGTCCCTTGGCCTCCGCCGTGGCGGCTCGCGAGTGGTCGAGTGACCTCTTCCGTATTCATGAACCGCGACGCTGTACTTAAGAATTGTTCCATGTTGGTGGGCGGGTTAGTGTGGACATCCACAAAGAAAAGGGACTCACGAGGCCTTGGATAGCTGCAAGCGGCGAGCTTCTTCTCCCGTGTTAGGGACCCGGATAGACTCGGCCCGGAAGCGTTGAATATATTCTCCGAGGGGCTCATCCTTTTCCGCCGTATCTTAAGAAGGTGTCCCGCCGCTTTTAGGAGGTGGTTTGGATACCACAAAATGGTTGGAGAAGTCATGGGACAGCTCCTCGAAGGAATCAAACCGTTTGTCCCGGAGAGTGGTGTACCGGTTGGCAGCGGCTCCAGTAAGTGTGGAGTCAAGGCTCTACAGAGCGTGTTGTCGTCCGCCCTGCTATTGCCATCGCGGAAACGTAACGCTGGAGATGAATATCGTGGTCCGACAGGCCATCGTAAGCATCCAAATTAGGCTGACGAAATCGGTCCTAAGAGGGGTTTCTAAAACCTTCGAGTAAAAGGTTGGGTCCAGAGGTGGTCCAGACTCCATCCTCGGAGATATTATGGACACTGGCCCTTTCATCTCTTTTTCTACTTCCTCTAATCGCCTAGTAAGCGCGATAAGTAATGACGAAGAAGGATCTGTGGTTACTTACTTGCCGAGGAGGAGTAGCCGGGCGTCTGTGCTGATTAGTCCGCAGCTGCCCAACGCTATCCGTAACGCCCAAGAGTGGTGGCGAGAGTTTCACGTAAGTTGAAAGCAACCGCCTCGGTGATCGCTTGCGGGACGGCCGGATCTAGGTCCGTTGGAGGAGTGTTTGGAGGCGGAGTGTTCCGCTCCCGAGGTATGTTACGGGCAACGTGGGAGGAGCTTTCCTCTGTTGAGTGAATAGAGAGTTCTCCCGTTGTGGGGAACGTGGTTCGGGATGGTTCCGATGGTGGGTCATTGTTCGTACTTGTCCCGGAGGATTCCTCCTCCCCGACGACTGCTCTGATGGCACTCCGGGTGGTTGGCATGACTTATTGCTTGTGGTTTGTAATATGGGTTTATAGCAAGAACTTTCGCTCCCACAGATGGCGCTAAATCGATAGTCTCGCCCCCAAAGAAGGTCCGGACTCTCGCTTGATATGGTGGAGAAGATGATGTTCTTGAGACTCCAAGCTTGCTGTTCAGAGTAATCTGTAAAAGATAGGAAGAATACTCAGAAGTAGCAAGAGGGGAGTGGGGGGGGCGTGTAGTAGCTTACCCGATTTAGGGTGGACATCACCCTATTTATAGAGTGATGCCAGGAGAAGAGCCTCCCGGTTGAAGCCCTTAGACAGTTGTTTGAGATAAGTCTCGTGTCGATCGATTGGAGATAAGGCGGCCGTGATGATGAAGATCTCAAGAAACCGCCTTAGGTGATTCACTTGTCGAGAATGTCCGCGTATAAATCTGGTGAAGATCTCCCAGGCTCGTGCTGCCCTCCTTATTGGCCAGTTGATGTCAGACGACCAAGTGGTCAATCTTCAAGTGGAGCAAGTGGCGGGCGAAGGCCTGTAAGGGCGAAGGCCCATAGGGGCGAAGGCCCCCAAATAGAATATAGCCAAATAAGGGGTGAGGGTTGCACGAACCTGGGTACCAAGGCCTTATCTGGGCGGGGCCAGTATAGGCAGGAGACTGGGAGTAAGACCCATGGAGGCGAGGGAGATCGCGAGGGTTCGCCCTAAGACCGCGAGGGGGGCCCGCGCAGGCTTTAGAAACGCAAGGGTGAGTATGAGACGCCGCCCGCGAGTCCGGGAGGCCCGCGAGGCGTGACCTCGCGTAGGCGAGCATCGAGACCACAAGGATGAGACCTTGCGAAGGCGACATCGAGACCACAAGGATGAGACCTTGCGAAGGCGATTCGAGACCACAAGGATGAGACCTCTCCCAAGGCCTCGTATGATTCTCGATAAAGCGCGAGGCGCGATTGCTTGGGTAGTGTACCAAAGGGAGAAGCTTACCAATTTTGGAGCTTAAATCCTTGTAGTTTCCAGCCAAGAAAATGAAGAACAATGAGCTTGGAAGAGGTTGAAGATGGTGGCGGCACTTAGGAGAAAGAAGAAGAAGAAATGAAACACTTATCCTTTCTTTTTCCATAAAAGCCTTCTTTTATACCTCTTTTCTTTCCATCTCTCACCATAAAAGGACAAGTGTCCTTATCTCTTTCATTCCAGCCGACTTACTCTTCCCCTTTACCAAATAATTGCTGATTTTTGGGTTAAATAACAACTTAGTCCTCCAACTCTTCAAATCTTTGCAATTTAATCCCAAACGCAAGTAACAAACTCCAAATGAAAATAAAACTGACCACAACCCTCCGAATATCATAAAATACCCAAATCCTGTTTCCAAAGTCCATTTGGAAAATCAGAGTGTCCTACCGGACCCGCTGAACCCGCGCAAACCCCGACGTGCGCGCGTGTCAACCTGAACCAAAATCCCGTCACGCCAAAATTCCCGAAATATTACCATAAAATTCGTCTTAAAATATAACATAACTTACACTGAAGCCGTCGGAAAATTTCCATCCCGAGCCCCGGGAGTCGCCCGGGACCGAACGTCCCCATCCAAAAATTATACTTCGTAAAAAGATCCGGGACGTTCCCACGATTCCAAATATGCAAATGGTTTCCCATTCCGAGGTCCCGGGAGCGCTACCGAGCCCACTGTACGTCCCGATACAAGTCCTGGCCCCGGAAAAATATTTTCGGCGAAAATGTCCCGGGGACCCACACGACCTCAAAACCCGAAGGATTCCCAGAAATAATGCTCAGATAAGTGTCAGAAGTCGTTTAACCGCCCAAAAACGTGACCCGCAGGCCAAAACCGGAGCCCCGGGTTACAACCCGCTCGGGGTGACCGTAACATGATTCTCACTCCCCTCCAACCCAAGAACAACATACTAAAAGATGGAAGCAAGAGAATCATCCTAGATGGTAGTCATGAACAAACCCATATTTCATAAATCTCTCTCTTTTTCTATCCAAATCTTGTTTCCAACAAGAAAAGAGAGCAAGGGAGGAGACTTACCACTTAAAGGATCCATTTTCTTGTTGATTTGAGCCAAGACTTGAAGAACATGAAGCTTTATGAATAGTTAAAATGGCGCATCCAAGGGAGAAGGAAGAAGAAGAAGAAGAAGAAGAAGAAATGTGATGAAAATAATAACTCATTTATGAAAATAAGCCTTTTATGTTATCTTCCCCGTTTTCCCATCCCTTCTCATCTTAAATGAGAAATTGCCAAGTGTCCCTTACTTCCCTCCCATTCCAGCCGAAATTCACCCTTGCCCATACTCCATTATTGCTGTTTTTTGGCCTATTTACAAGTTAACCTCCCAACTCCTCCAAAAGTTACAATTTTGGCCAAAACGCAATTACCGAACTCCAAATTAAACGAAACTTGGACACAATCCTCAGGATATTATAACATTCATAAAACATGTTCCAAATGTTTATTTACAAATCCAGAGTGTCCTACCGAGCATATCCACTCGAACCAAAATCCCGTCACGCCAAAATTCCACAAAAATAACCATAAAATCAAACTTAAAATATAACATGACTTACCATGGAGCCGTCGGAGAAATTCCATCACGAGCCCCGGATTCCGTCCGAGCCCCGTGAGTCGCCCCGGATCGAACGTCCCGCCCCAAAAAATATATGCTCCATAAAAAGATACGGGACGTTCCCAGGACTCCAAATCCGCAAACGGCTTCTCAATCGAGGTCTCGGGAGCGCTACCGAGCCTGCCAGACGCCCCGAGACAACCCCGACAAGCCCCGGCGCCGGAAAAATATTTTCGGCGGAAACGTCCGGGGACCCACACGACCTCAAATACGAAAGGGTTCGCCAAAATGATACTCGGATAAGGCTCGGGAGCTGCTGAACGCCGAAAACCGTGACCCGCAGCCAAAACGGAGCCGGATCACCGGTTGCAACCCGCTCGGGGTGACCGTGAATAGAGAAGAGAGTTAGTTAATCGTAAACCAACAGAACAGAAATCGGATACACCAACCAAAAGCCTCTACTGATCCTACCACTTAAACAGAACATAACAGAACAGAGGTTCCACCATGGAACTGTCAATACCTGAAACCAAAAACCAAAAGCACCGCGGATCTCTAGTCCGGGTTGCTTGTCGTAGACTGAAATGTGGTAAACAGAAGGGGTGAGTCCTCGAGAGGATCCAGTAAGGGCCGAGGTAAGATACGGTTTGTACAAGTCTTTGCCGAACCGAACTCGCAAAATGTAACTAACACAAGCAAAATATATATATATATATATATATATATATATATATATATATATATATATATACACTACCTCCGTTCGCAAAAGACTCCATCATTTGAATTTCTTTGTTTCAAGGTTCAATGTTTGACTCAAATTTTAACAAAGATAAATAGTTTTAAAAATTCAGAAAAATATATTCATAAAATTTAGATTTCAAATTATGATACGCATATGAAATATTTAATTTTCGGTGTCTAAACATTCGTAAAAAAAATCATAGATTAAATACTGTGAAACTGTCAAAACAAATGGTGGAGTCTTTCACGGACGGAGGGAGTATATATATATATATATATATATATATATATATATATATATATATATATATATATATGCAAAGTCAGAGGTGAGCCGGAACACATCATACGCGGACCAACCGCCAGAATGACCCTAAAAATAACAGAACGACAACCCTCTCTAAGAGGTCGAATATACTGTAATGTAAGCACGGTACCGACCGGGGTCATGATCCCCAAACTGTCGTAGGGTCATAGAAGTATATCGGCACCCCCCGCGCGGATATACATAAAGTGTCGGCACCCTCCAGTGCGGACACACGTAATGTAAGTATTGGCACTCCGGTGCGGATACACGGAACATAATGTCGGCACCCTCGGTGCGGACACAACAGAACAAAGTATCCGCACTCTCGGTGCGGATTGTCACGGACTGATTTTCTCGCTATGCCCGTGCGGCACTTAGTCACGCACCCTCGTGGCTAAGTCAGCCTAACTCGCCCTAATGTGCCTAAGTCTTGCTTGAGAATGCTTGAGAAGAGAGTAACGAAAGTTAGAAGGAGAGAATGAAAGCTATACAACTCTTTTGTATTGCTCAAGTGTTGGCTACACAACTCTGGATTTGGCTTGCTTGGAGTTGGTTACAAATGAATGCCTAAGGTCTCTATTTATAGGCAAGCCACCTCCTCAATGGACGGTGGAGATCTACTTGATCCAAGGGCTAGCATTACTCTTCTAGAACCTTCTAGGCTAGCCTGGATCTCTCTACAACTATCTACACATGTCTAGCACCTACTAGACTTCTCCATATAGTTATAGCTCAACCTAGAACTCTCTAGACCAAGCTAGAGACTCCCGAGTGCTCTGGAGGGTTCCACGAGCTTCCGTAACCTTCCAAAGACCTCCTAGCACTCTCTAACGCCTTCCAAAACCTTCTAGAGTGTCCTGGGGCCTTCTAGAACCCTCTAGTCCGTCCTAGGCTCTTCTGGTCCCTTCTAGACTCATCCGGCACAGTCTAGACAAACCTAGAACACCTGGAGCATTCTAGAATATTCCAGAGCTAGAATGTCCTCCATGGTTCTAGAGTCTTCCCAGGGTGTCTCCATCACCTTGGCTCCTCTTAAATCTGCCTTGCACACTCTTAAGTGTGTTGTCCCACATCCCGGATCCTTAGCCCTGTGCCGTCCGCGTGCCTTAAATGCTGCACCGCGTGCCCCAACACATGCCTCGCGCACTCCGTCACAAGCGGGTCGTGACAGGATACACGTAATGTAACCAAGGAGCACCCGTGACCTCCAAGACCATCCGGGTCTCGTTACGTAACAAAACATAACATAATGCATATGCAAAACAGAAGAATATACCAAAAATATATAAGCGGGATATCGGCACCTAGTGCGGATATGCAGTAATGTATAAGAAACCCGTGGCCTCTAAGACCATCCGGCCTTGAAGCGTAACAAAATAAAAACAATATCATACCATATGACAGTCTCGAGATCATCGGACCACCGTCCTCAACCCGGAACCTACCTCAACTAAACCCAATATACATGCAATTACTCCGAGAATGCATAACGAGAGAAGTTGAGCCCTTACCTCGGAAAATCGCCCGCAGCCAAACTCCCGGGAAATCTCGGCTCCCGCCCGAAATATGACAACGTGCCTTTATGGTCCCACACCACTCCACCAACGTAGAAACAAGCTGAACAACCACAAACAAGTCAAAACTCACCAAATCGGACCCCGAAACCAATCCCGCACAATCCCGCACTTTCCCACAAAAATCCACGTAAAGATCGGTTTCTCAAACCAAGCTAGAACATTGTTACTTATACATCCATAAACACGACCAAACCTTTAAATCATACCTTCTTCCCAAATCATTCACACAAGTCCTAATCGAAATTCTCGTTCAGCTGTTCCGGTACAAATTTCGGCAGAGTTTCAGTTGCGTTTCTGACTACCCCCTGTTCACAAATGATCCACAGATACAGAATATATGTTCAGAATTCACAGAATCAGCCAATATCATTGGCGCCAAAACCGAGGCTCGGGCCGGACAAAACGGCTTTCACACCAAGCCTTTTCTGACAACCAAATACACCATCAGAATCAGAACTCCGCTCTGATTTTACATCATATTTTTCAGACGCACTTCGGCACCACCTCAGGCGCGTTTCTTCCTACGCTCCTGTTATCAAACATGCACAAGAAGGTGCCGGGAACGTTTAGAAACCAATAAATCAAGTAGACCTTGTGGTTCCATAACCACTTCCAACCTTCAGCAGCTCACGGTTTACAAACCGGGCTGAATCTTCACAAACCGACCTCAGATTAATTACTTACACAACACAAGGATCGTTTTGGCATGCTTACCTCGAAGCTTCTTCAAGTATTGAAGAAAATCAGTTTTGGAGCTCAAAGACGGTGCTCCCATGGCTGAATTTCGGCAGGGATGGAAGAAGAAGAAACTTTTGTTTCTTGCCATTTTTGTTTTTTCCTTATATACTTTTTTTTCATTTCTTTTTCTTTTCCATTTTCCATCTTTAAATCAAGAAGGGACAAGTGTCCCTTCTCTCTCTTTCTTCCCAGCCGACTTCACCATCTCCTCTTTTCCAAATATTGCTGATTTTTGAGTTAATTACAACTTAGTCCCCAAGCTTTCCCAAAAATTGCAATTTAGCCCAACCGTACCTTTCAAACTCTAATTGGAACAAAAACCGAACACAACCCTCAAAACATCATAATACACACAAATTATCCTTCCCATGTTTGATTACAAATCCCGAGTGTCCTACCGGGCCCGCTTAACCCGAACGAATCCCGACGTTCGCGCTTTCCAACCTGGACTAAAAATCCCGCCATACCAAAAATCCTCAAATATTACCATAAAATCCGTCTCAAAATGTAACATACCTTCCACCGAAGCCGTCGGAAAATTTTCATCCCGAGCACCGGGAGTCGCCCGGGACCGAACGTCCCACCCCAAAAAATATAATTCGTAAAAAGATCCGGGACATTTCCACGATTCCAAATATGTAAACGGTTTCCCATTCCGAGGTCCCGGGAGCGCTACCGAGCCCGCTGTACGTCCCGAGACATGCCCTGGCCACGAAAAAATATTTTCGGCGGAAATGTCCGGGGAACCCTTACGACCTCAAATCCAGAAGGATTGCCAAAAATAATACCCAGATAAGCCTCGGGAGCAGTCTGATCGTCCAAAAACATGTCCCGCAGGCCAAAAACCGGAACCCCGGGTCACCCAAGTCACAACCCGCTCGGGGTGACCGTAACACATTGATGCTGTTTTACACCAGGAAGGCCACCCCATCGCCTTCTTTAGTGAGAAACTAGGTGGAGTAACTTTGAATTACTCCACATATGATAAAGAGCTATACGCTCTTGTGAGGTGATATGATCCTCAGCCAGGCAGTCCAATCAACAAATCAGGCGGTCGCCCGACCCAGCATCCGAGGAGGTCAGACGCCCAGGCGGCCCAATCCACGAATCAAGCGGTCGCCTGACCAGGCGAAGTTCTAGGCGGTCGCCCGAGCACGTCTCTCACGCGCCTCCATGTTTCCTTCCACGCGCCACCATGCATTTTGGACGCACTACCACCTTTTCCCCAGCCAAGGAGTTCAAGGACTTGTCCAAACATTTTCCCACCAACATTTGAACCGCTAGCCACCATTGTTGACTTTTCAACACTTATATTTGTCTACATGTAATAATTTGTAAATGCCTTTTATTTTCCATAAACCATATATATGATTTATGGAAAAGAAAGGGATAGGTAGCCTACCATCTCTCATCCATCCCTTCCCTTCCAATCCCTTAATTTAAGGATTTTGGTCCCCTAACCCATACCTCCCATAATTCCCACCCATGCTCCCTTCTACTATAAATGGAGGAGCACTCTCTTGTAATGGATAGAACCAATTTAAATGAAAACTTCAAAGGATTGAGGAACTCTCCTATTGCCTTCCATTTGAGGATTGAGGTGGGAGAGAGCCACTTCTACCATTTCCGCCCCTTTTTGGAGCTCTCGCAAGCTAGATCCGTCGGATGAGGTGGATCCCGCCCCGAGAATCCACATCAATTGGTATCAGAGCTATGATGCTTGAGGGAGTTCATTGATGTTTTCTTCTCTCCACGGAGCCATCAAGAAAGAGAAGAAGGACAATCGTCCATTCTTCTCCTCGGTAAGCTCCATCTTCGTTACCTCTGTACTTTGTTCTTCCCGGATTGTTGAGAAAGAGAAGAAAAGGCGCCACCTGTTCTGCTCAACCTCAGCATATCCGCCTTTGTGCCTTTGTCCCCCCTGTGATTTCTTTTCCCCCGGAATTGTGAAGAAACAGTAAGCGGCACACTATTGGAGAATTGAATCGGGTAGTGCTCTTCATTTGAGAAGTGAGGTGCCCGGTATTCAAAAATGGAGTTTCCCTATTCTGTGAGCAGAAATCAGGTATTGCCTTGCAACGTGAGCAGGGAGGTACTTGATGCTCAACCTTTACAATTCCTTCCTTGTTATCCCTGTAACTATGTATGTTATTATGTAATTTAATTTTTTTGCACCGGGAGGAACTCTCACCTTGGATTCGAGGACGAATCCTTTTCAAGAGGGAGAGAATGATATGATCCTCAGCCAGGCGGCCCAATCCACGAATCAGGCGGTCACCTGAGTCAACATCCGAGGAGGTTCAGACGCCCAGGGGGCCCAATCCACGAATCAAGCGGGTGCCTGACCATGCGAAGTTCCAAGCGGTCACCCGAGCACCTCTCTCACGCTCCTCCATGTTTCCTTTCACGCACCACCATGCATTTTGGACGCACCACCACCTTTTCCCCGGCCAAGGAGTTCAAGGACTTCTCCAAACATTTTCCCACCAACATGTGAACCCCTAGCCACCATTGTTGACTTTTCAACACTTATATTTATCTACATGTAATATTTTGTAAATGCCTTTTATTTTCCATAACCATATATATGATTTATGGAAAAGAATAGGTAGCCTACCATCTCCCATCCATCCATTCCCTTCCAATCCCTTAATTTAAGGAGCCTACCATCTCCCATCCATCCCTTCCCTTCCAATCCCTTAATTTAAGGATTTTGGTCCCCTAACCCATACCTCCCATAATTCCCACCCATGCTCCCTTCTACTATAAATGGAGTAGCTCTCTCTTGTAATAGATAGAACCAATTTAAATGAAAACTTGAAAGGATTCATTCCTCAAACTCGTATGGTTCTCACTTCTATCTTCGCCATCGCCATCCCTTGAGGCGTCATCGCCGGCCCGCAAGAATGACATCAAGTGTTGCCTCGACACCCAAAGCGAGGAGGTGCTCGATCCGCAACCTTCGACCCTAGCAACGAACTCTCCTGTTGCCTTCCATTTGAGGATTGAGGTGGGAGAGAGCCACTTCTACCATTTCTGCCCCTTTTTGGAGCTCTCGCAAGTTAGATCCATCGGATGAGGTGGATCCCGCCCCGGGAATCCACATCAGAATGTATGAGCATGATGTGGATTTTGGTGAAATATTTGCTAATTGTGCTAAAGGAAGCCAAAATGGCTACTATGTGTTTGATGGCTTCTTGTTTAAGTTCAAAAGGTTGTGCGCGTCCCCAGGGGCTCAATGAGAGAAGTCATCATCAAAGAGGCCCACGGTGGTGGCCTCATGGGACATTTCGGTGTCCAAAAGACACTTGAGGCAGTGAAAGAAAACTTCTTTTGGCCAGGCATGAAGAAAGATGTCACCAAGGTTTGCGCCAGATGCGTGACATGCCACCAAGCCAAATACACTCTCCAACCGAAAGGGAAATACACTCCTCTCCCTACACCTTCACTTCCTTGGGTTGATATAAGCATGAATTTCATAAGTGGTTTACCTAGGACATCCCATGGTCATGATGCTATATTTATTGTAGTGGATAGATTTTCAAAGATGGCACATTTCATTCCATGCCATAAAACTGATGAGATGCATCGCATGTGGCCGACTTACTTGAGAACCCTGACGCGATCACATGGAATTTGACGCCTACCATTTATGACGCGAACCCGCGAGATCGCAGGAAGCGCCGGATCTAGCTTGAATGAGTCGCAAGAACATGGAAAGATAAATTCGGCCTCAGACACCTCCCAACTACGAGGTTGGGCAATATCTGAGATAATGCCTGGGGAAGATGGAAGATCTAGCACCTCTTAACTACGAGATTAAGCAATACTAGATATTAAACTCGATGATAAACACCAAGGGGGATGGCGGAAGGTAGCAAGGGGTGAGAACCAAAGCTTGAGGAAATAAACCTCTCAAGCGTTTTACATATGTTCTATCTTACAAATGAAGAACTATGCTCCTTTTATAGTGAAGGAGAGAAAGGTGAGATGATGGGGGGTTTGGGCAAGGACATGACTAGGGGACCATGTTCCTAAAATTATGGTGGGTGAAGTGAAGGGATGTTGATGGAAGTGAAATGGTAGGCTACCTACTCCCTTATCCCATTTCTTCCATAAAAGACATTTATGGAGAAATGGAGGGAAAGTACATAATATCTAATTCAAAAGGGTTGACAAGTCAACAATGGAGGCTTCGCTTGAGAATTTTGCCATCGCCTGAAGGCTTCTCATGGGGCCTTCGCCTGGAGGCTTTGTAGGGAGGGCTTCGCCTGAGGGATTTGCCTTCGTCTGGAGGCTTCACAAGGGCGGCTTCGCCTGAGGGCTTCTCATGTAGGCCTTTGCCCGGAGGCTTTGAAGGAGCGGCTTCGCCTTCACTTGGAAGCTTCACATGGGGCCTTGCCTTGGCCTGGAGCCTTCGCCTGAACCCCTCGCAGGGGGGCTTCGCCTGAGGGCTTTGCCCTCGCGCTAGAGGCCTCGCCTTCTATATTTCAAGGCCCGTTTCCTTGTCAAAATGGGGACTCTGAGCTTCATTCATCCTTCCATTCGAACTTTGATACATTGTTGTTGTTTGGGGATCCTATGATCACATCATTCCCTCCCCCTTAAAAAGATTCGTCCTCGAATCTAAATGGGGAAATTCCTACAAACGAAAACAAGCACAACAAACTTTGCAGAACATTAGGGGTTAGTGAATGAAAGCTCATCAATTGGAGTCTGGGGGGGTCGCGGTGGCGATGCACATAAATGTGGGAGCATAATAACTCCAATATGCATCGTGAACATGAACAAAAGTCGATAAAAGTTCATGACATGCTTCCTAGAGTATTTTATGCAATCAACAAGGAATTTATACTCAAGGAAGACATGCGGTCTAAAAATTGTAGACCTTTGTTCATGGAGAGGGGGTGGGTCAAAGGAAGCATTTTCTTCGCAAACCACATGCACATGTGCTTCCCAAGACAAAGAATGAAAAACTAAGCTAGTCATAGAAGAAATGTCAGAGTGTGGAACACAAAGACTAGCCTTAGCACAAACAAGAGGTAAGGAGATGGACAATCCGGCCTTTCTCTTCACCTCAACCATAAACGTGGTTTCAACTTTAATTTTCCTAAGATGCTCATGTTTACCAAAGAATGGCATGGCTGAAACACATATGGTGAAACAATCTTTCTTAAGCTCATGCATTTTAAGCATACTAAACATGGCATCTCCCTTCAAATCGCAGCAAACAAGCATGCATGCATTCTCATGTATCCCGGGATCAAAATTAAGCCTAGGCCATTCATTCTCATCATCTAATTGCAAGGAATCAGAATCACGCATTGAAGAGAATGCTTGACTAGGGGTGGGGGACATGGGGTATGCATCATGCTCATACATCTCATCATGGTAATAATTATGCTCAACATCCGAAGGATAATTCTCATAGGTTTCGGATACTTCAAATGATGAATGAGATGCATGTTCATAGCTATCACATTCAAGAGTTTCATCATACAAGGAAGAGAAATCATCATATGTTATGGATTTAGACTCATCAATCTCTTCACATTCTAACTCATGCTCTTGAATGGCATACCAATTATCATCGCATGGAAAAGTGCAAGTGTCATCGCATGGAAATGGATAATGGTTAAATTCATTCATGCACTTGTCACTTTCAACATGCTCATTGTGATCAAGGGAAGTTCCATATATGTATTCGAACAATGGATGTGGGGGATGTATGCTTTCAGGTTCATCACCCATGTTCGTATCATGTAAACTTAAGGAAGCCATGGATTCGCACTCAGGCGCATACTCTTCGCCACTAGGAGAAAGGGACAAGTTACCTGTTCCCAAGTTAGGGAAGTGTAGGTCCTCTCTCCATGTTTTCTCTTCTTCCAGCAATGATGTGGCCTCTTCCTCAAGTGTGGGCTCGGTTGGAACTCCCAAGTGAGCTCTTCCTTCTTCCAAAGCCGTGGCGTCTTCGCCATCTTCAAGCCTTCGCACATCCGCGACCTCTTCATCTTTCTGCACAAACAAAGAAGAACAACATGGTTGAGAAGATGAAATGGTTAGTTCTTCTTGGAGTTTGGTTGAAGGCCCGGGTGCATCATTCTTTTCACTCATTTGGCTTTGGAGAGCTCTTTCCTTTCTTCTCTCTTCTTTTCTTTTCTTTTTCTCTCTCTCATATTCTTCGTACTCATTCTTGAGTCTTTCAATCAATTGAGAGAGAGATTCTTCATTTGGATTTTGGTGAGGGCTTTGGTTTGGGGTGTGGGCTTGGGTTGCGCAAGCATTAAGGGGTGGGGTGTGCAGCTCGGCCAAGGGGGTTTGTGGTGATGGGGGGCTTCGTCTCCTGTCAGGGGAGGGAGTTGGTTCGCTTTGGGGCGAAGACCCTTCGAGTGGATTTTGGTGGTGGAGTTGGGCGGAGGTACTAGGTGTATGGCGCAAGGAGGATCGTGCTCGGGAGTAGTATGGAGAGGGCGGCTCTTCTTGATAAATACCATATCTTTGCCATAGCAACCTCTTCAATTCACTTCAAGTCTGAATGGGGGCTTCATGGCATCGTGCTCTAAAAAAAGTATGTGCCGACTTGTTGCCACCATTCTTTGGCTTCTCCCTTTAAGCACCTTATGGCAAGGCTTAACTTCTCTTCTTTGTGAAATTGGTAATACCAGAAGTGGTACTCCAATTCCTCCATCCAATGCCATAAGTCTTCTCCAAGTTGGCGTCTTCCTATTGAGGAATGAAACCCAAAGAAATATATATTTTCTTCTTCCATGGGTTCGCCTGCACACTTAGCCAATAAAGTTAGTACCGCTCAAGCTCCTCACGTGTTTAGGTGGTCTCTCCCTTTGCGAAGGGGTCACACTCGGCTTTCACTCTTTCCTCTTGCTTGTAGCTCTCAAAGCTTGCTCTTTAGTGCCAAACCCGAAATGATTACCACAAGATAACCTCTAGCATGCAAAAATCATTTGAGCAATAAAGTGCTAGTTACTTGAAGCAAGCTAGGTTAAAATGGGGGGTTCTTTGGCCGTAAATTACAAGAGGGTATGAAAGAGGATTTTGGCGCACAAGCACCTTTTTGGCTCAAATTTGAAATCAAAATTAGATCAAGGTTACTATTCATATGAGTTTTGGTATGAACTTTGTATGAACATCATATGAACACCAAGAATTTCAAGAACACAGTTTTGATTCTTCAATGCTTTACACAACCAATCTTTTGTACACCACTTTCTTTTCACTTTTCAACAACAACCTCACTCTTTTATGCATATAAGCCCATGCGCATTGCGGTTTTGGATATAATCTGAAACTTGCGACTTTTGCTAACTCGCAACCGCAATCTTTTCATCTTCTTCTTCTCTTTCTTTTTTTTTGACTTTTTGAATTTATGAAGATGCTAAACACAACAACAACTTCTAACACAGAAACATCACAACAAATTAATAGAAACAAATGCGGATGGTGGGGTAAAGAAATGGCCAAATATCACAAGGTTTAAAAAACACAAAAACAAATATTTCTTCAATTAGAAGGTAAAGGTTTTACCTTGAAGAAATCACACACAACTCCAACAAGCGATTTGGCTCTGATACCAATTGATGCGATCACGGGGACGCTCGTCGCGAACCCGCGAGATCGCAGAAAGCGCCGGATCTAGCTCGAAGGAGTCGCAAGAACATGGAAGGATAAATTCGGCCTCAAACACCTCCCAACTACGAGGTTGGGCAATATCTGAGATAATGCCTGGGAAAGATGGAAGATCTAGCACCTCTTAACTACGAGATTAAGCAATACTAGATATTAAACTCGATGATAAACACCAAGGGGGATGGCGGAAGGTAGCAAGGGGTGAGAACCAAAGCTTGAGGAAATAAACCTCTCAAGCGTTTTACTATGTTCTAAGTTACAAATGAAGAACTATGCTCCTTTTATAGTGAAGGAGAGAAAGGTGAGATGATGGGGGGTTTGGGCAAGGACATGACTAGGGGACCATGTTCCTAAAATTATGGTGGGTGAAGTGAAGGGATGTTGATGGAAGTGAAATGGTAGGTTACCTACTCCCTTATCTCATTTCTTCCATAAAAGACATTAATGGAGAAACAGAGGGAAAGTACATAATATCTAATTCAAAAAGGGTTGACAAGTCAACAATGGAGGCTTCGCAGGAGTGGCTTCGCCTTCGCTTGGAAGCTTCTGTTACGGTCACCCCGAGCGGGTTGTGACCCGGGTGACCCGGGGCTCCGGTTTTGGCCTGCGGGTCACTGTTTTGGGCGGTCAGTCAGCTCCCGAGGCTTATCTGAGCATTATTTCTGGGAATCCTTCGGGTTTTGAGGTCGTGTGGGTCCCCCGGACATTTTCGTCGGAAATATTTTTCAGGGCCGGGGGGTTGTCTCGGGACGTACAGCGGGCTCGGTAGCGCTCCCGGGACCTCGGAATGGGAAACCGTTTGCATATTTGGAATCGTGGGAACGTCCCGGATCTTTTTACAGAGTATAATATTTGGGTGGGGACGTTCGGTCCCGGGCGACTCCCGGGGCTCGGGACGGGAATCCCGAGGCTCGGGATAAAATTTGCCGACGGCCTTGGTGTAAAGTATGTTATATTTTAAGACGGATTTTATGGTAATATTTGGGGAATTTTGGCGTGACGGGATTTTGGTTCTGGTTGACACGCGCGCACGTCGGGATTTGTTCGGCTTCAGCGAGCTCGGTAGGACACTCTGGAGTTGTAAATAAATATTTGTAACATGTTTTATGAATGTTGTGATATCCCGATGGTTGTGTCCAATTTTCGTTTTAATTGGAGTTCGGTAGTTGCGGTTGGGCCAAACTTGTAACTTTTGGAAGAGTTTGGGGATTAATGGTGTAATTTGGCCAAAAATCATCAATAATCAGAAAGGAAGAGGCTGTAAGTCGGCTGAGAAAAGAAGGGGAGGACACTTGTCCTTGTGTGGTTTAAGTTGGAAAGGGAAGGTGGTATAAAAGGGTTATTATTTCATAAAAAATCACAAGTCTTCTTCTTCTTCTTCTTCCTTTCTCCTCCATTGCCGCCACACTCTCCTCCCTCCAAGCTCCTTCTTGTTCTTCATTTTCTTGGCTGATTCTTCAAGGATTTGAGCTCCAAAAAGTGGTAAGCTTCCTTCTCATCTCTCTTTCCAAGTTAAAAACAAGATATGATGAGAAACAGAGAGGGATTTGTGGAATTTGAGTTTGTTCTTGACTACCACCTAGCATGATTCTAAGGCATTCTATGGTTTCAATTTGGTGGAAATTTGGTTGAGTAGGAAAGCCCCAATTTGAGTGAATAGTGGATTAGGGTTCATGGTTGAATTTGGTTGATTTAGGTGCAATTGGTTAGCTTTCTTGCTTAAGTTATGTAATTGGTGATTAAAGGGTGCAAATGGAACGTTGAATGCTTTGGTTTGGATGCTTGGTGGAAAATGGGTGAAGAACCGAAACCTTGAATGAATCTTTTTCCATGTAAGGGTTGTGTCTTGGTTGTGTTGGTTGGCAATTTGGTTTTGTAGATGGAAGTAGGTTTATATTGGTGTTTGAAACGTCGGTTTCGGGCGTTGGTAGTAAAATTCACCTTTATGCTTAATTGCGGGTGAAAGTGTCTGGAATGTGGGTTTAAAGGTTGGAAGGTGTTTGTGGGTGTGTGAATAACAAGGTTCTAGCTCGGTTCGTAAAACCGAGCTTTCTGTGGATTTTTGCGGGAAAGTGCGGGATTGTGCGGGATTGATTTCCGGGGGTTTGTTTGGGTGTGTTCTGACTCAATTGTGGTTGTTCAGCTTAATTCTGCGTGGGTGGAGTAGCGTGGGACCGTAAAAGGGCAAGTTGCGACTTTTCGGGCCGGGAGCCGGGATTTCCCGGGAATTGAGCTACGGAGCGGTGTTGCTGAGGTAAGGGTTCAACTTCTCTCGTTATACATACTGGTATGGGACTTTATGTATACGGGTTTAGTTGAGGCGGGTTCCCGGGTTGAGGACGGTGGTTCGGTGATCCCGGGACCTGTCATATGGTAAGATGCATGTTTGTATTTGTTCTGTTTCAAGACCCGGGTGGTCTTGAAGGCCACGGGTTTATATGCTGTTCTGCTTATCCGCGCTAGGCGCTGATATTTCTGTTTATATGTTTTGGTATATTATATTCTGTTTTGCATATGCATTATTATTATGTGGTTCTGTTCTGTAGTGTCTGCACTGAGGGTGCCGACATTCTATTTGTATCCGCACTTGGGGTGCCGATATACTTCTGTGACCCTACGACAGTTTGGGGATCGCGACCCCAGCCGGTACCGTGCTTTCTGTTCTGTTCTGTATATATTCTGACCTCTTAGAGAGCGTTGTCGTACTGTGGTCAGTTGTTGGGTTCCGGCTTACCTCTGACTTTGCATACATTTATATATATGTATATTTGTGTTGGTGCTTGTTCTGTTTTGCAGGTTCGGTTCAGCAGCACTTGTACAACCGTATCTTACCTCAGCCTTTACTGGGTCCTCCCGAGGACTCACCCCTTATATGTTTTCCACCTTTCAGGTTGTTCTGAAAAGCAACCGGCGGAATAGAGATCCGCGGTGCTTTCTGTTATTCTGGGTTTCAGCAGCAGCAGCAGTACCACGTGCGGAAAATCTCCTGAGCGAGAAGGTTTCCGATTCCGCACTTAGGTATATCTAGGTTTTAGTTTGATGGCTCTGTAGCTGTAGTTGCATGCATGCTTATCGGATCATGAGATTGTATATGATGGAAATTCTGGTATATATGTATATCTGACTTTGTTGTCTTCTGAGTCGATGGCGGAGCCCCGACATGCCTATATTGGATTTGTTTATGAAATGGGATTTTGTGTTCTGCTTGTCCTGTGTAATGAGCGATATTCCATGAACTGCGTGTTTGGTAATTGCTTGTATGCTTGCCATGTGTGGATTTTGGTAGGTTGCATGTTAGTATCGATTATTCTGTTTAGTGAGTAAAATGCTCCGCCACCGCGCTATCCGCCGTAGGTTCCGGTTCCGAACGTCGCGGTCGGCCCTGCCTCCGCAACCGGGCGGGGTGGCTGTGACAGCTTCACATGGGGCCTTGCCTTGGCCTGGAGGCTTCACATTTTAGCCTTCGCCTGGAGGCTTCGCGGGGGGGTTCGCCAAAGTGCTTCGCCCTCGCGCTGGAGGCCTCGCCTTCTGTTTCAAGGCCCGTTTCCTTGTCAGAATGGGGACTCCGAGCTTGATTCATTCTCCCCTTCGCACTTTGATACTTTGTTGTCGTTTGGGGATCCTATGATCACATCAATTCATCTACATCTTATAGTCCATTTGAGATCGTATATGGTTTTAACCCTTTAGCGCCTTTGAACTTGGTTGCACTGAATCCTGCTGAACAAATGGATGTAGATGGGAAAAAGAAAGCCCAACACATGAAAGAAAGACTTGCATGCTAAGGTTCATAAGCAACTTAAGAAAATTAATGAATCTTATGCTAGAAGGGTCAACAAGGGTAGAAAGTTTAGAAGTTTTCAAGTTGGGGACTGGGTGTGGCTGCATTTAAGAAAGGATTGGTTCCCCCAAGCTCGGAGAAAAAAGCATGCGCCAAGAGGCGATGGCCATTTCAAAATTACTAAGAAAATTGGTGATAATGCATATGTGCTTGATTTCCCTTGACGGATCATATAATGTACATGCAACATTTAACGTATGTGATTTGGCACCTTTTGAAGGTGAAGAAGATTTTGAGAATCCGCAGACGGATTCTTTCGAAGAGGGAGAGTATGATGTGGACATCGCTACAAGGACTCCCCAAGCTCAAGTCAGTGCTCAACCTCAAGCGCGCGCGGCCCCAAACCCACTCCAAGATATAGGAGGACCTATGACAAGGTCCCGACTCAAACAATTCCAAGCGAGTCTCAATGCTTTCATGAGACTCATGGCGCAAGGAGAGGAACAGGGGGAAGTTCAAGAAAGGACCTTACGACTACGCCATCTCGGCATCCTATTGAAGGAAGAGCACGCGAAGCCTTTCAGAGTCTTGAACGTGAGCACACTGGAGGAAAGAGGTAGCGGCGAAGCCCCCGCGTGAGACTTCCAGTCACAGGCGAAGCCATTCAAGCGAAGCCTCCAGGCAAGGCCCCCGTCCAAGACTTCCGGTCGCAGAAGCCCCAAGGAGAAGCCCTTCATGCGAAGCCACCAGGCGAGGCCCCCGTGCGAGACTCCCAGGCGAAGGAGAAGCCCACAGGCGAAGCCGCCCCTGCGAAGCCTCCATATTCTACAATCTGGCCATCACTCCCAAGCCAACCCGATACGCTCTTATTGTGAATATACTTGGGAAGACAAATATTTGCTTTACGTGCAACAAACACATGAACACTTTTTAGGCTAGCTTTTGCCTTTTACTTTTTTGGAAGCTTTTGGCATGACATGCATGCAAAAGCATTTTATGCTTTTGGAAGGCTTTTGGCATACATGCAAAAGTGTAAGAGCCGTTTTGCCTTTCACATCACCTCTCACCATTTAAGCTAGCTTCCCATACATTTGTAATTAGAACATAATTTTGAATTAAGTATTCGGCCGAAACTCTCCAAGTGAGAAATTGGCTTTTGTGTTCTCTTTTCTTGCATTTCCATCACCCTTGTGATCCATGCAAGAGGATCCAAACATAATATCTAGTATTGCTTGATCTTGTAGTCAAGAGGTGCTAGATCTCATCTCCTTCCCCAGGCATTATCAAGTGCATTGCCTCACCTCGTAGTGAGGAGGTTCACTTGGCCGAAATTGTGTCTATTGTTCAAGTCCGCCTCCGCCAAGTTAGATCCGCGATTGGCTTGATCACGCACCCCTTTACCGTGATCATATCACTTTCCATATGAACAAATCTGCTTTAGCCTTCATTGTCTTACCATATGGGCAAATCTTCATAGCACTATCCCAAACGTCATCTCTAAATCAGGAACATAGGCTCTAAATGCATGATTGCCGTAATAATTAGAGAAAAATATGTAAATACTGTAGTAAACGAAAATATCAACAAAAATGTCATTAATCCAAGTAATTTGAACCATGAAAACATTAATCTAGTCACCCATTCACCTATTAAAATTAATGTAACATCTCCAAAGATGTCTGAATTTTTTTTAACAAACCTTGAGCTAGGACATCCGCATTGGATGTCACCAGCAAGTTCTTGCACACCATCATAGTTCCATCCAAATCTTCATAGAGGAATATAAATCCATTAAGCAGTGCTCGTACCCATTCTCTTGTAAAATAAAATATATTTATAAAATTTATACTTCAAATTATAATACACATAAATTATTCAACTTTATACGTCTAAACATGCATGATAAAAAACAATTATGGATTAAATACACTGAAAATAGGAAAACAATTCACTTAATTTTTCAGGCACGAATGGAGTATTGCTTCAGTTAATTAATTAATTATTTTTGCGTACCTCCGTCTCTAAAAGAATTGTGCATTTTTTCAACATTTAATTTATGATTTTATTTCTTCAGCATTTTAATACATAAAGTTAAATAATTTAAATGCAAATTATAGTTTAATGTTTGTAGTTTCTAAATATATTTTTTCTAAATTTTTTTACAGAACTTTTCCAAGTAATAATTTAAATCTACCATAACATAAAAAAGAAATGTATCACGCTTCTGAGGATGGATGGACTATAATTCACAAACAATTCCCCTTTCTCCATTGAAAATGCACAATTACGAATTAAATAAAAGCTACTTATATCATAAGTCTTTATATACTTGTCTGCCAGTGGCTTTGAGTGCTTGATAGGAAACATAAAATTGCGTTTTGGTTCATCTCTACCGAAAATGGCACCCTAAACACTTAAAAAATAGGATAATTAATGAGTATCATAATTAAATTAGTTGAAGAAAAAGTTAAAAAAAAAACTTAAAACCAAAAGTATATAAAAAATATGAATATCTCGTAAGTGAATTGAATATCCAAAAAAGTAATTGGAAAACAAAAATTACCATTAGATATATACATTAATTTTAGAGGCACTAATTCACATCATCCACATAAGAATGAAATAGAAAAAACACATCAACAATATAAAAATAAGAATATGAAAATGTATTTGAGGGGAAAAAATAGAGTAACCAACGTTAATTACATCCAATAATTTTAGAAGTATAAAATCACACTATCCACATAAGAATGAAATAAAAAAGCACGACATTAAAAATAAACATTTGAAAATGTATTGAGAAAAAATCATCAACATTATATCCCATCAATTATAGAAGCATACATTTTGCCTACCCATATAAGAATGATAAAATAAAAATATAACTTAAACATTATCAAAATATGCTAGAAGAGAAATACTAACGAATATGTTGGTAGTTTTGAAGAAAAGGGAAGACAAACCGTCAAGCCTAAATGAGGGGTGAGAGAGAGAGAGTCAACCGTGAGGGATGGGGGTGAGGTGAGAAACGTTTCTACCCATCAGAAGCCTTCAGATTTTGAGCGCAGGACTTTCCAGGGGTACGGGCCGGTGAAGAACTTCAGGGATAGGCAGGACAGGGAAGATTTCAACAGGGTTATTCGGGATTCGACTACTTCCTTCTTTGTGACAAACTTTCCAGATTGGTGTGTGGAAAAGGATCTATGGCACCTCTTTAAGATCTTTGGTTGGCTGGTTGACGTTTTCATCGCTAGGAAGCGGTCACGTTCCGGCCAAAAAATTGCCTTCGTAAGATTTAAAGGGGTAATGAATGTGACTGAAATGGAAGATAGGTTGAGTGATGTCTGGTTCACTACGTCCAAACTTAGAGTAAACCTGGACAAGTTTGAGCAAATTACTGCTAAGACCCGCAGCCATGCACAACAAAAAAAACCCTTCAGCCTTCAAGGCAGCTCCAACCAGCAATGCCTTTGTGCATCCTAAAGTGAGGTATGCAGATGTTACCAAGGTGAAGCAAATCACCACAGAAGAGGCGGAGGTTTCAGGGGGCGGTCTGATCGGAGCCTCCATTGTAGTCCACTCAACTATCTCAGAACGGAAATGGTTAGAAGGAGTTTTGATTGGGGAAGTTAAAAATTTGGACACTCTCATCAACATTTGCTCCTTCTTTGATGATGAAGGCCTCGGTGATCTTGTAATCAAATATCTTGGCGGCATTCGGGTTCTGTTAGATTGTGGCTCAAGTTGCAATGCAGAGAAACTCTTGTCCAACAAACGAGAGTGGCTACTCTCCTTATTCGACTGGGTTTGTGGCTGGTCGCCCTCTCTTCCTCATGTCGGCAGGCTTGTTTGGCTGAGCATTGAGGGACTGCCTGTTGAAGCTTGGAACCAAAACTCTTTCAACACTCTTGCTTGCACATGGGGCAAAGTCCTCCTTATGGAAGACTTAGGAAGAAGTCGTGTACAGCTCAACCGTTTTCGAGTTTGCGTTCTTACAAATGCAATGGAATTTATATCGGAAACTGTAAAGGTTCAAGTAGACAACAAACTAACTCAAGTTCGGATCATTGAAAACCTAGAAAATGGGGTAGATTTTGGTCCAAGTTATCATGCCTTATCTACTTTCTATGATGGCTCCTCCTCTGCAACTGAGGAATCCTATCATTTTGAGTCGGATGATGAACTGGGTTTGAATGTGCAAGAAGATGAACAATGCGAGCTTGGTGATGAACAGTCCGAAACACAACACCCAATGCCTTTTAATGCATTGTACGAATTGTCTACCAGAGCCAATTCCGAGGTCGAAAAAACGGGATCAATGGTGCCAGAGACTCCAGGGACGGCTGAGGTGACTTGCGCAGGCCTAAAGTTCCCAAATAGACTGCCTTTGGTGGGACTGGACAGATCTTCACTGACTTGTGCCAAGCAGGCTTCGGTGGATCATAAGCTTGGGCCTATTAGTCGAAGCCCACAGTGTGCTGCCTCTCAGACCCAACAAACTATAGTGTCTTCTGACCCACTTCCTTCTCTTGATAGTGAGGCAACCAAATCAGCAGAGTTGAAATCTCGACCTCGACGAAAGTTGAGTCAATTTTCAACCTTCCCCAAATCTCAACATCTCGTCTCTCAATCTGGAATCGCAGGAGCCAATTCATGGCCTATGGCACTCCGAAGCTTTGGAAATTCTCAAGCTCGTCAGCCCTTCACAACGTTGGCCCTCTCTATAGAAACTTCAACCTCCTCAATCAGCGAATCAAAAACCAGAAGTATTGGAGAAACTGTCGGAACCGTTTCGATTCTGAAATCGCCTCCCAAGAGCAACTCGACGTTGCTACAAGCTCCATGAGTCCGGTTCAAGTTCCGCGTATCTGACCCGTCTGCTTTCCACATAGGTGAGTCAATTCTATTTTATGAAGATAGTCTCACTAAATGCTAGAGGGTTGGGTCAAAATTGGAAGTGCAAGTGGTTAAAAGAATTTGTAGGCAAAGAGTCTGTGGAATTGTTAGCTATTCAGGAAACTAAACTGATTAATCCAGAATGGTTCAAGATTCGGTCCTTGTGGGATTCAGATGAGTTGGAATTCATTGCGGTAGATGCAAATGGTCGATCAGGTGGTCTGCTCTGGGTTTGGCACCCAAGTACCTTTGTTCTGCATCGTTCTGTTAAAGGGAGTAATTTTTTAGCTATTTGGGGGACTCATCAAAAGATTAACCAGGAAATTATGCTGGTAAATGTCTATGGCCCCTCAGATGATCTAGCCAAGACCGAACTGTGGTCTACTTTGGTCGATTTAAGGATGAATAATCTAGAGCCATATGTGTGTGTTGGGGATTTTAATGCTGTTAGAAGGAAGGAAGAAAGAAAGGGCTCTATATTAAGTGAAAGGGAAGCTTCAGATTTCAATAATTTCATCCTCAATTCAGAACTGGTGGACATTCCTCTTGAAGGCAGAAAATATACTTGGCTTCATGAATCGGGAGCAAAGGCAAGCAAACTCGATAGAGTTCTGTGTTCAGAAAATTTCGTGAACTTATGGTCCCATATTTCAGTAACCTCTAGATCTAGGTTCATCTCTGATCACTGTCCTCTGGTGTTACAAGATAAAGATCTGGATTTCGGCCCAAAACCCTTCATGTTTTTTGATGCTTGGCTAAAGATTGATTCATTTAGCTCATGCATTGAATCTGCTTGGAAGGAATCTCCCACTGATTCGAGACCTGATCACATTCTAAAACAGAAACTCCGAATTTGCAAGCTGAGATGTAAACAGTGGAAAAGTCAGAAAGTTGGCGATTTTGAAGGAAATCTCCAACTGCTCAGATCTGAAAAAGAAAAATGGGACTTGGCGGCAGAAGCCAGAGATTTAAATGAGGCAGAACAAAAAGATAGAATGGCATGCATATCAAACTTGTCTCTCTCAGAAAAAACAGTCTACAATATGCTAAAGCAAAAGGCAAAAATCAGGTGGGCAGCAGCTGGCGATGAGAACTCCAGAATTTTTCATGCCGCGATCAAGAAAAGAATGAGAATAAATTCTCTGAGTGGTCTTACCATTAATGGTTCATGGGTCGAGGATCCCTCCCAGATAAAATAGGAGGTGTTCAAGTACTATGAAGGGATTTTCAGGGAACCAATTAATGTCAGGCCCATCTTAACAAGTGGGAGGTTTAAAAAGCTAGATCAATTTGCTTGTAACAAGTTAGAGGCTCCGTTTTCTGAAAGTGAAGTCAAAGCTGCGGTTTGGTCTTGTGAAGGCTCCAAATCTCCCGGCCCTGATGGTATGTCTCTCAATTTGATTAAGACTTTCTGGGACCTGTTTAAAGCAGATTTCATGGCGTTTTTCAAGCACTTCGAAGTGGGAGGGAAGATTGGTCTTGGTTGTAACTCCTCCTTCATCACTCTGGTTCCCAAGTCCAAGGATCCAGTTGGACTCAAAGACTTCAGGCCAATCAGCTTAATTGGATGTCAGTACAAAGTTCTCGCCAAAGTTCTAACAGAAAGGTTAAAGAAGGTGATTCCTCTTTTAATCGGAGCCACACAGACAGGTTTCATCGAAGGAAGGTAGAATATAGACGGGTCCTAATAGCGAACGAAATGATTCAGAATATCAAAAATCAAAAGTCTCAGGCAATGATACTCAAGATTGATTTTGAAAGAGCTTTTGACTGTATCAATTGGAAGTACCTAATCTCGGTTATGCAGCAAATGGGTTTTGGACAGAAATGGATAGTGTCACCGCACGCCACCCGAGCTCGGTTGCGGAGGCGGGGCGCCGGGGCGTCGGAAGCGGAAGCCGGAATGATACGAAAGGCAGGTCCATCGAGACCGCCGCGCGTAGCGGACCCGAAAGGCGATTGTGGAAGCAACCTGAAAATTTTCATACATAGAACAAAAATGAAATCTATGGTGAGTCTCGTCCCTCGAAAACGGGCGAGCACATCACCATCACCATACAAACAGTTCATGTAATAACAACAAAGTAAGTACCGCCCTCCGAGGACGAGTACTTACGCATATAACATAGAACATACAGAGTTCTCCGCACCTAGGGTATCTAGCAAGCGCCAAGCGCTCAGAATATGCAACAGAATAGAATATATATATATATATATATATATATATATATATATATGTATACAATCATCACAACAATAAAACAGAAAATATGCACATGCAGCTACAGAGCCGACCCTAGGCCTAAACATCAAAATACCTCGCGCGGGATTCAGGCCTAGTAGACAAAATCCCAGCCCGCAAGGTACTGCTGCTGCTCAACACAACCAAGGCAGAAGCCTCACGGAAACCTACTTCGCTGGCTGCTTACCAAACCTACCTGAAATCCAAAAACAGAACCCAAAAAGGGTGAGTCCTAAAAAGGACCCGTAAGGGATTTGGGGTAAGATAAACATATGTAACCTGCAAAACAGAAAGATAGCAATATACGAATATATGCAATGAATACGAAATATCGTGCATGTAATAAAAACAGATCAGAATCCCGAAGGATGTGCGATACTAAATTGCCATAAACCCTTATAACAAATCAGAACGACAGCCTCCCTCTAAGGGAGTCAGAAGCCGAAGCTATTACAGAAGCATGGTGCACCAGCTGGGGTAGCGAACCCACAACTGTCGTAGGGTTAATGCAGACAGTATGCCACAAGGCATACACCTACAAATTACAGAACGTACCTTAAAGCAGAAATTTCCGAAATACCTGCAAAACAGAAGTGCAACAACACATACACCTACAGACTACAAAATATGCCCTAGGCATATAATACCGAAATACTTGCAGAACAGAAAGTGAAACTAAACATACACCTATCTTACCAAAAATAGCAGAACCAAACCCTTACCTCACAAATCCAGAGTATTAGACTGATTCTGGACGACTTCCACACCACGACCCGAAACTCAGAAACCTCTCTTTTCCTACCCTCCGAACCTCAGAATCTGTCAAACCAAGTTGAATCAGCATCCTTATCGACCACTCTACCAAACTACACCCCCGACCCCAAAACCGAAAATCCGGCAGAATTTCCGTAAAATTCCAGATTCCCACAGAAACATCAGAATTCATAACCAACTTAGACAATGCAAAATTATACATTGTCAAACACAATCCAACAAGCAGAACTGATCAAATCCAACCTTAAAACCCTTCATTACCCGACATTTCCCGATAAACCCGCATAATTGCAACTTTTCCAATTCTTACCCGAAATCAACGTTTCAAACTTCTAACCACACCTAAATTCAACCCCAACACCATCTTAACATCCAATTCAACCAAAACCAAACTCCAACCTAGATAAAGTTTCACTTAAACTTTTCGGTTCTTAACCAATATTTCACCCAACATCCAATTCAATCCAAACAAGCTACCAAACAACCATTCTAATCACCAATTTTACTTCTAAACCAAGAATGCTATCCAATTGCATCCAAAACAACAAAATCCAACATTGAACATCAACCTAAACTTTCGGCCATTTAGGGGTTTTTAATCCAACTTGTTTTCCATCAAATTGAATCCATACATAAGCTTAGAATCATGCTAGGATTAACATACTTGAAGCATGAATCAAGAAAACAAACACACATCAACTTAGAATTTTTCCAAGAATTCGGCCAAATGGGAATTTTTACCCAAGGTGTGTTTTCCAAAATCCAACACTTGATTAACACTCCCCTACTACCCAAGAACATCATACTAAAAGATGGGAGGAAGAGAATCATCCTAGCTTATAGCTAAGAACAAACTCAACATTCTCAAAACCACCTCTTTTCTTCACTAAACTTCAATTCCAACAAGTAAAGAGTGCTTAGGAAGGTACTTACCACATAAAGCACCCAATTCCTCTTTGATTTCATCCAAGGAGAAGAACTTCAAGCTTGAGGTTGAGCATCAATGGCGGCAGCAGCAAGGAGGAAGAAGAAGAAGAAAGTGAAAATGAGATAAAAACTCATTTAAGAAAATATAACCAAATATATATATTTTCTACACTTTTTCCCATCCCTTCCTACTTAAATTAAAATAGGACAAGTGTCCTTTAAAGTCTCCCAATACAGCCGAAACTAGCAGCTGCTGCTGCCCATGCTGGTTACTTTTTATTTTGTGGCCAAACGCAATTTAATCTCCTAACTTTTCCGAAAGTTCCAATTTTGGCCCAAAAATAACTACCGAACTCCAAATTAAACGAAACTTGGACACAATCCTCAGAATATTATAACATTCGTAAAACATGTTCTAAAAGTCCATTTACAATTCCAGAGTGTCCTACCGAGCTCGCTGAACCCGAACAAATCCCGACACTCATAAATCCAACTTGAATTATAACTTGACTTACCCCAAAGCCGTCAGAAAATTTCCATCCCGAGCCCGGGATTCCCGTCCCGGGATTCCCGTCCGAGCCTCCGGGACATCGCCCAAACCGAACGTCCCGCCCCAAATATTAATCTCCATAGAAACCTCCGGGACATTCCCACGACTCCAAAACCGCAAACGGCTTCTCAATCTGAGGTCTCGGGAGCGCTACCGAACCCGCTGTACGTCCCGAGACAACCCCGACAACCCCCCGGCGCCGGAAAAATATTTTCGGCGGAAACGTCCGGGGGACCCACACGACCTCAAAAACGAAAGGGTTCGCCAAAATGATACTCGGATAAGGCTCGGGAGCCGTCTGAACAGGTGGGCTAAATGTGACCCGCAGGCAAAAAATAAGCCCGGGTCACCCGGTCGCAACCCGCTCGGGGTGACCGTAACATTTTCACAGAAAGGTCGGTAGCGGTAGAAATGTTCGGTTTTGGCAGGATGTCTGGTTAGGGGAGTTTAGTCTTAAAGATAGGTTTCCCAGGCTTGCAGCCCTGGAGTCGGATGTTGGGTGTCTAGTGTCAGAAAGAGGGGTATGGCGGGATGGGGTTTGGAGTTGGGCTTGGCGATGGAGGAGAGCCTCTAGAGGCCGGACTATGACTGAACTTTCTGAATTATCTGTGTTGCTGGAAGAATGTCATATTTCTGCAGATGCCCCAGACTCTTGGCGATGGCGTTGGGACAACTCTGGATTCTTCTCAGTTTCGTCACTCTCCAAACTCATTCAGGCGGCGGTGCTCAATCCCTCCTTGCCCATTGCCGCAACTCCCTGGAATCCATGGATCCCGATCAAGATCAACTTCTTCACTTGGCGAGTAACAATGGACTGCCTCCCATCCAAAGTTCAACTTTCAAGACGTGGAGTTCATCTGGAAAGCTTGGGCTTCTCTTCTTGTAGTTGCAGCTTTGAGCAAACAGCTCATGTTCTAAGCTCCTGCACTCCAGCCTTCGCACTGTGGCCCAAGATATTCCAATGGTGTCAAATGGGCTCCTTCTTCTCTATCAGCTGGGAGGAGCTGCTATCTGAATGCTACTCTTTTCATCGACCTTTATCAAACTCTCAGCGCAGAGGTTGGTGGGCTATTCGATGTATCACGACATGGTCTCTTTGGACGAGGCAGAATACTACAATCTTCAGCCCACCTTCGAAGCAGGTCTGTAGTACTCTTTCGGACATACAGCTTCTCTCTTATCTTTGGATCTCCAACAGGTTCTCCAAGGCGAATTTCTCTTGGTCGGCTTGGATACTAAATCCACTTGAGGCAATAGGGAATTGTTAGTCCTCTTTAATCAGTTCTCTTTTTCTCCTCTGATGTTTCTTTCTTTTTAGGGGTGTCTCCGCCTCCTCCTTAGAGGTTGAGCTCCTTCTTCTTATTAATATATCAATTATGAGGTTGCTTTTAAAAAAAACTAACGAAAAAAATGCTAGCAAAATGAAGTTTGAAGGAGTTAAGTTGAATTATAGGTTGAGTTTTTATTTAGTGTGGGTGGATGTAGAATAATTTAAAATTCATAAAATAGAAACCATAGATGTAATTAAACGATAATACATCAATGGTTAAGGAGGTAGATGTATCAATTGTGCATGCAAATGGTTACACACAACAAAAAGTTCAGTTTACTGTTTATTATTGTTAAGTATGTTTTTAATTGTATAGAGGTTTAATTCCGGTTTTAATTAGTACGAATTGGAGATTGGAGATTTGAGATATGAAATCAACACAGCATGGTCGTGACCTGTGATTTTTATTTGCAGTAAATTTTGGTTATAATTTTACATAAAGGCTGTTGTTTCCAACGATTTTAGTGAGAACACGACTTTGGTAGACAATGATTTTAAATGGGAATCTGATGATGTCAGCCGGAAAAAAAAAAGGAGAATGGTAAGCACAAATGCTCTAACACTTGCTCTAACACTAGCTACATTTCGAGTCGCCATGTGGCATATCTTCCGTCTAGCAAACCAATAACCGATTCTTGCATGATAGTTAAGAAAAAATAACTCCAATTGTTGTCAAATTATCTCGGTTGTAGTTAGGCATGACAATGGGTTGGTTAAATCACGGTAACCCTTAAATCACGATCACTAACCATGGTTTTTTAGTATCCGCAGTATACGGTTTTACGTATCTCAGTTATAAGTTTATATCCACAACCGTTAATCACGGATATCCACGGTTAACGGTACATTAGCTGTTATTTAGATGAGAACTTGAATATTATTTAAATATCCTAAATAAATACATAAATTCAACATAAACATTCAAACAACATTTTAAACATTCAAACATAAATACATAAATTGAACATAAACATAAAAACAAACATTCATGGTAGTCTAAATATATATCAACCCAAAATATCCAAACGTGCAAGATTGTCATCTTCATTTTGTTGATATGCATGACTTCTCCTGCAAAACTGTTAATGAGAGAAGCGAGTCTGAGATTGAGACGAGTGATGACTGATAAACTGATGAATGATGATGAATAGATCTTCCTGAACTGAGAGTCCGAGACTTGAGTTGAGTGTGTGAGTTAAAAATTGTTAATGAGTTAGGCTTAAGTCCGAGACTTGAGTTGAGTGTGTAAGTTAAAAATTGTTAATGGTCTGGGTTTGGGACTTGGGCTTCACCCATGAGGCCGTGAGTGACTTATGAGTTATGAGTGAGGGATGAATATGATATTTAAGTTGGGCTTGGCCCATGAGATTTTAATTAGGAGGTGGATTAGTGGTTATCCGTCAAACCGCGGATAATGGTTATCCGCGATGCGGATACCCCTAAACCACAACCACGACCATTAAGCTGACGGTTATGGGGAAAAAACCACAACCGCTAACCGTGTGGTTTTGGTGGCAAATCGCTGCACGTGATCGCCACGCGTTCCGTTTGACTTGCGTGTCACGACATTGTGAAGCCATTAGTACGACTTTGCGTACTAGAGAGCGATTGTCGAGTAATAGAGAAATCCTCGGAGGTTGTGATTTGACGAGTCGCGTTGAGTAGTTGTAAAACGTTACCCCTTTAGGTATGAATAGTGAAAGTATTTTCATGTTCGAAAACTGCTTGGTTCGGGATACTTTCTTTGTTCGGGTATCTGGTTCCTCTTCTGTTCGGGTAACTGAGTCTGTTTGGTTCGGGATACTTTCTTTGTTTGAGTATCTGGTTCCTCTTCTGTTCGGGTAACTGAGTCTGCATTTTGGAAACATCGTTCGGTCATGTGGCTCCTCTTGTGTTCGGGTAACTAAGTCGTTTCCCGTACTAGTGTGTTCGGGAGACTAAAGATGTGGATTCCCTTTTCTCAGACATGGTTCGGGCTTCCGAGTAGTCTCCCCTATCATTGTATTCGGGAAAATGAGGATGTGGATTCCTTATTTTCTCGAACAATGTTCAGGCTTTTGAATCGTTTCCCGTACTATTGTGTTCGGGAAACTGAGGATGTTTCCTCCTTTTGTCTCGAACCATGTTCGAGCTTCTGAATCGTTTCCCGTACTATTGTGTTCGGGAAACTGAGGATGTTGAGTCCTCCTTCTGTCTTGAACAATGTTCGGGCTTCTGAATTGTTTCCCATACTAATGTGTTCGGCAATCTGAGGATGTTGAGTCCTCCTTTTGTCTCGAACAATGTTCGGGCTTCTGAATCGTTTCCCGTACTATTGTGTTCGGGAAACTGAGGATGATGAATCCTCCTTTTGTCTCGAACAATGTTCGAGCTTCTGAATCGGTTCCCGTGCTATTGTGTTCGGGAAACTGAGGATGATGATTCCTCCTTTTGTCTCGAACAATGTTCGAGCTTCTGAATCTCATTCGGGATCTGGCACGGTTGGTATTCCCAACGGTTATTTTTGAATCGACGGTGGAGATCACATGTCGTTTGGCGATTCATCTGCCCGATCTTTTCTATAAATGTGAGTTGAGCCTCACTTTCATTTGCATCTCTCAAGCTCTTCTCTCCTCACAATAAAATCACGACGGACAATCCCACGCTTCAGGAGGCTGTTAGTATCTTCAAGAGGTGGAGGAGTGTTGAAGAATCTAATCCAGAAGACTTCTTCCCCCCTTTCCTCGGAGAAACCACCGTACCGGACGGTTACAGAGGTTCGTCCGCCGTCCATCAATTCTACCGGCTCCACCGTCGAGTAGTTGACGCCGCTGCCGTCACCCCGCCTTTTACTCTTCTTCCAGCGAGTCGTCCTTGTCTCCTCCGGCCATTTACCCGAGGTACATGAGAATGGCTCCTACTTTTCTCATCCCTTCTACTGCTCGTCCTTCCGGTTGCCTTTTAGAAACCAAGGGCGAGGTTCCCGAAGGTTGGTGGTCCGAGATAGAGAACTACCGGAGCAAGGCAACTCCGGAGTTAATAAAGGAGTGGCAGTCCACTCATTTTCCCGATGACCGTTCATACTGGGTCCCTTCCCCAGTGCGGGCGTATGAGCACAGGAAAGGGTGGTTGGTGATCTTCAAGGATCACCTGCGCTGCGCTTTCCCCGCACCCATTCGTCGGCAACTGGCGGAATCCCACGGGCTGTGATTAACCAATTCAGCCCGAACACCTACCGCCATATAAACGCCTATCTCATTCTTTGTGCTCTGTTGAGACAGAGCCAACCATATCCACCTTCCTTCGACTATAAGGTCAACGTGATCCCGAGGAACTGTTTTTACTTCTTCAGTGCCCGGGGTCCTCCTACTGTGAAGTTCAATTTCGTTTGGAACTTGCCATCCAGCCGCAAGGGATGGCATCGGGAATTTTTCTTCATGAAGCCTGATGCGTCCTGGGGCCTGCAAACCGCGCAGAAGGTAGGAGGACTCCCGGACGTGCAGAATCCTCGGCGATTACTGAAGGGGGCTGCCGCCAAGGAGAATTATGAACGGTTCGATAGTAAAATCCGAACCATTGCTCCTTGGTGCGGGGATGGGCCGAAGGAAATCCTCCCTTTTCCTTTGTACTGGAAGCTGATTACTCAAGGGCTCCTTTCTCACTTGGGTATTATCCAGGGGGACTTGGGCGAGTTGGGCATCCGGGCTTCTCCCCCTTCGACCCGAGATATGGCCTTGGTGCACCGCCTTCGGGGCGAAACGTCCTTCGAGGACTTCAAGAAAGGTTTATATCGTTCTGTTTACTTGTGCATTCGTTTGATATTAACTAATTCTTCTCCTTTTTGCAGAAATGAAGCCTGAGTTTGACCTCGGCGCTATCTTCCGGGACGCGAAGGAGAGGAAACCGGGCTCTAAAGCCGGAGGCTCTAAGCCCGCAGCAACCGAGAAGAAGCGGAAGAGGGGTGCTTCGGTTGATGCAGAGGCTGCGGGCCAGCCTGCTGAGAAACCAGCCGGGGAAGTTCCATCCCCGGTTCATATGGAAGGTCATCCTACTCGGGATGACGTCTATGCTATGCTGCAGAATTCCCCCGAACAAATCAGAAGGACAAGGGGGAAGTTCACGGCTTCTAGGGTGACCGGGCAAAGTGCCCCCGAGGTCGAACCTATTGAGTTTCAGTTAGGTAATCAGTTTGTGAAGTTACGCAATCTTTGCTTTTGGAACCTATTCGGGAATCTTTCCCGAATGTTTGGTGAAGACCCGCTGCATGACGTGGTTCGATCTCATTTTTGTACATTAGGTCCGGACTGGAAGGAGGCCCAGGAAGAGAGGCGGCGGCTGCGGGATGAAAGGCTGGCTCAGTTCGGGAATCATCTTATTCCCCGGGAGCCTGGGTGGCTGATTCATGAGGATCAAAATGTCCTCAGCGATGAAGACGCCAAGGACATGGCTCCCGAGCTTTTCGACGGGACCACAACCGCCCGAACAATGGAGTGCCTGGAGCACTTCTACCCTGACTTGGACGTCGCCGCTTCAAAGGTGGCCGTCCTCGGGTACCAGGTTAGTATCTGTTTGTTTATTTCTTAAGTCTGGGCTTTTCGTGCTCGTGCCGCGGAAAATAATCTGTCTTGATGATGTGTAGGTTGCCACAATGGGCGGGTGGATTTCCGAATCACCCGAGCATCCAACCGGATCCGGTCCGTGATGTGATCATGGGATCCCCAAGCAATAACAAACTGTCCCAGACAAAGAGGCAGGCGAATGAAGCTCGGAGCACCCCCTTGGCGAGAAGGTTCAGAGGCCCAGGCGACCTAATCCATGGTTCATGCGAACACCTGACCGGGAGGAGGCAACGCCTCCATGCGAGGACTCCATGCGAGAACTCAAGGCAAAGGCAAGGTCTCTTCAAGCGAAGGCATCCGGGCAATGGCGAAGCCCCTCAGGCGAAGCCATTCCTGCGGAGCCTCAAGGCGAGGGCTCGGCTTCTTATGTAAAGGTATCTCGGCGATGGCGAAGCCCTCAGGCGAAGCCATTTCTGAAAAGCCTCACGGCGAAGCCCTAAAGCAAGGATCTCCAACGAAAGTCTTAAAGCAAAGGCGAAGCCTTCTTTGTGAAGCCTCCAGGAGAAGGCGAGGCCTTTTGGCGAAGCCATCTCCGCGAAGCTTCCAAGCGAAGGTGAGGCCTTCAGTGCGAGGCCTTCCAGTTCAGACGAAGCCCTGAAGCGAAGCCACCTATGCTCAATAACTCAGCCGACCACTTCCAACCACTCCCATCCCATCTGGAACACTCCCTCCTTTCAAGCCGACACTTGGGAGTATTATATCGTTTACTTTAGCTTTTACCTTTTTACCTTTTAGGATGACATGCATGCAAAAGTACTGTAAGCTTTATGGCATGCATGCGCATAAGTCAGAGTCTGTCCCCTTCTCTCTTATAAAAGGGACAGCAGACTCTTTTTGTAGGGTAGAACATATGTAAAGCTTAAGAAGGACAATTCCTTAAGCCCGGTTCTCACCCCCTTGCTATATTCCGCCATCCCCCTTGATTGATTGTTTATCATCAAGTTTAATATCTAGTATTGCTTAATCTCGTAGTTAAGAGGTGCTAGATCTTCCATACTCCCCAGGCTTATCGCAGATATTGCCCAACCTCGTAGTTGGGAGGTGTCTGTGGCCGTCTCTATCCTTCTTTGTTCAATCGACTCCACCGAGCTAGATCTGTGCTTCCGTACGATCTCGTGGATTCGCGTCAAGCGTACCCGTGATCGTATCAAGTGGTATCAGAGCCAGATCGCTTGCTGGAGTTGTTGTGATTTCTTCAAGGTTAAACCCTTTAACTTCTACTTGAAGAAAGATTTATCTTTGCGTTTTCAAACCGTGTTATACTCTGTTCGTTTCTGTATCTCTCCACCCGCTTTTCGTTTCGGTTATCTGTTGTGTTGCTTCTGTGTTAGGAGTTGTTGTGGTGTTAGCAACTTCATAAACCCAAAAAGTCAAAAAAAAAGAGAAACAGAGAAGAAGAAGAAAAGAAAAGAAACGCAGTTGCGGTTTTGCGAAAGTCGCAAATCTCAGTTTCTATTCGAAACCGCAATAAGCGAATATTTTTATGCGTGAAAGAGTGAGGTTGTAGTCGAAAAGTGAAAAGGAAGTGGTGTATAAGAGATTGGTTGTTTAAAGCATAGAAGAAATCAAATCTGTGTTCTTATTGTTCTTGGTGTTCATATGAGTATTCATACCTGTTCATTCCACAACTCATAGGAACAGTGACCTTGATCTAAATTTGATTTCACATTTGAGCCAAAAGTGTTTTTGTGCGCCAAAACCTCATTTCTAACCCTCTTGTATATCTGCTGCCAGAGAACCACCCCCATTTACCATAGTTAGCTTCAAGTAACTAGCACTTCATTTCTAAATGATTTTTGCATGCTAGACGTTATCTTGTGGTATTCATTTTCGGGTTTGGCACTAAAGAGCAAGCTTTGAGAGCTACAAGCAAGAGGAAAGAGGTAAAGCCGAGTGTGACCCCTTCGCGAAAGGGCCGACCCCTTCGCGGCAGGAGAGACCCCCTAAAACACGTGAGGAGATTGAGCGGTACTAACTTTATTGTTTAAGTGCGCAGGCGAACCTATGGCAGAAGAAAATATATATTTCTTTGGGTTCCATTCACCGATGGGAAGACACCAACTTGAAGATGACCTATGGCATTGGATGGAGGGATTGGAGTACCACTTTTGGTATTACCAATTCACTAAAGAAGAAAGGATAGACCTTGCCATAAGGAGTCTAAAAGGCGAAGCAAGAAGATGGTGTCGCCAAGAGTTCGCTCAACGAGAGCAATATTGCGAACCCCCCATCCGGACTTGGAGTGGATTGAAGAGAGTGCTATGGCAGAGATATGGTTCGCCTCAGGGAGAGCCACCCTCTTCATACTACTCCCATGCGAGATCCCCACTGCGCCCTTCACCCAGTGGCCCCGCCCAACTTCCCCACCAAAATCTACTCGAAGGGTCTTCGCCCCAAAGCGAACCCAGTCCCTCCAATGAGAGGAGGCGAGGACCCCAACCGCCACAAACTCTTTCGGCCGCGCTGCACACCCCACCCCCCAATGCTTGCGCAGCCCCAATCCCCACCCCAAATCCAAACCCTCACCAAAGTTTAAGTGAGGAAATCTCTCAGATGATTGAAAGACTCAAGAATGAGTACATCGAGTATGAGAGAGAGAGAAAGCAAAGAAAAGAGAGAAGAAGAGAGAGGGCTCTCCAAAGCCAACTGAGTGAAAATAAAGACTCACCCGGGCCTTCAACCACCCTCCAAGAAGAACTGACCGTTTCATCTTCTCAACCTTGTTGTTCTTCTTTGGCTGTGCAGGGAAATGAAGAGGCCGCGGATGCGCGAAGAGTTGAAGAAAGCGAAGGCGCTACGGCTTTGGAGAAAGAAAGAACTCACTCGGAAGTTTCAGCCGAGCCCACACTTGAGGAAGAGGCCCCACCCTTACTGGGAGACAAGAAAATATGCGAAGAGAACCTATACTTCCCTAACTTGGGAAAAGGTAACTTGACTCTTTCTCCTAGCAGTGAAGGGTATGCGCCTAAGTGCGAACCCCTGGCTTCCTTAAGTTTAAATGATACGAACATGGGTGCTGAACCTGAAAACATGCATCTTCTCGTTCCTGAGGTAAAGAGAAAGGGCGGATTGTCCATCTCCGAACCTCTTAATTATGCTAAGGCTAGTCTTTGTGTTTCACACTTTGACATTTCTTCTATGACTAGCTTAGTTTTTCATTCTTTGTCTTGGGAAGCACATGTGCATGTGGATTGCGAAGGCAACACTTCCCTTGACCCACCCCCTCCCCCTCTACATGAACAAAGGTCTACGTTTTTTAGACCGCATGCCTTCCTTGAGTATAAATACATTGTCAATTGCATACAATACTCTAGGAAGCATGTCATGAATTTTTATAGACTTTTGTTCATGTTCACGATGCATATTGGAGTCATCATGCTCCCGCATATATGTGCATCGCCACCGCGACCCCCCAGTCTCCAGTTGAGTATTCATTCACTAACCCCTAATGTTCTGTGAAGTTTGTTGTGCTTGTTTTCATTTGTAGGAAATTTCTCCCCTTAAGATTCGAGGACGAATCTTTTTAAGAGGGAGGGATTGATGTGATCATGGGATCCCCAAGCAATAACAAACTGTCCCAGACAAAGAGGCAGGCGAATGAAGCTCGGAGCACCCCCTTGGCGAGTAGGTTCAGAGGCCCAGGCGACCTAATCCATGGTTCAGGCGAACACCTGACCGGGAGGAGGCAACGCCTCCATGCGAGGACTCCATGCGAGAACTCAAGGCAAAGGCAAGGTCTCTTCAAGCGAAGGCATCCGGGCAATGGCGAAGCCCCTCAGGCGAAGCCATTCCTGCGGAGCCTCAAGGCGAGGGCTAGGCTTCTTATGTAAAGGTATCTCGGCGATGGCGAAGCCCTCAGGCGAAGCCATTTCTGAAAAGCCTCACGGCGAAGCCCTAAAGCAAGGATCTCCAACGAAAGTCTTAAAGCAAAGGCGAAGCCTTCTTTGTGAAGCCTCCAGAGAAGGCGAGGCCTTTTGGCGAAGCCATCTCCGCGAAGCTTCCAAGCGAAGGTGAGGCCTTCGATGCGAGGCCTTCCAGTTCGACGAAGCCACAAGCGAAGCCACCTATGCTCAATAACTCAGCCGACCACTTCCAACCACTCCCATCCCATCCGGAACACTCCCTCCTTTCAAGCCGACACTTGGGAGTATTATATCGTTTACTTTAGCTTTTACCTTTTTACCTTTTAGGATGACATGCATGCAAAAGTACTGTAAGCTTTATGGCATGCATGCGCATAAGTCAGAGTCTGTCCCCTTCTCTCTTATAAAAGGGACAGCAGACTCTTTTTGTAGGGTAGAACATATGTAAAGCTTAAGAAGGACAATTCCTTAAGCCCGGTTCTCACCCCCTTGCTATATTCCGCCATCCCCCTAGATTGATTGTTTATCATCAAGTTTAATATCTAGTATTGCTCAATCTCGTAGTTGAGAGGTGCTAGATCTTCCATACTCCCCAGGCTTATCGCAGATATTGCCCAACCTCGTAGTTGGGAGGTGTCTGTGGCCGTCTCTATCCTTCTTTGTTCAATCGACTCCACCGAGCTAGATCTGCGCTTCCGCGATCTCGTGGATTCGCGTCAAGCGTACTCCGTGATCGTATCACTTCGGTTCGAGGAGGAATTCGCTACTTCAATCGGGATCGGTGCCTCGGTCCCGTATGTCAAAGAGAACGGAGTTTCTCGGTTGACCTTCGGGCGTTGTCCGGTAACTCCATAAAACATGGGGAGTTCTCGGGCCATTTCCCCTTTGCTTTCCCGAGTCTTGTTTTTAAACCGTCCTTCAACGTTCGATTGGATACCTCCACTTGGCCATTGCTCTGCGGGTGGGCGACCGGGGCAAAATGAATCTTGATTCCGAATTCCTCGACGAAATCCTGGAATCCACCGTCAGTGAACTGAGCCCCGTTATCGGCAACCGAGGACCTTGGGCACCCGAACCTCGCATATGATGTTCTTCCGCACAAACCTCCGGATGTTTTCAGCCGTAATTGTAGCCAGATGGTTCGGCTTCTATCCACTTGGTGAAGTAGTCTACGGCGACTACGCAATAGTTCAATCCACCGGGAGCGGTAGGCAAGGCCCCGATCAGGTCAATTCCCCATACGGCGACGGTATAGGGTAATCCGAGGACGTCACGTACTCCGAGGGGACTCTTTGTATCCGAGCGTGTTCTTGACACTTCTTGCATTTGTTCACGAGTCTCCTTGCGTCTTCCTTGAGGGTAGGCCAAAAGAACCCTTGTCTTAGTACGACCGCAGCTAACGCGTCCGATTTAATGTGCGATCCGCAGGTGCCTTCATGGGTTTCTCTCAGAATGTCCTCGGTGTCTCCTTCTCCGACGCATTTTTGCAGCGGGGAAGAGAATCCTTTACGGTACATATTATCCCCGATTATGACGAACTTGCTGGCCTTTCTTCTGATGTTGGCGGCTTCGGTTGGATTGTCCGGGAGCACTCCTTCATCGAGGTACTTCCAGTAGGGTGTCCTCCATCCCGAGGTAACGCAGTATATCCGGGAGTAGTCGACGCAAGGTTCATTTCTTACTTCGTCGTAAGAAGCTGACTTCGAAAGTTGGTCGGCCTCCGAATTGAGCGATCTCGGGACCTTCTCGATACACAACTTTTGAAATCCGCGGCCAACCTTCTAGCTATCTCGGCGTATTTCTTAAGACTTGGTTCTTTGACCTCGTACTCCCCATTCATCTGCTGAACGAGGAGGTTTGAGTCGTTGCATGCTTTCAGTGATCGGATTCCCGCCTTTTTGGCTAACTCCAGACCAGCAATGAGGGCTTCATATTCGGCTGCGTTGTTCGTTACCGGGAAATTGAACTTAATTGACTTAGTAGCCTTCATTCCTTCTGGGCCTTCGAGAACTAGTCCGGCACCTTGTTTGTCCGATCCCGAAGCTCCATCCACGTGCAGGGTCCAGACCGGACTATCCTCGTTCAAAGAATCCTCACTGTCGGACTCCTTGGGTAATTCCGCGATAAAATCCGCTAATGCCTGTGCTTTGATCGCTCTTCGGGGTTCATACTTGATCTCGTACTCGCTTAGCTCGACGCACCATTTTGACAGTCTTCCGGAGTGGTCTACCCGTTTTAAGATGTCCTTGATAGGGACATTACTTCGAACAATGATGGAAAACCCGAGGAAGTATGGCTTCAACCTTCTGGCTGATAAGACTAGAGAGTACACCGCTTTCTGGATCATCGGGTAGTTGAGTTCGGCTCCGTGCTAGGATTTGCTTACGTAATAGGCGCCACCTTTGCTTTCCTTGGTCGTCTTCTTGAACAAGTACCGAACTTACAGCTTTTTCACCTACGGCCAAGTATACAATGAGGGGTCTGTCTTCGGTTGGTTGTCGAAGCGTGGGCATCTCCAGGAGGTAGGCTCTGATTTCCTCCCAGGCTTTCTGACATTCGGGATTCCAACTGAACCTAGCCCTTTCCCTCTCGTTCTCCTCCTTGGATTTCTTCTCACCTTTTCGTACCCCTATTCGGCCTGGCTCCGCACCTTCTTTGATCAAGAGTTTGAAGAACGGACGACACTTGTCTCCATATCGAGATATAAAGCGACTGAGGGCCGTAATCTTCCCGAGAAGTCTCTGCACGTCCTTTATCGATGAAGGTGTTCTCACGTTTAAGAGTGCTTCGATCTTTGCGGGATTCGCATCGATGCCGCGCTCGGACACCATAAATCCGAGGAATTTCCCGGATGTTACTCCGAAAACGCACTTATCCGGATTCAACCGTATTCCATACCTTCGGATTTGCCCGAACACTTCCTCAATATCGCGGATGAGGTTCTCTTCCTCCTTGCTTTTGATGATGATATCGTCAACATAAACTTCGAGAATTCTTCCTATCTGCCCGGAGAATACCTTATCCATCAATCTTTGGTAGGTTGCTCCGGCATTCTTCAGTCCGAAGGGCATTCTTGTATAACAATGCGTTCCGGAGTCGCTTATGAAAGAGGTCTTTTCTTCATCTGCCGGGTTCATCCTTATCTGATGATACCCATTATAAGCATCAAGGAAAGAGAGCCTCGCGTGTCCGGCCGTGGAATCCACAAGCCTATCGATTGGAGGGGTTGGATATGAATCCTTCGGGCAAGCATCATTTACGTTAGTGAAATCGATGCACATGCGCAACTTGTCGCTATCCTCTCGGGTTGCCACAACGGGATTGCTCAGCCATTCGGGATACGATACTTCCCTTATCACCCCCGCATCGAGAAGCTTCGAAATTTGCTCTTTGATGAAGGCTCGTTTGAGCAGGCGTTATTTCTTTTCTTACGCCTTATGGGTCTTGAATTCGGATTGATGTGCGGCTGTGTTGTATTACCTTGGTCGATCCGGGCATGTCACTCGGAGAGTAAGCGAACAAGTCTTTATTCATTGAAGCAAGTTTACAAGATTTTCCTTACGCCTCGGGCAAGTCTTTCGCAATTCTCGTTGTCCTATCTCCTTCCAAGACAACGTCTTACATTTCCGCTTTCCCATTGTCCTCCTTGAGCAACCCGGAGTGGGGTCCTTCGAGCTATTGCCATGACATCCTTGGCCTCTCTTTGGCTTACGTAGATCGAGGCGTCTCCCTCATCTGTGTGACGTGATGGTCGGGTATTTCACGTCGATCCTCATGTGAATCGCCACAGGTTTCTCTCCCAATGATAGCATTGTATGCCGAAGGGACATCGAGGGCGAGCCATTTGACCATCAACGTTGTGTACCGAGGTTGGCCTTGGGGCCGACCCGATGAACATCGCAGAAGCTCGATGGAGCCTAAAAGCTGGTATCTCGTCCGGGCCCACGCCGTGAGTTCTTTGTCTTGACGGGGTTCAGCCGGCTTGACTTAAGTTTGAGGCCTTCATATGCTTTTCGAACAACACATCCGCATTTGAGCCGTCATCGCACGTAACCCTCTTGGCGTCTATGGTCCCGATTCGGAGGGTGATGATGAGTGGGTCATAATGCGGGAGGCATGCCGGACCCGTCCGCTCGTTTGACTCTCGAGGACGGATCTCCGTAGCTTAGTGAGGCTATCTCCCTCGCTTTCCTCTTCCTCGCGTTCGACCCTAGCGTGGTCGTTATGGTGTTCAGGATCCCGGTGGGTTGAGGTGGAACCATCTTCTCCTTGCCCTTCTTGTTTGGTCCCGATGAATCTTCTTCAGCCTTCCCTTTGCCTCGGGAAACTTCTTCGCTCCGAGGCATCTTCAGATACTCTCCCAGAGCCTTTCTTGATGAGGTGCTCTATGTACCTCTTGACTGATGGCCTTTGCTCGATTTCATGCCCGGTGTCTCGTGGGCCCGGCAATACTTGGGCGAATCACGCTTCGCCCCTTCCGGCATGGCCACAGGGCGATTAATACTTCCGGCACCTTGTCTCTGGAGAGCCGCGAGGATACTAGCCGGGACGTATTAAGGGGGTGAAGTTCGAACTTCTCTCGAAAGTTCTCTTGTCCTCCCAACTTCCCGGCTGCTTGGTGGCTGGCTCCTCGGGTTCTCCTTCCTCGGCTCTCGGTTATCTCTGCTGTCCTGCTTCCCTTGGCGTTGAGACAACATTTCTGAGCAATCATATGCTCTGCGTGACAGCGTACATTTCCTCGGCCTGGTGAAGTTCTTAGGGATAATTCGTAAGCCAGGCGTGAGTTAGGGATGAGGGCCTTCGTGAATGCCATGATTCGGATGTAGTCCGTCAGATCAGACGCGTGAACGGCTTCTCTGTTGAACCTCTCGATGAACTCCCGAATACTCTCGTTCGGTCTTTGTTTGATGTCAAACATCTGGATGGCCCTTTTCGCTGACCTCTTGCATCCGATGAAGTGTGTTGTGAATTTGGTGGCCAGGTCTCCGAACGATGACACCGAGTTCGGGAGCAGCGAGTTGTACCAAGCGGAGGCCGGACCTCCTAAAGCTACTTCGAAGCACTTACACAAAGCAGCCTCGTTGGCTCCTTTCAGCTCCATTGCTCTCTTATACTTGCGGACAAAGGCGTCAGGGTCTCCTGAACCTTGGTAGACTTCCAACGGATGCGGTAAGTTGAATATCCGGGGCATCTGGGCGTCCCGAATTCTGCTGGTGAATGGTCCTTCATCAGGGATGCCCTCGCATTTGGGCTCGGGAATGCCCGAGTTTCTCTCGACTCGCTCCAGGCGATGCAGCAGTTGCCTGATCACATCGTCCCGTGGATCACCATGCACCAGTCTCTCTGGCCTTGGGGATCGGTCTCTCTTGTACTCCTCGGGGACCTCGGCGCTGCCGGCTTTGGCGGTCCGGAGAAGCAACTTGTTGCGAACACACTGCTTGGCTACCATAGCCCGATCGATTAGGCCGTGATAACTGCCTGTCACGAGGTTGACAGGATTGACCAGTCTGGTTGTTCTGGTTTCTTCGCTCTTCCTGAAGGACCACCCGCACAGCTTGAACAAGATCAGGGTCCAAGTGCCGGATGTCGCTTCGACGGTAGCTGGAAGTAAGACGTAGAGAGGTTGCTCCATCGGACGATTCCTATTGGGAACCCCTATAGCTGGGATCGGCCGTGCGGCCGTTGGTGGAGCCTTCTCCCTCGGCCTGGATGATTGGGAGCGGGAATGGCCCCCACGTTCAATCTGATTTTGGGGACCACCGCGTTTCCCACGACGGCGCCATTTGGTGGCAAATCGGTGCGCGTGATCGCCACGTTCGGTTTGACTTGCGTGTCACGACATTGTGGAAGCCATTAGGTCGACTTTGCGTACTAGGGCGCGATTGTCGAGGAGTAGAGATCCTCGAGGTTACGATTTGTGAGTCGCGTTGAGTAGTTGTAAAGCGTTACCCCTTTAGGTATGAATAGTGAAAGTATTTATAGTCCCATGTCTTAGTGGCATTATTGTAATATCCCAATGTAAGGTGATTATCGTTTTATGTCCTATATGCACTTCGGGAAGTATAGTTCGGGAACGTCCTCAATCTTTATTCGGGTTATATACTAGTTTTTTAATGGGGCCCTTATTTCGGGCTTATGTGTGGGCCTTTTGTTAGGCCTTTTTATGCGTATTTGGGCACAGCGGCCATCATCCATTTTTTGGATGAAATATTAAAATAGTACAAAACATATTTTATTATTTTTTAAAATATTAAAAAATTTACGTATTAAATATTGAAAATGAAAAATACTTAACCTTATCCTTGTGGACTTGAAAATGAAAAAAATTATACATATTAAATACTCCACATGCAGCAACTGCTAGAGAGCAATGGTTGAAACGTTTGCGGCTAGCATTTTCCAAAAACAATTCTTCATTAGGTTGATCCTAGGTGGTGTGTTGTGTGATTAGAATTCACTTTTTTATTTGAGAAATGATAGAACCGCCCCTAAATATAATCTTGCTTTATATATAAATGAGTGTATATACCCACCTACAGCATGGGTTTTGTTGTTTTTAATATAACTTAAAAAATGAAAAATATTTTATACAAGATTAACAAATCCGATAAAAATATGCAAATGTTGGAATAAATTAATTACTACAACAATAACTAAAAATACAAAAAAACATAAACATTTCTTGTCATCCTTTATTTTTGAAGATTCGAGATTTGATGATTGTCAATTACGAAACTGCATACAATGAAATTGGATAATCGATAGTACAACAATTATTTCAACAAAATAAGACGTCTTATTTTCTATGTAATATTACAATGTAATAATTTATAAATAAAATAAACTGTGAATTACAACATTGTGACATTAGATAAGCCTATAACTGATGTTAGACATTGTCTGTGCATTTCTTAGCAGAACCTAAACAAATAGATCCAAGTAAAGTAAATCTACAAAAAATCTGCTTCCACTTTATTAAACAATATAATGGTGTATCTGGTTAGCTGCTTTAATAAAGCACTAAAATGATCAAAAAAGTTATATTCGGTGATCTTAGACCATTGATTTTTTTAAAAAACATATACACACATACATACATACATACCTACATACATAGATACATACCCCACAATTCCTAATTTAATTTTTTTCATCAACTTTGAGAATAATATTTAATGATTCAAGCGCTCTTAATTATATAAAAAATTCTAAACGCACAATTTTCAATATTTAATAAATATATCTATTTTCATTACGGCTTGAATTATAATTTCAAAATTTATGTGCATATAAGTTAATTCGATTTGTGCAGTTCATGAGCAAACCCTTTATAAACAATTCTGCTAAAAAATATAAATAAATTAAAATCAATTAAATTATAAAAGCCAATCATTTCTTTAAGAGGAATTGATTTTGTCTATCTCTCCCATTTAATTTGTATAAATTTCAAACTACTTAAGCATTTAGATTTTCAGCTTATTTTCAAATTTGCAGCAATGCACGAGGAGAGTGAATATCAATATAATCATATCTATGTGATAAAAGATGGTTTTGCAATGAGAGCAATTCAATTTCTTACCAAATTATTGTCCTACACTAAAATCAGTACATCACAATTCTCTTTCATTTGTTTTATTTATCTCATTTCTAGACTCTCTCACAAACCTTGCAACAAAAGACAAAATATTAATCATTACCTATGTACCCAATAAATAGATTCATCATAACATTTAGAACACAGTAAATATGATAAAGTAGAAAGTAGTAGCAAAGTAGACTTGTTATTAGAAAGTAGTAGCAAAGTAGACTTGTGAATGCAACTTGCCACTTGATGTCTCCAACGTACAACAATCTACCTGAAAAAGAAAACAAAAATTGCAACCACAAAATCATTTGCATAACGTTGTATGACATTAAACATAAGATAAAAGCAATTGGAAACACTACTATAAACTGGGTGAAAACCAAGGGCCAGTACCAACATGCCAACATATTGGAAAATGCCAGTACCAATTGGCCTACCCGTTGGTATTAACTCGTTGGTATTTGCATCGTTGGTATAATTTTAATCAACTGGTCAACTCGTTAATTGTTTTTCTCTACCAACTGACTTACCCGTTGGTGCAAAAATTCGTTGACCGGAATTGTGAAATCAACGAGTTAGTATGTTGGTGCAGCTGTACCAACAGGTCAACTTGTTGGTAGCGTTAACAACTGGTCGACACATTGGTATTGTTACCAAGGGGTCTGCTAGTTGGTATGCGTACCAACAGGTTAACATGTTGGTAAGCTTACCAACAGGTCAACCAGTTGGTATATATACCAACAGGTCAACGCGTTGGTAAGTGTACCCACTGGTCAGCCTGTTGGTATCTTGAATACCAACTGGTTTGCCAGTTGGTACTGTGAATAAATAATAGTTTCAACGCATACCAACGTTCTGGTCGTCGGTATGTCATTTAAAAAAATAGTTTTTATTCATATACACTACTTAAACCTGTATTTACGCATTTAAATTTATTCAACATCAGAATTACTACTGAAACATCCAATAATAAGACAACATAAATTAAAACGCAGAACGTAGCATCCAATAACTACATAATATATCCTACATAAAAAGTTCCTAAACGAATGATAGAATAAAGTGGCTTAACAAGTTTTTTGAAAATCCAATACCTAACCAATTTGAGCTATCCGACCTTGATTCTGAAACTGATGTTGGCGGTGTTTCAATAGGCTCGAATCCGTAATGTCCAGCCACATCAGGATCGAACTCATCACTAGGTATTCCTTGAGAAGATGTGCCCGGACCACTGAACTTTGATCTCCTCTAATGCTTTTAGCACCCTGTTCTGCATTTTTCTGATTTAGCTATTTTCCTTTTTGGTCTTCTTTAATTTCTCTTTGTTTTTTGCCTTTTGTCATTCCATCTTTTTTTGTTATTGTTTTCATATCCTCCATTTGGATCAACTGCGGAGACTCCTAGGTAGTATAATAGCTAAAAGATTGATGTTCGGGAATTGTCACAACCATAGATCCTAATCCCGATAATCTTCCACGGTTTCTCCTTCCAACTGTCTCAAGAAATACAATGTCCTCATTAGGGCATCGGTCTCGGAGACCGTTGAATATGATTTGCGTTGACTTTCAACGTTTTTCTGAAATTTATAAGCACACGAATAACTATATATATGTAGCTTCAATTCATGCACTACTAGAAAATGGTACAAAACCAACGGTCAGTACCAACGGGCAAACAAGCCTGTTGGTAATTTTCAACGGTCAACACGTTGGAATATTCACCGGTGACTATTCAATAACCACCGGTTTAACTACACAAACGCGCAAACCGTTGGTATAGCCGAAAAAAATAAATCACCAACGGATTGCCCGTTGGTATAATAAAAAACTAAATGATTTTACTTGAAAAGAAAAGGAAAATCTCTCTTACCAACAGGTTGTACGTTGGTATATGAAAGCATCCAACAATCGACGCGTTGGAAGTATTAGCTGTACCAACAATCAACCCGTTAGTAACTTCTTAGATTGACAATTTATAGGTTATAATGATTATGGATGTTTTAAAACATTGTTTTTTTCGAATACGAAAATGATTAATCATTTTATGTGGTTAGAGTTTTCTTTAAAAAATATTTTTTATAATGAAACAGTAATAATAATTAAGAACATAGTAATGAAGATAAACACAAGTGAAAATAGAATAGAACTAACTAGTTAATTAATAACATGTTTTTACTAGTTAATTAAGAACATATTTTTTATACTAATTCACAGTTTAAATTTTTATTTCAAATTTGGTATGACAATAAATAGTTGTTTAACAAAATAGGCATCACTCATGGCTAGTATTAGATGGAGCAATTTAAGTTGTTAATTGTGATCTAGAAAGTGTAATTTAGAAATAAAGAAATTTTCAAACAAAAAGGGCAATTATTTAAGATTTCAATTGATCAAGAATTTATAAGTAATAAGTAGTGGTTAGGGAATTTTATTTCCAACGGGTTGCGCGTTGGTAAGATCAATGTTCTAACGTGTGAGCCGTTGGAAACAGTCAAATTCCAACGTGTTGCACGTTGGTAGTCGCTCAAAATGTCAAGCACGTTACAAATAAATTTTTGTTTCCTTATATAACAGCGATGGGCCTAGAGGTCTGGTGGTTGTGATGCGTATTCACCTCGGAGAATGCTGGGGTTCGAGTCTTGGTGGGGGATGTGTTTTTTTTAAAAGATTAATCGTCTTTCCAACGTGCGAACCGTTGGAAAACTTAGCGTACCAACGAGTTGCACGTTGGAACCTCTTCTATTTCCAAATTTAAATTTTACGTTAGAATTGAAAATTTGATGAAAATGTATTCTAAAAATAAAAGTAATTGCATGTATGCTTTAAAATATTCTTTTTTTTAGAATGTGAAAATGATGAAAATTTGTTGTGCTTAGAGTTTTTATTTTAAAACCAAATTATATAACGAAACATTAATATTAATTAAGAAAATGATATTGAAGATAAACACAAACGTAAACAGATTAGGATTAGCTAGTTAAATAAGATCACACTTTATAGTGTAATTAATGAATTTATTCCATTTTTATTTTAAATTTGGTCAGACAACAAGTGGTTGTTTAACAAAGCATGCATCACTTATGCATGACATTAGATGAAGCGACATAGGTTGTTAACTATGAATTAGAAAGCGAAATTAAGAAATAGTGATCAACAAGAAAATGTAGCAATTTTTAAGAGTTGTAACTTTATCTTATTAATTGCGGTTTTTGAAGGTGTCGTGAAGAATTTATAAGAAATAAGTAGTGGTTAGGGAATTTTATTTCCAATGGGTTGCACGTTGGTAAGATCAATGTTCCAATGTATGAGCCGTTGGAAACAGATAAATTCCAACGTGTTGCACGTTGGAAGCCACTTAAAATGTCAAGCACGTTACAAATAGAATTTTGCTTCTCTGCATAACAGCGATGGGCCTAGCGGTCTGGTGGTTATGATGTGTGTATGTCTCGGAGAAGGCTGGGGTCGAGTCTTGGCGGGGGTTGGTTTTTTTTTTTTAAGATTATTCGTCTTTCCAATGTGCGAACCGTTGAAACACTTAGCGTACCAACGAGTTGCACGTTGGAACCTCTTCTATTTCCAAATTTAAATTTTACTTTAGAATTGAAAATTTAATGACGAAAATGTATTCTAAAAATAAAAGGTAATTACATGCATGCTTTAAAACATTCATTTTTTTAGAATGTGAAAATGATGAAAATTTGTTGTGCTTAGAGTTTTTATTTTAAAAATAAATTATATAACGAAACATTAATATTAATTAAGAAAATGATATTGAAGATAGACAAAAATGTAAACAGAATAGGATTAACTAGTTAAATAAGATCACACTTTATACTGTAATTAATGAATTTATTCAGTTTTTATTTCAAATTTGGTTGGACAACAAGTGGTTGTTTAACAAAGCATGCATCATTTATGCATGACATTAGATGAAGCGACATAGGTTGTTAACTGTGAATTAGAAATCGAAATTAAGAAATAGTGATCAATAAAAAAATGTAGCAATTTTTAAGAGTTGTAACTTTATCTTATTAATTGCGGTTTTTAAAAATGTCGTGAAGAATTTATAAGAAATAAGTAGTGGTTAGGGAATTTTATTTCCAACGGGTTGCGCGTTGGTAAGATCAATGTTCCAACGTGTGAGCCATTGGAAACATACAAATTCCAATGTGTTGCACGTTGGAAGCCACTCAAAATGTCAAGCACGTTACAAATAGAGTTTTGCTTCCCTGCATAACAGCGATGGGCCTAGCAGTCTGGTGGTTGTAACTCGTGTTTGTCTCGGAGATTATTCTTGGTGGGGTTGGTTTTTTTATAAAGATCATTCTTCTTTCCAACGTGCGAATCGTTGGAACACTTAGCGTACCAACGAGTTGGACGTTGGAACTAGTCATGATGATCTAACAAGGTAGTCATGCTGATCTGACAATGGAGTGATGTCCATCTAACTAGGTATTGATGACGATCTAACAAGGTATTGATGTTGATCTAACAGGGTATTGATGCTGATCTAACAGGGTATTGATGTCGATCTAACAGGATATTGATGTCGATCTAATAAGGTATTGATGCCGATCTAACATGGTATTGATGCCGATCTAACAAGGTATTAATGCTGATCTAACAAGGTATTGATGACGATCTAACAAAGTATTGATGCTGATCTAACAGGGTATTGATGCTGATCTAACAAGGTATTGATGTCATCTAACAGGGTATTGATGTCGATCTAACAGGGTATTGATGTCGATCTAACAGGGTATTGATGCTGATCTAACAAGGAATTGATGTTGATCTAACAAGGTATTGATGTCGATCTAAAGATGTCTATCTAACAAGATATTGATGTGGATCTAACAAGGTATTGATGCTGATCTAACAATATATTGATGTCGATCTAAAAAGGTATTGATGCTGATCTAACAAGGTATTGATGTCGATCTAACAGGGTATTTATGTTGATCTAACAGGGTACTGATGCGGATCTAACAAGGTATTGATGCGGATATAACAATGTATTGATGCTAATCTAACAAGGTATTGATGCTGATCTAACAAGGTACTGATGCTAATCTAACAAGGTATTGACGCTGATCTAAGAAGTCTGGGATTCGAGTCTTGGTGAGGATTGTTTTTTTAAGATTAATCGACTTTCCAACGAGCTGGCCGTTGGAAGGTGTAAGGTTCCAACGCGCCACGCGTTGGTACACCATGGTCCTGCTTCCCGTTAGTGAAACACGCGTTGGGCACGTGACTGCAATTTCGAACAAGTCAACGCATTGGAATTTGGAAAAAATCTAAAGCTTTTCTACTTCAATATGGTCTAAAACAATCATTCTTCGATTGTCATCGACAATTTCTTGATCATGATCATCCATACAGAAGAAATCGGACCGACTTCTTAAAAGGGAGAGCTGAAAACAGTCCTCCCCTAGTTCGTTTGATTGGAGAAGAGATTTGGGATCAAGTTACAGAACTTCCATCGGAAATTGATCGCAACTGGAAGGGTAATTTACCTGGGTATGGTATCGAGCATAATTGGACGAAACGATCAATTTTCTGGGATTTTTCGTATTGGAAGACCAATCTCATTAGACACAATCTTGACATAATGCATATCGAGAAGAACATTTTTGAAAATGTTTTCAATACCGTCATGGATGACTCAAAGAAGACGAAAGATAATGTCAAGGCTAGGAGAGCTATAGAAATTTATTGCAATCGGCGTGTTTTAAACATGATACCACTTGAAGGTGGTGGTTGCTTCAAACCGAAGGCTGCATATACACTTAATAATGCACAGAGAAAAGATGTTATAAATTGGATAAAATCATTGAAGCTACCTGATGGGTATGCATCAAATCTTGCTAGGTGTATTGACGGTGCAGGGGCTAAAATATTTTGTATGAAAATTCATGACTGTCATGTTTTTCTACAAAAGTTACTGCCGATTGCGTTTCAAGCTCTTCCATTGAATATATGGAAAACATTGACAGAGTTGAGTCAGTTCTTTAGAGATTTGTGTATGAAGGAGTTACATTTAGAGAGACTAGAACGCATGGAAACAGATATAGCAATCATCCTTTGTAAGTTGGAAAAAAAATTTCCCCCGGGGTTCTTTGATTCCACGGAGCACTTGCCAATACATTTGCCATATGAAGCCAAAGTTGGTGGACTGGCTCCTTATCGATGGATGTTCAAATTTGAGTGGTAAAGTCATTTCCATCATTTAAATTTATGCATGGACTTCGTATATAGGTTTCTTTGAATCTTTATTCATTCCATTGCTTAGGTTCATGGGATTCTTGAAGAAGAAAGCCACAAATAAAGCTCGAGTTGAAGGGTCAATTTGCAATGCTTACCTCATCCATGAAACCTCAACATTCTGTTCCTATTACTTCGAATCTCACATTCCAAGAATGTTGACTAAAGTACCACGTAATGATGATGGCGGCCCATTGCCACATGACCCCCATCGTTATGGTCCATATTCACTGTTACTGGCCGATCATACGGACAAGCAAAAGTTCATTTTCTCTCTGATATTGAAATGAAGGCTGCAACGATGTATTTCATTCACAATTGTGATGAAATCCATCCATATCTTGAGTAAGTAACTCAATCCAGTACACGTTATGGCTCCAATACATATCAGTTGACTTACAATTGTGTCCCTCAATATAATCCAACAATAGGATATACATCCCTGGGCTACGATAAACACTTAGATCAATTACTGCGGCACAAGTTGAAGCGAGTATAGAAAACAATTTTCAAAGTTGGTTGCAGGATTACGTACGGTGTCTATCAAACAAGAATGTTGATTTCTTTTTTGAAAACGTGTTTATTCTCACTAGTTGCAACATGTCATTGTGTTATTGCAGATACAAAATAATTGTGATGCTGAATCATATGGCATGTTGTGGGATGTTTCATTTGGACCTTCACGTAGGGTTGTCACTTGGCCAGTGTATTTTGTAAATGGTTGCAAGTTCTAGACGATTACATGGGGCACTGGGAAATCAACGTACAATAGTGGGGTATGTATTCGATGCACGGAGGATAGCACAATTGATTGTGATTTCTATGGAGAGGTTGAGGATATCATTCAATTGGAATTCCAAGGTTTACCGATCAAACGAGTTGTCCTATTCAAGTGCAACTGGTTTCATCCAACAGTTGGACGTGAGACAAGAATTGACAAACAATATGGAATTGTTGAGCTCAAACAAAGTAGACAATATGTCAACTATGATCCATTTATTCTAGTTGGTCAAGCTGAACAGGTATATTACAGCAAGTACCCAATAAAATCAAAGGACAAGAAAGATTGGATGGTTGTGATAAAAGTCATACTGAGGTGTATGATTGAGCATGCTACTTATGTTGTTGAAGAGGAGGCGTGGAAAGATGACAATAATGAAATCAACGAAAATATCATCCAAAATGATCTAATTACAAGTTTAGGGGATCAAAGAAATTGAGATATTATTCATGACGTTGATATGGAAATGGATGAAGAAGATCAACAGTGGGACAACTCAAGTTCAAAGGGGTCACACCGATGTTCTGACATCATCTACTGAGCATGAAAGCTTGAATGAGCTATCTGATGAAAATGATGATTCAGAAGATGACTATTTAATTTATTTGTATATTCTATGACTTTAAAATATTTTCGATGAAATGCTTTACTTGTGACTTTTAGATATTTCATACTTATCATGTGTTATATATTACATACATGTTGTATATGGATTTAAATTTCATGATGTAGGTAGAACAGAATGGACGAAGATGAAAATAATCAGCAGATGAAAGATTACTCGTGGAGAGGTAAGAAGAAGAAATCTACTACTTTATCAACATTAGGGAGAGCTTTTGGATTGTACAGGTCGGACAAGTCGAGTCAAGGGACTGACTGATCCGGGCATCGCATCACTGATGATGAGGACGGAACACACGTTCAGAATACAACTGAAGATGATATTGTCGGTCCGAGCGATGATTCTGTGGCACGCTCTATTCATCAGCGCTAGCAACCGAGCAGATCTCTGCGTAGCCAGACTCTACTACATGGCACCAAGCATGATCACCAATGCATATTTCTCAAGCCATTTGGTGATGGGTAATTAACTTAAATTTGATATCATAATTGATAAAGTAATAATTTCAATTAACTATTACGTGCATAATATGTTTCTTTATATATAAATATAGGTTTAATCCAAGTAAGGCAAAGGATTGGGTTACCTTTGTGATTAAAGCTAATTATGACAAGTATCTGATATTCTCGTTCCTTTGCAGGTCCGGACTCCCAGATAATTTGTTGATGGTGTTGTGTTCTTAAGGACTCTAAGCTTGCTGTTCAGAGTGATCTGCGAAAGATAAAGAGAGCACTCAGGAGTAGCAAGAGAGGAGTGGGGAGGTGTAGTCTCTTACCCGTTTTAAGGTGGACATCACCCTATTTATAGGGTGATGCCAGAAGGAACCTCCCAGGTTGAAGCCTTTAGCCAGGCTGTTTGAGATAAGGCGGCTGTGATGATGAATGTATCAGTAAACCACCTTAGATGATTCGTTAATCAGAGGATATCTAGTGTGTGAATCTGGTGAAGATCACTCAGGCTCGTGCTGACCGTCTTCCTTATTGGTTGCTTAATGTCAGATGACCAAGTGGCCTTTCCTTAGTTGAGCATGTAGCGGCGAAGGCCAGCAAGGGGCGAAGGCCTAGATAAAAGCGAAGCCAATAAAGGTAAGAGTAAGGGTCGCACGAACCGTGAGTGCAAGGGCCTTGTCTGGCGGGGCCAGTATAGGCATGAGAGACCTCGCGAAGGCGAGCTGTGAGACCGCGAGGGCGAGACCCGCGGAGGCGAGACTTGAGGTCTGGCGAGGGCGAGACCCGCGGAGGCGAGACCCGCGAGGCAAGACTTGAGGTCCGAGCGAGGCGAGGCTGCGGAGGCGAGACTTGAGACCGCGAGGCGAGACCCGCGCGGGGCCGATATAGGCGGGGCTTTGTCCTGGCGGGCAGCCTTGTTTGTGTGATTCTGATGTGATGCGAGGACGCATTTGTTTGGGTAGTGTACCAAGATGGCTCCTCCTGAGAGCGGAGTATGGGCAGGGTCCTGTACTCCGTGTGTAGCCAGAGGACTGAGTTTGCGTTGAGCGCGATGACCTTTTTATGATCTGATATTCTGTGTGCTGAATTCTTCATGATCAGTGTGAGCTTTTGAGGGGGCATTTGCTTGGGTAGTGTACCAAGATGCCTCCTCCTGAGAGCGGAGTATGGGCAGGGTCCTGTACTCCGTGTGTTAGTTGGCGGGGGCGCTGTGCCGTTTGTTGACCGTGAAATGTGTAACGGAAGCGGGGAAGTGCCCCAGTGCCAAAGCAGGAGACATAAAAATGGAAGGCGAAAAGGTTTCTAACCGTTAGGTCTTGCTAGCACGTGGCGCTTCAGGAGTCGATTACGCTTCAAAAGTGCCTTTTCATTTTCATGGGCCTATAAAAGAGCCCCGAAAAGATGAAACTGTTCATCTTTTAGCTTCGTGTTCCTTTGCTTTCGTGTTGAGTAGCCTTTTTCGCTTTCCTGTGTGTTCGAACTGCTCGGCGATCGTTGCAAGTGCTTTTGCGGTGGTGTTGGGCTTTCCGTTCGTAACTTTGCTGCCAGGTCGTGCGTTTGTCGTCTGCTTCTTCGTTTTCTTCACCGGTTTTTAAGCAGGTACGATTTTGTTTCTGTGCACAGTGAGTGTTCGATGAAATGCCTCTGTTGGATTCTTGTGATTTATAGGTCTGTGGCCCAACTTTTGCAGGAATGGAGTCCAAAGAAGCCGTTTATCCGGTGATTGCTCCCGTGGAGAAGACCACGGTGAGCCCTGAGAAGATTCACCAGGAGCTGGTGAAAGCCTTCTTCCCGGTGGAGAAGGTGTTGGTGTATCCGACGCGCAAGGGCGCCTGTAAGTCGTTGGGCCTTCCCCCGACCGAGGAGAACCTGGAAGGGGCGGTGTTGTGCCTGTATACGGCGCAGCTTGCGGCCGGGTTGCGGTTTCCGTTACCGCCTTTGGTGCAAGATCTGTGCACAGAGTGGGGACTGCCACCGTCGCAATTGGCGCCCAACACGTTCCTGAACATTGCAGGCTTCACCGTTGCCTGCCGGATGGCCGGGGCAAAACCGTTTGCTGATGTCTTCCAGCGGTTCTACCGGCTGGAATTGCGCAGTGGGAGTGCGTTCTTTCATGTGACCCCCATAAACGTTGGGGGAAACAATTCTATTTCCTTCATCGCTGCGCCCAGATCCTACCACTCTTGGCATGGATCCTTCTTCTTCATGCCTCGCGACAACTCATGGAACTTTCCAGTGGCGAGGACGAAGCGATCAGTGCAAAGCATCTCGCGGAGGCCTGAGCTAAGCACCAATGGGCAGCGGTGGCAGGCATACATCCAACTGTTGGGATGGTTGGATGATGTGTTCGCCAGGAGTGCCTGTGATGAGCTCTTCCCCTTCTCTGCCACTCAACTTGACGAGACAACGCTGAGGTGGGCGGGGATTAGCACTGGCTTCCTGCTAGACCCTGACATGCCCCCGCCATATGAGGGATGGGCCCCTGCCCATCGTGGGGAAGTGGTAGATGCCCTTAGCGCGGCGCTGGCAGGGCCCAGAGGTATGTTGTATATATGTGTACGTTGTATATATGTATATTATTTAGCTGAACCTGGTCTGAAGTCCTCTCTGTTTGCAGATGCCTCCCCTGAGTCCGGCGAGGGCAGGGGCAAAAGGGCGTCCATGCGTGCTGCACAGCAGGTGCATATGGCCTGCGCGTTTGGGAAGGATGCCCCCGCCGCGGCTGTCAAGGCGTTGGGACCCATTGTCCCTGCGAGGAAGAAGAGGGGTACCACCAGCCTGCTGGCGCCCCTACAAGGAGAAAAGAGGAAGAAGGTGGCTGCTGGTGACGTGCAGCCTGAAGAAAGGAGCGTTCCCATTGTTGTTGAAGAGGCCATGGGGCCTGCAGAGGCAGAGGGGTCTGAGGTGGTCCCCTCCACTGTTGAAGAGGCCTCTCCTACCGTGGCGGGCCTAGAGATGGTGAGGGTGGAAACCGTCGTTCCTGTAGAGGCTGTCCCCGTAGCAGTAGTTGAGCCAGTCTCCATCGAGGAGCCCTCCAACCTCGAGGCCTTCGTGTCTGGGCTTTTTGCGAGCCCTCCTCAAGCCAAAGGTGAAGACCTGCCTGGGCATGTGGTTGCGGCAGGGATTACTTCCAGGGGGCTGCCCCTCATAGAGGCAGGATGTCAGCAGGCGCACTCCTGTTGTCTATGAGGAGGAGGAGCAAGCTGGCTGCGAGGGAGGTCAGCAGCACCAGCCAGCAGGAGACTGTGGCCATCTCTTCAGGAGATGAGGTCCCTGTAGCGAGGGAGCAGGAGGCTTCATGTGCCCAGGAAGCCTCTCCAGTCAAAACTCCCGCTCCTCAGGGAGGAATTGTAGAGGAAGTGTCCTCTGGCAGCGAGGCCCCTGTGGACGGGGTTTTGGCGAAGAGGACTCCTGAGAGGGCTGATCCTTGGGGGGCAGTCTTGCCTCCCAGCAGTCAGCCAGAAGCCAGTGGGTGGGCGCAGCCATTGAGGCCATCTTCAGCCCGCGAGGGCCCTTTGGCATTGGAGCAGGGTTCATCCTCTGGTAAGTCACTTATTTTGAGGCTGCCCCAATCCTTTCAGTGATACTGATATCTTCAACTGCTGCAGGTGCGGGGTTTTCTGAGCAAGGCCGCGGCCTTCGCGAGGTCGTGGTGGACCTGGGGGCCATGTCTGAAGTCTTGGAGGAGACTGGGGTGTGGTCTCACTACTTGGAGCGGAAGCGTGTTGCTGCTGCAAAGGTCCCCAAGTGGTCCGACAAAGCGGCTGCGTTGAGGTCCATGAGGGAAGACCTCAGGGCCAAAGTGTATAAGGAGGAGGGGAGGCCATTGCATGAGGCGTGGGACCCGGTCTTCCTTCTTAACAACAAATCCTCCTTGTTGTTAGGAGGGGAGAGCACTCTCCTGTCGTGCCTGGAGGGGCTGCGCACCCCTTATGACAGGGAGCTAATAGGGCGAAGCTTGGACTCCCCTGTTGAGCTCATGAAGGAGGCAGCCAAGCAAAATCTGCAGGTAAGACAACCTTTGGTCTCTGTTTATAAGTTCTGTTGTTTCCTTTCTTTTCTGCCTTGCTGAGTAGTCTTGGATACAGGCCGCCGTCCAGGGGTATGCTGCCATGGGGCAATGGCAAGACTTTCTGAAGTATGCCAACGGCCGGGATGGTGCCCAAGTCGCAGAGATTGCACGCCTTAGGGGGGAGCTGAAAGCTGCCCAAGAAGGGGGAGAGGAGAAGGCCAAGCGGGTGGTCCAGTTGGAGACCTGGTGCGACTACCTCAACAAGGAGCGGACTGCTTGTAGGCTGCTCCGGTGGGAGCAGGCGAGTCTGATAGGTGGATTTCAGCGCCGCTTCCTTCAACAGGATGCGGAGCTGGAAGCCAAAAACACCGAGGTCGCCGTCCTGAAGGAGTCACTTCTCTCCCTGGAGGCTGATACCAAAGCTGCCCTTGCGGAGGCAAAGGCTGAAGCTGAGCTGGCGAGACCTGCAGCTGAGGCGGCGGAGCGTAAGGCAGTCGCCCAAGTCAAGGTGGCAGAGGAGAAGGCTGAAGATGCCAGGCTCGCCGCCGAGGACACCGCGCGGGCGCTCCTCGAGGTCACCACTGACTTTACGAATGCGGTGGCCGCAGTGCGGGAGATGGAGAAGGCCCTGGGCCTTCCTCCCTTTGCAGATGAGGACCCTGAGTCCCCCTCTTCCATCAAGGTGTCCATTCCAGAGAGGATGCCTCGACTGATGGAGAAGCTTGGTGAGCTCCAGGCTCAAGGTGAAGCTGGGGCGCAGGCCTATGAGGAAGGCTGGCTGCGATGTCGCTTCCAAGTAGAGAAGTTGTTCCCAGAGCTAAGTTTGGGACTTTGGATGCTGCGAACACCAGCGATCCAGAAGTAGAGGCCCTGCTCAGCTGGGGGGAGCAGGGGAGGAAGATGGGGGACGCATGGTACGCCATGTTGGACTAGGGTGGAGGCTCCAAATTGTGGATGACCCCCCTTTTTTGTATATAAGGGATATCTGCAATTCTTGCACAATTTTGATAATAGTAATGAAGTAAGCTTTCAATTTACCTTCATTGTTTGTAGCTTCGCTTTTGTCTTGCGATAGCATTGTAGGGTACGTTAGCTAGGTTAACAACCGTAGGCTAAGTCCCGTTTATGGCGAAGGGTCTGCTGGGGTTCGCGACGGCGAAGCCACAGAGATCACTTGTTGAGACAAGCTGAAGATCAGTTTAGGGTTCGCAGTGGCGATGCCCTTGAAGACCATGGATGAGATTTTCCCATGTGGAAGGTCTGCTGGGGCTCGCGAAGGCGGCTCACGCAGAGACCTTCCTGGTGATATCGCAAGGGGTAAGCATGATAAGAATGAAGTAAAGCTCAGTTTACCTTGAGCCTGTAGCCGCATGATGGCGAAGGCAGAGGAGCACGTGGCGAGACACGTGAAGGGTCAGGGAGTTCGTGAGCGAGACCCAAACTACTGTGTTGAGGAGTTCGAGCGAAGGTCTCGCGCGCGAGGGCGACTTACACATAGACCTCCCTAAAGAAGACAAAAGGGGATTACCCTTTCGCACAGCAAGGGGATTACCCTTGGGACGAGGCTTGCAGCGTGCGAGGAGTGAGCTTAGGTCTGCATACTTACACATAGACCTCCTTGAAGAAGCCAAAAGGGGATTACCCTTTCGTACCGCAAGGGGATTACCCTTGGGACGAGGCGAGTTGAAGGTCAGCTGGGGTTCGTAGAGACGAGACCCTCAAAGACCATTGGCGCGACCGCAAGGGGATTCCTTTTGTGTGGGTGCGCGGGTGGGACCTGACAAGGTCTGGTGCCGTGGATTTAGGCGAGTGGCCAGTCTGACCGGGTGGGTGCAGAGGGCGATTGAGAGGGCAGTTGTGTTGCCGTGTAATGCTGTAAGAGAGGAAAAAAATACACTAGTATTTTATTGAATTGAAATATGAAGCTGAGGACTTACACGTAATATGGGCGTAAGTCATCCGAGTGAAAGTTGCGAGGGAGAAGACGACCATCATGGTCTTGTAATTCATAAACCCCAGGCGGACTCGTCTATGAACATTGTAAGGTCCGTCCTAGTTGGGTCGCAAGACGCCCTGTTTGGGGTCGCGAGCAGTGAGGGCGGACTTGAGCAAGGAAAGGCCCCCTTGTTGTAGCGCCTTGGGTTTGACCCTGGCATTATGATGAAGATTGAGCCGTTGTTTGAGGGCAAACATGCGGAGGCGAGCGCCTTCACGTAATTCTTCGAGCAGGTCGAGTTTGGCGCGAAGCCCCTGAGCGTTGGCTTCGTCAGTGAAGTTGATCATGCGGATCGTGGGGAGGTCTGCCTCAATAGGTAGAAGCGCGTCTGCGCCATAAACCAGGGAGAAAGGTGTCTCACCTGTTGGGGTGCGAGTTGTGGTGCGGTAGTCCCACAAGACGCTTGGGAGTTCATCCACCCAGCGGCCTTTTGCCCCCTCAAGGCGCTTCTTGAGGCCCTCCTTGAGGGTGCGGTTGGTGACCTCAACTTGGCCATTGGACTGGGGATGTGCCACTGGAGCGAAAAGCATGCGGATGTTGTTGTCCTGGGCCCATTGTTGGACGCTATGGCTGGCGAACTGAGTGCCGTTATCCGTAATGATGGCGCAGGGGCTGCCATACCGGCAAACGAGGTTCTTCCAGAGAAACTTGATGATTTTGGCGGAGGTGATGGAGACCAAGGGTTCTACCTCGACCCATTTGGAGAAGTAATCGACCGCGACAACACAAAAACGGTACTGACCTGGTGCGGTCGGCATTGGGCCAATGAGATCAAGGCCCCATAGGGCGAAGGGCACTGGGTTTGTCAGTGCTGGAGACTCCGTAGATGGCAGCCGTTGAATGCGAGAGTTGATCTGGCATTGGTGGCATGTTTTGACTAGTGCGGCGGCGTCCTTTTTTAGGGTGGGCCAATAGTATCCTTGGCGGAGGGCCTTGTGGGCAAGTGCCTCCGCCCCTATGTGGGCACCGCAGCTGCCTTGGTGGAGAGTGTCCAGGACGGAGTGTCCCTCAAGAGTGCTGAGGCAGCGTTGGAGGGGTGATGCAAATCCGCGATGCCATAGTTGCTTATCAATGAGAACAAATCGGATGGCACGCTTGCGAGTTTGGGGGTTCGCGGCGGTGGCCTGAAGCTCAGCGATGATGGGGTCTCGCCAATCCTTAACTTGGTCTTGTGTTGCCAGTGAGGCAATATCGATAGTCTCCGCGATTGAGGGGTTGGCGAGAGTGGTCAAGGCGGAGGGTGTCTTTCACTTGGACAGCATGTCTGCTGTGGTAGAATGAAGATAGCTTACTCAAAGCTGGTCCGCAAGGTGTTCACCAATTTGAGGTACTTGCTCAGGGTGGCGTCTTTGCACTTAACGCACCCTTGGACCTGGTGGATCACCAGTTGCGAGTCACTGTGGATATGGAGGCGGCGAATGGCTGCCCTTATGGCGAGCTTGAGCCCCGTGATAAGTGCTTCATTATTAGTGACTTGAAACTGAAAAGAGACGCGAAGGGAAGCTTCCATACCTAAGGGTCCACGTAGGTATACGCCCCCCGCGGGGGATCCGAGTTTTGATGAGCCATCCACGAACATGTCCCATTCTGGGGGAATGGGTTGGGGCATGGGGTTCTGCTCAGGGGTAGGGATGGTGTTGATATCCGAGAATTCTGCAATGAAGTCGGCGAGGGCCTGGCCCTTAATCGCCTTTCTGGACTCGTAGTTGATGTTGAAGCCACCTAGTTCAATACACCATTTGGCGAGGCGCCCTGAATGTTCGGGTCGCCTGAGGATCTCCTGAATTGGTAGGTCCGTCCGGACTATAATCGTGTGCCCTTGGAAGTAGGGCTTGAGCTTCCGTGCTGCATATACCAGAGATAGAATAGCCTTTTGAAGAGGAGGATACCTTGTTTCCGCAGCATGGAGGGTGTGGCTGGTATAGTAGACCGGCCACTGCTTGGCAGCTTCTTCCTTGATGAGGACAGAGGCGACGCTGTTGTCTGAGGTGGCAAGATAGAGGACCAGGTCATCGCCGGGTCTGGGACACTTGAGTGCAGGTAGTTCTTGCAAGTGCTGCTTGATTGAGTCATATGCCTCCTGGCATTCTTCTGTCCATTTGCAAGCCTTCTTCTTGCGGATTTGGTCGAAGAAAGGTCTGCAGCGGTCACTGAGTTTAGAGACGAAGCGTCCTAAGGCCACCAGCTTCCCTGCCAGTTGCTGTACTTCTTTGAGTCCCCTAGGGGTGCGAAGATTGGTGATGGCTTCGATCTTCTTGGGATTCGCATGAATCCCTCCTTTGAAGATTTGGTAACCCAAAAATTTGCCTTCACCGACGCCGAAGATGCACTTTTTTGGGTTTAAGCGCATGTTATACTTGCGAAAGTTGGCGAATGTTTCCTCCAAGTCTGCTAGATGTGTCAAGGTGGCCTTGCTTTTGACCACTATGTCATCAACATAGGCCTCAAGGTTTCGGCCAATTTGATCTGCGAAGACCTGATTCACAAGTCTTTGGAAAGTGGCCCCTGCGTTTTTTAAACCAAAGGGCATCCGGATGTAGTGGTAGACTGCTTCGCCGGTGGTAAAGGCAGTTTTTACCGCGTCCTCTGGGTCCATAAAAACTTGATGGTACCCACTATATGCGTCGAGGAAGGAGAAGACTGAGTGATGGACGGTTGAGTCTACTAGTTGGTCAATAGAGGGTAGGGGATAGGGATCCCTTGGGCAGGCCCTATTGACCCCTTTGTAGTCTACACAAAGTCGCCACTGGCCTCCTTCCTTATCTGCGAGTACTATATTGGCGACCCACTCAGAGTAGTGAACTTCCTTGATTATATTAGCCTTAAGCAATTTTTGTACTTCCGCGCGTACAAAATCCTTACGATCGGGGGCCATCCCCCTAGTTTTCTGCCTAACCGGGCTAAAGCCGGGGAGTACACTTAGTTTATGGGAGATAATGGAAGGGTCCACACCTGGTAAGTCGTCAGGGCTCCATGCGAAGACGTCGATATTGGCCTGGAGGAGAGGGATGAGTGCTTGCTGGTCCTGCTCCTGGAGGTCTTTTCCCACCCGAAACTTCTTGTCAAGAGAGATCTCAACCTCTTCCATGGGTGCCTTCCTCTTAGGTTCTGATGGTTTGGGAAGCTGAGGGGGTCCTGCGAGGGCAGAGACGTAATTGCCCCTGGCCACGTTCTGGTTGACGAATATGTAGGCATCTCCCGCTACGGTGTGGAACACCAGAGTTAAGGCCCGCACATCGCAGCGGACGTGGAATTCAGTCTGGGTGTGACGCCCAATGATGGCATTGTATGGTGTGGGGAGATCAAGGACAATGAAATCCACAAAGCTAGAATGGCAGACCTGTTTCTTCTCCTTGGTAACCCCCATCATCATGAAGGGGAGTGTGATTGTTCCCAAGGTTGGGATTTCTTCCCGTCCTACTCCAAAGGTGGCCCCCTTCGCGGGCTGGATCTGCGATAGGGGTACCTTTGCTTCAACGAGAGTGTGTTTGTAGACAACATTGGCGTTCGCCCCGGTGTCCATGTAGATCCTATCTGTGTCCCATCCGGCAATGCGGGCGGTGATGACCAAGGGGTCCGCGTGGGGTATTGCGACGGAAGTCCCATCGCGGCGATGGAGTAGGTGAGTTGAGGCATGATCAATTTGATAGATCTGCCTCATGTAACGGCGTCTTGCCGCCGCGCCTTCGCACTGTGTGATTACACTGATGTGTCCCCTAGCTGGGGGAATTTGGTCTGTATTCTCTTGATCCGGGTTCTGTTGGGAGCGACCCCGCCTGCGGTCCCCCTGCCTGCGGTCCTCCTGATTACCTTCTCGCTTGCGACCCCCATTTGAGTCGTGAAGCAAGAATTCCCTGAGTTTGCCTTGAGCGAGCATGTCTCCGATCATGCGTTTGAGCTCGAAACAATCCTCAGTGTCGTGACCTTTGTCGCGATGGTAGCGGCAATACTTATTACTCAGCCTAATCACCTCCTGGGAGAGGGGGCGAGGCCACTTGGGGACCTCCCTCTTCTGTTCCAGGGCATGAAGGATGTTGGTGCGAGATTCTCTAAGAGGTGGGAGGGTCGGATACGTCCTTTCTCTGTTGGACTGCGTAGGGTACTGCCTCTGGGACCTGGAGTCCACTCGCGGGTGCTGCCCCTTCGCATCTGTTGGGGTGGTGCGGGCAAGTGGTCGAGTGACCTCTTCTGTGTTCATGAACCGGGATGCCGTGCTCAGAACCGCTCCATGTTGCAGGGGGTTGGTGTGTACATCCACGAAGAAAAGGGATTCCCACCGGAGACCCTGAATGGCTGCGAGCAGACGGGCCTCCTCCCCCAGATTTGGGACTTGGATGGATTCCGCCTGAAATCGCTGAATGTACTCCCTGAGGGATTCTTCTTTCTTCTGTCGTATCTTCAGGAGGTGTCCTGCCGTTTTGGGGGGAGGTTTGGACACCACGAAGTGATTGGAGAAATTGCGGGAGAGTTCCTCAAAGGAGTCGAACCGCTTTTCGCGAAGGGTGGTATACCAGTTTGCCGCGGCCCCCGTGAGTGTGGAGCTGAAAGCCCTACAGAGGGTGTTGTCATCTGCCCTCGCGATGGCCATCGCGGAGACGTAGCGTTGCAAATGAATATCCGGGTCTGACAGACCGTCATAAGCATCCAGCTTGGGCTGGCGAAACTGATCTGGAAGAGGGGTCTCCAAGACCCGCTGAGTGAAAGGTTGGGTCCAGAGGTGGTCCAAACCCATCCTGGTGATGTTATGGACACTAGCCCTCTCCTCCCTTTTCTCCATTTCTTCTAACCGTCTAGTAAGTCCTATAAGTGCAAACGAAGGAGGAGGGTCAGGATGACTTACTTGTTAAGGCGGGGTGACAGGGCGTTCGGGTTGACTGGTCCATAGTGTTCCCACACTGTCCAAAACTCCTCTGAGAGTAGCAGCGAGTGTTTCGCGCAGGTTCTGAGCCACCGCCTCCGTGATTGATTGCAGGATGGCCGGATCAAGGCCTGTTGGTGGAGGATTTGCTGGTGGGGTGGTGCGCTCCTGAGGCACGTTACGGTTAACGTGGGAGGAGCTCTCCTCCGTCGAATGAACCGAGAGTTCACCTGGTTGTGGGCGGACGTTGTTCGGGGAGGCTTCCGATGGTGGGTCATTGTTGGTGACCGTGACGGGTGGATTCCTCCTTCCTTGGCGGCTATGCCTACTTATGCTTCGGGTAGTTGGCATGGCTTGTTTCTTGTGGTTTTCTTTATGGGTTTTGATGAGAACTTTCGTTTCCCACAGACGGCGCCAATCTGATAGTCGCGTTCCTTTGCAGGTCCGGACTCTCAGATAACTTGTTGATGGTGTTGTGTTCTTGAGGACTCCAAGCTTGCTGTTCAGAGTGATCTGCGAAAGATAAAGAGAGCACTCAGGAGTAGCAAGAGAGGAGTGGGGGGTGTGTAGTGTCTTACCCGTTTTAAGGTGGACATCACCCTATTTATAGGGTGATGCCAGAAGGAACCTCCCCCAGTTGAAGCCTTTAGCCAGGCTGTTTGAGATAAGGCGGCTGTGATGATGAATGTGTCAGCAACCGCCTTAGTTGATTTGTTTGTCAGAGGATATCTGGCATGTGAATCTGGTGAAGATTACTCAGGCTCGTGCTGACCTCCTTATTGGTTGCTTAAAGTCAGATGACCAAGTGGCCTTTCTTTAGTTGAGCATGTAGCGGCGAAGGCCAGCAAGGGGCGAAGGCCTAGATAAAGCGAAGCCAATAAAGGTAAGAGTAAGGGTCGCACGAACCGTGAGTGCAAGGGCCTTGTCTGGCGGGGCCAGTATAGGCATGAGAGACCTCGCGAAGGCGAGCTGTGAGACCGCGAGGGCGAGACCCGCGAAGGAGAGACCTGAGAAGGTGAGACCTGAGACCGCGAGGGCGAGACCCGCGGAGCCTTGCGGGGGAGACCCACGGAGCCCAAGATAGGCATAAGGGACCTCGCGAAGGCGAGCCGTGAGACCGCGAGGCGAGACTGCGGGGCCTTAGTCATAGGCGGGGCCTTGTCTCGGCGGGGCTTTGTGTGATTCTTCGATGTGATGCGAGGACGCATTTGCTTGGGTAGTGTACCATCTGATATGGTTGGACATTACGGATTTGAGCCTCTTCAAACACCATCAACATCAGATTCAGATTCAGAGGGGTCAGACAGCTAAGCTTCGGTTAGGTCTTCGATTTTCATAAAACTTGTTAAGTCATTTTAGTATTCTTTAATTAGGTTTGAAGAGTATTCTATAAACTTTTATGTAGGATATGTTATGTAGTTATTGGATGCTACTTCTACGTTTTTAATTATATTTTAGCAGTACTTCTGGTGTTGAATGAATTTTAATTTAATAAACACAGGTTTGAGTATTGTATATAAATAAAAAATATTTTTTTAAAAAAATGAGTTACCAGCGGTCAACACGTTGGTATATATTGGAACTATTTTAATCACTATACCAACAGGTTGACCAGTTGGTATTCACAATACCTACTGACTTGCCAGTTGGTATTCACAATACCTACTGACTAGCAAGTTGGTATTCATAATACCAACTGGCTGACCAGTTGTATTCACAATACCAACTGGCTGACTAGTTGGTATTTACACATCCAACTAGCCGCCTCGTTGGTAAGCTTACCAACGTTTTAACCTGTTGGTGGGTATACCAACTAGCTTACCAGTTGGTAACCATACCAACGCATAAACCTATTGGTTAAAATTATACCAACGATGCAAATATAAATGTGTCGTTTCCAACGGGTAGGTTAGTTGTTTTTGGCGTTTTCCAACGTGTTGGCCTGTTGGTACTAACCGTTAGTTTTGCACCATTTTCTAGTAGTGATAATATTATTACTAAAATTTAAAAATGTAAAATTGCTTACAACAACGAATCTGATTTTCTGCGAGGGGATCGATCCATCTCTCCCCAAGTTGACAGTCTTGTAAATTGTATAAAGTCCAGGCATACGGTGTTCCGGATCTTTTTCATACTGTAATAAGATAAACATAAATCAGGGAAGTGTGAAACATGTAAGGATAATCTAAGAAAAAAAATTATAATTTATCATACTAGAGTCAATGCTGATATGATCACACAAGGGTTGTATGATCATGAGCTTGATGATCTAGCTTGAGTGAGGAAGAACTCCAAGAAATGGAGCTTGAATTCGGCAATGGGGGAGGAGAATGGAACCTAGAACCTTTTGACTACTTGATCAAACAATGCTAGGTATTTAATTGGACCCTCTTGCATGGATCACTAATGGATTGATGAAGCAAGATTTGAGAACAAATGAAGAACAAATTTGCCTTGAGAATTTCGGCTGAAATTGTTCTTTACAAAGTGAGTTCTAAGTTGCAAATGGTCTCCAAGCCTAACTAAGATGGTGAGGGAAGGGAGGAGAGAGGAGGCTTAGGGACAAGCTTCCTAGGATTAAGGCGGGTGAGGTGAGTGGTGTAAGAGATGAATGGGAAGGGTTGAAAACCTTTTTCTCTAATTTCCATAAATCATATAACTCATATTTATGAAGTTATATGGTTTATAGAAACCAAAGAAATTACAAAAAGTGGCTGAAAATAGGAATTAGAATTACAAATAGTGAAAGTCAACAAAAATGCCTAGGTTTCAAAAAGTGGAGGGAAAGCATTCTCGGGGAGCCAGGCGACCGCCTGATCCAGGATTTGGGTCGCCTGGATCTCGCCTGGTCGCCTGCCAATCACTGTAGACAGGCCAGGCGACCGCCTGGCTGGAGGAAGGGGTCGCCTGGTGTTGCTCGCCTGGCCCGGGCGACCGCCTGATCTAGGGGTTGGCTCGCCTGGGTTTCGCCCAACCGCCTGCCCATCACTGTAGCTGAGGGTCAGGCGACCGCCTGACTAGTGGAAGGGGTCGCTTGAACTGTCGCCCGAGAGAGTTGTAAGGTTGATGCTCTCCAAGGTGTTGGGATGCCTTTCCATTTGAAGTCCCAAGTCTTGCAGTTTGTTGGCCCGTGCTTGGTCTTCCTCCCGCTCCTCTCCTTGAGCCACAATCCTCATGAACGATTGGAGCTTCTCTTGTAGCTTCTTGGATCGAGCCCTTGTCATGGGACCTCCGAGTCCTTGGAAAGGATTTGGCGCTTCTTTTGGAGGCTCGGGGATCACTTGGTCGATGACCACATCATTCCCTCCCACTTGGGAGGAATCCGACCTCGGATTCATTTCTTCAAGATCACCTTCATGGGGAATAAGATCACAAATATTAAAAGTAGCATGCACATTGTATGAACCATCACTAGGCAACTCAAGCATGTATGCATTGTCATTAATCTTTCTTGCAATCCTAAAAGGTCCATCCCCTCTAGGTGACAACTTGCTTTTTCGAGCTTGGGGGAACCTCTCTTTCCTTAGGTGTAACCACACCCAATCCCCTTCCTCAAATGAAAGAAACTTCCTACCCTTATTGACTCTCCTAGCATAAGATTCATTGATTTTCTCTAATTGTCTGTGAACCTTAGCATGCAAGTCTCTCATTTGTTGGGCCTTTCTTTTACCATCTACATCAAGTTGTTCAACATGTTCCAATGCAATCATATCCAAAGGAGCTAAAGGGTTGAATCCATAAACTACCTCGAATGGACTATGTGATGTAGATGAGTGGAATGCTCGGTTATATGCAAATTCTACATGAGGCAAGCATTTCTCCCACTCTTTCAAATTACTCCTAAGGAGGGTTCTCAAGATGGTTGTCAAGGTCCGGTTAGTCACTTCCGTTTGGCCATCGGTTTGAGGATGGCTTGATGTAGAATACATCAAGCTCGTTCCCAACCAATTCCAAAGAGTCCTCCAAAAGTGACTAAGGAACCTTGAGTCCCTATCACTCACAATAGATCTAGGCAAGCCATGATACTTCACAACTGTTACGGTCACCCCGAGCGGGTTGTGACCCGGGTGACCTGGGGCTCCGGTTTTGGCCAGCGGGTCACTGTTTTGGGCGGTCAGTCAGCTCCCGAGGCTTATCTGAGCATTATTTCTGGGAATCCTTCGGGATTTGGGGTCGTGTGGGTCCCCCGGACATTTCCGCCAAAAATATTTTTCTTGGCCGGGGGTTGTCTCGGGACGTACAGCGCACTCGGTAGCGCTCCCGGGACCTCGGAATGAGAAACCGGTTGCATATTTGGAATCGTTGGAACGTCCCTGATCATTTTACGGAGTATATATTTTGGGTGGGGACGTTTGGTCCCGTGCGACTCGCAGGGCTCGGGATGAAATTTCTCCGACGGACTTGGTGTGAGGTATGTTATATTTTAAGACGGATTTTATGATAATATTTGTGGAATTTTGGCATGTCGGGATTTTGGTTCAGGTTGACACACGCGTATGTCGGGTTTTGCTCAGGTTCAGCGGGCACGGTAGGACACTCTGGAATTGAAAATGGACTTTGGAAACATGATCTGTGTGTGTTATGATAATCTGAGGATTGTGTTCAGTTTTGGTTTCAATTGGGGTTAGGAAGTTACGTTTGGGGCTAAATTGCAAAGATTTGGGGAGTTGGAGGACTAAGTTGCAATTAGCCCACAAATCTGCAATATTTGGAAAAGGACAAGGGAGTGAGGCGGCTGAAATGAAGTGGGGAAGGATAAGGGGACACTTGTCCCATTTATGGAAAAAGGAAGAAAAAGAAAAGAAAAAGAAAGGAAAATATATAAGGAATGAAAAATGGTTTTTTCTTCATTTCTTCTTCACGTTTCTTCTTCTTCTTCCTTCCCTCTCCCATCCACCATTGTCACTATTCACCAAGCTCTTCATGTGTTCTTCATTTTGGCAAGGAATCAACAAGGATTTGGGCTTAAATCATTGGTAAGCTTCTCCTCTTTAAGAATCTACAAGTTGGAAGCCTTGATTGTGGTTGGAAAGTGGGTTTAGAGAGGAATTTGGGTTTGTTCTTTGCTATGGGTTTTGATGATCCTCTTGCTTCCATCATTAAGTATGTTGCTTCCATGATTTTGGAAAAACATCATGGATGATGAAACCCTAAAATGGCGAAATCTTGGATGTTTTCTAAAGTTGATGTTTTGTTGGATTCTTGAATCATGCTTTGGATATGTTGTTACTAGCATGATTCTAAGGCATTCTATAGTTTCAATTTGATGGAAAACAGGTTGTGTGGAAAAGCCCCAAATTGGGTGAATAGTGCAATTAGGGTTTATGTTGTTCTTGGTTGATTTAGGTGCAATTGGTTAGCAATCTTGGTTAAGAAGTGTAATTGATGGTTGGAATGAATGTTTGGTAGCTTGAATGGATTGATTTGGAAGTTGGGTGAAAATATTGAAAAGGGCCGAATTGAAGAAATGAATCTTTCTCTATGTTGGTGTTGTATTTTGGTTAAAATTGGATGGTAATTTGGTATCGGTGTTGAATTTAGGTGCGGTATGGTGTTTGAAATGTTGTTTTCGGGTAAGAAATGGAAAAGTTACCTTTATGCGGGGTTACCGGGAAAATGTCGGGAATGACGGGTTTAAAGGTTGGAATGTGTTTGTGGGTGTTGGAATAACAATGTTCTGGCTCGGTTCGTGAAACCGAGCTTTCTGTGGATTTTTGCGGGAAAGTGCGGGATTGTGCGGTTTTGGTTCTGGGGGTCTGTTTTGGTGAGTTCTGACTTGTGTGTGGTTGTTCAGCTTGTTTCTGCAGTGGTGGATTAGTGCGGGACCTTAAAAGGCGAGTTGTCACATTTCGGGCCGGGAGCCGGGATTTCCCGGGGTTTGTGCAGCGGAGCGGTATTTCTGAGGTAAGGGTTCAACTTCTCTCGTTATGCATTCTGGAATGGGACATTATGTATACCGGGTTTAGTTGAGGCGGGTTCCCGGGTTGAGGACGGTGGTTCGGTGATCCCGAGACCAGTCACATGGTAGGATACTGTTTGTAACTTGTTCTGTTTCAAGGCCCGGATGGTCTTGGAGGCCACGGGTTGGTATTCTGTTCTGTATATCCGCGCTAGGCGCTGATATTTCTGTTTATATGTTTTGGTATATTATATTCTGTTTTGCATATGCATTATTATTACATGATTCTGATCTGTGACGAGACCTGGATGGTCTTAGAGGCCACGGGTGCGCCTTGGTTCTGTTTCGTAATGTCCGCACCGAGGTGCCGACATTCTGCTTGTGTCCGCACTGGAGTGCTGATATTCTGCTCGTGTGTCCGCACTTTGGAGGGTGCCGACACTTCACGTATACACGCACCGGGAGTGCAGTATACTTCGTGACCCTACGACAGTTTGGGGATCGCGACCCGGCCGGTACCGTGCTTCATTACGCTTACAGTATATTCTGATCTCTTAGAGAGGGCTGTCGTTTTGGGTCGTTCTGGCGGTTGGACCGCGTATGATGGGTTCCGGCTCACCTCTGACTTTGCATACATTCATATATATGTATATTTGTGTTTGTGTTCGTTCTGTTTTGCAGGTTCGGTTCGGCAGCACTTGTACAAACTGTATCTTACCTCAGCCCTTACTGGGTCCTTCCGAGGACTCACCCCTTTCTGTTTACCACCTTTCAGGTCTACCTGACAAGCAACCAACGGACTAGAGATCCGCGGTGCTTTCTGTTTTGGTTTTCAGCAGCAGCAGCAGTACCTCGTGCGGGAATCTTCTGAGCGAGGGGTTTTCTTGATTCCGCACCTAGGTATTCTAGTGTTTACTTTGGTGGCTCTGTAGGTGTAGTTGCATGCATATATTTCGAATCATGATGTTGTATTTGACGTATATTCTGGAATATGTGTTGGTTCTGTATCTGATTCTGAGTCGAGGGCGGAGCCCCGACTTGCCATATTGGTTATGTATATGAAATGAGCTTGTGTTCTGGATATCTGTTGATTCTGCTTTGTTTTCTGAGTCGTGGGCGGAGCCCCGACTTGCCTATACTGGATATGCTTTAACTGGATTCGGTGATTCTGTGTTCTGTTTGGTTCGAGTAATGAATGGTATTCCATGAACTGCATGTTTGATTGTTAAGTTGTTTTGTATACTTGCCATATATGTGTTCTGTAGGTTGCGGGTCGTCGTACGACCATTCTGTTTTTGCGGGCCGGGTCATGGGACCACTGCACGCAGCGGGTTTCGGTGGTACCGATTCCGCGCTTTCAGCCGTAGCTTCCGCTTCCGAACGTCGCGGCCGGCTCCGCCTCCGCAACCGGGCGGGGTGGTCGTGACATTTTATCACATAGGAGAATGACTCAATGTACTCTACCCACCTAACATGCCTTTTACTCAAACTCCCTTGTCCTTGAAGATACTTCAAAGACAAGTGATCAGTGTGTATTACAAACTCTCGAGGCAATAGGTAGTGACTCCACACTTGCAATGACCTTACAAGGGCATAAAGCTCCTTGTCATAGGTGGAGTAGTTCAATGTTGCTCCACCTAACTTCTCACTGAAAAGGCAATGGGACGGCCTTCTTGGTGCAACACGGCACCAATGCCTATCCCACTTGCATCACATTCCACTTCAAACACCTTTTCGAAATTAGGTAAAGCAAGCAATGGTGCATTTGTCAACCGAGTTTTAAGTTCGTTAAAGGACACTTTTTGTGATTTTCCCCAATCAAAAACAACATTTTTCTTAGACAACTCATGCAAAGGGGAAGCAATGGAGGAAAAGTCTCTAACAAACCGACGGTAAAAGCTAGCTAATCCGAGGAAAGACCTCACTTCGGTTAGAGACCTAGGTGTGGGCCAATCTCGGATTGCACTAACCTTACCCTCATCTACCTTAACACCTTGTGTTCCTACAACATATCCAAGAAAATTCACTTCATCCGATGCAAAAGTACACTTCTCCATTTTAGCATACAATCTTTCTAACCTAAGTGTTTCAAGGACTTGCCTCAGATGTTTAACATGCTCATCATGATTCTTGGAATACACAAGTATGTCATCAAAGTAAACAACCACAAATTTTCCTATCCATTTCCTCAAGACATGATTCATCAATTGCATGAAAGTGCTAGGTGCATTGGATAAACCAAAAGGCATGACATTCCATTCATATAAACCAATTTTAGTCTTAAAAGAGGTTTTCCATTCATCTCCCGTTTTCATCCTTATTTGAGGGTATCCACTCCTAAGATCTATCTTAGAAAACACGCATGCACCACTCAACTCATCTAACATGTCATCAAGTCTAGGTATAGGGTGGCGATACTTTACAGTGATTGAATTTATAGGCCGGCAGTCCATGTACATCCTCCACGTTCCATCACTCTTTGGGACTAGGATGACCGGCACCGCGCAAGGAGAAAGGCTCTCCTTGATGAACCCCTTGTCAAGCAACTCTTGAACTTGGGCTTGAATCTTCTTGGACTCCTTTGGATTGGTTCGGTAAGCGGCTTTGTTGGGCAATGGTGCTCCCGGGAGCAAGTCTATTTGGTGTACTATGCCACGGTATGGTGGAAGTTCTCGTGGTTCTTGGAACACATCTTCAAACTCTCGAAGCACCTGTGACACATACAAAGGAAGAGAAGAAATGTTATCAAGGGTTAGCATGCACTTGGTTGGAATCATGAGAAAACAAGTTTTGTTTGAAAGCAATGCTCTTTTCAAATCTTTTTCTTTGGCCATTGGAAGGTTACTCTCTTGTTTTCTCTCATCTCTCATAGTGTTTCCCTTATGTGCACTCTCTTTTTCTTCTCTCAAGGTTACTTGAACCTTCCCTTCATTTTCTCTCTTCTCACTTCCCTTTCCCTTCCTCTTGCTTGCGGCTTTGTTGGCCAAATGAATTTGGTCTTGGAGGGCTTGGGTGGGGGTGAGGGGAAGTAGTGTAAAGGGTCGGCCAAGATGGGTGAGGGAGTACTTGTTGGCCTTGCCATAATGTATGGCCTCCTTGTCAAATTGCCATGGTCTTCCAAGGAGGATGTGGGTTGCTTGCATTCTCACCACATCACACATAATCACATCTTCATACTTGCCTATTTTGATAGGCACTTCCACTTGCTTTACCACCTTCACATGGGATCTATCATCAACCCATTGAAGTTGGTAAGGTTTCGGATGAGGGAGTGTTGGAAGTCCCATTTCATTGACCATATCTTCACTTGCCGCATTGACACAACTCCCTCCATCTATGATGAGACTACACAAAGTCCCCTTAACCAAAGCCCTTGATTGAAAAAGGTTCTCTCTTTGGCTAACCTCGGTCACACTTGGCACACTTTGCAAAACTCTCTTGGTTACCAAGATGTGACCTTCAAGGGGCAACTCCCCTTCTTCCTCCTCTTCTTCTTCATGTGGAAGCTCAAGTTGAGCCTCCTCTTCATCCTCGCTCGAAATGTCCCCATTAGGCCGAATCACCATGGCCCTTTTGTTTGGGCACTCTCTTGCATAATGCCCCTTGCCCAAGCATTTGAAGCATTCGATGCTCCTTGTATGTTGAGGTGGGTTTTGGGACTTTGGGTAAGTGTTTGGCCGTGGGTGTTGGGTGGAAGATGAAGTTTGGTAGGGTGGAGGCCGCGGGTTGGCTTGACTTGGGTGAGGTGTGGGTTTTGTGGTGGGAGCTTGGTAAGGCTTGGTTGAGGTAGGTTTAGGAGAGGGGTTAGGCTTACTCCATGAACTCCGGGTGGGTGTATAATAGGAGTTGTATGAACCTCCTCTTCTCGTTTGTTTTTCCACTTTGATAGCCTTGTGAACTAGGTCTTGGTAGTCCCGGTAGTCACAAAGCTCCACCGTCTTGGCAATATCCTCCTTCAACCCATATAAGAATCTTGCCATTTTGGCCTCAAGACCTTCCTTGACATTTGCCCTCATCAAGGCACTCTCAAGGTCTTTTTGGTAGTCCTCCACACTTCTATTCCCTTGAGTCAAATGTTGTAACTTTTGTGCACAATCCCGGTTGTAGTAACTTGGTACAAATCTTCTTCTCATTGCTCTCTTCAATTCCTCCCAAGAAGAGATGGGAAGCTCTCGGTTCCTAGCCCTCTCATGGTGTTCTTGCTCCAACCAAGTGAGGGCATAGTCTTGAAACTCTATTACAACAAGCTTCAAGGTAGTGGTTTCATTGTATCCCATCACATCTATGACCCTTTCGGTTTTGGCAAGCCAAGTGAAGAACTCTTCCGGGTCACTTGATCCATAAAATGAAGGTATTTGAAGCTTGACATTGTTGAGAGCTTGTTGGTCTTGTCCTTGCCCTCTTGCCCCAAGGTTTCAGTTGAAACCCCTATGAACATTGCCAATTTCGGCTTCTTCCTCTTCTTCTAGGTAGTGGCTCTTGCTTGTGCCCTATCTTGGAAGACCTTCCTTCTTCCCCCTCTAATTGGCCCCTCTTCACAATATTCCTCTTGTTCATCTGGAATGTCATGAACAAAAGGTGCACTCCTTCTTTGTTGAGTGGACCGAGAAATGGGGGTTTGTTGGTGTTGCTTGGAAGAGGGCTCAATGGTGGTATGTGTATGGCCACCAAAGCCCCTAGGTGTCCCGGTTTCCTCTTGATGCCGAGATGATGATGGTTGTTTCCCTTGAGCCACCTCAAGCTTAGTTAGCTTGGCTCCCAAGGTGGCTTGTTGAGCTTCCGAATCCTCAAATCTTTGTTCAATCCCATCCAACCTTCTATTAATTTTTTGGAGGGCTTCCAAGAGATCAAGTTGGGTTGGGTGAGGAGGTGATGGATTCTGGGTGAAGTCATTCCTACAACAAAGAAGATTGCCTCCGTGGCAATTCACAACAAGTATATATTTTGCACACAATCCTCTCACACTCCCTAAGTGTTTACACTCGTCTCTCGTGTTTGGAACTCAATGAACTTCACAAGTCTCAATTCTAGTCACCAATCTTCTATTAAGATCAAATGCAAACACACAAGGAGAGTCCAATGAAAGTCTAGCAAAATTCAAAAATGAGCAATGCAAAAGTTCTAGTTACTTGAACTAGGGTTTTGAGAAATGAGGTTGGTTGGTGGTTGAAAGAAATTAGGTGTGATATAGAAAGGCTCTTTTATAAACACTAACACCTTTTGTGCAAGTTCATAAAATATTTTGGATTAAAGTTACTATTCACATGTGTTTGACATGAACTTCATAAGAACTTTGCAAGAACACCAAGAACACTCAAGAACACCAAGAACACTTTTGCATTTCTTTTTCACAAATACTCTTTTTCAACACTTTCTCTCTCTTCAAATCCGAAAAATGCTTTTCTTTTTCCACAATCTTCAACAATCACATTCAATCATAAACTTTGCCCTAATCACATGAACCAAACAAGCTTGTCCTAGGCACATGAACCACTCACAAATTTTCGGCCTCTCACAAGAGATACAAACCGAAATCTTCTTCAAGTTTTGAAAAGAAATTCAAGAGGACAACTTGAAGAAAATCATGCAAATCAACATTTACCTCATTCAAGCAAGTTGGCTCTGATACCACTTGATATGATCACACAAGGGTTGTATGATCATGAGCTTGATGATCTAGCTTGAGTGAGGAAGAACTCCAAGAAATGGAGCTTGAATTCGGCAATGGGGGAGGAGAATGGAACCTAGAACCTTTTGACTACTTGATCAAACAATGCTAGGTATTTAATTGGACCCTCTTGCATGGATCACTAATGGATTGATGAAGCAAGATTTGAGAACAAATGAAGAACAAATTTTCCTTGAGAATTTCGGCTGAAATTGTTCTTTACAAAGTGAGTTCTAAGTTGCAAATGGTCTCCAAGCCTAACTAAGATGGTGAGGGAAGGGAGGAGAGAGGAGGCTTAGGGACAAGCTTCCTAGGATTAAGGGGGGTGAGGTGAGGGGTGTAAGAGATGGATGGGAAGGGTTGAAAACCCTTTTCTCTAATTTCCATAAATCATATAACTCATATTTATGAAGTTATATGGTTTATAGAAACCAAAGAAATTACAAAAAGTGGCTGAAAATAGGAATTAGAATTACAAATAGTGAAAGTCAACAAAAATGGCTAGGTTTCAAAAGTGGAGGGAAAGCATTCTCGGGGAGCCAGGCGACCGCCTGATCTAGGGTTTGGGTCGCCTGGATCTCGCCTGGTCGCCTGTCCATCACTGTAGAGGGGCCAGGCAACCGCCCGGCTGGAGGAAGGGGTCGCCTAGTGTTGCTCGCCTGGCCCGGGCGACCGCCTGATCCAGGGGCTGGCTCGCCTGGGTTTCGCCCAACCGCCTGCCCATCATCAGAGCCGAGGTCGGCGACCGCTGACTGGTGGAAGGGGTCGCCTGAACTGTCGCCCGAGAGAGTTGTAAGGTTGATGGTCTCCAAGGTGTTGGGATGCCTTTCCATTTGAAGTCCCAAGTCTTGCAGTTTGTTGGCCCGTGCTTGGTCTTCCTCCCGCTCCTCTCCTTGAGCCACAATCCTCATTAACGATTGGAGCTTCTCTTGTAGCTTCTTGGATCGAGCCCTTGTCATGGGACCTCCGAGTCCTTGGAAAGGATTTGGCGCTTCTTTTGGAGGCTCGGGGATCACTTGGTCGATGACCACATCAAATGCTATGTTAGAAACTGAATGATGACCCTTCCTGTATATCGGAGCATCCGGAGTAGCTTGCTTACGTATTTGTTGCATTTTTTCCGACTTTCGAATTCCTCACTTCTCAAAACTTAAATAATTTTCGGTAAGATTCATCACCAATCCCACTTGCATTGCTCCGATGTTTCTCTTCAGTAGGTTATGACCTTAATATATTGTACATGCTATTCAAATGACCTGTACCTAGCTTGTTGAAAATCCTGAACACCTCTTGCTCATTAATTGGATCCCATTCGCAGTGTTTCTAACAAGGTCGGTAATTGTAAGCATTAGTATACAGAATTCCTTTAGTAACCATTAACTTTTATAAGAAACACTTTAGCTATATATGTGTAAAGTGTAAAGTAGTTTTTATACCTTAAATTCAGTGAACCAATGGGCAATCGCGCCATGGGATCGAGCGGTAGCCCAAGTTAGATATGCAGCTCTCGTTCCATTGTCATAATTAGCATTAATGACAAAGCTATCCCAATCCTTTGCCTTACTTGGATTAAACCTGTATTTATAAAGAAACATATTATGCATATATTTTCAGCTAATTTACACAACGTTTTGAATTCAAATATCAAATTTAAGTTAATTACCTATCACCAAATGGCTTGAGAAATATGCGCTGGTGATCCTGCCCGGTACCATGTAGTAGTGTCTGGCTACGCCGAGATCTACTCGGTTGCTGGCGTTGATGAATAGAGCGTGCAACAGAATCATCACTCGGGGAGATAATATCATCTTTAGCTGTATTCTGAATGTGTGTCTCATCGTCATCCGTTTCGTGAGGCTCGGATCCTTCAATCCCTTGACTTGACATGTCCGACCTGTACAATCAGAAAGCTCTCCCTAATGCTGATAAAGTAGTAGATATGTTCTTCTTACCTCTTCACAAGTAATCTTTTGTCCGCTGAATATTTTCATCCTACTCTATTATGTAGTACCTGAATCATGAAATTTAAATCCGTATGCAACATGTATGTATATATAACACATGATAACTATGAAATATATAAAAGTCACAAGTAATGCATTTCATCCAAAAATGTTTTTAAAGTCATAGAATATACAAATAAATTAACTAATAGTCATCTTTTGATTCATCATTTTCATCATATAGCTCTTTGAAGCTTTCATGCTCAGTAGATTATGTTAGAACATCAGTATTAAATGACCCCTCTGAACTTGAGTTGTCCCGGTGTTGATCCTCTTCATCCATTTCCATATCAACATCATGAATAATTTTCCCTTTTGTTTGATCCTCTAAACTTGTAATAGGATCATCTTGGATGATATGTTCATTGATTTCATTACTATCATCTTGTCATGTCTCCTCTTCAACAACATAAGTGGCATGCTCTATCATACGCCTCGGTATGACTTTGATCACAACCATCCAGTATTTCTTGTCCTTTGATTTTGTTGGGTACTTGGTATAATATACTTGTTCAGCTTGACCAGCTAGAATAAAAGGATCATAGTTGGCATATTATCTACTCTGTTTGAGCTCAACAAATCCATATTGTTTTTCAATTCGTGTCCCATGTCCAACTGTTGGATCAAAACATTTGCACTTGAATAGGAAAACTCGTTTGATCGGTGGACCTTGGAATTCCAATTGAATGATATCGTCAACCTCTCCATAGAAATCACAATCAATTGTACTGTCCCCTATGCATCGAATACATACCCCACTACTGTACGTGGATTTCCCACTGGCCCATGAAGTCATTCAGATTTTGCAACCATTTACAAAATACACTGGCCAAGTGACATCCCTTAACATGCCACTTGATTCAGCATCACAAGTACTAAGTATCTGCAAGAACGCCTTGGTCAGTTGAAACTAGTGAGAATAAACACATTTTCAAAAAAACATTACATATTGGTTTGAGGGACCACGTACGTATTCCTGCAACCAACTTTGAAAGTTGTTTTCTATACTCGCTTCAACTTGTGATAGTCTCGTTCCTAAAGAAGGCCCGGACTCTCAGTTGATGTGGTGGAGAAGATGATGTTCTTGAGACTCCAAGCTTGCTGTTCAGAGTAATCTGTAAAGATAGGAAGAATACTCGAAGTAGCAAGAGGGGAGTGGGGGCGTGTAGTAGCTTACCCGATTTAGGGTGGACATCACCCTATTTATAGAGTGATGCCGGAGAAGAGCCTCCCAGGTTGAAGCCCTTTAGACAGGCTGTTGAGATAAGTCTGTGTCGGTGATTGGAGATAAGGCGGTTGTGATGATGAAGATCTCAGCAAACCGCCTTAGGTGATTCACTTGTCGAGAGAATGTCGGCGTATAAATCAGTGAAGATCTCCCGAGGCTCGTGCTGCCCTCCTTATTGGCCGGTTGATGTCGGACGACCAAGTGGTCTATCTCCAAGTGGAGCAAGCGGCGGGCGAAGGCCCATAGGGCGAAGGCCCAAATAGAATATAGCCAAATAAGGGGTGAGGTTGCACGAACACAGGTACGAGGCCTTATCAGGCGGGGCCGGTATAGGCGGAGGCGGGAGTAAGACCCATGGAGGCGAGGAGATCGCGAGGCTCGCCCTAAGACCGCGAGGTGGCCGCGCAGGCTTTAGAAACGCAAGGGTGAGTATGAGGCGTCGCCCATGCGAGTCTTGAGGCCCGCGAGGCGGGACCCCGCGTAGGTGAGGCCGGAGACCACAAGGATGAGACCTCGCGAAGGCCATCTTGGAGACCACAAGGATGAGACCTCGCGAAGGCCATCTTGGAGACCACAAGGATGAGAGCGAAGGCCATGCGGAGACCACAAGGATGAGGCTTCCTCAAAGGCTTTGTACGATTATAATATGACGCGAGGCGCGTTTGCTTGGGTAGTGTACCAAGATGCCTCCTCACGAGAGCGGAGTATGGGCGGGGTCACTGTACTCCGTTTCTTGAAAGTACTTTGCGAGGACCGACGTAGCAGCCATAAGTAAAAATCTTTTGTGATTCTTGTGAGTTTTGAGGAGGAGGCATTTGCTTGGGTAGTGTACCAAGATGCCTCCTCCCGAAGGCGAGTATGGGCGGGGTCCCGTACTGCTTCAAATTCAAGTCTCTGGAGTTGGCGAAGGCGCTTGGGCCGTTTGCGGACCGTTTGATTGTGAAGGCAGCGAAGAGTCCCTTCAGCATTTAATGCGGGAGAGATAAAGGAAGATGAGAGGTTTCTTGACCGTTATGGGGCCAACACGTGGCGCCGTAGAGTCGATTACGCTTTGTAAAAGCGTTTCTTCTTTTGTGCGGCAGGGAGAGGTTTAATAACCGCTGGATGCTGGCACGTGGTGCCTCAGGAGCCGTTCACGCTTAAAAGCGCTTTTTCATTTTGGCGGGCTTATAAAAGCGTACCCGAGAAGATTGAAACCTTTCTTCTCCACTCTTGCATTTGTTCGCTCTGCTTCGAGTAACCCTTTCGTATTCTTGCGTTTCTTGGCGATTTCATCGGCAGTTGAGAGGTGATTTGCGGTGGTTCCTCCTTTTCGTTTGAGATTCCTCCGGTCAACTGTTCATTTGCCAACCGCTCCGTCCGTTCTTGCTTACTGCTTAAACCACTCAGGTAAGTTTCCGTTCCCTGCATACTGAGTGCCTCCAGTTCTCTGAGCGCACTGAGCGTTTGACGAAATGCCTTTGCTGGGCTGTTTTGATTTATATGCCTATTTGTTCTTCTTTTTGCAGAGATGGATTCCAAGGAAGCTGTTCGCCCAGTGGTCGCTCCTCTCGAGAAAACCACGGTGAAGTTTGAGAGAATTCACCAGGATATGGTGGAGGCCTTCTGGCCCGTGGAGAAAACGCCGGTATATGCGTCCCGTGCGGGTGTTTGTCGGGCGATGGGTTGGCCCGTTACCGAGGAGAACAAGGAGAACCGGGTCTTGTGCTGTGCAGGCGCAGCTTTCGGCGGGATTACGGTATCCCTTTCCGCAATCCAGTGCAAGACCTTTGTGCTGATTGGGAATGCCCCAACTCGATTGGCGCCCAATACTTTCACGAGTATTGCGGGCTTTATTGTCGCCGCCACATGGCGGCGTGAAGCCATTCGCCGGCGTGTTCAACCGTTTCTATCGGTTGGAGCTGAGGAGTAGGGGCGCGTTCTTCTACGTCACTCCCATAAACGTTGGAGGTAACCACTCTATTTCTTTCACCGCTTCGCCCCGATCCTACCACAACTGGCACGGATCCTTTTTCTTCTTGCCGCGCGAAGGCACATGGGACTTTCCCGTGGCGAGGCGCGACAATCCGTGCAAAGCATTGCGCGGAGGCTGTCTTGACTCACGGGGAGTGCGGTGGCAGGCATACGTTCAACTCTTTGGGGTGGTTAGGCGATGTCCTTTCGAGGAGCGCGTGCGGCGTTCTTCCCCTTCTCGGCTGCCCAATGGGCGAGACCACCCTAAGGTGGGCTGGGATTAGCACAGTTTCGTCTTTGGACCCCAGTGCCCCCGCCATACGAGGATGGGCTCCCGTCCACCGTGGGACAATGATAGATTCTTTCTTCGCTGCTCTAGCGGCGCCCAAAGGTACGCTGCGCATACATACTAATATCTGTAAATTTGTAAGAGGTCAGTAGAACACTGGTGCAAAGTCCCTCTTTGTCTGCAGATGCCGTTGCGAGTGCGCGAAGCCCGGGTAAGAAAGCATCCATGCGTATCGCCCAACGAGTGCACTGGCCTGTGCACTTGGGAAGATGCCCCTGCCATGGCGGTCAAGGTGTTGGGACCCATTGTCCCCAAACTGTCCAAAAAGAGGGCTGGTATCAAGCCTTCGATGGCTTCTCACCGGAGAAGAAAAAGAGGAAAGTGGCTGCCACGCACTGAAGAAGAGAGAGCCCTGCCGGTCTTGAGGGCCACAGGCTGAAGGGCCGGCTGGGAGGCTGAGAATCCCATTTGGAGCAGAGGGGCCTACTCCGGTTATTTTAAGCGAAGAGGCCGGGGAGCCTCTTTGGGAAGAGGGTCCCACTCCGGTCATTTCAGGCTGAAGAGGCCGGGGAGCCCGGCGGGAAGAAGTTCCCAGTGGGAGCCCCCGGCTGAAGAAGCCAGAAGAGTGGAGTTTGAAGTGCCTCTCACTTTGTTGAAGAGGCCGTGCCTCTGCGAGAGGGCCCGGAAGGAGCGCGAGCGGATAGCGCTATTCCCATGAGGCTGTGCCCATCTCGGTGGTGCAGCCTATTTCTTCCGAGGAGGCCGGCTGCTGAGGCCTTTGTATCTGGGCTCTTCGAGCCCTTCACCAATTCAAGGTGAAGACTTGCCCGGTCATGTGGTCGCGGCGAGATCATCACCGGAGGAAGAGTGCCTCCTCCCAAGGGTAAGATGTCAGCGGCTAACATCCCGATCTCTATGAGAAGGAGGGGCAACCAGCTGCAAAGGCCATTGGGAGTCACTGCCAACGGAGGTACCAGTCATTCCCACGGAGGAGGCGGAGACCACTAATGCGGGGAGGAGATCCCTGCAGCCATCCCTTCAGGAGGATCACTGAAGAGGCCCCTTCGGGGAGGAGGCCCCTGCAACAAAGGGGAAGAGGATCACGGTGGTTGAGGAGACTTCTTCCTCTTCTAATAGTGAGGCCCCGGAGGAAGGGGGTGCAGTAACACGGTCCTCTGCGAGGACAAGTGTTTGGGAGATTGCCCAACCTTCCAGGCAGCCAGTGGAAGTCGGTGGATAGGGCGTCCTTACTGCTGGTAAGTCTTTTTGACTTTGTGATATTTTCTTCGTTTTGAGTTCATACTTGTTTCCTAGTTGCTTGATGCCTGTTCTTTGTAGGCGAGGCCCTTCGAGCCAAGGGGCCGGTCCCTGTGAGGCTCTTGTGGACCAAGGGGTCCTTACAGAGATCCCTGCCGATTTGGGGACCAGGAGCGAGGTCCTTGAGAAAACCGGAGTCTGGTCTCACTATTTGGAGCGGAGGCGCGTTGCTGCCAAGTCGGTCCCCAAGTGGTCTGAGGAGCCGACCTCACGAGAGTCCAGAGGCACCGGACCGGACTCGGGGTGTACGAGGAGCAAGGAGGCTCTGAAAGATGCATGGGATCCGGTCTTCCTCCCGAGGAATAGCAGTTCAACTGCTGCGGGGAGGAGCAAACCCTCCAATCCTGCACTGGAGGGCTGCGCACCCCTATGACAGGAGGTGACCGAGCGGAGCCTGGACTCCCCTGCTGAATTCATGAGGAGGCAGCTCAACAAAGTCTGCAGTAAGACAGCTTGGTCTTTATGTATAAGTTTAGTTTAGCCTTTTTCTGCTTCTGCTTTAATAGCATTGGGATGCAGGCGGCTGTCAAAGGTCATGCTGCTGCTGAGCAATGGCATGACTTCCTGAAGTATGCCAATAAGCGGGACGACGCCCAGATATCGAGATTGCCTCTCTCAGGAGGGAGCTGGAGTCCTCAAAGAAGAGGGAGGAGGAGCTCAAGGAGGAGCATGCCAAGCGTGTGGCCCAACTAGAGAGTTGGTGCGATTATGGCAACCAAGAGCGGGCACACAGCATGCGGTACCGGTGGGAGCAGGCCTGCTTACTTGATGTTGCGAAGCAACGCTTCCTTCAGCAGGTAGCGATGCTGGAGGCCAAGCAGCTTGAAAATGCTGTCTTGAAGGAGTCCCTTCTTTCTTTGGAGGCAGAAACCAAAGCTGCCCTTGCAGTGGCGAAGGCCCGAGTTGAGCGAGGCGAGGCCGCACGAGGAGGCGAGGCGCCAAGCTATTGCCCGAGCTCAATTAGCGAGAGAAGAAGGTGGAGGAGGGCAGGCTTGCTGTTGAGGTTGCCACTGAAGGCACGCACGGAGGTCGCCACGGCACTGGAGAAGGCAATGGCCTCGGTGTGGGAGATGGAGAAGGCTCTGGGCCTTCCCTCCTTTGAAGGTGAGGATCACGAGTCCTCTTCCTCCATCAAGGTGCCCATCCACGAGCGGATGCCTCGATTGGTGGAGAAGCTTGGCGAGATCAAGCCACAGGCGAAGCGGGGCGCGAGCCTACGAGGAGGGCTGGCTGCGATGCCGCTTCCAAGTAGAGAAGGCGTTTCCATCTCTAAGTCTTGGGATCCTGGATGCTGCCAACACCAATGAGCCAACGGTAAAGGCGCCGCTGATGGGGAGCGGGGAAGGAAGATGGGCGATGCAGTATGCCCTCTTAGACTAGGGTGGAGGTTCCAACATGTGGATGCCCCCCCTATTTTTGTATAAAGGCCTGCATTCACACACTTTTTGGGAACAATAGATGAAGTAAAATTTCCTTTTACCTTCACTGTTTTGTAGATTCGCTTTATCTCGCTATAGCCTTGTAGGGTACGTTAGCTAAGTTTAATAACCATAGGCTAAGTCCTGTCTCATGGAGAGATGTCCTTCTGGGGTCCGCGGCGAAGCCACGGGGACTACTTATCAAGGAGCTGGAGACTCGGTTTTAAGTTTATAGTGTCGAGGCACTCAAGATCCGCAACGGCGGAGCCACATGGGTCATTCCAAATGACTTGTGGGTTTACTTGCTGAGCCAAGTGTGATGGAGACCACTTTTTGAGATAAGTTCGGGGCCCCTTTCTTGGACAAGCTGTTTAGGAGTAAGCCCTTGGGTAGTGGACGGTGTACCAAGTAGAAGACCCCGTAGTTTACTCACCGGTTATACGATAAGCATGCGGTAAAAAGGTTCGGTTACGGAGCCTGGAGTCGCGTGTTTGGCGAAGGCAGTAGGACGCTTGTTGAGGCAAGTGGAGAACCAGCTGAGGTTCTGGGGGGTAAGACCCACTGCTGTGTCTGGGGAGCCAAAAAAAAAAAAGGGGGTTACCCTTCCGCAGCGCAAGGGGGTTACCCTTGGGGCGGGGCGAGTTGAAGGTCGGTTGGGGGATGAGACCCGCAACCACCTGTGGAGATGTCCGAGCGGAAGGTCTGCTGTGGCGTGCGAGGACGTCTTATACATAGACCTTCTGAAGGAGCCAAAAGGGGTTACCCTTCCGCAGCGCAAGGGGATTACCCTTGGGGCGGGCGAGTTGAAGGTCGGTTGGGAATGAGACCCGCAACCACTGTGTGGAGAAGTCCGAGCGGAAGGTCTGCTGTGGCGTGCGAGGACGACTTACACATAGACCTTCTGAAGGAGCCAAAGGGGTTACCCTTCCGCAGCGCAAGGGGATTACCCTTGGGGCGGGGCGAGTTGAAGGTCGGTTGGGGAACGAGACCCGCAACCACAAGTGTGGAGAATTCCGATCGGAAGTTCTGCTGTTGCGTGCGAGGAAGAGATACACATAGACCTTCTGAAGGAGCCAAAAGGGGTTACCCTTCCGCAGCGCAAGGGGATTACCCTTGGGGCGGGGCGAGTTGAAGGTCGGTTGGGAATGAGACCCGCAACCACCTGTGTGGGGAAGTCCGAGCGGAAGGTCTGCTGTGGCGTGCGAGGACGACTTATACATAGACCTTCCTGAAGGAGCCAAAAGGGGGTTACCCTTCCGCAGCGCAAGGGGATTACCCTTGGGGCGGGGCGAGTTGAAGGTCAGTTTTGTTATGAGTCACTCAACCACCTGTGTGGAGAAGTCCGAGCGGAAGGTCTGCTGTGGCGTGCGAGGACGACTTACACATAGACCTTCCTGAAGGAGCCCAAAAGGGGGTTACCCTTTCGCAGCGCAAGGGGATTACCCTTGGGGCGGGGCGAGTTGAAGGTCGGTTGGGGAATGAGACCCGCAACCACCTGTGTGGAGAAGTCCGAGCGGAAGGTCTGCTGTGGCGTGCGAGGACGACTTACACATAGACCTTCCTGAAGGAGCCAAAAGGGGTTACCCTTCCGCAGCGCAAGGGGATTACCCTTGGGGCGGGGCGAGTTGAAGGTCGGTTGGGGAATGAGACCCGCAACCACCTGTGTGGAGAAGTCCGAGCGGAAGGTCTGCTGTGGCGTGAGAGGACGACTTACACATAGACCTTCCTGAAGGAGCCAAAAGGGGGTTACCCTTCCGCAGCGCAAGGGGATTACCCTTGGGGCGGGGCGAGTTGAAGGTCGGTTGGGGAATGAGACCCGCAACCACCTGTGTGGAGAAGTGAGACTGACAAGGTCTCGATGCCATAACTCAGCAGTAGCCACCGACCGGCCGAGTACAGAGGGCGATGAAGAGGGCATTTGAAATGCCATGTAAGCTGTAAGACAGGAAGAAATACATATGTATTTTATTGAATTTGTAAGACTAAGGACTTACACGTAATATGGGCGCAAGTCATCCGCATGAAAGTTGCGGGGGAGCAGACGACCATCATGGTCTTGTAGTTCATAGACTCCTGGGCGGACTTGTTTATGAACAATATAAGGCCCGTCCCAGTTGGGTCGCAGGACACCCTGCTTGGGGTCGCGAGCGGTGAGGGTTGATTTAAGCAAGGCAAGGCCTCCTTGTTGCAGTGCCTTGGGTTTTACCCGGGAATTATGGTGAAGACTGAGCCTCTGTTTGAGGGCAGTCATGCGATTGCGAGCACCTTCGCGTTATTCTTCGATTTAGTCGAGTTTGGCAATGAGCCCTTGAGCATTGGCTTCGGTGAAGTTGATCATACGGATTGTAGGGAGGTCTACCTCAATAGGCAGGAGCGCATCTGCGCCGTATACTAGAGAGAAAGGCGTCTCTCCTATGGGGTTCGTGTTGTGGTGCGATAGTCCCATAAGACACTTGGGAGTTCATCTACCCGGTGGCCCTTGGCCCCTTCCAGAGCTTCTTGAGGCCTTCCTTGAGGGTTCGGTTGGTGACCTCAACCTGCCCATTAGATCGGGGTGCGCCACCGGGCAAAAGCATGCGGACATTATTGTCCTGTGCCCATTGTTGGACACCGTGATCGCGAACCGAGTGCCATTGTCGTAATAATAGCACGAGGGCTGCCGTGCAGACAAGATTCTTCCAAAGAAACTTGATAATCTTGGCGGAAGTGATGGAGACCAGGGTTCTACCTCGACCCATTTAGAAAAATAATCAACCGCTACAACACGACGCGGTGCGGCTGACTGAGCGTTCGGCATTGGACCAATGAGGTCGAGGCCCCACAGGCGAAAGGCACCGGATTTGTCGATCTTTGGAGATTCCGTGGATGGTAGCCGGACGCGAGAATTGATTTGGCACCGGTGGCACGTTTTGACCAAAGGCGGCGTCCTTTTTCAAGGTAGGCCAAGAATACCCTTGACGAAGGGCTTTGTGGGCGAGTGCCTCCGCAGCGATGTGAGCGCCACAATTGCCTTGGTGGAGAGTGTCCAAGACAGAGCGTCCCTCAAGGGTGCTAAGGCACCGTTGTAGGCGCCGCAAACCCGCGATGCCATAATTGGTCATCAATGAGGACGAAGCGGAGGGCTTGCTTGCGAACACGGGGATCTGTGGTGCTGGCTTTTAGCGCAGCAATGATAGGGTTTCTCCAGTCTGTGGATCGGATCATGCGTTGCTAGAGAGGCAATATCAATACCTTCCGTGATGGAAGGACTGGTCAGAGTGGCTGTGGTGGAGGGAGTCTTTCCTTTTGATAGCATGTCTGCTGTAGTGTTCTCAGAACGAGGAACATGTATAAAGATGACTTCTTCAAAGTCAGTTCGTAGGGTGTTTACCAACTTAAGGTATTTGATCAGGGTGGCGTCCTTGCACTCGGCGCACCCTTGAACCTGGTGAATCACCAGCTGCGAGTCGCTGTGGACATGGAGGCGGCGAATGCCTGCCCTTGCGGCGAGTTTCAGCCCGGCGACGAGGGCCTCATATTCTGCAACATTGTTAGTTACTTGAAATTGAAAAGAGACACGAAGGAATACTTCCATACCTAGGGGTCCACGTAGATACACACCCCCTGCGGGGGATTCAAGTTTGGATGAGCCATCCACAAATAAGTCCCATTCGGGAGGAGTGGGTCGAGGTGCGGGGCCCTGCTCAGGGGCCGAGAGTATATCAGCATTTGAGAATTCCGCAATAAAGTCGGCGAGGGCCTGGCCCTTAATTGCCTTTCTGGGCTCATAATTGATGTTAAAGCCGCCAAGTTCGATACACCACTTGGCGAGGCGCCCTGAATGTTCGGGCGCCTTAGGATGTCCTGAATTGGCAAGTCCGTTCGGACTATAATAGTGTGCCCTTGGAAATAGGGCTTGAGCTTCCTTGCTGCATATACAAGGGACAATATAGCCTTTTGGAGGGGAGGATACCTTGTTTCTGTATCTTGGAGAGTGTGGCTGGTGTAATAGACCGGCCATTGCTTGGCGGCCTCTTCCTTAATAAGGACAGGCGACACTTCTTTACGAGGTGGCGAGGTAAAGGACCAGGTCATCGCCGGCCTAGGGCACTTGAGTGCCGGTAGTTCTTGTAGGTGTCGTGTGATGGAGGCATATGCCTCCTGACACTCCTCCGTCCATTTGCAAGCTTTTTTCTTGCGAATCTGATCGAAGAAAGGTTTGCAGCGATCACTTAGTTTATAGACGAATCGTCCCAAGGCCACTAGCTTTCTGCCACTGTTGGACTTCCTTGAGCCCCCGGGGTGCGCAAGGTAGTGATCGCCTCAATCTTTTTGGGATTTGCATGGATTCCTCCTTTGGAGATTTGGTATCCCAGAACTTCCTTCGCCCACGCCGAAGATACACTTCTTTGGATTTAATCGCATATTGTATTTGCGGAAGTTGTCGAATGTTTCCTTCAAGTCTGTGAGATGGGTTGAGGTGGCCTTGCTTTTGACCACAATGTCATCCACATAAGCTTCAAGATTTCGGCCAATCTGGCTGCGAAGACTTGATTTACAAGCCTTTGGAAGGTAGCCCCGCATTCTTTAAGCCGAAGGGCATTCTCGATATAATGATATACGGCCTCGCCAAATAGTAAAGGCGGTTTTACCGCGTCCTCTGGGTCCATAAAGACTTGGTGGTACCCGCTGTAAGCATCGAGAAAAGAAAAAACCGAGTGATGAACGGTTGAGTCAACCAGTTGGTCAATGGATGGTAAAGATAGGGGTCCCTTGGGCAGGCCCTATTCACCCCCTTGTAGTCCACACAAAGTCGCCACTCGACCGCCCTCTTTATCGGCGAGGACAATATTCGCAACCCATTCGAGTAGTGAACTTCCTTGATTATATTTGCCTTAAGCAATTTACGCACTTCGGTAAAAGTCCTTATTGTTGCGGAGAGTAATTACTGAAAGCTCTACAAAGATAGTCGTGTTGTCGTCCCGCTCTTGCTATTGCCATTGCGGAGACGTAACGCTGGAGATGAATATCGTGGTCGACAGGCCATCATAAGCATCCGGCTTAGGCCGTGGCCCGTCCGGAAGAGGGTTTCTAAAACCCTCACGAGTAAAAGGTTGGGTCCAGAGGTGGTCCAGACCCATCCCGGAGATATTATGGACACTGGCCCTTTCATCTCTTTTTTCCACTTCCTCTAATCGTCTAGTAAGCGCGATAAGTAATGACGAAGAAGGATCAGGGTTACTTACTTGCTGAGGAGGAGTAGCTGGGCGGTCAGGCTGATTAGTCCGCAGCGTTCCAACGCTATCCAGAACGCCCCGAAGAGTGGTGGCGAGAGTTTCACGTAAGTTGAAAGCAACCGCCTCAGTGATCGTTTGCAGGACGGCCGGATCCAGGCCCGTTGGAGGGGTGTTTGGAGGTGGAGTGTTATGCTCCTGAGGCATGTTACGGTTAACGTGGGAGGAGCTTTCCTCCGTTGAGTGAATAGAGAGTTCTCCCCGTTGTGGGGGAACGTGGTTCGGGGATGGCTCTGATGGTGGATCATTGTTCGTATTTGTCCCGGGAGGATTCCTCCTCCCTTTATTGGCACTCCGGGTGGTTGGCATGACTTATTGCTTGTGGTTTGTAATATGGGTTTATAGTAAGAACTTTCGTTCCCACAGACGGCGCCAAACTGATAGTCTCGTTCCTAAAGAAGGCCCGGACTCTCAGTTGATGTGGTGGAGAAGATGATGTTCTTGAGACTCCAAGCTTGTTGTTCAGAGTAATCTGTAAAAGATAGGAAGAATACTCAGAAGTAGCAAGAGGGGAGTGGGGGGGGCGTGTAGTAGCTTACCCGATTTAGGGTGGACATCACCCTATTTATAGAGTGATGCCGGAGAAGAGCCTCCCGGTTGAAGCCCTTTAGACAGTTGTTGAGATAAGTCTGTGTCGACTGATTGGAGATAAGGCGGTTGTGATGATGAAGATCTCAGCAAACCGCCTTAGGTGATTCACTTGTCGAGAGAATGTCTCGGCGTATAAATCTGTGAAGATCTCCCGTGCTCGTGCTGCCCTCCTTATTGGCCGGTTGATGTCGACGACCAAGTGGTCTATCTCCAAGTGGAGCAAGCGGCGGGCGAAGGCCCATAGGGCGAAGGCCCAAATAGAATATAGCCAAATAAGGGTGAGGTTGCACGAACACAGGTACTGTGGCCTTATTCGGGCGGGGCCAAGATAGGCGGGAGGCGGGAGTAAGACCCATGGAGGCGAAGGAGATCGAGAGGGCTCGCCCTAACACCGCGAGTGAGGCCCGCGCAGGACTAATAAACTCAAGGTTGAGTATGAGACGTCGCCCATGCGAGTCTTGAGGCCCGCGAGGGTAGGACCCCGCGTAGGTGAGGCTGGAGACCACAAGGATGAGACCTCGCGAAGGCCATACTGGAGACCACAAGGATGAGACCTCGCGAAGGCCGTACCGAGACCACAAGGATGAGGCTTCCTCAAAGGCTTTGTACGATTATAATATGACGCGAGGCGCGTTTGCTTGGGTAGTGTACCACCCATGGATGTATATCCTAATGTTGGATGGTGAGAACACGGTTGTAAGTTAATTGATTTGTAAGGAATCCATATCGTGTATTGGATTGAGTTACTTACTCAAGATATGGTTGGATTTCATCACAATTATGAATAAAATACATTCTTGCAGCCTTCATTTCAATATCACAAAGAAAACAAACTTTTGCCCATCCGTACGGTCGGCCGATAACCATGAATTTGGACCATAACGTTAGGTCATGTAGTAATGGGCCACCATCATCATTACGTGGTACTTTAGTCAACATTCTTGGAACGTGAGATTAAAAGTAATAGGAGCAGAATGTTGAGGTTTCATGAATGAGGTAAGCATTGCAAATTGACCCTTCAACTCGAGCATTGTTTGTGGCTTTCTTTTTCAAGAATCTCATTAACCTAAGAAATGAAATGAATAAAGATTCAAGGAAACTTATATGTGGAGTCCATGCATTATATTAAATGAAGGGAATGAATTTACCACTCAAATTTGAACATCCATCGATAAGGAGCAGGTCCACCAACTTTGGCTTCATATGGCAAATGTATTGGCAAGTGCTCCATGGAATCCAAGAACCTCGGGGAAAAACCTTTTCCAACATACAAAGGATGATCGCTATATGTATTTCCATGCGTTCTATTCTCTATAAATGTAACTCCATTCACAAATCTCCAAAGAACTGACTTAACTCTGTCAATACTTTCCATATATTCAATGGAAGAGCTTGGAACGTAATCTGTAGTAACTTTCGTAAAAAAACATAACAGTCATGACTTTTTCATACCAAACATTTTCGCCAATGCACCGTCAATACACCTAGCAAGATTTGATGCATACCCATCAGGTAGCTTCGATGATTTTATCCAATTTATAACATCTTTACTTTGTGCATTCTTAAGTGTATATGCAGCCTTCTGTTTGAAACAACCACCACCTTCAAATGGTTTCATGTTTAAGTCATGCCGATTGAAATATATTTCCAGATCTCTCCTAACCTTGACATTATCCTTTGTCTTGTTTGAAACATCCATGACTGTATTGTAAACATTTAAAAAAAATGTTCTTCTCAATATATATTATGTCAAGATTGTGTCTTATGAGATTGGTCTTCCAATAAGGAAATTCCTAGAAAATTGATCGTTTTGTCCAATTATGTTCAGTACCATATCCAGGCAAATTACCCTTCCAATTGTGATTGATGATTGATGGAAGTTCATTAACTCGATCCCAAATCTCTTCTCCAGTCAAACGATCTGGGGGAGGACTGTTCTCAACTCTCCCTTTTAAGAAGTCAGTTCTATTTTTCCTATATGGATGATCATGATCAAGAAATTTTCGATGACAATCGAAGAAGGATTGTTTTGCCCATATTGAAGTTGAAAAGCTTTAGTTTTTTCCATGCAAATAGGACAAGATAATATGTCATGTGTCATTCAACCCGATAGCATACCGTAAACAAGAAAATCAGTAATGGTCCACATTAAAGCGGCTCTGAGTGTGAACTTTTGCCTTAATGATACATCCCATATCTCACAACCATCCTCCCATAGAACTTTCAACTCTTCAATTAATGGCTGCAAGTAAACATCAATGTTTTTCCTTGGACTACACGGCCCTGGGATTAGGAGAGTCAGAAACATGTATGGTGTTTTCATACACATCCATAGTTGGAGATTATGTCACGGGTGCACCCGCGCCCGGTTGCGGAGGCGGGGCCGTCCCACGACGGCAGAAGCGGAAGCTGCGGAAGACACGGAAGTGGTCCAACCGAAACCCGCAGAGTGTGGTGGTCTCGTGACCCGGCCCGCAAAGTCTCGTTCTCAAAGGCCTAGTGCCTGAGAACACTTTGCTCACAGAGTATGCATACAGAGTTATGCGCTTATAACCTTCGGTCGTGTTTCGACCCGCAACTTACAATTCCAAACATGGCAAGTATACAGTATAAACCCTAACTATCCATGGCGAGCCCCGCCCCACTGAAATAGGCGAGCACTCCACCATCACCAAGCATGCAGTTCATGGATAACATCATTCATAAAATCCATAGAATCATACAGATACAGAATGTGTCTTAACCCATCAGGATATGATCATACCCCGGGTCCCGCCACGCTTCCACTGTCATGGGCGAGTCCCCGGTCCTACATAGTATCCAAAACATTTATACATAAGCAGATTGTATCTAAGATACATAGCATGATCAGACAGATGACATGCATGCATATACACCTACAGAGCAGACCAAGGAAAACCTTAGAATACCCAAGTGCAGGATCTAGCTTAAACTCCGAGATCAGAAGATCCCCGCAAGTACCGCTGCTGCTGCTAAGACACCAACAGAAGAGAGATGTAAGTTAACTATGAGAAACTCATATGCTATCCTTAGCATAAATCCAGAAGTCAGAAAACAGACTATAGATTCATACCCAGATACAGATACAGATACAGATTTCAGATATCATATCCAGATTTCAGACAACAGATTCAGATTTCAGATATCAGATCCCAGATACAGATACAGATTCATATTTCAGATATCATATCCAGATTTCAGACAACAGATTCAAATTTCAGATATCAGATCCCAGACTATAGTTACTCAAAGAGATTGCCCCTTACATATAGAAAAATCAGACCGAACAAAAGAGTACCTGAAACAGAATCAGACAACAAACCCCAGACTCACTTTGCGGGTTGTTGGTCAGGTACTCCTGAAACGGTAAACAGAAAGGGGGTAAGTCCTCTTTTGAGAACTTAGTAAGGGCTTGGGGATAGGCATGGTTTATCTTTACGTATAACAACCTGCAAAACAAAGACAAAGAAAATGCACACAAGCAGCAGGTAACCAACATATGCTCAACCAATGCAAATCAAACATATGCAATGCACATAAGCAGAATTGTTAGTATAGCAAATAGACACGCTCTGAAACGATAGTCCATTCTGGTCCAGCCACGTAATGAACTACCGCAGATACATGAGATCGGGTACCAGCTCGAGGTAGCTAACCCCATCAGAACACCACCCCCGTAGGAGTTGAATCAGAACACCACCCCCGTAGAAGTTGAATCAGAACACCACCCCCGTAAGAGTTGAATCAGAACACCACCCCGTAGGAGTTGAATCAGAACATCAGCATCTTCGAATCCTCGCACCTGCACACCAATGCCTATCCCGACTGACCAAGTTTGGGTATCCTCGGGCCACCCTCAATCCAAACTCAGACTTGGTACACCTAGACACGCATTTTATAAAGTAATCCGAAATGCAAAATCGAGAGCAATACTGAAACCCTTACCGCACTATTACCGACCCACAAAAGAATCCTGGCAAAATCTTGACTCTCGGCCCGAAACGCGGTAGTGTGACTTCCGAAGTCCCGCACTATTCCACAACTGTTGATTCAATCTGAACAACCACACACAAGTCAGAAATCACCAATCCAGACCCCCGGGACTAATCCCGCACATTCGCACACTTTCCCGCAAAATTCCACAGAAAGCTCGGTTTCTCAAACCGAGCTAGAACATTGTTAGAACATTGTTATTTACACTTAAACAAGCACAACCAAGCATTCAAATCATACCTTCTTCCCAAATCGTTCACACAAGTCCGAATTGAAATTCTCGTTCAGCTGTCCCGGTACAAGTTTCAGCAGAGTTTCAGCTACGTTTCTGACTACCCCCTGTTCAAATATGATCCGCAGATACAGAATATATGTTCAGAATTCACAGAATCAGCCAATATCATTGGTGTCAAAACCGAGGCTCGGGCCGGGAAAAACGGTTTTCATACTGAGCCTTTTCTGACAAAACCAAATAGCACAACAAACTCATCTCCAGTCTGATCACAAATACACCCTTACCTTTCACTGAAACTGAAGATGGGTTTCCGTGCAAGAAATCAGAAACGAATTTTGGCAGTACTTCCGCAAAGATTCAGCTCCCACTCCTGACAGAAAAGAGGTAATAGAAGGTGCAAGGAATGCTTAGGAACCATAAAATCAACCAAAGGTGAAGTTCCATAATTATGTAGGAATTTCAGAAGCTTGCGATTTCCAAACCGAGCTGAATCTTCACAAACCGACCTGAATCTTCACAAACTGACCTCAGATTACTCACTTACGCAACACAAGGATCGTTTCAGTAACCTTACCTCGAAGCTTCTTCAAGTTTTCACCAAGTTCACATTTTGGGCCAACAATGGTGTTTCATGAGTTTGCTCACGGTTGAAGAAGAAGAAGAAGAAGAAATGAAGAAAATGAACTTTTCTTCCTTTCTATATTTTCTTTCTCTTTTCTTTTCTTTTCTTTTTCTTCCATCTCTTTCCATGTTAGGACAAGTGTCCTTAACACCTTAGTCACCACCCTAATCACCATGGTGACTCACCCACCAAGTCAAATCCGAAAAGCATGAGTGTTGGGATGTAATCCCGCGCCAAATTCACCCGAGTAAATCCCGACGTGTGCGCTTACTTTCCCGAGCCAAATAATCCCGTCATGTGTGCTTACTCGGTTATCACCACATTACTCGTCCTGAGTCATAACACACCTCACACCTTTGTCGTCCCAAATCTTTCTTCCCGAGCCCCGACCGTCGCCCGAGAACAAACATCCCGACCCTGAAAAATATACTCCCGGAAAGGTGCGGAATGCTCGTACGACCACAAATATGCTGACAGTTCCCTTTTCCGAGGTCCCGATAAAGTTACCGAGCTTACTGATCGACCGGAAACAAGTCCCGCTCTCGTAAAAAATATTTTTCGCGGAAACGTCCGGGAAACCCTTGCGACCTCAAATATGAAATCATTCCAGAGAATGTTACCTAGAAAAGGTCCGGGAGCTGTCTGACCAACCGAAAACATGACCCGCATGTTTGAAACGAAGCCTCGGAACACCAAAGTCACAACCCGCTCGGGGTGACTATAACAGATTATAAGGAGTCACAATCACAGGCCAACATGAGTATTGTTTCCCAGTGACACCAAATGGAGTGAAACCATCAGAACATAAACCGAGTCTTATATTCCACAGATCAAATGCAAACCATGGATAAGTGCTCAGACTTAATGTTTAACAAACGAACGACAGCGGATAATTGAGAATGATGACAACCATCCCACAATGGCTCAGATGCTGCATTAAGCAATGCATAGAACGATTGTGCACTGGCATTCGACTTGTCAACTGATGTATGCATGTTATCGACCTTAATTCTACCAAACCCATCGAGGACCATCCTTTCAACCCGTTCCATATTTGATAGTTCTTCCCATCGAGGTTGTGTACCAGTAGGATTTACTGAACCGAGATGCACATCCGGATATGGTTCTCCATGTGAAGACCAATGGTAGTATCTAGGCATAAATCACCACTTACATAGATGCACTTTAACCACATCAATTTCTTGGTATCTCATATTCTGACATCTAGAACAAGGACATTTGATTTTACCCCCGCTCATAAATGAAAGATGACAGAGTGCAAAATTAATGAACATATCTAAACCGACAGCCCAATCTTCATGTACCCAACCTTTTGGATAAAACCGACGACCATACATCCAATTACGATTGTTTTCCATTTCACCAAGTAACATGTATGTATATTAAATAAGTAACATGTATGTATATTAAATAAGTGAAGAGGTACCATTTTACTAACATGTATGTATATTAAATATGCATTTGGCGAGAAGTAATCTACGGGTTATTATTAAAACAAAAATAAAACATGGTTATCTCGAATTGTTGGTAAATGTCTTCAATTGAATAAGTAAAAGGTACCTACATATTCTCGAAAGGCCACCCATTAATTGTCACATATTCTTCCTATAAAAACGAGACCAAGCCCAACGGTTAGTAAGTTGGTACCGGAGTGATTTTCGAAAAATAACTTCTCCGCCAGGAGCTCCTGACGTGGAGGGCAGTGGCGAACCCTCCTGCCACCGGTCCACTAGGTCCATTGTTGATGAGTTACAAAGATTATTTCCATATGAATATTGCTTTTATTTTACTTATTTACTTTACTTTAATTTATTTCCCTTTTCATTTTTATGAGTTATCATTTTTTTACATGAATCATCATTTTTCTGTAAGATTTTTCAACCACCAATTAACAAGTTAATATTATGATCTATTTTTTTTAAAATTGTTCCATTTAATGTCACACATGAATGTTTCAAAATATTATTATGTTTACATTGTTAGATGGTTTTTTCTTATATTCCAACAAAATTTGATATAAAAAATGAAACAATTACTTCGTCTCAATATTAGTCACTCTTTTAACTTTAGTTTATCATCAATATTATGTTCTTAATTATGATTATTTCATCGTAAAATTTATATTTTTAGTAAAACCCTAACCACATTAAAGCTTTATCTTATTCATATTTTAAAGCATGCATATAATGATTGTTTTAAATGCATAGAATGGATAAATTAAAAAAGTAAGAAATTACCAACGGGCTGCCCATTGGTGCCATTAGCACTACCAACGGACTACCCGTTGGTACCACTAACACTACCAACGGGTAGCCCGTTGGTACCAAAACACTTACAATCTTTGGTATGGTCCATGTTTTCTTGCAAAAAAACATGTCTCCAACAAATGACGTTGTTCTATTTAGCAAATAGATTTGTCAATCCTCATTTAACAAGTAAAAATATATAATTTTTCAATTGCTCCATTTAATGTCAGACATGAATGTTTCAAAAATTAATCATGTCATATATAAATGATGTTTACTTTGTTAGATGGTTTTTTATTATATTCCAACTAATTACTTTGATATAAAAAATGAAACAATTACTTCGTCTCAAAATTATGATATCGATATTAGTCACTCTTTTAACTTAAGTTTATCTTCAATATTATGTTCTTAATTATGATTATTTCATTGTAAAACTTATATTTTTAGTAAAACTCTAACCACATTAAAGCTTGATCATATTCATATTTTAGAAATAAAAGGTTTTAAAGCATGCATAGAATGATTGTTTTAAATACATAGAATGGATAAATTGGAAAAGTAAGACATTACCAACGGGTTGTCCGTTGGTACCATTGGTACTACCAACCCGTTGGTATTATTGGCACTACAAACAGGCTACCCGTTGGTACCACTGACACTACCAACGGGCAACCCGTTGGTACAAGAACACAACCTTTGGTATGGACCATGTTTTCTTACAAAAAAACATGCCTCCAACAAATGATATTGTTCCATTTAGTAAGTAGATTTGTCAATCCTCATTTAACAAGTAAAATATTTTTTTTCAATTGCTCCAATTAATGCCACACATGAATGTTTCAAAAATTAATTATGTCATACATAAATGATGTTTACTTTGTTAGATGGGTTTTTCTTATATTCCAACCAACTTTGATATAAAAAATGAAACAATTACTTCGTTTCAATATTATGATCTCAATATTAGTCAGTCTTTTAACTTGAGTTTATCATCAATATTATGTTCTTAATTATGATTATTTCATAGTAAAACTTATATTTTCAGTAAAACTCTAACCACATTAAAGCTTGATAATATTCATATTTTAGAAATAAAAGGTTTTAAAGCATGCATAGAGTGATTGTTTAAAATGCATAGAATGGATAAATTGAAAAGGTAAGACATTACCAACGGGTTGACCGTTGGTACCATTGGCACTACCAACGGACAGCCCATTGGTACCAATGACACTACCAACGGGCTGCCCGTTGGTATCACTGACACTACTAACGGGCAGCCTGTTGTCACCGCACGCCACCCGAGCCCGGTTGCGGAGGCGGGGCGCCGGATGCCGAAGCGGAAGCCGGAAACATACATGATGGCAGTCCATCGAGACCCGCCGCGCGAGCGGACCCAAAGAGCGAAATGAAAGTGGAAGCAACTTAACAAAAATTCCATACATATCACTAAAATAAAATCTAAACATGCAATTCATGCATTAGCAATGAGTAAGCCCCGCCTCCGTGGACGAGTGCTTACGCACCAAACATAGATATATACAGAGTTCACGTAACTTAGGGTATCTAGCAAGCGCCAAGCGCCGTAACATGCAATGTAATGTAATACATACAATCATCACAACAATAAAACAGAAAGTATGCACATGCAGCTACAGAGCCGACCCTAGGCCTAAACGTTAAAATACCTCGTGCGGGATTCAGACCAAGTAGACAAAATCCCAGCCCACAAGGTACTGCTGCTCAACACAACCAAGGCAGAAGCCTCGCGGAAATCTACCCGGGCCGCTTACTGCACCTACCGAAATCCAAAAACAGAACCCAAAAAGGGTGAGTCCTAAAAGGACCCCGTAAGGGATTTGGGGTAAGATAAGCATATGTAACCCCGCAAAATGAAAGATAGCAATATACGAATATATGCAATGTAATACGTAACATCGTGCATGTAATAAAACAGATCGAATATCAAGGATGTGCGATACTAAATCGCCATAAACCCTTATAACCAATCGAGCAACGACCTCCCTCTAAGGGAGTCGAAGCCGAAGCTATTACGAAGCATGGTGCACCACTGGGTAGCGAACCCTCAACCTGTCGTAGGGTTAATGCACAGTATGCCATAAGGCATACTCCTACAAATTACGTAACGTACCTTAAAGCGTAAATTTCCAAATACCGCAAAATGTAATTGCAACAACACATACATCTACAGACTACGTAATATGCCCTAGGCATATAATACCGAAATACTTGCAATGTAAAGTGAAACTAAACATACACCTATCTTACCAAAAATAGCGTAACCAAACCCTTACCTCACAATTCCAGTATTAGACCGATTCGGACGACTTCCACACCGCGACCCGAAACTCGAAAACCTCTCTTTTCTAACTTCCGAACCTCGAATCTGTCAATTCAAGCTGAATTAGCAACCTTACCAACCACACTACCAAACTACACCCCGACCCCAAAACCGAAAATCCAGAATTCGGTAAAATTCCAATTTCCACGAAACTTGAATTGTAACCAACCTAGACAATGCAAGATTATACATCGACAAACATCATCCCACAAGCAGAACTGATCAAATCCAACCTTAAAACCCTTCATTACCCGACATTTTCCGATAAATCCGCATAAATGCAACTTTTCCAATTCTTACCCGAAATCAACGTTTCAAACTTCTAACCACTCCTAAATTCATCCCCAATACCATATTAACATCCAATTCAACCAAAATGAAACTCCAACATTGAAAAAGAACCATTCCAAAATTCGGTTCTTAACCAACTTTTTATCCAACTTCCAATTCAATCCATTCAAGCTTCCAATTAATCAATCTAACCCCCAATTTCACTTCTAAACCATGAATGCTATCCAATTGCATCCAAAACAACAAAATCCAACATTGAACATCAACCTAAAATTCGGCCAAAAGGGGGCTTTTTAATCCAACTTGTTTTCTATCAAATTGAATCCATACATAAGCTTAGAATCATGCTAGGATTAACATACTTGAAGCATGATTCAAGAAGACAAACACACATCAACTTAGAATTTCCAAGAAATTCGGCCAAAATGGGGCTTTTTCATCCAAGGAGTTTCTCCAAAATCTAACACTTGATTATCACTCTCCTACAACCCAAGAACAACATACTAAAAGATGGGAGGAAGAGAATCATCCTAACATGTAGCTAAGAACAAACCCATAATTTTCAAAACCATCTCTTTATCCATCCAAACTTGATTCCAAGAAGAAAAGAGAGCTTAGGAAGGAAACTTACCCAAGATTGAAGCTAAGCTCATGGTGATTTTAGCAAAGGAGAAGAACTTCAAAGCTTGAGAGGAGCTCCCATGGTGGCGGATGCAAGGAGGAAGAAGAAGAAGAAATGAAAATAATATCACATTTATAACATAAAAGGCCTTAAATAATTTCTTCTTCTTTTTCCCATACTATATCTTCTTAAATGAGAGAAGGACATGTGTCCCTATCTCATCCCAAATGCTGCCGAAACATCCAAATGCTGCCCATACCCATTTTATTTATTTTGCAACCAAAATTCAATTAACTCCCAATTTTTCCGAAAGTTCCAATATTTTTGGCCCAAAAATAATTACCGAATTCCAAAATTAACAAAACTTGGACACAACCCTCAGAATAATATAACATTCACAGAACATTTTTCAAAAGTTCATTTACCACTCCAGAGTGTCCTACCGAGCTCGCCGAACCCGAACCAAAACCCGACGCGCGGCGTGTCAACTCGAACCGAGATTCCGCTACTCCAAAATTCTATAAAAAAACCCATAATTCCATCTTAAATTATAACACAACTTACCCCAAAGCCGTCAGAAAATTTCCATCCCGAGCCCCGGGATTCCCGTCCCGAGCCCCGGGAGTCGCCCGGAACCGAACGTCCCGCCCCAAATTTTAAACTCCACAAACACCTCCGGTACATTCTCACGACTCCAACACTGCAAACGACTTCCCAAACTGAGGTCTCAAAAGTGCTACCGAGCCCGCTGTACGTCCCGAGGCGACCCCGACAACCCCGGCGCCGAAAAATATTTTGGCGGAAACGTCCGGGGACCCACACGACCTCAAATACGGAAGGGTTCGCCAAAATAATACTCGGATAGGGCTCGGGAGCCGCCTGAACGCCAAAAACGTGACCCGCAGCCAAAACCGAGCCCGGTCACCCGGCCGCAACCCGCTCGGGGTGACCGTAACACTGTTGGTACCAGAACACTTCCAACATTTGGTGTGGTCCATGTTTTCTTGCAAAAAAAAAACATGCCCACAACAAATGATGTTGTTCCATTTAGCAAGTAGATTTGTCATTCCTCATTTAACAAGTAAAAATATGTTTTAATTGCTCCATTTAATGTCATACATGAATGCTTCAAAAATTAATTATGTCATACATAAATGATGTTTACTTTGTCAGATCATGTTTTCTTATATTCCAACCAAGTTTTATATAAAAATTGAAACAATTACTCCGTCTCAATATTATGATCTCAATATTAGTCACTCTTTTAACTTGAGTTTATCTTTAATATTATGTTCTTAATTATGATTATTAGATCGTAAAATTTATATTTTTAGTACAACTCTAACCACATTAAAGCTTGATCATATTCATATTTTAGAAATAAAAGGTTTTAAAGCATGCATCTAATGATTGTTTTAAATGCATATAATGGATAAATTGGAAAAGTAAGACATTACCAACGGGATGCCCATTGGTACCATTGGCACTACTGATGTGGACATCCACCCAACTCCCACACAAGAGACTCCAAGTCCCTTCCAAGGCCTCAATGGGCCCATGACCCGGTCTAGGTTAAAGAAAGTGCAAGAGAAACTCCAAGCTTTTATGAAGATCATGACACAAGGTGAGGAGCGGAATGAAGATCAAGATCAAGACCTCAAGCTTCAACACATGGGAATTCAAGTGGAAAAAACCCCAAACCCTTTGGGAAGCATCACCTTCACCTCCCTTGAAGCCGAGAAGGATGCCACGCACCTCACGCGCCCCCACACCCCAACCACGCGCCCCACGCGCCTCCACCACATCCCAGAAGATGCTCCGCCACCCTTGGATTGCTGCACCATGTTCCCAAGCCTTGGAAGAGCTAAGAGGTAGCTTGGACGCGCCACCACACCCCACAACGCGCCTTCACGAGCCACCTCCGTCCAAGTGCGTGTAGGTCACGCTCCACCATGGGCAATTCGGATATTTCACTTCTCCATCAGATTTTCAGCTTAATTGACTTGTATTTGAATGTTATTTGTGTTATTTAGGAAATAGGAGGGAAAGTGAGATAGTGGAAGTCCTTACTCACTAGTTTGAAGTAATGGTTGGTCCTTACCCTTAAAATGGTGGCATCCTCCCACTCTCCCTCACCATTTTAGGTAGTATCATCATGTCTACTACTTTATGAATGAAAATGGTAGGAAGACTTAAGGGGTTGTTACCCAAAGTGTTATCCACACTTTGGGTAATAACCTCCACTACCACCACTCATACATTTAGATTAGATTTCACAATTTCAGCAAGGTAGAATTCATTTGGCCGAAATTTTAGACTCCATTTTGAGAGCATTTTGGCTTTGGTTTCTCACTTCTTCAATCCATTCCCATGTTCCATAATTTTGGTTCAAGAATTATATCTAGTATTGCTCAATCAAGTAGTTGAGAGGTGCTAGATCCATCATCTTCCCTTGGCATTCAAAGCATTGCTTCATCTTGTAGTGAAGAGGTTCTTTGTAAGGCCGAAATTATCAAGTTGCTTGTTGTCCATCTTCCAAGCTAGATCTTTCAAGTATTGATCATTTTCATGATCACATCAACTACCAACGGGCTGCTCGTTGGTACAGCTAACATTACCAACGGGCAGCCCGTTGGTACCTATACACCTACAACATTAATTTCTTCATAAGACAGATGTTTTTTTTGTGAAAAAAACGTGCCTCCAACAAATGATATTGTTCCATTTAACAAGTAGATTTCTCAATTATCATTTAAGAAGTGAAAACAATTTTTTTTGAATTTGTTCCATTTAATATCATACATAAATGATGTTGAATATTTTTTTTCTTATCCAAAAAATTTTGATATAAAATTGCAACAATTAGTTAGTGTCAATATTAGAATCTCAATATTAGTTACACTTTAACTTATGTTTATCTTCAATTTTATGTTTTTAATTGTAACTATTGCATGATAAAATTTTTATTTTTAATAAAATTATAACCAGATTAAAGTTTGATCAATTTTATATTGTAAAAATACAAAGTTTTAAACCAGACATAAATTAATTGTTTTAATTGAATAAAATGGATTAATTGTGAAACTAGGACAACACCAACAGGCCGCCTGTTGGTTCGAGTGACACTACCAACGGGCCACTCGTTGGTACTGCTAACATTACCAATGGACAACCCGTTGGTGACATATGTTTTTCATTTTTAAATGGAAAATTGGGTTTCATCGTACCAACGGGTCGCTCGTTGGTATGATTAATGTTCCGGCAGAACCAAGGGTTCGCTCGTTGGTGTATCTTGATCGGAGATGGTTGAGGTCTTACCGGTGAGAATACCATTGTGTCAACCCTTGGTTAATACCAATGGGCTAAATTGCACGTTGGTTTAGCCTGTTGGTTTTGACACATTTTCTAGTAGTGAAATAAATATCGTATGAAATTGTTTTTGACATTTATTAAATAATACCTCCACCTCATTGTATCTGAGCTCGAACTTGATGTAGGAGAGCCATCCTTACTCGTGAATAATATCCTTCTCTGATGGCTGGAGCGTCGTCGCTTGTTTCGGGAGTGTCTTCGGTAATAGGAGAATACTCCACGAGCAAGTTGGGACTGAGGCAGTTGATCGTTTGGTCGGAGTGACTTGTTCCTTAATTTGGAGACGCAAGCATGCATGGCTTACAGGCTGACAATCAATTGCAAACTGCAGTTCTCAATCACTTCCTTCAGGAAAGATAAGAGACAGAGGCCTGTGAAGGGCGGCAAAATGCAAAATAATGAGCCAGATCTAACTTTTAATACCTGAAAAAGGAAGAGAAGAAATAAACTTCAAACCATTTTCAAAACTCACAAGTCGACGAAGGATTAGTGGGCAGCGATGGGATGATGGTGACATGAAGGAATGATAACAACTTATAAAACCTGCAAATTTATCAAAGAGGATAAAGGTTAGAAACGATAGGGAAAAAAAAGAAACAAAATGAAACACAAAATTGAGGAATAACATAGATATGGAAAAGAGAAGAAAGGAGGAGTAGAATGATGAGAGAAAGGAAAGTGGAAAGGAAAGAGAACGTATAAGGAAATACAAGGAAGGAAATAGAAATGCCAATACAAAATATTGACTACAATATAAAAAGGTTATTAATTGAATGAATGCTGTAATTGTGATTGATTTCAACAAATCCGAGTGATCTTAGGGAATCGACGGAATCATTATATGGTAAGTTGAGGTGGTAAAATTTATCGTAACTGTTTTTTTAAAGCTGACATACGTCTTATGTGGCGCTGAGGTGGAGCTCCAAAATTGCAGGTTTTGAATTTTTTTGTACACTTTGGGCGGAAGTTTCCTGTAATATATATTAATAATAGATACTATATTTAATTGATAAATTTGCATACACAACTTAAACTAAGAAAGGTATGAAATAGGTGAGAGAGAAAATTGATTAGAATTAAATTTGTATTAATTACTTATTAAAACTAACCATATTGTGTTTTAAGAAAATGGTAACTGCAGCTTAAAAAATGGTGGGCTAATTAAAATATGTATTTATCACACATTAAAGCTTACCATAACCTGTTAGAAAAAAAAGCTGATGTGGTCCTATGTGACGCTTAGGTGTTTTCATAATATTGCAGTATTCAACTTTTTTTACTCTACTATGAAACGTCTCCTACTTTATATTATCATAATAGATAGATTTAGTTGATAAATTTGTATACACAACTTAGAATAATAAAAAAATGAAATAGGTGAGAGAGAAAGTTGATTAGAATTAAATTTGTATTAATTACTTATTAAAAATTACCATATTGTGTTTTAAGAAAATGGTAACTGTAGCCTTAAAAAATGGTAGGTTACTTAAAATATGTATTTATCACACATTAAAGCTTACCATAATCTGTTTAGAAAAAAAAAATTAGGTGTCTTTGGTGGCGGATCTGTGTGGGATGCCGCTACAGTTTTTCTATGCTGACCTGTTCTAAAGTTGTTGGACGCCATAGAGATCCGTGTGATGTACGACGGATTCTGAATTCGAGAAAAGGAAATAGAGGGGGGTCCTCTGTTTGTATTTAATGAATATTGGAAAAATATGATGACAGCAGCGAGAGTCCAGTTAATCGTTACCCCTTAAGGTGTGAGTAACAAATGCTTTTATAGTTCATGGTCAAAGAGTGGCACTTTTGTAAAATCCCAATATAGTATGGCGGCATGTCAGAGGACACGTGTCCTTAATGTTCGGCAGAACAGTCTGTGAATTTCCTTAATAGGTTTGGGTCATTTCTTATTACTTTCGGCGATGTCCTTGTCTCGTACGGGTTATGGATTATTTGGGTTTTTAATGATGCCCTTATTTTGGGCTACAAATTGGGCCTTTTAAATAGATTGGGCCTGGCGGCCATCAAAAGCCCATTTAGTAATTTGGCCAACAGTAAGGAGTCCAAATTTTTCTATGTAGGTTTTGACTTTCGAATGACAACATTCGGGCTTTTGAACTATTTCCCGGATGATAATGTCCTTGAAATTGAGGATTTGACATCTTCCTTTTGTCTCGAACTACATTCGAGCTTTTGAACTATTTCCCGGATGATGTCCGGGAAATAGAGGATTTGACATGCTCCTTTTGTCTCGAACTACGTTCAAGCTTTTGAACTATTTCCCAGATGATAATGTTCGGGAAATTGAGGATGATATCCTCCTTTTATCTCGAACTACGTTCTAGCTTTTGAACAATTTCTGGATGATAATGTCCGGGAAATTGAGGATTTGACATCCTCCTTTTGTCTCGAACTACGGTTGCGCTTTTGAACTATTTCTCGGATGATAATGCCCAGGAAATTGAGGATTTGACATCCTCCTTTTGTCTCGAATTACATTTGAGCTTTTAAACTATTTCCCGGATGATAATGTCCCGGAAATTGAAGATTTGACATCCTCCTCTTGTCTCAAACTACATTCGAGCTTTTGAACTATTCCCTAGATGATAATGTTCGCGAAATTGAGGATTTGACATCCTCCTTTTGTCTCGAACTATGTTCGAGTTTTTGAACAATTTCCCGGATGATAATGTCCGAGAAATTGAGGATTTGACATCCTCCTTTTGTCTCGAACTACATTCAAGCTTTTGAACTATTTCCCGGATGATAATGTTCAGGAAATTGAAGACGATATCCTCCTTTTGTCTCGAACTATGTTCGAGCTTTTGAACTATTTCCGGATGATATTGTCTCGGAAATTGAGGATTTGACATCCTTCTTTTGTCTAGAACTACGTTCGAGCTTTTGAACTATTTCCCAGATGATAATGTCTGGGAAATTGAAGATTTGACATCCTCCATTTATCTTGAACTACGTTCGATCTTTTGAACTCATTCCCGGATGAAAATGTCAGGGAAATTGAGGATTTGACATCCTCCTTTTGTCTCAAACTACGTTCGAGCTTTTGAACTATTTCCCGAATGATAATATCTAGGAAATTGAGGATTTCACATCCTCCTTTTGTCTAGAACTACGTTCGAGCTTTTGAATTATTTCCCGGATGATAATGTTTGGGAATTTGGGGACGATATCCACCTTTTGTCTCGAACTATGTTCGAGATTTTGAACTATTTCCGAATGATAATGTCCGGGAAATTGAGGATTTCACATCCTCCTTTTGTCTCGAACTACGTTGGAGCTTTTGATTTATTTCCCAGATGATAATGTCCGGGAAATTGAGGATTTGACATCCTCATTTTGTCTCGAACTACGTTCGAGGTTTTGAACTATTTTTCGGATGATAATCTCCGTAAATTGAGGATTTGACATCCTCTTTTTGTCTTGAACTACGTTAAAGCTTTTGAACTATTTCCCGGATGATAATGTTCAGGAAATTTAGGACTTGACATCCTCCTTTTTCTGGAACTATGTTTTAGCTTTTGAACTGTTTCTCGGATGATAATGTCCGGGAAATTGAGGGTTTGACATCCTCCTTTTGTCTTGAACTACGTTCATGCTTTTGAATTATTTCCCGGATGGTAATGTTTGGGAAATTGAGGACGATATCATCCTTTTTTCTCAAACTATGTTCGAGATTTTGAAGTATTTCCAGATGATAATGTCCGGAAATTTGAGGATTTGACATCCTCCTTTTGTCTCGAACTATATTCGAGATTTTGAACTATTTTTGGATGATAATGTCCGGGAAATTGAGGATTTGATATCCTCTTTTTGTCTAGAACAATGTTCGGGCTTTTGAATTATTTCCCGGATGATAATGTCCGGGAAATTGAGGATTTGACATCCTCCCTTTGTCTCGAACTGCGTTCGAGCTTTTAACTATTTCTCGGATGATATTGTTCGGGAAATTGAGGACTTGACATCCTCCTTTTGTCTCGAACTATGTTCGAGCTTTTAAACTATTTTCCATATGATAATGCTGAGGAAATTGAGGATTTGACATCCTCCTTTTGTCTCGAATTACGTTCGAGCTTTTAAACTATTTCCTGGATGATAATGTCTCGGAAATTGAGGATTTGATATCCTCCTCTTGTCTCGAACTATGTTCGAGCTTTTGAACTATTTCCCAGATGATAATGTCTGGGAAATTGAGGATTTGACATCCTCCTTTTGTCTCGAAATACGTTTGAGCTTTTGAACTATTTCCCGGATGATAATGTTCGGGAAATTGAGGACTTGACATTCTCCTTTTGTCTCGAACTAACTTCGAGCTTTTGAAATGATTTCTGGAAACATATCTCCGGGATCTGGGATGATTCTGAAACGATTTCTGGGTGGTGTATCTTCGGGATTTGTGGCGGTTTTTTTACTATATATCTCCGTGATTTGGTACGGTTCGTCTTCAGTCGTTCATTTACTACTACTTTTGGATGAACGGTGGGGATCGAATACCTTGTGACGTTTCATCTTCCCGGGCTTCCTTCAAATAGTGAGCATAGGTAATTCATTTCCTCACTTCTTGTTCTTGCACTCGTATTCAAGCTCTCAAGGAGGCTGTTAGTATCTTCAAGAAATGGAGGACCATCGAAGAGGCCCACCCAGATGATTTTCGCCCCCTTTCTCAGCTCCACCGCCATACCGGAAGGCTACAGAGGCTTGTCGGCTGTACACCAATTTTACCGGCTCCACCATAAGGCCGTTGATGCCACTACCGCCGGCCCGTTCTTTGATCTTCATCCAGCCGCTCGCAGTTCTCTCCTCTGGCCATTTACCCGAGGTATATGAGAATGGCTCCTACCTTTCCTACCCCTTCTATTAGAAACCAAGGGTGACGTCCCAGAAGGTTGGTGGTCTGAGATAGAGAACTGCCATAGTAAGGCTACTACAGAGTTTATAAGGGAGTGGCAATCCACATTCTTCTTCCCAAGACGATTCACACAAGAGTGGCCTCTCCGGATTGCCGAGCGTACGAGTCTGGACAAGGCTGGTTGGTGATCTTCAAAGATCGGATGTTGTGCGGGCTTCGTTTCCCACAGCACCCATTCGTTCGGCAACTGGCAGAGTCCCACGGGCTAGCTGTTAACCAGTTTAGTCTGAACAGTTACTGCCATATCAACGGCTACCTGATACTGTGTGCTAAGTTCAGGACAAAACCGACCATAACCACTTTCCTCTAATACTACAAGGTCAACGTTAGCCTGAGGAATTGTTTCTATCACTTCAACGCCAGGGGTCCTCCTACCCTAAGATCCAACTTCATTTTAAACTGTCGTACGAGTCGTAAAGGGTGTCATTAGGAGTTCTTTATGGAGCCCGATGCTTCGTGGGGTTTGCAGACGGCGCAGAAGGTAGGAGGACTTCCAGACGTTCAGAACCCTTTGCGCTTGCTGAAGAAGGCTGATGCCAAGGATAATTTTGACAGATTCCACAATAAACTCCGGGGTCTTGTTCCTTGGTTCGGGGATGAGCCGAAAGAAGTCTTCCCCTTTCCTTTGTACTGGAGGCTGATAACCCAAGGGGTCCTATCCCACTTGGGTATCGTTTGGGATGATTTGGGAGAGTTGGGCATCCGGGAATCTCCCCATTCGTCCCAAGACTTGGCCTTGGTTCAACGTCTTCGGGGCGATATATCCCTCAAAGAGTTCAATAAAGGTTTATACCCTTCTTTTGTTTTGTCTTGTATTCATATGATATTAACTAATTCACTTTATCCTTTGCAGAGATGGAGTTCGATTATGACCTCAGCGCCATATACAAGGACATGAAGAAGTCCACCAAAGCTGCAGGCTCCTCCAAATCCGGAGGTTCGAAGGCTGCTGCAAAGGAGAAGAAGCAGAAGAGGCCTGCTTTAGTCGATGCTGAGGTAGTCGTTCCCCTTATCCAGACCTATGGGGAAGTCACTTCTCTAGTGCACGTCGAATGTAACCCCACTCCAGGCGACATGTACGAGATGCTGGAGAACTCTCCCGAATGCCTCAGAAAGATTCAGGGGAAATTTAAAGCCGCTACTGTGACCGGGCAACAAGCCCCTGAGGTCATGCCCATCGAGTTCCATCTAGGTAACAACAAATTTGTATAGTTAGAAAACTTCTGTTTTTGGAACATATTCGAGAATCTTTCCAGGATGTTCGACGAAGACCCTCTACATGACGTGGTTCGGTCTCATTTTGTACACTAGGTCTGGAGTGGAGAGAAGCTCAGGAAGATAAGCGTCGTCGATGAGATGAAAGACTCTCACGCCTCGGGACCGAACGTATTCCCCGGGAGCCTAGATGGCTGATCCGGACAGAAGTTGAGCAGCGGGCGATGAAGGCCATTGCCGTAGTGGCAAAACGCATCCAATGAGTTCATCACTACGAGCAACTACTCCGGTATTCCCACAGCTCACCTGCCCTGGTCCTCCCCGAGAGTATTATCCAGGATGACCTCAGCCAAACTCAAGCTGAGGATTTTGCCAAGGCCGAGGCGTCATTCCTCAGTGCAGTCAAGGACTGCCGAGATTCTGAGGACGCTCTACAGGAGAACATTCGGAAGCTCAAGGCTGAGAAGGAGCAATCCCAGGTTGACTTCACCAACCTGAGGAACCACTACGAGCAGGATCCAAAAGCCAAGGATGTAGAGATCCAGAAGCTTCGGGATGAGCTTACCAAGGCCAACGAATGTGTGCCGAAGTTTCGCCAGCCGCTGAAGGATTCTGTGGCACTCGCAATCCACAAGTTTAACTTTGGATTCTGCCTGGCCAGGAAGCAAATCATTGACCGTAATCCTCACGTCGATCTTTCGGGGATTAATGACGATGAAGAGCCCGAAGAAGACCCTTCCTGATTTGGTGAGGAGTTCTCGCAACCTCCCAAGCCTGTGACCGTGGAGGACTTCGCAGATCCTCAGTAGCGTAGTGGTTCTTTTTTGTACTCCATTTTTTGTAATTCCTGCCTCGTGCTTTATTAATGAAATTCATAGGGATTCGTTCAATACTTGTTTTTATAGAGGTTCGGTCGTTAGACCTACATCCTCTTTCCCGAATGTCTCACAATTCATTGAATCCATCATACAAAAATTTTCCTAAGTGCTTCAAAATGGTAAGAATTGGCTAATTGCCTTCCTTCGGGGTCTAACAGTTTCTAAACTCCCTTCCTTTCTTCGACAACAATTTTAAATGGGTCTTCTCAGTTCGGGGCGAACGCATCCCCTTTTGGTCTTCGGGAATCTAAACCTAACTTGGTTTGCCTTAGAACCAAGTCTCCTGATTTAAATTTGCAGTTTTCAACTTTTTTTACCTTGTTCTTAAACTTCTTCTTATTTAAATTATAATAATAGATAGTAGATTAACATAGGTAACAACCTAAATCATGGGGACCGCTCTCTTTGATGTTCCCTAGGAGACCTGGACCTCTGCCAGCTCTGTCGGTCCAGGGAGAGAGCCTACTGTGACATTGGTCATCCGATCTCATGACCGATGATCTTTGCTGCGAATGTTGCTCGTTTCGTGGACTGTGGGACCGTTCAGGTTGCTTGTGATGTTGCTCCGTTCTTCCCGGAGCACGATTCACACTGCTTGGACTAGATCCGAGTTTAGTTGTCTAATATCACTTCCGCGAAGGCTAGAGGTTGGCCATAAAGAGGTTGCTCCGTGAGTTGTGTCTTCAGAGTAACACTAGTAGCTGGGGTCGGCCGTGCGGCCGTCAGTTGAGCTTCCTCCTTCTGGCCTAGATAGGTGGGATCGGGAATGGCTCCCACGCTCTGTTGAAGGAACCTGGTCTTGGGGGCCATCACGTTTCCCATAGACGGCTGTCATAGACATAATTTGCAGAATTTTACTGGGGGCACGTGCCCCCGCGTGCCTCCATGGTGGGTCTGCCCGTGATGAGGTGCCCTCTTGCCCACTATTGTTCTCTTCAAAGTTGCACCGTTGTGTAAATAAGAACACCTTTAGTACCTTTTGCCTATCTAGCCACGTGACTGTAGTACGTGTTTTAAATTTTGTTTGGGGAAATAAAAAAATTCTCTATTTTTGGGGAAACCTTCAGTTTTCTCCCTCAGTTTTCACAAACCTACAAAATTGCCCTTTACCTTTTAACACTGTTAGTGTGTTGGAAATTATTGGTTTAATTAATTAAATTGAACCATTAACATCATCAACCTTAAACCTTTCCACTTCGCCTTTAGCTCACCGGTCACCACCCTCTCACCAACCTATCTTCGTCATCCTTCACTAGGATATTGCATGATAGTTGAAAACCACTGAATAGTAGCCTAGGGCCTAGGCTGTGAATCATGAGCCTAGAGCAATCGAGCAAGAGCCGAGGTCTGCTTTGCTTGAACCTTAGGCTCGCTTGAGAGAGCCCTCACGGCATGGCCGATGAAGGAGGGCGATGAAGGAGGGCACCGATTTATCGAATGAGAGCGGCAACCCAATGGAGGAGGATGGGTGTTCGATGAACTTGCTCGTGGGGAGGGAGGTGGACCGATGGTGAAATGGAAATGTTTAAGGTAAAACTGTTAGGGTTTAAATTTTAGGGAAAAAGTAGAGTAATTAACCTAAAACACCCTAAGAGTCAACTAACTGTCAAAAAGATTTATGTAGGTTTATGAAAATCTAGCGGAAATTTAGGAGTCCGTTTAAATGGGAAAATTTTCCATTTTTAAATTTCTTTCGTAAAGATTTGGATGTATAACTAGTTATTTATTGATGAAAAACTTCAAATTTTGGAGAACTCTAGTATTAAAATGGAAAACATCAAAATAAAATTTTCCAAATTAGTACTAAAATTTCCAAAATTTAGGAAACAATGTTTTCCATCTAGTTATATATTGAAATATTTATAAACGAGATTAAAATAAGGAATTTTCCTAACTAAACAAACCCTAAACCCTAAAGATTTCTTCAAACCTAAGGGTTTGTTTTGTAGGTTACCCATTTTTATCACGAGTGTGGATAGGTTGTGCCAATGGCACAATATGTGTGCCCCTAGATATAAGAAGGAAGGATGATAAACACGATTTGGCCAACGCACCGCGTTTACCGGCGACAAACTCGGGACCGCGATAAGGTAAGACGATCACCTTCCTTCCTCTTGCAGAAACGAAATCCAACAACAAATCAACCGATCCACCTCCTTTCTCGCACGAACGCAACAAAAGGACGACAAAACACAAGCAACCCCCTTCCTTCGGCAACAAAAACCGCCAGCCACGCCGTAGTGTTCAACAACCAAAACTCATGCTCTAAGGGCGCATAAAGATGTTCTTCCTGTAAATAGTGATGCTCTACATCAACGTTACGATGCTCCCGATTAAAGACTGGCCCAAAAATTTCTGCATATAACTGACATTAATTAGATTTTTTTTAACCACAAATGATGTGTTTCTGGCACCAATGTGAAGCTCTAATTTAAAATCATGACGCCTTTCTCAATAAATCATCATGCTCCACCTTGTCCCTGTTTGTCAATAAATGGATGATCTTTGAGGTAGAACGGGTGCAAAGAAACAATATGGTGCTCTTCATTCACAATGATGAGCTTCGTAAAAACGTGATTCTCTTTAATCAATGTACAATGCTCGTGTTTTACAAATTGATGCTCTTGTTACCCAAATGAACCAGACAATAAAATTATGTTTTTTCAACTTTTTAACGTTACAAATGCTCCTAATGACATGTCCGATGCTCGTAGATTCCATAGTGGTGCTCGGGCTTCAAAATATGATGATCTTCCATTTAACATAGACTTAAAGTTTGAACGCCACGTGTTACTAATACTGGCGTCAAAACTGTAACGAGTGACCACGTGACCACATTTCAAATCAAAATTGTTAGAAACAACTTTCCTCAGCTCAAACTGCCTTTACCACGATTTCCCTCCCTATAACTCTGACTATTCATCTACCGAACGTCTCTAAATTTATCATACACCTTCTTCATCATCTTCAGCCGCTCGATCGATTTCTCATTCAACCGGCTAACAAGAATCTACGACCGGCTGACATGTTCTAATTTTATGTTGTCTATGTTTGATAAGAGACGACTTACAGAGAATGTATCGATTTTAGAAACCCTTTCTAATGTCTATGTTTGACATGTTCTAATTTTATGTTGTGAAAGCATAAAGATTGAACAAATTAGATGATGACAAACAAATAACTTTATTAATCATTCATCATATAATACATGTGTGACACCAAAGTGGTGAAGTACATCTAACTTAATTACAATCTACGAAAACCCATTTCTTTGACATGTCTAGCAAATACAAGTGGTGGCAATGGCTTAGTTAGAGGATCTGCCACCATCAAGTCTGTAGATATGTACTCAATTTTGACTTCACCCTCTTCAATTGCATCCCTTACGAAATGATATTTCATGCTTATGTGCTTGGTCTTTCCATGGTACTTGGGATCTTTGGTGTAAGCCATGGCCGCCATACTATCACTATAAATAGTAATAGGCCTTTCCACCATGATTTGAGATTCCAAGTTCTTAAGAAAGAAGTCAAACCAAAGGGCTTTTTGTACAGCTGAGACACATGAGATAAACTCAGCCTCCATGGTTGACAATGCTATACAAGTTTGTTTCTTACTACACCATGTAGTAGCCCCACCATTAAATAGAAATACATAACCAAAAGTAGATTTGCTGGAGTCACGATCTCCACCCCAATCAGCATCAGAGTAACCATGCAAATCAAGCTTCTTGCCTTGATAGCATAGCCAATAATCTTTAGTACCTTTAAGGTACCGTAGAACCCTCTTGACACTCTTCCAATGCCGCATTCCGGGGTTTGAAGAATATTGAGCCAATAAGCCAACCGCTTGGCTAATGTCAGCCTTGTACACAACATGGCATACATTAAGGAACCTATAGCACTGGTATGGTATGTTTGTCATCTCTTCCTTTTCTGATGGAGTCGTGGGACACATGTCCCCTCCAATCTTGCATCCATATGCAAGTGGGGTATTCATGGGTTTGGAGTTGGTTAAATTAAACCTTTCCAGGATCTTATCAATATAAGGTTCTTGTGAGAGGCCTAACATGCATTCCTTTCTATTCCGGTGTATTTGACACCTAAAATAAAGGAAGCTTCTCCCATGTATTTCATGTCGAAAGTGGAAGATAACCATCCTTTGATGGTTGTCATTAACACAACTCCACTACTTGCAATTAGTATGTCATCTACATACAAGGTCATTTTAGCATAATTGGATCCAGATGAGTACAAGTATACACAATGATCTTCATGCATCATTACAAAACCATAGCTTGTAATTGCATGATGGAACTTAAAGTACCATTATCTTAAAGCTTACTTAAGACCATAAATAGACTTTTTAAGTCTACATACCTTGTCCTCAAGACCTTCTTGGACAAACCCTTCTGGTTGTCTCATATAAATCTCTTCACTCAAATCACTGTTAAGGAAAGCTGTTTTAACATCCATTTGATGTAACTCCAGATCCAAGTATGCCACAATGGCAAGTAGTAATCTGATGGAATTGAATTTCACTACAGGTGAGAAGGTATGTTTGAAATCAATACCTTCCCTTTGTGTGAAACCCTTAGCCACCAACCGGGTTTTGTATCTTTCGATACTTCCATCAGAATTCTTCTTTATCTTTAACACCCATTTATTACCAATGGCCTTCCGACCAATAGGAAGATCTGACAATTCCCACGCACCATTCACTGCCATAGAATGAAGTTCTTCATTTATGGCATTTAGCCATTCTTATCTTTGTGCACTATTAAGAGCTTCTTTAATATTACTTGGTTCATCTATTTCAGATGACACCAAATAAGTTTCACCGTCCGAGAGACCCCACCTTTTGGGTTGTCACGATTCCCTAGTCGATCTTCTCAACATGGGTGGAGGTGGTTCTAGCTCTTGTTGATCCTCAACTCCCTCTTAAACAAGTGTATCCTCTACAGGATCTTGTTCCATGTGATCCAAAACATTGGATTTATCATTAGGAGTCACAACTCCCTCTTGTTGAGGTACTCCTTGTGAAGTAGGTGCACCTTGTGCAACTGGTACTTCTAAAGTACTAGGTTGATCCTCTTCAAGGATTGGACCGAAAGAGTTAAGATCATTACATTCACTAACTTTAGGAAACTCACTTTCCATGAAGTTGGCATTTCTGCCATCAAATACCAATCCTTCTTTGTGACCGATCATATCTAAGAACACAACCTTTTGAATCAATGCAATATCCAAGGAAAACACATTTCTTTCCCCGAGGACCCAATTTTCCCAAAGGATGGTCCGGAACATGCACGTAAGCAACACAACCCCAAGGGTGCATGTAGCTTAGGTTAGGCGACCTCTTCTTCCACAACTCATATGGAGAAGAGTCGATGTTGTTAGTTGGTACTCTATTGAGGATGTGAACTGCACAAAGCAGTGCATCACTCCAATAGATGATGTCCAAGTTAGTCTTAGCCATCATGGACCTTACCATATCCATTAGAGTTTTGTTCTTCCTTTCAGACACTTCATTTTGTTGGGGTGTCCAAGAAAGAGTGAACTCCTTCTGGATTCCTTTCATGTCACAAAAGGCTTTGAAGGCATTTGAATTATACTCTCCACCTCTATCTGTTCTCAAGGATTTTATTTTCTTACCCAATTGGTTCTCAACCAAATGTACATACTTCTCAAAGTACGATAAAGCCTCAGCTTTGTTCTTAAGTAATGTGTGAATCGAGTATAATCATCAGTAAATGTAATGAAATATCTATAACCATTTCTTGATGTCACTCTCATAGATCCACACAAGTCAGAATGAACTAAATCTAATGCTTATTCTCTTCTAGTTTCATGCCTAAAAGGCTTTCTTGTTGCCTTTCCTTCAAGGCATGCTTGGCAACTTGGCAAGACAACTTTGGTCAAGGATCCAACCAAGCCATTTTTGGCTAACTTATTCATCTTATCTTGACCCACATGTCCAAACCTTTCATGCCAAGTCATTTCACTTATGACCTCGGTCACATGGCAACTTGATGAAGCATTAGTGTGGCTACTCGGTCTAATTTCATACAAGCCATTATTTACTAAACATTCACACATAACTTGATTATCTTTGAAGATAGGAACACTATCATTCGAAAAAGACAAGCTATATTTATACTTTAATAAACTACTTATAGAAATCAAATTCTACAAATATCTGGTACATATAATGTATCAATAAGATATAAAAATCCATTACATACTGGGACTTTACATGTCCCTATTCCTACTACATCAATCACAGAATTACTCCCACCGAGACACACTTTGCACCACTTGGAAGTTTCCTGTAAGCCACGAATCAAGACTTGTCTCGGACTATGTGGTCCGTTGCTCCTGAGTATACAATCCATAAAGAATTGCTTTCAGTTAGCAAAGAACAAGATGCAACATATACATCTGAAGCAGTAGTAGGTATATGTACCTTAGAAGGACTTGCAATCTTTTGCAAAGTGCCCCTTCTTTCCACAATTGAAGCATTTGAGCTTAGAAACGTCCCTTTTCTTTTTGAACTTATTCAAATTGGGACCGTTTCCACCTCCTTTACCTTTTCCATATCCTCCCTTGTTCTTTCCACCTTTACCAAACCATTTTCCCTTTCCTTTGTTTCCTCCCCTTTTGTTGGAGGAAGTAGAAGCAACATATGCTTGGAATGGTTTTTGAGGGCCATTACTTCGGCCTCGAGTAAAAGATGGCGGGCTATATCATCAAACATTTTGATCTGAGGATTGTGGCGCAAGTTGACCTTCATCAACTGCCAATCATCATCTGGCAAAGATCGGATTATAGCTTGGACCTGTTGTTCATCTGTGCGGTCGTGCCCGGCTTGCTTCAATTGGTGGATCATCCGAGACATTCTCTCGAAGGTGAGAACTCATGGTGTGATCAGCTCAGTTTTTATAGTTCTCAAACCTCAGAATCATTGATCTCTGTTTCTCCACAGAAACATCACCATATTTGGTCTTGACAGTGTCCCAAATTTCTTTGGCACTATCAAGGGTTGAGAACTCAACCATGATCTCATCCACCATGGTCGAAAGAAGGGTCACTCGGCAAAGATGATTCTTTTTCAGATAAGCCACATAGGTTGTCTGGTCTTGCCCTTCTTCCGGTTGAGCAACCTGACCTCAATCAGATAAAACCTCAAGTGTGTCCTGCTCAGTAAGAATGAACTTGACCTTTTGCTGCCAAAACGGATAGTTGTCACCATCCAATTTGAGGTCCTTCTTCAGTTCAGCTACAACATTCTTACATGCCATCTACATTGTTACACCCACCGCCGACATTCTGTAATGTTTATGTGAATTTCGACCGTAAGTTTAAATTCTGTAATTATCAGATCACAAACGGCTTGTGATTAATTAATGGAATTCAGTGTTTGGGAGTTATTTTGGTGCATATCTCCTAGCATCCTTCCACCACCTCGGAAGAACATAACGCTTAGGTAGCTTAGTAACATTGTTAATATTCAAAATCCGGACAGCGTGACGGCATAGGAAACCAACTTGCTCAAACAACATGAAGAACAACTAAGAGTAGCAGGGTCAGTCTTGACAAACCGAATAGTGCATTGGCGCAAATCATAGTTTGAATAAATAACTGCATAATCACTCACATCCCCATCAACTGCAATCGTTTCAAAAGAAAGCCAATGACTGTCATTAACCTCTCTCTCAAACCGATCAAATAATAGCAAGCTGTATATCATAACAACCGAAGTTAGAATGTCAAGCCTCTGAAACTTCCTCAGAGTGTGACCATGGTTCCTGTAATCCTCTTGGTTCGACTTATCTCTCCACTCACTAATCCTTTTAGTCAAGGAGCGAACCATTTCAACCAATGAAGATGTACTATCACAAATGTCACTCAACATGTGATTAGTGCTCTCGCTCCTCTGCATAGATAAGATGCCTATAAGGAGGAACAAACAAAACAGCCTAAACACCAGTATAAAACCACCCACACAGTCATGGATGCTCCCAGTAGATAGTTAGATGCTCCTAACAGTGCTGCATGATGTGCCCAGTGTACAAAACAAATGCACCTAACTAAAAACACAAACGTTCACAAATATTATCTCCATAAAAAATCATTTAATACAAAAAGGTACAGGATAATTGAAAACAACATAAAGGAATGAGATGCACCAATTTAAATATGATGTGTAGATATCAACAAACTATGATGTTCCTAGGTCGCAAGAGGAATGATCTGCACAGACAGAATGATGTGCTTATGAAACAAAGAGACACATAAAAACAAAAACATACCTGCAGAGAAACAGTTAGCACCCATAGTAGGACACCACTTTGACCTCAGCTCTAGAGTAGTAGCCAACCCACTAATTACCTTCCAGATCATACTCTTGAACCATCGCAAACCACTTCTCAAGCAACTCCTCGGATAAACAACGATATAGACAGAAAAAAAATTCCCGCTCAAAATCCTCATTACTTTTCAACAGATAAACAAGATGACTCCTCGCATTCTGAGAGATGTGCCACAAACAAAGCCGATGCCTGGACGCTGGAAGATGCCTCTCAACAGCTAGTGCAATGGCTGCATCCTGATCAATCATGACTGTAGAAGGTTGTTTACCAACAACGCTCTCAAGAAAGCGGTCAAACAACCATCCGAAAATATCAGCCTTCTCATCAACAAGAAACCCACAACAAAAAATAACATTGAATCCATGGTTGTTAACACCAACAAAAGGGGCACAAACCATACCATACATATTCGTACGATAAGTTGTATCAAAGAAAACAACATCCCCAAAAATATCATAATCAACAAGCATATCGGAATCTCTCCAAAAAAAGTTGCTTAGATGACCATCGACAATCACAAATTGATGCTCCGAAATCACAAATTGATGAAACATAATTACACTGATGCTCCGAAATCATAATTACACTGATGCTCCGAAATCACAAATTGATGTTCTCAAAGGAAAGTATGATGTGCCGCACAAAATTTATAAAGTGCATGATGTCATTTTCAAAATCAACTATTAATGTGCCTCACATAATGTCATGATGATAACAGAATAAAATAAACATAATCATCTATATTGAGGACATCATTACGAAATACACACACTAGCATGCATACAATGTATAATATCATCACAAAAAAATCCACAAGTCAAAAATAATAGAATGATGTGCCGCCAACAACATAGGATGGCCCATACTAGCAATATGATGTTTTATTATCGGGAAATAGCCTCAACTCCCCTGACCAATAACGAACCAGAAATAGGATGCTCTCTTAGCACAAAATGATGTTCTGCCAATTTAAACTAATGCACATAATGAGCAAAAGATCATGAAAAAAATAATGATATAATTCTAACCTGAAGATTCGCCGCTTACACTTGCTTGAAGTTCACCAACAAGGGAATGAAGATCAGTAGAACCAATAACATCAACCAAAGACTCCAACCTAAAAGGATCCAACAAAACTTCTTCATCCACATAACCAGAATCACAAATACTAGAATCACGAATTGCAACACTCTGAGAACGATAACCATCACCATCATCAACTGAACAAACATCATGAAACAAAGATCAAACGTATAGATTACACTAAAAAAACTGAACAAACTAAAAACAACCCCAATGAACTAGTATTCAAATCGAAATCAAGAGATCTCGCCGCCATTGAAACTGAATGAAGAATCGCAAAACTCCGAGATTGAGTCGATAAAAACTCAACTCACAAACTGAAATCCACAACGAACACAAAGTAGAACACGATTTCAAAAACGATAGACGAATCGCGAAACTCAAACCAACAAGCAACGAACAGAAAAAAAACATTCGATCGACAAAGTAAATGAGCTACTGTGGGGAAATAATGGAGTTGTGGGTGATAACAATAGATGCGGAAAAATAATGACAATTTTACAAATAAATGGACTTGGGCATAAAGAAGCAGATAACAATGAAAATAAAAATAAAAGTGGGTGGCACGCAATAGCATATAGGTGGTGTGTGAAGGAGCAATTTCTATTTTCAAGTACCCCTCTGTTCTGAAGTACTTGAAGTACACCATTGTACTTTGTGAAGTTGGACATTTTAGCACCTAAAGTTTTTTTTCTGTAAGTTTTGTTGTGTATTTCTCCTATGTTGAGGCTAAAAAATGGGTGTATTCATGCAAAGGAGCAATGTTTCCCATTGTTATAGCCTATTAAAGAATCTGTGTAGAAAGAAATCATGGTTGATGGTTTTTTTTTTTCGTTGTGGAAGCGTAAGACGTAATTTTAATGTTGTTGCAGGCTTGACGGAACCCCGTTTGTGAAATGGCCAAAGCCGTTTGCCTAGTGTTGTAACCCTGTTCATTTAATCAGAGAAATATTGGTCAGCGGCCCTAACGAGGGGCCTAACATTAGTCATTCTAAAAGGAGCCACATATTCGTCAGCGTCCTTTACGAGGCACCTAAAGTTAGTCATTCTAGAACATTCTAGATGAAAGTGTAGTAAAAGAGTTACCGAATGGCGTTGGAGTCGTTAAAATTAGCGTTAGAGTTTAGTAAAATAACGTTTAATTAACGCGATTGTATAATTTTAGAACTTTTTGTATTTTTTATTTGATATTTAAGTATAATGTACGTTTTAGATGTTAGTACTAAATAGAATATAGTGTATTTAAGTGTTTTGTATGGGAAATTATTTTTATGATTCCTCTTAGGTTAACTCTTGTTGAAGTATGTGTTTGAGACAATACCTAAAGTCATCACCCGTACTCTAGATTCCGTGGTTGTCATATTTAAAATGTTTAGCTCTTCTGAAATAGTAGTTTTGTCTATTCTATAAGCCCATGTGTTGTTTTTATTGATTAAAAACAGTAATTAATCTCATTAAAAAGCTTGCATCATTTTAGGGTAGATAGTAACGCTATTGATGATTGCCCTAACGTCGTTTATGAGCAATGAAACGCTGGTTAATGGGCTTTAGTGAGTCATAGTGTAAGTCCAGGTGCATGGAGCGGCGTCAGTGGGCACTTTTAGGGTGTCTTTTGTGCAACATTAGTTTTCCGAGAAAACGCTAGCGGTGCACGCAAAGGGTTCAGACTCCACTGTTGTTGATCAGCTAACCTCACTAGCGCATTTGGTTTGAGATGGATTTACCCCTGGGTTGTGGTTGTTTATGCGTAATGAAATGTAAGTATGGCGCAGTGGAAGAACTAGTAACATTCCTCTCCTCTGTTTGATTCTGCCGGTCATCCCCTTTGGTGGTGGTTGTTGATGCTGTGTAGGAGGTGTGTATTTATGGTTCATTGATTTATTTATGCATACGTGAAGAGAAACTTGGACTACAACGTGGTTGTCGACGCACGTAATACAGTTGACGTATTTGGTTGACAGATGGATGAAAACAGAGACTCTCTTCGCGATTTCATGGCGTCATCATGGGGTGATAACAAATTTGATTGTGGTGCAAAGAACTGGGTCAGCTCTAGTAATGCAAGCCGCTATCCTCCGGCACATTCAAGTTGGAAAGGTAACGATGCTGAATTCTTTGAAAATATGGATGCGGCAGAGGACAACACGGAATCGGAAAAGAGTGACGAGGAGTTGTGTAATGACGATGTTTTTGACGATCGGTGGAGTGCAATAGTTTTACAAGAGAGTAAGCCAGTGCAGAAGTGGGAACTTGTGGATTTGAAGGATATCTTTTTTGATGACACTGAGTGTGCAGAGAGGTTCTATAAATGCTATGCTAAAGTTATGGGTTTTGGGACGAGGAGGGTTGAGAAAAAAATGAGCCCAAGTTCGCTCCCCATGAGAGGCAAAGGAAACCCATGAGAGTTGGAAGGTGTGGATATCCTGCTTCATTCCGGGTCAATTGTGTTAAGGAAACCGGTAAGTATGAAGTGAGGGAGTTCAAGACAGGTCATAATCACCCTATGGTCGAGAGAACTGAAATGCACCTTGTTGCATCGCACAAAAATGTAAGCTTTATGGCGAAGGAGCAAACAAAGCAGATGAAGAGGGTAGGCATCAAGACCGGTGTTATAATGGACTACATGGTCTTGGTCGCAGTGGTTTCAACGAGTTGGGTTCAGCATTAAAGATCTTTACAATTTTGTCGATAGTGATCGAAGGGTTCAAATAATGGATAGTGACGCAGAGGCTGCTATAGGGTACTTGACTAGAGTTGTGGAGGGAGATCCGGGCATGTATTGCACCTATCGTGTGGACGAGGGAGCAGACTCCGCTATCTTTTCTCGGGCCGACACCCAAATGCAACGGGATTTCTGATCGTTTGGTGATGTTGTCGGGTTCGACTCAACTTTTAGAACAAATGAGTACGGACTGCCTTTTATAACTTTCCTTGGTGTGAATAACCATTTCTCCACAATTGTATTTGCATGCGCTCTTATGAATGAGCAAAGTGAGGAAGCTTTTGTTTGGTTGTTGGAGAACTTTGTGGAGTGTATGAATGGGAAGACCCCCGTTTGGTGATTACAGATCAAGATACAGCCATGCGTGTAGCCATACGGAAAGTACTCCTAATGCGATACATCGTTTGTGTTCGTGGCACCTAATGGGTAAATCGCTCCGAGAAGGTGAAAGATGGGAAATTTAGACATGAGTTCCGGGACATTTTTGCGAAGTTAATGCTCTGGATTGATGATGCCGATGATTTCGAGAGAGTGTGGCATGCGAATGTGTCTGAGTATGGGTTGCAAGATAACCCCTGGGTGAAGCAGATGTATGAGCGGAAAAATATGTGGGCTTTAGCTTATCTAAAGGGTCACTTCTTTGCCGGTATGTCAAGCAACCAAAGGTGCGAAGGGATGCACTTTTACCAGAAAAGGTTTGTTAGAAGCAGGTTAAAATTGTTCCAGTTTGTGAGGCATGTGGATATTGCATTAGCAAGAATGATGGAGAAGGTAGTTCAGAACAATTATAATAGCAAGCATAAGTGTTACGGTCACCTCGAGTGGGTTGCGATCGGGTGACCCGGGGCTCCGGTTTTGGCCTGCGGGTCACGTTCTTCGGCGTTCAGGCGGCTCCCGAGCCTTATCCGAGTATCATTTTGGCGAACCCTTTCGTATTTGAGGTCGTGTGGGTCCCCCGGACGTTTCCGCCGAAAATATTTTTCCGGCGCCGGGGGGGTTGTCGGGATCGTCTCGGGACGTATGCGGGCTCGGTAGCGCTCCCGAGACCTCAGTTTGAGAAGCCGTTTGCAGATTTGGAGTCGTGGGAATGTCCCGGAGGTTTCTATGGAGAATAATATTTGGGGCGGGACGTTCGGTCCCGGGCGACTCCCGGGGCTCGGGACGGGAATCCCGGGGCTCGGGATGGAATTTCTCCGATGGCTCCATGGTAGGTTTTGTTATAATTCAAGATGGATTTTATGAGTAGTTTTGAGGAATTTTGGAGTAGCGGGATTTTGGTTCGAGTTGACACGCTCGCACATCGGGATTTGTTCGGGTTCAGCGAGCTCGGTAGGACACTCTGGAATTGTAAATGAACTTTTGGAACATGTTTTATGAATGTTATAATATTCTGAGGGTTGTGTCCAAGTTTCATTTATTTTGGAGTTCGGTAACTGTGTTGGGCCAAAATTGGAACTTTTGGAAAAGTTAGGAGGTTAATTTGATTTTGGCCACAAAATACAAATAATTCAGCATGGGCAGCAGCCTGTATTCGGCAGAATGGGAGAGAGAGTTAAAAGGACACTTGGCTTGTTTTTATTCAAGATGAAAAAGAGAAGTAAATATATATGGGATATATATTTCATATTATGGAATTATTTCTTCTTTTCTTCTTCTTCTTCTTCTTCTTCTTCTTCTTCTTCTTCCTCACTTCATCCGCCACCATGAGAGCACCTCCAAGCTTCTTGTTCTTCAAATCTTGGCTCAAATCAACAAGGAAATGGATCCTTTTTGTGGTAAGCATTCTCCATTGCTCTCTTTTCTTGTTGGAAACAAGATTTTGATGGAAAAGAGAGAGATTTGTGAATGATGGGTTTGTTCATGACTACCATCTAGAGTGATTCTCTTGCTTCCATCTTTTAGTATGTTGTTCTTGGGTTGTAGGGGAGTGAGAATCAAGTGTTAGATTTTGGAAAAACTCCTTGGATGCTAGAAACCTAAAATGGCGAAATTTTGGGAATTTTTCTAAAATGGTGTATGTTTGTCTTCTTGGATCATGCTTCAATTATGTTGTTCCAAGCATGATTCTAAGCTTATGTATGGATTCAATTTGATGGAAAACAAGTTGGGTTAGAAACCCCCTTTTGGCCGAATTTGAATGTTGGTGTTCAATGTTGAAATTGGTTGTTTTGGATGCAATTGGTTAGCATTCTTGGTTTAGAAGTGTAATTGGTTATTAGAATGGTTGTTTGATGGCTTGATTGGATTGAATTGGAAGTTGGATGAAATGTTGGTATAGAACCGAATTGGTTAAGTGAAACTTTTCCTATGTTGGGGTTTGATTTTGGTTGAATTGGATGTTGAATTGGTATTGGGGTTGAATTTAGGTGTGGTTTGGTGTTTGAAACGTGGATTTCGGGTAAGAAATGGAAAAGTTACTATTATGCGGGTTTATCGAAAAATGTCGGGTAATGAAGGGTTTTAAGGTTGGATTGAGTTTGTCAATGTATAATCTTGCATTGTCTAAGTTGGTTCTGAATTTTGATGTTTCTGTGGAAATCTGGAATTTCTTGAAATTCACGGATTTTCGGTTTTGGGGTCGGGGTGTAGTTTGGTAGTGTGGTTGGTAAGGTTGCTAATTCAACTTGAATTGACAGATTCTGAGGTTCGGAGGTTAGAAAAAGAGAGGTTTCTGAGTTTCGGGTCGCGGTGTGGAAGTCGTCCAGATTCGGTCTAATACTCTGGATTTGTGAGGTAAGGGTTTGGTTCTGTTGTTTTGGTAAGATAGGTATATGTTTTGGTTTTACTTTCTGTTCTGCAAGTATTTCGAGATTATATGCCTTAAAGCATATTCTGTAGTCTGTAGGAGTATGTCTTGTGGCATACTGCATGCATTAACCCTACGGCAGGTTGTGGGTTCGCTACCCAGTGGTGCACCATGCTTCGTAATAGCCCGGCTTCGACTCCTTAAAGGGAGGCCGTGCCCGATTTGTTATAAGGGTTATGGCGATTTAGAATCGCACATCCTTCGGGATTCTGATCTGTTTCCTGTACATGCATGATATTCTGTATTCTGTTGCGTATATTGCTATCTTTCTGTTTTGCAGGGTTACATATACTTACCTTACCCCAAATCCCTTACGGGTCCTTTCTAGGACTCACCCTTTTGGGTTACATTTTTGGTTTCGAGTAGACTGGTAAGCGGCCAATGGAGTAGGTTTCCGTGAGGCTTCTACCTTGGTTGAGTTTAGCGGTTTGCACCTTGCGGGCCGGGATTTTGTCTACTTGGTCTGAATCCCGCGCGATGTATTTTGATGCTTAGTCCTAGGTTTGGCTCTGTAGCTGCATATGCATATTTTTCTGGATTGTTGTGATGATTGTATATATGTGTATATATATTCTGTTCTGTTGCATGTTCTGAGCGCTTGGCGCTTGCTAGATACCCTAGGTTCGAGAAACTCTGTGTGTATCTATGTTGTGTGCGTAGGTACTCGTCCATGGAGGGCGGGGCTTACTATGTTGCTAATGCATGAACTGTTTGTATGGTGATGGTGATGTGCTCGTCCATTCCCGAGGGGCGAGACTCACCATGGATTTTATTTTAGTACATGTATGAAATTTTCAGGTTGCTTCCACAATCGCTTCGCTTTTCGGGTCCACTACGCGCGACAGGTCTCGATGGACCTGCCATCTTGTATTATTCCGGCTTCCGCTTCCGACGTCCCGGCGCCCCCGCCTCCGCAAACGGGCTCGGGTGGCGTATGGTGACAAGTTGGTATCAGAGCAGGTAAGTGACCATATTGGTCGTCAGTGGTGACTTGTAGTGACAACTAATGTTGTACATTTTGTTTTAGAATGGTTTGGTACGGAGATTGGCCACCTCCTTACTTGAACCACTTTAAAATAAAATTGTGGAACAAAGTTTGGTCCTTCAAGTTATCCTGGTAGTTGCAGTTTACGGAGCTCAGGATTTCTGGATTTTGGTAAAACTATTACGAGAAAGGGATTGTGGAAAAGATCCAGGTACGTAAAATTGTGTGTTAGGAAAAGATTTGGTGAAATAAGCATGAACTGCTTCTGTGATTTTGTGAAATACATGATTTTATTATTTTGAGAAATAATTTCTGTCAAGTACTGCATTGCACTACAGAGCCTTAGAAAGCTGCTGCTAGTTTCTGTAGGGATTAGAAGTGACTGATTGGTCTGGACTCTATTTGGTATGAAATCTCTCAGGTTTGGTTAACACGCGTAGACAGCGTGTTTTGCGACCGGAGGGAGGGGACTGTAATCCAACGCCTCCGAGAGATAGGGTTTGAACTGTTGGTTATGGGTTGAGTTGGTATATGGTTTGGAAATTTGGTTTGGGATAAGTTGTTTTTCCGGTTGGACTTGGTTTGAGGAATTGTGTACTACACGCGAATAGCGTGATTTGGTACCGGAGGCGGGGCTGGGATCCCACACCTCCGTGGAATAGGATACGGGTTCAGCGTAACTCGTGGTCTGAACAACCACACTCACCGCCCCGAGGTTTAGCGGTCGTAGGGACCCCTCTCGATTTGGTATTACCCGCCACCCTAGCCGGTTCGGGGCGACGATGGCGGGGAAGATCTGATTATGCCACAGTAAGGGCATTTTGATTAGGTGGTAATAGCGAGACTTAAGCCACTGCTCGCCACAGCTTTGGGATTGGTAAGTGAGTGACTCCGAGGAGGATGGTCACTACGACACCTAGACTTCTCATCGGTCCCATCAACGACGGGAGATCGAGGCACCGATCGACGAGGTCAGACTGGAAAGGTTTCGAGTTTGAACCCCGAGGTTCAATGACCGAGAAGGGCTAGAGGTAGTAGAGATTTGGTTTGCAGGAGTTGACAAACTCGGGAGGCTACATTTTCCATCGGCGGTGCGGCGGGGATGTAGCCGAGGACCTCCGTCGGCGCAGTTTGATGATCTGGAGCGGGGACCACGGCTATCGGAGAGTATGAGTCAGAGTTTGATCGGCTGGTTTACTACGTACCGTAGTACCATGGAATGGAAGAATAGAAGGCCAAGAGGTTTATTCATCGACTGCATCCCGAGTACAGGTGGGCTTTGAGACCTTTAGATATTACTTTGTATCGGGAGGCGGTTCTTAAGGCTCAACTCCTCGAGCAAGAGGAGGTTGAGAGTCACCTCACCTCGCAGCGAGGTTAGGGGAGTACGAGGGGCTCCACACAGCAGGGACCCCGGCAGATTTCTGGACGGCCGAATAGGCCTGGGCAGTTTAGTAGAGGCAGAGGGAGAGTATCACCGGCACGACCTTGTCCGTTTTGTAGTGGGTATCACCCCGGTTGACTTTGTTACAGGCAGGAGGGCCGAGGTTTACGTTGTGGGTCTGACACTCACTGGGTACGGGATTGCCCTCTAACTGTAGGACAGGGTTTCGGCAGTCTGCAGCGTCCACAGTCTCGGGCACAGCCCAACGCGCCGCGTGGGCGTGTGTTTCAGCGGGGTGGCCCGAGACCTCAGCAGCGACAGCAGCTTCAGCCACCCCCCCACCACAGCAGCCCAGAGTAGGGCGAGTTTTCCAGATTGAGAGGGGAGGCCCTAGCCATCGTGAGGATCTAGTCGGCAGGCGGACACTAGCCAGCCAGGAGGCTTGAGTCAGCAGGAAGTTCTGTAAGGTACTATATTTCCGAATGAGATACCGGTTCATGCGTTATTTGATATAGGAGCATCTATTTCTTTTGTAACACAGAAATGTGTTACATCTCTGCATCTGTCTGTTAGTACTTTGCCTCAAATGCTTTTAGTAAAAACTGCTGGGAGTCAGTTTCTGTTTTCCAATGATATGGTTCAGGGTTGTACGATATCTGTAGGTGGACATCATATAGTATCGGATCTGTTGGTTTTAGACACACCGAACTATGATGTTATTCTTGGGATGGACTGGCTATCCAAGAATTCTGTGCACATTGATTGTGCAACCCGAACCATTATGGTTTCTGGAGAGGTACTACCTCTCACGGCTCCGACTGGTTTGACTATCGCACAGCACAGTACAGAGTTGCAGATTTCGGATCAGCTGTCGATAGTTGGTGTAGGGGAATGTTATGATCTCAATGAGGCTGGTATTAGGTTGAAGTTAGATAGTATACCAGTGGTTCGAGATTTTCCGCAGGTATTTCCGGAGGAGTTGCCCGGATTACCACCAGAGCGGGAAATTGTGTTTGAGATCTACCTGCAGTCGGGTACTGCTCCGATATCTATTCCTCCTTATCGGATGCCCATTTCTGAGATGCGGGAGTTAAAGAAGCGATTGGAGAAATTACAGCGAAGGGCTTCATCCGACCGAGCACTTCACCGTGGGGTGCTCCGGTTCGCTTTTGTTAAGAAGAAAGATGGGACGCTTGACTTTGCATTGATTACGACGGTTGAATGCTCTTACTTTGAAGAATAAGTATCCGTTGCTTGAGGATTGATGATCCTTTTGATCAACTTCGGGGTTCGAGAGTTTTCTCGAAGATTGATCTCCGATCTGGGTATTTTCAGCTTAGGGTGAAGGATGAGGATATACCTAAGACTACTTTCCGCACCCGATATGGACACTTTGAGTTTACGGTCATGTCATTCGGGCTGACCAATGCTCCGGCGGCATTCATGGATCTGATATATCGGGTGTTCCGACCCTACTTGGACTCATTTCTGGTGGTTTTTATCGATGATATTCGATATATTCTAGGGATGAGGACTCGCATCGGGAGCATCCGAGGGTAGTTACGAGACACTTTGGGAACATTAGCTTTATGCTAAATTCTCAAAGTGTGAGATCTGATTCGGGAAGTCACTTTTCTGGGATATATTATATCTGAGCATAGTCTGTCTGTGGATCCAGAGATGGTGAGGGTAGTTCGGGATTGGAAACAACCTACCACGGCACGGAGATCGGGAGCTTTCGGGGTTAGCAGGATATTATCGGAGGTTTGTCTGGGATTTTCTATTCGCATCTCCGCTCACGCAGCTTGACCAAGAAGGGTCAACCGTTTATCCTGTCCGATAGGTGTGAGCAGAATTTTCGGGAGTTGAAGCGGCGGTTGACTAACGCTCCGATTCGACTCTTCCAGATCCGAGCTTACCGTATGTGATTTATACGGATGCTTCCACGTCCGGTTTGGGGTGTGTGTTGATGCAGGAGCGTAATGTGGTAGCTTATGGGTCGAGGCAGCTGCGACCGCATGAGCTGAACTAACCGACACATGATCTGGAGTTGGTTGCAGTGATTTATGCGCTGAATCAATGGAGGCATTATCTGCTTGGTAACAAATTTCAAATTCTTACCGGCCATAAGAGTCTGAAATATCTGTTTACGCAGAAGGAGCTTAACTTGAGGCAGCGCTGATGGCTCGAATACATTAAGGATTATGATTGTAGTATCGAGTACATCTTTGGCAAGGGCAACACGGTTGCCGATGCTCTGAGCAGGAAGTTTACCGGGTTGGTCAAGGGAGGAGATGTTGGGGACCGATCCGAGGAGAGAGATTTGACATGCCTTTGGCACAGGTGGCAGCTCTGGGAGCGTGCTCAGGTTTACACACTTGCCATACATTCTGAGTAGTTTGACAGGGTGCGCGAGGCGCAAGATAGAGATCCGGGGGTGAAGAAGTTATCTGGGGAGGATAAGGGGTCTTTGTTACCGGCATTTCAGTATAGGCAGGGATTGTTGTACTTCCGAGACCGCCTTTATGTACCAGAGGATCAGGAGCTCCGGAATGAGATTTTAGAGGAGGCACATTCGAACAGGTTGAGTATTCATCCCGGGAGTGAGAAGATGTATCAGGATCTGCGTACTCACTTCTGGTGACCTAGTATGAGGAGACACATTGCCACACATGTGTCTAGGTGTGCCGTATGTCAGCAAGTGAAGATTGAGCATCAGAAACCGGCAGGGACACTGCAGACTTTGCCCATTCCAGTCCGGAAGTGGGGCAATGTTACTATGGATTTTCTGACTGCACTGCCCCTGACACGGTCTCGCCATGATGCTATCTGGGTTTTTGTGGATCGGCTGACAAAGTGCACACACTTTCTGCCTATTCGGTCCGCTGACCCTGCGAGAAGCTTGCCCGGCTTTACATCGGGGAGATTATGCGTTTATATGGAGTACCCAGACTACTTTGTATCTGACAGTGATCCGCGTTTTATAGCACGGTTCTGGAGAGATTTTCATGAAGCACTGGTCACGCGACTCCATCTGAGTACAGATTATCACCCACAGACGGACGGGCAGTCGGAGTGGGTGATTCTGATACTGGAAGATATGCTGCGAATCTGTACTTTGGATTTTGGAGGAGTTTGGGACCAGCAGTTACCTTTGATAGAGTTCTCGTACAACAGCTTCCAGACTACGATTGGCATGGCACCATATGAGGCGTTGTACGGGAGGAGGTGTATGACACCACACTGTTGGACAGATGCGTCTGATAGGGTTGAGTTGGGACCCGAGCTTTTTGAGAAGACTACGGTGAAGATCAGATTGTTACAGGCGCGGATCAAAACCGCGTATGACTCATGTGTGAACAGATGTCACAGGGACTTAGATTTTGAGATTGTTGTGAGTTTGGTGGAGGTAGCACCGTTCAGAGGGACAGTAAGATTTGGTAGGCGGGGCAAATTACCCCGAGTTATATCGGTTCTCATGAGTTTCTAGAGTGAGTTGTTAGGTTGGCTTTACCCCCCCGACTATTTATGTTTTAAGTGATGTCTTCGGGATAGCCTGTTGAGGATCGATTAGATTTAGATTCGATCTGTATGCAGGGTTGTCGGTAGAAATACCGGCAACTGACTCGGGGTGCAATAAGGTGCACCGGAGGGTGGGACGCCGTTGAGAGGCTCTGTATGGTAGTTTAAACTACCACTCCCGCCACACCAGTACAGTGGTCCGATTGTTCTTAGTAAGGAGGATATTTATATATTCTGGTTGGTAGCGACACCTGTATAGATGGGTCAGGCTACTCTTGGAGGACCAAGAGTTCTAAGGGGGGAGAATGTTACGGTCACCCCGAGCGGGTTGCGGCAAGGTGACCCGGGCTCCGGTTTTGGCATGCGGGTCACCGTTTTGGACGTTCAGGTAGCTCCCGAGCCTTATCCGAGTATCATTTTGGCGAACCCTTTCATATTTGAGGTCGTGTGGGTCCCCCGGACGTTTCCGCCGAAAATATTTTTCCGGCGCCGGGGGGGTTGTCGAGATCGTCTCGGGACGTACAGCGGGATCGGTAGCGCTCCCGAGACCTCGGTTTGAGAAGCCGTTTGCAGATTTGGAGTCGTGGGAATGTCCCGGAGGTTTCTATAGAGAATAATATTTGGGGCGGATGTTCGGTCCGGGCGACTTCCGGGCTCGGACGGGAATCCCGGGGCTCGGGATGGAATTTCTCCGATGGCTCCATGGTAGGTTTTGTTATAATTCAAGATGGATTTTATGAGTAGTTTTGAGGAATTTTGGAGTGACGGGATTTTGGTTCGAGTTGACACGCTCGCACGTCGGGATTTGTTCGGGTTCAGCGAGCTCGGTAGGACACTCTGGAATTGTAAATGAACTTTTGGAACATGTTTTATGAATGTTATAATATTCTGAGGGTTGTGTCCAAGTTTCATTTATTTTGGAGTTCGGTAACTGTGTTGGGCCAAAATTGGAACTTTTGGAAAAGTTAGGAGGTTAATTTGATTTTGGCCACAAAATACAAATAATTCAGCATGGGCAGCAGCCTGTATTCGGCAGAATGGGAGAGAGAGTTAAAAGGACACTTGGCTTGTTTTTATTCAAGATGAAAAAGAGAAGTAAATATATATGGGATATATATTTCATATTATGGAATTATTTCTTCTTTTCTTCTTCTTCTTCTTCTTCTTCTTCTTCTTCCTCACTTCATCCGCCACCATGAGAGCACCTCCAAGCTTCTTGTTCTTCAAATCTTGGCTCAAATCAACAAGGAAATGGATCCTTTTTGTGGTAAGCATTCTCCATTGCTCTCTTTTCTTGTTGGAAACAAGATTTGGATGGAAAAAGAGAGAGATTTGTGAATGATGGGTTTGTTCATGACTACCATCTAGAGTGATTCTCTTGCTTCCATCTTTTAGTATGTTGTTCTTGGGTTGTAGGGGAGTGAGAATCAAGTGTTAGATTTTGTAAAAACTCCTTGGATGCTAGAAACCTAAAATGGCGAAATTTTGGGAATTTTTCTAAAATGGTGTATGTTTGTCTTCTTGGATCATGCTTCAATTATGTTGTTCCAAGCATGATTCTAAGCTTATGTATGGATTCAATTTGATGGAAAACAAGTTGGGTTAGAAACCCCTTTTGGCCGAATTTGAATGTTGGTGTTCAATGTTGAAATTGGTTGTTTTGGATGCAATTGGTTAGCATTCTTGGTTTAGAAGTGTAATTGGTTATTAGAATGGTTGTTTGATGGCTTGATTGGATTGAATTGGAAGTTGGATGAAATGTTGGTATAGAACCGAATTGGTTAAGTGAAACTTTTCCTATGTTGGGGTTTGATTTTGGTTGAATTGGATGTTGAATTGGTATTGGGGTTGAATTTAGGTGTGGTTTGGTGTTTGAAACGTGGATTTCGGGTAAGAAATGGAAAAGTTACTATTATGCGGGTTTATCGAAAAATGTCGGGTAATGAAGGGTTTTAAGGTTGGATTGAGTTTGTCAATGTATAATCTTGCATTGTCTAAGTTGGTTCTGAATTCGATGTTTCGTGGAAATCGGAATTTCTTGAAATTCTTAGGATTTTCGGTTTTGGGGTCGGGGGTGTAGTTTGGTAGTGTGGTTGGTAAGGTTGCTAATTCAACTTGAATTGACAGATTCTGAGGTTCGGAGGTTAGAAAAAGAGAGGTTTCTGAGTTTCGGGTCGCGGTGTGGAAGTCGTCCAGATTCGGTCTAATACTCTGGATTTGTGAGGTAAGGGTTTGGTTCTGTTGTTTTGGTAAGATAGGTATATGTTTGGGTTTTACTTTCTGTTCAGCAAGTATTTCGAGATTATATGCCTTAAAGCATATTCTGTAGTCTGTAGGAGTATGCCTTGTGGCATACTCTGTCTGTTAACCCTACGACAGTTGTGGGTTCGCTACCCTGTGGTGCACCATGCTTCGTAATAGCTTGCTTGACTCCCTTAAAGGGAGGTCTGCGTTCGATTTGTTATAAGGGTTATGGCGATTTAGAATCGCACATCCTTCGGGATTCTCGATCATTTCTGTACATGCATGATATTCGTATTCATTGCGTATATTGCTATCTTTCTGTTTTGCAGGGTTACATATACTTACCTTACCCCAAATCTCTTACGGGTCCTTTCTAGGACTCACCCTTTTTGGGTTCTGTTTTTGGGTTTCAGGTAGACCTGGTAAGCAGCCAGCGGAGTAGGTTTCCGTGAGGCTTCTACCTTGGTTGAGTTTAGCAGCAGCTGCACCTTGCGGGCCGGGATTTTGTCTACTTGGTCTGAATCCCGCGCGATGTATTTTGATGCTTAGTCCTAGGTTTGGCTCTGTAGCTGCATATGCATATTTTTCTGGATTGTTGTGATGATTGTATATATGTGTATATATATTCTATTTTGTTGCATGTTCTGAGCGCTTGGCGCTTGCTAGATACCCTAGGTTCGAGAAACTCTGTGTGTATCTATGTTGTGTGCGTAGGTACTCGTCCATGGAGGGCGGGGCTTACTATGTTGCTAATGCATGAACTGTTTGTATGGTGATGGTGATGTGCTCGTCCATTCCCGAGGGGCGAGACTCACCATGGATTTTATTTTAGTACATGTATGATATTTTCAGGTTGCTTCCACAATCGCTTCGCTTTTCGGGTCCACTACGCGCGACAGGTCTCGATGGACCTGCCATCTTGTATTATTCCGGCTTCCGCTTCCGACGTCCCGGCGCCCCCGCCTCCGCAACCGGGCTCGGGTGGCGTATGGTGACAATAAGGGGGCACAATTGACAACCCATCTTCCGGAACTGGAAAAACATGCTGCTGAAGTGTATACTGATGCAATCTTCAGATTGGTGGTTGAAGAGATTAGGGGTGAAGCCCCCTATTTGGCTCAGAGGCAAGTCACAGTAAACAGCGATGAAGTGCGGGTGTATTTAGTGGGGCGATATCGGAAAGAGAATGTGAGGAAAAGAGAAGTTTGCGTCCATCCAGATAGTAGCGTGACATGTACTTGTCCACTTTTGCATTACAAAGGTACATTAACGTCATAGGTGTAACCAAACGCGTTTTGGGTTATAAATAATGTTTAGTCCTGTTGAATAACGTCTGTAGTCCCGTTGAATAACGTTTCAATGGTGTATTTAGTGTTGCATAATCTTTACAGTTTTGTTGAATGACTTGGCAGGCATCCCTTGTAAACACATGTTCTTTGTCTTGAAGATGGAGCATGCGTCAAGGATTCCTGAATCTTTGATACTAAAAAGGTGGACTAAGTCAGCCAGTGAACCATGTTTCCAACCATCAGTTGACCTGAGCTCTGATGAGGTGCTGACCAGGGCAAGGCAAATGGAGCTAGGTAACCTGTGCAACAAGATTGTATACAATGGTGCTAGATGTCCAAGGGAAGAGTATGAGTGGTTAAAAGATGGTCTGAGAAACTTGGAGACGCGTGTTGATGAAGTTAGGGGGAAAAGTGATAATTTGGACCAACACCGAAATGGGAGTAAGTCATGCTTGGTTCTCAATCCTGTTGCTATCACTACCGCCAAGAAGAAGAAATCAACTGGCACAGCAAGAAGGAAATGTAGCAAGTGTGGAGAGGTCGGCCACAACCGAAGGAACTGTGTTCTGCAGTCCGCCGTGGAAGCTGAGGCAGCCCCTGAATCTGACATTCCAGAACCTGTCCACCCTTGTACGCAGTGGTTGTTTTCCCAGGAAGCCGGAAGTGACGTGACCCCTGTTTTCGGTCCGAACATTTGGCCGGACGAATACGATGGAGGAATGCAGGGCCAGGTTGGGCCAGCATCGTCGTCACTTACCATTGGTCTTTGTCCACTGCCGGGCACCAATTTTAATCCCTGGGGCAATTTGTGATTGAATCGCTGGGGCGTGGTATGTAAAACAGAGTGTTGGTTGAGCGTACGTACGTGTATTTTTTGGACCCCTTAAAAGCTTCACTGACATCTAAATGAAATGGATATTTGAAATTAATTGTCCCGCGCATGGGCTCAATGCGCGTGTTTGTTAGCTGCGTCAGTGACGCATTTTTGACCCCTCAAGCTCGCCGGTGTATTAGTATATTAGCCATTTGTAGACGTCATTTGGGTCGTGTGGGTCGTGGTGAGGGATTTAGGGTTAGCCATGGTGAGCCGATCATCGGGGTCAAGCTATTGCGAGAGCGGCGACATCGATCGTATCACCAAGCGTCGGCCAGACATGCTCACGTGGGTTGGGTTGCGCCGTCGCGGCGGCGTAGAGTTCGGATAACCCAGGCCGACGCTACCTGCGTTGCCGTAGTGCGCAGGTGAGTTTAGATCTCTACATTCTTACCCAGATCTTCATAATCCATGACTCCTCTTTGGTTCTCGCACCCAGGGGGATGATCCAGGTTGCGGATTTGAGGAGTGGGTTGACCCACCATTCCCAACTCGTGCGATCTCTCGTGATTAATGAGTTGAAGGACTCAGAGATATACTTCTTCACAGCAAAATCCAGTTGTCACGTTCGATTCTTTGGTAGAGAGGAGGAGGTTGCTCATCTGAAGCAGGTATCAAGTGGTGAGAGCTGCCTATCTTTGAGAGAAGGCTCTACTCAAAGGCGCCTTACCACTGCGTGCGATGTTGTGTAGTTTATCCGTCGTGGTGTTGTTGTTTGCTATGGTTGCAACATGTGTAAGGGTCAAACGTTAGTTCAAACGTTGTAAGTTAGTTCAGACGTTAGTTCAGTATGGATTTTATGGCGTATCCGTTTCACCTGTCATACTTATTTAGATATGTATGGACTTCAATTGCTGCTCTTAAGATTTATGGATGGATTCTGACTCTTAAGATGTCTGATATGAATGCTTGTTTTCCAGTCCATTACAAAACAGAGCCTACAACCTTCATCAATTTCAATTTCACCAGAAGAAGTGTCCAAATGAGTGAAACGTTATGCATCGTCTGAACCGGCGTTGTAAGTTAGTTCAAACGTTGTTCGTTAAACCACGAAACGTTATTTCTGTCTTGAGCCTTTGTGTCATTTTAGGGGGCCATGAAACGCCTTGTGTCATTTTAGGGGCACAGATCTTGGACGCATTTTACGAACTCGACTCAAAGATGTCCGATATGAATGCTTGTTTTCGATCCATTACAAAAGCGAGCTAAAATATTGTACATGTTGTTAGTAGTTGGCCTACAACCTTCATCAATTTCAATTTCACCGGAAGAAGTGTGCAAACGAGTGAAAGCGTTGGTTGTCGTCTGAGACCGGCGTTGTAAGTTAGTTCAAAGCGTTGTTCGTTAAACAACGAACGCAATTTCATCTTGAGCCCTTTGTGTCATTTTAGGGGCACAGTCTTTTAGAGGCTGGGTCGTGTGGGTCGTGAGTCGAGGGGATTTAGGGTTAGCCATGGTGAGCCGACCATCGGGTCAAGCTATGGCGAGAGCGACGACATCGATCGTATCACCAAGCGTACGGCCAGACATGCTCACGTGGGTTGGGTTACGCCGTCGCGACGGCGTGGAGTTCGATAACCCAGCCGACGCCACTGCGTTTCCGTAGTGCGCAGTGAGTTTAGATCTCTACATTCTTACCCAGATCTTCATAATCCATGACTCCTCTTTGGTTCTCGCACCTGTGGGGATGATCCAGTTGCGGATTTGAGGAGTGGGTTGACCCACCATTCCCAACTCGTGCGATCTCTCGTGATTAATGAGTTGAAGGACTCCAGAGATATACTTCTTCACCGCAAAATCCAGTTGTCACGTTCGATTCTTTGGTAGAGAGGAGGAGGTTGCTCATCCGAAATGTATCAAGTGAGCCGAGAGCTGCCTATGCCGAGGAGAAGGCTCTACTCCAAAGGCGCCTTACCTGCGTGCGATGTTGTGTAGTTTATCCGTCGTGGTGTTGTTGTTTGCTGTGGCTGCAACATGTGTAAGGGTCAAACGTTAGTTCAAACGTTGTAAGTTAGTTCAGACGTTAGTTCAGTATGGATTTTATGGCGTATCCGTTTCACCTGTCATACTTATTTAGATATGTATGGACTTCAATTGCTGCTCTTAAGATTTATGGATGGATTCTGACTCTTAAGATGTCTGATATGAATGCTTGTTTTCCAGTCCATTACAAAACAGAGCCTACAATCTTCATCAATTTCAATTTCACCAGAAGAAGTGTGCAAATGAGTGAAACGTTGTCTGTCGTACAGACCGACGTTGTAAGTTAGTTCAAACGTTGTTCGTTAAACCACGGAACGTTATTTCGCATCGAGCCACCGTGTCATTTTAGGGGGCCATGAAACGCCACCGTGTCATTTTAGGGGGCACGATCTTGACGCATTTTCTGAACTCGACTCCAAAGATGTATGATATGAATGCTTGTTTTCCACCCATTACAAAACAGAGCTAAAATATTGTACATGTTGTTAGTAGTTGGCCTACAACCTTCATCAATTTCAATTTCACCAGAAGTGTGCAAACGAGTGAAACGTTGGTTGTCGTACAGACCGACGTTGTAAGTTAGTTCAAACGTTGTTCGTTAAACAACGGAACGCAATTTCTGTACTGGGCCACTGTGTCATTTTAGGGGGCCATGAAACGGCCACTGTGTCATTTTACGGGGCACAGTCTTTTAGGGGGCATGATTTTTAGTAGTTGGCGTACAACCTTCACTAATTTCAATTTCACGAACTGCAAATGAGTAAGCAAAAGCACATTTTCGAGGTTCTGATATGGTCAAAGCCCCAGCTTGCGTGAAACGTTGTTCGTTGTGAGGACCGAAGTTGTAAGTTATTTCAAACGCGATCCGTTAGTCCAAGAAACGCTATTTCTGTACTGGGCGCTACCCCACCCAAAAAAAAAGTAAATAAAGAATTATTCTATACGTATTTAACTTATGACTTTTTTTCTCTCAAAATTTTAACATATAAATTTAGTATTTTAATGTTTTTAGTTTCCATAAATGTATACTCATTTGTCCATAAACCGCATATATCAACTTAAAATTTAGTGCGCAGTGTGTCAAATACAAGTTTAAAAGTCATTTCAAACGTCGAAGCCCCACCTTGCGTGAAACGTTGTTCGTCGTACGTCTGACGTTTTAAGTTAGGTCAAACGCGATACGTTATATTACGGAACGCTGTTTCTTTACTGGGCCACTGTGTCATTTTAGGGGGCCAGGAGGCGGCCAGTGTGTCATCTTTGGGGCCACGCAGACTGCACGATGCAAGGGCAGACGCTACTTGGACATTCTGCGGACGCGGTTTGTGAGTCTCAACGTGCATTCCTCAACATGCAAACGCGTCTTTACCCAAAGAGCTCCACACATGAAAAGAAAAGTATGTTTACCTACACCTGACCGTACTACAACGAAAAAATAACCACCCTACAGTTTCTTCATCCCTTTACACATGACCATACTACAACGAATTATTAAGCACCCTATGGTTTCTTCATCCTTTTATAAGCTCTCGTTATCACACGGGCGGACTTCCCTTAGGTGCTTGAACGCCGTCGCCCTTTTTCTCCTCCGAGGATGTAACATCACCTCCACCCACCTCGCCCCTTGTACTTGCCTCGCACATCGGCGCCAACATCCTGCCGAGCTGTTTAAGAACGGTAGCGACAACTCGCCAAAGATCGCCATGCAACGCCTCCTTGTCGCCACGTGACGTTACTTTCCCCGGTCCCGCTTCGCCGCTCGATCGGCGCCTTCACCTGCAACATGCACGCTTGGTTGTGGCCGGATTTGGATGAAGAAATCCATCATATCGGACGCGTCCCCCGTCTCTCCTGCCTGCAGTCCTTTATCATTGCCTTCTTCCAGGTCGGTGTCATTGTCATTGTGAGCATCGTTATTGTCATTGTCTTTATCCTCCGCACTGCCTTCTTCCTGGTCGGTGTCATCGTCTTTATCCTCCGCACTGCCTTCTTCCTGGTCGGTGCCATCGTCTTCATCCTCTGCACTGCCTACGGCCTGGTTGTTGTCATTGTCAGCATCTTCCTGGCTTCCATCATTGGCACCCTCGTTCCTTGCTTCTGGAACAGATGAGCAGGCCCGCGTTTTCGGTATGGATGAAGACGCGGCACGGTCATCCATCTTGCTACTCCCGCAACCTTTGAGCAGCCTAATTTTGGTTGCTGCAGCAGTCCTTGCATCGATAGGGCCATCTTTAACCCACCAATCATTCGTAGCATCCGGGTGGCCATTTCGAGAGGAACCTACAAACAAAGTAGGGTGTATGTTATTAGTTTACTACAGAAACAGGTAGGGAACAACATATGACTTGCGTTTCTCAACATACGGATGTCATCGTGGGTGGTATGGGGAAGCCTTCAACTTCTTCTGCGGGTGGCATCGGTATGAGAAATGGCTCGCTTGCTCTGGTCTCAAGATTTGCAATGTAAATCCTCCGTGACGGAAACTCAAACTTAGCCACAGCATCGACACCCGTAGTGGCTGGGACAGTAGGTGTATGTTGGGTCGCTCAAGTTTTCTTTTCTGCTTTGGTGGTGGAGGAGGAATGTCAGTGCAAGAAATTCCCTCTTTATCCTATTCAGTTCCGCATCTCAGCCATCCACCAGCTTCCCGTGACGGACATCCCGCATTAAACCATCCACCCACTGCCCGGAAAATGTCCCTTGCAAGGCATCATACAACTCTATTGCGGTCCACTCCTTGAAAACATTGTATTGGGTGGTGGCCGGGCACCACTGGTTTAAGCCATTCACTGCCTCGCCACCCCACCGCCGCATAACCCTCTCTCCTAGATACCACGCCTCCCATAAGGTGACTCCAAAACCACATGTTTCTTGGCTTTATCCTCACTTTCCCGCACATACCGGGCAGATCATCACCCCATGGATTCCATATCACCCTAGTGACTGAGGCATTCTCCAATCGCTCCTTGTACAATGTCATGTCTTTCAAGTTCTTCCCTTGTGATCCTTGTGCCCAGTGTTTTCCCCTTGGGAATGAGGTCCTCCCCGCCCCAACACCTAAAGACTCGAATGAAGGGCCTATGTCCCTAAAGTACTCTGAAGCCCAAGCTTGCCATGCCTCCGAGTAACCACCACTACCAGCTCGACCCTTGCTTAATCCGTCCATATACAAATAAAGGGTTCCCAAGCCTGCACTTCCCCAATCATACGTCTTCATTGCAGGGATGTCTTCCACACATGATAGCCAGAATGTATCGACAAACCCACTACTAGTGTCAGCCATAAATGTAGTGCCGATGCGGACGAAGCAAAACACCCGGAGGAGGTGGTCCCTTATGTCAGGAATACTGACATCGTAGGTTTCAATCCTTCATGATATCTGTGTACTTAACTTCCTTTTTTTATACCACCTTTCCCAGTGGTCCCCGACGCCTTCTCTAACCTCCTAGCATCGTCCCGTATGGTTATGTCAACTGGGAGCCTCTTACCCGAACATCTCAAACCGCTTATAGCGGAAAAATCAAGAGGCGTCATGGTCATCTCACCAATCAGGGGGAAGTGGAACGAATGTGTGGTGTCCCACCAGAAGTAGCTCAAAGCCCGCATCAGTTGACGGTCGCAGTAAGTCCTCTTCATTGCATTTTTAAACTCCTCCAGACCAGTGTGTCTCTTGAATGAATCCTTCACGTACCTTGGCAGTTTACTGTACCATCTAACCATAGTTGAAGAAGCCCCGTGGCCCTGGAAGGTTGTAAGGTGGTCCTGTTCATGGTTCCACGAAGATGTCAATCTCCACACACAACCATCTGTCACCAAAAATGTTATAGTAAGCGAAATGTACCTTGTCTTTGAGGATTTGACACATGATGCTCGAAGTCATAATATAGCTCTGTATTCCTAAATACTCCAACCAACTTCACGGGCTTGATCGACGATTCCCCCTTATCACAGGGCATTCGGGGTTCATACTGAGCTTGTATTTCCATCATCCGACTACCCATCCTAGGAGCCATCTAAAGGATGACTAACAATAGAAACCCCCAAGAAAGAAAGAGGAAACAAGAAACCGCAACCTCAGTGCCCGCCACACTGTTGAGAAGAACTGGGCAACAAACCTCGGGTCCTCGAAGTCGACGGCCGGAGTCGGGAGTCCGATGCCGTTGTCTACCGTCGCCGGCCACCGATCTACGCACCGCTCTCGAAAGATCGCATCCATGGCCTTCGCAAGTGCTGGAACTCGTTCTTCGTGGCTGAGGATTTGGATAAATCGTTGCACTTAACGGTTACTGTAACCGTTAATCGTGACGTAATGTCGATGGCCGATCCTTAGGTGCCTAAAGATGTACACCGGCAACGTTTAGGGTCCATAATCGTCTCTCATGGGGCGCCTTAGACCCCTCAAATGCTACATGGCTCATTTGTGGTGCCCTCTTGAGGTCCCCTGGCCTAGTTGCCTTCTGATGAAAGTCAAATGACTCATTGATGGCCTATTCGGTTATTTTACCCGACACACTTTAGGGATCCAGAAAGGAGCACAGTTCCTTCGAATCGTCACCGTAGCCTTTTCGGTCCGCACTTAAGGGTTTGTGGCAATGTTTTGGTGCCTCCACAGGTTCAATGTGTCACATTAGGACCATAACGAACGTCAGGGTATCACTTAAGGACCTCTAAAGTATACGATGTAAAATATTGGGGGCCTCGATTCCTCACGACTACAACAAACGACTCGTATTTAAATTTAACGTAGCCCTTTTAGACCTTCTCGAAACGCTATATGTCACTCCAAACGCTAATTCAATTTACATTAAACCCTATTGTGCCAACATAACATCCGAATATTCACATGAACTTTCAACTTTGTTACACGAAAATGTTTTTCCCACCAACTCAACTATCAGTCCTACTGCTAATACCATATTACACACGATCTTTCACCACCTTTGGTTTGTAGACTCTTTTTCTTCCTTTCTTCCTCGGCGTACCTTCGACCTCCGTACTAAATTCTGGAGTCAAGTGTTGCACACCATCAGCAGCCGGACCACACTGTACAGCAGGGGCAGTTCCTGAAAAGTCCATAGACGTCACTTGTTGTCTGTTAGCCCTCCCTCGTGTAGGCCTATCAAGCTCTTCCAACTTCAGACGGTGCCATAGGATGGCATGGTCCTTAACATGGGTGAATAATGCATTTGTTTCACTTGCAAGTAGTCGGAGAGCCAATTTACACCATTTTTCATGTGAGCGCCACCGAAATTTGAATGGAACAACGTATCAGTGACATAACTATTAATAAGGTAAACACAACTAGTATTACATGTAATAATCACCTCAGATGTAGTATGTTTGTCATATTTATGAGGTTTCCCCATCCAATAACAAACAAACACCCCGCAATCATGAGCATTAGGTCTGCCAACCGTAACCCTTCTTGCAAAATCACAAAAGCTAAAACCAGCTGGCTTAACTATGGCATCCATTGCAGGGCACTGCAATGCGTAAACAAAATAGCCTTAGATAACCCTCTAAACATGACAACAGTCAACTGTCAGGCTGAACTTTAAGGTCTCAGAGGCATACCAACTTGTCCAGCACAACCCGATACCGTGCCGGTGACTCATTACTCCCACCTAAGCTATCCCATACGTCAATGTATTTCCCCTCGAGGAAGAAAACAACCAGATAGAAGTGTCCGAAATCAATTACGTTAACCGCACAAACAAATGCACACATTTACGCAATTTCAAATCAACATTTTAACATGTCAATGACAACCACACTAAAACAATATTACTTGCTTGCCTAACTCGCTTCAAGTTCGTTGCATTCAACCTCACGTCATCGGGAATCCACCTCAGCCGTATGGCCTGCCGAGGGCGAACCGTGCACTTACCCCAGCCGGATCTCTCGCCAAATTTAAATTAAATAACAGCTTACTAAACATCACCGCAACCCTATGTTAGTCGCACATTTCATAACAAACTGTAAATCCACCGGAAATACCAACTCTCAAGGAGTTCCTTAAGAGGCCGCCTCTCTTGAAGGAATAACACCCACGTATTCACGATCCCATCACATAGCATTTTGTTCGAGATAGGCCTGCTGAAATGTCCCAACGCTCAAGGAAGTAGCCCTGCACTCCTAACCAGTGCTCCTGGCCCATTAAACAGAAATTCGGTTACTCAAATGCACTCTCAATGACCATGCTCGCAGGCCCTTACAAAAGACTAATTTCAAGACACTAACTTACTTCTCATCCTCCCTATGATCAAAAGCATAAGACACTATTTTGTGGTCAACCTCGGCCAAAGCTTTTGAAGCTCTCACATTAAATGGTCCAGCCCACATCAAGTTCGGTGACCAGCCTTCTTCACATGAATCCAAGGCGTCCTCTGGAAAGATCCGCCACCGGCATTCTTCTCGACTGTCTTCCTTGGGAACATACCCCTCGTAGAACCCTCTCGTGATTCGTGCCAATTAATGCAATCGCTTCTCAAAAACACACCGCTACAATATGCATATTGAATTCTATGAACTAAAGAACGCACCGAAATAAAAGCATCTTACCTCGACGCATGAATGCTTCGACTTCCCACCACCGGTGCCTCTGCCTTACCAGGGGACTACACAACCGTCACCATCCTGCTCCTCTTCAACAGTGGGCCTTTTCGATCACTGTACTCACCTTCTCAACCCCCACTCCCTTCTGCACAGGTGACGTCACCTCGGTTTCCACATTCCCATCAACCTTACCCTTCACAGGAGTATTCTCACCACTCCTCAAATCTGGCCACCTCTCAACAACATTCACAGACGGTCCTCCCAGTTGTGCATCAACATGACCAGGCCCACCTTTCAGTAAAATGGTAACAATTTCTTCAACTCTCCTCTGCAGCCCATCAACTTCCTTACGCAAACCACAATTCTCTTCCTGCAGCCTTGGTCACTTGTTTCTTCAAACTTCTCTCATTCCCCGCAACACAAAAACTTCCTCCCGCAGAGCCTTAACAAACCCAATTTCACGGCGCAGCTGCAGACCTCCATTCTTAGATCCACATCCTCACGACCCTCTCCGGGAGAACCTCGGACGTACTCTTCTTCTTCACCGCTATTGCCTGCAGCCTCACCTCCCTCTTCTTCGGCCTCCATATTCTCAGCACATGCAAGGCCCTACATGGTTAGGGAAACCTATAAGTACCACAAGTATCAAGCATTGCCGAATCGAACAAATTCAACGTACCTCATACAAACGCATGTACAGAACGGTCATCTCAGGAGAGAAGAAGAATACGGCTGGGATTTGCTTCGGGATCCTCGCCCCCCGCGCAGTTGCAATCTTTCTTAGATAAAACATCTACAATAACAGAAGGGTGGTTTGTAAATTTCATATTACGGGATTACGGAAAACATGAGTACGCTAACCACAAAGAACCATACCTGTAGGAATATTGTACAGCCCCCGACCTTCGGGATATATTCCTCACCGTGTACTCCATTCACAAAAGTCCCAACTCATTGAAAGCATAACGACCCCATGATTTCTACGACCCATTCGCATACCCACTACATTCTTCATTGGGTGGTTGTAAATCCTTTTCCGGGAGGAGGACAGAGAACAGTCTTGAGCCAAGAGATCGTATGCTATACGTACCATCGTCCCGCGCGCTCCCAAGCAACACATCCACAATCGACTCATGTGAAACAATGGTACGCTCACCAACTTCACACAAAATGCATCACAAATCTCCTTACTGGGCTTCACATTCTTGCTGTTTCTAATGTCCTCTCCTCATCTTCTATACCCATAATATCACAAAAATCTTCAGCGTCAATGGATATGTCTCGCCCACCAAATGCTATGTCATTGCTCTGCGTACTCCATGAATTTAACAGTCCTTTATCGACTTTTGTTAGTGGGATCACCCTTCAACCCCAACAAGCTTTTGAAGGGACTATCCCTATCATTTCATGCCGCTCCCGACTCAACCCACTAACTACGCCGTAGAATGTCCGACTCGCATCTCAATACTATCTTCATCCCGCCATCCCCACCATCACCCCACTTCACCTTATCCTCGGGTGACATTTCATTCCACACATCCTTTATGCTTTGTCCCTCGTCAAGGCCAACATCACCAGCCTTTAACTTCACCATAAAGTCTCGCCTGTAACAATGAACCATATTATATACTCAGACATATTTTAGGGAATCACAAAATTAAACTATTTCACGCATGAAACTTATCAAAATTGTTCCACGCATTGCCACCGATCTTGATAGCTCTCCTCTTCTTACTCGCCCACTGCTCCAAATGGTATAAAGAATAAAACGTTATCGCCGTAATGCAAATTATGATGAAATCATTGTTTACACTACATAACACCGTAGACGCTGCTCATTGTACACCATAACGTCAATACTACTCTCAATCGCTGTTTTGGGACGAACTAGAGCCTCTTTTTAAACCGTCGAACTATGTGGCCTCTCGGTATGTCACCGTCCGCTTTGGAGGCTAGAAGGGGGTCTAGAAATCAACATACCTTCGCGCCAAGACGTCTTCTTCTTCCCCACCCTTCCTTTTACTCTTGCTTCTGGTTGACCCACTCATGGTTGAAGAAGAATTCGAATCCTGCGTCACAAACTAAAGAACCCTAAAACTTGGAAGCTACTCGCAACCGGATCAAACGTATAACTTTCGAACACGAAAAACTTGAGCGCGTGCCGACTTATCTCAAATGCTACTTAGATGCTTGTTGCGACGACGGTGGAAGACGTTCACTGCTTCGCTGGTGCAACAGAAGGAGGAGGAGTGGAAGTTACGTACCTGGCTCCTGGTCTGACCGTGGAGAAGAACGTGGAAATGGCAACCGTTACTTCACGGTTGCCTCTAAAACGACGTCGTTTTGGTATTTTAACTGACAAAAAAAAAACTGGTACTTCAACTCCTTCAAACTTCAGGTACTTGAAAATAGAAAACCCTGTGAAGGTCCCCGAGTGTTACTTTATCTCCACTGTCACATCTGCTTGACATCCGAGCAAAACAAGCTGGAAAATGGAAAATTCCGGTGAATCATCCATCAAATTTTTCTCCGATCAACACCTCTGCTACGCCGATATTCTCTCTGCTCCCGAGGTAGGTAATCCTAACCACTGTCTCTATCACTGGTTCAATCATCTTCCTTTCCAATTCGGTTACCGGCCTTTCAGGTTCGCGTTCGAATCCAAGTTGCCGTTCTTAATTTCCTCGCTATCTTGTGTTCTTCAGATCCCTCCATCTCAGATCTTTCTCTGGTAGCTCCTGCTTCCGGTTTCTTTTATTTCATGTTTGTTTTGTCTGTGTTTTCGTTTATTTGCGTGTCCGTGTTCAGAGAAGCTGGAGACAATGGAAGTTTTATGAGTTTCTAGTGCATAGGATAATTTATGTGTTTGTTTAGGTTAACAGGAAATCCAGCAACATCCGTATAAACCATGGAGTTCTCACTGAAGTTTCTTCGATTTTTCTCTCGCATTCTTTCTGCAAAAGGTCATTGATGAATGCTAACTCCGCCAAAGCCTTCGTTAGAGGTAATTATTGCTGGCAATTAATGTGTATTTTTGGCATTGTTTTTTTTATGGAATTTCGTTATTTTGTCAATGACAGTGTGGAAAGTGATGGGGATGTGCTTCGAACTTATGATTCAAGAGAAACGGATCACTCAAAGAGAGCTCTTCTACAAGTTGCTTTGTGATTCGCCTGATTACTTTTCATCTCAAGAGCAGGTTAACCGAACAGTCCAAGGTTGCTCCTCTCTTTATCTGAATGAAATTTGATAATATTTGAACGGAAACTTGTTTATTTATTGCATTTACATTGATTGCAATTCAGTGGTATGTCAATGTGAAGAAAAATGGCAAACATGTCTTGATTCTAGTGTGTTAATTGCTTGAAATTCCTCAGATGTTGTGGCTTTGCTACGCTGCAGTCGTTTCAGCCTTGGGATAATGGCATCTAGCAGAGGACTTGTTGCTGGTCGTCTTTCGATTCAGGCACCATAATTTTCTTTATCTTCTGGATTTTTATAGCAAGCACATCATTGCTGTTTACAATAACTTTGAACCAAGATCAACTAGCCATCTTCCTAGGATCCACACTAACAGATTCAGTGATACTAAACCAGTACTCATGACAGCACATAAACAATATTTACAAAAGTTCAACCATAAAGGAATCAGTGTACAGTTTCTTTAGTGTTTTTGCTTGATCCTCTTTCCGGAGATAAAAGTTACAAAAATTATCACTTCATTAAGTCTTGATGTCCTTTATTTTTGTTGTCGCGAAAGGTACACATTGGTATGTGATTCTTGTTGTTTTCTATTTGGCACTTGCAACAGGAACCGAATAAAGATACTGTAGACTGTTCTGTCTGTGGGTCTTCTGGATATGCTATTTCTGGTAACCTTGAACTGCTGAATGACATGTTAATGTATACAGATGCTCGGTACATCATTGTAGTTGAAAAGGTGATTTAATTAGATGTATACTGAAGGCCTTACTGTTCCGATGTGTAGCAGAAGAATGCCTTTTCATGTATTCTGTTTGCAGCATGCAGTATTTCAACGATTAGCAGAGGATCAAGTGTTTAATCAGATTCCGAGCATTCTTATCACAGGCAGAGGATACCCAGATTTAGCAACGAGGCACTTGAAATCTACCATCACTTGTTATGAGAAATTTTACAAATGATAACCATCACTGCAAAATATGCTACCATTATCATTAAATTCAGAATCTTGATGCTCGTGTAGGTTTCTTCTCCACAAAATGAGTCGATCTTTTCCTGAACTGCCAATTTTAGCATTGGTTGACTGGTACTTTCATAAAGATGAAAATACTTTTGTTATTATTTTGTTGCAACTGTCTCTTGATATCCATAAATTTAGCAGCTGAAAATCTTGTAGGAATCCAGCTGGGTTAGCTATACTGTTCACATACAAGAATGGGAGCGTTGGGATGGGCCTAGAAGCATATAGATACGGTCTGCTTCTAATTCTCTTTTTTCAGATTCTCTCCTTTCTTTGCCAGAGCTGACAGGGTGATCCAGATTCTCCTCATGACCATGCACTTGCCAGCTTGCAATGTGAAGTGGTTGGGCCTGCGAGGGGATGATCTGAATCTGATTCCTGAACATTCTTTAGCTGCATTGAAACCTCGAGACCTGCAAATTGCTAAAAGCTTGGTATCCTCGGAGCTGTTGCAGGTAGTGTATTAAATGTTACTATATTGCTTAACTGATGACACATTTTTAATTTATCACGCAGCTGAACATTGTTTTTTTGTGAATTGTGTTCTATAGGGGAATTACAAGGAGGAGTTGCTGTTGATGGTTCAAAGCGGAAAGAGGGCAGAAATAGAAGCGCTTTATTACTATGGATATGATTATTTAGGCAAGTACTTGGCAAATAAAATTGTACAGGCAAAATACTTATGAAGAGTTTAATGTTTCTTGAATGAGCAGGTTTGACTGATTAACGTTTTGAAAGTGAACAAGAAAAAGCAATTCCTTTTACTACATGTGTCAATCTCTCTCTCTCCACCCCTCATATAATATATATATATATATATATATATATATATATATATATATATATCCTCCATCCATTCCAAGTGGGTTGTAACTTTTAACTTTTTTGTGTAGATTAAGATTGTCTTTGGTCATTAACTCATTTCATATAAACTCCTATCATTATCTCATCCCAAACTCATTCTCAATCTCTTCCAACTCACTCTCTATTCCTTAAATGTGTGCATTTGCAAGAGTAGAAATGGACTAAAATAAAAAAAAATTGGAAAAATGTCATTTCATTTGTGACAAAAATATTTTGATATTGTGGCAACCCACTTGAGACGGATGGAGTATATATATATGCAAAAAGCCCAAATAAAACTCTGAACTATTTGAATCGTCACGAATAGGTCATTGAGCTATGTAATAGGCCGTATAAAAGCCTGAACTCTTAGTTTTCTATCGAACTGCCCCTTAAACTTCACGTTTTGGGCATCTTCAAGGTATATTCCGTTTGGACTATGACGTGGTAAACGAATTGTGAGGTGGATGGTCCGGTGGACGCCGAGGTGTGAGGTTTGTTGGGTTAAATAGTGTTCACCAGTTCAGATGCATTTGGGCAGACAAATTGAATTGGGGAAAATTGGGGAAATAGCTAGGGTTTCGGTGAAGAGGGGTGGAGAATTGATTGTGGCGTTTTCGAATGGCTTATCCTTACTTCACCGAATCAAGCAAAAGCTCTTATGCTACTGTTGAGCTCGATCAGAGGTGTGTGTACTATGAGCGATGCCACAACTGAATTTCCAGCATTGAGGAGTTCGAGTGCATAAAAGTTTGCGGGAATTATGGTCGGTGCTTTGTGAAGTGTCTAAATTATGTGGTAAGATGAATATATTTATATATATATTAAGAAAAGTGTCTTGTAGAATTCGTTGGTTATTGGTTAGAAGAAGTGTGTCTGATTAAGTTATGAGATAGGGTTTCAAATTGCATTGTTTATTTCTGTTGTTCCGTTGAATCAATGATTTGCTACGTGCTGTTGATCTGGTTTATTTTTTACAGCTGATGCTTACTTAAAGTTTGATCAATAATTGTCACAACTTCCTATAGATATTGATACCGGTGTTGAAATGCTGCCCTTTGTCACTAATTTACGTGTGGTGAGTTGCTTCCTGCCAATATGTGCTTTGTGCCATGAAAATTCCGTCATTAGTGTGTGCGCCATTTTGATGCTGTCATGTTGATTCTGTTCCAAGGACCAACTATTTGTGTGTTTAGGTAGCTCGTTGAGGAACACCCACAAAAGGCAAGGGAGTGCATAGAGAAGTTGGCCAAATTGCTTGAAAGTGTAGAGGCCTTTATTGAAATGATAAAGGAGCACCTTCTGTTGGGGAGCAACAAGAATGGAGATAGTGGCCCTGTTTAAGAACCTGCGATCTTAGTATTTGTAATGGCTTAGTTTGTCTAGCTTATTAAGAACCTTTCTCTGACTACTGAACCTGTTTTAGGGCCTTTCTATCCATACTTTAGTTTGTTTAAGTACTTTGGTTCCAATGTGTACTTTTATTTTAGTCATGGCTGTAGAACATGTTATGTGGTTGATGACAATGAACATCTGCTTCTCTGTGTAACAATCAAACTTCTTTTTGGTTTATTTGCACCATTGAAGTAGCTTAGATAGAACATAAGAGAATATCCTAAATCTGAATTGCAGAATCTGAGTTGCAAAAGTAGAGTTGCAAAAACAGAGTTGCAAATTGAAATCAAAGTTGCACCTGAAATTTACCACTTTCTAAAATGAAGTAGCCACATTTGCTATTTCATTCATCATAACCAATGTAGTGCTAACATTTCCACTTCCTAAACATGCTAGCATCTAACATTTTTCACTTCAGAAATGGACTATAACATTTCGTTATGATCACAAAAGAGCACTTTTGGACAATGTGCTATACAAAATCTCTATTGTAGCTCCTAAAATCATCATCTCAAGACTCTAACTAGTGCCCTCAGGATTGGTAGCATCAGGCAACTCTTCAGAATCAGTTGGAGGGGTGGAATAGATCTGCCTCCTAACCTCAATCTTCTTTTTGAAAGTTGCTCTTGACTGTTTCCATCTTAAATGGCGAAGTTGCTCCAACTGTGTAGGGCAGAACAATATTGTAGCAATCTCTTTACCTACAGATTGTAGAGGCGTGCATAAATAAGAATTATTCACATCAGATGTTCTCCTACAGATTGCACAAGAATCAAATTTCTTACTAGGTGTAAAATTGTTTGGAAGGCCTTCAGTTAGATTAGTTTGTTGCTGATGAACCCTCCTTGTATTCAAGATTTGAGTTGAATGCATCCCAGTCTAGTCATACAAACCAGGCAGAAGAATTAGTAGTATGAAAATGATTTCTTACAGTAAATTTGACTGACTAATACATTAACTTACATTTAGCACAGTAAAACCTGTGTTGGGGTTTGTATAAATCCCATACCCATAGAAGGGTCGTTTGAGAGGCTGTTTGGGACGTTGAGTTGGTTGGTGAGCTGTTTGTTCAGTTGTGGTGGGACCAGTCACTTTCTTGGGCCTTCCTATTCCCCTCTTAGTGTCTTCAGTTGCTGTTTGTTTTATTTGTTGCGGCCTATTTGACACAAAAAACATGCAATCATCCATCAACATCACAAAATGAGTATTGTAACTAACCAGATATCTGATGGCCGCCAGGCCCAATACGCATAAAAGGCCTAACAAAAGGCCCACACATAAGCCCGAAATAAGGGCCCCATTAAAAAACTAGTAAGTAACCCGAATAAAGCTTAAGGACGTTCCCGAACCATGCTTCCCGAAGTGCATATATGACCTAAAATACATAATCACCTTATATTGAGATATTACAATAATACCACTGAGACATAGAACTATAAATACATTCACTATTCATACCTAAAGGGGTAACGTTTAACAACTACTCGACGCGACTCGTCAAATCACCATCTCAGAGGATCTCTCTATTTCTCGACAATCGCGCTCTAGTACGCAAAGTCGACTTAATGGCTTCTGTCAACGTCGTGACACGCAAGTCAAATCGGAACGTGGCGATCACGCGCACTGATCCGCCACCAAATGGCGCCGTCTGTGGGAAAGGCGGTGGTCCCCAAAATCAGATTGAACGTGGGGCCATTCCCGTTCCCGATCATCTAGACCGGAGGGAGAAGGTTCCACCAACGGCCGCACGGCCGACCCCAGTTACAAGAGTTCCTCAGAGGAAACGTCTCATGGAGCGACCTCCCTACGGCCTACATCCAGCTTCCGTCGAAGCGACATTCGACACTTGGACCCTGATCTTGTCCAAGCAGTTCGGATGGTTCTTCAGGAAGAGCGAAGAAACCAAGACGACCAGGCTGGTCAATCTTATAAACCTCGGGACAGCCTGTTACCACGGCAGAAGCGGTCAGACCATGGTAGACAGCAGGCAGCTTCACAGCAAGTTGCTTCCCCGGACCGTCAAAGCCGACAGCGGTCAAGATCCCCGAGGGAGCACAAGAGAGACCGATCCCCTAGACCAGAGAGACTGGTACGTGGTGATCCGCGGGACGATGTGATCAGGCAAATGTTGCATCGTCTGGAACAAGTCGAGAGAAACTCGGGCATTCCCGAACCCAAGTGCGAGGTCATCCCTGATGATGGACCATTCACCAGCAGGATTCGGGACGCCTAGATGCCCCGAGTGTTTAACTTACCGCACCCATTGGAAGTATACCAAGGTTCAGGAGACCCTGATGCTTTTGTCCGCAAGTACAAGAGAGCGATGGAGCTGAAAGGAGCCAACGAGGCGGCCCTGTGCAAGTGTTTTGAAGTAGCTCTAGGAGGTCCGGCTTCAGCTTGGTATAACTCGCTCCTCCCGAACTCGGTAACGTCGTTCGGGGACCTGGCCACCAAGTTCACAACACACTTCATCGGATGTAAGAGGTCAGCGAAAAGGGCCATCCAAATGTTTGACATCAAACAAAGACCGAACGAGAGTATTCGAGAGTTCGTCGAAAGGTTCAACCGAGAAGCCGTACACGCGTCTGATCTGACGGACAACATTCGGATCATGGCATTCACGAAGGCGCTCATCCCCAATTCGCGCCTCGCTTATGAATTATCTCGAAAGAACTTCACCAGTGTCGAAGAAATGTACGCTGTCACACAGGAGCATATGATCGCTCAGGAAATGTTGTCCCAACGCGAAGGGAAGCAGGACAACAGAGATAATCGAGAGCCAAGGAAGGAGAACATCAGAACTCCGCAGGTCAAACAGCCGGGGAACTGGGGGGGACAGAAGAGAACTTTCGAGAGGATCCCGAATTTCACCCCCCTCAATACAACTCGGGCTAGCATCCTCGCAGCCCTCCAGAGACAAGGTGCGGGGAACATTAACTGGCCCAGAGCCATGCCAGAGGGAGCAAAGCGCGATTCATCCAAGTACTGCCAGTTCCATAGAGACACCGGCCATGAGACTGAGCAGTGCCATCAGTTGAAGAGATACATCGAACATCTCATCAAGAGGGGCTCTCTGGGTGAGTACCTAAAGATGCCTCGGAACGAGGAAATTTCCCGAGGCAAGGGGAAGGCTGAAGAAGACACCTCGGGACCGAACAAGAAGGGCAAAGAGAAGAAATCCCCACCCCAACCAACCGGAGTACTGAACACAATAACGACCACCCTGGGTTCAAATGCAAGGAAGAGGAAAGCGAGGGAAATAGCCTCATTGAGCTACGGGGATCCGTCTTCGAGAGTGAAACGGGCGGACGGGTCCGAAGTGCGTTTTCCGCATTACGACCCGCTCATCATCACCCTCCGAATTGGAACCATAGATGTCAAGAGGGTTCTCTGCGACGATGGCTCAAACGCAGATGTGTTATTCGGAAAGGCCTATGAAGGCCTCAAGCTTAAGTCAAGCCGACTGAACCCTGTCAAGACAGCAACCTATGGCGTAGGCCCGGATGAACTGCCAGTGCTCGGCTCTATCGAGCTCCCGACGATGTTCCTGGGAGTCGGTCCCGAAGGTCAATCCCGGTACACGACATTGATGGTCAAATGGCTTGTCATCGATGTCCCTTCTGCGTACAACGCTATCATCGGGAGAGAAACCCAGGTGGCTATTCACATGAGAACTGACGTGAAATACCTCACCATCACTTTCGCTACAGATGAGGGCGACGCCTCGATCTACGTGAGCCAAAGAGAGGCCAAGGACGTCATGGCAATAGCTCAGAAGGATCCTACTCCGAGCTGCTCGAAGGAGGACAAGGGGAAAGAGGATACTGAAGAAGTCGTTTTGGAAGGAGATAGGACAACAAGAATTGCGAAAGACTTGCCCGAGGGCGTAAGGAAAATCTTGTAAACTTGCTTCAAATGAATAAAGACTTGTTCGCCTACTCTCCGAGTGATATGCCCGGATCGACCCGAAAGTCATCCAACACACCGCACATCGACCCGAAATCAAGACCTATAAGACAAGAAAAAAGAAATAACGCCCCTTTAAAAGGGCCTTCATCAAAGAGCAAATCTCGAAGCTTCTCGATGCTGGGGTCATAAGAGAAGTATCGTATCCCGAATGGTTAAGCAATCCCGTAGTTGCAACCCGAGAAGACAGCGATAAGTTGCGCATGTGCATCGATTTTACTAACGTAAACGATGCTTGCCCGAAGGATTCATACCCGACTCCTCCGATCGATAGGCTTGTGGATTCCACGGCCGGACACGCGAGGCTCTCTTTCCTTGATGCTTACAGTGGTTATCATCAGATCAGGATGAACCCGGCAGATGAAGAAAAGACATCCTTCATAAGCGACGCCGAACGCACCGTTATACCGTAATGCCCTTGGACTTAAGAACGCCGGGGCGACTTATCAAAGATTGATGGACAAGGTATTCTCCGGACAGATAGGAAGAATTCTCGAAGTTTACGTTGATGATATCATCATCAAAAGCAAGGAGGAAGAAGACCTCGTCCGCGATATTGAAGAGGTGTTCGGGCAGATCCGAAAGTATGGACTACGATTGAATCCGGACAAGTGCGTTTTCGGAGTAACATCCGGGAAATTTCTCGGGTTTATGGTGTCCGAGCGCGGCATCGATGCGAATCCAGCAAAGATCGAAGCTCTTCTAAACGTGAGGACACCTTCATCGATAAAGGACGTGCAGAGACTTCTCGGGAAAATTACGGCCCTAAGTCGTTTTATATCTCGATATGGAGACAAGTGCCGCCCTTTCTTCAAACTCTTGATCAAAGAAGGTGCGGAGCCCGGTAGAATTGGGGTACGAAAAGGAGAGAAGAAATCTAAGGACGAGAACGCAAGGGAACGAGCTAGGTTCAGTTGGAATCCCGAATGTCAGAAGGCCTGGGAGGAAATCAGAGCCTACCTCTTGGAAATGCCTACGCTTCGGCAACCAACCGAGGATAGATCCCTCATTGTATACTTGGCAGTAGGAGAAAAGGCCGTAAGTTCGGTACTTGTTCAAGAAGACGACCAAGGAAAACAGTGGCCGGTCTATTACGTGAGCAAATCATTGCACGGAGCCGAGCTCAATTACCCGATGATCCAGAAAGCGGTGTACTCTCTAGTCCTATCAGCCAGAAGATTGAAACCATACTTCCTCGGATTTTCCATCATTGTTCGAAGTAATGTCCCTATCAAGGACATCCTAAAGCGGGTAGACCACTCCGGAAGACTGTCAAAATGGTGCGTAGAACTAAGCGAGTATGAGATCAAATACGAACCTCGGAGAGCGATCAAGGCACAGGCATTGGCGGATTTTATCGCAGAATTGCCCAAGGAATCCGAAAGTGAGGATTCTTTGAACGAGGATAGTCCGGTCTGGACCCTACATGTAGATGGAGCTTCGGGATCAGACAAGCAAGGTGCCGGACTAGTTCTCGAAGGCCCAGAAGGAATGAAAGCAACAAAGTCGATTAAGTTCACTTTCCCGGTAACAAACAACGCAGCCGAATATGAAGCCCTTATTGCTGGTCTAGAACTGGCCAAGAAAGCGGGAATCCGATCACTAAAAGCATGTAGCGACTCAAACCTCCTCGTTCAGCAGATGAATGGGGAGTACGAGATCAAAGAACCAAGTCTCAAGAAATACGCCGAGGTAGCTAGAAAATTGGCCACGGATTTCGAGAAGCTGTGTATCGAGAAGATCCCGCGGTCGCTCAATTCGGAGGCCGATCAGCTTTCGAAGTCAGCTTCTTACGACGAAGTAAGAAGTGAACCTTGCGTCGACTACTCCCGGATATGCTGCATTACCTCGGGATGGAGGGTCCCCTATTGGAAGTACCTCGATGAAGGGATACTCCCGGACAATCCGATCGAAGCCGCGAACATCAGGAGAAAGGCAAGCAAGTTCGTTATAATTGGTGATAATCTGTACCAAAAGGGATTCTCTTCCTCGATGCAAAAATGCGTCGGAGAAGGAGACACCGAGGACATTCTGAGAGAGACCCATGAAGGCACCTGCGGGTCGCACATTAAATCGGATGCGTTGGCTGCGGTCATACTGAGACAAGGGTTCTTTTGGCCTACCCTCAAGGAAGACGCAAGGAGGCTAGTTAACAAATGCAAGAAGTGTCAGGAACACGCTCGAATACAGAGAATTCCCTCGGAGTACGTATCGTCCTCAGACTATCCCATCCCATTTGCCGTATGGGGAATCGATCTGATTGGGGCCTTGCCCACCGCCCCCGGAGGATTGAAGTATTGCGTAGTCGCCGTGGACTACTTTACCAAGTGGATAGAAGCCGAACCACTGGCCACAATTACGGCTGAAAACATCCGAAAGTTCGTGTGGAAGAACATCATTTGCAGGTTCGGATGCCCGAAGGTTCTAGTTGCTGATAACGGAACTCAGTTCACTGACGGTGGATTCCAGGATTTCGCCGAGGAATTCGGGATCAAAATTCATTTTGCTCCGGTCGCCCACCCGCAGAGCAATGGCCAAGTCGAAGTATCTAACCGAACTTTGAAAGATGGGTTAAAAACAAGACTTGGAAAAGCAAAGGGGAAATGGCCCGGAGAACTCCCTCATGTTTTATGGAGCTACCGGACCACGCCCCGAAGGTCTACTGGAGAAACCCCGTTCTCTTTGGCATACGGGACCGAGGCGCTAATCCCGATTGAAGTAGCGAACTCTTCCCTCCGAGCCGAGGTGTTCGAAGAAATAGCGAATGAGCAAGGTTTGCGGGCAAATTTGGACCTACTCGAAGGAAGAAGAGATGAAGCAGAGCTGCGAAGGAAAGCTTTCCAACAGAGAACCGCATCAACAACAAATTCCAAAGTGAAGGCAAAGAATATCAAAGTGGGTGATTTGGTCCTACGGCAAACCAAACTGGGATCCCGAAGACCAAAAGGGGGCGCGTTCGCCCCGAACTGGGAAGGTCCATTCGAGGTTGTCGCCGAAGAAAGGAAAGGAGTTTACAAGTTATCGGATCCCGAAGGAAGGGAATTAGCAAATTCTTATCATTCCGAGGCATTGAAGAAATATTTTGTATGACCGAGGAATAATAAAGCACGACTGAATTTGGAAACAAGTGTTGAACCAATCCTTGAATGTTTTCATTAATAACGCCCGAGGCTGGGATTACAAAAATGGACTTGAAAGAAAATTACATCATTGAGGATCAGCGAAGTCGTCTACGGTGACTGGTTCGGGCGGCTGCAGAAACTCCTCCCCGTACCAGCTAGGATCTTCTTCGGGCTCGTCATTCCCGTCAAGCCCGGATAGGTCAGCATGAGGGTTGCGCTCAACGATTTGCTTCCTGGCCAGACAGAACCCGAAGGTGTATTTGTCAACGGCCAGATTTACAGAATCCTTCAGCACCTTCTGATACTTCGGGATTTTGTCCTGAACTGTGGCAAGTTCATCCCGAAGTCTCTGGATTTCCTCATCTTTAGCCTTCAGATCCTGCTCCTCCCGAAGCTTGCGGATCTCTTCATCCTTGACCCGCTGCTCGTGCTCGTGATGCTCTTTCAGATTGGCGAAGTCAACCTGAAATTTCTCTTTTTCGGTTTCGAGCTTCCGAACTTCTTCCCGAAGAGCGTCTTCAGAATGGCGGTGCTCTTTGACCGCGCTTAGGAAAGCAACCTCAGCCAAGGCAAAATCATCAGCTTCGGCCGGGCTGAGGTTCTCCCGAATGTGAGTGCCCTCGGGAAGCTCGAGTATGGTGGAAGTACGGGAGTGCCGCAGCAGCTGCTCATAGTGGTGGACTCGCTGGATCAGCTTAGCCACAACAGCTATGGCTTTGGTCGCCCGTTGCTCGGCTTCGGACCGGATCCGGCTTGATGCTCGGATGACTCGGGAAACCCACCCGCCCATCGTAGCCATCTGCACGCCATAAAAAAGGATTACCTTCCCGCGGTACTACCCCGGAAGTCCAGACAAGAAATAGAAACCAAATACTAACCTGATACCCAAGGACGGCCATTTTTGAAGCGGCAACGTCCAAGTCAGGGTAGAAGTGTTCTAAGCACTCCATTGTTCGGGCGGTGGTGGTCCCTTCAAATAGCTCGGGAGCCATATCTTTGGCATCTTCGTCGTCCAGGATGTTCTGATCCTCATGGATCAGCAACCTAGGCTCCCGGGGAATGAGATTATTCCCGAATTGCGAGAGCTTCTCGTCCCGCAGCCGCCTCCTCTCTTCCTGGGACTCTTTCCAGTCCGGACCTAACGTACAAAAATGAGATCGAACCACGTCATGCAGCGGGTCTTCACCGAACATTCGGGAAAGATTTCCGAATAAGTTCCAAAAGCAGAGATTGCGTAACTTCACAAACTGGTTACCTAGTTGAAACTCGATTGGTGCGACTTCCGGGGCGCTTTGCTCAGTCACCCTCGAAGCCGTGAACTTCCCCCTAGCCCTTCTGATTCGTTCGGGGGAGTTCTGCAGCATCTCATAAACGTCATCCCGAGTAGGATGACCTTCAACATGAACCGGAGATGGAACTTCCCCGGCCGATTTCTCAGCAGGCTGGCCTCCAGCCTCAGCATCAACCGAAGCAGCCCTCTTTCGTTTCTTCTCAGCTGCTGCGGGCTTCGAACCTCCGGCTTTAGAGCCCGGTTTCTCTTTCCTCGCGTCCCGGAAGATAGCGCTGAGATCAAACTCGGGCTCCATTTCTGCAAAAAGGGGAAGAATTAGTTAATATCAAACGAATGCATCAATGAACAGAAGAACGATATAAACCTTTCTTGAAGTCCTCGAAGGACGTTTCACCCCGAAGACGATGCACCAAGGCCAAGTCTCGGGTCGAAGGGGGAGATGCCCGGATGCCCAACTCCCCCAAGTCCCCCTGGATAAAACCCAAGTGAGAAAGGACCCCTTGAGTAATCAGCCTCCAGTACAAAGGAAAGGGAAGGACTTCCTTCGGTCCATCCCCGCACCAAGGAGCAATGGTCCGGATTTTATTATCGAACCGGTCATAATTCTCCTTGGCGGCAGCCCCCTTCAGCAATCGCCGAGGATTCTGCACGTCCGGCAGTCCTCCTACCTTCTGCGCAGTTTGCAGGCCCCATGACGCATCAGGCTTCATGAAGAAAAATTCTCGATGCCATCCCTTGCGGCTCGTTGGCAAGTTCCAAACGAAACTGAATTTCACAGTAGGAGGACCCCGGGCACTGAAGAAGTAGAAACAATTCCTCGGGATCACATTGACTTTATAGTACTGGAGGAAAGTGGATACGGTTGGCTCTGTCTCGAACAGAGCACAAAGAATGAGATAGGCGTTTATGTGGCAGTAGGTATTCGGGCTGAATTGGTTAACCGCTAGCCCGTGGGATTCCGCCAGTTGCCGGACGAATGGGTGCGGGAGAAGCGGAGCCCGCATGCAGTTGATCCTTAAAGATCACCAACCAGCCTTTCCCAGGCTCATACGCCCGGCATTCTGTGGAAGGAACCCGAGTACGAACTGTCATCGGGAAAAAATAAGTGGATTGCCACTCTTTTATTAGCTCCGGAGTTGCCTTGCTCCGGTAATTCTCTATCTCGGACCACCAACTTTCGGGAACCTCGCCCTTGGTTTCTAAAAGGCAACCTGAAGGATGAACAGTAGAAAGGGTGGGAAAAGTAGGAGTCATTCTCATGTACCTCGGGTAAATGGCCGGAGGAGACAAGGACGACTCGCTGGAAGAAAGCTAAAGGACGGGCTGACAGCAGCGGCGTCAACAACCCGACGGTGGAGTCGGTAGAATTGATGGACGACGCACGAACCTTTGTAACCGTCCGGAACGGTAGTTTCTCTGAGGAAAGGGGGGAAGAAGTCTTCTGGATTAGATTCTTCAATAGTCCTCCACCTCTTGAAGATATTAACCGCCTCCTGGAGCGTAGGATTATCCGTCGTGATTTTATTGTGAGAAGAGAGAAGAGAGCTTGAGAGATACAAATGAAAGTGACGCTCAACTCACATTTATAGAAAAGATCGGGCAGATGAAACGTCAAAAGTCATTTGATCCCTGCTGCCGATTCAAAAAGTGGCAGTTAAGGAGATGAACCGTCGCAGATCCTGAAGAGAAGACCCCAGAGCCGACTTCAGTTTCCCGGACATTATAGTACGGGAAACGCTTCAAAAGCCCGAACATTGTTCAGGACAAAAGGAGGAATTCACTTCCTCAGTTTCCCGGACATTATAGTACGGGAAATACTTCAAAAGCCCGAACATTGTTCGGGACAAAAGGAGGAATTCACATCCTCAGTTTCCCGGACGTTATAGTACGGGAAACGTTTCTAAAGCCCGAACATTGTTCAGGACAAAAGGAGGAATTCACATCCTCAGTTTCCCGGACGTTATAGTACGGGAAACGTTTCTAAAGCCCGAACATTGTTCAGGACAAAAGGAGGAATTCACATCCTCAGTTTCCCGGACGTTATAGTACGGGAAACGTTTCTAAAGCCCGAACATTGTTCAGGACAAAAGGAGGAATTCACATCCTCAACTTCCCAGATAATATATCACAGGAAGTGCTTCGAATGCCCGAACATTGTTCGGGACAAAAGGAGGACTTTTCGTCCTCAGTTTCCCGGACAGTACAGTCCGGAATACATTTCCAATGCCCGAACAAACTTTCGAAACAAAAGGATGCAGTTACCTGAACACCACAGAGAGGAATCACATGCCCGAACAACGAAGATTACCCGAACCAAGCAATTCCCCGAACATGACCCACATACATTCAAACACGGATCTTGGAGAAGAGAACTTTGGACTCCTCTTAGTCGGCCAAAAGGGCTGAGGGGGGACTTGATGGCCGCCAGGCCCAATACGCATAAAAGGCCTAACAAAAGGCCCACACATAAGCCCGAAATAAGGGCCCCATTAAAAAACTAGTAAGTAACCCGAATAAAGCTTAAGGACGTTCCCGAACCATGCTTCCTAAAGTGCATATATGACCTAAAATACATAATCACCTTATATTGAGATATTACAATAATACCACTGAGACATAGAACTATAAATACATTCACTATTCATACCTAAAGGGGTAACGTTTAATAACTACTGAACACGACTCGTCAAATCACCATCTCAGAGGATCTCTCTATATCTCGACAATCGCGCTCTAGTACGCAAAGTCGACTTAATGGCTTCTGTTAACGTCGTGACACGCAAGTCAAATCGGAACATGGCGATCATGCGCACTGATCCGCCACTATCAACAGTTGCTCTTTATACGCTCATAGCAGCTTATATTGTTCCTTATAGTTCCCTTCCATTTCATACTTCACAGATTGTTTGGCCCTCTTGACCATGTTCACTAACACATAGCTGTCATCTCCCTCTTCATCAAACCTCTTAACTGTCTAAGAGATAGAGAAGGCTCATCCCTGATTAAATCTTTAAACCTTTCAGCCACATACTTTGTGCTCATTTGCTTCAAATCACTCTTATGTCTGCACCTATGTGTATGCTTTATTGTTTTGATTTGCAAACAATGAAGCCTCTTGTTCTCCGAGATCCACACTTTGAAATCAAAACTTTTTGCACACATCACTTGAAGTCTTACTTTTTCATTTTTTGAGAACCAGACATTGCTGTGTGTCTCAATGGCATACTTTGTAAAAGCATCCCTAACCTACTGAGCATCATCGAACTTCATTCCTAGCTCAAATTCAAGAAATTTTGTATTGTAGTGTGGGAAGACACTTCTTGATAACCTTATATTGGGTTCCTGACCTTCAACTGTGCTTCCCCTATCTTCATCAACACTTCTAGCATCATCTGAATCTAGATACAGGGTTTCATCACTGTCCACACCTTCATCATCCTCTGAACCAGACTCAGCTTTCTTATCTTTAGATCTATTACCTTCAATCTCAGTTTCCTGGTCCCCATCCTCAGCACCCTCTTCTTCTTCATCATCATCACCTTCTTCATCATGCTCATCTTCAACAGCCCCATCTTCTCCATCACCCCCGTCGTTAGTCTCATCCACCACTCTTCTTCTTCTTCTTCTTCTTCTTCTTATTTTCTTAGCTTTGTAAAGCTTCAAATTCATCCGACTTTTCCTCAGTTCTTCATCAAAGTCAGATAGGTAAGCTTCATCATCAAACAATGGTTCATCTTCTTCTGACTCTTCACTGTCATTGTCAACTACAATCTCAGCTGCAAAAGTGCCTTCTTCCCTCTGTTTCCTACTCCTTTTGACTCTATGAAAAGATTTACCTTTCACTTTTACACTTCACTTTCTATTTTGGCTTTCCCCTTCTCTTTTTTTACCCCTCTTGACTCTACTTTCTTCAACCACCCTTTCTTCTTCACTTGCATTAAATCCCTGTTCACCCTCATAACTTTCTATAAATTATTTGATTTCAAATCTAGTACCTAGAAGTACCATTGCTTCTTGTACAGTAATTTCATCCCACACAACTCTTACATCATCACAACTTTTAATCCCTTTACTAATGACCTTGCAATAATGTACTTAACATGCTTGTACCCCAGCTACTAAGAAGCTGCATAAATTGACGATAATCAAGCCAGTACTGACTTGTCTTAACAGTCCTCATCATACCCCCGACATATTTGAAAGGCTTCATCATAAAACAACCACCATCATGAATATAAATGTTGCATACAATATTAGCTGCCCCTTCTTCTTTTGTCCCACTACCATTTTGAGAAATAAACAATGTATTAGGCAAAACAACATCAACAACTGAAATTGACTACCCCAACAACCAAAGTAATATAAAACTACATCTTGAAAACAGCCAAAGTCCACACCCCCACCGCACCACTTGACACAAGATGCACGGACCAGCAGGCACCAACAAAATAAATTGACTACCCTAACTCATACACTACCCTACAATTCCAATTGAATATGCTACCATCCAACAAACACGTAAGCCCCATAGATAGAAAACAGAAAATGACCACCTAGGGTTTATAAATTACATACCGACTACAACCACACAACCAAATAGTTTAAACAAAAGGAATACCCATACCTTTCTTCCATTTTCAATTCAGATCATAGCTTTTTGCACATTCAAATCGCCTTTCACGATTGCTCACTCTACTTTCTCCTTTTCACCTTTCCCACTACCACTCCATTGCCACACTACCCAAATGACATGCAATTACGTTTACTCCCGCCTTAACAGCCAGCTCTCCAATTCCCGCCCCACTATTTGTCCACGTCTCTCTATTTCCCGTCAGTATTGGTCCAGCTGTGTAATTCTGCCGGACACGTTAGCATAAAATAAATGGACGGACCAGTTTGGTACAAAACTAAGAGTTCAGGGTTTTATTCGGTCGGTTAAATAGGTCAGTGACAAAGTCGTGACGATTCAAATAGTTCAGGGTTTTATTTGGGTCCCTATATATATTGGATTCATATAATAACCCTATTTATGGCTAACGGCCTCACTTGGTTGTAGCCATTGTTTTGTAGTAATCCCAAACCGATAATGGTTGGGACTACAGTGTCCTGATGAGGGAAATCCGGCGATCCAACACTTGCAACTGCAACAAAATAAGAAATGGGCCGAGGTTGTGTGCCCGGGGGATCCACTCCGACACTCAAATCAGTGGTGACAGTGGAGAGTATGGAGACAGCTACGTTAAACTGCTCAAGTGGAGAGTAGAGAGAGAGAGGGAGTTGTGAACATGAAGGAGAGCCTTAGGGCTATATTTATAGCCTACTAGTGAGAGTCAGTCTGGTGAGTCATGCCGAAATTGAGAGATGGGATTACTGGAAGTGGAGCATCCATACCTTCTAATTCAATGGAGGACTCGAAGCGCCAGTTGGAGACTGGGGGCTCGAGGTTGACGGTGTTGGGGATGTCATCAAGGTCGATATTGCGGATTTCAAGTATTTCTAAGGCAATGTGAGGTTCGACCCCAAAGTCAGTGTCTGGCATGCTTCCTAAAGGATCGAGGCCTTGATAGTGCGCGAGACACGACCCTACGATTGTACATTGAAGCTCGATGGGTAGCCTCAAGGGCAGCGAGATCGAGGACCACATGGGGTCTGATGTACCATTTTGTTATATATGCTTACATATAGGTATGGCGTTTGGAAAATAGTATAAGTAGTGTAAAAAATAGAGGGAGCTTAATGGAAGAATTGAACTATTATAGATGAGAATATAAGAGTCGGACGCAAAAGGCAACATTAGTATAATTCGTTTTTGGAACACAGGACATGATATTTATATATGAGGTATGATTCAGAGTTCAGACTAATATATATATATATATATATATATATATGTATGTATTTGTGTGTTAATAATTAATAACCTTAAAATAACTTATTCCTAAATGTCCCTAGTCGAGTGTTATAGAGAATTTGAGTTTGTATAATGCATGCGACACTCGTATAAGAAAAGATTGACATGATGATTTGTGAAGATTTACTTATAGGTGGACCGACCCTTATGAGAATGATCATGCTAAGTCCCCGAAGGCAGGCCGAGTGATGGTAGGAGGGAGATGAAGATTTACTTTGGCTTCACCTGAAGACATAAATGGGTTGACTCGTGAAGCATGCTGAGAGCCGTAAATAGTACCACTCTAGTAAATTCCCTCAGAATTGAATAATTAAACATGCCTTATTTGTGAAGGTCGGGCTTTATATAGGACTTGGAAATTGAGCTCAGAATAATCATGTTCGTCCGTGTTTAGGTTGTTAATGTGGATTAATCCCGTTCAGACACCTGTGTCGGGTCGTTATTCTTGTGGAGACAAATCACTGGTAATTACACTATAAGTCCTTTTACTTTCTCATCCTGTCTTTTGCCCTTGCTGGGTACCACCATGAACCCCCTCAACCTTAACATGACATCAGAAAGTCATAGTTAATAGGCTTTAAAAAACTTTTGTTTGGAAAATGCTAGGGACACTCTCTTGGACACTCACTTTGGATATTCTTCCATTCAACAAATGCCATGTATTCATTTTTGTGGGTCTACTTGATTTTGGGTCCACCAAAATGAAGACATGGCAAATATTGAGTGGAAGAGTGTCTAAAGTGAGTGTCCAAGAGAGTGTGCATGACATTTTTCTTTTTGTTTACTGGAAGTAGGTTTTTAATTTAAAATTTCTTATATCAATTAATTTATGCGTCACTTTGCGGTATGTTTAGTTTAGCTTTTAGAAAATTTGTTTCAACTTTAACGAGATTGTGTTAGCGTTCATGGTGAAAGTCTGGTTAAGGGCCTTGGCGTAATCCAATGAGCAACCCCAATGAACAAGGACACGCTCTCACTGCAATCTTCCAAACACATAGTAGAGATCAACGGTCTATCCGGTAGAGGTCTCTCGATACATCCCCACCAGACACAGAAGAGTTTGGGGTCATAGTAGCGCTCCTACACCCATCCACCCTTATAAAGTTTGGATCTCCCTACTAGCATAATTGATGTGATACCAGATTGCCCTAAGATCAATTGATGTGAAACCAAATTGCTCTGATGCCAATTGATGTGATACCAGATTGCTCTGATGCCAATTGATGTGATACCAGATTGCTCTGATACCAATTGATGTGATTTCTTATGGCTAAAAACACCTCACACTTGATCTAGCTTGACAATGGATGAACACTTGTAGGAAAGGTAGAAAATCAGATTGCGGAAGCTTTGAAAACAATTGATATGGCCACCAACTCCTCTTGAATCTTTCTTCAAGCAAAGATGGTGTTTTGCCCTGGCGAATCCTCCTTGATACTTTGAATGTTCAAGACAAAATAAGCTTTTGATGCCAAAAATGGGGATGTATATGGATCCAACACCTTCTTCTTCAAGTGAGAAGACAATCTTGAATTTGAATAAACTTGCTCAAGAAACTTGGACAAGAGTTTAGTGGAAAGTGAAGATATATCAACAAGAGAATCATTCTCAAAGTTGGAAAACGTTTTGTTTATGAAATGGTTGATATGTTCCCTACAAATGGCGTGGTTGCCTCCTTTTATAGACTAAGGAAGGCTCACAATAGCACACATTAACTTAGGCTATTAAACTAGGCATTTCCTCCACTTAAATGGCCTACTGAAGGAGATAAATGCAAATACTAATGGCACAACATCTATAACCATAAAATACACTTATTCTAGGCTATTATGATGTAAAAATATCCTGAGAAAAGAAAAGAATTCGGGTGGAATGAGTTTAAGGAAAAACAAGCTCTTCAAACACCTCATTAAGGCTCAAAAGGCTATATTCTTAATGAGCAGCCTCTCATTTATGTCCATAATTAATGCTCAACGTCTCTATCATCTTCATGGCTCCTTCTTGGCTATTTATAGCTCAGACATCAAAAGAAATCAGACTGAAAAGCATTTAGAGTGCAATTAACCCATTTATGAGGTAATAATGGTCCAACGGATAACTTCTTAAATGTTTGGATGTCATTTATGATGAGGCATTGATGACCAATGTCTAGAACTCCTTTAATGTTCTTAATGGACGTTTGGACACCATCAACACTCGGTATTGCCATAAAAGTGGCCTTTAGTGCTGGTAAAACATGTAGGGCACCTTGGTCTTGTGTAGGGCAGTGGTACCCTTCATTTTTGTTATGATTCGTCCTCACCGGACGTGTCATAACTGGAAGGAATAAAAAAATAAGGACTTTTTTGGAAAGAAATAGAAAGAAATTGGATTAAATTGAAAATGTTAGAAAGTTTAGGATATAATCGGAGAAATAGAAATTGAATAAAGTTAGAAAAGGACTTGATTGAAACTATTAGTTAAAGTGGGGTAAGTTTGTAAAACATAAAACTAACCTAGGGACTAGATTAGTAATTTGACTAAAACATAGACACTAAGTAATTCCCTAGAACTAGACACGGGTTATTATTTAGGGACAAACACGAGGCTGAGTTAGAATCAAAGAGGGATGCGTGGAGGCGGAGAAGGAGAGGATTTCATTTCCAGATTCAATTTAGGGGAGAGTAGAGCGGGTTTGGGCAGTGAGGCTCGATTTCACAGATACAAATCAATCGCGAGGGAAGTAGGAGCTTCGATCGGAGAAACTGGGAGTAAGAGTTCCGGCGAGCTTGACGACGGAAGGAGAAGCTACACCACTGCTGGAGTGGATGGAAATGATTAATTCTAACACTGCTAGAGTTTAAGCACGGTGGATGGGAGATCGTTGACATCAGTTGGCTGGGCTAGCTAGAACTGGTTTCGACAACAGACGACAAAATCATCACCAAAATCACTGCTTGCTACTAAATGCTTATTATTTAATATCTTTTCTGTCACGAGCGCCCGCGCCCGGTTGCGGAGGCGGGGCCACCCGCGATGTCGGAAGCGGAAGCTACGGCGGAGAGCGCGGAAACGGTACTACCAAAATCCGCTATGTGTAGTGGTCCCATGACCCGGCCCGCAAAGTCTTGTTCTCGAAGGCCTAGTGCCTGAGAACACTTTGCTCACTGATAAGTATTGGTCGTACTACGACCCGCAACCTACAAAACTCAAAGATGGCAAGTATACGATATAAACCCTAGCTATCCATGGCGAGCCCCGCCCCACTGAAATAGGCGAGCACTCAACCATCACCAAACATGCAGTTCATGGAATTATCATTCATCGATCACAAACAACCAGAATACAGAATCCATCCGCTATATATAACCAACCTGAACATAGCTCGGGTCCCGCCCTCAACTGATATGGGCGAGCCCTCCAGTCAGACAATGTAAATCGAAAGTATTCCAAAACATAACATCGTGAGTTAATGACCACTTTACGTTGGCATACCGGCTTAGGTCGCCCTAATCGGCGTTCCAAAGACATAACATCGTGAGTTAACGACCATGGTTGGCATACCGGCTTAGGTCCCGGTGTTCCCATTAGCCGTAACTCACGGACTTCTCAGGTACAGAACATAAATATGGGTCCGTTGTTGACCCCCGATAAGCAAGTCCGATATGATATAGCAGAGGTCCAGAAAGCATAGCAGATAATGGGTCCGTCATCGACCCCCGATACTTAACAGGTCCAGAAACATAAAACCCTGCAAACCGCTACGTACCTTGTGACTAGCCCCAGGAGTCACCGGGCCCGACCTTCGACCCGAGTATTAGCCCTTAACTAACCTAATACACATAAATGCGTATTAAGAAAGTTAAACCCCTTACCTCAGGAAAACCGATTCGCAGCCAAATCCCGGGAAATTCCCGGCTCCCGGCCCGAAACGCGGTAGTGTGACATCCGAAGTCCCGCACTACTCCACCACTGCTGATTCAAGCTGAACAACCACACACAAGTCAGAAATCACCAAAATAGACCCCCATAAATCAATCCCGCACAATCCCGCACTTTCCTGCAAAATTCCACAGAAAGCTCGGTTTCTCAAACCGAGCTAGAACATTGGTATTCAAACACCCAAAAGCACAACCAAGCATTCAAATCCCACTTTCCCCACATTTTCACCGCAAACAAGAAAGTAGGTCCGGATTGTCCACAATTCCCGAAAACGACGTTCCGAACATCGTTAATTACCTACTACCATTCCCGATACCAAAACACTTTCCAACCAATCCAAAACACAACAAAAACATACCCAAAACCCTTCCTTTAATTTCGGCCTCAATCTCTCTTTTTCACCAAACTTTAATCCAAACCACTTAAGGTTCCAAACACATTCTTAATTCACCAATTCCACAATTTAAGCTTGCTTACTAACACACCTCACCCTAATCACCCAAAATCAACCATAAACCTTAATGACCAATTCGGCAATTTGGGTACTTTTTACCCAACATGTTTACCTTCAAATAGAATCCATACAACACCTTAGAATCATGCTAGGAACAACATATCACAAGCATGATTCAAGAACACAACCATACACTAAGTTTAGAAATCAACCTCAAATTCGACCATTTAGGGTTTTTCTAACCATGGTGTTCTTCCAAAAATTAAACCTTGCTTCCTACACTTCTTCTTACCAAGAACAACATACTAGACGATTGAAGCAAGAAGATCAACATTGCATGTAGCAAGGAGTAACCACAAATTCGATTTTAAAACCCTTTTTCATCCAAAATTCATGCTTCAAACTTACAAAATCATGAAGAGAAGAAGCTTACCAACATCCAAGCCAAACACCTAGTTGAATCCTTGCAACTTGAAGAACACAAGAGAGGTAGATGATGATGAACTTGGCGGATGGTAAGGGAGAAGAAGAAAGAAATGAGCAAATGCCTTATTTCATCATAAAAGCCTCCCTTTTATACTTCCCCCTTTATGAGTCATGGGGACACTTGTCCCCTTGCCATGACTCACCACCTTAGTCACCCTTGTGACTCACACACTAGCCAAAATCTGAAATTTGCTTAAGTGTTGGAGCGCAATCCCGTGCCAACTTCACTCGAGTAACTACCGACGTGTGTGCGTGCTAGCCCGAACCAACAATCCCGCTGTGCATACTTGCTCGGTTATCACCATATTACCCGTCCCGAGCCATAAAATAACTCATACCAAAGCCGTCGCAAAATTTTCATCCCGGGCCCCGGGTTTTTCGTCTCGAGCCCCAGGTGTAGCCTAGGACCGAACATCCCGTCCCAAAACAATATACTCCATAAAAAGATGTGGAATGTTCATACGATCCCAAATATGCTGACAGTTCCCTTTTCTGAGGTCCCGGTAGAGTTACCGAGCCTGCTGAACATCCCGAAACAAGTCCCGCTCGAGAAAAAATATTTTCCGCGGAAATGCCCGGGGGTCCCGTGTGACCCCACATATGAAAGGATTCCCGATAATCTCTCATCATTTTTCTCAGATGAAACCCATAAAAGACTCGGGAGTTTACATTGTCTTTGACCACCACTTGCTTAAGACATGGCCCGCAAGCATGTTTGTTAACAATTTAAGTGATTATTATTTATTCATTTGGCAGCCCGATTAATCATGGATCACTGAAGTTTGGTGTTTTCTTTTGCTGCTGTGCTTAAATCACAACCAAAACACTAGCGGGAGTACCTTTGTTTTTCAAAAAACCACTCATTGTCCTAACTTGCTTGTTAATTACTAACTACTCATTCCTTTCTTCTTTAGTGGATATATGGAATATGTCTATGTACCTTTCTCTGCTTTTAGCTATTCTGTACTAGAATGAACTTAGAAAATGAATCTCACCTAGAAACCTCATTTGGAAACTAGGAACCAAACCTTTAATCCTCTGTTGCTTTTAATGCTGCTATTTAAGTGTGAAACAGAGAATACAGGTTACATAGAATTGCATCAATGATAGAACCTCAACCAAGACTCGATAAGAGGTATACTTCTTTCCTTTTATTTTATTTTCTTCCATTCTTTCCAGATACTAAATAAACAGGTTGAGAACTAAGTGATTCCTTTGATTCCTCTCTAAGTAGTATCACTGATACTGAAAGGGTACGTAGGCAACCCCTTTGGGGCCCGAGACACAAATAAATCTTATAGTTTGCAGGTACATGTTCCAGAATGTCTACCACTGCTCGGGGAATGTGAATCTTGGAGTACAAGCAATCGGAAGATCTTAATTTACGGTTGCAGCCATAAATCGAGTGTGGCTACGACTAGGGGCTAGCGGGATTCATGACCCGTGAAATGTGGTACTGACAATCAGAAACTTCAATCCTTTATTGTTGTGTGTATGTTTGTTGTTTGTTTCATCGAGTCAAGATTGATGTTTGTTGATTGATGCCCCGAGGGTACTGAGAAAAACAATTAAGACTAGTTCGTATGCCATATTACTGAATGACTGGATCTCTAAAGTTAAATTCCTTCTTGCTTTCTTTACTTTCTTGCGTAGTATGCATGATTTTCCTAGGTTGCGTGTTTCTATTGGTTGCTTTTCTATCACGACATATCATGCATATTGTTTAATGTTCGATGTTTGTTCTTTATTTGATTCTTTATTTTCTCATTACAAGTTACTTATTCTACTTCTGTAAGTTTACTCTCTCTTTACTTTATGCCTTATTAATTGTTACTAATCAATTTTGTTTTAATTGTGTAAAGGGTAACTGAAAATCTGTAAAAAAAAAAAAACTGAGAAATGACTGGAATGATAACTGATTGAAGTGAACTGTAGGTAGTATTATTGAGTAACTTGGGCAATCACTATGTTTAGTGTTATTAGGGATTATTGACGGAGTGGTACGGGACACACCCGTCAATATCTTCGCTAAGATGGACGCCACTAACTGAGTGTATGGGGACTTAGAAAGTGGTTGATCTGGATGAAGGCTAATAACATTCTGTTAAGATAAAAGACAGTAGTTATAAAATACTAAAGTGGTAAAAGACTGTAATCACTGTAATTATTGTTAGCTTTAATAAAAGACAGTGAGAACCGAGGGGAAAAGTTTAATTGTGGACTTTGGGGACAAAGTCCCGTTTTAAGGGGGAGAGAATGTTATGACCCGTCCTCACCGGACGTGTCATAACTGGAAGGAATTAAAAGAATAAGGACTAAACTGAAAGAAATAGAGTAGTTATGGGTAAAATCGAAAGAATTAGGAAACTTGGGATAAAATTGAAATAAATAAAATTTGATTAATTTAGAAAATGACTTAATTGAAACCTAGTAACTAAGTGGGGTAAGTTTCTAATGTTGATTTTAGAGGTCTCTCAAACATGCTCTCACGTGGATCTTTCTCATACACATGTAATGCTCTACTTCACATAACATATATTAACGGCTTCTTCTTTACAAGCATGATATTATCTCATGCCATGAAACCAATGAATCCAGCATCAATAGAGTATGAAGATGAAGAACTAAACATGATACTAAGAGGCGTAAACATACCTTGCACCAAAGGAAAATACCGCTTAAGGATTATTTTAATCCTTGCTCCAATCCGACGTATGCTCCTTCCTTAAGCTTTCAAGCTTGCTCCAATGGCAGCCCTTGGCTTCCAGAGATGATGATAATGCCGCCTTGCACCAAGAGGAGAAGGGAAGAGGACGGATGAGATGTGAAGCACCTTGAAGTTCTTGTGTGGAATGACACAAATAATTCCACCCTTAATGCTCCAAAACTTGCCTCAAGAATTTGGCACTTTGAGAGAGATTGAGAAGGAGAAGAAGATAATGGAATGAGGGATGGAGAATGAGGCACTTCCTCCCATCTATTTATAGAACGATGAGAGCTACCAAAAGCTCTCCCTTAAATGTGTCAACCACATTGCCTACCTCATCAATGTGGCAACCACATTGCCAACCTCATAAATTGGCAAAGATGGAGTTATTCCATGGTTCAAGGTGCATACACCTTACACCAAAATTATCAAAATACCCTTACTTTGATAAGTGGCTTTAGAGGTGGTTATGATTGATAAATGAGGTCCGAATTACACAAAGTAATTCCAATCATTTCCATTTTACATATTTGAGCTCCTTTAAGCTCAGTAGTGCACATTTATCAAAATACTCATACTTTGATAAATTGTGCTCTAATCATTTCTTCTCCGTCAAGTTACTCCCAGCTCCTCTAAACTGGAGTATTAGCTCAAAAGTTCTTGGTGCGCCAGGGAATCCAACATCTAAAACATAAAACTAACCTAGGGACTACATTAGTAATTTGACTAAAACCTAGACACTAAGTAATTCCCTAGAACTAGACATGGGTTATTATTTAGGGACAAACACAAGGCTGGGTTAGAGTCATATAGGGATGCGTGGAGGTAGAGAAGGAGAGGCTTTCATTTCCAGATTCAATTTAGGGGAGAGCAGAGAGGGTTTGGGTGGTGAGGCTCGATTTCACGGATACAAATCAACCGCGAGGGAAGCGGGAGCTTCGATTGGAGAAACTGGGAGTGAGAGCTCCGGCGAGCTTGACGACGGAAGGAGAAGCTACACCGTTGCTAGAGTGGATGGAAATGATTAATTCTAACACTGCTGGAGTTTAAGCACGGTGGATGGGAGATCATTGACATCAGTTGACATTAGTTTAGTGGAGTAATTAATGAATAGGGTTTCAGTTAGCCAAAACACTAGCAAGTTAGGAGCACCTTGGTATTTCAAAATACCACTCCTTGTCCTAACTACCTTGTTAAATACTAGCTACTCATTCCTTTCTTCTTTAGTAGATATATGGAATATGCCTACGTACCTTTCTCTGCTTTTAGCTATTATGTGCTTCTTTTCTGCTTGATATGATTTCTATATATGATTTAATCTTGGCATGCTCATACCCATTTGTATGTTGCTTAAGTAACCAGAATGAACTTAGAAAGTGAACCTCAACTAGAAACCTCACCTGGAAACTAGGAACCAAACCTTTAATCCTCTGTTGCTTTTAATGCTGTTATTTAAGTGTGAAACAGAGAATACAGGTTGCATAGAATTGCACCAATGATAGAACCTCTACTCAGGCTCGATAAGAGGTATACTTCTTTCCTTTTATTTTATTTTCTTCCATTCTTTCTTCAGATCAGATACTGACTAGACAGGTTGAGAACTACGTGATTCCTCTGATCCCTCTCTAAGTAGTATCACCGTCGAAAGTGCGTAGGCAACCCCTTTGGGGCCCGAGACACAAATAAATCTTATAGTTTGCAGGTACATGTTCCAGAATGTCTACCACTGCTCGGGGAATGTGAATCTTGGAGTACAAGCAACTGGAAGATAGACTTAGAAGTTTAGGGAAATTCCTTGAAACCTCATTTCTTTCCTCTAAATCCTGTACACACTTAACTATTTTCTTGGTACTTTGGTTTGTAACTTTAAATTTTCCATTTTTTAAGTAAAATTTATTTATTGTCGTAAATTAGTTTACAAAACTGTAAAAGATTTTGGGGTTACGAGCCAGGACCGTCAGCTGTCTGTATGGTCGGTTTTGGGTCGTAACAATTTTTAGGGTACCCTACAATTGTAAGGCACTTTGAAGTGTTCACCAAGAAGCCATTTGAATCATGTTGAACACTTGGTTCATGGACATGAATTGGAGGGTACCCGTTGGGTGTGGGGTACCCTAGTAGTGGAGGATTCCCTTCAAGTGTAGGGCACCCTTGAGAATGGTCCTATTTGGCATCTTGATAGGCCAATTTTGACATGTCTAGAGCTAAAGTGTTATGAGTAACCTTGGGCCAAGGGTGGAAATCATGGGCCTTGACTTGGATTGGGCTCGGGTCATAATCTTGGACATGAGCCCAAATGTTGATAGTGATGAGTTGGACAGCTTTTTGGGTGTTGGATTGGCCCAATTTGATGGCATGAGCTGCATTTCTTCCACCCTTTAGTAACACTCCACTTTCCTCCTTAAGTTTGGGCATTCGAACGCTTGCGTCCTCAACCCTTATGAAGTGAGCAATTGAGTCACTTTGCGGATTCACGTCATTCCCTCCCTCTTGAAAATGATTCGTCCTCGAATCATGTTTTTCTGCTAAAGAAAAATATGAGGGATTTGGATTGAAATATGTAAATATAGACAACCAATACATAAGGAAGTTGAGGAATAAATTACTTCCCTTGGTAGCCCTCTTGAAATTCTCAAGGGGCTTGTGACTTGAAAGTGTTCGAAGTAATTTTTCATCAATGAGCACTTCTTGATGGAATAGGCTCACAACTTCAAACATGAAACCTTTAAATCTACAAAAAGATATTAGGCCTTTCTCGGTGACCACGTTAGCGATTTTAAGGATATAAATCGAAATGTGAACACAATTGCGAAGATGGTCTCAATATGCCTTATTATCCCAAAACACATGCTTTATGAATTTTCCAAGTATGCAAATAAATCAATCTTCATGGAATTTTCATTCAAGGAAATAGTAGCATTGTAGTCACTTAGCATCAAAACATCATCACATGGTGAACTTAAATTTAAACTTGTACAAGAAAGATCATCACCATTTTAAAGCAAGAAACATAAATCATTTTCATGATTCATCAAACAATTGAGTTGAGTTGACTAAAATAAACTCCTTGATCAAACACAAATATAGACTTTTGAAGCCACTTATTCTTGAACAAGTTGTATGTTTCAAATTTCAAAATGAGGACAAGATAAATGACACAAAAGGTCAATTCATGATCAAATTCATTACCAAATATCTTCTCAGCAAATTTTTCATGCTCAACTTGTTTAACATCTCCATGTGCATATATCCAATAAATGGTAGAATTTTCATATCATTTCCAACATGGGCAGCAACTATTTGGCAAGGGTTAGCAACAAATTTGCTTTTAGCTCTAGCAATAATAGATGGTGAAAACAAAGCATGCGTAAGGACACTTTTCCAATCAATCATAGACTTTAACAATGAAGCATATGGATCAATATAAGCAACATACTCATGAGAAGATTCAATTAATCCTAAACTAGCACAAAAATCATCTATTGGAATAATATCATGCTTAGAGTTTTACAACATTAAGCAAATCAATATTCAAATAATCATTTTTATCAAATAAATCATTTGAGTTCGAGAATAGTTACCATCCCTCCGATCAAGGGCTTTTTTCAATGCAGAACATAGATGCAATGATTTAAATACATTTATAAACACCTTACTCACCTTTGTTTTGTCTATTGTAATAAAGGGGCTTTGAGTAAGGGATCAAACCCAAGAGAATTGAGCATTTCTAGACTAGTATACTAATATGTAATGCAATGGACACAATTGAATGATATGTTGGTAGATGGGAGGAATGACTAAACTAAGTTAAGTGCAAGGCAAGAGTGGAATGCAAGCAATGACAACTTGTTGTGGACTTTCAAATATAGAGATCTCCTAGGGATTGCATGTATATTGAGGAATGATTATGAGTTCTAACCATGATTCAGAGGGAGATTACAAAAGGCTAGCATACTTCCATTTCTAGATAGCATGCCAATCTCAATTAATCAATTAACCTAACCAATTCTCATTGCATTAGCATTAGGAGATAAGACATAAAGCTCTTAATCAATTCACCAATTGACTCCTAGAGATTATCTCTAACATACAGCGAGTCAATCAATCAAATCCCTTATGGCGGCTACAAGGGGAATTAGTAGGAAAAGAAAATAAAAAGAAAAGAAGGAAAAAGGAAGAGAAGAAAGGGATAATTAAAAGGAATATATATATATATATATATATATATAAAGGTAGAAATAGGTGAAAGAAAAGAGGGAAGAAACGTGACAAGAAAGGGAATGAGAATTTATGGAAAAAAGGGAGAGAAGATATAAAAGAAAGAAAAAGTAGAAAATGACCTCTTTTGTCATTTTCTTCTCTTCTTCTTCTTCATCTTCATCTTCTTCCTCTCATTCACGTCATTCTCTCCATAAACCACCATTAGTGTGTTTCTTGAGAACTTGAAGAAATCGAGCGGAAGCTTCGAAGTAATTATATTAAACTGATCCTCGAGAGAAGTTAGGAACATCCTACGGATCAGATTTTTCTGAAACGGCTCCGTTGGAAAGCCATAAATTCTGGATTTTGTTATGAAATTGTGGCACCACTTCTGGGGTATATTTCTTCGCTTCTAAACGTTGTTTACATGTTTTGGATCGATTAAAAAGGAGGTTGAGCTGAAACGATTCTCGAGTACCGAAATTGATTTGATTTTACGCATGTGAACCCAACTACAGATTTGTGAAGTGGTAATGATATATGTTGTTCACAGTGAAGAGTTATGCATTCTCTACAGATCAGCTTTTGTAAATGAGTTTCTGTGTGAAAAACCGTTAACGTCTGAATTTCTGGTGTATGGCGGAGCCACTCAGATCTATGATTTTGTGGTTCCTAAACATTTATTCTATGATCTTTTGATGATTTGTCAATAGGGAGTTGGGCGAAACTAAGCGAAACTCTGCCAAATCAGTTTCTGGGAATGCTATATATTTGAGGTCGCACGAGTCCCCGCACCTTTCCGTGGAAAATATATTTTGGGGTCGAGACGTTCGTTCTCGGGCGACGCTCGGGGCTCGGGATGAAACCCTCATGTCTCGGGATGGAAAAACTTTGTGGCGCCAATGGTGTTGGGTGTGTTATGACTCGGGATGAGTAATGTGGTAAAAACCAAGCACACATGACGGGATTATTTGGTCGGGAAAGCAAGCACACACGTCGGGATTTGCTCAGTTCGATTAGCGCGGATGGTACTTCAACACATAGGAAATTTCGGATTTGGCTTGGCATGGTGACTAAGGAGGTGTATGTGTGCTTGGCTAGTGACTCACCAAGGTGACTAAGGTGTGTGCTAATGTGGCATGGTGACTAAGGTCTATGTGTCATAAGATAAGAAGTATAAAAGGTGGGTAATTAGAAAGAAATACAATTTTGGCTTCATTTCTTCTCTCCCACCATCCGCAAACTTCTCTTCCTCTCTACCTCACTTGTGTTCTTCATCTTTCAAGGATTAAGGAAGGATTGTTCTTGGTGTAAGCTTGAGGTAAGCTTGTCTTCTTCATGAGTTGGTTTGTTGAAGCAAGATTTGTGGGTGATTTACATGATTAAATCCGAAATCATGTTAAGTCTCAGCTTGATGATTTGTTCATCTTCTTGCTTCAAGGTTTGGGTATGTTGTTCTTGGTATGATTTGGTGTAGGAATCAAGGTTTGGATTATGGAAGAACACCTTGGGTTAAGAAACCCTCACTTGGCCGAATTGTTGGTTGAATTCTAAGTATGTTGAATTGATGTCATCTTGGTTCATGCTTTGGATATGTTATTTCTAGCATGATTAGGAGTTGAATTAGGGTTCTATTTGAAGGTAAGTATGTTGGATGAAAAGTACCCAAATAGGCCGAATTGGTTATGTGAAGGTTGGTATGATTTTGGGTGCTTATGGTGAAGTATGTTAGTAAGCATGCTTAGAATGTTTAATTGTGGAATTAAGCATGAGAATGGAACCCAAATTGGTTTGAAATTGATTTTGGTATAAGAAGCATGTTAAGACCGAAAATGAGGAAGGGTATGTTTATGGTTGTGATGTTTTTCGGGGAGGTATTGATAATGAAATGGTATCGGGAATTGAAGTAGGTAACAAGCGATGTTCGGAACGTCGTTTTTTGAAAATGTGAACGTAACCAACCTACTTGCTTTCTTGTGTGGATTTGGGAAAAAAAGTATGATTTGAATGCTTAGTTGTGCATGTATAAGTATAAGCAGCTATGTTCTAGCTCGGTTTGAGATCCGAGCTTTTTGTGGAATTTTGCGGGATTAGTTCCTAGGGGTTTGGAATGGTGATTTTTATTTATATGAGGTTGTTCTGTTTGAATCAGCGGTTGTGGAGTAGTGCGGGACTTGAAGTCACATTACCGCACTTCGGGGAGCGTCTGGATTTTCCCGGGATTCTTCAAAGAAAGTCAGTAAAGTTCGGTAAGGGTTTTAGTATTGCTCTCGATTATGAATTTTGGAATTATGTTATGAAATGCGTGTCTTGGTGTACTGAGGCTGAGTTTTGATTGAGGGTGGCCCGAGGATACCCAAACTTGGTTAGTCGGGATAGGCATTGGTGTGTAGGTGCGAGGACTCGAAGATGCTGATGTTCTGATTCAACTCCTACGGGGGTGGTGTTCTGATTCAACTCCTACGGGGGTGGTGTTCTGATTCAACTCCTACGGGGGTGGTGTTCTGATTCAACTCCTACGGGGGTGGTGTTCTGATTCAACTCCTACGGGGGTGGTGTTCTGATTCAACTCCTACGGGGGTGGTGTTCTGATTCAACTCCTACGGGGGTGGTGTTCTGATTCAACTCCTACGGGGGTGGTGTTCTGATGGGGTTAGCTACCCCGAGCTGGTACCAGACTCATGTGTCTGCGGTAGTTCATTACGTGGCTGGGCCAGAATGGACTATCGTTTCAGAGCGTGTCTGTTTGTTATACTAACAATTCTGCTTATGTGCATTGCATATGATGTTGGTTATCTGCTGCGTGTTGGTATTTTCTTTGTCTTTTCCTTTGTTTTGCAGGTTTTTATACGTAAAGAGAAACCGTGTCTATCCCTAAGCCCTTACTAAGTTCTCAAAAGAGCACTTACCCCATTTCATTTACCGTTTCAGAGTACACGACCAACAACCCGCAGAGTGAGTCCGAGGTGTGTTTTGATTCTGCTTGGTACTCTTACATTGCTGCGGTTTTCTGTCTATAAGGGGTAGTCTCTTTGAGTAATCGTATCTGGGATCGATATCTGAAATCTAAATCAGTATCTCACGAGTTAACTTATCTCTCTCTTGTTTGTGTGTTAGCAAAGAATAAGCGTGGTAAGTGCGGGAATCTTCGATCTCGGAGTTTCTCCTAGATTCCGCACTTAGGTGTTCTGGGTTAAGCTTTGTAGATTTATGTGCATGCATGTCATTTGTTGGATCATGCTATGTATCTTGGATACATTCTGTTTCTATGTACATATCTTGGATATTCTGTATGACCGGGTACTCGCCCATGTCAGTAGAGGGCGGGACCCGTGTTGTGATCACATTGTGATATGCTAGACATATTCTGTATTGGCATGATTCTGTTGAGCATATGTATGTTTATGATTGAGTACTCGCCCATTTCGGTGAGGGCGGGGCTCGTTCGATGTTATCCATGAACTGTATGTTTGGAGATGGTAGAGTGCTCGCCTATTTCGGTGGGGCGGGGCTCGCCATGGATAGCTAGGGGGAAGGACTCTCTTTCTGTCTGGAGGGAATCTTTTTTTCTCAATCAATCATGCCTCAACCACGAGTCGAGATCTCTTGCTTTTTGCTTTTTTTGTTTTGATCTTGATCTCTCTCTTTAGTCTTTTTGGCATGAGTGTTCGTAAGAAGTATGGAATTCCATTTGAACTTTTTCTCTATTTTTGTCTTCGAATTCTAATTTATACCAATATTTTTCGTTTGTATCTGTGTTTTTAATGCGGGTATATTGGTTCGGCATACCCCGAACCTCAGAAACCTTATCTTATGTCTGACCCTTACTGAGTTCTTATTGAGGACTCACCTTTATTTATGTTCACCTTTTCAGGCTCGTCTAATAAGAAGCCTGAGGAGTAGAGTTTCTCGGTGCTTTCTGGTGGTTGGTTTCAGTCTTTGTTAATTCCGAGCACTGTCCTCTGAGTCTGGAAAAAGGGTAGTCTCGTTTGAGATTTCCGCTATTCTGCAAGATCCGATTCTTATCTGAGCACATGCTAAGGTTACTGATGGTTGTCTTCTATTATCTGTTTAGCAGCAGCGGTGACCTACGTGGAGTTGCGATTTGAGGATCTTGGTGCACCAAATCCCTCCACACACGTAAGTATTCTGAATATTAGGTTCTGGCTCAGATATGTAAACGCAAGCATGTAAAGTTATATTGCATCACATATGTATATGTATGAGGATTTCCATGTTACTGCTGCATTACGGAGCCCGCATGGCCAAACTCATATTGTCATATTCGTATTGATAGCCTCGTTCATTGACGGCACGGACTTCCGATGTTTGAAGGATTGATGTGATGGTGATCTCAGTAACTCAAGTAATCTGCAAGAGGTAAAATGGAATACTCGGGAGCGAGAAAGAGGAGTGGCGGTGTGTAGATGGGGTGTACCTTTCCCAAGTCGTCCTTTTATAGGAGGTGTTGAGATGACAGTTGTCCCATGATCCAGAGTAGTGGAGTGTTTCCCCCACGTTCCGGGTAGTGGAAGACCAGAGGGATGATGGAGAACGTGGGTAGGTTGTGATGTCGTGGAGGTAACCGTTCTCGGCTTCCTTTCCTCGGTGCAGTGACTTGTTGCTAAGTCTTTGAGTGGCAAAGGCCAGGATATGCAAAGGCCCCGCTGGCGAAGCCAGTTGATGCGAAGCTCTTCTGATAATGCCTTCACGAGATGCGATGGAATCGTGGTCTGTATCCTTGGTTGTTGCTAATGATGTTGCGAGGGGCGATGACGCGAGGGGTATTTGCTTGGGTAGTGTACCAAGGTGCCTCCCGGAAGCAGTATGGGCGAGTTTTGTACTCTACGTTTTGGCTTGAAGTCAACCATTAGGGAACAGTTGTATTGATGGTAGGCCAAACGCTTTCCTACCGCTACTGATTTATGACACACGGCTCGTTAGAGCTAGACCTTCGCTCGAGGTGATGTTTCGGCCCGTTAAGGTTGGGCATATAAATACTCGGCTCGTTTGTAGTTTCTTTTTGAAATCTACTGTTATAGTCGTCGTATCTTGGGCGACTTAGAGATAGTTTCTGTGTGATTTCCGATCTGTTTTCTGATTTCTGTGAATATCGGGACTAAAGTTAAATATGTTGGACATGTTTTATGTGTGTTATGAAGTCCCAGAGTTAATATCAGAGTTTCGGTCGTGTTGGAAATTCCGTTAGGAAGCTATGCAAGTTACGGTTGGAATAAATGGGTTATAAAGTTTTATGTGTGTTATAAAGATCCGTGGTTAGTTTCAGTTCAGTTCAGTATCGAGTGTGTATCCAAAGCTGGTTCTGCACACAGATGGGTGGAGGTGGCGGGAGTATGTCCATCTTCTAGGATGGCTGGACGATGTCTTTGGCGAGGAGACCTGCGATGATCTGTTTCCTTTCTCCCTCACAGCTTGACGAGGTGACCCCTAAGGGGGTCGGCGTTAGCACAGCCACTTCTTGGATCCACGAGTGCCTTGGTACACTACCCAAGCAAATGGCCCCTCGCGTCTCGTCCCTTGCGTTATCGTCAGCAGCAACCAACGAAACACATGGAGATGCCACCACATCGCGCGAAGGCGCTACCAGGGGGGCTTCGTACCTGCTGACTTCGCCAGGACCTCACGGATTCGCATCTCCTGGCCTCGCCAGACAAGGTCTTCGCCATCCACCACTTGGCGACGTTACTGCATCGGGAAAGGAAGCGGGAAGCGGTCGTCCCCACGACCTACCCACGTTCTCCATTACGACCTCAGTCTGCCACAACTCTGGAACGTGGGAGAGCACTCCACTACTCCAAACGCGGGACAACCGCCACCTCAAGGCCTCCTATAAAAGGATGGCTTGGGAAAGGTACACCCTATCTACACACCTCCACTCCTCTTTCTGCTCCTGAGTATTCCGTTTTACACCTTGTAGATTACTCCGGAGCTCAAGGTCGTCGTTCCGATCATTCCACCACCGTTAAAATATCTGGAAGCCCAGTCCCGCAAAGGAACCAGGCTATCAGATTGGCGCCGTCTGTGGGAAACGTAAACAATCCCATGAAGAAAACCACTAAGAACAGAAGCCATGCCTACCACGAGGAGCGCAAGTCATCAGAACGGCCGTGGGAGGAGAAATCCCCCCGCTGCCGCCGCAAACCGTGGATAGTCAGTCCACTCTATCGGGGAAAGCTCATCCCATGGTGAGCGTAATGCCCCTCCTTCCAGGGAAATCGTTCAACCAGCGGGAGAGGGTGCCGCCGTAAGGTCAGGGCACGTTGCTCTCTCGACGAATCATAACCAACACAATGTCATCGTTCAGAACTCGGCGGTGGCCGGTGTTGACCCCATGATCCTCGTGGCGATTACTGAGGCCGTCGTGCAGAATCTACGCGGCGTTCTGGCTACGGGAGGTTTCCAAACAATCCAACAGCCGCTGAATCATCAGGAACCTCCCCTTTCTCCGCCGCAGCAGGAAGTCCACCCTGATCCGGCTCACTCTGCCGCACTCGCCACCATTGCCAGGCGCCTTGAACAAATAGAAAAAAGGGAGGCAAGGGCGAACACGCCCTACTCTACCAGCTTAGGGCTGGATCACCTTTGGACCCAGCCTTTCACTCAGAGAATCCTGGAGGCTCCGCTCCCGGAACACTTCCGCCAGCCCAAGCTGGACGCCTATGACGGTCTGTCAGATCCCGACATTCATCTTCAGCGCTACATCTCTGCGATGGCGATCGCAAGGGCTGATGACAGCACTCTCTGTAGAGCCTTTAGCTCTACCCTCACTGGAGCTGCCGCAAATTGGTACACCACCCTTCGCGGTAAGCAGTTTGACTCCTTTGAGGAACTATCACGTGTTTTCTCCAACCACTTTGTCATCTCCAAACCTCCGCCAAAAACTGCGGGGCACCTGCTGAAGGTGCGGCAAAGGAAGGATGAATCCTTGAGGGACTACATCCAACTCGTCTCCTGACGGCAGTACAGGGTCTCCAGTGGGGGTCCCTGTTCTTCACGGATGTGCACACCAACCCTCCCCACAACATGGAGCAGTTCCTAGATAGGGTGACTAGGTTCATGCATACTGAGGAGATTACCAGGCCCTAACTCAAGGGCTCAGGGACTGACACGAGGGGACAACCCTCACACGTCCAGGACTCCAGAGGCCAGGGTTTGCGGAGGCAGCCCCCTCCATAGGGCAACAGACAGGCCTTATCCAACCCTGCCCCCACTCGGGGACTCCCGTAAAAAATCTTCCATGCCCTAGAGCAGAGAAGGGAGGTTCTCAGCTGCCTCAATGCATGGAGTCAAAGAGGAAGAAACCAGCCTGAGGAGCTGTGCGAGTGCGAAGTAGCCCAAGACCTATCTGGTGACTTTGAGGAGGTCGAAATATCACCGGGAAGAAGTTCTCGCATCCGGAAGGACCTCCGAAAGGAAGACAAGGAAGCCATCATCCACCTCCTCTAGGCCAACATTGACGTCTTCGCATGGAGCCCAGCTGATCTCCCAGGCGTAGACCCTTCTGTTATCTCCCACAAACTCAATGTACTCCCTGGCTTCAAGCCAGTTAGGCAGAGAACAAGGGGCATGGCCCCAGATCGAAAAGAGTTTGTACGCACTGAGGTGCAAAAGTTGCTTGAGGCTAATATAATTAAGGAAGTTCATTACTCTGAGTGGGTCGCTAACATTGTTCTTGCTGACAAGGAGAATGGCGAATGGTGCCTATGTGTGGACTACAAAGGGGTCAATAGGGCTTGCCCAGAGATCCATATCCTTTACCTCCAATAGACCAACCGGTGGACTCAACTGCGATACCCGGTGCTTTCTTTCCTTGATACGTCGGTGGCTACCATCAAATTTTCATGGATCTGACGATGCCATGAAAACCGCATTCACAACCGGCGAAACAGTCTACCACTACATTCGCATGCCTTTTGGCTTGAGGAATAAAGGCGACTTTTCAAAGGTTGGTAAACAGGTATTCGCAAACCAAATTCGGAGAAACCTTGAAGCCTATGTTGATGACATAGTGGTAAAGAGCAGGCTACCGCCCAAAGACTTGGAGGACCTGAAAGAGACCTTCACCAACATTCGCGCGTATAACATGCGCTTGAATCAAAAGAAGTGCATCTTTGGCGTTGGTGAAGGTAAATTTCTTAGCTACAAAGACTCGAGAGTATGGATTCGCTCAAATCCTAAAAAGATAGAGGCCATCGATAGCCTTCGCGTTCCAAGAGGCCTAAAGGACGTCCAACAACTAACATAAAGGTTAGTCGCCCTGGGACGGTTCATATCAAAGCTCAGCGACCGTTGCAAGCCTTTCTTCAACCAAATCCGGAAGAAGAAAGCCTGCAAATGGACTGAGGACTGCCAGGAGGCGTACGACACCATCAAGCAGCACCTACAGGAGCTACCCACGCTCAAATGCCCCAGGCCTGGGGATGACCTTGTCCTATACCTCTCCACGACGAGCAACAGCGTGGCATCAGTCCTCATCAAGGAGGAAGGCGACAAACAATGGCCGGTCTACTACACCAGCCACACCTTACAATCAGCAGAGACAAGGTACCCTCCTTTACAGAAAGCTATCTTGTCATTAGTCTATGCAGCCAGGAAGCTCAAGCCCTACTTCCAAGGGCACACGATTACCGTGCGCACAAACCTCCCAATCAGTCGCTGGCTAAGTGGTGCATCGAACTAAGCGGGTGATTCACGGTGGTGATACACCAAGTACAGGGATGCTCAGAGTGCAAGGATGCTACTCTGGTCAAATACCTGAAGCTTGTCAATCAAGTGCGGACAAACTTTGAGGAGGCGGTATTCATTCATATTCCCCGTTCGAGAACACTATCGCAGACATGCTCTCCAAGGGGAAAACACCTTCGACGGTGGAGACCATGGCTCGACCATCTATAGACGGAGCTGTAGACATTGGCTCGCTTGAAACAACTGATCCGGATGATTGGCGAACTCCCATCATCGCCGATCTAAAAGGGATGGACACAGACCCACGCACTCGCGCTCGAGTAACGAGATTCGTCCTCATAAACGGGCTGCTGTGGCATCGCGGGTTCTCCTCGCCACTCCAACGATGCCTCACCGCCATGGAGGGACTCTGTGTATTGGAAGCCATCCACCAGGGCAGTTGCGGTGCCCACATTGCAGCAGAAGCACTGGCACACAAAGCCCTTCGCTAGGGGTACTACTGGCCAACCTTGAAGAAAGATGCAGCCTCACCGGTCGAACATGTCATCAATGCCGGATCAGCTCGCGCATCCAACGACTACCATCAACGGAATCTCCCGCGCTCACAAACTCCTGTACCCTTCGCCCTTTGGGGCCTTGACCTTATCGGGGCAATGCCAAAGGCGACAGGCGATACCGATTACGTGTCATCGCCGTGGATTACTTCACTAAGTGGATTGAGGTTGAACCATTGGTGAATATCACGTCCTCAAAGATCATCAGTTTCTTGTGGAAGGCCGATATGGCAGCCCTCGCGCCATCATCACTGCATAATGGAAGCGATTCGCCAGCCATAGCGTCCAAAGAATGGGCTGAAGATAACAAGATCCGCATGCTCTATGCCCCGAGCGCACCCCCGCCTAATGGCCAGGTTGAGGTGACCAACCGCACAATCAAGGAAGGGCTCAAGAAGCGCTGGCGGCGCAAAGGAAGATGGGTCGATGAGCTTCAAAGCGTCCTATGGGACTACGGGATGACGAAGAGAACGCCAACAGGAGACACCTTTCTCCCCGGTCTATGGCACTGATGCACTCCTCCCCATAGAGGCAGACTTCCCAACAATAAGGATGATAAATTTCAACGATGAAGCCAACACTCGAGGACTCCGCGCCAAACTAGACTCGCTTGAGGAACTACGTGAAGGAGCACGCCTTCGCCGATTCACCCCCAAACAGCGTCTCAACTTGCAACACGATGCCAAAGTCAGACCAAAGGCACTCAAGCCAGGAGGCCTCGGGCTACTTAGATCGGTCATCACCGCTCGTGACCCCAAACAGGGTGTCCTGCGACCCAACTGGGATGGTCCTTACATCATCCACAAACAAGTCCGGCCGGGCGTCTATGAGTTACAGGACAAGGATGGAAGACACCTCCCTCGCAACTTCCATGCGGATGACCTCCGCCCGTACTATGTGTAAATCATGGTAACCCCATGGCTTGAATGAATAAAATGTTGCTCCACTTCTTAACACTAAAGTAGAATAATATCACCAATGACCGCCCAAATGCCTTCTGCAGCCGACCGGTCAGAACGGCTAAAAGCCTAACCTATTAAGTTAACGACATCAGACCTTGTCAGGTCGCCCATACACGCAAACGTGCGTACACTACCCAAGGGCATCGCCAATGTGAACCTTGTGAGAAATCTTTGGGACCCGCGATGCGAACACCAATAGACCCCAAGCTTGAAACGGCTTTGCAGAGGTCTCTGATGGCTTTGCCCATGCGAACCTCAGACAATCCCTCGAAAGATCTTTGGGACCCCGCGATGCGAATCCCAATAGACCCCCAAGCTTGAAACAGCTTTGCAGCGGTCTGTGATGGCTTCGCCCATGCGAACCTCAGACAATCCCTCGAAAGATCTTTGGGACCCCGTGATGCGAATCCCAAAAGATCCTCAATGACTTAGCCTAACAGTTTGCTAACATCCCCTACAAAGCTATCGCAGAAATGAGAGAGCGACAAGGTAAACTGGAAACTTGTTCATTTCACTGTTAAAATTATACATCCTTTACAGGCACAAAACTGCGATGGCTCAAGGGCCAGCCTAACTAAAGGGGGGTCAAACACATGACCTAAAGCCCCGTCCTAATCTAGCCAGGCATACCAAAGAGGCCCCCATTTTCTTCCCTTGCTCGCCCCAGTCAAGCAAGGCCCTCGCCTCGTGATCATCGGTCTTAGAAGCATCTAGGGCCCCCAAGTCCAACCCGGGATGTAGCCGCTCTACTTAGAAGCGGCATCGCATCCAACCTTCCTCGTACCCTTGAGCTCCAACTTCGCCCTGCGCCTGGAGCTCATCAATCCTCTGCCTTAGGTGAGGCCACCTATCATGGATCTTCACCTGGTAAGTTGATGTATGTTCAGAGTCCTCTCCAGGATACAGCGCCAGCCCAAGATCTCCCTCAAGATCCCACACCTCCTGCACCGCACCCATGAGGTCTGTCAGCAGGTCAACATGCTGATGCGTGATGTCCAGCCTATCAAGCTCCGTGTTTTCAAGCTTCTCTGCAGTCTCCTTCAGGCGGATCTCCGTTTCTGACTTTAGAGAAGAAAGCGTCGTCTTCAAAACAGCGACTTCGGCTTTCTTCTCAGCGAGCTCATCTTCGTTCTTTGCCAGCTCCGCCTCGCGGACGGGACACCAAGCCAAGAGCTTCTCCAGAAGGGTGTCCCTCTGCAGATGCCTCAGGCTCGACTCCTCCTTCTCCCCGGTAAGAGCGGCATACCAGTGTCTCCAACTCGGCCACCCTCTTGTTGGCCCTCTCCGCCTTAGCCTTGGCAACCTGGACAGCTTCCACCTCCTTCCTCAGGCGGGCGATCTCGCTAACCTGAGAATTGTCCCTCGCATTCGCATAGCTCATGAACTGATGCCACTGGCTGAGACCAGTGTACTCTTTAACAGCAGCCTGCAATGAGGTGGTTTAACACGGAAGCTAGAAGACAAGAAACAAAAGGCACAAGGAGATGACTTACCTGATGGTTGCGCTTGGCAGCCTCCTTCAAGAACTCAACTGGGGAGTCCAGGCTTCGATCCATCAACTCTCTGTCAAAGGGAGTGTGAAGCCCTCCAGGGCAGGACAGCATCGCACGCTCTCCCCACACAACAACGAAGAATTGTTGTTCAGGAGGAAAACAGGATCCCAAGCTCCTTCCAAGGGCATACCCTCCTCCTTATAGACTTGCGCCCTGAGGTCCTCCCTCAAGGCCTTCAAGGCAGCAAAATCCTCAGTCCACTTGGGGATCTCCTTGGCGATCACACGCTTCCTCTCAAGGAAGTGCGACCAAACCCCAGTCTCCTCCAGCACGGTTGACGCCGCGCCCAAGTCCACCACGCTGTCGCGAATGCTGCATGGCGGGCGAGAAGGCTCCGCCTCTGCAACATAGGACTTGTTAGCACAACGAAAGAAACGTGAAAAACAAGGAAACGAAGAATGGGACTCACCTTGCGAGGGGCCTTGATCCAAGGCAGGAGTGGCTTCGCCAGAAGACGGCCCGCACTGCGGTTTCACCCAAGCACTGCTCCCAGAAGGTTCGCAGGGATGGCGAACTACATCCCAAGCACTTGTTCCAGAGGGGACCTCATTTAACGCCAAAGGGCCCCCTACAGCGTCGCTAGGAGGGTCTGAGGATGCTTCCTCTGGAGCTCCTTCCCTCAAGGAAGCCTGGCTGCTTGTTGGAAGACCGCCCCCATCATCTCTCCCCACTCCCAGCTGGGTATCACCAGGCGCGAGAGCGCCACTCTCTGCGGGGGTTGTGAGCGTCTTGACTCCAGTAGAGCTGCCAGGTTATCGCGGCAGACTTGGATTTCCTTCTCATGGCGTGAGAGGGGAGAGGCAAAATAGCACTCTCAGGAGGATTTTCATGACTCGTTCTGGGAGGGCTCGTCAGCAACCCAGAAACAAAGGCGTCCATCCCAGCGTCTTTAGCAGGTACAACCGCTTTCAACTGGGAGCCAGGGGCCTCCACCACCGGAGTCTCGCGAACCCCTGTCTCCCTAGGAACAACTTCAGGAGCCACCTCCTTCGCCGGTCGAACCACACTGGGAGTCTCTCCCTGGACAGGCCCTCGCGGAGTTGCCTGGTCTGATCCTCGAGGAGGTTTCTCCCCAAGGCGTTGCACCGTGTTACGGGACACTTTCTTCCTCTTCGCCTCTCCTACGAGCGGCACGCCTGCGCCTGAGACTGGCCTTTTCTTTCGCGAGGGCTCAACGACACCCAAAACCTTCTCCGCGGCAGGGGAAGCGTTTTTCCTATATGCGCACGCGAGGTGGATCTGCACCGCAGCACGCATTGAACCCCTCTTACTTTTCTCCTTCCCAGGGCGAGCGGGAGCATCTGGAAAAACAGAGATCAGTACATAGATGAGAAAATAAAAGAAACACCACTCAGAACACACCTCTGGGTCCTGCGATGGCAGCACGAATCACATCCACCACCTCACCGTGATGCGCGGGTGCCCAACCTTCATAAGGCGGAGGCACTTTAGGATCTATCAGGTAGCTAGTGCTAACACCAGCCCACCTGAGACCACCTCATCCAGCCATCGCACGAACTCCTCGCCAACACGTCATCCAGCCACCCAAGGAGGCGAACATATTTGCGCCACCTATGCCCGTCCGCGTACAGAACAGGCCTTGGGGCCACACTCTACACGGCCTCTGCAGTCCTCGCAACTGGGAACCTCCAGGACTCGTCCCTGCAAAAGAAGAAAAAACTACCATGCCAGTCATGGTGGGACTTTAAAGGAATACCAAAAGACACAGAATTATTCCCCCCAACACTGAGGGGAGTAACATGGAAAAACTGTCCCCCTGTTCGCAGGTCCAGCCGGTAGAAACGCAAGAAGACGTCCGCGAAGGGTCCACCCCAGCCAACTGGCACGCCACGATGAAGCCGGCGATATGGATGAAAGCATTAGGCCCAAGCTGTGACGGTGGGAGACCCCACAGAGTACACAAGTCCTGGACAAGGGGGGGCAGTGGAAACCTCAACCCGGAAGACATTTGGCCGGTATAAAGACAGAGGGAGAAATTCTCCAGGTTCTCCGGCGTCTGCGGGAGCGTCAACTCCTTGCACGGCCCAGTCCGCGCCGTGTACACATGCACGGCATCGACGGGGAAGAAGGCCTTCTCAAGCTCCTGCTGAAGCTTATCAGGCTTCACGGTAGTCTTGTCCACGGCAGGAACAACTGGGCGAGCAGGTTCTCTGGCAGCCATCACTACGACAAAACGAAAATAAGATTAGGGAGATGAACAGTCTAAGGGGAATTTTATCGAACACCCCACAGACAAGAACGGAAGAGCAACTTCATACCTGAAATTGCGAAGACAAAGCAGACCAACGCAGGAGCAACAGGTACGACAAGGAATCAAGTGCCCTCCACAAATATCAAACTCAAACGCAAAAGCAGAAGCAACCAGGAAAAAACGAGAACGCTGAAGTTCGAGCAAAAGAACGAAAGAGCAAGAGACAGAAAACCGCAAAGGATCTGGCTATTTATAGGCAAAATCCTAACGTAGCCGAAATGTCACCTCAAACGGAGGACTAATCCCAGCAGACCGTATGTCAAAAGTCCCAAACGGTAAGAAACGTTTGGGCTACCGCGTAGGTGACTTTTCCCAACGGTAACTTTAAGCCAAAACGCGGAGTACAGGACCCTGCCCATACTTCGCCTCTAGGGGGAGGCACCTTGGTACACTACCCAAGCAAATGCCCCCTCGCATCTGGCCCCTCGCGTTATCGTCAGCAGCAACCAAGGAAACACATGGAGATGCCACCACATCGCGTGAAGGCGCTACCAGGGGGTCTTCGCGTCTGCTGGCTTCGCCAGGACCTCGCGGATTCGCATCTCCTGGCCTCGCCAGACAAGGTCTTAGAACCTCCAGGCCTTCGCCATCCATCACTTGGTGACGTTACTGCATCGGGAAAGGAAGCGGAAACGGTCGTCCCCACGACCTACCCACGTTCTCCATTACGACCTCAGTCTGCCACAACTCAGGAACGTGGGAGAGCACTCCACTACTCCAAACGCGGGACAACCGCCACCTCAACGCCTCCTATAAAAGGATGGCTTGGGAAAGGTACACCCTATCTACACACCTCCACTCCTCTTTCTGCTCCTGAGTATTCCGTTTTACACCTTGCAGATTACTCCGGAGCTCAAGGTCGTCGTTCCGATCATTCCACCACCGTTCAAATATCTGGAAGCCCAGTCCCGCAAAGGAACCAGGCTATCATGCTTCCACCTTATGAAGGTTGGGCACCCGCGCATCGCGGAGAAGTGGTGGACGCCCTTCGCGCTGCTCTCGCGGGACCAAGAGGTATGCGTTGATTAGCTGTCTTCTTATTTCCCATGTGAAACATATACAGAATCTGTGGTATCCAGATGCGCCTGGCCGTTCTGATGAGGAAAAAAGGGGAAGAGGGGGTCCATGCGCACCGCCCTGCAAGTCCACCTTGCCGCATACAGGCAAAATGCCCTTCCTTCTGTAGAGAAGGTGCTAGGTGTCATTGAGCCCCCGTAGAGGAAGAGACCAGCCACTAGCACTCTGGCGTCGCTCCAAGGTGGGCGGCGATGCGGTGCAGCCTAGTGTGGAGAGGGCTCCTCGCAAGTCAGGCCAGTGAAGGCGCGAGGGCCTGTTCAAGGAGAAGTTCCCCTTGTGAAGGATGTGACCAAGGGGGACTTCTGGAGACACCCTTAGAGAGGAGACGGCTCGCGAGACTCCCGGAATGGAGACTACTAGCCCCGCTCCCGTAGATACGGCGGTGGCAACAGCTAAAGATACTGTGCATCTCTGGAAGCCTTTGTTTCGGGCTGGGCGAGCCCCCAAGGGCGGGTGGCGAAAATGCCCCCGAGGATGCTTCTACTGTGGAGACTTCTCCCGTGGTCGTCTCGCCATCAAAGGGGTTAACGTCATCGACGATGTCCTCCTGTCCATGAGTAGGAGAGCTAATCTAGCCGTGAGAGCCAGCAGTTCGCTAGAGAGGAGGCGACAGCTGCCCCCGTAGAGGGCAGAGCCCCCACATTGGTTGACACCCGGCCCAGAGGTGACAGGTGAGGTTGAGGAGCTTCCCCAACAAGCAGCCAGGCTCCCGAGGGGAGGGTGTACCCCAAACATCCAGGTTCTCATCGCTGCGACGCCTTGGTGGCGGAGAGAGTCTCGTGGAAGGCGAGTGCTTGGGATGTGTTTCGCCATTCCAACGAACCATCTGGGAGTGGCAGCTAGGCGAAGCCACAATACCAGCCGCCGACCGGTGCAATCGCCATCGCCCGACCAGGGCCCTTCGTGAGGTAAGTGTTTTTCTTGTGTGAGGTTTTGTTCAAGTCTTTCTCAGTTGTACTGATAAGCCGTTTGATGCAGGGAAGGAGTCTTCTGACCAGCATGGGAGCATCCGCCAGAGCGTGGTGGATTTGGGTGCAGCAGCGACCGTGCTTGAGGAGACTGGGGTTTGGTCGCACTTCATTGAGGGGAAGCGAGTCACCGCCGTAAGATTCCCAAGTGGTCTCGAGGACCTGCTGCATTGAAGTCCCCGAGGGAAGATCTCAGGGCGAAGGTGTAACAGGAGGAGGGCATGCCTTTGGAGGGACCGTGGGATCCCGTCTTCCTGCTGAACAACAAGTCTTCTTTGTTGATGGGCGGGGAGCACACGCTGTTGTCCTGCTTGGAGGGGCTTCGCACCCCCTTTGATAGGGAGCTAATGGATCGCAGCTTGGACCCTCCAGTTGAGTTCATGAAGGAGACTGCCAAGCACAACTTGCAGGTGAGGTATCTCTCTTACTTTCCTATGCCATTTCTCGATTTCTGTAATAACTAATGCAGGCTGCCATCAATGAGTACGCCGGCCTCAGCCCGGTGACACAAGTTCTTGAGCTATGTGAACGCAAGGGACAGCGCCTGTGTTTCTGAAATTGCCCGCCTAAAGGAGGTGGAGGCCATTCTCGCTGCCAAAGCCGAGGCCGACAAGGCGAATTGCCGAGTTGCTGAACCGGAGTCCTTGTGTGCTGTCCTCACATAGGAGAAGGCAGAGGCTCGCCTGGAGCACCTGCAGAGGGACGTTCTTCCGAAAAGGCTCCAAGTCTAATACCCCGGCATAAGGAAGAGCTAGCAAGGAGGGAGGAAACTCAAGGAGAAACAGTTCAAGTTGGTGCCTTGAAGGGGCGCTTTCCTCCTTAATGTCGGAGGCAGATGCCGCTTGCTCCACAGTGAAGGTGGAGGTTCAGGCTTTAAAGGACACTGCTGCCGAGGCAGAAAGTGACAGCTGCCCATCTTAAGGATGCCGAGGATGAGGCTCGGATGCAAAGCTTGTTGCGAAGGAGTTGGCGAAGTGCACCTCACTCTATGCACGAACTTCATGTGTGCGGTAGATGAGTTCTTTAAGCTCGAGAAAGATCTTGGGCTAGAGTTGTTCCGTAGGGAGTGTTCTGAAAACGCATCATCCCTACAAATCCATGAGAGAATGCCTCGTTTGAAGCGAAGATTGAGGAGCTCAAGACCCGTGGCGAGGTTGGAGCGCAGGGTACGAGGAAGGCTGGTTGCGATGCCGCTTCTAGATGGAGAAACTGCATCCACATCCAGGGTTGAACTTTGAAGCCTTGGATGCCTCAAGACCAGCGACCTTGAGGCGGGTGCCCCGCTTGACCGGGGCGAGCGAGGGAAAAAGATGGGTGCGGGTGGCACGCCATGTGTTCTGATCACCTAGCGGGTAGTGACTCGGTATTCCGGGCTCGCTTTCAAACATGCGGGGCATGTTTTCTGTTGGTCGACAAATTCTTGGATCTTTCTCGAGTATTATTTTTGGGAACGCTTTTATATTTAAGGTCGCACGAGTCCCCGCACCTTTCCGCGGAAAATATTTTTCCGGCACGGACAAATTTTCGTTGATCGAAGCTCGGGAGTGTCGGGACCTCATAAAAGTGAACTTTCAACATATTTTGGGTCGTACGAGCATTCCGCACCTTTCCGTGGAAAATATTTCTGGTCGGGATGTTCGTTCGGCGACACCCGGCTCGGGATGAAAAACTCGTGGCTCGGGATGAATAATTTGTCACGATAATGGTGTGTGGTGTGTTATGACTCGGGATGAGTATTGTAATGATAACCGAGCCAAGCACACATGACAGATAACTTGGTTAAGCTAGCGAGCGCAAACGTCGGGATTTGCTCGGGTTAAGCCGAGCGATATGATGCTCGGGATTTGTAATTAAACATGTGAAGCATGATTTGTGTGTGATATGATGTCCCGAGGGTTATGTTCATATTTCGTTCCGATCGGAGAAACGGTTTGAAAGTTGCAATTTTCAGGTTGGACTAAATTGTAACTTTTGAAAGTTTAGGGGCTAAAATGTAAAAAGAGGAAAAAAATTGCACAACTTGGTATAAAGGACAAGAAAGAGGCGGCTACATGAGATTACATGGGACAAGTGTCCCATTTTCATGTAATAAAAATAAAAGAAGAGAAAAAGAAAGTATAAAGGAAAAAATGCCTAAAAGGCATTAAGTCTTCTTCTTCCTTCTCTTCTCCTTCTCTACCGTAACTCTTCCGCCATGGATGCGCCCTTGAGCTCCCTGGTACACTACCCAAGCAAACGCATCCTCGCGTCGCATCGAATCATACAAGGCCTTTTGAAAAGGTCTCACCGTTGCATCTCCGGTCTCACCTACGCGAGGTCTTGCCTCGCAGCCTCGAGTCTCGCCCGGCGTGTCACCACACGCCACCCGAGCCCGGTTGCGGAGGCGGGGGCGCCGGGACGTCGGAAGCGGAAGCCGGAATGGATACAGAATGGCAGGTCCATCGAGACCTGCCGCGCGTAGCGGACCCGAAAAGCGAAGCGATTGTGGAAGCAACCTGCAAATTCATACATATACTCGAATAACCATGCAAACAGTTCATGTAATAACAACAGAGTAAGCACCGACCTCCGAGTACGATTACTTACGCATATAACATAGATACATACAGAATTCACCGAACCTAGGGTATCTAGCAAGCGCCAAGCGCTCGTAACATGCACGTAATGAATATATAAGTATATACAAATATACAATCATCACAACAATACAGAAAGTGTGCATATGCAACTACAGAGCCAGCCCTAGATCTGAGTATCAAAATACCTCGCGCGGGATTCAGACCAAATAGACAAATCCCGGACCGCAAGGTGCAGCTGCTGCTAACCTCAACCAAGGTAGAAACCTCACGGAACCCTACTCCGCAAGCCGCTTATCAGGTCTACCAAACCCAAAAACAAACCCAAAAGGGTGAGTCCTAAAAGGACCCGTAAGGGATTTGGGGTAAGATAAGCATATGTAACCCTGCAAAATGAAAGATAGCAATATACGTAATATATGCAATGTAATACGAAATATCGTACATGCAACAAAAACAGATTAGAATCCCGAAGGATGTGCGATACTAAATCGCCATAAACCCTTATAACAAATCCGAACGACAGCCTCCCTCTAAGGGAGTCAGAAGCCGAAGCTATTACAGAAGCATGGTGCACCAGCTGGGGTAGCGAACCCACAGCTGTCGTAGGGTTAATGAGACAAAGTATGCCACAAGGCATACACCTACAAATTACGAACGTACCTTAAAGCGTAAATTTTCAAATACCGCAAAATGTATACAACAACACATACACCTACAGGACTACGAAATATGCCCTAGGCATATAATACCGAAATACTTGCAGAACAGAAAGTGAAACTAAACATACACCTATCTTACCAAAAATAGCAGAACCAAACCCTTACCTCACAAGTCCAGAGTATTTGACCGATTCTGGACGATTTCCAAACCACGACCCGAAACCCGAAAACCTCTCTTTTTCTAACTTCCGGACCTCTCACTCAAAGAATCTGTCAATTCAAGCTAAATTAATGGAGGCAACCTTACCAACCACACTACCAAACTACACCCCTTACCCCAAAATCTGCCGAAAAATCCTGCTGCCCATGCTGAATTTTTTATTTATTTTGTAAAATTCCAGATTTCCACGTAAGCGTTCAATTCGTAACCAACTTAGACAATGCAAGATTATACATTAACAAACATAATCCAACAAGCAGAACTGATCAAATTCAACCTTAAAACCCTTCATTACCCGACATTTTCCGATAAACCCGCATAATTGCAACTTTTCCATTTCTTAACCGAATTCAACGTTTCAAACTTCAAACCACACCTAAATTCCCCAAAAATACTCATAAATTCCATCTTAAATTATAACACAACTTACCCCAAAGCCGTCAGAAAATTTCCATCCCGAGCCCCGGGATTCCCGTCCCGAGCCCCGGGAGTCGCCCGGAACCGAACGTCCCGCCCCAAATATTAAACTCCACAAACACCTCCGGGACATTCTCACGACTCCAAAACTGCAAACGGCTTCTCAAACTGAGGTCTCGAGAGCGCTACCGAGCCCGCTGTACGTCCCGAGACGACCCCGACAACCCCCCGGCGCCAGAAAAATATTTTCGGCGGAAACGTCCGGGGGACCCACACGACCTCAAATACGGAAGGGTTCGCCAAAATGATACTCGGATAAGGCTCGGGAGCCGCCTGAACACCGAAAAAACGTGACCCGCAGGCCAAAACCGGAGCCCCGGGTCACCCGGTCGCAACCCGCTCGGGGTGACCGTAACATCCTCCCCCCCTTAGAACTCTTGGTCCTCCAAGAGTAGCCTGAACCAACCATACAGGTGTCGCTACCAACCAGAATGTACAAATATTCACATTACTAAGAACAATCGGACCACCGTACTGGTGCGGCGGGAGTGGTAGTTTAAACTACCATACAGAGCCTCTCAACGGCGTCCCACCCTCCAGTGCATCTTATTGCACCCGAGTCGCTTGCCGGTATTTCTACCGAGACAACCCTGCATACATCAACCTTAATCTAACTGATCCTCAACAAGCTATCCTGGAAGACAACACGTAAAACAGAACAGCTGGGGGGGGGGAAAGACCAACCTAACAACTTACTCTAGAAACTCATGAGAACCGATATAACTCGGGGTAACTTGCCCTGCCTACCAAATCTTACTGTCCCTCTGAACGGTGCTACCTCCAGTCAAACTCTGTCACCAAACTCAGATTCCAAAGCCCTACGGCGACGATTCGTTTAAGCAGTGGTGCAGTCGTTCGCGGTTTTGATCCGCGCCTGTAACAATCTGATTTTCGCCGTAGTCTCCTTAAAAAGCTCGGGTCTCAGCTCAACCCTATCGACGCATCTGTCCCAACAAAGTGTGGTGTCATACACCTCCTCCCGCATAACGCCTCAAATGGTGCCATGCCAATCGTAGTCCGGAAGCCGTTGTTGTACGAGAACTCTATCAAAGCAACTGTTAGTCCCACACTCCTCCAAAATCCAAAGTACAGATTCGCAAAGATATCCTCCAAGACGTAATCACCCGCTCCGATCGCCCATCCGTCTGTGGGTGATAAGCTGTACTCAGATGGAGTCGCGTGCCCAGTGCTTCATGAAAAGCACTCTAGAATCGTGCTGTAAAACGCGGATCACGGTCAGATACAATGGAGTCTAGTACTCCATGTAATCGTACAATCTCCCTGATGTAAAGTCGGGAACATCATGGCGAGACCGTGTCAGGGGCAGTGCAGTCAGAAAGTCCATAGTAACATTGCCCCACTCCCGAACTGGAATGGGCAAAGTCTGCAGTGTCCCTGCCGGTTTCTGATGCTCAAACTGCTCGAGTGTGCCTCCTCTAAAATCTCATTCCAGAACTCCTGATCCTCAGGTACATAAAGGCGATCTCGGAAGTATAGCAATCCCTGCCATACTGAAACGTCGGTAACAAATAAACCCTTATCTTCCCCAGATAATTTTTTTCAACCCCGGATCTCTACCTTGCGCCTCGCGTACTCTAACAAGCCACTCAGAATGTATGGTAAGTGTATACCCCTGAGCACGCTCTCAGAGCTGCCACTTGTGCCAAAGGCAAGTCAAATCACTCTCCTCGGATCGATCCCCAACATTTCCTCCCTTAACCAACCCGGTATACTTCCTGCTCAGTGCATCGGCAACCGTGTTGCCCTTACCAGAGATGTACCTGATACTACAATCATAGTCCTTAATATATTCGAGCCATCTGCGCTGCCTCATATTAAGCTTCTTCTGCGTAAACAGATATTTCAGACTCTTATGGTCGGTAAGAATCTGAAATTTATTACCAAACAAATATTGCTTCCAATGTATCAGCGCATAAATTACTATAGCCAACTCAAGATCATGTGTCAGTCAGTTCAGCTCATGCGGTCGCAGCTGCCTCGACCCATAAGCTACCACAAAACGCTCCTGCATCAACACATACCCCAAACCGGACGTGGAAGCATTCGTATAAATCACATACGGTAAGCTCGGATCTGGAAGAGTCAGAATCGGAGCGTTAGTCAACTGCCGCTTCAACTCCTGAAAATTCTGCTCACACCTATCAGACCAGATAAACTGTTGACCCTTCCTGGTCAACTGCGTAAGCGGAGATGCCAGAATAGAAAACCCCGGTACGAACCTCCGATAATATCCTGCTAATCCCAGGAAGCTCCTGATCTCCCGTACCGTGGTAGGTTGTTTCCAGTCCTGAACTGCACTCACCGTCTCTGGGTCCACAGACAGACCATGCTCAGAAATAACGTGTCCCAGAAAGGTGACTTCCCGAATCCAGAACTCACACTTTGAGAATTTAGCATAAAGCTGATGTTCCCAAAGCGTCTGCAGAACTACCCTCAGATGCTCCCGATGCGAGTCCTCATCCCTAGAATATATCAGAATATCATTGATAAAAACCCACCAGAAATGAGTCCAAGTACGGTCGGAACACCCGATGCATCAGATTCAAGAATGCTGCCGGAGCATTGGTCAGCCCGAATGGCATGACTGTAACCTCAAAGTGTCCATACCGGGTGCGGAAAACAGTCTTAGGTATGTCCTCATCCTTCACCCTAAGCTGACAGTACCCAGATCGGAGATCAATCTTTGAGAAAACTCTCGAACCCCGAAGTTGATCAAAAAGATCATCAATCCTCGGTAACGGATACTTATTCTTCACAGTAAGAGCATTCAACCGTCTGTAATCAAAACAAAGTCAGAGTGTCCCATCTTTCTTCTTAGCAAACATAAACGGAGCACCCCACGGTGAAGTGCTCGGTCGGATGAAGCCCTTCTGCTGTAATTCCTCCAACTGCTTCTTTAACTCCTGCATCTCAGAAATGGGCATCCGATAAGGAGGAATAGATATCGGAGCGGTGCCCGACTGCAGGTAGATCTCAAACACAATTTCCCGCTCTGGTGGTAATCCGGGCAACTCCTCCGGAAATACCTGCGGAAAATCTCGAACCACCGGTATACTAGCTAGCTTCAACCTAGTATCAGACTCGTTCGTATCAAAACATTCCCTACACCAACTATCGACAGTGGTCCAGAATTTGCAACTCGTACTATGTCGTGCGATAGTCAAACCAATCGGAGTCGTGAGAGGTAGTACCTCTCCGAAACCATAATGGTACGGGCTGCACAATCAATGTGCATGCAAATTCTAGGATAACCAATCCATCCCAAGAATAATATCATAGTTCGGCGTGTCCAAAACCAACAAGTCCGATACTATCTGATGCCCGCCTACAGATGTCGTACAACCCCGAACCATCACATTAGAAAACAGAAACTGACTCCCAGCAGTTTTTACTAAGTACATTTGAGGTAAGGTACTAACAGACAGATACAGAGATGTAACACCTTTCTGTGCTACAATAGAAATAAATGTTCCTGTATCCAATACTGCCTGAACCGATATCTCATTCAGAAATAAAGTACCTTGCAGAACTCCCTGCTGACACAAGCCTCCCTACTGGCTAGTGCCTGCCTGCTGACTAGGTCCTCCCTGATGACTAGGGCCTCCCCTCTCAATATGAAAAACTTGTCTTGCTCTGAGCTGCTGTGGTGGAGGGGGTAGTTGAAGCTGCTGTCGCTACTGAGGTCTCGGGCCACCCTGCTGAAACCCACGCCCTCACGGCGCGTTGGGCTGTGCCCGAGACAGTGGACGCTAATAACTGCCAAAAACCCTGCCTTACAGTCAGAGGGCAATCCCGTACCCAGTGAGTGTCAGACCCGCAACGTAAACATCGGCCCTCCTGCCTGTAACAAAGTTGACCGAGGTGATACCTACTACTATTCGGACAAGATCGTGCCGGTGGTGCTCCCCCTCTACCTCTACTAGACTACCCAGGCCTGTTCGGCCATCCAAATCTGCCGGGGTCCCTGCTGTGTGGAGCCCTCGTACTCCCGACCTCATTGCGAGGTGAGGCGACTCTCAACCTCCTCTTCCATACCATGATACTGCGGTACGTAGTGAATAAGCCTGTCAAACTCCCGCTCAAACTCTACAACAGTCCTGTCTCCCTGATGAAACTCATCAAATTGTGCCTGACGCAGATTCCTGGCTACATCCCCACTTCACTGATAGTGGAAAATGTAGCCTCCCCCAGGAGTTTGCCAACTCCTGCAACCCAAGTCTCTACTACCTCTGGCCTTTCTCAGTCATTGAACCTCGGGGGGGGTTCAAACTCTAAAACCTCTACAGAAGTCTGACCTCGTCAGACTGGTGCCTCAGATCTCCCCGTCGTTAATAGGACCGACGAGAAGTCTAGGTGTCGTAGTGACCATCCTCCTCGGAGTCACTCACTTACCAATCCCAAAACTATGGCGAGCAGTGGCTTAAGTCTCGCTATCACCACCTGATCAGAATGCCCTTACTATGGCTTAATCAGATCTTCCCTTGCCTCTCGCCGCCCGAACCGGCTAGGTGGCGGTAATACCAAATCGAGAGGGGTCCCTACGACCGCTAAACCTCGGGGCGGTGAGTGTGGTTGTTCAGACCACGGGTTACGCCGAACCCGTATCCTATTCCACGGAGGTGTGGGATCCCGATCCCGCCTCCGGTACCAAATCACGCTATTCGCGTGTAGTACGCAATTCCTCAAACCAAGTCCAACCAGAAAAACAACTTATCCCAAACCAAATTTCCAAACCATATACCAACTCAACCCATAACCAACAGTTCAAACCCTATCTCTCGGAGGCGTGGGATTATAGTCCCCTCCCTCCGGTCGCAAAACACGCTGTCTACGCGTGTTAACCAAACCTGAGACATTTCAGACCAAACAGAGTCCAGACCAATCAGTTACCTCTAATCCCTACAGAAACTAGCAGCAGCTTTCTAAGGCTCTGTAGTGCAATGCAGTACTTGACTCAGAAGTTATCTCACAGAATGATAAAATCATGCATTTCACAGAATCACAGAAGCAGTTCATGCTTATTTCACCAAATCTTTTCCTAACACACAATTTTACGTACCTGAAACTTTTCCACAATCCTTTACTTGTAACACTTTTACCAAAATCCAGAAATTCTGGATTCCGTACTCTGCAACTACCAAGATAACTTGAAGGACCAAACTTTGCTCCACAATTTTATTTTGAAGTGGTTCGAGTAAGGAGGTGGCCAATCTCCGTACCAAACCATTCTAAAATAAAATGTACAACAATAGTTGTCACTTCAAGTCACCACTGACGACCAATATGGTCACTTACCTGCTCTGATACCAACTTGTCACCACACGCCACCCGAGCCCGGTTGCGGAGGCGGGGGCGCCGGGACGTCGGAAGCGGAAGCCGGAATGGATACAGAATGGCAGGTCCATCGAGACCTGCCGCGCGTAGCGGACCCGAAAAGCGAAGCGATTGTGGAAGCAACCTGCAAATTCATACATATACTCGAATAACCATGCAAACAGTTCATGTAATAACAACAGAGTAAGCACCGCCCTCCGAGGACGAGTACTTACGCATATAACATAGATACATACAGAATTCACCGAACCTAGGGTATCTAGCAAGCGCCAAGCGCTCAGAACATACACAGAACAGAATATATAAGTATATACAAATATACAATCATCACAACAATACAGAAAGTGTGCATATGCAACTACAGAGCCAGCCCTAGATCTGAGTATCAAAATACCTCGCGGGATTCAGACCAAATAGACAAATCCCGGACCGCAAGGTGCAGCTGCTGCTAACCTCAACCAAGGTAGAAACCTCACGGAACCCTACTCCGCAAGCCGCTTATCAGGTCTACCTGAAACCCAAAAACAGAACCCAAAAAGGGTGAGTCCTAAAAGGACCCGTAAGGGATTTGGGGTAAGATAAGCATATGTAACCCTGCAAAACAGAAAGATAGCAATATACGAATATATGCAATGTAATACGTAATATCGTACATGCAATGAAAACAGATTAGAATCCCGAAGGATGTGCGATACTAAATCGCCATAAACCCTTATAACAAATCGAGCACTGACCTCCCTTTAAGGGAGTCAGAAGCCGAAGCTATTACAGAAGCATGGTGCACCAGCTGGGGTAGCGAACCCACAACTGTCGTAGGGTTAACAGACAAAGTATGCCACAAGGCATACACCTACAAATTACAGAACGTACCTTAAAGCAGAAATTTCCGAAATACCTGCAAAACAGAAGTACAACAACACATACACCTACAGACTACAGAATATGCCCTAGGCATATAATACCGAAATACTTGCAGAACAGAAAGTGAAACTAAACATACACCTATCTTACCAAAAATAGCAGAACCAAACCCTTACCTCACAAATCCAGAGTATTTGACCGATTCTGGACGATTTCCAAACCACGACCCGAAACCCGAAAACCTCTCTTTTTCTAACTTCCGGACCTCAGAATCTGTCAAACGAGCCCGCTGTACTCATACTCGCCTTCGGAAGGGTTCGCCAAAATCTCTTGGGCCTGCGCGGGCAGCCACCCTCGCGGTCTCGTAACAGCGTATCGCCCGTGCGATCTCACTCGCCTTCATGGGTCTTACTCCCGCAGCCTCAACTCGCCTTCGCGAGACTCTCTTGCCTATACCGGCCTCGCCCGAGATAAGGCCCTTATACTCGAGTTCGTGCGACCCTCACTCCTTATTTGGCTATATTCTATCTCGGGCCTTCGCCCCTTGCAGCCTTCGCCGCCACTTGCTCCACTTGGAAACAGACCACTTGGTCATCGACATCAATCAGCCAATAAGGAGGCCAGACGAGCCTCGAGTGATCTTCACCAGATTAGTACGCCAAACATTCCCTTACAGTGAATCTTCTAAGGCGGTTTGCTGAGATCTTCATCATCACAGCCGCCTTATCTCCAATCAATCGACACGAGACTTATCTCTCCAAATCTGCAGACTTGTCGATCTGTCTCACACCTGTCCAAGGCTTCAACCTGGGAGGCTCTTCTCCTAGCATCTCCCTATAAATAGGGGATGTCCACCCTAAACTGGGTAAGCTACTACACGCCCCCCCACTCCTCTCTTGCTACTTCTGAGTATTCTCCTTATCTTTTACAGATTACTCTGAACAGCAAGCTTGGAGTCTCAAGAACACCATCTTCATCAATCACTCAACTGGGATTCCGCTCCTACTCCGGGAACGAGAATATCAGTTTGGCGCCGTCTGTGGGAACGAAAGAAACAAAAAAGTTCTTCTCGTAAACCCATATTACAAACCACAAGTAGTAAGCCATGCCAACTACCCGGAGTGCGAGTAGGCACGGTCGTCGACAGAGGAATCCTCCCACGACAAACACAAACAATGATCCACGATCGGAACCATCTCCAAGTAACGTTCCCCCACACCGGGGAGAACTCTCTGTTCACTCAACGGAGGAAAGCTCCTCCCACATGAACCGTAACGTACCTCGGGAGCGCAACACTTCACCACCAAACACTCCACCAACGAGCCTTGATCCGGCCATTCGCAAACAATCACCGATGCGGTTGCTCTCAACATGCGCGAAACGCCGCCACCACTCTTAGGGCGTTACGGATAGCGTTGGGCGCTACGGACTAATCAGCCCAACGCCCGCTACTCCTCCTCAACAAGTAAGTAACCCGACCCTTCTTCGTCGTTACTTATCGCACTTACTAGACGATTAGAAGAAGTGGAAAAGAGGGATGAAAGAGCCGTGTTCATAATGTTTCCGAATGGGTCCGACCACCTCACCCAACCTTTCACCCAACGGGTTTGGAGACCCCTCTCCCAGAACAGTTCCGCCAGCCTAAACCGGACGCTTACGACGGTCTCTCAGACCCTGCTCTTCATCTCCAGCGTTACGTTTCTGCGATGGCCATCGCAAGAGCGGACGATAACACGCTCTGTAGAGCCTTCACTCCACGCTCACGGAGCCGCCGCCAACTGGTATACCACCCTCCGTGATAAACGGTTTAACTCCTTTGAGGAACTCTCCCGCAACTTCTCCAACCACTTTGTGGTATCTAAACCTCCCCCCAAAATGGCGGGACACCTCCTCAAAATACGGTAAAAGAAAGATGAGCCCCTCAGGGAGTATATCCAGCGTTTTGCGAATCCATCCAAGTCCCTAATGCGGGAGGAAGCCCGCCTACTTGCAGCCATTCGGGGCCTCCACTGGGAATCCCTTTTCTTTGTGGATGTACACACCAACCCCCACCAATATGGAACAGTTCTTGAGCACCGCCTCACGGTTTATGAATACGGAAGAGGTCACTCGACCACTCACGAGGGCCGCCATGGCGGATGCAAAGGGGCAGCCCTCACGACCGGACTCCAGGTCCCAGAGACAGTACCCTACGCCATCCAACAGAGAGGGGGCGTATTTTACTCTTCCCCCACTAAGGGAATCTCACACCAACATACTCCATGCCCTGGAGCAAAAGAGGGAGGTTCCCAAGTGGCCCCGCCCCCTCTCCCAGGAGGTCGTCAGGTCTAGCACCAAGTATTGTCGTTACCATCGCGACAAGGGACACGACACTGAGGACTGTTTTGAGCTTAAATGCATGATTGGGGAAATGCTCGCTCAAGGCAAACTCAGGGAGTTCTTACTCCACGATGATGGGGATCGCAGGCGGGAAAATAACCAGGAGGACCGCCGTCAGGGGGACCGCAGACGGGGTCGCTCCCAGCAGAACCCAGATCGAGAAGGTCTGGTCAAAATTCCCCCACCAAGGGGGCACATCAGCGTAATCACACAATGTGAAGGCGCATCGGCGAGACGCCGTCATATGAGACAGATCTACCAGGTCAATCACTCTTCTACTCACTTACTGCATCGCCGCGATGGCACCTCGGTGGCGGTACCGCACGCGGTCCGATTGGTTATCACCGCCCGCATCGCAGATGGGACATTGACAGGTCTACATGGACACCGGGGCGAATACCAACGTCATCTACAAGCACTCTGGTTGAGGCCAAGGTGCCTTTGTCACAAATTCAACCTGCCAAGGGGGCTACCTTTGGAGTGGGACGGGATGAAATCCCAACTTTGGGGTCAATCACGCTCCCCTATATGATGATGGGAACCACCAAGGAAAAGAAACAAGTGTGCCACTCCAGCTTTGTGGACTTTATCGTCCTGGACCTCCCTACACCATACAACGCCATCATTGGGCGCCACACTCATACTGAGTTCCACGTCCGCTGTGATGTGCGGGCTCTGACTTTGGTTTTCCACACGGCGGCAGGGGATGCCTATATCTTTTCAACCAAAATGTTGCCAGAGGCAATTATGTCTCTGCCCTAGCAGGACTACCCCCGCTCCCCAAGCCATCTCGAGCCTAAAAGAAAGGCACCCATGGAAGAGACTGGACCCGCGGGCGAAGTCGCTCTGTCTTGTCCGGGGCCTTTGAGGAGGTTGAAATCTCCCCGGCAAGAAATTCCAGGTGGGAAAAGACCTTAAAGAAAAGGACCAGCAAGCACTCATCCATCTCCTCCACGCCAACGGCGCTGTCTTTGCATGGACCCCGAGGACTTACCGGGCGTGGATCCTGCTATCATTTCTCACAAGTTGAGTGTACTCCCGGCTTTAGCCCGGTTAGACAAAAAACAAGGGGCATGGCCCTGACCGAAAGGACTTTGTACGCACGAAGTGCAGAAATTGCTTAAGGTAAATATAATCAAGGAGGTTCACTACTCGAGTGGGTCGCAAATATAGTCCTCGCCGATAAAGAGGGTGGTCGGTGGCGACTTTGCGTAGACTACAAAGGGGTTAACGGGGCCTGCCCAAGGGATCCCTATCCCGCCTTCTATTGATCAATCTGGTTGACTCAACCGTTCATCACTCTGTCTTCTCCTTCCTCAACGCATACAACGGGTACCATCAAGTTTTTATGGACCCGGAGGATGCGGTAAAACCGCCTTCACTACTGGCGAAGCCGTCTACCATTATATCAGAATGCCCATTGGCTTGAAAAATGCAGGAGCTACCTTTCAAAGGCTTGTGAATCAAGTCTTCGCGGACCAAATTGGCCGAAATCTTGAAGCTTATGTCGATGACATTGTGGTCAAAAGCAAGGCCACCTCCACACACCTCGCAGACTTAGAGGAAACGTTCGCCAACTTCCGCAAGTACAATATGCGGTTGAACCCAAAGAAGTGTATCTTTGGTGTTGGCGAAGGCAAATTTCTGGGTTACCAGATCTCCAAAGGAGGGATTCATGCAAATCCCAAAAAGATTGAAGCAATCACCACTTTGCGCACCCCTAGGGGGCTCAAAGATGTTCAGCAACTGGCAGGAAAGCTGGTTTCCTTGGGACGGTTTGTCTTTAAACTCAGCGATCGCTGCAGACCTTTCTTCAATCAAATCCGCAAGAAAAAAGCTTGCAAGTGGACAGAAGAATGCCAGGAGGCATACGATTCGATCAAGCAACACTTACAAGAGTTGCCCGCACTCAAGTGCCCTAGACCAGGCGATGACCTGGTCCTCTACCTCGCCACCTCTGACAGGAGCGTCGCCTCTGTCCTTATTAAGGAAGAGGCTGCCAAACAATGGCCAGTCTACTACACCAGTCACACCCTCCAGGATACAGAAACAAGGTATCCTCCTCTCCAAAAAGCTATCTTATCTCTTGTATATGCAGCAAGGAAGCTCAAGCCCTACTTCCAAGGGCACACAATTATAGTCCGAACGGACTTGCCAATCCAGGATATTCTGAGGCGGCCCGAACACTCAGGGCGCCTTGCCAAATGGTGTATAGAGCTTGGTGGCTTTAACATCAACTATGAGCCTAGAAAGGCAATTAAGGGCAAGGCCCTCGCCGACTTCATTGCGGAATTTTCGGATGTGGACATCATCCCGGCCCCTGAGCAGGGCCCCGCACCACAACCCATTCCCCCGGAGTGGGACATGTTCGTGGATGGCTCATCCAAACTTGGATCCCCCGCAGGGGGCATATATCTGCGCGGACCCCTAGGTATGGAAGTATCTCTTCGTGTCTCTTTCCTATTCCAAGTAACTAATAATGTTGCAGAATATGAGGCCCTCATTGCGGGGCTCAAGCTCGCCGTAAGGGCAGGCATTCGCCGCCTTCATGTCTACAGCGACTCGCAATTGGTGATTCACCAGGTCCAGGGGTGCGCTGAATGCAAAGACGCCACCGTGACCAAATACCTCAAATTGGTGAACGCCTTGCGGACCAACTTTTAGGAGGCTATTTTTCTCCACATTCCTCGTTCTGAGAACACCACAGCAGACATGCTATCCAAGGGAAAGACTCCTCCACCATGGCCACCCCGGCCAGCCCTTCCATTTCGGAGGCTATTGATATTGCCTCACCGGCAACACAGATCCGGTCGTCGATCGGAGAGACCCTATTATCGCTAAGCTGAAAGCCAGTACCACGGACCCCCAAGCTCGCAAAATGGCCATCCGTTTTGTTATCATTGATGACCAATTATTGCATCGCTGGTTTGCAGCACCCCTCCAAAGATGACTCAGCACCTTTGAGGGACACTCCGTCTTGGATACTCTCCACCAAGGCAATTGTGGTGCACACATTGCCGCGGAGGCACTTGCCCACAAAGCCATTTGTCAAGGGTACTACTGGCCTACCTTGAAAAAGGACGCCGCTGCACTGGTCAAAACATGCCAGCAAGCGGATCAATTCTCGCATCCAGCGATCGCCATCTACGAAATCTCCAAAGACCGACAAACCCAGTGCCCTTTGCCTTGTGGGGCCTTGACCTCATTGGTCCAATGCCAACCGCTCCAGGTCAGTACCGCTTCTGTGTGGTTGCAGTTGATTATTTCTCTAAATGGGTCGAAGTAGAACCCCTGGTCTCCATCACTTCCGCCAAGATCATCAAGTTCATGTGGAAAAATCTGGTCTGTCGGTACGGCAGCCCTCGTGCTATTATTACGTATAATGGCACCCAGTTTACCGATCACGGCGTCCAACAATGGGCCCAGGACAACAATGTCCGCATGCTTTTCGCCCCAGTGGCCCACCCCCAGTCTAATGGGTAGGTTGAGGTCACCAACCGCACCCTCAAGGAGGGCCTCAGGAAGCGCCTTGAGGGGGCCAAAGGCCGCTGGGTAGATGAACTCCCAAGTGTCTTGTGGGACTATCGCACCACAACGCTGCACTCCCAACAGCGAAACGCCTTTCTCTCGGTATATGGCGCAGACGCGCCACGCCTATTGAGGCAGACCTCCCCACGATCCGCATGATCAACTTCACTGACGAAGCCAATGATAAATGGCTTCACGCCAAACTCGACTTACTCGATGAATAGCGCGAGGGCGCTCGCCGTATGTTTGCCCTCAAACAGAGGCTCGGTCTTCACCATAATGTCGTGGTCAAGCCCAAGGCACTACAACAAGGGGGCCTTGCCCCGCTAAATCGGCCCTCACCGCTCGCGACCCCAAACAGGTGTCTTGCGACCTAATTGGGACGGACCCTATATTGTTCATAAATAGGTCCGCCCAGGAGTCTATGAATTACAAGACCATGATGGTCGTCTTCTTCCCCGCAACTTTCATGCGGATGACTTACGCCCATATTACGTGTAAGTCCTCAGTCTTACGTCTTCAATTCAATAAAATACATGTGTATTTCTTCCTATCTTACAGCTTTACATGGCATTACAAATGCCCTCTCCGTCGCCCTCTGCACCCAACCAGTCAGACGGGCCACTTGCCTAAATCACGGCATCAGACCTTGTCAGGTCTCACTTGCGCACCCACACAAAGGGAAGCCCCCTGCGGTCGCGCCAGGTGGTTGCGGGTCTCATCCCCAACTGACCTTCAACTCGCCCGCCCCAAGGGTAACCCCTTGCGCTGCGGAAGGGTAACCCCTTTGGCTCCTTCAGGGAGGTCTATGTGTAAGTCGCCCTCGCGCGCCACAAAGCAGCCTCCCGCCCGGACTCCTCCACATAGGTAGTTGCGGGCCTCATCCCCAACTGACCTTCAACTCGCCCCGCCCCAAGGGTAAACCCCTTGCGCTGCGGAAGGGTAACCCCTTTTGGCTCCTTCGGGAGGTCTATGTGTAAGTCGCCCTCGCGCGCCACAAAGAGCCTCCCGCCCGGACTCCTCCACAGTAGTTGCGGGTCTCATCCCCAACTGACCTTCAACACGCCCCGCCCCAAGGGTAACCCCCTTTTGGCTCCTTCAAGGAGGTCTATGTGTAAGTCGCCCTCGCGCGCCACAGCAGACCTCCCGCCCGGACTCCTCCACACAGGTAGTTGCGGGTCACATCCCCAATCCGACCTTCAACTAGCCCCACCCCAAGGGTAACCCCTTGCGCCGCGGAAGGGTAACCCCCTTTTGGCTCCTTCGGGGAGGTCTATGTGTAAGTCGCCTCGCGCGCCACGGCAGACCTTCCGCTCGGACTCCTCCACACAACTACGGGTCTCACTCCCGCAGCTCTACTTGGCTCTCCATTTGTCTCAACAAGTACTCCACGCCTTCGCCATCGCGCGACTTCAGGCTCAAGGTAAAATGAGTTTTCCTCTGTCCTTATCATATAAATGATAAGCGTTCTACAGGTATTTTCTACTTGGTACACTGCACACTACCCAAGGGCTTACTCCCTGGAAAATCACCAAAGTCTCTGTGTGAGCCGCCTTCGCGAACCTGTCAAAGGCATCGCCTCTACAAGCCCTAAAAGGGCCCTTAACTGGTCCCAACAAGGGATCTCTATCTCAGCTTGTCTCAACAAGCGAACCCACAAAATTATCTAGAAAGATATGTGTGGCTCCGCCATTGCGGACTTCAAGTGCCTCGTCACTATAAACTCAAACCGAGTCTCCAGCTTCTTGACATGTGATCTCTATGGCTTCGCCGTGCGAACCCCCGTAAAGACTTCTCTCCACAAACGGGACTTAGCCTACGGTTGTTAACCTAGCTAACGTGCCCTACACTGCTATCGCGAAATAAAAGCGAGGCTACAAGGCAATAAAGGTAAAATGAAAATTTTACTTCATCTACTGTTTCCAAAATTATGCATGAATGCAGGTGTTCTTTATGCAAAAGGAGGGGGGCATCCACATGTTGGAGCCTCCACCCTAGTCCAGAAGGGCATACCAGGCTTCGCCCATCTTCTTTCCCTACTCCCCGGTCGAGCGGGGGCCTCTTGTGTTACGGTCACCCCGAGCGGGTTGCGGCACAGTGACCAGGGCTCGGTTTTAGCTGCGGGTCACGTTTTCGGCGTTCAGGCGGCTCCCGAGCCCTATCCGAGTATCATTTTGGCGAACCCCTCCGTATTTGAGGTCGTGTGGGTCCCCGGACGTTTCCGAAAATATTTTTAAGCGCCAGGGGTTGTCGGGTCGCCTCGGGGCGTCTGGCGGGCTCGGTAGCACTCTCGAGATCTCAGTTTGGGAAGCCGTTTGCAGCTTTGGAGTCCTGGAGGCGTCCGGAGGTGGTTGTGGAGTTTAATGTTTGGGGCGGGGCGTTCGGTTCAGGCGACTCCGGGGCTCGGGACGGGAATCCCGGGGCTCGGGATGGAAATTTTCTGACGGCTTTGGGGTAAGTTGTGTTTTAATTTAATATGGAATTTATGGGTATTTTTATAGAATTTTGGGAGTGACGGAATTTCAGTTCAGGTTGACACGCTCGCACGTCGGGTTTTGGTTCGGGTTCAGCGAGCTCGGTAGGACACTCCGGAAAGGTAAATGAATTTCTGAAAAATGTTCTGTGAATGTTATAATATTCTGAAGGTTGTGTCCAAGTTTCGTTAATTTTGGAATTCGGTAATTATTTTTGGGCAAAAAGAATTGGAACTTTCGGAAAAATTAGGAGTTAATTTGCAAATGGGTGCAAAATTAATAATAGAGAGTATGGGCTGCAGCAGACTTTCGGCAGCAAGTGGGGAGGATTTGGGACACTTGTCCATTTATCATTTAAGTTGGAAAAGAGAAGAAATATATAAGAGGATAATTAGTATGAAAATACAAAAAAATTTCATTTCATTCTTCTTCTTTCTTTCTTCTCTGCCGCCATAGCCATCTCCTCCTAAGCTCCATGTTCTTCATCTCTCTTGCTGAAAACTTCAAGGATTTGGGTTCAAGAATTGGTAAGCTTCTTCCTTTCATCTTTATTCTAAGTTGGAAACAAGAAGTAGGGAAGAAAAGAGAGCAAATAGCTTGTTTATGGTTTGTTCTTGGCTACAAGAAATAGTGATCCTCTCCCTCTCAAATTTTAGTATGTTGTTCTTGGGCTTGAGAGGAGTAAGAATCTATGGTTGGTTGTTGGAAAACTTCATGGATGAAGAAAACCTAGGGGTGCCGAATTGGTAGGGATTTTTCCAAAATTGTGTGTGTTTGTGTTCTTGAATCATGCTTTAAGTATGTTGTTCCTAGCATGATTCTAAGATTATCTATGGTTTTAATTTGATGAAAAGCATGCTAGGGAAGAATTCCCCAAATAGGCCGAATTGTTCAAAGAAGGGTTTTGTTGATTTTGAAGCAATTGGTTAGTAATCTTGCTTAATAATTGCAATTGGTGATTAAAGAATGCTAATGGAACTTTGTTTGGATTGAAATGGAAGTTGGGTGAGAAATTCTTCTTTTGGCCGAATTGTTTAGGAAAGGGGTTTTGTTGTTTTGATGCAATTGGTTAGTAATGTTGGCTAGGAAGTGAAATTGGTAATTAGTATGATTATTTGGAAGCTTGAATGGTTTGATTTGGAAGTGTGGTGAAAAATTGGTTAAGGGTCAAAGTGTTCAAGTGAAACTTTTTCCATGATAAGGTTGTGCTTTGGTTGGTTTGAATCCTAAATTGGTATTGTGTAAGGAAATAGGTTCATGATGGTGTTTGAAACATCATTTTCGGACAACGGTGGGAAAAGTTAGATTTATGCGGGTTTTCCAGGAAAGGTGTCCGGAATGTGGGTTTAAGGGTTGGAATGGGTTTAGTGGTGTATAATTAACAATGTTCAGGCTCGGTTTGTAAAACCGAGCTTTCTGTGGAATTTTCCGGGAAAGTGCGGGTTTGTGCGGGAATTGTTTTCTGGGGTTCGTTTGGATGTGTTCTGATCCAACTATGGTTGTACAGCTTGATTCTGCGTTGGTGGAGTAGCGTGGACCCGTAGGAGTCAAGTTGTGCATTTCGGGTCGGGATTTTCCAAGTTTTGGGCTGCGGGGCAGCGTTTCTGAGGTAAGGGCTTAATTTGGTAAAATGTACGTTTGTTCTGCTCCATATATGTTATCGGGTATGATATCTCTGCTTTGTGTTTGTATGTTTTATTTATATGTTACGATTACGTGGCGAGGCCCGTATGGTTGGAGTGACCACGGGTGCTCCTTGGTTACATTACGCGTATCCGCACCGGAGTGCCGATACTTCACGTTGCGGGACCCTACGGCGGTTTGGGGATCGCGACCCCGGCCCGATACCGTGCTATACATTGCATTACGATCTGTATATTCGACCTCTGTTGAGGGTCAGTCGTAGCTGGTCGTTACGGCGGTTGGACCGCATATGTTGGATTCGATTTACGTTATGCTTTATGTTCATATGTACATGCATATCTTTGCGATATTCATTTTGCGAGTTTGGATTGTCGCCACAGGGCAAACCGCACTTTACCTTTAGCCCTTCGGGTCCTTTCGAGGACTCACCCTTTTATCTGTTTACCACTTTCAGGCCGTCGACAAGCAACCGGCGGAGTAGAGGTTCCGCGGTGCTTCCTTCATTTTGAGGTTGGGGTTGCGGCAGCGGTACCACGTGCGGAGGTCGCTTGATTCGCGCTAGGTATTTATAGGATTTTGATTACGGCTCTGTGTCAGAATCGCATGCATATAGATCAGATCATGAAATTTGTAAATGTTGCATAACTTGAGATGTGTTACATTCATGCATCTTACGAGTCGTGGGCGGAGCCCGACTTGCCTATAGTAGATTTGGTTTATCTCGAGACTTGGTGCTTCATCTTTGGTGGCGATAACTGATGTTAGCATACCATGAAATGCATGTGTGGTAGAAGTAAGATTGTTAAGCATGCTTGCATTGTATGAGTTTTAGGTTGCTAGTTGTTACTCAGCGATTCAGTATTTGAGCTCGATGCTCCGCTGCCGCGTTATCCGCCGTAATTCCTGTTTCCGACGTCGCGGCCGGCTCCGCCTCCGCAACCGGGCGGGGTGGCTGTGACAAGTTGGTATCGAGCAGGTCGGGTCGAAGTGACCCAAGAGGTAAAGCATGGTTAGTTAAAGTATGGGTTGTGGAAGGCAAGTCATGCTAGTTCATGGGTAAGCTTTACAAGTAATGACTTGAAGGGCAAGTCTGGGTTTACACCTCATTCAGGGTGGTTCGGTGCACGAGCCTGATCAACTCCTTATTTGAACCATTTCGGAATGCGTGTGGAGCAGTGGTGGTTCTTTGGGGCATTATGGAAGGTGTGGGTGATACATGAAGAGATTTCGTGATTATAAGCATGATCGATTCTATGTTAAGGATTATTATTTAGTTTGGGATTACGAAAAGAATCCTTGCATCATGCATTGCATTACACTACTGAGCCATAAAATCTGCTGCTAGCTTTAGGAAGAGAAAGTTTATTATTGGGTTATATGGTTTTGGGTTGATCCATTTTCGGGTATGGCTAGAACACGCCGCCGGCGTGAGCAAGAAGCAGGAGGGTCGGGACCGGGATCCCACACCTCCAAGGTTAGGCGGGTTCGAGAGAAACCCGGGATCGGCGATCACACACACCCCAGTGGTCAGCGATCGAGGACCCGCTCTGATATACTACGAGTGTTGGGTCAGTTCGGCAGATTATTGAGTACCGTAGTACCAGCCCAGCGGATTCGAGGCAGCGGCAGGCACGAGGAGGCCGGACAGGCCACGGCGGAGACAGCCGTACGGGAGGTGGGCAGCAGCCACCTCGGTGCGCGAGTCAGCGGGATAGTGATTACGAGGAGGAGATCTGCGCAGTGCTTGAGAGTTCTCGTCGGTCCCACCACCGACGGGAAGAGCCGAGACGCCGATCGATGAGATCAGACTTACGGAGCGGTTTCAGCGTTTGAACCCCGAGGTTCAACGGCCGTGGAGGACTGAGGCGGCCGAGGCATGGTTTGCGGGGTTGACAAGCTCCTTGGGAGGCTACACCTTCCATCCGAGGTTAGAGTTTCTTTGGCCACGTTCAATCTGCGGGGCGGTGCGAGATCATTGGTGGAGGAGCCTTGAGGGCCGTCGAGAGCCGAGGCGGCACGTGATGGGGGCATGATTCGGACTGACACAGGAGCGGTTGCTTACTACTTCCATCAGCGATACATTGGGGATGCCGTCGAGACCTCCGTCGAGCACGGATTCGATGATCTGGAGCGAGGGACTCGGGCAGTAGCGAGTACTGGCGGGAGTTTGACCGATTGGTCCGCTACGTGCCACGGTATTACGGCATGGAGCGGGGAGAAGGCCAAGCGGTTCATTCGCCGCCTACGCCCGGAGTACGGTGGGCTCGAGGCCTCTGGATATCACTTCTTACCACGAGGCATGCGAAGGCCCGGCTCCTCGGCGGGAGGAGGTTGAGAGTCGGTACCTACCACACCGACCCGGTGAGAGAGGAGGGCTCTGCACGGCGAGTTCAGCGAGGTCTTGAGTAGATCGGGCGAGTGCAGGCGGGCGGCGAGAGCGGCGGGACTACGCCGGCCGTTCCGACTGCGCGAGTTGTGGCGGGCAGCACCCGGCCGGCCGTGTTACTGACGATCGGGGCGATGTCTGCGATGTGGGTCTAGCGATCATTGGATTCGTGATTGTCCTCGACGCCGGGGACAGGGTCAGCGGTGCTACACGTCCGCAGCCTCGGTTTCAGCCTAACGCACCCGGGCGCGGTTCACGAAGGCGGACCGAGGCCATCACGGCCGCGAGGCAGCCGTACCAGCCACCCCCTCCGCCACAGCGGCTGGAGTAGGGCGTGTATTCCAGGTGGAGCGGGGTGAGACATCACAGCGTGAGCCTCCACCACAAAGAGGCCGGAGCAGTCGAGTGTTTGATTGAGCGTGGAGAGACTTCGCGGCGTGGGGCGCTCCAAGGTACTTTACTTCGAGCGATACACCTATTCGTACCTTTGTTTGATCTTGGGGCGTCCGTTTCGATTGTGGCACGAAGTGTGTCGAGTCATTCCACTTGACTACCGGTGGACTTCCGAGCGTCTTCATGGTGAAGGCGGTGGGAGTCGGTGAGATGGTACGGATTATCCATTGGCGATCACCGGATTATGTCGATCTGCTGGTGTTGAATACACCGAAGTATGACGTTATTCTTGGGATGGATTGGCTGTCCAAGAATTCCGTGCATATTATTGTGCCAGGTATTACGGTTTACGGAGAGGTGTTATCCCTCTGCGAAGGCGGTCGGGACCGGCATGGAGCTGGATTGAGAGGAGTACTACGGTCTGAACACGCGATACTCGGTTGGAGCTGGATAAGATTCCGATTGTCCGGGATTTTCCGCAGTATTTCGGAGGATTTGCCCGGATGCCACCAGAGCGGGAGGTCACGTTTGAGATCCAGATTGCAACCGGATCTACTCCCATTTCCATTCCACCTTATCGGATGCCGATAGTGGAAATGGTGGAGCTGAAGAAGCGATTAGAGGAAGGCTGCAGGAGAAGGGCTTCATCCGCCCGAGCACTTCACCATGGGGTGCTCCAGTTCTGTTTGTTAGGAAGAAGGATGGGTCACTCCGATTGTGTATCGATTATAGACGGCTGAACGCCATCACCATCAAGAATAAGTACCCATTGCCGAGGATCGATGATCTCTTTGATCAGCTGAGAGGTGCGAAGATCTTTTCGAAGATCGATCTGCGATCGGGGTACTTTCAGTTGCGGGTGAAGGAGGAGGACATTCCGAAGACAGCTTTCCGTACGCGGTATGGGCATTATGAGTATACAGTGATGCCGTTTGGTTTGACTAATGCACCAGCTGCGTTTATGGATATGATGAGCAGTGTTCGGCCGTATCTGGACTCATTTGTGGTAGTGTTCATCGATGACATTCTGATTTACTCTCGGGATGAGGATTTACACCGGGAGCATCTGAGGATTGTTCTGCAGACACTTTGGGAACACCAGCTTTACGCTAAGTTCTCAAAGTGTGACTTCTGGATCCGAGAGGTGTCTTTTCTGGGGCATATCATCGGTGAGCACGGTTTGGCGGTGGATCCCGAGAAAGTTAAGGCGATACAGAGTGGAAGCAGCCAACCTCGGTGCGGGAGATCGGGAGTTTTCGGGGTTAGCGGGCTACTACCGGCGGTTTGTGCGAGGGTTTTCCGTTTTGGCTTCCCGCTTACGCGGTGACCAAGAAGGGCAGCCGTTTGTATGGGCAGAGAAGTGCGAGGAGAGTTTCCGAGGAACGGCGGCGGCTGACCGGTGCGCCGATCTTGACTCTACCCGACCCGAGCTTACCGTATGTGGCCTATCTGAGACGCATCTAGGTCGGGGTTAGGATGTGTGTTGATGCGGGAGCGGAATGTGATAGCTTATGGGTCGAGACAGTGCGACCGCATGAGCGAGAACTACCCGACACACGATCCGGAGTTGGCCGCGGTGATCTATGCGTTGAAGCAATGGAGGCACTACCTACTCGGCAGCAAATTTCAGATTTTCCACAGATCATAAGGGTCTGAAATATCTGTTCACTCGAAGGAGTTGAACATGAGGCGCGCAGTGGCTCGAGTACATCAAGGACTACGGTTGCACCATCGAGTACACCGAGGGCAAAGGTAATACGGATGGCCGATGCTCACGAGTAGGAAGTACACCGGGGTTGTCGAGGAGGCGATGCTTGAGGATCGGGACTGAGGAGAATGATCTAGTGTGCTGTGGCACCGGTGGGAGCTGCTTGGGAGCGAGCTCGGGTATACACTTTGACCATTCATTCGGAGTGGTTGGAGAGAGTGCGAGAGGCACGGGAGAGGATCCAGAGTGAAGAAGCTGTCCGGAGAGGACAAAGGGGCACTTTGCTACCAGCGTTTGATACTGAGCGAGAGCTCTTGTACTTGAGAGATCGGTTGTATGTGCCGAGGATCGAGCACTACGGGATGAAATTCAGCGGAGGCACATTCGAGTCGATTGAGCATTCATCCCGGTAGTGAGAAGATGTATCGGGATTTGCGTACCCATTTCTGGTGGCGGGTATGCGGAGACACATTGCCACACATGTGTCTAAGTGTGCCACTTGTCGGCGGGTGAAGGTGGAGCATCGAAACCGGCGAGGGCGTTACAGACTTTGCCCTATTCCGGTCAGGAACTGGGGCAACATCACGATGGATTTTCTGACTGCACTACCCCTGACCCGGTCTCACCGCGATGCCATCTGGGTTATCGTGGACCGTTTGATGAAGTGTGCTCACTTTTTGCCGATACGGATGACAGACTCTCTGGAAGCTTGCCCATCTGTATATCGAGAGATTGTGCGGTTACATGGAGTACCGAGACTCCATTGTGTCGAATCGGGATCCGCGTTTTACCGCACATTTAAGGCGCCTTTCTTAAGGCACTGGGCACGCGACTCCATCGAGTCTGACTTACCATCCCCAAACCGGCGGTCGATCGGAGCGGGTGATTCAGATTCTGGAGGATATCTTTGCGGAGCTGTACTTTGGATTTCGGAGGATTGGGACAAGCGATTGCCGTTGGTAGAATTTTCATATAATAACGATTATCAGTACCATCGGCATGGCACCGTTTGGGCGCCAGTATGGGCGACGGTGCATGACACCGCCTTGTTGGGTGAGGCATCAGCGAGATTGAGCTGGGTCCCGAGCTCATTGAGGAGACCACCGCAAAGATCAAGTTGATTCAGGCGCGGTTGAAGACCGCGACGACCGCACCACCTCATATGCGAACAGGCGGCGAGACTTGGAGTTTGAGGTGGGCGGCAGGAGTTTGGCTGAAGGTGGCGCCGATTCGGGGGCAGTCGATTCGGCGAGGCAGGGTAAGTTAGCCCCAAGGTATATCGGACCGTCACGAGATTCTGGAGCGGATAGGCAGGTTGGCCTACAGGTTGGCTCTACCTCCGAGCATGTCTGCGGTGCACAACGTTTTTCACGTCAGTATGTTGAAGAAGTGCATCCTGGATCCTGTGCAGACGATTCCAGTGGAGGAGGTTCAGCTGGAGCCTGATTTGTCGTATCAGGAGGTACCGATTGCCTTTCTGGGACGCGATACTCGGAAACTCCGGAGCAAGTTGATTCCCATGGTCAAGGTTCAGTGGTCACATCATACGGACCGGGAAGCGACTTGGGAAACCGAGCGAGGACATCGAGAGCGATACCCCGAGCGGTATCGGCGTTTGATGCCCCTCTTGGAGGACCAAGAGTCCTAAGGGGAGGATGTTACGGTCACCCCGAGCGGGTTGCGGCCAAGGTGACCGGGGCTCGGTTTTAGCTGCGGAGTCACGTTTTCGGCGTTCAGGCGGCTCCCGAGCCCTATCCGAGTATCATTTTGGCGAACCCCTCCGTATTTGAGGTCGTGTGGGTCCCCCGGACGTTTCCGCCGAAAATATTTTTCTGGCGCCGGGGGGTTGTCGGGGTCGCCTCGGGACGTACAGCGGGCTCGGTAGCACTCTCGAGATCTCAGTTTGGGAAGCCGTTTGCAGCTTTGGAGTCGTGGAGACGTCCGGAGGTGGTTGTGGAGTTTAATGTTTGGGGCGGGGCGTTCGGTTCGGGCGACTCCGAGCTCGGGGCGGGAATCCCGGGGCTCGGGATGGAAATTTTCTGACGGCTTTGGGGTAAGTTGTGTTTTAATTTAATATGGAATTTATGGGTATTTTTATAGAATTTTGGGAGTGACGGAATTTCAGTTCAGGTTGACACGCTCGCACGTCGGGTTTTGGTTCGGGTTCAGCGAGCTCGGTAGGACACTCCGGAAAGGTAAATGAATTTCTGAAAAATGTTCTGTGAATGTTATAATATTCTGAAGGTTGTGTCCAAGTTTCGTTAATTTTGGAATTCGGTAATTATTTTTGGGCAAAAAGAATTGGAACTTTCGGAAAAATTAGGAGTTAATTTGCAAATGGGTGCAAAATTAATAATAGAGAGTATGGGCTGCAGCAGACTTTCGGCAGCAAGTGGGGAGGATTTGGGACACTTGTCCATTTATCATTTAAGTTGGAAAAGAGAAGAAATATATAAGAGGATAATTAGTATGAAAATACAAAAAAATTTCATTTCATTCTTCTTCTTTCTTTCTTCTCTGCCGCCATAGCCATCTCCTCCTAAGCTCCATGTTCTTCATCTCTCTTGCTGAAAACTTCAAGGATTTGGGTTCAAGAATTGGTAAGCTTCTTCCTTTCATCTTTATTCTAAGTTGGAAACAAGAAGTAGGGAAGAAAAGAGAGCAAATAGCTTGTTTATGGTTTGTTCTTGGCTACAAGAAATAGTGATCCTCTCCCTCTCAAATTTTAGTATGTTGTTCTTGGGCTTGAGGGGAGTAGGAATCTATGGTTGGTTGTTGGAAAACTTCATGGATGAAGAAAACCTAGGGGTGCCGAATTGGTAGGGATTTTTCCAAAATTGTGTGTGTTTGTGTTCTTGAATCATGCTTTAAGTATGTTGTTCCTAGCATGATTCTAAGATTATCTATGGTTTTAATTTGATGAAAAGCATGCTAGGGAAGAATTCCCCAAATAGGCCGAATTGTTCAAAGAAGGGTTTTGTTGATTTTGAAGCAATTGGTTAGTAATCTTGCTTAATAATTGCAATTGGTGATTAAAGAATGCTAATGGAACTTTGTTTGGATTGAAATGGAAGTTGGGTGAGAAATTCTTCTTTTGGCCGAATTGTTTAGGAAAGGGGTTTTGTTGTTTTGATGCATTTGGTTAGTAATGTTGGCTAGGAAGTGAAATTGGTAATTAGTATGATTATTTGGAAGCTTGAATGATTTGATTTGGAAGTGTGGTGAAAAATTGGTTAAGGGTCAAAGTGTTCAAGTGAAACTTTTTCCATGATAAGGTTGTGCTTTGGTTGGTTTGAATCCTAAATTGGTATTGTGTAAGGAAATAGGTTCATGATGGTGTTTGAAACATCATTTTCGGACAACGGTGGGAAAAGTTAGATTTATGCGGGTTTTCCAGGAAAGGTGTCCGGAATGTGGGTTTAAGGGTTGGAATGGGTTTAGTGGTGTATAATTAACAATGTTCAGGCTCGGTTTGTAAAACCGAGCTTTATGTTGAATTTTCAGGGAAAGTGCGGGTGTGTGCGGGAATTGTTTTAGGGGGATCGTTTGTATGTGTTCTGATCCAACAATGGTTGTACAGCTTGATTCTGCGTTGGTGGAGTAGCGTGGACCCGTAGGAGTCAAGTTGTGCATTTCGGGTCGGGATTTTCCAAGTTTTGGGCTGCGGGGCAGCGTTTCTGAGGTAAGGGCTTAATTTGGTAAAATGTACGTTTGTTCTGCTCCATATATGTTATCAGGTATGATATCTCTGCTGTGTTTGTATGTTTTATTTATATGTTCTGATTCTGTGGCGAGGCCCGTATGGTTGGAGTGACCACGGGTGCTCCTTGGTTCTGTTCTGCGTATCCGCACCGGAGTGCCGATACTTACATTGCAGGACCCTACGACGGTTTGGGGATCGCGACCCCAGCCGATGCCGTGCTATACATTGCATTACGATCTGTATATTCTGACCTCTGTTGAGGGCTGTCGTAGCGGGTCGTTCTGGCGGTTGGACCGCATATGTTGGATTCTGATTTACGTTATGCTTTATGTTCATATGTACATGCATATGCTGCGATATTCTGTTTTGCAGGTTCGGATTGTCGCCCTGTGGGCAAACTGCACTTTTACCTTTAGCCCTTACTGGGTCCTTTCGAGGACTCACCCTTTTATCTGTTTACCACTTTCAGGCCGTCCTGACAAGCAACCGGCGGAGTAGAGGTTCCGCGGTGCTTCCTTCATTTTGAGGTTGGGGTTGCAGCAGCAGTACCACGTGCGGAGGTCGCTTCAGATTCCGCGCTAGGTATTTATAGGATTTTGATTACTGGCTCTGTAGCTGTAACTGCATGCATATAGATCAGATCATGAAATTTGTAAATGTTGCATAACTTGAGATGTGTTATGTTCTGTCTGTCTTCTGAGTCGTGGGCGGAGCCCCGACTTGCCTATAGTAGATTTGGTTTATCTCAGACTTGGTGCTTCTGTGCTGGTGGCGATAACTGATGTTAGCATACCATGAAATGCATGTGTGGTAGAAGTAAGATTGTTAAGCATGCTTGCATTGTATGAGTTTTAGGTTGCTAGTTGTTACTCAGCGATTCAGTATTTGAGCTCGATGCTCCGCTGCCGCGTTATCCGCCGTAATTCCTGTTTCCGACGTCGCGGCCAGCTCCGCCTCCGCAACCGGGCGGGGTGGCTGTGACACACAATCATCACAACAATCCCCGCCTCCGTGAAAGTATGCACATGCAACAATCCGTAAAGTCATATTACCCCAACAACAAAATCCCGCCCGCAAGGTAAAGCCGCTTAACAGTCTACTCAAAACCCAAAGACAGAACCCAAAAGGGTGAGTCCTCGAAAGGACCCGTAAGGGATTTGGGGTAAGATAAGCATATGTAACCTGCAAAAGCAGAAAGATAGCAATATACAGAATATGTGCAACAGAATACAGAATATCGTGCATGTAATAAAAACAGATTAGGATCCCGTAGGATGTGCGATTCTAAATCGCCATAAACCCTTATAACAAATCGGAACGACAGCCTCCCTCTAAGGGAGTTAGAAGCCGAAGCTATTACAGAAGCATGGTGCACCAGCTGGGGTAGCGAACCCACAACCTGCCGTAGGGTTAACAGACAGTATGCCACAAGGCATACACCTACAGACTACAGAATATGCCTTAAGACATATAATCCTGTAATACTTGCAGTACAGAAAGTGAAACAAAACATATACCTATCTTACCAAAATAACAGAACCAAACCCTTACCTCACAAATCCAGAGTAGTTGACCGATTCTGGACGACTTTCACACCGCGACCCGAAACCCGAAAACCTCTCTTTTTCTAACTTCCGAACCACAGAATCTGTCAATTCAAGCTGAATTAGCAACCTTACTAACCACACTACCAAACTACATCCCGACCCAAAACCGAAAATCCGCAGATTTGGTAAAATTCCAAATTTCCACGAAACATCGAATTCAGAACCAACTTAGACAATGTAAGATTATACATTGACAAACTCAATCCAACCTTCAAACCCTTCATTACCCGACATTTTTCCGATAAACCCGCATAATAGTAACCTTTCCATTTCTTACCCGCAATCCACGTTTCAAACACCAAACCACACCTAAATCAAACCTCAACATAGAGAAAGTTTCATTTCAACATTTCGGTTCTTCACTAACATTTTACCCAACTTCCAAATCAATTCAATCAAGCCATCAAACAACCATTCTAATAACCAATTACACTTCTAAACCAAGAATGCTAACCAATTGCATCCAAAACAACCAAATTCAACGTTGACCACCAACATTCAAATTCGGCCAAAAGGGGGTTTCTAACCCAACTTGTTTTCCATCAAATTGAATCCATACATAAGCTTAGAATCATGCTTGGAACAACATAATTGAAGCATGATCAAAGAAGACAAACATACACCATTTTAGAAAAATTCCCAAAATTTCGCCATTTTAGGTTTCTAGCATCCAAGGAGTTTTTCCATATTCTAACACTTGATTCTCACTACCCTACAACCCAAGAACAACATACTAAAAGATGGAAGCAAGAGAATCACTCTAGATGGTAGTCATGAACAAACCCATCATTCACAAATCTCTCTTTTTCCATCCAAATCTTGTTTCCAACAAGAAAAGAGAGCAATGGAGGAGACTTACCACTTAAAGGATCCACTTTCTTGTTGATTTGAGCCAAGACTTGAAGAACATGAAGCTTTGTGAATAGTGATAATGGCGCATCCAAGGGAGAAGGAAGAAGAAGAAGAAGAAATGTGATGAAATAATATCACATTTATGAACATAAAAGCCTTATATATTTTCTTCTTCTTTTTCCCATACCATTTCTTCTTAAATGAGAAAAGGACATGTGTCCCTTATTTCTTCCCATTTTCAGCCGAATTCAGCAGCTGCCCATACCCCATAATTGCAGTTTTGTGGCCAACTAACAAATCAATCTCCCAACTTTTCCAAAAGTTACAATTTTGGCCCAAACACAACTACCGAACTCCAAATTAAACGAAACTTGGACACAATCCTCAGGATATTATAACATTCATAAAACATGTTCCAAATGTTTATTTACAATTCCAGAGTGTCCTACCGAGCTCGCTGAACCCGAACAAATCCCGACGTGCGAGCGTGTCAACCTGAACCAAAATTCCGTCACACCAAAATTCCACAAAAATACTCATAAAATCCATCTTAAATTATAACATAACCTACCATGGAGCCATCGGAGAAATTCCATCCCGAGCCCCGGGAGTCGCCCGGGACCGAACGTCCCGCCCCAAATATTATTCTCTATAGAAACCTCTGGGACATTCCCACGACTCCAAATCTGCAAACGGCTTCTCAAACTGAGGTCTCGGGAGCGCTACCGAGCCCCCCAGTAAGCCCCGAGACGACCCCGACAACCCCTGGCGCCGAAAAATATTTTCGGCGTAAACGTCCGGGGACCCACACGACCTCAAATACGAAAGGGTTCGCCAAAATGATACTCGGATAAGGCTCGTGAGCCGCCCGAACGCCAAAAACGTGACCCGCAGCCTAAACCGAGCCCCGGTCACCCGGCCGCAACCCGCTCGGGGTGACCGTAACATGCCTCTACCGTTGGATTGCTGGTGTTAGCAGATCCGTAATCCCAAGACTCAGCTGGGAACGCCTTTTCCACTTGGAAGCGGCATCGCAGCCACCCTCCTCTGCTTCACCTTGAGCTTGGATCTCACCAAGCTTCTCCATCGCCGAGGCATCCACTCGTGGATGGGCACCTTGATAGAGGAAGAGGACTCAGGATCCTCACCTTCAAAGGGAGGGAGGCCCAAAGCCTTCTCCATCTCCCATACTGAGGCCATCGCCTTCTCCAGGTCAGTGGCGACCTCCAGGCGTGCCTTCATAGCAGCCTCAGCAGCAAGCCTGCCCTCCTCTACCTTCTTCTCTGCCAACTGGGCCTGGGCAATAGCCTGGCGCTCCACTTCCTTGGTTGCAGCCCTCGCCTGCTCGACTTCAGCCTTCGCTGCTAGAAGGGACTCCTTCAGACAGCAGCCTCGATCTACCGGGCTTCCAATCCTGCTGCTGCTGAAGGAAGCGTTGCTTGAACGCACCAATAAGGCTGGCCTGCTCGCACTGCAGCCTCGCTAGCCGCCCGCTCCTTGTTGACATAATCACACCAACTCTCCGGTTGGGCCACACGCTTGGCATGCCCTCTTGGAGCTCCTCCTCCCTTTCTCGGGCAGCCTCCAGCCTCCTCCCGAGAGAGGCAATCTCTACTCAGGCGTCGTCCCGTTTGTTAGCATACTTCAGGATGTCATCCACTGCTCCATTGCGACGTACCCCTTGACGGCAGCCTGCATCCAGTTTATTTAAACAAAGGCAGAAAGAGGGCAAGCTAAACTCATATAAAGACCAGAAGTTGTCTTACCTGCAGGTTCTGTTGAGCTGCCTCACTCATAAACTCGGCAGGAGAGTCCAGACTCCGCTCTGACACCTCCCTATCAAAGGGGGTGTGCAGCCCCTCCAAGCAGGATATGAGGGTTTGCTTCCCCCCCTCAGCAGTGAACTGCTATTCCTAAGAAGGAACACCGGGTCCCATGCATCACCCAGGAGCTTCCCGCTCCCGTACACCCCGGCCGTGGTGATGAGGACATCTCCCCAAAAGGCTCTCAAGTTCAACCAAGCTCGCCATCACAAGCACGCGCACCCACGCATCCACTCCAAGGCGTTGGCGGGCCCATGACCAGTGGCTCGCCTCAAGCAAGTTCAAGCAAACCTCAATGCCTTCATGAAGCTCATGGCCCAAGACGACCAAGAGGAATCTCGAGCGAAGGCCTTGCAGCTTCGCCACCTTGGCATCATTTTGGACGAAGAAGATGCGAGGTCCTCTGGAGTCTTAAGCCTAAGCATCCTCGAGGAAGGGAGTACTAAGGCCTTGGTACGCGGACACTAGACCAGGGCGAAGACCTCAGACAAACATCCCTGTGAAAGGCCTAGGCGGAGGCATTCCCGCGAAGGCACTTAGCGAAGGCAATCCTGCGAAGCCTTCAATCTTAGAGAGGTAGCCGACCACTTCTGACAGTAAAGCGCCCTTTTCACCTGCAACAACTCGGGAATGAAACCCCTTCCTTTACAGAGAAAAGACATGTGAACGCTTTTAGGATAACTTTTCCTTTTCACCTTTTAGAAGCTTTTCACTCGCACGCACGCTATCTAAGCCGACTTACTGCTCCCACCTTCCCCACTATATAAGCTAAGAGCAGCGTCATTGTAAAGCAGAACATATTATTGAATTTAAGAATTCGGCTGAAACACTTCCGGGAAGTTGTTGGCTTTTGTGTTCTCCAATCTTGCATTTCCATTTTCCCCAAGCATAATATCTAGTATTGCTTGACCTTGTAGTCAAGAGGTGCTAGATCCCATCTCCTTCCCCAGGCATTTTCAAGGGCATTGCCTCACCCCGTAGTGAGGAGGTTCCCTTGGCCGACTGTTTTTCTTTCGAGTTCATCCCCTGTCCTGTTTCCAGTGTTGCTGGGAACCGCCTTCTTTCGAGCTAGATCCTCCCGTTGTGATCGGTTATCCCACCGTGATCACATCAAGTGGTATCAGAGCCAAAGCGCTCACCGGAGGTATTTGTGTTTCTTGTTTGGTTTCCTTCAAGCAAAACCCTTTGTTAAACTTTCTTACGCTTGAAGAAATATTGGTCAATGAACTCAGTGAGACCAAACGTTGTTTAAAAGTGTGTCTGACAAAGTCAGGAATTTTCGAGTTTAACCCAAAAGGAGCTGTGTTGTTGTCCAAAGCACAAAAGAAAAGTATTTGAAGAAAGAAAAGTATTGTGCACGTTTTTGTGACCTGGGAATACTACTTGAATGTTCGTACGTGTTCTTGTCAAAACACAAGTGAACAAGAAACTCGATCCGACAAAAGTTTCAAACTAAAACAAAAGTGTTTGTGATCGCAAAAGCCTTTTCAAATCTTCCCGCTGCTTTCTTTCGAACCCCAAACTCAACTCTAATCTCCCAAAGCAGGCTAGTTTCAAGTAACTAGACATTTTCTTGAGTTTCAAGTTGCGGTTTTACTAGAGTTTTGTTTGTGTTTTCTTGCGTGTCCATCTTTGATCTCAGGTTGAAAGCGGTATCAAGTTTAGAGAGCTTGTGAAAGCCTTAAGTGATAAAGCCGTTGAGAGAAACACGAGAGTGAGAGTACACTCTGTGGGAGTGGTGAGATTCTGTTTCGACTACATATTTTCAACAAGATCGTGTTACGATGGTTTCGACAGACTCATCTCCACCTCATCCATCCCAGCTAGCTCGCAAAGCACGCCGGTAAAGATCTTACAGAGGCTAGATGACTTAGGAGCTCAAGTCACTACGACGAATGAGCGATCGACGCGAGTAGAGGTAGCTCAGTGGAAAGCAACCAGAGAACTCGCAAGCCCACGAAGACGCCCATGCATCCCGGGCTCAAGGAGGGGTCACTCATGCTACTTTCGATCCCACATCGGCGAGGACGCAGTTACCCTCACAGCCGTCCTACCACTTCTACGAGAGTAGATCGTGGTGTTGACGCCTTGGACAAAGGATGATCGGGAGTATTACGCGGAGCCACCACCAAAGTTTGTTAAAAGAAGGGTCTTCTCCGATAGGGCTCAAGGCCGAGTCTATCCCAACAGAGACTTCGACGAGGACGAGGAAGCGGCGCGAGGACGTGTCCACCGAGGTTTTAACCAAGACTTTGGAGGTAGAACACAAGCTCCGGACCCACAAGCCCTCGCCAATATAAAGCTTCATATACCACCCTTCTATGGGTCCAGTGATCCGTAAGAGTACTTCACGTGGGGAGCTAAAACCGAACGGATCATTGATATGATGGGGTATACCGATGCGATAGCCTTAAAACTCGTGGTCATTGAAGTCCATGACTATGCTCTCACCGGGTGGGAGCAAGAACATCACGAGAGAGCACGGATCCGCTGTCGACCCATCACCACTTGGGAGGATCTCAAGCGAGCCATGAAAACCGGTTTGTGCCCAGCTACTACGACAGAGATTGTGCCCAAAGCTGCAACGCCCGATCCAAGGTCATCGCAACGCCGAGGAATACCAAGGACCTTGAGAGGGCCTTGATGAGAGCTAATGTCAAAGAGGACGAAGAAGCTAAACTGGCCAGATTTTTATATGGTCTACGGAGGACATCGCCAAAACAGTTGAGCTGTGCGACTACCGGGATTACCAAGACCTGGTGCACAAGGCCATCCGGGTAGAAAACAGCTGAAGAGAGGGGGTTCCTATTATCCTGCTCACACACCTAGCAGGGGCCCAACCCACAAGACCCCCCCTCCACTAAAGCGGCCCCGCCAAAACCATACACGCCTCAGGCGGCGACGCCCGCCAAAATTACCCCAACACAAGACCCTCCTCCCAATCTCGCCAAAGCCCAACACCAGCGCTTATGAGGTCCTCGACACCAAGAAGCATCGAATGCTTTAAGTGTTTGGGAAAGGGACACTATGCGAGGGATTGCCCCAACAAAGAGCCATGGTCATTCGGCCCAATGGGAACCTGTCGAGCGAAGAAGAAGGAGAAGTTCTTCCCGAACAAGAGCATCACGAGAGTGAAGCGTAAGAGGGAGAGCTGCCGATGGACGGTCTCATATTAGTCACCAAGAGGGTTCTACAAAGCTCCCAAGTGTCACCGAGAGCACTCGGGGAAAATTTGTTCCAATCACGAGCCATGGTGAATGGGACCTGTGCGCCTCATTATTGATAGCGGGAGCTGTGTCAACGCCGCCAAAGACATGGTTGCTGAACTGGTTCGCACTATCGCCCATCCCAAGCCGTATCAACTGCAATGGGTTGATGACAGGACTTTCGTGAAGGTCGTTAAACAAGTGGAAGTCCCGATAAAGATCGGCAAGTACGAAGATTCCATCACTTGTGACGTAGTGCGAATGCAAGCCACCCATATTCTCTTGGGCCGGCCCTGGCAGTATGACAAGGAGGCCATACATTATGGCAAAGCCAACAAATATGCCCTCACTCACCTCAGTAAACCCTACACCCTGCTTCCCCTCACCCCAACCCAAGCTCACCAGGATCAAATTCACCTGGCTAGTAAGGCCGAGAGAAAACGAAAGGGCGAGGGCAGAGAACGGAGAGAAAATGGAGAGAAGGTTCAAGGAACCTTGAGTGAAGGGAAGGGGTGTGCACTAATGGGAAACACCCCGAGTGAGCCCACGAGAAAACAAGAGTGCCTCCCTACCCTTGCCAAAGAATGGTATTTTAAAAGTGCATTTCTTTGAAACAAGATTTGTTTTCTCTTGATACCCTATAATTGCATGTTAACACTTGACAGTGTATCTTCTCTTCCTTCCTATGTGCAGAAGTCCTGAAAGAGTTTGACGGAGTATTCCATGAGCCGCGGACCCTTCCTCCCTATCGCGGCATCGAGCATCAAATCGACTTGCTTCCGGGGCACCTTTACCCAATAAGGCCGCCACCGGACCAATCCCCAAGAATCCAAAGAGATCCAATCGCAAGTACAAGAGTTGCTAGACAAGGGGTTCATCCGCAAAGCCTGCCGCCATGCGCGGTACCACCATACTGTACCAAAGAGCGATGGCACTTGGCGCATGTGCATGGACTGCCGCCCCATCAACTCTATCACTGTAAAGTATCGCCACCCTATACCTAGACTTGATGACATGTTAGACGAATTGAGTGGTGCATGTGTGTTTTCAAAAATTGACCTTAGAAGTGGCTATCACCAAATTCGAATGAAGGAAGGTGATGAATGGAAAACTGCTTTCAAAACCAAGATTGGTTTATATGAGTGGAACGTTATGCCCTTCGGGTTATCTAACGCACCAAGTACTTTTATGCGTCTAATGAATCATGTTTTGAGGCGTTTAATTGGAAAATTTGTGGTAGTATACTTTGATGACATACTAGTCTATTCTAAGAGCCATGAGGAGCATGTTGAGCACTTGAGGCAGGTCCTCGACACGCTTAGGTTAGAAAAACTGTATGCCAAATTTGAGAAGTGTGTCTTCGCATCCCAGGAAGTTAACTTTCTTGGATATGTAGTGGGTGCGAAGGGAGTCCTGTAGACGAGAGTAAGATCAGTGCCATCCGGGATTGGCCTACTCCTAACTCTTTAACTGAGGTAAGATCCTTCCTAGGACTTGCTAGTTTTTACAGGAGGTTTGTTAAAGATTTCTCTTCCATTGCTGCCCCTTTACATGAGCTGGCTAAGAAAAATGTCGCCTTCGAATGGGGTCACCACAGGAGAACTCTTTTAACAAATTGAAATCTCGTCGACAAATGCCCTCTACTTGCTTTGCCGAATTTCGACAAAGTATTCGAGGTGGAGTGCGATGCCAGTGGTATAGGCATCGGTGCTGTCTTGCACCAAGAAGGTCGTCCCATTGCCTTCTTTAGCGAGAAGTTGAGTGGAGCCACCTTGAACTACTCCACATACGACAAAGAGCTGTACGCTCTTGTGAGATCCCTGCAAACGTGGAGTCATTACTCGCTGCCTAGGGAGTTTGTTATCCATACGGATCACTTGTCTTTGAAGTACCTTCAAGGGCAAGGAAATTTGAGCAAAAGGCATGTCGTGGGTAGAGTTCATCGAGTCTTTCTCCTATGTTATTAAATATAAAAAGGAAAAGAAAATGTTGTTGCTGATGCACTTTCTAGGAGATATGCATTGTTAATAACTCTTGACGCTAATGTTGTTGGTTTTGACTGCTTAAAATGCATGTATGAGCATGATACGGACTTTGGCGAAATATTTGCTAATTGTGCGAAGGGTAGTCAGAATGGCTACTATGTGTTTGATGGTTTCTGTTTAAGCTGAAAAGGTTGTGCGTTCAAAGGATCAATGCGCGAAGTCATCATCACAGAGGCACATGGAGGCGGTCTCATGGGACACTTCGGTGTTCAAAAGACACTTGAAGCAGTGAAGGAAAACTTCTTTTGGCCCGGTCTGAAGAAGGACGTCACCAAGTTCTCGCGCGATGCGTCACATGCCACCAAGCCAAGTCTACTCGCAACCAAAAGGGAAGTACACTCCTCTCCCTACACCTTCCCTTCCGTGGGTCGATATAAGCATGGACTTTATAAGTGGTCTGCCTAGGACATCACATGGTCACGATGCTATTTTTGTGGTAGTGGATAGGTTTTAAAAATGGCACATTTCATTCCCTGTCATAAAACTGAAGATGCATCGCATGTAGCTGATTTATTCTTTAGAGACATTGTGAAATACCATGGTCTTCCGCGGTCCATCGTCAGTGATAGGGATTCGCGGTTCCTAAGTCATTTCTGGCGAACCCTTTGGTCTAGATTAGGCACTAGCTTAATGTACTCAACCTCGAGTCACCCTCAAACTGATGGCCAAACCGAGGTGACCAACAGGACTCTCACCGCTATCCTACGGACCCTCCTTAGGAAGAACCTAAAAGAGTGGGAAAGTGCCTACCCCATGTGGAATTTGCATATAACAGGGCTTACCATTCCTCTACTTCCCACAGTCCCTTTGAGGTTGTGTATGGTTTCAACCCTCTTACCCCATTGGATTTAGTTGCATTAGACTATGCTGAGCAGGTGGATATAGATGGGAAAGAAAAGGCCCAACGCATGAAGGACTTGCATACTAAGGTTCACAAACAGCTTGAGCGAATTAATGAAACTTATGCCAGAAGGGTCAATAAGGGTAGAAAATTTAGGAGTTTCCAGGTGGGGGATTGGGTATGGCTACATTTGAGAAGGGATCGCTTTTCCCTGTGCTAGGAAAACAAGCTTGCACCAAGAGGCGATGGCCCTTTTCAGATCACTAAGAAAATCGGTGATAATGCCTATGTACTAGACTTACCCTGTGATGGATCTTATAATGTGCATGCAACTTTTAACGTATGTGATTTGGCTCCTTTTGAAGGACAGGAAGAATTTAAGAATCCGCGGACGGATTCTTTCGAAGAGGGAGAGTATGATGAGGACATCGCCCCAAAAGGCTCTCAAGTTCAACCAAGCTCGCCATCACAAGCACGCGCACCCACAGATCCACTCCAAGGCGTTGGCGGGCCCATGACCAGGGCTCGTCTGAAGCAAGTTCAAGCAAACCTCAATGCGCGATGAGGGCTTCATACTCTGCAACATTGTTAGTGACTGGGAAGTGGAAAGACACACGGAGGGTAGTTTCCATACCTAGTGGTCCGCGTGCGTAGACACCACCTGTTGGAGATGTGATGCGATCACGCGGACGCTTGACGCGATCACGCGTAATCACAGTCACGCCGGATCTAGCTCGAAGGAGTCGCAAGAACTGGGAAGGATAAATTCGGCCTCAAACACCTCCCAACTACGAGGTTGGGCAATATTTGAGATAATGCCTGGGAAGATGGAAGATCTAGCACCTCTTAACTACGAGATTAAGCAATACTAGATATTAAACTCGATGATAAACACCAAGGTGGATGGTAGAAGGTAGCAAGGGGTGAGAACCAAAGCTTGAGGAAATAAACCTTTCAAGCGCTTTACATAAGTTCTGTCTTTTCTAGGAGCCTTCTTGCCCTTTTATTGGAGGGAGAAGTAAAAGGCTCTTACACACTTGCATGCATGCCAAAAGGCATAAAGTGCTTTTGCATGCATGTCATCCTAAAAGCTTCCATAAAGGAAAAATGTAAAAGCTAACCTAAAAAGGTATTCTCATGTCTTTTGTACATAAAGTAAATATTTGTACTCCCAAGTATCTTCATTAAAAGGAGGGAGTGTTCCGGATTGGCTTGGAATGGTTGGCCGGATTGTTGAGCATAGGTGGCTTCGCCTCGGGGCTTCGCCTGAACTGGAAGGCTTCGCCCTCGCCCTCGCACGGAGGCTTCGCAAAGAAGTCTTCGCCTCGGGCCGAATGACCATGGCTCTTACTTGTTGGGGCAATCCCTCGCGTAGTGTCCCTTTCCCAAGCACTTAAAGCATTCGATGCTTCTTGATGTCGAGGACCTCATAAGCGGCGGCGTTGGGCTTTGGCCGAGGTTGGGAGGAAGGTCTTGTGTTGGGGTAGTTTTGGCGAGGGGGTGTCGCCGCAGAGGCGTGTATGGTTTTGGCGGGGCCGCTTTAGTGAAGGGGGAGTCTTGTGGGTTGGGCCCTTCTTTGGGTGTGTGAGCGGGGTAGTAGGAACTCTGATGTGATCACCGAAAAATGATCAACTCTTGGAAGGATCTAGCTTGGAAGATGAGCAACAATCTCTTGATAATTTCGGCTTAGCAAAGCACCTTTCAACTACAAGGTTGAACAATACTTTAGAAGCCAAGGGAAGGAGATGGATCTAGCACCTCTTAACTACTTGATCAAGCAATACTAGATATAATTCTTGAACCAAAATTATGGAACAAGGGAATGGATTGTAGAAGTGAGAACCAAAAGCCAAAATAATCTCTTATGGAAGGAGAGATTTTCGGCAGCAATAGCATCAAAATAAGTTCTACCTTTACAATGTCTAGTTGCTAGTTTAAATAGGAAAGGTAAGTGGAGGTTATTGTCCAAAGTGTAGTAACACTTTTGACAAACACCCTAGGGTCACTTACCATTTCCATGATACAAAAGAAACCATAATGATACTACTAAAAATGGTGAGGGAAAAGTGAAAGGTAACCACCATTTGTGGTAATGGAGGGCAAGGACCAACCATTACTACAAACTAGTGAGTAAAGACCTCCACTTTAACCTACTTTCCCTCCCATCTTCCAATAACATAAATATTGTTCAAATTTAGGTCAACTAAGATAAAATCTGATGTAAATGGATATTGGGCCGAAATTGGAAGGTTTTGGGCCGGCCCAATTGTCACAGCCACCCCGCCCGGTTGCGGAGGCGGAGCCGGCCGCGACGTCGGAAACAGGAATTACGGCGGAAAGCGCGGCAACAGAGCATCGAGCTCGAATCACAGAATCGTTGAGTAATAACTAGCAACCTATAACTCATACAAGGCAAGCATGCTAACAAGCTTACTACCACCACACATGCGCTTCATAGTATGCTAACATCCATTTTCGCCATCAACTCGAAGCACCAAGTTTAAGATAAACCAAATCTACTATGGGCAAGTCGGGCTCCGCCACGACTCGAAGATAACAAAACAGAAGATGTCTCAAACATACATATATACACATCCAAAACATGATCTGACCTATATGCATGCAGTACACACAGAGCCAATATTCAAAATCCTATAAATACCTAGCGCGAATCAAGCGACCTCCGCACGTGGTACCGCTGCCGCAACCCAACCTCAAAGTGAAAGAAGCACCGCGAACCTCTACTCCGCCGGTTGCTTGTCAGGACGGCCTGAAAGTGGTAAACAGATAAAAGGGGTGAGTCCTCGAAAGGACCCAGTAAGAGCTTAGGGTAAAAATGCAGTTTGCCCACAGGGCACAATCTGAACCTGCAAAACAGATTAGCACAACATATACATATACATACGAACATGAAACATAAAGCAAATCAGAATCCACCACATGCGGTCCAACCGCCGTAACGACTCAGAACGACAGCCCTCCGCAGAGGTCAAATATACAGATCGTAATGCAACAGATAGCACGGTACCGGCCGGGGTCGCGAGCCCCAAACCGCCGTAGGGTCACGTAATGTATCGGCACTCGGTGCGGATACGCAGAATGTCGGCACCCCTTCGGCGGACACGTAACAGAAGTATCGGCACTCCTGGTGCGGATACGCAGAACAGAATCAAGGAGTACCCGTGGTCTCTCCAACCATACGGGCCTCGCCACAGAATCAGAACATATAAATAAAGCATACAAACACAGCAGAGATATCATACCTGAAAACACATATTGAGCATAACAAACGTGCATTTTACCAAGTTAAGCCCTTACCTCATAAGCGCTGCCACGCAGACCAACACTCGTGCAAATCCAAACTCCCGACTAAATGCACCACTTGACCCCTACGGGTCCGTGCTACTCCACCAACGCAGAATCAAGTCACAACCATGGTTGGATCGTAACACATCCAAACAAACCCCGTAAAACTATTCTCGCACAAACCCGCACACTCCCGGAAAATTCACGAAGCTCGGTTTTACAAACCGAGCCTGAACATTGTTATTCATACACCACCAAACCCATTTCAACCTTTAAACCCGCATTCCGCATACACCTTTCCCGGAAAACCCGCATAAACCTAACTTTTCCTACCATTGTCCGAAAATGATGTTTCAACCACCATTATGAACCTATTTCCACCCACAATACCAATTTAGGATCCAAACCAACTTAAACACAACCTTAACATGGAAAAAGTTTCATTTAAACATTTCGGTCCTTAACTAAATTTTCACCACATTCCCAAATCAAACCATTCAAGCTTCCAATTAATCATATTAATCATCAATTTCACTTCCTAACCAAAATTACTAACCAATTGCATCATAATCAACAAACCCCTTTTCCTACATAATTCGGCCAAAAGAGAACTTTCTCACCCAACTTCCATGTAAATCCACACAAAGTTCCAATAGCTCTCTTTAATCACCAATTACAATTATTAACCAAGATTGCCAACCAATTGCATCAAAACCATCAAACCCTCACCCTTAATAGTTTCGCCATAATGGGGAATTTCTACCCAACAAGTTTTCCATCAAATTGAAACCATAGATAGCCTTAGAATCATGCTAGGAACAACATACATGAAGCATGATTCAAGAAGACAAACACACACAATTTTGGAAAAAATCATCAAGAATTCGGCCTCCTAGGGTTCTCCCATTCCATGGAGTTTTCCAACAACCAACCATAGATTCCTACTAACCTCTAGCCCAAGAACAACATACTAAAAGATGGGAGGGAGAGGATCACTTAAGCTTGTAGACAAGAGCAAACCCATGGCATGAAAACCTTCTCTTTTCTCTACCAATTCTTATTTCCAACTTGAGAAGAGAAGTAGGAAGTGAACTTACCAAGGATTGGAGCCAAAACCTTGAAGAAATCAACCAAGAAAATGGATGGACATGGAGCTTGAGAGGAGAAGAAGATGGCGGCGAAGCTTGGAGAGGTTGAAGAAGAAGAAGAAATGAATTAGTTTGATTTTATGTAATTATTTAGCCATATATATATTTTCCACTTTTTGCCCATACCTCCCTACCATTTAATCAAAATTAGCCAAGTGTCCCAAATAAAACCTCCCCAATGTTGCTGCCGAAAAATATCAGCTGCTGCCCATGCTGATTTTATTAAATCTACACCCCTTTGCAAATTAACCCCAATTTTCCGAAAGTTCCAATTCTTTTGCCCAAAAATAATTACCGAATTCCAAAATTAACGAAACTTGGACACAACCTTCAGAATATTATAACATTCACAGAACATTTTTCAGAAATTCATTTACCTTTCCGGAGTGTCCTACCGAGCTCGCTGAACCCAAACCAAAACCCGACGTGCGAGCGTGTCACCTGAACCAAAATTCCGTCACTCCGAAAATTCTACAAAAATACCCATAAATTCCACTTTAAATTAAAACACAACTTACCCCAAAGCCATCAGAAAATTTCCATCCCGAGCCCCGGGATTCCCGTCCCGAGCCCCGGAGTCGCCCGAACCGAACGCCCCGCCCCTGACATCAAACTCAACAACCACCTCCGGACGTCACCACGACTTCAAAACTACAAACGGCTTCCCAAACTGAGCTCGGGAGTGCTACCGAGCCCATCAGTACGTCCCGTGGCGACCCCGACAACCCCCCGGCGCCAGAAAAATATTTTCGGCGGAAACGTCCGGGGGACCCACACGACCTCAAATACGGAGGGGTTCGCCAAAATAATACTCGGATAGGGCTCGGGAGCCGTCTGAATGCCGAAAAACGTGACCCGCAGCTAAAACCGAGCCCCGGTCACCCGGCCGCAACCCGCTCGGGGTGACCGTAACATCCTCCCCTTAGGACTCTTGGTCCTCCAAGAGGGGCATCAAACGCCGATACCGCTCGGGTATCGCTCTCTGATGTCCTGCTCGGTTTCCCAAGTCGCTTCCCGGTCCGTATGATGTGACCACTGAACCTTGACCATGGGAATCAACTTGCTTCGGAGTTTCCGAGTATCGCGTCCCAGAAAGGCAATCGGTACCTCCTGATACGACAAATCAGGCTCCAGCTGAACCTCCTCCACTGGAATCGCTCGCACAGGATCCGTAATGCACTTCTTCAACATACCGACGTGAAAACGCGTTGTGCACAGCAGACATGCTTGGAGGTAGAGCCAACTCGTAGGCCAACCTGCCTATCCGCTCCAAAATCTCGTGACGGTCCGATATACCTGGGGCTAACTTACCCCTCGCCGAATCCCGACCGTCCCCGAATCGGCGCCACCTTCAGCCAAACTGCCGCCCACCTCAAACTCCAAGTCTCGCGTCGCCTATTAGCATATGAGGTGGTGCGGTCGTCGCGGTCTTCAACCGCGCTGAATCAACTTGATCTTTGCGGTGGTCTCCTCAATAAGCTCGGGACCCAGCTCAATCTCGCCGACGCCTCGGTCAACAAAGGCGGTGTCATGCACCGTCGTCCATACAGCGCCTCAAATGGTGCCATGCCGATGGTACTGATAATCAAGTTATTATATGAAAATTCTACCAACGGCAAATCGCTTGTCCTAATCCTCCGAAATCCAAAGTACAGCTCCGCAAAGATATCCTCCAGACTGAATCACCCGCCCGATCGACCGCCGGTTTGGGGATGGTAAGTCAGTACTCAGATGGAGTCGCGTGCCCAGTGCCTTATGAAAGGCACCCCAGAAATGTGCGGTAAAACGCGGATCCCGATCTGACACAATGGAGTCTGGTACTCCATGTAACCGCACAATCTCTCTGATATATAGATGGGCAAGCTTCTCCAGAGAGTCTGTCATCCGGACTGGCAGAAAGTGAGCACACTTCGTCAAGCGGTCCACGATAACCCGTGATGGCATCGTGGTGAGACCGGGTCGTGGGTAGCGCAATGTAAAATCCATCGTGATGTTACCCCACTTCCCGACCGGGATGGGCAAAGTCTGTAACGCCCCCGCCGGTTTCGATGCTCCACCTTCACCCGCCGACAAGTGGCACACTTAGACACATGTGTGGCAATGTGTCTCCGCATACCCGCCACCAGAAATGGGTACGTAAATCCCGATACATCTTCTCACTACCGGGATGAATGCTCAATCGACTCGAATGTGCCTCCGTCAATTTCATCCCGTAGTGCTCGATCCCCGGCACATACAACCGATCTCTCAAGTACAGAGCCCCTGCCTCAGACATCGAAACGCTGGTAGCAAGTGCCCTTTGTCCTCTCCGGACAGCCTCTTCAGCTCTGGATCCTCTCCCGTGCCTCTCGCACTGTCCCAACCACTCCGAACGAATAGTCAAAGTATATACCGAGCTCGCTCCCAAGTGCTCCCACCGGTGCCACAGCACACTAGATCATCCTCCTCAGTCCGATCCTCAAGATCGCCTCCTCTCGACAACCCCAAAGTGTACTTCCTACTCGAGCATCAGCCATCAGTATTACCTTTGCCCTCGGTGTACTCGATGGTGCAATCGTAGTCCTTGATGTACTCGAGCCACTGCGCTGCCTCATGTTCAACTCCTTCGAGTGAACAGATACTTCAACTCTTATGATCTGTGAAAATCTGAAATTTGCTGCCGAGTAGGTAGTGCCTCCATTGCTTCAACGCATAAATCACCGCGCCAACTCCAGATCGTGTGTCGGGTAGTTCGCTCATGCGGTCGCAGCTGCCTCGACCCATAAGCTATCACATTCCGCTCCCGCATCAACACACATCCTAACCCCGACCTAGATGCGTCTCAGATAGACCACATACGGTAAGCTCGGGTCGGGTAGAGTCAAGATCGGGCGCACCGGTCAGCCGCCGCCGCCTTCCTCGAAAACTTTCCTCGCACTTCTCTGTCCCATACAAACGGCTGCCCCTTCTTAGTCGATGCGTAAGCGAGGAAGCCAAGACGGAGAATCCCGCACAAACCTCCGGTAGTAACTCGCTAAACCCAGAAACTCCCGATCTCACGCACCGAGGTAGGCTGCTTCCAATCTGCATCGCTCGACCTTCTCGTGATCCACAGACAAACCGTGCTCACCGATGATATGCCCTAAACGACACCTCCTCGGATCCAGAAATCACACTTTGAAAACTTGGCGTAAAGCCGATGCTCCCAAAGTGTCTCGCAACACAATCTCAGATGCTCCCGGTGAGAGTCCTCATCCCGAGAGTAAATCAGAATATCATCGATGAACACTACTACAAAGGAGTCCAGATACGGCCGAAACACCCGGTTCATCATGTCCATGAACGCTGCCGGTGCGTTGGTCAACCCAAACGGCATCACCGTATACTCATAGTGCCCATACCGCTGCACGGAAAGCTGTCTTCGAATATCCTCCTCCTTCACACGCAATCGAAAGTACCCCGATCGCAGATCGATCTTCGAAAAGATCTTCGCACCTCTCACCTGATCAAAGAGATCGCCGATCCTCGGCAATGGGTACTTGTTCTTGATGGTGATGGCGTTCAACCGTCTGTAATCTATACACAACCCGAGTGACCCATCCTTCTTCTTCACGAATAAAATCGAGCACCCCATGGTGAAGTGCTCGGACGGATGAAGCCCTTCTCCAGCAGCCTCCTCCAATCGCTTCTTCAGCTCCACCATTTCCACTATCGGCATCCGATAAGGTGGAATGGAAATGGGAGTAGAACCAGGCTGCAATCGGATCTCAACGTGATCTCCCGCCTCCGTGGCATCTCGGCAAGTCCTCCGGAAATACTCGCGAAAATCTCGGACGATCGGAATCTTATCCAGCTCCACTGTATCCGACGGGTTCAGACCGTAATACTCCTCCGAATCCACTATCGGAACTCGGTCCGTAACTCGCAGCTCCATGCCGGTCCCGACTGCCTTCGCCCCATCTCGAACCTCGAGAGGGGTAACACCTCTCCGTAAACCGTAACACTACGGTTGGCACAAATCAATATGCACGGAATTCGGGACAGCCAATCCATCCCAAGAATAACATCATACTTCGTGTGTTCAACACCAGCAGATCTCGACGTAATCCGGTGATCGCCAATGGATAGCACGCAGTCCCGTACCATCTCATTGAAAGCAAATCGACTCACCCGCCTTCACCATGAAGACGCTCGGAAGTCCACTGGTAGTCAGGTGGAGTGACTCGACACACTTCTGTGCCACAATCGAAACGGACGCCCCAGTATCAAACAGTGCACGAATAGGTGTATCGTTCAGAAGTAATGTACCTTGGAGTGCCCACGCCGCGAAGTCTCTCCACGCTCAATCAAACACTCGACTGCTCCGGCCTGCTGTGGTGGAGGCTCACGCCGTGAGGTCTCACCCCGCTCCACTGGAACACACGCCCCGCTCCAGCCCGCTGTGGCGGAGGGGGTGGCGGAAACGGCCGCCTCGGCCGCCGTGATGGCCTCGCCCGCCTTCGTGGAACCGCGCCCGGGTGCGCTGGGCTGAAACCGAGGCTGCGGACGCGTAGTACCGCCGGATCTCGTCCCTGGCCACAAAGGACAATCACGAATCCAATGATCACGCCCCACATCTCGACATCGCCCGACTGCCGGTAACACGGCCGGCCGGGTGCTGCCCACCACAACTCGCGCAGTCGGAACGGCCGGCGTAGTCTCGCCGCCTCCGCCGCTCGCCTGCACTGCCTGATCTACCAAGACCTCGCTGAGCTCGCCGTGCAGGAGCCCTCCTCTGCCACCGGGTCGGTGTGGTAGGTACCGACTCTCAACCTCCTCTCGCCGAGGAGCCGGGCCTTCGCATGCCTCGTGGTAAGAAGTGATATCCAGAGGCCTCGAGCCCACCTGTACTCCGGGCGTAGGCGGCGAATGAACCGCTTGGCCTTCTCCTCGCTCCATGCCGTAATACCGTGGCACGTAGCGGACCAATCGGTCAAACTCCCGCCATACTCCGCTACAGTCCGAGTCCCCGCTTCCAGATCATCGAACCGTGCTCGACGGAGGTCCCCGACGGCATCCCCAATGTATCGCTGATGGAAGTAGTAAGCAACCGCTCCTGTGTCAGTCCGAATCATGCCCCCATCACGTGCCGCCTCGGCTCTCGACGGCCCCGAGACCCCTCCACCAATGATCTCGCACTGCCCCGCAGATTGAACGTGGCCAAGGAAACTCTAACCTCGATGGAAGGTGTAGCCTCCCAAGGAGCTTGTCAACCCCGCAAACCATGCCTCGCCCGCCTCAGTCCTCCACGGCCGTTGAACCTCGGGGTTCAAACGCTGAAACCGCTCCGTAAGTCTGATCTCATCGATCAAGGCGTCTCAGCTCTTCCCGTCGGTGGTGGGACCGACGAGAACTCTCAACACCGCGCAGATCTCCTCCTCGTAATCACTATCCTGCTGACTCGCGCACCGAGGTGGCTGCTGCCCACCTCCCGAACCGGCTGTCTCGCTGTGGCCTCGGCCGACCTCCTGCTCGCCGCTGCCCCGAATCTGGCTGGCAACAATGTACCCAACAGCTGCCGTACTGCCCAACACTGTAATATATCGTGAGCGGGTCCTCAACTCGCTGATCACTAGGGGGAGTGAGTGTGACTGCTCAGCCCTCGGGTTACTCGAACCCGCCTTCTAGCTCCTCGGAGGTGTGGGATCCCGGTCCCTACCCTCCGGTTCTCGCTCACGCCGGCGGCGTGTTCTAGCCATACCTGAAATAAATCAACCCAAAACCATATAACCCAATCATAAACTTTCTCTTCCTAAAGCTAGCAGCAGATTTTATGGCTCAGAGTGTAATGCAACGCATGATGCAAGGATTCTTTTCGTAATCCCGAAACTAAATAATAAACCTTAACATAGAATCGATCATGCTTATAATCACGGAATCACTTCATATAACACCCACACCTTCCATAATGCTCCAAAGAACCGCCACCGCTCCACACGCATTCCGAAATGGTTCAAATAAGGAGTTGATCGTGCTCCGCATCGAACCACCTGCAATGAGGTGTAAACCAAGAGCTTGCCCTTCAAGTCATTACTTGTAAAGTTTACCCATGAACTAGCATGACTTGCCTTCCACAACCCATACTTTCACCAAACATGCTTTACCTCATGGGTCACTTCGAACCGACCTGCTCTGAAACCAACTTGTCACAGCCACCCCGCCCGGTTGCGGAGGCGGAGCCGGCCGCGACGTCGGAAACAGGAATTACGGCGGAAAGCGCGGCAACATAGCATCGAGCTCGAATCACAGAATCATTTAGTAACAACTAGCAACCTATAACTCATACAAGGCAAGCATGCTAACAAGCTTACTACCACCACACATGCGCTTCATAGTATGCTAACATCCATTTTCGCCATCAACTCGAAGCACCAAGTTTAAGATAAACCAAATCTACTATGGGCAAGTCGGGCTCCGCCACGACTCGAAGATAACAAAACAGAAGATATCTCAAACTTATATATATACACATCCAAAACATGATCTGACCTATATGCATGCAGTTACAGCTACAGAGCCAGTATTCACAATCCTATAAATACCTAGCGCGGAATCTGAAGCGACCTCCGCACGTGGTACCGCCGCCGCAACCCAACCTCAAAGTGAAAGAAGCACCGCGAACCTCTACTCCGCCGGTTGCTTGTCGACGGCCTGAAAGTGGTAAACAGATAAAGGGGTGAGTCCTCGAAAGGACCCAAGAAGAGCTTAGGGTAAAATGCGCTTTGCCCACGTGGCACAATCTGAACCTGCAAAACAGATTAGCACAACATATACATATACATACGAACATGAAACATAAAGCAAATCAGAATCCACCACATGCGGTCCAACCGCCAGAACGACCCGTAACGACAGCCCTCCGCAGAGGTCAGAATATACAGATCGTAATGTAATGTATAGCACGGTACCGGGCCGGGGTCGCGAGCCCCAAACCGCCGTAGGGTCACGTAATGTATCGGCACTCGGTGCGGATACGCAGAATGTCGGCACCCCTTCGGCGGACACGTAATGTATCGGCACTCGGTGCGGATACGCAGTAATGTAATCAAGGAGTACCCGTGGTCTCTCCAACCATACGGGCCTCGCCACGTAATCGTAACATATAAATAAAGCATACAAACACAGCAGAGATATCATACCTGAAAACACATATGGAGCAGAACAAACGTGCATTTTACCAAGTTAAGCCCTTACCTCGTAAGCGCGCCCGCAGCCCAACACTCGTGCAAATCCCAACTCCCGACTAAATGCACCACTTGACCCCTACGGGTCCGTGCTACTCCACCAACGCAGAATCAAGTCAGACAACCATGGTTGGATCGAACACATCCAAACAAACCCCAGAAAACTATTCTCGCACAAACCCGCACACTCCCGGAAAATTCACAGAAAGCTCGGTTTTACAAACCGAGCCTGAACATTGTTATTCATACACCACCAAACCCATTTCAACCTTTAAACCCGCATTCCAGACACCTTTCCTGGAAAACCCGCATAAACCTAACTTTTCCTACCATTGTCCGAAAATGATGTTTCAACCACCATTATGAACCTATTTCCACCCACAATACCAATTTAGGATCCAAACCAACTTAAACACAACCTTAACATGGAAAAAGTTTCATTTAAACATTTCGGTCCTTAACTAAATTTTCACCACATTCCCAAATCAAACCATTCAAGCTTCCAATTAATCATATTAATCATCAATTTCATTTCCTAACCAAAATTACTAACCAATTGCATCATAATCAACAAACCCCCTTTTCATACATAATTCGGCCAAAAGAGAAATTCCTCACCCAACTTCCATTTCAACCCAAACAAAGTTCCATTAGCTCTCTTTAATCACCAATTACAATTATTAACCAAGATTGCCAACCAATTGCATCAAAACCATCAAACCCTCACCCTTAATAGTTTCGCCATAATGGGGAATTTCTACCCAACAAGTTTTCCATCAAATTGAAACCATAGATAGCCTTAGAATCATGCTAGGAACAACATACATGAAGCATGATTCAAGAAGACAAACACACACAATTTTGGAAAAAATCATCAAGAATTCGGCCTCCTAGGGTTCTCCCATTCCATGGAGTTTTCCAACAACCAACCATAGATTCCTACTCCCTCAAGCCCAAGAACAACATACTAAAAGATGGGAGGGAGAGGATCACTTAAGCTTGTAGACAAGAGCAAACCCATGGCATGAAAACCTTCTCTTTTCTCTACCAATTCTTATTTCCAACTTGAGAAGAGAAGTAGGAAGTGAACTTACCAAGGATTGGAGCCAAAACCTTGAAGAAATCAACCAAGAAAATGGATGGACATGGAGCTTGAGAGGAGAAGAAGATGGCGGCAGAAGCTTGGAGAGGTTGAAGAAGAAGAAGAAATGAATTAGTTTGATTTTATGTAATTATTTAGCCATATATATATTTTCCACTTTTTTTGCCCATACCTCCCTACCATTTAATCAAAATTAGCCAAGTGTCCCAAATAAAACCTCCCCAATGTTGCTGCCGAAAAATATCAGCTGCTGCCCATGCTGATTTTATTAAATCTACACCCCTTTGCAAATTAACCCCAATTTTCCGAAAGTTCCAATTCTTTTTGCCCAAAAATAATTACCGAATTCCAAAATTAACGAAACTTGGACACAACCTTCAGAATATTATAACATTCACAGAACATTTTTCAGAAATTCATTTACCTTTCCGGAGTGTCCTACCGAGCTCGCTGAACCCAAACCAAAACCCGACGTGCGAGCGTGTCACCTGAACCAAAATTCCGTCACTCCGAAAATTCTACAAAAATACCCATAAATTCCACTTTAAATTAAAACACAACTTACCCCAAAGCCATCAGAAAATTTCCATCCCGAGCCCCGGGATTCCCGTCCCGAGCCCCGGGAGTCGCCCGGAACCGAACGACCCGTCCCACACCTCAAACTCAACAACCACCTCCGGGACGTCACCACGACTTCAAAACTACAAACGGCTTCCCAAACAGAGCTCTCGGGAGTGCTACCGAGCCCATCAGTACGTCCCGTGGCGACCCGACAACCCCGGCGCAGAAAAATATTTTCGGCGGAAACGTCCGGGGACCCACACGACCTCAAATACGGAGGGGTTCGCCAAAATAATACTCGGATAGGGCTCGGGAGCCGTCTGAATGCCGAAAACGTGACCCGCAGGCTAAAACCGAGCCCCGGTCACCCGGCCGCAACCCGCTCGGGTGACCGTAACACCAATCATGGTGGCGCGTGGCCCACACGCACGGGCCTTAAGCGGCGCGTTGCGCGCTTGGCCGGCGAGTGAGGCTTACTTCCGGGCTTCCCAAGGTGGGGAAGGCTAGGTAGCTGTCCATGGGTGGTGGCGCATCGGTCCGGCGGGGGTGAGCGCGTGGAGCGCGTGGGTGAGGGGTGGTGGCGCGTGAAGCGCGTGGCGCCCTCCTCGTCTTCAAGGGAGGTGTAGGTGATGCTTCCCAAAGGGTTTGGGGTCTTCTCCACTTGAATTCCCATGAGTTGGAGCTTGAGGTCTTGATCTCGATCTTCATTCCGCTCCTCGGTTTGTGCCATGATCCTTATAAACGCTTGGAGCTTCTCTTGCACCTTCTTTGACCTAGACCGTGTCATGGGTCCATTGAGGCCTTGGAAGGGGCTTGGCATCTCTTGTGTGGAAGTGGGGTGGATGTCCACATCAAACTCCCTCTCTTCACTGTTTTTCTACCCGGATGGCCTTGTGCACTGTGTCTTGGTAATCCCGAGTCGCACACTCAACCGTTTTGGCGATGTCTTCCCGTAGGCCATATAAAAATCTGGCCAATTTAGCTTCTTCGTCCTCTTTGACATTAGCTCTCATCAAGGCCCTCTCAAGGTCCTTCTCGGTATTCCTCGACGCTGCGATGACCTTGGATCGGGCGTTGCAGTTTCGGGCACAATCTCTGCCGTAGTAGCCGGGCACAAACCGGTTTTTCATGGCTCGCCAGATCCTCCCAAGTGGTGATGGGACGACAGCGGATCCTTGCTCTCTCGTGATGCTCTTGCTCCCACCGGTGAGGGCATAGTCATGGAATTCAATGACCACGAGTTTTAAGGCTATTGCATCGGTGTACCCCATCATTTCAATGATTCGTTCGGTTTTAGCTACCCACGTGAAGTACTCTTCGGATCACTGGACCCATAGAAGGGTGGTATATGAAGCTTTATATTGGCGAAAGCTTGTGGGTCCGGAGCTTGTGTCCTACCTCCAAAGTCTTGGTTAAGGCCTCGGTGGACACGTCCTCGCGCCGCTCCCTTGTCCTGGTCGAAGTTCCTGTTGGGATAGACTCGGCCTTGATCCCTATCGGAGAAGACCCTTCTTTTAACAAACTTTGGTGATGGCTCCGCGTAATACTCCTGATCATCACTATCCAAGACGTCAACACCACGATCTACCCTCGTAGAAGTGGTAGGACGGCCGTGAGGGTGGCCTGCGTCCTCGCCGATGTGGGATCGAAAGTGGTATGAGTGACCCTCCTTGAGCTCGCGATGCATGGGCGTCTTCGTGGGCTTGCGAGTTCTCTGGTTGCTTTCCCGAGCTACCTCTACTCGCGTCGCCGCTCATTCGTCGTAGTGACTTGAGCTCCTAAGTCATCTAGTCTCTGTAAAATCTTTACCAGCGTGCTTTGCAGGCTAGCTGGGATGGATGAGGTGGAGATGAGTCCGACGAAACCATCTCGTAACACGATCGTTGAAAATATGTAGTCGAAACAGAATCTCACCACTCCCTAAGTGTGTACTCTCACCCTCGTGTTTCTCTCAACGGCTTTATCACTTAAGGCTTTCACAAGCTCTCTAAACTTGATACCGCTTTCAACCCGAGATCAAAGATGGACACATAAGAAAATACAAACAAAACTCTAGTAAAACCGCAACTTGAAGCTCAAGAAAATGTCTAGTTACTTGAAACTAGTCTCGCTTTGGGAGATTAGAGTTGAGTTTGGGGTTCGAAAGAAATAGGCAGGAAGATTTGAAAAAGGCTTTTACAGTCACAAACACTTTTGTTTTAGTTCTGAAACTTTGGTCAGATTGGGACTACTGTCCACTCGTGTTTTGACAAGAACGCGCATTTAACATTCAAGTATTCCCAGGTCACAGAAACGTGCACAATACTTTTCTTTTGTGCTTTGGGACAACTACACAGCTCTTTGGGGTTAAACCCGAAAATTCCTGGCTTGTCAGAGACACTTTTTTTTTTTTATACAACGTTTGGTCTCACTGAGTTCATTGACCAATATTTCTTCAAGCGTAAGAAAGTTTAACAAAGGGTTGATGCTTGAAGGAAACCAAACAAGAAACACAGATACCTCCAGTGAGCGCTTTGGCTCAGATACCACTTGATGTGATCACGGTGGTTCACCGATCACAACGGGAGGATCTAGCTCAAAGGAGATGGCTTCCGGCAAGAACGGAAACGAAAAACAGAGGAAGAACAAGGAAATAACAAAGTCAGCCAAGGGAACCTCCTCACTACGAGGTGAGGCAATGCCCTTGAAAATGCCTGGGAATGAAAATGGGATCTAGCACCTCTTGACTACAAGGTCAAGCAATACTAGATATTATGCTTGGATCCTCTTGCCTGGATCACGAGGGAAATGGAAATGCAAGATTGGAGAACACAAAAGCCAACAACTTCCGGAAGTTTTTTCAGCCAATTCTTGAATTCAATAATATGTTCTGCTTACAATGACGTTGCTCTTAGCTTATATAGTGGGGAGGTGGGAACAGTAAGTCGGTTGAGATTGCGTGCGTGCAGAGTGAAAAGCTTCTAAAAAGGTAAAAAGGAAAAGTTATCCTAAAAGCGTTCACATGTCTTTTCTCTCAGAAAGAAAAGGAGTTTCTTTCCCGAGTTGTTGCGGTGAAAAGGAACGCTTTGTTGTCGAAGTGGTCGGTTTTCTCTCTATGATTGAGGGTTTCGCAGATAGCCTTCGCCAAGTGCCTTTGCGGGAATGCCTCCGCCTAGGCCTTCCACAGGACGTTTGTCCGAGGTCTTCGCCTGGCCTAGTGTCCGCGTACCGGGGCCTTAGTACTCTCTTCCTCAAGGATGCTTAGGCTTAAGACTCCCGAGGGCCTCGCATCTTCTTCGTCCAAAATGATGCCAAGGTGGCGAAGCTGCAAGGCCTTCGCCGAGATTCCTCTTGGTCATCTTGGGCCATGAGTTTCATGAAGGCATTGAGGTTTGCTTGAACTTGCTTCGCACGAGCCCCGGTTATGGGTACGCAAACTCCTTGGAGCGGATCTATGGGTGTGCGCGCTTGTGAGGGCGAGCTTGGTTGAACTTGAGGGCCGTTTGGGGCGATGTCCTCATCATTAAGTATGGAGGCTTCGGGATGTCTTCGCCAAGTGCCTTGGCAGGAATGCCTTCTCCAAGAGCCTTCACGAATATGTTTTTACTTGAGGTCTTCTCAAGGTTCAAGCGTTCTCGCACCAAGGTTTGGCTGCTCCCTTCTTCAAGGATACTTATGCTCAAGACTCCAAAGGGCTTCGCACATCCTTCATCCATCGCGAGGCCGAGCTGATGAAGCTGTAAGGACTTCGCTCGAGATTCCTCTTGGTCATCCTGCGCCATGAGCCTCATGAAGGCGTGGAGATGTGCTTGAACTCGCTTCAACCGGGACCTGGTCATGGGTCCGCCAATGCCTTGGAGTGGATCGGGGGTCGCGCGCGCTTGAGGTTACGGACCATCTTGAACTTGAGGGCCTTTTGGGGCGATGTCCTCATCAAACGGCGCCAATCTTATAGCCTCGTTCCTTGACGGAACGGGCTTCCAGATGCTTTAAGGGTTGATGTGATGGTGAGAACGACGATCTGTAGCTCCGGAGTACTCTGCAAGAGGTAAAACGGAATACTCAGAAGCAGAAAGAGGAGTGGTGGTGTGCAGATAAGGTGTACCTTTCACAAGTCATCCTTTTATAGGTGACGTTGAGATGGCGGTTGTCCCATGATCCAGAGTAGTAGGTGTTTCCCCCACGTTCCGGGTAGTGGAAGACCAGAGGGATGATGGAGAACGTTGGTAGGTTGTGAGGTCGTGGAGGTAACCGTTCCCAGCTTCCTTTCCTCGGTCTGTGACTTGTTGCTAAGTGCTGAGTGGCGAAGACCAGGATATGCGAAGGCCCTGCCTGGCGAAGCCAGTAGATGCGAACCTGCGAAGGCCTGGCGAAGCTCTCCTAATAATGCCTTCGCGAGATGCGATGGCAACGCGGTCCGCGTCCTTGCTTATCGCTCTGGATGACGCGAGGGGCGATGATGCAAGGGGCGTTTGCTTGGGTAGTGTTCCACGTATCTGTGTGCATATGTGTGTTTGAGTTCAGACGATCCTCGTTACTTGCACTACAAGTTAATAGCATGAATAGAGTAAAGGAAAAATTTTAATCGGGTTGATTCCGGGCCACCACACCGAGAGAACTCTATTTTATTGTTGCCCCGATTCTGGTTCCCGCTTACGCCACCGGGCGTTCCGTATTACGTAAGCTTCCGCGGAATGGGGTAACATTGTATGTGCAATCTAGCCTAGAAGTTGCACTCCAAGCTCAATCTTCCTCCTAATATAGTCCCTACCAACACGAGCACCTAAGGAAGAAAAGAAAACTCAAGGGTCCTACTTTAACCGCCTACCTATTTACAAAAAGCATATAGTATAGTCAAGTAATGGAGTCTGAACATTCATGGACCTAAGAATGATACTTACACCGCATAGCTTGAGTATTGCTACAGAAAGGCTTATATTCTATGTAATGTACGAGTGGATAATTTGTGAATGTTTGCGGCAAGTTTACATGAATAAACCAATTGGGGCATATGAGTCGCTAAGCAAGTATAACATCTTAAATAAAACTTATCCCCATCTTCATAGACATTGATTAGTCAAATAATTTAACAAGTGAGTATAGCTTGCTCATTGCTACACATTGATTGCTATACACTTTTTTCTAATATTGATTAATAGTCTTCTCATATTGATTTGCTTCTGTCTAATGTTGATCAGTAATTTCTCATGTTGATCTGTTGATGTTGTTCACATGAAAAAAATGTTGCTAATCGATTAATCATGCATCAGACAGAACTATTATGTTGATAAAAAAATAACGAGTGACAAACTTGTAAATAAACTAAACATTTATGCGTACGACGTAGTTTATTCCCGGCCTATTAAAATGAGTAGCTATACAGTGCACATATGAGCATAAAAGATGAAAAAAATTACAACAAGTGTCACTCTCACTTCCAATCACCATTCCAACTTCTGACGATGTTTCCGACGAAGCGTTCGTCGCCACCGACGAAGATTTCGTCACCTCCGATGACAATTTCGTCGTTTTCGATGACGTTTCGCGTATATCAGTGAAGGTTTTCATCTAATCGACGACGTTTCCATCACGTCTGACAATGTTTTTCCGTATTTAAACATGATTTCAGATCTGTTTCTACAAACCAAACCAACACAACTCAACAACACAACCACCACCAAAATTTGACCGCAATGAAACTCCAGAACCACAAAACTTGCAAATGATGAAAAGCTGAAATTTTTTCTAACTTAAAAAATATGGGGAAAACGATGATGATCAGAACAAGTAGTCATGTTAATCTACACATTTCCAATGTTGATCGATGGGTCTTCTTATGTTGATCAGCTTTTGTTCAATGTTGATATGTTCTTGTCCAATGTTAATCTCTGTTCTTTGCCATGTTGATCTCTATTTGTCATGTTGATAATTCTTTTTATATAGCATGTTAATATCTCACATTGTCATGCTGATCTTTTTATTTAGAATGTTAATCTCTTTTATTACTATGTTGATCTATATTTTTTATCATGTTAAATCTTTCTTTTCAACATATTAATATCTCCTCTTGTTATGTTGCTCTTTCTTTTTAGTAACAAATTAATCTCTCTACAAACCATGTTGATCTTTCGTTTTAACATGATCAATAAACATGTCATGTTGATCAGTAGTTTTGTCATGTTAATATGTCGATATTGTTCACACAAGGAAATCATGCTGATCAAACACGACTATCATGCTAATCAAACATGACTATCATACTGATCAAATTTAGCGAATAACAAACTTGTAAATAAACGAATCGGTTAAGCGCATTTTAATGCAGACCTATTAAAATTTACTAAAACTATCAGAACCTACCCATTTCCTCCAAGCAAAACTCACATGAAAATGTTAGAAATACATTTTTTTTAATAAATTACTATGAGTCGTATGCACGACATATGGAAAACATACTAGTCTCAGCTGCATATAAAAAGCGTGCAAGTATCAAAATTGTTCAGCCCTTCTTGACCAGGCTTACTCGCTTGCCCTCAACGGAGAATTTGTTGCTACCCTCAAGCTGCAGCAGTGACAGGATATAAACAAACTTCATATATCCAAAGCAATCTTATAAAAACCATTCAAACACCAATTTACGGTTTAACTGGTTCAGCCATTTTAGCCACCGACTCGACCAGTTACTTTCTTAAAACTAGTTACCATTATTAATCATATAGAATTACCATGAAATAATCTAAACATATGATAATGATGCATTTTATATACTAATTTGGTAATTTAAAATATGAATTGTTTTTTTATAAGATGAAAAACATACTACATATTTTAATGATCTGTGAGTCAATATAATGATTTGGAATTACTGAAAATATTCATATTGTTGCGTTTATATTATGATTTATAAATTTTTTAAACGACATTGATTTGTAAACAAATGTGGAGTAAACTAAGTAATAAATTTAGAGGTTTTAGAGAAAATCCCTTCAAAAAAAGAAGTAATTGGAAAATGAACCACCTAGACCGTAAATAATGGAGAGAGAATAAAAGTCATACCTTGCGTTTCAAGTATGCCAGCTTGTCTTTCTTTGACAAAAGCTCCCCAAAAATCGTGGGTGAATGTTCATCAATAAGTACCCTGAGCTGTTTTAGTTTCAAGGACTTCTCAGGAGCCTGAAATAAGTAGCTTATTAGGGCAAATCAGCCAACCAGAGTTTGAAAGATTAAGGGTCCGTTTAGTTGTAGAGAAATTTCCAAATTTTCATTCCCAAAATTTATTTGTAAATGTTTGATCATATACCAATGTTTGAAGGGATGAAAAACAAGGTTTTCCAATCTTGGAAAACTCTATTATTAAATTAGGGAACCTTGTTTGGAAGGTTTCCATTTTAATACTAGAGTTTTTTAATTATTAGAAAACAAGGTTTTTCATCCCTTCAAACCTGGGTATATGATTAAACATTTACAAAGAAGTTTTGAAAATGAAAATTTGGAAACTTCTCTACAACTAAACGGACCATAAATTTTCCAGAAATCTACCTCACAAAGCAGTTGTTTGCAAAAAAAATTCAGCTTCAATTTTGGTTCATCAACTTGATCAATTTTGAATTCATCATAATGCGAATGTTCAACAGGTTGGTCATTGTCAGATGATTCGTCATCTTCATTATCACCAAAGGATGTCTTTTTGCCCTGAAAACGGACACCAGCTATTTTCTTTGGCCTGTCCTTAATTCCAAGCCCTTGCTTTCCACTTGTAGCTTTGTCCTGTAAATTTGAGACAGATCATACATCAACCATACTTTGAAGGATACCAGTGGTGCTGAAAACATTAAAACATTTGTGCATTAAATTAATCTTCTTAAAGGACGCACTTGGACAAGGTTGTATAGATTCTCTTGATCCTGCTCACCAAATTCAGCCCTCTCAGAACTTTTAGGGATCTCTCCTCCACCCATTGATTTCCTTTTCTTAGACCCTGCTCCAAGAAAACCTCCGGAAACAAAGCCAAACTTATGGCCCCACCATTCTGCTGAGGCATTCTCAGCCTTGTTTACTGCAATAAAAGATTACACAAGCCAATAAACATTTCGCAGTTAAGGTGCACCTACTAAACTTACAGGCATTATGTAACCGATATTGGAGAAAATAATTTTTGGAAACCTAAACTTAATGATGACCACCGCAAACAATGGGTCAATGCCGGAGTTCATCAAATAACCGAATTCTTAAAAAGACTACATCATAAAACAACCATGTTTCAAAATGGTAGAACCACAGCTTAAATAAATTACCATGAGAGTATGAATCCAGGGATTCGTATGTATCCAGAGACTCCAATATATCCCCATCATCAGGAAGACAGGGGGCTGACTCCTCAACCTTTCTCACCTGTTCAATTCGGATTGAAGTAAGATGAAAACTTCAACAAAAAATGATCTTCAACCATGAATCCAAAATAGAAAGAATCAATGGGCACCAAAAAGAGCCTCAATCCAAACTATTTGAGATCAGCTACATATATCCTACTAGTAAGCCATGCTATTCCAAAAAAACGAAAGTTCAGTTCTATTTTAACTTCTTTTCTCGCTCCATAAATCCAGTTTATCACTTTCACGCACCAACTGCTTGACCTATGCTGGATGTGGAATGGAAAACAAATTCCGAAGCACCCTTGACCAAATCCATCCTCTATTTAAGTAGCTTCTACTTCACCTCTTATTAGTAGTGCTTTCTTGCCATTACTAATTTCATCTAGCGATATCTACTTGTAAATTAACATTTCTTTTGTTTATTGCATAGGGAACAAAAAGCATGGACATCAGGTATATTTGGTAAGGTATTCTAACAAGATCCACTGCATCAAATCCCTTTGCATTTTCTTTTAGTAGAAGTTTGGGAATAAAAAGTTGGTGTTTCTAAAGATAGAGGGAAACATTGTGAGAAAAAAGCGAAAGGAATAAAAGATTGATAATTTTCTTTTTGTAAGAGAACCCACCCATAGTAAACATAGCTACAGTCAGTTCCATTTGTTTCATGAAAAGAAAATGGACTTGTTGCTACAAAGGACTGCATTATACAAAGATGATTGTGGAACAAGATAGAATGCAAAACAGGTAGAAGAGAAAGCGAAACAGAGCAGAGAGAAAATATATAATAAGCGTTAAAAAGGGGCAGCATAAACAGCTGAAATTTTAAAATATCGAATTTAAGACCAAATTTTATCAGAAATGATAAGCACGTCATCAGAAAAATGCCTGAGCAAAAAGAACAGAACTTTTTAACAAGACAAAATGGGAATCAGGGTTAATACAGTTTGGAACTTACAAGTATTCCTTCAAGATCCTTCGAAGAATATCCATGGACAAGCTTACCTCTCTCTCGCTTCTTATATCTTCAAATAAACAATAAAAAAACATCACTATTTGAATGCTGAAAACATCTGCAATAGAGAATTATGTAAACTGACCTTCCTTGTGGGCGGGTTGCCTTGGCAGCTTGTTCCGCATCATCATTCAACATGTTGGTCTGTTCCTCGGCTTGATGTTCATTCTCATCAACTGAATGATATAAATGCACTAGAGTAATGAATGCATCACAAAAGAGGATAAATTGCAGTCTTATTAGCATTAAAGCAACGACAAACCTTCATTGCTGTTTCGAGCAGCTTGCTGATCATTTAAACCAGATGCAAAAAATTTCAGAAAACAAGCAAGTTAGGTTCATGGTCCAAAGAACTAGGGAAAAAAAAACTTTGAAAGAACATGCTCAACAGGACAGCACCACTTTCAGTCTCTTGAGAATACTATCAAATTGAGCTGTATCAAACGCCCAGGGATTCGGCTTCTCGACCCCAACACCTGTTCCATACATTGGAAACCATGAAACCTCAAACCTTTCCAGCTTCCTTCAGCTGGAAAATGGCGATCACGCATTTCACTTCTTTATCTCAAAAGAGAAAGCAATGTGAATAGAAAGAAACCGACCGGTAGTGTCCTGCTTATTCTTGACTCTCAGATGCCCTTTAATCCCTTGCTTATCTTTCCCCAATCCCTCTCCTTCTTCCCATCCCTGATAGAACATCATAAGAGACGCTCTTCAACGAACAAAAGCGAAACTATACGCATTTGCGCGATAGAGAAAAGGGAACGGTACCATTTGTTTCATGAGCCGGAACGCTGCCGACTGGCGTGCAACGCCGACGTAGCAGAGAGGAGCTTCCGGCGCGGCCATTTTCACTTCCTCTATTTCCCCTTTTCTCCGGCCAGCGATCCGCAGCAGTCAGTGTTCCGAGGTCCGAGGCGTAAAAGAATTTGCTAGCGGAGAGCTGTCGAAAACCTAATACCCTATTCGGTTGACCAAGTCTATTACTCCATTTTTTTTTAACATATCGATTAAGGGAAATGAATTAACCCACTAAATAATGACACTCATTTTTCTCTTTATTGATATAATAGATGATGTGTTAAAAAATAAGTGTATGATAATTATAAAAATCAGAAAAATAAAAATGATATGATAATATAGAGAGATTTTTACAGATAATAAAAAAGTATCATAGCAAAAACTCATTGATCAATTATATTATTGATCAACAATAATTACAGTCAAAAATCAATTCGGCTTAGGGTTTGTTCAAAGTATCTCTCCCACAGATAAAAAAAAAGCATGTTTACCTAGAGTATAAACCACTTTATTGAACTCCCTAGAAGAAAAAGAGATGAAAGACTCAACAAAAGAAGAACAAAGAACACAACTATTGTCCGGGAAAAGGTACCATTTTGTCATTAACGTTTGGGCAAAGGTTCATATTACCACTGTTTTAGTTTGCGGGTTTCATTTTGGCAGTGTTTTATGTATTCTGGTTACATTATACCACTTCTTTTGTTTATTGGTATCGTCTTACCATTTGATTGAGTGACAGAGTGAATCAGGTGGAATATTCCTTGACGGAGTGGATCAGGTAGATTTTATGAAACCTAGGGGCTTAAAAAAGATAAAATAGAAAAGATGAGGGAAAATGAAGGACTAAGGGAGTAATTATAACAAAATGCAGCTTCTTCTCTGATGATTGCTGGAACCTGCGTTTAACGGTGGAGGATGAGGTGGCAATCGGCTGACGAAGACTTTTCACAGTGAACTTGGCCGTTCTTGAGTGCTGTCGTCCGATCCGATGATTGGTAGTGGTGGGCGCGGCCTGAAGTGGCTGTTTCGGAGGAATTTAGTGATATGATCACGGTTAATGGACTCGCGATCAAGCTATTCGCGGATCTAGCTTGGCGGAGGCGAAACGAACAATCGACACAATTTTCGGCCAAGTGAAACTCCTCATTATGAGGTGAGGCAATGCACTTGATAATGCCTGGGAAAGGAGATGGGATCTGGCACCTCTTAATTACGAGATCAAGCAATACTAGATATTATAGTTGAATCCTCTTGCATGGATAATAAAGGAAATGGAATTGCAAGAAATGAGAACACAAAAACCAAACCTCACTTGGAGAGTTTCTGATTTCTAAAAATATGTCATACCCTTCAAATGTTACAAGTTTCCATTATAAAGGGTGAGATGGAGAAGGGAAAGGGCTTGACTTTGACTAGGGGACCATGTTCCTAGAATTATGGTGGGTGAAGTGAGAGGAGAAAGATGATGGATGACATTGTAGGCTACCTGCTCTCATCTCTTCCATTTCCCCAGGAATTATATTTGATGGGAAATGGGAGGGAAAGTCACTTCACATTTCAAATGGTTCGCCTGACTGTGGAGTATGGAGGCTTCGCCGGGTTGGCGAAACCCTGGGGCTTCGCTTGTCTGAAAGTCTCGCGCGGGGCCTTCGCTGAGTGGCTTCGCATGAATGGCATTGCCTTGGGGCTTCGCCCGCGACTGGAAGTTTGGTACAGGGGCTTCCCCGGGAGGTTTCGCCTGAATGGCATCGCCTTGGGGCTTCGCCTGCGTCTGGAAGTCTTGCGAGGGGGCCTTGTCTCCACCTTTCTCAATCATGCTTACATTCAAGACTCCAAAGGGCTTCGCGTACTCTCCATCCAGGGGAATGCCGAGACGGTGAAGCTGCAAGGTCCTTTCTTGTACTCCCGCTTGTTCTTCTGCTTGCGCCATAAGTTTCATGTAGGTATTGAGGCCTGCTTGGACTTGTTTGAGCCGGTATGTCACAGACTGTGTACAGTGCCAAGATATTGTCCGCTTTGAGGGAAGGAGGGTGGTGTACCATAATCCCCCTTTAAACCTTCCATGTGGGATGTAACATCCACCCCCCAGGGAGCCCAGCGTCCTCGCTGGCACATGTGCACTGTACAACCTGGGCTCTGATACCAATTGGTAATCTTCATCACCTTCAAAAGGGGCCAAATCACACACATTAAATGTCGCATGTATGTTATAAGATCCATCACAGGGTAAATCTAGTACATATGCATTATCACCAATTTTCTTAGTGATTTGGAAAGGGCCATCGCCTCTTGGCGCAAGTTTATTTTTCCTAACTTGGGGAAACCGTTCCTTTCTTAAGTGTAACCATGCCCAATCCCCAACTTGAAAACTTCGAAAGTTCCTACCCTTATTGACCCTTTTTGCATAAGATTCATTGACTTTCTCAAGATGTTTGTGAATCTTAGCATGCAAATCTTTCATATGCTGAGCCTTCTTGTGACCATCTACATCTACTTGTTCAACATGGTTCAATGCAACTAAGTCCAAATGAGCTAAAGGATTGAAACCATATACAACATCAAATGGACTATGAGATGTAGATGAATGATGCGCTCGGTTATAGGCAAACTCAACATGTGGGAGACACTTCTCCCATTCCTTTAAATTCTTCCTAAGAAGGGTTCTTAAGATAGTGGTCAAGGTTTTATTGGTCACTTCCGTTTGGTCATCGGTTTGAGGGTGGCTTGATGTAGAATACATAAAGTTTGTGCCCAACCGCGACCAAAGGGTTCTCCAAAATTGACTTAAGAACCTTGAGTCCCTGTCACTCACAATGGACTAAGGAAGACCATGATATTTCACAATGCCTTTAAAGAACAAGTCAGCCACATGCGATGCATCATCAGTTTTATGGCATGGAATGAAATGTGCCATATTTGAAAATCTATCCACTACAACAAATATAGCATCATGACCATGTGATTTCCTAGGCAAACCATTTATGAAATCTATGCTTATATCAACCCAAGGAAGCGAAGGCGTAGGGAGAGGGGTGTACTTCCCGTGGATTTGGCTTGGTGGCATGTTACACATCTTACACACACCTTGGCGACGTCTTTCTTCATGCCCGGTCAAAAGAAGTTCTCCTTCACGATCTCGAGTGTCTTTTGGACACCAAAATGTCCCATGAGGCCACCACCATGCGCCTCTTTGATGATGACTTCTCTCATTGAGCTCCTTGGAATGCATAACCTTTTATACTTAAACAAAAAGTCATCAAACACATAGTAGCCATTTTGGCCCTCTTTGGCACAATTAACATAAATGTCACCAAAGTCCACATCACTCATACATGCTTTTTAAGCACTCAAAGCCAACAATTCGAGCATCAAGAGACATGAGTAAAGCATATCTCCTAGAAAGTGCATCGGCAACAACATTCTCTTTGCCCTTCTTATATTTAATCACATAGGAGAAAGACTCAATAAATTTTACCCACCTAACATGTCTCTTACTCAAGTTTCCTTGTCCTTGAAGGTACTTCAAATACAAGTGGTCCGTGTGGAGACAAACTCTCTAGGCAATAAGTAATGACTCCATGTTTGCAATGATCTCACAAGAGCGTATAGCTCTTTTTCATATGTGGAGTAATTCAAAGTTGCTCCACCTAGTTTCTCACTAAAGAAGGCGATGGGGCGGCCTTCTTGGTGCAAAACGGCACCAATGCCTATCCCACTCGCATCGCACTCCACCTCAAAGACCTTGTCAAAGTTTGGCAAGGTGAGCAAAAAGGCATTGGTCAATCGAGATTTCAACTCATTGAAAGATTCCTCTTGTGATCTACCCCATTCAAATGCTACATTCTTCTTAGCCAATTCATGCAAAGGGGCGGCGATGGAAGTGAAATCCCTAACAAACCTCCTGTAAAAGCTAGCAAGTCCTAAAAAGGATCTTACTTTCGTTAAGAACTTAGGAGTAGGCCAATCTCGAATGGCACTTACTTTGCCTTCATCCACTTTGACACAATTCGCTCCAACAACATACCCAAGAAAGTTAACCAAATTTGATGCAAAGACACACTTTTCAAATTTAGCATATAATTTTTCTAACCTAAGTGTGTCAAAGACTTGCCTCAAATGCTCAACATGCTCATCATGATTCTTAGAGTATACTAGTATATCATCAAAGTATACTACCACAAATTTTCCTATCAATCACCTCAAGACATGATTCATTAAACGCATGAAAGTACTTGGTGCATTGGATAATCCAAAGGGCATGACATTCCATTCATATAAACCAATTTTAGTTTTGAATACCATTTTCCATTCATCACCCTTCTTCATTCTGATCTGGTGATAGCCACTTCTAAGATCAATTTTCGAGAACACACAAGCACCACTTAATTCATCTAGCATGTCATCAAGTCTAGGTATAGGGTGGCGATACTTTACAGTGATAGAGTTGATGGGTATGCAGTCCATGCACATTCACCAAGTGCCATCGCTCTTGGGCACGAGTATGACTTGCACCATGCAGGGCGATAGGCTTTCGCGAACGAAGCCCTTGTCAAGCAATTCCCGCACTTGTGACTGGATTTCTTTGGACTCTTGGGGGTTGGTTCGGTATGCAGCCTTGTTGGGTAAAGGCACACCCGGAAGTAATTCTATCTGATGCTCTATGCCGCAATAGGGGGGAAGGCTTCGCGGCTCATCGAATACTTCTTCGAATTCCTTTAACACTTCCTGCACATATGAAGGAAGAGAAACTATATTTTCAAGGGTGAGCATGCAATGAGTTGGGACCATGAGAAAACAAGTCTTGTTTCCACAAAGTGCCTTCTTAAGATGCTTAGTTTTGGCCGGAGAAGGGATGCACTCTTGTTTTCTCTCTTGCTCACTTATAGTGTTTCCCATAAATGCGCACTCTCTCTTTTCGCTCAAGGTTCCTTGAACCTTCTCACTAATTTCCCTCTTTTATCTTCCCTCTTCCCTTCTTTTCTTCTCGGCCTTACTCGCCAAATGAACTTGATCTTGAAGGGCTTGGGTTGGGGTGAGAGGTAGCAAAGTATACAGGCGACCAAGATGGGTGGTGGAGTATTTGTTGACCTTTCCATGATGCATGGAATCATTGTCGTATTGCCAGGGTCTTCCCAAAAGAATGTGCATGGCTTGCATTCGCACCACATCACAAGTGATTAAGTCTTCGTACTTGCCAATCTTTATTGGCATCTCGACTTGTTTTACAACCTTCACAAAGGTTCTGTCGTCAACCCATTGATGTTGGTACAGCTTGGGATGGGCGATGGTGCGAAGACCCAATTCAGCAACCATGTCTTCGCTGGCCGCATTTACACAGCTTCCACTATCGATTATGAGACTACAAAGAGTCCCATTCACCATGGCCCTTGATTGAAACAAGTTTTCTCTCTGGGTACTTTCGATCACACTGGGAGAGCTTTGCAAGACTCTCTTAGTCACTAAGATCAAGCCTTCAAAAGGCAACTCTCCTTCTTCCTCTTCTAACTCTTCATTTTGAGACTCAGGAGTAGTCTCTTCTCCATCTTCACTAGAGATGTCCCCGATTTGGTCGGATGGTCATAGTCCTTTTTGTTGGCACAATCTCTAGCATAATGTCCCTTTCCCAAACACTTAAAACACTCAATGCTCCTTGTTTGGCGTGAAGTGTCGTAAGGTTTAGGATAGGTATTGGTTCTTGGTTGAGAATGGGGTGGGGCTGTTTGGTGGGATGGAGGCCTCGCGATTGGTTGGTTCTGGCGAGAGGGGCTATCACAGGGGCAGATTGGTATGGTTTTGAAGGGGTCGCCTTGGCGAAAGGGGTAGGTCTGCTTCCTAAGCTTCGCTGGGGGGTGAAGGAAGAATGGTATGAGCTTCCCTTCTTGAGTTGCTTCTCCACCCTTATCGCCTTATGCACTAGATCTTGGTAATCCTTATAATCACACAGCTCTACTGTTTTGGCGATGTCCTCCCTTAGACCGTATAAGAACCGTGGCAACTTGGCCTCATCATTCTCTCAGACATTAGCTCTTATCAAAACTTTCTCAAGGTATTTCTGGTAGTCTTCCACTCTTCGGTTGCCTTGAGTGAGATGTTGTAGCTTCTGAGAACAGTCCCAGTCATGGTAGCTTGGTACAAACCGCTTTCGCATTGCTCTTTTAAGATCTTCCCAAGTGGAGAAGGGGTGATCCCGTTCCATGGCTCTCCTATAATGCTCTTGCTCCCACCAAGTGAGCGCGTAGTCATGGAACTCAATGACAACGAGTTTTAATGCGGTTGCGTCACTGTAACCCATCATGTCAATGATCCTCTCGGTTTTAGCTACCCAAGCAAGATACTCCTCCGGGTCACTAGAGCCATAGAATGGTGGTATTTGAAGCTTTAAGTTGTTGAGGGCTTGTTGATCTTGCGCTTGCTCTCTTACTCCGAGATGTCGATTGAACCCTCGATGGAAATGCCCTCTTTCCGTTTCTTCTGCTTCTTCAAGGTCTCTCTCAAGATAGGCTTTTGCTTGTGCCCTATCTTGAAAGATTTTCTTCTTTGGGTTCATCAAAGGTGGCTCCTCGAAATACTCATCCTCATTGCTATCTGGAATGTCTTGCACAATAGGACTTCTTCTCTGTTGGTAAGGCTTGCTCAGAGGAGTTTACTGCGATTGTTTGAGAGAAGGATCAAAGGCGGTGTATGTGGTACCACCCAAGTCCTTGGATGCTTCGGCTTCCTCTTGCGGTTTGGAAGTAGAAGGTTGCTTGCCTTGAGCCACCTCAAGCTTTCCAAGCTTGGTGCCAATGGTGGCTTGTTGTGCGTCCACATAATCAAATCTTTGTTCTATGCTATCCAACCTTTGATTGAGTTTAGCAAGGACTTCAAAGAAAGTGAGTTCTGAAGGATGAGAAGGAGATGGTGAGGTGTTGGGTGAAGCCATACCTACAAGCAAAAATCTGTCTTTGCAATTGAAGATAAGGAGTCAGTAGCAAAATCACCTTTCCACTTCCTTAGTGTTTACTCTCTCACTCGTGTTTCACTCAAGATGGCTTTTTAGTGATGATTTCACTCTTGCCTATTTCCACTCAATGGTTTTCACAAGTTCTCTAAACTTGATACCACACTCAACTTTAGATCAAAGGCGAACACACAAACAGAATCAAACAAAAACTTCTAGTAAAACCGAAACTTGAAATGCAAGAAAATGACTAGTTATTTGAACTAGCTTTTGAGATTTCAAGGTGAGGTGGGGGTCGAAAGATGGGGGGATTTGGTGTTAGAAAAGGCTTTTTTGTAATCACAAACACTTTTCGATCCGATTTTGAAACTATTTTCGGATTGAAAGCACTATTCACTTCAAGTTTACTATGAACATTTCAAGAACACTTATGAACTTTTCCAGAAATTATGAACTTGTTCTTCACTTCCTCTTTCTGCAATCATGTTGCTTTTTCGCACACAAGAGAACACTTCCTTCTTAACTTCTGAAAACAACTCATAGTTTCATAAACTTTTCAAGAACACTACCAACAAAGGACAACAACTATTCGGTTTCAACAAGGGATCATCAACCGAAATTTTCTTCAAGTTTCGAAAAGAAAACAAAGGGTTTCACTTGAAGAAATTTAACAAGTGAAACGATACCTCCAACAAGCACTTTGGCTCTGATACCAATTGATATGAACACGGTTAATGGACTCACGATCAAGCTATTCGCGGATCTAGCTTGGCGGAGGCGAAACGAACAATCGACAAAATTTTCGGCCAAGTGAACCTCCTCACTACGAGGTGAGGCAATGCACTTGATAATGCCTGGGAAAGGAGATGGGATCTAGCACCTCTTGATTACGAGATCAAACAATACTAGATATTATAGTTGAATCCTCTTGCATGGATCAAAAAGGAAATGGAATTGCAAGAAATGAGAACACAAAAACCAAACCTCACTTGGAGAATTTCTGATTTCTAAAAATATGTCCTACCCTTCAAATGTTAAAAGTTTCAATTATAAAGGGTGGGATGGGGAAGGGAAAGGGCTTAACTTTGACTAGGGGACCATGTTCCTACAATTATGGTGGGTGAAGTGAGAGGAGGAAGATGATGGATGACATTGTAGGCTACCTGCTCCCATCTCTTCCATTTCGCCAGGAATTATATTTGATGGGAAATGGGAGGGAAAGTCACTTCACATTTCAAATGGTTCGCCTGACCGTGGAGTATGGAGGCTTCGCCGGGTTGGCGAAACCCTGGGGCTTCGCTTGTCTGAAAGTCTCGCGCGGGGCCTTTACCGAGTGGCTTCGCATGAATGGCATTGCCTTAGGGCTTCGCCCGCGACTGGAAGTTTGGTACAGGGGCTTCACCGGGAGGTTTCTCCTGAATGGCATCGCCTTGGGGCTTCGCCTGCGTCTGGAAGTCTTGCGAGGGGACCTGGTCTCCACCTTACTCAATCATGCTTACATTCAATTCTCCAAAGGGCTTCGCGTACTCTCCATCCAAGGGAATGCCGAGACGGCGAAGCTGTAAGGTCCTCTCTTGAACTCCTGCTTGTTCTTTCGCTTATGCCATAAGTTTCATGTAGGCGTTGAGATCCGCTTGGACTTGTTTGAGGCGGGACCTTGTCATTGGTCTTCCTATATATTGGAGCGGACTTGGGGCCTCGCGCGCTTGGAGTTAAGCTCCACTTTGAGCTGGCGAAGTCCTTGCAGGGATGTCCTCATCATATCTCCCGAACGACAGTAAGTGCAAAATTCTCCATCCGATTTCTTCTAAAATTCAATCGATGCATTCTCTGAAAGTCGTCTCTTATCAAAACGACGTAATCTGTTACTTCAGTGAATTGAGAAGTAAGAGGATGCACAAACGTCATGAAACTCAAGATCATAGCGAAGAAGTAGAGTACGAAGAATCAGAGGACGAAGAAGATGAACACAACGAAGCAGATGACGTACAAGAGGAAAAGGACGTAGCAGTGACGTCTAAATGGTATTCTAACATAATTTTGAAGATCGATGCTCAAACCCTAGAATATGATGTTTTCTGATAATCGTATGAAGGTTGATGTCACAGCACAATAATATCAGCACTATGATGCTCCTCGTGTCTTTGATGATATGCATGTTGTTTTATAGTGTTCAAAAGAAAGCTAAAGGAAAGCAAAAGAAAGAGCAGAGTATAAAGGAGAAGAAGAAACCTCAGAGAAAGTATGTACAGAAAATAGAAAATGTTATTAATATGTTGTATAACTTATATCATAACATTATTATCATCATCATGTTGTCTAATGTGATACTCTTTCATTAATGCATGATGTTTTTTTATCTCATGTGATGTTCCTGTTGACTAGGATGATGATACTATAGTGCAGAATAACTTGGCATGCTCTTCGTTTGAGGAGTGATGTCCTTTCTGGTCATCTAATGAGCGACATCTTCAGTTTGATGCTCATAGTGTTTGACCTTCGTGATGCTCATAGTGCTTGACCTTCATGATGCTCTGCTTAACCTTCATGATGCTCCTTTCTGATAAATAACCGATGCTCTATTTTTGTGAATGATGATCTATTCACTTCATATGTTGATCTATTCACTGTCATATAAAGATTCTCTTCTTTGTAATGCACATGACACTCTTTAGGATTAGTCTGATGTCCACCATCAACTTCATGATGCCCCTTCTTTTGAATAATGATGTTTCATCATTGTTTGGTGATTAACAGGACATACGTCTTTATTCGAACATCCCCCAAGAAGGTTGCTGAAATAATGAAAATAATTAAGAGGAAGCCTACACAGGTGCAAGTAGTGAAGGATATGGGGTTTGGGAGCTTGTTGAACTACAATCCGATAAGCACAAAATCAGATCTCATGTTGTGGTTTGCACACAACTTTAATGGTCAAACAGGGATGCTTGAACTTGACAACAATAGAGCTGTGGAGATGAACGACATAGATGTCTACATTGCAATGGGATTCCCAATGGGGGAGAAGTTTCTAGCAAAGTATGATGCTCCATTGAACGGTAAAGAAAATGACCCACCACTTCAACGATGGTTGGCAAAATTCAAAGGACAGCTCCCTACCAAAGAAAATCTCATAACAAATATTCGAAAAGACACCACAGGTGATGACCATTTCAAGAGGTGCTTCATAGTTCTAATGGATACCATCTTGTTCACTTTTGACAAGACTGGTAGTGATCCGACCAACTGGAAGATACTCAAGTCCCTACACAACATGGAAGACATTAGGAACTTCAACTTCTACCAACATGTCCTTGATAACATCTTCACAGAGTTTTCTTTGTTCAAGAAGTTATATAGAGGAGGACTAGGTTCCTGTACCCATTTCATCCAGGTACTGTGTATAGGTGTGATGTAATTATTATGTACTTTGGTGTTCTCATAATTATAAATTGTTGCTCTTGGACTAAAAGTTAGTCACTTCCAAAATCGTTGTTGCAGTTGTGGTATGCTGATTCTTTGATAATACTTGGGAAACATGTATCAAGGAACGCACCACTGTGTGGAACATGGACATATGAAATTTTCAGGGAAAAACACAAAATAATGAAGAAAAAGAAAAATATGGTGTGCTCTTACAAATTTTGTACCACTAACTCAGGTGATCGAGAATGACGAAGTTGGAATGGTAGAAAAAACTGAGGATGTTCCAACTCAAGTGGTGAATTCTGAGGTGTGAAACCTGATGGCCTTATTTATCAGTTCGATGCTCTTATTGATCCATATGGTACCTAATTTTCAGGAGGTTGAAGTACCACTCACTGAGAATGTAACATCAGAGAATGTGGAAGCTAGTATGGTAGAATCTGAGGATGTTGCAACTTAACTGCTGACTTCTGACAAGGTATAAAAACTATTACGTTTCATTCATTATCTGATGCCCCTTTAAAGAATTATAGTGTCCCTGTATTATAATATTATGTATATTTTTACATGGTGCAATTCATTTCAGATGGACGACCAACAAATCACACAAGTTATTAAGGAGACTAACTCACGGGCTCCAAGCTGACAAGGTAAGGAACTCATCCTCATGGTTTATACGATAATGCTCTTGGGATCCTTTATGATGCTTGTTTCTTTCAATATGATGCTCTATATGTCTGATATGGTTAACACTTAGTCATGTGTTGTACAAAAATTTTCAGGTCGATCAACAAATAGTATCCCCAATGGAAGATGTGGTTGCAACTGATGTTATACCAACTAAGAAGGTACGCAAACGATGTTCTTGTGTTACAATATGATGCTCGGATATGTAGATATGATGCTTGTGGTTAACTAAAGCAGTATGGTTCTCTTATTATAAACTATGTCAGGTGCTTATAGAGAAGGACAACAAAAAATATACTGGCACAAACAATGACCATCCAAAGCTGCAGTCTAAGGTTGAAATGGCAGATGCGCAAGAGCACATAGACAACCTTGATGATTTACTACATCAGTTGGAAGTCATCGAAGTATTCAGTCAACTAAGTTCACAACCTAAGGAAGAAGGTCATAGTGAGCAGTACCTTACTCCTAATGACATAGCCATGGTGACTCAGATTGCAAATGAAGCTGAGAAAGAAGTGCAACATGTAGAGGTTAAGAAGAAGAAAAGACCAATGTCCTTGAATGAAGTTGCCGGTATGGAATGATGTGCCTTGTATCATTATGATGTTCCTTTCATCCTAATTGGTGTTCTTTGCAATCTATAACTAATTGATGTTTTTAACTCTGAGCTGATGATTCTTCCATTCTGAATGATGTTCTACCTTGTAGGTGTCACAAATCAAGTACCAGCTGGATCAACCTCACCGAATTTCAATGCAATACTTGAAAGCTTGCAATCACAGGACAACCTTGTACAACAATCCCCTCGATTCTTGTCCAAGCATCTGCAATCAAAATAACACCATGAACTGAAACTGAAATTTTGAAAGGAATACGAGATATTTGGTCAACATATGCCACACCTGTTCATCCCTACCGTCACCACCTCCCCCGTCAGACACCTTCCGGACCCGGCGGGAAGCGGTCGCCGGCCGGAGGGGCGGTGGTGAGCAAGGTGGGACCAGGATCGCGCAGCTAATTCGAGATTATTTCGCGGGCCTTTAACTAACCCAGTAGGTCCCTTTCTAAACAACAGATCAAATATGACAATTCATGCACAGAAACAGATCACCACAACAGAACAATGGGCTCCGCCCATAAGCAGAACATCAGAAGCAGGATATCAAAATCAGATTATCAAAAGGAAGTCTGTTCTTTCACTACCGAATGAGGCTTCCACACATATCAACATACTCATTCAATCAGCTCAGAGCAGAACGCATAAAAATACATAACCATAATCAAACTCAGATGAACAGACAGATCTAATGATAACATGCTATCGTAGTACTACATGCCAACAGAGTATCATGCTACAGAGCTATCTACGGGCAGAAGGTGCAACCGTACAAAAGTCGGGCGTCGGATAAAGAAACCGACGAGGAACCCGAAGTCTAGATCCAAAAGCTGCTAAACCCTCAAAAATAGCAAACTGCATAGCCTTGCGGAAATCCTACTCCGCTGGCCCAATCCTTATCTCTGAAAAAATATTAAGGGGTGTGAGTTTTTCTTAAAGAAAAACCCAGTAAGAGCTTAGGCAGTAGTAAACGATGTTCTTCCGACAAACCTACAAAGACAGATCAGAGCAGATATACACACAGATAGCAATATACAGGTCAGAACATATACAGAAATAAATGATGTGTGATGTGTGCACAACATCCGAATGTAACGGGTCATGGCTAGATCTTCCCGACCATGGCTAGATCTTTCCCGACGCACGCCATGGCATTCGCCATGCACCCAAAGAAACCCCATAAGTCACAGACCATGGCTAGGTCTTCCCCGACCATGGCTAGATCTTCCCCGGTCGCGCCGGCATTCGCCATGCGTCGGCATTCGCCATGCATCCAACAAACATCATAAATCACGGACCATGGCTAGATCTTCCCCGGTCCAACCGGCATTCGCCATGCGTCCACACACAGAACAGAACCTGCGCACCGATACTCCTACCATGGGACTAGCCTTGGGGCTCCACAATCCCGATCTAAGACCGAAGTCAGAGACCGAGGCCCAAGACTTGCCTCAACCATCCTACATTATACTAATATAGGTAGGTCGAACCCTTACCTCGAAACGCAAGGCAGACACAACCGTAGAGGGTAGCAGCCAAGCACCACACACCAACCTTCTTCCTTATCCAACCTCAAACCTTGCTTCACAAATCACCTAAGCATTTCACACATTTCCCACATTACACTTTCATTTAACACATCAATATCCATTGACAATTGGACCTCACTCCAAGACTTAAAGTTGCTCAAATTCATTGTCTAAACATGCTTGAAACCTTAAACCACACAAAACACATGCTTCCACATTCCACCAAAAACCCGGATGAACATTGCCTTAGGTATATAATCGAAGCATATTTGGACAATGTTCCAATTATCAATATTGCTCTAAACATACCCAATAACAACAATTTGGATTGAAATAAAAAAACAACACACTTCAATTCTCCACCTTAAACCCTATGAGTTTTCTCTTAGCTCATAGATTAACCCATAATTGGACCTTTTACCAAGTATTAATATTGTTCCAAAACTACCCAACAACACTAATTTGAGGTCAATTTAACATTCCCCAAAATTCGTTCATCCTAGGTCATGAACCCTAAATCCGAAATTCCTTCAATTCGTGCTCAATTCGTGTTATAAAGTGTGTTTCTATCTCTAATCCAACATAGAAACACTACAACTAACTCAATTGAATCAAGAAATCACGAAAATTCGAACCTCACAATTTGGGCAATTTCCCAAATTCATCCACCAAGTGTTGTTGGAGCGAATCCTTTGTTGATTCGTTGTTCTTGTAGTGATTCCCGCACGAATCCACCGTTTCCACGCACCAAAGAGTCCAAAATCACTTAGATAGGAGCAAAACCGAATTGGGAGAGAGTTGAGAGAGTTTTCGGAGTGAAAACGTGAAACGAGGTTGAAACCGAGCTGCTCGACTTAAATAGCCGGGCCAGGCGACGGTCAAAGCGAACTGCTTCCCAATCGGGCGATCGCGACCCTTGAAGAACACCAGCCCAGGTGCACAGGCGAAGTACAGGCGAACCGTTTGCTCAAGCAGGCGATCGCCTGGTCCAGTAACCCCCCCTGGCCAGGCATCCAGGCGACAGCCAGGCGAAGCCCTCCCCCAGTTCAGGCGATCGCCTGGTTCCTGGAAAACACAAGCTCGGCCGTTGTCCAGGCGAAGCTCTGGCGATCCATTTGCCCGTTCGGGAGATCGCCTGGACCCAGAACTCACAAAAAATCAGCCTTAAAGTGAACTTAACCAAAACCCATACCAAACCATTCCACTCCCACAACAACAACAACAACAAAACAACAAATAACAAACTCCACAAACTACAAACTTAAACATACCTTCAGAACTCGAACACCGGAGATTATTGCCGGAAAAGGTGGGGTGTAACACCTACTGTCCCATTCGTGAAAGAATTAACTGCAAGGTACCCTACTCCAAGAAACATGTTGACAACCAGATTAATCATAGCAGATTTCTTATAGGGGTCACATCATCCAGAAAAAATGGGGTAAGGCTAACATTATGATGTTCTCCAGCTAAGTTATGATGTGCTCTCTATACCATGTGATGCTCATATGTTCTCTAATAATGCTCGTAACAATGACAGGACTGTGGTGCTGAGATACGGTGATATAGATTTAACAATTGAACAAATGTATACACTACATAGAGGGGAAGAGGTTACCAATGATGTGATAGATGCATATACACATATTCTAAACAATAGGGAAGACCTGATGGATGAAGTGGAAAATTGTGAAACAACCACGAGAAGTGCAAGGAGAAAGTTGAAGAAAGTCTACATAAGTACCTTGTTGACTGTAAGTGTTTTTTTTAACAAAAAAACAAATCATTTCAATAGTTATAAACTGTTTATAAAAATTGACTATCACTTGAATCATGGTCCACATTAGATGACACTGGAAATGGCAAGGAAACAATTTGAAAATGAGGTTGCAGAAGAAAGAAAAATGAAGGGCCTTAAGAAAAAGTCAACAGTTCAAAGTCGGAGGATCATAGATCAAAAAGTGAAGGATATTGGACTGCAACACCTCATTGATCTAGTCAATGATAATGGATTACATAAGATCAATACAAGTGAAGCTATAAGTACAACACTTGTGTGATGCTTTAGAAAAAATGGTAGTATCAACACTTAAGAAGATGCTCTCATTGTTTGGTTTGATGTTCCTGTTTTTTATTATGGTGCTCTCGTTGACTGTTTCATAATATTACTACTCACCACTTGCAGATCTTCATACCTGTTCTGTCACACGAGCACTACTTTGTTCTCGTTTTCAATTTCTTGGAAGGCGATTTTCATCTCCTTAACAACAGGAACACCCATTCGGAAGCATATATCGACATAATTTTTGATGTTGTAAGTTTGACAACAAATAATTATTTTTATTGACGGCTTTTATGATAAGATGCATTCCACTAATAATACTAATATATGGATTTGTTATCAGAGGGCAGTATTTGCTGCATATTTTTCAAAAAGCCGGTTGAAGTTCAGTTTCATCAAAAACGCACCTTTAGTCACATTCGATCTCGAATGGAAGGACTGGTTGACCGAAGAGCAAATCAGTGCCAATACTAAAGATTGTGGGATTTATGCAATGAAGCATATGAAATTATATGATGGGACAAGGTTTCTGTCTGACTTGCACAAGAAGGAAGCAATTGAAAGGGAGCGCCTGAAAATTTTGACAACTCTAGTTGTGTCCAAACAGAATGAGGTACGCCAGAATGTTTACAAAATGATCAAGCTCGACAGAGGAGAAAGGTTGTACGAGACAAAGTTACAGATGGCAAAGGAATATTTTGACCAAGCTGCATCTGACAACTGAAACTTACGGATTAGTATTGTGAATATTGTGTACAAACTTTTAGATATTGGCTGGTTCTATGTTACGTTGATACGCTAATTCCTAATTCTCATATGATGTTATTCTTCCCATTATGATGATCTAGTTGTTCATAATGATGCGATTAGAGTCATAATGATGCGTTTCTGGAAGTTTTGTTTTGATAAAAATGTATGATGCTCCTTTGGTTGTGTATGGTGCTCTTCTCCTTAAGTCTGATGACCTCCGTTATAATGTTGCAATACAATGTGATCAAATAAATGTTTAAAATATACGGGAGGAGTAAATGTAATGTCAATTCAAATATTACATACCCTTATTAAACTATTTTGGAATTTTGATGCGCTTATGATTACATTGATCCGTTTATGTTTTCGGAGAATGCTCCCGAACTGTCAAATGATGCTCCCGAACTGTCAAAATGATGTCCCGCATTTATAAATATTGACATTCTATTGTCCGTTGATATGGAAATTCGTAATTTTTGAATGATGCGTCTATCACATAGATTGATGCTCGTAAAAGAGAGCATGATGCTCCAGAGCATAAAAGAATGTTCATGAGCTAAACAATGATGGTGTGCATATATAAACAAAAACCATAAAAAAACAAACAAAAAACACCAAAACTCTATTTTTCAATCTTTTTATTGCTACCTCCCTCTACAGAACTCTTATTTCTCCTTTCTTAACACATAGGTTGATGCTCTTAAAATAGAGCATGATGCTCCATAGCAACCAAAAAATGCTCCCGAGCTAAAAAATGATGTTATGCATATATAAACAATTTCTCTAAAAAACAATAAAAAAACCCCCAAACTCTTTTTGGTTCTTTTTATTGCTACCACCCTCTACATAACTCTTAATTCTCTTTTCTTTCCGAGGTCGTCCTTTCTTCGATGCTACTTCCGGGTTCCCAACCATCACAGTTCCAGTGATACTTTCAAAGAATCGAACTCAAACTAGGTGCATCAAAGAACACTACCACCATTGTTTCAGAACTACCTGAAATCTTCTTCTCCAAGTCAGCAAGTGCCTCATCACATATTTTCTTCAACTCATCATTTTCCTGGCTCGAAAGCGCAACACCATACATACCTCTCATGAAATTATATCTCCACGCCATCGAATGAAGTCTGTATTTAGGATCATTATCACTAGAATTACATGAAACAACATATCTCCTAGCATCCTTCCGCCACCTCGCAAGAACGTAACACTCAGGCAGCTTAGTAACATTGTTAATATTCAAAATCTGGACAACGTGACGGCATAGGAAACCAACTTGCTTAAAAAACTTGCAAGAACAACTAACAGTAACAGGGTCAGTCTTCACAAACCGAACAGTGCATTGGCGCAAATCATAGTTTGAATAAATAACCGCATAATCACTTACATCCCCATCAACCGCAATCGTTTCAAAAGAAAGCCAATGACTGTCATTAACCTCTCTCTCAAACCGATCGAATGATAGCAAGCTGTATATCTTAACAACCGAAGTTAGAATGTCAAGCCTCTAAAACTTCCTCAGAGTGTGACCATGGTTCCTGTAATCCTCTTGGTTCGACTTATCTCTCCACTCACTAATCCTTTTAGTCAAGGAGTGAACCATTTCAACCAATGAAGATGTACTATCATAAATGCCACTCAACATGTGATTAGTGCTCTCGCTCCTCTGCGTAGATAAGATGCCTATAAGGAGGGACAAACAAAACAGCTTAAACACCAGTATAAAACCACCCACACAATCATTGATGCTCCCAATAGATAGTTAGATGCTCCTAACAGTGCTGCGTGATGTGCCCAGTGTACAAAACAAATGCACCTAACTAAAAACACAAACGATCGCAAATATTATCCCCACAAAAAATCATTGGATACAAAAACGTACAGGATAATTGAAAAACAAAATAAAGGAATGATATGCACCAATTAAATATGATGTGTAGATATCAACAAACTATGATGTTCCCAGGTCGCAAGAGAAATGATCTGCACATACAGAATGATGTGCTTATGAAACAAAGAGACGCATAAAAACAAAAATATACTTGCAGAGAAACAGTTAGCACCCATAGCAGGACACCACTTCGACCTCAACTCAAGAGTAGCAGCCAACCACTCATTACCTTCCAGATCATACTCCTGAACCATCGCAAACCACTTCTCAAGCAACTCCTCCTCGGATAAACAACGATATAGACAGAAAAAGAATTCTCACTCAAAATCCTCATTACTGTTCAACAGATAACCAAGATGCCTCCTCGCATTCTGAGAAATGTGCAACAAACAAAGCCTATGCTTGGACGCTGGAAGATGCCTCTCAAAAGCTAGTGCAATGGCCGCATCTTGATCAGTCATGACTGTAGAAGGTTGTTTACCGACAACGCTCTCAAGAAAGCGGTCAAACAACCATCCAAAAGTATCAGCCTTCTCATCAACAAGAAACCCACAACCAAAAATAACATTGAATCCATGGTTGTTAACACCAACAAAAAGGCACAAACCATACCGTACATATTCGTACGATAGGTTGTATCAAAGATAAAAACATCCCCAAAAATATCATAATCAACAAGCATCTCGGAATATCTCCAAAAAAAGTTGCTTAGATGACCATCGAAAATCTCATACCTAAAGAAGAAATTAGCCTCCTCATTTGAACGGGTGACAAAGTAGTCTAACAACATTTGTGCGTCGGTGGACCTTGCAGTTTTGACCTTTTCCTTAGCAAGCAAGTTCCACATATCTTTCTTTAAGAAACCAACACTTTGAATGCCACCAGCCTCTTGTACCATGATCCTCCAAGCATCAACAGATTTAATGCCAATACTCATTAAGCCCAATAGCATGTTCTTCTTCTGCTGATCAATGTTCCTAGAAGATTTCATAAAATGTTTCTGATGTTCAGGAAAGAAAGGGTGATTGTGCTCCCTCGAATGCGCAATACACTTCCACACACCATCCCTCAAAGCAGAAAACTCGGTTTCCCAAACCGAGCTATAACATTGTTATTTATACTCACATAAACCCAACCAAACACTCAAATCATACTTTGCCAACATTTACACAAACAAGCAAGTAGGTCGGTATTGTTCACAATTTTAGAAAACGACGTTCCAAACATCGTTTGTTTACTTTCCGACCATCCTTACCTTCCGGCCCATCCTACTTCCATTTCCGACTCTAATTCACTATCAAAACATTCCCAAAACACATCACAACCCTAACCATACCCATCCTTACCTTCCGGCCCAAACCTCCCTTTTTATACCAAACTTCATTCCAAACCAATAAAGGTTCCATTCACATGCTTAATTCAACAATTAAACATTTCAAACTTGTTTACTAACATACTTCACCTTAATCACCCAAAATCATACCAAAACCCTTATGAACATTTCGGCAAATTGGGTACTTTTTACCCAACATGTTCATCTTCAAATTGAACCCACATATAAACTTAGAATCATGCTAGGAACAACATATCTCAAGCATGAATCAAGAAGACAACCAACTATCAAGTTTAGAATTTAGCAAGAATTTCGGCACTTTAGGGTTTTCCAAACCATGATGTTTTTGCATAAATCAAACCTTGATTCCTACACTACTTCATGTCAAGAACAACATATTTAGAGATTGAAGCAAGAAGATGAACACATCACATAGCCAGGGCTTACACCAAATCGATTTCAACATGCTCTCTTTACCCAAGAATAATGCACCAAACTTACTAAATCAAGAAGGGAAGAAGCTTAGCTCAAGCTAAACACCAAGAACACACCCTCCTTAAGCCCTTGCAAGATGAACACTTGAGAGGTAGGAAGAGATGAAGATGGCGGATGTGATGAGAGAAGGAAGAAATTAAGCATAAATCCTTTTCTTCTCAAAATCCATCCTTTTATACTTCCGCTTTTATGACTCACAAGGACACTTGTCACCAAGTACCTTAGTCATCACCCTTGTCACCATAGTGACTCACACACAAGCCAAAACCGAAATTGCTTAAGTGTTGGGGTGTAATCCCGCGCCAACTTCACCCGAGTAACTCCCAACGTGTGTGCTTGCTTGTCCGAGCCAAAAATCCCGTCGTATGTGCTTGCTCGGTTATCAGCACATTATTCATCCCGAGTCATAACACACCTCACACCATTGTCGTCACAAAAATTTCATCCCGAGCCCCGGGCGTCACCAGGAACGAACATCCCGACCCTGAAAAATATTCTCAGTAGAAAGGTGCGGAATGTTCGTACGACCCCGAATATGCTAAAAGTTCCCTTTTTAGAGGTCCTGATAAAGCTACCGAGCTTATTGATCGCACAGAAACAAGTCCCGCTCCCGAAAAAATATTTTCCGCGGAAATGTGCGGGGGACCGGTGTGACCTCAAATATGAAAGCATTCCCGAGAATGATACCCAGAAGAGGTCCGGGAGCTGTCTGACCACCCAAAGACATGGCCCGCATACCTGAAACGGAGCCCAGGAACACCAAAGTCACCACCCGCTCGGGGTGACAGTGACATCCTCCCCCCCTTAGAACTCTTGGTCCTCCAAGAGGGGTCTCAACCGCTGATACTACTCGGGGTATCGATCTAGGATATCCTTCTCGGTCTCCCAAGTCGCTTCCCAGTCAGAATGATGTGACCACTGAACCTTGACCATGAGAATTAACTTGTTGCGGAGTTTCCGAGTGTCGCGCGCCAAAAAGGCAATCGGTACCTCCTGATAAGACAGATCGGGTTCTAGCTGAACCTCCTCAACCGGAATTGTCTGAATCGGATCCAAAATGGACTTCTTCAACATGCTAACATAGAAAACATTATGCACCGCAGACATACTCTGAGGTAAAGCCAATCTGTATGCTAATCTGCCCACTCGTTCCAAAATCTCGTAAGGACCGATATACCTTGGGGCTAGCTTGCCCCGTCTACCAAATATGACTGTTCCCCGGATAGGTGCTACCTTCAGCCAAACTCTGTCTCCAACCTCAAACTCCAGATCCCTGCGACGTTTGTTCACATATGAGATGGTGCGGTCATTCACGGTTTTCATCCGCGGCTGTATGGTATTGATCTTTGCTGTGGTCTCCTCGATAAGTTCGGGACCCAGCTCAATTCTGTCGGATGCCTCGGTCCAACAATGTGGTATCATGCACCGCCGCCCATATAGAGCCTCATAAGGCGCCATGCCGATAGTACTTTGATAACTGTTGTTGTCGAGAATTCCACTAACGGCAATTGCTGATCCTAATCTCCCCCAGAATCCAAAGCACAGCTCCGAAGCATGTCCTCAACTATCTGAATCACCCGTTCCGATTGGCCATCGGTTTGGGGATGATAAGCTGTACTTAGATGGAGTCGCGTTCCCAAAGCTTTGTGGAAAGCACCCCAGAATCACGCGGTAAAATGCGGATCACGATAAGATACAATGGAGTCTGGCACTCCATGTAACCGCACAATCTCCCTGATGTACAGATGGGCAAGATTCTCCAGAGGGGCTGTTACCCATATAGGAAAAAAGTGGGCACACTTTGTCAGACGGTCCACGATAACCCAGATGGCATCATGGTGAGATCGAGTCAGGGGTAATGCAGTCAAAAAATCCATCGTAATGTTTCCCCATTTTCTGACTGGAATGGGCAAAGTCTGCAAAGTCCCTGCCAGTTTCTGATGTTCCACCTTCACACGCTGACAAGTGGCACACTTAGATACATGTGTGGCGATATGTCTCCGCATACCCGGCCACCAAACGTGAGTGCGCAAATCCTGAAACATCTTCTCACTACCGGGGTGTATACTCAACCGGCTCGAATGTGCCTCCTCCAGATTCTCATCCCGAAGTGCTTGATCATCCGGCACATATAAACGGTCCCCAAAGTATAGCAATCCCTTCCTGTACTGGAATGCCGGTAGTAGTGCTCCTTTGTCCTCCCCGGACAACTTCTTCAACCCTAGATCCTTTCCTTGTGCTTCGCGCACTCTGTCAAGCCACTCCGAATGAAGGGTCAAAGTGTACACCTGAGCACGCTTCTAAAGTTGCCACTTGTGCCAAAGGCACGTTAGATCATTCTCCTCGGTCCGGTCCTCAGTGTTACCTCCCTTAACCAAACCGGTGTACTTTCTACTCAGAGCATCGACAACTGTATTGCCTTTGCCGGTGGTGTACTCGATACTACAATCATAGCCCTTGATGTACTCGAGCCACCTACGCTGCCTCATGTTCAACTCCTTTTGAGTGAACAGATATTTCAAACTCGTGGTCGGTGAAATTCTGAAAGTTACTGCCAAGCAAGTAGTGTCTCCACTGCTTCAATGCATAAATTACTGCAGCCAAACACAAATGGTTGCCCCTTCTTGGTCAACTGAGTAAGCGGAGAAGCCAAACTGGAGAATCCCAACACAAATCTCTGATAGTAATCCTCTAGACCCAGAAAACTCCTGATCTCGTGTACCGAGGGTGGTTGCTTCCAATCTTGCACAGCCTTAACCTTCTCGGGATCCACAGAAAGACTGTGCTCACCGATAACATGCCCTAGAAAGGCAACCTCTCGAATCCATAAGTCATACTTCGAGAACATAGCATAAAGCCGATGTTCCCAAAGCGTCTGCAGAACAACCCTTAAATGCTCCTGGTGCGAGTCTTCATCCCGAGAATAAATCAGGATGTCATCGATGAAGACTACCACAAAAGAGTCCAGGTACGGTCGAAACACCCGGTTCATCATATCCATGAACGCTGCCGGTGCTTTGGTCAAGCCAAACAGCATAACCGTATACTCGTAGTGCCCATACCGAGTACGGAAAGCAGTCTTCGGTATATCCTCCTCTTTTACCCGCAACTGAAAGTACCCCGATCATAGATCGATCTTTGAAAAGATCCTCGCGCCTCTCAGCTGATCAAAGAGATCATCAATCCTAGGACGTGGGTACTTATTCTTAATAGTGATGGCATTCAACCGTCTGTAGTCAATACATAATCGGAGTGATCCGTCCTTCTTCTTGACAAATAGACTGGAGCACCCCATGGTGAAGTGCTCGGTCGGATGAAGCCCTTCTCCCTGAGTTCCTCCAGCTGCTTCTTCAGCTTAACCATCTCCACTATCGGCATCTGATAAGGAGGAACATAAATCGGGGAGGAACCCGATTGTAAATGTATCTCAAACACAATTTCCCGCTCCGGTGGCATCCCAAAAAAATCCTCCGGAAATACCTGCAAAAAATATAGAACCACTGGAATCTTGTCCAGCTCCAGCAGAGTATCTGTTGTATTCAGATCATAGCACTCCTCAGAATCTACTATCGGAACTCGATCCAGAACCTGTAGTTCCATGTTGCTCCTAACCACATCTATATCATCTGAAATAAAGAGAGGTAACACCTCTCCAGAAACCGTAATGCTATGGTTAGCACAGTCAATGTGCACAGAATTCTTGGACAACCAATCCATCCAAAGAATAACATCATACTTCGGTGTGTTCAACACCAACAAATTTGACAAAATCCTATGTCTGCCAATGGTACAAGTGTGTCATTCAGAAGTAGAGTACCTTGGAGTTCCCCACGCTGCGAAGTGCCTCCCTGCTCAATCTGAAATAAATGTCCAGCTCTGGGCTGCTGTGGTGGAGGGAATGGCTAAAACTGTTACGGTCACCCCGAGCGGGTTGTGACTTTGGTGACTCGGGGCTCCGTTTCAGGATTGCGGGTCATGTCTTCGGGTGATCAGACAGCTCCCGAGTCTTTTCTGGGTTTCATCTTCGGGAATCCTTCCGTATTTGGGGTCACACGGGTTCCCCGGACATTTCCACGAAAAATATTTTTTCGGGAGCGGGACTTGTCTCAGGACGTTCAGCGGGCTCGGTAGCTCTCCCGGGACCTCGGAAAAGGAAACCGTCAGCATATTTGTGATCGTATGAACATTCCGCATCTTTTTACGGAGTATATTTTTTGGGACGGGATGTTCGTTCCCGGGCAACGCCCGGGGCTCGGGATGAAAGTTTGGTGATGACATTGGTGTGAGGTGTGCTATGACTCGGGATGAGTAGTGTGGTGATAACCAAGCAAGTACGCATGACGGGATTACTCGGTTAAGCTAGCAAGCGCACACGTCGGGATTTGCTCGGGTTAAGCTGGCGCGATATGACACTTGGGACTTATAATTAAACATTTGAAGCATGATTTGTGTGTGATATGAGGTCCCGAGAATGTGTCAGATTTCGTTTCGTTTGGAGTTATGGTTTGAAAGTTGTAATTTTTGGGTTAGGCTAAATTGCAACTTTTGATATGTTGGGGGGCCAAATTGTAATTGTAATTTTCGGGAAAGAACATTCCGTCCCCGAAAAATGTACTCCGTAAAACGATGTGGAATGCTCATACGATCCCAAATATGCTGACGGTTTCCTTTTCCGAGGTCCGAGGAGAGCTACCGAGCCCACTGAACGTCCTGAGACAAGTCTCGCTCCCGAAAAAATATTTTCCGCGGAAATGTCCGGGGGACCCGTGTGACCCCAAATATGGAAGGATACCCGAAGATGAAACACAGAAAAGACTCGGGAGCTGTTTGACCACCCGAAGGCATGACCTACAAGCCTGAAACGGAGCCCCGAGTCACCAAAGTCACAACCCGCTCGGGGTGACTTTAACAAAAACGGAAGTCACGGCTGTGGTCTCGGGATGCCCCGCTGTGAACCGCGCCCCCGGGGTGCGTTGGGCTGACCCGAAACTGTGGACACGGAACACTCCTGGATCCCTGTCCTAACGTCAGAGGTCAATCACGTATCCAATGGTTATCTGCTCCGCATTGCAAGCACTGCTCCGCCTGCCTGTAACATGGCCGGTCGAGGTGATGTCTGCCACAAATCGAACAAGACTGTACTACGACTGCCACTCCGCTGCCCCTACCACTCTGCCCAGTCCTACTCGCCTTTCCCGTGACCCTCGATGGACCCTGGCATGCAGAACCTCTCCCTCTGTCTCAGAATTGGTAAGGGGTGTACCGACTCTCAATTTCTCCTACTCGAGGAGTTGGGCCTTCTGAACGGCCTCATGATAGGATGTAATCTCCAACGGTCTCAGAGCCCACCGGTAGTCGGGGCATAACCGGAAGATGAATCTTTTTGCCTTCTCCTGCTCCATACCATAGTACTGCGGTACGTAACGAACCAGCCGGTCAAATTCCCGCTCATACTCCCCAACAGTCATGTTCCCCCTGCTCCAGGTCATCAAACTGCGACTGTCGGAGATCCCTGGCTGCATCCCCAATATACTGTTGGTGGAAAAAGTAAGCAAACTGCTCCTAGGTGATGTCTAGGTCCTGCTCACCTCTCCACACTGAGTAGGCTCTCAACAGGCCCTGCAGGCTCCTCCACCAGTGATCTGCACTGTCCTGCAGGTTAAACGTCGCCAGTGATACCATAACTCCATAAGGAAGGTGTAACCTCCCTAGGAGTTTGTCAACTCCTGCAAACCAGGTCTCTGCTGCCTCAAGTCCTCCTCTGCCGTTGAACCTCGGGGGGTTCAAACGCTGAAATCTCTCCAGAAGTCTGACCTCCTCAGACTGGTGCCTCAGATCTCCCCGTCGTCGGTGGGACCGACGAGAAGTCTCGGTATCATGGTGATCATCCTCCTCCTCCTCAGAATCACTCTCTCGTTGTTCCTGAACACTGAGGTGACTGCTGCACACCTCCTGATCCGAATGCCCCTGCTGTGGCCTGATCGGATTTCCCTGTGCCTGCTGCTGTCCCTGAACCTGCTGCGCTGGCACTAAGTTACCCAGCAGCAGCTGCACCTGACCCAACACCTGTACCACATCAGAAGGGGGTCCCTGTGGATGCTGAAAATTCGGGGGTGGTGATTGTGGTTGTTCAGACCCTGTATTCCGCTGAACCCGTCTCCTAATCCTCGGAGGAGTGGGATCCCGGTCCCTACCCCCTCTGGCACCCGATCACGCTGTCTGCGTGTGGTAACCATTTCCTAAAAACAGCTCAACCCATATAAACAAGTATACAGAACAGTTAACTCTCTCTCTACAAAAGCTAGCAGTAGTATTATAAGACTGTAGTGTAATGCAATGCATGATGCAGAGATTCTTTTCAGAATCACATAACCAAAAATACTTTATACTAAATCACAGAGTCAGATCATGATCATATCACAGAATCACATTATAAGACCAACCAAACAAACATAAAGGTACCCGGATTATGTCGGAAGCCCAAAATCTGCCCGGAGTACCCTGAACCTCCCAGAAGTGCTACCACAGCACTAGAATCTGCTCTTACAGAATACTTCGGAGAACCGCCCGCTGCTCCACACACATTCCAAAGTGGTTCAAATAAGGAGTTGATCAGGCTCCGTACCGAACCGCCCCAGAATAGACGCAGAACAGTAGCTTGCACTTCAAAGTCATCTCCCGCAGATATTCATTCATGAACCAGCATTACTGCCTCAAACATCCACTCCTGGAGAAGTATACTTGCCTCAGAAGTCGACACCGAAACTGACCATATTCTGCTTTTCTCGGGTCAATGCCACCCGACCTGCTCTGATACCAACATGTCACGAGCGCCCGCGCCCGGTTGCGGAGGCGGGGCCGCCCGCGACGTCAGAAGCAGAAGCTGCGACAGAAACCCCTGAAACGGTCCAACTGAAATCCGCTGCCTGTAATGGTCCCATGACCCGGCCCACAAAGTCTCGTTCTCGCAGGCCCAACGCATGAGAACACTTTGCTCACTTTCAAGTATTGGTCGTACTACGACCTGCAACCTACAAAACCCAAAGATGGCAAGTATACAGTATAATCCTAACTATCCAAGGTGAGCCCCGCCCCACTGAAATAGGCGAGCACCCGACCATCACCAAACATGCAGTTCATGGAAATATCATTCATATCTCACAGAAACATCCAGATACAAAAATTATCCAATATATAACAACATGAGCACATCTTGGGTCCCGCCCTCAACTGACACGGGCGAACCCTCCAGTCAAACAGAAATACAGAAGCAGAATGTATCTAAGATACATAGCATGATCTGATGTAAAACATGCATGCAAATACATCTACAGAGCCGTCAAGGAAAAAACCCTAGAATACCTAGGTGCGGAATCTGGGAGAACTTCAAGATCAGAAGATTCCCGCACGTAAGTCTGCTGCTACTGCTAAAACACAAACAAAAGAGAGAGGAGTCAGTTAACTGTAACTCATATGCTATACTTAGCATCAAATTAGAAGTCTGGAAACAGACTGCAACCTCTACCGAGACAACCCCTACAAACATAACAGAAGTTCCATGTTGGACCTGTCGATACCTGATTTCCACACATAAAGCACCGTGGATCTCTAGTCGCTGGCTGTTTATCAGGTCGACCTGAAAGGTGGTAAAAAGAAGGGGTGAGTCCTCAGGAGGACCCAGTAAGGGCTGAGGTAAGATACAGTTTGAATAAAGTGCTAAGTGTGCCGTACCTGCAAAACAAAGGAAACACAAAACACAAAACAGAGTCCCGCAAGACAGAAACCCTTAAAATAAAAATCAACAGAACAATAGCCCTCTCCAAGAGGTCAGAAGCCGAAGCTAGGCATGGTACCAGCCGGGGTCGCGATCCCCATAACTGTCGTAGGGTCACAGAACATACCGCAGGGTATATGCAAAATATCAGAACCCAGCGCAGATATAACACACCGAAATCAGAATATACCACAGGGTATATACAGAATATTAGCACCCAGTGGAGATATATAGTACAGATAAGGAACACGAGGTCTCTAAGACCATCCCGGGCCTTGAAGCAGAACAAACTATATCTTACCATATGACTGGTCCCGGGATCATCGGACCACCATCCTCAACCCGGAACCCGCCTCAACCGATCCGCAGCAAAATCCTGGGAAAATCCCGACGTCCGTCCCAAAACGCGGTAGTCTGATTTTCGAAGTCCTGCACTACTCCACCACTGTTGATTCAAGCTAAACAACCACACACAAGTCAGAAATCACCAATCCCGACCCCCGGAAACTAATCCCGCACATACCCGCACTTTCCCGTAAAATTTCCCAGAAAACTCGGTTTCCCAAACCGAGCTATAACATTGTTATTTATACTCATATAAACCCAACCAAACACTCAAATCATACATTCCCAACATTTACACAAACAAGCAAGTAGGTCGGTATTGTTCACAATTTCAGAAAACGACGTTCCGAACATCGTTTGTTACCTACTTCCATTTCCGACACTAATTCACTACCAAAACATTCCCAAAACACATCACAACCCTAACCATACCCATCCTTACCTTCCGGCCCAAACCTCCCTTTTTATACCAAAATTCATTCCAAACCAATTAAGGTTCCATTCACATGCTTAATTCAAAAATTAGACATTTCAAACATGTTTACTAATATACGAAGAGGGCGGAATTCCTTCTGCTTGTATTACTTAATTTCTTCTTTCTGCACGCGCGATATTCTGTAAAACCACTAACGTGTTTCGGGTGCAAGTTTAGGACTAGTAAGACGTCTTAAAAACTGCAAACACATGTTAGCCTTAAAACCTAAAGGAAAACGTTTTAAGGGATGGGTTTCGTGTCCACAACCCTTTTAATAGAAAATCCGTATTCACCCGCCGCCGATACTTTCGGCTTCCGCAACAACGACGCTTCCGCCAGCTTCCAGGGGCGGTGGGGTGACACCTATGCCCTTCGCCCTTTGGGGTCTCGACCTCATCGGACCAATGCCAATGGTGACGGGTCAATATCGATTATGTGTTGTCGCCGTGGACTATTTCACAAAGTGGATTGAAGTCGAGCCCTTACTGAAGATAATATCCTCCAGGATCATCAGATTCCTATGGAAAAACATTGTCTGTCGATATGGCAGCCCTCGCGCCATCATCACAGACAACGGAAGCCAGTTGGCCAAGTTTAGGTCACCAACCGCACAATCAAGGAGGGACTCAAGAAGCGCTTGGTTGGCGCGAAGGGACGATGGGTCGATGAACTCCCAATTGTCCTTTGGGACTACAAAACAACGAGAACGCCAACATGTGAGACACCGTTCTCCCTGGTTTACGGCATTGACGTACTCTTCCCCATCGAGGCAGACTTCCCAACAATCAGGATGATCAACTTCTCTGATGAAGCCAACACTCGAGGACTTCGCGCCAGACTAGACCTGCTCGAGGAACTGCGCGAAGGGGCACGCCTTCGTGTTACAGTCACCCCTGCGGGTTTATATGATTTTATCTGATAAATTATTAAACCGGGTTTTACAGCATATAATGAAGGTCAGGATTTCTATCAGGTGTTCTTTTGAGTAATTGAGGTCTCGGGGTTTGTATTCAGTTGCGGGGATATTTCAGTGAAGGTCCGGGATTTTGTTAAAAGGTGCGGGACACATATCCTGTTGATCAGTAAGCTCGCGAATTTTATCGGGACCTTATACAAGTGAATTTTCAACATATTTGAGGTCGCACGAGTATTCCGCTCCTTTTCGCGGAAAATATTTTTTGGGGTCGGGACGTTCGTTCTCGTGCGACACTCGGGGCTCGGGATGAATAGTTTGATGGCGCCAATGGTATGTGGTGTGATATGACTCGGGATGAGTAATGTGGTGATAACCAAGTAACGACACATGACGAAATTACTTGGTTAAGCTAGCAAGCGCCCATGTCGTGATTTGCTCGGGTTAAGCTAGCGCGGTATGACACTCGGGACTCATAATGAGTCATCGAAAGCATGTTTTGTGTGTGATATGAAGTCCCGAGGATGTGGCTCATATTTCGTTCCGTTCGGAGAAGCGGTTTGAAAGTTGCAATTTTCGGGTTGGACTAAATTGCAACTTTGGAAAATTTGGGGGCTAAAGTGTAAAAAGGGACAAATTCAACAATATTTGGAAAAGAAAGAAAGGAGGAAGTCCGCTAGAGAGAGAGATGGAAGGGACACTTGTCCCTTCTTGGTTAAAGATGGAAGAAATGAAGAAAAAGAAAAGAAGAAAAGAAATGGGAAAAAATATATAAAGGAAGAAAATGAAAATTTTCTTCATTTTTCTTCTTCTTCTTCCTCTTGAACTCGTGAGAAAACTCATGAAAACGCCATTGTTGGCACAAAAGGTGAACTTGGTGAAAACTTGAAGAAGCTTCGAGGTAAAGTTACCAAAACGATCATTGTGTTGTGTAAGTGAATAATCTGAGGTCGGTTTGTGAAGATTCAGCCCGGTTTGTAAATCGTGAGCTGCTGAAGTTTGGAAGTAATTATGGAACCACATTCTCTGCTTGATTTATTGGTTTCTAAACGTTCCCAGCACCTTCTTGTTTATGTTTGATAACAGGAGTGTTAGCAGAAACATGTCGGAAGTGTTGCCGAAAACCGTTCTGAGATTTGGTGCGAAAAATCAACTTTGCTTTCAGTGAAAGGTAAGGATATATTTGTGATCAGAGTGAAGAGATGAGTCTTTTGTGCTATTTGGTTTTGTCAGAAAAGGCTCGGTGTGAAAGCCGTTTTTCCCGGCCAGAGCCTCGGTTTTGGCGCCAATGATATTGGCTGATTCTGTGAATTCTGAACATATATTTTGTATCTGTTGATTGTTTGTGAACAGGGAGTAATCAGAAATTCAGCTGGAACTCTGCTGAAATTTCTATCGGGACCATCGATCTAGAATTCTGGTTCGGACTCCAGTGTGAGGTAAGGGTTCAATGTATGTTTTGGCGTAGCATTATTCAACATGCTTTCTAGAATGTGTATTGAGGCTAGGTTTGGTCCGAGGGGTGGCCCGGTGATGCCAAACCTAGTCCCATGGTATAAGCATCGATTTGTGCAGGTAGTGGTATTTCGATACACCTACGATGGTGTTATCAGTGAGTGGGAGCTTTTATCACACGTAATGGTGCTAAGTGTGTGATACACCCTGGTGGTGTAAGTGTGATCTACACTGAAATGGTTTAAGTGTGATCTACACCAAAATGGTGTAAGTGTGATCTACACCTAAATGGTGTAAGTGTGATATGACGGTGGGGATCGCGACCCCGAGCTGGCCATACTCTAGTGTGTGATAAGTGTGTGCCCCGGAGAAATGCCGGGAAGACCGTCAAGTGTCTAACTTCATTCTGTATTATTGATTGAATTGCATTGCTTTTGTATTGAAATTGCATTGGTTGAGTATGTGTTCGCATTATACATTTGAATATATATATATATATATATATTTATGTGTGTGTGTGTATATTTATGTTTTCTTTGGATGCAAGTTCAGTGTTGTGATAGTGATACCATGCTTATACATGCGCTCTTACTAAGTTCTTTCGAGAACTTACCCCCTTATTTCCCCAATTTCAGGAAAGAGAGCTGATAAGAAACCCGCCTGGTAGATCCGGGGGTTTGCCTTAGTGTTGTGCTTTTCAGGTACCTATTGTGCTCTTTGTTCAGTGTATTCAGTGTGCGTGCGGGGAAAAGGGTAATGTCCAGTGTGTGGATGATTGTGTATCATCAGTATTCAATGTTGTGATAGTGTGTGATGTGAGTTCCGGGAAAATCGGCAAATGTGTGAGTGGTATAAGTGAGTAATTGTGCAAGTGTAGTGATTGTGTGTGCGGGATAAGGGGTAAGATCCGTATTCTGTGTCATTTTGGGTTCCAAGATTTCAGCTCAGTTTGCGTATTGTGTATGAATCAACATGATAAGGGTACTTAGGTAATTTGTCTCGATATGTGTGAATATTCAGTTTCTGAAATTTCTGTGAAAATGTCTGCTGTGTGTGTAATTCAGTATGATCAGTTTTTCGATATACGTGTGTATGTTCAGTTCTGGAATTTTGGGTTGTGTATGTCAATTGCGTGTGATCAGTCGTGTCTTGAGATTTCTGTTGTGTAAGTCTGTTGTGTGTGGGAAACGATAAGATCAGTGTGACAAGGGTTTTCTGATATGTGTATTCAGTTCCGGGGTTCCTTGTATGTGTGTCATGTACTGGAAATTCTGAGAAGTATGATTCGGTTATGAATTCAGTTATAAATGAGCACTCTGGGGTTTCTCACGGTTAAACTTTCTTATGTGTATAGCAGCAACAACATCTGTTAAGTCAAGGATTGTGGTTGGACCTTGGAGCGTCACCCCCTCGCATGTCCCGTATGTATTCCAATTGAATATTTATGGCTCTGTATATTGTAAATGACATGCATACTTGTAGTAGTATCATATCTGAGGTTTATGCTGGAAATTCTGTGTATATATGTGCTGGAAGTTCTATGAGTTTTGTGCGGAAATATTGTGAGTATATGTGTTGATGGCACAAGATATGTGTTGATCTTCAGTGCTGGAATGTGAGTATGTGTAGTGATATGTTTGTGCAGGAGTCATAGTGTTATGTAAATGTGTACAAAAACTGTGTTGAGCAAGAGTTTGTGATTTATCTACGTTGAAATTCTGTTGTGTTAATGAAATGTGAGGTTTTGTGCAGGAAATGTGAAATGGTGCGAATATGCACCTTATTTTGATTTTGCGATTGTTGCGCATAGTATCATGATCCTGGGTCAGTTTTGAATTGTAATCATGTAAAATCATTGGTGATCGAAAATTTTTAAGTGGCCCTGGGGTTATTAGGGCTCACCTGTGAATTTGTTGTGTGTGCGTTGTTGCCGCCGAGTAAAGTGTGTGATCGTGATGATTAACGATAACCCTAATCACCCGTACGCTTCCGCGGTAAGGGGGGGGGTAACAGAAGGTGGTATCAGAGCATGGTTTGTCTTCAGTCCTGGATTTTTGTTCTGTTGAGTGATTGGCGTACATGTTTTCTGGATGTGGCTATCTGATTTGGTATTTGGTTTGGTATTCTGGAATTCTGGCATTTGTGTGATCTGTGTTCTGAAACATTGTCTGGATTTGTGTATGTGATCTGTGATATGGGTTATCTTTTCTGAGATTGAACGCTATTACATGATGCATTTGCATTTGGATATACAGAGCCAATTGGAATACTGCTGCTTGCTAGTTTCTGGGTGTTTAACCATTATATGTGTGCTCTTTGTTCTGTTTTGGATTTCTCTATAATGTGAATTTACAGGTGTGATTGGGAATGGCTTAAGAGAAATACCCCCAAGTATTTTGTGATCAGTATATTGAGAATGTGGTTCGGAATCTCTGGCAGATAGATTCCATTTGATAACCTTCCACAAGGTAATATAAATGTGATTAATTGTGAGAGTGTGTTTGATCGGCTGGCGCATTGTGTTATGCGGTGTTATAATGGTGTTTTAATGTGGATGTGTTGAACGAAGATTTTGTGCGGGCGTAGTCCCAATATCAGAAAGTGTTATGGCTCCTAAGTACCACCATACATCACGAGGTCGTTTGGAGAGCCCAACTAGTGGAATAAGGAAAGAATGTGTGTAAACACGACGTGTACCAATGTGGTCCGTGCAGAGTCAAAGAAAGTGTGAGAGGTGTCAAGCCGTGAAGGCCACTGCTACATGCTTGTACAATTCTGGGGATTAGTAATCATGTGATGACAGAGTGTGCGACACCACTTGGCACCTATTTGAGTGTGAGGTACTGCACTCCGAAGTACCTAGATGTTGGAAGATCGACAAGTGTCCAGGATATGGATTTGTGGATCACTTGATCAGAGATTATTTGCAAATCTTGAGAAGGATCAGAGTGCGTAGCAGAACCATGGTGGGCTGAGGTATATCGGTCCCTACGAGATTCTGGAGTATGTTGGTTGGGTAGCGTTAAAAGGTACACCACTTCTTAACGTTACATCTTTGGTAGTTCCTTTCTCCGTATGCGAATGTCTACATCTATTGTTGCACAAAAAGTATACTATGTCTCGGGACTTGCCTATCTGTTATTTGTTCAGAATTCTTCGATTAACCTGTTCGGGTTATTGTGGCTCACCTGTGAATGTGTTGTGTGTGCGTCGTTGCCCCCGAGTAAAGTGTGTGATCGGGATGATTAGCGATAACCCTAATCACCCGTACGCTTCCGCTATAAAACACTTCGCCTGTTCGCTCTCAAGCAGCGTCTCAACGTAAAACATGACGCCAAGGTCAAGGCCAGGGCACTCAAACCAGGAGGCCTTGCACTACTTAGGTCTGTCCTCATGGCTCACGAACCCAAACAGCGCGTCCTGCGGCCCAACTGGGAAGGTCCCCACATCATTCACAAGCAAGTTAGACTGGGCGTCTATGAGTTGCAAGACCAAGATGGGAAACAACTCCCTCGTAACTTCCATACAGACGACCTGCGTCCATACTATGTGTAAATCATGGTACTCCCATGGCTCAATAAATAAAATATTTCTCCACTTCTCAACACTATTGCCAGGCAATCTCGTCGACAATCGCCCAAAGCCTTTTGCACCCGAATGGTCAGAACGGCTAAACGCCTGACCTATTAAGGTCACGATATCAGATCTTGTCAGGTCACACATACATGCGAATATGCGTACACTACCCAAGGGCATCGCCTATGCGAACCTTGTGGAACATGCGTACACAACCCGGGTAATTTTTTAGGGCCTCGTGTCTGCGAACCCCAACAGATAACCCAAGCTGTAAATCATGCTTCCAACTGAGGTCTTTGATGGCTTCGCCCATGCGAGCCACAAACAATCCCTCGATTTATCTTTGGGGGCCCGCGATGCGAACTCCAACAGATACCCAAGCTGGGACCTTGTGGAACATTGCCCGGGTAATCTTTGAGGGGCCCGCGTCTGCGAACCTCAACAGATAACCCAAGCTGTAAATCAGCCTTCCAATTGGGGTTTCTGATGGCTTTGCACATGCGAGCCAAAAACAATCCCTCGATTTATCTTTGTGGCCCCGCGATGCAAACCCCAACAGATACCCAAGCTGGTAACCAGCGTCTTAACAGAGGTCTTTGATGGCTTCGCCCATGCGAGCCACAAACAATCCCTCCTATCTTTGGGACCCCGTGAAGCGAACCCCAACAGATCCTCGACCACTTAGTCTAGCAATTTGCTAAAGTCCCCTACAAAGTTATCGCAAAATGAAGGAAAAAATGACAATCAAGGTAGATTGAAATTTGTTCATTTATACTGTTAGAATTGTGTATTCATTACAGGTATAAAATTACAACGGCTTACGGGCCAGCCTAACTGAGGGGAGTCATACACATGACCTAAGATCCCTTCCTACTCTAGCATGGTGTGCCACCCCGCACCCATCTTTTTCCCTTGCTCGCCCCAGTCAAGCAGGGAGCTCGCCTCAGGATCAATGGTCTTCGAGGCATCCAAGGCATCTAAGTTCAACCCAGAAAGTAGCTTTTCTAGCTGGAAGCGGCATCGCAGCCAACCTTCCTCATACCCTTGCACTCGAACTTTGCCCTGGGTCTTGAGCTCCTCAATCTTCTGCCTCAAGGGAGGCATTCTCTCATGGATTGGTACCTTGTAGGATGATGCATGCTCAGGGTCCTCCCCAGGAAATAGCTCCAGCCCAAGGTGCTTCTTGAGCTGGAAAACCTCGTCCCCTGCACACATGAGGTCCGTGCACAGGTTGACGTGCTCTTCTGCAATCTCCTTTGCACCAACCTCTGCGTCCAGGATCTTCTCCTCAGCGTCTTCCAGATGGGCGGCTGCCACCCTCTCTGCCTCAACAGTAGCGTCCCTTAAAGCCTAGGACTCCGCCTTCGCTGCAGAGAAAGCAACATTTGCCTCTGACTTCAGAGAAGAACGTGCCTCCTTCAAGACAGCAACTTCAATCTCCTTCTCCCTGAGCTCATCCTCCCTCTTCGCCAACTCCTCCTTATTCCGTGGGTACCAGACTTGGAGCCTCTTCAGAAGAATGTCCCTCTGTAAGTGCTCCAGGTGAGACTCCGCTTTCTCCTGGGTGAGGACAGCACACCAGGACTCCAGCTCAGCTACTCGTCCATTCGCCCTCTCAGCCTCAGCTTTGGCAGCAAGGGTGGCCTCCGCCTCCTTCTTAGTCGGGCGATTTTGGCGACCTGGGCGCTGTCCCTCCCATTCGCGTAGCTCAAAAACTTGTGCCACTGGCTGAGAATAGCGTACTCGTAGATGGCAGCCTGCATCAAAAGGAGTTAGCACAGGAATCAAAGAAATGGCACAGGAAAGTAAAGGAGATGCCTCACTTGCAAGTTATGCTTGGCAGCCTCCTTCATGAACTCGACTGTAGGGTCCAAGCTGCGATCCATCAACTGCCTATCGAAGGGGGTGCGAAGCCCCTCCAACCAAGACAGCAGCGTGTGCTCCGCTCCCAACAACAAGGAAGACTTGTTGCTCAGCAGGAAAACAGGGTCCCGTGCCCCCTCCAAGGGCATGCCCTCTTCCTGATACACCTTCGCCCTGAGCTCCTCCATCTGGGACCTCAACGTAGCTGGGTCCTCATACCACTTGGGGGCCTTTTGGGCCGCAACGTGGGTCCTCTCAAGGAAGTGCGACCAAACCCCAGTCTCCTCAAGTACGGTCGCTGCTGCGCCCAAGTCCACCATGCTCTCGCGAATGCTTCCACGCAGGTCAGGAGACTCCTTAGCTGCATCAAACAGCTTATTAGTGCAACTGAGAGACTTGAACACAACCACACGAGAGAAAGATACTTACCCCGCGAAGGGCCTTGGTCCTGGGCGATGGCTGGGATGGTGGCTTCATCCAGCTGCCACTCCCAGACGGTTGGCTGGTAGGGCGAGCCACATCCCGGACACTTGCCTTCTCTGGGACCCCCTTCACCACCAAGGCATCACTGGCGATTGTAATTGGGATGCTTGGGGGTACCCCTCTGGAGCCCCTTCCACTTGGGAAGCCTGGCTGCTTTTTGGGGAAGCTCCCACAACCTCAATTGTCACCCCCAGCTGTGTGTCAACCAGGATGGGTACTCCACTCTCTACGGGTGTCACTGTCGTCTTTTCCCCAACAGAACTGCTGGCCTCGCATCCAGCTTGGCTTTCCTTCTCATAGACAGTAGGAGATCACCTGCTAACGTTATCTCCTTGGATGGCGAAACAACCATCTGGGGGGAGGTCTCCACCACAGCACGCTCAGGGGCACATTCGCCACCTACCCTTGGGGGGCTCACCAGCAGCCCAAAAACAAAGGCATCTAGACACATGGTGTCTTCAGCCACTGCCACCCATCGCACCTACAGGATAAGGGCCAGTGATCTCCATTATAGGAGTCTCGCGGGGCGTCTCCTCTCTAGGGGTATCTCCAGAAGTTCCCCCCTTAGTCACATCCTTCGTGCTGGGAAGTTCTCCATGGACAGGACCTCACGCCTTAGCCTGGCTTGACTCACGAGGAGCCCTCTCTACACGGGGCTGCGCCGTGTCGCTAGCCACTTTCTTCTTCTTCGCCTTACCTAAGAGTGGCGCCAGAGCGCTGGTGGCTGACCTCTTCCTTTGCGGAGGCTCAATGGCACCCGGTACCTTCTCCGCGGCAGGATGGGCATTTTGTCTGTACGTGCAGGCAAGATGAATCTGCAGTGCGGTGCGCATGGACCCCCTCTTCCCCTTCTCCTCATCAGGACGGTCAGGGACATCTGGACACCACAAGGATTCAGTACATGTTCGCATGGAAAATAAGAAGACAGCTAATAAACACGTACCTCTTGGCCCCGCGAGAGCGGCATGGAGGGCATCCACCACCTCTCCGCGATACGCGGGTGCCCAACCTTCATAAGGTGGGGGCACTCGCGGATCTAGTAGGTGGCCCGTGCTAACGCCGGCCCACCTAAGGGTCACCTCATCCAGCTGTTGGGGGGAGAAAGGAAACAGATCATCGCAGGCCCTCCTCGCCAACACGTCGTCCAGCCATCCCAAAAGATGAACATACTTGTGCCACCTCTGACCATCCGTGTGCAGAACCGGCTTTGGAGCCACAGTCTGCACAGCCTCCGTGGTCCTTGCCACCGGGAACCTCCAGGACTCATCCCTGCAAACAAAGAGGAAACCACGATGCCAATCATGATGAGACTTCAATGGAATACCGAAAGATATAGAAATGTTCCCCCAAACACTAAGAGGGGTAACATGAAAGAATTGCCCCCCTGTCCGCAGGTCCAATCGGTAGAACCGCAGGAAAACGTCCACGAGCGGCTCCACCCCAGCCATTCGACACGCCACAATAAACCCAACGATATGGATGAAGGTGTTTGATCGAAGCTGCGATGGTGGAAGACCCCACATAGTACACAGGTCTTGAACAAGGGGAGGCAAGGGGAACCTCAGCCCAGAAGACATCTGGGCCATGTAAAGGCACAACACGGCGCTCTCCAAGTTCTCCGGCGTCTACGGAAGGTTGAGCGCCCTACAGGCCCCCTTTCGCGCTGTGTACACTTCCACTTTCTCGACAGGGAAGGAGGACTTGATAAGATCTAGGTGAAGCTTCTCGGCCTTCACAGCACTTTTGTCCACGACTGGGACGACAGGACGCATAGCTCCTCTACCAGCCATTTCTGCAGCGAGAGGAAGAGAAACACACAGTAAGAAGATGAACAATGAACCAGGCATTTTATCAAACACCTTACGTGCAAGGGACTAGAGAAGGAACTCTCACCTAAGATCAAGAAGACAAAGACGAACAAATGCAGAGACAACCAGAACGATGGAAACGCACAAGCACGAAGAAACAACAAGAGAAGGGTATCAGGAATCAAAATCAAACGCAAGAGAAGTAACAAGAATACAAAACCAGCAAGATGAAAATTCGAAGAAGGAGAGAGATTGAGAAGAATGAAACTGCGAACAAGCCGGGTATTTATACACCCAAACCTAACAAAGACGAAACGTTGCCTTGGACGGAGGACTAGCCCAAACGAGCCGCGTGTTAGAAAGCAATAACGCTGTTTGTTTGGCCTACCATCAATACGACTGTTCCCCAATGGTCGACTTCGAGCACAAAATGCGGAATACAGACCTGCCCATACTCTGCCTCTAGGAGGAGGCTCCTTGGTACACTACCCAAGAAAACGCCCCTCACGCCATCATCAACAATAACCAAGGACTGCGATGCTATCACATCTCGCGAAGGCATCATCAGGGGAGCTTCGCACCTACTGGATTCGCCAGGACCTCACAGACTCACACCTACTGGCTTTGCTAGGAAGGGCCTTCGCATCTCCTGGCCTTCGCAACAAATCACAGATCGAGGCAAGGAGGCTGGGAACGGTTACTCCCACGACCTACCCACATTCTCCACTATCCCTGTGGTCTTCCACTACCCGGACCGTGGGGGAACACTCCACTACTCTGGATCATGGGACAACTGCCACCTCAACGCCTCCTATAAAAGGATGGCATGGGAAAGGTACACCCTATCTACACACCACCACTCCTTTTTCTGCTCCTGAGTATTCTGTTTTACATCTTGCAGATTACTCCGGAGCTACAGATCATCGTTCTCACCGTCACCTCAACCGTTCAAGACCCATAAGCTCATTTCACTCTTGCATCAACACACATCCTTACCCAGATCTAGATGCGTCTGTGTAGATCACATATGGTACACTCATGTCTGGTAAGATCAAGATCAGCATGTTGGTCAACTGTCGCATCAACTCCTGAAAGTTCTGTTCACATTTCTCGGACAAAACATACGGCTGACCCTTCTTGGTCAACTGAATAAGCGGAGAAGCTAAAATGGAGAATCCCAGTACGAATCTCCGATAATATCCTGCCAGACCCAAAAAACTCCTGATCTCACGTACCGAGATCAGTTGCTTCCAATCCTGCACAGCCTTATCTTTCTCGGGATCCACAGAAAGGCAGTGCTCACTGATGATATGTCCCCAAAGGCAACTTCTCGAATTCAGAAGTCGCACTTCGAGAACTTGGCGTAGAGTCGATGTTCCCAAAGCTTTTGTAGAACAACCCTCAAATTAACCAGGATGTCGTCGATGAAGACTACCACAAAAGAGTCCAAGTATGGTCGGAACACCCGTTTCATCATGTCCATGAACGTTGCCGGTGCGTTGGTCAGACCGAACGGCATAATCGTATACTCGCAGTGCCCATACCGAGTACGGAAAGCAGTCTTTGGGATATCCTCTTCCTTTACCCGTAACTGAAATTTCCCGGATCGCAGATCTATCTTTGAAAAGATCCTCGCACTTTGTCACCGCACGCCACCCGAACCCGGTTGCGGAGGCGGGGGCGCCAGGACGCCGGAAGTGGAAGCCGGAATGGGAAGGAGTGGCAGGTCCATCGAGACCCGCCGCGCGTAGCGGACCAGCGGAAAGATTGTGGAAGCTAACTAACGGAAATTTCATGCGTATAACCAAAATAAAATGCAACCATACAATTCATGCACTAATAACGAGTAAGCCCCGCCCTCCGTGGGACGAGTGCTTACGCACCAAAACACATATACATACGAAATTCACAGAACCTAAAGTGTCTAGCAAGCGCCAAGCGCTGAACATATACGAGCAGAATATATAAATATATACGAAATACAATCATCACGGCAAACCGGAAAATATGCACATGCGGCTACGAGCCAAGCCTAGGACTAGCGTCAAATACCTCGCGGGATTCAAATCCAAAAGACAATCCCGGCCGCAAGGTGAAGGCTGCTGCAAAACACAACCGAGGTAGAACCTCACGGAACCCTACTCCATGAGCCGCTTATCGTGTCTACAGAAACCCAAAAACAGAACCCAAAGAAGGGTGAGTCCTAAAAGGACCCGTAAGGGATAAGGGGTAAGGTAAGTATATGTAACCTGCAAAAGCAGAAAAATGGCAATATTCGCAGAGAATACGGAATAACATGCATGTACGAGAAAATAGATCGGAGTCCCGAAGGGCGTGCGATTCTAAATCGCCATAACCCTTATAGTAAATCGGAGCAACGACCTCCACTATGGGAGTCGGAAGCGAAGCTAATACTGAAACATGGTGCACCAGTGGGTAGCGAACCCACAACCGTAATATTAATGCAGACGAGTATGCGATAAGAGCGGGTTGCGGTCCGGGTGACCCGGCTCGGTTTTAGCTGCGGGTCACGTTTTTCGGCGTTCAGGCGGCTCCCGAGCCCTATCCGAGTATCATTTTGGCGAACCCCTCCGTATTTGAGGTCGTGTGGGTCCCCCGGACGTTTCCGCCGAAAATATTTTTCCGGCGCCGGGGGGTTGTCGGGGTCGCCTCGGGACGTACAGCGGGCTCGGTAGCACTCTCGAGAGCTCAGTTTGGGAAGCCGTTTGTAGTTTTGGAGTCGTGGAGACGTCCCGGAGGTGGTTGTTGAGCTTAATGTTTGGGTAGGGACGTTCGGTTCCGGCGACTCCGGGCTCGGACGGGAATCCCGGGCTCGGGATGGGAATTTTCTGACGGCTTTGGGGTAAGTTGTGTTTTAATTTAATATGGAATTTATGGGTATTTTTATAGAATTTTGGAGTGACGGAATTTCGGTTCAGGTTGTCACGCTCGCACGTCGGGTTTTGGTTCGGGTTCAGCGAGCTCGGTAGGACACTCCGGAAAGGTAAATGAATTTCTGAAAAATGTTCTGTGAATGTTATAATATTCTGAGGGTTGTGTCCAAGTTTCGTTAATTTTGGAATTCGGTAATTATTTTTGGGCAAAAAGAATTGGAACTTTCGGAAAAATTAGGAGTTAATTTGCAAATGGGTGCAAAATTAATAATAGAGAGCATGGGCACAGCAGCAGCCTTTCGGCAGCAAGTGGGGAGGTTTGGGACACTTGTCCATTTATCATTTTATTTGAAAAAGGGAGGAGATATAAAAGGCAAAAAATTACATAATAAATCAAGTTAATTCATTTCATCTTCTTCTTCTTCCTACTTCTTCTTCTGCCGCCATTCTTCCTCTTCTTCAAGCTCCAAGTTCTTCATCTTTTCTTGCTGAAATCACAAGGATTTAAGCTCCTAAATTGGTAAGCTTCTCCTTTCTTCTTCTTTCCAAGTTGAGGACATGATTTGGGTGGATAAAGAAGGAGTTTTCAAGCTATGTGTTTGTTCTTGTCTACTTGAAAGAGTGATCCTCTCCCTTCCATCTTTTAGTATGTTGATCTTGGGCTTGAGGGGAGTAGGAATCTATGGTTGAATGTTGGAAAACTCCATGGAAGAGGGAACCCTAGGGAGGCCGAATTGTTGGAGATTTTTCCAAAATTGTGTGTGTTTGTTTTCTTGAATCATGCTTTAAGTATGTTGTTCCTAGCATGGTTCTAAGATTATCTATGGTTTTAATTTGATGAAAAGCATGCTAGGGAAGAAATCCCCAAATTGGCCGAATTGTTCAAAGGAGGATTTTGTTGATTTTGAAGCAATTGGTTAGTAATCTTGCTTAATAATTGCAATTGGTGATTAAAGAATGCTAATGGAACTTTGTTTGGATTGAAATGGAAGTTGGGTGAGAAATTCTTCTTTTGGCCGAATTGTTTAGGAAAGGGGTTTTGTTGTTTTGATGCAATTGGTTAGTAATGTTGGCTAGGAAGTGAAATTGGTAATTAGTATGATTATTTGGAAGCTTGAATGGTTTGATTTGGAAGTGTGGTGAAAAATTGGTTAAGGGTCAAAGTGTTCAAGTGAAACTTTTTCCATGATAAGGTTGTGCTTTGGTTGGTTTGAATCCTAAATTGGTATTGTGTAAGGAAATAGGTTCATGATGGTGTTTGAAACATCATTTTCGGACAACGGTGGGAAAAGTTAGGTTTAAGCGGGTTTTCCGGGAAAGGCGTCCGGAATGTGGGTTTAAGGGTTGGAATGGGTTTAGTGGTGTATAATTAACAATGTTCAGGCTCGGTTTGTAAAACCGAGCTTTCTGTGGAATTTTCCGGGAAAGTGCGGGTTTGTGCGGAAATTGTTTTCTGGGGTTTGTTTGGATGTGTTCTGATCCAACTATGGTTGTACAGCTTGATTCTGCGTTGGTGGAGTAGCGCGGACCCGTAGGAGTCAAGTTGTGCATTTCGGGTCGGGAGTCGGGATTTTCCCGAGTGTTGGGCTGCGGGGCAGCGTTTCAGAGGTAAGGGCTTAATTTGGTAAAATGTACGTTTGTTCTGCTCCATATATGTTATCAGGTATGATATCTCTGCTGTGTTTGTATGTTTTATTATTATATGATCTGATTCTGTGACGAGACCCGTTTGGTTGGAGAGACCACGGGTGCTCCTTGATTCTGTTCTGCGTATCCGCACCGGGAGTGCCGATACTTCTGTTCTGTGACCCTACGACAGTTTGGGGATCGCGACCCCAGCCGGTACCGTGCTATCTGTTCTGCTCGACCAGATATTCGACCTCTGCCGAGGGTCACGTTATGGTCGCTCGCGGTTGGACCGCATATGTTGGATTCTGATTTACGTTATGCTTTATGTTCATATGTACATGCATATGCTGTGATATTCTGTTTTGCAGGTTCGAATTGTCGCCCTATGGGCAAACTGCACTTTTACCTTAAGCCCTTACTGGGTCCTTTCGAGGACTCACCCTTTTATCTGTTTACCACTTTCAGGCCGTCCTGACAAGCAACCGGCGGAGTAGAGGTTCCGCGGTGCTTCCTTCATTTTGAGGTTGGGTTGCAGCAGCAGTACCACGTGCGGAGGTCGCTTCAGATTCCGCGCTAGGTATTTATAGGATTTTGATTACCGGCTCAGAGTCAGAATCGCATGCATATAGATCAGATCATGTAATTTGTAAATGTTGCATAACTTGAGATGTATTCTGCTCTGTCTTCGAGTCGTGGCGGAGCCCGACTTGCCTATAGAGATTTGGTTTATCTCAGACTTGGTGCTTCTGTGCTGATGGCGATAACTGATGTTAGCATACCATGAACTGCATGTGTGGTAGAAGTAAGATTGTTAAGCATGCTTGCATTGTATGAGTTTTAGGTTGCTAGTTGTTACTCAACGATTCTGTATTTGAGCTCGATGCTCCGCTGCCGCGTTTTCCGCCGTAATTCCTGTTTCCGACGTCGCGGCCGGCTCCGCCTCCGCAACCGGGCGGGGTGGCTGTGACAAGTTGGTATCAGAGCAGGTCGGGTCGAAGTGACCCAAGAGGTAAAGCATGGTTAGTTAAAGTATGGGTTGTGGAAGGCAAGTCATGCTAGTTCATGGGTAAGCTTTACAAGTAATGACTTCGAAGGGCAAGCTATCGGGTTTACACCTCATTCGAGTGGTTCGGCACGAGCCCGATCAACTCCTTATTTGAACCATTTCGGAATGCGTGTGGAGCGGTGGCGGTTCTTTGGAGCATTATGGAAGGTGTGGGTGATACATGAAGTGATTTCGTGATTATAAGCATGATCTGATTCTATGTTAAGGTTTATTATTTAGTTTCGGGATTCTGAAAAGAATCCTTGCATCATGCATTGCATTACACTACAGAGCCATAAAATGCTGCTGCTAGCTTTAGGAAGAGAAAGTTTATTATTGGGTTATATGGTTTTGGGTTGATCCATTTTCAGGTATGGCTAGAACACGCCGCCGGCGTGAGCAAGAACAGGAGGGTCGGGACCGGGATCCCACACCTCCAAGGGTTAGAAGGCGGGTTCAGAGAAACCCGGGATCTGAGCAGTCACACACCCCCCCGAGTGATCAGCAGTCTGAGGGACCCGCTCCTGATATACTACAGGTGTTGGGTCAGGTTCAGCAGTTACTGAGTACCGTAGTACCAGCCCAGCGGATTCAGGGGCAGCAGCGGGCACAGGGAGGGCCGGACAGGCCACAGCGGAGACAGCCGGTACAGGAGGTGGGCAGCAGCCACCTCAGTGCGCAGGATCAGCAGGATAGTGATTCTGAGGAGGGAGATCTGCGCAGTGCTGAGAGTTCTCGTCGGTCCCACCACCGACGGGAAGAGCTGAGACGCCGCCGATGAGATCAGACTGGAGCGGTTTCAGCGTTTGAACCCCCCGAGGTTCAACGGCCGTGGAGGACCTGAGGCGGCTGAGGCATGGTTTGCGGGAGTTGACAAGCTCCTTGGGAGGCTACACCTTCCATCTGAGGTTAGAGTTTCTTTGGCCACGTTCAACTGGGCAGGATGCTGCAGATCATTGGTGGAGGAGCCTTCAGTGGCCGCCTCGAGAGCCGAGGCAAGACGTGATGGGGGCATGATTCGACTCGACTGGGAGCAGCTTTGCTTACTACTTCCATCAGCAAGACATTGGGGATGCCGTCGGGACCTCCGTCAGCACAGCTTCGATGATCTGGAGCAGGGACTCGGATCAGGTGAGTACGAGCGGAGTTTGACCGATTGGTCCGCTACGTGCCGCAGATACGGCATGGAGCAGAGAAGGCCAAGCGGTTCATTCGCCGCCTACGCCCGGAGTACAGGTGGGCTCTGAGGCCTCTGGATATCACTTCTTACCACGAGGCTGTGCAGAAGGCCCAGCTCCTCGAGCAGGAGGAGGTTGAGAGTCGGTACCTACCACACCGACCCAATGACAGAGGGAGGGCTCCTGCACAGCAGAGTTCAGCGAGGTCTTCAGGTAGATCAGGCAGGTCTGGGCAGAGCAGCAGAGGCAGCAGGACTACGCCAGTCGTTCCGACCTGCGCGAGTTGTGGCGGGCAGCACCCCGGCCGGCCGTGTTACAGCAATGGGACAGTGTCTGCGATGTGGGTCCAGCGATCATTGGATTCGTGATTGTCCTCTGACGCTGGGACAGGGGTCCAGCAGTGCTACACGTCCGCAGCCTCGGTTTCAGCCTAACGCACCCCGGGGGCGCGGTTCACAGAGGGGCGGACCGAGGCCATCACAGCCGCAGAGACGACCGTACCAGCCACCCCCTCCGCCACAGCAGCCTGGAGTAGGACGTGTATTCCAGGTGGAGCGGGGTGAGACATCACAGCGTGAGCCTCCACCACAGCAGGCCGGAGCAGGTCGAGTGTTTCAGATTGAGCGAGGGCAGACTTCGCAGCGCTGGGCACTCCATGGTACATTACTTCGAACGATACACCTATTCGTGCACCGCTTGATACCGGGCGTCTGCTTCGATTGTGGCACGTATGTGTCGAGTCACTCCACCTGACTACCGGTGGATTTCCGAGCGTCTTCATGGTGAAGACGGCGGGAGTCGGCCGCTTTCCAATGAGATGGTACGGATCGCGTGCTATCCATTGGCGCCACCGGATTATGTCGATCTGCTGGTGTTGAACACACCGAAGTATGACGTTATTCTTGGGATGGATTGGCTGTCCAAGAATTCCGTGCATATTGATCGTGCAACCGTAGTGTTACGGTTTCGGAGAGGTGTTACCCTCTCGTGTTCAGTTGGGACGGAGGCGGTCAGACCAAAGATGGAGCCGCAGTGTTCGGATCGTGTCCCGATAGTGGATTCAGAGGAGTACTACGGTCTGAACACGCCGACACTCGGTTGAGCCGGATAAAATTCCAGCTTGTCCGGGATTTTCCGCAGTATTTCCTGAGGATTTGCCCGGGATGCCACCAGAGCGGAGGTCACGTTTGAGATCCAGCTTGCAACCCGGTTCTACTTCCCATTTCCATTCCACCTTATCGGATGCCGATAGTGGAAATGGTGGAGCTGAAGAAGCGCTAGAGGAACTGCAGGAGAAGGGCTTCATCCGCCCGAGCACTTCACCATGGGGTGCTCCAGGTCTGTTTGTTAGGAAGAAGGATGGGTCACTCCGATTGTGTATCGATTATAGACGGCTGAACGCCATCACCATCAAGAATAAGTACCCATTGCCGAGGATCGATGATCTCTTTGATCAGCTGAGAGGTGCGAAGATCTTTTCAAGATCGATCTGCGATCGGGTACTTTCGATTGCGGTGAAGGAGGAGGACATTCAAGACAGCTTTCCGTACGCGGTATGGGCATTATGAGTATACAAAGTGATGCCGCTTTGGTTTGACTAATGCACCAGCTGCGTTTATGGATATGATGAACAGAGTGTTCCGGCCGTATCTGGACTCATTTGTGGTAGTGTTCATCGATGACATTCTGATTTACTCTCGGGATGAGGATTTACACCGGGAGCATCTGAGGATTGTTCTGCAGACACTTTGGGAACACCAGCTTTACGCTAAGTTCTCAAAGTGTGACTTCTGGATCCGAGAGGTGTCTTTTCTGGGGCATATCATCGGTGAGCACGGTTTGGCAGTGGATCCCGAGAAAGTTAAGGCGGTACAGGAGTGGAAGCAGCCAACCTCGGTACGGGAGATCAGGAGTTTTCTGGGGTTAGCGGGCTACTACCGACGGTTTGTGCCAGGGTTTTCCGTTTTGGCTTCCCCACTCACGCAGCTGACCAAGAAGGGGCAGCCGTTTGTATGAACAGAGAAGTGCGAGGAGAGTTTCCAGGAACTGAAGCGGCGGCTGACCAAAGGCGCCGATCTTGACTCTACCCGACCCGAGCTTACCGTATGTGGTCTATACAGACGCATCTAGGTCGGGGTTAGGATGTGTGTTGATGCAGGAGCGGAATGTGATAGCTTATGGGTCGAGACAGTGCGACCGCATGAGCGTAACTACCCGACACACGATCCGGAGTTGGCCGCGGTGATCTATGCGTTGAAGCAATGGAGGCACTACCTACTCGGCAGCAAATTTCAGATTTTCACTGCATCATAAGAGTTCTGAAATATCTGCTCACTCGTAAGGAGTTGAACATGAGGCAGCGCAGTGGCTCGAGTACATCAAGGACTACGATTGCACCATCGAGTACACCGAGGGCAAAGGTAATACAAAGGGCCGATGCTCGAGTAGGAAGTACACCGGGGTTGTCGAGGAGGCAGGCCGAGGATCGGACCGAGGAGAATGATCTAGCAGCTGTGGCACCGGTGGGAGCACCGGGAGCAGTGCCTGTATACACTTTGACCATTCATTCGGAGTGGTTGGACAGAGTGCGAGAGGCACAGGAGAGGGATCCAGAGTGAAGAAGCTGTCCGGAGAGGACAAAGGGGCATCACATTAGCTGTTTCAAGACAGCAGGGGGCTACTGTACTTTCGTAGATCGGTTGTATGTGCCAGGGGATCGTGCACTACGGGATGAAATTGACGGAGGCACATTCGAGTCGATTGAGCATTCATCCCGGTAGTGAGAAGATGTATCGATTTGCGTACCCATTTCTCGGTGGCCGGGTATGCGGAGACACATTGCCACACATGTGTCTAAGTGTGCCACTTGTCGCCGGGTGAAGGTGGAGCATCGAAACCGGCAGGACGTTACAGACTTTGCCCATTCCAACAGAAGTGGGGCAACATCACGATGGATTTTCCGACCGCACTACCCTCGACCCGGTCTCACCACGATGCCATCCGGGTTATCGTGGACCGCTTGACGAAGTGTGCTCACTTTCGCCACCGGATGATGACTCTCCGGAGAAGCTTGCCCATCTCGTATATCGAGAGATTGTGCGGTTACATGGAGTACCAGACTCCATTGTGTCAGATCGGGATCCGCGTTTTACCGCACATTTCTGGGGCGCCTTTCATAAGGCACTGGGCACGCGACTCCATCTGAGTACAGCTTACCATCCCCAAACCGACGGTCACTGGAGCGGGTGATTCAGATTCTGAGGATATGCCGCGAGCTGTACTTTGGATTTCGGAGGGGATTGGGACAAACAGCTTGCCGTTGGTAGAATTTTCATATAATAACAGCTTATCGAGTACCATCGGCATGGCACCGCTTGAGGCGTCAGATGGACGACGGTGCATGACACCGCACCGTTGACCGAGGCGTCGACAGATTGAGCCGGGTCCCGAGCTCACCGAGGAGACCACCGCAAAGATCAAGTTGATTCAGCGCGGTTGAAGATCATGACCCACCGCACCACCTCATATGCGAACAAAGCGACGCAGAGACTTGGAGTTTGAGGTGGGCGACAGGGTTTGGTCAAGGTGGCGCCGATTCGGGGACAATGATTCGGCAGACGGGGTAAGTTAGCCCCAAGGTATATCGGACCGCACGAGATTCTGGAGCGGATAGGCAGTTGGCCTACAGTTGGCTCTACCTCCGAGCATGTTCTGCGGTGCACAACGCTTTTCACGCCGCATGTTGAAGAAGTGCATCCCGGATCCTCGTGCGCATTTATTCCAGTGGAGGAGGTTCACCGAGCCTGATTTGTCGTATCGAGGTACCGATTGCCTTTCTCGGACGCGATACTGAAACTCCGAGCAAGTTGATTCCCATGGTCAAGGTTCTGGTCACATCATACGGACCGGGAAGCGACTTGGGAAACCGAGCAGACATCGAGAGCGATACCCCGAGCAAGATTCAGCGTTTGATGCCCCTCTTGGAGGACCAAGAGTCCTAAGGGGGAGGATGTTACGGTCACCCCGAGCGGGTTGCGACCGGTGACCCGGGCTCCGGTTTAGCCTCGCGGTCACGCTGGCGGCGTTCAGCGGCTCCCGAGCCCTATCCGAGTATCATTTTGGCGAACCCTCCGTATTTGAGGTCGTGTGGGTCCCCCGGACGTTTCCGCCGAAAATATTTTTCTGGCGCCGGGGGGTTGTCGGGGTCGCCTCGGGACGTACAGCGGGCTCGGTAGCACTCTCGAGATCTCAGTTTGGGAAGCCGTTTGCAGTTTTGGAGTCGTGGAGACGTCCCGGAGGTGGTTGTGGAGTTTAATGTTTGGGACGGGACGGTCGGTTCGGCGACTCCCGGCTCGGGACGGGAATCCCGGGCTCGGGATGGGAATTTTCTGACGGCTTTGGGGTAAGTTGTGTTTTAATTTAATATGGAATTTATGGGTATTTTTATAGAATTTTGGAGTGACGGAATTTCGGTTCAGGTTGACACGCTCGCACGTCGGGTTTTGGTTCGGGTTCAGCGAGCTCGGTAGGACACTCCGGAAAGGTAAATGAATTTCTGAAAAATGTTCTGTGAATGTTATAATATTCTGAGGGTTGTGTCCAAGTTTCGTTAATTTTGGAATTCGGTAATTATTTTTGGGCAAAAAGAATTGGAACTTTCGGAAAAATTAGGAGTTAATTTGCAAATGGGTGCAAAATTAATAATAGAGAGCATGGGCACAGCAGCAGACTTTCGGCAGCAAGTGGGGAGGTTTGGGACACTTGTCCATTTATCATTTTATTTGAAAAAGGGAGGAGATATAAAAGGCAAAAAATTACATAATAAATCAAGTAATTCATTTCATTTTCTTCTTCTTCCTTTCTTCTCTTCGCCGCCATTCTTCCTCCTCTTCAAGCTCCAAGTTCTTCATCTCTTCTTGCTGAAATTACAAGGATTTGGGCTCCTAGAATTGGTAAGCTTCTCCCTTTCATCTTCTTTCCAAGTTGAGGACATGATTTGGGTGGATAAAGAAGGAGTTTTCAAGCTATGTGTTTGTTCTTGTCTACTTGAAAGAGTGATCCTCTCCCTTCCATCTTTTAGTATGTTGATCTTGGGCTTGAGGGGAGTAGGAATCTATGGTTGAATGTTGGAAAACTCCATGGAAGAGGGAACCCTAGGGAGGCCGAATTGTTGGAGATTTTTCCAAAATTGTGTGTGTTTGTTTTCTTGAATCATGCTTTAAGTATGTTGTTCCTAGCATGGTTCTAAGATTATCTATGGTTTTAATTTGATGAAAAGCATGCTAGGGAAGAAATCCCCAAATTGGCCGAATTGTTCAAAGGAGGATTTTGTTGATTTTGAAGCAATTGGTTAGTAATCTTGCTTAATAATTGCAATTGGTGATTAAAGAATGCTAATGGAACTTTGTTTGGATTGAAATGGAAGTTGGGTGAGAAATTCTTCTTTTGGCCGAATTGTTTAGGAAAGGGGTTTTGTTGTTTTGATGCAATTGGTTAGTAATGTTGGCTAGGAAGTGAAATTGGTAATTAGTATGATTATTTGGAAGCTTGAATGGTTTGATTTGGAAGTGTGGTGAAAAATTGGTTAAGGGTCAAAGTGTTCAAGTGAAACTTTTTCCATGATAAGGTTGTGCTTTGGTTGGTTTGAATCCTAAATTGGTATTGTGTAGGGAAATAGGTTCATGATGGTGTTTGAAACATCATTTTCGGACAATGGTAGGAAAAGGTAGGTTTATGCGTGTTTTCCTGGAAAGGTGTCCGGAAGGTGGGTTTAAGGGTTGGAATGGGTTTAGTGGTGTATAATTAACAATGTTCGTGCTCGGTTTGTAAAACCGAAGCTTCGTGGAATTTTCCGGAAAGTGCGGGTTTGTGCGGAAATTGTTTTCTCGGGGTTTGTTTGGATGTGTTCGATCCAACTATGGTTGTACAGCTTGATTCTGCGTTGGTGGAGTAGCGCGGACCCGTAGGAGTCAAGTTGTGCATTTCGGCCGGGAGTCGGGATTTTCCCGAGTGTTGGGCTGCGGGCGCGCTTTCGAGGTAAGGGCTTAATTTGGTAAAATGTACGTTTGTTCTCGCTCCATATATGTTATCGTGTATGATATCTCTGCTGTGTTTGTATGTTTTATTTATATGTTCTCGATTCTCGTGGCGAGACCCGTATGGTTGGAGAGACCACGGGTGCTCCTTGGTTCGCTTCGCGTATCCGCACCGGAGTGCCGATACTGCTCGTGACCCTACGACATTTGGGATCGCGACCCCAGCCGGTACCGTGCTATCTGCTCTGCTCGACCAGTATATTCGACCTCTGCCGAGGGCCGCCGTTATGGGTCGCTCGCGGTTGGACCGCATATGTTGGATTCTGATTTACGTTATGCTTTATGTTCATATGTACATGCATATGCTGTGATATTCTGTTTTGCAGGTTCAGATTGTCGCCCTATGGGCAAACTGCACTTTTACCTTAAGCCCTTACTGGGTCCTTTCGAGGACTCACCCTTTTATCTGTTTACCACTTTCAGGCCGTCCTGACAAGCAACCGGCGGAGTAGAGGTTCCGCGGTGCTTCCTTCATTTTGAGGTTGGGTTGCAGCAGCAGTACCACGTGCGGAGGTCGCTTCAGATTCCGCGCTAGGTATTTATAGGATTTTGATTACTGGCTCTGTAGCTGTAACTGCATGCATATAGTTCAGATCATGTAATTTGTAAATGTTGCATAACTTGAGATGTATTCTGTTCTGTCTGTCTTCTGAGTCGTGGGCGGAGCCCCGACTTGCCTATAGTAGATTTGGTTTATCTCAGACTTGGTGCTTCTGTGCTGATGGCGATAACTGATGTTAGCATACCATGAACTGCATGTGTGGTAGAAGTAAGATTGTTAAGCATGCTTGCATTGTATGAGTTTTAGGTTGCTAGTTGTTACTCAACGATTCTATGTTTGAGCTCGATGCTCCGCTGCCGCGTTTTCCGCCGTAATTCCTGTTTCTGACGTCGCGGCCGGCTCCGCCTCCGCAACCGGGCGGGGTGGCTGTGACAGAAGAGAAGAAAAGAAAGAAATGAGATAAGTCTCATATTATGTAATAATAAGCCTTATATATTTTCCCACTTTAAACCCATACCTCCCTTCCTAAATTAAAATAGGACATGTGTCCCATTAATCACACACACACACACTTGCTGCCGAAAAGAAAGGGCTGCTGCTGCTGCCCATGCTGATTTCTTTTAATTTGCACCCAATTGCAAATTAACTCCCAATTTTTCCGAAAGTTCCAATTCTTTTTGCCCAAAAATAATTACCGAATTCCAAAATTAACGAAACTTGGACACAACCTTCAGAATATTATAACATTCACAGAACATTTTTCAGAAATTCATTTACCTTTCCGGAGTGTCCTACCGAGCTCGCTGAACCCGAACCAAAACCCGACGTGCGAGCGTGACAACCTGAACCGAAATTCCGTCACTCCAAAATTCTATAAAAATTCCCATAAATTCCATCTTAAATTAAAACACAACTTACCCCAAAGCCGTCAGAAAATTTCCATCCCGAGCCCCGGGATTCCCGTCCCGAGCCCCGGGAGTCGCCCGGAACCGAACGTCCCGCCCCACATATTAAACTTTACAACCACCTCCGGACGTCTCCACGACTCCAAAACTACAAACGGCTTCCCAAACTGAGATCTCGAGAGCGCTACCGAGCCCGCTGTACGTCCCGAGGCGACCCCGACAACCCCCCGTCGCCAGAAAAATATTTTCGGCGGAAACGTCCGGGGGACCCACACGACCTCAAATACGGAGGGGTTCGCCAAAATGATACTCGGATAGGGCTCGGGAGCCGCCTGAACGCCGAAAAACGTGACCCGCAGGCTAAAACCGGAGCCCCGGGTCACCCGGCCGCAACCCGCCGGGGTGACCGTAATAAAGACACCTCTCGGTGATCGATATCATCGATACACAATCGTCTGTAGTCGATTGACAATCGAAGTGATGCATCCTTCTTCTTGACAAACAGAATCAAAGCACCCCATGGTGAAGTGCTCGGTCGGATGAAGCACTTCCCCTGAAGTTCCTCCAGCTGCTTCTTCAACTCAACCATCTCCACTATCAGCATCCAATAAGGAGGGACAAAAATCGGGGTGGAACCCGACTGCAAATGGATCTCAAACACAATTTCGCGCTCAAGCGGCATCCTAGAAAAATCCTCCGGAAATACTTGCGGAAAATACTGGACCACTGGAATCTTATCCAGCTCTAGTCGAGTGTTTGCCGTATTCAGATCATAGCACTCCTCTGAATCTGATATCGGAACTTGATCCAGAACCTGTATTTCCATGCTACGCTTTACGATATCTACATCGACTGAAACAGAGGGAGGTAGTACCTCTCCAGAAACCGTGATGTTATGGTTAGCACAATCAATGTGCATAAAATTCTTGGACAACCAATCCATCCCAAGAATAACATCGTACTTCGGTGTATTCAACACTAGCAGATCCGACAATATCCTATGCTTGCCAATGGATAGCACGCAATCCCGTGCCATCTCATTGGAAAACAGAAATTGGCTCTCAGCCGTTTGTACTAAGAAGACATCAGGCAGTAAACTGATAGACAAATGCAGAGATACGGCACATTTATGTGCCACAATAGATATGGAAGCCCTAGTATCCAGTAAAGCATGTACATATGTGTCGTTTAGAAGTAGAGTACCTTGGAGTGCCTCAAGACGAGCAATGCCTCCCTGCTCGATCTGAAAAACACACCCAGCTCTAGGCTACTGTAGCGAAGGGGGTGGCTGAAGTGGATGTCGTGGCTGTGGTCTCGGGCCGCCCCACTGTGAACCCGAAACTGCGGATGCGGAACGCTGCCGGTTCCATGTCCCAGCGTCAGAGGGCAATTGCGCACCCAATGGTTATCTGACCCGCATCGCAAGCACTGACCCGCCTGTCGGTAACATGACCGGCCGGGGTGATATCTATCACAACTTGAACAAGACTGTAATGGTGCTGCCACTCCTTTGCCCTTGCCACTCGGCCCAGTCCTGCATGCTTTCCCGGTAGCCCTCGATGGTCACTGATATGCAGAACCTCTCCCTCTGTCTCGGGATCGGTAAGGGGTGTACCGGCTCTCAACCTCCTCCTGCTCGAGGAGTTGGGCTTTCTGAACAGCCTCATGGTAGGATGTGATGTCCAATGGTCTCAGAGGCCACCTGTAGTCGAGATGTAACCTGCGGATGAACCTCTTGGCCTTCTCCTGGTCCATACCATAGTACTGCGGTACGTAGCGAACCAGGCGGTCAAACGCCCACTCATACTCCCCAACAGTCATGTTCCCCTGCTCTAGGTCGTCAAACTCAAACTGCGACTGTCGAAGTTCCCTAGCTGCATCCCCGATATACTATCGGTGGAATAAGCATGTGAACTGCTCCCAGGTGATGTCTAGGTCCCACTCACCTCCCCGCAACGAGTCTGCTCTCAACTGGCCCTGTAGGCTCCTCCACCAGTGATCTGCGTTGTCCTGCAGGTTGAACGTCTCAAGCGATACCATAACTGCAGAAGGAAGGTGTAACCTTCCTAGGAGTTTGTCAACACCCGAAAACCAGGCTTCTGCTATCTCTGGTCCTCCTCTGCCTTTGAACCTCGGGGGGTTCAGGCATTGAAATCTCTCCAGAAGTCTGACCTCGTCAGACTGGTGTCTAAGACCTCCCCGCCATCGGTGGGACCTACGGGAAGCCTCGGTGTCATAATGATCATCGTCTCGCTGACGTCGATGTAGTCGATCAACCTCCTCGCCCTGATGGCGCTTCTGGCCATAACGATCGGATCGAGCCGCGGGGTCGATCGTCGATCGTACCATCTGTGCGCGAGGGTGTTTGTGGTCCTCGTCCTTGTCCTCCTCAGAGTCTATCCCTTGCCATTCCTGCACACTGAGGCGAGCGGTAGTCTGAGTCCCACTGTTCACTCCCTGGTCAGAATGCCCCTGTTGCGGCATAATCGGGTCTTCCTATGGCTGTTGCTGTCCCTGAAACTGTGCTGGCAGTAAGGTACTCAGTAACAGCTATACCTGTCCTAACACCCATACTAAATTGGGAGGGGGTCCCTGCTGCTGCTGAGGGTTTGGTGGTAGTGACTGTGGTTGTTCATGCCCTGGATTCTGCTGAACTTGATTTCTAACTCTCGGAGGCGTGGGATCACGATCCCTACCCTCCGGCAACTGATCATGCTGTCTACGCGTGTTACCCATATAACAAAGCATACAGAATAGTTAACTCTCTCCCTACAGAAGCTAGCAGCAATAGTCTAAGGCTCTGTAGTATAATGCAACACATAATGCAGAGATTCTTTTCAGAATCACAGAATCACATATGTTGGATACTAAATCATAGAATCAGATCAAGATCATATCACAGAATCACATCGTAAGATCAACCAGGCAAAACATAAAGGTACCCGGATTATGTCGGAAGCCCGCACCCAAGCTAAATCTGACCCACACGTCACTACGCACCTCGGTGTCCAAAATTTTCAAATCTGCCCGGTGTACCCTGAACATCCCAGAAGTGCTACGACAGCACAAGAGCTTGATCTTGACAGAATGCCTTGAAGGACCGCCCGCTGCTCCACCACACATTCCAGTGTGGTTCAAATAAGGAGATGGCCAGACTCCGTACAACCCTAGAACAGAAAACGGAACAGCATCTTCGCCCCTCAAAGTCGTCCCCCGCAGAAGTTCATCCCCTAGCTAGTTGTTCCTACTCCAGAAGTTCACTCCTGGACTAGTATACTTGCCTCAAAAGTCCACACCGGGACTGGTCATACTCCACCCTCTCGGCATGACTGATGCGGTCAAACCAAACCTGCTCTAATACCTTGTCAGGGGACGCTCGCGCCCGGTTACGGAGGCGAGGACGCTGTGGGACGGCGGAAGTAGAAGCTACAGTGGAAGCCTCGTAAACGAAAGCGGTCGGTCCAACCGAGACCTGCTGAGTGTGGTAGTCCCATGATCTGGCCCTCAAAGTCTCATTCTCAAAGGCCTGGTGCATAAGAATGCTTTGCTCTTGGAGTATGAAGACAGAGTTATGCGCTTGTATTTTTCGGTCTTCTTTCGACCCGCAACCTGCAAATCTCATACATGACAAGTATACAGTATACATTCTAATTATCCATGGCGAGCCCCGCAACAATGAAATAGGCGAGCACTCCACCATCACCAAACATTCAGTTTATTACACCCTGGGCCATGAACGCTGCGGCGACACGGGGGCGATGGTGTGACGACCGGAACGGGAGCGGAAATTGAAAACATTCCCGGTGTGGTGGGATCCATAACACGGCACATAAAACTTGCTCCGAAGGTGACCCATAAGAAGTGGTACACTACCCAAGAAAATGCCCCTCGCATCTCGCCCCTCGCATCATCATCAGCAGCAACCAAGGAAATACATCGCGAGACCACTGCACCTCGCGAAGGCATTGTTAGGACGGCTTCGCACTTGCTGGCTTCGCCAGGACCTCTCGTGTCACCGCACGCCGCCCGAGCACGGTTGCGGAGGCGGGGCGCCGGGACGCCGGAAGCGGAAGCCGGAAAACAAGAGATGGCAGTCCATCGAGACCCGCCGCGCGTAGCGGACCCGAAAACGGAAGGATTGTGGAAGCAAAACTAACGGAAATTTCATGCGTATAACCAAAAATAAAATGCAACCATACAATTCATGCACTAATAACAGAGTAAGCCCCGCCCTCCGTGGACGAGTGCTTACGCACCAAAACACATATACATACAGAATTCACAGAACCTAACATCTCTAGCAAGCGCCAAGCGCTGAGAACAGATATAGAACAGAATATACCAATGTATATACAGAAATACAGTCATCACAGCAACACAGAAAGTGTGCATATGCAACTACAGAGCCAACCTTAGAATCTAAGTAACAAAATACCTTGCGCGGGATTCACACCAAGTACACAATCCCGGACCGCAAGGTGCAACTGCTGCCAAAACACACCCAAGGCAGAAGCCTCGCGGAAACCTACCCCGCTGCTTACTGACCTACGAAATCCAAAAACAGAACCCAAAAAGGGTGAGTCCTAAAAGGACCCCGTAAGGGACTTGGGGTAAGATAAGTATATGCAACCCCGCAAAAGCAGAAAGATAGCAATATACGCAATGAAATACGAATAACATACATGTACCGAAACAAATCGGAATCCCGAAGGATGTGCGATTCCAAATCGCCATAAACCTTATAACAGATCGGAACGATGACCTCCCACTAAGGGGAGTCGAAGCCGAAGCTATTACGAAGCATGGTGCACCAGGTGGGTAGCGAACCCACAACCTGTCGTAGTGTTAATGCAGACAGTATGCCATAAGGCATACTCCTACAAACGTAGGATTAGCAGGCAGTATGCTACAAGGCATACACCTACGAGATCACGAACTTACCTTAAAGCGAAATTTCCGAAATACCCGCAAAAGCGAAGTGCTACAATACATACACCTACAGACTACGAGAATATGCTCTGGGCATATAATACGAAATACTGCAGAATGAACATGAAACTAAACATACACCTATCTTACCAAAAATAGCAGAACCAAACCCTTACCTCACAATTCCGGGTATTTGACCGATTCTGGACGATTTCCAAACCACGACCCAAACCTCAGAAACCTCTCTTTTTCTAACTTCCGGACCTCAGAATCTGTCAATTCAAGCTAAATTAGCAACCTTACCAACCACACTACCAAACTACACCCCCGACCCCAAAACCGAAAATCCGGCAGAATTTCCGTAAAATTCCAGATTTCCACAGAAATGTCAGAATTCAGAACCAACCTAGACAATGCAAGATTTCACATTGACAAACATCATACAATAAGCAGAACTGATCAAATCCAACCTTAAACCCTTCTTTACCCGCCATTTTCCGATAATCCCGCTTAATTGTAACTTTTTCATTCCTTAACCGAATTCAACATTTCAAACTTCCATCCACTCCTAAATTCAACCCCAACACCATATTAACATCCAATTTAACCAAAATGAACCTCCAACATTGAAAAAGAATCATTCCAACAATTTGATCCTTAACCAATTTTTCACCACACTTCCAAATCAAACCACACAAGCTTCTAATTAATCACACTAATCACCAATTCCATTTCTTAACCAACATTACTAACCAATTGCATCAAAATCAACAAAACCCCTTTCCTATTCAATTCGGCCAAAAGGAGGATTCCTCACCCAACTTCCATTTCAATCCAAACAAAGTTCCATTAGCACTCTTTAATCACCAATTGCAATTATTAAGCAAGATCACTAACCAATTTCACCTAAACAACCAAAACCTCTTCACTAATAATTCGGCCAAAGAGGGCTTTTTCCCTCAACTTGTTTTCCATCAAATTGAATCCACACATAAGCTTAGAATCATGCTAGGATTAACATACTTGAAGCATGAAGCAAGATAACAAACACACATTATTTTGGAATTTTTCCAAAAATTCGGCCAAAAAAGAAATCTTCATCCAAGATGTGTTTTCCAAAATCCAACACTTGATTATCACTCTCCTACCACCCAAGAACAACATACTAAAAGATGGGAGGAAGGGAATCATCCAAACATGTAGCTAAGAACAAACCCATCAAATGCAAAAACTCCTCTTTTCACCACTAATCTTCCAAACTAATGAGAAAAGAGGAGTTAGGAGGATGCTTACCTCAAGTAGCAACCAAATCCTCTTTGATTTCTACCAAAAAGAAGAAACTCAAGCTTGGAGGTGCACATCCATGGTGGTTTCGGCAGCAAGAACAAAGGAAGAAGAAGAAGAAGAGAAGAAATAAGTTTCATTTTATGAAAATACTACCTTATATATTTTCTTCTCTTTTTCCCATACTTCTCTACCATAAATTATAATAGGACATGTGTCCCATTTATCACACACACACACACTTGCTGCCGAAAAGGGCTGCTGCTGCCCATGCTGATTTTTTTTTAATTTTGCACCCAATTGCAAATTAACTCCCAATTTTTCCGAAAGTTCCAATTCTTTTTGCCCAAAAATAATTATCGGATTCCAAAATTAACGAAACTCGGACACAATCTTCAGAATATTATAACATTCACAGAACATTTTTCAGAAATTCATTTACCATTCCGGAGTGTCCTACCGAGCTCGCTGAACCCGAACCAAAACCCGACGTGCGAGCGTGTCCAACAGAACCAAAATCCCATCACACCAAAAATTCCTCAAAAATACCAATAAATTCCAACTTAAATTATAACACAACTTACCCCAAAGCCGTCAGAAAATTTCCATCCCGAGCCCCGGGATTCCCGTCCCGAGCCCCGGGAGTCGCCCGGAACCGAACGTCCCGCCCCAAATATTAAACTCCACAACCATCACCGGGACGTCTCCACGACTCCAAAACTGCAAACGGCTTCCCAAACTGAGATCTCGAGAGCGCTACCGAGCCCGCTGTACGTCCCGAGGCGACCCCGACAACCCCCCGGCGCCAGAAAAATATTTTCGGCGGAAACGTCCGGGGGACCCACACGACCTCAAATACGGAAGGGTTCGCCAAAATGATACTCGGATAGGGCTCGGGAGCCGTCTGAACGCCGAAAAACGTGACCCGCAGGCTAAAATCGGAGCCCCGGGTCACCCGGTCGCAACCCGCTCGGGGTGACCGTAACATTCTCCCCCCCTTAGAACTCTTGGTCCTCCAAGAGTAGCACGAATCAACCAGACAGTGTCGCTACCAATCGAGAAAATATGAACACTCCTCTAACCCGAGAACAATCGGACCACCGTGCGGTGCGGCGGGAGTGGTAGTTTAGACTACCATACTGAGCCTCACGGCGTCCCACCCTCCGGGTGCATCTTATTGCACCCAGTCGAGTTGCAGGTATTTCTACCGGACAACCCCAGACAGATGCGAACCTAAGTCTAACCGATCCACAACAGGCTATCCTGAAAGACATCACGTAAAACAGAAATAGTTGGGGGGTAAGGCCAACCTAACAACTTACTCTGGAAACTCATGAGAACCGATAAAATTCGGGGTAACTTGCCCCACCTAACAAATCTTCTTGTCCCTCGATCGGCGCTACCTCCGGTCTAATTGTCACCAAACTCAGATTCCGAGCCTACGGCGGCGGTTCGTACAAGCAGTGGTGTAGTCATTCGCGGTTTTAATCCGCGCCTATAACAATCTAATCTTCACCGTAGTCTCCTCAAAAGCTCGGGTCCCGGCTTAACCCGATCGACGCATCATCCCAACAGTATGGTGTCATACACCTCCCGTACAACACCTCATAGGGTGCCATGTCAAACGTAGTCTGGAAGCAATTGTTGTATGAGAACTCTATCAAAGTAACTGCTAGTCCCAAACTCCTCCAAAATCCAAAGTACAGATTTGCAACACATCCTCCAATATCAGAATCACCCGCTCCGACTGCCCGTCTGTCTGTGGGTGATAAACTGTATTCATATGGAGTCGCGTGTCCAATGCTTCATGGAAAGCAATCCAGAACCGTGCTGTAAAACGCGGATCACGGTCAGATTCAATGGAGTCTGGTGCTCCATGTAAACGTACAATCTTCACGATGTAAAGCCGGCAAGCTTTTCCGGAGGGTCCGTGACCCGAATAAGCGAAAATTGTGCGCACTTTGTCGGCCGACCCACAAAACCCGGATAGCATCATGATGAAACCGTGTCGGGCGGTGCGGTCGAAAGTCCATCATAACATTACCCCACTTCCAGTGGAATGGGCAAAGTCTGCAGTGTCCTGCCGGATCCTGATGCTCACACTGCTCGAGTGTGCCCCCTCTAAAATCTCATTCCAGAACTCCTGATCCTCCGGTACATAAAGGCAATCTCGGAAGTATAGCAATCCCTGCCTATACTGAAACGTCGGTAACAAATAAACTATTATCTTCCCCAGATAACTTCTTCAATACCAGATCTCTACCTTGCGCTTCGCGCATCCTATCAAGCCACTCAGAATGTATAATAAGTGTAATAACCTGAGCACGCTCCCAGAGCTGCCACCTGTGCCAAAGGCACGTCAGACCACTCTTCTCAGACCAATCACCGACATTTCCTCTCTTAATTAAGCCGGTATACTTCACCTTTCGAGCATCGGCAACCGCGTTGCCCTTGCCGAGAGATGTACCCGATACTACAATAATAGTCCTTAATGTATTCGAGATATCTGCGATTCCTAATGCTAAGCTCCTTATGTTTAAACAGATATTTCATAATTATTGTCTGTAAGAATCTTAATTTTATTACCAAACAGATATTGATTCCAATGTTTCAGCGCATAAATTATTATAGTCAACTCCAGATCATGTGTCAGTTAGTTCAGCTCAGGCGGTCGCAGCTGCCTCGACCCATAAGCTACCACAAAACGCTCCTACACCAACACATATCCCAAACCAGACGTGGAAGCATCCGTATAATTCACATACGGTAAGATCGGATCTGAAAGAGTCAGAATCAGAGCGTTGGTCAACTACCGCCTCAACTTCTGAAAATCCTGCTCACACTTATCAGACCAGACATACAGTTGACCCTTCTTAGTCAACTGCATAAGCGGAGATGCCAGAATAGAAAATCCCAGTACAAACCTCCGATAATATCCTACTAACCCCAGGGAGCTCTTGATCTCCCGTGCCGTGGTAGGTTGTTTCCAATCCTGAACTGCTCTCACCTTCTCTGGATCCACAGACAGACCATGCTCAGATATAATGTGTCCCAGAAAAGTGACTTCCCGAACTCAGAACTCACACTTTGAGAATTTAGCATAAAGCTGATGTTCCCAAAGTGTCTGCAGAACCACCCTCAGATGATCCCGATGCGAATCCTCATCCCGAGAATATATCAGAATATCATCAATAAAACCCATCGGAAATGAGTCCAAGTACGGTCGGAACACCCGATGCATCAGATCCATGAATGCCGCTGTAGCATTGGTCAGCCCGAATGTCTTGACCGTAAGCTCAAAGTGTCCAAATCGGGTGCGGAAAGCAGTCTTAGGTATGTCCTCTTCCTTTACTCTAAGCTAAAAATACCCAGATCAGAGATCAATCTTTAAGAAAACCCTCAAACCCCGAAGTTGATCAAAAAGATCGTCAATTCCCAATAACGGATACTTATTCCTCCCAATAAGAGCATTCAACCGTCTGTAATCAATACAAAGTCAGAGTGTTCCATCATTCTTCTTAACAAACAGAACCAGAGCACCCCATGCTGAAGTGCTCGGTCGGACGAAACTCTTTTGCTGTAATTCCTCCAGTTGCTTCTTCTACTCCTGCATCTCAGAAATAGGCATCCGATAAGGAGGAATAGATACCGGAGCAGTACCCGACTACAGGTGGATGTCAAACACAATTCCCCGCTCTTATGGTAATCCGGGCAACTCCTCCGGAAATACCTGCGGAAAATCTCGAACCAACGGTAAACCATCCAACTTCAACCTAATACCAGCTTCATTCAGATCATAGCATTCCCCTACGCCAACTATCGACAGCTGATCCAGAATCTGTAACTCTTACTGTGCTGTGCGATAATCAAACCTATCGGAGTCGTGAGAGGTAGTACCTCTCCAGAAACCATAATAGTTCGGGTTGCACAATCAACGTGCACAGAGTTCTTGGATAGCCAGTCCATTCCAAGAATAACATCATAGTTCGGCGTGTCTAAAACCAATAAATCCGCTACCATCCGATGTCCGCCTACAGATATCGTACAACCCCGAACCATCTCATTGGAAAACAGAAACTGACTTCCTGCAGTTTTACTAAATGCGTTTGAGGCAAGGTACTAACAGACAGATACAGAAATGTAACACATTTCGGTGTTACAATGGGAACAAATGCTCCTGTATCAAATAACGCAAAAACCGGTATCTCATTCGGGAATATAGTACCTTACAGGGCTTCCTGCTGACTCCTGCCCTACGGTAAGAGGGCAATCCCGTACCCAAAGAGTATCAGACCTGCTACGTAAACATCGGCCCTCCTGCCGATAACAAATTCAACACGAACGATACCTACTACAAATCGGATAAGATCGTGCGGTGGTGCTCCTCTCTACCTCTACTAAAGCGCCCGAAACCGTAATTTCCGACCCGAACATTTTTCTTCACGAGAAAAATGTAAATTATATCCCGACTCCAGATCTTCCTCAAAACGCAAATCGAGTCCCGGGTCACTCCCGAGCCGTTTCTCCGCCTGAATCCCGAAAATCGTCCGACGGCAACCCCGGCCCGAAAAATATTTTCCGCGGAAATGTCCGGTACCTGCCAGGACACTAGAAATCGGATATCGAGTCAATCCGAACTCCGGTTCGAAATCTGGAAGCAATCTGACCGGAGTAGCCGTTGGCCCCGGCGGCCAACCGGCTCAGAATAGCCTCCCTCCAGGAGTTTGTCAATTCCTGCAACCCAAGTCTCTACTACCTCCGGCCCTCCTCGGCCGCTGAACCTCGGGGGATTCGGACTGCAAACCTCTCCAAAAGTCCAACCTCGTCGGACCGGTGTCTCGGATCTCCTCGTCGTTAATAGGACCGACGAGAAGTCTAGGTGTCGTAGTGACCACCCTTGTCGAGTCACTCACTTACGATCCCAAAACTATGGCGAGCGGTGGCTTAAGTCTTGCTATCACCACACGATCAAAATGCCCTTACCGTGGCATAAACAGATTTTCCCCGCCTCTGCCGCCTCGAACCGGCTAAGTGGCGGTAATACCAAATCGAGAGAGGGTCCTTACGACCACTAAACCTCGGGGTGGTGAGTGTGGTTGTTCGGACCACAGGTTACACGAACCCGTATCCTATTCCACGGAGGTGTGGGATCCCAGTCCCACCCCTCCGGTATCAAAACACGTTGTCAACGCGTGTTAACCATATCTCAAAATTTCAGACCAAACGAGTCCGGACAAAAATCGGTCACTCCTAATCCCTACAGAAGCTAGCAGCAGTTTTTCTAAGGCTCTGTAGTGCAATGCAGTACTTAACACAGAAGTTATTTCGCAAAATGATAAAATCATGCCTTTCACAGAATCACAGAAGCAGTTCATGCTTATTTCACCAAATCTTTTCCTAACACACAATTTTACGTACCTGAAACTTTTCCACAATCCCCTTACTCGTAATAATCTTACCAGAATTCCAGAAATCCCGAGTGCGAAATCTGCAACTATCAGGATAACTTGAAGGATCAACTTTGTTCCACAATTTTATTTTGAAGTGGTTCAAGTAAGGAGGTGGCCAATCTCCGTACCAAACCATTCTAAAATAAAATGTACAACAATAGTCGTCACTACAAGTCACCACTGACGACCAATATGGGCACTTACCGCTCGATACCAACTTGTCACCGCACGCCGCCCGAGCCCGGTTGCGGAGGCGGGGCGCCGGGGCGTCGGAAGCGGAAGCCGGAAAACAAGAGATGGCAGGTCCATCGAGACCCGCCACGCGTAGCGAACCCGAAAAGAGAAGCGATTGTGGAAGCAAAACTAACGGAAATTTCATACGTATAACTAAAATAAAATGCAACCATACAATTCATGCATTAGCAACGAGTAAGCCCCGCCCTCCGTGGGACGAGTGCTTACGCACCAAAACACATATACATACAGAATCCACAGAACCTAAAATGTCTAGCAAGCGCCAAGCGCTGAGAACAGATATAGAACAGAATATACCAATGTATATACAGACATACAACCATCATAGCAATACAGAAAGTGTGCATATGCAACTACAGAGCCAACCTTAGAATCTAAGTAACAAAAGACCTTGCGCGGGATTCACACCAAGTACACAATCCCGGACCGCAAGGTGCAATCTGCAAAACACACCCAAGGCGAAGCCTCGCGAAACCTACCCCGGCTGCTGCTACTGGACCTACGAAATCCAAAAACAGAACCCGAAAAAGGGTGAGTCCTAAAAGGACCCCGTAAGGGATTTGGGGTAAGATAAGTATATGCAACCCTACAAAACAGAAAGATAGCAATATACGCAACAGAATACAGAATAACATACATGTACCAGAAACAAATCGGAATCCCGAAGGATGTGCGATTTCAAATCGCCATAAACCTTATAACAGATCGGAACGATGACCTCCCACTAAGGGGAGTCGAAGCCGAAGCTATTACGAAGCATGGTGCACCAGCTTGGGTAGATAACCCACAACTGTAGTAGTGTTAACAGACAGAGTATGCCATAAGGCATACTCCTACAAACGTAGGATTAACAGACAGAGTATGCTACAAGGCATACACCTACAGATCACAGAACTTACCTTAAAGCAGAAATTTCCGAAATACCTGCAAAACAGAAGTGCTACAATACATATACCTACAGACTACAGAATATGCTCTGGGCATATAATACTGAAATACCTGCAGAACAGAACATGAAACTAAACATACACCTATCTTACCAAAAACAGCAGAACCAAACCCTTACCTCACAATTCCAGGGTATTTGACCGATTCTGGACGATTTCCAAACCACGACCCGAAACCCGAAACCTCTCTTTTCCTAACTTCCGGATCCCAGAATCTGTCAATTCAAGCTAAATTAGCAACCTTACCAACCACACTACCAAACTACAACCCCCGACCCCAAAACCGAAAATCCGGCAGAATTTCCGTAAAATTCCAGATTTCCACAGAAATGTCAGAATTCAGAACCAACCTAGACAATGCAAGATTTCACATTGACAAACATCATACAATAAGCAGAACTGATCAAATCCAACCTTAAACCCTTCTTTACCCGCCATTTTCCGATAATCCCGCTTAATTGTAACTTTTTCATTCCTTAACCGAATTCAACATTTCAAACTTCCATCCACTCCTAAATTCAACCCCAACACCATATTAACATCCAATTTAACCAAAATGAACCTCCAACATTGAAAAAGAATCATTCCAACAATTTGATCCTTAACCAATTTTTCACCACACTTCCAAATCAAACCACACAAGCTTCTAATTAATCACACTAATCACCAATTCCATTTCTTAACCAACATTACTAACCAATTGCATCAAAATCAACAAAACCCCTTTCCTATTCAATTCGGCCAAAGAGGGGTTTTCTCACCCAACCTCCATTTCAATCCAAACAAAGTTCCATTTGCACTCTTTAATCACCAATTACATTTCTAAACCATGAATGTTATCCAATTGCATCCAAAACAACAAAATCCATTTTTGAAAATCAACCCATAATTCGGCCATTTGGGGATTTTTCCCTCAACTTGTTTTCCATCAAATTGAATCCACACATAAGCTTAGAATCATGCTAGGATTAACATACTTGAAGCATGAAACAAGATAACAAACACACACCATTTTGGAAAATTCTCCATAAATTCGGCCAACACTAAGTTTCCATCCAAGTTGTGTTTTCCAAAATCCAACACTTGATTAACACTCTCCTACCACCCAAGAACAACATACTAAAAGATGGGAGGAAGAGAATCATCCAAACATGTAGCTAAGAACAAACCCATCAAATGCAAAAACTCCTCTTTTCACCACTAATCTTCCAAACTAATGAGAAAAGAGGAGTTAGGAGGATGCTTACCTCAAGTAGCAACCAAATCCTCTTTGATTTCTACCAAAAGAAGAAACTCAAGCTTGGAGGTGCACATCCATGGAGGTTTCGGCAGCAAGAACAAAGGAAGAAGAAGAAGAAGAGAAGAAATAAGTTTCATTTTATGAAAATACTACCTTATATATTTTCTTCTCTTTTTCCCATACCTCTCTTGCTAAATTAAAAATGGCCAAGTGTCCCATTTAATCACACACACACACATGCTGCCGAAAGAAAGGGCTGCTGCTGCCCATGCTGATTTCCTTTTTAATTTGCACCCAATTGCAAATTAACTCCCAATTTTTCCGAAAGTTCCAATACTTTTTGCCCAAAAATAATTATCGGATTCCAAAATTAACGAAACTCGGACACAATCTTCAGAATATTATAACATTCACAGAACATTTTTCAGAAATTCATTTACAATTCCAGAGTGTCCTACCGAGCTCGCTGAACCCGAACCAAAACCCGACGTGCGGCGTGACAACTCGAACCGAAATTCCGTCACTCCAAAATTCTATAAAAATACCCATAAATTCCATCTTAAATTAAAACACAACTCACCCCAAAGCCGTCAGAAAATTTCCATCCCGAGCCCCGGGATTCCCGTCCCGAGCCCCGGGAGTCGCCCGGAACCGAACGTCCCGCCCCAAATATTAAACTCCACAACCACCTCCGTCACGTCTCCACGACTCCAAAACTGCAAACGGCTTCCCAAACTGAGATCTCGAGAGCGCTACCGAGCCCTCTGTACGTCACGAGGCGACCCCGACAACCCCGGCGCCGAGAAAAATATTTTCGGCGGAAACGTCCGGGACCCACACGACCTCAAATACGGAAGGGTTCGCCAAAATGATACTCGGATAGGGCTCGGGAGCCGTCTGAACGCCGAAAACGTGACCCGCAGCCAAAATCGGAGCCGGGTCACCCGGCCGCAACCCGCTCGGGGTGACCGTAACAAGCATCGGGAAAGGAAGCTGGGAACGGTCATCTCCACGATCTACCCACGTTCTCCATTACATCTCTAGTCTTCTACCACTCTGGAACATGGAGGAGCACTCCACCACTCCCAACACGGGACAACCGCCACCTCAACACCTCCTATAAAAGGATGGCTTAGGAAAGGTACACCCTATCTACACACCTCCCCTCCTCTTTCTGCTCCTGAGTATTTCGTTTAACATTTCGCAGATTACTCCGGAGCTCAAGACCGTCGTTCCGATCACTCCTCCACCGTCCAAGTATCTGGAAGCCCAGTCCCGTAAAGGAACCAGGCTATCAGATTGGCACCGTCTATGGGAAACATAAACCATCCCACGAAGAAACCATTGAAGAGCAGAAGCCATGCCTACCACGAGGAGCGCAAGTCGTCAGAATGGCTGTGGGAGGAGAAATCCTCCCACCACCGCTGCAAACCACAGAGCGTCAGTCCACTCTACCGGGGAAAGCTCATCCCATGGTAAGCGTAATGCCCCTCCTTCCAGGGAAATCGTTCAACCAGCGGGAGCAGGCACCGCCGTAAGGTCAGGGCACGTTGCTCTCTCGACGAATCATAACCAACACAATGTCATCGTTCAGAACTCAGTGGTGGCCGGTGTTGACCCCACGATCCTCGCGTCGACATCGAGGCCGTCGTGCGTAATCAATTTGGTATCGAGCTCGGTTGTACATGTCCATGTGCGAGCGAGACGCAGGCTCCCTTTGGGGGGTGGATGATGTTGCTCATCCCACATGGTAGAGCTATGGGAGAAATCATACCTTTATAAGGGTGATTGCTCCGTAGTTTCTTCAAGACGCGTTTTACCTAGCGGGCTTACCACCTAGTGTGGCAGACTAAGCGGGCCAGAGTAAGAACAAATCCGTGCGGGCTGGGCCCAAAGCGGACAATATCTTGGCATGTACACGGTCCGTCTGTAACAATTTGGTATCAGAGCTCGGTTGTACATGACCATGTGCCGAGACGCCGGGCTCCCTTTGGGGGTGGATGATGTTGCTCATCCCACATGGTAGAGCTATGGGAGAAATCATACCTTTATAAGGGTGGTTGCTCCGTAGTTTCTTCAAGACGCGTTTTACTCGGCGGGCTTACCACCTAGTGTGGCGGACTAAGCGGGCCGAGTAAGAACAAATCCGTGCGGGCTGGGCCCAAAGCGGACAATATCTTGGCATGTACACGGTCCGTCTGTATCAATTTGGTATCGAGCTCGGTTGTACATGTCCATGTGCCGCCGAGACGCTGGGCTCCCTTTGGGGGTGGATGATGTTGCTCATCCCACATGGTAGAGCTATGGGAGAAATCATACCTTTATAAGGGTGGTTGCTCCGTAGTTTCTTCAAGACGCGTTTTACCTGGCGGGCTTACCACCTAGTGTGGCGGACTAAGCGGGCCAGAGTAAGAACAAATCCGTGCGGACTGGGCCCAAAGCGGACAATATCTTGGCATGTACACGGTCCGTCTGTATCAATTTGGTATCAGAGCTCTGGTTGTACATGTCCATGTGCCAGCGAGGACGCTAGGCTCCCTTTGGGGGTGGATGATGTTGCTCATCCCACATGGTAGAGCAATGGGAGAAAGCATACCTTTATAAGGGTGGTTGCTCCGTAGTTTCTTCAAGACGCGCTTTTACCCGGCGGGCTTACCACCTAGTGTGGCAGACTAAGCGGGCCGAGTAAGAACAAATCCGTGCGGGCTGGGCCCAAAGCGGACAATATCTGGCATGTACACGGTCCGTCTGTATCAAATTTGGTATCGAGCTCTGGTTGTACATGTCCATGGGCCAGAGGACGCCAGGCTCCCTTTGGGGGTGGATGATGTTGCTCATCCCACATGGTAGAGCTATGGGAGAAATCATACCTTTATAAGGGTGGTTGCTCCGTAGTTTCTTCAAGACGCGCGTTTACCGGGCGGACTTACCACCTAGTGTGGCAGACTAAGCAGGCTAGAGTAAGAACAAATCCGTGCGGGCTGGGCCCAAAGCGGACAATATCTTGGCATGTACACGGTCCGTCTGTATCAATTTGGTATCGAGCTCGGTTGTACATGTCCATGTGCCGGCGAGGACGCCGGGCTCCCTCTGGGGTGGATGATGTTGCTCATCCCACATGGTAGAGCTACGGGAGAAATCATACCCTTATAAGGGTGGTTGCTCCGTAGTTTCTTCAAGACGCGCGTTTTACAGGCGGGCTTACCACCTAGTGTGGCGTACTAAGCGGGCCGCAGTAAGAACAAATCCGTGCGGGCTGGGCCCAAAGCGGACAATATCTTGGCATGTACAAGGTCCGTCTGTATCAATTTGGTAAGAGAGCTCTGGTTGTACATGTCCATGTGACACCGTGGACGCTGGTCTCCCTTTGGTTGGTGGATGTTGTTGCTCATCACACATGGTAGAGCTATGGGAGATATCATACCTTTATAAGGGTGGTTGCTCCGTAGTTTCTTAAAGACGCGTTTTACCTGTCGTGCTTACCACCTAGTGTGGCAGACTAAGCGGGCGGAGTAAGAACAAATCCGTGCGGGCTGGGCCCAAAGCGGACAATATCTTGGCATGTACACGGTCCGTCTGTATCAATTTGGTATCGAGCTCGGTTGTACATGTCCATGTGCCGGCCGAGGACGCCGGGCTCCCTTTGGGGTGGATGATGTTGCTCATCCCACATGGTAGAGCTATGGGAGAAATCATACCCTTATAAGGGTGGTTGCTCCGTAGTTTCTTCAAGACGCGTTTTACAGGGCGGGCTTACTACCTAGTGTGGTAGACTAAGCGGGCGAGTAAGAACAAATCCGTGCGGGCTGGGCCCAAAGCGGACAATATCTTGGCATGTACACGGTCCGTCTGTATCGCTTTCAGAATTGGGAGACAAGTTAAGGGACACTTGTCTCTTTGTTATTTAAGTAGAGAAGTATGGGAAAAAGAAGGGAAATATATATATATATATATATATTTAGCTTATTTATTTCATAAAAAGACTTATTATTTCTTCTTCTTCTTCTTCTTCTTCTTCTTCTTCTTCTTCTTCTTCTTCTTCTTCCTCACTTCATCCGCCACCATTGAAGAGCACCTCCAAGCTTGAAGTTCTTCATCTTGGCTCAAATCAAAGAGGAATTGGGTCCTTCATGTGGTAAGTTCCTTCCTAAGCTCTCTTTACTTGTTGGAATTAAGGATTAGTGAAGAAAAGAGGTGGTTTTGAGAATTAAGGATTTGTTCTTAGCTATAAGCTAGGATGATTCTCTTCCTCCCATCTTTTAGTATGATGCTCTTGGGTTATAGGGGAGTGATAATCAAGTGTTAGATTTTGGAAAAAAACTCCTTGGATAAAAATCCCCTTTTTGGCCAAAATTCTTGGAAATTCTAAGTTGATGCGTGGTTGTCTTCTTGATTCATGCTTCAAGTATGTTAATCCTAGCATGATTCTAAGCTTATGTATGGATTCAATTTGATGGAAAACAAGTTGGGTTGGAAACCCCCAAATGGCCGATTATGTTTGTTGTTGTTCAATGTTGAATTTGGTTGTTTTGGATGCAATTGGTTAGTGTTCTTGGTTTAGAAGTGTAATTGGTGATTAGAATGGTTGTTTGGTAGCTTGTTTGGATTGAATTGGAAGTTAGGTGAAATGTTGCTTTGGAACCGAATTGGTTAAGTGAAACTTTTCCTATGTTGGAGTTTGGCTTTGGTTGAATTGGATGTTAAAATGGTGTTGGGGTTGAATTTAGGTATGGTTTGGAGTTTGAAACATTGATTTCGGGTAAGAAATGGAAAAGTTACTATTAAGCGGGTTTATCGGAAAATGTCGGGTAATGAAGGGTTTTAAGGTTGGATTTGATCAGTTCGCTTGTTGGATTATGTTTGTCAATGTATAGTTTTGCATTGCCTAAGTTGGTTCTCAATTCGATGTTTCATGCGGAATCTGGAATTTTACGGAAATTCTAGGATTTTCGGTTTTGGGGTCGGGGTGTAGTTTGGTAGTGTTATTGGTAATGTTGCTAATTTAGCTTGAATTGATAGATTCTGAGGTCCGGAAGTTAGAAAAAGAGAGGTTTTCGGGTTTTGGGTTGCGGTGTGGAAGTCGTCCAGAATCAGTCAAATACTCTGGATTTGTGAGGTAAGGGTTTGGTTCTGTTATTTTGGTAAGATAGGTATATGTTTTGTTTCACTTTACATTCGCAAGTATTTCGGTATTATATGCCTTAGGGCATATTCTCGTAGTCTGTAGGTGTATGTGTTGTTGCATACATTTTGCAAGTATTTCGGAAATATGTGCCTTAAGGTACGTTACGTGATTTGTAGGTGTATGCCTCGTGGCATACTGCATGCATTAACCCTACGTTTGTAGGTGTATGCCTTGTGGCATACTGCATGCATTAACCCTACGACAGGTTGTGGGTTCGCTACCCACCGGTGCACCATGCTTCGTAATAGCTTGGCTTCTGACTCCCTTAGAGGGAGGCTGTCGTTCTGATTTGTTATAAGGGTTTATGGTGATTTAGAATCGCACATCCTTCGGGATTCTGATCTGTTTTTATTACATGCACGATATTCTGTATTCTGTTTCATATATTCTGTATATTGCTATCTTTCTGTTTTGCAGGGTTACATATGCTTATCTTACCCCAAATCCCTTACGGGTCCTTTCGAGGACTCACCCTTTTTGGGTTCTGTTTTTGGGTTTCAGGTAAACCTGGTAAGCAGCAGCTTTAGCTTTACCTTGCGGGCGGGGATTTTGTAGAGGTAGCGGTTTTGGTCTGGATCCCGCGCGAGGTATCTGATGCTTAGGTCATAGGTTGGCTCTGTAGCTGCATGAGCATACTTTCTGGATTGGTTGTGATGATTGTATATATGTATATATTATGTTCTGTTGCATGTTCTGAGCGCCTGGCGCTTGCTAGAAACCCTATGTTCGAAGAACTCTGTATGTATCTTTGTTGTGTGCGTAAGTACCCGTCCACGGGGGGCGGGGCTTACTTTGTTGCTAATGCATGAACTGTATGTATGGTGATGGTGATGTGCTCGTCCGTTTCCGAAGGGCGAGACTCACCATGGTTTTTATTTAGTATATGTATGAAATTTTCAGGTTGCTTCCACAATCGCTTCGCTTTTCGGGTCCGCTACGCGCGGCAGGTCTCGATGGACCTGCCATTCTGTATTCATTCCGGCTTCCGCTTCCGACGTCCCGGCGCCCCCGCCTCCACAACCGGGCTCGGTTGGCGTATGGTGACACCCCTAGGTATGGAAAGCACTCTCCGTGTATCCTTTCAATTCCCTGTGACTAATAACGTTGCAGAATATGAAGCCCTCATCGCGGGCCTCAAGCTAGCCATCAGAGTGGGTATTCGCCGGATACACATTCACAGCGACTCCAAACTGGTGATACACCAAGTATAGGGGTGTTTAGAGTGCAAGGATGCCACTCTGATCAAATACCTGAAGCTTGTCAATTCACTGCGGGCGAACTTCGAGGAGGCAGTCTTTATTCATATCCCTCGTTCTGAGAACACCATCGCGGATATGCTCTCCAAGGGGAAAACACCTTCGACACTGGAGACCCTGGCTCGACCATCTATAGACGGAGCTGTTGACATTGGCTCACTAGAGGTAGCTGATCCAGACGACTGGCGAACTCCCATCATCACCGAACTCAAGGGGATGGCCACAGATCCACGCACCCGCACTCGAGTGACGAGATTCGTCCTCGTAAACGGGCTGTTGTGGCATCGTGGGTTCTCCTCACCACTTCAACGGTGCCTCACCACCAAGGAGGGACTCTGTGTATTGGAAGCCATCCACCAGGGCAGTTGCGGTGTCCACATTGCAGCAGAGGCACTGACACACAAAGCCCTTCGCCAGGGGTACTACTGGCCAACCTTCAAGAAAGATGCAGCCTCACTGGTCAGAACATGCCATCAATGCCAGATCAACTCGCGCATCCAACGACTAACATCAACGGAGTCGGCCGCACTCACAAACCCTGTACCTTTCACCCTTTGGGGTCTTGACATTATTGGACCAATGCCAAAGGCGACAGGCCAGTACCAGTTCTGTGTCGTCGCCGTAGACTACTTCACTAAGTGGATTGAAGTCGAGCCCCTGGTGAAGATTACGTCTTCCAAAATCATCAGCCGATATGGCAGCCCTCGCGCCATCATCACAGACAATAGAAGCCAGTTCGCCAGCCACAGCGTCCAGCAATGGGCTGAAGACAACAAGATCCGCATGCTCTATGCCCCAGTGGCGCATCCGCAGTCTAATGGCCAAGTTGAGGTGACCAATCGCACAATCAAGGAAGGACTCAAGAAACGCCTAGCTGGCGCAAAGGGGCGATGGGTCGATGAACTCCCAAGCGTCCTATGGGACTAGAGAACGACAAGAAGAACACCGACGGGGGAGACACCCTTCTCCCTGGTCTATGGCACTGATGCGCTCCACCCCATTGAGGCAGACTTCCCAACAATAATGATAGTCGCGTTCCTGAAGCAGGTGCGGACTCTCAGTTGAATGGTTGATGGTGGTGGTGTTCTTGAAGACTCCAAGCTTGCTGTTCAGAGTAATCTGTGGAAGATAAAGAGAATACTCAGAAGTAGCAGAGAGGAGTGGGGGGCATGTAGTAGCTTACCCAATTTAAGGTGGACATCACCCTATTTATAGGGTGATGCCAGGAGAAGAAGCCTCCCCCAATTGAAGCCCTTGGACAGGCTGTGAGACAAGTCTGTCAGACTTTTGGAGATAAGGCGGCTGTGATGATGATCTCAGCAAACCGCCTTAGGTGATTCGTTTGTCAGAGGATAGAAGATATCTGGCGTGTGAGCCAAGGGAAGATCACTCAGGCTCGTGCTTCCCTCCTTATTGACTGCTGAAAGTCAGATGACCAAGTGGTCTTTCCTGAGTTAAGTATGCAGCGGCGAGGGCCAGCAAGGGGCGAAGGCCAGCAAAGGGGCGAAGGCCCAGATAAAGCGGAGCCAATAAAGGTATAAGGGCTGCACGAACCGTGAGTGTAAGGGCCTTGTCTGGCGGGGCCAGTACAGGCATGAGAGACCTCGCGAAGGCGAGTGAGACCGCGAGGGCGAGACCCGCGAAGGCGTAAGAGACTCGCGAAGGCAAGTGAGGCCGCAAGGGCGAGACCTGCGAGGGCGATACTTGAGACCGTGAGGGTGAGTCCTCGCGAAGGCAAGACTTGAGACCTACGAGGGTGAGACTTCGCGCAGGCGATACTTGAGACAGTGAGGGTGAGTCCTCACGAAGGCGAGACTTGAGACCTGCGAGGGTGAGACCTCGCACAGGCGATACTTGAGACCGCGAGGAGTCAGACCTCGCGCAGGCGATCTGGGAGACCGTGAGGGTGAGTCCTCGTGCAGGCGAGAACGCATTTGCTTGGGTAGTGTACCAAATAAGGATGATCAACTTCAACGACGAGGCTAATACTTAAGGGCTGCGCGCCAAACTAGACCTGCTTGAAGAACTACGCGAGGGAGCACGCCTTCGCCAGTTCGCGCTCAAACAGCGTCTCAACTTGCAACATGACGCCAAAGTCAAACCCGAGGCACTCAAACCGGGCGGCCTCACGCTACCCAGGTCGGTCATCACTGCTCGCGACCCCAAACAAGGCGTCCTGCGACCCAACTGGGATGGTCCTTACATCATCCAAAAACAAGTCTGACCGGGCGTTTATGAGTTGCAGGACCAATATGGGAAACAACTCCCTCGCAACTTCCATGCGGACGACCTCCGTCCATACTACGTGTAAATCATGGTAACCTCATGGCTTGAATGAATAAAATGTTTCTCCACTTCTTAACGCCACTGTGGAATAATATCACCAACGACTGCCCAAACGCCTTCTGCACCCGATCGGTCAAAACGGCTAAAAGCCTAACCTATTAAGGTAACGGCATCAGTCCTTGTCAGGACGCCCATACACGCAAACATGCGTACACTACCCAAGGGCATCGCCAATGCGAACCTTGCGATAAATCTTTGGGACCTCGCGATGCGAACCCCAACAGATCTCCAAGCTTGAAGCAGTCTTGTCCACGGCGGAAACAACTGGGCGAGCAGGTTCTCTGGCAGACGAACAGTCTACTGGTAATTTTATCAAACACCTCACAGGCAGAAATGAAAGAGTGAGCTCTTACCTGAAATTGCAAAGACGAAAGCAGACCAACGCAGGAGCAACGGGTGCTACAAGGAATCAAGCATTCTCCACAAATATCAAACTCAAACGCAAAAGCAGAAGCAAACAACCAGGCAAAAACACGAGAATGTAGAAGTGAGTTCGAGCAAAAGAACGAAAAGGCAAAGGACAGAGATCCGCGAAAGAAACTGGCTATTTATAGGCCCAACCCTAACGAAGTCGAAACGTCGCCTCAAACAGAGAACTAATCGCAGCAAGTCGCGTGTCAAAAATCGCTAACGGTAAGAAACGTTTGTCCTACCGCCAAAGTGACTGTTCCCAACGGTCAACTTTAAAGCCAAAACACGGAGTACAGGACCCTGCCCATACTCCACCTCTAGGAGGAGGCACCTTGGTACACTACCCAAGTAAATGCCCCTCGCATCTCGCCCCTCGTGTCATCATCAGCAGCAACCAAGGAAATACATCGCGAGACCACCGCACCGCGCGAAGGCATTGTCAGGACGGCTTCGCACTTGCCGGCTTCGCCAGGACCTCTCGGGTTCGCATCTCCTGGCCTCGCCAGGCAAGGCCTTCGCATCTTCTGGCCTTCGCCACCCATCACTTAGCAGCGTCACAGACTGGGGAAAGGAAGCTGGGAACGGTCATCTCCACGATCTACCCACGTTCTCCATTACATCTCTAGTCTTCAACCAATCTGGAACATGGAGGAGCACTCCACCACTCCCAACACGGGACAACCGCCACCTCAACGCCTCCTATAAAAGGATGGCTTGGGAAAGGTACACCCTATCTACAAACCTCCACTCCTCTTTCTGCTCCTGAGTATTCCGTTTTACATTTCGTAGATTACTCCGGAGCTCAAGATCGTCGTTCCGATCACTCCTCCACCGTCCAAGTATCTGGAAGCCCAGTCCCGTAAAGGAACCAGGCTATCAAGAAGATGACAATCACCCTCGACGCGGCTTGGAAAATGTGCGTTGCCGGTTTTCTTGCTCCGCACTTGAGGTTGTTGACTTCCAATGCTTATAACTTAACTTGTAGAACTCAGGCGGGTCTGAAACAGCTTCCAGCCTCTTCCTCATTTCCGGGGCTACGAAACGGACTATTGGATGACCACGTTTAGATGTGAAACAAGGAAGATATAGCGCTTTGACGTTTGCATCCGGTTGCTGCCCGAAATGCTAACAAACGAAAATCCCGTAAATCGCTATCTTGGGACACGATCTGACGTACCCGAAAAACCTGCACCGGATTCAAACATATAGATGCCAAATAGCATATCATACTTGACAAATATCCACAAGTAAGACGAGCCCTGACCCCACTGAAATGGGCAAGTACTCGGTCTACACTAACATCACAGAATAAAGTTGCGGAGTTGAACACCTACATGTACATGCAGTTTGAAACATGGAATCCAAGTATATTTCATTATATGTCAAACCCGTACATACACGCAGACATAACATAAATAGAATCCAGATAGCATACAAAGTGAGCTTTGCCCCTACTGTAATGGGCAAGCACTCAACAAATATAATGTTCCTTATGCACAAGTGTAACTACTGTATATCCTTATACAGGCAGCAGAAATGCTAACTACATGCATGCTCGCTATTTACATACAGAGCCAACCAGAAAGATAGGAACACCTATGAGACGCGGGATTAGAAGTCCTCAACTTCTCAGAGGATCCTCGCGTAGACAATTGCTGCTGCTATTACAACACAACAGTACAATCGTTAGTAATTCCCGATGTGCTAGACAGCACCGCAGAAAAAGCAGAAAACGTAGATTAGGAAAATATCAGCCACAGACTCGGATTCACATTCAGATTCAGACTCAGATACAGAAACAGATTTCAGAATACATATTTCATACTCAGATTTCAAATATCAGATCCCAGACTACCCCTTACAGTCAGAAAATCAGACAGAACAGAAGGTTACCTGAAACATAATAAGACAACACACCCAGACTCACTCTGCGTGTTACAGTCACCCCGAGCGGGTAGTGACTTTGGTGTTCCGGGGCTACGTTTCAAGCATGTGGGGCATGTCTTCGATTGGTCAGACTGTCACAGCCACCCCGCCCGGTTGCGGAGGTGGGGCCGACCGCGACGTTCGGAAACCGGAACCCATGGCGGATAGCGCGGTGGCGGAGCATTTTACCCATTTAACAGAATAATCGATACTAACATGCAACCTACCAAAATCCATACATGGCAAGTATACAAGTAGCTCAGCAATTACCAAACACGCAGTTCATGGAATATCATTTATTACAACAAAACACATGATCACCAAATCTATTTCCACATCAAAACCAGTATATACAACATAGGCAAGTTGGGGTTCCGCCCTCGACTCAGAAGACAGTTCAATATCAGCAGATACCCAGAATATATATATATATATATATATATATATCATATACAAGCTCATGATCAGCTATACATGCATGCAACTACAGCTACAGAGCCATCAAAACTAAAGCCTGAATATACCTAGTGCGGAATCGAAAACCTTTTCTTTCAGGAGATTTCCGCACGTGGTACTGCTGCTGCTGCTGAAGACCAAAATAACAGAAAGCACCGCGGATCTCTATTCCACCAGTTGCTTTTCAGAACAACCTGAAAGGTGGTAAACATATAAGGGGTGAGTCCTCGGGAGGACCCAGTAAGGGCTGAGGTAAGATACAGTTTGTACAAGTATCTGCTGAACCGAACCTGCAAAACAGAACAAGCACCAACACAAATATACATATATATGAATGTATGCAAAGTCAGAGGTAAGCCGGAACCCATCACATGCGGTCCAACCGCTGACCCTTATAATAATCACAGAACGACAGCCCTCTCCAAGAGGTCATAAATATACAGAAGCACGGTACCGGCTGGGGTCATGATCCCCAAACTGTCGTAGGGTCACAGAAGTATACCTGCACTCCCGGTGCGTGTATACACAGAATGTCGGCACCCACCAGTGCAGACACTACAGAACAGAACCAAGGAGCACCCGTGGCCTCTAAGACCATCCGGGTCTCGTCACAGAACAGAACCATATAATAATAATGCATATGCAGAACAGAATATAATATACCAAAACGTATAAACAGAAATATCAGCGCCTAGCGCGGATATGCAGAACAACATATAAACCCTTGGCCTCCAAGACCACCTGGGTCTTGAAACAGAACAAGTACAAACATGTACCCTACCATATGACAGGTCCCGGGATCATCGGACCAACGTCCTCAACCTGGAATCCTGCCTCAACTAGACCCGATATACATAAAGTCCCATTCCAGAATGCATAACGAGAGAAGTTGAACCCTTACCTCGAAACACTGCCCCGCAGCACAACTCCCGGGAAATCCCGACTCCCGGCTCGAAAAGTGCAAACTGAACTCTGATGGTCCCACACTGCTCCACCAACGCAGAATCAAGCTGAACAATCACAAACCAGTTAGAACTCATCAAAATACACCCCCAGAAACCAAACCCGCACAATCCCGCACTTTCCCGCAAAAATCCACAGAAAGCTCGGTTTCACAAACCGAGCGTAACCTTGTTATTCCAACACCCACAAACACATTCCAACCTTTAAACCCTTCATTTCCGACATTTACCGATAAACCCGCATAAAGGTAACTTTTCCATTTATTATCCGAAAATGACGTTTCAAACACCATACCGCACCTAAATCCAACCCCGATACCAATTTACCATCCAATTCAACCAAAATACAACACCAACATAGAAAAAGTTTCCTCTAAACATTTCGGCCCTTCACCACATTTTTACCCAACTTCCAATTCAATCCATTCAAGCCATCAAACAATCATTCTAACCACCAATTCCATTTCCTAAGCAAGAATGCTAACCAATTGCACTTAAATCAATCAAAATCAACTTTGAACCCTAACCTATAATTTCGGCCAAAAGGGGGTTTTTCACCCAACTTGTTTTCCATCAAATTGAAACCATACATAGGCTTAGAACCATGCTAGGAACAACATACCAAGAGCATGATTCAAGAACACATACATACACCAATTTAGAAATTCTCCCTTGAATTCGGCAATAATAGGGTTTTGCAACCAAGAGGTTTTTCCAAAATCCAACCATAGATTCTTACTCCTCTCCTTCCCAAGATCAATATACTTAAATTTGGAAGCAAGAGAATCATCCTAGATGGTAGTCATGAACAAACCTAATTTCCATAAATCCTTCTCTTTTTCCCACAATTTCTTGTTTCCAAGTTGAAAAGAGAGAAAGGGAGGAAGCTTACCACACTTAGAACCCAATTTCTTGTTGATTTTAGCCAAGATTTGAAGAACATGAAGCTCATGTGAACAGTAGAAATGGCGCACCAAGAGGAGGAAGAAGAAGATGAAAAATGATGAAATTATTTCATTAATCCCTTTATATATTTCTTCCTTTATCCATCTCTTTTCATACTTAACCAAGAATTGCCAAGTGTCCCTTATCTCATACACACAACCGACTTCAGCCTCCCTTCCTTTCTGATTATTGCTGTTTTGTGGCTAAATTACACCCTAATCCCCAAACTCTCCCAAAAGTTACAATGCAACATCCCACATGGAAGGTTTAAAGGGGGATTATGGTGTATATAAGGTACATCACCCTCCTTCCCTTCAAGAGGCCTTTTAACGGATGTTGAATTGAGGGGGAAAAGGCTGGGACGTAACCCCAAGACCATCCATTCCGTTAGAAACAAAACCGTGAGGGGGAAAAGGCTGGGCCGTAACCCCAAAGCGGACAATATCTTGGCACTGTACACGGTCTGTGACACAGACAGCTCCCGGATCTTTTCTAAGTAATATTCTCCGGATCTTTTCTAAGTAATATTCTCCGTTTTGGGGTGCTTTTCCCCTCACGGTTTTGTTTCTAACGGAATGGATAGTCTTGGGGTTACGGCCCAGCCTTTTCCCCCACAAACCAACATCCGTTAAAAGGCCTCTTGAAGGGAAGGAGGGTGGTGTACCTTATATACACCATAATCCCCCTTTAAACCTTCCATGTGGGATATAACATGTCACGGACCATGGCTAGATCTTCCCCGACCATGGCTAGATCTTCCCCGGTCCAACCGGCATCGCCATGCGTCGGCATCGCCATGCATCCGGACTCATCCACCCCCTAGGGAGCCCAGCGTCCTTGCTGGCACATGTGCACTGTACTACCCGGGCTCTGATACCAATTGTGACAGACCATGTACAGTGCAAAGATATTGTCCGCTTTGGGGTTATGGCCCAGCCTTTTCCTCCTCACGGTTTTGTTTCCAACGAAATGGATTGTCTTGGGGTTACGGACCAGCCTTTTCCCCCTCAATCCAACATCCGTTAAAAGGCCTCTTGAAGGGGAGGAGGGTGGTGTACATTATATACACCATAATCCCTCTTTAACCCTTCCATGTGGGATGTAGCATGTCACGGACCATGGCTAGATCTTCCCCGACCATGGCTAGATCTTCCCCGGTCCAACCGGCATCGCCATGCGTCGGCATCGCCATGCATCCGGACTCATCGCGATGCCGGTTGGACCGGGGAAGATCTAGCCATGGTCGGGGAAGATCTAGCCATGGTCCGTGACATGCTATATCCCACATGGAAGGTTTAAAGGGGGATTATGGTGTATATAAGGTACATCACCCTCCTTCCCTTCAAGAGGCCTTTTAACGGATGTTGGATTGAGGGGGAAAAGGCTGGGACGTAACCCCAAGACCATCCATTCCGTTAGAAACAAAACCGTGAGGGGGAAAAGGCTGGGCCGTAACCCCAAAGCGGACAATATCTTGGCACTGTACACGGTCTGTGACACAGACAGCTCCCGGATCTTTTCTAAGTAATATTCTCCGGAATGCTTTCATAGTTAAGGTCGCATGAGTCCCACGCATGTTTCCGCGGAAAATAATTTTTCGGCAGCAGAACATGTTTCTGGACGATCAGTCAGCTCGGTAGCTTTACCGGGACCTCGGAAAAGGGAACCGTCAGCATATTTGTGGCCGTACGAGCATTCCGCATCTTTTTACGGAGTATATTTTTTGGGACGGGATGTTCATTTCTGGGCGACACCTGGGTCTCGGGATGAAAAACCCGGGGGCTCGCGATGGAAGTTTTGTGACAGCTTTGGTGTGAGGTGTGCTATTGCTCGGGACAGGTAATATGGTGATAACCGAGCAAGCACACATGATGGGATTGTTTGGCTCGGTAAAGCTAGCGCACACGTCGAGATTACTCGGGTGAAGTTGGCGAGGGATTACATCCCAACACTTGGTGGATTTGATGGAAACTTGAAGAAGCTTCGAGGTAAGGTTACCAAAACTATGTGTTAGACTTTCTGTATCTGGATGATTCTGTGAAGTTATGAATGATATTTCCATGAACTGCATGTTTGGTGATGGTTGGGTGCTCGCCTATTTCAGTGGGGCGGGGCTCGCCATGGATAGTTAGGATTTTATCGTATAATTGCCATCTGTGAGTTTTGTAGGTTCCGGGTCATAACACGACCAATGAGTTTACAAGTGAGCAAAGTGTTCTCAGGCACTGGGTCATGGGACCACTGCACGCAGCAGGATTTGGTTGGACCGACCGATTCCGCGGTTACCGCCGTAGTTGCCTCTTCCGACGTCACGAGCGGCCCCGCCTCCGCAACCCGGCGAGGGCCCTCGTGACAAGTTGGCACCGACCCGAGAGGTGGAATATGATTAGTCTCGGTGTGGATTTCAGAGGCAAGTATACCAGTCCAGGAGTGGACTTTTGGAATAGTAATGCCAGTTCATGGATCAATATCTGCGGGAGATGACTTTGAAGTGCAAGATACTGTTCTACGTTCTATACTGGGGCAGTTCTGTACGGAACCTGATCAACTCCTTACTTGAACCACTTTGGAATGTGTGTGGTGTAGCGGGTGATACCTCGAAGCATTCGGTTAAGATTGAACTCCGGTGCTGTGGTAGCACATTTGGGAGGTTGTGGTACTCCGGGCAGATTTTGGAATTTTGGACATCAGAGCGCGTAGTGAAGCGCGGGGTTAATACAGCTCGAGTGCGGGCTTCCGACATAATCCGGGTACCTTTATGTTTGTTAGGTTGTTTTATGATGTGATTTTGTGATATGATCATGATCTGATTATGTGTTTAAGTATAAGGTACATTTGGTTCTGTGATTCTGAAAAGAATTTATGCATCATGCATTGCATTACAGTACATAGCCTTAGAATACTGCTGCTAGCTTCTGTAGAGAGAGAGTTAACTGTTCTGTATGAGTTGGTATATGGTTAGGAAGGGTTTCAGGAAACAGTTAACACGCATAGACAACGTGATCAGTTGTCGAAGGGTAGGGACCAGGATCCCACGACTCCAAGAGTTAGAAGGCGGATTCAGCGGAACTAAGGCCTGAACAACCACAATCACCACTCCCGAATCTTCAATAGCCACAAGGACCCCCTCCCAATTTGGTATAGGTGTTGGGATGGGTTGGCTATCTGAGAATTCTATGCATATTGGTTGTGCTTGTCACCCCACCGCCCCCGGAAGTCTCGGCGGAAGCGATTCTGTGGTTGTGCCTGCGATGGGCGTGAATCGGAATTTCTCTTTAAAATGGTTTCGTGGACCCGAACCAAACCCTTAAAACGTTTTCCTTTCGGTTTGAAGGTTAAGTCGTGCTGCAGGTTTTACGACGTCTTTCTAATCCTAAACCTGCACCCGAGACACGTTAGTTGTTTTACAGAATATCGCGTGCGGAAACAAAAGCAGATGATAGGAATATAGGCAGAAGGAGTTTCGCCCTCTTCGTAGGGTCGGAAACTCCCTACGAATAATATACAGACCCAAGTGCTAAAAATAAACTATATGCAGTACATCTACAGAGCCGGGTCCAAAAGCGGTATGTACCTCGCTATCAAAGAGGTGCTGCTGTTGCTAAAACGCAAACAAGAGAATTAACGTTAGACAGAACAGATATTTCAAATGCAGATCACAGAAGGGGTCTAACAAGAAGTAACCCCCAGTCATAACCAGATAAATACCTCAGACTAAAGAGAAATGCAGAACGAGCACCGCGGGAGATCTACTCCGCAGGTCGTTTACCCGGATCCCCTGAAAAGGTTTAATATGTGGGGGTGAGTTCTCGAAAGAACCCTGTAAGGGGGTAGGTACGATAACGGGAAAACCTTTAAAATCAGTTTTCCCTGCATAAAAAGGTTAGCGTGCAATGATCTAGCAGATAATTCAATATATAAACAGGAATATGATATGCAATGTCATGATGCTCAGAAGTCCCGTCGGACTAGTGGTACATCCCATACATGTGGTCCCCGACCACCTGATAGCACCTTACGGCGGCTTGTTAAGCTCACGCCGATTATCCGGATCAGAACGCATGGTACCAGCGAGGGGTGTACGATCCCCTAACTGTCAGAACAGAAGCGGCATAAAGCCGGCACAGACAGAAGATGGGTCCGTTGTCGACCCCCGATAAGCAGATCCGATATAGCAATATCCAGAAGAATAACAGAAATGGGTCCGTTGTCGACCCCTGATATGAAATAAGTCCAGAAATAATAAAACCCTGTAGACCGCTATTGTACCTTGTGACTAGCCTCGGGAGTCACTGGGCCCCACCCTCGACCCGAGCACTAGCCCTTAACTAACCTAATACACATGCGTTGCGTATTAAGAAAGTTAAACCCCTTACCTGACAAGATCGGAATAGTCTACTGTGGCCACCTAAGCTCCACAGCGGAACTCACAGAAATGCAGATATAATCTGTCAGAATCAAAAACACAGAAATACTTTAGTTTATTAACTAAAGTTACTCGCTTTGGTAATTCACCCAAAATTACCACCTAAGTCCCTTAATTTTTCAGGATTTTACAAAATGGCCCAACTTTATAACCTTGCATTTTTACCACTATAATCATTCTTTTCTTCACCAAAACATCAATTATTACTTCTTCCAACACTTTAACAACACCACAACACAAAATCAGCAACTAACACTTCGGTTCTTCATCAAAACTTTTCCAAATAATCTCCAATTTTCCCCACAACTTCAAAACATGTCAAGTATACTTAAAACATGTTTTTCACACACTTTCTTCAACAAAACATCAACAAAACATTCCGGCCTTGACCTAACTTTTCAACAACTTGTTTTCTCATACTTCCTCAAGAACAAAACATGTTTAACATGCAAACAACTTCAACATAGTTGAAGATCAGAATTATCTATCAACAAAAATCCATCAACTTAACCAAGGAGAAATCCTCACCTTGCTGAACTTCACACTTCAACCCTAAATGAGCTGCTGCTATTGAGACCAAAACACCACCAAAGGATCCTTCCATGAACCAACAAGAACAAGCATGAGTTTCATTTCATGTTCAACTTCAAACATGAAGATTTAACCAAAATAACTCAGCCTCACCCTGATCAACATTGATTTGTGAGGTTTGGGAAGTGGTAGGACTTTGTTTGTTGAAGCTTAAAACTCAAAACTTCAAGTTGAGATTTTTGGCACTAACAACACAGCAAAACCCGTCGGCTTGCACCCAAGATTGGGAGACCTTCCCGTCACTTTTGGCTCCAGTGTTTTTCTACAAAGTTGTAGCCAAGAGGTTGAGGAAGAGTTTCTATAACAACCACAAGAGCTGATTCAGACTCTATCGAGTGTAGATTTACTCGGAAGTCGGACGAACTTTTCTGGCCAGCCAAAGAACAAAGTTGAGATTGTTCTTGAGAGAGAGAGAGAGAGGCTATGTGTTTAAGTTTGCTAAAATGAAGTGAACGGGCTGAGAGAGGGAGTAAATTCTGCAGTAAATAGGGAATGAATGGCTAGGATTGCATGAGAGTTGAGTGGAAGGTGATGTTGTAACATTTTGATTGGTCTTCACAAATGTTACGGTCAACCCGAGCAGGTTGTGACCCGGGTGACCCGGGGCTCCGGTTTTGGACTGCGGGTCACGGTTTTGGGCGGTCAGACAGCTCCCATGACTTATCTGAGCATTTTTTTGGGAATCCTTCGGGTTTTGAGGTCGTGTGGGTTCCCCGGACATTTCCGCCGAAAATATTTTTTCGGGGCCGGGGGGTTGTCTCGGGACGTACAGCGGACTCGGTAGCGCTCCCGGGAGCTCGGAATAGGAAACCGTTTGCATATTTGGAATTGTGGGAACGTTCCGGATCGTTTTACGGAGTATATTTTATGGGACGGGACGTTCGGTCCTGGGCGACTCCCGAGGCCCCGGACGGGAATTCCGGGGCTCGGGATGAAAATTTTCCGACGGCTTCGTTGTGAAGTATGGTATATTTTCAGACGGATTTTATGGCAATATTTGAGGATTTTTTGCACGGTGTGATTTCTGGTCCGGGTTAGCACGCGTGCATTTCGGGATTTGTTCGGGTTCAGCGGGCACGGTAGGACACTCTGGACTTATAATTAAACAAAGGAAACATGATTTGTGTGGGATATGATGTTACGAGGGTTGTGTTCAGTTTTCGTTCCAATTGGAGGTTGAAAACTGCGGTTTGGCTAAATTCCAACTTTTTGGGAAAGTTTAAATACTAAGTTGTAATTAGTCCAAAAAAATCAGCAATAATTGGAAAAGGGAAGAGAGAAGGTTGGCTGAAATGAGGAAGGATAAGGGACACTTGGCTATTTGTGGTTTAAGATGGAAAAGAGAAGGAATTAAAGGAAGAAAATATATAAGGAAGAAAAATGGCAATTTTCTTCACTTTTCTACTTCTTCTTCCTCTCTTAAAACGCCATTAACACTATTCATTGAGCTCCATGTGTTCTTCATTTTTTGGCAAGGAATCATCAAGGTTTTGGGCTCAAATTAGTGGTAAGCTTCTTCTCTTCAAGAATTTACAAGTTGGAAGCATGGATTTTGGATGGAAATTGGGTTTAGAACCGTTTTGTGTTTGTTCTTTGCTATGAGTTGTGATGATCTTCTTGCTTCCATCTTTAAGTATGTTGTTTGTGGTATGGAGAAGAGTAGGAATTAGGGTTTAAATGATGGAAAAACATCAAGGTTGAAGAAACCCTAAATTGGCGAATTATTGGTTGTTTTCTAAAGTTGGTGATTTGTTGTGTTCTTGAATCATGCTTTGGATATGTGGTTCCTAGCATGATTCTAAGGCTTTGTGTGGTTTCAATTTTATGGAAAACATATTGGGTAAGAAAACCCCAATTTGCCGAAATGGGAAGCTAGGGTTTATGTTTGATTCTTGGTGATTAAGGTGTAATTGGTTAGTAATCAAGCTTAATAAGTGTAATTGGTGGTTAAAGTGTGTAATTGGAACCTTAATTGGATTGATTTGAAGTTTGAGTGAAAATTTGGCAAGAGGCCGAATTGGTAAAGGGAGGATTTTGTGTATGTTTGGGTTGAATTGGATTGGGTTGGATAGTGATTTGGTATCGGGGATGGAATTAGGTGCGTAACGATGTTCAAAACGTCGTTTTCGGGTAATGGGAGCAAAATTCACCTTTATGGTTGGTTGCGGGTAAAGTGTCTGGAATGTGGGGTTTGATGGTTCGGTTGTGTTTGTGGATGTATGAATAACGATGTTCTAGCTCGGTTCGTAAAACCGAGCTTTCTGTGGATTTTTGCGGGAAAGTGCGGGATTGCGCTGGTTTGGTTTCTGGGGGTCTGTTTTGGTGAGTTCTGACTCGTGTTTGTTTGTTCGGTGTGTTTCTGCGTTGGTGGAGTTGTGCGGGACCGTAAAAGGCACATTACCACAATTCGGGTCGGGAGCCGGGATTTCCCGGGACTTTTGCTGCGGAGCAGTTTTTCTGAGGTAAGGGCTCAACTTCTCTCATTATGCATTCTGGAATGGGACTTTATGTATATCGGGTTTAGTTGAGGCGGGTTTCGGGTTGAGGACGGTGGTTCAGTGATCTCGGGACCTGTCATATGGTAAGATATAGTTTGTAGTTTGATCTGCTTCAAGGCCCGGATGGTCTTGGAGGGCACGGGTTCCTTTTCTGTTCTGTATATCCGCACTTGGTGCCGATATTCTGCATATACCTTTTGGGTATATTCTGTTCTGTGACGTGACCCGGGATGGTCTTGGAGACCACGGGTGCTCCTTGGTTTGGTTGTGTCCGCACTGAGGGTGCCTACATTCTGTTCTGTGTATCCGCACTAGAGGTGCCGATATTCTGTGTATACCCTTTGGTATACTTTTGTGACCCTGCGACTGTTTGGGGATCGCGACCCCAGCTGGTACCGTGCTTCTGTATATTCTGACCTCTTTGAGGGGGCTGTCGTTCTGTTTATTTTTATTTTAATTGTCATTCTGGCGGTTGGACCGCGTACGATGGGATTCCGGCTCACCTTGTCCTACGGGACTCTGACTCTGCATACATATATATATATATGCTTGTGTTTGTTCTGTTTTGCAGGTACAGCTCAGTAGCACATTTGCAAACTGTATCTTACCTCAGCCCTTACTGGGTCCTCCCGAGGACTCACCCCTTTCTGTTTACCACCTTTCAGGTCGACCTGACAAGCAGCCAGCAGACTAGAGATCCGCGGTGCTTTCTGTTGTTTTTGGATTTCAGGTATCGACATTTCCATTGTGGAACCTCTGTTCTTTTCTGTTCTGTTTTTAGGGGGTGTTCTCGGTAGAGGTTTTGGTTGGTGTATCAGATTTCTGTTCAGTTGGTATGCAGTTAACTGACTCTTTTCTCTCTCTTTTGGTTGTGTTTTAGCAGCAGCAGCAGTACTACGTGCGGGAATCTTCGGAGAGAGAAGTTTTCCAGTTTCCGCACCTAGGTATTCTAGGGTTCTTGTTTTGGCGGCTCTGTAGATGTAGTTGCATGCATGTTAGAACAGATCATGTGGTATATGGTGTATATTCTGGAATATATTCTGATTCTGTACTTCTTTCTGAGTCGAGGGCGGAGCCCGAGACTTGCGTATATTGGATTTGTATATGGAATGGTTTCTGTGTTCTGTTTGTTATGATCAATGAATAGTATTCCATGAACTGCATGTTTGGTGATGGTCGAGTGCTCTCCTATTTCAGTGGGGCGGGCTCACCATGGATTGTTAAGTTATTTTGTATACTTGCCATGTATGTGTTTTGTAGGTTGCGGGTCGTAGTACGACCATTCTGTTAAGTGAGCAAAGTGCTCTCAGGCACCGGGCCTTCGAGAGCGAGACTTTGCGGGCCGGGTCATGGGACCACTGCACGTAGCGGGTTTCGGTAGTACCTTTACCGCGCTTTCCGCCGTAGCTTCCGCTTTTGACGTCGCGGGCGGCCCTGCCTCCTCAACCGGGCGGGGTGCTCGTGACAACAAATGAGTCATTACCATAAAACAAATATCTCTTCCCAAAAATTCACATGAAATTCGGCCCAAATGCAAGCCCAACAATGTGCGTTTTCACAAATTTTCCCAACGGGAAACATTTTGTCGTCCGAAACCTAATTTCGGCAAAATGTTTCGGAACTTGATAAATGTCGCCCGATATGTAAAACACTACTAAATATCACCAAAACAACTCCAAAATACTGAATCTCATTAATAAATCACAAATCTTACGTGATCTGAAAATTACAGTATTTGACCTTCTGGTCAAAAATTTACGGAAAAGTACCGAACGTCGGGTGTGGGTGTAACAACCTCCCCCTAGAACTCTTGGTCCTCCAAGAGTGGTCTCAACAACTAGTACTCGTCTGGATACTTGCTCATCAGATCCTGCTCTGTCTCCCAAGTCGCCTTCTGATCAGAATGATGTGACCACTGAACCTTGATCATCGGAATCGACTTGTTGCGGAGTCTCCGAATATCTCTGGCCAGAAAAGCTAACGCTACCTCTCGGTAGGATAGATCTGGCTCAAGCTCAACCTCCTCCACCGGGATGGTCTGACTGGCATTCAAAATGCACTTCTTGAGCATGCTGATGTGGAATACATTATGCACAGCTGACATGCTTAGAGGCAAAGCTAATCTATAGGCAACCCTGCCTATACGCTCCAGAATCTCGTAGGGACCAATGTACCTTGGAGCCAACTTGCCCCGTCTGCCAAAACGGACTGTCCCCCGAGTCGGTGCAACCTTCAACCAAACCCTGTCTCCCACCTCAAACTCCAGATCTCGTCGTCTCTTGTTCACGTATGAGGTGGTCCTATCATTTGCAGCCTTCAGCCGTATCTGAATCAGACGGATCTTCTTCGTCGTCTCCTCTATAAGCTCGGGATCAATGCTCATCCTGTCCGAGGCATCTGTCCAACAGTGCGGTGTCATACATCTCCGACCATACAGTGCCTCATAAGGTGCCATACCGATAGTAGTCTGATAGCTGTTATTATAGGAGAACTCTACTAAGGTGCGGTGTCATACATCTCCGACCATACAGTGCCTCATAAGGTGCCATACCGATAGTAGTCTGATAGCTGTTGTTATAGGAGAACTCTACTAACGGCAGGTGCTGATCCCACTGTCCCCCGAAGTCCAACACACAGCTCCTGAGCATATCCTCGACAATCTGAATAACTCTCTATGACTGCCCATCCGTCTGAGGGTGATATGCCGTGCTCAGGTGAAGTCGCATGCCCATAGCCTTATGCAAGGCACCCCAAAACCTCGCGGTAAATCGTGGATCTCTATCAGATATGATGGAGTCCGGTACTCCATGTAGTCGCACGATCTCCCGAATGTATAGCTGGGCAAGCATCTCCAGTGAGTCAGTCACTCGCATCGGCAGAAAGTGCGCACACTTAGTCAGTCGGTCGACTATGACCCAGATGGCATCGTGATGCGCTCTAGTCGGAGGTAAACCGGTCAGGAAGTCCATCGTAATTTACCCCACTTTCTGATGGTATAGGTAGAGTCTGCAGTGTTCCAGCTGGCTTCTGGTGCTCTACCTTGACACGCTGACAAGTTGCATACCTCGCCACAAAGGCGGCTATGTCTCTCCTCATCCCTGGCCACTAGAAGTGAGATCGAAGGTCGTGGTACATCTTCTCATCTCCGGGGTGGATGCTCAAACTGCTGGAGTGCGCCTCTCCCAATAACCGGTCTCGAATCGATGATTCGTCTGGCACATAGAGGCGACTTCGGAAGTACAGCAATCCCTGCTTGTACTCGAAGTGTGGTCGTAAGACTCCTTTGTCCTCACCCAAGAGCTTTTTCAACCCTGCATCTCTGATCTGTGCCTCTCGGATGTCGGTCAACCAATCAGACTGAACTGTCAAAGTGCTGACCTGAGCTTGCTCCCACAGCTCCCACTGATGCCATAGCATCATCAGATCTGACCCCTCGGCCTTGTTCCTAGGATTCCCACCATTGACAATACCCGTGTACTTCCTGCTCAAAGCATCTGCTACTGAGTTCCCCTTACCGGTGGTGTACTCGATGGTGCAGTCATAGTCCTTCATATACTCGAGCCACCGTCGCTGCCTCATATTCAGATCCTTCTGTGTAAACAGATACTTCAAACTCTTGTGGTCGGTGAAAATCTGGAACTTGTTGGTGAGTAGGTAGTGCCTCCACTGCTTGAGGGCATAAATGATCGCAGCCAACTCCAAGTCATGCGTTGGGTAGTTCTGCTTGTGTGGTCGCATATGTCTCGACCCATACGCAATGACATGCTGCCCTTGCCTGAACACACAACTGAGCCCCGTCGTTGACGCGTCAGTATAGATCACGTAAGGTAGTGCCGGGTCTGGTTGGCTCAGAATCGGAGCGTGTGTCAATAACCGCTTAAGTTCCCGAAAGCTGTCCTCACAGGCTGAGGACCAAACAAACGGCTGACCCTTCTTGGTCAACTGAGTGATCGGTGATGCAAGTATGGAGAATCCTGGTACAAATCTGCGGTAGTACCATGCCAAACCCAGGAAACTCCGTATGTCCTTGACCGTCCGTGGCTGACCCCACTCCTCAACTGACTTGGTCTTCTCTGGATCTACTGAAATACCATGCTCTCCTACGATGTGACCCAGAAAAGATACCTCCCGCATCCAGAAATCGCACTTAGAGAACTTAGCGTACAGCTGGTTGTGCGCAAGTGTCTCCAGTACAGTCCTTAAATGTTCCTGATGTGATTCCTCATTGGGAGAAAAGATAAGAATGTCGTCGATGAAGACTATCACAAAGGAATCCAGATACGGGCAGAACACTCGGTGCATCATGTCCATGAATGCAGTTGGCGTATTCGTCAAACCAAACGGCATGACTGTGCACTCGTAATGCTCGTACCGAGTGCGAAAAGCAGTTTTGGGAATGTCCTCTTCCCTGATGCGGAGCTGAAATTAACCTGACCGCAAGTCGATCTTCGAAAATACCTTAGCTCCTCTGAGCTGGTCAAACAGGTCATCGATCCTGGGTATTGGATACTTGTTCTTGATCGTGATGGCTTTCAACTGTCGATAGTCAATGCAGAGTCGAATAGTCCCATCCTTCTTCCGGACAAATAAAACTGGGGCTCCCCAAGGTGAAGTACTCTTGTGGATAAATCCCTTCTCTAGAAGATCCTCGAGCTGCTTCTTCAGTTCAGCCAGCTCCATGATCGGCATCCGATAGGGGGGAATGGAGATTGGAGCTGATCCCGGCTGTAACTGAATCGCGAAAGTGATCTCTCGCTCTATTGGCATCCCTGGTAACTCTTCGGGAAAAACATGAGGAAAATAACGAACTACAGGAATTTTGTCTAATTCTGTGCTTGTACCTGTAGTGTTGAGGCCGAAGTACTCCTCCTCATCTACTACTAGGATGTGCTCCAGAATGCATAGCTCCATACTCTGCTCCACAGGCTCTGATGGATATCCAATCGGTACGACCTCTCTGGAAAATAGAATCTATCGCTTGGCGCAGTCGATCTTCACATCGTTCTGCAATAGCCAATCCATCCCCAAAATGATGTCATACTTGGATGTATCAAAGACGAGTAGCTGAGACTCGATATGATGACGCCCGATGCTCAAAACACATCTCTGAGCTACCTCATTTGTGTACAAACATGTCCTACCAGCTATGCGTACCACGACGACATTCGTCGTGTAGGTGATTATTTAAAAGGATGATACCTACCAACGCTGCCTGCTGTGACGTGCCGGCTTGCTCGATCTGGAAAACCCGTGTTGGTTGGGTAGTCCGCTGAACTGGAGGTGGCGCAACTGGTGGTATCCGCGGTGGAGCTCTGAAGCCTCCCTGTGCAATGCCACGCCCCTGAATAGTCCGAGTCTGACCTTGCTGTTTCCTCACCGGCTGAAACCGAACGCCCTGAGTCTGAGTCTGCGGGCAATCTCTGATCTAGTGGTCTGACGCCCCGCATCTCAGGCACTGGCCTGTGGCCCTGAAGCAAGTCCGACCCTCGTGGCGCCTGCCACACTCCCGGCAAACCGGCATCGGTGTAGTGGGGGCCTTGCCCCTGCCCCTATCAGAACTGCCTGGTCTAACTTGTCCCCGGATCTCCCGCCACTCTGGGGTCGGGAAGATGTAGCTGCTGATCCGACCATCTCCGTCTCTAGCAGAAGGGCCTTCTGGATGGCCTCATGATAAACGGAAATGCTCAGTGCTACCATGTGCCCTTGGATCTGTGGGCGCAGGCCCCTGATGAATCGCCTAGTCTTCTCACGCTCGAAAGAATCGAACTGAGAAGAGTAACGGATGAGTCGGCTGAACTCCAACTCGTACTCAGTGACGGTCCTGCTACCCTGGGTGAGCGCATCGAACTCTGACTGTCGGCGCTCCTGAATGGCGTACCCCAGCCATCTCTCATGAAACAGACGGGAGAACTCCTCCCAAGTCATCCCTGGGTCAGTACGCCTCATCCCCACATAACTGTATCGCCCTGTCTCTAACCTTTCCCTGCCACCAGTTGTGTGCAGCGTCTCGTAGGTAGAAAGTGGCCAGAGAAACCATCTGCTCGGATGGTAGGTGAAGTCTCAATAGAAGTCGCTCGATGTCCGACAGCCAACTCTCGGCTGCATCTGGTCCTGAGTTGCTCGAAAACCTGGGCGGGTTGAAGTGCTGCAGGCGCTCCATCATCCTGACCTAATCAAATCCCATACTACTCTCAATATGCGGCCTCGGGGTCCCTCGGGTATCCCCGGAATCGGAATCTGTATCGTCCCTAGGTCGACGATGATGAATCGCCGATCGCTCCCTCCGAGCTCTGCGGGCAGTATGAATAGTGTGGGCGGTGCTAGTCTCGGCCCAGGACCTCCTGAAGCGAGAGTTACCCCGTGACTCAGTGTCAGAGGGTGTACCAGTTGGTGCGGAGTGCTCGCTGTCACTCTCCTGATCAGACTGCAGAGCTCCCTGAGCAAACACACCGTTCAGAGCGGTGCGAATCTGTCCCAAACCCTCCACAAGGTTGACGAGCTCCCTGCGTTGAGCAGATCGTGGCTGAGGTAAAGGTTGCGGTGTGGCCTGTCGAGCCCGGCGATGTGCCCTCCTCTCAGGGTCAGTATCAGGAGAGGGGTCTAAAACGTTTGTACGAGTGGCGCGATCGTGTCTCGTACGAACCATCTGAGATTCCCAACAGAAACAGACAGAAAAGACAGTTAATCTCCATATTAGCAAACAGCAGTATCCTAATGGCTCTGTAGTGTAGATGATGGTACACTACCCAAGCAAATGCCCCCTCGCATCTTGCCCCTGGCATTATCGTCAGCAGCAACCAAGGAAACACATGGTGATGCCACCACATCGCGCGAAGGCGCTACCAGGGGGGCTTCACACCTGTTGGCTTCGCCAGGTCCTCGCAGATTCGCATCTCCTGGCCCCGCCAGACAAGGCCTTTGCACCTCCTGGTCTTCGCCATCCATCACTTGGCAACGTCACAGGCTGGGGAAGTGATGTGGACATCGCCCCAAGGATTCCCCAAGCTCAAGATGGCACGCAACCTCAAGCGCGCGCACCCCCAAATACACTCCAAGGCCTAGGCGGACCCATGACAAGGTCCCGGCTGAAACAAGTTCAAGCGAGTCTCAATGCTTTCATGAGGCTCATGGCGCAGGACAACCAAGAGGAAGCTCGAGAAAAGGCCTTACAGCTTCGCCACCTCGGCATCGCATTGGATGAAGAGTATGCGAAGCCCTTTGGAGCCTTGAACATAAGCACACTTGAAAGAGGAAGCGGCGAAACTCACGTGCCGGCATTCCAGATGCAGGCGAAGCCCCCGGGCGAATCCATCTCCGCGAACCCTCTCGACGAGGCTCTAGTACGCGAATCCTCGACACAGGCGAAGCCCCACGGCGAAGCCATCCTAGCGAAGCCTCCAGAATAAAGCGAAGCCACCTCCGCGAGCGAAGCCACCTCCGCGAGGCCTCCATACTTCACCAATCGGCCAACCGCTACAGCTCGAAATGTCCCTTCTCTGGAACCACTTGTGAAGACAGACACCTACTTTACAAGCAAAAGACACCTGAACACTTTTTAAGCTAGCTTTTGCCTTTTCACCTTTTTTGGAAGCTTTTTGATGGCATGCATGCAAAAGCACTTTATGCTTTCTGCATGCATGCACAGATGTAAGAGCCACTTTGCCCCTCAAATCTCCCCTCACCATTTAAGCTAGTTACACACACATTTGTAAGTAGAACATAATTTTGAATCAAAGAATTCGGCCAAAACTCTCCAAGTGAGACCTTGGCTTTTGTGTTCTCTTTTCTTGCATTCCCATCTCCCTAGTGATCTATGCAAGAGGATCCAAACATAATATCTAGTATTGCTTGATCTTGTAATCAAGAGGTGCTAGATCCCATCTCCTTTCCCAGGCATTATCAAGTGCATTGCCTCACCTCTTAGTGACGAGGTTCACTTGGCCGAAATCTGTTTGTTTCTCCGTGTTCGCCTCCGCCAAGCTAGATCTGTGACCGTTGATCACACCCCCACTCCCCGTGATCATATCAAGTGGTATCAGAGCCAAAGCGCTTGCTGGAGGTATTGTGTTGTTTGTTTGATTTTCTTCAAGTAAAACCCTTTGTTATCTTTCTTCTACTTGAAGAAAATTTCTGTTGATGATCTCTTGTTGAGACCGAAGTGTTGTTGTTTTTTATTCGTGATGTTCTGAGAAGTTTGTAAAAGAGAGTTGTTTTCGGAAGTGTCATCTTGTGTGCAAAAGAGCGAAAGCAAAGTGTTTGAAGAAAAGAAAAGTGTTAAGTGTTCTTGAGAAGTTCATGAGTGTTCTTGATTGTTCATACCCAAAACACAAGAAAATAGTTCTTTTAATCCAACAGTGGTTTCTGAACTTGAACAAAACATGTTTGTGTTTCTAAAAGGCCTACTTTAAGACATACCCCTACTGCTTTCAACACCAACTAAACCCTAACCTCTCAACAAAACTAGTTTCAAGTAACTAGTCATTTTATTGGGTTTCAAGTTACGGTTTTACTAGAGTTACTGTTTGTGTCTCTTTGCGTGTTCATCTTTGATCTAAGGTTGAAGTCGGTATCATGTTTAGAAAACTTGTGAAAGCCTTTAAGTGGGAACAGCCGGAGTGAAATAATCACTAAAGCCTTTGTGTGAAACACGAGAGTGAGTGTAGACACTCAGGGAGTGGTGAGGTTCTTTTACTAACTGCCTATTTTCAGCTGTACATTGGTTATAGATGGCTTCTTCAGATTCAACTCCTCCTCATCCATCCCAACTAGGAATGCATGACATGCTCAGAAAAATCTTACAAAGATTGGATGAGATGGGCGCTCAAGCTACCATCACAAACGAGAGACTCACAAAAGTGGAAATAGCACAAGGAAAGCAACCTGAAAGTTCGCAGGTCCACGATGATGCCCCTACATCGCGGGCTCAAGGCGGAGTCACACACACTACCCTAAACCCGCCGTCGGCGAAGCCGCAAGCCACGCCTCATAGTCGGCCAACTCCCTCCACAAGAGTAGACCGAGAGGTGGACATCTTGGATAGCGATGATCAGGCATACTATGCGGAGCCACAGCCAAAGCAAGCAAGAAGAAAAGTTTTTCCAGATCGAGCACAAGCAAAAGCTTATCTTGAGAGAGACATCGCAGAAGAGGAAGAAGCTGAGAGCGGGCGTTTCCATAGAGGTTTCAATCGAAACCTTGGAGGAAGAGAACTAGCACTAGAACCACAAGCCCTCAACAATTTAAAGCTTCAGATACCGCCATTTTATGGCTCTAGTGATCCAGAAGAGTTTCTTGCTTGGATGGCCAAAACCGAGAGGATCATTGACATGATGGGATATAATGAAGCGACTGCATTAAAACTCGTTGTCATTGAGTTCCATGACTACGCTCTCACTTGGTGGGAGCAAGAGCATTATGCAAGGGCACGGGATCGCGGCCGTCCCATCACTACTTTTGAAGAGCTTAAACGAGCCATGAGAAATCGGTTCGTGCCAAGCTATTATGATAGAGATTGTGCTCAAAAACTGCAACGTCTCGTTCAAGGCCACCAAAGTGTGGAAGACTATCAAAAGGACCTTGAGAGAGCTCTGATGAGAGCCAATGTCAAAGAGGATGATGAGGCTAAGCTGGCCAGATTTTTGTACGGATTACGGGAGGACATCGCCAAGATCGTGGAACTTTGTGACTATAGAGATTATCAAGATCTCGTGCACAAGGCTATTCGAGTGAAGAAGCAACTGAATAAAGGAAACTCTTATCATCCAGCCAATACGCACATCAGAGGCTCAGGAAGCAAGACCACCCCCATCGCCAAGTCGACACCATCAAAACCTTACAAACCTCCCACGGCGATACCCCCCTAATACAAAACCCTCATCTCACCCTCAATCCGGACCCAACACCTATCCTAAACCTTATGATGCCCCTCGTCAAACAAGGAGCATTGAATGTTTTAAGTGTTTAGGTAAGGGACATTATGCGAGGGACTGCCCCAATAGAAGGGTCATGGTCATTCGGTCAAATGGGGAGGTATCTAGTGAAGATGAAGAGGAGATTCCTCCTGAACCACAAGACCAGGAGAGTGAAGCAGAAGAAGGAGAGTTACCTATGGAAGGTCTGATCTTGGTCACCAAGAGAGTTCTGCAAAGCTCCCCAAGTGTTATTGAAAGCACTCAGCGGGAAAACTTGTTTCAATCAAGAGCTTTGGTCAAATGGACTCTTTTGTAGTCTCATCATTGATAGTGGAAGTTGTGTCAATGCGGCCAACGAAGACATGGTTACTGAACTGGGTCTACACACCATTGCGCATCCCAAGTCATACCAACTTCAATGGGTTGATGATAGGACCTTTGTGAAGGTCGTGAAACAAGTTGAAGTACCGATAAAGGTCGGCAAGTACGAAGATTCTATCACTTGCGATGTGGTGCGAATGCAAGCCACACACATTCTCTTGGGAAGACCCTGGCAATACGACAAGGAGGCTATACACTATGGCAAGGCCAACAAGTATATCCTCACCCATCTCAGCAAACCTTATACCTTGCTTCCCCTCACGCCAACCCAAGCCCTCCAAGACCAAGTTCACCTGGCTAGGAAGGCCGAGAAGAAAAGAAAGAGCGAGGGCAGAGAGAAAAGAGAAAATGGTGAGCAAACGAGAAAACAAGAGTGCATCCCTCCCATGGCCAAAGAGAGAGACTTCAAAAGAGCACTTTTGGGAAACAAAATTTGTTTCCTCATGATTCCAACTCATTGCATGCTAACTCTTGAAAACGTAGCTTCTCTACTTTCGTATGTGCAGGAAGTTCTGAAGGAATTCGATGAAGTATTCGATGAGCCGCGAACCCTTCCTCCCTATCGCGGCATAGAGCATCAAATAGACTTACTTCCGGGTGCGCCTTTACCCAACAAAGCCGCCTACCGAACCAACCCCCAAGAATCCAAAGAAATCCAATCGCAAGTGCAAGAGCTGCTTGACAAGGGATTTATCCGCGAAAGCCTTTCTCCTTGTGCAGTGCCAGTCATACTTGTGCCAAAGAGCTATGGCACTTGGCGAATGTGCATGGACTGCCGCCCCATCAACTCTATCACTGTAAAGTATCGCCACCCTATACCTAGACTTGATGACATGTTAGATGCATTGAGTGGTGCTTGTGTGTTTTAAAAAATTGATCTTAGAAGTGGCTATCACCAAATTCGAATGAAGAAAGGTGATGAGTGGAAAACTGCATTCAAAACCATAATTGGTTTATATGAATGGAATGTTATGCCCTTCGGGTTATCAAACGCACCTAGTATTTTCATGCGCCTAATAAATCATGTCTTGAGGTGATTAATTGGAAAATTTGTGGTAGTATACTTTGATTGTTACGGTCACCCCGAGCGGGTTGTGACCCGGGTGACCCGAGGCTTCGGTTTTGGCCTGCGGGTCACGTTTTTGGGCGGTTAAACGGCTTCTGAGTCTTATCTGAGCATTATTTCTGGGAATCCTTCGGGTTTTGAGGTCGTGTGGGTCCCCCAGACATTTTCGCCGGAAATATTTTTCGGGGCCGGGGGGTTGTCTCGGCATGTACAGCGGACTCGGTAGCGCTCCCGGGACCTCGGAATGGGAAACCGTTTGCATATTTGGAATCGTGGGAACGTCCCGGATCTTTTTACGGAGTATATTTTTTGGGGCGGGACATTCGGTCCCGGGCGACTCCCGGGGCCCGGGGCGGAATCCCCGGGCTCGGGATGAAAATTTTCTGATGACTTCGGTGTGAGGCATGTTATATTTTAAGACGGATTTTATGGAGATATTTGTGGAATTTTGGCGTGACGGGATTCTGGTTCAGGTCGACACACGCGCACGTCAGGATTCGCGCGGGTTCAGCGGGCCCAGTAGGACACTCTGGATTTCAAAATGGACTTTGGAAACAGGATTTGGGTGTTTTATGATATTCTGAAGGTTGTGTTCAGTTTTGGTCTCAATTGGGGTTAGGAAGTTGCGTTTGGGGCTAAATTGCAAAGATTTGGAGAGGTGGAGGACTAAGTTGTCATTAACCCTAAAGTCAGCAATACTTTTGGTAAAGGGAAGGCTTAGGTCGGCTGAAAAGGGGAAGGGGAGGACACTTGTCCTTAAGTGATAAAAGATGGAAAGAAAAGGGAAAAAGAAAAGAAAAAGAAAGGAAAATGTAAAAGGAAGAAAGTTTTTTTTTCTTTCATTTTTCTTCTTCTTCTTCTTCCTTCTCCTTCATACGCAATGTTCACTATTCCTCCAAGCTTCATGTGTTCTTCAACTTTTGGCAAGGAATTAACAAGGATTTGGGCTTAAATCATTGGTAAGCTTCTTCTCTTCTTTTCTTTACAAGTTTGAAGCATTGATTGATTGAGAAAGTGAGGTTTAGAGAAGATTTGGGTTTGTTCTTTGCTATGGGTTTGGATGATTCTCTTGCTTCCATCTTTTAGTATATTGTTGGTGGTATGGAGAAGGGTAGGAATTAGGGTTCAGATTATGGAAGAACACCATGGATGGGGGAAACACAATTAGCCGAATTATTGCTTGATTTTCTAAAATGGCGTGTAGTGATGTTCTTGAATCATGCTTTGGATATATGGTTCCTAGCATGATTCTAAGGCTTTCTATGGTTTCAATTTGATGGAAAATATGTTGAGTAGAAAAGCCCCAAATTGGATGAATAGTATAATTAGGGTTCATGTGTGATTTTGGTGTTTAAGGTGAAATTGATTAGTAATCAAGATTAAGATGTGTAATTGGTGGTTAAAGTGAGTAATTGGAACCTTGAATGGATTGAATTGAAGGTTTGGAGGAATTTTGGTTAAGGGCCGAAATACTAAAGGGGAACTTTAGTATGTTCGAATTGTAATTGGATTGATTTGGATGGTGAATTGGTATCGGGGATGGATTTAGGTGTGTAATGGTGTTTGAAACGCCGTTTTCGGATAATGGATGAAACAGTTACCTTTAAGCTCGATTACGGGTAAAGTGTCTGGGAACTGGGATTTAATGGCTTGGATGTGTTTGTGGGTGTATGAATAAGGATGTTCTAGCTCGGTTCGTGAAACCGAGCTTTCTGTGGATTTTTGCGGGAAAGTGCGGGAATGTGCGGTTTTGGTGAGTTCTGACTTGTTTGTGGTTGTTCAGTGTGTTTCTGCATTGGCGGAGTTGTGTGGGATCTTACAGGCACAGGTCCACATTTCGGGCCGGGAGTCTGGATTTCCCGGGGCTTTTTCTGCGGAGCAGTATTTTCGAGGTAAGGGTTCAACTTTTCTCGTTATGCATTTTGGAATGGGACATTATGTATACCGGGTTTAGTTGAGGCGGGTTCCGGGTTGAGGACGGTGGTTCGGTGATCCCGGGACCAGTCACATGGTAAGGTACTGTTTGTAGCTTGTTCTGTTTCAAGGCCCGGATGGTCTTGGAGGCCACGGGTTTATATTCTGTTCTGTATATCCGCGCTAGGCGCCGATATTTCTGCTTATACGTTTTTGGTATTCTGTTCTGTGTCCGCACTGGAGGGTGCCGACATTCTGTTTATATCCGCACCGGGAGTGCCGGTATACTTCCCTACGGGGTTGGGCTTGGTATTTCCCTACGGGGTTTGGTTTGGTACTTCCCTACGGTGTTGGGTTTGGTATTTCCCTACGGGGTTTGGTTTGCTACTTCCCTACGGGGTTGGGTTTTGTATTTTCCCTACGGGGTTTGGTGGTGTGATGGATATGCATATGTATATATATATATATGTGTGTGTTTGTGCTCGTTCTGTTTTGCAGGTTCGGTTCAGCAGCACTTGTACAAACTGTATCTTACCTCAGCCCTTACTGGGTCCTCCCGAGGACTCACCCCTTTCTGTTTACCACCTTTCAGGTCTACCTGACAAGCAGCCAGCGGACTAGAGATCCGTGGTGCTTTCTGTGTTTTTTTGGATTTCAGGTATTGATAGTTCCATTATGGAACTTCCGTTCCGTTCCGTTCTGTTCTGTTCTGTGCGGGTTAAGGGGTGGTCCCGGTAGAGGTTTCTGGTTGGTGTATCTGAGTTCGGTTGTGTTGGATATACGGTTAACTAACTCTCCTCTCTTTGGTTGTGTTTTAGCAGCAGCAGCAGTACCTCGTGCGGGAATCTTCTGGGTGAGTGGTTTTCCGGATTCCGCACCTAGGTATTTTAAGGTTTACTTTGGTGGCTCTGTAGGTGTAGTTGCATGCATGTATTTCGGATCATGATACTATATATGACGTATGTTCTGGATTACTAAGAAAGTTGGTGATAATGCCTATGTACTGGACTTGCCTTGTGATGGATATTATAACGTACATGTAACATTTAACGTATGTGATTTGGCTCCTTTTGAAGGAAAAGAAGATTTTGAGAATCCGCGGATGGATTCTTTTGAAGAGGGAGAGTATGATGTGGACATCGCCCCAAGGATTCCCCAAGCTCAAGATGGCACGCAACCTCAAGCGCGCGCACCCCCAAATCCACTCCAAGGCCTAGGCGGACCCATGACAAGGTCTCGGCTGAAACAAGTTCAAGCGAGTCTCAATGCTTTCATGAGGCTCATGGCGCAGGACAACCAAGAGGAAGCTCGGGATAAGGCCTTACAGATTCGCCACCTCGGCATCGCATTGGATGAAGAGTATGCGAAGCCCTTTGGAGCCTTGAACATAAGCACACTTGAAAGAGGAAGCGGCGAAACTCACGTGCCGGCATTCCAGACGCGGGCGAAGCCCCAGGCGAATCCATCTCCGCGAACCCTCTCGGTGAGGCTCTAGTACGCGAATCCTCGACACAGGTGAAGCCCCACGGTGAAGCCATCCCAGCGAAGCCTCCAGAATAAAGCGAAGCCACCTCCGCGAGGCCTCCATATTTCACCAATCGGCCAACCGCTACAACTCGAAATGTCCCTTCTCTGTAACCACTTGGGAAGACAAACACCTACTTTACAAGCAAACGACACCTGAACACTTTTTAAGCTAGTTTTTGCCTTCTCACCTTTTTGGAAGTTTTTTATATGGCATGCATGCAAAAGCACTTTATGCTTTCTGCATGCATGCACAGATGTAAGAGCCGCTTTGCCCCTCACATCTCCCCTCACCATTTAAGCTAGTTACACACACATTTGTAAGTAGAACATAATTTTGAATCAAAGAATTCGGCCAAAACTCTCCAAGTGAGACCTTGGCTTTTGTGTTCTCTTTTCTTGCATTCCCATCTCCCTAGTGATCCATGCAAGAGGATCCAAACATAATATCTAGTATTGCTTGATCTTGTAATCAAGAGATGCTAGATCCCATCTCCTTTCCCAGGCATTATCAAGTGCATTGCCTCACCTCGTAGTGAGGAGGTTCACTTGGCCGAAATCTGTTCGTTTCTCCGTGTTCGCTTCCGCCAAGCTAGATCCGTGAGCGTTGATCACACCCCCACTCCCCGTGATCATATCAGGAAGGAAACGGGAAACGGTCGTCCCCACGACCTACCCACGTTCTCCATCAACATCCCCAGTCTGCCGCAACTCTGGAACGTGGAGGAGCACTCCACTACTCCAAACACGGGACAACCGCCACCTCTTTGCCTTCTCTTCCTCCATACCATGGTACTGCGGTACGTAGTGGATAAGCCTATCAAACTCCCGCTCATACTCTGCGACAGTCCTGTCTCCCTGATGAAGCTCATCAAACTGTGCCTGACGCAGATCTCTAGCTGCAGCCCCGATAAATCTCCGATGGAACAGTTGTGTAAACTGCTCCCAGGTAACGTCCACATCCTGATCGGGTGCTAGTCCCGCATTCGCCCTCAGATTACCCTGAAGGCTCCTCCACCAATGATCTGCTCCCTCCTGCAAATTAAACGTGGCAAGGGATACCATCACTGTAGAAGGTAGGTGTAACCTCCCTAGGAGCTTGTCAATCTCCATGAACCACGTCTCTGCTGCCTCGGGACCTCCCCTGCCATCAAACTTCTTAGGATTCAAACGCTGGAACCTCTCCAACAATCGGACATCATCAGAGTCAGAGTGATGCCCCGAACCTCCCCGTCGTCGGTGGGTCCGACGGGTGGTATCAGAATCCAGCTCAATAATCCTTCGTCGCTGTCGAGGGGGCTGATGTGTCTCCTGGTCAGAACGATCGGAGCGAGCTGCGGAGCTGCGCTCCGGTCGTACCCTCCGTGATCGCGGATTCCTGCGCTCCTCGTCCTCCTCAGACTCACTCTCAGATCGTGCCCGTACATGAGTGTGGGTGGTAGTCCGGGTGTGGCTACTCACCCCTCCGTCAGAATGTACAGACGGTGCCACGACTAAGTCCTCCTGTACCTGTGGCTGTATTGGATCTTGTGCCGGAACTAATGTCCTCAGCAACTGCTGAACCTGTTCCAACACCTGAACCAAAACAGTAGTAGACTCCTGACCCTGCTGTGCAACCGGTGGCGGGGTATGTATCCGCTCCACTACAGAATCCCCCTGCCTCCCCTCCTTGACTCTTGGAGGCGTGGGATTACGATCCCCTCCCTCCGGTCGCAAATCACGTTGTCTACGCGTGTTAACCATACCTGAAACGTTTCAGACCAAACAGAGTCCAGACCAATTAGTCACTTCTAATCCCTACAGAAACTAGCAGCAGCTTTCTAAGGCTCTGTAGTGCAATGCAGTACTTGACACAGAAGTTATTTCTCAAAATAACAAAATCATATACTTCACAAAATTACAGAAGCAGTTCATGCTTATTTCACCAAATCTTTTCCTAACACACAATTTTACGTACCTGAAACTTTTCCACAATCCCTTTCTCGTAATACTTTTACCAAAATCCAAAAATTCTGGATTCCGTACTCTGCAACTACCAGGATAACTTGAAGGACCAAACTTTGTTTCACAATTTTATTTTAAAGTGGTTCAAGTAAGGAGGTGGCCAATCTCCGTACCAAACCATTCTAAAACAAAATGTACAACCTTAGTTGTCACTACAAGTCACCACTGGCGACCAATATGGTCACTTACCTGCTCTGATACCAACTTGTCACCGTACGCCACCCGAGCCCGGTTGCGGAGGCGGGGGCGCCGGGACGTCGGAAGCGGAAGTCGGAGTGAATACAGAATGGCAGGTCCATCAAGACATCCCGCGCGTAGCGGACCCGAAAAGTGATGATTGTGGAAGCAACCTGAAAATTTTCATACATGTAACTAAAATAAAATCCATGGTGAGTCTCGCCACTCGAAAACGGGCGAGCACATCACCATCACCATATATACAGTTCATGCATTAACAATAAAGTAAGCCCCGCCCTCCGTGGACGAGTGCTTACGCACAAAACATAGATACACACAGTATTCCCCGACAAAGGGTATCTACCAAGCGCTAAGCGCTCTGAACATTCAAAATATGCACATGCAGCTACAGAGCCAACCCTAGGCCTAAACGTCAAAATACCTCCCGCGGGATTCAGACCAAGTAAACAAAATCCCGGCCCGCAAGGTGCAGCTGCTGCTCAACACAACCAAGGCAGAAGCCCCACGAAAACCTACTCCGCTGGCTGCTTACCAGGTCTACCTGAAACCCAAAAACAGAACCCAAAAAGGGTGAGTCCTAGAAAGGACCCGTAAGGGATTTGGGGTAAGATAAACATATGTAACCCTGCAAAACAGAAAGATATCAATATACAGAATATATGCAACAGAGTACAGAATATCGTGCATTTAAAGAAAACATATCAGAATCCCGAAGGATGTGCGATTCTAAATCGCCATAAACCCTTATAACGAATCGAAACGACAGCCTCCCTCTAAGGGAGTCAGAAGCCGAAGCTATTACAGAAGCATGGTGCACCAGCTGGGGTAGCGAACCCACAACTGTCGTAGGGTTAACAGACAGAGTATGCCCCAAGACATACACCTACAGACTACCGAATATGCCTTAAGGCATATAATCCCGAAATACTTGCAGTAATGTAAAGTGAAACAAAACATATACCTATCTTACCAAAATAACAGAACCAAACCCTTACCGCACAATTCCAGAGTAGTTGACCGATTCTGGACAATTTCCAAACCGCGACCCGAAACCCGGAAACCTTTCTTTTTCAACCTTCTGAACCTCAGAATCTGTCAATTCAAGCTGAATTAGCAACTTTACTAACCACACCACCAAACTACACCCCCGACCCAAAACCGAAAATCCGGCAGAATTTCGGTAAAATTCCAAATTTCCACAGAAACATCAGAATTCAGAACCAACTTAGACAATGCAAGATTATACATTGACAAACTCAATCCAACCTTAAAACCCTTCATTACCCGACATTTTTCGATAAACCCGCATAATAGTAACTTTTCCATTTCTTACCCGAAATCCACGTTTCAAACACCAAACCACACCTAAATCCAACCCCAATACCATTTAAGCATCCAATTCAACCAAAATCCAACCCCAACATAGAAAAAGTTTCACTTTAACAATTCGGTTCCAACCCAACATTTCACCCAACTTCCAATTCAATCCAAACAAGCCACCAAACAACCATTCTAATAACCAATTACACTTCTAAACCAAGAATGCTAACCAATTGCACCTAAAACAACTAAAATCAACTTTGAACATCAACCCATAATTTCGGCAATTTGGGGATTTCTCACCCAACTTGTTTTCCATCAAATTGAATCCATACACAAGCTTAGAATCATGCTAGGAACAACATACTTGAAGCATGATCCAAGAAGACAAACACACACCACTTTAGAAATTCCCAAAAAATTCGGCCAAAATGGGGTTTTACAACCAAGGAGTTTCTCCAAAATCTAACACTTGATTATCACTCCCCTACAACCCAAGAACAACATACTAAAAGATGGGAGGAAGAGAATCATCCTAGCTAGTAGCTAAGAACAAACTCATAATTCTCAAAACCATCTCTTTATCCATCCAAACTTGATTCCAAGAAGAAAAGAGAGCTTAGGAAGGAAACTTACCCAAGATTGGAGCTAAGCTCTTGATGATTTCAGCCAAGGAGAAGAACTTCAAAGCTTGAGAGGAGCTCCCATGGTGGCGGCAGCTAAGGAAGAAGAAGAAGAGAAGAAAGTGAAATGAGATAATATCTCATTTTATGAAATAAGCCATATATAAATACAATCTTCTCTTTTTCCCATTCCTTTTTCATCTTAAATGAAAATAAGCCAAGTGTCTCCTATCCCCTTCCCACTTGCTGCCGAAATCAGCTGCTGCCCATACCCCCATTATTGCTATTTTGTAGCCAATTATAAGTTAATCTCCAAACTTTTCCAAAAGTTCCAATTTTGGCCCAAACACAACTACCGAACTCCAAATTAAACGAAACTTGGACACAATCCTCAGGATATTATAACATTCATAAAACATGTTCCAAATGTTTATTTACCATTTCGGAGTGTCCTACCGAGCTCGCTGAACCCGAACAAGTCCCGACGTGCGAGCGTGTCAACCTGAACCAAAAATCCCGTCACGCCAAAATTCCCCAAAAATAATCATAAACTCCATCTTAAATTATAACATGACTTACCCCAAAGCCGTCAGAAGATTTACATCCCGAGCCCCGGGATTCCCGTCCCGAGCCCCGGGAGTCGCCCGGAACCGAACGTCCCGCCCCAAATATTATTCTCCATAAAAACCTCCGGGACGTTCCCACGACTCCAAAACTACAAACGGCTTCCCAAACTGAGGTCTCGAGAGCGCTACCGAGCCCGCTGTACATCCCGAGACGACCCCGACAACCCCCCGGCGCCGGAAAAATATTTTCGGCGGAAACGTCCGGGGGACCCACATTATGGGCGAACTTAAGACCATTGGCGAATCCATGGCTCTTTGCGACCCCATGGTCGTTGGCGAAGGCCCTGTGCCTCATTTCCAGAGTCAAGCGAAACCCAGGTGTTCGCCAAGCAGAAGAGGCCTCCATATGCAAGTCCGGCGGACCCTTCAACTTGAGCGGAGGCCCTCTTCCTCTCATTTCCCGCCAACTACAATTCCTGGGGAATTGGGAGCCGCTAAAGCAGGTAGCCTACACTGTCACCTCGCCTGCCACCTCTCATTTCGCCTACCATAGATCCATGAAGCTGGTTCCCTTGTCCAGTTATTCATTATTTTCCTTTACCATTTTCTTCTATATAAGGCAACTTGTAACCATTGTAAAGGCAGAACATATTTATAAGAAATCAGAAATTCTCTAAGTGAGGTTTTGGCTTTCTTGTTCTCATTTCTTGCATTCCATCTCCTTAAGTGATCCGTGCAAGAGGATCCAACATAATATCTAGTATTGTTTGAACTTGTATTCAAAAGGTGCTAGATCCCGCTTCCTTCCCCAGGCATTTTCAAGGGCATTGCCTCACCTCGTAGTGAGGAGGTTCCCCTGGCCGACTTTGTTTCCTTCGTTTCTTCCCCTGTTTCGTTTCCCCATTTCCGGAAACCGCCTCCATCGAGCTAGATCCGAGCTCGTGATCACTTACCCCCCTAGCTAGTAGCTAAGAACAAACCCAAATTCCATTTTCTTCCTCTTTTTCCAAGGAAATCATGCTTCCAATCTTGAAAAGAGATGAAAGTAGGAAGCTTACCACTTTTGGAACCCAAATCCTTGTTGATTCTTGGCCAAAAATTGAAGTGCACAATGAGCTTGAAGATGGAGCTTCAATGGCGGCAATGGAGGGAGGAAGAAGAAGAAGAAATGCCAAAATGCCCAATTTCCATAAAGAGCTCCCTTTATATATTTTCCATCTTTTCTTTTCTTTTCCACATCTTTAATTAAAATTAAGACATGTGTCCTCTTATCCCTCTCATAACCCTACGGTCACCCATAGTCCTTTTGAGCGGGTTGCTTAGTCGCCGGGTGACCCCGGCATGCTCATGCTAAGGTTTTAGTCTTACGCTGCGGGTCACGTTTTCGGCGTTCAGACGGCTGCCGAGGCCTATCCGAGTATCTTTTTGGCGATCCCTTCCGTATTTGAGGTCGTGTGGGTGCCCCGGAAGTTTCCGCCGAAAATATTTTTCGAACCCTTCCGCGCCGGGGGTCCCGGACGTTGTCGGGGGGTCGCCTCGGGACGTACAGCGGGCTCGGTAGCGCTCTCGAGATCTCAGTTTGAGAAGCCGTTTTTAGTTTTGGAGTCGTGGAAACGTCCCGGTGGTGGTTGTGGAGTTTAATATTTGGGGCGGGACGTTCGGTTCCGGGCGACTCCCGGGGCTCGGGACGGGAATCCCGGGGCTCGGGATGGAAATTTTCTGACGGCTTTGGGATAAGTTGTATTATAATTTAAGATGGAATTTATGGGAATTTTTATAGAATTTTGGAGTGACGGAATTTCGGTTAAGGTTGACACGCTCGCACGTCGGGTTTTGGTTCGGGTTCAGCGAGCTCGGTAGGACACTCCGGAAAGGCAAATGAATTTCTGAAAAATGTTCTGTGAATGTTATAATATTCTGAAGGTTGTGTCCAAGTTTCGTTAATTTTGGAATTCGGTAATTATTTTTGGGCAAAAAGAATTGGAACTTCCGGAAAAATGGGGAGTTAATTGAATTATGGTTGCAAAATAAATAAAAGGGGTATGGGCAGCAATCTGATTTTATCGGCATCATGTGTGTTTGTGTGTGATAAGGGACACTTGTCAACTTATTATTTAATATGGAAAAGGGGTAGGAAAAGAGGAAATAAATAGGGTAATGAAAATAGGGAAATTTTGGCTAATATTTGGGAAACAAAAGAATGAGGCGGCTGCAAAGGAAAGGTTGGGACATGTGTTGAGTTTTAATTAAAAAGGGAAAGAAGACAAAATGGAAAAGAGAGAAGAGATAATTGTGGAAAATATAAAAGGAAGAAAATGATGATTTTCTTCCATTTCTTCATCTTCTTCTTCTCTCCTTTATGTCCGCCATTTTTGGCTCTCTCAAGCTCCATGTGCTTTTCAATTTTTGGCAAGAAATCAACAAGGTTTTGGGTGCAAATCATTGGTAAGTTTCTCCTCTTCTTCTCTTTGTAAGGTTGGAAGCATGAATTTGGATGGAAAATGGGTTTAGAGAGGATTTTGTGTTTGTTCTTTGCTATGAGTTTTGATGATCCTCTTGCTTCCAAATTTAAGTATGTTGTTCTTGGCATGGAGAGGAGTAAGAATCTATGTTTAGATTTTGGAAAAACTCCATGAATGGGAGAAACCTAAAGTGGCGAAATTAGGGTGGTTTTCTAAACTTGATGTTTAGTTGGATTTTGGATCATGCTTTGAGTATGTTGTTCCTAGCATGATTCTAAGACAATCTACAGCTTCAATTTGATGGAAAACAAGTTGGGTGAAAAACCCCCATTTTGGCCGAATTATTAGGGAAGTGGTTTTGTTGATTTTGATGCAATTGGTTAGTAAGTTTGGTTAGGAAGTGAAATTGGTGATTAGTGTGATTAATTAGAAGCTTGAATGGTTTGATTTGGAAGTGTGGTGAAAAGATGGTTTAGGGCCGAATTGAAGAAATGAAACTTTCTCTAGGTTGGTGTTGTAATTTGGTTGATTTGGATGGTAAAATGATATCGGGGTTGGATTTAGGTGCGGTGTGGTATTTGAAACGTCATTTTCGGGTTAGAAATGAGGAAGTTAGTTTTATACGGGTTATCCGGGAAAAGTGTCTGGAATGCGGGTTTAAGGGTTGGAATATGTTTGTGGGTGTTGGAATAACAATGTTCAGGCTCGGTTTGTAAAACCGAGCTTTCTGTGGAATTTTCCGAGAAAGTGCGGGTTTGTGCGGAAATTGTTTTCTGGGGTTGTTTGGATGTGTTCTGATCCAACTATGGTTGTACAGCTTGATTCTGCGTTGGTGGAGTAGCGCGGACCCGTAGGAGCCAAGTTGTGCATTTTTCGGTCGGAAGTCGGGATTTTCCGAGTGTTGGGCTGCAGGGCGGCGTTTCTGAGGTAAGGGCTTAATTTGGTAAAATGTATGTTTGTTCCGTTTCAAGGCCCGGATGACCTTAGAGGCCCGGGTTCCTATTCTGCTCTGTATATGTTTAACAGGTAATGATACTTCTGTTTATATTTATGTATTATTGTTATTATTGTATGTTCTGTTCTGTGTCCGCACTGAAGGGGTGCCGACATTCTGCGTATCCGCACCAGGAGTGCCGATACTTCTGTTCTGTGTCCGCACTGAAGGGGTGCCGACATTCTGCGTATCCGCACCAGGAGTGCCGATACTTACTTACGTGACCCTACGGCGATTTGGGGCTCGCGACCCCAGCCGGTACCGTGCTATACATTGCATTACGATCAGTATATTCGACCTCTGTTGAGGGCCGCCGTTCTGAGTCGCTCGGCGGTTGGACCGCATATGTTGGATTCTGATTTACGTTATGCTTTATGTTCATATGTACATGCATATGCTGTGATATTCTGTTTTGCAGGTTCAGATTGTTGCCCTGTGGGCAAACTGCACTTTTACCTTAAGCCCTTACTGGGTCCTTTCGAGGACTCACCCTTTTATTTGTTTACCATCTTTCAGGCAGTCTGACAAGCAACCAGCGGAATAGAGATCCGCGGTGCTTCCTGACATTTTGGGTTCTGTAGCAGCAGCAGTACCACGTGCGGGAATTCTTGAGCGAGAGGCTTCTGATTCCGCACTTAGGTATATATATATAGGATTTTGTTTAATGGCTCTGTAGTTGTAGCTGCATGCATGTAGGTCAGATCATGAATTTGTATATGCCATATGATCGGAAATATATTCGCCTTTGATGCCTTCGAGTCGAGGCGGAGCCCGACTTGCCTATATTGGATTTGTTATGATATGAATTCGGTGTTTACGTGGTTGTTGCGATGAGCAATGTTTGATACCATGAACATGTTTGGTAGAAGTTGGAGTTACTAGTATGCTTGCCTTGAATGAGTATCTGGATGCTAGTTGCCACATGGCTATTTGTTATTTGAGCTCGATGCTCCGCTGCCGCGTTTTCCGCCGTAATTCCTGTTTCCGACGTCGCGGCCGGCTCCGCCTCCGCAACCGGGCGGGGTGGCTGTGACAAGTTGGTATCAGAGCAGGTTGGGTCGGATTGACCCAAAAGGTAAAGTATGTTTGGTTTTGATATGAAATGTGGAAGGCAAGTATACAAGTCCGAGGGTGGACTTTTGGAGTAAGTTAAGTCTGTTCATGGTTAAGTACCTGCGGAAGATGACTTCGAAGGGCAAGCTACTGGTTTACACCTCATTCTGGAGTGGTTCGGTACGGAGCCTGATCAACTCCTTATTTGAACCATTTCGGAATGCGTGTGGAGCGGTGGCGGTTCTTTGGAGCATTATGGAAGGTGTGGGTGTTATATGAAGTGATTCCGTGATTATAAGCATGATCGGATTCTATGTTAAGGTTTATTATTTAGTTTCGGGATTACGAAAGAATCCTTGCATCATGCATTGCATTACACTCTGAGCCTTAGAATCTGCTGCTGGCTTTTGGATAGATGGGGAAAAGTTAGTTGATTTGGACTTTTGGATATGGGATAAGTTGGTTTTGGTCTGGACTTGGTTTAAGGGAATGTTTACTACACGCGAATAGCGTGATTTGATACGGAGGCGGGGGACTGGGATCCCACACCTCCGTGGAATAGGATACGGGTTCAGCGTAACCCGTGGTCTGAACAACCACACTCACCACCCCGAGGCTTAGCCGTCGTAGGGACCCCTCTCGATTTGGTATTACCGCCACCTAGCCGGTTCGGGGCGCGATGGCGGGGAAAATCTGTTTATGCCACGGTAAGGGCATTTTGATCAGGTGGTGATAGCGAGACTTTAGCCACCGCTCGCTACAGACTTTGGAGTTGGTAAGTGAGTGACTCAGGAGCGTGGTCACTACGACACCTAGACTTCTCGTCGGTCCTATCAACGACGGGAGATCGAGACACCGGTCACGAGGTTGGACTTTTGGAGAGGTTTGAGTTTGAATCCCCCGAGGTTCGGCGGCCGAGGAGGGCCGGAGGTAGTAGAGACTTGGTTTGCAGGAATTGACAAACTCCCGGAGGGAGGCTATTACAGCCGGTTGGCCGGGGGAAACGGCTACTCGGTCGATTGCTTCAGTTCTCGAACCGGAGTTCGGATTGACCCGATATCTGATTTCTAGTGTCTGGCGATGTCGGACATTTCCGCGGAAAATATTTTTCGGGGCCGGGGGGTTGCCGTCGGACGATTTTCGGGGATTCTGGGCGGAGAAACGGCTCCCGGGAGTGACCCGGGACTCAGATTTGCAGTTTTGAGGAAGATCTGGAGTCGGGGATATAATTTACATTTTTCTGTGAAGAAAAATGTTCTGGGACGGAAATTACGGTTTCGGGCGGTTTTCGAACTCGGGCGAGCCAAGTGTGACACTTGGCGAAATGTGATTAGTGGAAAGTATTGGACTTGGTCTCTTGTTATTTCTAGTGATTATGATTCACTATGATGTCAAAAAGGATGTCATGTGCAAAGCACATGACTTATTATTACAAGACTTAAGTTTTGGCAAGTCTTGCAAAAATGCAAACGTATTCTTCTTCCTTCTTCACTGCCGAATTCTTCCTCTCTCTAAAGCCACCATTGTTGTGTTTTACAAGCTTCCAAAGCTTGCTCTAGATTGCTTCTTGGTCCGAGAGTTCAACGGGGAAGTTGATCAGCAACTCGAGTACTACGTCTGTCTGAGGTATGGTTCGATTCTGTTGAGTATTTGGCAATATTGGAAAGTTGATGTTCTTGGCTTAGATCTGAGTTTTGATGGAATTGAACCGTTGGATCGTTGTGTGGTTCATATATGTTGATGTTGGGTAGGTAAGGATTAGGAAATAACGTTGGATCGTTGGAAACACAACACGGTGAGAACTCACCTTTTGGCGAATTTTTGACTAATTATGTTGGGAGTTTCTGTTGAATTTGATGTGTTCTGTGGATTGATTTGTGATTATTGAAGTGAATTCTTGCATGTTCTGAATCGGTTCTGAATTCTGATGTTTCTGCGGAAAACTGGAATTTTACCGAAATTGCGGATTTTCGATTTTGGGTCGGGGTGTAGTTTGGTAGTGTGGTTGGTAAAGTTGCTAATTCAGCTTGAATTGACAGATTCTCGAGGTCGAAAGGTTGAAAAAGAAAGGTTTCCGGGTTTCGGTCGCGGGAAATTGTGTTTGAGATCCACTGCGGTGATCGCTCCGATATCTATTCCTCCTTATCGGATGCCTATTTCTGAGATGCAGGAGTAGAAGAAGTAACTGGAGGAATTACAGCAAAAGAGTTTCGTCCGACCGAGCACTTCAGCGTGGGGTGCTCTGGTATTGTTTGTTAAGGAGAATGATGGGACACTCTGACTTTGTATTGATTACAGACGGTTGAATGCTCTTATTGGGAAGAATAAGTATCCGTTACCGAGGATTAACGATCTTTTGATCAACTTCGGGGTTTGAGGGATTTCTCAAAGATTGATCTCTGATCTGGGTATTTTCAGCTTAGGGTGAAGGTAGAGGACATACCTAAGACTGCTTTTCGCACCCGGTTTGGATACTTTGAGTTTACGGTCATGCCGTTCGGGCTGACCAATGTTCCGGTGGCATTCATGGATCTGATGCATCGGGTGTTCCGACCGTACTTGGACTCATTTCTGGTGGTTCTATTGATGATATTCTGATATATTCTCGGGATGAGGATTCGCATCGGGATCATCTGAGAGTGGTTCTGCGGACACTTTGGGAATATCAGCTGTATGCTAAATTCTCAAGTGTGAGTTCTGGATTCGGGAAGTCACCTTTCTGGGACACATTATATCTGAGCATGGTCTGTCTGTGGATCCAGAGAAGGTGAGGGCGGTTCGGGATTGGAAACAACTTACCACGGCACGGGAGATCAAGAGCTCCCTGGGGTTAGCAGGATTTTATCGGAGGTTTGTACTGGGATTTTCTATTCTGGCATCTCCGCTTACGCAGTTGACCAGGAAGGGTCAACGATTTATCTGGTCTGATAGGTGTGAGCAGAATTTTCAGGAGTTGAAACGGCAGTTGACTAACGCACCGATTCTGACTCTTCCAGATCCGAACTTACCGTATGTGATTTATTCGGATGCTTCCACATCCAGTTTGGGGTGTGTTGGCGCAGGAGCGTTTTGTGGTAGCTTATGGGTCGAGGCAGCTGCGACCGCATGAGCTGAACTGACTGATACATGATCTGGAGTTGGCTATAGTAATTTATGCGCTGAAACATTGGAATCAATATCTGTTTGGTAATAAATTTCAGATTCTTACCGACCATAAGAGTCTGAAATATCTGTTTACACAGAAGGAGCTTAGCATGAGGCAGCGCAGATATCTCGAATACATTAAGGACTATGATTGTAGTATCGGGTACATCTCTGGCAAGGGCAACACGGTTGCCGATGCTCTGAGCAGGAGGCATACCGGCTTAATTAAGAGAGGAAATGTTGGTGACCGATCTGAGGAGAGTGATCTGACGTGCCTTTGGCACGTGGCAGCTATGGGAGCGTGCTCAGGTTATTACACTTATTATACATTCTGAGTGGCTTGATAGGATGCGCGAAGCGCAAGGTAGAGATTTGGTATTGAAGAAGTTATCTGGGGAAGATAAGGGTTTATGTGTTACCGACGTTTCAGTATAGGCAGGGATCGCTATACTTCTGAGATCGCCTTTATGTACCTGAGGATCAGGAGTTCTGGAATGAGATTTTCGAGGAGGCACACTCGAGCAGTTTGAGCATCTGGAACCGGCAGGGACACTGCAGACTTTGCCCATTCCAGTCTGGGAGTGGGGCAATGTTACTATGGACTTTCTGACCGCCCGCCCGACACGGTCTCGCCATGATGTTATCTCGGGTTTCGTGGATCAGCTGATAAAGTGCGCACACTTTCTGCTTATTCGGGTCACAGACCCTTTGGAGAAGCTTGCCCGGCTTTACATCAGGGAGATTGTACGTTTACATGGAGTACCAGACTCCATTGAATCTGACCGTGATCCGCGTTTTACAAAGACGGTTCGGATTGCTTTTCATGAAGCATTGGGCACGCGACTCCATCGAATACGACTTATCACCCACGACGGACGGGCGGTCGGAGCGGGTGATTCGATATTGGAGGATATGTTGCGAATCTGTACTTTGGATTTTGGAGGAGTTTGGGACTAGCGATTACTTTGATAGAGTTCTCATACAACAATTGCTTTGACTACGTTTGACGTGGCACCTATGAGGTGTTATGCAGGAGGTGTATGACACCATACTGTTGGACAGATGCGTCTGATCGGGTTAAGCTAGGACCCGAGCTTTTTGAGGAGTCTACGGCAGAGATCAGATTGTTACAGGCGCGGATTAAAACCGCGAATGACTACACCACTGTCTGTACGAACCGTCGCCGTAGGGCTCTTGAATCGGCGTTTGGTGATAGAATTTGATAGAATTTGACTGGAGGTAGCACCGTTCAGAGGGACAGTAAGATTTGATAGGCGGGGCGAGTTACCCCGAGTTATATCGGTTCTTATGAGTTTCCAGAGTAAGTTGTTAGGTTGGTTTTCCCCCCCAACTATTTCTGTTTTACGTGATGTCTTCCAGGATAGCCTGTTGTGGATCGGTTAGACTTAGGTTCGGTCTTATGCAGGGTTGTCTGGTAGAAATACCGGCAACTGACTCGGGGTGCAATAAGATGCACCCGGAGGGTGGGACGCCGTGAGGCTCTGTATGGTAGTCTAAACTACCACTCCCGCCGCACCAGTACGGTGGTCCGATTGTTCTGGGTTAGAGGAATGTTTATACATTCTGGTTGGTAGCGACACCTGTTTAGATGGTTCAGGCTACTCTTGGAGGACCAAGAGTTCTAAGGGGGGGAGAATGTTACGGTCACCCCGAGCGGGTTGCGACCGGGTGACCCGGGGCTCCGGTTTTGGCCTGCGGGTCACGTTTTTCGGCGTTCAGACGGCTCCCGAGCCCTATCCGAGTATCATTTTGGCGAACCCTTCCGTATTTGAGGTCGTGTGGGTCCCCCGGACGTTTCCGCCGAAAATATTTTTCTGGCGCCGGGGGGGTTGTCGGGTCGCCTCGGGACGTCTGGCGGGCTCGGTAGCGCTCTCGAGATCTCAGTTTGAGAAGCCGTTTGTAGTTTTGGAGTCGTGGAAACGTCCGGTGGTGGTTGTGGAGTTTAATATTTGGGGCGGGACGTTCGGTTCGGGCGACTCCGGGGCTCGGGACGGGAATCCCGGGGCTCGGGATGGAAATTTTCTGACGGCTTTGGGATAAGTTGTATTATAATTTAAGATGGAATTTATGGGAATTTTTATAGAATTTTGGAGTGACGGAATTTCGGTTAAGGTTGACACGCTCGCACGTCGGGTTTTGGTTCGGGTTCAGCGAGCTCGGTAGGACACTCCGGAAAGGCAAATGAATTTCTGAAAAATGTTCTGTGAATGTTATAATATTCTGAAGGTTGTGTCCAAGTTTCGTTAATTTTGGAATTCGGTAATTATTTTTGGGCAAAAAGAATTGGAACTTCCGGAAAAATGGGGAGTTAATTGAATTATGGTTGCAAAATAAATAAAAGGGGTATGGGCAGCAATCTGATTTTTTCGGCAGCATGTGTGTGTGTGTGTGTGATAAGGGACACTTGTCCACTTATGATTTAAGATGGAAAAGGGGTAGGAAAAGAGGAAATAAAAGGGGAAATGAAAATAGGGAAATTTTGGCTAATATTTGGGAAACAAAAGAATGAGGCGGCTGCAAAGGAAAGGTTGGGACATGTGTTGAGTTTTAATTAAAAAGGGAAAGAAGACAAAATGGAAAAGAGAGAAGAGATAATTGTGGAAAATATAAAAGGAAGAAAATGATGATTTTCTTCCATTTCTTCATCTTCTTCTTCTCTCCTTTATGTCCGCCATTTTTGGCTCTCTCAAGCTCCATGTGCTTTTCAATTTTTGGCAAGAAATCAACAAGGTTTTGGGTGCAAATCATTGGTAAGTTTCTCCTCTTCTTCTCTTTGTAAGGTTGGAAGCATGAATTTGGATGGAAAATGGGTTTAGAGAGGATTTTGTGTTTGTTCTTTGCTATGAGTTTTGATGATCCTCTTGCTTCCAAATTTAAGTATGTTGTTCTTGGCATGGAGAGGAGTAAGAATCTATGTTTAGATTTTGGAAAAACTCCATGAATGGGAGAAACCTAAAGTGGCGAAATTAGGGTGGTTTTCTAAACTTGATGTTTAGTTGGATTTTTGGATCATGCTTTGAGTATGTTGTTCCTAGCATGATTCTAAGACAATCTATGGTTTCAATTGGAAAGAAAACAAGTTGGGTTAAAAACCCTTTGTTTGGATTGAAATGGAAGTTGGGTGAGGAATTCTCTTTTGGCCGAATTGTTTAATGAAAGGGGTTTTGTTGTTTTGATGCAATTGGTTAGTAAGTTTGGTTAGGAAGTGAAATTGGTGATTAGTGTGATTAATTGGAAGCTTGAATGGTTTGATTTGGAAGTGTGGTGAAAAGATGGTTTAGGGCCGAATTGAAGAAATGAAACTTTCTCTAGGTTGGTGTTGTAATTTGGTTGATTTGGATGGTAAAATGATATCGGGGTTGGATTTAGGTGCGGTGTGGTATTTGAAACGTCATTTTCGGGTTAGAAATGAGGAAGTTAGTTTTATACGGGTTATCCGGGAAAAGTGTCTGGAATGCGGGTTTAAGGGTTGGAATACGTTTGTGGGAGTTGGAATAACAAGGTTCTAGCTCGGTTCGTAAAACCGAGCTTTCTGTGGAATTTTCCGGGAAAGTGCGGGTTTGTGCGGAAATTGTTTTCTGGGGTTGTTTGGATATGTTCTGATCCAACTATGGTTATACAGCTTGATTCTGCGTTGGTGGAGTAGCGCGGACCCGTAGGAGCCAAGTTGTGCATTTCGGGTCGGAAGTCGGGATTTTCCGAGTGTTGGGCTGTAGGGCAGCGTTTCTGAGGTAAGGGCTTAATTTGGTAAAATGTACGTTTGTTCTGTTTCAAGGCCCGGATGACCTTAGAGGACCGGGTTCATATTCTGTTCTGTATATGTTTCACATTTAATTATAATTCTGTTTATATTTATGTATTATTGTTATTATTGTATGTTACATTACGTGTCCGCACTGAAGGGGTGCCGACATTCTGCGTATCCGCACCAGGAGTGCCGATACTTCTGTTCTGTGTCCGCACTGAAGGGGTGCCGACATTCTGCGTGTATCCGCACCGGGAGTGCCGATACTTACGTTCGTGACCCTACGGCGGTTTGGGGCTCGCGACCCCGGCCGCACCGTGCTATCTGCTCTGCTCGATCAGTATATTCGACCTCTGTTGAGGGTCGTTACATGGTCGCTCGCGGTTGGACCGCATATGTTGGATTCTGATTTACGTTATGCTTTATGTTTATATGTACATGCATATCTTTGTGATATTCTGTTTTGCAGGTTCAGATTGTTGCCCTGTGGGCAAACTGCACTTTTACCTTAAGCCCTTACTGGGTCCTTTCGAGGACTCACCCTTTTATTTGTTTACCATCTTTCAGGCAGTCTGACAAGCAACCAGCGGAATAGAGATCCGCGGTGCTTCCTGACATTTTGGGTTAGCAGCAGTACCACGTGCGGGAATTCTTGAGCGAGAGGCTTCTGATTCCGCACTTAGGTATATGTTTATAGGATTTTGTTTAATGGCTCTGTAGTTGTAGCAGCATGCATGTAGGTCAGATCATGAATTTGTATATGCCATATGATCGGAAATATATTCTGCCTTTGATGCCTTCTGAGTCGAGGGCGGAGCCCCGACTTGCCTATATTGGATTTGTTATGATATGAATTCAGTGTTTCTGTGGTTGTTGCGATGAGCAATGTTTGATATACCATGAACTGCATGTGGGTAGAAGTTGGAGTTACTAGTATGCTTGCCTTGCCATGGGTTCTTAGGTTGCTAGTTATACTCACTTGGCTATTTGAGCTCAATATTTGAGCTCGATGCTCCGCCTGCAACCGCGTTTTCCGCCGTAATTCCTGTTTCCGAAGTCGCGGCCGGCTCCGCCTCCGCAAGGCCGGGCGGGACCAGTGGCTGTGACAACCTTAATAGGCCTTCCGCGTAACCTCCGTGCTTCGCGCTGACCGACCAAACCTGGCACAAGGAGTCCTTTCTCCGCCGATACTTGAAAAGACAAACAACCACTTTACACAAAAGACATCTGGAGACTTTTAGGCTAGCCGTACCTTTTACCTTTTTGGAAGCTTTTCACTGTAAGCGTGCAAAAGTACTTTATACTTTCTGCACGCATGCACATTCGAAATACTCCTTTTACTTCTTCCATTTCACTTCACTATATAAGCTAAGTGGCAGTCACCATTGTAACCTAGAACATATTATTGAATTTAAGTAATTCGGTTGAAACACTCCCGGGAGTTATCGGCTTTGTGTTCTCCACTCTTGCATTTCCATTTCCCTAGTGATCCAGGCAAGAGGATCCAAGCATAATATCTAGTATTGCTTGACCTTGTAGTCAAGAGGTGCTAGATCCCATCTCATTTCCCAGGCATTTTCAAGGGCATTGCCTCACCTCGTAGTGAGGAGGTTCCCTTGGCCGACTTTGTTTCCTTCGTGTTCTTCCTCTGTTTCGTTTCCATTCTTGTTGGAAACCGCCTCCATCGAGCTAGGTCCGAGCGCGTGATCACTTACCCCCTCCGTGATCACATCATTATGGGTCGAGACAGCTGCGACCGCATGAGCTGAACTATCCGACACACGATCTGGAGTTGGCTGCAGTGATCTATGCTCTGAAACAATGGAGGCATTATCTGCTTGGTAACAAATTTCAGATTCTTACCGACCATAAGAGTCTGAAATATCTGTTTACGCAGAAGGAGCTTAACATGAGGCAGCGCAGATGGCTCGAATACATTAAGGACTATGATTGTAGTATCGAGTACATCTCTGGCAAGGGCAATCGATAGTCTCGTTCCTAAGGAAGGCCCGGACTCTCAGTTGATGTGGTGGAGAAGATGATGTTCTTGAGACTCCAAGCTTGCTGTTCAGAGTAATCTGTAAAAGATAGGGAGAATACTCAGAAGTAGCAAGAGGGGAGTGGGGGGGCGTGTAGTAGCTTACCCGATTTAGGGTGGACATCACCCTATTTATAGAGTGATGCCGGGAGAAGAGCCTCCCAGGTTGAAGCCCTTAGACAGGCTGTTTGAGATAAGTCTCGTGTCGATCGATTGGAGATAAGGCGGCTGTGATGATGAAGATCTCAGCAAACCGCCTTAGGTGATTCACTTGTCGAGAGAATGTCCGGCGTATAAATCTGTGAAGATCTCCCGAGGCTCGTGCTGCCCTCCTTATTGGCCGGTTGATGTCGACGACCAAGTGGTCTATTTTCAAGTGGAGCAAGCGGTGGGCGAAGGCCCATAGGGGCGAAGGCCCCAAATAGAATATAGCCAAATAAGGGGTGAGGTTGCACGAACACAGGTACCAAGGCCTTATGCAGGCGGGGCCGGTATAGGTAGGAGGCGGGAGTAAGACCCATGGAGGCGAAGGAGATCACGAGGGCTCGCCATAAGACCGCGAGGGGGCCGCGCGAGGCTTTAGAAACGCAAGGGTGAGTATGAGACGTCGCCCTGCGAGTGCGGGAGGCCCGCGAGGCGGGACCTCGCGCGAGCGAGCATGGAGACCACAAGGATGAGACCTTGCGAAGGCGTCTGGAGACCACAAGGATGAGACCTTGCGAAGGCGTCCTTGGAGACCACAAGGATGAGACCTCTCCAAAGGCCTCGTATGATTCGATGCAACGCGAGGCGCGATTGCTTGGGTAGTGTACCAAGATGCCTCCTCACGAGAGCGGAGTATGGGCGGGGTCACGTACTCCGTTTTTGAAAGTACTTTCTTTGAGGACCGATGTAGTAGTCACAAGTGAAGATCTTTTATAATCTGATAGTTTGTGTTGGATCCTTCACGACCCTTTACTCTGTGTTGAAGATACTGTTTGAAAATACCATGTTGAGGGCAGTAGCAGTCACAGAACTGAGTTTGTGTGGAGCGCGATGACCTTTTATGGTCTGATATTCTGTGTTGGATCCTTCATGATCCTTGTGAGTTTTGAGGAGGGGGGCATTTGCTTGGGTAGTGTACCAAGATGCCTCCTCCTGAAGGCAGAGTATGGGCGGGGTCCCGTACTGTTCAAATTCCAAGTCTTTGGAGTTGGCGAAGGCGCTTGGGCGTTTGCGGACCGTTTGATTGCGAAGGCAGCGAAGAGTCTCTTCAACATTTAATGCGGGAGAGATAAAGGAAGATGAGAGGTTTCTTGACCGTTATGGGGCGCAACACGTGGCGCCGTAGGGTCGATTACGCTTTGTAAAAGCGTTTCTTCTTTTGTACGGCGGGGAGAGGTTTAATAACCGCTGGATCTTTGGCACGTGGCGCCTCGAGTCATTCACGCTTAAAAGCGCTTTTTCATTTTGGCGGGCTTATAAAAGCGTACCGAGAAGATTGAAACCTTTCTTCTCTACTCTTGCATTTGTTCGCTCTGCTTGAGTAACCCTTTCGTATTCTTGCGTTTCTTGGCGATTTCATCGGCGGTTGAGAGGTGATTTGCGGTGGTTCCTCCTTTTCGTTCGAGATTCCTCCGGTCAACTGTTCATTTGCCAACCGCTCCGTTCGTCCTTGCTTACTGCTTTAAACCACTCAGGTAAGTTTTTTCTTCCCGCACACTGAGTGCTTCAAGTTCTCTGAGCGCACTGAGCGCTTGCCGAAATGCCTTTGCCGGGCTGTTTCGATTTATATGCCTATCTGTTCTTCCTTTTGCAGAGATGGATTCCAAGGAAGCTGTTCGCCCGGTGGTGGCTCCTCTCGAGAAGACCACGGTGAAGTTTGAGAGAATTCACCGAGGATATGGTGGAGGCCTTCGGCCCGTGGAGAAAACGCCGGTATATGCGTCCCGTGCGGGTGTTTGTCGGGCGATGGGTTGGCCCGTTACGGAGGAGAACAAGGAGAACCGGGTGTTGTGCTCTGTGCACGGCGCAGCTTTCGGCGGGATTGCGGTATCCCTTCCCATGGCCCAGTGCGAGATCTTTGTGCTGATTGGGGAATGCCCCCAACTCAGTTGGCGCCCAATACTTTCCTGAGTATTGCAGGCTTTATCGTCGCCTACCATATGGCCGGCGTGAAGCCATTCGCCGATGTGTTCAACCGTTTCTATCGGTTGGAGCTGAGGAGTGGGGTGCGTTCTTCTCGTCACTCCCATAAACGTTGGAGGTAACCACTCCATCTCTTTCATCTGCTTCGCCCGATCCTACCACAAGCGGCACGGATCCTTTTTCTTTTTGACGCGCGAAGGCACATGGGACTTTACCGTGGCGAGGACGCGACAATCCGTGCAAAGCATTGCGCTGAGGCTGTCTTGACTCACGGGGAGTGCGGTGGCGAGGCATACGTTCAGCTCTTTGGGGTGGTTGGACGATGTCCTTTCGAGGAGCGCGTGCGGCGTTCTTCCCCTTCTCGGCTGCCCAATCGGGCGAGACCACCCTAAGGTGGGCTGGGATTAGCACGGGTTTCGTCTTTGGACCCTAGGATGCCCCCGCCATACGAGGATGGGCTCCGTCCACCGTGGGACAATGATAGACTCTTTCTTCGCCGCTCTAGCGGCGCCCAAAGGTACGCTGCGCATACATACTAATATCTGTAAATTTGTAAGAGTGCAGTAGAACACAGTCTCAAGTCCCTTTTTGTTTGCAGATGCCGTTGCAGAGTCTGGCGAAGCCCAGGGTAAGAAAGCATCCATGCGCATCGCCCAACGAGTGCACCTGGCTTGTGCACTTGGGGAAGACGCCCCTGCCATGGCGGTCAAGGTGTTGGGACCCATTGTCCCCAAACTGTCCAAGAAGAGGGCGGGTATCAAGCCTTCGATGGCTTCTCAGCCGGAGAAGAAAAAGAGAAAAGTGGCTGCCACGCAGCCTGAAGAAGAGAGAGCCCCTGCCGGTGCTGAGGGAACCCCGGCTGAGGGGCCGGCTGGGGAGGCTGAGACTCCTGCTGGAGCAGAGGGGCCTACTCCAGTTATTTCAGCTGAAGAGGCCAGGGAGTCCGCTGGGGAAGAAGTTCCCAGTTGTGAGCCCCTGTCTGAAGAAGCCAAGAGAGTGGAGTTCGAAGCGCCTCTTACTGTTGAAGAGGTCGTGCCTTCTGCAGAGGGCCCAGAGGGGGCGCGAGCAGATAGCGCTGTTCCCATCGAGGCTGTGCCCATCTCAGTGGTGCAGCCCATTTCTTCTGAGGAGGCCGCTGAGGCCTTTGTATCTGGGCTCTTCGCGAGCCCTTCACCGATTCAAGGTGAAGACCTGCCCGGTCATGTGGTCGCGGCGAGATCATTACCAGAGGCGAGTGCCTCCTCCCAAGGGTAAGATGTCAGCGGCTAACGTCACGATCTCTATGAGAAGGAGGGGCAACCAAGCTGCAAAGGCCATTGGGAGTACCGGCCAAAGGAGGTACCAGTCATTCCTTCGGGGAGGCGGAGACCACTAATGCAAGGGAAGAGATCCTGCAGCCATCCCTCTTGGAGAGGAGATCCTCAAGAGGCCCCTTCAGGGGAGAAGGTCCCCGCCACGAAGGGGAAGAGGATCCTGGTGGTTGAGGAGACTTCTTCCTCTTCTAATAGGGAGGCCCCGGAGGAAGGGGGTCTGGTGACACGGTCCTCTGCGAGGACAAGTGGTTGGGAGGTTGCCCAACCTTCCAAAGAGCCAGTGGAAGTCAATGGATGGGGGCGTCCTTCTGCTGGTAAGTCTTTTTGATTTTGTGATATTTTCTTTGTTTTGAGTTCATACTGCTTCCTAGTTGCTTGATGCCTATTCTTTGTAGGCGAGGCCCTTGAGCCAAGGGGCTGGCCTCTGTGAGGCTCTTGTGGACCAAGGGGTTTTGACAGAGATCCCTGCCGATTTGGGGACCAGGACCGAGGTCCTTGAGAAGACCGGAGTCTGGTCTCACTATTTGGAGCGGAGGCGTGTTGCTGCCAAGTCGGTCCCCAAGTGGTCGAGGAGCGAGACCTCACGAGAGTCCAGAGGCACCGAGGCAAGACTCGGGGTGTACGAGGAGCAAGGAGGCTCCTAACAGACGCATGGGATCCGGTCTTCCTCCTGAGGAATAGCAGTTCACTGCTGCGGGGAGGGGAGCAAACCCTCCAATCCTGCCTGGAGTGGCTGCGCACCCCCTATGATAGGGAGGTGACCGAGCGGAGCCTGGACTCCCCTGCTGAATTCATGAGGGAGGCAGCTCAACAAAGTCTGCAGGTAAGACAGCTTATGGTCTTTACGTATGAGTTTAGTTTAGCCTTTTTCATTCCTTTAATAGCATTGGGGTGCGGCGGCTGTCAAAGGTCACGCTGCTGCCGAGCAATGGCATGACTTCTGAAGTATGCCAATAAGCGGGACGACGCCCGGATATCGAGATTGCCTCTCTCGGGAGGAGGCTGGAGTCCTCAAAGAAAAGGGAGGAGGAGCTCAAGGAGGAGCATGCCAAGCGCGTAGCCCAACTAGAGAGTTGGTGCGATTATGGCAACCAAGAGCGGGCGCACAGCATGCGGTACCGGTGGGAGCAGGCCTGCCTTCTTGATGTTGCGAAGCAACGCTTCCTTCAGCAGAAGCAATGCTGGAAGCCAAGCGGCTTGAAAGTGCTTTGTCTTGAAGGAGTCCCTCCTTTCCTTGGAGGCGAAACCAAAGCCGCCCTTGCGGCGGCGAAGGCCCAAGTTGAGCGGCGAGGCCGCGGCGAGGAGGCGAGGCCAAGCTACTGTCCGAGCTCAGCGGCGGAGAAGAAGGTGGAGGAGGGCAGGCTTGCTGCTGAGGTTGCCACTGAAGGCACGCACGGAGGTCGCCACGACACAGAAAAGGCAATGGCCTCTGTGTGGGAGATGGAGAAGGCTCTGGGCCTTCCCCCTTTGAAGGTGAGGATCCCGAGTCCTCTTCCTCCATTAAGGTGCCCATCCACGGCGGATGCCTCGGCGGTGGAGAAGCTTGGTGAGATCAAGCCACAGGCGGCAGGGCGCGAGCCTATGAGGAAGGCTGGCTGCGATGCCGCTTCCAAGTGGAGAAGGCGTTTCCAGCTCTAAGTCTTGGGATCTGGATGCTGCCAACACCAATGAGCCAACGGTAGAGGCGCTGCTTGATGGGGGAGCGAGGAAGGAAGATGGGCGATGCACAGTATGCCCTTCTCGGACTAGGGTGGAGGCTCCAACATGTGGATGCCCCCCCTATTTTGTATAAAGACCTGTATTCACACACTTTTGGAAACAATAGATGAAGTGAAACTTCCTTTTTCCTTCAACTGTTTTGTAGATTCGCTTTAACTCGCGATAGCCTTGTAGGTACGTTAGCTTAGTTTAATAACCATAGGCTAAGTCTGTCTCATGGAGAGATGTCCTTAAGGGGTCCGCGAAGGCGAAGCCACGGGGACTATTTATCAAGGAGCTGGAGACTTAGTCTTAAGTTTATAGTGACGAGGCACTTCAAGATCCGCAGGCGGAGCCACATGAGTCATTCCAAATGACTTGTGGGTTTACTTGTTGAGCCCCTTTCTTAGGCAAGCTGTTTAGGAGTAAGCCCTTGGGTAGTGGACGGTGTACCAAGTAGAAGTTCCTGTAGTTTGCTCATCATTTATACGATAAGTATTCAGTAAAAAGGTTCGGTTTACGGAGTGCAGAGTCGCGCGTTTGGCGAAGGCGATGGGGACGCTTGTTGAGACAAGTGGAGAACCATCGAGGTTACGGGGGTAAGACCCGCGGCGCAAGGGGATTATCCTTGGGGCGGGCGAGTTGAAGGTTGGTTGGGAATGGGACCCGCAACCACTGTGTGGAGAAGTCCGAGCGGAAGGTCTGTGTGGCGTGCGAGGACGACTTACACATAGACCTTCTGAAGGAGCCAAAGGGGGTTACCCTTCCGCAGCGCAAGGATTACCCTTGGGGCGGGGCGAGTTGAAGGTCAGTTGGGAATGAGACCCGCAACCACTGTGTGGAGAAGTCCGAGCGGAAGGTCTGCTGTGGCGTGCGAGGACGCCGTACACCTAGACCTTCCTGAAGGAGCCAAAAGGGGATTACCCTTCCGCAGCGCAAGGGGATTACCCTTGGGGCAGGGCGAGTTGAAGGTCGGTTGGGGAATGAGACCCGCAACCACCTGTGTGGAGAAGTCCGAGCGGAAGGTCTGCTGTGGCGTGCGAGGACGACTTACACATAGACCTTCCTGAAGGAGCCAAAAGGGGGTTACCCTTCCGCAGCGCAAGGGGATTACCCTTGGGGCGGGGCGAGTTGAAGGTCGGTTGGGGAATGAGACCCGCAACCACCTGTGTGGAGAAGTCCGAGCGGAAGGTCTGCTGTGGCGTGCGAGGACGACTTACACATAGACCTTCCTGAAGGAGCCAAACACGGGGGTTACCCTTCCGCAGCGCAAGGGGATTACCCTTGGGGCGGGGCGAGTTGAAGGTCGGTTGGGGAATGAGACCCGCAACCACCTGTGTGGAGAAGTCCGAGCGGAAGGTCTGCTGTGGCGTGCGAGGACGACTTACACATAGACCTTCTGAAGGAGCCAAAGGGGGTTACCCTTCCGCAGCGCAAGGGGATTACCCTTGGGGCGGTGCGAGTTGAATGTCAGTTGGTGAATGAGACCCGCAACCACCTGTGTGGAGAAGTCCGAGCGGAAGGTCTGCTGTGGCGTGCGAGGACGACTTACACATAGACCTTACTGAAGGAGCCAAAAGGGGGTTACCCTTCCGCAGCGCAAGGGGATTACCCTTGGGGCGGGGCGAGTTGAAGGTCGGTTGGGAATGAGACCCGCTACCTCCCGTGTGGAGAAGTCCGAGCGGAAGGTCTGCTGTGGCTTGCGTGGACGACTTTCTCTTAGAAGTTGCTGCAGGTGCCAAAAGGGGGTTACCGTTCCGCAGCGCAAGGGGATTACCCTTGGGGCGGGCGAGTTGAAGGTCGGTTGGGGAATGAGACCCGCAACCACTGTGTGGAGAAGTCCGAGCGGAAGGTCTGCTGTGGCGTGCGAGGACGACTTACACATAGACCTTCTGAAGGAGCCAAAGGGGGTTACCCTTCCGCAGCGCAAGGGGATTACCCTTGGGGCGGGGCGAGTTGAAGGTCGGTTGGGGAATGAGACCCGCAACCACCTGTGTGGAAAAGTGAGACTGACAAGGTCCGATGCCATAACTCGTGCAGTAGCCACCGACCGGCCGGGCACAGAGGGCGATGAAGAGGGCATTTGAAATGCCATGTAAGCTGTAAGACAGGAAGAAATACATATGTATTTTATTGAATTTGCAAGACTAAGGACTTACACGTAATATGGGCGCAAGTCATCCGCATGAAAGTTGCGGGGGAGCAGACGACCATCATGGTCTTGTAGTTCATAGACTCACAGGCGGACTTGTTTATGAACAATATAAGGCCCGTCCCGGTTGGGTCGCAGGACACCTCGCTTGGGGTCGCGAGCGGTGAGGGCCGATTTAAGTAAGGCAAGGCCTCCTTGTTGCAGTACCTTGGGTTTGACCGGGAATTATGATGAAGACCGAGCCTCTGTTTGAGGGCGGTCATGCGGCGAGCACCTTCGCGCAATTCTTCAATTAAGTCGAGTTTGGCACGGAGCCCTTGAGCATTGGCTTCGGTGAAGTTGATCATACGGATTGTAGGAGGTCTACCTCAATAGGTAGGAGCGCATCTGCGCCGTATACTAGAGAGAAAGGCGTCTCTCTGTGGGGGTTCGCGTTGTGGTGCGATAGTCCCATAAGACACTTGGGAGTTCATCTACCCAGGCCCTTGGCCCCATCCAGCGTTTCTTGAGGCCTTCCTTGAGGGTTCGGTTGGTGACCTCAACCTGCCCATTAGGCGGGGTGTGCCACCGGGCAAAAGCATGCGGACATTATTGTCCCGTGCCCATTGTTGGACACCGTGATCGGTTTAACCGAGTGCCATTATCTGTAATAATAGCACGAGGGCTGCCAGATCGCGACAAGATTCTTCCAAAGAAACTTGATAATCTTGGCGGAAGTGATGGAGACCAGGGGTTCTACCTCGACCCATTTAGAAAAATAATCAACTGCTACAACACAGAAGCGGTACTGACCTGGAGCGGTCGGCATTGGACCAATGAGGTCGAGGCCCCACAGGGCGAAAGGCACTGGATTTGTCAGTGCTGGAGATTCCGTGGATGGTAGCCACTGGATGCGAGAATTGATTTGGCACTGGTGGCACGTTTTGACCAGTGCAGCGGCGTCCTTTTTCAAGGTGGGCCAGTAGTACCCTTGACGGAGGGCTTTGTGGGCAAGCGCCTCCGCAGCGATGTGAGCGCCACAATTGCCTTGGTGGAGAGTGTCCAAGACAGAGCGTCCCTCAAGGGTGCTAAGGCACCGTTGTAGGCGCCGCAAACCCGTGATGCCATAATTGGTCATCAATGAGGACGAAGCGGAGGGCTTGCTTGCGAACTTGGAGATCTGTGGTGCTGGCTTTTAGCGCAGCAATGATAGGGTTTCTCCATCTGGATCGGATCATGCGTTGCTAGAGAGGCAATATCAATACCTTCCGTGATGGAAGGACTGGTCAGAGTGGCTGTGGTAGAGGGAGTCTTTCCCTTTGATAGCATATCTGCTGTAGTGTTTTCAGAACGAGGAACATGTATAAAGATGACTTCTTCAAAGTCGGTTCGTAGGGTGTTTACCAACTTAAGGTATTTGATCAGGGTGGCGTCCTTGCACTCGGCGCACCCTTGAACCTGGTGAATCACCAGCTGGGAGTCACTGTGGACATGGAGGCGGCGAATGCCTGCCCTTGTGGCGAGTTTCAGCCCGGCGACGAGGGCCTCATATTCTGCAACATTGTTAGTTACTTGAAATTGAAAAGAGACACGAAGGAATACTTCCATACCTAGGGGTCCACGTAGATACACACCCCAGGCGGGGGATTCGAGTTTGGATGAGCCATCCACAAATAAGTCCCATTCGGGAGGAGTGGGACGAGGAGTGGGGCCCCGCTCGGGGGCCGAGAGTACATCAGCATTTGAGAATTCCGCAATAAAGTCGGCGAGGGCCTCGGCCCTTAATTGCCTTTCTGGGCTCATAATTGATGTTAAAGCCGCCAAGTTCGATGCACCACTTGGCGAGGCGCCCGAATGTTCGGGCGCCCGAGGATGTCCTGAATTGGCAAGTCCGTTCGGACTATAATAGTGTGCCCTTGGAAATAGGGCTTGAGCTTCCTTGCTGCATATACAAGGGACAATATAGCCTTTTGGAGGGGAGGATACCTTGTTTCTGTATCTTGGAGAGTGTGGCTGGTATAATAGACCGGCCATTGCTTGGCGGCTTCTTCCTTAATAAGGACAGGTTTACACTTCTTTCTCGAGGTGGCGAGGTAAAGGACCAGGTCATCGCTGGCCTAGGGCACTTGAGTGCCGGTAGTTCTTGCAGGTGTCGTTTGATGGAGGCATATGCCTCCTGACACTCCTCCGTCCATTTGCAAGCTTTTTTCTTGCGAATCTGATCGAAGAAAGGTTTGCAGCGATCACTTAGTTTAGAGACGAATCGTCCCAAGGCCACTAGCTTTCCTGCCAGCTGTTGGACTTCCTTGAGCCCCCTAGGGGTGCGCAAGGTGGTGATTGCTTCAATCTTTTTGGGATTTGCATGGATTCCTCCTTTGGAGATTTGGTATCCCAGGAACTTCCTTCGCCCACGCCGAAGATACACTTCTTTGGATTTAATCGCATATTGTATTTGCGGAAGTTGTCGAATGTTTCCTCAAGTCTGTGAGATGGGTTGGGACGGCCTTGCTTTTGACCACAATGTCATCCACATAAGCTTCAAGATTTCGGCCAATCTGGCCTGCGAAGACTTGATTTACAAGCCTTTGGAAGGTGGCCCCCGCATTTTTTAAGCCGAAGGGCATTCTGATATAATGATATACGGCTTCGCCAGTAGTAAAGGCGGTTTTTACCGCGTCCTCCGGGTCCATAAAGACTTGGTGGTACCCGCTATAAGCATCGAGAAAAGAAAAAACCGAGTGATGAACGGTTGAGTCAACCAGTTGGTCAATGGATGGTAAAGGATAGGGGTCCCTTGGGCAGGCCCTATTAACCCCCTTGTAGTCCACGCAAAGTCGCCACTGACCGCCCTCTTTATCGGCGAGGACAATATTCGCAACCCATTCAGAGTAGTGAACTTCCTTGATTATATTTGCCTTAAGCAATTTCTGCACTTCAGTGCGTACAAAGTCCTTACGGTCAAGGGCCATGCCCCTTGTTTTCTGTCTAACCGGGCTAAAGCCGGGGAGTACACTTAACTTGTGAGAAATAACAGCAGGATCAACTCCTGGTAGGTCCTCGTGGGCCCCATGCGAAGACATCACTTTGTTGGCATGGAGAAGGTGGATGAGCGCTTGCTGGTCTTTTCCTCGAGGTCCTTTCCCACCCGAAACTTCTTCCGGGAGAGATCTCAACTTCTTCAAAGGCTCCGGACAAGTCGGGAGCAGGCTTCGCCCACAGTGACCAGCTTCCTCTGCGGGCGCCTTCCTCTTAGGCTCGGATGGCCGGGAAGCTGCGGGGGCCCGGCGAGGGCGAGACATAATTGCCTCTGCCACATTCTGGTTGACAAAGATATAGGCATCCCCAGCCGCAGTGTGAAAAACTAGAGTCAGAGTTCGCACATCACAGCGGACATGGAACTCAGTTTGAGTATGTCGCCCGATGATGGCGTTATATGGCGTAGGTAGATCCAGGACAATAAAGTCCACATAGCTCGAATGACATACCTGCTTTTTCTCCTTGGTGGTTCCCATCATCATATAGGGCAGGGTGATCGACCCCAAGGTTGGGATTTCATCCCGTCCTATTCCAAAGGTGGCGCCCTTCGCGGGCTGAATTTGTGACAAAGGCACCTTTGCCTCAACCAAAGTGTGCTTGTAGATCACGTTGGCATTCGCCCCCGTATCCATGTAGATTCTATCGACGTCCCAGCCCGCAATACGGGCAGTGATAACCAAGGGGTCAGCGTGCGGTATTGCCACAGAGGTGCCATCGCTGCGATGCAAAAACTGAGTAGAGGAGTGGTCTATCTGGTAGATCTGCCTCATATGACGGCGTCTTGCCGAAGCGCCTTCACACTGTGTGATTACGCCGATATGTCCCCTTGCCGGGGGGACCTGGACCAGATTCTCCTGACCTGGGTTTCTTTGGAGCGCCCCGCCGGCGGTCTTGGCCGGCGCCCTTCACGGTCACCTTCTCTTCTACGGTCCTCGGTTTGGAGCAAGTACTCCCGAGCTTGCCTTGAGCCAGCATTTCTCCAATCATACTCTTGAGCTCAAAACAGTCCTCAGTGTCGTGACCTTTGTCACGGTGGTAGCGGCAAAACTTGTTGCTTTGCCTTGTTATTTCTTGGGAGAGGGGGCGAGGCCAAGTGGGGACCGCCCTCTTTTGTTCCAAGGCATGGAGAATGTTGGTACGAGATTCCCTCAGCGGGGGAAGAGAAATGTATGCCCTTTCCCTACTGGGGGGCGTGGGGTACTGCCTTTGAGACCTAGGATCCGGTCGCGAGGGTTGTCCCTTGGCGTCCGCCGTGGCGGCTCTGGCGAGTGGTCGAGTGACCTCTTCCGTATTCATGAACCGCGACGCTGTACTTAAGAATTGTTCCATGTTGGTGGGCGGGTTAGTGTGGACATCCACAAAGAAAAGGGACTCCTAGCGGAGGCCTTGGATAGCTGCAAGCAAAGAGCTTCTTCTCCCGAGTTAGGGACCCGGATAGACTCGGCCCAAGCGTTGAATATATTCTCTGAGGTGCTCATCCTTTTTCTGCCGTATCTTAAGAAGGTGTCCCGCCGTTTTAGGAGGTGGTTTGGATACCACAAAATGGTTGGAGAAGTTGCGGGACAGCTCCTCGAAGGAATCAAACCGTTTGTCCCGGAGAGTGGTGTACCAGTTGGCAGCGGCCCCAGTAAGTGTGGAGCTGAAAGCTCTACAGAGCGTGTTGTCGTCCGCCCTTGCTATTGCCATTGCGGAAACATAACGCTGGAGATGAATATCGAGTCCGACAGGCCATCATAAGCATCCGGCTTAGGCTGGCCCAATCGTCCTAAGAGGGGTTTCTAAAACCCTCGAGTAAAAGGTTGGGTCCAGAGGTGGTCCGCAGACCCATCCTCGGAGATATTATGGACACTGGCCCTTTCATCTCTTTTTCCACTTCCTCTAATCGTCTAGTAAGCGCGATAAGTAATGACGAAGAAGGATCGGGGTTACTTACTTGCCGAGGAGGAGTAGGCTGGGCGTTCAGCTGATTAGTCCGCAGCGTTCAACGCTATCCGTAACGCCCGAAGAGTGGTGGCGAGAGTTTCACGTAAGTTGAAAGCAACCGCCTCGGTGATCGTTTGCGGGACTGCCGGATCCAGGCCCGTTGGAGGGTGTTTGGAGGTGGACTGTTTCGCTCCTGAGGCCTGTTACGGGCAACGTGGGAGGAGCTCTCCTCCGTTGAGTGAATAGAGAGTTCTCCCTGTTGTGGGGGAACGTGGTTCGGGGATGGCTCTGATGGTGGATCATTGTTCGTATTTATTCCGGGAGGATTCCTCCTCCCTTGACGACTGTTCCTGTTGGCACTCCGGGTGGTTGGCATGACTTATTGCTTGTGGTTTGTAATATGGGTTTATAGCAAGAACTTTCGTTCCCACAGACGGCGCCAAACTGATAGTCTCGTTCCTAAGGAAGGCCCGGACTCTCAGTTGATGTGGTGGAGAAGATGATGTTCTTGAGACTCCAAGCTTGCTGTTCAGAGTAATCTGTAAAAGATAGGGAGAATACTCAGAAGTAGCAAGAGGGGAGTGGGGGGGCGTGTAGTAGCTTACCCGATTTAGGGTGGACATCACCCTATTTATAGAGAGATGCCGGAGAAGAGCCTCCCAGGTTGAAGCCCTTAGACAGTTGTTTGAGATAAGTCTCGTGTCGGTGATTGGAGATAAGGCGGCTGTGATGATGAAGATCTCAGCAAACCGCCTTAGGTGATTCACTTGTCAGAGAATGTCTGGCGTATAAATCTGGTGAAGATCTCCCAGGCTCGTGCTGCCCTCCTTATTGGCCGGTTGATGTCAGACGACCAAGTGGTCTATTTTCAAGTGGAGCAAGCGGTGGGCGAAGGCCCCAAATAGAATATAGCCAAATAAGGGGTGAGGTTGCACGAACACAGGTACCAAGGCCTTATTCGGCGGGGCCGGTATAGGTAGGAGGCTCGGGAGTAAGACCCATGGAGGCGAAGGAGATCACGAGGGCTCGCCCTAAGACCGCGAGGGGGCCGCGCAGGCTTTAGAAACGCAAGGGTGAGTATGAGGCGTCGCCCTGCGAGTGCGGGAGGCCCGCGAGGCGGGACCTCGCGCAGCGAGCATCGGAGACCACAAGGATGAGACCTTGCGAAGGCGATCGAGACCACAAGGATGAGACCTTGCGAAAGCGTCGGAGACCACAAGGATGAGACCTTGCGAAGGCGTCTGGAGACCACAAGGATGAGACCTCTCCAAAGGCCTCGTATGATTCGATGCAACGCGAGGGCGCGATTGCTTGGGTAGTGTACGGCAGAACACGGTTGCCGATGCACCGAGCGGGAAGTATACCGGGTTGGTCAAGGAGGAGATGTTGGTGACCGATCCGAGGAGAGTGATTTGATATGCCTTTGGCACAGTGGCAGCTACGGGAGCGTGCTCAGTGTACACACTTACCATACATTCCAGGTGGCTTGATAGGGTGCGCGAGGCGCAAGGTAGAGATCCGGGGTTGAAGAAGTTGTCTGGGGAAGACAAGGGGTCTTTATTACCGACGTTTCAATATAGGCAGGGATTGCTATACTTCCGAGACCGCCTTTATGTACCAGAGGATCGGGAGCTCCGGAATGAGAATTTAGAGGAGGCACACTCGAGCAGATTGAGTATTCATCCTGGGAGTGAGAAGATGTATCGGATCTGCGTACTCACTTCGGTGGCACTGGCATGAGGAGACACATTGCCACACATGTGTCTAGGTGTGCCGTTTGTCGGTGAAGATTGAGCACCAGAAACCGGCAGGGACACTGCAGACTTTGCCCATTCCAGTCCGGAAGTGGGGCAATGTTACTATGGACTTTCTGACTGCACTGCCCCTGACACGGTCTCGCCATGATACTATCTTGGTTATTGTGGATCGGCTTGCCCGGCTTTACATCAGGGAGATTGTGCGATTACATGGAGTACCAGACTCCATTGTATCTGACCGTGATCCGCGTTTCTGACTGACAGTTACGGAGGGCTTTTCATGAAGCACTGGTGTCACCTCACGGCGGAAGCACACAAGCGATTACGATGCTTATTAACACCGTACCCACACTCGGTTGGGGTAACAGATCACACACACATCGGACTTGACAAGTGGGCCTGTGGGCACCACAGGTATGTGGCCCCAGATTCATATTAAGCTTCTTACTCGAGAATGTTTCAACGCAATTAATGTATCACGCACATATGCTTACACATATACACATACATGTGATTTCTGACAAAAATCCCGAAACCCGGGACGTGGGCCCCACAGGGTGGTTTACACTTTTTCGGACATACCAGTCCCAAAACTGATAAAAACATACATTTCACACTCAGAATCACAAACATGCACAAAATCTGCCCAAAATGCTTCAAGCGAGAAAATCCAAAGACAAATCGACTTTTGACTAAACTCGGATTTTCCTAATTCTACATGCATGCATGTCATCTACAATATACAGAGCCACAAAAATGTTACCGGAATACATACGGAACGTACGAGGTGGCGACGCTACCAGGTCCAGCCAAAGCCCTCGACGTGCGGATACTGCTGCTGCTACACACATACGAAAGTTTAACCGTTAGAAATCATGGTGCACAATCAAATAATCTGAAACCCAGAACTGAATGCCACACACTGAACCGCCACCAATCAGAACACACATATCAGTAGTCTCAGTCACACATGATCACACACACACAACGAATATCACAAAAGAAATACTGAACACAACTGATCACACAGCCATACATCGGTATGACCGATCACACTGAATCACACACTCGACAGACCTTACCCCTTTATCCACACAAACTGAATCACAAGCTGATCATAACACACACACAAACGTACCTGTAATTTCAAACACAAAAGCAACCACCGACTATACTCGGTGGGCTGGGTCAGGTACTCCTGAAATAGATAAGATAAGGGGTAAGTCCTCGAAAGAACTTAGTAAGGGTGCAGTATAAGCATGGTGTAACTTGTCGCACAAGAAACCCGCAACCAAAGAAAAACACAGATATACAAGAATACAAATACTCATGTAATTACATACACATGCTCAACCAATGCAGAATTCAACCAAATGCAATGCAAGTCAAACAATGGATTATGATGTAGTTAGACACAATGACGGTCTTCTCGGCCTTAGCCGAGGTACACATATAATCACACACAAGAGCATGGCCAGCTGGGTCGCAATCCCCACCGTCATATCACACTTACACAATTTCGGTGTAGATCACACTTACACCATTTCGGTGTAGATCACACTTACACCATTTCGGTGTAGATCACACTTACACCATTTCGGTGTAGATCACACTTACACCATTTAGGTGTAGATCACACTTCCCACTTGCTGCTCTCAGAACCTGCAAACCAATGCTTATACCACGGGACTAGGTTTAGCGTCATAGGGCCACCCCTCAGACTAAACCTAGCTTCAATATATATTACTCTACGCATGCTGAATAATGCGGTACTGTAAGACACACCGAACCCTTACCTTATGTAGAAAACCGAAGAGAATTTCCCGATCAGCGGTCCCGCACGCAATTTCGGCAGGGTTTCACCGCGTTCGACTACCCCCTGTTCACAAATGATCCACAGATCAGAATACATATTCAGAATTCCCAAAATTGACCCACAACAAAAGCGCCAAAAATGGGGTTCGGGCAGAAAAACGACTTTTCACATACGGCTTTTTCAACGAAATCTGAACTGCACAAAATGTATAACTCTTTGCTCGATCAATAATATACCCTTACCTTCCGTCAAATCAAGCCTGAAGTTGAGTTTCTATTCAAAATTTCATAACAATATTGGCAAAGACTTCGCAAAGATTCACTCACACTCGACACAAAAGACGTAATAGAAGGTGCAAGGAAAGCTTAGGAACCATAAAATCAACCATAGGAGAATTTCCATAAATGTGGAGGAATTTTCAGAAGCTCACGGTTTCCAACCGAGCCACAATCACAAAAACCGATTTATAAGGAGTTAATTATTTCTCCTAATGATCGATTTAACCAACTCGACCTTCAAGATTTTGGTGAGAAATTGAGAAATCCACTTTTGCAAGCAAGCGTCGGCCATGGATGCAGAGAAGAAAGAAAGGAGAAGAATGCGTTTTGCTTGTTTGCTTCCTGATACTTCTTTTCTAAAACTATATATATATATATATAATATAATATTACATAATATAATATTATATAATATTATATTATATTATATATATATATATTACTACACTTTCACACACACGTTTCTTCCTTTTTTTTTCACCGCCTCTTCACCTCTTCAGCCGTTTTCTTTTTCTTTTGTTTTTCTTTTTCACTTTAGCTCCCAAATTTTCAAAAGTTGCAATTTAGTCCAACTCAAAAATTGCAACTTTCAAACCGTAATCCCAAATGGCACGAAATCTGATAAACATTCTCGGGACCTCATATCACACACAAAACATGCTTCACATGACCAATTATGAGTCCCGAGCCCCACAAAAATCACTAATCCCGGTAAATACGCTTAATCGCGTAATTAACTGGAATTCACATTGGGTGGCAATAACAGTAACGACAACTGTACCACATCCTCGTGACTTCATAACTCACACCAATTTTACTTCATATACTTAATTATAAGTCCCGAGGCAAAAATAATTCACTAATTCCAATATTGATGCTTAATTGCGTAATTAGTGTAATCACTTACCGGGTGTCGGTAACATTCCTCCCCCCTTAAGACCCTTGGTCCTCCAAGGCCGTCTTAAGTCTGATATTCATCTGGGTAGCGCTCCATCACATCCTCAACCTCCTAGGTTGCCTCACGCTCGGAATGATGGGACCACTGCACTCAAATCATCAAGGCAATCTTACTCCGAAATGCCCACACATCTTATCCCGGAATAGTCCCAGGTGCCTCTCTGTACGACAAATCTAGCTCTAGCTGTACAACCCCAACCGCAATTGTCTGATTTGGATTCAAGATGTATTTCTTCAATATACTCACATGAAACCTATTTTGCACTGTTGACATACTCAGTGGCAAAACTAGCCTGTAGGCTACCTTGCCCACTCATTCTAGAATCTTATAAGGACCCAAATCAACTCTATCGGAAGCCTCTGCCCAGCAATGCGGCGTCACACAATATCGGCCATTTAAAGCCTCATAAGGTGTCGTACTGATAGTGCTCTGATAACTGTTATTATAAGAAAACCCTACCAGAGGCAAGTACTGATCTCACTCACCGACAAAATCTAGTGCACACTGCATGCTTTATACTTGGGAATTTAAATTACTCTCTCTCGATCGCCCATCGATCTGAAGATTATATATCATATTCAAATGGAATCGTGTATCCAAAGTCCTACGAAAAGCACTTCAGAACCGCGTCGTAAATCGTAGATCTCGATCAGATACAATGGAGTTTAAAACTCCATGCAACCACACTGCCTCACAGATATTCAACTGAGCTAACCTTTTCCAGGGAATCAGAAATTCTCATAGACAGAAAGTGAGCACACTTTGTTGGCCGATCCATAATAACCCAGATATTCTCATGATGTAATCGTATTATCGACAATCTGGTCAGAAAGTCCACCATGTTGTTACCTCACTTCCGGTCGAATATGCAATGTCTGTAATGTCCCCGCTGATCTCTCGATACTCAGTCTTCACTCTCGACACATGGCACACCTAGAGACATAGGTACCGGTGGCAAATCGGTGCGCGTGATTGCCACGTTGGTCGACTTGCGGCGTTACGATATTGACGGAAGCCATTAGGTCGATTTTGTGCGCTGAGGCACGGTTGTCGAGGAATAGAGAGATTCTCTGATGTGATTTGACGAGTCGCGTTGAGTAGTTGTTAAAAGTTACCCCTTTCGGTATGAATAGTGAATGTATTTATAGTCCCATGTTTCAGTGGCATTATTGTAATATCCCAATGTAAGGTGATTATTCGTTTTAGGTCCTATATGCACTTCGGGAAGTATAGTTCGGGAACGTTCTCACTCTTTATTCGGATTATAAGTTTTTAATGGGGCCCTTGTTCCGGCTTGTCCGTGGGCCTTTGTTAGGCCTTTTATGCGTATTTGGGCACGGCGGCCATCAAGTCCCCCAAGCCCTTTTGGCCGACTAGAAGGAGTCCAAAGTTCTTTTCTTGAAGATCCATTTTAGAAAATCTGTTAGTCATGTTCGGGAACTACTTGGTTCGGGATATGTTCCTTGCTCGGAGTATCGATTAAATCTGTGTTCGGGTAACATTGTTCGGGCATGTGGCTTCTCTTGTGTTCGGTAATCGGTTCAGTTCCCGTTCTATTGTGTTCGGGAATCTAAAGACGTGGATTCTCCTTTTCTCGATCATGGTTCGGGCTTTTGAATCGTTTCCCGTACAGTTATGTTCGGGAAGATTAGGATGTAGAATCCTCCTTTTGCCTTCGGACTATGGTCGAGCTTCTGAATCGTTTCCCGTTCTATCGTGTTCGGGAAACTGAGGGTGTTAGAGTCCTTTTGTTTCGAACAATGTTCGGGCATTTGATCGTTTCCCGTATTATGATGTTTCGGGAAACTGAGGATGTGAAATCCTGTTTGTCTCGAACGATGTTCGGGCTTTTGAATCGTTCCCCGTACTATGATGTTCGGGAAACTGAGGATGTGGAGTCCTCCATTTGTCTCGAACAATGTTCGGGCTTTTGAATCGTCCCCCGTACTATGATGTTCGGGAAACTGAGGATGTGGAATCCTCCATGTCTCGAACAATGTTCGGGCTTTTGAATCGTCTCCCGTACTATGATGTTCGGGAAACTGAGGATGTGGAGTCCTCCATTTGTCTCGAACAATGTCCGGGCTTCTGAATCGTTTCCCGTACTCTGATGTTCGGGAAACTGAGGATGTGGAGTCCTCCATTTGTCTCGAACAATGTTCGGGCTTCTGAATCGTTCCCCGCACTATGATGTTCGGGAAACTGAGGATGTGGAGTCCTCCATTTGTCTCGAACAATGTTCGGGCTTATGAATCGTTCCCCGTACTATGATGTTCGGGAAACTGAGGATGTGGAGTCCTCCATTTGTCTCGAACAATGTTCGGGCTTTTGAATCGTCCCCCGTACTATGATGTTCGGGAAACTGAGGATGTGGAGTCCTCCATTTGTCTCGAACAATGTTCGGGCTTCTGAATCGTTCCCCGTACTATGATGTTCGGGAAACTGAGGATGTGGAGTCCTCCATTTGTCTCGAACAATGTTCGGGCTTCTGAATCGTTTCTGGGATTTTCATATTCGGGATCTGTTGATATCCCCAACGGTTACTTTTTGAATCGACGGTGGAGATCATGTGCTGTTTGGCGATTCATCCGCCCGATCTTTTCTATAAATGTGAGGGCCTCATTTTCATTTTGCATCTCTCAAGCTCTTCTCTTCTCACAATAAACTCACGACGGACAATCCCACGCTCCAGAGGCTGTTAGTATCTTCAAGAGGTGGAGTACCGTTGAAGAATCTAATCCGAAGACTTTTTCCCCTTTCCTTGGAGAAACCACCGTACTGAGCGGTTACAAAGGTTCGTCCGCCGTCCATCAGTTCTACTGCTCCACCGTCGGGTTGTTGACGCCGCCGCTACCAGCCCGTCTTTTAGTCTTCTTCCGGCGAGCCGTCCGTGTTTCCTCCGGCCATTTACCCGAGGTACATGAGAATGGCCCTACTTTTCCTTCACCTTCTACTGCTCGCCCTTCAAAGGTTGCCTTTTAGAGACCAAGGGCGAGGTTCCCAAGGTTGGTGGTCCGAGATTGAAAACTACCGGAGTAAGGCGACTCGGAGTTAATAAAGGAGTGGCAGTCCACTTATTTCGTCCCGATGACGGTCCGTACTCGGGTTCCGTCTCCTGAATGCCGGGCGTATGAGCCTGGGAAAGGCTGGTTGGTGATCTTCAAGGATCAGCTGCTATGCGGGCTCCGCTTTCCCCCGCACCCTTTTGTTAGACAGTTAGCGGAATCCCACGGGTTAGCCGTTAACCAATTTAGCCCGAATACCTATTGCCACATAAATGCCTATCTCATCCTCTGTGCTCTGTTCGAGATAGAGCCAACTATATCCACTTTCCTCCAGTACTATAAAGTAAACGTAGTCCCGAGGAACTGCTTTCTACTTCTTCATGCCCGGGTCCTCCTACTGTAAAATTCAACTTTGTTTGGAATCGCCAACCAGCCGCAAGGGATGGCATCGGGAATTCTTCTTCATGAAGCCTGATGTGTCATGGGGCCTGCAAACGGCACGAAGGTAGGAGGACTGCCGGATGTGCGAGTCCTCGGCGGCCACGAAGGGAGCTGCTGCCAAGGAGAACTATGACCGGTTTGACAATAAAATCCGGACCATTGCTCCTTGGTGCGGCGATGGGCAAGGAAGTCCTCCCTTTCCTTTGTACTGAGGCTGATTACCCAAGGGGTCCTTTCCCACTTGGGTATTATTCAGGGGATTTGGGGAGTTGGGCATCCGGGAATCTCCCCCTTCGACCCGAGACCTGGCCTTGGTGCATCGTCTTCGGGGCGAGACGTCCTTCGAGGACTTCAAGAAAGGTTTATATCGTTCTTCTGTTCATAGATGCATTCGTTTGATATTAACTAATTCTTCCCCTTTTTGCAGAAATGGAGCCCGAGTTTGATCTTGGCGCCATCTTTCGGGATGCGGCACAGAAGAAACCGAGCTCTAAAGCCGGTACTTCGAGGCCCGCAGCAGCTGAAAAGAAACGGAAAAGAGCTGCTTCGGTAGATGCTGAGGCTGCGGGCCAGCCTGCTGAGAAGCCTGCCGGGGAAGTTCCGTCCCCGGTCCATATGGAAGGTCATCCCACTCGGGATGATCTTTATGACATGCTGCGGACCTCCCCTGAACAAGTTAGAAGGACAAGGGGGAAGTTCACAGCTTCCAGGGTGACCGGGCAAAGTGCCCCCGAGGTCGAGCCCATCGAGTTTCAGCTAGGTAATCAATCAGTGAAATTACGCAATCTCTGTTTTTGGAATCTATTCGGGAATCTTTCCCGAATGTTTGATGAAGACCCGCTGCATGACGTGGTTCGATCTCATTTTTGTACCTTAGGTCCGGATTGGAGGGAGGCCCAAGAAGAGAGGCGGCGGCTGCGGGATGAAAAGCTGGCTCGGTTCGGGATAATCTTATTCCCGGGAGCCTGGGTGGCTGATCCATGAGGATCAAAATGTCCTCGACGATGAAGACGTCAAAGACATGGCTCCCGAGCTTTTCAACGGGACCACCACCGCCCGAACAATGGAGTGCCTAGAGCACTTCTACCCTGACTTGGACGTCGCCGCTTCCAAAGTGGCCGCCCTCGGGTACTGTGTTAGTATCTGTTAGTTTATTTCTTAAGTCTTGGCTTCTCATGCTCGTGCCTGTTGAAAATAATCTGTCTTAATATTGTCCAGTGGCCACCATGGGCGGGTGGATTTCCCGAATCACCCAAGCGTCCCACCGGATCCGGTCGAGGCCGAGCAACGGGCGACTAAAGCCTTAGCCGTGGTGGCTAAGCGAGATCCAGCGAGTCCATCACTACGAGCGCTTGCTGCGGCTTTCCCATTACCACTCCTAAGCTCGAGCTTCCCGAAAGCTCACATATCCGGGAGAACCTCGGCCGAGGCTGATGATTTTGCCTTGGCCGAGGTTGCCTTCTGAGCGCGGTCAAAGAGCACCGCCATTCCGAGGACGCTATTCGGGAAGAAGCTAAATCGCTCAAGGCTGAAAAGGAGAGGTTTCAAGTGGACCTCGCCAATCGAAGGAGCACTTCGAGCGGAGGCTGCGGGTCAAGGATGAGGAGAATCGAGACTTCGGGATGAAGTCGCCGCGCTCCAAGCCAAAATCCCGAAGTACCGTAAGGTGCTAAATGAGGCGATGGATCTGGCCGTTAACAAATATACCTTCGGGTTTTGTTTGGCTAGAAAAGCAGATAGTTGAGCGCAACCCTCATGCTGACCTGTCCGGACTTGATGGGCGTGAGGAGCCCGAAGAGGATCCCAGCTGGTACGGGGACGAATTTCTGCATCCGCCCGAACCAGTAACTGTTGATGATTTTGCCGATCCTCATTGATGTGTTTTACTTCTTTTTTATCCGTTTTTGTAAATCCGACCTCGGGCATTATTAATGAAAACATTCAAGGTTTGGTTCAACACTTGTCTCTGGATTCAGCTTTATTATTTCCCGATCAAACAAAGTATTTCCTCAAAGCCTCGGAATGAAAAGAATTTGCTAATTCTCGTCCTTCGGGATCGATAACTTGTAAACTCCTTTCCGTTCTTCGGCGATGACCTCGAAGGGGCCTTCCCGATTCGGGCGAACGCGCCCTTTTGGTCTTCGGGATCCTAGTTTGGTTTGTCGTAAGACCAAATCACCCACTTTGATATTCTTTGTCTTCACTTTTGAGTTTGTTGTGGGCGCAGCTTCTTTGTTGAAAAGCCTTCCTTCGAAGCTCTTCTTCATCTCTTCTTCCTTAGATGAAGTCTATGTTTGCTCTCAAACCTTGCTCATTCGCTACTTCTTAGAACACTTCGGTTCTGAGGGACGAATTTGCTACTTCAATCGGGATTAACGCCTCGGTCCCGTATGTCAGGGAGAACGGGGTTTCTCCAGTTGACCTTCGGGGCGTGGTCCGGTAACTCCATAAAACGTGAGGGAGTTCCCCGGGCCACTTCCCCTTTGCCTTCCCAAGTCTGGCCTTTAACCCATCCTTCAACGTTCGGTTGGACACTTCGACTTGGCCATTGCTCTGCGGGTGTGCGACCGGAGCAAAATGAATCTTGATCCCGAATTCCTCGGCGAAATCTTGGAATCCACCGTCAGTGAACTGAGCTCCGTTATCGGCAACCAAAACCTTCGGGCACCCGAACCTGCAGATGATGTTCTTCCAAACAAACTTTCGGATGTTCTCAGCCGTAATCGTAGCCAAGGGTTCGGCTTCTATCCACTTGGTGAAATAATCCACGGCGACTACACAATACTTAAGTCCTCCGGGGGCGGTGGGCAAAGCCCCAATCAGATCGATTCCCCATACGGCGAATGGTATGGGATAGTCCGAGGATGATACATACTCCGAGGGAACTCTCTGTATTCGAGCGTGCTCTTGACACCTCTTGCACTTGTTCACTAGCCTCCTTGCGTCTTCCTTGAGAGTAGGCCAAAAGAACCCTTGTCTTAGTATGACCGCAGCTAAGGCGTCCGATTTCACGTGCGACCCGCAGGTTCCTTCATGAGCTTCCCGTAGAATGTCCTCGGTGCCTCCTTCACCGACGCATTTCTGCAGCGGGGAAGAGAATCCTTTACGGTACATACTATCTCCAATTATGACAAACTTGCTGGCCTTTCTTGATATTTGCGGCTTCGGTTGGGTTGTCAGGAGCACCCCTTCATCGAGGTACTTCCAGTAGGGTGACCTCCATCCCGAAGCAATGCAGCCTATCCGGGAGTAGTCGATGCAAGGTTCACTTTTTTCTTCGTCGTAAGAAGCTGACTTTGAAAGTTGGTCAGCCTCCGAATTGAGCGTCCTCGGGATCTTCTCGATGCACAACTTTTCGAAATCCGCTGCCAACCTTTTAGCCACATCGGCGTACCTCTTAAGACTTGGTTCTTTGATCTCGTACTCCCCATTCATCTGCTGAACGAGGAGGTTTGAGTCACTGCATGCTTTTAACGACCGGATTCCCGCTTTCTTGGCTAACTCCAGACAGGCAATGAGGGCTTCGTATTCGGCTGCGTTGTTCGTTACCGGGAAATCGAACTTAATTGACCTAGTAGTCCTCATTCCTTCCGGGCCTTGAGTACTAGCCCGGCACCTTGCTTGTCCGATCCCAAGCTCCATCTACGTGCAAGGTCCAGACCGGACTATCCTCACCGTAGAATCCTCACTCTCGGACTCCTTTGGTAATTCCGCAATGAAATCCGCCAGTTGCTTGCGCTTTGATCGCTCTTGGGGTTCATACTTGATCTCGTACTCACTTAGCTCGACGCACCATTTTGACAGCCTTCCGGAATGGTCTACTCGTTTTAAGATGTCCTTGATAGGGACATTACTTGAACGATGATGGAAAACCCGAGGAAGTATGGCTTCGATCTTACGGAGATAAGACTAGAGAGTACACCGCTTTACGGATCATCGGGTAGTTGAGTTCGGCTCCGTGTAGGGATTTGCTTACGTAATAGACCGCCACCGCTTCCCTTGGTCGTCTTCTGAACAAGTACCGAACTTACGGCCTTTTCTCCTACGGCTAAGTATACAATGAGGGGTCTGTCCTCGGTCGGTGTCGAAGCGTTGGCATCTGCGGGAGGTAGGCTCTAATCTCCTCCCATGCTTTCGGCATTCGGGATTCCATATGAACTGGCTCTTTCCTTGCGTTTTCTTCCTTAGATTTCTTCTCACCTTTTCGAACCCCTATTCGGCCGGGTTCCGCACCTTCTTTATCAAGACTTTGAAGAAAGGGCGACATTTGTCCCCATACCGAGATATAAACGACGAGGGCCGTTATCTTCCCAAGGAGTCTCTGACGTCCTTTATCGATGAAGGCGTCTTCACATTAAGGAGAGCTTCGATCTTTGCGGGATTCGCATCGATGCCGCTCGGACACCATAAATCCGAGAAATTTTCCGGAAGTTACTCCAAAACGCATTTATCCGGATTCAATCGTATTCCATACTCTCGGATCTGCCCGAACACCTCTTCAATATCTCGGATGAGGTTCTCTTCCTCCTTGCTTTTGACGATGATATCATCAACGTACACTTCGAGAATTCTACCTATCTGCCCGGAGAATACCTTATCCATAAGTCTTTGGTAGGTTGCTCCGGCATTCTTCAGCCCGAAGGGCATTCTTGTATAACAATGCGTTCCGGCGTCGCTTATGAAAGACGTCTTCTCTTCATCTGCCGGGTTCATCCTTATCTGATGATACCCGCTGTAAGCATCAAGGAAAGAGAGCCTCGCGTGTCCGGCCGTGGAATCCACAAGCCTATCGATCGGGGGAGTTGGGTACGAATCCTTCGGGCAAGCATCATTTACGTTAGTGAAATCGATGCACATGCGTAACTTGTCGCTATCTTCTCGGGTTGCCACAACGGGATTGCTCAGCCATTCGGGATACGACACTTCTCTTATGACACCCGCGTCGAGAAGTTTCGAAATCTGCTCTTTGATGAAGGCTCTTTTGAACGGGGCATTATTTCTTTTCTTCTGTCTTATGGGTCTTGAATTCGGATTGATGTGCAGGCTGTGTTGTATTACCTTCGTGTCGATCCCGGGCATGTCACTTGGAGAGTAGGCGAATAAGTCTTTATTCATTCGAAGCAAGTTTACAAGAGTTTTCTTACTGCCCTCGGGCAAGTCTTTCGCAATTCTCGTCGTCCTATCTCCTTCCAAGATGACGTCTTCCGTATCCGCTTCCTCCTTGTCTTCCTTCAGTCCGCCCGGAGTGGGGTCCTTCTGAGCTATAGCCATGACGTCCCTGGCCTCCTCTCGCTCACGTAGATCGAGGCGTCTCCCTCATCCGTACCGAAAGTGATGGTCAGGAATTTCACGTCGGTCCTCATGTGAATAGCTACCTGGGTTTCTCTCCCGATGATAGCATTGTACGCAGAGGGGACATCGAGGACGAGCCATTTGACCATCAACGTGGTGTACCGAGGTTGGCCTTCGGGGCCGACCCCGATGAACATCGCAGGAAGCTCGATGGAGCCTAAAACTGGTATCTCGTCCGGCCCACACCGTATGTTGTTTGTCTTGACGGGTTCAGCCGGCTTGACTTAAGCTTGAGGCCTTCATATGCTTTCTGAACAACACGTCCGCATTTGAACCGCCGCCGCACGTAACCCTCTTGACGCCTATGGTCCCGATCCGTAGGGTGATGATGAGTGGATCGTAATGCGGTAGACGCACCTCGGACCCATCAGCTCGTTTGATTCTTGAAGACGGATCTCCGTAGCTTAGCGAGGCTATCTCCTTGCCTTCCTCTTCCTAGCATTCGAACCTAACGTGGTCGTTATGGTGTTCGAATCCCGGTAGGTTGCGGCGGAACCATCTTCTCCTTGCCCTTCTTGTTCGGTCCCGATGAGTCTTCTTCAGCCTTCCCTTTGCCTCGGGAAACTTCTTCGCCCGAGGCATCTTGATACTCTCCCAGAGAGCCTTTCTTGATGAGGTGCTCTATGTACCTCTTGATTGATGGCACTGCTCGGTGTCATGCCCGGTATCTCGTGGAATCGACGGCATTTGGACGAATCACGCCGCCCCTTCGGCATGGCCTCAGGCGCTTAATACTCCCGGTGCCGTGTCTCTCGAGGGCCGCGAGGATGCTAGTCCGGGGACGTATTAAGGGGGTGAAGCCCGAACTTCTCTCAAAAGTTCTCTTGTCCTCCCCAACTCCCGGCCGCTTGACCGGTGGCTTCTCGGGTTCTCCTTCCTCGGCTCTCGGTTATCCCCAGTGTCCCGCTTTCCCTCACGCCGAGACAACATTTCTTGAGCAATCATATGCTCTGAGTAACAGCGTACATTTCCTCGACGCTGGTGAAGTTTTTCGGACAACTCGTAGGCGAGGCGCGAATTCGGGATGAGAGCCTTCGTGAATGCCATGATCCGGATGTTGTCCGTTAGATCGACGCGTGAACGGCTTCTCGGTTGAACCTTTCGACGAATTCCCGAATACTCGCTCGGTCTTTGCTTGATGTCAAACATTTGGATGGCCCTCTTGGCCGATCTCTTGCATCCGGCGAAGTGCGTCGTAGAATTTGGTTGCTAGGTCCCCGAATGACGACACCGAGTTCGGGAGCAACGAGTTGTACCAAGCCGAGGCCGGCCCTCCCGCAGCCACTTCAAAGCATTTGCACAAGGCCGCCGTTAGCCCCTTTCAACTCCATCGCTCTCTTGTACTTGCGAACAAAGGCGTCGGGATCCTCAACCTCGGTACACTTCCAACGGATGAGGTAAATTAAATATCCGGGGCATCTCAAGGCGTCCCGAATCCTGGCAGGTGAACGGTCCTTCATCGTGGTCGTCCTCGCACTTAGGCTCGGGAATGCCCGAGTTTTTCTCGACCTGTTCGGGCGATGCGGCAGCTTGCACGATCACATCGTCCCGAGGGTCCCCATGTACCAGTCTCTCCGGCCTTGATGATCGGTCTCTCTTGTACTCCCTCGGGGACCTCGAGCGCTGTCGGCCTCGACGATCCGGAGAAGCAACTTGCCGTGAGCCCGCCTGCTGGCTATCACAGCCCGATCGATTATGCTGTGATAACTGCCTGTCACGAGGCTGGCAGGATAGAGCTATCTGGTCGTTCTGGTTTCTTCGCTCTTCCTGAAGCACTACCCGCACGGCTTGGACGAGATCAGGGTCCAAGTGCCGAATATCGCTTCGACGGTAGCCGGAGGTAGGACGTAGGGAGGTAGCTCCATTGGATGATTCCTCCGGGGAACCCCTATAGCTGGGATCGGCCGTGCGGCCGTTGGTGGAACCTTCTCCCTCCGGCCTTGACGATCGGGAACGGGAATGGCCCCCACGTTCAATCTGATTTTGGGGACCACCGCCTTTCCCACAGACGGCGCCATTTGGTGGCAAATCAGTGCGCGTGATTGCCACGTTCCGGTTTGACTTGCGCGTTACGATATTGACGGAAGCCATTAGGTCGATTTTGTGCTACTGGGCACGGTTGTCGAGGAATAGAGAGATTCTCTGATGTGATTTGACGAGTCGCGTTGAGTAGTTGTTAAAAGTTACCCCTTTCGGTATGAATAGTGAATGTATTTATAGTCCCATGTTTCAGTGGCATTATTGTAATATCCCAATGTAAGGTGATTATTCGTTTTAGGTCCTATATGCACTTCGGGAAGTATAGTTCGGGAACGTTCTCACTCTTTATTCGGATTATAAGTTTTTTTAATGGGGCCCTTGTTCCGGGCTTGTCCGTGGGCCTTTTGTTAGGCCTTTTATGCGTATTTGGGCCTGGCGGCCATCAGTACCAATGTCCCTTCACATGTTCGACACATTCTGGGTGCACTCTCGGCCTGCCGCATGAGCCTCTTCAGAATCTCGTCTCAAGTGTCGAGAAATTCGGCACATCCAGTCGATCTCTCGAAATACAAAAGACCACGCCGAATCGAAAAGATGAATGTAGTGATCTCTTTGTCTCTACAGATAACTTCTTCAATTCAGAGTCACTCCTCTGCACATCCAGTACTCTCTTTAGTCACTCAGATTGGATAATCAAGATATATAGTTGCACGTGCTTCATTGCTCCCACTTGTGCTATAGGCACATCAGATCACTCTCCTCATCCATGGTCACATCCTCGTGTCGGGTCTCTCCCTCAAATCCCTATACACCGGAGAGTTGTCATTTGTCACAAAGTGTGGCTTATTACGCCTCACAATACTCATATCCAAATCCCGATTTGGAAGCATCTGTGTATGTCACCTATGGCCCACTCGAATCTGGTAGTATCAGAATAGGTGAGTTAGTTAGCGTATTCTTCAACTCCTGAAACTGTGCTCACAATCCTCAGACCAAACGAATCTTCACCCCTTCTGAGTCGGCTAAGTAAGAGATAAAGTCGACACATAAAATCCCGTAACAAATTCCCGATCAAAGCCCGCTAATCCGATTAAGCTCCCGATCTCCCGCACATCCGCTGGTTGCCTTCGATCCTGCTCAATCTTAATCTTCTCCGGATGCACTAAAATACCGCTCTCACCGATGATGTGCCCAAGAAATGGCACCTCCCGAATCCAGGATCGACATATGGAGAACTTCACATACAGTTGAGGATCCAGCAATGTCTGCAAAACAATCTGGAGATGATCTTGATGCCTACACTCATCCTTGGAATGTGCCAGGATATCGTCGATGAACACGATCACCATCTGATCCAGATATGGTCAAAAAGTCCGTCTCATCATGTCCCTGAATGCTAGTGCGAAAACCTGTCTTCGGTATATCCTCGTCCTTCACAGTTACTGCATTCAGCTTTCGATAATCCATTCACAATCTCATCGTTCTTCTTCACAGATAACACTAGAGCATCACACAGGGAAGTGCTCGGTCAAACGAACCCCTTTCGCAAGAAACTCATCCAACTGCTTCTTGCATTCATTCATCTCTGAAATCGACATACGGTAGGGGAAGAAACAAATGTAGGAACAAATCCTGGCTGAAGCAGAATCTCACGCTCGGGCATACCCAAAGAATTCTTCGGGAAATGCTAACAGAAAAATCTCGCACAGTTGATATCTAATCCCACTCACCTCTGATATTAGCTAAATTCAGACCAAAATATTCATCCTTGTCAGTCACAAATATCTTGTACAGACTTCCTCATTCTAAACCATGCATCCCAGACACACATCCAGAAAAAGTGGTACTGAATTCGGTACTGGTACTAATGCACCGATCGCATCAGAACTCCGTAGTTAAGCGTGCTTGGGCGAGAATAGTATTGGTATCAGTGACCTATCGGGAAGTCCTCATGTTGCATCCCTCTGAAACGGTTAGCTTCATAACATACATAGATATGCATGTATCTTCATGCAATAACCTGACGAATCCTAAGAACTCCCAGAGAAATCTTGCAGAATAGATACCTTATCAGAAGATAGCACGATTTCCCGCTTTTCACTATTACCACACCATTTCGGACTATCACATCTGAGAATAGACACTGATTTCCGATAGGTTCACATCAGAAAGACACCAGACCGATAACCCTGCATACGCATTCTCGAGATAGAATGTATCTCTATGCGGTGGTCGATATCGATGCACTCACATCAATATCGATGCACTCACCTCAGATAAAACAACTACTGAAAATTATTCAGAATTAGTATTCTTTCCCATACCTTTTTCACATATCCTTTTAAGCAGAAGACTGCTCTTTTTCGCAATCCAGAACACTCAATTAGATTTTTTTTTTACGGTTGACGCTGAGAAGGGGGACCTTACAATGCTTCACATCCCACAATTGTGTCATGCTCCACTCAAAGCCACTTACTGAATTTTTTTCGGAATTTGAAAATAATTTCTGATTAAGTGATTCACAAATCCACCTCTCGGATACTTACCGATCCTCCCACATCGAGGTACTTCGGGGTGCAGTAACTCACAGCCAGATAGGCATCAAATGGTGGCACACACTCAGCCATCACATGATTTCTAATCCTCAGAATTTACCAGCATTTGGCGATGGCCTTTACAATCCGACACCTCTCACACATTTTTTTTTGCACGGATCACATTGGTACACATTAGTCGCGTGTATACACATTCTTTCCTTACTCCACTAGCTGGGCTCTCTAAACGGCCTTGTGATGTATGGTGGTACTTAAGAGCCATAACACTTCTTGACATCGGGACTACGTCCGCACACAATCCTTCCTTGTGAAAGATTATCAAATAGAATATGCCTGCCGGAAATCCCGAATCACATTCTCATTATACGATCACGTAACACCCGAGAGTATCTCTCCTAGCCAAATTTCAACCACTTCAGATCACACTGTCACTTCACAAGACAAATAATTCCATAACGTAACAAAGAGCACACACATAATGGTTAAACACCCGTAACTAGCAAGCAAAGCAGATTCCAATTGGCTATATATATGTAAATGCAAATGCATCATGTAATAGCGCCTAACCTTAGAAAAGATAATCCAGTTACAGATCACATATACAACTCTCGATGATGTTCAAGAACACAAATCACATAAACAACCGAATAACGGAATTCTAGACCAAATACCAAATTAGATAACCACATTCGTAACACAAATTTGTCACCACTCAACCTAATGTAAATCCAGAATCGAACAATAAATATACTTCGCCACATGCACAACTCCAAACAATATTCCGAATAGAGATCCCATATGTATTACCATGCCGTAATATCGATCGATAATGTCCCGTATACGGATCAGCTACCCACATCCGTAAAGCATAAGCATCAACCACTCAATGTAACAAAAGACCGTAACCCAAAATTAACCATGCTCGATACCACCTTCTCGTCACCCCACGGCGGAAACACACAGGTGATTACGATGCTTATTAACATCGTAGCCACACTCAGTTGGGGTAACAGATCACACACACATCGACTTGACAAGTGGGCCTGTGGGCACCACAGGTATGTGGGCCCCGCAGCTTCATATTAAGCTTCTTACTCAGAATGTTTCAACGCAATTCATGTATCACGCACATATGCTTACACATATACACATACATGTGATTTCTGACAAAAATCCCGAAACCCGGGACGTGGGCCCCACAGGGTGGTTTACACTTTTTCGGACGTACCAGTCCCAAAACTGATAAAAACATACATTCCACACTCAGAATCACAAACATGCACAAAATCTGCCCAAAATGCTTCCAAGCGTAAAATCCAAAGACAAATCGACTTTTGACTAAACTCGGATTTTCCTAATTCTACATGCATGCATGTCATCTACAATATACTGAGCCACAAAATGTTATCGGAATACATACGAACGTACGAGGTGGCGACGCTACGAGTCCACCAAAGCCCTCGACGTGCGGATACCGCCGCTACACACATACGAAAGTTTAACCGTTAGAAATCATGGTGCACAATCAAATAATCAAACCCAGTAATCAATGCCACACATCAACCGCCACCAATCGAACACACATATCGGTAGTCTCGGTCACACATGATCACACACACACAACGAATATCACAAAAGAAATATCGAACACAACCGATCACACACCCATACATCGGTATGACCGATCACATCAATCACACACTCGACATACCTTACCCCTTTATCCACACAAACTGAATCACAAGCTGATCATAACACACACACAAACGTACCTGTAATTTCAAACACAAAAGCAACCACCGACTATACTCGGTGGGCTGGGTCAGGTACTCCTGAAATAGATAAGATAAGGGGTAAGTCCTCGAAAGAACTTAGTAAGGGTGCAGGTATAAGCATGGTGTAACTTGTCGCACAAGAAACCTGCAACCAAAGAAAAACACAGATATACAAGAATACAAATACTCATGTAATTACATACACATGCTCAACCAATGCAGAATTCAACCAAATGCAATGCAAGTCAAACAATGGATTATGATGTAGTTAGACACAATGACGGTCTTCTTGGCCTTAGCCGAGGTACACATATAATCACACACAAGAGCATGGCCACTCGGGTCGCAATCCCCACCGTCATATCACACTTACACCATTTCGGTGTAGATCACACTTACACCATTTCGGTGTAGATCACACTTAAACCATTTAGGTGTAGATCACACTTACACCATTTAGGTGTAGATCACACTTACACCATTTAGGTGTAGATCACACTTCCCACTTGCCGCTCCCGTAACTCGCAAACCAATGCTTATACCACGGGACTAGGTTTAGCGTCATAGGCCACCCTCGGACTAAACCTAGCTTCAATATATATTCGCTACGCATGCTGAATAATGCGGTACTGTAAGACACACCGAACCCTTACCTTATGTAGAAAACCGAAGAGAATTTCCCGATCAGCGGTCCCGATTTAATTTCGGCAGGTTTCACCGCGTTTCGACTACCCCCTGTTCACAAATGATCCACAGATACAGAATACATATTCAGAATTCCCAAAATTGACCCACAACAAAAGCGCCAAAAATGGGGTTCGGGCAGAGAAAAACAGCTTTTCACATACGGCTTTTTCAACGAAATCTGAACCGTACAAAATGTATAACTCTTTGCTCTGATCAATAATATACCCTTACCTTCCACAAATCAAGCTGAAGTTGAGTTTCTATTCAAAATTTCATAACAATATTGGCAGCACTTCTGCAAAGATTCAGCTCACACTCCTGACACAAAAGACGTAATAGAAGGTGCAAGGAACGCTTAGGAACCATAAAATCAACCATAGGAGAATTTCCATAAATGTGGAGGAATTTTCAGAAGCTCACGGTTTCCAACCGGAGCCACAATCACAAAAACCGATTTATAAGGAGTTAATTATTTCTCCTAATGATCGATTTAACCAACCGACCTTCAAGATTTTGGTGAGAAATTGAGAAATCCCACTTTTGCAATCAAGCGTCGGCCATGGTGCAGAGAGAAGAAAGAAGGAATGCGTTTTGCTTGTTTGCTTCCTGATACTTCTTTTCTAATACTATATATATATATATATAATATTATATTATATTATATAATATAATATAATATTATATTATATAATATTATATTATATATATATATTACTACACTTTCACACACACGTTTCTTCCTTTTTTTTTCACCGCCTCTTCACCTCTTCAGCCGTTTTCTTTTTCTTTTGTTTTTCTTTTTCACTTTAGCTCCCAAATTTTCAAAAGTTGCAATTTAGTCCAACTCAAAAATTGCAACTTTCAAACCGTAATCCCAAATGGCACGAAATCTGATAAACATTCTCGGGACCTCATATCACACACAAAACATGCTTCACATGACCAATTATGAGTCCCGAGCCCCACAAAATCACTAATCCCGGTAAATACGCTTAATCGCGTAATTAATCGAATTCACATTGGTGGCAATAATTGATAACGACAATCGTACCACATCCTCGTGACTTCATAACTCACACCAATTTTACTTCATATACTTAATTATAAGTCCCGAGGCAAAAATAATTCACTAATTCCAATATTGATGCTTAATTGCGTAATTAGTGTAATCACTTACCGGTGTCGATAACAATCTGAAACGCGACTCCATCCGAGTACAACTTATCACCCACGCAGACGGATGGGCGGTCGGAGCGGGTGATTCGAGATATTGGAGGATATCTTTGCGAAGCTGTACTTTGGACATTGGAGGAGATTGGGACCAGTAGCTACCCTTGATAGAGTTCTCGTACAACAACAGCTTCAGGACTACGATTGGTATGGCACCATATGAGGCGTTGTACGGGTGGAGGTGTATGACACCACACTGCTGGACCGATGCGTCTGATTGGGTTGAGTTGGGACCCGAGCTTATTGAGGAGACTACGGCGAAGATCAGATTGATTCAGGCGCGGATCAAAGCCGCGAACGACCGCACCACTGCTTATGCGAACCGCCGCCGTAGGGCTTTGGAGTTTGAGGTTGGGGATAGGGTTTGGCTCAAGGTAGCACCTATCCGAGGGACAGTCAGATTTGGGAAGAAGGGCAAGTTGGCCCCACGATATATCGGCCCATATGAGATTCTGGAGCGGGTCGGTAAGGTGGCATACCGGTTGGCATTACCTCCTAGCCTGTCTGCTGTGCACAATGTCTTCCATGTTAGCATGTTTGAAGAAGTGCATTCTAGATCCGACTCGAGATGATTCCGGTGGAGGAAGTACAGTGAGCCCGATCTTTCTTATCGGGAGGTGCCGGTAGCCTTTACGGATAGAGATGTCGGGAGACTCGTAGCAAGTTGATTCCCATGGTCAAGGTTCGGTGGTCCGCGCGCCACCCGAGCCCGGTTGCGGAGGCGGGGCGCCGGACGTCGGAAGCGGAAGCCGGAATGATACAGAAGGCAGGTCCATCGGGACTGCTGCGCGTAGCGGACCAAAAACGATTGTGGAAGCAACCTGAATATTTTATGAATATAACTAAAATGAAATCCATTAAGATTAAATCCCCACGAAACGGACGAGCACATCACCAACACCATATAAACTGTTCATGTAATAACAACAAAGTAAGCACCGTCCTCCAAGGACGAGTACTTACGCACACAATATAGGTACATACAGAATTCACCGAACCTAGGGTATCTAGCAAGCGCCAAGCGCTCAGAACATGCAATGTAACAGAATATATACATACTTATACAATCATCACAATCATCCGTAAAGTATGCACATGCAACTACAGAGCCAGCCCTAGGTCTAAACAACAAGTACCTCGCGCGGGATTCAGACCAAGTAGACAAAATTCCGGCCCGCAAGGTGCAACTGCTGCTCAACCCAACCAAGGCAGAAGCCTCACGGAAACCTACTCCGCTGGTTGCTTACCAGGTCTACCTGAAACCCAAAACAGAACCCAAAAAGGGTGAGTCCTCGAAAGGACCCGTAAGGGATTTGGGGTAAGATAAGCATATGTAACCCTGCAAAACAGAAAGATAATAATATACAGAATATATATACGACAGAAAACAGAATATCGTGCATGTAATAAAACAGATCAGAATCCCGAAAAAATATGCGATACTAAATCGCCATAAACCCTTATAACAAATCAGAACGACAGCCTCCCTCTAAGGGAGTCAGAAGCCGAAGCTATTACAGAAGCATGGTGCACCAGCTGGGGTAGCGAACCCTCAACTGTCGTAGGGTTATGCCATAAGGCATACTCCTACAAATTACAGAACGTACCTTAAAGCAGAAATTTCCGAAATACCTGCAAAACAGAAGTGCAACAACACATACACCTACAGACTACAGAATATGCCCTAGGCATATATTACTGAAATACTTGCAGAACAGAAAGTGAAACTAAACATACACCTATCTTACCAAAAATAGCAGAACCAAACCCTTACCTCACAATTCCAGAGTATTTGACCGGTTCTGGACGATTTCCAAACCACGACCCGAAACCCGAAAACCTCTCTTTTTCTAACTTCCGGACCTCAGAATCTGTCAATTCAAGCTAAATTAGCAACCTTACCAACCACTCTACTAAACTACACCCCCGACCCCAAAACCGAAAATCCGGCAGAATTTCCGTAAAATTCCAGATTCCCACAGAAACATCAGAATTCAGAACCAACTTAGGCAATGCAAAATTATACATTGTCAAACACAATCCAACAAGCAGAACTGATTAAATCCAACCTTAAAACCCTTCATTACCCGACATTTTCCGATAAATCCGCATAAATGCAACTTTTCCAATTCTTACCCGAAATCAACGTTTCAAACTTCTAACCACACCTAAATTCAACCCCAATTCCACTTTAGCATCCAATTCAACCAACATCAAACCCCAACATGGAAAAAGAATCATTCCAATAATTCGGTTCTTAACCAACATTTTACCCAACTTCCAATTCAATCCATTCAAGCTTCCAAACAACCATTCTAATCACCAATTTCACTTCTAAACCAAAAATGCTATCCAATTGCATCCAAAACAACAAAATCCAACATTGAACATCATCTCATAAATTCGTCCAAATGGGGGTTTCCAACCCAACTTATTTTCCATCAAATTGAATCCATACATAAGCTTAGAATCATGCTAGGATTAACATACTTGAAGCATGAATCAAGGAGACAAACACACATCAACATAGAATTTTCCAACAAATTCGGCAATTTAGGGTTTTTCATCCAAGTTGTGTTTTCCAAAATCCAACACTTGATTATCACTCTCCTACAACCCAAGAACAACATACTAAAAGATGGGAGGAAGAGAATCATCCTAGCTAGTAGCTAAGAACAAACTCATAATTCACAAATTCTTCTCTTTTTCCATCCAACTCTTGTTTCTAACAAGAAAAGAGATCAAGGGAGGATGCTTACCACAAAAAGGATCCATTTCCTTGTTGATTTGAGCCAAGATTTGAAGAACAAGAAGCTTGGAAAAAATGCTCTAATGGTGGCGGCACTAAAGGAAGAAGAAGAAGAGAAGAAGTGAAATGAGATAATATCTCATTTAAGAACATAAAAGCCTTATATATTTTCTTCTTCTTTTTCCCATACCATTTCTACTTAAATGAGGGAAGGACATGTGTCCCTTATTTCTTCCCACTTGCTGCCGAAAATCAGATGCTGCCCATACCCAAATTATTAATTTTGCAACCAAGTTCCAATTAACTCCCAATTTTTCCGAAAGTTCCAATATTTTTGGCCCAAAAATAATTACCGAATTCCAAAATTAACGAAACTTGGACACAACCCTCAGAATATTATAACATTCATAAAACATATTTCAAAAGTTCATTTACCATTCCGGAGTGTCCTACCGAGCTCGCTGAACCCGAACCAAAACCCGACGTGCGAGCGTGTCAACCTGAACCGAAATTCCGTCACTCCAAAATTCTATAAAAATACCCATAAATTCCATCTTAAATTATAACACCACTTACCCCAAAGCCGTCAGAAAATTTCCATCCCGAGCCCCGGGAGTCGCCCGGAACCGAACGTCCCGCCCCAAATATTAAACTCCACAACCACCTCCGGGACTTTTCCACGACTCCAAAACTGCAAACGGCTTCCCAAACTGAGATCTCGAGAGTGCTACCGAGCCCGCTGTACGTCCCGAGACGACCCCGACAACCCCCCGGCGCCAGAAAAATATTTTCGGCGGAAACGTCCGGGGGACCCACACGACCTCAAATACGGAAGGGTTCGCCAAAATGATACTCGGATAGGGCTCGGGAGCCGCCTGAACATCGAAAAACGTGACCCGCAGGCCAAAACCGGAGCCCCGGGTCACCCGGTCGCAACCCGCTCGGGGTGACCGTAACATTCTCCCCCCCTTAGAACTCTTGGTCCTCCAAGAGTAGCCTGAACCATCCATACAGATGTCGCTACCAACCAGAATGTACAAATATTCTCATTACTAAGAACAATCGGACCACCGCACTGGTGCGGCGGGAGTGGTAGTTTAGACTACCATACAGAGCCTCACGGCGTCCCACCCTCCGGGTGCATCTTATTGCACCCCGAGTCAGTTGCCGGTATTTCTACCAGACAACCCCAGACAGTACCGAACCTAAGTCTAACCGATCCACAACAGGCTATCCTGGAAGACATCACGTAAAACAGAAATAGTTGGGGGGGAGAAAAGATCAACCTAACAACTTACTCTAGAAACTCATGAGAACCGATAAAACTCGAGGTAACTTACCCCGCCTACCAAATCTTACTGTCCCTCTGATCGGTGCTACCTCCAGTCAAATTCTGTCACCAAACTCAGATTCCAGAGCCCTACGGCGACGGTTCGTATAAACAGTGGTGCAGTCGTTCGCGGTTTTAATCCGCGCCTGTAACAATCTGATCTTCGCCGTAGTCTCCTCAAAAAGCTCGGGTCCCAGCTTAACCCCATCAGACGCATCTGTCCAACAGTATGGTGTCATACACCTCCCGTACAACACCTCATATGGTGCCATGTCAAACGTAGTCTGAAAGCAATTGTTGTATGAGAACTCTATCAAAGTAACTGCTGGTCTCAATCTCCTCCAAAATCCAAAGTACAGATTCGCAGCATATCTTCCAGTATCAGAATCACCGCTCCGACTGCCCGTCCGTCTGTGGGTGATAAACTGTATGCAGATGGAGTCGCGTGCCCAGTGCTTCATGAAAAGCTCTCCAGAACCGTCTTTGTGAAACGCGGATCACGGTCAGATACAATGGAGTTTGGTACTCCATGTAAACGTACCATCTCCCTGATGTAAAGCCGGCAAGCTTCTCCAGAGGGTCTATGACCCGAATAAGCAGAAAGTGTGCGCACTTTGTCAGCCGATTCACAATAACCCAGATCGCATCATGGCGAGACCGTGTCAGGGGCAGTGCAGTCAGAAAGTCCATAGTAACATTACCCCACTTCCAGACTGGAATGGGCAAAGTCTGCAGTGTCTCTGCCGGTTTCTGATGCTCAAACTGCTCGAGTGTGCCTCCTCTAAAATCCCATTCCAGAACTCCTGATCCTCTGGTACATAAAGGCGGTCTCGGAAGTATAGCAATCCCTGCCATACTGAAACGTCGGTAACAAAGAACTCTTATCTACCCCAGATAATTCCTTCAACCCCGGATTTCTACCCTGCGCCTCGCGCACCCTGTCAAGCCACTCAGAATGTATAATAAGTGTAATAACCTGAGCACGCTCCCAGAGCTGCCCCCTGTGCCAAAGGCATATCAAATCACTCTCCTCAGATCGGTCACCAACATTTCCTCCCTTAATTAAGCCGGTATACTTCCTGCTCAGAGCATCGGCAACCGTGTTGCCCTTGCCAGAGATGTACTCGATACTACAATCATAGTCCTTAATGTATTCGAGCCATCTGCGCTGCCTCATGCTAAGCTCCTTCTGTGTAAACAGATATTTCAGACTCTTATGGTCGGTAAGAATCTGAAATTTATTACCAAACAGATATTACTTCCAATGTTTCAGCGCATAAATTATTATAGCCAACTCCAGATCATGTGTCAGTCAGTTCAGCTCATGCGGTCGCAGCTGCCTCGACCCATAAGCTACCACAAAACGCTCCTGCGCCAACACACCCCAAACTGGATGTGGAAGCATCCGTATATATCACGTACGGTAAGCTCGGATCTGGAAGAGTCAGAATCGGAGCGTTCGTCAACTGCCGTTTTAACTCCTGAAAATTCTGCTCACACCTATCAGACCAGATAAACAGTTGACCTTTCTTGGTCAACTGTGTAAGCGGAGATGCCAGAATAGAAAATCCCGGCACAAACCTCCGATAACATTCTCACAACCCCGTGAAGCTCCCGATCTCCCGTGCATCGTGGTAAGTTGTTTCCAATCCCGAACTGCCCTCACCTTCTCTCGGATCCACGGACAAGCCATGCTCGAAATAACGTGTCCCGGAAAAGTGACTTCCCGAATCAGAACTCACACTTTGAGAATTTAGCATAAAGCTGATGTTCCCAAAGTGTCTGCAGAACTACCCTCGATGATCCCGATGCGAATCCTCATCCCGAGAATATATCGAATATCATCTATAAAAACCACCGAAATGAGTCCAAGTACGGTCGGAACACCCGATGCATCGATCCATGAATGCCGCTGGAGCATTGGTCAGCCCGAACGGCATGACCGTAAACTCAAAGTGTCCAAATCGGGTGCGGAAAGCAGTCTTAGGTATGTCCTCTTCCTTCACCCTAAGCTGAAAATACCCAGATCGGAGATTAATCTTTGAGAAAACTCTCGAACCACGAAGTTGATCAAAAGATCGTTAATCCTCGGTAACGGATACTTATTCTTCCCAACGTGAGCATTCAACCGTCTGTAATCAAAGCAAAGTCGAAGCGTCCCATCTTTCCTCTTAACAAACAGAACCGGAGTACCCCACGGTGAAGTGCTCGGTCGGATGAAGCCCTTTTGCTGTAATTCCTCCAACTGCTTCTTCTACTCCTGCATCTCAGAAATAGGCATCCGATAAGGAGGAATAGATATCGGAGCAGTACCCGACTGCAGGTAGATCTCAAACACAATTTCCCGCTCTGGTGGTAATCCGGGCAACTCCTCCGGAAATACCTGCGGAAAAACTCGAACCACTGATATACTATCTAACTTCAACCTAGTACCAGCTTCATTCAGATCATAGCATTCCCCCACACCGACTATCGACAGCTGATCCAGAATCTGCAACTCTGTACCGTGCTGTGCGATAGTCACACCAGTCGGAGCCGTGAGAGGTAGTACCTCTCCATAAACCATAATGGTTCGGGTTGCACAACCAATGTGCACAGAATTCTTGGATAGCCAGTCCATCCCAAGAATAATATCATAGTTCGGCGTGTCTAAAACCAACAAATCCGATACTATCATATGTCCGCCTACAGATATCGTACAACCCCGAACCATCTCATTGGAAAACAAACTGACTCCCAGCGGTTTTACTAAGTACATTTGAGGCAAAGTACTAACAATCAGATACTGAGAGATGTAACACATTTCGGTGTTACAATGGGAATAAATGTTCCCGTATCCAATCCGCATGAACCGGTATCTCATTCAGAAATAAAGTACCCTGCAGAACTCCCTGCTGACTCGAGCCTCCCTGCTGGCTGGTACCTGACCGCTGACTAGGTCCTCCCTGACCTCCCTGATAACTAAGGCCTCCCCCCTCAAAATGGAAAACTCGGCCCACTCTGGGCTACTGTGGTGGAGGGGGTGGCTGAAGCTGCTGTCGCTGCTGAGGTCTCGGGCCACCCTGCTGAAACCCACGCCCTCGCGGCGCGTTGGGCTGTGCCCGAGACTGTGGACGCTGAAGACTACCAAAACCCTGCCCGCAAATCGGATAAGATCGTGCCGGTGGTGCTCCCACTCTGCCTCTACTAGACTACCCAGGCCTGTTCGGCCGTCCAGAAATCTGCCGGGGTCCCAGTTATGTGGAGCCCCTCGTACTTCCCTGACCTCGTTGCAAGGTGAGACGACTCTCAACCTCCTCTTGTTCGAGGAGTTGAGCCCTAATAACCGCTTCCCGAAACAAAGTAATGTCTAAAGGTCTCAAAACCCACCTGAACTCGGGGCGCAGTCGACGAATAAACCTCTTGGCCTTCTATTCTTCCATTCCATAGTACTACGGTACGTAGTAAACCAGCCGATCAAACTCTCACTCGTACTCTCCGACAGTCCTGTCTCCCTGATGAAACTCATCAAACTGTGCCTGACGCAGATTCCTGGCTACATCCCCGCTGCACTGCTGGTGGAAAATGTAGCCTCCCCCAGGAGTTTATCAACTCCTGCAGACCAAATCTCTACTACTTCTGGCCCTTCTCGGTCATTGAACCTCGGGGGGGTTCAAACTCTAAAACCTCTACAGAAGTCTGACCTCGTCAGACTGGTGCCTCAGATCTCCCCGTCGTTAATAGGGCCGACGAGAAGTCTAGGTGTCGTAGCGACCATCCTCCTCGGAGTCACTCACTTTCCAATCCCAAAGCTGTGGCGAGCAGTGGCTAAAGTCTCGCTATCACCACCTGATCAAAATGCCCTTACTGTGGCATAATCAGATCTTCCCCTGCCTATTGCCGCCCCTAAACCAGCTAGGCTGGCGGGTAATACCAAATCAGAGAGGGGTCCCTACGACCGCTAAACCTCGGGGCGGTGAGTGTGGTTGTTCAGACCCTGGGTTACGCTGAACCCGTATCCTATTCCACGGAGGTGTGGGATCTCAGTCCCGCCCCTCCGGTACCAAAACACGCTGTCTACGCGTGTTAACCAAACCTGAGACATTTCAGACCAAACAGAGTCCAGACAAATCGGTCACTCCTAATCCCTACAGAAGCTAGCAGCAGTTTTCTAAGGCTCTGTAGTGCAATGCGAAGACTTGACACAGAAATTATTTCTCAGAATGATAAAATCATATATTTCACAAAATCACAGAAGCAGTTCATGCTTATTTCACCAAATCTTTTTCCTAACACACAATTGTACATACCCGGATCTTTTCCACAATCCCACGATCGTAATAATCTTACCAGAATCCAGAAATCCCGAGTGCCGAAATCTGCAACTATCAGGATAACTTGAAGGATCAACTTTGTTCCACAATTTTATTTTGAAGTGGTTCAAGTAAGGAGGTGGCCAATCTCCGTACCAAACCATTCTAAAATAAAATGTACAACAATAGTTGTCACTACAAGTCACCGCTGACGACCAATATGGTCACTTACCTGCTCTGATACCAACTTGTCACCGCGCGCCACCCGAGCCCGGTTGCGGAGGCGGGGGCGCCGGGACGTCGGAAGCGGAAGCCGGAATGATACAGAAAGGCAGGTCCATCGGGACCTGCTGCGCGTAGCGGACCCGAAAAACGATTGTGGAAGCAACCTGAAATTTTCATGCATATAACTAAAATGAAATCCATGATGAGTCTCGCCCCTCGAAACGGACGAGCACATCACCAACACCATATAAACTGTTCATGTAATAACAACAAAGTAAGCACCGTCCTCCAAGGACGAGTACTTACGCACACAATATAGGTACATACAGAATTCACCGAACCTAGGGTATCTAGCAAGCGCCAAGCGCTCGTAACATGCAATGTAATGAATATATACATACTTATACAATCATCACAATCATCCGTAAAGTATGCACATGCAACTACAGAGCCAACCCTAGGCCTAAACAACAAATACCTCGCGGGATTCAGACCAAGTAGACAAAATCCCGGCCCGCAAGGTGCAGCTGCTGCTCAACCCAACCAAGGCAGAAGCCTCACGGAACCTACTCCGCTGGTTGCTTACCAGGTCTACCTGAAACCCAAAAACAGAACCCAAAAAGTGTGAGTCCTCGAAAGGACCCGTAAGGGATTTGGGGTAAGATAAGCATATGTAACCCTGCAAAACAGAAAGATAATAATATACGTAATATATACGACGAGAAAACAGAATATCGTGCATGTAATAAAACAGATCGAATCCCGAAAAATATATGCGATACTAAATCGCCATAAACCCTTATAACAAATCGAACGACAGCCTCCCTCTAAGGGAGTCAAGCCGAAGCTATTACGAAGCATGGTGCACCAGTGGGTAGCGAACCCTCAACTGTCGTAGGGTTAATGCAGACAGTATGCCATAAGGCATACTCCTACAAATTACGAACGTACCTTAAAGCGAAATTTCCGAAATACCGCAAAATGTAAGTGCAACAACACATACACCTACAGACTACAGAATATGCCCTAGGCATATATTACAAATACTTGCAGCATGTAAAGTGAAACTAAACATACACCTATCTTACCAAAAATAGCGGAACCAAACCCTTACCTCACAATTCCAGAGTATTTGACCGGTTCTGGACGATTTCCAAACCACGACCCGAAACCCGAAAACCTCTCTTTTTCTAACTTCCGGACCTCAGAATCTGTCAATTCAAGCTAAATTAGCAACCTTACCAACCACTCTACTAAACTACACCCCCGACCCCAAAACCGAAAATCCGGAATTTCCGTAAAATTCCGATTCCCACGAAACATCGAATTCAGAACCAACTTAGGCAATGCAAAATTATACATTGTCAAACACAATCCAACAAGCAAAACTGATTAAATCCAACCTTAAAACCCTTCATTACCCGACATTTTCCGATAAATCCGCATAAATGCAACTTTTCCAATTCTTACCCGAAATCAACGTTTCAAACTTCTAACCACACCTAAATTCAACCCCAATTCCACTTTAGCATCCAATTCAACCAACATCAAACCCCAACATGGAAAAAGAATCATTCCAATAATTCGGTTCTTAACCAACATTTTACCCAACTTCCAATTCAATCCATTCAAGCTTCCAAACAACCATTCTAATCACCAATTTCACTTCTAAACCAAAAATGCTATCCAATTGCATCCAAAACAACAAAATCCAACATTGAACATCATCTCATAAATTCGGCCAAATGGGAGTTTCCAACCCAACTTATTTTCCATCAAATTGAATCCATACATAAGCTTAGAATCATGCTAGGATTAACATACTTGAAGCATGAATCAAGGAGACAAACACACATCAACATAGAATTTTCCAACAAATTCGGCAATTTAGGGTTTTTCATCCAAGGTGTGTTTTCCAAAATCCAACACTTGATTATCACTCCCCTACAACCCAAGAACAACATACTAAAAGATGGGAGGAAGAGAATCATCCTAGCTAGTAGCTAAGAACAAACTCATAATTCACAAATTCTTCTCTTTTTCCATCCAACTCTTGTTTCTAACAAGAAAAGAGATCAAGGGAGGATGCTTACCACAAAAAGGATCCATTTCCTTGTTGATTTGAGCCAAGATTTGAAGAACAAGAAGCTTGGAAAAAATGCTCTAATGGTGGCGGCACTAAAGGAAGAAGAAGAAGAGAAGAAGTGAAATGAGATAATATCTCATTTAAGAACATAAAAGCCTTATATATTTTCTTCTTCTTTTTCCCATACCATTTCTACTTAAATGAGGGAAGGACATGTGTCCCTTATTTCTTCCCACTTGCTGCCGAAAATCAGATGCTGCCCATACCCAAATTATTAATTTTGCAACCAAGTTCCAATTAACTCCCAATTTTTCCGAAAGTTCCAATATTTTTGGCCCAAAAATAATTACCGAATTCCAAAATTAACGAAACTTGGACACAACCCTCAGAATATTATAACATTCATAAAACATATTTCAAAAGTTCATTTACCATTCCGGAGTGTCCTACCGAGCTCGCTGAACCCGAACCAAAACCCGACGTGCGAGCGTGTCAACCTGAACCGAAATTCCGTCACTCCAAAATTCTATAAAAATACCCATAAATTCCATCTTAAATTATAACACCACTTACCCCAAAGCCGTCAGAAAATTTCCATCCCGAGCCCCGGGATTCCCGTCCCGAGCCCCGGGAGTCGCCCGGAACCGAACGTCCCGCCCCAAATATTAAACTCCACAACCACCTCCGGGACGTTTCCACGACTCCAAAACTGCAAACGGCTTCCCAAACTGAGATCTCGAGAGTGCTACCGAGCCCGCTGTACGTCCCCGAGACGACCCGACAACCCCCCGGCGCCCGAAAAATATTTTCGGCGGAAACGTCCGGGGGACCCACACGACCTCAAATACGGAAGGGTTCGCCAAAATGATACTCGGATAGGGCTCGGGAGCCGCCTGAACATCGAAAAACGTGACCCGCAGGCCAAAACCGGAGCCCCGGGTCACCCGGTCGCAACCCGCTCGGGGTGACCGTTATTTGGTTACAAAATAAATAAAAATGGAGTATGGGCAGCAGCAGGGATTTTCGGCAGCAATTGGGATGAGTTAGGGACACATGGCTTGCTCTCATTTAAGATGAAATGGTATGGGTTAAAGGTGAAGGAAATTATATCATGACTTATAATTTCATAAAAATGAGTTTTATCTCATTTCTCTTTCTTTTCTTCTTCTTCTTCCTCTTGCTGCTGCCGACTCCATTGTAGTTCAACCTCAAGCTTGAAGTTCTTTTCCTTGGTTGAAATCAAAGAGGAATTGGGTGCTTTATGTGGTAAGTACCTCCCTAAGTTCTCTTTACTCATTAGAATTGAGGTTTAGTGAAGAAATAAGGATTTTTGGAGAATGATGGGTTTGTTCTTAGCTATAAGCTAGGATGATTTTCTTCCTCCCATCTTTTAGTATGTTGTTCTTGGGTAGTAGGGGAGTGTTAATCAAGTGTTGGATTTTGGAAAACACATCTTGGATGAAAAACCCTATGTTGGCCGAATTTTTGGAAAAATTCCAAAATGATGTGTGTTTGTTATCTTGGTTCATGCTTCAAGTATGTTAATCCTAGCATGATTCTAAGCTTATGTATGGATTCAATTTGATGGAAAACAAGTTGAGTCAAAAACCCCCAAATGGCCGAATATATAGGTTGATGTTCATTGTTGAATTTTGTTGTTTGGATGCAATTGGATAGCATTCTTGGTTTAGAAGTGAAATTGGTGGTTAGAATGGTTGTTTGGTAGCTTGAATGGATTGAATTGGAAGTTGGGTAAAATGTTGGTTAAGAACCGAATTATTGGAATGATTCTTTTTCCATGTTGGAGTTTCATTTTGGTTGAATTGGATGTTAAAATGGTGTTGGGGTTGAATTTAGGTGTGGTTTGAAGTTTGAAACGTTGAATTCGGATAAGAAATGGAAAAGTTGCAATTATGCGGGTTTATCGGAAAATGTCGGGTAATGAAGGGTTTTAAGGTTGGTTTTGGTCGGTTCTGCTTGTTGGATGATGTTTGTCAATGTATAATCTTGCATTGTCTAGGTTGGTTCTGAATTCTGACATTTCTGTGGAAATTTGGAATTTTACGGAAATTCTGCCGGATTTTCGGTTTTGGGGTCGGGGGTGTAGTTTGGTAGTGTGGTCGATAAGGATTCTAATTCAACTTGGTTTGACAGATTCTGAGGTTCGGAGGTGAGAAAAAGAGGGGTTTCTGAGTTTCGGGTCACGGTGTGGAAGTTGTCCAGAAGCGGTCTAATACTCTGGATTTGTGAGGTAAGGGTTTGGTTCTGTTGTTTTGGTAAGATAAGTATATGTTTTGGTTTCTTTTTCTGTTTTGCTAGTATTTCGGAATTTTATGCCTTAGGGCATATTTTGTAGTCTGTAGGAGTATGCCTTATGGCATACTCTGTCTGTTAACCCTACGACAGTTGTGGGTTCGCTACCCCAGCTGGTGCACCATGCTTCTGTATTAGCTTCGGCTTCCGACTCCCTTAGTGGGAGGCTGTCGTTCCGATTTGTTATAAGGGTTATGGCGATTTAGAATCGCACGTCCTTCGGGATTCTGATCTATTTCCTGTACATGCATGATATTCTGTATTCTGTTGCATATATTGCTATCTTTCTGTTTTGCAGGGTTACATATACTTACCTTACCCCAAATCCCTTACGGGTCCTTTTAGGACTCACCCTTTTTCGGGTTCTGTTTTTGGGTTTCAGTTAGACCTGATAAGCGGCCTGCGGAGTAGTATTCCGTGAGGTTTCTACCTTGGGTGTGTTTTGCAGCTGCACCTTGCGGTCCGGGATTTGTCTATTCGATCTGAATCCCGCGCGAGGTATTTTGACACTTAGATCTAGGGCTGGCTCTGTAGTTGCATATGCACACTTTCTGTATTGCTGTGATGATTGTATATTTGTATATATTCATATATTCTGCTCGTACATGTTCGAGCGCTTGGCGCTTGCTAGACACCTTAGGTTCTGTGAACTCGTATGTATCTATGTTTTGGTGCGTAAGCACTCGTCCCACGGAGGGCGGGGCTTACTCTTGCTAATGCATGAATTGTATGTTTGGATTTTATTTTTGGTTATATGTACGAAATTTTTGTTAGGTTGCTTCCACAATCGTTTCGCTCTTTGGGTCCGCTACGCGCGGCGGGTCTCGATGGACCTGCCATTCCATATCATTCCGGCTTCCGCTTCCGACGTCCCGGCGCCCCCGCCTCCGCAACCGGGCTCGGGTGGCGTGCGGTGACAAGTTGGTATCAGGGCAGGTAAGTGACCATATTGGTCGTCAGTGGTGACTTGTAGTGACAACTATTGTTGTACATTTTATTTTAGAATGGTTTGGTACGGAGATTGGCCACCTCCTTACTCGAACCACTTTAAAATAAAATTGTGGAGCAAAGTTTGGTCCTTCAAGTTATCCTGGTAGTTGCAGAGTACGGAATCCAGAATTTCTGGATTTTGGTAAAAGTATTACAAGTAAAGGATTGTGGAAAAGTTTCAGGTACGTAAAATTGTGTGTTAGGAAAAGATTTGGTGAAATAAGCATGAACTTCTTCTGTGATTCTGTGAAATGCATGATTTTATCATTTTGCGAGATAACTTCTGAGTCAAGTACTGCATTGCACTACAGAGCCTTAGAAAGTCCGCCGCTAGTTTCGTAGGGATTAGAGGTAACTGATGGGTCTGGACTCTGTTTGGTCTGGCATGTTTCAGGAATGGTTAACACGCGTAGACAGCGTGATTTGCGACCGGAGGGAGGGGACCGTAATCCCACGCCTCCGAGAGTTAGGGAGCAGAGGCAGGGGGATTCTGGGCCAGAGCAGGTACATACCCCGCCACCGGTTGTACAGCAGGGTCAGGGGTCTACCACTGCTTTGGTTCATGTGCTGGAGCAGGTCCAGCAGTTGTTGAGGACACTAGTCCCGGAACAGGTTCCGGTACAGTCACAGGTGCAGGAGGATTCAGTCGTGGCACCGTCTGTGCATTCTGATGGAAGGGTGAGTAGCCACACCCGGACTACCACCCACACTCATGTACGGGCACGATCTGAGAGTGAGTCTGAGGAGGACGAGGAGCGCAGGAATCCGCGATCTCGGAGGGTACGACCAGAGCGTAGCTCCGCAGCTCGCTCCGATCGTTCTGACCAGGAGACTTATCAGCCCCCTCGACAGCGACGGAGGATTATTGAGCTGGATTCTGATACCACCCGTCGGACCCACCGACGACGGGGAGGTTCGGGGCATCACTCTGACTCTGATGATGTCCGATTGTTGGAGAGGTTCCAGCGTTTGAACCCTAGGAAGTTTGATGGCAGGGGAGGTCCCGAGGCAGCGGAGACCTGGTTTATGGAGATTGACAAGCTCCTTGGGAGGTTACACCTACCTTCTACAGTGATGGTATCCCTTGCCACGTTTAATCTGCAGGAGGGAGCAGATCATTGGTGGAGGAGCCTTCAGGGTAACCTGAGGGCGAATGCGGGGCTAGCACCCGATCAGGAGGTGGATGTTACCTGGGAGCAGTTTACACAACTGTTCCATCGGAGGTTTATCGGGGCTGCGGCTAGAGATCTGCGTCAGGCACAGTTTGATGAGCTTCATCAGGGAGATAGGACTGTCGCAGAGTATGAGCGCGAGTTTGACAGGCTTATCCACTACGTACCGCAGTATCATGGTATGGAGGAGGAGAAGGCAAAGAGGTTTATCCGTCGACTGCGCCCCGAGTACAGATGGGCTCTGAGGCCGTTGGACATTACTACTTATGGGGAGGCAGTTCATAAGGCTCAACTCCTCGAGCAGGAGGACGTTGAGAGTCGCCTCACCTCGCAGAGAGGTCAGGGGAGTTCGAGGGGTTCCACACAGCAGGGACCCCGGCAGATTTCTGGACGGCAGAACAGACCTGGGCAGTCTAGCGGAGGCAGGGGGGAGCACCACCCTCACGACCTTGTCCGACTTGTGGTGGGTATCACCCCGGTCGACCTTGTTACCGGCAGGAGGGCCGATGTTTGCGATGCGGGTCTGATACTCACTGGGTACGGGACTGCCCCAGCACGGTAGGCGGGGCTTTGGTAGTCTTCGGCGTCCGCAGTCTCGGCACCGCCCAACGCGCCGCGAGGGCGTGGGTTTCAGCGGGTGGCCCGAGACCTCAGCGGCGACAGCAGCTTCAGCCACCCTCCACCGCAGCAGCCTAGGGCAGGGACGAGTTTTCGAGATAGAGCAGGAGGTCCTAGTCGGCGAGGAGGCCCTAGTCATCGTGGAGGACCTAGTCAAGGCAGTGCACCAGCCAGGAGGCTCGACTCACAGGAGTTTTGCAAGGTACTGTATTTCTGAATGATACATCTGTTCATGCGTTATTTGATACGGGAGCATCTATTTCTATTGTAGCACAGAAATGTGTTACATCTCTGCACCTGTCTGTTAGTACTTTGCCGCAGATGTATTTAGTAAAAACTGCTGGGAGTCAGTTTCTGTTTTCCAATGGGATGGTTCGGGGTTGTACGATATCTGTAGGCGGGCATCAGATAGTATCGGATTTGTTGGTTTTAGACACGCCGAACTATGATATTATTCTTGGGATGGACTGGCTATCCAAGAATTCTGTGCACATTGATTGTGCAGCCCGTACCATTATGGTTTCTGGAGAGGTACTACCTCTCACGACTCCGACTGGTTTGACTATCGCACAAAGATAGTACAGAGTTGCAGATTCTGGACCAGCTGTCGATAGTTGGTGTAGGGGAATGTTTTGATCTGAATGAGGCTGATACTAGGTTGAAGCTAGATAGTATACCGGTGGTTCGAGATTTTCCGCAGGTATTTCCGGAGGAGTTGCCCGGATTACCACCAGAGCGGGAAATTGTGTTTGAGATCTACCTGCAGTCGGGCACTACTCCGATATCTATTCCTCCTTATCGGATGCCCATTTCTGAGATGCAGGAGTTAAAGAAGCAGTTGGAGGAATTACAGCAGAAGGGCTTCATCCGACCGAGCACTTCACCGTGGGGTGCTCCGGTTCTGTTTGTAAAGAAGAAAGATGGGACGCTCCGACTTTGTATAGACTACAGACGGTTGAATGCCCTTACTGTAAAGAATAAGTATCCGTTACCGAGGATTGATGATCTTTTTGATCAACTTCGGGATTCGAGAGTTTTCTCGAAGATTGATCTACGATCTGGATACTTTCAGCTTAGGGTGAAGGAGGAGGACATACCTAAGACTGCTTTCCGCACCCGATATGGACACTTTGAGTTTACGGTCATGCCATTCGGGCTGACCAATGCTCCAGCAGCATTCATGGATCTGATGCATCGGGTGTTCCGACCATACTTGGACTCATTTGTGGTGGTCTTTATTGATGATATTCTGATATATTCTCGGGATGAGGACTCGCATCGGGAGCATCTGAGGGTAGTTCTGCAGACACTTTGGGAACATCAGCTTTATGCTAAGTTCTCAAAGTGTGAGTTCTGGATCCGGGAGGTCACCTTTCTGGGACACGTTATTTCTGAGCATGGTCTGTCTGTGGACCCAGAGAAGGTGAGGGCAGTTCGGGACTGGAAACAACCTACCACGGTACGGGAGATCAGGAGCTTCCTGGGGTTAGCAGGATATTATCGGAGGTTCGTACCGGGGTTTTCTATTCTGGCATCTCCGCTCACGCAGTTGACCAAGAAGGGTCAACCGTTTATCTGGTCTGATAGGTGTGAGCAGAATTTTCAGGAGTTGAAGCGGCAGTTGACTAACGCTCCGATTCTGACTCTTCCGGATCCGAGCTTACCGTATGTGATATATACGGATGCTTCCACATCCGGTTTGGGGTGTGTATTGATGCAGATCGTAATGTGATAGCTTATGGGTCGAGGCAGCTGCGACCGCATGAGCTGAACTATCCGACACACGATCTGGAGTTGGCTGCAGTGATCTATGCGCTGAAACAATGGAGGCATTATCTGCTTGGTAACAAATTTCAGATTCTTACCGACCATAAGAGTCTGAAATATCTGTTTACGCAGAAGGAGCTTAACATGAGGCAGCGCAGATGGCTCGAATACATTAAGGACTATGATTGTAGTATCGAGTACATCTCTGGCAAGGGCAACACGGTTGCCGATGCACTGAGCAGGAAGTATACCGGGTTGGTCAAGGGAGGAGATGTTGGTGACCGATCCGAGGAGAGTGATTTGACATGCCTTTGGCACAGGTGGCAGCTCTGGGAGCGTGCTCAGGCGTACACACTTACCATACATTCTGAGTGGCTTGATAGGGTGCGCGAAGCGCAAGGTAGAGATCCGGGGTTGAAGAAGTTGTCTGGGGAAGACAAGGGGTCTTTGTTACCGACGTTTCAGTATAGGCAGAGATTGCTATACTTCCGAGACCGCCTTTATGTACCGGAGGATCAGGAGCTCCGGAATGAGATTTTAGAGGAGGCACACTCGAGCAGATTGAGTATTCATCCCGGAAGTGAGAAGATGTATCAGGATCTGCGTACTCACTTCTGGTGGCCTAGTATGAGGAGACACATTGCCACACATGTGTCTAGGTGTGCCGTTTGTCAAGGTGAAGATTGAGCACCAGAAACCGGCAGGGACACTGCAGACTTTGCCCATTCCACCGGGAAGTGGGGCAATGTTACTATGGACTTTCTCGACCGCACCGCCCGACACGGTCTCGCCATGATGCTATCTGGGTTATTGTGGATCGGCTGACAAAGTGCGCACACTTTCGCCTGCTCGGTCACCGCTGCACCCTCTGAGAAGCTTGCCCGGCTTTACATCGTGGAGATCGTGCGATTACATGGAGTACCAGACTCCATTGTATCTCGACCGTGATCCGCGTTTACGGCACGGTTCGGAGGGCTTTTCATGAAGCACTGGGCACGCGACTCCATCCGAGTACAGCTTATCACCCATGCACGGATGGGCAGTCGGAGCGGGTGATTCAGATATTGGAGGATATGCTGCGAAGCTGTACTTTGGACTTTGGAGGAGATTGGGACCAGCAGTTACCCTTGATAGAGTTCTCGTACAACAACAGCTTCCAGACTACGATTGGTATGGCACCATATGAGGCGTTGTACGGGAGGAGGTGTATGACACCACACTGCTGGACCGATGCGTCTGATAGGGTTGAGTTGGGACCCGAGCTTATTGAGGAGACTACGGCGAAGATCAGATTGATTCAGGCGCGGATCAAAGCCGCGAACGACCGCACCACTGCTTATGCGAACCGCCGCCGTAGGGCTCGGAGTTTGAGGTTGGGGATAGGGTTTGGCTCAAGGTAGCACCTATCCGAGGGACAGTCAGATTTGGGAAGAAGGGCAAGTTGGCCCCACGATATATCGGCCCATATGAGATTCTGGAGCGGGTCGGTAAGGTGGCATACCGGTTGGCATTACCTCCTAGTCTGTCTGCTGTGCACAATGTCTTCCATGTTAGCATGTTGAAGAAGTGCATTCTGGATCCGACTCAGACGATTCCAGTGGAGGAAGTACAGCTGGAGCCCGATCTTTCTTATCAGGAGGTACCGGTAGCCTTTCTGGATAGAGATGTCAGGAGACTCCGTAGCAAGTTGATTCCCATGGTCAAGGTTCAGTGGTCACATCATACTGACCGGGAAGCGACTTGGGAGACAGAGAAGGACATTCAGGACCGATACCCCGAGCAGTACCAGCGGTTGATACAACTCTTGGAGGACCAAGAGTCCTAAGGGGGGGAGGATGTTACGGTCACCCCGAGCGGGTTGCGACCGGGTGACCCGGGGCTCCGGTTTTGGCCTGCGGGTCACGTTTTTCGGCGTTCAGGCGGCTCCCGAGCCTTATCCGAGTATCATTTTGGCGAACCCTTCCGTATTTGAGGTCGTGTGGGTCCCCCGGACGTTTCCGCCGAAAATATTTTTCTGGCGCCGGGGGGTTGTCGGGGTCGTCTCGGGATGTACAGCGGGCTCGGTAGCACTCTCGAGACCTCAGTTTGAGAAGCCGTTTGTAGTTTTGGAGTCGTGGAAACGTCCCGGAGATTTTTATGGAGAGTAATATTTGGGGCGGGACGTTCGGTTCCGGGCGACTCCCGGGGCTCGGGATGGAAATTTTCTGACGGCTTTGGGGTAAGTTGTGTTATAATTTAAGATGGAATTTATGGGTATTTTTGTAGAATTTTGGAGTGACGGAATTTTGGTTCAGGTTGAGACGCTCGCACGTCGGGTTTTGGTTCGGGTTCAGCGAGCTCGGTAGGACACTCCGGAATGGTAAATGAACTTTTGAAATATGTTTTACGAATGTCATAATATTCTGAGGGTTGTGTCCAAGTTTCGTTTATTTTGGAATTCGGTAATTATTTTTGGGCCAAAAAAGTGGGAACTTTTGGAAAAGTTTGGAAGTTAATTTGTATTTGGTTACAAAACAAAAATATTGGAGTATGGGTAGCAGATTTTTTCGGCAGTAATGGGAAGGAGGAAGGGACACTTGTCTTGTTTTAATTTAAGTGGAGAAGTATGGGTTAAAAGTGAAGGGAAATATATATTATGACTTATTATTTCATAAAATGAGTTATATCTCATTTTCACTTCTCTTCTTCTTCTTCCTCTTGCTGCCGACGCCATTGAAGCTTCCTCCAAGCTTGAAGTTCTTCTCCTTGCATGAAATCAAAGAGGAATTGGGTGCTTTATGTGGTAAGCATCCTTCCTTCTTCTCTTTACTTGTTGGAATTAAGGATTAGTGAAGAAAAGAGGAGTTTTTGCAAATGATGGGTTTGTTCTTAGCTATAAGCTAGGATGATTCTCTTCCTCCCATCTTTTAGTATGTTGTTCTTGGGTAGTAGGGGAGTGTTAATCAAGTGTTGGATTTTGGAAAACACATCTTGGATGAAAATCCCTATTTGGCCGAATTTTTGGAAATTTTCCAAAATGATGTGTGTTTGTTATCTTGATTCATGCTTCAAGTATGTTAATCCTAGCATGATTCTAAGCTTATGTATGGATTCAATTTGATGGAAAACAAGTTGAGTCAAAACCCCCAAATGGCCGAATATTTAGGGTGATGTTCATTGTTGAATTTTGTTGTTTTGGATGCAATTGGATAGCATTCTTGGTTTAGAAGTGAAATTGGTGGTTAGAATGGTTGTTTGGTAGCTTGAATGGATTGAATTGGATGTTGGGTGAAATATTGGTTAAGAACCGAATTGGTTAAATGGAACTTTCTCTATAGTGGAGTTTCATTTTGGTTGAATTGGATGTTAATATGGTGTTGGGGTTGAATTTAGGAGTGGTTGGAAGTTTGAAACGTTGAATTCGAGTAAGAATTGGAAAAGTTGCAATTATGCGGGTTTATCGGAAAATGTCGGGTAATGAAGGGTTTTAAGGTTGGTTTTGGTCGGTTCTGCTTGTTGGATGATGTTTGTCAATGTATAACCTTGCATTGCCTAGGTTGGTTCTGAATTCTAACATTTCTGTGGAAATCTGGAATTTTACGGAAATTCTGCCGGATTTTCGGTTTTGGGGACGGGGGTGTAGTTTGGTAGTGTGGTCGATAAGGATTCTAATTCAACTTGGTTTGACAGATTCTGAGGTTCGGAGGTGAGAAAAAGAGGGGTTTCTGAGTTTCGGGTCGTGGTGTGGAAGTTGTCCAGAAGCGGTCTAATACTCTGGATTTGTGAGGTAAGGGTTTGGTTCTGTTATTTTGGTAAGATAAGTATATGTTTTGGTTTCATTTTCTATTCTGCTAGTGTTTCGGAATTTTATGCTTTAGGGCATATTCTGTAGTCTGTAGGAGTATGCCTTATGGCATACTCTGTCTGTTAACCCTACGGCAGTTGTGGGTTCGCTACCCCAGCTGGTGCACCATGCTTCTGTATTAGCTTCGGCTTCTGACTCCCTTAGTGGGAGGCTGTCGTTCCGATTTGTTATAAGGGTTATGGCGATTTAGAATCGCACGTCCTTCGGGATTCTGATCTATTTCCTGTACATGCATGATATTCTGTATTCTGTTGCATATATTGCTATCTTTCTGTTTTGCAGGGTTACATATACTTACCTTACCCCAAATCCCTTACGGGTCCTTTTAGGACTCACCCTTTTTCGGGTTCTGTTTTTGGGTTTCAGGTAGACCTGATAAGCGGCCTGCGGAGTAGGTTTCCGTGAGGTTTCTACCTTGGTTGTGTTTTGCAGCAGCTGCACCTTGCGGTCCGGGATTTGTCTATTCGATCTGAATCCGTATTTTGACACTTAGATCTAGGGCTGGCTCTGTAGTTGCATATGCACACTTTCTGTATTCTTTGTGATGATTGTATATTTGTATATATTTATATACTCTGTTCTGTGCATGTTCTGAGCGCTTGGCGCTTGCTAGACACCTTAGGTTCTGTGAACTCTGTATGTATCTATGTTTTGGTGCGTAAGCACTCGTCCACGGAGGGCGGGCTTACTCTGTTGCTAATGCATGAATTGTATGTTTGGATTTTATTTTTGGTTATATGTACGAAATTTTTGTTAGGTTGCTTCCACAATCGTATCGCTCTTTGGGTCCGCTACGCGCGGCGGGTCTCGATGGACCTGCCATCTTGTGTTTTTCCGGCTTCCGCTTCCGACGTCCCGGCGCCCCCGCCTCCGCAACCGGGCTCGGGTGGCGTGCGGTGACACTTGAGACACTTTCTTCCTCTTGGCCTCTCCTACGAGAGGCACACCGGCGGCTGAGGCTGGCCTTTTCTTTCGCGGGGGCTCAATAGCACCCAAAACCTTCTCCGCAGCAGGGGAAGCGTTCTGCCTATACGCGCAGGCGAGGTGAATTTGGACCGCAGCGCGCATAGATCCCCTCTTTACTCTCTCCCCGTCATATCGAGCGGGAGCGTCTGGAAATGCGAAAGTCAGTACACATAAGAGAAACGAAGGAAAGACTACAAAAGCGCATACCTTTGGGACCCGCGAGGGCAGCACGGAGCGCATCCACCACTTCGCTGCGATGCGTAGGGGCCCATCCTTCATAAGGCGGAGGCACCTTGGGATTCATGAGGTTACCAGTGCTGACGTCGGCCCACCTGAGGGTAACCTCATCCAGCTGCGCGAGAGAAAAGGGGAAGAAGTCATCACACGACTTCCTGGGTAACACGTCGTCCAGCCACCCCAAAAGGTGGATGTACTCGCGCCATCGCCGCCCATCCGCATGCAAAACAGCCTTGGGGGCCATGCTGTGCACCGCTTCCAAGTAGAGAAGTTGTTCCCAGAGCTAAGTCTTGGGACTTTGGATGCTGCGAACACCAGCGATCCAGAAGTAGAGGCCCCGCTCAGATGAGGGGAGAAGGGGAGGAAGATGGGAGATGCATGGTACGCCATGCTGGACTAAGGCGGAGGCTCCAATTTGTGGATGACCCCCCTTTTTTGTATATCGCAGAGACCTTCCTGGTGATATCGCAGGGTGTAAGCCCTTAGGCAGTGTAGAGTGTACCAAGAAGAGGATACCTGCAAAGCTCTCATAAGTTGTATGATGAGAGTGAAGTAAAGCTCATTTTACCTTGAGCCTGAAGTCGCGTGATGGCGAAGGCAGGGGAGCACTTGTTGAGGCAAGTAAACGGTCAGTTGGAGTTCTGAGAAACGAGACCCGCAACATTCTGTGTTGAGGAGTCCGCGCGGAAGGTCTGCTGCGGCGCGCGAGGGCGACTTACACATAGACCTCCCTGAAGAAGCCAAAAGGGGATTACCCTTTCGTACCGCAAGGGGATTACCATTGGGGCGAGGCGAGTTGAAGGTCAGCTGGGGCTTGTAGAGACAAGACCCGCAACTACCTGTGTTGAGGAGTCCACGTGGAAGGTCTGTTGCGGCGCGTGAGGGCGACTTACACATAGACCTCCCTGAAGAAGCCAAAAGGGGATTACCCTTTCGCACCGCAAGGGGATTACCCTTGGGGCGGGGCGAGTTAAAGGTCAGCTGGGGTTTGTAGAGACAAGACCCGCAACTACCTGTGTTGAGGAGTCCGCGCGGAAGGTCTGCTGCGGCGCGCGAGGGCGACTTATACATAGACCTCCCTAAAGAAGCCAAAAGGGGATTACCCTTTCGCACCGCAAGGGGATTACCCTTGGGGCGAGGTGAGTTGAAGGTCAGCTGGGGTTTGTAGAGACAAGACCCGCAACTACCATTGGTGCGACCGCAAGGGTATTCCCTTTGTGTGGGTGCGTGAGTGGGACCTGACATGGTCTGGTGGCGTGATTTAGGTGAGTGGCCAGTCTGACCGGTTGGGTGCAGAGGGTGATTAAGAGGGCAGTTGTGTTGCCGTGTAATGCTGTAAAAGGAAGAAATACACTAGTATTTTATTGAATTGAAACATGAAGCTGAGGACTTACACGTAATATGGGCGTAAGTCATCCGCGTGAAAGTTGCGGGGGAGAAGACGACCATCATGGTCTTGATTTCATAGACTCCTGGGTGGACCTGTTTATGAACAATGTAAGGTCCGTCCCAGTTGGGTCGGAAGACGCCCTGTTTGGGGTCGCGAGCAGTGAGGGTGGACTTGAGCAGTGCGAGGCCCCCTTGTTGTTGTGCCTTGGGTTTGACCCTGGCATTGTTATGAAGATTGAGCCGTTGTTTGAGGGCAAACATGCGGAGGCGAGCGCCTTCGCGTAATTCTTCGAGTAGGTCAAGTTTGGCGCAAAGCCCTTGAGCGTTGGCTTCGTCAGTGAAGTTGATCATGCGGATTGTGGGGAGATCTGCCTCAATAGGTAGAAGTGCGTCTGCGCCATAAACCAGGGAGAAAGGCGTCTCGCCTGTTGGGGTGCGAGTTGTGGTGCGGTAGTCCCACAAGACGCTTGGGAGTTCATCCACCAAGCGGCCTTTTGCCCCCTCAAGCCGCTTCTTGTTGACCTCCTTGAGGGTGCGGTTGGTGAACTCAACTTGGCCATTGGACTGGGGGTGCGCCACTGGGGTGAAAAGCATGCGGACATTGTTATCCTGGGCCCATTGTTGGACGCTATGGCTGGCGAACTGAGTGCCATTGTCTGTAATGATGGCGCGGGGGCTGCCGTACCGGCAAACAAGATTCTTCCAGAGAAACTTGATGATTTTGGCGGAAGTGATGGAGACCAAGGGCTCTACTTCGACCCATTTAGAGAAGTAATCAACTGCGACAACGCAAAAACGGTACTGACCTGGCGCGGTCGGCATTGGGCCAATGAGATTAAGGCCCCACAGGGCGAAGGGCACTGGGTTTGTCAGTGTTGGATACTCCGTAGATGGCAGTCGTTGGAAGCGAGAGTTGATTTGGCATTGGTGGCATGTTTTGACCAGTGCGGCGGCGTCCTTTTTTAGGGTGGGCCAGTAGTATCCTTGGCGGAGGGCCTTGTGGGCAAGTGCCTCCCCCCTATGTGGGCACCGCAGCTGCCATTGTGGAGAGTGTCCAGGACGGAGTGTCCCTCAAGATTGTTGAGGCAGCGTTGGAGGGGTGCTGAAAATCCGCGTTGCCATAGTTGCTCATCAATGAGAACAAAGCGGATGGCATGCTTGCGAGTTTGGGGGTCCGCGGCGCTGGCCTGAAGCTCAGCGATGATGGGGTCTCGCCAATCCTCAACTTGGTCTTGTGTTGCCAGCGAGGCAATATCGATAGTCTCCGTGACTGAAGGTTTGGCGAGAGTGGTCAAGGCGGAGGGTGTCTTTCCCTTGAACAGCATGTCTGTGTGGTATTCTCAGAGCGGGGAATATGAATGAAGATGGCTTCCTCAAAGTTGGTCCGCAAGGTATTCACCAATTTGAGGTATTTGCTCAGGGTGGCGTCTTTGCACTCGGCTCACCCTTGGACCTGGTGGATTACCAGTTGCGAGTTGCTGTGGACATGGAGGCGGCGAATGCCTGCCCTTATGGCGAGCTTGAGCCCCGCGATGAGGGCTTCATACTCTGCAACATTATTAGTGACTTGAAACTGAAAAGAGACGCGAAGGGAAGCTTCCATACCTAAGGGTCCACGTAGGTATACGCTCCCCGCAGGGGATCCGAGTTTGGATGAGCCATCCACAAACATGTCCCATTCTGGGGGAACTGGTTGTGGCGCGGGGCCCTGCTCAGGGGCAGGGATGATGTTGATATCTGAGAATTCTGTAATGAAGTCGGCGAGGGCCTGGCCCTTAATCGTCTTTCTAGACTCGTAGTTGATGTTGAAGCCACCTAGCTCAATACACCATTTGGCGAGGCGCCACGAATGTTCGGGTTGCTGAGGATCTCCTGAATTGGTAAGTCCGTCCGGACTATAATCGTGTGCCCTTGGAAGTAGGGCTTGAGCTTCCGTGCTGCATACACCAGAGATAAGATAGCCTTTTGAAAAGGAGGATACCTTGTTTCCGTAGCATGGAAGGTGTGGCTGGTGTAATAGACCGGCCATTGCTTGGCGGCTTCTCCCTTGATAAGGACAGAGGCGACGCTCTTGTCTGAGGTGGCAAGATAGAGGACCGGGTCATCGCCTGGTCTGGGACACTTGAGTGCTGGTAGCTCTTGCAAGTGTTGTTTGATTGAGTCATATGCCTCCTGGCATTCTTCTGTCCACTTGCAAGCCTTCTTCCTGCGGATTTGGTAGAAGAAAGGTCTGCAGCGGTCGCTGAGTTTAGAGACGAAGCGTCCCATGGCCACCAGCTTCCCTGCTAGTTGCTGTACTTCTTTGAGCCCCCTAGGGGTACGAAGATTGGTGATAGCTTCGATCTTTTTGGGATTCGCATGAATCCCTCCTTTGGAGATTTGGTAACCCGGGAACTTGCCTTCACCGATGCCGAAGATGCACTTTTTTGGGTTCAACCGCATGTTATACTTGCGAAAGTTGGCGAACGTTTCCTCCATGTCTGCTAGATGTGTCAAGTTGGCCTTGCTTTTGACCACTATGTCATCAACATAGGCCTTGTTTCGGCGAAGACCTGATTCACAAGCCTTTGGAAAGTGGCCCCTGCGTTTTTTAAGCCAAAGGGCATTCGGATGTAGTGGTAGACTGCTTCGCCAGTGGTGAAGGCAATTTTTACCGCTTCCTCTGGGTCCATAAAAACTTGATGGTACCCACTATACGCGTCGAGGAAAGAGAAGACTGAGTGATGGACGGTTGAGTCCACTAGCTGATCAATAGAGGGTAGGGGATAGGGATCCCTTGGGCAGGCCCTATTGACCCCTTTATAGTCTACACAAAGTCGTCATTGGCCTCCTTCTTTATCCGCGAGTACTATATTGGTGATCCACTCAGAGTAGTGAACTTCCTTGATTATATTTGCCTTAAGCAATTTTTGCACTTCCGTGCGTACAAACTCCTTACGATCGGGGGCCATACCCCTAGTTTTCTGCCTAACCGGGCTAAAGCTGGGGAGTACACTCAATTTCTGAGAGATAATGGAAGGATCCACATCTGGTAAGTCATCAGGGCTCCATGCGAAGACGTCGCTATTGGCATGGAGGAGATGGATGAGTGCTTGCTGGTCTTGCTCCTGAAGGTCTTGTCCCACCCGAAACCTCTTGCCAGGAGAGATCTCAACTTCTTCGAAGGCCCCAGACAGGTCAGGAGCGGCCTCACCTGCGGGCCCTGCCTCCTCCATAGGTGCCTTTCTCTTAGGCTCTGATGGTTTGGGAAGTTGAAGGGGTGTGAGGGCAGAGACGTAATTGCCCCTGACCACGTTCTGGTTGACAAAAATGTAGGCATCCCCCGCTGTGGTGTGGAACACCAGAGTTAGGGCCCGCACATCCCAGCGGACGTGGAATTCATTGGTGATGTCGGGGCCTCGATGACCGATGCCTCGGGGTGGTGCGCGTGGCGTGAGGTGTCTTCGTCTGCTAGCATGATGGTGCTAACGTTCTCCAGAGTGTTGAGCATGTCTTCTTCTATGTGGATTCCCATTTGTTGAAGTTGGGAGATGCCTTCTTGATCTTCATCTCGCTCCTTTTCTTGAGCCATAATCCTCATGAAGGCGTGAAGGCTCTCTTGCGCCTTTTTGGTCTGGGACCTTGTCATGGGTCCGCCAATGCCTTCTAGAGGGTTGCGAGGCTTGTGCACTTGAGATTGGGTGTCCTCTTGGTCCTTGGTCGACCGATTGTGTTGATCCATGGCGATGCCCTCATCATACTCCCCTTCTTGAAAAGAATCCGTCCTCGGATTCTTGCCTTCTAACTCACCTACATAAGGGATCAAGTCACACACATTAAAGGTTGCATGAACACCATAAGAGCCATCGCAAGGTAAATCAAGCACATAAGCATTATCACCAATCTTTTTCACAATTTGGAAAGGCCCATCCCCCCTTGGTGCAAGTTTACTCTTCCTAGCTTGGGGAAACCTTTCCTTCCTCAAATGTAACCACACCCATTCTCCCACTTCAAAGTTCTTAAAGTTCCTACCCTTGTTTGCCCTCCTAGCATAAGACTCACTAGCCTTCGCAAGTTGTTTTTGCACCTTTTCATGTAAGTCTTTCATGCTTTGAGCCTTTCTTTTCCCTTCTACATCTAATTGATCCGAATGAGTTAATGCAACTAAATCCAATGGAGTAAGAGGATTAAAGCCATACACAACCTCAAACGGACTATGGGATGTAGATGAATGATATGACCGATTATATGCAAACTCCACATGTGGTAGGCACTTTTCCCATTCTTTTAGGTTCTTCCTTAGTATGGTTCTTAAGATAGTGATGAGAGTTCTATTGGTTACTTCCGTTTGACCATCGGTTTGTGGGTGACTCGAAGTGGAGAATACCAAACTAGTGCCCAACCGTGACCAAAGGGTCCTCCAAAAATGACCCAAAAATCTAGAGTCTCTATCACTCACTATAGTCCTAGGAATGCCATGATATTTTACAATTTCCTTAAAGAACAACTCGGCTACATGTGATGCATCATCAGTTTTATGGCATGGAATGAAATGAGCCATTTTTGAGAACCTATCTACCACGACAAAGATAGCATCATGACCATGAGAAGTCCTAGGCAATCCACTAACAAAGTCCATACTTAAATCAATCCATGGTAAACAAGGAATCGGAAGAGGAGAATACTTCCCTTTCGATTGCATCCTGGCCTTCGCCTTGTGGCATGTCACACACCGAGCGCACACCTTGTCCACATCCTTTTGAAGATTCGGCCAATGGAAGTTCTCCTTGACGGTCTCATAAGTCTTTAGGGCACCAAAGTGTCCCATGAGACCTCCACCATGAGCCTCTTTGATTATCACCTCTCTAATGGATCCTTTTGGTACACACAACCTTTTCATCTTAAAAAGAAACCCATCAAAGACGTAATAGCCATCTCGGCTACCTTTAGTACAACTCGCATAAATTTCACCAAAATCATCATCATGCGCATACATATCTCTGAGGCATTCGAATCCAACAATTTTAGCATCAAGAGTTGTAAGCAATGCATATCTCCTAGACAAAGCATCGGCAACCACATTTTCTTTGCCTTTCTTGTATTTTATTAAATAGGAGAATGATTCTATAAACTCTACCCACTTAGCATGCCTTCTATTCATATAGTGATTTTGTTGATGGGCGGCAATCCATGCACATGCGCCATGTTCCATCACTCTTTGGCACCAACAAAACCGCACCGCACATGGAGAAAGACTCTCCTTGATGTATCCCTTGGACAACAAGTCTTGTACTTGAGACTGGATTTCTTTGGATTCCTCGGGGTTGGTTCGGTAGGCGGCCCTATTTGGCAAAGGGGCACCCGGAACCAAATCTATTTGGTGTTCAATGCCGCGGTATGGTGGAAGATCTTGCGGCTCATCGAACACATCACCGTACTCTTGGAGTACCTGCTTCACAAACAAAGGAAGAGAAGAATCCTTGTTAAGCGTTAGCATGCATGTAAGAGGAACCATGAGAAAACACATCTTGTTGCCCAACAAAGCCTTCTTGATGTCTCTCTCTTTGGCCATGGGGGGTATCCTTTCTTGTTTTCTCTCTTGCCCTCTCTTGGTGTTTCCCATAGATGCACCCTCATTCTTTCCACTCAAGGTCGCTTGGACCTTCTCACTTTTTTCACTCTTCTCAGTTCCCTCTTTCCCTTTGTTCCTTTCGGTAGTGGTAGCCAAATGAATTTGGTCCTGCAAAGCCTGGGCCGGGGATAAGGGGAGCAAAGTGTGGGGTCGGGTGAGGTGTATAAGGGTGTATTTGTTTGTCCTTCCATAGTGAACCGCCTCTCTATCATATTGCCATGGACGGCCCAAAAGGATATGGGTGGCTTGCATCTTCACGATGTCACATAAGACCTCATCTTCATACTTCCCAATCTTGATGGGTACCACGGTTTGGTACTCCACTTTCACACAGGAGTTGTCATCCACCCATTGGAGTTGGTAAGGTTTTGGGTGAGGGGTGGACTTTAGTTTGAGCTTCTTGACCATGCTATGGTTGGCCACATTCACACAACTCCCACTATCCACAATGAGGCTACACAATTGCCCATTGACCGCGGCTCTAGTTTGGAAAAGGTTTTCTCTTTGGGAAGTGTCAAGGGCCTTGGGGGTGGCTTGTAAAACTCTCTTGGACACTAATAGCATTCCCTCGGGTGGGGCTTCTTCTTCCTCTTCTCTCCTCTCCTCCATTTCCCCTAGAGGCATCTCGACCTCTCCCTCGTCTTCACTAGAAATCTCACCATCCGGCTTCACGACCATTACTCGCTTGTTAGGACACTCAAAAGAGTAATGTCCCTTGCCTCCGCACTTGAAACACTCAAGGGTTCGCGTCTTGAAAGATGGATTGCTTGGCGGGTTGGAGGCTGACGTTTGGCCTTGGGTTTTTGGTGGAAACTTGGATGGGTATGGGGTTCTTTGTTGCGGGGGCTTGGATGCGAAGGGTGTTGGTTTGGAAGGAGTGGATTGGGGCTTGTTCCATGGGGGTCGCGAGTAAGAGGTTTGGGAGGTGGCGGGTTGTTGATAAGTAGGCCTCTTTCCTTGCCTCTCAATCTTCATGGCCTTGTGCACAAGCTCCATGTAATTTCTCACTTCACATAGCTCTAGTAACTTGTTGATCTCCGGCTTTAACCCAAAGGTAAACCGAGCCATTTTTGCATTCTCCCCTTCTTGCACATCAGCTCTCATTGAAGCTTTTTCGAGCTCCTTCGCATAATCCTCCACCGATTTGTTGCCTTGGGTTAGTTGCTGTAACCTTTGGCAACTCTCTTGAGCATAGTATGGGGGAATGAATTTCCGCCTCATAAGGGCCTTCAGTTGCTCCCATGACGTGATTGGTGGTCTTCCCGCCCTCGCCTCTTCGAATGTCAAGGACTCCCACCAAGTCATGGCATATCCCGAAAATTCAATGGTGGCTAACTTGAGTCTCAAGTGATCCGGATATTCATAGCAATCGAAGATCATATCGGCCTTCTTGACCCAATCAATGAACTCTTCCGGGTCGCTTCTACCATAGAAAGTTGGAACTTGGAGTTTGATACCTTGCATAGCTTGTTGCTCAAGGTTTTGGGGTCGCCTTTGATTCGGTTGAAAGTGGTCCCTTGGCGGGGACCGAAACCTTCCCCTTGGTGGAGGGGAGTATTCTTCTCTTTGGTGGAATCCCCTAGGTCTCATTCTTGGTCCATCATAATATGCGCTCTTGGAAGGTTGACTAGGCCCTCCTTGGCCGGTCCACCGTCCACCATCATCCTCTTCATCGTCAAGAGGTTCATAAAACACCTCTTTGTGGGGAGTTCTATGAGCATTGGGATGATCCTTCTTGTTGAGGTGGGTTTGCGGTGGTGGTGTGGAAGCACGCTCTTGGTTAGCGCCTTCGCCTTCCTTTCTCTTGCCTTGCGTTTTGGACTCCTTTTCAAGCCTTGACATCCTCTCTTGATTAGAGGAAACCGAAGCTTGAAGATGACTCATCATAGCCATCATCTCCTCCATCTTTTGGTAAAGACCGAGTTGATTGGGATGGGGAGGGGGTGAGTCCGAAACTTCCTCATCTTGAACCATTGTTCACAAATGCGATTAAGCTACCTCACGTGTTTGCACTCGTGTTTACTCTCAAGGTTCACTCAAGAACTCTAATTTAAACTCTATTTTCAACCCAAGAAAAGTTTTGTACATCAAAGTGAAGTCAAGCTAAAATTAAAAGTGAAAACACTTCCCTTGAAAAGTAAGAATACTAGTTACTTGAAACTAGTTTGATGTTTAAAAGACAAGGAGGATGGGGGTTGAAAGAAAAAAGAGGGTAAGTTTTGAAAAGGGGTATCTTTTTCAAGTGCCAAAACACTTTTTGCACCAGTTCTCCAATAATATTTTGGATCAAATGTACTGTTCACTTGAGTATTCACCAAGAACACATGAACAACTCAAGAACACAGGAACTTGTCTTTCTTTCTCTCTTTCTTCTTCTCGGTTTTCAACAACCAAAACTCTTCTCCTTTTGTTTTTAATCCGAAATCATACAACATTCATCAAGAACTTTACACTAGGCACATGAACCACACATAAACAACTTTGAACGTAAAAGTTTGAACTTTTCGGTTTTGAACAAAGAAAACGTTTTCTTCAAGAATAAGTTATAACAAAGGGCTTACTTGAAGAAAACAACAGCACAAATCTGTCAACAAGCACCAAGGCTCTGATACCACTTGATAAGGGTGCGACTCCAAAAGGAGGCCCTATCCTTGGATGATCTAGCTTGTTGAAAGATGATCACGAAGGACACGAACAGTTTCGGCTCTAACCACCTCAATCCTCAAATGGAGAGCAATGGAAAGATTAATGCCTAGGAGTGAGGGATCTAGCACCTCACTTCTCATATGAAGAGCAACACTAGATTTAAGCAAGAATCCACTTCAATGGATTCAAGGGGAATATGGAGATGAAAAGAAGAGTTCAAGCTTGAACCCAATACTCTCTTAAGAGCCGAAATATCTATCTTTCAAGAATGAATAATCAAAAATCTCCCTTCAATTCTTGTTACAAAAGAGTATATATGGGAAGGGAGAGAAGGAATAGTGGGAGGATGTGAAATGTGCCTTCACTTCTCCCTATCACTTCTTCCCTAAATCACTCTCCATTGTCCCCTTAAAAGTTATGGGGAAATGGAGGGAAAACTAGACATTTCAAAGAGTTGAAAGTCAAAGATGGTAGACTATCCCTTTCCTTCCATTTCTTCCTAAATAGATTCATTTCTTCATAAATGGATTTATGAAGAAATGGAAGGATGTTACAAAATCCTCAAGTGTACCGGGCGACTGACCAGAAGAGGCGGGGGTCGCCAAAGGGGCCTGGTTTCAAGGCGGGGGCATGGGTTCCCAGGGTGGATCATGGGTCCGCAAGAGGAGCCATGGGTTCGCGGGAGAAGCCATGGGTTCGCGAAGGGACCACTGGGTCGCGGGGGGCGCGGGTTTGCCGGGGAGCCATGCGTTCGCCGAAGGGCCTTGGGTTCGCGGGAGGTGCCATGGGTTCGCGACATCAGGAGAAGGCTTGGGAAGGCCATGGGGTTGGTGATGTCGGGTGCCGCGATGACCGATGCTTCGGGGTGGTGCGCGGGGCGTGAGGTGTCTTCGTCCGCTAGCATGATGGTGCTAACGTTCTCCAAAGTGTTGAGCATGTCTTCTTCTATGTGGATTCCCATTTGTTGAAGTTGGGAGATGCCTTCTTGATCTTCATCTCGCTCCTTTTCTTGAGCCATAATCCTCATGAAGGCGTGTAGGTTCTCTTGCACCTTTTGGGTCTGGGACCTTGTCATGGGTCCGCCAATGCCTTCTAGAGGGTTGCGAGGCTTGTGCACTTGAGATTGGGTGTCCTCTTGGTCCTGGGTCGACCGATTGTGTTGATCCATGGCGACGCCCTCATCAGGATTACCCTTGGGGCGGGGCGAGTTGAAGGTCAGTTGGGGATGAGACCCGCAACTATCTGTGTAGAGGAGTCCGTGCGGAAGGCCCGGTGAGGCGCGCGAGGGCGACTTATACAGGGACCTCCCTGAAGGAGCCAAAAGGGGATTACCCTTCCGCACCGCAAAGGGATTACCCTTGGGGCGGGGCGACTTGAAGGTCAGTTGGGGATGAGACCCGCAACTTCCTGTGAAGAGGAGTCCCTGTGGAAGGCCCGGTGAGGCGCGCGAGGGCGACTTATACAGGGACCTCCCTGAAGGAGCCAAAAGGGGATTACCCTTCCTCACCGTAAAGGGATTACCCTTGGGGCGGGGCGAGTTGAATGTCAGTTGGGGGTGAGACCCGCAACTATCTGTGTAGAGGAGTCCGTGCGGATGGCCCGGTGAGGCGCGCGAGGGCGACTTATACAGGGACCTCCCTGAAGGAGCCAAAAGGGGATTAAACTTCCGCATCGCAAAGGGATTACCCTTGGGGCGGGGCGAGTTGAAGGTCAGTTGGGGATGAGACCCGCAACTACCTGTGTAGAGGAGTCCGTGCGGAAGGCCCGGTGAGGCGTGCGAGGGCGACTTATACAGGGACCTCCCTGAAGAGCCAAAAGGGGATTACCCTTCCGCACCGCAAAGGGATTACCCTTGGGGCGGGGCGAGTTGAAGGTCAGTTGGGGATGAGACCCGCAACTACCTGTGTCGAGGAGTCCGTGCGGAAGGCCCGGTGAGGAGAGCGAGGGTGACTTATACAAGGACCTCCCCGAAGAGCCAAAAGGGGATTACCCTTCTGCACCGCAAAAGGATTACCTTGGGGCGGGGTGAGTTGAAGGTTAGTTGAACTACCTGTTGGAGGTCAGTTGGGGTTCGTAGAGACGAGACCCGCAAAGACCTTTGGCGCGACCGAGTTGAAGGTCAGTTGAGGTTCGTAGAGACGAGACCCGCAAAGACCATTAGCGAGACCAAGTTGAAGGTCAGTTACGGTTTGTAGAGACGAGACCCGCAAAGACCATTGGCGATGAGTGGCCAGTCTGACCGTTTAGGTACAGAGGGCGATTGGGAGGGTAATTGTGTTTGCCGTGTATCGCTGTAAGAGAAGAGCAGGTACACCAGTATTATATTGGAACTATAATATGGAGCTTAGGACTTACTTGGTCCGTGGAGTTTGATCATGCGGATCACGGGGAGATCTGCCTTAATAGGCAGAGGCGCGTCTGCGCCATAAATTAAGGAGAGGTGTCTCCTGAGGCCTTCCTTGAGGGTTTGGTCAGTGACCAAGTAGAGGTCCCTGGACTGGGGGTGTGCCACTGGGGTGAAGAGCATGCGGACACTTTATCCTGGGGCCATTATTGGGCGCCATGGTTAGCGAACTGAGTGCCATCACTTGTACCGATGGCGAGGGGGCTGCCGTACCGGCAAGCGAAGTCCTTTGAGAGTGATGATTTTTGGCGGAGGTGATGGGGACCAAGGGTTCCACCTTGACCCATCTAGAGAAGTAATCAACCGTGATGATCTGTAGATGGCCAGTGAGATCAAGGCCCCACAGGCCTAAGGGCACTGGTTTTGTCAGTGCAGGAGATTTCGTAGATGGCAGCCACTTGAATGCAAGACTCGGTCTGGCATTGGGGGCACGTCCCCTGGTGGGGGCCAGTAGTATCCTTGGCGAAGGGGCTTTGTAGGCAAGTGTCCCCGCCTACAGTATTCTTGGCGGGGGGACTGTCCAGGACGACGCGTCCCTCAAGAGTGCGAAGGCATCGCTGGAGGGGTTATGCAAATCCGTGATGCCATAGTTGCTTGAGAACAAATTATCTGGCGAGAAGTAACATCACTAGTCTGGTGATTGAGGAGTTGGCGAGGGCGGTCAAATGACCTCTTCTGCGTTCATGAACCGGGATGCCGTGTTCAAGAACTGCTCCATGTTGGAGGGAGGGTTGGTGTGTACCTCCACAAAGAAAAGAGAGTTCCAATGGAGACCCTGAATGGCTGTGAGCAGGCGGGCCTCCTCCCCCAGATTTGGGACTTGGATGGACTCCGCCTGAAATCGCTGAATATATTCCCTGAGGGATTCTTCTTTCTTCTGTCGTATACGAAGGAGGTGTCCTGCCATTTTGGGAGGAGGCTTGGATATCATGAAGTGATTGGAGAAAGCTGGGAGAGTTCCTCAAAGGAATCAAACCGCTTCTCGCGAAGGGTGGCGTACCAGTTCGCCGCGGCCCCTATGAGTGTGGAGCTGAAAGCCCTACAAAGGGTGTTGTCATCTGCCCTCGCGATGGCCATCGCGGAGACATAACGTTGCAAATGAACATCTGGGTCTGATAGACCGTCGTAAGCGTCTAGCCTGGGCTGACGAAACTGATCCGGAAGAGGGGTATTCAAGACCCGTTGAGTGAAGGGCTGGGTCCAGAGGTGACCCAAACCCATTCTGGCGATAGTATGATCACTAGACCTCTCCTCCCTTTTCTCCATTTCTTCTATCCGCCTAGTAAGTGCTATAAGCACAGACGGAGGAGGGTCAGAACGACTTACTTGTTGCGGCGGGGTGACCGGATGTTCCGGTAGATTAGTTTGTAGTGTTCCCACACTATTCAAAACTCCTCTGAGAGTACTAGCGAGCGTTTCGCGTAAGTTATGAGCAACCACGTCCGTGATTGATTGCAGGACGGCCGGATCAAGGCCTGTCGGTGGAGGATTTGGTGGTGGAGTGGTGTGCTCCTAGGACACGCTACGATTAACGTGGGGGGAACTATCCTCCGTCGAATGAACCGAGAGTTCGCTCAGTTTTGCGCGGGCGTTGTCCGGGGAGGTTTCCTGTGATGGATCATTGTTGGTGAACGCGACGGGTGGATTCCTCCTTCCTTGGTGATTGCGCCTACTCGTGCTTTGAGTAGTTGGCATGGCTTGTGTTGACACCCAATTTTGCCCCGAGGATTTTTAAAAGTAATTTATGAAAGGGCTCAAATGGCTAATTATAAAGAAGAGGGTCTTTAAGAATAAAATTGAAAAGTCCGGGGTTAAATTGAATATGTTGCAAAGTTGTGGACTAAATTAATAATTGTCCCTTGAAGGTGGCAGAAACACGATTGGTTGTTCGTGGAGGAAGAAGAAAGGATGTTGGCAGACTTGCAGAACTCAAACTCCCACAACTTGCACACGATCATGAGCGGTTTACCAGTTCGTGGAAGAGGTGGAGCAATTGAGTTTCTCATCTATAAAAAAGGAGAGAGCAATCAACACATCAGGGAGATACGAGCAAAATACAGCAATTTCATAAACAAACAGAGAGCAATTGTTCGAGGAAGCCAAAGAGTTCCAACGGAGAAGAAGCCAATCTGGACGTAGTTGGTTGCGGCAACGTTCCCTCTTCCACCCGCATCCTCCGATCCATTTCCGCTCATTTAGCAACCGTCCTGTCAATTTGGTCGTCCGGCCTTATGGCCGATCGCAGCATCGCCGAAAAGTGTAAAAGCGTACTCGGAGAAGAAATAGAAAGCTTGGTTTTTGGTAAAACATTCCTTCCAGTCCTGTTCTTGTCCTCGTATTCCATCTAAGGCATGAATGTTCACCATTGTTGTATTTTAGTCACGCCAAGTTAGGTTCGGGTCAGTGCCTGAATTTCAACTTTCCGTTGTTTCAATTTTTAAATCTTGCCTAGATGTAAATTGTGTGGCCCATATGGTTAATTTAAAGATGACACATAATGTTCACAACATTGGTTTCCTGGCTCTTCTGTTATCATGTTTTGTTTTACTTGTTTATTTTCATTTACTCCCACTTTGGTGATGTATCATGATGAATGTCATTTTTCTTTTTTTGTGTAACTTATCTACATATATTTTTTTTAATCCCTCTTTTATTTGTTCAGCTTTTAGGACGTAAAAGGGTTCCTAGTCAATTTCTTCTATCACCAAGTGTCATTTTCCTTGATAGAATTACATGAGTCATATATGAAGAGGACCTAACCCTTTAACTTGATTAATTAATAAAAATGTTGTCAAATGATTGAAATAGAATTAACCCGTGGTACCAACTTTGGGCGTATGAAAATTATTTTTGTACGTAATTGACTAACGGACTTGGAGTTTCTCGTAGACCAATTTAGGTTCCCAATCGACCTATCACAAAAAGATTGGTGACGACTCCCGTCAAAAACCCCGTTGCTACAGCTGGCGACTCCGCTGGGGACAGTCTGGCCACATCAAGGGTTGATTTTTATCTCTTCGCTTGATTTTATTTGATTTTATTTTTAGGTGTGGTGTTTTCATTGTACATATTGTAGCCCACGCACCACAAAGCATGCATTTTCGAGCTCTCCTCCCGAGCTCCTCATAACCTCGTTTTTGTGAAATACCCGGGATAGGCTAGTCGTGTGTGACAATAGTCACCGCGCTTTCTCTAGACCGTAGTGGTTAGTAGCGTTGTTCGGGTGTGGCGGTAGTCACCCAATGGAACCGCTAAAGCTGCGACCCGAATTAATCCTTCCTTACATAACCCTCGTGGGTAAGGAATTGGGCCTTTTCTAGTTCGATAGAACTTAGTAAAAGGGATTCGGGAACCTACCCTTGACCTTTCTTTCGAAATCCACCCGTGCATATAATGACCACAGTTCCTTCCACTAGATTTGACCCGAATAGAACACTCGACATTTGCTTGAGGTGAATCAGTAACATTTTTTTCATTTGTGTCACTAACCTCATTATTTCATCGTTGACTTTGCAAACGTCATATGCTGTAATCTGTGAGGATTGTGGTTAGCATGAATTGATTTGATAGGATCAAGTCTGAACACTGGAGGTATCAAATTAGTCGTGGGAAGGATTCAGAAGAACAGACAATATCAAATTCTTGGTGGAACACGTACTGGACTCTACACTCGATCGATAAACATGAGATTTTTGTATAAAGGGAGCCATTTCTTTCATCAATCGACAATTCCATCATTTGTTATTCATACTTGTACATTATCACTGTACTAATTGGTGTTCTTTTTTCTCATGGCATTCGCATGCATCATATTTGTTTCTAACTGATAATGACGCATCTTTAAAATTGCACGTCATTCATGCATCCAATCATTTGTTTCTCGAGACTCTTAATGGAATTTTTTATTCTAAAACGTGGGAGCATGTTGGTTGCAAGAAAAAAAATGTGAACATTAAGGACCTTTAAAACAATTTTATGATGTGAAGTGTTCGATGACCCCCGATCATGGCATGGAAATATAATTTCTCGCAAGTAATCTTTAAGCTAGGCCTGACACGTTGATCTATGCAAATTGGTGATCAATTGGGGAAGTCTTTGAATTCACTCAAATCTTTGAGAGCTTGCCAATATAACTTGAAAGTCGAATTCTCTAGATTGAGTCCGGAATCTGGGGTTTTGTCTTTGTTGGAACGGATATCTGTTATTATTTCCCTTGATACGAGAATTGGTAAAATGCGCACTTTTGCATCCTTCGCTAAAAACATCGCATCATAGAACCCATGTTCTCTTTTCAATATCCTTCCACTCAGTCCCAACATAAAGAATGTCACCAACGAGTTAAGATGAAGACTTGGTAGTGGTTATCTCGAAGACGTCGCTATATCTAATGGAAGTGATTTCAATGTGGCACTTTAACTTTTGTTGCGAAGTTCATTTTTCAGAGAAGTGTCACCTACAAAAAAAAGGGTCGGCCAAACAAACCTTCAGAAAGCTCTTTTTGACCATAGACTTTCCATTCACCACAAGGATTCCTTCAAAGGAAAGAACCTCATTATCCGAAAATGGGGGGCATGAAAAGAAAACATTTGAGATCATCGGATCAAAAGGCCTTTGACACATCAATAGTCAGGGCTCAAAGAGAACAGGAAGACATAGGAAAAAGGGTCAAAGTAAATTCTATTTCGCTGCCTTTAGCTCGAAAAGGGATGAAGTTATGAGTAGCGCTAGTAGCCATTTGTCTTTGCATTTTAGTCAGAAGTAATCGGGCCTAGGTAGCAACAACTATTTACGCTCGCATGAAAATGACTAAAAAATGCAAGTCAAACAAGGTCCAACCCGGAGAAAAAAGAAAAGAAAAAAAGAAGAAGAAAGAAGAATGGTGAGTCATGAAATCTAAACTGAAAACCTGCGAAGGCGGTTTAGAATGAAGGCATTTTTCACCCGCTCAATGACCCGGGGGCAACATACATCTCAAGCACTATCAACCACTTTTCGAGTTTCTGAGGAACAATTCCACACTTTACGAGAATTGGGGGGCAACATTTTGATGTTGTTCTCATTGGATAAAGCGATGATTTCGTGACGGACACTACCAAGTTTTTCAAAGAAGTCAAGTCGATGAGTGGTGACATTACAAGGCCTTTCACCTGAACCACTCTATTTTTCACCAACCCCACATCAGTGGATGGCATTAACCTTACAAAACTATTTCAACTGATGTTTGTTCTTCACCTCGACGTCCACCCAAAAATATCCTTCATACTAAGAAGCCCTTTCGCTATCCCCGCACATTCTACTTCTTCAAGTGGAAAAGGGAAAGAATAAAAGTTTGTAATGATTACACAAGGACCATTATATATTTTGTTAAGCTCTGAAAATCGATAAGAGTTGTCTTTAACGATCAACCATTGACATTAATGGGCATGGATCGGACGTAAGGATGTGGTTTAAAGATATTTGAGGAGGATAGATTATTTTATGACATTTTGGGGGGCAAATGGATTATTCACTCATATAATTGTTTTCAAGGCCAAAAGAATCAAGGAATGAAAAAAGGGAAGAAAGAAAAACTTTTGAAGGTGAGGTAAGACCACAGGCATCCATGGGGTAAGCTTAAGAAAAGGTTATTGCATCTATCATGCACCATTTGTTTTCAGTGAAGAGCATTTTGGATTTTGTGAAGGTTTCATAAATCACTTCAAGCATCAGGAATTTTAAAAGTCATGCATCATGTATCATGCACTTTGTCATCATTCATTCTCAAATACAGGTTTTCAAGGAGCCATCAAGGAAAGACTTGGATCAACGGCAATCAAGTAAGGCAATCTGGGATCAAGGATATCAACTAGGAATATCTTTTCACTCAAAGAGAAGGAAGGTTACTTTGCCTAAGGTTAGAGAGAAAAGTTTCTCTCTCGATATGGTAAGAAACTTCTTACTATTTTCGACATTTTTCAAGATCAGCCAAAATTTTCATCAAGACAGGTAAGGAAAGTTCCTTAATCTATTCTCAGAGAGAAAGGTTCATCTTGCAATGCAGGATAGTAAGAAGGCTCATGTTATTCTTATTTTTCGAAGTTTAGTCGTTTTGTCAAACTTCTACATTTTTAAAGATTCACTCGTTTTATGGGATCTGTCTTTTTTGAAAGTTTAGTCATTTTGTCAAACTTTCATTTATTTTAAGAAATTCACTCGTTTTGTGGAATTTCTCTTTTTGGGAAGTTTAGTCGTTTTGTCAAACTTCTACATTTTTAAAGATTCACTCATTTTGTGGGATCTGTCATTTTTGAAAGTTTAGTCATTTTGTCAAACTTTCATTTATTTTAAAAGATTCACTCATTTTGTGGGATCTGTCATTTTTGAAAGTTTAGTCATTTTGTCAAACTTTCATTTATTTTTTTAAAAAAAATCACTCGTTTTGTGGAATCTTTCATTTTCGGAAGTTTAGTCATTTTGTTACGGTCACCCCGAGCGGGTTGTGACCCGGGTGACCCGGGGCTCCGGTTTTGGCCTGCAGGTCACGGTTTTGGGCTGTCAGTCAGCTCTCGAGGCTTATCTAAGCATTATTTCTGGGAATCCTTCGGGTTTTGAGGTCGTGTGGGTCCCCCGGACATTTCTGCGGAAAATATTTTTCCGGGGCCGAGACTTGTCTCGGGACGTACAGCGGGCTCGGTAGCGCTCCCGGAACCTCGGATTGGGAAACCGTTCGCATATTTGGAATCGTGGGAACGTCCCGGATCCTTTTACGGAGTATAATTTTTGGGTGGGGACGTTCGGTCCCGGGCGACTCCCGGGGCTCGGGACGGGAATCCCAGGGCTCGGGATTGAAATTTTCCGACGGCTTTAGTGGAAGGTATGTGTTATTTTAAGACGGATTTTATGGTTATTTTTGTGGAATTTTTACGTGACGGGATTGTGGTTCAGGTCGATGTGGTCGTAGGTCGAGATTTACTCGGGTTCAGCAGACCCGGTAGGACATTCTGGATTTGCAAATGGACTTTGGAAACAGGTTTTGGGTGTGTTATGATATTCTGAGGATTGTGGTCAGTTTTGGTTTCAATTGGGGTTAGGAAGTTGCGTTTGGGGCTAAATTGCAAAGATTTGAAGAGTTGGAGGACTAAGTTGCAATTAACCCTAAAGTTGGCAATATGGGACAAAGGAAGAAAAGGTAGGTCGGCTGAAAGGGAGTTGATAAGGGACACTTGTCATCATGTGGTAAAAGATGGAAAGGAAAAGAATTAAAAGAGGGAAAATATATAAAGGAGATAATTAGCCATTTTTGGCATTTTCATCTTCTTCTTCCTCCTTTTGCCGCCACCATGGGAGCTCTTCTTCAAGCTTCTTGTTCTTCATTTTCTTGGCAAAAATCAACAAGGATTTGGGTTCCAAAAGTGGTAAGCTTTCCTCCTTCATCTCTTTTCAAGATTGGAAACTTGATTTGGTTGGAAAAAGAGGAAGAAAATGGATTTAAGGTTTATTCTTTGCTACTAGTTTGAATGATCCTCTTGCTTCCAAATTTAAGTATGTTGTTCTTGGGATAGAGAGGAGTAAGAATCTAGGTTTAGATTTTGGAAAAACATCATGGAGGATAGAAACATATTTTGGCGAAAATTAGGGTTGTTTCTAAAGTTGATGTTTTGTTGGATTCTTGAATCATGCTTTGGATATGTTGTTCCTAGCATGATTCTAAGGCATTGTGTGGTTTCAATTTGATGGAAAACAGGTTGTGTGGAAAAGCCCCAAATTGAGTGAATAGTGAATTAGGGTTTATGTTGAATTTTGGTGATTTGGGTGAAATTGGATATTAATCAAGCTTAAGAAGTGTAATTGGTGATTAAATTGAATGTTTGGTAGCTTGAATGGATTGGTTTGGAAGTTGGGTGAAAATATGGAAAAGGGCCGAATTGAAGAAATGAATCTTTCTCTATGTTGGTGTTGTATTTTGGTTAAATTGGATGGTAATTTGGTATCGGGGTTGAATTTAGGTGCGATATGGTGTTTGAAATGTTGTTTTCGGGTAAGAAATGGAAAAGTTACCTTTATGCGGGTTTATCGATAAAATGTCGGGAATGAAGGGTTTAAAGGTTGGAATATGTTCGTGGGTGTTGGAATAACAAGGTTCTGGCTCGGTTCGTAAAACCGAGCTTTCTGTGGATTTTTGCGGGAAAGTGCGGGATTGTGCGGGGTTGGTTTCTGGGGTTGTATTTTGACGTGTTTTGATTGGTTTGTGGTTGTTCAGCTTGTTTCTGCAGTGGTGGATTAGTGCGGGACCTTAAAAGGCGAGTTGTCACATTTCGGGCCGGGAGCCGGGATTTCCCGGGGTTTGTGTAGCGGAGCGGTATTTCTGAGGTAAGGGTTCAACTTTTCTCGTTATGCATTTTGGAATGGGACATTATGTATACCGGGTTTTGTTGAGGCGGGTTCCGGGTTGAGGACGGTGGTTCGGTGATCCCGGGACCAGTCACATGGTAAGGTACTGTTTGTTGCTTGTTCTGTTTCAAGACCCCGGTGGTCTTCAAGGCCACGGGTTTATATGATGTTCTGCTTATCCGCGCTAGGCGCTGATATTTCTGTTTATATGTTTCGGTATATTATATTCTGTTTTGCATATGCATTATTATTATTATATGATTCTGTTCTGTGACGAGACCTGGATGGTCTTAGAGGCCACGGGTGCTCCTTGGTTCTGTTCCGCGGTGTCTGCACTGAGGGTGCCGACATTCTGTTTGTATCCGCACTGGAGTGCTGATATTCTGTTCTGTGTGTCCGCTCTGGAGGGTGCCGACACTTTAAGTATACACGCACCGGGAGTGCATGTATACTTCTGTGACCTTACGACAGTTTGTGGATCGTGACCCCAGCCTGTAACGTGCTTCTGCTCGCTCATTCAGTATATTCTGACCTCTTAGAGAGGGCTATCGTTTTGGGTCGTTCTGGCGATTGGACCGCGTATGATGGGTTCCGGCTCACCTCTGACTCTGCATACATGCATATGTATATATCTGTGCTTGTGTTTGTTCTGTTTTGCAGGTTTGGTTCGGCAGACTTGTACAAACTGTATCTTACCTCAGCCCTTACTGGGTCCTCCCGAGGACTCACCCCTTATATGTTTACCACATTTCAGGCCAATCTGACAAGCAGCCGGCGGAATAGGGATCCGCGGTGTTTTCTGTTGTTTTGGTTTCAGGTATTGGTAGTTCCCTTGTGGAACCTCCGTTCTGTTCTGTTCTGGTTTAAGGGGTAGTCTCGGTAGAGATTTCTGGTTGGTGTATTTGATTTCAGTTCTGTTGGATTTACGGTTAACTAACTTTCCTCTCTTTGGTTGTGCTTTAGCAGCAGCAGCAGTACCTCGTGCGAGAATCTTCTGGGCGAGAGGTTTTCTTGATTCCGCACCTAGGTATTCTAGGGTTTACCTTGGTGGCTCTGTAGGTGTAGTTGCATGCATGTATTTCGGATCATGATATTGTATATGACGTATGTTCTGGATTATGTGATGATTCTATATCTGTCTTCTGAGTCGAGGGCGGAGCCCCGACTTGCCTATATAGGTTTTATGTACGAAATGGTTTCTGTGGTTTGCTCATCATTGGTATTGTATGGTATTCCATAAACTGCATGTTTGGGAATGGTTGAGATATGTTGTATACTTGCCATATAATATGAGGATGTAGGTTGCATAGCAAAATGCTTTGTTACCACGCTTTCCGTCGTAACTTTCGTTTCCGAACGTCGCTGCCGGCCCCGCCTCCGCAACTGGGCGGGGTGGTCGTGACACATTTTGTTGAACTTCGCCGTTTTTAGAAATTTCTCAGTCAAAGTGCTATCATTTCGTCAAACTTGACATTCCTGAAATCTGCTCATTTTGTGGGATTTCTCATTTTTAGAAGTTTAGTCATTTTGTCGAACTTCTCATCAATCTCAAATCACTCAGATTTTCACATCTTTGAGGTAAGGAAGGTTCCTTAACCTCGAATAGCGGGAAGGTTTCCGTTATTCGACTCAATAGGAAGGTTCTTATTGAGAGAAGCATGGAAGGTTCCTTCGCTTCATTTATCGTCTTTATTAGAGGCAACGAGAAGGTTCTCGACCTCACACCTTTGGGCAATGAAGGTTGTTACACCCACCCCGACGTTCTGTAACTTTCCGGCGAGTGTCGATCGGAATTTGCGAATTCTGTAAATTATCGGAATAACATTGGGTTATGATAATTTATCAAAATTCACTGTTGGATGTGATTTTGGTGTTGTTTATAAGTGTTACAAGTGTCGGACGATTTTCGGTGATAACTGTTAATTTTGGAAAAAATTCGAAATTCCAAAAGTCTGGTTTGACCAGTGTTCAGTCAAACATTTTTAGTAAATCTTACAGGAATCCAAATCGAGATCTGTAAATTTCTACTTAAACTAGACACACCGGGCTACCTTCATGTAAATTTTCATGATTTTAGGGCTGGTGGTATGGTGAAGTTTATTTTTACAAGTTGGTACAAAATCTGCCAACTGTAAATGGAGAAGGTTGAAGAAGAATGGGGTTGGGCTATCTTTGGGCTGCCGAAAATTCTTGGGATTTAAGCCCATTTGAGACTTCTATTTTTCAGATTTTGATAGCCCATTTATGTTGTTTTTATGGGAAAAGGATTAAAAGGAAAGAAATAGGAAGAAAAGGAAGCAATAATGGAAGATGGAGTAGAAACCCTACCTTATGCCCATACCTCTCTTACACATTCACCATGCTTGTGTCATAATCACACATCTCTCTCTTCCCTCTCCTTTTGGCTGAAATTCCCTCTCTCATTTTGTCAATATTTCAATTTCACTTCTTACTCACAATTCAAGTCTTGTAAAAATTGGAAAAAACATTCTCTCTCTCTCTCTCTCTCTCTCTCATGAACTTTGCTTGTGTTCTTGAGTGTTCTTCAAGTGTTCTTGAGTGTTCTTCACTAATCAAGAACTAATCCTCTCCTAGATCCTTAATCAAGGAAGATTAAGCAAGGTAATGGTGTTTGTTCATCACTAATCAAAGATGATTAGTGTTCAACTTCAAGCACTAATTCTTTCCTTCTTTTCTTGTCAAGGCCGAATTTAGAGGAGTTTCTTGGAAGGGATTTTCTTCAAGTGTTCATCAAGGATCAAGTGTACCAAACATCAAGTCTTGAAGAGATTTAAGTGGTAAGGATACTACTTAGTTGTGTGGTTAAGTTCTATGGAAAAGAACTTTGAAAATAACCAATCTTTCCCTCTTTTCTTAGGTTGGCCGAAATTTTGAGAAGAGATTTGGACAATCTCTCAAGTCATCTTGCAAAGGTAAGGTGATCTTTGAGTTTATGGAAAGATTTAGAAGCATGTTTATGAAGAAAGTATGTTGTGATGAGTTGAGCATGAGAAAGCATGAGATTCTTGTTGTTATGCTTAAGGCCGAAATTATGAGCATGTGTGTGGATGATGTTTTGTTGAAGATTTAAGTGTTAAAGTGTTGAAAAATGGAAGTATATAAAGGTTTATGCATGAAAGTGTTAAGTTTTAAAGGTTGGGTGAAGATTGGAAGGAAAACCGAAAATCAAGGACTTGGAAGAAACTTTTGTTTGCTGTGAATAGTGTTTTGGTGATGAAAAGTTGATTAAAACATGTTAAAAATGGTTTAACATGAAGGATTAAAAGAAAGTGACTAAAGTGTGAAGTTTAGAAAAGATTTGGGTTGAAATGGAAGTTGGGCCGAAATTATGGGCTTGGGCCGAAATTTGGAAGAAATGGATAAAGGTTGACCTACTTTGACCAAGTTGACCAAACCGGGTAAAGTTGACCTTTTTATGAAAATTGGAGGACCAAAGTGTATAATAAGGAAAAGTTTGGGTAAAAGTGTAAACTTGTTATTAATGGAAGGAAGTCGCTAGAATTGTGAAAATTGGGGTACTTTTGCAAGTTCTGAAAAGTTCGAGGACTTAGGTTGTAATTAAGAATAAATTCCCAACACATGAAACTTTAGTGAAATAACTAAAGTTATTTGTATGTCTCTGATTCTGGCAGATTAAATCTGCGTCTTCAGGCATACTGCTTGTGCGTCAGGGGGCCACGAGATATCCGATTTACCGAGGTAAGGGGTTTAACTTTCTTAATGCGCATTAAATGTGTATTAGGTTAGTTAAGGGCTAGTACTCGGGTCGAGGGTGGGGCCCAGTGACTCCTGGGGCTAGTTACTGGTACGTAGCGGTTTTCAGGGTTTTCTATTTCTGGACTTCTGCTATATCGGATTTGCATATCGGGGGTCGACAACGGACCCATTATTTGTTCTGCACGGCTTCGCCGTTTCGTGATGATTAGGGGTCGTACGCCCCTTTCGCTTGTACCAAGCGGTTCGGATCCCGATAATCGGCGTGAGCTTAACAAGCCGTCGTAGGGTGCTGTCAGTGGTCGGGGACCACTTGTATGGGCTTACCTCTGTTAACCCAGTCCGACGGGACTTCTGAGCATCATGTTTCTGCATATCATAGCATTTATTAGGGTTGTTATTTCTGCTAGATCATTGCACGCTAACCCTTTGTGCAGGTAAAAACGTTTTCAAAGTTTTGGTTTGACCATTTCGTACCTACCCCCTTACGGGTTCTTTCGAGAACTCACCCCCCATGTTTACAATATTTTCAGGGGATCCGGGCAAACGACCTGCGGACTAGATTTCCGCGGTGCTCGTTCTGCACTTCTGTTATTTTGAGGTATATTTGTGTTTGGGGGAATTTCTCGTTAAAATCCCTTCTGTGTTATTATCTTTCTGTTAAGTCTGACGTTCTTCTCTGTGTGTGTTTAGCAGCAGCAGCGTCTAGTTGCGAGGTATAATTCCGCACTTTGGCTCGGCTTTGTAGACGTAGTGCATGTAGTTACATTAGTACATTCATACTATCGGTTTGTATGTTTTGTGGGAGTTTCCGACCCTACGCAGAGGGCGGAACTTCCTCGGCCTGTATCTTTATTTTTGTCACCGTAAGCCACCCGAGCCTGGTTGCGGAGGCGGGGGCGCCGGGACGTCGGAAGCGGAAGACGGAATAATACAAGATGGCAGGTCCATCGAGACCTACCGCGCGTAGCGGACCCAAAAAGCGAAGCGATTGTGGAAGCAACCTGAAAAATTTCATACATGTACTAAAATAAAATCCATGGTGAGTCTCGCCCCTCGGGAACGGACGAGCACATCACCATCACCATACAAACAGTTCATGCATTAGCAACATAGTAAGCCCCGCCCTCCGTGGACGAGTACTTACGCACACAACATAGATACACACAGAGTTTCCCGAACCTAGGGTATCTAGCAAGCGCCAAGCGCTCAGAACATGCAACAGAACAGAATATATATACACATATATACAATCATCACAACAATCCAGAAAAATATGCACATGCAGCTACAGAGCCAAACCTAGGCCTAAGCGTCAAAATACCTCGCGCGGGATTCAGACCAAGTAGACAAAATCCCGGCCCGCAAGGTGCAGCTGCTGCTAAACTCAACCAAGGTAGAAACCTCACGGAAACCTACTCCACAGGCCGCTTATCAGGTCTACCTGAAACCCAAAAACAGAACCCAAAAAGGGTGAGTCCTAAAAAAGACCCGTAAGGGATTTGGGGTAAGATAAGCATATGAAACCCTGCAAAACAGAAAGATAACAATATACAGAATATATGCAACAGAGTACAGAATATCGTGCATGTAAAGAAAACAGATCAGAATCCCGAAGGATGTGCGATTCTAAAAATCGCCATAAACCCTTATAATAAATCGGAACGACAACCTCCCTTTAAGGGAGTCAGAAGCCGAAGCTATTACAGAAGCATGGTGCACCAGATTCTCGAAATGCAAACTTCGCCATAAACCCTTATAAGGCACTTTGGCGAATCGAAGGCCCTTTGGCAAAGGCCCTTTGGCGAAGGCGACAACCCATGGCCTCTTCCGCGAACCCATGGCCCTCTCGAGAACCCATGGCCTCCCTTTAAGGGAGTCGAAGCGAAGCTATTACGAAGCATGGTGCACCAGTGAGGTAGCGAACCCACAATCCAAAAATATTTTATGAACTTGAACAAAACGTGTTTGTGATTACAAAAGACCCTGTCGTAGGGTTTTCACTAGTTACAGACGAGTATGCCACAAGGCATACTCCTACAGACTACAAGAATATGCCTTAAGGCATATAATCCCGAAATACTTGCGAATGTAAATTGAAACAAAACATATACCTATCTTACCAAAATAACAGAACCAAACCCTTACCTCACAAATCCAGTATTTGACCGATTCTGACGACTTCCACACCGCGACCCAAAACTCGAAACCTCTCTTTTCTAACCCCCGAACCTCAGAATCTGTCAATTCAAGTTGAATTAGCAACCTTACCAACCACACTACCAAACTACACCCCCGACCCCAAAATCGAAAATCCGGCAGAATTTCGGTAAAATTCCAGATTTCCACAGAAACGTCAGAATTCAGAACCAACTTAGACAATGCAAGATTATACATTGACAAACATAATCCAACAAGCAGAACTGATCAAATCCAACCTTAAAACCCTTCATTACCCGACATTTTCCGATAAACCCACACAATAGTAACTTTTCCATTTCTTACCCGAAATCAACGTTTCAAACTCCAAACCATACCTAAATTCAACCCCAATACCATTTTAACATCCAATTCAACCAAAATCAACCCCTATCATAGAAAAAGTTTCATTCCAACATTTCGGTTCTTAACCAACATTTCACCCAACATCCAATTCAATCCATTCAAGCCACCAAACAACCATTCTAATCACCAATTACACTTCTAAACCAAGAACACTAACCAATTGCATCCAAAACAACCAAATTCAACATTGAACATCAACATACATATTCGGCCATTTAGGGGTTTCCAACCCAACTTGTTTTCCATCAAATTGAATCCATACATAAGCTTAGAATCATGCTAGGATTAACATACTTAAAGCATGATTCAAGAAGACAAACACACATCAACTTAGAAATTCCAAGAAATTCGGCCAAATTGGGGATTTTTATCCAAGGAGTTTTTTTCAAAATCCAACACTTGATTATCACTCCCCTACAACCCGAGAACATCATACTAAAAGATGGGAGGAAGAGAATCATCCTAGCATATAGTGAAGAACAAACCCATCATTTGCAAAATCTCCTCTTTTCTTCACTAAACCTTGATTCCAACAAGTAAAGAGAGCTTAGGAAGGAACTTACCCAAGATTGAAGCTAAGCTCTTGATGATTCAGCCCAAGGAGAAGAACTTCAAAGCTTGAAAATGAGCTCTAATGGTGGCGGCACTTAAGGAAGAAGAAGAAGAGAAGAAGTGAAATGAGATATAAACTCATTTAAGAAAATATAACCAAATATATATTTTCCTTTCTTTTACCCATCCCTCTCTACTTAAATAACAAAAAGTCACGTGTCCCTTAAGTCTCCCAATTGCTGCCGAAATAAGCTACTGCTGCCCATACCCATTATTTATTTGTTTTGTGGCCAAAAGAAAATTAACCTTCAAACTTTTCCAAAAGTTCCAATTTTGGCCCAAACACAACTACCGAACTCCAAATTAAACGAAACTTGGACACAATCCTCAGGATATTATAACATTCATAAAACATGTTCCAAATGTTTATTTACCTTTCCGGAGTGTCCTACCGAGCTCGCTGAACCCGAACAAAACCCGACGTGCGAGCGTGTCAACCTGAACCAAAATCCCGTCACGCCAAAATTCCCCAAAATTAATCATAAATTCCATCTTAAATTATAACATGACTTACCCCAAAGCCGTCAGAAAATTCTCATCCCGAGCCCCGGGATTCCCGTCCCGAGCCCCGGGATTCCCGTCCCGAGCCCCGGGAGTCGCCCAGAACCGAACGTCTCGCCCCAAATATTATTCTCCATAAAAACCTCCGGGACGTTCCCACGACTCCAAAACTGCAAACGGCTTCTCAAACTGAGGTCTCGGGAGCGCTACCGAGCCCGCTGTACGTCCCGAGACAACTCCGACAACCCCCCGGCGCCGGAAAAATATTTTCGGCGGAAACGTCCGGGGGACCCACACGACCTCAAATACGAAAGGGTTCGCCAAAATGATACTCGGATAAGGCTCGGGAGCTGCCTAAACGCCGAAAAACGTGACCCGCAGGCCAAAACCGGAGCCCCGGGTCACCCGGTCGCAACCCGCTCGGGGTGACCGTAACAATTTTCCTGCTTCATTTTTTTGTGCGATATCCTGTAAAAACCACTAACGTGTCTCGGGTGCAGGTTTAGGACTAGTAAGACGTCTTAAAATCTGCAAACACGTAACAACCTTAAAACTGAAAGAAAAATGTTTTAAGGGAAGGGTTTCGGGTCCACACCCTTTTAAGAGAAAAATCCGCGATCACCCGCCGCCAATACCTCCAACCTCCGCAACTACGACGCTTCCGCCAGTTCCGGGGCGGTGGGGTGACAATTTGGTATCAGAGCCCGGGTAGTACAGTGCACATGTGCCAGCGAGGATGCTGGGCTCTCTGGGGGGGTGGATGTTATATCCCACATGGAAGGTTTAAAGGGGGATTATGGTGTATATAATGTACACCACCCTCCTTCCCTTCAAGAGGCCTTTTAACGGATGTTGGATTGAGGGGGAAAAGGCTGGGCCGTAACCCCAAGACCATCCATTCCGTTAGAAACAAAACCGTGAGGGGGAAATGGCTGGGCCGTAACCCCAAAGCGCACAATATCTTGGCACTGTACACGGTCCGTGACAAAGGTTCCAAGCCCCAAATCGCGGGAAGGTTTCCGCTATCAACTCAATAGGAAGGTTCTTATTAAGAGAAGCATGGAAGGTTCCCTGGCTTCATTTGTCATCTTTATTAGAGGCAACGAGAAGGTTCTCGACCTCACATCTGGGGGCAAGGAAGGTTCAAGCCCTGAATTACGGGAAAGTTTCCGCTATTCAACTCAATAGGAAGGTTCTTATTGAGGCGAAGAAAGGAAAAGTTTCTTTTCTTCACGAATAACGAGAAGGTTCTTGTTATTCGCGGGACAAAATTTGGGCCAATTTGCTTTGCACGCTTCATTTCTCATAAATCATGCAAAGGGGGGCAGCTGTTGACACACAATTTTGCCCCGGGGATTTTTAAAAGTAATTTATGAAAGGGCTCAAATGGCTAATTATAAAGAAGAGGGTCTTTAAGAATAAAATTGAAAAGTCCGGGGTTAAATTGAATATGTTGCAAAGTTGTGGACTAAATTAATAATTGTCCCTTGAAGGTGGCAGAAACACGATTGGTTGTTCGTGGAGGAAGAAGAAAGGATGTTGGCAGACTTGCAGAACTCAAACTCCCACAACTTGCACACGATCATGAGCGGTTTACCAGTTCGTGGAAGAGGTGGAGCAATTGAGTTTCTCATCTATAAAAAAGGAGAGAGCAATCAACACATCAGGGAGATACGAGCAAAATACAGCAATTTCATAAACAAACAGAGAGCAATTGTTCGAGGAAGCCAAAGAGTTCCAACGGAGAAGAAGCCAATCTGGACGTAGTTGGTTGCCGGCAACGTTCCCTCTTCCACCCGCATCCTCCGATCCGTTTCCGTTCATTTAGCAACCGTCCTGCTGTCAATTTGGTCGTCCGGCCTTATGGTCGACTGCAGCATCGCCGAAAAGTGTAAAAGCGTACTCGGAGAAGAAATAGAAAGCTTGGTTTTTTTGGTAAAACATTCCTTCCAGTCCCTGTTCTTGTCCTCTTATTCCATCTAAGGCATGAATGTTCACCATTGTTGTATTTTAGTCACGCCAAGTTAGGTTCGGGTCAGTGCCTGAATTTCAACTTTCCGTTGTTTCAATTTTTAAATCTTGCCTAGATGTAAATTGTGTGGCCCATATGGGGAATTGAAAGATGACACATCAGGTTCACAACATTGGTTTCCTGGCTCTTCTGTTATCATGTTTTGCTTTACTTGTTTATTTTCATTTACTCTCACTTTGGTGATGTATCATGATGAATGTCATTTTTTTTGTGTAACTTATCTACATATATTTTTTTTAATCCCTCTTTTTATTTGTTCAGCTTTTAGGACGTAAAAGGGTTCCTAGTCAATTTCTTCTATCACCAAGTGTCATTTTCCTTGATAGAATTACATGAGTCATATATGAAGAGGACCTAACCCTTTACCTTGATTAATTAATAAAAATGTTGTCAAGTGATTGAAATAGAATTAACCCGTGGTACCAACTTTGGATGTATGAAAATTATTTTTGTACGTAATTGACTAACGGACTTGGAGTTTCTCGTAGACCAGTTTAGGTTCCCAATCGACCTATCACAAAAAGATTGGTGGCGACTCCCGTCGAAAACCCCGTCGCTACAGCTTGTTACTTGTGGTTTTTGATATGGGTTTCAGATGAGAACTGTTTCGTTCCCACAGACGGTGCCAAACTGATATTCGCGCTCCTGAGGCAGGTGCGAACTCTTAGTTAAATGATGGATGGTGTTGTGTTCTTGAGAGCTCCAAGCTTGCTGTTCAGAGTAATCTGTAGAAGATAAAGAGAACACTCAGAAGTAGCAAGAGAGGAGTGGGGTGGCGTGTAGAAGCTTACCCAGTTTTGGGTGGACATCACCCTATTTATAGGGTGATGCCAGGAGGAGCCTCCCCCAGTTGAAGCCTTGGACAGGCTGTGAGACAAGTCTGTCAGACTTTCAGGAGATAAGGAGGCCGTGATGATGAAGATCTCGTGAAACCGCCTTAGAAGATTCGCTTGTCGAGAGAATGGCTTGTGATTACATTGAAGATCACTTAGGCTCGTCTTGACCTCCTTATTGGTTGCTTAATGTCGATGACAGCAATCGCGGCGAAGGCCAGCAAAGGGGCAAAAGGCCGGACAAAAGGGCGAAGGCCCGGATAAGGTGAAGCCAATAAAGGTATAAGGGCCGCACGAACACAGTGCAAGGGCCTTGTCTGGCGGGGCCAGTACATGCATGAAAGACCTCGCGAAGGCGAGTTGAGACCGCAAGGGTGAGACCTACGAAGGCGAGCGAGACCGCGAGGGTGAGACCCGAGAAGGCATAAGAGACTCGCGAAGGCGAGTGAGGCCGCAAGGGTGAGACCTGCGAGGGCGATACTTGAGACCGTGAGGGTGAGTCCTCGCGAAGGCGACACTTGAGACCTGCGAGGGCGAGACCTCGCGCAGGCGATACTTTAGACCGTGAGGAGTAAGACCTCGCGTAGGCGAGCTGGGAGACCGCGAGGGCGAGACCCTGCGAGGGCGATACTTGAGACCGTGAGGGTGAGTCCTCGCGAAGGCGAGACTTGAGACTGTGAGGGTGAGTCCTCGCGAAGGCGAGATTTGAGACCTCGCGCAGGCGAGATTTGAGACTTGCGAGGGCGAGACCTCGCGCAGGCGATACCTGAGACCTGTGAGGGCGAGACCTCGCGCAGGCGATACTTTAGACCGTGAGGAGTAAGACCTCGCGTAGGCGAGCTGGGAGACCGCGAGGGCGAGACCTTGCCCAGGCGAGGACACATTTGCTTTGGTAGTGTACCGAAATATTATACTCAAAAATTATACTCCGTAAAAAGATCCGGGACGTTCTCACGATTCCAAATATGCAAACGGTTTCCTATTCCGAGGTCCCGGGAGCGCTACCGAGCCCACTGTACGTCCCGAGACAACCCCCCCGGCCCCGAAAAAATATTTCCGGCGAAAATGTCCAGGGGACCCACACGACCTCAAAACCCGAAGGATTCCAAAAAATAATGCTCAGATAAGTCTCGGGAGTCGTCTGACCGCCCAAAACCGTGACCCGCAGGCCAAAATCGGAGCCCCGGGTCACCCGAGTCACAACCCGCTCGGGGTGACCGTAACATTCTGGAAAGTGCGGGATTATGCGGGATTGGTTTCCAGGGGTTTGTTTTGGTGTGGTCTGACTTGTTTGTGGTTGTTCAGTGTGTTTCTGCGTTGGTGGAGTTGTGCGGGACCTTTCAAGCACACTGTCACTTTTCGGGCCGGGAGCCGTGATTTCTCGGGGGTTGTGCTGCGAGCAGTGTTTCGAGGTAAGGGTTCAACTTCTCTCGTTATGCATTCTGGAATGCGACATTATGTATACCAGTTTAGTTGAGGCGGGTTCTAGGTTGAGGACGGTGGTTCGGTGATCCCGGGACCAGTCATATGGTAGGGTACATGTTTGTACTTGTTCTGTTTCAAGGCCCGGGTGGTCTTGGAGGCCACGGGTTTATATGCTGTTCTGCATATCCGCGCTAGGCGCTGATATTTCTGCTTATACGTTTTTGGTATATTATTTTATGCTTTGCATATGCATTATTATTATATGATTCTGTCTGTGTGAGACTGGATGGTCTTAGAGGCCACGGGTGCTCCTTGGTTACTGTTACGTAGTGTCTCCCTTTGGAGGGTGCCGACATTCTGTATACACGCACCGGAGTGCGGTATACTACGTGACCCTACGGCAGGTTTGGGGATCGCGACCCCGGCCGGTATCGTGCTTACATTACGTTACGTATATTCTGACCTCTTAGAGAGGGCTGTCGTTTTGGGTCGTTCTGGCGGTTGGACCGCGTATGATGGGTTCCGGCTCACCTCTTACTATGCATACATGCATATGTATATATGTGTGTTTGTGTTTGTTCTGTTTTGCCGGTTTGGGTTCGGCAGACTTGTACAAACTGTATCTTACCTCAGCCCTTACTGGGTCCTCCCGAGGACTCACCCCTTTCTGTTTACCACCTTTCAGGTCGGTCTGACAAGCAGCCGGCGGACTAGAGATCCGCGGTGCTTTTGTTTTTGGATTTCAGCAGCAGCAGTACCTCGTGCGGGAATCTTTTGGGCGAGTGGTTTTCCGGATTCCGCACCTGGGTATTCTAGGGTTTACTTTGGTGGCTCTGTAGCTGTAGTTGCATGCATGCATAATCAGATCATGTTGTTGTATATGACGTATATTCTGGAGTATGTGTTGGTTCTGTATCTGTCTTTTGAGTCGAGGGCGGAGCCCCGACTTGCTTACATTGGTTATATGTATGAAATGGTTTTGGTGATTTGGTTATCATGAGTAATGAAAGGTATTCCATGAACTGCATGTTCGTTTGTTAAGTTGTTTTGTATACTTGCCATGTATGTGTTCTGTAGGTTGCAGGTGTAGTATGACCATTCTGTTATTGCGGGCCGGGTCATGGGACCACTGCACGTAGCGGGTTTCGGTAGTACCGTTACCGCGCTTTCCGCCGTAGCTTCCGCTTCCGAACGTCGCGGCCGGCCCCGCCTCCGCAACCGGGCGGGGTGGTCGTGACACTCCGGAAACACCTGCGGAATATACCGGACCACTGGAATCTGGTCCAGCACCAGTCGAGTGTCTGCCGTATTCAGATCATAACACTCCTCTGAATCTGATATCGGAACCTAACCCAGAACCTGCAGTTCCATGTTGCGCTTCATGATATCCACATCAGCTGAAACGGAGGGAGGTAGTACCTCTCCAGAAACCGTAATTTTACGGTCAGCACAACCAATGTGCACAGAATTCTTGGGCAGCCAATCCATCCCAAGAATAACGTCGTACTCCGGTGTGTTCAACACCAACAGATCCAACAAAATTCTGTGCCTACCAATGGATAGCACGCAATTCCGTGCCATCTCATTGGAAAACAGAAACTGGCTCCTAGCCAGAACGATCTGGTCGGGCCGCGGGCCCGACCTCCGATCGTACCCTCCGTGTGCGAGGGTGTCTGCCATTTTCGTCCTCCTCTTCCTCCTCGAAGTCTATCCCTTGCCGTTCCTGAATACTGAGCCGAGCAGTGGTATGGGTCTCACTGTTCACCTCCCAATCAGAATGCCCCTGCTGTGGCATGATCGGATCTCCCTGTGCCTGTGGCTGTCCCTGGACCTGCTACGCTGGCAGTAAGGTACCTAGCAGCAACTGCACCTGACTCAACACCTATACCAAATCAGGAGGGGGTCCCTGTGAGTGTTGAAAGTTCGATGGTGATGATTGTGGTTGTTCAAGCCCTGGATTCCGCTGAATCCGTCTTCCAACAATTGGAGGCGTGGGATCCCGGTCCCTACCCTCCAACAACTGACCACGTTGTCTATGCGTGTTAACCATTTCCTGAAACCAATCCAAACCATATAGCAACTTATACAGAACAGGTAACTCTCTCTCTACAGAAGCCAGCAGCGGTATTCTAAGGCTCTATAGTGTAATGCAATGCATGATGCAAAGATTCTTTTCGAAATCACAAAATTATATATGTTGGATACTAAGTCATAGAATCAGATCATGATCATATCATAGAATCACATCACAAGATCAACCAAGCAAAACATAAAGGTACCCGGATGAAGTTGAATATGCTCCGCGCGTCACTGCGCGCCCCGATGTTCAAAAATTCCCAAATCTACCCGGTGTACCCAGAACATCCCGAAGTGCTACCCCGGCACTGGTGTCGATCTTGAAAAAATGCCTTGAAGGATCGCCTGCTGCTCCGTACAGAACCGCCCAAGAACAGAGCACAAAACAGTAGCTTCTCCTCTTAAAGTCATCTCCCGCATACATTCATCCATGAACTAGCTATTTCTATCCCAGAAGTCCACTCCTGGACTAGTATACTTGCCTCAGAAGTCCACACCGGGACTAGTCATACTCCGCCCTCTCGGGTGACCCATGCGGTCAAACCCGACCTGCTCTGATACCAACTTGTCACGGGTGCGCCTGCGCCTGGTTGCGGAGGTAGGGCCGTCCCGCGACGGCGGAATCGGAAGCTGCGGAATCGGAAGTGGTTGGTCCAACCATGGCCCGTTGCGCGTAGTGCTCCCGTGACCCGGCCCGCAAAGTCTTGTTCTCGAAGGCCCGGTGCCTGAGAACACTTTGCTCTCGGAGTATGCAGACGGAGCTACGCGCTTGTACCTTATGGTCGTTTCCGACCCGCAACCTGCAAATCTCATACATGGCAAGTATACAGTATAGTCCTAACTATCCATGGCAAGCCTCGCCCCACTGAAATAGGCGAGTACTCAACCATCACCAAACATACAGTTCATGAATAACCTCATTCATAACTTCACAGAATCACTCAGATACAAAATGTGTCTAACACATCAGATTATGATCCCATCCTGGGTCCCGCTAACTACTGTCATGGGGCGAGTCCCCGCTCCTACAAAGTATCCAAAACATATATACAGAATCAGAATGTATCTAAGATACATAGCATGATCAGACAGATGACATGCATCATACAGACCTACAGAGCCAACCAAGAAAGACCTCAGAATACCTACGTGCGGGATCTGGGAGAAACTCCTAAACCAGAAGATCCCTGCAAGTACCGTCACTGCTGCTAACACACAAGCAGAAGAGAGAAGTGAGTTAACTGTGAGCAAACCCTCATTTGCTATACTTAGCATAAACTTGAAATCAAAAAGCAGACTGAAACCTCTACCGAGACTACCCTTATAACATAACAGAAGTTCCATATCGGAACTGCAGATACATGATCATAGAACAGAAAGCACCACGGAACTGTAGTCCATTGGCTGCTTGTCAGATACACCTGAAAGGTGGCAAACAGAAGGGGTGAGTCCTCGGGAGGACCCAGTAAGGGCTGAGGTAAGATACAGGTTGTATATAGCAAGCTAAGTGTGCGGATACCTGCAAACCAATGAAACACAAAACACAAGCATATATATATAAACAGAGTCCAGCATGACGGGGTTAGCCAGAATCCCGAAGGATACGGTGCAGACCGCCAGAGACCCATAAAAATAAAAATCAACAGAACGACAACCCTCTCCAAGAGGTCAGCAGAAGCTAACAGCGCATTGTACCAGCCGGGGTCGCGAACCCCATAACTGTCGTGGGTCACAGAATATACCGCAGGTTATATACAGAATATCAGCACTAGTGCAGTTATAGGTTACCGAAGAAGAACCCGAGGTCTCCAAGACCATCCCGGGCCTTGAAGCAAAACAGAATATACCGCAGGCTATATACAAAATATCATCACCCAATACAGATATATAGTACCGATATGGAACTCGAGGTCTCCGAGACCATCCCGGGCCTTGAACCTGCATACTTGTACCTTACCATACAACTGGTCCCGGGATCACCGGACCACTGTCCTTAACCCGGAACCCGCTTCAACTACCCCCGAATTACATGATATCCCTCCCAGAATGTATAACGGGAGAAGTTGAACCCTTACCGTGCTAAAACCGATCCGCAGCAAAATCCCGACGCTCGGCCTAAAACTCGGTAGTGTGACTTCTAAAGTCCCACACCACTCCGCAACTGATGATTCAAGCTGACCAACCACACACAAATCACAAATCACAAATCCAAACCCCCGAGAACTAATCCCGCACATTCCCTCACTTTCCCACAAAATTCCGTAAAAAGCTCAGATTCTCAAATCGAGCTAGAACATCGATATTTACACTCCAACATGCATAACCAAGCATTTAAATCCTACTTTTCCCAAATTTACGCAAACAAGCAAGTAGGTCGGTAACGTTCACAAATTTAGAAGACGATGTTCCGAACATCGCTTGTTACCTACTTCCATTCCCGATACTATTTCACTACCAATACCTCCCCGAAACACACCACAACCATAAACATACCCATCTTCAATTTCGGCCTCAACATGATTCTTATACCAATATTCTTTCCAATCCAAATAGCGTTCTATTTTCATGCTTAATTCAACACTTAAACATTCTAAGCATGCTTACTAACATACTTCACCCAAAATCATACCAATTCATACTTAAAGAATTCAGCCATTTGGGTACTTTTTACCCATCATGTTCACCTTCAAATTAAATCCTAATATCAACTCTTAATCATGCAAGGAACAACATATCCAAGCTTGAACCAAGATGACATCAAATCAACATACTTAGAAATTAGGCAACTGGTGGCGGATCCGTTTGGGCTGCCGCCACATGTCTATGAAGCTGACGAGTGTTGACATTACTAGATGCCATGGGGATTTGTGCAATGTGTTTCTCAGAATTCGAGGATGGGGGTTGAATATGTTCTGTTCTTGTTCTTTTTAAAGAAAGTGGTTGAAAAGGAGAGATCCTCTTAACTCCTGCCATAAATGTCTTTTATAGTCCATAGTAATGGTGGCGAAATTGTAATATTTCAATATAGCGTTAGTGGACACGTGTTTTGTATCTTCAGGAGTGTTTCTCAGGGAATATTCCGTCCTATGTTCGGGTGAGTTCTTATCAGGTTCGGGAATCTCACTTGTTTAGTTAGGTTTTAACTATTAACGTTAGGGCTTTTAATGGGGCCTTTATCTTGGGCTACTAACTGGGTATTTTGCTAGGCCTTTTTTGGCTGTTTAGGCCTGGCGGCCATCAAGTCCCCCTTAGTAATTAGGCCGACTGCAAGGAGTCCGAATTTTCCTTAGCGTAGTTTCCTGGATTGTCACGGTTCAAGATGTTTGGCCTGAGTTGCGTATCCCCCTTTTGATTTTCTCGGACCTCAATGGTCCGGGACTATTGAATTGAGGATTTTGAATTGAGGATTTCCATCCTCCTTTTGAATTCCTCGGACTGCAATGGTCCGGGACTTTTGAATTGAGGATTTTGTCATCCCCCTTATGAATTTCTCGGACCGCAATGGTCCGGGACTTTTGAATTGAGGATTTCGTCCTCGTTTTGAATTCTTCGGACCGCAATGGTCCAAGACTTTTGAATTGAGGATTTTGCTATCCTCCCTTTGAATTCCTCGGATCGCAATGGTCCGGGACTTCTGAATTGAGGATTTTGTCCTCCTTTTCAATTCCTCGGACTGCAATGGTCCGTGACTTTTGAATTGAGGATTTTGCTATCCTCCTTTTGAATTCCTCGGACCGCAATGGTCCGGGACTTTTGAATTGAGGATTTTGTCATCCTCCCTTTGAATTCCTCGGACCGCAATGGTCTGGGACTTTTGAATTGAGGATTTTGTCCTCCTTTTGAATTCCTCGACCGCAATATTCCGGGACTTTTGAATTGACGATTTTGCTGTCCTCCTTTTGAATTCCTCAGACCGCAATAATCCGGGACTTTTGAATTTAGGATTTTTCCATCCTCCCTTTAAATTCCTCAGACAGCAATGGTCCGGGACTTTTGAATTGAGGATTTTGCTGTCCTCCTTTTGGATTCTTTGGACCGCAATGGTCTGGGACTTTTGAATTGAGGAGTTTGTCATCCTCCCTTTGAATTCCTTGGACCCCAAGGTCCGGGACTTTTGAATTGAGGATTTTGTCCTCCTTTTGAATTCCTCAGACAGCGATGGTCCGATACTTTTGAATTGAGGATTTTGTCATCGTCCCTTTGAATTCCTCGGACCTCAATGGTCCGAGACTTTTCAATTCCTCGGACCGCAATGTTCCGGGACTTTTGAATTGAGGATTTTGCTGTCCTCCTTTTGAATTCCATGGACTGCAATAGTCCGGGTGTCACGAACGCCACCCGAGCCCGGTTGAGGAAACGGGGGCGCCGGGACTTCGGAAGCGGAAGCCGAATGACATGGGATGGCAGGTCCATCGAGACCTACCACGCGTAGCGGACCCGCAAGGTGATTGTGCGCGCAACCTGAAAATTTCACACATACAACTAAAAACATCCCTGGTGAGTCCCGCCCCTCGAAAACGGACGAGCACATCACCATCACCATACATACAGTTCATGCATTAACAACAAAGTAAGCCCCGCCCTCCGTAGACGAGTACTTATGCACATAACATAGATACACACAGTATTCCCCGAACATAGGGTATCTACCAAGTGCTAAGCGCTCTGAAATTGCAACAGATCAGAATATATACAATCCTCATATCAAATACCAGTCATCACAACCGAGAAAGTATGCACGTGCGGCTACAGAGCCAACCTAAGCCCTACACGTCGGATACCTCGCGGGGGATTCGGACCAAGTCTGCTACCCCCAACAAAATCCCGGCCCGCAAGGTGCAGCTGCTGAAAATATACACAACAAAAACAGAAGCCTCACGGAAACCTACTCAGCTGGCCGCTTATCAGGTCTACCTAAAAACCACAGATGAAACACTAAAAGGGTGAGACCTCGAAAGGACCCGTAAGGGATTTGGGGTAAGATAAGCATATGTAACCCTGCAAAACAGAAAGTTAGCAACATACAGAATATATGCAACAGAGTACAGAATATCGTGCATGCAATGAAAACAGATCAGAATCCCGAAGGATGTGCGATTCGAAATCACCATAAACCCTTATAATGGATCAAAACGACAGCCTCCCTCCAAGGGAGTCCGAAGCCGAAGCTATGACAAAAGCATGGTGCACCAGCTGGGGTAGCGGACCCCAACTGTCGTAGGGTTAACAGACAGAGTATGCCATAAGGCATACACCTACAGATCACAGAATATGCCATAAGGCACATATTCACAAAGTACCTGCAAAACAAGAAATGCAACCAAACATACACCTATCTTACCAAACCAACAGAACCAAACCCTTACCGCTCAATTCCAGAGTAGTCGACTGATTCTGAACAACTTCCAACCCGCGACCCGAAATCCCGGAACCTTTCTTTTCCTGCCTTCTGGACTTCAGAATCTGTCAATCAAAGCTGATTTAGCAACTTTACCAATCACACTACCAATCTCCCATCTGGAAATCCGGCAGAATTACCGCAAAATTCCAGATTTCCGCAGAAACGTCAGAATTCAGAACCGACTTAGACAATGCAAGATTATACATTGACAAACACAATTCAACAAGCAGAACTGATCAAATCCAACTATTCATCAACAAAAGAATCCATCGAAAATTCGGCCATAATTCCTCCTTCCACCCGGGAGATTTTTTCGACGATCAGACAACACATTCCTGCATCCTATCCATCCAATATCAACATATAATAATCACCCATCCATCCAACGGTTCAATTTCATCACACACATATGAGAAATTTGGCCAAAACCAACATTTCACCCGGGACTTGTTTCCAACGATCCAACAACAGATCCCTACTCTCTACTAACCCGACATTAACATATATCAAGTATGCAACGATCCAACGGTTCATTTTCTTCAAATTTCAGATCACAACCCAGAAATTCAATTTTCCAAACTTGCTAGATAGACCACAGAATCAAACCATACCTCAGGCAGACGTAGTACTCGAGCTCCTGATCAACTTTCCAGATGAACTCTCGGGTAAAGGAGCAACTTAGACCTTAGATTTGAAGTTTGGAAAATATCAATAATGGTGGCAGAGAGGGAGCTCAAAATCGGCGCACAAAAGGGAGTAGAAGAAGACTAGATTTTTTTTCCAATTACTAACACTTATATAATAGCCAAGTCATGTGCTAAGCACATGACTACTATTATGACACAAAAATGATGTCATAATGACATCATTACCACACACATGAACAATAAAGCCAAAAGACTTACCAATCAATCACCACATGCCATGTGTCGCAGTTTGGCTCGTCCCGATCTCGAAAACTGCCCGAAACTGAAATTTTCGACCCAGAACATTTTTCTTCGCAGAAAAATGTAAAATATTTCAATACCTCCAAAACTACCTCCCAACTACGAATCTGATTCCTGGGTTGCTCCCGGGAGCCATTTCTTCGCCTGAACACCCGAAAGTGACCGAGAACAACCCCGGCCGGAAAAATTATTTTTCGCGGAAATGTCCGGCACTCTACCAGGACACCAAAACTCAAATATCAAATCGATCCGAACTCCGGTGAAGATTCTGGAAGCAATCTGACCGGAGTGCCCGTTGGCCCCGGTGGCCAACCGGCTCAGAATGGCCCTCCGCCGGGGCGGCCATAACATTCCCCCCTCCTTAGAACTCTTGGTCCTCCAAGAGTCCTCTCAACCGCTCATACTGGTCGGGGTATCGGTCTTGAATGTCCTTCTCCGTCTCCCAAGTCGCTTCCCGGTCGGTATGATGTGACCATTGAACCTTGACCATGGGTATCAACTTGTTACGAAGTTTCCTGACATCTCTATCTAGAAAGGCTACCGGTTCTTCCTGATAGGAAAAATCGGGTTCCAGCTGTACCTCCTCCACTGAAACCGTCTGAGTCGGATCCAGAATGCACTTCTTCAACATGCTAACATGGAAGACATTGTGCACAGCAGACAGACTCGGAGGTAATGCTAACCGGTATGCTACCTTACCGACCCGTTCCAGAATCTCATATGGACCGATATATCGTGGGGCCAACTTGCCCTTCTTCCCAAATCTGACTATCCTTCGGATAGGTGCTACCTTGAGCCAAACCCTATCCCCTACCTCAAACTCCAGAGCCCTACGGCGGCGGTTCGCATAAGCAGTGGTGCGGTCATTCGCGGTTTTGATCCGCGCCTGTATCAATCTGATCTTTGCCGTAGTCTCCTCAATAAGCTCGGGTCCCAGCTCAACCCTATCAGACGCATCTGTCCAACAGTGTGGTGTCATACACCTCCTCCCGTACAACGCCTCATATGGTGCCATGCCAATCGTAGTCTGGAAGCTGTTGTTGTACGAGAACTCTATCAAAGGCAACTGCTGGTCCCAATCTCCTCCAAAATCCAAAGTACAGCTTCGCATATCCTCCAGTATCTGAATCACCCGCTCCATTGCCCGTCCGTCATGGGTGATAAGTGTACTCGGATGGAGTCGCGTGCCCGGTGCTTTATGAAAAGCACTCGAGAACCGTCTTAAAGCGTGGATCACGGTCGAGATACAATGGAGTCTGGTACTCCATGTAATCGTACAATCTCACGATGTAAAGTCGGGCAAGCTTCTCCAGAGGGTCTGTGACCCGAATAGGCAGAAAGTGTGCGCACTTTGTCAGCCGATCCACAATAACCCAGATAGCATCGTGGTGAGACCGTGTCAGGGGCAGTGCAGTCAGAAAGTCCATAGTAATGTCGCCCCACTTCCGGACTGGAATGGGTAAGGTCTGCAGTGTCCCTGCCGGTTTCTGATGCTCAATCTTTACCTGCTGACATACGGCACACCTAGACACATGTGTGGCAATGTGTCTCCTCATACTTGGCCACCAGAAGTGAGTGCGCAGATCCTGATACTTCTTCTCACTCTCGGGATGAATGCTCAATCTGCTCGAGTGTGCCTCCTCTAAAATCTCATTCCGGAGCTCCTGATCCTCTGGTACATAAAGGTGGTCTCGGAAGTATAGCAATCCCTGCCTATACTGAAATGTCGGTAACAAAGACCCCTTATCTTCCCTAGATAATTTCTTCAACCCCGAATCTCTACCTTGCGCCTCGCGCACCCTGTCAAGCCACTCAGAATGTATGGTAAGTGTGTATACCTGAGAACGCTCCCAGAGCTGCCACCTGTGCCAAAGGCATGTCAAATCTCTCTTCTCGGATCGGTCCCCAACATCTCCTCCCTTGACCAACCCGGTATACTTCACCTTTCGGTGCGTCGGCAACCGTGTTGCCCTTGCAGGTGTACCCGATACTACAATCATAGTCATTAATGTATTCGAGACATCTGCGCTGCCTCATGTTAAGCTCCTTCCGCCTAAACGAGATATTTCAGACTCTTATGGTCGGTAAGAATCTGAAATTTGTTACCAAGCAGATAATGTCTCCATTGTTTCAGCGCATAAATCACTGCAGCCAACTCCAGATCATGTGTCGGGTAGTTCAGCTCATGCGGTCACAGCTGCCTCGACCCATAAGCTATCACATTACGCTCCTGCATTAACACACCCCAAACCGGACATGGAAGCATCCGTATAAATCACATACGGCAAGCTCGGATCTGGAAGAGTCAGAATCGGGGCGTTAGTCAACTGCCTCTTCAACTCCTGGAAATTCTGCTCACACTTCTCTGACCAGATATACGGCTGACCCTTCTTGGTCAACTGTGTAAGCGGAGATGCCAGAATAGAGTATCTCGGTACAAACCTCCGATAATATCCTGCTAACCCCAAGAAGCTCCTGATCTCCCGTACCGTGGTAGGTTGCTTCCAATCCCGAACTGCCCTTACCTTCTCTGGATCCACAGACAGACCATGCTCAGATATAATGTGTCCCAGAAAAGTGACTTCCCGAATCCAGAACTCACACTTTGAGAATTTAGCATAAAGCTGATGTTCCCAAAGTGTCTGCAGAACTACCCTCAGATGCTCACGATGCGAGTCCTCATCCCTAGAATATATCAGAATATCATCGATAAAGACCACCACAAATGAGTCCAAGTACGGTGGAACACCCGATGCATCAGATCCATGAATGCCGCCGGAGCATTGGTCAGCCCGAATGGCATGACTGTAAACTCAAAGTGTCCATATCGGGTGCGGAAAGCAGTCTTAGGTATGTCCTCTTCCTTCACCCTAAGCTGAAAGTACCCAGATCGGAGATCAATCTTTGAGAAAGCTCTCGAACCCCGAAGTTGATCAAAAAGATCGTCAATCCTCGGCAACGGATACCTATTCTTCATAGTAAGGGCATTCAACCGATTGTAATCAATGCAAAGTCGGAGCGTCCCATCTTTCTTCTTAACAAACAGAACCGGAGCACCCCACGGTGAAGTGCTCGGTCAGATGAAGCCCTTCTGCTGTAGTTCCTCCAACTGCTTCTTCAACTCCTGCATCTCTGAAATAGGCATCCGATAAGGAGGAATAGATATCGGAGTAGTACCCGACTACAGGTAGATCTCAAACACAATCTCCCGCTCTGGTGGTAATCCGGGCAACTCCTCCGGAAATACCTGCGGAAAATCCCGAACCACTGGTATACTATCTAACTTCAACCCAGTACCAGCCTCATTCAGATCATAGCATTCCCCTATACCAACTGTCACAGCCACCCCGCCCGGTTGCGGAGGCGGGGCCGACCGCAACGTTCGGAACCGGAACCTACGGCAGATAGCGCGGTGGCGGAGCATTTTACCCACTAAACAGAATAATCGATACTAACATGCAACCTACCAAAATCCATACATGGCAAGCATACAAGTAGCTCAGCAATTACCAAACACGCAGTTCATGGAATATCGTTCATTACACAGGACAAGCAGAACACATAATCCCATTTCATAAACAAATCCAATATAGGCAAGTCGGGGCTCCGCCCTCGACTCAGAAGACAACAAGGTCAGATATACATATATATCAGAATTTCCATCATATACAATCTCATGATTCGGTAAACATGCATGCAACTACAGCTACAGAGCCATCAAACTAAAACCTAGAAATACCTAAGTGCGGAAATGGAAACCTTCTCGCTCAAGAGATTTTCCACACGTGGGCTAACTATTCATTGCTAAAACCCAAGATAACAAAGCACCGCGGATCTCAACTCCGCCGGTTGCTTGTCGGGACGACTGAAAGGTGTAAATAAATAAGGGGTGAGTCCTCGAGAGGACCCGATGAAGGGCTGAGATAAGGTATAGCTTGCTTAGGAAGCAACGGCTGAACTCGCAAAAACGAGCAGTACAAGCATATACATATATATAAACATCAAACATAAAGTAAGCCGGAAATCCATCTCATGCGGTCCAACCGCCAGAATGACCCTTATAACAAATCACGTAGGCAGCGGCCCTCTCCAAGAGGTGGAATATCTGAAGCACGGTGCAGTGGGTCGCGATCCCCAAACTGTCTGGGGTCGCGATCCAACAACAAATCCCTACTCTCTACTAACCCGACATTAACATATATCAAGCATGCAACGATCCAACGGTTCATTTTCTTCAAATTTCAGATCACAACCCAGAAATTCAATTTTCCAAACTTGCTTGATAGACCACAGAATCAAACCATACCTCAGGCAGACGTAGTACTCGAGCTCCTGATCAACTTTCCAGATGAACTCTCGGGCAAAGTAGCAACTTAGACCTTAGATTTGAAGCTTGGAAAATATCAATAATGGTGGCAGAGAGGGAGCTCAAAATCGGCGCACAAAGGGAGAAGAAGAAGACTAGATTTTTTTTTCCCAATTACTAACACTTATATAATAGCCAAGTCATGTGCTAAGCACATGACTACTAATATGACACAAAAAATGATGTCATAATGACATCATTACCACACACATGAACAATAAAGCCAAAAGACTTACCAATCAATCACCACATGCCATGTGTCGCGGTGTGGCTCGTCCCGAGCCCGAAAACTGCCCGAAACTGAAATTCCCGACCCAGAACATTTTTCTTCGCAGAAAAATGTAAAATATTTCAACACCTCCAAAACTACCTCCCAAGCTGCGAATCGATTCCTGGGTTGCTCCCGGGAGCCATTTCTTCGCCCAGAACCCCCAAAAATGACCCGGGAACAACCCCCCGGCCAGAAAAATTATTTTCCGCGGAAATGTCCGGCATACTACTAGGACACCAAAAATCAAATATCAAAACGATCCGAACTCCGGTGAAGATTCTGGAAGAAATCGGCCGGAGTTCCCGTTAACCCCGGTGGCCAACTCGAGAATGGCCCTCACGGGCGGCCATAACACCAGGACTTTTGAATTGAGGATTTTTCCATCATCCCTTTAAATTCCTCAGACAGCAATGGTCCGGGACTTTTGAATTGAGGATTTTGCTGTCCTCCTTCTGAATTCCTTGGACCGTAATGGTCCAGGACTTTTGAATTGAGGAGTTTGTCATCCTCCCTTTGAATTGAGGATTTTGTCCTCCTTTTGAATTCCTCAGACCGTAATGGTCCGAGACTTTTAAATTGAGGATTTTGTCATCCTCCCTTTGAATTCCTTGGACTGCAATGGTCCGGGAGTTTTGAATTCCTCGTACCACAATAGTGCAGGACTTTTGAATTGAGGATTTTGTCATCTATCCTTTGAATTCCTCGGACCACAATGGTTCGGGACTTTTGAATTGAGGATTTTGCCATCCTCCTTTGAATTCCTCGGACCGCAATGGTCCGGGACCTTTGAATTGAGGATTTGAGGCGGTTTGCAAGCAGTCCCATCGCGGTTCACTTATTAAGCGCTACTTTTTTTATCAACAGTGGATGTGTATCGTTTTGTGATGGTTCGCCTTCCCAGACATCCTTAAATAAGGAACAGTTTCTGAATTGTCATTCACATCATTCTTGCTTCTTCGCTTTCTCTGCTCTCAATTCCTCTATTTAGCTGTTCCTTTTTTCACGACGGACAATCCATCGCTCAAGGAGGCGATCAACGTTTTTCAGAAGTGGAGGAGCCTTGAAAAAGTTACCCCATAAGAGTACCTGTCACCGTTTCTCAGCTAGGAGACAGTTACTTCCGGCAACCAATAGGGAGCTTCTGCCGTTGAGAAGTTTTACCGCCGACATCACTCCGTTGTTGACGCGGCTGTGAGCGTCTCACCGGTAAACCATAGGTATTTACAAATGGCCCATCCTTTTCCAATTCATTCCTCTGTTCATCCTTCGTGGAATCTTGTAGAAACGAGTGGCTCCGTAGCCGAAGAGTGGTGGTCTGAAGTTGACCATTTCCGGAGCAAAGTCACTCCCGAACTTGGAAAGCGCTGGCAGTGCAACCTCTTCCTACCCTGCACCATAGCCATTAGAGTACCAACGCAAGAGTGTCGTGTATACAAACCGGGCGTTGGATGCCTAGTTATTTTTAGGAGCCAATTGGAGTGCGACTTCGGTTCCCCCCGCACCCTTTTGTTCAGGAATTAGCAGAATCCCACGGACTAGCCATCAACCAGCTAAGCCCGAACACCTTTTGCCACATCAACGAGTACCTCATGTTGTGTATGGTGTTTGGGGTGGATCCAAAAATTTCCACCTTTCTGCAATTTTACAAAATCGTGCCGAAGCCAAGGAACTGCTTCTATTACTTCGGGGCTAGGGGGAACCCCTCAAAGAAGTTTAACCTCATCTGGGATTTGCCTTCGAGCAGGAAAGGGTGGCATGGAGAGTTCTTCTTCATGAAGCCCGAAGCATCATGTGACCTCAAACTGCCCGAAAGGTTGGAGAACTTGTGGATGTGATGGTCCTTTCCCGCTTGTTAGTGTTGGATGGTGCTCGGGAGAACTACAAAGCCTTCCGGAGCAAGTTGCAGTGGTTGGTCGATTGGTTCGGGGATGATCATCCCGAACCATTCCCTATCCCGTTCAACTGGATCATCATCACCCAAGGAGTTTTATCTCACTTGGGGATCTTTCAAGGTGACCTGCGGGTACTTGGAATCAGGGAAAGTTCCCCTACCCCCAAGACTTGGCTTTGGTTCGGCGTCTGCGGTGAAATCCCGCATGTGGCATTTGTCGAAGGTTCATATTCTTTCCTCTACTCTTTTGCATTCTTTTTTGTATTAACTAATTGTGTCTTCCTTTGCGGAAATGACCCCGAAGATTGATATCTAGGGCCTGTTCAAAGGCTTTCACAAAAAGACCAAGCCAACCAAGGAGTCCTCCAAGGCTGGTCTGTCCCAACCTCCAGTGGAGGAGCCGAAGTAGAGGAAAAGGGACGCTACGGATGCCCCGGAGGTTGCGGAATCAGGTCCTTTAGATGTGCGCTTGCCTGTCCGTCTGGAAGAGACGGACACAACTTTGAGGATCTGTTCGATGCTTGACACTACACACTTTGCCTTTCACCAATGCCCTAGTTTGGAACAAGTTTTCCCTTTAACTTGTGCCGGTAACCTTGGATTTAGCTTGCAAAACCCTCCGAGACACCAACAAGTGCCCCTCAATAGGTCTCTCCCCCTCAGTCTCCTCGCCTTCTTCAGTGCTTTCTGCTTCCCCTTTACCATTATCTTCCTCACTTGAATAATCTCCATTCTGCAGAACAACAATGACCCTCTTGTTGGGACACTCAAAGGCATAGTGTCCCTTTCCATGGCACTTGAAACACTCAATGACTCTCGCTTGTTGTGGTTGTTGGTGATAGCCTGGTTCCTTGATGGGACCGGGCTTCCGGATACTCGAGCAGTCGAAGAGGCGGTAAGAGCAGCGGTGTGAAGCTCCGGAGTAATGTGCAAGATGTAAAACGGAATACTTAGGAGCAGAAAGAGGAGTGGGGGTGTGTAGATAGGGTGTACCTTTCCCATGCCGTCCTTTCATAGGAGGCGCTGAGGTAGCAGTTGTCCCATGATCCGGAGTAGTGGAGTGCTCCCCCACGTTCCAGAGTACTTGAAGACTGGAGGTGTGATGGAGAACGTGGGTAGGTCGTGGGGATGACCGTTCCCAGCTTCCTTCCCTCGATGCAATGGCATTCTTTGTTTAGTGTTGGATGGCAAAGATTAGGAGATGCAAAGACCCTGTCTAGCGAAGCCAGGAGATGCGAACCTGCGAGGTCCTGGCGAAGCCATCAGGCGCGAATGTTACAGTCACCCTGAGTGGGTTGTGACTTTGGTGTTCCGGGGCTTCGTTTCAAACATGCGGGTCATGTTTGCGGTTGGTCAAACAGCTCCCGATCCTTTTCTAGGTAACATTCTCGGAATGCTTTCATATTTGAGTCGCGAGGGTTTCCCGGACATTTCCGCGGAAAATATTTTTTCGGGAGCGGGACTTGTTTTTGGACGATCAGTAAGCTCGGTAGCTTTACCGGGACCTCGGAAAAGGGAACCGTCAGCATATTTGTGGTCGTACGAGCATTCCGCACCTTTCCGCGGAGTATATTTTTTAGGGTCCGGATTTTCGTTCCCGGGCGACGTTCGGGGCTCGGGATGAAAAACTCGGGGCTCGGGAAGAAAGATTTGGGACGACAAAGGTGTGAGGTGTGTTATGACTCGGGATGAGTAATGTGGTGATAACCGAGCAAGCACACATGACTGGATTGTTTGGCTCGGGAAAGTAAGCGCACACGTCGGGATTTACTCGGGTGAATTTGGCGCGGGATTACATCCCAACACTTATGCTTTTCGGGTTTTGGCTTGGTGTATGTGTCATAAGGTGACTAGGGTGGTGACTAAGGTGTTAGGGACACTTGTCCTAACATGGAAAGAGATGGAAGAAAAAGAAAAGAAAAGAGAAAGAAAATATATAAAGGAAGAAAAGTTCATTTCTTCATTTCTTCTTCTTCTTCTTCAACCGTGAGCAAACTCATGAAACACCATTGTTGGCCCAAAATGTGAACTTGGTGAAAACTTGAAGAAGCTTCGAGGTATGGTTACTGAAACGATCCTTGTGTTGTGTAAGTGAGTAATCTGAGGTCGGTTTGTGAAGATTCAGCTCGGTTTGGAAACCGTGAGCTTCTGAAATTCCTACATAATTATGGAACTTCACCTTTGGTTGATTTTATGGTTCCTAAGCATACCTTGCACCTTCTATTGCGTCTTTTGTGTCAGGAGTGGGAGCTGAATCTTTGCGGAAGTACTGCCGAAATTCGATTCTGATTTCCTGCACGGAAACCCATCTTCAGTTTCAGTGAAAGGTAAGGGTGTATTTGTGATCAGAGTGACGAGATGAGTCTATTGTGCTATTTGGTTTTGTTAGAAAAGTCTCGGTGTGAAAGCCGTTTTTCCCGGCCCGAGCCTCGGTTTTGGCTCCAATGATATTGGCTGATTCTGTGAATTCTGAACATATAATATGTATACATGGATCATATGTCAATAGGGGGTAGTCGAAACGCAGCTAAAACTCTGCTGAAACTTGTCTGGGACAGTGGGCGAGAACTTCAATTCGGACTTGTGTGAACAATTTGGGAAGAAGGTATGATTTGAATGCTTGGTTGTGCTTGTTTAAGTGTAAATAACAATGTTCTAGCTCGGTTTGAGAAACCGAGCTTTCTGTGGAATTTTGCGGGAAAGTACGGGAATTTGCGGGATTAGTTCCCGAGGGTCTGGATTGGTGATTTCTGACTTGTGTGTGGTTGTTCAGCTTGAATCAACAGTTGTGGACTATTACGGGACTTCGGAAGTCACATACCGCGTTTCGGGCCGAGCGTCGGGATTCTTCTGCAAGTCGGTAATAGTGCGGTAAGGGTTTCAGTATTGCTCTCGATTCTGCATTTCGGATTACTTTATGAAATGCGTGTGCAGGTGTCTTGAGTCTGAGTTTGGATTGAGGGTGGCCCGAGGATATCCAAACTTGGTCGATCGTTATAGGCATTGGTGTGCGGTGCGAGGACTCGAAGATGCTTGATGTTACGATTCAACTCCTACGGGTGTGGTGTTACGATTCAACTCCTACGGGGTGGTGTTACATTGGGGTTAGCTACCTCGAGCTGGTACCGAGTCTCATGTGTCTGCGGTAGTTCATTACGTGGCTGGGCTAGAATGGACTATCATTTCGAGCGTGTCTGCTTGCTATACTAACAGTGCAGCATGTGCATTGCATTGGTTGAGTATATGTTGGTTATCTCACGCTTGTGTGCATTTTCTTTTTCTTTGTTGTGCAGGTTGTTACGTAAAGATAAACCGTGCCTATCCCCAAGCCCTTACTACGTTCTCAAAAGAGGACTTACCCCCTTTCTGTTTACCGTTTCAGGAGTACCTGACCAACAACCAACAGAGTGAGTCTGGGGTGTATTGTCTGATTCTGTTTCAGGTACCCTTCTATTCTGTCTGATTTTTCTGTCTGTAAGGGGTACTCTCTTTGAGTAACTATAGTCTGGGATCTGATATCTGAAATCTAAATCATTGTATGCGAAACTGGGATCTGATATCTGAAATCTGAATCTGTTGTCTGAAATCTGGATTTGATATCTGAAATCTGAATCTGTATCTGTATCTGGGTCTGAATCTATAGTCTGTTTTCTGACTTCTGGATTTATGCTAAGGATAGCATATGAGTTTCTCATAGTTAACTTACATCTCTCTTCTGTTGGTGTGTTAGCAGCAGCAGCGGTACTTGCGGGGATCTTATGATCTCGGAGTTTCAAGTAGATCCCGCACTTGGGTATTCTAAGGTTTTCCTTGATCGGCTCTGTAGGTGTATATGCATGCATTTTATCTGTCCGATCATGCTATGTATCTTAGATACATTCTGCTTTCGTATATATGTTATGGATACTATGTAGGACCAGGACTCACCCATGACAGTGGAGGGCGGGACCCGTGATGTGATCATATTCTGATGTGATACACATTTTGTATCTGTATGATTCTATGGATTATATGAATGATGTTATCCATGAACTGCATGCTTGGTGATTGTGGAGTGCTCGCCTATTTCAGTGGGGCGGGGCTCGCCATGGATAGTTAGGGTTTATACCGTATGCTTGCCATGTTTGGGAATTGTAGGTTGCGGGTCGAATCACGACCCGAAGGTTATAAGCGCATAACTATGTCTCGCATACTCCGTGAGCAAAGTGTTCTCGTGCACCGGGCCTTTGAGAACGAGACTTTGTGGGCCGGGTCACGGACCACCACACTCGGCGGGTCTCGGTTGGACTGCTTCCGTGTTTTCCGCAGCTTTTATTTCTGCCGTTGCGGGGCGGCCCCGCCTCTTCAACCGGGCGCGGGCGCACCATGACAGCCAAGCTCCACGATAAATCTTCGCGAGATGCGGTGGCATCGCGGTGTGTTTCCTTGGTTGCTGCTGATGATGACGCGAGGGGCGAGACGCGAGGGGGCATTTGCTTGGGTAGTGTACCAAGGTGCCTCCTCCTAGAGGCGGAGTATGGGCCGGGTCCTGTACTCCGCGTTTTGGCTTGAAGTTGACCGTTGGGTAACAGTCCCTTTGACGGTTGGTTAAATGTTTCCTACCGTTTTTTGTTTCTGACACGTGGCCCGCGAGGACTGGTCCTCTGTTTGAGGTGACGTTTCTGTTTCGCTAGGGTTGGGCCTATAAATAGCCTGTTGTTTGCGGCTTTCTACTCTTTGCATTCTCGCCCTCTTGCCCGAATTCTCTGTCGCTTGATATTCTGTTACTCCCTTGCTCTGTTGCTCGAATCTGATATTGTTCTCGTGTTTCTCTACCGCTTCTGTTGCTTCAGCATTTATTCATTTTCATCTTCGCAATCTCAGGTTAGGGTTTGTTCCTTCGTTCCTTGCATTGAAGGTGTTTGACTAAATATCTGACCGGCTGTTCTTCTTCTCGCTTTTTTCATTCTTACATCGCGAGAATGGCTGCTAAGGGAGTGGCTCGCTTGATCATCCCCGCCGTGGACAAGACTGCCGTGAAGGTTGACAAGCTTCACCAGGATCTTGTTAAGTCCTTCTTCCCCATCGAGGAAGTGGCGGTGTACACGGCGTAGAGTGGACCCTGTAAGGCGCTGAAGCTTCCGCAGAAGCCGGAGAACCTGGAGAGTGCCGCGCTGTGTCTCTACACCGCCCAGATGTTCTATGGGCTGAGGTTCCCTTTGCCTCCCCTTGTCCAAGAGCTGTGTACTTTGTGGGGTCTCCCACCATCACAACTCGGGCCTAACACCTTCATCCACATCGCCGGCTTCATTGTGGTGTGCCGGTTGGCTGGGATGGAGCCGTTCGCTGATGTCTTCCTACGTTTCTATCGATTGGATCTGCGAACATGGGGACAGATTCTTCCATGTCACCCCCTTAGTGTTGGGGAACAACTCGTGTCTTTCGGTATTCCTCTCAAGTCTCATCATGACCGGCATGGTAGTTTCTTCTTTGTTTTGCAGGGACGAGTCGTGGCTCCAAAGCTGGTTCTGCATACGACGGTCGAAGGTGGCGCGACTACGTTCGTCTCTGGGATGGCTAGTCGATGTCTTTGGCGAGGAGGTCTGCGATGACCTGTTCCCGTTCTCTCTCGCGCAGCCTAGACGAGGTGACCACGAGGTGGGCTGGCGTCAGCATGGGTTACCTGTTGGACCCCAAGGTGCCTCCACCTTATGAAGGTTGGGCCGCCGCACATCGTGGTGAAGTGGTGGACGCACTCCGTGCTGCCCTCGCAGGGCCAAGAGGTATGCTCTGATTAGTTTATTCCTCATGCGAACATGTACTGATCCTTGTAGCGTGCAGATGGTCCTACTCGCCCTGATGAGGAGAAAGGAAAAAAGGGGGTCTATGCGCGCCGCGGTGCAGATTCACCTTGCTTGTGCGTATAAGCAGAATGCTACTTCTTCTGCGGAGAAGGTGTTGGGTGCCATTGGGCCCCTGCGAAGGAAGAGGCCAACCACCAGTGCCCTGGCGCCATTCCAAGGTACGGCGAAGAGGAGGAGAGAGGCTAGCGATGCAGCGCAGCCTAGTGCAAAAAAGGCTCCTCATGAGTCAAACCAAGCGAAGGCGACAGGGCCTGTCCAGGGAGCACTTCCTAGTGTGAAGGGAGCGGCTGGAGGGGGATTACGAAAGTACCCTTAGGGAAGAGGCGGTTCGCGAGACTCCAGTGGCAGAGACTACCGGTCCGTCTGTGAATGTGGCGACGGCACTGGATGAAGACGCCAGAATGGACGAGTGGCGAAAGTGCCCCTGAGGACATTGCGGTGGCAATCCCTTCCCAGGTCGAGACTCATCCTCAGTTGGAGGTCCCTCCCCAGGTGGATGCATCCCCCCAGGCAGAGGTCTCTCCTCAGATTGAGGCTTCTCCTCAGGTGGGAGCACCCCCACTAAAGAAGATAACTTCAGCCGGCGATCTCCTGCTGGCTATGAGATAGAAGTCCAAGTCTGCCGCAAAGGCCAGCAGCTCTGTTGGGGAATAGGTTCCAGCAGCCCCCGCAGGGAGTGGGATGCCCCTGCCGGCTCACCCTCAGCCAGAGGTGGGAAGTGATGTTGGGGGCTCCAGAGGGGGTACCCCCAAGCACTCCAGCCACTGCTGGCAATGATGCCTTGGTAGCAAAGGCGGTCCCAGAGAGGACGAGTTCCTGGGATGTGGTTCGCACTTCCTGCGAACCATCTGCGAGTGGCGCTTAGGGGAAGCCACAGCGCCGGCAATCCACTGGCGAGGCCATCCTTGCCCTGGATCAAGGCCCTTCGACTGGTGAGTGTCTTCCCTCGTTTGCGTGTGTTCCAAGTTCTCTTTGTTGTGCTAACAAGTCGTTTGATGCAGGGACGGAGTCTTCTAACCCGTGTGGAGGAGGGCGAAGGTGTATAAGGAGGAGGGCATGCCTCTGGAAGGGGCCTGGGACCCTGTCTTCCTATTGAACAATAAGTCCTCCTTGTTGTTGGGGAGAGCACATGTTGCTGTCGTGCCTTGAGGGGCTTCGCACTCCCTTTGATAGGGAATTGATGGATCGTAGCCTGGACTCTCCCGTTAAGTTCATGAAGGAGGCATCTCCCCTATCCTCTGTTTTCTGTTCTCTGATTTCTGTACTAACTCATCTAGATTTAGGCTGCAATCAATGAGTATGTCGGTCTCAGCCAGTGGCACAAGTTCCTAAGCTATGCGAACGCGAGGGACAAAGCCTGGATTGCTGAAATTGCCCGCTGGAAAAGGAGGCAGAGGCTGTCCAAGCCGCGAAGGCTGAGGCTGAGAGGGCCAACAAGAGGGTGGTGGAGCTGGAGTCTTGGTGCGCTGTCCTCACCAAGGAGAAGGCATAGTCCCACTTGGAGCATTTGATGAGAGACGCTCTTCTGGAGAAGCTCAAGGTTTGGTGTCCCCTTTGTGAGGCGGAGTTGGCGAAGAAGGAGGATGAGCTCGCAGAGAAGTCAGCGGAGGTTGCCGTTCTAAAGATGGCACTTTCTGCTGAAGTCAGATCTGAGAGGACCGCTTTGAAGGATGCTGTGGAAAAAATCTTGGATTCAGAGCTTGGTGGGGTGGAGATCGCGAACGAGCATGTCAAGCTAGTCACAGAACTAATGTGCGCGCTGGGAGATATCTGGCAACTTGAGCGAGACCTTGGGCTGGAATTGTACCCTGGAGAGGACCCAGAGCATGAATCAACCTACACGGTGAAGATCCATGAGAGGTGGCCTCGTCTGAGGCAGAGGATTGATGAACTCCAGACCCAGGACGAGGTCACCGCGAAAGGGTACGAGGAGGGCTGGCTGCGATGCTGCTTTCAGCTGGAAAAGCTGCACCCTGGGTTGAATTTGGATGCTCTGGATGCCTCCAAGACCAGCGATCCTGAGACAAGTGCCCTGCTTGATTGGGGCGAGCAAGGGAGGAAGATGGGTGCCGGATGGCACACCATGATAGAGTAGGAAGGGGTCTTGGGTCATGTGCTTGACCTCCCCTTAGTTAGGCTGGCCCTTGAGCCATTGTAATTTTGTACCTGTAAAGTATGTACAGTTCTAACAGTTTTAATTAAACAAATCAGTTTACCTCGATTGCCTCTGTTCTTCCTTCATTCCTGCAATAGATATGTATGTTACGTTAGTGTCACTAGCGCCCGCTCGGTTGCGGAGGTGGGGCCACCCGCGACGTCGGAAGCGGAAGTTACGGCGGAAAGCGCGGAAACGGTCTTACCGAAATCCGCTGCGTGTAGAGGTCCCATGACCCGGCCCGCAAAGTCTCGTTCTCGAAGGCCCGGTGCTTGAGGACACTTTGCTCACTGATAAGTATTGGTCGTACTACGACCCGCAACCTACAAACTCAAAGATGGCAAGTATACGATATAAATCTTAACTATCCATGGCGAGCCCCACACCACTGAAATAGGCGAGAACTCTAACATCACCAAACATGCAGTTCATGGAAATATCATTCATCGATCACAAACAACTAGAATACAGGACCCATCTGATATATATAACCAATATGAACATAGCTCGGGTCCCGCCCTCAACTGATATGGGCGAGCCCTCCAGTCAGACAAAAGTACAGAATCAGAAAGTATTCCAAAATACATAACACAAGGATCAGTTTTGTTACAGACCGTGTACAGTGCCAAGATATTGTCCGCTTTGGGGTTACGGCCCAACCTTTTCCCCCTCACGGTTTTGTTTCTAACGGAATGGATGGTCTTGGGGTTACGGCCCAGCCTTTTCCCCCTCAATCCAACATCCGTTAAAAGGCCTCTTGAAGGGAAGGAGGGTGGTGTACATTATATACACCATAATCCCTCTTTAAACCTTCCATGTGGGACGTAACATGTCACGGACCATTGCTAGATCTTCCCCAACCATGGCTAGATCTTCCCCGGTCCAACCGGCATCGCCATGCGTCGTCATCGCCATGCATCCGGACTCATCCACCCTCAGGAGCCTGGGCGTCTCGGCTGGCACATGTGCACTGTACTACAGGCTCACGATACCAATCATTACAGACCGTGTACAGTGCCAAGATATTGTCCGCTTTGGGGTTACGGCCCAGCCTTTTCCCCCTCACGGTGTTGTTTCTAACGGAATGGATGGTCTTGGGGTTACGGCCCACCTTTTCCCCCTCAATCCAACATCCGTTAAAAGGCCTCTTGAAGGGAAGGAGGGTGGTGTACATTATATACACCATAATCCCTCTTTAAACCTTCCATGTGGGACGTAACATGTCACGGACCATGGCTAGATCTTCCCCAACCATGGCTAGATCTTCCCCGGTCCAACCGGCATCGCCATGCGTCGTCATCGCTATGCATCCGGACTCATAATGTTACGGTCACCCCGAGCGGGTTGTGACCCGGGTGACCCGGAGCTCCGGTTTTGGCCTGCGGGTCACGGTTTCTCCGGTCAGTCAGCTCCCGAGACTTATCTGAGCATTATTTTTGGGAATCCTTCGGGTTTTGAGGTCGTGTGGGTCCCCAGGACATTTTTGCCAAAAATATTTTTCGGGGCCGGGGTTGTCTCGGGACGTACAGCGGGCTCGGTAGTGCTCCCGGGACAGATTTTGGGACGGATTTTATGGTATTATTTGTGGATTTTGGCATGGCGGGATTTGGAGTTGGGTTAGCACGGCGGGATTTGCTCGGGTTCAGCGAGCACGGTAGGACACTCTGGATTTGTAAATAAATATTTGAAACATGTTTTATGAATGTTATGATATTCCGAAGGTTGTGTCCAATTTTCGTTTCAATTGGAGTCCGATAGTTGCGGTTGGGCCAAAGTTGTAACTTTTGGGAGAGATTGACGACTAAAGTTGTAATTTGGCCAAAAGTCAGCAATAATTGGAAAAGGGGAGAGCTGAAGTCGGTTATGTGAGAGTGACAAGGGACACTTGTCAACTTTTGGTGAAAGATGGAAAAGAAAAGAATTAAAAGAAGGAAATATATAAAGGATGGATAAGTTATTTTTATCACCTTTCTTCTTCACGTTTCTTCTTCTTCTTCCTTCCCTCTCCCATCCACCATTGTCACTATTCACCAAGCTCTTCATGTGTTCTTCATTTTGGCAAGGAATCAACAAGAATTTGGGCTTAAATCATTGGTAAGCTTCTCCTCTTTAAGAATCTACAAGTTGGAAGCCTTGATTGTGGTTGGAAAGTGGGTTTAGAGAGGAATTTGGGTTTGTTCTTTGCTATGGGTTTTGATGATCCTCTTGCTTCCATCTTTAAGTATGTTGTTCTTGGTGTGGAGAGAAGTAAGAATCTATGTTTAGATTTTGGAAAAACATCATGGATGATGAAACCCTAAAATGGCGAAATCTTGGATGTTTTCTAAAGTTGATGTTTTGTTGGATTCTTGAATCATGCTTTGGATATGTTGTTCCTAGCATGATTCTAAGGCATTCTATGGTTTCAATTTGATGGAAAGTATGTTGTGTGGAAAAGCCCCAAATTGAGTGAATAGTACAATTAGGATTTATGTTGATTTTGGTTGATTTAAGTGTAATTGGTTGGCATTCTTGGTTAAGAAGTGTAATTGATGGTTGGAATGAATGTTTGGTAGCTTGAATGGATTGATTTGGAAGTTGGGTGAAAATATGGAAAAGGGCCGAAGTGAAGAAATGAATCTTTCTCTATGTTGGTGTTGTATTTTGGTTAAATTGGATGGTTATTTGGTATCGGGGTTGAATTTAGGTGCGGTATGGTGTTTGAAATGTTGTTTTCGGATAAGAAATGGAAAAGTTACCTATATGCGGGGTTACTGGGAAAAGGTCGGGAAGGACGGGTTTAAAGGTTGGAATGTGTTTGTGGGTGTTGGAATAACAATGTTACGCTCGGTTCGTGAAACTGAGCTTTCTGTGGATTTTTGCGGGAAAGTGCGGGATTGTGCGGTTTTGGTTCTGGGGGTCTGTTTTGGTTAGTTCTGACTTGTGTGTGGTTGTTCAGCTTGTTTCTGCAGTGGTGGATTAGTGCGGGACCGTAAAAGGCAAGTTGCGACTTTTCGGGCCGGGAGCCGGGAGTTCCCGGGAATTGTGCAACGGAGCGGTGATGCTGAGGTAAGGGCTCAACTTCCTCGTTATACATTCTGGGAGTTATATGATGTTCGGTGAACCCGAGACCCGTCAAATGGTAAAACGTATGTTTGATCTGTTTCAAGGCCGGATGGCCTTGGAGGCTCCGGGTTCCTATTCTGTTCTGTATATGCATATCAGGTGATGATATTTCTGTTTATATTTGTGTATTATTATTATTATATGTTCTGTTCTGTGACGAGACCCGGATGGTCTAAGGGACCACGGGTGCTCCTTGGTTCTGTTCTGCGTATCCGCACCGGAGTGCCGATACATGCTCGTGTCCGCCTTTGGAGGGTGCCGACATTCTGCGTATATCCGCACTTGGGGTGCCGATATACTGTGACCCTACGACGGTTTGGGGATCGCGACCCCATCCGGTACCGTGCTTTACATTGCTTACGCTGCATCGCTTCACGTATATTCGACCTCGTGAGAGGGCTGTCGCTTCGGTCATTCTCGGGTTGACCGCATACGATTGATTTCCGGCTCACCTTATACTTTATGTTCATATGTATATGTATATGCTTGTGTTATTCTGCTTTGCAGTTCACTTGTTGCCACTTGGGCAAACCACGCTTTACCTCAGCCCTTACCGGGTCCTCCCGAGGACTCACCCTTATATGTTTACCACCTTTCAGTTGTTCTCAAAAGCAACCGGCGGAATAGAGGTCCGCGGTGCTTTTTGTTATTCGGGTCTCAAGCAGCAGCAGCACTACCATGTGCGGAAAATCTCCCGAGTGAGAAGGTTTCCGATTCCGTACTTAGGTACATCTAGGTTTTAGTTTGATGGCTCAGAGCTGTAGTTGCATGCATATTTATCGGATCATGAGATTGTGTATGATGGAAATTCTGGTATATATGTATATCCGACTTGTTTGTCTTCGAGTCGTGGGCGGAGCCCCGACTTGCCTATATTGGAAATGTTATATTATGGATTTGGTACTTCTGTGTTGTGGCGATGGTTGAAGTTTGATATACCATGAACTGCTTGATTGGTGGATGTTGGATTATTATGTATGCTTGCCTTGTATGAGTTCGTAGGTTGCTAATCGTTACTCGACTATTTTGTTACTTAAGCTCGATGCTCCGTTGCCGCGCTTCCTGCCATGTTTCCGCTCCGACATCGCGTCGGCTCCACCTCCGCAACCGGGCGGGGTGGCTGTGACAAGTTTGATAACCTTACCTCGAATCTCGGACTAATATTAATGGAGATCAGTTTAAGCTTCATCCATGGAAGCTCTTAGCCATGGAGACGTGAGAGGAAGAATAAGTCGAAGAAAAATGACATAAAATGTCATTTTCTTCCTTTCAAGCTTTCTTCTTCTTCTTTTTTCTTTTCCTTTCTTTTCACTTTCCTTCCCTTTCCCACGTTTATCCTTCCTTTCTTTTCTTTTCTTTTCTTTTACATTGTCTTTTTCTTCCTTTTCTTTTCCTTTCATTTCACTTAAATTTTATACCATTATCTCTTCCCTTCCTTTTTCCATTTTGTCTTCTTCTTCTTCTGTTCTTTCTCTCCTTTCATTTGGTGACACATGTCCATCTTTTCAATTATTTTGTGCAACGTTTCTACTTTTACACTTTAGCCCCCAGTGTCATCCCGCGCCAACTTAACCCGAGCAAATCCCGACGTGTGCGATTGCTAGCGTAACTGAGTAATCCCGCCATGCGCATTTCTGCTTGGTTATCACCACACTACTCATCTCTAGTCATAGCATACCTCACACCAATGGCATCACTAAACTTTCATCCCGAGCCCCGGGCGTCGCGGGAACGAACATCCCGCCCCAAAAAAATATACTTCGTAGAAAGATATGGAATGTTCATACGCCCGCCATCGAGTTGCCATGATTTATTTATAGTATGGATGAAGGTCGTCTACATCGAAGTTGCGAGGGAATGGTCTTCCTCCTTAGTGCCGCAACTCATAGACGCCCGCCCGGACTTACTTGTGGATGATATAAGGGCCCTCCCGGTTGGGTCGCAGGACCCCCTGTTTGGGGTCGTGAGCGGTAAGGACTGACTGAGTAGCGCAAGGCCTCCCGGTTTCGTGCCTTGGGCTTGACTTTGGCGTCATGTTGTAAGTTCAAACGCTGCTTGAGAGCGAACAAGCGAAGACATGCCCTTCGCGCAGTTCCTCGAGTAGGTCCAGCTTGGTGCAAAGTCCTCGAGTGTTGGCCTCATCATTGAAGTTGATCATCCTTATTGTTGGGAAGTCTGCCTCAATGGGAAGGAACTCGTCGGTACCATGGACCAGGAGAATGGTGTCTCACCTATTCGCGTTCTTGTTGTTGTCCTATAAACCCATAGGACGCTTGGGAGCTCATCCACCCATCGCCCCTTTGCGCCGGGCCAGCGCTTCTTGAGTCCATCTTTGATCGTGCGGTTGGTGACTTCAACTTGGCCATTGGACTGGGGTGTGCTACCGGGGCATACAAAGATGCGGATTTTGTTGTCTTCGCCCATTGCTAGACACCGTGGCTAGCGAACTCGCTCCTATTGTCCGTAATGATGGCGCGAGGGCTGCCATATCGGCTGCACAATGTTTTTCCATAGGAACTTGATGATCTTGGAGGATGTTATCGTTACCAAGGGTTCGACTTCAATCCACTTTGTGAAATAATCCACGACGACCACACATAATCGGTACTGACTGTCACCTTTGGCATTGGTCCGATGAGGTCAAGACCCCAAAGGGCGAAGGGTACGGGGTTTGTGAGTGTAGGAGATTCCGTGGATGGAAGGCATTGACGCGCGGGTTGATCTCGCATTGATGGCACATCTTGATAAGTGAGGATGCGTCTTTCTTTAAGGTTGGCAAGTAGTATCCTGGTGAAGGGCTTTGTGTGCTAGTGCCTCCGCAGCAATGTGGGCACCACAACTGCCCCGTGGATGGTTTCTAATACATCGAGTCCCTCCTTGGCGGTGAGGCAACGTTGAGGGGTGTAGAGTATCCGCGATGCCACAACAGTCCGTTTATGAGGACGAATCTCGCTCACTCAAGTGCGGGTGCGTGGATTTGTGGAGATCCTCTTGAGCCGGGCGATGATGGGAGTTCGCCACCATCCGGATCTTCTTCGCTTTGAGTGAGCCAATGTCTACAACTCCGTCGATGGATGGTCGTGCTGTGGTCTCCAATGTGGAAGGTGTCTTCCTCGGACAACGTATCCGCGATGGTGTTCTCGGAACAAGGGATATGAATGAAGACTGCCTCCTCAAAGTTCATCCCCAGGGAGTTGACAAGCTTGAGGTGCTTGATCGAGTGGCATCCTTGCACTCGAGCACCCCCGTACTTGGTGTATCACCAGTTGGGAATCGCTGTGAATGTGTATTCGGCGAATACCCACTTTGATGGCCAACTTAAGGCCTGCGATGAGGGTTTCATACTGCAACATTATTGGTTACCGGGAATTGAAAAGTTACACGGAGAGTGCTTTCCATACCTAGGGTTCCACGCAAGTAGACGCCCGCTGGAGATGCCGCTTAGATGCGCTATCAACGTACATTTCCCATTCTCGGGGTGGAGGCTCAGCGCCAGATTTGTTCCCGAGGTGTGCAACACTCGCCACCGAGTATTCCACTAGGAAGTCCATGAGGGCCTGACCTTTTATTGCTTTGCGGGGCTCATAGTTGATGTCGTATCCGCTCGCCCGATGCACCATTTTGCGAGGCGGCCTGAGTGATCCGGTCTTTGAAGGATCTCCTTGATTGGGAGGTCCGTTTGCACTGTGATGGTGTGCCCTGGAAAGTAGGGCTTGAGCTTTCTGGCTTCATAGACTAGTGACAAGATAGCTTTTGTAAAGGAGGATACCTTCTTTCCGCTGATTGGAAGGTGTGGCTGGCGTAGTGGACCGGCCACTGCTTGTTAGCTTCCTCCTTGACGAGAACTGATGCCACACTGTTGCTCATTGTGGAGAGATACAAGACAAGGTCTGGTACACTACCCAAGCAAACGCGCCCTCGCGTCATATTATAACCGTACAAGGCCTTTGAGGAAGCCTCATCCTTGTGGTCTCCAAAGATAGCCTCCGCGAGGTCTCATCCTTGTGGTCTCCACCTCACCTACGCGGGGTCCCGCCTCGCGGGCCTCAAGACTCGCATGGGCGACGCCTCATACTCACCCTTGCGTTTCTAAAGCCTGCGCGAGCCACCCTCGCGGTCTTAGGGCGAGCCCTCGCGATCCCCTTCGCCTCCATGGGTCTTACTCCCGCCTCCCGCCTATACTGCCCCGCCTGCATAAGGCCACAGTACCTGTGTTCGTGCAACTCTCACCCCTTATTTGGCTATATTCTATTTGGGCCTTCGCCCTATAGGCCTTCGCCCGCCGCTTGCTCCACTTGGAGATAGACCATCCGGTCGTCGACATCAACTGCCAATAAGGAGGGCAGCACGAGCACGGGAGATCTTCACCAGATTTATACGCCGACATTCTCTCGACAAGTGAATCACCTAAGGCGGTTTGCTGAGATCTTCATCATCACAACCGCCTTATCTCCAATCACCGACATGACTTATCTCAACACTGTCTAAAGGGCTTCAACTGGGAGGCTCTTCTCCCGGCATCACTCTATAAATAGGGTGATGTCCACCCTAAATCGGGTAAGCTACTACACGCCCCCACTCCCCTCTTGCTACTTCGAGTATTCTTCCTATCTTTACAGATTACTCAACAGCAAGCTTGGAGTCTCAAGAACATCATCTTCTCCATCACATCAACCGAGAGTCCGGCCTTCTTTAGGAACGAGACTATCAGTTTGGCGCCGTCTGTGGGAACGAAAGTTCTTACTATAAACCCATATTACAAACCACAAGCAATAAGTCATGCCAACCACCCGGAGTGCCAACAGAATAAATGCCAAGGGAGGAGGAATCCTCCCGGGACAAATACGAACAATGATCCACCATCGAGCCATCCTCGAACCACGTTCCCCACAACGGGAGAACTCTCTATTCACTCAACGGAGGAAAGCTCCTCCCACGTTAACCGTAACATGCCTCGTGAGCATAACACTCCACCTCCAAACACCCTCCAACGGGCCTGGATCCCGCCGCCCCGCAAACGATCACCGAGGCGGTTGCTTTCAACTTACGTGAAACTCTCGCCACCACTCTTCGGGCGTTTCGGATAGCGTTGAACGCTGCGGACTAATCAGCCTGAACGCCCAGCCTACTCCTCCTCAAAGCAAGTAAGTAACCCCGATCCTTCTTCGTCATTACTTATCGCGCTTACTAGACGATTAGAGGAAGTGGAAAAAGAGATGAAAGGGCCGGTGTCCATAATATCTCCGTGATGGGTCTGACCACCTCTGGACTCCAACCTTTTACTCGAGGGTTTTAGAAACCCTCTTCCGACTGGGCCACAGCCTAAGCCGGATGCTTATGATGGCCTGTCGGACTCGATATTCATCTCCAGCGTTACGCCTCCGCAATGGCAATAGCGAGGGCGGACGACAACACGCTCTGTAGAGCTTTCAGCTCCACACTTAATGGGGCCGCTGCCAAATGGTACAACACTCTCCGGGACAAACGGTTTGATTCCTTCGAGGAGCTATCCCGCAACTTCTCCAACCATTTTGTGGTATCCAAACCACCTCCTAAACGGCGGGACACCTCCTTAAGATACGGCAGAAAAGGATGAGCCCTCGAGAATATATTCAACGCTCTGTGCCGAGTCTATCCGGGTCCCTAACTGGGAGAAGAAGCTCGCTTGCTTGCAGCTATCCAAGGCCTCCGCCTGGGAGTCCTTTTCTTTGTGGATGTCCACACTAACCCGCCCACCAATATGGAACAATTCTTAAGTACAGCGTCGCGATTTATGAATACGGAAGAGGTCACTCGACCACTCGCCAGAGCCGCCACGGCGGACGCCAAGGGACAGCCCTCGCGACCGGACCCTAGGTCTCAAAGGCAGTACCCCACGCCCCCCAGTAGGGAGAGGGCATACATTTCTCTTCCCCCGCTGAGGGAATCTCGTACCAACATCCTCCATGCCTTGGAACAAAAGAGGGAGGTCCCCACTTGGCCTCGCCCCCTCTCCCCGGAAAGTACAAGGCAAAGCAACAAGTTTTGCCGCTACCACCGTGACAAAGGTCACGACACTGAGGACTGTTTTGAGCTTAAGCGCATGATTGGAGAAATGCTGGCTCAAGGCAAGCTCAGGGAGTACTTGCTCCAAACTGAGGAGGGCCGTAGAAGAGAAGGTGACCGTGAAGGGCGCCGGCCAGAGGACCGCCGGCGGGGGCGCTCCCAACAAAACCCATGTCAGGAGAATCTGGTTCAGGTCCCCCCGGCAAGGGGACATATCGGCGTAATCACACAGTGTGAAGGCGCTTCGGCAAGACGCCGTCATATGAGGCAGATCTACCAGATAGACCACTCCTCTACTCAGTTTTGCATCGCAGCGATGGCACCTCTGTGGCAATACCGCACGCTGACCCCTTGGTTATCACTGCCAGTATTGCGGGATGGGACGTCGACAGAATCTACATGGATACGGGGGCAAATGACAACGTGATCTACAAGCACACTCTGGTTGAGGCAAAGGTGCCTTTGTCACAAATTCAGCCCGCAAAGGGGGCCACCTTTGGAATAGGACGGGATGAAATCCCAACCTTGGGGTCGATCACCCTGCCCTACATGATGATGGGAACCACCAAGGAAAAAAAGCAGGTATGTCATTCGAGCTATGTGGACTTTATTGTCCTGGATCTCCCTACGCCATAAAACGCCATCATCGGGCGACATAATCAAACTGAGTTCCATGTCCGCTGTGATGAGCGAACCCTGACTCTAGTTTTTCACATCTGCGCCGGGATGCCTATATATTTGTCAACCAGAATGTGGCCAGAGGCAATTATGTCTCTGCCCTCGCCGGGCCCCCGCAGCTTCCCCGGCCATCCGAGCCTAAGAGGAAGGCACCCGCAGAGGAAGCTGGTCCTGTGGGCGAAACTGCTCCTGACTTGTCTGGAGCCTTTGAAGAAGTTGAGATCTCCCCCGGGAAGAAGTTTCGGGTGGGAAAGGACCTCGAGGAAAAGACCAGCAAGCGCTCATCCATCTCCTCCATGCCAACAGTGATGTCTTCGCATGGAGCCACGAGGACCTACCAGAGTTGATCCTGCTGTTATTTCTCACAAGTTATGTACTCCCGGCTTTAGCCCGGTTAGACAGAAAACAAGGGGCATGGCCCTTGACCGTAAGGACTTTGTACGCACCGAAGTGCGTAAATTGCTTAAGGCAAATATAATCAAGGAAGTTCACTACTCTGAATGGGTTGCGAATATTGTCCTCGCCGATAAAGAGGGCGGTCAGTGGCGACTTTGTGTGGACTACAAGGGGGTTAATAGGGCCTGCCCAAGGGACCCCTATCCTTTACCATCCATTGACCAACTGGTTGACTCAACCGATCATCACTCGGTTTTTTCTTTTCTCGATGCTTATAGCGGGTACCACCAAGTCTTTATGGACCCAGAGGACGCGGTAAAAACCGCTTTACTATCAAGGCGAGGCCGTATATCATTATATCGAAATGCCGCTCGGCTTAAAGAATGCGGGGCTACCTTCCAAAGGCTTGTAAATCAAGTCTTCGCAGCCGATTGGCCGAAATCTTGAAGCTTATGTGGATGACATTGTGGTCAAAAGCAAGGCCGTCTCAACCCATCTCACAGACTTGAAGGAAACATTCGACAACTTCCGCAAATACAATATGCGATTAAATCCAAAGAAGTGTATCTTCGGCGTGGGCGAAGGGAAGTTCTGGGATACCAAATCTCCAAAGGAGGAATCCATGCAAATCCCAAAAAGATTGAGGCAATCACTACCTTGCGCACCCTGTGGGGCTTAAGGAAGTCCAACACTGGCAGAAAGCTAGTGGCCTTGGGACGATTGTCTCCAAACTAAGTGATCGCTGCAAACCTTTCTTCGATCAGATTCGCAAGAAAAAGCTTGCAAATGGACGGAGGAGTGTCGGGAGGCATATGCCTCCATCAAACGACACTGCAAGAACTACCGCACTCAAGTGCCCTAGGCCAGCGATGACCTGGTCCTTTACCTCGCCACCTCGTAAAGAAGTGTCGCCTGTCCTTATTAAGGAAGAGGCCGCAAGCAATGGCCGGTCTATTACACCAGCCATACTCTCCAAGATACGGAAACAAGGTATCCACCCTCCAAAAGGCTATATTGTCCCTTGTATATGCAAAGAAGGAAGCTCAAGCCCTATTTCCAAGGGCACACTATTATAGTCCGAACGGACTTGCCAATTCAGACATCCTAAGGCGCCTGTAACATTCGGGCGCCGCCAAGTGGTGTATCGAACTTGGCGGCTTTAACATCAATTATGAGCCCAGAAAGGCAATTAAGGGCCAGGCCCTCGCCGACTTTATTGCGGAATTCTCGAATGCCGATATACTCTCGGCCCCTGAGCAGGGCCCCGCACCTCGACCCACTCCTCCCGAATGGGACTTATTTGTGGATGGCTCATCCAAACTTGAATCCCATGGGGTGTGTATCTACGTGGACCCCTAGGTATGGAAGTATTCCTTCGTGTCTCTTTTCAATTCCAAGTAACTAACAATGTTGCGTAATATGAGGCCTCGCCGCCGGGCTGAAACTCGCCACAAGGGCAGGCATTCGCCGCCTCCATGTCCACAATGACTCGCACTGGTGATTCACTGTGTTCAAGGGTGCGCCGAGTGCAAGGACGCCACCCCGATCAAATACCTTAAGTTGGTAAACATCCTACGAACCGACTTTGAAGAAGTCATCTTCATACATGTTCCTCGTTCGAGAACACTACAGCAGACATGCTATCAAAGGGAAAGACTCCTCCACCACAGCCACTCGACCACTCCTTCCATCACTAAGATATTGATATTGTCTCTCTAGCAACGCATGATCCAGCCACAGATCGGAGAAACTCCTATCATTGCTGCGCTAAAAGCCAGCACCATAGATCCCTGTGCTCGCAAGCAAGCCCTCCGCTTCGTCCTCATTGATGACCAATTATGGCATCGCGGTTTGCGGCGCCTCTACAACGTGCCTTAGCACCCTTGAGGGACGCCTGTCTTGGACACTCTCCACCAAGGCAATGTTAGCGCTCACATCGCTGCGGAGGCACCTGCCCACAAGGCCCTTCGTCAAGGGTATTCCTGGCCTACCTGGAACAAGGACGCCGCTGCACTGGTCAAAACGTGCCACCAAGCAAATCAATTCTCGCATCCAGCGGCTACCATCCGCGGAATCTCCAAAGATCGACAAATCCAAAGGTTTTCGCCTGTGGGGCCTCGACCTCATTGGTCCAATGCCGAACGCTCCAGTGCCGCACCGCTTCGTGTTGTAGCAATGATTATTTTTCTAAATGGGTCGAGGTAGAACCCCGGTCTCCATCACTTCCGCCAAGATTATCAAGTTTCTTTGGAAGAATCTTGTTCACGGTGACGGCAGCCTCGTGCTATTATTACGCATAATGGCACTCGGTTCACCATCACAGTGTCCAACAATGGGCACAGGACAATAATGTCCGCATGCTTTTTGCCCGGTGGCGCACCCCGCCTAATGGGCAGGTTGAGGTCACCAACCGAACCTCAAGGAAGGCCTCAAGAAGCGCTGGAAGGGGCCAAGGGCCGGGTAGATGAACTCCCAAGTGTCTTATGGGACTATCGCACCACAACACGAACCCCCACAGAGAGACGCCTTTCTCTCTAGTATACGGCGCAGATGCGCTCCTGCCTATTGAGGTAGACCTCCCTACAATCCGTATGATCAACTTCACCGATAAAGCCAATGCTCAAGGGCTCCGTGCCAAACTCGACTTAATCGAAGAATTACGCGAAGGTACTCGCCGCCCGATCGCCCTCAAACAGAGGCTCGGTCTTCACCATAATTCCCGGTAAAACCCAAGGCACCGCAACAAGGAGGCCTTGCCTTGCTTAAATCGACCCTCACCGCTCGCGACCCCAAGCGGTGTCCTGCGACTCCAACCGGGACGGGCCTTATATTGTTCATAAACAAGTCCGCCCAGGAGTCTATGAACTACAAGACCATGATGGTCGTCTTCTCCCCCGCAACTTTCATACGGATGACTTGCGCCCATATTACGTGTAAGTCCTTAGTCTTACAAATTCAATAAAATACATATGTATTTCTTCCTGTCTTACAGCTTACATGGCATTTCAAATGCCCTCTTCATCGCCCTCTGCACCCGGCCGGTCGATCAAGGCTACTGCCTAAGTTATGGCATCGACCTTGTCGTCTCACTTCTCCACACAGTGGTTGCGGGTCTCATTCCCCAACCGACCTTCAACTCACCCCGCCCCAAGGGTAATCCTTGCGCGCGGAAGGGTAACCCCTTTGGCTCCTTTAGGAAGGTCTATGTGTAAGTCGCCTCGCACGCCACGCAGACCTTCCGCTCGACTTCTCCACACGGTGGTCATGGGTCTCATTCCCAACCGACCTTCAACTCGCCCCGCCCCAAGGGTAATCCCCTTGCGCTGCGGAAGGGTAACCCCTTTGGCTCCTTCAGAAGGTCTATGTGTAAGTCGTCCTCGCACGCCACAGCAGACCTTCCGCTCGGACTTCTCCACACGGTGGTTGCGGGTCTCATTCCCAACCGACCTTCAACTCGCCCCGCCCCAAGGGTAATCCCCTTGCGCCGCGGAAGGGTAACCCCTTTGGCTCCTTCAGAAGGTCTATGTGTAAGTCGCCCTCGCACGCCACAGCAGACCTTCCGCCTCGGACTTCTCCACACAGGTGGTCATGGGTCTCATTCCCCAACCGACCTTCAACTCGCCCGCCCCAAGGGTAATCCTTGCGCCGCGGAAGGGTAACCCCCTTTTGGCTCCTTCAGAAGGTCTATGTGTAAGTCGCCCTCGCACGCCACAGCAGACCTTCCGCTCGGACTTCTCCACACAGTGGTTGCGGGTCTCATTCCCAACCGACCTTCAACTCGCCCGCCCCAAGGGTAATCCCCTTGCGCCGCGGAAGGGTAACCCCCTTTTGGCTCCTTCAGTGAGGTCTATGTGCAAGTCGTCCTCGAACGCCACAGCAGACCTTCCGCAAGGGCTCCTGCATACGCAGTGGGTCTTACCCCCGTAACCTCGATGGTTCTCCACTTGTCTCAACAAGCATCCTATCGCCTTCGCCAAACACGCGACTCCGTGCTCCGTAAACCGAACCTTTTACCGCATGCTTATCGTATAAATGATGAGCAAACTACAGGGTCTTCTACTTGGTACACCGTCCACTACCCAAGGGCTTACTCCTAAACAGCTTGTCCAAGAAAGGGGCCCCGAACTTATCTAAAAAAGTGGTCTCCATCACAGCTTGGCTCAACAAGTAAACCCACAAGTCATTTGGAATGACTCATGTGGCTCCGCCGTTGCGGATCTTGAGTGCCTCGTCACTATAAACTTAAAACTGAGTCTCCAGCTCCTTGATAAGTAGTCCCTGTGGCTTCGCCTTCGCGGACCCCAGAAGGACATCTCTCCATGAGACTAGCCTATGGTTATTAAACTTAGCTAACGTATTCTACAGTGGCTATCGCGAGATAAAGCGAATCTACAAAACAGTGAAGGTAAAAGGAAATTTTACTTCATCTATTGTTCCCAAAAAGTGTGTGAATGCAGGTCTTTATACAAAAATAGGGGGGGCATCCACATGTTGGAACCTCCACCCTAGTCCAAAAGGGCATACTGCATCGCCCATCTTCCTTCCCCTGCTCCCCCATCAAGCAAAGCCTCTACCATTGGCTCATTGGTGTTGGCAGAATCCAGGATCCCAAGACTTAGCTCTGGGAACGCCTTCTCCACTTGGAAGCGGCAACGCAGCCAGCCCTCCTCGTAGGCCTGCGCCCCGCTCGCCTGTGGCTTGATCTCGCCAAGTTTCTCCACTGCCGAGGCATCCGCTCGTGGATGGACACCTTGATGGAGGAAGAGGACTCGTGATCCTCACCTTCAAAGGAGGGAAGGCCCAGAGCCTTCTCCATCTCCCACACCGAGGCCATTGCCTTCTCCGTGTCGTGGCGACCTCCGTGCGTGCCTTCAGTGGCAACCTCAACAGCAAGCCTGCCCTCCTCCACCTTCTTCTCTCGCCGGCTTGAACCTGGACAATAGCTTGGCGCCGCCTCCTCGCCGCGGCCTCGCCGCTCAACTTGGGCCTTCGCCACCGCAAGGGCAGCTTTGGTTTCGCCTCCAAGGAAAGGAGGGACTCCTTCAAGACAAAGATTTTCAAGCCGCTTGGCTTCCAAAGATTGCTACTGCTGAAGGAAGCGTTGCTTCGCAACATCAAGTAAGCAGCTGCTCCCACCGGTACCGCATGCCGTGTGCCCGCTCTGATTGCCATAATCGCACCAACTCTCTAGTTGGGCCACACGCTTGGCATGCTCCTCCTTAAGCTCCTCCTCCCTCTTCTTTGAGGACTCCAGCCTCCCTCCCGAGAGAGGCAATCTCGATATCCAAGGGCGTCGTCCCGCTTATTGGCGTACTTCAGAAGTCATGCCATTGCTCAAGCAGAAGATGACCTTTGACAGCCGCCGCATCCCAATGCTATTAAAGGTAAGCGTAAAAGGCTAAACTAAACTTATACATAAAGACCAAGCTGTCATACTGCAGACTGCTGAGCTGCCTCCTCATGAATTCAGCAGGGAGTCCAGGCTCCGCTCGGTCACCTCCTGTCATAGGGGGTGCGCAGCCCTCCAGCAGGATTGGAGGGTTTGCTCCTCCCCGCAGCAGTGAACTGCTGTTCCTAAGAAGGAAGACCGATCCCATGCATCTTTCAGAGCCTCCTTGCTCCTCGTACACCCCGAGTCCGGTCCGGTGCCTCGGACTCTCGTGAGGTCTCGGCCTCGTACCACTTGGGGACCGACTGGGCAGCAACGCGCCTCCGCTCCAAATAGTGAGACCAGACTCTAGTTTTCTCAAGGACCTCGGTCCCGGTCCCCAAATCGGCAGGATCTCTGCCAGACCCCTTGGTCCACGAGAGCCTCACAGGACCGGCCCTTGGCTCAAGGGCCTCGCCTACAAAGAACAGGCATCAAGCAACTAGGAAATGTATATGAACTCAAAAACAAAGAAAATATCACAAAGTCAAAAAGACTTACCAGCAGTAAGACGCCCTATCCACCGACTTCCACTGGCCGCCGGAAGGTTGGGCAATCTCCCAACCACTTGTCCTCGCAGAGACCGTGTTACTGCACCCCCTTCCTCCGGGCCTCACTATTAGAAGAGGAAGAAGTCTCCTCAACCACCAGTGATCCTCTTCCCCTTTGTTGCAGGGGCCTTCTCCCGAAGGGGCCTCTTCAGTGATCCTCTCCAGAAGGGGATGGCTGCAGTGATCTCCCCGCATTAGTCGCCTCCGCCTCCTCCGTTGGAATGACTGGTACCTCCTGCTGGCCAGACTCCCAATGGCCTTTGCAGCTTGGTTGCCCCTCCTTCTCATAGAGATCGTGATGTTGGCCGCCGACATCTTACCCTTGGGAGGAGGCACTCTTCCTCCGGTGATGATCTCTGCCGCGACCACATGACCGGGCAAGTCTTCACCTTGAATCGGTGAAGGGCTCAAGAGCCCAGATACAAAGGCTTCAGCAGCTGCCTCCTCGTAAGAAATAGGCTGCACCACCGAGATGGGCACAGCCTCTATGGGAACAGCGCTATTCGCTCGCGCTCCTCTCGGCCCTCTCGCAAAGGCACGACCTCTTCAACAAGAAGAGGCGCTTCAAACTCCACTCTTCTCGCTTCTTCAGCCAGGGGCTCCCACCGGGAACTTCTTCCCCAGCGGGCTCCCTGGCCTCTTCAGCTGAAATGACTGGAGTAGGACCCTCTTCCCCAGCAGGCTCCCTGGCCTCTTCAGTTAAAATAACTGGAGTAGGCCCCTCTGCTCCAGCGGGATTCTCAGCCTCCCCAGCCGGCCCTTCAGCCAGGTCCCCTCAGCACCGGCAGGGGCTCTCTCTTCTTCAGGCTGCGTGGCAGCCACTTTTCTCTTCTTCTTCTCCGGCTGAGAAGCCATCAAGGCTTGATACCAGCCCTCTTTTGGGACAGCTTTGGGGACAATGGGTCCTAACACCTTGACCGCCCGGCAGGGCGTTTTCCCAAGTGCACAGGCCAGGTGCACTCGTTGGGCGATGCGCATGGATGCTTTCTTACCTGGGCTTCGCCAGCACTCGCAACAAAGATCTCGCAGACAAAGAGGGACTTCAGACTGTGTTCTACTGCACCTCTTACAAATTTACAAGATATTTGTATGTATGCGCAGCGATTTTGGGTGCCGCTAGAGCAGCGAAGAAAGAGTCTATCATTGTCCCACGATGGACGGAGCCCATCCTCGTATGGCGGGGGCACTTAGGGTCCAAAGACGAAACCCGTGCTAATCCCAGCCCACCTTAGGGTGGTCTCGCCCACTGGGCAGCCGAGAAGGGGAAGAACGCCGCACGCGCTCCTCGAAAGGACATCGCCTAACCACCCCAGAGTTGAACGTATGCCTGCCACCGCACTCCCGTGAGTCAAGACATGTGCCTCCGCACAATGCTTTGCACGGATTGTCGCGCCTCGCCACGGAAAGTCCCATGAGCCTTCGCGGGGCAAGAAGAAAAAGATCCATGCCAATTATGGTAGGATCTCGGGTGAGGCGGTAAAAGAGATGGAGTGGTTACCTCCAACGCTTTATGGGAGTGACGTAGAAGAACGCGCCCCCACTCCTCGCTCCAACCGATAGAAACGGTTGAACACGCCGGCGAATGGCTTCACGCCGGCCATGTGGCAAAGGCGATAATAAAGCCCGCAATACTCAGAAAGTATTGGGCGCCAGCTGAGTTGGGGGCATTCCCCAGTCAGCGCATAGATCTTGCACCAGTTGCGGAAAGGGATACCGTAATCCCACCGCAAGCTGCGCCGTGTACAGGCACAGCACCCGGTTCTCCTTGTGCTCCTCAGTAACGGGCCAACCCATCGCCCGACAAACACCCGCACGGGACGCATATACCGGCATTTTCTCCACGGGCCGAAGGCCTCCACCATATCCTCGGTGAATTCTCTCAAACTTCACCGTGGTTTTGTCTAGAGGAGCAACCATCGGGCGAACGGCTTCCCGGAATCCATCTCTACAAAAAGAAGAACCACAGGCATATAAATAAACACAGCCTTGCAAAGGCATTTCGTCAAACGCTCAAAGGCGCCAGAGAACTGGAGGCACTCAAGATGCAGGAGCGGAAACTTACCCGATTAGTTGAGAAGTAAGCAAGAACGGACAGAGCGGTTGGCAAATGAACAGCTTGACCGGCGGAATCTCAAACGAAAAGGAGGAACCACCGCAAATCACCTCTCAACTGCCGATGAAATAGCCAAGAAACGCAAGAATACGAAAGGGTTACTCAGAGCAGAGCGAACAAATGCAAGAGTGGAGAAGAAAGGCTTCAATCTTCTCGGGTACGCTTTTATAAGCCCGCCAAAATGAAAAAGCGCTTTTTAAGCGTGAACGGCTCCTGAGGCGCCACGTGCCAGCATCCAGCGGTTATTAACCTCTCCCCTACCGCATAAAGAAGAAACGCTTTTACAAAGCGTAATCGACCTACGGCGCCACGTGTTGCGCCCCATAACGGTCAAGAAACCTCTCATCTTCCTTTATCTCTCCCGCATTAAATGCTGAAGGGACTCTTCGCTGCCTTCACAATCAAACGGTCCGCAAACGCCCAAGCGCCTTCGCCAACTCCAAAGACTTGAATTTGAACAGAGTACGGACCCCGCCCATACTCGCCTTCGGGAGGAGGCATCTTGGTACACTACCCAAGCACATGCCCCCCACCTCAAAAACTCCCAAGGATCACACCAGATTTTCACTTATGGCTGCTACGACGGTGCTCAAAGAAGATTTTTACTTATGGCTGCTACGTCGGTCCTCAAAGCAAAGTACTTTCGAAAAACGGAGTACAGTGACCTCGCCCATACTCCGCTCTCGTGAGGAGGCATCTTGGTACACTACCCAAGCAAACGCGCCTCGCGTCATATTATAATCGTACAGGCCTTTGAGGAAGCCTCATCCTTGTGGTCTCCAAGATAGCCTCCGCGAGGTCTCATCCTTGTGGTCTCCACCTCACCTACGCGGGGTCCCGCCTCGCGGGCCTCAAGACTCGCATGGGCGACGCCTCATACTCACCCTTGCGTTTCTAAAGCCTCGCGGGCCACCCTCGCGGTCTTAGGGCGAGCCCTCGCGATCCCCTTCGCCTCCATGGGTCTTACTCCCGCCTCCTCGCCTATACTGGCCCCGCCTGCATAAGGCCCCCGTACCTGTGTTCATGCAACCTCACCCCTTATTTGGCTATATTCTATTTGGGCCTTCGCCCTATAGGCCTTCGCCCGCCGCTTGCTCCACTTGGAGATAGACCATCCGGTCGTCTCGACATCAACTGCCAATAAGGAGGGCAGCACGAGCCTCGGGAGATCTTCACTGATTTATACGCCGACATTCTCTCGACAAGTGAATCACCTAAGGCGGTTTGCTGAGATCTTCATCATCACAACCGCCTTATCTCCAATCACCGACATGACTTATCTCAACAGCCTGCCTAAAGGGCTTCAACCGGGAGGCTCTTCTCCGGCATCACTCTATAAATAGGGTGATGTCCACCCTAAATCGGGTAAGCTACTACACGCCCCCCCACTCCCCTCTTGCTACTTCTGAGTATTCTTCCTATCTTTTACAGATTACTCTGAACAGCAAGCTTGGAGTCTCAAGAACATCATCTTCTCCATCACATCAACTGAGAGTCCGGGCCTTCTTTAGGAACGAGACTATCAAGGTCTGATGTGATCATGGGATCCTCAAGCAACAACAAAGTGTACCGACGAAGAGGCATTTAATGAAGCTTGGAGCAACTCCGTGGCTGTGGAGGTTCAGTGGCTCAGGCGGCCTAATCCTTGGTTCAGGCGACCACCTGACCAGGAGAAGGCACGCCTCTACGCGAGGACTCCACAAGAGGCCTCAAGGCGAAGGCAAGGCTTCTTCAAGCGAAGACATCCGGCAATGGCGAAGCCCTTCAGCGAAGCCATTCCTCTGCAGCCTCAAGGCGAGGGCTAGGCTTAAGCAAAGGCATCTCGGCGATGGCAAAGGCGAAGCCATTTCTGAGAAGCCTCACGGCGAAGCCCTCAAGCAAGAATCTCCAAAGTAAAGACTTCAAAGTGAAGGTAAAGCCTTCTTTGCGAAGCCTCCAAGAGAGGGCGAGGCCTTTTTGCGAAGCCATCTCCGCGAAGCTTCCGGTGAAGGCGAAGCCTTCTGCGAGGCCTTCCGGTTGACGAAGCCCCAAAATGAAGCCGCCTATGCTCAAATAATGCAGCCACCACTTCCAACCACTCCATCCCATCCGAACACTCCCTCCTTTAAAGGCACACTTGGGAGTTCAAATACTTACCTTTACTTTAGCTTTTACCTTTTTACCTTTCTAGGATAGTATGCCTGTTTAGGCACTTTATGCTTTTGGCATGTCTCGCACATGTGTCGAGTCTGCTCCCTTCTCTTCTATAAAAGGAACAATAGGCTCCTAGAATAGATAGAATATATGTAAAGCTTAAGAAGGACAATTCCTTAAGCTCCGGTTCTCACCCCTTACTATTTTCCGCCATTCCCTTGATAGATTGAATATCATCAAGTTTAATATCTAGTATTGCTCAATCTAGTAGTTGAGTGGTGCTAGATCTTCCATACTCCCCAGGCTTTTCGAATTTTTTGCCAATCCTAGTTGTTGGGAGGTGTCTGTGGCCGTCTCTATCCTTCTTTGTTCAATCGACTCCACCGAGCTAGATCTGCGCTTCCGTACGATCTCGTGGATTCGCGTCAAGCGTACCCGTGATCATATTAAGGTCATCACCAGTGCCTGGGGCACTTGAGGGTAGGCAGCTCCTGCAAGTGCCGCTTGATGGTGCCGTACAGCCTCGACAGTCCTCCGTCCACTTGCAAGCTTTCTTCTTCCGAATTAGGTTGAAGAAAGGCTTGCAACGGTCGCTGAGTTTTCATATAAATCGCCCTGTGGCTACTAACCTTCCCGTTAGTTGTTGGATGTCTTTTAGGTTTCTTGGGATGCGAAGGTTGGCGATGGCCTCTATCTTTGGGATTGGTACGAATCCCTCCTCTTGAGACTTGGTAACCGAGAAATTTCCCTTCGCCATCGCCAAAGATGCACTTCTTTGGGTTCGACGCATGTTGTATGCGCGGAAGTTGGCAAAGGTCTCTTCTAGGTCTTCCAGTGTTTGGCGGTGGCTTTGCTCTTCACCACAATGTCGTCAACATAGGCCACAAGATTCCTCCCAATTTGATCTACGAAGACCCCTGCTCACCAGCCTTTGAAAGGTCACCCCGCATTCTTCAAGCCAAAAGGCATGCAAATGTAGTGGTAGACCGCTTCGCCGGTTGTGAAGGCAGTCTTCATGGTATCTTCAGGATCCATGAAGATTTGATGGTAGCCACTATACGCATAAAGGAAAGAAAGGACTGGATATCGCACAATTGAGTATACTAGTTGGTCTATGGGAGGTAAGAAGTATGGATCTCTAGGGCAGGCCCCGTTGACCCCCTTGTAGTCCAAACACAGGCGCCATTCTACAATTTCTTTTTCAGCAAGCACAAAGATAGCGACCCACTCAGAGTAATGAACTTCCTTAATTAAATTATCATCCAGCAACTTCGCACCTCGGTGCGTATAAACTCTTTTTCGGTCCTGGGGCCATGCCCCTTGTTTTCTACCTAACTGGCTTAAAGCCAGGGAGTACATTAAGTTTGTGGGAGATAACAGAAGGATCTACGCCTGGGAGGTCAGCTAGGCTCCATGCGAAGACGTCCATGTTGGCCTGGAGGAGGTGGATGAGGGCTTCCTTGTCTTTCTCTTGGAGGTCCTTCCCAATGCGGAACCTCTTCCCGGGAGATATCTTAACCTCTCAAAGTCACCAGACAGTGCAGGGCCACTTCGCTCTCGCACAGCTCCTCACCTGGTTTCTTCCTCTTTAACTCCGTGCATTAGGGCTGCTAAGAGGGGCCATCGAGCGCATTGGCATAGTTGCCCTCGCCACATTCTCGGTTAACGTAGATGTAGGCGTCGCCAATGAGGTGCGAAACACCAATGTTAAGGTGCGCACGTCACAGCAAATGTGGAATTCAGTCTGTGTGGAGCGCCAAACTATGGCATTGTAAGGCGAGTGGAGGTCGAGGACGATGAAGTCCACGGCCGGAGTGATAGACCTGCCTGTTTTCCTTGGTGGCGCCGACCATCATAAATGGGAGTGTGATGGCCTCAAGGTTGGGATCTCTTCCTTCCGATCCCAAAAGTCGCTCCTTCACCGGCATGATCTCGAGACAGTGGTACCTTCGCCTCAACAAGTGTGTTCTTGTAAATGAAGTTGGCATTAGCCCCGTATCCATGTAGATCCGGCCAATGTCCCACCCGGTGATGCGAATCGTGATGATGAGTGGATCTCGAGTGGGAAATCGCCATAGAGGTCCCATCGCGACGGTGGATTAGATGGCTAGCCGTGTGATCAAGCTGATAGATCTGCCTCATATAGCGGTGCCTCGCAGCTGCGCCTTCGCACTGGGTGATCACATTGATGTGACCCCGGCAGTGGGATATGATCAGCTCCCCAGGGGCCCTGCTCGTCTATGGTGATCCTGATCGCGATCCTCTCGATCGCCTTCACGCTTGTACCCCCTGGGTGAGTCCCTTCGCGGAGAGGGGTTGCGAAAAAGGAACTCGGTGAGTTTTCCTCGAGCAATCATCTCTGCCAGCATGCACTTAAGTTCCACGCATTCCTCAGTGTCATGGCCCTTATCGTGATGGTAGCGGCAATACTTATTGTTTGGCCTCGCAACGCCCTTGGGAAGTTGGCGAGGTCATTTGGTGATTTCTCTCCTTTGCTCTTGGGCATGGAAGATGTTGGTGCGGGAGTCTCCGAGTGGGGAAAGGGTTGGATATGCCCTGTCCTCGTTGCCTGTAGAGGCGGTTGCCTCCACCGCCCATGGCCCCCGAAGTCTTGCATGCGTGAGGGTTGCCCAGCGCTTCAGCCTGTTGAGCTCTTGAGGTAGGGCCTGGTGACCTCCTCAGTGTGCATGAACCTATTTGCCCTATCTAGGAACTGCACCCTGTTGCGAGGAGGGTTGGTGTGCACGTCGATGAAGAACAGGAAATCCCACCGGTGACCCCGAATGGCTGTTAGGAGACGAGTCTCCTCTCCTGTGTTTAGGACCTGAATAGATTCTCCTTGGAATCATTGGATGTAGTCCTCAACAACTCATCCTTCATTTTTCGTACCTAAAGCAGTGTGTCCTGCAGTTTTCGACGGAGGCTTGGAGACGACAAAGTGGTTAGAGAAAACGCGGGAAAGCTCCTCAAAGGAATCGAATTGCTTACCGCGAAGGGTGGTGTACCAATTGGCGGTAGCTCCGGTGAGGGCACAGCTGAAAGCCCTACAAAGGGTGCTGTCATCGGCCTCGTGATTGCCATCGCAGAGTTGTAGCGCCGGAGGTGGATGTCGTGGTCTGAGAGACCGTCGTAGGAGTCCAACTTGGGCTGGAGAAATTGCTCCGGCAATGGAGCCTCCAAGATCCTCTGGGTGAAAGACTGGGTCCAGAGGTGGTCCAGACCCAGGCTGGTGGAGTAGGGCGTGTTTGCCCTTACCTCCCTCTTCGAGATTTGCTCCAGGCGTCTGGCAAGAGCGGCGAGCGAGGAAGAATGGGCTGGATCAGGACGGGCTTCCTGTTGTGGCGGAGGAAGAGGAGGCTCCTGGTGATTCTGCGGCTGCTAAACCATTTGGAAACCTCGCACGGCCAGGGTGCCGCGCAGATTCTGGACGACCGCCTCAGTGATCGCCGCAAGTATTGTGGGATCAAGACCGCCACCGCAGAATTTTCGCACGATGACAGTGTGCGGCGGCCCCAACACATCGGCTGACCGGTTGTGATTTGTCGAGAGGGTCACACGCCCGATCTTACGGCGGCATCTGCCCCCGCCGTGTCAACGACTTCCTAGAGTGGGCATTGCGATCACCATGGGATGAACTTTCCCGGTTGAGTGGATCGACGCTCCATGGTTTACAGCGGCGGCGGGTGGATTTCTCCTTCCACGGCCATTACTGGGCCGGCGCTCCTTCGTTAGGCATGGTTTCTATTCTTAGGTGGTTTCTTTCATGGGATTGTTGAAGTTCCCACAGACGGCGCCAATCTGATAGCTTGGTTCCTTGACGGACCGGGCTTCCGGGATACTCGAACGGTAGAAGAGACAGTTAGAACGACGGTGTGAAGCTCCGATGTAATCTACAAGATGTAAAACGGAATACTAAGGAGCAGAAGAGGAGTGGGGGTGTGTAGATAGGGTGTACCTTTCCCAAGCCGTCCTTTTATAGGAGGCGCTGAAGTAGCGGTTGTCCCATGATCCGGAGTAGTGGAGTGCTCCTCACTTTCCAGAGTAGTGGGAGAATGGAGGTGTGGTGGAGAACATGGGTAGGTCGTGGGGATGACCGTTCCCAACTTCCTTTCCTCGGTCTGTGGCATTGTTGTTAAGTGCTGGATGGCGAAGGCTAGGAGATGAGAGGACCCCGCCTAGCGAAGCCAGGAGATGCGAACTCGCGAGGTCCTGGCGAAGCCAGTAGGTGCGAAGCTCTCCTGATAACGCCTTCACGAGATGCGGTGGTATCGCGGTGCATTTTCTTGGTTACCGCTGATGATGACGCGAGGGGCGAGACGCGAGGGGGCATTTGCTTGGGTAGTGTACCGGTTGGGAGCTTGGCCTTAGTTTGGTGCAATAGGGCCTCTCAGGTTTGGCCTTGGTGGAGCCTCTTGTGGTCATTGGTAGGGTCTAGGAGGTGGAACTTGGGGTTTGTAGGTGGATGTGGTAGGTTTAGTCCAATTGGCCGGGGCTTGGGAGCTTGGATAGGTAGGTGAGGTGTAATGGGCTGTCATCTTCCTTGTTTTCCTATCCAACTTGATGGCCTTATGTAATAGATCATTGAAACACCTATATTCACACAAGTCCGAGATCCATGCAAGCTCGGGTTTCAATCCATATAGGAACCTAGCCATCTTGGCTTCCTCCCCTTCCCTCACGTTGGCCCTCATCAAAGCCCCTTCCAACTCCTTGTGGTAGTCTTCCAGGATCTTGTACGTTACACCAAGTGTTGGAGCCTTTGTCAACATCCCCTATCATAGTAGGGTGGAACAAACCTTTCCTCATGACCACCTTCAGTTGTTCCCAAGTGTCTATCGGATGCCTTCGAGCCCTTCTTCTTTCCATGTTCACTTGGTCCCACCAAGTGAGGGCATACCCGGTGAACTCCACAACCGCCAACTTCAACCGCAAATGGTCTGGATATCCAAGACAATTGAAGACCATCTCCGCCTTCCTCACCCACTCTAGGAACTCCTCCGGGTCACTTTTTCCATGGAATGGAGGCACTTGTAGTTTCACATGGCTCAAAGCTTGTTGTTCAATGGCATCCTCCCTCCTTCTTGGATCTCGGCCCCTAGCTTGTGGAGGTAGCCCTATGTCATCATTCCCTTGCCATTCTATCCTTCTAGGACCCATCACCCTAGGAGGATTGTAGTAGCTCCCATCCAAGTAGGCATAGTCATCATCTCAGGTTCCTTCAAGTCCTCCAACCATTTCTCCTTCTTCATCCTCAAAGATGGTGTCAATAGGTTGGTTTTGGTATAGGTGGGTCTAGACGGAGGCATAGAAAAAGGGTAAGGTGAGTCTTGGGAGTTAGGGTAGGTCTTTGTTGGGTTTAGGCCTCGGTTGGGTAGGGAATGGATGGTGGGGTGTTGGCTTGCACACTTGGTGTCTCTTGTGTTTTCCTTCCACTAGCATCATTATAGGCAGCCCCTTCTTCCTCCCATTCCTTTCTCTACCCTTGGATCTTTAGCTCCTTTTCCATTCTTACCATTCTCTCCTCATTTTCAATCAATTTTGCTCCCAAACCTTCAACAACTTTGGCAAGTGCATCAATCTTGGCTCCCAAGTATTCTCCTTGTGTATTTCTTGCCATCATGTAGAAAATAGCACAAACACACAAACACACTATGGACCTTACTAACCTCGTTTAAGGGAAACACTCGTGTTTACTCAATTTTTCAAAATGCAAGGCTCTCTCTGCCTATTGACACTCACCCTCAAGAACTCGTGAGCAATCAAACACACCTTCCTCGAACTCCAAGTTCTTGGGTGTTAATGTACTTGCGCAGCCCCAAATGACCAACCTTAATGCCCAAATATTGAACACCAATTGAGTTATATGTCAACTACTAAAATTAGTGGGCTAAGCTAGGTGGTTGGGGGCCGAAGTAATAAGGAAAAACGTTTTGGAAAGGTTTTGAAAATTCTGCAATCACAACTTTGGTGTGCCGAAAAGCGGTCACACTCACAATCCAACTTTGAGCTTTCAAATCTGTTTTTCGTGTGATTTCCTTCACACACTTTGTAATTCAATCTCTCCTCAAGAGGATCATTGAACAATACCGCGAAAACCCAAGACAAGACCAGCAAAGGTCACACTTTTCAGCCGGAGCTTTGTTTGCACACCCGATTGGGTAAGTGTTGAAAACCTCAACTTTGGAACACATTAGAGTTCGATTCAGTGAAAATTTCCTTCATGAACGTTGTGGAACACACTTTTTCCTAGCTGAACGTGGCAGGATTTTGCCTCAACAACCCAGAAAATCTTTCAGATTTACGCTGAAACAAGACACAGCATTTCAGATCTACAAAGACCGAAAGTGAAAACAAAAGGGTTTGGCCTTTCATCGATCTTACCAGCATTTCCTGAGCTCCCAATGCTCTGATACCACTTGATATGTCCCTTGACTAGGTAGGAAAAGGGGTCTTTAAGCAGAATCGAAGCTCACAATGCTTGCTTGATGGTGGGAAGTGAAACCGGCCCCTTCACCTCCAAGGCTTGGTGACACCTCTCTCAATGGTGTGAGAGCAACACCAAGGATGATCCTTGAGCCATGAACAAGCCCCAAGAGCTGAGTATGGAAAGGTAGAGGTTGAGAGCTCAAGAGTTCAAACAATTTGGTTTGAATTTTGCAAAATGAGTTCTAAGGAGGCTAGGGAAGGTTTCGGCCTCTTTAGCCTAGGGTTACCTCTAGCAGGTTCATCCAAGGGTCTAGATCACTCCTAGGATGACCTAAAAGGTTTTGGAACTAATCCTAAAGTCTTAAGATAATAAAAGAGATCAATTAGGGAAAAACCAGCCCCATTACAAGTCTAACCCTAGCTACATTCCAAAATCAACCATAAATGAAGTCTAGGGTACTTCTACAAGCTTGGTCAGATTATTGGTGAGTTGGAGGAGTGACTTGGACCAGCTAATGGTGGCCAAAACAGCTGGGAGATGCCACATGGAGGAGGAGGTGTGCAATCCGGTACAATGACATCACCACCTTGGCTGCTTGTGCACCGATCTTGCAAATCTTCTCCGTAAGGCTGTAGTGCTCCAAATCGAGTTAAACAACTTCCATTAATTAGCTCTCTTCCTGATCTACAAAATGGTGCCTTGAAGCAACCCATTTGGAGCTCGGACGAGAAAGTTAGGGCCATGGAAATTTGTTGTCCCCTAGGTGCCACCAACGGTATGGCCTCCAAGCGGGCCGATGAGGCACCGATTTTGTTTTGATTACACAGGATGTTGTAGAAGTCCAAATGACCTGAAACTACTTGCATTGGCTTTCTCTTTTCCAGAACTAGAAAATGGTGTCTTTAAGTTAGGCCTCTTGGAAGCAGCTGCCCATTTGAACCATCCTCTTCGGCTTTTGAACTTAGGTGGATGATGCTCAATAAGCGAACCTTCCTCTTCAAGCTTTACTCTTGTGCAATGACATTCAATCCCATTCCTTCAACCCTCTTGGCAGCTTCTTGGACTTCCTCCTCTTGCTCCATAGCTGCTCCAATGTTGTCCAAAAGACTAGGGTTGGTCCAAGAACCTATGACAACATTGGAGCACCTTACCATCTAACCCGTACTGTTGTTGTACGAGAATTCCACTAACGGAAATTGTTGATCCCAATCTCCCCAAAATCTACAAAGACAGCTCGAAGCATGTCCTCGACTATCCGAATCACCCATTCCGATTGGCCATTGGTTTGGGGATGGTAAGCTGTACTCAGATGGAGTTGCATGCCCAATGCTTTATAGAAAGCACCCCAGAATCATGCGGTAAAGCGTGGGTCATGATCAGATACAATGGAGTCTGGCAATCCATGTAACCGCACAATCTCTCTGATGTACAGATGGGCAAGCTTCTCTAGAGGGTCTGTCATTCGTATAGGCAAAAAGTGAGCACACTTTGTCAGACGGTCCACGATAACCCAGATGGCATCGTGGTGAGACCGAGTCAAGGGTAATGCGGTCAGAAAGTCCATCGTAACGTTTCCCCACTTCCTGACTGGAATGGGCAAAGTTTGCACAGTCCCTGCCGGTTTCTGATGCTCCACCTTCACCCGCTGACAAGTGACACACTTAGACACATGTGTGGTGATATGCCTCCGCATACCAGGCCATCAGAAGTGAGTGCGTAAGTCCTGATACATATTCTCACTACCGAGGTGTATACTCAACCGGCTAGAATGTGCCTCTTCCAATTTCATCTCGAAGTGCCTGATCATCCGGCACGTATAAGTGATTTCAAAACTACAGCCATCCTGCCTATACTTTGGAATGCCGGTAGCAGTGCTCCCTTGTCCTCTCTCGGACAACTTCTTCAACCCCGCATCCTTCCCTTGTGCCTCGCGAATGTCAAGCCACTCGGAATGGATGGTCAAAGTGTACACTGAGTATGCTACCAGATCGCCACTTGTGCCAAAGGCACGCGATCATTCTCCTCGATCCGGTCCTCGTGTTGCCTCCTTGACCAAACCGGTATACTTCATGCTCGGAGCAGCGACAACTATATTACCTTTGCCGGCGGTGTACTCGATACTACGGTCATAATCCTTGATGTACTCGAGCCACTGCGCTGCCCTCATGTTCAACTCCTTTTGAGTGAATAGATACTTCAGACTCTTGTTATCGGTGAAGATCTGAAACTTGTTGCTGAGCAAGTAGTGTCTCCATTGCTTCAAAGCATAGATTACCGGCATAGATCGTGTGTCGGATAGTTCTGCTCATGCGGTCGAAGCTGTCTCGACCCATAAGCTATCACATTCCGCTCTTGTATCAACACACATCCTAACCCTGACCTAGATGCGTCTGTGTAGATCACATATGGTAGGCTTGGGTTTGGTAAAATCAAGATCGGTGCGTTGGTCAACTGCCACTTCAACTCCTGAAAATCCTGCCCACATTCCTCGGACCAGATGTACGGTTGACCCTTCTTGGTCAACTGAGTAAGTGGGGAAGCTAAAATGGAGAATCCTGGTACGAATCTCCGATAGTAGCCTCGCCAGTCCCGTAAAACTTATGATCTCACGTGATACGATCACGGGTACACTTGACGCGGCCGCGAGATCGTGCGGAAGCGCAGATCTAGCTCGAAGGATTTGATGAACAAGAAGGGATAGATTCGGCCACGACACCTCCCAACTACGAGATTGGGCAATATCTGCGATAATCCTGGGGAGTATGGAAGATCTAGCACCTCTCAACTACGAGATTGAGCAATACTAGATATTAAACTTGATGATAAACAATCAAGGGGGATGGCGGAAAATATCAAAGGGGTGAGAACCGGGCTTAAGGAATTTTCCTTCTTAAGCTTTAAACATGTTCTGCCTATTCTAGGAGTCTGTTGTTCCTTTTATAGGGAAGAAGGGAACAGACTCTTACATATGCGCATGCATGCGATAAAGTGTATAGTACTTTTGCATGCATGTCTGACTAAAAGATAAAAAGGTAAAAGCTAGTAGGTAAGTACACTTCCGAGTGTCAGCGTGAAAGGCGGGAGGGTGCCAGAATGGTCGGGAGTAGTTGGCCGACTTGATAAGCTTAGGTGGCTTTGCTTTAGGGCTTCGTCTGACTGGAGGCCCCGCTCTGAAGGCTTTGCCTTTGTTGGGAAGCTTCGTGGAGAAGGCTTCGCCTAGTTAGCCTCGCCTTCTCTTTGAGGCTTCGCGATTGAAGGCTTCGCCTTTGCTTGGAGGCTTCGCAGGAGGGAAGTCTTCGTGTTGTAGGCTGCGTCCTCGCCATGAGGCTTTGCTGGGATGGCTTCGCCCAAAGGCTTCGCCTTCGCCAGGAAGCTTCGCATGGAGGTTCGCTTTCATCTTGAAGACTTCATGATGAAGAGTCTTGCATGAGGGCCTAGCCGTGAGTGTTCGCGAGGATGGTTTCGCCTGAAGGCTTCACCATCGCCGGAACACCTTCGTTTGAGGAAGCCTAGCCCTCGCCTTGAGACTTCGCAGGAAGGGCTTCGCTTGAAGGCCTCGCCATTGCCTGGATGCCTTAGCATGATGTAGTCCATCCTTCATCTTGAGACTTCCAGGGACGGCTTTGCCAAAGGGCTTTGCCATCGCCTGGATGCCTCCATGTGCAGAAGCCTATCCTTCGCCTTGAGGCCTCGTATAAGGTCCTCGCGTGGAGGCGTTGCCTTTTTTCCATGTCAGGTGCTAGTCCAGACCATGGATTAGGTCGCCTGGGTCTCTGAACCTACTCGCCAAGGGATTAAAGTGATAGTCTCGTTCCTAAGGAAGGCCCGGACTCTCGGTTGAGGTGGTGGAGAAGATGAGGTTCTTGAGATTCCAAGCTTGTTGTTCAGAGTAATCTGTGAAAGATAAACAGAATACTCAGGAGTAGCAAGAGAGGAGTGGGGGGGGCGTGAAGTAGCTTACCCGATTTAGGGTGGACATCACCCTATTTATAGAGTGATGCCAGGAGAAGAGCCTCCCGGTTGAAGCCCTTAGACAGGCTGTTGAGATAAGTCTGTGTCGACCGATTGGAGATAAGGCGGCCGTGATGATGAAGATCTCAAAGAAACCGCCTTAGGTGATTCGCTTGTCAGAGAATGTCTGGCGTATGAATCTGGTGAAGATCTCCCAGGCTCGTGCTGCCCTCCTTATTGGCCGGTTGATGTCAGACGACCAAGTGGTCTATTTCCAAGTGGGGCAAGTGGCGGGCGAAGGCCTGTAAGGGCGAAGGCCCAGATAGAATATGGCCAAATAAGGAGTGAGGGTTGCACGAACCTGGGTACAAGGGCCTTATCTGGGCGGGGCCAGTATAGGCAGGAGACTGGGAGTAAGACCCATGGAGGTGAAAGAGATCCCGAGGGCTCGCCCTAAGACCGCGAGGGTGGCCCGCGAAGGCCTTAGAAACGCAAGGGTGAGTATGAGACGTCGCCCATGCGAGACTTGAGGCCCGCGAGGCGTGACCCCGCGCAGTGAGGCCGAGACCACAAGGATGAGATTTCCTCAAAGGCCTTGTACGATTATAATATGACGCGAGGGCGCGTTTGCTTGGGTAGTGTACCAAGATGCCTCCTCCTGAGAGCGGAGTATGGGCGGTGGTCCCGTACTCCGCTTTTCCGAAAGTACTTTGGCCGAGGACCGATGTAGCAGCCATAAGTGAAGATCTTTTGTGATCCTTGTGAGTTTGAGAGGGGAGGGAGGGCATTTGCTTGGGTAGTGTACCAAGATGCCTCCTCAAGGCGAGTATGGGCAGGGTCCCGTACTGCTTATATTCCAAGGCTCGAGCCGGCGAAGGCGCTTAGGCCGCTTATGGGACCGTTTGAGTGTAACGGCAGCGAAGAGTCCCTTCAGCATTTAATGTAGGAGAGATAAAGGAAGATGGGAGGTTTACTGACCGTTATGGGACGCGACACGTGGCGCTGTAGGGGTCGATTACGCTTTGCAAAAGCGTTTCTCCTTTTTGTATGGCAGGGGAGAGGTTTAACAACCGCTGGATGCTGGCACGTGGCGCCTCATGAGCCAATCACGCTTAAATAGCGTTTTTTCACTTTGGCGGGCTTATAAAAGCGTATCCGAGAAGATTGGAGCCTTTCTTCTTCATTTTCGTATTTCCTCGCTCTGCTCTGCGTAACCTTTTCGCATTCTTGCGTTTCTTGACATTTATCGGTAGTTGAGAGGTTTTCTGCGGTGATTCCTTCTTTTGCTTGAGACTCCGCTTGCTACCCGCTCATCTCGCCAACCGCTCTGTCCACCTTTCCTACCGGCAACAAATCAAGTAAGATTCCGTTCTCCGGCACACCGAGTGTTTCTAGTTCTCTCGAGCGCACCGAGTGCTTGACAAAATGCCTTTGCTAGGCCGCTCCGATTTATATGTCTCGTTGTTCCCCTTTTTTTTGCAGAGATGAGTTCCAAGGAAGCTGTTCGCCCAAAGTGGTCGCCCCTAGAGAAGACCACGGTGAAGTTCGAGAAAATTCACCAGATATGGTGGAGGCCTTCGGCCTGTGGAAAAAGCGCCGGCATATACGTCCCTGTGCGGGCATTTGTCGGGCGATGGCTTGGCCCGTCACCGAGGAGAACAAGGAGAACCGGTGCCGTGCTCGTACACGGCGCAGCTTGCGGCGGGATTGCGGTATCCCCTCCCTCGCTTTGGTGCAAGATTTATGCGCAGAGTGGGGGATGCCGCCAACTCAGTTGGCTCCCAATACTTTTCTGACTATAGCGGGCTTCATCGTCGCCTGCCACATGGCCGGTGTGCAGCCATTCGCCGATGTCTTCAACCGTTTTTACCGGCTGGAGCCGAGAAGCGGGAGCGCGTTCTTCACGTCACTCCCATAAACGTTGGAGGTAACCACTCCATCTCTTTCACCGCCTCACCAAGATCCTACCACGACTGGCATGGGTCTTTTTTCTTCTTGCCCCGTGAAGGCTCATGGGATTTTCCCGTGGCGAGGACGCGGCAATCCGTGCAAAGCATTGTGCGGAGGCCTGAACTGACTCATGGGGGAGTGCGGTGGCAGGCGATGTCCAATCGCTAGGGTGGTTGGACGATGTTTTGTCAAGGAGTGCATGCGACGAGTTTTTCCCCTTCTCGCCTGCCCAATCCGGATGAAACCACCTCGCGGTGGGCTGGAATCAGCACGGGCTTCGTGTTGGACCCCGAGGTGCCCCCGCCGTACGAGGGATGGGCGCCTGTCCACCGTGGGACGCTGATAGATTCTTTCTACGCCGCACTGGCGAGGCCCAAAGGTACGCTTTGCATACACATAATCATACTGTAAAACTTAAAAGAGGTCTGGTAGAACCTGGTCTGAAGACTTTCTTTATGTTTTGTAGATGTCGTCGCAGAGTCTGGCGAAACCCAGGGCAAGAAAGCGTCCATGCGCATTGCCCAGCGAGTGCACCTGGCTTGTGCATTCGGGAGGGATGCCCCTTCTGGGGCAGTGAAGGTGTTGGGACGAATCATTCCCAAGCTGCCCAAGAAGAGGGCTGCTACCAAGTCCTTGGCGTCTTCTCAGCCAGAGAAGAAGAAGAAGAAGGTGGCTGCTGCGCAGCCTGGAGAAGAGAGTGCCCCCGCTGTTGCTGAGGGGGCCAGGGCTGAAGAGCCAACTGGGGAGGCTGAGAGGCCTGCTGAAGTGGAGGGGCCTGCCGCAGTTCTTTTAACTGCGGAGGCTAGGGAGCCTGTTGGGGAAGAAGTTCCCTGTACCGTGGAGAAGGCTGGAGAGCCTGTGGCTGAGGAAGCCAAGAGTGGAGGTCGAGGTGCCTCTCGCTGTTGAAGAGGTCGTGCCCTCTGCGGAGGGCCCAGAGGGAGCGCAGATAGACAGCGCTGCTCCCATAGAGGCTGTACCCATCTCAGTGGTGCAGCCTATTTCTCCTGAGGAGGCTGCTGCTGAAGCCTTCGTGTCTGGGCTTTTTGCAAGCCCCTCACCAGCTCAAGGCGAGGATTTGCCCGGGCATGTGGTGGCTGCAGAGATTCTTTCTGGGGGAAAGGTGCCCCCTCCCAAGGGCAAAATGTCAGCGGTTGACATCCTGATCTCTATGAGAAGGAGGGGCATCCAAGCCGCCAAGGCTATTGGAGGTTCTGGCCAACAGGAGGTATCAGTCACTCCTGTGGAGGAGGTGGAGACCCCTAATGCCAGGGATGTGATCCCTGCAGCAACCCCTCCTGGAGAGGGGATCCCTGAAGTGGTTCTCTCAGGGGAGCAGGCCCCCGCAACAAAGGGGAAGGGGATTCTGAGGGTTGAGGAGACTTCTTCTTCCTCTGACAGTGAGGCCCCTGGGGAGGGGGGTATGGTAACGCGGTCCTCTACGAGGACTAGTGGTTGGGAGATTGCCCAACCTTCCAGCAGCCAGCTGGAAATCAATGAATGGGGGCGTCCTCCTGCTGGTGAGTTTTTCTGACTTGAAAGCGCTTTCTTTGCTTTGAGTTCGCATTTCTGTTATCCAATTGCTGATGCCTGTACTTTGTAGGTGCGGGCCCTTCAGGCCAAAGGGTTGGTCCCCGTGAGGCCCCCGTGGACCAAGGGGTCCTAACCGAGATCCCTGCAGATTTGGGGACCAGAACTGAGGTCCTTGAGGAAACCGGGGTCTGGTCCCATTATTTGGAGCGGAGGCGCGTTGCTGCCCAGTCGACCCCTAAGTGGTCTGAGGTGCCGGACCTTCTGAGGGTCCAAAGGCACCAGGCCAGGCTTGGGGTGTACAAGGAGCAAGGGAGGCTCCTGAAAGATGCGTGGGATCCAGTCTTCCTTCTCAGGAATAGCAGCTCTCTGCTGATGGGAGGGGAGCAGACTCTCCTATCTTGCCTGGAGGGGCTGCGTACCCCTTTTGACCGAGAGGTGACGGAGCGGAGTTTAGACTCCCCTGCCAAGTTCATGCAGGACGCAGCCCAACAGAGTCTTCAGGTGAGACCCACTTTTGATCTTTTATGTATAAGTTCAGTCTGGCCTCTTTTGCCTTTGTTGAAATTGAACTGGGTGCGGCGGCCGTCAAAGGATACGCTACCTCGGAGCAATAGCATGACTTCTGAAGTATGCCAATAAGCGGGACGACGCCCAAATTGATGTGATCACGGGGAGGTAAGTGATCACGAGCTCGGATCTAGCTCGAAGGAGGCGGTTTCCAGCAAGAATGGAAACGAAGAACAGAGGAAGAACACAAAGGAAACAGATTCGGCCAAGGGAACCTCCTCACTACGAGGTGAGGCAATGCCCTTGAAAGTGCCTGGGAAAGGAAAATGGGACCTAGAACCTTTTGACTACGAGATCAAACAATGATAGGTATTTTATTGGATCCTCTTGGAATGGATCACTAATGGATTGGTGGAGCAAGATTTGAGACCCACGAAGAACAATATGCGTACTTCCGCAAATATGTGTTCTTACAAAATGAGTTCTGCCTAATACTTAGGTTACAACCTCCTTTTATAGAAGGAGAAAGAAAGAAGTAAATAATAAAGGATGTCTTGACAAGGGAACAGCTTCCTGGATCCATGGTAGGCGAAATGAGAGGTGGCAGCGGATGTGACATTGTAGGCTACCTGCTTTTGCGGCTCCCATTTCCCCATGAATTGCTTTCGGCGGGAAAAGGGAAGAAGAGGACCCCCGCACAAGTTGAAGGGTTCGCACGACTTGTGTATGGAAGCCTCTTACGCTTGGCGAACACCAGGCTTCGCTTGTTTCGAAATGAGGCACGGGGTCTTCGCCAACGACCATGGGGGTCGCAAAGAGCCGGGGCTTCGCAAATGGCCTTGAGTTCGCCCAAAAGGACCATGGGTTCGCCAGTGGTCAATGGGCTCGCCAATAGCCATGGGTTCGCCGTTGAGGCTTGGCCTTGCCAAAGGCCAAGGGTCCGCCAAAGGGACATGGGTGTGCCACGCGCCTTGCGAGTACGGTCTTGTCTTAGGGCCTCGCCAGTACTGCGAATGTGGCTTCCTCCTTTTCTGAGCCTTCGCCAAGGGCCCTTTAGACCCTCCAGTGGAAAGGTCGCGCCTTGTCACAAAAATGGGGCTGATGTCCACATCATACCCTCCCTCTTCAGAAGAATCCGTCCTCGGATTCATAAGGAAATTGTCCCTACAAATCTTAAGACACCACAACAAACTTGAAGAAGCATCAAGGGTTAGTGAACTAAAAGCGTTAGACATCAAAGTTCCCTTAAAAATAGATCAAGGAATTAGATGGACAATCCGCCCTTTCTCTTCGCTTCACTCTTATACTTAGCCTTAAGACAAGCCCACGTAGTTATTCCGGGATCAAATATGAGCCTCGGCCATTCATGGGCATGGCCCCAATGTACCGGGCCTGAGTCATGTCCCATAACAGACATGGGATCGCCAACTATGTCACCCAATTCATGCTTAATGTTAAGAGATGAGAGAGTAGAAGCACAGTTACCCATGTTCGCTCTCTCCCTCTTGCTCTTTTCTTCCTTTCCGAGAGGGGGTGACACTTCCTTCCCGGACTGTTGAAGGCTTCCTTCAGCCTTACTTTCCACAGCGATCTGTTCATTCAAAGAAGATAAACAAGGGGGTTGCAAGACAGAAATTAGTGGAAAAGTTGGGTCGGTTGAAGGCATGTTTTCCTCATTTCCACTATTTTGGCTCATGGAGCTTCCCTCTTGTTTTCTCTCTGCCTTCTTCTCAATCTTTTCTCTCAGATCGCTCTCTTTCTCGCTCAAGGTCTCTTGGACCGCCTCGCTTTTCTCTCTTTCTTCTTTTTCCTTTCCCCTCGTAATTTCTCCTTTCCTCTCGCTTATTTTCCTCTCAACCTTACCACCGGTTGCAGCTTCCTCCATGTGTCCTTGTAACATCTGGTCTGGACCATGAGTACAAGTTGTTTTAGCTCATCAATGATAGTGGAGGAGCTGGGTCTTTGAGGCACTTCTGGGGTTGCTTCGCCCTGGGGGTCAGAAGGTGATTGGCGCGACGAAGCCAACTTGTGAGTGGGGGCCCGCGTTGGCTTGCGGTTGGTGGATGGGAACCGCGAATGAGAGGGCTCAAAGGGAGTCGTACAGCTAGGATACGACGGAATGGGGAATAATACGAGGATGAAGGGTAAGTCCTCCGGTGCTTGAGGTAGCGATAGCGAGGGGGTATCTTGGCGATGGCAAGGGATCGCCACCACCCGTCCCAGTGCGGACTCGAGTAATACTCATATGCGGCAGGTATGGAGGATCAAATTCAGAGGATGGGGTCGGTTCGGGCCAGGTTTCTTGGCCAAGGGGGTACTCTGAATAGTTCCCTGAGTATGTATGGTCGAGGGTTTCCTCCGCCCAGAAATCAGATTCTTGATACCAAGGATCCGATCCCGGGTAGTAGTCCTCTTCCACATACTCCATGAGACTCAAGTTCTGCACATGGGAACAGTTTTGTGAAGCCTCGCTACACTCCCTTAGTGTTTACACTCTTCTCTCGTGTTTTAGAACACAACGGTTCTTTCAAGCTTCAAAACTTACCACCAATCTGCGATTAAGATCAAATGCAAACATGCAAAGAATATCCAAAGAAATCTTAGCAATGTCCGAAACAAGTAAAGCACAAAGTTCTAGTTACTCAAACTAGCTTTTGAAGTTGGTTGGTGGTCGACGAAGTTGGAAGTGAGATAGAAAAGCCTTTTACAAACACAAAGTTCAGGTTTTGAAATTATTTTCGATCTGTGAGTACTTATTTACTCCGAGTTTCGGATGAACTCTTCAAGAACACTTAGAACTTTTCCCGAAATTATGAACTGATTTGAATATTTCTTTTACGTAAACTCTTGTTCTTTTGCACACGGGAATCTCTTTTCTTTTTCAAATCCGAAATAACTCACAGATTTATGAACCTTTAAGAACTTTAAACAAGGGTAACAAATATTCGGTTTCTCTCAAGAGATCATTAACCGATAACTTTTCTTCAAGTTTTCGAAAAGAACAGCAAAGGTTTTAACTTGAAGAAAGTAAACAACTGATACGGCAAGATACCTCCGACAAGCGCTTTGGCTCGATACCAACCGATGTGATCACAGCGTGGGTAAGTGATCACGAGCTCGGATCTAGCTCGAAGGAGGCGGTTTCCGGCAAGAATGGAAACGAAGAACAGAGGAAGAACACAAAGGAAACAAAGATTCGGCCAAGGGAACCTCCTCACTACGAGGTGAGGCAATGCCCTTGAAAATGCCTGGGAAAGGAAAATGGGACCTAGAACCTTTTGACTACGAGATCAAACAATGCTAGGTATTATATTGGATCCTCTTGCAATGGATCACTAATGGATTGGTGGAGCAAGATTTGAGACCCACGAAGAACAATATGCGTACTTCCGCAAATATGTGTTCTTACAAAATGAGTTCTGCCTAATACTTAGGTTACAACCTCCTTTTATAGAAGGAGAAAGAAAGAAGTAAATAATAAAGGATGTCTTGACAAGGGAACAGCTTCTGGATCTATGGTAGGCGAAATGAGAGGTGGCGTGGATGTGACATTGTAGGCTACTGCATGCGGCTCCCATTTCCCTATGAATTGCTTTCGGTGGGAAAAGGGGAAGAAGAGGACCCCCTGCACAAGTTGAAGGGTTCGCCGACTTGTGTATGGAAGCCTCTTACGCTTGGCGAACACACAGGCTTCGCTTGTTTCTGGAAATGAGGCACAGGGTCTTCGCCAACGACCATGGGGGTCGCAAAGAGCCATGGCTTCGCAAATGGCCTTGAGTTCGCCCAAAAGGACCATGGGTTCGCCAGGGTCAATGGGCTCGCCAATAGCCACGGGTTCGCCGTTGAGGCTTGGCCTTGCCAAAGGCCAAGGGTCCGCCAAAGGGACATGGGTGTGCCACGCGCCTTGCGAGTACGGTCTTGTCTTAGGGCCTCGCCAGTACCCTGAATGTGGCTTCCTCCGCTTCTGAGCCTTCGCCAAGGGTCCTTTAGACCCTCCAGGGGTAAGGTCGCGCCTTGTCACAAAAATGGGGCTGATGTCCACATCACAAATAACAGAGATTTCCTCACTTAGAGGGAGCCGGAGACCTCAAAGAAGAGGGAGGAGGAGCTCGGAGGCGCACGCCAAACGTGTGGCCCAACTAGAGAGTTAGTGCGACTACGTTAACAAGGAGCGAGTAACCAGCAGGTTATACCGGTATGAGCAGGCCAGCCTTATTGGCGCGTTCAAGCAACGCTTCCTCCAGCAGGTAGCAGGCTTAGAAACCCAGCAGGGAGAGATTGCTGCTTTGAAGGAGTCTCTTCAGTCAGCGAAGGCTGAGGCTGAACAGGCGAAGGCTGCAACCAAGGAAGCGGAGCGCCAGGCCCTCGCTCAAGCTCACCTGGCAGACCAACAGATAAAAGAAAGCAGGCTTGCTGCTGAGGTTGCCACGAAGGCACGCCTAGAGGTCGCCACCAATCTTGAGAAGGCGGTGGCCTCAGTAAAGGAGATGGAGAAGGCTTTGGGCCTCTCTCCTTTTGCAGGCGAGGATCCTGAGTCCTCTTCTTCTATCAAGATGTCCATCCCTGAGCGGGTGCCAAGACTGATGGAGAAGTTTGGCGAGATTCAAGCTTTAGGCGAAGCGGGGGCGCAGGCCTACGAGGAGGGCTGGCTGCGATGCCGCTTCCAAGTGGAGAAGGCATTCCCAGAGTTAAGTCTTGGGATCCTGGATGCTGCCAATACCAATGAGCCAACAGGAGAGGCGCTGCTCCATTTGGGGGAGCAGGGGAGGAAGATGGGCGATGCCTGGTATGCCCTTTTGGACTAGGGTAGAGGCTCAAACATGTGGATGCCCCTCCTATTTCGTGCAAAGACCTGCATTCATGCATACTTTTGGGAATGAGATGAAGTAAAATTGATGTGAGCATGGCCAAGACCAAACCAAATGATGTGGATATGTAATCATCGAAAGCTGGAGCAATGGACTTCTTATTGAGGCTCTTTTCAAGAGGAGAAAATGGCTTTTGAATCACCTCAGTCGGAGTTCCGGAGCTCAAGATATTCAGAAAACCGTGAAGATCCAAGAACCAAAGCGACAGAGCCAAAGTGACCCAAACTTGGATCAAAGCGATCGCCCAGCCCAGGATGGCTTGTCAACAAGTGATGGGCAGGTGACCAGGCGAGAACCAGCGACCAAAACCACTGGCCTGTGCGATTGCACAGCTCCTCGAGATGCCTTCCCTCGACCGGGCGAGAACCAGGCGACAAAACCCTGGATCGGGCGATCGCACAGCTCCCGAAATCAGCTTCCCTCCACCTTTTTGAAACCTAGCCATTTTTGTTGACTATCACTATTTGTAATATTAATTCCTATTTTCAGCCCCTTTTGTAATTTCTTTGGTTTCTATAAACCATATAACTTCATAAACATGAGTTATATGATTTATGGAAATTAGAGAAAAGGGTTTTCAACCCTTCCCATCCATCTCTTACACCCTTCACCTCACCCACCTTAATCCTAGGAAGCTTGTCCCTAAGCCTCCTCTCTCCTCCCTTCCCTCACCATTTTAGTTAGGCTTAGGGTTCATTTGCAACTTAGAACTCATTTGTAAAGAACATATTGCTGCCGAAAATATCAAGGCCATTGTTCTTCATTTGTTCTCAAATCTTGCTTCATCAATCCATTAGTGATCCATGCAAGAGGGTCCAATTAAATACCTAGCATTGTTTGATCAAGTAGTCCAAAGGTTCTAGGTTCCATTTCCCTTCCCCATTGCCAAAATTGTGGCTCCATTTCCTTGGAGTTCTTCCTCACTCAAGCTAGATCAAAGCTCATGATCATGCAACCCTAGTGTGATCATATCAAAAATTTCCTTTTATCTTCACTGTCTTGTAGTCTCGCTTTATTTTGCGATAGTAATGTAGGGCACGTTAGCTAGGTTAACAACCATAGGCTAAGTCCTGTTTGTGGAGAGAAAACCCTTCTGGGATTCGCAACGGCGAAGCCACAGAGATCACTTGTTAAGGAGCTGGAGACTTGGTTTGAGTTCCTGGTGACAAGGTATTTAAAACCCGCAACGGCGGAGCCACATATATCTTTGAAGGCCATGGGTAATTTTTTAGGGAGCGAGCCCTTGGGTAGTGTACAGTGTACCAAGTAGAAGATCCCTGCAGATTATTCCTCATTTATATGATAGGAATGAAGTAAAAAACTCAGTTTACCTCGAGTCCGAAGTCGCTTGTTGGCGAAGGTAGTAGGGCACTTGTTGAGACAAGTGGAGAACCATCGAGGTTACGGGAGTGAGACCCGTTGCTGTGTTTGAGGAGCCCGTGCGGAAGGTCTGCTATGGCGTGCGAGGACGTCTTACACATAGACCTTCCTGAAGGAGCCAAATAAAGGGGGGTTATCCTTCCGCAGCGCAAGGGGATTACCCTTGGGGCGGGGTGAGTTGAAGGTCGGTTGGGGAATGAGACCCGCAACCACCTGGGTGGAGAAGTCCGAGCGGAAGGTCTGCTGTGGCGTGCGAGGATGGCTTACACATAGACCTTCTGAAGGAGCCATAAGGGGTTATCCTTTCGCAGCGCAGGATTACCCTTAGGGCGGGGCGAGTTGAAGGTCAGTTGGGGAATGAGACCCGCAACCACCTGTGTGGAGAAGTCCGAGCGGAAGGTCTGCTGTGGCGTGCGAGGACGTCTTACACATAGACCTTCCTGAAGGAGCCAAAAGGGGTTACCCTTCCGCAGCGCAAGGGGATTACCCTTGGGGCGGGGCGAGTTGAAGGTCAGTTGGGGAATGAGACCCGCAACCACCTGTGTGGAGAAGTCCGAGCGGAAGGTCTGCTGTGGCGTGCGAGGATGTCTTACACATAGACCTTCCTGAAGGAGCCAAAAGGGGGTTACCCTTCCGCAGCGCAAGGGGATTACCCTTGGGGCGGGGCAAGTTGAAGGTCAGTTGGGGAATGAGACCCGCAACCACCTGTGGCGCGACCTCCGGGGGCTTCCCCTTGTGTAGGTGCGAAAGGGAGACCTAACAAGGTCTGATGCCATAGTTCAGGCAAGTAGCCAGTCGACCGGTTGGGTGCGAAGGCGATGGAAAGGGTATTTGTTATGCCGTGTACAGCTGTAAGACAAGAAGGAAATACACCCGTATTTTTATTGAATTTGAAGACGTAAGACTTAGGGACTTACACGTAATATGGTCGCAAGTCATCCAGATGAAAGTTACGGGAAAGAATGCGACCATCATGGTCTTGTAGTTCATAGACTCCTGGGTGAACTTGTTTATGAACAATATAAGGCCCGTCCCAGTTGGGTCGCAAGACACCTGTTGGGGTTGCGAGCGGTGAGGGCTGATTTGAGCAAGGCAAGGACCCCTTGTTGTAGTGCCTTGGGTTTTACCCGGCATTATGGTGAAGACCGAGCCTCTGTTTGGGCGGTCATGCGGAGGCGAGCGCCCTCGCGTAATTCTTCGATTAAGTCAAGTTTGGCGCGGAGCCCTTGAGCATTGGCTTCATCGGTGAAGTTGATCATACGGATCGTGGGAGGTCTGCCTCAATAGGCGAGGAGCGCATCTACGCCATATACCGGGGAGAAAGGCGTCTCGCTTTGTTGGGGTTCGCGTTGTGGTGTGATAGTCCCATAAGACACTTGGGAGTTCATCTACCCAGCGGCCTTTGGCCCCCTCAAGGCGCTTCTTTAGGCCTTCCTTGAGGGTGCGGTTGGTGACTTCAACCTGCCCATTAGACTGGGGGTGCCATCTGGGGCGAAAAGCATGCGGACATTATTGTCTGAGCCCACCGTTGGACACCGTGGATCGCAAACCGTGTGCCATTGTCTGCGTAATAATAGCACGAGGGCTGCCGCATCGCAAACAAGGTTCTTCCAAAGAAACTTGATAATTTTCGTGAAGTGATGGAGACCAGGGGTTCTACCTCGACCCACTTAGAAAAATAATCAACCGCAACAACAGAAAGCGGTGCGGCACTGAGCGGTCGGCATTGGACCAATGAGGTCAAGGCCCCACAGGGCGAAGGGCACTGGGTTTGTCAGTGCTGGAGATTCCGTAGATGGCAGTCGCTGGATGCGAGAATTGATTTGGCACTGGTGGCACGTTTTGACCAGTGCGGCGGCGTCCTTTTTCAAGGTAGGCCAGTAGTACCCTTGACGAAGGGCTTTGTGGGCAAGTGCCTCCGCAGCAATGTGTGTGCCACGGTTGCCTTGGTGAAGAGTATCCAAGACAGAGTGTCCTAGGAGGGTCTTTGAGACACCGTTGTAAAGGCGCCGCGAACCCGCGATGCCATAATTGGTCAACAATGAGGACGAAGCGGATGGCCCGTTTGTGAGCACGAAGATCTGTAGTGCTGGCCTTTAGCTCGGCAATAATAGGGTCTCTCCGATCTGTGACCGGATCACGTGTTGCCGGGGAAGCAATATCAATATCTTTCGCGATGGAAGGGCTGGCGAGTGGCCGAGGTGGAGGAGTCTTCCCTTTGACAGCATGTCTGCTGTAGTGTTCTCAGAGCGAGGAACATGTATGAAGATGACCTCTTCGAAGTCGGTCCGCAAGGCGTTTACCAACTTAAGGTATTTGATCAGGGTGGTGTCCCTGCATTCGGCGCACCCTTGGACCTGGTCGCTATGGACATGGAGGCGGCGGATGCCTGCCCTTTTGGCGAGTTTTAGCCCCGCGACTAGGGCCTCATATTCGTATTACGGTCACCCCGAGAGTGTTGCGACCGGGTGACCGAGAACTCGGTTTTGGCTGCGGGTCACGTTTTTCGGCGTTCAGGCGGCTCCCGAGCCTTATCCGAGTAACGTTTTGGTTAACCCTTTCGTTTTTGAGGTCGTGTGGGTCCCCCGGACGTTTCCGCAAAAAAATATTTTTCCGGCGCCGGGGGGTTGTCGGGGTTGTCTCGGGACTTACAACGGGCTCGGTAGCGCTCCCGAGACCTCAGATTGAGATGTCGTTTGCAGTTTTGGAGTCGTGGGAATGTCCCGGAGGTTTCTATGGCGAATAATATTTAGGGCGGGACGTTCGGTCCCGGGCGACTCCCGGGGCTCGGGACGAGAATCCCGGGACTCGGGATGGAATTTCTCCGATGGCTCCATGGTTGGTTATGTTATAATTCAAGATGGATTTTATGAGTATTTTTGGGGAATTTTGGTGTGATGGGATTTTGGTTCTGTTGGACACGCTCGCACGTCGGGATTTGTTCGGGTTCAGCGAGCTCGGTAGGACACTCTGGAATTGTAAATGAACTTTTGAAACATGTTTTATGAATGTTATCATATTCTGAGGGTTGTGTCCAAGTTTCATTTAATTTGGAGTTCGGTAGTTATTTTTGGGCCAAAATTGGAACTTTTGGAAAAGTTAGGAGATTAATTTACTTTTGGCCACAAAAGAAAAATAATTCAGCATGGGCAGCTGGTAGTTTCGGCAGCATTTGGGAGGCTTTAAAGGACACATGGCTATTTCTTATTTAAGTTGGGAAGTATGGGAAAAAGAGAAGGAAATTATAAGTTTGACTTATATTTTCATAAATGAGATATTATCTCATTTTCTTCTTCTTCCTCCTACAATCCGCCACCATAGAAGCTCACCTTCAAGCTTGAAGTTCCTCTCCTTGGATGAAATCAAAGAGGAATTGGGTGCTTTATGTGGTAAGTACCTTCCTAAGCACTCTTTACTTGTTGGAATTGAAGTTTAGTGAAGAAAAGAGGAGATTTTGAGAATTATGAGTTTGTTCTTAGCTACATGCTAGGATGATTCTCTTCCTCCCATCTTTTAGTATGATGTTCTTGGGTTGTATGGGAGTGATAATCAAGTGTTAGATTTTGGAGAAACTCCTTGGTTGTAAAATCCCTCTTTTGGCCGAATTTTTGGGATTTTCTAAAATGATGTGTGTTTGTTTTCTTGAATCATGCTTCAAGTATGTTGTTCCTAGCATGATTCTAAGCTTATGTATGGATTCAATTTGATGGAAAACAAATTGGGTTGGAAACCCCCTTCTGGCCGAATGTGTATGTTGTTGTTCAATGTTGAATTTGGTTGTTTTAGGTGCAATTGGTTAGTGTTCTTGATTTAGAAGTGTAATTGGTGATTAGTTTGATTAATTGGAAGCTTGAATGGATTGAATTGGAAGTTGGGTAAAATGTTGGTTAAGAACCGAATTATTGGAATGATTCTTTTTCCATGTTGGGGTTTGATGTTGGTTGAATTGGATGCTAAAATGGTATTGGGGTTGAATTTAGGTATGGTTTGGAGTTTGAAACGTTGATTTCGGGTATGGAATGGAAAAGTTACCATATTGTGGGTTTATCGGAAAAGTGTCGGGAGGAAGGGTTTAAGGTTGGATTTCATCGATTACGCTTGTTGGATTATGTTTGTCAATGTATAATCTTGCATTGTCTAAGTTGGTTCTGAATTCGACGTTTGGTGGAAATCTGAAATTTTACGGAATTCTGCCGGATTTTCGATTTTCGGCCTGGGGTGTAGTTTGGTAGTATGGTTGGTAAGGTTGCTAATTCAGCTTGAATTGACAGATTCGAGGTTCGGAAGTTAGAAAAGAGAGGTTTTCGGGTTTCGGTTCGCGGTGTGGAAGTCGTCCCAGAATCGCCTAATACTGGATTTGTGAGGTAAGGGTTTGGTTCTGCTATTTTTGGTAAGATAGGTGTATGTTTAGTTTCACTTTACTTACTCGCAAGTATTTCGGTATTATATGCCTAGGGCATATTCGTAGTCTGTAGGTGTATGTGTTGTTGCACTGCATTTTGCAGGTATTTCGGAAATTTCGCTTTAAGGTACGTTCAGTAATTTGTAGGTGTATGCCTTGTGACATACTCTCTGCTAACCCTACGACAGCTTGTGGGTTCGCTACCTCACCGGTGCACCATGCTTCCGTAATAGCTTCGGCTTCGACTCCCTTAAAGGGGCGGCCGCTCGTTCGATCTGCTTTTAAGGGTTTATGGCGATTTAGAATCGCACATCCTTGGGATTATGATCTGCTATCTTTACATGCACGATATTACGTATTCGTTTCATATATTCAGTATATTGCTATCTTTCTGTTTTGCAGGGTTACATATGCTTATCTTACCCCAAATCCCTTACGGGTCCTTTTAGGACTCACCCTTTTTCGGGTTCTGTTTTTGGGTTTCAGGTAAACCTGGTAAGCAGCAGCTTTACCTTGCGGGCTGGGATTTTGTTGGGGGTAGCAGACTTGGTCTGAATCCCGCGAGGTATTTTGACGTTTAGGCCTAGGGTTGGCTCTGTAGCTGCATGTGCATATTTTCTGGATTGTCGTGATGATTGTATATATGTATATATTCTGTTCTGTTGCATGTTCTGAGCGCTTGGCGCTTGCTAGATACCCTAGGTTCGGGGAATTCTGTATGTATCTGTGTTGTGTGCGTAAGTACTCGTCCACGGAGGGCGGGGCTTACTTTGTTGTTAATGCATAAACTGTATGTATGGTGATGGTGATGTGCTCGTCCGTTTCCGAGGGGCGAGACTCACCATGGGTTTTATTTTAGTTATATATATATATATATATATATGAAAATTTCAGGTTGCTTCCACAATCGCTTCGCTTTTCGGGTCCGCTACGCGCGGCAGGTCTCGATGGACCTGCCTTTCTGTATCATTCCGGCTTCCGCTTCCGACGTCCCGGCGCCCCGCCTCGCAACCGGGCTCGGGTGGCGTGCGGTGACAAGTTGGTATCGAGCGGGTAAGTGACCGTATTGGTCGCTGGTGGTGACTTGTAGTGACAACTGTTGTTGTACATTTTATTTTAGTATGGTTTGGTACGGAGATTGGCCACCTCCTTACTTGAACCACTTTAAAATAAAATTGTGGAACAAAGTTGATCCTTCAAGTTATCCTGATAGTTGCAGATTTCGGAACTCGGGATTTCTGGATTATGGTCAGATTATTACGATCGAGGGAATGTGGAAAAGATCCGGCACGTAAACTTGTGTGTTAGGAAAAGATTTGGTGAGATAAGCATGAACTGCTTCTGTGATTCTGTGAAATACATGATTTCATCATTCTGGGTAATAATTTCTGTGTCAAGTATTGCATTGCACTACAGAGCCTTAGGAAACTGCTGCTAGTTTCTGTAGGGATTAGAAATGACTGATTGGTCTGGACTCTGTTTGGTCCGAAATGTTTCAGGTATGGTTAACACGCGTAGATAGCGTGATTTGGTACCGGAGGGGTGGGACCGAGATCCCACACCTCCGTGGAATAGGATACGGGTTCGGCGTAACCCGTGGTCCGAACAACCACACTCACCGCCTCCGAGGTTTAGTGGTCGTAGGGACCCCTCTCTCGATTTGGTATTACCCGCCAGCCTAGCCGGGTTCAGGCGGCAATAGGCGGGGAAGATCTGATTATGCCACAGTAGTGGCATTTTGATTAGGTGGTGATAGCGACACTTTAGCCACCGCTTGCCACAGCCTTTGGGATTGGTAAGTGAGTGACTCGAGGAGGATGGTCACTACGACACCTAGACTTCTCGTCGGTCCTATTAACGACGGGAGATTCGAGGCACCAGTCTGACGAGGTCAGACTTCTGTAGAGGTTTTAGAGTTCGAACCCCCCCGAGGTTCAATGACCGAGAAGGGCCAGAGGTAGTAGAGACTTGGTTTGCAGGAGTTGGCAAACTCCTGGGGGAGGCTACATTTTCCACCAGCAGCAGTGGGGATGTAGCCAGAATCGTCGTGCACGCTTTGATGAGTTTCACTGTGAGACAGATCACAGAGTTTGAGCGGGAGTTTGACAGCTTATTCACTATGTACCGTAGTACCATGGAATGGAAGATTAGAAGGCCAAGAGGTTTATTCGCCGATCGCATCCCGAGTACAGTGGGCTTTGAGACCTTTAGACATTACTTTGTTTCGGGAAACGGTTATTAGGGCTCAACTCCTCGAGCAAGAGGAGGTTGAGAGTCGTCTCAACTTGCAATGAGGTCAGGGGAGTACGGAGGGGTTCCATATAGCAGGGGACCCCGGCAGATTTCTGGACGGCCGAATGTGTCCGGCGCTTTAGTAGAGGTAGAGAGGGAGCACCACCGCACGATCTTGTCCGATTTGCGAGGTATCACCCCGGTTGACTTAGTTATCGGCCGGAGGGCCGATGTTTACGCTTGTGGTTCGACACTCACCGGATACGGGATATATCGTGGGGCCAACTTACCCTTCTTCCCAAATCTGACTGTCCTTCGGATAGGTGCTACCTTGAGCCAAACCCTATCCCCTACCTCAAACTCCAGAGCCCTACGGCGGCGGTTCGCATAAGCAGGTGGTGTGGTCATTCGCGGTTTTGATCCGCGCCCGTATCAATCTGATCTTTGCCGTAGTCTCCTCAATAAGCTCGGGTCCCACCAACCCTATCGACGCATCTGTCCAACAAAGGTGGTGTCATACACCTCCTCCCGCATAACGCCTCATATGGTGCCATGCCATTCGTAGTCTGGAAGCTGTTGTTGTACGAGAACTCTATCAAAGGCAACTGCTGGTCCCAATCTCCTCCAAAATCCAAAGTACAGCTTCGCAGCATATCCTCCAGTATCTGAATCACCCGCTCCGACTGCCCGTCCGTCTGTGGGTGATAAGCTGTACTCAGATGGAGTCGCGTGCCCAGTGCTTTATGAAAAGCACTCCAGAACCGTGCTGTAAAACGCGGGTCACGGTCAGATACAATGGAGTCTGGTACTCCATGTAATCGTACAATCTCCCTGATGTAAAGCCGGGCAAGCTTCTCCAGAGGGTCTGTGACCCGAATAGGCAGAAAGTGTGCGCACTTTGTCAGCCGATCCACAATAACCCAGATAGCATCGTGGTGAGACCGTGTCAGGGGCAGTGCAGTCAGAAAGTCCATAGTAATGTCGCCCCACTTCCGGACTGGAATGGGTAAGGTCTGCAGTGTCCCTGCCGGTTTCTGATGCTCAATCTTTACCTGCTGACATACGGCACACCTAGACACATGTGTGGCAATGTGTCTCCTCATACTTGGCCACCAGAAGTGAGTGCGCAGATCCTGATACATCTTCTCACTCCCGGGATGAATGCTCAATCTGCTCGAGTGTTCCTCCTCTAAAATCTCATTCCAGAGCTCCTGATCCTCTGGTACATAAAGGTGGTCTCGGAAGTATAGCAATCCTCGCCTATACTGAAATGTCGGTAACAAAGACCCCTTATCTTCCCAGATAATTTCTTCAACCCCGGATCTCTACCTTGCGCCTCGCGCACCCTGTCAAGCCACTCAGAATGTATGGTAAGTGTGTATACCTGAGAACGCTCCCAGAGCTGCCACCTGTGCCAAAGGCATGTCAAATCTCTCTTCTCGGATCGGTCCCCAACATCTCCTCCCTTGACCAACCCGGTATACTTCCTGCTCAGTGCGTCGGCAACCGTGTTGCCCTTGCCAGAGATGTACTCGATACTACAATCATAGTCCTTAATGTATTCGAGCCATCTGCGCTGCCTCATGTTAAGCTCCTTCCGCGTAAACAGATATTTCAGACTCTTATGGTCGGTAAGAATCTGAAATTTGTTACCAAGCAGATAATGTCTCCATTGTTTCAGCGCATAAATCACTGCAGCCAACTCCAGATCATGTGTCGGGTAGTTCAGCTCATGCGGTCACAGCTGCCTCGACCCATAAGCTATCACATTACGCTCCTGCATTAACACACACCCCAAACCGGACATGGAAGCATCCGTATAAATCACATACGGCAAGCTCGGATCTGGAAGAGTCAGAATCGGGGCGTTAGTCAACTGCCTCTTCAACTTCTGGAAATTCTGCTCACACTTCTCTGACCAGATATACGGCTGACCCTTCTTGGTCAACTGCGTAAGCGGAGATGCCAGAATAGAGTATCTCGGTACAAACCTCCGATAATATCCTGCTAACCCCAAGAAGCTCCTGATATCCAGTACCGTGGTAGGTTGCTTCCAATCCCGAACTGCCCTTACCTTCTCTGGATCCACAGATGCACCATGCTCGATATAATGTGTCCCGGAAAAGTGACTTCCCGAATCCAGAACTCACACTTTGAGAATTTAGCATAAAGCTGATGTTCCCAAAGTGTTCCAGAACTACCTCGATGCTCCCGATGCGAATCCTCATCCCTAGAATATATCAGAATATTATCGATAAAGATCACCACAAATGAGTCCAAGTACGGTCGGAACACCCGATGCATCAGATCCATGAATGCCGCCGGAGCATTGGTCAGCCTGAATGGCATGACTGTAAACTCAAAGTGTCCATATCGGGTGCGAAAAGCAGTCTTAGGTATGTCCTCTTCCTTCACCCTAAGCTGAAAGTACCCAGATCGGAGATCAATCTTTGAGAAAACTCTCGAACCCCGAAGTTGATAAAAAGATCGTCAATCCTCGCAACGGATACCTATTCTTCATAGTAAGGGCATTCAACCGATCGTAATCAATGCAAAGTCGAGCGTCCCATCTTTCTTCTTAACAAATGTAACCGAGCACCCCACGGTGAAGTGCTCGGTCGATGAAGCCCTTCGCTGTAGTTCCTCCAATCGCTTCTTCAACTCCCCGCATCTCTGAAATAGGCATCCGATAAGGAGGAATAGATATCGGAGTAGTACCCGACTGCAGGTAGATCTCAAACACAATCTCCCGCTTTGGTGGTAATCCGGGCAACTCCTCCGGAAATACCTGTGGAAAATTCCGAACCACTGGTATACTATCTAACTTCAACCCAGTACTAGCCTCATTCAGATCATAGCATTCCCTATACCAACTGTCACAGCCACCCCGCCCGGTTGCGGAGGCGGGCCGACCGCGACGTTCGGTACCGGAACCTACGGCAGATAGCGCGGTGGCGGAGCATTTTACCCACTAAACAGAATAATCGATACTAACATGCAACCTACCAAAATCCATACATGGCAAGCATACAAGTAGCTCAGCAATTACCAAACACGCAGTTCATGGAATATCGTTCATTACATAGGACAAGCAGGACACATAATCCCATTTCATAAACAAATCCAATATAGGCAAGTCGGGGCTCCGCCATCGACTCAGAAGACAACAAGGTCAGATATACATATATATCAGAATTTCCATCATATACAATCTCATGATTCGGTAAACATGCATGCAACTACAGCTACAGAGCCATCAAACTAAAACCTAGAAATACCTAAGTGCGGAAATGGAAACCTTCTCGCTCAGGAGATTTGGATCTCAACTCCGCCGGTTGCTTGTCAGGACGACCTGAAAGGTGTAAATAAATAAGGGGTGAGTCCTCGAGAGGACCCAGTAAGGGCTGAGATAAGGTATAGCTTGCTTAGGAAGCAACGGCTGAACCTGCAAAACAGAACAGTACAAGCATATACATATATATAAACATCAAACATAAAGTAAGCCGGAAATCCATCTCATGCGGTCCAACCGCCAGAATGACCCTTATAACAAATCACAGAACGACAGCCCTCTCCAAGAGGTCAGAATATACAGAAGCACGGTACCGGCTGGGGTCGCGATCCCCAAACTGTCTGGGGTCGCGATCCAACAACAAATCCCTACTCTCTACTAACCCGACATTAACATATATCAAGCATGCAACGATCCAACGGTTCATTTTCTTCAAATTTCAGATCACAACCCAGAAATTCAATTTTCCAAACTTGCTAGATAGACCACAGAATCAAACCATACCTCAGGCAGACGTAGTACTCGAGCTCCTGATCAACTTTCCAGATGAACTCTCGGGCAAAGGAGCAACTTAGACCTTAGATTTGAAGCTTGGAAAATATCAATAATGGTGGCAGAGAGGGAGCTCAAAATCGGCGCACAAAGGGAGAAGAAGAAGACTAGATTTTTTTTTCCAATTACTAACACTTATATAATAGCCAAGTCATGTACTAAGCACATGACTACTAATATGACACAAAAATGATGTCATAATGACATCATTACCACACACACATGAACAATAAAGCCAAAAGACTTACAAATCAATCACCACATGCCATGTGTCGCGGTGTGGCTCGTCCCGAGCCCGAAAACTGCCCGAAACTGAAATTCCCGACCAGAACATTTTTCTTCGCAGAAAAATGTAAAATATTTCAACACCTCCAAACTACCTCCCAACTGCGAATCTGATTCCTGGGTTGCTCCCGGGAGCCATTTCTCCGCCCAGAACCCCCAAAAATGACCCGGGAACAACCCCCCGGTCAGAAAAATTATTTTCCGCGGAAATGTCCGGCATACTACTAGGACACCATAAATCAAATATCAAAACGATCCGAACTCCGGTGAAGATTCTGGAAGAAATCTGACCGGAGTGCCCGTTGGCCCCGGTGGCCAACCGGCTCAGAATGGCCCTCCGCCGGGGAGGCCATAACACCGGGACTTTTGAATTGAGGATTTTTCCATCATCCCTTTAAATTCCTCAGACAGCAATGGTCCGGGACTTTTGAATTGAGGATTTTGCTGTCCTCCTTCTGAATTCCTTGGATCGTAATGGTCCAGGACTTTTGAATTGAGGAGTTTGTCATCCTCCCTTTGAATTGAGGATTTTGTCCTCCTTTTGAATTCCTCAGACCGTAATGGTCCGAGACTTTTGAATTGAGGATTTTGTCATCCTCTCTTTGAATTCCTTGGACTGCAATGGTCCGGGAGTTTTGAATTCCTCGTACCACAATGGTCTGGGACTTTTGAGTTGAGGATTTTGTCATCTTTCCTTTGAATTCCTCGGACCACAATGGTTCGGGACTTTTGAATTGAGGATTTTGCCATCCTCCCTTTGAATTCCTCGGACCGCAATGGTCCGGGACCTTTGAATTGAGGATTTGAGGCGGTTTGCAAGCAGTCCCATCGCGGTTCACTTATTAAGCGCTACTTTTTTTATCAACAGTGGATGTGTATCGTTTTGTGATGGTTCGCCTTCCTGACATCCTTAAATAAGGAACAGTTTCTGAATTGTCATTCACATCATTCTTGCTTCTTCGCTTTCTCTGCTCTCAATTCCTCTATTTAGCTGTTCTTTTTTTCACGACGGACAATCCATCGCTCAAGGAGGCGATCAACGTTTTTCAGAAGTGAAGGAGCCTTGAAAAAGTTACCCCATAAGAGTACCTGGCACCGTTTCTCAGCCAGGAGACAGTTACTTCCGGCAACCAATAGGGAGCTTCTGCCGTTGAGAAGTTTTACCGCCGACATCACTCCGTTGTTGACGCGGCTGTGAGCGTCTCACCGGTAAACCATAGGTATTTACAAATGGCCCATCCTTTTCCAATTCATTCCTCTGTTCATCCTTCGTGGAATCTTGTAGAAACGAGTGGCTCCGTAGCCGAAGAGTGGTGGTCTGAAGTTGACCATTTCCGGAGCAAAGTCACTCCCGAACTTGTAAAGCGCTGGCAGTGCAACCTCTTCCTACCCTGCACCATAGCCATTAGAGTACCAACGCATGAGTGTCGTGTATACAAACCGGGCGTTGGATGCCTAGTTATTTTTAGGAGCCAATTGGAGTGCGACTTCGGTTCCCCCGCACCCTTTTGTTCAGAATTAGCGTAATCCCACGGACTAGCCATCAACCAGCCTAAGCCCGAACACCTTTTGCCACATCAACGAGTACCTCATGTTGTGTATGGTGTTTGGGGTGGATCCAAAAATTTCCACCTTTCTGCAATTTTACAAAATCGTGCCGAAGCCAAGGAACTGCTTCTATTACTTCGGGGCTAGGGGGAACCCCTCAAAGAAGTTTAACCTCATCTGGGATTTGCCTTCGAGCAGGAAAGGGTGGCATGGAGAGTTCTTCTTCATGAAGCCCGAAGCATCATGTGACCTCCAAACTGTCCAGAAGGTTGGAGAACTTGTGGACGTGAAGGGCCCTTCCTGCTTGTTGGGATTGGAAGGTGCTCGGGAGAACTACAAAGCCTTCCGGAGCAAGTTGCAGTGGTTGGTCGATTGGTTCAGGGATGATCATCCCGAACCATTCCCTATCCCGTTCAACTGGATCATCATCACCCAAGGAGTTTTATCTCACTTGGGGATCTTTCAAGGTGACCTGCGGGCACTTGGAATCAGGGAAAGTTCCCCCTCCCCCCAAGACTTGGCTTTGGTTCAGCGTCTGCAGGGTGAAATCCCGCATGTGGCATTTGTCGAAGGTTCATATTCTTTCCTCTACTCTTTTGCATTCTTTTTTGTATTAACTAATTGTGTCTTCCTTTGCGGAAATGACCCCGAAGATTGATATCCAGGGCCTGTTCAAAGGCTTTCACAAAAAGACCAAGCCAACCAAGGAGTCCTCCAAGGCTGGTCTGTCCCAACCTCCAGTGGAGGAGCCGAAGTAGAGGAAAAGGGACGCTACGGATGCCCCGGAGGTTGCGGAATCAGGTCCTTTAGATGTGCGCTTGCCTGTCCGTCTGGAAGAGACGGACACAACTTTTGAGGATCTGTTCGATGCTTGACACTACACACTTTGCCTTTCACCAATGCCCTAGTTTGGAACAAGTTTTCCCTTTGACTTGTGCCGGTAACCTTGGATTTAGCTTGCAAAACCCTCCGAGACACCAACAAGTGCCCCTCAATAGGTCTCTCCCCCTCAGTCTCCTCGCCTTCTTCAGTGCTTTCTGCTTCCCCTTTACCATTATCTTCCTCACTTGAATAATCTCCATTCTGCAGAACAACAATGACCCTCTTGTTGGGACACTCAAAGGCATAGTGTCCCTTTCCATGGCACTTGAAACACTCAATGACTCTCGCTTGTTGTGGTTGTTGGTGATAGCTTGGTTCCTTGATGGGACTGGGCTTCCAGATACTCGAACGGTCGAAGAGACGGTAAGAACGACGGTGTGAAGCTCCGGAGTAATGTGCAAGATGTAAAACGGAATACTTAGGAGCAGAAAGAGGAGTGGGGGTGTGTAGATAGGGTGTACCTTTCCCATGCCGTCCTTTCATAGGAGGCGCTGAGGTAGCAGTTGTCCCATGATCCGGAGTAGTGGAGTGCTCCCCCACGTTCCAGAGTACTTGAAGACTGGAGGTGTGATGGAGAACGTGGGTAGGTCGTGGGGATGACCGTTCCCAGCTTCCTTCCCTCGGTCTGTGGCATTGCTGTTTAGTGTTGGATGGCAAAGATTAGGAGATGCAAAGACCCTGTCTAGCGAAGCCAGGAGATGCGAACCTGCGAGGTCCTGGCGAAGCCATCAGGCGCGAATGTTACAGTCACCCTGAGTGGGTTGTGACTTTGGTGTTCCGGGGCTTCGTTTCAAACATGCGGGTCATGTTTGCGGTTGGTCAAACAGCTCCCGATCCTTTTCTAGGTAACATTCTCGGGAATGCTTTCATATTTGAGGTCGCAGGGGTTTCCCGGACATTTCCGCGGAAAATATTTTTTCGGGAGCGGGACTTGTTTTTGGACGATCAGTAAGCTCGGTAGCTTTACCGGGACCTCGGAAAAGGTAAATCACAGCATATTTGTGGTCGTGACGAGCATTCCGCACCTTTCTGCGGAGTATATTTTCAGTGGTCCGATTTTCGCTCGGGCGACGCTCGGGCTCGGGATGAAAACTCGGGCTCGGGAAGAAAGATTTGGGACGACAAAGGTGTGAGGTGTGTTATGACTCGGGATGAGTAATGTGGTGATAACCGAGCAAGCACACATGACTGGATTGTTTGGCTCGGGAAAGTAAGCGCACACGCCGGGATTTACTCGGTGAATTTGGCGCGGGATTACATCCCAACACTTATGCTTTTCGGGTTTTGGCTTGGTGTATGTGTCATAAGGTGACTAGGGTGGTGACTAAGGTGTTAGGGACACTTGTCCTAACATGGAAAGAGATGGAAGAAAAAGAAAAGAAAAGAGAAAGAAAATATATAAAGGAAGAAAAGTTCATTTCTTCATTTCTTCTTCTTCTTCTTCAACCGTGAGCAAACTCATGAAACACCATTGTTGGCCCAAAATGTGAACTTGGTGAAAACTTGAAGAAGCTTCGAGGTATGGTTACTGAAACGATCCTTGTGTTGTGTAAGTGAGTAATCTGAGGTCGGTTTGTGAAGATTCAGCTCGGTTTGGAAACCGTGAGCTTCTGAAATTCCTACATAATTATGGAACTTCACCTTTGGTTGATTTTATGGTTCCTAAGCATACCTTGCACCTTCTATTGCGTCTTTTGTGTCAGGAGTGGGAGCTGAATCTTTGCGGAAGTACTGCCGAAATTCGATTCTGATTTCCTGCACGGAAACCCATCTTCGCCATGAAAGGTAAGGGTGTAATTGTGATCAGAGTGAAAAGATGAGTCTATTGTGCTATTTGGTTTTGTCAGAAAAGGCTCGGTGTGAAAGCTGTTTTTCCCGGCCCGAGCCTCAGTTTTGGCGCCAATGATATTGGCTGATTCTGTGAATTTCAGACATATAATATGTATCTGTGGATCATATGTGAATAGGGGGTAGTCAGAAACGCAGCTGAAACTCTGCTGAAACTTGTACCGGGACAGCTGGACGAGAACTTCAATTCGGACTTGTGTGAACAATTTGGGAAGAAGGTATGATTTGAATGCTTGGTTGTGCTTGTTTAAGTGTAAATAACAATGTTCTAGCTCGGTTTGAGAAACCGAGCTTTCTGTGGAATTTTGCGGAAAGTACGGGAATTCGCGGGATTAGTTCCCGAGGGTCCAGGATTGGTGATTTCGACTTGTGTGTGGTTGTTCAGCTTGACTCAACAGTTGTGGACTATTACGGGACTTCGGAAGTCACATACCGCGTTTCGGGCCGAGCGTCGGGATTCTTCTGCAAGTCGGTAATAGTGCGGTAAGGGTTTCAGTATTGCTCTCGATTCTGCATTTCGGATTACTTTATGAAATGCGTGTCTGGGTGTACTGAGTCTGAGTTTGGATTGAGGGTGGCCCGAGGATATCCAAACTTGGTCAGTCGTTATAGGCATTGGTGTGCAGGTGCGAGGACTCGAAGATGCTGATGTTCTGATTCAACTCCTACAGGTGTGGTGTTCTGATTCAACTCCTACGGGGGTGGTGTTCTGATGGGGTTAGCTACCTCGAGCTGGTACCAGTCTCATGTGTCTGCGGTAGTTCATTACGTGGCTGGGCCAGAATGGACTATCATTTCAGAGCGTGTCTGTTTGCTATACTAACAATTCTGCTTATGTGCATTGCATTGGTTGAGTATATGTTAGTTATCTGCTGCTTGTGTGCATTTTCTTTTTCTTTGTTGTGCAGGTTGTTACGTAAAGATAAACCGTGCCTATCCCCAAGCCCTTACTACGTTCTCAAAAGAGGACTTACCCCCTTTCTTTTACTGCTTTGAGTACCGACCAACAACCAACAGAGTGAGTCTGGGGTGTATTGTCTGATTCTGTTTCAGGTACCCTTCTATTCTGTCTGATTTTTCTGTCTGTAAGGGGTACTCTCTTTGAGTAACTATAGTCTGAGATCTGATATCTGAAATCTGAATCTGTTGTCTGAAATCTGGATTTGATATCTGAAATCTGAATCTGTATCTGTATCTGGGTCTGAATCTATAGTCTGTTTTCTGACATCTGGATTTATGCTAAGGATAGCATATGAGTTTCTCATAGTTAACTTACATCTCTCTTGTTGGTGTGTTAGCAAGAAGAACGGTACTTGCGGGGATCTTATGATCTCGGAGTTTCAGCTAGATCCCGCACTTGGGTATTCTAAGGTTTTCCTTGGTCGGCTCTGTAGGTGTATATGCATGCATGTCATCTGTCTGATCATGCTATGTATCTTAGATACATTCTGTTTCTGTATATATGTTATGGATACTATGTAGGACCGGGGACTCACCCATGACAGTGGAGGGCGGGACCCGTGATGTGATCATATTCTGATGTGATACACATTTTGTATCTGTATGATTCTATGGATTATATGAATGATGTTATCCATGAACTGCATGCTTGGTGATTGTGGAGTGCTCGCCTATTTCAGTGGGGCGGGGCTCGCCATGGATAGTTAGGGTTTATACTGTATGCTTGCCATGTTTGGGAATTGTAGGTTGCGGGTCGAATCACGACCGAAGGTTATAAGCGCATAACTATGTCTGCATACTCCGTGAGCAAAGTGTTCTCAGGCACCGGGCCTTTGAGAACGAGACTTTGTGGGCCGGGTCACGGGACCACCACACTCAGCGGGTCTCGGTTGGACCGCTTCTGTGTTTTCCGCAGCTTCCATTTCTGCCGTTGCGGGACGGCCCCGCCTCTTCAACCGGGCGCGGGCGCACCCGTGACAGCGAAGCTCCCCTGATAACATCTTCGCGAGATGCGGTGGCATCGCGGTGTGTTTCCTTGGTTGCTGCTGATGATGACGCGAGGGGCGAGACGCGAGGGGGCATTTGCTTGGGTAGTGTACCAAGGTGCCTCCTCCTAGAGGCGGAGTATGGGTCGGGTCTGTACTCGCGTTTTGGCTTGAAGTTGACCGTTGGGTAACAGTCCCTTTGACGGTTGGTTAAATGTTTCCTACCGTTTTTTGTTTCTGACACGTGGCCCGCGAGGACTGGTCCTCTGTTTGAGGTGACGTTTCTGTTTCGCTAGGGTTGGGCCTATAAATAGCCTGTTGTTTGCGGCTTTCTACTCTTTGCATTCTCGCCCTCTTGCCCGAATTCTCTGTCGCTTGATATTCTGTTACTCCCTTGCTCTGTTGCTCGAATCTGATATTGTTCTCGTGTTTCTCTACCGCTTCGTTGCTTTCAAAGATTTATTCATTTTCATCTTCGCAATCTCAGGTTAGGGTTTGTTCCTTCGTTCCTTGCATTGAAGGTGTTTGACTAAATATCTGACCGGCTGTTCTTCTTCTCGCTTTTTTTTCATTCTTCTGTCGCAGTAATGGCTGCTAAGGGAGTGGCTCGCCCAGTCATCCCCGCCGTGGACAAGACTGCCGTGAAGGTTGACAAGCTTCACCAGGATCTTGTTAAGTCCTTCTTCCCCATCGAGGAAGTGGCGGTGTACACGGCGTAGAGTGGACCCTGTAAGGCGCTGAAGCTTCCGCAGAAGCCGGAGAACCTGGAGAGTGCCGCGCTGTGTCTCTACACCGCCCAGATGTTCTATGGGCTGAGGTTCCCTTTGCCTCCCCTTGTCCAAGAGCTGTGTACTTTGTGGGGTCTCCCACCATCACAACTCGGGCCTAACACCTTCATCCACATCGCCGGCTTCATTGTGGTGTGCCGGTTGGCTGGGATGGAGCCGTTCGCTGATGTCTTCCTACGTTTCTATCGACTGGATCTGCGAACATGGGGACAGTTCTTCCATGTCACCCCCCTTAGTGTTGGGGGAACAACTCTGTGTCTTTCGATATTCCTCTGAAGTCTTATCATGACTGGCATGGTAGTTTCTTCTTTGTTTGCAGGGACGAGTCGTGGCTCCAAAGCTGGTTCTGTACACGGACGGTCGAAGGTGGCGCGACTACGTTCGTCTCCTGGGATGGCTAGTCGATGTGCTGGCGAGGAGGTCCTGCGATGACCTGTTCTCGTTCTCTCTCGCGCAGCTAGACGAGGTGACCCTGAGGTGGGCTGGCGTCAGCATGGGTTACCTGTTGGACCCCAAGGTGCCTCCACCTTATGAAGGTTGGGCCGCCGCACATCGTGGTGAAGTGGTGGACGCACTCCGTGCTGCCCTCGCAGGGCCAAGAGGTATGCTCTGATTAGTTTATTCCTCATGCGAACATGTACTGATCCTTGTAGCGTGCAGATGCTCCTGCTCGCCCTGATGAGGAGAAGGGAAAAGGGAGTCTATGCGCGCCGCGGTGCAGATTCACCTTGCTTGTGCGTATAAGCAGAATGCTTCTCCTGCTGCGGAGAAGGTGTTGGGTGCCATTGGCCCCCGCGAAGGAAGAGGCCAACCACCAGTGCCCTGGTGCCATTCCAAGGTACGGCGAAGAGGAGGAGAGAGGCTAGCGATGCAGCGCAGCCTAGTGCAAAAAAGGCTCCTCATGAGTCAAACCAAGCGAAGGCGACAGGGCCTGTCCAGGGAGCACTTCCTAGTGTGAAGGGAGCGGCTGGAGGGGGGATTCTGAAAGTACCCTTAGGGAAGAGGCGGTTCGCGAGACTCCAGTGGCAGAGACTACCGGTCCGTCTGTGAATGTGGCGACGGCACTGGATGAAGACGCCAGAATGGACGAGTGGCGAAAGTGCCCCTGAGGACATTGCGGTGGCAATCCCTTCCTGTGTCGAGACTCATCCTCGGTTGGAGGTCCCTCCCGTGTGGATGCATCCCCAGTGCAGAGGTCTCTCCTCGATTGAGGCTTCTCCTCGTGGGAGCACCCCACTAAAGAAGATAACTTCAGCCGGCGATCTCCGCTGGCTATGAGATAGAAGTCCAAGTCTGCCGCAAAGGCCAGCAGCTCTGTTGGGAATAGGTTCCAGCAGCCCCGCCGGGAGTGGGATGCCCTCGCCGGCTCACCTCAACCAGAGGTGGGAAGTGATGTTGGGGGCTCCAGAGGGGGTACCCCCCAGCACTCCAGCCCCTGCTGGTAACGATGCCTTGGTAGCAAAGGCGGTCCCAGAGAGGACGAGTTCCTGGGAAGGGGTTCGCCCTTCCTATGAACCATCTGGAAGTGGCGCTTAGGGGAAGCCACAGCGCCGGCAATCCACTGGCGAGGCCATCCTTGCCCTGGATCAGGGCCCTTCGACGGGTGAGTTTCTTCCCTTGTTTGCGTGTGTTCCTAGTTCTCTTTGTTGTGCTAACAAGTCGTTTGATGTAGGGACGGAGTCTTCTAACCCGTGTGGAGGAGGGCGAAGGTGTATAAGGAGGAGGGCATGCCTCTGGAAGGGGCCTGGGACCCTGTCTTCTTGTTGAACAATAAGTCCTCCTTGTTGTTAGGGGGAGAGCACATGTTGCTGTCGTGCCTTGAGGGGCTTCGCACTCCCTTTGATAGGGAATTGATGGATCGTAGCCTGGACTCTCCCGTTAAGTTCATGAAGGAGGCATCTCCCCTATCCTCTGTTTTCTGTTCTCTGATTTCTGTACTAACTCATCTAGATTTAGGCTGCCATCAATGAGTATGCGGGGTCTCAGCCAGTGGCACAAGTTACTAAGCTACGTGAACGAGAGGGACAGTGCCTAGATTGCTGAAATTGCCCGCCTGGAAAAGGAGGCAGAGGCTGTCCAAGCCGCGAAGGCTGAGGCTGAGAGGGCCAACAAGAGGGTGGTGGAGCTGGAGTCTTGGTGCGCTGTCCTCACCAAGGAGAAGGCATAGTCCCACTTGGAGCATTTGATGAGAGACGCTCTTGGAGAAGCTCAAGGTTTGGTGTCCCCTTTGTGAGGCGGAGCTGGCGAAGAAGGAGGATGAGCTTGCAGAGAAGGCAGCTGAGGTTGTCGTTCTGTAGACGACACTTTCCTGCCTGAAGTCAGATGCAGAGGACCGCCTGAAGGATGCTGTGGAAAAAATCATGGATTCAGAGCTTGGTGGGGTGGAGATCGCGAACGAGCATGTCAAGCTAGTCACAGACCTAATGTGCGCGCTGGGAGATATCTGGCAACTTGAGCGAGATCTTGGGCTGGAACTGTACCCTGGAGAGGACCCTGAGCATGAATCAACCTACACGGTGAAGATCCATGAGAGGTGGCCTCGCCTGAGGCAGAGGATTGATGAACTCTGCACCCGTGACGAGGTCACCGCGAAAGGGTACGAGGAGGGCTGGCTGCGATGCTGCTTTCAGCTGGAAAAGCTGCACCCTGGGTTGAATTTGGATGCTCTGGATGCCTCCAAGACCAGCGATCCTGAGACAAGTGCCCTGCTTGATTGGGGCAAGCAAGGGAGGAAGATGGGTGCTGGATGGCATGCCATGCTGGATTAGGAAGGGGTTTTAGGTCACGTGTTCGACCCCCCTTTAGCTAGGCTGCCCTTTGAGCCATTGTAATTTTGTACCTACAAAGAATGTATAGTTCTAACAGTTTTAATTAAACAAATCAGTTTACCTCGATTGCCTCTGTTCTTCCTTCATTCCTGCAATAGCTTTGTATGGGACGTTAGTGTCACGAGCGCCCGCGCCCGGTTGCGGAGGTGGGGCCACCCGCGACGTCGGAAGCGGAAGTTACGGCGGAAAGCGCGGAAACGGTCTTACCGAAATCCGCTGCGTGTAGAGGTCCCATGACCCGGCCCGCAAAGTCTCGTTCTCGAAGGCCCGGTGCTTGAGGACACTTTGCTCACTGATAAGTATTGGTCGTACTACGACCCGCAACCTACAAACTCAAAGATGGCAAGTATACGATATAAATCTTAACTATCCATGGCGAGCCCCACCCCACTGAAATAGGCGAGCACTCTAACATCACCAAACATGCAGTTCATGGAAATATCATTCATCGATCACAAACAACTAGAATACAGGACCCATCTGATATATATAACCAATATGAACATAGCTCGGGTCCCGCCCTCAACTGATATGGGCGAGCCCTCCAGTCAGACAAAAGTACAGAATCAGAAAGTATTCCAAAATACATAACACAAGGATCAGTTTTGTTACAGACCGTGTACAGTGCCAAGATATTGTCCGCTTTGGGGTTACGGCCCAGCCTTTTCCCCCTCACGATTTTGTTTCTAACGGAATGGATGGTCTTGGGGTTACGGCCCAGCCTTCCAACATCCGTTAAAAGGCCTCTTGAAGGGAAGGATGGTGGTGTACATTATATACACCATAATCCCTCTTTAAACCTTCCATGTGGGACGTAACATGTCACGGACCATTGCTAGATCTTCCCCAACCATGGCTAGATCTTCCCCGGTCCAACCGGCATCGCCATGCGTCGTCATCGCCATGCATCCGGACTCATCCACCCCCCCAGGGAGCCCAGCGTCCTCGCTGGCACATGTGCACTGTACTACAGGCTCGATACCAATCACAGACATCGTGTACGGTGCCAAGATATTGTCCGCTTTGGGGTTACCGCCCAGCCTTTTCCCCCTCACGGTTTTGTTTCTAACGGAATGGATGGTCTTGGGGTTACGGCCCAGCCTTTTCCCCCTCAATCCAACATCCGTTAAAAGGCCTCTTGAAGGGAAGGAGGGTGGTGTACATTATATACACCATAATCCCTCTTTAAACCTTCCATGTGGGACGTAACATGTCACGGACCATGGCTAGATCTTCCCCAACCATGGCTAGATCTTCCCCGGTCCAACCGGCATCGCCATGCGTCGTCATCGCTATGCATCCGGACTCATAATGTTACGGTCACCCCGAGCGGGTTGTGACCCGGGTGACCCGGAGCTCGGTTTGGCCTCGCGGTCACGGTTTCTCCGGTCAGTCAGCTCCCGAGACTTATCTGAGCATTATTTTTGGGAATCCTTCGGGTTTTGAGGTCGTGTGGGTCCCCAGGACATTTTTGCCAAAAATATTTTTCGGGGCCGGGGGGTTGTCTCGGGACGTACAGCGGGCTCGGTAGTGCTCCCGGGACAGATTTTGGGACGGATTTTATGGTATTATTTGTGGATTTTGGCATGGCGGGATTTGGAGTTGGGTTAGCACGGCGGGATTTGCTCGGGTTCAGCGAGCACGGTAGGACACTCTGGATTTGTAAATAAATATTTGAAACATGTTTTATGAATGTTATGATATTCGAAGGTTGTGTCCAATTTTCGTTTCAATTGGAGTCGATAGTTGCGGTTGGGCCAAAGTTGTAACTTTTGGGAGAGATTGAGGACTAAAGTTGTAATTTGGCCAAAAGTCAGCAATAATAGGAAAAGGGGAGAGCTGAAGTCGGTTATGTGAGAGTGACAAGGGACACTTGTCAACTTTTGGTGAAAGATGGAAAAGAAAAGAATTAAAAGAAGGAAATATATAAAGGATGGATAAGTTATTTTTATCACCTTTCTTCTTCACGTTTCTTCTTCTTCTTCCTTCCCTCTCCCATCCACCATTGTCACTATTCACCAAGCTCTTCATGTGTTCTTCATTTTGGCAAGGAATCAACAAGGATTTGGGCTTAAATCATTGGTAAGCTTCTCCTCTTTAAGAATCTACAAGTTGGAAGCCTTGATTGTGGTTGGAAAGTGGGTTTAGAGAGGAATTTGGGTTTGTTCTTTGCTATGGGTTTTGATGATCCTCTTGCTTCCATCTTTAAGTATGTTGTTCTTGGTGTGGAGAGAAGTAAGAATCTATGTTTAGATTTTGGAAAAACATCATGGATGATGAAACCCTAAAATGGCGAAATCTTGGATGTTTTCTAAAGTTGATGTTTTGTTGGATTCTTGAATCATGCTTTGGATATGTTGTTCCTAGCATGATTCTAAGGCATTCTATGGTTTCAATTTGATGGAAAGTATGTTGTGTGGAAAAGCCCCAAATTGAGTGAATAGTACAATTAGGATTTATGTTGATTTTGGTTGATTTAAGTGTAATTGGTTGGCATTCTTGGTTAAGAAGTGTAATTGATGGTTGGAATGAATGTTTGGTAGCTTGAATGGATTGATTTGGAAGTTGGGTGAAAATATGGAAAAGGGCCGAAGTGAAGAAATGAATCTTTCTCTATGTTGGTGTTGTATTTTGGTTAAATTGGATGGTTATTTGGTATCGGGGTTGAATTTAGGTGCGGTATGGTGTTTGAAATGTTGTTTTCGGATAAGAAATGGAAAAGTTACCTATATGCGGGGTTACTGGGAAAATGTCGGGAATGACGGGTTTAAAGGTTGGAATGTGTTTGTGGGTGTTGGAATAACAATGTTCTGGCTCGGTTCGTGAAACCGAGCTTTCTGTGGATTTTTGCGGGAAAGTGCGGGATTGTGCGGTTTTGGTTCTGGGGGTCTGTTTTGGTGAGTTCTGACTTGTGTGTGGTTGTTCAGCTTGTTTCTGTAGTGGTGGATTAGTGCGGGACCGTAAAAGGCACGTTGCGACTTTTCGGCCGGAGCCGGGATTTCCGGAATTGTGCAACGGAGCGGTGATCTTGAGGTAAGGGCTGAACTTCCTCGTTATACATTCTCGGGAGTTATATGATGTTCGGTGAACCCGAGACCCGTCAAATGGTAAAACGTATGTTTGATCTGTTTCAAGGCCCGGATGGCCTTGGAGGCCCGGGTTCCTATTCTGTTATGTATATGCATATCAGGTGATGATATTTCTGTTTATATTTGTGTATTATTATTATTATATGTTCTGTTCTGTGACGAGACCCGGATGGTCTAAGGGACCACGGGTGCTCCTTGGTTCTGTTCTGTGTATCCGCACCGGGAGTGCCGATACTTCTGTTCAGTGTCCGCACTGGAGGGTGCCGACATTCTGCGTATATCCGCACTTGGGGTGCCGATATACTTCTGTGACCCTACGACAGTTTGGGGATCGCGACCCCATCCGGTACCGTGCTTTCGCTCTGCTCGCTACGCTGCATCGCTTCACGTATATTCGACCTCGTGAGAGGGCTGTCGCTTCGGTCATTCTCGCGGTTGGACCGCATACGATTGATTTCCGGCTCACCTTATACTTTATGTTCATATGTATATGTATATGCTTGTGTTATTCTGCTTTGCAGTTCACTTGTTGCCACTTGGGCAAACCACGCTTTACCTCGCCCTTCCGGGTCCTCCCGAGGACTCACCCTTATATGTTTACCACCTTTCAGGTTGTTCGAAAAGCAACCGGCGGAATAGAGGTCCGCGGTGCTTTTTGTTATTCTGAGTCTCAAGCAGCAGCAGCATTACCATGTGCGGAAAATCTCCCGAGTGAGAAGGTTTCGATTCCGTACTTAGGTACATCTAGGTTTTAGTTTGATGGCTCAGAGCTGTAGTTGCATGCATATTTATCGGATCATGAGATTGTGTATGATGGAAATTCTGGTATATATGTATATTTGACTTGTTTGTCTTATGAGTCGTGGGCGGAGCCCCGACTTGCCTATATTGGAAATGTTATATTATGGATTTGGTACTTCTGTGTTGTGGCGATGGTTGAAGTTTGATATACCATGAACTGCTTGATTGGTGGATGTTGGATTATTATGTATGCTTGCCTTGTATGAGTTCGTAGGTTGCTAATCGTTACTCGACTATTTTGTTACTTAAGCTCGATGCTCCGTTGCCGCGCTTCCTGCCATGTTTCCGTTCCGACATCGCGGCCGGCTCTACCTCTGCAACCGGGCGGGGTGGCTGTGACAAGTTTGATAACCTTACCTCGAATCTCGGACTAATATTAATGGAGATCAGTTTAAGCTTCATCCATGGAAGCTCTTAGCCATGGAGACGTGAGAGGAAGAATAAGTCGAAGAAAAATGACATAAAATGTCATTTTCTTCCTTTCAAGCTTTCTTCTTCTTCTTTTTTCTTTTCCTTTCTTTTCACTTTCCTTCCCTTTCCCACGTTTATCCTTCCTTTCTTTTCTTTTCTTTTCTTTTACATTGTCTTTTTCTTCCTTTTCTTTTCCTTTCATTTCACTTAAATTTTATACCATTATCTCTTCCCTTCCTTTTTCCATTTTGTCTTCTTCTTCTTCTGTTCTTTCTCTCCTTTCATTTGGTGACACATGTCCATCTTTTCAATTATTTTGTGCAACGTTTCTACTTTTACACTTTAGCCCCAGTGTCATCCCGCGCCAGCTTAACCTGGGCAAATCCCGACGTGTGCGCTTGCTAGCTTAACCGTGTAATCTCGTCATGCGTACTTGCTTGGTAATCACCTCACTACTCATCTCGGGTCATATCATGCCTCACACGATTGTCGTCACAAACTTTTCATCCCGAGCCCCGGGCGTCGCTCGGGAACGAACATCCCGACCCCGAAAAATATACTTCGTAGAAAGATATGGAATGTTCATACGCCCGGCCATCGAGTTGCCATGATTTATTTATAGTATGGATGAAGGTCGTCTACATCGAAGTTGCGAGGGAATGGTCTTCCTCCTTAGTGCTGCAACTCATAGACGCCCGCCCGGACTTACTTGTGGATGATATAAGGGCCCTCCCGGTTGGGTCGCAGGACCCCCTGTTTGGGGTCGTGAGCGGTAAGGACTGACTGAGTAGCGCAAGGCCTCCCGGTTTCGGTGCCTTGGGCTTGACTTTGGCGTCATGTTGTACGTTTAGACGTTGCTTGAGAGCGAACAAGCGAAGGCAAGCCCCTTCACGTAGTTCCTCGAGTAGGTCAACTTTGGTGCAAAGTCCTCGAGTGTTGTCTTTATCTGTGAAGTTGATCATCCTTATTGTTGGGAAGTCTGCCTCAATGGGAAGGAACTCGTCGGTACCATGGACCAGGAGAATGGTGTCTCACCTATTCGCGTTCTTGTTGTTGTCCTATAAACCCATAGGACGCTTGGGAGCTCATCCACCCATCGCCCCTTTGCGCCGGGCCAGGGCGCTTCTTGAGTCCATCTTTGATCGTGCGGTTGGTGACTTCAACTTGGCCATTGGGTGGGGTGTGCCACCGGGGCATACAGCATGCGGATTTTGTTGTCTTCTGCCCATTGCTGGACGCTTTGGCTAGCGAACTGGCTCCCGTTGTCTGTGATGATGGCGCGGGGGCTGCCATATCGACAGACGATGTTTTTCCATAGGAACTTGATGATCTTGGAGGATGTTATCTTTACCAAAGGCTCGACTTCAATCCACTTTGTGAAATAATCATCGGCGACAACACAGACCGGTACTGACCTGTCACCTTTGGCATTGGTCCGATGAGGTCAAGACCCCAAAGGGCGAAGGGAACTGGGTTTATGAGTGCGGGAGATTCCGTGGATGGAAGTCATTGGACGCGCGGGTTGATCGCATTGATGGCACATCTTGATAAGTGAGGATGCGTCTTTCTTTAAGGTTGGCAAGTAGTATCCTGGTGAAGGGCTTTGTGTGCAAGTGCCTCCGCAGCAATGTGGGCACCACAGCTGCCACGTGGATGGTTTCTAATACATCGAGTCCCTCCTTGGCGGTGAGGCAACGTTGAGGGGTGTAGAGTATCCGCGATGCCACAACAGTCCGTTTATGAGGACGAATCTCGTCACTCAAGTGTGGGTGCGTGGATTTGTGGAGATCCTCTTGAGCCGGGCGATGATGGGAGTTCGCCATCATCCGGATCTTCTTCGCTTTGAGTGAGCCAATGTCTACAACTCCGTCGATGGATGGTCGTGCTGTGGTCTCCAATGTGGAAGGTGTCTTCCCCTTGGACAACGTATCCGCGATGGTGTTCTCGGAACAAGGGATATGAATGAAGACTGCCTCCTCAAAGTTCATCCCCAGGGAGTTGACAAGCTTGAGGTGCTTGATCAAAGTGGCATCCTTGCACTCGGAGCACCCTTGTACTTGGTGTATCACCGGTTGGGAATCGTTGTGAATGTGTATTCGGTGAAAACCCACTCTGATGGCCAGTTTGAGGCTCGCGATGAGGGATTCATACTCTGCAACATTATTGGTTACCGGGAATTGAAAAGTTACACGGAGAGTGCTTTCCATACCTAGGGTTCCACGCAAGTTGACGCCTCCTGCTGGAGATGCTGCTTTAGATGCGCTATCAACGTACATTTCCCACTCTGGGGTTGGAGGTTCAGGCGCCGGTACTTGTTCTGAGGTGTGCAACACTCGATTACAGTATTCCACTAGGAAGTCCATGAGGGCCTGACCTTTTATTGCTTTGCGGGGCTCATAGTTGATGTCGTATCCGCTCGATTCGATGCACCATTTTGCGAGGCGGCCTGAGTGATCCGGTCTTTGAAGGATCTCCTTGATTGGGAGGTCCGTTTGCACTGTGATGGTGTGCCCTGGAAAGTAGGGCTTGAGCTTTCTGGCTTCATAGACTAGTGACAAGATAGCTTTTGTAAAGGAGGATACCTTCTTTCCGCTGATTGGAAGGTGTGGCTGGCGTAGTGGACCGGCCACTGCTTGTTAGCTTCCTCCTTGACGAGAACTGATGCCACACTGTTGCTCGTTGTGGAGAGATACGGGACAAGGTCTGGTACACTACCCAAGCAAACGCGCCCTCGCGTCATATTATAATCGTACAAGGCCTTTGAGGAAGCCTCATCCTTGTGGTCTCCAGTATAGCCTCCGCGAGGTCTCATCCTTGTGGTCTCCAGCCTCACCTACGCGGGGTCCTGCCCTCGCGGGCCTCAAGACTCGCATGGGCGACGTCTCATACTCACCCTTGCGTTTCTAAAGCCTGCGCGGGCCACCCTCGCGGTCTTAGGGCGAGCCCTCGCGATCCCCTTCGCCTCCATGGGTCTTACTCCCAGTCTCCTGCCTATACTGGCCCCGCCCAGATAAGGCCCTGGTACCCAGGTTCGTGCAACCCTCACCCCTTATTTGGCTATATTCTATTTGGGCGTTCGCCTATAGGCCTTCGCCCGCCGCTTGCTCCACTTGGAGATAGACCATCCGGTCGTCGACATCAAGCGGCCAATAAGGAGGGCAGCACGAGCACAGGAGATCTTCACCAGATTTATACGCGGACATTCTCGACAAGTGAATCACCTAAGGCGGTTTGCTGAGATCTTCATCATCACAACCGCCTTATCTCCAATCGATCGACACGAGACTTATCTCAACAACTGTCTAAAGGGCTTCAACTGGGGGAGGCTCTTCTCCTGGCATCACTCTATAAATAGGGTGATGTCCACCCTAAATCGGGTAAGCTACTACACGCCCCCCCCACTCCCCTCTTGCTACTTCTGAGTATTCTTCCTATCTTTTACAGATTACTCTGAACAGCAAGCTTGGAGTCTCAAGAACATCATCTTCTCCATCACATCAACTGAGAGTCCGGGCCTTCTTTAGGAACGAGACTATCAGTTTGGCGCCGTCTGTGGGAACGAAAGTTCTTACTATAAACCCATATTACAAACCACAAGCAATAAGTCATGCCAACCACCCGGAGTGCCAACAGGAACAGTCGTCAAGGGAGGAGGAATCCTCCCGGGACAAATACGAACAATGATCCACCATCAGAGCCATCCCCGAACCACGTTCCCCCACAACGGGGAGAACTCTCTATTCACTCAACGGAGGAAAGCTCCTCCCACGTTAACCGTAACATGCCTCAGGAGCATAACACTCCACCTCCAAACACCCCTCCAACGGGCCTGGATCCGGCCGTCCTGCAAACGATCACTTAGGCGGTTTCTTTCAACTTAAGTGAAACTCTCGCCACCACTCTTCTGGGCGTTCTGGATAGCGTTGGAACGCTGCGTAATAAACAGCATGAACGCCCAGCTAATAAGCCTCAGAAAGTAAGTAACACTGATCCTTCTTCGTCATTAATTATCGCGCTTAATATACGATTAGAGGAAGTGGAAAAAGAGATGAAAGGGCCGGTGTCCATAATATCTCCGAGGATGGGTCCGGACCACCTCTGGACCCAACCTTTTACTCGAGAGGGTTTTAGAAACCCCTCTTCCGACCGATTTCGTCAGCCTAAGCTGGATGCTTATGATGGCCTGTCGGACCCTGATATTCATCTCCAGCGTTACGTCTCCGCAATGGCAATAGCGAGGGCGGACGACAACACGCTCTGTAGAGCTTTCAGCTCCACACTTACTGGGGCCGCTGCCAACTGGTACACCACTCTCCGGGACAAACGGTTTGATTCCTTCGAGGAGCTATCCCGCAACTTCTCCAACCATTTTGTGGTATCCAAACCACCTCCTAAAGCGGCGGGACACCTCCTTAAGATACGGCAGAAAAAGGATGAGCCCTCGGAGAATATATTCAACGCTTCTGTGCCGAGTCTATCCAGGTCCCTAATCTGGGAGAAGAAGCTCGCTTGCTTGCAGCTATCCAAGGCCTCCGCTGGGAGTCCCTTTTCTTTGTGGATGTCCACACTAACCCGCCCACCAATATGGAACAATTCTTAAGTACAGCGTCGCGATTTATGAATACGGAAGAGGTCACTCGACCACTCGCCAGCCGCCACGGCGGACGCCAAGGGACAGCCTCGCGGCCGGACCCTAGGTCTCAAAGGCAGTACCCCACGCCCCCCAGTAGGGAGAGGGCATACATTTCTCTTCCCCCGCTGAGGGAATCTCGTACCAACATCCTCCATGCCTTGGAACAAAAGAGGGAGGTCCCCACTTGGCCTCGCCCCCTCTCCCAGGAAATTACAAGGCAAAGCAACAAGTTTTGCCGCTACCACCGTGACAAAGGTCACGACACTGAGGACTGTTTTGAGCTTAAGCGCATGATTGGAGAAATGCTGGCTCAAGGCAAGCTCAGGGAGTACTTGCTCCAAACCGAGGAGGGCCGTAGAAGAGAAGGTGACCGTGAAGGCGCCGGCCGGAGGACCGCCGGCGGGCGCTCCCAACAAAACCCATGTCGGGAGAATCTGGTTCAGGTCTCCCGGCAAGGGGACATATCGGCGTAATCACACGGTGTGAAGGCGCTTGGCAAGACGCCGTCATATGAGGCAGATCTACCAGATAGACCACTCCTCTACTCGGTTTTGCATCGCAGCGATGGCACCTCTGTGGCAATACCGCACGCTGACCCCTTGGTTATCACTGCCCGTATTGCGGGATGGGACGTCGACAGAATCTACATGGATACGGGGGCAAATGCCAACGTGATCTACAAGCACACTCTGGTTGAGGCAAAGGTGCCTTTGTCACAAATTCAGCCCGCAAAGGGGGCCACCTTTGGAATAGGACGGGATGAAATCCCAACCTTGGGGTCGATCACCCCGCCTACATGATGATGGGAACCACCAAGGAAAAAAGCAGGTATGTCATTCGAGCTATGTGGACTTTATTGTCCTGGATCTCCCTACGCCATACAACGCCATCATCGGGCGACATACTCAAACCGAGTTCCATGTCCGCTGTGATGTGCGAACCACGACTCTAGTTTTTCACCTGCGTCGGGGGATGCCTATATATTTGTCAACCGTAATGTGGCCAGAGGCAATTATGTCTCTGCCCTCGCCGGGCCCCAGCCTTCCCGGCCATCCGAGCCTAAGAGGAAGGCACCCGCAGAGGAAGGCTGGTCCTGTGGCGAAACTGCTCTGACTTGTCAGGAGCCTTTGAAGAAGTTGAGATCTCTCCCGGGAAGAAGTTTCGGGTGGGAAAGGACCTCGAGGAAAAGACCAGCAAGCGCTCATCCATCTCCTCCATGCCAACAGTGATGTCTTCGCATGGAGCCCTGAGGACCTACCAGGAGTTGATCCTGCTGTTATTTCTCACAAGTTAAGTGTACTCCCGGCTTTAGCCGGTTAGGCAGAAAACAAGGGGCATGGCCCTTGACCGTAAGGACTTTGTACGCACAGAGGTGCAGAAATTACTTAAGGCAAATATAATCAAGGAAGTTCACTACTCTGAATGGGTTGCGAATATTGTCCTCGCCGATAAAGAGGGCGGTCAGTGGCGACTTTGTGTGGACTACAAGGGGGTTAATAGGGCCTGCCCAAGGGACCCCTATCCTTTACCATCCATTGACCAACTGGTTGACTCAACCGTTCATCACTCGGTTTTCTTTTCTCGATGCTTATAGCGGGTACCACCAAGTCTTTATGGACCCAGAGGACGCGGTAAAAACCGCCTTTACTCTTGGCGAGGCCGTATATCATTATATCGAATGCCGTTCGGCTTAAAGAATGCGGGGCTACCTTCCAAAGGCTTGTAAATCAAGTCTTCGCAGGCCAGATTGGCCGAAATCTTGAAGCTTATGTGGATGACATTGTGGTCAAAAGCAAGGCCGTCTCAACCCATCTCACGGACTTGAAGGAAACATTCGACAACTTCCGCAAATACAATATGCGATTAAATCCAAAGAAGTGTATCTTCGGCGTGGGCGAAGGGAAGTTCCTGGGATACCAAATCTCCAAAGGAGGAATCCATGCAAATCCCAAAAAGATTGAGGCAATCACTACCTTGCGCACCCCCAGGGGGCTTAAGGAAGTCCAACAGCTGGCAGGAAAGCTAGTGGCCTTGGGACGATTCGTCTCCAAACTAAGTGATCGCTGCAAACCTTTCTTCGATCAGATTCGCAAGAAAAAAGCTTGCAAATGGACGGAGGAGTGTCAGGAGGCATATGCCTCCATCAAACGACACCTGCAAGAACTACCGGCACTCAAGTGCCCTAGGCCAGGCGATGACCTGGTCCTTTACCTCGCCACCTCAGAAAGAAGTGTAAACGCTGTCCTTATTAAGGAAGAGGCCGCCAAGCAATGGCCGGTCTATTACACCAGCCATACTCTCCAAGATACGGAAACAAGGTATCCACCCTCCAAAAGGCTATATTGTCCCTTGTATATGCAGCCTCAAGCCCTATTTCCAAGGGCACACTATTATAGTCCGAACGGACTTGCCAATTCAGGACATCCTAAGCCGGTGTATCGAACTTGGCGGCTTTAACATCAATTATGAGCCCAGAAAGGCAATTAAGGGCCAGGCCCTCGCCGACTTTATTGCGGAATTCTCGAATGCCGATATACTCTCGGCCCCTGAGCAGGGCCCCGCACCTCGACCCACTCCTCCCGAATGGGACTTATTTGTGGATGGCTCATCCAAACTTGAATCCCCCGCGGGGGGTGTGTATCTACGTGGACCCCTAGGTATGGAAGTATTCCTTCGTGTCTCTTTTCAATTCCAAGTAACTAACAATGTTGCAGAATATGAGGCCCTCGTTGCCGGGCTGAAACTCGCCACAAGGGCAGGCATTCGCCGCCTCCATGTCCACAGTGACTCGCGGTGGTGATTCACCGGAGTTCAAGGGTGCGCCGAGTGCAAGGACGCCACCACGATCAAATACCTTAAGTTGGTAAACATCCTACGAACCGACTTTGAAGAAGTCATCTTCATACATGTTCCTCGTTAAGAACACTACAGCAGACATGCTATCAAAGGAAAGACTCCCTCCACCACAGCCACTCGACCAGTCCTTCCATCACGGAAGATATTGATATTGTCTCTCTAGCAACGCATGATCCGATCCACAGATGGAGAAACCCTATCATTGCTGCGCTAAAAGCCAGCACCACAGATCCCAGGCTCGCAAGCAAGCCCTCCGCTTCGTCCTCATTGATGACCAATTATGGCATCGCGGGTTTGCGGCGCCTCTACAACGGTGCCTTAGCACCCTTGAGGGCGCTCTGTCTTGGACACTCTCCACCAAGGCAATTGTGGCGCTCACATCGCTGCGGAGGCACTTGCCCACAAAGCCCTTCGTCAAGGGTATTCTTGGCCTACCTTGAAAAGGGCGCGCCGCCTTTGGTCAAAACGTGCCACCGGTGCCAAATCAATTCTCGCATCCAGCGGCCACCATCCGCGGAATCTCCAAAGCCCGACAAATCCGGTGCCTTTCGCCTGTGGGGCCTCGACCTCATTGGTCCAATGCCGAGCGCTCAGTCGGCATCGCTTCGTGTTGTAGCGGTTGATTATTTTTCTAAATGGGTCGAGGTAGAACCCCTGGTCTCCATCACTTCCGCCAAGATTATCAAGTTTCTTTGGAAGAATCTTGTCTGCGATCACGGCAGCCCTCGTGCTATTATTACAGACAATGGCACTCGGTTCGCCACCACAGTGTCCAACAATGGGCACGGGACAATAATGTCCGCATGCTTTTTGCCCGGTGGCTCACCCCGATCTAATGGGCAGGTTGAGGTCACCAACCGAACCCTCAAGGAAGGCCTCAAGAAGCGCTGGAAGGGGCCAAGGGCCGCTGGGTAGATGAACTCCCAAGTGTCTTATGGGACTATCGCACCACAACACGAACCCCACAGGGAGAGACGCCTTTCTCTCTAGTATACGGCGCAGATGCGCTCCTGCCTATTGAGGTAGACCTCCCTACAATCCGTATGATCAACTTCACAGAAAAGCCAATGCTCAAGGGCTCCGTGCCAAACTCGACTTAATCGAAGAATTACGCGAAGGTACTCGCCTTCACATGATCCCTCAAACAGAGGCTCAGTCTTCACCATAATTCCCGGGTAAAACCCAAGGCACTGCAACAAGGAGGCCTTGCCTTGCTTAAATCGACCCTCACCGCTCGCGACCCCAAGCAGGGTGTCCTGCGACCCAACTGGGACGGGCCTTATATTGTTCATAAACAAGTCCGCCCAGGAGTCTATGAACTACAAGACCATGATGGTCGTCTGCTCCCCCGCAACTTTCATACGGATGACTTGCGCCCATATTACGTGTAAGTCCTTAGTCTTACAAATTCAATAAAATACATATGTATTTCTTCTGTCTTCTGACTTACATGGCATTTCAAATGCCCTCTTCATCGCCCTCTGCACCCGGCCGGTCGGGTGGCTACTGCCTAAGTTATGGCATCGGACCTTGTCGTCTCACTTCTCCACACAGGTGGTTGCGGGTCTCATTCCCAACCGACCTTCAACTCACCCGCCCCAAGGGTAATCCCCTTGCGCTGCGGAAGGGTAACCCCCTTTTGGCTCCTTCGGGAAGGTCTATGTGTAAGTCGTCCTCGCACGCCACAAAGCAGACCTTCCGCTCGGACTTCTCCACACGGTGGTTGCGGGTCTCATTCCCAACCGACCTTCAACTCGCCCGCCCCAAGGGTAATCCCCTTGCGCTGCGGAAGGGTAACCCCCTTTTGGCTCCTTCGGGAAGGTCTATGTGTAAGTCGTCCTCGCACGCCACAGCAGACCTTCCGCTCGGACTTCTCCACACGGGTGGTTGCGGGTCTCATTCCCAACCGACCTTCAACTCGCCCGCCCCAAGGGTAATCCCCTTGCGCTGCGGAAGGGTAACCCCCTTTGGCTCCTTCAGGGAAGGTCTATGTGTAAGTCGTCCTCGCACGCCACAGCAGACCTTCCGCTCGGACTTCTCCACACAGGTGGTTGCGGGTCTCATTCCCAACCGACCTTCAACTCGCCCGCCCCAAGGGTAATCCCCTTGCGCTGCGGAAGGGTAACCCCCTTTGGCTCCTTCGGGAAGGTCTATGTGTAAGTCGTCCTCGCACGCCACAGCAGACCTTCCGCTCGGACTTCTCCACACAGGTGGTTGCGGGTCTCATTCCCCAACCGACCTTCAACTCGCCCGCCCCAAGGGTAATCCCCTTGAGCTGCGGAAGGCTTACCCACTTTTGGCTCACACAGGAAGGTCTATGTGTAAGTCGTCCTCGCACGCCACAGCAGACCTTCCGCTCGGACTTCTCCACACAGGTGGTTGCGGGTCTCATTCCCCAACCGACCTTCAGCCCGCCCCGCCCCAAGGGTAATCCCTTGGAGCTGCGGAAGGGTAACCCCCTTTTTTGGCTCCTTCAGGGAGGTCTATGTGCAAGTCGTCCTCGAACGCCACAGCAGACTTTCCGCAAGGGCTCCCCAGACACAGCAGTGGGTCTTACCCCCCAGAACCTCAGCTGGTTCTCCACTTGTCTCAACAAGCGCCCTACTGCCTTCGCCAACCACGCGACTCCAGGCTCCAGCTTTTTACTGCATGCTTATCGTATAAATGATGAGCAAACTACAGGGGTCTTCTACTTGGTACACCGTCCACTACCCAAGGGCTTACTCCCTAAACAGTTGTCCAAGAAAGGGGCCCTGAACTTATCTCAAAAAAGTGGTCTCCATCACAGCTTGTCTCAACAAGTAAACCCACAAGTCATTTGGAATGACTCATGTGGCTCCGCCGTTGCGGATCTTGAGTGCCTCGTCACTATAAACTTAAAAATGAGTCTCCAGCTCCTTGATAAGTAGTCCCTGTGGCTTCGCCTTCGCGGACCCCAGAAGGACATCTCTCCATGAGACAGGACTTAGCCTATGGTTGTTAAACTTAGCTAACGTACCCTACAGGTCTATCGCGAGATAAAGCTAATCTAAAAAACAGTGAAAGTAAAAGGAAATTTTTATTAATTTGTTCCCAAAAAGTGTGTGTATACAGGTCTTTATACAAAAATAGGGGGGGCATCCACATGTTGGAATCTCCACCCTAGTCCAAAAGGGCATACCGAGGCATCGCCCATCTTCCTTCCTGCTCCCCCATCAAGCGGCGCCTCTGCCGTTGGCTCATTGGTGTTGGCAGCATCCAGGATCCCAAGATTTAGAGCTGGAAACGCCTTCTCCACTTGGAAGCGGCATCGCAGCCAGCCCTCCTCGTAGGCCTGCGCCCCCGCTTCGCCCAGGGCTTGGATCTCGCCAAGTTTCTCCACCAGTCGAGGCATCCGCTCAGGGATGGACACCTTGATGGAGGAAGAGGACTCAGGATCCTCACCTTCAAAGGAGGGAAGGCCCAGAGCCTTCTCCATCTCCCACACTGAGGCCATTGCCTTCTCCAGGTCAGTGGCGACCTCCAGGCGTGCCTTCATGGCAGCCTCAGTAGCAAGCCTGCCCTCCTCCACTTTCTTCTCTGCCAACTGGGCCTGGGAAGTAGCCTGGCGCCTCACCTCCTCTGCTGCAGCCTCTACCTGCTCAACTTGGGCCTTCGCCACTCCAAGGGCAGCTTTGGTTTATGCCTCCAAAGAAACGAGTGACTCCTTCAAGACAGCATTTTCATTGCTACTACTGCTGAAGGAAGCGTTGCTTCGCAACATCAAGTAAGCAGCTGCTCCCACCGGTACCGCATGCTTTGTGTGCCCGCTCTTGATTGCCATAATCGCACCAACTCTCTAGTTGGGCCACACGCTTGGCATGCTCCTCCTTAAGCTCCTCCTCCCTCTTCTTTGAGGACTCCACCTCCCTCCCGAGAGAGGCAATCTCCTTATCTGGGCATCGTCCCGCTTATTGGCGTACTTAGCAGAAGTCATGCCATTGCTCGGAGGCACTGACCTTTGGTGATGATCCTGCCGCGACCACATCCCAATGCTATTAAAGGTGAAGGGCTCGCGAAAGGCTAAACTAAACTTATACATAAAGACCAGATGGGCTGTCTTACTGGGAGACTATCTGCTGAGCTGCCTCCCTCATGAATTCAGCAGGGAGTCCAGCTCCGCTCGGTCACCTCCATGTCATAGGGGTGTGCGCAGCCTCTTCAGCTGGATTGGAGGGTTTGCTCCTCTTCCCGCGCAGTTGAACTGCTGTTCCTAAGAAGGAAGACCGGATCCCATGCATCTTTCAGAGCCTCCCTTGCTCCTCGTACACCCCGAGTCCAGTCCGGTGCCTCTGGACTCTCGGGAGGTCTCGGCTCCTCGGACCACTTGGGGACCGATGCGTGGCAGCAACGCGCCTCCGCTCCAAATAGTGAGACCAGACTCCGGTTTTCTCAAGGACCTCGGTCCTGGTCCCCAAATCGGCACGGGCCATCTCTGTCGCATGGACCCCTTGGTCCACAGGACTCTGCAACGGCATCTGCAGACAAAGAGGGACTTGAGACCGGGTTCTACTGACCTCTTACAAATTTACAAGATATTTGTATGTATGCGCAGTGTACCTTTGGGTGCCGCTAAAGCAGCGAAGAAAGAGTCTACCATTGTCCCACGATGGACGGGAGCCCATCCCTCGTATGGCGGGGGCACCCTAGGGTCCAGCACGAAACCCGTGCTAATCCCAGCCCACCTTAGGGTGGTCTCGTCCAGTTGGGCAGCTGAGAAGGGGAAGAACGCCTCGCACGCGCTCCTCGAAAGGACATCGTCTAACCACCCCAGTAGTTGAACGTATGCCTGCCACCGCACTCCCCCGTGAGTCGGCCACAGTGCCTCCGCACAATGCTTTGCACGGATTGTCGCGTCCTCGCCACGGAAAGTCCCATGAGCCTTCGCGGCAAGAAGAAAAAGATCCATGCCAATTATGGTAGGATCGGGTGAGGCGGTAAAAGAGATGGAGTGGTTACCTCCAACGTTTATGGGAGTAGCGTGAAGAACGCGCCCCACTCCTCGGCTCCAACCGATAGAAAGCGGTTGAACACGTCGGCGAATGGCTTCACGCCGGCCATGTGGCGGCGACAATAAAGCCCGCAATACTCGGGAAAGTATTGGCGCCAAGCGAGTTGGGGCATTCCCAATCAGCACAAAGATCTTGCACCCGATTGCGGAAAGGGATACCGTAATCCCGCCGCAAGCTGCGCCGTGTCTGAGCACGGCACCCGGTTCTCCTTGTTCTCCTCGGTAACGGGCCAACCCATCGCCCGACAAACACCCGCACGGGACGCATATACCGGCATTTTCTCCACGGGCCAAGGCCTCCACCATATCTGGTGAATTCTCTCAAACTTCACCGTGGTTTTGTCTAGAGGAGCAACCACTGGGCGAACGGCTTCCCTGGAATCCATCTCTACAAAAAGAAGAACCACAGGCATATAAATAAACACAGCCTTGCAAAGGCATTTCGTCAAACGCTCAGTGCGCTCAGAGAACTGGAGGCACTCAGTATGCAGGGAGCGGAAACTTACCTGATTAGTTGAGAAGTAAGCAAGAACGGACAGAGCGGTTGGCAAATGAACAGTTGACCGGCGGAATCTCAAACGAAAAGGAGGAAGCACCGCAAATCACCTCTCAACCGCCGATGAAATAGCCAAGAAACGCAAGAATACGAAAGGGTTACTCAGAGCGGAGCGAACAAATGCAAGAGTGGAGAAGAAAGGCTTCAATCTTCTCGGTACGCTTTTATAAGCCCGCCAAAATGAAAAAGCGCTTTTAAGCGTGAACGGCTCTGAGGCGCCACGTGCCGGCATCCAGCGGTTATTAAACCTCTCCCTGCCGTACAAAAGAAGAAACGCTTTTACAAAGCGTAATCGACCCTACGGCGCCATGTGTTGCGTCCCATAACGGTCAGTAAACCTCTCATCTTCCTTTATCTCTCCTGCATTAAATGCTGAAGGGACTCTTCGCTGCCTTCACAATCAAACGGTCCGCAAACGGCCCAAGCGCCTTCGCCAACTCCAAAGACTTGGAATTTGAACAGAGTACGGGACCCTGCCCATACTCTGCCTTCAGGAGGAGGCATCTTGGTACACTACCCAAGCAAATGCCCCCCTCCTCAAAAACTCACAAGGATCACAAACGATTTTCACTTATGGCTGCTACGTCGGTCCTCAGCAAGATTTTTACTTATGGCTGCTACGTCGGTCCTCAAAAAGTACTTTCGCGGAGTACAGGACCCTGCCCATACTCCGCTCTCAGGAGGAGGCATCTTGGTACACTACCCAAGCAAACGCGCCCTCGCGTCATATTATAATCGTACAAGGCCTTTGAGGAAGCCTCATCCTTGTGGTCTCCAGTATAGCCTCCGCGAGGTCTCATCCTTGTGGTCTCCAGCCTCACCTACGCGGGGTCACGCCTCGCGGGCCTCAAGACTCGCATGGGCGACGTCTCATACTCACCCTTGCGTTTCTAAAGCCTGCGCACCTCGCGGTCTTAGGGCGAGCCCTCGCGATCTCCTTCGCCTCCATGGGTCTTACTCCCAGTCTCCTGCCTATACTGGCCCCGCCCAGATAAGGCCCTGGTACCCAGGTTCGTGCAACCCTCACCCCTTATTTGGCTATATTCTATTTGGGCCTTTGCCCCTATAGGCCTTCGCCCGCCGCTTGCTCCACTTGGAGATAGACCATCTGGTCGTCGACATCAACCGGCCAATAAGGAGGGCAGCACGAGCACAGGAGATCTTCACCAGATTTATACGCGGACATTCTCGACAAGTGAATCACCTAAGGCGGTTTGCTTTGAGATCTTCATCATCACAACCGCCTTATCTCCAATCGATCGACACGAGACTTATCTCAACAACTGTCTAAAGGGCTTCAACCGGGGAGGCTCTTCTCCGGCATCACTCTATAAATAGGGTGATGTCCACCCTAAATCGGGTAAGCTACTACACGCCCCCACTCCCCTCTTGCTACTTCTGAGTATTCTTCCTATCTTATACAGATTACTCTGAACAGCAAGCTTGGAGTCTCAAGAACATCATCTTCTCCATCACATCAACTGAGAGTCCGGGCCTTCTTTAGGAACGAGACTATCAAGGTCTGATGTGATCATGGGATCCTCAAGCAACAACAAAGTGTACCATACGAAGAGGCAGACGAATGAAGCTTGGAGAAACTCCGTGGCCAGGAGGTTCATAGGCTAAGGCGGCCTAATCCATGGTTCGGGTGATCACCTAACCCGGAGAAAGCAACGCCTCTATGCGAGGACTCCACAAGAGGCCTCAAGGCAAAGGCAAGGCTTCTTCAAGCGAAGACATCCGGGCAATGGCGAAGCCCTTCAGCGAAGCCATTCCTCTGCAGCCTCAAGGCGAGGGCTAGGCTTCTTAAGCAAAGGCATCTCGGCGATGGCAAAGGCGAAGCCATTTCTGAGAAGCCTCACGGCGAAGCCCTCAAGCAAGAATCTCCAAAGTAAAGACTTCAAAGTGAAGGTAAAGCCTTCTTTGCGAAGCCTCCAAGAGAGGGCGAGGCCTTTTGCGAAGCCATCTCCGCGAAGCTTCCGGTGAAGGCGAAGCCTTCGGCGAGGCCTTCCGGTTGCACGAAGCCCCAAAATGAAGCCGCCTATGCTCAAATAATGCAGCCGACCACTTCCAACCACTCCATCCCATCCGAACACTCCCTCCTTTAAAGCGAGACACTTGGGAGTTCAAATACTTACCTTTACTTTAGCTTTTACCTTTTTACCTTTCTAGGATAGTATGCTGTTTAGGCACTTTATGCTTTTGGCATGTCTCGCACATGTGTCGAGTCTGTTCCCTTCTCTTCTATAAAAGGAACAATAGGCTCCTAGAATAGATAGAATATATGTAAAGCTTAAGAAGGACAATTCCTTAAGCTCCGGTTCTCACCCCTTACTATTTTCCGCCATTCCCTTGATAGATTGAATATCATCAAGTTTAATATCTAGTATTGCTCAATCTCGTAGTTGAGAGGTGCTAGATCTTCCGTACTCCCTGTGCTTATCGCAGATATTGCCCAACCTCGTAGTTGGGAGGTGTCTGTGGCCGTCTCTATCCTTCTTTGTTCAATTGACTCCACCGAGCTAGATCTGCGCTTCCGTACGATCTCGTGGATTCGCGTCAAGCGTACCCGTGATCATATTAAGGTCATCACCAGGCCTCGGGGCACTTGAGGGTAGGCAGCTCCTGCAAGTGCCGCTTGATGGTGCCGTACACCGCTCGACAGTCCTCCGTCCACTTGCAAGCTTTCTACTTCCGAATTTGGTTGAAGAAAGGCTTGCAACGGTCGCCGAGCTTTGATATGAATCGCCCTGTGGCTACTAACCTTCCCGTTAGTTGTTGGATGTCTTTTAGGTTTCTTGGGATGCGAAGGTTGGCGATGGCCTCTATCTTTGGGATTGGTACGAATCCCTCCTCTTGAGACTTGGTAACCGAGAAATTTCCCTTCGCCATCGCCAAAGATGCACTTCTTTGGGTTCGGGCGCATGTTGTATGTGCGGAAGTTGGCAAAGGTCTCTTCTAGGTCTTCCAGTGTTTGGCGGTGGCTTTGCTCTTCACCACAATGTCGTCAACATAGGCCACAAGATTCCTCCCAATTTGATCTACGAAGACCCTGTTCACCAGCCTTTGAAAGGTCACCTCGCATTCTTCAAGCCAAAAGGCATGCAAATGTAGTGGTAGACCGCTTCGCGGTGTGAAGGCGGTCTTCATGGTATCTTCAGATCCATGAAGTTTTGATGGTAGCCACTATACGCATAAAGGAAAGAAAGGACTGGATATCGCACAATTGAGTATACTAGTTGGTCTATGGGAGGTAAGGGGTATGGGTCTCTAGGGCAGGCCCTGTTGACACCGTTGTAGTCCACACACAGACGTCATTCTCCATTCTCTTTGTTAGCAAGAACAATATTAGCGACCAACTCAGAGTAATGAACTTCCTTAATTATATTAGCATCCAACAACTTCTGCACCTCAGTGCGTACAAACTATTTTCAGTCCAGGGGCCATCCCCTTGTTTTCTACCTAATCGGCTTAAAGCCGGGAGTACATTGATTTTGTGGGAGATAATGTAAGGATCTACGCCCGGGAGGTCAGCTGGCTCCATGCGAAGACGTCCATGTTGGCTAGGAGGAGGTGGATGAGGGCTTCCTTGTCTTTCTATTGGAGGTCCTTCCCAATGCGAAACCTCTTCCCGGAGATATCTTAACCTCTCAAAGTCACCAGACAGTGCAGGGCCACTTCGCTCTCGCACAGGCTCCTCAGCTGGTTTCTTCCTCTTTAACTCCGTGCATTAGGGCTGCTAAGAGGGGCCATCGAGCGCATTGGCATAGTTGCCCTCGCCACATTCTCGTTAACGTAGATGTAGGCGTCGCCAATGAGGTGCGAAACACCAATGTTAAGGTGCGCACGCCACGGCGAATGTGGAATTCGGGCGGTGTGGCTCACCCAACAATGGCATTGTCGGGTGAGGGGAGCTCGAGTATGATGAAGTCCACAAAACTGTAGTGCCAGACCGTCCTGTTTTCCTTGGTGGCGCCGACCATCATAATCGGGTGTGTGATGGCCTCAAGGTTGGGATCTCTTCCTTCCGATCCCAAAAGTCGCTCCCTTCGCCGGCATGATCTCGAGACAGGTACCTTCGCCTCAACAAGTGTGTTCTTGTAAATGATGTTGGCATTAGCCCCGTATCCATGTAGATCCGGCCAATGTCCCACCCGGTGATGCGAGCTGTGATGATGAGTGGATCTCGAGTGGGAAATCGCCATAGAGGTCCCATCGCGGCGGTGGATGAGGTGGCGAGCTGTGTGATCTAGTTGGTAGATCTATCTCATATACCGGCGCCTTGCAACTGCGCATTCACACTGGGTGATCACATTGATGTGGCCTCTGGCAGGTGGGATATGATCAGCTCCCAGGGGCCCTGTTCGCCTATGGTGATCCTGTTCGCGATCCTCTCGATCGCCTTCACGCTTGTACCCACGGGAGAACCTCTTCGCGGCGAGGGGTTGCGAACAAGGAACTCAGTGAGTTTTCCCGAGCTATCATCTCTGCCAAAGATGCGCTTAAGCTCCACGCATTCCTCAGTGTCGTGGCCCTTATCGTGATGGTAGCGGCAATACTTATTGTTTGGCCTCGCAACGCCCTTGGGAAGTTGGCGAGGTCATTTGGTGATTTCTCTCCTTTGCTCTTGGGCATGGAAGATGTTGGTGCAGGAGTCTCCGAGTGGGGAAAGGGTTGGATATGCCCTGTCCTCGTTGCCCCGTAGGCGGTTGCCTCCACCGCCCAGTGTTACGGTCACCCCGAGCGGGTTGCGGCCGGGTGACCCGGCTCGGTTTTGGCCTGCGGGTCACGTTTTTCGGCGTTCAGGCGGCTCTCGAGCCCTATCCGAGTATTATTTTGGCGAACCCTTCCGTATTTGAGGTCGTGTGGGTCCCCCGGACGTTTCCGCCGAAAATATTTTTCTGGCGCCGGGGGGTTGTCGGGGTCGCCTCGGGACGTACAGCGGGCTCGGTAGCGCTCTTGAGATCTCAGTTTGAGAAGCCGTTTGTAGTTTTGGAGTCGTGGAAACGTCCCGGTGGTGGTTGTGGAGTTTAATATTTGGGGCGGGACGTTCGGTTCCGGGCGACTCCCGGGGCTCGGGACGGGAATCCCGGGGCTCGGGATGGAAATTTTCTGACGGCTTTTGGGTAAGTTGTGTTATAAATTAAGATGGAATTTATGAGTATTTTTGTGGAATTTTGGTGTGATGGGATTTTGGTTACATTAGACACGCCGCACGTCGGGTTTTGGTTCGGGTTCAGCGAGCTCGGTAGGACACATGTCCTGTGAATGTTATAATATTCTGAAGGTTGTGTCCAAGTTTCATTAATTTTGGAATCCGATAATTATTTTTGGGCAAAAAGTATTGGAACTTTCGGAAAAATTGGGAGTTAATTTGCAATTGGGTGCAAATTAAAAAGGAAATCAGCATGGGCAGCAGCAGCAGCCCTTTCTTTCGGCAGCATGTGTGTGTGTGTGATTAAATGGGACACTTGGCCATTTTTAATTTAGCAAGAGAGGTATGGGTTTTAAAGTGGAAGAGATATATATATATATTTAGGCTATTATTCCATAAATGAAAATACATTTCATTTCTTCTTCTTCTTCTTCTTCCTCTGTCCGCCTCCATTGAAGCTCAACCTTAAGCTTGAGGTTCTTCATCTTGCAAGAAATCAAAGAGGAATTGGGTGATTTATGTGGTAAGTAACTCCCTAAGCTCTCTTTTCTCATTGGTTTTGAAGATTAGTGGAGAAAAGAGGAGATTTCTCAAATTATGGGTTTGTTCTTAGCTACTAGCTAGGATGATTCTCTTCCTCTCAATTTTTAGTATGTTGTTCTTGGGTGGTAGGGGAGTATTAATCAAGTGTTGGATTTTGGAAAACACAACTTGGATGGAAACTTAGTGTTGGCCGAATTTATGGAGAATTTTCCAAAATGGTGTGTGTTTGTTATCTTGTTTCATGCTTCAAGTATGTTAGTCCTAGCATGATTCTAAGCTTGTGTATGGATTCAATTTGATGGAAAACAAGTTGAGGGAAAAATCCCCAAATGGCCGAATTATGGGTTGATTTTCAAAAATGGATTTTGTTGTTTTGGATGCAATTGGACAACATTCATGGTTTAGAAATGTAATTGGTGATTAAAGAGTGCAAATGGAACTTTGTTTGGATTGAAATGGAGGTTGGGTGAGAAAACCCCTCTTTGGCCGAATTGATAAGTGAAGGGGTTTTATTGATTTTGGTGTAATTGGTTAGTAAGCATGCTTAGGAAGTGGAATTGGTGATTAATATGATTATTTGGAAGCTTGAATGGATTGAATTGAAAGTTGGATGAAAAGTTGATTAAGAACCGAAATCTTGGAATGATTCTTTTTCAATGTTGGAGGTTCATTTTGGTTAAATTGGAGGTTAATATGGTGTTGGGCTTGAATTTAGGAGTGGATGGAAGTTTGAAATGTTGAATTCGGTTAAGGAATGGAAAAGTTGCAATTAAGCGGGATTATCGGAAAATGGCGGGTAATGAAGGGTTTAAGGTTGGATTTGATCAGTTCGCTTATTGTATGATGTTTGTCAATGTATAATCTTGCATTGTCTAGGTTGGTTCTGAATTCTGACGTTTCTGTGAAAATCTGGAATTTTACGGAAATTCTGTCGGATTTTCGGTTTTGGGGTCGGGGGTGTAGTTTGGTAGTGTGGTTGGTAAGGTTGCTAATTTAGCTTGAATTGACAGATTCTGGGATCCGGAAGTTAGGAAGAGAGAGGTTTCGGGTTTCGGGTCGTGTTTTGGAAATCGTCCCGAATCGGTCAAATACCTCGGAATTGTGAGGTAAGGGTTTGGTTACGCTATTTTTGGTAAGATAGGTGTATGTTTAGTTTCATTTTCTGTTCTGCAGGTATTTCAGTATTATATGCCTAGAGCATATTCTGTAGTCTGTAGGTGTATGTATTGTAGCACTTCAGTTTTGCAGGTATTTCGGAAATTTCTGCTTTAAGGTAAGTTCTGTGATTCGTAGGTGTATGCCTTGTAGCATACTGCATGCAGTAATCCTACGTTTGTAGGAGTATGCCTTACGGCATACTCATGTCTCATTAACACTACGACAGCTTGTGGGTTCGCTACCCACTGGTGCACCATGCTTCGTAATAGCTTCGGCTTCCGACTCCCCTTAGTGGGAGGTCGTCGCCCGATCTGTTATAAGGTTTATGGCGATTTGGAATCGCACATCCTTCGGGATTCCGATTTGTTTCTGGTACATGTATGTTATTCTGTATTCTGTTGCGTATATTGCTATCTTTCTGTTTTGCAGGGTTGCATATACTTATCTTACCCCAAATCCCTTACGGGGTCCTTTTAGGACTCACCCTTTTTGGGTTCTGTTTTTGGATTTCAGGTAGGTCTGGTAAGCAGCCAGCGGGGTAGGTTTCCGCGAGGCTTCTGCCTTGGTTGTGTTGAGCAGCAGCAGTACCTTATGGGCCGGGATTGTCTTTTGGATCTGAATCCCGCGAGGTATTTGATGCTTAGTCCTAGGCTTGGCTCTGTAGCCGCATGTGCATATTTTCTCGGTTTCTTTGTGATGATTGTATTTCGTATATATTCATATATTCTGCTCAGACTGTTCTCAGCGCTTGGCGCTTGCTAGATACTTTAGGTTCTGTGAACTCTGCATGCGTCTATGTTTTGGTGCGTAAGCACTCGTCCACGGAGGGCGGGGCTTACTCTGTTGCTAATGCATGAATTGTATGGTTGCATTTTATTTTGGTTATACGCATGAAATTTTCCGTTAGTTTTGCTTCCACAATCCTTCCGTTTTCGGGTCCGATACGCGCGGCGGGTCTCGATGGACCTGCCATCTCTTGTTTTCCGGCTTCAGCTTCCGGCGTCCCGGCGCCCCCGCCTCCGCAACCGGGCTCGGGCGTCGTGCGGTGACAAGTTGGTATCGAGCGAGTAAGTGACCATATTGGTCGTCAGTGGTGACTTGTAGTGACAACTATTGTTTTACATTTTATTTTAGAATGGTTTGGTACGGAGATTGGCCACCTCCTTACTTGAACCACTTCAAAATAAAATTGTGGAACAAAGTTGATCCTTCAAGTTATCCTGATAGTTGCAGATTTCGCACTCGGGATTTCGGAATTCTCGTAAGATTATTACGAGTAAGGGGATTGTGGAAAAGTTTCGTGTACGTAAAATTGTGTGTTAGGAAAAGATTTGGTGAAATAAGCATGAATCGCTTCGTGATTACGTGAAATGCATGATTTTATCGCTCGAGAAGTAACTGTGCTGGCATTGCATTGCACTACTGAGCCTTAGAAAACCGCCGCTAACTTCGTAGGGAGTAGGAGTGACCGATTTCTGTCTGGACTCGTTTGATCTGAAATTTTTGAGATATGGTTAACACGCGTAGATAGCGTGATTTGGTACCGGAGGGGCGGGATCGGGATCCCACACCTCCGTGGAATAGGATACGGGTTCGGTGTAACCTGTGGTCCGAATAACCACACTCACCGCCCGAGGTTTAGTGGTCGTAAGGACCCCTCTCTCGAATTGGTATTACCGCCACCTAGCCGGTTCGTGAGGCGGCGATGGCGGGGAAGATCTGATTATGCCACGGTGAGGGCATTTTGATTAGGTGGTGATAGTAAGACTTAAGCCACTGCTCGCCATAGTTTTGGGATCGGTAAGTGAGTGACTCTGACAAGGGTGGTCACTACGACACCTAAACTTCTCGTCGGTCCTATCAACGACGGGGAAATCTGAGGCACCAGTTTGACGAGGTCAGACTTCTGGAGAGGTTTTAGAGTTGAACCCCCCCGAGGTTCAATGACCGAGAAGGGTCTGGGGTAGTAGAGATTTGGTTTGCAGGAGGTGACAAACTCCTGGGGGAGGCTACATTTTCCACTAGCGGTGCAGTGGGGATGTAGCCAGGAATCTGTGTTAGGCACAGTTCGATGAACTTCATCAGGGAGACAAGATTGTCGGAAAGTTTGAGTGAGAGTTTGATCGGCTGGTTTATTATGTACCGTAGTATCAAGGTTTGGAAGAGGAGAAGACCAAGAGGTTTATTTGCCGACTACGCCCGAGTTCAGGAAGGTCAAGGGAGTACGGAGGGGCTCCACATAGCAGGACCCCGGTAGGTTTCTCGGACGGCCGAATAGGTCTCAGCAGTTTAGTAGTGGTAGAGAGGAGCACCACCGCACGATCTTATCCGATTTGTAGTAGGTATCATTCCGGTTGAATTTGTTATCGGCGGGAGGGCCGATGTTTACGTTGCGTGTCCGACACTCTTTGGATACGGGATTGCCCTCTTATTGTAGGGCAGGGGTCAGCAGGAAGTTCTGTAAGGTACTATATTTCCGAATGAGATACCGGTTTATGCGTTATTTGATACAGGAGCATTTGTTCCCATTGTAACACCGAAATGTGTTACATTTCTGTATCTGTCTGTTAGTACTTTGCCTCAAACGTATTTAGCAAAAACTGCAGGAAGTCAGTTTATGTTTTCTAATGAGATGGTTCGGGGTTGTACGATATCTGTAGGCGGACATGATAGTATCGGATCTGTTGGTTTTAGACACGCCGAACTATGATATTATTCTTGGGATGGGCTGGCTATCCAAGAATTCTGTGCACATTAATTGTGCAACCCGTACCATTATGGTTTACGGAGAGGTACTACCTCTCACGACTCCGACCGGTTTGACTATCGCACGACACGATGAGGAGCTACTGATTCTGGATCACCGCCGATAGTTGGTGTAGGGAATGCTATGAACTGAATGAGGATGATACTAGGGTGAAGTAGGATGGTTAACCATTGGTTCGAGGTTTTCCGCAGTTCATTCCGGATTAGTTGCACGGATTACCACCAGATCGCGAAATTGTGTTTGAGATTTACTGCAATCAGTCTTGCTCCGATATCTATTCCTCCTTATCGGATGCCTATTTCGAGATGCAGGAGTAGAAGAAGCAAGCTGGAGGAATTACAAAGAAAAGAGTTTCGTCCGACCGAGCACTTCAGCGTGGGGTGCTCGTTCATTTGTTAAGAAGAATGATGGAACACTCTGACTTTGTATTGATTACAGACGGTTGAATGCTCTTATTGGGAGGAATAAGTATCCGTTATTGGGAATTGACGATCTTTTTGATCAACTTCGGGGTTTGAGGGTTTTCTTAAAGATTGATCTCTGATCTGGGTATTTTCAGCTTAGAGTGAAGGAAGAGGATATACCTAAGACTGCTTTCCGCACCCGATTTGGACACTTGAGATTACGGTCATGCCATTTGGGCTGACCAATGCTCCGGCAGCATTCATGGATCTGATGCATCGGGTGTTCCGACCGTGCTTGGACTCATTTCTGGTGGTTTTTATTGATGATATTCTGATATATCCTCAAAATGAGGATTCGCATCGGGATCATCTGAGGGTGGTTCTGCAGACACTTTGGGAACATCAGCTTTATGCCAAATTCTCAGTGTGAGTTCTGGATTCGGGAAGTCACTTTTAAGGGACACATTATATCTCGAGCATAGTCCGTCTGTGGATTCGAGTAGGTGAGGGCAGTTCGGGATTGGAAACAACCTACCACGATGCACGGAGTTCGGGAGCTTCACAGGGGTTAGCAGGATTTTATCGAGGTTTGTACCAGGTGTTCTATCCTAGCATCTCCGCTTACGCAGCTTGACCAAGAAGGGTCAACCGTATTTCGGTTTGATAGGTGTGAACGGAATTTTCGGGAGTTGAAACGGCGGTTGACTAACGCTCCGATTCGACTCTTCCGCATCCGAGCTTATCGTATGTGATTTATACGGATGCTTCCACATCCGGTTTGGGGTGTGTTGGCGCAGAGCGTTTTGTGGTAGCTTATGGGTCGAGGCACTGCGACCGCATGAGCTGAACTGACTGACACATGATCTGGAGTTGGCTATAATAGTTATGCGCTGAAACATTGGAAGCAATATCTGTTTGGTAATAAATTCCAGATTCTTACCGACCCCAAGAGTCTGAAATATCTGTTTACGCAGAAGGAACTTAATTTGAGGCAGCGTAGATGGCTCGAATACATTAAGGACTATGGTTGTAGGATCGAGTACATCTCTGGCAAGGGCAACACGGTTGCCGATGCTCTGAGCAGGAAGTATACCGGCTTAGTTAAGGGAGGAAATGTTGGGGATCGGTCCGAGGAGAGTGATTTGACTTGCCTTTGGCACAGGTGGCAGCTCTGGGAGCGTGCTCAGGGGTATACACTTACCATACATTCTGAGTGGCTTGACAGGATGCGCGAAGCGCAAGGTAGAGGTCTGCTGTTAAAGAAGTTATCTGGGGAAGATAAGGGTTTATTTGTTACCGACGTTTCAGTATAGGCAGGGATTACTATACTTTCGTGATCGCCTTTATGTACCTGGGGATCAGGAGTTCTGGAACGAGATTTTAGAGGAGGCACACCTGAGTAGTTTGAGCATCAGAAACCGGCAGGGACACTGCAGACTTTGCCCATTCCAGTCTGGAAGTGGGGTAATGTTACTATGGACTTTCTGACTGCACTGCCCCTGACACGGTCTCGCCATGATGTTATCTGGGTTATTGTGGATCGGCTGACAAAGTGCGTACACTTTCTGCCTATTCGGCCGCTGCCCTGGGAGAAGCTTGCCCGGCTTTACATCGGGGAGATTGTGCGTTTACATGGAGTACCAGACTCCATTGAATCGACCGTGATCCGCGTTTTACAAAGACGGTTACGATTGCTTTTCATGAAGCATTGGGCACGCGACTCCATCTGAATACAGCTTATCACCCACAGACGGACGGGCAGTCGGAGCGGGTGATTCAGATATTGGAGGATATGCTGCGAATCAGTACTTTGGATTTTGGAGGAGATTGAGACCAGCAGTTACTTTGATAGAGTTCTCATACAACAATTGCTTTCAGACTACGATTGGCATGATACCATTTGAGGCGTTGTACGAGAGGAGGTGTATGACACCATACTGTTGGGCAGATGCGTCTGATGGGGTTGAGCTGGGACCCGAGCTTTTTGAGGAGACTACGGCGAAGATCAGATTGTTATAGGCGCGGATTAAAACCGCGAATGACTGCACCACTGTTTGTACGAACCGTCGCCGTAGGGCTCTTGAATATGAGTTTGGTAATAGAATTTGACTGGAGGTAGCACCGTTCAGAGAGACAGTAAGATTTGATAGGCGGGGCAAGTTACCCCGAATTTTATCGGTTCTCATGAGTTTCTAGAGTAAGTTGTTAGGTTGATCTTTCCCCCCCCCAACTGTTTCTGTTTTATGTGGTATCTTCCAGGATAGCCTGTTGTGGATAGGTTAGATTTAGGTTCGGTACTGTCTGGGGTTGTCTGGTAGAAATACCGGCAACTGACTCGGGGTGCAATAAGATGCACCCGGAGGGTGGGACGCCGTGAGGCTCTGTATGGTAGTCTAAACTACCACTCCCGCCGCACCAGTACGGTGGTCCGATTGTTCTTAGTAAGGAGAATATTTTTATATTCTGGTGGGTAGCGACACTGCTTAGATGGTTCTGTGCTACTCTTGGAGGACCAAGAGTTCTAAGGGGGGGAGAATGTTACGGTCACCCCGAGCGGGTTGCGACCGGGTGACCCGGGGCTCCGGTTTTGGCCTGCGGGTCACGTTTTTCGGCGTTCAGGCGGCTCCCGAGCCCTATCCGAGTATTATTTTGGCGAACCCTTCCGTATTTGAGGTCGTGTGGGTCCCCCGGACGTTTCCGCCGAAAATATTTTTCTTGGCGCCGGGGTTGTCGGGTCGCCTCGGGACGTACATGGGCTCGGTAGCGCTCTTGAGATCTCAGTTTGAGAAGCCGTTTGTAGTTTTGGAGTCGTGGAAACGTCCGGTGGTGGTTGTGGAGTTTAATATTTGGGGCGGGACGTTCGGTTCGGGCGACTCCCGGGCTCGGGGCGGGAATCCCGGGGCTCGGGATGGAAATTTTCTGACGGCTTTGGGGTAAGATGTGTTATAAATAAAGATGGAGTTTATGAGTATTTTTGTGGAATTTTGGTGTGATGTGATTTTGGTTATGTTGGACACGCTCGCACGTAGTGATTAGTTCGGGTTCAGCGAGCTCGGTAGGACACTCCGGAGTGGTAAATGAATTTCTGAAAAATGTTCTGTGAATGTTATAATATTCTGAAGGTTGTGTCCAAGTTTCATTAATTTTGGAATCCGATAATTATTTTTGGGCAAAAAGAATTGGAACTTTCGGAAAAATTGGGAGTTAATTTGCAAATGGGGTGCAAATTAAAAAGGAAATCAGCATGGGCAGCAGCAGCAGCCCTTTCTTTCGGCAGCATGTGTGTGTGTGTGATTAAATGGGACACTTGGCCATTTTTAATTTAGCAAGAGAGGTATGGGTTTTAAAGTGGAAGAGATATATATATATATTTAGGCTATTATTCCATAAATGAAAATACATTTCATTTCTTCTTCTTCTTCTTCTTCCTCTGTCCGCCTCCATTGAAGCTCAACCTTAAGCTTGAGGTTCTTCATCTTGCAAGAAATCAAAGAGGAATTGGGTGATTTATGTGGTAAGTAACTCCTAAGCTCTCTTTTCTCATTGGTTTTGAAGATTAGTGGAGAAAAGAGGAGATTTCTCAAATTATGGGTTTGTTCTTAGCTACTAGCTAGGATGATTCTCTTCCTCTCAATTTTTAGTATGTTGTTCTTGGGTGGTAGGGGAGTATTAATCAAGTGTTGGATTTTGGAAAACACAACTTGGATGGAAACTTAGTGTTGGCCGAATTTATGGAGAATTTTCCAAAATGGTGTGTGTTTGTTATCTTGTTTCATGCTTCAAGTATGTTAGTCCTAGCATGATTCTAAGCTTGTGTATGGATTCAATTTGATGGAAAACAAGTTGAGGGAAAAATCCCCAAATGGCCGAATTATGGGTTGATTTTCAAAAATGGATTTTGTTGTTTTGGATGCAATTGGACAACATTCATGGTTTAGAAATGTAATTGGTGATTAAAGAGTGCAAATGGAACTTTGTTTGGATTGAAATGGAGGTTGGGTGAGAAAACCCTCTTTGGCCGAATTGATAAGTGAAGGGGTTTTATTGATTTTGGTGTAATTGGTTAGTAAGCATGCTTAGGAAGTGGAATTGGTGATTAATATGATTATTTGGAAGCTTGAATGGATTGAATTGAAAGTTGGATGAAAAGTTGATTAAGAACCGAAATCTTGGAATGATTCTTTTTCAATGTTGGAGGTTCATTTTGGTTAAATTGGAGGTTAATATGGTGTTGGGCTTGAATTTAGGAGTGGATGGAAGTTTGAAATGTTGAATTCGGTTAAGGAATGGAAAAGTTACAATTAAGCGGGATTATCGGAAAATGGCGGGTAAAGAAGGGTTTAAGGTTGGATTTGATCAGTTCTGCTTATTGTATGATGTTTGTCAATGTATAATCTTGCATTGTCTAGGTTGGTTCTGAATTCTGACGTTTCTGTGAAAATCTGGAATTTTACGGAAATTCTGTCGGATTTTCGGTTTTGGGGTCGGGGGTGTAGTTTGGTAGTGTGGTTGGTAAGGTTGCTAATTTAGCTTGAATTGACAGATTCTGGGATCCGGAAGTTAGGAAAAGAGAGGTTTCGGGTTTCGGGTCGTGGTTTGGAAATCGTCCAGAATCGGTCAATTACTCTGGATTTGTGAGGTAAGGGTTTGGTTCTGCTATTTTTGGTAAGATAGGTGTATGTTTAGTTTCATTTTCTGTTCTGCAGGTATTTTCAGTATTATATGCCTAGAGCATATTCTGTAGTCTGTAGGTGTATGTATTGTAGCACTTCTGTTTGCAGGTATTTCGGAAATTTCTGCTTTAAGGTAAGTTCTGTGATCTGTAGGTGTATGCCTTGTAGCATACTGCATGCATTAATCCTACGTTTGTAGGAGTATGCCTTACGGCATACTGTCTGCATAACACTACGACAGTTGTGGGTTCGCTACCCCAGCTGGTGCACCATGCTTCTGTAATAGCTTCGGCTTCTGACTCCCCTTAGTGGGAGGCTGTCGTTCCGATCTGTTATAAGGTTTATGGCGATTTGGAATCGCACATCCTTCGGGATTCCGATTTGTTTCTGGTAAGTGTATGTTATTACGTATTCATTGCGTATATTGCTATCTTTCTGCTTTTGCGGGGTTGCATATACTTATCTTACCCCAAATCCCTTACGGGGTCCTTTTAGGACTCACCCTTTTGGGTTCTGTTTTTGGATTTCGGTAGGTGCAGTAAGCAGCCAGGGGGGTAGGTTTCCGCGAGGCTTCGCCTTGGTTGTGTTGAGCAGCAGCAGTACCTTTTGGGCCGGGAGTGTCTTTTGGATCTGAATCCCGCGCGAGGTATTTGATGCTTAGTCCTAGGCTTGGCTCTGTAGCTGCATGTGCATAGTTTCTGGTTTGCTGTGATGATTGTATTTCTGTATATATTCATATATTCTGCTCAGACTGTTCTCGGCGCTTGGCGCTTGCTAGATACTTTAGGTTCTGTGAACTCTGCATGCGTCTATGTTTTGGTGCGTAAGCACTCGTCCACGGAGGGCGGGGCTTACTCTGTTGCTAATGCATGAATTGTATGGTTGCATTTTATTTTGGTTATACGCATGAAATTTTCCGTTAGTTTTGCTTCCACAATCCTTCCGTTTTCGGGTCCGCTACGCTTGCCGGCTTCCGGGTCTCGATGGACGGCGTGCCATCTCTTGTTTTCCGGCTTCCGCTTGTAGGCGTCGTGGTCCGAGAGACGTCCCCGCCTCTCCGCAACCGGGCTCGGGCGGCGTGCGGTGCCCTTACAATTTGCTCCGGGCGTCGCACAGATTCTGGACGACCGCCTCGATGATCTCCGCAAGTATTGTGGGATCAAGACCGCCACCGCAGAATTTTGCACGATGACGGTGTGCGGCGGCCCCAACACATCGGCTGACCGGTTGTGATTTGTCGAGAGGGCCACAAGCCCCGATCTTACGGCAGCATCTACCCCGCCGTGTCAACGACTTCCCTAGAATGGGCATTGCGATCACCATGGGATGAACTTTCCCGGTTGAGTGGATCGACGCTCCATGGTTTCTGACGGCGGCGGGTGGATTTCTCCTTCCACGGCCATTACGCGGCCGGCGCTCCTTCGTTAGGCATGGTTTCTATTCTTAGGTGGTTTCTTTCATGGGATTGTTGAAGTTCCCACAGACGGCGCCAATCTGATAGCTTGGTTCCTTGACGGACCGGGCTTCCGGATACTCGAACGGTAGAAGAGACAAGAAGAACGACGGTGTGAAGCTCGATGTAATCTACAAGATGTAAAACGGAATACTAAGGAGCAGAAGAGGAGTGGGGGTGTGTAGATAGGGTGTACCTTTCCCAAGCCGTCCTTTTATAGGAGGCGCTGAAGTAGCGGTTGTCCCATGATCCGGAGTAGTGGAGTGCTCCCTCACTTTCCAGAGTAGTGGGAGAATGGAGGTGTGGTGGAGAACATGGGTAGGTCGTGGGGATGTCCATTCCCAGCTTCTTTCCCTCGGTCTCGTGGCATTGTTGTTAAGTGATGGATGGCAAAGACCAGGAGATGCGAAGACCTTGTCTAGCGAAGTCTGGAGATGCGAACCCGCGAGGACTCGCGAAGCCATCGTGCACGAAGCTCCTTGATAACGCCTTCGCGAGATGCGGTGGTATCGCGGTGCGTTTCCTTGATTACTGCTGCTGATGACGCGAGGGGCGAGACGCGAGGGGGCATTTGCTTGGGTAGTGTACCGGTTGGGGAGCTTGGCCTCGGTTTGGTGCAATAGGGCCTCTCAGGTTTGGCCTTGGTGGAGCCTCTTGTGGTCATTGGTAGGGTCTAGGAGGTGAAACTTGGGGTTTGTAGGTGGATGTGGTAGGTTTAGTCCAATTGGCCGGGGCTTGGGAGCTTGGATAGGTAGGTGAGGTGTAATGGGGTGTCATCTTCCTTGTTTTCCTATCCAACTTGATGGCCTTATGTAATAGATCATTGAAACACCTATATTCACACAAGTCCGAGATCCATGCAAGCTCGGGTTTCAATCCATATAGGAACCTAGCCATCTTGGCTTCCTCCCCTTCCCTCACGTTGGCCCTCATCAAAGCCCCTTCCAACTCCTTGTGGTAGTCTTCCAGGATCTTGTACGTTACACCAAGTGTTGGAGCCTTTGTCAACATCCCCTATCATAGTAGGGTGGAACAAACCTTTCCTCATGACCACCTTCAGTTGTTCCCAAGTGTCTATCGGATGCCTTCTAGCCCTTCTTCTTTCCATGTTCACTTGGTCCCACCAAGTGAGGGCATACCCGGTGAACTCCACAACTGCCAACTTCAACCGCAAATGGTCTGGATATCGAAAACAATTGAAGACCATCTCCGCCTTCCTCACCCACTCTAGAACTCCTCCGGTCACTTTTTCCATGGAATGGAGGCACTTGTAGTTTCACATGCCTCAAAGCTTGTTGTTCAATGGCGTCCTCCCTCCTTCTTGGATCTTAGCCTCTAGCTTGTGGAGATAGCCCAAAATCATCATTCCCTTGCCATTCTATCCTTCTAGGACCCATCACCCCGGGAGGATCATAGTAGCTCCCATCCAAGTAGGCATAGTCCTCTTCTCAGTTCCTTCAAACCCTTCTACCATCTCTCCTTCTTTATCCTCAAAGATGGTGTCAATGGGTTGGCTTTGGTATAGGTGGGTCTAGACGGAGGCATAGAAAAGGGTAAGGTGAGTCTTGGGAGTTAGGGTAGGTCTTTGTTGGGTTTAGGCCTCGGTTGGGTAGGGAATGGATGGTGGGGTGTTGGCTTGCATACTTGGTGTCTCTTGTGTTTTCCTTCCACTAGCATCATTATAGGCAGCCCCTTCTTCCTCCCATTCCTTTCTCTACCCTTGGATCTTTAGCTCCTTTTCCATTCTTACCATTCTCTCCTCATTTTCAATCAATTTTGCTCCCAAACCTTCAACAACTTTGGCAAGTGCATCAATCTTGGCTCCCAAGTATTCTCCTTGTGTATTTCCTGCCATCATGTAGAAAATAGCACAAACACACAAACACACTATGGACCTTACTAACCTCGTTTAAGGGAAACACTCGTGTTTACTCAATTTTTCAAAAATGCAAGGCTCTCTCTGCCTATTGACACTCACCCTCAAGAACCCGTGAGCAATCAAACACACCTTCCTCGAACTCCAAGTTCTTGGGTGTTAATATACTTACACAGCCCCAAATGACCAACATCAATGCCCAAATATTGAACACCAATTGAGTTAGATGTCAATTAGTGAAATTAGTGGGCTAATCTAGGTGGTTAGGGGCCGAAGGATTAAGGCAAAACGTTTTGGAAAGGTTTTGAAAATTCTGAAATCACAACTTTGGTGTGCCGAAAAGCGGTCACACTCACAATCCAACTTTGAGCTTTCAAATCTGTTTTTCGTGTGATTTCCTTCACACACTTTGTAATTCAATCTCTCCTCAAGAGGATCACTGAACAATCCTGGCGAAAACACAAGACAAGACCAACAAAGGTCACACTTTTCAGCCGGAGCTTTGTTTGCACACCCGATTGGGTAAGTTTTGAAAACCTCAACTTTGGAACACATTAGAGTTCGATTCAGTGAAAATTTCCTTCATGAACGTTGTGGAACACACTTTTTCCTAGCTGAAAATGGCAGGATTTCGCCTCAACAACACAGAATATTGTTCAGTTCTACGTTCAAACACGACACTGTTTTTCAGATCTACAAAGGCCGAAAATGAAAGCAAAGGGTTTGGCCTTTTCGTGGATCTTACCAGCACTTCCTGATCTTCCAATGCTCTGATACCACTTGATATGTCCCTTGACTAGGTAGGAAAAGGGGTCTTTAAGCAGAATCGAAGCTCACAATGCTTGCTTGATGGTGGGAAGTGAAACCGGCCCCTTCACCTCCAAGGCTTGGTGACACCTCTCTCAACGGTGTGAGAGCAACACCAAGGATGATCCTTGAGGCATGGACAAGCCCCAAGAGCTGAGTATGGAAAGGTAGAGGTTGAGAGCTCAAGAGTTCAAACAATTCTGTTTGAATTTTGCAAAATGAGTTCTAAGGAGGCTAGAAAGGTTTCGGCCTCTTTAGCCTAGAGTTGCCTCTAGCAGGTTCATCCAAGGGTCTAGATCACTCCTAGGATGACCTGTAGGGTTTTGGAACTAACCCTAAAGCTTAATATAACTAAAAGGATTTACAAGGGTAAAACCGTCCCCATTACATGTCTAACCCTAGCTACAATCCAAAATTAACCATAAATGAAGTCTAGGGGTACTTCTACAAGCTTGATCAGATTATTGGTGAGTTGGAGGAGTGACTTGGACCAGCTAATGGTGGCCAAAACAGCTGGGAGATGCCACATGGGAGGAGGTGTGCAATCCGGTACAATGACATCACCACCTTGGCTGCTTGTGCATGATATTGCAAATCTTCTCCATAAGGCTATAGTGCTCCAAATCGAGTGAAACAACTTCCATTGGATAGTTCGCTTCCTGAACTACAAAATGGTGGCTTGAAGCGACCCATTTGGAGCTCGGGAGGAAGTTAGGGCCATGGGAAATTGTTGTCCTCTAGGTGCCAGCTCAACAAGACGGCCTCCAAGCGGGCCGATGAGGCACGATTTTGTTTTGATTACACAGGATGTTGTAGAAGTCCAAATGACCTGAAACTACTTGCATTGGCTTTCTCTTTTCCAGAACTAGAAAATGGTGTCTTTAAGTTAGGCCTCTTGGAAGCAGCTGCCCATTTGAACCATCCTCTTCGGCTTTTGAACTTAGGTGGATGATGCTCAATAAGCGAACCTTCCTCTTCAAGCTTTACTCTTGTGCAATGACATTCAATCCCATTCCTTCAACCCTCTTGGCAGCTTCTTGGACTTCCTCCTCTTGCTCCATAGCTGCTCCAATGTTGTCCAAAAGACTAGGGTTGGTCCAAGAACCTATGACAACATTGGAGCACCTTACCATCTAACCCGTACTGTTGTTGTACGAGAATTCCACTAACGGAAATTGTTGATCCCAATCTCCCCAAAATCTACAAAGACAAAGCTGCGAAGCATGTCCTCGACTATCCGAATCACCCATTCTGATTGGCCATTGGTTTGGGGATGGTAAGCTGTACTCAGATGGAGTCGCATGCCCAATGCTTTGTGGAAAGCACCCCAGAATTGTGCGGTAAAGCGTGGGTCGTGATCAGATACAATGGAGTTTGGCACTCCATGTAACCGCACAATTTCTCTGATGTATAGATGGGTAAGCTTCTCTAGAGGGTTTGTCATTCGTATAGGTAGAAAGTGAGCACACTTTATCAGACAGTCCATGATAACCCAGATGTCGTGGTGAGTCCGAGTTAGGGGTAATGTGGTCAGAAAATCCATCGTAATGTTTCCCCAATTCGACCGAGAATGGGCAAGGTGCAAAGTCCTTGCCGATTTACGATGCTCCACCTTTACCCGCTAACAAGTGGCACACTTAGACACTTGTGTGGCGATATGTATCCGCATACCTGGCCACCAAAAGTGAGTGCGTAAGTCTGATACATATTCTCACTACCGGGCGTATACTCAACCGGCTCGAATGTGCCTCTTCCAATTTCATCCCGAAGTGCCCGATCATTCGGCACATATAAGCGATTTCAAAACTACAGCCATCCTGCCTATACTGGAATGCCGGTAGCAGTGCTCCCTGGTCCTCTCCGGACAACTTCTTCAATCCCGGATCCTTTCCTTGTGCTTCGCGCACTCTGTCAAGCCACTTTGAATGGATGGTCAAAGTGTACACCTGAGCACACTCCCAGAGTTGCCACTTGTGCCAAAGGCATGTCAGATCATTCTCCTCGGTCCGGTCCTCAGTGTTGCCTCCCTTGACCAAACCGGTATACTTCATGCTCAGAGCAGCGACAACTATATTGCCTTTGCCGACAGTGTACTCGATACTACAGTCATAATCCTTGATGTACTCGAGCCACCTGCGCTGCCCTCATGTTCAACTCCTTTTGAGTGAATAGATACTTCAGACTCTTGTTATCGGTGAAGATCTGAAACTTGTTGCTGAGCAAGTAGTGTCTCCATTGCTTCAAAGCATAGATTACCGGCATAGATCGTGTGTCGGATAGTTCTGCTCATGCGGTCGAAGCTGTCTCGACCCATAAGCTATCACATTCCGCTCTTGTATCAACACATAACCCTGACCTAGATGCGTCTGTGTAGATCACATATGGTAGGCTTGGGTCTGGTAAGATTAAGATCGGCGCATTGGTCAACTGCCGCTTCAACTCCTAAAAATTCTGCTCACATTTCTTGGACCAGATGTACGGTTGACCCTTCTTGGTCAACTGAGTAAGTGGGGTAGCCAAAATGGAGAATCCTGGTACGAATCTTCGATAGTAGCCTGCCAGTCCCAGAAAACTTCTGATCTCACGTGATACGATCACGGGTACACTTGACGCGAAGCCGCGAGATCGTACAGAAGCGCAGATCTAGCTCGAAGGATTCGATGAACAAGAAGGGATAGATTCGGCCACAGACACCTCCCAACTACGAGGTTGGGCAATATATGTGATAAGCCTGGGGAGTATGGAAGATCTAGCACCTCTCAACTACGAGATTGAGCAATACTAGATATTAAACTTGATGATAAACAATCAAGGGGGATGGCGGAAAATATCAAAGGGGTGAGAACCGGGCTTTAAACATGTTCTCGCCTATTCTAGGAGTCTGTTGTTCCTTTTATAGGGAAGAAGGGAACAGACTCTTACATATGCGCATGCATGCCATAAAGTGTACAAGATACTTTTGCATGCATGTCGACTAAAAGATAAAAAGGTAAAAGCTAGTAGGTAAGTACACTTCCGAGTGTCAGCGTGAAAGGCGGGAGGGTGCCAGAATGGTCGGGAGTAGTTGGCCGACTTGATAAGCTTAGGTGGCTTTGCTTTAGGGCTTCGTCTGACTGGAGGCCCCGCTCTGAAGGCTTTGCCTTTGTTGGGAAGCTTCGTGGAGAAGGCTTCGCCTAGTTAGCCTCGCCTTCTCTTTGAGGCTTCGCGATTGAAGGCTTCGCCTTTGCTTGGAGGCTTCGCAGGAGGGAAGTCTTCGTGTTGTAGGCCGTGTCCTCGCCATGAGGCTTTCTTTGGGATGGCTTCGCCCAAAGGCTTCGCCTTCGCCAGATGCTTCGCATGGAGGTTCGCTTTCATCTTGAAGACTTCATGATGAAGAGTCTTGCATGAGGGCCTAGCCGTGAGTGTTCGCGAGGATGGTTTCGCTGAAGGCTTCACCATCGCCGAACACCTTCGTTTGATGAAGCCTAGCCTCGCCTTGAGACTTCGCAGAAGGGCTTCGCTTGAAGGCCTCGCCATTGCCTGGATGCCTTAGCATGATGTAGTTCATCCTTCGTCTTGAGACTTCGAGGACGGCTTTGCCAAAGGGCTTTGCCATCGCCTGGATGCCTCCATGTGCAGAAGCCTATCCTTCGCCTTGAGGCCTCGCATAAGGTCCTCGCGTGGAGGTGTTGCCTTTTTCCATGTCAGGTGCTAGTCCAGACCATGGATTAGGTCGCCTGGGCCTCTGAACCTACTCGCCAAGGGATTGCTCCGAGCTTCACTCGACTGCCTCTTCGTCTGGGACTCTTTGTTGTTGCTTGGGGATCCCATGATCACATCATTCCCTCCCTCTTAAAAAGATTCGTCCTCGAATCTTAAGGTGATAGTCTCGTTCCTAAGGAAGGCCCGGACTCTCAGTTGAGGTGGTGGAGAAGATGAGGTTCTTGAGACTCCAAGCTTGCTGTTCAGAGTAATCTGTGAAAGATAAAGAGAATACTCAGAAGTAGCAAGAGAGGAGTGGGGGGGCGTGAAGTAGCTTACCCGATTTAGGGTGGACACCACCCTATTTATAGAGTGATGCCAGGAGAAGAGCCTCCCCCAGTTGAAGCCCTTAGACAGGCTGTTGAGAATAGTCTGTGTCAGACTGATTGGAGATAAGGCGGCTGTGATGATGAAGATCTCAGCAAACCGCCTTAGGTGATTCGCTTGTCAGAGAATGTCTGGCGTATGAATCTGGTGAAGATCTCTCAGGCTCGTGCTGCCCTCCTTATTGGCCGGTTGATGTCAGACGACCAAGTGGTCTATTTCCAAGTGGGGCAAGTGGCGGGCGAATGCCTGTAAGGCGAAGGCCCAGATAGAATATGGCCAAATAAGGAGTGAGGTTGCACGAACACAGGTACAAGGGCCTTATCTCGGCGGGGCCGGTATAGGCGGAGGCGGGAGTAAGACCCATGGAGGCGAAAGAGATCCCGAGGGCTCGCCCTAAGACCGCGAGGGTGGCCCGCGAAGGCCTTAGAAACGCAAGGGTGAGTATGAGACGTCGCCCATGCGAGACTTGAGGCCCGCGAGGGCAGGACCCAGCGCAGGTGAGGCTGGAGACCACAAGGATGAGATTTCCTCAAAGGCCTTGTACGATTATAATATGACGCGAGGGCGCGTTTGCTTTGGTAGTGTACCAAGATGCCTCCTCATGAGAGCTGAGTATGGGCAGTGTCCTGTACTCCGCTTTTCCGAAAGTACTTTGCTGAGGACCGATGTAGCAGCCATAAGTGAAGATCTTTTGTGATCCTTGTGAGTTTGAGAGGGGGAGGGAGGGCATTTGCTTGGGTAGTGTACCAAGATGCCTCCTCCTGAAGGCAGAGTATGGGCAGGGTCCCATACTCTGTTTATATTCCAAGGCTCTGGAGCTGGCGAAGGCGCTTAGGCCATTTGCGGACCGTTTGAGTGTAACGGCAGCGAAGAGTCCCTTCAGCATTTAATGGAGGAGAGATAAAGGAAGATGGGAGGTTTCTTGGCCGTTATGGGTCGCGACACGTGGCGCTGTAGGGGTAGTTTACGCTTTGCAATAGTGTTTCTCCTTTTTGTATGGCAGTGGAGAGGTTTATTAACCGCTGGTTGCTTGCACGTGGCGCCTCAGGAGCCAATCACGCTAAAATAGCAATTTTTCACTTTGGCAGGCTTATAAAAGCGTATCCGAGAAGATTGGAGCCTTTCTTCTTCATTTTCGTATTTCCTCGCTCTGCTCTGCGTAACCTTTTCGCATTCTTGCGTTTCTTGACATTTATCGGTAGTTGAGAGGTTTTCTGCGGTGATTCCTTCTTTTTGCTTGAGACTCCGTCGGTTACCCGTTCGTCTGCCAACTGCTCTGTCCACCTTTCCTACCGGCAACAAATCAAGTAAGATTCCGTTCTCCGGCACACTGAGTGTTTCTAGTTCTCTGAGCGCACTGAGTGCTTGACAAAATGCCTTTGCTAGGCCGCTCCGATTTATATGTCTGTTGTTCCCCTTTTTTTTGCAGAGATGAGTTCCAAGGAAGCTGTTCGCCCAGTGGTCGCCCCCCTAGATAAGACCACGGTGAAGTTCGAGAAAATTCACCAGGATATGGTGGAGGCCTTCTGGCCTGTGGAAAAAGCGCCGGCATATACGTCCCGTGCGGGCGTTTTTCGGGCGATGGGTTGGCCCGTCACCGAGGAGAACAAGGAGAACCGGGTGCTGTGCCTGTACACGGCGCAGCTTGCGGCGGGATTGCGGTATCCCCTCCCTCGTTTGGTGCAAGATTTATGCGCAGAGTGGGGGATGCCGCCAACTCAGCTGGCTCCCAATACTTTTCTGTCTATAGCGGGCTTCATCGTCGCCTGCCACATGGCCGGTGTGCAGCCATTCGCCGATGTCTTCAACCGTTTTTACCGGCTGGAGCTGAGAAGCGGGAGCGCGTTCTTCTACGTCACTCCCATAAACGTTGGAGGTAACCACTCCATCTCTTTCACCGCCTCACCAAGATCCTACCACGACTGGCATGGGTCTTTTTTCTTCTTGCCCCGTGAAGGCTCATGGGACTTTCCCGTGGCGAGGACGCGGCAATCCGTGCAAAGCATTGTGCGGAGGCCTGAACTGACTCATAAGGGAGTGCGGTGGCAGGCGTATGTCCAACTGCTGGGGTGGTTGGACGATGTTTTGTCAAGGAGTGCATGCGACGAGTTTTTCCCCTTCTCAGCTGCCCAACTGGATGAAACCACCCTGCGGTGGGCTGGGATCAGCACGGGCTTCGTGTTGGACCCCGAGGTGCCCCCGCCGTACGAGGGATGGGCGCCTGTCCACCGCGGGACGCTGATAGATTCTTTCTACGCCGCACTGGCGAGGCCCAAAGGTACGCTTTGCATACACATAATCATACTGTAAAACTTGAAAGAGGTCTGGTAGAACCTAGTCTGAAGACTTTCTTTATGTTTTGTAGATGTCGCCGCAGATGTCAGCGAAACCTGTGGCAAGAAAGCGCCCATCCGCATTGCCCAGCGAGTGCACCCGGCTTGTGCATTCGGGAGGGATGCCCTTCCGGGGCGTGAAGGTGTTGGGACGAATCATTCCCAAGCTGCCCAAGAAGAGGGCTGCTACCAAGTCCTTGGTGTCTTCTCACCCGAGAAGAAGAAGAAGAAGGTGAGCGCTGCGCACTGGAGAAGAGAGTGCCCCATTGTTGCCGAAGGGGCCAGGGCTGAAGAGCCAACCGGGAGGCCGAGAGGCTGCTGAAGTGGAGGGGCCTGCCGCAGTTCTTTTAACTGCGGAGGCTAGGGAGCCTGTTGGGGAAGAAGTTCCCTGTACCGTGGAGAAGGCTGGAGAGCCTGTGACTGAGGAAGCCAGAAGAGTGGAGGTCGAGGTGCCTCTCGCTGTTGAAGAGGTCGTGCCCTCTGTGGAGGGCCCCGAGGGAGCGCAGATAGACAGCGCTGCTCCCATAGAGGCTGTACCCATCTCAGTGGTGCAGCCTATTTCTCCTGAGGAGGCTGCTGCTGAAGCCTTCGTGTCTGGGCTTTTTGCAAGCCCCTCACCAGCTCAAGGTGAGGATTTGCCCGGGCATGTGGTGGCTGCAGAGATCCTTTCTGGTGGAAAGGTGCCCCCTCCCAAGGGCAAAATGTCAGCGGTTGACATCCTGATCTCTATGAGAAGGAGGGGCATCCAAGCTGCCAAGGCTATTGGAGGTTCTGGCCAACAGGAGGTATCAGTCACTCCTGTGGAGGAGGTGGAGACCCCTAATGCCAGGGATGTGATCCCTGCAGCAACCCCTCCTGGAGAGGGGATCCCTGAAGTGGTTCTCTCAGGAGCAGGCCCCGCAACAAAGGGGAAGGGGATTACGAGGGTTGAGGAGACTTCTTCTTCCTCTCGATGCTGAGGCCCCGGGGAGGGGGTCTGGTAACGCGGTCCTCTTCGAGGACTAGTGGTTGGGAGATTGCCCAACCTTCCAGCAGCCAGCTGGAAATCAATGAATGGGGCGTCCTCCTGCTGGTGAGTTTTTCTGACTTGAAAGCGCTTTCTTTGCTTTGAGTTCGCATTTCTGTTAACCAATTGCTGATGCCTGTACTTTGTAGGTGCGGGCCCTTCAGGCCAAAGGGTTGGTCCCCGTGAGGCCCCGTGGACCAAGGGGTCCTAACAGAGATCCTGCAGATTTGGGGACCGTAACCGAGGTCCTTGAGGAAACCGGGTCTGGTCCCATTATTTGGAGCGGAGGCGCGTTGCTGCCCCGGGCGACCCTAAGTGGTCCGAGGTGCCGGACCTTCCGAGGGTCTAAAGGCACCAGGCCAGGCTTGGGGTGTACAAGGAGCAAGGAGGCTCTGAAAGATGCGTGGGATCCAGTCTTCCTTCTCGGGAATAGCAGCTCTGCTGATGGGAGGAGCAGACTCTCCTATCTTGCCCGGAGGGCTGCGTACCCCTTGACCGAGAGGTGACGGAGCGGAGTTTAGACTCCCCTGCCAAGTTCATGCAGGACGCAGCCCAACAGAGTCTTCAGGTGAGACCCACTTTTGATCTTTTATGTATAAGTTCAGTCTGGCCTCTTTTGCCTTTGTTGAAATTGAACTGGGGTGCAGGCGGCCGTCAAAGGATACGCTGCCTCGGAGCAATAGCATGACTTCTGAAGTATGCCAATAAGCGGGACGACGCCCAAATAACAGAGATTTCCTCACTTAGGAGGGAGCTGGAGGCCTCAAAGAAGAGGGAGGAGGAGCTCAAGGAGGCGCACGCCAAACGTGTGGCCCAACTAGAGAGTTAGTGCGACTACGTTAACAAGGAGCGAGTAACCAGCAGGTTATACCGGTATGAGCAGGCCAGCCTTATTGGCGCGTTCAAGCAACGCTTCCTCCAGCAGGTAGCAGGCTTAGAAACCCAGTAGGGAGAGATTGCTGCTTTGAAGGAGTCTCTTCAGTCAGCGAAGGCTGAGGCTGAACAGGCGAAGGCTGCAACCAAGGAAGCGGAGCGCCAGGCCCTCGCTCAAGCTCACCTGGCAGACCAGCAAATAAAAGAAAGCAGGCTTGCTGCTGAGGTTGCCACGAAGGCACGCCTAGAGGTCGCCACCAATCTTGAGAAGGCGGTGGCCTCAGTAAAGGAGATGGAGAAGGCTTTGGGCCTCTCTCCTTTTGAAGCGAGGATCCCGAGTCCTCTTCTTCTATCAAGATGTCCATCCTCGAGCGGGTGCCAAGACCGATGGAGAAGTTTGGCGAGATTCAAGCTTTAGGCGAAGCGGGGCGCAGCCTACGAGGAGGGCTGGCTGCGATGCCGCTTCCAAGTGGAGAAGGCATTCCCAGAGCTAAGTCTTGGGATCCTGGATGCTGCCAATACCAATGAGCCAACAGTAGAGGCGCTGCTCCATTGGGGGGAGCAGGGGAGGAAGATGGGCGATGCCTGGTATGCCCTTTTGGACTAGGGTGGAGGCTCCAACATGTGGATGCCCCCCCTATTTCTGTGCAAAGACCTGTATTCATGCATACTTTTGGGAATGTAGATGAAGTAAAATTGATGTGAGCATGGCCAAGACCAAACCAAATGATGTGGATATGTAATCATCGAAAGCTGGAGCAATGAACTTCTTATTGAGGCTCTTTTCAAGAGGAGAAAATGGCTTTTGAATCACCTCAATCGGAGTTCCGGAGCTCAAGATATTCAGAAAACCGTGAAGATCCAAGAACCAGGCGACAGAGCCAGGCGACCCAAACTTGGATCAGGCGATCGCCCAGCCCAGGATGGCTTGTCAACAAGTGATGGGCAGGTGACCAGGCGAGAACCAGGCGACCAAAACCCTGGCCTGTGCGATTGCACAGCTCCTCGAGATGCCTTCCTCGACCGGCGAGAACCAAAGGCGACCAAAACCCTGGATCAGGCGATCGCCTAGCTCCCCGAAATCAGCTTCCCTCCACCTTTTTGAAACCTAGCCATTTTTGTTGACTATCACTATTTGTAATATTAATTCCTATTTTCAGCCCCTTTTGTAATTTCTTTGGTTTCTATAAACCATATAACTTCATAAACATGAGTTATATGATTTATGGAAATTAGAGAAAAGGGTTTTCAACCCTTCCCATCCATCTCTTACACCCTTCACCTCACCCACCTTAATCCTAGGAAGCTTGTCCCTAAGCCTCCTCTCTCCTCCCTTCCCTCACCATTTTAGTTAGGCTTAGGGTTCATTTGCAACTTAGAACTCATTTGTAAAGAACATATTGCTGCCGAAAATATCAAGGCCATTGTTCTTCATTTGTTCTCAAATCTTGCTTCATCAATCCATTAGTGATCCATGCAAGAGGGTCCAATTAAATACCTAGCATTGTTTGATCAAGTAGTCCAAAGGTTCTAGGTTCCATTTCCCTTCCCCATTGCCAAAATTGTGGCTCCATTTCCTTGGAGTTCTTCCTCACTCAAGCTAGATCAAAGCTCATGATCATGCAACCCTAGTGTGATCATATCAAAAATTTCCTTTTATCTTCACTGTCTTGTAGTCTCGCTTTATTTTGCGATAGTAATGTAGGGCACGTTAGCTAGGTTAACAACCATAGGCTAAGTCCCGTTTGTGGAGAGAAAGCCCTTCCAGGGTTCGCAACGGCGAAGCCACGAGATCACTTGTTAAGGAGCTGGAGACTTGGTTTGAGTTCCTGGTGACAAGGTATTTAAAACCCGCAACGGCGGAGCCACATATATCTTTGAAGGCCATGGGTAATTTTTTAGGGAGCGAGCCCTTGGGTAGTGTACAGTGTACCAAGTAGAAGATCCCTGCAGATTATTCCTCATTTATATGATAGGAATGAAGTAAAAAACTCAGTTTACCTCGAGTCCGAAGTCGCTTGTTGGCGAAGGTAGTAGGGCACTTGTTGAGACAAGTGGAGAACCATCTGAGGTTCTGGGGAGTGAGACCCGTTGCTGTGTTTGAGGAGCCCGTGCGGAAGGTCTGCTATGGCGTGCGAGGACGTCTTACACATAGACCTTCCTGAAAGAGCCAAAAAAAGGGGGGTTATCCTTCCACAGCGCAAGGGGATTACCCTTGGGGCGGGGTGAGTTGAAGGTCAGTTGGGGAATGAGACCCGCAACCACCTGTCTGGAGAAGTCCGAGCGGAAGGTCTGCTGTGGCGTGCGAGGACGACTTACACATAGACCTTCCTGAAGGAGCCAAAAGGGGGTTACCCTTCCGCAGCGCAAGGGGATTACCCTTGGGGCGTGGCGAGTTGAAGGTCGGTTGGGGAATGAGACCCGCAACCACCTGTGTGGAGAAGTCCGAGCGGAAGGTCTGCTGTGGCGTGCGAGGACGACTTACACATAGACCTTCCTGAAGGAGCCAATAGGGGGTTACCCTTCCGCAGCGCAAGGGGATTACCCTTGGGGCGGGGCGAGTTGAAGGTCAGTTGGGGAATGAGACCCGCAACCACCTGTGTGGAGAAGTCCGAGCGGAAGGTCTGCTGTGGCGTGCGAGGATGTCTTACACATAGACCTTCCTGAAGGAGCCAAAAAAAGGGGGTTACCCTTCCACAGCGCAAGGGGATTATCCTTGGGGCGGGGCAAGTTGAAGGTCAGTTGGGGAATGAGACCCGCAACCACGTGGCGCGACCTCCGGGGCTTCCCCTTGTGTGGGTGCGCAAGGAGACCTAACAAGGTCGATGCCATAGTTCAGGCAAGTAGCCAGTCGACCGGTTGGGTGCGAAGGCGATGGAAAGGGTATTTGTTATGCCGTGTACAGCTGTAAGACAAGAAGGAAATACACTCATATTTTTATTGAATTTGAAGACGTAAGACTTAGGGACTTACACGTGATATGGGCGCAAGTCATCCAGATGAAAGTTGCGGGGAAGAAGACGACCATCATGGTCTTGTAGTTCATAGACTCTGGGTGAACTTGTTTATGAACAATATAAGGCCGTCCCAGTTGGGTCGCAAGACACCTGTTGGGGTTGCGGCGGTGAGGGCTGATTTGAGCAAGGCAAGGACCCCTTGTTGTAGTGCCTTGGGTTTTACCCGGCATTATGGTGAAGACTGAGCCTCTGTTTGAGGGCAGTCATGCGAGGCGAGCGCCCTCGCGTAATTCTTCGATTAAGTCAAGTTTGGCGCGGAGCCCTTGAGCATTGGCCTCATCAGTGAAGTTGATCATACGGATCGTGGGGAGGTCTGCCTCAATAGGCAGGAGCGCATCTACGCCATATACCAGGGAGAAAGGCGTCTCGCCTATTGGGGTTCGCGTTGTGGTGTGATAGTCCCATAAGACACTTGGGAGTTCATCTACCCAGCGGCCTTTGGCCCCCTCAAGGCGCTTCTTTAGGCCTTCCTTGAGGGTGCGGTTGGTGACTTCAACCTGCCCATTAGGCGGGGTGTGCCATTTGGGGCGAAAAGCATGCGGACATTATTGTCCCGAGCCCACCGTTGGACACCGTGTGGTATCGCAAACCGTGTGCCATTGTGCTGTAATAATAGCACGAGGGCTGCCGCATCGCAAACAAGGTTCTTCCAAAGAAACTTGATAATTTTCACGGAAGTGATGGAGACCAGGGGTTCTACCTCGACCCACTTAGAAAAATAATCAACCGCAACAACACAAAGCGGTCGACTGGAGCGGTCGGCATTGGACCAATGAGGTCAAAGCCCCACAGGGCGAAGGGCACTGGGTTTGTCAGTGCTGGAAATTCCGTAGATGGCAGTCGCTGGATGCGAGAATTGATTTGGCACTGGTGGCACGTTTGACCAAAGGCGGCGCGTCCTTTTTCAAGGTAGGCCAGAGTACCCTTGACGAAGGGCTTTGTGGGCAAGTGCCTCCGCAGCAATGTGTGTGCCACGGTTGCCTTGGTGAAGAGTATTCAAGACAGAGTGTCCTAGGAGGGTGCCGAGACACCGTTGTAAAGGCGCCGCGAACCCTCGATGCCAGAATTGGTCAACAATGAGGACGAAGCGGATGGCCCGTTTGTGAGCACGAAGATGCAGCAGTGCTGGCCTTTAGCTCAAGAATAATAGGGTCTCTCCAGTCGTGACCGGATCACGTGTTGCCGGGGAAGCAATATCAATATCTTTCGCGATGGAAGGGCTGGCGAGTGGCCGAGGTGGAGGAGTCTTCCCCTTTGACAAAGATGTCTGCTGTAGTGTTCTCGAGCGAGGAACATGTATGAAGATGACCTCTTGAAGTCGGTCCGCAAGGCGTTTACCAACTTAAGGTATTTGATCGGGGTGGTGTCCCCGCATTCTGCGCACCCTTGGACACGGTGAATCACCGATTGCGAGTCGCTATGGACATGGAGGCGGCGGATGCCTGCCCTTTTGGCGAAGTTTTAGCCCCGCGACTAGGGCCTCATATTACGTATTACGGTCACCCCGAGAGGTTGCGACCGGGTGACCCGGGCTCGGTTTTGGCCTCGCGGGTCACGTTTTCGGCGTTCAGGCGGCTCCCGAGCCTTATTCGAGTAACGTTTTGGTGAACCCTTTCGTTTTGAGGTCGTGTGGGTCCCGGACGTTTCCGACGAAAATATTTTTCCGGTGTCGGGGGGTTGTCGGGGTTGTCTCGGGACGTACAGCGGGCTCGGTAGCGCTCCCGAGACCTCAGATTGAGATGCCGTTTGCAGTTTTGGAGTCGTGGGAATGTCCCGGAGGTTTCTATGGCGAATAATATTTAGGGCGGGACGTTCGGTCCCGGGCGACTCCCGGGGCTCGGGACGAGAATCCCGGGGCTCGGGATGGAATTTCTCCGATGGCTCCATGGTTGGTTATGTTATAATTCAAGATGGATTTTATGAGTATTTTTGGGGAATTTTGGTGTGATGGGATTTTGGTTCTGTTGGACACGCTCGCACGTCGGGATTTGTTCGGGTTCAGCGAGCTCGGTAGGACACTCTGGAATTGTAAATGAACTTTTGAAACATGTTTTATGAATGTTATCATATGCTGAGGGTTGTGTCCAAGTTTCATTTAATTTGGAGTTCGGTAGTTATTTTTGGGCCAAAATTGGAACTTTTGGAAAAGTTAGGAGATTAATTTACTTTTGGCCACAAAAGAAAAATAATTCAGCATGGGCAGCTGGTAGTTTCGGCAGCATTTGGGAGGCTTTAAGGGACACATGGCTATTTCTTATTTAAGTTGGGAAGTATGGGAAAAAGAGAAGGAAATTATAAGTTTGACTTATATTTTCATAAATGAGATATTATCTCATTTTCTTCTTCTTCCTCCTACAATCCGCCACCATAGAAGCTCACCTTCAAGCTTGAAGTTCCTCTCCTTGGATGAAATCAAAGAGGAATTGGGTGCTTTATGTGGTAAGTACCTTCCTAAGCACTCTTTACTTGTTGGAATTGAAGTTTAGTGAAGAAAAGAGGAGATTTTGAGAATTATGAGTTTGTTCTTAGCTACATGCTAGGATGATTCTCTTCCTCCCATCTTTTAGTATGATGTTCTTGGGTTGTATGGGAGTGATAATCAAGTGTTAGATTTTGGAGAAACTCCTTGGTTGTAAAATCCCTCTTTTGGCCGAATTTTTGGGATTTTCTAAAATGATGTGTGTTTGTTTTCTTGAATCATGCTTCAAGTATGTTGTTCCTAGCATGATTCTAAGCTTATGTATGGATTCAATTTGATGGAAAACAAATTGGGTTGGAAACCCCCTTCTGGCCGAATGTGTATGTTGTTGTTCAATGTTGAATTTGGTTGTTTTAGGTGCAATTGGTTAGTGTTCTTGATTTAGAAGTGTAATTGGTGATTAGTTTGATTAATTGGAAGCTTGAATGGATTGAATTGGAAGTTGGGTAAAATGTTGGTTAAGAACCGAATTATTGGAATGATTCTTTTTCCATGTTGGGGTTTGATGTTGGTTGAATTGGATGCTAAAATGGTATTGGGGTTGAATTTAGGTATGGTTTGGAGTTTGAAACGTTGATTTCGGGTATGGAATGGAAAAGTTACCATATTGTGGGTTTATCGGAAAAGTGTCGGGGAGGAAGGGTTTAAGGTTGGATTTCATCGATTACGCTTATTGGATTATGTTTGTCAATGTATAATCTTGCATTGTCTAAGTTGGTTCTGAATTCTGACGTTTCGGTGGAAATCTGGAATTTTACGGAAATTCTGCCGGATTTTCGATTTTGGGGTCGGGGTGTAGTTTGGTAGTATGGTTGGTAAGGTTGCTAATTCAGCTTGAATTGACAGATTCTGAGGTTCGGAAGTTAGAAAAAGAGAGGTTTTCGGGTTTCGGGTCGCGGTGTGGAAGTCGTCCAGAATCAGTCTAATACTCTGGATTTGTGAGGTAAGGGTTTGGTTCTGCTATTTTGGGTAAGATAGGTGTATGTTTAGTTTCACTTTACATTACGCAAGTATTTCGGTATTATATGCCTAGGGCATATTCGTAGTCTGTAGGTGTATGTGTTGTTGCACTACATTTTGCAGTATTTCGGAAATTTCGCTTTAAGGTACGTTACGTAATTTGTAGGTGTATGCCTTGTGACATACTGCATGCATTAACCCTACGACAGTTGTGGGTTCGCTACCCAGTGGTGCACCATGCTTCCGTAATAGCTTCGGCTCCTCCCTTAAAGGGGAGGTCGCTGCCCGATCTGTTTTAAGGGTTTATGGCGATTTAGAATCGCACATCCTTCGGGATTATGATCTGTTATCTTTACATGCACGATATTACGTATTACATTTCATATATTCTATATATTGCTATCTTTCTGTTTTGCAGGGTTACATATGCTTATCTTACCCCAAATCCCTTACGGGTCCTTTTAGGACTCACCCTTTTTCGGGTTCTGTTTTTGGGTTTCAGGTAAACCTGGTAAGCAGCAGCTTTACCTTGCGGGCTGGGATTTTGTTGGGGGTAGCAGACTTGGTCTGAATCCCGCGAGGTATTTTGACGTTTAGGCCTAGGGTTGGCTCTGTAGCCGCATGTGCATATTTTCCGGATTGTCGTGATGATTGTATATATGTATATATTACATTACATTGCATGTTACGGCGCTTGGCGCTTGCTAGATACCCTAGGTTCGGGGAATTCTGTATGTATCTGTGTTGTGTGCGTAAGTACTCGTCCACGGAGGGCGGGGCTTACTTTGTTGTTAATGCATAAACTGTATGTATGGTGATGGTGATGTGCTCGTCCGTTTCCGAGGGGCGAGACTCACCATGGGTTTTATTTTAGTTATATATATATATATATGAAAATTTCAGGTTGCTTCCACAATCGCTTCGCTTTTCGGGTCCGCTACGCGCGGCAGGTCTCGATGGACCTGCCTTTCTGTATCATTCCAGCTTCCGCTTCCGACGTCCCGGCGCCCCCGACTCCGCAACTGGGCTCGGGTGGCGTGCGGTGACAAGTTGGTATCGAGCGAGTAAGTGACCGTATTGGTCGTCGATGGTGACTTGTAGTGACAACTGTTGTTGTACATTTTATTTTAGTATGGTTTGGTACGGAGATTGGCCACCTCCTTACTTGAACCACTTTAAAATAAAATTGTGGAACAAAGTTGATCCTTCAAGTTATCCTGATAGTTGCAGATTTCGGAACTCGGGATTTCTGGATTCTGGTAAGATTATTACGATCGAGGGATTGTGGAAAAGATCCGGGTACGTAAACTTGTGTGTTAGGAAAAGATTTGGTGAGATAAGCATGAAGCTTCGTGATTCTGTGAAATACATGATTTCATCATTCTGGGTAATAATTTATGTGTCAAGTATTGCATTGCACTACAGAGCCTTAGGAAACTGCTGCTAGTTTCTGTAGGGATTAGAAATGACTGATTGGTCTGGACTCTGTTTGGTCCGAAATGTTTCAGGAATGGTTAACACGCGTAGATAGCGTGATTTGGTACCGGAGGGGTGGGACTGAGATCCCACACCTCCGTGGAATAGGATACGGGTTCAGCGTAACCCAGGGTCTGAACAACCACACTCACCGCCCCCGAGGTTTAGTGGTCGTAGGGACCCCTCTCTGATTTGGTATTACCCGCCAGCCTAGCTGGTTCAGGGGCGGCAATAGGCAGGGGAAGATCTGATTATGCCACAGTAGTGTAATTCTGATCAGGTGGTGATAGCGACACTTTAGCCACTGCTTGCCACAGCTTTGGGATTGGTAAGTGAGTGACTCCGAGGAGGATGGTCACTACGACACCTAGACTTCTCGTCGGTCCTATTAACGACGGGGAGATCTGAGGCACCAGTCTGACGAGGTCAGACTTCTGTAGAGGTTTTAGAGTTCGAACCCCCCCGAGGTTCAATGACCGAGAAGGGCCAGAGGTAGTAGAGACTTGGTTTGCAGGAGTTGGCAAACTCCTGGGGGAGGCTACATTTTCCACCAGCAGTGCAGTGGGGATGTAGCCAGGAATCTGCGTCAGGCACAGTTTGATGAGTTTCATCAGGGAGACAGGACTGTTGTAGAGTTTGAGCGGGAGTTTGACAGGCTTATTCATTATGTACCGTAGTACCATGGAATGGAAGAATAGAAGACCAAGAGGTTTATTCGTCGACTGCGCCCCGAGTACAGGTGGGCTTTGAGACCTTTAGACATTACTTTGTTTCGGGAAGCGGTTATTAGGGCTCAACTCCTCGAGCAAGAGGAGGTTGAGAGTCGTCTCACCTTGCAATGAGGTCAGGGGAGTACGGAGGGGTTCCATATAGCAGGGACCCGGCAGATTTCTGGACGGCCGAGCAGTGCAGGCGGTTTAGTAGAGGTAGAGAGGAGCACCACCGGCACGATCTTGTCCGATTTGCGGTAGGTATCACCCCGGTTGACTTAGTAAACGGAAGGAGGTCAGATGTTTACGTTGAGGTTCTGACACTCACTGGATACGGGATTGCCCTCGGGTTGAAGGGCGGGGTTTTGGCGATCTTCGGCGTCCACGGTCTCGGGCACAGCCCAACGCGCCGTGGGGCGTGGGTTTCAGCGGGTGAACCGAGACCTCGGCGGCGGCAGCGGCTTCAGCCACCCTCTACCACAACAGCTCGAGCAGACAAGTTTTTCATAGCGGGGGGGAGGCCCTAGTTATCAGGGAGGACCTAGTCAGCGGTCAGGTACCAGTCAGCAGGGAGGCTCGAGTCAGCAGGGAGTTCTGCAGGGTACTTTATTTCTGGATGAGGTGTCGGTTCATGCATTATTTGATCTGAAGCATATGTTTCTATTGTAACACGAAATGTGTTACATCTCTCGTATCTGTCTGTTAGTACCTTGCCTCAAATGTACTTAGTAAAAACTGCTGGAGTCGGTTTCCGTTTTCTAATGAGATGGTTCGGGGTTGTACGACATCCGTAGGCGGACATCGATAGTATAGGATTTGTTGGTTTTGACACGCGAACTATGATATTATTCTTGGGATGGATTGGCTATCCAGGAATTCTTTGCACATTGATTGTGCAAACCGTACCATTATGGTTTCTGGAAAGGTACTACCTCTCACGGCTCCGACTGGTTTAACTATCGCGCAGCACAGTATAGAGTTAGAGATTCTGGATTCAGCTGTCGATAGTTGGTGTGGGGTAATGCTATGATCTGTTTGAGGCTGGTACTAAGTTAAAGTTGGATGGTTTACCAGTGGTTCGAGTTTTTCCGCAGGTATTTCGGAGGAGTTGCCGGATTACCATCAGAGCAGGGAATTGTGTTTGAGATCCACCTGCAGTCGGGTACTGCTCCGATATCTATTCCTCCTTATCGGATGCCTATTTCTGAGATGCAGAAGTTGAAAAAAAAAACAGTTGGAGGAATTACAGCAGGAGGGCTTCATCCGACCGAGCACTTCAGCGTGGGGTGCTCTGGTTCTGTTTGTTAAGAAGAAAGATGGGACACTCTGACTTTGTTTTGATTACAGGCGGTTGAATGCACTTACTGGAAAGAATAAGTATCCGTTGCCGAGGATTGACGATCTTTTTGATCAACTTCGGGGTTCGAGAGTTTTCTCAAAGATTGATCTCCGATCTGAGTACTTTCAGCTTAGGGTGAAGGATGAGGACATACCTAAGACTGCTTTCCGCACCCGATATGCACATTTTGAGTTTACGGTCATGCCATTCGGGCTGACCAATGTTCCGGTGGCATTCTTGGATCTGATGCATCGGGTGTTCCGACCGTACTTGGACTCATTTCTGGTGGTCTTTGTCGATCATATTCTGATATATTCTAGGGATGAGGATTCGCATCGGGAGCATCTGAGGGTAGTTTTGCAGACACTTTGGGAACATCAGCTTTATGCTAAATTCTCAAAGTGTGAGTTCTGGATTCGGGAAATCGTTTTTCTGGGACACATTATGTCTGAGCATGGTCTGTCTGTGGATCCAGAGAAGGTGAGGGCAGTTCGGGATTGGAAACAACCTGCCACAGTACGGGAGTTCAGGAGCTTCCTGGGGTTAGTAGGATTTTATCAGAGGTTTGTACCAGGGTGTTCTATCCTGGCATCTCCGCTTACGCAGTTGACCAAGAAGGGTCAACCGTATATCTGGTCTGATAGGTGTGAGCAGAAATTTTCAGGAGTTGAAGCGGCAGTTGACTAACGCTCCGACTCTGACTCTTCCAGATCCGAGCTTACCGTATGTGATTTATACGAATGCTTCCACGTCCGGTTTGGGGTATGTGTGTTGATGCAGGAGCATTTTGTGGTAGCTTATGGGTCGAGGCAGCTGCGACCGCATGAGCTGAACTGACTGACACATGATCTGGAGTTGGCTATAGTAATTTTTGCGCTGAAACATTGGAAGCAATATCTGTTTAGTAATAAATTTCAGATTCTTACCGACCATGATAGTATGAAATATCTGTTTACACAAGGAGCTTAACATGAGGCAGCGCAGATGGCTCGAACACATTAAGGACTATGGTTGTTGTATCGAGTACATCTCTGGCACGGGCAACACGGTTGCCGATGCTCTGAGCAGGAAGTATACCGGGTTGGTTAAGGGAGGAAATGTTGGGGATCGATCCGAGGAGAGAGATTCGACTTGCCTTTGGCACAGGTGGCAGCTCTGGGAGCGTGCTCAGGGGTATACACTTACCATACATTCTGAGTGGCTTGACAGGATGCGCGAAGCGCAAGGTAGAGATCTGGTGTTGAAGAAGTTATCTGGGGAAGATAAGGGTTTATTTGTTACCGACGGTTGATATGGCGAGGATTGCTATACTTCCGAGACCGCCTTTATGTACGGAGGATCGGGAGTTCGAAATGAAATTTTAGAAGGCACACTTGAGCGGTTTGAGCATCGAAACCGGCGAGGACACTGCAGACTTTGCCCATTCCAGTTCGGGAGTGGGGTAATGTTACTATGGATTTTCTGATTGCACCGCCCACGACACGATCTCGCCATGATGTTATCTAGGTTATTGTGGATCGGCTGATAAAGTGCGCACACTTTCTGCTTATTCGGGTCATAGACCCTCTGGAGAAGCTTGCCGGCTTTACATCAGGGAGATTGTACGTTTACATGGAGTACCAGACTCCATTGTATCTGACCGTGATCTGCGTTTTACAGCACGGTTCTGGAGAGCTTTCACGAAGCACCGGACACGCGACTCCATCTGAATACAGCTTATCACCCACAGTCGGAGCGGGTGATTCTGATATTGGAGGATATGTTGTGAATCTGTATTTTGGATTTTGGAGGAGTTTGGGACTAACGATTTGCTTTGATAGAGTTTTCGTACAACAACGGCTTCAGGACTACCTTTGGCATGGCACCATATGAGGCGTTATGCGGGAGGAGGTGTATGACACCATCTTGTTGGACAGATGCGTCGATAGGGTTGGTGGGACCCGAGCTTTTGAGGAGACTACGGCGAAGATCAGATTGTTCAGGCGCGGATTAAAACCGCGAACGATCGCACCACTGCTATACGAACCGCCGCAGTAGGGCTCTGGAATATGAGTTTGGTGACAGACTTTGATTGGAGGTAGCACCGATCAGAGAGACAGTAAGATTTTGTAGGCGGGGCAAGTTACCCCGAATTTTATCGGTTCTCATGAGTTCTAGAGTAAGTTGTTAGGTTGATCTTTTCCCCCCCCCAACTGTTTCTGTTTTACGTGATGTCTTCCAGGATAGCCTGTTGTGGATCGGTTAGACTTAGGTTCGGTACTGTCTGGGGTTGTCTGGTAGAAATACCGGCAACTGACTCGGGGTGCAATAAGATGCACTCGGAGGGTGGGACGCCGTGAGGCTCGTATGGTAGTCTAAACTACCACTCCCGCCGCACCGATACGGTGGTCCGATTGTTCTTAGTAATGAGAATATTTGTACATTCTGGTTGGTAGCGACACTGTATGGTTGGTTCAGCTACTCTTGGAGGACCAAGAGTTCTAAGGGGGAGGATGTTACGGTCACCCCGAGAGGGTTGCGGCCCAGGTGACCGGGCTCCGGTTTTGGCTGCGGGTCACGTTTTCGGCGTTCGAGGCGGCTCCCGAGCCTTATCCGAGTAACGTTTTGGTGAACCCATTCGTTTTTGAGGTCGCGTGGGTCCCGGACGTTTCCGCCGAAAATATTTTTCGGCAGGGGTTGTCGGGGTTGTCTCGGGACGTCTGGCCAGGCTCGGTAGCGCTCCCGAGACCTCAGATTGAGATGCCGTTTGCAGTTTTGGAGTCGTGGGAATGTCCCGGAGGTGTCTATGGCGAATAATATTTAGGGTGGGACGTTCGGTCCCGGCGACTCCGGGCTCGGGATGAGAATCCGGGACTCGGGATGGAATTTCTCCGATGGCTCCATGGTTGGTTATGTTATAATTCAAGATGGATTTTATGAGTATTTTTGGGGAATTTTGGTGTGATGGGATTTTGGTTCTGTTGGACACGCTCGCACGTCGGGATTTGTTCGGGTTCAGCGAGCTCGGTAGGACACTCTGGAATTGTAAATGAACTTTTGAAACATGTTTTATGAATGTTATCATATTCTGAGGGTTGTGTCCAAGTTTCATTTAATTTGGAGTTCGGTAGTTATTTTTGTGCCAAAATTGGAACTTTTGGAAAAGTTAGGAGATTAATTTACTTTTGGCCACAAAAGAAAAATAATTCAGCATGGGCAGCTGGTAGTTTCGGCAGCATTTGGGAGGCTTTAAGGGACACATGGCTATTTCTTATTTAAGTTGGGAAGTATGGGAAAAAGAGAAGGAAATTATAAGTTTGACTTATATTTTCATAAATGAGATATTATCTCATTTTCTTCTTCTTCCTCCTACAATCCGCCACCATAGAAGCTCACCTTCAAGCTTGAAGTTCCTCTCCTTGGATGAAATCAAAGAGGAATTGGGTGCTTTATGTGGTAAGTACCTTCCTAAGCACTCTTTACTTGTTGGAATTGAAGTTTAGTGAAGAAAAGAGGAGATTTTGAGAATTATGAGTTTGTTCTTAGCTACATGCTAGGATGATTCTCTTCCTCCCATCTTTTAGTATGATGTTCTTGGGTTGTATGGGAGTGATAATCAAGTGTTAGATTTTGGAGAAACTCCTTGGTTGTAAAATCCCTCTTTTGGCCGAATTTTGGGATTTTCTAAAATGATGTGTGTTTGTTTTCTTGAATCATGCTTCAAGTATGTTGTTCCTAGCATGATTCTAAGCTTATGTATGGATTCAATTTGATGGAAAACAAATTGGGTGTGAAACCCCTTATGGCCGAATGTGTATGTTGTTGTTCAATGTTGAATTTGGTTGTTTTAGGTGCAATTGGTTAGTGTTCTTGATTTAGAAGTGTAATTGGTGATTAGTTTGATTAATTGGAAGCTTGAATGGATTGAATTGGAAGTTGGGTAAAATGTTGGTTAAGAACCGAATTATTGGAATGATTCTTTTTCCATGTTGGGGTTTGATGTTGGTTGAATTGGATGCTAAAATGGTATTGGGGTTGAATTTAGGTATGGTTTGGAGTTTGAAACGTTGATTTCGGGTATGGAATGGAAAAGTTACCATATTGTGGGTTTATCGGAAAAGTGTCGGGGAGGAAGGGTTTAAGGTTGGATTTCATCAGTTCTGCTTGTTGGATTATGTTTGTCAATGTATAATCTTGCATTGTCTAAGTTGGTTCTGAATTCTGACGTTTCGGTGGAAATCTGGAATTTTACGGAAATTCTGCCGGATTTTCGATTTTGGGGTCGGGGGTGTAGTTTGGTAGTATGGTTGGTAAGGTTGCTAATTCAGCTTGAATTGACAGATTCTGAGGTTCGGAAGTTAGAAAAAGAGAGGTTTTCGGGTTTCGGGTCGCGGTGTGGAAGTCGTCCAGAATCAGTCTAATACTCTGGATTTGTGAGGTAAGGGTTTGGTTCTGCTATTTTTGGTAAGATAGGTGTATGTTTAGTTTCACTTTCTGTTCTGCAAGTATTTCAGTATTATATGCCTAGGGCATATTCTGTAGTCTGTAGGTGTATGTATTGTTGCACTTCTGTTTTGCAGGTATTTCGGAAATTTCTGCTTTAAGGTACGTTCTGTAATTTGTAGGAGTATGCCTTATGGCATACTCTGTCTGTTAACCCTACGACAGTTGAGGGTTCGCTACCCCAGCTGGTGCACCATGCTTCTGTAATAGCTTCGGCTTCTGACTCCCTTAGAGGGAGGCTGTCGTTCTGATTGGTTATAAGGGTTTATGGCGATTTAGTATCGCACATCCTTGGGATTATGATCATTATCTTTACATGCACGATATTACGTATTACATTTCATATATTCTATATATTGCTATCTTTCTGTTTTGCAGGGTTACATATGCTTATCTTACCCCAAATCCCTTACGGGTCCTTTTAGGACTCACCCTTTTTCGGGTTCTGTTTTTGGGTTTCGAGTAAACTGGTAAGCGGACTTTACCTTGCAGGCTGGGATTTTGTTGGGGGTAGCAGACTTGGTCTGAATCCCGCGCGAGGTATTTTGACGTTTAGGCCTAGGGTTGGCTCTGTAGTTGCATGTGCATACTTTCTGGATTGTAGTGATGATTGTATATATGTATATATTACATTACATTGCATGTTACAGCGCTTGGCGCTTGCTAGATACCCTAGGTTCGAGGAATTCTGTATGTATCATGTTGTGTGCGTAAGTACTCGTCCACGGAGGCGGGGCTTACTTTGTTGTTAATGCATAAACTGTATGTATGGTGATGGTGATGTGCTCGTCCGTTTAGAGGCGAGACTCACCATGGGTTTTATTTTAGTTATATATATATATATGAAAATTTCAGGTTGCTTCCACAATCGCTTCGCCTTTCGGGTCCGCTACGCGGCAGTCTCGATGGACTGCCTTTACGTATCATTCCGGCTTCCGCTTAGCGCCCCGACGCCCCGCCTCTGCAACCGGGCTCGGGTGGCGTGCGGTGACATTCTGCAACATTGTTAGTTACTTGAAATTGAAAAGAGACACGAAGGAATACTTCCATACCTAGGGGTCCGCGTAGATACACACCCCTGCGGAGACTCCAGCTGGATGAGCCATCCACAAATAAGTCCCATTCGGGAGGAATGGGTGGAGGTGCGGGGCCTGTTCGGGGGCCGAGAGGATAATAGCATCGAGAACTCCGCAATGAAGTCGGCGAGGGCCTCGGCCCTTGATTTCCTTCTGGGCTCATAGTTGATGTTAAAACCGTCAAGTTCGATACACCACTTGGCGGGCGCCCTGAATGTTCGGGCCGCCTCGGGATATCCTCAGATCGGTAAGTCCGTTCGGACTATAATAGTGTGCCCTTGGAAGTAGGGCTTGAGCTTCCTCGCTGCATATACAAGAGACAATATAGCCTTTTGGAGAGGAGGATACCTTGTTTCGTACTGGAGAGTATGGCTGGTGTAATATACCGGCCATTGTTTAGCAGCCTCTTCCTTAATAAGGACGAAGCAACACTCTTTTCGAGGTGGCGAGGTAGAGGACCAAGTCATCGCCCGGCCTGGGGTACTTGAGTCTTTGGCAGCTCCTGTAAATGCTTGTTTGATGGAGGCATATGCCTCCCGGCACTCCTCCGTCCACTTGCAAGCTTTTTCTTGCGTATTTGATCGAAGAAAGGTCTGCAGCGATCGCTTAGTTTAGAGACGAAACGTCCCAAGGCAACTAGCTTTCCTGCCAGCTGATGAACTTCCTTGAGTCCTCTAGGGGTGCGCAGGGTAGAGATTGCCTCAATCATTTTGGGATTTGCCTGGATTCCTCCTTAGGAGATCTGGTACCCAGAAACTTCCCTTCTCAACGCCAAAGATACATTTCTTTGGGTTTAACCGCATATTGTATTTGCGGAAGTTGGCGAATGTTTCCTCCAGGTCTGTAAGATGGGTTGAAGTGGCCTTGCTTTTGACTACAATGTCATCGACGTAAGCCTCAAGATTTCGGCCAATTTGGCTGTGAAGACTTGATTTACAAGTCTTTGGAAGGTAGCTCCGCATTTTTAAGCCAAAGGGCATTACGATATAATGATAGACAGCTTCGCCAAATGGTGAAGGCGGTTTTTACCGCGTCTTCTGGGTCCATAAAGACTTGATGGTACCCGCTGTATGCGTCGAGAAAGGAGAAGATAGAATGATGAACGGTTGAGTCAACCGGTTGGTCAATGGAAGGTAGGGGTCCCTTGGACAGGCCCTATTAACCCCTTTGTAGTCCACGCAAAGTCGCCACCGGCCGCCCTCTTTATCGGCGCGGACAAAATTCGCAACCCACTCGAGTAGTGAACCTCCTTGATTATATTTGCCTTAAGCAATTTCTGCACTTCATGCGTACAAAGTCACTTACGGTCGAGGCCATGCCCCTTGTTTTCTACCTAACCGGGCTAAAGCCGGGGAGTACACTCAACTTGTGAGAGATAATAGTAGGGTCAACCCCTGGCAGGTCCTCAGGGCTCCATGCGAAGACGTCGCTATTGGCATGGAGGAGATGGATGAGTGCTTGCTGGTCTTTTTCCTCGAGGTCCTTTCCCACCCGGAATTTCTTTCCGGGGGAGATCTCAACCTCTTTGAAGGCTCCAGATAAGTCGGGAGCGGCCTCGCCCGCAGGCCCGGCTTCTTCCAAGGGTGCCTTTCTCTTAGACTCAGATGGTCGAGGAAGCTGAGGAGGTCCAGCGAGGCGGAGACATAATTGCCGATGGCCGCCAGCCCAAATACGCATAAAAGGCCTAACAAAGGCCCACGCATAAGCCCGAAATAAGGGCCCCATTAAAAACTAGCATATAACCCGAATATAGATTAAGGACGTTCCCGAACCATACTTCCCGAAGTGCATATATGACCTAAAAAGTATAATTACCTTACATTGAGATATTACAATAACGCCACCGAGACATAGGACTATAAATACATTCACTTATTCATACCTAAAGGGGTAACGTTTTACAACTACTCAACGCGACTCGTCAAATCAGAACCTCAGAGGATCTCTCTATTCCTCGACAATCGCGCCCTAGTACGTAAAGTCGACCTAATGGCTTCCGTCAATGTCGTAACACGCAAGTCAAACCGGAACGTGGCGATCACGCGCACTGATTTGCCACCAAATGGCGCCGTCTGTGGGAACCGTGGTGGTCCCCAAAATCAGATTGAACGTGGGGGCCATTCCCGTTCCCAATCATCCAGGCCGGAGGGAGAAGGTTCCACCAACGGCCGCTCGGCCGATCCCAGCTATAGGGGTTCCCCAGAGGAATCGTCCGATGGAGCAACCTCGCTACGTCCTACTTCCAGCTACCGTCGAAGCGACATCCGGCACTTGGACCCTGATCTTGTTCAAGCTGCGGGTGGTCCTTCAGGAAGAGCGAAGAAACCAGAACGACCAGACTGGTCAATCCTGTCGACCTCGCGACAGGCAGTTATCACGGCCTAATCGATCGGGCTATGGTAGCCAGCAGGCAGGTTCGCAACAAGTTCCATCTCCGGACCGTCAAAGCCGGCAGCGCTCGAGGTCCCCGAGGGAGTACAAGAGAGACCGATCCCCAAGGCCGGAGAGACTGGTGCGTGGTGATCCACGGGACGATGTGATCAGGCAACTGCTGCATCGCCTGGAGCGAGTCGAGAGGAACTCGGGCATTCCCGAGCCCAAGTGCGAGGACACCCCTGATGAAGGACCATTCACCAACAGGATTCGGGACGCCCAGATGCCCGAATATTCAACTTGCCGCATCCGTTGGAAGTCTACCAAGGTTCAGGAGACCCTGACGCTTTTGTCCGCAAGTATAAGAGAGCAATGGAGCTGAAAGGAGCCAACGAGGCTGCTTTGTGTAAGTGCTTCGAAGTAGCTTTAGGAGGTCCGGCCTCCGCTTGGTACAACTCGCTGCTCCCGAACTCGGTGTCATCGTTCGGGGACACTGCCACCAAATTCGCAACACACTTTATCGGATGCAAGTGGTCAGCGAAAAGGGCCATCCAGATGTTTGACATCAAACAAAGACCGAACGAGTATTCGGAGTTCGTCCGAGAGGTTCAACCGAGAAGCCGTTCACGCGTCGATCCGACGGACAACATTCGCATCATGGCATTCACGAAGGCCCTCATCCCTAACTCGCGTCTGGCTTACGAATAATTCCGGAAGAACTTCACCAGCGTCGAGGAAATGTACGCTGTCACGCAGGAGCATATGATTGCTCAGGAAATGTTGTCTCAACGCGAAGGGAAGCAGGACAGCAGAGATAACCGAGAGCCGAGGAAGGAGAACCCGAGGAGCCAGCCAGTCAAGCAGCCGGGAAGTTGGGGAGGTCAGAAGAGAACTTTCGAGAGAAGTTCGAGCTTCACCCCCCTTAATACGTCCCGGGCTAGTATCCTCGCGGCTCTCCAGAGACAAGGTGCCGGAAGTATTAACTGGCCCAGGGCCATGCCGGAAGGGGCGAAGCGTGATTCGTCCAAGTATTGCCAGTTCCACAGAGACACCGGGCATGAAACTGAGCAGTGCCATCAGCTGAAGAGGTACATAGAGCACCTCATCAAGAAAGGCTCCCTGGGAGAGTATCTGAAGATGCCTCGGAGCGAAGAAGTTTCCCGAGGCAAAGGGAAGGCTGAAGAAGATTCATCAGGACCAAACAAGAAGGGCAAGGAGAAGATGGTTCCGCCTCAACCCACCGGGATCCTGAACACCATAACAACCACGCTAGGGTCGAACGCGAGGAAGAGGAAAGCGAGGGAGATAGCCTCACTAAGCTACGGAGATCCGTCCTCGAGAGTCAAACGAGCGGACGGGTCCGAAGTACGTCTCCCGCATTATGACCCACTCATCATCACCCTCCGAATCGGGACCATAGACGTCAAGAGGGTTCTGTGCGATGACGGCTCAAATGCGGATGTGTTGTTCAGAAAAGCATATGAGGGCCTCAAGCTTAAGTCAAGCCGGCTAAACCCCGTCAAGACAGCAACCTACAGCGTGGGCCCGGACGAGATACCAGTTTTAGGCTCCATCGAGCTTCCTGCGATGTTCATCGGGGTCGGCCCCGAAGGCCAACCTCGCTACACGACGTTGATGGTCAAATGGCTCGTCCTCGATGTACCTTCGGCGTACAATGCTATCATTGGGAGAGAAACCCAGGTGGCAATTCACATGAGGACTGACGTGAAATACCTGACTATCACGTTCGCTACGGATGAGGGAGATGCCTCGATCTACGTAAGCCAAAGAGAGGCCAAGGATGTCATGGCAATAGCCCAGAAGGACCCCACTCCGGGTTGCTCGAAGGAGGACGATGGGAAAGCGGATACAGAAGACGTTGTCCTGGAAGGAGATAGGACAACGAGAATTGCGAAAGACTTGCCCGAGGGCAGTAAGGAAAATCTTGTAAACTTGCTTCGAATGAATAAAGACTTGTTCGCTTACTGTTACGGTCACCCCGAGCGGGTTGCGACCGGGTGACCCGGGGCTCCGGTTTTGGCCTGCGGGTCACGTTTTTTCGGCGTTAAGGCGGCTCCCGAGCCCTATCCGAGTATCATTTTGGCGAACCCTTCCGTATTTGAGGTCGTGTGGGTCCCCCGGACGTTTCCGCCGAAAATATTTTTCTGGCGCCGGGGGGTTGTCGGGGTCGCCTCGGGACGTACAGCGGGCTCGGTAGCGCTCTCGAGACCTCAGCTTGGGAAGCCGTTTGCAGTTTTGGAGTCGTGAGAATGTCCCGGAGGTGTTTGTGGAGTTTAATATTTGGGGCGGGACGTTCGGTTCCGGGCGACTCCCAGGGCTCGGGACGGGAATCCCGGGGCTCGGGATGGAAATTTTCTGACGGCTTTGGGGTAAGTTGTGTTATAATTTAAGATGGAATTTATGGGTATTTTTGAGGATCTTTGGGAGTGACGGAATTTCGGTTCAGGTTGACACGCTCGCACGTCGGGTTTTGGTTCGGGTTCAGCGAGCTCGGTAGGACACTCCGGAATGGTAAATGAATTTCTGAAAAATGTTTTGCGAATGTTATAATATTCTGAGGGTTGTGTCCAAGTTTCGTTAATTTTGGAATTCGGTAATTATTTTTGGGCCAAAAAGTGGGAACTTTTGGAAAAGTTTGGAGGTTAATTCGTATTTGGGTACAAAATAAAAATAATTTCAGCATGGGCAGTAGCATGGTTTCGGCAGATTTGGGAGACAAGTTAAGGGACACTTGTCTCTTTGTTATTTAAGAAGAGAATGGATGGGATAAAGGAAGGATATATATATATATATAGTTATATTTACTTAAGTGAATTAAATTCACTTTCATTTCTTTTCTTTTCTTCTTCTTCTTCTCCCTCTTGCTGCTATTGCCGATGCCATTGTTGAAGCTCAACCTCAAGCTTGAAGTTCTTCATCTTGGCTCAAATTAAAGAGGAATTGGGTCCTTCATGTGGTAAGTTCCTTCCTAGGCTCTCTTTTCATGTTGGAAACATGATTTAGTGGAGAAAAGAGGAGATTTTGCAAATTATGGGTTTGTTCTTAGCTACTAGCTAGGATGATTCTCTTCCTCCCAATTTTTAGTATGTTGTTCTTGGGTAGTAGGGAGTATTAATCAAGTGTTGGATTTTGGAGAACACATCTTGGGTAAAAATCCCTATTTAGGCCGAATTTTTGGAAAATTCTATGTTGATGTGTGTTTGTTATCTTGGTTCATGCTTCAAGTATGTTAATCCTAGCATGATTCTAAGCTTATGTATGGATTCAATTTGATGGAAAACAAGTTGAGTTAAAAACCCCATTTGGCCGAAATTATGGAATGATGTTCATTGTTGAGTTTTGTTGTTTTGGATGCAATTGGATAGCATTCTTGGTTTAGAAGTGAAATTGGTGATTAGATTGGTTAATTGGAAGCTTGAATGGATTGATTTGGAAGTTGGGTAAAAATTGGCAAAGGAGCCGATTTATTGGATGATTCTTTTTCTATGTTGGGGTTTGATTTTGGTTGAATTGGATGCTAAGATGGTATTGGGGTTGAATTTAGGAGTGGTTTGAAATTTGAAACGTTGAATTCGGATAAGAAATGGAAAAGTCACTATTAAGCGGGTTTATCGGAAAATGTCGGGTAATGAAGGGTTTTAAGGTTGGATTTGATCAGTTCTGCTTGTGGGATGATGTTTGTCGATGTATAACCTTGCATTGTCTAGGTTGGTTCTGAATTCTGAAGTTTCTGTGGAAATCTGGAATTTTACGGAAATTCTGCCGGATTTTCAGTTTTGGGGTCGGGGGTGTAGTTTGGTAGAGTGGTCGATAAGGATGCTAATTCAACTTAGTTTGACAGATTCTGAGGTTCAGAGGGTAGAAAAAGAGAGGTTTCTGAGTTTCGGGTCGTGGTGTGGAAGTCGTCCAGAATCGGTCTAATACTCTGGACTTTGAGGTAAGGGTTTGGTTCTGCTATTTTTGGTAAGATAGGTGTATGTTTAGTTTCACTTTCTGTTCTGCAAGTATTTCAGTATTATATGCCTAGGGCATATTCTGTAGTCTGTAGGTGTATGTATTGTTGCACTTCGCTTTTGCAGTATTTCGGAAATTTCGCTTTAAGGTACGTTCGTAATTTGTAGGAGTATGCCTTATGGCATACTCTGTCTGTTAACCCTACGACAGTTGAGGGTTCGCTACCCCAGCTGGTGCACCATGCTTCTGTAATAGCTTCGGCTTCTGACTCCCTTAGAGGGAGGCTGTCGTTCTGATTTGTTATAAGGGTTTATGGCGATTTAGTATCGCATATTTTTTTCGGGATTCTGATCTGTTTTTATTACATGCACGATATTCTGTTTTCTGTCGTATATATTCTGTATATTATTATCTTTCTGTTTTGCAGGGTTACATATGCTTATCTTACCCCAAATCCCTTACGGGTCCTTTTAGGACTCACCCTTTTTGGGTTCTGTTTTTGGATTTCAGGTAGGTCTGGTAAGCAGCCAGCGGGGTAGGTTTCCGCGAGGCTTCTGCCTTGGTTGTGTTGAGCGGCAGCAGTACCTTGCGAGCTGGGATTTTGTCTACTTGGTCTGAATCCCGCGAGGTATTTTTGATGTTTAGGCCTAGGGTTGGCTCTGTAGCTGCATGTGCATATTTTCTGGTTTGCTGTGATGATTGTATATTTGTATATACTTTTATATTCTGTTCTGTGCATGTTCTGAGCGCCTGGCGCTTGCTAGACACCTTAGGTTCTGTGAACTCTGTATGTATCTATGTTTGGTGTGTAAGCACTCGTCCACGGAGGGCGAGGCTTGCTCTGTTGCTGATGCATGAATTGTATGTTTTGATTTTATTTTAGTTATATGTGTGAAATTTTTGTTAGGTTGCTTCCACAATCGTTTCGCCTTTCGGGTCCGCTACGCGCGGCAGGTCTCGATGGACCTGCCTTTTCTGTATCATTCCGGCTTCCGCTTCCGACGTCCCGGCGCCCCCGCCTCCGCAACCGGGTTCGGGTGGCGTGCGGTGACAAGTTGGTATCAGAGCAGGTAAGTGACCATATTGGTCGTCAGTGGTGACTTGTAGTGACGACTATTGTTGTACATTTTATTTTAGAATGGTTTGGTACGGAGATTGGCCACCTCCTTACTTGAACCACTTCAAAATAAAATTGTGGAACAGAGTTGATCCTTCAAGTTATCCTGATAGTTGCAGATTTCGGAACTCGGGATTTCCGGATTCTGGTAAAAGTATTACGAGTAAGGGGATTGTGGAAAAGTTTCAGGTACGTAAAATTGTGTGTTAGGAAAAGATTTGGTGAAATAAGCATGAACTGCTTCTGTGATTCTGTGAAATGCATGATTTTATCATTTTGCGAAATAATTTCTGTGTCAAGTACTGCATTGCACTACAGAGCCTTAGAAAACTGCTGCTAGCTTCTGTAGGGATTAGGAGTGACCGAGTTGTCTGGACTCTGTTTGGTCTGGAATGTTTCAGGTTTGGTTAACACGCGTAGACAACGTGTTTTGGTACCGGAGGGGTGGGACTGGGATCCCACACCTCCGTGGAATAGGATACGGGTTCAGCGTAACCCAGGGTCTGAACAACCACACTTACCGCCCCGAGGTTTAGCGGTCGTAGGGACCCCTCTTTGATTTGGTATTACCCGCCAGCTTAGCTGGTTCAAGGGCGGCAGTAGGCAAGGGAAGATCTGATTATGCCACAGTAAGGGCATTCTGATCAGGTGGTGATAGCGAGACTTTAGCCACCGCCGCCACGCCTTTAGCATTGGTAAGTGAGTGACTCAGAGGAGGATGGTCACTACGACACCTAGACTTCTCGTCGGTCCTATCAACGACGGGGAGATCTGAGGCACCAGTCTGACGAGGTCAGACTTCTGGAGAGGTTTCAGAGTTTGAACCCCCCCGAGGTTCAATGACCGAGAAGGGCCTGGAGTGGTAGAGATTTGGTTTGCAGGAGTTGACAAACGCCTGGGGGAGGCTACATTTTCCACCAGCAGTGCAGCGGGGATGTAGCCAGGGATCTGCGTCAGGCACAGTTTGATGAGCTTCTTTAGGGAGACAGGACTGTCGGAGAGTATGAGTGAGAGTTTGATCGGCTGGTTTACTACGTACCGTAGTACTATGGAATGGAAGAATAGAAGGCCAAGAGGTTTATTCGCCGACTGCGCCCCGAGTACAGGTGGGTTTTGAGACCTTTAGACATTACTTTGTTTCGGGAAGCGGTTATTAAGGCTCAACTCCTCGAGCAGGAGGATGTTGAGAGTCGCCTCACCTCGCTGAGAGGTCAGGGGAGTGCGAGGGGTTCCATACAGCAGGGACCCCGGCAGATTTCTGGATGGCCGAACAGGCCTGGGCAGTTTAGTAGAGGTAGAGAGGGAGCACCACCGGCACGATCTTGTCCGATTTGCAGTAAGTATCACCCCGGTTGACTTAGTTACCGGCAGGAGGGCCGATGTTTACGTTGCGGTTCTGACACTCTTTGGGTACGGGATTGCCCTCTGACTTTAGGGCAGGGTTTTGGCAGTCTTTAGCGTCCACAGTCTCGGGCACAGCCCAACGCGCCGTGAGGGCGTGGGTGTCAGCTGGGTGGCCCGAGACCTCAGCAGCGACAGCAGCTTCAGCCACCCCCTCCACCACAGCAATCAGAGCAGGACGAGTTTTCCATTTTCTGAGGGGAGGCCCTAGTCATCAGGGAGGACCTAGTTAGCAGACATGCACTAGCCAGCAGGGAGGCTTGAGTCAGCAGGAAGTTCTGTAAGGTACTATATTTCCGAATGAGGTACCGGTTCATGCAGTATTGGATATAGGAGCATCTATTTCTATTGTAACATAGAAATGTGTTACATCTCTGCATCTGTCTGTTAGTACCTTGCCTCAAACGCATTTAGTAAAAACTGCAGGAAGTCAGTTTCTGTTTTCCAATGAGATGGTTCGGGGTTGCACGATATCTGTAGGCGGACATGATAGTATCGGATCTGTTGGTTTTAGACACGCCGGACTATGATGTTATTCTTGGAATGGACTGGCTATCCAAGAACTCTATGCACGTTGATTGTGCAACCCGTACCATTATGGTTTCTGGAGAGGTACTACCTCTCACGACTCCGACTGGTTTGACTATCGCACAGCACAGTAAGGAGCTACAGATTCTGGATCAGCTGTCGATAGTTGGTGTAGGGGAATGCTATGATCTGAATGAAGCTGGCATTAGGTTGAAGTTGGATGGTTTACTGTTGGTTCGAGATTTTCCGCAGTATTTCCGGAGGAGTTGCCCGGATTACCAAAAGAGCGGGGAATTGTGTTTGACATCCACCGCAATGGCATCGCTCCGGTATCTATTCCTCCTTATCGGATGCCTATTTCTGAGATGCAGGAGTAGAAGAAGCAACTGGAGGAAATACAGCAAAAGAGTTTCGTCCGACCGAGCACTTCAGCGTGGGGTGCTCTGGTTCTGTTTGTTAAGAAGAATGATGGGACACTCTGACTTTGTATTGATTACAGACGGTTGAATGCTCTTATTGGGAAGAATAAGTATCCGTTACCGAGGATTAACGATCTTTTTGATCAACTTCAGGGTTCGAGAGTTTTCTCAAAGATTAATCTCCGATCGGGGTATTTTCAGCTTAGGGTGAAGGAAGAGGACATACCTAAGACTGCTTTCCGCACCCGATTTGGACACTTTGAGTTTACGGTCATGCCATTCGGGCTGACCAATGCTACAGCGGCATTCATGGATCTCGATGCATCGGGTGTTCCGACCGTACTTGGACTCATTTCGGTGGTTTTTATTGATGATATTCGATATATTCTCGGGATGTGGTTTAGCATCGGGATCATCTGTGGGTAGTTCTGCAGACACTTTGGGAACATCAGCTTTATGCTAAATTCTCAAAGTGTGAGTTCTGGATTCGGGAAGTCACCTTTCTGGGACACATTATATCTGAGCATGGTCTGTCTGTGGATCCAGAGAAGGTGAGGGCAGTTCGGGATTGGAAACAACCTGCCACAGTACGGGAGTTCAGGAGCTTCCTGGGGTTAGTAGGATTTTATCAGAGGTTTGTACCAGGGTTTTCTATTCTGGCATTTCCGCTTGCGCAGTTGACCAAGAAGGGTCAACCGTATTTCTGGTCTGATAGGTGTGAGCAGGATTTTCAGGAGTTGAAACGGCAGTTGACTAACGCTCCGATTCTGACTCTTCCAGATCCGAACTTACCGTACGTGATATATACGGATGCTTCCACATCCAGTTTGGGGTGTGTGTTGGTGTAGGAGCGTTTTGTAGTAGCTTCTGGGTTGAGGCAACTGCGACCGCATGAGCTGAACTAATCGACACATGATCTGGAGTTGGCTATAGTAATTTATGCGCTGAAACATTGGAAGCAATATCTGTTTGGTAATAAATTCCAGATTCTTACCGACCCCAAGAGTCTGAAATATCTGTTTACGCAGAAGGAACTTAATTTGAGGCAGCGTAGATGGCTCGAATACATTAAGGACTATGATTGTAGTATCGAGTACATCTCTGGCAAGGGCAACACGGTTGCCGATGCTCTGAGCAGTAAGTATACCGGCTTAGTTAAGGGAGGAAATGTTGGTGATCGGTCTGAGGAGAGTGATTTGACTTGCCTTTGGCACAGGTGGCAGCTCTGGGAGCGTGCTCAGGGGTATACACTTACCATACATTCTGAGTGGCTTGACAGGATGCGCGAAGCGCAAGGTAGAGGTCTGGTGTTAAAGAAGTTATCTGGGGAAGATAAGGGTTTATTTGTTACCGACGTTTCAGTATAGGCAGGGATTGCTATACTTCCGAGATCGCCTTTATGTACCTGAGGATCAGGAGTTCTGGAACGAGATTTTAGAGGAGGCACACCTGAGCAGTTTGATCATAAGAAACCGGCAGGGACACTGCAGACTTTGCCCATTCCACCGGGAAGTGGGGTAATGTTACGATGGACTTTCTGGCCGGTCTCATCATGATGCTATCTGGGTTATTGTGGATTAGCTGATAAAGTGCGCACACTTTCTGCTTATTCGGGTCATAGACCCTCTGGAGAAGCTTGCCGGCTTTACATCAGGGAGATCGTACGATTACATGGAGTACCAGACTCCATTGTATCTGACCGTAATCCGCGTTTTACGGCACGGTTCTGAAGAGCTTTTCATGAAGCACTGGGCACGCGACTCTATCTGAATACAACTTATCACCCACAGACGGACGGGCAGTCGGAGCGGTGATTCTGATACTGAAGGATATGCTGCGAATCTGTACTTTGAATTTTGGAGGAGATTGGGACCAGCAAGCTACTTTGATAGAGTTCTCGTACAACAATTACTTCCAGACTACGTTTGACATGGCACCATATGAGGCGTTGTACGGGAGGAGGTGTATGACACCACACTGTTGGACGGATGCGTCTGATAGGGTTGAGCTGGGACCCGAGCTTTTTGAGGAGACTACGGCGAAGATCAGATTGTTACAGGTGCGGATCAAAACCGCGAACGACTGCACCACTGCTATACGAACCGCCACCGTAGGCTCGGAATCTGAGTTTGGTGATAGAATTTGACCGGAGGTAGCACCGATCGAGGAACAAGAAGATTTGGTAGGCGGGGCAAGTTACCCCGAGTTATATCGGTTCTCATGAGTTTCGAGTAAGTTGTTAGGTTGGTTTTTCCCCAATCAAGCTTCGTTTTATGTGATATCTTCCGTGATAGCCTGCTCGGATCGGTTAGATTTAGGTTCGATCGTCTGGGGTTGTCTGGTAGAAATACCGCAACCGACTCGGGTGCAATAAGATGCACCCGGAGGGTGGGACGCCGTGAGGCTCGTATGGTAGTCTAAACTACCACTCCCGCCGCACCAAAGACGGTGGTCCGATTGTTCTCGGGTTAGAGGAATGGTTATATTTTCTCGGTTGGTAGCGACACTGTCGGGTTGGTTCGGGCTACTCTTGGAGGACCAAGAGTTCTAAGGGGGAGAATGTTACGGTCACCCCGAGCGGGTTGCGACCGGGTGACCCGGCTCCGGTTTTGGCCTCGCGGTCACGTTTTCGGCGTTCAGCGGCTCCCGAGCCCCATCCGAGTATCATTTTGGCGAACCCTTCCGTATTTGAGGTCGTGTGGGTCCCCCGGACGTTTCCGCCGAAAATATTTTTCTCGCGCCGGGGGGTTGTCGTCGCCTCGGGACGTACAGCGGGCTCGGTAGCGCTCTCGAGACCTCAGCTTGGGAAGCCGTTTGCAGTTTTGGAGTCGTGAGAATGTCCCGGAGGTGTTTGTGGAGTTTAATATTTGGGGCGGGACGTTCGGTTCCGGGCGACTCCCGGGGCTCGGGACGGGAATCCCGGGGCTCGGGATGGAAATTTTCTGACGGCTTTGGGGTAAGTTGTGTTATAATTTAAGATGGAATTTATGGGTATTTTTGAGGATTTTTGGGAGTGACGGAATTTCGGTTCAGGTTGACACGCTCGCACGTCGGGTTTTGGTTCGGGTTCAGCGAGCTCGGTAGGACACTCCGGAATGGTAAATGAATTTCTGAAAAATGTTTTGCGAATGTTATAATATTCTGAGGGTTGTGTCCAAGTTTCGTTAATTTTGGAATTCGGTAATTATTTTTGGGCCAAAAAGTGGGAACTTTTGGAAAAGTTTGGAGGTTAATTCGTATTTGGGTACAAAATAAAAATAATTTCAGCATGGGCAGTAGCATGGTTTCGGCAGATTTGGGAGACAAGTTAAGGGACACTTGTCTCTTTGTTATTTAAGAAGAGAATGGATGGGATAAAGGAAGGATATATATATATATATATAGTTATATTTACTTAAGTGAATTAAATTCACTTTCATTTCTTTTCTTTTCTTCTTCTTCTTTTCCCTCTTGCTGCTACTGCCGATGCCATTGTTGAAGCTCAACCTCAAGCTTGAAGTTCTTCATCTTGGCTCAAATTAAAGAGGAATTGGGTCCTTCATGTGGTAAGTTCCTTCCTAGGCTCTCTTTTCATGTTGGAAACATGATTTAGTGGAGAAAAGAGGAGATTTTGCAAATTATGGGTTTGTTCTTAGCTACTAGCTAGGATGATTCTCTTCCTCCCAATTTTTAGTATGTTGTTCTTGGGTAGTAGGGAGTATTAATCAAGTGTTGGATTTTGGAGAACACATCTTGGGTAAAAATCCCTATTTAGGCCGAATTTTTGGAAAATTCTATGTTGATGTGTGTTTGTTATCTTGGTTCATGCTTCAAGTATGTTAATCCTAGCATGATTCTAAGCTTATGTATGGATTCAATTTGATGGAAAACAAGTTGAGTTAAAAACCCCATTTGGCCGAAATTATGGAATGATGTTCATTGTTGAGTTTTGTTGTTTTGGATGCAATTGGATAGCATTCTTGGTTTAGAAGTGAAATTGGTGATTAGATTGGTTAATTGGAAGCTTGAATGGATTGATTTGGAAGTTGGGTAAAAATTGGCAAAGGAGCCGATTTATTGGATGATTCTTTTTCTATGTTGGGGTTTGATTTTGGTTGAATTGGATGCTAAGATGGTATTGGGGTTGAATTTAGGAGTGGTTTGAAATTTGAAACGTTGAATTCGGATAAGAAATGGAAAAGTCACTATTAAGCGGGTTTATCGGAAAATGTCGGGTAATGAAGGGTTTTAAGGTTGGATTTGATCAGTTCTGCTTGTGGGATGATGTTTGTCGATGTATAACCTTGCATTGTCTAGGTTGGTTCTGAATTCTGAAGTTTCTGTGGAAATCTGGAATTTTACGGAAATTCTGCCGGATTTTCAGTTTTGGGGTCGGGGTGTAGTTTGGTAGAGTGGTCGATAAGGATGCTAATTCAACTTAGTTTGACAGATTCTGAGGTTCAGAGGGTAGAAAAAGAGAGGTTTCTGAGTTTCGGGTCGTGGTGTGGAAGTCGTCCAGAATCGGTCTAATACTCTGGACTTTGAGGTAAGGGTTTGGTTCTGCTATTTTTGGTAAGATAGGTGTATGTTTAGTTTCACTTTCTGCTCGCAGGTATTTCAGTATTATATGCCTAGAGCATATTCTGTAGTCTGTAGGTGTATGTATTGTTGCACTTCTGTTTTGCAGGTATTTCGGAAATTTCTGCTTTAAGGTACGTTCTGTAATTTGTAGGAGTATGCCTTATGGCATACTCTGTCTGTTAACCCTACGACAGTTGAGGGTTCGCTACCCCAGCTGGTGCACCATGCTTCTGTAATAGCTTCGGCTTCTGACTCCCTTAGAGGGAGGCTGTCGTTCTGATTTGTTATAAGGGTTTATGGCGATTTAGTATCGCATATTTTTCGGGATTCTGATCTGTTTTTATTACATGCACGATATTCTGTATTCTGTTGCATATATTCTGTATATTGCTATCTTTCTGTTTTGCAGGGTTACATATGCTTATCTTACCCCAAATCCCTTACGGGTCCTTTTAGGACTCACCCTTTTTGGGTTCTGTTTTTGGATTTCAGGTAGGTCTGGTAAGCAGCCAGCGGAGTAGGTTTCCGTGAGGCTTCTGCCTTGGTTGTGTTGAGCAGCAGCAGTACCTTGCGAGCTGGGATTTTGTCTACTTGGTCTGAATCCCGCGCGAGGTATTTTGACGTTTAGGCCTAGGGTCGGCTCTGTAGCTGCATGTGCATATTTTCTCGGTTTTTGTGATGATTGTATATTTGTATATACTTTTATATTCTGTTCTGTGCATGTTCTGAGCGCTTGGCGCTTTCTAGAAACCTTAGGTTCTGTGAACTCTTTATATATCTATGTTTGTTGCGTAAGCACTCGTCAACGGAGGGCGGGGCTTAATATGATGATGATGCATGAATTGTATGTTTTGATTTTATTTTAGTTATATGTGTGAAATTTTTGTTAGGTTGCTTCCACAATCGTTTCGCTTCTTGGACCTGGGCTTCCGCTACACGCGCGGCAGGTCTCGATGGACCTGCCTTTTCTATATCATTCCGGCTTCCGCTTCCGACGTCCCGGCGCCCCCGCCTCCGCAACCGGGTTCGGGTGGCGTGTGGTGACAAAAGGAAGAGAACGAGAGGGAAAGGGCCAGGTTCAGTTGGAATCCCGAATGCCGAAAGCACAGGAGGAAATCGAGCCTACCTCCGGAGATGCCCACGCTTCGACAACCAACCGAAGACAGACCCTCATTGTATACTTGGCCGTGGGTGAAAAAGCTGTAAGTTCGGTACTTGTTCAAGAAGACGACCAAGGAAAGCAGTGGCGAGTCTATTACGTAAGCAAATCCTCCTGCGGAGCCGAACTCAACTACCCGATGATCCGAGCGGTGTACTCTCTAGTCTTATCAGCCAGAAGGTTGAAGCCATACTTCCTCGGGTTTTCCATCATCGTTCGAAGTAATGTCCCTATCAAGGACATCTTAAGACGGGTAGACCACTCCGGAAGACTGTCAAAATGGTGCGTCGAGCTAAGCGAGTACGAGATCAAGTATGAACCCCAAGAGCGATCAAAGCACGTGCATTAGCGGATTTTATCGCTGAATTACCCAAGGAGTCCGGCGGTGAGGATTCTTTGAACGAGGATAGTCCGGTCTGGACCACGCACGTGGATGGAGCTTGGGATCGGACAAACAAGGTGCCGGACTAGTTCTCGAAGGCCCGAAGGAATGAATGATACTAATTCAATTAAGTTCAATTTCCCGGTAACAAACAACGCAGCCGAATATGAAGCCCTCATTGCTGGTATGGAGTTAGCCAAAAAGGCGGGGATCCGATCACTGAAAGCATGCAGTGACTCAAACCTCCTCGTTCAGCAGATGAATGGGGAGTACGAGGTCAAAGAACCAAGTCTTAAGAAATACGCCGAGGTAGCAAGAAGGTTGGCCGCGGATTTCGAAAAGGCGTGTATCGAGAAGATCCCGAGATCGCTCAATTCGGAGGCCGACCAACTTTCGAAGTCAGCTTCTTACGACGAAGTAAGAAGTGAACCTTGCGTCGACTGCTCCCGGATATGCTGCGTTACCTCGGGGTGGAGGACACCCTACTGGAAGTACCTCGATGAAGGGGTGCTCCCGGACAATCCAACCGACGCGGCCCACATCAGGCGACAGGCCTGCAAATGTGTCATAATCGGGGATAACATGTACCGTAAAGGATTCTCTTCCCGCTGCAAAAATGCGTCGGAGAGGAGAAACCGAGGACATTCTTCGAGAAACCCATGAAGGCACTGCAGATCGCACATTAAGTCGGACGCGTTAGCTGCGGTCATACTAAGACAAGGGTTCTTCTGGCCTACTCTCAAGGAAGACGCAAAGAGACTCGTGAACAAGTGCAAGAGGTGCCAAGAGCACGCTCGAGTACGAGAGGGTTCCCTCGAGTACGTGGCGTCCTCGGATTACCCCATACCGTTCGCCGTATGGGGAATAGACTAGATCGTGGCCTAACCTACCTCACCGGGAGGAGTGAAGAATTTCGTAGTCGCCGTAGACTACTTCACCAAGTGGATAGAAGCCGAACCACTGGCTACAATTACGGCTGAAAACATCCGAAAGTTTGTCTGGAAGAACATTATATGCAGGTTCGGATGCCCGAAGGTCCTGGTTGCCGATAACGGAGCTCAGTTCACCGACGGTGGATTCCAGGATTTCGCCGAGGAATTCGGAATCAAGATTCATTTCGCCTCGATCGCTCACCCGCAGAGCAATGGCCAAGTGGAGGTATCCAATCGAACGTTGAAGGACGGTTTAAAAACAAGACTCGGGAAAGCAAAGGGGAAATGGCCCGGAGAACTCCCCCATGTTTTATGGAGTTACCGGACAACGCCCCGAAGGTCAACCGGAGAAACACCGTTCTCCTTGACATACGGGACCGAGGCACTGATCCCGATTGAAGTAGTGAATTCCTCCTCGGAACCGAAGTGTTCGAGGAAGTATCGAACGAACAAGGCTTACGAGCAAATTTAGACTTACTCGAGGAAGAAGAGATGAAGCTGAGTTGCGAAGGAAAGCTTTCCAACAAAGAACCGCATCTGCAGCAAATTCAAAAGTGAAGGTAAAAAATATCAAAGTGGGTGATTTGGTCCTTCGGCAAACCAAGCTGGGGTCCCGAAGACCAAAAGGAGGCGCGTTCGCCCGAATCGGGAAGGTCCATTCGAGGTCATCACCGAAGAAAGGAAAGGAGTGTTCAAGTTATCGGATCCCGAAGGAAGAGAATTGGCTAACTCTTTCCATTCCGAAGCATTGAAGAAGTATATTGTATGACCGGGAATAATAAAAGTGGTACCGAGTTCAGAAACAAGTATTGATCCAATCCTTAAATATATTTTCATTAAAAACGCCCGAGGACCGGATTACAAAAAATGGGTGCGGAAATGAAAAGAGTACATCACTGAGGATCAGCAAAATCATCAATAGTCACGGGTTCGGGTGGATGCATAAATTCACCCCGTACCAACTGGGATCCTCTTCGGGCTCCTCATTCCCGTCGAGCTCGGACAGTCAACATGAGGGTTGCGCTCAACGATTTGCTTCTGGCCAAACAAAACCCGAAGGTATATTTGTCAACGGCCATATCCACGTAATCCGCCGGCGCCTTCGATACTTCGGGATCTTGGCCTAAACCGCGGAGAGCTCATCCCGAAGTCTTTGAATCTCCTCATCCTTGATCCGTAGCTCCTGCTCGTGGTGCTCTTCTTGGTTGGCGAAGTCCACTTGGAACTTCTCTTTTCAGCCTTCAGCAACCGATTTTCTTCCCGAAGAGCTTCCTCTGAATGGCGGTGCTCTTTGACCGCGCTTAGGAAAGCAACCTCAGCCAAAGCAAAATCATCAGCTTCGGCCGGGCTGAGGTTCTCCCGAATATGTGAGCCTTCGGGAAGCTCGAGCTTGGAGGAGGTACGGCAATGCCGCAGCAACTGCTCATAGTGGTGGACTCGCTGAATCAGCTTAGCCACCACTGCTATGGCCTTAGTCGCCCGGTGCTCGGCCTCGGACCTGATCCGGTTAGATGCTCGGGAGATTCGTGAAATCCACCCGCCCATTGTGGCCACCTGCGCATCATCAAAAGATTATTTTCCCGTGGTATTAACCCGAAAGCTTAGACTTAAGAAGTAAACAAACAAAGACTAACCTGGTGCCCGAGGACGGCCACCTTTGAAGCGGCGACGTCCAAGTCAGGGTAGAAGTGCTCCAGGCACTCCATTGTTCGGGCGGTGGTGGTCCCGTCGAAAAGCTCGGGAGCCATGTCTTTGGCGTCCTCATCGTTGAGGACATTTTGATCCTCATGGATCAGCCACGCAGGCTCCGGGGAATGAGATTATTCCCGAGCTGCAACAGCTTCTCGTCCGGCAGCCGCCGCCTCTCTTCCCGGACCTCTTTCCAGTCCGGACCTAGTGTGCAAAAATGAGATCGAACCACGTCATGTAGCGGGTCTTCACCAAACATTCAAGAAAGATTCCCGAACAGGTTCCAAAAGCGAGATTACGTAACTTCACAATTTGATTACCTAAGCGGAACTCGATAGGTTCAACCTCGGGGCACTTTGCCCGGTCACCCTCGAAGCCGTGAACTTCCCCCTTGTCCTTCTGATTTGTTCGGGGGAGGTCCGCAGCATGTCATAGACGTCGTCCCGAGTGGGATTGCCTTCCATGTGAACCGGGGATGGAACCTCCCCGGACGTTGTTTCAGCAGGCTTGACCGCAGCCTCAGCATCAACCGAAGCGGCCCTCTTCCGCTTCTTCTCGGCTGCTGCGGGCTTAGAGCCTCCGGCTTTAGAGCCCGGTTTCTTCTCCTTCGCGTCCCGGAAGATAGCGCCGAGGTCAAATTCAGGCTCCATTTCTGCGAAAAGGAAAAGAATTAGTTAATATCAAACGAATGCACAAGTAAACAGAAGAACGATATAAACCTTTCTTGAAGTCCTCGAAGGACATTTCGCCCCGAAGGCGGTGCACCAGGGCCATATCTCGGGTCGAAGGGGGAGAAGCCCGGATGCCCAACTCGCCCAAGTCCCCTGGATAATACCCAAGTGAGAAAGGAGCCCTTGAGTAATCAGCTTCCAGTACAAAGGAAAAGGGAGGATTTCCTTCGGCCCATCCCGCACCAAGGAGCAATGGTTCGGATTTTATTATCGAACCGTTCGTAATTCTCCTTGGCGGCAGCCTCCTTCGATGTCGCCGAGGATTACATGCGTCCGGAGTCCCCTACTTTCTGCGCGGTTTGCAGGCCCCATGACGCATCGAGGCTTCATGAAGAAAAATTCCCGATGCCATCCCTTGCGGCTGGATGGCAAGTTCCAAACGAAATTGAACTTCACGGTAGGAGGACCCGGGCACTAAAGAAGTAAAAACAGTTCCTCGGGATCACGTTGACCTTATAGTCGAAGGAAGGTGGATACGGTTGGCTCTGTCTCGAACAGAGCACAAAGAATGAGATAGGCGTTTATGTGATAGTAGGTATTCGGGCTGAATTGGTTAACCGCTAGCCCGTGGGATTTCGCCAACTGCCGAACGAATGGGTGCGGGGGAAAGCGCAGCCCGCACAACAGTTGATCCTTGAAGATCACCAACCACCCTTTCCCAGGCTCGTACGCCCGACACTCTGGGGAAGGGACCCGAGTATGAACGGTCATCGGGAAAAAATGAGTGGACTGCCACTCCTTTATTAACTCCGGAGTGGCCTTGCTCCGGTAGTTCTCTATCTCAGACCACCAACCTTTGGGAACCTCGCCCTTGGTTTCTAAAAGGCAACCGGAAGGACGAACAGTAGAAGGGGTGGGAAAAGTTGAGCCATTCTCATGTACCTCGGGTAAATGGCCGGAGGAGACAAGGACGACTCACTGGAAGAAGAGTAAAAGGCGGGACGACGGCAGCAGCGTCGACAACTCGACGGTGGAGTCGGTAGAATTGATGAACGCCGGACGAACCTCTATAACCGGCCGGAACAGTGGTTTCTCCGAGGAAAGGGGGGAAGATGTCTTCTGGGTTAGATTCTTCAACAGTCCTCCACCTCTTGAAGATACTAACAGCTTCTGGAGCGTCGGATTGTCCGTCGTGTTTTTTTATGAGGAGAGAAGAGCTTGAGAGATACAAATGAAAGTGACGCTCAACTCACATTTATAGAGAAGGTCGGGCAGATGAAACGTCAAAAGTCATTCGATCTCCACCATCGATTCAAAAAGTAACCGTTGGGAATATCAACAGATCCCGAATATGAAAATCCCAGAAACGATTCAGAAGCCCGAACATTGTTCAGGACAAATGGAGGACTCCACATCCTCAGTTTCCCGAACATAATAGTACGGGAAACGATTCAAAAGCCCGAACATTGTTCAGGACAAATGGAGGACTCCGCATCCTCAGTTTCCCGAACACAATAGTACGGGAAACGATTCAGAAGCCCGAACATGGTTCGAGTCAAAGGGAGGACTCAACATCCTCAGTTTTCCGAACACGATAGTACGGGAAACGGCTCAGAAGCTCGAACATTGTTCGAGACAAAAGGAGAACCCAACATCCTCAGTTTCCCGAACACAATAAGTACGGGAAACGAGTCAAAAACCCGAACATTGTCCGAGAAAAAGGGAATCCACATCCTCATTTTCCCAAACGCAATGATAGGGAGACTATTCGGAAGCCCGAACCATGTCCGAGAGACGGAGAGTACACATCTTCGATTTCCCGAATACACTAGTACGGGAAATGACTCAGTTTCCCGAATACACTAGTACGGGAAATGACTCAGTTACCCGAACACGCTAGTACGGGAAATGACTCAGTTTCCCGAATACACTAGTACGGGAAATGACTCAGTTACCCGAACACGCTAGTACGGGAAATGACTCAGTTACCCGAACACAAGAGGACTCACATGCCCGAACAATGTTTCCAAAATGCACTCAGTTTCCCGAAGCAGAAGAGGAATCAGATACCCGAACAAAGAAAGTATCCCGAACCAAGCAGTTTCCCGAACATGACTGATAGACATTCTAAAATGGATCTTCAAGAAAAGAACTTTGGACTCCTTCTAGTCGGCCAAAAGAGCTTGGGGGGGACTTGATGGCCGCCAGGCCCAAATACGCATAAAAGGCCTAACAAAAGGCCCACGCATAAGCCCGAAATAAGGGCCCCATTAAAAAACTAGCATATAACCCGAATATAGATTAAGGACGTTCCCGAACCATACTTCCCGAAGTGCATATATGACCTAAAAAAGTATAATCACCTTACATTGAGATATTACAATAACGCCACTGAGACATAGGACTATAAATACATTCACTGTTCATACCTAAAGGGGTAACGTTTTACAACTACTCAAGGCGACTCGTCAAATCAGAACCTCAGAGGATCTCTCTATTCCTCGACGATCGCGCCCTAGTACGCAAAGTCGACCTAATGGCTTCACAATGTCGTAACACGCAAGTTAAACCGGAAGGTGGCGATCACGCGCACCGATTTGCCACCAATTGCCTCTGCCACATTCTCGTTGACGAAGATATAGGCATCTCCAGCCACCGTGTGAAAGATCAAAGTCGTGGTCCGCACATCACAGCGGACGTGGAACTCGATCAGTATGTCGCCCAATGATGGCGTTGTATGGCGTAGGAAGATCCAGGACAATAAAGTCCACAAAGCTTGAGTGGCATACCTGCTTCTTTTCCTTGGTGGTTCCCATCATCATGTAGGGTAGGGTGATCGACCCTAACGTTGGGATTTCATCCCGTCCTACTCCAAAAGTGGCCCCCTTTGCGGGTTGAATTTTTGACAAAGGCACTTTGGCCTCAACCAAAGTGTGCTTGTAGATCACGTTGGCGTTTGCCCCCGTATCCATGTAGATCCTGTCAACGTCCCATCCCGCAATACGGGCGGTGATAACCAAGGGATCAGCGTGCGGCACGCCACGAGGTGCCATCGCTGCGATCTGGCCCAGGTGGCGGAGTGGTTGATCCGGTAGATCTGCCTCATATGGCGGCGTCTTGCCGAAGCGCCTTCACACTGTGTGATTACGCCGATATGCCCCCTTGCCGGGGGGACCTGAACCAGATTCTCTTGGCCTTGGTTTTGTTGGGAGCGCCCCCGCCGGCGTTCCTCCGGTCGGCGGTCCTCCCGGTCGCCTTCTCTCCTACGGCCCCCCTCATTATGAAGCAAGTATTCCCTGAGCTTGCCTTGAGCCAGCATTTCCCGATCATGCGCTTGAGCTCAAAAGCAGTCCTCGGTGTCGTGACCTTTGTCACGATGGTAACGGCAGAACTTGCCGCTTTGCCTTGTTATTTCACTCGGGAGAGAGGACGAGGCCAAGTGGGGACCTCCCTCTTTTGTTCCAAGGCGTGGAGGATGTTGGTGCGAGATTCCCTCAGTGGAGGAAGAGAAAAGTACGCCTTCTCCCTTAGCGTCCGCCGCGGCGACTCTGGCAAGTGGCCGAGTGACCTCTTCCGTATTCATAAATCGAGACGCCGTGCTCAAGAATTGTTCCATATTTGTGGGGGGGTTGGTGTGGACATCCACAAAGAAAAGAGACTCCCAACGGAGGCCCTGGATAGCCGGGAAGGCAGAGCTTCCTCTCCCATATTAGGGACTGGATAGACTCACCGGAAGCGTTGAATATACTCCTGAGCGGCTCATCCTTTTCGCCGTATTTTAAGAAGATGTCCCGCCGTTTTAGGGGAGGTTTTGACACCACAAAGTGATTGGAGAAGTTGCGGGAGAGTTCCTCAAAGGAATCAAACCGTTTATCCCGAAGGGTGGTATACCAGTTGGTAGCAGCCCCAGTAAGTGTGGAGCTGAAAGCTCGGCGGGCGTGTTGTCGTCCACCCTCGCGATTGCCATCGCGGAAACGTAACGCTGGAGATGAATATCGTGTGCGAAAGACCATCATAAGCGTCCCAGCTTAGGCTAGCGAAACTGATCTCGGGAGAGGGTTTCTAGAACCCATCGAGTGAAGGGTTGGGTCCAGAGGTGGTCCGGACCCATCCCGGCGAGATTATGAACACTAGCCCTTTCATCCCTTTTCTCCACTTCTTCTAATCGTCTAGTAAGTGCGATAAGTAACGGCGAAGAAGGGTCGGGGTTACTTACTTGTTGAGGAGGAGTAGCTGGGCGTTCAGCTGATTAGTCCGTAGCGTTCCCACGCTATCCAGAACGCCCCGAAGAGTGCTAACTAGAGTTTCACGTAAGTTGAAAGCAACCGCCTCAGTGATTGTTTGCGAAGGGCCGGATCAAGGCTCGTTGGAGGGGTGTTCGGAGGTGGAATGTTACGCTCTTGGGGCACGTTACGGTTAACGTGGGAGGAGCTTTCCTCCGTCGAGTGGACAGAGAGTTCTCCCCGTTGTGGGGGAACATTGTTCGGAGATGGCTCCGATGGCGGATCATTGTTCGTGTTCGTCTCGGGGGGATTCCTCCTTCCCTGACGACTGTTCCTGTTTGCACTCCGGGTGGTTGGCATGACTTGCTACTTGTGGTTTGTAATATGGGTTTATGGTAAGAACTTTTCATTCCCACAGATACGCCAAACTGATAGTCTCGTTCCTAAGGAAGGCCCGGACTCTCAGTTGAGGTGGTGGAGAAGATGAGGTTCTTGAGACTCCAAGCTTGCTGTTCAGAGTAATCTGTGAAAGATAAAGAGAATACTCAGAAGTAGCAAGAGAGGAGTGGGGGGGCGTGAAGTAGCTTACCCGATTTAGGGTGGACACCACCCTATTTATAGAGTGATGCCAGGAGAAGAGCCTCCCCCAGTTGAAGCCCTTAGATAGGCTGTTGAGAATAGTCTGTGTCAGACTGATTGGAGATAAGGCGGCTGTGATGATGAAGATCTCAGCAAACCGCCTTAGGTGATTCGCTTGTCAGAGAATGTCTGGCGTATGAATCTGGTGAAGATCTCCCAGGCTCGTGCTACCCTCCTTATTGGCCGGTTGATGTCAGACGACCAAGTGGTCTATCTCCAAGTGGAGCAAGTGGCGGGCAAAGGCCTGTAAGGGCGAAGGCCCAGATAGAATATGGCCAAATAAGGAGTGAGGGTTGCACGAACCTGGGTACAAGGGCCTTATCTGGGCGGGGCCAGTATAGGCAGGAGACTGGGAGTAAGACCCATGGAGGCGAAAGAGATCCCGAGGGCTCGCCCTAAGACCGCGAGGGTGGCCCGCGAAGGCCTTAGAAACGCAAGGGTGAGTATGAGACGTCGCCCATGCGAGACTTGAGGCCCGCGAGGGCAGGACCCCGCGCAGGTGAGGCTGGAGACCACAAGGATGAGATTTCCTCAAAGGCCTTGTACGATTATAATATGACGCGAGGGCGCGTTTGCTTGGGTAGTGTACCAAGATGCCTCCTCCTGAGAGCGGAGTATGGGCAGTGTCATATACTCCGCTTTTCAAAAAGTACTTGGAGGAGGACCGTTGTAGCAGCCATAAGTTAAGATCTTTTGTGATCCTTTTGAGTTTGAGAGGGGTAGGGAGGGCATTTGCTTGGGTAGTTTACCATAACGGAAGAAAATTTCCTACAATCGAAAACAAGCACAACAAACTTTGGAGAGTATTAGAGGTTAGTGAATGAAAACTTGACCGGAGGCGGGGGTCGTGGTGGCGATGCATATATATGCGAGAGCATGATAACTCCTATATGCATCGTGAACATGAACAAAAGTTTATAAAAATTCATGACATGCTTTCTAGAGTATTTTATGCAATTAACAAGAAATTTATACTCAAGAAAAGCATGCGGCCTAAAATCCTTAGACCTTTGCTCATGGAACTGGGGTGGGGGGTCAAGGGAAGCTTTGCCTTCGCAAACCACATGCACATGTGCTCCCCGAGACAAAGAAGTTAAAACTAAGCTAGTCATAGAAGGAATATCAGCTGCAAAGCGCATAGACTAGCATTAGCATAAGCAAGAGGTTGAGAGATGAACAGGTCGCCCTCTCTCTTCACCTCAACCATGAACATGGTTTCAGCTCTAATTATTTTAAGATGCTCATGTTTGCTAAGGAAAGGCATGGATGTCTCTCGGGGAATAAAGTGACCTTTCTTTAGCGCATTCATTCTAAGCATGCTTAACATGGCATCTTGGGAGGTTCCATATATATATATATATATATTCGAACAATGGGTGTGGAGGCGAACGGATGTCTGATCCATCACCCACGTTCGTAACATGCAGACTTAAGGAAACCATAAATTCGCACTTTTGCGTATACCCTTCGCTACTAGAAGGAAGAGACAAGTTACCTTCTCTCAAGTTAGGGAGGCGTAGACCTGCTTCGCATATCATCTTCTTTTCTCCCAGCAACGGTGTGGCTTCTTCCTTAAGTGGAGGTTCGGTTGGAACTCTCGAATCAGCTCTGCCTTCTTCCAAAGTACCTTCGCTTTCTTCAACTCTTCGCGCGTCAGCGACCTCTTCTCTTTCCTGCACAATCAAAGAAGAACAACAAGTTTGAGAAGATGAAGTGGTTAGTTCTTCTTGGAGTATGGTAGAAGGCCCGGGTGAGTCTTTCTTTTCACTCATTTGGCTTTGGAGAGCTCTCTCCTTTTTCCTTTTCCTTCTACCACTCATATTCTAAGTACTCATTTTTTAGCCTTTTAATCTCTTGGGCGAGAGTTTCTTCTTTTGGATTTTGGTGAGGGTTTGGGTTTGTGGTGTGGGTTTGGGCTGCGCAAGTATTGGGCGGTGGGGTGCGCGGCCCAACCAAGGGGGTTTGTGGCGATGGGGGTCCTCGCCTCCTATCCTGGAAGGAAGTTGGTTCGCCGTGGGGTGAAGACCCGTCGAGTAGTATGGAGGTCCTCGCTTGGGAGTAGTATGGAGGGGGTGGCTCTTCTTGACAGAGTCCATATCGTCGCCACAGCAACCTCTTCAACTCACTCCAAGTCTGGATGGGGGCTTCAGCGTATCGCTCTCTTTCAGCGAATTCTCGGCGACACCATTCCTTGGCTTCTCCCTTTAAGCTCCTTATTTCATGGCTTAACATTTCTTCAACACGAAGTGTGTAGTACCAAAAGTTGTACTCCAACCTCTCCATCCAATGCCATAAGTTTTGTCCAAGCTGGTATCGCCCTATTGATAGATCAACCCCGTAGAAATACTTATCCGCCATGGGATCGCCTACACATTTAAACAATAAAGTTAGTCCGCTCAAGCTCCTCACGTTTTGGGGTTCTCTCCTGCTCACGAAGGGGTTTGCCCTTTTGCGAGGGGTCACACTCGGCTTTCTTTCTTTCCTCTTGCTTAGCTCTCAAAGCTTGCTCTTTTCAAGGCCAAAACCCGACAATGAATATCACAAGATAACCTGTAGCATGCAAAAATCTTTAAGCAATGAAGTACTAGTTACTTGAAGCAAGCTAGGTTAAAAAAAATGGGGGGGTTTCGGCAACAGATATACAAGAGGGTTAGAAATGAGGTTTTTGGCGCACAAACACTTTTGGCTCAAATTTGAAATCGAAATTAGATCAAGGTCACTGTTCATATGAGTTGTGGAATGAACAGATATGAACACTCATATGAACACCAAGAACAATAAGAACACAGATTCGATTTCTTCTACGCTTTAACAACCAAGCTTTATACACCACTTTCTTTTCTCTTTTCAACTACAACCTCACTCTTTTGAGCTTATAAATCTTTGCACGTTGCGGTTTCGAATAAAACTGAGATTTGCGACTTTCGCAAAACCGCAACTGCTTTCTTTTTCTTTTCTTCTTCTTCTCTGTTTCTCTTCTTCTTCTTCTCTTTCTTTTTTTTTGACTTTTTGTTTTATGAAGTTGCTAACACAACAACAACTTCTAACACAGATTCAACACAACAGATAAACCGAAATAAAAGCGGATAGGGGGGTTTCAGAAAACGGATAGAATATAACACGGTTATAAAAACGTAAAAACAAATCTTTCTTCAAGTAAAAGTCAAAGGAGTTTAACCTTGAAAAAATCACAAACAACTACAGCAAGCGATCTGGCTCTGACACCACTTGATACGATCACGGGTACACTTGACGCGAAGCCGCGAGATCGTACGGAAGCGCAGATCTAGCTCGAAGGAGTCGACGAACAAAGAAGGGATAGATTCGGCCACAGACACCTCCCAACTACGAGGTTGGGCAATATCTGCGATAAGCCTGGGGAGTATGGAAGATCTAGCACCTCTCAACTACGAGATTGAGCAATACTAGATATTAAACTTGATGATAAACAATCAAGGGGGATGGCGGAAATGTTACGGTCACCCCGAGCGGGTTGCGACCGGGTGACCCGGGGCTCCGGTTTTAGCCTGCGGGTCACGTTTTTCGGCGTTCAGGCGGCTCCCGAGCCCTATCCGAGTATCATTTTGGCGAACCCCTCCGTATTTGAGGTCGTGTGGGTCCCCCGGACGTTTCCGCCGAAAATATTTTTCTGGCGCCGGGGGGTTGTCGGGGTCGTCTCGGGACGTACAGCGGGCTCGGTAGCGCTCTCGAGATCTCAGTTTGAGAAGCCGTTTGTAGTTTTGGAGTCGTGGAAACGTCCCGGTGGTGGTTGTGGAGTTTAATATTTGGGGCGGGACGTTCGGTTCCGGGCGACTCCCGGGGCTCGGGACGGGAATCCCGGGGCTCGGGATGGAAATTTTCTGACGGCTTTTGGGTAAGTTGTGTTATAATTTAAGATGGAATTTATGAGTATTTTTATAGAATTTTGGAGTGACGGAATTTCGGTTAAGGTTGACACGCTCGCACGTCGGGTTTTGGTTCGGGTTCAGCGAGCTCGGTAGGACACTCTGGACTGGTAAATGAATTTCTGAAAAATGTTCTGTGCATGTTATAATATTCTGAAGATTGTGTCCGAGTTTCATTAATTTTGGAATTCGGTAATTATTTTTGGGCAAAAAGAATTGGAACTTTCGGAAAAATTGGGAGTTAATTTGCAAATGGGTGCAAATTTAATAAAAATCAGCATGGGCAGCCTTGGTTATTTTCGGCAGCATGTGGGTGTGTGTGTGATGAGGGACACATGGCTTCTTTATGTTTGAGATGAGAAGTATGGGTTTAAAGTGGAAGAGATATATATATATATATATATATATATTTAGGCTAGTATTGCATAAATGAAAATAGATTTCATTTCTTCTTCTTCTTCCTTGGAGTCTGCTGCCGCCATGGTTGAAGAACTCAACCTTCAAGCTTGAGCTTCTCATTCTTGCAAGAAATCAAAGAGGAATTGGGTGATTTATGTGGTAAGTAACTCCCTAAGCTCTCTTTTCTCATTAGTTTGGAAGATTAGTGGTGAAAAGAGGAGTTTTTGCATTTGATGGGTTTGTTCTTAGCTATAAGCTAGGATGATTCTCTTCCTCCCATGTTTTAGTATGTTGTTCTTGGGTAGTAAGGGAGTGTTAATCAAGTGTTGGATTTTGGAAAACACATCTTGGATGAAGATTTCTTTTTTGGCCGAAATTTTGGATAATTTTCCAAAATGGTGTGTGTTTGTTATCTTGTTTCATGCTTCAAGTATGTTAGTCCTAGCATGATTCTAAGCTTATGTGTGGATTTAATTTGATGGAAAACAAGTTGGGGGAAAAATCCCCAAATGGCCGAATATATGGGTGTATGTTCAATGTTGGATTTTGTTGTTTGGGTGCAATTGGATAGCATTCATGGTTTAGAAATGAAATTGGTGATTAAAGAGTGCAAATGGAACTTTGTTTGGATTGAAATGGAGGTTGGGTGAGAAAACCCCTCTTTGGCCGAATTGATAAGTGAAGGGGTTTTATTGATTTTGGTGTAATTGGTTAGTAAGCATACTTAAGAAGTGGAATTGGTGATTAATATGATTATTTGGAAGCTTGAATGGATTGAATTGAAAGTTGGATGAAAAGTTGATTAAGAACCGAAATCTTGGAATGATTCTTTTTCAATGTTGGAGGTTCATTTTGGTTAAATTGGATGTTAATATGGTGTTGGGCTTGAATTTAGGAGTGGATGGAAGTTTGAAATGTTGAATTCGGTTAAGGAATGAAAAAGTTACAATTAATCGGGATTGTCGGAAAATGGCGGGTAATGAAGGGTTAAGGTTGGATTTGATCAGTTCGCTTATTGTATGATGTTTGTCAATGTATAATCTCGCATTGTCTAGGTTGGTTCTGAATTCGACGTTTCGTGAAAATGCGGAATTTTACGGAAATGCAGCCGGATTTTCGGTTTTGGGGTCGGGGTTGTAGTTTGGTAGTGTGGTTGATAAGGATGCTAATTCAACTTGGTTTGGCAGATTCTGAGTTTCGGGGTTAGAAAAAGAGGAGTTCTAAGTTCCGGGGCACGGTGTAGGTGTTATCCAGAATCGGTCCAATACTGGATTTTGAGGTAAGGGTTTGGTTACTGCTATTTTTGGTAAGATAGGTATATGTTTAGTTTCATTTTACATTACTGCGGTATTTCGGTATTATATGCCTAGAGCATATTACGTAGTCTGTAGGTATATGTATTGTAGCACTTCGCTTTGCGGGTATTTCAAAATTTCGCTTTAAGGTAAGTTCTGTGATCTGTAGGTGTATGCCTTGTAGCATACTCTGTCTGTTAATCCTACGTTTGTAGGAGTATGCCTTATGGCATACTCTGTCTGTTAACACTACGACAGTTGTGGGTTCGCTACCCCAGCTGGTGCACCATGCTTCTGTAATAGCTTCGGCTTCTGACTCCCCTTAGTGGGAGGCTGTCGTTCCGATCTGTTATAAGGTTTATGGCGATTTGGAATCGCACATCCTTCGGGATTCCGATTTGTTTCTGGTACATGTATGTTATTCTGTATTCTGTTGCGTATATTGCTATCTTTCTGTTTTGCAGGGTTGCATATACTTATCTTACCCCAAATCCCTTACGGGGTCCTTTTAGGACTCACCCTTTTTGGGTTCTGTTTTTGGATTTCAGGTAGGTCTGGTAAGCAGCCAGCGGGGTAGGTTTCCGCGAGGCTTCTGCCTTGGGTGTGTTTTGCAGCAGTTGCACCTTGCGGTCCGGGATTGTGTACTTGGTGTGAATCCCGCGCAAGGTATTTTGTTACTTAGATTCTAAGGTTGGCTCTGTAGTTGCATATGCACACTTTCTGTATTGCTATGATGGTTGTATGTCTGTATATACATTGGTATATTACTGCTCTATATCTGTTCTCGGCGCTTGGCGCTTGCTAGACATTTTAGGTTACGTGAATTCTGTATGTATATGCGTTTTGGTGCGTAAGCACTCGTCCCACGGAGGCGGGGCTTACTCGTTATTAGTGCATGAATTGTATGGTTGCATTTTATTTTTGGTTATACACATGAAATTTCCGTTAGTCTGCTTCCACAATCCTTCCGTTCTCGGGTCCGCTACGCGCGGCGGGTCTCGATAGACCTGCCTTTTCTGTATCATTCCGGCTTCCGCTTCCGACGTCCCGGCGCCCCCGCCTCCGCAACCGGGCTCGGGTGGCGTGCGGTGACAAGTTGGTTTCAGAGCAGGTAAGTGACCATTTTGGTCGTATGTTGTGACTTGTAGTATCGTCTATTGTTGCACATTTTATTTTAGATTGGTTTGTTTCGGAGATTGGCCACCTCCTTACTTGAACCACTTCAAAATAAAATTGTGGAACAAAGTTGATCCTTCAAGTTATCCCGATAGTTGCAGATTTCGCACTCGGGATTTCTGGAATTCTTGTAATATTATTACGAGTTAGGGGATTGTGGAAAAGTTTCAGGTACGTAAAATTGTGTGTTAGGAAAAGATTTGGTGAAATAAGCATGAACTGCTTCTGTGATTCTGTGAAATGCATGATTTTATCATTCTGAGAAGTAACTTCTGTGTCAAGTACTGCATTGCACTACAGAGCCTTAGAAAACTGCTGCTAGTTTCTGTAGAGATTAGGAGTGACCGATTTGTCTGGACTCTGTTTGGTCTGAAATGTCTCAGGTTGGATTCACACGCGTAGGCAGTGTGTTTTGCGACCGGAGGGAGGGGATTGTAATCCCACGCCTCCGAGAGATAGGGTTTGAACTGTTGGTTATGGGTTGAGTTGGCATATGGTTTGGAAATTTGGTTTGGGATAAGTTGTTTTTCTGGTTGGACTTGGTTTGAGGAATTGTGTACTACACGCGAATAGCGTGATTTGGTACCGGAGGGGCGGGACTGGGATCCCACACCTCCGTGGAATAGGATACGGGTTCAGCGTAACCCAGGGTCTGAACAACCACACTCACCGCCCCCGAGGCTTAGCTGCCGTAGGGACCCCTCTCGATTTGGTATTACCGCCACCTAGCCGGTTCGGGGCGGCGATGGCAGGGGAAAATCTGTTTATGCCACGGTAAGGGCATTTTGATCAGGTGGTGATAGCGAGGCTTAAGCCACTGCTCGCTACAGCTTTGGAATTGGTAAGTGAGTAACTCCGAGGAGCGTGGTCACTACGACACCTAGACTTCTCGTCGGTCCTATCAACGACGGGGAGATCTGAGACACCAGTCTGACGAGGTTGGACTTTTGGAGAGGTTTCAGAGTCTGAATCCCCCCCGAGGTTCAGCGGCCGAGGAGGGCCGGAGGTAGTAGAGACTTGGTTTGCAGGAATTGACAAACTCCTGGAGGGAGGCTATTCTGAGCCGGTTGGCCGCCAGAATAACGGCTACTCGGTCGGTTGCTTCCAGTTCAACCGGAGTTCGGATTGACCCGATATCGATTTCTAGTGTCTGGCAGTGTACCGGACATTTCGCGGAAAATATTTTTGGGGCCGGGGGGTTGCCGTCGGACGATTTTCGGGGATTCTCGGGCGGAGAAACGGCTCGGGAGTGACCGGGACTCAGATTTGCGCTTTGAGGAAGATCTGGAGTCGGGATATAATTTACATTTTTCTCGTGAAGAAAAATGTTCTGGGTCGAAATTACGGTTTCGGGCGGTTTAGTAGAGGTAGAGAGGGTGCACCACCGCACGATCTTATCCGATTTGTAGTAGGTATCGTTCGGAGTTGAATTTGTTATCGGCGGGAGGGCCGATGTTTACGTGCAGTCGACACTCTTTGGATACGGGATTGCCCTCTTATTGTAGGGCGAGTCGTGAGGAAGTTCTGTAAGGTACTATATTTCCGAATGAGATACCGGTTCATGCGTTATTTGATACAGAGCATTTGTTCTCATTGTAACACCGAAATGTGTTACATTTACGTATCTGTCTGTAAGTACCTTGCCTCAAACGCATTTAGTAAAAAAGCTGCAGAAGTCAGCTTGTTTTCCAATGAGATGGTTCGGGGTTGTACGATATCAGAGGCGGTCATGATTGTATCGGTTCTGTTGGTTTTAGACACGCCGAACTATGATATTATTCTTGGGATGGACTGGCTATCCAAGAATTCTGTGCACATTGATTGTGCAACCCGAACCATTATGGTTTCTGGAGAGGTACTACCTCTCACGACTCCGATCGGTTTGACTATCGCACGGCACGAAGAGAGCTCTGATTACGGATCAGTCGATAGTTGGTGCAGGGAATGTTATGATCTGAATGAGGCTGATACTAGGTTGAAGTTGGATGGTTTACCATGGGTTCGAGATTTTCCGCAGGTATTTCCGGAGGAGTTGCCCGGATTACCACCAGAGCGGGAAATTGTGCTTGAGATTTACCTGCAGTCGGGTACTGCTCCGATATCTATTCCTCCTTATCGGATGTCCATTTCTGAGATGCAGGAGTAGAAGAAGCAACTGGAGGAATTACAGCAAAAGAGTTTCGTCCGACCGAGCACTTCAGCGTGGGGTGCTGCAGTTACATTTGTTAAGAAGAATGATGGGACACTCGACTTTGTATTGATTACAGATGGTTGAATGCTCTTATTGGGAAGAATAAGTATCTGTTACCGAGGATTAACGATCTTTTTGATCAACTTCAGGGTTCAAGAGTTTCCTCTAAGATTAATTTCCGATCTGGGTATTTTTAGCTTAGGGTGAAGGATGAGAACATACCTAAGACTGCTTTCCGCACCCAAGAAGGACACTTTGAGTTTACGGTCATGCCATTTGGGCTGACCAATGCTCCAGCGGCGTTCATGGATCTCGATGCATCGGGTGTTCCGACCGTACTTGGACTCATTTCTCGATGGTTTTATTGACGATATTCGATATATCCTCGGGATGAGGATTCGCATCGGGATCATCGAGGTGGTTCTGCAGACACTTTGGGAACATCAGCTTTATGCCAAATTCTCGGTGTGAGTTCGATTCGGGAAGTCACTTTTCCGGGACACATTATATCTCGAGCATAGTCTGTCTGTGGATTCAGAGTAGGTGAGGGCGATTCGGGATTGGAAACAACCTACCACGACGGGAGTTCGGGAGCTTCACGGGGTTAGTAGGATTTTATCGAGAGGTTTGTACCAGGTGTTCTATCCTGGCATCTCCGCTACGCAGATTGACCAAGAAGGGTCAACCGTATATCCGGTCTCGACAGTGTGAGCAGAATTTTCGTGGAGTTGAAGCGGCGGTTGACTAACGCTCCGATTCGACTCTTTCGAGATCCGATTTTGCCGTATGTGAATTATACGGATGCTTCCACATCTGGTTTGGGATGTGTGTTGGTGCAGAGCGTTTTGTGGTAGCTTCGGGTCGAGGCACTGCGACCGCATGAGCTGAACTAAGCGACACATGATCCGGAGTTGACTATAATAATTTATGCGCTGAAACATTGGAATCAATATCTGTTTGGTAATAAATTTCAGATTCTTACCGACCATAAGTCTGAAATATCTGTTTACATACGAAGGAGCTTAGCATGAGGCAGCACAGATATCTCGAATACATTAAGGACTATGGTTGTTGTATCGAGTACATCTCTGGCATGGGCAACACGGTTGCCGATGCTCTGAGCAGGAAGTATACTGGCTTAATTAAGAAAGGAAATGTTGGTGACCGATCCGACGAGAGTGATCGACGTGCCTTTGGCAGTGGCGGCTACGGGAGCGTGCTCGAGTTATTACACTTATTATACATTCTGAGTGGCTTGATAGGATGCGCGAAGCGCAAGGTAGAGATCTGGTATTGAAGAAGTTATCTGGGGAAGATAATAGTTTATTTGTTACCGACGTTTCAGTATAGGCAGGGATTGCTATACTTCCGAGATTGCCTTTATGTACCTGAGGATCAGGAGTTCTGGAATGAGATTTTAGAGGGCACACTCGGCGGTGTGAGCATCGGGAACCGGCAGGGACACTGCAGACTTTGCCCATTCCAGTCTGGAAGTGGGGTAATGTTATGATGGACTTTCTGGCGGCACTGCCCCTGACACGGTCTCGCCATGATGCGATCTGGGTTATTGTGAATCGGCTGACAAAGTGCGCACAATTTCTGCTTATTCGGATCACGGACCCTCTGGAGAAGCTTGCCCGGCTTTACATCAGTGAGATTGTACGATTACATGGAGTACCAGACTCCATTGTATCTGACCGTGATCCGCGTTTCACGGCACGGTTCTGGAGGGCTTTTCATGAAGCGCTGGGCACGCGACTCCATCTGAATACAGCTTATCACCCACTGACGGACGGGCAGTCGGAGCGGGTGATTCTGATATTGGAGGATATGTTGCGAATCTGTACTTCGGATTTTGGAGGAGTTTGGGACCAGCAGTTACTTTGATAGAGTTCTCGTACAACAACAGCTTTCAGACTACGATTGGCATGACACCATATGAGGTGTTGTACGGGAGGAGGTGTATGACACCACACTGTTGGACAGATGCGTCTGGTGGGGTTAAGCTGGGACCCGAGCTTTTTGAGGAGACTACGGCGAAGATCAGATTGTTACGGGCGCGGATAAAAACCGCGAACGACTGCACCATTGCTTATACGAACCGTCGCCGTAGGCTCTGGAATCTGAGTTTGGTAATAGAATTTGGTGAGGTAGCACCGTTCGGAGGAACAAGAAGATTTGATAGGCGGGCGAGTTACCCCGAGTTATATCGGTTCTCATGAGTTTCTAGAGTAAGTTGTTAGGTTAATCTTTCCCCAACTATTTCTCGTTTTACGTGATGTCTTTCGTGATAGCCTTTGTTGTGGATCGGTTAGATTTAGGTTCGATCTGCTCGGGGTTGTCTGGTAGAAATACCGGCAATCGACTCGGGTGCAATAAGATGCACCCGGAGGGTGGGACGCCGTGAGGCTCAGTATGGTAGTCTAAACTACCACTCCCGCCGCACCAAGACGGTGGTCCGATTGTTCAGGTTAGAGGGGTGTTCATATTTTCTGATTGGTAGCGACACCTGTCTGGTTGATTCAGGCTACTCTTGGAGGACCAAGAGTTCTAAGGGGGGGAGAATGTTACGGTCACCCCGAGCGGGTTGCGACCGGGTGACCCGGGGCTCCGGTTTTAGCCTGCGGGTCACGTTTTTCGGCGTTCAGGCGGCTCCCGAGCCCTATCCGAGTATCATTTTGGCGAACCCTTCCGTATTTGAGGTCGTGTGGGTCCCCCGGACGTTTCCGCCGAAAATATTTTTCTGGCGCCGGGGGGTTGTCGGGGTCGTCTCGGGACGTACAGCGGGCTCGGTAGCGCTCTCGAGATCTCAGTTTGAGAAGCCGTTTGTAGTTTTGGAGTCGTGGAAACGTCCCGGTGGTGGTTGTGGAGTTTAATATTTGGGGCGGGACGTTCGGTTCCGGGCGACTCCCGGGGCTCGGGATGGAAATTTTCTGACGGCTTTTGGGTAAGTTGTGTTATAATTTAAGATGGAATTTATGAGTATTTTTATAGAATTTTGGAGTGACGGAATTTCGGTTAAGGTTGACACGCTCGCACGTCGGATTTTGGTTCGGGTTCAGCGAGCTCGGTAGGACACTCTGGACTGGTAAATGAATTTCTGAAAAATGTTCTGTGCATGTTATAATATTCTGAAGATTGTGTCCGAGTTTCATTAATTTTGGAATTCGGTAATTATTTTTGGGCAAAAAGAATTGGAACTTTCGGAAAAATTGGGAGTTAATTTGCAAATGGGTGCAAATTTAATAAAAATCAGCATGGGCAGCCTTGGTTATTTTCGGCAGCATGTGGGTGTGTGTGTGATGAGGGACACATGGCTTCTTTATGTTTGAGATGAGAAGTATGGGTTTAAAGTGGAAGAGATATATATATATATATATATATATATATATATATATATATATATATATATATATATATATATATATATATATATATATTTAGGCTAGTATTGCATAAATGAAAATGGATTTCATTTCTTCTTCTTCTTCCTTGGAGTCTGCTGCCGCCATGGTTGAAGAACTCAACCTTCAAGCTTGAGCTTCTCATTCTTGCAAGAAATCAAAGAGGAATTGGGTGATTTATGTGGTAAGTAACTCCCTAAGCTCTCTTTTCTCATTAATTTGGAAGATTAGTGGTGAAAAGAGGAGTTTTTGCATTTGATGGGTTTGTTCTTAGCTATAAGCTAGGATGATTCTCTTCCTCCCATGTTTTAGTATGTTGTTCTTGGGTGGTAGGAGAGTGTTAATCAAGTGTTGGATTTTGGAAAACACATCTTGGATGAAGATTTCTTTTTTGGCCGAAATTTTGGATAATTTTCCAAAATGGTGTGTGTTTGTTATCTTGTTTCATGCTTCAAGTATGTTAGTCCTAGCATGATTCTAAGCTTATGTGTGGATTTAATTTGATGGAAAACAAGTTGGGGGAAAAATCCCCAAATGGCCGAATATATGGGTGTATGTTCAATGTTGGATTTTGTTGTTTGGGTGCAATTGGATAGCATTCATGGTTTAGAAATGAAATTGGTGATTAAAGAGTGCAAATGGAACTTTGTTTGGATTGAAATGGAGGTTGGGTGAGAAAACCCCTCTTTGGCCGAATTGATAAGTGAAGGGGTTTTATTGATTTTGGTGTAATTGGTTAGTAAGCATACTTAAGAAGTGGAATTGGTGATTAATATGATTATTTGGAAGCTTGAATGGATTGAATTGAAAGTTGGATGAAAAGTTGATTAAGAACCGAAATCTTGGAATGATTCTTTTTCAATGTTGGAGGTTCATTTTGGTTAAATTGGATGTTAATATGGTGTTGGGCTTGAATTTAGGAGTGGATGGAAGTTTGAAATGTTGAATTCGGTTAAGGAATGAAAAAGTTACAATTAATCGGGATTGTCGGAAAATGGCGGGTAATGAAGGGTTAAGGTTGGATTTGATCAGTTCTGCTTATTGTATGATGTTTGTCAATGTATAATCTCGCATTGTCTAGGTTGGTTCTGAATTCTGACGTTTCTGTGAAAATCTGAAATTTTACGGAAATTCTGTCGGATTTTCGGTTTTGGGGTCGGGGGTTGTAGTTTGGTAGTGTGGTTGATAAGGATGCTAATTCAACTTGGTTTGGCAGATTCTGAGTTTCGGTGGTTAGAAAAAGAGGAGTTCTAAGTTTCGGGGCACGGTGTAGGTGTTATCCAGAATCGGTCCAATACTCTGGATTTTGAGGTAAGGGTTTGGTTCTGCTGTTTTTGGTAAGATAGGTATATGTTTAGTTTCATTTTCTGTTCTGCAGGTATTTCAGTATTATATGCCTAGAGCATATTCTGTAGTCTGTAGGTATATGTATTGTAGCACTTACATTTTGCGGGTATTTGGAAATTTCGCTTTAAGGTAAGTTCTCGTGATCTGTAGGTGTATGCCTTGTAGCATACTGCATGCATTAATCCTACGTTTGTAGGAGTATGCCTTATGGCATACTGCTGCATTAACACTACGACAGGTTGTGGGTTCGCTACCCAGTGGTGCACCATGCTTCGTAATAGCTTGGCTTGACTCCCCTTAGTGGGAGGCTGTCGTTCGATCTGTTATAAGGTTTATGGCGATTTGGAATCGCACATCCTTCGGGATTCCGATTTGTTTCGTACATGTATGTTATTCGTGATACATTGCGTATATTGCTATCTTTCTGTTTTGCGGGTTGCATATACTTATCTTACCCCAAATCCCTTACGGGGTCCTTTTAGGACTCACCCTTTTTGGGTTACTGTTTTTAGATTTCAGGTAGGTGCAGTAGCGGCCAGCGGGGTAGGTTTCCGCGAGGCTTCTGCCTTGGGTGTGTTTTGCAGCAGTTGCACCTTGCGGTCCGGGATTGTGTACTTGGTGTGAATCCCGCGCAAGGTATTTTGTTACTTAGATTCTAAGGTTGGCTCTGTAGTTGCATATGCACACTTTACGTATTGCTATGATGGTTGTATGTCTGTATATACATTGGTATATTACATTCTATATCTGTTCTCGGCGCTTGGCGCTTGCTAGACATTTTAGGTTACGTGAATTCTGTATGTATATGCGTTTTGGTGCGTAAGCACTCGTCCCACGGAGGCGGGGCTTACTCTGTTATTAGTGCATGAATTGTATGGTTGCATTTTATTTTTGGTTATACGCATGAAATTTCCGTTAGTCTGCTTCCACAATCCTTCCGTTCTCGGGTCCGCTACGCGCGGCGGGTCTCGATGAACTGCCACTCCTTTCCATTCCGGCTTCCGCTTCCGGCGTCCCGGCGCCCCCGCCTCCGCAACCGGGCTCGGGCGGCGTGCGGTGACAGTGAGAACCGGGCTTAAGGAATTTTCCTTCTTAAGCTTTAAACATGTTCTAACTATTCTAGGAGTCTGTTGTTCCTTTTATAGGGAAGGGAAAGGGAACAGACTCTTACATATGCGCAAACATGCCATAAAGTGTACAGTACTTTTGCATGCATGTCTGACTAAAAGATAAAAAGGTAAAAGCTAGTAGATAAGTACGCTCCCGAGTGTCAGCGTGAAAGGCAGGAGGGTGCCAGAATGGTCGGGAGTAGTTGGCTGACTTGATAAGCTTAGGTGGCTTTGCTTTAGGGCTTTGTCTGACTAGAGGCCCCGCTTTGAAGGCTTTGCCTTTGTTGGGAAGCTTCGCGGAGAAGGCTTCGCCTAGTTGGCCTCGCCTTCTCTTTGAGGCTTCGAGATTGAAGGCTTCACCTTTGCTTAGAGGCTTCGCAGGAGGGAAGCCCAACCTTAGCGTCTGAACTGGAAGTCTTCGTGTTGTAGGCTGCGTCCTCGCCAGGAGGCTTTGCTGGGATGGCTTCGCCCAAAGGCTTCGCCTTCGCCAGAAAGCTTTGCATGGAGGTTCGATTTCATCTTGAAGACTTTATGATGAAGAGTCTTGCATGAGGGCCTAGCCGTGAGTGTTCGCGAGGATGGTTTCGCCTGAAGGCTTCACCATCGCCGTAACACCTTCGTTTGATGAAGCCTAGCTCTCGCCTTGAGACTTCACAGGAAGGGCTTCGCCTGAAGGCCTCACCATTGCCTGGATGCCTTAGCATGATGTAGTCCATCCTTCATCTTGAGACTTCCAGGGACGGCTTTGCCAAAGTGCTTTGCCATCGCCTGGATGCCTCCATGTGCAGAAGCATATCCTTCACCTTGAGGCCTCGCATAAGGTCCTCGCATGGAGGCGTTGCCTTTTTCCATGTCAGGTGCTAGTCCAGACCATGGATTAGGTCGCCTGGGCCTCTGAACCTACTCGCCAAGGGATTGCTCCGAGCTTCACTCGACTGCCTCTTCATCTGGGACTCTTTGTTGTTGATTGGGGATCCCATGATCACATCATCACGTACCGTGGTCGATTGCTTCCAATCCTGCACAGCCTTAACCTTCTCGAGATCCACAGAAAGGCCGTGCTCACCGATGATATGTCCCAGAAAGGCAACTTCTCGAATCCAGAAGTCGCACTTTGAGAACTTAGCATAGAGCCGATGTTCCCAAAGTGTCTGCAGAACAACCCTTAAATGCTCCTGGTGCGAGTCCTCATCCCTGGAATAAACCAGGATGTCATCGATGAAGACTACCACAAAAGAGTCCAAGTATGGTCGGAACACCCGGTTCATCATGTCCATGAACTCTACCTGTGCGTTGGTCAGTCCTAACGGCATAACCGTATACTCGTAGTGCCCATACCGAGTACGGGAAGTAGTCTTCGGTATATCCTCTTCCTTTACCCAAAACTAAAAATACCCCAATCGCAGATCGATATTTGAAAAGATCCTCGCACCTCTCAGCTGATCAAAGAGATCATCGATCCTAGGCACTGGGTACTTATTCTTGATAGTGATGGTGTTCAGTCATCTGTAGTCAATGCACAATCGAAATGACCCGTCTTTCTTCTTGACAAACAGAACCGGAGCACCCCATGGGGAAGTGCTCGGTCAAATGAAGCCCTTCTCCTGAAGTTCCTCCAACTGCTTCTTCAGTTCAACCATCTCCACTATCGACATTCGATAAGGAGGGACAGAAATCAGGGTAAACCCGATTGCAATTGAATCTCAAACACAATTTCCCGCTCTGGTGGCATTCGGGGCAAATCCTCAGCAAATACTTGCGGAAAATACCAAACTACTGGAATCTTGTCCAACTCTAGTCAAGTGTCTGTCGTATTCAAATCATAACACTCCTCTGAACCTGATATTGGAACCTGGTCCAAAACTTGTAGTTCCATGCTGCGCTTCACGATATCCATATCATCTGAAACAGAGAGAGGTAATACCTCTCCAGAAATCGTAATGCTATGGTTAGCACAGTCAATGTGCACAGAATTCTTGGACAGCCAATCCATCCCAAGAATAACGTCGTACTTCGGTGTGTTCAACACAAGCAAATCTGACAAAATCTTATGCCTGCCAATGGACAGCATGCAATCCCGTGCCATCTCGTTGGAAACAGAAACTCGCTCCCAGCCGTTTTGCACCAAAAAGACATCAGGCAGAAAACTGATAGACAAATGCAGAGATGCGACACATTTCTGTGCCACTATAGATATGGAAGCCCCCGTATCGAGTAAAGCATGTTCAAATGTATCGTTCAGAAGTAGAGTACCTTGGACTGCCCCACGTTGAGCAGTGCCTCCATGCTCGATCAGAAAAATGCGCCCAGCTCCAGGCTGCTGTGGCAGAGGGGGTGGCTGATGTGGAAATCATGTCTATGGTCTCAGGCCGCCCCGTTGTGAACCGCGCCCCCGGGGTGCGTTTGGCTAAACCCGAAACTGCGGACGTGGAATGCTGTCGGATCCCTGTCCCAGCGTCAGAGGGCAGTCACGCATCCAATAGTTATCTTCCCCACATCGCAGGCACTGACCCGTCTGTCTATAGCATGGCCGACCGGGGTGGCGTCTGCCGTAACTCGAGCAAGACGGTAACGGTGCCGCCACTCCTTTACCCTTGCCACTCGGTCCAGGCCTGGTTGCCTTCCCATTGGTCCTCGATGGTCTCTGATACACAGAACCTCTCCCTTTGTCTCAAGATCGGTAAGAGGTGTATCAGCTCTCAACCTCCTCCTACTCGAGGAGTTGGGCCTTCTGAACGGCCTCATGGTAGGATAAGATGTCCAACAGTCTCAAAGCCCACCTATAGGCGGTTGAACCTCTTGGCCTTCTCCTACTCCATACCATGATACTATGGTACGTAGCGAACCAGCTAGTCAAACCCCCATTCATACTCCCTAACCGTCATGTTCTCCTGCTCCAGATCGTCAAACTGCGACTGTCGAAAGTCCCTAGCTACATCCCCGATATACTAACGGTAGAAGAAGTATGCAAACTACTCCAAGGTGATGTCTAGCTCCTGCTCACCTTCCTGCACCGAATCTGCTCTCAACTGGCTCTGCAGGCTCCTCCACCAGTGATCTGCATTATCCTGTAGATTGAACGTCGCCAGTGATACCATAATGGCAGAAGGAAGGTGTAACCTTCCTTGAAGTTTGTCCACTCCCAAAAATCAGGTCTCTGCCACCTCTGGTCCTCCTCTGCCATTGAACCTCGGGGGGTTTAGGCGCTGAAACCTCTCCAGAAGTCTGATCTCGTCAGACTGGTACCTCGAGCCTCCCCGCCGTCGGTGGGATCGACGGGAAGTCTCGATGTCGTGGTAGTAATCCTCCTCCTCCTCCTCGGAGTCTATCACATGCCGCTCTGGCATACTGAGGCGAGCAGTGGTCTGAGTCTCACTGTTCACCTCCCGATCAGAATGCCCCTGTTGTGGCATGATCAGATCTCCCTGTGCCTGCTGCTGTGCCTGAACCGGCTGAACTGGCAGTAAGGTATCCAGCAATTACTGTACTTGACCCAATACCTGTACCAAATCAGGAGGGGGTCCCTGCTGAGTATTTGGTGGTTGTGATTGTGGTTGTTCAGGCCATGGATTCCGCTGAATCCGTCTTCTAACTCTCGGAGGCGTGGGATCCCGGTCCCTACCCTCCGACAACTGACCACGCTGTCTACGCGTGCTAACCATTTCCTGAAACCAATCCAAACCATATAGCAACCTAAACAGAATAGTTAACTCTCTCTCTACAGAAGCTAGCAGAGGTATTCTAAGGCTCTGTAGTGTAATGCAATGCACGATGCAGAATCACAAAATCATATATATGTTTGGATACTAAGTCATAGAATCAGATCATGACCATATCACATAATCATATCACAAGATCAACCAAGCAAAACATAAAGGTACCCGGATTATGTCTGAAGCCCGCACCCGAGCTGAATCTGACCCGCGCGTCACTACTCGCCCCGATGTCTACATTTCCCAAATCCACCCGGAGTACCCTGTATATCCCTAAAGTGCTACCCCAGCACTAGAGTTGATCTTGACAGAATGAATTGAAGAACCGCCCGCTGCTTCACCTCACATTCCAAAGTGGTTCAAATAAGGAGGTGATCAGACTCCGTACAGAACCGCCCTAGAACAGAACACAGAACAGTAGCTTCGCCCCTCAAAGTCATCTCCGGCAAATGTTCATCCATTAACTAACTGTTTTTGTCCCAGGGGTCCACTCCTGGACTGGTATACTTGCCTCAAAAGTCCACACCTGGTCTACTCATACTCCGCCCCCTTGGGTGATGCCACCCGACCTGCTCTGATACCAACTTGTCACAGGCGCCCGCGCCCGGTTACGGATTCGGGGCCGTCCCGCGACGGCGGAAGCGGTCCAACCGAAATCTGCTGTGTGTAGTGGTCCCGTGGCCCGACAAGCAAAGTCTCGTTCTCGATGGCCTGGTGCCTGAGAACACTATGTTCACGGACTATGCGGACAAAGTTATACGCTTATAACCTTCGGTCGTATTTCGACCCGCAACCTACAATTTCCAAATATCGCAAGTATACAGTATAAACCCTAACTATCCATGGCGAGTCCCGCCCCACTGAAATAGGTGAGCACTCCACCATCACCAAACATGGAGTTCATGGATAACCTCATTCATAAAATCCACAGAATCATACAGATACAAAATGTGTCTAACACATCAGAATATGTTCACACCCCAGGTCCCGCCCTCCATTATCATGGCCAAGTCCCTGGTCCTACAGAGTATCCAGAACATAAATACCGAAACAGAATGTATCTAGGATGCATAGTATGATTAGATAGATGATATGCATGCATATACACCTACAGAGCCGACCAAGAAAACCTCAGAATACCTACGTGCGGAATCTAGGAGAAACTCCGAGATCAGAAGATCCCCGCAAGTACCGCTGCTGCTACTAACACACAAACATAAGAGAGAAGTAAGTTAACTGTGAGAAAACCCATAATCCTGAAATCAGAAAGCAAACTGAAACCTCTACCGAGACTACCCCTATAACTTAACAGAAAGCAAACAGAAAGCACCACGGATCTCTAGTCCGCTGGTTGCTTGTCAGGTCTACCTGAAAGGTGGTAAACATAAGGGGTGAGTCCTCGGTAGGACCCAGTAAGGGCTGAGGAAAGATACAAGTTTCAATAAGCAAGCTAAGTGTGCCGTTACCTGCAAAACAAAGAAAACAGAAAAACAAATATATACAAATAGATATAAGTAATAAACAGAGTCCCGAAGGACGCGGTGCAGACCGCCCGAAAGACGTATAAAACAAAATCAACAGAACGACAGCCCTGTCCAAGAGATCAGACGCCAAAGTTAACAGAGGCATGGTACCAGCCGGGGTCGCGATCCCTATAACTGTCATGGGTCACAGAATATACCGCAGGGTATATACAGAATATCAACACACAGTGCAGATATATAGTACCGATAAGGAAACTTAGGTCTCCAAGACCATCCCGGAACTTGAAGCAAAGCAGAATATATATCAGCACCCAGTGTAGATATATAGTACCAATTAAGAACCCGAGGTCACAAAGACCGTTCCGGGCCTTAAACCTGCATACCTGTACCTTACCATATAACTGGTCCCGGGATCACCTGACCACTGTCCTCAACCCAGAACCCGCCTCAAAATGTATAACGAGAGAAGTTGAACCCTTACCGCACTTTTGCCAATTCGCAGAAAAATCCCGGGAAAATCCCGACGCTCGGCTCGAAATGCGGTAGTGTGACTTTCGAAGTTTCGCACTACCCCACAACTGTTGATTTAAGCTGAACAACCACGGACAAATCAGAAATCACCATTCCAGACCACCGGGAACTAATCCCGTACTTCGCAAAATCCCGCAGAAAACTCGGATTATCAAACCGAGCTAGAACATTGATATTTACACTTAAACATGCACAACCAAGCATTTAAATCATACGTTCCCCAAATTTACGCAAGCAAGCAAGTAGGTCAGTTACGTTCAGAATTTCAGAAAACGATGTTCCGAACATCCCTTGTTACCTACTTCAATTCCCGATACCATTTCATTATCAAAACATCCCCGAAACACATCACAATCATAACCATACCCTTCCTTACTTTCGGCCTTAACATGCTTCTTATACCAAAATCCATTTCAAACCAATTAGGGTTCCATTTTCATGCTCAATTCAACAATTAAACATTCTAAGCATGCTTACTAACATACTTCACCCTAATCACCCAAAATAAAACCACTTCTCATAAGAACAATTCGGCCCATTTGGGCACTTTTCACCCAACATGCTCACCTTTAAATTGAACCCTAATATCAACTTTCAATCATGCAAGGAACAACATATCCAAAGCTTGAACCAAGATGACATCAAATCAACATACTTAGAAATTAGGCAACAATTCGGCCCAATTAGAGTTTTTCAACCAAGCTTACCTCAAGCTTATACCAAGGTCAATCCTTCCTTAAACCCTTGCAAGATGAAGAACACTTGAGAGGTTGAGAGGAAGAGAAGTAGAGAGTTGGCGGATGAGAGAAGAAAGAAAATGAGCCAAAATTACTTTTCTTCCTAATTTTTACCTTATATACTTTCCAACTTTATGACTCACTAGGACAAGTGCATAAGTAGCTCCTTAGTCACCATGGTGAGTCACCAGTCTAGCACACACCTAGCTACCTAGTCAACAAGTCCAAACCGAAAAATTACTATGTTTCCCCCCTTACTGCGGAAGCGTACGGGTGATTAAGATTTCGTTAATCACCCGAGTTACACATCCTCAGGGTAATAGCGCACATACAACACAATCACAAGTGAGCCACATCAATCCCCAGGCAATTTTAAAACTTTCAATCACCACAAACAAGTCGCATGATTAACACTATAAAGATCAAAACATCGCGCATAACATGCATGGAATCACAAGAAAGTGCTTATTTGCACTGTTTTTCCATTTTCTGCACAAAACGTAATTTTGCACTTATTTGTTCTACTCAACAGAATTTCAACACATACAAACCGCAAATTCTTGCACAAACCCATCACTACACATTATCACATCCCAGACTGAACATCAGCACACATCTTATGTCATCAATGCATATACTTAGAATAGTTCAGCACGGAATCCATAAAACCTCCAGCACATATATACATACCAGGTTTCCAACACAAACCTCAGACATGATACTACTACAAATATGCATGCTATTTACATTATACAGAGCCAAAGAAATCCATTTGGAATACCTACAGAAACGTTCAAGGTGTGATGATTCAGGGTCCGACCATGATCCTCGACGTATCAAAAGTTGCTGCTGCTACACACATAAGAAAGTTTAACCGTGAGAAAGCTGAAGTGCTCATTCATATAACTGAAATTCATAGCTGAACACACTGAACCATATACGAAAGATACTAATACTGCAGAATCCCTAAAACTCAAAACACACATGCCAGAAAACCCTGAACGCACTGATTCACACATACTGACCATATTCCGGATAAGTTCCCAGATCTCACTATCTACACTCACATGGACAAATCTGATCACATAAAGTCTCATGTAATGCACACCCGAACCAAAATACCCTTATCATGCTAATTCACACACCAAAACACAACTGAGCCGAAATTTCAGAACAAAATGCACAGAACTGGGCCGAAATTTCAGAACACAATACACAAACACACAACTGATAACTGAACATGCGGAATTACCCACATAGCACACACTACCCGAAATCCTGGGACCGATCATACACATACTCACAAAAGAAAACTGATCACACGGAATTACACAGACCACAGACCTTACCCCTTATCCTGCACACACAAATATAAACACACTGATAAGAATTAACAGATTAGTACCTGAAATAGTACAACACAAAAGCTAACCCCCGGATTCTACTCGGCGGGTTGCTTGTCAGCACTTTTCCTGAAATGGGAAAATAAGGGGTAAGTCCTCGAAAGAACTTAGTAAGGGTGCAGGTATAAGCATGGTGTAAATTATCGCATAAGAAACCTGCATCCAACGCGAAAACGTAGAATTTACTATATACAACAAAATATGAATGCAAACACATGCTCAAACAATGCAATTTCAACCAAATGCAATGCAGTTCAAACAACGATTCATAATGAAGTTACGGAAAATGACGGTCTTCCCGGCCCTAGCCAAGGTACAGACAGAATTAGATACTGAAGAGCATGGCTAGCTCGAGATCGCGATCCCCACCGTCATATCAGAAACACCTTAAAGGTGTAACAGAATGCTACACCATTTGGCTGTAGCAACACATCCTCGATGCTGATCCCGAATCCTGCAAACCAATGCTTATACCACGGGACTAGGTTTAGCGTCACCGGGCCACCCCTCAGACTAAACCTAGCTTCAATATATATTCTGCTATGCATGCTAAATAATGCAGTACCAGAAGACACACTGAACCCTTACCTTTCACAGAAGTCCAAATGGAATTTCTCGCTCAGCGATCCCGATACGGATTTCGGCAGAGTTTCAGCTGCCCTTCCGACTACCCCCTATTCACATATGATCCAAAGATACAGAATACACATTCAGAATTCACAGAATCAATCCACATCAATGGCGCCAAAATTAGGATCCGGGCAGGAAAAGACGACTTTCACATATGGCCTTTTCTGGAAAAACCGAATAGCACAACACGTATAACCCTTCACCCCGATTACAAATATACCCTTATCTTCTGTCAAATCAAGCCTGAAGCTGAATTTCTATTCAGAACAATTTCGGTAGCACTTCTGCAAAGATTCAACTCCCACTCCTGGCACAAAAGACGTAATAGACGGTGCAAGGAATGCTTAGGAACCATAAAATCAACAATAGGAGAAGTTCCATAAATATGGAGCAATTTTCAGAAGCTCGCGGTTTCCAAACGGAGCTGAATTAGCAAAAACTGATCCGTAATAACTTCCTAACTCATCACAAGGATCAGTTTGGTATGCTTACCACAAAGCTTCTTCGAGTATCCTTCGACATCAGTTTTGGATCTCAAATGGCGTTTTCATGGCTGAAAGTTTCGGCTGGTACAAGCACAAGGAAGAAGGAGAAGAAAATGTAGCCTTTTTGGCTTTTTCCTTCCTTTATATATATTTTAGTTTTCATCTCTTCTTTTTCATGTAAAATAAAAATATGACAAGTGTCCCAAATCTCCTCCCATTTCAGCAGACTTTTTAACCCCCTCAATCATTAATTTTCATTTTTTTCCTCTTTTTCACTTTAGCCCCAAAACTTTCAAAACTTTCACATGCCCGGAGCAACCCAGCAGAAAACAGACGGAACACCAGATGGATAATAGGTACTGAACCCCCGCTTCCAACTCAGAGATATAAGATGCAGATAAACAGACAAACCAATTTCTGACTAGTTCATTCACAAACAGATATTGATCCTAACAGGTTAATCGAAGAATTCTGAACAAATAATTGGTAGGCAAGTCCCGAGACATAGCATACTTCTTGTGCAACAATAGATTTAGACATACCCGTACGGAAAAAGGAATTACCATAGATGCAACGTTAAACGCTACCTGCTGAGCAGGTCCCCTTGCTCGATCTGAAATACTCTACCAGCCCTCTGTTGCTATGGAATTTTCGAGTGTCGCTCGCCAATAAGGAAACCGGTACCTCCTGATAAAATAATCGGGTTCCAACTGAACCTCCTCAACCGGAATCATCTAAATCGAGTCCAGAATGCACTTCTCAACATGCTAACATGGAAGACATTGTGCACCGCAGGCATACGCGGAGGTAAAGCTAATCTGTATGCTACCTTGCCAACTTACTCCAGAATCTCGTAGGGACTGATATACCTCGGCTCACCACGCTTCCGCTACACACTTTGATCCTCCTCTGCCGTTGAACCTGGGGGGTTCAAACGCTGAAATCTCTCAAGAAATCTGACCTCGTCAGACTGGTGTCTCAGACCTCCCCGTCGTAGGTGGGACCGACGGGATGTTTTGGCGGCATAGTAATCATCCCACCTAACGGTGCTTCATATCCCACAAGTATGTCGTGTTGTACTTAAAGCCACTTTCTGAATTCCTACTCAAGATTTGCAAATAATCTCTAATCAAGTGATTCATAAATCCATATTCCGAACACTTGCCGATCTTCCAACATCGAGTTACTTTGGAGTGCAGTACCTCACACTCACGTAGGCGCCAAGTGGTGTCGCACACTCTGCCACCACATGATTACTAATCCTCAGAATTGTACCAGCATGTAGCGGTGGCCTTCACGGCTCGACACCTCCCGAATCCAGAACTGACACTTGAAGAGTTTGGTATACAGCTGATGATCACATAATGTTTGCAGCACAATTCGTAGATGATCGTGAAGCTCACACTCATCCTTCTTCTTCACAAATAACACAGGAGCACCCCACGGAGACGTGCTCGGTCAATGAACCCTTTAGCAAGCAACTCGTCAAGTTGCTTCTTGAGTTCATTCCTCTCAGAAATCGGCATACGGTAGGGGGAAATATATATATATATATATGTATGTATATATATATATGTATATGTATATATATATGCGAATTTATCCTGGCTGTAGCAGGATTTCAAACACAATTTCCCGCTCTGGCGGCATACTCGGCAAATTCTCAGGAAATTCCTGCGGAAAATCTCTCACAATAGATATGTGATCTATCTCATCCCTGATATCAGCAGAATTCAGACCGAAATACTCATCCTCATCAATCACACATATCTCATCTAGAATTTTCAATTCTAGACTACGTATCTCAGACACACATTCTGTCACGGGTGTACCCGCGCACGGTTGCGGAGCCGGGGCCATCCCGCGACGACGAAAACGGAAACAGAAGCGGTCGGTCCAACCGAGACCCGTTGCGTGTAGTGGTCCCGTGACTCGGCCCGTAAAGTCTCGTTCTTGAACGCCCGGTGCCTGAGAACACTTTACTCACAGAGTATGCAGACAGAGTTACGAGCTTATAACCTTCGGTCGTGATTCGACCTGCAACCTACAATTCCCAAAACATGGCAAGTATACAGAATAGACCCTAACTATCCATGGCGAGCCCCGCTCCACTGAAATAGGCGAGCACTCTACCATCACCAAACATGCAGTTCATGGATAACATCATTCATAACTTCACAGAATCATTCAGATACAGAATGTATCTAACACATCATAATATGATCACATCCCGGGTCCCGCCTTCCACTTTCATGAGCGAGTCCTCGGTCCTACAGAGTATCAGAACATATATACAGAAGCAGAATGTATCTAGGATGCGATAGTCTCGTTCCTAAGGAAGGCCCGGACTCTCAGTTGATGTGGTGGAGAAGATGATGTTCTTGAGACTCCAAGCTTGCTGTTCAGAGTAATCTGTAAAAGATAGGGAGAATACTCAGAAGTAGCAAGAGGGGAGTGGGGGGGCGTGTAGTAGCTTACCCGATTTAGGGTGGACATCACCCTATTTATAGAGTGATGCCGGAGAAGAGCCTCCCAGTTGAAGCCCTTAGGCAATTTGTTTGAGATAAGTCTGTGTCGGTGATTGGAGATAAGGCGGTGTGATGATGAAGATCTCAAGCAAACCGCCTTAGGTGATTCACTTGTCGAGAGAATGTCGGCGTATAAATCAGTGAAGATCTCCCGTGCTCGTGCTGCCCTCCTTATTGGCCGGTTGATGTCGACGACCAAGTGGTCTATTTTCAAGTGGAGCAAGCGGTGGGCGAAGGCCCATAGGGGCGAAGGCCCCAAATAGAATATAGCCAAATAAGGGGTGAGGTTGCACGAACACAGGTACCAAGGCCTTATGCAGGCGGGGCCGGTATAGGTAGGAGGCGGGAGTAAGACCCATGGAGGCGAAGGAGATCACGAGGCTCGCCCTAAGACCGCGAGGGGGCCGCGCAGGCTTTAGAAACGCAAGGGTGAGTATGAGGCGTCGCCCTGCGAGTCTGGAGGCCCGCGAGGCGGGACCTCGCGCGAGCGTCTTGGAGACCACAAGGATGAGACCTTGCGAAGGCGTCTGGAGACCACAAGGATGAGACCTTGCGAAGGCGTCTTTGAGACCACAAGGATGAGACCTTGCGAAGGCGTCTGGAGACCACAAGGATGAGACCTCTCCAAAGGCCTCGTATGATTCGATGCAACGCGAGGGCGCGATTGCTTGGGTAGTGTACCAAGATGCCTCCTCCCGAGAGCGGAGTATGGGCGAGGGTCCCGTACTCCGTTTTTGAAAGTACTTTGCTTTGAGGACCGATGTAGTAGTCACAAGTGAAGATCTTTTATAATCTGATAGTTTGTGTTGGATCCTTCACGACCCTTTACTCTGTGTTGAAGATCTTGTTTGAAAATACCATGTTGAGGCGTGTGATCACGAACTGAGTTTGTGTGGAGCGCGATGACCTTTTATGGTCTGATATTACATGTTGGATCCTTCATGATCCTTGTGAGTTTTGAGGAGGGCATTTGCTTGGGTAGTGTACCAAGATGCCTCCTCTGAAGGCGAGTATGGGCGGGGTCCCGTACTGCTTCAAATTCCAAGTCTTTGGAGTTGGCGAAGGCGCTTGGGCCGTTTGCGGACGTTTGATTGCGAAGGCAGCGAAGAGTCTCTTCAACATTTAATGCGGGAGAGATAAAGGAAGATGAGAGGTTTCTTGACCGTTATGGGGCCTTAACACGTGGCGCCGTAGGGTCGATTACGCTTTGTAAAGGCGTTTCTTCTTTTGTACGGTAGGGAGAGGTTTAATAACATTTGGATGCCGGCACGTGGCGCCTCGAGTCATTCACGCTTAAAAGCGCTTTTTCATTTTGGCGGGCTTATAAAAGCGTACCGAGAAGATTGAAACCTTTCTTCTCTACTCTTGCATTTGTTCGCTCTGCTTGAGTAACCCTTTCGTATTCTTGCGTTTCTTGGCGATTTCATCGGCAGTTGAGAGGTGATTTGCGGTGGTTCCTCCTTTTCGTTCGAGATTCCTCCGGTCAACTGTTCATTTGCCAACCGCTCCGTTCGTTCTTGCTTACTGCTTTAAACCACTCAGGTAAGTTTTTTCTTCCCGCACACTGAGTGCTTCAAGTTCTCTGAGCGCACTGAGCGCTTGCCGAAATGCCTTTGCTGGGCTGTTTCGATTTATATGCCTATCTGTTCTTCCTTTTGCAGAGATGGATTCCAAGGAAGCTGTTCGCCCAGTGGTCGCTCCTCTCGAGAAGACCACGGTGAAGTTTGAGAGAATTCACCAGGATATGGTGGAGGCCTTCGGCCCGTGGAGAAAACGCCGGTATATGCGTCCCGTGCGGGTGTTTGTCGGGCGATGGGTTGGCCGTTACGGAGGAGAACAAGGAGAACCGGGTGTTGTGCTGCACACGCAGCGCGGCTTTCGGCGGGATTGCGGTATCCCTTCCCATGGCAGTGCGAGATCTTTGTCTTGATTGGGAATGCCCCAACTCGGTTGGCGCCCAATACTTTCACGAGTATTGCGGGCTTTATAAATGCTTTGCCATATGGCGGCGTGAAGCCGATTCGCCGATGTGTTCAACCGTTTCTATCGGTTGGAGCTGAGAGTGAAGTGCGTTCTTCTCGTCACTCCCATAAACGTTGGAGGTAACCACTCCATCTCTTTCACTGCTTCGCCCGATCCTACCACAAGCGCACGGATCCTTTTTCTTCTTGCCGCGAAGGCACATGGGACTTTCCGTGGCGAGGGCGCGACAATCCGTGCAAAGCATTGCGCGGAGGCACTGTGGGCTTGACTCACGGGGAGTGCGGTGGCGGGCATACGTTCAGCTCGGGGTGGTTGGACGATGTCCTTTCGAGGAGCGCGTGCGGCGTTCTTCCCCTTCTCGGATGCCCAATGGGCGAGACCACCCTAAGGTGGGCTGGGATTAGCACGGGTTTCGTGCTGGACCCTAGGATGCCCCCGCCATACGAGGGGTGGGCTCCCGTCCACCGTGGGACAATGATAGACTCTTTCTTCGCCGCTCTAGCGGCGCCAAAGGTCTGCGCGCATACATACTAATATCTTGTAAATTTGTAAGAGTGCAGTAGAACACAGTCTGAAGTCCCTTTTTGTTTGCGAGATGCCGTTGCGAGTGCGGCGAAGCCCGGGGTAGAAAGCATCCATGCGCATCGCCCAACGAGTGCACACAGCTTGTGCACTTGGGGAAGACGCCCTGCCATGGCGGTCAAGGTGTTGGTACCCATTGTCCCCAAACTGTCCAAGAAGAGGCGGGTATCAAGCCTTCGATGGCTTCTCGGCCGGAGAAGAAAAAGAGAAAAGTGGCTGCCACGCACTCAAGAAGAGAGAGCCCTGCTGGTCTTGAGGAACCCGGCCGAGGGCCGGCCGAGGAGGCTGAGACTCCTGCTGGAGCAGAGGGCCTACTCCGGTTATTTCAGCCGAAGAGGCCGGGGAGTCGGCTGGGAAGAAGTTCCCAGGTGGGAGCCCCTGGCTGAAGAAGCCAGAGAGTGGAGTTCGAAGCGCCTCTTCTTGTTGAAGAGGTCGTGCCTTCGCGAGAGGGCCGAGAGGGGGCGCGAGCGGATAGCGCTGTTCCCATCGAGGCCGTGCCCATCTCGGTGGTGCAGCCCATTTCTTCGAGGACGCCGCTGCTGAGGCCTTTGTATCTGGGCTCTTGCGAGCCCTTCACCGATTCAAGGTGAAGACACTGCCCGGTCATGTGGTCGCGGCGAGATCATTACCAGAGGCGAGTGCCTCCTCCCAAGGGTAAGATGTCAGCGGCTAACGTCACGATCTCTATGAGAAGGAGGGGCAACCAAGCTGCAAAGGCCATTGGGAGTACCGGCCAAAGGAGGTACCGGTCATTCCTTCGGGGAGGCGGAGACCACTAATGCAAGGAAGAGATCCCTGCAGCCATCCCTCTTGGAGAGGAGATCACGAAGAGGCCCCTTCGGGAGAAGGCCCCGCCACGAAGGGGAAGAGGATCACGGTGGTTGAGGAGACTTCTTCCTCTTCTAATAGTGAGGCCCCGGAGGAAGGGGGTGCAGTGACACGGTCCTCTGCGAGGACAAGTGGTTGGGAGGTTGCCCAACCTTCCGGCAGCCAGTGGAAGTCAATGGATAGGGCGTCCTTACTGCTGGTAAGTCTTTTTGATTTTGTGATATTTTCTTTGTTTTTGAGTTCATACTGCTTCCTAGTTGCTTGATGCCTATTCTTTGTAGGCGAGGGCCCTTCGAGCCAAGGGGCTGGCCTCTCGTGAGGCTCTTGTGGACCAAGGGGTTTTGTGAGAGATCCCTGCCGATTTGGGGACCGGGACCGAGGTCCTTGAGAAGACCGGAGTCTGGTCTCACTATTTGGAGCGGAGGCGTGTTGCTGCCAAGTCGGTCCCCAAGTGGTCGAGGCCGGACCTCACGAGAGTCCAGAGGCACCGAGGCAAGACTCGGGGTGTACGAGGAGCAAGGGAGGCTCTAAAGACGCATGGGATCCGGTCTTCCTCTGAGGAATAGCAGTTCCTTGCTGCGGGAGGGAGCAAACCCTCCAATCCTGCACTGGAGGGCTGCGCACCCCCTATGACAGGAGGTGACCGGCGGAGCTGGACTCCCTGCTGAATTCATGAGGAGGCAGCTCAACAAAGTCTGCGAGTAAGACAGCTTACGGTCTTTACGTATGAGTTTAGTTTAGCCTTTTACTCGCTACCTTTAATAGCATTGGGGTGCGGCGGCTGTCAAAGGTCACGCTTCTTTGCTGAGCAATGGCATGACTTCTGAAGTATGCCAATAAGCGGGGCGACGCCCGGATATCGAGATTGCCTCTCTCGGGAGGAGCTGGAGTCCTCAAAGAAAAGGGAGGAGGAGCTCAAGGAGGAGCATGCCAGCGCGTAGCCCAACTAGAGAGTTGGTGCGATTATGGCAACCAAGAGCGGGCGCACGGCATGCGGTACCGGTGGGAGCAGGCCTGCCTTCTTGATGTTGCGAAGCAACGCTTCCTTCAGCGAGGAAGCAATGCTGGAAGCCAAGCGGCTTGAAAGTGCTGTCTTGAAGGAGTCCCTCCTTTCCTTGGAGGCGAAACCAAAGCCGCCCTTGCGGCGGCGAAGGCCCAAGTTGAGCGGCGAGGCCGCGGCGAGGAGGCGAGGCCAAGCTGCTGTCCAGGCTCAACTGGCGGAGAAGAAGGTGGAGGAGGGCAGGCTTGCTGCTGAGGTTGCCCTGAAGGCACGCCTGGAGGTCGCCACTGACCTGGAAAAGGCAATGGCCTCTGTGTGGGAGATGGAGAAGGCTCTGGGCCTTCCCCCCTTTGAAGGTGAGGATCCTGAGTCCTCTTCCTCCATTAAGGTGCCCATCCACGGCGGATGCCTCGGCAGTGGAGAAGCTTGGTGAGATCAAGCCACAGGCGGCGGGGCGCATGCCTATGAGGAAGGCTGGCTGCGATGCCGCTTCCAAGTGGAGAAGGCGTTTCCAGCTCTAAGTCTTGGGATCACTGGATCTTGCCAACACCAATGAGCCAACGGTAGGCGCTGCTTGAGTGGGGGAGCAGGGAAGGAAGATGGGCGATGCAGTATGCCCTTACGGACTAGGGTGGAGGCTCCAACATGTGGATGCCCCCTATTTTGTATAAAGACCTGCATTCACACACTTTTGGGAGCAATAGATGAAGTGAAACTTCCTTTTTCCTTCAACTGTTTTGTAGATTCGCTTTAACTCGCGATAGCCTTGTAGATACGTTAGCTTAGTTTAATAACCATAGGCTAAGTCTGTCTCATGGAGAGATGTCCTTAAGGGTCCGCGAAGGCGAAGCCACGGGGACTATTTATCAAGGAGCTGGAGACTTAGTCTTAAGTTTATAGTGACGAGGCACTTCAAGATCCGCAACAGGCGGAGCCACATGAGTCATTCCAAATGACTTGTGGGTTTACTTGTTGAGCCCCTTTCTTAGGCAAGCTGTTTAGGAGTAAGCCCTTGGGTAGTGGACGGTGTACCAAGTAGAAGTTCCTGTGGTTTGCTCATCGTTTATACGATAAGTATTGATAAAAAGGTTCGATTTACGGAGTGCAGGTCGCGCGTTTGGCGAAGGCGATAGGGCGCTTGTTGAGACAAGTGGAGAACCATCGAGGTTACAGGGGTAAGACCCGCGGTGCAAGGGGATTATCCTTGGGGACGAGGCGAGTTGAAGGTTGGTTGGGGAATGGGACCCGCAACCACTGTGTGGAGAAGTCCGAGCGGAAGGTCTGTGGCGTGCGAGGCGACTTACACATAGACCTTCTGAAGGAGCCAAAGGGGTTACCCTTCCGCGCGCAAGGGGATTACCCTTGGGGCGGGGCGAGTTGAAGGTCGGTTGGGGAATGAGACCCATGACCACTGTGTGGAGAAGTCAGCGGAAGGTCTGTTGTGGCGTGCGGGGCGACTTACACATAGACCTTCTGAAGGAGCCAAAGGGGTTACCCTTCCGCGGCGCAAGGGGATTACCCTTGGGGCGGGGCGAGTTGAAGGTCGGTTGGGAATGAGACCCGCAACCACTGTGTGGAGAAGTCCGAGCGGAAGGTCTGGCGTGGCGTGCGAGGCGACTTACACATAGACCTTCTGAAGGAGCCAAAGGGGTTACCCTTCCGCGGCGCAAGGATTACCCTTGGGGCGGGGCGAGTTGAAGGTCGGTTGGGAATGAGACCCGACCACTGTGTGGAAAAAGTGAGACGACAAGGTCGATGCCATAACTCGAGCGGTAGCTTGATCGACCGGCCGGGTACGAGAGGGCGATGAAGAGGGCATTTGAAATGCCATGTAAGTAAGACGGGAAGAAATACATATGTATTTTATTGAATTTGCAAGACTAAGGACTTACACGTAATATGGGCGCAAGTCATCCGCATGAAAGTTGCGGGAGCGAGGCGACCATCATGGTCTTGTAGTTCATAGACTCTGGGCGGACTTGTTTATGAACAATATAAGGCCCGTCCCGGTTGGGTCGCGAGACACCACCTTGGGGTCATGAGCGGTGAGGGCGATTTAAGTAAGGCAAGGCCTCCTTGTTGCGTACCTTGGGTTTGACCGGGAATTACACTACGTATTTGCGAAGGGCTGGTAACGCCACTTTCGTTACCAAGGCGTTACGAATGGTAACGCGGGGCGTTACGGCGCTACCATTCGGCGTTACTTGACAAAAAGCGTTACAGCGCTACCGGCGACAAAGCTGGCAGGCTGTAGCGCCCCAATCCCCTACCCGGGCGTTACTATCCCAAATTCCAATTATGCGCAATTTCCTCCACATCCCACATCCGTGTGGTTCGAACCCCAGTTCTCTGGGGGTGAGAAAATGGGCAACACGTATCTCCCACTGCACCAATTGTCTATATTGTTCTATAATGGGATTCTATATTATTATTATCATCATGGATTGTTCTATATTATCTTTATTACTATAATGGGATTCTATATTATTATTATCATTATTTTAGATAAACTAGTAAATAATAATGAGAGTAAGTTTTATTTAAAATTATATTTTCTTTAATCTTTCCATGGTTAGAAACTAATGAATTTTTCTATCAAATCCGAAAAAGAAAACATGAACATACTTAATCAAAAAAATGATCATTAATTTTAATGGGAATTTCTAAAAAAAATATGAACATACTTAATATTTATTTTTGTTAATATCGTAATTAATTTGTTAATATTTTTAATATCATTTTTGTTAATATTTGTAAATTATCTTAATTTGTTAATATTTGTAAATTATTGAAATTTTTAAATATTTGAAAAAATATTTTAGTATTCTGAAATTTATTTTAATATTTTGAAATTGAACGTCCGTAACGCCCTGAGTAATGCCCAGGGCGCTACTAATACTTCGGCCCAAGTGCGCAGGGCGTTACAGGCGCTACTAGCTCAGCAGGCCTCGGCGTAGCGCCACGAAATGCCGCTGGGCGCTCTGCGCTTTCGGCCCCATGTGCGCCAGAGGCGTTACAGGCGTGCAGCGCCTCCAACTACGTAGTGTTATGATGAAGACCGAGCCTCTGTTTGAGGCGGTCATGCGGCGAGCACCTTCGCGCAATTCTTCAATTAAGTCGAGTTTGGCACGGAGCCCTTGAGCATTGGCCGTCGGTGAAGTTGATCATACGGATTGTAGGGAGGTCTACCTCAATAGGTAGGAGCGCATCTGCGCCGTATACTAGAGAGAAAGGCGTCTCTCTGTGGGGGTTCGCGTTGTGGTGCGATAGTCCCATAAGACACTTGGGAGTTCGTCTACCCAGCGGCCCTTGGCCCCATCCGGGCGTTTCTTGAGGCCTTCCTTGAGGTTCGGTTGGTGACCTCAACCTGCCCATTAGGCGGGGTGTGCCACCGGGCAAAAGCATGCGGACATTATTGTCCTGTGCCCATTGTTGGACACCTTTGATGGCGGCCAGTGCCATTATACGTAATAATAGCACGAGGGCTGCCGTGGCAGAACAAGATTCTTCCAAAGAAACTTGATAATCTTGGCGGAAGTGATGGAGACCAGGGGTTCTACCTCGACCCATTTAGAAAAATAATCAATTGCTACAACACAGAAGCGGTACTGACCTGGAGCGGTCGGCATTGGACCAATGAGGTCGAGGCCCCACAGGGCGAAAACCTTTGGATTTGTCGATCTTTGGAGATTCCGTGGATGGTAGCCGCTGGATGCGAGAATTGATTTGCTTGGTGGCACGTTTTGACAGTCTGGCGGCGTCCTTTTTCAAGGTAGGCGGTAGTACCCTTGACGGAGGGCTTTGTGGGCAAGCGCCTCCGCAGCGATGTGAGCGCCACAATTGCCTTGGTGGAGAGTGTCCAAGACAGAGCATCCCTCAAGGGTGCTAAGGCACCGTTGTAGAGGCGCCGCAAACCCGTGATGCCATAATTGGTCATCAATGAGGACGAAGCGGAGGGCTTGCTTGCGAACTTGGGGATCTGTGGTGCTGGCTTTTAGCGCAGCAATGATAGGGTTTCTCCAGTCTGTGACTGGATCCTGCGTTGCTAGAGAGGCAATATCAATACCTTCCGTGATGGAAGGACTGGTCGAGTGGTGTGGTAGAGGAGTCTTTCCCTTTGATAGCATATCTGCTGTAGTGTTTTGAGCGAGGAACATGTATAAAGATGACTTCTTCAAAGTCGGTTCGTAGGGTGTTTACCAACTTAAGGTATTTGATCGGGGTGGCGTCCTTGCACTCGGCGCACCCTTGAACACAGGTGAATCACCAGTGCGAGTCACTTGTGGACATGGAGGCGGCGAATGCACTGCCCTTGTGGCGAGTTTCAGCCCGGCGACGAGGGCCTCATATTACGCAACATTGTTAGTTACTTGAAATTGAAAAGAGACACGAAGGAATACTTCCATACCTAGGGGTCCACGTAGATACACACCCCTGCGGGATTCGAGTTTGGATGAGCCATCCACAAATAAGTCCCATTCGGGAGGAGTGGGGACGAGGTGTGGGGCCTGCTCGGGGCCGAGAGTACATCAGCATTTGAGAATTCCGCAATAAAGTCGGCGAGGGCACGGCCCTTAATTGCCTTTCTGGGCTCATAATTGATGTTAAAGCCGCCAAGATTCGATGCACCACTTGGCGGCGCCACAGAATGTTCGGGCGCCCGAGGATGTCTGAATTGGCAAGTCCGTTCGGACTATAATAGTGTGCCCTTGGAAATAGGGCTTGAGCTTCCTTGCTGCATATACAAGGGACAATATAGCCTTTTGGAGGAGGATACCTTGTTTCTGTATCTTGGAGAGTGTGGCTGGTGTAATAGACCGGCCATTGCTTGGCGGCTTCTTCCTTAATAAGGACAGAAGCGACACTTCTTTCTGAGGTGGCGAGGTAAAGGACCAGGTCATCGCCTGGCCTAGGGCACTTGAGTGCGGTAGTTCTTGCAGGTGTCGTTTGATGGAGGCATATGCCTCCCGACACTCCTCCGTCCATTTGCAAGCTTTTTCTTGCGAATCGATCGAAGAAAGGTTTGCAGCGATCACTTAGTTTAGAGGCAGAATCGTCCCAAGGCCACTAGCTTTCCTGCCAGTTGTTGGACTTCCTTGAGCCCCCTAGGGGTGCGCAAGGTGGTGATTGCTTCAATCTTTTTGGGATTTGCATGGATTCCTCCTTTGGAGATTTGGTATCCCAGGAACTTCCCTTCGCCTACGCCGAAGATACACTTCTTTGGATTTAATCGCATATTGTATTTGCGGAAGTTGTCGAATGTTTCCCTCAAGTCTGTGAGATGGGTTGGGGCGGCCTTGCTTTTGACCACAATGTCATCCACATAAGCTTCAAGATTTCGGCCAATCGGCTGCGAAGACTTGATTTACAAGCCTTTGGAAGGTGGCCCCGCATTTTTAAGCGAAGGGCATTCGATATAATGATATACGGCTTCGCCGATAGTAAAGGCGGTTTTACCGCGTCCTCGGGTCCATAAAGACTTGGTGGTACCCGCTATAAGCATCGAGAAAAGAAAAAACCGAGTGATGAGCGGTTGAGTCAACCAGATTGGTCAATGGATGGTAAAGGATAGGGGTCCCTTGGGCAGGCCCTATTAACCCCCTTGTAGTCCACGCAAAGTCGCCACGACCGCCCTCTTTATCGGCGAGGACAATATTCGCAACCCATTCGAGTAGTGAACTTCCTTGATTATATTTGCCTTAAGCAATTTCTGCACTTCGGTGCGTACAAAGTCACTTACGGTCGAGGCCATGCCCCTTGTTTTCTGTCTAACCGGGCTAAAGCCGGGAGTACACTTAACTTGTGAGAAATAACAGCGGGATCAACTCTGGTAGGTCCTCGGGGCTCCATGCGAAGACATCACTTTGTTGGCATGGAGGAGGTGGATGAGCGCTTGCTGGTCTTTTCCTCGAGGTCCTTTCCCACCCGAAACTTCTTCCCGGGAGAGATCTCAACTTCTTCAAAGGCTCGGACAAGTCGGGAGCAGCTTCGCCACGAGACCCGGCTTCCTCTGCGGGTGCCTTCCTCTTAGGCTCGGATGGCCGGGAAGGCTGCGGGGGCCGGCGAGGCGAGACATAATTGCCTCTGGCCACATTACAGTTGACAAAGATATAGGCATCCCGGCCGCGATGTGAAAAACTAGAGTCGAGTTCGCACATCACGGCGGACATGGAACTCGGTTTGAGTATGTCGCCCGATGATGGCGTTATATGGCGTAGGTAGATCCGGGACAATAAAGTCCACATAGCTCGAATGACATACCTGCTTTTTCTCCTTGGTGGTTCCCATCATCATATAGGGCAGGGTGATCGACCCCAAGGTTGGGATTTCATCCCGTCCTATTCCAAAGGTGGCGCCCTTCGCGGGCTGAATTTGTGACAAAGGCACCTTTGCCTCAACCAAAGTGTGCTTGTAGATCACGTTGGCATTCGCCCCCGTATCCCTGTAGAGTCTATCGACGTCCCATCCCGCAGTACGGGCCGTAATAACCAAGGGGTCAGCGTGCGGTATTGCCACCGAGGAGCCAGCGCTGCGATGCACAAACTGAGTAGAGGCGTGGGGTATCTGGTAGATCTGCCTCATATGACGGCGTCTTGCCGAAGCGCCTTCACACTTTGTGTGATTACGCCGATATGTCCCCTTGCCGGGGGACTGGGCAATTCTCTGACACAGGTTTCTTTGGGAGCGCCCCGCCGGCGGTCCTCCAGTCGGCGCCCTTCACGGTCACCTTCTCTTCTACGGTCCTCGGTTTGGAGCAAGTACTCCCGAGCTTGCCTTGAGCCAGCATTTCTCCAATCATACGCTTGAGCTCAAAACAGTCCTCAGTGTCGTGACCTTTGTCACGGTGGTAGCGGCAAAACTTGTTGCTTTGCCTTGTTATTTCTTGGGAGAGGGGGCGAGGCCAAGTGGGGACCGCCCTCTTTTGTTCCAAGGCATGGAGAATGTTGGTACGAGATTCCCTCAGCGGGGGAAGAGAAATGTATGCCCTTTCCCTACTGGGGGGCGTGGGGTACTGCCTTTGAGACCTAGGATCCGGTCGCGAGGGTTGTCCCTTGGCGTCCGCCGTGGCGGCTCTGGCGAGTGGTCGAGTGACCTCTTCCGTATTCATGAACCGCGACGCTGTACTTAAGAATTGTTCCATGTTGGTGGGCGGGTTAGTGTGGACATCCACAAAGAAAAGGGACTCCCAGCGGAGGCCTTGGATAGCTGCAAGCAGGCGAGCTTCTTCTCCCGGATTAGGGACACGGATAGACTCGGCACAGGCGTTGAATATATTCTCGAGGGCTCATCCTTTTACGCCGTATCTTAAGAAGGTGTCCCGCCGTTTTAGGAGGTGGTTTGGATACCACAAAATGGTTGGAGAAGTTGCGGGACAGCTCCTCGAAGGAATCAAACCGTTTGTCCCGGAGAGTGGTGTACCAGTTGGCAGCGGCCCCAGTAAGTGTGGAGCTGAAAGCTCTACGAGGCGTGTTGTCGTCCGCCCTTGCTATTGCCATTGCGGAAGCATGTGGCTGGAGATGAATATCGAGTCAGACAGGCCATCATAAGCATCCGGCTTAGGCTGTGGCCCAGTCGGAAGAGGGTTTCTAAAACCCTGCGAGTAAAGGTTGGAGTCAGAGGTGGTCAGGACCCATCCTGGAGATATTATGGACACTGGCCCTTTCATCTCTTTTTCCACTTCCTCTAATCGTCTAGTAAGCGCGATAAGTAATGACGAAGAAGGATCGGGGTTACTTACTTGCCGAGGAGGAGTAGGCTGGCGTTCGGGCTGATTAGTCCGCGGCGTTCCAACGCTATCCGAACGCCCGAAGAGTGGTGGCGAGAGTTTCACGTAAGTTGAAAGCAACCGCCTCGGTGATCGTTTGCGGGGCGGCCGGATCGAGGCCCGTTGGAGGGTGTTTGGAGGTGGAGTGTTTCGCTCACGAGGCATGTTACGGGCAACGTGGGAGGAGCTCTCCTCCGTTGAGTGAATAGAGAGTTCTCCCTGTTGTGGGGGAACGTGGTTCGGGGATGGCTCTGATGGTGGATCATTGTTCGTATTTATTCCGGGAGGATTCCTCCTCCCTTGACGACTGTTCCTGTTGGCACTCCGGGTGGTTGGCATGACTTATTGCTTGTGGTTTGTAATATGGGTTTATAGCAAGAACTTTCGTTCCCACAGACGGCGCCAAACTGATAGTCTCGTTCCTAAGGAAGGCCCGGACTCTCAGTTGATGTGGTGGAGAAGATGATGTTCTTGAGACTCCAAGCTTGCTGTTCAGAGTAATCTGTAAAAGATAGGAAGAATACTCAGAAGTAGCAAGAGGGGAGTGGGGGGGGGCGTGTAGTAGCTTACCCGATTTAGGGTGGACATCACCCTATTTATAGAGTGATGCCGGGAGAAGAGCCTCCCAGGTTGAAGCCCTTAGACAGGCTGTTTGAGATAAGTCATGTCGGTGATTGGAGATAAGGCGGCTGTGATGATGAAGATCTCAGCAAACCGCCTTAGGTGATTCACTTGTCGAGAGAATGTCGGCGTATAAATCTGGTGAAGATCTCCCGGGCTCGTGCTGCCCTCCTTATTGGCCGTTGATGTCGAGACGACCAAGTGGTCTATTTTCAAGTGGAGCAAGCGGTGGGCGAAGGCCCATAGGGGCGAAGGCCCCAAATAGAATATAGCCAAATAAGGGGTGAGGTTGCACGAACACAGGTACCAAGGCCTTATGCAGGCGGGGCCGGTATAGGTAGGAGGCTGGGAGTAAGACCCATGGAGGCGAAGGAGATCACGAGGCTCGCCCTAAGACCGCGAGGGGGCCGCGCGAGGCTTTAGAAACGCAAGGGTGAGTATGAGACGTCGCCCTGCGAGTCCGGAGGCCGCGAGGCGCAGGACCTCGCGCGAGCGTCGGAGACCACAAGGATGAGACCTTGCGAAAGCGTCTGGAGACCACAAGGATGAGACCTTGCGAAGCGTCTTGGAGACCACAAGGATGAGACCTTGCGAAGGCGTCTGGAGACCACAAGGATGAGACCTCTCCAAAGGCCTCGTATGATTACGATGCAACGCGAGGCGCGATTGCTTGGGTAGTGTACCGGATACATAACATGCTCAGACAGATGACATGCGTGCATATACACCTACAGAGCCGACCAAGGAAAACCTTAGAAGACCCAAGTGCGGGATCTAGGAGAAACTCTGAGATCAGAAGATCCCCGCAAGTACCGCTGCTGCTGCTAACACACCAACAAAAGAGATAAGTCAGTTAACTGTAAAACCCATATGCTATACTTAGCATAAAATCAAAGTTTGAAAACAGACTATAACCTCTACCGAGACTACCCCTATAAACTTAATAGAAGTTCCGTGTCGGAACTGCAGATACCTGATTATAGAACAGAAAGCACCACGGAACTCTATTTCGCTGGCTGCTTGTCAGATACACCAGAAAGGTGGTAAACAGAAGGGGGTGAGTCCTTGAGAGGACCCGATGAGGCTTGGGTAAGATACGGTTTGCACATTGATAGTCTCGTTCCTAAAGAAGGCCCGGACTCTCAGTTGAAGTGGTGGAGAAGATGATGTTCTTGAGACTCCAAGCTTGCTTGTTATGAGTAATCTGTAAAAGATAGAGAGAATACTCAGAAGTAGCAAGAGAGGAGTGGGGGGGGCGTGTAGTAGCTTACCCGATTTAGGGTGGACATCACCCTATTTATAGAGTGATGCCGGAGAAGAGCCTCCCAGGTTGAAGCCCTTTAGGCAGGCTGTTGAGATAAGTCATGTCGGTGATTGGAGATAAGGCGGCTGTGATGATGAAGATCTCAGCAAACCGCCGTAGGTGATTCACTTGTCAGAGAATGTCTGGCGTATAAATCTGGTGAAGATCTCCCAGGCTCGTGCTGCCCTCCTTATTGGCCGGTTGATGTCAGACGACCAAGTGGTCTATCTCCAAGTGGAGCAAGCGGCGGGCGAAGGCCCAAATAGAATATAGCCAAATAAGGGGTGAGGGTTGCACGAACCTGGGTACCAGGGCCTTATCTGGACGGGGCCAGTATAGGCAGGAGACTGGGAGTAAGACCCATGGAGGCGAAGGAGATCGCGAGGGCTCGCCCTAAGACCGCGAGGGTGGCCCACGCGAGCCTCGAAAACGCAAGGGTGAGTATGAGGCGTCGCCCATGCGAGACTTGAGGCCCGCGAGGCGGGACCCCGCGTAGGTGAGGCTGGAGACCACAAGGATGAGACCTCGCGAAGGCTATCTTTGGAGACCACAAGGATGAGGCTTCCTCAAAGGCCTTGTACGATTATAATATGACGCGAGGCGCGTTTGCTTGGGTAGTGTACCAAGATGCCTCCTCACGAGAGCGGAGTATGGGCGGGGTCACGTACTCCGTTTTTGAAAAGTACTTTCTTTGAGGACCGACGTAGCAGCCATAAGTGAAAATCTTCTTTGAGGATAGCAGCCATAAGTGAAAATCTTCTTGAGGACCGACGTAGCAGCCATAAGTGAAAATCTTTGTGATCCTTGTGAGTTTTTGAGGAGGGGGGCATTTGCTTGGGTAGTGTACCAAGATGCCTCCTCCTGAAGGCAGAGTATGGGCAGGGTCCCGTACTCTGCTCAAATTCAAAGTCTCTGGAGTTGGCGAAGGCGCTTGGGCCGTTTGCGGACCGTTTGATTGTGAAGGCAGCGAAGAGTCCCTTCACATTTAATGCGGGAGAGATAAAGGAAGATGGGAGGTTTCTTGGCCGTTATGGGACGCAACACGTGGCGTCGTAGGGTCGATTACTCTTTGCAAAAGCGTTTCGCCTTTTCGCACGGCAGGGGAGAGGCTTAATAACCGCTGGATGCTGACACGCGGCGCCTTAGGAGCCGATCACGCTTTAAAAAGCGCTTTTTCATTTTGGCGGGCTTATAAAAGCGTACCCGAGAAGATTGAAGCCTTTCTTCTCCACTCTTGCATTTGTTCGCTCTGCTCTGAGTAACCCTTTCGTATTCTTGCGTTTCTTGAATATTTCATCGGCAGTTGAGGGTTTTTTTTGCGGTGGTTCCTCCTTTTCGTTTGAGATTCCGCCGGTTAAGCTGTTCATTTGCCAACCGCTCCGTCCGTTCTTGCTCACTTTGTTTAACAAATCGGTAAGTTTTACTTCCCGCTTTGAGTGCTTCAAGTTCTCTGGCGCTGAGCGTTTGTGAAATGCCTTTCTTTGGGCTGTTTGATTTATATGCTGTTTGTTCTTCTTTTTGTAGAGATGGATTCCAAGGAAGCTGTTCGCCCAGTGGTCGCTCCTCTCGAGAAGACCACAGTGAAGTTCGAGAGAATTCACCAGGAAATGGTGGGGGCCTTCTGGCCCGTGGGGAAAACGCCGGTATACGCGTCCCGTGCGGGCGTTTGTCGGGCGATGGGTTGGCCCGTCACCGAGGAGAACAAGGAGAACCGGGTGTTGTGCTGTGCAGCGCGGCTTGCGGCGGGATTACGGTATCCCTTTCCGCATGGCCCAGTGCAAGATCTTTGCGCTGATTGGGAATGCCCCCAACTCGGTTGGCGCCCAATACTTTCACGAGTATCGCGGGCTTTATTGTCGCCTTTGCCACATGGCGGCGTGAAGCCATTCGCCGACGTCTTCAACCGTTTCTATCGGTTGGAGCTGAGGAGTGGGGGTGCGTTCTTCTACGTCACTCCCATAAACGTTGGAGGTAACCACTCCATCTCCTTCACTGCCTCACCCAGATCCTACCATAATTGGCATGGATCTTTTTTCTTCTTGCCCCGCGAGGGCTCATGGGACTTTCCCGTGGCGAGGACGCGACAATCCTTGCAAAGCATTGTGCGGAGGCCTGAGCTGACTCACGGGGAGTGCGGTGGCGAGGCATATGTTCAACTCTTGGGGTGGTTGGACGATGTCTTTTCAAGGAGCGCGTGCGATGCGTTCTTCCCCTTCTCGGCTGCCCAATCGGCGAGACCACCACGAGGTGGGCTGGGATCGGCACGGGTTTCGTCTTTGGACCACGAGGTGCCCCCGCCATGCGAGGATGGGCTCCGTCCATCGTGGGACAACGATAGACTCTTTCTACGCTGCTCGGCGGCGCCCAAAGGTACGTTGCGCACACATACAAATATCTGTAAATTTGTAAGAGTGCAGTAGAACCTGGTCTAAAGTCCCTCTTTGTCTGCAGATGTCGTCGTAGAGTCTGCAGCGAAGCCCAGGCAAGAAAGCATCCATGCGTATTGCCCAACGAGTGCACCTGGCACTGTGCACTTGGGAAGATGCCCTGCCATGGCGGTCAAGGTGTTGGGACCCATTGTCCCCAAACTGCCCAAAAAGAGGGCTGGTATCAAGGCTTCGATGATTTCTCAGCCGGAGAAGAAGAAGAGAAAGGTGGCTGCGGCGCAGCCTGGAGCAGGGAGTGCCCTTGCCGTTGCTGAGGGATCCAGGGTCGTGGAGTCGGCCGAGAGGCGGAGAGGCCTGCTGAGGCGAGAGGGTCTCTTGCAGCCCTTTTAGCTGCGGAGGCCGGGGAGCTGCTAGGGAAGAAGTTCCCGGTGTTACGGAGGAGGCTGGAGAGCCCGTGGCGATCCCCATCCTGCGGAGGAAGCGGCGGAGCTGTGGCTGAAGAAGCCGGAAGAGTGGAGGTTGAAGTGCCTCTCGCTGTTGGAGAGGCCGTGCCCTCGCGGAGAGCCCAAGGAGCGCCAATAGACAGCTGTTCCCATAGAGGCTGTACCCCTTTCGGTGGTGCAGCCTATTTCTCCCGAGGAGGCTGCTGCTGAAGCCTTCGTGTCTGCAGGCTTTTGCAAGTCCCTCACCAGCCCAATGCGAGGATCTGCCTGGGTACGTGGTGGCTGCAGAGATCCTTTCTGGGGGAAAGGTGCCCCCTCGTAAGGGCAAACTGTCAGCGGCTGACATCCTGATCTCTATGAGAAAGTGGGGCATCCACGCTACCAAGGCCATTGGGGGTTACGGCCTACGGGAGGTATCGAGTCACTCTGTGGAGGGTGGAGACCCTAATGCCGAGGATGTGGTCCCTGCAGCAACCCCTCTGGAGAGGGGATCCACGAAGTGGTTCTCCCGGGGAGAAGGCCCCGCCACGAAGGGAAGGGGATTCTGCGGATTGAGGAGATTTCTTCTTCCTCGGCGGCGAGGCCCACAGGGAGGGTGTGCAGTAGCGGTCCTCTACGAGGGCTAGTGGTTGGGAGATTGTCCAACCTTCCAGCAGCCAGCTGGAAATCAATGAATGGAGGCGTCCTCCTGCTGGTGAGTTTTTCTGACTTGAAAGCGTTTTCTTGCTTTGAGTTCGTAACTCTGCTATCCAATTGTTGATGACTGTACTTTGTAGGTGCGGGCCCTTCAGGCCAAAGGGTTGGTCCCTGTGAGGCCCTCGTGGACCAAGGGGTCCTGACAGAGATCCCTGCAGATTTGGGGACCAGGACCGAGGTCCTTGAGAAAACCGGAGTCTGGTCTCACGATTTGGAGCGGAGGCGAGTTGCTGCCAAGTCTGTCCCCAAGTGGTCGAGGAGCCGAGACCTCACGAGAGTCCGGAGGCACGAGACCGAGGCTCGGGGTGTACGAGGAGCAAGGGAGGCTCTGAAAGATGCATGGGATCCGGTCTTCCTTCTCAGGAACAGTAGTTCACTGCTGCGGGGAGGGGTGCAAACCCTCCAATCCTGCACTGGAGGGCTGCGCACCCCTACGACGAGGAGGTGACCGGCGGAGCCTGGACTCCCTGCTGAATTCATGAGGGAGGCAGCTCAGCAAAGTCTGCAGTAAGACAGCTTGGTCTTTATGTATAAGTTCGATTTTAGCCTCTTTCTGCCTCTGCTTTAATAGCACTTTGGGATGTAGGCGGCTGTCAAAGGATATCTTGCTCTTGAGCAATGGCATGACTTCTGAAGTATGCCAATAAGCGGGACGAGCCCAAATATCGAGATTGCTTCTCTCGGGAGGAGGCTGGAGGCCTCAAAGAAGAGGAGGAGGAGCTTAAAGAGGAGCATGCCAAGCGTGTGGCCCAACTAGAGAGTTGGTGCGATTATGGCAACAAGAGCGGGCACACGGCATGCGGTACCGGTGGGAGCAGGCCTCCTTACTTGATGTTGCGAAGCAACGCTTCCTTCAGCAGTAGCAATCTGGAAGCCAAGCGGCTTGAAAATGCTGTTTTGAAGGAGTCCCTCCTTTCTTTGGAGGCGAAACCAAAGCTGCCCTTGCGGTGGTGAAGGCCCGAGTTGAGCGGCGAGGCCGCGGCGAGAGGAGGCGAAGCTCTGCCCGAGCTCAAGCGAGAGAAGAAGGTGGAGGAGGCTTGCTTGCTGCTGAGGCTGCCATGAAGGCACGCCTGGAGGTCGCCACTGATCTGGAGAAGGCAATGGCCTCAGTGCGGGAGATGGAGAAGGCTCTGGGCCTTCCCTCCTTTGAAGGTGAGGATCCTGAGTCCTCTTCCTCTATCAAGGTGTCCATCCCTGAGTGGATGCCTCGGCGGTGGAGAAACTTGGCGAGATCAAGCCCTAGGCGAAGCGGGGCGCAAGCCTACGAGGAGGGCTGGCTGCGATACCGCTTCCAAGTGGAGAAGGCGTTCCCAGGCGAGTCTTGGGATCTGGATCTTTGCTAATACTAGTAGCCCAACAGTAGAGGCTCTGCTCGACTGGGGAGAGCAGGGAAAGAAAATGGGCGAAGCCTGGTATGCCCTTTTGGATTAGGGTGGAGGTTCCAACATGTGGATGCCCCCCTTTCTTTTTTGCATAAGGAACACCTGCATTCATGCATATTTTTGCAAATAGTAGATGAAGTAAAGTTTCATTTTACCTTCCTTGTCTTGTAGCCTCGCTTTTATTTCGCGATAGTAGTGTAGGGTACGTTAGCCGGGTTAACAACCCTAGGCTAAGTCCTGTTTGTGGGGAGAAGCCTTTACGAGGCTCATAATGCGAAGCCACGAGAGATTACCTTGTCCAGAAGCTGAAGACTCGGTATGAGTTTGTAGTGATGAGGCACTTATAATCCGCAACTGCGGGGCCCCAAATATCATTCCAGATGACTTAAGGGTTCACTTGCTGAGACACGCTGTGATGGAGACCACTTGTTGGGACAAGTTATAAGGGTCTTTTTAGGGCTTGCGGAGGAGATACCCCACGAAGACCATGGGCAATTTTCAGGAGCAAGCCCTTGGGTAGTGTACGGTGTACCAAGTAGAAGACCCTGCAGGTCGCTCACCATATATATGAAAGGAGCAGTAAAAACTCAGTTTACCTCAAGCACTGAAGTCGCGCGTTTGGCGAAGGCGGTAGGGCACTTGTTGAGACAAGCGAAGAATCATCGAGGTTTTGGGAGTGAGACCCGGTGCGGTGTTGAGGAGCCCGTTCGCAAGGTCTGCTGTGGCGCTCGAGGATGACTTACACATAGACCTCCCTGAATGAGCCAAAAAAGGGGGTAACCATTCCGCAGAGCACCGGGAATACCCTTGGGGCGGGGCGAGTTGAAGGTCAGGTTGGGGAATGAGACCCGCAACCACTGTGTGGAGAAGTCCGAGCGGAAGGTCTGCTGTGGCGTGCGAGGGCGACTTACACATAGACCTCCCTGAAGGAGCCAAAGGGGTTACCCTTCCGCAGCGCAAGGCGACCCTTGGGGCGGGGCGAGTTGAAGGTCGGTTGGGGAATGAGACCCGCAACCACTGTGTGGAGAAGTCCGAGCGGAAGGTCTGTTGTGGCGTGCGAGGGCGACTTACACATAGACCTCCTGAAGGAGCCAAAGGGGTTACCCTTCCGCGGCGCAAGGGGGCTACCCTTGGGGCGGGGCGAGTTGAAGGTCGGTTGGGGAATGAGACCCGCAACTACCTGTGTGGGGGAGTCCGTGCGGAAGGTCTGCTGTGCCGCGTGAGGGCGACTTACTCATAGACCTCCCTGAAGGAGCCAAAAGGGGGTTACCCTTCCGCAGCGCAAGGGGGCTACCCTTGGGGCGGGGCGAGTTGAAGGTCAGTTGGGGAATGGGACCAGCGACCACGTGTGTGGGGTAGTCCGAGCGGAAGGTCTGCTGTGGTGTGCGAGGACGACTTACACATAGACCTCCCTGAAGGAGCCAAAAGGGGGTTACCCTTCCGCAGCGCAAGGGGATTACCCTTGGGGCGGGGCGAGTTGAAGGTCGGTTGGGAATGAGACCCGCAACCACTGTGTGGAGAAGTCCGAGCGGAAGGTCTGCCGTGGCGTGCGGGGCGACTTACACATAGACCTTCCTGAAGGAGCCAAAAAAGGGGGTTACCCTTCCGCGGCCCAAGGGGCGGGGCGAGTTGAAGGTCGGTTGGGGAATGAGACCCGCAACCACCTGTGTGGAGAAGTCCGAGCGGAAGGTCTGCTGTGGCGTGCGAGGACGACTTACACATAGACCTCCCTGAAGGAGCCAAAAAAGGGGGTTACCCTTCCGCAGCGCAAGGGGGCTACCCTTGGGGCGGGGCGAGTTGAAGGTCAATTGGGGAATGAGACCCGCAACCACCTGTGTGGAGGAGTCCAAGCGGAAGGTCTGCTGTGGCGTGCGAGGGCGACTTACACATAGACCTCCCTGAAGGAGCCAAAAGGGGGTTACCCTTCCGCAGCGCAAGGGGGTTACCCTTGGGGCGGGGCGAGTTGAAGGTCGGTTGGGAATGAGACCCGCAACCACTGTGTGGAGAAGTCCGAGCGGAAGGTCTGGCGTGGCGTGCGAGGGCGACTTACACATAGACCTCCTGAAGGAGCCAAAGGGGTTACCCTCCCGCAGCGCAAGGGGTTACCCTTGGGGCGGGGCGAGTTGAAGGTCAGTTGGGGAATGAGACCCGCAACCACCTGTGTGGAGAAGTCCGAGCGGAAGGTCTGCTGCGGCGTGCGAGGACGACTTACACATAGACCTCCCTGAAGGAGCCAAAAGGGGGTTACCCTTCCGAAGCGCAAGGGGAGTACCCTTGGGACGGGGCGATTTGAAGGTCGGTTGGGGAATGAGACCCGCAACCACCTGTGTGGAGAAGTCCAAGCGGTAGGCCTGATGTGGCGTGCGAGGGCGACTTACACATAGACCTCCTGAAGGAGCCAAAAGGGGTTACCCTTCCGCGGCGCAAGGGGTTACCCTTAGGGCGGGGCGAGTTGAAGGTTAGTTGGGAATGAGACCCGCAACCACCTGTGTGGAGAAGTCCGAGCGGAAGGTCTTCTGCGGCGTGCGAGGACGACTTACACATAGACCTTCCTGAAGGAGCCAAAAGGGGGTTACCCTTCCGCAGCGCAAGGGGATTACCCTTGGGGCGGGGCGAGTTGAAGGTCGGTTGGGAATGAGACCCATGACCACTGTGTGGAGAAGTCCGAGCGGAAGGTCTGTTGTGGCGTTCGAGGACGACTTACACATAGACCTCCCTGAAGGAGCCAAAGGGGTTACCCTTCCGCGGCGCAAGGGGTTACCCTTGGGGCGGGGCGAGTTGAAGGTCGGTTGGGGAATGAGACCCGCAACCACACTGTGTGGAGAAGTCCGAGCGGAAGGTCTGCGTGGCGTGCGAGGACGACTTACACATAGACCTCCTGAAGGAGCCAAAGGGGTTACCCTTCGTAGCGCAAGAGGGCTACCCTTGGGGCGGGCGATTTGAAGGTCAGTTGGGGAATGAGATCCGCAACCACCTGTGTGGAGAAGTCCGAGCGGAAGGTCTGTTGTGGCGTGCGAGGACGACTTACACATAGACCTCCCTGAAGGAGACAAAAGGGGGTTACCCTTCCGCAGCGCAAGGGTGTTACCCCTGGGGCGGGGCGAGTTGAAGGTCAGTTGGGGAATGAGACCCGCAACCACCTGTGTGGAGAAGTCCGAGCGGAAGGTCTGCTGTGGCGTGCGAGGGCGACTTACACGTAATATGAGCGCAAGNCATCCGTATGAAAGTTGCGGGGGAGAAGACGACCATCATGGTCTTGTAGTTCATAGACTCCCGGGCGAACTTGTTTATGAACAATATAAGGCCCGTCGAGTTAGGTCGCAGGACACCTGTTTGGGGTCGCGAGCGGTGAGGGTCGACTTAAGCAAGGCAAGGCCTCCTGTTGCAGCGCCTTAGGTTAGGGATTCCGCTCCTATTAGGCTGGGGTGCGGGAACGTGAATATCAGATTGGCGCCGTCTGTGGGAACAAAAGAAACGAAAAGTTCTTATCGTAAACCCATATTACAAACCACAAGTAGCAAGTCATGCCAACTACCATGCCAACTACGGAGTGCAAGTAGGCACAGCCGTCGGGAAGGAGGAATCCTCCCGTGATTTAACACGAACAACGATCCACGATCGGAACCATCTCCAACCAACGTTCCCCCACAACGGGGAGAACTTTCTGTTCATTCAATGGAGGAAAGCTCCTCTCACGTCAATCGTAACTTGCCCCAGGAACGCAATACTCCACCACCAAACACTTCACCAACGAGCCTTGATCCGGCCGTTCTGCAAACAATCACTGAGGCGGTCGCTCATAACTTGCGCGAAACACTCGCCACCACTCTCAGGGGCGTTCTGGATAGCGTTGGCTACGGACTAGTCAGCTGCCCCGCTACTCCGCCTCGACAAGTAAGTAACCCCGACCCTTCTTCGTCGTTACTTATCGCACTTACTAGACGATTAGAGGAAGTGGAAAAAGGGACGAAAGGGCCGTGTTCATAATATTTCCGAATGTGTCCGGACCACCTCTGACCCAACCTTTCACTCAACGGGTTTTGGAGACCCTCTTCCGAGAATAGTTTCGCCAGCCTAAGTTGGACGCCTATGACGGTCTCTCGGACCACGATATTTTGATATTCTCGTTCCCGGAGTAGGAGCGGATTCCCAATTGAATGGTTGATGAAGATGGTGTTCTTGAGACTCCAAGCTTGCTGTTCAGAGTAATCTGTAAAAGATAAGGAGAATACTCAGAAGTAGCAAGAGAGGAGTGGGGGGCGTGTAGTAGCTTACCCAGTTTAAGGTGGACATCCCCCTATTTATAGGGAGATGCCAAGAGAAGAGCCTCCCCCAGTTGAAGCCTTGGACAGGCTGTGAGACAAGACTGACAAGTCTGTCAGATGTAAGGAGATAAGTCTGTGTCAGACTGATTGGAGATAAGGCGGCTGTGATGATGAAGATCTCAGCAAACCGCCTTAGAAGATTCACCTGTAAGGGAATGTTTGGCGTACAAATCTGGTGAAGATCACTCATGCTCGTGCTGGCCTCCTTATTGGCTGATTGATGTCAGATGACCAAGTGGTCTATCTCCAAGTGGAGCAAGTGGCAGGCGAAGGCCTGCAAGGGGCGAAGGCCCAGATAGAATATAGCCAAATAAGGAGTGAGGGTCGCACGAACCTGAGTATAAGGGCCTTATCTGGGCGAGGCCAGTATAGGCAAGAGAGTCCTCGCGAAGGCGAGTTGAGGCTGCGGGAGTAAGACCCGCGAAGGCGAGTGAGATCGCAAGGGCGATACCTGAGACCGCGAGGGCAACCCGCGCAGGCCTAAGAGACGCAAAGGCGAGTGTGAGACATCGCCAAGGCGAGGCTTAAGGCCCGCGAGGGCAAGACCTCGCGCAGGTGAGATTGGAGACCTCGCGAAGGCGAGACTGGAGGCCGCAAGGGTGAGACCTTGCGAAGGCGGGGCCTGAGACATGTTGTATAGTTCGATGCGACGCGAGGACGCGTTTGCTTGGGTAGTGTATCAAGATGCCTCCTCCTGAGAGCGGAGTATGGGCAGGGTCCTGTACTCCGTTTTGGAGGTATTGTGTTGAGGACAATAGTAGTCATAAGTCTGGACTCGTGTGGAGTGTGAAGATCTTTTACGATCTGAAAAAATGTCGGATTCTTCACGATCCTTGTGGCGAGAGAGGGGGCATTCGCTTGGGTAGTGTACCAAGATGCCTCCTCCTGAAGGCAGAGTATGGGTAGGGTCCCGTACTCTGTTAAAATTCCAAGTCTTGGAGCTGGCGAAGGCGCCATGCTGCTTGTGGACCGTTTGGAGTGCAGCGGCAGTGAAGGGTCCTTTCAGCATTTAAAGCAGGAGAGATAACAGGAAGTGAAAGGTTTACTAACCGTTATGGGACGCGGCACGTGGCGCCCCAGGAGTTGATTACGCTTTTAAAAAGCGCTTCTCTGATTCTGCACGGTAGGTAGAAGGTTTCCTAACCGCTAGATGTCAGCACGTGGCGCCTTAGGAGCCAATTCCGCTAAAAAGTGCTTTTCATTTTGGCGGGCTTATAAAAGTGTATCCGAGAAGATTGAAGCTTTCCATCTTCATTCTCGTACTTTATTTTTTGTGCATTTGAACCGTTTACCGGCTGTTTGGGAGTTCTTCCTTGGTGATTCTCAACCTTCGAGACCTCACCGTCTATTCGTTTGCTGTTTGCTCCACCAGTTTCCTCAACGACGACTCAAGCAGGTAACATTTTTTTCACCAAGCACAGTGAGTGCTTTGATTTTTCTGAGCACAGAGAGTGCTTGACGAAATGCCTCTGTTAGGCCATTCCTATTTACATGTCTGTTGCCCGATTTCTTTTTGCAGAGATGGAGTCCAAAGAAGCTGTGCGCCCAGTGATTGCCACCGTGGAGAAGACCACGGTGAAGTTTGACAAGATCCACCAGGATATGGTGGAGGCCTTCTGGCCTGTGGAGGCAGTGCCTGTATATACGTCACGCTCGGGCGTCTGCCGGGCGAGGGGTTGGCCTGAGACCAAAGAGATCATGGAGAACTGGGTGTTGTGCCTGTACACGGCACAGCTTGCGGCGGGGTTGCGGTTTCCCCTTCCGCAGTTGGTGCAAGATTTGTGCGCCGATTGGGGGATGCCACCAACACAGTTGGCACCCAACACCTTTCTAACCATAGCAGGTTTCATTGTTGCCTGCCATATGGCCGGCGTGAAGCCCTTCGCTGACGTCTTCAACCGTTTCTACCGGCTGGAGCTGAGGAGTGGGAGTGCGTTTTTCTACGTCACTCCCATAAACGTCGGAGGTAACCATTCCATTTCCTTCACCGCCTCGCCCAAATCCTACCACAACTGGCACGGGTCATTCTTCTTCCTGCCCCGCGACAACTCATGGGACTTTCCCTGCGCGAGGACGCAGCTACCCGTGCATAGCATCGCGCGGAGGCCTGAATTGTCTTCTGAAGGAGTGCGGTGGCGGGCATACATCCAACTACTGGGGTGGTTGGACGACGTTTTCTCAAGGAGCGCTTGTGATGAGCTCTTCCCCTTTTCGGCTGCCCAACTGGATGAGACCACTCTGAGGTGGGCTGGGATTAGCACGGGCTTCGTGCTGGACCCTGAGGTGCCTCCGCCATACGAGGGATGGGCCCCTGCTCACCGTGGGACGGCGGTAGACTCTCTTTTTGCGGCACTGGCAGGGCCCAAAGGTATGTTTTGCATATATAAGTGTAATGCATAAGTGTAAGAGGCTTTAGTAAAACCTGGTCTGAAGCTTTCTTTTTGCTTGTAGATGCTTCTATGGAGTCTGGCGAAGGCCGGGGCAAGAGAGCGTCTATGCGCATTGCCCAACAAGTGCACCTGGCATGTGCATTTGGGAAGGATGCCCCTGCTGGGGCTGTCAAGGCGTTGGGGCGCATTACCCCCAAGCCGCCAAAGAAGAGGGCTGGGACTAAGTCGCCAGCAGTTCCTCAAGGGAAAAAGAGGAGAGTGGCCGCTAGTGCGGCGCAGCCTGGAGAGGGGAGTGCCCCTACTGCTGTTGAGGAGGCCAGGGGGCCTGTTGAGGCGAGGGGATCTGCAGCGGTCCCCTCTACTGAAGATGCGGCGAGGCCGGCTGGAGAGGCCAAGGGGCCTGTTGAAGCAGAGGGGTCTGCAGCAGTCCCTTCTACTGAGGAGGCTGCAGAGCCTGTTGGGGGGGAGGTTCCCAGTGTTGTGGAGGAGGCCGAGGAGCCTGCTGTTGAGATGGCCGGGGTCCCTCCCAGTGTTGAAGAGGCCATGCCCTCTGCAGAGGGCTCAGAGGGAGTGCAGGCAGGCAACGCTGCTCCCATAGAGGCTGTGCCCATATCAGTGGTGCAGCCAATCTCCCTTGAGGAGGCTGCTGCTGAAGCCTTTGTGTCTGGGCTCTTTGCGAGCCCCTCCCCAGTCCAAGGCGAAGACTTGCCTGGGCATGTGGTCGCGGCGGAGATCCTTACCAGAGGAAAAGTGCCTCCTCCCAAGGGGAAGATGTCAGCAGGGGAGATCCTGATCTCCATGAGGAGGAAAGGTAGGATGGCTGCTAAGGCCATTGGCAGTTCTGGCCAGCAGGAGGCCATGGTCACTCCTGTGGAGGAGGAGGTGGAAGCCACCATTGCAAGGGAGGAGGCCCCTGCAGCAACCCCTTCTAGGGAGGGGGTCCCTGAAGTGATTCCTTCAAGGGAGAAGGCCCTTGCGACAAAGGGGAAGAGGATCCTGAGGATTGAGGAGACTTCTTCCTCTTCTGATAGTGAGGCCCCAGAGGAGGGGGGTCTGGTAGCACGGTCCTCTGCGAGGACAAGTGGTTGGGAGATAGCTCAACCTTCCAGCAGCCAGCTGGAGGCCAGTGGATGGGGGCGTCCTTTTGCTGGTAAGTTATTTGTTTGATAGTGTGCCTTTCTTGTTTTGAGTTTGTACTTCAGCTCTCTCAGCTGTACTTGATATCTGCAACCCTTGTAGGTGCGGGGCCTTCTGGGCAAGAGCTTGGCCCTCGCGAGGTCCCAGTGGATCAAGGGACTATGACCGAGGTCCTTGAGGAGACTGGGGTTTGGTCCCATTTCTTGGAGCGGAGGCGAGTTGCTGCCAAGTCAGCCCCCAAGTGGTCTGAGGAGCCGGACACCCCGAGGGTCAAGAGGCATGAGGCCAGGGCCCTCCGAGGGTGTACAGGAGCAAGGGAGGCTTAAGAATATATATATATATATATATATATATATATATATATATATATATATATATATATATATGTATACAATCATCACAACAATAAAAGCAAAAATATGCACATGCAGCTACAGAGCCGACCCTAGGCCTAAACATCAAAATACCTCGCGGGATTCAGACCTAGTAGACAAAATCCCAGCCCGCAAGGTACTGCTGCAAAACATAACCAAGGCGAAGCCTCACGGAAACCTACTTGGGCCGCTTACTGCACCTACCTGAAATCCAAAAACAGAACCCAAAAGGGTGAGTCCTAAAGAGGACCCGTAAGGGATTTGGGGTAAGATAAGCATATGTAACCCCGCAAAATGTAAAAATAGCAATATACGTAATATATGCAATGTAATACAGAATATCGTGCATGTAATAAAAACAGATCAGAATCCCGAAGGATGTGCGATACTAAATTGCCATAAACCCTTATAACAAATCAGAACGACAGCCTCCCTCTAAGGGAGTCAGAAGCCGAAGCTATTACAGAAGCATGGTGCACCAGCTGGGGTAGCGAACCCACAACCTGCCGTAGGGTTAATGCACCAAGTATGCCACAAGGCATACACCAACAAACTACAGAAAGTACATTAAAGAATAAATATCCGAAATACCTTCAAAACAGAAGTGAAACAACACATACACATAAAGACTACAGAATATGACATAGGCAAATAATACCGAAATACTTGCAGAACAGAAAGTTAAACTAAAAATACACATATCTTACCACAAATAGCAGAACCAAAGCCTTACCTCACAAATCCAGAGTATTAGACTGATTCTGGACGACTTCCACACCACGACCCGAAACTCAGAAACCTCTCTTTTCCTACCCTCCGAACCTCAGAATCTGTCAAACCAAGTTGAATCAGCATCCTTATCGACCACTCTACCAAACTACACCCCGACCCCAAAACCGAAAATCCTAGACTTTCCGTAAAATTCCAGATTTCCACGAAACCTCGTAATTCGAACCAACTTAGGCAATGCAAGACTATACATTGTCAAACATAATCCAATAAGCAGAACTGATCAAATCCAACCTTAAAACCCTTCATTACCCGACATTTTTCGATAAACCCGCATAATTGCAACTTTTCTATTTCTTATCCGAATTCAACGTTTCAAACTTCAAACCACACCTAAATTCAACCCCAATACCATTTTAACATCCAATTCAATCAAAGCCAAACTCCAACATGGAAAAAGAATCATTCCAATAATTCGGTTCTTAACCAATATTTCACCCAACATCCAATTCAATCCATTCAAGCTACCAAACAACCATTCTAATCACCAATTACACTTCTAAACCAAGAATGCTAACCAATTGCATCCAAAACAACCAAATTCAACATTGAACATCAACCTAAATATTCGCCAAATGGGGGTTTTCTAACCCAACTTATTTTCCTTCAAATTGAAACCATAGATAGTCTTAGAATCATGCAAGGAACAACATACTAAGAGCATGATTCAAGAACACAAACACACACAATTTTAGAATTTTCCAACAAATTCGGCAATTTGGGGATTTTTACCCAAGGTGTGTTTTCCAAAATCCAACACTTGATTATCACTCCCATACAACCCAAGAACAACATACTAAAAGATGGGAGGAAGAAAATCATCCTAGCTTATAGCTAAGAACAAACTCATCATTCTCCAAAATCCACTCTTTTCTTCACAAAACTTAAATCCAACAAGTAAAGAGAAGAAGGAAGGAAGCTTACCAATTAAAGAACCCAAATCCTTGAAGATTTCATCCAAGAAGAAGAACTTCAAGCTTGGAGAGTGAGCTCCCATGGTGGCGGATGCTAGAGGAGGAAGAAGAAGAGAAGAAAAGAAATGAAATAATATCTCATTTAATAAAATAATAAGCCTTATATATTTATCCTTTCTTTAAAACCCATACTTCTCTACTTAAATAAAAATAAGCCATGTGTCCCTTATTCTCTCCCATTGCTGCCGAAAGTATGCTGCTGCCCATACCCCCACTATTGCTATTTTGTAGCCAATTACAAATTAATCTCCCAACTTTTCCAAAAGTTCCAATTTTGGCCCAAAACTAACTACCGAACTCCAAAATAAATGAAACTTGGACACAACCCTCAGAATATTATAACATTCATAAAACATGTTCCAAAAGTTCATTTACAATTCCAGAGTGTCCTACCGAGCTCGCTGAACCCGAACAAATACCGACGTGCGAGCGTGTCAACCTGAACCAAAATTCCGTCACACCAAAATTCCACAAAAATACTCATAAATTCCATCTTAAATTATAACATAACTTACCCCAAAGCCGTCAGAAAATTTCCATCCCGAGCCCCGGGATTCCCGTCCCGAGCCCCGGGAGTCGCCAGGAACCGAACGTACCGCCCCAAATATTAATCTCCACAAACACCTCCGTGACATTCTCACGACTCCAAAACCGCAAACGGCTTCTCAATCTGAGGTCTCGGAAGCGCTACCGAGCCTGCTGTACGTCCCGAGACGACCCCGACAACCCCCCCGGGGCCGGAAAAATATTTTCGGCGGAAACGTCCGGGGGACCCACACGACCTCAAATACGGAAGGGTTCGCCAAAATGATACCCGGATAGGGCTCGGGAGCCGCTGAACGCCGAAAACGTGACCGAGCCAAAACCGAGCCCTGGGTCACTGAACCCGCACCGTAACCAAAACCGAGCCTAGTGGACCAAGGGGCCATCACCCGGACCTAGGGACAACCGAGGTCCGCCCACTCTTGGAGCGAAGGCGTGTCGCTGCCAAGTCGGTCCCAAGTGGTCGAGGCCGGACACCCCGAGGGTCAACATGAAGCCAGGGCGCGAGGAGCAAGGGAAGCTCTGCGTGGGACCCGGTCTTCCTTCTCAGGAATAGCAGTTCACTGCTAAGGGGAGGGGAGCAAACCCTCCTATCCTGCCTGGAGGTGCTGCGCACCCCCTATGATAGGGAGGTGACAGAGCGGAGTTTGGATTCTCCTGCTGAGTTCATGAGGCAAGCAGCTCAACAGAGCCTGCAGGTAAGACAACTTCTGGTCTTTATATATGAGTTCAGCTTGCCCTCTTTCTGCCTTTGTCTAAATAAACCTGGATGCAAGCTGCCGTCAAGGGATACGCTGCCATGGAGCAGTGGCATGACTTTCTGAAGTATGCCAACAAACGGGACGACACCTGTGTAATGTAGATTGCCTCTCTCAGGAGGGAGCTGGAGGCCTCCAAAAGAAGGGAGAAGGAGCTCCAAGAGGAGCATGCCAAGCGTGTGGCCCAACTGGAGAGTTGGTGTGATATTGCCAACAAGGAGCGGACGGCCAGCAGGCTGTACCGATGGGAGCAGGCCAGCTTGATTGATACGTTCAAGCAACACTTCCTTCGGCAGGTAGCAGGATTGGAAGCCCTGCAGATCGAGGCTGCTGTCCTGAAGGAGTCCCTTCTGGCAGCGAAAGCTGAAGTTGAGCAGGCGAGGGCTGCGACCAAGGAAGTGGAGCGCCAGGCCATTGCCCAAGCCCAGTTGGCAGAGAAGAAGGTAGAGGAGGGCAGGCTTGCTGTCGAGGCTGCCATGAAGGCACGCCTGGAGGTTGCCAATGACCTTGAGAAGGCGGTGGCCTCAGTCTGGGAGATGGAGAAGGCTTTGGGCGTTCCTCCCTTCAAAGATGAGGATCACGAGTCGCCTTCCTCCATCAAGGTGCCCATCCCTGGGCGGATGCCTCGACTGATGGAGAAGCTTGGTGAGATCCAAGCTCAAGGTGAAGCAGGGGCGCAAGCCTACGAGGAGGGCTGGCTGCGATGCCGCTTCCAAGTGGAGAGGGCGTTCCCAGAGCTGAGTCTTGGGATTCTGGATGCTGCTAACACCAGCAATCCAGCAGTAGAGGCCCTGCTCGACTGGGGGGAGCAGGGAAAGAAGATGGGGAAGCCTGGTATGCCCTGTTGGACTAGGGTGGAGGCTCCAACTTGTGGACGCCCCCCCTTCTTGTGCATAAAGGACACCTGCATTTATGCATAATTTTGATAACAGTAGGTGAAGTAAAATTTCATTTTACCTTTATTGTCTTGTAGCCTTGCTTTTATTTTGCGATAGCAGTATAGGGCACGTTAGCTAGGTTATCAACCGTAGGCTAAGTCCCGTCCGTGGCGAGGGGTCTGCTGGGGTTCGCAACGGCGAAGCCACAGAGATCACTTGTCAAGATGCTGGAGACTCAGCTTGAGTTTATAGTGATGAGGCACTTGAAGTCCGCAACGGCGGAGCCACACATATCTTTCCAGATAACTTTGTGGGTTCGCTTGTTGAGACAAGCTGAGATAGAGACCCCTTGTTGGGACAAGTTAAGGCCCCTTTTAGGGCTTGCAGAGGCGATGCCTTTGAAGACCATGGATGAGATTCCTCCATGTGAAGGTCTGTTGGGGCTCGCGAAGGCGGCTCACACAGAGACCTTCTTGGTGATTTTTCAGGGAGTAAGCCCTTGGGTAGTGTACAGTGTACCAAGTAGAAGATACCTGCAGAATGCTCATCATTTATATGATAAGAATGAAGTAAAAACTCAGGTTACCTCGAGCCTGAAGTCGCACGATGGCGAAGGCAATGGAGTACTAAGTGGAGAGCCAAGTGGAGTTCTGGGGAGTGAGACCCGTAGTTGTGTTGAGGAGCCCGTGCGGAAGGTCTGCTGTGGCGCGCGAGGGCGACTTACACATAGACCTCCCTGAAGGAGCCAAAAGGGGGTTACCCTTCCGCAGCGCAAGGGGGTTACCCTTGGGGCGGGGCGAGTTGAAGGTCAGTTGGGGACGAGACCCGCAACTACCTGTGTGGAGGAGGCAGTGCGGATTGTCTGCTGTGGCGCGCGAGGGTGACTTACACATAGACCTCCCTGAAGGAGCCAAAAGGGGGTTACCCTTCCGCAGCGCAAGTGTTACGGTCACCCCGAGCGGGTTGCGACCGGGTGACCCGGGGCTCCGGTTTTGGCCGGCGGGTCACGTTTTTCGGCGTTCAGACGGCTCCCGAGCCCTATCCGAGTATCGTTTTGGCGAACCCTTCCGTATTTGAGGTCGTGTGGGTCCCCCGGACGTTTCCGCCGAAAATATTTTTCCGCGCCGGGGTTGTCGGGGTCGCCGACGCATCACGGCGGGTGTCACAGCCACCCCGCCCGGTTGCGGAGGCGGAGCCGGCCGCGACGTCGGAGAACCGAACTTACGACGGAAAGCGCGGCGTGAGCATCGAGCTTAAATACGTAACAAACGAGAATCGACTAGCAACCTACGTAACCCATACATGGCAAGTATACATGATAACTCAACAAAATACCAACCAAGCGCTTCATGGTATACCAAACATTGCTCATCGCAACAACCACGTAAACACCGAATTCATATCATAACAAATCCAATATAGGCAAGTCGGGCTCCGCCTCGACTCGAAGGCATCAAAGGCAGAATATATTTCCGATCATATGACATATACAAATTCATGATCTGACCTACATGCATGCATCTACAGCTACAGAGCCATTAAACAAAATCCTATATATATATATATACCTAAGTGCGGAATCAGAAGCCTCTCGCTCAAGAATTCCCGCACGTGGTACTGCTGCTGCTACAGAACCCGAAATGTCAGGAAGCACCGCGGATCTCTATTCCGCTGGTTGCTTGTCAGACTGCCTGAAAGATGGTAAACAAATAAAAGGGTGAGTCCTCGAAAGGACCCAGTAAAGGCTTAAGGTAAAAGTGCAGTTTGCCCACAGGGCAACAATCTGAACCTGCAAAACAGATTATCACAACATATACATATACATACGAACATAAAACATAAAGCGAATCAGAATCCACCATATGCGGTCCAACCGCCAGAACGACCCGTAACGACAGCCCTCCGCAGAGGTCAGAATATACAGATCGTAATGTAATGTATAGCACGGTACGGCTGGGGTCGCGAGCCCCAAACCGCCGTAGGGTCACGGTAACGTATATCGGCACTCCGGTGCGGATACACGCAGAATGTCGGCACCCCTTCGGCGGACACGTAATGTAATGTATCGGCACTCGGTGCGGATACGTAACGTAACCAAAGAGCACCCGTGGTCTCTCCAACCATCCGGTCTCGTCACGTAATGTAACATACAATAATAACAATAATACATAAATATAAACAAGTATCATTACTGTTAAACATATACGTAATGTAATAGGAACCCGGGCCTCTAAGGTCATCCGGCCTTGAACGAAACAAACATACATTTTACCAATTAAGCCCTTACCTCGGATACGCCGCCCGCAGCCCAACACTCGAAAACCCCAGCTTTCGACCCGTAATGCACAACTTGGCTCCAATGGTCCCACGCTACTCCACCAACGCAGAATCAAGTCGGGTAACCATAGTTGAGTCGAACACATCCTAATAACTCCAAAAGAAATTTCGCACAACCCGCACTTCCCGGAAAATTCCACGTAAAGCTCGGTTTCACAAACCGAGCCCGAACATTGTTATTCCAACACCCACAAACATATTCCAACCCTTAAACCCGCATTCCGTACACTTTTCCCAGAAAACTCGTATAAAACTAACTTTCTCATTTCTAACCCGAAAATGGTATTTCAAACGTCATAACACACCTACTTTCACCCACATTACCAATTTAGCATCCAATTAAATCAACACACACCACCAAGATTGAAAAAGAATCACTTCAACAATTTGGTCCTTAACCAATTTTCCACCACACTTCCAAATCAAACCATACAAGCTTCTAATTAATCACACTAATCACCAATTCCACTTCCTAACCAATAATACTAACCAATTACACCAAAATCACAAACCTCTTCCTTAATAATTTCGGCCAAGTTAGGGATTTCTCACCCAACTTCCATTTCAATCCAAACAAAGTTCCATTAGCTCTCTTTAATTACCAATTACACTTCTTAACCAAGATTACTAACCAATTTCACCTAAACAACCAAAACCTCTTCACTAATAATTCAGCCCAAAGAGGGGTTTTCTACCCAACATGTTTTCCTTCAAATTGAAACCATAGATAGTCTTAGAATCATGCATGGAACAACATACTAAGAGCATGATTCAAGAACACAAACACACACAATTTTAGAATTTTCCATTCAAATTTCAGCACCCTAGGTTTCCATCTTCCATGGAGTTTTTCCAAAATCTAACCATAGATTCTTACTCCTCTCAAGCCCAAGAACAACATACTAAAAGATGGGAGGGAGAGGATCACTCTTTCAAGTAGACAAGAACAAACACATAGCTTGAAAACTCCCTCTTTTCTTGCCCAAAGCATGTTCTCAACTTGGAAAGATGATGGAAGTGAGAAGCTTACCAAGCTTGGAGCTCAAAACCTTGAAGAAATCAGCAAAAGGAGATGAAGGACATGGAGCTTAGGAGATGAAGAGCATGGCGGCAGAGCAAGAAGAAGTAGGAAGAAGAAGAAAGATGAAATGAATTACTTCAATTATTATGTAATTGTTTGCCTTTTATACTTCTTCCTTTTTCTAGTTAAATGAAAAATGAACAAGTGTCCCAAACCTTCCCACTTGCTGCCGAAGGCTGCTGCTGAGCCCATGCTCTCTATTATTAATTTTGCACCCCTTTGCAAATTAACTCCTAATTTTTCCGAAAGTTCCAATTCTTTTTGCCCAAAAATAATTACCGAATTCCAAAATTAACGAAACTTGGACACAACCCTCAGAATATTATAACATTCACAGAACATTTTTCAGAAGTTCATTTACTTTTCCGGAGTGTCCTACCGAGCTCGCTGAACCCGAACCAAAACCCGACGTGCGAGCGTGACAACCTGAACCGAAATTCCGTCACTCCAAAATTCTATAAAAATTCACATAAATTCTATCTTAAATTCAAACACAACTTACCCCAAAGCCGTCAGAAAATTTCCATCCCGAGCCCCGGGATTCCCGTCCCGAGCCCCGGGAGTCGCCCGGAACCGAACGTCCCGCCCCAAATATTAAACTCCACAAACACCTCCGGGACGTCACCACGACTCCAAAACTACAAACGGCTTCCCAAACTGAGATCTCGAGAGTGCTACCGAGCCCGCTGTACGTCCCGAGGCGACCCCGACAACCCCCCCGGTGCCAGAAAAATATTTTCGGCGGAAACGTCCGAGGGACCCACACGACCTCAAATACGGAGGGGTTCGCCAAAATGACACTCGGATAGGGCTCGGAAGCTGTCTGAACGCCGAAAAACGTGACCCGCAGGCCAAAACCGTAGCCCCGGGTCACCCGGTCGCAACCCGCTCGGGGTGACCGTAAAATTCTCCCCCTTAGAACTCTTGGTCCTCCAAGAGTAGCTCAACCAACCAAACAGTGTCGCTACCAACCAGAAAATATAAACATTCCTCTAACCTGAACAATCGGACCACCGTATCGGTGCGGCGGGAGTGGTAGTTTAGACTACCATACAGAGCCTCACGGCGCCCCACCCTCCGGTGCATCTTATTGCACCCCGAGTCAGCTTGCCGGTATTTCTACCAGACAACCCTGCATAAGATCAACCTAAATCTAACCGATCCACAACAAAGCTATCCCGAAGATACCACATAAAAATGTAAATACTGGGGGAAAACCAACCTAACAACTTACTCTGGAAACTCATAAAAACCGATATAACTCGGGGTAACTCGTCCCGCCTATCAAATCTTACTGTCTCTCTGAACGGTGCTACCTCCAATCAAATTCTATCAAATTCTATCACCAAACGCCGATTCAAGAGCCCTACGGCGGCGGTTCGTATAGGCAGGCAGCAGCTGTCGCGGTTTTAATCCGCGCCTGTAACAATCTGATCTTTGCCGTAGACTCCTCAAGAAGCTCGGGTTCCAGCTTAACCCCATCAGACGCATCTGTCCAACAGCATGGTGTCATACACCTCCCGTGCAACACCTCATATGGTGCCATGTCAAACGTAGTCCAAAGCAATTGTTGTACGAGAACTCTATCAAAGTAATCGCTAGTCCCAAACTCCTCCAAAATCCAAAGTACAGATTCGCAACATATCCTCCGATATCGTAATCACCCGCTCCGACCGTCCGTCCGTCTGTGGGTGATAAGTCGTATTCGATGGAGTCGCGTGCCCAATGCTTCATGAAAAGCAATCCGTAACTGCATCAGAAAACGCGGATCACGGTCAGATTCAATGGAGTCCGGTACTCCATGTAATCGCATAATCTTACCGATGTAAAGCCGGGCAAGCTTCTCCGTGAGGGTCCGTGACCCGAATAAGCAGAAATTGTGCGCACTTTATCAGCTGATCCACAGAAATCCAGATGACATCATGGCGAGACCGTGTCAGGGGCAGTGCAGTCAGAAAGTCCATAGTACCATTGCCCCACTCCCAGACTGGAATGGGCAAAGTCTGCAGTGTCCCTGCCGGTTCCAGATGGTCAAACTGCTCGAGTGTGCCTCAACGAAAATCTCATTCCTTAACTCCTTATCCTCGTGTACATAAAGGCGATCTCGAAGTATAGCGATCCTCGCCTATACTGAAATGTCGGTAACAAATAAACTATTATCTTCCCCAGATAACTTCTTCAATACCAGATCTCTACCTTGCACTTCGCGCATCCAATCAAGCCACTCAGAATGTATGGTAAGTGTAATAACCTCGAGCACACCCTGCAGCTGCCCCCGTGCCAAAGGCATATCAAATCACTCTCCTCGATCGGTCACCAACATTTCCTCCCTTAATTAAGCCGGTATGCTTCCTGCCAGAGCATCGGCAACCGTGTTGCCCTTGCCAGAGATGTACCCGATACTACAATCATAGTCCTTAATGTATTCGAAACATCTGCGCTGCCTCATGCTAAGCTCCTTCTGTGTGAACAGATATTTCAGACTCTTATGGTCGGTAAGAATCTGAAATTTATTATCAAACAGATAATGCCTCCAATGATTCAACGCACAAATCACTGCAGCCAACTCCAGATCATGTATCGGGCTTCAGCTCATGCGGTCGCAGCCTCGACCCATAAGCTACCACAAACGCCTGCGCCAACACACCCCAAATCGGATGTGGAAGCATCCGAATAAATCACATACGGTAAGTTCGGATCTGGAAGAGTCGAATCGGAGCGTTAGTCAACCGCCGCTTTCAACTCCTGAAAATTCTGCTCACACCTATCGGATCAGATAAATCGTTGACCCTTCCCGGTCAATCGCGTAAGCGGAGATGCCGAATAGAAAGTCCCAAGACAAACCTCCGATAAAAATCCTGCTAACCCTGTGGAGCTCTTGATCTCCCGTGCCGTGGTAAGTTGTTTCCAATCCCGAACCGCCCTCACCTTCTCTCGGATCCACATGCACCATGCTCGATATAATGTGTCCCGAAAGGTGACTTCCCGAATCAGTAACTCACACTTTGAGAATTTAGCATAAAGCTGATGTTCCCAAAGTGTCTCGTAACTACCTCGATGATCCCGATGCATCGATCCATGAATGCCACTGAACATTGGTCAGCCCGAACGGCATGACCGTAAACTCAGAGTGTCCAAATCGGGTGCGAAAGCGCCTTAGGCATGTCCTCTTCCTTCTCCCTAAGCTGAAAATACCTGATCGGAGATTAATCTTTAAGAAAACCTCAAACCCCGAAGTTGATCAAAAAGATCGTTAATCCTCGGTAACGGATACTTATTCTTCCCAATAAGAGCATTCAACCGTCTGTAATCAATACAAAGTCAGAGTGTCCCATCATTCTTCTTAACAAACAATACCAGAGCACCCCACGCCAAGTGCTCGGTCTGAAGAAACTCTTTTGCTGTAATTCCTCCAGTTACTTCTTCTACTACTGCATCTCATAAATAGGCATCCGATAAGGAGGAATTGATATCGAGCAAGACCACCGCAGTGGATCTCAAACACAATTTCCCGCGACCAAACCCGGAAACCTTTCTTTTCAACCTTCTCGACCTCGAATCTGTCAATTCAAGCTGAATTAGCAACTTTACCAACCACACTACCAAACTACACCCCGACCCAAAATCGAAAATCCGCGGAATTTCGGTAAAATTCCGCTTTTCCGCAGAAACATCGAATTCAGAACCGATTCGTAACATTCAAGAATTCACTTCAATAATCACAAATCAATCCACGTAACACATCAAATTTAACAGAAATTCCCAACATAATCACCAAAAATTCGCCAAAAGGTGAGTTCTCACCCGTGTTGTGTTTCCAACGATCCAACGTTATTTCCTAATCCTTACCTACCCAACATCAACATATATGAACCACACAACGATCCAACGGTTCAATTCCATCAAAACTCAGATCTAAGCCAAGAACATCAACTTTCCAATATTGCCAAACACTCAACAATCGAACCATACCTCGTGACACGTAGTACTCGAGTTATCGATCAACTTCCCAGTTGAACTCTCGACCAAGAAGCAATCTAGAGCAAGCTTTGGAAGCTTGTAAAACACAACAATGGTGGCTTTAGAGAGAGGAAGAATTCGGCAAAGAAGAAGGAAGAAGAATACGTTTGCATTTTTGCAAGACTTGCCAAAACTTAAGTCTTGTAATAATAAGTCATGTGCTTTGCACATGACATCCTTTTTGACATCATAGTGAATCATAATCACTAGAAATAACAAGAGACCAAGTCCAATACTTTCCACTAGTCACATTTCGCCAAGTGTCACACTTGGCTCGCCCCGAGCCCGAAACCGCCCGAAACCGTAATTTCGATTTGCAACATTTTTCTTCACGTAAAATGTAAATTATATCCCCGACTCCAGATCTTCCTCAAAACCGCAACTGAGTCCCGGTCACTCCCGAGCCGCTTTCTCCGCCTGTAATCCCCGAAAATCATCCGACGGCAACCCCCGCCCCAAAAATATTTTCCGCGAAATGTCCTAGATAATCGCCAGACACTAGAAATCGATATCGGGTCAATCCGAACTCCGGTTCGTAACTGAAGCAATCGACCGAGTAGCCGCTGCCCGGCGGCCAACCGGCCTGTAATAGCCTCCTCCAGTGAGTTTGTCAATTCCTCGCAAACCGAGTCTCTAATACCTCGCCCTCCTCGGCCGTTGAACCTCGGGGGAATTCAAACTCTAAAACCTCTCCAAAAGTCCAACCTCGTCGATCGGTGTCTCAGATCTCCCGTCGTTGATAGGACCGACGAGGAGTCTAGGTGTCGTAGTGACCACGCTCCTCGGAGTCACTCACTCACCAATTCCAAAGCTGTAGCGAGCAGTGGCTAAAGTCTCGCTATCACCACCTGATCAAAATGCCCTTACCGTGGCATAAACAGATTTTCCCCTGCCTACTGCCGCCCCTGAACCAGCTAGGCTGGCGGTAATACCAAATCGAGAGGGGTCCCTACGGCAGCTAAGCCTCGGGCGGTGAGTGTGGTTGTTCGCACTCGGGTCACGCCGAACCCGTCTCCTATCCCACGGAGGTGTGGGATCCCAGTCCCGCCCCTCCGGGACCAAATCACGCTATCAACGCGTGTTACCCATATCTCACAAATTTCAGACCAAACCGAGTCCAGACACACATCGGTCTCTCCTAATCTCTACGAAGCTAGCAGCAGTTTTCTAAGGCTCAGAGTGTAATGCAATGCATGATGCAAGGATTCTTTCAGAATCCCGAAACTAAATAATAATCCTTAACATAGAATCGATCATGCTTATAATCGCGGAATCACTTCATATAACACCCACACCTTCCATAATGCTCCAAAGGACCGCCACCGCTCCACACGCATTCCGAAATGGTTCAAATAAGGAGTTGATCAGGCCCGCATCGAACCACCTGCACGTGGTGTAAACCAAGAGCTTGCCCTTCGAAGTCATCTTCCGCAGGTACTTAACCATGAACAGACTTATCTTACTCCAAAAGTCCACCCTCGGACTTGTATACTTGCCTTCCACATTTCATATCAAAACCAAACATACTTTACCTTTTGGTCAATCCGACCCAACTCGCTCGATACCAACTTGTCACAGCCACCCCGCCCGGTTGCGGAGGCGGAGCCGGCCGCGACGCCGGAGAACCGGAACTTACGACGGAAAGCGCGGCAATGAGCATCGAGCTTAAATACGTAACAAACGAGAATCGACTAGCAACCTACGTAACCCATACATGGCAAGTATATATGATAACTCAACAAAATACCAACCAAGCGGTTCATGGTATACCAAACATTGCTCATCGCAACAACCACGTAAACACCGAATTCATATCATAACAAATCCAATATAGGCAAGTCGGGCTCCGCCTCGACTCAGAAGGCATCAAAGGCAGAATATATTTTCGATCATATGACATATACAATTCATGATCTGACCTACATGCATGCATCTACAGCTACAGAGCCATTAAACAAAATCCTATATATATATATACCTAAGTGCAGAATCAGAAGCCTCTCGCTCAAGAATTCCAAAGACGTGGTACCGCTCACACATAACCCGAATGTCGGGAAGCACCGCGGATCTCTATTCCGCTGGTTGCTTGTCGATCGCTCAAAGATGGTAAACAAATAAAAGGGTGAGTCCTCGAAAGGACCCAAGAAGGGCTTAAGATAAAGTGCGCTTTGCCCACAGTGGCAACAATCAACTCGCAAAATGATTATCACAACATATACATATACATACGAACATAAAACATAAAGCGAATCAGAATCCACCATATGCGGTCCAACCGCCGAACGACTCAGAACGGCAGCCCTCACAGAGGTCGAATATACAGATCGTAATGCAATGTATAGCACGGTACCGGGGGGGTCGCGAGCCCCAAACCGCCGTAGGTCACGTAACGAAGTATCGGCACTCCCGGTGCGGATACACGCAGAATGTCGGCACCCCTTCAGTGCGGACACAGAACAGAAGTATCGGCACTCCTGGTGCGGATACACAGAACAGAACCAAAGAGCACCCGTGGTCTCTCCAACCATCCGGGTCTCGTCACGCAATGTAACATACAATAATAACAATAATACATAAATATAAATGTATATCATTACCTCGTTAAACATATACGTAATGTAATAGGAACCCGGGCCTCTAAGGTCATCCGGGCCTTGAACGAAACAAACATACATTTTACCAATTAAGCCCTTACCTCAGAAACGCTGCCCCGCAGCCCAACACTCGGAAGATCCCAACTCCCGACCCGAAATGCACAACTTGGCTCCAATGGTCCCACGCTACTCCACCAACGCAGAATCAAGCTGGGTAACCATAGTTGAGTCAGAACACATCCTAATAACTCCGTAAAGAAATTTCAGACAACCCGCACTTCCCGGAAAATTCCACGTAAAGCTCGGTTTCACAAACCGAGCTCGAACATTGTTATTCCAACACCCACAAACATATTCCAACCCTTAAACCCGCATTCCGCATACACTTTTCCCGGTAAACTCGTATAAAACTAACTTTCTCATTTCTAAGCCGAAAATGGTTTTTCATAAGTCATAACTCACATACTTTCACCCTGATTACCAATTTAGCATCCAATTAAATCAAAACACACGACCAAGATTGAAAAAGAATCACTTCAACAATTTGGTCCTTAACCAATTTTCCACCACACTTCCAAATCAAACCATACAAGCTTCTAATTAATCACACTAATCACCAATTCCACTTCCTAACCAATAATACTAACCAATTACACCAAAATCACAAACCTCTTCCTTAATAATTTCGGCCAAGTTAGGGATTTCTCACCCAACTTCCATTTCGATCCAAACAAAGTTCCATTAGCTCTCTTTAATTACCAATTACACTTCTTAACCAAGATTACTAACCAATTTCACCTAAACAACCAAAACCTCTTCACTTAACATTTCGGCCAAAGAGGGGTTTTCTACCCAACATGTTTTCCTTCAAATTGAAACCATAGATAGTCTTAGAATCATGCAAGGAACAACATACTAAGAGCATGATTCAAGAACACAAACACACACAATTTTAGAATTTTCCATTCAAATTTCAGCACCCTAGGTTTCCATCTTCCATGGAGTTTTTCCAAAATCTAACCATAGATTCTTACTCCTCTCAAGCCCAAGAACAACATACTAAAATTTGGGAGGGAGAGGATCACTCTTTCAAGTAGACAAGAACAAACACATAGCTTAAAAACTCCCTCTTTTCTTGCCCAAAGCATGTTCTCAACTTGGAAAGATGATGGAAGTGAGAAGCTTACCAAGCTTGGAGCTCAAAACCTTGAAGAAATCAGCAAAAGGAGATGAAGGACATGGAGCTTAAGAGATGAAGAACATGGCGGCAGAGAAAGAAGAAGTAGGAAGAAGAAGAAGGATGAAATGAATTACTTCAATTATTATGTAATTGTTTGCCTTTTATACTTCTTCCTTTTTCTAGTTAAATGAAAAATGAACAAGTGTCCCAAACCTTCCCACTTGCTGCCGAAGGCTGCTGCTGAGCCCATGCTCTCTATTATTAATTTTACACCCGCTTTGCAAATTAACTCCTAATTTTTCCGAAAGTTCCAATTCTTTTTGCACATAAATAATTACCGAATTCCAAAATTTATGAAACTCGGACACAATCTTAATAATATTATACCATGGACAGTACATTTTTCTGATATTCATTTGCCTTTCCTGAGTGTCCTACAGATCTCGCTGAACCCGAACCAAAACCAGACGTGCGAGCGTGAAAACTGAACCGAAATACCGTCACTCCAAAATTCTATAAAAATTCTCATAAATTCCATCTTAAATTCAAACACAACTTACCCCAGAGCCGTCAGAAAATTTCCATCCCGAGCCCCGGGAGTCCCGTCCCGAGCCCCGGGAGTCGCCCGGAACCGAACGTCCCGCCCCAAACTTTAAACTCCACTACCACCTCCGGGACTTCACCTAGACTCCAAAACTGCAAACGGCTTCCCATACTGAGATCTCGAGAGTGCTACCGAGCCCGCTGTACGTCCCGAGGCGACCCCGACAACCCCCCCGGCGCCAGAAAAATATTTTCGGCGGAAACGTCCGAGGGACCCACACGACCTCAAATACGGAGGGGTTCGCCAAAATGACACTCGGATAGGGCTCGGGAGCCGTCTCGAACGCTGAAAACGTGACCCGCAGTTAAAACCGAGCCCGGTCACCCGGCCGCAACCCGCTCGGGGTGACCGTAATAGCTGGCTCGGAAGCCGTTTGCAGTTTTGGAGTCGTGAGAATGTCCCGAGGTGTTTGTGGAGTTTAATATTTGGGGCGGACGCTCGGTTCGGCGACTCGGGCTCGGACGGAATCCCGGGCTCGGGATGGAAATTTTCTGACGGCTTTGGGTAAGATGTGTTATAAATTAAGATGGAATTTATGTGTATTTTGTGGAATTTTGGTGTGATGGGATTTTGGTTCATTGGACACGCCGCACGTCGGGTTTTGGTTCGGGTTCAGCGAGCTCGGTAGGACACTCTGGAATTGTAAATGAATTTCTGAAAAATGTTCTGTGAATGTTATAATATTCTGAGGGTTGTGTCCAAGTTTCGTTAATTTTGGAATCCGGTAATTATTTTTGGGCAAAAAGAATTGGAACTTTCGGAAAAATTGGGAGTTAATTTGCAATTGGTTGCAAATTTATTAAAATGGGTATGGGCAGCAATCAGTTTTTCGGCAGCAAGTGTGTGTGTGTGTGATTAATAGGACACTTGGCTATTTCTTATTAAGGTAGAGAAGTATGGGTTTTAAAGTGAAGGGAATTTATTTGTTAAGTTATTATTTCATAAAAGGGAGACTTATCTCATTTTCATTTCATTTCTTTTCTTTTTCTTCTTCTTCTTCTTGCTCTTGCTGCCGACGCCTCCATTGTTGCTCACCTCAAGCTTGAAATTCTTCTCCTTGCTTGGAATCAAAGAGGGATTGAGTGCTTTATGTGGTAAGTACCTCCTTAAGCTCTCTTTTCTCATTAGTTTTGAAGATTAGTGAAGAAATGAGGATATTTGGTGAATGATGGGTTTGTTCTTAGCTATAAGCTAGGATGATTTTCTTCCTCCCATCTTTTAGTATGATGTTCTTGGGTTGTATGGGAGTGATAATCAAGTGTTGGATTTTGGAAAACACACCTTGGATGAAGAATCTTTGTTGGCCGAATTTTCTTGGAATTTTCTAAAATGATGTGTGTTTGTTTTCTTGAATCATGCTTCAAGTATGTTAATCCTAGCATGATTCTAAGCTTTTGTATGGATTCAATTTGATGGAAAATAAGTTGGGTTGAAAACCCCCATTTGGCCGATTTTGTGAGATGATGTTCAATGTTGGATTTTGTTGTTTTGGATGCAATTGGATAGCATTCTTGGTTTAGAAGTGAAATTGGTGGTTAGAATGATTAATTGGAAGCTTGAATGGATTGAATGGGAAGTTGGATAAAAAGTTGGTTAAGAACCGAATTTTGGAATGATTCTTTTTCCATGTTAGAGTTTCTCTTTGGTTGAATTGGATGGTAATATGGTGTTGGGGTTGAATTTAGGAGTGGTTTGAAGTTTGAAACGTTGAATTCGGTTAAGAAATGGAAAAGTTGCATTTAAGCGGGATTATCGGAAAATGTTGGGTAATTAAGGGTTTTAAGGTTGGATTTGATCAATTCTGCTTATTGGATTATGTTTAACAATGTATAAGCTTGCATTGTCTACGTTGGTTCTGAATTCTGAAGTTTCTGTGGAAATCTGGAATTTTACGGAAATTCTGCCGGATTTTTGATTTTGGGGTCGGGGGTGTAGTTTGGTAGTATGGTTGGTAAGGTTGCTAATTCAGCTTGAATTGACAGATTCTGAGGTTCGGAAGTTAGAAAAAGAGAGGTTTTCGGGTCGTGGTGTGGAAGTCGTCCAGAATCGGTCTAATACTCTGGACTTTGAGGTAAGGGTTTGGTTCTGCTATTTTTGGTAAGATAGGTGTATGTTTAGTTTCACTTTCTGTTCTGCAAGTATTTCAGTATTATATGCCTAGGGCATATTCGTAGTCCGTAGGTGTATGTATTGTAGCACTTCGCTTTGCGGTATTTCGGAAATTTCTGGTTTTAAGGTACGTTCGTAATTTGTAGGAGTATGCCTTATGGCATACTGTCATAACCCTACGACAGTTGAGGGTTCGCTACCCACTGGTGCACCATGCTTCGTAATAGCTTCGGCTTCGACTCCTTAGAGGGAGGCCGCTGCTCGATTGGTTATAAGGGTTTATGGCGATTTAGTATCGCACATCCTTCGGTATTCGATCTGTTTTTATTACATGCACGATGTTACGTATTACATTGCATATATTCTGTATATTGCTATCTTTCTGTTTTGCAGGGTTACATATGCTTATCTTACCCCAAATCTCTTACGGGTTCCTTTTAGGACTCACCCTTTGTGGGTTCTGTTTTTGGATTTCAGGTAGGTCTTGTAAGCAGCCAGCGGTAGCTTTCCGCGAGGCTTCGCCTTGGTTATGTTGAGCAGCAGCAGACCTTGCGTGCTGGGATTTTGTCTACTTGGTCCGAATCCCGCGAGGTATTTTAACGTTTAGGCCTAGGGTCGGCTCTGTAGCTGCACGTGCATACTTTCTGTTTTATTGTTGTGATGATTGTATATGTTTGTATATATATTCTGTTCTGTTGCATATTCTGAGCGCTTGGCGCTTGCTAGACACCTTAGGTTCTGTGAACTCTGTATGTATCTATGTTTGGTGCGTAAGCGCTCGTCCACGGAGGGCGAGGCTTACTCTGTTGCTGATGCATGAATTGCATGTTTTGATTTTATTTTAGTTATATGTATGAAAATGTTCAAGTCGCTTCCGGATCGCTTGCTTTTTCTAGGTCCGCTACGCGCGGCGGGTCTCGGTGGACTGCCATCTTGTACTTTCCGGCTTCCGCTTCCGACGCCCCGGCGCCTGCCTCCGCAACCGGGCTCGGGTGGCGTGCGGTGACAAGTTGGTATCAGAGCAAGTAAGTGACCATATTGGTCGTCAGTGGTGACTTGTAGTGACGACTATTGTTGTACATTTTATTTTAGAATGGTTTGGTACGGAGATTGGCCACCTCCTTACTTGAACCACTTCAAAATAAAATTGTGGAACAAAGTTGATCCTTCAAGTTATCCTGATAGTTGCAGATTTCGGAACTCGGGATTTCTGGATTCTGGTAAAAGTATTACGAGTAAGGGGGATTGTGGAAAAGTTTCAGGTACGTAAAATTGTGTGTTAGGAAAAGATTTGGTGAAATAAGCATGAACTGCTTCTGTGATTCTGTGAAATGCATGATTTTATCATTCTGAGAAGTAACTTCTGTGTCAAGTACTGCATTGCACTACAGAGCCTTAGAAAACTGCTGCTAGCTTCTGTAGGGATTAGGAGTGACCGATTTGTCTGGACTCTGTTTGGTCTGAGATTTTTGAGATATGGTTAACACGCGTAGACAACGTGTTTTGATACCGGAGGGGTGGGACTGGGATCCCACACCTCCGTGGAATAGGATACGGGTTCAGTGTAACCCAGGGTCTGAACAACCACACTCACCGCCCCGAGGTTTATCTGTCGTAGGGACCCCTCTCTGATTTGGTATTACCGCCAGCCTAGCTGGTTCAGGGGCGGCAGTAGGCAGGGGAAAATCTGTTTATTCCACGGTAAGGGCATTTTGATTAGGTGGTGATAGCGAGACTTAAGCCACTGCTCGCCATAGTTTTGGGATCGGTAAGTGAGTGACTCTGACAAGGGTGGTCACTACGACACCTAGACTTCTCGTCGGTCCTATTAACGACGAGGAGATCTGGGGCACCACCGCGAGGTCAGACTTTTGGAGAGGTTTTAGAGTTTGAACCCCCCCGAGGTTCAATGACCGAGAAGGGTCTGGGGTAGTAGAGATTTGGTTTGCAGGAGTTGACAAACTCCTGGGGGAGGCTACATTTTTCCCCAGCAGTGCAGCGGGGATGTAGCCAGGGATCTGCGTTAGGCACAGTTCGATGAGCTTCATCAGGGAGACAAGATTGTCGGAAAGTTTGAGTGAGAGTTTGATCGGCTGGTTTACTATGTACCGTAGTATCAAGGTATGGAAGAGGAGAAGACCAAGAGGTTTATTTCATCGACTGCGCCCCGAGTACAGGTGGGTTTTGAGACCTTTAGACATTACTTTGTTTCGGGAAGCGGTTATTGGGCTCAACTCCTCGAGCAAGAGGAGGTTGAGAGTCGTCTCACCTTGCAATGAGGTCAGGGGAGTACGGAGGGGTTCCATACAGCAGGGACCCCAGCAGATTTCTGGATGGCCGAACAGCCCGGGCGTCTTGGTAGAGGTAAAGAGGGAGCACCACCGGCACGACCTTGTCTGATTTGCAGTAGGTATCACTCCGGTCGACTTTGTTACCGGCAGGAGGGCCGATGTTTATGTTGCAGGTCTGACACTCTTTGGGTACGGGATTGCCCTCTTACTGTAGGGCAGGGTTTTGGCAGTCTTCAGCGTCCATAGTCTCGAGTACAGCCCAACGCGCCGCGAGGGCGTGGGTTTCAGCAGAGTGGCCCGAGACCTCAGCAGCGATAGCAGCTTCAGCCACCCCCTCCGTCACAGCAACCAGAGCAGGACGGATTTTCCTTTTTCTGAAGGGAGGCCCTGGTTATCAGGGAGGACCTAGTCAACGGTCAGGTACCAGCCAGCAGGGAGGCTCGAGTCGGCAGGGAGTTTTGCATGGTACTTTATTTCTGAATGAGGTGTCGGTTCATGTATTACTTGATACAGGAGCATCTGTTTCTAACACAGAAATGCGTTACATCTCTACATCTGTCTGTTAGTACCTTGCCTCAAATGTTTTTAGTAAAAAAACTGCTGGGAGTCAGTTTCTGTTTTCTAATGAGATGGTTCGGAGTTGTGCGATATCTCCAGACGGACATCTGATAGTATCGGATTTGTTGGTATTAGACACACCGGACTATGATGTTATTCTTGGGATGGACTGCCTAACCAAGAACTCTGTGCACATTGATTGTGCAGCCCGTACCATTATGATTTCTGGAGAGGTACTACCTCTCACGGCTTCGACTGGTTTGACTATCGTACAGCACAGTAAGGAGTTACAGATTCTGGATCAGCTGTCGATAGTTGGTGTAGGGGAAAGCTATGATCTGAATGAGGCTGGTACTATAGTGAAGTTTGATGGTTTATCAGTGGTTCGAGATTTTCCGCAGGTATTTCCGGAGGAGTTGCCCGGATTACCACAAGAGGGGGGAAATTGTGTTTGAGATCCACCTGCAGTCGGGTACTGCTCCGATATCTATTCCTCCTTATCGGATGCCTATTTCTGAGATGTAGGAGTAGAAGAAGCAACTGGAGGAATTACAGAAAAAAGGGCTTCATCCGACCGAGCACTTCACTGTGGGGTGCTCCGGTTCTGTTTGTTAAGAAGAAAGATGGGACACTCTAACTTTGTTTTGATTCCAGGTGGTGGAATACTCTTATTGGGAAGAATAATTATCCGTTACCGAGGATTGACGATCTTTTTGATCAACTTCAGGGTTCGAGGGTTTTCTTAAAGATTAATCTCCGATCTGAGTATTTTCAGCTTAGGGTGAAGGAGGAGGATATACCTAAGACTGCTTTCCGCACCCGATTGGGACACTTTGAGTTTACGGTCACGCCATTCGGGCTGATCAATGCTCCGGCGGCATTCATGGATCTGATACATCGGGTGTTCCGACCCTACTTGGACTCATTTCTGGTGGTTTTTATTGATGACATTCTGATATATTCTGGAGATGAGGACTCGCATCGGGAGCATCTGAGAGTAGTTCTGCAGACACTTTGGGAACATCAGCATTATGCTAAATTCTCAAAGTGTGAGTTCTGGATTCGGGAGGTCACTTTTCTGGGACACATTATATCTGAGCATGGTCTGTCTATGGATTCAGAGTAGGTGAGGGCAGTTCGGGATTGGAAACAACCTACCACGGTACGGGAGATCAAGAGCTCCCTGGGGTTAGCAGGATTTTATCGGAGGTTTGTACTGGGATTTTCTATTCTGGCATCTCCGTTAATGCGGTTGACCAGGAAGGGTCAGCAGTTTATCTGGTCTGATAGGTGTGAGCAGAAATTTTCAGGAGTTGAAGCGGCAGTTGATTAACGCTCCGATTCTGACTCTTTCAGATCCGATCTTACCGTATGTGAATTATACGGATGCTTCCACATCCAGATTGGGGTGTGTTGGCGCAGGAGCGTTTTGTGGTAGCTTATGGGTCGAGGCAGCTGCGACCGCATGAGCTGAACTGACTGATACATGATCTGGAGTTGGCTATAATAGTTTATGCGCTGAAACATTCGAATCAATATCTGTTTGGTAATAAATTTCAGATTCTTACCGACCATAAGAGTCTGAAATATCTGTTTACATACGAAGGAGCTTAGCATGAGGCAGCGCAGATGTCTCGAATACATTAAGGACTATGATTGTAGTATCGGGTACATCTCTCGGCAAGGGCAACACGGTTGCCGATGCTCGAAAGCAGAAGTATACCGGCTTAATTAAGGGAGGAAATGTTGGTGACCGATCTGAGGAGAGTGATTTGATATGCTTTCGGCACAGGGGGCAGCTCTGGGAGCGTGCTCAGGTTATTACACTTATTATACATTCTGAGTGGCTTGACAGGGTGCGCGAGGCGCAGGGTAGAAATCCGGGGTTGAAGGAATTATCTGGGGTGGATAAGAGTTCTTTGTTACCGACGTTTCAGTATGGCAGGGATTGCTATACTTCCGAGACCGCCTTTGTGTACCAGAGGATCAGGAGTTCTGGAATGATATTTTAGAGGGCACACTCGAGCGGTGTGAGCATCGAGAACCGGCAGGACACTGCAGACTTTGCCCATTCCACTGGAAGTGGGGTAATGTTATGATGGACTTTCTGACCGCACCGCCCGACACGGTTTCATCATGATGCTATCTCGGTTTTTGTGGATCGGCCGACAAAGTGCGTACACTTTTCGCCTATTCGGGTCCGCTGCACCCTGGAGAAGCTTGCCCGGCTTTACATCGTGGGAGATTGTACGCTTTACATGGAGTACCAGACTCCATTGAATCTGACCGTGATCCGCGTTTTACAAAGACGGTTCGATTGCTTTTCATGAAGCATTGGGCACGCGACTCCATCCGAATACAGCTTATCACCCACGACGGACGGGCAATGGAGCGGGTGATTCTGATATTGGAGGATATGTTGCAAATCTGTACTTTGGATTTTGGAGGAGTTGGGACTAGCAGTTGCGTTAATAGAGTTCTCGTACAACAACAGCTTTCAGGCTACGATTGGCATGACACCATTTGAGGCGTTGTACGGGAGGAGGTGTATGACACCATACTGTTGGACAGATGCGTCTGATGGGGTTGAGCTAGGACCCGAGCTTTTGAGGAGACTACGGCGAAGATCAGATTGTTACAGGCGCGGATCAAAACCGCGAACGATTGCACCACTGCTTATATGAACCGCCGCCGTAGGGCTCTGGAATCCGAGTTTGGTGAGAGAGTTTGACTGGAGGTAGCACCGTTTAGAGGGACAGTAAGATTTGATAGGCGGGGCAAGTTACCCCGAGTTATATCGGTTTTCATGAGTTTCCAGAGTAAGTTGTTAGGTTGGCCTTACCCCCCCAACTATTTCTGTTTTACGTGATGTCTTCCAGGATAGCCTGTTGTGGATCGGTTAGACTTAGGTTCGCATCGTCTGGGGTTGTCTGCAGAAATACCGCAATCGACTCGGGTGCAATAAGATGCACCCGGAGGGTGGGACGCCGTGAGGCTCGTATGGTAGTCTAAACTACCACTCCCGGAGCACCATTACGGTGGTCAGATTGTTCTGGGTTAGAGGAATGTTCATATTTTCTGGTTGGTAGCGACACCTGTCTTGTTGGTTCAGGCTACTCTTGGAGGACCAAGAGTTCTAAGGGGGGGAGTATGTTACGGTCACCCCGAGCGGGTTGCGACCGGGTGTCCCGGGGCTCCGGTTTTGGCCTGCGGGTCACGTTTTTCGGCGTTCAGGCGGCTCCCGAGCCCTATCCGAGTATCATTTTGGCGAACCCTTCCTTATTTGAGGTCGTGTGGGTCCCCAGGTCGTTTACGCCGAAAATATTTGTCGGGCTCCGGGGGGTTGTCGAGTTCGCCTAGGGACGTAAAGCGGGCTCGTTAGCGCTCTCGAGACCTCAGTTCGGGAAGCCGTCTGCAGTTTTGGAGTCGTGAGAATGTCCCTGAGGGGTTTGTGGAGTTTAATATTTGGGGCGGGACATTCGGTTCGGCGACTCCGGCCTCGGACGGGAATCCCGGGGCTCGGGATGGAAATTTTCTGACGGCTTTGGGGTAAGATGTGTTATAAATTAAGATGGAATTTATGTGTATTTTTGTGGAATTTTGGTGTGATGAGATTTTGGTTCATTGGACACGCCGCACGTCGGGATTTGTTCGGGTTCAATGAGCTCGGTAGGACACTCCGGAATGGTAAATGAATTTCTGAAAAATGTTATGTGAATGTTATAATATTCTGAGGGTTGTGTCCAAGTTTCGTTAATTTTGGAATTCGGTAATTATTTTTGGACAAAAGAATTGGAACTTTCGGAAAAATTGGGAGTTAATTTGCAATTGGTTGCAAATTTATTAAAATGGGTATGGGCAGCAATCAGTTTTTCGGCAGCAAGTGTGTGTGTGTGTGATTAATAGGACACTTGGCTATTTCTTATTAAGGTAGAGAAGTATGGGTTTTAAAGTGAAGGGAATTTATTTGTTAAGTTATTATTTCATAAAAGGGAGACTTATCTCATTTTATTTTCATTTCTTCTCTTCTTCTTCTTCCTCTTGTTCTTGCTGCCGACGCCTCCATTGTTGCTCACCTCAAGCTTGAAATTCTTCTCCTTGCTTGGAATCAAAGAGGGATTGAGTGCTTTATGTGGTAAGTACCTCCTTAAGCTCTCTTTTCTCATTAGTTTTGAAGATTAGTGAAGAAATGAGGATATTTGGTGAATGATGGGTTTGTTCTTAGCTATAAGCTAGGATGATTTTCTTCCTCCCATCTTTTAGTATGATGTTCTTGGGTTGTATGGGAGTGATAATCAAGTGTTGGATTTTGGAAAACACATCTTGGAGGAAGAATCTTTGTTGGCGAATTTTCTTGGAATTTTCCAAAATGATGTGTGTTTGTTATCTTGATTCATGCTTCAAGTATGTTAGTCCTAGCATGATTCTAAGCTTATGTATGGATTCAATTTGATGGAAAATAAGTTGGGTTGAAAACCCCATTTGGCCGATTTTGTGAGATGATGTTCAATGTTGGATTTTGTTGTTTTGGATGCAATTGGATAGCATTCTTGGTTTAGAAGTGAAATTGGTGGTTAGAATGATTAATTGGAAGCTTGAATGGATTGAATGGGAAGTTGGATAAAAAGTTGGTTAAGAACCGAATTTTGGAATGATTCTTTTTCCATGTTAGAGTTTCTCTTTGGTTGAATTGGATGGTAATATGGTGTTGGGGTTGAATTTAGGAGTGGTTTGAAGTTTGAAACGTTGAATTCGGTTAAGAAATGGAAAAGTTGCATTTAAGCGGGATTATCGGAAAATGTTGGGTAATTAAGGGTTTTAAGGTTGGATTTGATCAATTCGCTTATTGGATTATGTTTAACAATGTATAAGCTTGCATTGTCTACGTTGGTTCTCAATTCAAGTTTCGTGGAAATCTGGAATTTTACGGAAATTCTGCCGGATTTTTTATTTTGGGGTCGGGGGTGTAGTTTGGTAGTATGGTTGGTAAGGTTGCTAATTCAGCTTGAATTGACAGATTCTGAGGTTCGGAAGTTAGAAAAAGAGAGGTTTTCGGGTTTCGGGTCGTGGTGTGGAAGTCGTCCAGAATCGGTCTAATACTCTGGACTTTGAGGTAAGGGTTTGGTTCTGCTATTTTTGGTAAGATAGGTGTATGTTTAGTTTCACTTTCTCTGCAAGTATTTCAAGATTATATGCCTAGGGCATATTCTGTAGTCCGTAGGTGTATGTATTGTAGCACTTGCTTTGCAGGTATTTGGAAATTTCTGCTTTTAAGGTACGTTCGTAATTTGTAGGAGTATGCCTTATGGCATACTGTCTTGTGGCATAACCCTACGACAGTTGAGGGTTCGCTACCCCAGCTGGTGCACCATGCTTCTGTAATAGCTTCGGCTTCTGACTCCCTTAGAGGGAGGCTGTCGTTCTGATTGGTTATAAGGGTTTATGGCGATTTAGTATCGCACATCCTTCGGTATTCTGATCTGTTTTTATTACATGCACGATGTTCTGTATTCTGTTGCATATATTCTGTATATTGCTATCTTTCTGTTTTGCAGGGTTACATATGCTTATCTTACCCCAAATCCCTTACGGGTCCTTTTAGGACTCACCCTTTTGGGTTCTGCTTTTGGATTTCGTAGGTCTGGTAAGCAGCCGGGGGTAGGTTTCCGCGAGGCTTCGCCTTGGTTATGTTGAGCAGCAGCAGACCTTGCGAGCTGGGATTTTGTCTACTTGGTCTGAATCCCGCGAGGTATTTTAACGTTTAGGCCTAGGGTCGGCTCTGTAGCTGCATGTGCATACTTTCTGTTTTATTGTTGTGATGATTGTATATGTTTGTATATATATTCTGTTCTGTTGCATATTCTAAGCGCTTGGCGCTTGCTAGACACCTTAGGTTCTGTGAACTCTGTATGTGTCTATGTTTGGTGCGTAAGCGCTCGTCCACGGAGGGCGAGGCTTACTCTGTTGCTGATTCATGAATTGCATGTTTTGATATTAATTTAGTTATATTAATGAAAATGTTCAAGTCGCCTGCAAATCGCCGCTTTTTCTCGGGTCCGCCACGCGCGGCGGGTCTCGGTGGACCTGCCATCTTGTACTTTCCGGCTTCCGCTTCCGACGTCCCGGCGCCCCCGTCTCCGCAACCGGGCTCGGGTGGCGTGCGGTGACAACCTCGGGGGGCGGGCGAGTTGAAGGTCAGTTGGGGACGAGACCCGCAACTACTCGGCGCGACCGCAGGGGGCTTCCCTTTGTGTGGGTGCGCAAGTGACACCTGACAAGGTCTGATGCCGTGATTTTGGCGAGTGGCCAGTCTGACCGGTCGGGTGCAGAGGGCGGTTGGGAGGGCATTTTGCAATCCCATATGATGCTGCAAAATAGGGACAAATACACATGTATTTTATTGAATCGAAGACGTAAGACTGAGGACTTACACGAAATATGGACGTAAGTCATCCGCATGAAAGTTGCGGGGAAGAAGACGACCATTATGGTCTTGTTGTTCAAAGACTCCTGGGCGGACCTGTTTATGAACAATATAGGCTCCGCCCCGCTTAGGTCGCAAGACACCCTGTTTGGGGTCGCGAGCGGTGAGGGCCGATTTAAGCAGGGCAAGGCCCCCTTGTTGTAGTGCCTTGGGCTTGACCCTGGCATTATGGTGAAGATTGAGCCTCTGTTTGAGGGCATTCGCCTCGCTGGTGAAGTTGATCATGCGAATCGTAGGGAGGTCTGCCTCAATAGGCAGGAGCGCATCTGCGCCATATACCAGAGAGAAAGGCGTTTCGTCCGTTGGGGTTCGCGTTGTGGTGCGATAGTCCCATATGACACTTGGGAGTTTGATATGGTCCTTACCCAGTTGATTAGGGTTCATAGGACTTAGGATCTAGCTCAAAGAACCAAGAGAAACCGGCGGAATGGCGATGTGATCCTCCCCTCACCTCTCGGTCACACTTGGGCGCCGGCAACAAGGGGATTTTGTTGGATCCAGGAGGAAATGGCTCTAGCACCTTCACGTACGGTGGAGTGACAACACTAGAGATGATCCTTGAGGCTTGTATCAAGCCCCAAGAACTGGAGATGTAAGATAGAAGTTGAGAATACTAGCCTTGGCAAGAAGGTGTTCTTGGTTTGCATGAAATGTTTTCTGTAATTCCTAAAGTGCGGCTGTAGCAGCCCATATACCCTAAACCCTAGCCATCCCAGATCAATCCTAGGGTCTAAACCGTTTGGTAAGTGACCTGGAATGATTAGGGGGGCTAAGCAACATCAAAAGAGGCAAAACAAGTTTGGGAACCCTAACCAGCCCCAATTAGTGACATTAAATGAGTCTAAACAAGCTTCCAAGGAGTGACTCAGCCTTGTCCAGAGTGTGTTGGCTGAGGTAGAAGCCTGATGGAAGCCTGAAAGGTCGGAGAGCCGTTGTAGGAGGGAATAGGTGGCTGGTACGGTACGCTGACATCACCATTTGGCCTGATTAGGTTGCTGTCTTGCAATGCTCATATCTTGAGCTGTAGGTGTCCTTTGGAGCTGAGACCGGTGCCATTCTCTTCCGCTTTTCCAGGGCTATAGAATGGAATCCTGAATGGCCCCTTTGGACGTCAAATGAGGGAGAAAAGGCAGGTGGAAGTTGCTGCCTGCTGAGCCCACCGTTTGTATCTTCTCCAATTATCTCCAAGTCGGCGCCTACGTGGAGGGTGCTTAAGCTCCACACCTTGCTGCCCAAGTCTTCTACATTTGACACCATCTTGAGCCCTAAGTCTTCAACCTTCCTTGAAGTCATTTGAAGTTCCTTTTCTTGCTCATGATTTTCGGCCATAGCATGCATGATTAGTCCTAGGGCTTCCTTCATCTTTTTGGCCTTGGATCTTGTCATTGGTGCTCCTATGTTGTGCAAAGGACTTGAAACCTTCCTTGATTGCTCCTGGTCTTTGATGCCCTCATCGAGTTTGTCTACCCAGCGGCCTTTGGCCCCCTCAAGGCGTTTCTTGAGGCCCTCCTCGATGGTTCGGTTGGTGACCTTAACCTGCCCATTAGACCGAGGGTGCGCCACTGGGGAGAAAAGCATGTGGACATTGTTGTCCTGGGCCCATTGTTGGACGCTGTGACTGGAAAACTGAGTGCCATTATCTGTAATAATAGCACGAGGGCTGCCGTACCGGCATACAAGATTTTTCCAAAGGAATTTGATGATTTTGGCGGAAGTAATGGAGACCAGGGGTTCTACTTCGACCCATTTAGAAAAATAATCAACTGCAACCACACAGAAGCGGCACGACTGAGCGGTCGGCATTGGACCAATGAGGTCAATGCCCCACAGGGCAAAGGGCACCGGGTTTGTCGGCCGGAGATTCCGCAGATGGCGCGTTGGATGCGAGAATTGATCTGGCACTGGTGGCATGTTTTGACCAGTGCAGCGGCGTCCTTTTTCAAGGTAGGCCAGTAGTACCCTTGACGAAGGGCTCTGTGGGCAAGTGCCTCCACAGCAATGTGTGCACCACAATTGCCTTGGTGGAGAGTATCCAAGACAGAGTGTCCCTCCAGGGTGCTGAGGCATCGTTGGAGGGGTGCTGCGAACCCGCGATGCCATAATTGGTCATCAATGAGAACAAAACGGATGGCCCTTTTGCGAGCTTGGGGGTCCGTGGCACCGGCTTTCAGCTCAGCGATAATAGGGTCTCTCCAGTCTATGACCGGATCTGTGTCGCCGGTGAGGCAATATCAATAGCCTCGAAATGGAAGGGCTGGCTGTGGTGGCCATGGTGGAGTGAGTCTTTCCCTTGGATAGCATGTCTGCTGTGGTGTTCTCAGAACGAGGAATGTGGATAAAAATAGCCTCATCAAAGTTGGTCCGCAAGGCGATCACCAATTTGAGGTATTTGGTCAGGGTGGCGTCTTTGCATTCAGCGCACCCTTGGACCTGGTGAATCACCAGTTGCGAGTCGCTGTGGATATGAAGGCGGCGAATGCCTGCCCTTATGGCGAGCTTGAGCCCCGTGATGAGGGCCTCATAGTCTGCAACATGATTAGTTACTTGGAATTGGAAAGAGACACGAAGGGATACTTCCATACCTAAGGGTCCGCGCAGATATACGCCCTGCGGGGATCCGAGTTTGGATGAGCCATCCATGAACATGTCCCACTGGGGGAATGGGTTGTGGTGCGGGGCCCCGCTGGGGGCCGGGACGATGTTAACATCCGAAAATTCCGCAATGAAGTCGGCGAGGGCCTGGCCCTTAATTGCCTTTCTAGGCTCATAGTTGATGTTAAAGCCACCAAGCTCTATACACCATTTGGCAAGGCACCCTGAGTGTTCGGGTCGCCTCAGAATATCCTGGATTGGTAAGTCCGTTCGGACTACAATTGTGTGCCCTTGGAAGTAGGGCTTGAGTTTCCTTGCCGCATATACAAGAGATAAGATAGCTTTTTGGAGAAGAGGATACCTTGTTTCTGTATCCTGGAGGGTGTGACTGGTGTAGTAGACTGGCCATTATTTGGCAGCCTCTTCCTTAATAAGGATAGAGGCGACGCTCCTATCGAAGTGGCGTGGTTGAGGACCATGTCATAGCCTGGCCTAGGGCACTTAATTGCATGCAACTCTTGTAAGTGTTGCTTGTTTGAGTCGTATGCCTCCTCGCTTTCCTCTGTCCACTTGCAAGCTTTTTTCTTGAGGATTTGGTTGATGAAAGGTCTGCAGCGATCGCTGAGTTTGAGACAAACCGCCCCAAGGCAACCAGTTTTCTTGCCATTGCTTTGAACGTCTTTGAGCCCCCTAGGGGTGCGCAAAGTGGTGATAGCTTCAATCTTTTTGGGATTTGCATGAATCCCTCCTTTGGAGATCTGGTAACCCAGAAATTTGCCTTCGCCAACGCCAAAGATACACTTCTTTGGGTTCAACCGCATATTGTACTTGCGGAAGTTGGCGAACGTTTCCTCTAAGTCTGCGAGGTGTGTGGTGGTGGCCTTGCTTTTGACCACAATGTCATCGACATAAGCTTCAAGATTTCGGCCAATTTGGTCCGCGAAGACTTGATTCACAAGCCTTTGAAAGGTAGCTCCCGCATTTTTCAAGCCAAAGGGCATTCTGATATAATGGTAGACGGCTTCGCCAGTAGTGAATGCGGTTTTTACCGCGTCCTCAGGGTCCATAAAACTTGATGGTACCCGTTGTAATGCAGCGCCAAGGAAGGAGAAGACAGAGTAATGAACGGTTGAGTCAACCAGCTTGATCGATAGAAGGCAGGGATAGGGATCCCTTGGGCAGGCCCTATTAACCCCCTTGTAGTCTACGCAAAGTCGCCACTGACCACCCTCTTTATCAGCGAGGACTATATTTGCAACCCACTCAGAGTAGTGAACCTCCTTGATTATATTTGCCTTAAGCAACTTCTGCACCTCCGTGCGTACAAAGTCCTTACGGTAAGGGACCATGCCCCTTGTTTTTTGTCTAACCGGGCTAAAGCCGGGGAGTACACTCAACTTGTGAGAAATGATAGCAGGGTCCACGCCTGGTAAGTCCTCAGGGGTCGACGCGAAGACATCGCCGTTGGCATGGAGGAGATGGATGAGTGCTTGCTGGTCTTTTTCTTCAAGGTCTTTTCCAACCCGGAATTTTTGCCAGGGGAGATTTCAACCTCCTCAAAGGCCCCAGCGAGTCAGGAGCGACCTAGCCCGCGGGCCCGGTCTCTTCCATGGGTGAATTTCTTTTAGGCTCAGATGGCTTGGGAAGCGGGGGAGGTCCCGCTAGGGCAGAGACATAATTACCCCTGGCCACATTTTGGTTGACAAAGATATAGGCATCCCCTGCCGCAAAGGTGGAAAACCAAAGTTAGAGCCCGCACATCACAACGGACGTGGAACTCAAGATGAGTGTGGCGCCCAATGATGGCGTTGTATGGTGTAGGGAGATCCAGGACGATAAAGTCCACAAAGCTGGAGTGGCACTCTTGCTTCTTTTCTTTGGTGGTTACCATCATCATATAGGGGAGCGTGATTGACCCCAAAGTTGGGATTTCATCCCGTCCCACTCCAAAGGTAGCCCCTTTTGCAGGTTAAATTTCTGACAAAGGCACCTTGGCCTCGACCAGAGTGTGCTTGTAGATTATGTTGGCATTCACCCCAGTGTCAATGTCCCATCCTGCGATGCGGGCAGTGATGACCAAAGGGTCCGCGTGCTGTACCGCCACCGAGGTGCCATCGCTGCGATGCAGTAAGTGAGTAGAAGAGTGATTGACCTGGAAGATCTGTCTCATATGACGGCCTCTCGCCGATGCGCCTTCACATTGTGTGATTACGCTGATGTGCCCCCTTGGTGGGGGAATTTCGACCAGACCTTCTCGATCTGGGTTCTGCTGGGAGCGACCCCGTCTACGGTCCCCCTGACGATGATCCTTCTGGTTACTTTCCCGCCTGCGATCCCCATCATCTTGGAGTAAGAACTCCCTGAGTTTGCCTTGGGCGAGCATTTCCCCAATCATGCGTTTAAGCTCAAAACAGTCCTCAGTGTCGTGTCCCTTGTCGCGATGATAATGACAATACTTGGTGCTAGACCTGACGACCTCCTGGGAGAGGGGGCGGGGCCACTTGGGAACCTCCCTCTTTTGTTCCAGGGCATGGAGTATGTTGGTGCGAGATTCCCTTAGTGGGGGAAGAGTAAAATACGCCCCCTCTCTGTTGGATGGCGTAGGGTACTGTCTCTGGGACCTGGAGTCCGGTCGTGAGGGCTGTCCCTTTGCATCTACCGTGGCGGCCCTGGCGAGTGGTTGAGTGAACTCTTCCGTGTTCATAAATCGTGAGGCAGTGCTTAAGAATTGTTCCATGTTGGCGGGAGGGTTGGTGTGCACGTCCACAAAGAAAAGGGATTCCCAGCGGAGGCCCTGAATGGCTGCAAGTAGGCGGGCTTCCTCCCCCAGATTAGGGACTTGGATAGATTCTGCCTGGAAACGCTGGATATACTCCCTGAGGGGCTCATCTTTCTTTTGCCGTATTTTAAGGAGGTGTCCCGCCGTTTTGGGGGGAGGTTTAGATACCACAAAGTGGTTGGAGAAGTTGCGGGAGAGTTCCTCAAAGGAGTTAAACCGTTTATCACGGAGGGTAGTATACCAATTGGCGGCGGCTCCCGTGAGGATGGAGCTGAAGGCTCTACAGAGCGTGTTATCGTCCGCTCTTGCGATGGCCATCGCAGAAACGTAACGCTGGAGGTGAATATCAGGGTCTGAGAGACCGTCGTAAGCGTCCAGCTTAGGCTGGCGAAATTGTTCTGGAAGAGGGGTCTCCAAAACCCGTTGGGTGAAAGGTTGGGTCCAGAGGTGATCCAGACCCATTCTGGAAACATTATGAACACTGGCTCTTTCGTCCCTCTTTTCCACTTCTTCTAATCGTCTAGTAAGTGCTATAAGTAACGACGAAGAAGGGTCAGGGTTACTTACTTGTTGAGGAGGAGTAGCAGGGCGTTCAGGCTGATTAGTCCGTAGTGTTCCAACGCTATCCAGAACGCCCCTAAGAGTGGTGGCGAGCATTTCTCGTAAGTTGAGAGCAACCGCATCAGTGATTGTTTGCAGAACGGCCGGATCAAGGCTCGTTGGTGGAGTGTTTGGTGGTGGAGTGTTGCGCTCCTGAGGCACGTTACGGTTTATGTGGGAGGAGCTTTCCTCCGTTGAGTGAACAGAGAGTTCTCCCCGTTGTGGGGGAACGTTACTTGGAGATGGTTCCGATCGTAGATCGTTGTTTGTGTTTGTCGCGGGAGGATTCCTCCGTCCCTGACGACTGTGCCTACTTGCACTCCGGGTAGTTGGCATGGCTTACTACTTGTGGTTTGTAATATGGGTTTACGAGAAGAACTTTTTTATTTCTTCGGTTCCCACAGACGGCGCCAAACTGATATTCTCGTTCCCGGAGTAGGAGCGGAATCCCAGATGAGTGGTTGATGAAGATGGTGTTCTTGAGACTCCAAGCTTGTTGTTCAGAGTAATCTGTAAAAGATAAGGAGAATACTCAAAAGTAGCAAGAGAGGAGTGGGGGCGTGTAGTAGCTTACCCAGTTTAAGGTGGACATCCCCCCTATTTATAGGGAGATGCCGGAGAGGAGCCTCCCAGGTTGAAGCCTTGGACAGGCTATGAGACAGACGACAAGTCTGACGATTTGGAGAGATAAGTCTCGTGTCGACTGATTGGAGATAAGGCGGCTGTGATGATGAAGATCTCAGCAAACTGCCTTAGAAGATTCACCTGTAAGGGAATGTTTGGCGTACAAATCTGGTGAAGATCACTCAGGCTCGTGCTGGCCTCCTTATTGGCTGATTGATGTCAGAAGACCAAGTGGTCTATCTCCAAGTGGAGCAAGTGGCAGGCGAAGGCCTGAAAGGGGCGAAGGCCCAGATAGAATATAGCCAAATAAGGAGTGAAGGTCGCACGAACCTGAGTATAAGGGCCTTATCTGGGCGAGGCCAGTAAAGGCAAGAGAGTTCTCGCGAAGGCGAGTTGAGGCTGCGGGAGTAAGACCCGCGAAGGCGAGTGAGATCGCAAGGGCGATACCTGAGACCGCGAGGGCAACCCGTGTAGGCCTAAGAGACGCAAAGGCGAGTGTGAGACATCGCCAAGGCGAGGCTTAAGGCCCGCGAGGGCAAGACCTCGCGCAGGTGAGACTGGAGACCTCGCGAAGGCGAGACTGGAGGCCGCAAGGGTGAGACCTACGGGGCCTTGTATAGTTCTGATGCGACGCGAGGACGCGTTTGTTTGGGTAGTGTACCAACCGTAGACGGGGTCGCTCCCAGCAAAACCCAGATCGAGAAGGTCTGGTTGAAATTCCCCCACCAAGGGGGCACATCAGCGTAATCACACAATGTGAGGGCGCAGCGGCAAGACGCCGTCATATGAGACAGATCTACCAGATCGACCACTCCTCTACTCACTTACTGCATCGCCGCGATGGCACCTCTGTGGCAGTACCTCACGCGGACCCTTTGGTTATCACTGCCCGCATCGCGGGATGGGACATTGACAGAGTCCACATGGACACTGGGGCAAATGCCAACGTCATCTACAAGCACACTTTGGTTGAGACCAAGGTGCCTTTGTCGCAAATCCAACCCGCCAAGGGGGCCACCTTTGGAGTGGGACGGGATGAAATCCCAACTTTAGGATCAATCACGCTCCCCTACATGATGATGGGGACCACCAAAGAAAAGAAGCAAGTATGCCACTCGAGCTTTGTGGACTTTATTGTCCTGGATCTCCCTACACCTGGTGGTGGATCTGTGCGTGTAACCGCCACGTTCCGGTTTGACTTGTGAGTCCTGATGTTGACTGAAGCCATTAGGTTGACTTTGTGTATTAGGACACGATTGTCGAGAAATAGAGAGATCCTCTGAGGTGATGCTTTAATGAGTCGTGTTGAGTAATTGTTAAACGTTACCCCTTTAGGTATGAATAGTGAATGTATTTATAGTTCCAGGTCTGAGTGGCATTATCATAATATCTCAATATAAGGTGATCATGTTTTTAGGTCGTATAAGTACTTCGGGAAGTATGGTTCGGGAACGTCCTTAAGCTTTATTCGGGTTACTCATTTACTAGGTTTTTAATGGGGCCCTTATTTTGGGCTTATGTGTGGGCCTTTTGTTAGGCCTTTTGTGCGTATTGGGCCTGGCGGCCATCAAGTCCCCCCTCAGCCCTTTTGGCCGACTAAGAGGAGTCCAAAGTTTTCCTTTTTTAATGACAGCGTTTGTGTACGTGGGTCATGCTTGGGCGAATTGCTTTGTTCGGGCAGACTTCCTTGTTCGGGCATCTGGTTCCTCTCTCTCGTGTAATGTTCGGACATCGACCTTTCAGTCCGGGTTATCGAGCATCTAGTTCGGGTAATTGAGTCCTTTTGTTTCGAACGTTGTTCGGGCATTCGAAATATATCCCGGACTGTAATGACCGGGAAATTGAGGATGCAAAGTCCTTGTCTCGAACACTGTTCGGGCTTTTGAAGCGTTTCCCGTACTATAATGTTCGGGAAATTGAGGATGCAAAGTCCTCCTTCTGTCTCGAACAATGTTCGGGCTTCTGAAGCATTTCTCGTACTATAATGTTCGGGAAATTGAGGATGCAAAGTCCTCCTTTTGTCTCGAACAATGTTCGTGCTTTTGAAGCATTTCTCGTACTATAATGTTCTGGAAATTGAGGATGCAAAGTCCTCCTTTTGTCTCGAACAATGTTCGGGCTTTTGAAGTATATCCCGGACTGTAATGTCCGGGAAAGCGAGGATGCAAAGTCCTCCTTTTGTCTCGAACAATGTTCGGGCTTTTGAAGTATATCCCGGACTGTAATGTCCGGGAAAGCGAGGATGTAAAGTCCTCCTTTTGTCTCGAACAATGTTCGGGCTTTTGAAGTATATCCCGGACTGTAATGTCCGAGAATGCGAGGATGCAAAGTCCTCCTTTTGTCTCGAACAAAGTTCGGGCTTTTGAAGTATATCCCGGACTGTAATGTCCGGGAATGCGAGGATGCAAAGTCCTCCTTTTGTCTCGAACAATGTTCGGGCTTTTGAAGTATATTCCGGACTGTAATGTCCGGGAATGCGAGGATGCAAAGTCCTCCTTTTGTCTCGAACAAAATTCGGGCTTTTGAAGTCGGTTGTATTTCATGTCTTCAGGATTCGCGACGGTTCATCTTCTCAACTGCCACTTTTGAATCGACGGCAGGGATCAAATGACTTTTGACGTTTCATCTGCCCGATCTTTTCTATTAATGTGAGTTGAGCGTCACTTTCATTTGTATCTCTCAAGCTCTCTTCTCCCTTCTCACAATAAAATCACGACGGATAATCCTACGCTCTAGGAGACGGTTAATATCTTCAAGAGGTGGAGGACTATTGAAGAATCTAACCCAGAAGATTTCTTCCCCCCTTTCCTCGGTGAAGCCACCGTACCGGAAGGTTACAAAGGTTCGTCCGCCGTCCATCAATTCTACCGACTTCACCGTCGAGTTGTCGACGCTGCTGCTGTCAGCCCGTCCTTTAACCTTCTTCCAGCGAGTCGCCCTTGTCTCCTCCGGCCATTTACCCGAGGTACATGAGAATGGCTCCTACTTTTCCCACCCCTTCTACTATTCGTTGCTCAGGTTGCCTTTTAGAAACCAAGGGCGATGCTTCCGAAGGTTGGTGGTCCGAAATAGAGGACAACCGGAGCAAGGCAACTTCGGAGTTAATAAAAGAGTGGCAGTCCACTTTCTTCGTCCCGATGACAGTTCGTACTCGGGTTCCTTCCCCAGAATGCCGGGCGTACGAGCCTGGGAAAGGCTGGTTGGTGATCTTTAAGGATCAACTGCTGTGCGGGCTCCGCTTCCCACCGCACCCATTTGTCCGACAACTGGCGGAATCCCATGGGCTAGCGGTCAACCAGTTCAGCCCGAATACCTACTGCCATATTAACGCCTATCTCATTCTTTGCGCTCTGTTCGAGACAGAGCCAACTGTTTCCACTTTCCTCCAGTACTATAAGGTCAATGTGATCCCGAGGAATTGTTTCTACTTCTTCAGTGCCCGGGGTCCTCCTACTGTGAAATTCAGTTTCGCTTGGAACCTCCCAACGAGCCGCAAGGGATGGCATCGGGAATTTTTCTTTATGGAGCCTGATGCGTCATGGGGCCTGCAAACTACGCAGAAGGTAGGAGGGCTGCCGGACGTGCAGAATCCCCGACGATTGCTGAAGGAGGCTGCGGCCAAGGAGAATTTTGATCGGTTTAACAATAAAATTCGGACTATCGCTCCTTGGTGCGGGGATGGACCGAAGGAAGTCGTTCCCTTTCCTTTGTACTGGAGGCTGATTACCCAAGGGGTCCTTTCCCACTTGGGTATCATTCGGGGGGATTTGGGGGAGTTGGGCATCCGGGAATCCCCCCCTTCGACCCGAGACTTGGCCTTGGTGCATCGTCTTCGGGGCGAAATGTCCTTCGAGGACTTCAACAAAGGTTTATACCATTCTTCTGTTTATCGATGTATTCGTCTGATATTAACTAATTCTTCCCCTTTTTGCAGAGATGGAGCCCGAGTTCGACCTCAGCGCTATCTATCGGGACATGCGGAAGGATAAACATGGCTCCAAAGCTGGAGGTTCGAAACCCGCAGCAGCTGAGAAAAAATGCAAGAGGACTGATGTGGTCCATGCTGAGGCTGGAGGCCAGCCTACTGAAAAGTCGTTCGGGGAGGTTCCATCTCCGGTTCACGTTGAAGGTCACCCTACTCGGGATGACGTTTATGAGATGCTGCAGAATTCTCCCGAACGAATCAGAAGGGCTAGGGGAAGTTTACGGCTTCGAGGGTGATCGAACAGAGCGCCCCGGAGGTCCCACCGATCGAGTTTCAGATAGGTAACCAATTTGTGAAGTTACGCAATCTCTGCTTTTGGAACTTATTCGGGAATATTTCCCGAATGTTTGGTGAAGAGCCGCTGCATGACGTGGTTCGATCTCATTTTTGTACGTTAGGTCCGGACTGGAAAGAGTCCCAAGAAGAGAGGAGGCGGTTGCGGGACGAGAAGGTCTTGCGATTCGGGAATAATCTCATCCCCCGGGAGCCTGGGTGGCTGATTCATGAGGATCAGAACATCCTGGATGACGAAGATGCTAACGATATGGCTCCCGAGCTATGGGAAAAGACCACCACCGCTCGAACTCTGGAATGTTTAGAACATTTCTACCCTGACTTGGATGTCGCCTCTTCAAAAATGGCCGTCCTTGGGTACCAGGTAAGTATTTGGTTAATTAATTTTTTATATGGACTCTCGGGGTGATACCACGGGAAGGTAATCCTTTGATGGCATGCAGATGGCCACGATGGGAGGGTGGGTTTCCCGAATCATCCGAGCGTCAAGTCGGATCCGGACCGAAGCTGAGCAGCGGGCGACAAAAGCCATAGCTGTGGTGGCCAAGCTAATTCAGCGAGTCCACCATTATGAGCAACTGCTGCGGCACTCCCGCATTTCATCCGTACTCGAGCTCCCGAGGGCGGTCACATTCGGAGAACCTCAGCCCGACCGAAGGCCGACGACTTCGCCCTGGCCGAGGTTGCTTTCCTAAGTGCGGTCAAAGAGCATCGCACTCAAGAAGCTCTTCGGGAAGAAGTTCGGAAGCTCGAAACCGAAAAAGAGAAATTTCAGGTTGACTTCGCCAATCTGAAAGAGCATCATGAGCACGAACTACGGGTCAAGGATGAAGAGATCCGCAAGCTTCGGGAGGAGCAAGATCTGAAGGCCAAGGATGAGGAACTCCAGAGACTTCGGGACGAACTTGCCAAAGTTCAGGAAAGTATCCCGAAGTATCAAAAGGCGCTGAAGGATTCCGTAGGGATGTCAATCGACAAATTTACCTTCGGGTTCTGTCTGGCCCGGAAGCAAATTGTCGAGCGCAACCCTCATGCTGACCTGTCCGGGCTTGACGGGAATGACGAGCCCGAAGAAGATCCTAGCTGGTACGGCGACGAGTTTCTGCAGCCGCCCGAACCATTCACTGTAGATGACTTTGCGGATCCTCAATGATGTACTTTTCTTTCCATTCCATTTTTGTAATCCCGGCCTCGGGCGTTGTTAATGAAAGTATTCAGGGATTGGTTCAACACTTGTTAACAGTCAATCGCGCTTTATTATCCTTCGGTCATACAAAGTATTTCTTTAGTGCCTCGGAATGGTAAGAGTTTGCTAATTCCCTTCCTTCGGGATCCAGTAACTTGTAAACTCCTTTTCTTTCTTCGGCAACGACCTCGAATGGGCCTTCCCAGTTCGGGGCGAACACGCCCCCTTTTGGCCTTCGGGATCCCAACTTAGTTTGCCGTAGGACCAAGTCACCCACTTTTATATTCTTTGCCTTCACTTTGGAATTTGTCGTAGATGCGGTCCTTTGTTGGAACGCTTTCCTTCGAAGCTCTGCTTCTTCTCTCCTTCCTTCGAGCAAGTCCAAATTCGTCCGCAAGCCTTGTTCGTTCGCCTTTTCTTCGAACACTTCAGCTCGGAGAGAAGAGTTCGTTACTTCAATGGGGATGAGCGCTTTGGTTCCGTATGCCAAAGAGAACGGGGTTTCTCCGGTCGACCTTCGGGGCGTGGTCCGGTAACTCCATACAACATGAGGAAGTTCCCGGGCCATTTCGATATGATCACGGGGGTAAGTGATCACGCGCTCGGATCTAGCTTGAAGGAAGCAGTTTCCAGCAGGAATGGAAACGAAACAGGGGAAGAACTCAAAGGAAACAAAGTCGGCCAAGGGAACCTCCGCACTACGAGGTGAGGCAATGCCCTTGAAAATGCCTGGGAAAGGAAAATGGAACCTAGAACCTTCTGATTACTAGATCAGACAATGCTAGGTATTATATTGGATCCTCTCGCATGGATCACTAAAGGATTGATGGAGCAAGATTTGAGACCCCAAGAAGAACAAACCGTGTTCTTACAATATATGAATTCTCTCAATATATGGGTTCTACCTAATACTTAGGTTACAGCTTCCTTTTATAGAAGGGAAAAGAAAGAAGGAAATAATAAAGAATGTCTTGACAAGGGAACAACTTCCTGGATCTATGGTAGGCGAAATGAGAGGTGGCAGCTGATGTGACATTGTAGGCTACCTGCTTTTGCGGCTCCCAATTCCCCAGGAATTGCATTTGGCGGGAAAAGGAGAAGAAGAGGGCCTCTGCACAAGTTGAAGGGTTCGCCTGACTTGTGTATGGAAGCCTCTTCTGCTTGGCGAACACCTGGGCTTCGCTTGTTTCTGGAAATGAGGCACAGGGTCTTCGCCAACGACCATGGGGTCGCAAAGAGTCTTGGCTTCGCAAATGGCCTTGAGTTCGCCCAAAAGGACCATGGGTTCGCCAGAGTCAATGGGCTCGCCAATAGCCACGGGTTCGCCGTTGAGGCTTGGCCTCGCCAAAGGCCAAGGGTTCGCCAATGGGGCATGGGTGCGCCAAGAACATTGCGACCACGGACTTGCCTTGGGGCCTCGCCGGTGCCCAGAGTGTGGCTTTCTCCTCATCCGAGCCTTCGCCAAGGGCCCTTTAGACCCTCCGGAAGAAAGGTCGCGCCTTGTCACAAATCTTAAGACACCACAACAAACTGGAAGAGGCGTTAAGGGTTAGTGGACCAAAGTCATGCAGATGTACCCACATCAAAAATGGGATTGTAAAGACTCTAATATGTATTATGTTCAATGACAAAAACCTGAATGTATTTACAATACAATTCCAACTATTTAGGAAAAGGGGCACAATGTGGGGTGTCCTCGGCTGGCTACATACATGGCTAGGTGATGGGCATTTTTATACTCGGAAAATATGGTACCTAGCTGTTGGATAGCAAACAAGGAAGCACCAAGTTGGGGCAAGATGAACAATCCGCTCTTTCTTGCTCTGTGCCATGAAAGCACACACGTGCCCTATGCCTAAAGCTTTCTTGTTGGCCGAAAATAAATTTAACAAGATAGCATGCAATTTCGACATGATTTCCAAAACTAGAATTCATGGCATGCTCTTTTCCAAACAATTTATTTTTACATGTGCCGGGTCATGTATGAACCTTACCCTAGCAAGTTTTCCTATCGTTCGCAACATGCAGAGCCCATTCATGTTCATCATATAGACTCGGGTGGGTTCACCCATTTTAGCGCAGCGCATGACCATGGTTCCATCAATATTCACATCAAAATGTATGAGTGCTTCCTAGCTAAAGTAGGCATGCACATGATAGTTTTAGCATAAATAATTTCATGGTCACAAAATTGCAAAGTTTCATCACTGGGAGGAAATGGTATGTTACCTCTCCCCAAGTTAGGGGAGGGAGGCTACTGCTCCGACACCGAGGCGTCTTCTTCCTCTTGTAAACACCCCAAAGTTTCTTTGTCATCATTTCCTGGCATATTCAAAGAAGAACAACAATCATTAGAAGATTTAAGCGTTAGTCCTTCATTGATCTTGGTTGAAAGCTTGGGTGTTCCACTCTCTTCATTTTTGGCTCGGAAGAGCTCTTTTCTTTCTTTTCTCTCTTTTCTCTGTTTCTCACTCTCACACCATTCTTTCATAAGGCCTTCCATTTGTGAGACTTCATCTCTTATTTCCTTTAAACCTTTTCCCAGCTCCTCGAAGTCTGTTCTAATTTCTCGAGTGAGATTTCTCAAAGGGATTGGTTCACAAGGAGGATTCAGGCTCGCACTTGGAGAAGGGGGTGAGTAGGCTCTTGAAGGAGTGGCAGTCCTTTCGGGTATTCGAGTGGGGTAGGATGTGGGGCGCCGAAATGAGCTATGAGTGGTGTGGGGTCTCGTTCTGTAGGTAGGGTTTGGGGCCAAGTGTGCGATAGGGGTTTGGGTGCCATACCGCCGCCTCATCACACTTTTCAAGCGGTCCCAAGAGGGCATGATCTCTAACCCTCGGTCGCTTCGGTTGGTGGCGTAGTCACTCCACCAATACCATGCTTCGCCTCTTAGCAGCTCGAGCGCTATGTCAAGCTTTTCAAGTTCGTGAACACCTCTTTTAGCAAAGAATGCCTCAAGATGGTATTCCCATGATTCAAACCCGAAAAGGTCATCATCCCCTCGAAACTTAAGGGTTCGCGCCATTGTATACCTACACACTTAGACAATAATGTCGGTACCACTCATTTCCTCACGTGTATGGTTGGCCTCTCGTTTGTGTTTAGGGACACACTCGTACCACTTCTCTCTCGTGTTTAGAACACAACGGTTCTTTCAAGCCTCAAAACTTACCACCAATCTCGATTAAGATCAAATGCGAACATGCAAAGAATATCCAATGAAATCTTAGCAATATCCGAAACAAGTAAAGCACAAAGTTATAGTTACGTGAAACTAGCTTTTGAATGATTTTAGGTGAGATGGGGGTTGAAAGAAGTAGGGTATGTATGAGAGAAGACTCTTTTATCCACACAAACACTTTTGTTCAAGTTCCTCAAATATTTTCGGATCAAATCACTGCTTCGGATGTGTTTTGATATGAACACTCAAGAACACTCAAGAACACTCAAACTTTTTCTTTCTTCAAATGTTCTTTTTGTGCACAACCACAACAACTTTTCTTCTCTTTTCAACTTCCAATCCGAAAATGTTTCTTTCTTTACTCAACTTCAATAAACAACATCCAAATATGAGCTTTGCTCGAATCACAGGAACCACGCACAAATATTTTCGGTTTCTCTTCAACAACAAAACGTTTTTCTTCAAGTGTAAGAAAGAATGCAATGGTTTTACTTGAAGAAAACAAACAACTGATACGGTATGATACCTCCGACAAGCGCTTTGGCTCTGATACCAACTGATGTGATCACGGTGGGGGTACGTGATCACGAGCTCGGATCTAGCTCGAAGGAGGCAGTTTCCAGCAATAATGGAAACGAAACAGGGGAAGAACACAAAGGAAACAAAGTCGGCCAAGGGAACCTCCGCACTACGAGGTGAGGCAATGCCCTTGAAAATGCCTGGGAAAGGAAAATGGAACCTAGAACCTTCTGATTACTAGATCAGACAATGCTAGGTATTATATTGGATCCTCTCGCATGGATCACTAAAGGATTGATGGAGCAAGATTTGAGACCCCAAGAAGAACAAACCGTGTTCTTACAATATATGAATTCTCTCAATATATGGGTTCTACCTAATACTTAGGTTACAGCTTCCTTTTATAGAAGGGAAAAGAAAGAAGGAAATAATAAAGAATGTCTTGACAAGGGAACAACTTCCTGGATCTATGGTAGGCGAAATGAGAGGTGGCAGCTGATGTGACATTGTAGGCTACCTGCTTTTGCGGCTCCCAATTCCCCAGGAATTGCATTTGGCGGGAAAAGGAGAAGAAGAGGGCCTCTGCACAAGTTGAAGGGTTCGCCTGACTTGTGTATGGAAGCCTCTTCTGCTTGGCGAACACCTGGGCTTCGCTTGTTTCTGGAAATGAGGCACAGGGTCTTCGCCAACGACCATGGGGTCGCAAAGAGTCTTGGCTTCGCAAATGGCCTTGAGTTCGCCCAAAAGGACCAAGGGTTCGCGAGTCAATGGCCTCGCCAATAGCCACGGGTTCGCCGTTGAGGCTTGGCCTCGCCAAAGGCCAAGGGTTCGCCAATGGGGCATGGGTGCGCCAAGAACATTGCGACCACGGACTTGCCTTGGGGCCTCGCCGGTGCCCAGAGTGTGGCTTTCTCCTCATCCGAGCCTTCGCCAAGGGCCCTTTAGACCCTCTGGAAGAAAGGTCGCGCCTTGTCACAAAAATGGGGCTGATGTCCACATCAACCTTCGGGCATCCGAACCTGCAGATGATGTTCTTCCAGACGAACTTTCAGATATTTTCAGCAGTAATTGTGGCCAGTGATTCAGCTTCTATCCACTTGGTAAAATAGTCCACGGCAACTACGCAATACTTCAGTCCTCCGGGGGTGGTAGGCAAGGCCCCAATCAGATCAATTCCCCATACGGCAAATGGTATGGGGTAGTCCGAAGACGACACGTACTCCGAGTGAATTCTCTGTATTCGAGCGTGTTCCTGGCACTTCTTGCATTTGTTGACTAGCTTCCTTGCGTCTTCCTTGAGGGTGGGCCAGAAGAACCCTTGTCTCAGTATGACAGCAGCCAACGCATCTGATTTAATGTGTGACCCGCAGGTACCTTCGTGAGTTTCCACCAAGATGTCCTCGGTGTCTCCTTCTCCGACGCATTTTTTGCATCGGGGAAGAGAAGCCCTTTCGGTACAGATTATCACCTATTATCACGAATTTGCTTGCCTTTCTCCTGATGTTCGCGGCTTCGACTGGATTGTCCGGGAGTACTCCTTCGCCGAGGTACTTCCAATAGGGGACCCTCCATCCTGAGGTAATGCAGCATACCCGGGAGTAGTCGACGCAAGGTTCACTTCTTACTTCATCGTAAGAAGCCGACTTCGAAAGCTGATCGGCCTCCGAATTGAGCGACCGCGGGATCTTCTCGATACACAACTTCTCGAAATCCGCGGCCAGTTTTCTAGCCACTTCGGCGTATTTTTTGAGACTTGGTTCCTTGAGTCGCTACATGCTTTTAGTGATCGGATTCCCGCTTTCTTGGCCAGTTCTAGACCAGCAATAAGGGCTTCATACTCGGCCGCGTTGTTCGTCACCGGGAAAGTGAACTTGATTGACTTTGTTGCCTTCATTCCTTCTGGGCCTTTGAGAACTAACCCGACACCTTGTTTGTCTGACCCTGAAGCCCCATCTACATGTAGGGTCCAAACCGGGCTGTCTTCGTTTGACGAATCTTCACTCTCGGATTCTTTGGGCAATTCGGCGATAAAATCTGCCAACGCCTGTGCCATGATCGCTCTCCGTGGTTCGTATTTGATCTCATACTCGCTTAGTTCTACACACCACTTTGACAATCTTCCGGAGTGGTCTACCCGCTTTAGGATGTCCTTGATAGGGACGTTGCTCCGAACGACAATGAAAAATCCGAGGAAGTACGGCTTTAATCTTATGGCTGAGAGGACTAGAGAGTAAACGGCTTTCTGGATCATCGGGTAGTTAAGTTCGGCTCCGTGTAATGATTTGCTCACGTAATAGACCGGCCACTATTTTCCTTGATCGTCTTCTTGAACAAGTACTGAACTTACAGCCTTTTCTCCTACTGCCAAGTATACAATGAGGGGTCTGTCTTCGGTTGGTTGCCGAAGCGTAGGCATTTCCAAGAGGTAAGCTCTGATTTCCTCCCAAGCCTTCTGACATTCGGGATTCCAACTGCATTTAGCTCGGTCCCTTGCGTTCTCGTCCTTAGATTTCTTCTCTCCTCTACTCACCCCAATTCTACCGGGCTCCGCACCTTCCTTGATCAAGAGTTTGAAGAAAGGGCGGCACTTGTCTCCATAACGAGATATAAAATGACTTAGGGCCGTAATTTTCCCGAGAAGTCTCTGCACGTCCTTTATTGATGAAGGTGTCCTCACGTTTAGGAGAGCTTCGATCTTTGCTGGGTTTGCATCGATGCCGCTCTCGGACACCATAAATCCGAGGAATTTCCCGGATGTCACTCCGAAAACACACTTGTCCGGATTCAACCGAAGTCCATACTTTCGGATCTGCCCGAACACCTCTTCAATATCGCTGACGAGGTGCACTTCCTCCTTGTCACCGTACGCCACCCGAGCCCGGTTGCGGAGGCGGGGGCGCCGGGACGCCGGAAGCGGAAGCCGGAAAGAATACAGAATGACAGGTCCATCGAGACCCGCCGCGCGTAGCAGACCCAAGGAGCGAAACGATTGTGGAAGCAACCTAACAAAAATTTCGTACATATAACCAAAAATAAAACCCAAACATACAATTCATGCATTAGCAACAGAGTAAGCCCCGCCATCCGTGGACGTGTGCTTACGCACCAAAACCTAGATACATACAGAGTTCACGTAACCTAAGGTGTCTAGCAAGCGCCAAGCGCCGTAACATGCATGTAATGTAGTATATAAATATATACAAATATACAATCATCACAAGAATACGTAAAGTGTGCATATGCAACTACAGAGCCAGCCCTAGATCTAAGTGTCAAAATACCTCGCGGGATTCAGACCGAATAGACAAATCCCGGACCGCAAGGTGCACTGCCGCAAAACACAACCAAGGTAGAAACCTCAAGGAAACCTACTCCGCAGGCCGCTTATCGTGTCTACTCAAACCCAAAAACAGAACCCAAAAAGGGTGAGTCCTAAAAAGGACCCGTAAGGGATTTGGGGTAAGGTAAGTATATGTAACCCGGCAAAACCGAAAGATAGCAATATATGCAATGTAATACGTAATATCATGCATGTACAGAAATAGATCGAATCCCAAGGACGTGCGATTCTAAATCGCCATAACCCTTATAACAAATCGAACGATGCCTCCCACTAAGGGAGTCGGAAGCCAAGCTAATACAGAAGCATGGTGCACCACTGGGTAGCGAACCCACAACTGCCGTAGGTTAATGCACAGAGTATGCCATAAGGCATACTCCTACAAACTACAGAATATGCCCTAAAGCATAAAATTCCGAAATACTAGCAGAATAGAAAATGAAACCAAAACATATACTTATCTTACCAAAATAACAGAACCAAACCCTTACCTCTCAAATCCAGAGTATTAGACCGATTCTGGACAACTTCCACACCGTGACCCGAAACTCAGAAACTTCTCTTTTCCTAACCTCCGAACCTCAGAATCTGTCAAACCAAGTTGAATTAGCATCCTTATCGACCACACTACCAAACTACACCCCCGTCCCCAAAACCGAAAATCCGGCAGAATTTCCGTAAAATTTCAGATTTCCACGTAAATGTCGAATTCGTAACCAACCAAGACAATGCAAGGTTATACATTGACAAACATCATCCAACAAGCAGAACCGATCAAAACCAACCTTAAAACCCTTCATTACCCGACATTTTCCGATAAACCCGCTTAATTGCAACTTTTCCAATTCTTACCCGAATTTAACATTTCGAACTTCCATCCACTCCTAAATTCAACCCCAACACCATTTTAACATCCAATTCAACCAAAATGAAACTCCACTATAGAGAAAGTTCCATTTAACCAATTCGGTTCTTAACCAATATTTCACCCAACATCCAATTCAATCCATTCAAGCTACCAAACAACCATTCTAATCACCAATTTCACTTCTAAGCCAAGAATACTATCCAATTGCATCCAAAACAACAAAATTCACAATGAACAACAACCTAAAAAATTCGGCCATTTGGGGGTTTTTAACCCAACTTATTTTCCATCAAATTGAATCCATACATAAGCTTAGAATCATGCTAGGATTAACATACTTGAAGCATGAACCAAGATAACAAACACACATCATCTTAGAATTTTCCCAAAAATTCGGCCAAAATAGGGTTCTTACTTCCAATGAGTTTTTCCAAAATCCAACACTTGATTCACACTCCCCTACAACCCAAGAACATCATACTAAAAGATGGGAGGAAGAGAATCATCCTAGCTTATAGCTAAGAACAAACCCATCATTTGCAAAAACTCCTCTTTTCTTCACTAAACCTTGATTCCAACAAGTAAAGAGAAGAAGGAAGGATGCTTACCACATAAAGCACCCAATTCCTCTTTGATTTCACCCAAGGAGAAGAACTTCAAGCTTGGAGGTTGAGCTCTAATGGAGTCGGCAGCAGCAAGAGGAAGAAGAAGAAGAGAAGTGAAAATGAGATATAACTCATTTTAGGAAAATATAAGTCAACATATATATTTTCCTACTCTTTAACCCATACTTCCCAACTTAAATTAAAACAAGACAAGTGTCCCTTAAGTCTCACACAAATGCTGCCGAAAATCCCAGCTGCAGCCCATACCCATTTTTATTTATTTTGTAACCAAATACAAATTAACCTCCAAACTTTTCCAAAAGTTCCAACTTTTTGGCCCAAAAATAATTACCGAACTCCAAATTAAATGAAACTTGGACACAACCCTAAGAATATTATAACATTCATAAAACATGTTTCAAAAGTTCATTTACCATTCCGGAGTGTCCTACCGAGCTCGCTGAACCCGAACAAAACCCGACGTGCGAGCGTGTCAACCTGAACCAAAATTCCGTCTCCCAAAATTCTACAAAAATACCCATAAATTCCATCTTAAATTATAACACAACTTACCCCAAAGCCGTCAGAAAATTTCCATCCCGAACCCCGGGATTCCTGTCCCCGAGCCCCGGAGTCGCCCGAACCGAACGTCCCGCCCCAAATATTAAACTCCGCAAAACCTCTGGGACATTCCCACGACTCCAAAACTACAAACGGCTTCTCAAACTGAGGTCTCGAGAGTGCTACCGAGCCCGCTGTACATCCCGAGACGACCCCGACAACCCCCCGGCGCCAGAAAAATATTTTCGGCGGAAACGTCCGGGGGACCCACACGACCTCAAATACGGAAGGGTTCGCCAAAATGATACTCAGATAAGGCTCGGGAGCCGCCTGAACGCCGAAAAACGTGACCCGCAGGCCAAAACCGGAGCCCCGGGTCACCCGGTCGCAACCCGCTCGGGGTGACCGTAACACTCCTTGCTCTTGATGATGATATCATCAACGTAAACTTCAAGAATTCTTCCTATCTGTCCGGAGAATACCTTGTCCATCAATCTTTGGTAAGTTGCTCCGACGTTCTTAAGCCCGAAGGGCATTCTGTTATAACAGTGTGTCCCGGCATCGCTTATGAAGGACGTCTTTTCTTCATCTGCGGGGTTCATCCTGATCTGATGATAACCACTGTAAGCATCGAGGAAGGAGAGCCTTGCATGTCCAGCCTTAGAATCCACTAGCCTGTCGATCGTTGGAGTAGGGTATGAATCTCGGCAAGCATCGTTTACGTTCGTAAAATCGATGCACATGCGCAACTTGTCACTGTCTTCTCGGGTTGCTACTACGGGATTACTCCGCCACTCGGGATACGATACTTCTCTTATGACCCCAGCGTCGAGAAGCTTCGAGATTTGCTCTTTGATGAAGGCTCTTTTGAAGGGGGCATTGTTTCTTTTCTTCTGCCTTATCGGTCTAGAATTCGGGTTGATGTGCAAGCTGTGTTGGATGACCTTCGGGTCGATCCCGGGCATATCACTTGGAGAGTAGGCGAACAAGTCTTTATTCATTTGAAGCAAGTTTACAAGATTTTCCTTACTGCCCTCGGGCATGTCTTTCGCAATTCTTGTTGTCCTATCTCCTTCCAAGACGACGCCTTCGGTATCCGCTTTCCCCTTGTCCTCCTTCGAGCAGCTCGGAGTAGGATCCTTCTGAGCTATTGCCATGACGTCCTTGGCCTCTCTTTGGCTCACGTAGATCGAGGCGTCGCCCTCATCTGTAGCGAAGGTGATGGTTAGGTATTTCACGTCAGTTCTCATGTGAATAGCCACCTGGGTTTCTCTCCCGATGATAGCGTTATACGCAGAGGGGACATCGACGACAAGCCATTTGACCATCAATGTTGTGTACCGGGATTGACCTTCGGGACCGACTCCCAGGAACATCGCTGGGAGCTCGATAGTGCCGAGCACTGGTAGTTCATCCGGGCCTACGCCATAGGTTGCTATCTTGACAGGGTTCAGTCGGCTTGACTTAAGCTTGAGGCCTTCATATCCCTTTGCGAATAGCACATCTGCGTTTGAACCATCGTCACAGAGAACCCTCTTGACATCTATGGTTCCAATCCGGAGGGTGATGATGAGCGGGTCGTAATGCGGGAGACGCACTTCGGAACCGTCCGCCCGCTTTACTCTTGAAGATGGATCCCCGTAGCTCAGTGAGGCTATCTCCCTCGCTTTCCTCTTTCTTGCATTTGAGCCTGTGGTGGTCGTTATTGTGTTGTATATTTCCAATGGATGCGGTAAGTTAAATACTGGGGCATCTGGTACTGTCCCCAATCCTGGATGCGGTAAGTTAAATACTCGGGGCATCTGGCTGTCCCGAATCCTGCTGGTGAATGGTCCATCATCAGGGATAACTTCGCACTTAGGTTCGGGAATGCCCGAGTTTCTCTCGACTTGTTCCAGACGATGCAACATTTGCCTGATCACATCGTCCCGCGGATCACCTGTTTTTGGGGTTAGTTGCGGTTCGTAGAAACGAGACCCGCAACTACCTATTTTTGGGGTGCAAGCGCGGTAGGTCTGTTGAGGCGCGCGAGGGCGTCTTTACACAAGGACCTTCCTGAAGAAGACAAAAGGGGATTACTCTTTCATACCGCAAGGGGATTACCATTGGGATGAGGTGAGTTGAAGGTCAGCTGGGGTTCGTAGAGACGAGACCCGTAACTACCTGTGTTGAAGGTGTCCGCGCGGAAGGTCCGGTGAGGCGCGCGAGGGCGACTTATACAGGGACCTTCCTGAAGAAGCCAAAAGGGGATTACCCTTTCGTATAGCAAGGGGATTACCCTTGGGACGAGGTGAGTTGAAGGTCAGTTGGGGTTCGTAGAGACGAGACCCTCAAAGACCATTGGCGTGACCGAGTTGAAGGTCAGTTGGGGTTCGTAGAGACGAGACCCTCAAAGACCATTGGTGCGACCGAGTTGAAGGTCAGTTGGGGTTCGTAGAGACGAGACCCGCAACTACATGTGTTTGAAGGTGTCCGAGTTGAAGGTCAGTTGTGGTTCGTAGAGACGAGACCCTCAAAAAGCATTGGCGCGACCGAGTTGCGGAGGATTCGTGCGGGAATCACTACAAGAACAACGAATCAACAAAGGTTTCACTCCAACAACACTTTGTGGGTGAATTTGGGAAATTCCCAAATTGTGAGGTTGGTATTTTCGTGATCTCTTGATTCATTTGAGTTAGTAGTAGTGTTTCTATGTTGGATTAGAGGTAGAAACACACTTTATAACACGAATTGAGCACGAATTGAAGGAAATTCGAAACTAGGGTTCATGACCTAGGATGAACGAATTTTGGGGGTGTGTTAAATTGACCTCAAATTAGTGTTGTTGGGTAGTTTTGGAACAACATTAATACTTGGTGAAAGGTCCAACAATGGTTTAATCTATGAGCTAAGAGAAAACTCATAGGTTTTATGGTGGAGAGTTGAAGTGTGTTGTATTGTTGAATTCAATCCAAATTGTTGTTATTGGGTATGTTTAGAGCAATATTGATAATTGGAACATTGTCCAAATATGCTTCGATTATATACCTAAGGCAATGTTCATCCGGGTTTGTGGTGGATTGTGGAAGCATGTGTTTTGTGTGGTTTAAGGTTTCAAGCATGTTTAGACAATGATTTTGAGCAACTTTAAGTCTTGGAGTGAGGTCCAATTGTCAATGGATATTGATGTGTTGAATAAAAGTGTAATGTGGAAAGTGTGTGAAATGTTTAGGTGATACGTGAAGCAAGGATTGAGGTTGGGTAAGGAAGAAGATTGGTGTTGGTGCTTGGCTGCTACCCTCTACGGTTGCGTTTGCTTTCAATTCGAGGTAAGGGTTCGACCTACCTATATTATTGTAATGTAGGATGGTTGAGGCAAGTTTTGGGCCTCGGTCTCTGACTTCGGTCTTAGATCGGGATAGTGGAGCCCCAAGGCTAGTCCCATGGTAGGAGTAACGGTGCGCAGGTACAGCTTTGCTTCGGTGCCGTGGTTCGTGCGTCTGTGTGACCCGAACTAACTGGGATACGGCACAACGGATGGCGTTCGCATAGGGGACCAGTCCGAGATAGGGTTACAATCCCTTGAGGACCGTACGGCCTATGGTTCGCATCATTCCGGTATGTTCTGTTCTGTGAGTGGATGCATGGCGAATGCCGACGCATGGCGAATGCCGGTCGCCGGTTGGGACCGGGGAAGATCTAGCCATGGTCGGGGAAGACCTAGGAAGATCTAGCCATGGTCGGGGAAGATCTAGCCATGACCCGTTACATTCGGATGTTGTGCACACATCACACATCATTTGTTTCTGCATATGTTCTGATCTGTATATTTGCTATATGTATGTATATCTGCTCTGATCTGACTTTGCAGGTTTGTCGGAAGAAACATCGTTACTACTGCCTAAGCTCTTACTGGGTTTTTCTTTAAGAAAAACTCACACCCTTACTTAACATTTTTCAGAGATAGGGATTACGGGCCAGCGGAGTAGGATTTCCGCAAGGCTGTCTGGTTTGCTATTTTGAGGGATTAGCAGCATCTGGACCTAGACTTTGGGCTCCTCGTCGGTTTCTTTATCCGATGCCCGATTTTTGTACGGTTGCACCTTCTGCCGGTAGATACCTCTGTAGCATGATATTCTGTTGGCATGTAGCATTACAATGACATGTTATCGTAGGTTTGTCTGTTCATCTGAGATTGATTGTGGTTATGTATATATATATATATATATATGCGTTCTGCTCTGAACTGATTGAATGAGTATGCTGATCTGTGCGGAAGCCTCTGTTCGGTAGTGAAAGAACAGACTTCCTTCTGATAATCTGATTTCGATATTCGATCATGGGCGGCGCATTGCTTCGTTTTGTGATTTGTTTCTGTGCATGAATTGTTATATTTGATCTGTTGTTAGAAAGGGACCTACTGGGTTAGTTAAAGGCCCGCGAAATAATCTCAAATTAGCTGCGCGACCCTGGTCCCACCTAGCTCACCACCGCCCCTTCGGCCGGTGACCGCTTCCCGCCGGGTCCGGAAGGTGTCTGACGGGGGAGGTGGTGACAATTTGGTATCAGAGCACAGGTTAATTGGTTGGGTCGAGGGTGTGCTAGGACTGACAGCCTTGGTCGACTGATCGATTCCAGTATGGTTGTGTGACGAGACTGGCCACCTCATCACAAGAACCATGTTGGAATGGTAAGTGGAACAGAGGCGGTTTGTCTAAACACACTTGAGAACAACCAAGAGATGATTTCATTGGTACTTGGTAGTTTGTGACTTGGTACTGCTGTGGTTACCGCGTAGGACACCGATAATTGACTCCGGGTGCAACAAGAGGTGCACTGGGGATGAGATGCCATAAGGTGCATGATGGTAATTTAAATTACCTCTCTCGTTAAAAACAGACGGTGGATGCCGAGTGAGAAGTGTGTTATTCCTAAGCAGTACCACGGGTTATAAGGGATTGTTTTGTATAAGTAATTTTGAGAATTGATTTGCATCATGCATTGCATTCATGCTACAGAGCTGATAGGATTACCGGTGTAGGTAATGCTAACCGTTCAGTGAACCCTTTATGTTCTGGAATTTCAGTAAATGGTCAACACTCGACGGACTCGAGCGTTGAATGATGAAGCAGGAGGAGGAAATCCTGCTCAGGATGTGAGTCGAGGAAGAGGTAGAGGTCGAGGAGACCTCGGCGAAGAGCGGCACCAGTTCAGCCGCATTTGAGACTGATCCGGAGCAGATGGCCCAGTGTTGGGGCAAATGACTGTACTGCTCAATAACATGTGGGCAGGAACAGGAGTTGAAGAGCAAGGAAGTACACATGTTATGAGTTCTCAGCCTACTGCGGTAGGATCGACCGATCCTAGCTATCAGGCTCATGAGGAGGACGTTGAGGCGGATGATGTGCAGTTTGAAGAGCATGTGGATACGGAAGAGAGGAATCTGAATCTAGGTGCGGAAGTCGACCCACAGCCCCGTCGAGGGAGAGTGCGGGCTAGGCCCGATTCTGTTGTTGAGATACCGGGAGCCCAGAGGCTCAAATCCGACAGTGCGACCAGCTCTGATAAGCTTTCTTTGATGGAGCGGTTCGAGCGGTTCAAACCACCCGTTTTCGGGCAAGGGTGGAATGGATTCGGCGGAGACTTGGTATAAGGACATGGACAGGTTGCTTGGCAGACTTGGTTTCCGGCAAATGAGATGGTGCCTTTGGCTACCTTCTATTTGCGGGGCGGCGTATGATTGGTGGGAGACCACTATGGCCACTCGGAAGGCCGACTTTGTGCGTAAGAAGTTGAAGGACCCGGGTATGACGTGGGATGAATTTTCTCACTTGTTTCATGAGAAGTGGATTGGTTATGCCGCGACAGATAGGCGGCAACTGGAGTTTGATACCTTGACTCAGGGAAGCAGGACTGTTGCGGAGTATGGGCACGAGTTTGAACGCTTAGTGCGTTATGTGCCTCATTACAACACCAATGAGGAGGCCAAGACAAAGCGATTCATGAGAGGGTTGAAGCATGACATCAGGAAGTACTTGGCACCGTTGAACATTGATAGGTACCATGAGGCTGTGCAGAAAGCACAGAGGATTGAGAATGAGGACTTGGATACAGCTTCGGTGACACAGCCACCGAGATCGACGGGGATTGTCATTGGTGGAGTTAGAGGATCCGGACGTGGTGGACCTGCACAACACCGCAGAACCGGCGGTAACTCTGGTGGGCTTGGATCGAAGGATAAAGGCAAGGGGAAGGCAAAGGTAGCAGAGCCTTGGTACTGCTGTCGGACTTGTGACCGGAGCCACACCGGCCCGATTTGTTATAGGGAGAAGGGTATGTGCTACCGATGTGGGTCTCTGACCACATGATCGAGAGATTGTCCTCGATGGCGACTCGAGGAGTTACAAGGCCACAAGGGTTTGAGTTATGCTCCTCGTGGGCGTGGTGTTCCTCGGTTTGGACCACGACCCGACCACCGCAGATGCGGCCACCACTGCAAGAGCCCCGCCGCCAGCGCACCAGCGAGCAAGGCGAGGGCGAGTGTTTCAAATTGAGCGTGGTGATGCGGCTCGAAAGGAGCACTAGCAGGTATGGTGTTTCTGAATGGTATTTCCGTTCGTGCTCTTTTTGACACAGTGCTTCGATTTCTATAGTGTCACGAGAGGTGTGCAAAGTCTTTGCAACTTCACGTGACTCATCATCTCAAGTATTCTGATACGAACCGGGAGTCGATGTCTGCTCAATAATGAGCTTATCAAGGGTTGCATGTTAACTATTGGTGAGCGGCAGATTTCTTCCGACTTGTTGGTGTTGGATACATCACATTATGATGTGATTAAGGTATGGATTCGCTCTCGGAGCATTCCATACGGATAGATTGTCTTGCAGCGGCAGTTAGTGGTGTCGGATCAAGAATTACCACTTGTTCCCCCTCGATGTAGAGGTTATTCAGAATAGCATGGAGCTTGGTAATGGAGAAATTACATGTGACGGATGAAGCGAGTACTTTGGACTCAACGATGCAGTACGCGGTTGGAACTTGATAAAATTCCGATTGTTATACTTTCCACAGTGTTTCTGAAGAGTTACTGGTATGCCACACGAGCGGGAGGTGATTTTTGAGATAGTGTTACAGACCGGAGCTACACCTATCTCCATTCCTCCGTATCGCATGCCGATAGTGGAGATGAAGTAATTGAATAAGCAGTTGGATGAGTTGTTGGATAAGGGGTTTATCCGACCGAGCAGATCACCGTGGGGAGCCCCGGTGTTATTTGTTAAGAAGAAGAATGGAACGCTTAGACTCTGTATTGATTACGGGAGGTTGAATGCGGTGACAAATCAAGAACAAATATCCGTTACCACGGATTGACGATCTGTTCGACCAGCTCAGGAGCTAAAGTGTTCTCAAAGATTGATCTCCGATCAGGTTATTTCCAAATGCGTGTGAAGGAAGAGGACATTCCGAAAATCGCTTTTCGCACGCGTTATGGTCACTATGAGTACACTGTCATGCCTTTTGGGCTGACAAATGCCCGTGTTACGGTCACCCCGAGCGGGTTGCGACCGGGTGACCCGGGGCTCCGGTTTTAGCCTGCGGGTCACGTTTTTCGGCGTTCAGACGGCTCCCGAGCCCTATCCGAGTATCATTTTGGCGAACCCTTCCGTATTTGAGGTCGTGTGGGTCCCCCGGACGTTTCCGCCGAAAATATTTTTCTGGCGCCGGGGGGTTGTCGGGGTCGCCTCGGGACGTACAGCGGGCTCGGTAGCGCTCTCGAGATCTCAGTTTGGGAAGCCGTTTGCAGTTTTGGGGTCGTGGAGACGTCCCGGAGGTGTTTGTGGAGTTTAATATTTGGGACGGGACGTTCGGTTCCGGGCGACTCCCGGGGCTCGGGATGGAAATTTTCTGACGGCTTTTGGGTAAGTTGAGTTATAATTTAAGATGGAATTTATGGGTATTTTTATAGAATTTTGGAGTGACGGAATTTCGGTTAAGGTTGATACGCTCGCACGTCGGGTTTTGGTTCGGGTTCAGCGAGCTCGGTAGGACACTCTGGACTGGTAAATGAATTTCTGAAAAATGTTCTGTGCATGTTATAATATTCTGAAGATTGTGTCCGAGTTTCATTAATTTTGGAATTCGGTAATTATTTTTGGGCAAAAAGAATTGGAACTTTCGGAAAAATTGGGAGTTAATTTGCAAATGGGTGCAACTTTAATAAAAATCAGCATGGGCAGCCTTGGTTATTTTCGGCAGAATTTTGGAGGGAGGAGAGGGACACTTGGCTTGTTTTAATTTATGTTGGGAGGTATGGGTTTAAAGTGAAAGGAATATATATATATATATTTTAATATTTCCAAAAATGAGATAAGTCTCATTTCTATTTCTTTTCTTCTTCTTCTTCTTCCTCACTTGCTATCCGCCTCCATGGGAGCTTTCTTCAAGCTTTGAAGTTCTTCATCTTGGCTTGATTCATCAAGGGTTTAGCTTCAATCTTGGGTAAGTTTCCTTCCTAAGCTCTCTTTTCTTATTGGAATTAAGATTGGAAGGAAAAAGAGGAAGATTTGTGAATTTTGGGTTTGTTCTTCACTACATGCTAGGATGATTCTCTTCCTCCCATCTTCAAGTATGTTGTTCTTGGGTTGTAGGGAGTGATAATCAAGTGTTAGATTTTGGAAAAAACTCCTTGGATGAGAAACCCTCTTTGGCCGAATTTATGGTGAAATTCTAAAATAATGTGTGTTTGTCTTCTTGAATCATGCTTCAAGTATGTTAATCCTAGTATGATTCTAAGCTTATCTATGGTTTCAATTTGAAGGAAAACATGTTGGGTAGAAAACCCCTCTTTGGCCGAAATGTTAAGTGAAGAGGCTTTGGTTGTTTAGGTGAAATTGGTTAGTGATCTTGCTTAATAATTGCAATTGGTGATTAAAGAGTGCTAATGGGACTTTGTTTGGATTGAAATGGAAGTTGGGTGAAAAATCCCCAAATGGCCGAATTTTTAGGTTGGTGTTCATTGTGCATTTTGTTGTTTTGGATGCAATTGGATAGCATTCATGGTTTAGAAGTGAAATTGGTGGTTAGAATGATTAATTGGAAGCTTGAATGGATTGATTTGGAAATTGGATAAAAAGTTGGTTAAGAACCGAATTTTGGAATGATTCTTTTTCAATGTTGGAGGTTCATTTTGGTTAAATTGGATGTTAATATGGTGTTGGGGTTGAATTTAGGAGTGGATGGAAGTTTGAAATGTTGAATTCGGTTAAGAAATGGAAAAGTTACAATTAAGCGGGATTATCGGTAAATGGCGGGTAATGAAGGGTTTAAGGTTGGATTTGATCAGTTCTGCTTATTGTATGATGTTTGTCAATGTATAATCTCGCATTGTCTAGGTTGGTTCTGAATTCTGACGTTTCTGTGAAAATCTGGAATTTTACGGAAATTCTGTCGGATTTTCGGTTTTGGGGTCGGGGGTTGTAGTTTGGTAGTGTGGTCGATAAGGATTCTAATTCAACTTGGTTTGTCAGATTCTGAGGTTCTGAGGTGAGAAAAAGAGGGGTTTCGGGTCGTGGTTTGGAAATCATCCAGAATCGGTCAAATACTCGGATTTGTAAGGTAAGGGTTTGGTTACGCTATTTTTGGTAAGATAGGTGTATGTTCAGTTTCATTTTCTGTTCTGCAGGTATTTCAGTATTATATGCCTAGAGCATATTCTGTAGTCTGTAGGTGTATGTATTGTAGCACTTCTGTTTTGCAGGTATTTCGGGAATTTCTGCTTTAAGGTACGTTCTGTGATCTGTGGGTGTATGCCTTGTAGCATACCCTGTCTGTTAACCCTACGTTTGTAGGTGTATGCCTTGTGGCATACTTTGTCATTAACCCTACGGCAGTTGTGGGTTCGCTACCCCAGTGGTGCACCATGCTTCGTAATAGCTTCGCTTCGACTCCCCTTAGTGGGAGGCTGTCGTTCGATTTGTTATAAGGTTTATGGCGATTTGGAATCGCACATCCTTCGGGATTCCGATCTGCTTTATTACACGCGTATGTTATTCTGTATTCTGTTGCGTATATTGCCATCTTTCTGTTTTGCAGGGTTGCATATACTTATCTTACCCCATATCCCTTACGGGGTCCTTTTAGGACTCACCCTTCTTTGGGTTCTGTTTTTGGGTTTCAGGTAGACCTGATAAGCGGCCTGCGGAGTAGGATTCCGTGAGGTCCTACCTTGGGTGTGTTTTGCAGCAGTTGCACCTTGCGGTCCGGGATTGTGTACTTGGTGTGAATCCCGCGCAAGGTATTTTGTTACTAAGATTCTAAGGTTGGCTCTGTAGTTGCATATGCACACTTTCTGTATTGCTATGATGGTTGTATGTCTGTATATACATTGTATATTCTGTTCTATATCTGTTCTCAGCGCTTGGCGCTTGCTAGACATTTTAGGTTCTGTGAATTCTGTATGTATAAGAGTTTTGGTGCGTAAGCACTCGTCCACGGAGGGCGGGGCTTACCCTGTTATTAGTGCATGAATTGTATGGTTGCATTTTTATTTTGGTTATGCGCATGAAATTTCCGTTAGTTTACTTCCACAATCTTTCCGTTTTCGGGTCCGCTACGCGCGGCGGGTCTCGATGGACCTGCCACCCTTTCCATTCCGGCTTCCGCTTCGGCGTCCGGCGCCCCGCCTCCGCAACCGGGCCCGGGCGGCGTGCGGTGACATTAGCTGGTTACTATCGTAAGTTCTGCACCAGCCTTCTCGGTTCTTGTCTCTCCACTCACACAACCGACAAAGAAGGGTAAGGCGTTTGTATGGTCGGATGAATGTGAGAAGAGCTTTCAAGAGCTCAAGTGTAGACCGACAGTGCACCGATTCTGGTTCTACCCGACCTGCCTCAGCCTTATGTCATTTATACCGATGCCTCGCGAACAGTGCAGGGTGTGTGCTTATGCAAAACCAGCAGGTAATTGCTTATGGGTCGCGACAGCCATGCGACCACATGAGGAAAACTATCCCACTCATGATTTGGAGCTTGCTGCGTTTATGTATGCTCTCAAGCAATGGCGGGATTTTTTGTTGGGAAACAAATTTCATCTCTTTACTGTTCATAAGAGCTTGAAGTAATTGTTCACGCAGACAGATCTGAACATGCGTCAAAGAAGGTGGCTCGAGTACATGAAAGACTACGACTGTAGTATCGAGTACACCGCAGGTAAAGGGAATACGGTGGCAGACGCCTTGAGCAGGGCATACACCGGGATAGTTAGAGGTGGAGAACCTGGAAACCGAACAAAGCATACGGACTCGATCGCCTTGTGGCACCGTTGGCGCCTACAGGAGCAAGAGCGGTATTTGTGTTGAGAGTTCAGTATTCTTGGATCGACAGGATCCGAGAATTTCAGATGAGAGATCAGAGTTTGAAACAGGTTTCTGGAGAAGCTAAAGGAGCATTGCGTCCATTCTTTGAGTATAGGCAAGGATTGCTATACTTCAAAGGGCGTTTGTACGTGCCGAATGATGTGGCTCTTAGAGATGAGATTTTAGATCAAGCTCATAATAACAGTTTAAGTTTTCACCCGGCGGTGAAAAGATGTATCACGATTTGAGGTCACATTTCTGGTGGCCAAGTATGAGGAGGCATATTGCTGAGCGTGTGGCAAAGTGTACCACTTGCCAACAGGTAAAGGTTGAACATCAGAAGCCCGCGGGCACACTTCAGACGTTACCTATCCCAGTCCGTAAGTGGGGAAACGTGACTATGGATTTTCTTACCGGATTACCCACTACGAGAGCACGTCATGATGCCATTTGGGTAATTGTGGATCGTTTGACTAAGTGTGCACATTTCTTGCCCATTAAAGTCACCGACCCGTTGGACAAGTTAGCACGACTCTACATCAAAGAGATCGTACGGTTGCACGGTGTACCGGATTCTATAGTTTCAGATCGGGATCCAAGGTTTACAGCCCATTTATGGAATGCTTTCCATCGAGCTTTCGGTACCCGGTTGCACCTTAGTACCGCGTATCACCCACAAACTGATGGGCAATCCGAGAGGGTGATACAGGTACTTGAGGACATGCTGAGGAGCTGTGCGATTGATTTCGGAGGTGATTGGGATCAACATCTACCGCTCATAGAGTTCTCGTATAACAATAGTTACCAGAGTACAATCAAGATGGCACCTTACGAGGCTCTTTATGGACGGAGGTGTATGACACCTCACTGTTGGTCTGAACCGTCAGATAAGGTTGAACTTGGTCCGGAATTGATTGAAGAGACCACAAAAAAGATCAAAACAATTCAGGCAAGATTGAAAGCGGCAAATGATAGAACCACGGCTTATGTGAACAGAAGGCGTCGCGACTTGGAGTTTGAAGTCGGCGACAAAGTATGGTTGAAGGTGGCACCAATGAAGGGAATAATGAGATTTGGTCGGAAAGGGAAGTTAGCTCCGAGGTATATTGGCCCATTCGATGTTCTAGAAAGAATTGGAAAGGTAGCTTATCGTTTGGCACTACCGGAGAGCTTATCAGCTGTGCATAATGTGTTTCATGTAAGCATGCTCAAAAAGTGTATCATGGATCCGACGCAAACGATTCCAATTGAGGAAGTGCAATTGGAACCTGACTTGTCTTATAAAGAAGTGCCAATTGCTTTGTTAGCGAGGGATACTCGCAAATTGAGGAGCAAGCTAATTCCCATGGTGAAGGTGCAATGGTCGCACCATTCTGACAAAGAGGCAACCTGGGAGACGGAGAAGGATATGGTTGAACGCTATCCTCAAGAGTACCAACGCCTTAAGGAACTCTTGGAGGACCAAGAGTCTTAAGGGGGGGAGGATGTTACACCCCACCTTTTCCGGCAATAATCTCCGGTGAATGGAGTTCTGAAGGTATGTTTAAATTTGTAATTTGTGGAGTTTGATATTTGTTGTTTTGTTGTTGTTGTTGTTGTGGGAGTGGAATTGTTTTGATATGGTTTTGGTTAAGTCACTTTGGAGGCTGAATTTTGTGAGTTTTGGGGTCCAGCGATCGCCCGACGAGGAAACGGTTCGCTGCGCTTCGCCCGGACACTTGCCAAGTTCGTGTCTTCTGGAGCCAGCGATCGCCGCCCCGAGGGGTGCCTTCGCCTGGCTCTCGCCTGGATGCCTGGCCGAGGTTGGCGGCCTGGACCAGCGATCGCCCGCTGAGGAACCGGGTCGCCTGGTCTTCGCCCGGACACTGCCTCGGTGTTCTTGTGGTCGCGATCGCCCGATTGGGAAACGGTTCGCCCGACCGTCGCCTGGGCCAGCTATTTAAGTCGAGCAACGCGTTTCAACCTCAGTTTCGCGTTTTCAACTCCGAAAATTCACCCAACTCTCTCCCAATTCGGTTTTGCTCCTATCCAAGTGATTTTGGACTCCTTGGTGCGTGGAAACGGTGGATTCGTGCGGGAATCACTTCAAGAACAACGAATCAACAAAGGATTCGCTCCAACAACACTTTGTGGATGAATTTGGGAAATTGCCCAAATTGAGAGGTTCGAATTTTCGTGTTCTCTTGGTTCATTTGAGTTAGTAGTAGTGTTTCTATGTTGGATTAGAGGTAGAAATGCATTTTATAACACGAATTGAGCATGAATTGAAGGAAATTCGAATTAGGGTTCATGAGCTAGGATGAACGAATTTTGGGGGATTGTTAAATTGACCTCAAATTAGTGTTGTTGGGTAGTTTTGGAACAACATTAATACTTGGTAAAAGGTCCAATTATGGGTTAATCTATGAGCTAAGAGAAAACTCATAGGGTTTAAGGTGGAGAATTGAAGTGTGTTGTTTTGTTGATTTCAATCCAAATTGTTGTTATTGGGTATGTTTAGAGCAATATTGATAATTGGAACATTGTCCAAATATGCTTCGATTATATACCTAAGGCAATGTTCATCCGGGTTTTTGGTGGAATGTGGAAGCATGTGTTTTGTGTGGTTTAAGGTTTCAAGCATGTTTAGACAATGAATTTGAGCAACTTTAAGTCTTGGAGTGAGGTCCAATTGTCAATGGATATTGATGTGTTGAATGAAAGTGTAATGTGGAAAATGTGTGAAATGCTTAGGTGATTTGTGAAGCAAGGTTTGAGGTTGGATAAGGTATAAGGTTGTTGTTTGGTGATTGGCTGCTACCCACTACGGCTGCCGATGCTTTCGATTCGAGGTAAGGGTTTGACCTACATATGTTATTGTAATGTAGGATGGTTGAGGCAAGTCTTGGGCCTCGGTCTCGACTTCGGTCTTAGATCGGGATTGTGGAGCCCCAAGGCTAGTCCCATGGTAGGAGTATCGGTGCGCAGTAGGAGCATCGGAGCGCAGTTTCGTTACGTGTGTGGACGCATGGCGAATGCCGGTTGGACCGGGGAAGATCTAGCCATGGTCCGTGATTTATGATGTTTGTTGGATGCATGGCGAATGCCGACGCATGGCGAATGCCGGTTGCGACCGGGGAAGATCTAGCCATGGTCGGGGAAGACCTAGCCATGGTCCGTGACATATGGGGTTTGCTGGGTGCATGGCGAATGCCGACGCATGGCGAATGCCGGTGCGTCCGGGGAAGATCTAGCCATGGTCGGGGAAGATCTAGCCATGATCCGTTACATTCGGATGTTGTGCACACATCACACATCATTTATTTCGCATATGTTCGACTGTATATTTGCTATCTGTATGTATATCTGCTCTGATCTGTCTTTGCAGGTTTGTCGGAAGAACATCGTTACTTCTGCCTAAGCTCTTACTGGGTTTTTCTTTAAGAAAAACTCACACCCCTTACTTAATATTTTTCAGGAGATAAGGATTCTGGGCCAGCGGAGTAGGATTTCCGCAAGGCTGTCTGGTTTGCTATTTTGAGGGTTTAGCAGCTTTTGGATCTAGACTTCGGGTTCCTCGTCGGTTTCTTTATCCGACGCCCGACTTTTGTACGGTTGCATCTTCAGCCTGTAGATAGCTCTGTAGCATGATACTCTGTTGGCATGTAGTATTATGATAGCATGTTATCATTAGATCTGTCTATTCATCTAAGTTGATTATGGTTATGTATATATATGCGTTACGCTCGAATTGATTGAATGAGTATGTTGATCTGTGCGGAAGCCTCTGTTCGGTAGTGAAAGAACAGACTTCCTTTATGATAATCTGATTTCGATATTATGCTCATGGGTGGAGCCCATTGTTTCGCTTTTGTGATCTATTACGTGCATGAATTGTTATATTTGATCTGTTGTTTAGAAAGGGACCTACTGGGTTAGTTAAAGGCCCGCGAAATAATCTCAAATTAGCTGCGCGATACTGGTCCCACCTTGCTCACCACCGCCCCACCGGCCGGCGACCGCTTCCCGCCGGGTCCGGAAGGTGTCTGACGGGGGAGGTGGTGACCGAGTTGAAGGTCAGTTGGGGTTCGTAGAGACGAGACCCTCAAAGACCATTGGCGCGACCGAGTTGAAGGTCAGTTGGGGTTCATAGAGACGAGACCCTCAAAGACCATTGGCGCGACCGAGTTGAAGGTCAGTTGGGGTTCGTAGAGACGAGACCCTCAAAGACCATTGGTGCGACCGAGTTGAAGGTCAGTTGGGGTTCGTAGAGACGAGACCCTCAAAGGCCATTGGCACCAACGAGTTGAAGGTCAGTTGGGGTTCGTAGAGACGAGACCCTCAAAGACCATTGGCGCGACCGAGTTGAAGGTCAGTTGGGGTTCGTAGAGACGAGACCCTCAAAGACCATTGGCGCGACCGAGTTGAAGGTCAGTTCGGGTTCATAGAGACGAGACCCGCAACTACTTGTGTTTGAAGGTGTCTGAGTTGAAGGTCAGTTGGGGTTCGTAGAGACGAGACCCTCAAAGACCATTGGCGCGACCGAGTTGAAGGTCAGTTGGGGTTCATAGAGACGAGACCCGCAACTACTTGTGTTTGAAGGTGTCTGAGTTGAAGGTCAGTTGGGGTTCGTAGAGACGAGACCCTCAAAGACCATTGGCGCGACCGAGTTGAAGGTCAGTTGGGGTTCGTAGAGACGAGACCCTCAAAGACCATTGGCGCGACCGAGTTGAAGGTCAGTTGGGGTTCGTAGAGACGAGACCAGCAACTACCTGTGTTTGAAGGTGTCCGAGTTGAAGGTCAGTTGTGGTTCGTAGAGATGAGACCCTCAAAAAGCATTGGCGCGACCGAGTTGAAGGTCAGTTGGGGTTCGTAGAGACGAGACCCTCAAAGACCATTGGCGCGACCGAGTGGAAGGTCAGTTGGGGTTCATAGAGACGAGACCCTCAAAGACCATTGGTGTGACCGAGTTGAAGGTCAGTTAGGGTTCGTAGAGACGAGACCCTCAAAGTCCATTGGTGTGACCGAGTTGAAGGTCAGTTGGGGTTCGTAGAGACGAGACCCTCAAAGGCCATTGGCGCCACCGAGTTGAAGGTCAGTTGGGGTTCATAGAGACGAGACCCTCAAAGACCATTGGCGCGACCGAGTTGAAGGTCAGTTGGGGTTCGTAGAGACGAGACCCTCAAAGACCATTGGCGCGACCGAGTTGAAGGTCAGTTGGGGTTCATAGAGACGAGACCCGCAACTACTTGTGTTTGAAGGTGTCTGAGTTGAAGGTCAGTTGGGGTTCGTAGAGACGAGACCCTCAAAGACCATTGGCGGTGAGTGGCCTGTCTGACCGGTTAGGTATTGGGCGATTGGGAGGGCAATTGTGTTGCCGTGTAATGTTGTTGAGGCGGGGTGACAGGGCGTTCGGGTTGACTGGTTTGTAGTGTTCCCACACTATCCAAAACTCCTCTGAGAGTACCAGCGAGTGTTTTGCGCAGGTTCTGAGCAACTGCCTCCGTGATTGATTGCAGGACGGCCGGATCAAGGCCTGTTGGTGGACGATTTGCCGGTGGGGTGGTGCGCTCTTGAGGCGCGTTACGGTTAACGTGGGAGGAGCTCTCCTCCGTCGAATGAACCGAGAGTTCCCCTGGTTGTGGGCGGACGTTGTCCGGGGAGGTTTCCATTGGTGGATCGTTGTTGGCGACCGTGACGGGAGGATTCCTCCTTCCCTGGCGGTTATGCCTACTTGCGCTTCGGGTAGTTGGCATGGCTTGTTTCTTGTGGTTTTCTTTATGGGTTTTTATGAGAACTTTCGTTCCCACAGACGGCGCCAATCTGACAGTCTCGTTCCTTTGCAGGTCCGGACTCTCAGATAATTTGTTGATGGTGTTGTGTTCGTGAGGACTCCAAGCTTGTTGTTTAAAGTGGTCTGCAAGAGATAAAGAGAACACTTAGGAGTAGCAAGAGAGGAGTGGGGGGCGTGTAGTGTCTTACCCAGTTTAAGGTGGACATCACCCTATTTATAGGGTGATGCCAGAGCCTCCCCCAGTTGAAGCCTTTCAATAAAGTGTGTCAGGCTGTTTGAGATAAGTGTGTAAGGCGGCTGATGATGAGTGTGTCAGTAAACCGCCTTTGTCAATTTGTTTGCCAGAGGATATCTGTCGTGCGAATCTGGTGAAGATCACTCAGGCTTGTGCTGACCGTCTTCCTTATTGGTCGCTTGATGTCAGATGACCAAGTGGTCTTCCCTAGTTGAGCATGAAATGGCGAAGGCCAGCATGGGGCGAAGGCCAGCATGGGGCGAAGCCAATAAAGGTAAGAGTAAGGGTTGCACAAACCGTGAGTGCAAGGGCCTTGTCTGGCCGGGCCAGTATAGGCATAAGGGACCTCGTGAAGGCGAGCTGTGAGACCGCGAGGGCGAGACTCGCGGAGGCGAGATTTGAGACCGCGAGGGCGAGGGCCCTGTCTGGCGGGGGCAAGACTTGAGATCTGGCGAAGGTGAGACCTGCGGAGGTGAGATCTGACGAGGGCCCTGTCTGGCTGGGCCTTGTTTGGCGGGGCCAGTGTAGGTATCAGAGACTCACGAAGGCGAGCTGTGAGACCGCGAGGGCGAGACCTGCGGATACGAGACTTGAGAATGCCATTGCTGGGAGGGGCGATGGTAATACTGATCCTTGTCCAATTCTGATGTGATGCGAGGACGCTTTTGCTTGGGTAGTGTACCACTAGCTGAAACTCCGATATCAGAAGATCCCTGCAAATACCACTGCTACTGCTAACACACCAACAGAAGAGAGAAGTCAGTTAACTGTGAGAAAACTCATATGTTATCCTTAGCATAAATCCAGAAGTCAGAAAACAGACTATAGATTCAGGCTCAGACACAGATACAGATTCAAACTACAGGTTCAGATTTCAGATATCAGGTCTAGATTTCAGACAACAGATTCAGATTCAGATGCAGATTCAGATTTTAGATTATAGATTCAGATACAGATTCAGACTAAAGATTCAGATATTAGACTTCAGACTACAGATTCAGATATCATATCCCAAACTATAGTTACTCAAAGAGACTGCCCCTTACAGATAGAAAATCAGACAAAACATAAGGGTACCTGAAACAGAACCAGACAACACACCCCAGACTCACTCTGCGGGTTGTTGGTCAGGTACTCCTGAAATGGTAAACAGAAAGGGGGTAAGTCCTCTTTTAAGAACTTAGTAGGGGCTTGGGGATAGGCACGGTTTATCTTTACGTATAACAACCTACAAAACAAAGACAAAGAAAATGCACACAAGCAGCAGATAACCAACATATGCTCAACCAATGCAAAACAAACATATGCAATGCACATAAGCAGAATAGTTAGTATAGCAAACAGACACGCTCTGAAACAATAGTCCATTCTGGCCCAGCCACGTAATGAACTACCGTAGACACATGAGACTGGTACCAGCTCGAGGTAGCTAACCCCATCAGAACACCACCCCCGTAGGAGTTGAATCAGAACACCACCCCCGAAGGAGTTGAATCAGAACACCACCCCCGTAGGAGTTGAATCAGAACACCACCCCCATAGGAGTTGAATCAGAACACCACCCCCGTAGGAGTTCAATCAGAACACCACCCCCGTAGGAGTTCAATCAGAACATCATCATCTTCGAGTCCTCGCACCTGCACACCAATGCCTATCCCGACTGACCAAGTTTGGGTATCCTTAGGCCACCCTCAATCCAAACTCAGACTCGGTACACCCAGACATGCATTTCATATAGTAATCCGAAATGCAGAATCGAGAGCAATATCGAAACCCTTACCGCACTATTACCGACCCGAGAAGAATCCCGGCAAAATCCCGACGCTTGGCCCGAAACGTGGTAGTGTGACTTCTGAAGTCCCGCACTACTCCACAACTGTTGATTCAAACTGAACAACCACACACAAATCAGAAATAACCAATCCAGACCCCGGGAACTTGATGTGAGCATGGCCAAGACCAAACCAAATGATGTGGATCTGTAATCATCCAAAGCTGGAGCAATGGACTTCCTATTGAAGATATTTTCAAGAGGAGAAAAATGGCTTTTGAATCACCTCAATCGGAGTTCCGGAGCTCAAGATATTCAGAAAACAGTGAAGATCCGAGAACCAGCGTGTAACCAGGCGACCCAAACTTTAAATCAGGCGGTCGCCCGACCCAGGCGAGCAGAACCAGGCGACCCCTTTCTCCAACCAGGCGATCGCCTGGCTTGTCTACAGTGATGGGCAGGGGACCAGGCGAGATCCAGGCGACCCAATCCCTGGATCAGGCGGTCGCCTGGCTCTCCGAAAATGCCTTCCCTCCACTTTTTTGAAACCTAGCCATTTTTGTTGACTTTTCAACACTTGTGTTTTATGCAACTTATTCCTATTTGTAAAATCCCTTTTAATTACCCATAAATCAATTTATAACTACATGAATTGATTTATGGAGAATTAAAAGGAATTAAAGGAGTTTCCAATTAAAGTTTTATGGAGAAATGTGAGATGGAAGTGAAGGGAGTGAAGTGAAGGCTCCTCTCCCATCACCCCCATCTCTCTCCTTTCTCTCACTTGGTATTAACCTAGCCAAGGTCATTTTGCACACTTAGAACTCATTTTGTAAGAACCATTGTTGCCAAAATTCAAGGCTCTTTGTTCTTCATTGTTCTCAAATTCTTGCTTCATCAATCCATTAGTGATCCATGCAAGAGGGTCCAATTAAATACCTAGCATTGTTTGATCAAGTAGTCAAAAGGTTCTAGGTTCCATTCTCCTCCCCCATTGCCGAATTCAAGCTCCATTTCTTGGAGTTCTTCCTCACTCAAGCTAGATCATCAAGCTCTTGATCATACAACCCTTGTGTGATCATATCAGAACTAATCCCGCAAATTCCCGCACTTTCCCGCAAAATTCCACAGAAAATTCAGTTTCTCAAACCGAGCTAGAACATTGTTATTTATACACAAATAACCATACCCAAACATTTAAATCATACTTTTCCAAAATTTACACCACAAACAAGCAAGTAGGTCGGTATTGTCCACAATTCCAGAAAACGACGTTCCGAACATCGTTTACTACCCACTTCCATTCCCGATACCAAATCACTACCAAAACATTCTCAAAACTCAACACAACCATAACCATATTATTCTTTCAATTTCGGCCTCAACCCTTCCTTTTATACCAAACTTCAATCCCAACCAATTAAGGTTCCAATCACATGCTTAATTCATCAATTAAAAATTTCAAGCAAGCTTACTAACATACTTCACCCTAATCACCCAAAATCATACCAAACCCTTAAGAACAATTCGGCCAAATTGGGTACTTTTTACCCAACATGCTCACCTTCAAAATGAACCCACATATCAACTTAGAATCATGCTAGGAACAACATATCCAAAGCATGAACCAAGAAAACAACTAATCAACAAGTTTAGAATTCTACATGAATTTTGGCTAATTAGGGTTTCCAAACCATGGTGTTCCTCCATAAACCAAACCTTGATTTCTACACTACTCCATGCCAAGAACAACATACTTAAAAATTGAAGCAAGAAGATGAACACATCACATAGCCATGACTCACTAAATCAAGAAGGAGGTAAGCTTCCTTTACCTAAGTATCATGCACCAAACTCACTAAATCAAGAAGGAGGTAAGCTTACCTCAATCACAACACCAAGAACACACCTTCCTTAAGCCTTTGCAAGATGAACACTTGAGAGGTTGGAAGAGAGGAAGAAAATGGCGGATGATGAGAGAAAGAAGAAAAATGAGCATAAATGGCATTTCTTCCAAAAATCCCATCCTTTTATACTACCACTTTAGTGAGTCACATGGACACTTGTCCCTTAAGCACCTTAGTCACCAACCTTGTCACCCCAATGACTCACACACAAGCCAAATTTGAAAATGCTTAAGTGTTGGGGTGTAATTCCGCGCCAACTTCACCCGAGTAACTCCCGACGTGTGCGCGTGCTTGCCCGAGCCCAAAAATCCCGTCGTGTATGCTTGCTCGGTTATCACCATATTACCCGTCCTGAGCCATAGCACACCGCACACCAAAGCCGTCACAAAACTTTCATCCCGAGCCCCGGGCGTCTCCCGGGAAAGAACATCCCGACCCAGAATAATATACTCCATAGAAAGATGCGGAATGCTAGTACGATCCCAAATATACTGAAAGTTCCCTGAAACAAGTCTCGCAAAAAATATTTTCCGCAGAAATGTGCGGGGGACCTGTATGACCTCAAATATGAAAGCATTCCCGAGGATGATCCCCAGAAAAGATCCGGGAGCTGTCTGACCACCCAAAGACATGCCCCGCATGCTTGTAACGGAGCCCCGGAATACCAAAGTCACTACCCGCTCGGGGTGACTGTAACAACTACACTCAACCCGTACACTTGCGGGTGATCCAAAACACTCTTGAACTTGCACCAAAAGTTTTTTTTTCATTTCAAAAGCCCTCTTTAAAACTCAACCCTGCTTCTTTCAACCCCCAAGCACTCTTAAAATCTCAAAACCTAGTTTCAATTAACTAGCTTCTTTTAACTTGAAGAACACAGTTTTAGTAATTTTCTAGCTTGTTTCCATTCTTGGGCACATCTTTGATTTAAGGTTGAGAGTGGAAATCAAGGTTGAAGAACTTGTGAGGAACTTGAGTGGAAAAAAGGCAAGAGTGTACATCAAGTTAAATGCCCAGTTTTAAGTGAAACACGATTGGTTGAAGAGTGCAAACACTAAGGGAGTGGTGAGGCCCTTTTTATCTAACTCCGTATCTTCAATTGTAAAAGTCTTTGTTTGTAGATATGCCCACATCTGACTCATCCCCACCTTCTCCGTCGACGTTAAGGTTGTATGAAGCCATTGCAAACCTCAGTGAGGAGGTTAAAGAGATGTTGCTTCAAATGAATACAGCAAATGACAAAGTACGAAAGCTAGAAATGGCCCAAGGAAAGCAACCGAACAGTTCCCAAGTGCATGAAAGAGTAAATGGTTCTAAGGATCATGGTGGTACCACTCAAACTACCGTAGATCCGCCTCCAAAGCATCACCAACACACTCCACATAGTCAGCTAACTCATTAACCAAGAGTGAACTGAATTGTGTAGGAGATACCGGATAGCCATGAAGAGGATTCTCTGAAGAAGCACCTTCGAGGCATGCAAGTAGGAGGCTCCACCATGAAGATGAATAAGACTTTTATGAGTCTCCACCATCACCACGGAACCGAAATCAAAGAAGGAGGGTTCAACAACAAGAGTAGAAAGCCCTCAACAATGTGAAGCTCCAAGTCCCACGCTTCTATGGTACTAGTGATTCATAAGAGTATCTAGAATGGGTCAAGAAGGTGGAAAGAGTCTTTGATTGTCTTGGCTATTCCGATGGGAAGAGATTGAAGCTTGTAGTGATAGAGTTTTCTGGTTATGCATTTACATGGTCGGTACAAGTACACATGGAAATTGTTACGACCCAAAACCAACCATACAGACAGCTGATGGTTCTGGCTCGTAACCCCAAGATCTTTTCCAGTTTTATAAAATATTTTAAGAAAATAATAATCTTTTACTAATTAAAAACACTTTAAGTTAACAGCCTTAAAAAAATAATTAAAACATGGTCAAATAAAATAAAAGAACAACAACTAGAACCATATCAGGTTCAGGGTTCAGAACAGAAACGGAACTCTCACATGCTCTAATTTACTCAACAGGTTGAAAAATTCAAAGAATTCATCAATTTGCAAACAACTAGAAGCTTGGGGATTTTACATAAATTAATAAATTAAACATGCCAATAACCATTTATGGATACAAGTATAAAGTTGTCCCTTTTTTCAATTTTGTGAAGTTTTGGGCAAGATTGCAAATTTCTGAAAAGTTGGAGGACTTAAGTGGTAATTTTAAATAAATTCCCAAAGTAAGAAACTTTTGTTAATTAACTAGAGTTATTCTGTGTTTCTGATTCTGGCAGATGAAATCTGCATTTACGAATCTTGCTCGTGTGCATCGGGGGCCACGGTAGATATCCGATTCTGTCAAGGTAAGGGGTTTAGCTTTCTTAACACGCATTGCAGTTCAACTCATGTGTATTAGGTTAGTTAAGGGCTAGTACTCGGGTCGATGGTAGGGCCCAGTGACTCCCGGGGCTAGTCACATGGTACATATCGGTATGCAGGTTTCTATTATTTCTGGACTTCATGATTATCGGGGGTCGATGACGGACCCACTCTCTGTTTTGGTTTCTGGACATATGTTATATCGGATATTTTTATCGAGGGTCGACGACGGACCCATTTTCAGTTCTGTGTCGGCTTTATGCCGCTAATTATTCTAACAGTTAAGGGTAGATCACCTCTCGCTGGCACCATGCGTTCTGATCCTGATAATCGGCGTGAGCTTAACAAGCCACTGTAGGGTGCTATCTGTGGTCGGGGACCATCTGTATGGGAAAGTACCACCACTCTGACGGGACTTCTAAGCATCATGACATTTGCATATCATATTCCTGTTTATACTTAGGGTTGTATTATCTGCTAGTTCATTGCATACTAACCTTTTATGCAGAGAAAAATGTTTTTAAAATGTTTTCCCGGTATCGTACCTGCCCCCTTATGGGTTCTTTCGAGAACTCAGCCCCATATATTAAATATTTTCAGGGGATCGTGGCAAACGACCTGCGGAGTAGACCTCTCGCAGTGATAGTTCTGAATTCTGTTCTGATAGGTATACTTCTGATTAAGTTGGTAGTTATTTATCGTTAGATCCTTTATGTGATCTGTTGGTTTAAATCTATGTTTAGTTTGACGTTAATTTCTCCTGTTTATGTTTAGTAGCAGCAGCAGTAGTTAGCAAGGTATAATCTGCTTTATGGCTCGGCTCTGTAGGCGTAGTATGCATGTGTGTTGTCACCCCACTGCCCCGGAACTGGCGGAAGCGTCGTAGTTACGGAGGTTGGAGGTAATGGCGGCGGGTGATCACGAAATTTTCTCTTAAAAGGGTGTGGACCCGAAACCCTTCCCTTAAAACATTTTTCTTTCAGTTTTAAGGTTGTTACGTGTTTGCAGATTTTAAGACGTCTTACTAGTCCTAAACCTGCACCCGAGACACTTTAGTGGTTTTTACAGGATATCGCGCGTAAAGATAATAATGAAGCAGGAAAATAAAGATACAGGCCGAGGAAGTTCCGCCCTCTGCGTAGGGTCGGAAACTCCCACAAAATATACAGACCGATAGTATGTATGCACTAGTGTATCTACATGCACTACTTCTACAGAGCCGAGCCACAGTGCGGAATTATACCTCGCAACTAGACGCTGTTGCTGATAAACACACACACAGAGAAGAACGTCAGACTTAACAGAAAGATAACAACACAGAAGGGATTTTAACGAGAAATTCCCCCAAACACAAATATACCTCAAAATAACAGAAGTGCAGAACGAGCACCGCGGAGATCTAGTCCGCAGGTCGTTTGCCCGGATCCCCTGAAAATATTGTAAACATGGGGGGGTGAGTTCTCGAAAGAACCCGTAAGGGGGTAGGTACGAAATGGTCAAACCAAAACTTTGAAAACGTTTTTGCCTGCACAAAAGGTTAGCGTGCAATGATCTAGCAGAAATAGCAACCCTAATAAATGCTATGATATGCAGAACATGATGCTCAGAAGTCCCGTCGGACTGGGTTAACAGAGGTAAGCTCATACAAGTGGTCCCCGACCACTGACAACACCCTACGGCGGCTTGTTAAGCTCACGCCGATTATCGGGATCGTAACCGCTTGGTACCCGGCGAAGGGGCGTCGACCCCTAATCGCATAAAACGGCCGGCGATGCAGAACAAATTACGGGTCCGTTGTCGACCCCCGATATGCAGATCCGATATAGCAGAAGTCCAGAAACAGAAAACCCTGAAAACCGCTACGTACCAGTAACTAGTCCCGGGAGTCACTGGGCCCCACCATCGACCCGAGTACTAGCCCTTAACTAACCTAATACACATTTAATGCGCATTAAGAAAGGTAAACCCCTTACCTCGACAGAAAACGGATATCTACTGTGGCCCCCTGACGCACAAGCAGTATCCCGGAAGACGCAGATTTAATCGCCGAGAATCGAGACATACAAATAACTTTAGTTATTTCACTAAAGTTTCAAGTGTTGGGAATTTATTCTTAATTACGACCTAAGTCCTTGAACTTTTCATAATTTTCAAAAGTACCCCAATTTTCACAATTCTAGCGACTTCCTTCCATTAATAACAAGTTTACACATTTACCCAAACTTTTCCATATTTTACACAATGGTCCTCCAATTTTCATAAAGAGGTCAACTTTACCGGTTTGGTCAACTTGGTCAAGAAGTCAACCTTTAACCATTCTTTCCCAAAATTCGGCCCAAGCCCATATTTTCGGCCCAACTTCCATCTCAACCCAAATCTTTTCTAAACTTCACACTTTAGACACTTTCTTTTAATCTTTCATGTTAAACCATTTTTAACATGTTTTAACCAACTTTTCATCACCAAAAACACTATTCACAGAAAACATAATTTTCTTCCAAATCCTTGATTTTCGGTTTTCCTTGCAATTTTCACCCAAACTTTAAAACTTAACACTTCCATGCATAATCCTTTATGTATTTCCATTTTCCAACACTTTAACACTTAGATCTTCAACAAAACTTCATCAAACATACATGCTCATTTTCGGCAACAACTCATCATCACAACATGCTTAAAATGCTACCAATTTCAACATAGTTGAAGATCAGAACTTAACTAACATCCAAAGTTCACAAATCTTAACATAAAGGTTCCTCACCTTGAAGAACTTCTCTCAACTCCTTGATGAAGCTGCTGTAGGAACAATAGTCACCCCAAAACACCATGCACTTGTCCAAGAAAAAGATGAACAAAGTGAGCTTCTTTCCATGTTTTTCCATACACATGAAAATTAAACTTTAACTACACAAGCTCACCTTGAAGACACCATATTTGGAAGGTAGAAGAAGTGGTAGGATGGCTTGTTGAAGGTTCAAGGCCCGAAACTTCAAATTTGAAATTTCAGCACCAACATCACAGCAGACCCGTTTTCGTGCAGCTCAGATTTGGAGGTCTTCCCGACGTTTTTGGACCATGGCCCCTTCAGCAAAGTTGAAGCCAAGAGGTTAAGGAAGATTTCTTCTAACTACCACAAGAGCTGCTTCTGACCACAGAAGTGCAGAATTGGCTGGGAAGGAGGAAGCTGTTTCCTGGACAGCAAGGGAAGCAAGGAGAGCTTCTCTCTTTAATTTTTGCTAAGTAATGGGTCCGAAAATGAATGAGCTGAAATGGTACAAATGAAATACATATCTGAAGTTTAGAGAGGGGGGCCACTTTTGGATGGAATTTTTATGGATTTTTGGTTTAATTTTAATAAAAGAAGAAATGGTGGAAGAAGATGAATGGTGAAGGGTGGCATGGTGTAAGGGTATGGGTTGCCATACCCTTGACCAAGCCTTAAAAATCTGCCATATCTCCAACAAATATGCTGAAAATGATTAAGGGAGATAATCCCTTGTGATTATCTCCAAATCTTTCCCGTCGGTGACCGTTTTGCCACCCGAAACCGATTTTCTGCATAACTTCTCGGAAGTCGACAAATGTCACCCAACATGTAAAACACTTATAAATAACTTTAAATTCACTCTCAAACATTGAATTTCAATAATTTATCATATTCCAATATTGTTCCGATAAATTACAGAATTCACAATTCCGGCCGACATTCGCCGGAAAATTACAAAACGTCGGGGTGGGTGTAACATGTGTTACATTGGGTATTCTGATGTTGGTTTGTTTATTATTCGTGGGGAGTTTCCGGCCCTACGAAGACGGCGGAACTCCTTCTTGTATTACTTATTTTCTGTTTTTCGCGCGCGCGATATTCTGTAAAACCACTAACGTGTTTTGGGTGAAGGTTTAGGACTAGTAAGACGTCTTAAAATCTGCAAACACGTGTTAATCTTAAAACCTGAAGGAAAACATTTTAAGGGTCAGGTTTCGGGTCCACAACCCTTTCAAAGAGAAACTCCGTATTCACCCACCGCCGATACTTTCGATTTCCATAGCAACGATGCTTCCACCAGCTTCCGGGGGGCAGTGGGGTGACAACCTTGATGCAAGGTTGTGCTTCCTTGATGCCTACAGTGGATACCAACAAATACGGATAAACCCAGCAGATGAAGAGAAGACATCTTTCATAAGCAACTCTGGCACACATTGCTACATTAGGATGCCTTTCGGACTCAAGAATGCCGGAGCAACTTACCAAAGGTTGATGGATAAAGTCTTCTCCAACCAGATAGGAAGGATTCTCGAAGTATACATCGACGACATCATCATCAAAAGAAAAGAGGAGATCGACCTTATCTGGGATATCGAGGAAGTGTTCGGTCAGATATGGAAGTACAGGCTTCGATTGAACCCGAACAAGTGTATTTTTGGGGTAACTACCGGAAAATTCCTCGTATTCATGGTGTTCGAACATGGCATTGATACAAATCCGGCAAAAATCAAAGCTTTGCTGAACTCAAAGACACCTTCATCGGTCAAAGACGTGCAGAGGCTGCTCGGGAAAATAACAGCCCTGAGTCGCTTCATATCATGGTATGGGGATAAATGCCACCCTTTCTTTAAAATCTTGGTTAAGGAAGGCGCGAAACCCGGGAGAATAGGTGTGAAGAAAGGAGAGACAAAAAATCAAAGGAAGAAAACGCAGCTGAACGGGCAAAATTTGAATGGAATCCCGATTGTCAGAAGGCGTGGGAGGAAATCAACGCTTACCTCTTAGAGATGTCTACCCTTCGGCAACCAACCGAGGATAGGCCCTTAATTGTATACCTAGCAGTTGGAGAGAAGGCCGTCAGTTCGGTTCTCGTTCAGGAAGACGACCAAGAAAACTAGTGGCCTCTTCGATGGTCCTCCACTTCTTGAAGATGCTTGTCACCCCCACCACCCCAGAAGCTGGCGGAAGTGTCATTGTTGGGGAAGAAGAAAGTATCGGCGGCGGGTGAATACGGATTTTCTCTTAATAAGGGTTGTGGACCCGAAACTCGTCCCTTAAAACGTTTTCATTCGGGTTTTAAGGTTAATACATGTTTGCAGTTTTTAAGACGTCTTACAAGTCCTAAACCTGCACCCGAAACACGTTAGTGGTTTTACAGAATATCGCGCGTGTTGAAAGCAGAAAATAAGTAATACAAGCAGAAGGAGTTACGCCCTCTTCGTAGGGTCGAAAACTCACCCCGAATAATATACAGACCATAACATCAGAATACCCAATGTAACTAATATGCATACTACGCATACAGAGCCGAGCCATAAAGCAGATTATACCTCGCTAACTACTGCTGCTGCTGCTAAACATAAACAGGAGAAATTAACGTCATACTAAACGGATAACTTAAACCAACAGATCACAGAAGGGATCTAACGAGAAATACCCCCAAAACCTAATCAGAAATATACCTCTTAGAATAGAATGCAGAACGCTCACTGTGGGAGGTCTACTCCGTAGGTCGTTTGTCACGATCCCCTGAAAATGTTTAATATATAGGGGTGAGGTCTCGAAAGAACCCCTAAGGGGGCAGGTACGATACCGGGAAAACTTTTTAAAAATGTTTTTCCCTGCATAAAAGGTTAGTATGCAATGAACTAGTGGATAATACAACCCTAAGTATAAACAAGAATATGGTATGCAAATGTCATGATGCTCAGAAGTCCCGTCGGACTGGTGGTACTTTCCCATACAGATGGTCCCCGACCACAAATAGCACACTACGGAAGCCGAAAGTAACGTCGGTGGGTGAATACGGATTTTCTCTTTAAAAGGGTTGTGGACTCGAAACCCATCCCTTAAAACGTTTTCCTTCAGGTTTTAAGGTTAACATGTGTTTGCAGTTTTTAAAACGTCTTACTAGTCCTAAAACCTGCACCCGAAACAGGTTAGTGGTTTTACAAAATATCGCGCGCGCGGAGTTCCGCTTTCTTCGTAGGGCCGGAAACTCCACACGAATAATATACAGACCAAAACATCAGAATACCCAATGTAACTAATATGCATACTACCTGTTACACCCCACCTTTTCCGCACTAATCTCCGGTGTTCGAGTTACAAGGTATGTTTAAGTTTGTAGTTGTGGAGTTTGTTATTTGTTGTTTTGTTGTTGTTGTTGTTGTGGAGTGGAATGGTTTGGTATGGGTTTTGGTTAAGTTCACTTTGGAGGCTGAATTTTGTGAGTTTTGGGTCCAGCGCAATCGCCTGCACGAGGAAACGGTTCGCTGCGCCGCCTGGACACTTGCCAAGTTCGTGTCTTCCCGGAGCCAGTGCGATCGCCTGACCGAGGGGTGCCTTCGCCCGACTCTCGCCCGGATGCCTGGCCGGTGGCGGTTCTTGGACCAGCGATCGCCCGCTCTAAGAATTGGGTCGCCTGGTCTTCGCCGGACACCCGCCTCGGTGTTCTTGGTGGTCGCGATCGCCCGACTGGGAAACAGTTCGCCTGACCGTCGCTGGCTCGGCTATTTAAGTCGAGCAGCTCGGTTTCAACCTCATTTTCGCGTTTTTCACTCCGAAAACTCTCCCAACTCTCTCTCAATTCGGTTTTGCTCCTATCTAAGTGATTTTGGACTCTTTGGTGCGTGGAAACGGTGGATTCGTGCGGGAATCACTACAAGAACGACGAATCAACAAAGGATTCGCTCTAACAACACTTGGTGGATGAATTTGAGAAATTTCCCAAATTGAGAGGTTGGTATTTTCGTGTTCTCTTGGTTCATTTGAGTTAGTAGTGGTGTTTCTATGTTGGATTAGAGGTAGAAACACATTTTACAACACGAATTGAGCATGAATTGAAGGAAATTCGAATTAGGGTTCTTGAGCTAGGATGAACGAATTTTGGGGTATTGTTAAATTGACCTCAAATTAGTGTTGTTGGGTAGTTTTGGAACAACATTAATACTTGGTAAAATGTCCAATTATGGGTTAATCTATGAGCTAAGAGAAAACTCATAGGGTTTAAGGTGGAGAATTGAAGTGTGTTGTTTTGTTGATTTCAATCCAAATTGTTGTTATTGGGTATGTTTAGAGCAATATTGATAATTGGAACATTGTCCAAATATGCTTCGATTATATACCTAAGGCAATGTTCATCCGGGTTTTTGGTGGAATGTGGAAGCATGTGTTTTGTGTGGTTTAAGGTTTCAAGCATGTTTAGACAATGAATTTGAGCAACTTTAAGTCTTGGAGTGAGGTCCAATTGTCAATGGATATTGATGTGTTAAATGAAAGTGTAATGTGGGAAATGTGTGAAATGCTTAGGTAATTTGTGAAGCAAGGTTTGAGGTTGAATAAAGTAGAAGGTTGGTGTGTGGTGCTTGGCTGCTACCCTCTACGGCTGCGGTTGCTTTCGATTCGAGGTAAGGGTTCGACCTACCTATGTTATTGTAATGTAGGATGGTTGAGGCAAGTCTTGGGCCTCGGTCTCTGACTTCGGTCTTAGATCGGGATTGTGGAGCCCCAAGGCTAGTCCCATGGTAGGAGTATCGGTGCGCAGGTAGGAGCATCGGTGCGCAGGTTCTGTTCTGTGTGTGTGGACGCATGGCGAATGCCGGTTGGACCGGGGAAGATCTAGCCATGGTCCGTGATTTATGATGTTTGTTGGATGCATGGCGAATGCCGACGCATGGCGAATGCCGGTGCGTCCGGGGAAGATCTAGCCATGGTCGGGAAGATCTAGCCATGGTCCGTGTTATATGGGATTTGCTGGGTGCATGGCGAATGCCGACGCATGGCGAATGCCGGTGCGTTCGGGGAAGATCTAGCCATGGTCGGGGAAGATCTAGCCATGACCCGTTACATTCGGATGTTGTGCACACATCATACATTATTTATTTCGTATATGCTTTGATCCGTATATTGCTATCTCGTATGTGTATCTGCTCCGATCGGTCTTTGCAGTTTGTCGGAAGAACATCGTTATTTCGCCTAAGCTCTTACCGGGTTTTTCTTTAAGAAAAACTCACACCCCTTACTTAATATTTTTCAGGAGATAAGGATTCTGGGCCAGCGGAGTAGGATTTCCGCAAGGCTGCTCGGTTAGCTATTTTGAGGGTTTAGCAGCTTTTGGATCTAGACTACGGGTTCCTCGTCGGTTTCTTTATCCGACGCCCGACTTTTGTACGGTTGCATCTTCAGCCTGTAGATAGCTCTGTAGCATGATACCTCGTTGGCATGTAGCATTACAATGACATGTTATCGTAGGTCCGTCTGCTCGTCGAGATTGATTGTGATTATGTATATATATATGCGTTACGCTTTGAATTGATTGAATGAGTATGCTGATCTGCGCGGAAGCCTCTGCTCGTAGTGAAAGAACAGACTTCCTTGATAATCTGATTTTGATATTCTCGCTTCGATATTTCGCTTTATGGGCGGAGCCCATTATTTCGTTGTCGTGATCTGCTTCGTGTATGAATTGTCTTATTTGATCTGTTGTTTAGAAAGGGACCTACCGGGTTAGTTAAAGGCCCGCGAAATACTCACAATTAGCTGCGCGATCCTGGTCCCACCTTGCTCACCACCGCCCTCCGGCCGGCGACCGCTTCCCGCCGGGTCCGTAAGGTGTCTGACGGGGGAGGTGGTGACAATTTGGTATCGAGCATGGTTAATTGGTTGGGTCGAGGTGTGTTAGGATTGACAGCCCCGGTCGACCGATCGATTCCAGATGGTTGTGTGGTGAGACTGGCCACCTCGTCACAAGAACCATGTTGGAATGGTAAGTGGAACAGTAGGCGGTTTGTCTAAGCGCACTCGAGAACAACCAAGAGATGATTTCATTGGTACTGGTAGTTTGTGACTTGGTACTGTCTGTGGTTGCTGCGTAGGACACCAGTAATTGACTCTGGGTGCTATAAGAGGTGCCTGGGGAATGAGATGCCGTAAGGTGCATGATGGTAATTTAAATTACCTCTCTCGTTAAAAACAGACGGTGGATGCCGAGTGAGAAGTGTGTTGTTCCTAAGCAGTACCACGGGTTATAAGGGATTGTTTTGTATAAGTAATTTTGAGAATTGATTTGCATCATGCATTGCATTCATGCTACAGAGCTGGTAGGATAACCGATGTAGGTAATGCTAACCGTTAAGTGAACCCTTTATGTTCTGGAATTTCAGTAAATGGTCAACACTCGACGGACTCGAGCGTTGGATGATGAAGCAGGAGGAGGAAATCCTGCTCAAGATGTGAATAGAGGAAGAGGTAGAGGTCGAGGGAGACCTCAGCAAAGAGCGGCACCAGTTCAGCCGCATTTGAGACCTGATCCTGAACAGATGGCCCAAGTGTTGGGGCAAATGACTGTACTGCTCAATAACATGTGGGCAGGGACAGGAGTTGAAGAGCAAGGGAGTACACATGTTATGAGTTCTCAGCCTACTGCGGTAGGATCGACCGATCCTAGCTATCAGGCTCATGAGGAGGACGTTGAGGCGGATGATGTGCAATTCGAAGAGCATGTGGATACAGAAGAGGGGAATCTGAATCTAGGTGCGGAAGTCGACCCACAGCCCCGTAGTGCGGGCTAGGCCCGATTCTGTTGTTGAGATACCGAGAGCCCAGCGGCTCAAATCTGATAGTGCGACCAGCTCTGATAAGCTTTCTTTGATGGAGCGGTTTGAGCGATTCAAACCACCCCGTTTTTCGGGCAAGGGTGGAATGGATTCGGCGGAGACGTGGTATAAGGACATGGACCGGTTGCTTGGCAGACTTGGTTTCCCGGCAAATGAGATGGTGTCTTTGGCTACCTTTTATTTGCGTGACTGGGCGTATGATTGGTGGGAGACCACTATGGCCACTCGGAAGGCCGACTTTGTGCGTAAGAAGTTGAAGGACCCGGGTATGACGTGGGATGAATTTTCTCACTTGTTCCATGAGAAGTGGATTGGTTATGCCGCGACAGATAGGCGGCAATCGGAGTTTGATACCTTGACTCAGGGAAGTAAGACTATTGCGGAGTATGGGCACGAGTTTGAACGCTTGGTGCGTTATGTGCCTCATTACAACACCAGTGAGGAGGCCAAGGCAAAGAGATTCATGAGAGGGTTGAAGCATGACATCAGGAAGTACTTGGCACCGTTGAACATTGATAGGTACCATGAGGCTGCGAAAGCACGTAAGATTGAGAATGAGGACTTGGATACAGCTTCGGTGACACACCCACCGAGATCTACGGGATTGTCATTGGTGGAGTTAGAGGGTCCGGACGTGGTGGACTGCACGACACCACAGACCGGCGGTAGTTCTGGTGGGCTTGGATCGAAGGATAAGGGCAAAGGGAAGGCAAAGGTAGCAGAGCCTTGGTACTGTCAGACTTGTGAACGGAGTCAAACCGGCTCGGTTTGTTATAGAGAGTCAGGCATGTGTTTCAGATGTGGGTCAACCGACCACAGGATTAGGGCTTGCCCTCAGATGGCAACCCAGGGAGTTGCAAGGACACAAGGATTTCAGATTTATTCTCCTCGTGGGCGTGGTGTTATTCAGTTTGGACCACGAACCCGAACACCGCTGATGCGGCCACCACTACAAGAAGCCCCGCCGCCAGCGCACCACAGCAAGGCAGGGACGAGTGTTTCAGATTGAGCGTGGTGATGCGGCTCAGAAAGGAGCACTAGCAGGTATGGTGTTTCTGAACGGTATTTCTGTTCGTGCTCTTTTTGACACAGGTGCTTCGATTTCTATAGTGTCACAGAAGTGTGCAAAGTCTTTGCAACTTCCCGTGACTCATCCGTCTCAAGTATTCCCGGTACGAACCGGGAGTCGATTCTGTTCAGCAATGAGCTTATCAAGGGTTGCGTGTTAACTGTTGGTGTTGGATACGTCACATTATGATGTGATTCTGGGTATGGATTGGCTCTCGGAGCATTCCATACGGATAGATTGTGCGCGGCGACAGTTGGTGGTGTCGGACCAAGTATTACCACTTGTTCCCCCCTCAGATGTAGAGATTGTTCAGAATAGCATGGAGCTTCAGGTAATGGAGAAGTTACCTGTGACGGATGAAGGCGAGTACTTTGGACTCAATGATGCAGGTACGCGGATGGAACTTGATAAAATTCAGATTGTTAGATACTTTCCGCAGGTGTTTCCTGAAGAGTTGCCAGTTATGCCACCCGAGCGTGATGTGAATTTAGAGATAGTGTTGCAGACAGGAGCTAAACCTATCTCCATTCCTCCGTATCGCATGCCGATAGTGGAGATGAAGGAATTGAAGAAGCGATTGGATGAGTTGTTGGACAAGGGGTTTATCCGACCAAGCGTATCACCGTGGGGAGCCCGGTGTTATTTGTTAAGAAGAAGGATGGAACGCTTAGACTCGTATTGATTACGTAAGGTTGAATGCGGTGACAAATAAGAACAAATATCCGTTACCACGGATTGACGATCTGTTCGACCAGCTCCGAGGAGCTAAAGTGTTCTCAAAGATTGATCTCCGATCGGGTTATTTCCAAATGCGTGTGAAAGAAGAAGACATTCGAAAACTGCTTTTCGCACGCGGTATGGTCACTATGAGTACACTGTCATGCCTTTTGGGCTGACAAATGCCCCGGCAGCTTTCATGAATTTGATGAATGAGGTTTTCCGTCCCTACTTGGACAATTTTATTGTTGTCTTCATTGATGATATACTCATCTATTCTCCGGATGAGGACACACATCAAGAGCACTTGAGAATTGCTTTGGAAACTTTGTCTAACAACCACTGTATGCAAAGTTTTCAAGTGTGATTTCTGTTGCGCGAGTTAGCATTTCTCGGGCATATCATCAATGAGAAAGTAATATCACTCGACCCGGAGAAGGTTAAGTCTGTTCAAGAGTGGAGGCAACCCCGATCAGTAAAGGATATCCGTAGTTTTCTCGGGTTAGCTGGTTACTATCGTAAGTTCGTACCAGCCTTCTCGGTTCTTGCCTCTCCACTCACTCAACTGACAAAGAAGGGTAAGGCGTTTGTGTGGTCGGATGAATGTGAGAAGAGCTTTCAAGAGCTCAAGTGTAGACTGACACAGGCACCGATTCTGGTTCTACCTGACCCGTCTCAGCCTTATGTCATTTATACTGATGCCTCACGAACAGGTCTGGGGTGTGTGCTTATGCAAAACCAGCATGTAATTTCTTATGGGTTGCGACAATTGCGACCACATGAGGAAAACTATCCCACTCATGATTTGGAGCTTGCTGCGGTTATGTACGCACTCAAGCAGTGGCGGCATTATTTGTTGGGAAACAAATTTCAAATCTTTACTGATCATAAGAGCTTGAAGTACTTGTTCACGCAGAAAGATCTGAATATGCGCCAAAGAAGGTGGCTCGAGTACATGAAAGATTATGACTGTAGTATCGAGTACACCGCAGGCAAAGGGAATACGGTGGCAGATGCCTTGAGTAGGGCATACACCGGGATAGTTAGAGGTGGAGAACCTGGAAACCGAACAGAGCATACGGACCTGAATGCCTTGTGGCACCGTTGGCAGCTACAAGAGCAAGAGCAGGTATTTGATTTGAGAGTTCAGTCTTCTTGGATCGACAGGATCCGAGAATTTCAGATGAGAGATCAGAGTTTGAAACAGGTTTCTGGAGAAGCTAAAGGAGCAATGCGTCCATTCTTTGAGTATAGCAAGGATTGCTATACTTCAAAGGGCGATTGTACGTGCCGAATGAAGTGGCTCTTAGAGATGAGATTTTGGATCAAGCTCATAATAACAGTTTAAGTTTTCATCCGGGCGGTGAAAAGATGTATCACGATTTGAGGTCACACTTCTGGTGGCCAGGTATGAGGAGGCATATTGCAGAGTGTGTGGCAAAGTGCACCACTTGCCAACAGGTAAAGGTTGAACATCAGAAGCCCGCAGGCACACTTCAGACGTTACCTATCCCAGTTCGTAAGTGGGTAAACGTGACTATGGATTTTCATACCGGATTACCCACTACGAGATCACGTCATGATGCCATTTGGGTAATTGTGGACCGGATGACTAAGTGTGCGCAATACTTGCCCATTAAGGTCACCGACCGTTGGACAAGTTAGCACGACTCTACATCAAAGAGATCGTGCGGTTGCACGGTGTACCGGATTCTATAGTTTCAGATCGGGATCCAAGGTTTACAGCCCATTTCTGGAATGCTTTCCATCGAGCTTTGGTACCCGGTTGCACCTTAGTACCGCGTATCACCCACAAACTGATGGGCAATCCGAGAGGGTGATACAGTACTTGAGGACATGCCGAGGAGTTGTGCGATTGATTTCGGAGGTGATTGGGATCAACATCTACCGCTCATAGAGTTCTCGTATAACAATAGTTACCAGTACAATCAAGATGGCACCTTACGAGGCTCTTTATGGACGGAGGTGTATGACACCTCACCGTTGGTCCGAATCGAGATAAGGTTGAACTTGGTCCGGAATTGATTGAAGAGACCACAGAAAAGATCAAAACAATTCAGGCAAGATTGAAAGCGGCAAATGATAGAACCACGGCTTATGTGAACAGAAGGCGTCGCGACTTGGAGTTTGAAGTTGGCGACAAAGTATGGTTGAAGGTGGCACCAATGAAGGGAATAATGAGATTTGGTCGGAAAGGGAAGTTAGCTCCGAGGTATATTGGCCCATTCGATATTTTAGAAAGGATTGGAAAGGTGGCTTATCGTTTGGCACTACCGGAGAGCTTGTCAGCTGTGCATAATGTGTTTCACGTGAGCATGCTTTGAAAAAGTGTGTCATGGATCCGACGCAAACGATTCCAGTTGAGGAAGTGCAATTGGAACCTGACTTGTCTTATAAGGAAGTGCCAATTGCTTTGTTGGCGAGGATACTGCAAATTGAGGAGCAAGTTAATTCCCATGGTGAAGGTGCAATGGTCGCACCATTCGACAAGGAGGCAACCCGGGAGACGGAGAAAGATATGATCGAACGCTACCCTCAGAGTACCAACGCTTAAGGAACTCTTGGAGGACCAAGAGTCTTAAGGGGGAGGATGTTACACCCCACCTTTTCCGCACTAATCTCCGGTGTTCGAGTTCTGAAGGTATGTTTAAGTTTGTAGTTGTGGAGTTTGTTATTTGTTGTTTTGTTGTTGTTGTTGTTGTGGGAGTGGAATGGTTTGGTATGGGTTTTGGTTAAGTTCACTTTGGAGGCTGAATTTTGTGAGTTTTAGGTCCAGCGATCGCCCGCACGAGGAAACGGTTCGCTGCGCCCGCCTGGACACTTGCCAAGTTCATGTCTTCCTGGAGCCAGCGATCGCCCGGACCGAGGGGTGCCTTCGCCCGACTCTCGCCCGGATGCCTGGCCGATGGCGGTTCTTCGGACCAGGCGATCGCCCGCTCTAGGAATTGGGTCGCCTGGTCTTCGCCTGGACACCTGCCTCGGTGTTCTTCAGGGTCAGGATTCAACCTCATTTTCGCGTTTTTCACTCCGAAAACTCTCCCAACTCTCTCTCAATTCGGTTTTGCTCCTATCTAAGTGATTTTGGACTCTTTGGTGCGTGGAAACGGTGGATTCGTGCGGGAATCACTACAAGAACGACGAATCAACAAAGGATTCGCTCCAACAACACTTGGTGGATGAATTTGAGAAATTTCCCAAATTGAGAGGTTGGTATTTTCGTGTTCTCTTGGTTCATTTGAGTTAGTAGTGGTGTTTCTATGTTGGATTAGAGGTAGAAACACATTTTACAACACGAATTGAGCATGAATTGAAGGAAATTCGAATTAGGGTTCTTGAGCTAGGATGAACGAATTTTGGGGGATTGTTAAATTGACCTCAAATTAGTGTTGTTGGGTAGTTTTGGAACAACATTAATACTTGGTAAAAGGTCCAATTATGGGTTAATCTATGAGCTAAGAGAAAACTCATAGGGTTTAAGGTGGAGAATTGAAGTGTGTTGTTTTGTTGATTTCAATCCAAATTGTTGTTATTGGGTATGTTTAGAGCAATATTGATAATTGGAACATTGTCCAAATATGCTTCGATTATATACCTAAGGCAATGTTCATCCGGGTTTTTGGTGGAATGTGGAAGCATGTGTTTTGTGTGGTTTAAGGTTTCAAGCATGTTTAGACAATGAATTTGAGCAACTTTAAGTCTTGGAGTGAGGTCCAATTGTCAATGGATATTGATGTGTTAAATGAAAGTGTAATGTGGGAAATGTGTGAAATGCTTAGGTAATTTGTGAAGCAAGGTTTGAGGTTGAATAAAGTAGAAGGTTGGTGTGTGGTGCTTGGCCGCTACCCTCTACGGCTGCGGTTGCTTTCGATTCGAGGTAAGGGTTCGACCTACCTATGTTATTGTAATGTAGGATGGTTGAGGCAAGTCTTGGGCCTCGGTCTCTGACTTCGGTCTTAGATCGGGATTGTGGAGCCCCAAGGCTAGTCCCATGGTAGGAGTATCGGTGCGCAGTAGGAGCATCGGTGCGCAGGTTACATTACGTGTGTGTGGACGCATGGCGAATGCCGGTTGGACCGGGAAGATCTAGCCATGGTCCGTGATTTATGATGTTTGTTGGATGCATGGCGAATGCCGACGCATGGCGAATGCCGGTGCGTCGGGAAGATCTAGCCATGGTCGGGAAGATCTAGCCATGGTCCGTGTTATATGGGATTTGGCTGGGTGCATGGCGAATGCCGACGCATGGCGAATGCCGGTGCGTCGGGAAGATCTAGCCATGGTCGGGAAGATCTAGCCATGACCCGTTACATTCGGATGTTGTGCACACATCATACATTATTTATTTCGTATATGCTTTGATCTGTATATTGCTATCTCGTATGTGTATCTGCTCCGATCGGTCTTTGCAGGTTTGTCGGAAGAACATCGTTACATTTCGCCTAAGCTTTACCGGGTTTTTCTTTAAGAAAACTCACACCCCTTACTTAATATTTTTCAGAGATAAGGATTACGGGCCGCGGAGTAGGATTTCCGCAAGGCTGCTCGGTTAGCTATTTTGAGGGTTTAGCAGCTTTTGGATCTAGACTACGGGTTCCTCGTCGGTTTCTTTATCCGACGCCCGACTTTGTACAGTTGCATCTTCAGCCTGTAGATAGCTCGTAGCATGATACCCGTTGGCATGTAGCATTACAATGACATGTTATCGTAGGTCTGTCTGTCGTCGAGATTGATTGTGATTATGTATATATATATGCGTTACGCTTTGAATTGATTGAATGAGTATGCTGATCTGCGGAAGCCTCTGCTCGGTAGTGAAAGAACAGACTTCCTTCCGATAATCTGATTTTGATATTCTCGCTTCGATATTCTCGCTTTATGGGCGGAGCCCATTATTTCGTTGTCGTGATCTGCTTCGTGTATGAATTGTCTTATTTGATCTGTTGTTTAGAAAGGGACCTCTGGGGGTTAGTTAAAGGCCCGCGAAATAATCTCAATTAGCTGCGCGATCCTGGTCCCACCTTGCTCACCACCGCCCCTCCGGCCGGCGACCGCTTCCCGCCGGGCCCGGAAGGTGTCTGATGGGGGAGGTGGTGACACTACCTCTACAGAGCCGAGCCATAAAGCAGATTATACCTCGCTAACTACTGCTGTTGCTGCTAAACATACACAGGAGAAATTAACGTTAGACTAATACAGATTTAAACCAACACATCACAGAAAGGATCTAACGAGAAATAACCCCCAAACTACCTATCAGAACAGAATGCAAAATGATTACTACGGGAGGTCTACTCCGCAGGTCGTTTGCCACGATCCCCTGAAAATGTTTAATATGTGGGGGTGAGTTCTTGAAAGAACCCTGTAAGGGGGTAGGTACAATACCGGGAAAACTTTTTAAAACGTTTTTCCCTGCATGCCATGAACTAGCAGATAATACAACCCTAAGTATAAACAAGAATATGGTATGCAAATGTCATTATGCTCAGAAGTCCCGTTGGAGTGGTGGTACTTTCCCATACAGATGGTCCGCGACCACAGACAGCACCCTACGGCGGCTTGTTAAGCTTACGCCAATTATCAGGATCAGAACGCGTGGTACCAGCGAGGGGTCATCTACCCCTAACTGTCAGAATAATTAGCGGCATAAATCCGACACAAAACAGAAAATGGGTCCGTCGTCGACCCCTAATAAGCATATCCGACATAACTTATGTCCAGACACCAAAACAGAGAATCGGTCCGTCATCGCCCCCGATAATCATGAAGTCTAGAAAATATTAGAAACCTGCATACCAATATGTACCATGTGACTAGCCCCGGGAGTCACCGGGCCCCACCCTCGACCCGAGTACTAGCCCTTAACTAACCTAATCCACATGAGTTGAACTGCAATGCGTATTAAGAAAGCTAAACCCTTACCTTGACAGAAACATATATCTACTGTGGCCCCCCGGTGCACACGAGCAGTATCCTAGAAATGCATATTTAATCTGCCAGAATCAGAAACACAGAATAACTCTAGTTAATTAACTAAAGTTTCTTACTTTGGGAATTTATCCAAAATTACCCTCTAAGTCCTTAAACTATTTAGAAATTTGCAATCTTACCGAAAACTTCACAAAGTTGTAAAAAATGACAACTTTATACTTAATTTGTCCATTATTTAATCCATAACTTAAAGTGGCTATAATTCCTTTAACTTCTCCATATTTACACCTTTAGTCCTTAAACTTTTAAGAACTTTCAGATTAGCCCTTAAGTTTTGCAAAGTTAGAAAGTACTCAACTTTGTCAAATATTCCACAAAAATAATCTTTTTCCAAAATCCCCAAACTTTCAGCAATGGTCCAAACTTTCGGCCAAAAATTCATTTTGACCCTAAACTTTATAAACTTACACTTTAGCCACTAAACCATACTTTTTTCATCCAAACATCATTTAATCACTTTCTCCAACACTTTAACTTCACAAAAACATCATCAAACCATCATCAACATTTCGATTCTCATAAAAAATTCACCAAATAAATTCCGACAACTTAAAAACATGTTAAACATACTTATAACATGCTTTCTACCAACTTTCTTCAACAAACATCCACCCAAAAATTCATCAAAGTTTCGGTCTCCACCCTAAATTTCAACCAATATGCTTTTTCACATACTTCCAAGAACAACATATGTTCTACATGCTTCACACAACAACATACTTGAAAATCAAACACATCCATGAACCAAATCCTTAAAAAATTACCAAGGAGGATCCTCACCTTGATAATGCTTGTAGCTTAGCTTAGGATGAGCTGTTGTTGAGAAAAATCCTCCACAAAAATCCTTGAAGAAATCGGCCATGAAGAACAAAGGAAATGGATGAGCTTTCTTTATGTTTTAATTCCAAGAACATGAAGATTCAACCAAAATAACTCAACCATACCCTTGAATACTACTGATTTAGGAAGCCTAGGAAGTGGTAGGACTAAGCTTTGTTGAAGATCCAAGCTCAAAACTTCAAGAAATGGTTGCTGGAACTAAAAGTACTGCTGGACCCGTCTGATTGCACCAAGGTTTTGGAGACCTTATCTTCACCTTTGGCTCTTGCTTCCTTCAGTAAAGTTGTAGCCAAGACCGTGATGAAGAGTTTCTCTGCAAACCCCAAGAGCCGATTCGGACGTCTACTAAAAGAAAATGTATGAGCTAATGTATGAATCAGAAATAATAGAGGGGATGGGTAGAAAGAGAGGGATGAGCATGAAAAGGAAAGGGTATGAGCTAATGTAAGAGATACATAAAAGAAAATGTTTTCTAAAAGCAAAAATAAAAATATCTCCTACCACAATACTCACTAAAACAAAAACAATAAACTCCCTCCAATCCACTAAAAGAGCCGGCCCAAAGAAAGCCCAACATGTGATCTTTACCATTTTTTTCCTTCCTCGGTGACCATTTTGCGCTCTGAAACCGATTTTCGGCAAAACGTCCCGGAACTCCGTAAATGTTATCCAACATGTAAAATACTTATAAATAACTCCAAATTAACTCCCAAACACTGAATTTCATTAATTAATCACGAGCCGTTTGTGATCTAATAATTACGGAATTTAAGCTTACGGCCGAAATTTACAGAAACATTACAGAACGTCGGGGGTGGGTGTAAAACATGTGACTAGCCCCGGGAGTCACTGGGCCCCACCCTAAACCCGAGTACTAGCCCTTAACTTGCCTAATACACATGAGTTGAATTGCATTGTGTATTAAGAAAGTTAAACCCCTTACCTTGACAGAATCAGATATCTACTGTCGCCCCCAGACGCTCCACAGCAGTATCCACAGAAACGCAGATTTAATCTGCCAGAATCAGAAACACATAATAACTCTAGTTAATTAACTTAAGTTTCTAACTTTGGGAATTTATCCAAAATTACCACTTCAGTCCTCCAACTTTTCAGAAATCTGTAATCTTGCCCAAAACTTCACAAAGTTACAGAAATTGACAACTTTACACTTAAAGTGTCCATAGTTAAATCCATAACTTATACTGGCTAACAATCCTTTAACTTCTCCATAATTACACCTTTAGTCCTTAAACTTTTTAAGAACATTCAAATTAGACCTTAAGTTTTGCAAAGTTACAAAGTACTCAATTTTGTCAACTTTTCCACAAAAGTAATCTTTTTCCAAAATCCCCAAACTTTCGGCCACTTAAACCTAAACTTTTTCCACCGAACCATCAATTAAACACTAAACTTTCTAAACTTACACATTAGCCACTTAAACCATACTTCTTTTACCAAAACATCAATTAAACACTTTCTCCAACACTTTAACTTCACAAAATCATCATAAATCAGCATCAACAATTCGGTTTCTTCCCAAAAATTACCAAATAACTTCCAACTTTTCCAACAACTTAAAAACATGTTAAACCTACTTATAACATGCTTTCCAACAACTTTCTTCAACAAAAATCCACCCAAAAATTTCATCAAAGTTTCGGCCAACCAACATGCTTTTTCACATACTCCCAAGAACAACATATGTTCTACATGCTTCACACAACAACATACTTGAAAATCAAACCCATCCATGAACCAAATCCATACAAAATTACCAAGGAGGATCCTCACCTTGATAATACTTGTAGCTTAGCTTAGGATGAGCTGTTGTTGAGACATATCCACCACCAAAAGTCCTTAAAAAATTCGGCCAAAGAAAAAGCAAGTGGATGAGTTTTCTTCATGTTTTAATTTCAAGAACATGAAGATTCAACCAAACTAACCCAACCATACCTTGAGTACTACTGATTTAGGAAGCCAAGGAAGTGGTAGAACTAAGCTTGTTGAAGATCCAAGCTCAAAACTTCAAGAAATGGTTGCTGGAACCAAAGGTACCGCTGGACCCGTCTGATTGCACCAAGGTTTTGGGTATCTTCCCTTCACTTTTGGCTCTTTCTTTATTCAGAAATGTTATAGCCAAGACCTTGATGATGATTTTCTATGAAGACCCCAAGAACAGATTCGGACGTCTACTAGGGCAGAAAGGCTGTGGAAGAGAGACAAAAAGTTCTGGCAAAAAAGGGAGAGAGGTTCTTCTATCTCTTGCTCAATAATGGAGATGAATGAGAGAGATGAAAGAGAGTAAATGGTCATAAAATAATGGTTGAAGTCTGATTAAAATGGATGAGAATGGAAGGGGATGGGTAGAAAAGAAGGGCATGGGTTTAAAGGAGTGTGTAAGAGGGATGGGCTTTAAAAGAAACTTATGTCATTTTTTAAAACTAGAAATAGGTAAATAAGATTTACCAAAAATAAATATCTTCCTCCACTTCAAGAAAATGGGCCGGCCAAATGGGCTTTGTCCAACACATGGTTTTCCAATTTTTTCCTTCCTCGGTGACCATTTTGCCATTCGAAACCGATTTTCGTTAAAACGTCCCGGAACTCCGTAAATGTTATCCAACATGTAAAACACTTGTAAACAACTCCAAATTAACTCCAAAATACTGAATTCCATTAATTAATCACAAGTCGTTTGTGATCTGATAATTATAGAATTTAAGCTTATGGCCGAAATTTACAGAAAACATTACAGAACGTCGGGGGTGGGTGTAATCGACTGTGCCAAGCGACAAATTCTATTTTTTGGGGAAGTCGTACCATTTGGCTATCCACTGGAGCCAATGGAGCAGAGTATGGAGCTGTGCATACTGGAGTACTTTCCAGTTGTATAGGAGGAGGAATATTTCAGCCTCAACACTATAGGTACGTGCTCAGAGTTAGATAAAATTTTTGTAGTTCGATACTTTCCGCATGTTTTTCCAGAGGAATTACCGGGGATGCCACCAGAGCGGGAGATCACCTTTCAGATTCAGTTACAGCCGGGATCGGCTCCGATCTCCATCCCTCCCTATCGGATGCCGATCGTGGAGCTGACCGAATCAAGAAGCGGCTCGAGGATCTTTTAGAGAAGGGATTGATCCGTCGAGCACTTCACCTTGGGAGCCCCGGTTTTGTTCATCGAAAGAAGGACGAGACTCTCTCGACTGTATTGACTACAGTGCAACCGAACGCCATCACTATTAAGAACAAGTATCCGATACCCAGGATCGATGATCTGTTTGATCAGCTCAACGGAGCTAAAGTATTTTCAAAGATCGACCTGCGGTCAGGTTACTTTCAACTCCCTGTCAGGGAAGAGGATATTCCCAAAACAGCCTTTCGCACTCGGTACAGGCATTACGAGTACACAGTAATGTCGTTTGGTTTGACAAATGCACCAGTTGCATTTATGGATTTGATGCATCGAGTGTTCCGCCCGTATCTGGATTCCTTTGTGTCTTCATCGACGACACCCTTGTCTATCCTCCCGATGAGGAATCACATCAGGGACATTTGAGGACTGTACTGGAAACACTTGCGAACAACCAACTATACGCTAAGTTTTCTAAATGCGACTTCTGGATGCGAGAAGTAGCTTTTCTAGGTCACATTGTTGGAGAGCACGGTATTTCAGTGGACCCAGATAAAACCAAGTCAGTTGAGGAGTGGGGGCAGCCACTGACAGTCAAGGATATACAGAGCTTCCTAGGTTTGGCGGGGTACTACCGCAGATTCGTACCAGGATTCTCCATACTGGCATCACCGCTCACTCAGTTGACCAAGAAGGGTCAGCCGTTTGTATAGTCCTCAGCCTGCGAGGACAGCTTTTGAAACTCAAGCGGTTGTTGACACACGCACCGATTCTGAGTCAACTGGACCCGACACTACCTTACGTGATCTACACAGATGCGTCGAGGACGGGACTCGTTTGTGTATTGATGCAAGGGCAGTACGTTGATGCAAGGGCAGCACGTCATTGCATATGGGTCGAGGCAAATGCGACCGCACTAGCAGAACTACTCGACGCATGACCTGGAATTGGCTGCGATTATCTATGCCCTCAAACAGTGGAGGCACTACCTACTCGGCAATAGGTTCCAGATTTTCACCGAAGGATCTGAACATGAGGCAGCGACGGTGGCTTGAGTACACGAAGGATTACGACTGTACCATCGAGTACACTGCCGGCAAGGGGAACTCAGTAGCAGATGCTTTGAGCAGGAAGTACACGGGTATCGTCAATGGCGGAAATTCTGGGGACAAGGCCGAGGGATTAGATCTGATGCTGTTATGGCATCAGTGGGAACATTGGGAGCAAGCTCAGGTTAACACTTTGACTATTCAGTCTGATTTGTTGACCGAGATCCGAGAGGCACAAACCAGGGACACAGGGTTGAAGAAACTCTCGGGTGAGAACAAAGGAGCCTTGCTACCATTCTTCAAGTACAAGCAGGGATTGTTGTACTTTAGGAGTCATCCTATGTACCGGACGAATTGTCGATTCGAGACCGACTTCTGGGAGAGGCACACTCCAGTTGTTTGAGCATCCACCCCGAAGGTGAGAAAATGTACCATGACCTTCGATCTTTTCAGCGTGTCAAGGTAGAGCATCAGAAGCCAGCTGGTATACTATAGACTCTACCTATTCCTGTCAGGAAGTGGGGTAATATTATGATGGATTTCCTGACTGGTCTACATCCAACCAGAGTGCATAATGATGCTATCTAGGTTATAGTCAACCGACTGACCAAGTGCGCACACTTTCTACAGATACGAGTGACGGACTCGCTGGAGAAGCTTGCCCAGTTGTATATTCAGGAGATTGTCCGATTACATGGAGTACCAGACTCTATTGTATCCGACAGGGACCCATGATTTACCGCGAGGTTCTGGGATGCCTTTGACAAGGCTCTGGGCATGTGACTTCACCTGAGCACGGCATACCATCCTCAGACAGACGGGTAGTCAAAGATAGTTATTCAGACTATCGAGGATATGCTCAGGAGTTGTGTTTTGGATTTCGGGTGACATTGTGATCAGCACTTGCCGTTACTAGAGTTCTCCTACAACAATAGCTATCAGACTACTATCGGCATGACACCATTCGAGCCACTGTATGGTCAAAATGCATGACACCGCATTGTTGGACAGATGCCTTAGACATGATGACTATCGGTCCCGAGCTTTTAGAGGAGACGGGGGAGAAGATCCGTCTGATTCAGATGCGGATGAAGGCCGCAAAAGACAGGACCACCTCATACGCCAAGAAGAGACGACGAGATCTGGAGTATGAGGTGGGAGACAGAGTTTGGTTGAAAGTTGCACCGACTCGTGGAACAGTTCGATTTGGCAGACGGGGCAAATTAGCCCCGAGATTTATTGGTCCTTACGAGATTTTGGAGCATATAGGCAGGGTTGCATACAGATTGGCTTTGCCTTCGAGCATGTCAGCTGTGCATAATGTTTTCCATGTCAGCATGCTCAAGAAGTGCATCTTGGACGCCAGTCAAACCATTCCAATGGAGGAGATTGAGCTAGAGCCGGATCTATCATACCGAGAGGTACCGATAGCTTTTCTGGCCAGAGATATTCGAAGGCTTCGTAACAAGTCGATTCTGATGATCAAGGTTCAGTGGTCAAATCATTATGATCGGGAGGCGACTTGGGAGACGGAGCAGGACTTGATGAGTAAGTTTCCGGATGAGTACGGGTTGTTGAAACCACTCTTGGAGGACCAAGAGTCCTGTGGGGGAGGTTGTTACACCCACCCCCGACATTCTGTAATTTTTTCTGTAAATTTCGGCTGTAAACTTAAATTCTGTGATTATCAGATCACAAACGACTTGTGATTAATTAATTGAATACTGTGTTTGGGAGTTAATTTGGAGTTGTTTACAAATGTTTTACATGTTGGATAACATTTACAGAGTTCTGGGATATTTTGCCGAAAATCGGTTTCGGAGGGCAAAATGGTCACCGAGGAAGGAAAAAATTGGAAAACCATATGTTGAACTAAGCCCATTTGGCCGGCCCATTTTCCTGAAGTGGAGGAAGATATTTATTTTTGGTAAATCTTATTTACCTATTTCTAGTTTTAAAAAATGAGATAGGTTTCTTTTAAAGCTCTTCCCTCTTACACACCCCTTTAAACCCATGCCCTTCTTTTCTACCCATCCCCTTCCAATCTCATCCATTTTAATCAGACTTCACCCATTATTTTCTGACGATTCACTCTCTTTCATCTCTCTCATTCATCATTCATCTCCATTATTGAGCAAGAGATAGAAGAACCTCTCTCCCTTTGCTGCCAGAAATTTTCGTCTCTCTTCCATAACCTTTATGCCCTAGTAGACGTCTGAATCTGCTCTTGGGGTCTTCAGAGAAGATCTTCATCAAGGTCTTGGATACAACCTTTCTGAAGTAAGCAAGAGCCAAAGGTGAAGGAAGGTCCCCAAAACCTTGGTGCAATCATGTTACGGTCACCCCGAGCGGGTTGTGACTTGGGTGACCGGGGCTCCGGTTTTGGCCTGCAGGTCACGTTTTTGGGTGATCAGACAGCTCGCAAGTCTTTTCTGGGTTTCATCTTCGGGAATCCTTCTGGATTTGAGGTCATATGTGTCCCCCGGACATTTTCGCGGAAAATATTTTTCCGGGGACGGGACTTGTCTCGGGACGTACACCGGGCTCGGTAGCGCTCTCGGGAGCTCGGAAAAGGAAACCGTGGGCATATTTGGAATTGTGGGAACATCCCGCATCGTTTTACGGAGTATGTTTTTTGGGACGGGACGTTCGGTCCCGGGCGACTCCCGGGGCTCGGGACAGGAAACACGGGGCTCAGGATGAAAATTTTGCGACGGCTTTGGTGTGAGGTATGTTATGGCTTGGGACGGATATTATGGTGATAACCGAGGAATTTTGCATGGCGAGATTTTTGGTTCGTTTTAATACGCGCGTACGTCGGGAATTACTCGGGTGGAGTTGGCGAGGGAGAAACGCTCCCTTACTTAGCAAAATTTCAGATTTTTGGATGGGGTGAGTCATGGTGGTGACTAAGGTGGCATAGGGACAAGTGTCCCCATGACTCACCACCTTAGTAAGTATAAAAATGAAGGCTTTATGTGAAAAATGGGATTTTGGTATCATTTCTTCTTCCTCTCCTCACCATCTGCCATGTTCTTCTCCTTCAAGCTCCTTGGTGTTCTTCATTAGGCAAGGAATCAACAAGGTGTAAGGTTTAAAGCATTGGTAAGCTTCTCTTCTCCATGATTTTGCAAGTTGGAAGTGTTACGGTCACCCCGAGCGGGTTGTGACCCGGGTGACCTGGGGCTCCGGTTTTGGCCTGTGGGTCACGTTTTTGGGTGGTTAAAAGGCTCCCGAGACTTATCTGAGCTTTAATTCTAGGAATCCTTCGGGATTTGAGGTCGTGTGGGCTCCCCGGACGTTTCGCGAAAATATTTTTCGGGTCAGCGGGTTGTCTCGGGGACGTCTGGCTCGGTAGCGCTCCCGGGACCTCGGAATGAGAAACCGTTTGCATATTTGGAATCGTGGGAACGTCCTGGATCTTTTTACGGAGTATAATTTTTGGATGGGGACGTCCGGTCCCGGGCGACTCCCGGGGCCCGGGCCGGGAATCCCGGGGCTCGGGAAGGAATTTTGCCGACGGCTCCAGTGGAAGGTATGTTACATTTTAGGACGGATTTTATGGTAATATTTGGGGATTTTTGGCGTGACGGGATTTTTGTTCTGGTTGACACGCGCGCGCGTCGGGATTTACTCGGGTTCAGTAGGCCCGGTAGGACACTCTGGATTTCCAAATGGACTTTGGAAACAAGTTTTGGATATTTTATGATATTCTGAGGGTTGTGATCAGTTTTGGTTCCATTTGGAGTTTGTTACTTGTGTTCGGGGTTTTATTGCAAAGATTTGGAAAATTGGGGGGTTAAATTGTTATTAACCCTAAAGTTAAAAATGTTTTGGGCCTGGTCTGGGCTGAAGTCGGTTGCAGCAAGTGAGAGTGGACACTTGTCCACTTGTTATTTAAGATGGAAAAAGAGAAGAAAATATATAAGGGTGATAATTCTTGAAAAATGCCAAGTCTTCTTCTTTCTTCTTCTTCTTCCTCCTTGTGCCGCCACCATTGCCAACCTCTTCCAAGCTCCTTGTTCCATAAATGGTAAGCTTCCTCCCTTCATCTCTTTTCAAGATTGGAAGCATGATTTCTTTGGAAAAAAGGAAGAAAATGGATTTAGGGTTTGTTCTTCACTACATGTTTGGATGATCTTCTACCTCCCATCTTTTAGTATGTTGTTCTTGGGCTTGAGGGGAGTAAGAATCTATGTTTAGATTTTGGAAGAACACCATGGATGGGGGAAACATATTTATTTGAATTATTGATGGAATTTCTAAAATGGTGTAGAGTTGTGTTCTTGAATCATGCTTTGGATATGTTGTTCCTAGCATGATTCTAAGGCATTCTATGGTTTCAATTTGGTGGAAAATTGGTTGAGTAGGAAAGTCCCAAATTGAGTGAATAGTGAATTAGGGTTTATGTTGAATTATGGTGATTTGGGTGAAATTGGTTAGTAATCAAGGTTAAGAAGTGTAATTGGTGATTAAAGAGTGCAAATGGAACTTTGTTTGGATTGAAATGGAAGTTAGGTGGGAAATTCCCTTTTGGCCGAATTGTTAAGGAAGAGGTTTTGTTGATTTTGGTGCAATTAGTTAGTAAGCATGCTTAGGAAGTGGAATTGGTGATTAATATGATTAATTGGAAGCTTGAATGGTTTGATTTGGGAATGTGGTGAAAAATTGGTTAAGGACCGAAATGTTCAAGTGATTCTTTTTCCATGTTGTTGATGTGTTTTGGTTGAATTGGATGCTAAATTGGTATCGGGGTTGGATTTAGGTGCGGTAAGGTGTTTAAAACGTTGGTTTCGGACAATAAATGGAAAAGTTACCTTTATGCGGGTTTTCCAGGAAAAGTGTCTGGAATGTAGGTTTAAAGGTTGGAATATGTTTGTGGGTGTTAGAATAACAAGGTTCTAGCTCGGTTCGTAAAACCGAGCGTTCTGTGTATTTCTTGCGGGAAAGTGCGGGATTGTGCGGGAGTTGGTTTCGGGGTTTGTTTGGATGAGTTCTAACCGGTTTGTGATTGTTCGGCTTGATTCTGCGTTGGTGAAGTAGCGTGGGACCGGAAAAGGCAAGTTGCGACTTTTCGAGTCGGAAGCCGGGAGTTTCCGGAAGTTGTACTGCGGGGCAGCGTTTTCGAGGTAAGGGTTCAACTTCTCTCGTTATACATACTGGTATGGGACTTTGTGTATACGGGTTTAGTTGAGGCGGGTCCCCGGGTTGAGGACGGTGGTTCGGTGATCCCGGGACCTGTCATATGGTAGGGTACACGTTTGTACTTGTTCTGCTTTCAAGGCCCGGATGGTCTTAGAGGCCACGGGTTTATATCTTTGATTCTGCGTATTCGCGCTAGGCGCTGGTATTTATGTTTTTACGCTTTGATATATTATATTCTGCTTCGCATATGCATTATTATCATGTGGTTCTGTTCGCGGTGTATGCGCACCGAGGTGCCGACATTCTGTTGTACACGCACTGGAGTGCAGTACTTGCTTACGTGTGTCTGCACCGGAGGGTGCCGACACTTTACGTATACACGCACCAGAGTGCGGGTATACCTCTGTGACCTACGACAGTTTGGGGATCGCGACCCCACCGGCACCGTGCTTTCTGCTCTGCATTACATTGCGTATATTCGACCTCTTTGAGAGGGCTGCCGTTTTGGTCGCTACGGCGGTTGGACCGCGTATGATGGATTCGACTCATCTCGACTTTCCATACATGCATATGTATATATATATATATTTGTACTTGTGTTTGTTCTGTTTTGTAGGTTCGATTCAGCAGTACTTGTTCAAACTGTATCTTACCTCAGCCCTTACTGGGTCCTTCCGAGGACTCACCCCTTATTTGTTTACCACCTTTCAGGCCGTTTGATAAGCATCCGGCGGAGTAGATTTCCGCGGTGCTGTAGTGGATTTGGGATTTTCAGCAGCAGCAGCAGTATCGCGTGCGGAAACCTCCTGCGATAGCAGTTTTCTGATTCCGCACTAGGTACATTTAGATTTTAGTTTGATGGCTCAGAGCTGTAGCTGCATGCATGTATTTAAATCATGAGTTGTATATGATGTGGGTTTATGGAATATAATCTGATCTTGATTGTCTTCTGAGTCGAGGGCGGAGCCCCGACTTGCCTATATTGAATTGGTATATGAGATGGATTCTGCAGTTCTGCTTGTCTTGTATGGCATTTGGAGAAAGTTATATTACTTGTATGCTTGCCATGTATGGATTTCGGTAGGTTGCATGTTAGTGTCGATTACCCTGTTTAGTGGGTAAAATGCTCCGTTGCCACGTTCTCCGCCGTAGGTTCCGGTTCCGAACGTTGCGGTCGGCCCCGCCTCCGCAACCGGGCGGGGTGGCTGTGACAGGAAGCATGAAATTTGGATGAAGAATGGGTTTAGAACCGAAATTGTGTTTACTCTTAGCTACTAGTTGTGATGATCTTCTTGCTTCCATCTTTAAGTATGTTGTTCTTGGTATGGAGAAGGGTAGGAATCAAGGTTTAAATGATGGAAGAACACCATGGTTGATGAAACCCTAAAATGGCCGAATTTATGGTTGAATTCTAAACTTGGTGTTTAGTGGTGTTCTTGAATCATGCTTTGGATATGTTGTTCCTAGCATGATTCTAAGGTGTTGTGTGGATTTAATTTGAGGATAAACACGTTGGGTGAAAAACCCCCAAATAGCCGAATTGTATGTAAGGGTTTATGGTTGACTTTGGGTGATTAAGGTGAGATTGGTTAGTAAACATGCTTAAGATGTGAAATTGGTGGTTTGAGTATGTGTTTGGAAGTTTAATTGGATTGAATTGGAAGTTTGGTGAAAAATGGGGGTTAAGGCCGAATTGATAAAGGGAAGGTTTTGGATGTGTTTGTGTGTAATTGGATGGGTTTGGATATTGTTTTGGTATCGGGAATGGAAGTAGGTTAGTAACGATGTTTGGAACGTCGTTTTCGGGTACTAGGAACAATACCGACCTACTTCCTTGTTTACGGGTGAATTGTCTAGAAAGTGGGATTTAAAGGTTTGGGTGTGTTCGTGGGTGTATGAATAACAGTGTTCTAGCTTGGTTTGGGAAACCGACCTTTCTGTGGATTTTTGCAGGAAAGTGCGGGATTGTGAAGGTTTGGTTTCTGGGGGTCTGTTTGGTGAGTTCTGACTTGTGTGTGGTTGTTCAGCTTGTTTCAGCATTGGTAGAGTAGTGCGGGACCTTAAAAGGCACATTACCACATTTCGGGCCGGGAACCGGGATTTCTCGGGACTTTTGCTGCGGAGCGGTTTTTCTGAGGTAAGGGCTCAACTTCTCTCGTTATGCCTTCTGGGAGGGATTACATGTATATCGGGTTTAGTTGAGGCCGGTTCCGAGTTGAGGACGGTGGTTCGGTGATCCCGGGACCTGTCATATGGTAAGATGTTTGTAGTTTGTTCTGCTTCAAGGCCCGGATGGTCTTGGAGGCCACGAGTTCCTTATCTGTTCTGTATATCCGCAATGGGTGCCGATATTCTGAATATACCTTATGGTATTTTCTATTCTGTGAAGAGACCCGGGATGGTCTTGGAGACCACGGGTGCTCCTTGGTTTGGTTGTGTCCGCACTGAGGGTGCCGACATTCTGTTCTGTGTATCCGCACTAGGGGTGCCGATACTCTGTGTATACCCTTTGGTATACTTCTGTGACCCTACGACAGTTTGGGGATCGCGACCCCAGCCGGTACCGTGCTTCTATATATTTCTGACCTCTTGGAGAGGGTTGTCATTCTGTTTTTTTTATTTTAAGGGTCATTCTAGCGGTTGGATACATGTATATATATATATATATATGCTTGTGTTTGGTCTGTTTTGCAGGTTCGGCTCACTAGCACTTGTGCAAACTCTATCTTACCTCAGCCCTTATTGGGTCCTCCCGAGGACTCACCCCTTTCTGTTTACCACATTTCAGGTCGACCTGACAAGCAGCCGGCGGACTAGAGATCCGCGGTGCTTTCTGTTGTTTTTGGGTTTCAGGTATCGACTGTTCCATTTTGGAACTTCTGTTCTGATAAGTTAAGGGGTAGTCTCGGTAGAGGTTTTGGTTGGTGTACCATACTTCTGTTTTATTGGATTTGCAGTTAACTGATTCTTCTCTCTCTTTTGGTTGGGTTTTAGCAGCAGCAGCAGCGGTACTATGTGCAGGAATCTTCTGAGCAAGAGGTTTTCCAGATTCCGCACCTAGGTATTCTAGGGTTTTGCTTTGGTGGCTCTGTAGATGTATTTGCATGCATGTAGATCAGATCATGATGTTGTTTATGGTGTATATTCCGGAATATATTTTGATTCTGTACTTCCTTCTGAGTCGAGGGCGGAGCCCGAGACTTGCTTATATTGGATATATAACGGATGAGTTCAGTGATTTGTTGGTTATAATCAATGAATGTTATTCCATGAACTGCATGTTTGGTGATGGTCAGGTTCTCGCCTATTTCAGTGGGGCGGGGCTCACCATGGATAGTTAAGGTTATTGTGTATACTTGCTGTGTTTGAGTTTTGTAGGTTGCGGGTCGTAGTACGACAAATCTGTTCAGTGAGCAAAGTGTTCTCAGGCGTCGGACCTTCGAGAACGAGACTTTGCGGGCCGGGTTTCGGTAGTACCGTTTCCGCGCTTTCCGTCGTAGCTTCCGCTTCCGACGTCGCGGGCGACTCCGCCTCCGTAACCGGGCGGGGTGGTCGTGACAAATCAGACGGGTCCAGCAGTACTTTTGGTTCCAGCAACCATTTCTTGAAGTTTTGAGCTTGGATCTTCAACAAGCTTAGTTCTACCACTTCCTAGGCTTTCTAAATCAGTAGTACTCAAGGTATGGTTGAGTTATTTTGGTTGAATCTTCATGTTCTTGGAATTAAAACATGAAGAAAACTCATCTACTTCCTTTGTTCTTCTTTGGCTGAATTTTTCAATGACTTTTGGTGGTGGATTTGTCTAAACAACAGCTCATCCTAAGCTAAGCTACAAGTATTATCAAGGTGAGGATCCTCCTTGGTAATTTTTTATGGATTTGGTTCATGGATGTGTTTGATTTTCAAGTATGTTGTTGTGTGAAACATGTAGAACATATGTTGTTCTTGGGAGTATGTGAAAAAGCATATTGGTTGATTTTTAGGGTGGAGGCCGAAAGTTTGATGAAATTGTTGGGTGGATTTTTGTTGAAGAAAGTTGTTGGAAAGCATGTTATAAGTAGGTTTAACATGTTTTTAAGTTGTTGAAAAAGTTGGAAGTTATTTGGTAATTTTTGGGAAGAAACCAAATTTTTTATTATGATTTATGATGATTTTGTGAAGTTAAAGTGTTGGAGAAAATGTTTAATTGATGTTTTGGTGGGAAAAGTATGGTTTAAGTGGCTAAAGTGTAAGTTTAGAAAGTTTAGTGTCAAATTGGAAGGTTGGCCGAAATTAAGCACTAGGCCGAAAGTTTGGGGATTTTGGAAAAAGATTAGTTGTGTGGAAAAGTTGACAAAGTTGAGTACTTTGTAACTTTGCAAAACATAAGGGCTAATTTGAAAGTTCTTAAAAAGTTTAAGGACTAAAGGTGTAATTATAGAGAAGCTAAAGGAAAGTTAGCCACTATAAGTTATGGATTTAATTATGGACACTTTAAGTATAAAATTGTGAATTTCTGCAACTTTATGAAGTTTTAGGCAAGATTGCAAATTTCTGAAAAGTTGGAGGACTTAAGTGGTAATTTTGGATAAATTGCCAAAGTAAGTAACTTTAATTAATTAAATAGAGTTATTCTGTGTTTCTGATTCTGGTAGATTAAATCTGCGTTTCTGTAGATACTACTGTGGAGCGTTTGGGGGCCACAGTAGATATCCGATTCTGTCAAGGTAAGGGGTTTAGCTTTCTTAATACGCAATGCAGTTCAACTCATGTGTATTAGGCAAGTTAAGGGCTAGTGCTCAGGTCGAGGGTGGGGCCCAGTGACTCCCGGGGCTAGTCACATGGTACATAGCGGTATGCAGCTTTTTATTATTTATGGACTTCATGCTTATCTGGGGTCGATGACGGACCCAACCTCTATTATGGTTTTCTGTACTTATGTTATATCGGACATGCTTATAGGGGGTCAACAACGGACCCTTTTTCTATTTTGTGTCGGCTTTATGCCGCTACCTATTCTGACAGTTAGGGGCAGATCACCCCTCGCTGGTACCATGCGTTCTAATCCTGATAATCGGCGCGAGCTTAACAAGCCGCCGTAGGGTGCTGTCTGTGATCGGGCACCATCTTTACGGGAAAGTACCACCAGTCCGACGGGATTTCTGAGCATCATGACATTTGCATACCATATTCTTGTTTATACTTAGGGTTGTATTATCTGCTAGTTCATTAATGCATACTAACCTTTTATGCAGGTAAAAACATTTTTTAAAAGGTTTTCCCGTTATCGTACCTGCCCCCTTACGGGTTCTTTCGAGAACTCACCCCCATATATTAAACATTTTTAGGGGATCGTGGCAAACGACCTGCGGAATAGACCTCCCGCAGTGATCATTCTGCATTCTGTTCTAAGAGGTATATTTCTAATTAGGTTTTGGGGTATTTCTTGTTAGATCCCTTTTGTGATATGTTGGTTTAAGTTATCCGTTTAGTCTGACGTTAATTTCTCTTGTTTATGTTTAGCAGCAGCAGAAGTAGTTAGCGATGTATAATCTAATTCATGGCTCGGCTCTTTAGGCGTAGTATGCATATTAGTTACATTGGGTATTCTAATGTTCTGGTCTATATATTATTCGTGGGGAGTTTCCGACCCTACGAAGAGGGCGGAACTCATTCTGCTTGTACTACTTATTTTCTGTTTTCCGCGGTCGCGATATTCTATAAAACCACTAACGTGTTTCGGGTGCAGGTTTAGGACTAGTAAGACGTCTTAAAAACTGCAAACACGTATTAACCTTAAAACCTAAAGGAAAAAGTTTTAAGCGACGGGTTTCGGGTCCGCAGCCCTTTTTAAGAGAAAATCCATATTAACCCGCCGCCAATACTTTCGGCTTCCGCAACAACGACGCTTCCGCCAGCTTCCGGGGCGGTGGGGTGATAATGCTAATAGCCTCATTGAGAGACGGGTTGTCTGTCGTGACGGCTTTATTGCAAGAAAGGAAGAGAGGAGGAGAAAGCTTGAGAATGAATGCAAGAATGAGAAGTGAGGAAATGAATGACCTCTGCTCACTATTTGAAGGAAGTCCGGGAAGATGAAGCATCGCAAGATATTCAATCTCCACCATTCATCCTAAAGTAGCAGTTATGAACGACTGAAGATGAACCGCCTCAAATCCCGGAGATATAAAGCCAAAAACCTCCTCAAATCCTAGAGATACACCACAAAAATCGCCTCAAATCCCGGAGATATATCACAGAAATCGTCTCAAAATCTCGGAGATACACCACAGCATCTCTAAATAGTCCAAGATTCTTGAGATGGGCTTCCAGAAATCAATTCAAAAGATCGAATATAGTTCGGTACAAAAGAAGGATAATAAATCCTCAATTTCCTAGACATTATCATCCGGGAAATACCTCAAATGCTCGAACATAGTTCGAAATAAGAGGATATTAAATCCTCAATTTCCCGGACATTATCATCTGGGAAATAGCTCTAAAGCTCGAACATAGTTCGAGACAAGGAGGATATTAGATCCTCAATTTCCCGGACATTATCATCCGGGAAATAGATCCAAAGCCCGAACATAGTTCGAGACAAGGAGGATATTAAATCCTCAATTTCCCGTACATTATCATCCGGGAAATAGCTCCAAAGCCCGAACATAGTTCGAGACAAAATGAGGATATTAAATCCTCAATTTCCCAGACATTATCATCTGGGAAATACCTCAAAAGCTCGAACATAGTTCGAGGCAAAAAGAGGACAATCAATCTTCAATTTCTAGAAATTATCCTTCGGGAAATAGCTCAAAAGCCCGAACATCGTATTTTGGGAAGAAGTTCAAAAGCCCGAACATTGTATTTCGGGAAGAAGTTCAATAGCCCGAATATTATATTTCGGGAAGTGGTTCAAAAGCCCGGACATTGTCTTTCGAGAAGAGGTTCAATAGCCCGAACATTGTCTTTTGGGAAGAGGTCTGAAAGCCCGAACATTGTATTTCGGGAAGAGGTTCAAAAGCCCTGACATTGTCTTTCGGGAAGAGGTTCAAACACCCGAATGTTGCCATTCGAAAGTCGAAAACCACTTAGAAAAATTTGGACTCTTTACAGTCGGCCAAATTACTAGGAGGGGACTAATAGCCGCCAGGCCCAATCTACATAAAAGTCCCAAAAAGGCCTAGCAAAAGGCCCAAGCAGTAGCCCGGGCCCCATTAAAAAATCCATAAACCTGTACGAGACAAGGACATCACCGGACATAATTGACCCGAACATACCAAGGAAATTCCCGGACTATACTCCCGAAGGTGTTAAGGACACGTGTCTTTTGACACGCCACCATACTATATTAGGAAATTACAATAATGCCACTGTCTAACCATGGACTATAAAAGCACTTATTATTCACACCTTAAGGGGTAACGTTTAAGAAAAACTCTCGCCACCGTCAGGATTTTCCCAATACTAAATACAAATAGAGGACCCCCCTCTATTTCCCTTTCTCAAATTTTGAATCTATGGCGTCCAGTAACGTCAGAACACGTCAGCATCGCAGAAATGTGGCGGCTGCCCACACGATCCGCCACTAACAAAATTATTGGTCTTCCATCTTTCGTCTTCCTAAGGAGGTGCTTTGGAGTACATTGAGAAAATGTGTAGGCCCTATATGTGGGGGTATTTACCTGATTTTAAAAAAGCATTTGTAGCTTCAAGAAGAGTATGTGTGCCTAAGTCTCAAAGAGGGCTAGGAGTTTATGGATTGGTACCTTGGAATTTGGTGTATCAAGCAAAAAATATTTGGAGGCTAATGGTTGACAAAATCAGTTTATGATGGGTCAAATGGATTCACACCATCTACTTAAAAAGGCTTGTTTTTTAGACAATGCAGAAGCCTAAGGTGCTTTCTCCTACTGATAAAGCGTTGTTCAAAGGCAAAAAACTTTTACAGGATCTTTTGGTGTAGGAAAGAGTACGGGAGATAGCCAAATTCTCTATGAAGGAAGGCTATCTTGCAATTATCGAAAATGATGACTCTGTTTGTTGGCGAAAGTCAACTTGGGGTCCCTAACACGTGCCTAAAATGTCCTATATCTTTTAGTTGTGTTCTTTAAATGCTTTGAAAACATCTGATAAAGTTGTTTAGCGGAATGATTCTGTAGATCTGTCATGTGCTCTTTGTTTGGATGGGTGTGAGAATCACAATCATCTATTCTACGAGTGCACATTTGCAGGGAAGAATTTGCTCCAGAGCCTTGAAGTGGTAAAGCTTCGGCATCCACCCTTCAGTTGGGATAGGCTGTGTGATTGGATGTTAAAAGTATCCATAGGGAAGTCTGTTGGTACACTACCCAAGCAAATGCCCCTCGCGCCATCGCCCCTCTCGACATCATCAGCAACAACCAAGGAAATGCACTGCGATGCCACCGCATCTCGTGAAGGCATTATCAAGAGGAGCATCGCACCTAATGGCCTCGCCAGGACCTCATAAATTTGCATCTCCTGGCTTCGCCAGGCAGGGCCTTCGCATCTCCTGGCATTCGCCATCCAACACTTAGTAACAATGCCACAGACTGAGGAAAGGAAGCTGGGAACGGTTATCTCTACGACCTACCCACATTCTCCATCACGCCTCTGGTCTTCCACTACTCCGGAACGTATGACAGTCTTACTCCGTAATTCACTACACACCCAAAACTAGCACACTTCTTCGGTCAAGAAGGGATAGCACATAGAATCAAAGTATGCAGCTCACTACGAGAAGATCTTCATACTCTTAGGTCAGAAGACTACACGTACTATGGTTTATGTGTAGAGGTTATAATAATCATGTCACGATTACTTAAGTTCTACCAAGTGGGTCGGACCATTACAACTACTTATGTAATCATAAGCTAGATTCCACGTCCCACGTGAATCTACCCATATGCTAGTCTCGCATTTGTTATATCAACCTTTGTTCTTTATAACACTCGACTATGGCCATTTAGGAACATCTCATGCTCCAAGGTTTTATTATTATTATTGTTCTTTATTAACGCAAAAACAAAAGACAACAATAATAATATGAACAATGCCTCTTAATTAAATAATCATGTCAGCGTTCCAAAGCCAATACACACCAATATAGTTTGGATGGCTTTTGGGCACTACATACACCTACAGACTCCCACTTGCACTAAAGCCAATCCAACATCTGTTTGAGACTGATGGACCTAGAGTGGCCCTTATGCTTCTGTTGCGCTAGAGTCTTTGTAAGCGGATCCTCCACATTGCGATCCGTGTCTACTCTCTGTATGGATACGTCACCTCGCTCCAAGATTTCTCTAATCAGGTGATAACGCCGAAGGATATGTTTGGATCTCTGGTGAGATCGTGGTTCCTTTGTTTGAGCGATCGCTCCATTGTTGTCACAATAAAGCTGAATCGGATCCTGAGCACTAGGGACCACATCAAGTTCTGAAATGAACTTTCGATCCAAACAGCCTCCTTCGCAGCGTCGAGGCGGCAATATATTCTGCTTTAGTTGTAGAGTCCGCATCGTCTGCCGCTTTGAGCTCTTCCAACTCACAGCACCACCATTTAAGCAAAACACATACCCAAATTGCGATCTGAAATCGTCCACGTCAGTCTGGAAGCTCGCATCTGTGTAACCCTTTACACAAAGCTCTTCTTCGCCTCCATAGACCAAGAAGACATCCTTAGTCCTTCTCAAGAACTTAAGAATGTTCTTAACGGCCACCCAGTGTTTCTCACCTGGGTCTAACTAGAATCTGCTCGTCATGCTCAAAGCATACGATACATTTGGTCGAGTACATAACATGGCATACATGATAGATCCGATTGCTGATGCATACATAATCTCATCCATTCGCTTCCTTTCCTCACGTGTCTGTGGACACTGCGTCTTGGAAAGAGGCATGCCAAGGGTCATAGGCAAGAATCCCCTCTTGGACTCATGCATATTAAACCTCCTCAGAATCTTATCTAGGTATGTACTCTGACTTAGTCCAAGCAACCTGTTTGATCTATCTCTATAGATCTTTATGCCGAGCACATAGGATGCTTCACCTAAGTCCTTCATCGAGAAGCATCTCCTAACCAAGTCTTCACAGACTGAAGTACAGGGATATCATTTCCGATCAGAAGTATGTCATCGACATACAACACCAGAATGACAATAGAGCTCCCACTAACCTTCTTGTACATACAAGGTTCATCTTCATTCTTGATAAAGCCAAACGCTTTTATTGCTTCATCAAAACGTAGATTCCAGCTTCTAGAAGCCTACTTTAATCCATAAATGGATCTCTGCAGCTTGCATACCTTATGAGCGTTCTTAGGATCAACAAAACCCTCGGGTTGTGTCATAAACACATCCTCAAGTAGCTTTCCATTGAAGAAAGCAGTCTTGACATCCATCTGCCAAACCTCATAGTCATGGTATGCGGCTATAGCCAAAAGGATCCGTATGGATTTAAGCATGGCAACAGGCGAAAAGGTTTCTTCATAGTCAATAACATGAACTTGCCTGAAACCCTTTGCAACGAGTCGCCCCTTATAGGTAATTACATTACCATCCATGTCGGTCTTCCTTTTAAAGACCCACTTGCAACCTATGGGCTTTGCCCCATCAGTGCAAGGACCAAGTCCCAGACTTGGTTTTGTGACATGGATTCCATCTCGATCTCATGGCTTCTAGCCACTTCTCGAAATCTAGTCCTAACATAGCTTCCTCGGTAGGATGTCGGCTCGTCATCAATGACAATCACATCACCGGAATCAGTCACGAGGAAACCGTAGTATCTCTCTGGCTGATTTCGTGCTCTACGGCTTCTACGTAGGTCTTGTGTTACTTGAACAGGTTGTACTACCACATCATTATGTGATTCCTTTTCATGTTCCCTCTCAAGAGCTGAAGTATTCTCTTGTTCTCGAATTTCTTCGAGTTCTATGCCTCTCCCACTATTTCCTTTGGAAATAAAATTTCTCTCAAGGAAAGCACCAGTACGTGCCACAAACACTTTCTGGTTGACGGGATCATAGAAGTAGTATCCCTTAGTTCTACTAGGGTACCTAACAAAAGAACACTTAAGAGATTTGGACTCGAGCTTATCTGTGATCAACTTCTTCACATAAGCCCACAGCCCCAGATTCTCATAAACGACAAACTGGGCCTCTTCCCATGCCATAACTCATATGGTGTCGTTTGTACTGTCTTGTATGGAACTCGGTTAAGTGTAAACGCTGTCGTTTCAAGAGCATAGCCCCAGAAGGATGTTGGAAGATCAGCATGACCCATCATAGATCGAACCATGTCCATCAAGGTCCGATTCCTCCTCTCGGACACACCATTTAACTGAGGTGTTCCAGGTGGAGTGAGTTGTGACACTATGCCACAATCTCTCTGATGGTTAAGAATCTCTTGGGTTAAGTATTCACCACCTCGATCCGATTGAAGTTTCTTGATACTCTTTCCAAGTTTATTCTCAGTACTTCATTCTCAAACTCTTTGAACTTTTCAAAAGTCTCGATTTGTGCGCCATCAGTACACATAACCATACCTACTGAAATCATCAGTAAATGTAACGAAGTACCGAAATCCTCCTCTAGCCTGAGTGCTCAGCGCCCACACACATCACTGTGAATAAGCTCCAGCACCTCAGTGGCCCTTTCACTGTTTCCAGTGAATGGCGCCTTGCCATCTTGCCAAGTAAACAAGCTTCACAAGTCTCATATGATCCGAGATCAAATGAGTCCAACATTCCACTTTCATGGAGTTTGGTTATGCGTCTCTCGTTTATGTGGCCTAATCGACAATGCCAAAGATATGTTTCGTTTGAATCATTAGTTTTGATCTTCTTAGCTTGGATGTTATAGATTGGATTATTTAGATCTAGAACATATAAACCATTATTCAAATGTGCGCTAGCATATAGTATCTCATTCAAATAAACGGAACAAACATTGTCCTTTATAATGAATGAAAAACCTTTCTGTCTAAACAAGAAAGCAATCAAATTTCTGGAAATAACAGGCACATAATAATAGTTTTCGAGTTCTAAAATAAATCCAGTAGGTAAAGTAATGAAGCAAGATCCGACAGCTACAGCAGCAACCCGTGCTCCGTTGCCAACTCGAAGATCCACTTCTCCCTTTACCAATGCTCTACTTTTCCTTAGATCCTGCACATTTGAACAAATGTTAGATCCACATCCAGTGTCCAACACCCAAGATGTAGAAGCGAAACATGTAACTCTATAACAAGGATACAGGCGTTGCCCGCGGCACCCTTCTCAGTCTCCTCAATCCAGAGCTTGCAGTCTCGCTTCAAATGTCCTGGTCTCCCACAATGGAAGCAATTCCGCACCTTCTTGCTAACTCCCCCAGATGGTTTCAGTGTTTGAGCAGGAGTTGGGATAGCGGTTTTCGCTACCCTAGCCTTACCCTTTCCCTTCCTGTTCTTTCTGGACCCTCTCTTCCTTCCGTTGTTCTGGACAACCATAACAACCTTCTCACTACGAAGATTGTGCTCAGATGTTCGCAACATGTTGAGCAACTCAGGAAGAGACTTCTGAAGATCATGCATGTTAAAGTTCATAATAAACTGATTATAGCTCTCCGGGAGAGACTGCAAGATCAAATCAGTAGCCAGATCAGCTGGCAGACCGGCATCCAACTTCTGGAGTCCCTCTATGTACCCAATCATCTGGAGCACATGTGGAACAACAGGAGATCCTTCTGCCAACTTACACCGAAACAACGCCCTAGAGATCTCAAACCTCTCATGCCTTGCCATTTTGCCAAACAGAGTCTTGAGATGCTCAATCATATCATAAGCACTCATTCCCTCATGTTGCTTCTGCAGCGTTGGCTCCATGCCCAAAAGCATGAGACATGAGACCTCAACAGAATCAACATGATGCTTCAAAATAGCATCACGCTTTGCTCTGGGAGTATTAGCCGCCGGCTCATCGGGCAGAGGCTCCTCGAGCACATAACCTTTCTTCTCTCGCATTAAGATAATCCTCAGATTACGAAACCAAGAAAGAAAGTTAGTCTCATTGAGCTTCTCCTTCTCGAGGGCAGATGGTAACGATAAAGTGTGTGTAGTTTGCGTCATGGTTATCTACAACAAGTAAACATACAGAAGAAGTAAGAACATAATTATTTAATTCCTCTTTTAATAAGGGCTTTTGATTAAAAGGGCTCCCACTATTTTCTTCAAGATAATAGCCCTCACTATCACCTCGGAATGTCAGAGCGTATAGACATTCTTAGCGGGACAAGATCCATAAGTTCACCGTTCAACTCAAACCTGCTATGGCTAGTGCTTGAATAACAGTAACTTTAGGTAGGCTACCTTGCCAATTGCACCGTGTGCAATTCTTGTATCATTGAGTGGAGTTACAGTGCAACACCTTGCTATGGCGAAACCAACTCACTTAACTCCCACTCAATTGGTCTCCAAACTGCCAACCGTGTTGGTGGAATGGTCAAGCCGGTATCACCTAGAACTCGCCTTTAATCAGGATTAAAGTGTGGCACCTCGCTATGGCGAAACCTACCACACGATGATCGAGCTATATGACGTGTCTCGCGATGGAAGACCATGAGCTTAATATGCGTTGAGGGATTTTAATTGGTCTCACCAGTTTTAAATTTCTCCGGTTGATTAAACATGCATCAATCAACCTAAACATGCCATCTATTACTGAAAATAGATCGTACCACGGTTATAGCCCAATCTAGATGTATCCCGAGCAAAGGGATCCATAAAACCTAGAAAGAAAAAGACCTATACTAGTCTCTTCCTTGCTAGCGTCTCTTGGGTCCGCGCCTTTCTTCCTTAGTCTTCTCGATCCAATCTTCTTGTCCAAGCGTTTGTGATTACATATAAATTACATTTAAGAAACCTCTTTTACATTGAGGGGAGTGGATGAGAAGAGAATTATACAACGAGAATATATAAGGAGAGGCACGGCGCGCAGGCCGTATTTACCAAAAATACATCCATTCATTCCCAGGGCTATAACCGTGTACCATGCATCAAAGAATCATCCAAACATGCTAAAACACCCATTCAACAAGTTTGATATTCAATTAATGCATTCATAAAGTTATGGGTCAAATTTGAGTAAAAAATAAATTTTTAAGGACCTTTCTGTAATTTTTAAAATTTATCTCGGGCGAAAATATTTTAAAACAGCGCTTCTGGACTATTTTAAATATTACCAGAAAATTTTATGAATTTTTCTTAAGTTTCAGAATTAATTTAGTGAAAATATATCAAATAGGGTCCCGGAATTAATTTGAAGCTTAAAACAAAATTCAGGCTAATCTGCACAATTTTAAAAACTTGCGGGGCGGGCGCAATTCGCTGGTTCGAGGCGAACCGGGGGTCGGGCTTGGGCGACGGCCCGGCTGGTTCACCCGAACCGGGGGCTGGCGGGTCGGGTTTGGGTTGGCCGAGCCAGGGCGGGCCCAGGCTGTTGGCGGGCTGGCGCGGCTCGGTGGCGGGCCAGGCTGCGGGCCCAGCAAGCCCGGCTCGGCTGACCCGATGGCCGGCCCGGCCAGTGGGCTGCCACAGCGCGAGCTAGGGTTTTTAGCCCGGCCGCCGCCGCAGCCCATCCTCGGCCGTCCGTCGCCGTTCCGGAGCTCCCAACCTCCGATGACGCCGTCGTCGACGCCGTTGGAACCGTCCAGTCGCCGATTAGCCATCCACGCCGCTTCCGCCGCCTTCCAACGGCCGGATCGCCGTGACGGTGGCGTCGAAGCCACGTTTTCTACTGTTCACCCGAATTTAAAATATGAACAGCAATAAAAATTCGTTTTTCAGATTTAATTTTTACAAAAATTCACCCAGAATAATTAGACGATAATTAATTCAAAATCCAATTTTAATTAATCATCTCCAATTATTAACATGCAATAATTTTTCTAAACAGAAACAATTAATTGCACACAGATAATTATACCGGATTGTACAAGTTGCTCTGATACCACTGTTGGGGTTTTGTATCATCAAATAACGCAGCGGAAAAATAAAACCCCGGACAGGATCCATGTACAATCGAAAACGGTACAATTATGGTTGAAGAAATTAGACCCTCTACGGTATCCACGCGCGAGCAATTACTGAGTCCACGTTCCTCCTTTTTGCCGTGCTAGCGGCGGTTCCTCGGAGAACGGAGCACACGAGATCAATCAGAAAATTACAGAGAATGTTTCTGTATTTTCTAATAATTTTCCGGTTCCAAACCAGAAAAAGTATTTGGTGAAACTGTGTCAAAAACACAGACTGAGCAAACAGCAAAAACGTATGCGCATCCAGGGGCGGCGACAAGTTATATAATTAACCTAGCTTTTTGGGTTAATTACATAACTAGTCCCTAGCCTCATTCCTCTATATTACTTAAGTGTTTAACTTTCCAAAAGTTGACACTTAAGTCACCAAACTTTTATCTCTTGCTGAAAACACTCTATAATTAACTCACTGAGCGTGCGACCCTGCAGGTTCTTATTACGTTGGCAATAATTATGATGTCTCACTCATAATTACCGACGGCGATGTGGTATCTAGCAACACATCACCGTTACCCAAGTAATATAGAATCCGTTTAAAAACGCGACGGAAACTTCACCTATCAACCAAACCACATTAGTGCACATGTTATGTCTTTTCATCATATTCTCTAATTGAACCGTGTTCAACCTGGCCAGTGGAGAATAAACTCCCGTGACATGGGAGTGACGAATCCCGTCTTGACGTATGACAGTCTTACTCCGTAATTCACTACACACCCAAAACTAGCACACTCCTTCGGTCAAGAAGGGATAGCACATAGAATCAAAGTATGCAGCTCACTACGAGAAGATCTTCATACTCTCAGGTCAGAAGACTACACGCACTATGGTTTATGTGTAGAGCTTATAATAATCATGTCACGATTACTTAAGTTCTACCAAGTGGGTCGGACCATTACAACTACTTATGTAATCATAAGCTAGATTCCACGTCCCACGTGAATCTACCCTTATGCTAGTCTCGCATGTGTTATATCAACCTTTGTTCTTTATAACACTCGACTAGGGCCATTTAGGAACATCTCATGCTCCAAGGTTTTATTATTATTATTATTATTATTATTATTATTATTATTATTATTATTATTCGGCGTTCCAAAGTTCTTTATTAACGCAAAAATGCCTCCTAAAAGACAACAATAATAATCTGAACAATGCCTCTTAATTAAATAATCATGTCAGCGTTCCAAAGCCAATACACACCAATATAGGTTGGATGGCTTTTGGGCACTACATACACCTACAGGCTGCAAGAGGCTTCCAAATGATCCAGTAGCCGTAAAATCACCAGGAGCCTCCTCTTCCTCCACCACAGTAGGAAGCCTATCCTGATCCAGCCTACTCCGCCGCACTCGCCGCCCTCGCGAGACGCCTGGAGCAAATTGAGAAGAGGGAAGTAAGGGAAAACAAGCCCTACTCCACCAGCCTGGGTCTGGACCACCTTTGGACCCAGCCTATCACCCAGAGAATCTTGGAGGCTCCACTGCCGGAGCAGTTTCGTCAGCCCAAGCTGGACTCCTATGACGGTCTCTCAGACCCGGACATCTACCTTCAGCGCTACATCTCTGCGATGGCGATTGCAAGGGTTGATGACAGTACCCTCTGTAGGGCTTTCAGCTCTACCCTCACTGGAGCCGCCGCCAATTGGTACACCACCCTTCGCGGTAAGCAATTCGAATCCTTTGAGGAACTCTCCCGTCTTTTCTCTAACCACTTTGTTGTCTCCAAGCCTCCTCCCAAAACTGCACGGCACCTACTTAAGGTGCGACAGAGGAAGGACGAGTCCTTGAGGGAATCTATCCAGGTCCCAAACCTGGGGGAGGAGACTTGTCTCCTAACAGCCATACAGGGTCTCCAGTTGGACTCTCTGTTCTTCATTGACGTGCACACCAACCTCCTGGCAACATGGAGCAGTTCCTCGATAGGGCAACCGGGTTCATCCACACGGAGGAAGTCACCAGGCCCTATCTCAAGGGCACAACAACTGACGAGAGGGAGCAACCCTCGCGTATGCCAGACTCCAGGGGCCATGGACAACGGAGGCAATAGCCTACACAGGGCAACAGGGACAGGACCTATCCAACCCTTCCCCCACTCAGAGACTCCTACACCAACATCTTCCAGGCCTTGGAGTAGAGAAGGGAGATCACCAAATTGCCTCGCCCACTTCCCAAAGGCGCTGTGAGGCAAAACAACAAGTACTGCCACTACCATCGCGACAAGGCCACGACACTGAGGAGTGCGTTAAACTCAAGCTCATGCTGGCAGAGATGATAGCTCAGGGGAAACTAACGGAGTCCTTGTTCGTAACCCCTCCCCGCGAAGAGGTTCTCCTAGGGGATACAAGCGTGAAGGTAATCGGGAGGATCGCGGTCGGGATCACCACAGACAGAACAGGGGCTGTTACGGTCACCCCGAGCGGGTTGTGACCCGGGTGACCCGGGGCTCCGGTTTTGGGCTGCGGGTCACGGTTTTGGCCGGTCAGACAGCTCCCGGGACTTATCTAAGCATTATTTTTGGAAATCCTTCTGGTTTGGAGGTCGTGTGGGTCCCCCGGACATTTTTGGAAATCCTCCGGGTTGAGGACGGTGGTCCGATGATCCCGGGACTTGTCACATGGTAAGGTGTTGTTTGTAGCTTGTACTGTGTCAAGGCCCAGATGGTCTTAGAGGCCACGAGTTTATGTTCTGTTCTGGATATCCGCGCTAGGCGCCGATATTTATGCGTATACGTTTTTGGTATATTCTGACATTTGGCATATGCATTATGATATGGCTTTGTTCTATGGCGAGACCCGGGATGGTCTTGGAGACCTCTGGTGCTCTTTGGTTTGGTGGTGTCCGCACCGGAGGGTGTCGACACCTTATGTATATCCGCACTTGGAGTGCCGGTATACCTGATACGATCACGGGTACACTTGATGCGAAGCCGCGAGATCGTACGGAAGCGCAGATCTAGCTTGAAGGAGTCGACGAACAAGGAAGGGATAGTTTCGGCCACAGACACCTCCCAACTACGAGGTTGGGCAATATCTGCGATAAGCCTGGGGAGTATGGAAGATCTAGCACCTCTCAACTACGAGATTGAGCAATACTAGATATTAAACTTGATGATAAACAATCAAGGGGGATGGCGGAAAATAGCAAGGGGGTGAGAACCGGGCTTAAGGAATTTCCTTCTTAAGCTTTAAACATGTTCTACCTATTTTAAGAGTCTATTGTTCCTTTTATAGGGGAGAAGGGAACAGACTTTTACAAAGACGCATGCATGCCATAAAGTGTACAGTACTTTTGCATGCATGTCTGACTAAAAGATAAAAGGGGTAAAAGTAGATAAGTACGCTCCCAAGTGTCAGCGTGAAAGGCGGGAGTGTGCCAGAATGGTCGGGAGTGGTTGGCCGACTTGATAAGCTTAGGTGGCTTTGCTTTAGGGCTTCGTCTGACTGGAGGCCCCGCTCTGAAGGCCTCGCCTTTGTTGGAAGGCTTCGCGGAGAAGGCTTCGCCTAGTTGGCCTCGCCTTCTCTTTGGGGCTTCGCGAATAAAGGCTTCGCCTTTGCTTGGAGGCTTCGCAGGAGGGAAACCCAACCTTAGCATCTGAACTGGAAGTCTTCATGTTGTAGGCTGCGTCCTCGCCAGGAGGCTTTGCTGGGAAGGCTTCGCCGAAAGACTTCGCCTTCGCCAGGAAGCTTCGTATGGAGGTTTGCCTTCATTGCGAAGACTTTGTGATGAAGAGTCTTGCTCGAGAGCTTCGCTTGGAGCGTTCATGGGGATGGCTTTGCCTGAAGGTTTCGCCATCGCCGGAACACCTTCGTATGAGGAAGCCTAGCCCTCGCCTCAAGGCGTCGCAGGAATGGCTTCGCCTGGAGGCTTCGCCAGTGTTCTGGATGCCTTAGCATGATGTAGTTCATCCTCCGCCTTGAGACTTCACAGGGACGGCTTTGCCAACAGAAGCGCCAACGCCTGGATGCCTTCGTGTGCAGAAGCCTCTCCTACGCCTTGAGGTCTCGCTTAGTGATGTGGACATCCACCCCATTTCCACACAAGAGACGCCAAGCCCATTCCAAGGCCTCAATGGACCCATGACACTGTCTAGGTCAAAGAAGGTGCAAGAGAAGCTCCAAGCGTTTATGAGGGTCATGGCACAAACCGAGGAGCGGAATGAAGATCGAGACCAAGACCTCAAGCTTCAACTCATGGGAATTCAAGTGGAGAAGACCCCAAACCATTTGGGAAGCATAAACTACACTTCACTTGAAGACGAGGAGAGCGCCACGAGCTCCACGCGCCACCACCCCTCACCCATGCGCCCCACGCGCTCACCACCACCCGGACCGAGGCGCCACCACCCATGGACAGCTACCTAGCCTTCCCCAACCTTGGAGATGCCCGGAAGTAGCCCCACTCGCCGGCCAAGCGCGCAACGCGCCTCTTCAAGCCCGCGCGTGTGGGCCACGCGCCACCATGATTGGGCCGGCCCAAATTCATCCAATTTTCCTCCATTATATCAGATTTTTATCTTAGTTGACTTATATTTGAACAATATTTATGTTATTGGAAGATGGGAGGGAAAGTAGGTTAAAGTGGAGGTCTTTACTCACTAGTTTGAAGTAATGGTTGGTCCTTGCCCTCCATTACCACAAATGGTGGTTACCTTTCACTTTTCCCTCACCATTTTAAGTAGTATCATCATGGCCTCTTTTTGTCTTATGGGAATGGTAAGTAACCCTAGAGTGTTTGTCAAAAGTGTTACTACACTTTGGACAATAACCTCCACTTACCTTTCCTATTTAAGATAGCAACTAAACCTTGTAATGGTAGAACTCATTTTATGCTATTGCTGTCAAAAATCTCTTCCCCTACAAGAGATCATTTTTGCTTTTGGTTCTCATTTCTACAATCCATTCCCTTGTCCCATGATTTTGGTTCAAGAATTATATCTAGTATTGCTTGATCAAGTAGTTGAGAGGTGCTAGATCCATCTCCTTCCCTTGGCTTCTAAAGTATTGTTCAACCTTGTAGTTGAAAGGTGCTTTGCTAGCCAAAATTATCAAGAGCTTGTTGTCCATCTTCCAAGCTAGATCCTTCCAAGAGTTGATCATTTTTGGTGATCACATCAAGTGGTATCAGAGCTTTGTTGCTTGGTTGATGTTTATGTTGTAAGTTTCTTCAAAGAAACCTTCTGTTTTGATTTGCAAACATTGAAGAAACTACTCTCTTCCTTTCTCAAAGAGTGACCGAAAACTTATGGTCATTTCTTGCAATGTGAAAGTGCAAAGTTGCCACTTCTTGTAAAGTGCAAAAGTTACCATTTCTTGCAAAGTGAAAGTGCAAGTTGTTGTTTTTATAATGCTATGATGTTGTGAAGTGAAAAGTTTGTTGCTTTTGAAAAAGGATCAAGAAAAACGTACCATTTTTAAAGAGAGAGAAAAGTTGTGTGTTCTTGCAAGTTCATCAAGTTCATCTTGAGTTCATACAAAGTTCATCACAAAAAGTACATTTGATCCGAAAGTGCTAAACATCTTGCATCCAAAAGTGTTTGTTGTTTGCAAAAGACCTTCCTTTACCACACCTTATTTCTTTCAACCCCCATCTACCTTTAAACTTTTCAAAACCTAGTTTCAAGTAACTAGTGCTCTCTTTTTCTACTTGTTTTCGGTTTTACTAGTTTATTCTTGTGCCCATTGTTGTGTTTTCCTAGAACAAGGTTGAAAGAGGTTGTGGACTTGAGAGGTTAAAGCCAATCAAGGGTGATACACCCATTGAGAATCCTCCTTGAGTGAAACACAAAAGAGAGAATACAAACACAAAGAGAGGGTTTATACCACTAACTTCATATTTTCAATTGCAAAAGAAAGAAGTCTTTTTTGTAGGTATGTCAACCGATTCATCTTCATCACCTCCTCCTCCTCCTCCTCCTAAGTCAACGTTGGAAGAAACTCTTGTCAACCTCATGCAAGAGCTTAAAGAGATCAAAGTACAAATGGTCACTACCAATGAGAAAGTTACAAGACTTGAGATTGCTCAAGGCAAGCTACCGGAGAGCTCCCATGCCCAAGGTGTGACCGATGCCACAAGGAGGGAACTGCCCCAAAAGACTCCCAAATTGCTCCTAGCATTTGGCCTCTTGGTCCACCAAGGAGGGCCAGATGGTTGAGGAGGTTTCGGAGAGTAGTGAAGAAGAAGAACACCATGAAGCACCACCTCCCCTCCGAAACCCTAGAAGGCGGATCTTTCAAGATAGGGTGCAAGCCAAAGCCTATCTTGAAAGAGACTTGGATGAAGCCGAAGATTATGAGAGGAGCCACTTCCACCGAGGGTTTAACCGAAACCTAGGAGAGAGAGTCCAAATTCAAGATCAACAAGCTCTCAACAATGTGAAGCTTCAAGTTCCACCTTTCTATGGTTCAAGTGATCCGGAGGAGTTCCTTACTTGGATGAACAAAACCGAAAGGGTCTTTGATGTCATGGGGTACAATGATGTTACCAAACTCAAACTAGCTATCATTGAACTTCATGACTATGCCATCATTTGGTGGGAGCAAGAACACCAAGCAAGAGCTAGAAACCGCCAAGCTCCCATTGCCACTTGGGAGGAGCTCAAGCATGCCATGAGAGCTCGGTTCATCCCATGCTACTACGAGAGAGAATGTGCTCAAAGGTTGCAACACCTCACCCAAGGCAACCGAAGTGTTGAAGACTACCAAAAGGAGCTTGAAAGTGCCTTGATGAGGGCTAATGTCAAGGAGAACCAAGAGGCAAAAATGGCTCAGTTTTTGTATGATTTGAGAGATGACATCTCTCGTGCGGTGGAGCTTTGTGATTATGGGACTTATCAAGAGCTAGTGCACAAAGCCATAAGAGTTGAGAAGCAACTCAAGAGAGGAAGTTCCTACACTTCCTACCATACTTCCAACCGAAACTCATGGAGCAAGTCCACTACCGCCAACAAGCCTTCCACCTCCAAACCCTACCAAACCGCCACCTCCAAGCCTCCTTACCCCTCCCATGCACAACCGAAACCCCCATCTCACCCTACTCCCTATTCCAACCCACTACCGAAAGCACCCTACCCCTCCAAACCTACAAACCCGCCCCTCAAGCAAGAACCGTTGAATGTTTCAAGTGTCTTGGCATAGGACACTATGCAAGAGAATGTCCCAACAAGAAGGTTATGGTGATCCGACCCAATGGCGACATTTCAAGTGAAGATGAGGAGGAAGTTCCACATGAACTTCCAAATGAAGAGGAGGACGAAGAAGAGGGAGAGTTGCCTCTTGAGAGGCATATCTTGGTCACAAAGAGAGTTCTCCAAAGTTCACCAAAGTTGACCGAAACTTCACAAAGGGAGAATCTCTTCCAAACAAGAGCCTTGGTGAATGGCACACTTTGTAGCCTCATTGTGGATAGCGGTAGTTGTGTGAATGCCGCAAGTGAAGACATGGTCCATGAGTTGCATCTCCCAACCAAGTTGCATCCGAAACCCTACCAACTCCAATGGGTGGATGATAGATCATTTGTCAAGGTGGTGAAGCAAGTTGAGGTGCCAATCCGAATTGGCAAGTATGAAGACACCATCACTTGTGATGTTGTGAGGATGCAAGCCACTCACATCTTACTTGGGAGGCCATGGCAATTTGACAAGGATGCCATTCATCATGGAAATGCCAACAAATACATCATCTCCCATCAAAGCCGAAACCTAACCCTACTCCCACTCACACCCACTCAAGCTTTACAAGACCAAATCCATTTGGCTAACAAAGCCGAAAGCAAGAGGAGGGAAATGGGAAGGGAGAAGAGAAAAGAGTGAGAAGGATCAAGGATCCTTGAGAGAAAAGAAGGAGTGTGCATATGTGGGAAACACTTCAAGAGAGCAAGAGAGAAAACAAGAGTGCATACCTCACTTGGCCAAAGAGAGAGATTTTAAAAGAGCACTTTTGCAAAACAAAACTTGTTTTCTCATGGTTCCAACTTCATGCATGCTAACCCTTGAACAAGTATCTTCTCTTTCTTTGGATGTGCAGGATCTCTTGAAGGCATATGAGGATGTTTTTGAGGACCCTTGCGGCCTCCCTCCATATAGAGGGATTGAGCACCAAATTGACTTGATTCCGGGTGCTCCACTTCCCAACAAGGCCGCCTATCGGACTAACCCTCAAGAGTCCAAGGAGATCCAAACCCAAGTGCAAGAGTTGCTCCAAAAGGGCTTCATCAAAGAGAGCCTTTCTCCTTGTGTCGTGCCGGTCATCCTAGTGCCCAAAAGTGATGGCACTTGGCGGATGTGCATGGATTGCCGACCCATCAACACCATCACTGTAAAGTATAGACATCCTATCCCTAGACTTGATGATATGCTTGATGAATTGAGTGGTTCATGTGTTTTCTCAAAAATTGATTTGAAAAGTGGATATCATCAAATTCGCATGAAAGAGGGTGATGAGTGGAAAACGGCATTTAAAACTAAGATTGGCTTGTATGAATGGAATGTGATGCCCTTTGGATTAACCAATGCACCTAGTACTTTCATGAGATTAATGAACCATGTTTTAAGGCATTTCATTGGAAAATTTGTGGTTGTCTACTTTGATGACATATTGGTGTATTCCAAGAATCATGTTGAGCATATTGATCACTTGAAGCATGTTTTAGATACACTTAGACTTGAGAAGTTGTATGCTAAGTTTGAAAAGTGTGTCTTTGCTACAAGTGAAGTTAACTTTCTTGGATTTGTTGTGGGGAAGCATGGTGTTAGGGTTGATGAAAGTAAAGTGGTAGCAATAAAGGAATGGCCCATTCCCAAGTCCATAACCGAAGTGAGATCCTTTCTTGGTCTTGCTAGTTTTTACCGGAGGTTTATCAAGGACTTTTCCTCTATTGCCGCCCCTTTACATGAGTTAACCAAAAAGAATATTGTGTTTGCATGGGGTAAAGCCCAAGAGGAGTCTTTTCTTGCTTTAAAGTCTAAATTGATGAGTGCTCCCTTGCTTGCTTTACCTAATTTTGAGAAAGTCTTTGAGATTGAATGTGACGCAAGTGGGATTGGCATTGGTGCTGTCTTGCACCAAGAGGGCCGCCCCATTGCTTATTTCAGTGAAAAATTGAATGGTGCTACATTGAACTACTCCACTTATGATAAAGAGCTTTATGCTCTTGTGAGATCTTTGCAAGTGTGGAGTCACTACTTGCTGCCTAAGGAGTTTGTGATTCACACGGATCACCTCTCCTTGAAGTACCTTCAAGGTCAAGGTAACTTAAATAAAAGGCATGTTAGGTGGATAGAATTCATTGAATCATTTTCCTATGTGATTAAGTACAAGAAAGGAAAAGAGAATGTTGTGGCCGATGCTTTATCTAGAAGATATGTGCTTCTTTCCTCTCCTGATGCTAGGATTGTAGGATTTGATTGTTTGAAAGATATGTATGAGCATGACCTTGATTTTGGAGAGATATATGCTTCTTGTGCTAAGGGTGGCCGAAATGGCTACCACATATTTGATGGCTTCTTGTTTAAGTTTAAAAGGCTATGCATACCAAGGAGTTCCATGAGGGAAGTCATCACTAAAGAAGCCCATGGTGGCGGCCTAATGGGCCATTTTGGTGTCCAAAAGACACTAGAGACTCAAGGAAAATTTCTATTGGCCGGGCATGAAGAAAGATGTCACAAGGATGTGTGCAAGGTGCATCACTTGTCACAAGGCAAAAGACACTCTCCAACAGAAAGGGAAGTACACTCCTCTTCCTTCTACTACTCTCCCATGGGTTGATATTAGCATGGATTTTGTTAGTGGATTGCCTACAACCTCACATGGACAAGATGCTATTTTTGTGGTTGTTGATAGATTCTCTAAAATGGCACATTTCATTCCATGTCATAAGAGTGATGATGCATCTAAAGTGGCCGATTTGTTTTTCAAGCATGTGGTTAAATATCATGGACTTCCTAGGTCAATTGTGAGTGATAGGGATTCTAGGTTTCTTGGACACTTTTGGAGGACCTTGTGGTCTCGGTTGGGAACTAGCTTAATGTTTTCTACCTCTAGTCATCCCCAAACCGATGGACAAACCGAGGTCACTAATAGAACCCTAATCACTATCTTGAGAACCATCCTTAGGAAGAATTTGAAAGAATGGGAGAAATGTTTGCCACATGTTGAGTTTGCTTATAATCGTGCATACCATTCTTCCACCTCCTTTAGCCCATTTGAGATTGTGTATGGATTTAATCCTCTAACACCTTTGGACTTGATTGCTTTAAATCATGATGATCAAATTGATGTAAGTGGACAAAAGAAAGCTCAACAAATGAAAGACTTGCATGCTAAGGTTCATGAACAACTTAACAAGATTAATGAGTCTTATGCAAAAAGGGTGAACAAGGGCAAGAAATTTCGAACCTTTGAGGTAGGGGATTGGGTTTGGTTGCACCTTAGGAAAGAGAGGTTTCCACAAGCTAGGAAGAGTAAACTTTCACCTAGAGGAGATGGGCCTTTTCAAATCACAAAGAAGATCAATGATAATGCATATGTTCTTGACTTGCCATGTGATGGTTCATATAATGTTCATGCAACTTTTAATGTTTGTGATTTGCTTCCTTTTGAAGGTGATACGGAAGAACTAAATCCGAGGGCGGATTCTTTTCAAGAGGGAGGGAATGATGTGGACATCCACCCCACTTCCACACAAGAGACGCCAAGCCCATTCCAAGGCCTCAATGGACCCATGACACGGTCTAGGTCAAAGAAGGTGCAAGAGAAGCTCCAAGCGTTTATGAGGGTCATGGCACAAACCGAGGAGCGGAATGAAGATCGAGACCAAGACCTCAAGCTTCAACTCATGGGAATTCAAGTGGAGAAGACCCCAAACCATTTGGGAAGCATCACCTACACTTCCCTTGAAGCCGAGGAGAGCGCCACGCGCTCCACGCGCCACCACCCCTCACCCACGCGCCCCACGCGCTCACCACCACCCCGGACCAAGGCGCCACCACCCATGGACAGCTACCTAGCCTTCCCCAACCTTGGAGATGCCCGGAAGTAGCCCCACTCGCCGGCCAAGCGCGCAACGCGCCTCTTCAAGCCCGCGCGTGTGGGCCACGCGCCACCATGATTGGGCCGGCCCAAATTCATCCAATTTCGGCCCAATCCTCCATTATATCAGATTTTTATCTTAGTTGACTTATATTTGAACAATATTTATGTTATTGGAAGATGGGAGGGAAAGTAGGTTAAAGTGGAGGTCTTTACTCACTAGTTTGAAGTAATGGTTGGTCCTTGCCCTCCATTACCACAAATGGTGGTTACCTTTCACTTTTCCCTCACCATTTTAAGTAGTATCATCATGGCCTCTTTTTGTCTTATGGGAATGGTAAGTAACCCTAGAGTGTTTGTCAAAAGTGTTACTACACTTTGGACAATAACCTCCACTTACCTTTCCTATTTAAGATAGCAACTAAACCTTGTAATGGTAGAACTCATTTTATGCTATTCTTTGCCGAAAATCTCTTCCCTACAAGAGATCATTTTTGCTTTTGGTTCTCATTTCTACAATCCATTCCCTTGTCCCATGATTTTGGTTCAAGAATTATATCTAGTATTGCTTGATCAAGTAGTTGAGAGGTGCTAGATCCATCTCCTTCCCTTGGCTTCTAAAGTATTGTTCAACCTTGTAGTTGAAAGGTGCTTTGCTAGCCAAAATTATCAAGAGCTTGTTGTTCATCTTCCAAGCTAGATCCTTCCAAGAGTTGATCATTTTTGGTGATCACATCACTTAGGGTCCTCGCGTGGAGGCGTTGCCTTTTCCATGTCAGGTGCTAGTCCAGACCATGGATTTAGGCCGCCTAGGCCTCTGAACCTACTCGCCAAGGGATTGCTCCGAGCTTCACTCGACTGCCTCTTCGTCTGGGACTCTTTGTTGTTGCTTGGGGATCCCATGATCACATCATTCCCTCCCTCTTAAAAAGATTCGTCCTCGAATCTTAAGGGAAGAAGATTTCCTACAATCGAAAACAAGCACAACAAACTTTGGAGAGCATTAGAGGTTAGTGAATGAAAACTTAACCGGAGACTGGGGGGTCGCAGTGGCGATGCATATAGATGCGAGAGCATGATAACTCCTATATGCATTGTGAACATGAACAAAAGTTTATAAAAATTCATGACATGCTTTCTAGAGTACTTTATGCAATTAACAAGAAATTTATACTCAAGAAAAGCATGCGGTCTAAAATCCTTAGACCTTTGCTCATGGAACTGGGGTGGGGGGTCAAGGGAAGCTTTGCCTTCGCAAACCACATGCACATGTGCTCCCCGAGACAAAGAAAAAAAACTAAGCTAGTCACAGAAGGAACATCAGACTGCAACGTGCAGAGACTAGCATTAGCATAAGCAAGAGGTTGAGAGATGAACAGGTCGTTCTCTCTCTCCACCTCAACCATTAACATGGCTTCAGCTCTATTTATTTTAAAATGCTCATGTTTGCTAAGGAAAGGCATGGATGTCTCTCGTGGAATAAAGTGGCCTTTCTTTAGCGCATGCATTCTAAGCATGTCGAACATGGCATCTGGGGGGGTCCCATATATATTCGAACAATGGGTGCGGCGTCGAACCGATGTCTGATCCATCACCCATGCTCGTAGCATGTAGTCTTAAGGAAACCATAGATTCGCACTCTGGCGTATACCCTTCGCTACTAGAAGGAAGAGACAAGTTACCTTCTCCCAAGTTAAGGAGGCGTAGACCTGCTTCGCATATCATCTTCTTTTCTTCCAGCAACGGTGTGGCTTCTTCCTCAAGTGCGGGCTCAGTGGGGACTCCCGCATAAGCTCTGCCTCCTTCTAAAGCGCCTTCGCTTTCTTCAACTCTTCGCGCGTCCGCGGCCTCTTCTTTTTCCTGCACAGCCAAAGAAGAACAACAAGTTTGAGAAGACGAAACGGTTAGTTCTTCTTGGAGTATGGTAGAAGGCCCGGGTGAGTCTTTCTTTTCACTCATTTGGCTTTGGAGAGCCCTCTCCTTTTTCCTTTTCCTTCTCGCCCGCTCATATTCTAAGTACTCATTTTTGAGCCTTTTAATCTCTTGGGCGAGAGTGTCTTCTTTTGGATTTTGGTGAGGGTTTGGATCTGTGGTGTGGGTATGGGCTGCGCAAGTATTGGGCGGTGGGGTGCGCGGCCCAACCAAGGGGGTTTGTGACGATGGGGGTCCTCGCCTCCTATCCTGGAAGGAAGTTGGTTCGCCTTGGGGCGAAGACCCGTCGAGTGGAGTTAGGTGGCGGAGCCTGACTGGGGTACTGGGTGTAGGGCGCATGGGGGCCCTCGCTTGGGAGTAGTATGGAGGGGGTGGCTCTTCTTGACAGAGTCCATATCGTCGCCACAACAACCTCTTCAACTCACTCCAAGTCTGGATGGGGGCTTCAGCGTATCGCTCTCTTTCAGCGAATTCTCTGCGACACCATTCCTTGGCTTCTCCTTTTAAGCTCCTTATGGCAACGCTTAACATTTCTTCACCACGAAGGAGGTAGTACCAAAAGTGGTACTCCAACTTCTCCATCCAATGCCATAAGTCCTCTCCAAGTTGGTATCGACCCACTGATAGGTCAACCCCGTAGAAATACTTATCCGCCATGGGATCGCCTACACATTTAAACAATAAAATTAGTCCGCTCAAGCTCCTCACGTGTTTGGGGTTCTCTCCTGCCGCGAAGGGGTCTGCCCTTTTGCGAGGGGTCACACTCAGCTTTCTTTCTTTCCTCATGCTTAGCTCTCAAATCTTGCTCTTTTCAAGGCCAAAACCCGACAATGAATATCACAAGATAACCTCTAGCATGCAAAAATCTTTAAGCAATGAAGCACTAGTTACTTGAAGCAAGCTAGGTTAAAAAAATGGGGGGGTCTCGGCAACAGATATACAAGAGGGTCGAAATGAGGTTTTGGCGCACAAACACTTTTGGCTCAAATTTGAAACCGAAATTAGATCAAGGTCACTGTTCATATGAGTTGTGGAATGAACAGATATGAACACTCATATGAACACCGAGAACAATAAGAACACAGATTCGATTTCTCCTATGCTTTTCACAACCAAGCTTTATACACCACTTTCTTTTTTTTCAACTACAACCTCACTCTCTTGAGCTTATAAATTTTTGCACGTTGCGGTTTTGAATAAAACTGAGATTTGCGACTATCGCAAAACTGCAACTTCTTCTCTTTTTCTTTCTCCTTTTTTTGACTTTTGTTTATGAAGTTGCTAACACAACAACAACTTCTAACACAAATTCAACACAACAGATAAACAGAAATAAAAGCGGATATGGGGGGGTTCAGAAAAACGAACAGAGTATAACACGGTTTTAAAAAAAATGCAAAGATAAATCTTTCTTCAAGTAGAAGTTAAAGGGTTTAACCTTGAAGAAATCACAAACAACTCCAGCAAGCGATCTGGCTCTGATACCACTTGATACGATCACGGGTACGCTTGATGCGAAGCCGCGAGATCGTACGGAAGTGCAGATCTAGCTTGAAGGAGTCGACGAACAAGGAAGGGATAAATTCGGCCACGAACACCTCCCAACTAAGAGGTTGGGCAATATCTGCGATAATGCCTGGGGAGTATGGAAGATCTAGCACCTCTCAACTACGAGATTGAGCAATACTAGATATTAAACTTGATGATAAACAATCAAGGGGGATGGCGGAAAATAGCAAGGGGGTGAGAACCGGGCTTAAGGAATTTCCTTCTTAAGCTTTAAACATGTTCTACCTATTCTAAGAGTCTGTTGTTCCTTTTATAGGGGAGAAGGGAACAGACTTTTACAAAGACGCATGCAAGCCATAAAGTGTATAGTACTTTTGCATGCATGTCTGACTAAAAGATAAAAGGGGTAAAAGTAGATAAGTACGCTCCCAAGTGTCAGCGTGAAAGGCGGGAGTGTGCCAGAATGGTCGGGAGTGGTTGGCCGACTTGATAAGCTTAGGTGGCTTTGCTTTAGGGCTTCGTCTGACTGGAGGCCCCGCTCTGAAGGCCTCGCCTTTGTTGGAAGGCTTCGCGGAGAAGGCTTCGTCTAGTTGGCCTCACCTTCTCTTTGAGGCTTCGCGAATAAAGGCTTCGCCTTTGCTTGGAGGCTTCACAGGAGGGAAACCCAACCTTAGCGTCTGAACTGGAAGTCTTCATGTTGTAGGCTGCGTCCTCGCCAGGAGGCTTTGCTGGGAAGGCTTCGCCCAAAGACTTTGCCTTCTCCAGGAAGCATCGTATGGAGGTTTGCCTTCATTGCGAAGACTTCGTGATGAAGAGTCTTGCTCGAGAGCTTCGCTTGGAGCGTTCATGGGGATGGCTTTGCCTGAAGGCTTCGCCATCGCCGGAACACCTTCGTATGAGGAAGCCTAGCCCTCGCTTCGAGGCTTCGCAGGAATGGCTTTGCCTGGAGGCTTCACCAGTGTTCTGGATGCCTTAGCATGATGTAGTTCATCCTCCGCCTTGAGACTTCACAGGGACGGCTTTGCCAACAGGCTTCGCCAACGCCTGGATGCCTTCGTGTGCAGAAGCCTCTCCTACGCCTTGAGGTCTCGCTTAGGGTCCTCGCTTGGAGGCGTTGCCTTTTCCATGTCAGGTGGTAGTCCAGACCATGGATTTGGGCCGCCTAGGCCTCTGAACCTACTCGCCAAGGGATTGCTCCGAGCTTCACTCGACTGCCTCTTCGTCTGGGACTGTTTGTTGTTGCTTTGGGATCCCATGATCACATTAATACCTTTGGGACCCTACGACAGTTTGGGGATCATGACCCCAGCCGGTACCGTGCTATTGTATATTTGGACCTCTTGGAGAGGGCTGTTGTCTGTACTTCATTATGAGGGTCGTTTTGGCGGTTGGACCGCGTATGGGATTTTCGGCTCACCTTGTCCCACGGGACATTATATTCATATTGGCATATGTATATATATTTGTGCTTGTGTTGGTTCTGTTTTGCAGGTTCGGCTCACAATCCATGTACAAACTGTATCTTAGCTCAGCCCTTACTGGGTCCTCCCGAGGACTCACCCCTTATTGTTTACCACCTTTCAGGTCTATCTGACAAGCAGCCGGCGGACTAGAGATCCGCGGTGCTTTTAGTTTTTTTGGTTTGGGTTCAGGTATTGACAGTTCCTTTGAGGAACTTCTGCTCTGCTTTTGTTCTGTTATAAGGGGTAGTCTCGGTAGAGGTGTTGGTTGATGTACCATATTTCTGTTCTGTTGGATTTTGAGGTTGACTAACTCTCCTTTCTCTCTTTGCTTGTGTTTAGCAGCAGCAGCAGTACTATGTGCGGGAATCTTCTGGTTTTGAGGTTCTTCTCGATTCCGCACCTAGGTATTCTAGGGTTTTCTTTGGTGGCTCTGTAGTTGTAGCTGCATGCATGTAGTTCAGATCATGATGTTTGTATTTGAGGAATATAATCTAGAATATATAATGATTCTGTATCTATCTTCTGAGTTGAGGGCGGAGCCCCGACTTGCCTATACTAGAAATGTTATGGAATGGATTCTGTTGTTATGATCAATGCATGTTACTCCATGAACTGCGTGATTGGTATGGTTGAGATATTTTGTATACTTTCCATGTATGTGTTCTGTAGGTTGCAGGTCGTAGTACGACCATTCTGTTTTTGCGGGCCGGGTCATGGAACCACTGCACGTAGCGGGTTTCGGTAGTACCGTTACCGCGCGTTCCGCCGTAGCTTCCGCGTTCCGAACGTCGCGGCTGGCCCCGCCTCCGCAACCGGGCGGGGTGGTCGTGACAGGGGCCACATCAGTGTGATCACCCAGAGTGAATGATGTGATCATGAGGTCCCCAAGCAACAACAAAGTGTCCCAGACGAACAGGCAGTCAAGTGAGGCTCGGAGCAACCCCTTGGCGAGGAGGTTCAGAGGCCCGGGTGGCCTAATCCATGGTTTGGACTAGCACCTGACATGGAAAGGGCATCGCTTCCACACGAGGACCCTACGCGATACCTTAAGGCGAAAGATAGGTTTCCTCACGCGAAGGCACCCAGGCGTTGGCAAAGCACTTTGGCAAAGCCGTCCCTGTGAAGCCTCCCGGTGAAGGATGAACTACATCATGCTAAGGCATCCAGGCAATGGCGAGGCCTTCAGGCGAAGCCATACCTATGAAGTCTCAAGGCGAGGGCTAGGCCTCATCAACGAAGGTGTTCCGGCGATGGCAAAGCCTTCAGGCGGAACCATCCCCACAAATCCTCGAGGCGAAGCCATCATGCAAGACTCTCCATCATGAAGTCCTGAAGGTGAAGGCAAAGACCTCCATGTGAAGCTTTTTGGCGAAGGCGAAGCCATCTCAACAAAGCCTCCTGGCGAGGACCAGCCTTCAACACGAAGACTTCCAGTTCAGACGCTAAGGCTGGGCGTCCCTCTCGCGAAGCCTCCAAGCAAAGGCGAAGCCTTCTTCGCGAAGCCTCCAGGAGAAGGCGAGGCCTTCTGGAAAAGTCGTCTCCGCGAAGCTTCCTAACGAAGGTGAGGCCTTCAGGCGGGGCCTCCCAGTCCAGATGAAGCCACCTAAGCTTCTCAAGTCGGCCGAGCACTCCCAACCACTCCGGCACACTCCCACCTTTCACGCTGACACTCGGGAGCCAATTATCTACTTTAGCCTTTACCTTCTTATCTTTTAGTCAGACATGCATGCACAAGTACTGTACGCTTTATGGCATGCATGTGAAAGTATCAAAGTCTGTTTCCTTCTTCCCTATAAAAGGAACAACAGACTCCTAGAATAGTTAGAACATGTTTAAAGCTTAAGAAGGAAAATTCCTTAAGCTCCGGTTCTCACCCCCTTGCTAATTTCCGCCATCCCCCTTGGTGATTTTATCCCGAGTTTAATATCTAGTATTGCTCAATCTCGTAGTTGAGAGGTGCTAGATCTTCCACACTCCCCAGGCTTATCGCAGATATTGCCCAACCTCGTAGTTGGGAGGTGTCTGTGGCTGAATTTATCCCTTCCCTGTTCGTCGACTCCTTCAAGCTATATCTGCGCTTCCGTACGATCTCGCGGCTTCGCGCTCGTCGGACCCGTGATCGTATCAGTGAAGGCGCAGCTTCGAGGCGCTGGTATATGAGACAGATCTACCAATTGGATCACACAGCTAGCCACCTCATCCACCGCCACAATGGGACCTCTGTGGCGATTCCCCACTCAGATCCACTCATCATCACAGCTTGCATCGCCGGGTGGGATATTTTCCGGATTTACATGGATACAGGGGCTAATGCCAACGTCATTTACAAGCACACACTTGTTGAGGCGAAGGTACCCCTGTCTCAAATCAAGCCGGCGAAGGGAGCAACCTTTGGGATCTGAAGGGAAGAGATCCCAACTTTGGGGGCCATCACACTGCCGCTTATGATGGTAGGCGCCACCAAGGACAACAGACAGGTCTGCCACTCCAGCCTCGTGGACTTCATCGTCCTTGACCTCCCCTCGCCCTACAAAGCCATTGTTGGGCGCGCCACATAGACTGAATTCCACATTCGCTGTGATGTGCGCACCTTAACACTGGTGTTCCGCACCTCCACTGCTGATGCCTATATCTACGTCAACCAGAACATGGCAAGGGGCAACTATGCAACGCGCTCGCTGGCCCCTCTCAGCTGCCTCAATCCATGGAGCCAAAGAGGAAGAAACCAGCTGAGGAGCCTGTGCCAGAGGGCGAAGTGGCCCCAGACCTATGTGGTGACTTTGAGGAGGTCAAGATATCTCCAGGGAAGAAGTTTCGCATTGGGAAGGACCTCCCAGAAAAGGACAAGGAAGCCCTCATTCACCTCCTCCATGCCGACATGGACGTCTTCGCGTGGAGCCCAGCTGACCTCCCAGGCGTATATCCTTCTGTTATCTTCCACAAACTCAATGTACTACCTGGCTTTAAGCCAGTTAGGCAGAAAACAAGGGGCATGGCCCCAGATCGAAAAGAGTTTGTACGCACTGAGGTGCAGAAGTTGCTGGATGCTAATATATTTAAGGAAGTTCATTACTCTGAGTGGGTCGCTAATATTGTGCTTGCTGCAAAGAAAATGGAGAATGGCAACTTGTGTGGAATACAAGGGGGTCAACAGGGCCTGCCCTAGAGATCCATAGCCCTTACATCCTATAGACCAAATGGGGGACTCAATTGTGCGATACCCAGTCCTTTCTTTTCTTGAACCTTACAGTGGCTACCATCAAATCTTCATGGATCCTGAAGATGCCATGAAAATTGCCTTCACAACCGGCAAAGCGGTCTACCACTACATTGGCATGCCTTTTGGCTTGAGGAATTGACGTGATCACACTGGGGGTGTATGATCACGAGCTCGGATCTAGCTCGATGGAGGCGGTTTCCAGCGAAAGGGAAACGAAAACAGAGGAGGAAATGAAGAACACAAAGTTCGGCCAAGGGAACCTCCTCACTACGAGGTGAGGCAATGCCCTTGAAAATGCCTGGGAAAGAGATGGGATCTAGCACCTCTTGACTACAAGGTCAAGCAATACTAGATATTATGTTTGGATCCTCTTGCCTGGATCACTAGGGAAATGGAAATGCAAGATTGGAGAACACAAAAGCCGATGTCTCACTGTGGAGAGTTTCAGCCGAATTGCTAATTCAATAATATGTTCTAGGTTACAATGGTGGCTGCCACTAAGCTTAAATAGTGAAGAGAAATGGAAGAAGCAAAAGGAGTATTTCGGCTATGCATGCGTGCAGAAAGCATAAAGTGCTTTTGCATGCATGCGGCAAAAAGCTTCCAAAAAAGGTAAAAAGGTGAGGCTAGCCTAAAAGTATTCAGATGTCCTTTGTGTAAAGTGGTTATTTGTCTTCCCAAGCATCGGCAGAGAAAGGACACCTTGTGTCTGGCTTGGTCGGTCAATTGGCTAAGTCTGGAGGATTCGCGGAATGCCTTCGCCAGGGGCCTTCGCGAGAATGCCTTCGCCGGGCGCCTTCGCGGGATTGCCTTTGGCTGAGGCCTTCGCTTGTGTCAAGTGTCCGCGTTCCAAGGCTTTGCTGCCTCCTTCCTCAAGAACGCTTATGCTCAAGACTCCAAAGGGCTTCGCACACTCTTCGTCCAATGTGATACCGAGTTGGCGAAGCTGTAAGGCCTTCGCTCGAGACTCCTCTTGATCGTCCTGTGCCATGAGCCTCATGAAAGCGTTGAGGTTCGCTTGAACTTGTTTCAGTCGGGACCTGGTCATGGGTCCGCCAAGGCCTTGGAGTGGATCGGGGGTCGCGCGCGCTTGAGGTTGCGGACCATCTTGAACTTGAGGATCTTTTGGGGCGATGTCCTCATCAGGAATGCAGGGGCGACTTTTCAAAGGTTGTTGAACTGGGTCTTTGCAGATCAGATTGGGAGGAATCTTGAGGCCTATGTTGATGACATAGTGGTGAAAAGCAAGGCCACCACCAAACACCTGGAGGATCTAGAAGAGACCTTCGCTAACTTTCGCGCATATAACATGCGCCTGAATCCAAAGAAGTGCATCTTTGGCATTGGCGAAAGGAAGTTTCTTGGTTACCAAGTCTCAAGAGGAGGGATTCGCGCCAATCCTAAGAAGATCAAAGCCATCTCCAACCTCCGCATCCCCAGAGGCCTAAAAGAAGTCCAACAACTGACAGGGAGGTTAGTAGCCCTGGGGCGATTCATATCAAAGCTCGGTGACCGTTGCAAGCCTTTCTTCAACCAAATCCAGAAGACAAAGGCTTGCAAGTGGACAGAGGAATGCCAAGCGGCCTACGACACCATCAAGCAGCACCTACAGGAGCCGCCCACCTTGAAGTGCCCCAGGCCTGGCGATGACAAGGTACAATCCACGGAAACAAGGTACCCTCCTCTACAAAAAGCTATCCTATCACTATTCTATGCAGCCAGGAAGCTTAAGCCCTACTTCCAAGGGCACACTATCACAGTGCGAACTGACCTGCCAATCAAGGAAATCCTTCAAAGACTGGAGCACTCAGGCCGCCTTACCAAATGGTGCATTGAACTGAGCGGATACGACATCAACTATGAACCCCGCAAAGCAATAGAGGGTCAGGCACTCTCAGATTTCCAAAATGGGAAATGTACGTTCATGGCGCATCCAGAGCGGCATCTCCAGCAGGGGGCGTCTACTTGCGTGGACCACTAAGTATGGAAACTACTCTGCGTGTATCTTTTCAGTTCCCAGTAACGAATAACGTTGAAGAATATGAAGCCCTCATCGCGGGCCTCAAATTGGCCATCAGAGTGGCTATTCACCGGATACACATCCACAGCGATTCCCAACTAGTGATACACCAGGTACAGGGGTGCTCAGAGTGCAAGGATGCCACTTTGATCAAGTACCTCGAGCTTGTCAACTCCCTGCGGATGAACTTCGAGAAGGCAGTCTTCATTCATATCCCTCGTTCTGAGAACACCATAGTCGATATGCTCTCCAAGGGAAAAACACCTTCCACATTGGGGACCCTAGCTCGACCGTCGATCGATGGGGCAATGGACATTTGCTCACTCGAAGTGGAAGAAGATCCGGCTGACTGGCGAACTCCCATCATCTCCCAACTCAAGGGGATCCCCACAGATCCGGGCACCCGCACTTGAGTGACGAGATTCGTCCTCATAAACGGGCTGTTGTGGCATCGTGGATTCTCTTCACCCCTCCAACGTTGCCTCATCGCCAAGGAGGGACTCACTGTAGTGGAGACCATCGACCAAGGGAGTTGTGGTGCTCACATTGCTGCGGAGGCACTGGTACACAAAGCCCTTCGCCAGGGATACTACTGGCCTACGCTGAAGAAAGACGCGGCCTCACTTGTCAGAACGTGCCATCAATGCCAGATCAACTCGCGTGTCCAACGACTCCCATCCACGGAATCTCCCGCACTAACAAACCTTGTACCCTTCACCCTTTGGGGTCTCGACCTCATCGGACCAATGCTAAAGGCGACATGTCAGTATCGGATCTGTGTTGTCGCCGTGGACTATTTCACAAAGTGGATTGAAGTTGAGCCCTTGGTAAAGATAACATCCTCCAAGATCATCAAATTCCTGTGGAAAAACATTCTTTGTCGATATGGTAGCCCCCGCTCCATCGTCACAAACAACGGTAGCCAGTTCGCCAGCATATTTGGGATCGTATGAACATTCCGCATCTTTCTACAGAGTATATATTTTGGGACAGGATGTTCGTTCCCAGGCGATGCCCGGGGCTCGGGATGAAAGTTTGGTGATGACATTGGTGTGAGGTGTGCTATGACTCGAGATGAGTAGTGTGGTGATAACCAAGCAAGTACGCATGACGGGATTACTCGGTTAAGCTAGCAATCGCACACGTCGGGATTTGCTCGGGTTAAGTTGGCGCGGGATGACACTGGGGGTTAAAGTGTAAAAGAAGAAAAGTTGCACCAAATAATTGAAAAGAGGGACATGTGTCACCAAATGAAAGGAGAGAAAGAGAAGAAGAAGAAGACAAAATGGAAAAAGGAAGGGAAGAGATAATGGTATAAAATTTAAGTGAAATGAAAGGAAAAGAAAAGGAAGAAAAAGACAAGGTAAAAGAAAAGAAAAGAAAAGGAAGGATAAACGTGGGAAAGGGAAGGAAAGTGAAAAGAAAGGAAAAGATTAAAAAAGAAGAAGAAAGCTTAAAAGGAAGAAAATGACATTTTATGTCATTTTTCTTCATCTTCTTCTTCTTCTCACGTCTCCATGGCTAAGAGCTTCCATGGATGAAGCTTAAACTGATCTCCATGAATATTGGTCCGAGATTCGCGGTAAGGTTATCAAACTGATCCTTGTGTTGTGTAAGGGAATAATCTGAGGTTGGTTTGTGAAGATTCAGCCCGGTTTGGAAGTGATTATGGAATCACAAGGTTTGTTTGATTTCTTGGTTTCTAAACGTTCCCGGCACCTTCTTGTGTATGTTTGATAACAGGAGTGTGAGCAGAAACGCACCGGAAGCGTTGCAAAGATCCGTTCAAAGATTTGGTGCGAAAAATCAACTTTGCTTTCAGTGAAAGGTAAGGATATATTTGTGATCAGAGTGAAGAGATGAGTCTGTTGTGCTATTTGGTTTTGTCAGAAAAGGCTCGGTGTGAAAGCCGTTTTTCCCGGCCCGAGCCTCGGTTTTGGCGCCAATGATATTGGCTAATTCTGTGAATTCTGAACATATACTCTGTATCTGTGGATCATATGTGAACAGGGGGTAGTCAGAAACGCAGCTGAAACTCTGCCGAAACTTGTACCGGGGCAGCTGAACGAGAATTTTGATTCGGACTTGTGTGAACGATTTGGGAAGAAGGTATGATTTGAATGTTTGGTTGTGCTTATGTGAGTATAAAGAAGTTGTTTCAAGCTTGGGGATCTGTTAGGATTCGCATCGCGGGGTCCCAAGGATCTTTCGAGGGATTTTGCCAAGGCTGAGGCAACTACGAGCAACTACTCCGGAATTCCCGCAACTCACCTGCTTTGGTCCTCCCCGAGGGAAATGTCCAGGACAACCTCAGCCAGACTGAAGCTGAGGATTTTTCCAAGACCGAGGCATCATTCCTCACTGCGGTCAAGGACTGCTGGGATTCTGAGGATGTTCTCCGGGAGAACATTAGGAAGCTCGAGGCTTAGAAGGAGCAATCTCAGGTTGACTTCACCAACCTGAGGACCCACTACGAGCAGGATCTGAAGGCAAAGGACGAAGATATCCAGAAGCTTCTGGAAGAGCTTGCCAAGGCCAATGAATGTCTCCCGAAGTTTCGTCAGGCGCTGAAGGATTCTGTTTCGGTGATGAGGAGCCCGAAGACCCTTCCTAGTTCGGTGAAGAGTTCCTGCAGCCTCCCGAACCAGTGACTGTGGATGACTTCGCAGATCCTCAGTAGCATAGTGGTTTATTTTTGTATCCATTTTTGTAATCTCTACCTCGGGCTTTATTAATTAAATCATTGGGATTCGTTCAATACGCTCGTCTTTATAGAGGTTTGGTCGCTAGACCTTCATCCTCTTTCCCGAATGTCTCATACTTCATTGAATCTTCAACCATCATACAAAATATTTCCTAAGTGCTTCCAGTATGGTAAGAATTGGCTAATTCACTTCCTTCGGAATCTAACAATTTGTAAACTCTCTTCCTTTTTTCGGCAACAACCTTAAATGGGCCTTCTCAGTTCGGGGTGAAGGCCCCTTCTTTTGGTCTCCGGGAACCAAACTTGGTTTGCCTTAGAACCAAGTTTCCAACCTTGATATTTTTGGTCTTATCTTTCGAATTTTCCGAAGATGCAGTCCTTTGCTGAAAGGCTTTTCTTTGAAGTTTAGCTTCTTCTCGTTTTCCTTCGAGCAAATTTAAATTTGTCCTTAGGCCTTGTTCATTTGCACTTTCTTCGAAAACTTCAACCCATAGAGATGGGTTGGTTACCTCAATGGGGATGAGACCTCCGTGGTGTAGTCCTGTTACAGTCACCCCCGGAGGGTGGTGACTTTGGTGTTTCGGGGCTCCATTTCAAGCATGCGGGCCATATCTTTGGTTGGTCAGACAGCTCCCGGACCTTCTCTGGGTAATATTCTCGAGAATGCTTTCATATTTAAGGTCACAAGGGTCCCCCACACATTTCTGCGGAAAATATTTTCTTCGGGAGCGGGGCATGTTTCCGGTCGATCAGTAAGCTCGGTAGAGTTATCGAGACCTCATAAAAGGGAACTCTCATCATATTTGGGGTCGTACGAGCATTCCGCACCTTTTCGCGGAGTATATTTTTCGGGGTCGGGACGTTTGTTCCCGGGCGATGCAAGGGGCTCGGGATGAAAGTTTTGTGATGACAATGGTGTGTGGTGTGTTATGACTAGGAACGGGTAATGTGGTGATAACCGAGCAAGCAGACACGATGTGATTGTTAGCTCGGGCAAGCAAGCATACACGTCAGGAGTTACTCGGGTGAAGGTGGTGACTAAGGTGGTAGAGGACATGTGTCCTAGTGAGTCATCCTGTGGGAAGTATAAAAGGTCAAATTTTGTGAAGAAATGCCATTTTGCTCATTTTCTTCCTTCTTTCAACACAAACCGCCAACACTCTTCCCTTTCTACCTCTCAAGTGTTCATCTTGCAAGGGCTTAAGGAGGGTTGAATCTTGGTGTTAAGCTTGAGGTAAGCTTGATGTATGACATACACATGTCATATTTCTTATGATGTTTTGAGCCATTTCCATCAATATTTGTTGTTAACTCCTTTAGAATTACGTGTTTTGTACTTATAATATATTTTCAATGTAGGCACGTAACTTCTATGGAAATAGAGTGGAAATGCACCAAACATGAGCCTAAAGGATAAAGCATGAAGAGATGAACGTTTCACGATAAATTTCGGGTTAATCGGAGCTCAAACGAAGAAGATATGGCCACGATAAGTTAACAAGTATAGCCGTGGCACCATCGTGGAGCCAAGGTGGCACCGCGTGAGCTCTCAGCCTCAAAGCAACAAGCTCGCGGCACCATCGTGGAGCCAAGCTGGCGCCGCGTGAGCTCTCAGCCTCAAAGTGACACATTCGCGGCGCCATCGCGGCGCCATCGTGACGCCACCACCTGCACTTAAATATTTCGGGACCTTTGCGATAGTTCTCGCTTCAAACACTGTTGCACCGGTTTTTCTGGACTATTTTGCCCTCAATTAACACCCTAAAGGTGTCCAACATGTCTAGGGACCCTTTAGTCATTATGATACTCTATATATAGTCTTTTAGGGTGAGTTTTAGGGGATCAGAGAAAGGAGACTATAACACATTTTTTTGTTGATTTTGGTAGAGAACTTCAATAGGAGCTTAGGGTTTTCTTCCATGGAGGACCCAACTCCGAATTTTCTACTCTATTGGTGATTTCTATCCTTATCTAATATTTCTATCCATTCTATCTCTTCTTTTATGTGTAGTTTTCTTTATTATTTGCTAATTTCGTAGGTCCTTTTGTAGAGGACCCAAACCACTTAGGGTTTGGGTCTATTGTGGAAGTAATGCTTGATTCTTGACTCTTATGATGTGTTGATTGTATATGAGGCTTGTTTGAGTGCTTAAAAATAGTGTATGCTTAGATTACAAGCTTGTCTTGCATATGCCTACAAGGTGTTCGAGGAAATGCTCAAGAGAGCTTTTCATGAAACTTAGACCATCAAACTAGCATGAGTGTCTTGCCTTTTGCTTGAGAAAGAAGAGGGATTCACTTAGGAGTATAGGTTAGCTCTTAATGGTCTTGGTCTTAATGCTTTGGTAAGAGATTGCCATAGGTTAAGATACAAGAACAAGTTTCATACTCGAAAGGGGTGGAACATATGATTGAATCCTCTCCTCTTATATCATCATCCGTCTAGTTAAGATCATGCATTATGGAAGCAATAGACCCAACTCTTGGTGGTTATTTTTCTATTAATTATTTCTTGTTTAATTCCTAGTTGTTAGTTTTAGCTAGTCTTAATTCATATTCAAACATCATTTCCTCATTCCATCACTTACATCACTAATCTTCTAAGTAGTTTAATTTGCATAGTAGATAACTTTCTCAATAGCATATCATACATCTAGTCTTCGTGGGATCGACCCTACTCACCTCTTTATTATAAAACGATCCTTCCAATAATGCTCAAGTTAACTTGTAAATCGAGCAAGCAATGCACATGTAAAGAAGTCGGTACCCTCAATAAATAAATAAACCCATTTTCCCCAACTTAGAATGAAACATAATCAATAATGCTCAAAGGAGAGAAAACAAAAGTAATGAGGAATCATACCTAGGGGACCAAGTTAGGTCCCCTCAACATTCCGAGAGTCAAAGATGAAGATTTTTGCATAGGTGGCATGAGAACGTGTAGAAGGCTTCACACCAAGGCCACAAACACCTACAATCACATTATAAGCTCTTATTCATACTAATAGCAAAAATATAGAAAATGAAAAGTACTACTATTTAGCTAAGTTTTTCGCCTTTAGCTAGGCGCCTATCAAGTGGTAAAGGGGTCAAGTAACCCCTTTTGGACGTCTATCATCCACAACATGAAGATCAAGAGGTTGAGTCCTTCCAAGATCCACCAAACTCATCTTTCTTGGAGGTTTCCATGGCATGCATCTCAAATTTTTCACCCAACCTTCATAACACTTATCCAACTTGAAGATCTCCACATATTCATCTTGGGGCACTTGAGGACAAGGAGAAGGTGTTGCTCCTAAAAGTAGCTTGATATTTTCAATGGTCTTTTCACCCCACTCGGACTCTTCATCACAATTATCCCTAATGTTTTGTTCCAAGTGACCACTTTTCTCTTCCAAGTTCCAATCTTCAAGTGATTTTTCATGGCTCAAACTTTTAGCATCATCTTGCACCTTTTGGCTCTTTCTTTTGTCATAAGATGACTCATTGGTGCTAAACTCCTCTTGTACTAGCTCTTGTATATCTAAAGCCATTTGTGCACATAAAGCTTCCATATTTCTCAATGATGCCATTCCTTCTTCTTCTCCATAGGCCATCTTGTTCATCAAAGTGTTATATTTCTCTTCAAACATCTCGTTGCCTTCTCTCATCTCGATAACCAAATTCTCCAATAACTCACTAGGAGAAGGTTTGTCTTCCATTTGAGGCTTAATGAAGAGAGGTGAAGGGTGGGAGTCCTTTCTTTTCAACTCTTCCTCTTCTCTTTTGTTGCTTTCACGCATTTCATTTACAAGATCTTCTAACATCTTGTTCATGAAAAGCAATGCTTCATTTGTTTGCACAAGAGGTGGTGAAGATGTGGCATAATAGTACTCATGAGAGTTCATTCCATTATCTTCATATGTTGGATCCCAAGTGTAGCATGCTTGATGATTGGTGTAGCCATTTTCTCTCCATAAGCTTTGATGCCCATATGACCAAGTATCTTCATAAGCATTCATGTCCTTTGAATAATGGGGTCTTGGTTGGTACTCCACATGTGGTGTGCCATCAGTAGCACAAGTGATGGTACCTACAATGCAAGAAGAAAAATAAAAGTAAACATGCTCTAAATTCTACAATGCAAGTAAACAACTCTCATAGCAAACACACAAAACTAGTCCCGGCAACGGCGCCAATTTGCTATGTCGCGAATTGGACAAGATAAATAAATTTATATGCCCAACTCACCCTCAAGTGTAAGGATCGTTTTATAATAAAGAGGTGAGTAGGGGTCGATCCCACGAAGACTAGATGTATGATATGCTATTGAGAAAGTTATCTACTATGCAAATTAAACTACTTAGAAGATTAGTGATGTAAGTGATGGAATGAGGAAATGATGTTTGAATATGAATTAAGACTAGCTAAAACTAACAACTAGGAATTAAACAAGAAATAATTAATAGAAAAATAACCACCAAGAGTTGGGTCTATTGCTTCCATAATGCATGATCTTAACTAGACGGATGATGATATAAGAGGAGAGGATTCAATCATATGTTCCACCCTTCGAGTATGAAACTTGTTATTGTATCTTAACCTATGGCAATCTCTTACCAAAGCATTAAGACCAAGACCATTAAGAGCTAACCTATACTCCTAAGTGAATCCCTCTTCTTTCTCAAGCAAAAGGCAAGACACTCATGCTAGTTTGATGGTCTAAGTTTCATGAAAAGCTCTCTTGAGCATTTCCTCGAACACCTTGTAGGCATATGCAAGACAAGCTTGTAATCTAAGCATACACTATTTTTAAGCACTCAAACAAGCCTCATATACAATCAACACATCATAAGAGTCAAGAATCAAGCATTACTTCCACAATAGACCCAAACCCTAAGTGGTTTGGGTCCTCTACAAAAGGACCTACGAAATTAGCAAATAATAAAGAAAACTACACATAAAAGAAGAGATAAGGATAGATAAGGATAGAAATCACCATAGAGTAGAAAACTCGGAGTTGGGTCCTCCATGGAAGAAAACCCTATGCTCCCCTTGAAGCTTTCTACAAAAATCTCCAAAAATGTGTTATAGTCTCCTTTCTCCCGATCCCCTAAAACTCACCCTAAAAGACTATATATAGAGTATCATAATGACTAAAGGGTCCCTAGACATGTTGGACACCTTTAGGGTGTTAATTGAGGGCAAAATAGTCCAGAAAAACCGGTGCAATGTGTTTGAAGCGAGAACTATCGCAAAGGTCCCGAAATATTTAAGTGCAGGTGGTGGCGCCACGATGGCGCCGCGATGGCGCCGCGATGGCGCCGCGAATGTGTCACTTTGAGGCTGAGAGCTCACGCGGCGCCACCTTGGCTCCGCGATGGTGCTGCGAGCTTGTTGCTTTGAGGCTGAGAGCTCACGCGGCGCCACCTTGGCTCCACGATGGTGCCACAGCTATACTTGTTAACTTATCAGGGCCATATCTTCTTCGTTTGAGCTCCGATTAACCCGAAATTTATCGTGAAACGTCCATCTCTTCATGCTTTATCCTTTAGGCTCATGTTTGGTGCATTTCACTCTATTTCCATAGAAGTTACGTGCCTACATTGAAAATATATTATTAGTACAAAACACGTAATTCTAAAGGAGTTAACAACAAATATTGATGGAAATGGCTCAAAACATCATAAGAAATATGACATGTGTATGTCATACATCAAAGCTTCTTCCTTTCATGATTTAGTAAGTTTGGAGCATGATTTGTGGGTGAAAGAGCATGTTGAAACCAAATTGAAGTTAAGCCCTAGCTATGTGATTTGTTCATCTTCTAGCTTCAAGCTTTAAGTATGTTGTTCTTGGCATGAAGTGGTGTAGGAATTGAGGTTTGGTTTATGGAAGAACATCATGGTTTGGAAAACACTAATTAGCCGAAATTCATGTTGAATTCTAAACATGTTGGTTTGTTGTCTTCTTAAATCATGCTTTGGATATGTTGTTCTCAGCATGATTATGAGTTGATATTAGGGTTCAATTTGAGGATGAACATGTCGGGTAAAAAGTACCCAAATTGCCGAAATTGTGTTAAGGGTTTTCGTATGATTTTGGGTGATTAGGGTGAAGTATGTTAGTAAGCATGCTTTCAATGTTTGATTGTTGAATTAAGCATGAGAAAGGAACCCTAATTGGATTGGAATGGAATTTGGTATAAAAAGGGGGTTAGGTCTGAAAAGTAAGGAAGGGTATGGTTATGGTTATGGTGTGTTTTGGGAATATTTTGGTAGTAAAATGGTATCGAGAATGGAAGTAGGTAACAAACGATGTTCGGAACGTCGTTTTCTGAAATTGTGGACAAAACCGACCTACTTGCTTGTTTGTGTAAATGTTGGGAAAATATGATGGGGATGCTTAATTGTGCATATGTGAGTATAAGTAACAATGTTCTAGCTCGGTTTGAGAATCCGAGCTTTCTGTGGGATTTTGCGGGATTAGTTCTCGGGGGTCTAGATTGGTGATTTCTGACTTGTGTGTGGTTGTTCAGCTTGAATCAACAGTGGTGGAGTAGTGCGGGACTTCGGAAGTCACATTACCGCGTTTCGGCCCGGACGTCGGGATTTTCCCTGGATTTCACTGCGGATCGGTTTTAGTGAGGTAAGAGTTCAACTTCTCCCGTTATACAATCTGAGAGGGATATCATGTATATCAGGGTTAGTTGAGGCGGGTTCCGGGTTGAGGACGGTGGTCCGGTGATCCCGGGACCAGTCACATGGTAAGGTACAGGCTTGCAATCTCAAGGGCCGAGATGGTCTTGGAGACCTCGGGTTCCTTATATGTACTGTATATCTGCACTGAGTACTGATATTCTGTGTATACCTTGCGGTATATTCTGTTTTGCTTCAAGGCCCGGGATGGTCTTGGAGATCACGGGTTCTTCTCGGACTGTTGTATCTGCACTGGGTGCTGATATTCTGTGTATACCTAATGGTATATTTTGTGACCCTACGACAGTTATGGGGATCGCGACCCCGGATGGTACCATGCCTAGCTTCGGCTTCTGACCTCTTGGAGAGGGTTGTCGTTCTGTTGATTTTTATTTTAAGGTCCTCAGGCGGTCTGCACCGCGTCCTTCTGATTTGCTTGCGTTTTGTGTTTTCTTTGTTTTGCAGGTACTGCGAACTTAGCACTTTATACAAACTGTATCTTACCTCAGCCGTTACTGGGTCCTCCCGAGTACTCACCCCTTCTGTTTACCACGTTTCAGGGTTACCTGACAAGCAGTCAGCGGACTAGAGTTTCGTGGTGCTTTCTGTTTTGAGATCAGGTATCTGCGGTTCCGACACGGAACTCCTGTTAAGTTTATCGGGGTAGTCTCGGTAGAAGTTACAGTCTGTTTCCAGACTTCTGATTTTATGCTAAGTATAGCATATGGGTTTACAGTCAACTGACTTCTCTCTTCTGTTGGTGTGTTAGCAGCAGCAGCGGTATTTGCGGTGATCTTCTGATCTCAGAGTTTCTCCTAGATTCCGCACGTAGGTATTCTGAGGTTTTCTTGGTCGGCTATGTAGGTGTATATGCATGCATGTCTTATGTCAGATCATGCTATGTATTGTGGATACATTTTGTTTCTGTATTTTTGTATGGCGAAAGGGCTCACCCGTGTCAGTTGATGGCGGGACCTAGAATGTGGTCATATTGTTATAAAGCGGGTGATTTCTGTATCTGGATGTTTCCGTGAGTTATGAATGAAATTATCCATGAACTTCATGTTTGGTGATGGTTGAGTGTTCGCCTATTTCAGTGGGGCGGGTGTTACAAACGCCACGTGCGGGGGTGACTTCTGATGTATATTTGTACATATGTCTGCCGTTTGCTGATTCCCGCGAAGACCGGGGCTCGATTTTAAACATGCGGGTAAAGTTTTCTGTGGATCAGCGTGTCCCAGAATTTTATCTAGAGCTCATTTTTTAGAATTTTGAGCATTTTTAAGGTCTTACGTGCGTTACGGACCATTTTGCGAATTTTCGTTTTCAGGGGCAAAATGGACATTTTTTTGGAAAAGTTAAAAAAAAGAAGAGAAAAACAAAATTGAAAAGAAAAACGGCAGGGGAGGCTGTTAGTCATTTAAAAGAGAAGTGAGGTGTGTGTGTTAGTGAGACACGTATTATTATATTATATATATAAGTACGTATATTTATATATAGTATTAGAAGAAAGAAGAGAAAGAAGTATATGAGAGCAAACGCATTTCTTCTTTCTTCTCTGCACGTCCGTGAACTTCAGGATCAAAGTGCGATCTCTCAATTTCTCACCAAAATCTTAAAGGTTAGTTGGTTAAATCGATCCTTAGGAGAAATAATTAACTCCTTATAAATCGGTTTTCGTGATTGTGGCTCCGGTTGGAAACCGTGAGCGTTCGAAATTTGGGTAAATTTGTGATACTTTTGTCGGTGGATTATTTTGGGTTCTAAGTGTTGTTTGGGTGTTCAGCTGCCATTTTGTCTTAAGGAGGAGTATGAGAAAACTGACGGAGTACTGTCGAATTCACGTCTGAACCGTTTGGAAAAGTGGAAAGGTTCCTGCCTCCGGGTAAAGTTGGTAAGGGTTCAGTTTTCCTTGACTCTGCATTCTGGGATAATTATAATTATGCTTGTCAGGGTTAATTGGGGGTGAGTTCGAGTTGAGGGTGGGGCCCGGTGATACCGAACTCAGTTTATGGCATAGGTTTAGGTGTGCAGGTATAGGATATAGAATACCCTGTCTGGTAAGTTTTCTGTTAATTTTGTTATGTTGTTCTGCTCTGACGACAGCGGGGAATCCGGACCCCGGGCTGGTACCATGCCTCAGAAAATATACTTTATTGGTTGTTATGGAAAATCTTCTTCTGTAAGGCTAAAAGCCTCAGAGGTTTGTCGTTTTATCCAGAGTTGCTATTATTATTACTTTTATATTTTTTTGCATTTGGTATTTTTGTGTTTTCTTGTGCAGGTGTATAAGCTCGGGATTATTCAGAATTTCTGAAAAACCTTATCCTATGCCTGACCCTTACTGAGTTCTCATCGAGGACTCACCCTTAAATATGTTTACCTTTTCAGGTTCATCTGATAAGAAACCCGAAGAGTAGATCTCTCCGGTGTTTACTTGTGTTTTGGTTTCAGGTATTACTATGTTTGAGTTTGTTTTCTGAGTTTGTAAAGGGTGGTCTCGATTAAGATTTCTGCTCAGTTGCACAGTCCGACCCATATTTGAGCACATTAAGAGTATACTGACGGTTTTGTTTCTGCTATCTGTCTAGCAGCAGCGGGTGTCCTACGTGGAGTTTTGTTTCCAGGATCTTGTTGCACTAGATCCCTCCACATGTGTATGTACTCTGAACAATAGGTTCTGGGCTCTGTACATGTAAACGCATGCATGTGTGTATATATGTTGCATCGCATATGTATATATAAGGTGATCTGATCACACAAGGGTGTGTATGATCAAGAGCTTGGGATCTAGCTTGAGTGAGGTGAACTCCAAGGAATTGGAGCAACAATTCGGCCAAGGTAAGAGAATGGAACCTAGAACCTTTTGACTACTAGATCAAACAATGCTAGGTATTAAATTGGATCCTCTTTGGTACACTACCCAAGCAAATGCCAACCTCGCATCTCGCCTTCGCGGCGCCATCAGCAGCAGCCAAGGGAACGCGCCGCGATCACACCGGATCACGCGAAGGCTTTGTCAAGGAAGCTTCGCACCTGCTGGCCTCGCCAGGACCTTGCGGGTTCGCATCTCCTGGCTTCGCCAGACAGGGCCTTCGCGAACCCTGAGCTTCGCCAACAATCACTTGGCAGCATGACAGACTGGGGAAAGGAGGCTGGGAACGGTCGTCCCCACGATCTACCCACGTTCTCTGCTACGTCTCCAGCCTTCCGCAACTCAAAGACGTGGAGGAGCAGTCCACCCCTCCCATCACGGGATAACCGCCACCTCAACGCCTCCTATAAAAGGATGGCTTGGGAAAGGTACACCCTATCTACACACCTCCACTCCTCTTTCTGCTCCTGAGTATTCTATTTTACGCCTTGCAGACTACTCCGGAGCTCAAGACCGTCGTTCCGACCGTTCTACCACCATTCAAGTATCTGGAAGTCTAGTCCCGTAAAGGAACCAGACTATCAGATTGGCGCCGTCTGTGACAAACAACCATCCCACGAAGAAACCACCGAAGATCAAGAAGCCATGCCTACCACGAGGAGCGCAAGTCGTCAGAACGGCCGTGGGAGGAGAAATCCCCCGCTGCAGCCGCAAACCATGGGTGAGCGTAATGCTCCTCCCTCCAGGGAGATCGTCCAACCGGTGGGGATGGGTGCCGTCGTAGGGTCAGGACGAGTCGCCCTCTCGACCAACCACAACCAGCCCGCCGGCGCGGTTGGGGGGCCGCACAATGTCATCGTCCAGAACTCGGCGGTTGCTGGTCTTGATCCCACCATCCTCGCAGCAATCACTGAGGCCGTCGTGCAAAATCTGCACGGCGTCCTGGCCGCAGGAGGTTTCCAAACCATTCAACAGCCCCTGAATCAACAGGAAACTACCCTTCCTCCTCCACAACAGGAAGTCCACCCTGACCCGGCTCACTCCGCCGCACTCGCCGCCATCGCCAGGTGCCTTGAACAGATAGAGAAAAGGGAGGCAAGGGCGAATACTCCCTACTCCACCAGCTTGGGGCTGGACCACCTTTAGACCCAGCCTTTCACTCAGAGAATCCTGGAGGCGCCGCTGCCGGAACACTTCCGCTAGCCCAAGCTGGATGCATATGACGGTCTTTCAGACCCCGACATTCATCTCCAACGCTACATCTCCGCAATGGCGATCGTGAGGGCTGATGACAACACTCTCTGTTGGGCCTTTAGCTCTACCCTCACTAGAGCTGCCGCAAATTGGTACACCACCCTTCACGGTAAGCAGTTTGATTCCTTTGAGGAACTATCACGCGTTTTCTCCAACCACTTTGTCGTCTCTAAGCCCCCGCCGAAGACCGCGGACACCCGCCAAGGTGCGGCAGAGGAAGGATGAGTCCTTGAGGGACTACATCCAACGTTTCCAGGGGGAATCCATCCAAGTTCCAAACCTGGGAGAAGAAACCCGTCTCTTGACGGCCATTCAGGGTCTCCAATGGGGGTCCCTGTTCTTTACGGATGTGCACACCAACCCTCCTCAAAACATGGAGCAGTTCCTAGATAGGGCGACTAGGTTCATGCATACTGAGGAGATTACTAGACCCTACCTCAAGGGCTCAGGGACTGACGCGAGGGGGCAGCCCTCACACGTCCAGGACTCCAGAGGTCAGGGTTCGGGGTGACAGCCCCCTCCATAGGGCAACATTGACAGGGTTTATCCAACCCTACCCCCACTTAGGGAATCCCGTACAAACATCTTCCATGCCCTAGAGCAGAGAAGGGAGGTTCCCAAATGGCCTCGCCGACTACCCAAGGGCGTCGCGAGGTCAGGCAACAAGTACTGCCGCTATCATCGCGATAAGAGCCACGACACCGAGGAATGCGTGGAGCTTAAACGCGTGCTGGCAGAAATGATAGCTCAAGGAAAGCTTACTGAATTCCTTGTTCGCAACCCCTCCCCGTGAAGGGGTTCACCCAGGGGATACAAGCGCGAAGGCGATTGGGAGGATCGCGGCCGCGAGCACCACAGGCAAAACAGGGCCCCTGGGGGCGCTGATCAAATCCCACCCGCCAGGGGTCACATCAATGTGATTACCCAATGCGAAGGCGCAGTTGCGAGGCGCCGCTACATGAGGCAAATCTATCAACTGGACCACACGGCCATCCGTCTCATTCATCGCCGTGATGGGACTTCCGTGGCGATCCCCCATTCAGATCCACTCATCATCACGGCTCGCATCGCCGGATGGGACATCGGCCGGATCTACATGGATACAGGGGCCAACGCCAACGTCGTCTACAAGCACACACTTGTTGAGGCAAAGGTACCCCTGTCCCAAATCAAGCCGGTGAAGGGGGCCACTTTTGGAATTGGGAGGGACGAAATCCCAACCTTGGGGGCCATCACGCTCCCGTTCATGATGGTGGGCACCACCAGGGACAACAGGCAAGTCTGCCACTCAAGCTTCGTGGACTTCATCGTCCTCGATCTCCCTTCGCCTTACAATGCCATTGTTGGGCGCGCCACACAGACTGAATTCCATATCCGTTGTGATGTGCGCACCCTAACATTGGTGTTTCACACCTCAGCCGGCGACGCCTACATCTATGTCAACCAGAATGTGGCGAGGGGGAACTACGTCAACGCACGCCAGCCCCTCCCAGCTGCCTCAATGCATGGAGCCAAAGAGGAAGAAACCAGCTGAGGAGCCTGTACCGGAAAGCGAAGTTGCCCAAGACCTATCTGGTGACTTTGAGGAGGTCGAGATATCACCAGGGAAGAAGTTCCGCGTACGGACGGGGTAAAGACCTCCCCCCAAGGAAGACAAGGAAGCCCTCATCCACCTCCTCCAGGCCAACATTGACGTCTTCGCATGGAGCCCAGCTGATCTCCCTGGCGTAGACCCTTCTGTTATCTCCCACAAACTCAATGTACTCCCTGGTTTTAAGCCAGTTAGGCAGAGGACAAGGGGCATGGCCCCAGATCGAAAAGAATTTGTACGCGCTGAGGTGCAAAAGTTGCTTGAGGCTAATATAATTAAGGAAGTTTATTATTCCAAGTAGGTCGCTAACATTGTTCTTGCGGACAAGGAAAATGGCGAATGGCGTCTGTGTGTGGACTACAAGGGAGTCAATAGGGCTTGCCCCAGAGATCCATACCCCTTACCCCCAATAGACCAACTGGTGGACTCAACTGTGTGATACCCGGTGCTTTCTTTCCTTGATGCATACGATGCCATGAAAACCGCCTTCACAACCGGCGAAGCAGTCTACCCCTACATTCGCATGCCTTTTGGCCTGAGGAATGCAGGGGCGACTTTTCAAAGGTTGGTAAACAGGGTATTCGCAAGCCAAATTGGGAGAAACCTTGAAGCCTATGTTGATGACATAGTGGTAAAGAGCAGGCTACCGCCCAAGGAAGACCCTTCGCCAACTTTATAACATGCGCCTGAACCCAAAGAAGTGCATCTTTGGCATTGGCGAAGGGAAATTTCTTGGCTACCAAGTCGCGAAAGGGGGGATTCACGCCAACCCCAAGAAGATAGAGGCCATCGCTAGCCTTCGCGTCCCAAGAGGCACAGGATCCACCGTTAGTCGCCCGGGTCGGTTCATATCAAAGCTCGGTGACATTGCAAGCCTTTCTTCAACCAAATCTCGGAAGAAGAAAGCCTTGCAAATGGATGAGGACTGCGGAAGCGTCTCGACACCATCAAGCGCACGCCAGAGCTACCCACGCTCAAATGCCCCAGGCCTGGCGATGACCTAGTCTTGTACCTCTCCACAACAAGCAACAGATCAGTCCTCATTAAGGAGGAAGGCGACAAACAATGGGTCTCAGTCCTCCACACCTTACAATCGGAGAGACAAGGTACCCTAAAGGAAAGCTATCTTCTCATTAGCAGCCGAGGCGCCCTCTACTGCACGCGGACCCTTAGGTATGGAAAGCACTCTCCGTGTATCTTTCCACCCCGTGACTAATAACGTTGCAGTAATATGAAGCCCTCATCGCGGGCCTCAAGCTAGCCATCAAGGCGGGCATTCGCCGAATCCACGTGCACGTTGCGAATATGAAGATTCACAACTAGTGATACACCAAGTACAGGGGATGATCGAGTGCAAGGATGCTACTCTGGTCAAATACCTGAAACTTGTCAATCAACTCTGGACAAACTTTGAGGAGGCGATCTTCATTCATATTCCCCGTTCCGAGAACACCATCGCAGATATGCTCTCAAAGGGGAAAACACATTCGACGGTGGAAACCTTGGGGCGGCCATCTATAGATGGGACTGTGGACATTGGCTCCCTTGAAACAATAGACCAGGATGATTTGCGAACCCCCATCATCGCTGATCTAAAGGGGGCGGACACAGACCTTCGCACTCGCGCTCGAGTAACAAGATTCGTCCTCGTGAACGGGCTGCTGTGGCATCGCGGGGTCTCCTCACCACTCCAACGATGCCTCACCACCAAGGAGGGACTTTGTGTATTGGAATCCATCCACCAGGGCAGCTGCGGTGCCCACATTGCAGCTGAGGCACTAGCACACAAAGTCCTTCGCCAAGGGTACTACTGGCCTACCTTGAAGAAAGATGCAGCCTCACTGGTCAGAACATGCCATCAATGCCAGGTCAACTCACGCATCCAATGATTACCATCAACGGAGTCCCCCGCACTCACAAATCCCGTACCCTTCGCTCTTTGGGGCCTTGACCTTATCGGGCCAATGCCAAAGGCGATAGGCCAGTACCAGCCTTACGTGTTGTCGCCGTGGACTACTTCACTAAGTGGATTGAGGTCGAACCATTGGTGAAGATCACGTCCTCCAAAATCATCAGCTTCTGTGGAAGAACATCGTCTGCAGATATGGCAGCCCTCGCGCCATCATCACGCATAATGGAAGCTAATTTGCTAGCCACAGCGTCCAACAATGGGCTGAAGACAATAAGATCCGCATGCTCTACGCCCCAGTAGCTCACCCCCAGTCCAACGGCCAGGTTGAGGTAACCAACCGCACAATAAAGGAAGGGCTCAAGAAACGCCTGGCTGGCGCAAAAGGGAGATGGGTTGATGAACTCCCCAGTGTCCTATGGGACTATAGGACAACAAAGAGAACACCAACGGGGGAGACACCTTTCTCCCTGGTCTATGGCACAGATGCACTCCTCCCCATAGAAGCAGACTTCCCAACAATAAGGATGATCAACTTCAACGATGAGGCCAACAATCAAGGACTCCGCGCCAAACTAGACCTGCTTGAGGAACTCCGTGAGGGAGCGCGGCTTCGCCAGTTTGCCCTCAAACAGCGTCTCAACTTGCAACACGACGCTAAAGTCAGACCAAAGGCACTCAAGCCAGGAGGCCTCGCCCTACTTAGATCAGCCATCGCCGCTCGCGACCCCAAACAGGGCGTCCTGCGACCCAACTGGGACGGTCCTTACATCATCCACAAACAAGTCCGGCCGGGCGTCTACGAGTTACAGGACCAGGATGGAAGACACCTACCTCGCAACTTCCACGCGGACGACCTTCGCCCATACTACGTGTAAATCATGGTAATCCCATGGCTTGAATGAATGATATGTCGCTCCACTTCTTAACGCTAACAGAGAATAATAACATCAACGACCACCCAAACGCCTTCTGCACCCGACCGGTCAGAACGGCTAACGCCTAACCTATTAAGGTAACGGCATAAGACCTTGTCAGGTCACCCATATACGCGAACGCGCGTACACTACCCAAGGGCATCGCCAACGCGAACCTTGCGAGCAATCTTTGGGACCCCGCGATGCGAATCCCAACAGACCCCAAGCTTGAAACAGCTTTGCAGAGGTCTCTGATGGCTTCGCCCATGCGAACCTCAGACAATCCCTCGAAAAATCTTTGGGACCCCGCGACGCGAATCCCAATAGACCCCAAGCTTGAAACAGCTTTGCAGAGGTCTCTGATGGATTCGTCAATGCGAACCTCAGATAATCCCTCGCAGGATCTTTGGGCCCCGCAATGCGAACCCCAAAGGATCCCCAACGACTTAGCCTAGTGATTCGCTAACGTCCCCTACAAGGCTATCGCAGAAATAAAAGAGCGACAAGGTAACTGAAAACCTCTTCATTTCAAGGTCAGGATTATACATTTACAGGCAAAATTGCGATGGCTCAGGGGCCATACTACCTAAAAGGGGGGTCGAACACATGACCAAAAGCCCCTTCCTAATCTAGCAAGGCGTACCAGCCTGCCCCCATCTTCTTCCCTTGCTCACCCCAGTCAAGCAGGGTGCTCGCCTCAGGATCACTAGTCTTGGAGGCGTCCAGGGCTCCCAAGTCCAGCCCAGGATGTAGCTGCTCTGCTTGGAAGCGGCATCGCAGCCAACCTTCCTCGTATCCTTGCGCTCCAACTTCGCCCTGCGCCTGGAGCTCATCAATCCTCTGCCTTAGGCGAGGCCACCTATCAGGGATCTTCACTTGGTAAGATGACGTATGTGCAGGATCCTCTCCAGGATATAACGTCAACCCAAGATCTCGCTCGAGATCCCACACCCCCTGCAGCGCGCCCATCATGTCTGACAGCAGGTCAAAATGCTCACGCGCGATGTCCAGCCTATCAAGCTCCGCGTTCTCAAGCCTCTCTGCAGTCTCCTTCAGACAGATCTCCGTTTTAGACTTTAGAGAAGAGAACGCCGTCTTTAAAACAAAGACTTCGGCATTCTTCTCGGCGAGCTCATCCTCTCTCTTCGCCAGCTCCGCCTCGCGGGCGGGGCACCAAGCCAGAAGCTTCTCCAGGAGCGCGTCCCTCTGCAGATGCACCAGGCGAGACTCCTCCTTCTCCCTGGTAAGGGCCGCGCACCAGGTCTCCAGCTCAGCCACCCTCTTGTTGGCCCTCTCCGCCTCAGCCTTGGCAACGTGGACGGTTTCCACTTCCTTCTTCAAGCGAGCGATCTCGCTAATCTGGGCATGGTCCCTCGCATTCGCGTAGCTCAGGAACTGGTGCCACTAGCTGAGACCAGCGTACTCGTTAACGGCAGCCTGCGATGAAATGGGTCAAACACAGAAGCTGGGAGACAAGAAAACAAAGGCACAGGGAGATGACTCACTTGAAGGTTGCGCTTGGCGGCCTCCTTCAAAAACTCAACTGGGGAGTCCAGGCTCCGATCCATCAACTCCCTATCGAAGGGAGTGCGAAGCCCCTCCAAACACGACAGCATTGCGCGCTCTCCCCCACACAACAAAGAGGAATTGTTGTTCAGGAGGAGGACAGGGTCCCAAGCTCCTTCCAGGGGCAGACCCTCCTCCTTATAGACTTGCGCCCTGAGGTCTTCCCTCAAGGCCTTCAAGGCACCAGGATCCTCAGTCCACTTGGGGGTCGCCTTAGCGATCTCGCGCTTCCTCTCGAGGAAGTGCGACCACACACCAGTCTCCTCCAGCACGGTCACTGCCGCACCCAAGTCCACCACGCTGTCACGAATACTGCATGGTGGGCGAGAGGGCTCCGCCTCTGCAATAAGGGACTTATTAGCACAACGAAGGAAACGTGAAAACGAGGAAATGAAGAATGAAACTCACCTTGCGAGGGGCCTTGATCCAAGCGCTGCCCCCAGAAGGTTCGCAAGGGTGGCGAACCACATCCCAAGCACTCGTTTGAGAGGGGACCTCATCCAACGCCAAAGCCCCATTTACGACATCGCTTGGAGGACCTGAGGGTGCTTCCTCTGGGGCCCCTTCCCGCTGGGAAGCCTGGCTGCTTGTTGGGGGAACACCCCCATCATCTCTCCCCACTCCAAGCTGAACATCACAAGGTGCGAGAACGCCACTCTCCGCGGGAACTGCGGACGCCTTAGCTCCAGTAGAACTGCCAGCCTTCGCGCTGGACTTGGACTTTCTTCGCATGGCCAGCAAGAGATCGCCGGCTGAGGAAATCTTCTTTGAGGGTCCCCCCACCTGGGGAGAGGCCTCAATCTGAGGGGAGGCCTCCGCTTGGGAAGAGAGAGGCAAAACAGCACTCTCAGAAGGAACTTCAGGACTCGCCCTGGGAGGGCTCGCCAGCAACCCAGACACAAAGGCGTCCATCCCAGTATCTTCAACTGGCGCCGCCGCTTTCAACTGGGAACCAGGGGCCTCCACCACCGGAGTCTCGCTAACCCCTTTCTCCCCAGAAACGCCTTCAGGGGCCCCCCTTGGGCACTTCATCAACACTGGGAGTCTCTCCCTGGATAGGACCTCGCGGAGCGGCCTGATCTGATCCGCGAGGAGCTTTCTCCCCAAGGCGCTGCGCCGCATCGCGGGACACCTTCTTCCTCTTCGCCTCTCCCACGAGCGGCACGCCTGAACCTGAGGCTGGCCTTTTCTTCCGCGAGGGTTGAACGACACCCAAAACCTTCTCCGCGGCAGGGGAAGCGTTTTCCCTATACGCGCACGCAAGGTGGATCTGCACCGCAGCGCGCATGGAATCCCTCTTGCTTTTCTCCTCGCCAGGGCGAGAGGGGGCATCTAGAAGAACAGAGATCAGTACACAGACAAGAAGATAAAAGAAACACCACTTAGAACACACCTCTGGGTCCCGCGAGGGCAGCGCGAAGCGCATCCACCACCTCACCGCGATGCGCGGGTGCCCAACCTTCATAAGGCGGAGGCACTTTAGGATCTATCAGGTGGCCGGTGCTAACACCAGCCCACCTAAGGACCACCTCATCCAGCTGGGTGAGGGAAAAAGGGAAAAGTGCATCGCACGAACTCCTCGCCAACACGTCGTCCAGCCACCCAAGGAGGCGAACGTATTCGCGCCACCTGTGCCCGTCCGCGTACAGAACAGGCCTTGGGGCCACACTCTGCACGGCCTCTGTAGTCCTCGCAACTGGGAACCGCCAGGACTCGTCCCTGCAAACGAAGAAAAAACTACCATGCCAGTCATGGTGGGACTTTAAAGGAATACCAAAAGACAAAGTCCCCCCAACATTGAGGGGAGTAACATGAAAAAATTGTCCCCCTGTTCGCAGCTCCAGCCGGTAGAAACGCAAGAAGACGTCCGCGAAGGGCTCCACCCCAGCCAACCGGCACGCCACGATGAACCCGGCGATATGGATGAAAGCGTTAGGGCCAAGCTGTGACGGTGGGAGACCCCACAGAGTACACAGGTCCTGGACAAGGGGGGCAGTGGAAATCTCAACCCAGAAGTCATCTGGGCGGTGTAGAGACAGAGGGAAGAATTCTCCAGGTTCTCCGGTGTCTGCGGGAGCTTCAACTCCTTGCACGGCCCAGTCCGCGCCGTGTATACATGCACGGCCTCGACAGGGAAGAAAGCCTTCTCAAGCTCCTGCTGAAGCTTATCAGGCTTCACAGCAGTCTTGTCCACGACGGGAACGACTGGGCGAGCAGGTTCTCTAGCAGCCATCACTACGACAGAACGAAAGAAAGCTTAGGAAGATGAACAGTCTGAGAGTAATTTCATCGAACACCTCGTAGGCAAAAGCGAAACGGGTGACCTCTTACCTGAAATTGCGAAGACAGAAGCGAACCAGCGCAAAAACAACAGGTGCGGTGAGGAATCGAGCACGTTCCACAAGTATCAAACTTAAACGCAAAAGCAGGAACAAACAACCAGGCAGAAAAGAAACGAGAATGAAGTTAAGGCAAGAGAGCGAAAAGCAAAAGGACAGAGATACGCGAAAGAAGCTGGCTATTTATAGGCACAGTCCTAACGAGACCGAAACGTCGCCTCAAATGGAGAGCTAATCCCAGTGGGACGCGTGTCAAAAACTGCTAACGGTAAGAAACGTTTGGCCTTCCGCCAAGACGACTATTCCCAACGGTAACTTTAAGCCAAAACGCGGAGTACAGGACCCTGCCCCTACTCCGCCTCTAGGAGGAGGCACCTTGGTACACTACCCAAGCAAATGCCCCCTCGCATCTCGCCCTTCGCGGGGCCATCAGCAGCAGCCAAGGGAACGCGCCGCGATCACACCGGATCACGCGAAGGCTTTGTCAAGGAAGCTTCGCACCTGCTGGCCTCGCCAGGACCTTGCGGGTTCGCATCTCCTGGCTTCGCCAGACAGGGCCTTCGCGAACCCTGAGCTTCGCCAACAATCACTTGGCAGCATGACAGACTGGGGAAAGGAGGCTGGGAATGGTCGTCCCCACGATCTACCCACGTTCTCTGCTACGTCTCCAGCCTTCCGCAACTCAAGGACGTGGAGGAGCACTCCACCACTCCCATCACGGGACAACCGCCACCTCAACGCCTCCTATAAAAGGATGGCTTGGGAAAGGTACACCCTATCTACACACCTCCACTCCTCTTTCTGCTCCTGAGTATTCTATTTTACGCCTTGCAGACTACTCCGGAGCTCAAGACCGTCGTTCCGACCGTTCTACCACCATTCAAGTATCTGGAAGTCTAGTCCCGTAAAGGAACCAGGCTATCAGATTTATTGAGCCATAACTCCCATGAAGGCTTGGAGCTCCTCCTTCATCTTCTTCAATCGGCCTCTCGTCATTGGATCTCCAAGTCCTTGGAAGGGACTTGACTCTTCTCTTGGTGCCTCGGGATGAGCTTGAGGGATGTCCACATCATAAGGATTACTCATGTTACCCACACCCGGTACGTAATTAAATTAATTACGCGTTTAAGTTTAATTACAGAGTTTTTGATAATTTTGTCTTGGGACTCGCATTGCATGTTTGGTAATTGTGGAATTAATTTGGTGATTTTTGGGGCAACCCGGGACGGATTTAGAATTTATTACGCAGCTGCGCGTAATTCCCAGGAATTGTGATTCTGAGTGGCTCGAGACTTATAATTGGAGAAGAAAAATATGTTTTATGGGTTTTATGATGTCCTGAGTAAGTGGTTAAAGTTTTGTTCCAATCGGAGTAAGTTTGGTAAAAAGTTTCATTTTCGGACTGAACGAAATTGTAATTTTGTAATGTGTGTGAGATAAATGAAAATTGCACATTTTTGGTAAAAAGAAAGGGAATGGGGCGGCTAGGAGAGGGAGAGAAGGGACAAGAGTCCCTTCTTGGTTGAAGAAGAAAAAGGAAAGAAAAGAATTAAGGAAGATGTATATGTATATATATAAATAATACATATATATATAGGTATAAAGAAAAGATTATTTTTGGTCAACTCTCTCATTTCTTCTTCTTCATCCGTTTCTCTCTCTCTCTCCCTCTCTTGTGTGCCGCCATTTTTGAAGCTTGAGCTCCATAACTGATCTTCGTCGTTTTGCGATTAAACTTCGAGGTAAGGTACTCAAATCGTTCATTGAGATGTGTAGATGAATAATCTGAAGTCTGTTTTGGAAGAATCAGTGTAGTTTGCAAGTTATGAGCATTTGAAATATTGGAGTGAATAGTGAAATGTGCTCCTTTGTGTGATACATTGGTTCCTAAGCGTTCCCGGCACCTTCTTGTGCATGTTTGATAACAGAACGTAGGAAGAAACGCGCCCGAGGTAGTGCCGAATCGCTTCGAAAAATCACGTGAAAAATCCAACGGATGATTCAGTGAAAGGTAAGGGTATTTTTGTGATCAGAGTGAAGTTCTGGTTCTGATAGTGTAATTGGTTATGTTAGAAAAGGCTCGGTGTGAAAGCCGTTTTTCCCGGCCCGAGCCTCGGTTTTGGCGCCATTGTTAATGGCTGATTCTGTGAATTCAAACATATACTGTATCTAGAGTGGTTTGTGAACAGGAGTGGTTTGGAAATTGGTGAAACTCGCCAAAATTTCTACCGGGACCGTCGATCGGGAATTCTGATTCGGACTTCAACCCAAGGTAAGGGTTCGGTGTTTGTTAGGAGTATTGCCTTGCGTAGCAAGCATACTCGGATATAGACTAAGGCTAGGTTTGGAAGAGGGGAGTGCCCCGATGACGCTAACCTAGTTTCGTGGTATAGACATTGCTTGTGCAGAAATCGATTGGGATTCCGATATACCTACGATGGTTATCGATGAATTGACCGAGTCGATATACCTACGATGGTTATCGATGATTCGTATTGATTGATTGATGGGGTCGCTCCCCGAGCTGGTAGCATGCTCTACCAACCGATTGTGACCGATATGCCTTGGCTATGCCAAGGGCATCACCGTTTTGATTGTGTTATTGATCGTGATTGTGATTGACCGATTTGCATTGCATATGGTAGCGTTGCATTGATTGAGCATATGATTGGTTGTTTGCTTTGTGTATCTTGTGTTTGTTCTGTTTTCAATTGCAGGTACATTGTATCAAATGATATTGATCACTGCACCATGTGTATACCTGCACTCTTACTAAGTTCTTGCGAGAACTTACCCCTATATCTACCATTTCAGGAAAAGGAAGGGAAAGGCAAGCCGCCGAGTAGTGGCGGGGTTGCTAGTTTGAAGGTTTTGGACTAGAGACAGCAGCAGTATCATCGAGTAGCGTGGTTGGATCCCGAGAGACCGCCACTTGGTTGGTTTTGTATTCCGAATCTGTTTCTGGCTCTGTATATTGTTCATAACATGCATGCTCCTTTTTGTTAGGCTTGGGATATGTGTATATGGTATGATTTGCATAGGTGTTAAGTTCAAGTTCGGAACCGTTCGATTTCGCGTTGAAAATTTAGGTTTTGGGCTTAGTAGGAGGGTCAGGCGACCCATTTCTTGGAGCAGGCGGTCGCCTGGACCCCTTTCGTAGGATACAGATGGTCAGGCGAGATCCAGGCGGCCCCTTTCCTGGAGCAGGCGGTCGCCTGGGCCCAGGAGGCAAATTGGTAAGTCCGGGCGGAAGGCCAGGCGACCCCTCTCCTCAGGTCAGGCGGTCGCCCGGGCTCATCAACTTTCTGGGCAGCAGGTCTTGAGGGCGAAAGTTCAGGCGACCGGTCTCATATGGGCTTGAGCTGGGCGGTCGCCTGGACCCTGAGTTTGGGGTTTTTGGTTCTTTTGAACCCCACTCGCGTAGGTAAGCATCTTGGGACTTGGTTGTGCAATAATGCTATGGTTTAAGGAAAATTTTGGGTGATCCCAAGGGGCGGTTGCCTTATTAGTGTTGTTATTGTGATAGGGTTGTGAGCGAACCGTCGCCCCCTCCCCCTTTCCCCGGTTTGGTCCGTTCTCAATGCGCTTGAGCGCGTGCGGGGTTTAAGGGGGGGTGACAACTCATGTTCTGTTGTATTTTGGAGCCTGCGGAGCAGGGGCGTGAGCTTGCCCATTTCAGTGGGAGCAAGACACGTGATTGTGTTCAGATGATCTCTTTTGCCTGCATGGCAAGTTAGTAAAACTAGTAGATAGAAAAGCATGGATTATGTGATTAAGTTTGGTGCATATATTATGGTGATGGATGTGAGTGAACCTTGTACTATCCATGTTGTAGAAGTGTGTTTGGTTGAAGTCATTTCAGGTTACAATTTCACGGTTTTTCTGTCAAACTCAGGATCAGACCATTCCGACCTTCCTACTACGTTCTGACACACCCCTCTCAAATCAACAAATCTTCAAACAAAAGGGCTTGAACCACCACACCAAGGGGACTCCGTTTACTGTTACCCAAGTCCGGTTCTCGCATTATGCCACCTAGCGTTCTGCATCACGTGAGCTTCCGCAGAGGGGGGTAACAGTAACAGCGGGGCTCGCCATGGATAGTTAGGTTTTATATCGTATACTTTTCATCTTTGGGTTTTGTAGGTTGCGGGTCGTAACACGACCAAAGTAAGTTTTTAACCGAGCAAAGTGTTCTCAGGCACCGGGCCTTCGAGAACAAGACTTTGCGGGCCGGGTCATGGGACCACTGCAAATAGCGGGTTTTGGTTAGACAGACTGTTTCAGCGGTTTCCGCCGCAGCTTCCGCTTCTGCCGTCGCGGGCGCTCGTGACAAGTTGGTATCAGAGCAGGTTAGGTTCGACCGTGTTGGTCACCCGAGAGGACGGAGTATGACCAGTTCCGTTGTGGACTTCTGAGGCAAGTATACCAATCCAGGAGTGGACTTCTTGGGGCAGTAATGCCAGTTCATTGATGAACTTCTACGGGAGATGACTTTGAGAGGAGAAGCTACTATTCCGTGTTCTATTCCGGGGTGGCTCTGTACGGAGTCTGGCCACCTCCTTATTTGAACCAGTTTGGAATGTGCGGTGGAGCAGCGGGCGGTCCTTCAAAGCATTTTGTTAAGATCAACTCCAGTGCTGGGATAGCTCTTCGGGGATGTTCAGGGTACTCCGGGTGGATTTGGTAATTGTTGGACATCGGGGCGCGCAGTGACTCGCGGGGCAAATACAGCTCGAGTGCGGGGTTCCGACATAATCCGGGTACCTTTATGATTGTTTAATTAGTCTTTTGGTGTGATTCTGTGATGTGATCATGATCTGACTCTATGACTTAGTATTCAAACATATATAATTCTGTGATTCTGGAAAGAACCTCTACATCATGCATTGCATTACACTACAGAGCCTTAGAATACAGCTGATAGCTTCTGTTGTGAGAATTAACTGTTCTGTGTACTTTGGTATATGGTTAGGATTGTTTTCAGGAAATGGTTAACACGTGTAGACAGCGTGATCAGTTTCCGGAGGGTAGGGACCGGGATCCCACGCCTCCGAGTATTAGGAGACGGATTTAGCAAAATCCAGGGTCTGAACAACCACAATCACCACCCCTGAATCTTCAACAGCCACAGATCGTCACCGTCACCCGAGCCCCGTAGGCGGGGGCGCCGGGGCGTCGGAAGTGGAAGCCGGAATGATGAAGGCAGGTCCATCGAGACTGCGCGCGTAGCGGACCCGAAAGGCGATTGTGGAAACAACCTGAAAATTTTCATACATAGAACAAAAATGAAATCTATGGTGAGTCTCGTCCCTCGAAAACGGGCGAGTACATCACCATCACCATACAAACAATTCATGTAATAACAACAAAGTAAGTACCGCCCTCCGAGGACGAGTACTTACGCAAATAACATAGAACATACGAGTTCTCCGCACCTAGGGTATCTAGCAAGCGCCAAGCGCTCGAATATGCAATGTAGAATATATATATATATATATATATATGTATACAATCATCACAACAATAAAACAGAAAATATGCACATGCAGCTACAGAGCCGACCCTAGGCCTAAACATCAAAATACCTCGCGCGGGATTCAGGCCTATTAGACAAAATCACAGCCCGCAAGTAACTGCTGCTGCTAAACACAACCAAGGCAGAAGCCTCACGGAAACCTACTTGCTGCTTACCGGACCTACCCGAAATCCAAAGACAGACCCAAAAGGGTGAGTCCTAAAAAGGACCCGTAAGGGATTTGGGGTAAGATAAGCATATGTAACCCTGCAAAAACAGAAAGATAGCAATATACGAATATATGCAATGCGAATACCGAATATCGTGCATGTAATAAAAGCAGATCGAATCCCGAAGGATGTGCGATACTAAATTGCCATAAACCCTTATAACAAATCGTAACGACGACCTCCCTCTAAGGGAGTCGAAGCCGAAGCTATTACGAAGCATGGTGCACCAGGGTAGCGAACCCACAACTGTCGTAGGGTTAATGCAGACAGTATGCCACAAGGCATACACCTACAAATTACGAACGTACCTTAAAGCGTAAATTTCCGAAATACCTGCAAAATAAGTGCAACAACACATACACCTACAGACTACGAGAATATGCCCTAGGCATATAATACCGAAATACTTGCAGAACAGAAAGTGAAACTAAACATACACCTATCTTACCAAAAATAGCAGAACCAAACCCTTACCTCACAAATCCAGAGTATTTGATCGATTCTGGACGACTTCCACACCGCGACCCGAAACTCAGAAACCTCTATTTTTCTAACTTCCGGACCTCAGAATCTGTCAATTCAAGCTGAATTAGCAACCTTACCAACCACACTACCAAACTACACCCCGACCCCAAAACCGAAAATCCGGCAGAATTTCCGTAAAATTCCAGATTTCCACAGAAACGTCAGAATTCAGAACCGACTTAGACAATGCAAGATTATACATTGACAAACACAATTCAACAAGCAGAACTGATCAAATCCAACCTTTAAACCCTTCCTCCCCGACACTTTTCCGATAAACCCGCAATATGGTAACTTTTCCATTCCATACCCGAAATCAATGTTTCAAACATCAAACCACACCTAAATCCAACCCCAATACCACTTTAGCATCCAATTCAACCAACATCAAACCCCAACATGGAAAAAGAATCATTCCAATAATTCGGTTCTTAACCAACATTTTATCCAACTTCCAATTCAATCCATTCAAGCCACCAAACAACCATTCTAATCACCAATTACACTTCTAAACCAAGAACACTAACCAATTGCATCCAAAACAACCAAATTCAACATTGAACATCAACATACATATTCGGCCATTTGGGGGTTTCCAACCCAACTTGTTTTCCATCAAATTGAATCCATACATAAGCTTAGAATCATGCTAGGATTAACATACTTGAAGCATGATTCAAGAAGACAAACACACATCAACTTAGAATTTCCAAGAAATTCGGCCAAAATGGGGCTTTTTCATCCAAGGAGTTTCTCCAAAATCTAACACTTGATTATCACTCCCCTACAACCCAAGAACATCATACTAAAAGATGGGAGGAAGAGAATCATCCTAGCATGTAGTGAAGAACAAACCCAAAATTTACAAAATCTCCTCTTTTCCTTCACTAACTCATGTTTCCAACATGAAAAGAGAAGAAAGAAGGAAGCTTACCAAAGATTGATGCCAAAGCCTTGATAATTTCAGCCAAGATGAAGAACTTCAAGCTTGGAGGTGAGCTCCCATGGTGGCGGATTGCAAGGAGGAAGAAGAAGAAGAAATGAAATATTAAGCCATATATGAAATAAGCCTTACATATAATTTCTTTTCTTTTTCCCATACCATTTCATCTTAAAATGAAAATAGGACAAGTGTCCCTCATTCCTTCCCATTTCTGCCGAAACATGCTGCTGCCCATGCTCCATTATTTTTGTTTTGTAGCCAAATACAAATTAATCTCCAAACTTTTCCAAAAGTTCCAATTTTGGCCCAAACGCAATTACCGAACTCCAAATTAAACGAAACTTGGACACAATCCTCAGAATATTATAACATTCGTAAAACATGTTCTAAAAGTCCATTTACAATTCCAGAGTGTCCTACCGAGCTCACGAACCCGAACAAATACCGACGTGCGAGCGTGTCAACCTGACCCAAAATTCTGTCACACCAAAATTCCCCAAAAATACTCATAAAATCCATCTTGAATTATAACATAACCTACCTTGGAGCCATCGGAGAAATTCCATCCCGAGCCCCGGGAGTCGCCCGGGACCAAACGTCCCGCCCCAAATATTATTCTCCATAGAAACCTCTGGGACATTCCCACGACTCCAAAACTGCAAACGGCATCTCAATCTGAGGTCTCGGGAGCGCTACCGAGCCAGCTGTACATCCCGAGACAACCCTGACAACCCCCCGGCGCCGGAAAAATATTTTCGGCGGAAACGTCCGGGGGACCCACACGACCTCAAAAACGAAAGGGTGATTTGGTACAGGTGTTGGGTCAGGTACAGGTACCTTACTGCCGGTACAGCATGTTTAGGGACAGTAGCAGGTGCAGGGAGATCTGATCATGCCACAGTAGGAGCATTCTGATCAGGAGGTGAACAGTGAGACTCAAGACCACTACTCGCCTCAGTATTCTGAAACAGTAAGGGATAGACTCCTAGGAGGAGGAGAACGAAGATCGCAGACCCTTGTGCACGGAGGGTACGATCGGAGGTCGGGCCCGCGGCCCGACCAGGTCGTTCTGGCTAGGAGCCAGTTTCTGTTTTCCAATGAGATGGCACGGAATTGCGTGATATCCATTGGTAGGCACAAAATTTTGTTGGATCTGTTGGTGTTGAACATATCGGAGTACGACATTATTCTTGGGATGAATTGGCTACCCAAGAATTCTGTGCACATTTGTTGTGCTGACCGTAACACTACAATTCTGGAGAGGTACTGCCTCTCTCTGTTTCAGCCAATGTGGATATCATGAAGCGCAGCAGGGAACTGCAGGTTCTAGATCGGATCCTGATAGTAGATTAAGAGGAGTGCTACGATTTGAATACGGCAGACACTCGACTGGAGCTGGACGAGATTCCAGTGGTTCGGGATTTTCCGCAGGTATTTCCGGTGGATTTGCCCGGGATGCCACCGGATGCCACCCTGATCTCTATTCCTCCTTATCGGATGGCGATAGTGGAGATGGTTGAGCTGGAAAAGCAGCTGGAGGAACTTCAGGAGAAAGGCTTCATCCCATCGAGCACTTCAACATGGGGGTGCTCCGGTTCTGTTTGGCAAGGAAAAGGACGGATCACTCCGTTTGTGTATTGACTACAGACGGTTGAATGCCATCACTATTAAGAATTAGTACCCACTGCCTAGGATTGATGATTTCTTTGATCAGTTGAGAGGTGCGAGGATCTTTTGAAAGATCGATCTACGATCAGGGTACTTTCAGTTACGGGTAAAGGAGGAGGATATACCGAAGACTGCTTTCCGTACTCGGTATGGGCAATACGAGTATACGGTTATGCCGTTTGGCTTGACCAACGCACCGGCAACGTTCATGGACATGATGAACCGGGTGTTCCGACCGTACCCGGACTCTTTTGTGGTGGTCTTCATCGATGACATCCTGGTTTATTCCAGGGATGAGGACTTGCACCTGGAGCATTTAAGGGTTGTAGTGTTGTAGATCCTGAGAAAGTTAAGGCTGTGCAGGATTGGAAGCAACCGACCTCGGTATGTGAGATCAGGAGATTTGTACTGAGATTCTCCATTTTGGCTTCCCACTTACTCAGTTGACCAAGAAGGGGCAGCCGTATGTGTGGATCGAGAAATGTGAACAGAATTTCCAGGAGTTGAAGCGGCAGCTGACCAACGCGCTGATCTTGATCTTACCAGACCCGAGCCTACCATATGTGGTCTACGCAGACGCATCTAGGTCAGGGTTAGGATGTGTGTTGATGCAAGAGCGGAATGTGATAGCTTATGGGTCGAGACAACTTCGACCGCATGAGCAGAACTATCCGACACACGATCTGGAGTTGGCTGCGGTAATCTATGCGTTGAAGCAATGGTGACACTATTTGCTCGATAGCAAGTTTCAGATCTTTACCGATCACAAGAGTCTGAAATATCTGTTCACCCAAAAGGGGTTGAACATGAGGCAGCGCAGGTGGCTCGAGTACATCAAGGACTATGATTATAGTTTCGAGTACACCGCCGGTAAAGGCAATACAGTTGTCGATGCTCTGAGCAGGAAGTACACCGGTTTGGTCAAGGGAGGTAACACTGAAGACCAGACCGAAGAGAATGATCTGACGTGCCTTTGGCACAAGTGCCAACTTTGGGAGCGTGCTCAGGTGTACACTTTGACCACTCATTTGGAGTGGCTTGACAGAGTGCGCAAAGCACAAGGAAGGGATCTGGGGTTGAAGAAGTTGTCTGGAGAGGACCTGGGAGCACTGCTACCGGTATTCCAGTACAGGCAGGGACTGCTGTACTATGGGAAATGTTTATATGTGATATGATCACGGGTAGTGTGGGTGTGATCAACGCTACGGATCTAGCTTGGCGGAGGCGAACGTGGATAAACGAAGAACAGATTTCGGCCACGCGAACCTCCTCACTACGAGGTGAAGCAATGCGCGTGATAATGCCTGGGAATGAAGACGGGATCTAGCACCTCTTGACTACAAGGTCAAGCAATACTAGATATTATGTTTGGATCCTCTTGCATGGATCACTAGGGAAATGGAAATGCAAGAATGGAGAACACAAAAGCCGATGTCTCACTTGGAGAGTTTCAGCCGAATTGCTTAATTCAATATTATGTTCTAGGTTACAATGTTGTCTATAACTAGCTTAAATAGTGAGAAGAAATGTGAGAAGCAAAGGGGTTATTTCGGCTGTGCATGCGTGCAGAAAGCATAAAGTGCTTTTGCATGCATGCAAGGCGAAAAGCTTCCAAAAAGGTGAAAAAGGTAAAGCTAGCCTAAAAGTGTTCAGACGCCTTTTGCATGTAAAGTGGATATTTGTCTTCCCGAGTATCTTCAGAGGAAGGACGCCTTGGTACGCTGGTCGGCCAATTGCTAAGTGTGGAGGCTTCACCGGGTGCCTTCGCCTGGGGCCTTCGCGGGAGCGTCTTCGCCTGAGGCCTTCGCAGGGACGTCTTCGCGGGATGGCTTCGTGGGGGCGCCTTCGCCTGAGGCCTTCACGGGGGCGCTTGCGCCAGGGGACTTCGCAGGGGCGCCTTCGCTTGGGGCCTTCGCGGGGGCGCCTTTGCCTAGGGCCTTCGCTTGTGTCATGGACCTGCGTTCCAGAGCTTCGCCTAGAGGTCTCGCCTGAGCGGCTTTGCGTGCGACGAGAGGCTTCACATAGGGGCCTTGCCCAGAGACTTCGCATGGGCGGTTTTGTCTTGGGGCTTCGCCTTACCTGTGCAGCTGCGCACAGGGGCCTCGCCGGGGGACCTTGCTTGGTGGCAAATCAGTGCGCGTGATCGCCACGTTCCGGTTTGACTTGCGTGTCACGACATTGACGGAAGCCATTAGGTCGACTTTGCGTACTAGAGCGCGATTGTCGAGGAATAGAGAGATCCTCTGAGGTTGTGATTTGACGAGTCGCGTTGAGTAGTTGTAAAACGTTACCCCTTTAGGTATGAATAGTGAATGTATTTATAGTCCCATGTCTCAGTGGCATTATTGTAATATCTCAATGTAAGGTGATTATATATTTTAGGTCATATATGCACTTCGGGAAGTATAGTTCGGGAACGTCCTCAATCTTTATTCGGGTTATATGCTAGTTTTTTAATGGGGCCCTTATTTCTGGCTTATGCGTGGGCCTTGTGTTAGGCCTTTTATGCGTATTTGGGCCTGGCGGCCATCAAGTCCCCCCCAAGCCCTTTTGGCCGACTAAAAGGAGTCCAAAGTTCTTTTCTTGAAGATCCATTTTAGAATGTCTGTGAGTCATGTTCGGGAAACTGCTTGGTTCGGGATACTTTCTTTGTTCGGGCATCTGATTCATCTTCTGTTCGGGTAGCTGAGTCTGTATTTTGAAAACATTGTTCGGGCGTGTGTTCCTTTCTACTAATGTGTTCGGGAAACTGAAGATGATTCCCCTTTTCTCGAACATAGTTCGGGCTTCCGAGTAGTCTCCCATATTATTGTGTTCGGGAAACTGAGGATGTAAATTCCTCCTTTTCTCGAACAATGTTCGTTCTTCTGAATCGTTTCCCGTACTATTGTGTTCGGGAAACTGAGGATGTTGATTCCTCCTTGTGTCTCGAACAATGTTCGGGCTTCAATCGCTTTCCCGTACTTTTGTGTTCGGGAAACTGAGGATGTTGATTCCTCCTTTTGTCTCGAACAATGTTCGGGCTTCTGAATCGTTTCCCGTACCATTGTGTTCGGGAAACTGAGGATGTTGATTCCTCCTTTTGTCTCGAACAATGTTCGGTATTCTGAATCGTTTCCCGTACTATTGTGTTCGGGAAACTGAGGATGTTGATTCCTCCTTTTGTCTCGAACAATGTTCGGGCTTCAATCGCTTCGAGATTTTCTCATTCGGGATCTCGCCACGGTTGGTATTCCCAACGGTTATTTTTGAATCGACGGTGGAGATCACATGTCGCTTGGCGATTCATCTGCCCGATCTTTTCTATAAATGTGAGTTGAGCCTCACTTTCATTTGCATCTCTCAAGCTCTTCTCTCCTCACAATAAAATCACGACGGACAATCCCACGCTCCAGAGGCTGTTAGTATCTTCAAGAGGTGGAGGACTGTTGAAGAATCTAATCCGTAAGACTTTTTCCCCTTTCCTCGGAGAAACCACCGCACGGACGGTTACAGAGGTTCGTCCGCCGTCCATCAATTCTACCGACTCCACCGTCGAGTTGTTGACGTCGTTGCTGTCAGCCCATCTTTTAGCCTTCTTCCAGCGAGCCGCCACTGTCTCCTCCGGCCATTTACCCGAGGTACATGAGAATGACTCCTACTTTTCCCACCCCTTCTACTGTTCGTCCTTCAGGTTGCCTTTTAGAGACCAAGGGCGAGATTCCCAAGGTTGGTGGTCCGAGATTGAGAACTACCGGAGTAAGGCAACTCCAGAGTTAATAAAAGAGTGGCAATCCACTCATTTTGTCCCGATGACGGTGCGTACTCGGGTTCCGTCTCCGGAATGCCGGGCGTATGAGCCTGGTAAAGGCTGGTTGGTGATCTTCAAGGATCAATCGCGCGCGGCTCCGCTTCCCCGCACTCCATTTGTTCGGCAGTTGGCGGAATCCCACGGACTTGCCGTTAACCAATTCAGCCCGAATACCTACCGCCACATAAACGCCTATCTCATTCTCTCGTGCTCGCTCGAGATAGAGCCAACCATATCCACTTTCCTCCAAGACTATAAAGTGAATGTGGTCCCGAGGAACTGCTTTCTACTTCTTCGCCCGGGTCCTCCTATCAGAAAATTCAACTTCGTTTGGAATTTGCCAACCAGCCGCAAGGGATGGCATCGGGAATTTTTCTTCATGAAGCCTCGATGCGTCATGGGGCCTGCAAACCGCGCAGAAGGTAGGAGGGCTGCCGGACGTGCGTAATCCTCGGCGATTGCTGAAGGGGCTGCCGCCAAGGAGAATTATGACCGGTTCGACAATAAAATCCGACCATTGCTCCTTGGTGCGGGATGGACCGAAGGAAGTCCTCCCTTTCCTTTGTACTCGAGGCTGATTACCCAAGGGGTCCTTTCTCACTTGGGTATTATTCAGGGGACTTGGGGAGTTGGGCATCCGGGAGTCTCCCCTTCGACCCGAGACTTGGCCTTGGTGCATCGTCTTCGGGCGAGACGCCCTTCGAGGATTTCAAGAAAGGTTTATATCGTTCTTCTGTTCATAGATGCATTCGTTTGGTATTAACTAATTCTTCCCCTTTTGCATAAATGGAGCCCGAGTTTGATCTCAGTGCCATCTTTCGGGACGCGAAGGAGAAGAAACCGAGCTCTAAAGCCGGTGGTTCGAGGCCCGCCGCAGCTGAGAAGAAGCGGAAGAGGGGTCCTTCGGTTGATGCTGAGGCTGGAAGTCAGCCTGCTGAGAAGTCTGCCGGGGAAGTTCCATCCCCGGTTCATATGGAAGGGCAGCCTACTCGGGATGATGTATATGATATGCTGCAAAACTCCCCCGAACGAATCAGGAGGGCTAGGGGGAAGTTTGTAGCCTCGAGGATGACCGAGCAAAGCGCCCCGGAGGTCCCACCAATCGAGCTTCAACTAGGTAACCAGTTTGTGAAGTTACGCACCGCTTTTGGAACTTATTCGAAATCTGTCCCGAATGTTCGGTGAAGACCCGCCGCATGACGTGGTTCGATCTCATTTTTGTACGTTAGGTCCGGACTGGAAAGAGTGCCAGAAGAGAGGAGGCGGATGCGGGACGAGAAGCTCTCGCACTGGGAGCAATCTCATTCCTCGGGAGCCGGGTGGCTGATCCACGAGGATCAAAACATCCTTGATGATGAAGACGTCAAGGATATGGCTCCCGAGCTTTTGAAGGGACCGCCACTGCCCGAACCAGGGAGTGCTTAGAGCACTTCTACCCTGACTTGGACGTCGCCGCTTCAAAAGTGGCCGTCCTCGGGTACCAGTTAGTACTTGGTTGCTTATTTCTTAAGTCTGGGCTTTCGGGTTAATACCGCGGGAAAATAATCCTTTATGACGATGCGCAGTGGCCACAATGGGCGGGTGGCTTTCCCGAATCACCCGAGGCCAAACCGATCCGATCGGAGGCCGAGCAACGGGCGACCAAAGCCATAGCCGTGGTGGCTAAGCTGATCCAAATGAGTCCACCACTATGAGCAGCTTGCCGCGGCATTCCCGCATTCTCCTCCAAACTCGAGCTTCCCGAAGGCTCACACATTCGGGAGAACCTCAGCCCGGCCGAAGCTGATGATTTCGCTTTGGCTGAGGTTGCTTTCTTAAGCGCGGTCAAAGAGCACCGCCATTCAGAGGACGCTCTTCGGGAAGAAGTTCGCTTGCTCAAGACTGAAAAAGAGAAGGTCCAGGTTGACTTCGCCAATCGAAAGAGCATCATGAGCACGAGCTACGGGTCAAGGATGAGGAGAACCAGAGACTTCGGGATGAGCTTGCCGCAGCTTCGTGCCAAGCTCCCGAAGTATCAAAGGCGCCAAGGATTCTCGTGGATATGGCCGTTGACAAATATACCTTCGGGTTTTGTTTGGCCAGAAGCAAATCGTTGAGCGCAACCCTCATGTTGACCTGTCCGGCTTGACGGGAATGAGGAGCCCGAAGAGGATCCCGCTGGTACGGGACGAATTTATGCACCCACCCGAACCAAGAATCGCTGACGATTTTGCGGATCCTCGGTGATGTACTCTTTTCCTTTTTGCACCCATTTTTGTAATCCCGCCTCGGGCGTTATCAATGAAAAATATTCAAGGATTGGATCAACACTTGTTTTCGAACTCAATAGTGCTTTATTATTCCCGGTCATACAAAATACTTCTTCAATGCTTCGGAATGGAAAGAGTTAGCCAATTCCCTTCCTTCGGGATCCGATAACTTGTATACTCCTTTCCTTTCTTCGGCGATGACTTCGAATGGGCCTTCCCGCTTGGGGCAACGCGCCCTTTCGGTCTTCGGGATCCCAGCTTTGGTTTGCCGTAGGACCAAATCACCCACTTTGATATTTTTTGCCTTCACTTTTGAATTTGTTGCAGATGCGGTTCTTTGTTGAAAAGCTTTCCTTCGCAGCTCTGCTTCATCTCTTCTTCCTTCGAGTAAGTCTAAATTTGCCCGTAAACCTTGCTCATTCGCTACTTCCTCGAACACTTCGGTTCTGAGGGAGGAATTCGCTACTTCAATCGGGATCAGTGCCTCGGTCCCGTATGTCAAAGAGAACGGGGTTTCTCCAGTTGACCTTCGGGGCGTGGTCCGGTAACTCCATAAAACATGGGGGAGTTCTCCGGCCATTTCCCTTTGCCTTCCCAAGTCTTGCTTTTAAACCATCCTTCAACGCTCGATTGGATACCTCCACTTGGCCATTGCTCGCGGGTGGGCGACCGGGCAAAATGAATCTTGATTCCGAATCCTCGGCGAAGTCCTCGAATCCACCGCCGCTGAACCGAGCTCCGTTATCGGCAACAAGGACCTTCGGGCACCGAACTCGCATATGATGTTCTTCCAGAGAAACTTTCGGATGTTTTCAGCCGTAATTGTAGCCAGTGGTTCGGCTTCTATCCACTTGGTGAAGTAGTCTACGGCGACTACACAATACTTCAGTCCTCCGGGAGCGGTAGGCAAGGCCCCGATCAGGTCGATTCCCCATACGGCGAACGGTATAGGGTAATCCGAGGACGATACGTACTCCGAGGGGACTCTCTCGTATTCGAGCGTGTTCTTGACACTTCTTGCACTTGTTTACTAGTCTCCTTGCGTCTTCCTTGAGGGTAGGCCAAAAGAACCCTTGCCTTAGTATGACCGCCGCTAACGCGTCCGACTTAATGTGCGACCCGCAGGTGCCTTCATGGGTTTCTCTCAGAATGTCCTCGGTGTCTCCTTCTCCGACGCATTTTTGCAACGGGGAAGAGAATCCCTTACGGTACATACTATCCCCAATTATGACAAACTTGCTGGCCTTTCTCCTGATGTTGGCGGCTTCGGTTGATTGTCCGGGAGTACCCCTTCATCGAGGTACTTCCAATAGGGGGTCCTCCATCCCGAGGTAATGCAGCCTATCCGGGAGTAATCGACGCAAGGCTCACTCCTTATTTCGTCGTAAGAGGCTGACTTCGACAGCTGATCGGCCTCCGAATTGAGAGACCTCGGGATCTTCTCGATACACAGCTTCTCGAAATCCGCGGCCAATTTTCTAGCTACCTCGGCGTATTTCTTGAGACTTGGTTCTCTGACCTCGTACTCCCCATTCATCTGCTGAACGAGGAGGTTTGAGTCGCTACACGCTTTCAGTGATCGGATTCCCGCCTTTTTGACTAATTCCAGACCAGCAATAAGGGCTTCATATTCGGCTACGTTGTTCGTTACCGGGAAATTGAACTTAATTGACTTAGTAGCCTTCATTCCTTCCGGGCCTTCGAGAACTAGTCCGGCACCTTGCTTGTCCGATCCCAAGCTCCATCCACGTGTAGGGTCCAGGCCGGACTATCCTCGTTCAAAGAATCCTCACTTTCGGATTCCTTGGGTAATTCCGCGATAAAATCCGCCAACGCCTGCGCTTTGATTGCTCTTCGAGGTTCGTATTTGATCTCGTACTCGCTTAGTTCTACGCACCACTTTGACAGCCTTCCGGAGTGGTCTACCCGTTTTAAGATGTCCTTGATAGGGACATTACTTCGAACAATGATAGAAAACCCGAGGAAGTATGGCTTCAGTCTTCTGGCTGATAGGACCAGAGAGTACACCGCTTTCTGGATCATCGGATAGTTGAGCTCGGCCCCGTGCAATGATTTGCTTACATAGTAGACCGGCCACTGCTTTCCTTGGTCATCTTCTTGAACAAGTACCGAACTAACGGCCTTTTCTCCTACTGCCAAGTATACAATGAGGGGTCTGTCCTCGGTCGGTTGCCGTAGCGTAGGCATTTCCAAGAGGTAGGCTCTGATTTCCTCCCATGCTTTCTGACATTCGGGATTCCAACTGAACCTAGCTCGTTCCCTTGCGTTCTCGTCCTTAGATTTCTTCTCACCTTTCGCACTCCAATTCTACCGGGCTCCGCACCTTCTTTGATCAAGAGTTTGAAGAAGGGACGACACTTATCTCCATATCGAGATATAAAACGACCGAGGGCCGTGATCTTCCCGAGGAGTCTCTCACGCCCTTTATCGATGAAGGTGTTCTCACGCTTAGAGAGCTTCGATCTTTGCGGGATTCGCATCGATGCCGCGCTCGACACCATAAACCCGAGAAATTTCCCGGACGCATTCAAAACGCACTTATCCGGGTTCAATCGTATTCCATACTTTCGGATCTGCCCGAACACTTCTTCAATATCGCGGATTAGATTTTCTTCCTCCTTGCTTTTGATGATGATATCATCAACATAAACCTCGAGAATTCTTCCTATCTGTCCGGAGAATACCTTGTCCATCAATCTTTGGTAAGTTGCTCCGGCGTTCTTCAGTCCCGAAGGGCATTCTCGTATAACAAGGCCCCGCGCCGCTTATGAAGGACGCTTTTCTTCATCTGCCGGGTTCATTCTTATCTGATGATACCCACTGTAAGCATCAAGGAAAGAGAGCCTCGCGTGTCCGGCCGTGGAATCCACAAGCCTATCGATCGGAGGGGTTGGGTATGAATCCTTCGGGCAAGCATCATTTACGTTAGTAAAATCGATGCACATGCGCAACTTGTCGCTATCCTCTCGGGTTGCCACCACGGGATTGCTTAACCATTCGGGATACGATACTTCCCTTATGACTCCCGCATCGAGGAGTTTCGAAATTTGCTCTTTGATGAAGGCCCTTTTGAATGGAGCGTTATTTCTTTTCTTCTGCCTTATGGGTCTTGAATTCGGATTGATGTGCAGGCTGTGTTGTATTACCTTCGGGTCGATCCCGGGCATGTCACTCGGAGAGTAGGCGAACAAATCTTTATTCATTCGAAGCAAGTTTACAAGATTTTCCTTACTCCCTCGGGCAAGTCTTTCGCAATTCTCGTTGTCCTATCTCCTTCCAAGACGATGTCTTCGGTATCCGCTTTCCCCTTATCTTCCTTCGAGCAGCCCGGAGTAGGATCCTTCTGAGCTATTGCCATGACATCCTTGGCCTCTCTTTGGCTCACGTAAATCGAGGCGTCTCCTCATCCGTGGCGAACGTGATGGTCGGTATTTCACGCCGGTCCTCATGTGAATAGCCACCGGGTTTCTCTCCGATGATAGCATTGTACGCAGAGGGGACATAGAGGACAAGCCACTTTACCCTCAGCATATTGTATCGGGGTTGACCTTCGGGGCCGACCCCGAGGAACATCGCAGGGAGCTCAATGGAGCCTAATACTGGTATCTCGTCCGGGCCTACTCCGTAGGTTGCTGTCTTGACGGGATTCAATCGGCTCGATTTAAGCTTGAGGCCTTCATAAGCTTTCCTGAACAACACGTCTGCATTTGAGCCGTCATCGCATAGAACCCTCTTGACATCTATGGTTCCGATTCGGAGGGTGATGATGAGCGGGTCATAATGTGGGAGACTCTAGACTGACCCGTCCGCTCGTTTGACTCTCGAAGATGGATCTCCGTAGCTTAAAGAGGCTATCTCTCTTGCTTTCCTCTTCCTCGCGTTTGACCCTAGGGTGGTCGTTATGGTGTTTAGGATCCCAGTGGGTTGTGGCGGAGCCATCTTCTCTTTCCCTTTTTGTTCGGTCCCGATGAATCTTCTTCGGCCTTCCCCTTGCCTCGGGAAATTTCTTCGCTCCGAGGCATCTTCAGATATTCCCCCAGGGAGCCTCTCTTGATGAGGTGCTCTATGTACCTCTTCAGCTGATGGCATTGTTCAGTTTCATGGCCGGTGTCTCTATGAAACTGGCAATACTTGGACGAATCACGCCGCCCCTTCCGGCATGGCCCCGGCCGCTTAATATTCCCGGCACCTTGTCTCCGGAGGGCAGCGAGGATACTAGCCCGAGACGTATTAAGGGGGTGAAGATCGGATTTCTCTCGAAAGCTCTCTTCGGTCCTCCCCACCCCCTGCTGCTTGGCCGACGGGTTCCTCGGGTTCTCCTTCCTTGGTTCTCGATTATCTCGCTGTCCCGCTTTCCTTCGCGCCGAGACAACATCTCTTGAGCAATCATATGCTCTGGGTGACAGATACATTTCTTCGACGCTCGTGAAGTTCTTCCGAGATAACTCGTAAGCCAGCGCGAGTTGGGGATGAGCGCCTTCGTGAATGCCATGATGCGAATGTTGTCCGTCGATCGACGCGTGAACGGCTTCTCGGTTGAACCTCTCGACGAACTCCCGAATACTCGTTCGGTCTTTGTTTGATGTCAAACATCTGGATGGCCCTTTTCGCTGACCTCTTGCATCCGATGAAGTGTGTTGTGAATTTGGTGGCCAGGTCCCCGAATGATGACACCGAGTTCGGGAGGAGCGAGTTGTACCAAGCGGAGGCCGGACCTCCTAAAGCTACTTCGAAGCACTTACACAAGGCCGCCTCGTTGGCTCCTTTCAGCTCCATTGCTCTCTTATACTTGCGGACAAAGGCGCTGTGGTCTCCCGAACCTTGGTACACTTCCAACGGATGCGGTAAGTTAAATATTCGGGGCATCTCAAGGCGTCCCGAATCTCGCTGGTGAATGGTCCTTCATCGTGATGTCCTCGCATTTGGGCTCGGGAATGCCCGAGTTTCTCTCGACTCGCTCCAGCGATGCAGCAGCTTGCCTGATCACATCGTCCCGTGGATCACCATGCACCAGCCTCTCGGCCTTGGGGATCGGTCTCTCTTGTACTCCTCGGGACCTCGAGCGCTGCCGGCTTCGACGGTCCGGAGTAGGATCTTGTTGCGATCCTGCCTTCTGGCTACCATATCCAGATCGATTATGCCGTGATAACTGCCTGTCACGAGGTTGACAGGATTGACCACCTGGTCGCTCGGTTTCTTCGCTCTTCTGAAGGACCACCCGCATGCCTTGGACAAGATCGGGGTCCAAGTGCCGGATGTCGCCTGACGGTAGCCGGAAGTAGGACGTAGGAGGTTGCTCCATTGGACGATTCCTCCGGGAACCCCTATAGCTGGGATCGGCCGTGCGGCCGTTGGTGGAACCTTCTCCCTCCGGCCTGGATGATCGGGAACGGGAATGGCCCCCACGCTCAATCTGATTTTGGGGGCCACCGCGGTTCCCACAGACGGCGCCATTTGGTGGCAAATCAGTGCGCGTGATCGCCACGTTCCGGTTTGACTTGCGTGTCACGACATTGACGGAAGCCATTAGGTCGACTTTGCGTACTAGAGCGCGATTGTCGAGGAATAGAGAGATCCTCTGAGGTTGTGATTTGACGAGTCGCGTTGAGTAGTTGTAAAACGTTACCCCTTTAGGTATGAATAGTGAATGTATTTATAGTCCCATGTCTCAGGCATTATTGTAATATCTCAGTGTAAGGTGATTATATATTTTAGGTCATATATGCACTTCGGGAAGTGTAGTTCGGGAACGTCCTCAACCTTTATTCGGGTTATATGCTAGTTTTTTAATGGGGCCCTTATTTCGGGCTTATGCGTGGGCCTTTTGTTAGGCCTTTTATGCGTATTTGGGCTTGGCGGCCATCAGAGGACATGCTTCGGAGCTGTGTTTTGGATTTTGGGGGAGATTGGGATCAGCAATTTCTGTTAGTGGAATTCTCGTACAACAACAGTTATCAGAGTACTATCGGCATGACGCCTTATGAGGCTCTTCTATATGGGCGACGGTGCATGACACCACATTGTTGGACCGAAGCATCCGACAGAATTGAGGTGGGTCCCGAACTTATTGAGGAGATCACAGCAAAGATCAAGACCATAGAGGCGCGGATGAAAACCGCGAATGACCGCACCACCTCATATGTGAACAAACGTCGTAGGGATTCTGCGAACGGTTAGATTTGGCAGACGGGGCAAGCTAGCCCCAACGTACATCGGTCCTTATGAGATTCTGGAGCGAGTTGGCAGGTTAGCATACAGGTTGGCTTTGCCTCCAAGTATGTCTGCGGTGCATAATGTCTTCCATGTTAGCATGTTGAAGAAGTGCATTATGGATCTGATTCAGACAATTCCGGTCGAGGAGGTCCAGCTAGAACCCGATTTGTCTTATCAGGAAGTAGCAAGTTAATTCTCATGGTCAAGGTTCAGTGGTCACATCATTCTGACCGGGAAGCGACTTGGGAAACTAAGAAGGACATCATGGATCGGTACCCCGAGCAGTATTAGCGGTTGAGACCCCTCTTGGAGGACCAAGAGTTCTAAGGGGGGGAGGATGTTACAGTCACCCCGAGCGAGTGGTGACTTTGGTGTTCTGGGGCTCCATTTCAAGCCCGCGGGCCATGTCTTTGGTTGGTAGGACAGCTCCCGGACCTTCTCTGGGTAATATTCTCGGGAATGCTTTCTTATTTAAGGTCACACGGGTCCCCCGTACCTTTCCGCCGAAAATATTTTTTTTGGGAGCGGGGCATGTTTCCGGTCGATCAGTAAGCTCGGTAGAGTTATCGGGACCTCGTAAAAGGGAACTCGCAGCATATTTGGGGTCGTACGAGCATTTTGCACCTTTCAGGGGAGTATATTTTTCGTGGTCGGGACGTTTGTTCCCGGGCGATGCCTGGGGCTCGGGATGAAAGTTTTGTGACGACAATGGTGTGAGGTGTGTTATGACTCGGGATGAGTAATGTGGTGATAACCGAGCAAGCACACACGACGGGATTGTTGGCTCGGGCAAGCAAGCGTACACGTCGGGAGTTACTCGAGTGAAGTTGGCGCGGGATTACACCCCAACACTTAGCATTTTCGGATTTGGTGACTAAGGTGGTGACTAAGGTGCTAGAGTACATGTGTCCTAGTGAGTCATCATGTGGGAAGTATAAAAGCTCAAATTTTGTGAAGAAATGCCAATTTGCTCATTTTCTTCCTTCTTTCAACACAAACCACCAACACTCTTCCCTTTCTACCTCTCAAGTGTTCATCTTGCAAGGGCTTAAGGAGGGTTGAATCTTGGTGTTAAGCTTGCGGTAAGCTTCTTCCCTTCATGATTTAGTAATTTTGGAGCATGATTTGTGGGTGAAAGAGCATGTTGTAACCGAATTGAAGTTAAGCCCTAGCTATGTGATTTGTTCATCTTCTAGCTTCAAGCTTTAAGTATGTTGTTCTTGGCATGAAGTGGTGTAGGAATTGAGGTTTGGTTTATGGAAGAACATCATGGTTTGGAATACCCTAATCAGCCGAAATTCATGTTGAATTCTAAACATGTTGGTTTGTTGTCTTCTTGAATCATGATTTGGATATGTTGTTCCTAGCATGATTATGAGTTGATATTAGGGTTCAATTTGAGGATGAACATGTCGGGTAAAAAGTACCGAAATTGCTGAAATTGTCTTAAGGGTTTTGGTATGATTTTGGGTGATTAGGGTGAAGTATGTTAGTAAGCATGCTTTCAATGTTTGATTGTTGAATTAAGCATGAGAAAGGAACTCTAATTGGATTGGAATGGAATTTGGTATAAAAAGGGGGTTAGGTCTGAAAAGTAAGGAAGGGTATGGTTATGGTTATGGTGTGTTTTGGGAATGTTTTGGTAGTAAAATGGTATCGAGAATGGAAGTAGGTAACAAACGATGTTCGGAACGTCGTTTTCTGAAATTGTGGACAAAACCGACCTACTTGCTTGTTTCTGTAAATGTTGGGAAAATATGATGGGGATGCTTAATTGTGCATATGTGAGTATAAGTAACAATGTTCTAGCTCAGTTTGAGAATCCGAGGTTTCTGCGGGATTTTGCGGGATTAGTTCCCGGGGGTCTAGATTGGTGATTTCTGACTTGTGTGTGGTTGTTTAGCTTGAATCAACAGTGGTGGAGTAGTGCGGGACTTCGGAAGTCACACTACCGCGTTTCGGGCCGGACGTCGGGATTTTCCCTGGATTTCGCTGCGGATCGGTTTTAGTGAGGTAAGGGCTCAACTTCTCTCGTTATACATTCTGGGAGGGATATCATGTATATTGGGGTTAGTTGAGGCGGGTTCCGGGTTGAGGACGGTGGTCCGGTGATCCTGGGACCAGTCACATGGTAAGGTACAGGCTTGCAGTCTCAAGGCCTGGTACACTACCCAAGCAAACGCGTCCTCGCGTCGCATCAGAATCATACAAGGCCTCGTAGGTCTCGCTCCCACGGTCTCCAGTATCGCCTTCGCAGGGTCTCACACTTGCGGTCTCCAGTCTCGCCTTCGCGAGATCTCCAGTCTCACCTGCGCGAGGTCTTGCTCTCGCGGGCCTTAAGTCTCGCCTTGGCGATGTCTCACACTCGCCTTTGCGCCTCTTAGGCCTTCGCGGGTTGCTCTCGCAGTCTCAGGTCTCGCCCTCGCGATCTCACTCACCTTCACGGATCTTGCTCCCGCGGTCTCAACTCGCCTTCGCGAGGACTCTCATGCCTATACTGGTCTGATGTGGACATCAGCCCCCTTTTTGTGATAAAGGGCCACCTTTCCTTCAAAGGGAATGATGGACCTTTGGCGAGGGCTCGATTGAAGAGGATGCGACCCTCTAAGCGCCGGCGAGGCCCCAAAACGAAGCCACACTTGTCGGATCTCCAAGAGAGGACCCTGTACGCCTCCTCCAAGCTAAGGCAAAGCCGTGCTCACGAAGTCCCTCTGGCGAGTCAATGCCCCCTTGGCGAACCCATGGTCCTTGGAGAGCCCAAGCCCATTAACGAACCCATGGCCCTTGGCGAGCCCAAGCCTATTGGCGAACCCGTGGCTCTTGGCGAGCCCAGGCCCCATTGGCGAACTCATGACCCCTCCCGAGAACCTATGGTCCCTCTGCGAACCCCTGGCTCCTCCCGCGAGCCCATGGTCATCGGCGAAGACCCTGTGTCACCCTTCCAGATGCAAGCGAAGCCCCAGGTGTTCGCCAACCTGAAGGAGCCTCCCTACGCAAGTCAGGCGAACCCTTCAACTCATGAAGAGGCCCTTCCTCCCATTTCCCGCCAACTACAATTCCTGGGGAAATGGAAGCCGTCAGAGCAGGTAGCCTACAATGTCACACATCAACTGCCACCTCTCACTTCGCCCACCCTAATTTGAGGAAGATGGTTCCCCAGTCAAGTCAAGCTCTTTTCTTCTTGCATTTCCACCCTATATAAGGAAGGCTTGTAACCATTGTAATGCAAGAACTTATATATTGTAAGAACACATATCCGCCGTGAATCGGCCATATTGTTCTTCTTGGGTCTCAAATCTTGCTCCACCAATCCATTAGTGATCCATTGCAAGAGGATCCAATATAATACCTAGCATTGTTTGATCTAGTAATCAAAAGGTTCTAGGTTCCATCTCCTTTCCCAGGCATTTTCAAGGGCATTGCCTCACCTCGTAGTGAGGAGGTTCCCTTGGCCGACTTTGTGTTCTTCGTTTCCTTCCCCTGTTTTCGTTTCCACTTCTCTGGAAACCGCCTCCAACGAGCTAGATCCGAGCTCGTGATCATACTAACCCGGTGTGATCACATCAGTTGGTATCAGAGCCAAAGCGCTTGTTGGAGGTACCGTATCAGTTGTTTAATTTCTTCAAGTAAAGCTTTTAGTTTTCTTTCGAACACTTGAAGAAAAGTTTTCGGTTAATGATCTCTTGAGAGAAACCAAATAGTTGATATCCTTTGTCTGAAGTTCTTGGAAGGTTTATGAAACTGTGAGTGATTTCGGATTTGAAAAGGAAAAGAGTTTCCCTGTGTGCAAAAGAACAAGAGTTTGCAGAAAAGAAAGTTTCAAACCAGTTCATAAATTCTGGGAAAAGTTCATAAGTGTTCTTGAAGAGTTCATCACGAATGAACAATACTCACAGATCGAAAAAAAGTTTCAAAACCTGAACTTTTAGTGTTTATATTTGTAAAAGCCTTTTCTATATCACTCCTAACTTCTTTCAACCACCAACCAACCTCAAAACCCTAGTTTCAAGTAACTAGAGCTTTGTGCGTTACTTATTTCGGATCTTGCTAAGATTTCATTGGATATTCTTTGCGTGTTTGCATTTGATCCTAATCGTAGATTGGTGGTAAGTTTTTGAGACTTGCGAGAACCATTGTGTTCTAAACACGAGAGAGGAGTGGTACTGAGTGTGTCCCTAAACACAAACGAGAGGCCAACCATACACGTGAGGAAATGAGTGGTACTGACATTATTGTTTAAGTGTGTAGGGATACAAATGGCGCGAGCCCTTAAGTTTCGAGGGATGATGACCCTTTCGGGTTCGAATCATGGGACACCATCTTGAGGCATTCTTTGCCAAAAGTGGTGCTAATGGACTTGAGAAGCTTGACATAGCTATTGAGATGCTAAGAGGTGAAGCTTGGTATTGGTGGTGTGAATACGCCACAAAGAGGAGCGATCGAGGGTTAGAATTCATACCCTCTTGGGACCGCTTGAAAAGTGTGATAAGGCGGCGGTATGGCACCCAAACCCCCATGGCACACTTGGCCCCAACCCCTAACATACTACTCCGAGTCCCACATACTACTCCACTGTAACACCCGAAAGGAATGCCACACCTTCAAGAGCCTGCTCACCCCCTTCTGCAAGTGCGAACCCGAATCCTCCTTGTGAACTAATCCCTTTGGGAAATCTCACTCGAGAAATTAGAGCAGATTTCGAGGAACTGAGAAAAGATTTCAAGGAAATAAGAAATGAAGTCTCACAAATGGAAGGTCTTGTGAAAGAATGGTGTGAGAGTCGAGAAAAGAGAGAGAAATAGAAAAGAAAGAAAAGAGCTCTTCAAAGCCAAAAAAGTGAAGAGAGTGAAGCACCCAAGCTTTCAACCGAGATCAATGAAGGACTAACGCTTAAATCTTCTAATGATTGTTGTTCTTCTTTGATTGCGCAAGGGATTGAAGACAAAGGAACCTTGGGTTGTTTACAAAAGGAAGAAGAAGCCTTGACTTCGGAGGAGGATCCTCCCTCCCCTAACTTGGGGAGAGGTAACATATCATTTCATCTTAGTGATGAAACTTTGAAATTTTGTGATCATGAAATGATTTGTGCTAGGAATGTTAGGTGCATGCCTACTTTAGCTAGGGAGCACACATACATTTATGATGCGAGTATTGATGGAACCATGATCATGACATGCGCTAAATTTAATGAACCAACCCGAGCTTATGTGATGAAAGTAAATGGGTTGTGCATGTCACAAATGATAGGAAAACTTGCTAAGATTAGGCTCATACATTACCCCGGCACATGTAAAAATAATTTGTTTGGAAATGAGCATGCCAAGAATTCTAGTGTTGGAAATCATGTTGAAATTGCATGCTGATTGAAGGGACTCCTTCAGAGCAGTAGCCTCAATTTGCTGGGCTTCTAAGCTTGTGACCTGCTGAAGAAAGCGGTGCTTGAACGCACCAATGAGGCTGGCCTGCTCACACCGGTACAACCTGCTGGCTGTCCGCTCCTTGTTAACGTAGTCGCACCAACTCTCTAGTTGGGCCACACGTTTGGCATGCGCCTCTTTGAGCTCCTCCTCCCTCTTTGGGATCATGAGATTGGGAAACCGTTCGCATATTTGGGATCATGAGAGCATCCTGCATCTTTCTGCGGAGTATTTTATTTGGGGTGTGACGTGCGGTCTCAGGCGACTCCCGGGGCTCTGGGCGAAATCCCGGGGCTCGAGATGGAAATTTTCCGACGGCTTTAGTGGAAGGTATGTATTATTTTAAGATGGATTTTATGGTTATTTTTGTGGAATTTTGGCGTGACGGGATTGTGGTTCAGGTCGATGTGTACGTACGTTAGGATTTACTCGGGTTCAGCAGACCCGGTAGGACATTCTGGATTTGCAAATGGACTTTGGAAACAGGTTTTGGGTGTGTTATGATATTTTGAGGTTCGTGGTCAGTTTTGGTTTCAATTGGGGTTAGGAAGTTGCGTTTGGGGCTAAATTGCAAAGATTTGGAGAGTTAGAGGACTAAGTTACAATTAACCCTAAAGTCAGCAACTATTTTGGAAAAGAGAAGGGCTGAAGTCGGTTAAATGGGGAGGATAAGGACACTTGTCCTTATTTGGTTAAAGATGGAAAAAGAGAAGAAATAATGTGGAAAAAATATAAAAGGGAAGAAAATGGTTTTTTCTTCATTTTTTTTCTTCACGTTTCTTCTTCTTCTTCCTTCCCTCTCCCATCCACCATTGTCACTATTCACCAAGCTCTTCAAGAATTCTTCTTTTGGCAAGGAATCAACAAGGTTTTGGGCTTAAATCATTGGTAAGCTCTTCTCTTCTTCTCTTTGCAAGTAGAAGGCTTGATTATGGTGGAAAAAGAGAGATAAAACCAAATTAGGGTTTACTCTTACCTACTAGTTGTGATGATTCTCTTGCTTCCAAATTTAAGTATGTTGTTCTTGGCATGGAGAAGAGTAAGAATCTATGTTTAGATTTTGGAAAAACACCATGGATGGGGGAAACATAATTAGCCGAAATTATTGGTGGAATTTCTAAAATATTGTGTGGTTGTGTTCTTGGATCATGCTTTGGATATGTGATTCCTAGCATGATTCTAAGGCTTGCTATGGTTTCAATTTGGAGGGAAATTGATTGAGTAGAAAACCCTCAATTTGAGTGAATAGTGGATTAGGGTTCATGGTTGATTTTGCTTGTTTAAGGTGAAAATGGTTAGTAATCTTGCTTAAGAATTGTAATTGGTGATTAAAGAGAGCAAATGGAACCTTGTTTGGATTGAAATGGTAATTGGGTGAAAATTGGGTGAAGAACCGAAACTTGAAATGATTCTTTTTCCATGTTGGGGTTTGTTTTTGGTTGATTTGGATGCTAAATTGGTATTGTGGATGGAAGTGGGTTCGTAATGGTGTTTGAAACATCATTTTCGGACAATGGTAGGAAAAGTTAGGTTTATGCGGGTTTTCCGAGGAAAGTGTCTGGAATGTGGGTTTAAAGGTTGGAATGTGTTTGTGGGTGTATGAATAACAATGTTCTGGCTCGGTTCGTGAAACCGAGCTTTCTGTGGATTTTTGCGGGAAAGTGCGGGATCGTGCGGGATTGATTTTCGGGGGTTTGTTTTGGTGTGTTCTGACTCAATTGTGGTTGTTCAGCTTGTTTCTGCGTGGGTGGAGTAGAGTGGGACCGTAAAAGGCAAGTTGCGACTTTTCGGACCGGGAGCCAGGATTTCCCGCGAATTGTGCAACGGAGCGGTGATCTTTGAGGTAAGGGCTCAACTTCCTCGTTATACATTCTAGGAGTTATATGATGTGTATCGGGTTTAGTTGAGGCGGGTTCGGGTGAGGCGGTGGTTTGGTGAACCCGAGACCCGTCAAATGGTAAAACGTATGTTTGATCTGTTTCAAGGCCATGATGGCCTTGGAGGCCCGGGTTCCTATTCTGTTATGTATATGCATATCAGGTGATGATATTTCTGTTTATATTTGTGTATTATTATTATTATATGTTCTGTTCTGTGACGAGACCCGGATGGTCTAAGGGACCACGGGTGCTCCTTGGTTCTGTTCTGTGTATCCGCACCGGGAGTGCCGATACTTCTGTTCAGTTACCGCACTGGAGGGTGCCGACATTCTGCGTATATCCGCACTTGGGGTGCCGATATACTTCTGTGACCCTACGACAGTTTGGGGATCGCGACCCGGCCCGTACCGTGCTTTCGCTCATTACGCTGCATTACGTATATTCTGACCTCTGTAAGAGGGCTGTCATTTCGGGTCGTTCTGGCGGTTGGACCGCATACGATTGGATTTCCGGCTCACCTTATACTTTATGTTCATATGTATATGTATATGCTTGTGTTATTCTGTTTTGCAGGTTCAGCTTGTTGCCACTTGGGCAAACTACGTTTTACCTCAGCCCTTACTGGGTCCTCCCGAGGACTCACCCCTTATATGTTTACCACCTTTCAGGTTGTTCTGAAAAGCAACCGGCGGAATAGAGGTCCGCGGTGCTTTCTGTTATTCTGGGTCTCAGCAGCAGCAGCAGCAGTACCATGTGCGGAAAATCTCCTGAGCGAGAAGGTTTCCGATTCCGTACTTAGGTACATCTAGGTTTTAGTTTGATGGCTCTGTAGCTGTAGTTGCATGCATATTTATCGGATCATGAGATTGTGTATGATGGAAATTCTGGTATATATGTATATCTGACTTGTTTGTCTCGTTATCCGGCGTCGTCCCGCTTGTTGGCATACTTCAGGAAGTCATGCCATTGCTCCATCGCAGCATACCCTTTGACGGCCGCCTGCATCCCAGTTCTATTTTAGTAAAGGCAGGAAGAAGCCTAGCTGAACTTATACATAAAGACCAGAAGCTGCCTTACCTGCAGACTTTGTTGAGCTGCCTCCCTCATGAATTCAGCAGGGGAGTCCAGGCTCCGCTCTGTCACCTCCCTGTCATAGGGGGTGCGCAGCCCCTCCAGGCAGGATAAGAGGGTTTGCTCCCCTCCCTCCAGCAATGAACTGTTGTTCCTGAGAAGGAAGACCGGATCCCATGCATCTTTCAGGAGCCTCCCTTGCTCCCTGTACACCCTGAGCCTGGTCTGGTGCCTCTTGACCCTCAGGAGATCTGGCTCCTCAGACCATTTGGGGACCGACTGGGCAGCAACGCGCCTTCGCTCCAAATAATGGGGCCAGACCCCAGTCTCCTCAAGGACCTCAGTTCTGGTCCCCAGGTCTGCAGGGATCTCTGTCAGGGTCCCTTGATCCACTGGGACCTCGCGGGGACCAAGCTTTTGCCCTGAAGGGCCCGCGCCTACAAAAGTTACAGGTGTCAGCAACTAGAAAACGGAAGTGTAAACTCAAAACAAAGAAAACACTGTCAAGTCAAAAAGACTTACCAGCGGAAGGCCGCCCCCATCCACTGACTTCCAGCTGGCTACTGGAAGGTTGGGCAATCTCCCAACCACTTATCCTCGTAGAGGACCGTGTTACCAGACCCCCCTCCCCTGGGGCCTCACTCTCTGAAGAGGAGGAAGTCTCCTCAATCCTCAGGATCCTCTTCCCCTTGGATGCAAGGGCCTTCTCCCCTGAAGGGGCCACTTCAGGGATCCCCTCTCCAGAAGGGGTTGTTGCAGGGGTCTCCTCCCTTGCGTTGGTGGTCTCCACCTCCTCCACAGGAGTAACTGATACCTCCTGTTCGCCAGAGCTCCCAATGGCCTTGGCAGCTTGGTTGCCCCTCCTTCTCATAGAGATCAGGATGTTAGCCGCTGACATTTTGCCCTTGGGAGGGGGCACTTTTCCTCTGGAGAGGATCTCTGCCGCGACCACGTGCCGGGCAAGTCCTCGCCTTGGGCTGCTTGAAGGGCTCGCGAAGAGCCCAGACACGAAGGCCTCAGCAGCAGCCTCCTCAGAAGAAATAGGCTGTACCACTGAGATGGGCACAGCCTCTATGGGAGCAGCGCTGTCTACCTGCGCTCCCTCTGGGCCCTCTGCGGAAGGCACGGTTTCTTCAGCAGTAGGAGGCACTTCAACCTCCACTCTTCTGTCTTCCTCGGCCACAGGCCCCTCGGCCTTCTCCATGACAATGGGGATGTCTTCCCCAGTAGGCTCCTTAGCCTCTTCAGTTGGAGGGACCGCTGTAGGCTCCCCTGCGTCAGCAGATCCCTTGGCCTCTCCAGCCGGCCCTGCAGCCCTGGTCTTCTCAGCAACGGCGAAGGCACTCCCTTCTCTAGGCTGCGTAGCAGCCACTTTCCTTTTCTTCTCTGACTGAGAAGACAACGAGGGCTTGGTACCAGCCCTTTTCTTGGACGGCTTGGGGAGAATGTGTCCCAACGCCTTGATAGCCCCAGCAGGGGAATCCTTCCCGAATACACATGCTAGGTGCACTTGCTGGGCAATGCGCATAGACGCTCTCTTGCCTCGGCCTTCGCCGAGACTCGTGAAGGCATCTGCAGACATAAAGAAAAACTTGAGACAAGGTTCTACTGCACCTCTTACGCTTATACAATATGTTTATATACATGTGCAAAACATACCTTTGGGCCCTGCCAGTGCAGCATAGAAGGAATCTATCATCGTTCCGCGATGGACGGGTGCCCATCCCTCGTACGGCGGAGGCACCTCAGGGTCCAGCACGAAGCCCGTCTTTGATCCCGGCCCACCTCAGAGTGGTCTCGTCCAGTTGTGAAGGAGAGAAAGGAAAGAACTCATCACAAGTGCTCCTTGAGAGAACGTCGTCCAACCACCCCAATAGTTGGACATACGCCTGCCACCGCACTCCCTCGTGAGTTAGTTCGGGCCTCCGCGCAATGCCGTGCAGGTAGCTACGTCCTCGCGCAGGGAAAATCCCATGAGTTGTCACTGGGCAGGAAGAAGAATGACCCGTGCCAATTGTGGTAGGATTTGGGCGAGGCAGTAAAAGAAATGGAGTGGTTACCTCCGACGTTTATGGGAGTGACATAGAAAAATGCACTCCCACTCCTCAACTCCAACCGGTAAAAACGGTTGAAGACGTCAGCATAGGGCTTCACGCCAGCCATATGGCAGGCAACAATGAACCCTGCTATGGATAGAAAGGTGTTGGGCGCCAACTGCGTTGGTGGCATCCCCCAATCGGCGCAAACATCTTGCACCAATTGCAGAAGGGGAAACCGCAACCCCGCCGCAAGCTGCGCCGTGTACAAACACAGCACCCGGTTCTCCATGACCTCTTTGGTCTCAGGCCAGCCCTTCGCCTGGCAGACGCCTGAACGGGACGTATACGCCGGCACCTTCTCTACAGGCCAGAAGGCCTCCACCATGTCCTGGTGAATCTTCTCGAACTTCACGGTGGTCTTCTCCAAAGAGGTCTTCTCCAAATCGAAACAGCCTAGCAAAGGCATTTCGTCAAACGCTCGATGCGCTCGAGAGAACTTGAAGCACTCGGTGTGCCGAAAACGAAATCTTACCCGATTCGTTACCGGTGAGTAAGACGGACGGAGCGGTTGGCAAACGGACGGTTGACCGTGGAATCTCAAACAAAAAGTGGGAACCACCGCACGGAAACTCTTAACTGTTACCGACACCTTCGGTAAGTGATTACGCTAATTACGTAATTAAGCATTAATATTGGGATTAGAGAATTTTCTGTGCCTCGGGACTTATAATTAAGTATATGAAGTATACTTGGTGTGAGATATGAAGTCCCGAGGATGTGGTACAGTTGTCGTTACTGTTATTGCCACCCGGTCGAATTACGATTAATTACGCGATTAAGCGTATTTACCGGTATTATCGATTTTTGTGGGGCTTGGGACTCATAATTAGTCATGTGAAGCATGTTGTGTGCGTGATATGACGTCCCGAGAATGTGTCTCAGATTTCGTGCCGTTTGGGGTTACGGTTTGAAAGTTGCAATTTTTGGGTTGGACTAAATTGCAACTTTTAAAAGTTTGGGAGCTAAAGTGAAAAAGAAAAACAAAAGAAAAAGAAAACGGCTGAAGAGGTGAAGAGGCGGTGAAAAAAAAAGGAAGAAACGTGTGTGTGAAAGTGTAGTAATATATATATATATATATATATATAATATAATATAATATAATATTATATTATGTAATATTATATTATATATATATATATATATATATATATATAGTTTTAGAAAAGAAGTATCAGGAATCAAACAATCAAAACGCATTCTTCTCGTTTCTGTCTTCTCTGAATCCATGGCCGACGCTTGATTGCAAAAGTGGATTTCTCAATTTCTCACCAAAATCTTGAAGGTCGGTTGGTTAAATCGATCATTAGGAGAAATAATTAACTCCTTATAAATCGGTTTTTGTGATTGTGGCTCGGTTGGAAACCGTGAGCTTCTGAAAATTGCTCCACATTTATGGAAATTCTCCTATGGTTGATTTTATGGTTCCTATACCTTCCTTGCTTCTTCTTATGCGCACTTTGTGTCAGGACTGTGAGCTGAATCTTTGCAAAAATGCAGCGGAAATTGTTTTGAAATTTTGAATAGAAACTCAGCTTCAGGCGTGATTTGACAGAAGGTAAGGGTATATTATTGATCAGAGCAAAGAGTTATACATTTTGTACGGTTCAGATTTCGTTGAAAAAGCCGTATGTGGAAAGCCGTTTTTCCCTGCCCAACTCCCATTTTTGGCGCCTTTGTTGTGGGTCAATTTTGTGAATTCTGAATGTGTATTCTGTATCATGGATCATTTGTGAACAGGGGTAGTCGAACGCAGTCGAAACCCTGCCGAAATTCGTACCGGGACCGCTGATCGGGAAATTCCCTTCGGTTTTCTACATAAGGTAAGGGTTCAGTGTGTCTTCTGGTACTGCATTATTCACCATGCGTAGCAGAATATATATTGAAGCTAGGTTTAGTCTGAGGGGTGGCCCTGTGACGCTAAACCTAGTCCCGTGGTATAAGCATTGGTTTGCAGGTTCTGAGAGCAGCAAGTGGGATGTGTATCTACACCTAAATGGTGTAAGTGTGATCTACACCTAAATGGTGTAAGTGTGATCTACACCGAAATGGTGTAAGTGTGATCTACACCCAAATGGTGTAAGTGTGATCTACACCGAAATGGTGTAAGTGTGATCTACACCTAGATGGTGTAAGTGTGATATGACGGTGGGGATCGCGACCCCGAGCTGGCCATGCTCTTGTGTGTAATTATATGTGTGCCTCGGCTAAGGCCGGGAACACCGTCATTGTGCATAATTACATCATAATCCATTGTTTGACTTGCATTGCATATGGTTGAATTCTGCATTGGTTGAGCATGTGTATGTAATTACATGAGTATGTGTATTCTTGTATATCTGCGTTTTTCTTTGGTTGCGAGGTTTCTTGTGCGACAAGTTACACCATGCTTATACCGCACCCTTACTAAGTTCTTTCGAGGACTTACCCCTTATCTTATCTATTTCAGAGTACTGACCCACCCACCGAGTATAGTCGGTGGTTGCTTTGTGTTTGAAATTACAGTACGTTTGTGTGTGTGTTACGATCGGTTTGTGATTCGGTTTGTGTGGATAAAGGGGTAAGGTCGATCGTGTGCGTGATTGATGTGATCGGTCATACCGATGTATGGTGTGTGATCGATTGTGTTGATATTTCTGTTGTGATATCCGTTGTGTGTGTGATCATGTGTGACTGAAACTACTGATATGTGTGTTCTGATCAGTGGCGGTTCAGTGTGTGGCATTCAGTTCTGGATTTCAGATTATTTGATTGAGCACCATGGTTTTTAATGGTTAAACTTTTGCATGTGTGTAGCAGCAGCAGTATCCGCACGTCGAGGGCTTTGGCTGGACCTGGTAGCGTCGCCACCTCGTACGTTCCGTATGTATTCCAGTAACATTTTGTGGCTCTGTATATTGTAGATGACATGCATGCATGTAGAATTAGAAAAATCCGAGTTTCCGTCAAAAGTTAGAGTTGTGCTGGATTTTCTGCTTGGAAGCATTCTGGGAAGATTTTGTGCATGTTTGTGATTCTGAGTGTGGAATGTATGTTTTTATCAGTTTTGGGACTTGTACGTCTGAAAAAGTGTAAACCACCTCGTGGGGCCCACGCCCCGGGTTTCGGGATTTTTGTCAGAAATCACAAGTATGTGTATGTGTGTAAGTATATGTGCGTGATACATGATTTGTGTGGAAACATCCTGAGTAAGAAGCTTAATATGAACTGCGGGGCCCACATACCCTGTGGGGCCCACAGGGCCCACTTGTCAAATTTGCTTTGTGTGTGATCTGTTACCCCAACTGAGTGTGGCTACGGTGTTAATAAGCATCGTAATCGCCTGTGTGCTTCCGCCGTTCGGAGTGGTGGGGTGACAGTAGCGGATCCGGTATACGGACTGTTATCTGATCTGATATTCTGGCATGGTAATACATATGGGATCTCTATTTTGGAATATTGTTTGGAGTTGTGCATGTGGCAGAGTATATTTATTGTTCAGTTCTGGATTTCTGTTAGGTTGAGTGGCTAACAAATATTTGTTCTGAATGTGGTTTTCTGATGATGAGGGCATCAATGACCAGGAGCATTCAAGGAAAGTTTCAAGTCCTTTGCACAACATAGGAGCACCGATGACAAGATCCAAGGCCAAAAAGATGAAGGAAGCCCTAGGTCTCTTCATGCATGCTATGGCCGAAAATCATGAGCAAGAAAAGGAGCTTCAAATGGCTGCAAGGAAGGTTGAAGATTTGGGGCTCAAGATGGTGTCAAATGTAGAAGGCTTGGGCAGCAAGGTGTGGAGCTTAAGCACCCTCCATGTAGGCGCCGGCGTGGACATAGTTGGAGAAGATACCGTCGGCTGGGCTCCAGCAGGGCAGCAACTTCCACCTGCCTTATCTCCCTCATTTGACGTCCAAAAGGGGCCATCCAGGATTCCATTCTGTAGCCCTGGAAAAGAGGAAGAGAATGGCACCGGTCTCAGCTCCAAAGGATACCTACAGCTCAAGATATGAGCATTGCAAGACAGCAACCTAATCAGGCCAAATGGTGATGTCAGCGTACCGTACCAGCCACCTCTTCCATCCTACAACGGCTCTCCGACCTTTCAGGCTGCCACCAGGGCTTCTACCTCAGCCAACACACTCTGGACAAGGCTGAGTCACTCCTTGGAAGCTTGTTTAGACTCATTTAATGTTATTTTTGGACTTTACCTCAAGTTAGGTCACTAATTGGGGCCGGTTAGGGTTTTTCAAACTTGTTTTACCTCATTTGATGTTGCTTAGCCCACCTAATCATTCCAGGTCACTTACCAAACGGTTTAGTCCCTAGGATTGGTCTGGGATGGCTAGGGTTTAGGGTATATGGGCTGCTACAGCCGCACATGGAGTTTTCAGAATACATTTCATGCTATCAAGAACACCTTCTTGCCAAGGCTGGTATTCTCAACTTCTATCTTACATCTCCAGCTCTTGGGGCTTGATCCAAGCCTCAAGGATCATCTCTAGTGTTGTCACTCCACCGTAGGTGAAGGTGCTAGAGCCATTTCCTCCTGGATCCAACGAAATCCCCTTGTTGCCGGCGCCCAAGTGTGACCGGAGGTGAGAGGAGGATCACGTCGCCATGCCGCCGGTTTCTCTTGGTTCTTTGAGCTAGATCCTAAGTCCTATGAACCCTAATCAATTGGGTAAGGACCATATCATTTGGTATCAGAGCCGTGTTGCTCATTGAACTTGAGGTAAATAGCTTGCTAGACCCAAAACCCTTTTGCTTTCAATCGGGCTAGCAGGCAGTGTTTCTGCCCTTTCTTTCGTCGCGATTCTGTTCTGATTCTGAGCTTCATGGTAAATCTGGCCATTTCTTCCAGCTAGGAAAATCTGTGTTCTACAAGTTTGTAGAAGAAAGTTTTTGTAAAATCGAATCGCAAGTTCTTCAAAAGGTTATCTCTTTCGAACTGGACCAGCCGGGCGTGTCATTGGAGACCCGGAAGAAAAATTGAAATTTTGTGGTGATTCTGGGTGAATCTGCCCCGATCCTTTTGAGGGTATTTTCTTGACACATTAAAGAAGAACATACTGAAAAATCTCAGCTGGAGAAGAATTGAAAAGTGTTCAAAAATCCAGAACAAGGTGGTACCATTTTCGGCACCTTGAAAGTTTGAATATCCAGTTTTTGTTCAAAACCTTTTTTCCAAATTACCTACCGGTTGTTTTCGTTCAGCCCCCAACCACCTAGCCTAACCCATTTTCAGTAACTAGTGCCTTCACTTATTGGTTTTCAAACTTGGCACGAAGGGTGGCTTTGAGTGGCGGGTCAAGTTCATCACCACCCAAGGACTTTGAGAGGGTTAAGGTGAATTTGAGTCTACTTATTCTTTGGTTGAGATAGGTTGTGAGTGAGCTTGAAAATAGGCCAAGAGTGCCTACTCACCTTCAACTCTTGAGTAAACACGAGTGATTTACATTTGAAAAGAAGTCAGTAAGGTCTATCTTGTGTGTGTGTGTGTTGCTTGTGAAACAGGTTACTCAATCATGGAGACAAGTCCCGGAGAAATCAACTTTGAGACACTTGCCAAGATGATTCAAGGGCTGACCTCCAAGGTGGATGCTAGTGAGGAGAGAATGATCAGGCTGGAAAGGGAGGTTAAAGCCTTGGGAAAGAAACTGGAATGGAGAGAAGAAGACACCGAACCTCTAAACCAACACCCAACAAGACCCCATAGCACACCTAACTCCCAAACTACCACCCCACCCTCGGATCCCATACCTACCCGAATCTCCCAACCCCCAAGATCCTACCCACCTTACCAAGACTCCCCACACCCTCTTGCCACCCACAAACCCCAGCAAAATACACCTCATCACAAGCCCATTGAGACTATATATGAAGATGAGGAGGGTGAGATGATGCATGGGACCCCTAGTGGCCGAGACCTAGGCGGTGAGTTCCATGATGGATCCTACTATGCTCCTTCAAGGATGAGGCAACCTAGGAGATTGGTGTGGCCAGCACATGATGGGTTTGGAGATGAACCAAGGGCTAGAGAGCGAGAACCTAGAAGAAGGGAGGAGTTGCTTGATCGGCAAGCCATGAACCATGTGAAACTACAAGTGCCTCCTTTCTATGGCAAGAGTGACCCGGAGGAATATTTGGAGTGGGTAAAGAAGGCCGACATGGTATTCGATTGCCTACAACATTTAGACCATTTGAGGCTTAGATTGGCGGTGATAGAGTTTAGTGGATATGCCCTCACTTGGTGGGACCAACTGAATATGGAGAGAAGAAGAGCAATGCTCCGCCTGATTGAATGTTGGGAGCACTTGAAGGAAATCATGAGGGAGATTTGTGCCACCCTATTATGATAGGGAATGTTGTCAAAGGCTCCAACATTTGACACAAGGCTCACGGTCGGTGGAAGACTATCACAAGGACTTGGAGGGAGCACTTATGAGAGCCAATGTGAGAGAAGGGGAAGAGGCCAAGATGGCTAGATTTTTGTATGGATTGAAACCTGAGTTGGCTAGGACATTGGACTTGCATGAGTATAGGGGTTTTAATGACCTCCTACACAAGGCCATCAAGTTGGATAGGCAAATGAAGAAGCTTGCACCACACTACGCCAACCCTACCCACCAAAGTACTACAACCCGAAACCCTTGGCCTAGACCTAACCCAACTACAAGACCACAACAACCAAGAAACCAAGACCCACCTCCAAGACCTAACCCGAGACCCCAAAACAACCCAAACCCCAACCTAAACCAACCAAGGCGACCTTCAAGGGAGATTGTATGCTTCAAATGCCTTGGGAAAGGCCACTATGCCTATGATTGCCCAAACAAGAGGGTTATTGTGGCTCGGCCGAATGGGGACTTTTCAAGTGAGGAAGACAATGATGAGGGGAAGGTTGAGATCATTGATGAGGATGAAGAAAGTGAGGGAGAAAGGCCAATTGAGGGCCATTTGTTGGTGACTAGGAGGGTTCTACATTCCAAGCTCCAAGTGACCGATCGTGACCAAAGGGAGAATTTGTTCCAAACTAGGGCATTGGTGCAAGGCAAGATTTGTAGTGTGATCATTGATGGGGGTAGTTGCACCAATGTGGCTAGCCAAGACTTGGTGGACAAGTTAAGGTTGAAACCCTTCAAACACCCTCAACCATACAATTTGCAATGGATGGATGAACATGCCAATGTGAGAGTGAAGCAAAGAGTTACAATTCCATTCAAGATTGGGAAGTATGAGGATGTGGTGACATGTGATGTGGTTCAAATGAAGGCCACCCACCTCTTGCTCGGTAGACCTTGGCAATTTGACCGAGAGGCCACCCACTTTGGAAGGGAGAACAAGTATAGCTTGTTGCATGGTGAAAGGAAGTTCACCCTTTTACCATTAACACCTTTGCAAGCTTTACAAGATCAACTTCAACTACAAAGTGAGGAAGAGAGAAAAGATGGTAAGTCAAGTGGGGAGAGATTGAGAGAAGATGGTAAGAAAGGTCAAGGACCTTTGAGAGAAGACAAGAGGGAGAGTGAACCGAGTGGGAAAAGAGAGGTTGAGGGAAGACAAGAGGGATACCCACCACTAGCCAAAGAGAGAGACATTAAGAAAGCCTTTCTCAACCGAAAGCCTTGCCTCCTCTTCATACCCTCTCACTGTTTGCTAACTGCTGACCACACTTCTTCTCTTCCTTCTTGTGTGTCTTCTATCTTGCAGGAGTATGATGATGTCTTTGGAGAGCCCAAGGGGTTGCCACCATACCGAGGCATTGAGCACCAAATTGATCTGGTGCCCGGTGCCCCTTTACCCAACCGAGCTGCATATAGATGCAACCCCCAAGAGACCAAGGAGATACAAGCACAGATTGATGAGCTAATATCCAAGGGATACATCAAGGAGAGCATGAGCCCATGTGCAGTGCCAGTGTTGTTGGTGCCCAAGAGTGATGGCACTGGAGGATGTGCATGGACTGCAGCCCATCAACAAAATCACCGTAATGTATAGATTTCCTATCCCTCGCCTTGATGACATGTTGGATGAATTGTCTGGTGCTTGTTGTTTTTCCAAAATTGATTTGAGATCTGGATATCATCAGATCGAATGAAAGAGGAGATGAGTGGAAAACTGCTTTCAAAACCAAGCTGGGGCTTTATGAGTGGAATGTGATGCCTTTGGGCTTATCAAATGCCCCCAGCACTTTTATGAGACTCATGAACCATATTTTGAGAGATTTCATTGGTAGGTTTGTGGTAGTGTATTTTGATGATATACTTGTTTATAGCACCACACTTGTTGAGCATGCAGTGCACCTTAGGAAAGTCCTACACACCCTTAAAAGATGAATGTATGTTTGCCAAACTTGAGAAGTGTGTGTTTTGTGTCCCTGAAGTGAATTTCCTTGGATATGTTGTGAGTAGAGATGGACTTAGAGTTGATGAGTCCAAGGTGAGGGCTATCCAGGATTGGCCCACACCTACCAGTGTCACTGAGATTAGGTCTTTTCATGGCCTTGCAAGCTTCTATAGGAGGTTTGTCAAGGATTTTTCATCAGTGGCAGCTCCTTTGCATGAGCTCACCAAGAAAAGTGTGACCTTTGTGTGGGGTGAGTCCCAACAAAAAGCTTTTGATGAGCTAAAGTCTAGGTTGAGTAGTGCTCCATTGCTTGCCTTGCCTGATTTTGATAAATTGTTTGAAATTGAGTGTGACGCTAGTGGCATTGGCATAGGGGCAGTGTTACAGCAGGAGGGTCGGCCAGTGGCCTATTTCAGTGAAAAGTTGAGTGGTGCCACCCTCAACTACTCTACATATGACAAGGAGCTGTATGCATTGGTTAGGTCTTTGGAGAATTGGTCCCACTATTTGTTGCCTAAAGAGTTTGTCATTCATACTGATCATTTCTCACCAAGTATTTGCAAGGTCGGGGTAGTTTGAATAGGAGGCATGCAAAATGGGTTGAGTTCATTGAGTCTTTTCCTTATGTGATCAAGTATAAGAAAGGGAAGGATAATGTGGTTGCTGATGCTTTGAGTAGGAGATATGCATTGTTATCTGCCTTGGATTCTAAAATTGTTGGCTTTGAGTGTTTGAGAGACTTGTATGACGGAGATGAGGACTTTGGCCAGATCTACAGATCTTGCGTGCCAAATGGCTTCAACTCCTTTTATATATTTGATGGCTTTCTGTTTAAGAGTCACAGGTTATGCATCCCAAGGGGATCCATGAGAGAGCTTTTTGTTGATGAAGCTCATGGTGGCGGGTTGAAAGGCCACTTTGGAGTACAAAAGACTTTAGAGGCCCTGAAGGTGGACTTCTTTTGGCCTCACATGAAGAGAGATGTGGAGAAGCATTGTGAGAGGTGCATTACTTGCAAGAAGGCCAAATCCAGATTGCTACCACATGGGTTGTATACTCCTCTCCCTACTCCTAGTGTACCTTGGACTGATATTAGTATGGATTTCATCTCTGGACTGCCTAGGACTAGTAAGGGTCATGATTCGTGTTTGTGGTAGTGGATAGGTTTTCTAAGATGGCTCATTTTATACCATGCCATAAAACTGATGATGCATCTCATATAGCCGACTTGTTCTTTAGGGAGGTGGTGAAGTTCCATGGGTTGCCAAAGACCATTGTTAGTGATAGGGACACAAAATTCATGAGTCATTTTGGAGAGTCCTTTGGTCTAGGTTAGGCACTAAATTGTTGTTTTCCACTTCACACCACCCACAAACTGATGGTCAAACTGAGGTCACTAATAGAACACTCACCACCATACTTAGGACATTGCTTAAAAAGAATTTAAAAGAGTGGGAGAAGTGTTTGCCTCATGTGGAGTTTGCCTACAATAGTTCCTTCCATGTTTCTACTCACATGAGTCCTTTTGAGGTTGTTTATGGGTTTCGGCCCCTTGCTCCACTTGATATGATTGCCTTGCCTTTGAAAGATGTTGTGAGTGTAGGTGGTGCCGAGAAGGCCGAGACCATGAGGAAGCTCCATGCCCAAGTGCAAGCTCAAATAGTGAAGTCAAATGAAGCTTATGCAAGGAGGGCCAACCAAGGGAGGAGGATGGTCACTTTTGAGCCCGAGGAGTGGGTGTGGCTCCATTTGAGGAAGGAGCGTTTTCCACAAGAAAGAAAGAACAAGCTAGCCCCAGGGGTGATGGACCCTTCAAAGTGGTCCAACGAATAGGAGATAATGCTTACAAACTTGATTTACCTAGTGATAAATACAATGTGCATGCTACTTTCAATGTTGCTGATTTGTGTGCTTTTGAAGGTAATGAAGAGCTGAATTCGAGGGCGAATTCTTCCCAAGAGGGAGAGGGTGATGAGGGCATCAAAGACCAGGAGCAATCAAGGAAGGTTTCAAGTCCTTTGCACAACATAGGAGCACCAATGACAAGATCCAAGGCCAAAAAGATGAAGGAAGCCCTAGGACTATTCATGCATGCTATGGCCGAAAATCATGAGCAAGAAATGGAACTTCAAATGTCTGCAAGGAAGGTTGAAGATTTAGGGCTCAAGATGGTGTCAAATGTAGAAGACTTGGGCAGCAAGGTGTGGAGCTTAAGCACCCTCCATGTAGGCGCCGACTTGGAGATAATTGAAGAAGATACAATCGGCCGGGCTCCAGCAGGCAGCAACTTCCACCTGCCTTATCTCCCTTTGACGTCCAAAAGGGGCCATTCAGGATTCCATTCTGTAGCCCTGGAAAAGAGGAAGAGAATGGCACCGGTCTCAGCTCCAAAGGACACCTACAGCTCAAGATATGAGCATTACAAGACAGCAACCCAATCAGGCCAAATGGTGATGTCAGCGTACCGTACCAGCCACCTCTTTCCTCCTACAACGGCTCTCCGACCTTTCAGGCTTCCATCAGGGCTTCTACCTCAGCCAACACACTCTGGACAAGGCTGAGTCACTCCTTGGAAGCTTGTTTAGACTCATTTAATGTCATTTTTGGACTTTACCTCAACTTAGGTCACTAATTGGGGCTGGTTAGGGTTCCCAAACTTGTTTTGCCTCTTTTGATGTTGCTTAGCCCCCCTAATCATTCCAGGTCACTTACCAAACGGTTTAGACCCTAGGATTGATCTGGGATGGCTAGGGTTTAGGGTATATGGGCTGCTACAGCCGCACTTTTGAATTTCGAATACATTTCATGCAAACCAAGAACACCTTCTTGCCAAGGCTAGTATTCTCAACTTCTATCTTACATCTCCAGCTCTTGGGGCTTGATCCAAGCCTCAAGGATCATCTCTAGTGTTGTCACTCCACCGTAGGTGAAGGTGCTAGAGCCATTTCCTCCTGGATCCATCGAAATCTCCTTGTTGCCGGCGCCCAAGTGTGACCGGAGGTGAGGGGAGGATCACATCGCCATTCCGCCGGTTTCTCTTGGTTCTTTGAGCTAGATCCCAAGTCCTATGAACCCTAATCAGCTGGGTAAGGACCATATCAATTATGTGTGGACGTAGTCCCGATGTCGAGAAGTGTTATGGCTCTTAAGTACCACCATACATCACAAGACCGTTTAAAGAGCCCAGCTAGTGGAGTAAGGAAAGAATGTGTATACACGCGACCAATGTGTACCAATGTGATCCGTAAAGAATCAGAAAAAAATGTGAGAGGTGTCGGATTGTAAAGGCCACCGCCAAATGCTGGTAAATTCTGAGGATTAAAAATCATGTGATGGCTGAGTGTGTGCCACCATTTGATGCCTATCTGGCTGTGAGTTACTGCACCCCGAAGTACCTCGATGTGGGAGGATCGGTAAGTATCCGAGAGGTGGATTTGTGAATCACTTAATCAGAAATTATTTTCAAATTCCGAAAAAGAATTCAGTAAGTGGCTTTGAGTGGAGCATGACACAATTGTGGGATGTGAAGCATCGTTAGGTCCACCTTCTCCGCGTCAACCGTAAAAAAAATCTAATTGAGTGTTCTGGACTGCGAAAAAGAGCAGTCTTCTGCTTAAAAGGATATGTGAAAAAGGTATGGAAAAGAATACTAATTCTGAATAATTTTCAGTAGTTGTTTTATCTGATGTGAGTGCATCAATATCTGACACTGCATAGAGATACATTCTATCTCAGAATCTGTGTCTGGGGTTATCGGTCTGGTGTCTTTCTGATGTGAACCTATCGGAAATTAGTGTCTATTCTCAGATGTGATAGTCTGAAATGGTGTGGTAATAGTGAAAAGCGGGAAATCGTGCTATCTTCTGATAACGTATCTATTCTGCAAGATTTCTCTGGGAATATACTTGCGAAAGGGGTTCGTATGACCGAGCACTTTTGGGATGCGCACTAGCAAAGCTGAATGCAGAATCGAAGGACGAGGATATACCGAAGACAGCTTTTCCGCACTAGCATTCGGGGATATGATGAGAAGGACTTTAAGACCATAACTGGATCAGATGGTGATCGTGTTCATCGACGATATCCAGGCACATTCCAAGCATGAGTGTAGGCATCAAGATCAACACCAGATTGTTTTGCAGACATTGCTGGATCCTCAACTGTATGTGAAGTTCTCCATATGTCAGTCCTGGATTCGGGAGGTGCCATTTCTTGGGCACATCATCAGTGAGAGCGGTATTTTAGTGCATCCGGAGAAGATTAAGATTGAGCAGGATCGAAGGCAACCGACGGATGTGCGGGAGATCAGGAGCTTCCTTGGATTAGCGGGCTTTCATCGGGAATTTGTTCCGGGATTTTATGTGTTAGCTTTATCCCTTACTCAGCCAACTCATAAGGGGTGAAGATTCGTTTGGTCTGAGGATTGTGAGCACAGTTTCAGGAGTTGAAGAATACGCTAACTAACTCACCTATTCTGATACTACCAGATTCGAGTAGGCCATAAGTGACTTACACAGATGCTTCCAGATCGGGATTTGGATATGAGTATTGTGAGGCATAATAAACCACACTTTGTGACAGATGACAGCTCTCTGGTGTATAGGGATTTGAGGGAGAGACCCGACATGAGGATGTGACCATGGATGAGGAGAGGGATCTGATGTGCCTATAACACAAGTGGGAGTAGTGAAGCACGTGCAACTAAATATCTTGATTATCCAAATCGAGTGACTAAAGAGAGTACTGGATGTGCAGAGGAGTGACTCTGAATTGAAGAAGCTATCTGTAGAGACAAAGAGATCACTGCATTCATCTTTTCAGTTCGAGCAGCGTCTTTTGTATTTCAGAGATCGACTGGATGTGCCGAATGTCTCGACACTTCGAGATGAGATTCTGAAGAGGCTCACGCGGGCAAACTGAGTGTGCACCCAGAATGTGTCGAACATGTGAAGGGACATTGGTACCTATGTCTCTAGGTGTGCCATGTGTCAGAGAGTGAAGACTGAGTATCAGAGATCAGCGGGGACGTTACAGACATTGCATATTCTGACCAGGAAGTGAGGTAACAACATGGTGGACTTTCTGACCAGATTGCCGATGATACAATTACATCGTGAGAATATATGGGTTATTATGGATCGGCTAACAAAGTGTGCTCACTTTCTGTCTATGAGAATTTCTGATTCACTGGAAAAGGTTAGCTCAGTTGAATATTCGTGAGACAGTGTGGTTGCATGGAGTTTTAAACTCCATTGTATCTGATCGAGATCCACGATTTACGACGCGGTTTTGAAGTGCTTTTAGTAGGACTTGGACACATGATTCCATTTGAATATGATATATCATCTTCAGATCGATGGGCAGTCAGAGAGAGTAATTTAAATTCCCAAGTATGTGCTACGCAGCGTGCACTAGATTTTGTCGGTGAGTGGGATCAGTACTTGCCTCTGGTAGGGTTTTCTTATAATAACAGTTATCAGAGCACTATCAGTATGACACCTTATGAGGCTTTATATGGCCGAAATTGTGTGACGCCGCATTGTTGGGCAGAGGCTTCCGATAGAGTTGATTTGGGTCCTTATAAGATTCTAGAGTGACTGGGCAAAGTAGCCTACAGGCTAGTTTTGCCACCGAGTATGTCAACAGTGCAAAATAGGTTTCATGTGAGTATATTGAAGAAATACATCTTGGATCCAAATCAGACAATTGCGGTTGGGGTTGTACAGCTAGAACTGGATTTGTCGTACAGAGAGGCACCTGGGACTATTCCGGGATAAGATGTGTAAGCATTTCGGAGTAAGATTGCCTTGATGATCCGAGTTCAGTGGTCCCATCATTCCGAGCGTGAGGCAACCTGGGAGGTTGAGCAGGATGTGATGGAGCGCTACCCAGATGAATATCAGAGACTTAAGACGGCCTTGGAGGACCAAGGGTCTTAAGGGGGGAGAAATGTTACCGACACCCAGTAAGTGATTACGCTAATTACGCAATTAAGCATCAATATTGGGATTAGTGAATTATCTGTGCCTCGGGACTTATAATTAAGTATATGAAGTATAATTGGTGTGAGATATGAAGTCCCGAGGATGTGGTACAGTTGTCGTTACTGTTATTGCCACCCAGTGCGAATTACAGTTAATTACGCGATTAAGCGTATTTACCGGTATTATCGATTTTTTGTGGGGCTTGGGACTCATAATTAGTCATGTGAAGCATGTTGTGTGCGTGATATGACGTCCCGAGAATGTGTCTCAGATTTCGTGCCGTTTGGGGTTACGGTTTGAAAGTTGCAATTTTGGATTGGACTAAATTGCAACTTTTAAAAGTTTGGGGGCTAAAGTGAAAAGAAAAACAAAAGAAAAAGAAAACGGCTGAAGAGGTGAAGAGGCGGTGAAAAAAAAAGGAAGAAACGTGTGTGTGAAAGTGTAGTAATATATATATATATATAATATAATATAATATTATATAATATTATATTATGTAATATTATATTATATATATATATAGTTTTAGAAAAGAAGTATCAGGAAGCAAACAAGCAAAACGCATTCTTCTCCTTTCTTTCTTCTCTGCATCCATGGCCGACGCTTCAGTTGCAAAAGTGGATTTCTCAATTTCTCACCAAAATCTTGAAGGTCAGTTGGTTAAATCGATCATTAGGAGAAATAATTAACTCCTTATAAATCGGTTTTTGTGATTGTGGCTCCGGTTGGAAACCGTGAGCTTCTGAAAATTGCTCCACATTTATGGAAATTCTCCTATGGTTGATTTTATGGTTCCTATACCTTCCTTGCTTCTTCTTATGCGCACTTTGTGTCAGGACTGTGAGCTGAATCTTTGCAAAAATGTAGCGGAAATTGTTTTGAAATTTTGAATAGAAACTCAGCTTCAGGCGTGATTTGACAGAAGGTAAGGGTATATTATTGATCAGAGCAAAGAGTTATACATTTTGTACGGTTCAGATTTCGTTGAAAAAGCCGTATGTGGAAAGCCGTTTTTCCCTGCCCAACTCCCATTTTTGGCGCCTTTGTTGTGGGTCAATTTTGTGAATTCTGAATGTGTATTCTGTATCTGTGGATCATTTGTGAACAGGGGGTAGTCAGAAACGCAGTCGAAACCCTGCCGAAATTCGTACCGGGACCGCTGATCGGGAAATTCCCTTCGGTTTTCTACATAAGGTAAGGGTTCAGTGTGTCTTCTGGTACTGCATTATTCACCATGCGTAGCAGAATATATATTGAAGCTAGGTTTAGTCTGAAGGGTGGCCCTGTGACGCTAAACCTAGTCCCGTGGTATAAGCATTGGTTTGCAGGTTCTGAGAGCAGCAAGTGGGATGTGTATCTACACCTAAATGGTGTAAGTGTGATCTACACCTAAATGGTGTAAGTGTGATCTACACCGAAATGGTGTAAGTGTGATCTACACCCAAATGGTGTAAGTGTGATCTACACCGAAATGGTGTAAGTGTGATCTACACCTAGATGGTGTAAGTGTGATATGACGGTGGGGATCGCGACCCCGAGCTGGCCATGCTCTTGTGTGTAATTATATGTGTGCCTCGGCTAAGGCCGGGAACACCGTCATTGTGCATAATTACATCATAATCCATTGTTTGACTTGCATTGCATATGGTTGAATTCTGCATTGGTTGAGCATGTGTATGTAATTACATGAGTATGTGTATTCTTGTATATCTGCGTTTTTCTTTGGTTGCAGGTTTCTTGTGCGACAAGTTACACCATGCTTATACCTGCACCCTTACTAAGTTCTTTCGAGGACTTACCCCCTTATCTTATCTATTTCAGGAGTACCTGACCCAGCCCACCGAGTATAGTCGGTGGTTGCTTTTGTGTTTGAAATTACAGGTACGTTTGTGTGTGTGTTCTGATCAGTTTGTGATTCAGTTTGTGTGGATAAAGGGGTAAGGTCAGTCGTGTGCGTGATTGATGTGATCGGTCATACCGATGTATGACCGTGTGATCGATTGTGTTGATATTTCTGTTGTGATATCCGTTGTGTGTGTGATCATGTGTGACTGAAACTACTGATATGTGTGTTCTGATCAGTGGCGGTTCAGTGTGTGGCATTCAGTTCTGGGTTTCAGATTATTTGATTGAGCACCATGGTTTTTAATGGTTAAACTTTTGCATGTGTGTAGCAGCAGCAGTATCCGCACGTCGAGGGCTTTGGCTGGACCTGGTAGCGTCGCCACCTCGTACGTTCCGTATGTATTCCAGTAACATTTTGTGGCTCTGTATATTGTAGATGACATGCATGCATGTAGAATTAGGAAAATCCGAGTTTCCGTCAAAAGTCAGATTTGTGCTGGATTTTCTGCTTGGAAGCATTTTGGGCAGATTTTGTGCATGTTTGTGATTCTGAGTGTGGAATGTATGTTTTTATCAGTTTTGGGACTGGTACGTCCGAAAAAGTGTAAACCACCCTGTGGGGCCCACGTCCCGGGTTTCGGGATTTTTGTCAGAAATCACATGTATGTGTATATGTGTAAGCATATGTGCGTGATACATGAATTGCGTTGAAACATTCTGAGTAAGAAGCTTAATATGAACTGCGGAGCCCACATACCCTGTGGTGCCCACAGGGCCCACTTGTCAAATTTGCTTTGTGTGTGATCTGTTACCCCAACTGAGTGTGGCTACGGTGTTAATAAGCATCGTAATCGCCTGTGTGCTTCCGCCGTGGGGTGACAAGGACCCTGCCCATACTCTGCCTTCAGGAGGAGGCATCTTGGTACAATACCCAAGCAAATGTCCCCCTCAAAAACTCACAAGGATCATGAAGGATCCAACACGAACTACCAGATCATGAAAGATCTTCACTCATGGCTACTACATCAGTCCTCAGCAAAGTACTTTCAAAAAAACGGAGTACAGGACCCTGCCCATACTCCGCTCTCAGGAGGAGGCATCTTGGTACACTACCCAAGCAAACGCGTCCTCGCGTCACATCAGAATCATACAAGACAGTTGAAGAGGTCTCATCCTGGTGGTCTCCATTATCGCATTCGCAAGGTCTCATTCTTGCGGTCTCCAGTCTCGCCTTCGCGAGGTCTCCAGTCTCACCTGCGCGGGTTCTTTCCCTCGCGGGCCTCAAGTCTCGCAGGGGCGATGTCTCACACTCACCTTTGCGTCTCTAGGGCCTTCGCGGGCCACCCTCGCGGTCTCAGGTCTCTCCCATGCGATCTCATTCGCCTTCGCGGGTCCTACTCCCACAGTCTCAGCCCGCCTTCGCGAGGACTCTCCTGCCTATACTGGCCTCGCCCAGATAAGGCCCTTACACCCAGGTTCGTGCGACCCTCACTCCTTATTCAGCTGTATTCTATCTGGGCCTTCGCCCCTCGCGGGTCTTCACCTGCCACCTACTCCGCTTGGAGATAGACCACTTGGTCACCTGACATCAACCAGCCAATAAGGAGGACAGCACGAGCCTGGAAGATCTTCACCAGATTCATACGCCAGACATTCTCTGACAAACGAATCACTTAAGGCGGTTTGCTGAGATCTTCATCATCACAGCCGCCTTATCTCCAATCAGTCTGACACAGACTTATCTCAACAGCCCGTCCAAGGGCTTCAACTGGGGGAGGCTCTTCTCCTGGCATCACTCTATAATAGGGTGATGTCCACCCTAAATCGGGTAAGCTACTACACGCCCCCCCACTCCTCTCTTGCTATTTCTGAGTATTCTCTCTATCTTTTACAGATTGCTCATAACAAGCAAGCTTGGAGCCCCAAGAACACCATCACCATCAACCATTCAACTGAGAGTCTGGTCCTTCCTTAGGAACGAGACTATCACTAGTGATCTCGCGGGATCGCGACGAGCGTCCCCGTGATCGCCTCAATTGGTATCAGAGCCAAATAGCTTGTTGGAGTTGTGTGTGATTTCTTCAAGGTAAAACCTTTACCTTCTACTTGAAGAAAGATTTGTTTTTCTGATTTTAAACCTTGTTATATTCGGCCCCTTCTTTACCCCACCGTCCGCCTTTGTTTCTGTTAATTTGTTGTGAAGTTTCTATGTTAGAAGTTGTTATTGTTGTGTTTAGCAACTTCATAAATTCAAAAAGTCAAAAAAAGAAGAAAAGAATGTGGTTGCGAGTTAGCAAAAGTCGCAAGTTTCGGATTATATCCAAAACCGCAATGCTCATGGGCTTATATGAATAAAAGAGTGAGGTTGTTGTTAAAAAGTGAAAATAAAGTGGTGTACAAAAGATTGGTTGTGAAAAGCATTGGAAAATCAAAAGTGTGTTCTTGATGTTCTTGGTGATTCATATGATGTTCATACAAAGTTCATACCAAAACTCATATGAATAGTAACTTTGATCCATTTTTAATTTCAAGTTTGAACCGAAGGTGTTTGTGCGCCAACATCTTATTTCCTACCCTCTTGTAAATTGCGGCCAAAGAACCCCCTCATTTTTACCTAGCTTGCTTCAAGTAACTAGCACTTTATTGCTCAAATGATTTTTGCATGCTAGAGGTTATCTTGTGGTAATCATTTCGGGTTTGGCACTAAAGAGCAACCTTTGAGAGCTACAAGCAAGAGGAAAGAGTGAAAGTCGAGTGTGACCCCTTCGCGAAAGGAGAGACCCCCCTAAACACGTGAGGTGCTTGAGCGGTACTAACTTTATTTTCTAAGTGTATAGGCGAACCCATGGCGGATATATATTTCTCCGGGTTTCATTCATCAATAGGACGACACCAACTTGGAGAAGACTTATGGAATTGGATGGAGGAATTGGAGTACCACTTTTGGTATTACCGATTTCACAAAGAAGAGAAGTTTGGCCTTGCCATAAGGTGCTTAAAGGGAGAAGCCAAAGAATGGTGTCGACAAGAGTTTGCTGAAAGAAGGCAATACAATGAAGCCCCCATTTGGACTTGGAGTGAAATGAAGAGGTTGATATGGCAAAGATATGGTATCTATCAAGAAGAGCCGCCCTCTCCATACTACTCCCAAACAAGGTCCCACTTACGCCCTACACATAGTACCTTCGCCCAACTCCGCCACCAAACTCCACTTGAAGGGTCTTCGCTGCAAAGCGAACCAATTCCCTCCTATGAAAGGAGGCGAAGCCCCCCATCGCCACAAACTACCTTGGCCGAGCCCCACACCCCACCCCCCAATGCTTGCGCAACCCAAGCTCACATCCCAGACCAAAGCCCTCACCAAAATCCAAATGAAGAATCTCTCTCTTAAATGATTGAAAGACCCAAGAATGAGTACATAGAATATGAGAGAGAGAAAAAGAAAAGAAAAGAAGAGAGAAGAAAGGAAAGAGCTCTCCAAAGCCAAATGAGTGAAAAGAATGTTGCACCCGGGCCTTCAACCAAACTCCAAGAAGAACTAACCATTTCATCTTCTCAACCATGTTGTTCTTCTTTGTTTGTGCAGAAAGATGAAGAGGTCGCAGATGCACGAAGGCTCGAAGATGGCGAAGAAGCCACGACTTTGGAAGGAGAAAGAGCTCACTTGGAAGTTCCAACCGAGCCCACACATGAGGGAGAGGCCACATCATTGCTGGAAGCAGAGAAAACATGGAGAGAGGACCTACACTCCCCTAACTTGGGAACGGGTAACTTGTCCCTTTCTCCTAGTGGCGAAGAGTATGCGCCTGATTGAGAATCAATGGCTTCCTTAAGTTTACATGATAAGAACTTGGATGATGAACCTGAAAGTGTACATCCCCCACATCCATTGTTTGAATACATATATGGAACTTCCCTTGATAACAATGAGCATGTTGAAAGTGACAAGTGCATAAATGAATTTAACCATTATCCATATCCATGTGATGACACTTGTACTTTCCCATGCGATGATAATTGGTATGCTATTCAAGAGCGTGAGCTAGAATGTGAAGAGATTGATGAGTCTAAGTCCATAACATATGATGATTTCTCTTCCTTGTATGATGAAGCTCTCGAATGTGATATCTATGAACAAGCATCTCATTCATCATTTGAAGTATCCGAAACCTATGAGAATTGTCCTTCGGATGTTGAGCATAATTATTACCATGATGAGATGTATGAGCATGACGCATACCCCATGTTCCCCACCCCTAGTCAAGCATTCTCTTCAATGCGTGATTCTGATTCCTTACAATTAGATGAGGAGAATGAATGGCCTAGGCTCAATTTTGATCCCGAGATACATGAGAATGCATGCATGCTTGTTTATTGCGATTTGAAGGGAGATGCCAAGTTTAGTATGCTTAAAATGCATGAGCTTAGGAAAGATTGTATCACCATGTGTGTTTCAGCCATGCCATTCTTTGGTAAACATGAGCATCTTAGAAAAATTAAAGTTGAAGTCATGTTTATGCTTGAGGTGAAGAGAAATGGCGGATTGTCCATATCGTTACCTCTTGTTTGTGCTGAGGCTAGTCTTTGTGTTCCACACTCTGACATTTCTTCTATGACTAGCTTAGTTTTTCATTCTTTGTCTTGGGAAGCACATGTGCATGTGCTTTGTGAAGAAAATGCTTCCTTTGACCCACCCCCTCTCCATGAACAAAGGTCTAAAATTTTTAGACCGCATGTCTTCCTTGAGTACAAATTTCTTGTTGATTGCATAAAATACTCTTGGAAGCATGTCATGAACTTTTATAGGCTTTTGTTCATGTTCACAATGCATATTGGAGTTGTCATGCTCCCACATTTATGTGCATCGCCACCGCGACCCCCCCTCTCAGTCTCCAATTGATGAGCTTTCATTCACTAACCCCTAATGTTCTGCCAAGTTTGTTGTGCTTGTCTTCGTTTGTAGGAATTTCCCCCTTTAGATTCGAGGACGAATCTTTTTAAGAGGGAGGGAATGATGTGATCATGGGATCCCCTAGCAACAACAAAGTGTCAAAGATCGAAGAGGAAGGTGAATGAAGCTTGGAGCACCCTTTTGGTGAAGAGGCTCAGAGGCCCAGGTGGCCCAATCCATGATTCAGGCGATCGCCTAACCAGGAGGAGGCAAAGCCTCCACGCGAGAGCTCCATACGAAGCCTCTAGGCGAAGGCAAGGCTTCCCTCATGCGAAGCATCCAGGCGATGGCGAAGCCCTCAGGCGAAGCCGTTCCTGCGAAGCCCTCATGCAAGAGCCTCCAACGTGAAGTCTTCAAAGCGAAGGCAAGGCCTCCATGCGAAGCTTCCAGGCGAAGGCAAAGCCGTCTCTGCGAAGCCTCCAGGCGAGGGTGAAGCCTTCAGTGCGAAGTCTTCCAGTTCAGGCGAAGCCCCGAGGTGAAGCCACCTATGCCCAACAATCCGGCCAACCATTCCAAGCCAATCCGGAACACTCCCTCCTTTTAATGAAGATACTTGGGAGTACAAATATTCACTTTATGTACAGAAGACATGAGAATACCTTTTTAGATTAGCTTTTACCTTTTACCTTTTACCTTTTAGGATGACATGCATGCAAAAGCACTTTATGCTTTTGGCATGCATGCGCATGTGTAAGAGTCTGTTCACTTCTCCCTCCTATAAAAGGGACAGCAGGCTCCTAGAAAACCTAGAACATAGTCAAACGCTTGAGAGGTTTATTTCCTCAAGCTTCGGTTCTCATTCCTTGCTACCTTCCGCCATTCCCCTTGGTGTTTATCATCGAGTTTAATATCTAGTATTGCTTAATCTCGTAGTTAAGAGGTGTTAGATCTTCCATCTCCCCCAGGCATTATCTCAAATATTGCCCAACCTCGTAGTTGGGAGGTGTTTGAGGCCGAATTTATCCTTCCTTGTTCTTGCGACTCCTTCGAGCTAGATCCGGCGCTTCCAGTAATCTCGTGGGATCGCAACGAGCATCCCGGGATCACGTCATTTGTTGAAGATCCAAGCTCAAAACTTCAAGAAATGAATTTTGGAAACCAAAAATTACTGCTGAACCCGAAGGCTTGCACCAGAGTTTTGAAGACCTTCTTCTCAAGTTTGGCTCTTGTGTCCTTCAGAATAGTTGTAGCCAAGACCTTGATGAAGAGTTTCAATGAAGACCGCAAGAGCTAATCCGGATGTTTACTAGGGCAGAAAGGGTGTGGAAGAGAGACGAAAATTCTGGCAGCAAGGAGAGTGATGTTCTTTTTCTTCCAAGTGTAGAATGGGGTTGAGTGAAGAATGAGAGGTAAGGAGAGAGTAAATGGTTAGGAAATAAGGAGGGCTGATAATGGCTGATTGGTGATAATAATTGAAGGGGAATGGGTAAAAAGGAAGGGTATGGGTTAGTGTAAGAGAGGGATGGGTTAAAGAGAATAGATAATATCTCAATATTTATTCAATTCCTTGAATAAATACCAAAATATCTTCCACTCACCAAAATTTCTTCCCACTTAAGCCCAATATGTTCGGGTGTGTATGGTTCGGGTGTTAGAGGACACGTGTCCTTAATATGTTCGGGTGTGTATGGTTCGGGAATGTTCTTAATATGTTCGGGCGAATTCTTATCATGTCCGGTGATGTCCTTGTCTTGTTCGGATTATGGGTTTTTTTAATTTGTAATGGGACCCTTATTCGGGCTACTGATTGGGCCTTTTTACTAGGGCTTTTTGGGCCTTTTAAGTAGATTGGGTCGGGCGGCCATCAATGAGTGCTTCATTAAGGCGTTGGAAAGAGTGCATCATGTTTGTAAGGGAGCGCATCATACTTGAAACCTAGTGCATCATTTTGATTCTTGTTGGTTCTGGATTTGGGCGATAATGGGGTTTTTGGGGAGCCTCTGCATTTGGTTCTTTTCCAAGTTTGTGGGTGGTTTTTTTTGTATGAATTAAACTATGAGACTAAAAGTTTAGGGAAATGGAAGTTAAAGATTAGAGTAAAACATTATATAAGGATAAAAGGGTCATTTTATTTAGATCTGTCAAAGTTGACAGCCTAAGTGAACAGAGAGGACCGAAATGGAATACCATATCATTGGATATGACCAAAACTGGACGATGTTTTAAAATAGTACCATAATAGAAAAATAATTGTTTTTATATGACCACAAAAAGAATTTATTTTAGTGACAAATTTAGAGATTTCGTAAATTTGAGTGGGAAATTACCCTTTTTCCCTTTTGAAAAATCTATTTACGAGTAACTTTTAGTGTTTAGCTGTAGTTACTTGATTTTTAACCATTAAAAAATTATCCAAAATGGTACCATTAATTGAAAAGTTGTTCCCAAATTCTGTTCAACTGCATTTTTTATGTAAACGCTGCCCTCAAGGGCCCGATCTGCCAAAATATTAGACAGTTTTCTAGTAAGAAAGACCAAAGGAAAAAGAAAAAGAAAAACTCTTGACATCTGGTAAATCAATTGGTGAAATGAGGACCTTCTCTGATGTTAGGCATTTGGTAAGACAGAAGCCTACTATCAGGAACTTGAGGGTTATAACCAGAGTGCCTGTTACCATGTTGATGGTTGGCAACAAAGTGCTCTAAAAGAGAGTAGTTCCCTCCTGCAGAAAACTGTATAGCTCCTTCATTCATGCTCAGACCCATTGTGCTGCCATTCTTCCCCATTATGCTTACTTGGTTCGCAAGGCTGTTTCCTACATCCACACTTGGGTGATTAGGGACCAAAAATCCTGGCCCCATGCTTGAGCTTGAAGTGGAGATCTGGCTGAAATTAGGAAGTATGTTTCTGGAATTCAGTTGAGTGGCGAAGCAACCTAATGATCTGTCTTCTGGCTGCAGCATAGGGTAGTAACCTCGGAATGCGTTTAGGTCAAGCATCTGGTTTGGCCTTTCCAGAAGGAAACCTACTTTCTTGTCGTTGAAGGAAGCATTCGTTACGAAGCTTTGCTCAGGTGATGTTTCATGGATTTTATTATCAACCACTTGTTTCCTACTTGCTGGTTTCTCACAGTTTGAATTCTGAGCTTCAATGGCCAAAACAACAGTTTTTTGTGATTGTGTCTGCAGCTGAAGATTCTGGTCCGCAGATGTAGGACTGGTTTGAGATTGTGAGCTGTCTAAAAATGGCACCTTTTTACCTTTATCAGTTTTCACCTCAACCAAGTTATCTGAAGATTGAAACTCAGAACTCTGAGGTTTCTTCTCTTGCAAGTTCCCTGGCTGTCTAAGGAGTTCCTTGACCCCCAAGTTAGCGTTCCTCTTACGTTTTACTGCCACATTTTTTCGATTTCCGTACCTTCTCCTCCTTGTTGTACTCACACCAATGTGATCCTCCAACACTTTCTGCATTTCTTCTCTCATCCATCTGAACAGGTTTTCTGTTGCAGCTTTAAGATCATCGAATAAGGACTGGAAGAACCTTTCCGCTGGCTCCATTTCATTAATACTTCTCCTTACTCTGCCGGTTTTAGGAGCAGCTTCTTCAAGAGCATCATCCTGCAGATCACTATGGTTCGGGATTCGCCTTCTCTTTTTCTGAGTCTTTCCTGTTTTTTTGTTAAAGGCAACAAAATAGTTTTACTAAAACATCATACAAATACACCAGTATTGAGAGAAATTTGGACAAAATCTTCTAGAAAAGTGACACCATCGTAAACCTCACCTAGAGTCTTTCCTGGTTTAATGGGAGGAGTGCTTCCTTCTTGCAGAAGCCTACTGGTACCGCTAGTTTCGCCATTCTCGAAAGTAACCAAGCCTGATACTAGGTTGTTTTTGTTGACAACTGGTTGATCAAAACTTGATCTTGAATTGTCGCTTGAAGAATGAAGCTCGCTGTCTTTCATCCTGAACTCCCAACGCTTCTGAAACTGCAGTTTGTCCTCACCCATTTGTCAGTCTGCTTCTTTGCCCTGTGTTAAACTTCTCTGATTTATAAGAGTAAATATGAAGTTTTTTAGTAGATACAGCAAAAAACAGGGTGTGATCAAAGATTAAACAAAAATAATGACTCTTATTAATTAGGAGTTAATCATGTAGATCTGAGTAGCAATTAAGTAAAAGAATCCTTGTCCTGAGTTTAGTTTTCCCAAACCTTGTAGGAACTATTACGTCTGCAAATCCCAGTCCAGCTAGCAGATGGAAAATTATTAGTCAATTATGTAGAACTTCGCTTACCAAAATAATAAAAAGATATGATATTTGGACATCGATCTTAATTATTAGATATCTTGTACGAGTAGTCACTATAAATAAAAAAACTGGAAAATGAAACAAACTCACTTTTTTCTTTTCTATATTTTTTGTAACAATGTTATCATATTGAAAATTTAGGGTTCCGAATATGCAAGAAAATGATAACGTGGCGTGACAATCAACTCATGGTTTGATCTCTTATTCTTCTAAAAAGTAAGAAAAGTTACCACATTCACTTGGCTTGGCTAGCTGCTTGTGCATAGAGTACAGATGTAGAAGACAAGATTTTTTTGTCTCAGCTTCTTATTTAAAGAAGAAAATCAAGCTGTAGGGGAAGGTTTTTTGTTTTTCTTGTTTCCATGGTACCTCTCAAATGCACACATCCAAAAGTTTTTTTCACTTTTCATGGTAATTAGTTGAGGCTTTTGTAGACTGATGTGGGTTTCTGTGTGGTCACTAGCTGGAGACTCATACTGTTACGTTTCTTGTTGCCTTTTCAGGAGATGTCTGATGGGGTATTTTCTTGCTGTAAGAATATTTGTCTTTACTACTTTTACCGCTTAAGAGAACGGACAGCTTTTGGGGGTTACCATTTTTAGATGACTTTTAATTTTGTAAGATCTGATAGGGGCTTATTTGGATCTTGGGTCTTAATTCTTAGCAAGGTTTATTGAGGGGTACAGGATACTTGCGCCCACGCTTATCGTGGGCCTCCGTGCGCCACTTTCACGTTATTTACAAAATTACCATTTTCATTCAAATTCGTCTAAGTACGTTCGCTAGTAATTATGATGCTTCTGCGTACTTTAAATAATGCGTATTCGACTCCAAATGATGCTCCTACGTACCTTAATGGTGTGTGAGCTGGAAATTGAGAGCATTAATTTTGTCATGAGAGCGAGTGCATCATATGTTGTAATGGAGAGCATCATAATGCAACAGGGAGTGCATCATAGTGGTTACCAAAGACATCATTTTGAAAGGTTAATAAAACGAGTGTAACATTTGTCATGAGAGCGAGTGCATCATATTTTGTAATGGAGCGCATTATAATGTATCGGGAATGCATCATAGTGTTTACCAAATGCATCATTTTGGGAGGTTGAAGGAAGTGTGTGCTTCATTAAGTTATCAGAACTAGTGCATCATGTTTGTTACGAAAAAACATCATTATGCATCGCAAATGCATCATTGGGTAGAACAAAAAGGATCACTGTGGGGTTGTAGAACAAAAAGCATCATTAACTCGTCAAAGAGAGTGCATCATATTAATGTTATGACAGTGCATCATAGTGTATCGGGAATGCATCATTCTTCTTCTCTCTAGGCGCTTAAGGTGCGCCTACAGGCGTACCGTATAGTTACTCTTATTGAGGACGGGTTTCGATGCTGATAAAAGATATTCCATATATTCATGAATAATTAAATATATTTTCTTTTTAGCTCATCCCATAAAACTTATCACTTTCTATAAAAAGAACTTTCTCAACTTCAAATTATTAAACTATTTATATTTTATCTTTTACTTTTCCAATCTCATTTTTAGTGTAGTTACTTTAAACCAATGAGTAATTGAATAAACAGATACAAAGTTTTTATATTCATATCATTACAGAACCGACCTTGGGGGCTGAAGGAGAAGGCTAGTGCCTAAGGCCCCCAATTTTAATTTTTATGGTACCCGACTTGCACTAGTTCCTAAATAAAGGTTATGTAATATTTATATAAATTTTCGGTCATTATATTGTAATTAACCCAAAAACAAGACTGAGAACTTAGTTTTAGTTTTACGCGACTAAGCAAGGTTTCAAATATACATATTTTTATTGCTATGTTGTGAATACATATTTTTGTTTCAAACATTGTAGAATTTTGTTACTATTGAAAGTTTTATTGTTATGTGTGACATACATATTTTTAAAGTAAAAGATTATGTAAGTATAATTTTGACAGGAGACCCTGATTTTTATTTTCGCTTCGAGCCCCAAAATTCTCAGTGTCGGTCCTCCATGTCAATATTTACACTCAATCAAACCCTTTAATTTCGTACTTGTAGACAAATTTACCGACTACTGAAAATAACACGATCATCTTTATGAAATGTAATTAGAGTGTCCATATTTCGCTGCAATGATCAATATAACATGTATGTCCATTTTCACATTGATCACATTCAATATTACAACTTTAGCATGTTATTTGTTTTTTCATTTTTATAATTGTTTTCACATCAATCCCAAATGTTTAATATTTAATACTTTTTTCCTTTTTTCTTCTTAAATTTTTTTAGGGATTAATTCATTTAGTAGCCTATGTTTTTAAATACTCCCTCAATCCTAGAAAAATAGCCACATTTGTTTTCAGTATTTAATATATGATTTTTTTCTTATAGGTTTTTAACTGATAATTTGTACAAATTTATATCCAAATACAAATTTAATGTGTTTTGTTTCTAAATATATTTTTCAAGAATTGTTTTGACAAATTATTTTTAATGAAAATTTGAGACACACAAGTACAAAACTCAAACGTAGTTATTATTGTTGGACAGAGGGAGTATGTTTGTAGACTTTATTCCTCATGTATTGCTATGGATTTGAAATTAAGGTAAAAGTATGAATGATTAATTAGTTTCAGTCTACATATCAACTTGAAAATTAGATGAACATAATTAAATTCAATGCAATCGGGATGTTAGACTTTCAATATTCATTTTATTTAAATTTCAGAAAATATTATTTTAGTTTTTTGTTGAAGGAAACATATGTTCATTAACTACACATATCAAATTAATATATATGTAAAGTTTGAATTTATAACTGAAAATATTATAAAATATAATTACAGGTCAATCTTGACAATTGTGTGTTTTGTATAAATAGTGTATAATAGATAGTTGACTAAGGTGATTTACATATGAATAGTTTGGATGTGTCTGAAAGTAGAAAGAATCTCATTGAGTGGTTTAATAATTGTGAGGTCATTTTAAAAATCTTAAAAGGTAAAAGTATTTTTATTATTTTTGTCCTATAGGGATTTAGTATATAATTAAGAATATGTCTTTGAAAACTTTATGATTAATTTGACTTTTATGAAGTGTTTGGCTTAAATTTCCTTTAAATGTAATCATTGAGAAACATTTAGAAGTTTTGAATAAAAGTTTATGAGTTAATTTTCAACTAAGATTTACATATATCATTTTTGAAATTGTATGCAATATGCAAATGATTAAAAATTGAAAACGAATGGATAGATAATACTCTTGAGAAAAGTAAAGAAACATTTGACTTTGATGTTAATTTTATTTCAATTTATTATACATTATTTGAAAATTTTAAGATGTTGTGATCCGGACTTTCTCTGTGCCACAACTGAAAGAAAAATAAGAAAGAATGATTGGATTGGAATTTTTGAAAGAAATGTTGGAGTGAACTGGAGAGATAAAGAAATTGCTAAATTAAGACCGAGTTTTCTTGAAAGAGAAGAAAGAGGAAAATGGGACAAGTTCTAAAGTTTAGTGTTAAAAATCTGAAATTCAGTAATTGATTAGTTAATGACTTGATTGAAAAGAATGAAATTTAGATTAAAAATTGAAAGATTAAGACTTAGAATTAAGAATTTGGACTTAATTGAACTAATCTCATAAAATGGGGTAAAAGTGTGTAACTTAAATAAAACCTAGGACAAAAGTTGTAAATACCTAAAAAACTACACTAATCCTATTCCTAAGATGACATGATACAGCAGACGGGGGATGAAGAGAAGTTGGACGAGGATGAAACAAACGCGATGTTGTGAACCTGGATTTGGGTTCACAACGCCAAAGGATCTTTTCCTAACTAAAACTTGTTCTGGTAGAACATTTCAAGTAATTTTTCGTTAAAGCTTAAAGATTAGAGTTTAAGTTTAGGACGGTCTTAGAGTTTAAGTTTTGGAAAGTCCTTGTACAAGCAAGGTTTCCAAGTGTGTACAATGATTTGCAAGAAAGGAAATAAATAAAAGCATGTTGACACATAATATTGCCCGTTGTTTTTGCTAACTAATTATTTCTCACTCATTTTGACGTAGACTAACTAACCTTGGGTTAATTTAAGTTAGTGAAGAAAGGTAAGGGCCCAATTGCCCATTAGTTGAAATTAGAGGGAAAAAAGGTGGTTTCACCGATGATTTACAGCTAGCTATAGTAGTTTCTTAGTCTTCAGAGTTGTCCTTCTGATGTTCCCTCTCTCTCTCTCTGTGGAGCTCCTCTTCCCAGATTAGACATAGTTAGGTTCCCTACACAGTCAATATAGGAGGGAAATGAGTATGTGATCAGGTAATGCATACCTCGAACCCAACTAGAAAGTAACTAAAGTAAGAATTGGCAAAGAGATTGTTCAAGGTGCTTATCAGAGGTGGCAAGCACCTCCACTGGAAAGGAGAGCCCTTTTTACAAGAAAGACCATTTATGATATTCCTTCAAGTCGAACAATCTTTCTAGTCTCCTGCTAGTATTTGTCATCCTGTACACTTCAAGTAGATAGATCACTAGCAATGAGCCGGTTTATCCTAGGGTTGGGTTGCAATATATATGGGCCAGCCCATGTCACCGCACGCCACCCGAACCCGGTTGCGGAGGCGGGGGCGCCGGGACGCCGGAAGCGGAAGCCGGAAACATACATGATGGCAGGTCCATCGAGACCCGCCGCGCGTAGCGGACCCAAAGAGCGAAATGAAAGTGGAAGCAACCTAACAAAAATTTCATACATATAACTAAAATAAAATCAAAACATACAATTCATGCATCAGCAACAGAGTAAGCCTCGCCCTCCGTGGGCGAGTGCTTACGCACCAAACATAGACACATGCGAGTTCACGTAACCTAAGGTGTCTAGCAAGCGCCAAGCGCTCGAATATGCAACAGAATAGAATATATATACAAACATATACAATCATCACAACAATAAAAGCAAGAGTATGCACATGCAGCTACAGAGCCGACCCTAGGCCTAAACGTCAAAATACCTCGCGCGGGATTCAGACCAAGTAGACAAAATCCCAGCCCGCAAGGTACTGCTGCTGCTCAACCCAACCAAGGCAGAAATCTCACGGAAACCAACTCCGCTGGTTGTTTACCAAGTCTACAGAAACCCAAAACAGAACCCAAAAGGGTGAGTCCTAAAAGGACCCGTAAGGGATTTGGGGTAAGATAAGCATATGTAACCTGCAAAACAGAAAGACAGCAATATATATATAATATATGCAATGGAATACGAGAATATCGTGCATGTAATAAAATAGATCGAATCCCGAAGAATATGCGATACTAAATCGCCATAAACCCTTATAACAACTCGAACGCAGCCCTCCCTCTAAGGGAGTCGAAGCCGAAGCTAATACGAAGCATGGTGCACCAGTGGGGTAGCGAACCCTCAACCTGTCGTAGGGTTAATGCAGACAGTATGCCATAAGGCATACTCCTACAAATTACAGAACGTACCTTAAAGCAGAAATTTCCGAAATACCTGCAAAACAGAAGTGCAACAATACATACACCTACAGACTACGAATATGCTCTAGGCATATAATACAAATACTGCAGTAAGAAAATGAAACTAAACATACACCTATCTTACCAAAAATAGCGTAACCAAACCCTTACCTCACAATTCCAGTATTAGACCGATTCTCGACGACTTCCACACCACGACCGAAACTCGAAACCTCTCTTTTCTAACTTCCGGACCTCGAATCTGTCAATTCAAGTTAAATTAGCAACCTTACCAACCACACTACCCAAACTACACCCACGACCCGAAAATTCCGTAAAATTTCCGTAAAATTCCAGATTTCCACAGAAACTTCAGAATTCAGAACCAACCTAGACAATGCAAGATTATACATTGACAAACATCATACAATAAGCAGAACTGATCAAATCCAACCTTAAACCCTTCATTACCCGCCATTTTCCGATAATCCCGCTTAATTGTAACTTTTCCATTTCTTAACCGAATTCAACGTTTCAAACTTCCATCCACTCCTAAATTCAAGCCCAACACCATATTAACATCCAATTTAACCAAAATGAACCCCCAACATCGAAAAGAATCATTCCAAGATTTCGGTTCCTAACCAACTTTTTATCCAACTTCCAATTCAATCCATTCAAGCTACCAAACAACCATTCCAACCACCAATTTCACTTCTAAACCAAGCATGCTATCCAATTGCATCCAAACAACAAAATCCATCATGAACATACACCTAAACAAATCGGCCAAAAGGGGGTTTTCACCTCAACTTGTTTTCCATCAAATTGAATCCATACATAAGCTTAGAATCATGCTAGGACTAACATACTTGAAGCATGAAACAAGATAACAAACACACACCATTTTGGAAAATCTTCAAGAAAATCGGCCAACACAAATTCTTCATCCAAGATGTGTTTTCCAAAATCCAACACTTGATTAACACTCTCCTACAACCCAAGAACAACATACTAAAACATGGGAGGAAGAGAATCATCCTAGCTTATAGCTAAGAACAAACCCAACATTTGCCAAAACTCCTCTTTTCACCACTAATCTTCAAAACTAACAAGAAAAGAGGAGAAGGGATGATGCTTACCACAAGTAGCAACCAATTCCTCTTTGATTTCTACCAAAAAGAAGGAGTTCAAGCTTGGAGGTGAGCAACTATGGAGGCGTCGGCAGCAGCAAGCATGAGGAAGAAGAAGAAGAAAAGAAGTGAAAATGAGATAAGTCTCATTTTTTAGAAATATTAAGCCTTTTATATTTTCCCAACTTTAACCCATACTTCTCTACCTTAAATAAAATTTGGCCACGTGTCCCAAAAAGCCTCCCCACTTGCTGCCGAAAATATCAGCTGCTGTGCCCATGCTGATTTTTATTTAATTTGCATCCAATTGCAAATTAACTCCCAATTTTTCCGAAAGTTCCAATTCTTTTTGCCCAAAAATAATTACCGAATTCCAAAATTAACGAAACTTGGACACAACCTTCAGAATATTATAACATTCACAGAACATTTTTCAGAGATTCATTTACCTTTCCGGAGTGTCCTACCGAGCTCGCTGAACCCGAACCAAAACCCGACGTGCGGCGTGTCAACTGAACCGAAATTCCGTCACTCCAAAATTCTATAAAAATACCCATAAATTCCATCTTAAATTATAACACAACTTACCCCAAAGCCGTCAGAAAATTTCCATCCCGAGCCCGGGATTCCCGTCCCGAGCCCGGAGTCGCCGAACCGAACGTCCGTCCCAAATATTAAACTCCACAAACACCTCCGGGACATTCTCACGACTCCAAAACTGTAAACGGCTTCCCAAACTGAGGTCTCGAGAGCGCTACCGAGCCCGCTGTACGTTCCGAGGCGACCCCGACAACCCCCCCGGCGCCAGAAAAATATTTTCGGCGGAAACGTCCGGGGGACCCACACGACCTCAAATACGGAAGGGTTCGCCAAAATAATACTCGGATAGGGCTCGGGAGCCGTCTGAACGCCGAAAAACGTGACCCGCAGGCCAAAACCGGAGCCCTGGGTCACCCGGTCGCAACCCGCTCGGGGTGACCGTAACATTCTCCCCCCCTTAGAACTCTTGGTCCTCCAAGAGTAGCCTGAACCAACCAGACAGGTGTCGCTACCAATCAGAAAATATAAACATTCCTCTAACCCAGAACAATCGGACCACCGTACTGGTGCGGCGGGAGTGGTAGTTTAGACTACCATACAGAGCCTCACGGCGTCCCACCCTCCGGGTGCATCTTATTGCACCCCGAGTCAGTTGCCGGTATTTCTACCAGACAACCCCAGACAGTACCGAACCTAAATCTAACCGATCCACAACAGGCTATCCTGGAAGATACCACATAAAACAGCAACAGTTGGGGGGGGAAAAAAGATCAACCTAACAACTTACTCTGGAAACTCATGAGAACCGATAAAATTCGGGGTAACTTGCCCCGCCTAACAAATCTTACTGTCCCTCTGATCGGCGCTACCTCCAGTCAAATTCTGCCACCAAACTCAGATTCCAGAGCCCTACGGCGACGGTTCATATAAGCAGTGGTGCAGTCGTTCGCGGTTTTGATCCGCGCCTGTAACAATCTGATCTTCGCCGTAGTCTCCTCAAAAGCTCGGGTCCCAGCTCAACCCCATCCGACGCATCTGTCCAACAGTATGGTGTCATACACCTCCTCCCGTACAACGCCTCAAATGGTGTCATGCCAATCGTAGTCTGGAAGCTGTTGTTGTACGAGAACTCTATCAAAGCAACTGCTAGTCCCAAACTCATCCAAAATGCAAAATACAGATTCGCAACATACCCTCCGATATCGGAATCACCCGCTCCGATTGCCCGTCCGTCTGTGGGTGATAAGGCGTATTCGGATGGAGTCGCGTGCCCAATGCTTCATGAAAAGCAATCCGAACCGTCTTTGTAAAACGCGGATCACGGTCAGATTCAATGGAGTCTGGTACTCCATGTAAACGTACAATCTTCCTGATGTAAAGCCGGCAAGCTTCTCCAGAGGGTCTATGACCCGAATAAGCAGAAAGTGTGCGCACTTTGTCAGCCGATTCACAATAACCCAGATCGCATCATGGCGAGACCGTGTCAGGGGCAGTGCAGTCAGAAAGTCCATCATAACATTACCCCACTTCCAGACTGGAATGGGCAAAGTGGTCCCTGCCGGTTTCGTGCTCAATGGGCAAAGTCTACTGATGTCTCCTGCCGATTTCGATACTCAAACCGCTCGAGTGTGCCTCCTCGAAAATCTCATTCCGAACTCCCGATCCTCGGGTACATAAAGCGATCTCGAAGTATAGCAATCCTGCCTATCTTGAAACGTCGGTAACAAATAAACCCTTATCTTCCCCAGATAACTTCTTCAATACCAGATCTCTACCTTGCGCTTCGCGCATCCTATCAAGCCACTCAGAATGTATGGTAAGTGTAATAACCTGAGCACGCTCCCAGAGCTGCCCCCTGTGCCAAAGGCATATCAAATCACTCTCCTCAGATCGGTCACCAACATTTCCTCCCTTAATTAAGCCGGTATACTTCCTGCTCAGAGCATCGGCAACCGTGTTGCCCTTGCCAGAGATGTACTCAATGCTACAATCATAGTCCTTAATGTATTCGAGCCATCTATGCTGCCTCAAATTAAGCTCCTTTTGCGTAAACAGATATTTCAGACTCTTATGGTCGGTAAGAATCTGAAATTTACTATCAAACAGATATTGCTTCCAATGTTTCAGCGCACAAATTACTATAGCCAACTCCGAGATCATGTGCCAACCAGTTCAGCTCATGCGGTCGCATTGCCTCGACCCATAAGCTACCACAAAACGCTCCTGCACCAACACACATCCCAAACCAGATGTGGAAGCATCCGTATAATTCACATACGGCAAGATCGGATCTGAAAGAGTCAGAATCGGAGCGTTAGTCAACTGCCGCTTCAACTCCTGAAAATTCTGCTCACACCTATCAGACCAGATAAACGGTTGACCCTTCTTGGTCAACTGCGTGAGCGGTGATGCCAGAATAGAAAACCCCGGTACGAACCTCCGATAATATCCTACTAACCCCAGGAAGCTCCTAATCTCCCGTACCGTGGTAGGTTGTTTCCAATCCCAAATTGCCCTCACCTTCTCTGGATTCACAGACAGACCATGCTCAGAAATAACGTGTCCCAGAAAAGTGACTTCCCGAATCCAGAACTCACACCTTGAGAATTTAGCATAAAGCTGATGTTCCCAAGGTATCTGCAGAACTACCCTCAGATGATCCCGATGCGAATCCTCATCCCGAGAATATATCAGAATATCATCAATAAAACCACCAGAAATGAGTCCAAGTCCTGTCGGAACACCCTATGCATCAGATCCATGTATGCCGCTGGGGCATTGGTCAGCCTGAATGGCATGACCGTAAACTCAAAATGTCCAAATCAGGTGCGGAAAGCAGTCTTAGGTATGTCCTCTTCCTTCACCCTAAGCTGAAAATACCCAGATCGGAGATTAATCTTTGAGAAAACTCTCGAACCCTGAAGTTTATCAAAAAGATCTTCAATCCTTAGCAATGGATACTTATTCTTCCCAAGAAGAACATTCTACCATCTGTAATCAATACAAAGTCGAGTGTCCCATCATTCTTCTTAATAAACAGAACCGCAGCACCCCACGCTGAAGTGCTCGGTCGGATGAAACTCCTTTCTCTGTAATTCCTCCATTGCTTTTTCTACTCCCCGCATCTCAGAAATAGGCATCCGATAAGGAGGAATAGATATCGGAGCAGTACCCGACTGCAGGTGGATCTCAAACACAATTTCCCGCTCTTGTGGTAATCCGGGCAACTCCTCCGGAAATACCTGCGAAAAATCTCAAACCATTGATATACTATCTAACTTCACCCTTGTATCAGCCTCATTCAGATCAAAACATTCCCCTACACCAACTATCGACAATGAATCCAGAATCTGTAACTCCTTGCGTCATGCGCGATAGTCAAACCGATCGGGCCGTGAGAGGTAGTACCTCTCCAGAAATCATAATGGTACGGGTTGCACAATCAATGTGCACAGAATTCTTGGATAGCCAGTCCTTCCCAAGAATAATATCATAGTTTCGGCGTGCCAAAAACCAGCAAATCCGATACTATCAGATGTCCGCCTACAGATATCGTACAACTCCGAACCATCTCATTGGAAAACAAACCGACTTCCTGCAGTTTTTACTAAATGCGTTTGAGGCAAGGTACTAACAGACAGATGCGAGATGTAACACATTTCGTGTTACCATGGAAACAGATGCTCCTGTATCCAATACTACATGTACCGGTATCTCATTCAGAAATAAAGTACCATGTAAAACTCCCTGCTGACTCGAGCCTCCCTGCTGGCTGGTACCTGACCGTTGACTAGGTCCTCCCTGATAACCAGGGCCTCCCTTCAGAAAAAGGAAAACCCGTCCTACTCTGGTTGCTGTGACGGAGGGGGTGGCTGAAGCTGCTGTCGCTCTGCGAGGTCTCGGGCCACCCATCTGAAACCCACGCCCTCGCGGCGCGTTGGGCTGTACTTGAGACTATGAACGCTGAAGACTGCCAAAACCCTGCCCTACAGTAAGAGGGCAATCCCGTACCCAAAGAGTGTCAGACCTGCAACGTAAACATCGGCCCTCCTGCCGGTAACAAAGTCGACCGGAGTGATACCTACTGCAAATCAGACAAGGTCGTGCCGGTGGTGCTCCCTCTCTACCTCTACTAAATTGCCCAGGCCTGTTCGGCCATCCAGAAATCTGCCGGGGTCCCTGCTGTATGGAACCCCTCGTACTCCTCTAACCTCGCTGGGAGGTGAGGTAACTCTCAACCTCCTCTTGCTCGAGGAGTTGAGCCTTAATAACCGCTTCCCGAAACAAAGTAATGTCTAAAGGTCTCAAAGCCCACCTGAACTCGGGGCGCAGTCGGCGAATAAACCTCTTGGCCTTCTATTCTTCCATTCCATAGTACTACGGTACGTAGTAAACCAGCCGATCAAACTCTCACTCATACTCTCCGACAATCTTGTCTCCCTGATGAAACTTATCGAACTATGCCTGACACAGATACCTGGCTACATTCCCGCCGCACTTTGCTGGGAAAAATGTAGCCTCCCCGAGTTTGACAACTCCTGCAAACCAAATCTCTACTACCCTGGACCCTTCTCGGTCATTGAACCTCGGGGGGGTTCAAACTCTAAAACCTCTCCAAAAGTCTGACCTCGCCAGACTGGTGCCCCAGATCTCCTCGTCGTTAATAGGACCGACGAGAAGTCTAGGTGTCGTAGTGACCACCCTTGTCAGAGTCACTCACTTACCGATCCCAAAACTATGGCGAGCAGTGGCTAAAGTCTCGCTATCACCACCTGATCAAAATGCCCTTATTGTGGCATAATCGGATCTTCCCACCTCTACCGCCCCAGAACCGGCTAAGCTGGCGGGTAATACCAAATCAGAGAGGGTCCCTACGACCACTAAACCTCGGGGCGGTGAGTGTGGTTGTTCAGACCCTGGGTTACGCTGAACCCGTATCCTATTCCACGGAGGTGTGGGATCCCAGTCCCGCCCCTCCGGTACCAAATCACGCTATCAACGCGTGTTAACCATATCTCAAAAATTTCAGACCAAATTTCCAGTCCGGACAAAATAACGGTCACTCCTAATCTCTCGGAGGCTAGCAGCAGCCCCTTCTAAGGCTCACGTCTACGCGTGTTAGTGCAATGAGACATTTCAGACCAAACAGAGTCCGACTCCTAATCACGAAGCTTACTTCAATGCGAATGAAAACAATAAAATCATGCATTTCACGGAATCACAGAAGCAATTCATGCTTATTTCACCAAATCTTTTCCTAACACACAATTTTACGTACCTGAAACTTTTCCACAATCCCCCTTACTCGTAATACTCTTACCAAATCCGAAATCCCGAGTTCGAAATCTGCAACTATCAGGATAACTTGAAGGATCAACTTTGTTCCACAATTTTATTTTGAAGTGGTTCAAGTAAGGAGGTGGCCAATCTCCGTACCAAACCATTCTAAAATAAAATGTACAACAATAGTCGTCACTACAAGTCACCACTGACGACCAATATGGTCACTTACCTGCTCTGATACCAACTTGTCACCGCACGCCACCCGAACCCGGTTGCGGAGGCGGGGGCGCCGGGACGCCGGAAGCGGAAGCCGGAAACATACATGATGGCAGGTCCATCGAGACCCGCCGCGCGTAGCGGACCCGAAGAGCGAAATGAAAGTGGAAGCAGCCTAACAAAAATTTCATACATATAACTAAAATAAAATCAAAACATACAATTCATGCATCAGCAACAGAGTAAGCCTCGCCCTCCGTGGACGAGTGCTTACGCACCAAACATAGACACATACAGAGTTCACAGAACCTAAGGTGTCTAGCAAGCGCCAAGCGCTCGAAATATGCAATATACAAATATATATACAAACATATACAATCATCACAACAATAAAAGAAAGTATGCACATGCGGCTACAGAGCCGACCCTAGGCCTAAACGTCAAAATACCTCGCGGGATTCAGACCAAGTAGACAAAATCCCAGCCCGCAAGGTGCAAGCTACTCAAAACACAACCAAGGCGAACCCTCACGGAAACCTACTCCGCTGGTTGCTTACCAAGTCTACAGAAACCCAAAAACAGAACCCAAAAGGGTGAGTCCTAAAAGGACCCGTAAGGGATTTGGGGTAAGATAAGCATATGTAACCTGCAAAAGCAGAAAGATAGCAATATATATATAATATATGCAATGGAATACGAATATCGTGCATGTAATAAAAACAGATCAGAATCCCGAAGGATATGCGATACTAAATAGCCATAAACCCTTATAACAAATCAGAACGACAGCCTCCCTCTAAGGGAGTCAGAAGCCGAAGCTAATACATAAGCATGGTGCACCAGCTGGGGTAGCGAACCCACAACTGGGTTAACGTAGGGTTACACGTAGGGTTAACCGAGTATGCCATAAGGCATACTCCTACAAATCACGAACGTACCTTAAAGCGAAATTTCCGAAATACCTGCAAAGCGAAGTGCTACAATACATACACCTACGGACTACGAGAATATGCTCTAGGCATATAATCTTGAAATACTGCAGAACAGAAAATGAAACTAAACATACACCTATCTTACCAAAAATAGCAGAACCAAACCCTTACCTCACAATTCCAGAGTATTAGACCGATTCTGGACGATTTCCACACCACGACCCGAAACTCAGAAACCTCTCTTTTTCTAACTTCCGAACCTCAGAATCTGTCAATTCAAGTTGAATTAGCAACCTTACCAACCACACTACCAAACTACACCCCCGACCCCAAAACCGAAAATCCGGCAGAATTTCCGTAAAATTCCAGATTTCCACAGAAACGTCAGAATTCAGAACCAACCTAGACAATGCAAGATTATACATTGACAAACATCATACAATAAGCAGAACTGATCAAATCCAACCTTAAACCCTTCATTACCCGCCATTTTCCGATAATCCCGCTTAATTGTAACTTTTCCATTTCTTAACCGAATTCAACATTTCAAACTTCCATCCACTCCTAAATTCAAGCCCAACACCATATTAACATCCAATTTAACCAAAATGAACCCCCAACATCGAAAAAGAATCATTCCAAGATTTCGGTTCCTAACCAACTTTTTATCCAACTTCCAATTCAATCCATTCAAGCTACCAAACAACCATTCCAACCACCAATTTCACTTCTAAACCAAGCATGCTATCCAATTGCATCCAAACAACAAAATCCATCATGAACATACACCTAAACAAATCGGCCAAAAGGGGGTTTTCACCTCAACTTGTTTTCCATCAAATTGAATCCATACATAAGCTTAGAATCATGCTAGGACTAACATACTTGAAGCATGAAACAAGATAACAAACACACACCATTTTGGAAAATCTTCAAGAAAATCGGCCAACACAAATTCTTCATCCAAGATGTGTTTTCCAAAATCCAACACTTGATTAACACTCTCCTACAACCCAAGAACAACATACTAAAACATGGGAGGAAGAGAATCATCCTAGCTTATAGCTAAGAACAAACCCAACATTTGCCAAAACTCCTCTTTTCACCACTAATCTTCAAAACTAACAAGAAAAGAGGAGAAGGGATGATGCTTACCACAAGTAGCAACCAATTCCTCTTTGATTTCTACCAAAAAGAAGGAGTTCAAGCTTGGAGGTGAGCAACTATGGAGGCGTCGGCAGCAGCAAGCATGAGGAAGAAGAAGAAAAGAAGTGAAAATGAGATAAGTCTCATTTTTTTAGAAATATTAAGCCTTTTATATTTTCCCAACTTTAACCCATACTTCTCTACCTTAAATAAAATTTGGCCAAGTGTCCCAAAAAGCCTCCCCACTTGCTGCCGAAAATATCAGCTGCTGTGCCCATGCTGATTTTTATTTAATTTGCATCCAATTGCAAATTAACTCCCAATTTTTCCGAAAGTTCCAATTCTTTTTGCCCAAAAATAATTACCGAATTCCAAAATTAACGAAACTTGGACACAACCTTCAGAATATTATAACATTCACAGAACATTTTTCAGAGATTCATTTACCTTTCCGGAGTGTCCTACCGAGCTCGCTGAACCCGAACCAAAACCCGACGTGCGAGCGTGTCAACCTGAACCGAAATTCCGTCACTCCAAAATTCTATAAAAATACCCATAAATTCCATCTTAAATTATAACACAACTTACCCCAAAGCCGTCAGAAAATTTCCATCCCGAGCCCCGGGAGTCGCCCGGAACCGAACGTCCCGTCCCAAATATTAAACTCCACAAACACCTCCGGGACATTCTCACGACTCCAAAACTGCAAACGGCTTCCCAAACTGAGGTCTCGAGAGCGCTACCGAGCCCGCTGTACGTTCCGAGGCGACCCCGACAACCCCCCGGCGCCAGAAAAATATTTTCGGCGGAAACGTCCGGGGGACCCACACGACCTCAAATACGGAAGGGTTCGCCAAAATAATACTCGGATAGGGCTCGGGAGCCGCCTGAACGCCGAAAAACGTGACCGCAGCCAAAACCGGAGCCCGGAGCCGCAACCCGGGTCACCATACGTGTGCAACCCGCTCGGGGTGGCCGTAACACCTATATATTGGGTGGTGCCCGCCTCAAATAAGGTGATTACTACACACCCACACTTTCCTCCTTTGTCTCACACTCGAAAGTATCTTTTGTCTTGTCCTTCAGGTATCGGAGCCACCTGTCATAGACGTCGGAAGATCTTTGGCAGCCGGAGATCATACTTTGGCTATCAATTTGGCGCTGTCTGTGGGAAAGAAAAACAAGCCATTTTTCTTTTTCAACTTTTAACCGTTTCCATGGCAAAAACAAGGAGAACTAACAACAGTGTACATGTTGAGGATGCTGCTTCCAGCTCCTCAGGTGTACCCCCACCACTCCCTACCGGGTGGGGCAACGGGGACGCAACAGCCCCACAACTCCCAGTTGGTGGCAACCCCGCCACTCCCTGCTGCTGACACCCCAGGGGTGCAGCAGCTCCCACAACCGCAAGCAGCTACTATGACATACCTCGCTGGGACCTCGACGACCCCCCAGCAGGTCATCGTCGATCCTCTCGATGGCACTGCTCCAGGGCGAGCATGCTCAACGAAATGAAGGCCTTCATGGTACAAACCATCAAGGCGGAAATGCAGCTGCTCGCCTCCCGCCTCCCAACGACCGGGATGAACAATCCCAGAATCAAAACCCGTCTGCTGCGAACCTGGATGTCGACGATCTTCTTAGAAGAATCAACGTGGTCGAGGAACAGGTTAAGACGCCAAACCTGGTCCTCGACGACATCGAGGTTCTCCTCACTCAGCCCTTCACAGAGGACGTTATTGCCGTCAAGGCCCTGCCAGCTTTCGAATGCCAGTCATCGAAAGCTACGACGCGACGACGGACCCCGTTGACCATTTGCGACGTTACATCTCCCAAATGGAGATGGCTCGCGCCTCCGACCCCATACTCTGCAAAGCTTTCAGCTCCACCTTGAAAGGGGCTGCTTCAACATGGTTTGGAACGTTACGAGGCCAGCATTTCAAATGCTTTAAGGACCTCGCCTCGTCGTTCCTGCGACACTTCATGGGAGCTCGACCTCCCCCCAAGACTGTCCAACACTTGTTAAGAGTGCAACAACAAAGGGAGGAACCACTCCGTGATTACATCCGGCGGTTTCAGGTAGAAGCCGTCCAAGTCCAGGGTCTCTCCTCGGACATGCAGCTCCTGGCCGTGACTCAAGGCCTTCAACGCGAGTCCAGGCTCGCGTATAATATTAATGAAAACCCCGTCACAACGATGGGTGAGTTCATCGATCGGGCAACCCGGTTCATGAACTCCGAGGAAATGAATAAGCCTTACAACAGGCCCCTCGCGAACGACCGCAGCAAGAAATTTGACAAGGGGTCTGCTTCATCGAGGTACCAGTCCTCGAACAATGGTCCGAGGGCCCCCGACCACCACCCCGCCCTTCGTGACACCCGCACGAACATTCTTCTCATGTTGGAGAAGCAGAATAAGGTCCCCAAGTGGCCTCAGCCGATCCAGCATAAGAACACGAGGGGGTTTGACAAGTACTGCCTTTACCACAAGGACCGTGGCCACGACACGGAGGCGTGCTTTCAGCTCAGAAATCTCATTTCTGAGATGATTGAGCAGGGTAAGCTCAAGGAATTCCTGTCCGACTCCTCTTCTCCCTGCAAGGAATTCCCCAAAGGCCGCAAGAGGGATGATGACAGCGACGACCGCGACAAAACGCGCCGTCGACACAACAGCCCTCGGAGGCAAAACTTACCACCACCACCACCCGCGGGCGTCATTCACATGCTCACGAAATCGGAAGGCGCCTCCTCCAGAAAATGGTATGCAAGGGAAATCTTGCAGATCGACCACCTCGAGGAGAATGTCATCTACCGATCCAATGGGTCAAAGGTCGTCGTACCGCACTCCGATCCACTGCTTATCACAGCAAGGATCGCCGGTTACGACACCAACCGGGTTTACATCGACACTGGTGCAAACACCAGTGTCATTTTCAGGACATGCTCGATAAACTCGGGTACACATGTCCGCTATTCGAAGGAGCTCCGGCCCTACCTTTGGCATCGGCGGGGACATTGTGCCAACAATAGGGGTCGTCAACCCGCCCTCATGCTGATTGGGGACACACAATTTGGGACGGTTGATGCCATTCCGTTATGACGGAGTTCTTGGTCCTCGAAGTCCCTTCCACGTACAACGCCATCGTTGGTCGACCCACCAGTCGAATTTCACATGAGGTGTGACATCCGTTCTCTCACGGTCACATTTGCGACGCCTCGTGGGGATGCAAGCATCTACATTGACCAGCGCACGGCGAGGACGAACTACGTGGCTTCTTTGAGCTGCGGTGGACCCACGTGCCTCGAAGAAGCTCGAGGAGCCCGCGGAACCCGACGACCGGCCACGCCTCGATGACGTGACAGAGGAGATCGACGTCGTTCCAGGCAAGAAGTTTAAGGTTGGCAAAAACCTTGAGCAAAAGGAGAAGATGACACTCATCCACCCCCTCGAGGCAAACCTTGACGTCTTCGCCTGGAGCTTGAAGGATCTGCCGGGTGTCGACCTAGCGTCATCACGCACAAACTTAATGTATTCCCGGATTCAAAGCCGGTTAAGCAAAAGAAAAGGGGTATGGCCCCTTCCAAGAAGAAGTTTGTAAAGAGGACGTTTTAAACTCCTCGAAGCTGGAATAATAAAAGAAATTCAGTACTCTGAGTGGCTCGCTAACATAGTTTTAGCTGACAAAACAAATGGTGAACTTCGTATGTGCGTTGATTTCACGGGCGTCAATAGGCATTGTCCAAAGGACCCCTACCCGTTACCTGTCATCGACCAACTCGTGGATGCAACTTCCAAATATAAATACTTGTCGTTCATGGACGCTAAGAGTGGTTACCACCAAATCTACATGGATCCCGAGGACGCCTTCAAAACGGGCGTTCACGGTAGTGATGACGTTTATTACTACGTTCGAATGCCTTTTGGGCTCAAAAGCGCTGGAGCCACTTACCGGCGTTTAATGAACAAGGTCTTTGCCCACCAAATGGGCCGTAACCTTGAAGCATACGTCGGCGATGTCATTGTCAAAAGCATGACATTCGAGGATCACCTTCAAGATCTGGCGAGACCTTGAATCGTTCGGCGATATAACATGAGGCTCAATCCAGCCAAGTGTTCCTTCTTTGTTGGAGCGGCAAATTCTGGGCTATATGATCTCCGAAAGGGGATCGACGCCAACCTTAAGAAAATATCAGCCATCACGAAATGGCGCCACCAAGGAACATTAAGGAAATCCAAAGCAACTTACGGGAAGAATTGTTACCAAGGAACATAGTGCTTGGACATTCTAAACAGACCGAGAACATAGTGGTCGTTTAGCCCGTTAGTGCATCGAACTCGGGAGTATGACATCAAGTTTGAGCCTAGACGAGCAATAAAGGCACAAGCTTTGGCGGATTTCATGGCCGAAGCTTTCCATTTACCCCCTCGAACATGGTCCTTGAGGAACCACCACCGGAGTTGGAGCCTCCCGAGTGGGATATGTTCGTGGATGGTTCATCCAGTGCCGATCGCCCGAGGAGGCGTTCATATCGAGGCCCACACGGCATGGAGGCTAGCTTACGAGTAGCTTTCGGTTTCCCGTCACAAACAATGTGGCCGAATACGAGGCGCTCGTGGCAGTCTCAAGACTGCCCCGAAAGCTGGTTTGCGGCGTCTAAGCGCCACAGATGACTAACGGCTCGTCGTAAGCCGGATTACGGGGACCAATGATCGCAAGGATCCAAGTACTCTCGAGGTACTTGCGCCTTGTCAAAAACTTACAAGGGCAGTTCGAGCGGCTAAATATTAATAAGATCCCAAGGGATCAAAACACATGGTGACAGTTGTCTAAGGGGCGGGCGGATGCATTCCTCGAAACCTTAGCACAACCTTCGATAAATACAATTCATGCAATCGACGCCAACGCAGCGGCTGATTGGAGGGACCCAATCCTCCAAAGTATCTCCAAACCGGCGCAATCGAGGCCCACCAGCGTTGCAAAAGAAAATAAGGACGCATCAGCCCGCCATGTCATCATAGATGGCACATTATGGCGTAAAGGATATTCTACTCCTTTGCAGCGATGTATTGGCCCTACGATTCCAATCTCATCACGAGCGAAGTCCACTCAGGAGTTTGCGGAGCACACATTGGCTCGATGCGCTAGCACACAAATGCTGCGCCTCGGTTATTATTGGCCAACTTTGAGGAAAGACGCGCATGATTTGGTACGAACGTGCCATAAATGCCAACTCAACTCTCGCATCCAACGACAGCCGGAAAAGCGAAGTGGTTACGGAGACATACCCTATACCCTTCGCTGTGGGGCCTCGATTTAATCGGCCCAATGCCTACGGCCAAGGGGCGATTCAAATTACGTATAGTGGCTGTCGATTACTTCACTAAGTGGGTCGAGGTCCAGCCACTCGAGAACATAACAACCGCCAAGGTCATACACTTCCTGCAGCGCGACCTCGTGGCACGTGCGAGGCACCAAGAGCCATAATCACGGACAATGAGACTCAATTCGCGAGCAAAAAGCTTAAGGATTGGGCCACTAAGATGAACATACAAATGCTCTACGCTCCCGTGGCACACCCGCGATCAAATGGCCAGGTAGAAGTAACAAATCGCACGATCAAAGAGGGCTTAAAAAGCGCCTCGAGGACAAAAGGGAAGTGGGTCGAGGCCCTACCCGGCGTCCTCTGGGACTATCGAACAACTACACGGGGACCCACGGGAGAAACTCCTTTCTCCTTGGTTTACGGCGTCGATGCCTTACTACCAATCGAAGTCCCAATACCCACAATCCGAACGCTATATTACGACGCCCCTCACAATGAGAGCGGTCTTCGGCGCGTTTGGACCTCGTCGAGGAACTCCGCGAGGGTGCTAGACTTAGGCTTATGGCCTTACGACAAAGGGCAAACCTCGATCACAACGCCAAAGTTCGGGCAAAGCAGATCCACGTGGGTGGTATGGTCTTGCTAAAGGCGGAGTTGTCAGGTCGTAATCCTGGCCATGGCGCACTTCGTTCCAGGTGGGCAGGGCCTTATGTGGTACACAGTAAAGAAAGAGAAGGTGTATACAAGTTAAAGGACCATCAAGGCAAAAAGCTCAAAAATGACTACCACGTCAACGACTTGAGGCCTTATTACGTTTAAGTTGTACGCTTTCAAAGTCTTGGCGTTGTACAAAGTAATCGTTCATACATCGGAGGAAAGGGGAAAAATGCCTATTTAGTCCTATAACTTTTTAGGTTTTCGAGATGTAGTCCTAAAACTATCGTAGTTCGAACCGTCATCCTAAACGTCTACGCCGTTACTGGGTTTTAGTCCTAAAACGCTTCGTGGCGGACGGAAACGTGACGTGGAGGGCTGACGGCGTTATTTTTTTTTAAACGCGGACACCTCATCAAAACGGCGTCGTTTTGTTGCTGATTCACAGATACGAAGACGACGTCGTTCGAAATACAAAAGTTTTAGGACTATATCTCGAAAACCTTAAAAGTTGTAGGACTAATTAAATATTTTTACGTAAGCGGTATATATATTTACATGTTCAATTTCCTGTTTTAATTATACAGTAACCGATTAGTAATAGACTTTTTTTGTAAATTATAAAGTAAAAGTGACAGAGGTAGTTTTTAATTTATATGAGTGAAGTAAAATTGAAGAGTGGTGCAATAATTTTGAGGGCGCAGGTATGTCGGCGATATCATCGGTGCTTCTCCAACTGTGCAGCAGCGGCGGACACGTGGTGGCGTCGCCGGCTGTACGGCGGAACGCATGCGCTGCTGACACACTTCTTGCCGAGGGCGTGCAACATAACGACGACGTTTGTGGACATAAGCTCGCACGGGGAGGTGGACTCCGCCATTGTGGATGGGCGGACCAAGGTGCTCTACTTTCAATCGATGTCGAACCCCACGTTGACGGTGGCCGACGTGCCAGCACTCAGCCGCATCGCCCACGACAAGGGCGTGACGGTGGTGGTGGACAACACGGTGGTGGTGGTGGTGGTAGTATGGGTAGTGCTCCGGTGGATCAGGAGTATGATTCTCTGGCTGGTGCTGTTGGGGTTTACTTGAATTTGGATGAACTGTATGTCTTCAATCGGATGAAACCCTTCTATTTTTGAGAGTGTAGTTTCCTAGAGAAGATTTTGGGGAAAAATGCCTAATTAGTCCTACAACTTTTAATGTTTTCGAGATGTAGTCCTAAAACTTTTGTATTTCGAACCGTCGTCCTTTGATATCAGCATCAAAACGACGCCGTTTTGATGAGGTGTCCGCGTTTAAAAAAAAATAACGCCGTCAGCCCTCCACGTCACGTTTCCGTCTGCCACGAAGCGTTTTAGGACTAAAACCCGGTAACGGCGCAGACGTTTAGGATGACGGTTCGAACTACGATAGTTTTAGGACTACATCTCGAAAACCTAAAAAGTTATAGGACTGAATAGGCATTTTTCCGAGGAAAGGCAATGTTCCAAGTCTTTACATTGTGCAAGCTATGTTCACATAAAATCGCTCTACGAAGAGTGTCTCCCACTTTATACAGTAAGTTTAAAAGTTGATTGCAAGGTCACTGCTCGACCAATGCACATCGAATAAAATCACTTTGCGAAGAGTTACGCAAATTCATTTGCACAAATTTACCCAGCACAAGTACAAAACACTTCGCGTTATGCAAATAATACTCGTATAACAACTACAAAGGCAACAAATCTTTGGAGCGTTGTATATTTTGTCAAAAATGAGCAAAAATTTAATTACAAGTCCACAAACTACTTGGGGACATCATCGTTTGGAGGTACAACAGGGGCATCCTCTGCATGCCCGGGCAGAATATCATAAGGATATTCTATTCCTAATTTCTTCCCTGCCCTACCCCACTCGAACAAAATCGCCTGAGGAGGGTCTTCGACCTTCATAGCGTTAAGGGGTTCCAAATCGGACTTCTCAACGATGGCCTCCACTTGGTGGCGGCATCGTAGGAAGCCCTCAGCATAACGGACACCCTCCATAGCTTGTGCGTTCGCAGTCTTCTCGATCAGCACTTCGACAGCCCTGCGCACTCGACCAGCACTTTCAGCAATGGGCTTTACAAAAACGGGGTTTTGAACACTTTTGCCATCGTACAACTTAAAACCAATTTGGTTTTCTAGTTGTACGAATGCTAAATGATCAGCCACCGCAGAACCTGCCACCTCACTAAGTGCAGGTGCGGACTTCGATCTGGACTGCAGCCTTAGACGCGGATCCTCGGCTGGGCAACCTCAAGGACAACTCCTCCGCGAGTTTGCCCTTCGCCTCAGCCTCAGGCTTCCATTCTTTGATACTCCCGAGCACTTGCTCCATTTCAGCTTCAAGCTCTTTCTTTGCATGGTGCTCGGCGAGGAAGAGGGCCTCGTGCTTCTTTCCATCGGCCATGGAAGCTTTCACCGCTTGCCCATGACACCCAGTGGCTCTAAGGAGGTTAGCCTCCTCATTCCTCGAGGACCCCAACTCGGCCTCTTTTTCAGCCAACTTGGCATCCTTGTCACCAAGGCCTTTTTAGGCTCTCCACCTCCTCGAGTCCTTTGCCTTGGCCTCAAGACTCTTCACGAGGGATTCAAGGTCCTCGATCTTGGCCACCAGCCCACAGGCCAGCACAGATTTTAAGTTGCGACGCAAAAGCATTTAAACAAATTATGCTGATAAAAAAGATAAGTAACAAAGGGGGAGTCGAGATTTGTGACTTACTCGAGTGAGGCCCTGGCAGATGTCCTTCGCCATGTCTAGGGCCCCCCAGGACGTGTGCTTCAAAAAATGCCTGTCTCGGGGAAGTGCGAGACCCTCTGCAACCTTTAGTCTCACCTCCCCTTCCCGAGGAGTATTGACTCGTCGCGAGTCACCCTCATGACGGGGTCCCAGGAGCCTCCACAAGGGCCGGACCACAGCGTTTGAAGGATTTCTCCGCAGCTCCCGCCGATAGTCCTCGAACAATTGAGGCTCGAAAACTGGATCTATGCCCTTCAGGGTCTTAGGGATCCTCGAAGGCCTTCTTGTATATACTCGAGGGGCCATAACAGCCCTCCGAGCATCTGCCAATAGGCCGACGGGTTCCCCAGCGCCCCGAACAGGGCTCTTTGGAAGACTCCTCGAGGGCTGGTCTTTTCCCTTTATCTTTGGCAGGGCTGGGACTGTTGTCCGAGGACACAACCAAGCCCTCTGCCGTTACAAGGTTAAATGGGAATCAGAACACAATGTACAGGAAAATTCACCAAAGAGCCAAGGGAAAACAAGAATAGTACCTGCAAGTCGGGGGCGCTTCCGTCGAAGGATCTCCTCCTCGGAGTCCTCGGACAGCTCCTCGACGATGATGGGACCAGCCATGTTGACCGGTTGAGCCACGTCACCAAGGCCTCCACACTTCGGGCCTCTCCGCCTTTCGAGGTCCCTGCAACTGACCCCTCGATAGACCTTTGAGCAGGCTCTGCAGGGACCTCCTCCTCCATCTTTGCCTTAAGAGCCTCCAGCAAATCCTGCTTCTTGGCAAAAAGGGTGCTGGGGTGCAACATCTTGGCTGCAGTAAAACACAAAGTCAGGTTATAATAGCACTTAAAAGATGCAAGCACAAAAACACAAAAACAAAAAGGCATGCAAAACAGACGGTGGGGGTTCTTGAAGGTGCCTTGAAGCGCTCGATGAGGTCCCCATCTAACGCATCCACCCAGTTTTTAAGGCATCCACATGCCTCGGAAGACGGTGGGCCCTGCTAACCCCTACCCTCCTTAGGACCACTTCGTCCAGGCTGGGCCAGTGAAGGAAACCTACCCTTACACTCCTCGAGCCTCTCAACACCGCGGACCCATTCACACGGGCGTCGAGGGCCCTTTTCCCCTCGCTACCCAGCCACAAGGAGGGCCTCACGACACCCTTGCGTCTTTCTCCTTGATGAAATACGCAGGAAACTGACTATCCTCCTTCAAGATGAAGAAGAAATTGCTCTTCCAACTCCCCCACGAGCTGGTTGTCTCAGCGAAGACCCCGATCTTCACCATTTTATTCCCCACCTTCACCTCCTCGGGGGTCAGTTGGTAGAAGGGGTGTCCGACCGGCCTCTTCAGCGTATAGAACTGCAAGAAGGTCTCCGGTAACACCGCCGTCTTCGCCAAGTGGCAGGCCACCACAAATGCGTTTACGATGGTAAACACATTCGGGGCCGATTGCCCGTGGCAAACGCCCCATCCCTCACAGTTGCAACAGCGAGGAACAAAGGGGAGCCTCAATCCGGCTTTGAGTTGGGCTTCGTAGACCACCATGGTTTGTTCCTCATGGCCTTGTCACTCGGCTCCATCCTGCTTTCCTCAACACATCCGCCGGAGAAAGCCCACAAACCACCCCGGTATACACATGATGGTTACGGCAGATATCTGCCATTTTCTTCCCAACAGCACTGTTCGGGGCCACACCTTCTCGACGTCGGGGCCGACGCCGGGCTTGCTTGGATTCTTGGGAGCCATCTACAAAAATAAACCGCAAATCTCAAAAACTAAACCCTAGACCCAAGAACCCAGGCAGTGGCGCGGCGACGCCTCACTCGCGACACTGTCGCGACGAGAAAACGAAAATAAAAGGGATATCACTTAATGATTCGTGCGATGGAGACGAAAAACAAATATTCAACGGCTGGGTTCTTCGAATCTCGCCGGCAAATTCTTCGGTAATTGCCGAAAATGGAAACTAGATTGCAAAGGGAGTGAAGCGCAAAAGCAAGGAAAGCAAGATTTGGAAACTGACTTCCCACTTGGGTTGGCGTATAAGAAGAGCGCGATGGGAAGTGAAGCGACTTCCCCATAATTACAAACGGCGCAAAAGCGCAAATTTTGAAAAGTGCTTTTGCCAACCGCCACAATTGATATTGGGCCAAAGTTTTGGGCCAACATTGGGGAGCAGCTCTTGGGCCTCCCTAAATCAGGCTCCAAAACACCACAATACCACGTGGGCTCAATGTCTATAGGCATACTTCCTTCCAAACCGGAGCACAGGGGACCCAACCCATCCTCCGTGTGGGGAGGGCATCTTGATATATATGGGCCAGCTCATACGGCTGTATTGTCAAATGCAACGCCATATGGGCCGCGTCCACCACAGCCGGCCTCGTGTTTACGGAGAGCCCCTCGGCCGGTAAGGGCGCCCGTATAGAGCCGTTATCCATGAAACGTTGCTGCCTCCTCAACATAATCTGCACTAATTGTGGCATTAAGCCAAAGGGGAGGAGTAACTCCGCATAACTCCACTGTTATTACACCATTAATACGCCGCCATCCCAATTATGGGCACATTTATGGAGATTCTCCAGCGTTTAAGGCCCGTGGGACCTAGCACCACCCTATATATTGGGTGGTGCACGATGTGAACATCAGCCCCATTTTTGAGACAAGGAGCAACCATCCCTCCGGAGGGTCTAACGGGCCCTTGGCGAAGACCCAGGCGAGGAAAAACAACATTCCAGGCCGGCGAAGCCCCAAGGCAAGCCCGTGCTCGCAGAGTTCGGGCGCACCCATACCCCATTGGCGAACCCTTGGCCTTTGGCGAAGCCTCGTCCCAATGGCGGACCCATGGCCACTGGCGAGCCCATCGACCTGGCGAACCCATTAGCCTTTTGGGCGAACTCAAAGCCATTTGCGAGTACATAGTCATTGGCGAAGACCACCGTGCTTCATTTCCAAAAGCAAGCAAAGCCCGGTGTTCGCCAAGCGGAAGAAGCCTCCATCCACAAGTCGGCGAACCCTTCAACTTGTGCAGAGGCCCTCCTCTTTCCTTTTCCCGCCAAATGCAATTCTGGGAATTGGGAGCCGCAAGAGCAGGTAGCCTACAATGTCAAATCACCCGCCACCCCACGCTTTGCCTACCATATTTCGAGGAAGATGTTCCCTTAGTAAAATCATTCTTTATTCTTTCCTTCTTTCTTTCCTTCTATAAAAGGAAGTGTAACCTAAGTATTCGGTAGAACCCATATATTGAGAGAATTCATATATTGTAAGAACACGGTTTGTTCTTCTTGGGGTCTCAAATCTTGCTCCATCAATCCTTTAGTGATCCATGCGAGAGGATCCAATATAATACCTAGCATTGTCGATCTAGTAATCGAAGGTTCTAGGTTCCATTTTCCTTTCCCGGGCATTTTCAAGGGCATTGCCTCACCTCGTAGTGCGGAGGTTCCCTTGGCCGACTTTGTTTCCTTTGTGTTCTTCCCTGTTTCGTTTCCATTCTTGCTGAAACCGCCTCCTTCGAGCTAGATCCGAGTGCGTGATCGCTCACTCCTCTGTAACCACTTCAGCTGGGTTCGGAGCGTGACCGTGATCACATCAGTTGGTATCAGAGCCAAAGCGCTTGTCGGAGGTATCATACCGTATCAGTTGTTTGTTTTCTTCAAGTAAAACCATTGCATTCTTTCTTACACTTGAAGAAAAACGTTTTGTTGTTGAAGATAAACCGAAAATATTTGTGCGTGGTTCCTGTGATTCGAGCAAAGCTCATATTTGGATGTTGTTTATTGAAGTTGAGTAAAGAAAGAAACATTTTCGGATTGGAAGTTGAAAAGAGAAGAAAAGTTGTTGTGGTTGTGCACAAAAAGAACATTTGAAGAAAGAAAAAGTTTGAGTGTTCTTGAGTGTTCTTGAGTGTTCATATCAAAACACATCCGAATAGTGATTTGATCCGAAACTATTAGATGAACTAGAACAAAAGTGTTTGTGTGGATAAAATAGCCTTCTCTCATACATACCTTAATTCTTTCAACCACCAACCAACCCCAAATCCTAGTTCGAGTAACTAGAGCTTTGTGCGTTGCTTATTTCGGATATTGCTAAGATTTTATTGGAAACTCCTTGTGTGTTTGCATTTGATCTTAATCGAGATTGGTGGTAAGTTTTGAGGCTTGAAAGAACCGTTGTGTTCTAAACACGAGAGAGAAGTGGTACTGAGTGTGTCCCTAAACACAAACGAGAGGCCAACCATACACGTGAGGAAATGAGTGGTACTGACATTATTGTATAAATGTGTAGGTATACAATGGCGCGAACCCTTAAGTTTCGAGGGATGATGACCTTTTCGGGTTTGAATCATGGGAATACCATCTTGAGGCATTCTTTGCTAAAAGAGGTGTTAACGAACTTGAAAAGCTTGACATAGCGCTCGAGCTGCTAAGAGGCGAAGCATGGTATTGGTGGAGTGACTACGCCACAAACAGAAGCGACCGAGGGTTAGAGATCATGCCCTCTTGGGACCGCTTGAAAAGTGTGATGAGGCGGCGGTATGGCACCCAATCCACTATCGCACACTTGGCCCCAATCCCTACCTACATAACGAGACCCATCAACACTCATAGCTCTTTTCGGCGCCCCACATCCTACCCCACTCGAATACCCGAAAGGACTGCCACTCCTTCAAGAGCCTACTCACCCCCTTCTCCAAGTGCGAGCCTGAATCCTCCTTGTGAACCAATCCCTTTGAGAAATCTCACTCGAGAAATTAGAACAGACTTCGAGGAGCTGGGAAAAGGTTTAAAGGAAATAAGAGAAGAAGTCTCACAAATGGAAGGCCTTATGAAAGAATGGTGTGAGAGTGAGAAACAGAGAAAAGAGAGAAAAGAAAGAAAAGAGCTCTTCCGAGCCAAAAATGAAGAGAGTGGAACACCCAAGCTTTCAACCAAGATCAATGAAGGACTAACGCTTAAATCTTCTAATGATTGTTGTTCTTCTTTGAATATGCCAGGAAATGATGACAAAGAAACTTTGGGGTGTTTACAAGAGGAAGAAGACGCCTCGGTGTCGGAGCAGAGCCTCCCTCCCCTAACAGGGAGAGGTAACATACCATTTCCTCCCGGTGATGAAACTTTGCAATTTTGTGACCATGAAATGATTTATGCTAAAACTATCATGTGCATGCCTACTTTAGCTAGGAAGCACTCATACATTTTGATGTGAATATTGATGGAACCATGGTCATGCGCTGCGCTAAAATGGGTGAACCCACCCGAGTCTATATGATGAACATGAATGGGCTCTGCATGTTGCGAACGATAGGAAAACTTGCTAGGGTAAGGTTCATACATGACCCGGCACATGTAAAAATAAATTGTTTGGAAAAGAGCATGCCATGAATTCTAGTTTTGGAAATCATGTCGAAATTGCATGCTATCTTGTTAAATTTATTTTCGGCCAACAAGAAAGCTTTAGGCATAGGGCACGTGTGTGCTTTCATGGCACAGGGAGCAAGAAAGAGCGGATTGTTCATCTTGCCCCAACTTGGTGCTTCCTTGTTTGCTATCCATGAGCTAGGTACCATATGTTCCGAGTATAAAAATGCCCATCACCTAGCCATGTATGTAGCCAGCCGAGGACACCCCACATTGTGCCCCTTTTCCTAAATAGTTGGAATTGTATTGTAAATACATTTCAGGTTTTTGTCATTGAACATAATACATATTAGAGTCTTTACAATCCCATTTTTGACATGGGTACATCTGCATGACTTTGGTTCACTAACCCTTGATGCCTCTTCAAGTTTGTTGTGGTGTCTTAAGATTTGTAGGGACAATTTCCTTATGAATCCGAGGACGGATTCTTCTGAAGAGGAGGGTATGATGTGGACATCAGCCCCATTTTTGAGACAAGGAGCAACCATCCCTCCGGAGGGTCTAACGGGCCCTTGGCGAAGACCCAGGCGAGGAAAACAACATTCCAGGCCCCGGCGAAGCCCCAAGGCAAGCCCGTGCTCGCAGAATTCCAGGCGCACCCATACCCCATTGGCGAACCCTTGGCCTTTGGCGAAGCCTCGTCCCAATGGCGGACCCATGGCCACTGGCGAGTCCATCGACCCTGGCGAACCCATGAGCCTTTTGGGCGAACTCAAAGCCATTTGCGAGTACATAGTCGTTGGCGAAAACCCTGTGCTTCATTTCCAAAAGCAAGCAAAGCCAGTGTTCGCCAAGCGAAGAAGCCTCCATCCACAAGTCGGGCGAACCCTTCAACTTGTGCAGAGGCCCTCCTCTTTCCTTTTCCCGCCAAATGCAATTCACAGGGAATTGGGAGCCGCAAAAGCAGGTAGCCTACAATGTCAAATCACCTGCCACCCCACGCTTTGCCTACCATATTTCGAGGAAGATGTTCCCTTAGTAAAATCATTCTTTATTCTTTCCTTCTTTCTTTCCTTCTATAAAAGGAAGTTGTAACCTAAGTATTCGGTAGAACCCATATATTGAGAGAATTCATATATTGTAAGAACACGGTTTGTTCTTCTTGGGGTCTCAAATCTTGCTCCAGCAATCCTTTAGTGATCCATGCGAGAGGATCAAATATAATACCTAGCATTGTCGATCTAGTAATCGAAGGTTCTAGGTTCCATTTTCCTTTCCGGGCATTTTCAACGGCATTGCCTCACCTCGTAGTGCGGAGGTTCCCTTGGCCGACTTTGTTTCCTTTGTGTTCTTCCCCTGTTTCGTTTCCATTCTTGCTGGAAACCGCCTCCTTCGAGCTAGATCCGAGTTCGTGACCGTTCACTCCTCTGTAACCACTTCAGCTGGGTTCGGAGCGTGACCGTGATCACATCGGTGCCCGCCTCAAATAAGGTGATTACTACACACCCACACTTTCCTCCTTTGTCTGCACCTGAAAGTGTCTTTTGTCTTGTCCTTCAGGTATCGGAGCCACCTGTCCTAGACGTCGGAAGATCTTTGGCAGCCGGAGATCATACTTTGGCTATCAGTTGCAATATGACTTTTCTCTATGTTCATTTGTTCCCTTTAGTTATTTGGGGGGGGGGGGGGGGGGGTAGCATGCTAGGCTTAGTACAACATAGAATAAAACTTGAGACAACAAGAATGCAAGAAGGGAAGAACATGGGAAGTAGGGAACATAGAAGCAATGCAAGGAGGGATAAGGCAAAGCTAAACCTAGAAATGGCAATGGGTCGGAGTTTCATGGAGTGCAAGCAAAATATGGAAGTAAGTAAAGTTTGATTTCTAGTAATCTAGCTCGAGAAGGTTCATACTTGACTATTTAAATAGCAATAAGGACAGTAAAAGATGTTAAACAAACATGATAGTTCAGGTTCTAAATTTAAGGCCTTTGCGTGTATTAATTAAAGAAGAAAGGAAGCAAGTTTGGTTATTCTATTTAGCCAACAAACAGAAGAACACATGCTTAAAAGAGTAAAATGAAAACAAAACAGATTAGGCTTCAAAATAGCAACTCAAGGTGGGATGAACAAAGCGGCAACATGTAAACCTTAAATCCTATTTGCTTAAGATACTAAGACCCCGTGTGGTTGTAGAAAACATTTTCCTTTTCTTTGTAAGTTTTCATTTTTTATATGTAATTTTTCAAATCCGTTTCTAGAAACACTTTTAATTGCTTTATATGGAAAATAGTTTTTTGAAAATGAACTTTGAAAAGTACATTTAATTTAGAAAATTTTGAACGTAGAATATATGTAAATACATTTATGCAATCTATTATCAAAGTATACTTAAACAAATACAATCTATTATCTATTATATTACAATAAAAGAGAAACATACAGTGGAACAAAATTGACTACCGCTTTAAGGAGCATTTTGATGACCACATGTACTTTCCTTCTGGAAGCGTAGTGTTAATCGAATGACAGAAATCGTAATTATCAATTATGAATAAGGGCACACAAGTAAAATCCTAAAAAATCTCCTCGAAATCCTAAAAAACTCTCCTAAATCTTTTCAGTTTGATCCATCTATTTTCATCTCCGATTCCCTCCACATAATTTTTTTAAATCCAAAATATTTAATTTTTTTTTGAATTTAAATATGTACAATTCTAAATGTGGAAAATCTACTGTAAATAACCTTACGAATCTTGCTGATCTGATATCCAAACAACTCGGTAAATAACCTTAAGAGATCTCTTCTCTCTCGACATCTCTTTTCTGACTTCTCTCTTTCCTTCTGAACATCGCATCGATGGTGGAAGGCTTCCTGGGTTCCCCTCGACATCACACACGCTCTCTTCCACCTTCTCCATCTCCTCGTTGGTTTTACGTTGTTGTCTCATTTCATCCATCGTAGGAATCAATTCTGAATGGAGGCAGGCCAACAACGCTTTGCCGGACGGAGTTCTAACTACGAACCAGGTTCATATCTTGCTGGAACAGGCAAAATCATGTCGAATCGTGCCGGATCCCCTCAAAATCTCCCATGATAGAACTGATCTTATTGGATCTGATTTGCAGCGTGCCTCGCCTTAAATCACCTTGAATGTTCCTAGAAATCGCACAAGGGTTTCAATTTGAGGTGTTACGGTCACCCCGAGCGGGTTGTGACCCGGGTGACCCGGGGCTCCGGTTTTGGCCTGCGGGTCATGTTTTTGGGCAGATAAACGGCTCCCGAGACTTATCTGAGCATTATTTCTGGAAACCCTTGCATATTTGAGGTCGTGTGGGTCCCCCGGACATTTCCGCTGGAAATATTTTTCGGGGCCGGGGGGTTGTCTCGGGACGTACAGCGGGCTCGGTAGCACTCTCGGGACCTCAGAATGAGAAACCGTTTGCATATTTGGAATCGTGGGAACGTCCCGAATCTTTTTATGGAGTATATTTTCTGGGGCGGGACGTTCGGTCCCGGGCGACTCCTGGGGCTCGGGATAGAAATTCTCCGACGGCTTTGGTGTAAAGTATGTTATATTTTAAGACGGATTTTATGGTAATATTTGTGGAATTTTGGCATGACGGGATTTTGGTTGAGTGTCGACACACGCGCGCGTCGGGATTTGCGCGGGCATGGTAGGACACTCTGATTTTCCAAATGGACTTTGGAAACAAGATTTGGGTATTTTATGATATTCTGAGGGTTGTGGTCAGTTTTGGTTTCATTTGGGGTTCGCTACTTGCGTTTGGGGTTAAATTGCAAAGATTTGGAGAGTTGGAGGGCTATGTTGTTATTTAGCCTAAAGTCAGCAATTAGTTTGGTCAGAATTGGGGTAAGTCGGCTGGAAAAGAAAGGGGTGGACACTTGTCCTTTTATGGTGAGAGATGGAAAGAAAATAAGTATAAAAAGGGGAGGCTTTTATGAAAAAGGCTTAAGTGTTCTTCTTTCTTCTTCTTCTTCCTTCCCTTGCCGCCACCATTGCTGTCTTTCTCCAAGCTTGGAGTTCTTCTTTTCTTGGCTGGAATTCATCAAGGGGAAGTTTCTCTCCTCCATGAGTTTTCAAGTTGGAAGCTTAGTTTGGGTGGAAAAAGAGAGGGTTTTTCAAGCTAGGGTTTACTCTTGTCTACATGTTTGAGTGATCCTCTTCCTCCCATCTTTTAGTATGTTGTTCTTGGGTTGGAGGGGAGTAGGAATCTAGGGTTGGATGTTGGAAAAACTCCATGGATGGCCAAAACCTAGGGGTGCCGAAATGTTGGTGGATTTTCCAAAATAGTGTGTGTTTGTGTTTTTGGATCATGCTTCAAGTATGTTGTTCCTAGCATGATTCTAAGACTATCTATGGTTTCAATTTGGTGGAAAATTGGTTGTGTAGAAAAGCCCCAAATTGAGTGAATAGTGCAATTAGGGTTTATGTTGAATTTTGGTGATTTGGATGAAATTGGTTAGTAATCTTGCTTAAGAATTGTAATTGGCGATTAAAGAGTGCAAATGGAACCTTGAATGGTTTGGTTTGGAAACTTGGTGGAAAATGGGTGAAGAACCGAAACCTTGAATGAATCTTTTTCCATGTAAGGGTTGTGTTTTGGTTGTGTTGGTTGGTAATTTGGTTTTGTAGATGGAAGTAGGTTCATATTGGTGGTTGAAACGTCATTTTCGGGTGTTGGTAGAAAAATTCACCTTTATGCTTAATTGCGGGTGAAAGTGTCTGGAATGTGGGTTTAAAGGTTGGAATGTGTTTGTGGGTGTGTGAATAACAATGTTCTGGCTCGGTTCGTGAAACCGAGCTTTCTGTGGATCTTTGCGGGAAGTGCGGGATTTTGCGGGATTGATTTCCGGGGGTTCGTTTGGGTGTGTTCTGACTCAATTGTGGTTGTTCAGCTTATTTCTGCGTGGGTGGAGTAGTGTGGGATCGTAAAAGGCAAGTTGCGACTTTTCGGGCCGGGAGCCGGGATTTCCCGGAAGTTGTGCTCTGAGCGGTTTCTTGAGGTAAGGGTTCAATTTCTCTCGTTATACATTCGGAATGGGACTTTATGTATATCGGGTCTAGTTGAGGCGGGATTTCGGGTTGAGGACGGTGGTCCGATGATCCGAGACTGTCATATGGTAGGGTACATGTTTGTACTTGTTACATTTCAAGGCCCGGGTGGTCTTGGAGGCCACGGTTTATATGTTGTTCTGCATACCCGCGCTAGGCGCTGATATTTCTGTTTATATGTTTTGATATATTATATTCTGTTTTGCATATGCATTATTATGATATGAATCTGTTCTGTGACGAGACCTGGATGGTCTTAGAGGCCACAGGTGCTCCTTGGTTCTGTTCAGTAGTGTCTGCACTGGAGGGTGCCAACATTCTGTGTATACACGCACCAGGAGTGCAGGTATACTTCTGTGACCCTACGAAAGTTTGGGGATCGCGACCCCAGCCGGTACCGTGCTTCTGTTCTGTATATTCTGACCTCTTAGAGAGGGCTGTCGTACTGTGGTCAGCGGTTGGACCGCATGTGATGGGTTCCGGCTTACCTCTGACTTTGCATACATTTCATATATATGTATATTTGTGTTGGTGCTTGTTCTGTTTTGCAGGTTCGGTTCAGCAGCACCTGTACAAACTGTATCTTACCTCAGCCCTTACTGGGTCCTCTCGAGGACTCACCCCTTATATGTTTACCACCTTTCAGGTTGTTCTGAAAAGCAACCGGCGGAATAGAGATCCGCGGTGCTTTCTGTTATTCTGGGTTTCAGCAGCAGCAGTACCACGTGCGGAAAATCTCCTGAGCGAGAAGGTTTCCGTTTCCGCACTTAGGTATATCTAGATTTTAGTTTGATGGCTCTGTAGCTGTAGTTGCATGCATGTTTAGCGGATCATGAGATTGTATATGATGGAAATTCTGATATATATGTATATCTGACCTTGTTGTCTTTTGAGTCGAGGGCGGAGCCCCGACTTGCCTATATCGGATTTGTTTATGGAATGAGATTCTGTGTTCTGCTTGTCCTGTGTAATGAACGATATTCCATGAACTGCGTGTTTGGTAATTGATGAGCTACTTGTATGCTTGCCATGTATGGATTTTGGTAGGTTGCATGTTAGTATCGATTATTCTGTTTAATGGGTAAAATGCTCCGCCACCACGCTATCCACCGTAGGTTCCGGTTCCGAACGTCGCGGTCAGCCCCGCCTCCGCAAGCGGGCGGGGTGGCCGTGACATGAGGAGTCAGCGAAATCGTCGTAAGTGGTGGCGGGCGGCCGACTTGGTTACCGGTGGTGTCGGAAGTGCTGAACCAGAGAGAACTCTCCACTCCCTTGATTGATCATGGATAATTACACTTCCACTCCCTCCAACTCCAAGGACTTCTCACATTGGTCACTAAATTTTACTGCCACCTTATTATTCTTACAAGTGAATTGTTAATAATTTTGCAACCTTGTGATGCGGCTTCACAAATTACGAGGCATCAACTTTCTCAAGTTTCCATTATCTTGTAAATTGGATTTTAAATACAAGGTCTCACTAGAAGATGCCCAAAATGGGCCACTATATACTCTTCAAGCACGGCAAGACATCATCTGAGGTACACCTTACGTTTTCCTCAATTAGTCATATAGTCTTAAGCCGTTTCGTATCCCGATACGGTGACAAATGTTGTCCTTTCTTCAAACTCCTGATAAAGGAAGGAGCCGAACTAGGGAGGGTCGGAGTTATGAAAGGAGAGAAGAAATCAAAGGAAGAAAATGCTGTCGGATAACCAAAATTCAAATGGAACCCCGAATGTCAGAAAGCCTGGGAGGAAATCAAAGCGTATATCTTAGAGATGCCTACTCTTCGGCAACCAACCGAAGATAAGCCTTTAATCGTCTACTAGCTGTGGGAGAAAAGACCATTAGTTCAGTCATTGTGTAAGAGGACGACCGGGGAAAATAGTGGCATCTATACTACGTGAGCAAATCATTGCACGGGGCCGAAGTCAACTACCCAATGCTTCAGAAGGTTGTGTATGCCTTGATTCTTTCGGCCCGAAGGTTGAAACCTTATTTCCTCAGATTCTCAATAATAGTCCGATATAACTTGCCGATCAAAGACGTCCTCAAATGGGTAGATCATTTAAGAAAGACTATCAAAATGGTGTATCAAGTTAAGCGAGTACGAGGTCAAGTATGAACCAATGAGATCGAACAAAACACAAACCTTGGCCGATTTTATTGCCGAGTTACCCCAAGGATTAGAAGAGGAGAACTCAATAATCTAATACAACTCCGTATAGACACTTTATGTAGATGGAGCTTCGGGATCAGAGAGACAAGGACAAGCATGGTACTTGAAGGGCCTGAAGGAATGAAGGAAACCAAGTCTATTAAATTCTCATTCCCGGTGATGAATAACGCAGCCGAATACGAAGCCCTGATAGCGAGACTGGAGTTAGCAAAGAAGATGGGTATCTTGTCCCTGAAGACAGGTACTGACTCGAACCTTTTGGTTCAACAGATGAACGTGGTGTATGAGGTTAAGGAGCCTAACCTCATCAAATACTCTGAAGCTGCCAAGAAATTGGCATTAAAGTTTGAGATACTACAAATGGAGAAGATACTGCAAATTGGCATTCTAATGAAAGTAAACAAAGGAATGTGCAGGTCACATATCAAGTTTGAAGAATTATCTGTGGTTATAGTAAGGCAGAGATATTTCTGGCCGAACTTGAAGGAAGAAGCCACAAAGTTGGTTAACAAATGCAAAAAGATTCTAGAGCATGCCTAGTACAAAGTGTTCCTTTGGAGTATGTGACATCCTCGAATTACCTAATACCTTTAGCTATCAGTGGTATTGATCTAATCGGAGCACTCCCAATGGCACCCGGAGGACTGACGTATTGTGTAGTAGCCGTGGACGACTTTACGAAGTGGATCATGGCCGAACCACTAGAGTGTATAACAACAAAGAATATCCAAAAGTTTGTTTGGAAGAATATCATTTGTGGGTTTGAGTGCCCGAAGGTAATAGTAACTAATAACTGGACCCAATTCACTGATGGAGGATTCCAGAACTTTGCTGAAGATTTTAGGATCAGATTACACTTTGCTCTGGTTGCTTATCCTCAGAGAGACGGACAAGTCGAAGTATCAAACCGAACATTGAAAGATGGGCTAAAGAAAAGACTTGGAAATTCTATGGGCAAGTGGCTCAAAGAGCTCCCTCATGTTCCAAACACGCGGGGCATGTTTTCTTTGAATCCCGGGGCTCCGTTCCAAACATGCGGGGCATGTTTTCTGTTGGTCAGACAACTCCCGGATCTTTTCTAGGTAACATTCTCGGGAATGGTTGTATATTCGAGGTCGCACGAATCTCCCGCACCTTTCCGCGGAAAATATTTTTCGGGGTCGGGACGTTCGTCTCGGGAGACGCTTGGGGCTCGGGATGAGACGCTCGGGACTCGGGATGAAAAATTTGATGGCGCCAATGGTGTTGGGTGTGTTATGACTCGGGATGAGTAATGCGGTGATAACCAAGCAAGCACACATGACGGGATCATTGGCTCGGGAAAGCAATCACACAATTCGGGATTTACTCAGGTGAAGTTGGCGCGGGATGATATTCCAACACTTAGGAACTTTTCAGATTTGGCTTGGTGTGTGATTCACCATGGTGACTAAGGTGTGTGCTAGGTGGCATGGTAACTAAGGTAGTGAGTCATTATGTTAGAATGTATATAAGGTAAGAATTTAGGAAGAAATGAGATTTTGGCTTCATTTCATCCTTCACACAAACCGCCAACACTTCTCCTTTCTCCCTCACTTGTGTTCTTCATCCTTCAAGGATTAAGGAAGGATTGTTCTTGGTGTAAGCTTGAGGTAAGCTTGTCTTCTTCATGAGTTGGTATGATTGAAGCATGATTTGACGTTGATTTGCAAGGTTGAAACCGAATTCATGTTAGCCTTAGCTTGAGGATTTGCTCATCTTCTTGCTCCAGATTCATGTTCTTGGTATGATTTGGTGTAGGAATCAAGGTTTGGATTATGGAAGAACACCTTGGGTTAAGAAACCCTAATTTTGCCGAATTATTGGTTGAATTCTAAGTATGTTGAATTGATGTCATCTTGGTTCATGCTTTGGATATGTTGTTCCTAGCATGATTAGGAGTTGATATTATGGTTCAATTTGAAGGTGAGCATGTTTGATTAGAAGTACCCAAATGGGCTGAATTGAATATATGAAGGTTGGTATGATTTTGGGTGATTATGGTGAAGTATGTTAGTAATGTTACGGTCACCCCGAGCGGGTTGTGACCCGGGTGACCCGGGGCTCCGGTTTTGGCCTGCGGGTCACGGTTTTGGGCGGTCAGTCAGCTCTCGAGGCTTATCTGAGCATTATTTCTGGGAATCCTTCGGGTTTTGAGGTCATGTGGGTCCCCCGTATATTTTCGCCGGAAATATTTTTCGGGGCCGGGGGGTTGTCTTGGGATGTACAGCGGGCTCGGTAGCGCTCCCGGGACCTCAGAATGAGAAACCGTTTGCATATTTGGAATCGTGGGAACGTCCTGCATCGTTTTACGGAGTATATTTTTTGGGTGGGGACGTTCGGTTCCGGGCGACTCTCGGGGCTCGGGACGGGAATCCCGGGGCTCGGGATGGAAATTCTCCGACGGCTTTGGTGTAAAGTATGTTATATTTTAAGACGGATTTTTTGGAAATATTTGTGGAATTTTGGCATGGCGGGATTTGGATTAGGGTTAACACGCGTCTGGCGTTGGGATTTGCTCGGGCTCAGTGGGCCCGGTAGGACACTCTGGATGGGTAATTGAACATGTGGAAGATGATTTGTGTATGATATGGGATTCCGAGGGTTGTGTTCAGTTGTCGTTCCAATTGGAGGTCGAAAACTGCGGTTGGGCTAAAATTGCAACTTTTGGGAAAGTTAAAGGATTAAGTTGCAATTAACCCAAAAGTTGGCACTAATTGGTCAAAGCGAAAGGGTGAAGGATAAGGACACTTGTCCTATTATGGTGAATCATGGAAAAGAAAAAGGAAATAAATGGAGAAAATATAAAAGGGAAAAGAATTACCTTTTCTTTCATTTTTTCTTCTTCTTCCTCTTCTCTTCATCCGCCATTGTTGGCTCATCTCCAAGCTTCAAGTGTTATTCATTTTTGGCCAAGAATCAACAAGGATTTGGGTTCCAAAAGTGGTAAGCTTCCTCCCTTCATCTCTTTTCAAGATTGGAAGCATGAATTCTTTGGAAAAAGAGGAAGAAAACCGAATTTGAATGTATTCTTGGCTATGTGTTTGGATGATTCTCTTGCTTCCATCTTTTAGTATGTTGTTCCCGGGAGAGAGAGGAGTAGGAATCTATGATTAGAAGTTGGAAAAATATCATGGAGGATAGAAACAGATTTTGGCGAAAATTAGGGTTGTTTCTAAAGTTGATCATTTGTTGTGTTCTTGGATCATGCTTTGGATATGTGGTTCCTAGCATGATGATGTGATCACGGGGGGTAAGTGATCACGAGCTCGGATCTAGCTCGATGGAGGCGGTTTCCAGCAAGAAAGGAAATGAAAACAGAGGAAGAAACAAGGAAACACAAGTCGGCCAAGGGAACCTCCTCACTACGAGGTGAGGCAATGCCCTTGAAAATGCCTAGGAAAGGAGATGGGATCTAGCACCTCTTGACTACAAGGTCAAGCAATACTAAATATTATGCTTGGATCCTCTTGCCTGGATCACGAGGGAGATGGAAATGCAAGAATGGAGAACACAAAAGCCGATGACTCCCCGGGAGTGTTTCAGCCAATTGCTTAAATTCAATAATATGTTACGCCTTACAATGGTGTTGTTTCTAACTTATATAGTAGAGGGCTGTGAGAAGTAAGTTAACTTAGTACAGCCGTGCGTGCATGCAAAAAGCAAACAAGTGCTTTTTGACATGCGTGCGAGTAAAAGTTTCCAAAAGGTGAAAGGAAAAGCTAGCCTAAAAAGTGTTGGGTGTCTTTTCTGGAAAAGGGATGCCTACATTCCCGAGTAGCTGCAGAGAAAGGACACTGCTGTCGGACTTGGTCGGTTATCTGGTTAAGTATGGAGGCTTCGCGGGACGTCTTCGCCGAGTGCCTTCGCGGGAATGCCTTCGCCAGGAGCCTTCGCGAGTATGTTTTTACTTGAGGCCTTCTCAGGGTTCAAGCGTTCGCGCACCAAGGTTTGGCTGCTCCCTTCTTCAAGGACACTTATGCTCAAGACTCCAAAGGGCTTCGCGTATTCTCCATCCAACGCGAGGCCGAGCTGACGAAGCTGTAAGGACTTCGCTCGAGATTCCTCTTGGTCGTCCTGCGCCATGAGCCTCATGAAGGCGTGGAGATTTGCTTGAACTCGCTTCAACCGGGACCTGGTCATGGGCCCGCCAATGCCTTGGAGTGGATCAGGGGTCGCGCGCGCTGAGGATGCGGACCATCTTGAACTTGGGGTCTTTCGGGCGATGTCCTCATCATACTCTCCCTCTTCGAGATAATCCGTCCGATTCTCAAAATCTGCTTGTCCTTCAAAGGGAGCCAAATCACAAACGTTAAAAGTTACATGTACATTGTAAGATCCATCACAGGGTAAGTCTAGTACATATGCATTATCACCGATTTTCTTAGTGATTTGGAAAGGGCCATCGCCTCTTGGTGCAAGTTTATTTTTTCTTGCCTGGGAAAATCGGTCTTTTCTTAAGTGCAACCACACCCAATCTCCAACTTGAAAACTCCTAAATTTTCTACCCTTATTAACCCTTCTTGCATAAGACTCATTAACTTTCTCAAGTTGCTTGTGAACCCTGGTATGCAAGTCTTTCATGTGTTGGGCTTTCTCTTTCCCTTCTATATCTACTTGCTCGGCAAAGTCTAAGGCTACTAAGTCCAAAGGGGTCAAAGGGTTGAAGCCATACACGACTTCAAAGGGACTGTGGGATGTAGAGGAGTGATAGGCTCGGTTGTAAGCAAATTCTACATGTGGTAAGCATTTTCCCCACTCTTTCAGATTCTTCCTAAGGAGGGTTCGCAAGATAGTGGTGAGTGTCCTATTGGTCACTTCAGTTTGGCCATCTGTTTGAGGGTGACTCGATGTTGAGTACATCAAACTAGTGCCTAATCTAGACCAAAGGGTTCGCCAAAAATGACTTAGGAACCGCGAATCCCTATCACTGACAATGGATCGCGGAAGGCCATGGTATTTCACGATGTCCCTAAAGAATAAGTCAGCCACATGCAAGGCATCTTGATTTTATGACAGGAATGAAGTGTGCCATTTTGAAAATCTATCCACTACCACAAAAATAGCATCATGACCATGCGACGTCCTAGGCAGACCACTTATAAAATCCATGCTTATATCAACCCAAGGAAGAGAAGGTGTAGGGAGAGGAGTGTACTTCCCTTTTGGTTGTAGAGTAGACTTAGCTTGGTGGCATGTGACACATCTGGCGCAAGCCCTGGTGACGTCCTTCTTCATGCCGGGCTAGAAGAAGTTCTCCCTAACGGCCTCAAGCGTCTTACGGGCGCCGAAATGCCCCATGAGACCGCCTCCATGCGCCTCCTTGATGATGACGTCGCGCATTTATCCTCTAGGAACGCACAACCTTTTCAACTTAAACGAAATCCATCAAAAACATAGTAGCCATTCTAGCTACCCTTAGCACGATTGACAAATATTTCCCCAAAATCGCATCATGCTCATACATTCCCTTTAAACATTCAAATCCGACGACCTTAGTATCAAGAGTCATGAGTAAAGCATATCTCCTAGAAAGGGCATCAGCAATGGTGGCAAATCAGTGCGCGTGATTGCCACGTTCCGGTTTGACTTGCGCGTCACGATATTGACGGAAGCCATTAGGTCGACGTTGCGTATTAGGGCGCGGTTGTCGAGGAATAGAGAGTTTCTCTGATGTAGTGGTTTGACAAGTCGTGTTGAGTAGTTGTTAAACGTTACCCCTTTTGGTATGAATAGTGAATGTATTTATAGTCCCATGTTTTAGTGGCAATATTGTAATATCCCGGTGTAAGGTGATTATTCGTTTTAGGTCCTATATGCACTTCGGGAAGTACAGTTCGGGAAAGCCTTGTTCGGGTATTCTATTAAGTTTTTAATGGGGCCCTTATTTCGGGCTTGTGTATGGGCCTTTGTTAGGCCTTTTATGCATCTTGGGCACAGCGGCCATCAAGTCCCCCCCAAGCCCTTTTGGCCGACTAAAAGGAGTCCAAAGTTCTCTTCTTGAAAATAAATTTTCGAATGTTCTGTGAGTCATGTCCGGGGGACTGCTTAGTTCGGGATACTGCCTCTGTTCGGGCAGGTGTTTCCTCTCATGTTGAATGCTGGATTCCGCATTTTGAGAGCATTGCTCGGGTATGTGATTCCTCTTGTTCGGGTAACTGAGACGTTTCCCGAACTATTGTGTTCGGGAAAAAGAGGACGTGGAGTCCTCCATTTGTCTCGAACCATGTTCGAGCTCCTGAATCGTTTCCCGTACTACTGTGTTCGGGAAACAGGGGATGTTGAGTCCTTTTGTCTTGAACCATGTTCGGGCTTTTGAATCGTTTCCCGTACTATGATGTTCGGGAAACTGAGGATGTGGAGTCCTCCATTTGTCACGAACAATGTTCGGGCTTTTGAATCGTTTCCCGTACTATGATGTTCGGGAAACTGAGGATGTGGAATCCTCCATTTGTCCTGAACAATGTTCGGGCTTTTGAATCGTTTCCCGTACTATGATGTTCGGGAAACTGAGGATGTGGAGTCCTCCATTTGTCACGAACAATGTTCGGGCTTTTGAATCGTTTCCCGTACTATGATGTTCGGGAAACTGAGGATGTGGAGTCCTCCATTTGTCACGAACAATGTTCGGGCTTCTGAATCGTTTCCCGTACTATAGTGTTCGGGAAACTGAGGATGTGGAGTCCTCCATTTGTCACGAACAATGTTCGGGCTTCTGAATCGTTTCCCGTACTATGATGTTCGGGGCGAGATGTGGAGTCCTCCATTTGTCACGAACAATGTTCGGGCTTTTGAATCGTTCCCGTACTATGATGTTCGAAGCGAGGATGTGGAGTCCTCCATTTGTCTCGAACAATGTTCGGGCTTCTGAATCGTTCCCCGTACTATGATGTTCGGGAAACTGAGGATGTGGAGTCCTCCATTTGTCACGAACAATGTTCGGGCTTCTGAATCGTTTCCCGTAGGATAGTGTTCTGGAAACGGCTGAGGTGGAGTCCTCGATTTGTCACGAACAATGTTCGGGCTTTTGAATCGTTCCCGTACTATGATGTTCGGAAGCGAGGATGTGGAGTCCTCCATTTGTCACGAACATTGTTCGGGCTTCTGAATCGTTTCCCGTACTATTATGTTCGGGAAACTGAGGATGTGGAGTCCTACATTTGTCACGAACAATGTTCGGGCTTCTGAAACGTTTCCCGTACTATTGTGTTCGGGAAGGCGAGGATGTGGAGTCCTCCATCGAAACCGAGCTCCGTTATCGGCAACAAGGACCTTCGGGCACCGAACTGCAGATAATGTTCTTCCAGACAAACTTTCGGATGTTTTCAGCCGTAATTGTGGCCAGTGGTTCGGCTTCTATCCACTTGGTGAAGTAGTCCACGGCGACTACACAAGATACTTCAGTCCTCCGGGGCGATAGGCAAGGCCCCTATCAGATCAATTCCCCATACGGCGAACGGTATGGGATAGTCCGAGGACGATACGTACTCCGATGGAACTCTCTGTATTCGAGCGTGCTCTTGACACCTTTTGCACTTGTTCACTAGTCTCCTTGCGTCTTCCTTGAGATTAGGCCAGAAGAACCCTTGTCTTAGTATGACCGCAGCTAATGCGTCCGATTTAATGTGCGACCCGCAGGTGCCTTCATGGGTTTCTCTTAAAATGTCCTCGGTGTCTCCTTCTTCGACGCATTTTTGCAACGGGAAGAGAATCCCTTACGGTACATATTATCCCGATTATGACGAACTTGCTGGCCTTTCTTGATGTTGGCGGCTTCGGTTGGATTGTCCGGAGCACCCCTTCATTGAGGTACTAGTAACTAATAGTAACTAATAACAGGACCCAATTCACTGATGGAGGATTCCAGAACTTTGCTGAAGATTTTAGGATCAGATTACACTTTGCTCTGGTTGCTTATCCTCAGAGAGACGGACAAGTCGAAGTATCAAACCGAACACTGAAAGATGGGCTAAAGAAAAGACTTGGAAATTCTATGGGCAAGTGGCTCAAAGAGCTCCTCATGTTCCAAACACGCGGGGCATGTTTTCTTTGAATCCCGGGCATGTTTTCTGTTGGTCGAGACAACTCCGGATCTTTTCTAGGTAACATTCTCGGGAATGGTTGTATATTCGAGGTCGCACGAATCTCCCGCACCTTTCCGCGGAAAATATTTTTCGAAGTCGGGGACGTTCGTCTCGGGAGACGCTTGGGGCTCGGGATGAGACGCTCGGGACTCGGGATGAAAAATTTGATGGCGCCAATGGTGTTGGGTGTGTTATGACTCGGGATGAGTAATGCGGTGATAACCAAGCAAGCACACATGACGGGATCATTGGCTCGGGAAAGCAATCACACAATTCGGGATTTACTCAGGTGAAGTTGGCGCGGGATGATATTCCAACACTTAGGAACTTTTTCAGATTTGGCTTGGTGTGTGATTCACCATGGTGACTAAGGTGTGTGCTAGGTGGCATGGTAACTAAGGTAGTGAGTCATTATGTTAGAATGTATATAACGTAAGAATTTAGGAAGAAATGAGATTTTGGCTTCATTTCATCCTTCACACAAACCGCCAACACTTCTCCTTTCTCCCTCACTTATGTTCTTCATCCTTCAAGGATTAAGGAAGGATTGTTCTTGGTGTAAGCTTGAGGTAAGCTTGTCTTCTTCATGAGTTGGTATGATTGAAGCATGATTTGACGTTGATTTGCAAGGTTGAAACCGAATTCATGTTAGCCTTAGCTTGAGGATTTGCTCATCTTCTTGCTCCAGATTCATGTTCTTGGTATGATTTGGTGTAGGAATCAAGGTTTGGATTATGGAAGAACACCTTGGGTTAAGAAACCCTAATTTTGCCGAATTATTGGTTGAATTCTAAGTATGTTGAATTGATGTCATCTTGGTTCATGCTTTGGATATGTTGTTCCTAGCATGATTAGGAGTTGATATTATGGTTCAATTTGAAGGTGAGCATGTTTGATTAGAAGTACCCAAATGGGCTGAATTGAATATATGAAGGTTGGTATGATTTTGGGTGATTATGGTGAAGTATGTTAGTAATGTTACGGTCACCCTGAGCGGGTTGTGACCCGGGTGACCCGGGGCTCCGGTTTTGGCCTGCGGGTCACGGTTTTGGGCGGTCAGTCAGCTCTCGAGGCTTATCTGAGCATTATTTCTGGGAATCCTTCGGGTTTGAGGTCATGTGGGTCCCAGTATATTTTCGGAAATATTTTTCTGGTAGGGGTTGTCTTGGGATCTACAGCTGGCTCGGTAGCGCTCCCGGGACCTCGGAATGAGAAACCGTTTGCATATTTGGAATCGTAGGAACGTCTGCATCTTTTTACGGAGTATAATTTTTGGGTGGGGACGTTCGGTCCCGGGCGACTCCCGGGGCTCGGGACGGGAATCCCGGGGCTCGGGATGGAAATTCTCCGACGGCTTTGGTGTAAAGTATGTTATATTTTAAGACGGATTTTTTGGAAATATTTCTGGAATTTTGGCATGGCGGGATTTAGATTAGGGTTAACACGCGTACACGTTGGGATTTGCTCGGGCTCAGTGGGCCCGGTAGGACACTCTGGATGGGTAATTGAACATGTGGAAGATGATTTGTGTATGATATGGGATTCCGAGGGTTGTGTTCAGTTGTCGTTCCAATTGGAGGTCGAAAACTGCGGTTGGGCTAAAATTGCAACTTTTGGGAAAGTTAAAGGATTAAGTTGCAATTAACCCAAAAGTTGGCACTAATTGGTCAAAGCGAAAGGGTGAAGGATAAGGACACTTGTCCTATTATGGTGAATCATGGAAAAGAAAAGGAAATAAATGGAGAAAATATAAAAGGGAAAAGAATTACCTTTTCTTTCATTTTTTCTTCTTCTTCCTCTTCTCTTCATCCGCCATTGTTGGCTCATCTCCAAGCTTCAAGTGTTATTCATTTTTGGCCAAGAATCAACAAGGATTTGGGTTCCAAAAGTGGTAAGCTTCCTCCTTCATCTCTTTTCAAGATTGGAAGCATGAATTCTTTGGAAAAGAGGAAGAAAACCGAATTTGAATGTATTCTTGGCTATGTGTTTGTATGATTCTCTTGCTTCCATCTTTTAGTATGTTGTTCCCGGGAGAGAGAGGAGTAGGAATCTATGATTAGAAGTTGGAAAAATATCATGGAGGATAGAAACAGATTTTGGCGAAAATTAGGGTTGTTTCTAAAGTTGATCATTTGTTGTGTTCTTGGATCATGCTTTGGATATGTGGTTCCTAGCATGATGATGTGATCACAGGGGGGGTAAGTGATCACGAGCTCGGATCTAGCTCGATGGAGGCGGTTTCCAGCAAGAAAGGAAATGAAAACAGAGGAAGAAACAAGGAAACACAAGTCGGCCAAGGGAACCTCCTCACTACGAGGTGAGGCAATGCCCTTGAAAATGCCTAGGAAAGGAGATGGGATCTAGCACCTCTTGACTACAAGGTCAAGCAATACTAAATATTATGCTTGGATCCTCTTGCCTGGATCACGAGGGAGATGGAAATGCAAGAATGGAGAACACAAAAGCCGATGACTCCCCGGGAGTGTTTCAGCCGAATTGCTTAAATTCAATAATATGTTCTGCCTTACAATGGTGTTGTTTCTAACTTATATAGTAGAGGGCTGTGAGAAGTAAGTTGACTTAGTACAGCCGTGCGTGCGTGCAAAAAGCAAACAGTGCTTTTTGACATGCGTGCAGAGTAAAAGTTTCCAAAAAGGTGAAAGGAAAAGCTAGCCTAAAAAGTGTTCGGGTGTCTTTTACTCGAAAAGGGATGCCTACATTCCCGAGTAGCTGCAGAGAAAGGACACTGCTGTCGGACTTGGTCGGTTATCTGGTTAAGTATGGAGGCTTCGCGGGACGTCTTCGCCGAGTGCCTTCGCGGGAATGCCTTCGCCAGGAGCCTTCGCGAGTATGTTTTTACTTGAGGCCTTCTCAGGGTTCAAGCGTTCGCGCACCAAGGTTTGGCTGCTCCCTTCTTCAAGGACACTTATGCTCAAGACTCCAAAGGGCTTCGCGTATTCTCCATCCAACGCGAGGCCGAGCTGACGAAGCTGTAAGGACTTCGCTCGAGATTCCTCTTGGTCGTCCTGCGCCATGAGCCTCATGAAGGCGTGGAGATTTGCTTGAACTCGCTTCAACCGGGACCTGGTCATGGGCCCGCCAATGCCTGGAGTGGATCGGGGGTCGCGCGCGCTGAGGATGCGGACCATCTTGAACTTGGGGGTCTTTCGGGTCGATGTCCTCATCATACTCTCCCTCTTCGAGAGAATCCGTCCGCGGATTCTCAAAATCTGCTTGTCCTTCAAAGGGAGCCAAATCACAAACGTTAAAAGTTGCATGTACATTATAAGATCCATCACAGGGTAAGTCTAGTACATATGCATTATCACCGATTTTCTTAGTGATTTGGAAAGGGCCATCGCCTCTTGGTGCAAGTTTATTTTTTCTTGCCTGGGAAAATCGGTCTTTTCTTAAGTGCAACCACACCCAATCTCCAACTTGAAAACTCCTAAATTTTCTACCCTTATTAACCCTTCTTGCATAAGACTCATTAACTTTCTCAAGTTGCTTGTGAACCCTGGTATGCAAGTCTTTCATGTGTTGGGCTTTCTCTTTCCCTTCTATATCTACTTGCTCGGCAAAGTCTAAGGCTACTAAGTCCAAAGGGGTCAAAGGGTTGAAGCCATACACGACTTCAAAGGGACCGTGGGATGTAGAGGAGTGATAGGCTCGGTTGTAAGCAAATTCTACATGTGGTAAGCATTTATCCCACTCTTTCAGATTCTTCCTAAGGAGGGTTCGCAAGATAGTGGTGAGTGTCCTATTGGTCACTTCAGTTTGGCCATCTGTTTGAGGGTGACTCTATGTTCAGTACATCAAACTAATGCCTAATCTAGACCAAAGGGTTCGCCAAAAATGACTTAGGAACCGCGAATCCCTATCACTGACAATGGATCGCGGAAGGCCATGGTATTTCACGATGTCCCTAAAGAATAAGTCAGCCACATGCGAGGCATCTTCAGTTTTATGACAGGGAATGAAGTGTGCCATTTTTGAAAATCTATCCACTACCACAAAAATAGCATCATGACCATGCGACGTCCTAGGCAGACCACTTATAAAATCCATGCTTATATCAACCCAAGGAAGAGAAGGTGTAGGGAGAGGAGTGTACTTCCCTTTTGGTTGTAGAGTAGACTTAGCTTGGTGGCATGTGACACATCTCGGCGCAAGCCACTGGTGACGTCCTTCTTCATGCCGGGCTAGAAGAAGTTCTCCTTAACGGCCTCAAGCGTCTTCTGGATGCCGAAATGCCCCATGAGACCGCCTCCATGCGCCTCCTTGATGATGACGTCGCGCATTGATCCTCTGGGAACGCACAACCTTTTCAACTTAAACAGAAATCCATCAAAAACATAGTAGCCATTCTAGCTACCTTTAGCACAGTTGACAAATATTTCCCCAAAATCCGCATCATGCTCATACATTCCCTTTAAACATTCAAATCCGACGACCTTAGTATCAAGAGTCATGAGTAAAGCATATCTCCTAGAAAGGGCATCAGCAATGGTGGCAAATCGGTGCGCGTGATTGCCACGTTCCGGTTTGACTTGCGCGTCACGATATTGACGGAAGCCATTAGGTCGACTTTGCGTATTAGGGCGCGATTGTCGAGGAATAGAGAGTTTCTCTGATGTAGTGATTTGACAAGTCGTGTTGAGTAGTTGTTAAACGTTACCCCTTTTGGTATGAATAGTGAATGTATTTATAGTCCCATGTTTTAGTGGCAATATTGTAATATCCCAGTGTAAGGTGATTATTCGTTTTGGGTCCTATATGCACTTCGGGAAGTACAGTTTGGGAAAGCCTTGTTCGGGTATTCTATTAAGGTTTTAATGGGGCCCTTATTTCGGGCTTGTGTATGGGCCTTTTGTTAGGCCTTTTATGCATCTGGGCACAGCGGCCATCAAGTCCCCCAAGCCCTTTTGGCCGACTAAAAGGAGTCCAAAGTTCTCTTCTTGAAAATAAATTTTGAATGTTCTGTGAGTCATGTCCGGGACTGCTTAGTTCGGGATACCGCCTCTGTTCGGGCAGGTGTTTCCTCTCTGTTCGAAACTGGATTCCGCATTTTGAGAGCATTGCTCGGGTATGTGATTCCTCTTCTGTTCGGGTAACTGAGACGTTTCCCGAACTATTGTGTTCGGGAAAAAGAGGACGTGGAGTCCTCCATTTGTCTCGAACCATGTTCGAAACTCTGAATCGTTTCCCGTACTACTGTGTTCGGGAAACAGGGGATGTTGAGTCCTTTTGTCTTGAACCATGTTCGGGCTTTTGAATCGTTCCCCGTACTATGATGTTCGGGAAACTGAGGATGTGGAGTCCTCCATTTGTCACGAACAATGTTCGGGCTTTTGAATCGTTTCCCGTACTATGATGTTCGGGAAACTGAGGATGTGGAATCCTCCATTTGTCCTGAACAATGTTCGGGCTTTTGAATCGTTTCCCGTACTATGATGTTCGGGAAACTGAGGATGTGGAATCCTCCATTTGTCTCGAACGATGTTCGGGCTTTTGAATCGTTTCCCGTACTATGATGTTCGGGAAACTGAGGATGTGGAGTCCTCCATTTGTCACGAACAATGTTCGGGCTTTTGAATCGTTTCCCGTACTATGATGTTCGGGAAACTGAGGATGTGGAGTCCTCCATTTGTCACGAACAATGTTCGGGCTTTTGAATCGTTTCCCGTACTATGATGTTCGGGAAACTGAGGATGTGGAGTCCTCCATTTGTCACGAACAATGTTCGGGCTTCTGAATCGTTTCCCGTACTATTGTGTTCGGGAAACTGAGGATGTGGAGTCCTCCATTTGTCTCGAACAATGTTCGGGCTTCTGAATCGTTTCCCGTACTATGATGTTCGGGAAATCGAGGATGTGGAGTCCTCCATTTGTCACGAACAATGTTCGGCTTTTGAATCGTTTCCCGTACTATGATGTTCGAAACTGAGGATGTGGAGTCCTCCATTTGTCACGAACAATGTTCGGGCTTCTGAATCGTTTCCCGTACTATGATGTTCGGGAAACTGAGGATGTGGAGTCCTCCATTTGTCACGAACAATGTTCGGGCTTCTGAATCGTTTCCCGTACTATGATGTTCGGGAAACTGAGGATGTGGAGTCCTCCATTTGTCACGAACAATGTTCGGGCTTCTGAATCGTTTCCCGTACTATGATGTTCGGGAAACTGAGGATGTGGAGTCCTCCATCGAAACCGAGCTCCGTTATCGGCAACAAGGACCTTCGGGCACCCGAACTGCAGATAATGTTCTTCCGGACAAACTTTCGGATGTTTTCAGCCGTAATTGTGGCCGATGGTTCGGCTTCTATCCACTTGGTGAAGTAGTCCACGGCGACTACACGATACTTCAGTCCTCCGGGGCGATATGCAAGGCCCCTATCAGATCAATTCCCATACGGCGAACGGTATGGGATAGTCCGAGGACGATACGTACTCGATGGAACTCTTTGTATTCGAGCGTGCTCTTGACACCTTTGCACTTGTTCACTAGCCTCCTTGCGTCTTCCTTGAGATTAGGCCGGAAGAACCCTTGTCTTAGTATGACCGCAGGCTAATGCGTCCGATTTAATGTGCGACCCGCAGTGCCTTCATGGGTTTCTCTTAAAATGTCCTCGGTGTCTCCTTCTTCGACGCATTTTTGCAGCGGGAAGAGAATCCCTTACGGTTCATATTATCCCCGATTATGACGAACTTGCTGGCCTTTCTTCTGATGTTGGCGGCTTCGGTTGGATTGTCCGGGAGCACCCCTTCATTGAGGTACTTCCAGTAAGGTGTCCTCCATCCCGAAGTAACGCAGCATATCCGGGAGTAGTCGACGCTAGGCTCACTTCTTACTTCGTCATAAGAAGCTGACTTCGAAAGTTGGTCGGCCTCCGAATTGAGCGATCTCGGGATCTTCTCGATACACAATTTTTCGAAATCCGAGGCCAACCTTCTAACTATCTCGGCGTATTTCTTAAGACTTGGTTCTTTGACCTCGTACTCCCCGTTCATCTGCTGAACGAGAAGGTTCGAGTCGCTGCATGCTTTCAGTGATCAGATTCCCGCCTTCTTGGCTAACTCCAGACCAGCAATGTGGGCTTCATATTCGGCTGCGTTGTTCGTTACCGGGAAATTGAACTTGATTGACTTAGAAGTCTTCATTCCTTACGGGCCTTCGAGTACTAGTCCGGCACCTTGCTTGTCCGATCCAGAAGCTCCATCCACGTGTAGGGTCCAGACCGGACTATCCTCGTTCAAAGAATCCTCACTCTCGGACTCCTTGGGTAATTCCGCGATAAAATCAGCTAATGCTTGTGCTTTGATCGCTCTTCGGGTTCATACTTGATCTCGTACTCGCTTAGCTCGACGCACCACTTTGATAGCCTTCCGGAGTGGTCTACCGTCTTAAGATGTCCTTGATAGGGACATTACTTGAACAATGATGGAAAACCCGAGGAAGTATGGTTTCAACCTTCTCGGCTGAAAGGACCGGAGAGTATACCGCCTATACGGATCATCGGGTAGTTCGGTTCGGCTCCATGCGGATTTGCTTACGTAATAGACCGCCACCGCTTCCCTTGGTCGTCTTCTTGAACAAGTACCGAACTTACGGCCTTTTCACCTACGGCCAGGTACACAATGAGGGGTCTGTCCTCGGTTGGTTGCCGAAGCGTAGGCATTTCGAGGAGGTAGGCTCGATTTCCTCCCGTGCTCTCGGCATTCGGGATTCCAACCGAACCTAGCTCTTTCCCTTGCGTTTTCTTCCTTAGACTTTTTCTCACCTTTTCGTACGCCTATTCGGCCCGGCTCCGCGCCTTCTTTGATTAAAAGCTTGAAGAACGGACGACACTTGTCTCCATATCGAGATATAAAACGACTGAGGGCCGTAATTTTCCCGAGGAGTCTCTGCACGTCCTTTATCGATGAGGGTGTCCTCACGTTCAAGAGTGCTTCGATCTTTGCGGGATTCGCGTCGATGCCGCGCTCGGACACCATAAACCCGAGAAATTTCCCGGATGTTACCCCGAAAACACACTTATCCGGATTCAGCCGTAATCCATACTTTCGGATCTGCCCGAACACCTCTTCAATATCGCGGATTAGATTTTCTTCTTCCTTGCTTTTGATGATGATATCGTCAACATAAACCTCGAGAATTCTTCCAATCTGCTCGGAGAATACCTTGTCCATCAATCTTTGGTAGGTTGCTCCGGCGTTCTTCAGCCCGAAGGGCATTCTTGTATAACAATGCGTTCCGACGTCGCTTATGAAAGATGTCTTTTCTTCATCGGCCGGGTTCATCCTTATCTGATGATACCCACTGTAAGCGTCAAGGAAAGAGAGCCTCGCGTGTCCGGCCGTGGAATCCACGAGCCTATCGATCGGAGGAGTTGGATACGAATCCTTCGGGCAAGCATCATTTACGTTAGTGAAGTCGATGCACATGCGCAACTTGTCGCTATCCTCTCGGGTTGCCACCACGGGATTGCTCAGCCATTCGGGATACGATACTTCCCTTATGACCCCCGCATCGAGGAGCTTCGAAATTTGCTCTTTGATGAAGGCTCTTTTGAATGGGGCATTATTTCTTTTCTTCGCCTTATCGATGCGGAACTAGGATTGATGTGCGGTGTGTTGTATTACCTTCGGGTTAATCCGGGCATGTCACTCGGAGAGTAAGCGAACAAGTCTTTATTCATTCAAGTAAGTTTACAAGATTTTGCTTACGCCCTCTGGCAAGTCTTTCGCGATTCTCGTAGACCTATCTCCATCCAGGACAACGTCTACTGTACCCGCTTCCTCATCGTCTTCCTTCGAGCAACCCGGAGTGGGATTCTTCTGAGCTATCGCCATGACATCCTTGGCCTCTCTTTGGCTCACGTAGATCGAGGCGTCTCCCTCATCCGTAGCGAACGTGATGGTCAGGAATTTCACGTCAGTCCTCATGTGAATAGCTACCTGGGTTTCTCTCCCGATGATAGCATTGTACGCAGAGGGGACATCGAGGACGAGCCATTTGACCATCAACGTGGTGTACCGAGGTTGGCCTTCGGGGCCGACCCCGATGAACATCGCAGAAGCTCGATGGAGCCTAAAATCTGGTATCTCGTCCGGGCCCACACCGTAGGTTCTTTGTCTTGACGGGGTTCAATCGGCTTGACTTAAGCTTGAGGCCTTCGTGACGCCTTTCTCGAACAGCACATCCGCATTTGAGCCGCTGCCGCACGTAACCCTTTTGACGCGTCAATGGTCCCGATCCGTAGGGTGATGATGAGTGGGTCATAATGCGGCAGACGCGCCGGACCCATCTGCTCGTTTGATTTTTGAAGACGGATCTCCGTAGCTTAGCGAGGCTATCTCCTCGCCTTCCTCTTCCTTGCATTCGAACCCAGCGTGGTTGTTATGGTGTTCGGGATCCCGGTGGGTTGCGGCGGAACCATCTTCTCCTTGCCCTTCTTGTTCGGTCTGATGAATCTTCTTCAGCCTTCCCTTTGCCTCGGGAAACTTCCTCGCCCGAGGCATCTTGATACTCTCCCGAGAGAGCCTTTCTTGATGAGGTGCTCTATATACCTCTTGATTGGTGGCACTGCTCGATTTCATGCCCGGTGTCTCGTGGCCCAGCGTACTTGGACGAATCACGCCTCGCCCCTTCCGGCATGGCCCTGGGCCAGTTAATACTCCCGGTGCCTTGTCTTTGGAGGGCCGCGAGGATACTAGCCCGGGACGTATTAAGGGGGGTGAAGCCCGAACTTCTCTCAAAAGTTCTCTTCTGTCCTCCCCAGCTCCCTGACTGCTTGACCGGCTGGCTCCTCGGGTTCTCCTTCCTCGGCTCTCGGTTATCCCTGGTGTCCTGCTTTCCTTCACGCTGAGACAACATTTCTTGAGCAATCATATGCTCCTGGGTGACAGCGTACATTTCTTCTACGCTGGTGAAGTTCTTCCGGACAACTCGTAAGCCAGCGCGAATTCGGGATGAGAGCCTTCGTGAATGCCATGATCCGGATGTTGTCCGTTAGATCGGAGGCGTGAACGGTTTCCCGGTTGAACCTCTCGGCGAACTCCCGAATACTCGTTCGGTCTTTGTTTGATGTCAAACATCTGAATGGCCCTTTTCGCTGACCTCTTGCATCCGATAAAGTGTGTTGCGAATTTGGTGGCCAGGTCCCCGAACGATGACACCGAGTTCGGGAGCAGCGAGTTGTACCAAGCAGAGGCGGGACCTCCTAAAGCTACTTGAAGCATTTACACAAAGCAGCCTCGTTGGCTCCTTTCAGCTCCATTGCTCTCTTGTACTTGCGGACAAAAGCGTCCGGTCTCCTGAACCTTGGTAAACTTCCAAGGGATGCGGCAAGTTGAATATTCGGGGCATCTGGGCGTCCCGAATCCTGCTGGTGAACGGTCCTTCATCAGGGATGTCCTCGCATTTGGGCTCGGGAATGCCCGAGTTTCTCTCGACTCGCTCCAGGCGGTGTAGCGATTGCTGATCACATCGTCCCGTGGATCACCACGAACCGGTCTCTCCGGCCTTGGGGATCGGTCCCTCTTGTACTCCCTCGGGGACCTCGAGCGCTGCCGGCTTTGACGGTCCGGAGATGGAACTTGTTGTGAACCTTCCTGCTGGCTACCATAGCCCGATCGATTAGGCCGTGATATCTGCCTGTCGCGAGGCCGACAGGATTGACCAGTATGCTCGTTCTGGTTTCTTCGCTCTTCCTGAAGGACCACCCGCACAGCCTGGACAAGATCAGGGTCCAAGTGCCGGATGTCACTTCGACGGTAGCCTGGAGGTAGGACGTAGGAGGTGGCTCCATTGGATGATTCCTCCGGGAACCCTCAGAGCTGGGATCGGCCGTGCGGCCGTTGGTGGAACCTTCTCCCTCCGGCTGGTTTATCGGGAACGGGAAGGGCCCCACGTTCAATCTGATTTTGGGGACCACCGCCTTTCCCACAGACGGCGCCATTTGGTGGCAAATCGGTGCGCGTGATTGCCACGTTCCGGTTTGACTTGCGCGTCACGATATTGACGGAAGCCATTAGGTCGACTTTGCGTATTAGGGCGCGATTGTCGAGGAATAGAGAGTTTCTCTGATGTAGTGATTTGACAAGTCGTGTTGAGTAGTTGTTAAACGTTACCCCTTTTGGTATGAATAGTGAATGTATTTATAGTCCCATGTTTTAGTGGCAATATTGTAATATCCCAGTGTAAGGTGATTATTCGTTTTAGGTCCTATATGCACTTCGGGAAGTACAGTTCGGGAAAGCCTTGTTCGGGTATTCTATTAAGTTTTTAATGGGGCCCTTATTTCGGGCTTGTGTATGGGCCTTTTGTTAGGCCTTTAATGCATACCGGGCTGGGCCATCAAGCAACAACATTTTCCTTTCCTTTCTTATACTCCCTCCGTCCCCGAAAGATTGGTAGATTTATTTGGACACGGAGATTAAGGTGAATGTAAGATGTTTGTATATGTTTACTTAATTGCCCCTTAGTTGAGAGTGCACAAAAAACGAGGTAGAAAAAGTAAAGATAAAGTGAGGATAGTTTAGTAACTTTGAGAGTGAGAAGTTTCCTTTTAAGGAAAGTGATCAATTTTTCTGGGACAGCCCAAAAAGGAAATGTGTATAATTTTTCAGGGACGGAGGGAGTACTTAATAACATAGGAGAAAGACTCGATGAACTCTACCCACCTAACATGCCTTTTGCTTAAATTTCCTTGCCCTTGAAGATACTTCAAAGACAAGTGATCCGTATGGATAACAAACTCTCTAGGCAGCAGATAATGACTCCACGTTTGCAGGGACCGCACAAGAGCGTATAGCTCCTTGTCGTATGTGGAGTAATTCAAGGTGGCTCCACTCAGCTTTTCGCTAAAGAAGGCTATGGGACGACCTTCTTGGTGCAAGACAGCACCGATGCCTATACCACTAGCATCGCACTCTACCTCGAACACCTTGTCAAAGTTTGGCAAGGTGAGTAGAGGGGCATTTGTCAGACGAGATTTTAATTCATTGAAAGATTTCTCTTGCGACTGCCCCCATTCGAAGACAACATTCTTCTTAGCCAGTTCATGCAAAGGGGCGGCAATGGAAGAGAAATCCTTAACAAACCTCCTATAAAAACTAGCAAGTCCTAGGAAGGATCTTACTTCAGTTAAGGAATTAGGAGTAGGCCAGTCCCGAATGGCTCTGATCTTACTCTCATCTACCTTGACACGCTTCGCACCCACTACATATCCAAGAAAGTTAACTTCCTGGGATGCGAAGACACACTTTTCAAACTTGGCATACAGTTTTTCTAACCTAAGCGTGTCGAGGACCTGCCGTAAGTGCTCAACATGCTCCTCATGGTTTTTAGAATAAACTAGTATGTCATCAAAGTATACTACCACAAATTTTCCAATTAAACGCCTCAGGACATGATTCATTAGACGCATGAACGTACTAGGTGCATTTGACAACCCGAAGGGCATAACATTCCATTCGTATAAACCAATTTTGGTTTTGAAAGCAGTTTTCCATTCATCACCTTCCTTCATTCGGATCTGGTGATAGCCACTTCTAAGATCGATTTTTGAAAACACACATGCACCACTCAATTCGTCTAACATGTCATCAAGTCTAGGTATAGGGTGGCGATACTTTACAGTGATAGAGTTGATGGGACGGCAGTCCATGCACATGCGCCAAGTGCCATCGCTCTTTGGCACGAGTATGACTGGCACTGCACAGGGCGAAAGGCTTTCACGGATGAACCCCTTGTCCAGCAGCTCTTGCACTTGCGATTGGATTTCTTTGGATTCTTGAGGATTGGTTCGGTAGGTGGCCTTGTTGGGTAAAGGCGCTCCCGGAAGCAAGTCGATCTGATGCTCTATGCCGCGATAGGGGGGAAGGGTTCGCGGCTCATCGAATACTTCATCGAATTCCTTCAGAACTTCCTGCACATAGAAAGGGAGAGAAGATACATGATCAAGTGTTAGCATGCAATGAGTTGGAATCATGAGGAAACAAGTCTTGTTTCCAAGAAATGCTCTTTTAAAATCCCTCTCTTTGGCCATGGGAGGAGGCACTCTTGTTTTCTCACGGGCTCACTTGGGGTGTTTCCCATTAATGCACACTCCCTTTTCTCATCCAAGGTTCCTTGAACCTTCTCGCCGTTTTCTCTCCTCTCTCTGCCCTCGCTCTTTCTTCTTCTCTCGGCCTTACTAGCCAGGTGAATTTGATCTTGGTGAGCTTGGGTTGGGGTGAGGGGAAGCAGGGTGTAGGGTTTACTGAGATGGGTGAGGGTATATTTGTTGGTTTTGCCATAGTGGATGGCTTCCTTGTCGTACTGCCAGGGTCTGCCCAAGAGAATGTGGGTGGCCTGCATCCGCACCACGTCACAAGTGATGGAGTCTTCGTACTTGCCGATCTTTATCGGGACTTCAACTTGCTTAACGACCTTCACAAAGGTCCGGTCGTAAACCCACTGCAGTTGATATGGTTTGGGATGGGCAATAGTGCGAAGACCCAGCTCAGCAACCATGTCCTCGCTGGCAGCGTTGACACAGCTTCCGCTATCAATAATGAGACTGCACAGAGTTCCATTCACCATAGCTCTTGATTGGAATAAATTTTCCCGCTGAGTGCTTTCAGTGATACTTGGGAAGCTTTGCAGAACCCTCTTGGTGACTAGTATGAGACCGTCCATAGGCAGCTCTCCCTCTTCTGCTTCACTCTCGTGATCTCGTTGTTCGGGATGGACCTCTTCTTCTTCGCTAGACAGTTCCCCGTTGGGCCGAATGACCATGGCTCTTTTGTTGGGGCAATCCCTCGCATAGTGTCCCTTGCCCAAACATTTAAAGCATTCGATGCTCCTTGATTGGCGAGGGGCATCATAGGTGTTGGTGCTGGATTTCGGTTGGGATTGTGATGGGGGTCTTGTGTTGGGGTAAGTTTGGCGAGGGGGTGGCGTCGCCGCGGGAGATGTGTACGGTTTTGGCGGGGGCGGTTTGGCGAAGGGGGGTTCTTGCTACCTAAGACCCTGTTGGGTGTATGGGCGGGATGATAGGAGTTCCCCTTCTTCAGCTGCTTCTCCACCCGGATGGCCTTATGCACTAGATCTTGATAATCTCGATAGTCACATAGTTCAACTGTCTTCGCTACGTCTTCGCGTAGGCCATATAGAAATCTGGCCAGCTTAGCCTCTTCGTCCTCCTTGACATTGGCCCTCATCAAGGCCCTTTCAAGGTCCTTTTGATATTCCTCGACGCTGCGATGACCTTGGATGAGGCGTTGCAGCTTCTGGGCACAATCTCTGTCGTAATAGCTGGGCACAAACCGACTCTTCATGGTTCATTTGAGATCTTCCCAAGTTGTGATGGGACGACAGCGGATTCTTGCCCTCTCGTGATGCTCTTGCTCCCACCAGGTGAGAGTGTAATCATGGAATTCAATGACCACGAGCTTCAAAGCTATCGCGTCAGTGTACCCCATCATATCAATGATCCGCTCGGTTTTAGCCATCCATGTAAAGTACTCTTCCGGATCACCTGGACCCGTAAAAGGGTGGTATTTGAAGCTTTATGTTGGCGAGGGCTTGCTGATCCTGGGCTTGCATCCTACCTTCGAGGTCTCGGTTGAAACCTCGATGGACACGGCCTCGCTCTGCTCCTTCCTCTTCTTCGAGGTCTCTGTGGAGATAGGCTCTGGCTTGAGCTCTGTCAGGAAAGACCCTCCTTTTAATAGGCTTTGGCGGTGGCTCCGCGTAATACTCCTGTTCATCACTGTCCAGGATGTCAACACCACGATCTACTCTCGTAGAAGTGGTGGGACGGCTGTGAGGAGTAGCCTGTGGCCTCATTAGAGCTGGATCGAAAGTGGTATGGGTGACTCCGTCTTGAGCCCACGATGCGTGGGCATCCTCGTGGGCTTGCGAGCCTTCCGGCTGCTTTCCTTGAGCTACCCTCACTCTCGTTAGTCGCTCATTCGTAGTAGCGACCTGAGCTCCCAAGTCTTCTAATCTTTGTAAGATCTTTGCTAGCGTGCTGTGCATAGCTAGCTGGGATGGATGAGGTGGAGATGAATTTGACGAAACCATCTGTAACACAATACTGTTGAAAATATGTAGTCAGGAAAGAACCTCACCACTCCTTGAGTGTTTTACTCTCGCCCTCGTGTTTCTCACAACAACTTTGTCACTCCGGCTTGTTCACTTATGGCTTTCACAAGCTCTCTAAACTTGATACCGTTTTCAACCTTGGATCAAAGATGAACACGCAAGAAAATACAAACAAAACTCTAGTAAAACCGCAACTTGAAATCCAAGAAAATGACTAGTTACTTGAAACCAGTTTTGTGGGACGTCAGGGTTGAGTTGGGGCCGAAAGAAACAGGTTGGAGGATGAGAAAAAGGCTTTTTGCAGTCACAAACACTTTCTGTTCAAATTTTGAAACTATTTTTGGATTAAAAACACTGTTTACTTGTGTTTTGATAAGAACACGTAAGAACATTCAAGAACTTTTCCAGAACACAGGAACTTGCTCAATACTTTTCTTTCTTTAGACGTTTTTCTTTGCACACCTGTCGCTCAAGACAACTCTTTTGGCTTATCTCGAAAATACTTGGCTTAAACAAGAACACTTTTAAAGAACTTTTTCGGTCTCACTGAGATCATCAACCGACATTCCTTCAAGCGTAAGAAAAGGTAACAAAAGGTTTTGCTTGAAGAAAACTCAACAAGAACACGAATACCTCCGACAAGCGCTCTGGCTCTGATACCACTTGATGTGATCACGGGGGGGGGTAAGTGATCACGAGCTCGGATCTAGCTCGATGGAGGCGGTTTCCAGCAAGAAAGGAAACGAAAACAGAGGAAGAAACAAGGAAACACAAGTCGGCCAAGGGAACCTCCTCACTACGAGGTGAGGCAATGCCCTTGAAAATGCCTAGGAAAGGAGATGGGATCTAGCACCTCTTGACTACAAGGTCAAGCAATACTAGATATTATGCTTGGATCCTCTTGCCTGGATCACGAGGGAGATGGAAATGCAAGAATGGAGAACACAAAAGCCGATGACTCCCCGGGAGTGTTTCAGCCGAATTGCTTAAATTCAATAATATGTTCTGCCTTACAATGGTGTTGTTTCTAACTTATATAGTAGAGGGCTGTGAGAAGTAAGTTGACTTAGTACAGCCGTGCGTGCGTGCAAAAAGCAAACAGTGCTTTTTGACATGCGTGCAGAGTAAAAGTTTCCAAAAAGGTGAAAGGAAAAGCTAGCCTAAAAAGTGTTCGGGTGTCTTTTCCTCGAAAAGGGATGCCTACATTCCCGAGTAGCTGCAGAGAAAGGACACTGCTGTCGGACTTGGTCGGTTATCTGGTTAAGTATGGAGGCTTCGCGGGACGTCTTCGCCAAGTGCCTTCGCGGGAATGCCTTCGCCAGGAGCCTTCGCGAGTATGTTTTTACTTGAGGCCTTCTCAGGGTTCAAGCGTTCGCGCACCAAGGTTTGGCTGCTCCCTTCTTCAAGGACACTTATGCTCAAGACTCCAAAGGGCTTCGCGTATTCTCCATCCAACGCGAGGCCGAGCTGACGAAGCTGTAAGGACTTCGCTCGAGATTCCTCTTGGTCGTCCTGCGCCATGAGCCTCATGAAGGCGTGGAGATTTGCTTGAACTCGCTTCAACCGGGACCTGGTCATGGGCCCGCCAATGCCTTGGAGTGGATCAGGGGTCGCGCGCGCTTGAGGTTGCGGACCATCTTGAACTTGGGGGTCTTTCGGGGCGATGTCCTCATCACATGATTCTAAGGCTTTCTATGGTTTCAATTTGGTGGAAAATTGGTAGAGTAGAAAAGCCCCAAATTGGGTGAATAGTGTAATTAGGGTTCATGTGTGATTTTGGTATTTAAGGTGTAATTGGATAGGAATCAAGCTTAAGAAGTGAAATTGGTGGTTTAAGTGAGTAATTGGTAGCTTGAATGGATTGTTTTGGAAGTGTGGTGAAAAGTTGCAAAATGGCCGAAACTTGAAGTGAAACTTTAGTTAAGTTGGTGTTGTGTATTGATTGATTTGGATGGTAAATTGGTTTCGGGGTTGGATTTAGGTGCGTTATGGTGGTTAAAATGTTATTTTCGGGCAATGGATGAAAAAGTTACCTTTATGCGGGTTTACGGGAAAAGTGTCTGGGAAGCGGGATTTAAAGGTTGGAAAACGTTTGTGGGTGTATGAATAAGGATGTTCTAGCTCGGTTCGTAAAACCGAGCTTTCTGTGGATTTTTGCGGAAAAGTGCGGGATTGTGCGGGTTTGGTTCTGGGGGTCTGTTTTGGTGAGTTCTGACTTTTTTGTGGTTGTTCAGCATGATTATGCGTTGTTGGAGTGGTGCGGGACCTTAAAAGGCGAGTTGTCACATTTCAGGCCGGGAGCCGGGATTTCCCGGGGCTTTTGCTGCGGAGCAGGTTTTCGAGGTAAGGGCTCAACTTCTCTCGTTATACATTCTGGAATGAGACTTTATGTATATCAGGTCTAGTTGAGGCAAGATTCTGGGTTGAGGACGGTGGTCCGATGATCCCGGGACCTGTCATATGGTAGGGTACATGTTTGTACTTGTTCTGTTTCAAGACCCGGGGTGGTCTTGGAGGCCACGGGTTTATATGTTGTTCTGTATATCCGCGCTAGGCGCCGATATTTCTGTTTATACGTTTTGGTATATTATATTACATTTTGCATATGCATTATTATTATATGATTACATTTCGTGACGAGACTGGACGGTCTTAGAGGCCACGGTGCTCCTTGGTTATGTTACATGAGTATGCCGCACTGACGGTGCCGACATTCTGTTTGTATCCGCACCTGGAGTGCTGATATTCTGTTCTGTGTGTCCGCACTAGAGGGTGCCTACACTTTACGTGTACACGCACCGGGAGTGCAGGTATACTTCTGTGACCCTACGACAGTTTGGGGATTGCGACTCCAGCCGGTACCGTGCTTATGTTCTGTTCTGCTATGTATATTCTGACCTCTTAGAGAGGGCTGTCGTTTTGGGTTGTTCTGGCGGTTGGACCGCGTATGATGGGTTCCGGCTCACCTCTGACTCTGCATACATTCATATATATATGTATACTTGTGTTTTCGTTCGTTCTGTTTTGCAGGTTCGGTTCAGCAGCACCTGTACAAACTGTATCTTACCTCAGCCCTTACTGGGTCCTCCCGAGGACTCACCCCTTTCTGTTTACCACCTTTCAGGTCTACCTGACAAGCAGCCGGTGGACTAGAGATCCGCGGTGCTTTTGGTTTTGGTTTTCAGCAGCAGCAGTACCTCGTGCGGGAATCTTCTGGGCGAGAGGTTTTTCGGATTCCGCACCTAGGTATTCTAGGGTGTACTTTGATGGCTCTGTAGGTGTAGTTGCATGCATGTATTTGGATCATGATGTTGTATATGACGTGTATTCTGGAATATGTGATGATTCAGTATCTGTCTTCTGAGTCGAGGGCAGAGCCCCGACTTGCTTGTATTGGTCATATGTATGAAATGGTTTTGGTGATTTGGTTATCATGAGTAATGAAAAGTATTCCATGAACTGCAGTTCTGTAGGTTGCAGGTTGTAGTACAACCATTCTGTTATTGCGGGCCGGGTCGTGGGACCACTACACGTTGCGGGTTTCGGTAGTACCGTTACCGCGCCTTCCGCCGTAGCTTCCGCTTCTGAACGTCACGGCCGGCTCCGCCTCCGCAACCGGGCGGGGTGGTCGTGACAAGGAAGCATGCTTAGAATGTTTAATTGTTGAATTAAGCATGTGAATGGAACCCTAATTGGATTGAAATGGATTTTGGTATAAGAAGCATGTTGAGGCTGAATTTGAAGAAGGCTATGTTTGTGGTTGTTGTTGTGGTGTGTTTCAGGGATATTTTGATAATGAATTGGTATAGGGAATTAAAGTAGGTATCAAGCGATGTCCGGAATGTCGTTTTCTGAAATTGTGAACGTAACCGACCTACTTGCTTGCTCGAGTAGATTTGGGGGAAAGCATGATTTGGATGCTTAGTTGTGCATGTGCAAGTATAAATATCAATGTTCTAGCTCGGTTTGAGAATCCGAGCTTTTTGTGGAATTTTGCGGGAATGTGCGGGATTAGTTCCCGGTGATCTGGATTGGTGATTTCTAATTTGTATGTGGTTGTTCAACTTGAATAACCAGTTGTGGAGTAGTGCGGGACTTCAGAAGTCACACTACCGTGTTTCGGGCCAAGCGTCGGTATTTTGTCGGGATTCTTTTGCGGGTCGGTAATAGTGAGGTACAGGTTTCAGTATTGCCCATGATAGTGGATACATTTTGCTTCTATATATATGTTCTGGATACTATATAGGACCGGAGACTCGCCCATGACAGTGGAAGGCGGGACCCGGGATGTGATCATACTTTGATGTGCTAGACACATTCTGTATCTATGTGTTTCTGAGAAGTTATGTATGAATTATCCATGAACTGTATGTTTGGTGATGGTTGAGTGCTCGCCTATTTCAGTGCGGCGGGGCTCGCCATGGATAGTTAGGGTTTATACTGTATACTTTCCATGTTTGGGAATTGTAGGTTGCGGGTCGAAACCCGACCGAAGGTTATAAGCGCATAACTCTGTCTACATACTCCGTGAGCAAAGTGTTCTCAGGCAACGGGCCTTTGAAAACGAGACTTTGTGGGCCGGGTCACGGGACCACCACACTCAGCGGGTTTCGGTTGGACCGACCGCTTCTGTTTCTTCCGTAGCTTCCGCCGTCGCAGGACGGCCCCGCCTCTGCAACCGGGCACGGGTGCACCCGTGACACCTTTTGCTATCAGGGGTGCTGATCTACTCGGAGCACTCCCAATGGCACCTGGAGGACTGAAGTATTGTGTAGTAGCTGTGGATGACTTTACGAAGTGGATCATGCCGGAACCACTAGAGTGTATAACAACAAAGAATATCCAAAAGTTTGTTTGGAAGAATATCATTTGTGGGTTTGGGTGCCTGAATGTAATAGTAACTGATAATAGGACCCAATTCACTGATGGAGGATTCCAGAACTTTGCTGAAGATTTTGGGATCAGATTAGACTTTGCTCTGGTTGCTCATCCTCAGAGCGACGGACAAGTCGATGTATCAAACTGAACACCGGAAGATGGGCAAAAGAAAAGACTTGGAAATTCTATAGGCAAGTGGCTTAAAGAACTCCCTCATGTTCTATGGAGTTACCGAACAACACCCCGAAGATCAACTAGAGAGACTCCATTTTCCCTAGCCTTCGGGACCGAAGCACTTATCCCAATCAAAATGAATAAGGTCTGAGGACAAACTTAGACCTTCTCGAAGGAAAGAGGGAAGAAGCTGAAATTAGGGGAAAAACATTTCAACAAAGGACTGTAGCTTCGGTGAACTCGAAGGTCAGGACAAAAAATATTAATGTTGTAGATTTGGTCTTAAGGTAAACCAAGATAGGCTTCCGGAGACCCAAAGGTGGTGAATTCTCCCCGAACTGGGAACGCCCATTTGAGATAGTAGTCGAAGAAAGAAAAGGAGGTTAAAAGTTATTAGATCCCGAAGGGAGGGAACTAGCCAACTTTTATCACTCAGGGGTACTAAGAAATTTTTATGTGTTAACGTTGTACAAGTTCAATAAAGTCATAGAAGCATTCAAGAAGAGGATGTAGGTCTCACGACCGAACCTTTATAAAAAAAATGTTCACAACACTTGGAAACGAGTATTCATTAAAATATCCTAGAGGACAATTTACAAAAGTCCCGAAGGATAGTACAAAAATTTACAAAAAAGGAGAAAAAGATAGTAAGGAAAGGAGAAGTCATTGGGGTGGACTGGCTCCAAGGCCTTCAGGAACTCTCTGTCGTACCAAAAGGGATCCACCGGGCGTTCATCAACACTATTGAGGCCCGAGAAGTCACCATGAGGATTACGCTCGAGGATTTGCCTCCAGGAAATGCAAAAGCCCTGATCAAACTTTTCTATAGCCAAGTCCACATCCCCCTTGGCCGCATCTTGCCATACTCGCAGCTCCTCCCAAAGATCCTGGAGGTCCTTGTCAGTATGGTTCTTCGGGTTTTCAAAATTGACCTCTAGCTGCTTCTTCTCCTTCTCGAGGTCCTCAACCTCCCTCTGAAGATTGTCTTCAATATTTTTTCTGAGCTTCAACAGTACTCAGGAGAGCAGCCTCGGCCTTCGCCAGCTGAGAGGCAGCAGGGTTGGAATAAGCTGCAGCGGCACCTCACGAACTTCCCCGGAGTAGTTGCTCGTAGTGGAAAACCCTTTGTATGAGTTTAGCCACTATGGCCAAGGCTTTGGTTGCCCTCTGTTCAGCCTCATTTCGGGCAGAGTCCATCCTCTGGATCACCCGTGGGACCCACCCAGAGAGGCACATCATCTGCAAACAAAACCGAAAGAAAGTTAGAAAATAACAAGAGAAAGGGGGGCAAAAAAGATTGAAAAGAGCAAGAAGTTCACCTAGGAGCCTACTTCTAGATCCGGGTATTGGTGCTTGAGACAGTCCATGGTCCAGGCAGTGGAGATCCCTTTCCAAAACTCATGGGCAATCTCCTTGGCATCCTCATCATCCATGAGGTTTTCGTCCTCATGGATCAACCACCTTGGCTTCCGAGGGACTAGTTCAATACCGTACTGAGCAAGCTCGGTGTCACGTTCTTAACATGCCTTCTCATGTGCCTCCATCCAGTCTGAACCTAGACAGCGGAAGTGGGTTAGAGCCAAGTCATGAAATGGATCGTCTCCAAACATCCGGGAAAGGTTCCCGAAGATGTTCCAAATGCACAGGTTATTCATATATACTTTCTTGTTAACTAAGGCAATGCTCGTAGGGAGGACGTCTGGGGCCAACTATTCAGCTATCGTTATCGCCTTGTACTTGCCCTGGTGATATGATCACACAAGGGAGTGCATGATCAAGAGCTTGGATCTAGCTTGAGTGAGGAGAACCTCCAAGGAAATGGAGTAACAAATTCGAACCAAGGGATGAGAATGGAACCTAGAACCTTTTGATTATTAGATCAAACAATGTGTTACGGTCACCCCGAGCGGGTTGCGACCAGATGACCCGGGGCTCCGGTTTTGGCCTGCGGAGTCACGTTTTCGGCGTTCAGGCGGCTCCCGAGCCCTATCCGAGTATCATTTTGGCGAACCCTTCCGTATTTGAGGTCGTGTGGGTCCCCGGACGTTTCCGCCGAAAATATTTTTCGCGCCGGGGTTGTCGGGGTCGCCTCGGGACGTCTGACGGGCTCGGTAGCACTCTCGAGATCTCGGTTTGGGAAGCCGTTTGCAGTTTTGGAGTCGTGAGAATGTCCGGAGGTGTTTGTGGAGTTTAATATTGGCACGGGCTAAAGTGTGCCACCTTAGAACATGTGCCGGATTTGTGCCAATTTCGTTTATTTTCAAAATGCCACTCCTCATTCTCCTTCTCCATGTTGCTACCATCTCCGTCGCCAAGCTTACCGTCAACGCCGAACCTTCGAAGAACTAAACCACCACCATCCATCTCTCACCTGCAGCCTCTGACCACTAGAGCTCCTCTCTTAAAGACCAGCAGGCTGTTAGCAACTCGGTGGTAGCCTCCTCCTCCATCAACAATAACCGAATTCACGGCAAATTTAGGAGATCCGTTTGAACGATCCGATGAAATCCGCTTATAGAAGCCACAATCGACTGCGTCAAAGCAATCAATCACTTCCTCAGTCACCGACGATCCATTTCTAGCCACTTCCTAAGCTGAAAGGCGCAATTCGTCCGATGCCCTGAAACTGCAACTTGCTGCATACGACAGAATTATGATGTCCCCACATACCATAATGATGTTCTCTCGACTTATTATGATGCTCTTTTTTATAACAATGGTGTGACCATGAACTGCATATAAATAATGATCAAAACTAGCAGAATGAAGTTAATAATGTCAATTAATGATGAATTGGAAGAACATCAGCTCAAATAGATGGAAGAAGATAAATTTTTAGCAAAACAAGCATCACATTCACCACAATAGCATCATTTCATGTAGAACCATCATTTTATGCATAGAGGGCATCATTTTGATGCATGGAAAACATCATTCTGGAGGATGGAGTGCATTGTTTGAGTTCATCATTCGGGACAGGAAGTATATCATGTGTGAGTTGAAATGCGTCATTAGTGAGGAAAAATGCATCATGTTTGTAAATGAGAGCATCACTCTGGTCACCAAGCGCATCATTTTGAAAAGTTGAAAAAAATGAGCGCATCATTAAGTCATCAAAGTGAGTTCATCATTCTTGTGAGGGAGAGCATCATATTGCAACGAGAGTGCATCGTTGTGATTACTAAAGACATCATTTTGGGAGGTTGAAGAAAATAAGTGCACCATTATGTCATTAGAACGGGTGTATCATTTTTCTAAGGTAGCACATCATACTTGAAACCAAGAGCATCGTTCATATCACCAAGAGCATCATTTGGAGAGATCATACTTTGTCCAATAGCAAAGAGCGTCATTTTAAGTGTTAAGATCATCATACTTACAAAAGGAGCATCATTTTAACCACAAAGAGCATCAGTTTTAGAACTGCATTATTTTGTAAAGTTGATGAAAACAAAACAAGTGTTTAATTAAGTGATTAGAATTGGTGCACCATGTTTGTAATTGAGAGCATCATAGTGCAGCAGGAGTACATCGTTGTGGTCATGAAAGACATCATTTTGGAAGATTGAAGAAAATGCGTACACCGTTAAGTCATCAAAATGAGTGCATCATTTTTGTAAGGTAGAACATCATGCTTGAATCAAAGAGCATCATCCATGACATCAAGAGCATCATATATAACGAATACAACATACTTTTTCCAATATTGAAGAACATCATAATTGTATGGAAGCGCATCATTCGTGACACCAAACACATCATTTTGAACAAAGACATCATACTTTGTCAACAAGCATAATACTATGTTCTGTAGAATGAAATGTTTGCATTAGAGTCATCAGAACGAGCACATCATAATTTTACGTAAGAGCATCATAGTGCTTCGGGAACGCATCATATTATTGTCGGAGAGCGTCACTTTGGGCGGTTGAGAGAATGCATGGCTGGTGGTTTTTGTCATCGAAGGAATGTCGGCAATCGTTTTTGTTGCTGGTTTTGTTGAATTTGTGAAGAAAGAAGGTCGATCTGCTTATCTCCTCTCAAATTTGGTTGTTGCGAGCGGAAGGGAGGATGGATGGTGGTAGTTTGTGCGTTTCCGGAATTGTCGCCGACAAATACGGCGACAAACTGAAACTTTCTTCCATGTTTCTTCCTCCTTTCCTTATTCTATCTAGAGGCACACTTGGTGTACCATTGGCACAACGTATCCACACTCTTTAATATTTGGGATGGGACGTTCGGTTCCGGGCGACTCCCGGGGCTCGGGACGGGAATCCCGGGGCTCAGGATGGAAATTTTCTGACGGCTTTGGGGTAAGTTGTGTTATAATTTAAGATGGAATTTATGGGTATTTTGTAGAATTTTGGAGTGACGGAATTTCGGTTCAGGTTGACACGCTCGCACGTCGGGTTTTGGTTCGAGTTCAGCGAGCTCGGTAGGACACTCCGGAATGGTAAATGAACTTTTGAAATATGTTCTGTGAATGTTATAATATTCTGAGGGTTCTGTCCAAGTTTCGTTAATTTTGGAATCCATTAATTATTTTTGGGCAAAAGAATTGGAACTTTCGGAAAAGTCGGGAGATTAATTGGAAATTGGCCACAAAATTAAAGTATTTCAGCATGGGGCAGCACTTCTTTCGGCAGGAATTGGGAGGTGAAATAGGACACTTGTCCTATTTTAATTTAAAGTGAGAGGGATGGGTTTAAAGTGAGGTAATTATATATTGTCTAATATTTCATAAAATGAGTTATCTCATCTCATTTCTTTTCTTTCCTTCATCTTCTTCCTCTTGCTGCTACTTCTGCCGACTCCATTAGTGAGCTTCACCCAAGCTTGAAGTTCTTCTTCTTGGTAGAAATCAAAGAGAAATTGGATGCTACTTGTGGTAAGCATCCTTCCTTCTTCTCTTTCTTGTTGAAATTGAAGTTTAGTGAAGAAATGAGGATTTTTGGAGAATGTTGAGTTTGTTCTTAGCTATAAGCTAGGATGATTCTCTCCCTCCCATCTTTTAGTATGTTGTTCTTGGGTTGTAGGGAGTGATAATCAAGTGTTGGATTTTGGAAAACACACCTTGGATGAAAACTCCTAAATTGCCGAATTTGTTGGAAAATTCTATGTTGATGTGTGTTTGTCTCCTTGATTCATGCTTCAAGTATGTTAATCCTAGCATGATTCTAAGCTTATGTATGGATTCAATTTGATGGAAAATAAGTTGGGTTGGAAACTCCCTTTTGGCGAATTTATGAGATGATGTTCAATGTTGGATTTTGTTGTTTTGGATGCAATTGGATAGCATTCTTGGTTTAGAAGTGAAATTGGTGATTAGAATGGTTGTTTGGAAGCTTGAATGGATTGAATTGGAAGTTGGGTAAAATGTTGGTTAAGAACCGAATTATTGGAATGATTCTTTTTCCATGTTGGGGTTTGATGTTGGTTGAATTGGATGCTAAAGTGGAATTGGGGTTGAATTTAGGTGTGGTTAGAAGTTTGAAACGTTGATTTCGGGTAAGAATTGGAAAAGTTGCATTTATGCGGGATTATCGGAAAATGTTGGGTAATGAAGGGTTTTAAGGTAGGTTTTGGTCGGTTCTCGCTTGTTGGATGATGTTTGTCAATGTATAATCTTGCATTGTCTAAGTTAGTTCTGAATTACGACGTTTACGTGGAAATCGGAATTTTACGGAAATTCGCGGATTTTCGGTTTTGGGGTCGGGGTGTAGTTTGGTAGTGTGGTCGATAAGGATGCTAATTCAGCTTGAATTGTGATTCTGAGGTCCGGAAGTTAGAAAAAGAGAGGTTTTCGGGTTTCGGGTCGTGGTTTGGAAATCGTCCAGAACCGGTCAAATACTCTGGAATTGTGAGGTAAGGGTTTGGTTATGCTATTTTTGGTAAGATAGGTGTATGTTTAGTTTCACTTTCTGTTCTGCAAGTATTTCGGTATTATATGCCTAGGGCATATTCTGTAGTCTATAGGTGTATGTTTTGTTGTATACATTTTGCAGGTATTTGAATTTGTGCCTTAAGGTCGTTACGTGTGTAGGTGTATGCCTTGTGGCATACTCTGTCTGTTAACCCTATGACAGTTGAGGGTTCGCTACCCCAGCTGGTGCACCATGCTTCTGTAATAGCTTCGGCTTCTGACTCCCTTAGAGGGAGGTTGTCGTTCCGATTTGTTATAAGGGTTTATGGCGATTTAGAATCGCACATCCTTCGGGATTCTGATCTGTTATCTTTACATGCACGATATTCGTATTACATTTCATATATTCGTATATTGCTATCTTTCTGCTTTTGCGGGGTTACATATGCTTATCTTACCCCAAATCCCTTACGGGTCCTTTTAGGACTCACCCTTCTTTGGGTTTTGTTTTTGGGTTTGGTAGACTGATAAGCGGCTGCGGAGTAGGTTTCCGTAGGGTTTCTACCTTGGTTGGGTTTTGCAGCTACACCTTGCGGTCTGGGATTTGTCTTTTGGATCTGAATCCCGCGCGAGGTATTTTGAGACTTAGATCTAGGGCTGGCTCTGTAGTTGCATATGCACACTTTCTGTAATGCTGTGATGATTGTATATCTGTATATATTTATATATTCTGTTCTGTACATGTTCTGAGCGCTTGGCGCTTGCTAGACACCTTAGGTTCTGTGAACTCTGTATGTATTTATGCTTTTGTGCGTAAGCACTCGTCCACGGAGGGCGAGGCTTACTCTGTTACTAATGCGTGAATTGTATGTTTGGATTTTATTTTTAGTTGTATGTATGAAATTTTGTTAGGTTGCTTCCACAATCCTTTCGCTCTTTGGGTCCGCTACGCGCGGCGGGTCTCGATGGACCTGCCATACCATATCATTCCGGCTTCCGGCGCCCCGCCTCCGCAACCGGGCTCGGGTGGCGTGCGGTGACAAGTTGGTATCAGAGCAGGTAAGTGACCATATTGGTCGTCAGTGGTGACTTGAAGTGACAACTATTGTTGTACATTTTATTTTAGAATGGTTTGGTACGGAGATTGGCCACCTCCTTACTCGAACCACTTCAAAATAAAATTGTGGAACAAAGTTGATCCTTCAAGTTATCCTGATAGTTGCAGATTTCGGCACTCGGGATTTCTGGAATTCTGGTAAGATTATTACGATCGTGGAATTGTGGAAAAGATCCGGGTACGTACAATTGTGTGTTAGGAAAAAGATTTGGTGAAATAAGCATGAACTGCTTCGTGATTTTGTGAAATATATGATTTTATCATTAGAAATAATTTCGTGTCAAGTCTTGCATTGCACTCTGAGCCTTAGAAAAGCTGCTAGCTTCTATAGGGGTTAGGAGTGACCGATTTGTCTGGACTCTGTTTGGTCCGAAATGGCTCAGGTTTGGTTAACACGCGTAGATAGCGTGTTTTGGTACCGGAGGCGGGATCGAGATCCCACACCTCCGTGGAATAGGATACGGGTTCGGCGTAACCCGTGGTCCGAACAACCACACTCACCGCCCTGAGGGTTAGCGGTCGTAGGGACCCCTCTCTGATTTGGTATTACCCGCCAGCCTAGCTGGTTTAGGGGCGGCAATAGGCAGGGGAAGATCTGATTATGCCACAGTAAGGGCATTTTGATCAAGTGGTGATAGCGAGACTTTGTCCACTGCTCACCACAGCTTTGGGATTGGTATGTGAGTGACTCCGAGGAGGATGGTCACTACGACACCTAGACTTCTCGTCGGTCCTTTTAACGACGGGGAGATCTGAGGCACCAGTCTGACGAGGTCAGACTTCTGGAGAGGTTTCAGAGTTTGAACCCCCCCGAGGTTCAATGACCGAGAAGGGCCGGTAGTAGTAGAGATTTGGTCTGCAGGAGTTGATAAACTCCTGGGGGAGGCTACATTTTCCACCAGCAGTGCAGCGGGGATGTAGCCAGGAATCTGCGTCAGGCACAGTTTGACGAGTTTCATCAGGGAGACAGGACTGTCGGAGAGTACGAGTGAGAGTTTGATCGGCTGGTTTACTACGTACCATAGTACTATGGAATGGAAGAATAGAAGGCCAAGAGGTTTATTCGTCGACTGCGCCCCGAGTTCAGGTGGGTTTTGAGACCTTTAGACATTACTTTGTTTCGGGAAGCGGTTATTAGGGCTCAACTCCTCGAACAAGAGAAGGTTGAGAGTCGTCTCACCTTGCAATGAGGTCAGGGGAGTACGGAGGGGTTCCATACAGTAAGGACCCCGGCAGATTTCTGGACGGCCGAGCAGTGCGGGCAGTTTAGTAGAGGTAGAGAGGAGCACCACCGCACGATCTTGTCCGATTTGCGTGAGGTATCACCCCGGTTGACTTAGTTACCGGCTGGGGGGCCGATGTTTACGTTGCGGTTCTGACACTCACTGTATACGGGATTGCCCTCTGGTTGAAGGGCAGGGTTTTGGCAGTCTTCAGCGTCCACAGTCTCGGGGGCAACCCAACGCGCCGCGAGGGCGTGGGTTTCAGCAGGTGGCCCGAGACCTCGGTGGCGGCAGCCTTCAGCCACCCTCCGTCACAAAGCAGCTCGAGTAGGATAAGTTTTTCATTTTGAGGGGAGGCCCTAGTTATCGGGGAGGACTTAGTCGGCGGTCATGTACTAGCTAGCAGGGAGTTCTGTAGGGTACTTTATTTCTGAATGAGGTGTCGGTTCATATATTACTTGATTCAGGAGCATCTGTTTCCATTGTAACATAGAAATGTGTTACATCTCTGCATCTGTCTGTTAGTACCTTGCCTCAAACGCATTTAGTAAAAACTGCAGGAAGTCGGTTCTGTTTTCCAATGAGATGGTTCGGGGTTGCACGATATCTGTAGGCGGACATGATAGTATCGGATCTGTTGGTTTTAGACACGCCGAACTAAGATATTATTCTTGGGATGGACTGGCTATCCAAGAATTCTGTGCACATTGATTGTGCAGCCCGTACCATTATGGTTTCTGGAAAGGTACTACCTCTCACGGCTCCGACTGGTTTAACTATAGCACAGCACAGTAAAGAGTTACAGATTCTGGATCAGCTGTCGATAGTTGGTGTAGGGGAATGCTATGATCTGAATGAAGCTGGTATTAGATTGAAGTTGGATGGTTTACCATTGGTTCGAGATTTTCCGCAGTATTTCCGGAGGAGTTGCCGGATTACCACCGGAGCGGGAAATTGTGTTTGAGGTCCACTGCGGTCGGGCCTTTGCTCCGATATCTATTCCTCCTTATCGGATGCCCATTTCGAGATGCGGGAGTTAAAGAAGCTGTTGGAGGAATTACAGCGAAGGGCTTCATCCGACCGAGCACTTCGCCGTGGGGTGCTCGGTTACTGTTTGTAAAGAAGAAAGATGGAACGCTCCGACTTTGTATAGACTACAGACGGTTGAATGCCCTTACTGTGAAGAATAAGTATCCGTTGCCGAGGATTGATGATCTTTTTGATCAGCTTCGGGATTCGAGAGTTTTCTCGAAGATTGATCTACGATCTGGATACTTTCAGCTTAGGGTGAAGGAGGAGGACATACCTAAGACTGCTTTCCGCACCCGATATGGACACTTTGTTTTTTGGGTCATGCCATTTGGGCTGACCAATGCTCCGGCAGCATTCATGGATCGATGCATCGGGTGTTCCGGCCGTACTTGGACTCATTTGTGGTGGTCTTCATTGATGATATTCGATATATTCTCGGGATGCGGACTCGCATCGGGAACATCGAGGGTAGTTCTACAGACACTTTGGGAACATCAGCTTTATGCTAAGTTCTCAAAGTGTGAGTTCTGAATCCGGGAGGTCACCTTTGCAGGACACGTTATATCCCGAGCATGGTCTGCAGCGAACCCGAGAGAAGGTGAGGCGATTCGGGCTGGAAACAACCTACCACGGTACGGGAGATCAAGAGCTCCCTGGGGTTAGCAGGATTTTATCGGAGGTTTGTACTGAGATTTTCTATTCTGCATCTCCGCTTACGCAGTTGACCAGGAAGGGTCAACAGTTATCCGGTCAGCAGTGTGAGCAGAATTTTACGGAATTGAAACGGCGGTTGACTAACGCTCCGATTCTCGACTCTTCCGAGATCCGAGCTTACCGTATGTGATATATACGGATGCTTCCACATCTAGTTTGGGGTGTGTGTTGGTGCGGGAGCGTCTTGTGGTAGCTTATGGGTCAAGGCAGCTGCGACCGCATGAGCCGAACCGGCCCGACATATGATCTGAAGTTGGCTGCAGTGATCTATGCGCTGAAACAATGGAGGCATTATCTGTTTGGTAATAAATTTCAGATTCTTACCGACCATAAGAGTCTGAAATATCTGTTTACAGAAGGAGCTTAACATGAGGCAGCGCAGATGGCTCGAATACATTAAGGACTATGGTTGTTGTATCGAGTACATCTCGCACGGGCAACACGGTTGCCGATGCCTGGCAGAAGTATACCGGGTTGGTTAAGGGAGAAAGTGTTGGGGATCGATCCGAGGAGAGTGATTTGACATGCCTTTGGCAAAGGGGCAGCTCGGGAGCGTGCTCGGGGGTATACACTTACCATACCTTCCGAGTGGCTTGACAGGTGCATGAGGCGCAAGTGGAGATCTGGTGTTGAAGAAGTTATCTGGGGAAGATAAGGGTTTATTTATTACCGACGTTTCAGTATAGGCAGGGATTGCTATACTTTCGAGATCGCCTTTATGTACCTGAGGATCAGGAGTTCTGGAATGAGATTTTAGAGGAGGCACACTCGAGCAGTTTGAGCATCGAAACCGGCGGGGACACTGCAGACTTTGCCCATTCCAATTCGGGAGTGGGGCAATGTTACTATGGACTTTCATTTGCACCGCCCACGACACGGTCTCGCCATGATGTTATCTGGGTTATTGTGGATCGGCTGATAAAGTGCGCACACTTTATGCTTATTCGGGTCATAGACCCTCTGGAGAAGCTTGCTGGCTTTACATCAGGGAGATTGTACGATTACATGGAGTACTAGACTCCATTGAATCGACCGTGATCCGCGTTTTACAGCACGGTTCTGGAGAGTTTTTCATGAAGCATTGGGCACGCGACTCCATCCGAGTACAGCTTATCACCCACAGACGGACGGGCAGTCGGAGCGGGTGATTCTGATATTGGAGGATATGTTGTGAATCTGTATTTTGGATTTTGAAGGAGTTTGGGACTAGTAGTTGCTTTGATAGAGTTCTCGTACAACAACAGCTTCCAGACTACGATTGGCATAACACCACTTGGGGCGTTGTACGGGAGGAGGTGTATACGACACCACCTGTTGGACAGATGCGTCGATAGGGTTGGTGGGACCCGAGCTTTTGAGGAGACTACGGCGAAGATCAGATTATTACAGCGCGGATTAAAACCGCATGACACCACCTGCTTATACGCACCGTCGCCGTAGGATTCTGGAATCTGAGTTTGGTGGCAGAGTTTGACTGGAGATAGCACCGTTCAGAGGGACAGTAAATTTGGTAGGCGGGGCAAGTTACCCCGAATTTTATCGGTTCTCATGAGTTTCTAGAGTAAGTTGTTAGGTTGGTCTTTCCCCCAACTATTTACATTTACGTGATGTCTTCCGGGATAACTGTTGTGGATCGGTTAGACTTAGGTTCGGTCTTGCAGGGTTGTCTGGTAGAAATACCGCAAGCTGACTCGGGGTGCAATAAGATGCACCCGGAGGGTGGGACGCCGTGAGGCTCTGTATGGTAGTCTAAACTACCACTCCCGCCGCACCAGTACGGTGGTCCGATTGTTCTTAGTAAGGGGAATATTTACATTCTGGTTGGTAGCGACACCTGTATGATTGGTTCAGGCTACTCTTGGAGGACCAAGAGTTCTAAGGGGGGGAGAATGTTACGGTCACCCGAGCGGGTTGCGGCCGGGTGACCGGGGCTCGGTTTTGGCTGCGGGTCACGTTTTCGGCGTTCGGGCGGCTCCCGAGCCCTATCCGAGTATCATTTTGGCGAACCCTTCCGTATTTGAGGTCGTGTGGGTCCCGGACGTTTCGCCGAAAAATTTTTCTCGCGCCGGGGTTGTCGGGGTCGCCTCGGGACGTCTGGCGGGCTCGGTAGCACTCTCGAGATCTCAGTTTGGGAAGCCGTTTGCAGTTTTGGAGTCGTGAGAATGTCCCGGAGGTGTTTGTGGAGTTTAATATTTGGGGCGGGACGTTCGGTTCCGGGCGACTCCCGGGGCTCGGGACGGGAATCCCGGGGCTCGGGATGGAAATTTTCTGACGGCTTTGGGGTAAGTTGTGTTATAATTTAAGATTGAATTTATGGGTATTTTTATAGAATTTTGGAGTGACGGAATTTCGGTTCAGGTTGACACGCTCGCACGTCGGGTTTTGGTTCTGGTTCAGCGAGCTCGGTAGGACACTCCGGAATGGTAAATGAACTTTTGAAATATGTTCTGTGAATGTTATAATATTCTGAGGGTTCTGTCCAAGTTTCGTTAATTTTGGAATCCGGTAATTATTTTTGGGCAAAAAGAATTGGAACTTTCGGAAAAGTCGGGAGATTAATTGGAAATTGGCCACAAAATTAAAGTATTTCAGCATGGGGCAGCAGCTTCTTTCGGCAGAATTGGGAGATGAAATAGGACACTTGTCCTATTTTAATTTAAGAAGAGAGGGATGGGTTTAAAGTGAGGGGAAATTATATATTGCCTAATATTTCATAAAATGAGTTATCTCATCTCATTTCTTTTCTTTCCTTCATCTTCTTCCTCTTGCTGCTACTTCTGCCGACTCCATTAGTGAGCTCCACCCAAGCTTGAAGTTCTTCTTCTTGGTAGAAATCAAAGAGAAATTGGATGCTACTTGTGGTAAGCATCCTTCCTTCTTCTCTTTTCTTGTTGAAATTGAAGTTTAGTGAAGAAATGAGGATTTTGAGAATGTTGAGTTTGTTCTTAGCTATAAGCTAGGATGATTCTCTTCCTCCCATCTTTTAGTATGATGTTCTTGGGTTGTATGGGAGTGATAATCAAGTGTTGGATTTTGGAAAACACACCTTGGATGAAAACCCCTAAATTGCCGAATTTGTTGGAAAATTCTATGTTGATGTGTGTTTGTCTCCTTGATTCATGCTTCAAGTATGTTAATCCTAGCATGATTCTAAGCTTATGTATGGATTCAATTTGATGGAAAATAAGTTGGGTTGGAAACTCCCTTTTGGCCGAATTTATGAGATGATGTTCAATGTTGGATTTTGTTGTTTTGGATGCAATTGGATAGCATTCTTGGTTTAGAAGTGAAATTGGTGATTAGAATGGTTGTTTGGAAGCTTGAATGGATTGAATTGGAAGTTGGGTAAAATGTTGGTTAAGAACCGAATTATTGGAATGATTCTTTTTCCATGTTGGGGTTTGATGTTGGTTGAATTGGATGCTAAAGTGGAATTGGGGTTGAATTTAGGTGTGGTTAGAAGTTTGAAACGTTGATTTCGGGTAAGAATTGGAAAAGTTGCATTTATGCGGGATTATCGGAAAATGTTGGGTAATGAAGGGTTTTAAGGTAGGTTTTGGTCGGTTCTGCTTGTTGGATGATGTTTGTCAATGTATAATCTTGCATTGTCTAAGTTAGTTCTGAATTGACGTTTCATGGAAATCGGAATTTTACTGGAATTCGCGGATTTTCGATTTTGGGGTCGGGGTGTAGTTTGGTAGTGTGGTCGATAAGGATGCTAATTCAGCTTGAATTGACAGATTCGAGGTCCGGAAGTTAGAAAAAGAGAGGTTTTCGGGTTTCGGGTCGTGGTTTGGAAATCGTCCAGAACCGGTCAAATACTCTGGAATTGTGAGGTAAGGGTTTGGTTATGCTATTTTTGGTAAGATAGGTGTATGTTTAGTTTCACTTTCTGTTCTGCAAGTATTTCGGTATTATATGCCTAGGGCATATTCTGTAGTCTATAGGTGTATGTTTTGTTGTACTTGCATTTTGCAGGTATTTGAATTTGTTCCTTAAGGTACGTTACGTGATCTGTAGGTGTATGACCTACGTTTGTAGGTGTATGCCTTGTGGCATACTTTGTCAGTAACCCTACGGCAGCTTGTGGGTTCGCTACCCCACCGGTGCACCATGCTTCCGTAATAGCTTGGCTTCGACTCCCTTAGAGGGAGGCCGTCGCCCGATTTGTTATAAGGGTTTATGGCGATTTAGAATCGCACATCCTTCGGGATTATGATCTGTTATCTTTACATGCACGATATTACGTATTCATTTCATATATTACGTATATTGCTATCTTTCTGTTTTTCAGGGTTACATATGCTTATCTTACCCCAAATCCCTTACGGGTCCTTTTAGGACTCACCCTTCTTTGGGTTTTGTTTTTGGGTTTCAGGTAGACCTGATAAGCGGCCTGCGGAGTAGGTTTCCGTAGGGTTTCTACCTTGGTTGGGTTTTACAGACTACACCTTGCGGTCCAGGGATTTGTCTTTTGGATCTGAATCCCGCGCGAGGTATTTTGAGACTTAGATCTAGGGCTGGCTCTGTAGTTGCATATGCACACTTTCTGTAATGCTGTGATGATTGTATATCTGTATATATTTATATATTCTGTTCTGTACATGTTCTGAGCGCTTGGCGCTTGCTAGACACCTTAGGTTCTGTGAACTCTGTATGTATTTATGCTTTTGTGCGTAAGCACTCGTCCACGGAGGGCGGGGCTTACTCTGTTGCTAATGCATGAATTGTATGTTTGGATTTTATTTTAGTTGTATGTATGAAATTTTGTTAGGTTGCTTCCACAATCGTCTCGCTCTTTGGGTCCGCTACGCGCGGCGGTCTCGATGGACTGCCATACCATATCATTCCGGCTTCCGCTTCCGGCGTCCGGCGACCCCGCCTCCGCAACCGGGCTCGGGTGGCGTGCGGTGACACTAGGTATTTAATTGGACCCTCTTGCATGGATCACTAATGGATTGATGAAGCAATAATTGAGAAAAATGAAGAACGTCAAGCCTTTGATTATTTCGGCTGAAATTGAGTTCTTTACAAATGTGTTCTAAGTTGAAAATGGTCTCCAAGCCTAACTAAAATGGTGAGGGAAGGGAGGAGAGGGGAGGCTTGGGGACAAAGGTCCTAGAATTAAGGTGGGTGAGGTGAGGGGTGTGAGAGATGGATGGGAAGGGTTGACCCCTTTCCTTCATTTTCCATAAAACATATATTTCATATTTATGAAATTATATGTTTTATGGAACTTAAGGAATTACAAAATGGATGAAAATAGGCTTAAAAATATAAATATTGAAAAGTCAACATAAATGGCTAGGGTTTCAAAAGTTGGAGGGAAATGTTTTCCCGCAAGTCAGGCGACCGCCTGATCCAGGGTTTGGGTCACCTGGATCTCTCCCAACCGCCTGTCCATCACTGTAGACATGCCAGGCGACCGCCAGGCTGGAGGATTGGGTCGCCTAGTTCTCCTCGACTGGTCCGGGTGACCGCCTGATCCAAGGGTTGGGTCGCCTGTTTCTCGCCTGACCGCCTGCCAATCACTGTAGATGGGGGTCAGGCGACCGCCTGGCTGGTGAATGGGGTCGCCTGGATCCTTCACCTGCCCAGGCGACCGCCTGGTTGGAGGGCCGGTCGCCTGGATTCTTCGCCTGAACGGGCGACCGCCTGATCCAGGGGTTGGGGTCGCCTGAACTGTCGCCTGAGAGGATGGTAAGGGTGATGCTCTCCATGGTGTTGGGATGCCTCTCCATTCGAATGCCCAAGTCTTGCAGCTTGTTGGCCCGTTCTTGGTCTTCCTCCCGCTCCTCTCCTTGAGCCACAATCCTCATGAATGTTTGGAGCTTCTCTTGTAGCTTCTTGGATCGAGCCCTTGTCATGGGACCTCCTAGTCCTTGGAAGGGACTTGACGCTTGTCACAGCCACCCCGCCCGGTTGCGGAGGCGGAGCCGGCTGCGACGTCGAGAACCGAAACCTACGGCGGAAAGCGCGGCAGCGGGCGTCGAGCTCCAAACAAAACCGTCAAGTAACAACTAGCAACCTAAATACTCATGCAAGGCAAGTATACGAATAATCCAACTTTCACCACACAAGCGCTTCATGGTATATCCCATTTCAATCATCGCCACAACACAAGTACCAAATCCATAATATAGCAATTCCGATGTAAGCAAGTCAGGCTCCGCCGCGACACGAAGACAGATAAAGCGAATATATTCCAGATATAGACACATATACAAAACCATGATCTGATCTATATGCATGCGATTCTGACTCTGAGCCATTAAACAAAATCCTATAAATATATACCTAAGTGCGGAATTAGAAGCCTCTCGCTCAAGAATTCCCGCACGTGGTACTGCTGCTGCTACAGAACCCAAAATGTCAGAAAGCACCGCGGATCTCCATTCCGCTGGTTGCTTGTCAGACTGCCTGAAAGATGGTAAACAAATAAAAGGGTGAGTCCTCGAAAGGACTCAGTAAGGGCTTAAGGTAAAAGTGCAGTTTGCCCACAGGGCAACAATCTGAACCTGCAAAACAGAACATCACAACATATGCATGTACATATAAACATAAAGTATAACGAAAATCAGAAACCAACATATGCGGTCCAACCGCCAGAACGACCCGCAACGACAGCCCTCAACAGAGGTCGAATATACAGATCGTAATGTAATGTAAGCACGGTACCGGGTGGGGTCGCGAGCCCCAAACCGTCGTAGGTCACGTAATGTGGTATCGGCACTCCCGATGCGGATACGCAGAATGCTCGGCACCCCTTCGATGCGGACACGTAATGCAATGTCGGCACTCCCGGTGCGGATACGCAGAATGTCGGCACCCCTTCGGGCGGACACGTAATGTAAGTATCGGCACTCACAGTGCGGATACGCAGAATGTCGGCACCTTCAAAGGCGGACACGTAATGTAACATATAATAATAACAAGAATGCATAAACATAAACAAGTAACATTACCCGATAACCATATACGTAATGTAATAGGAACCCGGGCCTCTAAGGTCATCCGGGCCTTGAAACAGAACAAACGTACATTTTTACCAAATTAAGCCCTTACCTCAAACGCGCCCGCAGCCCAAAACTCGGAAAATCCCAGCTTCCACCCGTAATGCACAACTTGGCTCCAATGGTCCCACGCTACTCCACCAACGCAGAATCAAGTCGGATAACCATAGTTGAGTCGAACACATCCAAATAATCCCGTAAAGAAATTCTCGCACAAACCCGCACTTTCCGGAAAATTCCACGAAAGCTCGGTTTTACAAACCGAGCCTGAACATTGTTATTCATACACTACCAAACCCATTCCAACCTTTAAACCCGCATTCCGCATACACCTTTCCCGAAAACCCCCATAAACTTAACTTTTCCTACCATTGTCCGAAAATGATGTTTCAACCAAAATTAGTCTTCCCCTTCATCGAAACTTACTTCTCTTCATATCTAAGTTCTTCTTGGGTGAGTTTTGGCATGTGCACAACCTCAGTGCGCAAGCTGTCTGTGCGCTGCACAAGCCTGCACAACCTCGTGCGCAAGGTCAAGGCGTCACAGCTGCGCAAGGCTGCGCACAACCTGTGCGCAAGGCTGTGCGCTGCGCACAAGGCTGCGCACAACCTGTGCGCAAGGCTGTGCGCTGCGCACAAGGCTGTGCACAACCTGTGCGCAAGCCTGTGCGCTGCGCACATATTTCGTGCTGCACCAGAAGCAGAGCTCGAATTTACACATCATTTTAGAATTTCACCATAAATTCGGCCAAAGAGGGTTTCTCATCCAAGGAGTTTTTTCCAAAATCTAACACTTGATTATCACTCCCCTCAAGCCCAAGAACAACATACTAAAAGATGGGAGGGAGAGGATCACTCTAGCTTATAGTGAAGAACAACCATTAATTCTCAAATTTGCTCTCTTTTCTTCACCATATCATGTTATCAACTTGAAAAGAGGAGAAGGATGGAAGCTTACCATTGTTTGGAGCCAATTCCTTGTTGAATTCCAGCAAGAAATGATGAAGCACATGGAGCTTGGGAGGAGGTAGCCATGGCGGCAGAGAAGAAAGAAAGAAGAAGAAAGAAGAAGAAATGAAGAAGAGATGAATTAATAAGTTTTTTATACTTTATATATCCCATACTTCTCTTCTTTTAAATAACACAAAGACATGTGTCCCTCATGTCTCCCAATGCTGCCGAAAAACTGATTGCTGCCCAACTGCCCATGCTGAATACGTTTAATTTTTTTGGCCAATTACTAATTTAACTCCCAATTTCTCCGAAAGTTCCAATTCTTTTTGTCCAAAAATAATTACCGAATTCCAAAATTAATGAAACTTGGACACAATCTTCAGAATATTATAACATGCACAGAACATTTTTCAGAAATTCATTTGCCTTTCCGGAGTGTCCTACCGAGCTCGCTGAACCCGAACCGAAACTCCGACGCGCGAGCGTGACAACTCGAACCAAATTCCGTCACCCCAAAATTCTATAAAAATACCCATAAATTCCATCTTAAATTCAAACACAACTTACCCCAAAGCCGACAGCAAATTTCCATCCCGAGCCCCGGGATTCCCGTCCCGAGCCCCGGGAGTCGCCCGGAACCGAACGTCCCGTCCCAAATATTAAACTCCACAAACACCTCCGAGACATTCTCACGACTCCAAAACTGCAAACGGCTTCCCAAACTGAGGTCTCAAGAGCGCTACCGAGCCCGCTGTACGTCCCGAGGCGACCCCGACAACCCCCCGGCGCCAGAAAAATATTTTCGGCGGAAACGTCCGGGGGACCCACACGACCTCAAATACGGAAGGGTTCGCCAAAATGATACTCGGATAGGGCTCGGGAGCCGTCTGAACGCCGAAAAACGTGACCCGCAGCCAAAACCGAGCCCCGGTCACCCGGTCCGCAACCCGCTCGGGGTGACCGTAACATTCTCCCCCCCTTAGAACTCTTGGTCCTCCAATAGTAGCCTGAACCAACTAGACAGGTGACACTACCAACCAGAATATACAAACATTCCTCTAACCCAGAACAATCGGACCACCGTACTGGTGCGGCGGGAGTGGTAGTTTAGACTACCATACAGAGCCTCACGGCGTCCCACCCTCCGGGTGCATCTTATTGCACCCCGAGACAGTTGCCGGTATTTCTACCAGACAACCCCAGACAGTACCGAACCTAAATCTAACCGATCCACAACAGGCTATCCTGGAAGATACCACATAAAACAGAAACAGTTGGGGGGGTAAAATCAACCTAACAACTTACTCTGGAAACTCATAATAACCGATACAACTAGGGTTAACTCGCCCCGCCTATCACATCTTATTGTTCCTCTGAACGGTGCTATCTCCACCAAATTCCATTACCAAACTCAGATTCCAGAGCCTACGGCGACGGTTCGTACAAACAGTGGTGTAATCATTCGCGGTTTTAATCCGCGCTGTAATAATCTGATCTTTTCCGTAGACTCATAAAAAAGATTGGGTTCCAACTTAACCCGATCAGACGCATCTGTCCAACAGTATGGTGTCATACACCTCCCGTACAACACCTCATAGGGTGCCACGTCAAACGTAGTCTGAAAGCAATTGTTGTACGAGAACCCTATCAACGCAACTGCTAGCCCCAAACTCCTCCAAAATCCAAAGTACAGATTCGCAACATATCCTCCGATATCGAATCACCCGCTCACTGCCCGTCCGTCTGGGGTGATAAGTGTATTCAGATGGAATTGCGTGTCCAATGCTTCATGAAAAGCAATCCGAGAACCGTCTTTGTAAAACGCAGATCACGATCGATTCAATGGAGTCCGGTACTCCATGCAACGTACAATCTCCCCGATGTAAAGCCGGCAAGCTTTTCCGGAGGGTCTATGACCCGAATAAGCGAAAAGTGTGCGCACTTTATCACCGATCCACAATAACCCGAGATAACATCATGGCGAGACCGTGTCGGGCGGTGCGATCGAGAAAGTCCATAGTAACACTACCCCACTCCCGAACTGGAATGGGCAAAGTCTGCAGTGTCCCCGCCGGTTCTGATGCTCACCGCTCGAGTGTGCCCCCTAAAATATCATTCCGAACTCCCGATCCTCACGGTACACAAAGGCGGTCTCGGAAGTATAGCAATCCTGCCATATCGAAACGTCGGTACCAAAGAACTCTTCTCTTCCCCAGATAACCTCCTCAATACCAGATCTCCACCCTGCGCTTCGCGCATCCTATCAAGCCACTCAGAATGTATGGTAAGTGTAATAACCCGAGCACACTCCCGTAGGCGCCACCGTGCCAAAGGCACGTCAGATCACTCTCCTCAGATCGGTCACCAACATTTCCTCTCTTAATTAAGCCGGTATACTTCCTGCTCAGAGCATCGGCAACCGCGTTGCCCTTGCCAGAGATGTACCCGATACTACCATCATAGTCCTTAATGTATTCGAAATATCTGCGCTGCCTCATGCTAAGCTCCTTCACAGAAACAGATATTTCAGACTCTTATGGTCGGTAAGAATCTGAAATTTACTACCAAACCGATATTGCTTCCAATGTTTCAGCGCGTAAATTACTATAGCCAACTCCAGATCATGTGTCAGTCAGTTCAGCTCATGCGGTCGCAGCTGCCTCGACCCATAAGCTACCACAAACGCTCCTACACCAACACACATCCCAAACCAGATGTGGAAGCATCCGTATCATTCACATACGGTGAAATCGGATCTGAAAGAGTCAGAATCGGAGCGTTAGTCAACTACCGCCTCAACTTCTGAAAATTCTGCTCACACTTATCTGACCCGGATATACGATTGACCCTTCTTAGTCAAGCTGCATAAGCGGAGATGCCAGAATAGAAAACCCTGGTACAAACCTCTGATAAAATCCTACTAACCCCAGGGAGCTCTTGATCTCCCGTGCCGTGGTAAGTTGTTTCCAATCCCGAATTGCCCTTACCTTCTCTGGGTCCACAGACAGACCATGCTCAGAAATAACATGTCCCAGAAAGGTGACCTCTCGGATCCAGAACTCACACTTTGGGAATTTAGCATAAAGCTGATGTTCCCAAAGTGTCTGCAGAACTACCCTCAGATGATCCCGATGCGAATCCTCACCCCGAGAATATATCGAATATCATCAATAAAACCACCGAAATGAGTCCAAGTACGGTCGAACACTCGATGCATCAGATCCAAGAATGCTACGGAGCATTGGTCAGCCCAAATGGCATGACCGTAATCTCTAAGTGTCCAAATCGGGTGCGGAAAGCAGTCTTAGGTATATCCTCTTCCTTCACTCTAAGCTGAAAATACCCAGATCAGAGATCAATCTTTGAGAAAACCCTCAATCCCCGAAGTTGATCAAAAAGATCGTTAATCCTCGGTAACGGATACTTATTCTTCCCAATAAGAGCATTCAACCGTCTCGTAATCAATACAAAGTCGAGTGTCCCATCATTCTTCTTAACAAACAATACCGAGCACCCCACGCTGAAATGCTCGGTCGGACGAAACTCTTTTCTGTAATTCCTCCAGCTTACTTCTTCTACTCCGCATTTCGAAATAGGCATCCGATAAGGAGGAATAGATATCGGAGCAGTACCCGACTGCGGGTGGATCTCAAACACAATTTCCCGCTCTTATGGTAATCCGGGCAACTCCTCCGGAAATACCTGCGGAAAATCTCGAACCAAGGCATACTATCTAACTTCAACCTAGTACCAGCCTCATTCAGACCATAACTTTCCCCAACACCAACTATCGACGGATGATCCGAATCTGCAACACTGCATCGTCTTTGCGCGATAGTCAAACCAATGAGTCGTGAGAGGTAGTACCTCTCCAGAAACCATAATGGTACGGGTTGCACAATCAATGTGCACAGAATTCTTGGATAGCCAGTCCATCCCAAGAATAATATCATAGTTCGGCTCGTCTCAAACCAACAAATCCGATTCTATCAGATGTCCGCCTACGAGATATCGCGCAACTCCGAACCATCTCCTTAGAAAATGTAAACCGACTCCCAGCAGTTTTTACTAAATGCGTTTGAGGCAAGGTACTATGACAGATATACAGAAATGTAACACATTTCGGTGTTACAATGAGAACAAATGCTCCTGTATCAAATAACGCATGAACCGGTATTTCATTCGGAAGTACAGTACCTTACAGAACTTCCTGCTGACTCCTGCCCTACAGTAAGAGGGCAATCCCGTACCCAAAGAGTATCAGACCTGCTACGTAACCATCGGCCCTCCTGCCGATAACAAATTCAACCTGAACGATACCTACTTCAAATCGGATAAGATCGTGCCGGTGGTGCTCCCTCTCTACCTCTACTAAACTGCCCGAAACCGTAATTTCCGACCCAGAACATTTTTCTTCACAGAAAAATGTAAATTATATCCCCGACTCCAGATCTTCCTCAAAACTGCAAATCTGAGTCCCGGGTCACTCCCGGGAGCCGTTTCTCTGCCCAGAATCCCCGAAAATCGTCCGACGGCAACCCCCCGGCCCCGAAAAATATTTTCCGCGGAAATGTCCGGTACACTGCCAGACACCGAAATCAGATATCGGGTCAATCCGAACTCCGGTTCGAATGGAAGCAATCGGCCGGAGTAGCCGTTAACCCCGGCCAACCGGCTGTAATAGCCTCCCTCCGTGAGTTTGTCAATTCCTGCAACCCAAGTCTCTAATACCTCCGGCCCTCCTCGGCCGCCGAACCTCGGGGGATCCAAACTCTAAAACCTCTCCAAAAGTCCAACCTCGTCAGATTGGTGTCGCAGATCTCCCCGTCGTTGATAGGACCGACGAGAAGTCTAGGTGTCGTAGTGACCACGCTCCTCGGAGTCACTCACTTACCGATCCCAAACTATGGCGAGCAGTGGCTTAAGTCTCGCTATCACCACCAAATCAAAATGCCCTTACCGTGGCATCAACAGATCTTCCCCTGCCTACTGCCGCCTCGAACCGGCTAGGTGGCGGTCATACCAAATCAGAGAGGGGTCCCTACGACAGCTAAGCCTCGGGGTTGGTGAGTGTGGTTGTTCAGACCCTGGGTTACGCTGAACCCGTATCCTATTCCACGGAGGTGTGGGATCCCAGTCCCGCCCCTCCGGTACCAAATCACGCTATTCGCGTGTAGTACACAATTCCTCAAACCAAGTCCAACCAGAAAAACAACTTATCCCAAACCAAATTCCCAAACCATATACCAACTCAACCCATAACCAACAGTTCAAACCCTATCTCTCGGAGGCACGGGATTACAATCCCCTCCTCCGGTCACAAAACACACCGCCACGCGTGTGAATCCAACCCGAGACATTCCGGACCAAACAGAATCCGACAACTCGGTCACTCCTAATCTCTACGAAGCTAGCGGCAGCTTTTCTAAGGCTCGTAGTGTAATGCAATGCATGATGCGAGATTCTTTTTCAGAATCTCACAACCAAATATTCAACTTTAAACCACAAAACCAAACCATGCTCATAACACAGAAACACCACACAAATCACCCAAGATTCATCAGAGTACCTCAAATTTTCCAAAGTGCTCCAAAGAACCGCCCGCTGCTCCACATCCATTCCGAAACGGTTCAAATAAGGAGGTGGCCGATCTCCGTACGTAACCGCCTCAGAATGAAACATAGAACGGTGGCTTGTACCTCGAAGTCACTTCCACAGTTACTTATCCATGAACAAACTTAACTTACTCCAAAAGTCCACCCTCGGACTTGTATACTTGCCTTCCACATTCCATACCCAAAACCAACATACTTTACCTTTTGGGTCATTCCGACCCGACCTGCTCTGATACCAACTTGTCACAGCCACCCCGCCCGGTTGCGGAGGCGGAGCCGGCCGCGACGTCGCGAACCGGAACCTACGGCGGAAAACGCGGCAGCGGAGCATCGAGCTCCAAACAAAACCGTCAAGTAACAACTAGCAACCTAAATACTCATGCAAGGCAAGTATACGAATAATCCAACTTTCACCACACAAGCAGTTCATGGTATATCCCATTTCAATCATCGCCGCAACACAAGTACCAAATCCATAATATAGCAATTCCGAGGAAATCAAGTCAGGGCTCCGCCCGCGACACAGAAGACAGATAAAGCAGAATATATTCCAGATATAGACACATATACAAAACCATGATCTGATCTATATGCATGCGATTCTGACTCAGAGCCATTAAACAAAATCCTATAAATATATACCTAAGTGCGGAATTAGAAGCCTCTCGCTCAAGAATTCCCGCACGTGGTACTGCTGCTGCTACAGAACCCAAAATGTCAGAAAGCACCGCGGATCTCCATTCCGCTGGTTGCTTGTCAGACTGCCTGAAAGATGGTAAACAAATAAAAGGGTGAGTCCTCGAAAGGACTCAGTAAGGGCTTAAGGTAAAAGTGCAGTTTGCCCACAGGGCAACAATCTGAACTCGCAAAATGTAACATCACAACATATGCATGTAGATATAGACATTATGTATAACGAAAATCAGAAACCAACATATGCGGTCCAACCGCCGAGCGACCATGTACGGCAGCCCTCAGCGAGAGGTCGAATATCTGGTCGAGCGAGCGAAGCACGGTACCGGGTGGGTCGCGAGCCCCAAACTGTCGTAGGTCACGAACAATGTATCGGCACTCGATGCGGATACGCAGAATGTCGGCACCCCTTCGGTGCGGACACGTAATGTCGGCACTCCTTGCGGATACGCGAGAATGTCGGCACCCTTCGGCGGACACGTAATGTCGGCACTCACAGTGCGGATACGCAGAATGTCGGCACCCCTTCGGTGCGGACACGTAATGTAACATATAATAATAACAAGAATGCATAAACATAAACAGAAGTAACATTACACGATAACCATATACGTAATGAATAGGAACCCGGGCCTCTAAGGTCATCCGGCCTTGAAACAGAACAAACGTACATTTTACCAAATTAAGCCCTTACCTCAAACGCGCGCATGACCCAAAACTCGGAAAATCCCAGCTTCCGACCCGTAATGCACAACTTGGCTCCAATGGTCCCACGCTACTCCACCAACGCAGAATCAAGCTGGATAACCATAGTTGAGTCAGAACACATCCAAATAATCCCAGAAAGAAATTCTCGCACAAACCCGCACTTTCCCGGAAAATTCCACAGAAAGCTCGGTTTTACAAACCGAGCCTGAACATTGTTATTCATACACTACCAAACCCATTCCAACCTTTAAACCCGCATTCCGGACACCTTTCCCGGAAAACCCCATAAACTTAACTTTTCCTACCATTGTCCGAAAATGATGTTTCAACCAAAATTAGTCTTCCCCTTCATCGAAACTTACTTCTCTTCATATCTAAGTTCTTCTTGGGTGAGTTTTGGCATGTGCACAACTGTGCGCAAGCTTTGTCTGTGCACAAGCTCGCGCACAACTCCGTGCGCAAGGCACAAGCGCAAGGCAAGTCGCGACAACTGTGGCGCAAGGCTGCAAGCTGCGCACAAGGCTGCGCACAACCTGTGCGCAAGGCTGTGCGCGCACAAGGCTGTGCACAACCTGCGCGCAAGCCTGTCCAGCGCATTGCGTCATGCATATTTCGTGCAGCCGCACTGCAGGCAGAGCTCAATTTACACATCATTTTAGAATTTCACCATAAATTCGGCCAAAGAGGGTTTCTCATCCAAGGAGTTTTTTCCAAAATCTAACACTTGATTATCACTCCCCTCAAGCCCAAGAACAACATACTAAAAGATGGGAGGGAGAGGATCACTCTAGCTTATAGTGAAGAACAACCATTAATTCTCAAATTTGCTCTCTTTTCTTCACCATATCATGTTATCAACTTGAAAAGAGGAGAAGGATGGAAGCTTACCATTGTTTGGAGCCAATTCCTTGTTGAATTCCAGCAAGAAATGATGAAGCACATGGAGCTTGGGAGGAGGTAGCCATGGCGGCAGAGAAGAAAGAAAGAAGAAGAAAGAAGAAGAAATGAAGAAGAGATGAATTAATAAGATTTTTATACTTTATATATCCCATACTTCTCTTCTTTTAAATAACATAAAGACATGTGTCCCTCATGTCTCCCAATGCTGCCGAAAAACTGATTGCTGCCCAACTGCCCATGCTGAATATATTATTGATTTTTGTAGCCAATTACTAATTAGCTCCCAATTTCTCCGAAAGTTCCAATTCTTTTTGCCCAAAAATAATTACCGAACTCCAAAATTAATGAAACTCGGACACAATCTTCAGAATATTATAACATGCACAGAACATTTTTCAGAAATTCATTTGCCTTTCCGGAGTGTCCTACCGAGCTCGCTGAACCCGAACCGAAACCCGACGTGCGAGCGTGACAACCTGAACCGAAATTCCGTCACCCCAAAATTCTATAAAAATACCCATAAATTCCATCTTAAATTCAAACACAACTTACCCCAAAGCCGACAGCAAATTTCCATCCCGAGCCCGGGATTCCCGTCCCCGAGCCCCGGAGTCGCCCGAACCGAACGTCCGTCCCAAATATTAAACTCCACAAACACCTCCGGGACATTCTCACGACTCCAAAACTGCAAACGGCTTCCCAAACTGAGGTCTCAAGAGCGCTACCGAGCCTGCTGTACGTCCCCGAGGCGACCCCGACAACCCCGGCGCCAAAAATATTTTCGGCGGAAACGTCCGGGGACCCACACGACCTCAAATACGGAAGGGTTCGCCAAAATGATACTCGGATAGGGCTCGGAGCCGTCTGAACGCCGAAAACGTGACCCGCAGCCAAAACCGAGCCCGGGTCACCCGGCCGCAACCCGCTCGGGGTGGCCGTAATAACGCTTCTTTTGGAGGCTCGGGGATCACTTGGTCGATGTCCACATCACCTGGAGACGGCGCTTCTTATCATGAGAGGGACCTGCTCGATCATAAGCATCGAACAATACCTCAAGAGTAGTATCCATTTCTTCAAGATGCACTGAAGAACAGACTTCAGAAGGCCTGGAGGAGGGAGCAACAATGGGGGCAGCATCTGCCTCTTCGGCCCTCTTCCTCTTCTTCGGCTCAACAGCCATAGGCTTGGAGGTGCCAACCTTGGAATTTTTGCCCTTTTGGGCATCCTTGAAGAGGTCCGCAAGGTTCACCTTCAGGGCCATCTCTGCAAAAAAGAGAAGACAAGTACTTAATACAAAATTAATACAAAAGGAACCAAGGATAGAAACAAAACCTTGAACAAAGGTGTTGTGCAAGATTTCGCCTAGAAGATGCTGGATCAGAGCTAGGTCTTGTGGAAAGTGGACCAAATGGTGGGTTGCTAGTGCATGGTACTAAGTTGGACACCCATGAGGAAGATAAGGTGAGTGAAAATTGGGATGAAGGGTTTGGTGATGGCATGATCAGGGATCTCCAGCCACCATTTAACAAGGAGCAACAAGTCTTCTTCATTCAATAGGTTAATGTGGGGAAGGAAGGTGTGCCTGCTTTAAGTTTCATGAAGACAACATCAAAAGCATCCAAAAATGCAAGGAAGAGTGCCTCTAGAGCAAGAAAGAGAAGGGCTAAGGCTGTGATAGTCTCGTTCCTTTGCAGGTCCAAACTCTCAGATAATTTGTTGATGGTGTTGTGTTCTTGGGGACTATAAGCTTGCTGTTCAAAGTGGTCTGCAAGAGATAAAGAGAACACTTAGGAGTAGCAAGAGAGGAGTGGGGGGGCGTGTAGTGTCTTACCTAGTTTAAGGTGGACATCACCCTATTTATAGGGTGATGCCAGAGCCTCCCCCAGTTGAAGCCTTTCAATAAAGTGTGTCAGGCTGTTTGAGATAAGTGTGTAAGGCGGCTGATGATGAGTGTGTCAGTAAACCGCCTTTGTCAATTTGTTTGCCCGAGGATATCTGTCGTGCGAATCTGGTGAAGATCACTCAGGCTTGTGTTGACCGTCTTCCTTATTGGTCGCTTGATGTCAGATGACCAAGTGGTCTTCCCTAGTTGAGCATGAAATGGAGAAGGCCAGCATGGGGCGAAGCCAATAAAGGTAAGAGTAAGGATCACACAAACCGTGAGTGGCAGGGCCTTATCTGGTGGGGCCAGTATAGGCATAAGGGACCTTGCGAAGGCGAGCTGTGAGACCGCGAGGGCGAGACCTGCGGAGGCGAGACTTGAGACAGCGAGGACGAGACCTGCGGGGCCAGTATAGGCGGGGCCTTGTCTGGCGGGGCCTTGTCTAGCGGGGCCAGTATAGGCGGGACCTTATCTGGCGGGGCCAGTATAGGCATCAAAGACTCGCGAAGGTGAGCTGTGAGACCGCGAGGGTGAGACCTGCGGATACGAGACTTGAGAATGCCATTGCGGGGAGGGGGCGATGGTAATGCCGATCCTTGTCCAATTTTGATGTGATGCGAGGACGCCTTTGCTTGGGTAGTGTACCACGTAAAGAGAAACCGTGCCTATCCCCAAGCCCTTACTATGTTCTCAAAAGAGGACTTACCCCCTTTCTATTTACCGTTTCAGGAGTACCTGACCAACAACCCGCAGAGTGAGTCTGGGGTGTGTTGTCTGATTCTGTTTCAGGTACCCTTCTATTCTATCTAATGTTTCTATCTGTAAGGGGCAGTCTCTTTGAGTAACTATAGACTGGGATCTGATATCTGAAGTATGAATCTGAATATGTAGTCTGAAATCTGGGATCTGATATCTGAAATCTGAAATCTGAATCTGTTGTCTGAAATCTGAATCTGAATCTGTTATCTGAAATCTGTATTTGTATCTGGGTCTGAATCTATAGTCTATTTTCTGACTTCTGGTTTTATGCTAACGGATACCATATGGGTTAACTTATAGTTTGATATTCTCGTTCCCAGAGTAGGAGCGGAATCCCAGTTGAGTGGTTGATGATGATGGTGTTCTTGAGACTCCAAGCTTGCTGTTCAGAGTAATCTGTAAAAGATAAGAGGAATACTCAGAAGTAGCAAGAGAGGAGTGGGGGGGCGTGTAGTAGCTTACCCAATTTAGGGTGGACATCACCCTATTTATAGAGTGATGCCAGGAGAAGAGCCTCCCCCAGTTGAAGCCTTGGACAGGCTGTGAGACAAGACTGACAAGTCTGCCAGATTTCAGGAGATAAGGCGGCTGTGATGATGAAGATCTCAGCAAACCGCCTTAGAAGATTCACTTGTCAGGGAATGTTTGGCGTACAAATCTGGTGAAGATCACTCAGGCTCGTGCTGACCTCTTCATTGGCTGCTTAAATGTCAGGTGACCAAGTGGTCTATCTCCAAGTGGAGCAAGCAGCAGGCGAAGGCCTGTAAGGGGCGAAGGCCCAGATAGAATATAGCCAATAAAGGAGTGAGGATCGCACGAACCTGAGTGTAAGGGCCTTATCTGGGTGGGGCCAGTATAGGCATGAAAGTCCTCGCGAAGGCGAGTTGAGGTCGCGGGAGTAAGACCCGTAAGGGCGAGTGGGATCGCAAGGGCGGGACCTGAGACCGCGAGGGTAACCCGCGAAGGCCTAAGGGACGCAAAGGCGAGTGTGAGACATCGCCAAGGTGAGACTTATGGTCCGCGAGGGCAAGACCTATCGCAGGTGAGACTGGAGACCGCAAGGTTGAGACCTTGCTCAGGCGATACTGGAGACCATAAGGGCAAGACCTTGCGAAGGCGATACTAGAGACCGCCAGTGTGAGACCTATGGGAAGGCCTTGTATGATTCTGACGTGACGCGAGGATGCGTTAGCTTGGGTAGTGTACCAAGATGCCTCCTCCTGAGAGCGGAGTATGGGCAGGGTCTTGTACTCCGTTTTAAAAATACTGTGTTGGGGACAGTAGTAGCCACAAGACTGGGTTCGTGTGGAGTGCGAAGACCTTAAAAGGTCTGTCTTCAGATGTCGGATCGTTCATGATCCTTGTGGGTTTTTGAGGGGGCATTTGCTTGGGTAGTGTACCAAGATGCCTCCTCCTGAAGGCAGAGTATGGGTAGAGTCCCGTACTATGTTAAAATCCCAAGTCTTGGATCTGTAGAAGGCTCTATGCTCATTGTGTACCGTTTGGAGTGCAACGGCAGTGAAGGGTCCTTTCAGTATTTAAAGCAGGAGAGATAACAGTAGGTGAAAGGTTTACTAACCGTTATGGGGCACGACACGTGGCGCCTCAGGAGTCGATTACGCTTTTAAAAAGCGCTTCTCTGATTCTGCACAGAAGGTAAAAGGTTTTCTAACCGCTAGATGTTGGCACGTGGCACCTTAGGAGCCGATTTCGCTTAAAAGCGCTTTTTCATTTTGGCGGGCTTATAAAAGCGTATTTGAGAAGATTGAAGCTTTTCACCTTGACTTTCGCATTTCCTCATTTTCTGTGTCAAGTAGCTATTCCGCATTCTTGCGTTCTTGAACCGTTCATCGGCTGTTGGGAGCTTTCTTGTGGTGGTTCTCTACTTTTCGTTCGAGATTTCACCGCTCATCCGCTCGCTTGCCGACTGCCCCTTCCGCTTTACTCACCGGTAACGAATCAGGTAAGATCTCGTTTTCCGGCACAGTGAGTGCTTCAAATTTTCTGAGCACACTGAGTGTTCGATGAAATGCCCCTGTTTGGGCTATTCCGATTTATATGCTTGTTGCTCTACTTTTGCGTAAATGGAGTCCAAAGAAGCTGTTCATCCAGTTGCTTGCCACCGTGGAAAAGACCACGGTGAAATCCGACAAAATTCATCAGATATGGTGGAGGCCTTCGGCCTGTGGAGAAAGTGCCGGTATATACGCCCTGCTCGGGCGTCTGTAGGGCGATAGGTTGGCCCGTGATCGCAGAGAATATGGAGAATCGGGTGTTGTGCGTATATACGGCACGGCTCGCGGCGGGCTGCGCTTTCCCCTTCCGCAATTAGTGCAAGACTTGTGCGCAGGCTGGGGGATGCCACCAACACAGTTGGCGCCCAACACCTTCCTGACCATAGCGGGCTTCATTGTTGCCTGCCATATGGCCGGCGTGAAGCCTTTTGCTGATGTCTTCCACCGTTTCTACCGGCTAGAGCTGAGGAGTGGGAGTGCATTTTTCTACGTCACTCCCATAAATGTTGGGGGCAACCATTCCATTTCCTTCACCGCCTCGCCCAAATCCTACCACAACTGGCACGGCTCCTTCTTCTTCCTGCCCCGTGACAACGCGTGGGACTTTCCCGTGGCGAGGACGCAGCTACCCGTGCAAAGTATCACGCGGAGGCCGGAATTGTCTTCTGAAGGACTGCGGTGGCGGGCATACGTCCAACTACTGGGGTGGTTGGACGATGTTTTTTCAAGGAGCGCTTGTGACGAGCTCTTCCCCTTCTCGGCCACCCAACCGGGATGAGACTACTCGAGGTGGGCTGGGATCGGCACAGCTTCGTGGCCGGACCCTGAGGTGCCCACGCCATACGAGGGATAGGCCCCCGCCCATCGTGGGAGGGTGGTAGACTCTCTTTACGCAGCGCTGGCGGAGCCCAAATATATGTTTTGTATATTCAAGTGTATTGCATAAGTGTAAGAGGTTTAGTAAAACCTGGTCTGAAGTTTTCCTTCTGTTTGTAGATGCCTCTATGGAGTCTGGCGAAGGCCGGGGCAAGAGAACGTCCATGCGCATTTCTTAGCAAGTGCACCTGGCATGTGCATTTGGGAAGGATGCCCCTGCTGGGGCTGTCAAGGCGTTGGGGCGCATTACCCCTAAGCCGCAGAAGAAGAGGGCTGGCACCAAGTCGTCAGCGTTCCCTTAAGGGAAAAAGAGGAGAGTGGCTGCTGGTGCAGCGCAGCCTGGAGAGGGGAGTGCCCCCACTGCTGTTGAAGAGTCCAGGGAGCCTGTTGAGGCGGAGAGATCTGCAGCGGTCCCTTCTACTGAAGATATGGCGAGGCCAGTTGGAGAGGCCAGGGGGCCTACTGAAGCAGAGGAATCTGTGGCAGTCCCTTTTACTGAAGAGGCTGAAGAGCATGTTGGGGAGGTCCCCAGTGTTGGGGAGGAGGCCGAAGGGCCAGCTGAGGAGGCCAGGAGAGTGGAGGTGGAGGTTTCCTCCACCGAAGAAGAGGCTACGCCCATTGCAGGGGGCCCAGAGGGTGTACAAGCGGACGCCGCTGCTCCCCTAAAGGCTGTGCCAATATCAGTGGTGCAGCCAATCTCCCTTGAGGATGCTGCTGCTGAAGACTTCGTGTCAGGGCTCTTCGCGAGCCCTTCTCCAGCCCAAGGTGAAGACTTGCCTGGGCACGTGGTTGCCGCAAAGATCATTGCCAAGGGGAGTACTCTCCCTAAGAGAGGCAGGATGTCAGCAGGGGAAGTCCTGCTGTTCATAAGGAGGAGGGCCAACAGGCTGCTAAGGCCATTGGCAGTCCTGGCCAGCAGAAGGTCGTGGTCACTCCTGTGGAGGAGGAGGTGGTGATCACACCTGCATTAGAGGGGGTGGAGGCCACCATCGCAAGGGAGGAGGCCCATGCAGCAATCCCTTCTAGGGAGGAGGTCCCTGAAGTGACTTCTTCAAGGGAGAAGGCCCTTGCGGCAAAGGGGAAAAGGATCCTGAGGATTGAGGAAACTTCTTCCTCTTCTGATGGCGAAGCCCCTGAGGAGGGGGCATTGGTGGCGCAGTCCTCTGTGAGGGCAAGTGGTTGGGAAGTAGCCCAACCTTCCAGTAGTCAGCCATGGGCTATTGGATGGGGACAACCCTCTGCTGGTTAGTTTTTTGACTTTGAAAGTTTGTTTCTCTTGTTTTGAGATTATGCTTCAATTCTCTCAGTTGTACTGCCCTTAACTGCTGTAGGTGCGGGGCCTTCTGGGCAAGAGCTCGGCTCCTGCGAGGTCCCAGTGGACCAAGGGACCATGACCGAAGTCCCAGCGGATCTAGGGACCAGGACTGAGGTCCTTGAGGAGGCCGGGGTATGGTCCCACTACTTGGAGCGAAGGTGAATTGCTGCCAAGTCAGGCCCCAAGTGGTCTGAAGAGCCAGCCACCCTGAGGGTCATGAGGTAGGAAACCAGGGCTAAGGTGTACAGGAAGGAAGGGAAGCTCTTGCGCGATGCGTGGGACCCAGTCTTCCTTCTTAGAAACAGCAGTTCACTGCTGAGGGGAGGGGAGCAAACCCTCCTATCATGCCTGGAGGGGCTGCGTACACCCTATGACAGGGAGGTGACAGAGCGGAGCCTAGACTCCTGCTGAGTTCATGAGGGAGGCAGCCTAACAGAGTCTGCAGGTAAGACAACTTCTGGTCTATGTACATAAGCCTGGCTCGCTTTCTTTCTGCCTTTGTCTTAAATAAACTTGGATGCAGGGTGCCGTTAAAGGATACGCTGCCATGGAGCAATGGCATGACTTTCTGAAGTATGCCAACAAGCGGGACGACGTCCAGGTAGCGGAAATCGCCTCCCTCAGGAAGGAGCTGGAAGAGAAGCAAAGCCAACGTGTGGCCCAACCGAGAGTTGGTGTGATTACGTCAACAAGGAGCGGACGGCCAGCAGTCAGTACCGGTGGGAGCAGGCCAGCCTAATTGACGCGTTTCCAGCAACGCTACTTCCAAAGAAGCGGCAGGTTGGAAGCCAAGCAGCTCGAGAATGCGCTCAAGGAGTCCCTCCTTTCTTTGGAGGCAGAAACCAAGGCTGCCCTTGCAGTGGCGAAGGCTCAAGTCAAGCAGGCGAGGGCTGTAACTGAGGAGGCGGAGCGCCGGGCTACTGCCCAAGCTCAAATGGCTAAGGAGGAAGCCGAAGTGAGCATGCTTGCTGCTAAGGATGCCTTAAAGACACAAACTGAGGTCACTGCTGCTTTTGAAAAGGCAGTGGCCTCAGTGTGGGAGATAGAGAAGGCCCTGAGCCTCCCTCCTTTCGCAGGTGAGGACCCTGAGTCCTTTTCTTCGATCAAGGTGTCCATTCCTCAGAGGATACCTCGACTGATGGCGAAGCTTGGTGAGATCCAAGCTCAAGGCGAAGCAGGGGCGCAAGCCTACGAGGAGGGCTGGCTGCGATGCCGCTTTCAAGTAGAGAAGGCGTTCCCAGAGCTGAGTCTTGGGATTCTGGATGCTGCGAACACCAGCGATCCAACAGTAGAGGCCCTGCTCGACTGGGGGGAGCAGGGGAAGAAGATGGGGGAAGCATGGTATGCCATGCTGGACTAGGGTAGAGGCTCCAGTCTGTGGATGACCCTCCCTCTTTTGTGTACAAGGGATACCTGCATTTATGCATAATTTTGATAACAGCAGATGAAGTAAAATTTTATTTTACCTTCATTGTTTTGTAGCCTCATTTTTGTCTTGCGATAGCGATGTAGGGTACGTTAGTGATGCAAGCAAAGGGTGTCACTTTTGAGCACTAGTTTTATATTTATAACTACCCTTTTAAACCCTCAAGCGCAAGGATCGCGACAATATAGGGATTAGTGAGCAAGGGTGTCGAACCCAAGGGAAAAGAGTGTTAATCGACTTAATTGGCGAAGTGATACTAAATTGTTTAATGAAATGAGTTTGGACAAGAAACTAAGTATGTCAAGTGTGACAAATTGAGTTGAAAATGAAACTTGAACTAATTTTGAAACCTAGACACTAAATGTAAAAATAACTTAGGATGCAAGCAACAACTAAAATAGAAGTTTTAGGCTAATTAATGCAAATATCTCCCGGGGTTTGCTTGGGTACGCGGGGGTTTCTACAAATTCCAGCAATGCTTTAGAGGTGAGTTACTACTACTAACTTGTTTCTTTCTCTAGCAAACAAGCCAATCTCTTAAACATGCTAACCTAGTCATTCTCATGATCTAGCACTAACACCTAAGGCATTACAGCCCCTAACCTAACCACCAACCAACTCCTAGAGGTCATCTCTAACCAAAAGCAAGTCAATCAATTGATTCCCACAAGTCAAAGTTCATTCAAATCCCTCTAGGGCATTTTAACAAACACTTGGTGAAGTATGTGTGAATGTGGCCACAAACAAACATACCAATGATAAATAACGAACAAGAATCAATGTCTAAACCATAAAATACTAGGAAATTCGTAGGTACACCCCTAAGCAAGCAAACCCCAAGAGAGAAGAGTGTTACTCACTCAAACACATGCTGGAAATAAAAGACAGCAATGGAAGGAAATAAAATAAAGAGTAAAGAGAGAGGAAGATGTGAAATAAACTCTATTGATTGATGTCTTCAATGAATCCTCATCAAAGCTCTCAACCCCAGCAAGTAGGAGAGCACAAAACCCTAGGAGAGGAGAGAAGCTGCTGCCAACAAAAAGAATGTGTCTCTAATCCCGAAAATCCTCCCCTTCCTACCTTAAACTTACCCTATTTAAGTCATTCTACACATGTTAAATGTCCAAAGAGTCCCTAGATGTATAGGTTATCATAACATGGGAGAATAGGGGTAAACAAGTCTAAAAACCGAGTCCAAAACGAGTGAAATCGAGTCTGAATCGAGAAAGACTCATTAAATGACGTGGAGGCCCGAGGCTGTGCTAGGGGTTGCGCCTGGTGGGCCTGGGGGATGCGCCTGGGTTGCTCTGGTTACTGTTCACGCAAGCTACCATGCTCCAGATGATGCGCCTGGTGCGCCTGGGTTGCGCCTGGTGCGCCTGGGGGTTGCGCCTGGATGCGCCTGGGTTGCTCCGGTTACTGTTCACAGAGGCTCAACCTTTCACGCTTTACTTTTTTCGGTCCTTGCGCGGGATTCTCCCAACTTTTTCGCCACTCCTCGAACTCCACTCCTTTAGCGTTCGCCTGCAAACAAATAGACACAGCAGTATAGCGCACACAAAATACAATAATATGATAAAAAGGTGATGAATTTGACTTAGAACACCATGAAAATGTGAAATGTTTGTGCCACACATCACACCCCCAACTCAAAATGTTGCTAGTCTCTAGCAACGCAAGCATCTAGGAAAGTAAAGACTCAAGGACTCTACTCTAGCCACCTATATATTACAAAAGCATTTGGTGTGGGCAAGAAATGAAATCAAAGTTATTCATGCACCTAAGAATCACTACTCCACAAAGTTTGAGTGCTCCTAAAGAAAAATCTACGTCTTGTGTAATGCACAAGTGAACAATTTGTGAGAAGTTACAATAAAGATCGCAAGATACAAAAGTTGGGGTAAGTTGGTCATTCGAGCATTTAGTACTTCCTAAAGAGAACGTAGACTCCAAGTTTAATGCATACCAATGAGAAACTAAATTTAGCAAGTGAATGTAGAATGCCCATTGCTCACACCTTATTCATCAACTCCCTTTTCTTTTCTTTTTTTTTTACTACTTCCTTCTTCTTCTTTTTTTTTTAATTTTTTTTTTGTGTGAGGATGGTTTCCTAAATTCTTAAGATGAGCGCTTGGAAGAGGGTCAAGAGGCCACGCAGTTGCTGTCTACAGCCACATGTCTAAAGAATCATTCCAACCGAACCTCCTTAAGATGTGCGATATCGCATACTTGCACTCCAAGCTTGCACTTGGAAGAGAGGCATTAAGCTATGCTACGGGTGCTCCGCTTCATGACAAAAGCGTCATTCCAAGTGTTGTCAAACATAGAGTGCAAATATTAGGCACCCACCTAGCATTTCCCATTCACAAGCTAGCTAAATCAAGTTTCACACGATAACATTAACCAAGGTTTCCGGTTCTCTTTACGTAAATTTTTCATGCTCAAGACCAACTTTAATCCAAAAATCAGATCATGCAATTCTAAAGTGTAACAATTCACAAAATGTTCAACAAGACACTCAACAAGTAAGATCCGTCTATATTAGTACTCAAGCTAAGAGCACACACACCATATTCTATCATCGAATGCATGAACCACTTATCATATCCCAAATACAACTTGGCTACAAGTTTTTTAGTTTTCTGATTTTTTTTTTGAAAATCATAACCTTAAAAGAAAAATAAAAACTAGATGCTTGCAAGGTGTTTCAAGTCAAATACAACACAAGGTACTCTCTACCATCTCCCACATGAAACATATGCGTATACCCCCCCAAACTCAAATTATGCAATGTCCTCATAGCATGAGAGGGAAAGGCAAAAGAGAGAGAGAACGGTAGGTCGTACCTGGGGGGCCAAGTAGGCCCCCTAGTCCTGGGTGGAGGTGGAGGGACCGGCCTCAGTACCGGTCTTGGGACGTGGCTGCCGGCGGTAGGTAAGCGGAGGATGCGCCCACGCGTGTGTCGCCGGATGTGCTCTAACTCGGCCCGCCGACGCCGCTCTTCCTCCTCGAGGCGTCGAGTCTCGGATGCGCGGAGCCAAGTCTCAAGAGCCTTGATCCGCTCCTCTTGTGCCCGATGGCGGTCAGCATTGGTCGCCTCAACCACATCGATCTTGGTACAAACAGTGGACATCATCTCCTTGACACGCGAGAGAAGGGTGTTTAACGCATAGCGGATGCTCGTGAGTGACGAGGCCCGTCTCGGCATAATAGTCTCCGCAAACTCGTCGACGCCTTCTCCGCCATCTTCAGCTTCGTGCTTCTCTTCCTCCTCTGAAAGAATAGGCTCAGGACTCGGTGAGGCTCCACTTTTACCTTTGCCCTGCTTGCGAGTCTTTTGGTTGGCGGCCCGAGTGTGCAACCTACGGGCTGTCCATGCCGCTTGCCGATGAGCGCCAAGAGTCCAAGTCTTTTTGTTTGCCAAGTTGAGTCATCCTCTTCATCAAGGACCCCGCAGCATGGCACAACTCGGTGATGAGTTGAGGGAAACCGAGGCTGTAGTAGTCGATGCAGCCTCACAAATATGTCTCCAAATGAGATAACCAGTGTTGACCTTCTCGCCTGATGCAATGCGTACCAAGGTGTCAACTCGGTCAAAATTGATCTCATGAGGTCGGGTGGACGGTTGCAAATTGGTATGAATAATCTTGTTCCATATGGCTAACTCACTGGTGAGGAGATTAGGAGAGAGCAATTTTCGGTCTTTGCCGGACTTCCACTGTGGGGTAACACCATCGGGCGAGAGAATCCGAGCAAACGGGGACAAATCATCTGTGATGAGGGGCTCCGTATCAGTCCCATCCTCCTCAATTGCTAAATGCCGTCGAAGGGCAGCGGGTGAAAAATCCACCTTAAAGCCTCGGACTTTGACCACAGTGGGGTCAACAACATTATCCTCCATCATGGCTTGTAAATTGACATAGAACTCCGCCACCATATTCCTGTTTGTTTGAAGGCGCCGGGCGTAACAATTGAGACCACCCAAGTTCTTCCATTCTAGTTTTCATGCTCACCAAGTCTTGGTGGTCCAGATTGTACCCATACTCTAAAATGACACCGCGCTGTCCAATTTTACAGGTGAGTGCTATTGCATTGTCATTATAGAAGCGTTTGAACTTCTTTTTGCCTTTCTTGCTTTGAGGTGGTGGAGCAGCTGGTGGAGAAACGGGCTGAGTGCGCTTACGCGATTCCCCTTCAAAACAATAATATCACAAAGATCATATGTAGGACAAGAAGCGAGATTCAAAAGCAAGAGAATTAGAATCACCAAAATTCCCAAGCAAAACATAATCATGTGAGTAACACAACCCAACATTCCCACGCAAGTGAAGCAAAATAGTTCACTTTCGTCACATAGTAGCACCACTCAATTTAAGCATGTTTCAAGATTAGAAGAAAGTATGGAATGAAATTCAAATAATTAACTTGAGAAAACATGAACTTGTGAACAAAACATAAGCATTTGAGCGGTTTAATTCCTAATATCTCTCAACCTAGATGAGCAATTGATGTGAAACTTTAAATATAGCATCTAGGTGTCCCAATAGATATTCCACATGCAAGAAATGAACAAGAACAAGCTTTAATCAAGTATCACCATTTTTGACCGAAATTAAGCTCTCTCTCTCTAGAAAAAATAGCAATTTGAAGAAATTGGCACATTTGGACCCCAAACAAGCTTCCAATCATCTACCCACTCATAATGTGACATGAATCAAGCAAAACATGCATCAAATAAGCCTAGGAACTAAAATCCCTAAATCTAAGTCTCATCCCACAAAATTGAAAATATAAAAAAATCAGTAGAAGGGATAGAGGGGAGATGTACCTTGGCCATTTGAATGCAAATTTGAGTAGAAAATGAGTGGGGAGTGAGGGATGTGAGTGAAGTGTGTGAGTGTGAGGAGAAGGGAAGGGTTCAGGAAGTATGCATGAGTGTGTGTGTTTGTGAGAGAGTGACAGGGGAAGGGTTAGCAGGTTTAATTAGGACGGGCGGGTCGGGTCAGGTTGGGCTTGCGCCGGGTAGGCTGGGTTAGGCGGGGCGGGCTGGGTTGGGTTACGGCTCGGGTGATGCGCCGGCTGCGCTGGGTGCGCCTGGGATGGGCTGGGTAGAGACATGAGTTGGGTCGGGGATACACTGGGGGATGGGCTGGGGTAGGCTGGGTAAAGGATGGGTTGGAGTCGTGAAGCGCCGAATGCGCTGGGATGGGCTGGGGGTGGGCTGGTGGAGTTGGGTTTTCGGGTTAGGGGTTGCAGGAGGTGCGCGGGGTGCGAGGTGGGTGCGCCTGGGTCGCGCCGGTTGGGTGGGCTGGGGTTTGGGGTCCAAAAAAAAAACTTACCTCCCTTCCACCTTACCAAAAATTGTAACGAGCATGTCCTCTCCAAAAAAAAAAAAAATTCCGACTCCCAGATCTTCATCCACCTGAAAATTAGATCCACATTAATTCCACTAGTTTTATTCAAATTTGAAACAAAGCATGAAATTCAAAACCATTGGGTTGCCTCCCAACAAGCGCCACGTTTAACGCCCTTAGCTAGGCTCGGAGTGTGATCACATCACACCCACGGCATCCGCTATCTCCAGCTGTCCAACTCGAAGTTGCTCCTCCCCGAAGTAATGTTTCACCCTTTGGCCGTTAACTTTGAACGTGGAGTCATCCCTTGATTTCTAAGCTCCACCGCTCCATATGGATGAACCTCAATGATCTCAAATGGGCCAGACCATCTTGACTTAAGTATTCCCGGGAAAAGATTCAACTTGGAGTTGTAGAGCAAGACTTTTCACCCGGCTTGAACTTCCTTCTCAAAATCTTCTTATCATGCCACTTTTTGTCTTCTCCTTGTAGATCAATGAATTGTTGTAAGCATCCAACCTAAGCTCCTCCAACTCACTTAGTTGGAGCAATCTTTCTCCTTGGCCACCTTCCAATCATAATTGATGGCTTTGATCGCCCAATACGACTTGTGATCCAACTCCACCGGAGATGACAAGCTTTACCAAAGAGAATCGAAATGGAGACATATCCAACGGGTATTGTATTCTGTCCGGTATGCCCAAAGAGCATCGTCTAGCCTTTGAGACCAATCCTTTCGGTTAGCATTCACTGTTTTTTCCAAAATTTGCTTGATTTCCCGGTTTGACACTTCCGCTTGGCCATTGGTTTGAGGGTGATATGCCAAAGCCACCTTGTGCATCACCCCATTCTTCGCAAGAGTCCTTTGCATGGATTTATTGATGAAATGACTACCTCCATCACTAATGAGGGCTCTTGGTACACCAAATCTTGTGAAAATGTTCCTATGCAAAAACTTTAAGACAACATTAGCATCACAAGTGGATGTGGCAATCGCCTCCACCCACTTAGAAACATAATCAACCGCAAGTAAAATGTACATGTTACCACAAGAAGGAGGAAAGGTCCCATGAATTCAATACCCCAAGTGTCAAAGATTTCCACCTCTAGAATTGGCTTGAGAGGCATTTCATGCCTTTTTGAGATTCCTCCCATCCTTTGGCATCGATCGCAACAATAAACAAAGGCATATGTGTCTTTCACCATAGAGGGCCAATAGAATCCAGCTTGATTGACTTTGTATAAAGTCTTCCCGGGTCCATGATGACCTCCACATTCCAAAGCATGACATTGTTTAAGAATATCCAGCCCCTCTTGCTTGGTGACACATCTCCGCAACACTTTATCGGTGCACATCCGGAACAAATAAGGTTCATCCCACCAATAGTATTTGACATCCGAAAGAAATTTCTTCTTTTGTTGCCGTGTCAATTCATGTGGTAACACTCCACATGCCAAAAGGTTGGCAAAGTCGGCATACCACGGAGAATCAACCTCCTTTACCGCATAAAGGTGCTCATCCGGATAAGACTCTTGTATTGCTCTTTCACCATTGTCTTGATGGACTTCAAGTCTTGACAAGTGGTCCGCGACCACATTTTCACTTCCTTTCTTGTCCTTGATTTCCAAATCAAATTCTTGGAGTAACAAGATCCATCGAATGAGCCTCGGTTTTGCCTCTTTCTTGGAGAATAGATATCGAATCACCGCATGGTCGATATGAACAACCACCTTGGAACCGACAATATATGACCGAAACTTCTCCATTGCAAAGACTACAGCCAAGAGCTCTTTCTCTGTTGTGGTGTAATTTTGTTGAGCACCATCTAGCACCTTACTAGCATAGTAAATAACCCGAAAGGTCTTATCTCTTCGCTGTCCAAGTGCTGCCCCTATGGCGAAATCACTCGCATCACACATAATTTCGAATGCTTCATCCCAATTTGGAGCAACCACAACCGGAGCTTGAATGAGCTTCTCCTTCAAAGTGTTAAAAGCTTCAAGGCAACTCTCGTCAAGATCAAAAGCAACATCCTTTTCCAACAAATTGCAAAGAGGCTTGGCAATTTTGAGAAATCCTTGATGAATCTTCTATAGAAACCGGCATGACCCAAGAAACTACGAATTCCTTTAACATTTGTTGGAGGTGGGAGCTTCTCGATTGTTGCAATTTTTGCCTTGTCAACCTTCATTCCCTCACAAGAGACTTCATGTCCAAGTACTATTCCACTTTGCACCATAAAGTGGCATTTCTCCCAATTCAACGCAAGGTTGGTTTCTTCACATATTTTCAATGCCTTCTCAAGATTCATCAAACACACATCAAATGAGCTCCCATACACCGAAAAATCATCCATGAAGACCTCCATACACTTTTCCACCAAATCTTCAAAAATAGCCATCATGCACCTTTGAAATGTTGCGGGTGCATTGCACAAACCGAATGGCATCCTCCGGAAAGCATATGTACCCCAAGGGCTGGTGAAGGTAGTCTTATGTTGGTCCTCCGAGCTATAGCAATCTGATTATATCCTGAATATCCATCTAGAAAGCAATAGAACTCTTGTCCCGCGAGTCTATCAAGGATTTGATCAATAAAGGGCAGCGGGAAGTGATCCTTTCTTGTTGCCTTGTTTAACTTTCGAAAATCATAGACAACCCTCCATTTAGTCACCAAACGGGTTGCAATCCAATCCAACACTTCATTTTGAACAGCCGTAATGCCACCCTTTTTTGGCACTACGTGGACCGGGCTCACCCATTCACTATCGGATATGGGATAGATAATTCCAGCTTCAAGCAACTTCAGAATTTCAGCTTTTACCACCTCTTTCATGTTCGGATTAAGCCTCCTTTGTGCATCAACATGAGGCTTGGAGTCGGGTTCCAATAAAATCTTATGCATACATATTTCCGGTGAAATTCCCTTAATATCTTGAATCGACCAAGCTATCGCCCCCTTACAATCCTTCAAGACTCTCATCAATTTCTCTTCTTCAAGTGTTGACAATGTGGAAGAGATAATTACCGGTTTTTCTTCACCCTCACCAAGAAACACGTACTTCATACCTTTAGGTAAAAGCTTCGACTCTTGTTTCTCTTCTTTCTTCTCACAGCTCATTAAGTCTAGAATATCCATACCACGGTGTTCCAATTTCTCTCTTTCGAGTGCGTTAAAGGTCTCAATAATGCTGGCCACTTCAAAATCTCCATCATTAATATCATTGCGGACCAAAGAACGCTCCACCGGTCCTTTGTAAGAAAAAGTCTTTGACTCCTTCCACACATTGCTCAATCACATCAACCATATGACAATGAGAAACATCTTCATTTGGTGCTTTCATTGCATGCGCAAGGTTAAAGGACAGCTCTTGCTCGTTTGCTCTTATAGTGAGAACTCCTCTCTCCACGCCGATCAAGGTCCTAGCGGTTGCTAGAAAAGGCCTACCGAGAATGATAGGCATTCTAGAATCTTCCTCCATGTCCAGAATCACAAAATCAGCCGGGAAATAAAATTCTCCAACCTTCACAAGTACATCTTCTAAAATCCCTCTAGGAAAAGTGAGTGATCGGTCGGCCAATTGTAAGCAAATTGATGAAGGCTTCACTTCTCCAAGTCCAAGCTTCTTACAAACCGATAATGGCATAAGATTTATACTTGCCCCAAGATCACAAAGAGCTTTGTCACAATGAAATGGTCCAATATCACATGGTAACGTGAAACTACCGGGATCCTTCAACTTTTGTGGCAATTTCCTTTGAATAATAGCACTAGCTTCTTCTTCCACCAAAATCAATTCATTGTCAAGGAACCTCCTCTTCTTGGTGATGATTTCCTTCAAGAATTTAGCATATTTAGGCATTTGGTTGATTGCCTCAAGAAAAGGTATGTTGATCTCCAATTTTTGAAAATTTCCATAAACTTGGAAAAATGAGCATCTTCCTTTTTCTTTGCAAATCTCTTCGGAAAAGGTAGAGAAGCTTGGACATGAACGTTAGAAAGGCCATCCCCTTGTTGTTTTGGGACGCCACCCTCTCCTCTTGAATAGGAGTGTCCTCACTCCTTGAATTTTCCTCTCGGCTAGGTGTGACCTTAATAGCCTCGGGGTCAAATGCTCATCTTCCGTAGGAGGCTCTCTTGGTTGTCACATATACATTCCCACTCCTCAAATGGACAGCTTTGCAAGTATCATGGGGATTCACCTCCGTGTCACTTGGGAACTTGCCTTTGTTCATGTATCGCACCGAATTTGCAAGTTGTGCAACTTGAGTCTCCAAATTGTGAATAGATGCTCTCGTGTTTGCATTTTCTCCATCAATCTTCTTATCCATCTCAACAAATCTATTGATGGTGGTTGTATTGGCATTCCTCATTTCTTGCACCAACGCCTCCATTGATGCTTGCATTTTCACCAACGGGTCATTAGTTTGTGAACTTTCCGCTTGTGGCTGAACTTGAGGCCTTTGATTCCCATAGATTTGCCCCGGATATGGCCTCGGTTTGTTGTAAAAGTTGCCACTTTGCCGCTGTTGGTAATTGTTTTGGTTGGCACGGTAGTCAACAAAGTTGCAATCTTCGGGTTCTTCTATATCCTCCGTGTACAATGCTTGTTTAACATGGCTGCCCCTTTCTTGGTTCTTGAGTACTCTTCCCATCATAGAAGATAGTGCGGAGATTTGAGCTTGAAGTGATGTTTCCTTGTCTACTTCATACAATCCTCTCCGTTGTTGGGAAGTACGGTGATCTTCCCTACCCGGTGCTCTTCACTCAACTCTAAGAGGTCTAAGAGGTCCCAAGCTTCATCCATACTCTTGCGCATGAACCATCCACCCGCTGTAGCATTTAGATGTTGTTGAGATTTCCCCGATAAACCTTCAAAGAAGAGGTAAACTTGATGATCCCTTGTAAGGCCAGCTTGAGGACATCTCTTGTTAAGGTCTTTAAACCTTGTCCATGCTTGAGCTATGCTTTCATCCGCTTCCTCTCTAAAGCGAAATATGTCATTCTTCAACTCAAATGCCTTTTGAGGTGGGAAGTACCTCTTCAAGAAAGCTCCTTAAGATCATCCCATGTTCTGATTTTTGCAGATCCAACCCACGATACCATTTCTTAGCATTTCCATCCAAGGAGAAGGGAAAAAGGCGCATCTTCTTTGAAACCTCGGTCATTCCTCGAAGATCCAAAGTGTCACAAATAGTGATGAATTGGGCCAAATGCTCATTAGGATCTTCATTGTTGTGCCCACTAAAAGAGTGCTTTTCCACGTAAGTGAGCACATGTCCCGGTATAGCATAGTCACCTTGGACAGCCGGTGGTCGGATCATTCTTTCATTGTCATCCATGAACCGTGGGCCATACATTTCAGCAAGGGGAACTCCTCTTCCATTAGGCCCATTTCTTCCATTTCGCCATTGTTCCCATCTTCACCATTTTGGGCATTTTGGTTGTTGTCTTGCCGTTGGTTGTTGACATTGTTATGCTCCTCATCATGCTCATCTCCATTGTTGAGATTAATGCGGGGTGGAACTACACCCGCCATATTAACCGAAGAAGATGAAGAATTAGGACTCTCTTGATGATGCTTGCCTTGTATCCTCAAACCACGCAAAGTTTTCTCAATTTCCGGGTCAATAGCAACTAGAAGCTTTTGGGAACTTCTAGTCATGCACCAAGAAAAATCCTACAGCTGTAACAAGCACACAAAAAATACGTAAATAAAACTATTCTAGCTAATATAAGCAATAACACACACTAAGCACAATAAGCCAACAAACATGCACTCTATTCCCAAGAACGGCGCCAAAACTTTGATGCAAGCAAAGGGTGTCACTTTTGAGCACTAGTTTTATATTTATAACTACCCTTTTAAACCCTCAAGCGCAAGGATCGCGACAATATAGGGATTAGTGAGCAAGGGTGTCGAACCCAAGGGAAAAGAGTGTTAATCGACTTAATTGGCGAAGTGATACTAAATTGTTTAATGAAATGAGTTTGGACAGTAAACTAAGTATGTCAAGTGTGACAAATTGAGTTGAAAATGAAACTTGAACTAATTTTGAAACCTAGACACTAAATGTAAAAATAACTTAGGATGCAAGCAACAACTAAAATAGAAGTTTTAGGCTAATTAATGCAAATATCTCCCGGGGTTTGCTTGGGTACGCGGGGGTTTCTACAAATTCCAGCAATGCTTTAGAGGTGAGTTACTACTACTAACTTGTATATATCTCTAGCAAACAAGCCAATCTCTTAAACATGCTAACCTAGTCATTCTCATGATCTAGCACTAACACCTAAGGCATTATAGCCCCTAACCTAACCACCAACCAACTCCTAGAGGTCATCTCTAACCAAAAGCAAGTCAATCAATTGATTCCCACAAGTCAAAGTTCATTCAAATCCCTCTAGGGCATTTTAACAAACACTTGGTGAAGTATGTGTGAATGTGGCCACAAACAAACATACCAATGATAAATAACGAACAAGAATCAATGTCTAAACCATAAAATACTAGGAAATTCGTAGGTACACCCCTAAGCAAGCAAACCCCAAGAGAGAAGAGTGTTACTCACTCAAACACATGCTGGAAATAAAAGACAGCAATGGAAGGAAATAAAATAAAGAGTAAAGAGAGAGGAAGATGTGAAATAAACTCTATTGATTGATGTCTTCAATGAATCCTCATCAAAGCTCTCAACCCCAGCAAGTAGGAGAGCACAAAACCCTAGGAGAGGAGAGAAGCCGCTGCCAACAAAAAGAATGTGTCTCTAATCCCGAAAATCCTCCCCTTCCTACCTTAAACTTACCCTATTTAAGTCATTCTACACATGTTAAATGTCCAAAGAGTCCCTAGATGTATAGGTTATCATAACATGGGAGAATAGGGGTAAACAAGTCTAAAAACCGAGTCCAAAACGAGTGAAATCGAGTCTGAATCGAGAAAGACTCATTAAATGACGTGGAGGCCCGAGGCTGTGCTAGGGGTTGCGCCTGGTGGGCCTGGGGGATGCGCCTGGGTTGCTCTGGTTACTGTTCACGCAAGCTACCATGCTCCAGATGATGCGCCTGGTGCGCCTGGGTTGCGCCTGGTGCGCTGGGTTGCGCCCGGTGCGCTGGGGTTGCGCTGGATGCGCCTCGGTTGCTCGATTCTGTTCACAGAGGCTCAACCTTTCACGCTTTACTTTTTTCGGTCCTTGCGCGGGATTCTCCCAACTTTTTCGCCACTCCTCGAACTCCACTCCTTTAGCGTGCGCCTGCAAACAAATAGCCACAGCGAGTATAGCGCACACAAAATACAATAATATGATAAAAAAGGTGATGAATTTGAGTTAGAACACCATGAAAATGTGAAATGTTTGTGCCACACATCAGTTAGCTAGGTTAATAACCGTAAGCTAAGTCCAGCTTGTGGCGAGAAGTCTGCTGGGGTTCGCAACGGCGAAGCCACAAAGATCACTTGTCAAGATGCTGAAGATTCAGCTTGAGTTCACAGTGGCAATGCACTTGAAATCCGCAACGGCGGGGCCACAAATATCTTTCCAAACAATTTGTGGGTTCACTTGCTGAGACAAGTTGAGGACCCGTCCAGGGTTCGTAGAGGCGATGCCTTTGAAGACCATGGATGAGATTTTTCCATGTTGGAAGGTCTGCTGGGGCACGCGAAGGCGGCTCACACAGAGGCCTTCCTGGCGATTTTTCAGGGAGTAAGCCCTTGGGTAATGTACAGTGTACCAAGTAGAAGATACCTGCAGAGTGCTCATCATTTATGATAAGAATGAAGTAAAACTCAGTTTACCTTGAGCCTGAAAGGCAGTGGAACACTTGTTGAGGCAAGTTAAGAGCCAGTTGGAGTTCCGGGAGACGAGACCCTTCTGAAGGAGCCAAAAGGGGGTTACCTTTCCGCAGCGCAAGGGGGTTACCCTTGGGCGGGGTGAGTTGAAGGTCAGTTGGGGATGAGACCCGTAACTACCTGTGTGGAGGAGTCCGTGCGGAAGGTCTGCTGTGGCGCGCGAGGGTGACTTACACAGGGACCCTCCTGAAGGAGCCAAAAGGAGGTTACCCTGCCGCAGCGCAAGGGGGTTACCCTTGGGGCGGGGCGAGTTTAAGGTCAGTTAGGGATGAGACCCACAACTACCAGTGTGGAGGAGTCCGTGCGGAAGGTCTGCTGTGGCGCGCGAGGGCGACTTACACATAGACCTCCCTGAAGGAGCCAAAAGGGGGCTACCCTTCCGCAGCGCAAGGGGATTACCCTTGGGGCGGGGCGAGTTGAAGGTCAGTAGGGGATGAGACAAGCAACTACCTGTGTGGAGGAGTCCATGCGGAAGGTCTGCTGTGGCACGCGAGGGCGCCTTACACATAGACCTCCCTGAAGGAGCCAAAAGGGGGCTACCCTTCCGCAGCGCAAGGGGGTTACCCTTGGGGCGGGGCGAGTTGTAGGTCAGTTGGGGATGAGACCCGCGACTACTTGGCGCGACCGCAGGTGGCTGCCCTTTGTGTGGGTGCGCAAGTGAGACTTGACAAGGCCTAATACCGTGATTTAGGTGAGTAGCCAGTCTGACCGGTCGGGTGCAGAGGATGATTTGAGAGGGCATTTAAAATGCCACGTAATACTGCAAGAGAGGGAGGAATACACATGTATTTTATTGAATTGAAGACGTAAGACTGAGGACTTAGACGTAATATGGTCGGAAGTCATCAGCATGAAAGTTGCGGGAAGAAGACGACCATCATGGTCTTGTAGTTCATAGACTCCTGGGCGGACTTGTTTATGAACAATGTATGGTCCGTCCCAGTTGGGTCGCAAGACACCCTGTTTGGGGTCGCGAGCGGTGAGGGCAGATTTGAGCAAGGCAAGGCCCCCTTGTTGTAGTGCTTTGGGTTTTACCCTGGCATTGTGGTGAAGACTGAGCCTCTGTTTGAGGGCGAACATGCGAAGGCGAGCGCCCTCGCGCAATTCCTCGATTAAGTCGAGTTTGGCGCGAAGCCCTTGAGCATTGGCTTCGTTAGTGAAGTTGATCATGCGGATCGTTGGGAGGTCTGCCTCAATAGGCAGAAGCGCGTCTGCGCCATATACCAGAGAAAGGCGTTTTGCCTGTTGGGGTTCGCGTTGTGGTGCGGTAGTCCCACAGGACACTTGGGAGTTCATCTACCCAGCGACCTTTGGCCCCCTCAAGGCGCTTCTTGAGGCCCTCCTTGAGGGTGCGGTTGGTGACCTCAACCTGCCCATTAGACTGGGGGTGAGCCACTGGGGCGAAAAGCATGCGGACATTGTTGTCCTGGGCCCATTGTTGGACGCTGTGACTGGCAAACTGAGTGCCATTATCTGTAATAATGGCACGAGGGCTGTCGTACCGGCAGACAAGATTTTTCCACAGGAATTTGATGATCTTGGCGGAAGTGATAGAGACTAGTGGTTATACTTCGAGCCATTTAGAAAAATAATCAACTGCAACCACACAGAAGCGGTACTGACCTGGAGCGGTCGGCATCGGACCAATATGGTCAAGGCCCCACAGGCAAAGGGCACCGGGTTTGTCGCTGGATATTCCGTAGATGGCGTTCGCTGGATGCGAGAATTGATCCGCACCGGTGGCATGTTTTGACCAAAGTGCGGCGGCGTCCTTTTTCAAGGTAGGCCAAGAGTACCCTTGATGAAGGGCTTTGTGGGCAAGTGCCTCCGCAGCAATGTGTGCGCCACAGTTGCCTTGGTGGAGAGTATCCAAGACAGAGTGTCCCTCAAGGGTGCTGAGGCATCGTTGGAGGGGTGCTGCAAACCCGCGATGCCATAATTGGTCATCAATGAGAACAAAACGGATGGCCCGTTTGCGAGCTTGGGGTCCGCGGCGCTGGCTTTTAGCTCAGCGATAATAGGGTCTCTCCAGTCTTCCACCGGATCTTGCGTTGTCAGTGAGGCAATATCAATAGCCTCCGTAATGGAAGGGCTGGCCAGGGTGGCCATGGTGGAGGGAGTCTTTCCCTTGGACAGCATGTCTGCTGTGGTGTTCTCAGAACGAGGAACGTGGATAAAGATGGCCTCCTTAAAGTTGGTTCGCAAGGCGTTCACCAATTTGAGGTATTTGGTCAGGGTGGCGTCTTTGCATTCAGCGCACCCTTGGACCTGGTGAATCACCAGTTGCGAGTCGCTGTGGACATGAAGGCGGCGAATGCCTGCCCTCATGGCGAGCTTGAGTCCCACGATGAGGGCCTCATATTCTGCAACATTATTAGTTACTTGAAATTGGAAAGAGACACGAAGGGATACTTCCATACCTAGGGGTCCGCGCAGATATACGCCCCCTGCGGGGGATCCGAGTTTGGATGAGCCATCCACGAACATGTCCCACTCTGGGGGAATGGGTTGTGGTGCGGGGTCCTGCTCAGGGGCCGGGATGATGTCAACATCCGAGAATTCCGCAATGAAGTCGGTGAGGGCCTGGCCCTTAATTGCCTTTCTGGGCTCATAGTTGATGTTAAAGCCACCAAGCTCGATACACCATTTGGCAAGGCGCCCTGAATGTTCGGGCCGCCTCAGAATATCCTGAATTGGCAAGTCCGTTCGGACTATGATTGTGTGCCCTTGGAAGTAGGGCTTGAGCTTCCTTGCTGCATACACAAGAGATAAGATAGCTTTTTGGAGAGGAGGATACCTTGTTTCCGTATCCTGGAGAGTGTGACTGGTGTAGTAGATTGGCCATTGTTTGGCAGCCTCTTCCTTGATAAGGACAGAGGCGACGCTCCTGTCAGAGGTGGCGAGGTAGAGGACCAGGTCATCGCCTGGTCTAGGGCACTTGAGTGCAGGCAACTCTTGTAAGTGTTGCTTGATTGAGTCGTATGCCTCCTGGCATTCCTCTGTCCACTTGCAGGCTTTTTTCTTGCGGATTTGGTTGAAGAAAGGTCTGCAGCGATCGCTGAGTTTAGAGACAAATCGTCCCAAGGCAACTAGTTTTCCCGCCAGTTGCTGAACGTCTTTGAGCCCTCTAGGGGTGCGCAAAGTGGTGATAGCTTCAATCTTTTTAGGATTCGCATGAATCCCTCCTTTGGAGATCTGGTAACCCAGAAATTTGCCCTCGCCCACGCCAAAGATACACTTCTTTGGGTTCAACCGCATATTATATTTGCGGAAGTTGGCGAACGTTTCCTCTAAGTCCGCGAGGTGTGTGGAAGTGGCCTTGCTTTTGACCACAATGTCATCGACATAAGCCTCAAGATTTCAACCGATTTGCTCCACGAAGACTTGATTCACAAGCCTTTGGAAAGTAGCCCCCGCATTTTTTAAGTCGAAGGGCATTCTGATAAAATGGTAGACGGCTTCGCCAGTAGTGAAGGCGGTTTTTACCGCGTCCTATGGGTCCATAAAAACTTGATGGTACCCACTGTATGCGTCGAGGAAGGAGAAAACAGAGTGATGAACGGTTGAGTCAACCAGTTGATCGATAGAAGGCAGGGGATAGGGATCCCTTTGGCAGGCCCTATTAACCCCTGGTGAGAAATGATGGCAGGATCCACACCTGGTAAGTCCTCAGGGGCCCATGTGAAGACATCGCCGTTGGCATGGAGTAGATGGATGAGTGCTTGCTGGTCTTTTTCCTCAAGGTCCTTTCCCACCCGGAATTTCTTACAAGGGGAGATTTCAACCTCTTCAAAGGCCCCAGACAAGTCATGAGCGACCTCGCCTACGGGCCCAGTCTCCTCCATGGGCGCCCTTCTCTTAGGCTCAGATGGCTTGGGGAGCTGAGGAGGTCCTGCGAGGGCAGAGACATAATTGCCCCTGGCCACGTTTTGGTTGACGAAGATATAGGCATCTCCTGCCGTAGTGTGGAAAACCAATGTCAGGGCCCGCACATCACAGCGGACGTGGACGTGGAACTCAGTTTGAGTGTGACGCCCAATGATGGCGTTGTATGGTGTAGGGAGATCCAGGACAATAAAGTCCACAAAGCTGGAGTGGCATACTTGCTTCTTTTCTTTGGTGGTCCCCATCATCATGTAGGGGAGCGTGATTGATCCTAAAGTTGGGATTTCATCCCGTCCCACTCCAAAGGTGGCCCCCTTGGCGGGTTGGATTTGCGACAAAGGCACCTTGGCCTCATTGTAGATCACGTTGGCATTTGCCCCAGTGTCCATGTAGACTCTGTCAATGTCCCATCCCACGATACGGGCAGTGATAACCAAAGGGTCCGCGTGAGGTACTGCCACAGAGGTGCCATCGCGGCGATGCAGTAAGTGAGTAGAGGAGTGGTCTATCTGGTAGATCTGTCTCATATGACGGCGTCTCGCCGCTGCGCCTCACATTGTGTGATCACGCTGATGTGCCCCCTTGGTGGGGAAATCTCGAGCAGACCTTCTCAATCTGGGTTCTGCTGTGAGCGACCCCGTCTGTGGTCCCCCTGACGGCGGTCCTCCCGGTTACTTTCCTGCCTGCGACCCCCATCATCGTGGAGTAAGAACTCTCTGAGCTTGCCTTGGGCGAGCATTTCCCCAATCATGCGTTTAAGCTCAAAACAATCCTCAGTGTCGTGTCCCTTGTCGCGATGGTAACGACAATACTTGGTACTAGACCTGACGACCTCCTGGGAGAGGGGGCGGGGCCACTTGGGGACCTCCCTCTTTTGTTCCAGGGCATGAAGGATGTTGGTGCGAGATTCCCTTAGTGGGGGAACAGTAAAATACGCCCCCTCCCTGTTGGATGGCGTAGGGTACTGCCTCTGGGACCTGGAGTCCGCTCGCGAGGGCTGTCCCTTCGCATCTGTCGTGGTGGCCCTGGCGAGTGGTCGAGTGACCTCCTCCGTGTTCATAAACCGTGAGGCCGTGCTCAAGAACTGTTCCATGTTGGTGGGAGGGTTGGTGTGTACATCTATGAAGAAAAGGGACTCCCAGCGGAGACCCTGAATGGCCGCAAGTAGGCGAGCTTCCTCCCCCAAATTAGGGACCTGGATGGATTCCGCCTGGAAGCGCTGAATATACTCCCTGAGGGGCTCATCCTTCTTTTGCCGTATCTTGAGGAGGTGTCCCGCCGTTTTGGGGGGAGGTTTAGACACCACAAAGTGGTTGGAGAAGTTGCGGGAGAGCTCCTCAAAGGAGTTAAACCGCTTATCACGGAGGGTGGTATACCAGTTGGCGGCAGCTCCCGTGAGTGTGGAGCTGAAGGCTCTGCAGAGCGTGTTATCGTCCGCCCTCGCGATGGCCATCGCGGAAACGTAGCGCTGGAGATGAATATCAGGGTCCGAGAGACCGTCATAGGCGTCCAGTTTAGGCTGGCGAAACTGTTCTGGAAGAGGGGTCTCCAAGACCCGTTGAGTAAAAGGTTGGGTCCAGAGGTGGTCCAGACCCATTCTGGAAACATTATGAACACTGGCCCTTTCGTCCCTTTTTTCCACTTCCTCTAATCGTCTAGTAAGTGCGATAAGTAACGACGAAGAAGGGTCAGGGTTACTTACTTGTTGAGGCGGAGTAGCAGGGCGTTCAGGCTGATTAGTCCGTAGCGTTCCAACGCTATCCAGAACGCCCCTAAGAGTGGTGGCGAGTGTTTCGCGCAAGTTGAGAGCAACCGCCTCAGTGATTGTTTGCAGAACGGCCGGATCAAGGCTCGTTGGTGGAGTGTTTGGTGGTGGAGTGTTGCGCTCCTGAGGCACGTTACGGTTAACATGGGAGGAGCTTTCCTCCGTTGAGTGAACAGAGAGTTCTCCCCGTTGTGGGGGAACGTTATTTGGAGATGGTTCCGATCGTGGATCGTTGTTCGTGTTCGTCGCGGGAGGATTCCTCCTTCCCTGACGACTGTGCCTACTTGCACTCCGGGTAGTTGGCATGACTTGCTACTTGTGGTTTGTAATATGGGTTTACGATAAGAACTTTTCATTTCTTTCGTTCCCACAGACGGCGCCAAACTGATATTCTCGTTCCCAGAGTAGGAGCGGAATCCCAGTTGAGTGGTTGATGATGATGGTGTTCTTGAGACTCCAAGCTTGCTGTTCAGAGTAATCTGTAAAAGATAAGAGGAATACTCAGAAGTAGCAAGAGAGGAGTGGGGGGCGTGTAGTAGCTTACCCAATTTAGGGTGGACATCACCCTATTTATAGAGTGATGCCAGGAGAAGAGCCTCCCCCAGTTGAAGCCTTGGACAGGCTGTGAGACAAGACTGACAAGTCTGCCAGATTTTAGGAGATAAGGGGGCTGTGATGATGAAGATCTCAGCAAACCGCCTTAGAAGATTCACTTGTCAGGGAATGTTTGGCGTACAAATCTGGTGAAGATCACTCAGGCTCGTGCTGACCTCTTCATTGGCTGCTTAATGTCAGGTGACCAAGTGGTCTATCTCCAAGTGGAGCAAGCAGCAGGCGAAGGCCTGTAAGGGGCGAAGGCCCAGATAGAATATAGCCAATAAAGGAGTGAGGATCACACGAACCTGAGTGTAAGGGCCTTTTTTTAGGGCGGGGCCAGTATAGGCATGAAAGTCATCGCGAAGGCGAGTTGAGACCGCGGGAGTAAGACCCGTAAGGGCGAGTGGGATCGCAAGGGCGAGACCTGAGACCGCGAGGGTAACACGCGAAGGCCTAAGGGACGCAAAGGCGAGTGTGAGACATCGCCAAGGCGAGACTTAAGGCCCGCGAGGGCAAGACCTCGCGCAGGTGAGACTGGAGACCGCAAGGGTGAGACCTTGCTCAGGCGATACTGGAGACCACAAGGGCGAGACCTTGCGAAGCCGATACTAGAGACCGCGAGTGTGAGACCTATGGGAAGGCCTTGTATGAACTGATGTGACGCAAGGATGCGTTAGCTTGGGTAGTGTACCAAACCGTGTTGGGGACAGTAGTAGCCACAAGACTGGGTTCGCGTGGAGTGCGAAGACCTTAAAAGGTCTGTCTTCAGATGTCGGATCGTTCATGATCCTTGTGGGTTTTTGAGGGGGCATTTGCTTGGGTTCGCGTGGAGTGCGAAGACCTTAAAAGGTCTGTCTTCAGATGTCGGATGTTACGGTCACCCCGAGCGGGTTGGGACCCGGGTGACCTGGGGCTCCGGTTTTGGCCTGCGGGTCACGTTTTTGGGCGGTCAAACGGCTTCCGAGACTTATTTGACCATTATTTTTGGGAATCCTTTTTCGGGGCCGGGGACTTGTCTCGGGACCTTCAGCGGGCTCGGTAGTGCTCCCGGGACCTCAGAATGGGAAACCGTTTGCATATTGGAATCGTGGGAATGTCCCGGATCTTTTTACAGAGTATTTATTTTGGGTCGGGACGTTCTGTCCCGGGCGACTCCCGGGGCTCGGGATTGAAATTTTCCGACGGCTTTGGTGCAAAGTATGTTATATTGTAAGAGATTTTATGGTAATATTTGTGGAATTTTGGCATGGCGGGATTTGGATTTGGGTTAACACGCGCGCACATCGGGAATTGCGCGGTTGGCGTTGGCACGGGAATGGCGCCCAATACTTAGCCAAATTTCAGATTTTGGATAAGGGGTGAGTCACAAGGGTGACTAAGGTGCTAGGAAGTGATAAGGGACACTTGTCAAATTGTGGTAAAAGATGGAAAAAGAAAAGAAATGGATGAAAATATATAAGGAAGGAAATTGTAATTTTCTTCATTTCTTCTTCTTCCTAGCTTCATTCGCCATCTTCTTTGGTACACTACCCAAGCAAACGCGTCCTCGCGTCGCATCAGAATCATACAAGGCCTTTTGAAAAGGTCTGACCCTTGTGGTCTCCAGTATCGCCTAAGCAAGGCCTCACCCTTGCAGTCTCCAGTCTCGCCTTCGCGGGGTCTCCAGTCTCACCTGCGCGAGGTCTTGCCCTCGCAGGCCTCGAGTCTCGCCCGGACGACGTCTCATACTCGCCTTCGCGTCTCTTGGGCCTGCGCGGGTCACCCTCGCGGTCTCAGGTATCGCCCGTGCGATCTCACTCGCCTTCACGGGTCTTACTCCCGCGACCTCAACTCGCCTTCGCGAGGACTCTCTTGCCTATGCTGGCCTCACCCAGATAAGGCCCTTATACTCAGGTTCGTGCGACCCTCACTCCTTATTTGGCTATATTCTATCTGGGCCTTCGCCCCTTGCAGGCCTTCGCCTGCCACTTGCTCCACTTGGAGATAGACCACTTGGTCATCTGACTTCAAGCAGCCAATAAGGAGGTTAGCACGAGCCTGGGAGATCTTCACCAGATTCATACGCCAGACATTCTCTGACAAACGAATCACTTAAGGCGGTTTGCTGAGATCTTCATCATCACAGCCGCCTTATCTCCAATCAGTCTGACACAGACTTATCTCCTTACATCTAATCTGACAGACTTGTCAGTCTTGTCTCACAGCCTGTCCAAGGCTTCAACTGGGGGAGGCTCTTCTCCTGGCATCTCCCTATAAATAGGGGGATGTCCACCCTAAACTGGGTAAGCTTCTACACGCCCCCCCACTCCTCTCTTGCTACTTCTGAGTATTCTCCTTATCTTTTACAGATTACTCTGAACAGCAAGCTTGGAGTCTCAAGAACACCATCATCATCAACCATTCAACTGGGATTCCGCTCCTATCCTGGGAACGAGAGTATCAGTTTGGCGCCGTCTATGGGAACGAAAGAAACAAAGAAAGTTCTTCTCGTAAACCCATATTACAAACCACAAGTAGTAAGCTATGCCAACTACCCGGAGTGCAAGTAGGCACAGTCGTCAGGGACAGAGGAATCCTCCCACGACAAACACAAACAACGATCTACGATCGGAACCATCTCCAAGTAATGTTCCCCCACAAAGGGGGGAACTCTCTGTTCACTCAACGAAGGAAAGCTCCTCCCACATGAACCGAAACGTACCTCAGGAGCGCAACACTCCACCACCAAACACTCCACCAACGAGCCTTGGTCCGGCCGTTCTGCAAACAATCACTGATGCGGTTGCTCTCAACTTGCGCGAAACGCTCGCCACCACTCTTAGGGGCGTTCTGGATAGCGTTGGAACGCTACGAACTAATCAGCCTGAACGCCCTGCTACTCCTCCTCAACAAGTAAGTAACCCTGACCCTTCTTCATCGTTACTTATCGCACTTACTAGACGATTAGAAGAAGTGGAAAAGAGGGACGAAAGAGCCAGTGTTCATAATGTTTCCAGAATGGGTCTGGACCACCTCTGGACCCAACCTTTCACCCAACGGGTTTTGGAAACCCCACTTCCAGAACAGTTTCGCCAGCCTAAGCTGGACGCCTACGACGGTCTCTCAGACCCTGATATTCATCTCTAGCGTTACGTTTCTGCGATGGCCATCGCAAGAGCGGACGATAACACGCTCTGTAGAGCCTTCAGCTCCACGCTCACGGGAGCCGCCGCCAACTGGTATACCACCCTCCGTGATAAACGGTTTAACTCCTTTGAGGAACTCTCCCGCAACTTCTCCAACCACTTTGTGGTATCTAAACCTCCCCCCAAAACGGCGGGACACCTCCTTAAAATATGGCAAAAGAAAGATGAGCCCCTCAGGGAGTATATCCAGCATTTCCAGATAGAATCTATCCAAGTCCCTAATCTGGGGGAGGAAGCCCGCCTACTTGCAGCCATTCAGGGCCTCCGCTGGGAATCCCTTTTCTTTGTGGACGTGCACACTAACCCCCCCACCAACATGGAACAGTTCTTGAGCACTGCCTCACGGTTTATGAACACGGAAGAGGTCACTCGACCACTCGCCAGGGCCGCCACGGCAGATCCAAAGGGTCAGCCCTCACGACCGGACTCCAGGTCCCAGAGACAGTACCCTACGCCATCCAACAGAGAGGGGGCGTATGTTACTCTTCCCCCACTAAGGGATACTCGCACCAACATACTCCATGCCTTGGAACAAAAGAGGGAGGTTCCCAAGTGGCCCCGCCCCCTCTCCCAGGAAGTCGTCAGGTCTAGCGCCAAGTATTGTCGTTACCATCGCGACAAGGGACACGACACTGAGGACTGTTTTGAGCTTAAACGCATGATTGGGGAAATGATCGCCCAAGGCAAACTCAAGGAGTTCTTGCTCCATGATGATGGGGATCGCAGACGGGAAGGTAACCAGGAGGACCGCCGTCAGGGGGACCGTAGACGGGGTCGCTCCCAGCAGAACCCAAATCGAGAGGGTCTGGTCGAAATTCCCCCATCAAGGGGGCACATCAGCGTAATCACGCAATGTGAAGGCGCATCGGCGAGACGCCGTCATATGAGACAGATCTACCAGGTCAACCACTCCTCTACTCACTTACTGCATCGCCGGGATGGCACCTCAGTAGCAGTACCACACGCCGACCCTTTGGTTATCACGGCCCGCATCGCGGGATGGGACGTTGACAGAGTCTACATGGACACTGGGGCAAGTGCCAACGTAATCTACAAGCACACTCTGGTTGAGGCCAAGGTGCCTTTGTCACAAATTCAACCTACCAAGGGGGCCACCTTTGGAGTAGAGCGGGATGAAATCCCAACTTTAGGGTCAATCACGCTCCCTTACATGATGATGGGGACCACCAAAGAAAAGAAGCAAGTGTGTCACTCCAGCTTTGTGGACTTTATCGTCCTGGATCTCCCTACACCGTACAACGCCATCATTGGGCGCCACACTCATACTGAGTTCCATGTCCGCTGTGATGTGCGGGCTCTGACTTTGGTTTTCCACACTACGGCAGGGGATGCCTATATCTTTGTCAACCAAAATGTGGCCAGGGGCAATTATGTCTCTGCCCTAGCGGGGCCTCCACCGCTCCCCAAACCGTCTGAGCCCAAAAGAAAGGCACCCATGGAAGAGACTGGACCCGCGGGCGAAGTCGCTCCTGACTTGTCTGGGGCCTTCGAAGAGGTTGAAATCTCCCCCGGCAAGAAATTCCGGGTGGGAAAAGACCTTGAAGAAAAAGACCAGCAAGCACTCATCCATCTCCTCCATGCCAACGTCGATGTCTTCGCATGGACTCCTGAGGACTTACCAGGTGTGGATCCTGCTATCATTTCTCACAAGTTGAGTGTACTCCCCGGCTTTAGCCCGGTTAGACAAAAAACAAGGGGCATGGCCCCTGACCGTAAGGACTTTGTACGCACAGAGGTGCAGAAATTGCTTAAGGCAAATATAATCAAGGAGGTTCACTACTCTGAGTGGGTCGCAAATATAGTCCTCGCCGATAAAGAGGGCGGTCAGTGGCGACTTTGCGTAGACTACAAAGGGGTTAATAGGGCCTGCCCAAGGGATCCCGATCAACTGGTTGACTCAACTGTTCATCACTCTGTTTTCTCCTTCCTCGACGCATACAACTGGTACCATCAAGTTTTTATGGACCCAGAGGATGCGGTAAAAACCGCCTTCACTACTGGCGAAGCCGTCTACCATTATATCAGAATGCCCTTCGGCTTAAAAAATGTTGGGGCTACTTTCCAAAGGCTTGTGAATCAAGTCTTCACGGACCAAATCGGCCGAAATCTTGAGGCTTATGTCGATGACATTGTGGTCAAAAGCAAGGCCACCTCCACACACCTCGCGGACTTAGAGGAAACTTTCACCAACTTCCGCAAATATAATATGCGGTTGAACCCAAAGAAGTGTATCTTTGGCGTGGGCGAGGGCAAATTTCTGGGATACCAGATCTCCAAAGGAGGGATTCAGGCGAATCCCAAAAAGATTGAAGCTATCACCACTTTGCACACCCCTAGAGAGCTCAAAGATGTTCAGCAGTTGGCAGGAAAGCTGGTTGCCTTGGGGCGGTTTGTCTCTAAACTCAGCAATCGCTGCAGACCTTTCTTCAACCAAATCCGCAAGAAAAAAGATTGCAAATGGACAGAAGAATGTCAGGAGGCATACGATTCAATCAAGCAACACTTACAAGAGTTGCCCGCACTCAAGTTCCCTAGACCAGGCGATGACCTGGTCCTCTACCTCGTTACCTCTGACAGGAGCATCGCCTCTGTCCTTATTAAGGAAGAGGCTGCCAAACAATGGCTAGTCTACTACACCAGTCACACCCTCCAGGATACAGAAACAAGGTATCCTCCTCTCCAAAAAGCTATCTTATCTCTTGTATATGTAGCAAGGAAGCTCAAGCTCTACTTCCAAGGGCACACAATTATAGTCCGAACGGACTTGCCAATCCAGGATATTCTGAGGTGGCTGAACACTCAGGGCACCTTGCCAAATGGTGTATAGAGCTTGGTGGCTTTAACATCAACTATGAGCCTAGAAAGGCAATTAAGGGCCAGGCCCTCGCCGACTTCATTGCGGAATTTTCGGATGAGGACATCATCTCGGCCCCTGAGCAGGGCCCCGCACCACAACCCATTCCCCCGGAGTGGGACATGTTCATGGATGGCTCATTTAAGCTTGGATCCCCCGCAGGGGGCGTATATCTGCGCGGACCCCTAGGTATGGAAGTATCCCTTCGTGTCTCTTTCCAATTCCAAGTAACTAACAATGTTGCAGAAAATGAGGCCCTCATCACGGGGCTCAAACTTGCCATAAGGGCAGGCATTCGCCGCCTTCATGTCCACAGCGACTCGCAACTGGTGATTCACCAGGTCCAAGGGTGCGCTGAATGCAAAGACGCAATCCAGACCAAATACCTCAAATTGGTGAACGCCTTGCGGACCAACTTTGAGGAGGCTATTTTTATCCACATTCCTCATTCTGAGAACACCACAGTAGACATGCTATCCAAGGGAAAGACTCCCTCCACCATGGCCACCCTGGCCAGCCCTTCCATTTCGGAGGATATTGATATTGCCTCACTGGAAACACAGGATCCGGTCGTAGACTGGAGAGACCCTATTATCGCAGAGCTTAAAGCCGGTGCCAGGGACCCCCAAGCTCGCAAAAGGGCTATTTGTTTTGTTCTCATCGATGACCAATTATGGCATCGCGGGTTCGCAACACCCCTTCAACGATGCCTCAGCACCCTTGAGGGACACTCTGTCTTGGATACTCTCCACCAAGGCAATTGTGGTGCACACATTGCTGCGGAGGCACTTGCCCACAAAGCCCTTCGTCAAGGGTACTACTGGCCTACCTTGAAAAAGGACGCCGCTGCACTGGTCAAAACATGCCACCAGTGCCAGATCAATTCTCGCATCCAGCGACTGCCATCTACGGAATCTCCAGCACTGACAAACCCAGTGCCCTTTGCCCTGTGGGGCCTTGACCTCATTGGTCCTATGCCGACCGCTCCAGGTCAGTACCGCTTCTGTGTGGTCGCAGTTGATTATTTTTCTAAATGGGTCAAAGTGGAACCCCTGGTCTCCATCACTTCCGCCAAGATCATCAAGTTCCTGTGGAAAAATCTTGTCTGCCGGTACGGCAGCCCTCATGCTATTATTATAGATAATGGCACTTAGTTTGCCAGTCACAACGTCCAACAATGGGCCCAGGACAACAATGTCCGCATGCTTTTCGCCCCAGTGGCGCACCCCCAGTCTAATGGGCAGGTTGAGGTCACCAACCATACCCTCAAGGAGGGCCTCAAAAAGCGCCTTGAGGGGGCCCAAGGCCGCTGGGTAGATGAACTCCCAAGTGTCTTGTGGGACTTTCGCACCACAACGCGAACCCCAACGGGCAAAACGCCTTTCTCTCTGGTATGTGGCGCAGATGCGCTTCTGCCTATTGAGGCGGACCTCCCTACGATCCGCATGATCAACTTCACCAGCGAAGCCAATGCTCGGGGCTTCGTGCCAAACTCGACTTAATCGAGGAATTGCGCGAGGGCGCTCGCCGCATGTTTGCCCTTAAACAGAGGCTCAGTCTTCACCATAATGCCAGGGTCAAGCCCAAGGCACTACAACAAGGGGGCCTTGCCCTGCTTAAATCGGTCCTCACCGCTCGTGACCCCAAACAGGGTGTCTTGCGACCTAACTGGGACGGACCCTATATTGTTCATAAACAAGTCCGCCCATGAGTCTATGAACTACAAGACCATGATGGTCGTCTTCTTCTCCGCAACTTTCATGCGGATGACTTACGTCCATATTACGTGTAAGTCCTCGCCTTACGTCTTCAATTCAATAAAATACATGTGTATTTCTCCCTCTTTGCAGCACCACATGGCATTACAAATGCCCTCCCAATCGCCCTCTGCACCCGACCGGTCGACTGGCCACTCGCCAAAATCACGGCATTAGACCTTGTCAGGTCTCACTTGCGCACCCACACAAAGGGAACCCCCCTGCGGTCGTGCCAGGTAGTTGCGGGTCTCATCCCCAACTGACCTTCAACTCGCCCCGCCCCAAGGGTAACCCCCTTGCGATGCGGAAGGGTAGGCCCCGTTTGGCGCCTTCAGGGAGGTGTAGGTGTAAGTCTCCCCCAATCGCGCGCCACAAGGACCTTGAGCTTCGATCTCACCAAGCCTTCTCCATCTCCCAGACTGAGGCCATCGCCTTCTCAAGGTCAGTGGCGACCTCCAGGCGTACCTTCATGGCAGCCTCGGCAGCAAGCCTGCCCTCCTCTACCTTTTCCTCTCGCCCTCCGGGCAACTACGGGCAATGGCCTGGCGCTCCACTTCCTTGGTCGCAGCCTCGCCGCTCAACTTCAGCTTTCGCTGCCAGAAGACTCCTTCAGGACAGCAGCCTCAATCTGCAGGGCTTCCAATCCTGCTGCCTGCTGAAGGAAGCGTTGCTTGAACGTATCAATCAAGCTGGCCTGCTCCCATCGGTACATCCTGCTGACCGTCCGCTCCTTGTTGGCAATATCACACCAACTCTCCAGTTGGGCCACACGCTTGGCATGCTCCTCTTGGAGCTCATTCTCCCTTTCTCTGGAAACTTCCAGCTCCCCAAAAACAAGGAACAATGATGAGGACATCGCCCCAAAGGACCATCGGGATCCGGATGAACCACAACCTCAAGCGCGCGAGACCCCGAACCGCTCCAAGGTCTTGGCGGACCCATGACCAGGTCCCGGCTGAAACAAATCCAAGCGAACCTAAATGCTTTCATGAGGCTCATGGCGCAGACGATCGAGAGGAGTCTCGGGAAAAGGCCTTACAATTTCGCCAACTCGGTATCGCTACTGACGAAGAGTGTGCGAAGCCCCTTGGAGTCTTAAGCATAAGCGTTCTTGGAGAAGGGAGCGGCCCAGCCTTAAGCGCGCGAACACCTGGCGAAGGAGAAGGCCTCAGCCAAGAGCAAATCCGCGAAGGCACCCGGCGAAGGCACTCTAGCGAAAGCTTCTAGCGAAGGCCTTCCGCGTGACCTCCAGGCTTCGCCAGTTGACCGACCAAACCTGACACAAGGTGTCCTTTCTCCGCCGATACTTGGAAAGACAAACAACCACTTTTAGGCTAGCCTTACCTTTTTACCTTTTTGGGAGCCTTTTCACTGTAAGCGTGCAAAAGTACTTTATACTTTCGCACGCATGTACATTCGAAATACTCCTTTTACTTCTTCCATTTCACTTCACTATATAAGCTAAGTGGCAGTCACCATTGTAACCTAGAACATATTATTGAATTTAAGCAATTGGCTGAAACACTCCCGGGAGTCATCGGCTTTTGTGTTCTCCACTCTTGCATTTCCATTTCCCTAGTGATCCGTGCAAGAGGATCCAAGCATAATATCTAGTATTGCTTGACCTTGTAGTCAAGAGGTGCTAGATCCCATCTCACTTCCTGCATTTTCAAGGGCATTGCCTCACCTCGTAGTGAGGAGGTTCCCTTGGCCGACTCTGTTTCCTTCGTGTTCTTCCTCTGCTCTTCGTTTCCATTCTTGCTGGAAACCGCCTCATTCGAGCTAGATCCTAGTTAGTGGTCACGTACCACCACCGTGATCACATCAAGTGGTATCAGAGCCAAAGTGCTTGCTGGAGGTACCGTATCAGTTGTTGAGTTTTCTTCAAGCAAAACCTTTTGTTACCTTTTCTTACGCTTGAAGGAATATCGGTTGATGATCTCATTGAGACCGAAAAAGTTGTTTAAAAGTGTGCTTGTTTAAGCCAAGTATTTTCGAGATAAGCCAAAAGAGTTGTCTGAGCGACAAGTGTGTAAAGAAAACGTTTAAAGAAAGAAATGTATTGAGCAAGTTTCGCTCGAAAAGTTCTTGAATGTTCTTACGTGTTCTTCCCAAAACACAAGTGAACATTAATATTGATCAGACAAATATTTTCAGAACTTAAACAGGAAGTGTTTGTGACTGCAAAAGCCTTTTCTAATATACCAACCATTATCTTCCGAACCCGATATCCCACAAAACCGGTTTCAAGTAACTAGTCATTTTCTTGAATTTCAAGTTGCGGTTTTACTAGAGTTTTGTTTGTGTTTTCTTGCGTGTTCATCTTTGATCTAAGGTTGAAAACGGTATCAAGTTTAGAGAACTTGTAAAAGCCGTCGGTGAACAGCCGAAGTGACAAAGTTGTTGAGAGAAACACGAGAGTGAGAGTAAACACTCGTGGAGTGGTGAGATTCTTTTCGATTACATATCTTTAACGAATCGTGTCACGAGATGGTTTCAACAGACTCATCCCCCTCATCCATCCCAGCTAACCGTGCACAAAGACGCTAACGAAGATCTTACAGAGGTTGGATGAATCTGGGAGCTCAAGTCGCCATGACAAATGAGCGACTAACGAAAGTAGAGGTAGCTCAAGGAAAGCAACCGGAAAGCTCGCAAGCCCACGATGACGCCCATGCATCGCGGGCTCAAGATGGAGTCACCCATACCACTTTCGACCCTGCATCAACGAAGCCACAGGCCACCCCTCACAGTCGTCCGACCACTTCCACAAGAATAGATCGTGGTGTTGACATCCTGGACAGTGATGACCAGGAATATTACGCGGAGCCACCACCAAAGCCTATTAAAAGAAGGGTCTTTCCCGATAGAGCTCAAGCCAGAGCCTATCTCCACAGAGACCTCGAAGAAGAGGAAGAAGCGAGCGAGGCCGAGTTCACCGAGGTTTCAACAGAGACCTGGGAGGCAGGGCGCAAGCCCAGGACCAACAAGCCCTCGCCAACATCAAGCTTCAAATACCACCCTTCTACGGGTCCAGTGATCCGGAAGAGTACTTTACATGGATGGCTAGGACTGAGCGGATCATTGATATGATGGGATACACTGACGCTATAGCCCTGAAACTTGTGGTCATTGAGTTTCATGAATATGCTCTCACCTGGTGGGAGCAAGAGCATCACGAAAGAGCCAGGATCCGATGTCGCCCTATCACCACGTGGGAGGATCTTAAAAGGACCATGAAGAATCGATTCGCACTCAGCTACTATGACCGAGATTGTGCTCGAGGGCTGCAGCGCCTTATCCAGTGGTCATCGCAGGTGTCGAGGAATACCGGAAGGACCTTGAGAGGGCCCCGATGAGGGCCAACGCCAAGGAGGACGAAGAGGCTAAGTTGGCCAGATTCTTATATGGCCTACGGGAGGACGTCGCCAAGACAGCTTGAACTATGCGATTACCGGGATTACCAAGATCTGGTGCATAAGGCCATTCGGGTGGAGAAACAACTACAGAAGGGAAACTCTTACTACCCTGCTCCTACCCCCGGCAGGGCCCCAAGCAGCAAGACCCCCCCCTTCACCAAACCGCTCCCGCCAAAACCATACGCATCTTCTGCGGCGATGCCATCCCCTCGCCAAAATTACCCCAACACAAGACCCTCCTCGCAACCTCAGCCGAAACCCAACGCCATCACTAATGAAGGCCCTCGGCAGTCAAGGAGCATCGAATGCTTTAAGTGCCTGGGCAAGGGACACTATGCGAGGGATTGCCCCAACCGAAGAGCCATGGTAATGCGGCCCAACGGGGAATTGTCTAGTGAAGAGGAAGGAGAGGGCCTTCCCGAGCAAGAGCAATATGAGAGTGAAGCAGAAGAGGGAGAGCTACCTATGGACGGTCTCATATTAGTTACCAAGAGGGTCCTGCAAAGTTCCCCAAGTGTCACCGAAAGTATTCAGCGGGAAAATCTATTCCAATCAAGAGCCATGGTGAATGGGACTCTGTGCAGTCTCATTATTGACAGCGGGAGTTGTGTCAACGCTGCCAGCGAAGACATGGTCGCTGAATTAGGCCTCCCCACCATCATACATCCTAAACCGTATCAACTGCAGTGGGTCGACGACAGAACCTTCGTAAAGGTTGTCAAACAAGTCGAAGTCCCAATCAAGATCGGCAAGTATGAGGATTCCATCACTTGTGATGTGGTGCGAATGCAGGCTACCCACATCCTCTTGGGCAGACCCTGGCAATATGACAAGGAGGCCATACATTATGGCAAAGCCAACAAATATGCCCTCACTCACCTCAAGAAACCATACACCCGCTTCCCCTCACCCCAACTCAAGCCCATCGGGATCAAATCCATCTAGCTAGTAAGTCCGAGAGAAAAAGAAAGGGGAGGGCAGATAGCGGAGAGAAAATGGTGAGAAGGTTCAAGGAATATTGTGTTTTCGGAAAGGGTGTGCTTTAATGGGAAACACCCGAGAGAGCCCACGAGAAAACAAGAGTGCCTTCCTCCCATAGCCAAAGAGAGGGATTTTAAAAGAGCGTTCCTTGGAAACAGGATCTGCTTACTCCTGATCCCCACTCACTGCATGATAACACTTGACAATGTGTCTTCTCTTCCTTTCTATGTGCAGAAGGTCCTGAAGGAATTCGGCAAAGTATTTGATGAGCCGCGAACCCTTCCTCCATATCGCGGCATAGAGCATCAAATCGACTTACTTCCAGGGGCGCCTTTACCCAACAAGGCCGCCTACCGGACCAATCCCCAAGAATCCAAAGAGATCCAGTCGCAAGTTCAGGAGTTGTTAGACAAAGGGTTCATCCGCGAAAGCCTGTCGCCATGCGCGGTCCCAGTCATACTCGTACCAAAGAGCGATGGCACTTGGCGCATGTGCATGGACTGTCGCCCCATCAACTCTATCACTGTAAAGTATCGCCACCCTATACCTAGACTTGATGACATGTTAGACGAATTGAGTGGTGCTTGTGTGTTTTCAAAAATTGACCTTAGAAGTGGTTATCACCAAATTCGGATGAAGGAAGGTGATGAATGGAAAACTGCTTTCAAAACCAAGATTGGTTTGTATGAGTGGAATGTTATGCCCTTCGGGTTATCTAACGCACCAAGTACTTTCATGCGTCGATGAATCATGTTTTGAGGCATTACATAGGGAGATTTGTGGTAGTTGTCACAGCCACCCCGCCCGGTTGCGGAGGCGGAGCCGGCCGCGACGTCGAGAACCGGAACCTACGGCGGAAAGCGCGGCAGCGGAGCATCGAGCTCAAATAACAAATAGCCAAGTGGCAGCTAGCAACCCAGATACTCATTCAAGGCAAGCATACTAGAAAAATCCAACTTCTACCAAATATGCAGTTCATGGTGTCAAACATCAAACATCGCCATAACACAGAAACACCAAAATCCACGATATAACCACAACTCCAATATAAGCAAGTCGGGGCTCCGCCCTCGACTCAGAAGACAATAACGGCAGAGTATGTCTCAGATTATACGTCTTATACAAATACATGATCTAAACTACATGCATGCAGCTACAGCTACAGAGCCATTAAACCAAAACTTATAAATATACCTATTGTGCGGAATCGGAAACTTTCTCACTCAGGAGATTTTCTGCCCGTGGTACTACTGCTGCTGAAACCCAAGAAATCCGAAAGCACTGCGGACCTCTATTCCGCCAATTGCTTTTCAGAACAACCTGAAAGGTGGTAAACATATAAGGGGTGAGTCCTCGGGGGGACCCAGTAAGGGCTGAGGTAAAACGTAGTTTGCCCAAGTGGCAACAAGCTGAACCTGCAAAACAGTAATAACACAAGCATATACATATACATATGAACATAAAGTATAAGGTGAGCCGGAAATCCAATCGTATGCGGTCCAACCGCCGAACGACTAAACGGCAGCCCTCTCACGAGAGGTCGAGAATATCTGAGAATAGAACAGAGCGAATGTAATGTAAAGCACGGTGCACGGGCCGGGGTCGCGATCCCCAAACTGTCGTAGGGTCACAGAAGTATATCGGCACCCCAAGTGCGGATATACGCAGAATGTCGGCACCCTCCAAAGGCGGACATCGAATGTAAGTATCGGCACTCCCGGTGCGGATACGCAGAACAGAACCAAGGAGCACCCGTGGTCCCTTAGACCATCCGGGTCTCGTCACAGAACAGAACATATAATAATAATAATACACAAATATAAACAGAAATATCATCACCGATATGCATATACATAATGAGAATAGGAACCCGGGCCTCCAAGGCCATCCGGGCTTCAAACAACAAACATACATTTTACCATTTGACGGGTCTCGGATCACCGAACCACCGCCTCACCGAACCCGCCTCAACTAAACCCGATACACATCATATAACTCCCAGAATGTATAACGAGAGAAGTTGAGCCCTTACCTCAGCGACACCGCTCCGTTGCACAATTCCCGGGAAATCCCGGCTCCCGGCACGAAAAGTCGCAACTTGCCTATCCCGGTCCCACGCTACTCCACCAACGCAGAAACAAGCTGAACAACCATAATTAGGTCAGAACACACCAAAACAAACCCCGGAAACCAAAACCGCACAATTCCGCACTTTCCCGCAAAAATCCACAGAAAGCTCGGTTTCACGAACCGAGCTAGAACATTGTTACTGATACATCCATAAACACAACCAAGCATTCAAATCATACCTTCTTCCCAAATCATTCACACAAGTCCGAATCGAAATTCTCGTTCAGACGTCCCGTACAAATTTCGGCAGAGTTTCACCGCGTTTCCGACTACCCCTGTTCACAAATGATCCACAGAATCTGAGAATATATGTTCGTAATTCACAGAATCAGCCAATATCATTGGTGCCAAAACCGAGGCTCGGGCCGGAACGGCTTTCACACCGAGCCTTTTCTAACAAAACCAATTACACCATCAGAATCAGAACTTCGCTCTGATCACAAATATATCCTTACCTTTCGCTGAATCCACCGTTGGATTTTACACCAAATCTTTGAACGGATCTTTGTAGCACTTCCGGCGCGTTTCTGCTCACGCTCCTGTTATCAAACATGCACAAGAAGGTGCCGGGAACGTTTAGAAACCAATAAATCAAATAAACCTTGTGATTCCATAATCACTTCCAAACTTTAACAGCTCACGGTTTACAAACCGGGCTGAAAATTCACAAACCGACCTCTGATTATTCACTTACACAACACAAGGATCGATTTGACATGCTTACCTCAAAGCTTGGCTGAGAAACCTTCAAGTTCAGTTTTGGAGCTTTAGGAAGCGCATCCATGGAGGAAAGAGGCGGCAGGAAGGAGAAGAGAAGAAGAAAATGGCTTTGGCCAGTTCTTTTTCCTTTTATACCTTTTTTTTTCTTCTTTTCTTTTTCCTTTCTCATCTTTAATTCAAGAAGGGACAAGTGTCCCTTATCTCTCCATTCCAGCCGAAAGTAGGCTGCTGCCCATGCTCCAATTATTGATTTTGCAACCAATTTCCAATTTATCTTCCGACTTTTCCGAAAGTTCCAATTCTTTTGCCCAAAAATAATTACCGAATTCCAAAATTAATGAAATTCGGACACAATCTTCAGAATATTATAACATTCACAGAACATTTTTCAAAAGTTCATTTACCATTCCGGAGTGTCCTACCGAGCTCGCTGAACCCGAACCAAAACCCGACGTGCGAGCGTGTCAACCTTAACCGAAATTCCGTCACTCCAAAATTCTATAAAAATACCCATAAATTCCATCTTAAATTATAACACAACTTACCCAAAAGCCGTCAGAAAATTTCCATCCCGAGCCCCGGGATTCCCGTCCCGAGCCCCGGGAGTCGCCCGGAACCGAACGTCCCGCCCCAAATATTAAACTCCACAACCACCACCGGGAGGTTTCCACGACTCCAAAACTACAAACGGCTTCTCAAACTGAGATCTCGAGAGCGCTACCGAGCCCGCTGTACGTCCCGAGGCGACCCCGACAACCCCCCGGCGCCAGAAAAATATTTTCGGCGGAAACGTCCGGGGACCCACACGACCTCAAATACGGAAGGGTTCGCCAAAATGATACTCGGATAGGGCTCGGGAGCCGTCTGAACGCCGAAAACGTGACCCGCAGCCAAAACCGAGCCCGGGTCACCCGGCCGCAACCCGCTCGGGGTGACCGTAACATTCTCCCCTTAGAACTCTTGGTCCTCCAAGAGTAGCTCGAACCAACCAGACAGTGTCGCTACCAACCGTAAAATATAAACATTCCTCTAACCTGAAACAATCGGACCACCGTATCGGTGCGGCGGGAGTGGTAGTTTAGACTACCATACTGAGCCTCACGGCGTCCCACCCTCCGGGTGCACCTTATTGCACCCGAGTCGGCTTGCCGGTATTTCCACCGGACAACCCTGCAGACATCGAACCTAAGTCTAACCGATCCACAACAGGCTATCCTGGAAGACATCACGTAAAACTGAAACAGTTGGGGGGGGAAAGAAAAGATCAACCTAACAACTTACTCTAGAAACTCATGAGAACCGATAATATTCGGGGTAACTCGCCCCGCCTATCAAATCTTACTGTCTCTCTGAACGGTGCTACCCCCAGTCAAATTCTATCAGATTCTATCACCAAACGCCGATTCAAGAGCTCTACGGCGGCGGTTCGTATAAGCAATGCCCCTGTCCAACAGCATGGTGTCATACACCTCCCGTACAATACCTCATATGGTGCCATGTCAAACGTAGTCTGAAAGCAATTGTTGTACGAGAACTCTATCAAAGTAACTGCTAGTCCCAAACTCCTCCAAAATCCAAAATACAGATTCGCAACATATCCTCCGATATCAGAATCACCCGCTCCGACTGTCCGTCCGTCTGTGGGTGATAAGCTGTATTCAGACGGAGTCGCGTGCCCAGTGCTTCGTAAAAAAACTCTCCAGAACCGTGCTATAAAACGCGGATCACGGTCAGATACAATGGAGCCTGGTACTCCATATAAACGTACAATCTTCCTGATGTAAAGCCAGCAAGCTTCTCCAGAGGATCTGTGACCCGAATAGGCAGAAAGTGTGCGCACTTTATCAACCGATCCACAATAACCCAGATAACATCATGGCGAGACTGTGTCAGGGGCAGTGCAGTCAGAAAGTCCATAGTAACATTGCCCCACTCCCGAACTGGAATGGGCAAAGTCTGCAGTGTCCCTGCCGGTTTCTGATACTCAAACTGCTCGAGTGTGCCTCCTATAAAATCTCATTCCAGAACTCCTGATCCTCAGGTACATAAAGGCGATCTCGGAAGTATAGCAATCCCTGCCTATACTGAAATGTCGGTAACAAATAAATCCTTATCTTCCCCAGATAATTCCTTCAACCCCGGATTTCTACCCTGCGCCTCGCGCACCCTGTCAAGCCACTCAGAATGTATGGTAAGTGTAATAACCTGAGCACGCTCCCAGAGCTGCCCCCTGTGCCAAAGGCATATCAAATCACTCTCCTCAGATCGGTCACCAACATTTCCTCCCTTAATTAAGCCGGTATACTTCCTGCTCAGAGCATCGGCAACCGTGTTGCCCTTGCCAGAGTTGTACCCGATACTACAATCATAGTCCTTAATGCATTCGAGACATCTGCGCTGTCTCATGCTAAGCTCCTTCTGTGTAAACAGATATTTCAGACTCTTATGGTCGGTAAGAATCTGAAATTTATTACCAAACAGATATTGATTCCAATATTTCAGCGCATAACTATTATAGCCAACTCCAGATCATGTGTCAGTCAGTTCAGCTCATGCGGTCGCAGCTGCCTCGACCCATAAGCTACCACAAAACGCTCCTACACCAACACACATCCCAAACCAGACGTGGAAGCATCCGTATAATTCACATACGGTAAGATCGGATCTGAAAGAGTCAGAATCAGAGCGTTGGTCAACTACCGCTTTCAACTCCTGAAAATCCTGCTCACACCTATCAGACCAGAAATACGGTTGACCCTTCCTGGTCAACCGCATTAGCGGAGATGCCAGAATAGAAAATCCCAGTACAAACCTCCGATAAAATCCTGCTAACCCCAGGGAGCTCTTGAACTCCCGTACCGTGGTAGGTTGTTTCCAATCCCGAACTGCCCTCACCTACTCTGAATCCATAGCATGCACCATGCTCGGACATAATGTGTCCTTAAAAGTGACTTCCCGAATCAGTAACTCACACTTTGAGAATTTAGCATAAAGCTGATGTTCCCAAAGTGTCTGCAGAACCACCCTCGATGATCCCGATGCGAATCCTCATCCCGAGAATATATCAAATATCATCAATAAAACCACCGTAAATGAGTCCAAGTACGGTCGGAACACCCGATGCATCGATCCATGAATGCCGCCGAGCATTGGTCAGCCCAAATGGCATGACCGTAATCTCTAAGTGTCCAAATCGGGTGCGGAAAGCAGTCTTAGGTATGTCCTCTTCCTTCACTCTAAGCTGAAAATACCCGGATCGTAGATCAATCTTTGAGAAAACCCTCAAACCCCGAAGTTGATCAAAAAGATCGTTAATCCTCGTAACGGATACTTATTCTTCCCAATAAGAGCATTCAACCGTCTGTAATCAATACAAAGTCAGAGTGTCCCATCATTCTTCTTAACAAACAGAACCAGAGCACCCCACGCTGAAGTGCTCGGTCAGATGAAATTCTTCTGCTGTAATTCCTCCAACTGCTTCTTTAACTCCTGCATCTCAGAAATAGGCATCCGATAAGGAGGAATAGATATCGGAGCAGTACACGACTGCAGGTGGATGTCAAACACAATTACCCGCTCTTATGGTAATCCGGCAACTCCTCCGGAAATACCTACGGAAAATCTCGAACCAATGGTAAACCATCCAACTTCAACATAGTACCAGCCTCATTCAGATCATAGCGTTCCCCTACACCAACTATCGACAGCTGAACCCAGAATCTGTAGCTCCTTACTGTGCTGTGCGATAGTCAAACCAATCGGAGTCGTGAGAGGTAGTACCTCTCCAGAAACCATAATAGTACGGGTTGCACAATCAACGTGCACAGAGTTCTTGGATGGCCAGTCCATTCCAAGAATAACATCATAGTCCGGCGTGTCTAAAACCAACAGATCCGATACTATCATGTCCGCCTACAGATATCGTACAACCCCGAACCATCCCATTGGAAAACAGAAACTGACTTCCTGCAGTTTTTACTAAATGCGTTTGAGGCAAGGTACTAACAGTCAGATACAGAGATGTAACACATTTCGGTGTTACAATGGGAACAAATGCTCTGTATCATATAACGCATGATCCGTTATCTGATTCGGATATATAGTACCTTACTGTACTTCCTGCTGACCCCTGCCCTACAATAAGAGGGCAATCCCGTACTCAAAGAGTGTCAGACCTGCAACGTAGACATCGGCCCTCCTGCCGATAACAAATTCAACCGGAATGATACCTACTGCAAATCGGATAAGATCGTGCCGGTGGTGCTCCCCCTCTATCTCTACAAACCGCCTGTGCCTATTTGGCGGTCCAGAAATCTGCCGGGTCCTCGCTGTGTGGAGCCCTCGTACACCCTTAACCTCGTTGCAAGGTGAAGCGACTCTCAACCTCCTCTTGCTCGAGGAGTTGAGCCCACAACCGCTTCCCGAAACAAAGTAATGTCTAAAGGTCTCAAAACCCACTGAACTCGGGCGCAACAACGAATAAACCTCTTAGCCTTCTATTCTTCCATTCCATAGTACTACGGTCCGTAGCAAACCAACCGATCAAACTCTCACTCATACTCTCCAACTGTCCTGTCTCCCTGATGAAACTCATCAACTGTGCCTGACACAGATTCCTGGCTACATCCCCACTGCACTGCTAGTGGAAAATGTAGCCTCCCCCAGGAGTTTATCAACTCCTGCAGACCAAATCTCTACTACCCTGCACCCTTCTCGGTCATTGAACCTCGGGGGTTCAAACTCGAAACCTCTCCGTAAGTCTGACCTCGCGGTCGGGTGCCCCGATTCTCCTCGTCGTTAATAGGACCGATGAGAAGTCTAGGTGTCGCAGTGACCACCCTTGTCAGAGTCACTCACTTACCGATCCCAAACTATGGCGAGCAGTGGCTTAAGTCTCGCTATCACCACCTAATCAAAATGCCCTTACCGTGGCATAAACAGATTTTCCCCTGCCTACTGCCGCCTCCGAACTCTTTGGCCGGGCAAGAAAGTACCAAAGACACTGCACTGCCCAACACCAATACCAAACAGAAAGGGTCCTCACACTACTAGAACCCCGGGGTGATGATTGTGATTGTTCAACCCCGAGTTACGCCGAACCCGTATCCCATTCTTCGGAGGTGTGGGATTCCAGCCCCGCCTCCGATGCCAAAACACGCTGTTCGCGTGTAGTAAACATTCCCTTAAACCAAGTCCAACCAAAGCCAACTTATCCCATATCCAAAAGTCCAAATCAACTAACTCTTCCCCATCTATCCAAAAGCCAGCAGCAGATTCTAAGGCTCAGAGTGTAATGCAATGCATGATGCGAAATTCATTTTAGGATCGAGACAACCAAATATCAAATCCTCAAACACGTAATCAGTTCATGTTCATATCACGTAATCACACCATATACCAAACAATGAATTAAAGTACCCGGATCATACCAAGTCCAACTTCTAAACCTTCAAAATGCTTCAAAGAACCGCCCGCGCTCCACACCCATTCCAAGGTGGTTCAAATAAGGAGGTGGCCAGTCTCCGTACGTAACCGCCCCAGAATGAAACGTAGAACGGTGGCTTGTACCTCAAGTCACTTCCACGATTACTTACCCACGAACAGTCTTAACTTACTCCAAGGGTCCACCCTCGGACTTGTATACTTGCCTTTCACATTCCATACCCAAAACCAAACATACTTTACCTTTTGGGTCATTCCGACCTGACTGCTCGATACCAACTTGTCACAGCCACCCCGCCCGGTTGCGGAGGCGGAGCCGGCCGCGACGCCGAGAACCGGAACCTACGGAGGAAAGCGCGGCATCGGAGCATCGAGCTCAAATAACAAATAGCCAAGTGGCAGCTAGCAACCCAGATACTCATTCAAGGCAAGCATACTAGAAAAATCCAACTTCTACCAAATATGCAGTTCATGGTGTCAAACATCAAACATCGCCACAACACAGAAACACCAAAATCCACGATATAACCACAACTCCAATATAAGCAAGTCGGGGCTCCGCCCTCGACTCAGAAGACAATAAAGGCAGAGTATGTCTCAGATTATACGTCTTATACAAATACATGATCTAAACTACATGCATGCAGCTACAGCTACAGAGCCATTAAACCAAAACCTATAAATATACCTATTGTGCGGAATCGGAAACTTTCTCACTCAGGAGATTTTCCGCCCGTGGTACTACTGCTGCTGCTGAAACCCAAGAAATCCGAAAGCACTGCGGACCTCTATTCCGCCAATTGCTTTTCAGAACAACCTGAAAGGTGGTAAACATATAAGGGGTGAGTCCTCGGGGGGACCCAGTAAGGGCTGAGGTAAAACGTAGTTTGCCCAAGTGGCAACAAGTGAACTCGCAAAACAGAATTACACAAGCATATACATATACATATGAACATAAAGTATAAGGTGAGCCGGAAATCCAATCGTATGCGGTCCAACCGCCAGAACGACCCAAAACAACAGCCCTCTCACGAGAGGTCGAATATACTGAGATAGAACAGAGCGTAATGTAATGAAAGCACGGTGCACGGGCCGGGGTCGCGATCCCCAAACTGTCGTAGGGTCACAGAAGTATATCGGCACCCCAAGTGCGGATATACGCAGAATGTCGGCACCCTCCAAAGGCGGACATCGAGCAAGTATCGGCACTCCGGTGCGGATACGTAATGAACCAAGGAGCACCCGTGGTCCCTTAGACCATCCGGGTCTCGTCACGAAACAGAACATATAATAATAATAATACACAAATATAAACAGAAATATCATCACCGATATGCATATACATAATGAATAGGAACCCGGGCCTCCAAGGCCATCCGGCTTCAAATGTAACAAACATACATTTTACCATTTGACGGGTCTCGGATCACCGAACCACCGCCTCACCGGAACCCGCCTCAACTAAACCCGATACACATCATATAACTCCCAGAATGTATAACGAGAGAAGTTGAGCCCTTACCTCGAAAACACCGCTCCGTTGCACAATTCCCGGGAAATCCCGGCTCCCGGCACGAAAAGTCGCAACTTGCCTATCCCAGTCCCACGCTACTCCACCAACGCAGAAACAAGCTGAACAACTATAATTAGGTCAGAACACACCAAAACAAACCCCGAAAACCCAAAACCGCACAATTCCGCACTTTCCCGCAAAAATCCACAGAAAGCTCGGTTTCACGAACCGAGCTAGAACATTGTTACTGATACATCCATAAACACAACCAAGCATTCAAATCATACCTTCTTCCCAAATCATTCACACAAGTCCGAATCGAAATTCTCGTTCAGACGTCCCGGTACAAATTTCGGCAGAGTTTCAGCTGCTTTTCTGACTACCCCCCCGTCCACAAATGATCCACAGATACAGAATATATGTTCAGAATTCACAGAATCAGCCAATATCATTGGTGCCAAAACCGAGGCTCGGGCCGGAAAAAACGGCTTTCACACCGAGCCTTTTCTAACAAAACCAATTACACCATCAGAATCAGAACTTCGCTCTGATCACAAATATATCCTTACCTTTATTTGAATCCACCGTTGGATTTTACACCAAATCTTTGAACGGATCTTTGTAGCACTTCCGGCGTTTACGCTTACGCTCTGTTATCAAACATGCACAAGAAGGTGCCGGGACCGTTTAGAAACCAATAAATCAAATAAACCTTGTGATTCCATAATCACTTCCAAACTGTAACAGCTCACGGTTTACAAACCGGGCTGAAACTTCACAAACCGACCTCGGATTATTCACTTACACAACACAAGGATCGTTTTGACATGCTTACCTCAAAGCTTGGCCGAGTAACCTTCAAGTTCAGTTTTGGAGCTTTAGGAAGCGCATCCATGGAGGAAAGAGGCGGCAGGAAGGAGAAGAGAAGAAGAAAATGGCTTTTGCCATTTCTTTTTTTTCCTTTTATACCTTTTTTTTTCTTCTTTTCTTTTTCCTTTCTCATCTTTAATTCAAGAAGGGACAAGTGTCCCTTATCTCTCCATTCCAGCCGAAAGTAGGCTGCTGCCCATGCTCCAATTATTGATTTTGCAACCAATTTCCAATTTATCTCCCGACTTTTCCGAAAGTTCCAATTCTTTTTGCCCAAAAATAATTACCGAATTCCAAAATTAATGAAATTCGGACACAATCTTCAGAATATTATAACATTCACAGAACATTTTTCAAAAGTTCATTTACCATTCCGGAGTGTCCTACCGAGCTCGCTGAACCCGAACCAAAACCCGACGTGCGAGCGTGTCAACCTTAACCGAAATTCCGTCACTCCAAAATTCTATAAAAATACCCATAAATTCCATCTTAAATTATAACACAACTTACCCAAAAGCCGTCAGAAAATTTCCATCCCGAGCCCCGGGAGTCGCCCGGAACCGAACGTCCCGCCCCAAATATTAAACTCCACAACCACCACCGGGACGTTTCCACGACTCCAAAACTACAAACGGCTTCTCAAACTGAGATCTCGAGAGCGCTACCGAGCCCAGACGTCCCGAGGCGACCCGACAACCCCGGCGCGAGAAAAATATTTTCGGCGGAAACGTCCGGGGACCCACACGACCTCAAATACGGAAGGGTTCGCCAAAATGATACTCGGATAGGGCTCGGGAGCCGTCTGAACGCCGAAAACGTGACCCGCAGCCAAAACCGAGCCGGGTCACCCGGCCGCAACCCGCTCGGGGTGACCGTGAATAAGAGTATACTTTGATGACATACTAGTTTATTCTAAGAACCAGGAGGAGCATGTTGAGCATCCGAGGCAATTCCTTGATACGCTTAGGTTAGAAAACTGTATGCCAAATTTGAAAAGTGTGTTTTCGCATCCCAGGAAGTTAACTTTCTTGGATATGTAGTGGGTGCGAAGGGAGTCAAGGTAGACGAGAGTAAGATCAGTGCTATTCGGGACTGGCCTACTCCTAACTCCTTAACTGAGGTCAGGTCCTTCCTAGGACTTGCTAGTTTTTACAGAAGATTTGTTAAAGACTTCTCTTCCATTGCTGCCCCCTTGCACGAACTCGGCTAAGAAGAATGTCATCTTTGAATGGGGTCGATCCGCAAGAGAAATCTTTTCACGAATTGAAATCTCGTCGACAAATGCCCCTCTACTCACTTTGCCAAACTTCGACAAAGTGTTCGAGGTAGAGTGCGATGCCGATGGCATAGGCATCGGCGCTGTCTTGCATCAAGAAGGCCGTCCCATCGCCTTTTTAGTGAAAAGTTGAGTGGAGCCACCTGAATTACTCCACGTATGACAAAGAGCTATACGCTCTTGTGAGATCCTTACAAACGTGGAGCCATTATCTTCTGCCTAGAGAATTCGTAATCCATACGGATCACTTGTCTTTGAAGTACCTTCAAGGACAAGGAAATTTGAGCAAAAGGCATGTTAGGTGGGTAGAGTTCATTGAGTCTTTCTCCTATGTTATTAAGTATAAAAAGGCAAAGACAATGTCGTTCTTGATGCTCTATCCAGAGATATGCATTACTCATGACTCTCGATACGAGGATTGTTGGTTTTGAAGGTTTAAAAGGAATGTATGAACATGACGTGGATTTTGGTGAAATATTTGCCAATGTGTTAAAGGAAGCCAAAGAGGCTACTATGTTTTTGATGGTTTTCTGTTTAAGTTGAAAAGGTTGTGCGTTCCCAGGGTCAATGCGCGAAGTGATCATCAAGGAGGCACATGGAGGAGGTCTCATGGGACACTTCGGTGTCCAAAAGACGCTGAGGCCGTTAAGGAGAACTTCTTCGGCCCGGTATGAAGAAGGACGTCACCAAAGCTTGCGCCGGATGTGTCACATGCCACCAAGCCAAGTTGACTCTCCAACCGAAAGGGAAGTACACCCCTCTTCCTACACCTTCTATTCCTTGGGTTGAAATAAGCATGGACTTTATAAGTGGTTTACCTAGGACATCGCATGGTCATGATGCTATATTTGTAGTAGTTGATAGGTTCTCCAAAATGGCCCATTTCATCCCATGTCATAAAATCAAGATGCAACCCATGTAGCGGAATTGTTCTTTAATAACATCGTTAAATATCATGGCCTCCGCGATCCATTGTTAGCGATAGAGATTCGAGATTCCTAAGCCATTTCTCGGCGAACCCTTTGGTCTAGGCTAGGCACCGGTCTGATGTACTCCACATCCAAATACCCTCAAACAGACGGCCAAACCGAAGTGACTAATAGGACCCTCACCACTATCCTGCGCACCCTCCTTAGGAAAAATCTGAAAGAATGGGAAAAATGCTTGCCTCATGTAGAGTTTGCGTATAACCGAGCCTACCATTCCTCTACATCCCATAGTCCTTTTGAGATTGTATATGGCTTCAATCCTTTAACCCCTTTGGACTTAATCGCATTAGACTACACCGAGCAATTGGACGTGGATGGGAAAGAAAAAGCCCGACGCATGAAGGACTTGCATGCTAAGATTCACAAACAACTTGAGAAAATTAATGAGTCTTACGCAAGCGAGTTAATAAAGGCGAGAAAATTTATGAGTTTTCAAGTTGGGGACTGGGTTTGGCTACATCTAAGAAAGGATCGATTTCCCAGGCTAGGAAAAGCAAACTAGCACCAAGAGGCGATGGCCCCTTTCAAATCACTAAAAAAATAGGAGACAATGCTTATGTACTTGATTTGCCTTGCGATGGCTCTTATAATGTACATGCAACTTTTAACGTTTGTGATTTAGCTCCCTTTGAAGGACAAACAGATTTTAAGAATCATGGACGGATTCTTTCGAAGAGGGAGAGTATGATGAGGACATCGCCCCAAAGGACCATCAGGATCCAGATGAACCACAACCTCAAGCGCGCGAGACCCCTGAACCGCTCCAAGGTCTTGGCGGACCCATGACCAGGTCCCGGCTGAAACAAATCCAAGCCAACCTAAATGCTTTCATGAGGCTCATGGCGCAGGACGATCGAGAGGAGTCTCGGGAAAAGGCCTTACAATTTCGCCAACTCGGTATCGCGCTGGACGAAGAGTGTGCGAAGCCCCTTGGAGTCTTAAGCATAAGCGTTCTTGAAGAAGGGAGCAGCCCAGCCTTAAGCGCGCGAACACTTGGCAGAGGAGAAGGCCTCAGCCAAGAGCAACTCCGCGAAGGCGCCCGGCGAAGGCATTCTAGCGAAAGCTCCTAGCGAAGGCCTTCCGCGTAACCTCCAGGCTTCGCCAGTTGACCGACCAAACCTGACACAAGGTGTCCTTTCTCCGCCGATACTTGGAAAGACAAACAACCACTTTTAGGCTAGCCTTACCTTTTTACCTTTTTGGGAGCCTTTTCACTGTAAGCGTGCAAAAGTACTTTATACTTTCGCACGCATGTACATTCGAAATACTCCTTTTACTTTTTCCATTTCACTTCACTATATAAGCTAAGTGGCAGTCACCATTGTAACCTAGAACATATTATTGAATTTAAACAATTGGCTGAAACACTCCCGGGAGTCATCGGCTTTTGTGTTCTCCACTCTTGCATTTCCATTTCCTAGTGATCCGTGCAAGAGGATCCAAGCATAATATCTAGTATTGCTTGACCTTGTAGTCAAGAGGTGCTAGATCCCATCTCACTTCCTGCATTTTCAAGGGCATTGCCTCACCTCGTAGTGAGGAGGTTCCCTTGGCCGACTCTGTTTCCTTCGTGTTCTTCCTCTGCTCTTCGTTTCCATTCTTGCTGGAAACCGCCTCCTCCGAGCTAGATCCGAGCTCGTGATCACTTACCCCCCCCTGTGATCACATCAGAACGCTATCTCATCTATCTGGGCACTGTCCCGCCTGTTGGCATACTTGAGAAAATCCTGCCATTGCTCCATGGCAGCGTACCCTTGGATGGCGGCCTGCATCCAAGCTTATTCAGTAAAACTGAGAGAGTATTAAAGATTATTAACAGAGACCAGATGTGTCTTACCCGCAGATTCTGCTTGGCTGACTCCTTCATGAGTTCAGCAGGGGACTCTAGGCTTCGCCCTAGCACCTCTCTGTCAAATGGGGTACGCAGTCCTTCCAGACACGATAGGAGGGTCTCCTCCCCTCCCAACAACAATGAGTTGTCATTATTAAGGAAGAAGACTGGGTCCCACGCGTCGCGCAACGGCTTGCCCTCTGCCTTGTACACCTTGGCTCTGAGGTCTTCCCTCGTGACCCTCAGGGTAACCGGCTTCTCAGACCACTTGGGGGCCTCCTGGGCAGCAATGCGCCTTCTCTCCAAGTAGTGGTGCCATACCCCGGACTTCTCCAAAATTTCAGCCATGGTCCCCAGATCTGCTGGGATCTCGCGGGGGCCAAGCCCTTGCCCTGAGGGCCCCGCACCTGCAGAAGTGGCAGGTATCAGCACAATTGAGAGACTGAAGTATAAACTCAAAGCAAGAAAAAGCACTGTCAAGTTAAATGACTTACCAGCAGAAGGACGCCCCCATCCACCGGCTTCCAGCTGGCTGCTGGAAGGTTGAGCTATCTCCCAACCACTTGTCCTCACAGAGGACCGTGCTACCAGACCCCTCTTCTCTGGGGCCTCACTATCAAAGAGGAAGAAGTCTCCTCAATCCTCACGATCCTCTTCCCCTTTGTTGCAAGGGCTTTCTCCCCTGAAGGATTCACTTCAGGGATCCCCTCTCTAGAAGGGGTTGCTGCAGGGGTCTCCTCCCTTGCAATGGTGGCTTCCACCTCCTCCTCCATAGGAGTGACCGTTGCCTCCTGTTGGCAAGAACTGCCAATAGCCTTGGCAGCCTGGCTACCCCTCCTCCTCATGGAGATAAGGATCTCCCCCACTGACATCTTACCCTTGGGAGGAAGCACCTTTCCCCTGGTGAGGATCTCCGCCGCGACCACATGCCCAGGCAAGTCTTCGCCTTGGGCTGGAGAAGGGCTTGCAAAGAGCCCAGACACGAAGGCTTCAACAGCAGCCTCCTCAGGAGAGATTGGCTGCACCACTGATATAGGCACAACCTCTATGGGAGCAGCATTATCTGCCTGCGCTCCCTCTGAGCCCTCTGCAGAAGGCATGGCCTCTTCAACAATGGAAGGAACTTCCACCTCCACTCTTCTGGCCTCCTCAGCAGCAGGCTCCTCGGCCTCCTCCACAACACTGGGGACTTCCCCCCCAACAGGCTTCTTAGCCTCTTCAGTTGAAGGGACTACTGCAAGCCCCCTGCTTCAGCAGGCCCCTTGGCCTCCTCAGCCGGCCTCGCCGTCTCTTCAGTTGAAGGGATCGCAGCAGATCCCTCTGCCTCTGCAGGCTCCCTGGCCTCTTCGGCAGCAGCAGAGGAACTCCCTTCACCAGGCTGCGCTGCTCCAGCAGCCACTCTCCTCTTCTTCTGATGTTGAGGGGACACCAATGACTTGGTGCTCGCCCTCTTCTTAGGCGGCTTAAGAACAATGCGTCCCAGCGCCTTGACAGCCCCAGCCGGGGCATCACCTCCAACTGCACATGCCCAATGCACCTGCTGAGCAGTGCGCATGGACGCTCTCTTGCCCTGCCCTTCGCCGGACTCCATGGAGGCATCTGCAAGCATAAGAAGAACTTCAGACCAGGTTTTACTAAAACCTCTTACACTTATACAATACACTCATAAATGTGTGAACGTACCTTTGGGACCTGCCAGTGCGGCATAGAAGGAGTCTATCATCATCCCACGATGGACGGGGGCCCATCCCTCGTACGGAGGGGGAACCTCAGGGTCCAGCACGAAGCCCGTGCTAATCCCAGCCCACCTCAGAGTGGTATCATCTAACTGAGCGGCGGAGAAGGGGAAGAACTCATCGCAAGCGCCCCTTGAGAAGACGTCGCCCAGCCAGTCCAGTAGTTGGACATATGCCTGCCACCGCACTCCTTCAGCGGTCAGTTCAGGCCTCCGCGCAATACTTTGCACGGATCATTGCGTCCTCACCACGGGGAAGTCCCATGAGTTTTCACGAGGCACGAAGAAGAAAGACCCATGCCAGTTGTGGTAGGATTTGGGCGGGATAGTGAAGGAGATGGAGTTGTTCCCTCCAACATTTATGGGAGTGACGTGAAAACGCACTCCCGCTCCTCGGCTCCAACCGGTAGAACCGATGGAAAACATCGGCAAAGGGCCTCACGCCGGCTAGGTGGCAGGCAACGATGAAGCCTGCTATGGTCAAGAAAGTGTTGGGCGCCAGCTGCGTTGGAGGCAGCCCCCACCCAGCGCATAAATCTTGCACCAACTACGGAAGGGGAAACCGCAATCCCGCCGCAAGCTGTGCCGTGTACAGGCACAGCACTCGGTTCTCCATGTTCTCCTCGGTGGCGGGCCAACCCATCTCCCGGCAGACACCCGAGCGGGACGAGAACACCGGCACCTTCCTCACAGCCGAAGGCCTCCACCAGATCCTGATGGATTTTCTCAAACTTCACCGTGGTCTTCTCCACGGGGGCAAGCACTGGACGAACGGCCTCTTTGGATTCCATCTCTGCAAAAAAGAAATCGAGCAACAAGCATTTTAAGTCGAAATGGCTCAACAGAGGCATTTCATCAAGCGCTCAGTGCGCTCAGAGAAACTTGAAGCACTCCCTGTGCTGGAAAACGAGATCTTACCTGATTCGTTTCCAGTGATGAAACGGAAGAAACAGTCGGCAAACGAGCGAATGAACGGCAAAATCTCGGGCGAAAAGTAGAAAACCACCTCAAGAAAGCTCTCAAATGCCGATAAACGGTTCAAGAACGCAATAATGCGGAATACGCTGCTCAGTGCGAAAGCAAGGAAATGTGAGAATGAAGATGAAAAGCTTCAAACTTCTCGAGTACGCTTTTTTAAGCCCGCCAAAATGAAAAACGCCTTTAAGCGTAGTTGGCCCCTGAGGCGTCACGTGCCAACATCTAGCGGTTAGTAAACCCCTCACCTTCCGTGTGGAAATGAAGAAACACTTTTCAAAAGCGTAATCGACTCCTGAGGCGCCACGTGCCGCGCCCCGTAACGGTTAGTAAACCTCCCATCTCCCATTATCTCTCCTGCTTTAAATGCTGAAGGGACCCTTCACTGCCAATTGCACCCGAACGGTCCGCAACTGGCCTGAGCGCCTTCGCCGGCTCCAAAGATTTGGAAAATGAACAGAGTACGGGGCCCTACCCATACTCTGCCTTCAGGAGGAGGCATCTTGGTACACTACCCAAGCGAATGCCCCCTCAAAAACTCACAAGGATCATGAAGGATCCAACACGAACTATCGGATCATAAAAGGTCTTCACTTGTGGCTACTACATCAGTCAGCAAAGTACTTTCAAAAAACGGAGTACAGGACCCTGCCCATACTCCGCTCTCAGGAGGAGGCATCTTGGTACACTACCCAAGCAAACGCGTCCTCGCGTCGCATCAGAATCATTCAAGGCCTTTTGAAAAGGTCTCACCCTTGTGGTCTCCAGTATCGCCTAAGCAAGGCCTCACCCTTGCAGTCTCCAGTCTCGCCTTCGCGGGTCTCCAGTCTCACCTGCGCGAGGTCTTGCCCTCGCAGGCCTCAAGTCTCGCCCGGACGACGTCTCATACTCGCCTTCGCGTCTCTTGGGCCTACGCGGGACACCCTCGCGGTCTCAGGTATCGCCCGTGCGATCTCACTCGCCTTCACGGGTCTTACTCCCGCGACCTCAACTCGCCTTCGCGAGGACTCTCTTGCCTATGCTGGCCTCGCCCAGATAAGGCCCTTATACTCAGGTTCGTGCGACCCTCACTCCTTATTTGGCTATATTCTATCTGGGCCTTCGCCCCTTGCAGGCCTTCGCCTGCCACTTGCTCCACTTGGAGATAGATCACTTGGTCATCTGACTTCAAGCAACCAATAAGGAGGTTAGCATGAGCCTAGGAGATCTTCACCAGATTCATACGCCAGACATTCTCTGACAAATGAATCACTTAAGGCGGTTTGCTGAGATCTTCATCATCACAGCCGCCTTATCTCCAATGAGACTGCGAGGGTGAGACCCGCAAATGCATAAGAGACCCGCGAAGGTGAGACCCGCGAAGGCATAAGAGACCCGCGAAGGCGGGCAGGGAGACCGCGAGGAGTAAGTCCTCGCGCAGGCGATACTTGAGACCACGAGTAAGACCTCGCGCAGGCGATACTTGAAACCGCGAGGAGTAAGACCTCGCGTAGGCAATACTTGAGACCACGAGGACTAAGACCTTGCGCAGGCGATACTTGAGACCGCTAGGAGTAAGATCTTGCGCAGGCAATACTTGAGACTGTGAGGGTGAGACCCCGCGAAGGCGATCTGGGAGACCGCGAAGAGCAAGACCTCGCGTAGGCGATCCGGGAGACCGCGAGGGGCAAGTCCTCGCGCTGGCGAGACTCGCGGAGCTCTGTTTCTGATGCGATGCGAGGACGCATTTGCTTGGGTAGTGTACCAAGATGCCTCCTCCTGAGAGCGGAGTATGGGCAGGGTTCTGTACTCCGTGTGTAGCCAGAGGATTGAATTTTGCGCAGAGTGCGATGACCTTTTATGATCTGATAGTGTTTGAAGAAAACTGTGTTGAGGGCGATAGCAGCCATAGAACTGAGTGAGTTTGTGTGGGGCGCGATGGCCTTTTTATAACCAGTGTGAGCCTCTGAGGGGGCATTTTGCTTGGGTAGTGTACCAAGATGCCTCCTCCTGAAGGCAGAGTATGGGCAAGGTCCCGTACTCTGTTATAATCCAAAGTCTTGGAGTTGGCCAGGGCGGCATGCCGCTTGTGGACCGTTTGAAGTGCAACGGAGGTGAGGAATTTCCCCAGTATTTAAAGCAGGAGAGATAACGGAAGGCGAAAAGTTTACTAACCGTTAGGGCGCTTGGCACGTGGCGCCTCAGGAGTGGATTACGCTTAAAAAATGCTTTTTCATTTCCACGGGTTTATAAAAGCGTGTCTGAGAAGATTTGTCACCGCACGCCGCCCGAGCCCGGTTGCGGAGGCGGGGGCGCCGGGACGCCGGAAGCGGAAGCCGGAATGGGAAGGAGTGGCAGGTCCATCGAGACCCGCCGCGCGTAGCGGACCCGAAAACGGAAGGATTGTGGAAGCAACCTAACGGAAATTTCATGCGTATAACCAAAATAAAATGCAACCATACAAGTCATGCACTAATAACGAGTAAGCCCCGCCCTCCGTGGGACGAGTGCTTACGCACCAAACACTCATACATACGAATTCACAGAACCTAAAATGTCTAGCAAGCGCCAAGCGCTCAGAGCAGATATAGAACAGAATATACAAATATATATACAGACACACAATCATCACAAAGAAATCAGAAAGTATGTACATGCAGCTACAGAGCCAAGCCTAGGACTAAGCATCAAATACCTCGCGGGATTCAGATCCAAAAGACAATCCCGGGCCGCAAGGTGAAGCTGCCGCAAAATACAACCGAGGTAGAACCTCACGGAACCCTACTCCGCAGCCGCTTATCAGTCTACTCGAAACCCAAAAATGTAACCCAAAGAAGGGTGAGTCCTAAAAGGACCCCGTAAGGGATAAGGGGTAAGGTAAGAATATGTAACCCTGCAAAACAGAAAGATAGCAAAATATGCAACAGAATACGGAATAACGTGTATGTACATAAAGTAGATCAGAGTCTCGAAGGACGTGCGATTCTAAATCTCCATAAACCTTATAATAAATCGGAGCGACAGCCTCCACTAAGGGAGTCGGAAGCCGAAGCTAATCTGAAGCATGGTGCACCAGTGGGTAGCGAACCCACAACTGTCGTAATATTAACAGACAGAGTATGCCATAAGGCATACTCCTACAAACTACAGAATATGCCCAAAGGCACAATATTCCGAAATACTAGCAGAACAGAAACGGAAACCAAAACATATACTTAGCTTACCAAAACACAGAACCAAACCCTTACCTCAAAATCCAGAGTATTGGACCGATTCTGGATAACACCTACACCGTGCCCCGAAACTTAGAACTCCTCTTTTCCTAACCACCGAAACTCAGAATCTGCCAAACCAAGTTGAATTAGCATCCTCATCAACCACACTACCAAATTACAACCCCCGACCCCAAAACCGAAAATCCGACAGAATTTTCCGTAAAATCCCAGATTTTCACAGAAACGTCAGAATTCAGAACCAACCTAGACAATGCAAGATTTCACACTGACAACCATCATACAATAAGCAGAACTGATCAAATCCAACCTTAAACCCTTCATTACCCGCCATTTTCCGATAATCCCGATTAATTGTAACTTTTTCATTCCTTAACCGAATTCAACATTTCAAACTTCCATCCACTCCTAAATTCAACCCCAACACCATATTAACATCCAATTCAACCAAAATGAACCTCTAACATTGAAAAAGAATCATTCAAAGATTCGGTTCTTAACCAACTTTTCATCCAACTTCCAAATCAATCCATTCAAGCTACCAAACAACCATTCTAACCACCAATTACATTCCTAAACCATGAATGCTATCCAATTGCACCCAAACAACAAAATCCAACATTGAACATACACCCATATATTCGGCCATTTAGGGGTTTTCACCTCAACTTGTTCTCCATCAAATTAAATCCACACACAAGCTTAGAATCATGCTAGAACTAACATACTTGAAGCATGAAACAAGATAACAAACACACACCATTTTGGAAAATCTTCCAAAAAATCGGCCAACATAGGGTTTCCTTCCAAGTTGTGTTTTCCAAAATCCAACACTTGATTAACACTCTCCTACCACCCAAGAACAACATACTAAAAGATGGGAGGAAGAGAATCATCCTAGTATGTAGTGAAGAACAAACCCAAAATTCTCAAAATCTCCTCTTTTCTTCATCAAACCTTAATTCCAACATGAAAAGAGTAGAAGGAAGGAAGCTTACCACAACTAGCAACCAATTTCTCTTTGATTTCCACAAAGAAGAAGAAAGTCAAGCTTGGAGATGAGCATCCATGGAGGTTTCGGCAGACTTGAAGAAGATGAAGAAGAAGAAGAAATGAAATAAGTCCACTTTTATGAAATAATAACCCTTATGTATTTTCCTTCCTTTTAACCCATACCTCCCTTCCTAAATTAAAATAGGACATGTGTCCCCAATAATCACACACACACACTTCTGCCGAAAAAAGAAAGGGCTGCTGCTGCCCATGCTGATTTCTTTTTAAATTTGCACCCATTTGCAAATTAACTCCCAATTTTTCCGAAAGCTCCAATTCTTTTTGCCCAAAAATAATTACCGAATTCCAAAATTAACGAAACTTGGACACAACCTTCAGAATATTATAACATTCACAGAACATTTTTCAGAAATTCGTTTACCTTTCCGGAGTGTCCTACCGAGCTCGCTGAACCCGAACCAGAACCCGACGTGCGAGCGTGTCAACCTGAACCGAAATTCCGTCACTCCAAAAATTCTATAAAAATTCCCATAAATTCCATCTTAAATTAAAACACAACTTACCCCAAAGCCGTCAGAAAATTTCCATCCCGAGCCCCGGGATTCCCGTCCCGAGCCCCGGGAGTCGCCCGGAACCGAACGTCCCGCCCCAAATATTAAACTCTACAACCACCTCCGGGACGTCTCCACGACTCCAAAACTGCGAACGGCTTCCCAAACTGAGATCTCGAGAGTGCTACCGAGCCCGCTGTACGTCCCGAGACGACCCCGACAACCCCCCGGCGCCAGAAAAATATTTTCGGCGGAAACGTCCGAGGGACCCACACGACCTCAAATACGGAAGGGTTCGCCAAAATGATACTCGGATAGGGCTCGGGAGCCGCCTGAACGCCGAAAACGTGACCGCGCAGGCTAAAGCCGGAGCCCGGGTCACCTTGGCCGCAACCCGCTCGGGGTGGCCGTAACATTCTCCCCCTTAGGACTCTTGGTCCTCCAAGAGCTGTATCAACCGCCAATCTCGCTCGGGGTATCGATCCCGAATGTCCTTCTCTGTCTCCCAAGTCGCCTCCCGGTCGGTATGATGTGACCACCGAACCTTGACCATGGGAATCAACTTGCTACGAGTCTCGACATCCCTATCCGTAAAGGCTACCGGTACCTCCCGATAAGAAAGATCGGGTTCACTGTACCTCCTCCACTGGAATCGCCCGAGTCGGATCCGAATGCACTTCTTCAACATGCTAACATGGAAGACATTGTGCACAGCAGCAGACTAGGAGGTAACGCCAACCGGTATGCCACCCTACCGACCCGCTCCGAGAATCTCATATGGGCCGATATACCGTGGGGCCAACTTGCCCTTCTTCCCGAATCGACTGTCCCGCGGATAGGTGCTACCTTGAGCCAAACCCTATCCCCAACCTCAAACTCCAGAGCCCTACGGCGGCGGTTCGCATAAGTAGTGGTGCGGTCGTTCGCGGCTTTGATCCGCGCTGAATCAATCTGATTTTCGCCGTAGTCTCCTCAATAAGCTCGGGTCCCAACTCAACCCTATCGACGCATCACCCCGGCAATGTGGTGTCATACACCTCCTCCCGCATAACGCCTCATATGGTGCCATACCAATCGTAGTCTGGAAGCCGTTGTTGTACGGAACTCAATCAAAGGCAATTGCTGGTCCCAATCTCCTCCAAAATCTAAAGTACAGCTCCGTAGCATATCCTCCAATATCTGAATCACCCGCTCCGATTGCCGTGCATGCATGGGTGATAAGCTGTACTCAGATGGAGTCGCGTGCCCAGCGCTTCATGAAAAGCCATCCAGAACCGTGCCGTGAAACGCGGATCACGGTCAGATACAATGGAGTATGGTACTCCATGTAATCGTACAATCTCACTGATGTAAAGCCGGGCAAGCTTCTCCAGAGGGTCCGTGATCCGAATAGGCAGAAAGTGTGCGCACTTTGTCAGCCGATCCACAATAACCCAGATAGCATCATGGCGGGACCGTGTCAGGGGCAGTGCAGTCAGAAAATCCATAGTAACATTGCCCCACTTCCGAACTGGAATGGGCAAAGTCTGCAGTGTCCCTGCCGGTTTCTGGTGCTCAATCTTCACCTGCTGACAAACGGCACACCTCGACACATGTGTGGCAATGTGCCTCCTCATCCCAGGCCACCAGAAGTGAGTACGCAGATCATGATACATCTTCTCACTCCCGGGATGAACACTCAATCTGCTCGAGTGCGCCTCCTCTAAAATCTCATTTCGGAGCTCTTGATCCTCCGGTACATAAAGGCGGTCTCGGAAGTATAGCAATCCCTGCCTATACTGAAATGCCGGTAACAAAGACCCCTTGTCCTCCCCAGATAACCTCTTCAGCCCCGGATCTCTACCTTGCGCCTCGCGCACTCTATCAAGCCACTCAGAATGTATAGTAAGTGTGTATAGCTGAGCACGCTCCCAGAGCTTCCACATGTGCCATAGTCACATCAGATCACTCTCCTCGGATCGGTCACCAACAACTCCTCCCTTGACCATACCGGTATACTTCCTTCTCAGTGCATCGGCATCCGTGTTGCCCTTACCATAGATGTACTCGATACTGCAATCTTAATCCTTAATGTTTTCGAGCCATCTGCGCTGCCTCATGTTAAGCTCCTTCACAGTAAACAGATATTTCAGACTCTTATGGTCGGTAAGAATCTGAAATTTGTTACCAAGCGAGATAATGCCTCCATTGTTTCAGCGCATAGATCACTGCAGCCAACTCCGGATCGTGTGTCGGATAGTTCAGCTCATGCGGTCGCAGTGCCTCGACCCATAAGCTATCACATTCCGATCTGCATCGGCACACACCCCAAACCGGATGTGGAAGCATCCGTATAAATCACATACGGTAAGCTCGGATCTGGAAGAGTCAGAATCGGAGCGTTAGTCAACTGCCGTTTCAACTCCTGAAAATTCTGCTCGCACCTTTCAGACCAGATAAACGGTTGACCCTTCTTGGTCAACTGCGTAAGCGGAGATGCCGAATAGAAAACCCCGATGCGAACCTCCGATAATATCCTGCTAATCCCGGGAAGCTCCCGATCTCCGTACCGTGGTAGGTTGTTTCCGATCTGAATCTGCTCTCACCTTCTCTGGGTCCACAGACAGACCATGCTCGAAATAACATGTCCCGGAAAGGTGACCTCCCGGATCAGAACTCACACTTTGAGAACTTAGCGTAAAGCTGATGTTCCCAAAGTGTCTGTAACTACCCTCGGATGCTCCCGATGCGAGTCCGCATCCCGAGAGTATATCGAATATCATAAATGAAGACCACCACAAAGAGTCCAAGTGCGGCGGAACACCCGATGCATCGGATCCATGAATGCTGCCGGAGCATTGGTCAGCCCAAATGGCATGACCGTAAACTCAAAGTGTCCATACCGGGTGCGGAAAGCGGTCTTAGGTATATCCTCCTCCTTCACCCTAAGCTGAAAGTATCCAGATCGCAGATCAATCTTCGAGAACTCTCGAATCCCGAAGTTGATCAAAAAGATCGTCTATCCTCGGCAACGGATACTTGTTCTTCACGGTAAGGGCATTCAACCGTCTCGTAGTCTATACTGAGTCGGAGTGTCCCATCTTTCTTCTTTACAAAGCGAACCGGAGCACCCCACGGCGAAGTGCTCGGTCGGATGAAGCCCTTCTGCTGTAATTCCTCCAATCGCTTCTTTAACTCCTGCATCTCGAAATGGGCATCCGATAAGGGGAATAGATATCGGAGCGATGCCCGACTGCAGGTAAATCTCAAACACAATTTCCCGCTCTGGTGGTAATCCGGGCAACTCCTCCGGAAATACCTGCGGAAAATCCCGAACTACCGGTATACTAGCTAGCCTCAACCTAGTATCCGCCTCATTCAGATCGAAGCATTCCCCCACACCAACTACCGACACTGGTCCAGAATGCGCAACTCGTGCTATCTTTGTGCGATAGTCAAACCGATCGGAGTCGTGAGAGGTAGTACCTCTCCGGATACCATAATGGTACGGGCTGCACAATCAATGTGCATGAGAATTCTTGGATAGCCAATCCATCCCAAGAATAACATCATAGTTCGGCGTGTCCGTAACCAACAAGTCCGATACTATCGATGTCCGCCTACGGATATAGTACAACCCCGAACCATCCCATTGGAAAACGGCCCGACTCAGCGGTTTTACTAAATACATCTGCGACAAAGTACTAACAGGCAGGTGCAGAGATGTAACACATTTCTGTGCTACAATAGAAATAGACGCTCCTGTATCAAATAACGCATGAACAGATGTATCATTCAGAAATACAGTACCTTGCAAGACTCCCTGCTGAGTCGAGCCTCCCTGCTGGCTGGGGCCCACCTGCTGACTGGGTCCTCCCTGATGACTAGGGCCTCCCGGCCGACTAGGACCTCCTCGCTCTATCTCGAAAACGCGTCCCAGCTCTAGACTGCTGCGGTGGAGGGGGAGGCTGAAGCTGTGGTCGATGCTGACGACTCGGGCCACCCCGCTGAAACCCACGCCCTCGCGGTGAGTTGGGCGGTGCCCGAGACTGCGGACGCTGAAAACTACCAGAACCCTGCCCCACCGTCTGAGGGCAGTCCCGTACCCAGTGAGTATCCGACCCGCATCGCAAACACCGGCCCTCCTGCCGGTAACAAGGTCTACCGGGTGATACCCACCACAAGTCGGACAAGGTCGTGAGGGTGGTGCTCCCCCTACCTCCACTAGGCGCCGGAGTGCATTGCGCCGTCGAGAACCTGCCGGGGTCCTGCTGCGTGGAACCCCTCGAAGTCCCCCGACCTCTGCGAGGTGAGGCGACTCTCAACATCCTCTGCTCAAGGAGGCCGAGCCTTGTGAACTGCCTCCCGTAGGTAGTAATATCCAATGGCCTCGAGCCCATCATGCTCGGGCGCGATCGACGGATGAACCTCTTCGCCTTCTCCTCCTCCATACCGTGGTACTGCGGTGCGTAGTGGATAAGCTGTCAAACTCCCTCTCATACTCTGCGGCAGTCTGTCTCCCTGCTGAAGCTCGTCAAAGCTGTGCCTGTCGCAGATCCCTAGCTGCAGCCCGATGAACCTCCGATGGAACAGTGCGTAAAGCTGCTCCCAAGTGACCTCCACCTCCCGACCGGGTGCCAGCCCCGCATTCGCCCTCGGGCGCCTGAAGGCTCCTCCACCAATGATCTGCTCCCTCCTGCCCAGTTGAACGTGGCAAGGGTTACCATCAGCGTGGAAGGTAAGTGTAACCTCCCGGGAGCTTATCAATCTCCATGAACCGAGTCTCCGCCGCCTCGGGACCTCCCTTACCATCAAACTTCCTAGGGTTCAACCGCTGGAACCTCTCCAACAACCGGACATCATCAGAATCAGAGTGATGCCCCAAACCTCCCCGTCGTCGGTGGGTTCGACGGGTGGTATCAGAATCCAGCTCAATAACCCTTCGTCGCTGTCGAGGGGGCTGATGTGTCTCCTGGTCAGAACGATCGGAGCGAGATGTGGAGCTACGCTCTGGTCGTACCCTCCGAGATCGCGGGTTCCTGCGCTCCGCGTCCTCCTCAGACTCACTCTCAGATCGGGCCCGTACATGAGTGTGGGTGGTAGTCCGGGTGTGGCTACTCACTCTCCCATCAGTATGCACAGACGGTGCGACGACCGAATCCTCCCGCACTGTGGTCTTGGAACCTGCTCCGGTACTAGTGTCCTCAACAACTGCTGGACCTGCTCCAGCACATGAACCAAAGCAGTGGTAGACCCCTGACCCTGCTGCACAACCGGTGGCGGGGTATGTACCCGCTCTGGCTCAGAATGCCCCTGTCTCTGCTCTCTACCTCTCGGAGGTGTGGGATTACGGTCCCCTCCCTCCGGTCGCAAATCACGCTGTCGGCGCGTGTTAACCATTCCTGAAACATTTCGGACCAAACAGAGTCCAAAACAATCAGTTACCTCTAACCCCTACGAAACTAGCGGCTGACTTTCTAAGGCTCGTAGTGCAATGCGATACTTAACTCGAAGTTATTTTGTAAAACAATATAATCACGCATTTCACATAATCACGGAAGCAATTCATGCTTATTTCACCAAATTCTTTTCCTAACACACAATTTTACGTACGAAACTTTTCCACAATCCTTTACTTGTAACACTTTTACCAAAGTCCCGAAGTTACGGATTCCGTACTCTGCAACCACGGGATAACTTGAAGGACCAAACTTTGCTCCACAATTTTATTTTGAAGTGGTTCGAGTAAGGAGGTGGCCAATCTCCGTACCAAACCATTCTAAAATAAAATGTGGAACAATAGTTGTCACTACAAGTCACCACTGACGACCAATATGGTCACTTACCTGCTCTGATACCAACTTGTCACCGCACGCCGCCCGAGCCCGGTTGCGGAGGCGGGGGCGCCGGGACGCCGGAAGCGGAAGCCGGAATGGGAAGGAGTGGCAGGTCCATCGAGACCCGCCGCGCGTAGCGGACCCGAAAACGGAAAGATTGTGGAAGCAAGCTAACGGAAATTTCATGCGTATAACCAAAATAAAATGCAACCATACAAGTCATGCACTAATAACAGAGTAAGCCCCGCCCTCCGTGGGACGAGTGCTTACGCACCAAACACTCATACATACGAAATTCACAGAACCTAAAATGTCTAGCAAGCGCCAAGCGCTGAGAACAGATATAGAAACAGAATATACAAATATATATACAGACATACAATCATCACAGCAAAATCAAAGTATGTACATGCAAACTACAGAGCCAAGCCTAGGACTAAGCATCAAATACCTCGCGCGGGATTCAGATCCAAAAGACAATCCCGGGCCGCAAGGTGAAACTGCCGCAAAATACAACCGAGGTAGAACCTCACGGAACCCTACTCCGCAGGCCGCTTATCAGGTCTACCTGAAACCCAAAAACAGAACCCAAAGAAGGGTGAGTCCTAAAAGGACCCCGTAAGGGATAAGGGGTAAGGTAAGTATATGTAACCCTGCAAAAGCAGAAAGATAGCAATATATGCAACGAAATACGGAATAACGTGTATGTACGAAAAGTAGATCGAGTCTCGAAGGACGTGCGATTCTAAATCGCCATAAACCTTATAATAAATCGGAGCAACGACCTCCACTAAGGGAGTCGGAAGCGAAGCTAATCTGAAGCATGGTGCACCAGGTGGGGTAGCGAACCCACAAGCTGTCGTAATATTAGACAGTATGCCATAAGGCATACTCCTACAAACTACAGAATATGCCCAAAGGCACAATATTCTGAAATACTAGCGGAACAGAAACGGAAACCAAAACATATACTTAGCTTACCAAAACACAGAACCAAACCCTTACCTCAAAATCCAGAGTATTGGACCGATTCGGATAACACCTACACCGTGCCCGAAACTTAGAACTCCTCTTTTCCTAACCACCGAAACTCAGAATCTGCCAAACCAAGTTGAATTAGCATCCTCATCAACCACACTACCAAATTACAACCCCAGGCCCAAAACCGAAAATCCGGCCAAATTTCCGTAAAATCCCAGATTTTCACAGAAACGTCAGAATTCAGAACCAACCTAGACAATGCAAGATTTCACACTGACAACCATCATACAATAAGCAGAACTGATCAAATCCAACCTTAAACCCTTCATTACCCGCCATTTTCCGATAATCCCGATTAATTGTAACTTTTTCATTCCTTAACCGAATTCAACATTTCAAACTTCCATCCACTCCTAAATTCAACCCCAACACCATATTAACATCCAATTCAACCAAAATGAACCTCTAACATTGAAAAAGAATCATTCAAAGATTCGGTTCTTAACCAACTTTTCATCCAACTTCCAAATCAATCCATTCAAGCTACCAAACAACCATTCTAACCACCAATTACATTCCTAAACCATGAATGCTATCCAATTGCACCCAAACAACAAAATCCAACATTGAACATACACCCATATATTCGGCCATTTATTGGTTTTCACCTCAACTTGTTCTACTTGATATTATATCCACACACAAGATTAGAATCATGCTAGAACTAACATACTTGAAGCATGAAACAAGATAACAAACACACACCATTTTGGAAAATCTTCCAAAAAATCGGCCAACATAGGGTTTCCTTCCAAGTTGTGTTTTCCAAAATCCAACACTTGATTAACACTCTCCTACCACCCAAGAACAACATACTAAAAGATGGGAGGAAGAGAATCATCCTAGTATGTAGTGAAGAACAAACCCAAAATTCTCAAAATCTCCTCTTTTCTTCATCAAACCTTAATTCCAACATGAAAAGAGTAGAAGGAAGGAAGCTTACCACAACTAGCAACCAATTTCTCTTTGATTTCCACAAAGAAGAAGAAAGTCAAGCTTGGAGATGAGCATCCATGGAGGTTTCGGCAGACTTGAAGAAGATGAAGAAGAAGAAGAAATGAAATAAGTCCACTTTTATGAAATAATAACCCTTATGTATTTTCCTTCCTTTTAACCCATACCTCCCTTCCTAAATTAAAATAGGACATGTGTCCCCAATAATCACACACACACACTTCTGCCGAAAAAAGAAAGGGCTGCTGCTGCCCATGCTGATTTCTTTTTTAAATTTGCACCCATTTGCAAATTAACTCCCAATTTTTCCGAAAGTTCCAATTCTTTTTGCCCAAAAATAATTACAGAATTACAAAATTAACGAAACTTGGACACAACTTTCAGAATATTATAACATTCACATAACATTTTTCATAAATTCGATTACCTTTCCGGAGTGTCCTACCGAGCTCGCTGAACCAGAACCAAAACCCGACGTGCGAGCGTGTCAACCTGAACCGAAATTCCGTCACTCCAAAAATTCTATAAAAATTCCCATAAATTCCATCTTAAATTAAAACACAACTTACCCCAAAGCCGTCAGAAAATTTCCATCCCGAGCCCGGGATTCCCGTCCCGAGCCGGAGTCGCCGAACCGAGCGTCCCGCCCCAAATATTAAACTCTACAACCACCTCCGGGACGTCTCCACGACTCCAAAACTGCGAACGGCTTCCCAAACTGAGATCTCGAGAGTGCTACCGAGCCCGCTGTACGTCCCGAGACGACCCCGACAACCCCCCGGCGCCAGAAAAATATTTTCGGCGGAAACGTCCGGGGGACCCACACGACCTCAAATACGGAGGGGTTCGCCAAAATGGTACTCGGATAGGGCTCGGGAGCCGCCTGAACGCCGAAAAATGTGACCCGCAGGCTAAAACCGGAGCCCCGGGTCACCCGGTCGCAACCCGCTCGGGGTGACCGTAACAAGATTGATGTCACCGCACGCCACCCGAACCCGGTAGCGGAGGCGGGGGCGCCGCGACGTCGGAAGCGGAAGCCGGAGTGATCTGAGAAAGGCAGGTCCATCGAGACTGCGCGCGTAGCGGACCAGCGAAGCGATTGTGGAAGCAACCTAACAAAAATTTCATACAAATAACTAAAATAAAATCAAAACATACAATTCGTGCATCGCAGAGTAAGCCTCGCCCTCCGTGGGCGAGTGCTTACGCACCAAACATAGATACATGCGAGTTCACAGAACCTAAGGTGTCTAGCAAGCGCCAAGCGCTCAGAATATGCAACAGAACAGAATATATATACAAACATATACAATCATCACAACAATAAAACAGAAAGTATGCACATGCAGCTACAGAGCCGACCCTAGGCCTAAACGTCAAAATACCACGCGCGGGATTCAGACCAAGTAGACAAAATCCCAGCTCGGAAGGTACTGCTGCTGCTCAACACAACCAAGGCAGAAGCCTCGCGGAAAACTACCCCGCTGGCTGCTTACTGGACCTACGAAATCCAAAAACAGAACCCAAAAAGGGTGAGTCCTAAAAGGACCCCGTAAGGGATTTGGGGTAAGATAAGCATATGAAACCCTGCAAAACAGAAAGATAGCAATATACAGAATATATGCAACTGAATACAGAATATCGTGCATGCAATAAAACAGATCAGAATACTGAAGGATGTGCGATACTAAATCGCCATAAACCCTTATAACCAATCGAGCAGCGGACCTCCCTCTAAGGGAGTCAGAAGCCGAAGCTATTACAGAAGCATGGTGCACCAGCTGGGGTAGCGAACCCTCAACTGTCGTAGGGTTAACAGACAGAGTATGCCATAAGGCATACTCCTACAAATTACAGAACGTACCTTAAAGCAGAAATTTCCGAAATACCTGCAAAACAGAAGTGCAATAACACATACACCTACAGACTACAGAATATGCCCTAGGCATATAATACTAAAATACTTACAGAACAGAAAGTGAAACTAAACATACACCTATCTTACCAAAAATAGCAGAACCAAACCCTTACCTCACAAATCCAGAGTATTAGACCGATTCTGGACAACTTCCATAACACGACCCGAAACTCAGAAACTTCTCTTTTCCTAACTTCCGAACCTCAGAATCTGTCAATTCAAGCTGAATTAGCAACCTTACCAACCATACTACCAAACTACACCCCCGACCCCAAAACCGAAAATCCGGCAGAATTTCGGTATAATTCCAGATTTCCACAGAAACTTCAGAATTCAGAACCAACCTAGACAATGCAAGATTATACATCGACAAACATCATACAATAAGCAGAACTGATCAAATCCAACCTTAAAACCCTTCATTACCCGACATTTTCCGATAAATCCGCATAAATGCAACTTTTCCAATTCTTACCCGAAATCAACGTTTCAAACTTCTAACCACACCTAAATTCAACCCCAATTCCACTTTAGCATCCAACTCAACCAACATCAAACCCCAACATAGAAAAAGAATCATCCAATAATTCGGCTCCTTTGCCAATTTTTATCCAACTTCCAAATCAATCCATTCAAACTTCCAATCAATCATACTAATCACCAATTTCACTTCTAAACCAAGAATGCTATCCAATTGCATCCAAAACAACAAAATCCAACAATGAACATCATCTCATAAATTCGGCCAAAAGTGGGTTTTTCAACCCAACTTATTTTCCATCAAATTGAATCCATACATAAGCTTAGAATCATGCTAGGATTAACATACTTGAAGCATGAATCAAGATAACAAACACACATCATTATTAGAATTTCCAAGAAATTCGGCATTTTGGGGGTTTTCATCCAAGGTATGTTTTCCAAAATCCAACACTTGATTAACACTCCCCTACAACCCAAGAACAACATACTAAAATATGGGAGGAAGAAAATCATCCTAGATGGTAGTCATGAACAAACCCATATTTCACAAATCTCTCTTTTTCCATCCAAATCTTACTTCCAACAAGAAAAGAGAGCAAGGGAGGAAGCTTACCACTTTTTGGAGTCCACATTTGGTGAAAATCAGCCAAGAAAATGAATAACCCAATTCTTTAAGAAAAATGGTGGCTTTTGCGGCAAAGAGTCGGAGAAATTAACGAAGCTGAAGGAGATATGAAATGAAAATAGCTCTGTCGCTTTCCACAATCCTTTAAAACTCTTTCCTTTCCATCTCTAATATGGGCATGACAAGTGTCCTCTTTCCTTTACATCATTAATATGGGCATGACAAGTGTCCTTTCCCCTTTGGTCAACACTTAAGAGTTATCCTTATCCACCAGAAATCTGAAATTTGTCTAAGTCATGCCTTCTTCGGGAGAAGGCCCATGCCTTCTTTGGGAGAGGGCCCCTGCCTTCTACGGGAGAGGCCACCTGCCTTCTACGGAAGAGGGCACCTGCCTTCTACGGAAGAGGGCACCTGCCTTCTACGGAAGAGGGCACTCTGCCTTCTACGGAAGAGGGCACTCTGCCTTCTACGGGAGAGGGCACTCTGCCTTCTACGGAAGAGGGCACTCTGCCTTCTACGGGAGAGGGCACTCTGCCTTCTACGGAAGAGGGCACTCTGCCTTCTACGGGAGAGGGCACTCTGCCTTCTACGGGAGAGGGCACTCTGCCTTCTACGGGAGAGGGCCCCTGGCCTCTTCAGCGAACGTCCCACCCCAAAATATTTTATAGCGTAAAATGCTCCGGGACGTTCCCACGATTCCAAATCCGTAAACGGTTTCCCAATCCGAGGTCCCGGGAGCGCTACCGAGCCTGCTATACACCCCGAGACAAGTCCCGTCCCCCCTTCGGGAGAGGGCCATGTCACCCATGGGAGAGGGCCATGTCCCCTATGGGAGATGACCATGTCCCCTATGGGAGAGGACCCATGGCCTCTTCAGAGGACACTTAGTACCGCAAATACGCAAGGGCTTGCCAAAAGTCACTCGAACAAGGCTCGAAGCCATCGACCGCCAAAGCCCGATCCTGCGGACCAAAATCGAAGCCTCCGGTCACCCGGTCTCAACCCGCTCGGGCTGGCCGTAACAATTGAAACTGTTTATCTTCAGTTTCGCATTCCTTCGCTATCGTGTTGAGTAGCCTTTTCGCTTTCTTGCGTGTTTCAACTGCTCAGTCGATTGTTGCAAGTGCTCTTGTGGTGATTCTTTGCTCTCCGTTCGTAACTTCGCCGTCCGTTCGTGCGTTTGTTGCTCGCCTTTCCGTTCTCTTCACCGGTGATTAATCAGGTAAGATTTTGTTTTCCGAGCACAGTGAGTGCTTTTCTTAGCACAGTGAGTGCTTGACAAAATGCCTCTATTGGATTCTTGCGATTTATACGCCTGTTGCGCAATTTTTTGCAGGAATGGAGTCCAAGGAAGCCGTGTGTCCGGTGATTGCTTCCGTGGAGAAGACCACGGCGAGCATGGACAAGATTCACCAGGAAATGGTGAAGGCCTTCTTCCCAGTGGAGAAGGTTTTGGTGTATACTGCCCGTTTGGGCGCTTGCCGGGTGTTGGGTCTGCCGCCGACCGAAGAAAATTTGGAGAACGAGGTGCTGTGTCTGCATGCAGCCACGGCTTACGGCGAGGCTGCGGTTTCCTTGTCCGCCGCTGGTGCAGGATCTGCGCCGAGTGGGGCTTCCACCGTCGCAGTTGGCGCCCAACACTTTTCTGACCATCGCAGGCTTCACCGTTGCCTGTCGGATGGCTGGTGCAAAACCGTTCACCGACGTCTTCCGACGGTTTTATCGTCTGGAATTGCGCAGCGGGAGCGCATTCTTCCACGTGACCCCCATAAACGTTGGGGAAACAACTCTATCTCCTTCATCGCTGCTCCAAAATCCTACCACTCTTGGCATGGATCCTTCTGCTTCCTGCCTCGCGACAACTCATGGAAATTCCCAGTTGCGAGGACGCAGCGATCAGTGCAGAGCATCGCGCGGAGGCCTGAGCTGAGTTCTAACGGGCTGCTGTGCCAGGCATGGTTGGATGATGTGTTTGCGAGGAGCGCCTGTGATGAAATCTTCCCCTTCTCTGCTACCCAACTTGACGAGACAACATTGAGGTGGGCTGGGATCAGCACTGGCTTCCTGCTAGATCCTGAGTAGCCCCCGCCATATGAGGGATGGGCCCCCACCCATCGCGGGGAAGTGGTAGATGCCCTTACCGCAGCACTGGCAGGGCCCAGAGGTATGTTCTTCATAAGTGCGTTGTATTAAAGTAGATTTTTAGCGAACACAGTCTGAAGTCTCTTGTTTGCAGATGCCTCCATTGAGTCAGCGGCGAGGCAAGAGAGCGTCCATGCGTCTTTGCACGCATGCAGGTGCACATGGCCTGCGCATTTGGGAGGGATGCCCCCGCCGGGGTTGTCAAGGCGCTGGGCCCTATTGTCCCTGCGAGGAAGAAGAGGAGTGCCACCAGGCCACTGGTGTCCCAACAAGGAGAGAAGAAGAGGAAAGTGGCTGCTGGCGATGTGCAGCCTGGAGAAGGGAGCGCCTCCGCCGTTGCTGAAGAGGCCAAGGGGCCTGCAGAGGCAGAGGGATCTGCAGCGGTCCCTTCTATTGAAGAGGACGTGGAGCCTGTTGGGGAAGAGGTCCCCGCCACCGTAGAAGAGGCCATAGAGCCTACGGAGGAGGCAAGGCTGGAGGTGGAGGTACCCCCAAGTGCTGATGAGGCCACGCCCAATGTAGAGGGCTCAGAGTGGGTGCGGGCGGACACCGCTGCTCCTATAGAGGCTGTGCCCGTATCAGTGGTGTAGCCAGTCCCTCTTGAGGACCCCGTCATTCTTGAGGCCTTCGTGTCTGGGCTCTTCTTGAGCCCTCCTCAAGGTTAAGGCGAAGTCCTGCCTGGGCACGTGGTCGCGGCAGAGATTGCTGCTAAAGGGAATGCGCCCCCTCAAAGAGGCAGGATGTCAGCAGGGGAACTCCTGCTATCCATGAGGAGGAGGGGCAAACAGGCTGCTAAGGCCATCAGCAGTTCTGGCCAGCAGGAGGCAGTGGTCACTCCTGCGGAGGAGGAGGTGGTGGTCACCCCTGTAGGGGAGGAGATGGCCATTACTGCAGGGGAGGAGGCCCCCATGGTGATTCCTTCAGGGGAGGAGGCCCCTGAGGTGATTCCTTCAAAGGAGGAGGCCCTTGGCGCGAATGGGAAAGAAGTCTTGAGCTTTCAGGAGGTTTCTTCCTCTTCTGATAGCGAGCCCCCTGGGGAGGGGGCACTGGTGGCGTAGACCTCTGCGAGGACAAGTGGTTGGGAAGCATGGGTGCAACCTTCTGCTGGTAAGTCACTTATTTAAAGATTGTGTCCCAACTTTTTCGGTGGTACTGATATTTGTAATCTGTTGAAGGTGCGGGGCCTTCTGGGCAATGGAGCGGTCCTCACGAGGTCCCGGCGGACCTGGGGACCACGACCGAGATCTTGGAGGAGACTGGGGTATGGCCCCATTACTTGGAGCGGAGGCGTGTTGCTGCTGCGACAGCCCCCAAGTGGTCTGAAAAGCCGGTTACACTGAGGGTCACGAGGCAAGACCTCAGTGCCAAGGTGTACCAGGAAGAGGGAAAGTCTCTGCGTGAGGCGTGGGACCCGGTCTTCTTTCTCAACAATGACAATTCCTTGTTGTTGGGAGGGGAGAAAACCCTCTTATCGTGTCTGGAGGGGCTGCGCACCCCTTATGATAGGGAGGTGCTAGGGCGAAGCCTAGACTCCCCTGCTGAGCTCATGAAGGAGTCAGCCAAGCAGAATCTGCGGGTAAGACAACCTTTGGTCTTTGTTTCATAAGTTTTGTTCTTCTTTCTGTCTTGCTGAATGGACTTGGATGCATGCCGCCGTTCAAGGGTACGCTGCCATGGAGCAATGGCATGACTTTCTCAAGTATGCCAACAGGCGGGACGACGCCCAAATTGCAGAGATAGAGTTGGGGAGCTGGAAGCTGCCCGGGGAGGGAAGAGGAGCAGGCCAAGAGAGTGGCCCAGCTGGAGACCTGGTGCGACTACCTTAACAAGGAGCGGACCGCTTGTAGGCTGCTCCGATGGGAGCAGGCCAGTCTGATTGATGCTTTTCAGCACCGTTTCATTCAACAGGAAGCAGAGCTGGAAGCCAAGAAGATTGAGGCTGCTGTCCTGAAGGAGTCACACCTCTCCCTGGAGGCTGACACGAAAGCTGCCCTTGCGGAGGCAAAGGCTGAAGTTGAGCTGGCGAAGGCTGCAGCTGAAGAGGTGAAGCGCCAGTCTACTGCCCAGGCCGAGCTGGCAGAATAGAAGGCAGAAGAGACCAGGCTTGCTGTCGAGGAAACCGCGAAGGCACATTTGGAGGTCACCACTGATCTTAAGAAAGCGGTGGCCTCAGTATGGGAGATGGAGAAAGCTTTGGGCCTTCCTCCCTTTGCAGATGAGGACCGTGAGTCCCCTTCTTCCATCAAGGTGCCCATTCCCGCGAGGATGCCCCGACTGATGGAGAAGCAGGGGCTGGCTGCGATGCTGCTTCTAAGTGGAGAAGGCGTTCCCAGAGCTAAGTCTTGGGACTCTGGATGCTGCGAATACCAGCGATCCAGCGGTAGAGGCCCTGCTCAACTGGGGAGAACAGGGTAGGAAAATGGGAGATACATGGTACGCCATGTTGGACTAGGGCGGAGGCTCCAATTTGTGGATGACCCCCCCTTTTTTGTATAAGATGGATACCTGCAATTCTTGCATAATTTTGACAGTAATAATGAAGTAAAATTTTGATTTACCTTCATTGTTTGTAGCCTCGCTTTTGTCTTGCGATAGCATTGAGATTTCTCCATGTGGAAAGTCTGGGGGCTCGCGAAGGCGACTCACACAGAGACCTTCCCGCGATATTGCAGGCGGGTAGCCGGCCTGCAAAGTGCGCTGTAATAAGGAAGTATGGCGGAGAAGCGCGGCGGAAAGCGTGGCAGGAGCATCGAGCTCAAATAACAGAACAGTCGAGAAACATCTAGCAACCTAAGAACTCATACAAGGCAAGCACACATAATAATCCAACTTCCACCAAACATGCAGTTCATGGTAAATCAAACTTCGAACATCGCCACAACACAGAAGCACCAAATCCACAATATCACAACAAATCCAATATAGGCAAGTCGGGGCTCCGCCCACGACTCAGAAGACAAACAAGTGCAGATTATATCTCAAATTACACATCATATACAAATTCATGATCTGATCTACATGCATGCAGTTACAGCTACAGAGCCATATAACAAAGTCCTATAAATACCTAGCGCGGAATCAGAAGCCTCTCACTCGAGGATCCCCGCACGTAGTACTGCTGCTGCAACCAAAACCCCAAAACGTAGTAAGCACCGCGGATCCCTACTCCGCCGGTTGCTTGTCAGGACGGCCTGAAAGTGGTAAACAAATAAAAGGGTGAGTCCTCGAAAGGACGCAGTAATGGCTAATGGTAAAACGCAGTTTGCTCAAGTGGCAACAAACTGAACCTGCAAAACAGAATATCACAAGCATATATATACACATATGAACATATAACATAAGGTAAACCGGAATCCCAATCATATGCGGTCCAACCGCCAGAACGACCCATAACGACAGCCCTCTCACAGAGGTCAGAATATACGTAATGTAATGTAATGTAAAGCACGGTACCGGCCGGGGTCGCGATCCCCAAACTGTCGTAGGGTCACGAAGTATATCGGCACCCCAAGTGAGGATATACACAGAATGTCGGCACCCTCCAGTGCAGACACCACGTAACAGATCCAAGAAGTACCCGTGGCCTCTAAGAGCATCCGGGACTCGTCACAGAACAGAACCATACAACAATAATAACGCATAAGTATAAACAGAAGTATCATCACCTGATGTACATATACAGAACAGAATAGGAACCGTTACTCCGTGGCCATCCGGAGTTGAGACAAACGTACATACGTTTACCATATGACGGGTCTCGGATCACCGAACCACCGTCCTCACTGAACCCGCCTCAACTAAATCCGATACACATCAAATAACTCCCAGTGTATAACGAGAGAAGTTGAGCCCTTACCTCGAAACGCGCCCCCGCAGCCCAAAACTCGGGAAATCCCGATTCCCGGCCCGAAACGTAAAACTTGGCTCTTACGGTCCCACGCTACTCCAACCACGCAGAATCAAGCTGTACAACCATAATTGAGTCAGAACATATCCAAACAAATCCCAGAACCAACTCCCGCACAATCCCGCACTTTTCTTCAAGATTCACAGAAAGCTCGGTTTCACAAACCGAGCCTGAACATTGTTATTCATACACCACCAAACCCATTCCAACCTTTAAATCCACATTCCAGACACTTTTCCTGGAAAACCCGCATAAACCTAACTTTTCCTATCATTGTCCGAAAATGATGTTTCAAACACCATTACGAACCTACTTCCATCCACAATACCAATTTAGCATCCAATCCAACCAAAAACAAACCCCAACATGGAAAAAGAATCATTTCTAGTTTCGGTTCTTCACCCAATTTTCACCCAACTTCCATTTCAATCCAAACAAAGTTCCATTTGCACTCTTAAATCACCAATTACAATTCTTAAGCAAGATTACTAACCAATTTCACCTAAACAACCAAAAATCAACATAAACCCTAGCATGAAGATTTCGGCCAAATGGGGGTTTTTTACTCAACTTGTTTTCCATCAAATTAAAACCATAGATAGTCTTAGAATCATGCTAGGAACAACATACTTGAAGCATGATTCAAGAACACAAACACACACAATTTTGGAAAAATCACCATTAATTTCGGCAATTAGGGTTTCTTCCGACCAACATGTTTTTCCAAAATCCAACCATAGATTCTTACTCCCCTCAAGCCCAAGAACAACATACTAAAAGATGGAAGGAAGAGGATTACTCTAGCATGTAGCCAAGAGTAAACACAAAGCTTGAAAACCCTCTCTTTATCCACTCAAAACATGTTCTCAACATGGAAAGAAGATGAAAGGGAGAAGCTTACCAATTTTGGAGCTTAAATCCTTGAAGTTTTCAGCAAGGGATGATGAAGAACATGGAGCTCAAGGTTGAAGATGGAGGCTGCAGGAAGAAGAACGAAGGAGAGAAGAAAAGAAATGAAATTCTAACTCATTTTATGAAATAATAGCCATATATATATTTATCCTCCTTTTCCAACTTTAATAATAAATGGACAAGTGTCCAGCCCAACTGCTGCAGCCGACCTAGCCCAAAATCTGACCCAAAAATATTATTGCCTTTTGGGTTAATAACAACTTAACCCCCCAATTCTCCAAATCTTTGCAATTAAATCCCAAACACAAGTAACAACCTCCAAATGGGACCAAAACTGACCACAACCCTCAGAATAACATAAAATACCCAAATCTTCTTTCCAAAGTCCATTTGGAAAATCAGAGTGTCCTACCGGGCCCGCTGAACCCGAGTAAGTCCCGACGTGCACGTGTACTAGCCCGAATCAAATATCACACCACAACCAACAATTCACAAATATTACCATAAATTCCGTCTTAAAATATAACATACCTCACACCGAAGCCGTCTGGAAAAATCCATCCCGAGCCCCGGGATTCCGCCCAGAGCCCCGGGAGTCGCCCGGGACCGCACGTCCCGCTCCAGAAAATATACTCCGTAAAAAGATGTAGGGGTCGTTCTCACGATCTCAAATATGCGAACGGTTTCCCAATCTGAGGTCCTAGGAGCGCTACCGAGCCAGGCCAGTACGTCCCGAGACAACCCCGACAACCCCGGCCGGAAAAATATTTTCGGCGAAAACGTCCAGGGGACCCACACAACCTCAAATCCCGAAGGATTTCCAGAAACAAAGCTCAGATAAGTCTCGGGAGCCAATTAACCGTCCAGAAACGTGACCCGCAGGCCAAAACCGGAGCCCCGGGTCATCCGGTCGCAACTCGCTCAGGGTGACCGTAACAATTGTAGGGTACGTTAGCTAGGTTAACAACCGTAGACTAAGTCCCGTTCGTGGCTAGGGGTCTGTCGAGACAAGCCGGGGTTCACAGTGTACCAAGTAGATGATACCTGCAAAGTGCTTACAAGCTGTATGATAAGAGTGAAGTAAAGCTCAGTTTACCTTGAGACTGGATTCGCGCCATGGCGAAGGCAGTGGAGCACTTGTTGAGACAAGTGAAGCGTCAGCTGGAGTTTTGGAAGATTAGACCCGCAACTGTGTTGGGGAGTCCGCGCGGAAGGTTTGCTGCAGCGCGCGAGGGTGACTTACACATAGACCTTCCTGAAGAAGCCAAAAGGGGATTACCCTTTCGCACCACAAGGGGATTACCCTTGGGGTGAGGCGAATTAGAGGTCAGTTGGGGATGAGACCCGCAACTACCTGTTGGAGGTGTCCGCGCGGAAGGCCCGGTGAGGCGCGCGAGGGCGACTTATACAGGGACCTTCCTGAAGGAGCCAAAAGCGGATTACCCTTCCGTAGCGGAAAGGAATTACCCTTGGGGCGGGGCGAGTTGAAGGTCAGCTGGGGTTTGTAGAGACAAGACCCGCAACTACCTGTGGAGTCCGCGCGGAAGGCCCGGTGAGGCGCGCGAGGGTGACTTATACAGGGACCTTCCTGAAGGAGCCAAAAGGGGATTACCCTTCCGCACCGCAAGGGGATTACCCTTGGGGCGGGGCGAGTTGAAGGTCAGTTGGGGTTCGTAGAGACGAGACCCGCAACTACCATTGGCGCGACCGCATTGGGCTTCCCTTCGCGCAAGTGGGAACTGACAAGGTCTGGTGCCATGATTGAGGCGAGTAGCCAGTCTGACTGGTTGGGTGCAGAGGGCGATTGAGAGGGCAGTTGTGTTGCCATGTAATGCTGGAAGAGAGGAAGAAATATACTTGGATTTTATTGAATTGAAGCATGAAGCTGAGAACTTACTTGTAATATGGGCGTAAGTCATCCGCGTGAAAGTTGCGGGGAAGAAGACGACCATCATGGTCTTGTAATTCATAGACTCCTGGGCGGACTTGTTTATGAACAATGTAAGGTCCATCCCAGTTGGGTCGCAAGACACCCTGTTTGGGGTCGCGAGCAGTGAGGGCGGACTTGAGCAAGGCAAGGCCCCCTTGTTGCAATGCCTTGCGCCTGACCCTGGCATTATGATGAAGATTGAGTCTCTGTTTGAGGGCAAACATACGGAGGCGAGCGCCATCGCGCAATTCCTCGAGTAGGTCTAGTTTGGCGCTGAGCCCTTGAGCGTTGGCTTCGTCAGTGAAGTTGATCATGCGGATCGTGGGATGGTCTACCTCAATAGGTAGAAGCGCGTCTGCGCCATAAACCAGGGAGAAAGGTGTCTCTCCTGTTGGGGTGCGAGTTGTGGTGCGGTAGTCCCACAAGACGCTTGGGAGTTCATCTACCCAGCGGCCTTTGGCCCCCTCAAGGCGCTTCTTGAGGCCCTCCTTGAGGGTGCGGTTGGTGACCTCAACTTGGCCATTGGACTGGGGGTGCACCACTGGGGCGAAAAGCATGCGGACGTTGTTGTCCTGGGCCCATTGTTGGACGGTCTGACTGGCGAACTGAGTGCCATTGTCTGTAATGATGGTGCGGGGGCTGCCGTACCGGCAAACAAGATTCTTCCAGAGAAACTTGATGATCTTGGCGGAGGTGATGGAGACCAATGGCTCTACCTCAACCCATTTAGAGAAGTAATCAATTGCGACCACACAGAAGCGGTACTGACCTGGCGCGGTTGGCATTGGACCAATAAGGTCAAGGTCCCACAGGGCGAAGGGCACTGGGTTTGTCAGTGCTGGAGACTCCGTAGATGGCAGTCGCTGGATGCGAGAGTTGATCTGGCACTAGTGGCATGTTTTGACCAATGCTACGACGTCCTTTTTCAGGGTGGGCCAGTAGTATCCTTGGCGGAGGGCCTTGTGGGCAAGTGCCTCCGCTGCTATGTGTGCGCCACAGTTGCCTTGGTGGAGGGTGTCCAAGACGGAGTGTCCTTCGAGAGTGCTGAGGCAGCGTTGGAGGGGAGCTGCAAATCCGCGATGCCATAGTTGTTCATTAATGAGAACAAAGAAGATGGCACGCTTGCGAGTTTGGGGATCCGCGGCGACGGCCTGAAGCTCGGCGATAATGGGGTCTCGCCAATCCATAATCGGATCTTGTGTTGCCAATGAGGCAATATCGACAGTCTCCGCAATCGAGGGGCTCGCGAGGGTAGTCAAGGCGGAGGGTGTCTTTCCCTTGGATAGCATGTCTGCTGTGGTGTTCTCAGAGCGAGGAATATGGATGAAGATGGCCTCCTCAAAGTTGGTCCGTGATATCCTCATTCCCGAAACAGGAGCGTAATCTGTGGAAAGATAAAGAGAATACTCAGAAGTAGCAAGAGAGGTGTGGGGGGCGTGTAGTAGCTTACCCAGTTTAGGGTGGACATCACCCTATTTATAGAGTGATGCCAGGAGAAGAGCCTCCCCTAGTTGAAGCCCTTGGACAGGCTGTTTGAGATAAGTCTCTGTCCGACTAATTGGAGATAAGGCGGTTGTGATGATGAAGATCTCAGCAAACCGCCTTAAGTGATTAGTTTGTCAGAGAATGTCTGGCGTATGAATCTGGTGAAGATCTCCCAGGCTCCTAGTGGCTGCTTGATGTCAGATGACCAGGTGGTCTGTCTCCTAGTGGAGCAAGTGGCAGGTGAAGGCCTGCAAGGGGCGAAGGCCCAGATAGGATACAGCCAAATAAGGAGTGAGGGTCGCACGAACCTGTGTGAGGGCCTTATCTGGGCGGGGCCAGTATAGGCAAGAGAGTCCTCGCGAAGGCGAGTTGAGACTGCGGGAGTAAGACCCGCGAAGGCGAGTGAGATCGCAAGGGCGAGACCTGAAACCGCGAGGGTGACCCGCGAAGGCCCAAGAGACACGAAGGCGAGTATGAGACATCGCCAAGGCGAGACTTGAGGCCCGCGAGGGCAAGACCTCGACTGGAGACCTCGCGAAGGCGAGACTGGAGACCGCAAGGGTGAGACCTTGTGAAGGCGATACTGGAGACCACAAGGGTGAGACCTTGCGAAGGCCTTGTATGATTCTGATGCAACGCGAGGACGCGTTTGCTTGGGTAGTGTACCAGTCTGCAAGATGTTCAAAAAATTTGAGATATTTGCTTAGGGTGGCATCTTTGCATTCGGTGCACCCTTGGACCTGGTGGATCACCAGTTGCGAGTCGCTGTGGACGTGGAGGCGGCGAATGCCTGCCCGTATGGTGAGTTTGAGCCCCGCGATGAGGGCCTCATACTCTGCAACAATGTTAGTTACTTGGAACTGAAAAGATACGCGAAGTGAGGCTTCCATACCTAGGGGTCCGCACAGATATACGCCCCCCACCGGGGATCCGAGTTTGGATGAGCCATCCACGAACATATCCCATTCTGGGGGAATGGGTTGTGGCGCGAGGCCCTGCTAAGGGGCGGGGATGATGTTGACATCTAAGAATTCCGCAATGAAGTCGGCGAGGGCCTGGCCCTTAATTGTCTTTCTGGACTCGTAGTTGATATTGAAGCCACCTAGCTCAATACACCATTTGGCGAGGCGCCCTGAATGTTCGGGTCGCCTAAGGATCTCCTGAATTGGTAAGTCCGTCCGGACTATAATTGTGTGCCCTTGGAAGTAGGGCTTGAACTTCTGCGCTGCATATACCAGAGACAATATAGCCTTTTGAAGAGGAGGATACCTCGTTTCCGTAGCCTGGAGGGTGTGGCTGGTGTAGTAGACTGGCCATTGCTTGGCAGATTCTTCCTTGATAAGGACAGAGGCGACGCTCTTGTCTGAGGTGGCAAGATAGAGGACCAGGTCATCGCCTGGCCTAGGACACTTGAGTGCGGGGAGATCTTGCAAGTGTTGCTTGATTGAGTCATATGCGTCTGGCATTCCTTTGTCCACTTGCAAGCCTTCTTCTGCGGATTTGATCGAAGAAAGGTCTGCGTGATCGCTGAGTTTAGAGAAGAATCGTCCCAAGGCCACCAGCTTTTCTCGCGATTCTTTGTACTTCTTTGAGCCCCCTAGGGTGCGAAGATTGGTGATGGCTTCAATCTTTTTGGGATTCGCATGAATCCCTCCTTTGAAAATCTGGTAACCCAGAAACTTGCCCTCGCCAACGCCAAAGATGCATTTCTTTGGGTTCAACTGCATGTTATACTTGCGAAAGTTGGCGAATGTTTCCTCCAAGTCTGCGAGGTGTGTTGAGGTGACCTTGCTTTTAACCACTATGTCATCGACATAGGCCTCAAGATTTCGGCCAATTTGATCTGCGAAGACCTGATTCACAAGCCTTTGGAAAGTAGCACCAGCGTTCTTTAAGCCAAATGACATCCTGATGTAGTGGTAGACGGCTTCGCCAGTAGTGAAGGCATTTTTCACTGCATCCTTTGGGTCCATAAAGACTTGATGGTACCCATTATACGCGTCAAGGAACGAAAAGACTGAATGGTGGATGGTTGAGTCCACTAGCTGATCAATAGAGGGTAGGGGATAGGGATCCCTTGGGCAGGCCCTATTGACCCCTTTGTAGTCTACGCAAAGTCGCCACTGACCACCTTCCTTATCTGCGAGGACTATATTGGCGACCCACTCAGAGTAGTGAACTTCCTTGATAATATTTGCCTTAAGCAATTTCTGCACTTCTGTGCGTACAAAGTCCTTACGATCGGGGGCCATACCCCTAGTTTTTTGTCTAACCGGGCTAAAGCCGGGGAGAACACTCAATTTATGAGAAATAATAGCAGGATCCACACCTGGAGGAGATGGATGAGTGCTTGATGGTCTTGCTCTTCAAGGTCTTTTCCAACCCGAAACTTCTTGCCAGGAGCGATTTCAACCTCTTTGAAGGCCCCAGACAAGTCAGGAGCGGCCTCGCTTGAGGGCCCAGTCTCCTCCATGGGTGTTTTCCTCTTAGGCTCTGACGGCTTGGGGAGCTGGGGAGGTCCCGCGAGGGCAGAGACGTAATTTCCTCTGGCCACGTTTTGATTGACGTAAATGTAGGTGTCCCCCACCGCGGTGTGGAACACCAGAGTTAGGCCCGCACATCGTAGCGGACGTGGAACTCGGTTTGCGTGTGTCGCCCAATGATGGCGTTTTATGGCGTGGGGAGATCTAGGACAATGAAGTCCACAAAACTGGAGTGGCATACTTGCTTCTTCTCTTTGGTAACCCCCATCATCATAAAGGGAGTGTGATTGTTCCCGTGGTTGGGATTTCCTCCCTTCCGACTACATAGGTGGCCCCTTTCGCGGGCTGGATTTGCGATAGAGGCACCTTCGCTTCAACCAGTATGCTTGTAGATAACATTGGCATTAGCCGGTGTCCATGTAGACTCTATCAGTGTCCCATCACGCAATGCGGGCGGTGATGACCAATGGGTCCGCATGAGGTACTGCGACAGAGGTGCCATCACGGCGATGCAGTAGGTGAGTAGAGGAGTGATCAATCTGGTAGATCTGCCTCATGCCACGGCGTTTTGCCGTCGCGCCTTCACACTGTGTGATCACGCTGATGTGTCCCCTGGCTGGGGGAATTTGGACTAGATCCTCTCGATCTGGGTTTTGTTGGGAGCAACCTCGCCTGCGGTCCCCCTGTCTACGATCTTCCTGATTGCTTTCCCGTTTGCGACCCCCTTCTGAGTCATGGAGCAAGAACTCCCTGAGTTTGCCCTGAGCAAGCATATCTCCAATCATGCGTTTGAGCTCAAAACAGTCCTCAGTGTCGTGACCCTTGTCACGATGATAGCGGCAATATTCTTGCTTTGCCTAGTTACTTCTTGGGAGAGTGGGCGAGGCTACTTGGGGACCTCCCTCTTTTGCTCCAGAGCATGGAGAATGTTGGTGCGGGATTCTCTGAGTGGTGGGAGGGTTGGATATGTCCTCTCCCTGTTGGATGGCGTAGGGTACTACCTCTAGGACCTGGAGTCCGTTCGCGAGGGCTGCCCATTACATCCGATGTGGTGGCCCGCGCAAGTGGTCGAGTGACCTCCTCCGTGTTCATGACCCGGGACGCCATGCTCAAGAACTGCTCCATGTTGGCGGGGGGTTGGTGTGCACACCCACGAAGAAAAGGGATTCCCAGCGGAGACCTTGAATGGCTGCAAGCAGGCGGGCTTCCTCCCCCAGATTAGGGACTTGGATTGATTCCACCTGGAAACGCTGAATGTACTCCCTGAGGGGCTCATCTTTCTTTTGTCGAATTTTGAGGAGGTGTCCTGCCGTTTTGGGGGGAGGTTTGGACACCATGAAATGATTGGAGAAATTGAGAGAGAGCTCCTCAGAGGAGTTAAATCGCTTATCGCGAAGGGTGGTATACCAGTTCGCCGCGGCCCCAGTGAGTGTGAAGCTGAAGGCCCTACAAAGGGTGTTGTCATCCGCCCTCGCGATGGCCATCGCGGAGACGTAACGTTGCAAGTGGATATCCGGATCTGTCAACCCGTCGTAAGCATCCAGCTTGGGCTGGCGAAGATGATCTGGAAGGGGGTCTCAAGACCCGCTGAGTGAAAGGTTGGGTCCAGAGGTGGTCCAAACCCATCCAGGAGATGTTATGAACACTGACCCTCTCTTCCCTTTTTTCCATTTCCTCTAACCGTCTAGTAAGCGCGATAAGTATAAACGAAGGAGGGTCAGGATCACTTACTTGTTGAGGCGGGGTGACGGGACGCTCGGGTTGGCTGGTTCGCAGCGTTCCTGCATTATCGAGAACTCCCCTGAGAGTATTAGCGAGTGTTTCGCGTAAGTTATTGGCCACAGCCTCAATGATTGACTGCAGGATGGCCAGATCAAGGCCTGCTGCTGGAGAATTTGGTGGTGGAGTGGTATGCTCTTGGGGCACGTTACGGTTAACGTTGGAGGAGCTTTCCTCCGTTGAATGAAAAGAGAGTTCTCCCCGTTGTGGGGGAACGTTGTTTGGAGAGGCTTCCAACTGTGGGTCGTTATTTGTGACCGTCACAGGTGGATTCCTCCTCCCTTGGCGATTGTGCCTACTCGTGCTCCGGGTAACCATCATGACTTACTTGTGGTTTGTGATATGGGTTTTTTGATGAGAACTTCGTTCCCACAGACGGCGCCAAACTGATAGTCGCGTTCCTGAAGCAGGTGCGGACTCTCAGTTGAATGGTTGATGATGGTGGTGTTCTTGAAGACTCCAAGCTTGCTGTTCAGAGTAATCTGTGGAAGACAAAGAGAATACTCAGAAGTAGCAAGAGAGGAGTGGGGGCGTGTAGTAGCTTCCCCAGTTTAAGGTGGACATGTGATGCCAGGAGAAGAGCCTCCCCCAGTTGAAGCATTGGCCAGGCTATGAGACAAGTCTGTCAGACTTTTGGAGATAAGGCGGCTGTGATGATGAAGATCTCAGCAAACCGCCATAGGTGATTCTCTTGTCAGAGAATGTTTGGCGTATGAATCTGGTGAAGATCACTCAGGCTCGTGCTGGCCTCCTCATTGGTTGCTTAATGTCAGATGACCAAGTGGCCTATCTTTTAGTTGTGCAAGTAGCAGGCGAAGGCCCAGATAAAGCAAAGCCAATAAAGGTGTAAGGGTCGCACGAACCTGAGTGCAAGGGCCTTGTCTGCCGGGGCCAGTAAAGGCGTGAGAGATCTCGCGAAGGCGAGCTAGGTCCAAGGGCGAGACCTGCGAAGGCATATGAGACTGCCAGGGTGAGACCCGCGAAGGCATAAGAGACCCGCGAAGGTGAGACCCGCGAAGGCATAAGAGACCCGCGAAGGTGAGACCAGCTGTCGAAGGCATAAGAGACCCATCGAGACCCGCCGCGCGTAAGGTGAGACCTAACAAAAATTTCGTGCGAAGGCATAAGAGACCCCGCCCTCCGTGGGCCGAGGTGAGACCAGCCACCCCGCCCGGTTGCGGAGGCGGAGCCGGCCGCGGCGTCGGGAACGATAATTACGGCGGAAAGCGCGCGGTGAGCATCGAGCTCAAATACAAAATAATCAAGTGGCAACTAGCAACCTAGATAATCGTACAAGGCAAGCATGCTTTACAATCCAACTTCTACCATATGTATAGTTCATAGTGTCAAACATCGATCATCGCTACCAACACCAAAACACCAAGTCTGAAATATACCAAACCCACTATAGGCAAGTCGAGGCTCCGCCCACGACTCAGAAGATAGATAAAGCAGAATATACCTCAGATATAAACACATATACAAACCATGATCTGATCTATAAATGCATGCAGTTACAGCTACAGAGCCAATAAAAAAAATCCTATAAATACCTAGCGCGGAATCTGAAGCGACCTCCGCACGTGGTACTGCCGCTGCAACCACAATCCCAAAACGTAGGAAGCACCGCGGATCTCTACTCCGCCGGTTGCTTGTCAGGACGGCCTGAAAGTGGTAAACATATAAAAGGGTGAGTCCTCGAAAGGACCCAGTAAGGGCTAAGGTAAAAGTGCAGTTTGCCCATAGGGCAACCATCTAAACCTGCAAAACGGAATACCACAGCATATACATATACATATGAAAATAAACATAAAGTAAAACAGAATCCATCATATGCGGTCCAACCGCCAGAATGACCATGTGACAGCCCTCAGCGAGGTCGAATATACGGTCGAGCAGAACAGATAGCACGGTACCGGCTGGGGTCGCGATCCCCAAACTGTCGTAGGGTCACAGAACAGAGGTATCGGCACTCCCGGTGCGGATACACAGAACAGAACCAAGAAGCACCCGTGGTCTCTTCAACCATACGGGTCTCGTCACAGAATCAGAACATATAATAAAATATACAAATACAACAGAAATATCATACCTGGTAACATTTACAGAGCAGAACAAACGTACACTTTACCAAATTAAGCCCTTACCTCAGAAACGCTGCTCCGCAGCCCAAAACTCGGAAAATCCCGGCTCCCGACCCGTAATGCAAAACTTGGCTCCTATGGTTCCGCGCTTCCCCACCAACGCAGAATCAAGCTAGATAACCATAGTTGAGTCAGAACACATCTAAATAACTCCAGAAAGAAATTTCTGCACAAACCCGCACTTTCCCGCAAAATTCCACAGAAAGCTCGGTTTTACAAACCGAGCCTGAACATTGTTATTCATACACCACCAAACCCATTTCAACCTTTAAACCCGCATTCCAGACACCTTTCCCGGAAAACCCGCATAAACCTAACTTTTCCTACCATCGTCCGAAAATGATGTTTCAACCACCATTATGAACCTATTTTCACCCACAATACCAATTTAGGATTCAAACCAACCAAAACACACCCTTAACATGGAAAAAGTTTCACTTGAACATTTTGACCCTTAACCAATTTTTCACCACACTTCCAAATCAAACCATTCAAGCTTCTAATTAATCATACTAATCACCAATTTCACTTCCTAACCAAAATTACTAACCAATTGCATCAAAATTAGCAAACCTCAACCTTGAACATTTCGGCCAAAAAGGGGTTTTCTCACCCAACTTCCATTTCAATCCAAACAAAGTTCCATTAGCACTCTTTAATCACCAATTACATTTCTTAAGCAAGATTACTAACCAATTGCTTCAAAATCAACAAAACCCTTCTTTGAACAATTCGGCCAATTTGGGGAATTCTTCCCTAGCATGCTTTTCATCAAATTAAAACCATAGATAGTCTTAGAATCATGCTAGGAACAACATACTTGAAGCATGATTCAAGAACACAAACACACACAATTTTGGAAAATTCACTTCAAATTCGGCACCCCCTAGGGTTTCTTCATCCATGAAGTTTTCCAACATCCAACCATAGATTCCTACTCCTCTCAAGCCCAAGAACAACATACTAAAAGATGGGAGGGAGAGGATCACTCTAGCATGTTGACAAGAGTACACACAAAGCTTGAAAACCCTCTCTTTTCTTACCCAAATCTTGTTCTTAACTTGAAAAGAGAAGAGAGAAGGAAGCTTACCAAGAGTTAGAGCCCAAATCCTTGTTAAACTTCAGCCAAAGATGATGAACACCATGAGCTTGAAAGAAAGAAGAAATGGCGGATGGGAAGGAAGAAGAAGAAGAAGAAGAAGAAATGAAATTAAATTAAATGGATTTTAATTGATTTTTAGCCTTTTATATTTTTCCTTCCCTTTTCCACAATTAATAAAAATGGGACAAGTGTCCCAGCCCAAGGCTGCTGCCGACTTAGGCCCAGTTCTGGCCCAAAATATTAATGTCCTTTGGGTTAATTGCAATTTAACCCCCAATTCTCCAAATCTTTGCAATTAAAACCCCGAATATAGGTAACGAACTCCAAATGAAACCAAAACTGACCAGAATATTCAGAATATCATAACATAAATAAAACATTTTTCAAATATTTATTTACCCTTCCGTAGCGTCCTACCGAGCTCGCTGATCCCGAGCAAATCCCGGCGCGGCCGCATAATAACCTGAGCCACAACCCGTCACAACAAAATTCCACAAAAATATCCATTAAATCCACTTTAAAATATAACATGACTTACCCCAGAGCCGTCGGAGAAATTCCATCCCGAGCCCCGAGATTCCGCCTAGAGCCCGGGAGTCGCCGGACCGCACGTCCGTCCCGAAACATATGCTCCGTAAAAATCTTCGGGACGCTGCCACGATTCCAAATCCGCAAACGGTTCCTCATTCTGAGGTCCTGGGAGCGCTACCGGGCCCGCTGTACGTCCCGAGCCAACCCCGACAACCCCCCGGCCAGAAAAATATTTTCGGCGGAAACGTCCGGGGAACCCACACAACCTCAAATATGAAAGGACTCACCAGAATGATGCTCGGATAAGGCTCGGGAGCCGTCTGAACACCCAAAACCGTGACCCGCAGGCCAAAACCAGAGCCCCGGGTCACCCGGTCGCGACCCGCTCAGGGTGACCGTAACATCCTCCCCCTTAGGACTCTTGGTCCTCCAAGAGGGGCATCAAACGCCGATCTTGCTCGGGGTATCGCTCCCGATATCCTCGCTCGGTCTCCCGGGTCCCTTCCTGGTCAAGATGATGTGACCACCGAACTCGACCATGGGAATCAACATGCTCGGAGTTTCCGAGTATCGCGCCCCGTAAAGGCAATCGGTACCTCCCGGTACGACAAGTCGCTCCACCGAACCTCCTCCACCGGGAATTGTCTCGCACGGGATCCAAGATGCACTTCTTCAAAGATACCGACATGAAAGACGTTGTGCACCGCACATACTCGGAGGTAAAGCCAACCTCGTAAGCCAACTCCGCCTATCCGCCTCCGTAATCTCATACGGTCCGATATACCTTGGGGCTAACTTACCCCGTCTGCCGAATCTAACTGTCCCCGAATCGGCGCTACCTTCAGCCAAACCACGCGCCCACCTCAAACTCCAAGTCTCTGCGTGCCTGCTTCGCGTATGAGGTGGTGCGGTCGTTCGCGGTTTTCAACCGCGCCTGAATCAACTTGATCTTGGCTGTGGTCTCCTCAATGAGCTCGGGACCCAGCTCAATCCTGTCAGATGCCTCCGTCCAACAGTGCGGTGTCATGCACCGTCGTCCATACAACACCTCAAACGGTGCCATGCCGATGGTACTGATAATCGTTGTTATATGAAAACTCTACCAGCAAGCTGTTTGTCCCAATCCTCCGAAATTCAAAGTACAGCTCTCCGCAAAGATGTCCTCCAATCTGAATCACCCGCTCCGATCGACCGTCGGTTTGGGGATGGTAAGTCTGTACTCGGATGGAGTCGCGTGCCTGTGGCCTTGTGAAAGGCACCCCGAATCGTGCGGTGAAACGCGGATCTCGATCTGACACAATGGAGTCCGGCACTCCATGTAACCGCACAATCTCCCTGATGTACAACTGGGCAAACTTCTCCAGGGAGTCTGTCATCCGGACTGGCAGAAAGTGAGCACACTTCGTCAAACGGTCCACGATAACCCAGATGGCGTCGTGGTGAGACCGGGTCAGGGGTAGTGCGGTCAGAAAGTCCATCGTGATGTTGCCCAGCCTTCGACCGGAATGGGCAAAGTCTGTAACGTCCTGCCGGTTTCGATGCTCCACCTTCACCCGCCGACAAGTGGCACACTTAGACACATGTGTGGCAATGTGTCTCCGCATACCCGGCCACCAGAAATGGGTACGCAAGTCTGATACATCTTCACACTACCGGGGTGGATGCTCAATCGGCTCGAATGTGCCTCCGTCAGAATCTCATCCCGTAGTGCCTGATCCTCTGGCACATACAACCGATCCCTGAAGTACAGTAGTCCCTGCCTGTACTGAAATGTCGGTAGTAGTGCCCCTTTGTCCTCTCCGGACAGCTTCTTCAGCCCTGGATCCCTCTCCTGTGCCTCTCGCACTCTGTCCAGCCACTCCGATTGTATAGTCAAAGTGTACACACAGCTGCTCCCAATGCTCCAACTTGTGCCACAGACACACCAAGTCATTCTCCTCGGTCCGATTCTCGGCACTGCCTCCTTTGACCACCCCGGTGTACTTCCTACTCAGAGCATCAGCGACTGTATTACCTTTGCCCTCGGTGTACTCGATAGTGCAATCATAGTCCTTGATGTACTCGAGCCACCTGCGCTGCCTCATGTTCAGCTCCTTCTGAGTGAACAGATATTTGAACTCTTATGATCTGTGAAAATCTGAAATTTGCTGCCGAGTAGGTAGTGCCTCCATTGCTTCAGCGCATAAATCACTGCAGCCAACTCAAGATCATGCGTAGGATAGTTCTGCTCATGTGGTCGAAGCTGTCGCGACCCATAAGCTATCACGTTCCGCCCCTGCATCAAAACACATCCCAACCTGCACCTAGATGCATCGGTGTAGATCACATAAGGTAGATTCGGGTCGGGTAGGACCTAGATCGTTGCGTTGGTCAGCTGTCGCTTCAGCTCCTGATAGTTCCGCTCACACTTCTCTGACCACACACATGGCTGCCCCTTCTTGGTTAAGCTGCGTGAGTGGGGAAGCCAAAACGGAAAACCCTGGCACAAACCGCCGGTAGTAGCCTGCTAACCCCAGAAAACTCCTGATCTCCCGTATCGAGGTTGGCTGCTTCCACTCCTGTACCGCCTTAACTTTCTCGGGATCCACTGACAAGCCGTGCTCACCGATGATATGCCCTTAAAAGACACCTCCCGGATCAAAGTCACACTTTGAGAACTTAGCGTAAAGTGGTGTTCCCAAAGTGTCTGTGAACAATCCTCAAATGCTCCTGTAAATCCTCATCCCGAGAGTAAATCGAATGTCATCGATGAACACTACCACAAATGAGTCCAGATACGGCCGAACACTCTGCTCATCATATCCATAAACGCAGCCGGTGCATTAGTCAAACCAAACGGCATCACCGTATACTCATAGTGCCCATATCGCGTACGGAAAGCTGTCTTCGGGATGTCCTCCTCATCCACTCGCACTGAAAGTACCCGATCGCAGATCGATCTTCGAAAAGATCTTCGCACCTCTCGGCTGATCAAAGAGATCGTCGATCCTCGGCAAAGGGTACTTGTTCTTGATAGTGATGGCGTTCAGCCGTCTGTAATCAATACACAATCGGAGTGACCCATCCTTCTTCCTAACAAATGTAATCGAGCACCCCATGGTGAAGTGCTCGGACGGATGAAGCCCTTCTCTTGCAGTTCCTCTAATCGCTTCTTGACTCCACCATCTCCACTATCGGCATCCGATAAGGTGGAATGGAAATGGGAGTAGAACCGGGTTGCAAGCTGGATCTCAAACACGATCTCCCGCTCTGGTGGCATCCCGGGCAAATCCTCCGGAAATACTGCGGAAAATCTCGGACAAGCTGGAATCTTATCCAGCTCCAACCGAGTATCGACGTGTTCAGACCGTAGTACTCCTCCGAATCCACTATCGGGACTCGATCCGTAACTGCAGCTCCATGCCGGTCCCGACCACCTTCGTCCCATCTCGAACCCGAGAGGGTAACACCTCTCCGTAAACCGTAACACTACGGTTGGCACATCAATATGCACGGAATTCTTGGACAGCCAATCCATCCCAAGAATAACGTCATACTTGATGTGTTCAACACCACAGATCTGACATAATCCGGTGACTGCCAATAGATAGCACGCAGTCCCGTACCATCTCATTGGAGAGCAAAAACTGACTCCCAGCTGTCTTCACCATGAAGACACTCGGAAGCCCACTGGTAGTCAGGTGGAGAGAATCGACACACTTTTGTGCCACAATCGAAACAGACGCCCCAGTATCAAACAATGCACGAATAGGAGTATCGTTCGAAGTAAAGTACCTTGGAGCGCCCCACGCCGCGAAGTCTCTCCACGCTCGATCCGGAACACCCGTCTGCTCCGGGCTGCTTTGTGGTGGAGGCTCACGCTGTGATGTCTCACCCGCTCCACCTGGAATACACGTCCTACTCCAGTGCTACCGTGGCGGAGGGTGGCTGAAACGGCCGCCTCGGCTGCCGTGGTGGCCTCGGTCCGCCCACAGAACCGCGCCCGGGTGCGTTAGGCTGAAACCGAGGTTGCGGACGTGTAGCACGCTGGACCCCTGTCCCGGTGTCGAGGACAATCACGAATCCAATGATCGCTAGACCCGCATCGCACACCGCCCGATCGCTCGTAACATGGCCGGCCGGGTGCTGCCCGCCACAACTTGCACAAGTCGGGATACCGGGCGTAGTCCTGCTGCCTCGCCGCTCTGCCTGCACCTTCCTCACCTCCCCGAAGACCTCCTCGAACTCTGCCGTGCGAAGCCCTCCTCTATCACCGGGTCGGTGCGGTAGGTACCGACTCGACCTCCTCCGCTCGAGGAGTTGGGCCTTCGCACAGCCTCATGGTACGAAGTGATGTCCAGAGGTCTCAAAGCCCACCGATACTCGTGACGCAAGCGGCGAATAAACCGTTTGGCCTTCTCTGCTCCATGCCATAATCTGTGGCACATAGAGGACCAACCGGTCGAACTCCCGCCGTACTGCTCTGATCCGAGTCCCCGCTCCAGATCATCGAATCGTGCTCGACGGAGGTCTCGACGGCATCCCCAATATACCGCTGATGGAAGTAGTAGGCAAACCGCTCCCGTGTCAAGTCCGAATCCCGCCTCCCGTCACGCATCGCCTCAGCTCTCAGACGGCCCTGGAGGCTCCTCCACCAATGATCTGCACTGTCCTGCAGATTGAACGTGGCCAATGAAACTCTAACCTCAGATGGGAGATGTAGTCTCCCAAGGAGTTTGTCAACTCCCGCAAACCATGCCTCAGCCGCCTCAGGTCCTCCACGGCCGTTGAACCTAGGGGGGTTCAAACGCTGGAACCGCTCCAAGAGTCTGATCTCATCAGACTGATGTCTCAGCTCTTCCCATCGTCGGTGGGACCGACGAGAACCCTCAAAGACCTGCGCTGATCTCCCTCCTCGTAATCACTATCCCGCTGATCCTGCACACCGAGGTGGCTGCTGTCCACCCCCGATCTGGCTGCCTTCGCCGCGGCCTATCCGACCTCCCGTGCCCGCCGCTGCCCCCGAATCCGCTGGCTGGCACTAAGGTACTCGAATCGCTGAACTGAACTCGACCCAACACCTGTAGTATATCAGGAGCGGGTCCCTCAGACTGCTGATCACTCGGGGGGGTGTGTGTGACTGCTCAGATCCCGGGTTTCTCTGGACCCGCCTTCTAACCCTCGGAGGTGTGGGATCCCGGTCCCGACCCTCCGGTTCTTGCTCACGCTGACGGCGTGTTCTAGCCATACCCGAAAATAATTCAAACCCCAAAACCATATAACCACACAATTAACTTTCACTTCCTAAAACTAGCAGCAGCATTCTATGGCTCTGTAGTGTAATGCAATGCATGATGCAAGGATTCTTTTCAGAATCCCGAAACTAAATAATAAACCTTAAACATAGAATCAGATCATGCTCGTAATCACAGAATCACTTCATATTACATCCATATCTTCCAAAATGCTCCAAAGAACCGCCCACTGCTCCACACGCATTCCGAAACGGTTCAAATAAGGAGTTGATCGTGCTCCGCATCGAACCGCCCGAATGAAGTGTAAACCAAGAGCTTCGCCCTTCAAGACATTATTTGTAAAACTTACCCATGAACTAACATAACCCGCTCCAAAAGTCCACCCTCGGACTTGTATGCTTGCCTTGCACACACCATACCATAACCAACATACTTTACCTCCCGGGTCACTTTGACCCAACCTCGGCTCGATACCAACTTCTCACAGCCACCCGGATCCGCGGTGCTTCCTACGTTTTGGGATTGTGGTTGCGGCGCGACCACGTGCGGAGGTCGCCTGCATTCCGCGCTAGGTATTTATAGGATTTTTGTTTGTTGGCTCTGTAGTCAGAATCGCATGCATTTATAGCTCGAGATCATGGTTTGTATATGTGTTTATATCTGAGGTATATTCGCTTTATCTATCTTCGAGTCGTGGGCGGAGCCCGACTTGCCTATAGTGGGTTTAGTATATTTCAGACTTGGTGTTTTGGTGTTGGTAGCGATGATCGATGTTTGACACCATGAACTATACATATGGTAGAAGTTGGATTGTAAAGCATGCTTGCCTTGTACGATTATCTAGGTTGCTAGTTGCCACTTGATTATTTTGTATTTGAGCTCGATGCTCACGCCGCGCTTCCGCCGTAATTACTGGTCCCGACGTCGCGGCCGGCTCCGCCTCCGCAACCGGGCGGGGTGGCTGTGACACGAGTTCACAGAACCTAAGGTGTCTAGCAAGCGCCAAGCGCTGAACATGTACGTAACAGAATATATAAATATATACGAATATACAATCATCACAAAGAATTCGAAAAGTGTGCATATGCAACTACAGAGCCAGCCCTAGATCTAAGTGTCAAAATACCTCGCGGGATTTAGATCCAAAAGACAAATCCCGGACCGCAAGGTGCAGCTGCAAAAACACACCCAAGGTAGAACCCTCACGGAAACCTACTCCGCAGGTCGCTTATCGTCTACCAAACCCAAAACAAAACCCGAAAAAGGGTGAGTCCTAAAAGGACCCGTAAGGGATATGGGGTAAGGTAAGTATATGTAACCCTGCAAAACAGAAAGATAGCAATATATGCAACAGAATACAGAATATTCATGTATGTACAGAAAATAGATCGGAATCCCGAAGGACGTGCGATTCTAAATCGCCACAACCCTTATAACAAATCGGAACGACAGCCTCCACTAAGGGAGTCGGAAGCCGAAGCTAATACAGAAGCATGGTGCACCAGCTGGGGTAGCGAACCCACAACTGTCGTAGGGTTAACAGACAGAGTATGCCATAAGGCATACTCCTACAGACTACAAAATATGCCCTAAGGCATAAAATTCCGAAATACTAGCAGAACAGAAAATGAAACCAAAACATATACTTATCTTACCAAAATAACAGAACCAAACCCTTACCTCTCAAGTCCAGAGTATTAGACCGCTTCTGGACAACTTCCGCACTACGACCCGAAACTCAGAAACCCCTTTTTCACACCTCCGAACCTCAGAATCTGTCAAACCAAGTTGAATTAGAATCCTTATCGACCACACTACCAAACTACACCCCCGACCCCAAAACCGAAAATCCGGCAGAATTTCCGTAAAATTCCGATTTCCACAGAGATGTCAGAATTCAGAACCAACCTAGACAATGCAAGGTTATACATTGACAAACATCATCCAACAAGCAGAACCGACCAAAACCAACCTTAAAACCCTTCATTACCCAACATTTTCCGATAATCCCGCTTAATTGCAACTTTTCCATTTCTTAACCGAATTCAACGTTTCAAACTTCAAACCACTCCTAAATTCAACCCCAACACCATATTAACATCCAACTCAACCAAAATGAAACTCCAACATTGAAAAAGTTTCATTCCAACATTTCGGTTCCTAACCAACATTCCACCTAATATCCAATTCAATCCATTCAAGCTACCAAACAACCATTGTAACCACCAATTTCACTTCTAAACCAAGCATGCTATCCAATTGCATCCAAACAACAAAATCCAACAATGAACATCAACTCATAAATTCGGCCATTTGGGGGTTTTTACCTCAACTTGTTTTCCATCAAATTGAATCCATACATAAGCTTAGAATCATGCTAGGATTAACATACTTGAAGCATGAACCAAGATAACAAACACACATCATTTTGGAAATTATCCAAAAATTCGGCCAAACAAGGGTTCCTCATCCAAGATGTGTTTTCCAAAATCCAACACTTGATTAACACTCTCCTACAACCCAAGAACAACATACTAAAAGATGGGAGGAAGAGAATCATCCTAGCTTATAGCTAAGAACAAACCCATCATTCTCCAAAACCACACTTTTCTTCACTAAACCCTTAAACCAACAAGTAAAGAGAAGAAGGAATGATGCTTACCACATAAAGCACCCAATTCCTCTTTGATTTCTACCAAGAAGAAGAACTTCAAGCTTGAGGGATGCTCACTAATGGCGTCGGCAGCAGCAGCAAGAGGAAGAAGAAGAAGAGAAGAAAAGAAAAGAAATGAGATATAACTCATTTTTATGAAATATTAGCCAATATAAATCTTTTCCACTTTCAACCCATCCCTCTCTTCTTAAATTAAAATAGGACAAGTGTCCTATTAACTCATCCCAATTGCTGCCGAAAAGATCAGCTGCAGCCCATGCTGAAATAATTTCTTTGTAACCAAATACAAATTAATCTCCCAATTTTTCCGAAAGTTCCAATTCTTTTTGCCCAAAAATAATTACCGAATTCCAAAATTAACAAAACTTGGACACAACCCTCAGAATATTATAACATTCACAAAACATATTTCAAAAGTTCATTTACCATTCCGGAGTGTCCTACCGAGCTCGCTGAACCCGAACCAAAACCCGACGTGCGAGCGTGTCAACCTGAACCAAAATTCCGTCACTCCAAAATTCTACAAAAATACCCATAAATTCCATCTTAAATTATAACACAACTTACCCCAAAGCCGTCAGAAAATTTCCATCCCGAGCCCCGGGATTCCCGTCCCGAGCCCCGGGAGTCGCCCGGAACCGAACGTCCCGCCCCAAATATTAAACTCCACAACCACCTCCGGGACGTTTCCAAGACTCCAAAACTGCAAACGGCTTCCCAAACTGAGATCTCGAGAGTGCTACCGAGCCCGCTGTACGTCCCGAGGCGACCCCCCGGCGCCGGAAAAATATTTTCGGCGGAAACGTCCGGGGGACCCACACGACCTCAAATACGAAAGGGTTCGCCAAAATGATACTCGGATAAGGCTCGGGAGCCGCCTGAACGCCGAAAAACGTGACCCGCAGGCCAAAACCGAAGCCCCGGGTCACCGGCCGCAACCCGCTCGGGGTGACCGCGAAGGCATAAGAGACCCGCGAAGGTGGGCAGGGAGACCGCAAGGAGTAAGTCCTCACGCAGGCGATACTTGAGACCACGAGTAAGACCTCGCGCAGGCGATACTTGAAACCGCGAGGAGTAAGACCTCACGTAGGCGATACTTGAGACCACGAGGAGTATGACCTCGCGCAGGCGATACTCGAGACCGCTAGGAGTAAGATCTTGCGCAGGCGATACTTGAGACTGTGAGGGTGAGACCCCGTGAAGGAGATCTGGGAGACCGCGAAGAGCAAGACCTCGCGTAGGCGAGCCGGGAGACCGCGAGGGGCAAGTCCTCGCGCTGGCGAGACTCACAGAGCTCTGTTTCTGATGCGATGCGAGGACGCATTTGCTTGGGTAGTGTACCAATTTTCTTGGCTGGATTCTTCAAGGTTGAGCTCCATAAATTGGTAAGTTCCTCTTCTCCATGGATTTGCAAGTGGAAAGTTTGATTTTGGTGGAAAAAGAGAGCAAATATCGAAACTAGGGTTTGTTCTTTGCTACTAGTTTGGTTGATCTTCTTGCTCCCATCTTTTAGTATGTTCTTCTTGGGTTGGAGAGGAGTAAGAATCATGGTTTAATTTTGGAAAAACTCCATGGATGCTAAAACCCTAGGGGTGCCGAATTGTTGGTGGATTTTCCAAAATATTGTATAGTTGTGTTCTTGAATCATGCTTCGGATATGTTGTTCCTTGCATGATTCTAAGACTTTTTATGGATTCAATTTAATGGAAAGCATGCTAGGGAAGAAACCCCTCTTTGGCCGAAATCCATGGTTAGGGTTTGTGAATGATTTTGGTTGATTAAGGTGGAATTGGTTAGCATTCTTGCTTAGGAAGTGTAATTGGTGGTTAAAGTGAGTGATTGGAACCTTGAATGGGTTGAATTGAAGGTTTGGTGAAAATTGGGGTTGAAGCCGAAATTAAAAGAGAAACTTTATCTATGTTGGTGTTGTGTTTTGGGTGATTTGGTTAGTAATTTGGTATTGGGGATGGATTTAGGTGCGTATTGGTGTTTGAAACGTCGTTTTCGGATAATGGGTGCAAAAGTTACCTTTATGCGGGATTGTGGGTAAAGTGTCTGGAAAGTGGGATTTAAAGGTTGGAATATGTTTTTGGGTGTATGAATAACAATGTTCTAGCTCGGTTCGTGAAACCGAGCTTTCTGTGGATTTTTGCGGGAAAGTGCGGGAATGTGCGGGTTCGGTTCTGGGGGTCTATTTTGGTGAGTTCTGATTGGTTGGTGGTTGTTCATCTTGTTTCAGCATTCGTGGAGTGGTTTGGGACCATAAAAATCAAGTTTCACTTTTCGGGCCGGGAGCCGGGATTTCCCGAGATTTGTGCTGCGGGGCAGCTTTTCTGAGGTAAGGGTTCAACTTCTCTAGTTATGCATTCTGGGAGTTTTTGCATGTATATCAGGTATAGTTGAGGCAGGTTCCGGGTGATGGCGGTGGTTCGGTGATCCCGAGACCCGTCATATGGTAAGATACATATTTGTTCTGTTTCAAGGCCCGGATGGTCTTGGATGCCACGGGTTTATGTCCTGCTCTGTATATCCGCACTAGGTGTTGATATTCTGTGTATACTTTTTGGTATACTTCTTTTTATATTCATTACATTTTGCATATGCATTATGACATGTTCTGTTCTGTGACGAGACTCGGATGGTCTTGGAGGCCATGGGTGCTCCTTGGTTCTGCTCCGTGTATCCGCACCGAGAGTGCCAATACTTTTGTTCTGTTCTGTGTCCGCACTGGAGGGTGCCGAAATTCTGTGTATATCCGCACTGGGGGTGCCGATATACTTCTGTGACACTACGACAGTTTGGGGATCGCGACCCCAACCGGTACCGTGCTTCTGTTCTGTATATTCTGACCTCTTGGAGAGGGCTGTCGTTCTGAGGGTCAGCGGTTGGACTGCATGTGATGGTTTCCGGCTGACCTCTGACTTTGCATACATGTATATGTATATGTATTGTTTGTGTTTGTTCTGTTTTGCAGGTTCGGCTCAGCAGCACTTGTACAAACTGTATCTTACCTCAGCCCTTACTGGGTCCTCCCTAGGACTCACCCTTTATATGTTTACCACCTTCCAGGCCGTCCTGACAAGCAACCGGCAGAGTAGGGATCTGCGGTGCTTTCTGTCATTTTGGGTTTCAGTACCAGCAACAGTACCACGTGCGGGAATCCTTTGAGCGAGAGGCTTCTGATTCCGCACTTAGGTATATCTAGGATTTTGTTTTGATGGCTCTGTAGCTGTAGTTGCATGCATGTATATCAGATCATGAGTTTGAACTTGATGTAACTTCTGGGATATATTCTGCCTCTGTTTGTCTTCTGAGTCAAGGGCGGAGTCCCGACTTGCCTATACTAGATATGTTTTAAATGAATTCGGTGTTTCTGAGTTCTGTTGCTATGTTTGGTGTATGCTACTCCTTGAACTGCGTGTTTGATATTCGTTGAGTTATCTTGTATACTTGCCATAATTGTGTGTTGTAGGTTGCGGGTCCTTTGGTCTAGGTTAGGCACTAAATTGTTGTTTTCCAATTCACAACCCACAACGGTCACCCCGAGCGGGTTGCGGCCGGGTGACCCGGGCTCCGGTTTTGGCTCGCGGTCACGTTTTCGGCGTTCAGGCGGCTCCCGAGCCCTATCCGAGTATCATTTTGGCGAACCCTTCCGTATTTGAGGTCGTGGGGGTCCCCTGACGCTTCCGCCGAAAATATTTTTCGGGCGCCGGGGTTGTCGGGGTCGCCTCGGGACGTACAGCGGGCTCGGTAGCACTCTCGAGATCTCAGTTTGGGAAGCCGTTTGCAGTTTTGGAGTCGTGGAAACGTCCCGGAGGTGGTTGTGGAGTTTAATATTTGGGGCGGGACGTTCGGTTCCGGGCGACTCCCGGGGCTCGGGATGGAAATTTTCTGACGGCTTTGGGGTAAGTTGTGTTATAATTTAAGATGGAATTTATGGGTATTTTTATAGAATTTTGGAGTGACGGAATTTCGGTTCAGGTTGAGACGCTCGCACGTCGGGTTTTGTGTTACGGTCACCCCGAGCGGGTTGCGAACGGGTGACCCGGGGCTCCGGTTTTGGCCTGCGGGTCTCGTTTTTCGGCGTTCAGGCGGCTCCCGAGCCCTATCCGAGTATCATTTTGGCGAACCATTCCGTATTTGAGGTCGTGTGGGTCCCCCGGACGTTTCCGCCAAAAATATTTTTCTCGCGCCGGGGTTGTCTGGTCGTCTCGGGACGTACAGCGGGCTCGGTAGCGCTCTCGAGATCTCAGTTTGGGAAGCCGTTCGCAGTTTTGGAGTCGTGGAGACGTCCCGGAGGTGGTTGTAGAGTTTAATATTTGGGGCGGGACGTTCGGTTCCGGGCGACTCCCGGGGCTCGGGACGGGAATCCCGGGGCTCGGGATGGAAATTTTCTGACGGCTTTGGGGTAAGTTGTGTTTTAATTTAAGATGGAATTTATGGAATTTTTATAGAATTTTGGAGTGACGGAATTTCGGTTCAGGTTGACACGCTCGCACGTCGGGTTCTGGTTCGGGTTCAGCGAGCTCGGTAGGACACTCCGGAAAGGTAAATGAATTTCTGAAAAATGTTCTGTGAATGTTATAATATTCTGAAGGTTGTGTCCAAGTTTCATTAATTTTGGAATTCGGTAATTATTTTTGGGCAAAAAGAATTGGAACTTTCGGAAAAATTGGGAGTTAATTTGCATGTGGGTGCAAATTAAAAAGGAAAATCAGCATGGGCAGCAGCAGGCCTCTCTCATTTTCGGCAGAATTGTGTGTGTGTGTGATTATTGGAGGACACATGTCCCATTTTAATTAAAGGAAGAGAGGCATGGGTATTATAAAGTAGGAAAATATATAAGGTATATTATTACATAATATTAGACTTAACTCATTTCTTTCTTTCTTCTCTTCTTCTTCTCCTTGTTGCTGCCTCTGCCGAAACTCCATTGAAGAACAACCTCCAAGCTTGACTTCCTTCTTCTTTGTGGAAATCAAAGAGGAATTGCTTGCCACTTGTGGTAAGTATCATCCTAACTCCTCTTTTCACATTAGTTTTGAAGTTTAGTGGTTAAAAGAGAAGTTTTTGCATTTGATGGGTTTGTTCTTAGCTATAAGCTAGGATGATTTTCTTCCTCCCATCTTTTAGTATGTTGTTCTTGGGTGTTAGGAGAGTGTTAATCAAGTGTTGGATTTTGGAAAACACAACTTGTGAAGAAACCCCATGTTGGCCGAATTATTGGAAGAATTTCCAAAATGGTGTGTGTTTGTTATCTTGTTTCATGCTTCAAGTATGTTAGTCCTAGCATGATTCTAAGGCTATCCATGGTTTCAATTTGATGGAAAACTTGTTGGGTAGGAATCCCCCATTTTGGCCGAAATTATTAAGGAAGGGGTTTGTTGATTTTGATGCAATTGGTTGGCAATCTTGCTTAATAATTGTAATTGGTGATTAAAGAGAGCTAATGGAACTTTGTTTGGATTGAAATGGAAGTTGGGTGAGAAAACCCCTTGTGGCCGAATTGTGTAAGTGTGTGTTCTTGATGGATTTTGTTGTTTGGGTGCAATTGGATAGCATTCATGGTTTAGAAATGAAATTGGTGGTTAGAATGGTTGTTTGGTAGCTTGAATGGATTGAATTGGAAATTGGATAAAAGTTGGTTGAAAACCGAATCTTTGAATGATTCTTTTTCAATGTTAGAGGTTCATTTTGGTTGAATTGGATGTTAATATGGTGTTGGGGTTGAATTTAGGAGTGTATGGAAGTTTGAAATGTTGAATTCGGTTAAGGAATGAAAAAGTTACAATTAATCGGGATTATCGGAAAATGGCGGGTAATGAAGGGTTTAAGGTTGGATTTGATCAGTTCTGCTTATGGTATGATGTTTGTCAATGTGAAATCTTGCATTGTTTAGGTTGGTTCTGAATTCTGACGTTTCCGTGAAAATCTGGAATTTTACGGAAATTCTGTCGGATTTTCGGTTTTGGGGTCGGGGGTTGTAATTTGGTAGTGTGGTTGATGAGGATGCTAATGCAACTTGGTTTGGCAGATTCTGAGTTTCGGTGGTTAGAAAAAGAGGAGTTCTAAGTTTCGGGCACGGTGTAGGTGTTATCCAGAATCGGTCCAATACTGGATTTCGAGGTAAGGGTTTGGTTCGTGTTTTGGTAAGCTAAGTATATGTTTTGGTTTCGCTTCGTTCGCTAGTATTTCGAATATTGTGCCTTTGGGCATATTCTCAGTAGTTTGTAGGAGTATGCCTTATGGCATACTCGTCTGTTAATATTACGACAGCTTGTGGGTTCGCTACCCACTGGTGCACCATGCTTCCGTATTAGCCTCGGCTTCGACTCCTTAGTGGAGGCCGCTGCTCCGATTCACTATGTGGGTTATGGCGATTTAGAATCGCACGCCCTTCGGGACTCCGATCTGCTTTCTGCTCATGCATGTTATTCCGTATTCTGTTGTATATATATTGCTATCTTTCTGCTTTTGCAGGTTACATATACTTACCTTACCCCTTATCCCTTACGGGTCCTTTTAGGACTCACCCTTCTTTGGGTTCTGTTTTGGGTTTCTGTGTCGACTGATAAGCGGCTCGCGGAGTAGGGTTTCGTGAGGTTCTACCTCGGTTGTATTTTGCGGCAGCTTCACCTTGCGGCCCGGGATTGTCTTTTGGATCTGAATCCCGCGCGAGGTATTTGACGCTAGTCCTAGGCTTGGCTCGTAGCTGCATGTACATACTTTCTGATTTGCTATGATGGTTGTATGTCTCGTATATATATTTGTATATTCTGTTCTATATCTGTCCTCGCTTGGCGCTTGCTAGACATTTTAGGTTCTGTGAAAACAGTATGTATATGCGTTTTGGTGCGTAAGCACTCGTCCACGGAGGGCGGGGCTTACTCGTTATTTGTGCATGAATTGTATGGTTGCATTTCATTTTGGTTATGCGCACGAAATTTCGTTAGTCTGCTTCCACAATCCTTCCGCTGGGTCCGCTACGCGCGGCGGGTCTCGATGGACCTGCCACTCCTTTCCATTCCGGCTTCCGCTTCCGGCGTCCCGGCGCCCCCGCCTCCGCAACCGGGCTCGGGTGGCGTGCGGTGACAAGTTGGTATCGAGCGGTAAGTGACCATATTGGTCGCCGGTGGTGACTTGTAGTGACAACTATCGTTCTACATTTTATTTTAGAATGGTTTGGTACGGAGATTGGCCACCTCTTTACTCAAACCACTTCAAAATAAAATTGTGGAGCAAAGTTTGGTCCTTCAAGTTATCCCGGTGGTTGCAGAGTACGGGATCCAGAATTTTGAGACGTGGGTAAGAGGGTTACAAGTTAAGGATTGTTGAACAGTGTCAGGTACGTAAAATTGTGTGTTAGGGAAAGATTGGGTGAAAATAAGCATGAATTGCTTCCGTGATTCTGTGAAATGCATGATTCTACCGCTTTTGCAAAATAACTTCGAGTTAAGTATCGCATTGCACTACAGAGCCTTAGGAAGTCAGCCGCTAGTTTCGTAGGGATTAGAGGTAATCGATTGTTTTGGACTCGCTTTGGTCCGAAATGTTTCAGAATGGTTAACACGCGCCGACAGCGTGATTTACGACCGGAGGGAGGGGACCGTAATCCCACGCCTCCGAGGGGTAGAGAGCAGAGACAGGGCATTTCGAGCTGAGCGGGTACATACCCCGCCACCGCCAGGCAGCAGGTCGTGGGTCTACCACCGCTTTGTTCATGTGCCGGAGCAGTCCAGCAGCTTGTTGAGGACACTGGTACCGGAGCAGTTCCGCACCACCACAGTGCAGAGGATTCGGCCGCGGCACCATCTCGTGCATTCTCGATGGGAGGGTGAGTAGCCACACCCGACTACCACCCACACTCATGTACGGGCCCGATCCGAGAGTGATTCGAGGAGGACGCGGAGCGCAGAACCCGCGATCTCGGAGGATACGACTGCAGCGTAGCCCCGTAGCTCGCTCCGATCGCTCGACCAGAGACACATCAGCCCCTCGACAGCCGACGGAGGGTTATTGAGCTGGATTTCGATACCACCCGGCCGGACCCACCGACGACCGGGAGGTTTGGGGCATCACTCGATTCTCGATGATGTCCGCTTATTGGAGAGGTTCCAGCGGCTGAACCCCGTGAAGTTTGATGGCAAGGGAGGTCCCGAGGCAGCGGAGACCGGTTCATGGAGATTGATAAGCTCCCGGGAGGTTACACTTACCTTCCACGTGATGGTATCCCTTGCCACGTTCAACTGGGCAGGAGGGAGCAGATCATTGGTGGAGGAGCCTTCAGGGCGCCTCGAGGGCGAATGCGGGGCTGGCACCCGGTCGGGAGGTGGAGGTCACTTGGGAGCAGCTTTACGCACTGCTCCATCGGAGGTTCATCGGGGCTGCAGCTAGGGATCTGCGACAGCACGCTTTGACGAGCTTCAGCAGGGAGACAGGACTGCCGCAGAGTATGAGAGGGAGTTTGACAGCTTATCCACTACGTACCGCAGTACCACGGTATGGAGGAGGAGAAGGCGAAGAGGTTCATCCGTCGATCGCGCCCGAGCATGATGGGCTCGAGGCCATTGGATATTACTACCTACGGGAGGCAGTTCACAAGGCTCACCTCCTCGAGCAGAGGATGTTGAGAGTCGCCTCACCTCGCAGAGAGGTCAGGGACTTCGAGGGGTTCCACGCAGCAGGACCCCGGCAGGTTCTCGACGGCAATGCACTCCGGCAGTCTAGTGGAGGTAGGGGGAGCACCACCTCACGACCTTGTCCGACTTGTGGTGGGTATCACCCGGTAGACCTTGTTACCGGCAGAGGGCCGGTGTTTGCGATGCGGGTCGGATACTCACTGGTACGGACCGCCTCGACGGTGGGGCGTGGTTCTCGTAGTTTTCAGCGCCGCAGCCTCGGCACCGCCCAACGCACCGCGAGGGCGTGGGTTTCAGCGGGTGGCCCGAGACCTCAGCAGCGACCCCAGCCTTCAGCCACCCTCCACCGCAGCAGCCTAGAGCCGGACGCGTTTTCGAGCAGAGCAGGAGGTCCTAGTCAGCGAGGAGGCCCTAGTCATCGTGGAGGACCCACAAGAAGCGGGCCCCAGCCACAGGGAGGCTCGACTCACAGGAGTCTTGCAAGGTACTGTATTTCGAACGATACATCTGTTCATGCGTATTTGATACAGAGCGTCTATCTCTATTGTAGCACGTAAATGTGTTACATCTCTCGCACCCGCCCGTTAGTACTTTGTCGCAGATGTATTTAGTAAAACCGCTGGGAGTCAGCTGCGTTTTCCAATGGGATGGTTCGGGTTGTACTATATCTCGTAGGCGGGCATCGATAGTATCGACTTGTTGGTTCTCGACACGCCGAACTATGATGTTATTCTTGGGATGGATTGGCTATCCAAGAATTCTCAGTGCACATTGATTGTGCAGCCCGTACCATTATGGTATCCGGAGAGGTACTACCTCTCACGACTGACCGATTTGACTATCGCACAAAGATAGCACAGAGTTGCAGATTCTGACCACCGTCGGTAGTCGGTGTAGGGAATGCTTCGATCTGAATGAGGCGGATACTAGGTTGAGGCTAGCTAGTATACCGGTAGTTCGAGATTTTCCGCAGTATTTCCGGAGGAGTTGCCCGGATTACCACCAGAGCGGGAAATTGTGTTTGAGATCTACTGCAATGGGCACCGCTCCGATATCTATTCCCCTTATCGGATGCCCATTTCGAGATGCAAGAGTTAAAGAAGCAGCTTGGAGGAATTACAGCAGAAGGGCTTCATCCGACCGAGCACTTCGCCGTGGGGTGCTCCGGTTCTGTCAGAAAGAAGAAAGATGGGACACTCCGACTCAGATAGACTACAGACGGTTGAATGCCCTTACCGTGAAGAACAAGTATCCGTTGCCTAGGATTGATGATCTTTTTGATCAACTTCGGGATTCGAGAGTTTTCAAGATTGATCTACGATCCGGATACTTTCAGCTTAGGGTGAAGGAGGAGGATATACCTAAGACTGCTTTCCGCACCCGATACGGACACTTTGAGTTTACGGTCATGCCATTTGGGCTGACCAATGCTCCGGCAGCATTCATGGATCTCGATGCATCGGGTGTTCCGTCCGCATTTGGACTCTTTTGTGGTGGTCTTCATTGATGATATTCGATATACTCTCGGGATGCGGACTCGCATCGGGAGCATCCGAGGGTAGTTACAGACACTTTGGGAACATCAGCTTTACGCTAAGTTCTCAAAGTGTGAGTTCTGATCCGGAGGTCACCTTTCTCGGGACATGTTATTTCGAGCATGGTCTGTCTGTGGACCCAGAGAAGGTGAGAGCAGTTCAGATCGGAAACAACCTACCACGGTACGAGAGATCGTGAGCTTCCCGGGATTAGCAGGATATTATCGGAGGTTCGCATCGGGTTTTCTATTCTCGCATCTCCGCCACGCAGCTTGACCAAGAAGGGTCAACCGCTTGTCCGGTCCGATAGGTGTGAGCAGAATTTTCAGGAGTTGAAGCGACAGCTGACTCATGCTCCGATTCTCGACTCTTCCGCATCCGAGCTTGCCGTATGTGATCTATACGGATGCTTCCACATCCGGTTTGGGGTGTGTGCTGATGCAGATCGGAATGTGATAGCTTATGGGTCGAGGCAGCTGCGACCGCATGAGCTGAACTATCCGACACATGATCTCGGAGTTGGCTGCAGTGATCTATGCGCTGAAACAATGGAGACATTATCTCGCTTGGTAACAAATTTCAGATTCTTACCACCATAAGAGTCTGAAATATCTGTTTACGCAGTAAGGAGCTTAACATGAGGCAGCGCAGATGGCTCGAATACATTAAGGACTATGATTGCAGATCGAGTACATCTTCGGTAAGGGCAACACGGTTGCCGATGCACCGAAAGCAGAAGTATACCGGGTTGGTCAAGGGAGGAGATGTTGGTGACCGATCCGAGGAGAGTGATCCGACGTGCCTTTGGCATGTGGCAGCCTCGGGAGCGTGCCTGTATACACACTTACTATACATTCCGAGTGGCTTGATAGAGTGCGCGAGGCGCAAGGTAGAGATCCGGGGCTGAAGAGGTTATCTGGGAGGATAAGGGGTCTTTGTTACCGCATTTCAAGATAGGCAGGGATTGCTATACTTCCGAGACCGCCTATATGTACCGGAGGATCGGGAGCTCCGAGTGAGATTTTAGAGGAGGCGCACTCGAGCAGATTGAGTGTTCATCCCGGGAGTGAGAAGATGTATCATGATCTGCGTACTCACTTCGGTGGCCTCGGGATGAGGAGGCACATTGCCACACATGTGTCTAGGTGTGCCGCTTGTCGCCAGTGAAGATTGAGCACCGTAAACCGGCAGGGACATCGCAGACTTTGCCCATTCCAGCTGGAAGTGGGGCAATGTTACTATGGATTTTCTCGACCGCACCGCCCGACACGGTCCCGCCATGATGCTATCTCGGGTTATTGTGGACCGGCCGACAAAGTGCGCACACTTTCGCCCATTCGGATCACGGACCCTCCGGAGAAGCTTGCCCGGCTCTACATCGCTGAGATTGTACGATTACATGGAGTACTGCACTCCATTGTATCTCGACCGTGATCCGCGTTTCACGGCACGGTTCTCGAGGGCTTTTCATGAAGCGCTGGGCACGCGACTCCATCCGAGTACAGCTTATCACCCATGCATCGACGGGCAATGGAGCGGGTGATTCAGATATTGGAGGACATGCCGCGAAGCCGTACTATAGACTTTGGAGGAGATTGGGACCAAGCAATTGCCTTTGATTGAGTTCTCGTACAACAACAGCTTTCCAGACTACGATTGGTATGGCACCATATGAGGCGTTGTACGGGAGGAGATGTATGACACCGCATTGCCGGACCGATGCGTCCGATAGGGTTGAGTTGGGACCCGAGCTTATTGAGGAGACTACGGCGAAGATCGATTGATTCAGCGCGGATCAAAGCCGCGAACGACCGCACCACTACTTATGCGAACCGCCGCCGTAGGGCTCGGAGTTTGAGGTTGGGGATAGGGTTTGGCTCAAGGTAGCACCTATCCGCGGGACAGCCGATTCGGGAAGAAGGGCAAGTTGGCCCCACGGTATATCGGCCCATATGAGATTCTCGAGCGGGTCGGTAGGGTGGCATACCGGTTGGCATTACCTCCTAGTCTGCTCATGTGCACAATGTCTTCCATGTTAGCATGTTGAAGAAGTGCATTCTGATCCGACTGCATTTATCTCCAAAGGGAGGAGGTACACTGAACCCGATCTTTCTTATCGAGGTACCGGTAGCCTTTCTCGGATAGGGATGTCGAGACTCCGTAGCAAGTTGATTCCCATGGTCAAGGTTCTGGTCACATCATACCGACCGGGAGGCGACTTGGGAGACAGAGAAGGACATTCAGATCGATACCCCGAGCAAGATTGCCGTTGATACAGCTCTTGGAGGACCAAGAGTCCTAAGGGGGAGGATGTTACGGCCACCCCGAGCGGTTGCGACCGGTGACCCGGCTCCGGCTTTAGCCTCGCGGTCACGCTGGCGCTCAGCGGCTCCCGAGCCCTATCCGAGTATCATTTTGGCGAACCCTCCGTATTTGAGGTCGTGTGGGTCCTCTGACGCTTTCCGCCGAAAATATTTTTCCGGCGCCGGGGTTGTCTGGCCGCCTCGGGACGTACAGCGGGCTCGGTAGCACTCTCGAGATCTCAGTTTGGGAAGCCGTTCACAGTTTTGGAGTCGTGGAGACGTCCCAGAGGTGGTTGTAGAGTTTAATATTCGGGGCGGGACGTTCGGTTCTGGGCGACTCCCGGGGCTCGGGATGGAAATTTTCTGACGGCTTTGGGGTAAGTTGTGTTTTAATTTAAGATGGAATTTATGGGTATTTTTATAGAATTTTGGAGTGACGGAATTTCGGTTCAGGTTGACACGCCGCACGCTCTGTTCGGTTCGGGTTCAGCGAGCTCGGTAGGACACTCCGGAAAGGTAAATGAATTTCTGAAAAATGTTCTGTGAATGTTATAATATTCTGAAGGTTGTGTCCAAGTTTCATTAATTTTGGAATTCGGTAATTATTTTTGGGCAAAAAGAATTGGAACTTTCGGAAAAATTGGGAGTTAATTTGCAAATGGGTGCAAATTAAAAAGGAAAATCAGCATGGGCAGCAGCAGGCCTCTCTCATTTTCGGCAGAATTGTGTGTGTGTGTGATTATTGGGGGACACATGTCCCATTTTAATTAAAGGAAGAGAGGCATGGGTATTATAAAGTAGGAAAATATATAAGGTATATTATTACATAATATTACACTTAACTCATTTCTTTCTTTCTTCTCTTCTTCTTCACCTTGCTGCTGCCTCTGCCGAAAACCTCCATTGAAGAACAACCTCCAAGCTTGACTTCCTTCATCTTTGTGGAAATCAAAGAGGGATTGCTTGCCACTTGTGGTAAGTATCATCCTAACTCCTCTTTTCACATTAGTTTTGAAGTTTAGTGGTTAAAAGAGAAGTTTTTGCATTTGATGGGTTTGTTCTTAGCTATAAGCTAGGATGATTTTCTTCCTCCCATCTTTTAGTATGTTGTTCTTGGGTGTTAGGAGAGTGTTAATCAAGTGTTGGATTTTGGAAAACACAACTTGTGAAGAAACCCCATGTTGGCCGAATTATTGGAAGAATTTCCAAAATGGTGTGTGTTTGTTATCTTGTTTCATGCTTCAAGTATGTTAGTCCTAGCATGATTCTAAGGCTATCCATGGTTTCAATTTGATGGAAAACTTGTTGGGTAGGAATCCCCCATTTTGGCCGAAATTATTAAGGAAGGGGTTTGTTGATTTTGATGCAATTGGTTGGCAATCTTGCTTAATAATTGTAATTGGTGATTAAAGAGAGCTAATGGAACTTTGTTTGGATTGAAATGGAAGTTGGGTGAGAAAACCCCTTGTGGCCGAATTGTGTAAGTGTGTGTTCTTGTAGGCTTTTGTTGTTTGGGTTAAATAGGATAGCATTCATGGTTTAGAAATGAAAATGGTGGTTAGAATTGCTGTGTGGTAGCTTGAATGGAATGAATTGAAAATTAGATAATAAGTTGGTTGAAAACCGAATCTTTGAATGATTCTTTTTCAATGTTAGAGGTTCATTTTGGTTGAATTGGATGTTAATATGGTGTTGGGGTTGAATTTAGGAGTGTATGGAAGTTTGAAATGTTGAATTCGGTTAAGGAATGAAAAAGTTACAATTAATCGGGATTATCGGAAAATGGCGGGTAATGAAGGGTTTAAGGTTGGATTTGATCAGTTCTGCTTATGGTATGATGTTTGTCAATGTGAAATCTTGCATTGTTTAGGTTGGTTCTGAATTCTGACGTTTCCGTGAAAATCTGGGATTTTACGGAAATTCTGTCGGATTTTCGGTTTTGGGGTCGGGGGTTGTAATGTGGTAGTGTGGTTGATGAGGATGCTAATTCAACTTGGTTTGGCAGATTCTGAGTTTCGGTGGTTAGAAAAAGAGGAGTTCTAAGTTTCGGGGCACGGTGTAGGTGTTATCCAGAATCGGTCCAATACTCTGGATTTCGAGGTAAGGGTTTGGTTCTGTGTTTTGGTAAGCTAAGTATATGTTTTGGTTTCCGCTTCGCTTCTGCTAGTATTTCGGAATATTGTGCCTTTGGGCATATTCTGTAGTTTGTAGGAGTATGCCTTATGGCATACTCTGTCTGTTAATATTACGACAGTTGTGGGTTCGCTACCCCAGCTGGTGCACCATGCTTCCGTATTAGCCTCGGCTTCTGACTCCCTTAGTGGAGGCTGTCGTTCCGATTCACTATGTGGGTTATGGCGATTTAGAATCGCACGTCCTTCGGGACTCCGATCTGCTTTTCTGCTCATGCATGTTATTCCGTATTCTCGTTGTATATATATTGCTATCTTTCTGCTTTTGCAGGTTACATATACTTACCTTACCCCTTATCCCTTACGGGGTCCTTTTAGGACTCACCCTTCTTTGGGTTCTGTTTTTGGGTTTCTGTCGACTGATAAGCGGCTCATGCGGAGTAGGGTTTCGTGAGGTTCTACCTCGGTTGTATTTTGCGGCAGCTTCACCTTGCGGCCCGGGATTGTCTTTTGATCTGAATCCCGCGCGAGGTATTTGACGCTTAGTCCTAGGCTTGGCTCGTAGCCGCATGTACATACTTTCTGATTTGCTATGATGGTTGTATGTCTCGTATATATATTTGTATATTCTGTTCTATATCTGTCCTCGCGCTTGGCGCTTGCTAGACATTTTAGGTTCTGTGAATTCTGTATGTATGGGTGTTTTGGTGCGTAAGCACTCGCCCACGGAGGGCGGGGCTTACTCGTTATTTGTGCATGAATTGTATGGTTGCATTTCATTTTGGTTATGCGCACGAAATTTCGTTAGTCTGCTTCCACAATCCTTCCGTTCTCGGGTCCGCTACGCGCGGCGGGTCTCGATGGACCTGCCACTCCTTTCCATTCCGGCTTCCGCTTCCGGCGTCCCGGCGCCCCCGCCTCCGCAACCGGGCTCGGGCGGCGTGCGGTGACAGGGGTTGAATTTAGGAGTGGTTTGAAGTTTGAAACGTTGAATTCGGTTAAGAAATGGAAAAGTTGCAATTAAGCGGGATTATCGGAAAATGTTGGGTAATGAAGGGTTTTAAGGTTGGTTTTGTCGGTTCTGCTTGTTGGATGATGTTTGTCAATGTATAATCTTGCATTGTCTAGGTTGGTTCTGAATTCTGACATTTCTGTGGAAATCTGGAATTTTACGGAAATTCTACCGGATTTTCGGTTTTGGGGTCGGGGGTGTAGTTTGGTAGTGTGGTCGATAAGGATTCTAATTCAACTTGGTTTGACAGATTCTGAGGTTCGGAGGTGAGAAAAAGAGGGGTTTCTGAGTTTTGGGTCGCGGTGTGGAAAGTTGTCCGTAATCGGTCTAATACTCTGGATTTGAGAGGTAAGGGTTTGGTTCTCGCTATTTTGGTAAGATAAGTATATGTTTTGGTTTCATTTTCTGCTCGCTAGTATTTCAGAATTTTATGCCTTAGGGCATATTTTCGTAGTCTGTAGGAGTATGCCTTATGGCATACTGGTCGTCTGTAATAATCCTACGAACCCTACGACTTGTGGGTTCGCTACCCACTGGTGCACCATGCTTCAGTATTAGCTTCGGCTTCCGACTCCCTTAGTGGGAGGTCTGTTGCCCGATTTGTTATAAGGGTTATGGCGATTTAGAATCGCACGTCCTTCGGGATTCCGATCTATTATCTCGTACATGCATGATATTCTCGTATTCTCGTTTCATATATTTTTATATTGCTATCTTTCTCGCTTTTGCAGGTTACATATACTTACCTTACCCCAAATCCCTTACGGGTCCTTTTAGGACTCACCCTTTTCGGGTTTTGTTTTGGGTTTCGTAGACCTGATAAGCGACCTTTCGGAGTAGGTTTCCGTGAGGTTTCTACCTTGGGTGTGTTTTTGCAGCAGCTGCACCTTGCGGTCCGGGATTTGTCTTTTCGGTCTGAATCCCGCGCGAGGTATTTTGACACTTAGATCTAGGGCTGGCTCTGTAGTTGCATATGCACACTTTCTGTATTGCTGTGATGATTGTATATTTGTATATATTTATATATTCTGTTCTGTGCATGTTCTGAGCGCTTGGCGCTTGCTAGACACCCTAGGTTCTGTGAACTCTGTATGTACCTATCTTTGGTGCGTAAGCACTCGTCCCCGGAGGGCGGGGCTTACTCGTTATTAATGCATGAATTGTATGTTTGGATTTTATTTTAGTTATATGTATGAAATTTTTGTTAGGTTGCTTCCACAATCGTTTCGTTTTTCGGGTCCGCTACGCGCGACAGGTCTCGATGGACCTGCCATCCCATGTCATTCCGGCTTCCGACGTCCCGGCGCCCCCGCCTCCGCAACCGGGCTCGGGTGGCGTGCGGTGACAAGTTGGTATCAGAGCAGGTAAGTGACCATATTGGTCGTCAGTGGTGACTTGTAGTGACAACTATTGTTGTACATTTTATTTTAGAATGGTTTGGTACGGAGATTGGCCACCTCCTTACTCGAACCACTTTAAAATAAAATTGTGGAGCAAAGTTTGGTCCTTCAAGTTATCCTGGTTGTTGCAGAGTGTGGAATCCAGAATTTCTGGATTTTGGTAAAAGTGTTACAAGTAAGGGATTGTGGAAAAGTTTCGTACGTAAAATTGTGTGTTAGGAAAAGATTTGATGAAATAAGCATGAATTGCTTCTGTGATACAGAGAAATGCAAGAAATTATCAGTTTGAAAAAAAACTACTGAGTTAAGCACTGCATTGCACTACAGAGCCTTAGGAAGCAGCTTCTAGTTTCAGTAGGGATTAGAGGTAACCGATTGGTCCGGACTCGTTTGGTCCGAAATGTTTCAGAATGGTTAACACGCGTAGACAGCGTGATTTGCGACCGGAGGGAGGGGACCGTAATCCCACGCCTCCGAGAGATAGGGAGCAGAGGCGGGGATTCGGGGCAGAGCAGATACATACCCCGCCACCGGTTGTACAGCAGGTCGTGGTCTACCACCGCTTTGGTTCATGTGCCGGGAGCAGTCCTAGCTTGTTGAGACACTAGTCCCTAACAGTTCCGCACCACACAAAGGTGCAGGAGGATTCAGTCGTGTCACCGTCTGTGCATTCTGACGGAAGGGTGAGTAGTCACACCCGGACTACCACCCACACTCATGGACGGGCACGATCTGAGAGTGAGTCTGAGGAGGATGAGGAGCGCAGGAATCCACGATCTCGGAGGGTACGACTGCAGCGTAGCTCCGCAGCTCGCTCCGATCGCTCGACCAGAGACCTATCAGCCCCTTCGACAGCGACGGAGGATTATTGAGCTGGATTCGATACCACCCGTCGGACCCACCGACGACGTGGAGGTTCGGGGCATCACTCTGATTCTGATTATGTCCGGTTGTTGGAGAGGTTCCAGCGGTTGAACCCTAGGAAGTTTGATGGCAAGGGAGGTCCCGAGGCAGCGGAGACCTGGTTTATGGAGATTGACAAGCTCCTTGGGAGGTTACACCTACCTTCTACGGCTGATGGTATCCCTTGCCACGCTCAACTGCAGGAGGGAGCGGATCATTGGTGGAGGAGCCTTCGTGGTAACTCGAGGGCGAATGCGGGGCTAGCACCCGATCAGAGGTGGATGTTACCCGGGAGCAGTTTACACAATCGTTCCATCGGAGGTTTATCGGGGCTGCAGCTAGAGATCTCGCGACAGCACGCTTTGATGAGCTTCATCTGTGGAGATAGGACTGTCGCAGAGTATGAGCGTGAGTTTGACAAAGCTTATCCACTACGCACTGCAGCATCATGGTATGGAGGAGGAGAAGGCGAAGAGGTTTATCCGTCGACTGCGCCCCGAGTACAGATGGGCTCTGAGGCCGTTGGACATTACTACTTACGGGGAGGCAGTCCACAAGGCTCAACTCCTCGAGCAGGAGGACGTTGAGAGTCGCCTCACCTCGCAGAGAGGTCAGGGGACTTCGAGGGGTTCCACACAGGGACCCCGCAGAGTTCGACGGCAATGCACTGGGCCTAGCGGAGGCAGGGGGAGCACCACCTCACGACCTTGTCCGACTTGTGGTGGGTATCACCCGGGTCGACCTTGTTACCGGCAGAGGGCCGATGTTTGCGATGCGGGTCGGATACTCACTGGTAATGGATCGCCCAAGACGCCAGGGTGGCTTTGGTAGTCTTCGGCGTCCGCAGCCTCGGCACCGCCCAACGCGCCGCGAGGGCGTGGGTTTCAGCGGGTGGCCCGAGACCTCAAGAACGACCGCAGCCTTCAGCCACCCTCCACCGCAGCAGCCTAGGGCAGACGTGTTACGGCCACCCCGAGCGGGTTGCGACGGTGACCCGGCTCCGGTTTTGGCTGCGGTCACGTTTTTCGATGTTCAGGCGGCTCTGAGCCCTATCCGAGTATCATTTTGGCGAACCCTTCCGTATTTGAGGTCGTGTGGGTCCCCGGACGCTTTCCGCCAAAATATTTTTCGGGCGCCGGGGTTGTCGGGTTGTCTCGGGACGTCAGCTGGCTCGGTAGCACTCTCGAGATCTCAGTTTGGGAAGCCGTTTGCAGTTTTGGAGTCGTGGAAACGTCCCGGAGGTGGTTGTGGAGTTTAATAATTGGGGCGGGACGTTCGGTTCCGGGCGACTCCCGGGGCTCGGGACGGCAATCCCGGGGCTTGGGATGGAATTTCTCCGATGGCTCCATGGTTGGTTATGTTATAATTTAAGATGGAATTTATGGGTATTTTTGTAGAATTTTGGAGTGACGGAATTTTGGTTCAGGTTGACACGCTCGCACGTCGGGTTTTGGTTCGGGTTCCGCGAGCTCGGTAGGACACTCCGGAATGGTAAATGAACTTTTGAAAAATGTTCTGTGAATGCCATAATATTCTGAGGGTTGTGTCCAAGTTTCGTTAATTTTGGAATTCGGTAATTATTTTTGGGCAAAAAGAATTGGAACTTTCGGAAAAGTTAGGAGATTAATTTGTATTTGGCCACAAAACAAATAATTGGAGCATGTGCAGCAGCTTACTTTCGGCAGATTTGGGAGACAAGTTAAGGGACACTTGTCTCTTTGTTATTTAAGATGAGAAGGGATGGGAAAAAAGAAAGGGATATATATATATATATATATATTTGGCTTTCACTTAAAACGTTTTCTTCTTCCTTCTTCACTCTGCCGAAACTTTCTTCTTCTTTCTTCACCATTGTTGAGTTTCTAAAGCTTCCAAAATCTTGCTCTAAGTTGCTCCTTTGCCCGAGAGTTCATCTGGAAAGTTGATCAAAGAACTCGAGTACTACGTCTGTCTGAGGTATGGTTCGATTCTGTTGAGTATTTGGCAATATTGGAAAGTTGATGTTCTTGGCTTAGATCTGAGTTTTGAAGAAATTGAACCGTTGGATCGTTGTGTGCTTCATATATGTTGATATTGGATTGGTAAGGAGTAGGTAAATAACTTTGGATCGTCGGAAACACAATTGGTTACAATTTCATATTTTGGCGAAATTTTGGGAATTTTTGTGTTGATTTTTGTCGAATTTGTGGTACTGTGGATTGATTCAGATTGTTAGTATGAATTCTTGCGTGTTCTGAATCGGTTCTGAATTCTGAATTTTCTGTGAATCTGGAATTTTACCGAAATTCTGCCGGATTTTTGGTTTCGGGTCGGGGGTGTAGGTTGGTAGTGTGATTGGTAAGGTTGCTAATTTAGCTTGAATTGACAGATTCTGAGGTCCGGAAGTTAGAAAAAGAGAGGTTTTCGGGTTTCGGGTCGTGGTTTGGAAGTTAGAAAAAGAGAGGTTCTGCTATTTTTGGTAAGATAGGTGTATGTTTAGTTTCACTTTCTCGCAAGTATTTGATAATATATGCCTAGGGCATATTCGTAGTCCGTAGGTGTATGTGTTGTTGCACTTCGCTTTGCGGTATTTCGAAATTTCGCTTTAACGTACGTTACGTAATTTGTAGGAGTATGCCTTATGGCATACTCTGTCTATTAACCCTACGACAGTTGAGGGTTCGCTACCCCAGCTGGTGCACCATGCTTCTGTAATAGCTTCGGCTTCTGACTCCCTTCGAGGGAGGCTGTCGTTCTGATTTGTTATAAGGGTTTATGGCGATTTAGTATCGCATATTTTTTTCGGGATTCTGATCTGCTTTTATTACATGCACGATATTCGTTTTCTCGTCGATATATTCGTATATTATTATCTTTCTGTTTTGCGGTGGTTACATATGCTTATCTTACCCCAAATCCCTTACGGGTCCTTTCGAGGACTCACCCTTTTGGGTTCTGTTTTGGGTTTCGAGTAGACTGGTAAGCAACCAGCGGAGTAGGTTTCCGTGAGGCTTCGCCTTGGTTGGGTTGAGCAGCACTGCACCTTGCGGGCCGGGATTTTGTCTACTTGGTCTGAATCCCGCGAGGTATTTGTTGTTTAGGCCTAGGGTTGGCTCTGTAGTTGCATGTGCATACTTTCGGATGATTGTGATGATTGTATAAGTATGTATATATTCTGCTCATGCTGCATGTTCCGAGCGGTTGGCGCTTGCTAGATACCCTAGGTTCGGTGAATTTGTATGTACCTATATTGTGTGCGTAAGCACCCGTAAGTGACCTTTGGAGGACTGCTTCTGTGATTTGGTGAAATACATGATTTTAGTATTCTGAGAAATAATTTCTGTGTTAAGTACTGCATTGCACTACAGAGCCTTAGGAAACTGCTGCTAGCTTCTGTAGGGATTAGGAGTGACCGATTTGTCTGGACTCTGTTTGGTCTGAAATTTTTGAGGTTTGGTTAACACGCGTAGACAGCGTGTTTTGCGACCGGAGGGAGGGGATTGTAATCCCACGCCTCCGAGAGATAGGGTTTGAACTGTTGGTTATGGGTTGAGTTGGTATATGGTTTGGAAATTTGGTTCGGGATAAGTTGTTTTTCTGGTTGGACTTGGTTTGAGGAATTGTGTACTACACGCGAATAGCGTGATTTGGTACCGGAGGGGCGGGACTTGGATCCCACACCTCCGTGGAATAGGATACGGGTTCAGCGTAACCCAGGGTCTGAACAACCACACTCACCGCCCCTGAGGTTTAGCGGTCGTAGGGACCCTTCTCTGATTTGGTATTACCCGCCAGCCTAGCTGGTTTAGGGGCGGCAATAGGCAGGGGAAGATCTGATTATGCCACAGTAAGGGCATTTTGATCAGGTGGTGATAGCGAGACTTTAGCCACTGCTCGCCACAGCTTTGGGATTGGAAAGTGAGTGACTCCGAGGAGGATGGTCGCTACGACACTTAGACTTCTCGTCGGACCTATTAACGACGGGGAGATCTGAGGCACCAGTCTGACGAGGTCAGACTTCTGGTGAGGTTTTAGAGTTTGAACCCCCCGAGGTTCAATGACCGAGAAGGGCCAGAGGTAGTAGAAATTTGGTTTGCAGGAGTTGACAAACTCCTGGGGGAGGCTACATTTTCCACCAGCAGCGGGGATGTAGCCAGGAATCTGCGTCAGGCACAGTTTGATGAGTTTCATCAGGGAGACAGGACTGTCGGAGAGTACGAGTGAGAGTTTGATCGGCTGGTTTACTACGTATCGTAGTACTATGGAATGGAAGAATAGAAGGCCAAGAGGTTTATTCGTTGACTAGTTCGTGTGGGTTTTGAGACCTTTAGACATTACTTTGTTTCGGGAAGCGGTTATTAGGGCTCAACTCCTCGAACAAGAGGAGGTTGAGAGTCGTCTCACCTTGCAACGAGGTCAGGAAAGTACGAGGGGCTCCACATAACTGGGACCCCGGCAGATTTCTGGACGGCCGAACAGGCCTGGGCAGTCTAGTAGAGGCAGAGAGGGAGCACCACCGGCACGGTCTTGTCCGATTTGGTGAGAGGTATCACCCGGTTGACTTAGTTACCGGCTGGAGGGCCGATGTTTACGTTGCGGTTCTGACACTCACTGGGTACGGGATTGCCCTCTGACTGTAAGGCAGGGTTTTGGCAGTCTTCAGCGTCCACAGTCTCGGGCACAGCCCAACGCGCCGCGAGGGCGTGGGTTTCAGCAGGGTGGCCCGAGACCTCAGCAGCGACAGCAGCTTCAGCCACCCCCTCCACCACAGTAGCCCAGAGTGGGCCGAGTTTTCCATTTTGAGGGGGGAGGCCTTAGTTATCAGGGAGGTCACCTAGTCACGGTCAGTACCAGCCAGGGAGGCTCGAGTCACAGGAGTTCTGCAGGTACTTTATTTCGAATGAGATATCGGTTCATGCAAAGATTGGATACAGGACATTTATTCCCATTGTAACACCGAAATGTGTTACATCTCTCGTATCTGTCAAGTTAATACTTTGCCTCAAATGTACTTAGTAAAAACTGCTTTGAGTCAGTGGTTGTTTTCCAAAGAGATGATTCGGGGTTGTACGACATCCGTAGGCGGGCATCGATAGTATCGGATTTGTTGGTTTTAGACACGCCTGGAACCGTGATATTATTCTTGGGATGGACTGGTGATGTGAGCATGTTGAAGACCAAACCAAATGATGTGGATCTGTAATCATCTAAAGCTGGAGCAATGGACTTCCTATTGAAGGTCTTTTCAAGAGGAGAAGAATGGCTTTTGAATCACCTCAATCGGAGTTCGAGCTCAAGATATTCGAAAACAAGTGAAGATCCAAGAACCAGTGACAGAACCAGTGCGACCCAAACTTGAAGTCAGCGGTCGCCCGGTCCAGCGAGAGAACCAGGCGACCCAATTCTTCATCCAGCGGTCGCCCGGACCAGTCTGATGATTGGCAAAGGCGACCAGGCGAGATCCAGCGACCCAAACCTTGGATCAAAGCGGTCGCCTGCTCCCCGAAAATGCCTTCCTCCACTTTTTGAAACCTAGCCATTTTTGTTGACTTTTCAACACTTGTGTTTTATGCAACTTATTCCTATTTGTAAAATCCTTTTAATTACCCATAAATCAATTTATAACTACATGAATTGATTTATGGAGAATTAAAAGGAATTGAAGGAGTTTCCAATTAATTGTTTTATGGAGAAATGTGAGATGGAAGTGAAGGGAATGAAGTGAAGGCTCCTCTCCCATCACCCCATCTCTCTCCTTTCTCTCCCTTGGTATTAACCTAGCCAAGGCCATTTGCAACACTTAGAACTCATTTTGTAAGAACCATTGTTGCCAAAATACAAGGCCAATTTGTTCTTCATTTGTTCTCAAATCTTGCTTCATCAATCCATTAGTGATCCATGCAAGAGGGTCCAATTAAATACCTAGCATTGTTTGATCAAGTAGTCAAAAGGTTCTAGGTTCCATTTCCATCCCCCCATTGCCGAAATTGTGGCTCCATTCCTTTGGAGTTCTTCCTCACTCAAGCTAGATCAAAGCTCATGATCATACAACCCTTGTGTGATCATATCAAGTGGTATCAGAGCCAACTTGCTTGAATGAGGTAAATGTGATTTGTGTGATTTTCTTCAAGTTATCCTCTTGAATTCCTTTTCAAAACTTGAAGAAAAATTCGGTTGGTATCTCTTGAGAGAGGCCGAAATTTGTGAGTGGTTCATGTGCCTAGGACAAGCTTGTTTGGTTCATGTGATTAGGGCAAAGTTTATGATTGAATGTGATTGTTGAAGTGTTGTGAAAGAGAAAAGCATTTTCGGATTTGAAGAAGAAAGAGAAAGTGTTGAAAAAGAATATTTGTGAAAAGAAATGCAAAAGTGTTCTTGGTGTTCTTGAGTGTTCTTGGTGTTCATGCAAAGTTCATATGAAGTTCATGTCAAACACATGTGAATAGTAACTTTGATCCAAAAATCTTTTATGAACTTGCACAAAAGGTGTTTGTGATTGTAAAAGAGCCTTTCTACTTCACACCTAATTTCTTTCAACCACCAACCAACCTCATTTCTCAAAACCCTAGTTCAAGTAACTAGAACATTTGCATTGCTAATTTTCGAATTTTACTAGGCTTTCATTGAACTCTCCTTGTGTGTTTGCATTTGATCTTAATAGAAGATTGGTGACTAGAATTGAGATTTTTGAAGATCATTGTGTTCCAAACACGAGAGAAGAGTGTAAACACTTAAGGAGTGTGAGAGAGCTTGTGAAAGCCTTGTGTGGAGAAGAAGGCAAGAGTGAAACCGAGAGGCCAACCAAACACGTGAGGAAATGAGTGGTACTAATTTTATTGTCTAAGTGTGTAGGTGTACCAAATGGAGGAAGAAAACCTACATTTCATTGGGTTTCATCCATTGAAAGGGAGGCTCAAACTTGAAGATGACTTATGGCATTGGATTGAGGAATTGGAGTACCACTTTTGGTATTACCGATTTCAAATAGAAGAGAAGTTAGACCTTGCCATAAGGTGCTTAAAGGGAGAAGCCAAAAGATGGTGTCGACAAGAGTTTGCTCAAAGAGAGCGATACAATGAAGCCCCATTCGAACTTGGAGTGAATTGAAGAGGTTACTATTGGAAAGATATGGTTCCCCTCAAGAAGAGCCACCCTCTCCATACTACTCCCAAACAAGAAGGTCCCCTCTCGACCTACATCCTCTACCCACATTCGGAGCCCTAGCCCTTGGAGGAAACCGAGCTCCACACCTCCACCAACACTCTCGGCCGAGCCAAGTACTCCACCTACCAACACTTGTGCAACCCGAACTCACAACCCAAACCAAAGCCCTCACCAAAATCCTAAAGAAGATCTCTCTCAAATAATTGATAGGCTTAAGAAGGAGTTTGAAGACTATGAGAGAGAGAAAAGAAAAAGAAAGAGAGAAGAAAGGAAAGAGCTCTCCAAAGCCAATTGAGTGAAAATAATGTTGCACCCGGCCTTCAACCGAAATCCAAGAAGAACTAACCATTTCATCTTCTAAATCTTGTTGTTCTACTTTGTTTATGCAAGAATTTGAAGAAGAAAAGGACACGGATGTGCAATGCCTTGAAGAAGAAGAAAGAGTCTCGGTTTTGGAGGAGGATCCCCCCTTCCCTAACTTGGGGAGAGGTAACCCATCCTTTTCTTTTAGTGATGATGCAAATAAGCATGAATGTGACACTTTATCCGAAAATGAGCATGCATCACATCCATTGCTTGATTACATATATGGATCCCCTCTTGAATGCATTGGGAATAATGATTTGGTTGAACATGTGCATAGTGATGACAATGAACATGCTTGTGATGCTTTCTCACCTTCACATGAACATAAGCATGACATTGATGAAGAAACCGAAAGTGCATATGCTCCTCACCCATTGCTTAATTCTCTCAACCATGATGAATATGACATATTTGAATTCCCTCTTGAATGCATGGAGCATGATGATTCGGTTGACCATGAAATGTGCATCAATAACTTCAACCATTATCCATATCCATGTGATGATACTTGCATTCACCCTTGTGATGATGATTGGTATGCTATTCAAGAGCATGAATTGGAATGTGAAGAGAATAATGAATCTAAGTCCATAGCATATGATTTCTCTTCCTTGAATGATGAACCTCTTGAATATGACAATAATGAAAGTGCATCTCATTCATCATATGAAGTGTTCGAGCATTATGAGCTATATCCCTCGGATGATGAGCATAACTATTATCATGATGAGATGTATGAACATGACCTATATCCCATGTCACCCACACCTAGCCATGATCATTCTTTGATGTATGATTTAGACTCTTTGCATTTGGACAATGAGAATGAATGGCCTAAGCTCACATTTGACCCCGGATAGACCATCGAGCATACAATGTTCAAAATGGAGGTTTGTAGAAATAGTGCCATGTTTAGCATGAGTGAAGTGCATGAATTGAACTTCTTGAGTGTACTTACTTTAATATGGATATGCATGCAACTTTTGAGAAACATGAGTATCTATATGGGATTGAATTAAAGCTATGTGTATGGTTGAAGCGAAGGGAAAGGGCGGAATGTCCATCTCATTCCTTCAAACCATTTTTCGGACTTTGATGTTAAAGCTTTAGTTCACTAACCTCTAATATCCTCCAAGTTTGTTGCGGTGTCTTAGTTTTTGTAGGATTCATCCCATTTAGATTCGAGGACGAATCTTCTTAAGTGGGAGGGAATGATGTGAGCATGGTGAAGACCAAACCAAATGATGTGGATCTGTAATCATCTAAAGCTGGAGCAATGGACTTCCTATTGAAGCTCTTTTCAAGAGGAGAAGAATGGCTTTTGAATCACCTCAATCGGAGTTCTGGAGCTCAAGATATTCGAAAACAAGTGAAGATCCAAGAACCGGGTGACATGACCAGGCGACCCAAACTTGAAGTCAGGCGGTCGCCCGGTCCAGGCGAGAGAACCAGGCGACCCAAATCTTCATCCAGGCGGTCGGCCGGACCAGTCTACAGTGATTGGCATGCGACGAGGCGAGATCCAGGCGACCCAAACCCTGGATCAAAGCGGTCGCCTGCTCCCCGAAAATGCCTTCCTCCACTTTTTTGAAACCTAGCCATTTTTGTTGACTTTTCAACACTTGTGTTTTATGCAACTTATTCCTATTTGTAAAATCCCTTTTAATTACCCATAAATCAATTTATAACTACATGAATTGATTTATGGAGAATTAAAAGGAATTGAAGGAGTTTCCAATTAATTGTTTTATGGAGAAATGTGAGATGGAAGTGAAGGGAATGAAGTGAAGGCTCCTCTCCCATCACCCCATCTCTCTCCTTTCTCTCCCTTGGTATTAACCTAGCCAAGGCCATTTTGCAACACTTAGAACTCATTTTGTAAGAACCATTGTTGCCAAAATACAAGGCCAATTTGTTCTTCATTTGTTCTCAAATCTTGCTTCATCAATCCATTAGTGATCCATGCAAGAGGGTCCAATTAAATACCTAGCATTGTTTGATCAAGTAGTCAAAAGGTTCTAGGTTCCATTCTCCTCCCCCATTGATGTGATCACGGTGGGGGTACGTGATCACGAGCTCGGATCTAGCTCGGAGGAGGCGGTTTCCAGCAAGAATGGAAACGAAACAGAGGAAGAACACGAAGGAAACAGAGTCGGCCAAGGGAACCTCCTCACTACGAGGTGAGGCAATGCCCTTGAAAATGCCTGGGAAGTGAGATGGGATCTAGCACCTCTTGACTACAAGGTCAAGCAATACTAGATATTATGTTGGATCCTCTTGCACGGATCACTTAAGGAGATGGAATGCAAGAAATGAGAACAAGAAAGCCAAAACCTCACTTGGAGTATTTCTGATTTCTTATAAATATGTTCTCGCCTTTACAATGGTTACAAGCTGCCTTTATATAGAAGAAACGGTAAAGGAAAATAAAGAATGATCGACAAGGGAACCAGCTTCCTGGTTCTATGGTAGGCGAAATGAGAGGTGGCGGGCGAGGTGACAAAGATAGGCTGTGTAGACTTCCGGCTTTAGCGGCTCCCGCTTTCCCAGGAATTGTAGTCAGCGGGAAATGGGAGGAAGAGGGCTTCTGCACAAGTTGAAGGGGTCGCCTGACTTGCGTATGGAGGCCTCCTCCGCTTGGCGAACACCTGTGCTTCGCTTGCGTCTGGAAGTGTTGCACAGGGTCTTCGCCACGGAACATGGGTTCGCCAATGACCATGGCTTCGCCAAAGGTCAAGGGTTCGCCAATGGGGCCTGGGTTCGCCAAGATTCTTGCGAACACTATTCTGTCTTTGGGGCTTCGCCGACGCCTAGAATGCCACTTCTTCTTTGTCCATGCCTTCGCCAAGGGTCCTTTAGACCCTCTGGAGGAATGGTTGCCTCTTAACTCACAAATAGGGGTGATGTCCACATCATACCCTCCTCTTCGGAAGAATCCGTCCTCGGATTCATAAGGAAATTGTCCCTACAAATCTTAAGACACCACAATAAACTTGAAGAGGCATTTTAGTGAACCAAAACCGTAAACATCAAAATTCCAAAAATGGTTCGAAGGATTTGAGATGGACAATCCGCCCTTTCTCTTCACTTCTACCTTACACACGCTTTCGAGTATCCCGGGGTCAAATGTGAGCCTAGGCCTTTCATTCTTATGATCAAAAAAATAGGATTCATGATCATGCATTGAAGAGAATTCATGGCTAGGGGTGAGTGATATGGGATATGCATCATACAGCTCATGGTCAACCGAATCATCATGCTTCATGCTTTCAAGAGAGAATTCGAATATGTTACACTTATCATGGTTGAGAGAATTAAGCAATGGTTGAGTTGCATGCTCATTTTCGAATAAGGCTTCACATTCATGCCTATTCACTTCATCACTAAAAGAAAAGAGTAGGTTACCTCTCCCCAAGTTAGGGGAGGGAGGGTCCTCCTTCAAAGCCGAAAATCCTTCTTTTCCTTCAAGGTATGGCGCATCCGTGCCATTCTCTCCTTCAAACTCGTGCACAAATAAAGAAGAATAACAAGAGTTAGAAGATGAAATGATCATTCCTTCTTGGAGATGGGTTGAAGGCCCGGGTGCAATATTCTTTTCACTTGTTTGGCTAAGGAGAGCCCTTTCCTTTCTTCTCTCTTTCTTTTTCTTTTTCTCTCTCTCATATTCTTCAAACTCTTTCCTCAGATTCTTAATCATTTGAGAAAGATCTTCACTTGAATCTTGGCGAGGACTTGGGTTTGGGGAAGGAGTTTGGGTGGTGCAAGTGTTGGGCGGTGGAGTACACGGCTCGGCCGATAGTGTTTGTGGAGGTGTGGGACTTGGTCTCCTCCGACTATGGTTCTGAATGTGGGTGGAGGATGTAGGCCGAGAGGGGGACCTTCTTGTTTGGGAGTGGAACGGAGAGGGTGGCTCTTCTCGAGGTGAGCCATATCTTTCCACTAGTAACCTCTTCAATCCGCTCCAAGTCCGAATGGAGGCTTCATGGTAGTGCTCTCTTTGAGCGAAATCTTGTCGCCACCATCTTTTGGCTTCTCCCTTTAGACACCTTATGGCAAGGTCTAACTTCTCTTCCTTATGAAATTGGCAATACCAAAAGTGGTATTCCAATTCCTCGATCCATTGCCATAAGTCATCTTCAAGTTTGCGCCTCCCTTTCAAGGGATGAAACCCAATGAAATGTAGGTTCTCTTCCTCCATTACCTACACACTTAGACAATAAAATCAGTACCACTCATTCCTCCTCACGTGTTTAGGTGAGCACTCCACACGGTTTCACTCTTGATTCTCCACACAAGGCTTTCACAAGTTCTCTTAACTTGATCACACTCAACTTTTTAGATCAAATGCAAACACACAAGTAGGAACAAGTCATAATATCTAGTGAAAACCGAAACTTGCAATTCAAGAAAGATAACTAGTTACTTGAAACTAGCTTTTGAATGATTTAAGGTGGATGGTGGTTGAAAGAAGTATGGTAGGGAGTTTAGAAAGGGGCTTTTGCAATCACAAACACGTTTTCTTAAAGTTCATCAACAATTTTTGGATCAAAAGTACTATTCATATGAGTTTGGTATGAACTTCATATGAACATCTCAAGAACACCAAGAACACTCAAGAACACATGAACTTGTTCATCCTTTTCAACAACCTTTCTTCTGCACTTTTCACACAATACAACACTTTTTCATTTCCAAATCCGAAATCACTTTTCTTTCTCACCCAACTTCAATAATCAATATTCAGATATGAACTTTTTCTCCAGTCACATGAACCACGCATAAACACAAATATTTTCGGTTTCTCTTCAACAACAAGACGTTTTTCTTCAAGTGTAAGAAAGAAGGCAGTGGTTTTACTTGAAGAAAACAACAACTGATACGGTACCTCCAGCAAGCACTTTGGCTCTGATACCAACTGATGTGATCACGGGGGGGGGTAAGTGATCACGAGCTCGGATCTAGCTCGTTGGAGGCGGTTTCCAGCAAGAATGGAAACGAAACAGAGGAAGAACACGAAGGAAACAGAGTTCGGCCAAGGGAACCTCCTCACTACGAGGTGAGGCAATGCCCTTGAAAATGCCTGGGAAGGAAGCGGGATCTAGCACCTCTTGACTACAAGGTCAAGCAATACTAGATATTATGTTGGATCCTCTTGCACGGATCACTTAAGGAGATGGAATGCAAGAAATGAGAACAAGAAAGCCAAAACCTCACTTGGAGTATTTCTGATTTCTTATAAATTTGTTCTCCTTTACAATGGTTACAAGCTGCCTTATATAGAAGAAACGGTAAAGGAAAATAAAGAGTGACTGGACAAGGGAACCAGCTTCCTGGTTCTATGGTAGGCGAAATGAGAGGTGGCAGGCGAGGTGACAAAGATAGGCTGTGTAGACTTCCGGCTTTAGCGGCTCCCAGTTTCCCAGGATTTGTAGTTGGCGGGAAATGGGAGGAAGAGGGCCTCTGCACAAGTTGAAGGGGTCGCCTGACTTGCGTATGGAGGCCTCCTCCGCTTGGCGAACACCTGTGCTTCGCTTGCGTCTGGAAGTGTTGCACAGGGTCTTCGCCACGGAACATGGGTTCGCCAATGACCATGGCTTCGCCAAAGGTCAAGGGTTCGCCAATGGGTCCTGGGTTCGCCAAGATTCTTGCGAACACTATTCTGTCTTTGGGGGCTTCGCCGACGCCTAGAATGCCACTTCTTCTTTGTCCATGCCTTCGCCAAGGGTCCTTTAGACCCTGGTTGCCTCTTAACTCGCAAATAGGGGTGATGTCCACATCAAGGTTCCATCCAAGAATTCTTTGCACATTGATTGTGCAAACCGAACCATTATGGTTTATGGTTTCGGAGAGGTACTACCTCTCACGGCTCCGATCGGTTTGATTATCGCGCATCACAAAGATAGAGTTCTGATTCTGGATTCAGCTGTCGATAGTTGGTGTAGGGTAATGCTATGATCTGTTTGAGGCTGGTACTAGGTTAAAGTTGGATGGTTTACCATTGGTTCGAGATTTTCCGCAGGTATTTCCGGAGGAGTTGCCCGGATTACCACCAGAGCGGGAAATTGTGTTTGAGATCCACCTGCAGTCGGCATCTTGCTCCGATATCTATTCCTCCTTATCGGATGCCTATTCCTGAGATGCAGGAGTAGAAGAAGCAACTGGAGGAATTACAGAAAAAGGGCTTCATCCGACTGAGCACTTCACCGTGGGGTACTCCGGTTCTGTTTGCTAAGAAGAAAGATGGGACGCTCCGACTTTGCATTGATTACAGACGGTTGAATGCACTTACTGTGAAGAATAAGTATCCATTGCCGAGGATTGACGATCTTTTTGATCAACTTCGGGGTTCGAGAGTTTTCTCGAAGATTGATCTCCGATCTGGATACTTTCAGCTTAGGGTGAAGGAAGAGGACATACCTAAGACTGCTTTCCGCACCCGATTTGGACACTTTGAGTTTACGGTCATGCCGTTCGGGCTGACCAATGCTCCAGCGGCATTCATGGATCTGATGCATCGGGTGTTCCGACCGTACTTGGACTCATTTCTGGTGGTTTTTATAGATGATATTCTGATATATTCTCGGGATGAGGATTCGCATCGGGATCATCTGAGGGTAGTTCTGCAGACACTTTGGGAACATCAGCTTTATGCTAAATTCTCAAAGTGTGAGTTCTGGATTCGGGAAGTCACTTTTCTGGGACATGTTATTTCTGAGCATGGCTTGTCTGTGGATCCAGAGAAGGTGAGGGCAATTTGGGATTGGAAACAACTTACCACGGTACGGGAGATCAGGAGCTCCCTGAGATTGACAGAATGTTATCGGAGGTTTGTACCGGGGTTTTCTATTCTGGCATCTCCGCTCACGCAGTTGACCAAGAAGGGTCAACCGTTTATCTGGTCTGATAGGTGTGAGCAACATTTTCAGGAGTTGAAGCGGCAGTTGACTAACGCTCCGATTCTGACTCTTCCAGATCCGAACTTACCGTATGTGATATATACGGATGCTTCCACGTCTGGTTTGGGATGTGTGTTGATGCAGGAGCGTAATGTGGTAGCTTATGGGTCGAGGCAGCTGCGACCGCATGAGCTGAACTAACCGACACATGATCGGGAGTTGGCTGTAGTGATTTATGCGCTGAAACAATGGAGGCGTTGTCTGTTTGGTAATAAATTTCAGATTCTTACCGACCATAAGAGTCTGAAATATCTGTTTACGCAGAAGGAGCTTAATATGAGGCAGCGCAGATGGCTCGAATACATTAAGGACTATGATTGTAGTATCGAGTACATCTCTGGCAAGAGCAACACGGTTGCCGATGCTCTGAGCAGGAAGTATACCGGGTTGGTTAAGGGAGGAGATGTTGGTGATCGATCCGAGGAGAGTGTTTTGACATGCCTTTGGCACAGGTGGCAGCTCTGGGAGCGTGCTCAGGTTTATACACTTACTATACATTCTGAGTGGCTTGACAAGGTGCGCGAGGCGCAAGGTAGAAATCCGGGGTTGAAGAAGTTATCTGGGGAAGATAAGGGTTTATTTGTTACCGACGTTTCAGTATAGGCAAGGATTGCTATACTTCCGAGACCGCCTTTGTGTACCAGAGGATCAGGAGTTCTGGAATGATATTTTAGATGAGGCACCCTCGAGCAGTGTGAGCATCAGAAACCGGCAGGGACACTGCAGACTTTGCCCATTCCATTCTGGAAGTGGGGTAATGTTACGATGGACTTTCTGACTGCACTGCCCCTGACACGGTTTCATCATGATGCTATCTGGGTTTTTGTGGATCGGCTGACAAAGTGCGCACACTTTCTGCCTATTCGGGTCACAGACCCTCTGGAGAAGCTTGCCCGGCTTTACATCGGGGAGATTGTACGTTTATATGGAGTACCAGGCTCCATTGTATCTGACCGTGATCCGCGTTTTATAGCACGGTTCTGGAGAGCTTTTCATGAAGCACTGGGCACGCGACTCCATCTGAATACAGCTTATCACCCACAGACGGACGGGCAGTCGGAGCGGGTGATTCTGATATTGGAGGATATGTTGCGAATCTGTACTTTGGATTTTGGAAAAGTTTGGGACTAGCAGTTATTTTGATAGAGTTCTCGTACAACAACAGCTTCCAGACTACGTTTGGCATGGCACCATATGAGGCGTTGTACGGGAGGAGGTGTATGACACCACACTGTTGGACAGATGCGTCTGATAGGGTTGAGCTGAGACCCGAGTTTTTTGAGGAGACTACGGCGAAGATCAGATTGTTACAGGCGCGGATCAAAACCGCGAACGACTGCACCACTGCTTATACGAACCGTCGCCGTAGGGCTCTGGAATCTCAGTTTGGTGGCAGAGTTTGACTGGAGGTAGCACCGATCAGAGGGACAGTAAGATTTGGTAGGCGGGGCAAGTTACCCCGAATTTTATCGGTTCTCATGAGTTTTTAGAGTAAGTTGTTCGGTTGATCTTTCCCCCCCAACTATTTCTGTTTCACGTGGTGTCTTCCAGGATAGCCTGTTGTGGATCGGTTAGATTTAGGTTCGATGCAGTGCAGGGTTGTCTGGTAGAAATACCGGCAACTGACTCGGGGTGCAATAAGATGCACCCGGAGGGTGGGACGCCGTGAGGCTCTGTATGGTAGTCTAAACTACCACTCCCGCCGCACCAGTACGGTGGTCCGATTGTTCTTAGTAATGAGAATATTTGTACATTCTGGTTGGTAGCGACACCTGTATGGTTGGTTCAGGCTACTCTTGGAGGACCAAGAGTTCTAAGGGGGGGAGAATGTTACGGTCACCCCGAGCGGGTTGCGACCGGGTGTCCCGTGGCTCCGTTCTTGGCTTGAGGGTCACGTTTTTCGGTGTTCAGTCGGCTCCCGAGCCCTATCCGAGTATCATTTTGGCGAACCGTTCCGTATTTGAGGTCGTGTGTGTCCCCGGACGTTTCCGCCGAAAATATTTTTCGGCGCCGGGGTTGTCGGGGTCGTCTCGGGACGTCTGGCGGGCTCGGTAGCACTCTCGAGATCTCAGTTTGGGAAGCCATTTGCAGTTTTGGAGTCGTGGAAACGTCCCGGAGGTGGTTGTGGAGTTTAATATTTGGGGCGGGACGTTCGGTTCCGGGCGACTCCCGGGGCTCGGGACGGCAATCCCGGGGCTTGGGATGGAATTTCTCCGATGGCTCCATGGTTGGTTATGTTATAATTTAAGATGGAATTTATGGGTATTTTTGTAGAATTTTGGAGTGACGGAATTTTGGTTCAGGTTGACACGCTCGCACGTCGGGTTTTGGTTCGGGTTCAGCGAGCTCGGTAGGACACTCCGGAATGGTAAATGAACTTTTGAAAAATGTTCTGTGAATGCCATAATATTCTGAGGGTTGTGTCCAAGTTTCGTTAATTTTGGAATTCGGTAATTATTTTTGGGCAAAAAGAATTGGAACTTTCGGAAAAGTTAGGAGATTAATTTGTATTTGGCCACAAAACAAATAATTGGAGCATGGGCAGCAGCTTACTTTCGGCAGATTTGGGAGACAAGTTAAGGGACACTTGTCTCTTTGTTATTTAAGATGAGAAGGGATGGGAAAAAAGAAAGGGATATATATATATATATATATATATATATATATATATATATATATATTTGGCTTTCACTTAAAACGTTTTCTTCTTCCTTCTTCACTCTGCCGAAACTTTCTTCTTCTTTCTTCACCATTGTTGAGTTTCTAAAGCTTCCAAAATCTTGCTCTAAGTTGCTCCTTTGCCCGAGAGTTCATCTGGAAAGTTGATCAACAACTCGAGTACTACGTCTGTCGAGGTATGGTTCGATTCTGTTGAGTATTTGGCAATATTGGAAAGTTGATGTTCTTGGCTTAGATCTGAGTTTTGAAGAAATTGAACCGTTGGATCGTTGTGTGCTTCATATATGTTGATATTGGATTGGTAAGGAGTAGGTAAATAACTTTGGATCGTCGGAAACACAATTCGGTTACAATTTCATATTTTGGCCGAAATTTTGGGAATTTTTGTGTTGAATTTTTGTCGAATTTGTGGTACTCTGTGGATTGATTCAGGATTGTTAGTATGAATTCTTGCGTGTTCTGAATCGGTTCTGAATTCTGAATTTTCTGTGGGAATCTGGAATTTTACCGAAATTCTGCCGGATTTTCGGTTTCGGGTCGGGGGTGTAGGTTGGTAGTGTGATTGGTAAGGTTGCTAATTTAGCTTGAATTGACAGATTCTGAGGTCCGGAAGTTAGAAAAAGAGAGGTTTTCGGGTTTCGGGTCGTGGTTTGGAAATCGTCCAGAACCGGTCAAATACTCTGGATTTGTGAGGTAAGGGTTTGGTTCTGCTATTTTTGGTAAGATAGGTGTATGTTTAGTTTCACTTTCTGTTCTGCAAGTATTTCAGTAATATATGCCTAGGGCATATTCTGTAGTCTGTAGGTGTATGTGTTGTTGCACTTCTGTTTTGCAGGTATTTCAGAAATTTCTGCTTTAAGGTACGTTCTGTAATTTGTAGGAGTATGCCTTATGGCATACTCTGTCTGATAACCCTACGACAGTTGAGGGTTCGCTACCCCAGCTGGTGCACCATGCTTCTGTAACAGCTTCGGCTTCTGACTCCCTTAGAGGGAGGCTGTCGTTCTGATTTGTTATAAGGGTTTATGGCGATTTAGTATCGCATATTTTTTCGGGATTCTGATCTGTTTTTATTACATGCACGATATTCTGTTTTCTGTCGTATATATTCTGTATATTATTATCTTTCTGTTTTGCAGGGTTACATATGCTTATCTTACCCCAAATCCCTTACGGGTCCTTTCGAGGACTCACCCTTTTTGGGTTCTGTTTTTGGGTTTCAGGTAGACTTGGTAAGCAACCAGCGGAGTAGGTTTCCGTGAGGCTTCTGCCTTGGTTGGGTTGAGCAGTAGCTGCACCTTGCGGGCCGGGATTTTGTCTACTTGGTCTGAATCCCGCGCGAGGTATTTGTTGTTTAGGCCTAGGGTTGGCTCTGTAGTTGCATGTGCATACTTTACGGATGATTGTGATGATTGTATAAGTATGTATATATTCTTACATTGCATGTTACGGCGCTTGGCGCTTGCTAGATACCCTAGGTTCGGTGAATTCGTATGTACCTATATTGTGTGCGTAAGCACCCGTCCTTGGAGGACGGTGCTTACTTTGTTGTTATTACATGAACAGTTTATGTGGTGTTGGTGATGTGCTCGTCCGTTCCGAGGGGCGAGACTCATCATGGATTTCATTTTAGTTATATGCATGAAAATTTCAGGTTGCTTCCACAATCGTTTTTCGGGTCCGCTACGCGCAGCAGGTCCCGATGGACCTGCCTTTCTGTATCATTCCGGCTTCTGCTTCCGACGTCCCGGCACCCCCGCCTCCGCAACCGGGCTCGGGTGGCGTGCGGTGCCATTTCGAGATGCAGGAGTTAAAGAAGCGATTGGAGGAATTACAGCGAAGGGCTTCATCCGACCGAGCACTTCACCGTAGGGTGCTCCGGTTACGTTTGTAAAGAAGAAAGATGGGACGCTCCGACTTTGTATAGATTACAGACGGTTGAATGCCCTTACTGTGAAGAATAAGTATCCGTTGCCGAGGATTGATGATCTTTTTGATCAACTTCGGGATTCGAGAGTTTTCTCGAAGATTGATCTACGATCTGGATACTTTCAGCTTAGGGTGAAGGAGGAGGACATACCTAAGACTGCTTTCCGCACCCGATATGGACACTTTGAGTTTACGGTCATGCCATTCGGGCTGACCAATGCTCCGGCAGCATTCATGGATCTGATGCATCGGGTGTTCCGACCATACTTGGACTCATTTGTGGTAGTCTTTATTGATGACATTCTGATATATTCTCGGGATGCGGACTCGCATCGGGAGCATCTGAGGGTAGTTCTGCAGACACTTTGGGAACATCAGCTTTATGCTAAGTTCTCAAAGTGTGAGTTCTGGATCCGGGAGGTCACCTTTCTGGGACACGTTATTTCTGAGCATGGTCTGTCTGTGGACCCAGAGAAGGTGAAGGCAGTTCAGGACTGGAAACAACCTACCACGGTACGGGAGATCAGGAGCTTCCTTGGGTTAGCAGGATATTATCGGAGGTTCGTACCGGGGTTTTCTATTCTGGCATCTCCGCTCACGCAGTTGACCAAGAAGGGTCAACCGTTTATCTGGTCTGATAGGTGTGAGCAGAATTTTCAGGAGTTGAAGCGGCAGTTGACTAACACTCCGATTCTCGACTCTTCCAGATCCGAGCTTACCGTATGTGATTTATACGGATGCTTCCACATCCGATTTGGGGTGTGTGCTGATGCAGATCGTAATGTGATAGCTTATGGGTCGAGGCAATGCGACCGCATGAGCTGAACTATCCGACACACGATCCGGAGTTGGCTGCGGTGATCTATGCGCTGAAACAATGGAGGCATTATCTGCTTGGTAACAAATTTCAGATTCTTACCGACCATAAGAGTCTGAAATATCATTTACGTGAAGGAGCTTAACATGAGGCAGCGCAGATGGCTCGAATACATTAAGGACTACGATTGTAGTATCGAGTACATCTCTCGGTAAGGGCAACACGGTTTCTGATGCACTGAGCAGGAAGTATACCGGGTTGGTCAAGGGAGGAGATGTTGGTGACCGATCCGAGGAGAGTGATCTGTCATGCCTTTGGCACAGGTGGCAGCTCTGGGAGCGTGCTCAGGCGTACACGCTTACCATACATTCTGAGTGGCTTGACAGGGTGCGCGAGGCGCAAGGTAGAGATCCGGGGTTGAAGAAGTTGTCTGGGGAAGACAAGGGGTCTTTGTTACCGACGTTTCAGTATAGGCAGGGATTGCTATACTTCCGAGACCGCCTTTATGTACCGGAGGATCAGGAGCTCCGGAATGAGATTTTAGAGGAGGCACACTCGAGCAGATTGAGTATTCATCCCGGAAGTGAGAAGATGTATCAGGATCTGCGTACTCACTTCTGGTGGCCTAGTATGAGGAGGCACATTGTCACACATGTGTCTAGGTGTGCCGTTTGTCGTGGTGAAGATTGAGCACCGAAACCGGCGGGGACACTGCAGACTCGCCCATTCCAGTTCGGAAGTGGGGCAATGTTACTATGGAATTTCTGACGGCACTGCCCCTGACACGGTCTCGCCATGATGCTATCTGGGTTATTGTGGATCGGCTGACAAAGTGCGCACACTTTCTGCCTATTCGGGTCACGGACCCTCCTGAGAAGCTTGCCCGGCTTTACATCGTGAGATCGTGCGATTACGTGGAGTACCGGACTCCATTGTATCTCGACCGTGATCCGCGTTTCTGAAGCGGCACGGTTCGAGAGAATTTCATGAAGCGCTGGGCACGCGTGTCACCGACGCAACCCGAACTCGGTTGCGGAGGCGGGGCGCCGGGGCGCCGGAAGCGGAAGCCGGAATGAACACGAAATGGCAGGTCCATCGAGACTGCCCGCGTAGCGGACCCAGCGAAGCGATTGTGGAAGCAACCTAACAAAAATTTCGTGCATATAACTGAAAATAAAATCCAAACATGCAATTCATGCATTAGCAATGAGTAAGCCCGGCCCTCCGTGGACGAGTGCTTACACACCAAAACATATATACATACAGAGTTCACCGAACCTAGGATATCTAGCAAGCGCCAAGCGCTCAGAACATGCAACAGAACAGAATGTATACATACATATACAATCATCACAACAATCCAGAAAGTATGCACATGCAACTACAGAGCCAACCCTAGGCCTAAACAACAAATACCTCGCGGGATTTAGACCAAGTAGACAAAATCCCAGCCCGCAAGGTGCAAATGCTGCTCAACCCAACTAAGGCGAAGCCTCACGGAAACCTACTCCGGGTGCTTACCAGTCTACCGAAACCCAAAAACAGAACCCAAAAGGGTGAGTCCTAAAAGGACCCGTAAGGGATTTGGGGTAAGATAAGCATAAGTAACCCCGCAAAATGAAAGATAGCAATATACAGAATATATGAAACAGAATACAGAATATCGTGCATGTAAAGATAACAGATCAGAATCCCGAAGGATGCGCGATTCTAAATCGCCATAAACCCTTATAACAAATCGGAACGACAGCCTCCCTCTAAGGGAGTCAGAAGCCGAAGCTATTACAGAAGCATGGTGCACCAGCTGGGGTAGCGAACCCACAACCGTCGTAGGGTTAATGAGATAAAGTATGCCACAAAGCACACACCTACAGATCACGTAACGTACCTTAAGGCGTAAGTTTCCAAATACCGCAAAATGTATGCAACAACACCTACACCTACAGACTACAGAATATGCCCTAGGCATATAATACCGAAATACTTGCAGAACAGAAAGTAAAACTAAACATACACCTATCTTACCAAAAATAGCAGAACCAAACCCTTACCTCACAAATCCAGAGTATTAGACTGATTCTGGACGATTTCCAAACCACGACCCGAAACCCGAAAACCTCTCTTTTTCTAACTTCCGGACCTCAGAATCTGTCAATTAAAGATAAATTAGCAACTTTACCAAACACACCACCAAACTACACCCCGACCCCAAAACCGAAAATCCGACAGAATTTAGTAAAATTTCGATTTCCACGAAATGTCGAATTCGTAACCAACCTAGAAAATGCAAGGTTATACATTGACAAACATAATCCAACAAACAGAATTGATCAAAACCAACCTTAAAACCCTTTATTACCCGAAATTTTCCGATAAACCCGCTTAATTGCAACCTTTCCATTTCTTATCCGAAATCAATGTTTCAAACTCCAAACCATACCTAAATTCAACCCCAATACCAATTCAACATCCAATTCAACCAAAATCAAACCCCAACATAGGAAAAGTTTCACTTAACCAATTCGGTTCTATGCCACCAATTCACCCAACTTCCAATTCAATCCATTCAAGCTTTCAATTAATCATACTAACCACCAATTACACTTCTAAACCAAGAATACTAACCAATTGCATCCAAAACAATCAAATTCAACATTGAACATCAACCAACATTTCGCCAAATTGGGGTTTTCTTACCCAACTTGTTCTCCATCAAATTGAATCCATACATAAGCTTAGAATCATGCTAGGAACAATATACTAGAAGCATGATTCAAGAAACCAAACACACACCATTTTAGAAAAATTCCCAAAATTTCGCCACTTTAGGTTTCTAGCATCCAAGGAGTTTTTCCAAAATCTAACACTTGATTAACACTCTCCTACAACCCAAGAACAACATACTAAAAGATGGGAGGAAGAGAATCATCCTAGCATGTAGCTAAGAACAAACTCATAATTCTCAAAATCTCCTCTTTTCTTCACTAATTCTTGTTTCTAACAAGAAAAGAGAACAAGGGAGAATGCTTACCACAAAAAGGATCCATTTCCTTGTTGATTTGAGCCAAGATTTGAAGAACAAGAAGCTTGGAGTGAGCTTTAATGGAGGCGGATAGAGGAAGAAGAAGAAGAAGAAGAAGAAAAATGAAATGAGATAATATCTCATTTAGAAAATATAAGTCATATTTATATTTTTCTTCTCTTTTTCCCATCCTTCTCTACTTAAATAGAATATAGACAAGTGTCCTTAATTTGTCCCCAATTCTGCCGAATTCAGCTGCTGCTGCCCATGCCCCAATTATTTTGTTTTGTAGCCTATTTACAAAATAATCTCCCAATTCTTCCAAAAGTTCCAATTTTGGCCCAAACGCAATTACCGAACTCCAAATCAAACGAAACTTGGACACAATCCTCAGAATATTATAAAATTCGTAAAACATGTTCCAAAAGTTCATTTACAATTCCAGAGTGTCCTACCGAGCTCACCGAACCCGAACAAATCCCGACGTGCGGCGTGTCCATGAGAACCAAAATCCCATCACACCAAAATTCCACAAAAATACTCATAAATCCAACTTGAATTATAACATGACTTACCCCAAAGCCGTCAGAAGATTTCCATCCCGAGCCCCGGGATTCCCGTCCTGAGCCCCGGGAGTCGCCCGGAACCGAACGTCCCGCCCCAAATATTAAACTCCACAACCACCTCCGGGACGTTTCCACGACTCCAAAACTGCAAACGGCTTCCCAAACTGAGATCTCGAGAGTGCTACCGAGCCCAGCTGTCGTCCGAGACGACCCCGGCAACCCCGGCGCCAGAAAAATATTTTCGGCGGAAACGTCCGGGGGACCCACACGACCTCAAATACGGAAGGGTTCGCCAAAATGATACTCGGATAGGGCTCGGGAGCCGCTGAACGCCAGCGTGACCCGCAGCCAAAACCGAGCCGGGTCACCCGGCCGCAACCCGCTCGGGGTGACCGTAATAACGCGACTCCATCTGAGTCTGACTTATCACCCACGACAGACGGGCGGTCGGAGCGGGTGATTCGGATATTGGAGGATATCTTTGCGAAGCTGTACTTTGGATTTTAGAGGAAATTGGGACCAGCGATTGCCTTTGATCGAGTTCTCGTACAACAACAGCTTCCAGACTACCATTGGTATGGCACCATATGTGGCGTTGTACGGGAGGAGGTGTATGACACCACACTACTGGACCGATGCGTCTGATAGGGTTGAGTTGGGACCCGAGCTTATTGAGGAGACTACGGCGAAGATCAGATTGATTCAGGCGCGGATCAAAGCCGCGAACGACCGCACCACTACTTATGCGAACCGCCGCCGTAGGGCTCTGGAGTTTGAGGTTGGGGATAGGGTTTGGCTCAAGGTAGCACCTATCCGAGGGACAGTCAGATTCGGGAAGAAGGGCAAGTTGGCCCCACGGTATATCGGCCCATATGAGATTCTGGAGCGGGTCGGTAGGGTGGCATATCGGTTAGCTTTGCCTCCTAGTATGTCTATCATGCACAATGTCTTCCATGTTAGCATGTTGAAGAAGTGCATTACGGATCCGACTCGACGATTCCGGTGGAGGAGGTACAGTGGAACCCGATCTTTCTTATCGGGAGGTACCGGTAGCCTTTACGGATAGAGATGTCGGGAGACTCGTAGCAAGTTGATTCCCATGGTCAAGGTTCGGTGGTCACATCATACCGCCGGGAAGGCGACTTGGGAGGCAGAGAAGGACATTCGGGACCGATACCCCGAGCGATGTCGGTTGATACAACTCTTGGAGGACCAAGAGTCCTAAGGGGAGGATGTTACGGTCACCCCGAGCGGGTTGCGGCCGGGTGACCGGGGCTCGGTTTTGGCCTGCGGGTCACGTTTTCGGCGTTCAGGCGGCTCCCGAGCCCTATCCGAGTATCATTTTGGCGAACCCTTCCGTATTTGAGGTCGTGTGGGTCCCCCGGACGTTTCCGCCGAAAATATTTTTCTGGCGCCGGGGGGTTGTCGGGGTCGTCTCGGGATGTACAGCGGGCTCGGTAGCACTCTCGAGATCTCAGTTTGGGAAGCCGTTTGCAGTTTTGGAGTCGTGGAAATGTCCTGGAGGTGTTTGTGGAGTTTAATATTTGGGGCGGGACGTTCGGTTCCGGGCGACTCCCGGGCTCGGGACGGGAATCCCGGGGCTCGGGATGGAAATTTTCTGACGGCTTTGGGGTAAGTTGTGTTATAATTTAAGATGGAATTTATGGGTATTTTTATAGAATTTTGGAGTGACGGAATTTCGGTTCAGGTTGAGACGCTCGCACGTCGGGTTTTGGTTCGGGTTCAGCGAGCTCGGTAGGACACTCCGGAATGGTAAATGAACTTTTGAAATATGTTTTGTGAATGTTATAATATTCTGAGGGTTGTGTCCAAGTTTCGTTAATTTTGGAATTCGGTAATTATTTTTGGGCCAAAAATATTGGAACTTTCGGAAAAGTCGGGAGATTAATTGGGAATTGGTTGCAAAATAAATAAAAATCAGCATGGGCAGCAGCTGATCTTTTCGGCAGCAATTGGGAAGAATTAAAGGACACATGGCTTGTTTTAATTTAAAGTTGGGAGGTATGGGTTAAAGGAAGGAAAAATATATAAGACATATTACTTCATAAAATGAGTTATCTCATTTCATTTTCTTTTCTTCTTCTTCTTCTTCTTCTTCCTCTTGCTGCTGCTGCCGACTCCATTGAAGATCAACCTCCAAGCTTGAAGTTCTTCTTCTTGGAAGAAATCAAAGAGGAATTGGGTGCTTCAAGTGGTAAGCATCCTTCCTTCTTCTCTTTATTCATTAGAATCAAGGTTTAGTGAAGAAAAGTTGAGTTTTTGCAAATGATGGGTTTGTTCTTAGCTATAAGCTAGGATGATTCTCTTCCTCCCATCTTTTAGTATGTTGTTCTTGGGTTGTAGGAGAGTGTTAATCAAGTGTTGGATTTTGGAAAACACATCTTGGATAAGGAACCCTATGTTGGCCGAATTTTTGGAAAAATTCCAAAATGATGTGTGTTTGTTATCTTGGTTCATGCTTCAAGTATGTTAATCCTAGCATGATTCTAAGCTTATGTATGGATTCAATTTGATGGAAAACAAGTTGAGGTAAAAACCCCCAAATGGCCGAATTTATGAGTTGATGTTCAATGATGGATTTTGTTGTTTGGATGCAATTGGATAGCATGCTTGGTTTAGAAGTGAAATTGGTGGTTAGAATGGTTGTTTGGTAGCTTGAATGGATTGAATTGGAAGTTGGATAAAATGTTGGTTAGGAACCGAAATGTTGGAATGATTCTTTTTCAATGTTGGAGTTTCATTTTGGTTGAATTGGATGTTAATATGGTGTTGGGGTTGAATTTAGGAGTGGTTTGAAGTTTGAAACGTTGAATTCGGTTAAGAAATGGAAAAGTTGCAATTAAGCGGGATTATCGGAAAATGTTGGGTAATGAAGGGTTTTAAGGTTGGTTTGGTCGGTTCTGCTTGTTGGATGATGTTTGTCAATGTATAATCTTGCATTGTCTAGGTTGGTTCTGAATTCTGACATTTCTGTGGAAATCTGGAATTTTACGGAAATTCTGCCGGATTTTCGGTTTTGGGGTCGGGGGTGTAGTTTGGTAGTGTGGTCGATAAGGATTCTAATTCAACTTGGTTTGACAGATTCTGTGGTTCGGAGGTGAGGAAAAGAGGGGTTTCTGAGTTTTGGGTCGCGGTGTGAAAGTTGTCCAGAAGCGGTCTAATACTCTGGACTTGAGAGGTAAGGGTTTGGTTACATTATTTTGGTAAGATAAGTATATGTTTTGGTTTCATTTTACATTACTGCTAGTATTTGAATTTTATGCCTTAGGGCATATTTTGTAGTCTGTAGGAGTATGCCTTATGGCATACTGCATGCATTAATCCTACGGCAGGTTGTGGGTTCGCTACCCCAGCTGGTGCACCATGCTTCTGTATTAGCTTCGGCTTCTGACTCCCTTAGTGGGAGGCTGTCGTTCCGATTTGTTATAAGGGTTATGGCGATTTAGAATCGCACGTCCTTCGGGATTCCGATCTATTTCCTGTACATGCATGATATTCTGTATTCTGTTGCATATATTGCTATCTTTCTGTTTTGCATGGTTACATATACTTACCTTACCACAAATCCCTAACGCGACCGTTTAGGACTCACCCTTTTCGGGTTTTGTTTTTGGGTTTCGGTAGACTGATAAGCGACCTGCGGAGTAGGTTTCCGTGAGGTTTCTACCTTGGGTGTGTTTTTGCAGGCAGCTGCACCTTGCGGTCCGGGATTTGTCTTTTCGGTCTGAATCCCGCGAGGTATTTTGACACTTAGATCTAGGGCTGGCTCTGTAGTTGCATATGCACACTTTACGTATTCTTTGTGATGATTGTATATTTGTATATATTTATATATTCATTACGTACATGTTACGGCGCTTGGCGCTTGCTAGACACCTTAGGTTCTGTGAACTCTGTATGTATCTATGTTTTGGTGCGTAAGCACTCATCCACGGAGGACGGGGCTTACTCTGTTGCTAATGCATGAATTGTATGTTTGGATTTTATTTTTGGTTGTATGTGCGAAATTTTGTTAGGTTGCTTCCACAATCGTTTCGCTCTTTGGGTCCGCTACGCACGGCGGGTCTCAATGGACCTGCCATACCATATCATTCCGGCTTCCGCTTCCGGCGTCCCGGCGCCCCCGCCTCCGCAACCGGGCTCGGGTGGCGTGCGGTGACACACTTTTGAGCCCGGGGAGTGGGTGTGGCTTCATTTGAGGAAGGAGCGTTTTCCACATGGTACACTACCCAAGCAAACGCGCCCTCGCGTCATATTATAATCGTACAAGGCCTTTGAGAAAATCTCATCCTTGTGGTTTCTAGCCTCACCTGCGCGGGGTCCTGCCCTCGCGGGCCTCAAGTCTCGCATGGGCGACGTCTCATACTCACCCTTGCGTTTCTAAGGCCTTCGCGGGCCACCCTCGCGGTCTTAGGGCGAGCCCTCGCGATCTCTTTCGCCTCCATGGGTCTTACTCCCAGTCTCCTGCCTATACTGGCCCCGCCTAGATAAGGCCCTTGTACCCAGGTTCGTGCAACCCTCACTCCTTATTTGGCTATATTCTATCTGGGCCTTCGCCCTTACAGGCCTTCGCCCGCCACTTGCTCCACTTGAAGATAGGCCACTTGGTCGTCTGACATCAACCGGCCAATAAGGAGGGCGGCACGAGCCTGGGAGATCTTCACCAGATTCATACGCCAGACATTCTCTGACAAGCGAATCACCTAAGGCGGTTTGCTGAGATCTTCATCATCACAGCCGCCTTATCTCCAATCAGTCTGACACAGACTTATCTCAACAGCCTGTCTAAAGGCTTCAACTGGGGGAGGCTCTTCTCCTGGCATCACTCTATAAATAGGGTGATGTCCACCCTAAATCGGGTAAGCTACTTCACGCCCCCCCACTCCTCTCTTGCTACTTCTGAGTATTCTCTTCATCTTTCACAGATTACTCTGAACACCAAGCTTGGAGTCTCAAGAACCTCATCTTCTCCACCACTTCAACTGAGAGTCCGGGCCTTCCTTAGGAACGAGACTATCAGTTTGGCGCCGTCTGTGGGAACGAAAAGATCTTACCATAAACCCATATTACAAACCACAGGTAGCAAGTCATGCCAACCACCCGGAGTGCAAACAGGAACAGTCGTCAGGGAAGGAGGAATCCTCCCGAGACAAATACGAACAATGACCCGCCATCGGAGCCATCTCCGAACAATGTTCCCCCACAACGGGGAGAACTCTCCGTCCACTCAACGGAGGAAAGCTCCTCCCACGTTAACCGTAACGTGCCCCAGGAACGTAACATTCCACCTCCGAACACCCCTCCAACGAGCCTTGATCCGGCCGTTCTGCAAACAATCACTGAGGCGGTTGCTTTCAACTTACGTGAAACACTCGCCACCACTCTTCGGGGCGTTACGGATAGCGTGGGAACGCTAAGGACTAATCAGCCTGAACCCCCAGCTACTCCTCCGCCTCAACAAGTAAGTAATCCCGAACCTTCTTCGGCGTTAATTATCGCACTTACTAGTCGTTTAGAGGAAGTGGAAAAGAGGGATGAAAGGGCTAGTGTTCATAATCTTTCCGGATGGGTCTGGACCACCTCTGGACCCAACCCTTCACTCAGCGGGTTCTAGAAACCCCTCTTCCAGATCAATTTCGCCAGCCTAAGCTGGACGCTTATGATGGTCTTTCAGACCCTGATATTCATCTCCAGCGTTACGTTTCCGCGATGGCAATCGCGAGGGCGGACGACAACACGCTCTGTCGAGCTTTCAGCTCCACACTTACCGGGGTCGCTGCCAACTGGTATACCACCCTTCGTGATAAACGGTTTGATTCCTTTGAGGAACTCTCCTGCAACTTCTCCAACCACTTTGTGGTGTCAAAACCTCCCCCTAAAACGGCGGGACATCTTCTTAAAATACGGCAGAAAAAGGATGAGCCGCTCCAGGAGTATATTCAACGCTTCCAGGCTGAGTCTATCCAGGTCCCTAATCTAGGAGAGGAAGCTCGTCTGCTTGCAGCTATCCAGGGCCTCCGTTGGGAGTCTCTTTTCTTTGTGGATGTCCACACCAACCCCCCCACAAATATGGAACAATTCTTGAGCACGGCATCTCGATTTATGAATACGGAAGAGGTCACTCGGCCACTTGCCAGAGTCGCCGCGGCGGACGCTAAGGGACAACCCTCGCGACCAGACCCCAGGTCTCAGAGGCAGTACCCTACGCCCCCCAGTAGGGAGAAGGCGTACTTTTCTCTTCCTCCACTGAGGGAATCTCGCACCAACATCCTCCACGCCTTGGAACAAAGAGGAGGTCCCTACTTGGCCTCGTCCTCTCTCCCGAGAAATAACAAGGCAAAGCAACAAGTTACTGCCGTTATCATCGTGACAAAGGTCACGACACTGAGGACTGTTTTGAGCTCAAGCGCATGATCGGGGAAATGCTGGCTCAAGGCAAGCTCAGGGAATACTTGCTCCATAATGAGGGGGGCCGTAGGAGAGAAGGCGACCGGGAGGACCGCCGACCGGAGGAACGCCGGCGGGGGCGCTCCCAACAAAACCAAGATATCGGCGTAATCACACAGTGTGAAGGCGCTTCGGCAAGACGCCGCCATATGAGGCAGATCTACCGGATCAACCACTCCGCCACCCGGTTTTGCATCGCAGCGATGGCACCTCTGTGGCGTGCCGCACGTTGATCCCTTGGTTATCACCGCCCGTATTGCGGGATGGGACGTTGATAGAATCTACATGGATACGGGGAAAATGCCAACGTGATCTACAAGCACACTTTGGTTGAGGCCAAAGTGCCTTTGTCAAAAATTCAACCCGCAAAGGGGCCACCTTCGGAGTAGGACGAGATGAAATCCCAACTTTAGGGTCGATCACCCTACCCTACATGATGATGGGAACCACCAAGGAAAAGAAGCAGGTGTGTCACTCAAGCTTTGTGGACTTTATTGTCCTGGATCTTCCTACGCCATACAACGCCATCATTGGGCGACATACTCAGACTGAGTTCCATGTCCGCTGTGACGTGCGGACCCTGACTTTGGTTTTTCACACGGTGGCTGGAGATGCCTATATCTTCGTCAACCAGAATGTGGCCAGAGGCAATTATGTCTCCGCCCTCGCTGGACCTCCTCAGCTTCCTCGACCATCTGAGCCTAAGAGAAAGGCACCCTTGGAAGAAGCCGGGCCTGCGGGCGAGGCCGCTCCCGACTTATCTGGAGCCTTCGAAGAGGTTGAGATCTCCCCCGGAAAGAAATTCCGGGTGGGAAAGGACCTCGAGGAAAAGACCAGCAAGCACTCATCCATCTCCTCCATGCCAATAGCGACGTCTTCGCATGGAGCCACGAGGACCTACCAGGGTTGACCCTACTATTATCTCTCACAAGTTGAGTGTACTCCCGGCTTTAGCCCGGTTAGGCAGAAAACAAGGGCATGGCCCCGACCGTAAGGACTTTATACGCACCGAAGTGCAGAAATTGCTTAAGGCAAATATAATCAAGGAGGTTCACTACTCTGAATGGGTTGCGAATATTGTCCTCGCCGATAAAGAGGGCGGCCAGTGGCGACTTTGCGTGGACTACAAAGGGGTTAATAGGGCCTGTCCAAGGGACCCCTATCCCCTACCTTCCATTGACCAACTGGTTGACTCAACCGTTCATCATTCTGTCTTCTCCTTTCTCGACGCATACAGTGGGTACCATCAAGTCTTTATGGACCCAGAAGACGCGGTAAAAACCGCCTTCACTACTGGCGAAGCTGTCTATCATTATATCAGAATGCCCTTTGGCTTAAAAAATGCGGGGGCTACCTTCCAAAGACTTGTAAATCAAGTCTTCGCAGGCCAAATTGGCCGAAATCTTGAGGCTTATGTCGATGACATTGTAGTCAAAAGCAAGGCCACTTCAACCCATCTTACAGACCTGGAGGAAACATTCGCCAACTTCCGCAAATACAATATGCGGTTAAACCCAAAGAAATGTATCTTTGGCGTAGGAGAAGGAAAGTTTGGGGTACCAGATCTCCAAAGGAGGAATCCACGCAAATCCCAAAAAGATTGAGGCAATCACTACCCTGCGCACCCCTAGAGGACTCAAGGAAGTTCAACAGCTGGCAGGAAAGCTAGTTGCCTTGGGACGATTCGTCTCTAAACTAAGCGATCGCTGCAGACCTTTCTTCGATCAAATACGCAAGAAAAAAGCTTGCAAGTGGACGGAGGAGTGCCAGGAGGCATATGCCTCCATCAAACAGCATTTACAGGAGTTGCCAGCACTCAAGTGCCCCAGGCCGGGCGATGACTTGGTCCTCTACCTCGCCACCTCAGAAAGAGTGTTGCTTGTCCTTATTAAGGAAGAGGCTGCTAAACAATGGCCGGTATATTACACCAGCCATACTCTCCAGGATACGAAACAAGGTATCCTCCTCTCCAAAAGGCTATATTGTCTCTTGTATATGCGGCAAGGAAGCTCAAGCCCTACTTCCAAGGGCACACTATTATAGTCGAGCGGACTTACCGTCTGAGGATATCCTGAGGCGGCCCGAACATTCAGGGCGCCTCGCCAAGTGGTGTATCGAACTTGGCGGTTTTAACATCAACTATGAGCCCAGGAAGGCAATCAAGGGCCAGGCCCTCGCCGACTTCATTGCGGAGTTCTCAGATGCTGATATCCTCTCGGCCCCTGAACAGGGCCCTGCACCTCCACCCATTCCTCCCGAATGGGACTTATTTGTGGATGGCTCATCCAAGCTGGAGTCCCCCGCAGGGGGTGTTGTCACCGCACGCCACCCGGGCCCGGTTGCGGAGGCGGGGGCGCCGGGACGCCGGAAGCGGAAGCCGGAATGATATGGTATGGCAGGTCCATCGAGACCCGCCGCGCGTAGCGGACCCAAAGAGCGAAAGGATTGTGGAAGCAACCTAACAAAAATTTCGTGCATATAACTGAAAATAAAATCCAAACATACAATTCATGCATTAGCAACAGAGTAAGCCCCGCCCTCCGTGGACGAGTGCTTACGCACCAAAACATAAATACATACAGAGTTCACAGAACCTAAAGCGTCTAGCAAGCGCCAAGCGCTCAGAACATGCACAGAACAGAATATACAAATATATACAAATATACAATCATCACAGCAATACAGAAAGTGTGCATATGCAACTACAGAGCCAGCCTTAGATCTAAGTGTCAAAATACCTCGCGGGATTCCGATCCAAAAGAAAAATCCCGGACCGCAAGGTGCAGTGCGAAAACACACCCAAGGTAGAAACCTCACGGAAACCTACTCCGCAGTCGCTTATCAGTCTACACAAACCCAAAAACAAAACCCGAAAAGGGTGAGTCCTAAAAGGACCCGTAAGGGATTTGGGGTAAGGTAAGTATATGTAACCTTGCAAAACAGAAAGATAGCAATATATGCAACGAGAATACGAATATCATGTACGTACGTAAAATAGATCGGAATCCCGAAGGACGTGCGATTCCAAATCGCCATAACCCTTATAACAAATCGGAACGACAGCCTCCACTAAGGAGTCGGAAGCCAAGCTAATCTGAAGCATGGTGCACCACCGGGGTAGCGAACCCACAACTGTCGTAGGATTAATGCATGCAGTATGCCATAAGGCATACTCCTACAGAACTACAAAATATGCCCTAAGGCATAAAATTCGAAATACTAGCGAGTAATGAAAATGAAACCAAAACATATACTTATCTTACCAAAATAACAGAACCAAACCCTTACCTCAAAAATCCAGTATTAGATCGATTCTCGACAACTCCTACACCGTGCCCCGAAACTTAGAACTTCACTTTTCCTAACCTCCGAACCTCGAATCTGCCAAACCAAGTTGAATTAGAATCCTTATCAACCACATTACCAAACTACACCCCGACCCCAAAACCGAAAATCCGTGAATTTCCGTAAAATTCCAGATTTCCACGTAAATGTCGAATTGAGAACCAACCTAGACAATGCAAGATTATACATTGACAAACATCATCCAACAAGCAGAATCGACCAAACCAACCTTAAAACCCTTCATTACCCAACATTTTCCGATTATCCCGCTTAATTGTAACTTTTCCATTTCTTAACCGAATTCAACGTTTCAAACTTCCATCCACTCCTAAATTGTCACAGCCACTCCGCCCGGTTGCGGTGGCGGAGCCGGCCGCGACGTCGTGAACCGGAACCTACGGCGGAAAGCGCGGCAACGGAGCATCGAGCTCAAATACAAAACAAACGAGTATTGACTAGCAACCTAAAAATAATCCTTACAAGTCAAGCATTCACAACAACCCCTCTTCTACCAAACATGCATTTCATGGTTTATCCAACATCTATCATTGCCACAAACGCAAAATCACCAGAACCACAATTAAACAACATTACCAATATAGGCAAGTCGGGGTCCGCCTCGACTCAAGACAAACAAAAGCGAATATATCTCAAGTTATACAACATTTACAACTACATGATCTGAGCTATATGCATGCAGATACCGCTACAGAGCCAGTAAACAAAATCCTATAAATACCTAGCGCGGAATCTGAAGCGACCTCCGCACGTGGTACTGCTGCTGCAACCCAACCTCAAAATGAAGGAAGCACCGCGGAATCTCTACTCCGCCGGTTGCTTGTCAGGTAGGCCTGAAATTGGTAAACAGATAAAAGGGTGAGTCCTCGAAAGGACCCGATATGTTACCAACACCCGGTACGTAATTAAGTTAATTACGTATTTAAGTTTAATTACCGGATTTTCGATAATTTCTGTTTTGGGACTCGTACTGCATGTTTGGTGATTACGGATTTAATTTGGTGATTTTTGGAGCAACCCGGACGAATTTAGAATTTGTTACGCGGGTGCGCGTAATTCCCGGGAGTTGCATTTCCGAGTGACTCGGGATTTATAAATGGATAAGAAAAATGTGTTTTATGGGTTTTGTGATGTCCTGAGTATGTGGTTAAAGTTTGGTTCCAATCGGAGTAAGGTTGGTAAAAAGTTACATTTTCGGGCTGAGCGAAAATGCAGTTTTGTAAGTGTGAGAGATATTTGGAAATTGCACATTTTGGTTAAAGAAGAAGGAATGGGCGGATGGGAGAGATGGGAGAAGGGACACTTGTCCCTTCTCAATTGAAGAAGAGAAAAGAAGAAAAGGATTTGTGCAATATTACATATATTTATGTGAATAAGAATAGAAATGGAAATTGGAAATTTTGGTAGAAAAGAGAAGAAAAGTGGCGGATGGGTGAGAGAGAGAATGAGACATGTGTCTCTTTGTGAGTGAAGAAGAGATGAAAAGAAAAGCTTTTATGTTGTTGAAATATATATGTATGTATGATATTAATACATGTATATATATGAATAAGTAAAAGAAAGGAGAAAAAGTTGGTCAATACTTCACACTTCTCTTCTTCTTCTTCTTCCCGTATCCTTCTCTCTCTCTCTCTCACACTTGCATCCGCCATTATTGGAGCTTAAGCTCTACAACTGTTTTCCGTCAATTCACGACCAAACTTGAGGTAAACCGCTTAAATCGTTCATTGGGTTGTATAGATCGATAATCAAGTCTGTTTTGGAAGAATCGGTATAGTTTGTAAGTTAGGAGCATTTGAATTTTGGAGTGAATAGTGTCATATGCTCCTTTGTTTGATTTTCGGTTCCTAAGCGTTCTCGGCACTTCTGGTGCATGTTTGATAACGAGGCGTAGGAAGAAACGCACCGAGGTTGTGCCGATTCGCGTCTGAAAATTTGGGTGGAATTTTCGACGGAAGAATTAGCGAAAGGTAAGGATGTTTCGTGTTCGAGAATGGAATTCTGATTACATTAGTATACTCGGTTCGATTAGAAAAGGCTCGGCGTGAAAGTCGTTTTCCGGCCGAGCCTCGTTTTTGGCGCCCTTTGTTAGTGATTGATTCTATGAATTTTGAATTGAAATTGTGTATCTGTGATTGATTGTGAACAGGAGTTGCTTTGAAATTGGGCGAAACTCTGCGAAATTCCTCTGGGACCGTCGATCGAGAATTCGGATTTTGGACTACATTCGGAGGTAAGGGTTCGGTGTGTGTTTAGGAGTATTGCTTTGCGTAGCAAGCATACTCGGATATAGGCGAGGCTAGGTTTGGAAGAGGAGTGCCCGATGACACCGACCTAGTTCTGGTATAGACATTGTTGTGCGAGGAACCGATTGGAATTCGATATACCTACGATGGTTATCGATGATTCATATTGATTGACCGATGGGGTCGCTCCCGAGCTGGTACCATGCTCTACCGACCGATTGTGAATGGACGCATGGCCATTGCCGGTTGGACCGGGGCAGATCTCGCCATGGTCCATCACAAAGATTGTTATCGTTATGATTGTGAACTGAATGTGATTGTCATTGACCGACTACATTGCATATGTTTGATTGCGTTGCATGGATTGAGCATTTGATTGGTTGGTGAGATGCTTTGTGTTTCGTATTCGTTCTGTTTCCGATTGCAGGTTATTTGTATCTACCGTTTTAGTAACTGCACCATGTCTATACTTGTTCCCTTACTAAGTTTTTTCGAGAACTTACCCTTATATCTACTATTTCAGGAAAAGGAAAGGAAAAGCAAGTCGCCGAGTAGAGGCGAGGTTGCTAGGATTTGGGGTGCAGCAGCAGTAGCTCCAAGTGGTGCGGTTGAATTCCGCATGTTCACCACTTGGTTGGTTTTCTTGTATTCCTAACTCATTCATGGCTCTGTATCATGAACATAACATGCATGTTTACTTTTGGAAGGCTTGGTTGTATATATATGGTAAGATGGTTTAAGTGTCAAAGTTCGAGTTCGAACCGTTAAGGTTTGGCGTTAAGTTCTGCAGGTTTTCGGTTCGATCGGAGGGTCGGGCGGCCCCTCCCTTGGAGTGGCGGTCGCACTGGACCACTTTCGTAGTAGGCGAGATCGGGCGAGGCCGGGCGGCCCCTTTCTTGGAGCAGTGCGGTCGCTGGACCCCCAGGTTTTGAAGGCGGCGGCCGGGCGGCAGGCCGAGCGGCCCGGCCTTTGGAGCGGCGGTCGCACAGGTCGAGCGAAGGCCAGGCGACCCCTCTCCTCGGGTCGAGCGGTCGCACAGGCCACTCAACAAAGCGGGCAGCGAGTCGGGCGTTGGTTCGGGCGACCGGGCTTGGGGCCGGGCGGTCGCCTGGACCCTGTTTTCGTTATTCTTGGTTCTTTTCAACCCCGTTCGCGTAGGTAAGTGCCTTGGGGCTTGGTTGAACGCTAATGCTTGGGTTTAAGGATTTATGTTAAGGTTGTGAGTGAACCGTCACCGCCACCTTCCCCCTTTCCCCGGTTTGGTTCCGTTCTCCGTGCGCTTCCGCGAGTGCGGGGTGTGAGGGTGCGGGGGTGGGGTGACAAGTTGGTATCAGAGCAGGCTTACCTAGTTGCGCATGGTTTATGTGATAGTAATGTTGCATTTCATTGCATCATGCATGTACATATACAAAGCCAATTGGAATCTGCTGCTGCTAAGTTTGATTGTTACCGTAATATTGTGTTTATAATGACTCTTAGAATGGTAAACACCGGGAAAGACCGGGACCGAATGAACAGCGAGGCGGGACGAAGGTCCCGAACCTCAACAGTGGTACGAGCGGTAGGGGACGGGCACCACAAGTTTCCCCGAGCTAGTGCGAGTGGTACTCGGTCTCCTATGAACCGGGACATTAAGCCCGGAGTCCCGAGTTCGAGACCGGGGAAGGCAAGAATTTCACAACCGGGTGTGGAAAAGACCGTGAGATGGGACGCATGGCAATGCCGACGCATGGCGATGCCGGTTGGACCGGGAAAGATCTAGCCATGGTCGGGGAAGATCTCGCCGTGGTCTCTAGTAGTGCGGGTCTTAGAACAGATCCGAGATAGTTTGGCACTGATACTACCGGAACCGACAGACTCAAGGACCGTACAACCACTTCAAGGTGTAAGTGGAAGTGAATCGGGGCGTCATGGACCCCTTACTGTGACTGACAACAGCCCATCCTCATCGGAGGAGGAGGCTGAAATGCGATGAAGAGCGAGACACCCAAGAGGTAGGAGGGTGCAACGAGGATTGATTCAGCTGCAAGGCGGAGTCATGTTGATCATGGCCCGTTTCAAGGAAGTGTTAGTGGTCGGCGTCACCGTCGGCAATCGAGAAGCCGAAGGGTCACATCGACCTAAGAGGTAGCGGGAAGAGAATGAGCGCCCTAGTAGGATGCTCGAGCGATTCCAACGCTGAACCCACCCGTTTCAACGGAAAGGGTGGACTGAGGCGGCGGAAGTCTGGTTTCGATGGATCGATTCCATGTTTGAAAGGTTGGAATTTTCACCTACCACAATGGTATCGTTGACAACGTACAACTTGGATGACCGAGCTTTTTTTGGTGGGAGAGTGTGAAAGCAGGCACCGAGCGGAGCAGTTCGCCGGGAGAGCGTGCGATATGGCGTGGAATGAGTTTACTCGCTTGTTCCACGATCATTATATAGTGATGCTGTCCGGGACTTGCGACGAGCACGCTTAGACAATCGACTCAAGGGACTATGGCGTCTTTGGACTACGAGCACGAGTTTGATCGATTGATTCGCTCGCCCCACGGTATCAAGGGATGGAGGAGCAAAAGGCAAAGAGATTTATCGGAGGATTGCGACCTGATATTCGATTAGCACTCCGACCGTTGGATATCGAGATATTATCGAGAAGCAACACAAAAGGCTCAACTAATTGAGCAAGAGGATGTTGAGAGTGGACTCATGCCTCGGCAGAGACCGTTGGACGTGGAAAGGGTGCTGGTTTCCGTGGCTTCTCTCGAAACGCCGGGAGGGCACCCCTGTCTAACCCGAGCGCTAGAGGAAGGGATTGGCTTCACCCTCCACGATTGTTTGTTCGACTGTCTACGTTCTCACCCATGCGAGCATGCTATCGGGAGACAAGTCGGTGGTTGGGATGTGGTTCTTCGGACCACTTTGGATCGAGATTGTCCCAAGTTGTACCGAGAAGGGAGGTCGGCCATGGTCGAGGCCTCCATTTGGGTTACAGTTGTTTCGACCGGGGTACCACGAAGTGGTGCCGGGCAGCAATTTCGCGACCGCAAGCACCTCCTCCGCCACCTCAACCGAGATTGGGTAGGGTATTTCGGATTGAACGCGGGGAGGCGACTCAGCAAAAGGAAGGAGAGACGGCACGGCAGGGTGCCCTTAAAGGTACCATACTGTTAAATAATATTCCTGCTACTGTATTGTTCGATACTGGTGCTTCTGTGTCCATAGTGGCTCAGAAGTTTGTTCTGACCCAACATCTATCTGTGAATTCCATGCTACACGTAGCTTTAGTTAAGACTGCAGGAGCCGGTGGTTGCTCTCTAATGATATGGTTCGAGATTGTGTGATCGATTTGGGAAACATCAGATTCTGTGTGATTTCTTGGTTTTAGATATTTCGGGTACGATGTGGTTTTGGGAATGGACTGGTTGGCTAAGAATGGTGTACAGATTGATTGTGCGAAGCGGGAGGTGACACTAGCTACCGGGAAGGTACTTCAATCCTCCGCTTCTTCCGAGCAGAATCGAAATGAGGAGTCTAGAATTGCAAATTCTAGACGAGTTTGAAGTGATCGATGAGGATGATTATTGTGGTTTGAACTCTTCGGAGATCAGGGATGAGATAGATCGGATATTGGTTGTAAGGGAGTTTCCGCAGGTATTTCCCGAAGATTTACCGGGGATGCCTCCGGAACGTGAAATTGTTTTTGAGATTTTGCTCCAGTCGGGATCACTACCCGTATCTGCTCCCCCTTACCGGATGGCTATCCCTGAAATGAATGAGCTTAAAAAGCAGCTGGATGAATTGCTTGCTAAAGGATTCATTCGGCCGAGCACGTCCCTGTGGGGTGCTCCGGTGTTGTTTGTGAAAAAGAAGGATGGAACGTTACGACTGTGTATCGACTATCGCAAACTGAATGCGATAACTGTGAATAATAAATACCACCTCCCACGGATTGATGATAATTTTGATCAGCTGAAGGGGTCAAAGTTATTTTAGAAGATTTACTAGAGATCGGGGTACTTCCAACTTCGAGTGAATGAAGAAGATATCCACGAAACAGCTTTCCGAACCCTGTATGGAAATTATGAGTATACCGTCATGCCATTCGGTTTGACAAACGCGCCTGCTTCATTTATGGATATGACGAACCGAGTGTTCCGTCCATACCTTGATCGGTTTGTATTGGTTTTCATTGACGATATCTTGGTTTACTCCAAAGATGAAGGTGAACATCGGGATCACTGCGGTGTATTGAAAACTCGAGTGATCATCGATTGTATGCCAAACTCTCCAAGTGTCGATTTTGGATCGGGGAAGTGTCCTTCTTGGGGCACGTTATTGGAGAGAATGGTTTGTCGGTGGATCTGAAAAGATTAAGGCGTAATGGACTGGAAGCAACCGACTACGGATGCGAGGAATCGGGAGTTTCCTCGGGTGGCGAGTTATTATCGGAGGTTTGTAACGGGATTTTCGGCGTTGGCTCTACCCCTTACTCAGCTTACGCGAAGGGGCGAGCATTTGTGTGGTCTCGAGGCGTGTGGCGCAGCTTTCGGGAACTAAAGGATAGGCTGACTCACGCACCTATTACGATATTGCACTCGATCCAAGTGCGGCTTTACGATTTACACGGACGCTTCCAGGTCGGGTTTGGGTTGTGTACTCATGCAGGATAGGAATGTGATATTTTATGGGTCGAGACAGCTTCGACCGCATGAGCAAAACTACCCGACTCACGATTTGGAATTGGCAGCGGTAATTTATGCACTCAAGCAATGGCGACATTATCTGCTGGGTAGCAAATTTCAAATCTTTACGGATCATAAGAGTTTGAAATATTTGTTTACCCATAAGGATTTGAATATGAGATAACGAAGGTGGCTTGAGTACATGAAGGATTACGATTGTAGTATTGAGTATACCGCTGGTAAAGGGGAATTTGGTAGCTGACGCACTGAGTCGGAAGTACACCGGCTTGGTGAAAGGTGGAGATCGGTATGATGTTAATGAAGAGAATGACTTGGTTTGTTTGTGGAGTTTGAGGAGCATCGAGAGCGAGAGCAATGTTTACTTTGACAATCCAGTCGAATGGCTGGACAAGGTGCGAGGCAGCTCGAGAAGGTAGATGCGTCAATGAAGAAGTTATCGGGAGAAGCGAAAGGATCACTTCACCCGTCATTTGGTTATAAGAAGGGATTGTTATATTTCAGAAATCATTGTATGTACCGAAGGAGCCGACTCTTCGCAATGAAATACTTGAGGAAACAACGGCGAAAGTTAAGAAGATTCAGGATCGATTGAAGGTTGCTAATGATCGGACCACCTCCTATGTGAATAAAAGGAGGCGGGATTTAGAATTCGAGGTTGGTGACAAAGTATGGCTCAAGGTAGCACCAACCGGAGGAGTTATCAGATTTGGTAAGAAGGGAAAGTTGGCACCGCGTTATGTGGGACCGTATGAGATTACGGAGCGGGTTGGTAGAGTAGCCTACCGGTTGGCTTTACCCCGCATATGTCGGCGATGCATAACGTATTTCATGTGAGTATCTTTGAAGAAGTGTATCCTGGATCCGGTCCAGACAGTTACCGCAGAAGATATACAGATAGAACCGGATCTTTCATACAGAGAGGTGCCAGTGGCCATCCTAGGGCACGATGTGCGAAAGCTTCGTAGTAAGCTAATACCGATGATCAGAGTGCAATGGTCTCATCATACCGATCGAGAGGCAACGTGGGAGGTCGAGCAGGATATACAGGATCGGTACCCCAAGTACGAACGCCTTAAGACTACCTTGGAGGACCAAGGGTCTTAAGGGGGAGAATTGTATTACCAACACCCGATACGTAATTAAGTTAATTACGTATTTAAGTTTAATTACCGGATTTTCGATAATTTCTGTTTTGGGACTCGTACTGCATGTTTGGTAATTGTGGATTTGATTTGGTGATTTTTGGGGCAACCCGGGACGAATTTAGAATTTGTTACGCGGGTGCGCGTAATTCCCGGGAGTTGCATTTCCGAGTGACTCGGGATTTATAAATGGATAAGAAAAATGTGTTTTATGGGTTTTGTGATGTCCTGAGTATGTGGTTAAAGTTTGGTTCCAATCGGAGTAAGGTTGGTAAAAAGTTACATTTTCGGGCTGAGCGAAAATGCAGTTTTGTAAGTGTGAGAGATATTTGGAAATTGCACATTTTGGTTAAAGAAGAAGGAATGGGCGGATGGGAGAGATGGGAGAAGGGACACTTGTCCCTTCTCAATTGAAGAAGAGAAAAGAAGAAAAGGATTTGTGCAATATTACATATATTTATGTGAATAAGAATAGAAATGGAAATTGGAAATTTTGGTAGAAAAGAGAAGAAAAGTGGCGGATGGGTGAGAGAGAGAATGAGACATGTGTCTCTTTGTGAGTGAAGAAGAGATGAAAAGAAAAGCTTTTATGTTGTTGAAATATATATGTATGTATGATATTAATACATGTATATATATGAATAAGTAAAAGAAAGGAGAAAAAGTTGGTCAATACTTCACACTTCTCTTCTTCTTCTTCTTCCCGTATCCTTCTCTCTCTCTCTCACACTTGCATCCGCCATTATTGGAGCTTAAGCTCTACAACTGTTTTCCGTCAATTCGCGACCAAACTTCGAGGTAAACCGCTTAAATCGTTCATTGGGTTGTATAGATCGATAATCTGAAGTCTGTTTTGGAAGAATCGGTATAGTTTGTAAGTTAGGAGCATTTGAATTTTGGAGTGAATAGTGTCATATGCTCCTTTGTTTGATTTTCGGTTCCTAAGCGTTCTCGGCACTTCTGGTGCATGTTTGATAACGAGAACGTAGGAAGAAACGCACCCGAGGTTGTGCGATTCGCGTCTGAAAATTTGGGTGGAATTTTCGACGGAAGAATTAGCGAAAGGTAAGGATGTTTCGTGTTCGAATGGAATTCTGATTACATTAGTATACTCGGTTCGATTAGAAAAGGCTCGGCGTGAAAGTCGTTTTCCCGGCCGAGCCTCGTTTTTGGCGCCACTTTGTTAGTGATTGATTCTATGAATTTTGAATTGAAATTGTGTATCTGTGATTGATTGTGAACAGGAGTTGCTTTGAAATTGGGCGAAACTCTGCCGAAATTCCTACCGGGACCGTCGATCGAGAATTCGGATTTTGGACTACATTCGGAGGTAAGGGTTCGGTGTGTGTTTAGGAGTATTGCTTTGCGTAGCAAGCATACTCGGATATAGACTGAGGCTAGGTTTGGAAGAGGGGATTGCCCCGGTGACGCCGACCTAGTTCCTGGTATAGACATTGTTGTGCAGGAACCGATTGGGATTCCGATATACCTACGATGGTTATCGATGATTCATATTGATTGACCGATGGGGGGTCGCTCCCCCGAGCTGGTACCATGCTCTACCGACCGATTGTGAATGGACGCATGGCCATTGCCGGTTGGACCGGGGCAGATCTCGCCATGGTCCATCACAAAGATTGTTATCGTTATGATTGTGAACTGAATGTGATTGTCATTGACCGACTACATTGCATATGTTTGATTGCGTTGCATGGATTGCGCATTTGATTGATTGGTGAGATGCTTTGTGTTTCGTTTTCGTTATGTTTCCGATTACAGGTTTATTGTATCTACCGTTTTAGTAACTGCACCATGTCTTTATCTGTTCCCTTACTAAGTTCTTTCGAGAACTTACCCTTATATCTACTGTTTCAGGAAAAGGAAAGGAGAAGCAAGTCGCCGAGTAGAGGCGAGGTTGCTAGGATTTGGGGTGCAGCAGCAGTAGCTCCAAGTGGTGCGGTTGAATTCCGCGTGTTCACCACTTGGTTGGTTTTCTTGTATTCCGAACTTATTTCTGGCTCTGTATAACGTACATAACATGCATGTTTACTTTTGGAAGGCTTGGTTGTATATATATGGTAAGATGGTTTAAGTGTCAAAGTTCAGGTTCAGAACCGTTAAGGTTTGGCGTTAAGTTCTGCAGGTTTTCGGTTCGATCGGAGGGTCGGCGGCCCCTCCCTTGGAGTGGGCGGTCGCCTGGACCACTTTCGTAGTAGGCGAGATCGGGCGAGGCCGGGCGGCCCCTTTCTTGGAACAGCGGTCGCTGGACCCCCAGGTTTTGGAGGCAGGCAGCCGGGCGACAGGCCAGGCGACCCAGCCTTTGGAGCAGGCGGTCGCCTGGGTCAGGCGAGAGGCCAGGCGACCCCTCTCCTCAGGTCAGGCGGTCGCCTGGGCCACTCAGCAAACTGGGCAGCGAGTCAGGCGTTGGTTCAGGCGACCCGGGCTTGGGGCCGGGCGGTCGCCTGGACCCTGTTTTCGTTATTCTTGGTTCTTTTCAACCCCGTTCGCGTAGGTAAGTGCCTTGGGGCTTGGTTGAACGCTAATGCTTGGGTTTAAGGATTTATGTTAAGGTTGTGAGTGAACCGTCACCGCCACCTTCCCCCTTTCCCCGGTTTGGTTCCGTTCTCTGCACGCTTCCGCGAGTGCGGGGTGTGAGGCTCCTACGGGTGCGGGGTGGGGTGACAAACAATTTCACTTCCTAACCAAAATTACTAACCCATTGCATCAAAACAACAAAACCCTTTCCTATACAATTCGGCCAAAAGGAGAATTTCTCACCCAATTTCCATTTCAAACCAAACAAAGTTCCATTAGCACTCTTTAATCACCAATTGCAATTATTAAGCAAGATCACTAACCAATTTCACCTAAGCAACCAAAACCTCTTCACTTAACAATTCGGCCAAAGAGGGGTTTTTAACCCAACTTGTTTTCCTTCAAATTGAAACCATAGATTGTCTTAAAATCATGCAAGGAACAACATATCTCAAGCATGATTCAAAAACACAAACACACCCAATATTAGAAAATTGAGCTTAATTTCGGCACCACCTAGGGTTTCAACATCCATGAAGTTTTCCAACATCTAACCATAGATTCTTACTCCCCTCTAGCCCAAGAACAACATACTAAAATTTGGGAGGGAGAGGATCACTCAAACACCTAGTCAAGAACAAACTAATCTTTCAAAAATCCCCTCTTTCTTCCACCAAATCATGTTTCTAATTTGAAAAGAGAAGGAAGGAAGAAGCTTACCAATTGTTGGAGCCAAAAACCTTGAAGTTTCAACCAAGAAAATGAAGAACATGGAGCTTAAGAGGAGATGGCTATGGCGGCAGAGAAGGAAGAAAGAAGAAGAAGGAGAAATGAAATTGTAATGTATTTTTCATACTAATTATCCCCTTTTATATTTTCTCCTTTTCCAAGTTAAATGAGAATTGGCCAAGTGTCCAGCCCAACCTGCTGCTGCCGACACAGACCCATCTCAGGCCCAAAATATTAATTACTTTTGGGTTAAATACAATTTAACTCCCTAATTCTCCAAATCTTTGCAATTAAATCCCAATTATAGGTAACGAACTCCAAATGAAACCAAAACTGACCAGAATATTCAGAATAACATACCATAAATAAAACATTTTTCAAATATTTATTTACCATTCCGTAGCGCCCTACCGAGCTCGCGATCCCGAACAAATCCGGCGTGCCGCATAATAACTCGAGCCACAACCCGTCACGACAAAATTCCACAAAAATATCCATAAAATCCACCTTAAAATATAACATTACTTACCACAGAGCCGTCGGAGAAATTCCATCCCGAGCCCCGGATTCCGCCTGAACCTCAGAGTCGCCCGGGACCGCACGTCCCGCTCCAGAAAATATGCTCCGTAAAAATCTCCGGGTCGCTTCCACGATTCCAAATCCGCAAACGGTTCCTCAATCTGAGGTCCTGGGAGCGCTACCGAGCCCGCTGAACGTTCCGAGCCAACCCCGAAAATCCCGGCGCCGGAAAAATATTTTCGGCGGAAATGTCCGGGGGACCCACACGTCCTCAAATATGAAAGGACTCACCAGAATGATGCTCGGATAAGGCTCGAGAGCCGTCTGAACGCCAAAAACCGTGACCCGCAGGCCAAAACCGGAGCCCCGGGTCACCCGGTCGCAACCCGCTCAGGGTGACCGTAACATAAATTCAACCCCAACACCATATTAACATCCAATTCAACCAAAATGAAACTCCAACATTGAAAAAGAATCATTCCAACATTTCGGCTCCTAACCAACATTTCACCCAACATCCAATTCAATCCAATCAAGCTACCAAACAACCAATCTAATCACCAATTTCACTTCTAAACCAAGAATGCTATCCAATTGCATCCAAAACAACAAAACTCAACATTGAACATCAACTCATAAATTCGGCCAATTGGGGGTTTTTAACTCATCTTGTTTTCCATCTAATTGAATCCATACATTAGCTTAGATTCATGCTAGGATTATCATACGAAGCATGAACCAAGATAACAAACACACATCATTTTGGAAATTATCCAAAAATTCGCCAACATAGGGTTCCTCATCCAAGATGTGTTTTCCAAAATCCAACACTTGATTAACACTCTCCTACAACCCAAGAACAACATACTAAAAGATGGGAGGAAGAGAATCATCCTAGCTTATAGCTAAGAACAAACTCATCATTTGCAAAAACTCATCTTTTCTTCCCTAAACCTTGATTTCAACAAGTAAAGAGGAGAAGGAAGGATGCTTACCACTCAAAGCACCCAATTTCTCTTTGATTCCAACTAAGAAGAAGAACTTCAAGCTTGAGGTTGATCAACAATGGCGTCGGCAGCAGCAGCAAGAAGAAGGAGATGAAGAAGAAAAGAAATGAGTTGAAACTCATTTTATGAAATATTAGTCAATATATATCTTTACCTTTACTTTTAACCCATACATCTCTACTTAAATAGAAAAAGGCCATGTGTCCCTTAACTCCTCCCAATTGCTGCCGAAAAGAACAAATGCTGCCCATACTCATTTTATTAATTTTGCAACCAATTCCAATTAATCTCCCGACTTTTCTGAAAGTTCCAATTCTTTTTGCCCAAAAAAAATTACCGAATTCCAAAATTAACGAAACTTGGACACAACCCTCAGAATATTATAACATTCACAAAACATATTTCAAAAGTTCATTTACCATTCCGGAGTGTCCTACCGAGCTCACGAACCCGAACCAAAACCCGACGCCATGCGGCGTGTCAACTCGAACCGAAATTCCGTCACTCCAAAATTCTATAAAAATTCCCATAAATTCCATCTTAAATTATAACACAACTTACCCCAAAGCCGTCGGAAAATTCCCATCCCGAGCCCCGGGATTCCCGTCCCGAGCCCCGGGAGTCGCCTCGAACCGAACGTCCCGCCCCAAATATTAAACTCCACAACCACCTCCGGACGTTTCCACGACTCCAAAACTGCAAACGGCTTCCCAAACCGAGATCTCGAGAGTACTACCGAGCCCGCTGTACGTCCCGAGGCGACCCCGACAACCCCCCGGCGCCAGAAAAATATTTTCGGCGGAAACGTCTGGGGGACCCACACGACCTCAAATACGGAAGGGTTCGCCAAAATGATACTCGGATAGAGCTCGGAGCCGCCTGAACGCCGAAAAACGTGACCCGCAGGCCAAAACCGGAGCCCCGGGTCACCCGGTCGCAACCCGCTCGGGGTGACCGTAACATCCTCCCCCCCTTAGGACTCTTGGTCCTCCAAGAGTTGTATCAACCGCTGATACTGCTCGGGGTATCGGTCCTGAATGTCCTTCTCTGTCTCCCAAGTCGCTTCCCGGTCAGTATGATGTGACCACTGAACCTTGACCATGGGAATCAACTTGCTACGAAGTCTCCTGACATCTCTATCCAGAAAGGCTACCGGTACCTCCTGATAAGAAAGATCGGGTTCCAGCTGTACCTCCTCCACCGGAATCGTCTGAGTCGGATCCAGAATGCACTTCTTCAAAATTCTGACATTGAAGACATTGTGCACAAGATACGATTAGGAGGTAATGCCAACCGGTATGCCACCCTACCGACCCGCTCCAGAATCTCATATGGGCCGATATACCGTGGGGCCAACTTGCCCTTCTTCCCAAATCTGATTGTCCCTCGGATAGGCGCTACCTTGAGCCAAACCCTATCCCCAACCTCAAACTCCAGAGCCTACGGCGGCGGTTCGCATAAGTAGTGGTGCGGTCGTTCGCGGCTTTGATCCGTGCCTGAATCAATCTGATCTTCGCCGTAGTCTCCTCAATAAGCTCGGGTCCCAACTCAACCCTATCAGACGCATCGGTCCAGCAGTGTGGTGTCATACACCTCCTCCCATACAACGCCTCATATGGTGCCATACCAATCGTAGTCCGGAAGCCGTTGTTGTACGAGAACTCAATCAAAGGCAACCGCTGGTCCCAATCTCCTCCAAAATCCAAAGTACAGCTTCGCAAAGATATCCTCCAATATCTGAATCACTCGCTCCGACCGCCCATCCGTGCATGGGTGATAAGTCAGTACTCGAGATGGAGTCGCGTGCCCAGCCGCTTCATGAAAAGCCCTCGTAACCGTGCCGTAAACGCGGATCACGGTCGGATACAATGGAGTCTGGTACTCCATGTAATCGCACGATCTCCCCGATGTAAAGCCGGGCAAGCTTCTCCAGAGTCCGTGACCCGAATAGGCGAAAGTGTGCGCACTTTGTCACCGATCCACAATCACCAGATAGCATCATGGCGAGACCGTGTCGGGCGGTGCGGTCGAGAAAATCCATAGTAACATTGCCCCACTTCCGACTGGAATGGGCAAAGTCTGCAGATGTCCCCGCCGGTTTCGTGCTCAATCTTCACCGTGACAAACGGCACACCTAGACACATGTGTGGCAATGTGTCTCCTCATACCAGGCCACTGTAAGTGAGTACGCAGATCCCGATACATCTTCTCACTTCCGGGATGAATACTCAAACTGCTCGAGTGTGCCTCCTCTAAAATCTCATTCCAGAACTCCTGATCCTCTGGTACATAAAGGCGGTCTCGGAAGTATAGCAATCCCTGCCTATACTGAAACGTTGGTAACAAAGACCCCTTATCCTCCCCAGATAACTTCTTTGGCCCCGGATCTCTACCTTGCGCCTCGCGCACCCTGTCAAGCCACTCAGAATGTATGGTAAGCGTGTACGCCCGAGCACGCTCCCGTAGCCGCCACTGTGCCAAAGGCACGACAAATCACTCTCCTCGGATCGGTCACCAACATCTCCTCCCTTGACCAACCCGGTATACTTCCTGCTCAATGCATCGGCAACCGTGTTGCCTTTGTCAGAGATGTACTCGATACTACAATCGTAGTCCTTAATATATTCGAGCCATCTGCGCGCCTCATGTTAAGCTCCTTCACAGAAACAGATATTTCAGACTCTTATGGTCGGTAAGAATCTGAAATTTGTTACCAAGCGAATAATGCCTCCATTGTTTCAGCGCATAAATCACTGCAGCCAACTCCAGATCGTGTGTCGGATAGTTCAGCTCATGCGGTCGCAGCTGCCTCGACCCATAAGCTATCACATTCCGATCCTGCATTAGCACACACCCCAAACCGGATGTGGAAGCATCCGTATAGATCACATACGGTAAGCTCGGATCTGGAAGAGTCGAATCGGGCGTTAGTCAACCGCCGCTTCAACTCCTGAAAATTCTGCCGACACTTATCGGACCGGATAAACGGCTGACCCTTCTTGGTCAATCTGCGTGAGCGGAGATGCCAGAATAGAAAACCCTGCACGAACCTCCGATAATATCCTGCTAACCCAAGGAAGCTCCCGATCTCCGCATCCGTGGTAGGTTGTTTCCGATCTGAATCGCCCTCACCTTCTCTGGGGTCCACAGACAAACCATGCTCGAAATAACGTGTCCCGAAAGGTGACCTTCCGGATCTAGAACTCACACTTTGAGAACTTAGCATAAAGCTGATGTTCCCAAAGTGTCTGTAACTACCCTCGGATGCTCCCGATGCGAGTCCGCATCCCGAGAATATATCGAATATCATCAATAAAGACTACCACAAATGAGTCCAAGTACGGCCGGAACACCCGATGCATCGATCCATGAATGCTGCCGAGCATTGGTCAGCCCAAATGGCATGACCGTAAACTCAAAGTGTCCATATCGGGTGCGGAAAGCAGTCTTAGGTATGTCCTCCTCCTTCACTCTAAGCTGAAAGTATCCAGATCGAAGATTAATCTTTGAGAAAACTCTCGAACCCTGAAGTTGATCAAAAAGATCGTCAATCATCGGTAACGTATACTTATTCTTCACGGTAAGGGCGTTCAACCGTCTGTAATCTATACAAAGTCGGAGCGTCCCATCTTTCTTCTTTACAAATGTAACCGGAGAACCCCACGGAGAAGTGCTCGGTCGGATGAAGACCTTATGCTGTAATTCCTCCAACTGCTACTTCAACTCCAGCATCTCAAAAATAGGCATCTGATAAGGAGGAATAGATATCGGAGCAGTGCCCGACTGCAGGTAGATCTCAAACACAATTTCCCGCTCTGGTGGTAATCCGGGCAACTCCTCCGGAAATACCTGCGGAAAATCTCGAACCACTGGTATACTATCCAGCTTCACCCTAGTATCAGCCTCGTTCAGATCAAAACATTCCCCTACACCAACTATCGACAGCTGGTCCAGAATCTGCAACTCTGTACTATGCTGTGCGATAGTCAAACCGGTCGGAGTCGTGAGAGGTAGTACCTCTCCAGATACCATAATGGTACGGGCTGCACAATCAATGTGCATGCAATTCTTGGATAGCCAATCCATCCCAAGAATAACATCATAGTTCGGCGTGTCCAAAACCAACAAGTCCGATACTATCTGATGCCCGCCTACGGATATCGTACAACCCCGAACCATCCCATTGGAAAACAGAAACTGACTCCCAGCAGTTTTTACTAAATACATCTGCGGCAAAGTACTAACAGACAGGTGCAGAGATGTAACACATTTCTGTGCTACAATAGAAATGGATGCACCTGTATCAAATAACGCATGAACAGGAGTATCATTCAGAAATACCGTACCTTGCAGAACTCCCTGCTGAGTCGAGCCTCCTCGCCGGCCGGGGCCCGCCGCCGACCGGGTCCTCCTAATGACTAGGGCGTCCTCGCCGACTAGGACCTCCTCGCTCTATCTCGAAAACTCGCCCCGCCCTAGGCTGCTTTGCGGTGGAGGGGGGCTGAAGCTGCGGTCGCCGCCGAGGTCTCGGGCCACCCGCGAAACCCACGCCCTCGCGGCGCGTTGGGCGGTGCCCGAGATCGCGGACGCTGAAAACTACTGAGCCTCGCCCCACCGTCTGGGGCAGTCCTGCACCAGTGAGTATCCGACCCGCATCGCAAACATCGGCCCTCCTGCCGGTAATAAGGTCGACCCGGTGATACCCACCACAAGTCTGACAAGGTCGTGAGGGTGGTGCTCCCCACCGCTCCGCTCGGACTGCCCAAGTCTGCTTCGCTGTCTGTAACTCGCTGGGTCCTCGCCGTGTGGAACCCTCGAACTCCCCGACCTCTCTCGCGAGGTGAGGCGACTCTCAACGTCCTCCCGCCGAGGATTTGAGCCTTGTGAACTTCCTCCCAGTAAGTAGTAATGTCCAACGGCCTCATAGCTCATCTGTACTCGGGGCGCAATGACGGATAAACCTCTTTGCCTTCTCCTCCTCCATACCATGATACCGAGGGACGTAGTGGATAAGCCTCACAAACTCACGCTCATACTGCGACAGCCCTATCTCCCCGATGAAGCTCATCAAACCGTGCCTCACAGATCTCTAGCCGCAGCCCCGATAAACCTCCGATGGAACACTGTGTAAACCGCTCCCGTGTAACATCCAACTCCCGATCGGGTGCTAGCCCCGCATTCGCCTCGATTGCCCTCAAGGCTCCTCCACCAATGATCTGCTCCTCCCGCAGATTGAACGTGGCAAGGGATACCATCACCGTAGAAGGTAGGTGTAACCTCCCAAGGAGCTTGTCAATCTCCATGAACCAGTCTCCGCTGCCTCGGGACCTCCCTTGCCATCAAACTTCCTAGGGTTCAACCGGGAACCTCTCCAACAAACGGACATCATCGTAGTCGAATGATGCCCCGAACCTCCCCGCCGTCGGTGGGTCCGACGGGTGGTATCGTAATCCAGCTCAATAACCCTCCGCCGGCTGCCGAGAGGGCTGATAAGTCTCCGGCCGAACGATCGGAGCGAGCTGCGAGCTACGCCTCAGTCGTATCCTCCGTGATCGCGATTCCTGCGCTCCGCGTCCTCCTCGACTCACTCTCGAGATCGGGCCCGTACATGAGTGTGGGTGGTAGTCCAGTGTGGCTACTCACCCTCCCATCGAATGCACAGACGGTGCCACGATCAATCCTCTCGCACTGTGGATCGTCCGGAACCTGTTCGTACTAGTGTCTCAACAACCGCTGGACTCGCTCCAAAGACATGAACCAAAGCAAGGTAGACCCCGACCTCGCTGTACAACCGTGGCGGGGTATGTACTGCCTGCCTGTAATCCCCGCCTCCGCTCTCTACCTCTCGGAGGCGTGGGATTACGGTCCCCTCCTCCGGTCGCAAATCACGCTGCCGACGCGTGTTAACCATTCCCGAAACATTCCGGACCAAACAGAGTCCAGACCAATCGATTACCTCTAATCCCTATAGAAACTAGCAGCACTTTCTAAGGCTCAGTAGTGCAATGCAAGACTTGACTCAAAAGTTATCTCGCGAATGATAAAATCATGCATTTCACGAGTAATCACGTAAGCGGTTCATGCTTATTTCACCAAATCTTTTCCTAACACACAATTTTACGTACTCAAACCTTTCCACAATCCTTTACTTGTAACACTTTTACCAAAATCCGTAAATTCTGGATTCCGTACTCTACAACTACCAGTGATAACTTGAAGGACCAAACTTTGCTCCACAATTTTATTTTGAAGTGGTTCGAGTAAGGAGGTGGCCAATCTCCGTACTCAAACCATTCTAAAATAAAATGTACAACAATAGTTGTCACTTCAAGTCACCACCGACGACCAATATGGTCACTTACCCGCTCGATACCAACTTGTCACCGCACGCCACCCGGGCCCGGTTGCGGAGGTGGGGTCGCCGGACGCCGGAAGCGGAAGCCGGAATGATATAGTATGGCAGTCCATCGAGACCCGCCGCGCGTAGCGGACCCAAAGAGCGAAAGTATTGTGGAAGCAACCAAACAAAAATTTCTTGCATATAATCAAAAATAAAATCCAAACATACAATTCATGCATTAGCAATGAGTAAGCCCCGCCTCCGTGGGACGAGTGCTTACGCACCAAAACATAAATACATACAGAGTTCACGTAACCTAAAGCGTCTAGCAAGCGCCAAGCGCCGTAACATGTACAGTAATGAATATATAAATATATACAAATATACAATCATCATAGCAATACAGTAAAGTGTGCATTTGCAACTAGATAGCCAGCCTTATATCTAAGTGTCATAATGCCTCGCGAGTGATCCAAAAGAAAAATCCCGGACCGCAAGGTTCAGCTGCTTCAAAAACAAACCCAAGTTAGAAACCTCACGGAAACCTACTCCGCAGTCGCTTATCGTCCACTCAAACCCAAAAACAAAACCCGAAAAGGGTGAGTCCTAAAAGGACCCGTAAGGGATTTGGGGTAAGGTAAGTATATGTAACCTGCAAAATGAAAGATAGCAATATATGCAATGAATACAGAATATCATGCATGTACAGAAAATAGATCAGAATCCCGAAGGACGTGCGATTCTAAATCGCCATAACCCTTATAACAAATCGGAACGACAGCCTCCACTAAGGGAGTCGGAAGCCGAAGCTAATACAGAAGCATGGTGCACCAGCTGGGGTAGCGAACCCACAACTGTCGTAGGGTTACAGACAGAGTATGCCATAAGGCATACTCCTACAGACTACAAAATATGCCCAAAGGCATGAAATTCCGAAATACTAGCAGAACAGAAAATGAAACCAAAACATATACTTATCTTACCAAAATAACATAACCAAACCCTTACCTCAAAAATCCAGAGTATTAGACTGATTTCGGACAACTCCTACACCGTGCCCCGAAACTTAGAACTTCTCTTTTCCTAACCTTCGAACCTCAGAATCTGCCAAACCAAGTTGAATTAGAATCCTTATCAACCACATTACCAAACTACACCCCGACCCCAAAACCGAAAATCCTACAGATTTCCGTAAAATTCCAGATTTCCACAAAAATGTCAGAATTCAGAACCAACCTAGACAATGCAAGATTATACATTGACAAACATCATCCAACAAGCAGAATCGACCAAACCAACCTTAAAACCATTCATTACCCAACATTTTCCGATAATCCCGCTTAATTGTAACTTTTCCATTTCTTAACCGAATTCAACGTTTCAAACTTCCATCCACTCCTAAATTCAACCCCAACACCATATTAACATCCAATTCAACCAAAATGAAACTCCAACATTGAAAAAGAATCATTCCAACATTTGGGTTCCTAACCAACATTTCACCCAACATCCAATTCAATCCAAACAAGCTACCAAACAACCATTCTAATCACCAATTACACTTCTAAACCAAGAATGCTATCCAATTGCATCCAAAACAACAAAACTCAACATTGAACATCAACTCATAAATTCGGCCAAATGGGGGTTTTTAACTCAACTTGTTTTCCATCAAATTGAATCCATACATAAGCTTAGAATCATGCTAGGATTAACATACTTGAAGCATGAACCAAGATAACAAACACACATCATTTTGGAAATTATCCAAAAATTCGCCAACATAGGGTTCCTCATCCAAGATGTGTTTTCCAAAATCCAACACTTGATTAACACTCTCCTACAACCCAAGAACAACATACTAAAAGATGGGAGAAAGAGAATCATCCTAGCTTATAGCTAAGAACAAACTCATCATTTGCAAAAACTCATCTTTTCTTCCCTAAACCTTGATTTCAACAAGTAAAGAGGAGAAGGAAGGATGCTTACCACTCAAAGCACCCAATTTCTCTTTGATTCCAACTAAGAAGAAGAACTTCAAGCTTGAGGTTGATCAACAATGGCGTCGGCAGCAGCAAAGAAGAAGAAGGAGATGAAGAAGAAAAGAAATGAGTTGAAACTCATTTTATGAAATATTAGCCAATATAAATCTTTACCTTTACTTTTAACCCATACATCTCTACTTAAATAAAAAATAGCCATGTGTCCCTTAACTCCTCCCAATTGCTGCCGAAAAGAACAAATGCTGCCCATACTCATTTTATTAATTTTGCAACCAATTCCAATTAATCTCCCGACTTTTCCGAAAGTTCCAATTCTTTTTGCCCAAAAATAATTACCGAATTCCAAAATTAACGAAACTTGGACACAACCCTCAGAATATTATAACATTCACAAAACATATTTCAAAAGTTCATTTACCATTCCGGAGTGTCCTACCGAGCTCGCTGAACCTGAACCAAAACCCGACGTGCGAGCGTGTCAACCTGAACCGAAATTCCGTCACTCCAAAATTCTATAAAAATTCCCATAAATTCCATCTTAAATTATAACACAACTTACCCCAAAGCCGTCAGAAAATTTCCATCCCGAGCCCCGGGAGTCGCCCGGAACCGAACGTCCCGCCCCAAATATTAAACTCCACAACCACCTCCGGGACGTTTCCACGACTCCAAAACTGCAAACGGCTTCCCAAACTGAGATCTCGAGAGTGCTACCGAGCCCGTGTACGTCCCCGAGGCGACCGACAACCCCGGCACTTAAAAATATTTTCAGCGGAAACGTCCGGGGGACCCACACGACCTCAAATACAGAAGGGTTCGCCAAAATGATACTCGGATAGGGCTCGGGAGCCGTTTGAACGCCGAAAAACGTGACCCGCAGGCCAAAACCGGAGCCCCGGGTCACCCGGTCGCAACCCGCTCGGGGTGACCGTAACAGAATCCCCCGCAGGGGGTGTGTATCTACGCGGACCCCTAGGTATGGAAGTATTCCTTCGTGTCTCTTTTCAATTTCAAGTAACTAACAATGTTGCAGAATATGAGGCCCTAGTCGCGGGACTAAAACTCGCCAAAAGGGCAGGCATTCGCCGCCTCCATGTCCATAGCGACTCGCAACTGGTGATTCACCAGGTCCAAGGGTGCGCCGAATGCAAGGACACCACCCTGATCAAATACCTTAAGTTGGTAAACGCCTTGCGAACCGACTTCGAAGAGGTCATCTTCATACATGTTCCTCGCTCTGAGAACACTACAGCAGACATGCTGTCAAAGGGAAAGACTCCCTCCACCTCGGCCACTCTGGCCAGCCCTTCCATCGCGAAAGATATTGATATTGCTTATCCGGCAACACGTGATCCGGTCTGCATCGAGAGACCCTATTATTGCTGAGCTAAAAGCCAGCACTACAGATCTTCGAGACTCACAAACGGGCCATCCGCTTCGTCCTCATTGATGACCAATTATGGCATCGCGGGTTTGCGGTGCCTTTACAACGGTGTCTCAAAGACCCTCGAGGGACACTCTGTCTTGGATACTCTTCACCAAGGCAACTGTGGCGCACACATTGCTGCGGAGGCGCTTGCCCACAAAGCCCTTCGTCAAGGGTACTACTGGCCTACCTTGAAGAAGGACGCCGCCGCACTGGTCAAAACGTGCCACCAAGCAAATCAATTATCGCATCCAATGATCGCCATCTACGGAATCTCCAAAGATCGACAAACCCGGTGCCGCTTCGCCTGTGGGGCCTTGACCTCATTGGTCCAATGCCGACCGCTCAGTGTCCGCACCGCTTTGTGTTGTTGCAGTTGATTATTTTTCTAAGTGGGTCGAAGTGGAACCCTTGGTCTCCATCACTTCCGCCAAGATTATCAAGTTTCTTTGGAAGAATCTTGTCTGCCGGTATGGCAGCCCTCGTGCTATTATTACGGACAATGGCACTCGGTTGCCATCACGCGTTCAACAATGGGCTCAGGACAATAATGTCCGCATACTTTTCACCCCAGTGGCGCACCCCCAGTCTAATGGGCAGGTTGAGGTCACCAACCGTACCCTCAAAGAAGGCCTCAAGAAACGCCTTGAGGGGGCCAAAGGCCGCTGGGTAGATGAGCTCCCAAGTGTCCTATGGGACTATCGCACCACAACGCGAACCCCAACAGGCGAAACGCCTTTCTCCCTGGTATATGGCGCAGATGCCCTCCTACCCATTGAGGCGAGACCTCCCACGATCCGTATGATCAATTTCACTGATGAAGCCAATGCCCAAGGGCTCCGCGCCAAACTTGACTTAATCGAAGAATTACGCGAGGGCGCTCCCCTTCGCATGACCGCCCTCAAACAGAGGCTCAGTCTTCTCCATAGTGCCCGGCTAAAACCCAAGACACTACAACAAGGGGGCCTTGCATTACTCAAATCAGCCCTCACCGCCGCGACCCCAAACAGGGTGTCTTGCGACCCAATTGGGACGGGCCTTATATTGTTCATAAACAAGTCCGCCCAGGAGTCTATGAACTACAAGACCATGATGGTCGTCTTCTTCCCCGCAACTTTCATATGGATGACTTGCGCCCATATTACGTGTAAGTCCCTAAGTCTTACGTCTTCAAATTCAATAAAAATACGTGTGTTTTTTCTTATTGTATTACTGATGTTCATGGCACAACAAATACACTTTCCATCGCCTTCTGCACCCAACCGGTTAGATTGGCAACTTGCCTGAACTATGGCATCAGACCTTGTTAGGTCTCCCTTACGCACCAACACAAGGGAAGCCCCTGGAGGTCGCGCCACGTGTGGTCATGGGTCTCATTCCCAACCGACCTTCAACTCGCCCCGCCCCAAGGGTAATCCCCTTGCGCTGCGGAAGGGTAACCCCTTTGGCTCCTTCAGAAGGTCTATGTGTAAGACGCCCGCACGCCACGTAAGACCTTCCGCTCGGACTTCTCCACACAGTGGTTGCGGGTCTCATTCCCAACCGACCTTCAACTCGCCCCGCCCCAAGGGTAATCCTTGCGCCGCGGGGAAGGGTAATCGATGTGATCATGGGATCCCCAAGCAACAACAAGATGACCTGCAGACAAAGAGGCAATCGAGTGAAGCTCGGAGCAAACCCTTGGCGAGTGGGTTCGAGAGGCCCCGGCGGCCTAATCCGATGGTCCTGGAATAAACCTGGACATGGAAAAGGCAATGCCTTCACGCGAGGACCCTAAAAGAGGCCTCAAGGCGTAGGAGAGGCTTCGTGCAAACAGACATCCAGCGAAGGCAAGCCACTTTGGCAAAGCCGTCCTGTGAAGTCTCAAGGCGAAGGATGAACTGCATCATGCTAAGGCATCCGAACACCGGCGAAGCCCCGGCGGAGCCATTCTGCAAGCCCCGAGGCGAGGGCTAGGCTTCCCAACAAGGGAGTTCTGGCGATGGCCAATCCTTCAGGCGAAGCCATCTCCATGACCCTCCCCTTTGCGAAAGCCCTCATGCAACAATGTCCACGAGAAGTCTTTAAGATACGGACGGTACTTCCTGGCGAAGCTTCCTGGCGAAGGCAAAGCCCTTAGGCGACGTCATCCCAGCCAGTCTCTGGTAAAGACCACGTCCACAACAAGAAGACTTCCAGTTCGACGCTAAGGGATATTCTTCGCGGAGCCTCCAAGCGAAGGCGGAGCCTTCGTTGCAAGTCTCAAAGGGAAAGGCGAGGCCACTAGGCGAAGCCTCCTTTGAGAAAGTTTGCTAACAAAGGCGAGGCCTTCCGAGCCGGGTCTCCCATCAGCAGAGCCCTAAAACAGAGCCACCTCAGCTTATCCAGTCGGCCAACCACTCCCGACCATTCTGGCCCCTCCCGCCTTATACGCTGACACTTGGGAGCGAACTTTTGACCTTTTTATCTTTTCGTCAGACATGCATGCAAAAGTACTGTACACTTTATGGCATGCATGCGTCTTTTGTAAGAGGCTGTTCCCTTCCTTCCCTATAAAAGGAAAGACAGACTCCCGGAATAGGTAGAACATATGTAAAGCTTAAGAAGGACAATTCCTTAAGCCCGGTTCTCACCCCCCTTGCTATTTTCCGCCATCCCCTTGATAGATTAATATCATCAAGTTTAATATCTAGTATTGCTTAATCTCGTAGTTAAGAGGTGCTAGATCTTCCATCCTCCCTGTGCTTATCGCAGATATTGCCCAACCTCGTAGTTGGGAGGTGTCTGTGGCCGTCTCTATCCTTCTTTGTTCAATCGACTCCACCGAGCTAGATCTGCGCTTCCGTGCGATCTCGTGGGTTCGCGTCAAGCGTACCGTGATCGTATCAAGTGGTATCGAGCCGGATCGCTTGCTTGGAGTTGTTGTGATTTCTTCAAGGTTAAACCCTTTTTATTTCTACTTGAAGAAAGATTTATCTTTGCGTTATTTTCAAACCGTGTTATACTGTTCGCTTATCTGTATCCCTTCCCATATCCGCTTTTCGTTTCGGTTTATCTGTTGTGTTGATTCGGTGTTAGGAGTTGTTGTTGTGTTAGCAACTTCATAAATCAAAAAGTCAAAAAAAAAAAAAAAAAAAAAAGAAGAAGAAGAAGAAGAAAAGAAAGCAGTTGCGGTTTTGCGAAAGTCGCAAAATCTCAGTTTTATTCAAAACCGCAACGTGCCAAAATTTATATGCTCAAAAGAGTGAGGTTGTAGTTGAAAAGCGAAGAGAAGTGGTGTATAAGGCTTGGTTGTAAAAAGCGTGGAAGAAATCGGATCTGTGTTCTTATTGTTCTTGGTGTTCATATGAATGTTCTTATCTGTTCATTCCACAACTCATATGAACAGTGACCTTGATCTAATTTCGATTTCAAATTTGAGCCAAAAGTGTTTGTGCGCCAAAACTTCATTTCTAACCCTCTTATATATCTCATTGCCGAAACCCCCTCCATTTTAACCTATCTTGCTTCAAGTAACTAGTACTTCTTACTTAAAGATTTTTGCATGCTATTGGTTATCTTGTGATATTCATTATCGGGTTTTGGCCTTGGAAAGAGCAAGCTCTGAGAGCTAAGCAAGAGGAAAGAAAGAAAGCCGAGTGTGACCCCTCGCGAAAGGGCAGACCCCTTCGCGGCAGGAGAGAACCCCAAACACGTGAGGAGTTTGAGCGGACTAATTCTATTGTTTAAATGTGCAGGAGACCCCATGGCAGATAAATATTTCTATGGGGTTGATCTATCAGTGGGACGATACCAGCTTGGAAAAGACTTATGGCATTGGATGGAAAAGTTGGAGTACCACTTCTGGTGCTCCCCACTTCGTGGTGAAAAAATGTTGAGCCAAGCCATAAGACGCCTAAAAGGAGAGGCCAAGGAATGGTGTCGCCGAGAGTTCTCTGACAGAGAACGGTCCGCTGAAGCCCCCATCCAGTCTTGGAGTGAGTTGAAGAGGTTGCTGTGGCGACGATATGGACTCTGTCAAGAAGAGCCACCCCCTCCATACTACCTCCAGGCGAGGGCCCCCATGCACCCTGCACCCAGTACCCCAGTCAGGCTCCGCCACCATACTCCACTCGACGGGTCTTCGCCCTCAGGCGAACCAACTTCCTTCCAGGAAAGGAGGCGAGGACCCCCATCGCCACAAACCCCCTTGGTTGGGCCGCGCACCCCACCGCCCAATACTTGCGCAGCCCATACCTACACCACAAATCCCAACCCTCACCAAAATCCAAATGAAGAGTCTCGCCCAAGAGATTAGAAGGCTCAAAGATGAGTACTTAGAATATGAGCGGGCGAGAGAGAAAAGGAAAGAGAGAAGAAAAGAAAGAGCTCTCCAAAGCCAAATGAGTGAAAAGAAAGACTCACCCGGGCCTTCTACCATACCCCAAGAAGAACTAATCGTTTCATCTTCTCAAACTTGTTGTTCTTCTTTGGCTGTGCAGAAAGAAGAAGAAGCCGCGGGCGCGAAGAGTTGAAGAAAGCGAAGGAGATTTGGAAGGTGGCAGAGCTCATGCGGGAGTCCCAACTAAACCCGTACTTGAGGAAGAAGCCACACCGTTGCTGAAGGAGAAGAAGATGATATGCGAAGCAGACTACGTCTCCCTAACTTGGGAGAAGGTAACTTGTCTCTTCCTTCCAGTAGCACAGAGTATACGCAAGAGTGCGAATCTGTGGTTTCCTTGAGTCTGCATGCTACGAACAGGGGTGATGGATCAGACATTGGTTCGACACCGCACCCATTGTTCGAATATATACACGGGACCCCCCCAGATGCCATGTTTGACATGCTTAGAGTGCATGCGTTAAGGAAAGACCCCTTTGTTACACGAGAGACATCCATGCCTTTCCTTAACAAACATGAGCATCTTAAAATAAATCGAGCTGAAACCATGTTAATGGTTGAGGTGGAGAGAGAGAGCGACCTGTTCATCTCTCAACCTCTTGCTTATGCTAATGCTAGTCTCTGCGCGTTGCAGTCCGAAGTTCTTTCTACGACTAGCTTAGTTTCTTCTTCTTGGTCTCGGGAAGCACATATGCATGTGCTTGGCGAAGGTAAAGCTTCCCTTGACCCCCCACCCCAGTTCCATGAGCAGAGGTCTAAAGTCTTTGGACCGCATGCTTTCCTTGAGTATAAAAATCTTGTTAAATGTCTACAATACTCTAGGAAGCATGTCATGAATTTTTATAGGCTTCTGTTCATGATCACCGATAGTCTCGTTCTAAAGAAGGCCCGGACTCTCGGTTGATGTGGTGGAGAAGATGATGTTCTTGAGACTCCAAGCTTGCTGTTGAGTAATCTGTAAAAGATAGGAAGAATACTCGAAGTAGCAAGAGGGGAGTGGGGGCGTGTAGTAGCTTACCCGGTTTAAGGTGGACATCACCCTATTTATAGAGTGATGCCGGGAGAAGAGCCTCCCGGTTGAAGCCTTGGACAGTGTGAGACAAGTCGACAAGTCTGCCAGATTTCAGGAGATAAGGCGGCTGTGATGATGAAGATCTCAGCAAACCGCCTTAGGAGATTCACTTGTCAGAAGATAGAAGATCTTTGGCGTGTGAGCCAAGGTAAGATCACTCAGGCTCGTGCTGACCTCCCCATTGGTTGCTTGAAGCCAGATGGCCAAGTGGCTGCAAGGCGAAGGCGAAGGCCTGCAAGGGGCGAAGGCCAAGAGATAAAGCAAAGCCAATGAGGGTGTAAGGGTCGCACGAACTGAGTGCAGGGGCCTTATCTCGGCGAGGCCAGTATAGGCACGAGAGCCCTCGCGAAGGCGAGTAAGACCGCGGGGTGAGACCCGCAAAGGCATAAGAGGCCCGCGAAGGCGAAAGGAGACCGCGAGGAGTAAGACCTCGTGTAGGTGATACTTAAGTTTGTGAGGGCCTTGCGCAGCGAGACTGGAGACCTCGCGAAGGCGAGATTTGGAGACCTCGCGAAGGCGAGACTTAAGCCTGCGAGGGTGAGACCTTGCGAGGGCGTAAACGCTTGGGTAGTGTACCAAGATGCCTCCCCCTGATAGCGGAGTATGGGGAGGGTCCTGTACTCCGTATGTAGCCAAAGTAAGGGTTTGTGATCGAAGAGCGATGACCGTTGAAGACCATGGATGGGATTTTCCCACTAGGAAGGTCTGTGGGGCACGCGAAGGCGGCTCTCGCGAGACCTTCCTGAAGATACCGCAAGGGGTAAGCCCTTGGGTAGTGTGCGATGTACCAAGAAGAGGATACCTGCAAAGTACTCACAAGCCATATGATAGGAGTGAAATAAAGTTCAGTTTACCTTAAGCCTGTAGTTGTGGCCCTCCCGTGCCGCAAAGGGATTACCCTTGGGGCGGGGTGAGTAGAAGGTCAGTTGGGGATGAGACCCGCAGCCACTGTGTTGAGGAGCCCGTGCGGAAGGTCCGGTGGCGCGCGAGGCGACTTATACAAGGACCCCCTGAAGGAGCCAAAGGGGATTACCCTTCCGCACCGCAAAGGATTACCCTTGGGGCGGGGCGAGTTGAAGGTCAGTTGGGGATGAGACCCGCAACTACGTGTCGAGGAGCCCGTGCGGAAGGTCCGGTGATGCGCGCGAGGGAGACTTATACAGGGACCCCCCTGAAGGAGCCAAAAGGGGATTACCCTTCCGCACCGCAAAGGGATTACCCTTGGGGCGGGGCGAGTTGAAGGTCAGTTGGGGATGAGACCCGCAACTACCTGTGTCGAGGAGCCCGTGCGGAAGGTCCGGTGGCGCGCGAGGGCGACTTATACAAGGACCCCCCTGAAGGAGCCAAAAGGGGATTACCCTTCCGCACCGCAAAGGGATTACCCTTGGGGCGGGGCGAGTTGAAGGTCAGTTGGGGATGAGACCCGCAACTACCTGTGTCGAGGAGCCCGTGCGGAAGGTCCGGTGAGGCGCACGAGGGCGACTTATACAGGGACCCCCCTGAAGGAGCCAAAAAGGGGACTACCCTTCCGCACCGCAAGGGGATTACCCTTGGGGCGGGGCGAGTTGAAGGTCAGTTGGGGATGAGACCCGCAACTACCTGTGTTGAGGAGCCCGTGCGGAAGGTCCGGTGAAGCGCGCGAGGGCGACTTAAACAAGTAACCCCCTGAAGGAGCCAAAAGGGGATTACCCTTCCGCACCGCAAAGGGATTACCCTTGGGGCGGGTCGAGTTGAAGGTCAGTTGGGGATGAGACCCGCAACTACCTGTGTCGAGGAGCCCGTGCGGAAGGTCCGGTGACGCGCGCGAGGGCGACTTATACAGGGACCCCCCTGAAGGAGCCAAAAGGGGATTACCCTTCCGCACCGCAAAGGGATTACCCTTGGGGCGGGGCGAGTTGAAGGTCAGTTGGGGATGAGACCCGCAACTACCTGTGTTGAGGGGCCCGTCTGACCGGTCAGGTGCAGAGGGCGATTGAGAGGGCAATTGTTTTGCCATGGGATCTTTGTAAGAGAAAAGCGGGTATACCAATTTATATTGGATCAACAAAGCGAGCTTTAGGACTTACTTGGTCCGTGAAGTTTTTTGATCATGTGGATCGTGGAGAGATCTGCCTTAATAGGCAAAGGCGTGTCTGCGCCGTAGATAAAGGAGAAGGATGTCTCTTGAGGCCCTCTTTGAGGGTATGGTTGGCGACCAAGTAGAGATAAAAGATTTCGCGGAGGCGAGCAACAAGGCCGTGAGGACCGGACTCGCGAAGGCGCCTGGTGCGGTCGGCTCTGGGCCAATGAGATCAAGGCCCCATAGGGCGAATGGCACTGGATTCGTCAGTGCTGGAGACTCCGTAGATGGCAGTCATTTTAACACAAGAGTTGGTCTGGTCCTGGTGTCATATTTTGACCATCGCGGCGATGTCCCTTTTCGGGGGGGTATCCAGGGCGGAGTCCCTTAAGAGTGCTGAAGCATTGTTGTAGGGATGATGAAAAAACCCGTGAAGCCATGTTTGCTTTATTAATGAGAATATGTCATATGGCATGTTTTGCCAGTGAGTCATTAGTGCTTGGCTTCGCAAATTAAGTGTTGGCGAGAGTGGTCAAGTGACTTCCTCTACGTTCATGAACCGGGATGCCCTATGGAGAAACTGCTCCATGTTGCCCGGGGTTGGTGTGTACCTCCACAAAGAAAAGAGACCCCAACGGAGACCACGAATGACCGTGAGCGGCGGGCCTCCTCTCCCAGATTTGGGACTTGGAGAGATTCCGCTTGGAACCGTTGAACGTATTCCCGAGGGATTCTTCCCTTTTCGGCGTATCTGCGGGAGGTGTCCTGCCATTTTGGGAGGAGGCTTGGATACCATAAAGTGATTGGAAAAGCTGCGGAGAGCTCCTCAAAGGAGTCAAACCGCTTCCCGCGAAGGGTGGTAAACCAATTCGCCGCAGCCCCTACGAGCGTGGGCGAAGGCTCTGCGGGCGTGTTGTCGTCCGCCCTCGCAATGGCCATCGCGGAGGCGTAACGTTGTAAATGAATATCTGGATCTGATAAACCGTTGTAAGCGTCTAGCTTGGGTTGGTGAAACTGATCCGGAATAGAGGTCTCAAAACCCGTTGGGTGAAGGGTGAGTCGGTGACCCAAACCCACTCTGGCGGCGTTATGGACACTAGCCCCCTCCTCTCTTCTTTCCAGTTCTTCTATCCGTTTAGTAAGTGCCATAAGTACAGATGAGGAGAGTCGGGGCGACTTACTTGATGAGGCGGCGTAGCGAGGCGTTCGGTTGGTTGGTTCGCAGCGTTCAACGCCATCGAAACGCCTCTTAGAAATCTTGGCGAGTGTTTCGCGCAAGTTGTGAGTAACCGCCTCAGTGATTGTTCGAAGAACGGCCGGATCAAGGCCTACCAGTGGAGTATTCGGTGGTGGAGTGTTTTGCTCCTGGGGCACATTTTGGTTAACGTGAGAGGAGCTTTCCTCCGTCGATCGAACCGAGAGTTCCCAGTTGTGGGGAAGCCGTGGCGGGTGGATTCCTCCTTCCCTGGCGGCTACGCCTACTCGTACTTTGAGTAGTTGACATGACTTGCCACTTGTGGTTTGTAATATGGGTTTATAGTAAGAACTTTTCGTTCCCACAGACGGCGCCAAACTGATAGTCTCGTTCCTAAAGAAGGCCCGGACTCTCAGTTGATGTGGTGGAGAAGATGATGTTCTTGAGACTCCAAGCTTGCTGTTCAGAGTAATCTGTAAAGATAGGAAGAATACTCGAAGTAGCAAGAGGGGAGTGGGGGCGTGTAGTAGCTTACCCGGTTTAAGGTGGACATCACCCTATTTATAGAGTGATGCCGGGAGAAGAGCCTCCCAGGTTGAAGCCTTGGACAGTGTGAGACAAGTCGACAAGTCTGCCGATTTCAGGAGATAAGGCGGCTGTGATGATGAAGATCTCAGCAAACCGCCTTAGGAGATTCACTTGTCGAAGATAGAAGATCTTTGGCGTGTGAGCCAAGGTAAGATCACTCGGGCTCGTGCTGACCTCCCCATTGGTTGCTTGAAGCCAGATGGCCAAGTGGCCTGCAAGGGGCGAAGGCCTGCAAGGGGCGAAGGCCTGCAAGGGGCGAAGGCCCAGATAAAGCAAAGCCAATGAGGGTGTAAGGGTCGCACGAACCTGAGTGCCCCTGAGCGAGGCCAGTATAGGCACGAGAGCCCTCGCGAAGGCGAGTAAGACCGCGGGGTGAGACCCGCAAAGGCATAAGAGGCCCGCGAAGGCGGGAAAGGAGACCGCGAGGAGTAAGACCTCGTGTAGGTGATACTTAAGTTTGTGAGGGCCTTGCGCAGCGAGACTGGAGACCTCGCGAAGGCGAGACTGGAGACCTCGCGAAGGCGAGACTTAAGCCTGCGAGGGTGAGACCTTGCGAGGCGTAAACGCTTGGGTAGTGTACCAGACATCCGTGCGAAGGCAAGCCACTTTGGTAAAGCCGTCCCTGTGAAGTCTCAAGGCGAAGGATGAACTGCATCATGCTAAGGCATCCAGAACACTGGCGAAGCCCCCAGGCGGAGCCATTACTGCGAAGCCCGAGGCGAGGGCTAGGCTTCCCCAACAAGGGAGTTCTGGCGATGGCCAATCCTTCAGGCGAAGCCATCTCCATGACCCTCCCCTTTGCGAAAGCCCTCATGCAACAATGTCCACGAGAAGTCTTTAAGATACGGACGGTACTTCCTGGCGAAGCTTCCTGGCGAAGGCAAAGCCCTTAGGCGACGTCATCCCAGCCAGTCTCCTGGTAAAGGCCACGTCCACAACAAGAAGACTTCCAGTTCAGACGCTAAGGGATATTCTTCTGCGGAGCCTCCAAGCGAAGGCGGAGCCTTCGTTGCAAGTCTCAAAGGGAAAGGCGAGGCCACTAGGCGAAGCCTCCTTTGAGAAAGTTTGCTAACAAAGGCGAGGCCTTCCGAGCCGGGTCTCCCATCAGCAGAGCCCTAAAACAGAGCCACCTCGGCTTATCCAAATGGCCAACCACTCCCGACCATTCTGGCCCCTCCCGCCTTATACGCCGACACTTGGGAGCGAACTTTTGACCTTTTTATCTTTTAAATGAGACATGCATGCAAAAGTACTGTACACTTTATGGCATGCATGCGTCTTTGTAAGAGGCTGTTCCCTTCCTTCCCTATAAAAGGAAAGACAGACTCCCAGAATAGGTAGAACATATGTAAAGCTTAAGAAGGACAATTCCTTAAGCCCGGTTCTCACCCCCCCTTGCTATTTTCCGCCATCCCCCCTTGATAGATTAATATCATCAAGTTTAATATCTAGTATTGCTTAATCTCGTAGTTAAGAGGTGCTAGATCTTCCATCCTCCCCAGGCTTATCGCAGATATTGCCCAACCTCGTAGTTGGGAGGTGTCTGTGGCCGTCTCTATCCTTCTTTGTTCAATCGACTCCACCGAGCTAGATCTGCGCTTCCGTACGATCTCGTGGGTTCGCGTCAAGCGTACCCGTGATCGTATCAGAAGGGTAACCCCCTTTTGGCTCCTTCAGGAAGGTCTATGTGTAAGTCGTCCTCGCACGCCACAGCAGACCTTCCGCTCGGACTTCTCCACACAGGTGGTTGCGGGTCTCATTCCCCAACCGACCTTCAACTCGCCCCGCCCCAAGGGTAATCCCCTTGCGCTGCGGAAGGGTAACCCCCTTTTGGCTCCTTCAGGAAGGTCTATGTGTAAGTCGTCCTCGCACGCCACAGCAGACCTTCCACTCGGACTTCTCCACACAGGTGGTTGCGGGTCTCATTCCCCAACCGACCTTCAACTCGCCCCGCCCCAAGGGTAATCCCCTTGCGCTGCGGAAGGGTAACCCCCTTTTGGCTCCTTCAGGAAGGTCTATGTGTAAGTCGTCCTCGCACGCCACAGCAGACCTTCCGCTCGGACTTCTCCACACAGGTGGTTGCGGGTCTCATTCCCCAACCGACCTTCAACTCGCCCCGCCCCAAGGGTAATCCCCTTGCGCTGCGGAAGGGTAACCCCCTTTTGGCTCCTTCAAGAAGGTCTATATGTAAGACGTCCTCGCACGCCACAACAGACCTTCCGCTCGGACTTCTCCACACAGGTGGTTGCGGGTCTCATTCCCCAACTGACCTTCAACTCGCCCCGCCCCAAGGGTAATCCCCTTGCGCTGCGGAAGGGTAACCCCATTTTTGGCTCCTTCAGATAGGTCTATGTGTAAGACGTCCTCGCACGCCACAGCAGACCTTCCGCTCGGACTTCTCCACACAGGTGGTTGCGGGTCTCATTCCCCAACTGACCTTCAACTCGCCCCGCCCCAAGGGTAATCCCCTTGCGCTGCGGAAGGGTAACCCCCTTTTGGCTCCTTCAGGAAGGTCTATGTGTAAGACGTCCTCGCACGCCACAGCAGACCTTCCGCTCGGACTTCTCCACACAGGTGGTTGCGGGTCTCATTCCCCAACTGACCTTCAACTCGCCCCGCCCCAAGGGTAATCCCCTTGCGCTGCGGAAGGGTAACCCCCTTTTGGCTCCTTCAGGAAGGTCTATGTGTAAGACGTCCTCGCACGCCACAGCAGACCTTCCGCACGGGCTCCTCAAACACAGCAACGGGTCTCACTCCCCAGAACCTCAGATGGTTCTCCACTTGTCTCAACAAGTGCCCTACTACCTTCGCCAACGAGCGACTTCAGACTCGAGGTAAACTGAGTCTTTTACTTCATTCCTATCATATAAATGAGGAGTAATCTGCAGGGATCTTCTACTTGGTACACTGTACACTACCCAAGGGCTCGCTCCCTAGAAAATTACCCATGGCCTTCAAGGGTACCCCCTCTGCAAGTCCTAAAAGGGCCCTTAACTTATCTCAAACAAGTGGTCTCCATCTCAGCTTGTCTCAACAAGTGAACCCACAAATTATCTAGAAAGATATATGTGGCTTCGCCGTTGCGGGTTTCAAGTACCTTGTCACCAGGAACTCAAACCAAGTCTCCAGCTCCTTAACAAGTGATCTCTATGGCTTCGCCGTTGCGAACCCCAGAAGGGCTTTTCTCCACAAACGGGACTTAGCCTATGGTTGTTAACCTAGCTAACATGCCCTACATTACTATCGCGAAATAAAGCGAGACTACAAGACAGTGAAGGTAAAAGGAAATTTTACTTCATCTACTTTTTCCCAAAAATATGCATGAATGCAGGTCTTTACACATAAATAGGGGGCATCCACATGTTGGAGCCTCCACCCTAGTCCAAAAGGGCATACCGTGCATCGCCCATCTTCCTCCCCTGCTCCCCAATGGAGCGGCGCCTCTCTTGTTGGCTCGTTGGTATTGGCAGCATCCAGGATTCCAAGACCTTGCTCGGGAATGCCTTCTCCACTTGGAAGCGGCATCGCAGCCAGCCCTCCTCGTAGGCCTGCGCCCCCGCTTCGCCTAAGGCTTGAATCTCACCAAACTTCTCCATCAGTCTTGGCATCCGCTCAGGGATGGGCATCTTGATGGAAGAAGAGGACTCAGGATCCTCACCTGCAAAGGGAGAAAGGCCCAAAGCCTTCTCCATCTCCTTTACTGAGGCCACCGCCTTCTCAAGGTTAGTGGCGACCTCCAGGCGTGCCTTCGTGGCAGCCTCAGCAGCGAGCCTGCTTTCTTTTATCTTCTGGTCTGCCAGGTGAGCTTGGGCGATGGCCTGGCGCTCCACTTCCTTGGTTGCAGCCTTCGCCTGTTCAGCTTCAGCCTTCGCTGACTGAAGAGACTCCTTCAAAGCGGCAATCTCTCCCTGCTGGGTTTCTAAGCCTGCTACCTGCTGGAGGAAGCGTTGCTTGAACGCACCAATGAGGCTGGCCTGCTCGTACCGATATAGCCTGCTGGTTACTCGCTCCTTGTTAACGTAGTCGCACCAACTCTCTAGTTGGGCCACACGTTTGGCGTGCGCCTCCTTGAGCTCCTCCTCCCTCTTCTTTGAGGCCTCCAGCTCCCTCCTAAGTGAGGCAATCTCTGTTGTTTGGGCGTCGTCCCGCTTATTGACATACTTCAGGAAGTCATGCCATTGCTCCAAGGCAGCGTATCCTTTGACGGCCGCCTGCACCCCAGTTCAATTTTAACAAAGGCAAAAGAGGCCAGACTGAACTTATACATAAGAGATCAAAAGTGGGTCTCACCTGAAGACTCTGTTGGGCTGCGTCCTGCATGAACTTGGCAGGGGAGTCTAAACTCCGCTGCCCCTCCAGGCAAGATAGGAGAGTCTGCTCCCCTCCCATCAGCAGAGAGCTGCTATTCCTGAGAAGGAAGACTGGATCCCACGCATCTTTCAGGAGCCTCCCTTGCTCCTTGTACACCCCAAGCCTGGCCTGGTGCCTTTGGACCCTCAGAAGGTCCGGCACCTCAGACCACTTAGGGGTCGACTGGGCAGCAACGCGCCTCCGCTCCAAATAATGGGCCCAGACCCCGGTTTCCTCAAGGACCTCAGTTCTGGTCCCCAAGTCTGCAGGGATCTCTGTTAGGACCCCTTGGTCCACGGGGGCCTCACAGGGACCAACCCTTTGGCCTGAAGGGCCCGCGCCTACAAAGTACGGGCATCAGCAATTGGATAACAGAAATGCGAACTCAAAGCAAAGAAAGCACTTTCAAGTCAGGAAAACTCACCAGCAGGAGGACGCCCCCATTCATTGATTTCCAGCTGGCTGCTGGAAGGTTGGGCAATCTCCCAACCACTTGTCCTCGAAGAGGACCGTGTTACCAGACCCCCCTCCCCTGAGGCCTCGCTGTCAGAGGAAGAGGAAGTTTCCTCAACCCTCAGAATCCCCTTCCCCTTCGTTGCGGGGGCCTGCTCCCCTGAGAGAGCCACTTCAGGGATCCCCTCTCCAGGAGGGGTCGGTGCAGGGATCACATCCCTTGCATTGGGGGTCTCCACCTCCTCCACAGGAGTGACTGATACCTCCTGTTGGCCAGAACTCCCAATAGCCTTGGCAGCTTGGATGCCCCTCCTTCTCATGGAGATCAGGATATCAGCCGCTGACATTTTGCCCTTGGGAGGAGGCACCTTTCCCCCAGAGAGGATCTCAGCAGCCACCACATACCCGGGCAAATCCTCACCTTGGGCTGGTGAGGGGCTTGCAAAAAGCCCAGACACGAAGGCTTCAACAGCAGCCTCCTCAGGAGAAATAGGCTGCACCACTGAGATGGGTACAGCCTCTATGGGAGTAGCGCTGTCTATCTGCGCTCCCTCTGGGCCCTCCACAGAGGGCACGGTCTCTCCAACAGCAAGAGGCACCTCAACCTCCACTCTTCTGGCTTCCTCAGCCACAGGCTCTCCAGCCTTCTCCACGGTACGAGGAACTTCTTCCCCAACAGGCTCCCTAGCCTCCGCAGTTAAAAGAACTGCGGCAGGCCCCTCCGCTTCAGCAGGCCTATCAGCCTCCCCAGTTGGCTCTTCAGCCCTGGCCCCCTCAGCAACAGCGGGGGCACTCTCTTCTCCAGATCGCAGCAGCTCACCTTCTTCTTTTTCTTCTCTGGCTGAGAAGATGCCAAGGACTTGGTAGCAGCCCTCTTCTTGGGCGGCTTAGGGATGATACGTCCCAACACCTTCACTGCCCCAGAGGGGGCATCCCACCCGAATGCGCAAGCCAGGTGCACTCGTTGGGCAATGCGCATGGACGCTTTCTTGCCCTGGGCTTCGCCAGACTCTGCGACGACATCTACAAACATAAAGAAAGTCTTCAGACCAGGTTCTACCAGACCTCTTTCAAGTTTTACAGTATGATTATGTGTATGCAAAGCGTACCTTTGGTCGCCAGTGCGGCGTAGAAAGAATCTATCATCGTCCCACGGTGGACAGGCGCCCATCCCTCGTACGGCGGAGGCACCTTAGGGTCCAACATGAAGCCCGTGCTGATCCCAGCCCACCTCAGGGTGGTTTCATCTAGTTGGGCAGGCGAGAAGGGGAAAAGCTCATCGCATGCACTCCTTGAAAAAACTATGCCTGCCACCGCACTTACGGTCACCCCGCAGCGGGTTGCGGCCGGGTGGGTTGCCGGGTGACTCGGTTTTGGCTGCGGTCACGTTTTTCGGCGTTCAGGCGGCTCCCGAGCCCTATCCGAGTATCATTTTGGCGAACCCTTCCGTAATTGAGGTCGTGTGGGTCCCCCGGACGTTTCCGCCGAAAATATTTTTCTGGCGCCGGGGGGTTGTCGGGGTCGTCTCGGGACGTACAGCGGGCTCGGTAGCATTCTTGGGACCTCAGTTTGGGAAGCCGTTTGCAGTTTTGGAGTCGTTGAAACTTCCCGGAGGTGGTTGTGGATTTTAATATTTGGGGCGGGACGTTCGGTTCCGGGCGACTCCCGGGGCTCGGGACGGGAATCCCGGGGCTCGGGATGGAAATTTTCTGACGGCTTTGGGGTAAGTTGTGTTATAAATTAAGGTGGAATTTATGGGTATTTTTGAGGAATTTTGGTGTGATGGGATTTTGGTTCTGTTGGACACGCTCGCACGTCGGGATTTGTTCGGGTTCAGCGAGCTCGGTAGGACACTCTGGATTGTTAAATGAACTTCTGAAAAATGTTTTATGAATGTTATAATATTCTGAGGGTTGTGTCCAAGTTTCGTTAATTTTGGAATTCGGTAATTATTTTTGGGCAAAAAGAATTGGAACTTTCGGAAAAATTGGGAGTTAATTTGCAATTGGTTGCAAAATTAATAATAATGAGTATGGGCAGCAAGTGTTCATTCGGCAGACTTGGGAAATGAAATAGGACACTTGTCCTATGTTCATTTAAGTGAAAGGGTATGGGTAATAAAGTGAGGAAAATATATAATGGCAATTATTTCCATAAAATGAGACTTACCTCATTTCTTTTCTTTTCTTCATCTTCTTCTTCTTCTTGCTGTTGCTGCTGCCGCCTCCATTAGAGAGCTCCACCCAAGCTTGAAGTTCTTATTCTTGGTAGAAATCAAAGAGGAATTGGATGCTACTTGTGGTAAGCATCCTTCCTAAGCCTCTTTTCTTGTTGAAATTGAAGATTAGTGAAGAAATATGGATTTATGGTGAATGATGGGTTTGTTCTTAGCTATAAGCTAGGATGATTCTCTTCCTCCCATCTTTTAGTATGTTGTTCTTGGGTTGTAGGAGAGTGTTAATCAAGTGTTGGATTTTGGAAAACACATCTTGGATGAGGAACCCTATTATGGCCGAATTTTTGGGAATTATTCTAAAATGGTGTGTGTTTGTTATCTTGTTTCATGCTTCAAGTATGTTAGTCCTAGCATGATTCTAAGCTTATGTATGGATTCAATTTGATGGAAAACAAGTTGAGGTAAAAACCCCCAAATGGCCGAAATTATGGGTTGATTTTCAATGTTGGATTTTGTTGTTTTGGATGCAATTGGATAGCATTCATGGTTTAGAAGTGAAATTGGTGGTTAGAATGATTAATTGGAAGAGTGAATGGGTTGAATTGGAAGTTGGATAAAAAGTTGGTTAAGAACCGAATTTTGGAATGATTCTTTTTCAATGTTGGGGTTTCACTTTGGTTAAATTGGATGTTAATATGGTGTTGGGGTTGAATTTAGGAGTGGTTTGAAGTTTGAAACGTTGAATTCGGTTAAGAAATGGAAAAGTTGCATTTAAGCGGGATTATCGGGAAATGTCGGGTAATGAAGGGTTTTAAGGTTGGATTTGATCAGTTCTGCATGTTGGATTATGTTTGTCAATGTATAATCTTGCATTGTCTACGTTGGTTCGAATTCGAAGTTTCGTGGAAATCGGAATTTTACGGAAATTCGGATTTTCGGTTTTGGGGTCGGGGTGTAGTTTGGTAGTGTGGTTGGTAAGGTTGCTAATTCAACTTGAATTGACAGATTCGAGGTTCGGAAGTTAGAAAAAGAGAGGTTTTCGAGTTTCGGGTCGTGGTGTGGAAGTCGTCAGAATCGGTCTAATACTGGACTTGTGAGGTAAGGGTTTGGTTACTGCTATTTTTGGTAAGATAGGTGTATGTTTAGTTTCATTTTACATTACTGCAAGTATTTCGGTATTATATGCCTAGAGCATATTCGTAGTCTGTAGGTGTATGTATTGTAGCACTTCATTTTGCGGTATTTCGGAAATTTCGCTTTAAGGTACGTTACGTAATTTGTAGGAGTATGCCTTATGGCATACTCTGTGCATTAACCCTACGACAGTTGAGGGTTCGCTACCCAGTGGTGCACCATGCTTCGTAATAGCTTCGGCTTCGACTCCCTTAGAGGGAGGCTGTCGTTCGATTTGTTATAAGGGTTTATGGCGATTTAGTATCGCACATCCTTCGGGATTCGATCTGTTTTCTTTACATGCACGATATTCTGTATTCATTGCATATATTATGTATATTGCTATCTTTTCTGCTTTTGCAGGTTACATATGCTTATCTTACCCCAAATCCCTTACGGGTCCTTTTAGGACTCACCCTTTTGGGTTCTGTTTTGGATTTCAGGTAGGTCTGGTAAGCAGCCAGCGGAGTAGGTTTCCGTGAGGCTTCTGCCTTGGTTGTGTTGAGCAGCAGCAGTACCTTACGGGCTGGGATTTTGTCTACTTGGTCTGAATCCCGCGCGAGGTATTTTGACGTTTAGGCCTAGGGTCGGCTCTGTAGCTGCATGTGCATATTTTCTGTTTTATTATTGTGATGATTGTATATTTGTATATACTTATATATTACATTACATGCATGTTACGGCGCTTGGCGCTTGCTAGACACCTTAGGTTCTGTGAACTCGTATGTATCTATGTTTGGTGCGTAAGCGCTCGTCCACGGAGGGCGGTGCTTACTCTTGTTGTTGTGCATGAATTGCATGTTTTGATTTTATTTTAGTTATATGTATGAAAATGTTCAAGTCGCTTCCGCAATCGCTTCGTTTTTCTGGGTCCGCTACGCGCGGCGGGTCTCGGTGGACCTGCCATCTTGTATTTTCCGGCTTCCGCTTCCGACGTCCCGGCGCCCCCACCTCCGCAACCGGGCTCGGGCGGCGTGCGGTGACAGGTGAAGGAGATGGAATGGTTACCTCCAACGTTTATGGGAGTGACGTAGAAGAACGCGCTCCCGCTTCTCAGCTCCAGCCGATAAAAACGGTTGAAGACATCGGCAAATGGCTGCACACCGGCCATGTGGCAGGCGACGATGAAGCCCGCTATAGTCAGAAAGGTATTGGGAGCCAACTGAGTTGGCGGCATCCCCCACTCTGCGCATAAATCTTGCACCAAACGAGGAAGGGGATACCGCAATCCCGCCGCAAGCTGCGCCGTGTACAGGCACAGCACCCGGTTCTCCTTGTTCTCCTCGGTGACGGGCCAACCCATCGCCCGACAAACGCCCGCACGGGACGTATATGCCGGCGTTTTTTCCACAGGCCAGAAGGCCTCCACCATATCCTGGTGAATTTTCTCGAGTTTCACCGTGGTCTTCTCTAGGGGGGCGACCACTGGGCGAACAGCTTCCTTGGAATCCATCTCTGCAAAAAGGAGAACAGCAGACATATAAATCGAAACGGCCTAGCAAAGGCATTTCGTCAAACACTCAGTGCGCTCGAGAGAACTTGAAACGCTCGGTGTGCGGAGAACGAAATCTTACCTGATTCGTTACCGGTAGGAAAGGTGGACAGAGCAGTTGGCAGACGAACGGGTAACCGACGGAGTCTCAAGCGAGAAAGAAAGGAACCACCGCAGAAAACCTCTCAACTACCGATGAGTGTCAAGAAACGCAAGAATGCGAAAGGGTTACTCAGAGCAGAATGAGGAAATACGAGAGTGAAGAAGAAAGGCTTCAATCTTCTCGGATACGCTTTTATAAGCCCGCCAAAATGAAAAAGCGCTATTTAAGCGTGATTGGCTCCTGAGGCGCCACGTGCCAGCATCCAGCGGTTATTAAACCTCTCCCCTGCCATACAAAAGGAGAAACGCTTTTGCAAAGCGTAATCGACCCCTACAGCGCCACGTGTCGCGTCCCATAACGGTCAGTAAACCTCCCATCTTCCTTTATCTCTCCTACATTAAATGCTGAAGGGACTCTTCGCTGCCGTTACACTCAAACGGTCCGCAAACGGCCTAAGCGCCTTCGCCAGCTCCAGAGCCTTGGAATTTAAACAGAGTACGGGACCCTGCCCATACTCTGCCTTCAGGAGGAGGCATCTTGGTACACTACCCAAGCAAATGCCCTCCCTCCCCCTCTCAAACTCACAAGGATCACAAAAGATCTTCACTTATGGCTGCTACATCGGTCCTCAGCAAAGTACTTTCAGAAAAGCGGAGTACAGGACCCTGCCCATACTCCGCTCTCAGGAGGAGGCATCTTGGTACACTACCCAAGCAAACGCGCCCTCGCGTCATATTATAATCGTACAAGGCCTTTGAGGAAATCTCATCCTTGTGGTCTCCAGCCTCACCTGCGCGGGGTCCTGCCCTCGCGGGCCTCAAGTCTCGCATGGGCGACGTCTCATACTCACCCTTGCGTTTCTAAGGCCTTCGCGGGCCACCCTCGCGGTCTTAGGGCGAGCCCTCGCGATCTCTTTCGCCTCCATGGGTCTTACTCCCAGTCTCCTGCCTATACTGGCCCCGCCCAGATAAGGCCCTTGTACCCAGGTTCGTGCAACCCTCGCTCCTTATTTGGCTATATTCTATCTGGGCCTTCGCCTTTACAGGCCTTCGCCCGCCACTTGCTCCACTTGAAGATAGGCCACTTGGTCGTCTGACATCAACCGGCCAATAAGGAGGGCGGCACGAGCCTGGGAGATCTTCACCAGATTCATACGCCAGACATTCTCTGACAAGCGAATCACCTAAGGCGGTTTGCTGAGATCTTCATCATCACAGCCGCCTTATCTCCAATCAGTCTGACACAGACTTATCTCAACAGCCTGTCTAAAGGCTTCAACTGGGGGAGGCTCTTCTCCTGGCATCACTCTATAAATAGGGTGATGTCCACCCTAAATCGGGTAAGCTACTTCACGCCCCCCCACTCCTCTCTTGCTACTTCTGAGTATTCTCTTTATCTTTCACAGATTACTCTGAACACCAAGCTTGGAGTCTCAAGAACCTCATCTTCTCCACCACTTCAACTGAGAGTCCGGGCCTTCCTTAGGAACGAGGCTATCACCATAAATAGGGTGATGTCCACCCTAAATTGGGTAAGCTACTACACGCCCCCCCACTCCTCTCTTGCTACTTCTGAGTATTCTTCTTATCTTTTACAGATTACTCTGAACAGCAAGCTTGGAGTCTCAAGAACACCATCATCATCAACCACTCAACTGGGATTCCGCTCCTATTCTGGGAACGTGAATATCAGTTTGGCGCCGTCTGTGGGAACGAAAGAAACAAAAAGTTCTTCTCGTTAACCCATATTACAAACCACAAGTAGTAAGTCATGCTAACTACCCGGAGTGCAAGTAGGCACAGCCGTCAGGGACGGAGGAATCCTCCCGCGACGAACACGAACAACGATCCACGATCGGAACCATCTCCAAATAACGTTCCCCCACAACGGGGAGAACTCTCTGTTCACTCAACGGAGGAAAGCTCCTCCCACGTTAACCATAACGTGCCTCAGGAGCGCAACACTCCACCACCAAACACTCCACCAACGAGCCTTGATCCGGCCGTTCTGCAAACAATCACTGAGGCGGTTGCTCTCAACTTGCGCGAAACACTCGCCACCACTCTCAGGGGCGTTCTGGATAGCGTTGGAACGCTACGGACTAATCAGCCTGAATGCCCTGCTACTCCGCCTCAACAAGTAAGTAACCCTGACCCTTCTTCGTCGTTACTTATCGCACTTACTAGACGATTAGAGGAAGTGGAAAAAGGGATGAAAGGGCTAGTGTTCATAATGTTTCCAGAATGGGTTTGGACCCAACCTTTTACTCAAAGGGTCTTGGAGACCCCTCTTCCAGAACAGTTTCGCTAGCCTAAACTGGACGCCTATGACGATCTCTCGAACCCTAACATTCATCTCATGCCCTACGTTTCCGCAATGGCCATCGCGAGGGCGGACGATAACACGCTCTGCAGAGCCTTCAGCTCCACACTCACGGGAGCTGCCGCCAACTGGTATACCACCCTCCGTGATAAACGGTTTAACTCTTTTGAGGAGCTCTCCCGCAACTTCTCCAACCACTTTGTGGTATCTAAATCCCCCCCAAAACGGCGAGACACCTCCTCAAGATACGGCAAAAGAAAGATGAGCCCCTCAGGGAGTATATTCAGCGCTTACTTGCGGCCATTCAGGGTCTTCGCTGGGAGTCCCTTTTCTTCATAGATGTACACACCAACCCTCCCGCCAACATGGAACAGTTCTTGAGCACGGCCTCACGGTTTATGAACACGGAGGAGGTCACTCGACCACTCGCCAGGGCCACCACGGAAGATACGAAGGGACAGCCCTCGCGAGCGGACTCCAGGCCCCAGAGGCAGTATTCTACGCCATCCAACAGGGAGGGGGCGTATTTTACTCTTCCCCACTAAGGGAATCTCGCACCAACATCCTTCATGCCCTGGAACAAAGGAGGGAGGTCCCCAAGTGGCCCCGCCCCCTCTCCCAGGAGGTCGTTAGATCTAGCACCAAGTATTGTCGTTACCATCGTGACAAGGGACACGACACTGAGGATTGTTTTGAGCGTAAACGCATGATTGGGGAAATGCTTGCCCAAGGCAAGCTCAGAGAGTTCTTACTCCACGACGATGGGGGTCGCAGGTGGGAAAGTAACCAGGAGGACCACCGTCAGTGGGAGCACGGACGGGGTCGCTCCCAGCAGAACCCAGATCGAGAAGGTCTGGTCGAAATTCACCCATCAAGGGGGCACATCAGCGTAATCACACAATGTGAGGGCGCAGCGGCGAGACGCCGCCATATGAGACAAATCTACCAGATCGACCACTCCTCTACTCACTTACTGCATCGCCGCGATGGCACCTCTGTGGCAGTACCTCACGCGGACCCTTTGGTTATCACTGCCCGTATCGCGGGATGGGACATTGACAGAGTCTACATGGACACTGGGGCAAATGCCAACGTGATCTACAAACACACTCTGGTTGAGGCCAAGGTGCCTTTGTCGCAAATCCAACCCGCCAAGGGGGCCACCTTTGGAGTGGGACGGGATGAAATCCCAACTTTAGGATCAATCATGCTCCCCTACATGATGATGGGGACCACCAAAGAAAAGAAGCAAGTATGCCACTCCAGCTTTGTGGACTTTATTGTCCTGGATCTCCCTACACCATACAACGCCATCATTGGGCGTCATACTCAAACCGAGTTCCACGTCCGCTGTGATGTGCGGGCCCTGACTTTGGTTTTCCACACTGCAGCAGGAGATGCCTATATCTTCGTCAACCAAAACGTGGCCAGGGGCAATTATGTCTCTGCCCTCGCAGGACCTCCTCAGCTCCCCAAGCCATCTGAGCCTAAGAGAAAGGCGCCCATGGAGGAGACTGGGCCCGCAGGCGAAGTCGCTCCTGACTTGTCTGGGGCCTTTGAAGAGGTTGAAATCTCCCCTGGCGAGAAGTTCCGGGTAGGAAAGGACCTCGAGGAAAAAGACCAGCAAGCACTCATCCATCTCCTTCATGCCAACGGCAATGTCTTCGCATGGACCCCTGAGGACTTACCAGGTTTGGATCCTGCTATCATTTCTCACAAGTTGAGTGTACTCCCCAGCTTTAGCCCGGTTAGACAAAAAACAAGCGGCATGGCCCCTGACCGTAAGGACTTTGTAAGCACAGAAGTGCAGAAATTGCTTAAGGCAAATATAATCAAGGAGGTTCACTACTCTGAGTGGGTCGCAAATATAGTCCTCGCCGATAAAGAGGGCGGTCAGTGGCGACTTTGCGTAGACTACAAAGGGGTTAATAGGGCCTGCCCAAGGGATCCCTATCCCCGCCTTCTATCGATCAACTGGTTGACTCAACCGTTCATCACTCTGTTTTCTCCTTCCTCGACGCATACAGCGGGTACCACAATGCCGTGGCAAAACCCAAAGCACTACAACAAGGGGGCCTTGCCTTGCTCAAATCTGCCCTCACCGCTCGCAACCCCAAACAGGGTGTCTTGCGGCCCAACTGGGACGGACCATACATTGTTCATAAACAAGTCCGCCCAGGAGTCTATGAACTACAAGACCATGATGGTCGTCTTCTTCCCCGTAACTTTCATGCGGATGACTTACGCCCATATTACGTGTAAGTCCTCAGTCTCACGTCTTCAATTCAATAAAATACATGTGTATTCCTCCCTCTCTTGCAGTATTATAAATGCCATCTCAAATCGCGCACCCACACAACTAGCCTAAATCACGGTAGCCCTTGCGGTGCACCCACACAAAGGGCAGCCCTCGCGGTCGCGCCGAAGTTGCGGGTCTCATCCCCAACTGACTTTCAACTCGCCCCGCCCCAAGGGTAACCCCTTGCGCTGCAGAAGGGTAACCCCCTTTTCGCTCCTTCAGGGAGGTCTATGTGTAAGTCACCCTCACGCGCTACAGCAGACCTTCCGCACGGACTCCTCCTCACAGGTGGTTGCGGGTCTCATCCCCAACTGACCTTCAACTCGCCCCACCCCAAGGGTAACCCCCTTGTGCTGCGGAAGGGTAACCCCCTTTTGGCTCCTTCAGGGAGGTCTATGTGTAAGTCGCCCTCGCGCGCCACACCGGACCTTCCGCTCGGACTCCTCCACACAGGTAGTTGCGGGTCTCATCCCCAACTGACCTTCAACTCGCCCCGCCCCAAGGGTAACCCCCTTGCGCTGCGGAAGGGTAACCCCCTTTTGGCTCCTTCAGGGAGGTCTATGTGTAAGTCGCCCTCGCGCGCCACAACAGACCTTCCGCTCAGACTCCTCCACACAGGTAGTTGCGGGTCTCATCCCCAACTGACCTTCAACTCGCCCCGCCCCAAGGGTAACCCCCTTGTGCCGCGGAAGGGTAACCCCCTTTTGGCTCCTTCAGGAGGGTCCCTGTGTAAGTCGCCCTCGCGCGCCACACCGGACCTTCCGCACGGGCTCCTCAACACAGCTACGGGTCTCATCTCCCGGAACTCCAACTGGCTCTTCACTTGCCTCAACAAGTGTTCCACTGCCTTCAGGCTCAAGGTAAACTGAGTTTTACTTCATTCTTATCATAAATGATGAGCACTCTGCAGGTATCTTCTACTTGGTACACTGTACACTACCCAAGGGCTTACTCCCTGAAAAATCGCCAGGAAGGTCTCTGTGTGAGCCGCCTTCGCGTGCCCCAGCAGACCTTCCAACATGGAAAAATCTCATCCATGGTCTTCAAAGGCATCGCCTCTACGAACCCTGGACGGGTCCTCAACTTGTCTCAACAAGTGAACCCACAAATTGTCTGGAAAGATATTTGTGGCCCCGCCATTGCGGATTTCAAGTGCATTGCCACTATGAACTCAAGCTGAATCTTCAGCATCTTGACAAGTGATCTCTGTGGCTTCGCCGTTGCGAACCCCAGTAGACTTCTCGCCACAAGCAGGACTTAGCTTACGGTTGTTAACCTAGCTAACGTACCCTACACCGCTATCGCAAGACAAAAACAAGGCTACAAAACAATGAAGGTAAAATGAAATTTTACTTCATCTACTGTTATCAAAATTATGCATAAGTGCAGGTGTCCTTTTTTCACAAAAGAGGGGGGCATCCACATTTCGGAGCCTCCACCCTAGCCCAGCAGGGCATACCATGCTTCCCCCATCTTCTTCCCCTGCTCCCCCCAGTCGAGCAGGGCCTCTACTGTTGGATCGCTGGTGTTAGCAGCATCCAGAATCCCAAGACTCAGCTCTGGGAACGCCTTCTCTACTTGAAAGCGGCATCGCAGCCAGCCCTCCTCGTAGGCTTGCGCCCCTGCTTCGCCTTGAGCTTGGATCTCACCAAGCTTCGCCATCAGTCGAGGCATCCTCTGAGGAATGGACACCTTGATGGAAGAAAAGGACTCAGGGTCCTCACCTGCGAAAGGAGGGAGGCTCAGGGCCTTCTCCATCTCCCACACTGAGGCCACCGCCTTTTCAAAAGCAGCAGTGACCTCAGTTTGTGCATTTAAGGCATCCTTAGCAGCAAGCCTGCTCACTTCGGCTTCCTCCTTAGCCAGTTGAGCTTGGGCAGTAGCCCGGCGCTCCGCCTCCTCAGTTGCAGCCCTCGCCTGCTCGACTTGAGCCTTCGCCACTGCAAGGGCAGCCTTGGTTTCTGCCTCCAAAGAAAGGAGGGACTCCTTCAGAACAGCATTCTCGAGCTGCTTGGCTTCCAACCCTGCTGCCTGCTGGAAGAAGCGTTGCTGAAACGCGTCAATTAGGCTGGCCTGCTCCCACCGGTACAGCCTGCTAGCCGTCCGCTCCTTGTTGACGTAATCACACCAACTCTCCAGTTGGGCCACACGTTTGGCCTGCTTCTCTTGGAGCTCCTCTTCCCTTTTCTTGGAAGCTTCCAGCTCCTTCCTGAGGGAGGCGATTTCCGCTACCTGGACGTCGTCCCGCTTGTTGGCATACTTCAGAAAGTCATGCCATTGCTCCATGGCAGCGTATCCTTTGACGGCACCCTGCATCCAAGTTTATTTAAGACAAAGGCAGAAAGAAAGCGAGCCAGGCTTATGTATATAGACCGGAAGTTGTCTTACCTGCAGACTCTGTTGGGCTGCCTCCCTCATGAACTCAGCAGGGGAGTCTAGGCTCCGCTCTGTCACCTCCCTATCATAGGGGGTGCGCAGCCCCTCCAGGCATGATAGGAGGGTTTGCTCCCCTCCCCTCAGCAGTGAACTGCTGTTTCTGAGAAGAAAGACTGGGTCCCACGCATCGCGCAGGAGCTTCCCTTCCTTCCTGTACACCTTGGCCCTGGCTTTCTGCATCTTGACCCTCAGGGTGGCTGGCTCTTCAGACCACTTGGGGACTGACTTGGCAGCAATTCACCTTCGCTCCAAGTAGTGGGACCACACCCCGGCCTCCTCAAGGACCTCAGTCCTGGTCCCCAGGTCTGCTGGGACCTCGGTCATGGCCCCTTGGTCCACTGGGACCTCGCGGGGGCCGAGCTCTTGCCCAGAAGGCCCCGCACCTACAACAGTTAAAGGCAGTACAACTGAGAGAGCTGGAACATAATCTCAAAATAAGAGAAACAGACTTGCAAAGTCAAGAGACTTACCAGCAGAGGGTTGTGCCCATCCGATAGCCCCTGGCTGACTACTGGAAGGTTGGGCTGCTTCCCTACCACTTATCCTCACAGAGGACCGCGCCACCAATGCCCCCTCCTCAGGGGCTTCGCCATCAGAAGAGGAAGAAGTTTCCTCAATCCTCAGGATCCCTTTCCCCTTTGCCACAAGGGCCTTCTCCCTTGAAGGAGTCACTTCAGGGACCTCCTCCCTAGAAGGGATTGCTGCAGGGGCCTCCTCCCTTGCGATGGTGGCCTCCACCCCCTCTCCTGCAGGTGTGATCACCACCTCCTCCTCCACAGGAGTGACCACGGCCTCCTGCTGGCCAGGACTGCCAATGGCCTTAGCAGCCTGTTGGCCCCTCCTCCTCATGGACAGCAGGATTTCCCCCGCTGACATCTTACCCTTTGGGGGAGATATTCTTCCTTTGGCAAGGATCTCTGCCACAACCGCGTGCCCAGGCAAGTCTTCACCTTGGGCTGGAGAAGGGCTCGCAAAGAACCCAGACACAAAGTCTTCAAGGGCAACAGCCTCCTCAAGGGGAACTGGCTGCACCACTGACACTGGCACAACTTTTATGGGCGTAGCCTCTTCTTCGGTGGAGGAAACCTCCACCTCCACTCTCCTGGCCTCCTCAGCTGGCCCTTCGGCCTCCTCCACAACACTGGGGACCTCCCCAACAGGCTCTTCAGCCTCTTCAGTAAAAGGGACTGCCACAGATCCCTCTGCTTCAGCAGGCCCCCTGGCCTCTCCAACTAGCCTCGCCATATCTTCAGTAGAAGGGACCGCTGCAGATCCCCCGCCTCAACAGGCTCCCTGGCCTCTTCAACAGCAGTAGGGGCACTCCCCTCTCCAGGCTGCGCTGCACCGGCAGCCACTCTCCTCTTTTTCCCTTGAGGGAACGCTGACGACTTGGTGCCAGCCCTCTTCTTCTGCGGCTTAGGGGTAATGCGCCCCAACGCCTTGACAGCCCCAGCAGGGGCATCCTTCCCAAATGCACATGCCAGGTGCACTTGCTGGGCAATGCGCATGGACGTTCTCTTGCCCTGGCCTTTTCCAGACTCCACAAAGGCATCTACAAACAGAAGGAAAACTTCAGACCAGGTTTTACTAAACCTCTTACACTTATGCAATACACTTATATATGCAAAACATACCTTTGGGCCCTGCCAATGCTGCGTAAAGGAGTCTACCACCGTCCCACGATGGGCGGGGGCCCATCCCTCGTATGGCGGAGGCACCTCAGGGTCCAGCACGAAGCCCGTGCTGATCCCAGCCCACCTCAGAGTGGTCTCATCCAGTTGGGCGGCCGAGAAGGGGAAGAGCTCGTCACAAGCGCTCCTTGAAAAAACATCGTCCAACCACCCCAGTAGTTGGACGTATGCCCGCCACCGCAGTCCTTCAGAAGACAATTCAGGCCTCCGCGCGATACTTTGCACGGGTAGCTGCGTCCTCGCCACGGGAAAGTCCCACGCGTTGTCACGGGGCAGGAAGAAGAAGGAGCCGTGCCAGTTGTGGTAGGATTTGGGCGAGGCGGTGAAGGAAATGGAATGGTTGCCCCCGACATTTATGGGAGTGACGTAGAAAAACGCACTCCCACTCCTCAGCTCCAGCCGGTAGAAACGGTTGAAGACATCAGCAAAAGGCTTCACGCCGGCCATATGGCAGGCAACAATGAAGCCCGCTATGGTCAGGAAGGTGTTGGGCGCCAACTGTGTTGGTGGCATCCCCCACCCTGCGCACAAGTCTTGCACTAATTGCGGAAGGGGAAAGCGCAGCCCCGCCGCGAGCTGTGCCGTATATAGGCACAACACCCGATTCTCCATATTCTCTGCAGTCACGGGCCAACCCATCGCCCGGCAGACGCCCGAACGGGACGTATATACCGGCACTTTCTCCACAGGCCAGAAGGCCTCCACCATATCCTGATGAATTTTGTCAGATTTCACCGTGGTCTTCTCCACGGTGGCAAGCACTGGACGAACAGCTTCTTTGGACTCCATTTCTGCAAAAAGTAGAGCAACAGGCATATAAATCGGAACAGCCCAAACAGGGGCATTTCATCAAGCACTCAGTGTGCTCAGAAAATTTGAAGCACTCACTGTGCCGGAAAACGAGATCTTACCTGATTCGTCACCGGTGAGTAGAGCGGAAGGGGCAGTCAGCAAACGAACGGATGAACGGTGAAATCTCGAACGAAAAGTAGAGAACCACCACAAGAAAACTCCCAACAGCCGATGAACGGTTCAAGAACGCAAGAATGCGGAATAGCTACTTGACACAGAAAATGAGGAAATGCGAAAGTGAAGGTGAAAAGCTTCAATCTTCTCAAATACGCTTTTATAAGCCCGCCAAAATGAAAAAGCGCTTTTAAGCGAAATCGGCTCCTAAGGCGCCACGTGCCAACATCTAGCGGTTAGAAAACCTTTTACCTTCCGTGCAGAATGAGAAGCGCTTTTTAAAAGCGTAATCAACTCTTGGGGCGCCACGTGCCGCGTCCCATAACGGTTAGTAAACCTTTCACCTCCTGTTATCTCTCCTGCTTTAAATGCTGAAAGGACCCTTCACTGCCGTTGCACTCCAAACGGTCCACAAGCAGCATAGCGCCTTCGCCAGCTCAAGACTTGGGATTTTAACAGATTACGTGACCCCCCCCATACTCTGCCTTCAGGAGGAGGCATCTGGGTACACTACCCAAGCGAATGCCCCTTCAAAAGCCACAAGGATCGTGAAGAATCCGACATTTGAAATCAGTTCGTAATAGGTCTTCACACTCCACACGAGTCCAGACTTATGACTACTATTGTCCTCAACACAATACCTCCAAAAGCAGAGTACGGGACCCTGCCCATACTCCGCTCTCGGGAGGAGGCATCTTGGTACACTACCCAAGCAAGCGCGTCCTCGCGTCGCATCAGAATTAGACAAGGCCCCGTATGTCTCACCCTTGCTCGGTCTCGCCTTCGCAGGTCTCGAGCAAGGTCTCGCCCTTGGTCTCGCCTTCGTGAGGTCTCCAGTCTCACCTGCGCAAGGTCTTGCCCTCGCGGTCCTTAAATCTGCCTTGGCGATGTCTCACACTCGTCTTTGCGTCTCTTAGGCCTGCGCGGGTTGCCCTCACGATTTCAGGTCTCGCCCTTGCGATCTCACTCGCCTTCGCGGATCTTACTCCCGAGGTCCCAACTCGCCTTCGCGAGGACTCCCACGCCTATACTGGTCCCGCCCAGATGAGGCCCTTATTACTCAGGTTCGTGCAACCCTCACTCCTTATTTGGCTGTATTCTATCTGGGCCTTCGCCCCTTGCAGGCCTTCGCCTACCACTTACTCCTCTGGGAGACAGACCACTTGGTCATCTAACATCAAGCAGCCAATGATGAGGTCAGCACGAGCCTGAGAGATCTTCACTGGATTCATACGCCAGACATTCTCTGACAAGCGAATCACTTAAGGCGGTTTGCTGAGATCTTCATCATCACAGCCGCCTTATCTCCAATCGATCGACACGAGACTTATCTCAAACAGCTGTCCAAAGGCTTCAACTGGGAGGCTCTTCTCCGGCATCACTCTATAAATAGAGTGATGTCCACCCTAAATTGGGTAAGCTACTACACGCCCCCACTCCTCTCTTGCTACTTGAGTATTCTCTTATCTTTTACAGATTACTCATAACAAGCAAGCTTGGAGCCTCAAGAACACCATCATCATCAACCACTCAAAGACCATGGGATTCCGCTCCTATTGACAGGAACGTGAATATCACCGTACCAGCCACCTCTTCCCTCCTACAACGACTCTCCGACCTTTCAGGCTGCCACCAAGGCTTCTACCTTAGCCAACACACTCTAGACAAGGCTGAGTCACTCCTTGGAAGCTTGTTTAGACTCATTTAATGTCATTTTGGACTTTACCTCAAGTTAGGTCACTAATTGGGGCTGGTTAGGGTTTCCAAACTTGTTTTGCCTCATTTGATGTTGCTTAGCCCCACTAATCATTACATGTCACTTACCAAACGGTTTAGGCCCTAGGATTGGTCTGGGATGGCTAGGGTTTTGGGTATTTGGATTACCTAAGACCATTGTTAGTGATAGGGACGCAAAATTCATGAGTCATTGTTTTAGGGTCCTTTGGTCTAGGTTAGGCACTAAATTGTTGTTTTCCACTTCACACCACCCACAAACTAATGGTCAAACTGAGGTCACTAATAGAACACTCACCACCATACTTAGGACAATGCTTAAAAAGAATTTAAAAGAGTGGGAGAAGTGTTTGCCTCATGTGGAGTTTGCCTACAATTGTTCCTTCCATGTTTCTACTCACATGAGTCCTTTTGAGGTTGTTTATGGGTTTCGGCCCCTTGCTCCACTTGATATGATTGCCTTGCCTTTGAAAGATGTTGTGAGTGTAGGTGGTGCCGAGAAGGCCGAGACCATGAGGAAGCTCCATGCCCAAGTGCAGGCTCAAATAGTGAAGTCAAATGAAGCCTATGCAAGGAGGGCCAACCAAGGGAGGAGGATGGTCACTTTTGAGCCCGGGGAGTGGGTGTGGCTTCATTTGAGGAAGGAGCGTTTTCCACAAGAAAGAAAGAACAAGCTAGCCCCCAGGGGTGATGGACCCTTCAAAGTGGTCTAACGAATAGGGGATAATGCTTACAAACTTGATATACCTAGTGATAAATACAATGTGCATGCTACTTTCAATGTTGCTAATTTGTGTGCTTTTGAAGGTAATGAAGAGCTGAATTAGAGGGTGAATTCTTCCCAAGAGGGAGAGGGTGATGAGGGCATCAAAGACCAGGAGCATTCAAGGAAAGTTTCAAGTCCTTTGCACAACATAGGAGCACCAATGACAAGATCCAAGGCCAAAAAGATGAAGGAAGCCCTAGGTCTATTCATGCATGCTATGGCCGAAAATCATGAGCAAGAAAAGGAACTTCAGATGACTGCAAGGAAGGTTGAAGATTTAGGGCTAACTTCAGATGACTGCAAGGAAGGTTGAAGATTTACTGCTCAAGATGGTGTCAAATGTAGAAGACTTGGGCAGCAAGGTGTGGAGCTTAAGCACCCTCCATGTAGGCGCCGGCTTGGAGATAATTGGAGAAGATACAATCGGCTGGGCTCCAGCAGGGCAGCAACCTCCACCTGCCTTATCTCCCTTATTTGACGTCCGAAAGGGGGCATCCAGGATTCCATTCTGTAGCCCTGGAAATGAGGAAGAGAATGGCACCGGTCGTAGCTCTAAACGATACCTACAGCTCAAGATATGAGCATTGCAAGACATCAACCTAATCAGGCCAAATGGTGATGTCAGTGTACTGTACCAGCCACCTCTTCCCTCCTACAACGGCTCTCCGACCTTTCAGGCTGCCACCAGGGCTTCTACCTGATGTGATCACGGGGGGTGGGGGGTAAGTGATCACGAGCTCGAATCTAGCTCGATGGAGGCGGTTTCCAGCAAGAAAGGAAATGAAAACAGAGGGAGAAACAAGGAAACACAAGTCGGCCAAGGGAACCTCCTCACTACGAGGTGAGGCAATGCCCTTGAAAATGCCTAGGAAAGGAGATGGGATCTAGCACCTCTTGACTACAAGGTCAAGCAATACTAGATATTATGCTTGGATCCTCTTGCCTGGATCACTAGGGAGATGGAAATGCAAGAATGGAGAACACAAAGCCGATGACTCCCCGGGAGTGTTTTAGCCGAATTGCTTAAATTCAATAATATGTTCTGCCTTACAATGGTGTTGTTTCTAACTTATATAGTAGAGGGCTGGGAGAAGTAAGTTGACTTAGTACAACCGTGTGTGCGTGGAAAAAGCAAACAATGCTTTTTGACATGCGTGCAGAGTAAAAGTTTCCAAAAAGGTGAAAGGAAAAGCTAGCCTAAAAAGTGTTCGGGTGTCTTTTCCTCGAAAAGGGATGCCTACATTCCCGAGTAGCTGCAGAGAAAGGACGCCTTGCTGTCGGACTTGGTCGGCTATCTGGCTAAGTATGGAGGCTTCGCGGGATGTCTTCGCCAAGTGCCTTCGCGGGAATGCCTTTGCCAAGAGCCTTGAATATGTTTTTACTTGAGGTCTTCTCGGGGTTCAAGCGGTCGCGCACCAAGGTTTGGCTGCTCCCTTCTTCAAGGATGCTTATGCTCAAGACTCCAAAGGGCTTCGCTCATTCTTCATCCAACGCGAGGCCGAGCTGACGAAGCTGTAAGGACTTCGCTCGAGATTCCTCTTGGTCGTCCTGCGCCATGAGCCTCATGAAGGCGTGGAGATTCGCTTGAACTCGCTTCAACCGGGACCTGGTCATGGGTCCGCCAATGCCTTGGAGTGGATCGGGGGTCGCGCGCGCTTGAGGTTGCGGACCATCTTGAACTTGGGGGTCTTTTGGGGCGATGTCCTCATCATACTCTCCCTCTTCGAGAGAATCCGTCCGCGGATTCTCAAAATCTGCTTGTCAGTGATAGAGTTGATGGGACGGCAGTCCATGCACATGCGCCAAGTGCCATCGCTCTTTGGCACGAGTATGACGGGCACTGCACAGGGCGAAAGGCTTTCACGGATGAACCCCTTGTCCAGCAGCTCTTGCACTTGCGATTGGATTTCTTTGGATTCTTGAGGATTGGTTCGGTAGGCGGCCTTGTTGGGTAAAGGCGCTCCCGGAAGCAGGTCGATCTGATGCTCTATGCCGCGATAGGGGGGAAGGGTTCGCGGCTCGTCGAATACTTCATCGAATTCCTTCAAAACTTCCTACACATAGAAAGGGAGAGAAGATACATGATCAAGTGTTAGCATGCAATGAGTTGGAATCATGAGGAAACAAGTCTTGTTTCCAAGAAATGCTCTTTTAAAATCCCTCTCTTTGGCCATGGGAGGGAGGCACTCTTGTTTTCTCATGGGCTCACTTGGGGTGTTTCCCATTAATGCACACTCCCTTTTCTCATCCAAGGTTCCTTGAACCTTCTCGCCGTTTTCTCTCCTCTCTCTGCCCTCGCTCTTTCTTCTTCTCTCGACCTTACTAGCCAGGTGAATTTGATCTTGGTGAGCTTGGGTTGGGGTGAGGGGAAGCAGGGTGTAGGGTTTACTGAGATGGGTGAGGGCATATTTGTTGGTTTTGCCATAGTGGATGGCTTCCTTTTCGTATTGCCAGGGTCTGCCCAAGATAATGTGGGTGGCCTGCATCCGCACCACGTCACAAGTGATGGAGTCTTCGTACTTGTCGATCTTTATCGGGACTTTAACTTGCTTAACGACCTTCACAAAGGTCCGGTCGTCAACCCACTGCAGTTGACCACTCAGAATGTATAATAAGTGTAATAACCTGAGCACGCTCCCAGAGCTGCCACCTGTGCCAAAGGCACGTCAGATCACTCTCCTCAGATCAGTCCCCAACATTTCCTCCCTTAACTAACCCGGTATACGTCCTGCTCAGTGCCTCGGCAACCGTGTTGCCCTTGCGAAGATGTTCTCGATACAACAACCATAGTCCTTAATGTATTCGAGCCATCTATGCTGCCTCAAATTAAGCTCCTTTTGCGTAAACAGATATTTCAGACTCTTATGGTGGTAAGAATCTGAAATTTACTATCAAACAGATATTGCTTCCAATGTTTCAGCGTATAAACTACTATAGCCAACTTCAGATCATGTGTCGGATAGTTCAGCTCATGCGGTCGTAGCCCTCGACCCATAAGCTACCACAAACGCTCTGCACCAACACACATCCCAAACCAGATGTGGAAGCATCCGTATAATTCACATACGGTAAGATCGGATCTGAAAGAGTCAGAATCGGAGCGTTAGTCAACTACCGCCTCAACTTCTGAAAATTCTGCTCACACTTATCAGACCAGATATACAGTTGACCCTTCTTAGTCAACTGCATAAGCGGAGATGCCAGAATAGAAAATCCCAGTACAAACCTCCGATAAAAATCCTGCTAACCCCAGGGAGCTCTTGATCTCCCGTGCCGTGGTAAGTTGTTTCCAATCCCGAATTGCCCTCACCTTCACTGGATTCACAGACAGACCATGCTCAGAAATAACGTGTCCCAGAAAGGTGACCTCCCGGATCCAGAACTCACACTTTGAGAATTTAGCATAAAGCTGATGTTCCCAAAGTGTCTGCAGAACTACCCTCAGATGCTCCCGATGCGAGTCCGCATCCGAGAATATATCGAGAATATCATCAATAAAGACCACTTTGCAAATGAACCTAAGTATGGTGAACACCGATGCATCAGATCCATGAACGCCTTTGGAGCATTGGTCAGCCCAAATGGCATGACCGTAAACTCAAAGTGTCCATACCGGGTGCGGAAAGCGAGTCTTAGGTATGTTCTCATCCTTCACCCTAAGCTGAAAATACCCGGATCGGAAATTAATCCTAGAGGATATTCTTGATCCCCGAAGTTGATCAAAAAGATCGTCAATCCTTATCAACGGATACTTATTCTTTACAATCAGTGCATTCAACCGTCTGTAATCAATACAAAGTCAGAGTGTCCCATCATTCTTCTTAACAAGCAGAACAACCCGAGCACCCCACGCCGAAGTGCTCGGTCGGATGAAACTCTTTTCTTTGTAATTCCTCCAGTTGCTTCTTCTACTCTGTATCTCGAAATGGGCATCCGATAAGGAGGAATAGATATCGGAGCGATGCATTGCAAGTGGATGTTAAACACAATTCCCGCTCTTATGGTAACCCGGGCAACTCCTCCGGAAATACCCGCGGAAAATCTCGAACCAACGATAAACCATCCAACTTCAACCTAATACCAGCTTCATTCAGATCATAGCATTCCCTACACCAACTATCGTCGGATGATCCGAATCGCAACACTGCATCGCGTCTTTGTGCGATAGTCAAACCAGTCGGAGTCGTGAGAGGTAGTACCTCTCCAGAAACCATAATGGTTCGGGTTGCACAATCAATGTGCACAGAATTCTTGGATAGCCAGTCCATCCCAAGAATAATATCATAGTTCGGCGTGTCTAAAACCAATAAATCCGATACCATCCGATGTCCGCTTACAGATATCGTACAACCCCGAACCATCTCATTGGAAAACGGCCCGACTCCTACGCTTTTACTAAATGCGTTTGAGGCAAGGTACTAACAGACAGATACGAAATGTAACACATTTCGGTGTTACACTGGGAACAAATGCTCTGAATCAAATAACGCATGAACCGGTATCTCATTCGGAAATATAGTACCTTACAGAACTTCCTGCTGACTCCTGCCCTACAGTAAGAGGGCAATCCCGTACCCAAAGAGTATCAGACCTGCTACGTAAACATCGGCCCTCCTGCCGATAACAAATTCAACCTGAACGATACCTACTACAAATCGGATAAGATCGTGCCGGTGGTGCTCCCTCTCTACCTCTACTAAACTGCCCGAAACCGTAATTTCCGACCCAGAACATTTTTCTTCACGGAAAAATGTAAATTATATCCCGACTCCGGATCTTCCTCAAAGCGCAAATCGAGTCCCGGGTCACTCCCGAGCCGTTTCTCCGCCCAGAATCCCCGAAAATCGTCCGACGGCAACCCCCCGGCCCCGAAAAATATTTTCCGCGGAAATGTCCGGTACACTGCCAGGACACTAGAAATCAGATATCGGGTCAATCCGAACTCCGGTTCAGAATCTGGAAGCAATCTGACCGGAGTAGCCTCCCTCCAGGAGTTTGTCAATTTCTGCAAACCAAGTCTCTACTACCTCCGGCCCTCCTCGGCCGCTGAACCTCGGGGGATTCAAACTCAAACCTCTCCAAAAGTCCAACCTCGTCGGTGGTATCTCGGATCTCCCGTCGTTGATAGGACCGACGAGAAGTCTAGGTGTCGTAGTGACCACGCTCCTCGAGTCACTCACTTACCAATTCCAAAGCTGTAGCGAGCAGTGGCTAAAGTCTCGCTATCACCACCTGATCAAAATGCCCTCACCGTGGCATAAACAGATTTTCCCCTGCCTACTGCCGCCCCTGAACCAGCTAGGCTGGCGGTAATACCAAATCAGAGAGGGGTCTCTACGACCACTAAACCTCGGGGCGGTGAGTGTGGTTGTTCAGACCCTGGGTTACACTGAACCCGTATCCTATTCCACGGAGGTGTGGGATCCCAGTCCCACCCCTCCGGTATCAAAACACGTTGTCCACGCGTGTTAACCATATCTCAAAATTTCAGACCAAACAGAGTCCAGGACAAAAATCGGTCATTCCTAATCTCTACTGAAGCTAGCGGCAGTTTTCTAAGGCTCAGTAGTGCAATGCGATACTTGACACAAAAGTTACTTCTCGAATGATAAAATCATGTATTTCACGAGAATCACGAAGCGATTCATGCTTATTTCACCAAATCTTTTCCTAACACACAATTTTACGTACGAAACTTTTCCACAATCCCCTTACTCGTAATAATCTTACGAAATTCCAAAAATCCCAAGTGCCGAAATCTGCAACTATCAGGATAACTTGAAGGATCAACTTTGTTCCACAATTTTATTTTGAAGTGGTTCGAGTAAGGAGGTGGCCAATCTCCGTACCAAACCATTCTAAAATAAAATGTAAAACAATAGTTGTCACTACAAGTCACCACTGACGACCAATATGGTCACTTACCTGCTCTGATACCAACTTGTCACCGCACGCCACCCGAGCCCGGTTGCGGAGGCGGGGGCGCCGGGACGCCGGAAGCGGAAGCCGGAACGGAAAGGAGTGGCAGGTCCATCGAGACCCGCCGCGCGTAGCGGACCCGAAAACGGAAAGATTGTGGAAGCAGACTAACAGAAATTTCATGCGTATAACCAAAAATAAAATGCAACCATACAATTCATGCACTAATAACAGAGTAAGCCCCGCCCTCCGTGGACGAGTGCTTACGCACCAAAACACATATACATACAGAATTCACAGAACCTAAAATGTCTAGCAAGCGCCAAGCGCTGAGAACAGATATAGAACAGAATATACAAATGTATATACAGACATACAACCATCATAGCAATACAGAAAGTGTGCATATGCAACTACAGAGCCAACCTTAGAATCTAAATAACAAAATACCTTGCGCGGGATTCACACCAAGTACACAATCCCGGACCGCAAGGTGCAATCTACAAAACACACCCAAGGTAGAACCCTCACGGAATCCTACTCCATGAGCCGCTTATCAGTGTCTACAGAAACCCAAAAGAACCCAAAGAAGGGTGAGTCCTAAAAGGACCCCGTAAGGGATTTGGGGTAAGATAAGTATATGCAACCCTGCAAAACAGAAAGATGGCAATATACGCAACAGAATACAGAATACATACATGTACCAGAAACAGATCGGAATCCCGAAGGATGTGCGATTCCAAATCGCCATAAACCTTATAACAGATCGGAACGACAGCCTCCCACTAAGGGGAGTCAGAAGCCGAAGCTATTACAGAAGCATGGTGCACCAGCTGGGGTAGCGAACCCACAACTGTCGTAGTGTTAACAGACAGAGTATACCATAAGGCATACTCCTACAAACGTAGGATTAACAGACAGAGTATGCTACAAGGCATACACCTACAGATCACAGAACTTACCTTAAAGCAGAAATTTCCGAATTACCTGAAAAACATAAGTGCTACTTTTCATAGAGCTACAGATTACAGAATATGCTCTAGGCATATAATACTTAAATACCTGCAGAACAGAAAATGAAACTACACATACACATATCTTACCAAAAATAGCGGAACCAAACCCTTACCTCAAAATCCAGAGTATTGGAACGATTCTGGATAACACCTACACCGTGCCCCGAAACTTAGAACTCCTCTTTTCCTAACCACCGAAACTCGAATCTGCCAAACCAAGTTAAATTAGCATCCTTATCAACCACACTACCAAACTATACCCCCGACCCCAAAGCCGAAAATCCGGCAGAATTTCCGTAAAATCCCAGATTTCCACAGAAATGTCAGAATTCAAAACCAACCTAGACAATGCAAGATTATACATTGACAAACATCATACAATAAGCGAATTGATCAAATCCAACCTTAAACCCTTCTTTACCCGCCATTTTCCGATAATCCCGCTTAATTGTAACTTTTCCATTTCTTAACCGAATTCAACATTTCAAACTTCCATCCACTCCTAAATTCAAGCCCAACACCACATTAACATCCAATTTAACCAAACTGAACCTCCAACATTGAAAAAGAATCATTCCAAGATTTCGGTTCTTAATCAACTTTTCATCCAACTTCCTATTCAATCCATTCAAGCTACCAATTAATCCCACTAATCACCAATTACATTTCTAAACCATGAATGCTATCCAATTGCACCCAAACAACAAAACCCCAACCTTGATTATTTCGGCCAAAATGGGGGTTTTCACCTCAACTTGTTTTCCATCAAATTGAATCCACCCATAAGCTTAGAATCATGCTAGAATTAACATACTTGAAGCATGAAACAAGATAACAAACACACACCATTTTGGAATTTCACCATAAATTCGGCCAAAAAAGAAATCTTCATCCAAGATGTGTTTTCCAAAATCCAACACTTGATTATCACTCTCCTACCACCCAAGAACAACATACTAAAAATTGAGAGGAAGAGAATCATCCTAGCTAGTAGCTAAGAACAAACCCATAATTCTCAAAATCTCCTCTTTTCTTCATCAAACCTTAATTCCAACATGAAAAGAGTAGAAGGAAGGAAGCTTACCACAACTAGCAACCAATTTCTCTTTGATTTCCACAAAGAAGAAGAAAGTCAAGCTTGGAGGTGCTCATCCATGGTGGTTTCGGCAGCAAGCACAAAGGAAGAAGAAGAAGAAATGAAAATAAGCCCACTTTTATGAAATTATATGCCTTATATATTTTCCAAGACTTTTGCCCATACCATTCCATCTTTAATAAGAGCTAGCCATGTGTCTCTTATAAATCACACACTCACACACTTGCTGCCGAAAGTAGCTGCTGCACCCATGCTGAAATACTTTAATTTTGTGGCCAATTACAATTTAACTCCCAATTTTTCCGAAAGTTCCAATTCTTTTTGCCCAAAAATAATTACCGAATTCCAAAATTAATGAAACTTGGACACAACCTTCAGAATATTATAACATTCACAGAACATTTTTCAGAAATTCATTTTCCACTCCAGAGTGTCCTACCGAGCTCGCTGAACCCGAACAAATCCCGACGTGCGAGCGTGTCAACCTTAACCGAAATTCCGTCACTCCAAAATTCTATAAAAATTCCCATAAATTCCATCTTAAATTCAAACACAACTTACCCCAAAGCCGTCAGAAAATTTCCATCCCGAGCCCCGGGATTCCCGTCCCGAGCCCCGGGAGTCGCCCGGAACCGAACGTCCCGCCCCAAATATTAAACTCCACAACCAACACCGGGACGTCTCCACGACTCCAAAACTGCAAACGGCTTCCCAAACTGAGGTCTCGAGAGTGCTACCGAGCCCGCTGTACGTCCCGAGGCGACCCCGACAACCCCCCCGGCGCCAGAAAAATATTTTCGGCGGGAACGTCCGGGGACCCACACGACCTCAAATACGGAAGGGTTCGCCAAAATGATACCCGGATAGGGCTCGGGAGCCGGGTCTGCAACGCCGGGGTGGCCGTAAAAATAATATGTTCGTGACCCACTCAGCTTATATAGTGAAGGGAAATGAAAAAAGTAAAAGGAGTATTTCGAATGTGCAAAACCGAGCCAAAAGGGTCACCCGGTCCGCAACCCGCTCGGGGTGACCGTTCTGTGGAAGGCCTTCGCTAGGGGCCTTCGCTAGAACCGAGACTCCTCTCGATCGTCCTGCGCCATGTGCCTCATGAAAGCATTAAGGTTCGCTTGGACTTGTTTCAGTCGGGACCTGGTCATGGGTCCGCCAAGGCCTTTGAACGGATCAGGGGTCGCGTGCGCTTGAGGTTGTGGTTCAACTGGAACCTGAGGGTCCTTTGGGGCGATGTCCTCATCAACTTCCCCGGCCGACTTCTCAGCAGGCTGGCCCCCAGCCTCAGCATCGCCCGTAGTAACCCTCTTCCGTTTCTTCTCAGCTGCTGCGGGCTTTGAACCTCCGTCTTTAGAGCCCGGTTTCTCTTTCCTCGCGTCCCGGAAGATGGCGCTGAGATCAAACTCGGGCTCCATTTCTGCAAAAAGGGGAAGAATTAGTTAATATCAAACGAATGCATCAATGAACAAGAACGATATAAACCTTTCTTGAAGTCCTCGAGGACGTTTCATGCACCAAGGCAAAGTCTCGGGTCGAAGGGGGAGATTCCCGGATGCCCAACTCCCCCAAGTCCCCCTGGATAATACCCAAGTGAGAAAGGACCCCTTGAGTAATCAGCCTCTAGTACAAAGGGAAGGGAAGGACTTCCTTCGGTCCATCCCCGCACCAAGGAGCAATGGTCCGGATTTTATTATCGAACCGGTCATAATTCTCCTTGGCCGCAGCCCCCTTCAGCAATCGCCGAGGATTCTGCAAGTCCGGCAGTCCTCCTACCTTCTGCGCAGTCTGCAGGCCCCACGACGCATTAGGCTTCATGAAGAAAAATTCCCGATGCCATCCCTTGCGGCTGGTTGGCAAGTTCCAAACGAAACTGAATTTCAAAGTAGGAGGACCCCGGGCACTGAAGAAGTAGAAACAGTTCCTCGGGATCACATTAACTTTATAGTACTGGAGGAAAGTGGATACGGCTGGCTCTGTCTCGAACAGAGCACAAAGAATGAGATAGGCGTTTATATGGCAGTAGGTATTCGGGCTGAATAGGTTAACCGCTAGCACGTTGGATTCCGCCAGCAGCCGGACGAATGGGTGCGGGGAAGTGGAGCCCGCTGTGATTGATCCTTAAAGATCACCAACCAGCCTTTCCCAGGCTCATACGCCCAGCATTCCGGAGAAGGATCTCGAGTACGAACTGTCATCGGGACGAAATAAGTGGACTGCCACTCTTTTATTAGCTCCGGAGTTGCCTTGCTCCGGTAGTTCTCTATCTCGGACCACCAACCTTCGGGAACCTCGCCCTTGGTTTCTAAAAGGCAACCTGAAGGACGAACAGTAGAAGGGGTGGGAAAAGTAGGAGCCATTCTCATGTACCTCGGGTAAATGGCCGGAGGAGACGAGGGCGACTCGGCTGGAAGAAGGCTAAAGGACGGGCTGACGGCAGCGGCGTCAACAACCCGACGGTGGAGTCGGTAGAATTGATGGACGGCGGACGAACCTTTGTAACCGTCCAGAACGGTGGATTCTCCGAGGAAAGGGGGGAAGAAGTCTTCTGGATTAGACTCTTCAACAGTTCTCCACCTCTTGAAGATATTAACCGCCTCTTGGAGCGTAGGATTATCCGTCGTGATTTTATTGTGAGGAGAGAAGAGAGCTTGAGATACAAATGAAAGTGACGCTCAACTCACATGTATAGAAAAGATCGGGCAGATGAAACGTCAAAAGTCACTCGATCTCTGCCGTCGATTCAAAAAGTGGCAATTAGGGAGATGAACCGTCACAGATCCCGAAGAGACAACCCCAGATCCGACTTCAGTTTCCCGGACATTATAGTACGGGAAACGTTTCTAAAGCTCGAACATTGTTCGAGATAAAAGGAGGAATTCACTTCCTCAGTTTCCCGGACATTACAGTACGGGAAATACTTCAAAAGCCGAACATCATTCGAGACAAAAGGAGGAATTCAATTCCTCAGTTTCCCGGACATTACAGTACGGGAAACACTTTAAAAGCCCGAACATTGTTCGAGACAAAAGGAGGAATTCACTTCCTCAGTTTCCCGGACATTACAGTACGGGAAACACTTCAAAAGCCCGAACATCGTTCGAGACAAAAGGAGGAATTCACTTCCTCAGTTTCCTGGACGTTACAGTACGGGAAATACTTCAAAAGCCCGAACATTGTTCGAGACAAAAGGAGGAATTCACATCCTCAGTTTCCCGGACGTTGTAGTACGGGAAACGCTTCTACAGCCCGAACATTGTTCGGGACAAAAGGAGGAATTCACATCCTCAGTTTCCCGGACGTCATAGTACGGGAAACGCTTCTACAGCCCGAACATTGCTCGGGACCAAAGGAGGACTTTTCGTCCTCAGTTTCCTGGACAGTAAAGTCCGGAGTGCATTTCCGATACCCGAACAGATTTTCGAAACGAAAGGACTCAGTTACCCGAATACCTCAGAGAGGAATCACTCGCCCGAACAACGAAGTTTGCCCGAACCAAGCAATTTCCCGAAACATGACCCGCACATTCAAAATGGATCTTGGAGAAGAGAACTTTGGACTCCTCTTAGTCGGCCCAAATACGCATAAAAGGCCTAACAAAAGGCCCACACATAAGCCCGAAATAAGGGCCCCATTAAAAAACTAGCAAGTAACCCGAATAAAGCTTGAGGACGTTCCCGAACCATACTTGCATATATGACCTAAAATACATAATCACCTTATATTGAGATATTACAATAATACCACTGAGACATACATTCATTATTCATACCTAAAGGGGTAACGTTTAACAACTACTCAACGTGACTCGTCAAATCACCATCTCAGAGGATCTCTCTATTCCTCGACAATCGCGCTCCAGCACAAAAAGTCGACCTAATGGCTTCTGTCAACATCGTGACACGCAAGTCTAACCGGAACGTGGCGATCACGCGCACAGATCAGCCACCAGCCGCCAACTGGTATACCACCCTCCGTGATAAACGGTTTAACTCCTTCGAGGACCTCTCCCGCAACTTCTCCAACCACTTTGTGGTATCTAAACCTCCCCCCAAAACGGCGGGACACCTCCTCAAAATACGACAAAAGAAAGATGAGCCCCTCAGGGAGTATATTCAGCGCTTCCAAGCGGAATCCATCCAGGTCCCTAATTTGGGGGAGGAAGCCCGCTTACTTGCGGCCATTCAGGGCCTTCGCTGGGAGTCCCTTTTCTTTTTAGATGTACACACCAACCCTCCCACCAACATGGAACAGTTCTTGAGCACGGCGTCATGGTTTATGAACACGAAGGAGGTCACTCGTCCCCTCGCCAGGACCGCCACAGCAGATGCGAAGGGACAACCCTCGCGAACGGACTCCAGGTCCCAGAGGCAGTACCCTACGCCATCCAACAGGGAGGGGGCGTATTTCACTCTTCCCCCACTAAGGGAATCTCGCACCAACATCCTTCATGCCCTGGAGCAAAAGAGGGAGGTCCCCAAGTGGCCCCGCCCCCTCTCCCAAGAGATCGTCGGGTCTAGTACCAAGTACTGTCGTTACCATCGTGACAAGGGACACGACACTGAGGACTGTTTTGAGCTTAAACGCATGATTGGGGAAATGCTCGCTCAAGGCAAACTCAGGGAGTTCTTACTCCACGATGATGGGGATCGCAGCAGAAAGTAACCAGGAGGACCGCCGTACCGCAGACGGGTCGCTCCCACAGTAACCCAGATCGAGAAGGTCTGGTCGAAATTTCCCCACCAAGGGCGCACATCAGCGTAATCACACAATGTGAGGGCGCATCGGCGAGACGCCGTCATATGAGACAGATCTACCAGGTCAACCACTCCTCTACTCACTTACTGCATCGCCGCGATGGCACCTCGGTGGCAGTACCACACGCGGATGATTTGGTTATCACCGCCCGTATCGCGGGATGGGACATTGACAGAGTCTACATAGACACTGGGGCAAATGCCAACGTAATCTACAAGCACACTCTGGTTGAGGCCAAGGTGCCTTTGTCACAAATTCAACCTGCCAAAGGGGCCACCTTTAGAGTGGGGCGGGATGAAATCCCAACTTTAGGGTCAATCACGCTCCCCTACATGATGATGGGGACCACCAAAGAAAAGAAGCAAGTGTGCCACTCCAGCTTTGTGGACTTTATCGTCCCGGGATCTCCCTACACCGTAAAACGCCATCATTGGGCGCCACACTCATCTCCGAGTTCCACGTCCGCCGTGATGTGCGGGCTCTGACTTTGGTTTTCCACACTGCGGCAGGGGATGCCTATATCTTTGTCAACCAAAATGTGGCCAGGGGCAATTATGTCTCTGCTCTAGTGGGACCTCCCCCGCTCCCCAAGCCTTTTGAGCCTAAAAGAAAGGCACCCATGGAAGAGACTGGACCCGCGGGCGAGGTCGCTCCTGACTTGTCTGGGGCCTTTGAGGAGGTTGAAATCTCCCCTGGCAAGAAATTCCGGGTGGGAAAAGACCTTGAGGAGGAAGACCAGCAAGCACTCATCCATATCCTCCATGCCAACGGCGATGTCTTCGCATGGACCCCTGAGGACTTACCAGGCGTGGATCCTGCTATCATTTCTCACAAGTTGAGTGTACTCCCTGGCTTTAGCCCGGTTAGACAAAAAACAAGGGGCATGACCCCTGACTGTAAGGACTTTGTACGCACAGAGGTGCAGAAATTGCTTAAGGCAAATATAATCAAGGAGGTTCACTACTCTGAGTGGGTCGCAAATATAGTCCTCGCCGATAAAGAGGGCGGTCAGTGGCGACTTTGCGTAGACTACAAAGGGGTTAATAGGGCCTGCCCAAGGGATCCCTATCCCCTGGCTTCTATCGATCAACTGGTTGACTCAACCGTTAATCACTCTGTTTTCTCCTTCCTCGACGCATACAGCGGGTACCATCAAGTTTTTATGGACTCAAGACGCGGTAAAAACCGCCTTCACTCGGTGAAGCCGCCTACCATTATATCGTAATGCCCTTCGCTTAAAAAATGCGGGGGCTACTTTCCAAAGGCTTGTGAATCAAGTCTTCGCAGACCAAATCGGCCGAAATCTTGAGGCTTATGTCGATGACATTGTGGTCAAAAGCAAGGCCACCTCCACACACCTCACGGACTTAGAGGAAACGTTCGCCAACTTCCGCAAGTATAATATGCGGTTAAACCCAAATAAGTGTATCTTTGGCGTGGGCGAGGGCAAATTTCTGGGTTACCAGATCTCCAAAGGAGGGATTCATGCGAATCCCAAAAAGATTGACTCTATCACCACTATGCGCAACACTAGGGGGCTCAAAGACGTTCAAAGAATCGGGCAGGAAAGCTGGTTGCCTTGGGGCGATTTGTCTCTAAACTCAGCGATCGCTGCAGACCTTTCTTCAACCAAATTCGCAAGAAAAAAGCTTGCAAGTGGACAGAAGAATGCCAGGAGTCATACGATTCAATCAAGCAACATTTAAAAGAGTTGCCGGCACTCAAGTGCTCTAGACCAGGCGATGACCTGGTCCTCTACCTCGCCACCTCTGACAGGAGCGTCGCCTCTGTCCTTATCAAGGAAGAGGCTACCAAACAGTGGCCAGTCTACTACACCAGTCACACTCTCCAGGATACAGAAACAAGGTATCCTCCTCTCCAAAAAGCTATCTTATCTCTTGTTTATGCGGCAAGGAAGCTCAAGCCCTACTTCCAAGGGCACACAATTATAGTCCGAACGGACTTGCCAATCCAGGATATTCTGAGGCGGCCCGAACATTCAGGGCGCCTTGCCAAATGGTGTATCGAGCTTGGTGGCTTTAACATCAACTATGAGCCTAGAAAGGCAATTAAGGGCCAGGCCCTCGCCGACTTCATTGCGGAATTTTCGGATGTTGACATCGCCACGCCACGGGCCGTGCACCACAACCCATTCCCCCAGTGGGACATGTTCGTGGATGGCTCATCCAAACTCGGATCCCCAGGGGCGTATATCTCCGCGGACCCCTAGGTATGGAAGTATCCCTTCGTGTCTCTTTCCAATTCCAAGTAACTAATAATGTTGCAGAATATGAGGCCCTCATCGCGGGGCTCAAGCTCGCCATAAGGGCAGGCATTCGCCGCCTTCATGTCCACGACTCGCAATGGTGATTCACCGAGTCCAAGGGTGCGTTGAATGCAAAGACGCCACCCTGACCAAATACCTCAAATTGGTGAACGCCTTGCGGACCAACTTTGAGGAGGCTATCTTTATCCACGTTCCTCGTTCCGAGAACACCACACAGACATGCTATCCAAGGAAAGACTCCCTCCACCATGGCCACCACAGCCAGCCCTTCCATTACGGAGGCTTTTGATATTGCCTCACCGGCGACACAGGATCCGGTCGTAGACTGGAGAGACTCTATTATCGCTGAGCTAAAAGCCAATGCCACGGGCCCCCAAGCTCGCAAAAGGGCCATCCGTTTTGTTCTCATTGATGACCAGTTATGGCATCGCGGGTTTGCAGCACCCCTCCAATGATGCCTCAGCACCCTTGAGGAACACTCTGTCTTGGATACTCCCCACCAAGGCAATTGTGGCGCACACATTGCTGCGGAGGCACTTGCCCACAAAGCCCTTCGTCAAGGGTACTACTGGCCTACCTTGAAAAAGGATGCCGCTGCACTGGTCAAAACATGCCACCAGTGCCAGATCAATTTTCACATCCAACGACTGCCATCTACGGAATCTCCAGCACTGACAAACCCAGTGCCCTTTGCCCTATGGGGTCTTGACCTCATTGGTCCGATGCCGACCGCTCCGTGCCGCACCGCTTCGTATGGTTGCAGCTTGATTATTTTTCTAAATGGGTCAAGTAGAACCCCTGGTCTCCATCACTTCCGCCAAGATCATCAAATTCTGTGGAAAAATCTTGTCACAGACGGTAGCCCTCGTGCTATTATTACGTATAATGGCACTCGGTTTGCTGGTCCACAGCTGTCCCAACAATGGGCCCAGGACAACAATGTCCGCATGCTTTTCGCCCCGCTGGCGCATCCCCGCTCTAATGGGCAGGTTGAGGTCACCAACCGCACCTCAAGGAGGGCCTCAAGAAGCGCTGAGGGGGCCAAAGGCCGCTGGGTAGATGAACTCCCAAGTGTCTTGTGGGACTATCGCACCACAACGCGAACCCCAACAGGCGAAACGCCTTTCTCTCTGGTATATGGCGCAGATGCGCTTCTGCCTATTGAGGCGGACCTCCCTACGATCCGCATGATCAACTTCACCAATGAAGCCAATGCTCAGGGGCTTTGCGCAAAACTCGACTAAATCGAGGAATTGCGCGAGGGCACTTGCCTTCGCATGTTTGCCCTCAAACAGAGGCTCAGTCTTCACCATAATGCCAGGGTCAAGCCCAAGGCACTACAACAAGGGGGCCTTGCCCTGCTTAAGTCGGTCCTCACTGCTCGCGACCCCAAACAGGGTGTCTTGCGACCTAACCGAACGGACCCTATATTGTTCATAAACAAGTCCGCCCGGTTGTCTATGAACTACAAGACCATGATGGGCGTCTTCTTCCCCGCAACTTTCATGCGGATGACTTACGTCCATATTACGTGTACGTCCTCGCCTTACGTGTTCAATTCAATAAAATACATGTGTATTTCTCCCTCTTTGCAGCATCACGTGGCATTACAAATGCCCTCCCAATCGCCTCTACACCCGACCGGCATTCACCAAAATCACGCATCGACCTTGTCGCCAACTTGCGCACCCACACAAAGGGAAGCCCCCGCGGCCACGCCTGTAGTTGCGGTCTCGCCCCAACCGACCTTCAACTCGCCCCGCCCCAAGGGTAACCCCCTTGCGGCGGGGGTAACCCCTTTTGGCTCCTTCAGGAGGTCTATGTTACGGCACCCCGAGCAGTTGCGGGTCACCCGTTTTTTGGCGTTCACGGCGGCAGCTCCCGAGCCCTAACCGAGTATCATTTTGGCGAACACTTCCGTATTTGAGGTCGTGTGGGTCCCCCTTACGATACCGCCGAAAATCATTATCGGGCGACGGTCGGTTGTCGGGTTCTTCTCGGGACGTACAACGGGCTCGGAAGCACTCTCGAGACCTCAGATTGAGAGGCCGTATGCAGTATTGGAGTCGTGGAAACGTCCGGAGGTGGTTGTGGAGTTTAATATTTGGGGCGGGACGTTCGGTTCGGGCGACTCCGGGGCTCGGACGGGAATCCCGGGCTCGGGATGGAAATTTTCTGACGGCTTTGGGGTAAGTTGTGTTATAATTTAAGATGGAATTTATGGGTATTTTTGTAGAATTTTGGAGTGACGGAATTTTGGTTCGAGTTGACACGCCGCACGTCGGGTTTTGTTCGGGTTCAGCGAGCTCGGTAGGACACTCTGGATTGGTAAATGAACTTTTGAAATATGTTTTACGAATGTCATAATATTCTGAGGGTTGTGTCCAAGTTTCGTTTATTTTGGAATTCGGTAATTATTTTTGGGCCAAAATTGGAACTTTCGGAAAAGTTAGGAGTTAATTTGCAATTGGTTACAAAATAAAAATTAATGGGCATGGGCAGCAGCAGCAGATATTTTCCGCTGAATTGGGAAGGAGGAATGGACACTTGGCCTTTTCTTATTTAAGATGAGAGGGATGGGCTAAAAGTGAAGAAATATATGTTGACTTATAATTTCATAAAATGAGTTTATCTCATTTCACTTTCTTTTCTTCTTCTTCTTCTTCTTCTTCCTCTTGCTGCCGACGCCATTGAAGCTCAACCTCCAAGCTTGAAGTTCTTCTCCTTTGCTGAAATCAAAGAGGAATTGGGTCCTTTATGTGGTAAGCATCCTTCCTTCTTCTCTTTACTTGTTGGATATAGGGTTTAGTGAAGAAAAGTGGAGATTTTGAGAATGATGAGTTTGTTCTTAGCTATAAGCTAGGATGATTCTCTTCCTCCCATCTTTTAGTATGATGTTCTTGGGTAGTAGGGGAGTGTTAATCAAGTGTTGGATTTTGGAAAACACACCTTGGGTAAAAATTCCCATTTGGCCGAATTCTTGGAAAAATTCTAAGTTGATGTGTGTTTGTTTTCTTGATTCATGCTTCAAGTATGTTAATCCTAGCATGATTCTAAGCTTATGTATGGATTCAATTTGATGGAAAACAAGTTGGGTTAAAAACCCCCAAATGGCCGAAAGTTTAGGTTGATGTTCAATGTTGGATTTTGTTGTTTTGGATGCAATTGGATAGCATTCTTGGTTTAGAAGTGAAATTGGTGATTAGAATGGTTGTTTGGTAGCTTGTTTGGATTGAATTGGATGTTGGGTGAAATATTGGTTAAGAACCGAAAAGTTGGAATGAAACTTTATCTAGGTTGGAGTTTCATTTTGGTTAAATTGGATGTTAATATGGTGTTGGGGTTGAATTTAGGAGTGGATGGAAGTTTGAAACGTTGAATTCGGGTAAGAATTGGAAAAGTTGCATTTATGCGGATTTATCGGAAAATGTCGGGTAATGAAGGGTTTTAAGGTTGGATTTGATCAGTTCTGCTTGTTGGATTATGATTGCCAATGTATAATCTTGCGTTGTCTAAGTTGGTTCTGAATTCTGAAGTTTCTGTGGAAATCTGGAATTTTACCGAAATTCTGCCGGATTTTCGGTTTTGGGGTCGGGGGTGTAGTTTGGTAGTGTGGTCGATAAGGATGCTAATTCAACTTGGTTTGACAGATTCTGAGGTTCGGAGGGTAGGAAAAGAGAGGTTTCTGAGTTTCGGGTCGTGGTGTGGAAGTCGTCCAGAATCAGTCTAATACTCTGGATTTGTGAGGTAAGGGTTTGGTTCTGCTATTTTTGGTAAGATAGGTGTATGTTTAGTTTCACTTTCTGTTCTGCAAGTATTTTCGGTATTATATGCCTAGGGCATATTCGTAGTTGTAGGAGTATGCCTTATGGCATACTGCATGCATTAATCCTACGACAGTTGTGGGTTCGCTACCCCAGCTGGTGCACCATGCTTCCGTATTAGCTTCGGCTTCCGACTCCCTTAGTGGAGGCTGTCGTTCCGATTTGTTATAAGAGTTATGGCGATTTAGAATCGCACGTACTTCGGGATTCCGATCTATTTTCTTGTATGTGCATGATATTACGTATTCATTGCATATATTGCTATCTTTACTGTTTTGCAGGGTTACATATACTTACCTTACCCCATATCCCTTACGGGTCCTTTTAGGACTCACCCTTTTTCGGGTTCTGTTTTTGGGTTTCAGGTAGACCTGATAAGCGGCCTGCGGAGTAGGTTTCCGTGAGGTTCTACCTTGGTTGTGTTTTGCAGCAGCTGCACCTTGCGGGCCGGGATTTTATCTACTTGGTCGGACTCCCACGCGAGGTATTTGATGCTTAGGCCTAGGCTTGGCTCTATAGCCGCATGTGCATATTTTTCTTTTTTCTTGTGATGATTGTATATTTGTATATATTTACATATTCTCATTACGTGCATGTTACGGCGCTTGGCGCTTGCTAGATACCTTAGGTTCTGTGAACTCTGTGTGTATATATGTTTTGGTGTGTAAGCACTCGTCTACGGAGGGCGGGGCTTACTCTGTTGCTAATGCATGAATTGTTATGTTTGGATTTTATTTTCAGTTATATGCACGAAATTTTTGTTAGGTTGCTTCCACAATCGTTTCGCTCTTTGGGTCCGCTACGTGCGGCGGGTCTCGATGGACCTGCCTTTCTGTATCATTCCGGCTTCCGCTTCCGACGTCCCGGCGCCCCGCCTCCGCAACCGGGCTCGGGTGGCGCGCGGTGACAGCACCCGACGGTCAGACTGGCCACTCGCCAAAATCACGGCATCGAGACCTTGTCGAGTCTCACCTGCACACCCACACAAAGGGAAGCCCCTGCGGTCGCGCCGAGGTAGTTGCGGGTCTCGTCCCCAATCGACCTTCAACTCACCCCGCCCGAGGGTAACCCCTGTTGCGCTGCGGGAGGGTAACCCCCTTTTGGCTCCTTCAGGGAGGTCTATGTGTAAGTCGCCCTCGCGCGCCACAGCATACCTTCCGCACGGACTCCTCCACATAGGTAGTTGCGGGTCTCGTCCCCAACTGACCTTCAACTCGCCTCGCCCCAAGGGTAACCCCCTTGCGCTGCGGAAGGGTAACCCCCTTTTGGCTCCTTCGGGGAGGTCTATGTGTAAGTCACCCTCGCGCGCCACAGCAGACCTCCCGCACGGACTCCTCCACATAGGTAGTTGCGGGTCTCGTCCCCAACTGACCTTCAACTCGCCCCGCCCCAAGGGTAACCCCCTTGCGCTGCTGGAGGGTAACCCCCTTTTGGCTCCTTCCGCACGGGCTCCTCAACACAACTACGGGTCTCATCTCCCGGAACTCCACCCGGCTCTTCACTTGTCTCAACAAGTGCTCCACTTCCCTCGCCATCGTGCGGCTTCAGGCTCAAGGTAAACTGTGTTTTACTTCATTCTTATCATATAAGTGATGAGCACTCTGCAGGTATCCTCTACTTGGTACACTGTACACTACCCAAGGGCTTACCCCCTGAAAAATCGCTAGGAAGGTCTCTGAGTGAGTCGCCATCACGGACCCCAACAGACCTACCAAACATGGAGAAATCTAATCCATGGTCTTCAAAGGCATCGCCTCTGTGAACCCTAAACGGGTCTTCAAACTTGTCTCAGCAAGTGAACCCACAAATTATCTAGAACGATATATGTGGCTCCGCCGTTGCGGATTTTAAGTGCCTCGCCACTATGAACTGAAGCTGAGTTTCCAGTTTCTTGACAAGTGATCTTTGTGGCTTCGCCGTTGCGAACCACAATAGACCTCTCTCCACAAACAGGACTTAGCTTATGGCTGTTAACCTAGCTAACGTTCCCTACACCGCTATCACAAGACAAAACAAGGCTACAAAACAATGAAGGTAAAATGAAATTTTACTTCATCTACTGTTATCAAAATTATGCATGAATGCAGGTGTCCTTTATACACAAAAGAAGGGGGCGTCCACATGTTGGAGCCTCCACCCTAGTCCAACAGGGCATACCAGGCTTCGCCCATCTTCTTTCCCTGCTCCCCCCAGTCGAGCAGGGCCTCTACTGTTGGATCACTGGTGTTAGCAGCATCCAGAATCCCAAGACTCAGCTCTGGGAACGCCTTCTCCACTTGGAAGCGGCATCACAGCCAGCCCTCCTCGTAGGCTTGCGTCCCTGCTTCACCTTGAGCTTGGATCTCACCAAGCTTCTCCATCGATCGAGGCATCCGCGCGAGGATGGGCACCTTGATGGAGGAAGAGGACTCTTGATCCTCATCTGCAAAGGGAGCGAGGCCCAAAGCCTTCTCCATCTCCCATACTGAGGCCACCGCCTTCTCAAGGTCAGAGGCGACCTCCAGGTGTGCCTTCATGGCGGCCTCAGCGGCAAGCCTGCCCTCCTCTATTTTCTTCTCTGCCAACTGGGCCTGGGCAATGGCCTGGCACTCCACTTCCTTAGTCACAGCCCTTGCCTGCTCGACTTCAGCCTTCGCCACTTCAAGGGTAGCCTTGGTTTCTGCCTCCAATGAAAGGAGGGACTCCTGCAGGAAAGCATTCTCGAGCTGCTTGGCTTCCAACATTTCTGCCTGTTGAAGGAAGCGATGCTTTGCAGCATCAATCAGGCTGGCCTGCTCCCACCGATACAGCCTGCTAGCCGTCCGTTCCTTGTTAACGTAGTCACACCAACTCTCCAGTTGGGCCACACGTTTGGCCTGCTTCTCTTGGAGCTCCTCTTCCCTTTTCTTGGAGGCCTCCAGCTCCCTCCTGAGGGCTGCAATCTCTGCTACTTGGACGTCGTCCCGTTTGTTGGCATACTTCAGTAAGTGATTCCACTGCTCCATGGCAGCATATCATTTGACGGCTCTCTGCATTCAAGTTTATTTAAACGAAGCGAGAAGAGGGCAAGCTAGACTTGTATATAAAGACCAGAGTTGTCTTACTGCAGGCTCTGTTGAGCTGCCTCCCTCATGAACTCAGCGGGGAGTCCAAACTCCGCTCTGTCACCTCCTGTCATAGGGGGTGCGCAGCCCTCCAGGCAGGATAGGAGGGTTTGCTCCCCTCCCCTTAGCAGTGAACTGCTATTCCTGAGAAGGAAGACTGGGTCCCACGCATCGCGCAAGAGCTTCCCTTCCCTCCTGTACACTCTAGCACTGGTACTCTCCCTCATGGCCCTCAGGGTGGCCGGCTCCTCAGACCACTTGGGGACTGACTTGGCAGCGACTCGCCTTCGCTCCAAGAAGTGGGACCACACCCCAGCCTCCTCAAGGACCTCGGTTACGGTCCCAGTGCAGTAGGGACCTCGGTCATTGTCCCTTGGTCCACTTTGGGACCTCGCGAGGCCAAACTCTTGCCCGAAGGCCCCGCACCTACAGCGGTTAAGGGAGTACAACCGAGAGAACTGAAACATAATCTCAAAACAAGAGAAAGCAGACTTGGAAAGTCAAGAGACTTACCAATGAAGGTTGTCCCCATCCAATAGCCTCGGCTGACTCTGGAAGGTTGGGCTACTTCCCAACCACTGGCCCTCACAGAGGACTGCGCCACCAATGCCCCCTCCTCAAGGGCTTCTCCATCGAAGAGGAAGAAGTCTCCTTGATCCTCGGGATCCTCTTCCCCCTTGTCACAAGGGCCTTCTCCCTTGGAGGAGTCACTTCAGGGACCTCCTCCCTAAAAGGGATTACTGCAGAGGCCTCCTCCCTTCCAATGGTGGCCTCCACCTCCTCTCCTGCAGGTGTGATTATCACCTCCTCCTCCGCAGGAGTGACCACGGCCTCCTGCTGGCCAGGACTGCTTATGGCCGTAGCAGCCTGTTGGCCTTTCCTCCTCATGAAAAGCAGGATTTCCCCTGCTGACGTGGATAAAGATGGCCTCCTCAAAGTTGGTCCGTAAGGCGTTCACCAATTTGAGGTATTTGGTCAGGGTGGCGTCTTTGCACTAAGCGCACCCTTGGACCTGGTGAATCACCAGTTGCGAGTCGCTGTGGACATGAAGGCGGCGAATGCCTGCCCTTATGGCGAGCTTGAGCCCCGCGATGAGGGCCTCATATTCTGCAACATTATTAGTTACTTGAAATTGGAAAGAGAAGGGGTCAGCGCAGATAAACGCCCCCTGCGGGGGATCCGAGTTTGGATGAGCCATCCACGAACATGTCTCACTCTAGGGGAATGGGTTGTGGTGCGGGGCCCTGCTCAGGGGCCGGGATGATGTCAACATCCGAGAATTCCGCAATGAAGTCGGTGAGGGCCTGGCCTTTAATTGCCTTTCTGGGCTCATAGTTGATGTTAAAGCCACCAAGCTCGATACACCCTTTGGCGAAGTGCCACAGATGTTCAGGCCACCTCGGAATATCCTGAATTGGAAATTCCGTGCGGACTATAATTGTGTGCCCTTGTACTTAGGGCTTGAGCTTCCTTGCTGCATAAACAAGAGATAAGATAGCTTTTGGAGGGGAGGATACCTTGTTTCCGTATCTGGAGAGTGTGGTAGTGTAATAGACGGGCCATTGCTTGGCAGCCTCTTCATTAATAAGGACAGAGGTGACGCTCTGTCGGAGGTGGCGAGGTAGAGGACCAGGTCATTGCACTGGTCTAGGGCACTTGAGTGCAGGCAACTCTTTTAAGTGTTGCTTGATTTAGTCGTATGCCTCACGGCGTTCCTCTGTCCACTTACAAGCTTTTTCTTGCGGATTTGGTTGAAGAAAGGTTTGCAGCGATCGCTGAGTTTAGAGACAAATCGCCCCAAGGCAACTAGCTTTCTGCCACTGTTGAACGTCTTTGAGCCCTCTAGGGTGCACAAAGTGGTGATAGCTTCAATCTTTTTGGGATTCGCATGAATCCCACCTTTGAGATCTGGTAACCTGCAAATTTGCCCTTGCCTACGCAAAAGATACACTTCTTTGGGTTCAACCGCATATTATACTTGCGGAAGTTGGTGAATGTTTCCTCTAAGTCCGCAAGGTGTGTGGAGGTGGCCTTGCTTTTGACCACAATGTCATAGACATAAGCCTCAAGATTTCGGCCAATTTGGTCCGCAAAGACTTGATTCACAAGCCTTTGGAAAGTAGCCCGCATTTTTTAAGACGAATGTCATTCTGATATAATTGTAGGCGGCTTCGCCCGATGGTGAAGGCGGTTTTTACCGCGTCCTCTGGGTCCATAAAAACTTGATGGTACCCGTTGTATGCGTCGAGGAAGGAGAAAAGCGAGTGATGAGCGGTTGAGTCAACCAGTTGATCGATAGAAGGTAGGGGATAGGGATCCCTTGGGCAGACCCTATTAACCCCTTCGTAGTCTACGCAAAGTCGCCACCGACTGCCCTCTTTATCGGCGTGGACTATATTCGCGACCCACTCAGAGTAGTGATCCTCCTTGATTATATTTGCCTTTAGTAATTTCTTCACTTCTGTGCTTACAAAGTCCTTACGGTCATGGGTCATGCCCCTTGTTTTTTGTCTAACCGGGCTAAAGCCGGGGAGTACACTCAACTTGTGAGAAATGATAGCAGGATCCACACCTGGTAAGTCCTTAGGGGTCCATGCGAAGACATCGCCGTTGGCATGGAGGAGATGGATGAGTGCTTGCTGGTCTTTTTCCTCGAGGTCCTTTCCCACCCGGAACTTCTTGCCTGGGAGATTTCAACCTCTTCAAAGGCCCCAGGACATGTCGGGAGCGACCTCGCCAGCAGGCCCATTCTCCTCCATGGGCGCATTTCTTTTAGTCTAGGATGGATTGGGGAGCTGAGGAGGTCCCGCGAGGGCAGAGACATAATTGCCCCTGGCCACGTTTTGGTTGACAAAGATATAGGCATCCCCTGCCGCAGTGTGGAAAACCAAAGTCAGGGCCCGCACATCACAGCGGACGTGGAACTCAGTTTGAGTGTGACGCCCAATGATGGCGTTGTATGGTGTAGGGAGATCCAGGACAATAAAGTCCACAAAGCTGGAGTGGCATACTTGCTTCTTTTCTTTGGTGGTCCCCCTCATCATGTAGGAGAGTGTGATTGACCCTAAAGATTGGATTTCATCCCGTCCCACTCAAAAGGTGGACCACTTGTAGGTTTGGATTTGCGACAAAGGCAACTTGGCCTCAACAAGAGTGTGCTTGTAGATCACGTTAACGTTCGCCCCATTGTCCATGTAGACTCTGTCAATGTCCCATCCCGCGATACGGGTGATATGGTCCTTACCCCTTGTCGCGAGCTGATTAGGGTTCATAGGACTTGGGATCTAGCTCAAAGAACCAAGAGAAACCGGCGGAATGGCGATGTGATCCTCCCTCACCTCCGGTCACACTTGGCGCCGGCAACAAGGAGATTTCGATGGATCCAGGAGGAAATGGCTCTAGCACCTTCACCTACGGTGGAGTGACAACACTAGAGATGATCCTTGAGGCTTGGATCAAGCCCCAAGAGCTGGAGATGTAAGATAGAAGTTGAGAATACTAGCCTTGGCAAGAAGGTGTTCTTGGTTTGCATGAAATGTATTCGAAATTCAAAAGTGCGGCTGTAGCAGCCCATATACCCTAAACCCTAGCCATCCCAGATCAATCCTAGGGTCTAAACCGTTTGGTAAGTGACCTGGAATGATTAGGGGGGCTAAGCAACATCAAAAGAGGCAAAACAAGTTTGGGAACCCTAACCAGCCCCAATTAGTGACCTAAGTTGAGGTAAAGTCCAAAAATGACATTAAATGAGTCTAAACAAGCTTCCAAGGAGTGACTCAGCCTTGTCCAGAGTGTGTTGGCTGAGGTAGAAGCCCTGATGGAAGCCTGAAAGGTCGGAGAGCCGTTGTAGGAGGAAAGAGGTGGCTGGTACGGTACGCTGACATCACCATTTGGCCTGATTGGGTTGCTGTCTTGTAATGCTCATATCTTGAGCTGTAGGTGTCCTTTGGAGCTGAGACCGGTGCCATTCTCTTCCTCTTTTCCAGGGCTACAGAATGGAATCCTGAATGGCCCCTTTTGGACGTCAAATGAGGGAGATAAGGCAGGTGGAAGTTGCTGCCCTGTTGGAGCCCAGCCGATTGTATCTTCTTCAATTATCTCCAAGTCGGCGCCTACATGGAGGGTGCTTAAGCTCCACACCTTGCTGCCCAAGTCTTCTACATTTGACACCATCTTGAGCCCTAAATCTTCAACCTTCCTTGCAGTCATTTGAAGTTCCATTTCTTGCTCATGATTTTCGGCCATAGCATGCATGAATAGTCCTAGGGCTTCCTTCATCTTTTTGGCCTTGGATCTTGTCATTGGTGCTCCTATGTTGTGCAAAGGACTTGAAACCTTCCTTGATTGCTCCTGGTCTTTGATGCCCTCATCACCCTCTCCCTCTTGGGAAGAATTCGCCCTCGAATTCAGCTCTTCATTACCTTCAAAAGCACACAAATCAGCAACATTGAAAGTAGCATGCACATTGTATTTATCACTAGGTAAATCAAGTTTGTAAGCATTCATTTGAAGGGTCCATCACCCCTGGGGGCTAGCTTGTTCTTTCTTTCTTGTGGAAAATGCTCCTTCCTCAAATGGAGCCACACCCACTCCCGGGCTCAAAAGTGACCATCCTCCTCCCTTGGTTGGCCCTCCTTGCATAAGCTTCATTTGACTTCACTATTTGAGCTTGCACTTGGGCATGGAGCTTCCTCATGGTCTCGGCCTTCTCGGCACCACCTACACTCACAACATCTTTCAAAGGCAAGGCAATCATATCAAGTGGAGCAAGGGGCCGAAACCCATAAACAACCTCAAAAGGACTCATGTGAGTAGAAACATGGAAGGAACTATTGTAGGCAAACTCCACATGAGGCAAACACTTCTCCCACTCTTTTAAATTCTTTTTAAGCAATGTCCTAAGTATGGTGGTGAGTGTTCTATTAGTGACCTCAGTTTGACCATCAGTTTGTGGGTGGTGTGAAGTGGAAAACAACAATTTAGTGCCTAACCTAGACCAAAGGACTCTCCAAAAATGACTCATGAATTTTGTGTCCCTATCACTAACAATGGTCTTTGGCAACCCATGGAACTTCACCACCTCCCTAAAGAACAAGTCGGCTATATGAGATGCATCATCGGTTTTATGGCATGGTATAAAATGAGCCATCTTAGAAAACCTATCCACTACCACAAACCTACCAATGAAATCTCTCAAAACATGGTTCATGAGTCTCATAAATGTCTGGGGTACATTTGATAAGCCAAAAGGCATCACATTCCACTCATAAAGCCCCTGGATTTGGTTTTGAAAGCCGTTTTCCACTCATCTCCATCTCTTTCATCCCGATCCAATGATATCCAGATCTCAAATCAATTTTGGAAAAACAACAAGCACCAGACAATTCATCCAACATGTCATCAAGGCGAGGGATAGGAAATCTATACATTACAGTGATTTTGTTGATGGGCCTGCAGTCCATGCACATCCTCCAGGTGCCATCACTCTTGGGCACCAACAACACTGGCACTGCACATGGGCTCATGCTCTCCTTGATGTATCCCTTGGATAATAGCTCATCAATTTGTGCTTGTATCTCCTTGGTCTCTTGGGGGTTGCATCTATATGCAGCTCGGTTGGGCAAAGGGGCACCGGGCACCAGATCAATTTGGTGCTCAATGCCTCGGTATGGTGGCAACCCCTTGGGCTCTCCAAAGACATCATCATACTCCTGCAAGATAGAAGACACACAAGAAGGAAGAGAAGAAGTGTGGTCAGCAGTTAGCAAACAGTGAGAGGGTATGAAGAGGAGGCAAGGCTTTCGGTTGAGAAGGGCTCTCTTAATGTCTCTCTCTTTGGCTAGTGGTGGGTATCCCTCTTGTCTTCTCTCAAAGGTCCTTGACCTTTCTTACCATCTTCTCTCAATCTCTCCCACTTGACTTACCATCTTTTCTCTCTTCCTCACTTTGTAGTTGAAGTTGATCTTGTAAAGCTTGCAAAGGTGTCAATGGTAAAAGGGTGAACTTCCTTTCACCATGCAACAAGCTATACTTGTTCTCCCTTCCAAAGTGGGTGGCCTCTCGGTCAAATTGCCAAGGTCTACCGAGCAAGAGGTGGGTGGCCTTCATTTGCACCACGTCACATGTCACCACATCCTCATACTTCCCAATCTTGAATGGAATTGTAACTCTTTGCTTCACTCTCACATTGGCATGTTCATCCATCCATTGCAAATTGTATGGTTGTGGGTGCTTGAAGGGTTTCAACCTTAACTTGTCCACCAAGTCTTGGCTAGCCACATTGGTGCAACTACCTCCATCAATGATCACACTACAAATCTTGCCTTGCACCAATGCCCTAGTTTGGAACAAATTCTCCCTTTGGTCTCGATCGGTCACTTGGAGCTTGGAATGTAGAACCCTCCTAGTCACCAACAAATGGCCCTCAATTGGCCTTTCTCCCTCACTTTCTTCATCCTCATCAATGACCTCAACCTTCCCCTCATCATTGTCTTCCTCACTTGAAAAGTCCCCATCCGGCCGAGCCACAATAACCCTCTTGTTTGGGCAATCATAGGCATAGTGGCCTTTCCCAAGGCATTTGAAGCATACAATCTCCCTTGAAGGTCGCCTTGGTTGGTTTGGGTTGGGGTTTGGGTTGTTTTGGGGTCTCGGGTTAGGTCTTGGAGGTGGGTCTTGGTTTCTTGGTTGTTGTGGTCTTGTACTTGGGTTAGGTCTAGGCCAAGGGTTTCGGGTTGTAGTACTTTGGTGGGTAGGGTTGGTGAAGTGTGGTGCAAGCTTCTTCATTTGCCTATCCAACTTGATGGCCTTGTGTAGGAGGTCATTAAATCACCTATACTCATGCAAGTCCAATGTCCTAGCCAACTCGGGTTTCAATCCATACAAAAATCTAGCCATTTTGGCCTCTTCCCCTTCTCTCACATTGGCTCTCATAAGTGCTCCCTCCAAGTCCTTGTGATAGTCTTCCACCGACCGTGAGCCTTGTGTCAAATGTTGGAGCCTTTGACAACATTCCCTATCATAATAGGGTGGCACAAATCTCTCCCTCATGATTTCCTTCAAGTGCTCCCAAGATTCAATCGGGCGGAGCATTGCTCTTCTTCTCTCCATATTCACTTGGTCCCACCAAGTGAGGGCATATCCACTAAACTCGATCACCGCCAATCTAAGCCTCAAATGGTCTGAATGTTGTAGGCAATCGAACACCATGTCGGCCTTCTTTACCCACTCCAAATATTCCTCCGGGTCACTCTTGCCATAGAAAGGAGGCACTTGTAGTTTCACATGGTTCATGGCTTGCCGATCAAGCAACTCCTCCCTTCTTCTAGGTTCTCGCTCCCTAGCCCTTGGTTCATCTCCAAACCCATCATGTGCTGGCCACACCAATCTCCTAGGTTGCCTCATCCTTGAAGGGGCATAGTAGGATCCATCAAGGAACTCACCGCCTAGGTCTCGGCCACTAGGGGTCCCATGCATCATCTCACCCTCCTCATCTTCATATATAGTCTCAATGGGCTTGTAATGAGGTGTATTTTGCTGGGGTTTGTGGGTGGTAAAAGGGTGTGGGGAGTCTTGGTAAGGTGGGTTGGATCTTGGGGGTTGGGAAATTCGGGTAGGTATGGGATCCAAGGGTGGAGTGGTAGTTTGGGAGTTAGGTGTGCTATGGGGTCTTGTTGGGTGTTGGTTTAGAGACTCGGTGGCTTCTTCTCTCCATTCTGATTTCTTTCCCAAGGCTTTAACCTCCCTTTCCAGCCTGATCATTCTCTCCTCACTAGCATCAACCTTGGAGGACAGCCCTTGAATCATCTTGGCAAGTGTCTCAAAGTTGATTTCGACGGGACTTGTCTCCATGATTGAGTAACCTGTTTCACAAGCAACACACACACACAAAATGGACCTTACTGACTTCTTTTCAAATGTAAATCACTCGTGTTTACTCAGGGATTGAAGGTGAGTAGGTAATCTCGGCCTATTTTCAAGCTCACTCACAACCTATCTCAACCAAAGACTAGGTAGACTCAAATTCACCTTAACCCTCTCAAAGTCCTTGGGTGGTGATGAACTTGACCCGCCACTCAAAGCCACCCTTAGTGCCAAGTTTGAAAACCAATAAGTGAAGGCACTAGTTACTGAAAATGGGTTAGGCTAGGTGGTTGGGGGCTGAACGAAAAACAACCGGTAGGTAATTCGAAAAAGGTTTTGAACAAAAGCTGGATATTCAAACTTTCAAGGTGCCGAAAATGGTACCACCTTGTTCTGGAATTTTGAACACATTTCAATTCTTCTCCAGCTGAGATTTTTCAGTATGTACTCCTTTAATATGTCAAGAAAGTATCCTCAAAAGGATAGGGGCAGATTCACACAGAATCACCACGAAACTTCAATTTTCTTCCGGGTCTCCAATGACACGCCCGGCTGGTCCAGTTCGAAAGAGATAACTTTTTGAAGAACTTGCGATTCGATTTTGCAAAAACTTTCTTCTACAAACTTGTAGAACACAGATTTTCCTAGCTGGACGAAGTGGCCAGATTTACCAGAAAGCTCAGAACCAGTACAGAATCGCGACGAAATAAAGGGCAGAAACACTGCCTGCTAGCCCGATTGAAAGCAAAAGGGTTTTGGGTCTAGCAAGCTATTTACCTCGAGTTCAATGAGCAACACGGCTCTGATACCAAATGATATGGTCCTTACCCAGCTGATTAGGGTTCATAGGACTTGGGATCTAGCTCAAAGAACCAAGAGAAACCGGCGGAATGGCGATGTGATCCTCCCCTCACCTCCGGTCACACTTGGGCGCCGGCAACAAGGAGATTTCGATGGATCCAGGAGGAAATGGCTCTAGCACCTTCACCTACGGTGGAGTGACAACACTAGAGATGATCCTTGAGGCTTGGATCAAGCCCCAAGAGCTGGAGATGTAAGATAGAAGTTGAGAATACTAGCCTTGGCAAGAAGGTGTTCTTGGTTTGCATGAAATGTATTCTGAAATTCAAAAGTGCGGCTGTAGCAGCCCATATACCCTAAACCCTAGCCATCCCAGATCAATCCTAGGGTCTAAACCGTTTGGTAAGTGACCTGGAATGATTAGGGGGGCTAAGCAACATCAAAAGAGGCAAAACAAGTTTGGGAACCCTAACCAGCCCCAATTAGTGACCTAAGTTGAGGTAAAGTCCAAAAATGACATTAAATGAGTCTAAACAAGCTTCCAAGGAGTGACTCAGCCTTGTCCAGAGTGTGTTGGCTGAGGTAGAAGCCCTGATGGAAGCCTGAAAGGTCGGAGAGCCGTTGTAGGAGGAAAGAGGTGGCTGGTACGGTACGCTGACATCACCATTTGGCCTGATTGGGTTGCTGTCTTGTAATGCTCATATCTTGAGCTGTAGGTGTCCTTTGGAGCTGAGACCGGTGCCATTCTCTTCCTCTTTTCCAGGGCTACAGAATGGAATCCTGAATGGCCCCTTTTGGACGTCAAATGAGGGAGATAAGGCAGGTGGAAGTTGCTGCCCTCTTTGGAGCCCAGCCGATTGTATCTTCTTCAATTATCTCCAAGTCGGCGCCTACATGGAGGGTGCTTAAGCTCCACACCTTGCTGCCCAAGTCTTCTACATTTGACACCATCTTGAGCCCTAAATCTTCAACCTTCCTTGCAGTCATTTGAAGTTCCATTTCTTGCTCATGATTTTCGGCCATAGCATGCATGAATAGTCCTAGGGCTTCCTTCATCTTTTTGGCCTTGGATCTTGTCATTGGTGCTCCTATGTTGTGCAAAGGACTTGAAACCTTCCTTGATTGCTCCTGGTCTTTGATGCCCTCATCAGCCACGAATGGCCGCAAGTAGGCGGGCTTCCTCCCTCAGATTAGGGACCTGGATGGATTCTGCCTGGAAGCGCTGAATATACTCCTTGAGGGGCTCATCTTTCTTTGGTCGTATCTTGAGGAGATGTCCCGCCGTTGTGGGGGGAGGTTTAGACACCACAAAGTGGTTGGAGAAGTTGTGGGAGAGTTCCTCAAAGGAGTTAAACCGCTTATCGCGGAGGGTGGTATACCGGTTGGCGGCAGCTCCGTGAGTGTGGAGCTGAAGGCTCTACGGAGCGTGTTATCGTCCGCCCTTGCGATGGCCATCGCGGAAGCGTAGCGCTGGAGATGAATATCGAGTGCGAGAGACCGTTATAGGCGTCCGAGGTTAGGCTGGCGAAACTGTTACGGAAGAGGGTCTCCAAAACTCGTTAAGTAAGAGGTTGGGTCCAGAGGTGGTCGGACCCATTCTGGAAACATTATGAACACTGGCCCTTTCGTCCCTTTTTTCCACTTCCTCTAATCGTCTAGTAAGTGCGATAAGTAACGACGAAGAAGGGTCAGGGTTACTTACTTGTCGAGGCGGAGTAGCAGGGCGTTCAGGCTGACTAGTCCGTAGCGTTCCAACGCTATCCAGAACGCCCCTGAGAGTGGTGGCGAGTGTTTCGCGCAAGTTATGAGCAACCGCCTCAGTGATTGTTTGCAGAACGGCCGGATCAAGGCCCGTTGGTGGAGTGTTTGGTGGTGGAGTATTGTGTTCACGGGGCGCGTTACGATTAACGTGAGAGGAGCTTTCTTCCGTTGAATGAGCAGAAAGTTCTCCTCATTGTGGGGAGCGTTGGTTGGAGGCGGTTCCGATCGTGGATCGTTGTTCGTGTTCATCGCGGGAGGATTCGGGTAGTTGGCATGACTTGCTACTTGTGGTTTGTAATATGGGTTTACGATAAGAACTTTTCGTTTCTTTCGTTTCCCACAGACGGCGCCAAACTGATATTCACGTTCCCAGAATAGGAGCGGAATCCCAGTTGAGCGGAATCCTCGTTGAGACTCCAAGCTTGCTATTGAGTAATCTGTAAAGATAAGAGGAATACTCGAAGTAGCAAGAGAGGAGTGGGGGGGCGTGTAGTAGCTTACCAAATTTAGGGTGGACATCACCCTATTTATAGAGTGATGCCAGGAGAAGAGCCTCCCCCAGTTGAAGCCCTTGGACAGGCTGTTTGAGATAAGTCTGTGTCAGACTGATTGGAGATAAGGCGGCTGTGATGATGAAGATCTCAACAAACCGCCTTAAGTGATTCGTTTGTCAGAGAATGTCTGGCGTATGAATCTGGTGAAGATCTCCCAGGCTCGTGCTGACCTCCTTATTAGATGCTTGATGTCAGATTACCAAGTGGTCTGTCTTCTGGTGGAGCAAGTGGCAGGCGAAAGCCACCACTCTCTGGCAAGAAGTTCCGAGTTGGAAAAGACCTTGAGGAAAAAGACCAGCAAGCACTCATCCATCTCCTCCATGCCAATGGCGATATCTTCGCATGGAGCCCTGAGGACTTACCAGGTGTGGATCCTGCTATCATTTCTCACAGGTTGAGTGTACTCCCCGGCTTTAGTCCGGTTAGACAGAAAAGAAGGGGCATGGCCCCTGACCGTAAGGACTTTGTACGCACTGAATTGCAGAAATTGCTTAAGGCAATTATAATCAAGGAGATTCACTACTCTGAGTGGGCTGCTAATGTAGTCCTCGCCGATAAAGAGGGCGGTCAGTGGCGACTTTGCATAGACTACAAAAGGGTTAATAGGGCCTGCACAAGGGATCCCTATCCCCTACCTTCTATTGATCAACTGGTTGACTCATCCGTTCATCACTCCGTCTTCTCATTCCTCGACACTTATAATGTGTACCATCAAGTCTTTATGGACCCAGAAGACTCGGTAAAAACCGCCTTCACCACTGGCGAAGCCGTCTATCACTATATCAGAAGGCCCTTTGGCTTAAAGAATGCGGGGGCTACTTTCCAAAGGCTTGTGAATCAAGTCTTCGCGGACCAAATTGGTCGAAATCTTGAAGCTTATGTCGATGACATTGTGGTCAAGAGCAAGACCACCAAAACACACCTCTCAGACTTGGAGGAAACATTCGCCAACTTTCGCAGGTATAACATGCGGTTGAACCCAAAGAAATGCATCTTTGGGGTGGGTGATGGCAATTTTTTGGGTTACCAGATCTCCAAAGGAGGGATTCATGCGAATCCCAAAAAGATTGAAGCTATCACCACTTTACGCACCCCTAGAGGGCTCAAAGGCGTTCAACAGTGGCGGGAAAGCTAGTTGCCTTGGGACGATTTATCTCTAAACTCAGCAATCGCTGCAGACCTTTCTTCAACCAAATCCGCAAGAAAATAGCTTGCAATTGGACTGAAGAATGCTAGGAGGCATACGACTCAATCAAGCAACACCTACAAGAGTTGCCTGCACTCAAGTGCCCTAGGCCAGGCGATGACCTGGTCCTCTACCTCGCCACCTCTGACAAGAGCGTCGCCTCTGTCCTTATCAAGGAAGAGGCTGCCAAGCAATGGCCAGTCTACTACACCAGTCACACTCTCCGGGATACGGAAACAGGTATCCTCCTCTCCAAAAGGCTATCTTATCTCTTGTATATGCAGCAAGGAAGCTCAAGCCCTACTTCCAAGGGCACACAATTATAGTCCGAACGGACTTGCCAATTCAGGATATCCTGAGGCGGCCCGAACATTCAGGGCGCCTCACCAAATGGTGTATCGAGCTTGGTGGCTTTAGCATCAACTATGAGTCCAGGAAGGCGATTAAGGGCCAGGCCCTCGCCGACTTCATTGCGGAATTCTCAGATATTGACATCATCCCGGCCTCTGAGCATGGCCCCGCACCACAACCCATTCCCCCAGAGTGGGACATGTTCGTGGATGGCTCATCCAAACTCAGATCCCCCGCGGGGGGCGTATATCTGCGCTGACCCCTAGGTATGGAAGTTTCCCTTCGTGTCTCTTTCCAATTTCAAGTAACGAATAATGTTGCAGAGTATGAGGCCCTCATTGCGGGGCTCAAACTCGCCATAAGGGCAGGCATTCGCCGCCTCCACGTCCATAGTGACTCGCAGCTGGTCAGGTCCAAGGGTGCGCTGAGTACAAAGACGTCACCCTGATCAAATACCTCAAATTGGTAAACGCTTTGCGAACCAGCTTTGATGAGGCCATCTTGATGTGATCACACGGGGGTGTATGATCACGAGCTCGGATCTAGCTCGATGGAGGCGGTTTTAGACGAAGTGGAGACGAAAATAGAGGAGGAAACAAAGAACACAAAGTTCGGCCAAGGGAACCTCCTCACTACGAGGTGAGGCAATGCCATTGAAAATGCCTGGGAAAGGAAAATGGGACCTAGAACCTTTTGACTACGAGATCAAACAATGCTTGGTATTATATTGGATCCTCTTGCAATGGATCACTAATGGATTGGTGGAGCAAGATTTGAGACCCAAGAAGAACAATATGGCCGATTCGCGGCGGATATGTGTTCTTACAATATATGAGTTCTAGGGTTTACAATGGTTACAAGCTTCCTTATATAGAAGGAAAAATGGTAAAGGGAAATATTGAGTGACTTGACAAGGGAACCATCTTCCCTGATTTAGGGTGGGCTAAATGAGAGGTGGTAGATGATGTGACATTGTAGGCTACACCTTTCTGGCGGCGTCCATTTCCCAGGTGGAGTTGGCGGGAAATGGGAGGAAGGGCCTCTGCATAAGTGGAATGGTTCGCCTGACTTGCGTATGAAGGCTCCTTCTGGTTGGCGAACACCTGGGGCTTCGCTGGCATCTGAAAGTGTGGCACAGGGTCTTCGCCGATGACCATGGGCTCGCGGGAGGAACCATGGGTTTGCAAAGGGACCATGGGTCCGCGGGAGACGCCATGGGGGTCACCAATGGCCATGGGTTCGCCAAGGGCCATGAGTTCGCCATAAGGACCATGGGGTCGCCAGGGACCATGGGTTCGCCAATGGCCATGGGTTCGCCATAAGGACCATGGGTTCGCCATAAGGACCATGGGTTCGCCGGGGACCATGGGTTCGCCGATGGGACTTCGCAAGCACGGCCTCGTCTTGGAACTCGGCCTTAGACTGGAGGAGGCATTCAAGGTCCTCTCCTGGAGATCCGCCAAGTGTGGCTTCGCTTTTGGGCCTCGCCGGCGCTTAGAGGGTCGCTTCTTCCTCATCCGAGCCTTCGCCAAGGGTCCTTTAGACCCTCTGGAGGAATGGCTCCCCTTTATCACAAAAATGGGGTTGATGTCCACATCATACCCTTCCCCTTGAAAAGAATCCATCCTTGGATTCAAAAGGAAGTCATCCCTACGAATTGTAAAACACCACAACAAACTTGAAGAGGTATTCGGGGTTAGTGGACCAAAACAAAGTGGATGTGCCCATATCAAAAATGGGATTGTAAAGATACAAATATGTATTATGTCAAACGACAAAAGTCTAAATGAATTTATGATACACTTCCAATCATTTAGACAAAGGGGCATAATGTGGGGATGCCCTTGGCTTATTACATACATGGCTAGGTTGGATAGCACCAAGTTGGGGCACCATGGATAGCAAACAAGGAAGCACCAAGTTGGGGCAAGATGAACAATCCGCTCTTTCTTGCTCCTGTGCCATGAAAGCACACAAGTGCCCTATGTCTAAAGCCTTCTTGTTGGCCGAAAACAAATTTAACAAAATAGCATGCAATTTCAACATGATTTCCAAAACTAGAATTCATGGCATGCTCATTTCCAAACAAATTATTTTTACATGGGCCGGGGTCATGTATGAGCCTCACCTTAGCAAGTTTTCCTATCATTCGGGACATGCACAACCCATTCATTTTGATCTCATAGGCTCGGGTTGGTTCATTCAATTCAGCGCATGGCATGATCATGGTTCCATTAATACTTTTATCATTAATACATGTGTGCTTCCTAGCTACAGTAGGCATGCACCTATCATTCCTAGCACAAATTATTTCATGATCACAAAATTTCAAAATTTCATCACTAAGATGAAATGATATGTTACCTCTCCCCAAGTTAGGGGAGGGAGGATCCTCTTCCGAAGTCAAGGCTTCTTCTTCCTTTTGTAAACAACCCAAGGTTCCTTTGTCTTCAATCCCTTGCGCAATCAAAGAAGAACAACAATCATTAGAAGATTTAAGCGTTAGTCCTTCATTGATCTCAGTTGAAAGCTTGGGTGCTTCACTCTCTTCACTTTTTTTGGCTTTGAAGAGCTCTTTTCTTTCTTTTCTCTTTCTCTCTTTTTCTCACTCTCACACCATTCTTTCACAAGACCTTCCATTTGTGAGAGTTCATTTCTTATTTCCTTGAAATCTTTTCTCAGCTCCTCGAAATCTTCTCTAATTTCTCGAGTGAGATTTCCCAGAGGATTAGCTCATAAGGAGGATTCGGGTTCGCACTTGGAGAAGGGGGTGAGTAGGCTCTTGAAGGTGTGGCATTTCTTTCGGGTGTTAAAGTGGGGTAGTATGTGGGACTCCGGAATGAGCTATGAGTGGTGGGAGGTCTCGACCGATGGGTATGGGTTGGGGCCAAGTGTGCTGTGGGGGTTTGGGTGCCATACCACCGCCTCATCACACTTTTCAAGCGGTCCCAAGAGGTATGAATTCTAACCCTCGATTGCTCCTCTTTGTGGCGTATTCACACCACCAATACCTAGCTTCACCTCTTAGCATCTCATTATCTATGTATAGATTCTCAAGTACATTAGCACCACTTTTGGCAAAGAATGCCTCAAGATGGTGTTCCCATGATTCGAACCCGAAAGGGTCACCATCCCCTCGAAACTTAAGGGTTCGCGCCATTTGTATCCCTACACACTTAAACAATAATGTCAGTACCACTCATCTCCTCACGTGTATGGTCGGCCTCTCATTTGTGTTTAGGGGCACACTCAGTACCACTCCTCTCTCGTGTTTAGAACACAATGGTTCTCACAAGTCTCAAAACTTACCACCAATCTTCGATTAAGATCAAATGCAAACACGCAAAGAATATCCAATGAAATCTTAGCAATATCCGAAACAAGTAACGCACAAAGTTCTAGTTACTTGAAACTAGCTTTTGAATGATTTTAGGTGGATGGTAGTTGAAAGAAGTTTAGGAGTGATATAGAAAAGGCTTTTCACAAATACAAACACTATAAGTTCAGGTTTTGAAACTATTTTCGATCTGTGAGTACTGTTCACTTGAGTTTCGTGATAAACTCTCCAAGAACACTTATGAGCACACAGGGAAAACTCTTTTCTTTTCAAATCCGAAGTCACTCACAGTTTCGTAAACCTTTCAAGAACTTCAAACAAGGATAACAACTACTCAGTTTCTCTCAAGAGATCCTTAACCGAGAACTTTTCTTCAAGTTTTCGAAAGAACAACAAAGGCTTTAACTTGAAGAAAATCAGACAAACAACACAAATACCTCCAACAAGCACTTTGGCTCTGATACCACTTGATGTGATCACACCGGGGGTGTATGATCACGAGCTCGGATCTAGCTCGATGGAGGCGGTTTCCAGCGAAAGGGAAACGAAAACAGAGGAGGAAACGAAGAACACAAAGTTCGGCCAAGGGAACCTCCTCACTACGAGGTGAGGCAATGCCCTTGAAAATGCCTGGGAAAGGAAAATGGGACCTAGAACCTTTTGACTACGAGATCAAACAATGCTAGGTATTATATTGGATCCTCTTGCAATGGATCACTAATGGATTGGTGGAGCAAGATTTGAGACCCAAGAAGAACAATATGGCCGATTCGCGGCGGATATGTGTTCTTACAATATATGAGTTCTAGGGTTTACAATGGTTACAAGCTTCCTTATATAGAAGGAAGAATGGTAAAGGGAAATATTGAGTGACTTGACATGGGAACCAGCTTCCTTGATTTAGGGTGGGCGAAATGAGAGGTGGCAGATGATGTGACATTGTAGGCTACCTGCTCTGGCGGCGTCCATTTCCCCAGAATTGGAGTTGGCGGGAAATGGGAGGAAGGGCCTCTGCATAAGTTGAATGATTCGCCTGACTTGCATATGGAGGCTTCCTCTGGTTGGCGAACACCTGGGGCTTCGCTGGCATCTGAAAGTGTGGCACAAGGTCTTCGCCGATGGGCCATGGGCTCGCGGGAGGAACCATGGGATCGCAAAGGGACCATGGGTTCGCGGGAGACGCCATGGGGTCGCGAAGGACCATAGGGTCGCCAATGGCCTTGAGTTCGCCATAAGAACCATGGGTTCGCCAATGGCCATGGGTTCGCCATAAGAACCATGGGTTCGCTATAAGAACCATGGGTTCGCGAGGGACCATGGGTTCGTCATGGACCATGGGTTCGTCATGGACCATGGGTTCGCCAATGGGTCTTCGCAAGCACGGCCTCGTCTTGGAACTTGGCCTTAGCTTGGAGGAGGCGTTCAAGGTCCTCTCCTGGAGATCCGCCAAGTGTGGCTTCGCTTTGGGGCCTCGCCGTCGCTTAGAGGGTCGCTTCTTCCTCATCCGAGCCTTCGCCAAGGGTCCTTTAGACCCTCTGGAGGAATGGCTCCCCTTTATCACAAAAATGGGGCTGATGTCCACATCACATCTTCATCCATGTTCCTCGTTCTGAGAACACCACAGCAGACATGCTGTCCAAGGGAAAGACTCCCTCCACCATGGCCACCCTGGCCAGCCCTTCCATTACAGAGGCTATCAATATTGCCTCACTGGCAACACAAGATCCGGTTGCAGACTGGAGAGACCCTATTATCGCTGAGCTGAAAGCCGGCGCCACGGACCCCCAGGCTCGCAAGCGGGCCATCCGCTTTGTTCTCATTGATGAACAATTATGGCATCGCGGGTTCTCAGCACCCCTCCAAAGATGCCTCGGATACATACGAATTCACCGAACCTAGGGTATCTAGCAAGCGCCAAACGCTCGTAACATGCAACATGTAATATATACATCCATATACAATCATCACAATAATCCGAAAGTATGCACATGCAACTACAGAGCCAACCCTAGGCCTAAACGTCAAAATACCTCGCGCGGGATTCGGACCAAGTCTGCTACTGACAAAATCCCGGCCCGCAAGGTAAAGCTGCTTACTGTGTCTACCTGAAATCCAAAAACAACCCAAAAAGGGTGAGTCCTCGAAAGGACCCGTAAGGGATTTGGGGTAAGATAAGCATATGTAACCTGCAAAACAGAAAGATAGCAATATATAGAATATATGAAACGAGAATACGAGAATACCGTGCATGTAAAGATAACAGATCATAATCCCGAAGGATGTGCGATTCTAAATCGCCATAAACCCTTATAACAAATCGGAGCAACGGCCTCCCTCTAAGGAGTCGAAGCGAAGCTATTACAGAAGCATGGTGCACCAGCTGGGGTAGCGAACCCACAACCGTCGTAGGGTTAACAGACAGAGTATGCCACAAGGCATACACCTACAAATTACAGAACGTACCTTAAAGCAGAAATTTCCGAAATACCTGCAAAACAGAAGTGCAACAACACATACGCCTACAGACTACAGAATATGCCCTAGGCATATAATACCGAAATACTTGCAGAACAGAAAGTGAAACTAAACATACACCTATCTTACCAAAAATAGCAGAACCAAACCCTTACCTCACAAATCCAGAGTATTAGACTGATTCTGGACGACTTCCACACCACGACCCGAAACTCAGAAACCTCTCTTTTTCTAACTTCCGGACCTCAGAATCTGTCAATTCAAGCTAAATTAGCAACCTTACCAACCACACTACCAAACTACACCCTCGACCCCAAAACCGAAAATCCGGCAGAATTTCGGTAAAATTCCAGATTTCCACCGAAACGTCGAATTCCAGAACCAACTTAGACAATGCAAGATTATACATTGACAAACATAATCCAACAAGCAGAACTGATCAAATCCAACCTTAAACCCTTCCTCCCCGACACTTTTCCGATAAACCCGCAATATGGTAACTTTTCCATTTCTTACCCGAAATCAACGTTTCAAACTCCAAACCATACCTAAATTCAACCCCAATACCATTTTAGCATCCAATTCAACCAAAATCAAACCCCAAAATGGGAAAATAATCATTTCAACATTTCGGTTCTTCACCAATTTTTCACCAAACTTCCAATTCAATCCAAATAAGCTTCCAATTAATCATACTAACCACCAATTACACTTCTAAACCAAGAATGCTAACCAATTGCATCCAAAACAACAAAATCCAACATTGAACATCAACCTAACTTGTTTTCCATCAAATTGAATCAATACATAATCTTAGAATCTTGCTAGGATTAACATACGTGAAGCATGATTCAAGAAGACAAACACACATCATTTTAGAAAATCCCAAAAATTCGGCCAAAAGAGGGATTTTACAACCAAGGAGTTTCTCCAAAATCTAACACTTGATTATCACTCCCATACAACCCAAGAACAACATACTAAAAGATGGGAGGAAGAGAATCATCCTAGCTAGTAGCTAAGAACAAACTCATAATTCTCAAAATCTCCTCTTTTCCTTCACTAACTCATGTTTCCAACATGAAAAGAGAAGAAAGAAGGAAGCTTACCAAAGATTGATGCCAAAGCCTTGATGATTCTAGTCAAGAAGAAGAACTTCAAGCTTGAGAGCAAGCTCCCATGGTGGCGTCATCAAGTGAGGAAGAAGAAGAAGACGAAATGAAAAGAGATGAAATAATAAGCTTTTATAAAATATATATCCCATATATATTTCCTTCTCTTTTCATCTTAAATAAGAATAGGACAAGTGTCCCTTATAAGTCTCCCAAATTCTGCCGAACCTGCTGCTGCCCATGCTCCAATAATTTGTGTTTTGTAACCAAATACAAATTAACTCCCAACTTTTCCGATGATGTGATCATGGGATCCCCAAGCAACAACAAGATGACCCAGACAAAGAGGCAGTCGAGTGAAGCTCGGAGCAAACCCTTGGCGAGTGGGTTCAGAGGCCCTGGCGGCCTAATCCGATGGTCTGGCCTAATCCGATGAATAAACCCGGACATGGAAAGGGCAATGCCTTCACGCGAGGACCCTAAAAGAGGCCTCAAGGCGTAGGAGAGGCTTCGTGCAAACAGACATCCAGTGCGAAGGCAAGCCACTTTGGCAAAGCCGTCCTGTGAAGTCTCAAGGCGAAGGATGAACTGCATCATGCTAAGGCATCCGAACACAGCGAAGCCCCAGGCGGAGCCATTCTGCAAGCCCGAGGCGAGGCTAGGCTTCCCCAACAAGGGAGTTACGCGATGGCCAATCCTTCAGGCGAAGCCATCTCCATGACCCTCCCCTTTGCGAAAGCCCTCATGCAACAATGTCCACGAGAAGTCTTTAAGATACGGACGGTACTTCCTGGCGAAGCTTCCTGGCGAAGGCAAAGCCCTTAGGCGACGTCATCCCAGCCAGTCTCCTGGTAAAGGCCACGTCCACAACAAGAAGACTTCCAGTTCGACGCTAAGGGATATTCTTCTGCGGAGCCTCAGCGAAGGCGGAGCCTTCGTTGCAAGTCTCAAAGGGAAAGGCGAGGCCACTAGGCGAAGCCTCCTTTGAGAAAGTTTGCTAACAAAGGCGAGGCCTTCCGAGCCGGGTCTCCCATCAGCGAGCCCTAAAACAGAGCCACCTCGGCTTATCCAGTCGGCCAACCACTCCCGACCATTACGGCCCCTCCCGCCTTATACGCTGACACTTGGGAGCGAACTTTTGACCTTTTTATCTTTTCGTCAGACATGCATGCAAAAGTACTGTACACTTTATGGCATGCATGCGTCTTTTGTAAGAGGCTGTTCCCTTCCTTCCCTATAAAAGGAAAGACAGACTCCCAGAATAGGTAGAACATATGTAAAGCTTAAGAAGGACAATTCCTTAAGCCCGGTTCTCACCCCCCCTGCTATTTTCCGCCATCCCCCTTGATAGATTAATATCATCAAGTTTAATATCTAGTATTGCTTAATCTCGTAGTTAAGAGGTGCTAGATCTTCCATCCTCCCCAGGCTTATCGCAGATATTGCCCAACCTCGTAGTTGGGAGGTGTCGTGGCCGTCTCTATCCTTCTTTGTTCAATCGACTCCACCGAGCTAGATCTGCGCTTCCGTGCGATCTCGTGGATTCGCGTCAAGCGTACCGTGATCGTATCAAGTGGTATCGAGCCGGATCGCTTGCTTGGAGTTGTTGTGATTTCTTCAAGGTTAAACCCTTTTTATTTCTACTTGAAGAAAGATTTATCTTTGCGTTATTTTCAAACCGTGTTATACTCTGTTCGCTTATCTGTATCCCTTCCCATATCCGCTTTTCGTTTCGGTTTATCTGTTGTGTTGATTCGGTGTTAGGAGTTGTTGTTGTGTTAGCAACTTCATAAATCAAAAAGTCAAAAAAAAAAAAAAAAGAAGAAGAAGAAGAAGAAAAGAAAGCAGTTGCGGTTTTGCGAAAGTCGCAAAATCCCAGTTTTATTCAAAACCGCAACGTGCCAAGATTTATACGCTCAAAAGAGTGAGGTTGTAGTTGAAAAGTGAAGAGAAGTGGTGTATAAGGCTTGGTTGTAAAAAGCGTAGAAGAAATCGGATCTGTGTTCTTATTGTTCTTGGTGTTCATATGAATGTTCATATCTGTTCATTCCACAACTCATATGAGCAGTGACCTTGATCTAATTTCGATTTCAAATTTGAGCCAAAAGTGTTTGTGCGCCAAAACCTCATTTCTAACCCTCTTATATATCATTGCCGAAACCCCCCCCTCCATTTTAACCTAGCTTGCTTCAAGTAACTAGTACTTCTTACTTAAAGATTTTTGCATGCTATTGGTTATCTTGTGATATTCATTATCGGGTTTTGGCCTTGGAAAGAGCAAGCTCTGAGAGCTAAGCAAGAGGAAAGAAAGAAAGCCGAGTGTGACCCCTCGCGAAAGGGCAGACCCCTTCGCGGCGGAGAGAACCCCAAACACGTGAGGAGTTTGAGCGGACTAATTTTATTGTTTAAATGTGCAGGAGACCCCATGGCAGATAAATATTTCTATGGGGTTGATCTATCAGTGGGGCGATACCAGCTTGGAAAAGACTTATGGCATTGGATGGAGAAGTTGGAGTACCACTTCTGGTGCTCCCCACTTCGTGGTGAAAAAATGTTGAGCCAAGCCATAAGACGCCTAAAAGGAGAGGCCAAGGAATGGTGTCGCCGAGAGTTCTCTGACAGAGAACGGTCCGCTGAAGCCCCCATCCAGTCTTGGAGTGAGTTGAAGAGGTTGCTGTGGCGGCGATATGGACTCTGTCAGAAGAGCCACCCTCCATACTACCTCCAGGCGAGGCCCCCATGCACCACTGCACCCGGTACCCCAGTCGAGGCTCCGCCACCATACTCCACTCGGCGGGTCTTCGCCTCGGGCGAACCAACTTCCTTCCGGGAAAGGAGGCGAGGACCCCATCGCCACAAACCCCCTTGGTTGGGCCGCGCACCCCACCGCCCAATACTTGCGCAGCCCATACCTACACCACAAATCCCAACCCTCACCAAAATCCAAAAGAAGAGACTCTCGCCCAAGAGATTAGAAGGCTCAAAGATGAGTACTTAGAATATGAGCGGGCGAGAGAGAAAAGGAAAGAGAGAAGAAAAGAAAGAGCTCTCCAAAGCCAAATGAGTGAAAAGAAAGACTCACCCGGGCCTTCTACCATACCCCAAGAAGAACTAATCGTTTCATCTTCTCAAACTTGTTGTTCTTCTTTGGCTGTGCAGGAAGAAGAAGAAGCCGCGGGCGCGCGAAGAGTTGAAGAAAGCGAAGGCGCTTTGGAAGAAGGCAGAGCTCGTGCGGGAGTCCCAACTCAACCCGTACTTGAGGGAGAAGCCACACCGTTGCTGAAGGAGAAGATGATATGCGAAGCAGGACTACGTCATCCTAACTTGGGAGAAGGTAACTTGTCTCTTCCTTCCAGTAGCACAGAGTATACGCAAGAGTGCGAATCTGTGGTTTCCTTGAGTCTGCATGCTACGAACAGGGGTGATGGATCGGACATTGGTTCGACACCGCACCCATTGTTCGAATATATACACGGACCCCAGGATGCCATGTTTGACATGCTTAGAATGCATGCGTTAAGGAAAGACCCCTTTGTTCCACGAGAGACATCCATGCCTTTCCTTAACAAACATGAGCATCTTAAAATAAATCGAGCTGAAACCATGTTAATGGTTGAGGTGGAGAGAGAGGCGACTGTTCATCTCTCAACCTCTTGCTTATGCTAATGCTAGTCTCTGCGCGTTGCAGTCCGAAGTTCTTTCTACGACTAGCTTAGTTTCTTCTTCTTGGTCTCGGGAAGCACATATGCATGTGCTTGGCGAAGGTAAAGCTTCCCTTGACCCCCCCCCCCAGTTCCATGAGCAGAGGTCTAAAGTCTTTGGACCGCATGCTTTCCTTGAGTATAAAATTCTTGTTAAATGTCTACAATACTCTAGGAAGCATGTCATGAATTTTATAGACTTCTGTTCATGATCACGATGCATATAGGAGTTGTCATGCTCATGCATACATATGCATCGCCACCGCGACCCCAGTCTCCGGTTAAGTTTCATTTACTAACCTCTAATGCTCTCCAAAGTTTGTTGTGCTTGTTTTCAATTGTAGGAAAAATTTCTTCCCCTAAGATTCGAGGACGAATCTTTTTTTGAGAGGGAGGGAATGATGTGATCATGAGGTCCGCAAGCAACAACAAAATGACCCAGACGAAGAGGCAGGCGAGTGAAGCTCGGAGCAAACCCTTGGCGAGTGGGTTCGAGAGGCCTGGCGGCCTAATCCGATGGTCCTGGAATAAACCCAGGACATGGAAAGGGCAATGCCTTCACGCGAGGACCCTAAAAGAGGCCTCAAGGCGTAGGAGAGGCTTCTGTGCAAACAGACATCCAGGCGAAGGCAAGCCACTTTGGCAAAGCCGTCCCTGTGAAGTCTCAAGGCGAAGGATGAACTGCATCATGCTAAGGCATCCAGAACACTGGCGAAGCCCCCAGGCGGAGCCATTACTGCGAAGCCCCGAGGCGAGGCTAGGCTTCCCCAACAAGGGAGTTACGCGATGGCCAATCCTTCAGGCGAAGCCATCTCCATGACCCTCCCCTTTGCGAAAGCCCTCATGCAACAATGTCCACGAGAAGTCTTTAAGATACGGACGGTACTTCCTGGCGAAGCTTCCTGGCGAAGGCAAAGCCCTTAGGCGACGTCATCCCAGCCAGTCTCCTGGTAAAGGCCACGTCCACAACAAGAAGACTTCCAGTTCGACGCTAAGGGATATTCTTCTGCGGAGCCTCAAGCGAAGGCGGAGCCTTCGTTGCAAGTCTCAAAGGGAAAGGCGAGGCCACTAGGCGAAGCCTCCTTTGAGAAAGTTTGCTAACAAAGGCGAGGCCTTCCGAGCCGGGTCTCCCATCAGCGAGCCCTAAAACGAGCCACCTCGGCTTATCCAGGTCGGCCAACCACTCCCGACCATTCGGCCCCTCCCGCCTTATACGCCGACACTTGGGAGCGAACTTTTGACCTTTTATCTTTTAAATGGACATGCATGCAAAAATCTTGTACACTTTATGGCATGCATGCGTCTTTTGTAAGAGGCTGTTCCCTTCCTTCCCTATAAAAGGAAAGACAGACTCCCGAAATAGGTAGAACATATGTAAAGCTTAAGAAGGACAATTCCTTAAGCCCGGTTCTCACCCCCTGCTATTTTCCGCCATCCCCTTGATAGATTAATATCATCAAGTTTAATATCTAGTATTGCTTAATCTCGTAGTTAAGAGGTGCTAGATCTTCCATCCTCCCGGGCTTATCGCGAGATATTGCCCAACCTCGTAGTTGGGAGGTGTCTGTGGCCGTCTCTATCCTTCTTTGTTCAATCGACTCCACCGAGCTAGATCTGCGCTTCCGTACGATCTCGTGGATTCGCGTCAAGCGTACCCGTGATCGTATCAAGAAACTCATGAGAACCGATAAAACTCGGGGTAACTTGCCCCGCCTACCAAATCTTACTGTCCCTCTGATCGGTGCTACCTCCAGTCAAATTCTGCCACCAAACTCAGATTCCAGAATCTTACGGCGACGGTTCGTATAAGCAGTGGTGCAGTCGCGGTTTTGATCCGCGCCTGTAACAATCTGATCTTCGCCGTAGTCTCCTAAAAAACCTCGGGTCCCAGCTCAACCCCATCAGACGCATCTGTCCAACAGTATGGTGTCATACACCTCCTCCCGTATAACGCCTCAAATGGTGTCATGCCAATCGTAGTCTGGAAGCTGTTGTTGTATGAGAACTCTATCAAAGTAACTACTAGTCCCAAACTCCTCCAAAATCCAAAATACAGATTCGCAACATATCCTCCAATATCGAATAACCGCTCCGATTGCCCGTCCGTCTGCGGGTGATAAGCTGTATTCGGATGGAGTCGCGTGCCCAGTGCTTCATGAAAAGCACTCAACCGTCTTTGTAAACGCGGATCACGGTCAGATACAATGGAGTCTGGTACTCCATGTAATCGCATAATCTCCCCGATGTAAAGCCGGGCAAGCTTCTCTGAGGGTGCAGCGGACCGAATAGGCGAAAAGTGTGCGCACTTTGTCATGATGAGACCGTGTCAGGGGCAGTGCAGTCAGAAAGTCCATCGTAACATTACCCCACTTCCAGACTGGAATGGGCAAAGTCTGCAGTGTCCCTGCCGGTTTCTGATGCTCAAACCGCTCGGGTGTGCCTCCTCTAAAATCTCATTCCAGAACTCCTGATCCTCTGGTACAAAAAGGCGGTTTCGGAAGTATAACAATCCCTGCCTATACTGAAACGTCGGTAACAAATAAACCCTTATCTTCCCCAGATAATTTCTTCAACCCCGGATCTCTCTACCTTGCGCCTCGCGCACCCTATCAAGCCACTCAGAATGTATAGTAAGTGTATAAACCTGAGCACGCTCCCAGAGCTGCCCCCTGTGCCAAAGGCATGTCAAATCACTCTCCTCGGATCGATCCCCAACATTTCCTCCCTTAACCAACCCGGTATACTTCACCTTTCGGTGCATCGGCAACCGTGTTGCCCTTGCCAGAGATGTACCCGATACTACAATCATAGTCCTTAATGTATTCGAGCCATCTGCGCTGCCTCATATTAAGCTTCTTTTGCGTAAACAGATATTTCAGACTTATGATCAGTAAGAATCTGAAATTTATTATCAAACAGATATTGCTTCCAATGTTTCAGCGCATAAATCACTATAGCCAACTCCAGATCATGTGTCGATCGATTCAGCTCATGCGGTCGCAATGTGCCTCGACCCATAAGCTACTACAAAACGCTCATGCACCAACACACACCCCAAATCTGGATGTGGAAGCATCCGTATATATCACATACGGTAAGCTCGGATCTGGAAGAGTCGAGATCGGAGCGTTAGTCAACTGCCGTTTCAACTCCAGAAAATTCTGCTCACACCTATCGGACCGAGATAAAGCTGACCCTTCACGGTCAATCTGCGTAAGCGGAGATGCGAGAATAGAAAATCTCGGTACAAACCTCCGATAAAATCCTGCTAACCCCAGGAGCTCTTGATCTCCGCATCTGGTAGGTTGTTTCCAATCCCAAATTGCCCTCACCTTCTCTGGATCCACAGCATGACCATGCTCGAGATATAATGTGTCCCGGAAAACGACTTCCGAATCAGAACTCACACTTTGAGAATTTAGCATAAAGCTGATGTTCCCAAAGTGTCTGAAACTACCCTCGATGCTCCCGATGCGAGTCCTCATCCCTAGAATATATCGAATATCATCGATAAACACCACCGAAAAAGTGTCCAAGTACGGTCAGAACACCCGATGCATCGATCCTTGAATGCCGCTGGAGCATTGGTCAGCCCGAATGGCATGACCGTAAACCCAAAGTGTCCAAATCGGGTGCGGAAAGCAGTCTTAGGTATGTCCTCATCCTCCATCCTAAGCTGAAAGTACCCCGGATCGGAGATCAATCTTTGAGAAAACTCTCGAACCCCGAAGTTGATCAAAAGATCGTCAATCCTCGGCAACGAATACTTATTCTTCCCAGTAAGTGCATTCAACCGTCTGTAATCAATGCAAAGTCGAAGCGTCCCATCTTTCTTCTTAGTAAACAGAACCGGAGTACCCCACGGTGAAGTGCTCGGTCGGATGAAGCCCTTCTGCTGTAATTCCTCCAGCTGCTTCTTCTACTCCTGCCTCTCAGAAATAAGCATCCGATAAGGAGGAATAGATATCGGAGCAGTACCCGACTGCAGGTGGATCTCAAACACAATTTCCCGCTCTGGTGGTAATCCGGGCAACTCCTCCGGAAATACCTGCGGAAAATCTCGAACCAAAGGTAAACCATCCAACTTCAACCTAGTACCAGCCTTATTCAGATCATAATATTCCCCTACACCAACTATCGACAGCTGATCCAGAATCTGTAACTCTATATTGTCTTTGCGTGATAGTCAAACCGGTCGAGTCGTGAGAGGTAGTACCTCTCCAGGAACCATAATGGTACGGTTTGAACAATCAATGTGCACATAATTCTTGGATAACCAGTCCATCCCAAGAATAAAATCATAGTTCGGCGTGTCTAAAACCAACAGATTCGATACCATCAGATATCCGCCTACAGATATCGTACAACCCCGAACCATCTCATTGGAAAGCAGAAGCAGATAGATACGGAGATGTAACACATTTCGGTGTTACAATGGAAATAAATGTTCTGTATCCAATCTGTCTCGAACCGGTATCTCATTCAGAAATAAAGTACCCTGCAGAACTCCCTGCTGACTCGAGCCTCCCTGCTGGCTGGTACCTGACCGCTGACTAGGTCCTCCCTGACCTCCCTGATGTCTAGGGCCTCCACCCTCAAAATGGAAAACTTGTCCTGTTCTAAGCTGCTTTGTGGTGGAGGGTGGCTGAAGGCTGCTGCGCCGCTGAGGTCTCGGGCCACCTGCTGAAACCCACGCTCACACGGCGCGTTGGGCTGGGCCCGAGACTGTGAACGCTGATAACAGCCAAAACCCTGCCTTACAGACAGAGGGCAATCCAGTAACCAGTGAGTGACAGACCCGCAACGTAAACATCGGCCCTCCTGCCCGTAACAAAGTTGACCGAGGTGATACCTACCGCAAATCGGACAAGATCGTGCAGTGGTGCTCCCCTCGCTTTACTAGACTGCCCGAGCCTATTGGGCCGTCCAGAAATCTGCCGGGGTCCCTGCTGTGTGGAGCCCCTCATACTTCCCTAACCTCGCTGCGAGGTGAGGCGACTCTCAACCTCCTCTTTCATACCATGGTACCGCGATACGTAGTAAACCAGCCGGTCAAACTCTCGCTCATACTCTGCGACAATCCTGTCTCCTTGATGGAGCTCATCAAAATGTGCCTGACGCAGATCCCTGGCTACATCCCCGCTGCACTGCTGGTGGAAAATGTAGCCTCCCCCAGGAGTTTGTCAACTCCTGCAAACCAAATCTCTACTACCTCTGGCCCTCCTTGGTCATTGAACCTCGGGGGGTTCAAACTCTGAAACCTCTCCAGAAGTCTGACCTCGTCAGATTGGTGCCTCAGATCTCCCCGTCGTTAATAGGACCGACGAGAAGCCTAAGTGTCGTAGTGACCACCCTCCTCGGAGTCACTCACTTATCAAATTGAATCCATACATAAGCTTAGAATCATGCTAGGATTAACATACTTGAAGCATGATTCAAGAAGACAAACACACATCATTTTAGAAAATCCCAAAAATTCGGCCAAAAGAGGGATTTTACAACCAAGGAGTTTCTCCAAAATCTAACACTTGATTATCACTCCCATACAACCCAAGAACAACATACTAAAAGATGGGAGGAAGAGAATCATCCTAGCTAGTAGCTAAGAACAAACTCATAATTCTCAAAATCTCCTCTTTTCCTTCACTAACTCATGTTTCCAACATGAAAAGAGAAGAAAGAAGGAAGCTTACCAAAGATTGATGCCCTCGGCACCCTTGAGGGACACTCGATCTCGGATAGGGCTCGGGAGCCGCCTGAACGTCACGTGACCCGTGGATACTCTCCACCGAGGCAACTGTGGCGCACACATTGCTGCAGAGGAACTTGCCCACAAAGTACTTCGTCCAGGGTACTACTGGACTACCTTGAAAAAGGACGCCGCTGCAGTGGTCAAAACATGCAACCAGTGCCAGATCAACTCTCGCATCCGGTGATCGCCATCTACGGAATCTCCAAAGATCGACAAACCCAGTGCCCTTCACCCTGTGAAGCCTTGATCTCATTGGTCCAATGCCGACCGCTCCAGTCGGCACCGCTTCGTGGTTGCAGTTGATTATTTTTCTAAGTGGGTCGAGGTAGAAACCTTGGTCTCCATCACTTCCGCCAAGATCATCAAATTTCTATGGAAAAATCTTGTCTGCCGGTACGGCAGTCCTCGTGCTATCATCACTGATAATGGCACTCAGTTCGCCAGCCACAGTGTCCAACAATGGGCCCAGGACAATAATGTCCGCATGCTCTTCGCCCCAGTGGCGCCCCCGATCTAATGGGCAGGTTGAGGTCACCAACCGCACCCTCAAGGAGGGCCTCAAGAAGCGCCTTGAGGGGGCCAAAGGCCGCTGGGTAGATGAACTCCCAAGTGTCTTGTGGGATTACCGCACCACAACGCGCACTCCAACAAGTGAAACGCCTTTCTCCCTGGTATATGGCGTAGACGCTCTTCTGCCTATTGAAGTAGACCTCCCAACGATCCGTATGATCAACTTCACTGACGAAGCCAATGCTCAAGGGCTTCGTGCCAAACTCGATTTGCTCGAGGAATTGCGCGAGGGCTCTTGCCTTCGCATGTTCGCCCTCAAACAGAGGCTCAGTCTTCATCACAATGCCAGGGTGAAACCCAAGGCACTACAACAAGGGGGGCTTGCCTTGCTCAAGTCCGCCCTCACCGCTCGCGACCCCAAACAGGGTGTCTTGCGACCCAACTGGGACGGACCCTATATTGTTCATAAACAAGTTCGCCCAGGAGTCTATGAACTACAAGACCATGATGGTCGTCTTCTTCCCCGCAACTTTCATGCGGATGACTTACGCCCATATTACGTGTAAGTCCTCAGTCTTACGTCTTCAATTCAATAAAGTACATGTGTATTTCTCCCTCTCTTGCAGCATTACATGGCATTACAAATGCCCTCTCAATCGCCCTCTGAACCCGACCGGTCAGACTGGCCACTCGCCTAAATCACGGCATCAGACCTTGTCAGGTCCCACTTTCGCACCCACACAAAGGGAAGCCCCCTGCGGTCGCACCAGGTAGTTGCGGGTCTCATCCCCAACTGACCTTCAACTCGCCCCGCCCCAAGGGTAACCCCCTTGCGCTGCGGAAGGGTAACCCCCTTTTGGCTCCTTCAGGGAGGTCCCTGTGTAAGTCGCCCTCGCGCGCCACACCGGACCTCCCGCACGGACTCCTCCACACAGGTAGTTGCGGGTCTCATCCCCAACTGACCTTCAACTCGCCCCGCCCCAAGGGTAACCCCCTTGCGCTGCGGAAGGGTAACCCCCTTTTGGCTCCTTCAGGGAGGTCCCTGTGTAAGTCGCCCTCGCGCGCCTCACCGGACCTCCCGCATGGACTCCTCCACACAGGTAGTTACGGGTCTCATCCCCAACCGACCTTCAACTCGCCCCGCCCCAAGGGTAACCCCCTTGCGCTGCGGAAGGGAAACCCCCTTTTGGCTCCTTCGGGAGGTCCTGTGTAAGTCGCCCTCGCGCGCCACAGACGACCTCTCGCACGGACTCCTCCACATAGGTAGTTGCGGGTCTCATCCCCAACTGACCTTCAACTCGCCCCGCCCCAAGGGTAACCCACTTGCGCTGCGGAAGGGTAACCCCCTTTGGCTCCTTCAGGAAGGTCCCTGTGGAAGTCGCCCTCGCGCGCCACACCCGCCCTCCCGCACGGACTCCTCCACACAGGTAGTTGCGGGTCTCATCCCCAACTGACCTTCAACTCCCCCGCACCAAGGGTAACCCCCTTGCGCTGCGGAAGGGTAACCCCCTTTTGGCTCCTTCAGGAAGGTCCTTGTGTAAGTCGCTCTCGCGCGCCACACCGGGCCTTCCGTACGGGCTCCTCAACACAGCTACGGGTCTCATCTCCTAGAACTCCAACTGGCTCTTCACTTGTCTCAGCAAGTGCTCCACTGCCTTCGCAATCGCGCGACTTCGGGCTCAAGGTAAACTGAGCTTTACTTCATTCTTATCATATAAATGATGAGCACTCTGTAGGTATCTTCTACTTGGTACACTGTACACTACCCAAGGGCTTACTCCCTGAAGGATCGCCAGGAAGGTCTCTGTGTGAGCCGCCTTCGCGAGCCCCAGCAGACCTTCCACATGGAAAAATCTTATCCATGGCCTTCAAAGGCCCCGCCTCTGCGAACCCTAAATGGGTCCTCAACTTGTCTCAACAAGTGGTCTCTGCCTCCAATTTGCTCCAACAAGAAAACCCACAAATTGTCTAGAAAGATATTTGTGGCCCCGCCGTTGCGGATTTCAAGTACATCGCCACTATGAACTCAAGCTGAATTTCCAGCTTCTTGACAAGTGATCTCTGTGGCTTCGCCGTTACGAACCCCAGCAGACCTCTCGCCACAAACGGGACTTAGCCTACGGTTGATAACCTGGCTAACGTACCCTACACTGCTATCGCAAGACAAAAGCGAGACTACAAAACAATGAAGGTAAAATGAAATTTTACTTCATTTACTACTATTAAAATATGCATGAGTGCAGGTGTCCTTGGTACACAAAAGAGGGGGGGTCATCCACAAATTGGAGCCTCCGCCCTAGTCCAGCATGGCATACCATGCATCTCCCATCTTCTTCCCCTGCTCCCCCCAGTTGAGCAGGGCCTCTACTGCTGGATTGCTGGTGTTTGCAGCATCCAGAATCCCAAGGCTTAGCTCTGGGAACGCTTGCTCCACTTGGAAGAGGCATCGCAGCCAGCCCTCCTCATAGGCCTGCGCCCCTGCTTCACCTAGAGCTTGGATTTCTCCAAGCTTCTCCATCAATCGAGGCATACTCTGTGGGATGGACACCTTGATGGTAGAGGACTCCTCTGTGGGATGGACACTGCAAAAGGAGGAAGGCCCGAGCCTTCTCTGTCACGACCACCCCGCCCGGTTGCGGAGCATCGAGCTCAAACAGCATAATAATCGATGCAACCTACAACTTACACAAGGCAAGCATACATAAAAGTCTAACTTCTACCAAACATGCAGTTCATGGTGTGTCAACCATCAATCATCACTACCAACACCGAAAACACCAAGTCTGAAATATAGCAATTCCAAAATAGGCAAGTCGGGGCTCCGCCCACGACTCAGAAGACAAACAAGCAGAATATATCTCAATATATATACAACATATACAAAACCATGATCTGATCTACATGCATGCAGCTACAGCTACAGAGCCATTAAACAAAATCCTATAAATACCTAAGCGCGGAATCAGAAGCCTCTCACTCGAGGATCTCCGCACGTGGTACTGTTGCTGCAACCAAAACCCCAAAATCGTGAGAAGCACCGCGGATCTCTACTCCCCCGGTTGCTTGTCAGGACGGCCTGAAAGTGGTAAACAGATAAAAGGGTGAGTCCTCGAAAGGACCCAGTAAGGGCTAATGGTAAAACGTAGTTTGCCCAAGTGGCAACAAGATGAACTCGCAAAATGTAATATCACAAGTATATATAGAAACATATGAACATCTAACGTAAGGTAAACCGGAATCCCAATCATATGCGGTCCAACCGCCAGAACGACCCAAAACGACAGCCCTCTCACAGAGGTCGAATATACGAATGCGATGCAAGCAGAAAACACGGTACCGGCTGAGGTCGCGATCCCCAAACTGTCGTAGGGTCACAGAAGTATATCGGCACCCCAAGTGCGGATATACACAAAATGTCGGCACCCTCCAGTGCGGACACAAGCAATGTCGGCACTCCGGTGCGGATACGCGAAATGCATCCAAGGAGCACCCGTGGCCTCTCTGACCATCCGGGTCTCGTCACAGAACAGAACATATAATAATAATGCACAAAGATAAACGGCAGTATCATCACCTGATAAACATATACAGAACGGAATAGGAACCCGGGGCCTCCAGGGTCACCCGGGCCTCGAAACAGATCAAACATACATTTTACCATTTGACGGGTCTCGGGATCACCGAACCACCGCCCTCACCCGGAACCCGCCTCAACTAAACCCGATACACATAATATATCTCCATAATATATAACGAGAGAAGTTGAGCCCTTACCTCGAAACGCCGCCCGCAAAGACAAAACTCGGGAAATCCCGATTCCCGGCCCGAAACGTAAAACTTGGCTCTTACGGTCCCACGCTACTCCAACCACGCAGAATCAAGTGTACAACCATAATTGAGTCGAACACATCCAAACAAACCCCGAACCAACTCCCGCACAATCCCGCACTTTCCCTAAAATATTCACAGAAAACTCTGTTTCACGAACCGAGCCTGAACATTGTTATTCATACACCACCAAACCCATTCCAACCTTTAAACCCACATTCCAGACACTTTTCCTGGAAAACCCGCATAAACCTAACTTTTCCTATCATTGTCCGAAAATGATGTTTCAAACACCATTACGAACCTACTTCCATCCACAATACCAATTTAGCATCCAATCCAACCAAAACAAACCCCAACATGGAAAAAGAATCATTTCTAGTTTCGGTTCTTCACCCAAATTTCACCCAACTTTCATTTCAATCCAAACAAAGTTCCATTTGCACTCTTTAATCACCAATTACAATTCTTAAGCAAGATTACCAACCAATTTCCACCTAAACAACCAAAATCAACATAAACCCTAACTTGATAAATTCGGCCAATTGGGGGTTTTTTACTCAACTTGTTTTCCATCAAATTAAAACCATAGATTGTCTTAGAATCATGCTAGGAACAACATACTTGAAGCATGATTCAAGAACACAAACACACACAATTTTGGAAAATCACCCTCAATTTCAGCACCCTTAGGTTTCCATCTTCCATGGAGTTTTTCCTACATCCAACCATAGATTCCTACTCCCCTCAAGCCCAAGAACAACATACTAAAAGATGGGAGGGAGAGGATCACCCAAACACATAGCAAAGAACAACCCAAATTTCGGTTTCAAGCTCTCTTTTCTTCACTAAACCTTGTTTTCAACTTGAAAGGAAGATGAAAGGGAGAAGCTTACCAATTCTTGAACCCAAATCCTTGAAGTTTCAGCAAAGAAGAGTGAAGAACATGGAGCTTAGAGAGGGTGGTTATGGCGGCAGGAAAGGAAAGGAAGAAGAAGAAAGAAATGAAATTAAAATGATTTTTAAGTGATTTTTAGCCTTATATACTTCTTTCCTTTTCCACATAAATGAAAATTGGACAAGTGTCCAACCCAAATAGCTGCTGCCGACTTAAGCCCAAGTCTGGCCCAAAATATTAATGACTTTTGGGTTAATAACAACTTAACCCCCCAATTCTCCAAATCTTTGCAATTAAACCCCAAATATAAGTAACGAACCCCAAATGTAACCAAAACTGACCACAACCCTCAGAATATCATAACATTCATAAAACATTTTTCAAATATTTATTTACCATTCCAGAGTGTCCTACCGAACTCGCTGAACCCGAATGAATCCCGGCGTGGCCGCATAATAACCTGAACCACAACCCGTCACGACAAAATTCCACAAAAATAACCATAAAATCCACCTTAAAATATAACATGACTTACCACTGGAGCCGTCGGAGAAATTCCATCCCGAGCCCCGGGATTCCGCCGAGCCCGGGAGTCGCCGGGACCGCACGTCCCGCCCCCAAAAATATGCTTCGTAAAACTCTCCGGGACGCTCCCACGATTCCAAATATGTGAACGGTTTCCCAATCTGAGGTCCCGGGAGTGCTACCGAGCCCGGCCAGACGTCCCGAGACAACCCCTACCCGAAAAATATTTTCAGCGAATACGTCCGGGGACCCACACGACCTCAAATCCCGAAGGATTCCCAGAAATAAAGCTCAGATAAGTCTCGGGAGCCATTTAACCACCCAAAAACGTGACCCGTAGGCCGAAACCGGAGCCCCGGGTCACCCGGGTCACAACCCGCTCGGGGTGACCGTAACATTCTCCCCCCCTTAGAACTCTTGGTCCTCCAAGAGTAACCTGAACCATACGGGTGTTACTACCGACCAGAATATATATATTTCGTTTACTAAGCATAACCAAACCACCGTCACTGGTGCGGCGGGAGTGGTAGTTTAGACTACCATCCAGAGCCTCTCAGCGGCGTCCCACCCTCCGGGTGCATCTTGTTGCGCCCCGAGTCAGTTGCCGGTATTTCTACCTGACAACTCCAGACAGTATCGAATTTATACTTAACAAACACTCGATATATACCAATACAAAAGCATTAAACACTACAAACATTCTGGAAAGTAAAGCCGATCCACATGCTATCCTACCAACTCGTTACAAACTTTTACAGAAAACGACAACCCATACATTAACTCTTCCCCTTTCTACCCACTCTGACCGTTCCCTGAGTAGCTGCTACTTTGCTAAACCCTGACACCAAACTCAAACCCCAGATCCCAAAGACATTTATTTACAACTGAAGTGGTGCAGTCATTCGCGGTCTCCATCCGTGCCTGAATCATCCTGATCTTTGCTGTGGTCTCCTCAACAATTGAATCATCCGCTCTGATTTTCCATCGGGTTGGAAATGATGAGCTGTACCCAGATGGAATCACGTGCCCGAAACCTTATGAAAAGTACTCCGTAACTGCGAGAAAAATGCAGATCGCGATCGATACAATGGAGTCCGGTACTCCATGCAATCGCACAATTTCCCGCCCGCACTAAAATGCCGGTAGTAATGCTCCTTTATTCTCTCCGCACAACTTCCTCAAACCCAGATCCTTCTCTCGTGCCTCACGCACTCCATCCAGCCTCCCTAAAGGAGTGATCAAAGTGTTGACCTGAGTGTACTCCCAAAACTCCCACGTGTGCCAAAGGTACCCCAAACCATCTTCCTGAATCAGCTGAAAACCCATGTCCTCCGATGATGTGTCCCAGAAAAGCAGCCTCTCGAATCCAGTAGTCGCACTTCGAAACCTTAGTGTAAAACCAATGTTCCCAAAGCGCTTGCAGAATAACTCTTGGCTGTTCCTCGATGCGAGCCTCCATCCCGAGAGTAAATCGAGAAAATCCCGATGAACACTCCCAAAAGAGTCGAAGTACGGTCGGAACACCCAGTTCATCATGTCCATGAACGCTGCCGGTGCGTTGATTAGTCCGAACGGTGCAACCGTATTCTCGCAGTGCCCAAATCGAGTAAACAAAGTGGTCTTCGGTTTATCCTCCTTCTGAAATTCGTCCAACTGCTAGTCCAGCTCAACCATCTCCACTATCAACATCCGATATGGAGGAATAAAAATTCGAGTGGAATCCAATTGCAGACGAATCTCAAGCACGATTTCCCGCTCTGGTGGCATCCCGGTAAATCCTCCGGGGATATTTGCGGGAAATCCCGAACCGCTGGAATCCTATCCAGGCTCCAACCGAGCATCTGCCATGGCCAGATTGTAGTACTCCTCCGAATCCACTGTCGGAACCTGATCCCAAAACCTGCAGCTCCATGCTACTCCTTACCACCTCTACCCCATTAGAACCCATGAGAGGTAACACCTTTCCAGAAACTGTAATACTACGGTTAGCACAGTCAATGCGCAAGGAACTCTTGAACGGACCAACCATCCCAATAATAACGTCATCCTTCCTCTGTCTGCCAAAGATAGCACACAGTCCCGTGCCATCTCATAGGAAAACAAACCCGGCTCCCAGCCGTTTGTACCGGAATCATTTGGCAGCTCACTGCTAGCCAAACGCAGAAATTCGGCACACTTCTGTGCCAAAATCGAAACAGACTCTTCAGTACCAAGTACATCATAAACAGATGTGTCGTTCAGAAACAGATTACCTTGTAATGCCCCACGCTGCACAATGCCTCCCTGTTCATTTTGGAAACCGCATTCGGCTCGAGCTGTCGAGGCGAAGGGGGTGATCAAACGGAAGTCGCCCGTTGGTCTCGGAATGCCCTCCCCGTGAATCGCACCCTCGGTGATGTGCTACAATTCCTGGGAAATTGGGAGCCGCTAAAGCAGTAGTCTACACAGTCTACACTGTCACCTCGTCTGCCACCTCTCAATTCGCCCACCATAGAACCTGGAAGCTGGTTCCCTTGTCCAGTCATTCATTATTTTCCTTTACCATTTTTCTTCTATATAAGGCAGCTTGTAACCATTGTAAAGGCAGAACATATTATTGAATTTAAGAATTCGGCTGAAAAACACTCCCGGGGAGTCGTTGGCTTTTGTGTTCTCTTTTCTTGCATTCCATCTCCTTAAGTGATCCGTGCAAGAGGATCCAACATAATATCTAGTATTGTTTGAACTTGTATTCAAAAGGTGCTAGATTCCATCTTCATTCCTAGGCATTTTCAAGGGCATTGCCTCACCTCGTAGTGCGGAGGTTCCCTTGGCCGACTCTGTGTTTCCTTCGTTTCTTTCCCTGTTTCGTTTCCTTTTCTTCTGGAAACCGCCTCCAACGAGCTAGATCCGAGCTCGTGATCACTCACTCCTCTGTGACCATATCAGTTGGGTTCAGAGCGTGACCGTGATCACATCAAGTGGTATCAGAGCCAAAGCGCTCATTGGAGGTACCGTATCAGTTGTTTGTTTTCTTCAAGTAAAACCATTGCCTTCTTTCTTACGCTTGAAGAAAAACGTTTTGTTGTTGTTCAAGAGAAACCGAAAACAGTTGTGTTTGTGCGCTGTTCATGTGACTAGAGCAAAAGTGCATATCTGAATGCCGAACATTGAAGTTGTGTGAAAAGAGAAGTGGTTTCAGATTTGTTGTGGAGAAAGTATTATCTTGTGTTGTTTAAGAGCAAAAGAAAAGGTTGTTGAAGAAAAAGAAAATGATGAACAAGTTCATGTGTTCTTGAGTGTTCTTGGTATTCTTGAGATGTTCATATGAAGTTCATACCAAACTCATATGAATAGTACTTTTGATCCAAAAATATTTTATGAACTTGCACAAAAGGTGTTTGTGCTTATAAAGAGCCTTTTCTACCTCACTCCTAACTTCTTTCAACCCCCACCTCACCTTCAACTCTCAAAAGCTAGTTGCTAGTAACTAGTTATCTTTGTGATTTGCAAGTTTCGGATTTCACTAGAGATTATTGCTTGTTCCTACTTGTATGTTTGCATTTGATCTGAAGTTGAGTGTGATCAAGTTAAGAGAATTTGTGAAAGCCTTGTGTGGAGAATCAAGAGTGAAACCGTGTGTCCCTAATCACAAATGGAGTGCTCACCTAAGACACGTGAGGAGACTTGAGTGGAACTAATTTTATTGTCTAAGTGTGTAGGTGTGCCAAATGGAGGAAGAAAACCTGCATTTCATTGGTTTTCATCCCTTGAAAGGGAGGCGCAAACTTGAAGATGAATTATGGCAATGGATCGAGGAATTGGAATACCACTTTTGGTATTATCAATTTCATAAAGAAGAGAGGATAGACCTTGCCATAAGGTGTCTAAAGGGAGAAGCCAAAAGATGGTGGCGACAAGATTTCGCTCAAAGAGAGCACTACAATGAAGCCTCCATTCGAACTTGGAGCGGATTGAAGAGGCTGCTAGTGGAAAGATATGGTTCACCTCGAGAAGAGCCACCCTCCCCGTTCCACTCCCAAACAAGAAGGCCCCCTCTCGGCCTACATCCTCCACCCACATTCAGAGCCATAGTCGGAGGAGACCGAGCCCCACACCTCCACAAACACTATCGGCCGAGCCATGTACTCCACCGCCCAACACTTGCACCACCCAAACTCCTTCCCCAAACCCAAGTCCTCGCCAAGATTCAAGTGAATATCTTTCTCAAATGATTGAGAATCTGAAGAAGGAGTTTGAAGAATATGAGAGAGAAAAAGAAAAAGAAAGAGAGAAGAAAGGAAAGGGCTCTCCTTAGCCAAACAAGTGAAAAGGATCTTGCACCCGAGCCTTCAACCAATCTCCAAGAAGAATTAACCATTTCATCTTCTAAATCTTGTTATTCTTCTTTATTTGTGCAAGAGTTTGAAGGAGAGACGGACACGGATGCGCCATGCCTTGAAGAAGAAAGATTTTCGGTTTCGAAGGAGGATCCTCCCTCCCCTAACTTGGGGAGAGGTAATTTATCCTTTTCTTTTGATGGTGATAGTAAACATGCTTGTGATGCTTTATCGCCTTCGCATGAACATAAGCATGACATTAATGAGGAGAATGCTTTGAATGAACTTATGCCTGCTTCCATGAATGAGGTATTACCCTTGGATGAGGATAGTGAGCCTAATGACTTGTGCGACCGGTCGATGATACATCTTCTTTTGAGTATGAAATTGAAGAAGAAATTAGTGAGGGTAAAGGAGGCATACACTATTTTCTTCCTCATGATTGGTTTAATGAGCATAATTATTATCATGATGAGATACATGATCATGATTCCTATTTTTTTGATCATAAGAATGAAAGGCCTAGGCTCACATTTGACCCCGGAATACTAGAAACTGAGCGTAAGGTAGAAGTGAAGAGAAAGGGCGGATTGTCCATCTCAAATCCTTCGAACCCTTTTTGGGACTTTGATGTTTACCGCTTTAGTCCACTAACCCTTAATGCCTCTTCAAGTTTATTGTGGTGTCTTAAGATTTGTAGGGACAATTTCCTTATGAATCCGAGGACGGATTCTTCTGAAGAGGAGGGTATGATGTGGACATCGCCCTATTTATGAGTTAAGAGGCAACCATTCCTCCGGAGGGTCTAAAGGGCCCTTGGCGAAGGCATGGACGAAGAAGAAGTCGCATTCTAGGCGTCGGCGAAGCCCCGGAGGCAAAGTCGTGCTCGCAAGGATCTTGGCGAACCCAGGCCCCATTGGCGAGCCCTTGGCCTTTGGCGAAGTCATGGTCTTGGCGAAGCCATGCTCATTGGCGAACCCATGGTCCATAGCAAAGACCCTGAACAATACTTCCAGACGCAAGCGAAGCACAGGTGCTCGCCAAGCAGAGGAGGCTTCCATACGCAAGTCAGGCGACCCCTTCAACTTGTGCAGAGGCCCTCTTTCTCCCATTTCCCGCCAAACTACAATTCCTGGGAAATTGGGAGCCGCTAAAGCAGGTAGTCTACACAGTCTACACTGTCACCTCGTCTGCCACCTCTCAATTCGCCCACCATAGAACCAGGAAGCTGGTTCCCTTGTCGATCATTCATTATTTTCCTTTACCATTTTTCTTCTATATAAGGCAGCTTGTAACCATTGTAAAGGCAGAACATATTATTGAATTTAAGAATTCGGCTGAAAAACACTCCCGGGGAGTCGTTGGCTTTTGTGTTCTCTTTTCTTGCATTCCATCTCCTTAAGTGATCCGTGCAAGAGGATCCAACATAATATCTAGTATTGTTTGAACTTGTATTCAAAAGGTGCTAGATTCCATCTTCATTCCTAGGCATTTTCAAGGGCATTGCCTCACCTCGTAGTGCGGAGGTTCCCTTGGCCGACTCTGTGTTTCCTTCGTTTCTTTCCCTGTTTCGTTTCCTTTTCTTCTGGAAACCGCCTCCTTCGAGCTAGATCCGAGCTCGTGATCACTCACCGTGATCACATCACTCGGGGTGTGTTGGGCTGGAACCAAGACTGCAGACGTAAAACACTGCCGGATCCCTATCTCAGCGTCAGAAAACAATCCCGTATCCAGTGGTTATCTGTCCCACATCGCAAGCACTACCCCGACTGCCCGTAGCATGGCCGGCCGGGGTGCTGCCTGCCACAACTTGAACAAAACTGAACTATCACAGTCACCCAGCTGCCCCTGCTACTCTGCCCAGTCCTGCTTGTCTTCTCCGTAAACCTCGACGAACTCTGCTGTACAGAACCTCTCCCCCTATCTCAAGATCGGTGTGGTAGGTACCGACTCTCAACCTCCTCCTGCTCGTACTCTCCGATAGTCATGGTGCCTTGCTCCAAATCATCAAACCGCGATCGCCGGAGATCCCCGACTACATCCCCGATGTCTGCTGATGAAAGTAGTAAGCAACTGCTCCCAGATAAGGTCCAGGTTCTGTCCACCATCCCGTGCTGTATCAGCTCTCAAACGGCCCTTCAGGCTCCTCCACCAGTGATCTGCACTATCCTGCAGATTAAACGTCGCCAGTGAGACTTTAACCTCTGATGGAAGGTGTAGTCTCCCAAGGAGCTTGTCAACTCCCGCAAACCATGCCTCAGCCGCCTCAGGTCCTCCACGGCCGTTGAACCTCGAGGGGTTCAAACGCTGAAACCGCTAGAGTCTGATCTCGTCAGACTGATGTCTCTGCTACTCCCGTTGTTGGTGGGTCCGACGAGAAGGACTGGTATCATGCCGACCACCCTCCTCAGAATCACTATCCTGCTGATTCTGAACCCTGAGGTGGCTGCTACTCACCTCCCTATCCGGCTGCCTCTGCTGTGGTCTGGCCCGACCTCCGCGTGCCTGCTGCCGCCCCTGTACCCGCTGGGCTGGCAGAATAGTACTCAGCAACTGCTGCACCTGACCCAAAACCTGTATCACATCAGGCATGGGTCCCTCTAACTGCTGGGAATGCGGGGGGGGGGGGGGGTGAATGTGACTGCTCAGACTCTGGGTCCCCTTGAACCCGTCTCCGAACTCTCGGAGGTGTGGGATCCCGGTCCTGACCCTCCGGTTCTTGCTCACGCTGACGGCGTGTTCTAACCATACCTAAAAACAAACCAACCCAAAACCATATAATCCAACAATTAACCCTCTCTCTTCCTAAAGCTAGCAGCAGTATTCTATGGCTCTGTAGTGTAATGCAATGCATGATGCAAGGATTCCTTTCAGAATCCCGAAACCAAATAATAAACCTTAAACATAGAATCAGATCATGCTTGTAACACAGAATCACTTCATATAATACCCCACACCTTCCAAAATGCTCCAAAGAACCGCCCGCTGCTCCACACGCATTCCGAAACGGTTCAAATAAGGAGTTGATCAGGCTCCATACCAAACCGCCCCAGAATGGAGTGTAAACCAGTAGCTTCCCCTTCGAAGTCATTACTAGTAGAACTTACCCACGAACTAGCATGACTTACTCCAAAAGTCCACCCTTGGACTTGCATGCTTGCCTTCCACCACTCATATTGAACTGACCATACTTTACCTCTTGGGTCACTTTGACCCGACCTGCTCTGATACCAACTTGTCACAGCCACCCCGCCCGGTTGCGGAGGCGGAGCCGGCCGCGGCGTCGGAAGCAGGAATTACGGTGGAAAACGCGGCAGCGGAGCATCAAGCTCAACAACATAATAATCGATGTAACGACTAGCAACCTACAACTTACACAAGGCAAGCATACATAAAAGTCTAACTTCTACCAAACATGCAGTTCATGGTGTGTGAACCATCAATCATCACTACCAACACCGAAAACACCAAGTCTGAAATATAGCAATTCCAATATAGGCAAGTCGGGGCTCCGCCCACGACTCAAAAGACAAACAAAGCAGAATATATCTCAATATATACAACATATACAAAAGCATGATCTGATCTACATGCATGCAGCTACAGCTACAGAGCCAATAAACAAAATCCTATAAATACCTAGCGCGGAATCAGAAGCCTCCCACTCGAGGATCTCTGCACGTGGTACTGTTGCTGCAACCAAAACCCCAAAATCGTGAGAAGCACCGCGGATCTCTACTCCCCCGGTTGCTTGTCAGGACGGCCTGAAAGTGGTAAACAGATAAAAGGGTGAGTCCTCGAAAGGACCCAGTAAGGGCTAATGGTAAAACGTAGTTTGCCCAAGTGGCAACAAGATGAACCTGCAAAACAGAATATCACAAGTATATATAGAAACAAATGAACATATAACATAAGGTAAACCGAAATCCCAATCATATGCGGTCCAACCGCGAGCGACCAAAATGACAGCCCTCTCGAAGAGGTCGAATATACGTAATGAGCGAGCAGAGCGAAAGCACGGTACAGGTGGTCGCGATCCCCAAACTGTCGTAGGGTCACAGAAGTATATCGGCACCCTAAGTGCGGATATACGCAGAATGTCGGCACCCTCCAGTGCGGACACAGAACAGAAGTATCGGCACTCCCGGTGCGGATACGCAGAACAGATCCAAGGAGCACCCGTGGCCTCTCTGACCATCCGGGTCTCGTCACAGTACAGAACATATAATAATAATGCACAAATATAAACAGAATTATCATCTCCTGATATACATATAAAGAACGGAATAGGAACCCGGGGCCTGCAAGGTCACCCGGGCCTCGAGACAGAACAAACATACATTTTACCATTTGACGGGTCTCGGGATCACCGAACCACCGCCCTCACCCGGAACCCGCCTCAACTAAACCCGATACACATCATATAACTCCCAGAATGTATAACGAGAGAAGTTGAGCCCTTACCTCAGAAACGCTGCCCCGCAGCACAAAACTCGGGAAATCCCGATTCCCGGCCCGAAACGTAAAACTTGGCTCTTACGGTCCCACGCTACTCCAACCACGCAGAATCAAGCTGTACAACCATAATTGAGTCAGAACACATCCAAACAAACCCCAGAACCAACTCCCGCACAATCCCGCACTTTCCCTCAAAAATTCACAGAAAGCTCGGTTTCACGAACCGAGCCTGAACATTGTTATTCATACACCACCAAACCCATTCCAACCTTTAAACCCACATTCCAGACACTTTTCCTGGAAAACCCGCATAAACCTAACTTTTCCTATCATTGTCCGAAAATGATGTTTCAAACACCATTACGAACCTACTTCCATCCACAATACCAATTTAGCATCCAATCCAACCAAAAACAAACCCCAACATGGAAAAAGAATCATTTCTAGTTTCGGTTCTTCACCCAAATTTCACCCAACTTCCATTTCAATCCAAACAAAGTTCCATTTGCACTCTTTAATCACCAATTACAATTCTTAAGCAAGATTACTAACCAATTTCACCTAAACAACCAAAATCAACATAAACCCTAGCTTAATAAATTCGGCCACATGGGGGTTTTTTTACTCAACTTGTTTTCCATCAAATTAAAACCATAGATTATCTTAAATTCATTCTAAGAACAACATACTTGAAGCATGATTCAAGAACACAAACACACACAATTTTGGAAAATTTCCCACAATTTCGGCACCCTTAGGTTTCCATCTTCCATGGAGTTTTTCCTACATCCAACCATAGATTCCTACTCCCCTCAAGCCCAAGAACAACATACTAAAAGATGGGAGGGAGAGGATCACCCAAACACATAGCAAAGAACAACCCAAATTTCGGTTTCAAGCTCTCTTTTCTTCACTAAACCTTGTTTTCAACTTGAAAGGAAGATGAAAGGGAGAAGCTTACCAATTCTTGAACCCAAATCCTTGAAGTTTCAGCAAAGAAGAGTGAAGAACATGGAGCTTAGAGAGGGTGGTTATGGCGGCGGAAAGGAAAGGAAGAAGAAGAAAGAAATGAAATTAAAATGATTTTTAAGTGATTTTTAGCCTTATATACTTCTTTCCTTTTCCACATAAATGAAAATTGGACAAGTGTCCAACCCAAATAGCTGCTGCCGACTTAAGGCCCAATTCTGGCCCAAAACATTAATGACTTTTGGGTTAATAACAACTTAACCCCCCAATTCTCCAAATCTTTGCAATTAAACCCCAAATATAAGTAACGAACCCCAAATGTAACCAAAACTGACCACAACCCTCAGAATATCATAACATTCATAAAAAAATTTTCAAATATTTATATACCATTCCAGAGTGTCCTACCGAACTCGCTGAACCCGAATGAATCCCGGCGTGGCCGCATAATAACCTGAACCACAACCCGTCACGACAAAATTCCACAAAAATAACCATAAAATCCACCTTAAAATATAACATGACTTACCCTGGAGCCGTCGGAGAAATTCCATCCCGAGCCCCGAGAGTCGCCCGGGACCGCACGTCCCGTCCCAAAAAATATGCTTCGTAAAATTCTCCGGGACGCTCCCACGGTTCCAAATATGCGAACGGTTTCCCAATCTGAGGTCCCGGGAGTGCTACCGAGCCCGCTGTACGTCCCGAGACAACCCCTCGGCCCTGGAAAATATTTTCGGCGAAAACGTCTGGGGGACCCACACGACCTCAAATCCCGAAGGATTCCCAGAAATAAAGCTCAGATAAGTCTCGGGAGCCATTTAACCACCCAAAAACGTGACCCGCAGGCCGAAACCGGAGCCCCAGGTCACCCGGGTCACAACCCGCTCGGGGTGACCGTAACATTCTCCATCTCCCATACTGAGGCCACCGCTTTCTCAAGATCAGTGGCGACCTCCAGGTGTGCCTTCGCGGCAGCCTCAGCAGCAAGCCTGCCCTCCTCTGCCTTCTTCTCCGCCAACTGGACCTGTGCGATGGCCTGGCGCTTCGTCTCTTCAGTTGTAGCCTCTGCCAGCTCAATTTTGGCCTTCGCCTCCGCAAGGGCAGCTTTTGTTTCAGACTCCAAGGAGAGGAATGACTCCTTCATGACAGCAGCCCCAATCTGGCTGGCTCCCAACTCTGCTTCCTGTTGAAGGAAACGGTGCTGAAACGCATCGATCAGACGGACCTGCTCCCACCGGCGCATCCTGCAAGCGGTCCGCTCCTTGTTAAGGAAGTCACACCAAGTCTCCAGTTGGGCCACACGCTTGGCCTGCTCCTCTTGGAGCACCTCCTCCCTTCTTTGGCTGGCTTCCAGCTCTTTCCTGAGGGACGCAATCTCTGCTACTTGGGCGTCGTCCCGCCTGTTGGCATACTGATATGATCACGGCCGTTACACCGCGATCAACCGGCGCCGATCTAGCTTGAGGGAGGCGGTTTCCGGCCAGAATGGAAACGGAACAGAGGAAGAATACGAAGGAAGAACAAAGTCGGCCAAGGGAACCTCCTCACTACGAGGTGAGGCAATGCCCTTGAAAATGCCTGGGAAAGGAAATGGGATCTAGCACCTCTTGATTACAAGATCAAGCAATACTAGATATTATAGTTGGATCCTCTTGCATGGATCACGAAGGAATGTGGGAGTGCAAGATATGAGAACACAAAACCAATCTCTTCAAGAGTTTTGATTTCTAAATATATTCTGCGTTCATTCGGTTACAAGCCTTCCTTATATAGGTTGAAAGGGGAAGAAAGAACTTGACTTTGACTTAGGGAACCGTCTCCTTGATTTATGGTGGGCGACGTGAGAGGAGCAGATGATGGGTGACATTGTAGGCTAAGCTGCTCCTGTCACTTCCATTTGTCCAGAAATTACAGTTGGCGGGAAATGGGAGGAAGTCTTCTTCATATTGGCGAATACACAGGGGCTTCGCTTGCACGAGAGTCTTGCGTTGGGGTTCCGCCATAAGCCCTTGCGAAAGGCCTCCCCTTGGGGTGGTGCCTTACTCGGAATTACGTGAAGGGCCTTCGCCGCATGTCCTCGCGCAAATGGTCTCGTCTTGGGGCCTCGCTTGCTTCGGGAGTTTTGCGAGGGGTATTGTCTTTACCTTTCTTGACCCGACTCACATTTAAGACACCAATGGGGTTCGCGAACTCTCCTTCTTGGGGGTTGCCGAGTCGGCGAAGCTGCAAGGTCCTTCCTTGTGTCTCCGCTTGTTCTTCTGCTTGCGCCATCAGTTTCACGTACGCGTTAAGGTCAGCTTGAACTCGTTTGAGGCGTGACCTCGTCATTGGACCTCCTATATTCTGGAGAGGATCTGGGGCTTCGCGCGCGGGGGATAGGGCTTCGCTTTGGGTCGGCGACCGTCTTGCAGGGATGTCCTCATCATACTCTCCTTCTTCAAAAGAATCCGTCCACGGATTCTCATATTCTTCAGTACCTTCAAAAGGAGCCAAATCACACACATTAAATGTAGCATGTACGTCATAAGTTCCATCACCGGGTAAATTCAGTACATAAGCGTTATCACCAATTTTCTGAGTGATTTGGAAAGGGCCATCGCCTCTTGGCGCAAGTTTATTTTTTCTAGCTTGGGGAAACCGATCCTTCCTTAGGTGCAACCATACCCAGTCCCCAACCTGAAAACTTCTAAACTTTCTATCCTTATTGACCCTCTTCGCATAAGATTCATTGATTTTCTCAAGATGTTGGTGAACCTTAGCATGTAATTCGGTCATCTGTTTTGCCTTATTATTACCATCTACATCCATTTGATCAACATGTTTTAATGCAATTAAGTCCAAAGGAGCTAAAGGATTGAACCCATACACAACTTCGAAGGGACTATGAGATGTAGATGAATGATAGGCCCTATTATAGGCAAACTCTACATGAGGCAGACACTTCTCCCAGTCCCTTAAATTCTTTCTGAGAAGGGTTCGCAAGATAGTGGTCAAGGTTCTGTTCGTCACTTCTGTCTGCCCATCGGTTTGGGGGTGGCTTGATGTAGAGTACATCAAGTTTGTGCCCAACCGCGACCACAGGGTTCGCCAGAAGTGACTTAGGAACCTTGAGTCTCTATCACTCACAATGGATCGGGGAAGACCATGATACTTCACAATGCCATTAAAGAACAAATCTGCTACATGCGATGCGTCTTGATCTTATGGCAAGGAATGAAATGTTCCATTTATGAAAACCTAACTACTACAACGAATATAACATCATGCCCAAGTGACGTCCTAGGCAAACCACTTATGAAATCCATGCTGATATCTACCCAAGGAAGTGAAGGTGTAGGGAGAGGGGTGTACTTCCCTTTTGGTTGAAGTGTGGATTTGGCGCGGTGGCAGGTGACACATCTGGCGCACGCCTTAGTGACATCCTTCTTCATGCCGGGCCAGAAGAAATTTCCTTTCACGGTCTCAAGTGTCTTCTGGACTCCGAAGTGTCCCATAAGGCCCCCGCCGTGCGCTTCTTGGATGATGACTTTTCGTATGGAACTCCTTGGAATGCATAACCTGCTGTACTTAAACAAAAAGCCATCAAACAAGTAGTAGCCGTTTTGGCTCTCTTTAACACAGGCAGTGTAAATTTGGCCAAAGTCCACATCATTCTCATACATCCCTTTCAAGCATTCAAAGCCAATGATTCGAGCATCAAGAGATGTGAGTAAAGCATATCTCCTAGAAAGTGCATCCGCAACAACATTTTCTTTACCTTTTTTGAATTTAATCACGTAGGAGAAAGACTCAATAAATTCTACCCATTTAACATGCCTCTTGTTCAGGTTCCCTTGTCTTTGAAGATACTTCAAAGACAGATGATCGGTGTGGATAACAAATTCCCTAGGCAGTAAATAGTGACTCCAAGTTTGCAGGGATCGCACAAGAGCGTATAGCTCTTTATCGTAGGTGGAGTAATTCAAGGTTGCTCCTCCTAACTTTTCACTAAAGAAGGCGATGGGCGGCCTTCTCGGTGTATAATAGCACCAATGCCTATTCCGCTGGCATCGCATTCTACCTAAAAAACTGTCAAAATTTGGTAAGGCTAACAAAGGGGCATTGGTCAAGCAGGTTTTTAGCTTGTTAAAAGATTCTTCCTGGTCTCTTCCCCAGTCAAAGGTTACGTTCTTCTTTGCCAACTCATGTAGAGGGTCGGCAATAGAAGAAAAGTCCTTAACAAACCTCCGATAAAAGCGGCGAGTCCTAGAAAGGATCTCACTTTGGTTAAGGACTTGGGGGTTGGCCATTCCCGAATGGCACTAACCTTGCCCTCGTCTACCCTGACACCATTCATACCAACCACATATCCAAGAAAATTAACCTCATTGGAGGCGAAGACACACTTTTCAAATTTAGCATACAGTTTCTCCAATCTAAGTGTGTCAAGGACTTGCCTTAAATGCTTAGCATGCTCATCATGACTTCTAGAGTAGACAAGTATATCATCAAAGTACACTACCACAAATTTTCCAATCAGCTCCCGTAAGATATGATTCATGAGACGCATAAAAGTACTTGGTGCATTAGATAATCCAAAGGGCATGACATTCCATTCATATAAACCGATTTTAGTTTTGAAAGCAGTCTTCCATTCATCGCCCTTCTTCATTCTAATTTGGTGGTATCCACTTCGAAGATCAATTTTTGAAAACACACATGCACCACTTAATTCATCTAGCATGTCATCAAGTCTAGGTATAGGGTGGCGATACTTTACAGTGATGTTGTTGATGGGTGCAGTCCATGCACATGCGCCATGTGCCGTCGCTCTTAGTGCAGTATGACTGGTACCGCGCAGGGTGACAGGCTTTCGCGGACGAAACCCTTGTCCAACAATTCCCGTACTTGAGTTTGGATCTCCTTGGAATCTTGGGGATTTGTTCGGTATGCTGCCTTATTAGGTAATGGCGCCCCTGGAAGTAGGTCTATCTCGATGCTCTATGCCTCTATAGGGAGGAAGGCTTCGTGGCTCATCAAAGATCTCCTGGAACTCCCTTAGTACTTCCTGCACATACGAAGGAAGAGAGACTATGTTCTCAAGAGTTAGCATGCAATGCGTGGGAATCATCAGGAAACATGTTTTGTTTTCTAAGAGGGCCTTCTTGAGATGCTTAGCTTTGGCCGATGGAGGGTTGCACTCTTGTTTTCTCTGGTCTGCTCTCAGTGTTTCCCATTAATGCGCACTCTTTCTTTTCACTCGAGGTTTCTTGAACCTTCTTACTATTTTCTCTCTTCTCTCCCTCCTCCTCCCTCTTTTTCTTTTCGGCCTTGCTCGCCAAGTGAAGTTGGTCTTGAAAAGCTTGAGCTGGGGTGAGGGGTAACAAAGTATAAGGTCGTCCATGGTGAGTGAGGGAGTATTTGTTGACTCTTCCATGATGCATGGAGTCCCTGTCATACTGCCAGGGCCTTCCCAGTAGAATGTGGGTGGCCTGCATTCGTACCACATCACAGGTGATTGTGTCTTCATACTTGCCAATCTTTATCGGCACCTCCACTTGTTTGACAACTTTGACAAAAGTTCGGTCATCAACCCATTGGAGTTGGTATGGCTTAGGGTGCGCAAAGGTGCGTAGGCCGAGTTCAGCGACCATGTCCTCGCTGGCGGCGTTGACACAGCTGCCACTATCGATGATGAGACTGCAGAGGGTCCCATTTACCATGGCTCTTGATTGGAACAAATTTTCCCTTTGAGTATTTTCAATTACACTGGGGGTGCTCTGCAGAACCCTCTTAGTGACCAATATCAAGCCTTCAAAGGGCAATTCTCCTTCTTCTTTGAACTCATTGTTTGGAGGCTCAGGATCAGACTCCGCTTCTTCTTCACTAGAGAGTTCCCCGTTTGGTCGGACGATCATAGCTCGCTTGTTGGGCGGTGTCACCGCACGCCGCCCGAGCCCGGTTGCGGAGGCGGGGGCGCCGGGACGCCGGAAGCGGAAGCCGGAATGGAAAGGAGTGGCAGGTCCATCGAGACCCGCCGCGCGTAGCGGACCCAAAGAGCGAAAGGATTATGGAAGCAACCTACAAATATTTCGCGCATATAACTGAAAATAAAATCCAAACACACAGTTCATGCATTAACAACAGAGTAAGCCCCGCCCTCCGTGGACGAGTGCTTACGCACCAAACATAGATACATACAGAGTTCACAGAACCTAGGGTATCTAGCAAGCGCCAAGCGCTAAACATGCAATGCAGAATATATACATACTTATACAATCATCGCAATCATCCGAAGATATGCACATGCAACTACAGAGCCGACCCTAGGCCTAAACGTCAAAATACCTCGCGGGATTCAGACCAAGTAGACAAAATCCCAGCCCGTAAGGTACTGCTGCTCAACACAACCAAGGCGAAGCCTCGCGGAAATCTACCCCCGGCTGCTTACTGCACCTACCGAAATCCAAAAATGAACCCAAAAAGGGTGAGTCCTAAAAGGACCCCGTAAGGGATTTGGGGTAAGATAAGTATATGTAACCCTGCAAAACAGAAAGATAGCAATATACAGAATATATGCAACAGAATACAGAACATCGTGCATGTAATAAAAACAGATCAGAATACCGAAGGATGTGCGATACTAAATCGCCATAAACCCTTATAACCAATCAGAACGGCAGCCTCCTCTAAGGGAGTCGAAGCCGAAGCTATTACGAAGCATGGTGCACCACCGGGGTAGCGAACCCACAACTGCCGTAGGGTTAATGACAAAGTATGCCACAAGGCATACACCTACAAACGTAGGGTTACTGCAGGGTATGCTACAAGGCATACACCTACGAGATCACGTAACGTACCTTAAAGCGAAATTTCCGAAATACCGCAAAATGAAGTGCTACAATACGTACACCTACAGACTACAGAATATGCTCTAGGCATATAATACTTGAAATACCTGCAGTAGAAAATGAAACTAAACATACACCTATCTTACCAAAAATAGCGTAACCAAACCTTTACCTCACAATTCCAGGGTATTTGACCGATTCTTGACGATTTCCAAACCACGACCCGAAACCCGAAACCTCTCTTTTTCTAACTTCCGGACATCAGAATCTGTCATTTCAAGCTGAATTAGAATCCTTATCAACCACACTACCACACTACACCCCGACCCCAAAACCGAAAATCCGAGACTTTAGTAAAATTCCAGATTTCCACGTAAATGTCGAATTCAAAACCAACCTAGACAATGCAAGATTATACATTGACAAACATCATACAATAAGCAGAACTGATCAAATCCAACCTTAAACCCTTCATTACCCGCCATTTTCCGCTAAAGATCGCTTAATTGTAACTTTTCCATTTCTTAACCGAATTCAACATTTCAAACTTCCATCCACTCCCAAATTCAACCCCTACACCATATTAACATTCAATTTAACCAAAATGAACCCCCAACATTGAAAAAGAACCATTCCAAGATTTCGGTTCCTAACCAACTTTTCATCCAACTTCCAATTCAATCCATTCAAGCTACCAAACAACCATTCTAACCACCAATTTCATTTCTAAACCATGAATGCTATCCAATTGCACCCAAACAACAAAATCCATCATGAACATACACTTAACCAATTCGGCCAAAAGGGGGTTTTCACCTCAACTTGTTTTCCATCAAATTGAATCCATACATAAGCTTAGAATCATGCTAGAACTAACATACTTGAAGCATGAAACAAGATAACAACCACACACCATTTTGGAAAATCTTCCATAAATTCGGCCATAACAAGTTCTTCACCCAAGATGTGTTTTCCAAAATCCAACACTTGATTAACACTCTCCTACAACCCAAGAACAACATACTAAAACATGGGAGGAAGAGAATCATCCTAGCTTATAGCTAAGAACAAACCCAACATTTGCCAAAACTTCTCTTTTCACCACTAATCTTCAAAACTAACAAGAAAAGAGGAGTAGGGAGGATGCTTACCTCAAGTAGCAACCAATTCCTCTTTGATTTCTACCAAAAAGAAGAAGTTCAAGCTTGAGGTTGAGCTTCATCAATGGTGGCGGCAGTAGCAGCAAGAGGGAGAAGAAGAAGAAAAGAGAAGAAATGAAAAGGAAATGAGATGTATCTCATTTTATGTAATAATAAGTCAAATAAGTATTTTCCCTTCTCTTTTAGACCCATACCTCTCTACCATAATAAGAAATAGCCAAGTGTCCCATAAACCCTCCCCACTTGCTGCCGAAAATGGGCTGCTGCTGCCCATACTCCATTATTTTCATTTTGTTACCAAATACAATTTAACTCCCAACTTTTCCGAAAGTTCCAACTTTTTGGCACAAATATATTTACCGAAGTCCAATATTAACGAAACGTGGACACAACCCTCAGAATATTATAACATTCACAAAACATATTTCAGAAGTTCATTTACCATTCGGAGTGTCCTACCGAGCTCGCTGAACCCGAACCAAAACTCCGACGTGCGGCGTGTCAACCTTAACCGAAATTCCGTCACTCCAAAATTCTATAAAAATACTCATAAATTCCATCTTAAATTATAACACAACTTACCCAAAAGCCGTCAGAAAATTTCCATCCCGAGCCCGGGATTCCCGTCCCGAGCCCGGAGTCGCCGAACCGAACGTCCGTCCCAAATATTAATCTCCATAGAAACCTCCGGGACATTCCCACGACTCCAAAACTGCAAACGGCTTCCCAAACTGAGGTCTCGAGAGTGCTACCGAGCCCGCTGTGCGTCCCGAGACGACCTCGACAACCCCCCGGCGCCAGAAAAATATTTTTGGCGGAAACGTCCGGGGGACCCACACGACATCAAATACGGAAGGGTTCGCCAAAATGATACTCGGATAAGGCTCGGGAGCCGTCTGAACGCCGAAAAACGTGACCCGCAGGCCAAAACCGGAGCCTCGGGTCACCCGGTCGCAACCCGCTCGGGGTGACCGTAACATTCTCCCCCCCTTAGAACTCTTGGTCCTCCAAGAGTAGCCTGAACCAACCAGACAAGTGTCGCTACCAACCAGAAGATATAAACATTCCTCTAACCCAGAACAATCGGACCACCGTACTGGTGCGGCGGGAGTGGTAGTTTAGACTACCATACTGAGCCTCACGGCGTCCCACCCTCCGGGTGCATCTTATTGCACCCCGAGTCAGTTGCCGGTATTTCTACAATACAACCCCAGACAGTTCCGAACCTAAATCTATCCGATCCACAACAGGCTATCCTGGAAGATACCACATAAAACAGAAACAGTTGGGGGGGAAAAAACCAACCTAACAACTTACTCTGGAAACTCATGAGAACCGATATAACTCGGGGTAACTCGCTCCGCCTAACAAATCTTACTGTCCCTCTGATCGGCGCTACCTCCAGTCTAATTCTCACACCAAACTCGATTCCAGAGCCTACGGCGGCGGTTCGTATAAGCGATGGTGCGGTCGTTCGCGGTTTTAATCCGCGCCTATAACAATCTGATCTTCGCCGTAGTCTCCTCAAAAGCTCGGGTCCCAGCTCAACCCCATCCGACGCATCTGTCCAACAGTATGGTGTCATACACCTCCTCCCGTACAACGCCTCAAATGGTGTCCTGCCAATCGTAGTCTGGAAGCTGTTGTACGAGAACTCTACCAAAGCAACTACTAGTCCCAAACTCCTCCAAAATCCAAAATACAGATTCGCAACATACCCTCCGATATCGAATCACCCGCTCCATCTGCCCGTCCGTCTGTGGGTGATAAGCTGTATTCAGATGGAGTCGCGTGCCCAATGCTTCATGAAAAGCAATCCAGAACCGTGCTGTAAAACGCGGATCACGGTCAGATTCAATGGAGTCTGGTACTCCATGCAAACGTACAATCTTCCTGATGTAAAGCCGGCAAGCTTCTCCAGAGGGTCTATGACCCGAATAAGCAGAAAGTGTACGCACTTTATCGGCTGATCCACAAGAACCCGAATAACATCATGGCGAGACCGTGTCGGGCGGTGCGGTCAGAAAGTCCATAGTAACATTGCCCCACTCCCGAACTGGAATGGGCAAAGTCTGCAGTGTCCTGCCGGTTTGATACTCAAACCGCTCGAGTGTGCCTCCTCTAAAATCTCATTCCGAACTCCCGATCCTCGGGTACATAAAGGCAATCTCGGAAGTACAGCTATCACTGCCTATTCTGATACGTCGGTAACAAATAAATCCTTATCTTCCCCAGATATTTTCTTCAACAACCGATCTCCACCTTGCGATTCGCGCTTCCTGTCAAGCCACTCAGAATGTATGGTAATTGTATACCCAGTACGCTCCCGGAGCTGCCACTGTACCAAAGGCAAGTCGAATCTCTCTCCTCGAGATCAGTCCCCAACATTTCCTCCCTTAACTAACCCGGTATACTTCTGCTCGGTGCATCGGCAACCGTGTTGCCCTTGCGAGATGTACTCGATACAACAATCATAGCCCTTAATGTATTCGAGCCATCTATGCTGCCTCAAATTAAGCTCCTTCGCATAACCAGATATTTTAGACTCTTATTGTTGGTAAGAATCTGAAATTTATTACCAAACAGATATTGCTTTCAATGTTTCAGACATAAATTACTATAGCCAACTCCGAGATCATGTGTCATCGGTTCAGCTCATGCGGTCGCAGCTGCCTCGACCCATAAGCTACCACAAAACGCTCCTGCACCAACACACATCCCAAACCAGATGTGGAAGCATCCGTATAATTCACATACGGTAAGATCGGATCTGAAAGAGTCAGAATCGGAGCGTTAGTCAACTGCCGTTTCAACTCCTGAAAATTCTGCTCACACCTATCAGACCAGATAAACTGTTGACCCTTCCTGGTCCACTGCATAAGCGGAGATGCAGGTGAAAATCCCAGTACAAACCCCGATAAAATCCTGCTAACCCCAGGGAGCTCTTAATCTCCCGTACCGTGGTAGATTGTTTCCAATCCCAAATTGCCCTCACCTTCTCTGGATCCACAGACAGACCATGCTCAGAAATAACGTGTCCCAGAAAAGTGACTTCCCGAATCCAGAACTCACACCTTGAGAATTTAGCATAAAGCTGATGTTCCCAAGGTATCTGCAGAACTACCCTCAGATGATCCCGATGCGAATCCTCATCCCGAGAATATATCAGAATATCATCAATAAAACCACCAGAAATGAGTCCAAGTACGGTCGGAACACCCGATGCATCAGATCCAAGAATGCCACCGGAACATTGGTCAGCCCAAATGGCATGACCGTAATCTCTAAGTGTCCAAATCGGGTGCGGAAAGCAGTCTTAGGTATGTCCTCTTCCTTCACTCTAAGCTGAAAATACCCAGATCAGAGATCAATCTTTGAGAAAACCCTCAAACCCTGAAGTTGATCAAAAGATCGTTAATCCTCGATAACGGATACTTATTCTTCCCAATAAGAGCATTCAACCGTCTGTAATCAATACAAAGTCAGAGTGTCCCATCATTCTTCTTAACAAACAAAACCAGAGCACCCCACGCTGAAGTGCTCGGTCGGACGAAACTCTTTTGCCGTAATTCCTCCAATTGCTTCTTCTACTCCTGCATCTCAGAAATAGGCATCCGATAAGGAGGAATAGATATCGGAGCAGTACCCGACTGCAGGTGGATGTCAAACACAATTCCCCGCTCTTATGGTAATCCGGGCAACTCCTCCGGAAATACCTGCGGAAAATCTCGAACCAACGGTAAACCATCCAACTTCAACCTAATACCAGCTTCATTCAGATCATAGCATTCCCTACACCAACTATCGACGGTGATCCGAATCAGAGCTCCTTCGTCGTTTGTGCGATAGTCAAACCAGTCGGAGTCGTGAGAGGTAGTACCTCTCCAGAAACCATAATGGTACGGGTTGCACAATCAACGTGCACGAGTTCTTGGATAGCCAGTCCATTCCAAGAATAACATCATAGTCCGGCGTGTCTAAAACCAACAGATCCGATACTATCATGTCCGCCTACAGATATCGTACAACCCCGAACCATCTCATTGGAAAACAGAAACGGACTTCCTGCAGTTTTTACTAAATGCGTTTGAGGCAAGGTACTAACAGACAGATACAGAAATGTAACATATTTCGGTGTTACAATGGAAACAAATGCTCCTGTATCAAATAACGCATGAACCGGTATCTCATTCAGAAATAAAGTACCATGTAAAACTCCCTGCTGACTGGTACCTGACCGTTGACTAGGTCCTCCCTGATAACCAGGGCCTCCCTTCAGAAAAAGGAAAACCCGTCCTGCTCTGGTTGCTGTGACGGAGGGGGTGGCTGAAGCTGCTGTCGCTGCCGAGGTCTCGGGCCACCCATCTGAAACCCACGCCCTCGCGGCGCGTTGGGCTGTACTCGAGACTATGGACGCCAAGACGCAAAACCCCGCCCTACGGTAAGAGGGCAATCCCGTATCAAAGAGTGTCGGACTCGCAACGTAAACATCGGCCCTCCCGCCGGTAACAAAGTCGACCGGAGTGATACCTACCGCAAATCAGACAAGGTCGTGCCGGTGGTGCTCCCCTCTGCCTCTACTAGTCTGCCCGGGCACATTCGGTCGTCCAAATCTGCCGGGGTCCCAGTGTGTGGAGCCCTCGTACTTCCACGCCCTCGTTGCAAGGTGAGACGACTCTCAACCTCCTCTTGCTCGAGGAGAACCGCCTCCCGATACAAAGTAGTGTATAAAGGTCTCAAAGCCCACCGGTACTCGGGCACGGTCGGCGAATAAACCTCTTGGTCCTTTCCTCTTCCATACCTTGATACTACGGTACATAGTAAACCAGCCGATCAAACTCTCACTCAAACTTTCCGACAATCTTGTCTCCCGATGAAACTCATCGAATCGTGCCTAGCGCAGATCCCTGGCTACATCCCCGCTGCACTGCTAGTGGAAAATGTAGCCTCTCCCAGGAGTTTGTCAACTCCTGCAACCCAAATCTCCACTACCACTGGTCCTCCTCGGTCATTGAACCTCGGGGGGGATTCAAACTCTGAAACCTCTCCAGAAGTCTAACCTCGTCAGACTGGTGTCTCAGATCTCCCCGTCGTTGATAGGACCGACGAGAAGTCTAGGTGTCGTAGTGACCACGCTCCTCGGAGTCACTCACTTACCAATCCCAAAGCTGTGGCGAGCAGTGGCTAAAGTCTCGCTATCACCACCTAATCAAAATGCCCTTACTGTGGCATAATCAGATCTTCCCATGCCTACTGCCGCCCTTGAACCAGCTAAGCTGGCGGGTAATACCAAATTAGAGAGGGGTCCCTACGACCGCTAAACCTCGGGGCGGTGAGTGTGGTTGTTCAGACCCTGGGTTACGCTGAACACGTATCCTATTCCACGGAGGTGTGGGTTCCAAGTCCCGCCCCTTCGGTACCAAATCACGCTATCAACGCGTGTTAACCATATCTCAAAAATTTCAGACCAAACGAGTCCAGGACAAAAATCGGTCACTCCTAATCTCTACGAAGCTAGCGGCCCGGTTTTCTAAGGCTCAGTAGTGCAATGCGATACTTGACACGAAGTTACTTCTCGAATGATAAAATCATGCATTTCACGAATCACGAAGCGATTCATGCTTATTTCACCAAATCTTTTCCTAGCACACAATTTTACGTACCTGAAACTTTTCCACAATCCCCTTACTCGTAATAATCTTACCAGAATTCCAGAAATCCCAAGTGCCGAAATCTGCAACTATCAGGATAACTTGAAGGATCAACTTTGCTCCACAATTTTATTTTGAAGTGGTTCGAGTAAGGAGGTGGCCAATCTCCGTACCAAACCCTTATAAAATAAAATGTAAAACAATAGCTGTCACTACAAGTCACCGCTCACGACCAATATGGTCACTTAACTGCTCTGATACCAACTTGTCACCGCACGCCACCAGAGCCAGGTTGAGGAGGCGGGGGCGCCGGGACGCCGGAAGCGGACGCCGGAATGGAAAGGAGTGGCAGGTCCATCGAGACCCGCCGCGCGTAGCGGACCCAAAGAGCGAAAGGATTATGGAAGCAACCTACAAATATTTCGCGCATATAACTGAAAATAAAATCCAAACACACAGTTCATGCATTAGCAACAGTAAGCCCCGCCCTCCGTGGGACGAGTGCTTACGCACCAAACATAGATATATACGAGTTCACGTAACCTAGGGTATCTAGCAAGCGCCAAGCGCTCGTAACATGCAACAGCAGAATATATACATACTTATACAATCATCGCAATCATCCAGAAAATATGCACATGCAACTACAGAGCCGACCCTAGGCCTAAACGTCAAAATACCTCGCGCGGGATTCAGACCAAGTAGACAAAATCCCAGCCCGTAAGGTACTGCTGCTGCTCAACACAACCAAGGCAGAAGCCTCGCGGAAATCTACCCCGCTGGCTGCTTACCAGACCTACCTGAAATCCAAAAATGAACCCAAAAGGGTGAGTCCTAAAAGGACCCCGTAAGGGATTTGGGGTAAGATAAGCATATGTAACCTGCAAAACAGAAAGATAGCAATATACGAATATATGCAACGAATACGGAACATCGTGCATGTAATAAAAACAGATCGAATACCGAAGGATGTGCGATACTAAATCGCCATAAACCCTTATAACCAATCGAGCGACAGCCTCCCTGCAAGGGAGTCGAAGCCGAAGCTATTACGAAGCATGGTGCACCAGGTGGGTAGCGAACCCACAAGCGTCGTAGGGTTAATGCAGACAAAGTATGCCACAAGGCATACACCTACAAACGTAGGGTTAGCAGACGGTATGCTACAAGGCATACACCTACGAGATCACGAACGTACCTTAAAGCGAAATTTCCGAAATACCGCAAAGCGAAGTGCTACAATACGTACACCTACGGACTACAGAATATGCTCTAGGCATATAATACTGAAATACCTGCAGAACAGAAAATGAAACTAAACATACACCTATCTTACCAAAAATAGCATAACCAAACCCTTACCTCACAATTCCAGGGTATTTGACCGATTCTGGACGATTTCCAAACCACGACCCGAAACCCGAAAACAACTCTTTTTCTAACTTCCGGACCACAGAATCTGTCAATTCAAGCAGAATTAGCAACTTTACCAACCACACTACCAAACTACACCCCCGACCCCAAACCGAAAATCCTAAGAATTTCCGTAAAATTCCAGATTTCCACGAAATGTCGAATTCAAAACCAACCTAGACAATGCAAGATTATACATTGACAAACATCATACAATAAGCGAACTGATCAAATCCAACCTTAAACCCTTCATTACCCGCCATTTTCCGCTAATCTCGCTTAATTGTAACTTTTCCATTTCTTAACCAAATTCAACATTTCAAACTTCCATCCACTCCCAAATTCAACCCCTACACCATATTAACATTCAATTTAACCAAAATGAACCCCCAACATTGAAAAAGAACCATTCCAAGATTTCGGTTCCTAACCAACTTTTCATCCAACTTCCAATTCAATCCATTCAAGCTACCAAACAACCATTCTAACCACCAATTTCATTTCTAAACCATGAATGCTATCCAATTGCACCCAAACAACAAAATCCATCATGAACATACACTTAACCAATTCGGCCAAAAGGGGTTTTCACCTCAACTTGTTTTCCATCAAATTGAATCCATACATAAGCTTAGAATCATGCTAGAACTAACATACTTGAAGCATGAAACAAGATAACAACCACATACCATTTTGGAAAATCTTCCATAAATTCGGCCATAACAAGTTCTTCACCCAAGATGTGTTTTCCAAAATCCAACACTTGATTAACACTCTCCTACAACCCAAGAACAACATACTAAAACATGGGAGGAAGAGAATCATCCTAGCTTATAGCTAAGAACAAACCCAACATTTGCCAAAACTTCTCTTTTCACCACTAATCTTCAAAACTAACAAGAAAAGAGGAGTAGGGAGGATGCTTACCTCAAGTAGCAACCAATTCCTCTTTGATTTCTACCAAAAGAAGAAGTTCAAGCTTGAGGTTGAGCTTCATCAATGGTGGCGGCAGTAGCAGCCAGAGGGAGAAGAAGAAGAAGAAAAGAAAAGAAATGAAAAGGAAATGAGATGTATCTCATTTTATGTAATAATAAGTCAAATAAGTATTTTCCCTTCTCTTTTTAACCCATACCTCTCTACCATAATAAGAAATAGCCCAGTGTCCCATAAACCCTCCCCACTTGCTGCCGAAAATGGGCTGCTGCTGCCCATACTCCATTATTTTCATTTTGTTACCAAATACAATTTAACTCCCAATTTTTCCGAAAGTTCCAATACTTTTGCCCAAAAATAATTACCGAATTCCAAAATTAACGAAACTTGGACACAACCCTCAGAATATTATAACATTCACAAAACATATTTCAGAAGTTCATTTACCATTCCGGAGTGTCCTACCGAGCTCGCTGAACCCGAACCAAAACCCGACGTGCGAGCGTGTCAACCTTAACCGAAATTCCGTCACTCCAAAATTCTATAAAAATACTCATAAATTCCATCTTAAATTATAACACAACTTACCCCAAAGCCGTCAGAAAATTTCCATCCCGAGCCCCGGGAGTCGCCCAGAACCGAACGTCCCGTCCCAAATATTAATCTCCATAGAAACCTCCGGGACATTCCCACGACTCCAAAACTGCAAACGGCTTCCCAAACTGAGGTCTCGAGAGTGCTACCGAGCCCGCTGTACGTCCCGAGACGACCTTGACAACCCCTCGGCGCCAGAAAAATATTTTCGGCGGAAACGTCCGGGGGACCCACACGACATCAAATACGGAAGGGTTCGCCAAAATGATACTCGGATAAGGCTCGGGAGCCGTCTGAACGCCGAAAAACGTGACCCGCAGGCCAAAACCGGAGCCTCGGGTCACCCGGTCGCAACCCGCTCGGGGTGACCGTAACATTCTCCCCCCCTTAGAACTCTTGGTCCTCCAAGAGTAGCCTGAACCAACCAGACAAGTGTCGCTACCAACCAGAAGATATAAACATTCTTCTAACCTGGAACAATCGGACCACCGTACTAGTGCGGCGGGAGTGGTAGTTTAGACTACCATACTGAGCCTCACGGCGTCCCACCCTCCGGGTGCATCTTATTGCACCCGAGTCGATTGCCGTATTTCTACCATACAACCCTAGACAAGATCGAACCTAAATCTAACCGATCCACAACAGGCTATCCTGGAAGATACCACATAAAACGAAGCTTGATTGGGGAAAAAACCAACCTAACAACTTACTCGAAACTCATGAGAACCGATATAACTGGGGTAACTCGCTCCGCCTAACAAATCTTACTGTCCCTCTGATCGGCGCTACCTCCAGTCTAATTCTGTCACCAAACTCAGATTCCAGAGCCCTACGGCGGCGGTTCGTATAAACAGTGGTGCAGTCGTTCGCGGTTTTAATCCGCGCCTATAACAATCTGATCTTCGCCGTAGTCTCCTCAAAAAGCTCGGGTCCCAGCTTAACCCCATCAGACGCATCTGTCCAACAGTATGGTGTCATACACCTCCTCCCGTACAACGCCTCAAATGGTGTCATGCCAATCGTAGTCCGGAAGCCGTTGTTGTACGAGAACTCTACCAAAGCAACTACTAGTCCCAAACTCCTCCAAAATCCAAAATACAGATTCGCAACATACCCTCCGATATCGAATCACCCGCTCCGATCGCCCGTCCGTCTCGTGGGTGATAAGTCAGTATTCAGATGGAGTCGCGTGCCCAATGCTTCATGAAAAGCAATCCGAACCGTCTTTGTAAAACGCGGATCACGGTCAGATTCAATGGAGTCTGGTACTCCATGTAAACGTACAATCTTCACGATGTAAAGCCGGCAAGCTTCTCCGGAGGGTCTATGACCGAATAAGCGAAAAGTGTGCGCACTTTATCACCGATCCACAACAACCCGAATAACATCATGGCGAGACCGTGTCGGGCGGTGCGATCGAGAAAGTCCATAGTAACATTGCCCCACTCCCGAACTGGAATGGGCAAAGTCTGCAGTGTCCTGCCGGTTTCTGATGCTCAAACTGCTCGAGTGTGCCTCCTCTAAAATCTCATTCCAGAACTCCTGATCCTCAGGTACATAAAGGCAATCTCGGAAGTATAGCAATCTCTGCCTATACTGAAACGTCGGTAACAAATAAATCCTTATCTTCCCCAGATAATTTCTTCAACACCAGATCTCCACCTTGCGCTTCGCGCATCCTGTCAAGCCACTCAGAATGTATGGTAAGTGTATACCCCGAAGTACGCTCCCAGAGCTGCCACCCGTACCAAAGGCAAGTCGAATCTCTCTCCTCGAGATCAGTCCCCAACATTTCCTCCCTTAACTAACCCGGTATACTTCCTGCTCAGTGCATCGGCAACCGTGTTGCCCTTGCCAGAGATGTACTCGATACAACAATCATAGTCCTTAATGTATTCGAGCCATCTATGCTGCCTCAAATTAAGCTCCTTCTGCATAACCAGATATTTTAGACTCTTATGGTCGGTAAGAATCTGAAATTTATTACCAAACAGATATTGCTTTCAATGTTTCAGCACATAAATTACTATAGCCAACTCCAGATCATGTGTCAGTCAGTTCAGCTCATGCGGTCGCAGCTGCCTCGACCCATAAGCTACCACAAAACGCTCTGCACCAACACACATCCCAAACCGGATGTGGAAGCATCCGTATAATTCACATACGGTAAGATCGGATCTGAAAGAGTCGAATCGGAGCGTTAGTCAACTGCCGTTTCAACTCACGAAAATTCTGCTCACACCTATCGGACCGGATAAGCTGTTGACCCTTCTGGTCCACTTTGCATAAGCGGAGATGCGAGGTGAAAATCCCAGTACAAACCCCGATAAAATCCTGCTAACCCTGTGGAGCTCTTGATCTCCGTACCGTGGTAGATTGTTTCCAATCCCAAATTGCCCTCACCTTCTCTGGATCCACAGACAGACCATGCTCGAAATAACGTGTCCCCGGAAAAGTGACTTCTCGAATCCAGAACTCACACCTTGAGAATTTAGCATAAAGCTGATGTTCCCAAGGTATCTGCAGAACTACCCTCAGATGATCCCGATGCGAATCCTCATCCCGAGAATATATCAGAATATCATCAATAAAACCACCAGAAATGAGTCCAAGTACGGTCGGAACACCCGATGCATCAGATCCAAGAATGCCACCGGAACATTGGTCAGCCCAAATGGCATGACCGTAATCTCTAAGTGTCCAAATCGGGTGCGGAAAGCGCCTCTTAGGTATGTCCTCTTCCTTCACTCTAAGCTGAAAATACCCAGATCAGAGATCAATCTTTGAGAAAACCCTCAAACCCCGAAGTTGATCAAAAAGATCGTTAATCCTCGGTAACGGATACTTATTCTTCCCAATAAGAGCATTCAACCGTCTGTAATCAATACAAAGTCAGAGTGTCCCATCATTCTTCTTAACAAACAAAACCAGAGCACCCCACGCTGAAGTGCTCGGTCGGACGAAACTCTTTTGCCGTAATTCCTCCAGTTGCTTCTTCTACTCCTGCATCTCAGAAATAGGCATCCGATAAGGAGGAATAGATATCGGAGCAGTACCTGACTGCAGGTGGATGTCAAACACAATTCCCCGCTCTTATGGTAATCCGGGCAACTCCTCCGGAAATACCTGCGGAAAATCTCGAACCAACGGTAAACCATCCAACTTCAACCTAATACCAACTTCATTCAGATCATAGCATTCCCCTACACCAACTATCGGCGGTGATCCGAATCGTAGCTCCTTCTTGTCTTTGTGCGATAGTCAAACCGATCGGAGTCGTGAGAGGTAGTACCTCTCCGAAACCATAATGGTACGGGTTGCACTATCAACGTGCTCATAGTTCTTGGATAGCCAGTCCATTCATAGTATCACATCATAGTCAGGCGTGTCTAAAACCATCAGATCCGATACTATCTTGTGCGCCTACAGATATCGTACAACCCCTAACCATCTCATTGGAAAATTGAAACTGACTTCCTGCAGTTTTTACTATATGCGTTTGAGGCAAGGTACTAACAGACATATACAGAAATGTAACATATTTCGGTGTTACAATGGAAACAAATGCTCTGTATCAAATAACGCATGAACCGGTATCTCATTCGAAATAAAGTACCATGTAAAACTCCTGTGACCGGGTACTGACCGTTAACTAGGTCCTCCCGATAACCAGGGCCTCCTTCGTAAAAAGGAAAACCCGTCCTGCTCTGGTTCTTTGTGACGGAGGGTGGCTGAAGGCTGCCGCCGCCGAGGTCTCGGGCCACCCATCTGAAACCCACGCCCTCGCGGCGCGTTGGGCTGTACTCGAGACTATGGACGCCGAAGGCGCAAAACCCTGCCTACGGAAGAGGGCAATCCCGTATCCAAAGAGTGTCGGACCTGCAACGTAAACATCGGCCCTCCCGCCGGTAACAAAGTCGACCGGAGTGATACCTACCGCAAATCGAGACAAGGTCGTGCCGGTGGTGCTCCTCTCTGCCTCTACTAGTACGCCGGGCCTGTTCGGCCGTCCAGAAATCTGTCGGGGTCCCTGCTGTATGGAACCCCTCGTACTCCCCTGACCTCGTTGCAAGGTGAAACGACTCTCAACCTCCTCTTGCTCGAGGAGAACCGCCTCCCGATACAAAGTAATGTCTAAAGGTCTCAAAGCCCACCAGTACTCGGGGCGCAGTCGACGAATAAACCTCTTGGTCCTTTCCTCTTCCATACCTTGATACTACGGTACATAGTAAACCAGCCGATCAAACTCTCACTCAAACTTTCCGACAATCTTGTCTCCCTGATGAAACTCATCGAACCGTGCCTAGCGCAGATCCTCGGCTACATCCCCGCCGCACCGCTAGTGGAAAATGTAGCCTCTCCCGAGTTTGTCAACTCCTGCAACCCAAATCTCTACTACCACTGGTCCTCCTCGGTCATTGAACCTCGGGGGGAATTCAAACTCCGAAACCTCTCCAGAAGTCTAACCTCGTCAGACTGGTGTCTCAGATCTCCCCGTCGTTGATAGGACCGACGAGAAGTCTAGGTGTCGTAGTGACCACGCTCCTCGGAGTCACTCACTTACCAATTCCAAAAGCTGTGGCGAGCAGTGGCTAAAGTCTCGCTATCACCACCTAATCAAAATGCCCTTACTGTGGCATAATCAGATCTTCCCATGCCTACTGCCGCCCTTGAACCAGCTAAGCTGGCGGGTAATACCAAATCAGAGAGGGGTCCCTACGACCGCTAAACCTCGGGGGCGGTGAGTGTGGTTGTTCAGACCCTGGGTTACGCTGAACCCGTATCCTATTCCACGGAGGTGTGGGATCCCAGTCCCGCCTCCGGTACCAAATCACGCTATCAACGCGTGTTAACCATATCTCAAAAATTTCAGACATAACAGAGTACAGACAAAAATCGGTCACTCCTAATCTCTACAGAAGCTAGCAGCAGTTTTCTAAGGCTCTGTAGTGCAATGCAGTACTTGACACAGAAGTTACTTCTCAGAATGATAAAATCATGCATTTCACAGAATCACAGAAGCAGTTCATGCTTATTTCACCAAATCTTTTCCTAACACACAATTTTACGTGCACGAAACTTTTCCACAATCCCCTTACTCGTAATAATCTTACGAATTCCAGAAATCCCAAGTGCGAAATCTGCAACTATCGGGATAACTTGAAGGATCAACTTTGCTCCACAATTTTATTTTGAAGTGGTTCGAGTAAGGAGGTGGCCAATCTCCGTACCAAACTATTCTAAAATAAAATGTAAAACAATAGTTGTCACTACAAGTCACCACCGACGACCAATATGGTCACTTACTCGCTCGATACCAACTTGTCACCGCACGCCGCCCGAGCCCGGTTGCGGCGGCGGGGGCGCCGGGACGCAGGTAGAGGAAGCCGGAATGGAAAGGAGTGGCAGGTTCATCGAGACCCTCCGCGCGTAGCGACCCAAAGAGCGAAAGGATTATGGAAGCAACCTACAAATATTTCGCGCATATAACTGAAAATAAAATCCAAACATGCAATTCATGCATTAGCAACAGAGTAAGCCCCGCCTCCGTGGGACGAGTGCTTACGCACCAAACATAGATATATACGAGTTCACAGAACCTAGGGTATCTAGCAAGCGCCAAGCGCTCGTAACATGCAATGCAATGTAATATATACATACTTATACAATCATCGCAATCATCCGGAAGATATGCACATGCAACTACAGAGCCGACCCTAGGCCTAAACGTCAAAATACCTCGCGGGATTCAGACCAAGTAGACAAAATCCCAGCCCGTAAGGTACTGCTGCTCAACACAACCAAGGCGAAGCCTCGCGGAAATCTACCCGGGCTGCTTACTGCACCTACCGAAATCCAAAAACGAACCCAAAAAGGGTGAGTCCTAAAAGGACCCCGTAAGGGATTTGGGGTAAGATAAGCATATGTAACCCGCAAAATGTAAAGATAGCAATATACGTAATATATGCAATGAATACGGAACATCGTGCATGTAATAAAAACAGATCGAGAATATCAAGGATGTGCGATACTAAATCGCCATAAACCCTTATAACCAATCGAGCAATGACCTCCCTCTAAGGGAGTCGAAGCCGAAGCTATTACGAAGCATGGTGCACCGGTGGGGTAGCGAACCCACAACTGTCGTAGGGTTACTGCAGACAAAGTATGCCACAAGGCATACACCTACAAACGTAGGGTTACTGCAGACGGGTATGCTACAAGGCATACACCTACGAGATCACGTAACGTACCTTAAAGCGAAATTTCCGAAATACGCAAAAGCGAAGTGCTACAATACGTACACCTACAGACTACGAGAATATGCTCTAGGCATATAATCTTGAAATACTGCAGTAATGTAAAATGAAACTAAACATACACCTATCTTACCAAAAATAGCAGAACCAAACCCTTACCTCACAATTCCAGGGTATTTGACCGATTCTGGACGATTTCCAAACCACGACCCGAAACCCGAAAACCTCTCTTTTTCTAACTTCCGGACCTCAGAATCTGTCAATTCAAGCTGAATTAGAATCCTTATCAACCACACTACCAAACTACACCCCCGACCCCAAAACCGAAAATCCGGCAGAATTTCCGTAAAATTCCAGATTTCCACAGAAATGTCAGAATTCAAAACCAACCTAGACAATGCAAGATTATACATTGACAAACATCATACAATAAGCAGAACTGATCAAATCCAACCTTAAACCCTTCATTACCCGCCATTTTCCGCTAAAGATGGCTTAATTGTAACTTTTCCATTTCTTAACCGAATTCAACATTTCAAACTTCCATCCACTCCCAAATTCAACCCCTACACCCTATTAACATCCAATTTAACCAAAATGAACCTCCAACATTGAAAAAGAACCATTCCAAGATTTCGGTTCCTAACCAACTTTTCATCCAACTTCCAATTCAATCCATTCAAGCTACCAAACAACCATTCTAACCACCAATTTCATTTCTAAACCATGAATGCTATCCAATTGCACCCAAACAACAAAATCCATCATGAACATACACTTAACCAATTCGGCCAAAAGGGGTTTTCACCTCAACTTGTTTTCCATCAAATTGAATCCATACATAAGCTTAGAATCATGCTAGAACTAACATACTTGAAGCATGAAACAAGATAACAACCACATACCATTTTGGAAAATCTTCCATAAATTCGGCCATAACAAGTTCTTCACCCAAGATGTGTTTTCCAAAATCCAACACTTGATTAACACTCTCCTACAACCCAAGAACAACATACTAAAACATGGGAGGAAGAGAATCATCCTAGCTTATAGCTAAGAACAAACCCAACATTTGCCAAAACTTCTCTTTTCACCACTAATCTTCAAAACTAACAAGAAAAGAGGAGTAGGGAGGATGCTTACCTCAAGTAGCAACCAATTCCTCTTTGATTTCTACCAAAAAGAAGAAGTTCAAGCTTGAGGTTGAGCTTCATCAATGGTGGCGGCAGTAGCAGCAAGAGGGAGAAGAAGAAGAAGAAAAGAAAAGAAATGAAAAGGAAATGAGATGTATCTCATTTTATGTAATAATAAGTCAAATAAGTATTTTCCCTTCTCTTTTTAACCCATACCTCTCTACCATAATAAGAAATAGCCAAGTGTCCCATAAACCCTCCCCACTTGCTGCCGAAAATGGGCTGCTGCTGCCCATACTCCATTATTTTCATTTTGTTACCAAATACAATTTAACTCCCAATTTTTCCGAAAGTTCCAATACTTTTTGCCCAAAAATAATTACCGAATTCCAAAATTAACGAAACTTGGACACAACCCTCAGAATATTATAACATTCACAAAACATATTTCAGAAGTTCATTTACCATTCCGGAGTGTCCTACCGAGCTCGCTGAACCCGAACCAAAACCCGACGTGCGAGCGTGTCAACCTTAACCGAAATTCCGTCACTCCAAAATTCTATAAAAATACTCATAAATTCCATCTTAAATTATAACACAACTTACCCAAAAGCCGTCAGAAAATTTCCATCCCGAGCCCCGGGATTCCCGTCCCGAGCCCCGGGAGTCGCCCGGAACCGAACGTCCCGTCCCAAATATTAATCTCCATAGAAACCTCCGGGACATTCCCACGACTCCAAAACTGCAAACGGCTTCCCAAACTGAGGTCTCGAGAGTGCTACCGAGCCCGCTGTACGTCCCGAGACGACCCCGACAACCCCCCGGCGCCAGAAAAATATTTTCGGCGGAAACGTCCGGGGGACCCACACGACATCAAATACGGAAGGGTTCGCCAAAATGATACTCGGATAAGGCTCGGGAGCCGTCAACGCCGAAAACGTGACCCGCAGCCAAACCGGAGCCTCGGGTCACCTTGGCCGCAACCCGCTCGGGGTGACCGTAACAGTGCGATCTCTAGCATAGTGTCCTTTTCCCAAGACTTAAAACACTCAATGCTCTGGTGGGGCGCGAAGTGTCGGTAGTTCTAGGGTAGGCAGTTGCAGGTTGGAAGTGGGGTGGGGTTGTTTGGTGGGATGGTGGCCGTGAAAAGGGTTGATTTTGGCGGGAGGGAGATGTCGCGGCGAGTTGATAGGGTTTTGAAGGGCGCTGCGGCGGAGGCAGGCTTGCTCCACTGGATTCCGCGGAGGGGTGAAGTAGGAATGGTAAGAGCCTCCCCTCTTAAGCTGTTTCTCCACTCTGATCGCCTTCTGCACCAAGTCTTGGTAATCCTTATAGTCACACAACTCTACCGTTTTGGCAATGTCTTCCCTCAGACCGTATAAAAATCGCGCCAATTTGGCCTCATCATTTTCCCGAACGCCTGCTCTCATCAATGACTTCTCAAGGTCCTTCTCGGTAATCTTCTACTTGCCGATTGCCCCGAGTAAGGTGTTGTAACTTCGAGCACAGTCTCGGTCATGATAACTTGGCACAAATTGTTTTCGCATGGCCCTTTTAAGTTCTTCCAAAGTGGAGATGGGATGCCCTCGCTCCACTGCCCTTTTATAATGCTCTTGCTCCCACCAAATGAGAGCAAAGTCATGAAACTCGATAACGATGAGTTTTATTGCAGTGGCGTCACTTTGTAACCCATCATGTCGACTATCCTTTCAGTTTTAACTATCCAGGCGAGATATTCTTCCGGATCACTAGAACCACTGAATGGGGGTATTTGGAGCTTCAAGTTATTGATGACCTGTTGATCTATCGCTTGCTCCCGTTCTCCGAGATGTCGGTTGAACTCCCGATGAGCATTCCCTCTGTCCACTTCCTCGGCTTCCTCAAGGTCTCTGTCGAGAAAGGCTTTTGCTTGTGTCCTATCTTGAAAGATTTTCTTCCTTGGGTTCCTCCGTGGTGGTTCCTCATAATACTCATCTTCATTGCTATCCAGAATGTCCTGTACAGTGGGATTTCTTTTCGTATGATAAGGCTTACTGATAGGAGTGCATTGCGTCTGTTTGTGAGCAGGTTCAAAGGTGGTGTATGTGGTACCACCCAAGTCCTGGAGGCTTCAAGTTCTTCTTGTTGTCTAGAGGTTGAAGGCTGTTTGCCTAGAACCACCTCAAACCTTCCAAGTTTGGTTTCAAAGGCGGCTTGTCGAGTTTCCGAAGTGTCAAGCCTTTGATCGATGTTATCCAACCTTTTATTAATTTGGTTGAGGGCTTCCAAGATAGGGAGATGAGATGGATGAGGAGATGATGGTGAAGTCTTGGGTGATGCCATTTCGCAAACAAAATTTTCTTTCTCCTTTACAAGTGAGGTTATAGAGTTAGCAACATAAATCACCTCTCCTCTTTCTTAGTTTTTGTTCTCTAACTCGTGTTTCACTCCAGATGGTCTTAACTAGTCCTCTTAACTTGATCTCACTATCAACTTTTAGATCAAAGAGGAACACACAAGCAGATTCAAATAATAACCTCTAGTAAAACCGAAACTTGTAAAGCAAGAAAAGAACTAGTTGTTTGAACTTAGCTTTCGAGACTTTCAAAAAGGGGGGGTTGAAAGATGTGGGTTGGGATATTATGAAGGCTTTTGTAAACACAAATACTTTGGGTTCGGTTCCAGTTTTGATTCGCGAGCACTGTTCACTTGAGTTTTGTGATGAACACTTTTGAACTTTTCCCAGAATTTAATGAACTGGTTCGAAAATTTCTTTTCTGCGAACTCTTGTTTTTTTTTTTTCAAATCCAGAATCACTTTTCTTTCCTTACTCAGCTTCAACAGTCAATATTCAAATATGAACTTTTGCTCTAATCACATGAACCACGCACAAATACAATTCGGTTTCTCTCTCAAGAGATCCTTAACCGAAACTTTTCTTCAAGTTTTCGAAGGAAAACAAAGGTTTTAACTTGAAGAAAATCAAACAAACAACACGGTACCTCCAACAAGCACTTTGGCTCTGATACCAATTGATGTGATCACGGCCGTTACATTGCGATCAACCGGCGCCGATCTAGCTTGAGGGAGGCGGTTTCCGGCCAGAATGGAAACGGAACAGAGGAAGAATACGAAGGAAGAACAAAGTCGGCCAAGGGAACCTCCTCACTACGAGGTGAGGCAATGCCCTTGAAAATGCCTGGGAAAGGAAATGGGATCTAGCACCTCTTGATTACAAGATCAAGCAATACTAGATATTATAGTTGGATCCTCTTGCATGGATCACGAAGGAATGTGGGAGTGCAAGATATGAGAACACAAAAACCAATCTCTTCAAGAGTTTTGATTTCTAAATATATTCTGCGTTCATTCGGTTACAAGCCTCGCTTGCTTCGCTCCTGTCACTTCCATTTGTCCAGAAATTACGGTTGGCGGGAAATGGGAGGAAGTCTTCTTCATATTGGCGAATACACAGGGCTTCGCTTGCACGAGAGTCTTGCGTTGGGGGAGTTTTGCGAGGGGGTATTGTCTTTACCTTTCTTGACCCGACTCACATTTAAGACACCAATGGGGTTCGCGAACTCTCCTTCTTGGGGGTTGCCGAGTCGGCGAAGCTGCAAGGTCCTTCCTTGTGTCTCCGCTTGTTCTTCTGCTTGCGCCATCAGTTTCACGTACGCGTTAAGGTCAGCTTGAACTCGTTTGAGGCGTGACCTCGTCATTGGACCTCCTATATTCTGGAGAGGATCTGGGGCTTCGCGCGCGGGGGATAGGGCTTCGCTTTGGGTCGGCGACCGTCTTGCAGGGATGTCCTCATCACATACTGCAGAAAGTCATGCCATTACTCCATAGCAGCGTACCCTTGAACGGCGGCCTGCATCCAACCCATTCAGCAAGACAGAAAGAAGAGCAAAACTTATGAAATAAAGACCAAAAGTAGGCCTTACCCGCAGACTCTGTTGGGCGGCCTCCTTCAAAAACTCGGCAGGGGAATCCATGCTTCGCCCTATCACCTCCCTGTCATAGGGGGAGCGCAGCCCTTCCAGACACAATAAGAGGGTCTTCTCCCCTCCCAACAACAATGAGTTACCATTGTTGAGAAGGAAGACCGGATCCCACGCATCGCGCAGGTGTTTCCCCTCTTCTTGGTACACTTTGGCCCTGAGGTCTTGCCTCGTGACCCTCAGCGTAACTGGCTTTTTAGACCACTGGGGGGCTGTCTTAGCAGCGACGCGCCTTCGCTCCAAATAATGGGGCCACACCCCAGTCTCCTCAAGAATCTCGGTCATGGTCCCCAGGTCCGCACAGACCTTGCGGGGACCGCTCCCTTGCCCAGAAGGCTCCTCACCTGCAACTGTTAAGGGCAGTACAACTGAGAAAACTGAAACACAATCTCAAAACGAAAGAAGCACGCTCTCAAGTCAAGTGACTTACCAGCAGAGGGTTGCACCCATCCACTAGCCTCTGGCTGGCTACTGCACGGTTGGGCTGCTTCCCAACCATTTGTCCTCGCAGAGGACCGCACCACCAGTGCCCCCTCCTCTAGGGCATCGCTATCTGAAGAGGAAGTCTCCTGAATTCTCAAGACCCCCTTCCCCTTCGCCGCAAGGGCCTCCTCCCTTGAAGGAGTCACTGCAGGGGTCTCCTCCCCTGAAGAGATCGCCACAGGGACCTCCTCCCCTGCAATAACGGCCTCCACCTCCTCCCCACAGGGGTGATCACCACCTCCTCTTCCACAGGAGTGACCCTCACCTCCTCAGGAATGGCCACTGCCTCCTGCTGCCCAGAACTGCTTATGGCTCTAGCAGCCTGTTGGCCCTTCCTCCTCATGAACAGCAGGACTTCCCCTGCTGACATCTTGCCTCTTTTAGGGAGAGCACTCCCCTTGGCAGCAATTTCTGCCGCGACCACGTGCCCGGGCAAGTCTTCACCTTGGGCTGGAGAAGGGCTCGCGAAGAGCCCAGACACGAAGTCCTCAAGGACGGCAGCATCCTCAAGGGGGACTGGCTGCACCACTGATATTGGCACAGCCTCTATGGGAGCAGCGGTGTCCGCGTGCACTCCCTCTGAGCCCTCTACCATGGGCGTAGCCTCTTCAACAGTGGAGGGGACCTCCACTTCCACTACCCTGGTCTCCCCAGCAGGCTCTTCAGCCTCTTCTACAATGGCGGGGACCTCCTCCCCAGCAGGCCCCGCAGCCTCTTCAGAAGGAGGGGCCGCTACAGATACCTCTGCCTCCGCAGGCCCCTTGGCCTCTTCAACAGTAGTAGGGGCACTCCCCTCTCCAGGCTGCATTCCGCCAGCAGCTACCCTTCTCTTCTTCTCTTTTGGGGGGACACCAGTGACTTGGTACCAGCCCTTTTCTTCTGCTTAGGGACAATTCGTCCTAACGCCTTGACAGCCCCAGTAGGGGCATCCCTCCCAAATGCACAGGCCAGGTGCACCTGCTGGGCAATGCGCATGGATGCTCTCTTGCCCCTGCCTTCGCCGGACTCCATGGGAGCATCTGCAAACAGAAGAAAAACTTCAGACCAGGTTTTACCAAACCTCTTACATTTGTGCAGTACACTTATATATGTAAACATACCTTTTGGCTCTGCCAGCGCTGCGTAAAGGGCATCTATCACTGCCCCACGATGGGCTGGGGCCCGTGCTGATCCCATCCCACCTCAGTGTTGCCTCGTCAAGCTGGGTGGCTGAGAAGGGGAAGAGCTCATCACAGGCGCTCCTTGAAAACACGTCGTCCAACCACCCCAACAGTTGGACGTATGCCTGCCACCGCAGTCCTTCGGAAGTCAGCTCAGGCCCCCGCGCGATGCTTTGCACGGATCGCTGCGTCCTCGCCCATGAATTGTCGCGGGCGGGAAAAGAAAGACCCGTGCCAGTTGTGGTAGGACTTGGGCGAGGCGGTGAAGGAGATGGAGTTGTTTCCCCCAACGTTTATGGGGGTGACATGGAAGAACGCACTCCCACTCCGCAGTTCCAGCCGGTAGAACCGATGGAAGATGTCGGTGAAAGGCCTCACTCCGGCCACTCGACAGGCGACAGTAAAGCCTGCAATGGTCAGGAATGTGTTGGGCGCCAGCTGCGTTGGTGGCAGCCCCCACCCTGTGCATAACTCTTGCACCAGCGGCGGAAAGGGAAACCGCAGCCCCGCCGCGATCTGTGCCGTGTACAGACACAGCACCTGGTTCTCCAGGTTCTTCTCGATCGTCGGCAGACCCAACGCCCGGCAAGCACCCTTACGGGCGGAGAACGCCAAAGCCTTCTCCACTGGGAAAAAGGCCTTCACCATATCCTGGTGAATCTTGTCAAAACTCACCGTGGCCTTCTCCACGGTGGCAATCACCGGACGTACGGCCTCCTTGGACTCCATTTCTGCAAAAAGAACCGAGCAACAAGCATATAAATCGAAAGAGCCTAACAGAGGCATTTCGTCAAGCACTCACTGTGCTCAGAAAAATCGAAGCACTCACTGTGCTTGGAAAAGAAATCTTACCTGCTTTAGTCGCCGGTGAAGAAATCGGTAGAACAGACAACGAACAAACGGTGAAGTCTCGAAAGCAGAGAATCACCACGAGAGAACTCCCAACAGCCGATGAACGGTTCAAATGCGCAAGAATGCGAAAAAGCTACTCAGCGCAAAAATGAGAAAATACGAAAGTGGAGATGAACAGCTTCAACCTTCTCGGACACGCTTTTATAAGCCCGCCGAAACGAAAATGCGCTTTTAAGCGAAATCGGCTCCTGAGGCGCCACGTGCCAACATCTAGCGGTTAGAAAACCTTTTGTCTTCCGTGCAGAAATAGAGAAGCGCTTTTTTAAAAGCGTAATCAACTCCTGAGGCGCCACATGCCGCACCCCGTAACGGTTAGTAAACCTTTCACCTCCCGTTATCTCTCCTGCTCTAAGTACTAAGGAGCCCCCTCGCTTCCGTTACACTGAAAACGGACCGCAAACGGCATGCCGCCCTCGCCAACTCCAAGACTTGGAATATAAACAGAGTACGGGACCCTGCCCATACTCTGCCTTCAGGAGGAGGCATCTTGGTACACTACCCAAGCAAATGCCCCCTCAAAAACTCACAAGGATCATGAAGGATCCAACACGAAAAATCAGACCGTAAAAGGTGTGACTACTACTGTCCTCAACACAGTACTTTCAAAGCGGAGTACAGTACCCTGCCCATACTCCGCTCTCAGGAGGAGGCATCTTGGTACACTACACAAGCAAACGCGTCCTCGCGTCGCATCAGAATCATACAAGGCCTTCGCAAAGTCTCACCCTTGTGGTCTCCAGTATCGCCTTCGCAAGGTCTCACCCTTGTGGTCTCCAGTATCGCCTTCGCAAGGTCTCACCCTTGTGGTCTCCAGTATCGCCTGAGCAAGGTCTCACCCTTGCGGTCTCTAGTCTCGCCTTCGCGACGTCTCATACTCGCCTTCGTGTCTCTTGGGCCTTCGCGGGCCACCCTCGCGGTTTCAGGTCTCGCCCTTGCGATCTCACACGCCTTCGCGGGTCTTACTCCCACAGTCTCAACTCGATCTCACTCGCCTTCGCGGGTCTTACTCCCACAGTCTCAACTCGCCTTCGCGAGGACCCTCTTCCCTATACTGGCCCCGCCCAGATAAGGCCCTTACACAGGTTCGTGCGACCCTCACTCCTTATTTGGCTGTATCCTATCTGGGCCTTCGCCCCTTGCATCTCCAGACAGTCAAGCAGCCAATAAGGAGGTCAGTACGAGCCTGGGAGATCTTCACCAGATTCATACGCCAGACATTCTCTGACAAACGAATCACTTAAGGCGGTTTGCTGAGATCTTCATCATCACAGCCGCCTTATCTCCAATCGATCGACACAGACTTATCTCAAACAACTTTGTCCAAGGGCTTCAACTGGGGGAGGCTCTTCTCCTGGCATCACTCTATAAATAGGGTGATGTCCACCCTAAACTAGGTAAGCTACTACACGCCCCCCCACTCCTCTCTTGCTACTTCTGAGTATTCTCTTTATCTTTCCACAGATTACTCTGAACAGCAAGCTTGGAGCTCTCAAGAACACCATCATCAACCACTCAACTGAGATTCCACTCCTGTTCCGGGAACGAGGATATCAGTTTGGCGCCGTCTGTGGGAACGAAAGAAACGAAAAGTTCTTATCGTAAACCCATATCACAAACCACAAGTAGCAAGTCATGCCAACTACCCGGAGTGCAAGTAGGCATAGCCGTCAGGGAAGGAGGAATCCTCCCGCGACGAACACAAACAATGATCCACGATCAGAACCATCTCCAAACAACGTTCCCCCACAATGGGGAGAACTCTGTTCATTCAACGGAGGAAAGCTCCTCCCGCGTTAACCGGAACGTGCCTCAGGAGCGCAACACTCCACCACCAAACACTCCACCAACGAGCCTTGATCCGGCCGTTCTGCAAACAATCACTGAGGCGGTTGCTCACAACTTGCATGAAACACTCGCCACCACTCTCAGGGGTGTTCTGGATAGCGTTGGAACGCTACGGACTAGTTAACCTAAACGCCCTGCTACTCCTCCACAACAAGTAAGTCACCGTGACCCTCCTTCGTCTATACTTATCGCGCTTACTAGACGATTAGAGGAAGTAGAAAAGAAGGAGGAAAGGGCCAGTGTTCATAATATAACCAGGATGGGTCTGGACCACCTCTGGACCCAACCTTTCACTCAGCGGGTCTTGGAGACCCCTCTTCCAGATCAGTTTTGCCAGCCTAAGCTGGTTGCCTATGACGGTCTCTCAGACCCAGATGTTCACCTACAACGTTACGTTTCCGTGATGGCCATCACGAGGGCGGACGACAACACGCTCTGTAGAGCTTTCAGCTCCACATTCACTGGGGCCGCAGCAAACTGGTATACTACCCTCCGCGATAAGCGTTTTGACTCCTTTGAGGAGCTCTCTCGCAACTTCTCCAACCACTTTGTGGTGTCAAAACCTCTCCCCAAAATGGCAGGACACCTCTTCAAGATACGGCAAAAGAAAGATGAGCCCCTCAAGGAGTATATTTGGCGCTTCCAGGCGGAATCCATCCAGGTTCCTAATCTGGGGGAGGAAGCCCGCCTACTTGCGGCCATTCTGGGTCTTCGCCGGGAGTCCCTTTTCTTCGTGGAACAGTTCTTGAGCACAGCATCGCGGTTTATGAACAAGGAGGAGGTCACTCGACCACTCGCCAGGGCCGCCACGGCAGATGCGAAAATCTCATCCATGGTTTTCAAAAGCATCGCCACTGCGAACCCTAAACTGATCTTTAGCTTTTCTCAACAAGCGATCTCTGTGGCTTCACCGTCGCGAACCCCAGCAGACCCTTCGCCATAAACGGGACTTAGCCTACGGTTGTTAACCTAGCTAACGTACCCTACAATGCTATCGCAAGACAAAAGCGAAGCTACAAACAATGAAGGTAAATTGAAAGCTTACTTCATTACTATTATCAAAATTGTGCAAGAATTGCAGATATCACTTATATACAAAAATTGGGGGGGTCATCCACAATTTGGAGCCTCCACCCTAATCCAACATGGCGTACCATGCGTCCCCCATCTTCCTCCCCTGCTCCCCCCAGCTAAGCAGGGCCTCTACTTCTGGATCGCTGGTGTTCGCAGCATCCAAAGTCCCAAGACTTAGCTCTGGGAACAACTTCTCTACTTGGAAGCGGCATCGCAGCCAGCCTTCCTCATATGCCTGCGCCCCAGCTTCACCTTGAGCCTAGAGATCACCAAGCTTCTCCATCAGTTGAGGCATCTTCTCTGGAATGGACACTTTGATAGAAGAGGGGGACTCAGGGTCCTCATCTGCAAAGGGAGGAAGGCCCAGGGCCTTCTCCATCTCCCACACTGAGGCCACCGCGTTCATGAAGTCAGTAGTGACCTCCAGATGCGCCTTCACGGTGTTCTCAGCAGCAAGCCTGGCATCTTCTGCTTTCTCCCTCGCCGACTGGGCCTGGGCGGTAGCCTGGTGCTTCGCTTCTTCAGCTGCAGCCCTCGCCAGCTCAGCTTCAGCCTTTGCCTCCGCAAGGGCAGCTTTGGTATCAGCCTCCAGGGAGAGGAATGACTCCTTCAGGACGGCGACCTCAATGTTTTTGGCTTCCAGCTCCGCACCCTGTTGAAGGAAGCGGCACTAAAATGAGTCTATCAGACTCGCCTGCTCCCACCGGAGCAGCCTACAAGCAATCCGCTCCTTGTTGAGGTAGTCACACCAGGTCTCCAACTGGACCACCCGCTTGGCCTTCTCCTCTCCCCCTTCTTGGGCAGCCTTCAGCTCCCCCCTGAGGCGTGCAATCTTTGCAACTTGGGCACCATCCCAGCCGTTGGCATACATCAGAAAGTCTTCCCATTGCTCCATGGCAGCGTATCCCTGGACGGCGGCCTGCATCCAAGATTACTCAGCAAGGCAGAAAGGAACAACAGAACTTATAAAACAGAGACCAAAGGTTGTCTTACCTGCAGATTTTGCTTGGTTGCCTCCTTCATGAGCTCAGCAGTGAGTCCAAGCTTCGCCCTATTACCTCCCTGTCATAAGGGGTGCGCAGCCCCTCCAGGCACGACAGGAGGTTGCTCTCACCTCCTAACAACAAAGAGTTGTGGTTGTTAAGAAGGAGGGTCCCACGCCTGATGCAATGGCTTCCCATCTTCCTTATACACTTTGGCCCTGAGGTCTTCCCTCATGAACCTCAGCGCAGCCGCTTTTTCGAACCACTTGGGGACCTTTGCAGCAGCAACACGCTTCCGCTCCAAGTAGTGGGACCACACCCCAGTCTCCTCCAAGACAGTAGACATGGCCCCTAAGTCCACTACGCCTTCGCGCAGGCTGTGGCCTTGTTCTGAAGGCCCTGCACCTACAGCATCAACAGATTGCAAATATCAGTACCACTGAAAAGTTGGGACACAGTTTTAAAATAAATGACTTACCAGTAGAAGGTTGCACCCATCCACTAGCCCCTGGCTGGCTGCAGGACGGTTGGGCTGCTTCCCAACGACTTGTCCCCACAGGGTTCTGCGCCACCAACACCCCCTCCATAGGGGCCTCACTATCAGAAGGCACCTCTTCTGCGACCCCTCCCTGGGGAATGAGGGTTTTTAATGGAGAAGCCTCCTGAATGCTCGAGGCCTCCTCCCCTGCAGGAATGGCCACCGCCTCCTCCCCTACAGGAATGGCCACCGCCTCCTGCTGCCCAGAACTGCTGCTCTCCTTAGCAGCTAGTTTTCTTCTCCTCCTCATGGATAGCAGGAGTGCCCCTGCTGACATCCTGCCCCTGTGGGGCGGAGGTTGTTACGGTCACCCCGAGCGGGTTGCGGCCGGGTGACCGGGGCTCGGTTTTAACTGCGGGTCACGTTTTCGGCGTTCGACGGCTCCCGAGCCCTATCCGAGTATCATTTTGGCGAACCCCTCCGTATATGAGGTCTTGTGGGTCCCCCGGACGTTTCCGCCGAAAATATTTTTCTCTCGCAGGGGGGTTGTCGGGGTCTTCTCGGGACGTACAGCGGGCTCGGTAGCACTCTCGAGATCTCAGTTTGGGAAGCCGTTCGCAGTTTTGGAGTCGTGGAGACGTCCCGGAGGTGGTTGTAGAGTTTAATATTTTCGGCGGGACGTTCGGTTCCGGGCGACTCCCGGGACGGGAATCCCGGGGCTCGGGATGGAAATTTTCTGACGGCTTTGGGGTAAGTTGTGTTTGAATTTAAGATGGAATTTATGGGAATTTTTATGGAATTTTGGAGTGACGGAATTTCGGTTCAGGTTGTCACGCTCGCACGTCGGGTTTTGGTTCGGGTTCAGCGAGCTCGGTAGGACACTCCGGAAAAGCAAATGAATTTCTGAAAAATGTTCTGTGCATGTTATAATATTCTGAAGATTGTGTCCGAGTTTCATTAATTTTGGAATTCGGTAATTATTTTTGGGCAAAAAGAATTGGAACTTTCGGAGAAATTGGGAGCTAATTAGTAATTGGCCCACAAACCAGCCATAATTTGGAAAAGAGAAAGTTGAAGTCGGTTGAAATAAAGAGGGAAGGGACACTTGTCCATTCCTAGTTAAATGAAGTTGAAAAAGAAAAGAAAAATGAAAAAAGAAGTATAAAAAAGGGAGGAAAATGCCAAAAGGGCATTAATTTCTTTTCTTCTTCTTCCTCCTCTCTTCTTTACCGTAAGAGGCAGCCATGGTTGCGCCAAGATGAGCTCCAAAGGTGAACTTTACAAATACTCGGCCAAGCTTCGAGGTAAGCATGTCAAAACGATCCTTGTGTCGTGTAAGTGAATAATCTGAGGTCGGTTTGTGAAGTTTCAGACCGGTTTGTATACCGTGAGCTGCTGATGTTTGGAATTGATTATGGAATCACGAGTTTTGTTTGATTTCTTGGTTTCTAAACGTTCCCTAAACCTTCTTGTGCATGTTTGATAATAGGAGCGTAGGAAGAAAGCGCGCTGAGGTGGTGCCAAGTGCGTCGAAAATTTGGGTGTAAAATCCAACGGTGGATTCAGCGAAAGGTAAGGATATATTTGTGATCAGAGCGAAGTTACGGTTACATTAGTGTAATCGGTTACATTAGAAGAGGCTCGGTGTGAAAGCCGTTTTCCCGGCCCGAGCCTCGGTTTTGGTGCCATTGTTAGTGATTGATTCCGTGAATTCTGAATGCGTTTTCTGTATATGGAATTGATTGTGAACAGGGAGTTGCTTTGAAATTGGACCGAAACTCTGCCGAAATTTGTACCGGGACAGCTGAACGAGAATTTCGGTTCGGACTTGTGTGAACGATTTGGGAAGAAGGTATGATTTAAAGGTTTGGTTGTGTTTATGGATGTATAAGTAACAATGTTCTAGCTCGGTTTGGGAAACCGATTTTTCTGTGGAATTTTCAGGGAAGTGCGGGTTTGTGCGGAAATTGTTTTATGGGGTTTGTTTGGATGTGTTCTGATCCAACTATGGTTGTCTGACTTGATTCTGCGTTGGTGGAGTAGCGCGGACCCGTAGGAGCCAAGTTGTGCATTTCGGGTCGGGAGTCGGGATTTTCCGAGTGTTGGGCTGCGGGGCAGCGTTTCTGAGGTAAGGGCTTAATTTGGTAAAATGTACGTTTGTTCTGTTTCAAGGCCCGGATGACCTTGGAGGCCCGGGTTCCTATTCATTACGTATATGGTTATCGGGTAATGTTATTTCTGTTTATGTTTATGTATTCTTATTATTATTATATGTTACATTACGTGTCCGCCTTTGAAGGGGTGCCGACATTCTGCGTATCCGCACCGAGTGCCGATACATTACGTGTCCGCACGAAGGGTGCCGACATTCTGCGTGTATCCGCACCGGAGTGCCGATACTTACGTTACGTGACCCTACGACGGTTTGGGGCTCGCGACCCCGGCCGGTACCGTGCTATCATTACTCTGCTACGATCTGTATATTCGACCTCTGTTGAGGGTCCGTTCTGGTCGTTCGGCGGTTGGACCGCATATGTGTTGGATTCTGATTTACGTTATACTTTATGTTTATATGTACATGCATATCTTTGTGATATTCTGCTTTTGCGAGTTCGAGATTGTTGCCACAGGGCAAACTGCACTTTTACCTTAAGCCCTTACTGGGTCCTTTCGAGGACTCACCCTTTTATTTGTTTACCATCTTTCAGGCAGTCTGACAAGCAACCAGCGGAATAGAGATCCGCGGTGCTTCCGGACATTCTGGGTTCTGTAGCAGCAGCAGTACCACGTGCGGGAATTCTTGAGCGAGAGGCTTCTGATTCCGCACTTAGGTATATATATAGGATTTCGTTTAATGGCTCTGTAGTTGTAGCTGCATGCATGTAGGTAAGATCATGAAATTCTATATGCCATATGATCGTAAATATATTCTTCCATTGATGACTTCTGAGTCGAGGGCGGAGCCCCGACTTGCCTATATTGGATTTGTAATGATATGAATTCAGTGTTTCTGTGGTTGTTGCGATGAGCAATGTTTGGTATACCATGAACTGCTTGGTTGGTATTTTGTCGAGTTATCATGTATACTTGCCATGTATGGGTTCTGTAGGTTGCTAGTCGATACTCGTTTGTTCTGTATTTGAGCTCGATGCTCCGCTGCCGCGTTTTCCGCCGTAATTCCTGTTTCCGACGTCGCGGCCGGCTCCGCCTCCGCAACCGGGCGGGGTGGCTGTGACAAGTTGGTATCAGAGCAGGTTGGGTCGGATTGACCAAAAGGTAAAGTATGTTTGGTTTTGATATGAAATGTGGAAGGCAAGTATACAAGTCCGAGGGTGGACTTTTGGAGTAAGATAAGTCTGTTCATGGTTAAGTACCTGCGGAAGATGACTTCGAAGGGCAAAGCACTCTTGTTACACCTCATGCAGGGTGGTTCACCCCGAGCGGTGGAGTTGCGGTTCTTTGGAGCATTATGGAAGGTGACCCGGCTCGGATTATTGTTACGGTCACCCGGCGGGTTGCGCCGGGTCACGGCTCGGTTTTAGCTGGCACGTTTTCGGCGTTCACGGCTCCCGAGCCCTATCCGAGTATCATTTTGGCGAACCCTTCCGTATTTGAGGTCGTGTGGGTCCCCCGGACGTTTCCGCCGAAAATATTTTTCTGGCGCCGGGGGGTTGTCGGGGTCGCCTCGGGACGTACAGCGGGCTCGGTAGCGCTCTCGAGATCTCAGTTTGAGAAGCCGTTTGTAGTTTTGGAGTCGTGGAAACGTCCCGGTGTTGGTTGTGGAGTTTAATATTTGGGGCGGGACGTTCGGTTCCGGGCGACTCCCGGGGCTCGGGACGGGAATCCCGGGGCTCGGGATGGAAATTTTCTGACGGCTTTGGGGTAAGTTGTGTTTTAATTTAAGATGGAATTTATGGGTATTTTTATAGAATTTTGGAGTGACGGAATTTCGGTTGGGGTTGACACGCTCGCACGTCGGGTTTTGGTTCGGGTTCAGCGAGCTCGGTAGGACACTCTGGAATTGTAAATGAATTTCTGAAAAATGTTCTGTGAATGTTATAATATTCTGAAGATTGTGTCCGAGTTTCGTTAATTTTGGAATCCGATAATTATTTTTGGGCAAAAAGTATTGGAACTTTCGGAAAAATTGGGAGTTAATTTGCAATTGGGTGCAAATTAAAAGGAAATCAGCATGGGCAGCAGCAGCAGCCCTTTCTTTCGGCAGCATGTGTGTGTGTGTGATTAAATGGGACACTTGGCCATTTTTAATTTAACATGAGAGGTATGGGTTTAAAATGGGAAAAAATACATAAGGCTTATTATTTTCATAAAGGTGGACATATTTCATTTCTTCTTCTTCATCTTCTCCAAGCTGCTGCCGCCTCCATTGATGAACTTCACCCAAGCTTGAGGTTCTTCTTTTTGGTAGAAATCAAAGAGGAATTGGTTGCTACTTGAGGTAAGCATCCTCCCTACTCCTCTTTTCTTGTTAGTTTTGGAGATTGGTGATGAAAAGAAGGGTTTTGGCAATTGATGGGTTTGTTCTTAGCTATAAGCTAGGATGATTTTCTTCCTCCCATCTTTTAGTATGTTGTTCTTGGGTTGTAGGAGAGTGTTAATCAAGTGTTGGATTTTGGAAAACACATCTTGGTAGAGGAACCCTTCTTTGGCCGAAATTTTGGATAATTTTCCAAAATGGTGTGTGTTTGTTATCTTGCTTCATGCTTCAAGTATGTTAATCCTAGCATGATTCTAAGCTTATGTGTGGATTCAATTTGATGGAAAACAAGTTGGTTTAAAAAGCCCCAAATGGCCGAATTTTTAGGTTGGTGTTCATTGTGCATTTTGTTGTTTTGGATGCAATTGGATAGCATTCATGGTTAAGAAATGTAATTGGTGATTAAAGAGTGCAAATGGAACTTTGTTTGGATTGAAATGGAGGTTGGGTGAGAAAACCACTCTTTGGCCGAATTGATAAGTGAAGGGGTTTTATTGATTTTGGTGTAATTGGTTAGTAAGCATGCTTAGGAAGTGGAATTGGTGATTAATATGATTATTTGGAAGCTTGAATGGATTGAATTGAAAGTTGGATGAAAAGTTGATTAAGAACCGAAATCTTGGAATGATTCTTTTTCAATGTTGGAGGTTCATTTTGGTTAAATTGGATGTTAATATGGTGTTGGGCTTGAATTTAGGAGTGGATGGAAGTTTGAAATGTTGAATTCGGTTAAGGAATGAAAAAGTTACAATTAATCGGGATTATCGGAAAATGGCGGGTAATGAAGGGTTTAAGGTTGGATTTGATCAGTTCTGCTTATTGTATGATGTTTGTCAATGTGAAATCTTGCATTGTCTAGGTTGGTTCGAATTCGACGTTTCTGTGAAAATCTGGAATTTTACGGAAATTCTGTCGGATTTCGGTTTTGGGGTCGGGGGTTGTAGTTTGGTAGTGTGGTTGATGAGGATGCTAATTCAACTTGGTTTGGCAGATTCTGAGTTTCGGTGGTTAGGAAAAGAGGAGTTCTAAGTTTCGGGACACGGTGTAGGTGTTATCCAGAATCGGTCCAATACTCTGGATTTTGAGGTAAGGGTTTGGTTCTGCTATTTTTGGTAAGATAGGTGTATGTTTAGTTTCATTTTCTGTTCTGCAGGTATTTCAGTATTATATGCCTAGAGCATATTCTGTAGTCTGTAGGTGTATGTATTGTAGCACTTCTGTTTTGCAGGTATTTCGGAAATTTCTGCTTTAAGGTAAGTTCTGTGATCTGTAGGTGTATGCCTTGTAGCATACTCTGTCTGTTAATCCTACGTTTGTAGGAGTATGCCTTATGGCATACTCTGTCTGTTAACACTACGACAGTTGTGGGTTCGCTACCCCAGCTGGTGCACCATGCTTCTGTAATAGCTTCGGCTTCTGACTCCCCTTAGTGGGAGGCTGTCGTTCCGATCTGTTATAAGGTTTATGGCGATTTGGAATCGCACATCCTTCGGGATTCCGATTTGTTTCTGGTACATGTATGTTATTCTGTATTCTGTTGCGTATATTGCTATCTTTCTGTTTTGCAGGGTTGCATATACTTATCTTACCCCAAATCCCTTACGGGGTCCTTTTAGGACTCACCCTTCTTTGGGTTCTGTTTTTGGGTTTCAGGTAGACCTGATAAGCGGCCTGCGGAGTAGGATTCCGTGAGGGTTCTACCTTGGGTGTGTTTTGCAGCAGTTGCACCTTGCGGTCCGGGATTGTGTACTTGGTGTGAATCCCGCGCAAGGTATTTTGTTACTTAGATTCTAAGGTTGGCTCTGTAGTTGCATATGCACACTTTCTGTATTGCTATGATGGTTGTATGTCTGTATATACATTTGTATATTCTGTTCTATATCTGTTCTCAGCGCTTGGCGCTTGCTAGACATTTTAGGTTCTGTGAATTCTGTATGTATATGTGTTTTGGTGCGTAAGCACTCGTCCACGGAGGGCGGGGCTTACTCTGTTATTAGTGCATGAATTGTATGGTTGCATTTTATTTTTGGTTATACGCATGAAATTTCCGTTAGTCTGCTTCCACAATCCTTCCGTTCTCGGGTCCGCTACGCGCGGCGGGTCTCGATGGACCTGCCATTCCTTTCCATTCCGGCTTCCGCTTCCGGCGTCCCGGCGCCCCCGCCTCCGCAACCGGGCTCGGGCGGCGTGCGGTGACAAGTTGGTATCAGAGCAGGTAAGTGACCATATTGGTCGTCAGTGGTGACTTGTAGTGACGACTATTGTTGTACATTTTATTTTAGAATGGTTTGGTACGGAGATTGGCCACCTCCTTACTTGAACCACTTCAAAATAAAATTGTGGAACAAAGTTGATCCTTCAAGTTATCCTGATAGTTGCAGATTTCGCACTCGGGATTTCGGAATTCTCGTAAGATTATTACGAGTAAGGGGATTGTGGAAAAGTTTCAGGTACGTAAAATTGTGTGTTAGGAAAAGATTTGGTGAAATAAGCATGAACTGCTTCTGTGATTCTGTGAAATGCATGATTTTATCATTCTGAGAAGTAACTTCTGTGTCAAGTCGCATTGCACTACGAGCCTTAGAAAACTGCCGCTAGCTTCTGTAGAGATTAGGAGTGACCGAGTTGTCTGGATTCTGTTTGGTCTGGAATGTCTCAGGTTGGATTCACACGCGTAGGCAGTGTGTTTTGTGACCGGAGGGAGGGGATTGTAATCCCATGCCTCCGAGAGATAGGGTTTGAACTGTTGGTTATGGGTTGAGTTGGTATATGGTTTGGAAATTTGGTTTGGGATAAGTTGTTTTTCTGGTTGGACTTGGTTTGAGGAATTGTGTACTACACGCGAATAGCGTGATTTGGTACCGGAGGGGCGGGACTGAGATCCCACACCTCCGTGGAATAGGATACGGGTTCAGTGTAACCCAGGGTCTGAACAACCACACTCACCACCCCGAGGTTTAGTGGTCGTAAGGACCCCTCTCTGATTTGGTATTACCGCCAGCCTAGCTGGTTCAGAGGCGGCAGTAGGCAGGGGAAAATCTGTTTATGCCACGGTAAGGGCATTTTGATCAGGTGGTGATAGCAAGACTTAAGCCACTGCTCGCCATAGTTTTGGGATCAGTAAGTGAGTGACTCTGACAAGGGTGGTCACTACGACACCTAGACTTCTCGTCGGTCCTATTAACGACGAGGAGATCTGAGACACCGGTCTGACGAGGTTGGACTTTTGGAGAGGTTTCAGAGTTTGAATTCCCCCCCCGAGGTTCAGCGGCCGAGGAGGGCCGGAGGTAGTAGAGACTTGGGTTGCAGGAATTGACAAACTCCTGGAGGGAGGCTATTCTGAGCCGGTTGGCCGCCGGGGCCAACGGCTACTCCGGCCGATTGCTTCCGTGAGACAACCGGATTTAGGATTGACCCGATATCTGATTTCTAGTGTCCTGGCAGTGTTCCTGACATTTCCGCGGAAAATATTTTTTGTGGCCGGGGGGTTGCCGTCGTACGATTTTCGGGGATTATGGGCGGAGAAACGGCTCCCGGAGTGACCCGGGACTCGATTTGCGCTTTGAGGAAGATCTGAGTCGGGATATAATTTACATTTTTCTCGTGAAGAAAATGTTCTGGGTCGGAAATTACGGTTTCGGGCAGTTTAGTAGAGGTAGAGAGGGAGCACCACCGGCACGATCTTATCCGATTTGTAGTAGGTATCGTTCAGGTTGAATTTGTTATCGGCAGGAGGGCCGATGTTTACGTAGCAGGTCTGATACTCTTTGGGTACGGGATTGCCCTCTTACCGTAGGGCAGGAGTCAGCAGGAAGCCCTGTAAGGTACTATATTCCCGAATGAGATACCGGTTCAGGCAGTATTGGATACAGGAACATTTGTTCTCATTGTAACACCGAAATGTGTTACATTTCTGTATCTGTCTGTTAGTACCTTGCCTCAAACGCATTTAGTAAAAACTGCAGGAAGTCAGTTTCTGTTTTCCAATGAGATGGTTCGGGGTTGTACGATATCTGTAGGCGGACATTTGATAGTATCGGATTTGTTGGTTTTAGACACGCCGAACTATGATATTATTCTTGGGATGGACTGGCTATCCAAGAATTCTGTGCACATTGATTGTGCAACCCGAACCATTATGGTTTCTGGAGAGGTACTACCTCTCACGACTCCGACTGGTTTGACTATCGCACAAAGACGGCAGGAGTTGCTGATTCTGGATCATCCGTCGATAGTTGGTGTTGGGGGAATGTTATGATCTGAATGAGGCTGGTACTAGGTTGAAGTTGGATGGTTTACCGTTGGTTCGAGATTTTCCGCAGGTATTTCCGGAGGAGTTGCCCGGATTACCATAAGAGCGGGAAATTGTGTTTGACATCCACCTGCAGTCGGGTACTGCTCCGATATCTATTCCTCCTTATCGGATGCCTATTTCTGAGATGCAGGAGTAGAAGAAGCAACTGGAGGAATTACAGCAAAAGAGTTTCGTCCGACCGAGCACTTCAGCGTGGGGTGCTCTGGTTTTGTTTGTTAAGAAGAATGATGGGACACTCTGACTTTGTATTGATTACAGACGGTTGAATGCACTTATTGTGAAGAATAAGTATCCGTTGCTAAGGATTGACGATCTTTTTGATCAACTTCGGGGTTCAAGAGTTTCCTCTAAGATTAATTTCCGATCTGGGTATTTTCAGCTTAGGGTGAAGGATGAGAACATACCTAAGACTGCTTTCCGCACCCGGTATGGACACTTTGAGTTTACGGTCATGCCATTTGGGCTGACCAATGCTCCAGCAGCGTTCATGGATCTGATGCATCGGGTGTTCCGACCGTACTTGGACTCATTTCTGGTGGTCTTTATTGATGATATTCTGATATATTCTCGGGATGAGGATTCGCATCGGGATCATCTGAGGGTAGTTCTGCAGACACTTTGGGAACATCAGCTTTATGCTAAATTCTCAAAGTGTGAGTTCTGGATTCGGGAAGTCACCTTTCTGGGACACGTTATTTCTGAGCATGGTCTGTCTGTGGACCCAGAGAAGGTGAGGGCAGTTCAGGACTGGAAACAACCTACCACGGTACGGGAGATCAGGAGCTTCCTGGGGTTAGCAGGATATTATCGGAGGTTTGTACTGGGATTTTCTATTCTGGCATCTCCGCTTACGTAGTTGACCAAGAAGGGTCAACCGTATTTCTGGTTTGGTAGGTGTGAGCAGAATTTTCAGGAGTTGAAACGGCAGTTGACTAACGCTCCGATTCTGACTCTTTCGATCCGATCTTACCGTATGTGAATTATACGGATGCTTCCACATCTGGTTTGGGATGTGTGTTGGTGCAGGAGCGTTTTGTGGTAGCTTCTGGGTCGAGGCAGCTGCGACCGCATGAGCTGAACTAACTGACACATGATCTGGAGTTGGCTATAATAATTTATGCGCTGAAACATTGGAATCAATATCTGTTTGGTAATAAATTTCAGATTCTTACCGACCATAAGTCTGAAATATCTGTTTACACAGAAGGAGCTTAGCATGAGGCAGCGCAGATATCTCGAATACATTAAGGACTATGATTGTAGTATCGGGTACATCTTCGGCAAGGGCAACGCGGTTGCCGATGCTCGAGCAGAAAGTATACCGGCTTAATTAAGAGAGGAAATGTCGGTGACCGGTCCGAGAAGAGTGGTCCGACGTGCCTTTGGCATGTGGCAGCTCCGGGAGCGTGCTCGTTTATTACACTTATTATACATTCTGAGTGGCTTGATAGGATGCGCGAAGCGCAAGGTAGAGATTTGGTATTGAAGAAGTTATCTGGGGAAGATAAGGATTTATTTGTTACCGACGTTTCAGTATAGGCAGGGATTGCTATACTTCCGAGATTGCCTTTATGTACCGGAGGATCAGGAGTTCTGGAATGAGATTTTAGAGGGGGCACACGCGATCAGGGTGAGCATCAGGAACCGGCAGGGACACTGCAGACTTTGCCCATTCCAGTCTGGAAGTGGGGTAATGTTATGATGGACTTTCTGACTGCACTGCCCTGACACGGTTTCATCATGATGCTATCTGGGTTTTGTGGATCGGCTGACAAAGTGCGTACACTTTCTGCTTATTCGGGTCATAAACCCTCTGGAAAAGCTTGCCCGGCTTTACATCAGGGAGATTGTACGTTTACATGGAGCACCAGACTCCATTGAATCTGACCGTGATCCGCGTTTTACAGCACGGTTCTGGATTGCTTTTCATGAAGCATTGGGCACGCGACTCCATCTGAATACAGCTTATCACCCACAGACGGACGGGCAGTCGGAGCGGGTGATTCTGATATCGGAGGATATGTTGCGAATCTGTACTTTGGATTTTGGAGGAGTTTGGGACTAGCAGTTACTTTGATAGAGTTCTCATACAACAATTGCTTTCAGACTACGTTTGACATGGCACCCTATGAGGTGTTGTACGGGAGGTGTATGACACCATACTGTTGGACAGATGCGTCTGATGGGGTTAAGCTGGGACCCGAGCTTTTGAGGAGACTACGGCGAAGATCAGATTGTTATAGGCGCGGATTAAAACCGCGAATGACTGCACCACTGTTTGTACGAACCGCCACCGTAGGCTCTTGAATCGAGTTTGGTAATAGAATTTGACCGGAGGTAGCACCGCTCGAGGGACAAGAAGATTTGATAGGCGGGGCAGTTACCCCGAGTTATATCGGTTATCATGAGTTTCCAGAGTAAGTTGTTAGGTTGGCCTTACCCCCAATCTATTTCGTTTTATGTGATATCTTCCGTGATAGCCTGTTGTGGATCGGTTAGATTTAGGTTCGCATCTGTCTGGGGTTGTCTGGTAGAAATACCGCAATCGACTCGGGTGCAATAAGATGCACCCGGAGGGTGGGACGCCGTGAGGCTCAGTATGGTAGTCTAAACTACCACTCCCGCCGCACCAAAGACGGTGGTCCGATTGTTCTCGTTAGAGGAATAGTTATATTTTCTGGTTGGTAGCGACACTGTCTGGTTGGTTCAGCTACTCTTGGAGGACCAAGAGTTCTAAGGGGGAGAATGTTACGGTCACCCCGAGCGGGTTGCGACCGGGTGACCCGGCTCCGGTTTTGGCCTCGCGGTCACGCTTTCGGCGTCAGACGGCTCCCGAGCCCTATCCGAGTATCATTTTGGCGAACCCTTCCGTATTTGAGGTCGTGTGGGTCCTCGGACGTTTCCGCCGAAAATATTTTTCTGGCGCCGGGGGGTTGTCGGGGTCGCCTCGGGACGTACAGCGGGCTCGGTAGCGCTCTCGAGATCTCAGTTTGAGAAGCCGTTTGTAGTTTTGGAGTCGTGGAAACGTCCCGGTGTTGGTTGTGGAGTTTAATATTTGGGGCGGGACGTTCGGTTCCGGGCGACTCCCGGGGCTCGGGACGGGAATCCCGGGGCTCGGGATGGAAATTTTCTGACGGCTTTGGGGTGAGTTGTGTTTTAATTTAAGATGGAATTTATGGGTATTTTTATAGAATTTTGGAGTGACGGAATTTCGGTTCAGTTGACACGCCGCACGCTCGGGTTTTGGTTCGGGTTCAGCGAGCTCGGTAGGACACTCTGGAATTGTAAATGAATTTCTGAAAAATGTTCTGTGAATGTTATAATATTCTGAAGATTGTGTCCGAGTTTCGTTAATTTTGGAATCCGATAATTATTTTTGGGCAAAAAGAATTGGAACTTTCGGAAAAATTGGGAGTTAATTTGCAATTGGGTGCAAATTAAAAAGGAAATCAGCATGGGCAGCAGCAGCAGCCCTTTCTTTCGGCAGCATGTGTGTGTGTGTGATTAAATGGGACACTTGGCCATTTTTAATTTAACATGAGAGGTATGGGTTTAAAATGGGAAAAATACATAAGGCTTATTATTTTCATAAAGGTGGACTTATTTCATTTCTTCTTCTTCATCTTCTCCAAGCTGCTGCCGCCTCCATTGATGAACTTCACCCAAGCTTGAGGTTCTTCTTTTTGGTAGAAATCAAAGAGGAATTGGTTGCTACTTGAGGTAAGCATCCTCCCTACTCCTCTTTTCTTGTTAGTTTTGGAGATTGGTGATGAAAAGAAGGGTTTTGGCAATTGATGGGTTTGTTCTTAGCTATAAGCTAGGATGATTTTCTTCCTCCCATCTTTTAGTATGTTGTTCTTGGGTTGTAGGAGAGTGTTAATCAAGTGTTGGATTTTGGAAAACACATCTTGGTAGAGGAACCCTTCTTTGGCCGAAATTTTGGATAATTTTCCAAAATGGTGTGTGTTTGTTATCTTGCTTCATGCTTCAAGTATGTTAATCCTAGCATGATTCTAAGCTTATGTGTGGATTCAATTTGATGGAAAACAAGTTGGTTTAAAAAGCCCCAAATGGCCGAATTTTTAGGTTGGTGTTCATTGTGCATTTTGTTGTTTTGGATGCAATTGGATAGCATTCATGGTTAAGAAATGTAATTGGTGATTAAAGAGTGCAAATGGAACTTTGTTTGGATTGAAATGGAGGTTGGGTGAGAAAAACCCTCTTTGGCCGAATTGATAAGTGAAGGGGTTTTATTGATTTTGGTGTAATTGGTTAGTAAGCATGCTTAGGAAGTGGAATTGGTGATTAATATGATTATTTGGAAGCTTGAATGGATTGAATTGAAAGTTGGATGAAAAGTTGATTAAGAACCGAAATCTTGGAATGATTCTTTTTCAATGTTGGAGGTTCATTTTGGTTGAATTGGATGTTAATATGGTGTTGGGCTTGAATTTAGGAGTGGATGGAAGTTTGAAATGTTGAATTCGGTTAAGGAATGAAAAAGTTACAATTAATCGGGATTATCGGAAAATGGCGGGTAATGAAGGGTTTAAGGTTGGATTTGATCAGTTCTGCTTATTGTATGATGTTTGTCAATGTGAAATCTTGCATTGTCTAGGTTGGTTCTGAATTCTGACGTTTCTGTGAAAATCTGGAATTTTACGGAAATTCTGTCGGATTTTCGGTTTTGGGGTCGGGGGTTGTAGTTTGGTAGTGTGGTTGATGAGGATGCTAATTCAACTTGGTTTGGCAGATTCTGAGTTTCGGTGGTTAGGAAAAGAGGAGTTCTAAGTTTCGGGACACGGTGTAGGTGTTATCCAGAATCGGTCCAATACTCTGGATTTTGAGGTAAGGGTTTGGTTCTGCTATTTTTGGTAAGATAGGTGTATGTTTAGTTTCATTTTCTGTTCTGCAGGTATTTCAGTATTATATGCCTAGAGCATATTCTGTAGTCTGTAGGTGTATGTTTTGTAGCACTTCGCTTTTGCAGTATTTCGGAAATTTCGCTTTAAGGTAAGTTCTGTGATCTCGTAGGTGTATGCCTTGTAGCATACTGCTGTTAATCCTACGTTTGTAGGAGTATGCCTTATGGCATACTGTCTGCATAACACTACGACAGCTTGTGGGTTCGCTACCCCACTGGTGCACCATGCTTCGTAATAGCTTCGGCTTCGACTCCCCTTAGTGGGAGGTCGTTCCCGATCTGTTATAAGGTTTATGGCGATTTGGAATCGCACATCCTTCGGGATTCCGATTTGTTTCTGGTACATTTATGTTATTCTGTATTCTGTTGCGTATATTGCTATCTTTCTGTTTTGCAGGGTTGCATATACTTATCTTACCCCAAATCCCTTACGGGGTCCTTTTAGGACTCACCCTTCTTTGGGTTCTGTTTTTGGGTTTCAGGTAGACCTGATAAGCGGCCTGCGGAGTAGGATTCCGTGAGGGTTCTACCTTGGGTATGCTTTGCAGCAGTTGCACCTTGCGGTCCGGGATTGTGTACTTGGTGTGAATCCCGCGCAAGGTACTTTGTTACATAGATTCTAAGGTTGGCTCTGTAGTTGCATATGCACACTTTCTGTATTGCTATGATGGTTGTATGTCTGTATATACATTTGTATATTCTGTTCTATATCTGTTCTCAGCGCTTGGCGCTTGCTAGACATTTTAGGTTCTGTGAATTCTGTATGTATATGTGTTTTGGTGCGTAAGCACTCGTCCACGGAGGGCGGGGCTTACTCTGTTATTAGTGCATGAATTGTATGGTTGCATTTTATTTTTGGTTATACGCATGAAATTTCCGTTAGTCTGCTTCCACAATCCTTCCGTTCTCGGGTCCGCTACGCGCGGCGGGTCTCGATGGACCGGGCTCGCCACTCCTTTCCATTCCGGCTTCCGCCTCCGCCGCTAGCTTCCCGGCGCCCCACGCCTCCGCAACCGGGCTCGGGAATAGGCGTGCGGTGACAACCACACTCACCACCCCGAGGCTTAGCCGTCGTAGGGACCCTCTCTCGATTTGGTATTACCGCCACTTAGCCGGTTCAGGGCGGCAGAGGCGGGGAAAATCTGCTCATGCCACGGTAAGGGCATTTTGATCAGGTGGTGATAGCGAGACTTTAGCCACCGCTCGCTACAGCCTTTGGAATTGGTAAGTGAGTGACTCCGAGGAGCGTGGTCACTACGACACCTAGACTTCTTGCCGGTCCTATCAACGACGGGGAGATCTGAGACACCAGTCTGACGAGGTTGGACTTTTGGAGAGGTTTCAGAGTTTGAATTCCCCCCCCCCCCGAGGTTCAGCGGCCGAGGAGGGCCGGAGGTAGTAGAGACTTGGTTTGCAGGAATTGACAAACTCCTGGAGGGAGGCTATTCTGAGCCGGGTGGCCGCCGGGGCCAACGGCTACTCCGGCCGATTGCTTCCAGATTCTCGAACCGGAGTTCGGATTGACCCGATATCGATTTCTAGTGTCCTGGCAGCAGTACCGGACATTTCCGCTGAAAATATTTTTCGGGCCGGGGTTGCCGCCGGACGATTTTCGGGATTCTGGCGGAGAAACGGCTCCCGGAGTGACCCGGGACTCAGATTTGCGCTTTGAGGAAAATCTGAGTCGGGATATAATTTACATTTTTCTCGTGAAGAAAATGTTCGGTCGGAAATTACGGTTTCGGGCGCTTTTCGTTTCTCGGCGAGCCAAGCTGTGACACTTGGCGAAATGTGATTAGTGGAAAGTATTGGACTTGGTCTCTTGTTATTTCTAGTGATTATGATTCACTATGATGACAAAAAGGATGTCATGTGCAAAACACATGACTTATTATTACAAGACTTAAGTTTTGGCAAGTCTTGCAAAAATGCAAACGTATTCTTTTTCCTTCTTCACTGCCGAATTCTTCCTCTCTCTAAAGCCACCATTGTTGTGTTTTACAAGCTTCCAAAGCTTGCTCTAGATTGCTTCTTGGTCCGAGAGTTCAACTGGGAAGTTGATCAAGAACTCGAGTACTACGCCTGTCTCGAGGTATGGTTCGATTCTGCTGAGTGTTTGGCAATATTGGAAAGTTGATGTTCTTGGCTTAGATCTGAGTTTTGATGGAATTGAACCGTTGGATCGTTGTGTGGTTCATATATGTTGATGTTGGGTAGGTAAGGATTAGGAAATAACGTTGGATCGTTGGAAACACAACACGGTGAGAACTCACCTTTTGGCCGAATTTTTGACTGATTATGTTGGGAATTTCGTTGAATTTGATGGGTTCTGTGGATTGATTTGTGATTATTGAAGTGAATTCTTGCATGTTCTCGAGTCGGTTCTGAATTCGATGTTTCATGAAAATCGGAATTTTACCAAATTCTCACGGATCTTCGATTTTGGGTCGGGGTGTAGTTTGGTAGTGTGGTTGGTAAAGTTGCTAATTCAGCTTGAATTGACAGATTCGAGGTCCAAGGTTGAAAAAGAAAGGTTTCCGGGTTTCGGTCGCGGAAATTGTGTTTGAAATCCACTGCAATGGGTCGCTCCGATATCTATTCCTCCTTATCGGATGCCTATTTCTGAGATGCAGGAGTAGAAGAAGTAACTGGAGGAATTACAGCAAAAGAGTTTCGTCCGACCGAGCACTTCAGCATGGGGTGCTCTGGTATTGTTTGTTAAGAAGAATGATGGGACACTCTGACTTTGTATTGATTACAGACGGTTGAATGCTCTTATTGGGAAGAATAAGTATCCGTTACCGAGGATTAACGATCTTTTTGATCAACTTCGGAGTTTGAGGGTTTTCTCAAAGATCGATCTCTGATCTGGGTATTTTCAGCTTAGGATGAAGGTAGAGGACATACCTAAGACTGCCGCACCCGATTTAGACACTTTGAGTTTACGGTCATGCCATTCGGGCTGACCAATGTTCCGGTGGCATTCATGGATCTGATGCATCGGGTGTTCCGACCGTACTTGGACTCATTTCTGGTGGTTTTATTGATGATATTCTGATATATTCTCGGGATGAGGATTCGCATCGGGATCATCTGAGGGTAGTTCTGCAGACACTTTGGGAACATCGGCTTTATGCTAAATTCTCAAAGTGTGAGTTCTGGATTCGGGAAGTCACCTTTCTGGGACACATTATATCTGAGCATGGGCTGTCTGTGGATCCAGAGAAGGTGAGGGCGGTTCGGGATTGGAAACAACTTACCACGGCACGGGAGATCAAGAGCTCCCTGGGGTTAGCAGGATTTTATCGGAGGTTTGTACTGGGATTTTCTATTCTGGCATCTCCGCTTACGCAGTTGACTAAGAAGGGTCAACCGTATATCTGGTTTGATAGGTGTGAACGGAATTTTCAGGAGTTGAAACGGCAGCTTGACTAACGCTCCGATTCTCGACTCTTCCGATCCGAACTTACCGTATGTGATTTATACGGATGCTTCCACATCCTGTTTGGGGTGTGTTGGCGCTGGTGCTTTTTGTGGTTGCTTTTGGGTCGAGGCAGCTGCGACCGCATGAGCTGAACTGACTGATACTTGTTCTGGAGTTGGCTGAAGTGATTTTTGCGTTGAATCATTGGAGGCAATATCTGCTTGGTAATAAATTTCAGATTCTTACCACCATAAGAGTCTGAAATATCTGTTTAAATGTAAGGAGCTTAGCATGAGGCAGCGCAGATATCTCGAATACATTAAGGACTATGATTGTAGTATCGGGTACATCTCTGGCAAGGGCAACGCGGTTGCCGATGCTCTGAGCAGGAGGTATACCGGCTTAATTAAGAGAGGAAATGTTGGTGACCGATCTGAGGAGAGTGATCTGACGTGCCTTTGGCACAGGTGGCAGCTCTAGGAGCGTGCTCAGGTTATTACACTTATTATACATTCTGAGTGGCTTGATAGGATGCGCGAAGCGCAAGGTAGAGATTTGGTATTGAAGAAGTTATCTGGGGAAGATAAGGGTTTATGTGTTACCGACGTTTCAGTATAGGCAGGGATCGCTATACTTCTGAGATCGCCTTTATGTACCTGAGGATCAGGAGTTCTGGAATGAGATTTTCGAGGAGGCACACTCGAGCAGTCTGAGCATCAGAAACCGGCAGGGACACTGGGGCAATGTTACTATGGACTTTCTGACTGCACTGCCCCTGACACGGTCTCGCCATGATGTTATCTGGATTTCTGTGGATCGGCTGACAAAGTGCGCACACTTTCTGCTTATTCGGGTCACAGACCCTCTGGAGAAGCTTGCCCGGCTTTACATCAGGGAAATTGTACGTTTGCATGGAGTACCAGACTCCATTGAATCTGACCGTGATCCGCGTTTTACAGCACGATTCTGGATTGCTTTTCATGAAGCATTGGGCACGCGACTCCATCTGAGTACGGCTTATCACCCACAGACGGACGGGCAGTCGGAGCGGGTGATTCTGATATTGGAGGATGGGTTGCAAATCTGTACTTTGGGTTTTGGAGGAGTTTGGGACTAGCAGTTACTTTGATAGAATTCTCATACAACAATTGCTTTCAGATTACGTTTGACGTGGCACCCTATGAGGTGTTGTACGGGAGGTGTATGACACCATACTGTTGGACAGATGCGTCTGATCGGGTTAAGCTAGGACCCGAGCTTTTTGAGGAGTCTACGGCAAGGATCATATTGTTACAGGCGCGGATTAAAACCGCGAACGACTGCACCACTGCTTATACGAACCGCCGCCGTAGGGCTCTGGAATCTGAGTTTGGTGACAGAATTAGGAGGTAGCGCCGATCAGAGGGACAGTAAGATTTGTTAGGCGGGGCAAGTTACCCCGAATTTTATCGGTTCTCATGAGTTTCCAGAGTAAGTTGTTAGGTTGGTTTTTCCCCCCCCCAACTGTTTCTCGCTTTTACGTGATGTCTTCCGTGATAGCCTGTTGTGGATCGGTTAGACTTAGGTTCGGCATCGTCTGGGGTTGTCTGGTAGAAATACCGCAACTGACTCGGGTGCAATAAGATGCACCCGGAGGGTGGGACGCCGTGAGGCTCAGATGGTAGTCTAAACTACCACTCCCGCCGCACTACGGTGGTCCGATTGTTCTCGGGTTAGAGGAATGGTTATATTTTCTCGGTTGGTAGCGACACTGTCTGGTTGGTTCAGTGCTACTCTTGGAGGACCAAGAGTTCTAAGGGGGAGAATGTTACGGCCACCCCGAGCGGGTTGCGACCGGGTGACCCGGGCTCCGGTTTTAACCTCGCGGTCACGCTTTCGGCGTCAGACGGCTCTCGAGCCTTATCCGAGTATCATTTTGGCGAATCCTTTCATTTTTGAGGTCGTGTGGGTCCCCCGGACGTTTCCGCCGAAAATATTTTTCCGGCGCCGGGGTTGTCTGGTCGCCTCGGGACGTACAGCGGGCTCGGTAGCACTCTCGAGATCTCAGTTTGGGAAGCCGTTCGCAGTTTTGGAGTCGTGGAGACGTCCCGGAGGTGGTTGTAGAGTTTAATATTTGGGGCGGACGCTCGGTTCGGCGACTCCGGGCTCGGGACGGGAATCCCGGGGCTCGGGATGGAAATTTTCTGACGGCTTTGGGGTAAGTTGTGTTTGAATTTAAGATTTAATTTATGGGATTTATTATGGAATTGTGGTGTGACGGCATTTCTGTTCAGGTTGTCACGCTCGCACGTCGGGTTTTGGTTCGGGTTCAGCGAGCTCGGTAGGACACTCCGGAAAGGCAAATGAATTTCTGAAAAATGTTCTGTGCATGTTATAATATTCTGAAGATTGTGTCCGAGTTTCATTAATTTTGGAATTCGGTAATTATTTTTGGGCAAAAAGAATTGGAACTTTCGTAGAAATTGGGAGCTAATTAGTAATTGGCCCACAAACCAGCCATAATTTGGAAAAGAGAAAGTTGAAGTCGGTTGAAATAAAGAGGGAAGGGACACTTGTCCCTTCCTAGTTAAATGAAGTTGAAAAAGAAAAGAAAAATGAAAAAAAGAAGTATAAAAAGGGAGGAAAAGGCCAAAAGGGCATTAATTTCTTTTCTTCTTCTTCCTCCTCTCTTCTTTACCGTAAGAGGCAGCCATGGTTGCGCCAAGATGAGCTCCAAAGGTGAACTTTACAAATACTCGCCAAGCTTCGAGGTAAGCATGTCAAAACGATCCTTGTGTCGTGTAAGTGAATAACTGAGGTCGGTTTGTGAAGTTTCAGCCCGGTTTGTAAACCGTGAGTCAAGTTTGGAAATGATTATGGAATCACAAGTTTTGTTTGATTTCATTGGTGGAATTTCTTGGTTTCTAAACGCTTCCCGACACCTTCTTGTGCATGTTTGATAATAGGAGCGTAGGAAGAAACGCGCTGAGGTGGTGCCAAGTTCGTCTGAAAATTTGGGTGTAAAATCCAACGGTGGATTCAAATAAAGGTAAGGATATATTTGTGATCGAGCGAAGTTCGGTGAGAAGTGTAATCGGTTCGTTAGAAGAGGCTCGGTGTGAAAGCCGCTTTTCCCGGCCCGAGCCTCGGTTTTGGTGCCATTGTTAGTGATTGATTCCGTGAATTTCAATGCGTCAGATATGGAATTGATTGTGAACAGGAGTTGCTTTGAAATTGGACCGAAACTCACAAATTTGTACCGGACAAATGAACGAGAATTTCGGTTCGGACTTGTGTGAACGATTTGGGAAGAAGGTATGATTTAAAGGTTTGGTTGTGTTTATGGATGTATAAGTAACAATGTTCTAGCTCGGTTTGGGAAACCGATTTTTCTGTGGAATTTTCCGGGAAGTGCGGGTTTGTGCGGAAATTGTTTTCTGGGGTTTGTTTGGATATGTTCTGATCCAACTATGGTTGTACAGCTTGATTCTGCGTTGGTGGAGTAGCGCGGACCCGTAGGAGCCAAGTTGTGCATTTCGGGTCGGGAGTCGGGATTTTCCGAGTGTTGGGCTGCAGGGCAGCGTTTCTGAGGTAAGGGCTTAATTTGGTAAAATGTACGTTTGTTCTGTTTCAAGGCCCGGATGACCTTAGAGGCCCGGGTTCCTATTCTGTTCTGTATATGGTTATCAGGTAATGTTATTTCTGTTTATGTTTATGTATTCTTATTATTATTATATGTTCTGTTCTGTGTCCGCACTGAAGGGGTGCCGACATTCTGCGTATCCGCACCGGGAGTGCCGATACTTCTGTTCTGTGTCCGCACTGAAGGGGTGCCGACATTCTGCGTGTATCCGCAACTTGAGTGCCGATACTTCTGTTCTGAGACCCTACGACAGTTTTGGGCTCGCGACCCCAGCCGGTACCGTGCTATCTGTTCTGTTCTGATCTGTATATTCTGACCTCTGCTGAGGGCTGTCGTTACGGGTCGTTCTGGCGGTTGGACCGCATATGTTGGATTCTGATTTACGTTATGCTTTATGTTTATATGTACATGCATATGCTGTGATATTCTGTTTTGCAGGTTCGATTGTTGCCCCGTGGGCAAACCGCACTTTTACCTTAAGCCCTTATCGGGTCCTTTCGAGGACTCACCCTTTTATTTGTTTACCATCTTTCAGGCAGTCTGACAAGCAACCAGCGGAATAGAGATCCGCGGTGCTTCCGGACATTCTGGGTTCTGTAGCAGCAGCAGTACCACGTGCGGGAATTCTTGAGCGAGAGGCTTCTGATTCCGCACTTAGGTATATATATAGGATTTCGTTTAATGGCTCTGTAGTTGTAGCTGCATGCATGTAGGTCAGATCATGAATTTGTATATGCCATATGATCGGAAATATATTCTGCCTTTGATGCCTTCTGAGTCGAGGGCGGAGCCCCGACTTGCCTATATTGGATTTGTTATGATATGAATTCAGTGTTTCTGTGGTTGTTGCGATGAGCAATGTTTGGTATACCATGAACTGCTTGGTTGGTATTTTGTCGAGTTATCATGTATACTTGCCATGTATGGGTTCTGTAGGTTGCTAGTCGATACTGCTTGTTTTGTATTTGAGCTCGATGCTCCGCCGCCGCGCTTTCCGCCGTAATTTCCGGTTTCGACGTCGCGGCCGGCTCCACCTCCGCAACCGGGCGGGGTGGTCGTGACAGAGGTCCCCTTAAAGGTGATCCCTGCTGCGATCACATGCCTAGGCAGGTCTTCACTACTCGCTTGGGGAAGGCTTGCAAACAGCCTAGAGACAAATGCCTCTAGGTTGGAGGGCTCCTCAATGGACACGCCTCCGCCACCTCTGCCTGAAGAGCCTCTGCAGGGGTGCCTCCTCCCGCTATCACCATCTCTAAACCCTCTGCAACAGGCATGGCCTCTTCAGTAGTAGAAGGGACCTCCATTTCCGGTCCCCTTGCCTCCACAGGCTCTGCGGCCACTTCTACAACGGCGAGGACCTCTTCCTCAGCGGGCCTTACTGCCTCAGCACGTTCCTCCCCTTCAGGAGGGCCCCTTTCTTCAGGCTGCACGTCACCAGTAGCTACTTTTTTCCGCTTTGCTCCTTCTAGGGGCGCCACCAGGCTGGTGGTACCCCTCTACTTCCGTACAGGGACAATGGGTCCCAACGCCTTGACAGCCGCGGCGGGGGCATCCTTCCCAAACGCGCAGGCCATATGCATCTGCTGTGCAGCACGCATGGACACCCTTTTGCCCCTGCCCTCGCCGGACTCAGGTGTGGCATCTGTAGACAGAGAGGAGTTCAAACCAGGTTCAGCTAAATAGTGTACATGTATATAACGTACACATATATACAACATACCTCTGGGCCCTGCCAGCGCCGCGCTAAGGGCATCTACCACTTCTCCACGATGGGCAGGGGCCCATCCCTCATATGGCGGGGGCACATCAGGGTCTAGCAGGAAGCAAGTGCTGATCCCAGCCCACCTCAATGTTGTCTCGTCAGGTTGAGTGGCAGAGAAGGGGAAGAGCTCATCACAGGCTCTCCTCGCGAACACATCATCCAACCATCCCAACAGTTGGATGTATGCCTGCCACCGCAGCCCGTTGGTGCTTAGCTCAGGCCACTGGAAAGTTCCATAAGTTGTCGCGAGGCATGAAGAAAAAGGATCCATGCCAAGAGTGGTAGGATCTGGGCGCAGCGATCAAGGAAATAGAATTGTTTCCCCCAACGTTTATGGGGTCACATGAAAGAACGCACTCCCACTGCGCAATTCCAGCCGGTAGAACCGTTGGAAGACATCAGCAAACGGTTTTGCCCCGGCCATCCGGCAGGCAATGGTGAAGCCTGCAATGTTCAGGAACGTGTTGGGCGCCAATTGCGACGGTGGCAGTCCCCACTCTGTGCACACATCTTGCACCAAAGGCGGCAACGGAAACCACAATCCGGCCGTAAGCTGCACCGTATACAGGCATAACACCGCCCCTTCCAGGTTCTCCACGGTCGGGGGAAGGTCCAACGACTTACAAGCGCCCTTGCGCAACGGATACACCAACACCTTCTCCACCGGGAAGAAGGCTTTCACCAGCTCCTGGTGAATCTTCTCAGCGCTCACCGTGGTCTTTTCCACGGGAGCAATCACCGGATAAACAGCATCATTCAACTCCATTCCTGCAAAAGTTGGGCCACAAACCCATAAATCACAAGAATCCAGCTGATGGCCGCCAGGCCCAAATACGCATAAAAGGCCTAACAAAAGGCCCACACATAAGTCCGAAATAAGGGCCCCATTAAAAAACTAGCATGTAACCCGAATAAAGCTTGAGGACGTTCCCGAACCATACTTCCCGAAGTGCATATATGACCTAAAATACATAATCACCTTATATTGAGATATTACAATAATGCCACTAAGACATAAGACTATAAATACATTCACTATTCATACCTAAAAGGGGTAACGTTTAACAACTACTCAACACGACTCGTCAAATCACCATCCCAGAGGATCACTCTATTTCTCGACAATCGCGCTCTAGCACAAAAAGTCGACCTAATGGCTTCTGTCAACATCGTGACACGCAAGTCAAACCGGAACGTGGCGATCACGCGCACAGATCAGCCACCAAATGGCGCCGTCTGTGGGAAAGGCGGTGGTCCCCAAAATCAGATTGAACGTGGGGGCCATTCCCGTTCTCGATCAACTAGACTGGAGGGAGAAGGTTCCACCAACGGCCGCACGGCCGACCCCAGTTACAAGAGTTCCTCGGAGGAAACATCTCATGGGGCGACCTCCCTACGGCCTACATCCAGCTTCCGTCGAAGCGACATTCGACACTTGGACCCTGATCTTGTCCAAGCAGTTCGGATGGTTCTTCAGGAAGAGCGAAGAAACCAAGACGACCAGGCTAGTCAATCTTATACTCCTCGGGACAGCTTGTTACCACGGCAGAAACGGTCGGACCATGGTAGACAGCAGGCAGCTTCACAGCAAGTTGGTTCCCCGGACCGTCAAAGCCGACAGCGGTCAAGATCCCCGAGGGAGTACAAGAGAGACCGATCCCCTAGACCAGAGAGACTGGTACGTGGAGATCCTCGGGACGATGTGATCAGGCAAATGTTGCATCGTCTGGAACAAGTCGAGAGAAATTCGGGCATTCCCGAACCCAAGTGCGAGGTCATCCCTGATGATGGGCCGTTCACTAGCAGGATTCGGGATGCCCAGATGCCCCGAGTGTTTAACTTACCGCACCCATTGGAGGTATACCAAGGTTCAGGAGACCCTGACGCTTTTGTACGCAAGTACAAAAGAGCGATGGAGCTGAAAGGAGCCAACGAGGCGGCCCTGTGCAAGTGTTTTGAAGTAGCTCTGGGAGGTCCAGCCTCAGCCTGGTATAACTCGCTCCTCCCGAACTCGGTATCATCGTTCGGGGACCTAGCCACCAAATTCACAACACACTTCATCGGATGTAAGAGGTCAGCAAAAAGGGTCATCCAAATGTTTGACATCAAACAAAGACCGAACGAGAGTATTCGAGAGTTCGTCGAAAGGTTCAACCGAGAAGCCGTACACGCTTCTGATCTGACGGACAACATTCGGATCATGGCATTCACAAAGGCGCTCATCCCCAATTCGCGCCTGGCTTATGAATTATCTCGAAAGAACTTCACCAGTGTCGAAGAAATGTACGCGGTCACACAGGAGCATATGATCGCTCAGGAAATGTTGTCCCAACGCGAAGGGAAGCAGGACAGCAGAGATAACCGAGAGCCAAGGAAGGAGAACACCAGAACTCCGCAGGTCAAACAGCCGGGGAACTGGGGAGGACCTAAGAGAACTTTCGAGAGAATCCCGAATTTCACCCCCCTCAATACGACTCGAGCTAGCATCCTCGCAGCCCTCCAGAGACAAGGTGCGGGAAACATTAACTGGCCCAGAGCCATGCCGGAGGGGGCAAAGCGCGATTCGTCCAAATACTGCCAGTTCCATAGAGACACCGGGCACGAGACTGAGCAGTGCCATCAGTTGAAGAGATACATCGAACATCTCATCAAGAGGGGCTCTCTGGGTGAGTATCTAAAGATGCCTCGGAACGAGGAAATTTCCCGAGGTAAGGGGAAGGCAGAAGAAGACACCTCGGGACCGAACAAAAAGGGCAAAGAGAAGAAATACCCACCCCAACCAACCGGAGTACTGAACATGATAACGACCACCCTGGGTTCAAACGCAAGGAAGAGGAAAGCGAGGGAGATAGCCTCATTGAGCTACGAGGATCCGTCTTCGATGGTGAAACGGGCGGACGGGTACGAAGTGCGCTTTCCGCATTACGACCCCTCATCATCACCCTCCGAATTGGAACCATAGATGTCAAGAGGGTTCTCTCTGACGATGGCTCAAATGCAGATGTGCTATTCGGGAAGGCCTATGAAGGCCTCAAGCTTAAGTCAAGCCTATTGAACCCTGTCAAGACAGCAACATATGGCGTAGGCCCGGATGAACTACCAGTGCTCGGTTCTATCGACCTCCCGACGATGTTCCTGGGAGTCGGTCCCAAAGGTCAATCCCGATACACGACATTGATGGTCAAATGGCTTGTCATCGATGTCCCCTCTGCGTATAATGCTATCATCGGGAGAGAAACCCAGGTGGCTATTCACATGAGAACCGACGTGAAATACCTGACCATCACTTTCGCTACAGACGAGGGCGATGCCTCGATATATGTGAGCCAAAGAGAGGCCAAGGACGTCATGGCAATAGCTCAGAAGGATCCTACTCCGAGCTGCTCGAAGGATGATAAGGGAAAAGAGGATACCGAAGAAGTCGTTTTAGAAGGAGATAGGACGACAAGAATTGCGAAAGACTTGCCCGAGGGCAGTAAGGAAAATCTTGTAAACTTGCTTCAAATGAATAAAGACTTGTTCGCCTACTCTCCGAGTGATATGCCCGGATCGACCCAAAGTCATCCAACACAGCCGCACATTGACCCGAATTCAAGACCTATAAGACAAGAAGAGAAATAACGCCTTCAAGAGGGCCTTCATCAAAGAGCAAATCTCGAAGCTTCTCGATGCTGGGGTCATAAGAGAAGTATCGTATCCCGAATGGTTAAGCAATCCCGTAGTTGCAACCCGAGAAGACAGCGATAAGTTGCGCATGTGCATCGACTTTACCAACGTGAACGATGCTTGCCCGAAGGATTCGTACCCAACTCCTCCGATCGACAGGCTTGTGGATTCCACGGCCGGACATGCGAGGCTCTCTTTCCTTGATGCTTACAGTGGTTATCATCAGATTAGAATGAACCCGGCAGATGAAGAAAAGATGTCATTCATAAGCGACGCCGGGACACACTGTTATACCAGAATGCCCTTCGGACTTAAGAACGCCGGGGCGACTTACCAAAGGTTGATGGACAAGGTATTCTCCGGACAGATAGGAAGAATTCTTGAAGTTTACGTTGATGACATCATCGTCAAGAGCAAGGAGGAAGTAGACCTCGTCCGCGATATTGAAGAGGTGTTCGGGCAGATCTGGAAGTATGGACTACGGTTGAATCCGGACAAGTGTGTTTTCGGAGTAACATCCGGGAAATTTCTCGGGTTTATGGTGTCCGAGCGCGGCATCGATGCGAATCCAGCAAAGATCGAAGCTCTTCTAAACGTGAGAACACCCTCATCGATAAAGGACGTGCAGAGACTTCTCGGGAAAATTACGGCCCTAAGTCGTTTTATATCTCGATATGGAGACAAGTGCCGCCCTTTCTTCAAACTCCTGATCAAAGAAGGTGCGGAGCCCGGTAGGATTGGGGAACGAAAAGGAGAGAAGAAATCTAAGGACGAGAACGCAAGGGAACGAGCTAGGTTCAGTTGGAATCCCGAATGTCAGAAGGCCTGGGAGGAAATCAGGACCTACCTCTTGGAAATGCCTACGCTTCGGCAACCAACCGAGGACAGACCCCTCATTGTATACTTGGCAGTAGGAGAAAAGGCCGTAAGTTCGGTACTTGTTCAAGAAGACGATCATGGAAAACAATGGCCGGTCTATTACGTGAGCAAGTCATTGCACGGAGCCGAGCTCAATTACCCGATGATCCAGAAAGCGGTGTACTCTCTAGTCCTATCAGCCAGAAGATTGAAACCATACTTCCTCGGATTTTCCATCATTGTCCGAAGTAATGTCCCTATCAAGGACATCCTAAAACGAGTAGACCACTCGGGAGACTCACAAAATGGTGCATAGAATCGAGCTAGTATGAGATCAAATACGAACCTCTAAGAGCGATCAAGGCACAGGAGTTAGCGGATTTTATCGCAGAATTGCCCAAGGAATCCGAAAGCTAGGATTCTTTGAACGAGGATAGCCCGGTATGGACCCTACATGTGGATGTGGATGGAGCTTCGGGGTCGGACAAGCAAGGTGCCGGACTAGTTCTCGAAGGCCCAGAAGGAATGAAAGCAAGAAAATCAATCAAGTTCACTTTCCCGGTAACAAACAACGCGGCCGAGTATGAAGCCCTTATCGCTGGCCTAGAACTGGCCAAGAAAGCGGGAATCCGATCGCTAAAAGCGTGTAGCGACTCAAACCTCCTCGTCCAGCAGATGAATGGGGAGTACGAGATCAAGGAACCAAGTCTCAAGAAATACGCCGAGGTAGCTAGAAAATTGGCCGCGGATTTCGAGAAGCTATGTATCGAGAAGATCCCACGGTCGCTCAATTCGGAGGCTGATCAGCTTTCGAAGTCAGCTTCTTACGACGAAGTAAGAAGTGAACCTTGCATCGACTGCTCCTGAATATGCTGCATTACCTCGGGATGGAGGATCCCTTATTGGAAGTACCTCGACGGAGGAATACTCCCGGACAACCCGATCGAAGCAGCGAACATCAGAAGGAAGGCAAGCAAGTTCGTTATCATTGGTGATAATCTGTACCGAAAGGGATTCTCTTCCCCGATGCAAAAATGCGTCGGAGAAGGAGACACCGAGGATATTCTGAGAGAAACCCATGAAGGCACCTGCGGGTCGCACATTAAATCAGATGCGTTGGCTGCGGTCATACTGAGACAAGGGTTCTTTTGGCCTACCCTCAAGGAAGACGCAAGGAGGCTAGTTAACAAATGCAAGAAGTGTCAGGAACACGCCCGAATACAGAGAATTCCCTCGGAATATGTATCGTCCTCGGACTACCCCATACCATTTGCCGTATGGGGAATCGATCTGATCGGGGCCTTGCCCACTGCCCCCGGAGGACTAAAGTATTGCGTAGTCGCTGTGGACTACTTTACCAAGTGGATAGAAGCCGAACCACTGCCACAATTACGGCTGAAAACATCCGAAAGTTCGTGTGGAAGAACATCATTTGCAGATTCGGATGCCCGAAGGTTCTAGTTGCAGATAACGGAACTCAGTTCACTGACGGTGGATTTCAGGATTTCACCGAGGAATTCGGGATCAAAATTCATTTTGCCCCGGTCGCCCACCCGCAGAGTAACGGCCAAGTCGAAGTGTCTAACCGGACTTTGAAAGATGGGTTAAAAACGAGACTTGGAAAAGCAAAGGGCAAATGGCCCGGAGAACTCCCTCATGTTTTATGGAGCTACCGGACCACGCCCCGAAGGTCTACTGGAGAAACCCCTTTCGCTTTGGCATACGGGACCGATGCGCTAATCCCGATCGAAGTAGCGAACTCTTCCTCCGAGCCGAGGTGTTCGAAGAAACGGCGAATGAGCAAGGTTTGCGGGCAAATTTGGACCTACTCGAAGGAAGAAGAGATGAAGCAGAACTGCGAAGGAAAGCTTTCCAACAAAGAACCGCATCGACAACAAATTCCAAAGTGAAGGCAAAGAATATCAAAGTGGGTGATTTGGTCCTACGGCAAACCAAACTAGGATCCCGAAGACCAAAAGGGGGCGCGTTCGCCCCGAACTGGGAAGGTCCATTCAAGGTTGTCGCCGAAGAAAGGAAAGGAGTTTACAAGTTGTTGGATCCCGAAGGAAGGGAATTAGCAAACTCTTTTCATTCCGAAGCATTGAAGAAATATTTTGTATGACCGAGGAGTAATAAAGCACGACTGAATTTGGAGGCAAGTGTTGAACCAATCCTTGAATGTTTTCATTAATAACGCCCAAGGCTGGATTACAAAAATGGACTTCAAAAAAAATTATTATTACATCATTGAGCATCAGCGAAGTCGTCAACGGTGACTGGTTCGGGCGGCTGCAGATACTCATCGCCGTACCAACTAGGGTCTTCCTCGGGCTCTTCATTCCCGTCAAGCCCGGACAGGTCAACATGAGGATTGCGCTCAACGATTTGCTTCCTGGCCAGACAGAACCCGAAGGTGTATTTGTCAATGGCCAGATCTACAGAATCCTTCAGCGCCTTCTGATACTTCGGGATTTTGTCCTCAGCTTTAGCAAGTTCATCCCAAAGTCTCTGGATCTCCTCATCTTTAGCTTTCAGATCCTGCTCCTCCCGAAGCTTGCGGATCTCTTCATCCTTGACCCGCAGCTCGTGCTCGTGATGTTCTTTCAGATTGGTGAAGTCAACCTGAAATTTCTCTTTCTCGGCTTCGAGCTTCCGAACTTCTTCCCGAAGAGCTTCTTCAGAATGGCGGTGGTCTTTGACCGCGCTTAGGAAAGCAACCTCAGCCAAGGCAAAATCATCAGCTTCGGCCGGGCTGAGGTTCTCCCGAATGTGAGAACCCTCGGGAAGCTCGAGTACGGGGGAAGTACGGGAGAGCCGCAGCAGCTGCTCATAGTGGTGGACTCGCTGGATCAGCTTAGCCACCACAGCTATGGCTTTGGTCGCCCGCTGCTCGGCTTCGGACCGTATCCGGCTTGACGCTCGGATGACTCGGGAAACCCACCCACCCATTGTGGCCATCTGCACTCCATCAAAAAGAGTTACCTTCCCGCGGTATTACCCCGGAAGTCCAGACTTAAGAAATAAGAAACCAAGTACTAACCTGATACCCAAGGACGGCCATTTTTGAAGCAGCAACGTCCAAGTCAGGGTAAAAGTGTTCTAAGCACTCCATTGTTCGGGCGGTGGCGGTCCCTTCAAACAGCTCGGGAGCCATATCTTTGGCATCTTCGTCGTCCAGGATGTTCTGATCCTCATGGATCAGCCACCCCGGCTCCCGGGGAATGAGACTATTCCCGAATTGCGAGAGCTTCTCGTCCCGCAGCCGCCTCCTCTCTTCCTGGGACTCTTTCCAGTCCGGACCTAACGTACAAAAATGAGATCGAACCACGTCATGCAGCGGGTCTTCACCGAACATTCGGGAAAGATTTCCGAATAAGTTCCAAAAGCAGAGATTGCGTAACTTCACAAACTGGTTACCTAGTTGAAACTCGATTGGTGGGACCTCCGGGGCTCTTTGCTCAGCCACCCTCGAAGCCGTGAACTTCCCCCTAGCCCTTCTGATTCGTTCGGGGGAGTTCTGCAGCATCTCATAAACGTCATCCCGAGTAGGATGACCTTCAACATGAACCGGAGATGGAACTTCCCCGGCCGACTTCTCAGCAGGCTGGCCCCCAGCCTCAGCATCTCCCGAAGCACTTCTCAGCTGCTGCGGGCTTCGAACTTCCGGCTTTAGAGCCCGGTTTCTTCTCCCTCGCGTCCCGAAAGATGGCGCTGAGATCAAACTCGGGCTCCATTTCTGCAAAAAGAGGAAGAATTAGTTAATATCAAACGAATGCATCAATGAACAGAAGAACGATATAAACCTTTCTTGAAGTCCTCGAAGGACGTCTCGCCCCGAAGACGGTGCACCAAGGCCAAGTCTCGGGTCGAAGGGGGAGATTCCCGGATGCCCAACTCCCCAAGTCCCCCGGATAATACCCAAGTGAGAAAGGACCCTTGAGTAATCAGCCTCCAAGACAAAGGAAAGGGGAGGACTTCCTTCGGTCCATCCCCGCACCAAGGAGCAATGGTCCGGATTTTATTATCGAACCGGTCATAATTCTCCTTGGCAGCAGCCCCTTCAAAGAATCGCCGAGGATTCGCACGTCCGGCAGTCCTCCTACTTTCTGCGCAGCTTTGCAAGCCCCATGACGCATCAGGCTTCATGAAGAAAAATTCCCGATGCCATCCTTGCGGCTGGTTGGCAAGTTCCAAACGAAGCTGAATTTCACAAGAGGAGGACCCCGGCATCAAGAAGTAGAAACAGCTTCCTCGGGATCACATTAACTTTATAAGATCAAGGAAAGTGGACACGGTTGGCTCTGTCTCGAACAGAGCACAAAGAATGAGATAGGCGTTTATGTGGCAGTAGGTATTCGGGCTGAATTGGTTAACCGCTAGCCCGTGGGATTCCGCCAGCTGCCGAACGAATGGGTGCGGGGGAAGCGGAGCCCGCACAGCAGTTGATCCTTAAAGATCACCAACCAGCCTTTCCCAGGCTCATACGCCCGGCATTCCGGAGAAGGAACCCGAGTACGAATTGTCATCGAGACAAAATAAGTGGACTGCCACTCTTTTATTAGCTCCGGAGTTGCCTTACTCCGGTAGTTCTCTATCTCAGACCACCAACCTTCGGGAATCTCGCCCTTGGTTTCTAAAAGGCAACCTGAAGGACGAATAGTAGAAGGGGTGGGAAAAGTAGGAGCCATTCTCATGTACCTCGGGTAAATGGCCGGAGGAGACAAGGACGGCTCGCTGGAAGAAGGCTAAAAGACGGGCTGACAGCAGCGGCGTCGACAACTCGACGATGGAGTCGGTAGAACTGATGGACGGCGGACGAACCTCTGTAACCTTCCGGTACGGTGGCTTCACCGAGGAAAGGGGGGAAGAAGTCTTCTGGATTAGATTCTTCAACAGTTCTCCACCTCTTGAAGATATTAACCGCCTCCTGGAGCGTAGGATTATCCGTCGTGATTTTATTGTGAGAAGAGACAAGAGAGCTTGAGGTGCAAATGAAAGTGACGCTCAACTCACATTTATAGAGAAGATCGGGCAGATGAAACCTCAAAAGTCACTCGATCCCTGCCGTCGATTCAAAAAGTGGCAGTCAAGGAGATGAACCGTCACAGATCCCGAAGAGAAAACCCCAGATCCGACCTCAGTTTCCCGGACATTATAGTACGGGAAACGTTTCTAAAACCCGAACATAGTTCAGGACAAAAGGAGGAATTCACTTCCTCTGTTTCCCGGACATTATAGTACGGGAAACGTTTCTAAAGCCCGAACATAGTTCGAGACAAAAGGAGGGATTCACATCCTCAGTTTCCCGGACATTATAGTACGGGAAACGTTTCTAAAGCCCGAACATTGTTCGAGACAAAAGGAGGAATTCACTTCCTCAGTTTCCCGGACATTATAGTACGAGAAACGTTTCTAAAGCCCGAACATAGTTCAGGACAGAAGGAGGAATTCACTTCCTCTGTTTCCCGGACATTACAGTACGGGAAACGTTTCTAAAGCCCGAACATTGATCGAGACAAAAGGAGGAATTCACTTCCTCATTTTCCCGGACATTATAGTACGGGAAACGTTCCTAAAGCCCGAACATAGTTCAGGACAGAAGGAGGAATTCACTTCCTCAGTTTCCCGAACATTATAGTACGGGAAACGTTTCTAAAGCCCGAACATTGTTCAAGAAAAGGAGGAATTCACTTCCTCAGTTCCCCGGACATTATAGTACGGGAAACGTTTCTACAGCCCGAACATTGCTCAGGACCAAAGGAGGACTTTTCGTCCTCAGTTCCCCGGACAGCAAAGCCCGGAGTACATTTCCAATACCCGAACAGATTTTCAAAACAAAAGGACTCAGTTACCCGAATACATCAGAGGAATAACACGCCCGAACAACGAAGGTCGCCCGAACCAAGCAATTTCCCGAACATGACCCGCATATTCAAAAATGGATCTTGGAGAAGAGAACTTTGGACTCCTCTTAGTCGGCCAAAAAGGCTGAGGGGGGACTTGATGGCCGCCAGGCCCAAATACGCATAAAAGGCCTAACAAAAGGCCCACACATAAGCCCGAAATAAGGGCCCCATTAAAAAACTAGCATGTAACCCGAATAAAGCTTGAGGACGTTCCCGAACCATACTTCCCGAAGTGCATATATGACCTAAAATACATAATCACCTTATATTGAGATATTACAATAATGCCACTAAGACATAAGACTATAAATACATTCACTATTCATACCTAAAAGGGGTAACGTTTAACAACTACTCAACACGACTCGTCAAATCACCATCCCAGAGGATCACTCTATTTCTCGACAATCGCGCTCTAGCACAAAAAGTCGACCTAATGGCTTCTGTCAACATCGTGACACGCAAGTCAAACCGAAATGTGCCGATCACGCGCATAGATCAGCCACCACCAGCAGAGGCATTTCATCGAACACGCACTGCGCACAGAAACAAAATCGTACCTGCTTAAGAACCGGTGAAGAAAACGAAGAGGCGGGCAACAAACGCACGACCTAGCAGCAAAGTTACGAACGGAAAGCCCAACACCACCGCAAAAACACTTGCAACGATCGACGAGCAGTTCGAACACACAGAAAAGCGAAAAAGGCTACTAAACACGAAAGCAAAGGAACACAAAGCTGAAAGATGAACAATTTCATCTTCTCAGACACGCTTTTATATGCCCGCGAAAATGAAAAGTCACTTTTAAAGTATGGCCGACTCAAGGAGCGCCACGTGCCAGCGTCTTAACGGTTAGAAACCCTACACCTTCCCCGCTTCCGTTTTACATTTCACGGTCAACAAACAGCGCAACGCCCCCGCCAACTAACACACGGAGTACAAGACCCTGCCCATACTCCGCTCTCAGGAGGAGGCATCTTGGTACACTACCCAAGCAAATGCCCCGTCAAAAGCTCACACTGATCATGAAGAATTCAACTCCCAGATTATCAGATCATAAAAAGGTCATCGCGCTCCGCGCAAACTCAGTCCTCTGGCTACGAACAGAGTACGGGACCCTGCCCATACTCCGCTCTCAGGAGGAGGCATCTTGGTACACTACCCAAGCAAATGCGTCCTCGCATCACATCAGAATCAGACAAGGCTCGGCAAGTCTCGCCCTCGCGGTCTCAAATCTCGCCTCCGCAGGTCTCACCCTCGCAGTCTCAAGTCTCGCCTTTGCGAGGTCCCTAATGCCTATACTGGCCCTGCCAGACAAGGCTCCGCAGGTGATGTGATCACAGGGGGGGTTTCGTGATCACGAGCTCGGATCTAGCTTGGTGGAGGCGGCTTTCCAGAAAACGGAAACGGAAACAGAGGAAGAACACGAAGAACACAAAGACGGCCAAGGGAACCTCCTCACTACGAGGTGAGGCAATGCCCTTGAAAATGCCTTGGGAAAGGAGATGGGTTCTAACACCTCTTGACTACAAGGTCAAGCAATATTAGATATTATGCTTGGATCCTCTTGCCTGGATCACTAGGGAAATGGAAATGCAAGATTGGAGAACACAAAAGCCGATGACTCCCCGGGAGTGTTTCAGCCAAATTGCTTAAATTCAATAATATGTTCTAGGTTACAATGGTGTTGTTCCTAACTTATATAGTGGAGGGATGTGAGAAGTAAATCGGCTTAGTACAGCCGTACGTGCACGCAGAGAGCAAACAGTGCTTTTTGACATGCGTGCAGAGTAAAAAGTTTCCAAAAAGGTGAAAAGGAAAAGCTAGCCTAAAAAGTATTCGGGTGTCTTTTTCTCGAAAAGGGATGCCTACATTCCCGAGTAGCTGCAGAGAAAGGACGCCTTGTAGTCGGACTTGGTCGGCCATCTGGTTAAGTATGGAGGCTTAGCGGGATGTCTTCGCCAAGTGCCTTCCCGGGAATGCCTTCGCCAAGAGCCTTCGCGAATGTGCTTTTACTTGGGGTCTCCTTAGGGTTCAAGTGTTGGCGCACCAAGGTTTGGCTGCTCCCTTCTTCAAGGATGCTTATGCTCAAGGCTCCAAAGGGCTTCGCGGATTCTTCGTCCAACGCGAGGCCGAGCCGACGGCCGTAAGGACTTCGCCGAGATTCCTCTTGGTCGCCCCGCGCCATGAGCCTCATGAAGGCGTGGAGATTCGCTAGAACTCGCTTCAACCGGATCTGGTCATGGGTCCGCCAATGCCTTGGAGTGGATCTGGGGGTGCGCGCGCTTGGGATTGCGGATCTCCTTGAACTTGAGGGTCTTTTGGGACGATGTCCTCATCATACTCTCCCTCTTCGAAAGAATCCGTCCGCGGATTCTCAATTTCTTCATGTCCTTCAAAGGGAACCAAATCACAAACGTTAAAAGTCGCATGCACATTATAAGATCCATCACAGGGTAAGTCTAGTACATATGCATTATCTCCGATTTTCTTAGTGATTTGGAAAGGCCCATCGCCTCTTGGCGGAAGTTTATTTTTCCTCGCCTGGGGAAATCTGTCTTTTCTTAAGTGCAGCCACACCCAGTCCCCAACTTGGAAACTCCTAAATCTTCTACCCTTATTAACCCTTCTTGCATAAGACTCATTAACTTTCTCAAGTTGCTTGTGAACCCTGGTATGCAAATCTTTAATGTGTTGGGCTTTCTCTTTCCCTTCTACATCTACTTGTTCAGCAAAGTCTAAGGCGACTAAGTCCAAAGGGGTCAAAGGGTTGAAGCCATACACGACTTCAAAGGGACTGTGGGATGTAGAGGAGTGGTAGGCTCGGTTGTAAGCAAATTCTACATGGGGTAAGCATTTTTTTCACTCTTTCAGTGTTACGGTCACCCAGAGCGGGTTGTGACCCGGGTGACCCGGGGCTCCGGTTTTGGTCTGCGGGTCACGTTTTTGGGTGGTTAAATGGCTCCCGAGACTTATCTGAGCTTTATTTCTGGGAATCCTTCGGGTTTTGAAGTCGTGTGGGTCCCCCGGACATTTTCGCCGGAAATAATTTTCGGGGCCGGGGGGTTGTCTCAGGACGTACAGCGGGCTCGGTAGCGCTCCCGGGACCTCGGAATGAGAAACCGTTTTCATATTTGGAATCGTGGGAACGTTCCGGATCTTTTTACGGAATATAAGTTTTGGGTGGGGACGTTCGGTCTCGGGCGACTCCCGGGGCCCGGGCCTGGAATCCCGGGGCTCGGGAAGGAATTTTTCCGACGGCTCCAGTGGAAGGTATGTTATATTTTAAGACGGATTTTATGGTAATATTTGTGGAATCTACAGGCCGTTTGAGAGCCGATGCAATCGGGACGGAGGACAGGATCCCGACCTTACCTGGGAGCAGTTTGCTTACTACTTCCATCAGCAGTATATTGGAGATGCCGTCAGGGACCTCCGACAGGCACAGTTTGATGATCTGGAGCAGGGGACTCGGACCGTAGCAGAGTATGAGCGGGAATTCGACCGGTTGGTCCGCTACGTACCGCAGTATTACGGTATGGAGCAGGAGAAGGCCAAACGGTTCATTCGCCGCCTACGCCCGGAGTACAGGTGGGCTTTGAGGCCCCTGGATATCTTTTCGTATCATGAGGCTGTGCAGAAGGCCCAACTCCTCGAGCAGGAGGAGGTTGAGAGTCGGTACCTACCCCACCGACCCAGTGATAGGGGGAGGGCTCCTGCACAGCAGAATTCAGCGAGGTCTACGGGAAGGTCAGGCGGGTCTGGACAGAGCAGCAGGGGCAGCAGGGTGGCACCAGTAGCACCGACTTGTGCGAGTTGTGGCGGGCAGCACCCCGGCCGGCCATGCTACAGGCAGGCAGGGCAGTGCCTGCGTTGCGGGGCCAGTGATCATTGGATTCGTGATTGTCCTCTGACGCTGGGGCAAGGATCCAGCAGTGCTACACGTCCGCAGTCTCGGTTCCAGCCCAACGCACCCTGGGGGCGCGGTTCACAGCGGGGCGTTCCGAGACCACCGCAGCAGAGCCGTCAGCCTGGAGCAGGAGGGGTGTTCCAGGTTGAGCAGGGAGAGACATCACAGCGTGAGCCTCCACCACAGCAGCCCGGAGCGGGGCGGGTGTTTCGGGATTGAGCAGGAGGCATCGACAGAACAAGCGTGATCCGAACTCATCAGGGAGACCATATCGAGGATCAGAATCAGGTGGATGAGAATGTACACCGCGAATGACCGCACCACCTCGTTTGTGAATTAACGTAGTTGGGATCTGGAGTTGAGGTTGCTGTTTGGGTTTAGTAAGGTGGTATCTACGTAGGGAACCGTCGGAGTGGATAGAAGGGAAAAGAACTAGTCTAAGGTTGCCGTTTCCTGTAAGATTTTGTAACGAGTTGGCAGGATAGCATATAAATCCGCTTTACTTTCCAGAATGTTTGCAGTGTACATTGTTATGTTGGTATTTGGAAGTTTATTAAGTATAAATTTGATACCATCTGGGGTTGTCTGGTAGAAATACCGGCAACTGACTCGGGGTGCAACGAGATGCACCCGGAGGGTGGGACGCCGTTGAAAGGCTCGGATGGTAGTCTAAACTACCACTCCCGCCGCACTAGGACGGTGGTTCGATTATGTTTAGTAAAGGGAAGTTTATATGTTCGGTTGGTAGCGACACTCGTATGAGTTGAGTTACTCTTGGAGGACCAAGAGTTTTAAGGGGGAGAATGTTACAGTCACCCTGAGCGGGTTGTGACCAGGGTGACCCGGGGCTCCGGTTTTGGCCTGCGGGTCACGTTTTTGGGTGGTTAAATGGCTCCCGAGACTTATCTGAGCTTTATTTCTGGGAATCCTTCGGGTTTTGAGGTCGTGTGGGTCCCCCGGACATTTTCGCCGGAAATATTTTTCGGGGTCGGGGGTTGTCTCGGGACGTACAGCGGGCTCGGTAGCGCTCCCGGGACCTCGGAATGAAAAACCGTTTGCATATTTGGAATCGTGGGAACGTCCCGGATCTTTTTACGGAGTATAATATTTGGGTGGGGACGTTCGGTCCCAGGCGACTCCCGGGGCCCGGGCCGGGAATCCCGGGGCTCGGGAAGGAATTTTGCCGACGGCTCCAGTGGAAGGTATGTTATATTTTAAGACGGATTTTATGGTAATATTTGTGGAATTTTGGCTTGACGGGATTTTGGTTCAGTGTCGACACACGCGCACGTCGGGATTTGCTCGTGCTCGGGGCCCGGTAGGACACTCTGGATGGGTAATTGAATATCTGAAAGCTGTTTCGTGTATGAAATGATATTCTGAGGGCTGCTGTCAGTTTTGGTTCCATTTGGAGTTTGTTACTTGTGTTTGAGGTTTAATTGCAAAGATTTGGAGAATTGGGGGGTTAAGTTGTTATTAACCCAAAGGTCATTAATATGTTGGGCCAGAATTGGGCTGCAAGTCGGCTGCAGCAACATGGGAGGACACTTGTCCATTTATTATTTAAGATGGTAAAGAAGGGATAAATATATAAGGGATAATTATTTCATAAAATGAGTAATTTTCTTCATTTCTTCACTTTTCTTCTTCTTCTTCCTCCCACTTCCATCCGCCATTTTTACTGTTCACAAGGCCTCTTGAGTTCAACTTTTGGCAAGAAATCAACAAGGAATTGGATTCTTTAAGTGCTTGATTCTGCGTGGTTGGAGTAGCGTGGGACCGTAAGAGCCAAGTTTTACGTTTCGGGCCGGGAATCGGGACTTCCCGGGTTTTGTGCTGCGGGGCAGTGTATCTGAGGTAAGGGCTCAACTTCTCTCGTTATACATTCTGGGAGTTATTTGATGTATATCGGGTTTAGTTGGGGCGGGTTCCGGGTGAGGGCGGTGGTTCGGTGATCCCGAGACCCGTCACTTGGTAAAACGTATGTTTGATCTGTTTCAAGGCCCGGATGGCCTTGGAGGCCCCGGGTTCCTATTCTGTTCTGTATTTGCATATCAGGTGATGATATTTCTGTTTATATTTGTGCATTATTATTACTATATGTTCTGTTCTGTGACGAGACCCGGATGGTCTAAGGGGCCACGGGTGCTCCTTGATTCTGTTCTGCGTATCCGCACCGGGAGTGCCGATACTTTGCCTGTCCGCATTTGGAGGGTGCCGACATTCTGCGTATATCCGCACTTGGGGTGCCGATATACTTCTGTGACCCTACGACAGTTTGGGGATCGCGACCCCAGCCGGTACCGTGCTTTCTGTTCTGTTCTGTATATTCTGACCTCTGTGAGAGGGCTGTCGTTTCGGGTCGTTCTGGCGGTTGGACCGCATATGATGGGATTCCGGCTCACCTTTTACTTTATGTTCATATGTATATGTATATGCTTGTGTTATTCTGTTTTGCAGGTTCAGCTTGTTGCCACTTGGGCAAACTACGTCTTACCTCAGCCCTTACTGGGTCCTTTCGAGGACTCACCCCTTTTTATCTGTTTACGACCTTTCAGGCCATCCTGACAAGCAGCCAGCGGAGTAGAGATCCGCGGTGCTTCCTTCGTTTTTGGGGTTTCGGTTGCAGCAGCAGTTCCACGTGCGGAGATCCTCGAGTGAGAGGCTTCTGATTCCGCGCTTAGGTATTTATAGGAAATTGTTTAATGGCTCTGTAGCTGTAACTGCATGCATGTAGATCAGATCATGAATTTGTATATGATGTGTAATTTGAGATATAACCTGCACTTGTTTGTCTTCTGAGTCGTGGGCGGAGCCCCGACTTGCCTATATTGGATTTGTTGTGATATTGTGGATTTGGTGCTTCTGTGTTGTGGCGATGTTCGAAGTTTGATTTACCATGAACTGCATGTTTGGTGGAAGTTGGATTATTATGTGTGCTTGCCTTGTATGAGTTCTTAGGTTGCTAGATGTTTCTCGACTGTTCTGTTATTTGAGCTCGATGCTCCGTTGCCGCGCTTTCTGCCGTAGTTCTGTTCCGACGTCGCGGCCGGCTCCGCCTCCGCAGCCGGGCGGGGTGGCTGTGACATTCAGATTCTTCCTAAGGAGGGTTCGCAAGATAGTGGTGAGGGTCCTATTGGTCACTTCGGTTTGGCCATCTGTTTGAGGGTGACTCGATGTTGAGTACATCAAACTAGTGCCTAATCTAGACCAAAGGGTTCGCCATAAAAGACTTAGGAACCGCGAATCCCTATCACTGACAATGGACCGAGGAAGACCATGGTACTTCACGATATCCCTAAAGAATAAATCAGCCACATGCGAGGCATCTTCAGTTTTATGACAGGGAATGAAGTGTGCCATTTTTGAAAACCTATCCACTACCACAAAAATAGCATCATGACCATGCGACGTCCTAGGCAGACCACTTATAAAATCCATGCTTATATCAACCCAAGGAAGAGAAGGTGTAGGGAGAGGAGTGTACTTCCCTTTTGGTTGCAGAGTAGACTTGGCTTGGTGGCATGTGACGCATCTGGCGCAGAACTTGGTGACGTCCCTTTTCATGCCGGGCCAAAAGAAATTTTCCCTCACAGCTTCAAGTGTCTTTTGAACACCGAAGTGCCCCATGAGGCCGCCACCATGTGCCTCTTTGATGATGACTTCACGCATTGATCCTCTCGGAACGCACAACCTTTTTAACTTAAACAGGAAGCCATCAAACACATAGTAGCCATTCGGGCTACCTTTAGCACAATTGGCAAATATTTCACCAAAATCCGCATCATGCTCATACATGCTTTTCAAACATTCGAAACCAACAACCTTCATATCAAGAGTCATGAGTAATGCATATCTCCTAGAAAGGGCATCAGCAACAACATTCTCTTTTCCTTTCTTATACTTAATAACATAGGAGAAAGACTCGATGAACTCTACCCACCTAACATGCCTTTTGCTCAAATTTCCTTGTCCTTGAAGATACTTCAAAGACAAGTGATCCGTATGGATTACAAATTCTCTAGGCAGAAGATAATGACTCCACGTTTGCAAGGATCGCACAAGAGCGTATAGCTCTTTATCATATGTGGAGTAATTTAGGGTGGCTCCACTCAACTTTTCGCTAAAGAAGGCGATGGGACGGCCTTCTTGGTGCAAGACAGCGCCGATGCCTATACCACTGGCATCGCACTCTACCTCGAATACTTTGTCAAAGTTTGGCAAAGTTAACAGAGGCGCATTTGTCAAACGAGATTTCAATTCGTTGAAAGACTTCTCTTGCGCCTGACCCCATTCGAATACAACATTCTTCTTAGCTAGCTCATGCAAAGGGGCGGCAATGGAGGAGAAATCCTTAACAAATCTCCTATAAAAACTAGCAAGTCCTAGAAAGGATCTTACTTCAGTTAATGAATTAGGAGTAGGCCAATCTCGAATGGCACTGATCTTGCTCTCATCTACTTTGACACCCTTCGCTCCCACTACATATCCAAGAAAGTTAACCTCCTGGGATGCGAAGACACACTTCTCAAATTTAGCATATAATTTTTCTAATCTAAGTGTGTCGAGGACTTGCCTCAAATGCTCAACATGCTCATCATGACTCTTGGAGTAAACAAGTATGTCGTCAAAGTAGACTACCACAAATTTACCAATTAATCGCCTCAAGACATGATTCATTAAACGCATGAAGGTACTAGGTGCGTTTGACAACCCGAAGGGCATAACATTCCACTCATATAAACCAATTTTGGTTTTGAAAGCAGTTTTCCATTCATCACCTTCCTTCATTCGGATCTGGTGATAGCCACTTCTAAGGTCAATTTTTGAAAACACACATGCACCACTCAATTCGTCTAACATGTCATCAAGTCTAGGTATAGGGTGGCGATACTTTACAGTGATAGAGTTGATGGGGCGGCAATCCATGCACATGCGCCAAGTGCCATCGCTCTTTGGTACGAGTATGACCGGTACCGCGCATGGCGAAAGGCTTTCGCGGATGAACCCCTTATCCAGCAGCTCTTGCACTTGCGATTGGATTTCTTTGGACTCTTGAGGGTTGGTTCGATAGGCGGCCTTGTTGGGTAAAGGCGCTCCCGGAAGCAAGTCGATTTGATGCTCTATGCCGCGATAGGGGGGAAGGGTTCGCGGCTCATCGAATACTTTGTCGAATTCTTTCAGAACTTCCTACACATAGAAAGGGAGAGAAGATACATGATCAAGTGTTAGCATGCAATGAGTTGGAATCATGAGGAAACAAGTCTTGTTTCCAAGAAATGCTCTTTTAAAATCCCTCTCTTTGGCCATGGGAGGGAGGCACTCTTGTTTTCTCACGGACTCACTCGGGGTGTTTCCCATCAATGCACACTCCTTTTTCTCACTCAAGGTTCCTTGAACCTTCTCGCCATTTTCTCTCCTCTCTCTGCCCTCGCTCTTTCTTTTTCTCTCGGCCTTACTAGCCAGGTGAATTTGATCTTGGTGAGCTTGGGTTGGGGTGAGGGGAAGCAGGGTGTAGGGTTTACTGAGATGGGTGAGGGCATATTTGTTGGTTTTGCCATAGTGTATGGCCTCCTTGTCGTACTGCCAGGGTCTGCCTAAGAGAATGTGGGTGGCCTGCATCCGCACCACGTCACAAGTGATGGAATCTTCGTACTTGCCGATCTTTATCGGGACTTCAACTTGTTTAACGACCTTCACAAAGGTCCGGTCATCAACCCACTGCAGTTGATACGGTTTGGGATCGGCAACAGTGCGAAGACCCAGTTCAGCAACCATGTCCTCGCTGGCAGCGTTGACACAGCTTCCGCTATCAATAATGAGACTGCACAGAGTCCCATTCACCATAGCTCTTGATTGGAATAAATTTTCCCGCTGAGTGCTTTCAGTGATACTTGGGAGCTTTGCGTAACCCTCTTGGTGACTAGTATGAGACCTTCCATAGGCAGCTCTCCCTCTTCTGCTTCACTCTCGTGATCTCGTTGTTCGGGATGGACCTCTTCTTCTTCTTCGCTAGACAGTTCCCCATTGGGCCGAATGACCATGGCTCTTCTGTTGGGACAATCCCTCGCATAGTGTCCCTTGCCCAAACACTTAAAGCATTCGATGCTCCTTGATTGGCGAGGGGCATCATAAGTGTTGGTGCTGGGTTTCGGTTGGGATTGTGATGGGGTCTTGTGTTGGGGTAAGTTTGGCGAGGGGGTGGCATCGCCGCGGAAGATGTGTACGGTTTTGGCGGGGGCGGTTTGGTGAAGGGGGGTCTTGCTGCCTGAGCCCTGTTGGGTGTATGGGCGGGATGATAGGAGTTCCCCTTCTTCAGTTGCTTCTCCACCCGGATGGCCTTGTGAACCAGATCTTGGTAATCTCGATAGTCGCACAGTTCAACTGTCTTCGCGACGTCTTCTCGTAGGCCATATAAAAATCTGGCCAACTTAGCCTCTTCGTCCTCCTTGACATTGGCCCTCATCAAGGCCCTCTCAAGATCCTTTTGGTATTCCTCGACGCTGCGATGACCTTGGATAAGGCGTTGCAGCTTCTGGGCACAATCTTTGTCGTAGTAGCTGGGCACAAACCGATTCTTCATGGTTCGTTTGAGATCTTCCCAAGTTGTGATGGGACGACAGCGGATTCTTGCCCTTTCGTGATGCTCTTGCTCCCACCAGGTGAGAGCGTAATCATGGAACTCAATAACCACGAGCTTCAAAGCTATCGCGTCAGTGTATCCCATCATATCAATGATCCGCTCGGTTTTGGCCATCCATGTAAAGTACTCTTCCGGATCACTGGACCCGTAGAAGGGTGGTATTTGAAGCTTTATGTTGGCGAGGGCTTGCTGGTCCTGGGCTGGCACCCTACCTCCGAGGTCTCGGTTGAAACCTCGATGGACACGGCCTCGCTCTGCTTCTTCCTCTTCTTCGAGGTCTCTGTGGAGATAGGCTCTGGCTTGAGCTCTGTCGGGAAAGACCCTTCTTTTTATAGGCTTTGGCGGTGGCTCCGCGTAATACTCCTGATCATCACTGTCCAGGATGTCAACACCACGATCTACTCTCGTAGAAGTGGTGGGACGGCTGTGAGGAGTAGCCTGTGGCCTCATTGAGCTGGATCGAAAGTGGTATGGGTGACTCCGTCTTGAGCCCGCGATGCGTGGGCATCCTCGTGGGCTTGCGAGCTTTCCGGTTGCTTTCCTTGAGCTACCTCCACTCTCGTTAGTCGCTCATTCGTAGTAGCGACCTGAGCTCCCAAGTCTTCTAACCTCTGTAAGATCTTTGCTAGCGTACTGTGCATAGCTAGCTGGGATGGATGAGGAGGAGATGAATTTGACGAAACCATCTGTAACACAATACTGTTGAAAATATGTAGTCAGGAAAGAACCTCACCACTCCCTGAGTGTTTACTCTCGCTCTCGTGTTTCTCACAACAACTTTGTCACTCCGGCTGTTCACTTATGGCTTTCACAAGCTCTCTAAACTTGATACCGTTTTCAACCGCGGATCAAAGATGAACACGCAAGAAAATACAAACAAAACTCTAGTAAAACCGCAACTTGAAACCCAAGAAAATGACTAGTTACTTGAAACCAGTTTTGTGGGATGTTAGGGTTGAGTTGGGGGTCGAAAGAAACAGGTTGGAAGATTAGAAAAGGCTTTTTGCAGTCACAAACACCTTTTGTTCAAGTTCTGAAACTATTTTCGGATCTAAAACACTGTTCACTTGTGTTTTGATAAGAACACGCAAGAACATTCAAGAGCTTTTCTCAGAACACAGAAACTTTGTGCAGCGTTTTTCTTTCTTTATAAAACTTTTCTCTGCGCTTTTGTACGACAGAACAACTCTTCTTTTGTTTAAACTCGAGACTCTTGACTTTAACAAACGCACTTTTTAAACAACCTTTCGGTCTCAACTGAGTTCATCAACCGATATTTCTTCAAGCGTAAGAAAGGTAGCAAAAGGGTTTTGCTTGAAGAAAACTAAGCAAAGAACACGATACCTCCGACAAGCACTTTGGCTCTGATACCACTTGATGTGATCACAGGGGGTTTCGTGATCACGAGCTCGGATCTAGCTTGGTGGAGGCGGTTTTCCAGAAAACGGAAACAGAGGAAGAACACGAAGAACACAAAGACGGCCAAGGGAACCTCCTCACTACGAGGTGAGGCAATGCCCTTGAAAATGCCTTGGGAAAGGAGATGGGATCTAGCACCTCTTGACTACAAGGTCAAGCAATACTAGATATTATGCTTGGATCCTCTTGCCTGGATCACTAGGGAAATGGAAATGCAAGAATGGAGAACACAAAAGCCGATGACTCCCCGGGAGTGTTTCAGCCGAATTGCTTAAATTCAATAATATGTTCTAGGTTACAATGGTGTTGTTCCTAACTTATATAGTGGAGGGATGTGAGAAGTAAATCGGCTTAGTACAGCCGTACGTGCACGCAGAAAGCAAACAGTGCTTTTTGACATGCGTGCAGAGTAAAAAGTTTCCAAAAAGGTGAAAAGGAAAAGCTAGCCTAAAAAGTATTCGGGTGTCTTTTTCTCGAAAAGGGATGCCTACATTCCCGAGTAGCTGCAGAGAAAGGACGCCTTGCTGTCGGACTTGGTCGGCCATCTGGTTAAGTATGGAGGCTTCGCGGGATGTCTTCGCCAAGTGCCTTCGCGGGAATGCCTTCGCCAAGAGACTTCGCTTTTACTTGGGGTCTTCCTAGTGTTCAATTGTTCTCGCACCAAGGTTTGGCTTCTCCCTTCTTCAAGGAAGCTTATGCTCAAGGCTCCAAAGGGCTTCGCGTATTCTTCGTCCAACGCGAGGCCGAGCCGACGGCTGTAAGGACTTCGCTCGAGATTCCTCTTGGTCGTCCTGCGCCATGAGCCTCATGAAGGCGTGGAGATTCGCTTGAACTCGCTTCAACCGGGATCTGGTCATGGGTCCGCCAATGCCTTGGAGTGGATCTGGGGGTGCGCGCGCTTGGGATTGCGGACCTCCTTGAACTTGGGGGTCCTTTGGGACGATGTCCTCATCCACCCCCACTCCTCTCTTGCTACTCTTGAGTGCTCTCTTTATCCTTCGCAGATCACTCTGAACAACAAGCTTGGAGTCCTCAAGAACACAACACCATCAACAAGTTATCTGAGAGTCCGGACCTGCAAAGGAACGCGACTATCAATTCAGACATTCCTGCTCATCCAGACGAAGAGAAGGGGAAGAGGGGATCCATGCGCGATGCGGTTCAGATCCACCTTGCTTGTGCTTACAAGCAGAATGCCCTTCCTGAGGATTTTAAGAGGGTAAGTTATGTTATATTTTAAGATGGATTTTATGGTTATTTTTGTGAAATTTTGGCGTGATGGGATTTTGGTTCAGGTGGATACGCTCGCACGTCGGGATTCGTTTGGGTTCAATGAGCTCGGTAGGACACTCTGGAATTGTAAATAAACATTTGGAACATGTTTTATGAATGTTATAATATCCTGAGGAATGTGTCAAAGTTTCGTTTAAATTGGAGTTCGGTAATTGCGTTTGGGCCAAAATTGTAACTTTTGAAAGAGTTGGGAGATTAACTTGATAATTGGCCACAAAACAGCAATAATGGGGTATGGGCAGCAGCTGGTTTCGGCAGGAAATGGGAGGGAATTAGGGGACACTTGTCTTGTTTTCATTTAAGATGAAATGGGATGGGAAAAAGAAAAGAAAATATTTAAAGGGTTAATATTTTCTTTTCTTCACATTTCTTCTTCTTCTTCTTCCTTCTCTTCTCCATTGTTGCCCTCTCCCAATCTTGGTTGCATAAACCCTAAAGTGCCGAAATTTTGAGGAATTTTCCAAAATCTTGTATGTTTGTGTTCTTGGATCATGCTTCAAGTATGTTGTTCCTAGCATGATTCTAAGCCTATGTGTGGATTCAATTTGATGGAAAACAAGTTGGGTGAGAAACCCCCAAATTGCCGAATTTATAGGTTGATGTTCAAAGTTGATTTTGGTTGTTTTAGGTGCAATTAGTTAGTATTCTTGGTTTAGAAGTGTAATTGGTGGTTAAAATGTTTGTTTGATGGCTTGATTGGATTGAATTTGAAGTTGGGTAAAATGTTGGTAAAGAACCGAAACTTGAATTGAAACTTTCTCTATGTTGGGGTTTGTTTTTGGTTGAATTGGATGCTAAAGTGGTATTGGGGTTGGATTTAGGTGCGGTATGGTGTTTGAAACGTTGGTTTCGGGTAAGAAATGGAAAAGTTACCTTTATGCGGGTTTTTGGAAAAATGTCGGGGATGAAGGGTTCAAAGGTTGGAATGTGTTTGTAGGTGTTGGAATAACAAGGTTCTAGCTCGGTTCGTAAAACCGAGCTTTCTGTGAATTTTTGCGGGTTTGTGCGGGTTTGGTTTTGGGGGTGTATTTTGATGTGTTTTGGTTGGTTTATGGTTGCTCAGCTTGATTCTGCGTTGGTGGAGCATTGTGGAACCATCGGGGTTTAGTTTGCACTTTGCGAGCTGGGAGTTGTGTTGCGGGGCAGCGTTTTCGAGGTAAGGGTTCAAGCTGTTCTTGTTATACATATTGGTATGGGACTTTATGTATACTAGATTAGTTGAGGCGGGTTTCCGGGTTGAGGACTGTGGTTCGGAGATCCAGTGAACTGTCATATGTTCTAGGAGAACTAGGGTGTTCTGTGGTTTTTTGGTGTGTCCGCAGTGTAGGGTGCCGACACTTTATGTATACCCGCACTGAGTGCCGGTATACCATTGGGACCCTACGGCAGTTTGGGGATCATGACCCCACCGTACCGTGCTATTGGATATTGGAACCTCTTGGAGAGGGCTGTCGTCGTATTTCATTATACGGGTCGATTGGGCGGTTGGACCGCGTATGGGATCTTTGGCTCACCTTGTCCGACGGGACATTGTATTTATATTGGTATTTGTATATTTGTACTTGTGTTGCTCTGTTTTGCAGGTTCGATTGGTTACCATGTATACGAACTGTATCTTACCTCAGCCCTTACTGGGTCCTCCCGAGGACTCACCCCTTATTTGTTTACCACCTTTCAGGCAGACCTGATAAGCAGCCGGCGGAGTAGATTTCCGCGGTGCTTTGGTCGTTTTGGGCTTTCAGGTATTTAACGTTCCATTTTTGGAACCTTGGTTGGTTTTGGTTAAGGGGTAGTCTCGGTTGAGGCTTTGGATTGGTGTTTCATACTTTGGTTGGACAGTTCTTAGTTGACTAACTCTTCTCTCTCTCTTTGGTTCTGGTTAGCAGTAGCAGCAGCAGCAGTACCACGTGCGGAAACCTCCTGGGAGAGAGCAGTTCTCCGATTCCGCACTAGGTATATTTAGGCTTTAGTTTTGATGGCTCTGTAGTTGTAGCTGCATGCATGTATTGTTAATCATGAGTTGTATATGGTATTTACTCTGGTCATATTCTGATTTTGAACTGTCTTCTGAGTCGAGGGCAGAGCCCCGACTTGCCTATATTGTATAGACTGGATATATGATATGAAATGGCTTTTGAGACTCTGTGATCAGTTGTTGTGATTTATGCTTGTTTCACCATGAACTGCGTGTTTGTATACTTGCCGTGTATGGATGTTGTAGGTTGCGAGTTGTAGTACCGTTCTCGCGCTTTCCGCCGCAGTTATTGGTTTCCGAACGTCACGGTTGGCCTCGCCTCCGCAACCGGGCGGGGTGGCTTTGACAAGTTGGTATCGAGTAGGGCCGGGTCGGAGTGACCCGAGAGGTAAGGTTAATCGGTTTTGGAAGGATTCTGGGAGGCAAGTATATAAGTTCAGGAGGGGACTTTTGGGACCAGTTCATGGGTAAGTATCGGTGGAGAATGACTTCAGAGTGCAAGCCACCGTTCTACGTTCCATTCTGGGGTGGTTTGATACGGAGCCTGATCAACTCCTTATTTGAACCATTTCGGAATGGGTGTGGAGCAGCGGGCGGTTCTTTGAGGCATCCTGGAAGGTTTGGGGTACGCCGGGCGGATTTTGGATTTTGGGAGGTGCGGAGCTCAAGTGCGGGCTTGCGACATAATCCGGGTACCTCTAAGTTTTGGTTGATATATGTTGTGACGCTGTGATATGAGCATGATCGGATTCTGGGTTTAAGTGTTGATTGGAGGTTTGAGATTCTGGAAAGAATCATTGCATCATGCAATGCATTACACAACAGAGACTAAGAAAACTGCTGCTAGCTTTAGTAGAGAGAGATAGAGTCAACTGTTTGAATCGTATGGTTATGGTTGGTTTGGTTTCAGGTATGGTTAACACGCGCCGACAGCGTGAGCGTGTACCGGAGGATCGGGACCGGGATCCCACACCTCCGAGGGTTCGAAGACGGGTTCAGAGGAACCCAGAGTCTGAGCAGCCACATACACCCCCCCCCCGCATTCTCAGCAGTCAGAGGGACCCATTCCTGACGTGATGCAGGTTCTGGGTCAGGTACAGCAGTTGCTGGGTGCCATTCTGCCGGCCCAGCGGGTTCAGGGGCGGCAGCAGGCCCGGGGAGCTCCGGTCAGGCCGCAGCAGAGGCATGCTGACCGGGAGGTGGGCAGCAGCCACATCAGTGTCCAGAGTCAGCAGGAGAGTGACTCTGAGGAGGATGAGCGCCGTGATACCGAGACTACTCGTCGGTCCCACCAGCGACGGGAAGAGCAGAGATACCACTCTGATGAGGTCAGACTTTTAGAGCGGTTTCAGCGATTGAACCCCCCGAGGTTCAACGGCAGAGGAGGACCGGAGGCTGCGGAGGCCTGGTTTGCGGGAGTTGATAAACTCCTGGGGAGACTCCACCTTCCATCAGAGGTGATGGTTTCGCTGGCTACATTTAATCTGCAGGATGGTGCAGATCACTGGTGGAGGAGTTTACAGAGCCGGTTGAGAGCTGAGGCAGCACGAGAGGGTGGACAGGATCCAGACCTTACTTGGGAGCAGTTTGCTTATTACTTCCACCGCCAGTACATTGGGGATGCAGTCCGGGATCTCCGACAGGCACAGTTCGACGATCTGGAGCAGGGGACTCGGACCGTAGCAGAGTATGAGCGGGAGTTCGACCGACTGGTCCGCTACATACCGCAGTACTACGGTATGGAGCAGGAGAAGGCCAAGAGGTTCATTCGCCGCTTGCGTCCTGAGTATAGGTGGGCTTTGAGGCCCCTGGATATCACGTCTTACCATGAGGCCGTGCAGAAGGCCCAACTCCTCGAGCAGGAGGAGGTCGAGAGTCGGTATCTACCACACCGATCTCGAGATGGAGGCAGGGCTTCTGCACCGCAGGGCTCATCGAGGTTCAGGAGGAGGACTGGGCAGACTGGGCAGAGTGGCCGGAGTGGTAGGGTGGCCCCGGCAGTACAGACTTGTGACATGTGTGGCGGCCAGCACCCCGGCCGGCCATGCTATAGACAGACGGGGCAGTATCTGCACTGCGGAGCGGATGATCATTGGGTGCGTGATTGTCCATTGACACGGGGGCAGGCATCCAGCAGCACTACACGTCTTCAGCCTCGGTTTCAGCCTAGTGCACCCAGAGGGCGCGGTTTTCAGCGGGGTATTCCGAGACCACCGCAGCAGAGGCGTCCATTTCAGCCACCCCCTCCGCCACAGCAGCCCAGGGCAGGGCGAGTATTCCAGATTGAGCGGGGTGAGACTTCACAGCGCGGGGCACTCCAAGGTACATTGCTTTTGAACAACACACCTGTTCTTGTATTGTTTGATACTGGGGCATCCGTTTCAGTGGTGGCACAGAAGTGTGCCGAGTCTCTCCACTTGGCGATTAGTGAGCTCCCGAACGTCTTCCTGGTACAGACGGCTGGGAGTCAGTTTTTGTTCTCCAATGAGATGGCACGAGACTGCGTGCTATCCATTGGTAGACATCAGATTCGGTCAGATCTGCTGGTGTTGAATACACCGAAGTACGATGTGATTCTTGGGATGGATTGGCTGTCCAAGAATGCCGTCCACATCGACTGTGCTAGCCGTAGTATTACGGTTGCTGGAGAGGTGTTACCCCTCACACGTTCCGATGGGTCTGAGGCGGTCAGTAGCAGTTTGGAGCTGCAAGTTCTGGATCAGGTCCCGATAGTGGACTCGGAGGAGTACTATGGCCTGAACCCAGCAGAAACTCGGCTGGAGTTGGATAGGATCCCAATTGTTCGGGATTTTCCGCAGGTATTTCCGGAGGACTTGCCCGGGATGCCACCAGAGCGGGAAATCGTGTTTGAGATCCATTTGCAGCCGGGTTCTACTCCCATCTCTATTCCTCCCTACCGGATGCCGATAGTAGAGATGGTTGAGCTGAAGAAGCAGCTGGAGGAGCTGCAGGAGAAGGGGTTTATTCGTCCGAGCACCTCACCGTGGGGCGCTCCAGTTCTGTTCGTTAAGAAGAAGGATGGGACACTCAGGCTGTGCATTGACTACAGACGGTTGAACGCCATCACCATCAAGAATAGGTAGCCGTTACCGAGGATTGATGATCTCTTTGATCAGTTCCGGGGTGCGAAGATCTTTTCGAAGATCGATCTACGGTCGGGGTACTTTCAGCTTAGGGTGAGAGAGGAGGACATACCGAAGACTGCTTTCCGGACTCGGTATGGACACTTTGAGTATACGGTGATGCCGTTTGGGTTGACCAACGCACCGGCAGCGTTCATGGACATGATGAACCGGGTGTTTCGGCCATACCTGGACACCTTCGTAGTAGTGTTCATCGATGACATTCTGATCTACTCTCGGGATGAGGACTCGCACCGGGAGCATCTGAGGATTGTTTTGCAGACACTTTGGGAGCATCGGCTTTACGCCAAGTTCTCAAAGTGTGACTTTTGGGGGGCATATCATCGGTGAGCACGGTTTGTCAGTGGATCCTGCGAAGGTCAAGGCAGTACAGGATTGGAAGCAGCCTACCTCGGTACGTGAGATCAGGAGTTTTCTGGGCTTGGCAGGTTATTACCGGAGGTTTGTACCGGGATTCTCCATCTTGGCTTCCCCGCTTACGCAGTTGACCAAGAAGGGGCAGCCATTTGTATGGACAGAGAAGTGTGAGGAGAGTTTCCAGGAACTGAAGCGGCAGCTGACCAACGCGCCGATCTTGATCCTACCCGACCCGAGTTTACCTTATGTGATCTACACAGACGCATCTAGGTCAGGTTTGGGATGTGTGTTGATGCAAGAGCGGAATGTGATAGCTTATGGGTCGAGGCAACTGCGACCGCATGAGAAGAACTATCCGACACACGATCTGGAGTTGGCCGCAGTGATTTACGCGCTGAAGCAGTGGAGGCACTACCTACTTGGCAGCAGATTTCAGATTTTCACAGATCATAAGAGTCTGAAATACTTGTTCACTCAGAAGGAGTTGAACATGAGGCAGCGCAGGTGGCTCGAGTACATCAAGGATTATGACTGCAGATGTCAGTACACCGCTGGCAAGGGCAATACAGTTGCTGATGCTCTGAGTAGGAAGTACACTGGTGTGGTCAAGGGAGGCAGCGCCGAGGATCGGACCGAGGAGAATGACTTGGTGTCTGTGGCACAAGTGGGAGCACTGGGAGCACGCTCAGGTGTACACTTTGACCATTCACTCGGAGTGGCTGGACAGAGTGCGGGAGGCACAGGAGAGGGATCCAGAGCTGAAGAAGCTGTCCGGAGAGGACAAAGGGGCACTACTACCGGCGTTTCAGTACAGGCAGGGACTACTGTACTTCAGGGATCGGTTATATGTGCCAGGGGATCAAGCACTACAGGATGAGATTCTGACAGAGGCACATTCGAGCCGGTTGAGCATACACCCCGGTAGTGAGAAGATGTATCAGGACTTGCGTACCCATTTCTGGTGGCCGGGTATGCGGAGACACATTGCCACACATGTGTCTAAGTGTGCCACTTGTCAACGGGTGAAGGTGGAGCATCAGAAGCCGGCAGGGACGTTGCAGACTTTGCCCATTCCAGTCAGGAAGTGGGGCAACATCACGATGGACTTTCTGACTGCACTACCCCTGACCCGGTCTCGCCACGATGCCATCTGGGTAATCGTGGACCGCTTGACGAAGTGTGCTCACTTCCTGCCGATTCGGGTGACAGACCCATTGGAGAAGCTTGCCCAGTTGTACATCAGGGAGATTGTGCGGTTACATGGAGTGCCAGACTCCATTGTGTCAGATCGGGATCCGCGTTTTACCGCACGTTTTTGGGGTGCCTTTCATAAGGCTTTGGGCACGCGACTCCATCTGAGTACAACTTACCATCCCCAAACCGATGGTCAATCGGAGCGGGTGATTCAGATTCTGGAGGATATGCTGCGAAGCTGTACTTTGGATTTTGGGGGAGATTGGGACCAGCAGTTGCCGTTAGTGGAGTTCTCGTACAACAACAGCTATCAGAGTACTATCGGCATGGCACCCTACGAGGCACTGTATGGGCGACGGTGCATGACACCGCACTGCTGGACTGAGGCGTCTGACAGGATTGAGCTGGGTCCCGAGCTCATTGAGGAGACCACAGCCAAGATCAGGGTTATTCAGGCGCGGTTGAAAACCACGAATGACCGCACCACCTCATACGCGAACAGGCGACGCAGGGACTTGGAGTTCGAGGTGGGCGACAGAGTTTGGCTGAAGGTAGCGCCGATTCGGGGGACGGTCAGATTTGGTAGACGGGGTAAGTTAGCCCCAAGGTATATCGGACCGTACGAGATTCTGGAGCGGGTAGGCAGGTTGGCCTACAGGTTGGCTTTACCTCCGAGTATGTCTGCGGTGCACAACGTCTTTCACGTCAGTATGTTGAAGAAGTGCATTTTGGATCCCGTGCAGACGATCCCAGTGGAGGAGGTTCAGCTGGAACCTGACTTGTCGTATCAGGAGGTACCGATTGCCTTTCTGGGGCGCGATACTCGGAAACTCCGGAGCAAGTTGATTCCTATGGTCAAGGTTCAGTGGTCACATCATACGGACCGGGAAGCGACTTGGGAGACCGAGCAGGATATCAGAGAGCGTTATCCCGAGCAGTACCAGCGGTTGATACCCCTCTTGGAGGACCAAGAGTCCTAAGGGGGGGAGAATGTTACGGTCACCCCGAGCGGGTTGCGACCGGGTGACCCGGGGCTCCGGTTTTGGCCTGCGGGTCACGGTTTTCGGCGTTCAGGCAGCTCCCGAGCCTTATCCGAGTATCATTTTGGCGAACCCTTTCATATTTGAGGTCGTGTGGGTCCCCCGGACGTTTCCGCCGAAAATATTTTTCCGGCGCCGGGGGGTTGTCGGGGTTGTCTCGGGACGTACAGCGGGCTCGGTAGCGCTCCCGAGACCTCAGATTGAGAAGCCGTTTGCGGATTTGGAGTCGTGGGAACGTCCCGGAGGTTTTTATGGAGAATAATTTTTGGGGCAGGACGTTCGGTCTCGGGCGACTCTCGGGGCTCGGATGGGAATCCCGGGGCTCGGGATGGAATTTCTCCGACGGCTCCATGGTAAGTTATGTTATATTTTAAGTGGAATTTTGGCGTGACGGGATTTTGGTTCAGGTGGATACGCTCGCACGCCGGGATTCGTTCGGGTTCAGCGAGCTCGGTAGGACACTCTGGAATTGTAAATAAACATTTGGAACATGTTTTATGAATGTTATAATATCCTGAGGATTGTGTCCAAGTTTCGTTTAATTTGGAGTTCGGTAATTGCGTTTGGGCCAAAATTGTAACTTTTGGAAGAGTTGGGAGGTTAACTTAATAATTGGCCACAAAACAGCAATAATGGGGTATGGGCAAGGTCTGATTTCGGCAGGAAATGGGAGGGAATTAGGGGACACTTGTCTTGTTTTCATTTAAGATGAAATGGGATGGGAAAAAGAAAAGAAAATATTTAAAGGGTTAATATTTTCTTTTCTTCACTTCTCTTCTTCTTCTTCTTCCTTCTCTTCTCCATCCGCCACCATTGTTGCCCTCTCCCAAGCTTGGTGTTCTTCATCTTGGCTGAAATCATCAAGGGTTTGGCTTCAATCTTTGGTAAGCTTCCTTCCTTCTTCTCTTTTCATGTTGGAAACATGATTTGGTGAAGAAAAGAGGAGAAATTTTGAATTCATGGTTTGTTCTTCTCTACATGTTTGAGTGATCTTCTTCCTCCCATCTTTTAGTATGTTGTTCTTGGGTTGGAGGGGAGTGAGAATCAAGTGTTAGATTTTGGAAAAACTCCTTGGTTGCATAAACCCTAAAGTGCCGAAATTTTGAGGAATTTTCCAAAATCTTGTATGTTTGTGTTCTTGGATCATGCTTCAAGTATGTTGTTCCTAGCATGATTCTAAGCCTATGTGTGGATTCAATTTGATGGAAAACAAGTTGGGTGAGAAACCCCCAAATTGTCGAATTTATAGGTTGATGTTCAAAGTTGATTTTGGTTGTTTTAGGTGCAATTGGTTAGTATTCTTGGTTTAGAAGTGTAATTGGTGGTTAGAATGTTTGTTTGATGGCTTGATTGGATTGAATTGGAAGTTGGGTAAAAGTGTGGTGAAGAACCGAAACTTGAAATGAAACTTTCTCTATGTTGGGGTTTGATTTTGGTTGAATTGGATGCTAAAGTGGTATTGGGGTTGGATTTAGGTGCGGTATGGTGTTTGAAACGTTGGTTTCGGGTAAGAAATGGAAAAGTTACCATTTTGCGGGTTTTCAGAAAAATGTCGGGAATGAAGGGTTTAAAGGTTGGAATGTGTTTGTAGGTGTTGGAATAACAAGGTTCTAGCTCGGTTCGTAAAACCGAGCTTTCTGTGAATTTTTGCGGGATTGTGCGGGTTTGGTTTTGGGGGTGTATTTTGATGTGTTTTGGTTGGTTTATGGTTGTTCAGCTTGATTCTGCGTTGGTGGAGCATTGTGGAACCATCGGGGTTTAGTTTGCACTTTGCGAGCCGGGAGTTGTGCTGCGGGCAGCGTTTTCGAGGTAAGGGTTCAACTGTTCTTGTTATACATATTGGTATGGGACTTTATGTATACTAGTTTAGTTGAGGCGGGTTTCCGGGTTGAGGACGGTGGTTCGGTGATCCCGGGACCTGTCATATGGTAAGATGCATGTTCGTGTCTGTCCAAGGCCCGAATGGTCTTGGAGACCTCGGGTGTTCTGTGGTTTATTGGTGTGTCCGCACTGGAGGGTGCCGACACTTTATGTATACCCGCACCTGGTGTGCCGGTATACCATTGGGATTGGAACATCTTGGAGAGGGCTGTCGTCTGTATTTCATTATGAGGGTCGATTGGGCGGTTGGACCGCGTATGGGATCTTTGGCTCACCTTGTCCGACGGGACATTGTATTTATATTGGTATTTGTATATTTGTACTTGTGTTGCTCTGTTTTGCAGGTTCGATTGGTTACCATGTATACGAACTGTATCTTACCTCAGCCCTTACTGGGTACTCGCGAGGACTCCACCCTTATTTGTTTACCACCTTTCAGCAGACTTGATAAGCAGCCGGCAGAGTAGATTTCCACGGTGCTTTGGTCGTTTTGGGCTTTCAGGTATTTAACGTTCCATTTTTGGAACCTTGGTTGGTTTTGGTTAAGCGGTAGTCTCGGTTGAGGCTTTGGTTGGTGTTTCGTACTTTGGTTGGATAGTTCTTAGTTGACTAACTCTTCTCTCTCTCTTTGGTTCTGGTTAGCAGTAGCAGCAGCAGCAGCAGTAGTACCACGTGCGGAAACCTCCTGGGAGAGAGCAGTTCTCTGATTCCGCACTAGGTATATTTAGGCTTTAGTTTTGTTGGCTCTGTAGTTGTAGCTGCATGCATGTAAAGTGGATCATGAGTTGTATGTGGTATTTACTCTGTCATATTCTGATTTTGAACTGCCTTCTGAGTCGAGGGCGGAGCCCCGACTTGCCTATATTGTATAGACTGGATATATGATATGAAATGGCTTTTGAGACTCTGTGATCAGTTGTTGTGATTTATGCTTGTTTCACCATGAACTGCGTGTTTGTATACTTGCCGTGTATGGATGTTGTAGGTTGCGAGTTGTAGTACCGTTCTCGCGCTTTCCGCCGCAGTTATTGGTTTCCGAACGTCACGGTTGGCCTCGCCTCCGCAACCGGGCGGGGTGGCTGTGACAGTCTCTTACAGCATTACATGGCAACACGGTTGCCCTCTCAAATCGCCATCTGCACCCAACCGGTCAGACTGGCCACTTGCCCAAAACCGCGGCATCCGACCTTCCCAGGTCCTACTCGCGCACCCACATAAAGGGAGGCTCCCTGCGGTCGCGCCAATGGTAGTTGCGGGTCTCATCCCTAACTGACCTTCAACTCGCCCCGCTCCAAGGGTAATCCTCTTGCGGTGCGGAAGGGTAATTCCCTTTTGGCTCCTTCAGGGAGGTCCCTATGTAAGTCGCCCTCGCGCGCATCACCGGACCTTCCGCGCGGACTCCTCCACACAGGTAGTTTCGGGTCTCATCCCCAACTGACCTTCAACTCGCCCCGCTCCAAGGGTAATCCTCTTGCGGTGCGGAAGGGTAATCCCCTTTTGGCTCCTTCAGGGAGGTCCCTGTGTAAGTCGCCCTCGCGCGCATCACCGGACCATCCGCGCGGACTCCTCCACACAGGTAGTTGCGGGTTTCATCCCCAACTGACCTTCAACTCGCCCCGCTACAAGGGTAATCCTCTTGCGGTGCGGAAGGGTAACCCCCTTTTGGCTCCTTCAGGGAGGTCCCTGTGTAAGTCGCCCTCGCGCGCATCACCGGACCTTCCGCGCGGACTCCTCCACACAGGTAGTTGCGGGTCTCATCCCCAACTGACCTTCAACTCGCCCCACTCCAAGGGTAATCCTCTTGCGATACGGAAGGGTCACCCTCTTCTGGCTCCTTCGGGAGGTCCCTGTGTAAGTCGCCCTCGCGCGCCTCACCGGACCTTCCGCACGGGCTCCTCAACACAGCTGTGGGTCTCATCCCCCAGAACTCCAGCTGGCTCTTCACTTGTCTCAACAAGTACTCCATTGCCTTCGCCATCGCGCGACTCCAGACTCAAGGTAAACTGAGCTTTACTTCATTCTTATCAAGTAATTGATGAGCACTCTACAGGTATCCTCTACTTGGTAGACTGTACACTACCCAAGGGCTTACTCCCGGAATAATTGCCAAGGAGATCTCTGTGTGAGCCGCCTTCGAGAGCCCCAGCAGAACTTCCACATGGACAAAATCTCGTCCATGGTCTTCAAAGGCATCGCCTCTGCGAACCCTAAAAGGGTCCTCAACTTGTCTCAACAAGTCGTCTCTGCCTCAACTTGTCTCCAACAAGTGAATCCACAGATTGTCTGGAAAGATATTTGTGGCTCCGCCGTTGCGGATTTCAAGTGCATCGTCACTATGAACTCAAGCTGAAACTCCAGCTTCTTGACAACTGATCTCTGCGGCTTCGCCATTGCGAACCCCAGCAGACCCCTCGCCATAAACGGGACTTAGCCTACGGTTGATAACCTAGCTAGCGTACCCTACACTGCTATCGCAAGGCAAAAGCGAGACTAAAAACAATGAAGGTAAAATGAAATTTTACTTCATTTACTACTATTAAAATGTGCATGACTGCAGGTGTCCTTGGTACACAAAAGAGGGGGATCATCCACAAATTGGAGCCTCCGCCGAAGTCCAGCATGGCATACCATGCATCTCCCATCTTCTTCCCCTGCTCCCCCCAGTTGAGCAGGGCCTCTACTGCTGGATTGCTGGTGTTTGCAGCATCCAGAATCCAAAGATTTAGCTCTGGGAACGCTTGCTCCACTTGGAAGCGGCATCACAGCCAGCCCTCCTCATAGGCCTGCGCCCCTGCTTCACCTTGAGCTTGGATTTCACCAAGCTTCTCCATCAATCGAGGCATCCTCTGTGGGATGGACACCTTGATGGAAGAGGACTCAGGGTCCTCACCTGCAAAAGGAGGAAGGCCCAGAGCTTTCTCCATCTCCCATACTGAGGCCACTCCTTTCTCAAGATCAGTGACGACCTCCAGGTGTGCCTTCGCGGCAGCCTCATCAGCAAGCCTGCCCTCCTCTAATTCCTTCTCCGCCAACTGGGCCTGGGCGATGGCCTGGCGCTTCGCCTCTTCAGCTGCAGCCTCTGCCAACTCAACTTTGGCCTTCGCCTCCGCGAGGGCAGCTTTTGTTTCAGCCTCCAAGGAGAGGAATGACTCCTTCATGACAGCAGCCTCAATCTGGCTGGCTCCCAACTCTGCTTCCTGTTGAAGGAAACGGTGCTGAAACGCATCGATCAGACGGACCTGCTCCCACCGGCGCATCCTGCAAGCGGTCCGCTCCTTGTTAAGGAAGTCACACCAAGTCTCCAGTTGGGCCACACGCTTGGCCTGCTCCTCTTGGTGCACCTCCTCCCTTCTTTGGGTGGCTTCCAGCTCCTTCCTGATGGACGCAATCTCTGCTACTTGGGCATCGTCCCGCCTGTTGGCATACTGCAGAAAGTCATGGCATTGCTCCATAGCAGCATACCCTTGAACGGCGGCCTGCATCCAAACCCGTTCAGCAAGACAGAAAGAAGAGCAAAACTTATGAAATAAAGACCAAAAGTAGGTCTTACCAGCAGACTCTGTTGGGCGGCCTCCTTCATAAACTCGGTAGAGGAATCTAGGCTTCGCCCTATACCTCCCTGTCATAGGGGGTGGGCAGCCCCTCCAGACACGATAAGAGGGTCTTCTCCCCTCCCAACAACAATGAGTTACCATTGTTGAGAAGGAAGACCGGATCCCACGCATCGCGCAGGTGTTTCCCCTCTTCTTGGTACACTTTGGCCCTGAGGTCTTGCCTCGTGACCCTCAATGTAACTGGCTTTTTAGACCACTGGGGAGCTGTCTTAGCAGCGACGCGCCTTCGCTCCAAATAATGGGGCCACACCCCAGTCTCCTCAAGAATCTCGGTCATGGTCCCCAGGTCCGCACAAACCTTGCGGGGACCGCTCCCTTGCCCAGAAGGCTCCTCACCTGCAACTGTTAAGGGCAGTACAACTGAGAAAACTGAAACACAATCTCAAAACGAAAGAAGCACGCTCTCAAGTCAAGTGACTTACCAGCAGAGGGTTGCACCCATCCACTAGCCTCTGGCTGGCTACTGGAGGGTTGGGCTGCTTCCCAACCACTTGTCCTCGCAGAGGACCGCGCCACCAGTGCCCCCTCCTCAGGGGCCTCGCTATCAGAAGATGAAGATGTCTCCTGAATGACCAAGACCCCTTTCCCCTTCGCCACGGGGGCATTCTCCCTTGAAGGAGTCACTGCAGGGGTCTCCTCCTCCCCTGAAGAGATCGCCACAGGGATCTCCTCCCCTGCAGTAACGGCCTCCATCTCCTCCCCCACAGGGGTGATCACCACCTCCTCCTCCACAGGAGTGACCGTTGCCTCCTGCTGGCCAGAGCTGCTGATTGCTTTAGCAGCCTGTTGGCCCCTCCTCCTCATGAACAGCAGGACTTCCCCTGCTGACATCTTGCCTCTTTTAGGGAGAGCACTCCCCTTGGCGGCAATTTCTACCCGGGCAAGTCCTCAAGGAAGGCAGCATCCTCAAGGGGGACTGGCTGCACCACTGATATTGGCACAGCCTCTATAGGAGCAGCGGTGTCCGCTCGCACTCCCTATGAGCCCTCTACAATGGGCGTGGCCTCTCCAACAGTGGAGGGGACCTCTGCTTCCACTCCCCTTGTCTCCCCGGCAGGCCCTTCGGCCTCTTCCACAATACTAGGGACCTCTTCCCCAACTAGCCCCGTAGCCTCCTGAGTAGGAGGGACTGCTGCAGATCCCTCTACCTCCGCGGGCCCCTTGGCCTCTTCAACTGCCACCGCACGCCACCCGAGCTTGGTTGCGGAGGCGGGGGCGTCGGGACGTCGGAAGCGGAAGCCGGAATGAATACAAGATGGCAAGTCCATCGAGACCTGCCGCGCGTAGCGGACCCGAAAAGCGGCGATTGTGGAAGCAACCTAACAAAAATTCCATACATATAACTAAAATAAAATCACAACATGCAATTCATGCATCAAGAACAGAGTAAGCCTCGCCTCCGTGGACGAGTGCTTACGCACCAAACGTAGATACATATAGAATTCACCGAACCTAGGGTATCTAGCAAGCGCCAAGCGCCGTAACATGCAAATGTAATGTAATATATACAATCATCACAACAATAAACAGAAAGTATGCACATGCAGCTACAGAGCCGACCCTAGGCCTAAACGTTAAAATACCTCGTGCGGGATTCAGACCAAGTAGACAAAATCCCAGCCCACAAGGTACTGCTGCTGCTCAACACAACCAAGGCAGAAGCCTCGTGGAAACCTACCCCGCTGGCCGCTACTGCACCTACCAAATCCAAAACAGAACCCAAAAAGGGTGAGTCCTAAAAGGACCCCGTAAGGGATTTGGGGTAAGATAAGCATATGTAACCCTGCAAAACAGAAAGATAGCAATATACAGAATATGTGCAACAGAATACAGAACATCGTGCATGTAATAAAAACATATCAGAATTCCGAAGGATGTGCGATTCTAAATCGCCATAAACCCTTATAACAAATCGGAACGACAGCCTCCCTTTAAGGGAGTCAGTAGCCGAAGCTATTACAGAAGCATGGTGCACCAGCTGGGGTAGCGAACCCACAACCGTCGTAGGTTAATGCACAAAGTATGCCACAAGGCATACACCTACAAACGTAGGGTTAATGCATGTGGTATGCTACAAGGCATACACCTACAGATCACGTAACGTACCTTAAGGCACAAATTTCCGAAATACCCGCAAAATGTAAGTGCAACAAAACATACACCTATAGACTACAGAATATGCCCTAGGCATATAATACCGAAATACTTGCAGAACAGAAAGTGAAACTAAACATACACCTATCTTACCAAAAATAGAAGAACCAAACCCTTACCTCACAATTCCAGAGTATTAGACCGATTCTGGACGACTTCCACACCACGACCCAAAACTCAGATACCTCTCTTTTTCTAACTTCAGGACCTCGAATCACAATTCAAGTTAAATTAGCAACCTTACCAACCACACTACCAAACTACACCCCGACCCCAAAACCGAAAATCCAGAATTTCCGTAAAATTCCGATTTCCACGAAACTTGAATTCAGAACTAACTTAGACAATGCAAGATTATACATTGACAAACACAATCCAACAAGCGAACTGATCAAATCCAACCTTAAAACCCTTCATTACCCAACATTTTCCGATAATCCCGTTTAATTGCAACTTTTCCATTTCTTAACCGAATTCAACGCTTTCAAACTTCAAACCACTCCTAAATTCAACCCCAATACCATCTTAGCATCCAATCCAACCAAAATCAAACCCAAACATGGAAAAAGAATTATCCAAAAATTCGGCTTCTTTGCCAATTTTATCTAACTTCCAAATCAATCCATTCAAACTTCCAATTAATCATACTAATCACCAATTTCACTTCTAAACCAAGAATGCTATCCAATTGCATCCAAAACAACAAAATCCAACAATGAACATCATCTCATAAATTGCCAAATGGGGGTTTCCAACCCAACTTGTTTTCCATCAAATTGAATCCATACATAAGCTTAGAATCATGCTAGGATTATCACACTTGAAGCATGAATCAAGGAGACAAACACACATCAACATAGAATTTTCCAACAAATTCGGCAATTTGGGGATTTTTACCCAAGGTGTGTTTTCCAAAATCCAACACTTGATTATCACTCCCATACAACCCAAGAACAACATACTAAAAGATGGGAGGAAGAAAATCATCCTAGATGGTAGTCATGAACAAACCCATATTTCACAAATCTCTTTTTCCATCCAAATCTTACTTCCAACAAGAAAAGAGAGCAAGGGAGGAAGCTTACCACTTTTTGGAGTCCACACTTGGTGAAAATCAGCCAAGAAAATGAAGAACCCAAAGCTTGAAGAAAATGGAGGCTATGGCGGCAACGAGTCGGAGAAATGAACGAAATAGAAGGAGAAATGAAATGAAAATAGCTCCTGTACGCTTTCCACAATCCTTTAAAACTCTTTCCTTTCCATCTCTAATATGGGCATGACAAGTGTCCTCTTTCCTTTACATCATTAATATGGGCATGACAAGTGTCCTTTCCCTTTGGTCAACACTTAAGAGTTATCCTTATCCACCGTAAATCTGAAATTTGTCTAAGTCATGCCTTCTTCGGGAGAAGGCCCATGCCTTCTTTGGGAGAGGGCCTCGCCTTCTACGGGAGAGGCCACCTGCCTTCTACGGAAGAGGGCACCTGCCTTCTACGGAAGAGGGCACTGCCTTCTACGGAAGAGGGCACTCGCCTTCTACTAAGAGGGCACTCGCCTTCTACGGAGAGGGCCCCTGGCCTCTTCAGCGAACGTCCCACCCCAAAATATTTTATAGCGTAAAATGCTCCGGGACGTTCCCACGATTCCAAATCCGCAAACGGTTTCCCAATCCGAGGTCCCGGGAGCGCTACCGAGCCTGCTGTACACCCCGAGACAAGTCCCGGCCCCCCTTCGGGAGAGGGCCATGTCACCCATGGGAGAGGGCCATGTCCCCTATGGGAGAGGACCCATGGCCTCTTCAGGAGGACACTTAGTACCGCAAATACGCAAGGGCTTGCCAAAAAGTCACTCGAACAAGGCTCAGAAGCCATCTGACCGCCAAAAGCCCGATCCTCGCAGACCAAAATCGAAGCCTCCGGTCACCCGGTCTCAACCCGCTCGGGCTGACCGTAACATCAACGATGCGGCGGCACTCCCCTCTCCAGGCTGCATTCCGCCAGCATACCTTTTGGCTCTGCCAGCGCTGCGTAAAGGGCATCTACCACTGCCCGAATCCCGTGCTGATCCCAGCCCACCTCAGTGTTGCCTCGTCAAGATGGGTGGCTGAGAAGGGGAAGAGCTCATCACAGGCGCTCCTCGAAAACACATCATCCAACCACCCCAACAGTTGGACGTATGCCTGCCACCGCAGTCCTTCGGAAGTCAGCTCAGGCCTCCGCGCGATGCTTTGCACGGATCGCTGCGTCCTTCCCACGGGAAAATCCCATGAATTGTCGCGGGGCAGGAAGAAGAAAGACCCGTGCCAGTTGTGGTAGGACTTGGGCGAAGCGGTAAAGGAGATGGAGTTGTTTCCTCCAACGTTTATGGGGGTGACGTGGAAGAACGCACTCCCACTCCGCAGTTCCAGCCGGTAGAACCGGTGGAAGACATCGGCAAAGGGCCTCACTCCGGCCACTCGACAGGCGACAGTAAAACCTGCAATGGTCAGGAATGTGTTGGGCGCCAACTGCGTTGGAGGCAGCCCCCACCCTGTGCATAAATCTTGCACCAGCGCCGGAAAGGGAAACCGCAGCCCCGCCGCGAGCTTTGCCGTGTACAGACACAGCACCTGGTTCTCTAGGTTCTCCTCGGTCGCCGGCAGACCCAACGCCCTCCACTGGGAAAAAGGCCTTCACCATATCCTGGTGAATCTTGTCAAAACTTACTGTGGCCTTCTCCACGGTGGCAATCACTGGATATACGGCCTCCTTGGACTCCATTTCTGCAAAAAATTGAGCAACAAGCATATAAATCGAAAGAGCCTAACAGAGGCATTTCGTCAAGCACTCAGTGTGCTCAGAAAAATCAAAGCACTCAATGTGCTGGAAAACGAGATCTTACCTGATTCGTTACCGGTAAAAAAAAGCGGAAGAACAGACGGCAAACGAACGGTGAAGTCTGGAACGGGAAGTAGAGAATCACCACAAGAAAGCTCGCAGCAGCCGATGAACGGTTCAAATACGCAAGAATGCCGGTACACTACCCAAGCGTTTACGCCTCGCAAGGTCTCACCTCGCAGCTTAAGTCTCGCCTTCGCGAGGTCTCCAAATCTCGCCTTCGCGAGGTCTCCAGGTCTCGCCTGCGCAAGGCCCTCACAAACTTAAGTATCACCTACACGAGGTCTTACTCCTCGCGGTCTCCTTTCCCGCCTTCGCGGGCCTCTTATGCCTTTGCGGGTCTCACCCCCGCGGTCTTACTCGCCTTCGCGAGGGCTCCCGTACCTATACTGGCCTCGCCCAGATAAGGCCCCTGCACTCAGGTTCGTGCGACCCTTACACCCTCATTGGCTTTGCTTTATCTGGGCCTTCGCCCCTTGCAGGCCACTTGGCCATCTGGCTTCAAGCAACCAATGGGAGGTCAGCACGAGCCTGAGTGATCTTACCTTGGCTCACACGCCAAAGATCTTCTATCTTCTGACAAGTGAATCTCCTAAGGCGGTTTGCTGAGATCTTCATCATCACAGCCGCCTTATCTCCTGAAATCGGCAGACTTGTCGACTTGTCTCACACTGTCCAAGGCTTCAACCTGGGAGGCTCTTCTCCTGGCATCACTCTATAAATAGGGTGATGTCCACCTTAAACAAGGTAAGCTACTACACGCCCCCCCCCACTCCCCACTTGCTACTTCTGAGTATTCTTCCTATCTTTTACAGATTACTCTGAACAGCAAGCTTGGAGTCTCAAGAACATCATCTTCTCCACCATATCAACTGAGAGTCCGGACCTTCTTTAGGAACGAGACTATCAGTTTGGCGCCGTCTGTGGGAACGAAAGTTCTTACTATAAACCCATATTACAAACCACAAGCAATAAGTCATGTCAACTACTCAAAGTACGAGTAGGCGTAGCCGCCAGGGAAGGAGGAATCCACCCGCCACGGCTTCCCCACAATCTGGGGAACTCTCGGTTCGTTCGACGGAGGAAAGCTCCTCTCACGTTAACCAAAATGTGCCCCAGGAGCAAAACACTCCACCACCGAATACTCCACTGGTAGGCCTTGATCCGGCCGTTCTTCGAACAATCACTGAGGCGGTTACTCACAACTTGCGCGAAACACTCGCCAGTACTCTAAGAGGCGTTCTGGATGGCGTTGGAACGCTGCGAACCAACCAACCGGAACGCCCTGCTACGCCGCCTCATCAAGTAAGTCGTCCTGACTCTCCCTCATCTGTACTTATGGCACTTACTAAACGGATAGAAGAACTGGAAAGAAGAGAGGAGGGGGCTAGTGTCCATAACGCCGCCAGAGTGGGTTTGGGTCACCTCTGGACCCAGCCCTTCACCCAACGGGTTTGGAGACCTCTATTCGGATCAGTTTCACCAACCCAAGCTAGACGCTTACAACGGTTTATCAGATCCAGATATTCATTTACAACGTTACGTCTCCGCGATGGCCATTGCGAGGGCGGACGACAACACGCTCTGCAGAGCCTTCAGTTCCACGCTCGTAGGGGCTGCGGCGAATTGGTTTACCACCCTTCGCGGGAAGCGGTTTGACTCCTTTGAGGAGCTCTCCCGCAGCTTTTCCAATCACTTTATGGTATCCAAGCCTCCTCCCAAAATGGCAGGACACCTCCTGCAGATACGCCAGAAAAGGGAAGAATCCCTCAGGGAATACGTTCAACGGTTCCAAGCGGAATCTCTCCAAGTCCCAAATCTGGGAGAGGAGGCCCGCCTGCTCACGGTCATTCAGGGTCTCCGTTGGGGGTCTCTTTTCTTTGTGGAGGTACACACCAACCCCCCGGGCAACATAGAGCAGTTTCTCCATAGGGCATCCCGGTTCATGAATGTAGAGGAAGTCACTTGACCACTCTCGCCAACCCTTCAGTTGCGAAGGCTAGCAAAATTGCCTCACTGGCAAAACATGTCATATGACATGTTTTCATTAATAAAGCAAACATGGCTTCACGGGTTTTTTCATCATCCCTCCAACAATGCTTCAACACTCTTAGAGGACTCCGCCCTGGATACCCCCCCCCGAAAAGGGACATCGCCGCGAGGGTCAAAATATGACACCAGTACCAGACCAACTGTTGTGTTAAAATGGCTGCCATTTACGAAGTCTCCAAAGATCGACGAATCCGGTGCCATTCGCCTATGGGGCCTTGATCTCATTGGCCCAGAGCCGGCCGCACCAGGCGCCTTCGCGAGTCTGGTCCTCACGGCCTTGTTGCTCGCCTCCGCGAAATCTTTTATCTCTACTTGGTCGCCAACCATACCCTCAAAGAGGGCCTCAAGAGACATCCTTCTCCTTTATCTACGGCGCAGACACGCCTTTGCCTATTAAGGCAGATCTCTCCACGATCCACATGATCAAAAAACTTCACGGACCAAGTAAGTCCTAAAGCTCTGCTTTGTTGATCCAATATAAATTGGTATACCTGCATTTCTTTTACAGCATCCCATGGCAAAACAATTGCCCTCTCAATCGCCCTCTGCACCTGACCGGTCAGACGGACTCCTCAACACAGGTAGTTGCGGGTCTTATCCCCAACTGACCTTCAACTCGCCCCGCCCCAAGGGTAATCCCTTTGCGGTGCGGAAGGGTAATCCCCTTTTGGCTCCTTCAGGGAGGTCTATGTGTAAGTCGTCCTCGCACGCCACAGCAGACCTTCCGCTCGGACTTCTCCACACAGGTAGTTGCGGGTCTCATCCCCAACTGACCTTCAACTCGCCCCGCCCCAAGGGTAATCCCTTTGCGGTGCGGAAGGGTAATCCCCTTTTGGCTCCTTCAGGGGGGTCCTTGTATAAGTCGCCCTCGCGCGTCACCGGACCTTCCGCACGGTCTCCTCCACACAGGTAGTTGCGGGTCTCATCCCCAACTGACCTTCAACTCGCCCCGCCCCAAGGGTAATCCCTTTGCGGTGCGGAAGGGTAATCCCTTTGGCTCCTTCAGGGGGGTCCTTGTATAAGTCGCCCTCGCGCCTCACCGGACCTTCCGCACGGGCTCCTCTACACAGGTAGTTGCGGGTCTCATCCCCAACTGACCTTCAACTCGCCCCGCCCCAAGGGTAATCCCTTTGCGGTGCGGCAGGGTAATCCCTTTTGGCTCCTTCAGGGAGGTCTATGTGTAAGTCGTCCTCGCACGCCACAGCAGACCTTCCGCTCGGACTTCTCCACACAGGTAGTTGCGGGTCTCATCCCCAACTGACCTTCAACTCGCCCCGCCCCAAGGGTAATCCCTTTGCGGTGCGGAAGGGTAATCCCCTTTTGGCTCCTTCAGGGGGGTCCTTGTATAAGTAGACCCTCTCGAGCGACACAGGACCTACCGCACGGGCTCCTCGACACAGTAGTTGCGGGTCTCATCCCCAACTGACCTTCAACTCGCCCGCCCCAAGGGTAATCCCTTTGCGGTGCGGAAGGGTACTCCCCTTTTGGCTCCTTCAGGGTGGTCCTTGTATAAGTCGCCCTCGCGCGCGTCACGTGTCCTTCCGCACGGGCTCCTCGACACAGGTAGTTGCGGGTCTCATCCCCAACTGACCTTCAACTCGCCCCGCCCCAAGGGTAATCCCTTTGCGGTGCGGAAGGGTAATCCCCTTTTGGCTCCTTCAGGGGGGTCCTTGTATAAGTCGCCCTCGCGCGCATAACCGGACCTTCCGCACGGGCTCCTCAACACAGGTGGCTGCGGGTCTCATCCCCAACTGACCTTCTACTCACCCCGCCCCAAGGGTAATCCCTTTGCGGCACGGGAGGGCCACAACTACAGGCTTAAGGTAAACTGAACTTTATTTCACTCCTATCATATGGCTTGTGAGTACTTTGCAGGTATCCTCTTCTTGGTACACTGCACACTACCCAAGGGCTTACCCCTTGCGGTATCTTCAGAAAGGTCTCTGCGAGAGCCGCCTTCGCGTGCCCCAGCAGACCTTCCAAGTGGGAAAATCCCATCCATGGTCTTCAACGGTCATCGCTCTTCGAGCAAAAAACCTTACTTGGGCTACATACGGAGTACGGGACCCTCCCCATACTCCGCTATCGTGGGAGGCATCTTGGTACACTACCCAGCGTTTACGCCTCGCAAGGTCTCACCTCGCAGCTTAAGTCTCGCCTTCGCGAGGTCTCCAAATCTCGCCTTCGCGAGGTCTCCAGGTCTCGCCTGCGCAAGGCCCTCACAAACTTAAGTATCACCTACACGAGGTCTTACTCCTCGCGGTCTCCTTTCCCGCCTTCGCGGGCCTCTTATGCCTTTGCGGGTCTCACCCCCGCGGTCTTACTCGCCTTCGCGAGGGCTCCCGTACCTATACTGGCCTCGCCCAGATAAGGCCCCTGCACTCAGGTTCGTGCGACCCTTACACCCTCATTGGCTTTGCTTTATCTGGGCCTTCGCCTTGCGTGCTTCGCCCCTTGCAGCCACTTGGCCATCCGGCTTCAAGCAACCAATGGGGAGGTCAGCACGAGCCTCGAGTGATCTTACCTTGGCTCAATGCGAAAAGGCTACTCAGCGCAAAAATGAGGAAATGCGAAAGTGGAGATGAACAGCTTCAATTTTCTCGGACACGCTTTTATAAGCCCGCCAAAATGAAAAAGCGCTTTTAAGCGAAATCGGCTCCTGAGGCGCCACGTGCCAACATCTAGCGGTTAGTAAACCTTTTGCCTTCCGTGCAGAAATAGAGAAGCGCTTTTTAAAAGCGTAATCAACTCCCGCAGCGCCACGTGCCGACGTCTAACGGTTAGTAAACCTTCCGCCTCCCATTATCTCTCCTGCTTTAAATACTGAGAGAACCCCTCACTGCCGTTACACTCCAAACGGTCCACAAGCGGCGTAGCGCCCTCGCCAGCTCCAAGACTTTGAATTTTAAACAGAGTACGGGACCCTGCCCATACTCTGCCTTCAGGAGGAGGCATCTTGGTACACTACCCAAGCAAATGCCCCCTCAAAAGACTCACAAGAATCATGAAGGATCCAACGCGGAAAAACAGATCGTAAAAGGTCTTCACACTCCACACGAGCCCAGACTGGTGATTACTACTGTCCTCAACACAGTACTTTCAAAACGGAGTACAGGACCCTGGCCATACTCCGCTCTCAAGAGGAGGCATCTTGGTACACTACCCAAGCAAATGCATCCTCGCGTCGCATCAGAACCATACAAGGCCTCGTAGGTCTCGCTCCCACGGTCTCCAGTATCGCCTTCGCAAGGTCTCACCCTTGTGGTCTCCAGTCTCGCCTGAAGCAAGGTCTCACCCTTGCGGTCTCCAGTATCGCGTTCGCGAGAGCTCCAGTCTCACCTGCGCGAGGTCTTGCTCTCGCGGGCCTTAAGTCTCGCCTTGGCGATGTCTCACACTCGCCTTTGCGCCTCTTAGGCCTTCGCGGGTTGCTCTCGCAGTCTCAGGTCTCGCCCTTGCGATCTCACTCACCTTCGCGGATCTTGCTCCCGCGGTCTCAACTCGCCTTCGCGAGGACTCTCATGCCTATACTGGTCCCGCCCAGATAAGGCCCTTACACTCAGGTTCGTGCGACCCTCACTCCTTATTTGGCTGTATTCTATCTGGGCCTTCGCCCCTCGCAGGCCTTCGCCTGCCACTTGCTCCACTAGGGGATAGACCACTTGGTCATCTAACATCAAGCAGGCAATAAGGAGGTCAGCACGAGCCTAGGAGATCTTTATCAGATTCAAACGCCATACATTCTCTGATAAGCGAATCACTTAAGGCGGTTTGCTGAGATCTTCATCATCACAGCCGCCTTATCTCCAATCAGTCTGACACAGACTTATCTCTCCAAGTCTGACGGACTTTTCTCACAGCCTGTCCAAGGCTTCAACTGGGGGAGGCTCCTCCTGGCATCTCTCTATAAATAGAGAGATGTCCACCTTAAACTGGGTAAGCAACTACACGCCCCCCCACTCCTCTCTTGCTACTTCTGTGTATTCTCTTTATCTTTCCACAGATTACTCTTAACAGCAAGCTTGGAGCTCTCAAGAACACCATCATCATCAACCACTCAACTGAGATTCCGCTCCTGTTCTGGGAACGCGAATATCATTAAGTTATTTCGTATACTCGCCATGTATGTGTTCTGTAGGTTGCGGGTCGTCATACGACCATTCTGTTATTGTGGGCCAGGTCATGGGACCACTGCATGTAGCGGGTTTTGGTAGTACCGATTCCGTGCTTCCATCCGTAGCTTTTGCTTCCGTACGTCGCGGCCGGCTCCGCCTCCGCAACCGGGCGGGGTGGTCGTGACATAGAGGGATCTGCATCGATCCCTTCCTCCATTGAAGAGGCCATGGGGCCTGTAGAGGAAGTAAGGGGGCTAGAAGTGGAGGTCCCTCCTACTTCTGAAGAGGCCACGCCCGTTGTAGAGGGCTTAGAGGCTGTGCCCGCGTCAGTGGTGAAGCCAGTCCCCCTTGAGGATGTCACCAACCTTGAGGCCTTCGTGTCTGGACTCTTCGCGAGCCCTTCTCCAGCTCAAGGTGAAGATCTGCCTGGGCACGTGGTCGCGGCAGAGATTGCTGCCAAGGGGAGCGCGTCCCCTCAAAGAGGCAGGATGTCAGCAGGGGAACTCCTGCTATCCATGAGGAGGAGGGGCAAACAGGCTGCTAAGGCCATCAGCAGTTCTGGCCAGCAGGAGGCAGTGGCCATTCCTGAGGAGGCGGAGGTGGTGGTCACCCCTGTTGGGGAGGAGATGACGGCCACTACTGCAGGGGAGGAGGCCCCTGTGGCAATTCTTTCAGGGGAGGAGGGTGATTCCTTCAAAGGAGGAGGCCCCTGTGGCGAAGGGGAAAGACGTTTTGAGCATTCAGGAGGCTTCTTCCTCTTCTGATAGCGAGGCCCTTGGGGAGGGGGCACTGGTGGCGCAGACCTCTGCGAGGACAAGTGGTTGGGAAGCATGGGTACAACTTTCTGCTGGTAAGTCACTTATTTAAAGATTGTGTCCCAACTTTTTCAGTGGTACTGATATTTGTAATCTGCGGGGCCTTCTGGGCAAGGGAGCGGCCCTCGCGAGGTCCCGACGGACCTGGGGACCATGACCGAGATCTTGGAGGAGACTGGGGTGTGGCCCCATTACTTGGACCGGAGGCGTGTTGCTGCTGCGATAGCCCCAAGTGGTCCGGTGCCGGTTACACTGAGGGTCACGAGGCAAGACCTCAGGGCCAAGGTGTACACGGAAGAGGGAAAGTCTCTGCGCGAGGTGTTGGACCCGGTCTTCTTTCTCAACAATGACAATTCGTTGTTGTTTGGAGGGGAGAAAACCCTCTTATCGTGCCTGGAGGGGCTGCGCACCCCTTATGACAGGGAGGTGCTAGGGCGAAGCCTAGACTCCCCTGCTGAGCTCATGAAGGAGTCAGCCAAGCAGAATCTGCGGGTAAGACAACCTTTGGTTTTTGTTTCATAAGTTTTGTTCTTCTTTCTGACTTGCTGAATGAACTTGGATGCAGGCCACCGTTCAAGGGTATGCTGCCATGGAGCAATGGCATGACTTTCTCAAGTATGCCAACAGGCGGGATGACGCCCAAATTACAGAGATTGCGTTCCTCAGGGGGGAGCTGGAAGCTGCCCAGGGAAGGGAGGAGGAGCAGGCCAAGCGAGTGGCCCAGCTGGAGACCTGGTGCGACTACCTTAACAAGGAGCGGACCGCTTGTAGGCTGCTCCGATGGGAGCAGGCCAGTTTGATTGATGCATTTTAGCACTGTTTCCTTCAACAGGAAGCAGAGTTGGAAGCCATGAAGATTGAGGCTGCTGTCCTGAAGGAGTCACACCTCTCCCTGGAGGCTGACACGAGAGCTGCCCTTGCAGAGGCAAAGGCTGAAGTTGAGCTGGCGAAGGCTGCAGCTGAAGAGGTGAAGCGCCAGGCTACTGCCCAGGCGCAGCTGGCGGAAGAGAAGGTAGAAGAGGTCACCACTGATCTTAAGAAAGCGACGGCCTCAGTATGGGAGATGGATAAGGCTTTGGGCCTTCCTCCCTTTGCAGATGAGGACCGTGAGTCCCCTTCTTCCATCAAGGTGCCCATTCCCGCGAGGATTCCCTGACTGATGGAGAAGCTTGGTGAGATCCATCTCAAGGCGAAGCAAGGGTGCAGGCCTACGAGGAAGACTGGCTGCGATGCCGCTTCCAAGTGGAGAAGGCGTTCCCAGAGCTATGTCTTGGGACTCTGGATGCTGCGAATACCAGCGATCCAGCAGTAGAGGCCCTACTCAACTGGGGAGAGCAGGGTAGGAAAATGGGAGACAGATGGTACCTGCAATTCTTGCATAATTTTGTATACGATGGATACCTGCAATTCTTGCATAATTTTGACAGTAGTAATGAAGTAAAATTTTGATTTACCTTCATTGTTTGTAGCCTCGCTTTTGTCTTGCGATAGCATTGTAGGGTACGTTAGCTAGGTTAACAACCGTAGACTAAGTCCCGTTCGTGGCGAGGGGTCAGCTGGGGTCCGCAACGGCGAAGCCACAGAGATCACTTGTCGAGACAAGCTGAGGACCTGTTTAGGGTTCGCAGTGGCGATGCCTTTGAAGACCATGGATGAGATTTCTCCATGTGTGGTACACTACTCAAGCAAATACGTCCTTGCCTTCGCGAGGACTCATCCACACGGTCTCAAGTATCGCCTGCGCAAGGTCTCGCCCTCGCAGGTCTCAAATCTCGCCCTCGCGAGGACTCACCCTCATCGTCTCGCCCTCATAGGACTCAAGTATCGCCTGCGCAAGGTCTCGCCCTCGCAGGTCTCAAATCTCGCCTTCGTGAGGACTCACCCTCACGGTCTCGCCCTCACAGGACTCAAGTATCGCCTGCATGAGGTCTCGCCCTCACAGTCTCACGTATCGCCTGCGCGAGGTCTCGCCCTCGCAGGTCTCGCCCTCTCAGCCTCACTCGCCTTCGCGAGTCTCTTACGCCTGCGCGGGTCTCTCACTCGCCTTCGCAGGTCTCGCCCTTGTGATCTCAACTCGCCTTCGCGAAGTCTCTCATGCCTGTACTGGCCCCGCCAGACAAGGCCCTTAGACTCAGGTTCGTGTGGCCCTTATACCTTTATTGGCTTCGCCCCTTATCTGGGCCTTCGCCCATTTGCTGGCCTTCGCCGCCAGTTGCTGTCATCTGAAATTAAGCGACCAATAAGGAGGTCAGCACGAGCCTAAGTTATCTTCACTAGGATCACACGCCATTCTCTGACAAGCGAATCTCCTAAGGCGGTTTGCTGAGATCTTCATCATCACAGCCACCTTATCTCCTAAGGCTCCTCCTTTCATCACCCTATAAATAGGATGATGTCCACCTTAAACCGGGTTAACTACTACATGCACCCCCACTCCTCTCTTGCTACTTCTGAGTATTCTCTTTGTCTTCCACAGATTACTCTGAACAGCAAGCTTGGAGCTCTCAAGAACACCATCACCATCAACCATTCAACTGAGATTCCGCACCTGCCTCAGGAGCGCGAATATCAATGTGAAAGGTCTGTTGGGGCTCGCGAAGGCGGCTTACACAGAGATCTTCTTGGCGATATTGCAGGGAGTAAGCCCTTGGGTAGTGTACAGTGTACCAAGTAGAGGATGTCACCGTACGCCACCAGAGCCCGGTTGCGGAGGCAGGGGCGCCGGGACGACGGAAGCGGAAGCCGGAATAAATACAGAATGGCAGGTCCATCGAGACCTGCCGCGCGTAGCGAACCCGAAACGTGATGATCGTGAAAGCAACCTGAAACTTTTCATACATGTAATTAAAATAGAATCCATGGTGAGTCTCATCCCTTGGAGACGGACGAGAACATCACCATCACCATATATACAGTTCATGTATTAACAACAAAGTAAGCCCCGCCCTCCGTGGACGAGTGCTTACGCACAAAACATAGATACACACAGTATTCCCCGACAAAGGGTATCTACCAAGCGCTAAGCGCTCTGAACATGCAACAGAACATAATATATATATATATATATACAATCATCACAACAATCCAGAAAAAAATATGCACATGCACCTACAGAGACACACCAAGGCCTAAACAACAAAATACAACGCGGGATTCAAACCAAGTAGACAAAATCCCGGCCCGCAAGGTGCAACTGCTGCTCAACACAACCAAGGCAGAAGCCTCACGGAAACCTACTCCGCTGGCTGCTTACCAGGTCTACCTGAAACCCAAAAATAGAACCCAAAAAGGGTGAGTCCTAGAAAGGACCCGTAAGGAATTTGGGGTAAGATAAGCATATGTAACCCTGCAAAACAGAAAGATAGCAATATACAGAATATACGCAACAGAGTACAGAATATCGTGCATGGAAAGAAAACATATCAGAATCCCGAAGGATGTGCGATTCTAAATCGCCATAAACCCTTATAACGAATCGGAACGACAGCCTCCCTTTAAGGGAGTCAGAAGCCGAAGCTATTACAGAAGCATGGTGCACCAGCTGGGGTAGCGAACCCACAACTGCCGTAGGACACCTACAGACTACAGAATATGCCTTAAGACATATAATCCCGAAATACTTGCAGAACAGAAAGTGAAACGAAACATATACCTATCTTACCAAAATAATAGAACCAAACCCTTACCTCACAAATCCAGAGTAGTTGACCGATTCTGGACGACTTTCACACCGCGACCCGAAACCCGAAAACCTCTCTTTCTCTAACTTCCGAACCTCAGAATCTGTCAATTCGAGCTGAATTAGCAACCTTACTAACCACACTACCAAACTACACCCCCGACCCACAACCGAAAATCCGGCAGAATTTCAGTAAAATTCCAGATTTCCACAGAAACACCAGAATTTCAGAATCGACTTAAACAATGCAAGATTGTACATTGACAAACTCAATTCAACTTTGAAACCCTTCATTACCCGACATTTTCCGATAAACCCGCATAATAGTAACTTTTTCATTTCTTACCCGAAACCAACGTTTCAAACATCAAACCACTCCTAAATTCAACCCCAATACCAATTCAACATCCAATTCAACCAAAAACAAACCCCAACATAGAGAAAGTTTCATTTCAACATTTCGGTTCTTCACCAACATTTTATCCAACTTCCAATTCAATCCAATCAAGCCATCAAACAACCATTCTAATCACCAATTACACTTCTAAACCAAGAATGCTAACCAATTGCATCCTAAACAACCCAATTCAACATTGAACTTCAACATACACATTCGGCCATTAGGGGGTTTCTAACCCAACTTGTTTTCCATCAAATTGAATCCATACATAAGCTTAGAATCATGCTAGGAACAACATACTTGAAGCATGATTCAAGAAAGCAAACACACACCATTTTAGAAAATTCTTCAATAATTCGGCCAAAAGGGTTCTTGCAACCAAGGAGTTTTTCCAAAATCTAACACTTGATTATCACTCCCCTACAACCCAAGAACATCATACTAAAAGATGGGAGGAAGAGAATCATCCTAGCATGTAGTGAAGAACAAACCCAAAATTTACAAAATCTCCTCTTTTTCTTCACTAACTCATGTTTCCAACATGAAAAGAGAAGAAGGAAGGAAGCTTACCAAAGATTGATGCCAAAGCCTTGGTAATTTCAGCCAAGATGAAGAACTTCAAGCTTGGAGGTGAGCTCTAATGGTGGCGGATGGAGAAGAGAAGGAAGAAGAAGAAGAAGAAAATGAGATATAACTCATTTATGAAAATATAAGTCAAAGATATATTTTTCCTTCTCTTTAACCCATACTTCCCAACATAAATAACAAAAAGCCATGTGTCCCTTATCCCTTCCCCATTCCAGCCGAAAATAACCTGCTGCCCATGCTCCATTATTTTTGTTTTGTAGCCAAATACAAATTAACCTCCAAACTTTTCCAAAAGTTCCAATTTTGACCCAAACACAACTACCGAATTCCAAATTAAACGAAACTTGGACACAATCCTCAGGATATTATAACATTCATAAAACATGTTCCAAATGTTTATTTACCTTTCCGGAGTGTCCTACCGAGCTCGCTGAACCCGAACAAAACCCGACGTGCGAGCGTGTCAACCTGAACCAAAATCCCGTCACGTCAAAATTCCCCAAAATTAATCATAAATTCCATCTTAAATTATAACATGACTTACCCCAAAGCCGTCAGAAAATTCCAATCCCGAGCCCCGGGAGTCGCCCAGAACCGAACATCTCGCCCCAAATATTATTCTCCATAAAAACCTCCGGGACGTTCCCACGACTCCAAAACTGCAAACGGCTTCTCAAACTGAGGTCTCGGGAGCGCTACCGAGCCCGCTGTACGCCCCGAGGAAACTCCGACAACCCCCCGACGCCGAAAAATATTTTCGGCGGAAACGTCCGGGGGACCCACACGACCTCAAATACGAAAGGGTTCGCCAAAATGATACTCGGATAAGGCTCGGGAGCTGCCTGAACGCCGAAAAACGTGACCCGCAGGCCAAAACCGGAGCCCCGGGTCACCCGGTCGCAACCCGCTCGGGGTGACCGTAACATCCTCCCCCCCTTAGGACTCTTGGTCCTCCAAGAGTTGTATCAACCGCTGATACTGCTCGGGGTATCGGTCCTGAATGTCCTTCTCTGTCTCCCAAGTCGCTTCCCGGTCAGTATGATGTGACCACTGAACCTTGACCATGGGAATCAACTTGCTACGGAGTCTCCTGACATCTCTATCCAGAAAAGCTACCGGTACCTCCTGATAAGAAAGATCGGGTTCCAGCTGTACCTCCTCCACTGGAATCGTCTCGAGTCGGATCCGAATGCACTTCTTCAAATGCTAACATGGAAGACATTGTGCACAATGCAGATGACTAGGAGGCAATGCTAACCGGTATGCCACCTTACCGACCCGCTCCAGAATCTCATATGGGCCGATATACCGTGGGGCCAACTTGCCCTTCTTCCCAAATCTGACTGTCCCTCGGATAGGTGCTACCTTGAGCCAAACCCTATCCCCAACCTCAAACTCCAGAGCCCTACGGCGGCGGTTCGCATAAGCAGTGGTGCGGTCGTTCGCGGTTTTGATCCGCGCCTGTATCAATCTGATCTTCGCCGTAGTCTCCTCAATAAGCTCGGGTCCCAGCTCAACCCTGTCAGACGCATCTGTCCAACAGTGTGGTGTCATACACCTCCTCCCGTACAACTCCTAATATGGTGCCATGCCAATCGTAGTCTGGAAGCTGTTGTTGTACGAGAATTCTATCAAAGGCAATTGCTGGTCCCAATCTCCTCCAAAATCCAAAGTACAGCTTCGCAAATATCCTCCAAGATTCGAATCACCCGCTCCGACGCCCGTCCGTCTGTGGGTGATAAGCTGTACTCGGATGGAGTCGCGTGCCCGATGCTTCGTGAAAAGCTCTCGAACCGTGCCGTAAAACGCGGATCACGGTCGAGATACAATGGAGTCGGTACTCCATGTAATCGTACGATCTCCCTGATGTAAAGCCGGGCAAGCTTCTCCAGAGGGTATGTGACCCGAATAGGCAGAAAGTGTGCGCACTTTGTCAGCCGATCCACAATAACCCAGATAGCATCATGACGAGATCGTGTCAGGGGCAGTGCAGTCAGGAAGTCCATAGTAACATTGCCCCACTTCCGGACTGGAATGGGCAAAGTCTGCAGTGTCCCTGCCGGTTTCTGGTGCTCAATCTTCACCTGCTGACATACGGCACACCTAGACACATGTGTGGCAATGTGTCTCCTCATACTAGGCCACCAGAAGTGAGTACGCAGATCCTGATACATTTTCTCACTCCCGGGATGAATACTCAATCTGCTCGAGTGTGCCTCCTCTAAAATCTCATTCCGGAGCTCCTGATCCTCTGGTACATAAAGGCGGTCTCGGAAGTATAGCAATCTCTGCCTATACTGAAACGTCGGTAACAAAGACCCCTTATCTTCCCCAGATAACTTCTTCAACCCCGGATCCCTACCTTGCGCCTCGCGCACCCTGTCAAGCCACTCAGAATGTATGGTAAGTGTGTACGCCTGAGCACGCTCCCAGAGCTGCCACCTGTGCCAAAGGCATGTCAAATCACTCTCCTCGGATCGGTCACCAACATCTCCTCCTTTGACCAACCCGGAATACTACCTGATCAGTGCATCGGCAACCGAGTTGCCCATGCAAGAGATGTACTCGATACTACAATCATAGTCCTTAATGTATTCGAGCCATCTGCGCTGCCTCATGTTATGGTCGGTAAACAGATATTTCAGACTCTTATGGTCGGTAAGAATCTGAAATTTGTTACCAAGCAGATAATGCCTCCATTGTTTCAGCGCATAGATCACTGCAGCCAACTCCAGATCGTGTGTCGGATAGTTCAGCTCATGCGGTCGCAGCTGCCTCGACCCATAAGCTATCACATTACGATCCTGCATCAACACACACCCCAAACCTGATGTGGAAGCATCCGTATATATCACATACGGTAAGCTCGGATCTGGAAGAGTCAGAATCGGAGCGTTAGTCAACTGCCGCTTCAACTCCTGAAAATTCTGCTCACACTTCTCTGTCCAGATAAACGGCTGACCCTTCTTGGTCAACTGTGTAAGCGGAGATGCTAAAATAGAGAATCCCGGTACAAATCTCCGATAATACCCTGCTAACCCCAAGAAGCTCCTGATCTCCCGTACCGTGGTAGGTTGCTTCCAATCCCGAACTGCCCTCACCTTCTCTGGATCCACAGACAAACCATGCTCAGAAATAACGTGTCCCAGAAAGGTGACTTCCCGAATCAAGAACTCACACTTTGAGAATTTAGCATAAAGCTGATGTTCCCAAAGTGTCTGCCGAACTACCCTCGGATGCTCCCGATGCGAGTCCTCATCCCTAGAATATATCAAATATCATCAATAAAGACCACCACAAATGAGTCCAAGTACGGTCGGAACACCCGATGCATCGATCCATGAATGCCGCGAGCATTGGTCAGCATGAATGGCATGACCGTAAACTCAAAGTGTCCATATCGGGTGCGGAAAGCAGTCTTAGGTATGTCCTCTTCCTTCACCCTAAGCTGAAAGTACCCAGATCGGAGATCAATCTTCGAGAAAACTCTCGAATCCCGAAGCTGATCAAAAAGATCGTCAATCCTCGGCAACGGATACTTATTCTTCACAGTAAGGGCATTCAACCGTCTGTAATCAATGCAAAGTCGGAGCGTCCCATCTTTCTTCTTAACAAATAGAACTGGAGCACCCCACGGTGAAGTGCTCGGTCGGATGAAGCCCTTCTGCTGTAATTCCTCCAACTGCTTCTTCAACTCCTGCATCTCAGAAATAGGCATCCGATAAGGAGGAATAGATATCGGAGCAGTACCCGACTGCAGGTGGATTTCAAACACAATTTCCCGCTCTGGTGGTAATCCGGGCAACTCCTCCGGAAATACCTGCGGAAAATCCCGAACCACTGGTATACTATCTAGCTTCAACCTAGTATCAGCCTCATTCAGATCATAACATTCCCCTACACCAACTATCGACAGCTGGTCCAGAATCTGCAACTCTGTACTATGCTGTGCGATAGTCAAACCAGTCGGAGCCATGAGAGGTAGTACCTCTCCGAAACCATAATGGTACGGGCTGCACAATCAATGTGCACAAATTCTTGGATAGCCAGTCCATCCCAAGAATAATATCATAGTTCGGCGTGTCTAAAACCAACAAATCCGATACTATCTGATGCCCGCCTACAGATATCGTACAACCCCGAACCATCCCATTGGAAAACAGAAACTGACTCCCAGCAGTTTTTACTAAATACATCTGCGGCAAAGTACTAACAGATAGATGCAGAGATGTAACACATTTATGTGCTACAATAGAAATAGATGCTCCTGTATCAAATAACGCATGAACAGGTGTATCATTCAGAATACAAGACCTTGCGAACTCCTGCTGAGTCGAGCCTCCTGCCGGCCGGTGCCTCGCCGCCGACTAGGTCCTCCACGATGACTAGGGCCTCCCGCTGACTAGGACCTCCTGCTCTATCTGAAAAACTCGTCCCCGCCCTAGGCTGCTGCGGTGGAGGGTGGCTGAAGCTGCTGCCGCTGCGAGGTCTCGGGCCACCTGCTGAAACCCACGCCCTCGCGGCGCGTTGGGCTGTGCCCGAGACTGCGGACGCTGAAGACTGCCAAAACCCTGCCCTACCGTCAGGGGGCAATCCCGTACCCAGTGAGTATCAGACCCGCATCGCAAACATCGGCCCTCCTGCCGGTAACAAGGTCGACCGGGGTGATACCCACCACAAGTCGGACAAGGTCGTGGGGGTGGTGCTCCCCCTGCCTCCGCTAGATCGCCTGGGCCTGCTCGCCGTCCGAGAACCTGCCGGGGTCCTTGCTGAGTGGAACCCCTCGAACTCCCCGACCTCGGCTGCGAGATGAGGTGACTCTCAACCTCCTCCTGCTCGAGGAGTTGAGCCTTATGAACTTCCTCCCGATATGTAGTAATGTCCAACGGCCTCAGAGCCCACCTGTACTCGGGGCGCAGTCGACAGATAAACCTCTTTGCCTTCTCCTCTTCCATACCATGGTACTGCGGTACGTAGTGGATAAGCCTGTCAAACTCGCGCTCATACTGCGACAGTCCTGTCTCCCTGATGAAGCTCATCAAACTGTGCCTGACGCAGATCTCTAGCTGCAGCCCCGATAAATCTCCGATGGAACAGTTGTGTAAACTGCTCCCAGGTAACGTCCACCTCCTGATCGGGTGCTAGCCCCGCATTCGCCCTCAGATTACCCTGAAGGCTCCTCCACCAATGATCTGCTCCCTCCTGCAGATTAAACGTGGCAAGGGATACCATCACTGTAGAAGGTAGGTGTAACCTCCCAAGGAGCTTGTCAATCTCCATAAACCACGTCTCCGCTGCCTCGGGACCTCCCCTGCCATCGAACTTCTTAGGGTTCAAACGCTGGAACCTCTCCAACAATCGGACATCATCAGAGTCAGAGTGATGCCCCGAACCTCCCCGTCGTCGGTGGGTCCGACGGGTGGTATCAGAATCCAGCTCAATAATCCTTCGAGGGGGCTGATGTGTCTCCTGGTCAGAACGATCGGAGCGAGCTGCGGAGCTGCGCTCCGGTCGTACCCTCCGTGATCGCGGATTCCTGCGCTCCTCGTCCTCCTCAGACTCACTCTCAGATCGTGCCCGTACATGAGTGTGGGTGGTAGTCCGGGTATGGCTACTCACCCTTCCGTCAGAATGTACAGACGGTGCCACGACTGAATCCTCCCGCACTTTGTGGATCAGTATCGGAACTGTTAGGGACTAGTGTCCTCAACAACTGCTGAACCTGTTCCAGCACATGAACCAAAGCAGTGGTAGACCCCTGACCCTGCTGTACAACCGGTGGCGGGGTATGTATCTGCTCTGCCCCAGAATCCCTCTGCCTCTCATCCCTATCTCTCGGAGGCGTGGGATTACGGTCCCCTCCCTCCGGTCGCAAATCACGCTGTCTACGCGTGTTAACCATTCCTGAAACATTTCGGACCAAACAGAGTCCAGACCAATCAGTCACTTCTAATCCCTACAGAAACTAGCAGCAGCTTTCTAAGGCTCTGTAGTGCAATGCAGTACTTGACACAGAAGTTATTTCTCAAAATAATAAAATCATGTATTCCACAAAATCACAGAAGCAGTTCATGCTTATTTCACCAATCTTTTCTTAACACACAATTTTACGTACCTGGATCTTTTCCACAATCCCTTTCTCGTAATAGTTTTACCAAAATCCAGAAATCCTGAGCTCCGTAAACTGCAACTACCAGGATAACTTGAAGGACCAAACTTTGTTCCACAATTTTATTTTAAAGTGGTTCAAGTAAGGAGGTGGCCAATCTCCGTACCAAACCATTCCAAAATAAAATGTACAACAATAGTTGTCACTACAAGTCACCACTGACGACCAATATGGTCACTTACCTGCTCTGATACCAACTTGTCACCGTACGCCACCCGAGCCCGGTTGCGGAGGCGGGGGCGCCGGGACGACGGAAGCGGAAGCCGGAATGAATACAGAATGGCAGGTCCATCGAGACCTGCCGCGCGTAGCGAACCCGAAAGGTGATGATCGTGAAAGCAACCTGAAACTTTTCATACATGTAACTAAAATAGAATCCATGGTGAGTCTCGTCCCTTGGAGACGGACGAGAACATCACCATCACCATATATACAGTTCATGTATTAACAACAAAGTAAGCCCCGCCCTCCGTGGACGAGTGCTTACGCACAAAACATAGATACACACAGTATTCCCCGACAAAGGGTATCTACCAAGCGCTAAGCGCTCTGAACATGCAACAGAACAGAATATATATATATATATATATATATATATATACAATCATCACAACAATCCAGAAAAAAATATGCACATGCAGCTACAGAGCCAACCCAAGGCCTAAACGTCAAAATACCTCGCGCGGGATTCAGACCAAGTAGACAAAATCCCGGCCCGCAAGGTGCAGCTGCTGCTCAACACAACCAAGGCAGAAGCCTCACGGAAACCTACTCCGCTGGCTGCTTACCAGGTCTACCTGAAACCCAAAAACAGAACCCAAAAGGGTGAGTCCTAGAAAGGACCCGTAAGGAATTTGGGGTAAGATAAGCATATGTAACCCTGCAAAACAGAAAGATAGCAATATACAGAATATACGCAACAGAGTACAGAATATCGTGCATGGAAAGAAAACATATCAGAATCCCGAAGGATGTGCGATTCTAAATCGCCATAAACCCTTATAACGAATCGGAACGACAGCCTCCCTTTAAGGGAGTCGAAGCCAAGCTATTACGAAGCATGGTGCACCACCGGGTAGCGAACCCACAACCGCCGTAGGGTTAATGCATGCAGTATGCCACAAGGCATACACCTACAGAACTACTGAAATATGCCTTAAGACATATAATCCCGAAATACTTGCCAAAACATATACCTATCTTACCAAAATAATGAACCAAACCCTTACCTCATAAATCCAGAGTAGTTGACCGATTCTGGACGACTTTCACACCGCGACCCGAAACCCGAAAACCTCTCTTTTTCTAACTTCCGAACCTCAGAATCTGTCAATTCGAGCTGAATTAGCAACCTTACTAACCACACTACCAAACTACACCCCCGACCCAAAACCGAAAATCCGGCAGAATTTCAGTAAAATTCCAGATTTCCACAGAAACACCAGAATTTCAGAATCGACTTAAACAATGCAAGATTGTACATTGACAAACTCAATTCAACTTTGAAACCCTTCATTACCCGACATTTTCCGATAAACCCGCATAATAGTAACTTTTTCATTTCTTACCCGAAACCAACGTTTCAAACATCAAACCACTCCTAAATTCAACCCCAATACCAATTCAACATCCAATTCAACCAAAAACAAACCCCAACATAGAGAAAGTTTCATTTCAACATTTCGGTTCTTCACCAACATTTTATCCAACTTCCAATTCAATCCAATCAAGCCATCAAACAACCATTCTAATCACCAATTACACTTCTAAACCAAGAATGCTAACCAATTGCATCCTAAACAACCCAATTCAACATTGAACTTCAACATACACATTCGGCCATTAGGGGGTTTCTAACCCAACTTGTTTTCCATCAAATTGAATCCATACATAAGCTTAGAATCATGCTAGGAACAACATACTTGAAGCATGATTCAAGAAAGCAAACACACACCATTTTAGAAAATTCTTCAATAATTCGGCCAAAAAGGGTTCTTGCAACCAAGGAGTTTTTCCAAAATCTAACACTTGATTATCACTCCCCTACAACCCAAGAACATCATACTAAAAGATGGGAGGAAGAGAATCATCCTAGCATGTAGTGAAGAACAAACCCAAAATTTACAAAATCTCCTCTTTTTCTTCACTAACTCATGTTTCCAACATGAAAAGAGAAGAAGGAAGGAAGCTTACCAAAGATTGATGCCAAAGCCTTGGTAATTTCAGCCAAGATGAAGAACTTCAAGCTTGGAGGTGAGCTCTAATGGTGGCGGATGGAGAAGAGAAGGAAGAAGAAGAAGAAGAAAATGAGATATAACTCATTTATGAAAATATAAGTCAAAGATATATTTTTCCTTCTCTTTAACCCATACTTCCCAACATAAATAACAAAAAGCCATGTGTCCCTTATCCCTTCCCCATTCCAGCCGAAAATAACCTGCTGCCCATGCTCCATTATTTTTGTTTTGTAGCCAAATACAAATTAACCTCCAAACTTTTCCAAAAGTTCCAATTTTGACCCAAACACAACTACCGAATTCCAAATTAAACGAAACTTGGACACAATCCTCAGGATATTATAACATTCATAAAACATGTTCCAAATGTTTATTTACCTTTCCGGAGTGTCCTACCGAGCTCGCTGAACCCGAACAAAACCCGACGTGCGAGCGTGTCAACCTGAACCAAAATCCCGTCACGTCAAAATTCCCCAAAATTAATCATAAATTCCATCTTAAATTATAACATGACTTACCCCAAAGCCGTCAGAAAATTCCCATCCCGAGCCCCGGGATTCCCGTCCCGAGCCCCGGGAGTCGCCCAGAACCGAACGTCTCGCCCCAAATATTATTCTCCATAAAAACCTCCGGGACGTTCCCACGACTCCAAAACTGCAAACGGCTTCTCAAACTGAGGTCTCGGGAGCGCTACCGAGCCCGCTGTACGCCCCGAGACAACTCCGACAACCCCCCGGCGCCGGAAAAATATTTTCGGCGGAAACGTCCGGGGGACCCACACGACCTCAAATACGAAAGGGTTCGCCAAAATGATACTCGGATAAGGCTCGGGAGCTGCCCGCAGCCAAAACCGGAGCCGGTCACCGAACGCCCGAAAAGGATACGTGACCCGCCTTGAGGGATTCGCGCGAAAACCGAGACAAGTGAAAAGTCACCGGGTCACCCGGCCGCAACCCGCCTTCGGGCCAAAAGGGGATGACCGTAACTTGTAATTCATAGACTCCTAGGCGGACTTGTTTATGAACAATGTAAGGGCCATCCCAGTTGGGTCGCAAGACACCCTGTTTGGGGTCGCGAGCAGTGAGGGCGGACTTGAGCAAGGCAAGGCCCCCTTGTTGCAGTGCCTTGGGCCTGACCCTGGCATTATGACGAAGATTGAGCCTCTATTTGAGGGCAAACATGCAGAGGCGAGCGCCCTCGCGCAATTCCTCGAGTAGGTCTAATTTTGCGCGAAGCCCTTGAGCGTTGGCTTCGTCAGTGAAGTTGATCATGCGGATCGTGGGGAGGTCTGCCTCAATAGGCAGAAGCGCGTCTGCGCCATAAACCAGGGAGAAAGGTGTCTCGCCTGTTGGGGTGCGAGTTGTGGTGCGGTAGTCCCACAACACCCTTGGGAGTTCATCTACCCAGCGGCATTTGGCCCCCTCAAGGCGCTTCTTGAGGCCCTCCTTGAGGGTGCGGTTGGTGACCTCAACTTGGCCATTAGACTGGGGTGCGCCACTAGGGCGAAAAGCATGCGGACGTTGTTGTCCTGGGCCCATTGTTGGACGCTCTGACTGGCGAACTAAGTGCCATTGTCTGTAATGATGGCGCGGGGGCTGCCGTACCGGCAAACAAGATTCTTCCAGAGAAACTTGATGATCTTGGCGGAGGTGATGGAGACCAAAGGCTCTACCTCGACCCATTTAGAGAAGTAATCAACTGCGACCACACAGAAGCGGTACTGACCTGGCACGGTGATATTCACGTTCCCAGAATAGGAGCGGAATCCCAGTTGAGTGGTTGATGAAGGTGTTCTTGAGACTCCAAGCTTGCTGTTCAGAGTAATCTGTAAAAGATAAGAGGAATACTCAGAAGTAGCAAGAGAGGAGTGGGGGGCGTATAGTAGCTTATAGAGCTACAGAGCAGATATCCAGAATATATATCATATGCAAACTCATGATCCACTATATATGCATGCAACTACAGCTACAGAGCCATCAAAAACTAAAGCCCAAATATACCTAGTGCGGAATCGAAGAAACTGCTCTTTCTCAGTAGATTTCCGCACGTGGTACTGCTGTTGCTGCTGAAAACCCAAAAACAACCAAAGCATCGTGGATCTCTATCCTGCCGGCTGCTTAACAGGTCTGCCTGAAAGGTGGTAAACAAATAAGGGGTGAGTCCTCGGAAGGACCCAGTAAGGGCTGAGGTAAGATACAGTTCGTATACGTGGTAACCAACCGATGTGGACATACTCGGGAAATATTGAGTACCCCCTTGGCCAAGAAACCTGGCCCGAACCGACCCCATCCTCGAATACGACCCTCCATACCATGCTGCATATGAGCATCACTCAGGCCTAGACCCTGAACAATTGGTGGCGAACCCATGCCATCGCCAAGATGACTCTCATTATCGATACCCCTCCTACTCCTATTATTCACCCATACCGTCGTATCCTAGCTGTACGACGCCCAGCTTGGAGGCCCCTCTCATTCGCGGTTTTCCATCCACCAACAGTAAGCCAGCGAGGACACCCACTCACAAGTTTGCTTCGTCGCGCCAATCACCTCCCCGACCAACAGGGCGAAGCAACACCAGAAGTGCCTCAAAGACCCAGCTCCTCCACTATCATTGATGAGCTAAAGCAACTTGTACTTATGGTCCAGGACCAGATGTTACAAGGACACATGGAGGAAGCTGCAACCGGTGGTAAGGTTGAAAGGAAAACAACTGAGAGGAAAGGAGAAATTACGAGGGGAAAGAAAAGAGAAGAAAGAGAGAAAAGCGAGGCGGTCCAAGAGACCTTGAGTGAGAAAGAGAGCGATCCGAGAGAAGAGATTGAGAAGAAAGCGGAGAGAAAACAAGAAGGAAGCTCCATGAGCCAAAATAGTGGAAGTGAGGAAAACATGCCTTCAACAGACCCAACTTTTCCACTAATTTCGTCTTGCAACCCCCTTGTTTATCTTCTTTGAATGTACAGATCATTGTGGACAGCAAGGCTGAAGGAAGCCTTCAACAGCCTTGATGTGGACATCAGCCCCATTTTTGAGACAAGGCGCGACCCTTCATCCAGAAGGCCTAAAGGGCCCTTGGCGAAGGCACGGGCGAAGAAGAAGCGGCATTCTAGGCACCGGCGAGGCCCCAAGGCAAGTCCGTGGTCGCTATGTTCTTGGCGCACCCATGCCCCGTTGGCGAACCCTTGGCCTTTGGCGAGGCCAAGGCCATTTGCGAGGCCATGGCTCTTTGCGACCCCCATGGTCGTTGGCGAAGACCCTGTGCCTCATTCCCAGAAGCAAGCGAAGCCCCGGTGTTCGCCAAGCAGAAGAGGCCTCCATACGCAAGTCCGGCGAACCCTTCAACTTCAGAAGAGGCCCTCTTCTTCCCTTTTCCCGCCAAAAGCAATTCATGGGGAAATGGGAGCCGCATGGCAGGTAGCCTACAATGTCACATCCGCTGCCACCTCTCATTTCGCCTACCATAGATCCAGAAGCTGTCCCCTTGTCAAGACATCTTTTATTATTTCCTTCTTTCTTTCTCCTTCTATAAAAGGAGGTTGTAACCTAAGTATTAGGCAGAACTCATTTTGTAAGAACACATATTTGCGGAAGTACGCATATTGTTCTTCGTGGGTCTCAAATCTTGCTCCACCAATCCATTAGTGATCCATTGCAAGAGGATCCAATATAATACCTAGCATTGTTTGATCTCGTAGTCAAAAGGTTCTAGGTCCCATTTTCCTTTCCCAGGCATTTTCAAGGGCATTGCCTCACCTCGTAGTGAGGAGGTTCCCTTGGCCGAACTCTGTTTCCTTCGTGTTCTTCCTCTGTTTCGTTTCCATTCTTGCTGGAAACCGCCTCCTTCGAGCTAGATCCGAGCTCGTGATCACTTACCCCCCCTGTGATCACATCAGTTGGTATCAGAGCCAAAGCGCTTGTCGGAGGTATCATACCGTATCCATTGTTTGTTTCCTTCAAAGTTAAAACCTTTGCTGTTCTTTCGAAAACTTGAAGAAAAGTTTCGGTTAATGATCTCTTGAGAGAAACCGAATATTTGTTATCCTTGTTTAAAGTTCTTAAAGGTTCATAAATCTGTGAGTTATTTCGGATTTGAAAAAGAAAAGAGATTCCCTGTGTGCAAAAGAACAAGAGTTTACAGAAAAAAAGAAATATTCGAATCAGTTCATAATTTCTGGGAAAAAGTTCTAAGTGTTCTTGAAGAGTTCATCCGAAACTCAGAGTAAACAGTACTCACAGATCGAAAATAATTTCGAAACCTGAACTTTTGTGTTTACATGTGTGAAAAGCCTTTTCTATATCATTTCCAACTTCTTTCAACCACCAACCAACCCCAAATCCTAGTTCGAGTAACTAGAACTTTGTGCTTTACTTGTTTCGGATATTGCTAAGATTTCATTGGATATTCTTTGCGTGTTCGCATTTGATCTTAATCGAGATTGGTGGTAAGTTTTGAAGCTTGAAAGAACCGTTGTGTTCTAAACACGAGAGAAGAGTGTAAACACTAAGGGAGTGTAGCGAGGCTTCACAATACTTTCCACATGTGCAGAACTTGAGTTTAATGGAGTATGTGGGAGAGGACTACTACCCGGAATCAGATCCTTGCTATCAAGAATCTGACTTACGGGCGGAGAAACCCTCCACCTTACATACTCAGGGAATCATTCAGAGTACCCCCTTGGCCAAGAAACCTGGCCCAAACCGACCCCATCCTCTGAATACGACCCTCCATACCCTGCTGCATATGAGCATCACTCAGGCCTAGACCCTGAACAATGGGTGGCGAACCCATGCCATCGCCAAGATGACTCTCATTATCGATACCCCTCCTACTCCTATTATTCACCCATACCGTCGTATCCTAGCTGTACGACGCCCAGCTTGGAGGCCCCTCTCATTCGCGGTTTTCCATCCACCAACAGTAAGCCAGCGAGGACACCCACTCACAAGTTTGCTTCGTCGCGCCAATCACCTCCTGACCAACAGGGCGAAGCAACACCAGAAGTGCCTCAAAGACCCAGCTCCTCCACTATCATTGATGAGCTAAAGCAACTTGTACTTATGGTCCAGGACCAGATGTTACAAGGACACATGGAGGAAGCTGCAACCGGTGGTAAGGTTGAGAGGAAAACAACTGAGAGGAAAGGAGAAATTACGAGGAGAAAGAAAAGAAAAGAAAGAGAGAAAAGCGAGGCGGTCCAAGAGACCTTGAGCGAGAAAGAGAGCGATCCGAGAGAAGAGATTGAGAAGAAAGCGGAGAGAAAACAAGAGGGAAGCTCCATGAGCCAAAATAGTGGAAGTGAGGAAAACATGCCTTCAACAGACCCAACTTTTCCACTAATTTCTGTCTTGCAACCCCCTTGTTTATCTTCTTTGAATGTACAGATCGCTGTGGACAGCAAGGCTGAAGGAAGCCTTCAACAGCCCGGGAAGGAAGTGTCACCCCCTCTCGGTAAGGAAGAAAAGAGCAAGAGGGAGAGAGCGAACATGGGTAACTGTGCTTCTAATCTCTCATCTCTTAATATCAAGCATGACTTGGGTGACATAGTTGGCGATCCCATGTCTGTTATGGGACATGACTTAGGTCCGGTGCATTGGGGCCATGCCCATGAATGGCCGAGGCTTATATTTGATCCCGGAATAACTATATGGGTTTGTTTTAAGGCTAAGTATAAAAGTGAAGCGAAGAGAAAGGGCGGATTGTCCATCTCATTCCTTCAGTCTATTTTTAGGGGAATTTTGATGTCTAACGCTTTCAGTTCACTAACCCTTAACGCCTCTTCAAGTTTACTGTGGTGCCTTAAGATTTGTAGGGACAATTTCCTTATGAATCCGAGGACGGATTCTTCGAAGAGGAGGGTATGATGTGGACATCAGCCCCATTTTTGAGACAAGGCGCGACCCTTCATCCAGAAGGTCTAAAGGGCCCTTGGCGAAGGCACGGGCGAAGAAGAAGCAGCATTCTAGGCACCGGCGAGGCCCCAAGGCAAGTCCGTGGTCGCTATGTTCTTGGCGCACCCATGCCCCGTTGGCGAACCCTTGGCCTTTGGCGAGGCCAAGGCCATTTGCGAGGCCATGGCTCTTTGCGACCCCCATGGTCGTTGGCGAAGACCCTGTGCCTCATTCCCAGAAGCAAGCGAAGCCCAGGTGTTCGCCAAGCAGAAGAGGCTTCCATACACAAGTCAGGCGAACCCTTCAACTTGTGCAGAGGCCCTCTTCTTCTCTTTTTCCGCCGAAAGCAATTCATGGGGTAATGGGAGCCGCATCTGCAGGTAGCCTACAATGTCACATCCGCTGCCACCTCTCATTTCGCCTACCATAGATCCAGGAAGCTGTCCCCTTGTCAAGACATCTTTTATTATTTCCTTCTTTCTTTCTCCTTCTATAAAAGGAGGTTGTAACCTAAGTATTAGGCAGAACTCATTTTGTAAGAACACATATTTGCGGAAGTACGCATATTGTTCTTCGTGGGTCTCAAATCTTGCTCCACCAATCCATTAGTGATCCATTGCAAGAGGATCCAATATAATACCTAGCATTGTTTGATCTCGTAGTCAAAAGGTTCTAGGTCCCATTTTCCTTTCCCAGGCATTTTCAAGGGCATTGCCTCACCTCGTAGTGAGGAGGTTCCCTTGGCCGACTCTGTTTCCTTCGTGTTCTTCCTCTGTTTCGTTTCCATTCTTGCTGGAAACCGCCTCCTTCGAGCTAGATCCGAGCTCGTGATCACTTCCCCCACCGTGATCACATCACTCCAATAGCACGGTACCGGCCGGGGTCGCGATCCCCAAACTGTCGTAGGGTCCCAATGGTATACCGGCACTCCCGGTGCGGGTATACATAAAGTGTCGGCACCCTCCAGTGCGGACACACCAATAAACCACAGAGCACCCGAGGTCTCCAAGACCATTCGGGCATTGGACAGACACGAACATGCATCTTACCATATGACAGGTCCCGGGATCACCGAACCACCGTCCTCAACCCGGAAACCCGCCTCAACTAAACTAGTATACATAAAGTCCCATACCAATATGTATAACAAGAGCAGTTGAACCCTTACCTTTGCAAAACCGCTCCACAGTACAAATCCCGGGAAATCCCGGCTCCCGGGCCGAAAAGCGAAACCTTGACTTTTGTGGTCCCACACTGCTCCACCAACGCAGAAACATACTGAACAACCACAAACAAGTCAGAATTCACCAAAATAACCCCCAGAAGCCAAACCCGCACAATCCCGCACTTTCCCGCAAAAATCCATAGAAAACTCGGTTTCCCAAACCGAGCTAGAACATTGTTACTTATACATCCATAAACACAACCAAACCTTTAAATCATACCTTCTTCCCAAATCGTTCACACAAGTCCGAATCAAAATTCTCGTTCAGCTGTCCCGGTACAAATTTCGGCAGAGTTTCGGTCCAATTTCAAAGCAACTCCCTGTTCACAATCAATTCCGTATACAGAAAATGCATTCAGAATTCACAGAATCAATCACTAACAATGGCGCCAAAACCGAGGCTCGGGCCGGGAAAAACGGCTTTCACACCGAGCCTCTTCTAACAGAACCGATTACACTAACAGAACCAGAATTCTACTCTGAACACAGAAATGCCCTTACCTTTCGCTAAATTCTCTGTCGAAAATTACACCCAAATTTTCAGACGCGAATCGGCACAACCTCAGGTGCGTTTCTTCCTACGTTCCTGTTATCAAAAATGCACCAGGAAGTGCCGAGAACGCTTAGGAACCGAAAAATCAAACAAAGGAGCATATGACACTATTCACTCCAAAATTCAAATGCTCATAACTTGCAAACCACTCCGATTCTTCCAAAACAAACTTCAGATTACTCAACTACACAACCCAATGAACGATTTAAGTGCAATACCTCGAAGTTGTGAGCTCAAGCTATCATCAATGGCGCATCACAAAGAAGAAGAAAGAGAGATACGGGTGAGAAGAAGAAGAAATGGGAAGGTTGACCAATCTCATCCCTTTTTCTTTTCTACTTAAACCTATATATATGTATTATTATTACATAAATACATATATATAAATCTTCCACAAATCCTTTCTTTTCTTTTCTCCTTCAACCATAAGGAGACACATGTCCCTTTCTCTCTCTCACCCATCCGCCCCATCATTTCCTTTTCTTCCAAAATTGCCAATTATTACCCTTTTCTATTACTTATACATATATATATATGCATTATTGACATAAATACATATATATATATATATATATCCCATAATTCCTTTTCTTTCCTTTTCTTCTTCCACCAAAAAGAGGACACATGTCCATTCCCTTTTCTCTCCCATCCGCCCCATCCCTTCTTTTTAGCCAAAATTACCAATTCCCAAAATCTCACAAACTTTACTAAACTGTATTTTCGTTCAGCCCGAAAATGCAACTTTTTACCAAACTTACTCCGATTGGAACCAAACTTTAACCACATACTCAGGATAACACAAAACCCATAAAACCTATTTTTCTTATCCAAATATAAGTCCCGAGTCACTCAGAATTGCAACTCCCGGGAATTACGCGCACCCGCGTAATAAATTCTAAATCCGTCCCGGGTTGCCACAAAATTCACCAAATTAAATCCATAAAATCCATCTTAAAATATAACATACTTTACACCCAAGCCGTCAGAAAAATTTCCATCCTGAGCCCCGGGATCCCCGTCCCGAGCCCCGGGAGTCGCCCGGAACCAAACGTCCCGCCCCAGTAAATATACTCCGTAAAAAGATGCAGGACGTTCCCACGATTCCAAATATGCGAACAGTTTCCCAATCCGAGGTCCCGAGAGCGCTACCGAGCCCGCTGTACGTCCCGAGACAAGTCCCGGCCCGGAAAAATCTTTTTGGCGGAAATGTCCGGGGGACCCACACGACCTCAAAACCCGAAGGATTCCCATAAATAATGCTCAGATAAGCCTCGGGAGCCGCTTAACCGCCCAAAACCGTGACCCGCAGGCCAAAACCGAATCCCCGGGTCACCCGGGTCACAACCCGCTCGGGGTGACCGTAACATTCTCCCCCCCTTAGAACTCTTGGTCCTCTAAGAGTAGCCTGAACTATACAGGTGTCGCTACCTTACAACTTCGCCAACTCGGTATCGCGGCCGGACGAAGAGTGTGCGAAGCCCCTTGGAGTCTTAAGCATAAGCGTTCTTGAAGAAGGAGCAGCCCAGTCTTAAGCGCGCGAACACTTGGCGAAGGAGAAGGCCTCGGCCAAGGGCAACTCCGCGAAGGCACCCGGCGGAGGCATTCTAGCGAAGGCTCCTAGCGAAGGCCTTTCGCGTAATCTCGAGCTTCACCGGTTGACCGACCAAACGACACAAGGTGTCTTTTCTCCGCCGAGACTTGGAAAGACAAACACCCCCTTATAGGCGAGCCTTACCTTTTGACCTTTTTAGAAGCAGGTAACTCTCTAAGCGTGCAACAGTACATTGTACTTTCTGCACGCATGCACATTCGAAATACTCCTTTTACTTCTTCCATTTCACTTCACTATATAAGCTAAGTGGCAGTCACCATTGTAACCTAGAACATATTATTGAATTTAAGCAATTGGTGAAACGCTCCCGGGAGTCATCGGCTTTTGTGTTCTCCATTCTTGCACTTCCATTTCCCCTAGTGATCCAGGCAAGAGGATCCAAGCATAATATCTAGTATTGCTTGACCTTGTAGTCAAGAGGTACTAGATCCCATCTCACTTCCCAGGCATTTTCAAGGGCATTGCCTCACCTCGTAGTGAGGAGGTTCCCTTGGCCGACTCTGTTTCCTTCGTGTTCTTCCCCTGTTCTTCGTTTCCATTCTTGCTGGAAACCGCCTCCTTCGAGCTAGATCCGAGCTCGTGATCACTCCCCCTCACGTGATCACATCAAGTGGTATCGAGCCAAAGTGCTTCTTTGGAGGTACCGTATCGGTTGTTGAGTTTTCTTCAAGCAAAACCTTTTGTTACCTTTTCTTACACTTGAAGGAATGTCGGTTGATGATCTCATTGAGACCGAAAAAGTTGTTTAAAAGTGTGCTTGTTTAAGCCAAGTATTTTCGAGATAAGCCAAAGAGTTGTCCTGAGCGACAAGTGTGTAAAGAAAAACATTTAAAGAAAGAAATATATTGAGCAAGTTTACGTGTTGGAAAAGTTCTTGAATGTTCTTACGTGTTCTTCCCAAAACACAAGTGAGCAGTAAGATTGATCGGACAAATAGTTTCCGAACTTAAACAAGAAGTGTTTGTGACTGCAAAAGCCTTTTCTAAACTTCCAACCGGTATCTTAGAGCCCGATATCCCACAAAACCGGTTTCAAGTAACTAGTCATTTTCTTGAGTTGCAAGTTGCGGTTTTACTAGAGTTTTGTTTGTGTTTTCTTGCGTGTTCATCTTTGATCTAAGGTTGAAAACGGTATCAAGTTTAGAGAACTTGTAAAAAAAACCGTCGGTGAACAGCCGAAGTGACAAAGTTGTTGAGAGAAACACGAGAGTGAGAGTAAACACTCAGGGAGTGGTGAGATTCTTTTCTGATTACATATCTTTAACAGTACTGTGTCACAGATGGTTTCAACAGACTCATCCCCCCCTCATCCATCCCGGCTAACCGTGCACGGCACGCTCACGAAGATCTTACGAGAGGTTGGATGAATCGGGAGCTCAAGTCGCCATGACAAATGAGCGACTAACGAAAGTAGAGGTAGCTCAAGGGAAGCAACCGGAAAGCTCGCAAGCCCACGATGACGCCCATGCATCGCGGGTTCAAGATGGAGTCACCCATACCACTTTCGACCCTGCATCAATGAAGCCACAGGCCACCCCTCACAGTCGTCCGACCACTTCCACAAGAATAGATCGTGGTGTTGACATCACAGGCAGTGATGACCAGGAATATTACGCGGAGCCACCACCAAAGCCTATTAAAAGAAGAGTCTTTCCCGATAGAGCTCAAGCGAGCCTATCTCCACGGAGACCTCGAAGAAGAGGAAGAAGCGGAGCGAGGCCGAGTTCACGGAGGTTTCAACGAGACACAGGAGGCGGGCGCAAGCCGGGACCAACAAGCCCTCGCCAACATCAAGCTTCAAATACCACCCTTCTACGGGTCCGGTGATCCGGAAGAGTACTTTACATGGGTGGCTAGGACGGAGCGGATCATTGATATGATGGGATACACCGCGCTATAGCCACGAAACTTGTGGTTATTGAATTTCATGAATATGCTCTCACTGGTGGGAGCAAGAGCATCACGAAAGAGCCGAGGATCCGATGTCGTCCTATCACCACGTGGGAGGATCTTAAAAGGACCATGAAGAATCGATTCGTACCCGGCTACTATGACCGAGATTGTGCTCGGAGGCTGCGGCGCCTTACCCGGGGTCATCGCGGTGTCGAGGAATACGAGAAGGACCTTGAGAGGGCCACGATGAGGGCCAACGTCAAGGAGGGCGAAGAGGCTAAGTTGGCCAGATTCTTATATGGCCTACGGGAGGGCGTCGCCAAGACAGTTGAACTATGCGATTACGGGATTACCAAGATCGGTGCATAAGGCCATTCGGGTGGAGAAACAACTACAGAAGGGGAACTCTTACTACCCTGCTCCTACTCCCAGCAGAACCCCAAGCAGCAAGACCCCCCCCTTCACCAAACCGCTCCCGCCAAAACCATACGCATCTTCTGCGGCGATGCCACCCCCTCGCCAAAATTACCCCAACACAAGACCCGCCTCGCAACCTCGGCGAAACCCAACACCATCACTAATGAAGGCCCTCGGCGATCAAGGAGCATCGAATGCTTTAAGTGTCTGGGCAAGGGACACTATGCGAGGATTGCCCCAACCGAAGAGCCATGGTAATGCGGCCCAATGGGGAAGCTGTCTAGTGAAGAGGAAGGAGAGGGCCTTCGAGCAAGAGCAATGTGAGAGTGAATCGGAAGAGGGAGAGCTACCTATGGACGGTCTCATATTAGTTACCAAGAGGGTCTGCAAAGTTCCCCAAGTGTCACCGAAAGTATTCAGCGGGAAAATCTATTCCAATCAAGAGCCATGGTGAATGGGACTGCTGTGCGGTCTCATTATTGACAGCGGGAGTTGTGTCAACGCTGCCAGCGAACATGGTCGCTGGATTAGGCCTCCCCACCATCATACATCCTAAGCCGTATCAAGCTGCGGTGGGTCGGCAGCAGAACCTTTGTAAAGGTTGTCAAACAAGTCGAAGTCCCAATCAAGATCGGCAAGTATGAGGATTCCATCACTTGTGATGTGGTGCGAATGCGAGCTACCCACATCCTTTTGGGCAGACCACGGCAATATGACAAGGAGGCCATACATTATGGCAAAGCCAACAAATATGCCCTCACTCATCTCGATAAACCATACACCACCTTCCCTCACCCCAACTCAAGCCCATCGGGATCAAACCCATCTAGCTAGTAAGTCCGAGAGAAAAAGAAAGGGAGAGGCGGAGGCGGAGAGAAAATGGTGAGAAGATTCAAGGAACCTTGAGTGAACGGAAAGGGTGTGCGTTAGTGGGAAACACCTTGAGAGAGCCCACGAGAAAACAAGAGAGCCTCCCTCCACAGCTAAAGAAAGGGATTTTAAAGGGCATTTCTTGGAAACAAGATTTGTTTCTTCCTAATCCCCACTCATTGCATGTTAACCCTTGACCATGTATCTTCTCTCCCTTTTTATGTGCGGGAAGTCACGAAAGAGTACGACGAGGTATTCGATGAGCCGCGATCCCTTCCTCCCTATTGCGGCATCGAGCACCAAATCGACTTGCTTAGGGGCACCTTTACCCAACAAGGCCGCCTACCGGACCAATCCCCAAGAATCCAAAGAGATCCGGTCGCAAGTTCAGGAGTTGTTAGACAAAGGGTTCATCCGCGGCTTTGTCGCCATGCGCGGTCCCAGTCATACTCGTACCAAGAGCGATGGCACTTGGCGCATGTGCATGGACTGTCGCCCCATCAACTCTATCAACGTAAAGTATCGCCACCCTATACCTAGACTTGATGACATGTTAGACGAATTGAGTGGTGCTTGTGTGTTTTCAAAAATTGACCTTAGAAGTGGTTATCACCAAATTCGGATGAAGGAAGGTGATGAATGGAAAACTGCTTTCAAAACCAAGATTGGTTTGTATGAGTGGAATGTTATGCCCTTCGGGTTATCTAACGCACCAAGTACTTTCATGCGTCTAATGAATCATGTTTTGAGGCATTTCATTGGGAGATTTGTGGTAGTATACTTTGATGACATACTAGTTTATTCTAAGAACCATGAGGAGCATGTTGAGCATCTGAGGCAAGTCCTTGATACGCTTAGGTTAGAAAACTGTATGCCAAATTTGAAAAGTGTGTTTCGCATCCCGGAAGTTAACTTTCTTGGATATGTAGTGGGTGCGAAGGGAGTCAAGGTAGACGAGTAAGATCGGTGCTATTCGGGTGGCCTACTCTAACTCCTTAGCGAGGTCAGGTCCTTCTTAGGACTTGCTAGTTTTTACTGAAGATTTGTTAAAGACTTCTCTTCCATTGCTGCCCTTTGCACGAACTGGCTAAGAAGAATGTCATCTTTGAATGGGGTCGATCGCAAGAAAAATCTTTTCACGAATTGAAATCTCGTCGACAAATGCCCCTCTACTCACTTTGCCAAACTTCGACAAAGTGTTCGAGGTAGAGTGCGATGCCGGTGGCATAGGCATCGGCGCGGTCTGCATCAAGGAGGCCGTCCCATCGCCTTTTTAGTGAAAAGTTGAGTGGAGCCACCTGAATTACTCCACGTATGACAAAGAGCTATACGCTCTTGTGAGATCCTTACAAACGTGGAGCCATTATCTTACGCCTAGAGAATTCGTAATCCATACGGATCACTTGTCCTTGAAGTACCTTCAAGGACAAGGAAATTTGAGCAAAAGGCATGTTAGGTGGGTAGAGTTCATTGAGTCTTTCTCCTATGTTATTAAGTATAAAAAGGCAAAGACAATGTCGTTCTTGATGCTCTATCCAGGAGATATGCATTACTCATGACTCTCGTCGAGGATTGTTGGCTTTGAAGGTTTAAAAGGAATGTATGAACATGGCGTGGATTTTGGTGAAATATTTGCCAAGCTGTGTTAAAGGAAGCCAAAGAGGCTACTATGTTTTTGATGGTTTTGTTTAAGTTGAAAAGGTTGTGCGTTCCCGGAGGGTCAATGCGCGAAGTGATCATCAAGGAGGCACATGGAGGTGGTCTCATGGGACACTTCGGTGTCCAAAAGACGCTTGAGGCCGTTAAGGAGAACTTCTTACGGCCCGGCATGAAGAAGGGCGTCACCAAAGCTTGCGCCGGATGTGTCACATGTCACCAAGCCAAGTTGACTCTCCAACCGAAAGGGAAGTACACCCTCTTCCTACACCTTCTATTCCTTGGGTTGAAATAAGCATGGACTTTATAAGTGGTTTACCTAGGACAACGCATGGTCATGATGCTATATTTGTAGTAGTTGATAGGTTCTCCAAAATGGCCCATTTCATCCCATGTCATAAAGCGAAGATGCATCCCATGTGGCGGAATTGTTCTTTAATAACATCGTTAAACACCATGGCCTCCCGCGATCCATTGTTAGCGATAGAGATTCGAGATTCCTAAGCCATTTCGCGAACCCTTTGGTCTAGGCTAGGCACCGGTCGATGTACTCCACATCCGGTCACCCTCAAGCAGACGGCCAAACCGAAGTGACTAATAGGACTCTCACCACCATCCTGCGCACCCTCCTTAGGAAAAATCTGAAAGAATGGGAAAAATGCTTGCCTCATGTAGAGTTTGCGTATAACCGAGCCTACCATTCCTCTACATCCCATAGTCCTTTTGAGATTGTATATGGCTTCAATCCTTTAACCCCTTTGGACTTAATCGCATTAGACTACACTGAACAGGTGGACGTAGATGGGAAAGAAAAAGCCCGACACATGAAGGACTTGCATGATAAGATTCACAAACAACTTGAGAAAATTAATGAGTCTTACGCAAGCAGAGTTAATAAGGGCAGAAAATTTAGGAGTTTTCAAGTCGGGGATTGGGTATGGTTACATTTAAGAAAAGATCGATTTCCCCAGGCTAGGAAAAGCAAACTGGCGCCAAGAGGCGATGGTCCCTTTCAAATCACTAAAAAAATAGGAGAAAATGCTTATGTACTTGACTTACCTTGCGATGGCTCTTATAATGTACATGCAACTTTTAACGTTTGTGATTTAGCTCCCTTTGAAGGACAAGCAGATTTTAAGAATCCGCGGGACGGATTCTTTTGAAGAAGGAGAGTATGATGAGGACATCGCCCCAAAGGACCCTCGGGCTCCGGAAGACCCACAACCTCAAGCGCGCGCGACCACAGTCCGTTCAAGGCCTTGGCGGACCCATGACCAGGTCCCGGCTGAAACAAGTCCAAGCGAACCTTAATGCTTTCATGAGGCTCATGGCGCGGGACGATCGAGAGGAGTCTCGGGAGAAGGCCTTACAACCGCCAACTCGGTATCGCGGGGACGAAGAGTGTGCGAAGCCCCTTGGAGTCTTAAGCATAAGCGTTCTTGAAGAAGGAGCAGCCCGAGTCTTAAGCGCGCGAACACTTGGCGAAGGAGAAGGCCTCGGCCAAGGGCAACTCCGCGAAGGCAAACGGCTGAGGCATTCTAGCGAAGGCTCATAGCGAAGGCCATTCTACTAATCTCCAGGCTTCGCCAGTTGACCGACCAAACCTGACACAAGGTGTCTTTTCTCCGCCGATACTTGGAAAGACAAACAACCACTTTTAGGCTAGCCTTACCTTTTTACCTTTTTAGAAGCTTTTCACTCTGTAAGCGTGCAAAAGTACTTTGTACTTTCTGCACGCATGCACATTCGAAATACTCCTTTTACTTCTTCCATTTCACTTCACTATATAAGCTAAGTGGCAGTCACCATTGTAACCTAGAACATATTATTGAATTTAAGCAATTCGGCTGAAACGCTCCCGGGGAGTCATCGGCTTTTGTGTTCTCCACTCTTGCATTTCCATTTCCCTAGTGATCCAGGCAAGAGGATCCAAGCATAATATCTAGTATTGCTTGACCTTGTAGTCAAGAGGTGCTAGATCCCATCTCACTTCCCAGGCATTTTCAAGGGCATTGCCTCACCTCGTAGTGAGGAGATTCCCTTGGCCGACTCTGTTTCCTTCGTGTTCTTCCTCTGTTCTTCGTTTCCATTCTTGCTGGAAACCGCCTCCTCCGAGCTAGATCCGAGCTCGTGATCACTCCCCCCTCCTGTGATCACATCACGCTACCAACCAGAATATATAAATATTCTTCTTACTCAGCATAATCGAACCACCGTTACTGGTGCGGCGGGAGTTGTAGTTTAGACTACCATCCAGAGCCTCTCACCGGCGTCCCACCCTCCAGGTGCATCATGTTGCACCCCGAGTCAGTTGCCGGTATTTCTACCTGACAACCCCAGACAGTACCGAATCTAAATCTAACTGATCCTCAACAGGCTATCCTGGAAGACATCACGTACAACAGAAATAGTCGGGGGGTATGGCCAACCTATCAACTCACTCTAAAAACTCATGAGAATTGATATAACTCGGGGTAACTTGCCCCGCTGATATGATCACACAAGGGTTGTATGATCATGAGCTTTGATCTAGCTTGAGTGAGGAAGAACTCCAAAGAAATGGAGCCACAATTTCGGCAAAGGGAGGATGGAAATGGAACCTAGAACCTTTTGACTACTTGATCAAACAATGCTAGGTATTTAATTGTTCCCTCTTGCATGGATCACTAATGGATTGATGAAGCAAGATTTGAGAACAAATGAAGAACAAATTGGCCTTGTATTTTCAGCAACAATAGTTCTTTACAAAATGAGTTCTGAGTTCCAAATGAACTTGCATCCTAGCCTAAATGGTGAGGAAGGGAGGAGAGAGGTGGCTTGGAGACAAGCCTCCTAAGATTAAGGTGGGTGAGGTGAGGGTGTGAGAGATGGATGGGAGGGTTGACTCCCTTCCTTTAATTTCCATAAAACATATATCTCATACTTATGAAATTATATGTTTTATGGAACTTAAAGAATTACATTTGGGCTGAAAATAGGTTGAAAACTACAAATATTGGAAAGTCAACAATGTCACCCCACCCCCGCACCCTCACACCCAGCACTCACGGAAGCGCATGGAGAACGGAACTAAACCGGGGAAAGGGGGAAGGTGGCGGTGACGGTTCACTCACAACCTTACCACAAGTCCTTACACCCAAGCCAAAGTGTTCAACCAAGCCCCAAGACACTTACCTACGCGAAAGGGGTTGAAAAGAACCAAAACCTCGAAAACAGGGTCCAGGCGACCGCCCGGTCCCAAGCCCGGGTCGCCTGAACCATCGCCTAACTCGCTGCCCACTTTGCTGAGTGGACCAGGCGACCGCCTGCCTGAGGAGAGGGGTCGCCTGGCCTCTCGCCTGACCCAGGCGACCGCCTGCTCCAAGGGCCGGGTCGCCTGGCCTGTCGCCCGGCTCCCTGCCACCAAAACTCAGGGGGTCCAGGCGACCGCCTGCTCCAAGGGAGGGGTCGCCCGGCCCTCGCCTAGTCCCCTGCCAACTACGGAAGTGGTCCAGGCGACCGCCCACTCCAAGGGAGGGGTCGCCCGGCCCTCCGACTGAACCGAAAACCTGAAGAACTTAACGCCAAACCTTAACGGTTCCGAACCTGAACTTTGACACTTAAACCATCTTACCATATACACAACCAAACCTTACAAAACTAAACATGCATGTTATGTACGTTATACAGAGCGTAACCAAGTTCGAATACAAGAAAACCAACCAAGTGGTGAACACGCGGAATCCAACCGCACCACTTGAAGCTACTGCTGCTGCACCTCAAGTCCTAGCAACCTCGCCTCTACTCGGCGACTTGCTTCTCCTTTCCTTTTCCTGAAACAGTAGATATAAGGGTAAGTTCTCGAAAGAACTTAGTAAGGGAACAGGTATAGACATGGTGCAGTTACTAAAACGGTAGATACAATAAACCTGCAAACGGAAATAGAACAAATACAATATACACAAGGATCTCACCAATCAATCCAATGCTCAATCAATGCAACACAATCAATCATATGCAACACAGTTGGTCAATCACAATCAGAAACAATACTCAATCGGAACGGTAAAGCACATTGTTATGGACCATGGCGAGATCTTCCCCGGTCCAACCGGCATGGCCATGCGTCTCATAACTCACAATCGGTAAGTTACAATCATAGTCAACTCACAATCGAAACGGTTAAGCATAAACATATGCAATGCAATGCAATCGGTCAGTCACAAACACAATCAATACTCAATCGAAACGGTAAAGCAATCGAAACGGTAAAGCAATCGAAACGGTAAAGCAATCGAAACGGTAAAGCACATTATTATGGACCATGGCGAGATCTGCCCCGGTCTAACCGGCAATGGCCATGCGTCCATTCACGATCGGTCGGTAGAGCATGGTACCAGCTCGGGGGAGCGATCCCCATCGGTCAATCAATATGAATCATCGATAACCATCGTAGGTATATCGGAATCCCGGTAAATTCATCGATACCCACCGTAGGTATATCGGAATCCCAATCGGTTCCTGCACAGCAATGTCTATTCCAGGAACTAGGTCGGCGTCATCGGGGCACTCCCCTCTTCCGGACCTAGCCTCAGTCTATATCCGAGTATGCTTGCTACGCAAAGCAATACTCCTAAACACATACCGAACCCTTACCTCCGATTGAAGTCCGAATCCGAATTCTCGATCGACGGTCCCGGTAGAAATTTCGGCAGAGTTTCTGCCCAATTTCTAAGCAACTCCCTGTCCAGAAACAACCACAGATACACAATTCACATTCAGAGTTCCACTAACAATGGCACCAAAACCGAGGCTCGGGCCGGGAAAAACGGCTTTCACACCGAGCCTCTTCTAACAGAACCAATTACACTATCGGAATCAGAATTCTACTCTGAATTCAAAAATGCCTTTACCTTTCGCAAATTTCTCCGTCGAAAATTACACCCAAATTTTCAGACGCGAATCGGCACAACCTCGGGTGCGTTTCTTCCTACGTTCCTGTTATCAAACACGTACCAGGAAGTGCCGAGAACGCTTAGGAATCGAAAAATCAAACAAAGGAGCATATGACACTATTCACTCCAAAATTCAAATGCTCATAACTTGCAAACCACAATATATCTTTCAAAACAGACTTCAGATTATCGATCTATACAACCCAATGAACGATTTAAGTGGTTTACCTCGAAGCTTGGTCGCGAAATGACGGAAATCAGTTGTGAGCTCCAAGCTCTCAAAAATGGCGCAAGTGAGGGAGAGAGAGAGAAGGTTTCGGATGGAGGAAGAAGAAGAATGGGTAAGTTGACCCAAAAATGCTATTTCTATAACTTATATACATATATATGTATAATTCACATATATACATAATTATCCCATAAATCCTCTCTCTTTTCCTTTTCTCCTTCCACCAAAAGTGGACACATGTCCTCTCTCTTCCCTCTCTCATCCGCCCATTCCTTCCTTTTCTACCAAAAATAGCCAATTATAACCCTTTTCCTTTACTTTCACATATATATGTAATAATTACATAAATACAACTTAATTCCTTTCTTTTTCCTTCCTTCCTTTTTCTCCTTCAACAAAGAAGGGACAAGTGTCCCTTCTCTCACTTGCCCATCCGTCTCCTCTCTTTTTAACCAAAAAGTGCCAATTTCCATTATCTCACTCACAATACAAAATTGCAATTTCGTTCAGCCCGAAAATGCAACTTTTTAGTAAACTTACTCTGATTAGAACCAAACTTTAACCACATACTCAGAACATCACAAAACCCATAAAACCCATTTTCCTTATGCGATTAGAAGTCCCGAGTCACTCGAAATTGCAACTCCCGGGAATTACGCGCAACCGCGTAATTAAATTCCAAAACCGTCCCGGGTTGCCCCAAAAATCACCAAATTAAATCCACAAATACCAAACATTCAATACGAGTCCCAAGATAGAAATTATCGAAAATCTGGTAATTAAACTTAAACACGTAATTAACTTAATTACGTACCGGGTGTGGGTAACAATTCTCCCCCCCTTAAGACCCTTGGTCCTCCAAGGCAGTCTTAAGGCGTTCGTACTCTTGGGGGTACCGATCCTGTACATCCTGCTCGACTTCCCACGTTGCCTCTCGGTCGTATGATGAGACCATTGTACTCTGATCATCGGTATTAGCTTACTACGAAGCTTCCGCACATCATGCCCTAAAATGTCCACCGGCACCTCTCTGTATGAAAGATCCGGTTCTATCTGTATATCTTCCGTAGTAACTGTCTGTACCGGATCCAGGATACACTTCTTCAGCATACTCACATGAAACACGTTATGCACTGCTGACATATGCGGGGGTAAGGCCAACCGATAGGCTACTTTACCAACCCGCTCCAGAATCTTATACGGTCCCACATAACGCGGTGCCAACTTTCCCTTCATACCAAATCTGATAACTCCACTAGTTGGTGCTACCTTAAACCATACTTTGTCACCAATCTCGAATTCCAAATCCCGCCTCCTTTTATTTACATAGGAGGTGGTCCGATCATTGGCAGCCTTCAACCGATCCTGAATCTTCTTAACCTTTGCTGTCGTTTTCACAAGTATTTCATTGCGAAGAGTCGGTTCCTTCGATACATGCAATCGATCTCTGAAATACAACAATCCCTGCTTGTAACCAAATGACGGGTGAAGGGATCCTTTCGCTTCTCCCGATATCTTCTTCAGTGACGCATCTACCTTCTGAGCATCTCGTATACACAACCCAAACCCGACCTGGAAGCGTCCGTGTAAATCGTAAAAGCTGCACTCGGATCCGCAAAATCAGAATAGGTGCGTGAACCACCTGTTCTTTAGTTCTGAAAGCCGCGCTCACACGCCTCGACCATACAAATGCTCGCCTTTCGCGTAAGCTGAGTAAGGGGTAGAGCCAAAGTCAAAAATCCCGATACGAACCTCCGGTAATAACTCGCCACCCGAGGAAACTCCCGATCTCTCGTCATCGTAGTCGGTTGCTTCCACCCATCACTGCGTTAATCTTTTCAGATCCACAGATAAACCATTCTCTCCAATTACGTGCCCCAAGAAGGACACTTCTCGATCCAAAACGACACTTGGAGAGTTTGGCATACAATTGATGATCACTCGAGTTTTCAATACAATTCACAGTGATCCCGATGTTCACCTTCATCCTTAGAGTAAACCAGATATCATCACCGAATACTACCACAACCGATCTGTATGGACGGAACACTCGGTTCATCATATCCATAAACGCTGCAGGCGCATTCGTCAAACCGAATGGCATGACGGTATACTCATAATGTCCATACCGGGTTCGGAAAGCTGTTTTGGGGATATCCTCTTCTTTCACTCGAAGCTGAAAATACCCCGATCTCAAATCAATCTTCGAAAATACCTTTTCCCCCTTCAACTGATCAAACAAATCATCAATTCGAGGAAGGGGGTATTTACTCTTCACAGTTACCGCACTCAGTTTGCGATAATCGATACACAATCGTAACGTTCCATCCTTCTCTTTCACAAACAACACTGGAGCACCCCACGGGGACGTGCTCGGCTGAATGAATCCTTTAGCAAGCAATTCATCCAGTTGCTTCTTAAGCTCATTCATTTCAGGGATAGCCATTCGGTAAGGGGGAGCAGATACGGGTACTGATCCCGGCTGAAGCAGAATCTCGAAAACAATTTCACATTCCGGAGGCATTCCCGGTAAATCTTCAGGAAATACCTGCAGAAACTCCCTTACAACCAATATCCGGTCTATCTCATCCCTGATCTCCGAAGAGTTCAACCCACAGTAATCATCTTCATCGATCAATTCAAACTCATCTAGAATTTGCAATTCTAGACTCCTCATTTCCGATCCCTGCTCAGAAGAAGCGGAGGACAGAAGTACCTTTTCGGTAGCTAGTGTCATCTCCTGCTTCCCACAATCAATCTGTACTCTGTTCCTAGCCAACCAGTCCATTCCCAGAACCATATCATACCCCGAAATATCTAAAACCATTAAATCACTCAGAATCTGATGTTTTCCCAAATCAATCACACAATCTCGAACCACATCATTAGAGAGCAACCACTGGCTCCCTGCAGTCTTAACTAAAGCCACGCATGGCATGGAACTCACAGATAAATGCTGAGCCATAACAAATTTCTGAGCCACTATAGACACAGAAGCACTAGTATCGAACAATACAGTAGCAGGAATGTTATTTAACTGTATGGTACCTTTAAGGGCACCCTGTCGTGCCGTTTCACTTTCCTTTTGCTAAGTTGCCTCCCCGCGTTCGATCTGAAACACTCTTCCCATTCTCGGTTGCGGTGGCGGAGGAGGTGCTTGCGGTCGTGGGAATTGCTGCCTGGCACCACCTCGTGGTGCCCCCGGTCAAAACAGCGGTAACCCAAATGGAGGCCTCGAACCAAGGCCGACCTCCCTTCTCAGTGCAGCCTGAGGACAATCTCTGATCCAGTGGTCCGATGAACCACATCCCAACATTAACCTGTCTCCCGATAGCATGCTCTGCCAGGGTGAGAACGTTGACAGGTCGAACAAACAGTAGTGGAGGGTGAAGCTACTCCCTTCCCCCTAGCGCTTGGGTTAGGCTGGGGTGCCCTCCCGACGTTTCGAGAGGAGCCACGGAAACCAACACCCCTACCACGTCGAACGGTCTGTTGAGGCATGAGTCTACTCTCAACATCCTCCTGCTCAATCAGTTGAGCCTTTTGTGTTGCTTCCTGATAATATTTGATATCCAACGGTCGGAGTGCCAATCGAATATCAGGTCGCAACCCTCTGATAAACCTCTTTGCCTTTTGCTCCTCCATCTCATGGTACTGTGGGACGCAATAATCAATCGATCAAACTCGTGCTCGTAGTCTAGCACGCCATTGTCCCTTGTGTCAGATTGTCAAACAGTGCATGTCGCAAGTCCCGGACAGCATCACTCACAAAATGATAGAGGAACAAGCGAGTAAACTCATTCAACGCCAAAACAGTATCAGGCTCTCCCCGGGCGAACTGCTCCGCTCGGCGCCTGTTTCTCACACTTTCCCACCATATCAAAGCTCGGTCATCCAAGTCGTATGTTACCAACGATACCATTGCGGTAGGTGAGAATTCCAACCTTTCAAACATGGAATCGATCCGTCGAAACCAGACTTCCGCTGCCTCAGGTCCATCGTTTCCACTGAAACGGGGTGGGTTCAGGCGTTGGAATCATTCGAGCATCCTACTAGGGCGCTCATTCTCTTCCCATTGCCTCTTGGGTCGATGTGCCCTTCGGCTTCCTCAGATTGTCGACGGTGACGTCGACCACTAACACTTCCTTGAGACGGGCCATGATCATCATGACTCCGTCTTGCAGTTGAATCGATCCTTCGCTGCACCCTCCGACCTCTAGGGTGTCGTCGCTCTTCATCGGTACTAGCCTCCTCCTCCGATGAGGATGGGCTGTTATTAGTCACAAAATGGGGTCTATGACGCCCCGATCCACTTCCACTTACACCTTGAAGTGGTTGCTGCACGGTCCTTGAGTCTGTCGGTTCCGGTAATATCAATGCCAAACCATCTCGGATCTGTTCTAAGACTCGCACTATTAGAGACCATGGCGAGATCTTCCCCGACCATGGCTAGATCTTCCCCGGTCCAACCGGCATCGCCATGCGTCGGCATTGCCATGCGTCCCAATTCACGGTCTTTTCCACACCCGGTTGTGGAATCTTTTTGCTTTCCCCGATCTCGAACTCGGGACTCCGGGCTTAATGTCCCGTTTCATAAGAGACCGAGGACCACTCGCACAAGCTCAGGGGAAACCTGTGGTGCCCGTCCCCCTACCGCTCGTACTATTTTTCGAGGTTCAGGACCATCGTCCTGCCTCTCCTGTTCACTCACTCCCGGTCTTCCCCGGGTAAAAACCATTTCTAAGAATCAATATAAACGTAACATTACGGTAACAATCAAAACTTAGCAGCAGCAGTATTCCAGTTGGCTCTGTATATGTACATGCATGATGCAATGAAATGCAGCCTTACTGTCACATAAACCATTCGCAACTAGGTAAACCTGCTCTGATACCAACTTGTCACCCCACCCCCGCACCCTCACACCCCGCACTCGCGGAAGCGCACGGAGAACGGAACCAAACCAGGGAAAGGGGGGAGGTGGCGGTGACGGTTCACTCACAACCTTAACATAAATCCTTAAACCCAAGCATTAGCGTTCAACCAAGCCCCAAGGCACTTACCTACGCGAACGGGGTTGAAAAGAACCAAGAATAACGAAAACAGGTCCAGCGACCGCCGGCCCCAAGCCCGGTCGCCCGAACCAACGCCTAACTCGCTGCCCACTTTGTTGAGTGGCCCAGCGACCGCCGACTGAGGAGAGGGTCGCCTGGCCTCTCGCTGACCCAGTGCGACCGCCGCTCCAAAGGCTAGGTCGCTGGCTGCCGCCCGGCTCTCGCCACTGTAACCCGGGGGTCCAGCGACCGCTGCTCCAAGAAAGGGGCCGCCCGGCCTCGCCTATCTCGCCTACTACGAAAGTGGTCCAGGCGACCGCCCACTCCAAGGGAGGGGTCGCCTGACCCTCCGACTGAACCGAAAACCTGCAGAACCTAACGCCAAACCTTAACGGTTCTGAATCTGAACTTTGACACTTAAACCATCTTACCATATATATATACAACCAAGCCTTCCAAAAGTAAACATGCATGTTATGTACGTTATACAGAGCCAGAAATAAGTTCGGAATACAAGAAAACCAACCAAGTGGTGAACACGCGGAATTCAACCGCACCACTTGGAGCTACTGCTGCTGCGCCTCAAGTCCTAGCAACCTCGCCTCTACTCGGCGACTTGCTTCTCCTTTCCTTTTCCTGAAACAGTAGATATAAGGGTAAGTTCTCGAAAGAACTTAGTAAGGGAACAGGTATAGACATGGTGCAGTTACTAAAACGGTAGATACAATAAACCTGCAAACGGAAATAGAACAAATACAATATACACAAGGATCTCACCAATCAATCCAATGCTCAATCCATGCAACACAATCAATCATATGCAACACAGTTGGTCAATCACAATCAGAAACAATACTCAATCGGAACGGTAAAGCACATTGTTATGGACCATGGCGAGATCTTCCCCGGTCCAACCGGCATGGCCATGCGTCTCATAACTCACAATCGGTAAGTTACAATCATAGTCAACTCACAATCGAAACGGTTAAGCATAAACATATGCAATGCAATGCAATCGGTCAGTCACAAACACAATCAATACTCAATCGAAACGGTAAAGCAATCGAAACGGTAAAGCAATCGAAACGGTAAAGCAATCGAAACGGTAAAGCACATTATTATGGACCATGGCGAGATCTGCCCCGGTCTAACCGGCAATGGCCATGCGTCCATTCACGATCGGTCGGTAGAGCATGGTACCAGCTCAGGGGAGCGATCCCCATCGGTCAATCAATACGAATCATCGATAACCATCGTAGGTATATCGGAATCCCGGTAAATTCATCGATACCCACCGTAGGTATATCGGAATCCCAATCGGTTCCTGCACAGCAATGTCTATTCCAGGAACTAGGTCGGCGTCATCGGGCACTCCTCTTCCGGACCTAGCCTCGCCTATATCCGAGTATGCTTGCTACGCAAAGCAATACTCCTAAACACATACCGAACCCTTACCTCCGATTGAAGTCCGAATCCGAATTCTCGATCGACGGTCCCGGTAGAAATTTCGCAGAGTTTCGCCCAATTTCTAAGCAACTCCTGTCCCAACCACGATACACAATTCACATTCGAGTTCACGACTCACTAACAATGGCGCCAAAACCGAGGCTCGGGCCGGGAAAACGGCTTTCACACGAGCCTCTTCTAATGAACCAATTACACTATCCAGAATTCTACTCAATTCAAAATGCCTTTACCTTTCGCAAATTTCTCCGCACACCCAAATTTTCGACGCGAATCGTCGGGTGCGTTTCTTCCTACGTTCCTCGTTATCAAACACGCACCAGAAGTGCCGAGAACGCTTAGGAATCGAAAAATCAAACAAAGGAGCATATGACACTATTCACTCCAAAATTCAAATGCTCATAACTTGCAAACCACAATATATCTTTCAAAACAGACTTCAGATTATCGATCTATACAACCCAATGAACGATTTAAGTGGTTTACCTCGAAGCTTGGTCGCAAATGACGGAAATCAGTTGTGAGCTCCAAGCTCTCAAAAATGGCGCAAGTGAGGGAGAGAGAGAGAAGGTTTCGGATGGAGGAAGAAGAAGAATGGGTAAGTTGACCCAAAAATGCTATTTCTATAACTTATATACATATATATGTATAATTCACATATATACATAATTATCCCATAAATCCTCTCTCTTTTCCTTTTCTCCTTCCACCAAAAGTGGACACATGTCCTCTCTCTTCCCTCTCTCATCCGCCCATTCCTTCCTTTTCTACCAAATATAGCCAATTATAACCCTTTTCCTTTACTTTCACATATATATGTAATAATTACATAAATACAACTTAATTCCTTTCTTTTTCCTTCCTTCCTTTTTCTCCTTCAACAAAGAAGGGACAAGTGTCCCTTCTCTCACTTGCCCATCCGTCTCCTCTCTTTTAACCAAAAAGTGCCAATTTCCATTATCTCACTCACAATACAAAATTGCAATTTCGTTCAGCCCGAAAATGCAACTTTTTAGTAAACTTACTCTGATTAGAACCAAACTTTAACCACATACTCTGAACATCACAAAACCCATAAAACCTATTTTCCTTATGCGATTAGAAGTCCCGAGTCACTCAAATTGCAACTCCGGGAATTACGCGCAACCGCGTAATTAAATTCCAAAACCGTCCCGGGTTGCCCCAAAAATCACCAAATTAAATCCACAAATACCAAACATTCAATACGAGTCCCAAGATAGAAATTATCGAAAATCTGGTAATTAAACTTAAACACGTAATTAACTTAATTACGCATAGAAAACGGGTGTGGGTAACATTGATGCACTTGTACTAGCTCCGGGATCAAATACTAGTCTAGACATACCAAACTTTTCTTTTATTCCAAGTATACATTTGTCATTTACTCTCTTCAAAGGGACTTGGTTATGTCTATCTTGCAAGGAACATGACATGGGTGTAGATTCGGTTTCAAATGAAATATCATAGCAAATGTACTTCCTAGCTAAAGTAGGCATGTACTCTTCACAAATCAAGTCATGATCACTAAATTTCAAAGCTTCATCACTAAGAGGGAGAGATATGTTACCTCTCCCCAAGTTAGGGGAGTGTAGATCCTCCTCCTTTAATTGCTCTTTTCCCTTCAAAAGTGGTTCCTCTTCTTTATCACAACCTTGCACATCCATAGAAGAACAACATGGTTTAAAAGATGTAATAGTTAGTTCTTCTTAGATTTTGGTTGAAGGCTTGGGTGCATTGTTCTTTTCAGTCATTTGGCTTTGTGGGGAGCTCTCTTGTGCTCTTTCTTTTCTCTTTTCTTTCTTCTCCAAACTCTCATACCATTCTTTCACAAGCCGTTCAATTATTGAAACTTCCTTTCTTATTTCTTTGAAATCTTCTCTAAGTTCTTGAGTGAGGTCACCAAAAGGTATTAGTTCACAAGGAGGATTCGGGCTCACACTTGGAGAAGGGGTTGAGTAGGCGCATGAAGGTGTGGAGTTCCTTTCGGATTCATGCCATGGGTGAAGATTTCGAATGGGAGTGGTGGGTGTAGGCCGAGATTGGGTGTGAGAGGCATGTAGGTTTCGGCTCTTAGAGGTATAGGAAGGAGTCTTGTGATGTGGGGTTGTATGGAGATATGGATCAAAGCCACAAGAATCTTCATAGTGTTTTTGGTTTTCCCATCTAGATGGATGTGGTCCATACCATATTGTGGCTTGGTCATAATGAGAGGGGCTCGGTTTCCTTCTCAATGTTCTCTCCTCCATTTGGATAACCTACACACTTAAACAATAGAGTTAGTACCACTCATTTCCTCACGTGTTTGGTTGGCCTCTCGGTTTCACTCTTGCCTTCTTCTTCACTCAAGGCTTTCACAAGTTCTCTCACACTCTCTAAGTGTTTACACTCTTCTCTCGTGTTTGGAACACAATGATCTTCAAATCTCAATTCTAGTCACCAATCTTCTATTAAGATCAAATGCAAACACACAAGGAGAGTTCAATGAAAACCTAGTAAAATTCGAAAATTAGCAATGCAAAAAGTCTAGTTACTTGAACTAGGGTTTTGAGAAATGAGGTTGGTTGGTGGTTGAAAGAAATTAGGTGTGATATAGAAAGGCTCTTTTATAATCACAAACACCTTTTGTGCAAGTTCATAAAATATTTTGGATCAAAGTTACTATTCACATGTGTTTGACATGAACTTCATATGAACTTTGCATGAACACCAAGAACACTCAAGAACACCAAGAACACTTTTGCATTTCTTTTCAATAAAACTCTTTTTCAATACTTTCTCTCTCTTCAAATCCGAAACTCTCTTTCTTTTTTTTTTCTTTTTTTTCACAACACTTCAACAATCACATTCAATCATCAACTTTGCCCTAATCACATGAACCAAACAAACTTGTCCTAGGCACATGAACCACTCACAAATTTTCGGCCTCTCTCAAGAGATACAAACCGAAATTTTCTTCAAGTTTTGAAAAGGAATTCAAGAGGATAACTTGAAGAAAATCATGCAAAACAACATTTACCTCATTCAAGCAAGTTGGCTCTGATACCACTTGATATGATCACACAAGGGTTGTATGATCATGAGCTTTGATCTAGCTTGAGTGAGGAAGAACTCCAAAGAAATGGAGCCACAATTTCGGCAAAGGGAGGATGGAAATGGAACCTAGAACCTTTTGACTACTTGATCAAACAATGCTAGGTATTTAATTGGACCCTCTTGCATGGATCACTAATGGATTGATGAAGCAAGATTTGAGAACAAATGAAGAACAAATTGGCCTTGTATTTTCAGCAACAATAGTTCTTTACAAAATGAGTTCTGAGTTCCAAATGAACTTGCATCCTAGCCTAAATGGTGAGGGGAAGGGAGGAGAGAGGTGGCTTGGAGACAAGCCTCCTAAGATTAAGGTGGGTGAGGTGAGGGGTGTGAGAGATGGATGGGAGGGGTTGACTCCCTTCCTTTAATTTCCATAAAACATATATCTCATACTTATGAAATTATATGTTTTATGGAACTTAAAGAATTACATTTGGGCTGAAAATAGGTTGAAAACTACAAATATTGGAAAGTCAACAAAAATGGCTAGGTTTCAAAAAGTGGAGGGAAATGCATTTTCGGAGAGCAGGCGACCGCTTGATCCAAGGTTTGGAGTCTCCTGGATCTCGCCTGATCGCCTGTCCATCACTCGAGACAGGTCCGGGTGACCGCTTGGCTTAAGAATTGGGTCGCTGGTTCTCTTGCACTGAACCGGGCGACCGCCTGACTTCATGTTTGGATCGCCTGGCTCTGTCACCTGGTTCTCGGATCTTCACTGTTTTCTGAATATCTTGAGCTCCGAAACTCTGATTGAGGTGATTCAAAAGCCATTTTTCGCCTCTAGAAAAGAGCTTCAATAGGAAGTCCATTGCTCCAGCTTTGGATGATTACAGATCCACATCATTTGGTTTGGTCTTGGCCATGCTCACATCACCCGCCTACCAAATATGACCGTCCCTCAGACCGATGCTACCTCCAGTCAAACCCTGTTACCGACCTCAAATCCCAAATCCCTGCGACGTTTATCCATGTATGAGATGGAGTGGTCATTCGCAGTTTCCATCCGCGCCTGAATCATCCTGATCCTTGCTGTGGTCTCCTCAACAATCTGAATCAGCATCGCATGCCCAAAACCTTGTGAAAAGTACTGCAGACCCGTGCGGTAAAATGCAGATCACGATCAGACACAATGGAGTCTGGTACCCTCTGTAACCGCGCAATTCCCCTGAGGTACAGATGGGCAAGCGCCTAAAGAGAGCTTGTCACCCGTATCAGCGAAAAGTGATCACACTTAGACATATAAATGTCAATGTGTCTTCGCATATCTGGCCACCAAAAGCAAGTGCGCAAATCTTGGGATATCCTCTCCCTACCGGGGTGTATACTTAACCGGCTCAAATTTGCCTTCTCCAGCGTCTTATCCCATAGTACCTGATCCTCTGATACCTACAACCAATCCCCAAAATATAACGATTTCCGCCTGTACTGAGATGTCAGTAGTAGTACTCCTTTGCCCTCTCCGGACAGCTTCCTTAAACCCGAATTCTTCTCTTGTGCCTCATGCTCTCTATCCAGCCTCTCTGAAAGAGCGATCAAAGTGTTGACCTGAGTGTGCTACCAAAACTCCCACGTGTGCCCAAGGTACACCGAGTCATCCTCCTGGGTCCGATCTTCCGTGTTGCTTCCTTTAACTAACCCAGTAACCTCTCTACGCAAAGTATCGGCAACTGCATTGCCCTTGCTAGCAGTGCCCTAGATACCACCACCCTAATTCTTAATGTCCTCGAGCCACCTATGCTACCTCATGTTCAACTCCATATCTTGCGTACTGAGGCTGGCTGCCTCCAATCCTATACAACCTTAATCCTCTTGGAACCCGTTGAAACCCATATTCACCGATGATGTAAAACCAATGTTCCCAAAGCGCCCGCAAAGTAGCTCTTAGATACTCCTGGTGCGAGCCTTCATCTCGATAGTAAATCAGAATATCCTCGATGAACACTTCCCAAAAGAGTCTAAATATAATCGGTACACCCGATTCATCATGTCCATGAACGCTGCCAGTGCGTTGATCAGACCAAATGGCATTACCCTACTCCTAGTGTCGATACCCAATCCAAAAACAGTCTTGGCATATCCTTTTCATTCATCCACACGGAAAGTATCCTGCTTGAAAGTCAACCCTGGAAAAGATCCTCATATCTACCAAACGATCAAGGAGGTTATGAGTCCCCAACAATGGGTACTTATTCTTACTTGTGATGGCATTCATCCGCCTATAGTCCATACCCACTCGGAGTAACCCATCCTTTTCCTTAACAAACAGAACCGGAGCATCCCACGGTGAAGTGCTCGGGCGGATGAAACTCTTCTCCTGTAGTTTCCCCAACTGCTTCTTCAACCCAATCATCTCCACTACCAACATCCGATAAGGAGGAATGAAAATTAGAGTGAAATCCCACTGCAGACGAATCCCAAACACAATTTTCCTCTCTGGGCATCCCAGGCAAACCCTCTGGAAGTACCTGCGGAAAAATCCTGAACCGTTGGAATCCTATCCAGCTCCAAACGAGTATCTACCGTAGCCAGATCGTAGTACTCCTCCAAATCCACTATCGGAACCTGACCCAAAACCTGCAGCTCCATGCTGCTCCTTACCACCTCTACCCCATCAAAACCCATGAGAGGTAACACCTCTGCAGAAACCGTAATACTACGGTTAGCACGGTCAATGTGCACGGAACTCTTGAGCAGACCAATCATCCCAAAAAGTAACATCATACTTGGTGTGTGCAACACCAACAGACCTGACAGAATCTTGTGTCTGCCAATAGATAGTACACAGTCCTGTGCCACCTCATAGAAAACAAAACCGGCTCCCAGCCGTTTGTACCGGAATCATTTGGCAGCGCACTGCTAGCCAAATGCAGAGATTCGACACATTTCTGTGCCGAAACCGAGACAGACTCTCCAGTACCAAGTAAATCATGAACAAGTGTATCATCCAGAAACATAATATCTTGTAATGCCCTGCGCTGCAAGGTGTCTCCCTGCACAATCTGGAAAGCGCGCCCGGCTGGGCTCTGCCGAAGGGTGGCTAAAATGGAAGTCGCCGCTGTGATCTCGGGACGCCTCCACTATAAACCACACCCTCGGCGTGTTGGGCTAGAACCAAAACTGCGGACATAAAACACTGTTGGATTCCTATCCCAGCACCAGAAAGCAATCCCGTATCCAACATTTATCTGCCCTGCATCGCATGCACTACCCCGCCTGCCTGCAGCATGGCCGGCCGGGGTGCTGCCTAACACAACTCAACCCCTGCCACTCTACCCAGTCCTGCCTGCCTTACCCATAAACCTTGACGAACTCTGCGGTACAGAACCCCTCCCTCGCTCTTGAGATCGGTGGGGGACGTACCCACTCTCAACTTCCTCCTGTTCCACACCTTAGTACTGTGGTATGTAATGAACCAGCCAATCAAAATTTCACTCATACTCTCCGACGGCCGTGGTCCCCTGCTCCAGATCATCAAACTGCGCCTGTCGGAGGTCCCTGGCTACATCCTCGCCGCAATGCCGGGAGAAGTGTAACCTCCCGGCAGTTTATCAACTCCCGCAAACCAAAACTCTCTCGCCTTCGGCCCTCCTCGGCCGTTGAACCTCGGGGGTTTCAAACGCTGAAACCTCTCCAGAAGTCTGACCTCGTCAGACTGGTGCCTCAAACCTTCCTGTCGTTGATGAGATGGACGATAAGTCTCCATGTCGTAGTGACCATCCTCCTCGGGGTCACTCACTTACCAATACCAAAACTGTGGTGAGCAGTGGCCTAAGTTTCACCATCACCTCTTGTTCAGAATGCCTTTACCGTGGCATAATCAGATCTCCCTTTGCCTACTGCCGCCGAACTGCTGTCTTTGGCGAGAAAAGTGCCCAAAGACAGTCGTACTGACCTAACACAAAACCAAATCAGAAAGGGGTCCTTGTGACCACTAAAACCTTGAGGGTGGTGAGTGTGGTTGTTCAGGCCCTGGGTTACGCTGAACCCGTATCCCATATCCTCAGAGGTGTGGAATCCCAGTCCCAACCCTCCAGTACCAAATCACGCGGTTTGCGTGTAGTAACCCATTCCTTAAACCAAAACCAATCAAATGTCAACTTAACCCAAAACCAAAAGTCCAAACCAAATAACTCTCTCTCTCTCTCTCCAAAAGCTAGCAGCAGTATCCTGTAGTGTAATGCAATGCATGATGCAGAAATTCTTTTCAGAATCACAGAACCAAATACCAAAACTTAAGCACAGAATCAGATCATGTTCATAACACAGAACCACACCACAATACCAACCAACAAATAAGAGTACCCGGATTATGTCAGAAGCCCGCACTCGAGCTTTGCGCTTCTCTACAAGCTCCGAAGTCCAAAATTCCCCAAAATCTTGCCAAAGTACTCCAAACCTTCCAAAATGCTTCAAGGTACCGCCCGCTGCTCCACACCCATTCCAAAGTGGTTCAAATAAGGAGGTGGCCAATCTCCGTACCGAACCGCCCCAGAATGGAGCACAGAATAGCAGCCCGCACTTCGAAGTCTTCTCCCGCAGACACTTATCCATGAACTGGCATGACTGCTCCAAAAGTCCACTCCTGGACTGGTATACTTGCCTCCAGAAACCCATACTGAAACTGATCATACCTTGTCTCTTGGGTCACACCGACCCGACCTGCTCTGATATCTTACGGTCACCCGAACGGGTTGCGGCCACCGGTGACCCGGACTCGGTTTTGGCCTGCGGGTCACGTTTTTCGGCGTTCAGACGGCTCCCGAGCCCTATCCGAGTATCATTTTGGCGAACCCTTCCGTATTTGAGGTCGTGTGGGTCCCCCGGACGTTTCCGCCGAAAATATTTTTCGGGCGCCGGGGGGTTGTCGGGGTCGCCTCGGGACGTACAGCGGGCTCGGTAGCGCTCTCGAGACCTCAGTTCGGGAAGCCGTTTGCAGTTTTGGAGTCGTGAGAATGTCCCGGAGGTGTTTGTGGAGTTTAATATTTGGGGCGGGACGTTCGGTTCCGGGCGACTCCCGGGGCTCGGGACGGGAATCCCGGGGCTCGGGATGGAAATTTTCTGACGGCTTTGGGGTAAGTTGTGTTTTAATTTAAGATGGAATTTATGAGTATTTTTATAGAATTATGGAGTGACGGAATTTCGGTTAAGGTTGACACGCTCGCACGTCGGGTTTTGGTTCGGGTTCAGCGAGCTCGGTAGGACACTCTGGAATGGTAAATGAATTTCTGAAAAGTGTTTTGTGAATGTTATAATATTCTGAAGATTGTGCCCAAGTTTCGTTAATTTTGGAAATCGGTAATTATTTTTGGGCAAAAAGAATTGGAACTTTCGGAAAAATTGGGAGTTAATTTGCAATTGGTTGCAAAATTATTAAAATGGGTATGGGCAGCAATCTGATTTTTCGGCAGCATGTGTGTGTGTGTGTGATAAGGGACACTTGTCCTATTTTAATTTAGGAAGAGAGGGATGGGTTTAAAGTGAAGGAAAATACATATATGACTTATTATTTCATAATATGAGATATATTTCATTTACACTTCTCTTCTTCTTCCTCAAGACTCTGCCGCCATGGTTGAAGCTCAACCTCAAGCTTGAGGTTCTTCTCCTTGCAAGAAATCAAAGAGGAATTGGGTGCTTTATGTGGTAAGTAACTCCTAAGCTCTCTTTTCTCATTAGTTTTGAAGATTAGTGAAGAAAAGAGGAGTTTTGGCAAATGTTGGGTTTGTTCTTAGCTATAAGCTAGGATGATTCTCTTCCTCCCATGTTTTAGTATGTTGTTCTTGGGTTGTAGGAGAGTGTTAATCAAGTGTTGGATTTTGGAAAACACATCTTGGATGAGGATCTAGTGTTGGCCGAATTTATGGAGAATTTTCCAAAATGGTGTGTGTTTGTTATCTTGTTTCATGCTTCAAGTATGTTAGTCCTAGCATGATTCTAAGCTTGTGTATGGATTCAATTTGATGGAAAACAAGTTGAGGAAAAATCCCCAAATGGCCGAATTATGGGTTGATTTTCAAAAATGGATTTTGTTGTTTTGGATGCAATTGGATAGCATTCATGGTTTAGAAATGAAATTGGTGGTTAGAATGGTTGTTTGGTAGTTTGAATGGATTGAATTGGAAGTTGGATGAAAAGTTGGTTAGGAACCGAAATCTTGGAATGGTTCTTTTTCAATGTTGGAGGTTCATTTTGGTTAAATTGGATGTTAATATGGTGTAGGGGTTGAATTTGGGAGTGGATGGAAGTTTGAAATGTTGAATTCGGTTAAGGAATGAAAAAGTTACAATTAATCGGGATTATCGGAAAATGGCGGGTAATGAAGGGTTTAAGGTTGGATTTGATCAGTTCTGCTTATTGTATGATGTTTGTCAATGTGAAATCTTGCATTGTCTAGGTTGGTTCTGAATTCTGACGTTTCTGTGAAAATCTGGAATTTTACGGAAATTCTGTCGGATTTTCGGTTTTGGGGTCGGGGGTTGTAATTTGGTAGTGTGGTTGATAAGGATGCTAATTCAACTTGGTTTGGCGATTCTGAGTTTCGGTGGTTAGGAAAAGAGGAGTTCTAAGTTTCGGGGCACGGTGTAGGTGTTATCGAGAATCGGTCCAATACTCTAGATTTTGAGGTAAGTGTTTGGTTATGTGTTTTGGTAAGCAAAGAATATGTTATGGTTTCAGTTTCTGTTATGATAGTATTTCGGAATATAATGCCTTTGGTCATATTCTGTATTTTGAAGGAGTATGCCTTATGGCATACTCGTCATGCATTAATATTACGGCAGTTGTGGGTTCGCTACCCGGTGGTGCACCATGCTTCTGTATTAGCTTCGGCTTCCGACTCACCTAGTGGAGGCTGTCGTTCCGATTTATTATATGGTTTATGGCGATTTAGAATCGCAAGTCCTTCGAGACTATGATCTACTTTCTGTACATACACGTTATTCCGTATTCATTGCATATATTGCTATCTTTCTGTTTTGCAGGTTACATATACTTACCTTACCCCTTATCCCTTACGGGGTCCTTTTAGGACTCACCCTTCTTTGGGTTACATTTTGGGTTTCGGTAGACCTGATAAGCGGCCTGCGGAGTAGAATTCCGTGAGGGTTCTACCTTGGGTGTGTTTTGTGATTGCACCTTGCGGTCCGGGATTGTGTACTTGGTGTGAATCCCGCGCAAGGTATTTTGTTACATAGATTCTAAGGTTGGCTCTGTAGTTGCACATGCACACTTTACGTATTGCTATGGTGATTGTATGTCTGTACATATATTTGTATATTCTGTTCTATATACATTGCAGCGCTTGGCGCTTGCTAGACACCTTAGGTTACGTGAATTTTGTATGTATATATGTTTTGGTGCGTAAGCACTCGTCCCACGGAGGCGGGGCTTACTCGTTATTAGTGCATGAATTGTATGATTGCATTTTATTTTAGTTATACGCATGAAATTTCCGTTGGTTTGCTTCCACAATCTTTCCGTTTTGGGTCACTACGCGGCGGGTCTCGATGGACTGCCACTCCTTTCCATTCCGGCTTCCGCTTCCGGCGTCCGGCGCCCCGCCTCCGCAACCGGGCTCGGGCGGCGTGCGGTGACAAGTTGGTATCGAGCGAGTAAGTGACCATATTGGTCGTCGGTGGTGACTTGTAGTGACAACTATTGTTGTACATTTTATTTTAGAATGGTTTGGTACGGAGATTGGCCACCTCCTTACTTGAACCACTTCAAAATAAAATTGTGGAACAAAGTTGATCCTTCAAGTTATCCTGATAGTTGCAGATTTCGGCACTCGGGATTTCTGGATTCTGGTAAGATTATTACGAGTAAGGGGATTGTGGAAAAGTTTCAGGTACGTAAAATTGTGTGTTAGGAAAAGATTTGGTGAAATAAGCATGAACTGCTTCAGTGATTCTGTGAAATGCATGATTTTATCATTCTGAGAAGTAACTTCTGTGTCAAGTACTGCATTGCACTACAGAGCCTTAGAAAACTGCTGCTAGCTTCTGTAGAGATTAGGAGTGACCGATTTTTGTCTGGACTCTGTTTGGTCTGAAATTTTTGAGATATGGTTAACACGCGTAGACAACGTGATTTGGTACCGGAGGCGGGACTGGGATCCCACACCTCCGTGGAATAGGATACGGGTTCAGCGTAACCCGTGGTCCGAACAACCACACTCACCGCCCCGAGGCTTAGCTGTCGTAGGGACCCCTCTCTGATTTGGTATTACCCGCCAGCTTAGCTGGTTCAAGGGCGGCAGTAGGCATGGGAAGATCTGTTTATGCCACGGTAAGGGCATTTTGATTAGGTGGTGATAGCGAGACTTAAGCCACTGCTCGCCATAGTTTTGGGATCGGTAAGTGAGTGACTCTGACAAGGGTGGTCACTACGACACCTAGACTTCTCGTCGGTCCTATTAACGACGAGGAGATCTAGGGCACCATCGGCGAGGTCAGACTTTTGGAGAGGTTTTAGAGTTTGAACCCCCGAGGTTCAATGACCGAGAAGTGCAGGGTAGTAGAGATTTGGTTTGCGGAGTTGACAAACTCCTGGGGGAGGCTACATTTGTCCGCAGCAGTGCAGCGGGGATGTAGCCAGGGATCTGCGTTAGGCACAGTTCGATGAGCTTCATCAAGGAGACAAGATTGTCGGAAAGTTTGAGTGAGAGTTTGATCGGCTGGTTTACTATGTACCGTGGTATCAAGGTATGGAAGAATAGAAGGCCAAGAGGTTTATTCGTTGACCGCGCCCGAGTTCGGGTGGGTTTTGAGACCTTTAGACATTACTTTGTTTCGGGAAGCGGTTATTAGGGCTCAACTCCTCGAACAAGAGGAGGTTGAGAGTCGTCTCACCTTGCAACGAGGTCGGGGAAGTACGAGGGCTCCACACACTGGGACCCCGGCAGATTTGGACGGCCGAGCAGGCCCGGGCGACTAGTAGAGGCGAGAGGGGAGCACCACCGGCACGACCTTGTCGATTTGTAGTAGGTATCACTCCGGTCGACTTTGTTACCGGCGGGAGGGCCGATGTTTACGTTGCAAGTCGACACTCTTTGGATACGGGATTGCCCTCTTACTGTAGGGCGGGGTTTTGCGATCTTCGGCGTCCATAGTCTCGAGTACAGCCCAACGCGCCGCGGCGTGGGTTTGAATGGGTGGCCCGAGACCTCGGTAGCGGCAGCAGCCTTCAGCCACCCTCCGTCCACAAAGAACCTGAGCAGGACGGGTTTTCCTTTTTCTGAAGGGAGGCCCTGGTTATCAGGGAGGACCTAGTCAACGGTCAGGTACCAGTCAGTAGGGAGTTTTACATGGTACTTTATTTCTGAATGAGATACCGGTTCATGTGTTATTTGATACAGGAGCATTTGTTTCCATTGTAACACCGAAATGTGTTACATTTCTGTATCTGTCTGTTAGTACCTTGCCTCAAACGTATTTAGTAAAAACTGCTGGGAGTCAGTTTCTGTTTTCTAAGGAGATGGTTCGGAGTTGTGCGATATCTGTAGGCGGACATCTGATAGTATCGGATTTGTTGGTTTTAGACACGCCGAACTATGATATTATTCTTGGGATGGACTGTCTATCCAAGAATTCTGTGCACATTGATTGTGCAACCGAACCATTATGGTTTACGGAGAGGTACTACCTCTCACGACTCCGACTGGTTTGACTATTGCACAGCACAGTAAGGAGCTACAGATTCTGGATCAGCTGTCGATAGTTGGTGTGGGGGAATGCTATGATCTGAATGAAGCTAGTATTAGGTTGAAGTTGGATGGTTTACCATTGGTTCGAGATTTTCCGCAGGTATTTCCGGAGGAGTTGCCCGGATTACCATAAGAGCGGGAAATTGTGTTTGACATCCACCTGCAGTCGGGTACTGCTCCGATATCTATTCCTCCTTATCGGATGCCTATTTCTGAGATGCAGGAGTAGAAGAAGCAACTGGAGGAATTACAGCAAAAGAGTTTCGCCCGACCGAGCACTACAGCGTGGGGTGCTGCAGTTGCATTTGTTAAGAAGAATGATGGGACACTTTGACTTTGTATTGATTACAGATGGTTGAATGCTCTTATTGGGAAGAATAAGTATCCGTTACCGAGGATTAACGATCTTTTCGATCAACTTCAGGGTTCAAGAGTTTTCTCAAAGATTAATCTCCGATCTGGGTATTTTCAGCTCAGGGTGAAGGAAGAGGACATACCTAAGACTACTTTCCGGACCCGATTTAGACACTTTGAGTTTACGGTCATGCCGTTCAGGCTGACCAATGCTCCAGCGGCATTCATGGATCTGATGCATCGGGTGTTCCGACCGTACTTGGACTCATTTCTGGTGGTTTTTATTGATGATATTCTGATATATTCTCGGGATGAGGATTCGCATCGGGATCATCTGAGGGTGGTTCTGCAGACACTTTGGGAACATCAGCTTTATGCTAAATTCTCAAAGTGTGAGTTCTGATTCGAAGTCACCTTTCGGGACACATTATATCCGAGCATGGTCATGCTCGTGGATCCAGAGAAGGTGAGGGCAGTTCGGGATTGGAAACAACCTACCACGGTACGGGAGATTAGGAGCTTCCTGGGGTTAGTAGGATATTATCGGAGGTTCGTACCGGGGTTATCTATTCTGGCATCACCGCTCACGCAGTTGACCAAGAAGGGTCAACCGTTTATCTGGTCTGATAGGTGTGAGCAGAATTTTCAGGAGTTGAAGCGGCAGTTGACTAACGCTCCGATTCTGACTCTTTTGGATCCGATCTTACCGTATGTGAATTATACGGATGCTTCCACGTCTGGTTTGGGATGTGTGTTGGTGCAGGAGCGTTTGTGGTAGCTTATGGGTCGAGGCAGCTGCGACCGCATGAGCTGAACCGACTGACACATGATCTGGAGTTGGCTATAATAATTTATGCGCTGAAACATTGGAAGTAATATCTGTTTGGTAATAAATTTCAGATTCTTACCGACCATAAGAGTCTGAAATATCTGTTTACACAGAAGGAGCTTAGCATGAGGCAACGCAGATGTCTCGAATACATTAAGGACTATGATTGTAGTATCGAGTACATCTCTGGTAAGGGCAACACGGTTGCCGATGCTCTGAGCAGGAAGTATACCGGCTTAATTAAGGGAGGAAATGTTGGTGACCGATCTGAGGAGAGTGATTTGATATGCCTTTGGCACAGGGGGCAGCTCTGGGAGCGTGCTCAGGTTATTACACTTACCATACATTCTGAGTGGCTTGATAGGATGCGCGAAGCGCAAGGTAGAGATCTGGTATTGAAGAAGTTATCTGGGGAAGATAAGGGTTTATTTGTTACCGACGTTTCGGTATAGGCGAGGATTGCTATACTTCGAGATCGCCTTTATGTACACGAGGATCGGGAGTTACGGAATGAGATTTTCGAGGAGGCACACTCGAGCGGTTTGAGCATCGAAACCGGCGGGGACACTGCAGACTTTGCCCATTCCAGTCCGGAAGTGGGGCAATGTTACTATGGATTTTCTGACTGCACTGCCCCTGACACGGTCTCGCCATGATGCGATCTGGGTTATTGTGAATCGGCTGACAAAGTGCGCACACTTTCTGCTTATTCGGGTCATAGACCCTCTGGAGAAGCTTGCCGGCTTTACATCAGGAAGATTGTACGTTTGCATGGAGTACCAGACTCCATTGAATCTGACCGTGATCCGCGTTTTACAGCACGGTTCTGGATTGCTTTTCATGAAGCATTGGGCACGCGACTCCATCTGAATACAGCTTATCACCCCCAGACGGACGGACAGTCGGTGCGGGTGATTCTGTTATCGGAGGTTATGGTGCGTATCTGTATTTTGGATTTTGGAGTAGTTTGGAACTAGCGATTGCGTTGATAGAGTTCTCGTACAACAACGGCTTTCGGACTACGATTGGCATGATACCATTTGAGGCGTTATGCGGGAGGAGGTGTATGACACCATACTGTTGGACAGATGTGTCTGATGGGGTTGAGCTGGAACCCGAGCTTTTTGAGGAGTCTACGGCAAAGATCAGATTGTTATAGGCGCGGATTAAAACCGCGAACGACTGCACCACTGTTTATACGAACCATCGCCGTAGGATCCTGGAATCTGAGTTTGGTGGCAGAATTTGATTGGACGTAGTACCGTTCAGAGGGACAGTAAGATTTGATAGGCGGGGCGAGTTACCCCGAATTTTATCGGTTCTCATGAGTTTCTAGAGTAAGTTGTTAGGTTGATCTTCCCCCCCCCAACTGTTGCTGTATTACGTGATGTCTTCCAGGATAGTCTGTTGAGGATCAGTAGATTTAGGTTCGGTACTGTCTGGGGTTGTCTGGTAGAAATACCGGCAACTGATTCGGGGTGCAATAAGATGCACCCGGAAGGTGGGACGCCGTGAGGCTCTGTATGGTAGTCTAAACTACCACTCCCGCCGCACCAGTACGGTGGTCCGATTGTTCTGGGTTAGAGGAATGTTTATATTTTCTGGTTGGTAGCGACACCTGTCTGGTTGGTTCGAGCTACTCTTGGAGGACCAAGAGTTCTAAGGGGGAGAATGTTACGGTCACCCCGAGCGGGTTGCGGCCGGGTGACCCGGGACTCGGTTTTGGCTGCGGTCACGTTTTCGGCGTTCAGACGGCTCCCGAGCCCTATCCGAGTATCATTTTGGCGAACCCTTCCGTATTTGAGGTCGTGTGGGTCCCCGGACGTTTCCGCCGAAAATATTTTTCGGCGCCGGGGTTGTCGGGGTCACCTCGGGACGTCTGGCGGGCTCGGTAGCGCTCTCGAGACCTCAGTTTGGGAAGCCGTTTGCAGTTTTGGAGTCGTGAGAATGTCCCGGAGGTGTTTGTGGAGTTTAATATTTGGGGCGGGACGTTCGGTTCCGGGCGACTCCCGGGGCTCGGGATGGAAATTTTCTGACGGCTTTGGGGTAAGTTGTGTTATAATTTAAGATGGAATTTATGAGTATTTTTATAGAATTTTGGAGTGACGGAATTTCGGTTAAGGTTGACACGCTCGCACGTCGGGTTTTGGTTCGGGTTCAGCGAGCTCGGTAGGACACTCCGGAATGGTAAATGAATTTCTGAAAAGTGTTTTGTGAATGTTATAATATTCTGAAGATTGTGTCCAAGAATTGGAACTTTCGGAAAAATTGGGAGTTAATTTGCAATTGGTTGCAAAATTATTAAAATGGGTATGGGCAGCAATCTGATTTTTCGGCAGCATGTGTGTGTGTGTGTGATAAGGGACACTTGTCCTATTTTAATTTAGGAAGAGAGGGATGGGTTTAAAGTTAATGAAAATAAATATATGACTTTTTATTTCATTATATGAGATATATTTCATTTTCACTTCTCTTCTTCTTCCTCAAGACTCTGCCGCCATGGTTGAAGCTCAACCTCAAGCTTGAGGTTCTTCTCCTTGCAAGAAATCAAAGAGGAATTGGGTGCTTTATGTGGTAAGCATCCTCCATAAGCTCTCTTTTCTCATTAGTTTTGAAGATTAGTGAAGAAAAGAGGAGTTTTGGCAAATGTTGGGTTTGTTCTTAGCTATAAGCTAGGATGATTCTCTTCCTCCCATGTTTTAGTATGTTGTTCTTGGGTTGTAGGAGAGTGTTAATCAAGTGTTGGATTTTGGAAAACACATCTTGGATGAGGATCTAGTGTTGGCCGAATTTATGGAGAATTTTCCAAAATGGTGTGTGTTTGTTATCTTGTTTCATGCTTCAAGTATGTTAGTCCTAGCATGATTCTAAGCTTGTGTATGGATTCAATTTGATGGAAAACAAGTTGAGGTAAAAATCCCCAAATGGCCGAATTATGGGTTGATTTTCAAAAATGGATTTTGTTGTTTTGGATGCAATTGGATAGCATTCATGGTTTAGAAATGAAATTGGTGGTTAGAATGGTTGTTTGGTAGCTTGAATGGATTGAATTGGAAGTTGGATGAAAAGTTGATTAAGAACCGAAATCTTGGAATGATTCTTTTTCAATGTTGGAGGTTCATTTTGGTTAAATTGGATGTTAATATGGTGTTGGGGTTGAATTTAGGAGTGGATGGAAGTTTGAAATGTTGAATTCGGTTAAGGAATGAAAAAGTTACAATTAATCGGGATTATCGGAAAATGGCGGGTAATGAAGGGTTTAAGGTTGGATTTGATCAGTTCTGCTTATTGTATGATGTTTGTCAATGTATAATCTTGCATTGTCTAGGTTGGTTCTGAATTCTGACGTTTCTGTGAAAATCTGGAATTTTACGGAAATTCTGTCGGATTTTCGGTTTTGGGGTCGGGGGTTGTAATTTGGTAGTGTGGTTGATAAGGATGCTAATTCAACTTGGTTTGGCAGATTCTGAGTTTCGGTGGTTAGGAAAAGAGGAGTTCTAAGTTTCGGGGCACGGTGTAGGTGTTATCCAGAATCGGTCCAATACTCTGGATTTTGAGGTAAGGGTTTGGTTCTGTTGTTTTGGTAAGCTAAGTATATGTTTTGGTTTCAGTTTCTGTTCTGCTAGTATTTCGGAATATTATGCCTTTGGGCATATTCTGTAGTTTGTAGGAGTATGCCTTATGGCATACTCTGTCTGTTAACACTACGACAGTTGTGGGTTCGCTACCCCAGCTGGTGCACCATGCTTCTGTATTAGCTTCGGCTTCTGACTCCCTTAGTGGAGGCTGTCGTTCCGATTTATTATAAGGGTTATGGCGATTTGGAATCGCGCGTCCTTCGGGACTCTGATTTATTTTATGTACATACACGTTATTCCGTATTCATGTTGCATATATTGCTATCTTTTGATGTGGACATCACCCCTATTTGTGAGTTAAGAGGCAACCATTCCTCCAGAGGGTCTAAAGGGACCCTTGGCGAAGGCATGGACAAAGAAGAAGTGGCATTCTAGGCGACGGCGAAGCCCCAAAGGCAGAGTCGTGCTCGCAAGGATCTTGGCGGCTGCACCCCATTGGCGAACCCTTGGCCTTTGGCGGAGCCATGGTCTTTGGCGAAGCCATGCTCATTGGCGAACCCATGGTCCTTGGCGAAGACCTTGTGCAACACTCCCGGATGCAAGCGAAACACGGGTGTTCGCCAAGCGAGGGAGGCCTCCATACGCAAATCAGGCGACCCCTTCAACTTGTGCAGAGGCCCTCTTCCTCCCATTTCCCGCCAACTACAAATCCTGGGAAACTGGGAGCCGCTAAAGCCGGAAGTCTACACAGCCTATGCTGTCACCTCGCCTGCCACCTCTCATTTCGCCTACCATAGAACCAGAAGCTGGTTCCCTTGTCCATCATTCTTTATTTTCCTTTACCGTTTCTTCTATATAAGGCAGCTTGTAACCATTGTAAAGGTAGAACATATTTATAAGAAATCGAAATACTCCAAGTGAGGTTTTGGCTTTCTTGTTCTCATTTCTTGCATTCCATCTCCTTAAGTGATCCGTGCAAGAGGATCCAACATAATATCTAGTATTGCTTGACCTTGTAGTCAAGAGGTGCTAGATCCCGCTTCCTTCCCCAGGCATTTTCAAGGGCATTGCCTCACCTCGTAGTGAGGAGGTTCCCTTGGCCGACTCTGTTTCCTTCGTGTTCTTCCTCTGTTCTTCGTTTCCATTCTTGCTGGAAACCGCCTCCAACGAGCTAGATCCGAGCTCGTGATCACGTTCCCCCCCTGTGATCACATCAAGTGGTATCAGAGCCAAAGTGCTTGCTGGAGGTACCGTATCAGTTGTTGTTTTCTTCAAGTAAAACCATTGCCTTCTTTCTTACACTTGAAGAAAAACGTCTTGTTGTTGAAGAGAAACCGAAAATATTTGTGTTTATGCGTGGTTCATGTGACTGGAGAAAAAGTTCATATCTGAATATTGATTATTGAAGTTGGGTGAGAAAGAAAAGTGATTTCGGATTTGGAAATGAAAAAGTGTTGTATTGTGTGAAAAGTGCGAAAGAAAGGTTGTTGAAAAGGATGAACAAGTTCATGTGTTCTTGAGTGTTCTTGGTGTTCTTGAGATGTTCATATGAAGTTCATACCAAACTCATATGAATAGTACTTTTGATCCAAAAATTGTTGATGAACTTTAAGAAAACGTGTTTGTGATTGCAAAAGCCCCTTTCTAAACTCCCTACCATACTTCTTTCAACCACCATCCACCTTAAATCATTCAAAAGCTAGTTTCAAGTAACTAGTTATCTTTCTTGAATTGCAAGTTTCGGTTTTCACTAGATATTATGACTTGTTCCTACTTGTGTGTTTGCATTTGATCTAAAAAGTTGAGTGTGATCAAGTTAAGAGAACTTGTGAAAGCCTTGTGTGGAGAATCAAGAGTGAAACCGTGTGGAGTGCTCACCTAAACACGTGAGGAGGAATGAGTGGTACTGATTTTATTGTCTAAGTGTGTAGGTAATGGAGGAAGAGAACCTACATTTCATTGGGTTTCATCCCTTGAAAGGGAGGCGCAAACTTGAAGATGACTTATGGCAATGGATCGAGGAATTGGAATACCACTTTTGGTATTACCAATTTCATAAGGAAGAGAAGTTAGACCTTGCCATAAGGTGTCTAAAGGGAGAAGCCAAAAGATGGTGGCGACAAGATTTCGCTCAAAGAGAGCACTACCATGAAGCCTCCATTCGGACTTGGAGCGGATTGAAGAGGTTACTAGTGGAAAGATATGGCTCACCTCGAGAAGAGCCACCCTCTCCGTTCCACTCCCAAACAAGAAGGTCCCCCTCTCGGCCTACATCCTCCACCCACATTCAGAACCATAGTCGGAGGAGACCAAGTCCCACACCTCCACAAACACTATCGGCCGAGCCGTGTACTCCACCGCCCAACACTTGCACCACCCAAACTCCTTCCCCAAACCCAAGTCCTCGCCAAGATTCAAGTGAAGATCTTTCTCAAATGATTAAGAATCTGAGGAAAGAGTTTGAAGAATATGAGAGAGAGAAAAAGAAAAAGAAAGAGAGAAGAAAGGAAAGGGCTCTCCTTAGCCAAACAAGTGAAAAGAATATTGCACCCGGACCTTCAACCCATCTCCAAGAAGGAATGACCATTTCATCTTCTAACTCTTGTTATTCTTCTTTATTTGTGCACGAGTTTGAAGGAGAGAATGGCACGGATGCGCCATACCTTGAAGGAAAAGAAGGATTTTCGGCTTTGAAGGAGGACCCTCCCTCCCCTAACTTGGGGAGAGGTAACCTACTCGTTTCTTTTAGTGATGAAGTGAATAGGCTTGAATGTGAAACCTTACTCGAAAATGAGCACGCATCTCCACCATTGCTTAATTTTCTCAACCATGATAAGTGTCACATATTCGAATTCCCTCTTGAAAGCATGAAGCATGATGATTCGGTTGACCATGAGCTGTACGTACATGTTGCATATCCCATACCACTCACCCCTAGCCATGAATTCTCTTCAATGCGTGATCATGAATCCTATTTTTTTGATCATAAGAATGAAAGGCCTCGGCTTACGTTTGACCCCGGGATTGACCTTGAGCTATGTGTAAGGTTGAAGTGAAGAGAAAGGGCGGATTGTCCATCTCACTCCTTCAAACCATTTTTGTGATTTTCATGTTTACAGCTTTAGTCCACTAACCCTTAATGCCTCTTCAAGTTTATTGTGGTGTCTTAAGATTTGTAGGGATAAATTCTTTACGAATCCGAGGACGGATTCTTCTGAAGAGGGAGGGTATGATGTGGACATCACCCCTATTTGTGAGTTAAGAGGCAACCATTCCTCCAGAGGGTCTAAAGGGACCCTTGGCGAAGGCATGGACAAAGAAGAAGTGGCATTCTAGGCGACGGCGAAGCCCCAAAGGCAGAGTCGTGCTCGCAAGGATCTTGGCGAAGCCAGACCCCATTGGCGAACCCTTGGCCTTTGGCGGAGCCATGGTCTTTGGCGAAGCCATGCTCATTGGCGAACCCATGGTCCTTGGCGAAGACCTTGTGCAACACTCCCAGATGCAAGCGAAACACGGGTGTTCGCCAAGCAGAGGAGGCCTCCATACGCAAATCAGGCGACCCCTTCAACTTGTGCAGAGGCCCTCTTCCTCCCATTTCCCGCCAACTACAAATCCTGGGAAACTGGGAGCCGCTAAAGCCGGAAGTCTACACAGCCTATGCTGTCACCTCGCCTGCCACCTCTCATTTCGCCTACCATAGAACCAGGAAGCTGGTTCCCTTGTCCAGTCATTCTTTATTTTCCTTTACCGTTTCTTCTATATAAGGCAGCTTGTAACCATTGTAAAGGTAGAACATATTTATAAGAAATCAGAAATACTCCAAGTGAGGTTTTGGCTTTCTTGTTCTCATTTCTTGCATTCCATCTCCTTAAGTGATCCGTGCAAGAGGATCCAACATAATATCTAGTATTGTTTGAACTTGTATTCAAAAGGTGCTAGATCCCGCTTCCTTCCCAGGCATTTTCAAGGGCATTGCCTCACCTCGTAGTGAGGAGGTTCCCTTGGCCGACTCTGTTTCCTTCGTGTTCTTCCTCTGTTCTTCGTTTCCATTCTTGCTGGAAACCGCCTCCAACGAGCTAGATCCGAGCTCGTGATCACGTACCCCCCCCCGTGATCACATCAATGAAAGGTTGTTGAAAAGGATGAACAAGTTCATGTGTTCTTGAGTGTTCTTGGTGTTCTTGAGATGTTCATATGAAGTTCATACCAAACTCATATGAATAGTACTTTTGATCAGAGCAGGTAAGTGACCATATTGGTCGTCAGTGGTGACTTGTAGTGACGACTATTGTTGTACATTTTATTTTAGAATGGTTTGGTACGGAGATTGGCCACCTCCTTACTTGAACCACTTCAAAATAAAATTGTGGAACAAAGTTGATCCTTCAAGTTATCCTGATAGTTGCAGATTTCGGCACTCGGGATTTTTGGAATTCTGGTAAGAATATTACGAGTAAGGGGATTGTGGAAAAGTTTCAGGTACGTAAAATTGTGTGTTAGGAAAAGATTTGGTGAAATAAGCATGAAGCGCTTCGTGATTACGTGAAATGCATGATTTTATCATTCGAGAAGTAACTTCATGTCAAGTCTTGCATTGCACTCTGAGCCTTAGAAAACTGCTGCTAGCTTCTGTAGGGATTAGGAGTGACCGATTTTTGTCTGGACTCTGTTTGGTCTGGAATTTTTGAGATATGGTTAACACGCGTAGATAGCGTGATTTGGTACCGGAGGGGCGGGACTGGGATCCCACACCTCCGTGGAATAGGATACGGGTTCAGTGTAACCCAGGGTCTGAACAACCACACTCACCCCCGAGGTTTAGTGGTCGTAAGGACCCCTCTCTGATTTGGTATTACCCGCCAGCCTAGCTGGTTCAGAGGCGGCAGTAGGCAGGGGAAGATCTGATTATGCCACAGTAGGGGCATTTTGACTAGGTGTTGATAGCGAGACTTAAGCCACTGCTCGCCATAGTTTTGGGATCGGTAAGTGAGTGACTCTGACAAGGGTGGTCACTACGACACCTAGACTTCTCGTCGGTCCTATTAACGACGGGGAGATCTGAGGCACCAGTCTGACGAGGTCAGACTTCTGGAGAGGTTTTAGAGTTTGAATCCCCCCCGAGGTTCAATGACTGAGAAAGTGCAGGGTAGTAGAGATTTGGTTTGCGAGGAGTTGACAAACTCACGGGGAGGCTACATTTTTCCCCAGCCGTGCAGCGGGGATGTAGCCAGGGATCTGCGTTAGGCACAGTTCGATGAGCTTCATCAGGGAGACAAGATTGTCGGAAAGTTTGAGTGAGAGTTTGATCGGCTGGTTTACTACGTACCGTAGTATCAAGGTATGGAAGAATAGAAGGCTAAGAGGTTTATTCGTTGACTGCGCCCGAGTACAGGTGGGTTTGGGACCTTTAGACATTACTTTGTTTCGGGAAGCGGTTATTGGGCTCAACTCCTCGAGCAAGAGGAGGTTGAGAGTCGTCTCACCTTGCAATAAGGTCGGGGAGTACGGAGGGGTTCCATACAGGCGGGGACCCGGCAGATTTCTGGATGGCCGAACAGGCACAGGGCAGTTTAGTAGAGGCAGAGGGGGAGCACCACCGGCACGATCTTGTCTGATTTGCAGTAGGTATCACTCCGGTCGACTTTGTTACCGGCAGGAGGGCCGATGTTTACGTTGCAGGTCTGACACTCTTTGGATACGGGATTGCCCTCTTACTGTAGGGCAGGGTTTTGGCAGTCTTCAGCGTCCATAGTCTCGAGTGCAACCCAACGCGCCGCGAGGGCGTGGGTTTCAGCAGGGTGGCCCGAGACCTCAGTAGCGACAGCAGCTTCAGCCACCCCCTCCGTCACCGCAGCTCAGAGCAGGACGGGTTTTCCTTTTTCTGAAGGGAGGCCCTGGTTATCAGGGAGGACCTAGTCAACGGTCAGGTACCAGTCAGCAGGGAGTTTTACATGGTACTTTATTTCTGAATGAGATACCGGTACATGCAGTATTGGATACAGGAGCATTTGTTTCCATTGTAACACCGAAATGTGTTACATTTCTGTATCTGTCTGTTAGTACCTTGCCTCAAACGTATTTAGTAAAAACTGCCGGGAGTCAGTTTACATTTTCTAAGGAGATGGTTCGGATTGGGCGGTTAAATGGCTCCCGGGACTTATCTGAGCATTATTTCTGGAAATCCTTCGGGTTTTGAGGTCGTGTGGGTCCTCTGACGTTTCGCCCAGAAAACATTTTTCGGCCGGGGTTGTCTCGGGCGTACATGGGGTTTAGAGGTCTCAGTAGCGCTCCCGTGACCTCAGATTGGGAAACCGTTCGCATATTTGGGATCATGAGAGCATCCTGCATCTTTCTGTGGAGTATTTTATTTGGGGTGTGACGTGCAGTCCCGGGCGACTCCCGGGGCTCTGGGCGGAATCCCGGGGCTCGGGATGGAAATTTTCCGACGGCTTCATCAGTGGAAGGTATTTGTTATTTTAAGACGGATTTTATGGTTATTTTTGTGGAATTTTGGCGTGACAGGATTGTGGTTCAGGTCGATGTGTACGTACGTCGGGATTTACTCGGGTTCAGCAGATCCGGTAGGACATTCTGGATTTGCAAATGGACTTTGGAAACAGGTTTTGGGTGTGTTATGATATTCTGAGGTTCGTGGTCAGTTTTGGTTTCAATTGGGGTTAGGAAGTTGCGTTTGGGGCTAAATTGCAAAGATTTGGAGAGTTAGAGGACTAAGTTACAATTAACCCTAAAGTCAGCAACTATTTTGGAAAAGAGAAGGGCTGAAGTCGGTTAAATGGGGAGGATAAGGACACTTGTCCTTATTTGGTTAAAGATGGAAAAAGAGAAGAGATAATGTGGAAAAAATATAAAAGGGAAGAAAATGGTTTTTCTTCATTTTTTCTCTTCACGTTTCTTCTTCTTCTTCCTTCCCTCTCCCATCCACCATTGTCACTATTCACCAAGCTCTTCAAGAATTCTTCTTTTGGCAAGGAATCAACAAGGTTTTGGGCTTAAATCATTGGTAAGCTCTTCTCTTCTTCTCTTTGCAAGTAGAAGGCTTGATTATGGTGGAAAAAGAGAGATAAAACCAAATTAGGGTTTACTCTTACCTACTAGTTGTGATGATTCTCTTGCTTCCAAATTTAAGTATGTTGTTCTTGGCATGGAGAAGAGTAAGAATCTATGTTTAGATTTTGGAAAAACACCATGGATGGGGGAAACATAATTAGTCGAATTATTGGTGGAATTTCTAAAATATTGTGTGGTTGTGTTCTTGGATCATGCTTTGGATATGTGATTCCTAGCATGATTCTAAGGCTTGCTATGGTTTCAATTTGGAGGGAAATTGATTGAGTAGAAAAGCCCCAATTTGAGTGAATAGTGGATTAGGGTTCATGGTTGATTTTGCTTGTTTAAGGTGAAAATGGTTAGTAATCTTGCTTAAGAATTGTAATTGGTGATTAAAGAGAGCAAATGGAACCTTGTTTGGATTGAAATGGTAATTGGGTGAAAATTGGGTGAAGAACCGAAACTTGAAATGATTCTTTTTCCATGTTGGGGTTTGTTTTTGGTTGATTTGGATGCTAAATTGGTATTGTGGATGGAAGTGGGTTCGTAATGGTGTTTGAAACATCATTTTCGGACAATGGTAGGAAAAGTTAGGTTTATGCGTGTTTTCCGAGAAAAGTGTCTGGAATGTGGGTTTAAAGGTTGGAATGTGTTTGTTGGTGTATGAATAACAATGTTCTGGCTCGGTTCGTGAAACCGAGCTTTCTGTGGATTTTTGCGGGAAAGTGCGGGATCGTGCGGGATTGATTTTCGGGGGTTTGTTTTGGTGTGTTCTGACTCAATTGTGGTTGTTCAGCTTGTTTCTGCGTGGGTGGAGTAGAGTGGGACCGTAAAAGGCAAGTTGCGACTTTTCGGACCGGGAGCCGGGATTTCCCGGGAATTGTGCAACGGAGCGGTGATGCTGAGGTAAGGGCTCAACTTCCCTCGTTATACATTCTGGGAGTTATATGATGTGTATCGGGTTTAGTTGAGGCGGGTTCCGGTGAGGGCGGTGGTTCGGTGAACCCGAGACCCGTCAAATGGTAAAACGTATGTTTGATCTGTTTCAAGGCCCGGATGGCCTTGGAGGCCCCGGGTTCCTATTCTGTTCTGTATATGCATATCAGGTGATGATATTTCTGTTTATATTTGTGTATTATTATTATTATATGTTCTGTTCTGTGACGAGACCCGGATGGTCTAAGGGACCACGGGTGCTCCTTGGTTCTGTTCTGTGTATCCGCACCGGGAGTGCCGATACTTCTGTTCAGTGTCCGCACTGGAGGGTGCCGACATTCTGCGTATATCCGCACTTGGGGTGCCGATATACTTCTGTGACCCTACGACAGTTTGGGGATCGCGACCCCAGCCGGTACCGTGCTTTCTGTTACATTCGCTCGCTCAGTATATTCTGACCTCTGTGAGAGGGCTGTCGTTTCGTCGTTCTGGCGGTTGGACCGCATACGATTGGATTTCCGGCTCACCTTATACTTTATGTTCATATGTATATGTATATGCTTGTGTTATTCTGTTTTGCAGGTTCAGCTTGTTGCCACTTGGGCAAACTACGTTTTACCTCAGCCCTTACTGGGTCCTCCCGAGGACTCACCCCTTATATGTTTACCACCTTTCAGGTTGTTCTGAAAAGCAACCGGCGGAATAGAGGTCCGCGGTGCTTTCTGTTATTCTGGGTCTCAGCAGCAGCAGCAGTACCATGTGCGGAAAATCTCCTGAGCGAGAAGGTTTCCGATTCCGTACTTAGGTACATCTAGGTTTTAGTTTGATGGCTCTGTAGCTGTAGTTGCATGCATATTTATCGGATCATGAGATTGTGTATGATGGAAATTCTGGTATATATGTATATCTGACTTGTTTGTCTTCTGAGTCGTGGGCGGAGCCCCGACTTGCCTATATTGGAAATGTTATATTATGGATTTGGTACTTCTGTGTTGTGGCGATGTTTGAAGTTTGATATACCATGAACTGCTTGATTGGTGGAAGTTGGATTATTATGTATGCTTGCCTTGTATGAGTTCGTAGGTTGCTAATCGTTACTCGACTATTTTGTTACTTGAGCTCGATGCTCCGTTGCCGCGCTTCCTGCCATGTTTCCGTTCCGACGTCGCGGCCGGCTCCACCTCTGCAACCGGGCAGGGTGCCATAAACACAACCAAACCTTTAAATCATACCTTCTTCCCAAATCGTTCACACAAGTCCGAATCGAAATTCTCGTTCAGCTGTCCCGGTACAAATTTCGGCAGAGTTTCGGTCCAATTTCAAAGCAACTCCCTGTTCACAATCAATTCCATACAGAGAAAATGCATTCAGAATTCACAGAATCAATCACTAACAATGGCGCCAAAATCGAGGCTCGGGCCGGGAAAAACGGCTTTCACACCGAGCCTCTTCTAACAGAACCGATTACACTAACAGAACCAGAATTCTACTCTGAACACAGAAATGCCCTTACCTTTCGCTAAATTCTCTGTCAAAAATTACACCAAAATTTTCAGACGCGAATCGGCACAACCTCGGGTGCGTTTCTTCCTACGTTCCTGTTATCAAACATGCACCAGGAAGTGCCGAGAACGCTTAGGAACCGAAAAATCAAACAAAGGAGCATATGACACTATTCACTCCAAAATTCAAATGCTCATAACTTGCTATCCACTATTGCCAATTATTACCCTTTTCTATTACTTATACATATATATATATGCATTATTGACATAAATACATATATATATATATATATATCCCATAATTCCTTTTCTTTCCTTTTCTTCTTCCACCAAAAAGAGGACACATGTCCATTCCCTTTTCTCTCTCATCCACCCCATCCCTTCTTTTTAGCCAAAATTACCAATTCCCAAAATCTCACAAACTTTACTAAACTGTATTTTCGTTCAGCCCAAAAATGCAACTTTTTACCAAACTTACTCCGATTAATAACCAAACTTTAACCACATACTCATGATAACACAAAACCCATAAAACCTATTTTTCTTATCCAAATATAAGTCCCGAGTCACTCAGAATTGCAACTCCCGGAATTACGCGCACCCGCGTAATAAATTCTAAATCCGTCCCGGGTTGCCCCAAAATTCACCAAATTAAATCCATAAAATCCGTCTTAAAATATAACATACTTTACACCCAAGCCGTCGGAAAAATTTCCATCCTGAGCCATGGGATCCCCGTCTCGAGTCCCGGGAGTCGCCCGGGACCGAACGTCCCTCCCCAGAAAATATACTCCGTAAAACGATGCAGGACGTTCCCAAGATTCCAAATATGCGAACGGTTTCCCAATCCGAGGTCCCAGGAGCGCTACCGAGCCCGCTGTACGTCCCGAGACAAGTCCTGGCCTAGGAATAATATTTTCGGCGGAAATGTCCGGGGGACCCACACGACCTCAAAACCCGGATGATTCCCATAAATAATGCTCAGATAAGCCTCGGGAGCCGTTTAACCGCCCAAAACCGTGACCCGCAGGCCAAAACCGAAGCCCCGGGTCACCCGGGTCACAACCCGCTCGGGGTGACCGTAACACTGTCTCCCAGTGGAGTTAGTGGCAGGCGAAGGCCTGCAGGGGCATGGCCCAGATAGAATATAGCCAAATAAGGAGTGAGGGTTGCACGAAGCTGAGTGTAAGGGCCTTATCTGGGAGGGACCAGTATAGGCAAGAGAGTCCTCGCGAAGGCGAGTTGAGACTGCTGGGGTAAGACCCGCGAAGGCGAGTGAGATCGCAAGGGCGATACCTGAGATCGCGAGGGTGACCCACGAAGGCCTAAGAGACGCGAAGGCGAGTGTGAGACATCGCCAAGTCGAGACTTGAGGTCCGCGAGGGCTAGACCTCGTGCAGGTGAGACTGGAGACCTCGCGAAGGGGAGACTGGAGACCGCAAGGGTGAGACCTTGCTCAGGCGGTATTGGAGACCACAAGGGCGAGACCTTGCGAAGGCGATACTGGAGACCACAAGGGTGAGACCTTGCGAGGGTGATACTGGAGACCACAAGGGCGAGACCTTGTGAGGGCGATACTGGAGACCATAAGGGTGAGACCTATGGGGCCTTGTATGATTCTGATGCGACGCGAGGACGCGTTTGCTTGGGTAGTGTACCAAGATGCCTCCTCCTGAGAGCGGAGTATGGGCAGGGTCCTGTACTCCATTTTTGAAAGTACTGTGTTGAGGACAGTAGTAGTCACAAGTCTGGACTCGTGTGGAGTGTGAAGACCTTTTACGATCTGATTTTCCTTGTTGGATCCTTCATGATCCTTGTGAGTTTTTGAGGGGGAATTTGCTTGGGTAGTATACTGATGTGGGGTTGTATGATCACGAGCTCGGATCTAGCTCGATGGAGGCGGTTTCCAGCAAAGTGAACGAAAAACAGAGGGGGAAAACGAAGAACACAAAGTCGGCCAAGGGAACCTCCTCACTACGAGGTGAGGCAATGCCCTTGAAAATGCCTGGGAAAGGAAATGGGATCTAGCACCTCTTGACTACAAGGTCAAGCAATACTAGATTTTATGTTTGGATCCTCTTGCCTGGATCACTAGGGAAATGGAAATGCAAGAATGGAGAACACAAAAGCCGATGTCTCACTGTGGAGAGTTTCAGCCGAATTGCTTAATTCAATAATATGTTCTAGGTTACAATGGTGGCTGCCACTTAGCTTAAATAGTGAAGAGAAATGGAAGAAGCAAAAGGAGTATTTCGGCTGTGCATGCATGCAGAAAGCATATAGTACTTTTGCATGCATGCAGTGCGAAAAGCTTCCAAAAAGACAAAAATGTAAGGCTAGCCTAAAAGTATTCAGATGTCCTTTGTGTAAAGTGGATATTTGTCTTCCCAAGCATCGGCAGAGAAAGGACACCTTGTGTCGGGCTTGGTCGGTCAACTGGCTAAGTCTGGAGGCTTCGTGGAATGCCTTCGCCAGGGACCTTCGCGAGAATGCCTTCGCCGGGCGCCTTCGCGGGAATGCCTTCACTTGACGCCTTTGCGGGATTGCCTTTGGCTGAGGCCTTCGCCTGTGTCAAGTGTCCGCGTACCAAGGCTTTGCTGCTTCCTTCTTCAAGAACGCTTATGCTCAAGACTCCAAAGGGCTTCGCACACTCTTCGTCCAATGCGATGCCGAGATGGCGAAGCTGTAAGGCCTTCGCTCGAGACTCCTCTTGATCGTCCTGCGCCATGAGCCTCATGAAAGCGTTGAGGTTCGCTTGAACTTGTTTAAGTCTGGACCTGGTCATGGGTCCGCCAAGGCCTTGGAGTGGATCGGGGGTCGCGCGTGCTTGATTTTGCGGACCATCTTGAACTTTAGGATCTTTTGGGGCGATGTCCACATCATACTCTCCCTCTTCGAAAGAATCCGTCCGCGGATTCTCAAAATCTGCATGTCCTTCAAAGGGAGCCAAATCACAAACGTTAAAAGTTGCATGTACGTTATAAGAGCCGTCGCAAGGTAAGTCAAGTACATAAGCATTTTCTCCAATTTTCTTAGTGATTTGGAAAGGGCCATCGCCTCTTGGCGCAAGTTTGTTTTTCCTAGTCTGGGGAAATCGGTTCTTTCTTAAGTGTAACCATACCCAATCCCCAACTTGGAAACTCCTAAATTTTCTGCCCTTATTAACCCTTCTTGCATAAGATTCATTAATTTTCTCAAGTTGCTTGTGAACCTTAGCATGCAAGTCCTTCATGTGTTGGGCTTTCTCTTTCCCATCTACATCCACCTGTTCAATATAGCCTAATGCGACTATGTCCAAAGGAGTTAAAGGGTTGAAGCCATATACGATCTCAAAGGGACTATGGGATGCAGAGGAGTGGTAGGCTCGGTTATACGCAAACTCTACATGGGGTAAGCACTTTCCCCATTCTTTCAGATTTTTCCTAAGGAGGGTGCGCAAGATAGTGGTGAGGGTCCTATTAGTCACTTCGGTTTAGCCATCTGTTTGAGGGTGACTTGATGTGGAGTACATCAGACTTGTGCCTAACCTAGACCAAAGGGTTCGCCAAAAATGACTTAGGAACCTCGAATCCCTATCGCTAACAATGGATCGCGGGAGGCCATGATATTTAACAATGTTACTAAAGAATAAATCAGCCACATGCGATGCATCTTTAGTTTTATGACATGCGATGAAATGGGCCATCTTGGAGAACCTATCGACTACCACAAATATAGCATCATGTCCATGCGATGTCCTAGGCAAACCACTTATAAAATCCATGCTTATTTCAACCCAAGGAATAGAAGGCGTAGGAAGAGGGGTGTACTTCCCTTTCGGTTGGAGAGTCGTCTTGGCTTGGTGGCATGTGACACATCTGGCGCAGGCCTTGGTGACGTCCTTCTTCATGCCGGGCTAGAAGAAGTTCTCCTTAACGGCCTCAAGAGTCTTCTGGACACCGAAATGCCCCATGAGACCGCCTCCATGTGCCTCTTTGATGATGACTTCGCGCATGGATCCTCTTGGAACGCACAACCTTTTCAACTTGAACAGGAAGCCATCAAAAATATAGTAGCCTTTTTGGCTACCTTTAACACAGTTGGCAAATATTTCACCAAAATCCGCGTCATGTTCATACATGCCCTTTAATCCTTCAAAACCAACAATCTTTGTATCGAGAGTCATGAGTAATGCATATCTCCTAGAAAGTGCATCAGCAACAACATTTTCTTTGCCCTTTTTATATTTAATGACATAGGAGAAAGACTCGATGAACTCTACCCACCTAACATGCCTTTTGCTCAAATTTCCTTATCCTTGAAGATACTTCAAAGACAAGTGGTCCGTATGAATTACAAATTCCCTAGGCAGTAGGTAATGACTCCATGTTTGTAATGACCTCACAAGAGCGTATAGCTCTTTGTCATATGTGGAGTAATTCAGGGTTGCTCCACTTAACTTTTCGCTAAAGAAGGCGATGGGGCGACCTTCTTGGTGCAAGACAGCGCCGATGCCTATCCCACTGGCATCGCACTCTACTTCGAATACTTTGTCAAAATTGGGCAAAGTAAGCAGGGGTGCATTTGTCAGTCGAGATTTTAGTTCGTTAAAAGACTCCTCTTGTGATCTACCCCACTCAAATGCGACATTTTTCTTAGCTAACTCATGCAAGGGGGCAGCGATGGAAGAGAAATCCTTAACAAACCTCCTATAAAAACTAGCAAGTCCTAAAAAGGACCTTACTTCAGTTAATGAATTAGGAGTAGGCCATTCCCGAATGGCACTGATCTTACTTTCATCTACTTTGACACCCTTCGCACCCACTACATATCCAAGAAAGTTAACTTCCTGGGATGCGAAGACACACTTTTCAAACTTGGCATACAGTTTTTCTAACCTAAGCGTGTCGAGGACTTGCCTCAAGTGCTCAACATGATCCTCATGGTTCTTAGAATAAACTAGTATGTCATCAAAGTATACTACCACAAACTGCTAGATGTTGGCACGTGGCGCTTCAGGAGCCGATTACGCTTAATAGCATTTTTTCATTTCGGCGGGCTTATAAAAGCGTGTTTGGGAAGATTGAAACTGTTCCTCTTCACTTTCACATTTCCTTATTTTCGCTCTGAGTAGACTTTTTGCACCGCACGCCAACCGAGCCCGGTTGCGGAGGCGGGGCGCCGGACGCCGAGCGGAAGCCGGAATGATATGGAATGGCAGTCCATCGAGACCCGCGCGTATGTGACCCAAAGAGCGAAAGGATTATGGAAGCAACCTAACAAAGATTTCGTACATACAACCAAAAATAAAATCCAAACATACAATTCATGCATTAGCAACAGAGTAAGCCCCGCCCTCCGTGGACGAGTGCTTACGCACCAAAACATATATACATACAGAATTCACAGAACCTAAAGTGTCTAGTGTTACGGTCACCCCGAGCGGGTTGCGACCAAGTGACCCGGGGCTCCGGTTTTGGCCTGCGGGTCACGTTTTTCGGCGTTCAGACGGCTCCCGAGCCCAATCCGAGTATCATTTTGGTGAACCCTTCCGTATTTGAGGTCGTGTGGGTCCCCCGGACGTTTCCGCCGAAAATATTTTTACGCCGGGGGTTGTCGGGTCGCCTCGGGACGTACAGGCGGGCTCGTTAGCGCTCTCGAGATCTCATTTTGAGAAGCCGTTTGTAGTTTTGGAGTCGTGGTGACGTCCGGAGGTGTTTGTGGAGTTTAATATTTGGGGCGGGACGTTGGTTCAGGGCGACTCCCGGGGCTCGGGACGGGCATCCCGGGGCTCGGGATGGAAATTTTCTGACGGCTTTGGGGTAAGTTGTGTTATAATTTAAGATGGAATTTATGGGTATTTTTGTAGAATTTTGGAGTGACGGAATTTCGGTTCAGGTTGTCACGCTCGCACGTCGGGTTTTGGTTCGGGTTCAGCGAGCTCGGTAGGACACTCCGGAAAGGTAAATGAACTTCTGAAAAATGTTCTGTGAATGTTATAATATTCTGAGGGTTGTGTCCAAGTTTCGTTAATTTTGGAATTCGGTAATTATTTTTGGGCAAAAAGAATTGGAACTTTCGGAAAAATTGGGAGTAATTGGAACTTGGTTGCAAAATTAATAATTTGGAGCATGGGCAGCAGCAGCTTATTCGGCAGCATTGGGAGACATGAGGGACACATGTCTTTATGTTATTTAAAGTGGGAGAGTATGGGTTAAATGGGAGAAAATATAAAAGGGCTAATATTACATAAAATGAGTTAGAAAAATCATTTTCTTCTTCTTCTTCTTCCTTCTTCTCATCCGCCATTTTCTCTCTTCTTCAAGCTTCTTGGTGTTCATCATCTTTGGCTGAAATTCAACAAGGGGTTGGCTCCAACCATTGGTAAGCTTCCTTCCTTCTTCTCTTTTCAAGTTGGTAACATGTTTTGGTGGAGAAAAGAGAGCTAAATTTGGAATTCATGGTTGTTCTTCACTACATGATTGAGTGATCCTCTCCCTCCCATCTTTTAGTATGTTGTTCTTGGGCTTGAGGGGAGTAGGAATCTAGGGTTGGATGTTGGAAAAACTCCATGGAAGAGGGAACCTAGGTTTGGCCGAAATTTTGGGATAATTTCCAAAATGGTGTATGTTTGTTATCTTGTTTCATGCTTCAAGTATGTTAGTCCTAGCATGATTCTAAGACTATCTATGGTTTTAATTTGATGGAAAACAAGTTGAGGGAAAAAGCCCTCTTTGGCCGAATTATTAGTGAAGAAATTGTGGTTGTTTAGGTGAAATTGGTTAGTGATCTTGCTTAATAATTGCAATTGGTGATTAAAGAGTGCTAATGGAACTTTGTTTGGATTGAAATGGAAGTTGGGTGAGAAATCCCCATCAAGGCCGAATTATTCAAAATTGGGGTTTTGTTGTTTTGATGCAATTGGTTAGTAAGTTTGGTTAGGAAGTGGAATTGGTGATTAGTGTGATTAATTAGAAGCTTGAATGGTTTGATTTGGAGGTGTGGTGAAAAATTGGTTAAGGGCCGAAATGTTCAAGTGATTCTTTTTCTATGTTGGTGATGTGTGTTGATTGAATTGGATGCTAAATTGGTAATGTGAGTGGAAGTAGGTGCGTTATGGTGTTTGAAATACCATTTTCGGGTTAGAAATGAGAAAGTTAGTTTTATACGAGTTTATCGGGAAAAGTGTCTGGAATGCGGGTTTAAGGGTTGGAATACGTTTGTGGGAGTTGGAATAACAAGGTTCTAGCTCGGTTCGTAAAACCGAGCTTTCTGTGGAATTTTCCGGGAAAGTGCGGGTTTGTGCGGAAATTGTTTTCTGGGGTTTGTTTGGATGTGTTCTGATCCAACTATGGTTGTACAGCTTGATTCTGCGTTGGTGGAGTAGTGCGGACCCGTAGGAGCCAAGTTGTGCATTTTCGGTCGGGAGTCGGGATTTTCCGAGTGTTGGGCTGCGGGGCAGCGTTTCTGAGGTAAGGGCTTAATTGGTAAAATGTATGTTTGTTCCGTTTCAAGGCCCGGAAAACCTTAGAGGTCCGGGTTCTTATTCTGTTCTGTATGTGTATATCAGGTATGATACTTCTGTTTTCATTTGTGCATTGTTATTATTATTTGTTCTGATTCTGTGACGAGACCCGTATGGTTGGAGAGACCACGGGTGCTCTTTGGTTCTGTTCTGTGTATCCGCACCAGGAGTGCCGATACTTCTGATCTGTGTCCGCACTGGAGGGTGCCGACATTCTGTGTATATCCGCACTTGGGGTGCCGATATACTTCTGTGACCCTACGACAGTTTGGGGTTCGCGACCCGGCCGTACCGTGCTATCTGTTCTGTTCTGATCTGTATATTCTGACCTCTGCTGAGGGCTGTCGTTACGGGTCGTTCTGGCGGTTGGACCGCGTATGTTGGATTCCGATTTACGTTATACTTTATGTTCATATGTACATGCATATGCTGTGATATTCTGTTTTGCAGGTTCAGACTGTTGCCCTGTGGGCAAACTGCACTTTTACCTTAAGCCCTTACTGGGTCCTTTCGAGGACTCACCCTTTTATTTGTTTACCATCTTTCAGGCAGTCTGACAAGCAACCAGCGGAATAGAGATCCGCGGTGCTTCCTGACATTTTGGGTTCTGTAGCAGCAGCAGTACCACGTGCGGGAATTCTTGAGCGAGAGGCTTCTGATTCCGCACTTAGGTATATATATATAAGGATTTTGTTTAATGGCTCTGTAGCTGTAGCTGCATGCATGTAGGTCAGATCATGAATTTGTATATGCCATATGATCGGAAATATATTCTGCCTTTGATGCCTTCTGAGTCGAGGGCGGAGCCCCGACTTGCCTATATTGGATTTGTTATGATATGAATTCAGTGTTTCTGTGGTTGTTGCGATGAGCAATGTTTGGTATACCATGAACTGCTTGGTTGGTATTTTGTCGAGTTATCATGTATACTTGCCATGTATGGGTTCTGTAGGTTGCTAGTCGATACTCGTTTGTTCCGTATTTGAGCTCGATGCTCGCCGCTGCGTTTTCCGCCGTAATTCCTGTTTCCGACGTCGCGGCCGGCTCCGCCTCCGCAACCGGGCGGGGTGGCTGTGACAAGTTGGTATCGAGCAGTCGGGTCGAAGTGACCCAAGAGGTAAAGCATGGTTAGTTAAAGTATGGGTTGTGGAAGGCAAGTCATGCTAGTTCATGGGTAAGCTTTACAAGTAATGACTTGAAGGGCAAGCTCTTGGTTTACACCTCATTACGAAGTGGTTGATGCGGAGCCTGATCAACTCCTTATTTGAACCATTTCGGAATGCGTGTGGAGCGGTGGCGGTTCTTTGGAGCATTATGGAAGGTGTGGGTGTTATATGAAGTGATTCCGTGATTATAAGCATGATCGATTCTATGTTAAGGTTTATTATTTAGTTTCGGGATTACGAAAGAATCCTTGCATCATGCATTGCATTACACTACTGAGCCTTAGAATACTGCTGCTGGTTTTTGGATAGATGGGGAAAAGTTAGTTGATTTGGACTTTTGGATATGGGATAAGTTGGCTTTGGATGGACTTGGTTTAAGGGAATGTTTACTACACGCGAATAGCGTGAATTGATACCGGAGGGGCGGGACTGGGATCCCACACCTCCGTGGAATAGGATACGGGTTCAGCGTAACCCAGGGTCTGAACAACCACACTCACCGCCCCCGAGGCTTAGCTGTCGTAGGGACCCCTCTCTGATTTGGTATTACCGCCAGCCTAGCTGGTTCAGGGGCGGCAGTAGGCAGGGGAAAATCTGTTTATGCCACGGTAAGGGCATGTTGATCAGTGGTGATAGCGAGACTTTAGCCACCGCTCGCTACTGACTTTGGAATTGGTAAGTGAGTGACTCAGGAGCGTGGTCACTCGACACCTAGACTTCTCGTCGGTCCTATCAACGACGGGGAGATCGAGACACGAGACACCGGTCGACGAGGTTGGACTTTTGGAGAGGTTTGAGTTTGAATTTCCCCCGAGGTTCGGCGGCCGAGGAGGGCCGGAGGTAGTAGAGACTTGGTTTGCAGGAATTGACAAACTCACGGAGGGAGGCTATTCGAGCCGGTTGGCCGGGGAACGGCTACTCGGTCAGATTGCTTCAGTTCGAACCGGAGTTCGGATTGACCCGATATCTGATTTCTAGTGTCTGGCGATGTCTAGGACATTTCGCGGAAAATATTTTTGGGGCGGGGGTTGCCGTCGGACGATTTTCGGGATTCAGGCGGAGAAACGGCTCGGGAGTGACCCGGGTTTCAGATTTGCAGTTTTGAGGAAGATCTGGAGTCGGGATATAATTTACATTTTTACGTGAAGAAAAATGTTGCAGGCTCGGAAAATACGGTTTGGGCGGTTTTCGGGCTCGGGCGAGCCAAGTGTGACACTTGGCGAAATGTGATTAGTGGAAAGTATTGGACTTGGTCTCTTGTTATTTCTAGTGATTATGATTCACTATGATGTCAAAAAGGATGTCATGTGCAAAGCACATGACTTATTATTACAAGACTTAAGTTTTGGCAAGTCTTGCAAAAATGCAAACGTATTCTTCTTCCTTCTTCACTGCCGAATTCTTTCTCTCTCTAAAGCCACCATTGTTGTGTTTTACAAGCTTCCAAAGCTTGCTCTAGATTGCTTCTTGGTCCGAGAGTTCAACTGGGAAGTTGATCAGCAACTCGAGTACTACGTCTGTCTGAGGTATGGTTCGATTCTGTTGAGTATTTGGCAATATTGGAAAGTTGATGTTCTTGGCTTAGATCTGAGTTTTGATGGAATTGAACCGTTGGATCGTTGTGTGGTTCATATATGTTGATGTTGGGTAGGTAAGGATTAGGACGTTGGATCGTTGGAAACACAACACGGGTGAGAACTCACCTTTTGGCGAATTTTTGACTGATTATGTTGGTAATTTCTGTTGAATTTGATGTGTTCTGTGTATTGATTTGTGATTATTTAAGTGAATTCTTGCATGTTCTGAATCGGTTCTGAATTCTGATGTTTCTGCGGAAAACTGGAATTTTACCGAAATTCTGCCGGATTTTCGATTTTGGGTCGGGGGTGTAGTTTGGTAGTGTGGTTGGTAAAGTTGCTAATTCAGCTTGAATTGACAGATTCTGAGGTCCAGAAGGTTGAAAAAGAAAGGTTTCCGGGTTTGGTCGCGGGAAATTGTGTTTGAGATCCACTGCGGTCGGTCTTGCTCCGATATCTATTCCTCCTTATCGGATGCCTATTTACGAGATGCGGGAGTAGAAGAAGTAAGCGGAGGAATTACAGACAAAAGAGTTTCGTCCGACCGAGCACTTCGGCGTGGGGTGCTCTGGTATTGTTTGTTAAGAAGAATGATGGGACACTCTGACTTTGTATTGATTACAAACGGTTGAATGCTCTTATTGGGAAGAATAAGTATCCGTTACCGAGGATTAACGATCTTTTGATCAACTTCGGGGTTTGAGGGTTTTCTCAAAGATTGATCTCTGATCTGGGTATTTTCAGCTTAGGGTGAAGGTAGAGGACATACCTAAGACTGCTTTTCGCACCCGGTTTGGATACTTTGAGTTTACGGTCATGCCGTTCGGGCTGACCAATGTTCGGTGGCATTCATGGATCGATGCATCGGGTGTTCCGACCGTACTTGGACTCATTTCTGGTGGTTTTATTGATGATATTCTGATATATTCTCGGGATGAGGATTCGCATCGGGATCATCTGAGGGTAGTTCTGCAGACACTTTGGGAATATCAGCTTTATGCTAAATTCTCAAAGTGTGAGTTCTGGATTCGGGAAGTCACCTTTCTGGGACACATTATATCTGAGCATGGTCATGCTGTGGATCCGAGAGAAGGTGAGGCGGTTCGGGATTGGAAACAACTTACCACGGCACGGGAGATCAAGAGCTCCACAGGGTTAGCAGATTTTATCGGAGGTTTGTACTGGGATTTTCTATCCTGGCATCTCCGCTTACGCGATTGACCAAGAAGGGTCAACGATTTATCTGGTCTGATAGGTGTGGGCAGAATTTTCAGGAGTTGAAACGGCAGTTGACTAACGCTCCGATTCTGACTCTTCCAGATCCGAACTTACCGTATGTGATTTATTCTGATGCTTCCACATCCAGTTTGGGGTGTGTTGGCGCAGGAGCGTTTTGTGGTAGCTTATGGGTCGAGGCAGCTGCGACCGCATGAGCTGAACTGACTGATACATGATCTGGAGTTGGCTGCAGCGATTTATGCGTTGAATCATTGGAAGCATTATCTGTTTGATAGTAAATTTCAGATTCTTACCGACCATAAGAGTCTGAAATATCTGTTTACACAGAAGGAGCTTAGCATGAGGCAGCGCAGATGTCTCGAATACATTAAGGACTATGATTGTAGTATCGGGTACATCTCTGGCAAGGGCAACACGGTTGCCGATGCACTGAGCAGGAAGTATACCGGCTTAATTAAGGGAGGAAATGTTGGTGACCGATCTGAGGAGAGTGATCTGACGTGCCTTTGGCACAGGTGGCAGCTCTGGGAGCGTACTCCGGGGTATACACTTACTATACATTCTGAGTGGCTTGACAGGATGCGCGAAGTTATTTGTTACCGGGAAGATAAGGGTTTAGTTGTTTCGACGTATAGGCGAGGATTGCTATACTTCCGAGATTGCCTTTATGTATCTGAGGATCAGGAGTTCAGGATTGAGATTTTAGAGGAGGCACACTCGAGCAGTGTGAGCATCAGGAACCGGCAGGGACACTGCAGACTTTGCCATTCCAGTCTGGAAGTGGGGTAATGTTACTTTGGACTTTCTGACTGCACTGCCCCTGACACGGTCTCGCCATGATGTTATCTGGGTTATTGTGGATCAGCTGATAAAGTGCGCACACTTTCTGCTTATTCGGGTCATAGACCCTCTGGAGAAGCTTGCCGGCTTTACATCAGGAAAATTGTACGTTTGCATGGAGTACCAGACTCCATTGAATCTGACCGTGATCCGCGTTTCACAACACGGTTACGGGTTGCTTTTCATGAAGCATTGGGCACGCGACTCCATCGAATACTGACTTATCACCCACAGACGGACGGACGGTCGGAGCGGGTGATTCGATATCGGAGGATATGTTGCGAATCTGTATTTTGGATTTTGGAGGAGTTTGGGACTAGCGATTGCGTTGATAGAGTTCTCGTACAACAACGGCTTTCGACTACGATTGGTGATACCATTTGAGGCGTTATGCGGGAGGAGGTGTATGACACCATCTTTTTGGACAGATGCGTCGATGGGGTTAAGATGGAACCCGAGCTTTTGAGGAGTCTACGGCAAAGATCAGCGAGCGGATTAAAACCGCGACAGCACTGCTTATACGAACCGCCGCCGTAGGGCTCTTGAATCGGCGTTTGGTGATAGAATTTGATAGAATTTGGTGGAGGTAGCACCGTTCGGGAGACAGTAAGATTTGATAGGCGGGCGAGTTACCCAGTTATATCGGTTTTTATGAGTTTCGAGTAAGTTGTTAGGTTGGTTTTCCCCCAGCTGTTTCATTTTATGTGGTACCTTCGGGATAGCTGTTGTGGATCGGTTAGATTTAGGTTCGGTCTTATGCAGGGTTGTCTGGTAGAAATACCGGCAAGCTGTCTCGGGTGCAATAAGATGCACCGGAGGGTGGGACGCCGTGAGGCTCTGTATGGTAGTCTAAACTACCACTCCCGCCGCACTGATACGGTGGTCCGATTGTTCTTAGTTAGAGGAATGTTTATATTTTCGGTTGGTAGCGACACTGTCTGGTTGGTTCGAGCTACTCTTGGAGGACCAAGAGTTCTAAGGGGGAGAATGTTACGGTCACCCCGAGCGGGTTGCGGCCGGGTGACCGGGGCTCGGTTTTAGCTGCGGGTCACGTTTTCGGCGTTCAGACGGCTCCCGAGCCCTATCCGAGTATCATTTTGGCGAACCCTTCCGTATTTGAGGTCGTGTGGGTCCCCGGACGTTTCCGCCGAAAATATTTTTGGCGCCGGGGTTGTCGGGTCGCCTCGGGGCGTACAGCGGGCTCGGTAGCACTCTCGAGAGCTCAGTTTGGGAAGCCGTTTGTAGTTTTGGAGTCGTGGTGACGTCCGGAGGTGTTTGTGGAGTTTAATATTTGGGGCGGGACGTTCGGTTCGGGCGACTCCCGGGGCTCGGGACGGGAATCCCGGGGCTCGGGATGGAAATTTTCTGACGGCTTTGGGGTAAGATGTGTTATAAATTAAGATGGAATTTATGGGTATTTTTGTAGAATTTTGGAGTGACGGAATTTCGGTTCAGGTTGTCACGCTCGCACGTCGGGTTTTGGTTCGGGTTCAGCGAGCTCGGTAGGACACTCCGGAAAGGCAAATGAACTTCTGAAAAATGTTCTGTGAATGTTATAATATTCTGAAGATTGTGTCCAAGTTTCGTTAATTTTGGAATTCGGTAATTATTTTTGGGCAAAAAGAATTGGAACTTTCGGAAAAATTGGGAGTTAATTGGAACTTGGTTGCAAAATTAATAATTTGGAGCATGGGCAGCAGCAGCTTATTCGGCAGCATTGGGAGACATGAGGGACACATGTCTTTATGTTATTTAAAGTGGGAGAGTATGGGTTAAAAAGGGAGAAAATATAAAAGGGCTAATATTACATAAAATGAGTTAGAAAAATCATTTTCTTCTTCTTCTTCTTCCTTCTTCTCATCCGCCATTTTCTCTCTTCTTCAAGCTTCTTGGTGTTCATCATCTTTGGCTGAAATTCAACAAGGGGTTGGCTCCAACCATTGGTAAGCTTCCTTCCTTCTTCTCTTTTCAAGTTGATAACATGTTTTGGTGGAGAAAAGAGAGCTAAATTTGGAATTCATGGTTGTTCTTCACTACATGATTGAGTGATCCTCTCCCTCCCATCTTTTAGTATGTTGTTCTTGGGCTTGAGGGGAGTAGGAATCTAGGGTTGGATGTTGGAAAAACTCCATGGAAGAGGGAACCTAGGTTTGGCCGAATTTTTGGGAAAAATTCCAAAATAATGTGTGTTTGTTATCTTGCTTCATGCTTCAAGTATGTTAGTCCTAGCATGATTCTAAGACTATCTATGGTTTTAATTTGATGGAAAACAAGTTGAGGGAAAAAGCCCTCTTTGGCCGAATTATTAGTGAAGAAGTTGTGGTTGTTTAGGTGAAATTGGTTAGTAATCTTGCTTAATAATTGCAATTGGTGATTAAAGAGTGCTAATGGAACTTTGTTTGGATTGAAATGGAAGTTGGGTGAGAAATCCCCATTAAGGCCGAATTATTCAAAATTGGGGTTTTGTTGTTTTGATGCAATTGGTTAGTAAGTTTGGTTAGGAAGTGAAATTGATGATTAGTGTGATTAATTAGAAGCTTGAATGGTTTGATTTGGAGGTGTGGTGAAAAATTGGTTAAGGATCAAATTGTTGAAGTGATTCTTTTTCTATGTTGGTGGTGTGTGTTGATTGAATTGGATGCTAAATTGGTAATGTGGGTGGAAGTAGGTGCGTTATGGTGTTTGAAATACCATTTTCGGGTTAGAAATGAGAAAGTTAGTTTTATACGAGTTTATCGGGAAAAGTGTCTGGAATGCGGGTTTAAGGGTTGGAATACGTTTGTGGGAGTTGGAATAACAAGGTTCTAGCTCGGTTCGTAAAACCGAGCTTTCTGTGGAATTTTCCGGGAAAGTGCGGGTTTGTGCGGAAATTGTTTTCTGGGGTTTGTTTGGATGTGTTCTGATCCAACTATGGTTGTACAGCTTGATTCTGCGTTGGTGGAGTAGCGCGGACCCGTAGGAGCCAAGTTGTGCATTTCGGTCGGGAGTCGGGATTTTCCGAGTGTTGGGCTGCGGGCGCGTTTACGAGGTAAGGGCTTAATTGGTAAAATGTATGTTTGTTCCGTTTCAAGGCCGGAAAACCTTAGAGGTCCGGGTTCTTATTACATTACGTATGTGTATATCGGGTATGATACTTGTTTTCATTTGTGCATTGTTATTATTATTATATGATTACGTGACGAGACCCGTATGGTTGGAGAGACCACGGGTGCTCTTTGGTTACATTACGCGTATCCGCACCGGAGTGCCGATACTTCTGATCTGTGTCCGCCTTTGGAGGGTGCCGACATTACGTGTATATCCGCACTTGGGGTGCCGATATATACGTGACCTACGGCAGTTTGGGGATCGCGACCCGGCCCGGTACCGTGCTATACATTGCATTACGATCTGTATATTCGACCTCTGTGAGGGCTGTCGTTCTGAGTCGTTACGGCGGTTGGACCGCATATGTTGAATTCTGATTTACGTTATGCTTTATGTTCATATGTACATGCATATCTTTGTGATATTACATTTTGCGAGTTGATTGTTGCCACAGGGCAAAGCGCACTTTACCTTAAGCCCTTTCTGGGTCCTTTCGAGGACTCACCCTTTTATTTGTTTACCATCTTTCAGGCAGTCTGACAAGCAACCAGCGGAATAGAGATCCGCGGTGCTTCCTGACATTTTGGGTTCTGTAGCAGCAGCAGTACCACGTGCGGGAATTCTTGAGCGAGAGGCTTCTGATTCCGCACTTAGGTATATATATATAGGATTTTGTTTAATGGCTCTGTAGCTGTAGCTGCATGCATGTAGGTCAGATCATGAATTTGTATATGCCATATGATCGGAAATATATTCTGCCTTTGATGCCTTCTGAGTCGAGGGCGGAGCCCCGACTTGCCTATATTGGATTTGTTATGAGATGAAGTCAGTGTTTCTGTGGTTGTTGCGATGAGCAATGTTTGGTATACCATGAACTGCTTGGTTGGTATTTTGTCGAGTTATCATGTATACTTGCCATGTATGGGTTCTGTAGGTTGCTAGTCGATACTCGTTTGTTACGTATTTGAGCTCGATGCTCACGCTGCGCGTTTTCCGCCGTAATTCCTGTTTCCGATGTCGCGGCCGGCTCCGCCTCCGCAACCGGGCGGGGTGGCTGTGACAGTATGCCATAAGGCATACTCCTACAACTACAGAATATGCCCAAAGGCATAAAATTCTGAAATACTAGCAGAACAGAAAATGAAACCAAAACATATACTTATCTTACCAAAACAACAGAACCAAACCCTTACCTCAAAATCCAGAGTATTAGACCGATTCTGGACAACCTCCACACCGTGACCCGAAACTTAGAAACTTCTCTTTTCCTAACCTCCGAACCTCAGAATCTGTCAAACCAAGTTGAATTAGCATCCTTATCGACCACACTACCAAACTACACTCCCGACCCCAAAACCGAAAATCCGGCAGAATTTCCGTAAAATTCCAGATTCCCACAGAAACATCAGAATTCAGAACCAACTTAGGCAATGCAAAATTATACATTGACAAACATAATCCAACAAGCAGAACTGATCAAATCCAACCTTAAACCCTTCATTACCCGCCATTTTCCGATAATCCCGATTAATTGTAACTTTTCCATTTCTTAACCGAATTCAACGTTTCAAACTTCCATCCACTCCTAAATTCAACCCCAACACCATATTAACATCCAATTCAACCAAAATGAAACTCCAACATTGAAAAAGAATCATTCCAACATTTGGGTTCCTAACCAACATTTCACCCAACATCCAATTCAATCCATTCAAGCTACCAAACAACCATTCTAACCACCAATTTCACTTCTAAACCAAGAATGCTATCCAATTGCATCCAAAACAACAAAATTCAACTATGAACATACACCTAAATAATCGGCCAAAAGGGGTTTTTACCTCAACTTGTTTTCCATCAAATTGAATCCATACATAAGCTTAGAATCATGCTAGGATTAACATACTTGAAGCATGAACCAAGATAACAAACACACATCATTTTGGAAATTCTCCAAGAAATTCGGCCAAGCAAGGGTTTTCATCCAAGATGTGTTTTCCAAAATCCAACACTTGATTAACACTCTCCTACAACCCAAGAACAACATACTAAAAGATGGGAGGAAGAAAATCATCCTAGCTTATAGCTAAGAACAACCTCATCATTTGCAAAACTCCTCTTTTCTTCACTAATCTTCAAAACTAATGAGTAAAGAGAAGTTTGGGAGGTACTTACCACTCAAAGCACCCAATTTCTCTTTGATTCCAAGCAAGGAGAAGAAATTCAAGCTTGGAGGTGAGCTTCAAAGATGGCGGCAACAAGAAAGAAAGGAAGAAGAAGAAGAAGAAAAGAGATGAAAATGAGATAAACTCATTTTATGAAAATATTAACCCATATATATTTTCCTCACTTTAAACCCATTCCTCTCTTCCTAAATTAAATCAAGCCATGTGTCCATTCCCCTTCCCAATTCTGCCGAAAAATCCAAATGCTGCCCATACCCATTTTATTAATTTTGCAACCAATTGTAAATTAACTCCCTATTTTTCAGAAAGTTCCAATTATTTTTGCCAAAAAATAATTACCGAATTCCAAAATTAACGAAACTTGGACACAACCCTCAGAATATTATAACATTCACAAAACATATTTCAGAAGTTCATTTACCATTCCGGAGTGTCCTACCGAGCTCGCTGAACCCGAACCAAAACCCGACGTGCGAGCGTGTCAACCTGAACCGAAATTCCGTTACTCCAAAATTCTATAAAAATACCCATAAATTCCATCTTAAATTATAACACAACTTACCCCAAAGCCGTCAGAAAATTTCCATCCCGAGCCCCGGGAGTCGCCCGGAACCGAACGTCCCGTCCCAAATATTAAACTCCACAAACACCCCCGGGACACTCTCACGACTCCAAAACTGCAAACGGCTTCCCAAACTGAGATCTCGAGAGTGCTACCGAGCCCGCTGTACGTCCCGAGACGACCCCGACAACCCCCCGGCGCCAGAAAAATATTTTCGGCGGAAACGTCCGGGGGACCCACACGACCTCAAATACGGAAGGGTTCGCCAAAATGATACTCGGATAGGGCTCGGGAGCCGCCTGAACGCCGAAAAACGTGACCCGCAGGCCAAAACCGGAGCCCGGTCGATGTGATCACGGGGGGAACGTGATCACGAGCTCGGATCTAGCTTGAAGGAGGCGGTTTCCAGCAAGAATGGAAACGAAACAGAGGAAGAACACGAAGGAAACAGAGTCGGCCAAGGGAACCTCCTCACTACGAGGTGAGGCAATGCCCTTGAAAATGCCTGGGGAAGGAAAATGGGACCTAGAACCTTTTGACTACGAGATCAAACAATGCTAGGTATTATATTGGATCCTCTTGCAATGGATCACTAATGGATTGGTGGAGCAAGATTTGAGACCCACGAAGAACAATATGCGTACTTCCGCAAATATGTGTTCTTACAAAATGAGTTCTGCCTAATACTTAGGTTACAACCTCCTTTTATAGAAGGAGAAAGAAAGAAGTAAATAATAAAGGATGTCTTGACAAGGGAACAACTTCCTGGATCTATGGTAGGCGAAATGAGAGGTGGCAGCGGATGTGACATTGTAGGCTACCTGCTTTTGCGGCTCCCATTTCCCCATGAATTGCTTTCGGCGGGAAAAGGGAAGAAGAGGGCCTCTGCACAAGTTGAAGGGTTCGCCTGACTTGTGTATGGAAGCCTCTTCTGCTTGGCGAACACCTGGGCTTCGCTTGTTTCTGGAAATGAGGCACAGGGTCTTCGCCAACGACCATGGGGGTCGCAAAGAGCCAGGGCTTCGCAAATGGCCTTGAGTTCGCCCAAAAGGACCATGGGTTCGCCAGGGTCAATGGGCTCGCCAATAGCCACGGGTTCGCCGTTGAGGCTTGGCCTTGCCAAAGGCCAAGGGTCCGCCAAAGGGACATGGGTGCGCCACGCGCCTTGCGAGTACGGTCTTGTCTTAGGGCCTCGCCAGTACCCTGAATGTGGCTTCCTCCTCTTCTGAGCCTTCGCCAAGGGCCCTTTAGACCCTCCAGTGGAAAGGTCGCGCCTTGTCACAAAAATGGGGCTGATGTCCACATCATACCCTCCCTCTTCAGAAGAATCCGTCCTCGGATTCATAAGGAAATTGTCCCTACAAATCTTAAGACACCACAACAAACTTGAAGAAGCATCAAGGGTTAGTGAACTAAAAGCGTTAGACATCAAAGTTCCCTAAAAATAGATCAAGGAATGAGATGGACAATCCGCCCTTTCTCTTCGCTTCACTCTTATACTTAGCCTTAAGACAAGCCCACGTAGTTATTCCGGGATCAAATATGAGCCTTGGCCATTCATGGGCATGGCCCCAATGTACCGGGCCTAAGTCATGTCCCATAACAGACATGGGATCGCCAACTATGTCACCCAATTCATGCTTAATGTTAAGAGATGAGAGATTAGAAGCACAGTTACCCATGTTCGCTCTCTCCCTCTTGCTCTTTTCTTCCTTTCCGAGAGGGGGTGACACTTCCTTCCCGGACTGTTGAAGGCTTCCTTCAGCCTTACTTTCCACAGCGATCTGTACATTCAAAGAAGATAAACAAGGGGGTTGCAAGACAGAAATTAGTGGAAAAGTTGGGTCGGTTGAAGGCATGTTTTCCTCACTTCCACTATTTTGGCTCATGGAGCTTCCCTCTTGTTTTCTCTCTTCCTTCTTCTCAATCTCTTCTCTCGGATCGCTCTCTTTCTCGCTCAAGGTCTCTTGGACCGCCTCGCTTTTCTCTCTTTCTTCTTTTTCCTTTCCCCTCGTAATTTCTCCTTTCCTCTCAGTTATTTTCCTCTCAACCTTACCACCGGTTGCAGCTTCCTCCATGTGTCCTTGTAACATCTGGTCCTGGACCATAAGTACAAGTTGTTTTAGCTCATCAATGATAGTGGAGGAGCTGGGTCTTTGAGGCACTTCGGTGTTGCTTCGCCTGTTGGTCGGAAGGCGATTGGGGCGGCAAGCAAACTTGTGAGTGGGGGCCCTCGTTGGCTTTCGGTTGGTGGATGGGGAAACGCGAATGAGAGGGCTCAAGCTGGGCGTCGTACAGCTAGGATACGACGGAATGGGGGAATAATACGAGGATGAAGGGTAAGTCCTCCGGTGCTTGAGGTAGCGATAGCGAGGGGGGGTGTCTCGGCGATGGCAAGGGGTCGCCACCACTCGTTCAGGGTCTGAACCTGAGTAATACTCATATGCGGCAGGTATGGAGGATCAAATTCGAGAGGATGGGGTCGGTTCGGGCCAGGTTTCTTGGCCAAGGGGGTACTCTGAATAGTTCCCCGAGTATGTACGGTCGAGGTTACCTCCGCCCGAAATCAGATTCTTGATAACAAGGATCCGATTTCGGGTAGTAGTCCTCTTCCACATACTCCATTAAACTCAAGTTCCGCACATGTGAACAGTTTTGTGAAGCCTCGCTACACTCCCTTAGTGTTTACACTCTTCTCTCGTGTTTTAGAACACAACGGTTCTTTCAAGCTTCAAAACTTACCACCAATCTGCGATTAAGATCAAATGCAAACATGCAAAGAATATCCAAAGAAATCTTAGCAATGTCCGAAACAAGTAAAGCACAAAGTTCTAGTTACTCGAAACTAGCTTTTGAAGTTGGTTGGTGGTTGTGAAGTTGGAAGTGAGATAGAAAAGCCTTTCACAAACACAAAGTTCAGGTTTTGAAATTATTTTCGATCTGTGAGTCTTGTTTACTCCGAGTTTCGGATGAACTCTTCAAGAACACTTAGAACTTTTCCCGAAATTATGAACTGATCTGAATATTTCTTTTACGTAAACTTTTGTTCTTTTGCACACAGGAATCTCTTTTCTTTTTCAAATCCGAAATAACTCACAGATTTTATGAACCTTTAAGAACTTTAAACAAGGGTAACAAATATTCGGTTTCTCTCAAGAGATCATTAACCGATAACTTTTCTTCAAGTTTTCAAAAGAACAGCAAAGGTTTTAACTTGAAGAAAGTAAACAACTGATACGGTGGGATACCTCCGACAAGCGCTTTGGCTCTGATACCAATTGATGTGATCACGGTGGGGAACGTGATCACGAGCTCGGATCTAGCTTGAAGGAGGCGGTTTCCAGCAAGAATGGAAACGAAGAACAGAGGAAGAACACGAAGGAAACAGAGTCGGCCAAGGGAACCTCCTCACTACGAGGTGAGGCAATGCCCTTGAAAATGCCTGGGAAAGGAAAATGGGACCTAGAACCTTTTGACTACGAGATCAAACAATGCTAGGTATTATATTGGATCCTCTTGCAATGGATCACTAATGGATTGGTGGAGCAAGATTTGAGACCCACGAAGAACAATATGCGTACTTCCGCAAATATGTGTTCTTACAAAATGAGTTCTGCCTAATACTTAGGTTACAACCTCCTTTTATAGAAGGAGAAAGAAAGAAGTAAATAATAAAGGATGTCTTGACAAGGGAACAGCTTCCGGATCAATGGTAGGCGAAATGAGAGGTGGCAGCGGATGTGACATTGTAGGCTACACCTTTGCGGCTCCCATTTCCCCATGAATTGCTTTCGGCGGGAAAAGGGAAGAAGAGGGCCTCTGCACAAGTTGAAGGGTTCGCCGACTTGTGTATGGACGCCTCTTGTGCTTGGCGAACACACAGGCTTCGCTTGTTTGGAAATGAGGCGCAGGGTCTTCGCCATCGACCATGGGGGTCGCAAAGAGCCATGGCCTCGCAAATGGCCTTGAGTTCGCCCAAAAGGACCATGGGTTCGCCAGGGTCAATGGGCTCGCCAATAGCCACGGGTTCGCCGTTGAGGCTTGGCCTTGCCAAAGGCCAAGGGTCCGCCAAAGGGACATGGGTGCGCCACGCGCCTTGCGAGTACGGACTTGTCTCAGGGCCTCGCCAGTGCCCATAATGTGGCTTCCTCCTCTTCTGAGCCTTCGCCAAGGGCCCTTTAGACCCTCTGGTGGAAAGGTCGCGCCTTGTCACAAAAATGGGGCTGATGTCCACATCACTTTGCGACAAAGGTACCTTGGCCTCAACAAGAGTGTGCTTGTAGATCACATTAGCATTTGCCCCAGTGTCCATGTAGACTCTGTCAATGTCCCATCCCGCAATACGGGCGGTGATAACCAAAGGGTCCGCGTGAGGTACTGCAACGGAGGTGCCATCGCGGCGATGCAGTAAGTGTGTTGAGGAGTGGTCAATCTGGTAGATCTGTCTCATGTGGCGACGTCTCGCCGCCGCGCCTTCACACTGAGTGATTACGTTGATGTGCCCCCTAGGTGGGGGAATTTCGACCAGACCTTCTCGATCTGGGTTTTGTTGGGAGCGACCCCGCCTGCGGTCCCCCTGTCTGCGATCCTCATGGTTATCCTCCCGCCTGCGACCCCCACCGTTGTGGAGCAAGAATTCCTTGAGCTTGCCCTGAGCAAGCATATCTCCTATCATACGCTTGAGCTCAAAGCAGTCCTCAGTGTCGTGACCTTTATCACGGTGATAACGACAATACTTGTTACTTGTCCTAACCACCTCCTGGGAGAGGGGGCGAGGCCAAACGGGAACCTCCCTCTTTTGTTCCAGGGCATGGAGGATATTGGTGCGAGATTCCCTTAGTGGGGGGAGAGTTAGATACGTCTTCTCTCTGTTGGGTGACGTAGGATACTGCCTCTGGGACCTGGAGTCCATCCGCGAGGGCTGTCCCTTCGCATCTGCTGTAGCGGCCCTTGCCAGCGGTCGAGTGACCTCCTCTGTGTTCATGAATCGCGATGCGGTGCTCAAGAACTGCTCCATGTTGGTGGGGGGGTTGGTGTGCACATCCACAAAGAAAAGGGATTCCCAGCGAAGTCCCTGGATGGCTGCCAACAGGCGAGCTTCCTCCCCCAGATTAGGGACTTGGATGGATTCCGCCTGGAAACGCTGGATAAACTCCCTGAGGGGCTCATCTTTCTTCTACCGTATCTTGAGGAGATGTCCCACCATTTTGGGGGGAGGTTTAGACACCACAAAGTGGTTGGAGAAGTTGCGGGAGAGCTCCTCAAAGGAGTCAAACCGCTTATCGCGGAGGGTGGTATACCAGTTGGTGGCGGCTTCCGTGAGTGTGGAGCTGAAGGCTCTACAAAGCGTGTTATCGTCCGCCCTCGCGATGGCCATCGCGGAAACGTAACGCTGGAGATGAATATCAGGGTCCGAGAGACCGTCATAGGCGTCCAGCTTAGGCTGGCGAAACTGATCTGGAAGAGGGGTCTCCAAAACCCGTTGAGTGAAAGGTTGGGTCCAGAGGTGCCCATCCTGGAAATATTATGAACACTGGCCCTTTCATCCCTCTTTTCCACTTCCTCTAATCGTCTAGTAAGCGCGATAAGTAACGACGAAGAAGGGTCAGGGTTACTTACTTGTTGAGGCGGAGTAGCAGGGCGTTCAGGCTGACTAGCCCGTAGCGTTCCAACGCTATCCAGAACGCCCCTGAGAGTGGTGGCGAGTGTTTCGCGCAAGTTATGAGCAACCGCCTCCGTGATTGTTTGCAGAACGGCCGGATCAAGGCTCGTTGGTGGAGTGTTTGGTGGTGGAGTATTGCGCTCCTGGGGCACGTTACGGTTAACGTGAGAGGAGCTTTCCTCCGTTGAATGAACAGAGAGTTCTCCCCGTTGTGGGGGAACGTTGGTCGGAGATGGTTCCGATCATGGTTCGTTGTTCGTGTTCATCGCGGGAGGATTCCTCCTTCCCTGACGGCTGTGCCTACTTGCACTCCGGGTAGTTGGCATGACTTGCTACTTGTGGTTTGTGATATGGGTTTATGATAAGAACTTTTTCGTTTCTTACGGTTCCCACAGACGGCACCAAACTGATATTCACGTTCCCAGAATAGGAGCGGAATCCCAGTTGAGTGGTTGATGAAGGTGTTCTTGAGACTCCAAGCTTGCTGTTCAGAGTAATCTGTAAAAGATAAGAGGAATACTCAGAAGTAGCAAGAGAGGAGTGGGGGGCGTATAGTAGCTTACCCAATTTAGGGTGGACATCACCCTATTTATAGAGTGATGCCAGGAGAAGAGCCTCCCCCAGTTGAAGCCCTTGGACAAGCTGTTTGAGATAAGTCTGTGTCAGACTGATTGGAGATAAGGCGGCTGTGATGATGAAGATCTCAGCAAACCGCCTTAAGTGATTCGTTTGTCAGAGAATGTCTGGCGTATGAATCTGGTGAAGATCTCCCAGGCTCGTGCTGACCTCCTTATTGGCTGCTTGATGTCAGATGACCAGGTGGTCTCTCCCAGTGGAGCAAGTGGCAGGTGAAGGCCTGTAAGGGGCGAAGGCCCAGATAAAATATGGCCAAATAAGGAGTGAGGGTCGCACGAACCTGAGTGTAAGGGCCTTATCTGGGCGGGACCAGTGATAGGCAAGAGGCGAGTTGAGACTACGGGACCCGCGAAGGCGAGTGAGATAGCAAGGGCGATATCTGAGATCACGAGGGTGAGCCGCGAAGGCCTAAGAGACGCGAAGGCGAGTGTGAGACATCGCCAAGGCGAGACTTGAGGTCCGCGAGGGCAAGACCTCGCGCAGGTGAGACTGGAGACCTCGCGAAGGCGAGACTGGAGACCGCAAGGGTGAGACCTTGCTCAGGCGGTATTGGAGACCACAAGGGCGAGACCTTGCGAGGGCGATACCGGAGACCACAAGGGTGAGACCTATGCGAGAGTTGATCCGCACCGGTGGCATGTTTTGACCAGTGCGGCGGTGTCCTTTTTCGAGGTGGGCCAGTAGTATCCTTGGCGGAGGGCCTTGTGGGCAAGTGCCTCCGCTGCTATGTGTGCGCCACAGTTGCCTTGGTGGAGGGTGTCCAAGATGGAGTGTCCTTCGAGAGTGCTGAGGCAGCGTTGGAGGGGAGCTACAAATCCGCGATGCCATAGTTGTTCATTAATGAGAACAAAGCGGACGGCAATGAAGCGGCGATAATGGGGTCCGCGGTGACGGCCTGAAGCTCGGCGATAATGGGGTCTCGCCAATCCATAATCGGATCTTGTGTTCCCAATGAGGCAATATCGACAGTCTCCGCAATCGAGGGGCTCGCGAGGGTAGTCAACGTGGAGGGTGTCTTTCCCTTGGACAGCATGTCTGCTGTGGTGTTCTCAGAGCGAGGAATATGGATGAAGATGGCCTCCTCAAAGTTGGTCCGCAAGGTGTTCACCAATTTGAGATATTTGCTTAGGGTGGCGTCTTTGCATTCGGCGCACCCTTGGACCTGGTGGACCAGCAGTTACGAGTCGCTGTGGACATGGAGGCGGCGAATGCCTGCCCGTATGGCGAGTTTGAGCCCCGCGATGAGGGCCTTATACTCTGCAACACTGTTAGTTACTTGCAACTGAAACGATACGCGAAGGGAGGCTTCCATACCTAGGGGTCCGCGCAGATATACGCCCCCCGCGGGGGATCCGAGTTTGGATGAGCCATCCACGAACATGTCCCATTCTGGGGGAATGGGTTGTGCCGCGGGGCCCTGCTCAGAGGCGGGGATGATGTTGACATCTGAGAATTCCGCAATGAAGTCGGCATGGGCCTGGCCCTTAATTGCCTTTCTGGACTCGTAGTTGATATTGAAGCCACCTAGCTCAATACACCATTTGGTGAGGTGCCCTGAATGTTTGGGTCGCCTGAGGATCTTCTGAATTGTGTGCCCTTGGAAGTAGGGCTTGAGCTTCCACGCTGCATATACCAGAGACAAGATAGCCTTTTGAAGAGGAGGATACCTGGTTTCCGTAGCCTGGAGGGTGTGGCTGGTGTAGTAGACTGGCCATTGCTTGGTAGCTTCTTCCTTGATAAGGACAGAGGCGACGCTCTTGTCTGAGGTGGCAAGATAGAGGACCAGGTCATCGCCTGGCCTAGGACACTTGAGTGCAGGGAGATCTTGCAAGTGTTGCTTGATTGAGTCATATGCGTCCTGGCATTCTTCCGTCCACTTGCAAGCCTTCTTCCTGCGGATTTGATCGAAGAAAGGTCTGCAGCGGTCGCTGAGTTTAGAGACGAATCGTCCCAAGGCCACCAGCTTCCCTGCCAGTTGCTGTACTTCTTTGAGCCCCCTAGGTGTGCGAAGATTGGTGATAGCTTCAATCTTTTTGGGATTCGCATGAATCCCTCCTTTGGAAATCTGGTAACCCAGAAACTTGCCCTCGCCAACGCCAAAGATGCATTTCTTTGGGTTCAACCGCATGTTATACTTGCGGAATTTGGAGAATGTTTCCTCCAAGTCTGCGAGGTGTGTTGAGGTGGCCTTGCTTTTAACCACTATGTCATCAACATAGGCCTCAAGATTTCGGCCAATTTGATCCGCGAAGACCTGATTCACAAGCCTTTGGAAAGTAGCCCCCGCGTTCTTTAAGCCAAAGGGCATCCTGATGTAGTGGTAGACGGCTTCGCCAGTGGTGAAGGCAGTTTTCACTGCGTCCTCTGGGTCCATAAAGACTTGATGGTACCCACTATACGCATCAAGGAAAGAGAAGACGTTGTGGTGGACGGTTGAGTCCACTAACTGATCAATAGGGGGTAGGGGATAGGGATCCCTTGGGCAGGCCCTATTGACCCCTTTGTAGTCTACGCAAAGTCGCCACTGACCACCTTCCTTATCCGCGAGGACTATATTGGCGACCCACTCAGAGTAGTGAACTTCCTTGATTATATTTGCCTTGAGCAGTTTTTGCACTTCTGTGCGTACAAAGTACACTCAATTTATGAGAAATAATAGCAGGATCCACACCTGGTAAGTCATCAGGACTCCATGCGAAGATGTCGTTGTTGGCATGGAGGAGATGGATGAGTGCTTGCTGGTCTTGTTCCTCCGAGTCTTTTCCAATCCGAAACTTCTTGCCGGGAGAAATTTCAACCGTCGAAAGCTTCGTCAAGTCGAGCGGCCTCGCCTGATGGCCCAGTCTCCTCCATGGGTGCTTTTCACTTAGGCTCTGACGGCTTGGGAAGCTGAGGAGGTCCTGCGAGGGCAGAGACGTAATTTCCTCTAGCCACGTTTTGATTGACGTAAATGTAGGCATCTCCCGCCGCGGTGTTGAATACCAGAGTTAGGGCCCGCACGTCGCAGCGGACGTGGAACTCAGTTTGCGTGTGTCGCCCAATGATGGCGTTGTATGGCGTGGGGAGATCAAGGACAATGAAGTCCACAAAACTAGAGTGGCAGACTTGCTTCTCTTCTTTGGTGATCCCCATCATCATAAAGGGGAGTGTGATTGTTCCCAAAGTTGGGATTTCCTCTCTTCCGACTCCATAGGTGGCCCCCTTTGCGGGCTGGATTTGCGATAGGGGCACCTTCGCTTCAACCAGAGTATGCTTGTAGATAACATTGGCATTAGCCCCGGTGTCCATGTAGACTCTATCAGTGTCCCATCCCGCAATGCGGGCGGTGATGACCAATGGGTCCGCATGAGGTACTGCGACAGAGGTGCCATCGCGGCGATGCAGTAGGTGAGTAGAGGAGTGATCAATCTGGTAAATCTGCCTCATGTGACGGCGTCTTGCCGATGCGCCTTCGCACTGTGTGATCACGCTGATGTGTCCCCTGGCTGGGGGAATTTGGACCAGATCCTCTCAATCTGGGTTTTGTTTGGAGCGACCGCGCCTGCGGTCCCCCTGTCTGAGATCTTCCTTATTGTTTTTCCGTTTGCGACCCCCTTCTGAGTCATGGAGCAAGAACTCCCTGAGTTTGCCCTGAGCAAGCATATCTCCAATCATGCGTTTAAGCTCAAAACAGTCCTCAGTGTCGTGACCCTTGTCACGATGATAGCGGCAGTATTTACTGCTCTGCCTAGTTACTTCTTGGGAGAGTGGGCGAGGCCACTTGGGGACCTCCCTCTTTTGTTCCAGAGCATGGAGAATGTTTGTGCGGGACTCTCTAAGTGGTGGGAGGGTTGGATACGTCCTCTCCCTGTTGGATGGCGTAGGGTACTGCCCTAGGGACCTGGAGTCCATTCGCAAGGGCTGCCCCTTTTGCATCTGATGTGGTGGCCCGTGCAAGTGGTCGAGTGACCTCCTCTGTGTTCATGAACCGGGACGCCGTGCTCAAGAACTGCTCCATGTTGATGGGGGGTTGGTGTGTACATCTACGAAGAAAAGGGATTCCCAGCGGAGACCCTGAATGGCTGTATGCAGGCGGGCTTCCTCCCCCAGATTACGGACTTGGATGGATTCCGCCTGGAAACGCTGAATGTACTCCCTGAGAGGCTCATCTTTCTTCTGTTGAATTTTGAGGAGGTGTCCTGCCGTCTTGGAGGGAGGCTTGGATACCACGAAATGATTGGAGAAGTTGCGGGAGAGCTCCTCAAAGGAGTTAAATCGCTTATCGCGAAGGGTGGTATACCAGTTCACTGCGGCCCCAGTGAGTGTGGAGCTGAAGGCCCTACAAAGGGTGTTGTCATCCACCCTCGCGATGGCCATCGCGGAGACGTAACGTTCTAGGTGAATATCCAGATCTGTCAACCCGTCGTAAGCATCCAGCTTGGGCTGGTGAAACTGATCTGGAAGGGGGTCTCCAAGGCCCGCTGAGTGAAAGGTTGGGTCCAGAGGTGGTCCAAACACATCCTGGAGATGTTATGAACACTGGCCCTCTCTTCCCTCTTCTCCATTTCCTCTAACCACCTAGTAAGCGCGATAAGTATAGATGAAGGAGGGTCAGGATCACTTACTTGTTGAGGCGGGGTGGCGGGACGCTCGGGTTGGCTGGATCGCAGCGTCCCCGCATTATCCAGAACTCCCCTGAGAGTATTAGCGAGTGTTTCGCGTTAGTTGTTGGCCACAACCTCAGTGATTGACTGTAGGATGGCCGGATCAAGGCCTGCTGCTGGAGAATTTGGTGGTGGAGTGGTGCGCTCCTGGGGCACGTTACGGTTAATGTGGGAGGAGCTTTCCTCCGTTGAATGAACCGAGAGTTCACTCGGTTGTGGGGAACGTTGTTTGGGAGGCTTCCACCGTGGGTCGTTATTTGTGACCGTCACAGGTGGATTCCTCCTCCCCTGGCGACTGTGCCTACTCGTGCTCCGGGTAACCGGCATGACTTACTTGTGGTTTGTGATATGGGTTTTATGATGAGAACTTCGTTTCCCACAGACGGCGCCAAACTGATAGTCACGTTCCTGAAGGCAGGGGCGGACTCTCAGTTGAATGGTTGATGGTGTTGTGTTCTTGAAGACTCTAAGCTTGCTGTTCAGAGTAATCTGTTGAAGCCTTGGCCAGGCTGTGATGCCAGGAGAAGAGCCACCTCCAGTTGAAGCCTTGGCCAGGCTGTGAGACGAGTCTATGATGATGAGGAAGGCAAACCGCCTTAGGTGATTCGCTTGTCAGAGAATGTTTGGCGTATGAATCTGGTGAAGCTCACTCAGGCTCGTGCTGGCCTCCTCATTGGTTGCTTAATGTCAGATGACCAAGTGGCCTATCTTTTAGTTGTCCAAGTAGCAGGCGAAGGCCTGTAAAGAGCGAAGGCCCAGATAAAGGAAAGCCAATAAAGGTGTAAGGGTCGCACGAACCTGAGAGCAAGGGCCCAGTCTGGCGGGTCCAGTAAAGGCGTGAGAGATCTCGTGAAGGCGAGTAAGGCCGCAAGGGCGAGACCTGCGAAGGCATATGAGACCACGAGGGTGAGACCTGCGAAGGCATAAGAGACCCGCGAAGGTGAGACCCGCAAAGGCATTAGAGACCCAAGAAGGCTGGCAGGGAGACTACGAGGAGTAAGACCTCGCGCAGGCGATATTTGAGACTACGAGGAGTAAGACCTCGCGCAGGCGATACTTGAGACCGCGAGGAGTAAGACCTCGCGCAGGCAATACTCGAGACCGTGAGGAGTAAGACCTCGTGCAGGTGATACTTGAGACTGCGAGGGTGAGACCCCATGAAGGCGATTTGGGAGACCGCGTAGGCGATCTGGGAGACCGCGAAGAGCAAGACCTCGCGTAGGCGAGCTGGGAGATAGCGAGGGGCAAGTCCTCGCGCTGGCGAGATTCGCGGAGCTGTCTGTTTCTGATGTGATGCGAGGACACATTTGCTTGGGTAGTGTACCACTAAGGTGGTGAATAAGGTGTGTGTGTCATAAAGAAGGAAGTATATAAGGTGGAAATGAGAAGAAAAGCCATTTGGCTATTTTTCTTCCTTCCCTCATCACCGTCTGCCAAGCCTCTCTTTTTCTCTACCTCTCTAGGGTTCATCTTGCAAGGGCTTAAGGAAGGGTTAATCTTGGTGTTAAGCTTGAGGTAAGCTTGTTCTCTTTATGGATTAGTAAGTTTGGTGAATGATTTTTGGGTGAAAGTTTAAGTTGAAACCGAAATCATGTATGCCTTTGCTACATGATGTGTTCCTCTTCTTGATTCCACATGGAAGGTTTAAAGGGGGATTATGGTGTATATAATGTACACCACCCTCCTTCCCTTCAAGAGGCCTTTTAATGGATGTTGGATTGAGGGGGAAAAGGCTGGGCCGTAACCCCAAGACCATCCATTCCGTTAGAAACAAAACAGTGAGGGGAAAAGGCTGGGCCGTAACCCCAAAGTGGACAATATCTTGGCACTATACACGGTCTGTAACAATTGGTATCAGAGCCCAGGTTGTACAGTGCACATGTGCCAGCTAGGACGCTGGGCTCCCTGGGGGGTGGATGTTACATCCCACATGGAAGGGTTAAAGAGGGATTATGGTGTATATAATGTACACCACCCTTCTCCCCTTCAAGAGGCCTTTTAACGGATGTTGGATTGAGGGGAAAAGGTTGGGTCGTAACCCTAAGACCATCCATTCTATTAGAAACAAAACCGTGAGGGGGAAAAGGCTGGGCCGTAACCCCAAAGCGGACAATATCTTGGCACTGTACACGGTCTGTAACAATAGGTATCAGAGCCCGAGTAGTACAGTGCACATGTGCCAGCGAGGACGCTGGGCTCCCTGGGGGGTGGATGTTATATCCCACATGGAAGGTTTAAAGGGGGATTATGGTGTATATAATGTACACCACCCTCCTTCCCTTCAAGAGGCCTTTTAACGGATGTTGGATTGAGGGGGAAAAGGCTGGGCCGTAACCCCAAGACCATCCATTCCGTTAGAAACAAAACCGTGAGGGAGAAATGGCTGGGCCGTAACCCCAAAGCGGACAATATCTTGGCACTGTACACGGTCTGTGACAATTGGTATCAGAGCCCGGGTAGTACAGTGCACATGTGCCAGCGAGGACGCTGGGCTCCCTGGGGGGTGGATGTTATATCCCACATGGAAGGTTTAAAGGGGGATTATGGTGTATATAATGTAGGTACACTACCCAAGCAAACGCGCTCTCGCGTCGCATCAGAATCTTACAAGGCCCCATAGGTCTCATCCTTGTGGTCTCCGATATCGCCCTCGCAAGGGCTCGCCCTTGTGGTCTCCAATACCGCCTGAGCAAGGTCTCACCCTTGCGGTCTCCAGTCTCGCCTTCGCGAGGTCTCCAGTCTCACCTGCGCGAGGTCTTGCCCTCGCGGGCCTCAAGTCTCGCCTTGGCGATGTCTCACACTCGCCTTCGCGTCTCTTAGGCCTTCGCGGGTCACCCTCGCGGTCTCAGGTATCGCCCTTGCGATCTCACTCGCCTTCGCGAGGACTCTCTTGCCTATACTTTCCCCGCCCAGATAAGGCCCTTACACTCAGGTTCGTGCGACCCTCACTCCTTATTTGGCTGTATTCTATCTGGGCCTTCGCCCCTTGCAGGCCTTCGCCTACCACTTGCTCCACTGGGAGACAGACCACTTGGTCATCTGACATCAAGCAGCCAATAAGGAGGTCAGCACGAGCCTGGGAGATCTTCACCAGATTCATACGCCAGACATTCTCTGACAAGCGAATCACTTAAGGCGGTTTGCTGAGATCTTCATCATCACAGCCGCCTTATCTCCAATCAGTCTGACACAGACTTATCTCAAACAGCCTGTCCAAGGGCTTCAACTGGGGGAGGCTCTTCTCCTGGCATCACTCTATAAATAGGGTGATGTCCACCCTAAATTGGGTAAGCTACTACACGCCCCCCACTCCTCTCTTGCTACTTCTGAGTATTCTCTTTATCTTTCCACAGATTACTCTGAACAGCAAGCTTGGAGCTCTCAAGAACACCATCATCATCAACCACTCAACTGAGAGTCCAGGCCTGCTTCAGGTACGGGACTATCAGTTTGGCGCCGTCTGTGGGAACGAAAGAAACGAGAGTTCTTATCGTAAACCCATATCACAAACCACAAGTAGCAAGTCATGCCAACTACCCGGAGTGCGAGTAGGCACAGCCGTCAGGGAAGGAGGAATCCTCCCGCGACGAACGCAAACAATGATCCACGATCGGAACCATCTCCGAACAACGTTCCCCCACAACGGGGAGAACTCTTTGTTCATTCAACGGAGCGGAGCTCCTCCGACATTAACCGTAACGTACCCCAGGATCGTAACACTCCACCACCAAACACTCCACCAACGGGCCTTGATCCGGCCATTCTACAAACAATCACTAAGGCAGTTGCTCACAACCTACGTGAAACACTCGGTACCACTCTTAGGGGCGTTCTGGATAGCGTTGGAACGCTACGGACTAGTCAACCTGAACGCCCAGCTACTCCCCCTCAACAAGTAAGTCACCCTGACCCTCCTTCGTCTATACTTATCGCGCTTACTAGACGATTAGAGGAAGTAGAAAAGAGGGAGGAAAGGGCCAGTGTTCATAGTATCACCAGGATGGGTTTGGACCACCTCTGGACCCAACCCTTCACTCAGCGGGTTTTGGAGACCCCACTTCCGCAGTTTCGCCAGCCTAAGCTGGATGCATATGACGGTCTCTCAGACCCAGACATCCATCTCCAACGTTACGTTTCCGCGATGTCCATCGCAAGGGCGGACGACAATACGCTCTGTTGAGCTTTTAGCTCCACACTCACTGGGGCCGCGGCGAACTGGTATACCACCCTCCGCGACAAGCGTTTTAACTCCTTTGAGGAGCTCTCTCGCAACTTCTCCAACCACTTTGTGGTGTCTAAACCTCCCCCCAAAACGGCGGGACATCTCCTCAAGATACGGCAGAAGAAAGATGAGCCCCTCAGGGAGTATATTCAGCGCTTTCAGGCGGAATCCATCCAGGTTCCTAATCTGGGGGAGGAAGCCCGCCTACTTGCGGCCATTCAGGGTCTTCGCTGGGAGTCCCTTTTCTTCGTGGATGTACACACCAACCCACCCACCAACATGGAACAGTTCTTGAGCACGACATCGCGGTTTATGAACACAGAGGAGGTCACTCGACCACTCGCCAGGGCCGCCACGGTAGACGCGAAGGGACAGCCCTCGCGAGCGGACCCCAGGTCCCGGAGGCAGTACCCCACGCCGTCCATCAAGGAGGGGGCGTATTTCACTCTTCCCCCACTAAGGGAATCTCGCACTAACATCCTTCATGCCCTGGAACAGAAGAGGGAGGTCCCCAAGTGGCCCCGCCTCCCCGTGAGGTCGCTGTGTCTAGTACCAAGTATTTTCATTATCATCGTGACAAGGGTCACGACACTGAGGACTGTTTTAAGCTCAAGCGCATGATTGGGGATATGCTTGCTCAAAGCAAACTCCGAGAATTCTCACTCCATGATGATGGGGGTCACAGACGGGAAAATAGTCAGGAGGATCGCCGTGTGAGACCGCAGAAGGGACGCTCCCACAGTAACCTGCATCGAGAAGGATCGGTCGAAATTCCCCACCAAGGGGGCACATTAGTGTAATCACACAGTGTGAGGGCGCAGCGGCGAGACGCCGTCATATGAGACAGATCTACCAGATCGACCACTCCTCTACTCACTTACTACATCGCCGCGATGGCACCTCTGTTGCACTACCTCACGTGGACCCTTTGGTTATCGCTGCCCGTATTGCGGGGTGGGACATTGACAGAGTCTACATGGACACTGGGGCAAATGCCAATGTGATCTACAAGCACACTCTTGTTGAGGCTAAGGTCCCTTTGTCACAAATCCAACCCTCGAAGGGGGCCACCTTTGGAGTGCGACGGGATGAAATCCCAACTTTGGGGTCAATCACGCTCCCCTAAATGATGATGGGGACCACCAAAGAAAAGAAGCAAGTGTGCCACTCCAGCTTTGTGGACTTCATTGTCCTGGATCTCCCCACACCATACAACGCCATCATCAAGGCCACACGCAAACCGAGTTCCACGTCCGTGATGTGCGGGCCCCGACTTTGGTTTTCCACACCGCGGTTGGGGATGCCTACATCTTTGTCAACCAAAACATGGCCAGAGGCAATTATGTCTCGCCTTGCAGGACCTCCTCGCCTCCGAAAGCCATCAGAGCCTAAGAGAAAAGCACCCATGGAGGAGACTGGGCGCCTGTGCGAGGCTGCTCCCGACTTGTTCTGGGCCTTCGACGAAATTGAAATTTCTCCGGCAAGAAGTTCCGAGTGGGAAAAGACCTTGAAGAGCAAGATCAACAAGCACTCATCCATCTCCTCCATACAAACAGCGACGCCTTCGCATAGAGCCCTCAAGACTTACCAGTGTTGATCCTGCTATTATTTATCTCAAGTTGAGTGTACTCCCGACTTTAGCCCGGTTAGACAGAAAACAAAGGGCATGGCCCCCGACCGTAAGAACTTTGTACGCACTCAAGTGCGTAAATTGCTTGAGGCAAATATAATCAAGGAAGGAAGGGGCCCTGGTAGCGCGGTCCTCTGCGATGACAAGTGGCTGGGAAGTAGCCCAACTGATATGATCACGGGATGATCACTTTGGCTCTGATACCAACTGATATGATCATGGGATGATCACTTTGGCTCTGATACCAACTGATGTGATCACCGGGGGGTTTCGTGATCACGAGCTCGGATCTAGCTCGATGAAGGCAGTTTCCGGAAAACGGAAACTGAAACAGAGGAAGAACAAGGAAACGAAGAACACAAAGTCGGCCAAGGGAACCTCCTCACTACGAGGTGAGGCAATGCCCTTGAAAATGCCTGGGAAAGGAAAATGGAACCTAGAACCTTTTGACTACGAGATCAAACAATGCTAGATATCATATTGGATCCTCTTGCAATGGATCACTAATGGATTGGTGGAGCAAGATTTGAGACCCAAGAAGAACAATATGGCCGATTCACGGCGGATATGTGTTCTTACAATATATGAGTTCTAGCGTTTACAATGGTGTCAAGATCCTTATATAGAAGGAAAATGCTAAAGGAAAATAATGAATGACTTGACGAGGGAACCATGTTCCCTGATTTAGGGTGGGTGAACTGAGAGGTGGCAGACGATGTGACATTGTAGGCTACCTGCTTTTGCGGCTCCCATTTCCCCAGGAATTGCAATTGGCGGGAAAAGGAAAGAAGGGCTTCTCCATAGTTTGAAGGGTTCGCCTGACTGGCGTATGGAGGCTTCTTCGGGTTGGCGAACACTTGGGGCTTCGCTTGCTTCTGGAAGTGAGGCACAGGGTCTTTGCCGATTTGCCATGGGCTCGCGGGAGGAGCTGATGTGAACCTGTAAACAACAAGATACCTTGAGGAGCAAGTAACTTTTAGAGCAGCAAGTTGGAGCTTTGCAGCCATTTTCTAAGTCTGGGAACATTTTGGGACTTCAATCTTCCAAGTGGTGCAAGTGACCAAATTAAAACTTGTATTGAATTAATTCCCTTTAATATTTTTAATTGTTGGGATGTAATTAAAGCCTTTTGGGCTAGAGTTTGTAATTATTAGTTTAGGGTATTGGGCTTATTACCCATATGTTAGTTTTAGGCAGCTGGGTTAAGTAGTGGGCTTAAGTGGGCTTATTAGTTTTAGGCTACCAGATATTAGATATTACGTTTTAGGTATAGGATTAAAAAACATCACAGGAGCTAGCAGACTCCTCAGAACGTATTTTTGAGAAGAAAATAGAAGTGAGGTTATCTTCAACCTTCTCTCGTTCTCACCATCGTCCTCGCCAAACCAGCCCCTGGGTTCGTGCATCCGAATCTAGGAATCATACCTAGTGTTGCTTGTCCACCGTAGCAAGAGGTGCTAGGTCCGCCATCGCCGCCGGCCGCTACTGCTCTGTTGCCTTGACGTCCGATCAAGGAGGTGGAGCAGGGCCACTTCGTTCTCCGCCTTTCAACATCGTCGTCACCTGAGCTGCTCCACAGCCGTCGACTACCATCGTCACCGACGCCAATACCGTCGTTCATCTTCAGCGAGCAACGGTCCAACAACAGTTCTCGATCGACGCCCACTGAGGTCGCATCAATTTGGTATCAGAGCATCAGTCGCCCGTTGAGGATTGATTCTCGAATCTGCTTGGGTTCGTATTCCTAGTTCTAACCTTTTTCTTCTTATTCGCCCTTGTCTCTGATTTTTCTGATTTGCTCCACAACCCAAAACACGCATTTTTTTCGTGTTTTATCTAGAAAACACATTCGGTTTTCCTAGATTAAGTTCTCTGTCTGTGGTGTTCTATGGTCACCTTATGTTGGTCGAATCAATGGGAGTGTTATGATTGAAGAGTTTTTGCAGAGAAAAAAAAGGGGAAATGTTGAACTGTGAGTTGTGGTACAAGTTTTCTGAAAGTAGATAAATTTTGAGTGTGACTTCCGAAAAAAAAAAACAGAGAGGCTACAAAGTTGGAAAAATCCTGAGTTGGGTGTTTGTGCAATTGAATCTGTGATTTCTTATTAGAGGCTGTGATCTGACTTTGAAGCTAAAATTGCAAGAGATTTTCGGTTTGTGTTGGTTTTGGAAGGAAAACACAAACTTAGAAAGAAAGAAAGGTTGGATGTGAGTTGTAACTTCGGTTGTTTTCTCTAAAAGGACACCACTCACCAAGTTTTAAGACCTGTTTTAAAATCCCAGCCCCTTTCTTTTGGCTCCCAACTCACCTAAACCTTAATCGTAAGTTTCAGAACTAGCCCTCTTCTTTGTTTAAGGGAAGGTCTTTCTCTAGGGATTGATTTTTAGGTTTCAGGTGCATGCCAACATCTATCTCATGGGTGAATGGAAGGCTTGAGGTGTTGTTGAGGACTTGACAAGGTTATGAGTGGTAAAAGGCAGTGTGATAACATCATTGCAAAAGCCAAAGGTTGAGTGAAACACGAGTGTGGAGTGGAAACACTTAGGGAGTGAAGTGAGTCTTTCACATTATTGTTTTCTTGTGCAGGTATTTGAATAGAAATGGATCCTTGGGCAAGTGAGTCCTATTCTAACTCTAATTACCATGAGTCCTACATGGATGACCCCTATGACCAGCCCCTTACTCTGAATTTGAGCACGATTACCTTGCTGGCCAAGATCCATACTTTGATCCCCCTGAACCATGGGTGGACTCCTATTCCCAAGATAGCTATTCAAGCACCTCTTACCATGACCACTATGCAGCCCCAGAATCTGACCCATGGTTTACGCCCTCTTCCCAAGACCACTACTCAGTTTCAGCCTCCAGACCATGGCTGGAACCTTTGGATTCTTACCCAGATCCTTACCTAGATAACCCATACTACTCCCAAGAAGCCCAAACCTATGATTCCTACCACCAAACACCAAGAAAGAAGCCACTATACCTTTCCCATTACCTAGCCCATAAAACAAAGAGAAGGTTTTGCCCTCCACGACCACACTCCTACCAAAAACCTCCTATGTATGCACCACCTCCCACCCAAAGGCCTCAACCCTTCAGCTCTAAGCCAAAGAGAACCCCAGCCTACAGAGATTCACCTCCACACCCTTCCTGCTTGAACCAACAGATCAGGTCAGCCCCAAAAAGACCCTCCTACCACTCAACAACCTCATATAGCCACCCTACAACTTTCAGCTCAAAACAAGCCTCAACAAGCACCCAAAAAGGCAGATCCAGTTCAGCCTCCTTTCATGATGAATTGACGCAGCTTTATGCTGAAAATATAAGCTCCAGTTCACGAAAACACGAGTATACTACAAAAGTTGGTAAGGTTGAGAGAAAATTAAAAGAGAGGAAAGTTGAGGGCCGGAGTGGAAAAGAATGTAAGGAGCCCAAAAACCCAAAAGAAATTGAAGAAAAGGGCTTAGGAAAAGAAATGGAGATGAGTGAACCGAGAGAAAATTTTGAGAGGAAAGAGGAGAGAAAACAAGAGAGCTACCATCAAGCCAAAGTGAGTGAGGAAGAGAGCAACCAGCCTCCAACCAACCCAAGTTTTCCACTAACTACTGTTTTGGAACAACCTTGTTTTTCTTCTTTGTGTGTGCAGGCCACTATGGAGGGAAAGACTGAAGTTTTCCTTGAAGAATTTGGAGAGAAAATGCCTCAAACTTTCGGCCAAGTGGAAGAATGCAAGAGGGAGGGAGCAAAGTTGGGTAACTATGCTTCTAATCTCTTACGTTTTAGCTTAAAACCTGATTTGAATGAACAAAAGCATGACTGTAATGAATGCATCGAATTGCCTGCTTTGTGTGGAACAGATAGAATGAACATGATTGAACCTAATTTCATGCTTGAAAATGTTTCATTCTATGCTAGGAAAGACTGGTACTTGCCAACTTTGTCTATTAAATGCATTGTTGTTGATGACTTGACTGAAATTGGAATCATAAGCTTGCTGTATGCTTCTTTTACTGGCCTTATCAGAGTTGACTTGATGAAAATGAATGGAAATAGCATGCTGGAATTGGTAGAAAAATCAATTGGAGTTAGGCTAGTATTTTACACCGGAGCAACTACTTGTAGGATGATGAGTATTGTTGGTAATGAACATGGGAATAGGTTGCATGACACTTCATTGATTGAACATGCTTTAAATTTGGAGACAAAGAGTTTTGAATTGAGCTTAGAAGACCCTTGTGACCCAACTGTGCATGAAATGAGCATGATTTATTCGCTTGAGAATGAACTATTTGATTCTTTTGATTTCTATGATAACCCACTGTTTGAAGAGAGAGATGGTATGAAGGTGTTAGAAAATGTTGAAGAAATTGGGTATTTTGGACCTTATACTTTCGGCCATGAAGTGAGAACAAAGAGGCAGGGAACCAAGGTAAGTAGAACTGAACCCACTCTTACACACCCTGGTTTTAAAATTGTTCTGTTTCAAATAGGACATGTTTACATTGATCATGAACTCTTCTTGCTTGTTAACTCATTAACTGAGCATGTCTTGGAATTTGATGAGTTTGACTTGCTCTTTGAAATGAATGACAAATGTTGTCTCTGTAGCTGGAAAGGATGAAAGTGGATGTGCTTTGATTGATGATCAGCTGTTGTCCATGCCATGTGCCTTGTTTGAGTGTTCCAAACGAGTCCATATGCTAGGATTTAAGGTGATTAGTGAGTCTGAAATGGTAGAACAGGATGAAAGGAAAGGAATTGTGTGTGGTTTTGAACCTTGTGCTTGTACTAGGATGAGAAATGTTTGTAAAGAGCATGATCTGTCTGAAGTTTGTGAAAACAGCCTGTTTGTTGGGAATGACATGAAGCTGAGGGATTTTCTTGAATGGTTTAAGTTTCACATTGACCCAGGACCATTTTTGGTAAATCTGTTGAGTAGTTTATTAAATGAGCATGATCACTTGAATGGTGTGTCTTTGTGCATGATCTGTCACAGCCACCCCGCCCGGTTGCGGAGGCGGAGCCGGCCGCGACGTCGGAGAACCGGAACTTACGACGGAAAGCGCGGCAGCGGAGCATCGAGCTCAAATACAGAACAAACGAGAATCGACTAGCAACCTACAGAACCCATACATGGCAAGTATACATGATACCTCGACTAACTACCAACCAAGCAGTCCATGGTATACCACACCTTGCTCATCGCAACAACCACAGAAACACTGAATTCATATCATAACAAATCCAATATAGGCAAGTCGGGGCTCCGCCCTCGACTCAGAAGGCATCAAAGGCAGAATATATTTCCGATCATATGGCATATACAAATTCATGATCTGACCTACATGCATGCATCTACAGCTACAGAGCCATTAAACGAAATCCTATATATATATATATACCTAAGTGCGGAATCAGAAGCCTCTCGCTCAAGAATTCCCGCACGTGGTACTGCTGCTGCTACAGAACCCAAAATGTCAGGAAGCACCGCGGATCTCTATTCCGCTGGTTGCTTGTCAGACTGCCTGAAAGATGGTAAACAAATAAAAGGGTGAGTCCTCGAAAGGACCCAGAAGGACTTAAGGTAAAAGTGCGCTTTGCCCATAGGGCGACAATCAACTCGCAAAACAGAATATCACAAAGATATGCATGTACATATAAACATAAGGTATAACGTAAATCGAATCCAACATATGCGGTCCAACCGCCGTAACGACTCAGAACGACAGCCCTCAACAGAGGTCGAATATACAGATCGTAATGTAATGTATAGCACGGTATCGGCCGGGGTCGCGAGCCCCAAACCGCCGTAGGTCACGTAACGTGTATCGGCACTCCGGTGCGGATACGCAGAATGTCGGCACCCCTTCGGCGGACACGTAATGTATATCGGCACTCCTGGTGCGGATACGCAGAATGTCGGCACCCCTTCAGTGCGGACACAGAACAGAACATACAATAATAACAATAATACATAAATATAAACAGAAGTATCATTACCTGTTAAACATATACAGAACAGAATAGGAACCCGGGCCTCTAAGGTCATCCGGGCCTTGAAACGGAACAAACATACATTTTACCAAATTAAGCCCTTACCTCGGAAACGCCGCCCGCAGCCCAACACTCTGAAGATACCGACTCCCGACCCGAAATGCACAACTTGGCTCCTACGGGTCCGCACTACTCCACCAACGCAGAATCAAGCTGTATAACCATAGTTGGATCAGAACTCATCCAAACAAACCCCAGAAAACAATTCCCGCACAAACCCGCACTTTCCCGGAAAATTCCACAGAAAGCTCGGTTTCACAAACCGAGCCTGAACATTGTTATTCCAACACCCATAAACATATTCCAACCCTTAAACCCGCATTCCAGACACTTTTCCCGGTAAACTCGTATAAAACTAACTTTCTCATTTCTAACCCGAAAATGGTATTTCAAACACCATAACGCACCTACTTCCACCCACATTACCAATTTAGCATCCAATTCAACCAACACACACCACCAACATTGAAAAAGAATCACTTCAACAATTTGATCCTTAACCAATTTTTCACCACACTTCCAATTCAAACCGTTCAAGCTTCCAATTAATCCCACTAATCACCAATTTCACTTCCTAACCAAACTTACTAACCAATTGCATCAAAAACAAACCCCAATTTTGAACAAACCCCTCTCTTGAACATTTCGCCAAATTGGGGGGTTTCTTACCCAACTTTTTTTCCATCAAATTGAAACCATAGATTGTCTTAGAATCATGCTAGGAACAACATACTTGAAGCATGATTCAAGAACACAAACACACACAATTTTGGAAAATCACCCATGAAATCGGCACCCCTAGGTTCCCTCCTTCCATGGAGTTTTTCCAACATTCAACCATAGATTCCTACTCCTCAAGCCCAAGAACAACATACTAAAAGATGGAAGGGAGAGGATCACTCTTTCAAGTAGACAAGAACAAACTCATACTTTGAAAACACCTTCTTTATCCACCCAAATCATGTCCTCAACTTGGAAAGAAGAAGAAAGGAGGAAGCTTACCAATTTAGGAGCTTTAATCCTTGTGATTTCAGCAAGAAAAGATGAAGAACTTGGAGCTTGAAGAAGAGGAAGAATGGCGGCAGAAGCTTGGAGAAGATGAAGAAGAAGAAATGAAATGAGTTTCTTTTATACAATTACTAATCCTTTTATATTTTCCCTTTATGCCCATGCTTCTCTTCTTTTAATTAAAATTGACCAAGTGTCCCTCATCACACACTCACACACACTTGCTGCCGAAACTGATTGCTGCTGCCCATGCTGAATACTTTTGATTTTTGTAGCCAATTACTAATTAGCTCCCAATTTCTCCGAAAGTTCCAATTCTTTTTGCCCAAAAATAATTACCGAATTCCAAAATTAATGAAACTCGGACACAATCTTCAGAATATTATAACATGCACAGAACATTTTTCAGAAGTTCATTTACCATTCCGGAGTGTCCTACCGAGCTCGCTGAACCCGAACCAAAACCCGACGTGCGAGCGTGACAACCTGAACCGAAATTCCGTCACTCCAAAATTCTATAAAAATACCCATAAATTCCATCTTATATTATAACACAACTTACCCCAAAGCCGTCAGAAAATTTCCATCCCGAGCCCCGGGATTCCCGTCCCGAGCCCCGGGAGTCGCCCGGAACCGAACGTCCCGCCCCAAATATTAAACTCCACAAACACCTCCGGGATATTCTCACGACTCCAAAACTGCAAACGGCTTTCCAAACTGAGGTCTCGAGAGCGCTACCGAGCCCGCTGTACGTCCCGAGGCGACCCCGACAACCCCCCCGGCGCCAGAAAAATATTTTCGGCGGAAACGTCCGGGGGACCCACACGACCTCAAATACGGAAGGGTTCGCCAAAATGATACTCGGATAGGGCTCGGGAGCCGTCCGAACGCCGAAAAACGTGACCCGCAGGCCAAAACCGGAGCCCCGGGCCACCCGGTCGCAACCCGCTCGGGGTGACCGTAACATTCTCCCCCCCTTATAACTCTTGGTCCTCCATTAGTAGACTGAACCAACCAGACAGGTGTCGCTACCAACCAGAAAATATGAACGCTCCTCTAACCCAGAACAATCGGACCACCGTACTGGTGCGGCGGGAGTGGTAGTTTAGACTACCATACAGAGCCTCACGGCGTCCCACCCTCCGGGTGCATCTTATTGCACCCCGAGACAGTTGCCGGTATTTCTACCAGACAACCCCAGACAGTACCGAACCTAAATCTAACCGATCCACAACAGGCTATCCTGGAAGACACCACATAAAACAGAAATAGTTGGGGGGAAACCCAACCTAACAACTTACTCTGGAAACCCATAAGAACCGATATAACTCGGGTAACTCGCCACGCCTATCAAATCTTACTGTCTCTCCGAACGGTGCTACCTCCAGCCAAATTCTATCAAATTCTATCACCAAACGCCGATTCAAGAGCTCTACGGCGGCGGTTCGTATAAGCAGGGTGCTCATTCGCGGTTTTAATCCGCGCCTATAACAATTTGATCTTTGCCGTAGACTCCTCAAAAGCTCGGGTCCCAGCTTAACCCCATCGATGCATCTGTCCAACAAAGATGGTGTCATACACCTCCCGCATAACACCTCATATGGTGCCATGTCAAACGTAGTCCAAAGCAATTGTTGTACGAGAACTCTATCAAAGTAATCGCTGGTCTCAATCTCCTCCAAAATCCAAAGTACAGATTCGCAACATATCCTCCGATATCGAATCATCCGCTCCGATCGCCCGTCCGTCTGTGGGTGATAAGTCGTATTCGATGGAGTCGCGTGCCCAATGCTTCATGAAAAGCAATCGAGAATCGTGCCGTGAAACGCGGATCACGGTCGATTCAATGGAGTCTGGTACTCCATGTAATCGCATAATCTTACCGATGTAAAGCCGGGCAAGCTTCTCCGCAGGGTCCGTGACCGAATAAGCGTAAATTGTGCGCACTTTATCACCGATCCACAAAACCCAGATAACATCATGGCGAGACCGTGTCGGGGGCAAAGCATCGAAAGTCCATAGTAACATTGCCCCACTCCTGACTGGAATGGGCAAAGTCTGCAGTGTCCCCGCCGGTTCCTCGATGCTCAAACCGCCGAGTGTGCCTCCTCGAAAATCTCATTCCGTAACTCCCGATCCTCGGTACATAAAGGCGATCTCGAAGTATAGCGATCCTCGCCTATACCGAAATGTCGGTAACACATAAACCCTTATCTTCCCTAGATAACTTCTTCAATACCAAATTCTACCTTGCGCTTCGCGCATCCTATCAAGCCACTCGTAATGTATAATAAGTGTAATAACCTCGAGCACGCTCCCGTAGCTGCCACCTGTGCCAAAGGCACGCGATCACTCTCCTCGATCGGTCACCAACATTTCCTTTCTTAATTAAGCCAAGATACTTCTCGCCAGAGCATCGGCAACCGTGTTGCCCATGCCAGAGATGTACTCGATACAACAACCATAGTCCTTAATGTATTCGAGCCATCTGCAATGCCTCAAATTAAGCTCCTTTTGCGTAAACAGATATTCCAGACTCTTATGGTCGGTAAGAATCTGAAATTTATTACCAAACAGATATTGCTTCCAATGTTTCAGCGCATAAACTATTATAGCCAACTCCAGATCATGTGTCAGTCAGTTCAGCTCATGCGGTCGCAGCTGCCTCGACCCATAAGCTACCACAAAACGCTCTTGCACCAACACACACCCCAAACCGGATGTGGAAGCATTCGTATAATTCACATACGGTAAGATCGGATCTGAAAGAGTCAATCGGAGCGTTAGTCAACTACCGCCTCAACTTCAAAATTCTGCTCACACTTATCGGACCAGATATACGCTTGACCCTTCTTAGTCAATCGCATAAGCGGAGATGCCGTAATAGAAAATCCCAAGACAAACCTCCGATAAAAATCCTACTAACCCTGTGGAGCTCTTGATCTCCCGTGCCGTGGTAAGTTGTTTCCAATCCCGAACCGCCCTCACCTTCTCTCGGATCCACAGACAGCCCATGTTCGAGATATAATGTGTCCTGAAAGGTGACTTCCCGAATCTTAACTCACACTTTGAGAATTTAGCATAAAGCTGATGTTCCCAAAGTGTCTGCAGAACTACCTCGATGATCCCGATGCGAATCCTCATCCCGAGAATATATCAATATCATCAATAAAACCACCGAAATGAGTCCAAGTACGATCGGAACACCCGATGCATCGATCCATGAATGCCACCGGAACATTGGTCAGCCCGAACGGCATGACCGTAAACTCAAATTATCCAAACCGGGTGCGAAAAGCAGTCTTAGGTATGTCCTCTACCTTCATCCTAAGCTGAAAATACCCAGATCAGAGATCGAACTTTGAGAAAACCCTCAAACCCCGAAGTTGATCAAAAAGATCGTTAATCCTCGGTAACGGATACTTATTCTTCCCAATAAGAGCATTCAACCGTCTGTAATCAATACAAAGTCAGAGTGTCCCATCATTCTTCTTAACAAACAATACCAGAGCACTCCACGCTGAAGTGCTCGGTCGGACGGAACTCTTTTGTCAGTAATTCCTCCAGCTTACTTCTTCTACTCCCGCATCTCGTAAATAGGCATCCGATAAGGAGGAATAGATATCGGAGCAAGACTGACCGCAGTGGATCTCAAACACAATTTCCGCGACCAAACCCGGAAACCTTTCTTTTTCAACCTTCGGACCTCGAATCTGTCAATTCAAGCTGAATTAGCAACTTTACCAACCACACTACCAAACTACACCCCGACCTGAAATCGAAAATCCGCAGAATTTCGGTAAAATTCCGCTTTTCCGCAGAAACATCGAATTCAGAACCGATTCGTAACATGCAAGGATTCACTTCAATAATCACAAATCAATCCACGTAACACATCAAATTCAACAGAAATTCCCAACATAATCACCGTAAAAATTCGACCAAAAGGTGAGTTCTCACCCGTGTTGTGTTTCCAACGATCCAACGTTATTTCCTAATCCTTACCTACCCAACATCAACATATATGAACCACACAACGATCCAACGGTTCAATTCCATCAAAACTCAGATCTAAGCCAAGAACATCAACTTTCCAATATTGCCAAATACTCAACAGAATCGAACCATACCTCGATGACGTAGTACTCGAGTTGCTGATCAACTTCCCAGTTGAACTCTCGGACCAAGAAGCAATCTAGAGCAAGCTTTGGAAGCTTGTAAAACACAACAATGGTGGCTTAGAGAGAGAAAGAATTCGGCAGTGAAGAAGGAAGAAGAATACGTTTGCATTTTTGCAAGACTTGCCAAAACTTAAGTCTTGTAATAATAAGTCATGTGCTTTGCACATGACATCCTTTTTGACATCATAGTGAATCATAATCACTAGAAATAACAAGAGACCAAGTCCAATACTTTCCACTAATCACATTTCGCCAAGTGTCACAGCTTGGCTCGCCCCGAGCCCGAAAACTGCCCGAAACCGTATTTTCCGACCCAGAACATTTTTCTTCACAGAAAATGTAAATTATATCCCCGACTCCAGATCTTCCTCAAAACTGCAAATCTGAGTCCCGGTCACTCCCGGGAGCCGTTTCTCCGCCTGTAATCCCGAAAATCGTCCGACGGCAACCCCGACCCAAAAATATTTTCCGCGGAAATGTCCTAGTACACCGCCAGACACTAGAAATCGATATCGGGTCAATCCGAACTCCGGTTCAACTGAAGCACCGACCGAGTAGCCGCTATTCCCGGCCAACCGGCTCGAATAGCCTCCTCCAGGAGTTGTCAATTCCTGCAAACCAAATCTCTAATACCTCCGGCCCTCCTCGGCCGCCGAACCCTGGGGATTCAAGCTCAAACCTCTCCAAAAGTCCAACCTCGCTGACCGGTGTCTCGGATCTCCCGTCGTTGATAGGACCGACGAGAAGTCTAGGTGTCGAGTGACCACACTCCTGAGTCACTCACTTACCAATTCCAAAGTTGTAGCGAGCAAGGTGGCTAAAGTCCCGCTATCACCACCTGATCAAAATGCCCTTACCGTGGCATAAACAGATTTTCCCCGCCATCGCGCCCGAACCAGCCTAGGCTGGCGGTAATACCAAATCGAGAGGGGTCCCTACGACAGCCTAAGCCTCGGGGTGGTGAGTGTGGTTGTTCGCACTCGGGTCACGCCGAACCCGTATCCTATTCCACGGAGGTGTGGGATCCCAGCCCCGCCTCCGGTACCAAATCACGCTATCAACGCGTAGTAACCATATCTCAAAAATTTCAGGCCAAACAGAATCCAGCATAAAAGTCGGTCACTCCTAATCTCTACCAAGCTAGCAGCAGTTTTCTAAGGCTCAGAGTGTAATGCAATGCATGATGCAAGGATTCTTTTCAGAATCCCGAAACTAAATAATAAACCTTAACATAGAATCGATCATGCTTATAATCACGGAATCACTTCATATAACACCCACACCTTCCATAATGCTCCAAAGAACCGCCACCGCTCCACACGCATTCCGAAATGGTTCAAATAAGGAGTTGATCGTGCTCCGCATCGAACCACTTCGTAATGAGGTGTAAACCAAGAGCTTGCCCTTCAAGTCATTTATTGTAAAGCTTACACATGTACTAGCATGACTTGCCTTCCACAACCCACTCTTTAACTAACCATGCTTTACCTCTTGGGTCACTTCGACCCGACCTGCTCTGATACCAACTTGTCACAGCCACCCCGCCCGGTTGCGGAGGCGGAGCCGGCCGCGACGTCGGAGAACCGGAACTTACGACGGAAAGCGCGGCAGCGGAGCATCGAGCTCAAATACGTAATAAACGAGAATCGACTAGCAACCTACGTAACCCATACATGGCAAGTATACATGATAACCCGACAAAATACCAACCAAGCAGGTCATGGTATACCAAACATTGCTCAACGCATCAACCACAGAAACCCTGAAGTCATATCATAACAAATCCAATATAGGCAAGTCGGGGCTCCGCCCTCGACTCAGAAGGCATCAAAGGCAGAATATATTTCCGATCATATGGCATATACAAATTCATGATCTGACCTACATGCATGCATCTACAGCTACAGAGCCATTAAACGAAATCCTATATATATATATATACCTAAGTGCGGAATCAGAAGCCTCTCGCTCAAGAATTCCCGCACGTGGTACTGCTGCTACGTAACCCAAAATGTCGGAAGCACCGCGGATCTCTATTCCGCTGGTTGCTTGTCGATCGCCTGAAAGATGGTAAACAAATAAAAGGGTGAGTCCTCGAAAGGACCCAGAAGGACTTAAGGTAAAAGTGCGCTTTGCCCATAGGGCGACAATCAACTCGCAAAATGTAATATCACAAAGATATGCATGTACATATAAACATAAGGTATAACGTAAATCGAATCCAACACATATGCGGTCCAACCGCTTAACGACTCAGAACGACAGCCCTCAACAGAGGTCGAATATACAGATCGTAATGCAATGTATAGCACGGTACCGGGCCGGGTCGCGAGCCCCAAACCGCCGTAGGGTCACGTAACGTAAGTATCGGCACTCCCGGTGCGGATACGCAGAATGTCGGCACCCCTTCGGCGGACACGTAATGTAAGTATCGGCACTCCCGGTGCGGATACGCAGAATGTCGCACCCCTTCAAAGGCGGACACGTAATGTAACATACAATAATAATAATAATACATAAATATAAATGTAAAATATCATTACCCGTTAAACATATACAGAGTGTAATAGGAACCCGGCCTCTAAGGTCATCCGGCCTTGAAACGGAACAAACATACATTTTACCAAATTAAGCCCTTACTCGTAAACGCCGCCCGCAGCCCAACACTCGGAAGATCCCGACTCCCGACCCGAAATGCACAACTTGGCTCCTACGGGTCCGCACTACTCCACCAACGCAGTAATCAAGTCAGTATAACCATAGTTGGATCGAACTCATCCAAACAAACCCCGTAAAACAATTCCCGCACAAACCCGCACTTTCCTAAAATTCCACGTAAAGCTCGGTTTCACAAACCGAGCCTGAACATTGTTATTCCAACACCCATAAACATATTCCAACCCTTAAACCCGCATTCCGCATACACTTTTCCCGGCAAACTCGTATAAAACTAACTTTCTCATTTCTAACCCGAAAATGGTATTTCAAACACCATAACGCACCTACTTCCACCCACATTACCAATTTAGCATCCAATTCAACCAACACACACCACCAACATTGAAAAAGAATCACTTCAACAATTTGATCCTTAACCAATTTTTCACCACACTTCCAATTCAAACCGTTCAAGCTTCCAATTAATCCCACTAATCACCAATTTCACTTCCTAACCAAACTTACTAACCAATTGCATCAAAATCAACAAAACCCCAATTTTGAACATTTCGCCAAATTGGGGATTTCTCACCCAACTTGTTTTCCATCAAATTAAAACCATAGATTGTCTTAGAATCATGCTAGGAACAACATATCTCAAGCATGATTCAAGAACACAAACACACACAATTTTGGAAAATCACCCATGAAATCGGCACCCCTAGGTTTCCTCCTTCCATGGAGTTTTTCCAACATTCAACCATAGATTCCTACTCCTCAAGCCCAAGAACAACATACTAAAAGATGGAAGGGAGAGGATCACTCTTTCAAGTAGACAAGAACAAACTCATACTTTGAAAACACCTTCTTTATCCACCCAAATCATGTCCTCAACTTGGAAAGAAGAAGAAAGGAGGAAGCTTACCAATTTAGGAGCTTTAATCCTTGTGATTTCAGCAAGAAAAGATGAAGAACTTGGAGCTTGAAGAAGAGGAAGAATGGCGGCGAAGAAGGAGAAGATGAAGAAGAAGAAATGAAATGAGTTTCTTTTATACAATTACTAATCCTTTTATATTTTCCCACTTTTTGCCCATGCTTCTCTTCTTTTAATTAAAATTGACCAAGTGTCCCTCATCACACACACACACACTTGCTGCCGAAACTGATTGCTGCTGCCCATGCTGAATACTTTTGATTTTTGTAGCCAATTACTAATTAGCTCCCAATTTCTCCGAAAGTTCCAATTCTTTTTGCCCAAAAATAATTACCGAATTCCAAAATTAATGAAACTCGGACACAATCTTCAGAATATTATAACATGCACAGAACATTTTTCAGAAGTTCATTTACCATTCCGGAGTGTCCTACCGAGCTCGCTGAACCCGAACCAAAACCCGACGTGCGAGCGTGACAACCTGAACCGAAATTCCGTCACTCCAAAATTCTATAAAAATTCCCATAAATTCCATCTTATATTATAACACAACTTACCCCTGTGAACTGTAAACAACAAGATACCTTGAGGAGCAAGTAACTTTTAGAGCAACAAGTTGGAGCTTTGCAGCCATTTTCTAAGTCTGGGAACATTTTGGGACTTCAATCTTCCAAGTGGTGCAAGTGACCAAATTAAAACTTGTATTGAATTAATTCCCTTTAATATTTTTAAGCCTAAGGATATTAATTTTTGGGATGTAATTAAAGCCTTTTGGGCTAGAGTTTGTAATTATTAGTTTAGGGTATTGGGCTTATTACCCATATGTTAGTTTTAGGCAGCTGGGTTAAGTAGTGGGCTTAAGTGGGCTTATTAGTTTTAGGCTACCAGATATTAGATATTACGTTTTTAGGTATAGGATTAAAAGGATCACGGCAGCTAGCTAACTCGGCAGAACGTATTTTTGAGAAGAAATTAGAAGTGAGGTTATCTTCAACCTTCTCTCGTTCTCACCATCGTCCTCGCCAAACCAGCCCCTGGGTTCGTGCATCCGAATCTAGGAATCAAACCTAGTGTTGCTTGTCCACCGTAGCAAGAGGTGCTAGGTCCGCCATCGCCGCCGGCCGCTACTGCTCTGTTGCCTTGACGTCCGATCAAGGAGGTGGAGCAGGGCCACTTCGTTCTCCGCCTTTCAACATCGTCGTCGCCTGAGCTGCTCCACAGCCGTCGACTACCATCGTCACCGACGCCAATACCGTCGTTCATCTTCAGCGAGCAACGGTCCAACAACAGTTCTCGATTGACGCCCACTGAGGTCGCATCCCCCAATTCATATTCAATATTAAGAGATGGGGGATTAGAAGCACAGTTACCCATGCTCGCTTCCTCTTTCTTGCACTTTTCTTCCGGTCCGAGAGTGTGTGGCACTTCCATCCCTAGCTCTTCAGGGTGCCCTTCAGTTTTTCTTTCCTCAGCGTTCTGCACATTCAAAGAAGAAAAACAAGGGTGTTGCAAGACAGAAGTTAGTGGAAAATTTGGGTCGATTGGAGGTATGTTGTCCTCATTTCCACTATTTTGGGTCATGGATTTCCCCTCTTGTTTTCTCTCCACTTTCTTCTCAGACTTTTCTCTCGGATCACCCTCTTTCTCACTCAAGGTCTCTTGGACCTCCTCACTTTTCTCTCTTTCCTCTCTTCCCTCTTCCCTCATAGTTCCTTCTTGCCTCTCAGTCGCTTTTCTCTCAACCTTACCATTAGTTGCAGCTTCCTCCATGTGTCCTTGCAAAAGTTAGTCCTGGGCCACAAGTACAAGTTGTCTTATTTCATCAAGGATGGTTGAGAAGCTAGACTTTTCTTTGCGGTTGTGCATCAGGGTCGGTTCCAATGCAGAAGTTGGAGGGTGGCTGTTGATTGCAGGTGAAGGGCATTGAGGCTCTTTTCGTGTGGCTTCGCCCTGCCGGCCAGAAGATGAATGGTGAGATGAAGCATTCCTGTAGGTGGGGACCCTCGTTGTCTTACGGTTGGAGGGTGGAGACCTACGAATGGGAGGTAGTTCAAAGCTGGGCGTCGTACAGCTAGGATATGACGGAATAGGGGAGTAACGCGAGTGTGGGGGATAAGTCCTCCAGGCCTTGGGGTAGCGACAGTGAGGGGGGTTATCTTGGCGATAGCAGGGGTTCGCCACCAACTTTTCAGGGTCTGGACCTGAGTAGTATTCATGTACAGCAGGGTAGAAAGGGTCAGTTGTAGGGCCTTCAGCCGTGTAGTATGGGTCATGAGCAGCAAGGTAGGGATGGTCAAACTCAGAGTATGGGGTCAGTTCTGGCCAGGTTTCTTGATCGTTGGGGTACTCTGAGTAGTCCCCTTGGTATGTATGGTCGAGGGTTCCCTCCGCCCAGAAGTCAGACTCTTGGTAACAAGGATCCGACTCCGGGTAGCATTCCTCTTCCAAGTATTCCATGAGACTCAAGTTCTGCACATGTAGACAGTAATGTGAAACCTTACCACACTCTCTTAGTGTTTACACTCTTCTCTCGTGTTTTGAACACAACGGTTCTCACAAGTCTCAGAAACTTAACCACCAATCTCCAATTAAGATCAAATGCAAACACGCAAAGAATATCCAATGAAATCTTAGCAATGTCCGAAACAAGTAAAGCACAAAGTTCTAGTTACTTGAAACTAGGGTTTTGAGGTTGGTTGGTGGTTGAAAGAAGTTGGGAGTGATATAGAAAAAGCTTTTCACCAATATAAACACTATAAGTTCAGGTTTTGAAACTATTTTCGATCTGTGAGTACTGTTCACTTGAGTTTCATGATGAACTCTTCAAGAACACTTAGAACTTTTCCCAGAAATTATGAACTGGTTTGAATATTTTCTTTCCGCAACTCTTGTTCTTTTGCACACAGGGGGAAACTCTTTTCCTTTTTAAATCCGAAGTCACTCACAGTTTCATAAACCTTTTACGAACTTTAAACAGGAATAACAACTACTCGGTTTCTCTCAAGAGATCATTAACCGATAACTTTTCTTCAAGTTTCAAAAGAAACAAAGGTTTTAACTTGAAGAAAATTAAACAACTGATACGGTATGATACGAAACGATACATCCAGTGAGCGCTTTGGCTCTGATACCACTTGATATGATCACGGGATGATCACTTTGGCTCTGATACCAACTGATATGATCACGGGATGATCACTTTGGCTCTGATACCAACTGATGTGATCACCGGGGGGTTTCGTGATCACGAGCTCGGATCTAGCTCGATGGAGGCGGTTTCCAGAAAGATGGAAACGAAACAGAGGAAGAAACAAGGAAACGAAGAACACAAAGTCGGCCAAGGGAACCTCCTCACTACGAGGTGAGGCAATGCCCTTGAAAATGCCTGGGAAAGGAAAATGGAACCTAGAACCTTTTGACTACGAGATCAAACAATGCTAGGTATCATATTGGATCCTCTTGCAATGGATCACTAATGGATTGGTGGAGCAAGATTTGAGACCCAAGAAGAATAATATGGTCGATTCGCAGCGGATATGTGTTCTTACAATATATGAGTTCTAGCGTTTACAATGGTTTCAAGCTCCTTATATAGAAGGAAAATGCTAAAGGAAAATAATGAATGACTTGACGAGGGAACCATGTTCCCTGATTTAGGGTGGGCGAACTGAGAGGTGGCAGACGATGTGACATTGTAGGCTACCTGCTTTTGCGGCTCCCATTTCCCCAGGAATTGCAATTGGCGGGAAAAGGAAAGAAGGGCTTCTCCATAGTTTGAAGGGTTCGCCTGACTGGCGTATGGAGGCTTCTTCGGGTTGGCGAACACTTGGGGCTTCGCTTGCTTCTGGAAGTGAGGCACAGGTTCATGGGTTCGCCAATGGCCATGGGTTCGCCAAGGGCCATGGCCTCGCCTATGGGTCTTCGCAAGCACGGCCTCGTCTTGGAACATGGCCTTAGCTTGGGGGAGGCATTCAAGGGTCCTCTCCTGGAGTTCTTGTAGACGTGGCTTAGTCTTGGGGCTTCGCCGGCACTCTAAGTGTCGCTTCCTCCTCATCCGAGCCTTCGCCAAGGGTCTTTTAGACCAGCTGGAGGAATGGTTTCCCTTTATCACAAAAATGGGGCTGATGTCCACATTGATGGCCGCTGTGCCCAAATACGCATAAAAGGCCTAACAAAGGCCCACGCATAAGCCCGAAATAAGGGCCCCATTAAAAAACTAGCATATAACCCGAATATAGATTAAGGACGTTCCCGAACCATACTTCCCGAAGTGCATATATGACCTAAAAAAGTATAATCACCTTACATTGAGATATTACGATAACGCCACTGAGACATAGGACTATAAATACATTCACTGTTCATACCTAAAGGGGTAACGTTTTACAACTACTCAACGCGACTCGTCAAATCAGAACCTCAGAGGATCTCTCTATTCCTCGACAATCGCGCCCTAGTACGCAAAGTCGACCTAATGGCTTCCGTCAATGTCGTAACACGCAAGTCAAACCGGAACGTGGCGATCACGCGCACTGATTTGCCACCAAATGGCGCCGTCTGTGGGAACCGTGGTGGTCCCCAAAATCAGATTGACCGTGGGGCCTGATGTGATCACGGTGGGGAACGTGATCACGAGCTCGGATCTAGCTCGTTGGAGGCGGTTTCCAGCAAGAATGGAAAGCAAACAGAGGAGGAACACAAAGGAAACAGAGTCGGCCAAGGGAACCTCCTCACTACGAGGTGAGGCAATGCCCTTGAAAATGCCTGGGGAAGGAAGCGGGATCTAGCACCTCTTGACTACACGGTCAAGCAATACTAGATATTATGTTGGATCCTCTTGCGCGGATCACTTAAGGAGATGGAATGCAAGAAATGAGAACAAGAAAGCCAAAACCTCACTTGGAGTATTTCGATTTCTTATAAATATGTTCTACCTTTACAATGGTTACAAGCTGCCTTATATAGAAGAAACGGTAAAGGAAAGTAAAAGAATGACTGGACAAGGGAACCACTTCCTGGTTCTATGGTAGGCGAAATGAGAGGTGGCGGGCGAGGTGACAGATAGGCTGTGTAGACTTCTGTTTAGCGGCTCCCAATTTCCCAAGATTTGTAGTTGGCGGGAAATGGGAGCAAGAGGCCTCTGCACAAATTGAAGGGGTCGCTTTGATTTGCGTATGGAGGCCCCGCCGCTTGGCGAACACCGTGCTTCGCTTGCATCCGAAATGTTGCACACGGTCTTCGCCGGGACCATGGCTTCGCCAATGAGCTTGTCTGTGCCAATGACCATGGCTTCGCCAATGGGGCCTGGGTTCGCCAAGATCCTTGCGAGCACGTTTCGGCCTTTGGGGCTTCGCCGACGCCTTGGAATGCCACTTCTTCTTTGTCCATGCCTTCGCCAAGAGCCCTTTAACCCCTTTGGAGAAATGGTTGCCTCTTAACTCATAAATAGGGGCGATGTCCACATCATACCCTCCCTCTTCAGAAGAATCCGTCCTCGGATTCATAAGGAAATTGTCCCTACAAATCTTAAGACACCACAATAAACTTGAAGAGGCATTAAGGGTTAGTGGACTAAAACTGTAAACATGAAAAATCACAAAATTGGTTTGAAGGAGTGAGATGGACAATCCGCCCTTTCTCTTCACTTCAACCTTACACACAGCTCAAGGTCAATCCCGGGGTCAAATGTAAGCCTAGGCATTTCATTCTTATGATCAAAAAAATAGGATTCATGATCATGCATTGAAGAGAATTCATGGCTAGGGGTGAGTGATATGGGATATGCATCATACAGCTCATGGTCAACCGAATCATCATGCTTCATGCTTTCAAGAGAGAATTCGAATATGTTACACTTATCATGGTTGAGAGAATTAAGCAATGGTTGAGTTGCATGCTCATTTTCGAATAAGGCTTCACATTCATGCCTATTCACTTCATCACTAAAAGAAAAGAGTAGGTTACCTCTCCCCAAGTTAGGGGAGGGAGGGTCCTCCTTCAAAGCCGAAAATCCTTCTTTTCCTTCAAGGTATGGCGCATCCGTGCCATTCTCTCCTTCAAACTCGTGCACAAATAAAGAAGAATAACAAGAGTTAGAAGATGAAATGATCATTCCTTCTTGGAGATGGGTTGAAGGCCCGGGTGCAATATTCTTTTCACTTGTTTGGCTAAGGAGAGCCCTTTCCTTTCTTCTCTCTTTCTTTTTCTTTTTCTCTCTCTCATATTCTTCAAACTCTTTCCTGAGATTCTTAATCATTTGAGAAAGATCTTCACTTGAATCTTGGCGAGGACTTGGGTTTGGGGAAGGAGTTTGGGTGGTGCAAGTGTTGGGCGGTGGAGTACACGGCTCGGCCGATAGTGTTTGTGGAGGTGTGGGACTTGGTCTCCTCCGACTATGGTTCGAATGTGGGTGGAGGATGTAGGCCGAGAGGAGGACCTTCTTGTTTGGGAGTGGAACGGAGAGGGTGGCTCTTCTCGAGGTGAGCCATATCTTTTCACTAGTAACTTCTTCAATCCGCTCCAAGTCCGAATGGAGGCTTCATGGTAGTGCTCTCTTTGAGCGAAATCTTGTCGCCACCATCTTTTGGCTTCTCCCTTTAGACATCTTATGGCAAGGTCTAACTTCTCTTCCTTATGAAATTGGTAATACCAAAAGTGGTATTCCAATTCCTCGACCCATTGCCATAAGTCATCTTCAAGTTTGCGCCTCCCTGTGGGGATGAAACCCAATGAAATGTAGGTTCTCTTCCTCCATTACCTACACACTTAGACAATAAAATCAGTACCACTCATTCCTCCTCACGTGTTTAGGTGAGCACTCCACACGGTTTCACTCTTGATTCTCCACACAAGGCTTTCACAAGTTCTCTTAACTTGATCACACTCAACTTTTTAGATCAAATGCAAACACACAAGTAGGAACAAGTCATAATATCTAGTGAAAACCGAAACTTGCAATTCAAGAAAGATAACTAGTTACTCAAACTAGCTTTTGAATGATTTAAGGTGGATGGTGGTTGAAAGAAGTATGGTAGGAGTTTAGAAAGGGGCTTTTGCAATCACAAACACGTTTTCTTAAAGTTCATCAACAATTTTGGATCAAAAGTACTATTCATATGAGTTTGGTATGAACTTCATATGAACATCTCAAGAACACCAAGAACACTCAAGAACACATGAACTTGTTCATCCTTTTCAACAACCTTTCTTCCGCACTTTTCACACAATACAACACTTTTTCATTTCCAAATCCAAATCACTTTTCTTTCTCACCCAACTTCAATAATCAATATTCAGATATGAACTTTTTCTCCTAGTCACATGAACCACGCATAAACACAAATATTTTGGTTTCTCTTCAACAACAAGACGTTTTTCTTCAAGTGCAAGAAAGAAGGCGGTGGTTTTACTTGAAGAAAACAACAACTGATACGGTACCTCCAGCAAGCACTTTGGCTCTGATACCAACTGATGTGATCACGGTGGGGGAACGTGATCACGAGCTCGGATCTAGCTCGTTGGAGGCGGTTTCCAGCAAGAATGGAAACGAAACAGAGGAAGAACACAAAGGAAACAGAGTTCGGCCAAGGGAACCTCCTCACTACGAGGTGAGGCAATGCCCTTGAAAATGCCTGGGGAAGGAAGCGGGATCTAGCACCTCTTGACTACAAGGTCAAGCAATACTAGATATTATGTTGGATCCTCTTGCACGGATCACTTAAGGAGATGGAATGCAAGAAATGAGAACAAGAAAGCCAAAACCTCACTTGGAGTATTTCTGATTTCTTATAAATATGTTCTACCTTTACAATGGTTACAAGCTGCCTTATATAGAAGAAACGGTAAAGGAAAGTAAAAGAATGACTAGACAAGGGAACCAGCTTCCTGGTTCTATGGTAGGCGAAATGAGAGGTGGCAGGCGAGGTGACAGCATAGGCTGTGTAGACTTCCTGTTTTAGCGGCTCCCAATTTCCCAAGATTTGTAGTTGGCGGGAAATGAGAGCAAGAGGGCCTCTCCACAAATTGAAGGGGGCGCCTGATTTGCGTATGGAGGCCCCCGCTGCTTGGCGAACACCTGTGCTGCGCTTGCATCTGGAAATGTTGCACACGGTCTTCGCCAGGGACCATGGCTTCGCCAATGAGCTTGTCTGTGCCAATGACCATGGCTTCGCCAATGGGGCCTGGGTTCGCCAAGATCCTTGCGAGCACGTTTCGGCCTTTGGGGCTTCGCCGACGCCTTGGAATGCCACTTCTTCTTTGTCCATGCCTTCGCCAAGGGCCCTTTAGCCCCTTTGGAGAAATGGTTGCCTCTTAACTCATAAATAGGGGCGATGTCCACATCAGGTGGCCACTCCTGCTCCCAATCATCCAGGCCGGAGGGAGAAGGTTCCACCAACGGCCGCTCGGCCGATCCCAGCTATAGGGGTTCCCCAGAGGAATCGTCCGATGGAGCAACCTCCCTACGTCCTACTTCCAGCTACCGTCGAAGCGACATCCGGCACTTGGACCCTGATCTTGTTCAAGCTGTACGGGTGGTCCTTCAGGAAGAGCGAAGAAACCAGAACGACCAGACTGGTCAATCCTGTCGACCTCGCGACAGGCAGTTATCACGGCCTAATCGATCGGGCTATGGTAGCCGGCAGGCAGGTTCGCAACAAGTCCCATCTCCGGACCGTCAAAGCCGGCAGCGCTCGAGGTCCCCGAGGGAGTACAAGAGAGACCGATCCCCAAGGCCGGAGAGACTGGTGCGTGGTGATCCACGGGACGATGTGATCAGGCAACTGCTGCATCGCCCGGACCGAGTCGAGAGAAACTTGGGCATTCCCGAGCCCAAATGCGAGGACATCCCTGATGAAGGACCATTCACCAGCAGGATTCGGGACGCCAAGATGCCCCAAATATTCAACTTGCCGCATCCGTTGGAAGTCTACCAAGGTTCAGGAGACCCTGACGCTTTTGTCCGCAAGTATAAGAGAGCAATGGAGCTGAAAGGAGCCAACGAGGCTACTTTGTGTAAGTGCTTCGAAGTAGCTTTAGGGGGTCCAGCCTCCGCCTGGTACAACTCGCTGCTCCCGAACTCGGTGTCATCGTTCGGGACACTGCCACCAAATTCGCAACACACTTTATCGGATGCAAGAGGTCAGCGAAAAGGGCCATCCAGATGTTTGACATCAAACAAAGACCGAACGAGAGTATTCGGAGTTCGCCGAGAGGTTCAACCGAGAAGCCGCTTCACGCGCCTCGATCCGACGGACATCATCCGCATCATGGCATTCACGAAGGCTCTGATCCCTAACTCGCGCCCGCTTACGAATTATCCCTAAGAACTTCACCAGCGTCGAGGAAATGTATGCTGTCACGCAGGAGCATATGATTGCTCAGGAAATGTTGTCTCAACGCGAAGGGAAGCAGGACAGCAGAGATAACCGAGAGCCGAGGAAGGAGAACCCGAGGAGCCAGCCAGTCAAGCAGCCGGGAAGTTGGGGAGGACAAGAGAACTTTCGAGAGAAGTTCGAGCTTCACCCCCTTAATACATCCCGGCTAATATCCTCGCGGCTCTCCAGTCAAGGTGCCGGAGTATTAATCGCCCAGTGGCCATGCCGGAAGGAGCAAAGCGTGATTCGTCCAAGTATTGCCAGGCCCACAGACACCGGGCATGAAATCGAGCAAGGTTATCAGTCAAGAGGTACATAGAGCACCTCATCAAGAAAGGCTCCCCGGGAGAGTATCGAAGATGCCTCGAGCGAAGAAGTTTCTCGAGGCAAAGGGAAGGCTGAAGAAGGTTCATCGGGACCAAACAAGAAGGGCAAGGAGAAGATGGTTCCGCCCCAACCCACCGGGATCCTGAACACCATAACAACCACGCTAGGGTCGAACGCGAGGAAGAGGAAAGCGAGGAGATAGCCTCACTAAGCTACGGAGATCCATCCTCGAGAGTCAAACGAGCGGACGGGTCCGAGGTACGTCTCCCGCATTATGACCCACTCGTCATCACCCTCCGAATCGGGACCATAGACGTCAAGAGGGTTCTGTGCGATGACGGTTCGAATGCGGATGTGTTGTTCCGAAAAGCATATGAAGGCCTCAAGCTTAAGTCGAGCCGGCTGAACCCCGTCAAGACAGCAACCTACGGCGTGGGCCCGGACGAGATACCAGTTTTAGGCTCCATCGAGCTTCCTGCGATGTTCATCGGGTCGGCCTCAAGGCCAACCTCGCTACACGACGTTGATGGTCAAATGGCTCGCCCTCGATGTACCTTCGCGTACAATGCTATCATTGGAAGAGAAACCCAGTGGCAATTCACATGAGGACTGACGTGAAATACCCGACTATCACGCTCGCCACGGATGAGGTAGATGCCTCGATCTACGTAAGCCAAAGAGAGGCCAAGGATGTCATGGCAATAGCTCAGAAGGACCCCACTCCGGGTTGCTCGAACGAGGACAATGGGAAAGCGGAAACAGAAGACGTTGTCCTGGAAGGAGATAGGACAACGAGAATTGCGAAAGACTTGCCCGAGGGCAGTAAGGAAAATCTTGTAAACTTGCTTCGAATGAATAAAGACTTGTTCGCTTACTCTCCGAGTGACATGCCCGGATCGACCAAGGTAATACAAAGACACCGCACATCAATCCGAATTCAAGACCCATAAGGCGTAAGAAAAGAAATAACGCCTGCTCAAAAGAGCCTTCATCAAAGAGCAAATTTCAAGCTTCTCGACGCGGGGTGATAAGGGAAGTATCGTATCCCGAATGGCTGAGCAATCCCGTTGTGGCAACCCGAGAGGATAGCGACAAGTTGCGCATGTGCATCGACTTCACTAACGTAAATGATGCTTGCCCGAAGGATTCATATCCAACCCCTCCGATCGATAGGCTTGTAGATTCCACGGCCGGACACGCGAGGCTCTCTTTCCTTGATGCTTACAGTGGGTATCCTCGATAAGGATGAACCCAAAGAGATGAAGAAAAGACGCCCTTCATAAGCGACGCGAACGCACTTTGTTATACGAGAATGCCCTTCGGACTAAAGAATGCCGAGCAACCTACCAAAGATTGATGGATAAGGTATTCTCCGGGCAGATAGGAAGAATTCTCGAAGTTTATGTTGACGATATCATCATCAAAAGCAAGGAGGAAGAGAACCTCATCCGCGATATTGAGGAAGTGTTCGGGCAAATCCAAGGTATGGAATACGGTTGAATCCGGATAAGTGCTGGAGTAACATCCGGGAAATTCCTCGGATTTATGGTGTCCGAGCGCGGCATCGATGCGAACCCCGCAAAGATCGAAGCACTCTTAAACGTGAGAACACCTTCATCGATAAAGGACGTGCAGAGACTTCTCGGGAAGATTACGGCCCTCAGTCGCTTTATATCTCGATATGGAGACAAGTGCCGTCCGTTCTTCAAACTCTTGATCAAAGAAGGTGCGGAGCTTGGCCGAATAGGGTACGAAAAGGTGAGAAGAAATCCAAGGAAGAGAACGAGAGGGAAAGGGCCAGGTTCAGTTGGAATCCCGAATGTCAGAAAGCCTGGGAGGAAATCAGAGCCTACCTCCTGGAGATGCCCACGCTTCGACAACCAACCGAAGACAGACCCCTCATTGTATACTTGGCCGTGGGTGAAAAAGCTGTAAGTTCGGTACTTGTTCAAGAAGACGACCAAGGAAAGCAGTGGCAGGTCTATTAAGTAAGCATATCACTGCAAGGATCCGAACTCAACTACCCGATGATCCAGAAATCGGTGTACTCTATAGTCTTATCAGCCAGAAGGTTGAAGACATACTTCCTCGGGTTTTCCATCATCGCTCAAGTAATGTCCCTATCAAGGACATCTTAAGACAGTAGACCACTCCGAAGATCACAAAATGGTGCGTCGAGCTAAGCGAGTACGAGATCAAGTATGAACCCCGAAGAGCGATCAAAGCACAGGCATTAGCGGATTTTATCGCTGAATTACCCAAGGAGTCCGACAGTGAGGATTCTTTGAACGAGGATAGTCCGGTCTGGACCCACGTGGATGGAGCTTCGGGATCGGACAAACAAGGTGCCGGACTAGTTCTTGAAGGCCCAGAAGGAATGAAGGCTACTAAGTCAATTAAATTCAATTTCCGGTAACAAACAACGCAGCCGAATATGAAGCCCTCATTGCTGGTCCGGAGTTAGCCAAAAGGCGGGATCCGATCACCGAAAGCATGCAGCGACTCAAACCTCCTCGTTCAGCAGATGAATGGGGAGTACGAGGTCAAAGAACCAAGTCTTAAGAAATACGCCGAGGTAGCAAGAAGGTTGGCCGCGGATTTCGAAAAGTTGTGTATCGAGAAGATCCCAAGATCGCTCAATTCGGAGGCCGACCAACTTTCGAAGTCAGCTTCTTACGATGAAGTAAGAAGTGAACCTTGCGTCGACTGCTCCCGGATATGCTGCGTTACCTCGGGGTGGAGGACACCCTACTGGAAGTACCTCGATGAAGGGGTGCTCACGGACTTTCCAACCGAAGCGGCCAACATCAGGAGAAAGGCCAGCAAATTTGTCATAATCGGGGATAACATGTACCGTAAAGGATTCTCTTCCCCGCTGCAAAAATGCGTCGGAGAGGGAGAAATCGAGGACATTCTTCGAGAAACCCATGAAGGCACCTGCGGATCGCACATTAAATCGGACGCGTTAGCTGCGGTCATACTAAGACAAGGGTTCTTGGCCTACTCTCAAGGAAGACGCAAAGAGACTCGTGAACAAGTGCAAGAGGTGCCAAGAGCACGCCGAGTACAGAGGGTTCCCTCGAGTACGTGACGCCCTCGGATTACCCCATACCATTCGCCGTATGGGGAATCGACTGATCGGGGCCTTACCTACCGCTCCGGGAGGATTGAAGTATTGCGTAGTCGCCGTAGACTACTTCACCAAGTGGATAGAAGCCGAACCATCTACAATTACGGCTGAAAACATCCGAAAGTTTGTCCGGAAGAACATTATATGCAGTTCGGTGCCCGAAGGTCCTGGTTGCCGATAACGGAGCTCGGTTCCACCGACGGTGGATTCCAGGATTTCGCCGAGGAATTCGGAATCAGGATTCATTTCGCCCCGGTCGCCCACCCGCAGAGCAATGGCCAAGTGGAGGTATCCAATCGAACGTTGAAGGACGGTTTAAAAACAAGACTCGGGAAAGCAAAGGGGAAATGGCCCGGAGAACTCCCCCATGTTTTATGGAGTTACCGGACAACGCCCGAAGGTCAACCGGAGAAACCCCGTTCTCCCTGACATACGGGACCGAGGCACTGATCCCGATTGAAGTAGCAAATTCCTCCCTCATAACCGAAGTGTTCGAGGAAGTATCAAACGAACAAGGCTTACGAGCAAATTTAAACTTACTCGAGGGAAGAAGAGATGAAGCTGAGTTGCGAAGGAAAGCTTTCCAACAAAGAACCGCATCTGCAAAGAAATTCAAAAGTGAAGGTAAAAATATCAAAGTGGGTGATTTGGTCCTTCGCAAACCAAGCTGGGATCCCGAAGTCCAAAAGGAGGCGCGCTTGCCCCGAATCGGGAAGGTCCATTCGAGGTCATCACCGAAGAAAGGAAAGGAGTGTTCAAGTTATCGGATCCCGAAGGAAGAGAATTGGCTAACTCTTTCCATTCCGAAGCATTGAAGAAGTATATTGTATGACCGGGAATAATAAAAGCAGTACCGAGTTCAGAAACAAGTATTGATCCAATCCTTAAATATATTTTCATTAAAAACGCCCGAGGACCGGGTTACAAAAAATGGGTGCGGAAATGAAAAGAGTACATCACTGAGGATCAAGAAAATCATCAATATCACGGGTTCGGTGGATGCATGAATTCACCCCGTACCAACCGGGATCCTCTTCGGGCTCCTCATTCCCGTCGAGCCCGGACAGGTCAACATGAGGGTTGCGCTCAACGATTTGCTTCCTGGCCAAACAAAACCCGAAGGTATATTTGTCAACGGCCATATCCACAGAATCCGCCAGCGCCTTCTGATACTTCGGGATCTTGGCCTGAACCGCGGAGAGCTCATCCCGAAGTCTTTGAATCTCCTCATCCTTGACCCGCAGCTCCTGCTCGTGGTGCTCTTCTTGGTTGGCGAAGTCCACTTGGAACTTCTCTTTTCAGCCTTCAAAGAACCGATTTTCTTCCCGAAGAGCTTCCTCCGAATGGCGGTGCTCTTTGACCGCGCTTAGAAAGCAACCTCAGCCAAAGCAAAATCATCGCCTTCGGCCGGGCCGAGGTTCTCCCGAATATGTGAGCCTTTGGGAAGCTCGAGCTTGGAGGAGGTACGGCAATGCCGCAAAGAATCGCTCATAGTGGTGGACTCGCTGAATCAGCCTTAGCCACCACCGCTATGGCCTTAGTCGCCCGGTGCTCGGCCTCGGACCTGATCCGGTTAGATGCTCGGGTGATTCGTGAAATCCACCCGCCCATTGTGGCCACCTGCGCATCATCAAAAGATTATTTTCCCGTGGTATTAACCCGAAAGCTTAGACTTAAGAAGTAAACAAACAAAGACTAACCTGGTGCCCGAGGACGGCCACCTTTGAAGCGGCGACGTCCAAGTCAGGGTAGAAGTGCTCCAGGCACTCCATTGTTCGGGCGGTGGTGGTCCCGTCGAAGAGCTCGGGAGCCATGTCTTTGGCGTCCTCATCACTGAGGACATTTTGATCCTCATGGATCAGCCACGCAGGCTCCCGGGGAATGAGATTATTCCCGAGCTGCAACAGCTTCTCGTCCCGCAGCCGCCGCCTCTCTTCCTGGGCCTCTTTCCAGTCCGGACCTAGTGTGCAAAAATGAGATCGAACCACGTCATGTAGCGGGTCTTCACCAAACATTCGAGAAAGATTCCCGAACAGGTTCCAAAAGCAGAGATTACGTAAATTCAAAATTTGATTACCTAACTGGAACTCGATAGGTTCAACCTCAGGGGCACTTTGCCCGGTCACCCTCGAAGCCGTGAACTTCCCCCTTGCCCTTCTGATTTGTTCGGGGGAGGTCCGCAGCATGTCATAGACGTCGTCCCGAGTGGGATTGCCTTCCATGTGAACCGGGGATGGAACCTCCCCGGACGTGGTTTCAAAGAGGCTTGACCGCAGCCTCGGCATCAACCGGCGGCCCTCTTCCGCTTCTTCTCGGCTGCCGCGGCTTAGAGCCTCCGGCTTTAGAGCCCGGTTTCTTCTCCTTCGCGTCCCTAAGATAGCGCCGAGGTCAAATTCAGGCTCCATTTCGCGAAAAGGACAAGAATTAGTTAATATCAAACGAATGCACAAGTAAACGGAAGAACGATATAAACCTTTCTTGAAGTCCTCGAAGGACATTTCGCCCCAAGACGGTGCACTAGGGCCATATCTCGGTCGAAGGGGAGAAGCCCGGATGCCCACTTCGCCCAAGTCCCCCGGATAATACCCAAGTGAGAAAGGAGCCCTTGAGTAATCAGCTTCCAAAGACAAAGGAAAAGGGAGGATTTCCTTCGGCCCATCCCCGCACCAAGGAGCAATGGTTCGGATTTTATTATCGAACCGTTCGTAATTCTCCTTGGCGGCAGCCCCCTTCAGTAATCGCCGAGGATTCTGTACGTCCGGGAGTCCCCCTACTTTCTGCGCGGTTTGCAGGCCCCATGACGCATCAGGCTTCATGAAGAAAAATTCCCGATGCCATCCTTGCGGCTGGATGGCAAGTTCCAAACGAAATTGAACTTCACAGTAGGAGGACCCCGGGCACTAAAGAAGTAAAAACAGTTCCTCGGGATCACGTTGACCTTATAGTACTGAAGGAAGGTGGATATGGTTGGCTCTGTCTCGAACAGAGCACAAAGAATGAGATAGGCGTTTATGTGGCAGTAGGTGTTCGGGCTGAATTGGTTAACCGCTAGCCCGTAGGATTCTCGCCACTGCCGGACGAATGGGTGCGGGGAAAGCGCAGCCCGCATGCAGTAGTTGATCCTTGAAGATCACCAACCACCCTTTCCTGTGCTCGTATGCCCGACACTGGGGAAGGGACCCGGGTATGGACGGTCATCGGGAAAAAATGAGTGGACTGCCACTCCTTTATTAACTCCGGAGTGGCCTTGCTCCGGTAGTTCTCTATCTCAGACCACCAACCTTCGGGAACCTCGCCCTTGGTTTCTAAAAGGCAACCGGAGGGACGAACAGTAGAAGGGGTGGGAAAAGTTGGGGCCATTCTCATGTACCTCGGGTAACTGGCCGGAGGAGACACGGACGACTACCGGAAGAAGAGTAAAAGGCGGGATGACGGCAGCGGCCGACAACTCGACGGTGGAGTCGGTAGAATTGATGAACGGCGGACGAACCTCTATAACCGTCCGGATAAGTGGTTTCTCCGAGGAAAGGGGGAAGAAGTCTTCGGTTAGACTCTTCAACAGTCCTCCACCTCTTGAAGATACTAACAGACTTTTCTCGGAGCGTCGGATTGTCCGTCGTGTTTTTATTATGAGGAGAGAAGAGCTTGAGAGATACAAATGAAAGTGACGCTCAACTCACATTTATAGAGAAGGTCGGGCAGATGAAACGTCAAAAGTCATTCGATCTCCACCATTGATTCAAAAAGTAACCGTTGGGAATATCAACAGATCCCGAATATGAAAATCTCAGAAACGATTCGAAGCCCGAACACTGCTCAGACAAATGGAGGACTCCACATCCTCGCTTCCCGAACATAATAGTACGGAACGATTCAAGCCCGAACATTGTTCGGGACAAATGGAGGACCCCACATCCTCGCTTCCCGAACATAATAGTACGGGAAACGATTCAAAAGCCCGAATATTGTTCAGACAAATGGAGGACTCAAGATCCTCGCTTTCCCGAACATCATAGTACGGGAAACGATTCAGAAGCCCGAACATTGTTCGTGACAAATGGAGGACTCCACATCCTCGCTTCACGAACATAATAGTACGGGAACGATTCAAGCCCGAACATTGTTCAGGACAAATGGAGGACCCCACATCTCGCCCCGAACATAATAATACGCGAAACGATTCAAAAGCCCGAACATTGTTCAGGACAAATGGAGGACTCAGATCTCGCTTCCGAACATCATAGTACGGGAAACGATTCAAAAGCCCGAACATTGTTCAAGACAAATGGAGGACTCCACATCCTCAGTTTCCCGGACACAATAGTACGGGAAACGATTCAAAAACCCGAACATTGTTCGAGCCAGAAGGGGGAATCAACATCCTCAGTTTCCAGAACACAATATTACGGGAAACGATTCAGAAGCCCGAACATGGTTCGAGTCAAAGGGAGGACTCAACATCCTCAGTTTTCCGAACACGGTAGTACGGGAAACGGCTCAGAAGCTCGAACATTGTGCGAGACAAAAGGAGAACCTAACATCCTCGCCTTCCGAACACAATAAGTACGGGAAGCGAGTTAAAAACCCGAACATCGTCCGAGAAAAGGGGAATCCACATCCTCATTTTCCCAAATGCAATGACAGGGGAGACTACTCGAAAGCCCGAATCATGTCCGAGAAACGGAGAGTACGCATCTTCAGTTTCCCGAATACACTAGTACGGGAAATGACTCAGTTACCCGAACACGCTAGTACGGGAAATGACTCAGTTACCCGAACACGCTAATACGGGAAATGACTCAGTTATCCGAACACAAGAGGACTCACATGCCCGAACAATGTCTCCGAAATGCACTCAGTTTCCCGAGCAGAAGAGGAATCAGATACCCGAACAAAGAAAGTATCCCGAACCAAGCAGCTTTTCCGAACATGATTGATGAGACATTCTAAAATGGATTTTCAAGAAAAGAACTTTGGACTCCTTCTAGTCGGCCAAAAGAGCTTGGGGGACTTGATGGCCGCTGTGCCCAAATACGCATAAAAGGCCTAACAAAGGCCCACGCATAAGCCCGAAATAAGGGCCCCATTAAAAAACTAGCATATAACCCGAATATAGATTAAGGACGTTCCCGAACCATACTTCCCGAAGTGCATATATGACCTAAAAAAGTATAATCACCTTACATTGAGATATTACGATAACGCCACTGAGACATAGAACTATAAATACATTCACTGCTCATACCTAAAGGGGTAACGTTTTACAACTACTCAACGCGACTCACAAATCGTAACCTCGAGGATCTCTCTATTCCTCGACAATCGCGCCTAGTACGCAAAGTCGACCTTATGGCTTCCACAATGTCGTAACACGCAAGTCAAACCGGAATGTGGCGATCACGCGCACCGATTTGCCACCACACATCACCAACCTTCCAGCAGCCAGCCAGAGGCTAGTGGATGGGTGCACCCCTCTGCCGATAAGTTATTTATTTAAAGACTTGTTCCACTCTTTTTCAGTGGTGCTGAAATTTGTACTTGCTGTAGGTGCGAGGCCTTCTAGGCAAGAGCGCGGTCTTCGCGAGGTCCCAGCGGACCTAGAGACTATGACCGAGGTCCTTGAGGCGACTGGTGTGTGGTCCCATTATTTGGAGCGAAGGCGCGTCGCTGCTAAGACAACCCCCAAGTGGTCTGAAAAGCCAATTATGCTGAGGGTCACGAGGCAAGACCTCAGGGCCAAAGTGTACCAAGTATAGGGGAAGCTACTGCGCGATGCGTGGGACCCGGTCTTCTTCCTCAATAATGACAACTCATTGTTGTTGGGAGGGGAGAAGACCCTCTTATTATGCTTGGAGGGGCTGCGCACTCCTTATGACAGGGAGGTGCTGGGGTGAAGCCTGGAGTCCCCTGCTGAACTCATGAAGGAGTCAGCTAAGGTAAATCGGGTAAGACAACTTCTGGTCTTTGCTTACAAGCTCTGTTTGTTTTCTTTCTGCCTTGCTTAAATAAACTTGGATGCAGGCTGTTGTCCAAGGGTACGCTGCCATTGAGCAATGGCAGGACTTTCTTAAGTATGCCAATAGGCGGGACGACGCCCAGATTGCTGAGATAGCATTTCTCAGGAAGTTGTTGGATGCTTCCCAAGGAAGGGAGGAGGAGCGGGCCAAGCGAGTGGCCCAACTGGAGACTTGGTGCGACTTCCTTAACAAGGAGCAGACCGCTTGCAGGCTGCGCCGGTGGGAGCAGGCCCGTCTGATTGATGCATTCCAGCACCGTTTCCTTCAACAGGAAGCCGAGTTGGGAGCCAAATAAATTGAGGCTGCTGTCATGAAGGAGTCATTCCTCTCTTTGGAGGCTGAAACAAAAGCTACCCTTGCGGAGGAGAAGGCCAAAGTTGAGCAGGCAGAGGATGTAGCTGAGGAGGTGAAGCGCCAGGCCATCGCCCAGGCCCAGTTGGCGGAGGGGAAAGCAGAAGAGAGCAGGCTTGCTGCTGAGGATGCCGTGAAGGCACAAGTTGAGGTTTCCACTGCTTTCCAGAATGCGGTGGCCTCAGTGCGGGAGATGGAGAAGGCTCTGGGCCTTCCTCCTTTTACAGGTGAGGACCCCGAGTCCTCTTCCATCAAGGTGTCCATCCCACAGAGGATGCCTCGATTGATGGAGAAGCTTGGTGAAATCCAAGCTCAAGGTGAAGCAGGGGCGCAGGCCTATGAGGAGGGCTGGCTGCGATGCCGCTTCTAAGTGGAGCAAGCGTTCCCAGAGCAAGCGTTCCCAGCAATCCAGCAGTAGAGGCCCTGCTCAACTGGGGGAGTTGGGGAAGAAGATGGGAGATGCATGGTATGCCATGCTGGATTAGGGCGGAGGCTCCAATCTGTGGATGACCCCCCATCTTTTGTGTACAAAGGATATCTGCAATTTTTGCATACTTTTGACAGTAGAAATGAAGTAAAATTTTGATTTACCTTCATTGTTTGTAGTCTCGCTTTTGTCTTGCGATAGCATTCTAGGGTACGTTAGCTAGGTCAACAACCGTAAGCTAAGTCCCATTTGTGGCAAGGGGTCTGCTGAGGTTCGCAACGGCGAAGCCACAGAGATCACTTGTTGAGACAAGTTGAGAGGGATCGCTTGTTAAGACAAGCTAAGGACCCTTCAGGGTTCGTAGTGGCGATGCCTTTGAAGACTGGTACACTACCCAAGCAAACGCGTCCTCGAGTCGCATCAGAACTATACAAAGCCTCGTATGTCTCACCCTTACGACCTCCAGTCTCGCCTTCGCGAGGTCTCCAGTCTCGCCTTCGCGATTTCTCCTATCTCACCTGCGCGAGATCTTGCCCTCGCGGGCCTTAAGCCTCGCCTTGGCGATGTCTCACACTCGCCTTTGCGTCTCTTAGGCCTGTGCGGGTTGCCCTCGCGGTCTCAGGTATCGCCCTCGCGATCTCACTCGCCTTCACGGGTCTTACTCCTGCAGCCTCAACTCGCCTTCGCAAGGACTCTCTTGCCTATACTGGCCTCGCCCAGATAAGGCCCTTATACTCGGGTTCGTGCGACCCTCACTCCTTATTTTGCTATATTCTATCCGGGCCTTCGCCCCTTGCAGGCCTTCGCCCGCCACTTGCTCCACTTGGAGGTAGACCACTTGGTCATCTCGACATCAATCAGCCAATAAGGAGGCCACGACGAACCCGAGTGATCTTCATTAGATTTGTACGGCAAACATTCCCCGACAGTGAATCTTCTAAGTGTTACTGGCCACACCGAGCGGGTTGCGACCGGTGACCCGGGCTCCGGTTTTGGCCTCGCGGTCACGCTGGCGGCGTTCAGCGGCTCCCGAGCCCTATCCGAGTATCATTTTGGCGAACCCTTCCGTATTTGAGGTCGTGAGGGTCCCCCGGACGTAACCGCCGAAAATATTTTTCTGGCGCCGGGGGGGTTGTCGGGGTCGTCTCGGGATGTACAGCGGGCTCGGTAGCGCTCTCGAGACCTCAGTTTGAGAAGCCGTTTGCAGTTTTGGAGTCGTGAGAATGTCCCGGAGGTGTTTGTGGAGTTTAATATTTGGGGCGGGACGTTCGGTTCCGGGCGACTCCGGAGCAAGGGACGGAATCCTGGGCCTGGATGGAAATTTTCTGACGGCTGTGGGGTAAGTTGTGTTATAATTTAAGATGGAAATTATGGGTATTTTTATAGAATTTTGGAGTGACGGAAATTCGGTTCAGGTTGACACGCTCGCACGTCGGGTTTTGGTTCGGGTTCAGCGAGCTCGGTAGGACACTCCGGAATGGTAAATGAACTTTTGAAATATGTTTTATGAATGTTATAATATTCTGAGGGTTGTGTCCAAGTTTCGTTAATTTTGGAATTCGGTAATTATTTTTGGGCAAAAAGAATTGGAACTTTCGGAAAAATTGGGAGTTAAATTGCAATTGGTTGCAAAATTATTAAAAATCAGTATGGGCAGCAGCAGCAGCATGTTCGGCAGTTTATGGGAGACATTTAGGGACACATGTCCTTCTTTTATTTAAGTGGAGAAGTATGGGAAAAGAGAAGATATATATATAAGACTTATATTTTCATAAAATGAGATATTATCTCATTTCTTTTTCTTCTTCTTCTTCCTCTTGAAGCATCCGCCATTAAAGCTTGCTCTCAAGCTTGAAGTTCTTCTTCTTGACTAGAATCATCAAGGCTTTGGCTTCAATCTTTGGTAAGCTTCCTTCCTTCTTCTCTTTTCATGTTGGAATTAAGGTTTGATGAAGAAAAGAGGAGATTTTGAGAATTTTGGGTTTGTTCTTCACTACATGATAGGATGATTCTCTTCCTCCCATCTTTTAGTATGATGTTCTTGGGTTGTAGGGGAGTGATAATCAAGTGTTAGATTTTGGAGAAACTCCTTGGATGAAAAAGCCCCATTTTGGCCGAATTTCTTGGAAATTCTAAGTTGATGTGTGTTTGTCTCCTTGATTCATGCTTCAAGTATGTTAATCCTAGCATGATTCTAAGCTTATGTGTGGATTCAATTTGATGGAAAATAAGTTGGGTTGAAAACCCCCATTTGGCCGATTTTGTGAGATGATGTTCAATGTTGGATTTTGTTGTTTTGGATGCAATTGGATAGCATTCTTGGTTTAGAAGTGAAATTGGTGGTTAGAATGATTAATTGGAAGCTTGAATGGATTGAATTGGAAGTTGGATGAAAATTTGGTTAAGAACCGAATCTTTGAATGGTTCTTTTTGCATGTTGGAGTTTCTTTTTGGTTGAATTGGATGTTTAAATGGTGTTGGGGTTGAATTTAGGTGTGGTTAGAAGTTTGAAACATTGATTTCGGTTAAGAAATGAAAAAGTTACAATTAATCGGGATTATCGGAAAATGGCGGGTAATGAAGGGTTTAAGGTTGGATTTGATCAATTCTGCTTATTGTATAATGTTTGTCAATGTATAATCTTGCATTGTCTAGGTTGGTTCTGAATTCGATGTTTCGCGGGAATCTGGAATTTTACGGAAATTCCGGATTTTCGGTTTTGGGGACGGGGTGTAGTTTGGGAGTGTGGTTGGTAAGGTTGCTAATTTAGCTTGAATTGACAGATTCTGAGGTCCGGAAGTTAGAAAAAGAGAGGTTTTCGGGTTTCGGGTCGTGGTGTGGAAGTCGTCCAGAATCGGTCTAATACTCTGGACTTTGAGGTAAGGGTTTGGTTCTGCTATTTTTGGTAAGATAGGTGTATGTTTAGTTTCACTTTCTGCTGCAAGTATTTCAAGATTATATGCCTAGAGCATATTCTCGTAGTCTGTAGGTGTATGTATTGTAGCACTTCATTTTGCAGGTATTTCGGAAATTTCGCTTTAAGGTACGTTACGTAATTTGTAGGAGTATGCCTTATGGCATACTGTCTGTTAACCCTACGACAGGTTGAGGGTTCGCTACCCCACTGGTGCACCATGCTTCGTAATAGCTTCGGCTTCGACTCCCTTAGAGGGAGGCCGTGCCTGAGTTGTTATAAGGGTTTATGGCGATTTAGTATCGCATATTCTTCGGGATTCTGATCTGTTTATTACATGCACGATGTTCGTATTCTCGCTGCATATATTCTGTATATTGCTATCTTTCTCGCTTTTGCAGGGTTACATATGCTTATCTTACCCCAAATCCCTTACGGGGTCCTTTTAGGACTCACCCTTTTCGGGTTCTGTTTTGGGTTTCAGGTAGACTTGGTAAACAACCAGCGGAGTTGGTTTCCGTGAGGCTTCTGCCTTGGTTGGGTTGAGCAGCAGCAGACCTTGCGAGCTGGGATTTTGTCTACTTGGTCTGAATCCCGCGAGGTATTTTGACGTTTAGGCCTAGGGTCGGCTCTGTAGCCGCATGTGCATACTTTCTGCTTTATTGTTGTGATGATTGTATATGTTTGTATATATATTCTGTTACATTGCATATTCCGAGCGCTTGGCGCTTGCTAGACACCTTAGGTTCTCGTGAACTCTGTATGTATCCATGTTTGGTGCGTAAGCACTCGCCCACGGAGGGCGAGGCTTACTCTGTTGCTGATGCATGAATTGTATGTTTTGATTTTATTTTAGTTATATGTATGAAATTTTTGTTAGGTTGCTTCCACAGTCGTTTCGCCTTTCGGGTCCGCTACGCGCGGCAGGTCTCGATGGACCTGCCTCTTCTGTATCACTCCGGCTTCCGCTTCCGACGTCCCGGCGCCCCCGCCTCCGCAACCGGGTTCGGGTGGCGTGCGGTGACAAGTTGGTATCAGAGCAGGTAAGTGACCATATTGGTCGTCAGTGGTGACTTGTAGTGACAACTATTGTTGCACATTTTATTTTAGAATGGTTTGGTACGGAGATTGGCCACCTCCTTACTTGAACCACTTCAAAATAAAATTGTGGAACAAAGTTGATCCTTCAAGTTATCCTGATAGTTGCAGATTTCGGAACTCGGGATTTCTGGATTCTGGTAAAAGTATTACGAGTAAGGGGGATTGTGGAAAAGTTTCAGGTACGTAAAATTGTGTGTTAGGAAAAGATTTGGTGAAATAAGCATGAATTGCTTCTGTGATTCTGTGAAATGCATGATTTTATCATTCTGAGAAGTAACTTCTGTGTCAAGTACTGCATTGCACTACAGAGCCTTAGAAAACTGCTGCTAGCTTCTGTAGGGATTAGGAGCGACCGATTTTTGTCTGGACTCTGTTTGGTCTGAACTTTTTGAGGTATGGTTAACACGCGTAGATAGCGTGTTTTGCGACGGAGGGAGGGGATTGTAATCCCACGCCTCCGAGAGATAGGGTTTGAACTGTTGGTATATGGTTTGGAAATTGGGTTTGAGATAAGTTGTTTTTCCGGTTGGACTTGGTTGAGGAATTGTGTACTACACGCGAATAGCGTGATTTGGTACCGGAGGCGGGACTCGAGATCCCACACCTCCGTGGAATAGGATACGGGTTCAGCGTAACCTGTGGTCTGAACAACCACACTCACCGCCCCTGAGGTTTAGCGGTCGTAGGGACCCCTCTCTGATTTGGTATTACCGCCAGCCTAGCTGGTTCAGGGGCGGCAGTAGGCAGGGGAAAATCTGTTTATGCCACGGTAAGGGCATTTTGATTAGGTGGTGATAGCGAGACTTAAGCCACTGCTCGCCATAGTTTTGGGATTGGTAAGTGAGTGACTCCGAGGAGGATGGTCACTACGACACCTAGACTTTCCGTCGGTCCTATTAACGATGGGGAGATTCGAGACACCGATCGACGAGGTCAGACTTCTGGAGAGGTTTCAGAGTTTGAACCCCCCCCCCCGAGGTTCAATGACCGTGAAGGGCCAGGGGTAGTAGAGACTTGGTTTGCAGGAGTTGGCAAACTCCTGGGGGAGGCTACATTTTCCACTAGCAGTGCAGTGGGGATGTAGCCAGGAATCTGTGTCAGGCACAGTTTGATGAGTTTCATCAGGGAGACAGAACTGTTGCAGAGTTTGAGCGGGAGTTTGACAGGCTTATTCACTACGTACCACAGTACCATGGTATGGAAGAGGAGGTTGAGAGTCGCCTCACCTCGCAACGAGGTCAGGGGAGTACGAGGGGTTCCACACAGCAGGGACCCCGGCAGATTTCTGGATGGCCGAACAGGCCTGGGCAGTCTAGTAGAGGCAGAGAGGGAGCACCACCGGCACGATCTTATCCGATTTGCGGGCACTCCGGTCGTTTTGGTAGTCTTCGGCGTCCACGCCTCGGCCACAGCCCAACGCGCCGCGAGGGCGTGGGTTTCAGATGGGTGGCCCGAGACCTCAGCAGCGACAGCAGCTTCAGCCACCCCCTCCACCACAGTAGCCCAGAGCAGGACAAGTTTTCCATTTTGAGGGGGGAGGCCCTAGACATCAGGGAGGTCAGGGAGGACCTAGTCAGCGGTCAGGTACCATCCAGCAGGGAGGCTCGAGTCAGTAGGGAGTTCTGCAGGGTACTTTATTTCTGAATGAGATATCGGTTCATGCAGTATTGGATACAGGAACATTTGTTCCCATTGTAACACCGAAATGTGTTACATCTCTGTATCTGACTGTTAGTACTTTGCCTCAAATGTTCTTAGTAAAAACTGCTTTGAGTAATTTTCCGTTTTCCAATGAGATGGTTCGGGGTTGTACGATATCTGTAGGCGGACATGATAGTATCGGATCTGTTGGTTTTAGACACGCCGGACTATGATATTATTCTTGGGATGGATTGGCTATCCAAGAATTCTGTGCACATTGGTTGTGCAACCCGTACCATTATGGTTTCTGGAGAGGTACCACCTCTCACGGCTCCGACTGGTTTGACTATCGCGCGACAAGATGCAGTGTTGCAAATTCGGACCATCCACGATAGTTGGTGTAGGGGAATGTTATGGTCTGAATGAGGCTGGTACTAGGTTGAAGTTAGATGGTTTACCGTTGGTTCGAGATTTTCCGCAGGTATTTCCGGAGGAGTTGCCCGGATTACCACCAGAGCGGGGAATTGTGTTTGACATCCACCTGCAGTCGGGTACTGCTCCGATATCTATTCCTCCTTATCGGATGCCTAATTCTGAGATGCAGGAGTAGAAGAAACAGTTGGAGGAATTACAGCAGAAGGGCTTTATCCGACCGAGCACTTCACCGTGGGGTACTCCGGTTCTGTTTGCTAAGAAGAAAGATGGGACACTCCGACTTTGCATTGATTGCAGACGGTTGAATGCACTTATTGTGAAGAATAAGTATCCGTTGCTAAGGATTGACGATCTTTTTGATCAACTTCGGGGTTCAAGAGTTTCCTCTAAGATTAATTTCCGATCTGGGTATTTTCAGCTTAGGGTGAAGGAGGAGGATATACCTAAGTCTGCTTTCCGCACCCGATTGGGACACTTTGAGTTTACGGTCATGCCGTTCGGGCTGACCAATGCTCCAGCGGCATTAAGGGATCTGATGCATCGGGTGTTCCGACCGTACTTGGACTCATTTCCGGTGGTTTTTATTGAAGATATTCTGATATATTCTCGGGATGAGAACTCGCATCGGGAGCATCTGAGGATAGTTCTGCAGACACTTTGGGAACATCAGCTTTATGCTAAATTCTCAAAGTGTGAGTTCTGGATTCGGGAAGTCACTTTTCTGGGACACATTATTTCTGAGCATGGTCTGTCTGTGGACCCAGAGAAGGTGAGGCGATTCAGATCGGAAACAACCTACCACGGTACGGGAGATCGGGAGCTTCACAGGGGTTAGCAGGATATTATCGAGAGGTTCATCGGGGTTTTCTATTCTCGCATCTCCGCTCACGCAGCTTGACCAAGAAGGGTCAACCGCTTATCTGGTCCGATAGGTGTGAGCATAATTTTCGTGGAGTTGAAGCGGCAGTTGACTAACGCTCCGATTCTCACTCTTCCATCCGAACTTACCGTATGTGATTTATTCGGATGCTTCCACATCCAGATTTGGGGTGTGTTGGCGCAGAGCGTTTTGTGGTAGCTTATGGGTCGAGGCAATGCGACCGCATGAGCTGAACTGATCCGACACATGATCCGGAGTTGGCTATAATAATTTATGCGCTGAAACATTGGAATCAATATCTGTTTGGTAATAAATTTCAGATTCTTACCGACCATAAGAGTCTGAAATATCTGTTTACACAGAAGGAGCTTAGCATGAGGCAGCGTAGATGATTCGAATACATTAAGGACTATGGTTGTAGGATCGAGTACATCTCTGGCAAGGGCAACACGGTTGCCGATGCTCTGAGCAGGAAGTATACCGGCTTAGTTAAGGGAGGAAATGTTGGGGATCGGTCTGAGGAGAGTGATTTGACTTGCCTTTGGCACAGGTGGCAGCTCTGGGAGCGTGCTCAGGGGTATACACATAACATACATTCTGAGTGGCTTGACAGATGCGCGGCGCAAGGTAGAGGTCTGGTGTTAAAGAAGTTATCCGGGAAGATAAGGGTTTATTTGTTACCGACGCTTTCGATATGGCAGGGATTGCTATACTTATGAGATCGCCTTTATGTACATGAGGATCAGGAGTTCTGGAAGGAGATTTTCGAGGAGGCCCACTCGAGTAGTTTGAGCATCAGAAACCGGCAGGGACACGGCAGACTTTGCCCATTCCAGTCTGGAAGTGGGGTAATGTTACTATGGACTTTCTGACTGCACTGCCCCTGACACGGTCTCGCCATGATGTTATCTGGGTTATTGTGGATCGGCTGATAAAGTGCGCACACTTTTCGCTTATTCGGGTCATAGACCCTCTCGGAGAAGCTTGCCGGCTTTACATCGTGAAGATTGTACGTTTGCATGGAGTACCAGACTCCATTGAATCGACCGTGATCCGCGTTTACACGGACGGTTACGGATTGCTTTTCATGAAGCATTGGGCACGCGACTCCATCCGAATACGACTTATCACCCAGACGGACGGGCGGTCGGAGCGGGTGATTCGATATCGGAGGATATGTTGCGAATCAAGATTTTGGATTTTGGAGGAGATTGAGACCAGCAGTTGCCTTTGATAGAGTTCTTGTACAACAACAACTTCCGTACTACGATTGGCATGGCACCATACGAAGCGTTGTACGGGAGGAGGTGTACGACACCACACTGTTAGACAGATGCGTCTGATAGGGTTGAGCTGGGACCCGAGTTTTTTGAGGGGACTACGGTAAAGATCAGATTGTTACAGGCGTGGATTAAAACCGCGAACGACTGCACCACTGCTTATACGAACCGCCGCCGTAGGGCTCTGGAATCTGAGTTTGGTGGCAGAATTTGACTGGAGGTAGCACCGATCAGAGAGACAGCAAGATTTGGTAGGCGGGGCAAGTTACCCCGAATTTTATCGGTTCACATGAGTTTCTAGAGTAAGTTGTTAGGTTGATCTTTTCCCCCCCAACTGTTTCTGTATTACGTGGTGTCTTCCAGGATAGCCTGTTGAGGATTGGTTAGATTTAGGTTCGGTACCGTCTGGGGTTGTCTGGTAGAAATACCGGCAACTGACTCGGGGTGCAATAAGATGCACCCGGAGGGTGGGACGCCGTGAGGCTCTGTATGGTAGTCTAAACTACCACTCCCGCCGCACCAGTACGGTGGTCCGATTGTTCTTAGTAAGGGGAATATTTACATTCTGGTGGGTAGCGACACCTGTTTAGATGGTTCAGGCTACTCTTGGAGGACCAAGAGTTCTAAGGGGGGGAGAATGTTACGGTCACCCCGAGCGGGTTGCGACCGGGTGACCCGGGGCTCCGGTTTTGGCCTGCGGGTCACGTTTTTCGGCGTTCAGGCGGCTCCCGAGCCCTATCCGAGTATCATTTTGGCGAACCCTTCCGTATTTGAGGTCGTGAGGGTCCCCCGGACGTTTCCGCCGAAAATATTTTTCTGGCGTCGGGGGGTTGTCGGGGTCGTCTCGGGATGTACAGCGGGCTCGGTAGCGCTCTCGAGACCTCAGTTTGAGAAGCCGTTTGCAGTTTTGGAGTCGTGAGAATGTCCCGGAGGTGTTTGTGGAGTTTAATATTTGGGGCGGGACGTTCGGTTCCGGGCGACTCCCGGGGCTCGGGACGGGAATCCCGGGGCTCGGGATGGAAATTTTCTGACGGCTTTTGGGTAAGTTGTGTTATAATTTAAGATGGAATTTATGGGTATTTTTATAGAATTTTGGAGTGACGGAATTTCGGTTAAGGTTGACACTCTCGCACGTCGGGTTTTGGTTCGGGTTCAGCGAGCTCGGTAGGACACTCCGGAATGGTAAATGAACTTTTGAAATATGTTTTGTGAATGTTATAATATTCTGAAGGTTGTGTCCAAGTTTCGTTAATTTTGGAATTCGGTAATTATTTTTGGGCAAAAAGAATTGGAACTTTCGGAAAAATTGGGAGTTAAATTGCAATTGGTTGCAAAATTATTAAAAATCAGTATGGGCAGCAGCAGCAGCATGTTCGGCAGTTTATGGGAGACATTTAGGGACACATGTCTTTCTTTTATTTAAGTGGAGAAGTATGGGAAATAGAGAAGATATATATATAAGACTTATATTTTCATAAAATGAGATATTATCTCATTTCTTTTTCTTCTTCTTCTTCCTCTTGAAGCATCCGCCATTAAAGCTTGCTCTCAAGCTTGAAGTTCTTCTTCTTGACTAGAATCATCAAGGCTTTGGCTTCAATCTTTGGTAAGCTTCCTTCCTTCTTCTCTTTTCATGTTGGAATTAAGGTTTGATGAAGAAAAGAGGAGATTTTGAGAATTTTGGGTTTGTTCTTCACTACATGATAGGATAATTCTCTTCCTCCCATCTTTTAGTATGTTGTTCATGTGTTGTATGGGAGTGATAATCAAGTGATAGATTTTGGAGAAACTCCTTGGATGAAAAAGCCCCATTTTGGCCGAATTTCTTGGAAATTCTAAGTTGATGTGTGTTTGTCTCCTTGATTCATGCTTCAAGTATGTTAATCCTAGCATGATTCTAAGCTTATGTGTGGATTCAATTTGATGGAAAATAAGTTGGGTTGAAAACCCCCATTTGGCCGATTTTGTGAGATGATGTTCAATGTTGGATTTTGTTGTTTTGGATGCAATTGGATAGCATTCTTGGTTTAGAAGTGAAATTGGTGGTTAGAATGATTAATTGGAAGCTTGAATGGATTGAATTGGAAGTTGAGAAAAATGTTGGTGAAGAACCGAATTTTGGAATGGTTCTTTTTGCATGTTGGAGTTTCTTTTTGGTTGAATTGGATGTTTAAATGGTGTTGGGGTTGAATTTAGGTGTGGTTAGAAGTTTGAAACATTGATTTCGGTTAAGATATGAAAAAGTTACAATTAATCGGGATTATCGGAAAATGGCGGGTAATGAAGGGTTTAAGGGTGGTTTGGTCGGTTCTGCTTGCTGTATGATGTTTGTCAATGTATAATCTTGCATTGTCTAGGTTGGTTCTGAATTCGATGTTTCGCGGGAATCGGAATTTTACGGAAATTGCCGGATTTTCGGTTTTGGGGTCGGGGTGTAGTTTGGTAGTGTGATTGGTAAGGTTGCTAATTTAGCTTGAATTGACAGATTCTGAGGTCCGGAAGTTAGAAAAAGAGAGGTTTTCGGGTTTCGGGTCGTGGAGTGGAAGTCGTCCAGAATCGGTCTAATACTCTGGACTTTGAGGTAAGGGTTTGGTTCTGCTATTTTTGGTAAGATAGGTGTATGTTTAGTTTCACTTTACATTGCAAGTATTTCGGTATTATATGCCTAGAGCATATTCTCGTAGTCTGTAGGTGTATGTATTGTAGCACTTCATTTTGCGGTATTTCGGAAATTTACGCTTTAAGGTACGTTACGTAATTTGTAGGAGTATGCCTTATGGAATACTACGTCTTTTAACCCTACGACAGTTGAGGTTTCTCTAACCCAGCTGTTGCAACATGCTTCTGTAATAGCTTTTGCTTCTGACTCACTTAGAGGGAGGTCATTGCTCGAGTTGTTATAAGGGTTTATGGCGATTTAGTATCGCATATTCTTCGGGATTCTGATCTGTTTGTATTACATGCACGATGTTCTGTATTCTGTTGCATATATTCTGTATATTGCTATCTTTCTGTTTTGCAGGGTTACATATGCTTATCTTACCCCAAATCCCTTACGGGGTCCTTTTAGGACTCACCCTTTTTCGGGTTCTGTTTTTGGGTTTCAGGTAGACTTGGTAAACAACCAGCGGAGTTGGTTTCCGTGAGGCTTCGCCTTGGTTGGGTTGAGCAGTTCTAAGGCGGTTTGCTGAGATCTTCATCATCACAGCCCGCCTTATCACCAATCTGAGATCTTCATCATCACAGACACAAATCAGTCGACTTATCTCCTTACATCTGACAGACTTGTCGGCCTTGTCTCACACCTGTCCAAGGCTTCAACCTGGGAGGCTCTTCTCCGGCATCTCCCTATAAATAGGGGATGTCCACCCTAAACGGGGTAAGCTACTACACGCCCCCCCCACTCCTCTCTTGCTACTTCTGAGTATTCTTCTTATCTTTTACAGATTACTCTGAACAGTAAGCTTGGAGTCTCAAGAACACCATCATCATCAACCACTCAACTGGGATTCCGCTCCTATTTTGGGAACGAGAATATCAGTTTGGCGCCGTCTGTGGGAACGAAAGAAACAACAAGTTCTTCTCGTAAACCCATATTACAAACCACAAGTAGTAAGTCATGCCAACTACCCGGAGTGCAAGTAGGCACAGCCGTCAGGGACGGAGGAATCCTCCCGCGACGAACAACGATCCACGATCGGAACCATCTCCAAATAACGTTCCCCCACAACGGGGAGAACTCTCTGTTCATTCAATGGAGGAAAACTCTTCCCACGTTAACCGTAACGTGCCTCGTGAGCGCAACACTCCACCAAAACACTCCACCAACGAGCCTTGATCCGGCCGTTCTGCAAACAATCACTGAGGCGGTTGCTTTCAACTTGCGCGAAACACTCGCCACCACTCTCAGGGGCGTTCTGGATAGCGTTGGAACGCTACGGACTAATCAACCCGAACGCCCTGCTACTCCGCCTCAACAAGTAAGTAACCCTGACCCTTCTTCGTCATTACTTGTTGCACTCACTAGACGCTTAGAGGAAGTGGAAAAAGGGACGAAAGGGCCAGTGTTCATAATGTTTCCAGAATGGGTCCGACCACCTCTCGACCCAACCTTTCACCCAGCGGGTTTTGGAGACCCTCTTCCAGAACAGTTTCGCCAGCCTAAGCTGGATGCTTACGATGGTCTCTCAGACCCTGATATTCATCTCCAGCGTTACGTTTCTGCGATGGCCATCGCAAGAGCGGACGATAACACGCTCTAAAGAGCCTTCAGCTCCACGCTCACGGGAGCCGCCGCCAACTGGTATACCACCCTCCGTGATAAACGGTTTAACTCCTTTGAGGAGCTCTCCGCAACTTCTCCAACCACTTTGTGGTATCTAAACCTCCCCCAAAACGGCGGGGCACCTCCTCAAAATACAGCAAAAGAAAGATGAGCCCCTCAGTGAGTATATTCAGCGCTTCCAGGTGGAATCCATCCAGGTCCCTAATTTCGGGGAGGAAGCCCGCTTACTTGCGGCCATTCAGGGCCTTCGCTGGGAGTCCCTTTTCTTTATAGATGTACACACCAACCCTCCCACCAACATGGAACAGTTCTTGAGCACGGCGTCACGGTTTATGAACACGGAGGAGGTCACTCGTCCCCTCGCCAGGACCGCCACGGCAGATGCGAAGGGACAGCCCTCGCGAGCGGACTCCAGGTCCCAGAGGCAGTACCCTACGCCATCCAACAGGGAGGGGGCGTATTTCACTCTTCCCCCACTAAGGGAATCTCGCACCAACATCCTTCATGCCCTGGAACAAAAGAGGGAGGTTCCCAAGTGGCCCCGCCCCCTCTCCTAGGAGATCGCGACAAGGGACACGACACTGAGGACTGTTTTGAGCTTAAACGCATGATTGGGGAAATGCTCGCTCAAGGCAAACTCATGGAGTTCTTACTCGACGACGATAGGGATCGCAGGCGGGAAAGTAACCAAGAGGACCGTCGTCAGGTGGACCGCAGACAAGGTCGCTCTCAGCAGAACCCAGATCGAGAAGGTCTGGTCGAAATTCCCCCACCAAGGGGGCACATCAGCGTAATCACACAATGTGAGGGCGCATCGGCGAGACGCCGTCATATGAGACAGATCTACCAGGTCAACCACTCCTCTACTCACTTACTGCATCGCCGCGATGGCACCTCGGTGGCAGTACCGCACGCGGACCCTTTGGTTATCACTGCCCGTATCGCGGATGGGACATTGACAGAGTCTACATGGACACCGGGGCAAATGCCAACGTAATCTACAAGCACACTGGTTGAGGCCAAGGTGCCTTTGTCACAAATTCAACCTGCCAAAGGGGCCACCTTTGGAGTGGGGCGGGATGAAATCCCAACTTTAGGGTCAATCACGCTCCCCTACATGATGATGGGGACCACCAAAGAAAAGAAGCAAGTGTGCCACTCCAGCTTTGTGGACTTTATCGTCCTGGATCTCCCTACATTGGGCGCCACACTCATACTGAGTTCCACGTCCGCTGTGATGTGCGGGCTCTGACTTTGGTTTTCCACACTGCGGCAGGGGATGCCTATATCTTTGTCAACCAAAATGTGGCCAGGGGCAATTATGTCTCTGCCCTAGCGGGACCTCCCCCGCTCCCCAAGCCATCTGAGCCTAAAAGAAAGGCACCCATGGAAGAGACTGGACCCGCGGGCGAGGTCGCTCCTGACTTGTCTGGGGCCTTTGAGGAGGTTGAAATCTCCCCTGGCAAGAAATTCCGGGTGGGAAAAGACCTTGAAGAAAAAGACCAGCAAGCACTCATCCATCTCCTCCATGCCAACGGCGATGTCTTCGCATGGACCCCTGAGGACTTACCAGTTGTGGATCCTGCTATCATTTCTCACAAGATGAGTGTACTCCCGGCTTTAGCCCGGTTAGACAAAAACAAGGGGCATGGCCCTGACCGTAAGGACTTTGTACGCACAGAGGTGCAGAAATTGCTTAAGGCAAATATAATCAAGGAGGTTCACTACTCTGAGTGGGTCGCAAATATAGTCCTCGCCGATAAAGAGGGTGGTCAGTGGCGACTTTGCGTAGACTACAAAGGGGTTAATAGGGCCTGCCCAAGGGATCCCTGGTCAGTGTCTTCTCCTTCCTCGACGCATAAAGCGGGTACCATCAAGTTTTTATGGACCCAGAGTACGCGGTAAAAACCGCCTTCACCATCGGGCGGCCGCCTACCATTATATCGAATGCCCTTCGGCTTAAAAAATGCAGGTGCTACTTTCCAAAGGCTTGTGAATCAAGTCTTCGCGGACCAAATCGGCCGAAATCTTGAGGCTTATGTCGATGACATTGTGGTCAAAAGCAAGGCCACCTCCACACACCTCGCGGACTTAGAGGAAACGTTCGCCAACTTCCGCAAGTATAATATGCGGTTGAACCCAAAGAAGTGTATCTTTGGCGTGGGCGAGGGCAAATTTCTGGGTTACCAGATCTCCAAAGGAGGGATTCATGCGAATCCCAAAAAGATTGAAGCTATCACCACTTTGCGCACCCTAGGGGGCTCAAAGACGTTCAAAGAATCGGCAGAAAGCTGGTTGCCTTGGGGCGGTTTGTCTCTAAACTCAGCGATCGCTGCAGACCTTTCTTCAACCAAATCCGCAAGAAAAAGCTTGCAAGTGGATGTAAGAATGCCAGGAGGCATACGATTCAATCAAGCAACACTTACAAGAGTTGCTTGCACTCAAGTGCCCTAGACCAGGTGATGACCTGGTCCTCTACCTCGCCACCTCTCGACAGAGCGTCGCCTCTATCCTTATCAAGGAAGAGGCTGCCAAACAATGGCCGCCTACTACACCACCACACTCTCAAGGATACATAAACAAGGTATCCTCCTCTCCAAAAAGCTATCTTATCTCTTGTATATGCGGCAAGGAAGCTCAAGCCCTACTTCCAAGGGCACACAATTATAGTCCGAACGGACTTACCAATCTATATTCTGAGGTGGCCCGAACATTCAGGGCGCCTGGCCAAATGGTGTATCGAGCTTGGTGGATTTAACATCAACTATGAGCCTAGAAAGGCAATTAAAGGCCAGGCCCTCGCCGACTTTATTGCGGAATTTTCGGATATTGACATCATCCCGGCCCCTGAGCAGGGCCCCGCACCACAACCCATTCCCCCAGACTGGGATATGTTCGTGGATGGCTCATCCAAACTTGGATCCCCCGCAGGGGCGTATATCTGCGCGGACCCCTAGGTATGGAAGTATCCCTTCTTGTCTCTTTCCAATTCCAAGTAACTAATAATGTTGCAGAATATGAGGCCCTCATCGCGGGCTCAAGCTCGCCATAAGGGCAGGCATTCGCCGCCTTCATGTCCACAAATGACTCGCAATCGGTGATTCACTGTGTCCAAGGGTGCGCTGAATGCAAAGACGCCACCCGACCAAATACCTCAAATTGGTGAACGCCTTGCGGACCAACTTTGAGGAGGCTATCTTTATCCACATTCCTCGCTCGAGAACACCACAGCAGACATGCTATCCAAGGGAAAGACTCCTCTACCATGGCCACCCTGGCCAGCCCTTCCATTTCGGAGGCTATTGATATTGCCTCACTGGCGACACAGGATCCGGTCGTAGACTGGAGAGACCCTATTATCGCTGAGCTAAAAGCCGTGCCACGGACCCCCAAGCTCGCAAAAGGGCCATCCGCTTTTGTTCTCATTGATGACCAATTATGGCATCGCGGGTTTGCAGCACCCTCCAACGATGCCTCAAAGACCCTTGAGGGACACTCTGTCTTGAATACTCTCCACCAAGGCAACTGTGGCGCACACATTGCTGCGGAGGCACTTGCCCACAAAGCCCTTCGTCAAGGGTACTACAAGCCTACCTTGAAAAAGGATGCCGCTGCACTGGTCAAAACATGCCACCAATGCCAGATCAATTCTCGCATCCAGCGACTGCCTTCTACGGAATCTCCAAAGATCGACAAACCCAAAGGCCCCTTTGCCCTATGGGGCCTTGCCCTCATTGGTCCGATGCCGACTGCTCCAGGTCAGTACCGCTTCTGGGTGGTTGTAGTTGCTTATTTTTCTAAATGGGTCGAAGTAGCACCCCGGGTCTCCAGTACTTCCGCCAAGATCATCAAATTCCTGTGGAAAATCTTGTCTGCCGCACGGCAGCCCTCGTGCTATTATTACGTATAATGGCACTCGCTTGCTACCACAGCGGCCCAACAATGGGCCCAGACAACAATGTCCGCATGCTTTTCGCCCGGTGGCGCACCCCCAGTCTAATGGGCAGGTTGAGGTCACCAACCGCACCCTCAAGGAGGGCCTCAAGAAGCGCCTTGAGGGGGCCAAAGGCCGCTGGGTAGATGAACTCCCAAGTGTCTTGTGGGACTATCGCACCACAACGCGAACCCCAACAGGCGAAACGCCTTTCTCTCTGGTATATGGCGCAGATGCGCTTCTGCCTATTGAGGCGGACCTCCCTACGATCCGCATGATCAACTTCACCAACGAAGCCAATGCTCAGGGGCTTCGCGCCAAACTCGACTTAATCGAGGAATTGCGCGAGGGCGCCGCCGCATGTTTGCCCTCAAACAGAGGCTCGGGCCTTCACCATAATGCCGTGGTCAAGCCCAAGGCACTACAACAAGGGGGCCTTGCCTCGCTTAAATCGGCCCTCACCGCTCGCGACCCCAAACAGGTGTCTTGCGACCTAATCGGGACGGACCCTATATTGTTCATAAACAAGTCCGCCCATGAGTCTATGAACTACAAGACCATGATGGTCGTCTTCTTCTCCGCAACTTTCATGCGGATGACTTACGTCCATATTACGTGTAAGTCCTCGCCTTACGTCTTCAATTCAATAAAATACATGTGTATTTCTCCCTCTTTGCAGCATCACGTGGCATTACAAATGCCCTCCCAATCGCCCCGACCGGTCGCACCCGACACGGCATCGACCTTGCCACTCGCACCCAACAAAGGGAAGCCCTCACGGGTCTCGCATCTGACCTTGTCGCCCCGCCCCTCACTTGCGCACCCACACAAAGGGAAGCCGCCTCGCGCGCCACAACGGTCGCGGACTCCTACACAGTAGTTGCGGGTCTCGCCCCAACCGACCTTCAACTCGCCCCGCCCCAAGGGTAACCCCTTGCGCTGCGGAAGGGTAACCCCTTTTGGCTCCTTCAGGGAGGTCTATGTGTAAGTCGCCTCGCGCGCCACAAAGAGACCTCCCGCACGGACTCCTCCACACAGGTAGTTGCGGGTCTCGCCCCCAACTCGACCTTCAACTCGCCCGCCCCAAGGGTAACCCCTTGCGCTGCGGAAGGGTAACCCCCTTTTGGCTCCTTCAGAAGGTCCCTGTGTAAGTCACCCTCACGCGCCACACCAGACCTTCCGCACGGGCTCCTCAACACAACTACGGGTCTCATCTCCCGAAACTCCACCTGGCTCTTCACTTGTCTCAACAAGCGCTCCACTGCCCTCGCCATCGTGCGGCTTCAGGCTCGAGGTAAACTGAGTTTTACTTCATTCTTATCATATAAATGATGAGCACTCGCAGTATCCTCTACTTGGTACATCAGTACATTACCCAAGGGCTTACTCCCTGGAAAATCGCCAGGAAGGTCTCTGAGTGAGCCACCTTTGCGTGCCCCAGCAGACTTTCCAACATGAAGAAATCTCATCCATGGCCTTCAAAGGCATCGCCTCTACGAGCCCTAGACGGGTCCTTAACTTGTCTCAGCAAGTGAACCGACAAATTATCTGAAAGGATATATGTGGCTCCGCCGTTGCGGATTTTCAAAGTGCCTTGCCACTATAAACTCAAGCTGAGTTTCCAGTTTCTTGACAAGTGATCTCTGTGGTTTCGCCACATGAACCCCAGAGACCTCTCTCCACAAACGGGACAGCTTACGGATGTTAACCTAACTAACGTTCCCTACACCACTATCGCAAGACAAAACAAGGCTACAAAACAATGAAGGTAAAATGAAATTTTACTTCATCTATTGTTATCAAAATTATGCATGAATGCAGGTGTCCTTTATGCACAAAAAGGGGGCGCCCACATGTTGGAGCCTCCACCCTAGCCCAACAGGCATACCAGGCTTCCCCATCTTCTTCCCTTGCTCCCCAGGCCGAGCAGGGCCTCTACCGTTGGATCGCCGGTGTTAGCAAGATCCGTAATCCCAAGACTCAGCTGGGAACGCCTTCTCCACTTGGAAGCGGCATCGCAGCCAGCCCTCCTCGTAGGCTTGCGCCCGCCTCGCCTTGGGCTTGATCTCACCAAGCTTCGCCATCAGTCGAGGCATCCTCTCGAGGAATGGACACCTTGATGGAAGAAAAGGACTGTGGTCCTCACTGCAAAAAGAGGAAGGCTGAGGGCCTTCTCCATCTCCCACACTGAGGCCACCGCCTTTTCAAAGGTAGCAGTGACCTCAGCCTGTGCCTTCAGGGCATCCTTAGCAGCAAGCCTGCTCGCTTCGGCTTCCTCCTTAGCCAGTTGAGCCTGGGCAGTAGCCCGGCGCTCCGCCTCCTCAGTTGCAGCCTTTGCCTGCTCAACTTCAGCCTTCGCCACTTCGAGGGCAGCCTTGGTTTCTGCCTCCAAAGAAAGGAGGGACTCCTTCAAGACAGCATTCTCGAGCTGCTTGGCTTCCAACGTCGCTGCCTGTTGAAGAAAGCGATGCTTTGCGACGTCAATTAGGCTGGCCTGCTCCCACCGATACAGCCTGCTAGCCGTCTGTTCCTTGTTAACGTAGTCGCACCAACTCTCCAGTTGGGCCACACGTTTGGCCTGCTTCTCTTGGAGCTCCTCTTCCCTTTTCTTGGAGGCCTCCAGCTCCATCCTGAGGGCTGCAATCTATGCTACCTAGGCGTCGTCCCGTTTGTTGGCATACTTCAGAAAGTCACGCCACTGCTCCATGGCAGCATATCCTTTGACGGCACTCTGCATTCAAGTTTATTTAAACAAAGGCAGAAAGAGGGCAAGCTAGACTTGTGTATAAAGACCAGGAGTTGTCTTACCTGCAGGCTCTGTTGAGCTGCCTCCTCATGAACTCGGCAGGGAGTCCAAACTCCGCTCCGTCACCTCCTCACATAGGGGTGCGCAGCCCTCCAGCAGGATAGGAGGGTTTGCTCCTCCCCTTAGCAAAGGAACTGCTATTCCCGAGAAGGAAGACTGGGTCCCACGCATCGCGCAAGAGCTTCCTTCCTCCCGTACACTCTAGCCCTGGCACTCTCCCTCTTGGCCCTCAGGGTGGCCGGCTCCTCAGACCACTTGGGGACTGACTTGGCAGCGACTCGCCTTCGCTCCAAGAAGTGGGACCACACCCCAGCCTCCTCAAGGACCTCAGTTCTGGTCCCCAGGTCTGCAGGAACCTCGGTCATGGTCCCTTGGTCCACTGGGACCTCGCGAGGGACGGGCTCTTGCCCAGAAGGCCCCGCACCTACAACAGTTAAGGGCAGTACAACTGAGAAAACTGAGACATAATCTCAAAACAAGAGAAACAGACTTGCAAAGTCAAGAGACTTACCAACAGAAGGTTGTCCCCATCCAATAGCCTCTGGCTGACTACTGGAAGGTTGGGCTACTTCCCAACCACTGGCCCTCACAGAGGACTGCGCCACCAATGCCCCCTCCTCAGAGGCTTCGCCATCAGAAGAGGAAGAAGTCTCCTCAATCCTTAGGATCCTTTTCCCCCTTGTCGCAAGGGTCTTCTCCCTAGAAGGAGACACTTCAGGGACCTCCTCCCTCGAAGGGATTGCTGCAGGGGCCTCCTCCCTTGCAATGGGGGCCTCCACCCCCTCTCCTGCGGGTGTGATCAACACCTCCGCCTCCACAGGAGTGACCATGGCCTCCTGCTGGCCAGAACTGCTAATGGCCTTAGCAGCCTGTTGGCTCCTCCTCCTCATTGACAGCAGGATTTCCCCCGCTGACATCTTGCCCTTTGGAGGAGGCATTCTGCCTGTGGCAAGGATTTCTGCCACGACCACGTGCCCAGGCACGTCTTCGCCTTGGACTGGGGAGGGGCTCGCAAAGAGCCCAGACACAAAGTCTTCAGCAGCAGCCTCCTCAAGGGAGATTGGCTGCACCACTGATATGGGCACAGCCTCTATGGGAGCAGCGTTGCCTGCCTGCACTCCCTCTGAGCCCTCTGCAGAGGGCATGGCCTCTTCAACACTGGAAGGGACCCCCACCTCCACTCCCTTGGCCTCCTCAGCAGCAGGCTCCTCGGCCTCCTCCACAACACTGGGGACCTCCCCCCCAACAGGCTCTGCAGCCTCCTCAGTAGAAAGGACTGCTGCAGACCCCTTGGCCTCTCCAGCCGGCCTCGCCACATCTTCAGTAGAGGGGACCGCTGCAGATCCCCCCGCCTCAACAGGCCCCCTGGCCTCCTCAACAGCAGTAGGGGCACTCCCCTCTCCAGGCTGCGCTGCACTGGCAGCCACTCTCCTCTTTTTCCCTTGAGGGAACGCTGACGACTTGATGCCAGCCCTCTTCTTTGACGGCTTAGGGGTAATGCGCCCCAACGCCTTGACAGCCCCAGCGGGGGCATCCTTCCCAAATGCACATGCCAGGTGCACTTGTTGGGCAATGCGCATGGACGTTCTCTTGCCCCGGCCTTCGCCAAACTCCACAGAGACATCTACAAGCAAAAGGAAAGCTTCAGACCAGATTTTACTAAAGCCTCTTACACTTATGCAATACACTTATATATGCAAAACATACCTTTGGGCCCTGCCAAAGCCGCCGCAGAAAGAGAGTCTACCGCCGTCCCACGGTGGGCGGGGGCCCATCCCTCGTATGGCAGAGGCACCTCAGGGTCCAGCACTAAGCCCGTGCTAATCCCTGCCCACCTCAGAGTGGTCTCATCCAGTTGGGCAGGCGAAAAGGGGAAGAGCTCGTCGCAAGCGCTCCTTGAATAAACGTCGTCCAACCACCCCAAGAGTTGGATGTATGCCCGCCACCGCACTCCTTCGAAGACAGTTCAGGCCTCCGCGCGATGCTGTGCACGGGTAGCCGCGCCCTCGCGCAGGAAAGTCCCATGAGTTGTCACGGGCAGGAAGAAGAAGGACCCGTGCCGCTTGTGGTAGGATTTGGGCGAGGCAAGAAGGAAATGGAATGGTTACCTCGACGCTTATGGGAGTGACGAGAAAACGCACTCCCACTCCTCGCTCCAGCCGGTAGAAACGGTTGAAGACGCCAGCAAAGGGCTTCACGCCGCCATATGGCAGGCAACAATGAAGCCCGCTATGGTCAGGAAAGTATTGGGTGCCAACTGTGTTGGTGGCATCCCCCACTCGGCGCACAAATCTTGCACCAACTGCGGAAGGGGAAACCGCAACCCCGCCGCAAGCTGTGCTGTGTACAGACACAGCACCCGATTCTCTATATTCTCTGCAGTAACGGGCCAACCCATCACCCGACAGACACCCAAACGGGACGAGTATACCGGCACCTTCTCCACGGGCCAGAAAGCCTCCACCATATCCTGGTGGATCTTGTCAAATTTCACCATGGTCTTCCACGGTGGCGAGCACTGACGAACAGCCTCTTTGGACTCCATTTCTGCAAAAAGTAGAGCAACAAGCATATAAATCGGAACAGCCCAAACAGGGGCATTTCATCAAGCACTCAGTGTGCTCAGAAAGTTGGAAGCACTCACTGTGCCAGAAAACGAGATCTTACCTGATTCGTTGTGAAGCGGAAGGGACAGTCGACGAATGAACGGATGAACGGTGAAATCTCGAACGAAAAGTAGAGAACCACCACAGAAAAGCTCCCAACAGCCGATGAACGGTTCGAAAAACGCAAGAAATGCGAAAAGATTACTCAGAGCAAAAGTGAGGAAATACGAGAATGAAGGTGAAAGGCTTCAACCTTCTCCAATACGCTTTTATAAGCCCGCCAAAATGAAAAGCACTTTTAAGCGGAATTGGCTCCTAAGGCGCCACGTGCTGACATCTAGCGGTTAGAAAACCCTTTGCCTCCCTTGCAGAATTGGAAGAGCGCTTTTTAAAAGCGTAATCAACTCCTGACGCGCCACGTGCCGCGCCCCATAACGGTTAGTAAACCTGTCACCTCCTGTTATCTCTCCTGCTTTAAATGCTGAAGAGACCCTTCACTGCCACTGCACTCCAAACGGTCCACAAGCAGCATAGCGCCTTCGCCAGCTCCAAGACTTGGGATTTTAACAGAGTACGGGACCCTACCCATACTCTGCCTTCAGGAGGAGGCATCTTGGTACACTACCCAAGCGAATGCCCCCTCAAAAGCCACAAGGATCGTGAAGAATCCGACATTTTAAATCAGATCGTAAAAGGTCTTCACACTCCACACGAGTCCAGACTTATGACTACTATTGTCCTCAACACAATACCTCCAAAACGGAGTACAGGACCCTGCCCATACTCCGCTCTCAGGAGGAGGCATCTTGGTACACTACCCAAGCAAACGCGTCCTCGCGTCGCATCAGAACTATACAAGGCCCCGTAGGTCTCACCCTTGCGGCCTCCAGTCTCGCCTTCGCGAGGTCTCCAGTCTCGCCTTCGCGAGGTCTCCGGTCTCACATGCGCGGGGTCTTGCCCTCGCGGGTTTTAAGCCTCGCCTGGGCGATGTCTCACACTCGCCGTTGCGTCTCTTAGGCCTGTGCGGGTTGCCCTTCGCGGGTCTTACTCCCGCAGCCTCAACTCGCCTTCGCGAGGACTCTCTTGCCTATACTGGCCTCGCCCAGATAAGGCCCTTATACTCAGGTTCGTACGACCCTCACTCCTTATTTGGCTATATTCTATCTCGGGCCTTCGCCTTGCAGCCTTCGCCTGCCACTTGCTCCACTTGGAGATAGACCACTTGGTCATCTGATATCAATCAGCCAATAAGGAGGCCAACACGAGCCTGAGTGATCTTCACCGGATTTGTACGCCAAACATTCCCTTACATGTGAATCTTCTAAGATGGTTTTCTGAGATCTTCATCATCACAGCCGCCTTATCACCAATCACCGACACAGACTTATCTCCTTACATCCGAGACTTGTCGGGCCTTGTCTCACACTGTCCAAGGCTTCAACCTGGGAGGCTCTTCTCCTGGCATCTCCCTATAAATAGGGGGATGTCCACCCTAAACTGGGTAAGCTACTACACGCCCCCCCCACTCCTCTCTTGCTACTTCTGAGTATTCTTCTTATCTTTTACAGATTACTCTGAACAGCAAGCTTGGAGTCTCAAGAACACCATCATCATCAACCACTCAACTGGAATTTCGCTCCTATTCCCGGAGATTTTGCGGGAACGAGAATATCAGAGCCAAAAAGGGGGTTACTGTTACACTACCCCGACGTTTTGGAATTTTCCGGTGAATATCTTTGCAACTTAGTCCTCCAACTCTCCAAATCTTTGCAGTTTAGCCCCTAATGCAACTTTCTAACCCCAATTGGAACCAAAACTGAACACAACCCTCAGAATATCATAAACCATTTGGAAAATCAGAGTGTCCTACCGGGCCCGCTAAACCCGCGCAAATCCCGACGTGCGCGTGTGTCGACCTGAACCAGAATCCCGTCATGCCAAAATTCCACAAATATTACCATAAAATCCATCTTAAAATATAACATACTTTACACCCAAGCCGTCGCAAAATTTCCATCCCGAGCCCCGGGAGTCGCCCGGGACCGAACGTCCCCACCCAAAAATTATACTCCGTAAAATGATCAGGGACGTTCCCACGATTCCAAATATGCAAACGGTTTCTCATTCCGAGGTCCCGGGAGCGCTACCGAGTCCACTGTACGTCCCGTGACAACCCCCGGCCCCAAAAAATATTTTCGGCGAAAATGTCTGGGGGACCCACACGACCCCAAATCCCGAAGGATTCACAGAAATAATGCTCAGATAAGTCCCGGGAACCGTCTGACCACCCAAAAACGTGATCCGCAGGCCATAACCGGAGCCCCGGGTCACCCGGGTCACAACTCGCTCGGGGTGACCGTAACATTCTCCCCCCCTTAGAACTCTTGGTCCTCCAAGAGTAACCTAAACCATACGGATGTCGCTACCAACCAGAAAATATATACTTTCCCTTTACTCAGCATAATCGAACCACCGTCCTGGTGCGGCGGGAGTGGTAGTTTAGACTACCATCCAGAGCCTCTCAGCGGCGTCCCACCCTCCGGGTGCATCTTGTTGCGCCCCGAGTCAGTTGCCGGTATTTCTACCTGACAACCCCAGACAGTATCGAATCTATACCTAACCTTCAACAGGCCATCCTGGAAAGCATCGTATGTTACCGACATACTCAGGGGGGGTAAAGCCAACCTGCCCACTCGCTCCAGAATCTCTTAAAGACCGATATACCTTGGGCCCACTACGCTTCCGCTGCGCACTCTGATCCTTCTCTGGTGGCATCCCGGCCAAATCCTCTGAAAATACCTGCGGAAAATTCCGAACCACTGGAATCCTATCCAGCTCCAACCGAGCGTCCGCCGTGTTCAGATCATAGCACTCCTCCAAGTCCACGATCGGAACACGTTCCAGAACCTGCAGCTCCATGCTGCTCCTTACCGCCTTCAACCCATCAGAACTCATTAGAGGTAACACCTCTCCAGAAATCGTAAGGCTACGGTTAGCACAACCGATGTGCACAGAATTCTTGAAAAGACCAACCATCCCAACAATAATATCATACTTCGGTGTGTCCAAAACCAACAGATCTGACAGAATCCTGTGTCTGTCCATAAATAGTACGCAGTCCTGTGCCGTCTCACAGGAAAAACAAAACCGGTTCTCAACCGTTTGTACCAGAATCATTTGGCAGCTCACTGCTAGCCAAATGCAGAAATTCGGCACACTTCTGTGCGGAAACCGAAACAGACTCTCCAGTACTAAGTATATCCTGAACAGGAATGTGTCGCTCAGAAACAGGATACCTAGCAATGCCCCACGCTGCAAAATGCCTCCCTGCTCAATCTGGAGAACACGTCCAGCTCTGGGCTACTGTGGCGGAGGGGGTGGCTGATACGAAAGTCGCCGCGGTGGTCTCGGAACGCCTCCCCCATGAACCGCACCCTTGGGTTGTGTTGGGCCGGAACCAAGACTGCTGATATAAAACACTGCTGGATCCCTATCTCAGCATCAGAAAGCAATCCCGTATCCAGTGGTTATCTGTCCCACATCGCAAGCACTGCCCCGACTACCTGTAGAATGGCCGGCCGGGGTGCTGCCTGCCACAACTCTAACAAAACTGAACTATCACAGTCATCCAGCTGCCCCTGCCACTCTGCCCAGTCCTACCTGCCTTACCCGTAAACCTCGACGAACTCTGCTATGCAGAGCCTCTCCCTCGATCTTGAGATCGGTGGGGGCGATCGACTCTCAATCTCCTCCTGCTCCATACCATGGTACTTTGGTATGTAGCAAACCAGCCGATCAAACTCTCTCACTCATACTCTCTGACAGTCATGGTCCCCTGCTCCATAACACCAAACTGCGCCTGTCAGAGGTCCTTGGCTACATCCCCGCTGCACTGCCGGTGGAAAGTGTAGCCTCGCCAGGAGTTTGTCAACTCCTGCAAACCAAGTCTCTGCTGCCTCCGGCCCTCCTCGGCCGTTGAACCTCGGGGGGGTCAAATGCTGAAACCTCTCCAGAAGTCTGGCCTTGTCAGACTGGTACCTCTGACCTTCCCGTCGTTGGTGGAACCGACGAGAGGTCTCTGTATCCAGGTGATCGTCCTCCTCGGAGTCATTCTCCGGCTGCTGCCCACCTCCTGGTCAGAAGGCCATTGATGTGGCCTAAGTCTCACTATCACCTCTTGATCCGAATGCCTTTACCGAGGCATAAACACATTTTCCCTTGCCTACTGTCGTCCCTGAACCTGCTGTGCTGGCAGAAAAGTACCCAGCACAGTTGTACCTGACCCAACACAAATACCAAACAGAAGGGGTCCCTGTGACTGCTAGAACCTCAGGGGTGGTGAGTGTGGTTGTTCAGACCCTGGGTTACGCCGAACCCGTATCCCATTCCTCGGAGGTGTGGGATCCCAGTCCCGCCCCTCCGGTGCCAAATCACGCTATTCGCGTGTAGTAAACATTTCCTTAAACCAAGTTCAACCAAAAACCAACTTATCCCATAACCAAATTTCCAAACCAAATACCAACTCAACCCATAACCAACAGTCCAAACCAAAAAAAACTCTTCTCTTTCTATCCAAAAGCTAGCAGCAGTATTCTAAGGCTCTGTTGTGTAATGCAATGCATGATGCAGAAATTCATTTCAGAATCACACAACCAAATATCAAATCCTCAACCACAGAATCAGTTCATGTTCATATCACAGAATCACACCATATACCAAACAACAAATTAAAGTACCGGATCATATCGGTGATGTGATCACGGGGGTAAGTGATCACGAGCTCGGATCTAGCTCGAAGGAGGCGGTTTCCAGCAAGAATGGAAACGAAGAACAGAGGAAGAACACGAAGGAAACAGAGTCGGCCAAGGGAACCTCCTCACTACGAGGTGAGGCAATGCCCTTGAAAATGCCTGGGAAGGAAGCGGGATCTAGCACCTTTTGAATACAAGTTCAAACAATACTAGATATTATGTTGGATCCTCTTGCACGGATCACTTAAGGAGATGGAATGCAAGAAATGAGAACAAGAAAGCCAAAACCTCACTTGGAGTATTTCTGATTTCTTATAAATATGTTCTGAGTATTACAATGGTTACATGCCTTCTATATAAAGAGGTGAGATGGTATGGGAAATGGTGAGTGACGTGACAAGGGACAAAGACCCTTGAATTATGGTGGGTGAGGTGAGAGATGGAAGGGATGGATGGAAGACAATTGTAGGCTACGGACTATTCCTCCCATTTCTTCATATATGGGATTTATAAAGAAATGGAGGGAATATTCAAATCACCAAACATGCACATGGCCAGGGGGTTCTCCAAGGCCATGGGTTCTCCGGAGGGGCCATGGGTTCGCGGAAGAGGCCATGGGTTCGCCAGAAAGTGCCATCGCCAAAGTGCCTTCGCCAAAGTGCCTTCGCCAAAGTGCCTTCGCCAAAGGGCCTTCGCCAAAGTGCCTTCGCCAAAGTGCCTTCGCCAAAGTGCCTTCGCCAGAGTGCCTTCGCCAAAGTGCCTTGGGTATGCGGAACTTCACTGTTTTCTGAATAACTTGAGCTCTGGAACTCCGATTGAGGTGATTCAAAAGCCATTTTTCTCCTCTTGAAAAGAGCTTCAATATGAAGTCCATTGCTCCATCTTTTGATGAGCACAGATCCGCATCACTTCTCCAATGGAATGCCCAAGTCTTGAAGTTTGTTGGCGCCTTCGTGGTGATGTCCACATCATACTCTCCCTCTTGAGAAGATTCGTCCTCGAATCTAAATGGGGCGAATCCTACAAAAACTAAAATACCGCAACAAACTTGGAGGACATTAGGGGGGTTAGTGAACTAAAGCTTAAACATGAAAATCACAAAAATGGTTTAAAGGAGTGAGATGGACAATCCGCCCTTTCTCTTCACTTCAACCTTACACATAGCTCAAGGTCAATCCTAGGGTCAAACGTAAGCCTAGGCCATGCATTCTCATTATCTAAAAAGAAGGAGTCATGATCATGCATTGAAGAGAATTCATGGCTAGGGGTGAGTGATATGGGATATGCATCATGTACATACATCTCATGGTCAACCGAATCATCATGCTTCATGCTTTCAAGAGGGAATTCGAATATGTTACACTTATCATGGTTGAGAGAATTAAGCAATGGTTGAGTTGCATGCTCATTTTCGAATAAGGTTTCACATTCATGCCTATTCACTTCATCACTAAAAGAAAAGAGTAGGTTACCTCTCCCCAAGTTAGGGGAGGGAGGGTCCTCCTTCAAAGCCGAAAATCTTTCTTCTCCTTCAAGGTATGGCGCATCCGTGCCCTTCTCTCCTTCAAACTCGTGCACAAATAAAGAAGAATAACAAGATTTAGAAGATGAAATGGTTAATTCTTCTTGGAGATGGGTTGAAGGTCCGGGTGCAATATTCTTTTCACTTGTTTGGCCAAGGAGAGCCCTCTCCTTTCTTCTCTCTTTCTTTTTCTTTTTCTCTCTCTCATATTCTTCAAACTCCTTCTTCAGACTTTCAATTAATTGAGAAAGATCTTCACTCGGATCTTGGCGAGGGCTTGGGTTTGGGGAAGGAGTTTGGGTGGTGCAAGTGTGGGGAGGTGGAGTACATGGCTCGGCTGATAGTGTTTGTGGAGGTGTGGGGCTCGGCTTCCTCCAAGAGTTATGGCTTCTAGCGTGGGTGGAGGATGTAGGCCGAGAGGGGACCTTCTTGTTTGGGAGTAGTATGGAGAGGGTGGCTCTTCTTGAGGTGAACCATATCTTTCTAATAGTAACCTCTTCAATCCACTCCAAGCCCGAATGGGGGCTTCATTGTATTGCTCTCTTTGAGCGAAATCTTGTCGCCACCATCTTTTGGCTTCTCCCTTTAGACACCTTACGGCAAGGTCTAACTTTTCTTCTTTATGAAATTGGTAATACCAAAAGTGGTATTCCAATTCCTCGATCCATTGCCATAAGTCATCTTCAAGTTTGCGCCTCCCTTTCAAGGGATGAAACCCAATGAAATGTAGGTTCTCTTCCTCCATTTGGCACACCTACACACTTAGACAATAAAATCAGTACCACTCATTTCTCCTCACGTGTTTAGGTGAGCACTCCACACGGTTTCACTCTTGATTCTCCACACAAGGCTTTCACAAGTTCTCTTAACTTGATCACACTCAACTTTTAGATCAAATGCAAACACACAAGTAGGAACAAGCAATAATCTCTAGTGAAATCCGAAACTTGCAAATCACAAAGATAACTAGTCACTCGAAACTAGCTTTTGAGAGTTTAAGGTGGGATGGGGTTGAAAGAAGTAAGGTATGTATGAGAGAAGGCTCTTTTACAATCAGAAACACTTTTTGTGCAAGTTCATAAAATATTTTTGGATCAAAGTCACTATTCACATGTGTTTGATATGAACTTCATATGAACAGCTCAAGAACACCAAGAACACTCAAGAACACATAATCTTGTTCATCATTTTCTTTTTTCTCCAACAACCTTTCTTTTGCACTTAATCACACAAGATGATACTTTCTTCTTCAAATCCGAATTTAAATCTCTTTTTCATGAACTTTTCAAGAACACTATTCTCCACACATGAACTTTTACTCTAGTCACATGAACCACACAAACATAAATATTTTCGGTTTCTCTTGACCAACAACAAAACGTTTTTCTTCAAGTGTAAGAAAGAAGGCAATGGTTTTACTTGAAGAAAACAAACAACTGATACGGTACCTCCAATGAGCGCTTTGGCTCTGATACCACTTGATGTGATCACAGGGGGGGTAAGTGATCACGAGCTCGGATCTAGCTCGAAGGAGGCGGTTTCCAGCAAGAATGGGAAACGAAGAACAGAGGAAGAACACGAAGGAAACAGAGTCGGCCAAGGGAACCTCCTCACTACGAGGTGAGGCAATGCCCTTGAAAATGCCTGGGAAGGGAAGCGGGATCTAGCACCTTTTGAATACAAGTTCAAACAATACTAGATATTATGTTGGATCCTCTTGCACGGATCACTTAAGGAGATGGAATGCAAGAAATGAGAACAAGAAAGCCAAAACCTCACTTGGAGTATTTCTGATTTCTTATAAATATGTTCTGAGTATTACAATGGTTACATGCCTTCTATATAAAGAGGTGAGATGGTATGGGAAATGGTGAGTGACGTGACAAGGGACAAAGACCCTTGAATTATGGTGGGTGAGGTGAGAGATGGAAGGGATGGATGGAAGACAATTGTAGGCTACTTACTATTCCTCCCATTTCTTCATAAATGGGATTTATGAAGAAATGGAGGGAATATTCAAATCACCAAACATGCACATGGCCAGGGGGTTCTCCAAGGCCATGGGTTCTCCGGAGGGGCCATGGGTTCGCGGAAGAGGCCATGGGTTCGCGAGAAAGTGCCATCGCCAAAGTGCCTTCGCCAAAGTGCCTTCGCCAAAGTGCCTTCGCCAAAGTGCCTTCGCCAAAGGGCCTTCGCCAAAGGGCCTTCGCCAAAGTGCCTTCGCCAAAGTGCCTTCGCCAAAGTGCCTTCGCCAAAGTGCCTTGGGTATGCGGAACTTCACTGTTTTCTGAATAACTTGAGCTCTGGAACTCCGATTGAGGTGATTCAAAAGCCATTTTTCTCCTCTTGAAAAGAGCTTCAATATGAAGTCCATTGCTCCATCTTTTGATGAGCACAGATCCGCATCACTTCTCCAATGGAATGCCCAAGTCTTGAAGTTTGTTGGCGCCTTCGTGGTGATGTCCACATCAGAAGGTAATCCCATCACATGCGGTCCAACCGCTAATGACCCTTATAACAAATCACAGTAACGGCCCACTCAAAGAGGTCAGAATATACAGAAGCACGGTACCGGCTGGGGTCGCGATCCCCAAACTGTCGTAGGGTCATAGAAGTATACCTGCACTCCCGGTGCGTGTATACACAGAATGTCGGCACCCTCCAGTGCGGACATACAGAACAGAAGTATCGGCACCCCAGGTGCGGATACTAACAGAACAGAATCGTATAGTAACACATAAGCCAAGTAACAGAATATACCAGAAAGATGTAAGCAGAATATCTGCACCTAGTGCGGATATGCAGAACAGAAGTGTAACCCATGGCCCCTAAGACCATCCGGGCCTTGAGCAGAAAGCAAACCATACCTTACTGATGTGAGCATGGCCAAGACCAAACCAAATGATGTGGATCTGTAATCATCCAATGCTGGAGCAATGGACTTCCTATTGAATCTCTTTTCAAGAGGAGAAAAATGGCTTTTGAATCACCTCAATCGGAGTTCCGGAGCTCAAGATATTCAGAAAATAGTGAAGATCCGAGAACCAGGCAGACAGAACAGGCGACCCAAACTTGAAGTCAGGCGGTCGCCCGGTCCAGGCAAGAGAACCAGGCGACTTCCTCCAGGCCAGGCGGTCGCCTGGCTTGTCTGATGATGGGCAGGGACCGGGCGAGATCCAGCGACCCAATCCTGGATCAGGCGGTCGCCCGGCTCTCCGAAAATGCATTTCCCTCCACTTTTTGAAACCTAGCCATTTTTGTTGACTTTCACTATTTGTAATTCTAATTCCTATTTTCAGCCACTTTTGTATTTTCTTTGGTTTCTATAAACCATATAACTTCATAAATATGAGTTATATGATTTATGGAAATTAGAGAAAAGGGTTTTCAACCCTTCCCATCCATCTCTTACACCCCTCACCTCACCCCCCTTAATCCTAGGAAGCTTGTCCCTAAGCCTCCTCTCTCCTCCCTTCCCTCACCATCTTAGTTAGGCTTGGAGACCATTTGCAACTTAGAACTCATTTTGTAAAGAACTATTGTTGCTGAAAATACAAGGCCAATTTGTTCTTCATTTGTTCTCAAATCTTGCTTCACCAATCCATTAGTGATCCATGCAAGAGGGTCCAATTAAATACCTAGCATTGTTTGATCAAGTAGTCAAAAGGTTCTAGGTTCCATTTCCATCCCCCCTTTTGCCGAAATTGTGGCTCCATTTCTTTGGAGTTCTTCCTCACTCAAGCTAGATCAAAGTTCATGATCATACAACCCTTGTGTGATCATATCAAGTGGTATCAGAGCCAACTTGCTTGAATGAGGTAAATGTTGATTTGCATGATTTTCTTCAAGTTATCCTCTTGAATTCCTTTTCAAAACTTGAAGAAAATTTCGGTTTGTATCTCTTGTGAGAGGCCGAAAATTTGTGAGTGGTTCATGTGCCTAGGGCAAGTTTGTGTGGTTCATGTGATTAGGGCAAAGTTGATGATTGAATGTGATTGTGAAGTGTTGTGAAAAAAAAGAATTTCGAATTTAAAGAGAGAGAAAGTGTTGAAAAAGAGTATTTGTGAAAAAGAAATGCAAAAGTGTTCTTGGTGTTCTTGAGTGTTCTTGGTGTTCTTGCAAAGTTCATATGAAGTTCATGTCAAACACATGTGAATAGTAACTTTGATCCAAAATATTTTATGAACTTGCACAAAAGGTGTTTGTGATTATAAAAGAACCTTTCTACTTCACACCTAATTTCTTTCAACCACCAACCAACCTCATTTCTCAAAACCCTAGTTCAAGTAACTAGAACTTTTGCATTGCTAATTTTCGAATTTTGCTAAGTTTTCATTGAACTCTCATTGTGTGTTTGCATTTGATCTTAATAGAAGATTGGTGACTAGAATTGAGACTTGTGAGGATCTTTGTGTTCCAAACACGAGAGAAGAGTGTAAACACTTAGGGAGTGTGAGAGAACTTGTGAAAGCCTTGTGTGGAGAAGAAGGTAAGAGTGAAACCAAGAGGCCAACCAAACACGTGAGGAAATGAGTGGTACTAACTCTATTGTTTAAGTGTGTAGATTATCCAAATGGAGGAGAGAACATTGAGAAGGAAACCGAGCCCCTCTTATTATGACCAAGCCACAATATGGTATGGACCACATCCATCTAGATGGGAAAACCAAAAACATTATGAAGATTCTTGTGACTTTGATCCATATCTTCATACCCCTTCACCAACCTCACATCACAAGACTCCTTCCCATACCTCTAAGAGCCGAAACCTACATACCTCTCACACCCAATCTCGGCTTACACCCACCACTCCCATTCGGATTCCTCACCCATGGCATGAACCCGAAAGGAACTCCACACCTTCATGTGCCTACTCAACCCCTTCTCCAAGTGTGAGCCCGAATCCTCCTTGTGAACTAATCCCTTTTGGTAACCTCACTCGAGAACTTCGTGAAGATTTCAAAGAAATAAGAAAAGAAGTTTCAAAAATTGAAGGGCTTGTGAAAGAATGGTGTGAGAGTGAGAAAAAGAAAGAGAAAGAGCTCTCCAAAGCCAAATGAGTGAAAAGAATATTGCACCCGAGCCTTCAACCAATCTCCAAGAAGAACTAACCATTTCATCTTCTAAATCTTGTTGTTCTTCTTTGGTTGTGCAAGGTTGTGATGAAGAAAAGAAACCAACATCTCTTTTGAAGGAAAATGAGCAATTAAAGGTGGACGATCTACACTCCCCTAACTTGGGGAGAGGTAACATATTTTTCCCTCTTAGTGATGAAGCTTTGGAATTTAGTGGTCATGACTTGAATTGTGAAGAGTACATGCCTACTTTAGCTAGGGAGTACGTTTGCTATGATATTTCATTTGAAACCGAATCTACACCCATGTCATGTTCCTTGCAAGATAGACATAACCAAGCCCCTTTGATGAGAGTAAATGACAAATGCATGCTTGGAATAAAAGAAAAGCTTGGTATGTCTAGACTAGTATTTGATCCCGGAGCTAGTACATGTGGTTTGTTGAACATTGGTGATGAAGGTAATGCATTGGATGATACTATGCATGCTTCGGAATATGATTTAATGATGAATGATGTATTGCCCTTGGATGAGGATAGTGAGCCTAATGACTTGTGTGACAAGTTTGATGATGCATCTACTTTTGAAAATGATGAAGAAAATGATGAGCATGTTGAGATTAGCCAGTGCATCTATGAATTTAATCATTATCCTTTTCCATGTGATGAAACTTGCATTCACCCTTGTGATGATGATTGGTTTTCTATTCAAGAGCATGAATTGAAATGTGAAGAGAATAATGATTCTAACTCCATAATATGTGATGATTTCTCTTCTTTACATGAAGAACCTCTTGAATATCACAATAATGAAAGTGCATCTCATTCATCATATGAAGTGTCCGAGCATTATGAGTTGTATTCCTCGGATGATGAGCATAACTATTATCATGATGAGATGTACGAACATGACCTCTATCCCATGTCACCCACACCTAGCCATGATCATTCTTTGATGTATGATTTAGACTCTTTGCATTTAGACGATGAGAATGAATGGCCTAGGCTTACATTTGACCCCGGGATATATCATTGAGCATACCATGTTGAAAATGGAGGTTTGTAGAAATAGTGCCATGTTTAGCATGAGTGAAGTGCATGAATTGAACTTCTTGAGTGTACTTACTTTAATATGGATATGCATGCAACTTTGGAGAAACATGAGTATCTATATGGGATTGACTTAAAGCTATGTGTAAGGTTGAAGCGAAGGGAAAGGGAGGATTGTCCATCTCATTCCTTCAAACCATTTTTGGGACTTTGGTGTTTAAGCTTTAGTTCACTAACCTCTAATATCCTCCAAGTTTGTTGCGCTGTCTTAGTTTTTGTAGGATTCATCCCATTTAGATTCGAGGACGAATCTTCTTAAGTGGGAGGGAATGATGTGAGCATGGCCAAGACCAAACCAAATGATGTGGATCTGTAATCATCCAATGCTGGAGCAATGGACTTCCTATTGAATCTCTTTTCAAGAGGAGAAAAATGGCTTTTGAATCACCTCAATCGGAGTTCAGAGCTCAAGATATTCGAAAACAGTGAATCACCCCAAACTTGAAGTCAGGCGGTCGCCCGGTCCAGGCGAGAGAACCAGGCGACCCCTTTCTCCAGCCAGGCGGTCGCCTGGCTTGTCTACAGTGATGGGCAGGGGACCAGGCGAGATCCAGGCGACCCAATCCCTGGATCAGGCGGTCGCCCGGCTCTCCGAAAATGCATTTCCCTCCACTTTTTGAAACCTAGCCATTTTTGTTGACTTTCACTATTTGTAATTCTAATTCCTATTTTCAGCCACTTTTGTATTTTCTTTGGTTTCTATAAACCATATAACTTCATAAATATGAGTTATATGATATATGGAAATTAGAGAAAAGGGTTTTCAACCCTTCCCATCCATCTCTTACACCCCTCACCTCACCCCCCTTAATCCTAGGAAGCTTGTCCCTAAGCCTCCTCTCTCCTCCCTTCCCTCACCATCTTAGTTAGGCTTGGAGACCATTTGCAACTTAGAACTCATTTTGTAAAGAACTATTGTTGCTGAAAATACAAGGCCAATTTGTTCTTCATTTGTTCTCAAATCTTGCTTCACCAATCCATTAGTGATCCATGCAAGAGGGTTGATGTGATCACAGGGGGGGTAAGTGATCACGAGCTCGGATCTAGCTTGGTAGAGGCAGGTTTCCAGAAGATGGAAATGATACAGAGGAAGAACACGAAGAAGACAGAGTCGGCCAAGGGAACCTCCTCACTACGAGGTGAGGCAATGCCCTTGAAAATGCCTGGGAAATGAGATGGGATCTAGCACCTCTTGACTACAAGGTCAAGCAATACTAGATATTATGCTTGGATCCTCTTGCCTGGATCACTGGGGAAGTGGAAATGCAAGAATGGAGAACACAAAAGCCGATGACTCCCCGGGAGTGTTTCAGCCGAATTGCTTAAATTCAATAATATGTTCTAGGTTACAATGGTGACTGCCACTTGGCTTATATAGTGAAGTGAAATGGAAGAAGTAAAGGAGTATTTCGAATGTACATGCGTGCAGAAAGTATTAAGTACTTTTGCACGCTTACAGAGTGAAAAGCTTCCAAAAAGGTAAAAAGGTAAGGCTAGCCTAAAAGTGTCCAGATGTCTTTTGTGCAAAGTGGTTGTTTGTCTGTCCAAGTATCGGCGGAGAAAGGACACCTTGTGTCAGGTTTGGTCGGCCAACTGGCGAAGCCTGGAGGTTTCGCGGAAGGCCTTCGCTAGGAGCCTTCGCTAGAATGCCTTCGCCGGGCGCCTTCGCGGAGTTGCCCTTGGCTGAAGCCTTCTCCTTTGTCAAGTGTCCGCGCGCTCAACGCCGAGCTGCTCCTTCTTCAAGAACGCTTATGCTCAAGACTCCAAGGGGCTTCGCACACTCTTCGTCCAGCGCGATACCGAGTTGGCGGAGTTGTAAGGCCTTTTCTCGGGACTCCTCTCGATCGTCCTGCGCCATGAGCCTCATGAAAGCATTAAGGTTCGCTTGGACTTGTTTCAGCCGGGACCTAGTCATGGGTCCGCCAAGGCCTTGGAACGGGTCAGGGGTTGCGCGCGCTTGAGGTTGTGGTTCATCTGGAACCTGAGGGTCCTGTGGGGCGATGTCCTCATCATACTCTCCTCTTTGAAAGAATCCGTCATGGATTCTTAGATTCTGCAGTCCTTCAAAGGGAGCTAAATCACAAACGTTAAAAGTTTCATGTACATTATAAGAGCCATCGCGAGGTAAGTCAAGTACATAAGCATTTTCCCCTATTTGTTTAGTGATTTGAAAGGGGCCATCGCCCCTTGGCGCCAGTTTGTTTTTCCTAGCCTGGGGAAATCGGTCTTTTCTTAAATGTAACCATACCCAATCCCCGACTTGAAAACTCCTAAATTTTCTGCCCTTATTAACTCTACTTGCGTAAGATTCATTAATTCTCTCAAGTTGTTTGTGAATCTTAGCATGTAAGTCCTTCATGTGTCGGGCTTTTTCTTTCCCATCTACATCCACCTGCTCAGTGTAGTCTAAGGCGGCTAAGTCCAAAGGGGTTAAAGGGTTGAGGCCATATACGATCTCAAAGGGACTATGGGATGTAGAGGAATGGTAGGCTCGGTTATATGCAAACTCTACATGGGGCAAACATTTTTCCCATTCTTTCAGATTTTTCCTAAGGAGGGTGCGCAGGATAGTGGTGAGGGTCCTATTAGTCACTTCAGTTTGGCCGTCCGTTTGAGGGTGACTGGATGTGGAGTACATCAGACTTGTGCCTTGCTTAGACCAAAGAGTCCGCCAAAAATGGCTCAGGAATCTCGAATCTCTATCGCTAACAATGGATCGCGGGAGGCCATGATATTTAACAATGTTACTAAAGAACAATTCAGCCACGTGAGATGCATCTTCAGTTTTATGACATGGGATGAAATGGGCCATTTTGGAGAACCTATCGACTACCACAAATATAGCATCATGACCATGCGACGTCCTAGGTAAACCACTTATAAAGTCCATGCTTATTTCAACCCAAGGAATAGAAGGCGTAGGAAGAGGGGTGTACTTCCCTTTCGGTTGGAGAGTCGACTTAGCTTGGTGGCATGTGACACATCTGGCGCAAGCTTTGGTGACGTCCTTCTTCATGCCTGGCCGAAGAAGTTCTCCTTAACGGCCTCAAGCGTCTTCTGGACACCGAAGTGCCCCATGAGACCGCCTCCATGCGCCTCTTTGATGATGACTTCGCGCACTGACCCTCTGGGAACGCACAACCTTTTCAATTTAAACAGAAAACCATCAAAGACATAGTAGCCCTTTTGGCTACCGTTAACACAGTTGGCAAATATTTCACCAAAATCCACGTCATGTTCATACATCCCTTTTAAACCTTCAAAACCAACAATCCTTGTATCGAGAGTCATGAGTAATGCATATCTCCTAGATAGGGCATCAGCAACAACATTTTCTTTGCCTTTTTTATATTTAATAACATAGGAGAAAGACTCAATGAACTCTACCCACCTAACATGCCTTTTGTTCAAATTTCCTTGTCCTTGAAGATACTTCAAAGACAAGTGATCCGTATGGATTACGAATTCCCTAGGCAGAAGATAATGGCTCCACGTTTGTAAGGATCGCACAAGAGCGTATAGCTCTTTATCATATGTGGAGTAATTCAGGGTGGCTCCACTCAACTTTTCACTAAAAAAGGCGATGGGACGGCCTTCTTGGTGCAAGACAGCGTCGATGCCTATACCACTGCATCGCACTCCACCTCGAACACTTTGTCGAAGTTTGGCAAAGTGAGAAGAGGAGCATTTGTCAGACGAGATTTCAATTCGTTAAAAGATTTCTCTTGCGACTGACCCCATTCAAAGACGACATTCTTCTTAGCCAGTTCATGCAAAGGGGCAGCAATGGAAGAGAAGTCTTTAACAAATCTCCTGTAAAATCGTCTGATGTGATCACGGGGGGGTTCGGTGGCGGCCTTGTTGGGTAAGTGATCACGAGCTCGGATCTAGCTCGAAGGAGGCGGTTTCCAGAAAGAATGGGAACGAAACAGAGGAAGAACACAAAGGAAACAGAGTCGGCCAAGGGAACCTCCTCACTACGAGGTGAGGCAATGCCCTTGAAAATGCCTGGGGAAGGAAAATGGGACCTAGAACCTTTTGACTACGAGATCAAACAATGCTAGGTATTATATTGGATCCTCTTGCAATGGATCACTAATGGATTGGTGGAGCAAGATTTGAGACCCACGAAGAACAATATGCGTACTTCCGCAAATATGTGTTCTTACAAAATGAGTTCTACCTAATACTTAGGTTACAACCTCCTTTTATAGAAGGAGAAAGAAAGAAGTAAATAATAAAGGATGTCTTGACAAGGGAACAGCTTCCTGGATCTATGGTAGGCGAAATGAGAGGTGGCAGCGGATGTGACATTGTAGGCTACCTGCTTTTGCGGCTCCCATTTCCCCATGAATTGCTTTCGGCGGGAAAAGGGAAGAAGAGGGCCTCTGCACAAGTTGAAGGGTTCGCCTGACTTGCGTATGGAAGCCTCTTCTGCTTGGCGAACACCTGGGCTTCGCTTGTTTCTGGAAATGAGGCACAGGGTCTTCGCCAACGACCATGGGGGTCGCAAAGAGCCATGGCTTCGCAAATGGCCTTGAGTTCACCCAAAGGACCATGGGTTCGCCCATAGCCACGGGTTCGCCGTTGGGGCTTGGCCTCGCCAAAGGCCAAGGGTTCGCCAATGGGGCATGGGTGCGCCAAGAACATAGCGACCACGGACTTGCCTTGGGGCCTCGCCGGTGCCTAGAATGCTGCTTCTTCTTCGCCCGTGCCTTCGCCAAGGGCCCTTTAGACCTTCTGGATGAAGGGTCGCGCCTTGTCTCAAAAATGGGGCTGATGTCCACATCATACCCTCCCTCTTCAGAAGAATCCATCCTCGGATTCATAAGGAAATTGTCCCTACAAATCTTAAGACACCACAACAAACTTGAAGAAGCATCAAGGGTTAGTGAACTAAAAGCGTTAGACATCATAGTTCCCCTAAAAAATATATNCTGAAGGAATGAGATGGACAATCCGCCCTTTCTCTTCGCTTCACTCTTATACTTAGCCTTAAGACAAGCCCACGTAGTTATTCCGGGATCAAATATGAGCCTCGGCCATTCATGGGCATGGCCCCAATGTACCGGGCCTAAGTCATGTCCCATAACAGACATGGGATCGCCAACTATGTCACCCAATTCATGCTTAATGTTAAGAGATGAGAGATTAGAAGCACAGTTACCCATGTTCGCTCTCTCCCTCTTGCTCTTTTCTTCCTTTCCGAGAGGGGGTGACACTTCCTTCCCGGACTGTTGAAGGCTTCCTTCAGCCTTACTTTCCACATCGATATGTAAATTCAAAGAAGATAAACAAGGGGTTGCAAGACAGAAATTAGTGGAAAAGTTGGGTCGGTTGAAGGCATGTTTTCCTTACTTCCACTATTTTGGCTCATGGAGCTTCTCTCTTGTTTTCTTTCTGCCTTCTTCTCAATCTCTTCTCTCAGATCGCTCTCTTTCTCGCTCAAGGTCTCTTGGACCGCCTCGCTTTTCTCTCTTTCTTCTTTTTTCTTTCCCCTCGTAATTTCTCCTTTCCTCTCAACCTTACCACTGGTTGCAGCTTCCTCCATGTGTCCTTGTAACATCTGGTCCTGGACCATAAGTACAAGTTGTTTTAGCTCATCAATGATAGTGGAGGAGTTGGGTCTTTGAGGCACTTCGGTGTTGCTTCGCCCGTTGGTCGAAGGCGATTGGGGCGACGAAGCAAACTTGTGAGTGGGGGCCCTCGTTGGCTTTCGGTTGGTGGATGGGGAACCGCGAATGAGAGGGGGCTCAGGCCGGGCGTCGTACAGCTAGGATACGACGGAATGGGGGAATAATACGAGGATGAAGGGTAAGTCCTCCGGTGCTTGAGGTAGCGATAGCGAGGGGGGGTATCTTGGCGATGGCAAGGGATCGCCACCACCCGTCCAGGGTCTGGACCTGAGTAATACTCATATGCAGCAGGGTATGGAGGATCAAATTCAGAGGATGGGGTCGGTTCGGGCCAGGTTTCTTGGCCAAGGGGGTACTCTGAATAGTTCCCTGAGTATGTATGGTCGAGGGTTTCCTCCGCCCAGAAATCAGATTCTTGATACCAAGGATCCGATCCCGGGTAGTAGTCCTCTTCCACATACTCCATGAGACTCAAGTTCTGCACATGGGAACAGTTTTGTGAAGCCTCGCTACACTCCCTTAGTGTTTACACTCTTCTCTCGTGTTTTAGAACACAACGGTTCTTTCAAGCTTCAAAACTTACCACCAATCTGCGATTAAGATCAAATGCAAACATGCAAAGAATATCCAAAGAAATCTTAGCAATGTCCGAAACAAGTAAAGCACAAAGTTCTAGTTACTCAAACTAGCTTTTGAAGTTGGTTGGTGGTCGATGAAGTTGGAAGTGAGATAGAAAAGCCTTTCACAAACACAAAGTTCAGGTTTTCGAAATTATTTTCGATCTGTGAGTACTTGTTTACTCCGAGTTTCGGATGAACTCTTCAAGAACACTTAGAACTTTTCCCGAAATTATGAACTGATTTGAATATTTCTTTTACGTAAACTCTTGTTCTTTTGCACACAGGGAATCTCTTTTCTTTTCAAATCCAAATAACTCACGATTTATGAACCTTTAAGAACTTTAAACAAGGGTAACAAATATTCGGTTTCTCTCAAGAGATCATTAACCGATAACTTTTCTTCAAGTTTTCGAAAGAACAGCAAAGGTTTTAACTTGAAGAAAGTAAACAACTGATACGGTAAGATACCTCCGACAAGCGCTTTGGCTCTGATACCAACTGATGTGATCACGGTGGGGGGTAAGTGATCACGAGCTCGGATCTAGCTCGAAGGAGGCAGTTTCCAGAAAGAATGGAAACGAAACAGAGGAAGAACACAAAGGAAACAGATTCGGCCAAGGGAACCTCCTCACTACGAGGTGAGGCAATGCCCTTGAAAATGCCTGGGGAAGGAAAATGGGACCTAGAACCTTTTGACTACGAGATCAAACAATGCTAGGTATTATATTGGATCCTCTTGCAATGGATCACTAATGGATTGGTGGAGCAAGATTTGAGACCCACGAAGAACAATATGCGTACTTCCGCAAATATGTGTTCTTACAAAATGAGTTCTACCTAATACTTAGGTTACAACCTCCTTTTATAGAAGGAGAAAGAAAGAAGTAAATAATAAAGGATGTCTTGACAAGGGAACAGCTTCCTGGATCTATGGTAGGCGAAATGAGAGGTGGCAGCGGATGTGACATTGTAGGCTACTGCTTTGCGGCTCCCATTTCCCCATGAATTGCTTTCGGCGGGAAAAGGGAAGAAGAGGGCCTCTGCACAAGTTGAAGGGTTCGCCTGAGTTGCGTATGGAAGCCTCTTCTGCTTGGCGAACACCTGGGCTTCGCTTGTTTCTGGAAATGAGGCACAGGGTCTTCGCCAACGACCATGGGGGTCGCAAAGAGCCATGGCTTCGCAAATGGCCTTGAGTTCACCCAAAGGACCATGGGTTCGCCCATAGCCACGGGTTCGCCGTTGGGGCTTGGCCTCGCCAAAGGCCAAGGGTTCGCCAATGGGGCATGGGTGCGCCAAGAACATAGCGACCACGGACTTGCCTTGGGGCCTCGCCGGTGCCTAGAATGCTGCTTCTTCTTCGCCCGTGCCTTCGCCAAGGGCCCTTTAGACCTTCTGGATGAAGGGTCGCGCCTTGTCTCAAAAATGGGGCTGATGTCCACATCAACAAAGGTTCTGTCATCGACCCACTGCAGTTGGTACGGCTTAGGATGTGCGATGGTGTGGAGGCCTAATTCAGCGACCATGTCTTCGCTGGCAGCGTTGACACAACTTCCGCTATCAATAATGAGACTGCACAGAGTCCCATTCACCATGGCTCTTGATTGGAATAAATTTTCCCGCTGAATACTTTCGGTGACGCTTGGAGAGCTTTGCAGAACCCTCTTGGTGACTAATATGAGACCGTCCATAGGCAGTTCTCCCTCTTCTGCTTCACTCTCATGTTGCTCTTGTTCGGGAAGGACCTCTCCTTCCTCTTCGCTAGACAGTTCCCCATCAGGCCGAATGACCATGGCTCTTCTGTTGGGGCAATCCCTCGCATAGTGTCCCTTGCCCAAACACTTAAAGCATTCGATGCTCCTTGACTGCCGAGGGGCATCATAAGTGCTGGCGTTGGGTTTCGGCTGAGGTTGGGAAGAGGGTCTTGTGTTGGGGTAATTTTGGCGAGGGGGTGGCATCGCCGCAGAAGATGTGTATGGCTTTGGCGGGGGTGGCTTGGTGAAGGGGGGGTCTTGCTGCTTGGGGCTCTGCTGGGGGTATGAGCAGGATAGTAGGAGTTCCCCTTCTTCAGTTGCTTCTCCACCCGGATGGCCTTATGCACTAAGTCTTGGTAATCCCGGTAATCGCACAGCTCAACTGTCTTGGCGACGTCCTCCCGTAGGCCATATAAGAATCTGGCCAGCTTAGCCTCTTCGTCCTCCTTGACGTTGGCCCTCATCAAGGCCCTCTCAAGGTCCTTCTGGTATTCCTCGACACTGCGATGACCTTGGATAAGGCGTTGTTGCCTCTGGGCACAATCTCGGTCATAGTAGTTGGGCACAAATCGATTCTTCATGGTCCGTTTAAGATCCTCCCAAGTGGTGATAGGGTGACACCGGATCCTGGCCCTCTCATGATGCTCTTGCTCCCACCAGGTGAGAGCATATTCATGGAACTCAATGACCACAAGTTTCAAGGCTATAGCGTCAGTGTACCCCATCATATCGATGATCCGCTCAGTTTTAGCCACCCATGTCAAGTACAATTCCGGATCACCGGACCCGTAGAAGGGTAGTATTTGAAGCTTAATGTTGGCGAGGGCTTGCTGGTCTTGGGCTTGCACCCTACCTCCTGTGTTTCGTTGAACCCTCGATGAACACGGCCTCGCTCCGCTTCTTCCTCTTCTTCGAGGTCTCTGTGGAGATAGGCTCGCTTGAGCTCTATCGGCAAATACCCTTCTTTTAATAGGCTATGGTGTTGGCTACGATTAATATTCCTGGTCATCACTGTCCAGAATGTCAACACCACGATCTATTCTTGTGGAAGTGGTCGGACGGCTGTGAGGGGTGGCCTGTGGCTTCGTTGATGCAGGGTCGAAAGTGGTATGAGTGACTCCGTCTTGAGCCCGCGATGCATGGGCATCATCGTGGGCTTGCGAGCTTTCCGGTTGCTTTCCTTGAGCTACTTCCACTCTCGTTAGTCGCTCATTCGTCATAGCGGCTTGAGTTCCCAGTTCATCCAACCTTTGTAAGATCTTTGCTAGCGTGCTGTGCACGGTTAACTGGGATGGATGAGGGGGGGATGAGTCTGTTGAAACCATCTGTGACACAGTACTGTTAAAGATTTGTAGTCAGGAAAGAATCTCACCACTCCCTGAGTGTTTACTCTCGCTCTCGTGTTTCTCTCAACAACTTTGTTACTTCGGCTGTTCACCGATGGCTTTTACAAGTTCTCTAAACTTGATACCGTTTTCAACCTTAGATCAAAGATGAACACGCAAGAAAACACAAACAAAACTCTAGTAAAACCGCAACTTGAAATTCAAGAAAATGACTAGTTACTTGAAACCGGTTTTGTGGGATATCGGGTCGGAAGATGATGTGGACATCAGCCCCATTTTTGTGACAAGGCGCAACCTTTCCACCAGAGGGTCTAAAGGGCCCTTGGCGAAGGCTCAGAAGAGGAGGAAGCCACATTCTGGGCACTGGCGAGGCCCTAAGACAAGTCCGTACTCGCAAGGTGCGTGGCGCACCCATGTCCTATTGGCGGACTCTTGGCCTTTGGCGAGGTCATGCTCCAACAGCGAGCCTGTGGTCACTGGCGAGTCCATTGAACCTGGCGAACCCGTGGTCCTCTTGGGCGAACTCAAGGTCATTTGCGAATCCATGGCTCTTTGCGACCCCGTGGTCATTGGCGAAGGCCCTGTACCTCATTTCCAGAAGCAAGCGAAGCCAGGTATTCGCCAACCAAAAGGAGCCCCCACAGCAAAGTCACACTTGCCGGATCTCCAGGAGAGGACCCTGAACGCCTTCCCCAAGCTAAGACCAAATGCCAAGGCAAGACCATGCTCGCGAAGCCCCTTATGGCGAACCCTCGGTCTTTGGCGAAGCCATATCCCATTGGTAAACCCAAGGTCCTTTTGCGAGCCCATGGTCTCTCCGCAAAGCCATGCCTTATTGAAGAACACCCTGCACCAAACTTCCCAGTGCAAGCGAAGCCCAGGTGTTCGCCAACCAAAAAGAAGCCTCCACACGCAAGTCAGGCGAGTCCTTCAAATTATGGAAGAAGCCTTCTTTCCCTTTCCCGCCAACTACACTTTCTGGGCAAATGGGAGCCGCAAAAGCAGGTAGCCTACAATGTCACATCAGCTGCCACCTCTCATTTCGCCTACCATAGATCCAGGAAGTTGTTCCCTTGTCAAGACATTCTTTATTATTTCCTTCTTTCTTTTCCCTTCTATAAAAGGAAGCTGTAACCTAAGTATTAGGTAGAACCCATATATTGAGAGAATTCGTATATTGTAAGAATACGGTTTGTTCTTCTTGGGGTCTCAAATCTTGCTCCATCAATCCTTTAGTGATCCATGCGAGAGGATCCAATATAATACCTAGCATTGTCTGATCTAGTAATCAGAAGGTTCTAGGTTCCATTTTCCTTTCCCAGGCATTTTCAAGGGCATTGCCTCACCTCGTAGTGCGGAGGTTCCCTTGGCCGACTTTGTTTCCTTTGAGTTCTTCCCCTGTTTCGTTTCCATTCCTGCTGGAAACTGCTTCCTTCAAGCTAGATCCGAGCGCGTGATCACTTACCCCGTGATCATATCGAAGATACTGGTTGGAAGATTAGAAAAGGCTTTTGCAGTCACAAACACTTCTTGTTTAAGTTCGGAAACTATTTGTCGGATCAAACTTACTGTTCACTTGTGTTTTGGGAAGAACACGTAAGAACATTCAAGAACTTTTCCAGAACGCAGAAACTTGCTCAATACTTTTCTTTCTTCAAACTTATTTCTTTACACACTTGTCGCTCAGGACAACTCTTTTGGCTTATCTCGAAAATACTTGGCTTAAACAAGCACACTTTTAAACAACTTTTTCGGTCTCACTGAGATCATCAACCGATATTCCTTCAAGCGTAAGAAAAGGTAACAAAAGGTTTTGCTTGAAGAAAACTCAACAACTGATACGGTACCTCCAGCAAGCACTTTGGCTCTGATACCACTTGATGTGATCACAGGGGGGGTAAGTGATCACGAGCTCGGATCTAGCTTGGTAGAGGCAGGTTTCCAGAAGATGGAAACGATACAGAGGAAGAACACGAAGAAGACAGAGTCGGCCAAGGGAACCTCCTCACTACGAGGTGAGGCAATGCCCTTGAAAATGCCTGGGAAATGAGATGGGATCTAGCACCTCTTGACTACAAGGTCAAGCAATACTAGATATTATGCTTGGATCCTCTTGCCTGGATCACTAGGGAAGTGGAAATGCAAGAATGGAGAACACAAAAGCCGATGACTCCCCGGGAGTGTTTCAGCCGAATTGCTTAAATTCAATAATATGTTCTAGGTTACAATGGTGACTGCCACTTGGCTTATATAGTGAAGTGAAATGGAAGAAGTAAAAGGAGTATTTCGAATGTGCATGCGTGCGAAAGTATTAAGTACTTTTGCACGCTTACAGAGTGAAAAGCTTCCAAAAAGGTAAAAAGGTAAGGCTAGCCTAAAAGTGTCCAGATGTCTTTTGTGCAAAGTGGTTGTTTGTCTGTCCAAGTATCGGCGGAGAAAGGACACCTTGTGTCAGGTTTGGTCGGCCAACTGACGAAGCCTGGAGGTTTCGCGGAAGGCCTTCGCTAGGAGCCTTCGCTAGAATGCCTTCGTCGGGCGCCTTCGCGGAGTTGCCCTTGGCTGAAGCCTTCTCCTTCGTCAAGTGTCCGCGCGCTCAAGGCTGGGCTGCTCCCTTCTTCAAGAACGCTTATGCTCAAGACTCCAAGGGGCTTCGCACACTCTTCGTCCAGCGCGATACCGAGTTGGCGGAGTTGTAAGGCCTTTTCCCGGGACTCCTCTCGATCGTCCTGCGCCATGAGCCTCATGAAAGCATTAAGGTTCGCTTGGACTTGTTTCAGCCGGGACCTAGTCATGGGTCCGCCAAGGCCTTGGAACGGGCCAGGGGTCGCGCGCGCTTGAGGTTGTGGTTCATCTGGAACCTGAGGGTCCTGTGGGGCGATGTCCTCATCAAGGGTCCAATTAAATACCTAGCATTGTTTGATCAAGTAGTCAAAAGGTTCTAGGTTCCATTTCCATCCCCCCTTTTGCCGAAATTGTGGCTCCATTTCTTTGGAGTTCTTCCTCACTCAAGCTAGATCAAAGTTCATGATCATACAACCCTTGTGTGATCATATCACTTACCGTGTGACGGGTCTCGGGATCACCGAACCACCGCCCTCACCCGGAACCCGCCCCAACTAAACCCGATATACATGCAATTAAGCCCAGAATGCATAACGAGAGAAGTTGAGCCCTTACCTCAGAAACACCGCTCCGTAGCACAACTCCCGGGAAATCCCGGCTCCCGGCCCGAAAAGTTGCAACTTGCCTTTTACGGTCCCACGCTACTCCACCAATGCAGAATCAAGCTGAACAACCACAATTAAGTCAGAACACACCAAAACAAACCCCCGGAAACCAATCCCGCATAATCCCGCACTTTCCCGCAAAAATCCACAGAAAGCTCGGTTTTACGAACCGAGCTAGAACCTTGTTATTCAAACACCCACGAACACATTCCAACCTTTAAATCCACATTCCAGACACTTTTACCCTTAATCCCGCATAAAGGTAACTTTTCCATTTATTATCCGAAACCGACGTTTCAAACACCATACCGCACCTAAATCCAACCCTGATACCAATTTACCATCTAATTCAACCAAATTACAACCCTAACATGGAAAAAGATTCGTTTCAAGTTTCGGTTCTTCACCCAATTTCCACCAAGCTCCCAAACCAAACCATTCAAGGTTCCATTTGCACTCCTTAATTACCAATTACAATTCTTAAGCAAGATTACTAACCAATTTCACCTTTAACAACCAAAATCAACCATGAACCCTAATCCACTATTCACTCAAATTGGAGCTTTCCTACTCAACCAATTTTCCACCAAATTGAAACCATAGAATGCCTTAGAATCATGCTAGGAACGACATATTAAGAGCATGATTCAAGAACACAAACATACACCATTTTTAGAATCAACCCTAATTTTCGCCAAAATATGTTTCTACCATCCATGATGTTTTTCCAAAATCTAAACCTAGATTCTTTCTCCTCTCCATCCCAAGAACAACATACTTAAATTTGGAAGCAAGAGAATCATCCAAACTAGTAGCAAAGAATAAACCTTAAATCCATTTTCTTCCTATTTTTCCAACCAAATCAAGTTTCCAATCTTGAAAAGAGATGAAGGAGGAAAGCTTACCACTTTTGGAACTCAAATCCTTGTTGATTTTTGCCAAGAAAATGAAGAACCCATGGAGCTTGGAGAGGAGCAAGCATGGCGGCACCTGAAGAGAAGGAAGAAGAAGAAGAAAATGAAAGAAAAAAATCCTATTTTCTTCCTTTTATATTTTCTTTTATTTTCCCTTTTCTTTTCCATTTTTAATCACATAAGGACAAGTGTCCTTATCCTCCTCACATTAACCGACTTCAGCCTTCCTTTTTACCAAAATAATTACAGACTTTAGGGTTAATTGCAACTTAGTCCTCCAACTCTCCAAATCTTTGCAGTTTAGCCCCTAATGCAACTTTCTAACCCCAATTGGAACCAAAACTGAACACAACCCTCAGAATATCATAAAATACCCAAATCCTGATTCCAAAGTCCATTTGGAAAATCAGAGTGTCCTACCGGGCCTGCTGAACCCGCGCAAATCCCGATGTGCGCGTGTGTCGACACTGAACCGAAATCCCGTCAAGCCAAAATTCCACAAATATTGCCATAAAATCCGTCTTAAAATATAACATACTTTACACCCAAGCCGTCGCAAAATTTCCATCCCGAGCCCCGGGATCCCCGTCCCGAGCCCCGGGAGTCGCCCGGGACCGAACGTCCCCACCCAAAAATTATACTCCGTAAAATGATCAGGGACGTTCCCACGATTCCAAATATGCAAACGGTTTCTCATTCCGAGGTCCCGGGAGCGCTACCGAGTCCGCTGTACGTCCCGTGACAACCCCCCGGCCCCGAAAAAGTTTTTCGGCGAAAATGTCTGGGGGACCCACACGACCCCAAATCCCGAAGGATTCCCAGAAATAATGCTCAGATAAGTCTCGGGAACCGTCTGACCGCCCAAAACCGTGACCCGCAGGCCATAACCGGAGCCCCGGGTCACCCGGGTCACAACCTGCTCGGGGTGACCGTAACATCTTTGATTCTGAGTGATTCCAAGGCCGCGCAGAGAGAGTTCCGTTGGGATTGGACGAGGTCAGGATGTTGGAGCGCCGCAGCACTTTAATAGCTCAAGTTTTCGGGCAAGTCAGGCCCGATTCATGACACTGGTTGATGACATGAAGTCGTGCCCGCCTCTTGCCACTTTTTTATCTCGCGTGACGCCGCCACAATCGGAGGTAGGGGATAGTCCAGGATCGGGCAACACAAAGTACCATGTCATGAGGCGAACCGAGCCGGGAATAATCTGGGAGGATTTGATGTGATCACGGTCACGCTCGAACTCAATCAAGTGGTTACAGAGGAGTGAGCGATCACGAGCCCGGATCTAGCTTGAAGGAAGCAGTTTCAGCAGGAATGGAAACGAAACAGGGAAGAACTCAAAGGAAACAAAGTCGGCCAAGGGAACCTCCGCACTACGAGGTGAGGCAATGCCCTTGAAAATGCCTGGGAAAGGAAAATGGAACCTAGAACCTTCTGATTACTAGATCAGACAATGCTAGGTATTATATTGGATCCTCTCGCATGGATCACTAAAGGATTGATGGAGCAAGATTTGAGACCCCAAGAAGAACAAACCGTGTTCTTACAATATATGAATTCTCTCAATATATGGGTTCTACCTAATACTTAGGTTACAGCTTCCTTTTATAGAAGGGAAAAGAAAGAAGGAAATAATAAAGAATGATTTGCCAAGGGAACATCTTCCTCGAAATACGGTAGGCAAAGCGTGGGGTGGCAGGTGATTTGATATTGTAGGCTACCTGCATGCGGCTCCCAATTCCCGTAAAGTGTAGTTGGCGGGAAAGGGGAAGAGGGCTTCTTCCATAATTTGAAGGACTCGCCTGACTTGCGTGTGGGAGGCTTCTTTTGGGTTGGCGAACACCTGGGCTTCGCTTGCACTGGGAAGTTTGGTGCAGGGTGTTCTTCAATAAGGCATGGCTTTGCGGAGAGACCATGGGCTCGCAAAAGGACCTTGGGTTTACTAATGGGATAAGGCTTCGCCAAAGACCGAGGGTTCCCATAAGGGGCTTCGCGAGCATGATCTTGCCTTGGCATTGGGTCTTAGCTTGGGAAGGCGTTCGTGGTCCTCTCCTGGAGATCCGGCAAGTGTGACTTTGCCGTGGAGGCTCCTTTTGGTTAGCGAATACCTGGGCTTCGCTTGCTTCTGGAAATGAGGTACAGGGCCTTCGCCAATGATCACGGGGTCGCAAAGAGCCATGGATTCGCCAATGACTTGGAGTTCGCCCAAGAGGACCACGGATTCGCCAGGGTCAATGGACTCGTCAATGACCACGGGCTTGCTGTTGAGCATGGCCTCGCCAAAGGCCAAGAGTCCGCCAATGGGACATGGGTGCGCCACGCACCTTGCGAGTACGGACTTGTCTTAGTGGCCTCGCCAAAGGCCTGCAAATGTGGCTTCCTCCTCTTCTGAGCCTTCGCCAAGGGCCCTTTAGACCCTCTGGTGGAAAGGTTGCGCCTTGTCACAAAAATGGGGCTGATGTCCACATCAATTTCTCCCGACTGAACCACGAGAGGTGGTTGGGATATGCTATCCGAGAACACCAACAGGCGGATTTCAACGCACTCACTCAGGACAGCAGGACAATTACCGAGTATGAGCTCAAGTTCAGTCAACTCATACGGTACTCCACGCAGTTCAATTCTTCCGAGCGGGAGAAGACGAGGAGGTTCATCAGGGACTGCGCCCGCAGATCAGAGAGCACCTGAGAACTCTCAGTATCTCCATCTATCAGAAGGCCATTCAGAAGACCTTTCCGGCCCCAGATTGGTGGGGAGCCTTCAGGCTAGCAAGGAGTCAGACCATTGAGTCAAAGATTGCTAGCGCACCCAGAGGCAGGAGTTTGACTTCCGCCGTGGGGACAAGAGTCCCGGATTATTCTGGGCCAAAGCATAGTACAGCGGGGCTTGAGAGCTCCACCGCAGAGACATCGATTGCACCACCACCAGTTCAGCGGACTACCCAGCCAGCACAGGTTTTCGAGATCGACTAGGCCGATACATCGCAACAAGGAGTATTAATAGGTACGACATTAGAGGACGGTACTGGAGACACTGGCGTACAACCAGCTGTACGCTAAGTTCTCTAAGTGCAACTTCTGGATGCAGGAGGTAGCTTTTCTGGGTCACATTGTTGGAGCACACGGCATTTCAAAGGGGACCTTAAAAGACCAAATCAGTTGAAGAGTGGAGGCAACCACGGATAGTCAAGGATGTACGAAGATTCCTGGGTTTGGCAGAGTACTACCGCAGATTCTTTCCAGGGTTCTCCACACTTGCATCACAGCTCACTCTGCTGACCAAGAAGGGTCGACCGTCTGTTCAGTTCTCATCCTGCGAGAACAGTTTTCGGGAACTCAAGCGGCAGTTCACACACGCATCGATTCTGAGCCAACCGGACCCGGTACTACCTTATGTAATCTATGCTAACGTATCGAGGACGGGTCTCGGTTGTGTTTTGATACGAGGGCATCATGTCATCGGGTATGGGTCAAGGCATATGCGACCGCACGAGCGGGACTATGCGACGCATGACTTGGAGTTGACAGTGATCATCTGTGCTTTCAAGCAGTGGAGGCATTACCTACTCGGCAACAAGTTTCAGACTTTCACCAACCGCCGGAGTTTGAAATATCGGTTTACGTAAAAGGATCTGAACATGAGGCTGCGACGGTGGATCGAGAAAATGAAGGGTCATGACTGCACCATCGAGTACACCGACGACAAGGGAAATTCAGTAGCAGATGCTTGGAGTAGGGAATATATGGGCTTTATCGCTGGTGGAAATTGGGGACAAGGTCGAGGGATCAGATCTGATTAAATTATGACATCGTGGGAACGTTTCGGTTTGTGTGAATTCAGTTTTGGGATTTTGTGTATGGGTTATTGTGTGTGATTCAGCGTGATCTGAATTTCGCTTTGTGGGTGAATTCACTGAAAATTTCGTAGGGTAACAAATGTTCTATGTGAATTCAGTTTGATCGACTTTCGGTTATATGTGTGTGGATTCAGTTTTGAAATTCTGATTGTGAGTGTTGGTTATGATTACTCTGTTGGGTTCTGAGATTTCTGTTGTATAAGTCTGATTGGTTGACCGACAACCGAAAGACACAGGTTTGAAAAAGCTCTCGGGTAAAGACAAAGAAGTTTCTAGAGAAGGGATTCATCCGTCAGAATACTTTACCATGGGAACCTCGCTTTATTTGTCGGGAAAAGGATGGGACTCTCCGACTCAGATCGATTGCAGCAGTGAATGCCAGCACCATTAAGAACAAGTATCCGATACCCGTGATTGATAATCTGTTTGACCAGTTCGGGGAACTAGGGTGTTTTCGAAGATTACTTTCAACTACGTATCAGGGAAGAGGACGTGTTAAAGGTAGGTTAGGTTTAGATTCGATACTGTCTGGGGTTGTCAGGTAGAAATACCGGCAACTGACTCGGGGCGCAACAAGATACACCCGGAGGGCTTGGACGCCGCTATGAGGCTTATGATGGTAGTTGAAACTACCACTCCCGCCAAACCGTAAATGGTGGTTCGAATATGTTAGGTGAATAGATGTATGAATCATTCAGATAAGTGTCGGGATTTCCGTATCTAAGGTGCATCTGGACATTCTATCTGTTCAGAGGATTCTGTTGTTCTGTGATTCTGCTATTCAGTACCTGATGCTCTGATGACTTGTTTATAAAATTTTGTTCTGATATTCTGATCAGGTTGTCTGTATCTGTTCTGGTCCTTCGGGACATTTTTTAGTTACATTCTCTGGTCCTTCGGGACATCTGAACTAAAAGGCTCGGGTACGCAACTACACTCGAGCACAACATACCATCCTCGCAGATGGGGCAGTAAGAGAGAGTAGTTCAGATTGTCAAGGTTATGCTCAGAACTTTGTGTTGGATTTCGGAGGACATTGGGATCAGCACTTACCGTTAGTAGAGATCTCTTACAACAACAAATGCTATCGACTACTATCGGTATGGCACCGTATGGTGTACCGTATGGTTAGAGATGTATGATACAACACTGTTGGACAGATGCTTGTAACATAATGACTTTTGGGTGTCCTGAGCTTTCATTTCAAGCAAGCGGGACATGTTTTCAATCGGTCAGATGACTCCCGGGATCATTCTAGACAACATCTTCTGGAATGCTTACATATTTGAGGTCGTGTGAACTTCCCGCACGTTTCCGGGGAAAATATTTTTCAGGAGCGGGACGTTCGTTTTTGGACGACACTCGGGGCTCGATATAAATCAAGTTGGGTCTGAGGCGGCTACTTTGTCTGGTTCAGATGCGGATGAAGGCCGCGAATTGTAGAACCACCTAGTACATTGACAAGAGATGACGAGATCTGGAATTTGAGGCAGGAGGTCGAGTTTTGGGACAGTCCGTTTTGGCAGATGGGGTAAGTAAGCCCAAAGTTTATTGATCGTTACGAGTTTCTTGAGGGTATAGGCAGGGTTGCCTATAGTTTGGGCTTTACCTCTAGAGATGTCAGCTGTGCACAATGTTTTCCGTGTCGCATACTTAAGAAGTGCATTTCGGATGTCAGTCAGATCAACACAATGTTGGTCAGGGATTTTCGAAGGGTTCGTAACAAGTCGATCCCGATGATCAAGGTTCAGTGGTCACATCATTCTGATCGGGAGGCGACTTGGAAAACAGAGCAGGATTTGTTGAGTAGATATCCGGATGAGTATCGAATGTTGATACTACTCTTGGAGGACCAAGAGTCCTAGGGGGGAGATTGTTACACCCACCCCGACGTTTTGGAATTTTCCGGCGAATATCTGCTGAAAACGTGAATTCTGTAAATTATCGGAACAATATTGGATTATGATAAATTATTGAAATTCAATGTTTGGAAGTGAATTTGGAGCTATTTATAAGTGTTTTACATGTTGGACGACAATTTTTGAGCTCCGGGACGTTTTTCGGAAAATCGGTTTCGGTGGACAAAATGGTCACCGACGAGAAAAATTAGGAGATAATCACAAGGATTATCTCCCTTAGTAATTTCTGCAGTAACTAGTATAGGGGAGGAGATATTTTTGGCCCTTGGTCAAGATATGGTAACCCATACCTTGCCCATACCCACATTTGTCTCACATTCATTCCTCCACCATTTTATTTCTTTTACTTTCTCCATAAAACCAATTATTGTTCCCCTCACTCACCATTTATTCAGCCCTTTTAGCATTTCAGAATCACTTATCTCATTCCTCTCTCTCACTCAAACATTTAGAAAGAAAAATCAACTTTTGAACACTCTCTCCTTTGCTGGCCAGAACACTTCTTCTCTGTTCGTGGCTGATTCTGCTTGTCTGGAGTTCGAATTGGCTTTGGTGGTAGTTAGAAGAAATCTTCCTTAACCTCTTGGCTTCAACTTTTCTGAATGGGCCATGGTCCAAAACCGTCGGGAAGACCTCCAAATCTGAGCTGCACGAAAACGGGTCTGCTGTGATGTTTGTGCTGAAAACTCCAACTTGAAGTTTTGGGTCTTGGATCTTCATCCAGAAAGTCTACCACTTATTCTACCTTCCAAATCAGATGTTTTCAAGGTGAGGTTGAGTGGTTTTGGTTTGATCTTCTTGTGTTTGAAATAACCATAGAAAGGAGCTCACTTGTGTTCTTGTTTTCTTGGACAAGTCCAAGGGGTTGGAGGTTATCTTTGTTCCAACAGCAGCACCATCTAAGGGTTGAGTGAATTTCAGCAAGGTGAGGAACCCCTTGTTAAGTTTTATGAAATTTTGGTTGTTGGTTGGTGTTGATCTTCATGTATGTTGGTGTTTGATACATGTTAAGCATGTTTTGTTTTTGGAAAATCATGAAAACACAAGTGTTGGAAAAAATCAGCAAGGGGCCGAGAATTTGAGATGGTGTTTGATGATGTTTTCTTGGTTGAACATGGAAAAGAAGCATGTATTTAGCATGTTTGGCATGTTTTAAAGTTAGGGTAAAAAGTTGGAATTATTTGGTGAATATTGGTATTAAGGCCGAAAGTTTGGGGTGTTGTTGCAAAATATGGAAAAGTTTGGGTAAAAGTGCAACTTGGGTAAAATTGAAGTATTTCGCTAAGAATTGTGGAAATAAGGTTTTCTACAAAATGTTGAATCAATATGACACTTGGTAAAATTTTGGGGCAAGATTGTCAGTTCGTAAGAAGTTAAGGACTAAAGGTGTAATTGTTCGGAAGTTAAGGAAAGGTGAACCATACTAAGTGTAAAGTTGGTTATTGAACACTTTTTGGAATTTAGTGCCACTTTGTGAAGTTTGGGTACTTTTGCAAACCTCTGAAAAGTTGAGGGACTTAAGTTGTAATTAAGGATAAATTGACAACATAAGGAACTTTACTGAAGTAACTAAAGTTATTCTGTGTTTCTGATTCTGGCAGATTAAATCTGCGTTCTGGGGATATTGCTTGTGCGCTTCAGGGGGCCACAGTAGATATCCGTTTCTGTCAAGGTAAGGGGTTTAACTTTCTTAATGCGCATTTATGTGTATTAGGTTAGTTAAGGGCTAGTACTCGGGTCGAGGGTGGGGCCCAGTGACTCCCGGGGCTAGTCACAAGGTACGTAGTGGTTTGCAGGGTTTTTATTTCTGGACTATATGCATATTGGAGGTCGACGACGGACCCATTTCTGTTATTATTTCTGGACTTCTGCTATATCGGATCTGCATATCGGGGTCGACAACGGACCCGTTATATGTTCTGCACGGCTTAGGCCGTTTCGTGATTTAGGGACGTCGCCCTTCGCCGGTACCATGCGCCCGATCCCGATAATCGGTGTGAGCTTAACAAGCCGCCGTAGAGTGCCGCGGTGGTCGGGACCACCAGTATGGGTTATTGTCAACGCACGCCACCCGAACCCGGTTGCGGAGGCGGGGGCGCCGGGACGTCGGAAGCGGAAGCCGGAAGAACACAAGGTGGCAGGTCCATCGAGACCCGCCACGCGTAGCGGACCCGAAAAGAGAAGCGATAGAAGAAGCAACCTAACAAAATTTCCATACATATAACTAAAATAAAATCAAAACATGCAATTCATGCATCATGTAATAACGAGTAAGCCTCGCCTCCGTGGACGAGTGCTTACGCACCAAACATATAGATACATACGAATTCACCGAACCTAGGGTATCTAGCAAGCGCCAAGCGCCGTAACATGCAATGTAATGTAATATATATATATATATAATCATCACAACAATAAAACAGAAAGTATGCACATGCAGCTACAGAGCCGACCCTAGACCTAAACGTCAAAATACATCGCGAGGGATTCAGACCTATTAGACAAAATCCCAGCAATCAAGGTTCTGCTGCTGCTCAACACAACCAAGTCAGAAGCCTCTCTGAAACCTACCCCGCTGGCTGCTTACCATACCTACCTGAAATCCAAAAAAAGAACCCAAAAAGGGTGAGTCCTAAAAGGACCCCGAAAGGGATTTGGGGTAAGATAAGCATATGTAACCCGCAAAATGTAAAGATAGCAATATACGTAATATATGCAATGTAATACGTAACATCGTGCATGTAATAAAAACAGATCGAATTCCGAAAGATGTGCGATTCTAAATCGCCATAAACCCTTATAACCAATCAGAACGACAGCCTCCCTCTAAGGGAGTCAGAAGCCGAAGCTATTACAGAAGCATGGTGCACCAGCTGGGGTAGCGAACCCACAACTGTCGTAGGGTTAACAGACAGAGTATGCCATAAGGCATACTCCTACAAATTACAGAACGTACCTTAAAGCAGAAATTTCCAAATACCCGCAAAATGTAAGTGCAACAATACATACACCTACAGACTACGTAATATGCTCTAGGCATATAATACTAAAATACTTACAGTAATGAAAGTGAAACTAAACATACACCTATCTTACCAAAAATAGCAGAACCAAACCCTTACCTCACAAATCCAGAGTACTAGACCGATTCTGGACGACTTCCGCACCGCGACCCGAAACTCCAAAACCTCTCTTTTTCTAACTTCCGGACCTCAGAATCTGTCAAACTAAGTTGAATTAGAATCCTTATCGACCACACTACCAAACTACACCCCCGACCCCAAAACCGAAAATCCGGCAGAATTTCCGTAAAATTCCAGATTTCCACAGAAACTTCAGAATTCAGAACCAACTTAGACAATGCAAGATTATACATTGACAAACATAATCCAACAAGCAGAACTGATCAAATCCAACCTTAAAACCCTTCATTACCCAACATTTTCCGATAATCCCGCTTAAATGCAACTTTTCCATTTCTTAACCGAATTCAACGTTTCAAACTTCAAACCACACCTAAATTCAACCCCAACACCAAATTAACATCCAATTCAACCAAAGTGAAACTCCAACATGGAAAAAGAATCATTCCAAAATTCGGTTCTTAGCCAACTTTTTATCCAACTTCCAAATCAATCCATTCAAACTTCCAATTAATCATACTAATCACCAATTTCACTTCTAAACCAAGAATGCTATCCAATTGCATCCAAAACAACAAAATCCAACAATGAACATCATCTCATAAATTCGGCCAAATGGGGGTTTCCAACCCAACTTATTTTCCATCAAATTGAATCCATACATAAGCTTAGAATCATGCTAGGATTAACATACTTGAAGCATGATTCAAGAAAACAAACACACATCAACATAGAATTTTCCAACAAATTCGGCAATTTGGGGATTTTTACCCAAGGTGTGTTTTCCAAAATCCAACACTTGATTATCACTCCCATACAACCCAAGAACAACATACTAAAAGATGGGAGGAAGAAAATCATCCTAGATGGTAGTCATGAACAAACCCATATTTCACAAATATCTCTTTTTCCATCCAAATCTTACTTCCAACAAGAAAAGAGAGCAAGGGAGGAAGCTTACCACTTTTTGGAGTCCACACTTGGTGAAAATCAGCCAAGAAAATGAAGAACCCAAAGCTTGAAGAAAATGGAGGCTATGGCGGCAACGAGTCGGAGAAATGAACGAAACTGAAGAAGAAATGAAATGATATTAGCTCCTGTACGCTTTCCACAATCCTTTAAAACTCTTTCCTTTCCATCTCTAATATGGGCATGACAAGTGTCCTCTTTCCTTTACATCAACACTTAAGAGTTATCCTTATCCACCTGAACTCTGAAATTTGTCTAAGTCATGCCTTCTTCGGGAGAAGGCCCATGCCTTCTTTGGGAGAGGGCCCCTGCCTTCTACGGGAGAGGGCACCTGCCTTCTACGGAAGAGGGCACCTGCCTTCTACGGAAGAGGGCACCTGCCTTCTACGGAAGAGGGCACCTGCCTTCTACGGAAGAGGGCACCTGCCTTCTACGGAAGAGGGCACTCTGCCTTCTACGGAAGAGGGCACTCGCCTTCTACGGGAGAGGGCACTGCCTTCTACGGAGAGGGCACTCTGCCTTCTACGGGAGAGGGCCCCTGCTTCTTCAGCGAACGTCCCACCCCAAAATATTTTATAGCGTAAAATGCTCCGGGACGTTCCCACGATTCCAAATCCGCAAACGGTTTCCAAATCCGAGGTCCCGGAAGCGCTACCGAGCCTGTTGTACACCCCGAGACAAGTCCCGGCCCCCTTCGGGAGAGGGCCATGTCACCCATGGGAGAGGGCCATGTCCCCTATGGGAGAGGACCATGTCCCCTATGGGAGAGGACCCATGGCCTCTTCAGGAGGACACTTAGTACCGCAAATACGCAAGGGCTTGCCAAAAAGTCACTCGAACAAGGCTCAGAAGCCATCTGACCGCCAAAAGCCCGATCCCTGCAGACCAAAATCGAAGCCTCCGGTCACCCGGTCTCAACCCGCTCGGGCTGACCGTAACATTCTCCCCCCCTTAGAACTCTTGGTCCTCCAAGAGTAGCCTGAACCAACCAGATAGATGTCGCTACCAACCGTAATATAAAAATATTCTCCTTACTAAGAACAATCGGACCACCGTATCGCGGCGGGAGTGGTAGTTTAGACTACCATACAGAGCCTCACGGCGTCCCACCCTCCTTGTGCATCTTATTCCACACCGAGTCAGTTGCCGGTATTTCTACCAGACAACCCCAGACAGTACCGAACCTAAATCTAACTGATCCTCAACAGGCTATCCTGGAAGACATCACGTAAAACAGAAACAGTTGGGGGGGGAAAACAACCTAACAACTTACCCTGGAAACTCATGGGAACCGATATAACTCGGGGTAACTCGCCCGCCTATCAAATCTTACTGTCCCTCTGAACGGTACTACCTCCAATCAAATTCTATCACCAAACTCAGATTCAAGAGCCCTACGGCGGCGGTTCGTATAAGCAGTGGTGCAGTCGTTCGCGGTTTTGATCCGCGCCTGTAACAATCTGATCTTCGCCGTAGTCTCCTCAAAAAGCTCGGGTCCCAGCTCAACCCTATCAGACGCATCTGTCCAACAGTGTGGTGTCATACACCTCCTCCCGTACAACGCCTCATAAGGTGCTATGTCAAACGTAGTCTGAAAGCAATTGTTGTACGAGAACTCTATCAAAGTAACTGCTGGTCCCAAACTCCTCCAAAATCCAAAATACAGATTCGCAACATATCCTCCGATATCAGAATCACCCACTCCGACTGCCCGTCCGTCTGTGGGTGATAAGCTATATTCAGATGGAGTCGCGTGCCCAATGCTTCATGAAAAGCAATCCAGAATCGTGCTGTAAAACGCGGATCACGGTCAGATTCAATGGAGTCTGGTACTCCATGCAAACGTACAATCTTCCTGATGTAAAGCCGGCAAGCTTCTCCAGAGGGTCTATGACCCGAATAAGCAGAAAGTGTGCGCACTTTGTCAGCCAATCCACAAAAACCCAGATAGCATCATGATGAGACCGTGTCGTGCAGTGCGGCATGAAAGTCCGTCGTAACATTACCCCACTTCCAGATCGGAATGGGCAAAGTCTCGCAGTGTCCCCGCCTGCTTCGATGCTCAAACCGCCGGTGTACCTCCTCTAAAATCTCATTCCAGAACTCCTGATCCTCTAGTACATAAAGGCGGTCTCGGAAGTATAGCAATCCCTGCCTATACTGAAACGTCGGTAATAAAGATCCCTTGTCTTCTCAGACAACTTCTTCAACCCCGGATCTCTACCCGCGCCTCGCGCACCCTATCAAGCCACTCAGAATGTATGGTAAGTGTGTACACATGAGCACGTTCCATGAGCAGCCACATGTGCCAAAGGCACGTAAGATCACTCTCCTCAGATCGGTAACCAACATTTCCTCCCTTGACCAACCCAAGTATACTTCCCGCCGGCATCGGCAACCGTGTTGCCCTTGCCAGAGATGTACTCGATACTACAATCGTAGTCCTTAATGTATTCGAGCCATCTGCGCTGCCTCATGTTAAGCTCCTTCTCCATTAATAGATATTTCAGACTCTTATGGTCGGTAAGAATCTGAAATTTATTACCAAGCAGATATTGCTTCCAATGTTTCAGTGCATAAATCACTACAGCCAACTCCAGATCATGTGTCGGTTAGTTCAGCTCATGCGGTCGCAGCTGCGTCGACCCATAAGCTACCACATTACGCTCCTACATCAATACATACCCCAAACCGGACGTGGAAGCATCCGTATAAATCACATACGGTAAGCTCGGATCTGGAAGAGTCAGAATCAGAGCGTTAGTCAACTGCCGTTTCAACTCCAGAAAATTCTGCTCACACCTATCAAAACAGATAAACTGTTGACCCTTCATGGTCAACTGCGTAAGCGGAGATGCCGTAATGAAAATCCCAGACAAACCTCCGACAATATCCTCGCTAACCCTAAGAAGCCCCCGATCTCCCGTGCACCGTGATGGGTTGTTTCCAATCCCGAATCTGCCCTCACCTTCTCTCGGATCCACGCAGACCATGCTCGATATAATGTGTCCTTAAAAGTGACTTCCCGAATCCAGAACTCACTCTTTGAGAATTTAGCATAAAGCTGATGTTCCCAAAGTGTCTGCAGAACCACCCTCAGATGATCCCGATGCGAGTCCTCATCTCAAAATAAATCAGAACATCATCGATAAAAACCACCAGAAATGAGTCCAAGTATGGTCGGAACACCCGATGCATCAGATCCATGAATGCCGCTGTAGCATTGGTCAGCCCGAATGGCATGACCGTAATCTCTAAGTGTCCAAATCGGTTGCGTCCTCTTCCATACCTTGATACTACGGTACATAGTAAACCAGCCGATCAAACTCTCACTCGAACTCTCCGACAACCCTGTCTCCCTGATGAAACTCATCAAACTGTGCCTAACGCAGATTCCTAGCTACATCCCCACTGCACTGCTGGTGGAAAATGTAGCCTCCCCCAGGAGTTTGCCAACTCCTGCAAACCAAGTCTCTACTACCTCTGGCCCTTCTCGGTCATTGAACCTCGGGGGGGTTTCAAACCCTGAAACCTCTCCAGAAGTCTGACCTCGTCAGACTGGTGCCTCAGATCTCCCCGTCGTTGATAGGACCGACGAGAAGTCTAGGTGTCGTAGTGACCATCCTCCTCGGAGTCACTCACTTACCAATCCCTAAGCTGTGGCGAGCAGTGGCTAAAGTCTCGCTATCACCACCTGATCAAAATGCCCTTACTGTGGCATAATCAGATCTTCCCCTGCCATCGCCGCCCCTGAACCAGCTAGGCTGGCGGGTAATACCAAATCAGAGAGGGGTCCCTACGACCACTAAACCTCGGGGGCGGTGAGTGTGGTTGTTCAGACCCTGGGTTACGCTGAACCCGTATCCTATTCCACGGAGGTGTGGGATCTCAGTCCCGCCCCTCCGGTACCAAATCACGCTCGCGTGTACCAAATCACGCTATCTACGCGTGTTAACCATCTACCTCAAAGACATTTCAGACCAAACAGAGTCCAGACAAATCGGTCACTCCTAATCCCTACAGAAGCTAGCAGCAGTTTTCTAAGGCTCTGTAGTGCAATGCAGTACTTGACACAGAAATTATTTCTCAGAATGATCAAATCATATATTTCACAAAATCACAGAAGCAGTTCATGCTTATTTCACCAAATCTTTTTCCTAACACACAATTTTACGTACCTGAAACTTTTCCACAATCCTTTACTCGTAATAATCTTTCCAGAATCCAGAAATCCCGAGTTCCGAAATCTGCAACTATCAGGATAACTTGAAGGATCAACTTTGTTCCACAATTTTATTTTGAAGTGGTTCAAGTAAGGAGGTGGCCAATCTCCGTACCAAACCATTCTAAAATAAAATGTGCAACAATAGTTGTCACTACAAGTCACCACTGACGACCAATATGGTCACTTACCTACTCTGATACCAACTTGTCACCGCACGCCACCCGAGCCCGGTTGCGGAGACGGGGGCGCCGGGACGTCAGAAGCGGAAGCCGGAAGATACAAGATGGCAGGTCCATCGAGACCCGCCGCGCGTAGCGGACCCGAAAAGTAAAACGATTGTGGAAGCAACCTAACAAAATTTCATACATATAACTAAAATAAAACCATGGTGAGTCTCGCCCCTCGAAACGGACGAGCACATCACCATTACCATATAAACAGTTCATGTAATAACGACAAAGTAAGCACCGCCCTCCAAGGACGAGTACTTACGCACACAACATAGATACATACAGAATTCACCGAACCTAGGGTATCTAGCAAGCGCCAAGCGCCGTAACATGCAATGTGAATATATATAATATATATATATATATATATACAATCATCACAACAATAAAACAGAAAGTATGCACATGCAGCTACAGAGCCGTCCCTAGGCCTAAACATCAAAATACCTCGCGCGGGATTCAGACCAAGTAGACAAAATCCCAGCCCACAAGGTACTGCTGCTGCTCAACACAACCAAGGCAGAAGCCTCGCGGAAACCTACCCCGCTGGCTGCTTACTGCACCTACCGAAATCCAAAAATGTAACCCAAAAGGGGTGAGTCCTAAAAGGACCCCGTAAGGGATTTGGGGTAAGATAAGCATATGTAACCCCGCAAAACAGAAAGATAGCAATATACGTAATATGTGCAATGTAATACGTAACATCGTGCATGTAATAAAAACAGATCGAATTCCGAAGGATGTGCGATTCTAAATCGCCATAAACCCTTATAACAAATCGTAACGACAGCCTCCCTTTAAGGGAGTCGAAGCCGAAGCTATTACGAAGCATGGTGCACCAGTGGGTAGCGAACCCTCAACCTGCCGTAGGGTTAACAGATAGAGTATGCCATAAGGCATACTCCTACAAATTACGTAACGTACCTTAAAGCGAAATTTCCAAATACCGCAAAATGTATGCAATAACACATACACCTACAGACTACAGAATATGCCCTAGGCATATAATACTAAAATACTTACAAAACAGAAAGTGAAACTAAACATACACCTATCTTACCAAAAATAGCAGAACCAAACCCTTACCTCACAAATCCAGAGTATTAGACCGATTCTGGACAACTTCCATAACACGACCCGAAACTCAGAAACTTCTCTTTTCCTAACTTCCGAACCTCAGAATCTGTCAATTCAAGTTAAATTAGCAACCTTACCAACCACACTACCAAACTACACCCCCGACCCCAAAACCGAAAATCCGGCAGAATTTCCGTAAAATTCCAGATTTCCACCGAAACGTCAGAATTCAGAACCAACTTAGACAATGCAAGATTATACATTGACAAACATAATCCAACAAGCAGAACTGATCAAATCCAACCTTAAAACCCTTCATTACCCAACATTTTCCGATAATCCCGTTTAATTGCAACTTTTCCATTTCTTAACCGAATTCAACGTTTCAAACTTCAAACCACACCTAAATTCAACCCCAACACCATATTAACATCCAATTCAACCAAAATGAAACTCCAACATGGAAAAAGAATCATTCCAAAAATTCGGCTTCTTTGCCAAATTTTATCCAACTTCCAAATCAATCCATTCAAACTTCCAATTAATCATACTAATCACCAATTTCACTTCTAAACCAAGAATGCTATCCAATTGCATCCAAAACAACAAAATCCAACAATGAACATCATCTCATAGATTGCCAAATGGGGGTTTCCAACCCAACTTATTTTCCATCAAATTGAATCCATACATAAGCTTAGAATCATGCAAGGATTAACATACTTGAAGCATGATTCAAGAAAACAAACACACATCAACATAGAATTTTCCAACAAATTCGGCAATTTGGGGATTTTTACCCAAGGTGTGTTTTCCAAAATCCAACACTTGATTATCACTCCCATACAACCCAAGAACAACATACTAAAAGATGGGAGGAAGAAAATCATCCTAGATGGTAGTCATGAACAAACCCATATTTCACAAATCTCTCTTTTCCATCCAAATCTTACTTCCAACAAGAAAAGAGAGCAAGGGAGGAAGCTTACCACTTTTGGAGTCCACACTTGGTGAAAATCAGCCAAGAAAATGAAGAACCCAAAGCTTGAAGAAAATGGAGGCTATGGCGGCAACGAGTCGGAGAAATGAACGAAACAGAAGGAGAAATGAAATGAAAATAGCTCCTGTACGCTTTCCACAATCCTTTAAAACTCTTTCCTTTCCATCTCTAATATGGGCATGACAAGTGTCCTCTTTCCTTTACATCATTAATATGGGCATGACAAGTGTCCTTTCCCCTTTGGTCAACACTTAAGAGTTATCCTTATCCACCGAAATCTGAAATTTGTCTAAGTCATGCCTTCTTCGGGAGAAGGCCCATGCCTTCTTTGGGAGAGGGCCCCGCCTTCTACGGGAGAGGGCACCGCCTTCTACGGAAGAGGGCACCTGCCTTCTACGGAAGAGGGCACCTGCCTTCTACGGAAGAGGGCACTCCTTCTACGGAAGAGGGCACCTTCTACGGGAGAGGGCACTCGCCTTCTACGGAAGAGGTCACTCTGCCTTCTACGAGAGAGGGCACTCTGCCTTCTACGGGAGAGGGCACTCTGCCTTCTACGGGAGAGGGCCCCTGGCCTCTTCAGCGAACGTCCCACCCCAAAATATTTTATAGCGTAAAATGCTCCGGGACGTTCCCACGATTCCAAATCCGCAAACGGTTTCCCAATCCGAGGTCCCGGGAGCGCTACCGAGGCTGTACGCCCCGAGACAAGTCCCGGCCCCCTTCGGGAGAGGGCCATGTCACCCATGGGAGAGGGCCATGTCCCCTATGGGAGAGGACCATGTCCCCTATGGGAGAGGACCCATGGCCTCTTCAGAGGACACTTAGTACCGCAAATACGCAAGGGCTTGCCAAAAAGTCACTCGAACAAGGCTCAGAAGCCATCTGACCGCCAAAAGCCCGATCCCTGCAGACCAAAATCGAAGCCTCCGGTCACCCGGTCTCAACCCGCTCGGGCTGACCGTAACATTCTCCCCCCCTTAGAACTCTTGGTCCTCCAAGAGTAGCCTGAACCAACCAGACTGATGTCGCTACCAACCAGAATATAAAAATATTCCCTTTCCTAAGAACAATCGGACCACCGTATCGGTGCGGCGAGAGTGGTAGTTTAGACTACCATACAGAGCCTCACGGCGTCCCACCCTCCGGGTGCATCTTATTGCACCCGAGTCAGTTGCCGATATTTCTACCAGACAACCCCAAACAAGATCGAACCTAAATCTAACTGATCCTCAACAGCTATCCTCGAAGACATCACGAAATGTAAACTTGGGGGAAAACAACCTAACAACTTGCCCTGAAACTCATGGGAACCGATATAACTCGGGGTAACTCGCCCCGCCTATCAAATCTTACTGTCCCTATGAACGGTACTACCTCCATTCAAATTCTATCACCAAACTCAGATTCAAGTGCCCTAGATGGAGATTCCGTAGATGGCAGTCGCTGAATGCGAGTGTTGATTTGGCACTGGTAGCATGTTTTGACCAGTGCAGCGGCGTCCTTTTTCAGGGTGGGCCAGTAGTATCCTTGGCGGAGGGCCTTGTGGGCAAGTGCCTCCGCCGCTATGTGTGCGCCACAGTTGCCTCGGTGGATAGTGTCCAAAACTGAGTGTCCCTCAAGGGTGTTGAGGCATCGTTGGAGGGGTGCTGCGAACCCGCGATGCCATAATTGGTCGTCAATGAGAACAAAGCGGATGGCACGCTTGCGCATTTGGGGGTCCGCGGCGCTGGTTTACAGCGCGGCAATGATGGGGACTCTCCAGTCTGCGACCGGTTCTTCTGTTGCTAGTGAAGCAATATCAATGGCCTCCGCGATGGAAGGGCTGGCAAGGATAGCCAAGGTGGAGGGAGTCTTTCCCTTGGACAGCATGTCTGCCGTAGTATTCTTTAACGAGGAACATGGATGAAGATGGCCTCTTCAAAGTTGGTCCGCAAGGCGTTCACCACCTTAAGGTACTTTATCGTGGTGGCGTCTTTGCATTCGGTGCACCCTTGACCTCGGTGGATCACCACCATGCGAGTCGCTATGGACATGGAGGCGGCGAATGCCTGCTCTTATGGCGAGTTTGAGCCCCGCGATGAGGGCCTCATATTCTGCAACATTGTTAGTTACTTGAAATTGAAAAGAGACGCGTAGGGAAGCTTGCATACCTAATGGTCCTCGCAAATACACGCCCCCCGCGGGGGATCCAAGTTTGGATGAGCCATCCACAAACATGTCCCATTCTGGGGGAATGGGTTGCGGCGCAGGGCCCTGCTTAGGGGCCGGAGTGGTGTCCACATACGAGAATTCCGCAATGAAGTCGGCGAGGGCTTGGCCCTTAATCGCCTTCCTGGATTCATAGTTGATGTTGAAGCCCCCTAGCTCAATGCACTGATGGCCGCTGTGCCCAAATACGCATAAAAGGCCTAACAAAAGGCCCACGCATAAGCCCGAAATAAGGGCCCTATTAAAAACTAGCATATAACCCGAATATAGATTAAGGACGTTCCCGAACCATACTTCCCAAGTGCATATATGACTTAAAAAGAATAATCACCTTACATTGAGATATTACAATAATGCCACTGAGACATAGGACTATAAATACATTCACTGTTCATACCTAAAGGGGTAACGTTTTACAACTACTCAACGCGACTCGTCAAATCAGAACCTCAGAGGATCTCTCTATTCCTCGACAATCGCGCTCTAGTACGCAAAGTCGACCTAATGGCTTCCGTCAATGTCGTGACACGCAAGTCAAACCGGAACGTGGCGATCACGCACACTGATTTGCCACCAAATGGCGCCGTCTGTGGGAAACGTGGTGGTCCCCAAAATCAGATTGACCGTGGGGGCCACTCCCGTTCCCAATCATCCAGGCCGGAGGGAGAAGGTTCCACCAACGGCCGCTCGGCCGATCCCAGCTATAGGGGTTCCCCAGAGGAATCGTCCGATGGAGCAACCTCCCTACGTCCTACTTCCAGCTACCGTCGAAGCGACATCCGGCACTTGGACCCTGATCTTGTTCAAGCTGTACGGGTGGTCCTTCAGGAAGAGCGAAGAAACCAGAACGACCAGACTGGTCAATCCTGTCGACCTCGCGACAGGCAGTTATCACGGCCTAATCGATCGGGCTATGGTAGCCGGCATGCAGGTTCGCAACAAGTACCATCTCCGTACCGTCAACGCCGGCAGCGCCGAGGTCCCCGAGGGAGTACAAGAGAGACCGATCCCCAAGGCCGGAGAGATCGGTGCGTGGTGATCCACGGGACGATGTGATCAGGCAACCGCCGCATCGCCCGGAGCGAAGTCGAGAGAAACTCGGGCATTCCCGAGCCCAAATGCGAGGACATCCCCGATGAAGGACCATTCACCAGCCAGGATTCGGGACGCCTGATGCCCCGAATATTCAACTTGCCGCATCCGTTGGAAGTCTACCAAGGTTCAGTGAGACCCCGACGCTTTTGTCCGCAAGTATAAGAGAGCAATGGAGCTGAAAGGAGCCAACGAGGCTGCTTTGTGTAAGTGCTTCAAGTAGCTTTAGGAGGTCCGGCCTCCGCTTGGTACAACTCGCCGCTCCCGAACTCGGTGTCATCGCTCGGGACTGGCCACCAAATTCGCAACACACTTTATCGGATGCAAGAGGTCAGCGAAAAGGGCCATCCAGATGTTTGACATCAAACAAAGACCGAACGAGAGTATTCGGGAGTTCGCCGAGAGGTTCAACCGAGAAGCCGCTTCACGCGTCTGATCTGACGGACAACATTCGCATCATGGCATTCACGAAGGCCCTCATCCCTAACTCGCGCCTGGCTTACGAATTATCAAGAACTTCACCAGCGTCGAGGAAATGTACGCTGTCACGCAGGAGCATATGATTGCTCAGGAAATGTTGTCTCAACGCGAAGGGAAGCAGGACAGCAGAGATAACCGAGAGCCGAGGAAGGAGAACCCGAGGAGCCAGCCAGTCAAGCAGCCGGGAAGTTGGGGAGGACAAGAGAACTTTCGAGAGAAGTTCGAGCTTCACCCCCTTAATACATCCCGGCTAATATCCTCGCGGCTCTCCAGTGACAAGGTGCCGGAGTATTAATCGCCTGTGGCCATGCCGGAAGGAGCAAAGCGTGATTCGTCCAAGTATTGCCGGGCCCACAGAGACACCGGGCATGAAACTCGAGCAAAGGTTATCACCAAGAGGTACATAGAGCACCTCATCAAGAAAGGCTCCTCGGGAGAGTATCGAAGATGCCTCGGAGCTAAGATGTTTCTCGAGGCAAAGGGAAGGCTGAAGAAGGTTCATCGGGACCAAACAAGAAGGGCAAGGAGAAGATGGTTCCGCCCCAACCCACCGGGATCCTGAACACCATAACAACCACGCTAGGGTCGAACGCGAGGAAGAGGAAAGCGAGGGAGATAGCCTCACTAAGCTACGGAGATCCATCCTCGAGAGTCAAACGAGCGGACGGGTCCGAGGTACGTCTCCCGCATTATGACCCGCTCGTCATCACCCTCCGAATCGGGACCATAGACGTCAAGAGGGTTCTGTGCGATGACGGTTCGAATGCGGATGTGTTGTTCCGAAAAGCATATGAAGGCCTCAAGCTTAAGTCGAGCCGGCTGAACCCCGTCCAAGACAAAGAACCTACGGCGTGGGCCCGGACGAGATACCAGCTTTTAGGCTCCATCGAGCTTCTCGCGATGTTCATCGGGTCGGCCTCGAAGGCCAACCTCGCTACACGACATTGATGGTCAAATGGCTCGCCCTCGATGTACCTTCAGCGTACAATGCTATCATTGGAAGAGAAACCCAGGTGGCAATTCACATGAGGACTGACGTGAAATACCTGACTATCACGTTCGCTACGGATGAGGGAGATGCCTCGATCTACGTAAGCCAAAGAGAGGCCAAGGATGTCATGGCAATAGCTCAGAAGGACCCCACTCCGGGTTGCTCGAAGGAGGACGATGGGAAAGCGGATACAGAAGACGTTGTCCTGGAAGGAGATAGGACAACGAGAATTGCGAAAGACTTGCCCGAGGGCAGTAAGGAAAATCTTGTAAACTTGCTTCAATGAATAAAGACTTGTTCGCTTACTCTCCGAGTGACATGCCCGGATCGACCAAGGTAATACAAAGACAGCCGCACATCAATCCGAATTCAAGACCCATAAGGCGTAAGAAAAGAAATAACGCCTGCTCAAAAGAGCCTTCATCAAAGAGCAAATTTCAAGCTTCTTGATGCGGGGTGATAAGGGAAGTATCGTATCCCGAATGTCTGAGAAATCCCGTTGTGGCAACCCGAGAGGATAGCGACAAGCTGCGCATGTGCATCGACTTCACAAAAGTAAATGATGCTTGCCCGAAGGATTCTTATCCAACCCCTCCGGTCGATAGGCTTGTGGATTCCACGGCCGGACATGCGAGGCTCTCTTTTCTTGATGCTTACAGTGGGTATCATCAGATAAGGATGAACCCGGCAGATGAAGAAAAGACGTCCTTCATAAGCGACGCCGGAACGCACTGTTATACGAGAATGCCCTTCGGACTAAAGAATGCCGGAGCAACCTACCAAAGATTGATGGATAAGGTATTCTCCGGGCAGATAGGAAGAATTCTCGAAGTTTATGTTGACGATATCATCATCAAAAGCAAGGAGGAAGAGAACCTCATCCGCGATATTGAGGAAGTGTTCGGGCAAATCCAAGGTATGGAATACGGTTGAATCCGGATAAGTGCGTGGAGTAACATCCGGGAAATTCCTCGGATTTATGGTGTCCGAGCGCGCATCGATGCGAACCCCGCAAAGATCGAAGCACTCTTAAACGTGAGAACACCTTCATCGATAAAGGACATGCAGAGACTTCTCGGGAAGATTACGGCCCTCAGTCGCTTTATATCTCGATATGGAGACAAGTGCCGTCCGTTCTTCAAACTCTTGATTAAAGAAGGTGCGGAGCCTGGCCGAATAGGAGTACGAAAAGGTGAGAAGAAATCCAAGGAAGAGAACGAGAGGGAAAGGGCCAGGTTCAGTTGGAATCCCGAATGCCAGAAAGCCTGGGAGGAAATCAGAGCCTACCTCCTGGAGATGCCCACGCTTCGACAACCAACCGAAGACAGACCCCTCATTGTATACTTGGCCGTGGGTGAAAAAGCTGTAAGTTCGGTACTTGTTCAAGAGGACGACCAAGGAAAGCAGTGGCCAGTCTATTACGTAAGCAAATCCTCGCACGGAGCCGAACTCAACTACCCGATGATCCGTAAAGCGGTGTACTCTCCGGTCTTATCAGCCGTAAGGTTGAAGCCATACTTCCTCGGGTTTTCCATCATCGTTCGAAGTAATGTCCCTATCAAGGACATCTTAAGACGGGTAGACCACTCCGGAAGACTGTCAAAATGGTGCGTCGAGCTAAGCGAGTACGAGATCAAGTATGAACCCCGAAGAGCGATCAAAGCACAGGCATTAGCGGATTTTATCGCTGAATTACCCAAGGAGTCCGACAGTGAGGATTCTTTGAACGAGGATAGTCCGGTCTGGACCCTGCACGTGGATGGAGCTTCGGGATCGGACAAACAAGGTGTCGGACTAGTTCTCGAAGGCCCAGAAGGAATGAAGGCTACTAAGTCAATTAAATTCAATTTCCTGGTAACAAACAACGCAGCCGAATATGAAGCCCTCATTGCCGGTCCGGAGTTAGCCAAAAGGCGGGGATCCGATCACCGAAAGCATGCAGCGACTCAAACCTCCTCGCTCAGCAGATGAATGGGGAGTACGAGGTCAAAGAACCAAGTCTTAAGAAATACGCCGAGGTAGCAAGAAGGTTGGCCGCGGATTTCGAAAAGTCCGTGTATCGAGAAGATCCCAAGATCGCTCAATTCGGAGGCCGACCAACTTTCAAGTCAGCTTCTTACGACGAAGTAAGAAATGAACCTTGCGTCAATCGCTCCCGGATATGCTGCGTTACCTCGGGGTGGAGGACACCCTACCGGAAGTACCTCGAGGAAGGGGTGCTCCTGACAATCCAACCAAGCGGCCAACATCAGAGAAAGGCCAGCAAATTTGTCATAATCGGGGATAACATGTACCGTAAAGGATTCTCTTCCCGCTGCAAAAATGCGTCGGAGAGGGAGAAATCGAGGACATTCTTCGAGAAACCCATGAAGGCACTGCGGATCGCACATTAAATCGGATGCGTTAGCTGCGGTCATACTAAGACAAGGGTTCTTCCGGCCTACTCTCAAGGAAGACGCAAAGAGACTCGTGAACAAGTGCAAGAGGTGCCAAGAGCACGCCGAGTACAGAGGGTTCCCTCGAGTACGTGACGCCCTCGGATTACCCCATACCGTTCGCCGTATGGGGAATCGACCTGATCGGGGCCTTACCTACCGCCTCCGGAGGATTGAAGTATTGCGTAGTCGCCGTAGACTACTTCACCAAGTGGATAGAAGCCGAACCACCGGCTACAATTACGGCTGAAAACATCCGAAAGTTTGTCCGGAAGAACATTATATGCAGTTCGGTGCCCGAAGGTCCTTGTTGCCGATAACGGAGCTCGCCACCGACGGTGGATTCCAGGATTTCGCCGAGGAATTCGGAATCGTGGATTCATTTCGCCCGGCCGCCCACCAGCAGAGCAATGGCCAAGTGGAGGTATCCAATCGAACGTTGAAGGACGGTTTAAAAACAAGACTCGGGAAAGCAAAGGGGAAATGGCCCGGAGAACTCCCCCATGTTTTATGGAGTTACCGGACAACGCCCCGAAGGTCAACCGGAGAAACCCCGTTCTCCTTGACATACGGGACCGAGGCACTGATCCCGATTGAAGTAGCGAATTCCTCCCTCATAACCGAAGTGTTCGAGGAAGTATCAAACGAACAAGGCTTACGAGCAAATTTAAACTTACTCGAGGGAAGAAGAGATGAAGCTGAGTTGCGAAGGAAGGCTTTCCAACAAAGAACCGCATCCGCAGCAAATTCAAAAGTGAAGGTAAAAATATCAAAGTGGGTGATTTGGTCCTTCGGCAAACCAAGTTGGGATCCCGAAGACCAAAAGGAGGCGCGCTCGCCCCGAATCGGGAAGGTCCATTCGAGGTCATCACCGAAGAAAGGAAAGGAGTGTTCAAGTTATCGGATCCCAAGGAAGAGAATTGGCTAACTCTTTCCATTCCGAAGCATTGAAGAAGTATATTGTATGACCGGGAATAATAAAAGCGATCGAGTTCGTAAACAAGTATTGATCCAATCCTTAAATATATTTTCATTAAAAACGCCCGAGGACCGGGTTACAAAAATGGGCGCGGAAATGAAAAGAGTACATCACCGAGGATCAAAGAAAATCATCAATAATCACGGGTTCGGTGGATGCATGAATTCACCCCGCACTAACCGGGATCCTCTTCGGCTCCTCATTCCCGCCGAGCCCGGACAGTCAACATGAGGGTTGTGCTCAACGATTTGCTTCCCGGCCAAACAAAACCCGAAGGTATATTTGTCAACGGCCATATCCACGTAATCCGCCAGCGCCTTCGATACTTCGGTATCTTGGCCTGAACCGCGGAGAGCTCATCCCAAGTCTTTGAATCTCCTCATCCTTGACCCGCAGCTCCCGCCGTGGTGCTCTTCTTGGTTGGCGAAGTCCACTTGGAACTTCTCTTTTTCAGCCTTCAAAGAACCGATTTTCTTCCCGAAGAGCTTCCTCGAATGGCGGTGCTCTTTGACCGCGCTTAGAAAGCAACCTCAGCCAAAGCAAAATCATCGCCTTCGGCCGGGCTGAGGTTCTCCCGAATATGTGAGCCTTCGGGAAGCTCGAGCTTGGAGGAGGTACGGCAATGCCGCAAAGAATCGCTCATAGTGGTGGACTCGCCGAATCGCCTTAGCCACCACCGCTATGGCCTTAGTCGCCCGGTGCTCGGCCTCGGACTTGATCCGGTTAGATGCTCGGGTGATTCGTGAAACCCACCCGCCCATTGTGGCCACCTGCGCATCATCAAAAGATTATTTTCCCGTGGTATTAACTCAAAGCTTAGACTTAAGAAGTACACAAACAAAGACTAACTGGTGCCCGAGGACGGCCACCTTTGAAGCGGTGACGCCCAAGTCGTGGTAGAAGTGCTCCGTGCACTCCATTGTTCGGGCGGTGGTGGTCCTGTCGAAGAGCTCGGGAGCCATGTCTTTGGCGCCCTCATCACCGAGGACATTTTGATCCCATGGATCAGCCACGCAGCTCCCGGGAATGAGATTATTCCCGAGCCGCAACAGCCTTCTCGTCCCGCAGCCGCCGCCTCTTTCCCGGGCCTCTTTCCAGTCCCGGACCTAGTGTGCAAAAATGAGATCGAACCACGTCATGTAGCGGGTCTTCACCAAACATTCGAGAAAGATTCCCGAACAGGTTCCAAAAGCAGAGATTACGTAACTTCACAATTTGATTACCTAATCGAACTCGATAGGTTCAACCTCGGGGCACTTTGCCCGGTCACCCTCGGCCGTGAACTTCCCCTTGCCCTTCCGATTTGTTCGGGGGAAGTCCGCAGCATGTCATAGACATCGTCCCGAGTGGGATTGCCTTCCATGTGAACCGGGGATGGGACCTCCCCGGACGTTGTTTCAGCAGGCTTGACCGCAGCCTCAGCATCAACCGAAGCAGCCCTCTTCCGCTTCTTATCGGCTGCTGCGGGCTTAGAGCCTCCGGCTTTAGAGCCCGGTTTCTTCTCCTTACGGTCCCGGAAGATAGCGCCGAGGTCAAATTCAGGCTCCATTTCGCGAAAAGGAAAAGAATTAGTTAATATCAAACGAATGCACAAGTAAACAGAAGAACGATATAAACCTTTCTTGAAGTCCTCGAAGGACATTTCGCCCCGAAGGCGGTGCACCAGGGCCATATCTCGGGTCGAAGGGGGAGAAGCCCGGATGCCCAATTCGCCCAAGTCCCCCTGGATAATACCCAAGTGAGAAAGGAGCCCTTGAGTAATCAGCTTCCAGTACAAAGGAAAAGGGAGGATTTCCTTCGGCCCATCCCCGCACCAAGGAGCAATGGTTCGGATTTTATTATCGAACCGTTCGTAATTCTCCTTGGCGGCAGCCCCCTTCAGTAATCGCCGAGGATTCTGTACGTCCGGGAGTCCCCCTACTTTCTGCGCGGTTTGCAGGCCCCATGACGCATCAGGTTTCATGAAGAAAAATTCCCGATGCCATCCCTTGCGGCTGGATGGCAAGTTCCAAACGAAATTGAACTTCACAGTAGGAGGACCCCGGGCACTAAAGAAGTAAAAACAGTTCCTCGGGATCACGTTGACCTTATAGCATCAAGGAAGGTGGATATGGTTGGCTCTGTCTCGAACAGAGCACAAAGAATGAGATAGGCGTTTATGTGTGATGTGATCACGGAGGGGGTAAGTGATCACGCGCTCGGACCTAGCTCAATGGAGGCGGTTTCCAGCAAGAATGGAAACGAAACAGAGGAAGAACACGAAGGAAATAGAGTCGGCCAAGGGAACCTCCTCACTACGAGGTGAGGCAATGCCCTTGAAAATGCCTCGGAAGGAAGATGGAATCTAGCACCTTTTGAATACAAGTTCAAACAATACTAGATATTATGTTGGATCCTCTTGCACGGATCACTTAAGGAGATGGAATGCAAGAAATGAGAACAAGAAAGCCAACAACTTCCTCGGAAGTGTTTTTCACCAATTCTTAAATTCAATAATATGTTCTCCTTTACAATGGTTACAAGCTGCCTTATATAGAAGAAAATGGTAAAGGAAAATAATGAATGATCGACAAGGGAACCAAACTTCCGGGTTCTATGGTGGGCGAATTGAGAGGTGGCAGACGAGGTGACAGTGTAAACCGTGTAGACTACTCATGCGGCTCCCAATTTCCCAGAATTGTAGTTTGGCGGGAAATGGGAGAAAGAGGGCCTCTGCACAAGTTGAAGGGGTCGCCCGACTTGCATATGGAAGCCTCCTCCGCTTGGCGAGCACCCGTGCTTCGCTGCGTCTGGAAGTATTGTTCGGTGGTCTTTGCCAAGGACCATGGGTTCGCCAATGAGCATGGCTTCGCCAAGACCATGACTTCGCCAAAGGCCAAGGGTTCGCCAATGGGGCCTGGGTTCGCCAAGATCCTTGCGAGCACGACTTTGCCTCTGGGGCTTCGCCGACGCCTAGAATGCGACTTCTTCTTCGCCCATGCCTTCGCCAAGGGCCTTTTAGACCCTCTAGAGGAATGGTTGCCTCTTAACTCATAAATAGGGGCGATGTCCACATCAATGTGGCAGAGGTGTTCGGGCTGAATTGGTTAACCACTAGCCCGTGGGATTCGCCGATTGCCGGACGAACGGGTGCGGGGAAAGCGCAGCCCGCATGCAGTTGATCCTTGAAGATCACCAACCACCCTTTCCTGTGCTCGTATGCCCGACACTGGGGAAGGGACCCAGTATGAACGGTCATCGGAAAAATGAGTGGACTGCCACTCCTTTATTAACTCCGGAGTGGCCTTGCTCCGATAGTTCTCTATCTCAGACCACCAACCTTCGGGAACCTCGCCTTGGTTTCTAAAAGGCAACCGGAGGGACGAACAGTAGAAGGGGTGGGAAAAGTTGGGGCCATTCTCATGTACCTCGGGTAAATGGCCGGAGGAGACAAGGACGACTACTGGAAGAAGAGTAAAAGGCGGGATGACGGCAGCGGCCGACAACTCGACGGTGGAGTCGGTAGAATTGATGAACGGCGGACGAACCTCTATAACCGTCCCGAACAGTGGTTTCTCCGAGGAAAGGGGGAAGAAGTCTTAGGTTAGACTCTTCAACAGTCCTCCACCTCTTGAAGATACTAATTTTTCCTGGAGCGTCGGATTATCCGTCGTGTTTTTATTATGAGGAGAAAAGAGCTTGAGAGATACAAATGAAAGTGACGCTCAACTCACATTTATAGAGAAGGTCGGGCAGATGAAACGTCAAAAGTCATTCGATCTCCACCATTGGTTCAAAAAGTAACCGTTGGGAATATCAACAGATCCCGAATATGAAAATCCCGAACGATTCGAAGCCCGAACATTGTTCAGACAAATGGAGGACTCCACATCCTCGCTTCCGAACATAATAGTACGGGAAACGATTCAGAAGCTCGAACATTGTTGATGTGGACATCACCCCTATTTGTGAGTTAAGAAACCACCAGTCCTCCCGATGGTCTAAAGGACCCTTGGCGAAGGCATGGGCGAAGAAGAAGTGGCGTTTTAAGCGCCGGCGAAGCCCCAAAGGCAGAGCCGTGCTCGCAAGGATCTTGGCGAACCCACGTTCCTTGGCGAAGGCCCCGTGCAACACTTCCACGCAAGCGAAGCACAGGTGTTCGCCAAGCGGAGGAGGCCTCCATACGCGAGTCAGGCGACCCCTTCAACTTGTGCAGAAGCCCTCTTCCTCCCATTTGGCGCCAACTACAAATCCTGGGAAATTGGGAGCCGCTAAAGCAGGTAGTCTACACAGCCTATGCTGTCACCTCGCCTGCCACCTCTCATTTCGCCTACCATAGAACCAGGAAGTCTGGTTCCCTTGTGATGTGATCATGAGAGCCGCAAGCAACAACAAAGTATCCCAGATGAAGAGGCGGGCGAATGAAGCTCGGAGCAACTCCGTGGCGAGGAGGTTCATAGGCTCAGCAGCTGATCCATGGTTCAAAGCGATCACCTGACCAGAGAAGGCAACGCCTATGCGAGGACTCCTCAAGAGGCCTCAAGGCAAAGGCAAGGCTTCCCAAGCGATGACATCCGGCAATGGCGAAGCCCTCAGCGAAGCCATTCCCGAGGAACCTCAAGGCAGACCGGACTTCATCATGCGAAGGCACCTAGGCGTTGGCGAGGCCCTTTGGCAAAGCCGCCCCTGCGCAGCCTCAAGGCGAGGGCTAGGCTTCTTAAGCAAAGGCATCTCGGCGATGGCAAAGTCTTCGGGCGAAGCCATTTCTGAGAAATCTCACGGTGAAGCCCTCAAGCAAGAAACTCCAAAGTACAGACTTCAAAGTGAAGGTAAAGTCTTCTTCGCGAAGCCTCCAGGAGAAGGTGAGGCCTTTTGGCGAAGCCATCTCCGCAATGCTTCCGAGCGAAGGCGAAGCCTTCGGCGAGGCCTTCCAGCCAGGCGGAGCCTGGCGAAGCCACCTATGCTCAATAAAGCAGCCACCATCTCCAACCACTCCCATCCCATCCGGAACACTCCCTCCTTTCAAGCCGACACTTGGGAGTATTATATTGTTTACTTTAGCTTTTACCTTTTAGGATAGCCTGCCTATTTAGGCACATTATACCTTTTTAGCATACCTGCGCATTTGTCAGAGACTGTCCCCTCTCCCTCCTATAAAAGGGACAACAAACTCTTTTGTAACGTAGAACATATGTAAAGCTTAAGAAGGACAATTCCTTAAGCCCGGTTCTCACCCCCCCTGCTATATTCCGCCATCCCCCTTGATTGATCGTTTATCATCAAGTTTAATATCTAGTATTGCTTAATCTCGTAGTTAAGAGGTGCTAGATCTTCCATACTCCCCAGGCTTATCGCAGATATTGCCCAACCTCGTAGTTGGGAGGTGTCTGTGGCCGTCTCTATCCTTCTTTGTTCAACCGACTCCACCGAGCTAGATCTGCGCTTCCGTACGATCTCGTGGATTCGCGTCAAGCGTACCCGTGATCGTATCACCTTGTCCAGTCATTCATTATTTTCCTTTACCATTTCCTTCTATATAAGGCAGCTTGTAACCCTTGTAAAGGTAGAACATATTATTGAATTTAAACAATTCGGCTGAAAACACTCCCGGGGAGTCATCGGCTTTTGTGTTCTCCACTCTTGCATTTCCATTTCCCTAGTGATCCGTGCAAGAGGATCCAACATAATATCTAGTATTGTTTGAACTTGTATTCAAAAGGTGCTAGATTCCATCTTCCTTCCTAGGCATTTTCAAGGGCATTGCCTCACCTCGTAGTGAGGAGGTTCCCTTGGCCGACTCTGTTTCCTTCGTGTTCTTCCTCTGTTTCGTTTCCCATTCTTTCTGGAAACCGCCTCCTTCGAGCTAGATCCGAGCTCGTGATCACGTACCCCCACCGTGATCACATCAAGTGGTATCAGAGCCAAAGTGCTTGCTGGAGGTACCGTATCAGTTGTTTGTTTTCTTCAAGTAAAACCATTGTCTTCTTTCTTACACTTGAAGAAAAACGTTTTTGTTGTTGTTCATGAGAAAACCGAATCGTGTTTGTGTTTGGTTCATGTGATTAGTGTAAAGTTCATGTTGAAGTGAATAGTGTTCTTGAAGTTCATGAAAAAGGGAGTTAAATTCGGATTTGAAGAAGAAAGTATCATCTCGTGTTGACTAAGTGCAAAAGAAAGGTTGTTGGAGGAAAGAGAAAATGATGAACAAGTTCATGTGTTCTTGAGTGTTCTTGGTGTTCTTGAGCTGTTCATATGAAGTTCATATCAAACACATGTGAATAGTACTTTTGATCCAAAAATATTTTATGAACTTGAGCAAAACGTGTTTGTGATTACAAAAGACCCTTTCTAAACTCCCTACCCTACTTCTTTCAACCAACATCCACCTTAAATCATTCAAAAGCTAGTTTCAAGAAACTAGTTATCTTTCTAGAATTGCAAGTTTCGGTTTTCACTAGATATTATTGCTTGTTCCTACTTGTGTGTTTGCATTTGATCTGAAGTTGAGTGTGATCAAGTTAAGAGAACTTGTGAAAGCCTTGTGTGGAGAATCAAGAGTGAAACCGTGTGGAGTGCTCACCTAAACACGTGAGGAGAAATGAGTGGCACTAATTTTATTGTCTAAGTGTGTAGGTGTGCCAAATGGAGGAAGAAGACCCGCATTTCATTGGGTTTCATCCCTTGAAAGGGAGGCGCAAACTTGAAGATGACTTATGGCAATGGATCGAGGAATTGGAATACCACTTTTGGTATTACCAATTTCATAAAGAAGAGAGGTTAGACCTTGCCATAAGGTGTCTAAAGGGAGAAGCCAAAAGATGGTGGCGACAAGATTTCGCTCAAAGAGAGCACTACAATGAAGCCTCCATTCGGACTTGGAGCGGATTGAAGAGGTTACTAGTGGAAAGATATGGTTCACCTCGAGAAGAGCCACCCTCTCCGTTCCACTCCCAAACAAGAAGGTCTCCTCTCGGCCTACATCCTCCACCCACATTCGGAGCCATAGTCGGGAGACCGAGCCCCACACCTCCACAAACGCTATCGACCGAGCCATGTACCCCACCACCCAACATTTGCACAACCCAAACTCCTTACCCAAACCAAAGCCCATACCAAAATTCAAGTGAAGATCTTTCTCAAATGATTGAGAATCTGAGGAAAGAGTTTGAAGAATATGAGAGAGAGAAAAGAAAAAGAAAGAGAGAAGAAAGGAGAGGGCTCTCCTTGGTCAAACCAAAGAAAAGAATATTGCACCCGGACCTTCAACTCCATCTCCAAGAAGAAATAACCATTTCATCTTCTAAATCTTGTTATTCTTCTTTATTTGTGCACGAGTTTGAAGGAGAGAAGGGCACGGATGCGCCATACCTTGAAGGAGAAGAAGGATTTTCAGCTTTGAAGGAGGACCCTCCTCCCCTAACTCGGGGAGAGGTAACCTACTTTTTTCTTTTAGAGATGAAGTGAATAGGCCTGAATGTGAAACCTTATTCGAAAATGAGCATGCCACTCAACCATTGCTTAATTCTCTCAACCATGATAAGTGTAACATATTCGAATTCTCTCTTGAAAGCATGAAGCATGATGATTCGGTTGACCATGAGCTGTATGTACATGATGCATATCCCATATCACTCACCCCTAGCCATGAATTCTCTTCAATGCATGATCATGAATCCTATTTTTTTGATCACAAGAATGAAAGGCCTAGGCTCATATTTGACCCCGGATACTAGAAACGTGTGTAAGGTAGAAGTGAAGAGAAAGGGCGGATTGTCCATCTCAAATCCTTCAACCATTTTTGGAACTTTGCTGTTTACGCTTTTGGTCCACTCACCCTTAATGCCTCTTCAAGTTTATTGTGGTGTCTTAAGATTTGTAGGGACAATTTCCTTATGAATCCGAGGACGGATTCTTCTGAAGAGGGAGGGTATGATGTGGACATCACCCCTATTTGTGAGTTAAGAAGCCACCATTCCTCCCGAGGGTCTAAAGGACCCTTGGCGAAGGCATGGGCGAAGAAGAAGTGGCGTTTTAAGCGTCGGCGAAGCCCCAAAGGCAGAGCCGTGCTCGCAAGGATCTTGGCGAACCCTTGGCCTTTAGCGAAGCCATGTTCCTTGGCGAGGGCCCTGTGCAACACTTCCAGACGCAAGCGAAGCACGTGTTCGCCAAGCGGAGGAGGCCTCCATACGCGAGTCGAGCGACCCCTTCAACTTGTGCGAAGCCCTCTTCCTCCCATTTGGCGCCAACTACAAATCCTGGGAAATTGGGAGCCGCTAAAGCAGTAGTCTACACAGCCTATCTTTGTCACCTCGCCTGCCACCTCTCATTTCGCCTACCATAGAACCAGGAAGCTGGTCCCCTTGTCCAGTCATTCCTTATTTTCCTTTACCGTTTCTTCTATATAAGGCAGCTTGTAACCATTGTAAAGGTAGAACATATTATTGAATTTAAGCAATTCGGCTGAAACACTCCCGGGGAGTCATCGGCTTTTGTGTTCTCCATTCTTGCATTTCCATTTCCCTAGTGATCCAGGCAAGAGGATCCAAGCATAATATCTAGTATTGTTTGAACTTGTATTCAAAAGGTGCTAGATCCCGCTTCCTTCCCAGGCATTTTCAAGGGCATTGCCTCACCTCGTAGTGAGGAGGTTCCCTTGGCCGACTCTGTTTCCTTCGTGTTCCTCCTCTGTTCTTCGTTTCCATTCTTGCTGGAAACTTCCTCCTTCGAGCTAGATCCGAGTTAGTGATCACGTACCCCCACCGTGATCACATCAATAGGTCAGACAAATGGAGGACCCCACATCCTCGCCCGAACATAATAGTACGGGAACGATTCGAAGCCCGAACATTGTTCGGGACAAATGGAGGACCCTTACATCCTCGCTTTCCCAAACATAATAGTACGGAAACGATTCAGAAGCCCGAACATTGTTCGAGACAGAAGGGGGACGCCACATCCTCAGTTTCCCGAACATCACAGTACGGGAAACGATCCATAAGCCCGAACATAGTTCGTGACAAATGGAGGACCCCACATCTCGCTTTCCCGAACATCATAGTACGGAAACGATTCAAAAGCCCGAACATTGTTCAGACAAATGGAGGACTCACATCCTCAGTTTCCCGAACATCATAGTATGGGAAACGATTCAAAAGCCCGGACATTGTTCAGGACAAATGGACTCCGCATCCTCAGTTTCCCGAACATAATAGTACGGGAAACGATTCAAAAACCCGAACATTGTTCGAGCCAGAAGGGGGAATTAACATCCTCAGTTTCCCGAACACAATATTACGGGAAACGATTCAAAAACCCGAACATTGTTCGAGCCAGAAGGGGGAATCAACATCCTCAGTTTTCCGAACACGGTAGTACGGGAAACGGCTCAGAAGCTCGAACATTGTTCGAGACAAAAGGAGAACCCAACATCCTCAGTTTCCCGAACACAATGAGTACGGGAAACGAGTCAAAAGCCCGAACATTGTCCGAGAAAAGGGGAATCCACATCCTCATTTTCCCACACAATAGTACGGGAGACTACTCGAAGCCCGAACCATGTTTGAGAAAAGAGTACGCATCTTCGAATACACTAGTACGGGAAATGACTCGCTTTCCCGAACACACTAGTACGGGAAATGACTCGATTCGAACACGCTAATACGGGAAATGACTCGATTATCCGAACACAAGAGGAATCACATGCCCGAACAATGTCTCCGAAATGCACCCAGTTTCGAGCGAAGAGGAATCAGATACCCGAACAAAGAAAGTATCCCGAACCAAGCAGTTTCCCGAACATGACTGACAGACATTCTAAAATGGATCTTCAAGAAAAGAACTTTGGACTCCTTCTAGTCGGCCAAAAGGGCTTGGGGGGGACTTGATGGCCGCCAGGCCCAAATACGCATAAAAGGCCTAACAAAAGGCCCACGCATAAGCCCGAAATAAGGGCCCCATTAAAAAACTAGCATATAACCCGAATAAAGATTAAGGACGTTCCCGAACTACACTTCCCGAAGTGCATATATGACCTAAAATACATAATCACCTTACATTGAGATATTACAATAATACCACTGAGACTTGGGACTATAAATACATTCACTATTCATACCTAAAGGGGTAACGTTTTACAACTACTCAACGCGACTCGTCAAATCACTACCTCAGAGGATCTCTCTATTCCTCGACAATCGCGCTCTAGTACGCAAAGTCGACCTAATGGCTTCTGTCAATGTCGTGACACGCAAGTCAAACCGGAACGTGGCGATCACGCGCGTGACCGATTTGCCACCTCTATGGTTTGGTTTGGTTATGTCTGCACCAGGGTTTGGCGCACTTGGGGTGCCGATATACCCCCTACGACATTGTTGCGGGTCCGTGCTTGATGTATCTTCGACCTCTGAGATTGGTGGGTCGGCGGTTGGACCGCATCCGGAACTTTACGCTTTATGTTTATATTGTACATGTATACTCTTCGTTATTCCCTACCGGGCAAGTTTACCTCACTCTTACCGGGTCTTCCGAGGACTCACCCTTTTATTTGTTTATCACCTTTCGATCGTCCCGACAAGCAATCGAGATAAGATAGCGGTGCTTTTGCTATGGGGAGGAGGTGTCACCGCACTCCACCCGAGCCCGGTTGCGGAGGCGGGGCGCCGGGACGCCNGAGCGGAAGCCGGAATGAATGGAATGGCAGGTCCATCGAGACCTGCCGCGCGTAGCGGACCCGAAAAGCGAAACGATTGTGGAAGCAACCTAACAAAAGTTCATCCATATAACTAAAATAAAATCCAAACATACAATTCATGCATTAGTAACAGAGTAAGCCCCGCCCTCCGTGGACGAGTGCTTACGCACCAAAACATAGATACATACAGAGTTCACAGAACCTAAGGTGTCTAGCAAGCGCCAAGCGCTCAGAACATGCACAGAACAAAATATATAAATATAGACAAATATACAATCATCACAAGAATACGTAAAGTGTGCATATGCAACTACAGAGCCAGCCCTAGATCTAAGTGTCAAAATACCTCGCGGGATTCAGACTCGAAAAGACAAATCCCGGACCACAAGGTGCAGCCTTTGCAAAACACAACCCAAGGTAGAAACCTCACGGAAACCGACTCCGCAGGCCGCTTATCATGTCTACCTGAAAACCAAAAACCTAACCCTCAAAGGGTGTGTCCTACAAGGACCCGTTAGGGATTTGGGGTTAGGTAAGTATATGTAACCCCGCAAAATGTAAAGATAGCAATATATGCAACGGAATACATAATATCATGCATGTACAGAAATAGATCGAATCCCGAAGGACGTGCGATTCTAAATCGCCATAACCCTTATAACAAATCGGAACGATGACCTCCCACTAAGGGAGTCGAAGCCAAGCTAATACTGAAGCATGGTGCACCACCTGGTAGCGAACCCACAACTGTCGTAGGGTTAACAGACAGAGTATGCCATAAGGCATACTCCAACAGACTACAGAATATGCGCTAAGGCATAAAATTCCGAAATACTAGCAGAACAGAAAATGAAACCAAAACATATACTTATCTTACCAAAATAACAGAACCAAACCCTTACCTCTCAAGTCCAGTATTAGACCGCTCGGACAACTTCCACACTACGACCCGAAACTCGAAACCCCTCTTTTCTCTCCTCCGAACCTCGAATCTGTCAAACCAAGTTGAATTAGAATCCTTATCGACCACACTAGCAAACTACACCCCGACCCCAAAACCGAAAATCCGCAATTTTCGTAAAATTCCAGATTTCCACAGAAATGTCAGAATTCAGAACCAACCTAGACAATGCAAGATTATACATTGACAAACATCATCCAACAAGCAGAACCGACCAAAACCAACCTTAAAACCCTTCATTACCCGACATTTTCCGATAATCCCACTTAATTGCAACTTTTACATTTCTTATCCGAATTCAACGTTTCAAACTTCAAACCACTCCTAAATTCAACCCCAACACCATTTTAACATCCAATTCAACCAAAATGAAACTCCAACATGGAAAAAGAATCATTCCAATAATTCGGTTCTTAACCAACATTTTCCTCAACTTCCAATTCAATCCATTCAAGCTACCAAACAACCATTCTAACCACCAATTTCACTTCTAAACCAAGAATGCTATCCAATTGCATCCAAAACAACAAAATTCACAATGAACATCAACCTAAACTTTCGGCCAAATGGGGGTTTTTAACTCAACTTGTTTTCCATCAAATTGAATCCATACATAAGCTTAGAATCATGCTAGGATTAACATACTTGAAGCATGAACCAAAATAACAAACACACATCATTTTAGAATTTTCCAAAAATTCGGCCTAAATAGGGATTTTTACCCAAGATGTGTTTTCTAAAATCCAACACTTGATTAACACTCTCCTACAACCCAAGAACAACATACTAAAAGATGGGAGGAAGAGAATCATCCTAGCTTATAGCTAAGAACAAACCCATCATTCTCCAAAAATCCTTATTTCTTCACTAAACCTCAATTCTAATGAGTAAAGAGAAGAAGGAAGGATGCTTACCACATAAAGCACCCAATTCCTCTTTGATTCCATGCAAGGAGAAGAACTTCAAGCTTGAGGTTGAGCTTCAATAATGGCGGCAGCAAGAGGAAGAAGAAGAAGAAGAAATGAAGTGAAATGAGAAATATCTCATTTTAGGAAATAATAAGTCATAATATATATTTCCCTCACTTTAAACCCATACCATTTCATCTTAAATGAGAGCAAGCCATGTGTCCCTTATCTCCTCCCCATTCCAGCCGAATTCCACTTGCTGCCCATACTCCATAATTTTTATTTTGCAACCAAATACAAATTAACTCCCAATTTTTCCAAAAGTCACAGGCCAAAACCGGAGCCGGGTGTTACGGTCACCCCGAGCGGGTTGCGGCCCAAGGTGACCCGGCTCGGTTTTGGCCTCGCGGTCACGTTTTCAGCGTTCAGACGGCTCCCGAGCCCTATCCGGGTATCATTTTGGCGAACCCTTCCGTATTTGAGGTCGTGTGGGTCCCCGGACGTTTCCGCCAAAATATTTTTCTCGGCGCCGGGGTTGTCGGGGTCGCCTCGGGACGTACAGCGGGCTCGGTAGCGCTCTCGAGATCTCAGTTTGAGAAGCCGTTTGTAGTTTTGGAGTCGTGAGAATGTCCCGGAGGTGTTGGTGGAATTTAATATTTGGGGCGGGACGTTCGGTTCCGGGCGACTCCCGGGGCTCGGGATGGAAATTTTCTGACGGCTTTGGGGTGAGTTGTGTTTTAATTTAAGATGGAATTTGTGGGTATTTTTATAGAATTTTGGAGTGACGGAATTTCGGTTCAGGTTGTCTGGCTCGCACGTCGGGTTTTGGTTCGGGTTCAGCGAGCTCGGTAGGACACTCTGGAATTGTAAATGAATTTCTGAAAAATGTTCTGTGAATGTTATAATATTCTGAAGATTGTGTCCGAGTTTCGTTAATTTTGGAATCCGATAATTATTTTTGGGCAAAAAGTATTGGAACTTTCGGAAAAATTGGGAGTTAATTTGCAATGGGGTGCAAATTTAAAAGAAATCAGCATGGGCAGCAGCAGCCTATTTTCGGCAGCTTGTGGGTGTGTGTGTGATGAGGGACACATGGCTTCTTTATGTTTGAGATGAGAAGTATGGGTTTAAAGTGGAAGAGATATATATATATATATATATATATATATATATATATATATATATATATATTTAGGCTAGTATTGCATAAATGAAAATAGATTTCATTTCTTCTTCTTCTTCCTTGGAGTCTGCTGCCGCCATGGTTGAAGAACTCAACCTTCAAGCTTGAGCTTCTCATTCTTGCAAGAAATCAAAGAGGAATTGGGTGATTTATGTGGTAAGTAACTCCCTAAGCTCTCTTTTCTCATTAATTTGGAAGATTAGTGGTGAAAAGAGGAGTTTTTGCATTTGATGGGTTTGTTCTTAGCTATAAGCTAGGATGATTCTCTTCCTCCCATGTTTTAGTATGTTGTTCTTGGGTGGTAGGAGAGTGTTAATCAAGTGTTGGATTTTGGAAAACACATCTTGGATGAGGATTTAGTGTTGGCCGAATTTATGGAGAAAATTCCAAAATAATGTGTGTTTGTTATCTTGCTTCATGCTTCAAGTATGTTAATCCTAGCATGATTCTAAGCTTATGTGTGGATTTAATTTGATGGAAAACAAGTTGAGGGAAAAATCCCCAAATGGCCGAATTATGGGTTGATTTTCAAAAATGGATTTTGTTGTTTTGGATGCAATTGGATAACATTCATGGTTTAGAAATGTAATTGGTGATTAAAGAGTGCAAATGGAACTTTGTTTGGATTGAAATGGAGGTTGGGTGAGAAAACCCCTCTTTGGCCGAATTGATAAGTGAAGGGGTTTTATTGATTTTGGTGTAATTGGTTAGTAAGCATGCTTAGGAAGTGGAATTGGTGATTAATATGATTATGTGGAAGCTTGAATGGATTGAATTGAAAGTTGGATGAAAAGTTGATTAAGAACCGAAATCTTGGAATGATTCTTTTTCAATGTTGGAGGTTCATTTTGGTTAAATTGGAGGTTAATATGGTGTTGGGCTTGAATTTAGGAGTGGATGGAAGTTTGAAATGTTGAATTCGGTTAAGGAATGGAAAAGTTGCAATTAAGCGGGATTATCGGAAAATGGCGGGTAAAGAAGGGTTTAAGGTTGGATTTGATCAGTTACGCTTATTGTATGATGTTTGTCAATGTGAAATCTTGCATTGTCTAGGTTGGTTCTGAATTCTGACGTTTCTGTGAAAATCTGGAATTTTACGGAAATTCTGTCGGATTTTCGGTTTTGGGGTCGGGGGTTGTAGTTTGGTAGTGTGGTTGATGAGGATGCTAATTCAACTTGGTTTGGCAGATTCTGAGTTTCGGTGGTTAGGAAAAGAGGAATTCTAAGTTTCGGGACACGGTGTAGGTGTTATCCAGAATCGGTCCAATACTGGATTTTGAGGTAAGGGTTTGGTTCTGCTATTTTTGGTAAGATAGGTGTATGTTTAGTTTCATTTTCTGCTACTGCAGTATTTCAGTATTATATGCCTAGAGCATATTCTCGTAGTCTGTAGGTGTATGTATTGCAGCACTTCGCTTTGCAGTATTTGGAAATTTCGCTTTAAGGTAAGTTCTGTGATCTCGTAGGTGTATGCCTTGTAGCATACTGCATGCTAATCCTACGTTTGTAGGAGTATGCCTTATGGTATACTCGTCTGCTAACACTACGACAGGTTGTGGGTTCGCTACCCACTGGTGCACCATGCTTCGTAATAGCTTCGCTTCGACTCCCCTTAGTGGGAGGCTATCGTTCCGATCTGTTATAAGGTTTATGGCGATTTGGAATCGCACATCCTTCGGGATTCCGATTTGTTTCTGGTACATGTATGTTATTCTGTATTCTGTTGCGTATATTGCTATCTTTCTGTTTTGCAGGGTTGCATATACTTATCTTACCCCAAATCCCTTACGGGGTCCTTTTAGGACTCACCCTTCTTTGGGTTCTGTTTTTGGGTTTCAGGTAGACCTGATAAGCGGCCTGCGGAGTAGGATTCCGTGAGGGTTCTACCTTGGGTGTGTTTTGCAGCAGTTGCACCTTGCGGTCCGGGATTGTGTACTTGGTGTGAATCCCGCGCAAGGTATTTTGTTACTAAGATTCTAAGGTTGGCTCTGTAGTTGCATATGCACACTTTCTGTATTGCCATGATGGTTGTATGTCTGTATATACATTTGTATATTCTGTTCTATATCTGTTCTCAGCGCTTGGCGCTTGCTAGACATTTTAGGTTCTGTGAATTCTGTATGTATATGTGTTTTAGTGCGTAAGCACTCGTCCCACGGAGGGCGAGGCTTACTCTGTTATTAGTGCATGAATTGTATGGTTGCATTTTATTTTGGTTATATGCATGAAATTTCCGTTAGTCTGCTTCCACAATCTTTCCGTTTTCGGGTCCGCTACGCGCGGCGGGTCTCGATGAACCTGCCACCCCTTCCATTTCGGCTTCCGCTTCCGGCGTCCCGGCGCCCCCGCCTCCGCAACCGGGCTCGGGCGGCGTGCGGTGACAGGGTCACCCGGTCGCAACCCGCTCGGGGTGACCGTAACAGGAGGATACCTTGTTTCCGTATCCCAGAGAGTGTGGCTGGTGTAATAGACTGGCCATTGTTTGGCAGCCTCTACCTGTCACAGCCACCCCGCCCGGTTGCGGAGGCGGAGCCGGCCGCGACGTCGGAAGCAGAATTACGGCGGAAAGCGCGGCAACAGAGCATCGAGCTCGATTCACAGAATCGTTGAGTAACAACTAGCAACCTATAACTAATACAAGGCAAGCATGCTAACACTCTTACTCCTACCACACATTCAGTTCATGGTATGCTAACATCCATTATCGCCATCAACACAGAAGCACCATGTTTGAGATAAACCAAATATACTATAGGCAAGTCGGGCTCCGCCTCGACTCAAGACAACAAAACAGAATATATCTCAAAATATATATATACACATCCAAAACATGATCGACCTATATGCATGCAGTGCACAGAGCCAATATTCAAAATCCTATAAATACCTAGCGCGGAATCAAGCGACCTCCGCGCGTGGTACCGCTGCTGCAACCCAACCTCACGGTGTAAGAAGCACCGCGGAACCTCTACTCCGCCGGTTGCTTGTCGGACGGCTGAAAGTGGTAAACAGATAAAAGGGTGAGTCCTCGAAAGGACCCGATAAGGGCTTAAGGTAATAATGCGGTTGCCCACGTGGCAACAATCAACTCGCAAAACAGATTAGCATAACATATACATATACATACGAACATAAAACATAAAGCAAATCAGAATCCACCATATGCGGTCCAACCGCCGTAACGACTCAGAACGCGACCCTCCGCAGAGGTCGAATATACTGACGTAATGCAATGATAGCACGGTACCGGCCGGGGTCGCGAGCCCCAAACTGCCGTAGGGTCACGGTAACGCAGTATCGGCACTCCCGGTGCGGATACGCAGAATGTCGGCACCCCTTCGGCGGACACGTAATGGCGTATCGCACTCCAGTGCGGATACGCAGAATGTCGGCACCCCTTCAAAGGCGGACACGTAATGTAACATATAAATAAAGCATACAAACACAGCAGAGATATCATACCTGATAACACATATGGAGCAGAACAAACGTACATTTTACCAAGTTAAGCCCTTACCTCTGAAACGCTGCCCCGCAGCCCAAAACTCGGAAAATCCCGACTTCCGACCCGTAATGCCCAACTTGGCTCCTATGGTTCCACGCTACTCCACCAATACAGAATCAAGCACGATAACCATAGTTGAGTCGTAACACATCCAAATAATCCCGTAAAGAAATTCTCGCACAAACCCGCACTTTCCTAAAATTCCACGAAAGCTCGGTTTTACAAACCGAGCCTGAACATTGTTATTCATACACTACCAAACCCATTTCAACCTTTAAACCCGCATTCCATACACCTTTCCCGAAAACCCCATAAACCTAACTTTTCCTACCATTGTCCGAAAATGATGTTTCAACCAAAATTAGTCTTCCCTTCATCGAAACTTACTTCTCTTCATATCTAAGTTCTTCTTGGGTGAGTTTTGGCATGTGCACAACCTGTGCGCAAGCTCTGCGCTGCACACAAGCTCAGCACAACACAGGCACAACTGCACATGCAGCAGCAGAGGCACAAATTCGCACAAGGCTGCACAACCTGCGCAAGGCTGCGCACATGCTGCACAAGGCTGCGCACAACCTGCGCAAGGCTGTGCGCGCTGCGCACAAGGCTGTGCACAACCCGTGCGCAAGCCTGTGCACGCGCACATATTTCGTGCCGCACTGTAAGGCGAGCTCGACTTTACAGGGAGCGGAATGCACAACTCCGCGACCCTTAGGGTTTCAACACCCATGAAGTTTCCCAACATCTAACCATAGATTCCTACTCCTCAAGCCCAAGAACAACATACTAAAAGATGGGAGGGAGAGGATCACTCTAGCATGTTGACAAGAACAACCCATGAATTTCGAATTTCTCCTCTCTTCTCCAACAAAACTTGTTTTCAATTTGAAAAGAGAAGAAGGAATGAAGCTTACCAAAGATTGGATCCAAAACCTTGAAGAAATCAGCCAAGAAGAAGAACATCAAGCTTAGGAGAGAGCTCTAATGGTGGCGGTTAGCTTAGGAAGAAGAAGAGAAGAAGAAAATGAATTAATTCACATTTTATGAAATAATAAACCTTATATATCCCTTCCCCTTTCCAAGTTAAATGAAATTTGGCCATGTGTCCAGCCCAAAAGGCTGCTGCCGACTCCAGGCCCAGCCCAGGCCCAAATTATTTTTAACTTTTGGGTTAATTACCATTTAACCTCCCGATTCTCCAAATCTTTGCAATTAAACCCCAATTATAGGTAACGAACTCCAAATGAACCCAAAATTGACCAGAATCCTCAGAATATCATAACATTAATAAAATATTTTCCAAATATTTATTTACCATTCCGTAGCGTCCTACCGAGCTCGCTGATCTCGAATAAATCCGGCCGCGCATAAAACCTCGAACCTCAACCCGTCACCACAAAATTCCACAAAAATATCCATAAAATCCACTTTAAAAATAACATGACTTACCCCAGAGCCATCGGAGAAATTCCATCCCGAGCCCCGGGATTCCCGCCCCGAGCCCTCGGAGTCGCCGAACCGAACGCCCCGCCCCAAACATCAAACTCAACAACCACCTCCGGACGTCACCACGACTCCAAAACTACAAACGGCTTCCCAAACTGAGCTCGGGAGTGCTACTGAGCCCGCTGTACGTCCGTGGCGACCCGACAACCCCGGCGCCAGAAAAATATTTTCGGCGAAACGTCCGGGGACCCACACGACCTCAAATACGGAGGGGTTCGCCAAAATGATACTCGGATAGGGCTCGGGAGCCGTCTCGAACGCTGAAAACGTGACCCGCAGCTAAAACCGAGCCCCGGTCACCCGGCCGCAACCCGCTGGGGTGACCGTAACACTACCTTAATAAGGATAGAGGCGACGCTCTTGTCTGAGGTGGCGAGATAGAGGACCAGGTCATCGCCTGGTCTTGGACAATTGAGTGCGGGGAGATCTTGCAAGAGTTGCTTGATTGAGTCATATGCCTCCTGGCATTCCTCTGTCCATCTGAAAGCCTTCTTCCTGTGGATTTGATCGAAGAAAGGTCTGCAGCGGTCGCTGAGTTTAGAGACGAATCGTCCCAAGGCAACCAGCTTTCCTGCCAGTTGTTGTACTTCCTTGAGCCCCTAGGGGTGCGAAGATTGGTGATGGCTTCAATCTTTTTAAGATTCGCATGAATCCCTCCCTTGGAAATCTGGTGACCCAGAAACTTGCCTTCGCCAACGCCAAAGATGCACTTCTTTGGGTTCAATCGCATGTTATATTTGTGGAAGTTGGAGAATGTTTCCTCCAAGTCTGCGAGGTGTGTAGAGGTGGCCTTGCTTTTAACCACTATGTCATCCACATAGGCCTCAAGATTTCGGCCAATTTGATTGGTGAAGACCTGATTCACAAGTCTTTGGAAAGTAGCCCCCGCGTTTTTTAAGCCAAAGGGCATCCTGATGTAGTGGTAGACGGCTTCGCCGGTGGTGAAGGCAGTTTTCACCGCGTCCTCTGGGTCCATAAAGACTTGATGGTATCCACTATATGCGTCGAGGACAGAGAAGACTGAGTGATGGACGGTTGAGTCCACTAGCTGATCAATAGAGGGTAGGGGATAGGGATCCCTTGGGCAGGCTCTATTGACCCCTTTGTAGTCTACGTAAAGTCGCCACTGACCACCTTCCTTATCCGCGAGGACTACATTGGCGACCCACTCAGAGTAGTGAACTTCCTTGATTATATTTACCTTAAGCAATTTTTGCACCTCTGTGCGTACAAAGTCCTTACGATCGGGGGCCATACCCCTAGTTTTTTGTCTAACAAGGCTAAAGCCGGGGAGTACACTCAACTTGTGGGAAATAATTGCAGGATCCACACCTGGTATGTCTTCAGGGCTCAATGCGAAGACGTCGCTGTTTGCATGGAGGAGATGGATGAGTGCTTGTTGATCTTGCTCTTCAAGGTCTTTTCCCACCCGGAACTTCTTGCCAGGAGAAATTTCAATTTCGTCGAAGGCCCCAGACAAGTCAGGAGCGGCCTCGCCTGCGGGCCCAGTTTCCTCCATGGGTGCCTTCCACTTAGGCTCTGAAGGCTTGGGGAGCTGAGGAGGTCCTACGAGGGCAGAGACGTAATTGCCTCTTGCCACGTTTTGATTGACAAAAATGTAGGCATCCCCTACCGCGGTGTGGAAAACCAAAGTCAGGGCCCGCACATCACAACGGACGTGGAACTCAGTTTGCATGTGACGCCCAACGATGGCGTTGTATGGCGTGGGGAGATCAAGGACAATGAAGTCCACAAAGCTGGAGTGGCAGACTTGCTTCTTCTCTTTGGTAGCCCCCATCATCATGAAGGGGAGGGTGATTGTCCCCAAAGTTGGGATTTCATCCCGTCCCACTCCAAAGGTAGCCCCCTTCACTGGCCTGATTGCGATAGGGGCACCTTGGCTTCAACCAGAGTGTGCTTGTAGATCACATTGGCGTTCGCCCCAGTGTCCATATAGACTCTGTCAATGTCCCATCCCGCGATGCGAGCGGTGATAACCAAAGGGTCCGCGTGAGGTACTGCAACAGAGGTGCCATCGCGGCGATGCAGTAAGTGAGTTGAGGAGTGATCTATCTGGTAGATTTGCCTCATGTGATGGCGTCTTGCCGCTGCGCCTTCGCACTACGTGATTACGCTGATATGCCCCCTTGCTGGGGGAATTTGGACTAGATCTTCCCGATCTGGATTTTGCTGGGAGTGGCCCCGCCTGCGGTCCCCCTGTCGGCGATCTTCCTGATTATTTTCTCGCCTGCGACCCCCATCGTCATGGAGCAAGAACTCCCTAAGTTTGCCCTGAGCCAGCATTTCTCCAATCATGCGCTTGAGCTCAAAACAGTCCTCAGTGTCGTGACCTTGTCACGATGATAGCGGCAGTACGTACTGCTCTGCCTAGTTACTTCTTGGGAGAGTTGGCGAGGCCATTTGGGGACCTCTCTCTTTTGTTCCAGAGCATGGAGAATGTTGGTGCGAGATTCCCTTAATTGGGGGAGAGTAAAATACGTTCCCTCCCTGTCTGATGGCGTAGGGTACTGCCTCTTGGACCTGGAGTCCGTTCGCGAGGGCTGTCCCTTCGCATCTGCCGCTGTGGCCCTCGCAAGTGGTCGAGTGACCTCCTCCATGTTCATGAACCGCGATGTCGTGCTCAAGAACTGTTCCATGTTGGTGGGGCGGTTGGTGTGCACATCCACAAAGAAGAGGGACTCCCAGGGAAGACCCTGAATGGCCGCGAGCAGGCGGGCTTCCTCTCCCAAATTAGGGACTTGGATAGATTCCGCCTGAAAACGCTGGATATACTCCCTAAGGGGCTCATCATTCTTTTGACGTATCTTGAGGAGATGTCCCGCCATCTTGGGGGGAGGTTTGGACACCACAAAGTTGTTGCAGAAGTTGCGAGAGAGCTCCTCAAAGGAGTCAAAACGCTTATCACGGAGGGTGGTATACCAGTTCGCTGCGGCCCCAGTGAGCGTGGAGCTGAAAGCTCTACAGAGCGTATTTTCGTCCGTCCTCACGGAAACGTAACGCTGGAGATGAATATCCGGGTCTGAGAGACCGTCATATGCATCCAGCTTAGGCTGGCGAAACTGATCTGGAAAAGGGGTCTCCAAAACCCGCTGAGTGAAAGGTTGGGTCCAGAGGTGGTCCAAACCCATCCTGGTGATATTATGAACACTAGCCCTTTCCTCCCTCTTTTCTACTTCCTCTAACCGTTTAGTAAGCGCGATACGTATAGACGAAGGAGGGTCAGGGTGACTTACTTGTTGAGGCGGAGTAGCATGGCGTTCAGGCTGACTAGTCCGTAGCGTTCCAACGCTATCCAGAACGCCCCTGAGAGTGGTGGCTAGTGTTTCACGCAAGTTGTGAGCAACCGCCTCAGTGATTGTTTGCAGAACGGCCGGATCAAGTCCCGTTGGTGGAGTGTTTGGTGGTGGAGTGTTGCGCTCCTGGGGCACATTACGGTTAACATGGGAGGAGCTTTCCTCCGTTGAATGAACAGAGAGTTCCCCCCGTTGTGGGGGAACGTTGTTTGGAGATGGTTCTGATCGTGGATCATTGTTTGTGTTCGTCACGGGAGGATTCCTCCTTCCCTGACGGCTGTGTCTACTTGAGCTCCGGGTAGTTGGCATGACTTGCTACTTATGGTTTGTGATATGGGTTTACGATAAGAACTTTTCGTTTCTTTCGTTTCCCACAGACGGCGCCAAACTGATATTCGCGTTCCTGAAGCAGGAGTGGAATCTCAGTTGAGTGGTTGATGGTGATGATGTTCTTCAGAGCTCCAAGCTTGCTGTTCAGAGTAATCTGTGGAAGATAAAGAGATTACTCAGAAGTAGCAAGAGAGGAGTGGGGGCGTGTAGTAGCTTACCCAGTTTAGGGTGGACATCCCCCAATTTATAGAGAGATGCCAGGAGGAGCCTCCCCCAGTTGAAGCCTTGGACAGGCTGTGAGACAAGTCTGACAAATCTGTCAGATTTAAGGAGATAAGGCGGCTGTGATGATGAAGATCTCAGAAAACCGCCTTAGAAGATTCACTTGTCTGGGAATGTTTGGCGTACAAATCTGGTGAAGATCACTCAGGCTCATGCTGGCCTCCTCATTGGCTGCTTAATGTCAGATGACCAGGTGGCCTATCTCCAAGTGGAGCAAGTGGCAGGCGAAGGCCTGCAAGGGGCGAAGGCCCAGATAAAGCAAAGCCAATAAAGGTGTAAGGGTCGCACGAACCTGAGTGCAAGTGCCTTATCTGGGCGGGGCCAGTATAGGCATGAGTGTCCTCGCGAAGGCGAGTTGAGACCGTGGGAGTGAAACCCGTGAAGGCGAGTGAGATCGCAAGGGCGAGACCTGAGACCGCGAGGGTGATCCGCGAAGGCCTAAGAAGCTTGCGAAGGCGAGACTTGAGACCTGAGAGGGCGAGACCTCGCTTAGATGAGATCTAAGACCGTGACGGTAAGACCTCGCGCAGGCGAGACTGGAGACCTCACGAAGGCGATACTGGAGATCGCAAGGGTGAGACCTTGCGAAGGCGATACTGGAGACCGCAAGGGTGAGACCTTGCGAAGGCCTTGTGTGATTCTGATGCAACGCGAGGACGCGTTTGCTTGGGTAGTGTACCACCAAGTGTGTGACATGCCACCGCACCAAAACCACTCTTCAACCGAAAGGGCAATACACCCCTCTCCATACTCCTTCCATTCCTTGGGTTGATATTAGCATGGATTTTATCAGTGGCTTGCCTAGGACTTCTAAGGGTCATGATGCAATTTTTGTGGTAGTGGATAGGTTTTCTAAGATGGCACATTTCATCCCATGTCACAAAACTGATGATGCATCTCATGTGGCTGAATTATTTTTCGAAAATATTGTGAAGTGTCATGGCTTGCCTAAATCTATTGTGACTGATAGGGACTCAAGGTTCCTTAGTCACTTTTGGAGGACTCTTTGGAATCAGTTGGGGACAAGTTTGATGTATTCCACATCAAGCCATCCTCAAACCGATGGCCAAACGGAAGTGACTAACCGAACCTTGACAACCATCTTGAGAACTCTCCTTAGGAAAAATTTGAAAGAGTGGGTGATGTGATCACGGGGGTAAGTGATCACGCGTCGGATTTAGCTTGAAGGAGGCGGTTTCAGCAAGAATGGAAACAAAGAACAGAGGAGGAACAAGGAAACACAAGTCGGCCAAGGGAACCTCCGCACTACGAGGTGAGGCAATGCCCTTGAAAACGCCTGGGAAAGGAAAATGGAACCGAGAACCTCCTCACTACGAGGTGAGGCAATGCAAGGTATTATATTGGATCCTCTTGCATGGATCACTAAAGATTGGCGAAGCAAGATTTGAGAACCCATAAAGGGCTTGAGGAATTTTCCTTCTCAAGCTTTTCTTTAAAATTGGTTCTGTTTATTCTAGGAGTCTGTTGTTCCTTTTATAGAGAAGGGAAAGGGAACAGACTCTTACATATGTGCATGCATGCCATAAAGCGTCAGTGCTTTTGCATGCATGTTATCTAAAAAGGTGAAAAAGGTAAAAGCTAAGTAATATAATACTCCCAAGTGTCACGTGAAAGAAGGGAGTGTTCCCTGGGAGTGGTTGGGAGTGGTCGGCTGAATTATTGAGCACAGGTGGGCTTCGCCAAAGTGCCTTCGCCAAAGTGCCTTCGCCAAAGGGCCTTCGCCAAAGGGCCTTCGCCAAAGTGCCTTCGCCAAAGTGCCTTCGCCAAAGTGCCTTCGCCAAAGTGCCTTCGCCAAAAGTGCCTTCGCCAAAAGTGCCTTCGCCAAAAGTGCCTTCGGTACGCGGAACTTCACTGTTTTCTGAATAACTTGAGCTCTGGAACTCCGATTGAGGTGATTCAAAAGCCATTTTTCTCCTCTTGAAAAGGGCTTCAATATGAAGTACATTGCTCTAGCTCTTGATGAGTACAGATCCGCTTCACTTCTCCAATGGAAAGCCCGGAGTGGATTCGAGGCCCTCAGTGATCATATCGGTGGGAGAGATGCTTGTCTCATGTAGAATTTGCGTATAACCGAGCATTCCATTTATCTACATCTCATAGTCCATTTGAGGTTGTGTATGGATTCAATCCTTTAGCTCCTTTGGACATGATTGCATTGGAACATGTTGAACAACTTGATGTAGATGGTAAAAGAAAGGCCCAACAAATGAGAGACTTGCATGCTAAGGTTCATAAACAATTAGAGAAAATCAATGAATCGTATGCAAGAAGAGTCAATAAGTGATGAGGACATCGCCCCAAAGGACCCTCAGGTTCCAGAAGACCCACAACCTCAAGCGCGCGCGACCCCTGGTCCGTTCCAAGGCCTTGGCGGACCCATGACCAGGTCCAGGCTGAAACAAGTCCAAGCGAACCTTAATGCTTTCATGAGGCTCATGGCGCAGGACGATCGAGAGGAGTCTCGGGAGAAGGCCTTACAACTTCGCCAACTCGGTATCGCGCTGGACGAAGAGTGTGCGAAGCCCCTTGGAGTCTTAAGCATAAGCGTTCTTGAAGAAGGGAGCAGCCCAGTCTTAAGCGCGCGAACACTTGGCGAAGGAGAAGGCCTCAGCCAAGGGCAACTCCGCGAAGGCGCCCGGCGGAGGCATTCTAGCGAAGGCTCCTAGCGAAGGCCTTCCGCGTAACCTCCAGGCTTCGCCAGTTGACCGACCAAACCTGACACAAGGTGTCCTTTCTCCGCCGATACTTGGAAAGACAAACAACCACTTTACACAAAAGACATCTGACACTTTTAGGCTAGCCTTACCCTTTTACCTTTTTGGAAGCTTTTCACTGTAAGCGTGCAAAAGTACTTTATACTTTCTGCACGCATGCACATTCGAAATACTCCTTTTACTTCTTCCATTTCACTTCACTATATAAGCTAAGTGGCAGTCACCATTGTAACCTAGAACATATTATTGAATTTAAACAATTGGTGAAACACTCCCGGGAGTCATCGGCTTTGTGTTCTCCACTCTTGCATTTCCATTTCCCTAGTGATCAGGCAAGAGGATCCAAGCATAATATCTAGTATTGCTTGACCTTGTAGTCAAGAGGTGCTAGATCCATCTCACTTCCCAGGCATTTTCAAGGGCATTGCCTCACCTCGTAGTGAGGAGGTTCCCTTGGCCGAACTTTGTTTCCTTGTTTCTTCCTCTGTTCTTTGTTTCCATTCTTTCTGGAAACCGCCTCCAACGAGCTAGATCCGAGCGCGTGATCACTTACCCCCTCCGTGATGTGATCACGGGGGGGTAAGTGATCACGAACTCGGATCTAGCTCGAAGGAGGCAGTTTCCAGCAAGAATGGAAACGAAACAGAGGAAGAAACGAAGGACACACAAGTCGGCCAAGGGAACCTCCGCACTACGAGGTGAGGCAATGCCCTTGAAAATGCCTGGGAAAGGAAAATGGGACCTAGAACCTTTTGACTACGAGATCAAACAATGCTAGGTATTATATTGGATCCTCTTGCAATGGATCACTAATGGATTGGTGGAGCAAGATTTGAGACCCACGAAGAACAATATGCGTACTTCCGCAAATATGTGTTCTTACAAAATGAGTTCTGCCTAATACTTAGGTTACAGCCTCCTTTTATAGAAGGAGAAAGAAAGAAGGAAATAATAAAGAATGTCTTGACAAGGGAACAACTTCCTGGATCTATGGTAGGCGAAATGAGAGGTGGCAGCTGATGTGACATTGTAGGCTACCTGCTTTTACGGCTCCCAATTCCCCAGGAATTGCATTTGGCGGGAAAAGGGGAAGAAGAGGGCCTCTGCACAAGTTGAAGGGTTCGCCTGACTTGTGTATGGAAGCCTCTTCTGCTTGGCGAACATCTGGGCTTCGCTTGTTTCTGGAAATGAGGCACAGGGTCTTCGCCAACGACCATGGGGGTCGTGAAAGAGTCTTGGCTTCGCAAATGGCCTTGAGTTCGCCCAAAAGGACCATGGGTTCGCCAGAGCCAATGGGCTCGCCAATAGCCACGGGTTCGCCGTTGAGGCTTGGCCTCGCCAAAGGCCAAGGGTTCGCCAATGGGGCATGGGTTCGCCAAGATCCTTGCGAGCACGGCTCTGCCTCGGGCCTTCGTCGGTGCCTAGAATGCCGCTTCTTCTTCTCCCGTGCCTTCGCCAAGGGCCTTTTAGACCCTCTGGATGAATGGTTCCCCCTTATCACAAAAATGGGTCTGATGTCCACATCATACCCTCCCTCTTCAGAAGAATCCGTCCTCGGATTCATAAGGAAATTGTCCCTACAAATCTTAAGACACCACAACAAACTGAAAAAGGCATTAGGGGTTAGTGGGGCAAGATGAACAATCCGCTCTTTCTTGCTTCGGTGCCATGAAAGCGCACAAGTGCCTTATGTCCAAAATCTTCTTTATGGTCGAAAATAAATTTAAAATAGCATGCAATTTCAACATGATTTTCAAAACTAGAATTCATGGCATGCTTATTTCCAAACAAATTATTTTTACATGTGCCGGGGTCATGTATGATCCTTATCCTAGCAAGTTTTCCTATCATTCGGGGCATGCACAACCCATCCACTTTCATTGTATAGGCTCGGGTGGGTTCATCCAATTTAGCGCATGGCATGATAGGGTTCCATTAATATTCACATCAAAAATGCATGAGTGCTTCCTAGCTACAGTAGGCATGCACATAACAGTTCTAGCACAAATCATTTCATGATCACAAAATGGCAAAGTTTCATCACTAAGATGAAATGACATGTTACCTCTCCCCAAGTTAGGGGAGGAGGCTCTAACTCCAAACCGAGGCTTCTGCTTGCTCTTGTAAACAACCCAAAGTTTCTTTGTGGTCAATTCCTGGCATAATCAAAGAAGAACAACAATCATTAGAAGATTTAAGCGTTAGTCCTTCATTGATCTCGGTTGAAAGTTTGGGTGTTTCACTCTCTTTACTCATTTGGCTTCGAAGAGCCCTTTTCTTTCTTTTCTCTTTCTCTTTTTCTCACTCTCATACCATTCTTTCATAAGACCTTCCATTTGTGAGACTTCGTTTCTTATCTCCTTTAATTCTTTTCTCATCTCCTCGAAATCTGCTCTAATTTCTCGATTGAGATTACCCAAAGGGGTTAGTTCGCAAGGGGGATTCGGGTTCGCACGTAGAGAATGGGTGGAGTGGGCTCTTGAAGGTGCGGCAGTCCCTTCGGGTGTTTAGGATGGGGGACGCCGAAATGAGCTATGAGTGGTGTGGGGTCTCGTTCTGTAGGTAGGGGTTGGGGCCAAGTGTGCGATGGGGGTTTGGGTGCCATACCGCCGCCTCATCACTCTTTTCAAGCGGTCCCAAGAGGGCATGATCTCTAACCCTCGGTCGCTTCTCTTGGTGGCGTAGTCGCTCCACCAATACCATGCTTCGCCTCTTAGCATCTCAAGGGCTATGTCAAGCTTTTCAAGTTCATGAACACCTCTCTTGGCAAAGAATGCCTCAAGATGATGTTCCCATGATTCAAACCCGAAAAGGTCATCATCCCCTCGAAACTTAAGGGTTCGCGCCATAGTACACCTACACACTTAAACAATAACGTATCACTCATTTTTCACGTGTATGGTTGGCCTCTCGTTTGTGTTTAGGGATACTCTCAGTACCACTTTTCTCTCATGTTTAGAACATAATGGTTCTTTAAATCTTCAAAAATTACCACAAATCTTCTATTAAGATCAAATGCAAACATGCAAAGATTATCCAATGAAATCTTAGCAATGCCCGAAACAAGTAAAGCACAAAGTTCTAGTTACTGGAAACTAGCTTTTGAAGTTGGTTGGTGGTTGAAAGAAGTTGGTAATGATATAGAAAAGGTTCTCAAAATTATTTTCGATCTGTGAGTACTGTTCACTTGAGTTTCGGATGAACTGGTTTGAATATTTCTTTTCTGTAAACTCTTGTTCTTTTGCACACAGGGAAAACTCTTTTCTTTTCAAATCCGAAGTCACTCACAGTTTCATAAACCTTTTAAGAACTTTAAACAGGGATAACAACTACTCGGTTTCTCTTCGAACAACAACAAAACGTTTTTCTTCAAGTGTAAGAAAGAAGGCAATGGTTTTACTTGAAGAAAACAAACAACTGATACGGTACCTCCAACAAGCACTTTGGCTCTGATACCAACTGATGTGATCACGGGGGGGTAAGTGATCACGAACTCGGATCTAGCTCGAAGGAGGCGGTTTCCAGCAAGAATGGAAACGAAACAGAGGAAGAACACGAAGGAAACACAAGTCGGCCAAGGGAACCTCCTCACTACGCGGTGAGGCAATGCCCTTGAAAATGCCTGGGAAAGGAAAATGGGACCTAGAACCTTTTGACTACGAGATCAAACAATGCTAGGTATTATATTGGATCCTCTTGCAATGGATCACTAATGGATTGGTGGAGCAAGATTTGAGACCCACGAAGAACAATATGCGTACTTCCGCAAATATGTGTTCTTACAAAATGAGTTCTGCCTAATACTTAGGTTACAGCCTCCTTTTATAGAAGGAGAAAGAAAGAAGGAAATAATAAAGAATGTCTTGACAAGGGAACAGCTTCCTGGATCTATGGTAGGCGAAATGAGAGGTGGCAGCTGATGTGACATTGTAGGCTACCATGTGGACATCAGCCCCATTTTTGAGATAAGGGACACCCATTCCTCCAGAGGGTCTAAAGGACCCTTGGCGAAGGCTCAGATGAGGGAGAAGGCACATTCTGGCCCCGGCGAGGCCCCAAGGCAAGGCCGTGCTCGCAAGGTTCTGGGCGAACCCAAGCCCCATTGGCGAACCCTTGGCCTTTGGAAAACCCATGCCCCATCGGCGAACCCATGATCACGGGCGAGCCCATGGCTAGTGGCGAACTCTTGGCCTTTGGCGAAGCCATGGTCTTTGGCGAAGCCAAGATCAATGGTGAACCCATGGACGTTGGCGAAGACCCTGTGCCTCATTTCCAGACGCAAGCACAGCCCAGGTGTTCGCCAAGCAGAAGAGGCCTCCATACGCAAGTCAGGCGAACCCTTCAACTTGTGCAGAGGACCTCTTCTTCCCTTTTCCCGCCCAATACAATTCTGGGAATTGGGAGCCGTAAAAGCAGGCGGCCTACAATGTCACATCACCTGCCACCTCTCATTTCGCCCACCATAGATCCAGGAAGCTGGTTCCCTTGTCAAGTCACACATTACTTCCTTTACCTTTTTCCCTTCTATATAAGGAGGCTGTAACTATTGTAAACCTTAGAACTCATTTTGTAAGAACACATATTTGCGGAAGTACGCATATTGTTCTTCGTGGGTCTCAAATCTTGCTCCACCAATCCATTAGTGATCCATTGCAAGAGGATCCAATATAATACCTAGCATTGTTTGATCTCGTAGTCAAAAGGTTCTAGGTCCCATTTTCCTTTCCTGCATTTTCAAGGGCATTGCCTCACCTCGTAGTGAGGAGGTTCCCTTGGCCGACTCTGTTTCCTTTGTGTTCTTCCTCTGTTTCGTTTCCATTCTTGCTGGAAACCGCCTCCTTCGAGCTAGATCCGAGCTCGTGATCACTTACCCCCCCCTGTGATCACATCAGTTGGTATCAGAGCCAAAGCGCTCATTGGAGGTATCTTACCGTATCAGTTGCTTGTTTTCTTCAAGTAAAACCATTGCCTTCTTTCCTACACTTGAAGAAAACGTTTTGCTGTTATTCAAGAGAAACCGAAAATATTTGTGTTTATGCGTGGTTCATGTGATTCGAGCAAAGCTCATATTTGGATGTTGTTTATTGAAGTTGAGTAAAGAAAGAAACATTTTCGGATTGGAAGTTGAAGAGAGAAGAAAAGTTGTTGTGGTTGTGCACAAAAAGAATTTGAAGAAAGAAAAAGTTTGAGTGTTCTTGAGTGATCATATCAAAACACATCCGAACAGTGATTTGATCCAAAAATATTTGAGGAACTTGAACAAAAGTGTTTGTGTGGATAAAAGAGCCTTCTCTCATACATACCTTACTTCTTTCAACCCCCATCTCACCCTAAACTCTCAAAGTTAGTTTCAAGTAACTAGAACTTTGTGCTTTACTTGTTTCGGATATTGCTAAGATTTCATTGGATATTCTTTGCATGTTCGCATTTGATCTTAATCGAGATTGGTGGTAAGTTTTGAGGCTTGAAAGAACCGTTGTGTTCTAAACACGAGAGAGAAGTGGTACCGAGGGTGTCCCTAAACACAAACGAGAGGCCAACCATACACGTGAGGAAATGAGTGGTACTGACACTATTGTCTAAGTGTGTAGGTATACAATGGCGCGAACCCTTAAGTTTCGAGGGGATGATGACCTTTTCGGGTTTGAATCATGGGAACACCATCTTGAGGCATTCTTTGCTAAGAGAGGTGTTCACGAACTTGAAAAGCTTGACATAGCGCTCGAGCTGCTAAGAGGCGAAGCCTGGTATTGGTGGTGTGAATACGCCACAAAGCGAAGTGATCGAGGGTTAGAGTTCATACCCTCTTGGGACCGCTTGAAAAGCGTGATGAGGCGGCGGTATGGCACCCAAACCCCATCGCCCACTTGGCCCCAGCCCCTACCCACAGATCGCGACCCCCCACCACTCATAGCTCATTTCGGTGTCCCACATCCGACCCCACTATCACACCCGAAGGGACTGCCACACCTTCAAGAGCCTGCTCACCCCCTTCTCCAAAAGCGTGCCCGAACCCTCCTTGTGAACCAATCTCTTTGAGAAATCTCACTCAAGAAATTAGAGCAGATTTCGAGGAGATGGAAAAAGATTTAAAGGAGATAAGAAAGGAAGTCTCACAAGTGGGAGATCTTATGAAGGAATGGTGTGAGAGTGAGAGAAAAAGAGAGAAAGAGAAAAGAAAGAAAAAGGCTCTTCAAAACCCAGAGAGTGAAACACCCAAGCTTTCAACCGAGATCAATGGAGGGCTAACGCCTAAATCTTTTAATGAATGTTGTTCTTCTTTGATTATTCCAGGAATCGATGATAAAGAAACTTTGGGTTGTTTGCAAGAGGAAGAAGAAGTCCCGATTTCGGAGCAGGAGTCTGCCTCCCCTAACTTGGGGAGAGGTAACATATCATTTCATCTTAGTGATGAAACTTTGCAATTTTGTGACCATGAAATGATTCGTGCTAAAACTGTCGTGTGCATGCCTACTTTAGCTAGGAAGCACTCATACATTTTGATGTGAATATTGATGGAACCATGGTCATACCTGCGCTAAATTGGATGAGCCCACCCGAGTCTATATGATGAACATGAAGGGGTTCTGCATGTTGCGAATGATAGGAAAACTTGCTAGGGTAAGGTTCATACATGACCCCGGCACACGTAGAAATAAATTGTTTGGAAAAGAGCATGCCATGAATTCTAGTTTTGGAAATCATGTCGAAATTGCATGCTATCTTGTTAAATTTACTTTCGGCCAACAAGAAAGCTTTAGGCATAGGGCACTTGTGTGCTTTCATGGCACAGAGCAAGAAAGAGCGGATTGTTCATCTTGCCCCAACTTGGTGCTTCCTTGTTTGCTATCCATGAGCTAGGTACCATATGTTCCGAGTATAAAAATGCCCATCACCTAGCCATGTATGTAGCCAGCCGAGGACACCCCCACATTGTGCCCCTTTTTCTAAATAGTTGGAATTATATTGTAAATACATTCAGGTTTTTGTCATTGAACATAATACATATTAGAGTCTTTACAATCCCATTTTTGATATGGGTACATCTGCATGACTTTGGTCCACTAACCCTTAACGCCTCTTCCAGTTTGTTGTGGTGTCTTAAGATTTGTAGGGACAATTTCCTTATGAATCCGAGGACGGATTCTTCTGAAGAGGGAGGGTATGATGTGGACATCAGCCCCATTTTTGTGATAAGGGACACCCATTCAGCCAGAGGGTCTAAAGGACCCTTGGCGAAGGCTCAGATGAGGAGGAGCCACATTCTGGGCCCCGGCGAGGCCCCAAGGCAAGGCCGTGCTCGCAAGGTTCTGGGCGAACCCAAGCTCCATTGGCGAACCCTTGGCCTTTGGAAAACCCATGCCCCATCGGCGAACCCATGATCACGGGCGAGCCCATGACGATGTGATCACGGTGGGGGAACGTGATCACGAACTCGGATCTAGCTCGGAGGAGGCGGTTTCCAGCAAGAATGGAAACGAAGAACAGAGGAAGAACACGAAGGAAACAGAGTCGGCCAAGGGAACCTCCTCACTACAAGGTGAGGCAATGCCCTTGAAAATGCCTGGGAAGTGAGATGGGATCTAGCACCTCTTGACTACAAGGTCAAGCAATACTAGATATTATGCTTGGATCCTCTTGCACGGATCACTAGGGAAATGGAAATGCAAGAGTGGAGAACACAAAAGCCGATGACTCCCCGGGAGTGTTTCAGCCGAATTGCTTAAATTCAATAATATGTTCTAGGTTACAATGGTGACTGCCACTTAGCTTATATAGTGAAGTGAAATGGAAGAAGTAAAAGGAGTATTTCGAATGTGCATGCGTGCAGAAAGTACAAAGTACTTTTGCACGCTTACAGTGAAAAGCTTCTAAAAGGTAAAAAGGTAAGGCTAGCCTAAAAGTGGTTGTTTGTCTTTCCAAGTATCGGCGGAGAAAAGACACCATGTGTCGAGTTTGGTCGGTCAACTGGTGAAGCCTGGAGATTACGCGAAAGGCCTTCGCTAGGAGCCTTCGCTAGAATGCCTCCGCCGGGTGCCTTCGCGGAGTTGCCCTTGGCTGAGGCCTTCTCCTTCGCCAAGTGTTCGCGCGCTTAAGACTGGGCTGCTCCCTTCTTCAAGAACGCTTATGCTTAAGACTCCAAGGGACTTCGCACACTCTTCGTCCAGCGCGATACCGAGTTGGTGAAGTTGTAAGGCCTTCTCCCGAGACTCCTCTCGATCGTCCTGCGCCATGAGCCTCATGAAAGCATTAAGGTTCGCTTGGACTTGTTTCAGCCGGGACCTGGTCATGGGTCCGCCAAGGCCTTGGAACGGACCAGGGGTCGCGCGCGCTTGAGGTTGTGGGTCTTACGGAACTGAGGATCCTTTGGGGCGATGTCCTCATCATACTCTCCTTCTTCAAAAGAATCCGTCCATGGATTCTTAAAATCTGCTTGTCCTTCAAAGGGAGCTAAATCACAAGCGTTAAAAGTTGCATGTACATTATAAGAGCCATCGCAAGGTAAGTCAAGTACATAAGCATTTTCTCCTATTTTTAGTGATTTGAAAGGGGCCATCGCCTCTTGGCGCCGGTTTGCTTTTCCTAGCACAGGGAAATCGATCTTTTCTTAAATGTAACCATACCCAATCCCGACTTGAAAACTTCTAAATTTTCTGCCCTTATTAACTCTGCTTGCGTAAGACTCATTAATTTTCTCAAGTTGTTTGTGAATCTTAGCATGCAAGTCCTTCATGCGTCGGGCTTTTTCTTTCCCATCTACGTCCACTGTTCGGTGTAGTCTAATGCGATTAAGTCCAAAGGGGTTAAAGTTGAAGCCATATACAATCTCAAAGGACTATGGGATGTAGAGGAATGGTAGGCTCGGTTATACGCAAACTCTACATGAGGCAAGCATTTTCCCATTCTTTCAGATTTTTCCTAAGGAGGGTGCGCGGGATAGTGGTGAGGTCCTATTAGTCACTTCGGTTTGGCCGTCTGTTTGAGGGTATTTGGATGTGGAGTACATCAGGCGGTGCCTAGCCTAGACCAAAGGGTTCGCCAGAAATGGCTTAGGAATCTCGAATCTCTATCGCTAACAATGGATCGCGGGAGGCCATGATATTTAACGATGTTATTAAAGAACAATTCCGCCACATGAGAGGCATCTTCAGTTTTATGACATGGGATGAAATGGGCCATTTTGGAGAACCTATCAACTACCACAAATATAGCATCATGACCATGCGATGTCCTAGGTAAACCACTTATAAAGTCCATGCTTATTTCAACCCAAGGAATAGAAGGTGTGGGAAGAGGAGTGTACTTCCCTTTCGGTTGGAGAGTCAACTTGGCTTGGTGGCATGTGACACATCTGGCGCAAGCTTTGGTGACATCCTTCTTCATGCCGGGCCAGAAGAAGTTCTCCTTAACGGCCTCAAGCGTCTTTTGGACACCGAAGTGTCCCATGAGACCACCTCCATGTGCCTCCTTGATGATCACTTCGCGCATTGACCCTGCGGGGGCGCACAACCTTTTCAACTTAAACAGAAAACCATCAAAAACATAGTAGCCTCTTTGGCTTCCTTTAACACAGTTGGCAAATATTTCACCAAAATCCACGTCATGTTCATACATTCCTTTTAAACCCTCAAAACCAACAATCCTCGTATCGAGAGTCATGAGTAATGCATATCTCCTGGATAGAGCATCAGCAACGACATTGTCTTTGCCCTTTTTATACTTAATAACATAGGAGAAAGACTCAATGAACTCTACCCACCTAACATGCCTTTTGCTCAAATTTCCTTGTCCTTGAAGGTACTTCAAAGACAAGTGATCCGTATGGATTACGAATTCTCTAGGCAGAAGATAATGGCTCCACGTTTGTAAGGATCTCACAAGAGCGTATAGCTCTTTGTCATACGTGGAGTAATTCAGGTGGCTCCACTCAACTTTTCACTAAAAAAGGCGATGGGACGGCCTTCTTGGTGCAAGACAGCACCGATGCCTATACCACTGGCATCGCACTCTACCTCGAACACTTTGTCGAAGTTTGGCAAAGTGAGTAGAGGAGCATTTGTCAGACGAGATTTCAATTCGTTAAAAGATTTCTCTTGCGACTGACCCCATTCAAAGACGACATTCTTCTTAGCCAGTTCATGCAAAGGGGCAGCAATGGAAGAGAAGTCTTTAACAAATCTCCTGTAAAAACTAGCAAGTCCTAGGAAGGACCTGACCTCAGTTAAGGAGTTAGGAGTAGGCCAGTCCCGAATGGCACTGATCTTACTCTCGTCTACCTTGACTCCCTTCGCACCCACTACATATCCAAGAAAGTTAACTTCATGGGATGCGAATACACACTTTTCAAATTTGGCATACAGTTTTTCTAACCTAAGCGTATCAAGGACTTGCCTCAGATGCTCAACATGCTCCTCATGGTTCTTAGAATAAACTAGTATGTCATCAAAGTATACTACCACAAATCTCCCTATGTAATGCCTCAAAACATGATTCATCAGACGCATGAAAGTACTTGGTGCGTTAGATAACCCGAAGGGCATAACATTCCACTCATACAAACCAATCTTGGTTTTGAAAGCAGTTTTCCATTCATCACCTTCCTTCATCCGAATTTGGTGATATCCACTTCTAAGGTCAATTTTTGAAAACACACAAGCACCACTCAATTCGTCTAACATGTCATCAAGTCTAGGTATAGGGTGGCGATACTTTACTGATGATAGAGTTGATGGGGCGACAGTCCATGCACATGCGCCAAGTGCCATCGCTCTTTGAGTACAGTATGGCCCAGGACCGCGCATGGCGGCAGGCTTTCGCGGATGAACCCTTTGTCTAACAACTCCTGAACTTGCGACTGGATCTCTTTGGATTCTTGGGGATTGGTCCGGTGGCGGCCTTGTTGGGTAAAGGTGCCCCGGAAGCAAGTCGATTTGATGCTCGATGCCGCGATATGGAGGAAGGGTTCGCGGCTCATCAAATACTTCGCCGAATTCTTTCAGGACCTTCGCACATAGAAAGGAAGAGAAGACACATTGTCAAGTGTTAGCATGCGGTGAGTGGGGATCGGAGAAAAGCAGATCCTGTTTCCAAGGAACGCTCTTTTAAAATCCCTCTCTTTGGCTATGGGAGGAAGACACTCTTGTTTTCTCGTGGGCTCTCTCGGGGTGTTTCCCATTAATGCACACCCTTTCCGTTCACTCAAGGTTCCTTGAACCTTCTCACCATTTTCTCTCCGCTCTCTGCCCTCCCCTTTTCTTTTTCCCTCGGACTTACTAGCCGGATGGATTTGATCTGATGGGCTTGAGTTGGGGTGAGGGGAAGCGAGTGTATGGTTTCTTGAGGTGAGTGAGGGCATATTTGTTGGCTTTGCCATAATGTATGGCCTCCTTGTCATATTGCCGTGGTCTGCCCAAGAGGATGTGGGTCGCTTTGCATTCGCACTACATCACAAGTGATGGAATCCTCATACTTGCCGATCTTGATTGGGACTTGACTTGTTTGACAACCTTTACAAAGGTTACGTCGTCGACCCACTGCAGCTGATACGGTTTAGGATGTATGATGGTGGGAGGCCTAATTCAGCGACCATGTCTTGGCTGGCGGCGTTGACACAACTCCGCTGTCAATAATGAGGCTGCACGAGTCCCATTCACCATGGCTCTTGATTGGAAAAGATTTTCCCGCTGAATACTTTCGGTGACACTTGGGAACTTTGCGGGACCCTCTTGGTAACTAATATGAGACCATCCATAGGAGCTCTCCCTCTTACCTTCACTCTCATGTTGCTCTTGCTCGGGATAGCCCTCTCCTTCCTCTTCACTAGACAATTCCCCGTTGGGCCGCATTACCATGGCTCTTCGGTTGGGGCAATCCCTCGCATAGTGTCCCTTGCCCAAGCACTTAAAGCATTCGATGCTCCTTGACTGCCGAGGGCCTTCATTAGTGATGGCGTTGGGTTTGGCTGAGGTTGCGAGGAGGGTCTTGTGTTGGGGTAATTTTGGCGAGGGGGTGGCATCGCCGCAGAAGATGCGTATGGTTTTGGCGGGAGCGGTTTGGGGAAGGGGGGGGTCTTGCTGCTTGGGGCCCTGCCGGGGGTAGGAGCAGGGTAGTAAGAGTTTCCCTTCTGTAGTTGTTTCTCCACCCGAATGGCCTTATGCACCAGATCTTGGTAATCCCGGTAATCGCATAGTTCAAGCTGTCTTGGCGGCGTCCTCCCGTAGGCCATATAAGAATCTGGCCAACTTAGCCTCTTCGTCCTCCTTGGCGTTGGCCCTCATCGGGGCCCTCTCAAGGTCCTTACGGTATTCTTCGACACTGCGATGACCACTGGATAAGGCGCTGCAACCTCGAGCACAATCTCGGTCATAGTAGCTGGGTGCGAATCGGTTCTTCATGGTCCTTTTAAGATCTTCCCACGTGGTAATAGGGGCGACATCGGATCCTGGCTCTTTCGTGATGCTCTTGCTCCCACCAGGTGAGAGCATATTCATGAAACTCAATAACCACAAGTTTCAGGGCTATAGCGTCAGTGTATCCCATCATATCAATGATCCGCTCAGTCCTAGCCATCCATGTAAAGTACTCTTCCGGATCACTGGACCCGTAGAAGGGTGGTATTTGAAGCTTGATGTTGGCGAGGGCTGTTGGTCACAGGGCTTGCGCCCTACCTCCCAGTCTCTGTTGAACCCTCGGTGAACTCGGCCTCGCTCCGCTTCTTCCTCTTCTTCGAGGTCTCTATGGAGATAGGCTCGGCTTGAGCTCTATCGGGAAAGACTCTTCTTTTAATAGGCTTTGGTGGTGGCTCGCGTAATATTCCTGGTCATCACTTTGTCCGGGATGTCAACACCACGATCTATTCTTGTGGAAGTGGTCGGACGATGTGTGGGGTAGCACTGTGGCTTCGTCGATGCAGGGTCGAAAGTGGTATGGGTGACTCCATCTTGAGCCCGCGATGCATGGGCGTCATCGTGGGCTTGCGAGCTTTCCGGTTGCTTCCCTTGAGCTACCTCTACTTTCGTCAGTCGCTCATTTGTCATGGCGACTTGAGCTCCCAGTTCGTCCAGCCTCTGTAAGATCTTCGTGAGCGTGCTGTGCACGGCTAGCTGAGATGGATGAGGGGGGGATGAGTCTGTTGAAACCATCGTGACACGGTTACGTTAAAGATATGTAATCGAAAAGAAGCTCACCACTCCACAGTGTTTACTCTCACTCTCGTGTTTCTCTCAACAACTTTGTCACTTGGCTGTTCACCGACGGCTTTTACAAGTTCTCTAAACTTGATACCGTTTTCAACCTTAGATCAAAGATGAACACGCAAGGAAACACAAACAAAACTCTAGTAAAACCGCAACTTGCAACTCAAGAAAATGACTAGTTACTTGAAACCGATTTTGTGGGATATCGGGCTCGGAAGATACTTGGTTGGAAGTTTAGAAAAGGCTTTTGCAGTCACAAACACTTCTTGTTTAAGTTTGGAAACTATTTGTCCGATCAATCTTCTGTTCACTTGTGTTTTGGGAAGAACACGTAAGAACATTCAAGAACTTTTCGAGCGAAACTTGCTCAATACATTTCTTTCTTTAAACGTTTTTCTTTACACACTTGTCGCTCAGGACAACTCTTTTGGCTTATCTCGAAAATACTTAGCTTACACAAGCACACTTTTAAACAACTTTTCGGTCTCAATGAGATCATCAACCGACATTCCTTCAAGTGTAAGAAAAGGTAACAAAAGGTTTTGCTTGAAGGAAACTCAACAACTGATACGGTACCTCCAACAAGCACTTTGGCTCTGATACCACTTGATGTGATCACGGTGGGGAACGTGATCACGAGCTCGGATCTAGCTCGGAGGAGGCGGTTTCCAGCAAGAATGGAAACGAAGAACAGAGGAAGAACACGAAGGAAGCAGTCGGCCAAGGGAACCTCCTCACTACGAGGTGAGGCAATGCCCTTGAAAATGCAGGAAGTGAGATGGGATCTAGCACCTCTTGACTACAAGGTCAAGCAATACTAGATATTATGCTTTGATCCTCTTGCATGGATCACTAGGGAAATGGAAATGCAAGAGTGGAGAACACAAAAGCCGATGACTCCCCGGGAGTGTTTCAGCCGAATTGCTTAAATTCAATAATATGTTCTAGGTTACAATGGTGACTGCCACTTAGCTTATATAGTGAAGTGAAATGGAAGAAGTAAAAGGAGTATTTCGAATGTGCATGCGTGCAGAAAGTACAAAGTACTTTTGCACGCTTACAGTGAAAAGCTTCTAAAAGGTAAAAAGGTAAGGCTAGCCTAAAAGTGGTTGTTTGTCTTTCCAAGTATCGGCGGAGAAAAGACACCATGTGTCGAGTTTGGTCGGTCAACTGGTGAAGCACGGAGATTACGCGAAAGGCCTTCGCTAGGAGCCTTCGCTAGAATGCCTCCGCCGGGTGCCTTGTGAGTTGCCCTTGGCTGAGGCCTTCTCCTTCGCCAAGTGTTCGCGCGCTTAAGACTGGGCTGCTCCCTTCTTCAAGAACGCTTATGCTTAAGACTCCAAGGGACTTCGCACACTCTTCGTCCAGCGCGATACCGAGTTGGTGAAGTTGTAAGGCCTTCTCCCGAGACTCCTCTCGATCGTCCTGCGCCATGAGCCTCATGAAAGCATTAAGGTTCGCTTGGACTTGTTTCAGCCGGGACCTGGTCATGGGTCCGCCAAGGCCTTGGAACGGACCAGGGGTCGCGCGCGCTTGAGGTTGTGGGTCTTCTGGAACCTGAGGATCCTTTGGGGCGATGTCCTCATCAGGTCGGTGAATAGCCGAAGCAACAAAGTTGTTGAGAGAAACACGAGAGCGAGAGTAAACACTCAGGGAGTGGTGAGATTCTTTCCTGACTACAAATCTTCAACAGTACTGTGTCACAGATGGTTTCAACAGACTCATCCCCCCTCATCCATCCCAGCTAACCGTGCACAGCACGCTAGCAAAGATCTTACAGAGGTTGGATGAACTGGGAGCTCAAGCCGCTATGACGAATGAGCGACTAACGAGAGTGGAAGTAGCTCAAGGAAAGCAACCGGAAAGCTCGCAAGCCCACGATGATGCCCATGCATCGCGGGCTCAAGACGGAGTCACCCATACCACTTTCGACCCTGCATCAACGAAGCCACAAGCCACCCCTCACAGCCGTCCAACCACTTCCATAAGAATAGATCGTGGTGTTGACATCCTGGACAGTGATGACCAGGAATATTACGCGGAGCCACCACCAAAGCCTATTAAAAGAAGGGTCTTTCCCGATAGAGCTCAAGCCAGAGCCTATCTCCACAGAGACCTCGAAGAAGAGGAAGAAGCAGAGCGAGGCCGTGTTCATCGAGGTTTCAACAGAGACCTGGGAGGTAGGGCGCAAGCCCAAGACCAGCAAGCCCTCGCCAACATTAAGCTTCAAATACCCCCGTTAGACGGGTCCAGTGATCCGTAAGAGTACTTGACATGGGTGGCTAAAACTGAGCGGATCATCGATATGATGGGGTACATGGACGCTATAGCCTTGAAACTTGTGGTCATTGAGTTCCATGAATATGCTTTCACCTGGTGGGAGCAAGAGCATCATGAGAGAGCCAGGATCCGATGTCGTCCTATCACCACTTGGGAGGATCTTAAACGGACCATGAAGAATCGATTTGTGCCCAGCTACTATGACCGAGATTGTGCCCAGAGGCTACAGCGCCTTATCCAAGGTCATCGCAGTGTCGAGGAATACCAGAAGGACCTTGAGAGGGCCTTGATGAGGGCCAACGTCAAGGAGGACGAAGAGGCTAAGTTGGCCAGATTCTTATATGGTCTACGGGAGGACGTCGCCAAGACGGTTGAACTATGCGATTACCGGGATTACCAAGACTTGGTGCATAAGGCCATCCGGGTGGAGAAGCAACTGAAGAAGGGGAACTCCTACTATCCTGCTCATACCCCCAGCAGGGCCCCAAGCAGCAAGACCCCCCTTCACCAAACCGCCCCCGCCAAAGCCATACACATCTTCTGCGGCGATGCCACCCCCTCGCCAAAATTACCCCAACACAAGACCCTCCTCGCAACCTCAGCCGAAACCCAACGCCAGCACTTATGATGCCCCTCGGCAGTCAAGGAGCATCGAATGCTTTAAGTGTTTGGGCAAGGGACACTATGCGAGGGATTGCCCCAACAGAAGAGCCATGGTCATTCGGCCCAATGGGGAACTGTCTAGTGAAGAGGAAGGAGAGGTCCTTCCCGAACAAGAGCAACATGAGAGTGAAGCAGAAGAGGGAGAACCGCCTATGGACGATCTCATAGGCTGATGTGATCACGGGGGGGTAAGTGATCACGCGCTCGGATCTAGCTCGATGGAGGCGGTTTCCAGCAAGAATGGAAACGAAACAGAGGAAGAACACGAAGGAAACAGAGTCGGCCAAGGGAACCTCCTCACTACGAGGTGAGGCAATGCCCTTGAAAATGCCTGGGGAAGGAAGCGGGATCTAGCACCTTTTGAATACAAGTTCAAACAATACTAGATAATTATGTTGGATCCTCTTGCACGGATCACTTAAGGAGATGGAATGCAAGAAATGAGAACAAGAAAGCCAAAACCTCACTTGGAGTATTTCTGATTTCTTATAAATATGTTCTGAGTATTACAATGGTTACATGCCTTCTATATAAAGAGGTGAGATGGTATGGGAAATGGTGAGTGACGTGACAAGGGACAAAGACCCTTGAATTATGGTGGGTGAGGTGAGAGATGGAAGGGATGGATGGAAGACAATTGTAGGCTATCGACTATTCCTCCCATTTCTTCATAAATGGGATTTATAAAGAAATGGAGGGAATATTCAAATCACCAAACATGCACATGGCCGGGGGTTCTCCAAGGCCATGGGTTCTCCGGAGGGGCCATGGGTTCGCGGAAGAGGCCATGGGTTCGCCAAAAGTGCCTTCGCCAAAGTGCCTTCGCCAAAGGGCCTTCGCCAAAGTGCCTTCGCCAAAGGGCCTTCGCCAAAGGGCCTTCGCCAAAGTGCCTTCGCCAAAGTGCCTTCGCCAGAGTGCCTTCGCCAAAGTGCCTTGGGTATGCGGAACTTCACTGTTTTCTGAATAACTTGAGCTCTGGAACTCCGATTGAGGTGATTCAAAAGCCATTTTCTCCTCTTGAAAAGAGCTTCAATATGAAGTCCATTGCTCCATCTTTTGATGAGCACAGATCCGCATCACTTCTCCAATGGAATGCCCAAGTCTTGAAGTTTGTTGGCGCCTTCGTGGTGATGTCCACATCATACTCTCCCTCTTGAGAAGATTCGTCCTCGAATCTAAATGGGGCGAATCCTACAAAAACTAAAATACCGCAACAAACTTGGAGGACATTAGGGGGTTAGTGAACTAAAGCTTAAACATGAAAATCACAAAAATGGTTTGAAGGAGTGAGATGGACAATCCGCCCTTTCTCTTCACTTCAACCTTACACATAGCTCAAGGTCAATCCCGTGGTCAAACGTAAGCCTAGGCCATGCATTCTCATTATCTAAAAAGAAGGAGTCATGATCATGCATTGAAGAGAATTCATGGCTAGGGGTGAGTGATATGGGATATGCATCATGTACATACATCTCATGGTCAACCGAATCATCATGCTTCATGCTTTCAAGAGGGAATTCGAATATGTTACACTTATCATGGTTGAGAGAATTAAGCAATGGTTGAGATGCATGCTCATTTTCGAATAAGGTTTCACATTCATGCCTATTCACTTCATCACTAAAAGAAAAGAGTAGGTTACCTCTCCCCAAGTTAGGGGAGGGAGGGTCCTCCTTCAAAGCCGAAAATCCTTCTTCTCCTTCAAGGTATGGCGCATCCGTGCCCTTCTCTCCTTCAAACTCGTGCACAAATAAAGAAGAATAACAAGATTTAGAAGATGAAATGGTTAATTCTTCTTGGAGATGGGTTGAAGGTCCGGGTGCAATATTCTTTTCACTTGTTTGGCCAAGGAGAGCCCTCTCCTTTCTTCTCTCTTTCTTTTTCTTTTTCTCTCTCTCATATTCTTCAAACTCCTTCTTCAGACTCTCAATCATTTGAGAAAGATCTTCACTTGAATTTTGGTATGGGCTTTGGTTTGGGTAAGGAGTTTGGGTTGTGCAAGTGTTGGGTGGTGGAGTACATGGCTCGGTCGATAGTGTTTGTGGAGGTGTGGGGCTCGGTCTCCTCCGACTATGGCTCCGAATGTGGGTGGAGGATGTAGGCCGAGAGGTGGACCTTCTTGTTTGGGAGTGGAACGGAGAGGGTGGCTCTTCTCGAGGTGAACCATATCTTTCCACTAGTAACCTCTTCAATCCGCTCCAAGTCCGAATGGAGGCTTCATTGTAGTGCTCTCTTTGAGCGAAATCTTGTCGCCACCATCTTTTGGCTTCTCCCTTTAGACACCTTATGGCAAGGTCTAACCTCTCTTCTTTATGAAATTGGTAATACCAAAAGTGGTATTCCAATTCCTCGATCCATTGCCATAAGTCATCTTCAAGTTTGCGCCTCCCTTTCAAGGGATGAAACCCAATGAAATGTAGGTTCTCTTCCTCCATTTGGCACACCTACACACTTAGACAATAAAATTAGTACCACTCATTTCTCCTCACGTGTTTAGGTGAGCACTCCACACGGTTTCACTCTTGATTCTCCACACAAGGCTTTCACAAGTTCTCTTAACTTGATCACACTCAACTTTTAGATCAAATGCAAACACACAAGTAGGAACAAGCAATAATATCTAGTGAAATCCGAAACTTGCAAATCACAAAGGTAACTAGTTACTTGAAACTAGCTTTTGAGAGTTTAAGGAGAGATGGGGGTTTAAAGAAGTATGGTAGGGAGTTTAGAAATGGGCTTTTATAATCACAAACACTTTTTCTGCAAGTTCATAAAATATTTTGGATTTAAAGTACTATTCATATGAGTTTGGTATGAACTTCATATGAACATCTCAAGAACACCAAGAACACTCAAGAACACATGAACTTGTTCATCAATTTCTTTTTCTTCAACAACCTTTCTTTCACAAGATGATACTTTTCCCACAGCAAATTCGAAACCACTTCTCTTTTCACACAACTTCAATAATCAATATTCAAATATGAACTTTTTCTCTAGTCACATGAACCACGCATAAACACAAATATTTTCGGTTTCTCTTGAACAACAATAAATCACTTTTCTTCAAGTGTAAGAAAGAAGGTAGTGGTTTTACTTGAAGAAAACAAACAACTGATACGGTACCTCCAGCAAGCACTTTGGCTCTGATACCAATTGATGTGATCACAGGGGGGGGTAAGTGATCACGCACTCGGATCTAGCTCGATAGAGGCGGTTTCCAGCAAGAATGGAAACGAAACAGAGGAAGAACACGAAGGAAACAGAGTCGGCCAAGGGAACCTCCTCACTACGAGGTGAGGCAATGCCCTTGAAAATGCCTGGGGAAGGAAGCGGGATCTAGCACCTTTTGAATACAAGTTCAAACAATACTAGATATTATGTTGGATCCTCTTGCACGGATCACTTAAGGAGATGGAATGCAAGAAATGAGAACAAGAAAGCCAAAACCTCACTTGGAGTATTTCTGATTTCTTATAAATATGTTCTGAGTATTACAATGGTTACATGCCTTCTATATAAAGAGGTGAGATGGTATGGGAAATGGTGAGTGACGTGACAAGGGACAAAGACCCTTGAATTATGGTGGGTGAGGTGAGAGATGGAAGGGATGGATGGAAGACAATTGTAGGCTCGACTATTCCTCCCATTTCTTCATAAATGGGATTTATAAAGAAATGGAGGGAATATTCAAATCACCAAACATGCACATGGCCGGGGGTTCTCCAAGGCCATGGGTTCTCCGAGGGGCCATGGGTTCGCGGAAGAGGCCATGGGTTCGCCAAAAGTGCCTTCGCCAAAGTGCCTTCGCCAAAGTGCCTTCGCCAAAGTGCCTTCGCCAAAGGGCCTTCGCCAAAGGGCCTTCGCCAAAGGGCCTTCGCCAAAGTGCCTTCGCCAGAGTGCCTTCGCCAAAGTGCCTTGGGTATGCGGAACTTCACTGTTTTCTGAATAACTTGAGCTCTGGAACTCCGATTGAGGTGATTCAAAAGCCATTTTTCTCCTCTTGAAAAGAGCTTCAATATGAAGTCCATTGCTCCATCTTTTGATGAGCACAGATCCGCATCACTTCTCCAATGGAATGCCCAAGTCTTGAAGTTTGTTGGCGCCTTCGTGGTGATGTCCACATCATTCTTTTGGTTGGCGAACACCTGGGCTTCGCTTGCACTGGGAAGTTTGGTGCAGGGTGTTCTTCAATAAGGCATGGCTTTGCGGAGAGACCATGGGCTCGCAAAAGGACCTTGGGTTTACCAATGGGATATGTCTTCGCCAAAGACTGAGGGTTCGCCATAAGGGGCTTCGCGAGCATGGTCTTGCCTTGGCATTTGGTCTTAGCTTGGGGAAGGCGTTCAGGGTCCTCTCCTGGAGATCCGGCAAGTGTGACTTTGCTGTGGAAGCTCCGTTTGTCTGACGGACAACGGGGCTTCGCCTGCTTCTGGAAATGAGGCACAGGGTCTTCGCCAATGACCACGGGGTCGCAAAGAGCCATGGATTCGCAAATGACCTTGAGTTCGCCCAAGAGGACCACGGGTTCGCCAGGGTCAATGGACTCGCCAGTGACCACGGGCTCGCTGTTGGAGCATGGCCTCGCCAAAGGCCAAGAGTCCGCCAATGGGACATGGGTGCGCCACGCACCTTGCGAGTACGGACTTGTCTTAGGGCCTCGCCAGTGCCCAGAATGTGGCTTCCTCCTCTTCTGAGCCTTCGCCAAGGGCCCTTTAGACCCTCTGGTGGAAAGGTTGCGCCTTGTCACAAAAATGGGGCTGATGTCCACATCATACCCTCCCTCTTCAGAAGAATCCGTCCTCGGATTCATAAGGAAATTGTCCCTACAAATCTTAAGACACCACAACAAACTTGAAGAGATATCAAGGGTTAGTGAACTAAAATCAAGTGGGTGTGCCCACATCAAAAATTGGATTCTAAGGATCCTAAAATGCATCATGATCAGGGACCAAAGCCTAAATAAATGCATGAGACACTTCCAATCACTTAGACAAAGGGGCATTATGTGGGTGTGCCCGCGGTTTATTACATACATGGCTAGGTGATGCGCATTCTTATACTCAAAACATATGGTACCTAGCTCATGGGTAGCAAACAAGGAGGCACTAAGTTGGGGCAAGATGAACAATCCGCTCTTTCTTGCTCCGGTGCCATGAAAGCACACCAGTGCCTTATGCCAAAAGCTTTCTTGTTGGCGAAAATAAATTTAACAAAATAGCATGCAATTTCTACATGCTCAGTTTCAAGCAAATTATTTCTACATGTGCCGGGGTCATGTACGAGTCTTACCCTAGCAAGTTTCCCGACCCTTCGCAACATGTTCAACCCATTAATTTTCTTGGCATAGGCCAGGGTGGGGTCATTCAATTCAGCGCATGGTATGATCATGGTTTCATCAATAGGCATATTACAAATGCATGAGTGCTTCCTAGCTAAAGTAGGTATGCACATATCAGTCTGGCACAAATCATGTCATGATCATACAATTTCAAAGTTTCATCACTAGGATGAAACGAGATGTTACCTCTCCCAAGTTAGGGAGGCAGGTTCCGGCTCAGAATCGGGACTTCTTCTTCCTCTTGCAGACAACCGAAAGTTTTTGTCATCGATTCTGGCATAATCAAAGAAGAATAACAATCATTAGAGGATTTAAGCGTTAGCCCTTCATTGATCTCGGTTGACTTGGGTGTTTCACTCTCCTCACTCTTTTGGCGTGGAAGAGATCTTTTCTTTCCTTTCTCTTCCCTCGTAATTTCTTCTTTTCCCTCGGTTGTTTTCCTCTCAACCTTTCCACCGATTGCAGCTTCCTCCATGTGTCCTTGTAACATCTGGTCCTGGACCATAAGTACAAGTTGTTTTATCTCATCAATGATGGTGGAGGGGCTGGGTCTTTGAAGCACTTCTGGTGTTGCCTCGCCCTGTTGGTCAGAGGGTGATTGTCGCGATGAAGCAAACTTGTGAGTGGGGGCCCTTGTTGGCTTCCGGTTGGTGGAGGGGAAACCGCGAATGAGAGGGGGCTCAAAGCTAGGCGTCGTACAGCTAGGATACGACGGAATGGGGAAGTAATACGAGTGGGAGGGGTATCGATAACGAGGGAAATTATTTTGGCGATGGCATGGGTTCGCCATTAAACTTTCAGTACGGGGCCGAGTAATACTCATGCGCAGCAGGTATGGAGGATCAAATTCGGAGGATGGGGTTGGTTCGGGCCAGGTTTATTGGCCAAGGGGGTACTCGAATAGTTCCCCGAGTATGTATGGTCGAGGGTTCCTCCGCCCAGAAGTCAGAATCTTGGAAACAAGGATCCGATTCCGGGTAGTAGTCTTCTTCCACATACTCCATGAGACTCAAGTTCTGCACATGTGAACAATACTGTGATGCCTTACCATTCTCCCTGAGTGTTTATACTCTTCTCTCGTGTTTTAGAACACAACGGTTCTTTCAAGCCTCAAAACTGACCACCAATCTCGATTAAGATCAAATGCAAACACACAAGGAGTTTCCAATAAAATCTTAGCAATATCCAAAATAAGCAACGCACAAAGCTCTAGTTACTGGAACTAGGATTTTGAGGTTGGTTGGTGGTTGAAAGAATTTTAAGCGTGATATAGAAGAGGCTTTTCACAAATATAAACGCAACAAGTTCAGGTTTTCGAAATTATCTTTGATCTGTGAGCACTGTTTACTTTGAGTTTCGGATGAACTCTTCAAGAACACTTAGAACTTTTCCCAGAAATTATGAACTGGTTTGAATATTTCTTTTTCTGCAACTCTTGTTCTTTTGCAAAAACTCTTTTCTTTTCAAATCCGAAATAACTCACAGATTTATGAACCTTTAAGAACTTTAAACAAAGGATAACAAATATTCGGTTTCTCTCAAGAGATCATTAACCGAAACTTTTCTTCAAGTTTTCGAAAGAACAGCAAAGGTTTTGACTTGAAGAAAACAACTGATACGGTAAGATACTTCCGACAAGCGCTTTGGCTCTGATACCAACTGATATGATCACGGTCACGCTCTGAACCCAACTGAAGTGGTTACAGAGGAGTGAGCGATCACGAGCTCGGATCTAGCTTGAAGGAAGCAGTTTCCAGCAGGAATGGAAACGAAACAGGGGAAGAACTCAAAGGAAACAAAGTCGGCCAAGGGAACCTCCGCACTACGAGGTGAGGCAATGCCCTTGAAAATGCCTGGGAAAGGAAAATGGAACCTAGAACCTTCTGATTACTAGATCAGACAATGCTAGGTATTATATTGGATCCTCTCGCATGGATCACTAAAGGATTGATGGAGCAAGATTTGAGACCCCAAGAAGAACAAACCGTGTTCTTACAATATATGAATTCTCTCAATATATGGGTTCTACCTAATACTTAGGTTACTGACTTCCTTTTATAGAAGGGAAAAGAAAGAAGGAAATAATAAAGAATGATTTGCCAAGGGAACATCTTCCTCGAAATACGGTAGGCAAAGCGTGGGGTGGCAGGTGATCTGACATTGTAGGCTACCTGCTTTTGCGGCTCCCAATTCCCCATGAATTGCTTTCGGCGGGAAAAGGGAAGAAGACTTCTTCCATAATTTGAAGGACTCGCCTGACTTGCGTGTGGAGGCTTCCTTTTGGTTGGCGAACACCTGGGCTTCGCTTGCACTGGGAAGTTTGGTGCAGGGTGTTCTTCAATAAGGCATGGCTTTGCGGAGAGACCATGGGCTCGCAAAAGGACCTTGGGTTTACCAATGGGATATGGCTTCGCCAAAGACCGAGGGTTCGCCATAAGGGGCTTCGCGAGCATGGTCTTGCCTTGGCATTTGGTCTTAGCTTGGGGAAGGCGTTCAGGGTCCTCTCCTGGAGATCCGGCAAGTGTGACTTTGCTGTGGAGGCTCCTTTCGGTTGGCGAATACCGGGCTTCGCTTGCTTCGGAAATGAGGCATGTGGCCTTCGCCAACGACCATGGGGGTCGCAAAGAGCCATGGCTTCGCAAATGGCCTTGAGTTCGCCCAAAAGGACCATGGGTTCGCCAGGGTCAATGGACTCGCCAGTGACCACGGGCTCGCTGTTGGAGCATGGCCTCGCCAAAGGCCAAGAGTCCGCCAATGGGACATGGGTGCGCCACGCACCTTGCGAGTACGGACTTGTCTTAGGGCCTCGCCAGTGCCCTGAATGTGGCTTCCTCCTCTTCTGAGCCTTCGCCAAGGGCCCTTTAGACCCTCTGGAGGAAAGGTCGCGCCTTGTCACAAAAATGGGGCTGATGTCCACATCACCCTCACCCCAACTCAAGCCCATCAGGATCAAATTCACCTAGCTAGTAAGGCCGAGAGAAAAAGAAAGGGCGAGGGCAGAGAGCGGAGAGAAAATGGTGAGAAGGTTCAAGGAACCTTGAGTGAAAGAAAAGAGTGTGCATTGATGGGAAGCACCCCGAGAGAGCCCACGAGAAAACAAGAGTGCCTTCCTCCCATAGCCAAAGAGAGGGATTTTAAAAGAGCGTTCCTTGGAAACAGGATCTGCTTTCTCCTAATTCCCACTCATTGCATGCTAACACTTGACAATGTGTCTTCTCTTCCTTTCTATGTGCAGAAGGTCCTGAAAGAATTCGGCGAAGTATTTGATGAACCGCGAACCCTTCCTCCCTATCGCGGCATAGAGCATCAAATCGACTTGCTTCCAGGGGCGCCTTTACCCAACAAGGCCGCCTATCGGACCAACCTCAAGAATCCAAAGAGATCCAATCGCAAGTGCAAGAGCTGCTGGACAAGGGGTTCATCCGCGAAAGTCTGCCGCCATGCGCGGTACCGGTCATACTCGTGCCAAAGAGCGATGGCACTTGGCGCATGTGCATGGACTGCCGCCCCATCAACTCTATCACCGTAAAGTATCGCCACCCTATACCTAGACTTGATGACATGTTAGACGAATTGAGTGGTGCTTGTGTGTTTTCAAAAATTGACCTTAGAAGTGGTTATCACCAAATTCGGATGAAGGAAGGTGATGAATGGAAAACTGCTTTCAAAACCAAAATTGGTTTGTATGAGTGGAATGTTATGCCCTTCGGGTTATCTAACGCACCAAGTACTTTCATGCGTCTAATGAATCATGTTTTGAGGCATTTCATTGGGAGGTTTGTGGTAGTATACTTTGATGACATACTAGTTTATTCTAAGAACCATGAGGAGCATGTTGAGCACTTGAGGCAGGTCCTCGACACGCTTAGGTTAGAAAAATTGTATGCCAAATTTGAAAAGTGTGTATTCGCATCCCAGGAAGTTAACTTTCTTGGATATGTAGTGGGTGCGAAGGGAGTCAAGGTAGACGAGAGTAAGATCAGTGCCATTCGGGACTGGCCTACTCCTAACTCCTTAACTGAGGTCAGGTCCTTTATAGGACTTGCTAGTTTTTACATGAGATTTGTTAAAGACTTCTCTTCCATTGCTGCCCCTTTGCATGAACTGGCTAAGAAGAATGTCGTCTTTGAATGGGGTCAGTCGCAAGAGAAATCTTTTCACGAATTGAAATCTCGTCTGACAAATGCCCCTCTACTCACTTTGCCAAACTTCGACAAAGTGTTCGAGGTAGAGTGCGATGCCAGTGGCATAGGCATCGGCGCTGTCTTGCACCAAGAAGGCCGTCCCATCGCCTTTTTTAGTGAAAAGTTGAGTGGAGCCACCCTGAATTACTCCACATATGATAAAGAGCTATACGCTCTTGTGAGATCCTTACAAACGTGGAGCCATTATCTTCTGCCTAGAGAATTCGTAATCCATACGGATCACTTGTCTTTGAAGTATCTTCAAGGACAAGGAAATTTGAGCAAAAGGCATGTTAGGTGGGTAGAGTTCATTGAGTCTTTCTCCTATGTTATTAAGTATAAAAAAGGCAAAGAAAATGTTGTTGCTGATGCCCTATCCAGGAGATATGCATTACTCATGACTCTCGATACGAGGATTGTTGGTTTTGAAGGTTTAAAAGGGATGTATGAACATGACGTGGATTTTGGTGAAATATTTGCCAACTGTGTTAAAGGTAGCCAAAAAGGCTACTATGTTTTTGATGGTTTTCTATTTAAGTTGAAAAGGTTGTGCGTTCCCAGAGGGTCAATGCGCGAAGTGATCATCAAAGAGGCACATGGAGGCGGTCTCATGGGGCACTTCGGTGTCCAAAAGACGCTTGAGGCCGTTAAGGAGAACTTCTTCTGGCCCGGCATGAAGAAGGACGTCACCAAAGCCTGCGCCAGATGTGTCACATGCCACCAAGCCAAGTCAACTCTCCAACCGAAAGGGAAGTACACCCCTCTTCCTACGCCTTCTATTCCTTGGGTTGAAATAAGCATGGACTTTATAAGTGGATTACCTAGGACATCGCATGGTCATGATGCTATATTTGTGGTAGTCGATAGGTTCTCCAAAATGGCCCATTTCATCCCATGTCATAAAACTGAAGATGCATCTCATGTGGCTGAATTGTTCTTTAGTAACATTGTTAAATATCATGGCCTCCCGCGATCCATTGTTAGCGATAGAGATTCGAGATTCCTAAGCCATTTTTGGCGAACCCTTTGGTCTAGGCTGGGCACAAGTCTGTTGTACTCCACATCCAGTCACCCTCAAACAGACGGCCAGACCGAAGTGACTAATAGGACCCTCACCACTATCCTGCGCACCCTCCTTAGGAAAAATCTGAAAGAATGGGAAAAATGCTTGCCTCATGTAGAGTTTGCATATAACCGAGCCTACCATTCCTCTACATACCATAGTCCTTTTGAGATCGTATATGGCTTCAACCCTTTAACCCCTTTGGACTTAGTCGCATTAGACTACATTGAGTATGTGGACGTAGATGGGAAAGAAAAAGCCCGACGCATGAAGGACTTGCATGCTAAGATTCACAAACAACTTGAGAGAATTAATGAGTCTTACGCAAGCAGAGTTAATAAGGGCAGAAAATTTAGGAGTTTTCAAGTCGGGGATTGGGTATGGTTACATTTAAGAAAAGACCGATTTCCCCAGGCTAGGAAAAACAAACTGGCGCCAAGAGGCGATGGTCCCTTTCAAATCACTAAAAAGATAGGAGAAAATGCTTATGTACTTGACTTACCTTGCGATGGCTCTTATAATGTACATGCAACTTTTAACGTTTGTGATTTAGCTCCCTTTGAAGGACAAGCAGATTTTAAGAATCCACGGACGGATTCTTTCGAAGAGGGAGAGTATGATGAGGACATCGCCCCAAAGGACCCTCAGGTTCCAGAAGACCCACAACCTCAAGCGCGCGCGACCCCTAGTCCGTTCCAAGGCCTTGGCGGACCCATGACCAGGTCCCGGCTGAAACAAGTCCAAGCGAACCTTAATGCTTTCATGAGGCTCATGGCGCAGGACGATCGAGAGGAGTCTCGGGAGAAGGCCTTACAACTTCGCCAACTCGGTATCGCGCTGGACGAAGAGTGTGCGAAGCCCCTTGGAGTCTTAAGCATAAGCGTTCTTGAAGAAGGGAGCAGCCCAGTCTTAAGCGCGCGAACACTTGGTGAAGGAGAAGGCCTCAGCCAAGGGCAACTCCGCGAAGGCGCCCGGCGGAGGCATTCTAGCGAAGGCTCCTAGCGAAGGCCTTCCGCGTAACCTCCAGGCTTCGCCAGTTGACCGACCAAACCTGACACAAGGTGTCCTTTCTCCGCCGATACTTGGAAAGACAAACAACCACTTTACACAAAAGACATCTGGACACTTTTAGGCTAGCCTTACCCTTTTACCTTTTTGGAAGCTTTTCACTCTGTAAGCGTGCAAAAGTACTTTATACTTTCTGCACGCATGCACATTCGAAATACTCCTTTTACTTCTTCCATTTCACTTCACTATATAAGCTAAGTGGCAGTCACCATTGTAACCTAGAACATATTATTGAATTTAAACAATTCGGCTGAAACACTCCCGGGGAGTCATCGGCTTTTGTGTTCTCCACTCTTGCATTTCCATTTCCCTAGTGATCCAGGCAAGAGGATCCAAGCATAATATCTAGTATTGCTTGACCTTGTAGTCAAGAGGTGCTAGATCCCATCTCACTTCCCATGTATTTTCAAGGGCATTGCCTCACCTCGTAGTGAGGAGGTTCCCTTGGCCGAACTTTGTTTCCTTGTTTCTTCCTCTGTTCTTTGTTTCCATTCTTTCTGGAAACCGCCTCCAACGAGCTAGATCCGAGCGCGTGATCACTTACCCCCCCCCCCGTGATCACATCAATAAGGGTAGAAAGTTTCGGTCATTTGAGGAAGGTGATTGGGTGTGGTTGCACCTTAGCAAAGAGAGGTTCCCTCAAGCTAGGAAAAGCAAATTGTCACCTAGGGGAGATGGTCCATTTCGGATCACAAGGAAGATTAATGATAATGCATATATGCTTGACTTACATTGTGATGGATCTTATAATGTGCATGCAACTTTTAATATCTGTGATTTGCTTCATTATGAACGTGATATTGAAGAATTGAATCCGAGGTCGGATTCTCCTCAAGAGGGAGGGAATGATGTGGACATCCCCCAAGGTCATCCCGAGACACCAAGAAAAGATTCAAGTCCTCTCCAAGGGCAAGGGCTTGGAGGTCCAATGACGAGAGGCCGATTAAAGAAGATGAAGGAGGAGCTCCAAGCCTTCATGAGAGTTATGGCTCAAGATGAAGGGCGGGACCAAGAGCAAGAGAGAGTCACCCAACTCCTGCACATGGGCTTTTACATGGAGGAGGGTCACCTACCGAGCTTGGAGGCCTTTAGCTACTCAACCCTTGTGGCCGAAGCGCCTCTCACGCGCCACCATGCCAACTCCACGCACTACCCCGAGGCATCAGACATCGCGGTGCCCGACATCACCAGCCCCACGGCTTTCCCAAGCCTCTCCTAAGGCCATGGGCCATTTGGCGAACCCCTGGCCCCTTTTGGCGCACCCATGGCCCTTGGCGCACCCCTGGCCCCTTTTGGCGCACCTATGGCCCCTTTGGCGCACCCATGGCCCTTGGCGCACCCATGGCCCCTTTGGCGCACCCATGGCCCTTTGGCGCACCCATGGCCCCTTTGGCGCACCCATGGCCCCTTTGGGCGCACCGATGGCCCTTGGCGCACCCATGGCCCCTTTGGCGCACCCATGGCCCCTTTAACGCACCCATGGCTCCTTTGGCGCACATATGGCCCTTTTGGCGCACCCATGGTCCCTTTGGCGCACCCATGGCCCCTTTGGCGCACCCATGGTCACTCAGCGGGTTTTGGAGACCCCTCTTCCAGAGCAGTTTCTCCAGCCTAAGCTGGATGCTTATGACGGTCTCTCAGACCCGGATATTCATCTCCAGCGTTACGTTTCAGCGATGGCCATCGCGAGGGTAGACGATAATACGCTCTGTAGAGCGTTCAGCTCCACGCTCACTTGGGCCGCGGTGATTTGGTATACCACCCTCCGCGATAAGCGTTTTAACTCCTTTGAGGAGCTCTCTCGCAACTTCTCCAACCACTTTGTGGTGTCTAAACCTCCCCCCAAAACGGCGGGACATCTCCTCAAGATACGGCAGAAGAAAGATGAGCCCCTCAGGGAGTATATCCAGCGTTTTCAGGCGGAATCCATCCAAGTCCCTAATTTGGGAGAGGAAGCCCGCCTGCTCGCGGCCATTCAGGGTCTTCGCTGGGAGTCCCTCTTTTTCGTGGATGTGCACACCAACCCCCCCACCAACATAGAACAGTTCTTGAGCACGGCATCGCGTTTTCAGGCGATACTGGAGACCGTGGGAGCGAGACCTACGAGGCCTTGTGTAATTCTGATGCGACGCGAGGACGCGTTTGCTTGGGTAGTGTACCAAAATGCCTCCTCCTGAGAGCGGAGTATGGGTAGGGTCCTGTACTCCGTTTTGAAAGTACTGTTGACGTGAAACCGACAAGTGATCTAGATGCACCCATGTGCAACCTTGAGGATCCAAGAGCTCACATGCCAAAAGAAGAGCTCACATACCATATCATGTGAAATTGTCACTTCCAATCACTTTGTTCATCACATCGACTTTTCCAAACAATTACATATCTTGTTCTCATACATTTTATGTGTTGATATTTTTGTCCATAAAGTTTATAATCTAGCCAAAGAGAAAGGGCTACATTTCTTTTGCATATTCAAAGGATTCATATTTGAAGTCCTAAGCTTCCAAAAAGATGTCCACATTCATGAGAAATTACTTCAAAATTTTCAAGACATAAGCCCCTTGAAATTTTTCAAGAGGGCTACCAAGGGAAGTAATTTGTTTATCAACTTCTTTATGCATTGGATGTACATGTTCGGAATTGCTGCATATATGACGCGAAACCGACAAGTGATCTAGATGCACCCATGTGCAACCTTGAGGATCCAAGAGCTCACATGCCAAAAGAAGAGGTCATTGGCTTTTATGACACTTCCACCTTTAATGGACCTATGACAAGGAGCCGGACTAAGAAGGCTAAGGACGCTCTCAACCTGTTGATGCACAGTTTTGCAAAGTGTGAGGAGCAAAGTGAAGATATCCACAAAGATGAAGGAAAAGTGCAAGCACTCCTCAATTTGGGCCAACCCAATTCTCAAATTGTGCAATCAATTTTCAACATTTCGGTTTGGGCTCAACCAAATGACAATTTAGCCCAAGTGCATGGTTCACAAATGTCTGAACCTGTTGAGACACCAGCTGGCGTATTCAATGCATTTCCAAATCTTCCAACCGTTCACTTCTCTTCAAGGACGAACTTCAGCAGCCTTGAGGACTCAAGAGTCATCCAAAATCATCCAGAAACCATTGGTGAAGAAGGAGTTACAAGCCTTGAAGCCCCTCCATCAAGAGCACTTAAATGAGGATCATTTACTCCCCATTTATTGGCCAAAACTCATCCCTCATCTTCCAACTCGAATTTTTATCATTTTATTTCAGTTTTCAGAGTTGTTTTGGCTAAGTCTACCCATTAGCTAGCCTAGAATAATTTTTAGAAATAATTATTTTAAATTCCCATATTTACATCTCCTTTAATTTCCATCATTAAGAATGGAGATGAAGGGACTTGTCAATGGATTTAGAATTCCAACTTCCTTGCCTATAAAAGGAGGTCTAGGTTAGTTTGCAAGAGACAATTCAATCATCAAATATATTTCACATTTTTTCCTTGAAATTGAGAGTGATTCTCTTTTCAACCTATCTACCTTTTTCCACTCAATTCTTGTTAAGTTTTCTTTACAAGTCTACTAAGACCAATATTGCCTTCTCATTGGAAGAAGGAGGTGTTGGCCCCATCATCATTCCCCGTCAATTTTGGCAACGAAGGCTTTCTTTATCTTGGACCTTTTTTCGGTATCAAGGAGGAGTCGCCAAAGGCATAATACCATCTTTGCCTGGGCAAGGATCCAGGAGGAGTTGGCGGCCATATCCGTTCGTTTCACAAGCTTCCGCATCGTTTTGCTTTGTGCATTTCGGATATGTCAATCTGTTGACATTTCCGCCTCATCAATCATACCTACCCCGTGTTGCTCCTTTGTTGGCTAGATCTGCTCCTCGTGTTCCAGGATACCCTACCAGAATCACATCAAAAGTCTTGGAGCTGGCGAGGGCGCTATGCCGCTTGTGGACCGTTTGAAGTGTTACGGTAGTGAAGGGTTCTCTCAGTATTGAAAGCAGGAGAGATAACGGGAGGCAGAGGGTTTACTAACCGTTAGAAGCCGGCACGTGGCGCCTCAGGAGTTGATTACACTTTTAAAAAGCGTTTTTCCATTTCTGCACGAAAGTTGAAAGGTTTACTAACCGCTAGATGTTGGCACGTGGCGCCTCAGAGCCGATTACGCTTAAAAGCGCTTTTTCATTTCGGCGGGCTTATAAAAGCGTGTTTGGGAAGATTGAAACTGTTCCTCTTCACTTTCGCATTTCCTCATTTTCGCGCTGAGTAGCCTTTTCGCATTCTTGCGCATTTGAACCGTTCATCGGTTGTTGCGAGTTTCCTTGTGGTGATTCTCTACTTTCCGTTCGAGACTTCACCACTCGGCCGTTCGTTTGCCGTCTGTTCTTCCGCTTTTTTCACCGGTGACGAATCAGGTAGGATTTCGTTTCCCAGCACAGTGAGTGCTTCGATTTTTCTGAGCACAGTGAGTGCTTAACGAAATGCCTCTGTTAGGCTCTTTCAATTTATATGCTTGTTGCTCGATTTTTTGCAGAAATGGAGTCCAAGGAAGCCGTACGTCCAGTGATTGCCACCGTGGAGAAGACCAATGTGAGTATTGATAAAATCCACCAGGAAATGGTGGAGGCCTTTTGGCCTGTGGAGAAGGTGTCGGCGTATACGTCTCGCTCGGGCGTTTGCCGGGCGTTGGGCTGGCCCACAACTGAAGAGAACCTGGAGAATCAGGTGTTGTGCCTGTACACGGCATAGCTTGCGGCGGGGCTGCGGTTTCCCTTCCCGCAGCTGGTGCAAGACTTGTGTACAGGGTGAGGGCTGCCACCATCGCAGTTGGCGCCCAACACATTCTTGACCATTGTAGGCTTCATCGTTGCCTGTCGAATGGCCGGAGTGAGGCCCTTTGCCGACATCTTCCATCGGTTCTGCCGGCTGGAACTGCGGAATGGGAGTGCATTTTTCTACGTCACCCCCATAAATGTTGGGGCAATAACTCCATTTCCTTTACTGCTGCGCCAAAATCCTACCACAACTGGCACGGGTCTTTCTTCTTCCTACCTCACGACAATTCATGGAACTTTCCTGTTGCGAGGACGCAGCGAACCGTGCAGAGCATCGCGCGGAGGCCTGAGCTGACTTCCGAAGGACTGCGGTGGCAGGCATACGTCCAACTGCTGGGATGGTTGAACGATGTGTTTTCAAGGAGCGCCTGTGATGAGCTCTTCCCCTTCTCAGCCGCCTAACTTGATGAGACAACATTGAGGTGGGATGGGATTAGCACGGGCTTCGTGTTAGACCCTGAGGTGCCCCCGCCATACGAGGGATGGGCCGCAGCCCATCGTGGGACGGTGGTAGATTCCCTTTATGCAGCGCTGGCAGGGCCAAAATGTGTGTTTGCATATATAAGCGTATTGCATAAGTGTAAGAGGCTTAGTAAACCTGGTCTGAAGCTTTTCTTCTGTTTGCAGATGCCTCCATGGAGTCTGGCGAAGGCAGGGGCAAGAGAGCGTCTATGCGCGTTGCCCAGCAGGTGCACCTGGCCTGTGCATTTGGGAGGGATGCCCCTACTGGGGCTGTCAAGGCGTTGGGACGCATTGTCCCTAAGCAGAAAAAGAGGGCTGGTACCAAGTCACTGGTGTCCCCCCAAAAGAGAAGAAGAGGAGAGTAGCTGCTGGCGGAGTGCAGCCTGGAGAGGTTAGTGCCCCCGCTGCTGTTGAAGAGGCCAAGGGGCCTACGGAGGCAGAGGGGTCTGCAGCAGTCTCTCCTACTGAAGAGGCTACGGGGCCAGTTGAAGAGGCCAAGGGGCCTGCAGAAGCAGAGGGATCTGCAGCAGTCCCTCCTACTGAAGAGGCTGCGAGGCCTGTTGGGGAAGAGGTCCCCAGTATTGTGGAAGAGGCCGAAGGGCCTGCCGAGGAGGCAAGGGGAGTGGAAGTGGAGGTCCCCTCCACTGCTGAAGAGGCCACGCCCATTGTAGAGGGCTCAGAGGGAGTGCGAGCGGACACCGCCGTCCTTGAGGACTTCGTGTCTGGGCTCTTTGCGAGCCCTTCTCCAGCTCAGGGCGAAGACTTGCCCGGGCACATCATCGCGGCAGAAATTGCTGCCAAGGGAAACGCGCCTCCCAAAAGAGGCAAGATGTCTGCAGGGGAAGTCCTGCTGTTCATGAGAAGGAGGGGCCAACAGGCTGCTAAAGCAATCAGCAGCTATGGGCAGCAGGAGGCAGTGGCCATTCCTGAGGAGGTGAGGGTCACTCCTGTGGAGGAGGAGGTGGTGATCACTCCTGTGGGGGAGGAGATGGAGGCCGTTACTGCAGGGGAGGAGGTCGCTATGGCGATCTCTTCAGGAGAGGAGGCCCCTGCAGTGACTCCTTTAAGGGATGAAGCCCTTGCGGCGAAGGGGAAGGGGGTCTTGAGAATTCAGGAGACTTCCTCCTCTTCTGATAGCGAGGCCCCAAAGGAGGGGGCACTAGTGGCGCGGTCCTCTGCGAGGACAAGTGGTTGGGAAGCAGCCCAACCTTCTAGTAGCATGCCAGAGGCTAGTGGATGGGTGCAACCCTCTGCTGGTAAGTCACTTGACTTGAGAGTGTGTTTCTTTTGTTTTGAGATTGTGTTTCAGTTTTCTCAGTTGTACTGCCCTTAACAGCTGCAGGTGAGGGGCCTTCTGGGCAAGGGAGCGATCCTCGCAAGGTCTGTGCGGACCTGGGGACCATGACCGAGATTCTTGAGGAGACTGGGGTGTGGCCCCATTATTTGGAGCGAAGGCGCGTCGCTGCTAAGACAGCCCCCCAGTGGTCTAAAAAGCCAGTTACGCTGAGGGTCACGAGGCAAGACCTCAGGGCCAAAGTGATGTGGACATCAGCCCCATTTTTGTGACAAGGCGCGACCTTTCCTCCAGAGGGTCTAAAGGGCCCTTGGCGAAGGCTCGGATGAGGAGAAAGCCACATTCTGGGCACCGACGAGGCGCCAAGGCCAATCCGTGGTCGCAATGTTCTTGGCCTATGCGAAGCCATGCCCCAACGGCGAACCCATGGCTATTTGGCGAACCCATTGACCCTGGCGAACCCATGGTCCTTTTGGACGAACTCAAGGCCATTTGCGAACCCATGGCTCTTTACGACCCCATGGTCATTGGCGAAGGCCCGTGCCTCATTTCCGAAGCAAGCGAAGCCTGGTGTTCGCCAAGCGGAAGAGGCCTCCATACACAAGTCGGGCGAACCCTACAGCGTATACAGAGGCCCTCTTCTTCCATTTTCCCGCCAAAAGCAATTCATGGGGAAATGGGAGCCGCAAAAGCAGGTAGCCTACAATGTCACATCAGCTGCCTCTCTTTTCGCCCACCATAGATCCAGGACGATGTTCCCTTGTCAAGATATTCTTTATTATTTCCTTCTTCTTGCTCCTTCTATAAAAGGAAGCTGTAACCTAAGTATTAGGGAGAACTCATTTTGTAAGAACACATATTTGCGGAAATACGCATATTGTTCTTCGTGGGTCTCAAATCTTGCTCCACCAATCCATTAGTGATCCATTGCAAGAGGATCCAATATAATACCTAGCATTGTTTGATCTCGTAGTCAAAAGGTTCTAGGTCCCATTTTCCTTCCCCGGGCATTTTTCAAGGGCATTGCCTCACCTCGTAGTGCGGAGGTTCCCTTGGCCGACTTGTGTTTCCTTGTTCCTCCTCTGTTCTTCGTTTCCATTCTTGCTGGAAACCGCCTCCATCGAGCTAGGTCCGAGCTCGTGATCACTTACTCCCTCCGTGATCACATCAGTTGGTATCAGAGCCAAAGCGCTCACTGGAGGTATCGTATCGTATCATACCGTATCAGTTGTTTAACTTCTTCAAGTAAAGCTTTTTGTTGTTCTTTCGAAAACTTGAAGAAAAGTTATCGGTTAATGATCTCTTGAGAGAAACCGAGTAGTTGTTATCCTGTTTAAAGTTCTTATAAGGTTTACTTAAACCGTGAGTGACTTGGATTTGAAAAGAAAAGCGTTTTCCCTGTTTTCAAAAAGAACAAGAGTTGCAGAAAAGAAATATTCAAACCAGTTCATAAATTCTGGGAAAAAGTTCATCAGTGTTCTTGAAGAGTTCATCACGAAACTCAAGTGAACAGTACTCACAGATCGAAAATAGTTTCAAAAACCTGAACTTATAGTGTTTATATTGGTGAAAAGCCTCTTCTATATCATGTCCAACTTCTTTCAACCACCAACCAACCTCAAAACCCTAGTTTCAAGTAACTAGAACTTTGTGCTTTACTTGTTTCGGACATTGCTAAGATTTCATTGGATATTCTTTGCATGTTTGCATTTGATCTTAATCGTAGATTGGTGGTAAGTTTTGAAACTTGTGAGAACCTTTGTGTTCTAAAACACGAGAGAAGAGAGTAAACACTAAGGGAGTGTGGTAAGGATTCACAAAACTGTTCACATGTGCAGAACTTGAGTCTCATGGAGTATGTGGAAGAGGACTACTACCGGAATCGGATCCTCGTTATCAAGAATCTGACTTACGGGTGGAGGAAACCCTCGACCATACATACTCGGGAACTATTCAAAGTACCCCCTTGGCCAAGAAACCTGCCCGAACGGACCCCATCCTCTGAATTTGATCCTCCATACCTGCTGCATATGAGTATTACTCGTGTCCAGACCACGAGCGGGTGGTGGCGACCCCTTGCCATCGCCAAGACACCCCCGCTATCGCTACCCAAAGCACCGGAGGACTTACCCCCATCCTCGTATTATTCCCCCATTCCGTCGTATCCTAGCCACGACGCCCGGCTTGAGCCCCTCTCATTCGCGGTTCCCCATCCACCAACCGAAAGCCAACAAGGGCCCCCACTCACAAGTTTGCTTCCGCGCCAATCACCTTCGAACAACAGGCGAAGCAACACCAAGTGCCTCAAACACCCAGCTCCTCCTCTATCATTGATGAGCTAAAACAACTTGTACTTATGGTCCAGGACCGGATGTTACAAGGACACATGGAGGAAGCTGCAACCGGTGGTAAGGTTGAGAGGAAAATGACCGAGAGGAAAGGAGAAATTACGAGGGAGAGTAAAGAGAAGAAAGAGAGAAAAGCGAGGTGGTCCAAGAGACCTTGAGCGAGAAAGAGAGCGATCCGAGAGAAGAGATTGAGAAGAAAGCGGAGAGAAAACAAGAGGGAAACTCCATGATCCAAAATAGTGGAAGCGAGGACAACATGCCTTCAACCGACCCAACTTTTCCACTAATTTGTATCTTGCAACCCCCTTGTTTATCTTCTTTGAATGTACAGTCATTTGTGGAAAGAAAGGCTGAAGGAGCCTTCAACAGTCCGGGAAGGAAGTGTCACCCCCTCTCGGTAAGGAAGAAAAGAGCAGAGAGCGAACATGGGTAACTGTGCTTCTAATCTCTCATCTCTTAACATTAAACATGATTTGGGTGACATAATTGGCGATCCCATGTCTGTTTTGGGATATGATTTAGGCCCGGTACATTGGGACCATGCCCATGAATGGCCGAGGCTTATATTTGATCCCGGAATAACTACGTGGGTTTGTTTAAAAGCTAAGTATAAAAGTGAAGCGAAGAGAAAGGGCGGATTGTCCATCTCATTCCTTCAGACCATTTTTAGGGGGACTTTGATGTTTAATGCTTTTAGTTCACTAACCCTTGATGCCTCTTCAAGCTTGTTGTGGTGTCTTAAGATTTGTAGGGACTATTTCCTTATGAATCCGAGGACGGATTCTTCTGAAGAGGGAGGGTATGATGTGGACATCAGCCCCATTTTTGTGACAAGGCGCGACCTTTCCTCCAGAGGGTCTAAAGGGCCCTTGGCGAAGGCTCGGATGAGGAGAAAGCCACATTCTGGGCACCGACGAGGCCCCAAGGCCAGTCCGTGGTCGCAATGTTCTTGGCCTATGCGAAGCCATGCCCCAACGGCGAACCCATGGCTATTTGGCGAACCCATTGACCCTGGCGAACCCATGGTCCTTTTGGATGAACTCAAGGCCATTTGCGAACCCATGGCTCTTTACGACCCCATGGTCATTGGCGAAGGCCCCGTGCCTCATTTCCAGAAGCAAGCGAAGCCCAGGTGTTCGCCAAGCCGAAGAGGCCTCCATACACAAGTCAGGCGAACCCTTCAGCTTGTACAGAGGCCCTCTTCTTCCGTTTTCCCGCCGAAAGCAATTCACTACGTGGGGAGGACAAAGTTTACTGCGGCCCTTACTGCGGTTTGGGCATGATAAGCCCATTTACGCATAAATGGCCCGATTCTTGTCAGCGCGATGGTTTACTGCGGCCTTGGCCGCAGTAAGGCCGCAGTAAATTTTTTTTTAGGGTTTCCCCTCTCTTTTTCATCCGCCTCCTTCACATTTTTTCTCATCTTCTTCATTCTTCCATCTTCATCTTCGTCTTCTTCTTCTTCTTCTTCTTAAATTCTTCCATCTTCATTCTTCTTCTTCATTCTCCCATCTTCATCTTCCCCTTCATCATCATCTTCTTAAATTCTTCTTCATCCTTCTTCTTCTTCTTCTTCTTCGAATTCTTCTTCTATTTCGTCTTCCTTTTCTTCTAGTTCTTCTTCTTCTTCGAATTCTTCTTCCTTTTCTTCTTCTTCTTCTTCTTCTTCTTCTTCTTCTTCTTCTTCTTCTTCTTCTTCTTCTTCTTCTGTTTCTTCTTCCTTTTCTTCTAGTTCTTCTTCTTATCCGAATTCTTCTTCTGTTTCTTCTTCCTTTTCTTCTTCTTCATCTTCGAATTCTTCTTCTTCTTCTTCGTCTTCTGTTTCTTCTTCTTCTTCTTCTTCTTCTTCTTCTTCTTCTTCTGTTTCGTCTTCTTCTTCTTCATTTTCTGGGTTTTATTGGACAAATCCGGATGAACATTCATCCGGATTCATCCACGTTTTTTTAATTATTCAAACAGGTTACTGCGGCCATGGCCGCAGTGAGACCGCAGTATGTACCGCGGCCGACGCCGCAGTGAGGTCGAAACTGCGGACATTTTAATCGCGGCGTTCATCGCGGCCGTTGCGCAGCTTGGTACCACGGGCCAATCGCGCAATGGGCCGCAGTGAGGCCTGTCTTCTCTACGTTGTGATTCACGGGAAAATGGGAGCCGCAAAAGCAGGTAGCCTACAATGTCACATCAGCTGCCACCTCTCTTTTCGCCCACCATAGATCCAGGAAGATGTTCCCTTGTCAAGATATTCTTTATTATTTCCTTCTTCTTGCTCCTTCTATAAAAGGAAGCTGTAACCTAAGTATTAGGGAGAACTCATTTTGTAAGAACACATATTTGCGGAAATACGCATATTGTTCTTCATGGGTCTCAAATCTTGCTCCACCAATCCATTAGTGATCCATTGCAAGAGGATCCAATATAATACCTAGCATTGTTTGATCTCGTAGTCAAAAGGTTCTAGGTCCCATTTTCCTTCCCCAGGCATTTTCAAGGGCATTGCCTCACCTCGTAGTGAGGAGGTTCCCTTGGCCGACTTGTTCTTCCTCTGTTCTTCGTTTCCATTCTTGCTGGAAACCGCCTCCATCGAGCTAGATCCGAGCTCGTGATCACTCACCCCCCCCCCCGTGATCACATCACAAAGTGTACCAAGAAGAGGGGAAACACCTGCGCGATGCGTGGGATCCGGTCTTCCTTCTCAACAATGGTAACTCATTGTTGTTGGGAGGGGAGAAGACCCTCTTATCGTGTCTGGAGGGGCTGCGCAACCCCTATGACAGGGTGGTGATAGGGCGAAGCCTAGATTCCCCTGCCGAGTTTATGAAGGAGGCCGCCCAACAGAGTCTGCGGGTAAGACCTACTTTTGGTCTTTATTTCATAAGTTCTGTTCTTCTTTCTGTCTTGCTGAATGGGTTTGGATGCAGGCCGCCGTTCAAGGATATGCTGCTATGGAGCAATGGCATGACTTTCTGCAGTATGCCAACAGGCGGGATGATGCCCAAGTAGCAGAGATTGCGTCCCTCAGGAAAGAGCTGGAAGCCAGCCAGAGAAGGGAAGAGGTGCGCCAGGAGGAGTAGGCCAAGCGTGTGGCCCAACTGGAGACTTGGTGTGACTTCCTTAACAAGGACCGGACCGCTTGCAGGATGCGCCGGTGGGAGCAGGCCCGTCTGATTGACGCATTTCAGCATCGTTTCTTTCAACAAGAAACAGAGCTGGAAGCCCAGAAGACTGAGGCTGCTGTCATGAAGGAATCATTCCTCTCCTTGGAGGCTGAAACAAAAGCTGCCCTTGCGGAGGCGAAGGCCAAAGTTGAGCTGGCAGAGGCTGCAGTTGAGGAGGTGAAGCGCCAGGCCATCGCCCAGGCCCAGTTGGCGGAGAAGAAGGCAGAGGAGGGCAGGCTTGCTGTTGAGGCTGCCACGAAGGAGCACCTGGAGGTCACCACTGACCTTGAGAAAGCGGTGGCCTCAGTATGGGAGATGGAGAAGGTTCTAGGCCTTCCTCCTTTTGTAGGTGAGGACCCTGAGTCCTCTTCCATCAAGGATTCGTACCTACCCCTTTACGGGTTCTTTCGAGAACTCACCCCCATATTTGAAATATTTTCAGGGGATACAGGCAAACGACCTGCAGAGTAGATTTTCGCGGTGCTCGTTCTGCACTTCTGTTTATTAGAGGTATATCTGTTTTGGGGGAAATTCTCGATAAGATCCCTTCGGTGTTTTTATCTTTATGATAAGTCTGACGATCTTCTCTGTGTATGTTTAGCAGCAGCAGCATCTAGTAGCGAGGTATAATTCCGCACTGTTCGCTCGGCTCTGTAGAAGTAGCGCATGTAGACACTCTAGTATTTTCATACTTTCGGTCTGTATTTTTTTATGGGAGTCTCCGACCCTACGCAGAGGGCGGAACTTCCTCGGCCTGTATTATTATTTCCTGTTTCTTTAATTTTACGCGTGATATCCTGTAAAAAACCACTAACGTGTCTCGGGTGCAGGTTTAGGACTAGTAAGACGTCTTAAAATCTACAAACACGTAACAACCTTAAAACTGAAAGAAAAATGTTTTAAGGGACGGGTTTCGGGTCCACAACCTTTTAAGAGAAATTTCCGAGTTCACCCGCCGAAACCTCCAACCGACGCTTCCGCATATTTCCAGGGCGGTGGGGTGACAATTTGGTATCAGAGCATAAGGTTAGAGTTAGGAATAGTTAGACTATCCGAGCTAAACTACACTATTAGTTCTGGGGTGATTTAAATAAAAGCGTAGCTAACTTTTACTAAAATTATTCTTGAACTTTAGGTATGTTTAGGGTTGGTTAGTTAACACCAGAACCTAGCATAAATCTGAAACTCAAATAAGTGGTTAAAACAGATATCGCGCTTGATAATTCATGAAGAATATGAATTATCTTTTTCTCTCAAAGTAGGCAAGCAAAGGAATTGCTGCCGAAATTTTCTGTTAAGCATGCATATCATCTACACTACAGAGCCATTAAGAGTCTCGTTGTTTGCTAACATAGAGATTAACGATCTTTTATGTCTATTTGTTGGGAATTTTAGATGGTACGAATGCGAGGCACGATCGCATTACTGCACTCGACATTTCCGACCCCTCTCCTGAGAGTGGTCCGGAGAGGAGGGTTCACCATCAGGTTCGACAACCTGTATCACGACCTCCACCACAGCCCCGATCTCGATCAGTTGGATGCCAGGAGCGCGTCAACCTTGTGGATACACTGGGTCGATTCACACCCTTCGAATGGTGTGTTTGCTCGCATGTATATTGCATCCGACCATGAGAGCGATGGCGATTTTTCGACGCCAACTGCTACACCCCTTGACACGGAGACCACTTATACCGTTTCCCGACGCTACCATCGTACTCCCCTTTGGGAGGACATTCAGTCTGTGTTTCAGGGTAGACCCCACACTAGGAGGACTAGGGCAGCGGTCAGCCCCGCTCGCCCTAGACAGGATACCCGCCAAGCTCGGGTAGAGCGTTCATTGATCGGTCGTCGCTGACCTAGAGACGACACTGATTCCGATTCCGGGGACATCAGAGAGATCCCGAGGCCACGTACTGAGAGCAGTGTAGGTTTTGATGAGGTTAGGATGATGGAGCGCCTGCAGCGTTTCAACCCGCCCAGGTTTTCGGACAGATCTGGACCTGATGCAGCCGAGACTTGGCTGACCGATATTGGGCATCTTCTGCACCGACTTCACTTACCATCCGAAGAGATGGTTTCTCTGGCTACTTTCTATCTGAGAGATGCGGCGTATAACTGGTGGCAGGGAGTAGCCAGAGGCAGAGCGATACAGTACACGGGGATGAGGCGTGTTGATCCAGGGATGCCTTGGGAGGAGTTCTCCCGACTGTTTCACGAGCGGTGGCTGGGGTACGCTATCCAGGAGCGTCGCCAGATCGAGTTTGATACACTTACCCAGGGTAGCCGGACTGTGACTGAGTACGAGGTGGAGTTTAGCTGGCTTATCCGTTATTCCTCGTTGTTCGACTCCTCGGAGTGGGAGAAGACCAGGAGATTTATAAGGGGCTTTGCGACCATTCTTCGAGTACAAGCAGGGATTGCTTTACTTCAGGAGTCGTCTCTATGTACTGGATGACTCGTCGATTCGGGATCGACTTTTGGGTGAGGCGCACTCGAGCTGTTTGAGCATCCACCCCGGAGGTGAGAAGATGTACCATGATCTTCGATCTCATTTCAGTGGCCGGGGATGCAGAGGCACATAACTACTTTTGTTTCGATATGTGTGACTTGTCAGCGTTTTAAGGTATAGCATCAGAAGCCAGCTGGTACAATGCAGACTCTACATTTTCAGGTCAGGAAGTGGGGTAATATCACAATGGATTTCCCCGTGGTCTTCCTCCGATTAGAGTTCGTAATGACGCCATCTGGTTATAGTTGATCGGCTGACAAAGTGTGCACATTTTACGCCGATGCGAGTGACGGACTGGAGAAGCTTGCCCAGTTGTACATTCGGGAGATCGTGCGACTACATGGAGTACCAGACTCTATTGTGTCTGACAGGGATCCACGATTCACCACGAGGTTTTGGGTTGCCTTCCATAAGGCTCTGGGCACGCGACTTCACCTGAGCACGGTGTACCATCCTCAGACAGACGGGCAGTCCGAGAGAGTTATTCAGATTGTCGAGGATATGCTCAGGAGTTGTGTTCTAGATTTTGGGGACATCGGGATCGACACTGCCGCTAGTAAAATTCTCTTACAACAACAATTATCGACTACTATCGGCATGGCACCTTTTGAGGCACCGTATGGTCGGAGATGCATGACACCGCATTGTTGGACAGATGCCTCGCAGGATGATTATTGGCCCCGAGTTGTTGGAGGAGGCGACGGAGAAGATCCGTCTGATTCAGATGCGGATGAAGGCCACAAATGACAGGACCACCTCGTATGTTAACAAGAGACGACGCGATCTGGAGTTTGAGGTGGGAGACAGAGTTTGGCTGAAGGTTGCACCGACTCGTGGGACCATCCGTTTTGGCAGGCGGGGCAAGTTAGCCCCAAGATATGTTGGTCCTTATGAGATTTTGGAGCGTATAGGCAGAGTCGCATACAAATTGGCCTTACCTCCAAACATGTTCATGGTGCACAATGTTTTTCATGTCGGCATGCTTAAGAAGTGCATCTTGGATGACAAATGATCATTCCGACCGAGGAGATTGAGTTAGAGCCGGATCTATCCTACCGAGAGGTACCGATAGCTTTTCCGGCCAGGGATATTCGGAGGCTCCGCAACAAGTCGATTCTCGATGATTAAGGTGCGGTGGTCACATCATTCGATCGGGAGGCGACTTGGGAGGTGGAGCAGGATATGAGGAGTAGGTACCTGATGTGATCATGAGAGCCGCAAGCAACAACAAAGTATCCCGGATGAAGAGGCGGCGAATGAAGCTCGGAGCAACTCCGTGGCGAGGAGGTTCATAGGCTCAGCAGCTGATCCATGGTTCAGCGATCACCTGACCAGGAGAAGACAACGCCTCTATGCTAGGACTCCTCAAGAGGCCTCAAGGCAAAGGCAAGGCTTCCCCAAGCGATGACATCCTGGCAATGGCGAAGCCCCTCAGGCGAAGCCATTCCTGAGGAACCTCAAGGCAGACTGGACTTCATCATGCGAAGGCACCTAGGCGTTGGCGAGGCCCTTTGGCAAAGCCGCCCCTGTGCAGCCTCAAGGCGAGGGCTAGGCTTCTTAAGCAAAGGCATCTCGGTGATGGCAAAGTCTTCGGGCGAAGCCATTTCTGAGAAATCTCACGGTGAAGCCCTCAAGCAAGAAACTCCAAAGTACAGACTTCAAAGTGAAGGTAAAGTCTTCTTCGAAGCCTCCAGGAGAAGGTGAGGCCTTTTGGCGAAGCCATCTCCGCAATGCTTCCGAGCGAAGGCGAAGCCTTGATGCGAGGCCTTCCATTTCAGGCGGAGCCCGGGCGAAGCCACCTATGCTCAATAAAGCAGCCGACCATCTCCAACCACTCCCATCCCATCTGGAACACTCCCTCCTTTCAAGCCGACACTTGGGAGTATTATATTGTTTACTTTAGCTTTTACCTTTTAGGATAGCATGCCTGATTAAGGCACTTTATACCTTTTTAGCATACCTGCGCATTTGTCAGAGACTGTCCCCTCTCCCTCCTATAAAAGGGACATCAAACTCTTTTGTAACGCAGAATATATGTAAAGCTTAAGAAGGGCAATTCCTTAAGCTCCGGTTCTCACCCCCTTGCTATTTTCCGCCATCCCCCTTGATAGATTAATATCATCAAGTTTAATATCTAGTATTGCTCAATCTCGTAGTTGAGAGGTGCTAGATCTTCCATACTCCCTGTGCTTATCGCAGATATTGCCCAACCTCGTAGTTGGGAGGTGTCTGTGGCCGTCTCTATCCTTCTTCGTTCAATCGACTCCACCGAGCTAGATCTGTGCTTCCGTACGATCTCGCGGCTTCGCGTCAAGTGTACCCGTGATCGTATCAAGTGGTATCAGAGCCAGATCGCTTGCTGGAGTTGTTGTGATTTCTTCAAGGTTAAACCCCTTTATTTTCTACTTGAAGAAAGATTTATCTTTGCGTTTTCAAAACCGTGTTATATTCCATCCGTTTTCTGTACCCCTCCATCCGCTTTTATTTCGGTTTATCTGTTGTGTTGAATCTGTGTTAGAAGTTGTTGTTGTGTTAGCAACTTCATAAATCCAAAAAGTCAAAAAAAAAGAAGAGAAACAGAGAAGAAGAAGAAGAAGAAGAAAAGAACGCAGCAGGGTTTTATCGCAAATCTCGCTTTTGATTCAAAACCGCAACGTGCGAATATTTAGTGCTTAAAGAGAGTGAGGTTTTAGTTGAAGAGTGAAAAGGAAGTGGTGTACCAAAGATTGGTTGTTTAAAGCATTGAAAGAAATCAAATCTGTGTTCTTATTATTCTTGGTGTTCATATGAGTGTTCATACAAGTTCATACCAAAACTCATATGAATAGTGACCTTGATCGAAATTTGATTTCAAATTGAGCCAAAAAGGTGTTTGTGCGCCAAAACCTCATTTCAGATCCTCTTGTACATTTGCTGCCAAAGAACCCCCATTTTTTTAACCTAGCTTGCTTCAAGTAACTAGTACTTCATTGCTTAAAGATTTTTGCATGCTAGAAGTTATCTTGTGATATTCATTGTCGGGTCTTGGCCTTGAAAAGAGCAAGCTTTGAGAGCTGCAAGCAAGAGCAGAGAGGAAAATCGAGTGTGACCCCTCGCGAGAGGGCAGACCCCTTCGCGAAAGGAGAGGCCTAAACACGTGAGAAGCTTGAGCGGTACTAACTTTATTGTTTAAATGTGTAGGCAATCCCATGGCGGATAAATATTTCTTCGGGTTTCATTCCTCAATAGGAAGACGCCAACTTGGAGAAGACTTATGGCATTGGCTGGAGGAATTGGAGTACCACTTCTTGTATTTCCGATTTCACAAAGAAGAGAAGTTAAGACTTGCCATAAGGTGCCTAAAGGGAGAAGACCGAGAATGTTGGCAACAAGAGTCGTCTCAAACCTTTTTAGAGCTCGTTGCCGTGAAGCCCCCATTCGGACTTGGAATGAATTGAAGAGGTTGCTCGGCAGGTGGCAAATCGGTGCGCGTGATTGCCACGTTCGGTTTGACTTGCGGCGTTACGATATTGACGGAAGCCATTAGGTCGATTTTGTGCGCTGGGCACGGTTGTCGAGGAATAGAGAGATTCTCGATGTGATTTGACGAGTCGCGTTGAGTAGTTGTTAAAGTTACCCCTTTCGGTATGAATAGTGAATGTATTTATAGTCCCATGTTTCGGTGGCATTATTGTAATATCCCAATGTAAGGTGATTATTCGTTTTAGGTCCTATATGCACTTCGGGAAGTATAGTTCGGGAACGTTCTCAATCTTTATTCGGATTATAAGTTTTTTTAATGGGGCCCTTGTTCCGGGCTTGTCCGTGGGCCTTTTGTTAGGCCTTTTATGCGTATTTGGGCCTGGCGGCCATCAAGTCCCCCCCAAGCCCTTTTGGCCGACTAGAAGGAGTCCAAAGTTCTTTTCTTGAAGATCCATTTTAGAAAATCATTAGTCATGTTCGGGAACTACTTGGTTCGGGATATGTTCCTTGCTCGGGTATCTCGATTAAATCTGCTGTTGGGGTAACATTGTTCGGGCATGTGGCTTCTCTTGTGTTCGGTAATGCTGGTTCGGTTCCGTACTAGTGTGTTCGGGAATCTAAAGACGTGGATTCTCCTTTTCTCGATCATGGTTCGGGCTTTTGAATCGTTTCCCGTACAGTTATGTTCGGGAAGATTAGGATGTAGAATCCTCCTTTTGCCTTCGGACTATGGTCGAGCTTCTGAATCGTTTCCCGTTCTATTGTGTTCGGGAAACTGAGGGTGTTAGAGTCCTTTTGTCTCGAACAATGTTCGGGCATTTGATCGTTTCCCGTATTATGATGTTTCGGGAAACTGAGGATGTGAAATCCTGTTTGTCTCGAACGATGTTCGGGCTTTTGAATCGTTCCCCGTACTATGATGTTCGGGAAACTGAGGATGTGGAGTCCTCCATTTGTCTCGAACAATGTTCGGGTTTTGAATCGTTCCCGTACTATGATGTTCGGGAAATCGAGATGTGGAGTACTCCATTTGTCTCGAACAATGTTCGGGCTTCTGAATCGTTTCCCGTACTATGATGTTCGGGAAGCTTAGGATGTGGAATCCTCCATTTGTCTCGAACAATGTTCGGGCTTCTGAATCGTTCCCCGTACTATGATGTTCGGGAAACTGAGGATGTGGAGTCCTCCATTTGTCTCGAACAATGTTCGGGCTTCTGAATCGTTCCCCGTACTATGATGTTCGGTAAAGCCCGAACAATGGAGTGCCTAGAGCACTTCTACCTCGACTTGGACGTCGCCGCTTCCAAAGTGGCCGCCCTCGGGTACTATGTTAGTATCTGTTTATTTCTTAAGTCTTGGCTTCTCATGCTCGTGCCCGTTGAAAATAATCTGTCTTAATATTGTCCAGGTGGCCACCATGGGCGGGTGGATTTCCCGAATCACCCAAGCGTCCCACCGGATCCGGTCCGAGGCCGAGCAACGGGCGACTAAAGCCTTGGCTGTGGTGGCTAAGCTGATCCAGCGAGTCCATCACTACGAGCGATTCTTTGCGGCTTTCCCGTACCACTCCTAAGCTCGAGCTTCCCAAAGCTCACATATCCGGAGAACCTCGGCCGAGGCTGAGATTTTGCCTTGGCTGAGGTTGCCTTCCCGAGCGCGGTCAAAGAGCACCGCCATTCCGAGGACGCTATTCGGGAAGAAGCTAAATCGCTCAAGGCTGAAAAGGAGAGGTTTCAAGTGGACCTCGCCAATCGGAAGGAGCACTTGAGCGGGAGGCTGCGGGTCAAGGATGAGGAGAATCGAGACTTCGGGATGAAGTCGCCGCGCTCCAAGCCAAAATCCCGAAGTACCGAAGGTGCTAAATGAGGCGAGGATCTGGCCGTTAACAAATATACCTTCGGGTTTTGTTTGGCTAGAAAAGCAGATAGTTGAGCGCAACCCTCATGCCGACTGTCCGGACTTGATGGGCGTGAGGAGCCCGAAGAGGATCCCAATGTTCGGGACGAATTTCTGCATCCGCCCGAACCAGTAACTGTTGATGATTTTGCCGATCCTCATTGATGTGTTTTACTTCTTTTTTATCCGTTTTTGTAAATCCGACCTCGGGCATTATTAATGAAAACATTCAAGGTTTGGTTCAACACTTGTCTCTGGATTCAGCTTTATTATTTCCCGATCAAACAAAGTATTTCCTCAAAGCCTCGGAATGAAAAGAATTTGCTAATTCTCGTCCTTCGGGATCGATAACTTGTAAACTCCTTTCCGTTCTTCGGCGATGACCTCGAAGGGGCCTTCCCAGTTCGGGGCGAACGCCCCCCCTTTTGGTCTTCGGGATCCTAGTTTGGTTTGCCGTAAGACCAAATCACCCACTTTGATATTCTTTGTCTTCACTTTTGAGTTTGTTGTGGACGCAGTTCTTTGTTGAAAAGCCTTCCTTCGAAGCTCGCTTCATCTCTTCTTCCTTCGAGGAAGTCTAGGTTTGCTCTCAAACCTTGCTCATTCGCTACTTCTTGAACACTTCGGTTACGAGGGACGAATTTGCTACTTCAATCGGGATTAACGCCTCGGTCCCGTATGTCGGGAGAACGGGGTTTCTCCAGGTTGACCTTCGGGCGTGGTCCGGTAACTCCATAAAACATGAGGAGTTCCCGGGCCACTTCCCTTTGCCTTCCCAAGTCGGCCTTTAACCCATCCTTCAACGTTCGGTTGGACACTTCGACTTGGCCATTGCTCTGCGGGTGTGCGACCGAGCAAAATGAATCTTGATCCCGAATTCCTCGGCGAAATCCTGGAATCCACCGTCAGTGAACCGAGCTCCGTTATCGGCAACCAAAACCTTCGGGCACCCGAACATGCAGATGATGTTCTTCCAAACAAACTTTCGGATGTTCTCAGCCGTAATCGTAGCCAAGGGTTCGGCTTCTATCCACTTGGTGAAATAATCCACGGCGACTACACAATACTTAAGTCCTCCGGGGGCGGTGGGCAAAGCCCCAATCAGATCGATTCCCCATACGGCGAATGGTATGGGATAGTCCGAGGATGATACATACTCCGAGGGAACTCTCTGTATTCGAGCGTGCTCTTGACACCTCTTGCACTTGTTCACTAGCCTCCTTGCGTCTTCCTTGAGAGTAGGCCAAAAGAACCCTTGTCTTAGTATGACCGCAGCTAAGGCGTCCGATTTAACGTGCGACCCGCAGGTGCCTTCATGAGCTTCCCGTAGAATGTCCTCGGTGCCTCCTTCACCGACGCATTTCTGCAGCGGGAAGAGAATCCTTTACGGTACATACTATCTCCAATTATGACAAACTTGCTGGCCTTTCTTCTGATATTTGCGGCTTCGGTTGGGTTGTCCGGGAGCACCCCTTCATCGAGGTACTTCCAGTAGGGTGACCTCCATCCCGAAGCAATGCAGCCTATCCGGGAGTAGTCGATGCAAGGTTCACTTTTTTCTTCGTCGTAAGAAGCTGACTTCGAAAGTTGGTCAGCCTCCGAATTGAGCGTCCTCGGGATCTTCTCGATGCACAACTTTTCGAAATCCGCTGCCAACCTTTTAGCTACATCGGCGTACCTCTTAAGACTTGGTTCTTTGATCTCGTACTCCCCATTCATCTGCTGAACGAGGAGGTTTGAGTCACTGCATGCTTTTAACGACCGGATTCCCGCTTTCTTGGCTAACTCCAGACCGGCAATGAGGGCTTCGTATTCGGCTGCGTTGTTCGTTACCGGGAAACTGAACTTAATTGACCTAGTAGTCCTCATTCCTTCTGGGCCTTCGAGTACTAGCCCGGCACCTTGCTTGTCCGATCCCGAAGCTCCATCTACGTGCAAGGTCCAGACCGGACTATCCTCAGCCATAGAATCCTCACTCTCGGACTCCTTTGGTAATTCCGCAATGAAATCCGCCAGTGCTTGCGCTTTGATCGCTCTTCGGGGTTCATACTTGATCTCGTACTCACTTAGCTCGACGCACCATTTTGACAGCCTTCCGGAATGGTCTACTCGTTTTAAGATGTCCTTGATAGGGACATTACTTCGAACGATGATGGAAAACCCGAGGAAGTATGGCTTCAATCTTCGCGAGATAAGACTAGAGAGTACACCGCTTTACGGATCATCGGGTAGTTGAGTTCGGCTCCGTGTAGGGATTTGCTTACGTAATAGACCGCCACTTTGCTTCCCTTGGTCGTCTTCCCGAACAAGTACCGAACTTACGGCCTTTTCTCCTACGGCTAAGTATACAATGAGGGGTCTGTCCTCGGTCGGTCGAAGCGTTGGCATCTGCAGGAGGTAGGCTCTAATCTCCTCCCATGCTTTCTGGCATTCGGGATTCCATATGAACTTGGCTCTTTCCCTTGCGTTTTCTTCCTTAGATTTCTTCTCACCTTTTCGAACCCCTATTCGGCCGGGTTCCGCACCTTCTTTTATCAAGACTTTGAAGAAAGGACGACATTTGTCCCCATACCGAGATATAAAACGACTGAGGGCCGTTATCTTCCCGAGGAGTCTCTGTACGTCCTTTATCGATGAAGGCGTCTTCACATTAAGGAGAGCTTCGATCTTTGCGGGATTCGCATCGATGCCGCGCTCGGACACCATAAATCCGAGAAATTTTCCGGAAGTTACTCCGAAAACGCATTTATCCGGATTCAATCGTATTCCATACTCTCGGATCTGCCCGAACACCTCTTCAATATCTCGGATGAGGTTCTCTTCCTCCTTGCTTTTGACGATGATATCATCAACGTACACTTCGAGAATTCTACCTATCTGCCCGGAGAATACCTTATCCATAAGTCTTTGGTAGGTTGCTCGGCATTCTTCAGCCCGAAGGGCATTCTTGTATAACAATGCGTTCGGCCGCTTATGAAAGACGTCTTCTCTTCATCTGCCGGGTTCATCCTTATCTGATGATACCCGCTGTAAGCATCAAGGAAAGAGAGCCTCGCGTGTCCGGCCGTGGAATCCACAAGCCTATCGATCGGGGAGTTGGGTGCGAATCCTTCGGGCAAGCATCATTTACGTTAGTGAAATCGATGCACATGCGTAACTTGTCGCTATCTTCTCGGGTTGCCACAACGGGATTGCTCAGCCATTCGGGATACGACACTTCTCTTATGACCCCCGCGTCGAGAAGTTTAGAAATCTGCTCTTTGATGAAGGCTCTTTTGAATGGGGCATTATTTCTTTTCTTCTGCCTTATGGGTCTTGAATTCGGATTGATGTGCAGGCTGTGTTGTATTACCTTCGGGTCGATCCCGGGCATGTCACTTGGAGAGTAGGCGAATAAGTCTTTATTCATTCGAAGCAAGTTTACAAGAGTTTTCTTACTGCCCTCGGGCAAGTCTTTTGCAATTCTCGTCGTCCTATCTCCTTCCAAGACGACGTCTTCCGTATCCGCTTCCTCCTTGTCTTCCTTCAGTCCGCCCGGAGTGGGGTCCTTCTGAGCTATAGCCATGACGTCCCTGGCCTCCCTCTGGCTTACGTAGATCGAGGCGTCTCCCTCATCCGTACCGAACGTGATGGTCAGGAATTTCACGTCAGTCCTCATGTGAATAGCTACCTGGGTTTCCCTCCCGATGATAGCATTGTACGCAGAGGGGACATCGAGGACGAGCCATTTGACCATCAACGTGGTGTACCGAGGTTGGCCTTCGGGGCCGACCCCGATGAACATCGCAGGAAGCTCGATGGAGCCTAACACTGGTATCTCGTCCGGGCCCACACCGTATGTTGCTGTCTTGACGGGGTTCAGCCGGCTTGACTTAAGCTTGAGGCCTTCATATGCTTTCCTGAACAACACGTCCGCATTTGAGCCGTCGTCGCACAGAACCCTCTTGACGTCTATGGTCCCGATCCGTAGGGTGATGATGAGTGGGTCGTAATGCGGTAGACGCACCTCGGACCCATCAGCTCGTTTGATTCTTGAAGACGGATCTCCGTAGCTTAGCGAGGCTATCTCCTTGCCTTCCTCTTCCTAGCATTCGAACCTAACGTGGTCGTTATGGTGTTCAAAATCCCGGTAGGTTGCGGCGGAACCATCTTCTCCTTGCCCTTCTTGTTCGGTCTGATGAGTCTTCTTCAGTCTTCCCTTTGCCTCGGGAAACTTCTTCGCCCGAGGCATCTTGAATACTCTCCCAGAGCCTTTCTTGATGAGGTGCTCTATGTACCTCTTGATTGATGGCACTGCTTCGGTGTCATGCCCGGTATCTCTGTGGGCCAGCGGTACTTGGGCGAATCACGCTTCGCCCCTCGGCATGGCCTGGGGCGATTGATACTCCGGTGCCGTGTCTCTGGAGGGCCGCGAGGATGCTAGTCCGGGACGTATTAAGGGGGGTGAAGCCCGAACTTCTCTCAAAAGTTCTCTTCTGTCCTCCCCAACTCCCCGGCTGCTTGACCGGCTGGCTTCTCGGGTTCTCCTTCCTCGGCTCTCGGTTATCCCTGGTGTCCTGCTTTCCCTCACGCTGAGACAACATTTCTTGAGCAATCATATGCTCCTGAGTAACAGCGTACATTTCCTCGTATTTGGTGAAGTTTTTTCGGGACAACTCGTAGGCGAGCGCGAATTCGGGATGAGAGCCTTCGTGAATGCCATGATCCGGATGTTGTCCGTTAGATCGGACGCGTGAACGGCTTCTCGGTTGAACCTTTCGACGAATTCCCGAATACTCGTTCGGTCTTTGCTTGATGTCAAACATTTGGATGGCCCTCTTGGCGATCTCTTGCATTCGATGAAGTGCGTCGTAAATTTGGTTGCTAGGTCCCCGAATGGCGACACCGAGTTCGGGAGCAACGAGTTGTACCAAGCCGAGGCCGGCCCTCGAGCCACTTCAAAGCATTTGCACAAGGCCGCCTCGTTAGCCCCTTTCAACTCCATCGCTCTCTTGTACTTGCGAACAAAGGCGTCGGGATCCCCGAACCTGGTACACTTCCAACGGATGAGGTAAATTAAATATCCGGGGCATCTGGCGTCCCGAATCCTGCTGGTGAACGGTCCTTCATCAGGGTCGTCCTCGCACTTAGGCTCGGGAATGCCCGAGTTTTTCTCGACCCGTTCCAGGCGATGCAGCAGTTGCCTGATCACATCGTCCCGAGGGTCCCCATGTACCAGTCTCTTCGCCCTTGATGATCGGTCTCTCTTGTACTCCCTCGGGGATCTCGGCGCTGTCGGCCTCGGCGATCCGGAGAAGCAACTTGCCGTGAGCCCGCTGCTGGCTATCACGGCCCGATCGATTATCTTTGTGATAAGCGCACATCACGAGGTTGGCTGGATAGAGCTATCTGGTCGTTCTGGTTTCTTCGCTCTTCTGAAGCACTACCCGCACGGCTTGGGCGAGATCGGGGTCCAAGTGCCGAATATCGCTTCGACGGTAGCTGGAGGTAGGACGTAGGGAGGTAGCTCCATTGGATGATTCCTCCGGGGAACCCCTATAGCTGGGATCGGCCGTGCGGCCGTTGGTGGAACCTTCTCCCTCCGGCCTTGACGATCGGGAACGGGAATGGCCCCCACGTTCAATCTGATTTTGGGGACCACCGCGGTTCCCATGACGGCGCCATTTGGTGGCAAATCGGTGCGCGTGATTGCCACGTTCGGTTTGACTTGCGGCGTTACGATATTGTGGAAGCCATTAGGTCGATTTTGTCTTGGGGGCACGGTTATCGAGGAATAGAGAGATTCTCGATGTGATTTGACGAGTCGCGTTGAGTAGTTGTTAAAAGTTACCCCTTTCGGTATGAATAGTGAATGTATTTATAGTCCCATGTTTCGATGGCATTATTGTAATATCCCAATGTAAGGTGATTATTCGTTTTAGGTCCTATATGCACTTCGGGAAGTATAGTTCGGGAACGTTCTCAATCTTTATTCGGATTATAAGTTTTTTTAATGGGGCCCTTGTTCCGGGCTTGTCCGTGGGCCTTTTGTTAGGCCTTTTATGCGTATTTGGGCCTGGCGGCCATCAACACCCAAAATCCAAACCCTCACTTAAGTTTAAGTGAAGAAATCTCTCAGACGATTGAAAGACTCAAGAATGAGTACATCGAGTATGAGAGAGAGAAAAAGAAAAGAAAAGAGAGAATAAAGGAGAGGGCTCTCCAAAGCCAACTGAGTGAAAAGAATGACGCACCCGGGCTTTCAACCAAACTCCCAGAAGAACTAACGATTTCATCTTCTCAACCTTGTAGTTCTTCTTTGGCTGTGCAGAAAAAAGGAGAGGCCGCGGATGCGCGAAGACTTGAAGATGGCGAAGGTGCCATGGCTTTGGAAGAAGGAAGAGCTCACGTGGGGGTTCCAACCGAGCCCACACTTGAGGAAAAGGCCACATCATTGCTGGGAGGCAAGAAAATATACGAAGAGGATCTACTCCTCCCTAACGTGGGAGAAGGTAATTTGCTTCCTTCTCCTAGCAGTGAAGGATATACGTCTGAGTGCAAATCCATGGCTTCCTTAAGTTTGCATGCTACGAACATAGGAGCTGAATCTGAAAGCATGCATCTCCTCGTTTCCGAGGTGAAGGGAAAGGGCGGATTGTCCATCTCTGAACCTCCTATTTGTGCTAAGGCTAGTCTTTGTGATTCACGCGAAGGCGTCTCTTTTATGACTAGCTTAGTCTCTTCTTCTTTGTCTTGGGAAGCACATGTGCATGTGGATTGCGAAGACAACGCTTCCCTTGACCCACCCCCTATCCATGAACAAAGGTCTACACTTTTAGACCGCATGCATTCCTCAGTATAAATTCATTGTTAATTGCATACAATACTCTAGGAAGCATGTCATGAATTTTATCGACTTTTGTTCATGATTACGATGCATATTGGAGTTATTATGCTCCCCATTTGTATGCATCGCCACCGCGACCCCCTAGTCTCCAGCGATGAGCTTTCATTCACTAACCCCTAATGTTACGTAAAAGTTTGTTGTGCTTGTTTCATTTACAGAAATTTCTTCCCTTTAGATTCGAGGACGAATCTTTTTAAGAGGAGGAATGATGTGATCATGAGAGCCGCAAGCAACAACAAAGTATCCCGGATGAAGAGGCGGGCGAATGAAGCTCGGAGCAACTCCGTGGTGAGGAGGTTCATAGGCTCAGCAGCTTTGATCCATGGTTCGGGCGATCACCGACCAGGAGAAGACAACGCCTCTGCGAGGACTCCTCGAGGCCTCAAGGCAAAGGCAAGGCTTCCCAAGCGATGAAATCCGGGCAATGGCGAAGCCCCTCGGGCGAAGCCATTCACGAGGAACCTCAAGGCAGACTGGACTTCATCATGCAAAGGCACCTAGGCGTTGGCGAGGCCCTTTGGCAAAGCCGCCTGTGCAGCCTCAAGGCGAGGCTAGGCTTCTTAAGCAAAGGCATCTCGGTGATGGCAAAGTCTTCTTCGCGAAGCCTCCGGGAGAAGGTGAGGCCTTTTGGCGAAGCCATCTCCGCAATGCTTCCGAGCGGCGAAGCCTTCGATGCGAGGCCTTCCAGTTCAGGCGGAGCCAGGCGAAGCCACCTATGCTCAATAAAGCGGCCGACCATCTCCAACCACTCCCATCCCATCTGGAACACTCCCTCCTTTCAAGCCGACACTTGGGAGTATTATATTGTTTACTTTAGCTTTTACCTTTTAGGATAGCATGCCTGATTAAGGCACTTTATACCTTTTAGCATACTGCGCATTTGTCGAGACTGTCCCCTCTCCCTCCTATAAAAGGGACAGTAAACTCTTTTTGTAAGGAGAAAAATATGTAAAGCTTAAGAAGGACAATTCCTTAAGCTCTGGTTCTCACCCCCTTGCTATTTTCCGCCATTCCCCTTGATAGATTGAATATCATCAAGTTTAATATCTAGTATTGCTCAATCTCGTAGTTGAGAGGTGCTAGATCTTCCATACTCCCGGGCTTATCGCGAGATATTGCCCAACCTCGTAGTTGGGAGGTGTCGTGGCCGTCTCTATCCTTCTTTGTTCAATCGACTCCACCGAGCTAGATGCGTGCCTCCGTGCGATCTCGCGGCCGCGTCAAGTGTACCCGTGATCGTATCGGTACCGAGCGAGTTTGAGCTGTTGATACCACTCTTGGAGGACCAAGAGTCCTACGGGGGAGATTGTTACACCCACCTGACGTTTTGTAATCTTCCGGCGAATGTCGGCGGAAATGTGAATTCTGTAATTTTTCAGAGTATGATTAATTATTGGAATTCAATGTTTGGGAGTGTATTTGGTGATAATTATAAGTGTTTTATGTATTGGATAACAATTTCTAAGTTCCGGGACATTTTGCGGAAAATTGGTTTCGGAGGGCAAAATGGTCACCGATGGGGAAAAAAATTTGGAAAAAGATATTTGTTGGATAATTAGTGTGGCTGCGAAATTGGCTGGTAGGAAGGGATGTTATTTTGTTATTTTTTGGTTAATTACATGAGATAATGTTAGAGATAAGGATGGTAGATATTTGGAGACAAAAGCTTACCATTTCTTACAATATCTCTACCCAATGCTTGCTTTGATAAGAGAACTTGTCCCCTCCCCTTTTTAACCTTTATTAACCAGCCTTATCTCCAGCTTCCAGCCATTTACTTCAGATTCATAACCTCTCCACACTTAAAGAAAAACAAAGTCTTTTGCAAACCTCTCTCCCTTTGCTGCCAGCAAAGTTGCACCTCTGTTCTTGGTCGATTCTGCTCTTCTACAGTCCGAATTAGCTCTAGTGGTAGTTAGACGATATCTTCCTTAACCTCTTGGCTTCAACTTTTATGAAGAGACCAAGGGCCAAAAGTCAAGGGAAGACCTCCAAATATGGGTTGCAAGAAAACGGGTCTGCTGTGATGTTGGTGCTGAAATTTCAAATCTGAAGTTTCGGGCCTTGAACCTTCAACAAGCCATCCTACCACTTCTTCTACCTTCCAAATCTGGTGTCTTCAAGGTGAGCTTGTGTAGTTAAAGTTTAATTTTCATGTGTATGGAAAAAACATGGAAAGAAGCTCACTTTGTTCATCTTTTTCTTGGACAAGTGCATGGTGTTTTGGGGTGACTATTGTTCCTACAGAAGCTTCATCAAGGAGTTGAGAGAAGTTCTTCAAGGTGAGGAACCTTTACGTTAAGATTTGTGGACTTTGGATGTTAGTTAAGTTCTGATCTTCAACTATGTTGAAGTTGGTAGCATTTTAAGCATGCTCTGTTCTTGAAGAATCATGAAACAACATGTTGCTGAAAAGTTGGTCTTGGCCGAATTCTTGAGTGAATGTTTGTTGAAGTTTTGTTGAAGATTTAAGAGTTAAAGTGTTGAAAAATGGAAGTACTTAAAGGTTTATGCATGAAAGTGTTAAGATTTGAAGTTTGGGTGAAATTTGGAAGAAAACCTGAAAATCATGCTCTTGGAAGAAATTAGTGTTTATGTGAATAGTGTTTTTGGTGATGAATAGTTGATTAAAACATGTTAAAAATGGTTTAACATGAAGGATTAAAAGTAAAATGACTAAAGTGTAAAATATGGAAAAGTTTGGGTAAAAGTGTAAACTTGGTAAATATGGAAGGATGTCACTAAGAATTGTGGAAACAAGGGTTTCTATCAAGTTCTGGATAAAATTGGACACTTGGTAAGTTTTGGGGCACTTTTGCAAGTTCTGAAAAGTTGAGGGACTTAGGTTGTAATTAAGGATAAATTCCCAACATTGGAACTTTAGTAAAGAAACTTAAGCTATGTACGTGTCTCGATTACGGCGATTAAATCTGCATTTAAGGATCTTGCTTGTGCGTCGAGAGGCCACGGTAGATATCCGATTTCTGTTGAGGTAAGGGGTTTAACTTCCTTAATGCGCATTAAATGCGTATTAGGTTAGTTAAGGGCTAGTACTCGGGTCGAGGGTGGGGCCCAGTGACTCCCTGGGCTAGTTACTAGTACGTAGTGGTTCGCAGGGTTTTATGGTTTTGGACTTGTATGTTTATTGGGGGTCGAAGACGGACCCATTCTGGTTTCTGTTAACGACGCATGGGGATGCCGGCCGGGCCGGGGAAGAACTACCCATGGTCGTGCCTTCTGTTATCTGTTCACGGCGCATGGAGATGCCGGCGGGGCCGGGGAAGATCTATCCATGGTTGTGCCCTCGATCGATGGGATTCTGTATACATGCATCTGCATATCACATCACGATATTTAGGGTTGCGTTATCTGTTAGAACATTGCACGCTAACCCTTTTGTGATGTGGACATCAGCCCCATTTTGTCAACAAGGGGCAACCATTCCTTCAAAGGGCCTGAAGGACCCTTGGCGAAGGCTCGGATGAAGAGGAAGCGACACTTTAGGCACCGGCGAAGCCCCAAGGCTAAGCCACGTCTACAAGATCTCCAGGAGAGGACCCTGAACGCCTTCTCCAAGCTAGGGCCAAGTTCCAAGACAAGGCCGTGCTTGCGAAGACCCATTGGCGAGGCCATGGTCCTTGGCGAACCCATGGCCATTGGCGAACCCATGGACCTTATGGGGAATCCATGGCCAATGGCGAACCCATGGCCCTTCGCGACCCCATGGCTCCTCCCGCGAGCCCATGGTTCATCGGCAAAGACCTTGTGCCACACTTCCAGATGCAAGCGAAGCCCCAGGTGTTCGCCAACCTGAAGAAGCCTCCCTACGCAAAGACAGGCGAACACTTCAACTTATGCAGAGGCCCTTCCTCCCATTTTCCCGCCAACTCCAATTCTGGGGAATTGGATGCCGTCAGAGCAGGTAGCCTACAATGTCACATCATCTGCCACCTCTCATTTCGCCCACCCTAAACCAAGGAAGCTGGTTCCCTTGTCCAGTCACTCATTAGTTTTCTTTTTACCATTCTCCTTCTATATAAGGAGCTTGTAACCATTGTAAACCCTAGAACTCATTTTGTAAGAACACATATTTGCTGAAATACGCATATTGTTCTTCTTGGGTCTCAAGTCTTGCTCCACCAATCCATTAGTGATCCATTGCAAGAGGATCCAATATAATACCTAGCATTGTTTGATCTCATAGTCAAAAGGTTCTAGGTCCCATTTTCCTTTCCCAGGCATTTTCAAGGGCATTGCCTCACCTCGTAGTGAGGAGGTTCCCTTGGCCGACTTTGTGTTCTTCGTTTTCTCCCTCTGTCTTCTTCTCCCAGTTTCTGGAGACCGCCTCCATCGAGCTAGATCCGAGCTCGTGATCACGAAACCCCCGTGATCATATCAGTTGGTATCAGAGCCAAAGCGCTCACTGGAGGTATCATACCGTATCAGTTGTTTAATTTCTTCAAGAAAAGCTTTTTGTTGTTCTTTCAAAAACTTGAAGAAAAGTTATCGGTTAATGATCTCTTGAGAGAAACCGAGTAGTTGTTATCCTTGTGTAAAGTTCTTAAAAGGTTTATGAAACTGTGAGTGACTTCGGATTTGAAAAGAAAAGAGTTTCCCTATGTGCAAAAGAACAAGAGTTTGCAGAAAAGAAAGATTTAAACCAGTTCATAAATTCTAAGAAAAGTTCATAAGTGTTCTTGAAGAGTTCATCACGAAACTCAAGTGAACAGTACTCACAGATCGAAAATAGTTTCAAAACCTGAACTTAAAGTGTTTATATTGGTGAAAAGCCTTTTCTATATCACTCCCAACTTCTTTCAACCACTAACCAACTTCAAAAGCTAGTTTCAAGTAACTAGAACTTTGTGCTTTACTTGTTTCGGACATTGCTAAGATTTCATTGGATATTCTTTGCGTGTTTGCATTTGATCTTAATAGAAGATTGGTGGTAAGTTTTGAAACTTGTGAGAACCATTGTGTTCTGAATACGAGAGAAGAGAGTAAACACTAAGGGAGTGTGGTAAGAATTCGCATTGCTGTCTACATGTGCAGAACTTGAGTATCATGGAATATTTGGAAGAGGACTGCTACCCGGAGTCGGATCCTTGTTACCAAGAGTCTGATTTCTGGGCGAAAGGAACCCTTGACCATACATACCAAGAGCACTACTCAGAGTACCCCAACGACCAAGAGACCTGGGCAGAACCAGCCCCATACTCTGAGTATGACCATTCCTACCCTGTTGCTCATAACCCCTACTACACTGCTGAAGACCCTACAGCAGACCCCTCCTACCCTGCTGTCCATGGATATTATTCAGGTTTAGACCCTGAACAATGGGTGGCGAACCCCTGCTATCGCCAAGATAACCCCCCTCATTGTCGCTACCCCAAGGCCCGGAGGACTTATCCCCCACACTCGCATTACTCCCCTATTCCGTCGTATCCTAGCTGTACGACGCCCAGTTTTGAGCCACCTCCCATTCGCAGGTCTCCGCCCTCCAACCGTCAGACAACGAGGGTCCCCACCTGCAAGAGTGCTTCGTCTCACCAATCACCTTCTAGCCAGCAGGGCGAAGCCACACGAAAAGAGCCTCAATACCCTTCACCTGCATTCAACAACCACCCTCCAACTTCTGCATTGGAACAGACCCTGATGCACAACCGCAAGGAAAAGTCTAGCTTCTCAACCATCCTTGATGAAATAAGACAACTTGTACTTGTGGCCCAGGACCAACTTTTGCAAGGACATAAGGAGGAAGTTGCAACTGATGGTAAGGTTGAGAGAAAAGTTTTGGTTTCACCGTTTCGTACCTACCCCCTTACGGTTTCTTTCGAGAACTCACCCCCATATTTGAAATATTTTCAGGGGATACGGGCAAACGACCTACAGAGTAGATTTCCGCGGTGCTCGTTCTGCACTTCATTTATTAGAGGTATATCTGTTTTGGGGGAAATTCTCGATAAGATCCCTTCGGTGTTTTTATCTTTATGATAAGTCGACGATCTTCTCTGTGTATGTTTAGCAGCAGCATCTAGTAGCGAGGTATAATTCCGCACTGTTGGCTCGGCTCTGTAGAAGTAGTGCATGTAGACACTCTAGTATTTTCATACTTTCGGTCTGTATTTTTTTATGGGAGTCTCCGACCCTACGCAGATGGCGGAACATCCACGGCCGGTATTATTCGGTCCGGTTTCTTTAATTTTACGCGTGATATCCTGTAAAAAACCACTAACGTGTCTCGGGTGCAGGTTTAGGACTAGTAAGACGTCTTAAAATCTGCAAACACGTAACAACCTTAAAACTGAAAGAAAAATGTTTTAAGGGACGGGTTTCGGGTCCACAACCTTTTAAGAGAAATTTCCGAGTTCACCCGCCGCCGAAACCTCCAACCGACGCTTCAACATATTTCCGGGGTGGTGGGGTGACAACTGTCCTCAACACAGTACTTTCAAAACGGAGTACAGGACCCTGCCCATACTCCGCTCTCAGGAGGAGGCATCTTGGTACACTACCCAAGCAAACGCGTCCTCGCGTCGCATCAGAATTACACAAGGCCTCGTAGGTCTCGCTCCCACGGTCTCCAGTATCGCCTTCGCAAGGTCTCACCCTTGTGGTCTCCAGTCTCGCCTGAGCAAGGTCTCACCCTTGCGGTCTCCAGTCTCGCCTTCGTGAGATCTCCAGCCTTCGCGGGTTGCCCTCGCGGTCTCAGGTCTCGCCCTTGCGATCTCACTCGCCTTCGCGGATCTTGCTGTCGCGGTCTTAACTCGCCTTCACGAGGACTCTCATGCCTATACTGGTCCCGTCCAGATAAGGCCCTTACACTCAGGTTCGTGCGACCCTCACTCCTTCTTTGGCTGTATTCTATCTGGGCCTCGCCCCTTGCAGCCTTCGCCCGCCACTTGCTCCACTAGGAGATAGACCACTTGGTCATCGACATCAAGCGGCCAATAAGGAGGTCAGCACGATCCTGGGAGATCTTCACCAGATTAATACGCCAGACAATCTCTGACAAACGAATCACTTAAGGCGGTTTGCTGAGATCTTCATCATCACAGCCGCCTTATCTCCAATCAGTCTGACACAGACTTATCTCTCCAAGTTTGACAGACTTGTCTCACAGCCTGTCCAAGGCTTCAACTGGGAGAGGCTCCTCCTGGCATCTCTCTATAAATAGAGAGATGTCCACCTTAAACTGGGTAAGCTACTACACGCCCCCCACTCCTCTCTTGCTACTTCTGAGTATTCTCTTTATCTTCGACAGATTACTCTGAACAGCAAGCTTGGAGCTCTCAAGAACATCATCACCATCAACCACTCATCTGAGATTCCGCCCCTGTTCTGGGAACGTGAATATCAACATGACACGAACATGGGTGACGAATCTGAAAGCACACATCCCCCACATCCATTGTTCGAATATATATATATATATATGGAACCTCCCATGATAACAATGAGCATGTTGAAAGTGACAAGTGCATAAATGAATTTAAACATTATCCATTTCCATGCGATGACACTTGCACTTTCCCATGCGATGACAATTGGTATGCCATTCAAGAGCATGAGTTAGAATGTGAAGAGATTGATGAGTCTAAGTCCATAACATATGATGATTTCTCTTCCTTGTATGATGAAGCTCTTGAATGTGATAGCTATGAACATGCATCTCATTCATCATTCGAGGTATCCGAAACCTACGAGAATTATCCTTCGGATGTTTAGCATAATTATTACCACGATGAGATGTATGTGCATGATGCATACCCCATGTCCCCCACCCCTAGTCAAGCATTCTCTTCAATGCATGATTCTGATTCCTTACAATTAGATGATGAGAATGAATGGCCTAGGCTTAATTTTGATCCCGGGATACATGAGAATGCATGCATGCCAATTTGCTACGATTTGAAGGGAGATGCCATGTTTAGTATGCTTAAAATGCATAAGCTTAAGAAATATTGTTTCACCATGTGTGCTTTAGCCATGCCATTCTTTAGTAAACATGAGCATCTTAGGAAAATTAAAGTTGGAACCATGTTTATGGTTGAGGTAAAGAGAAAGGGCGGATTGTCCATCTCATTACCTCTTGTTGGTACTAAGGCTAGTCTTTGTGCTCCACACTTTGATGTTTGCTTAATGACTAGCTTAGTTTTTCATTCTTTGTCTTGGGAAGTACATGTGCATGTGGTTTGCGAAGAAAATGCTTCCTTTGACCCACCCCCTCTCCATGAACAAAGGTCTACAATTTTTAGACCGCGTGTCTTCTTTGAGTATAAGTTCCTTGTTGATTGCATAAAATACTCCAGGAAGCATGTCATGAACTTTTATCGACTTTTGTTCATGTTCACGATGCATATTGGAGTTATTATGCTCCCCCATTGATGTGCATCGCCACCGCGACCCCCGAGTCTCCAATTGATGGGCATTCATTCACTAAACCTTAATGTTCTGCAAAGTTTGTTGTGCTTTTCTTCTTTGTAGGAATTTCCCCCTTTAGATTTGAGGATGAATCTTTCTAAGAGGGAGGGAATGATGTGATCATGGGATCCCCAAGCAACAACAAAGTCTCAAAGATTGAAGAGGAAGGTGAATGAAGCTCGGAGCACCCCTTTAGGCGAGGAGGTTCAGAGGGCCAGGCTGCCCAATCCATGATTCAGGCGATCATCTGACCAGGAGAAGGCAACGCCTCCACGCGAAGGCTCCACCCGAGGCCTCTAGGCGAAGGCTAGGCTTCCCTCATACGAAGCCTCCAGGCGATGGCGAAGCCCTCAGGCGAAGCCATTCCTGTGAAGCCTCAAGGCGAAGCCCTCATGCAAGCACCTCCAATGTGAAGTCTTCCAAGTGAAGGAAGGACCTCCATGCGAAGCTTCCAGGCAAAGGTGAAGCCTTTATGCGAGGCCATCTCTACAAAGCCTCCAGGCGAGGGCGAAGCCTTCAGTGCGAAGCCTTCCAGTTCAGGCGCGAAGGCTTCGCCCTCGCCTTGAGGCTTCGCAGAGATGGCTTCGCCTTGGGCCTTCGCCAAGGCTTCACCCTCACCTGGAGGCTTCGCAGATGGCTTCACCTCGGGTCTTCGCCAAGGCTTCACCCTCGCCTGGAGGCTTCGCGGAGATGGCTTCGCCTAAAGGCTTCGCCTTCGCCTGGAAGCTTCGCGGAGATGGCTTCGCCTCGGGCCTTCGCCAAGGCTTCGCCCTCGCCTGGAGGCTTCGCGGAAATGGCTTCAACTAACGGCTTCGCCTTTGCATGGAGGTCTTGCCTTCACTTTGAAGACCTCACGTTGGAGGTGCTCGCATGAGGGCTTCACCTTGAGGCTTCGCAAGAATGGCTTCGCCTGATGGCTTTGCCATCGCCTGGATGCTTCGCATGAGGGAGTCCTTGCCTTCGCCTAGAGGCTTCGCATGGAGCTCTCGCGTGGAGGCTTTGCCTTCTCCTAGTTAGGCGATCGCCTGAATCATGGATTGGGCAGCCTGGGCCTCTGAACCTCCTCGGCAAAAGGGGTGCTCCGAGCTTCATTCACCTTTCTCTTCGATCTTTGACCCTTTGTTGTTGCTTGAGGATCCCATGATCACATCACTATGAGTGAACAAGAGAGAAAACAAGAGTGCATCCCTTCGCCGGCCAAAACTAAGCATCTTAAGAAGGCACTCTTTGGGAATAAAACATGTTTCCTCATGGTTCCAACACATTGCATGCTAACTCTCGAAAATATAGCTTCTCTTCCTTCATATGTGCAGGAAGTGTTGAAGGAATTTGAGGAAGTATTCGATGAGCCGCGAAGCCTTCCCCCTATCGCGGCATAGAGCATCAGATAGACCTACTTCCGGGTGCGCCTTTACCCAACAAGGCAGCATACCGAACAAACCCCCAAGATTCCAAAGAGATCCAAACTCAAGTACGAGAATTGCTGGACAAGGGCTTCGTACGCGAAAGCCTTTCACCCTGCGCGGTGCCAGTCATACTCGTACCCAAGAGCGATGGCACCTGGCGCATGTGCATGGACTGCAGACCCATCAACTCTATGACTGTAAAGTATCGCCACCCTATACCTAGACTTGATGACATGCTAGATGAACTAAGTGGTGCTTGTGTGTTCTCAAAAATTGATCTTAGAAGTGGTTATCACCAGATTAGGATGAAGAAGGGTGATGAATGGAAAACGACATTCAAAACTAAAATTGGTTTATATGAATGGAATGTCATGCCCTTCGGATTATCCAATGTGTCACCCCACCGCCCCGGAACTGGCGGAAACGTCGTAGTTGCGGAGGTTGGAGGTTTTGGCGGCGGGTGATCGCTGATTTTTCTCTTAAAAGGGTGTGGACCCGAAACCCTTCCCTTAAAACATTTTTCTTTCAGTTTTAAGGTTGTTACGAGTTTGCAAATTTTAAGAGGTCTTACTAGTCCTAAACCTGCACCCGAGACACGTTAGTGGTTTTTACAGGATATCGCGCGTAAGATTAATAATGATGCAGGAAAATAAAGATACAGGCCGAGGAAGTTCCGCCCTCTACGTAGGGTCGGAAACTCCAACAAAATATACAGACTGATAGTATGTATGTACTAAAGTATCTACATGCACTACTTCTACAGAGCCGAGCCATAGTGCGGAATTATACCTCGCAACTAGACGCTGCTGCTGCTAAACACACACACAGAGAAGAACGTCAGACTTAACGAAAGATAAAAACACAAAGGGATTTTAACGAGAAATTCACCCAAACACAAATATAACTCAAAATAAAAGAAGTGCAGAACGAGCACCGTGGAAATCTAGTACTCAGGTAGTTTGCCCGGATCACTTGAAAATATTGTAAACATAGGGGGTGAGTTCTCGAAAGAACCCGTAAGGGGTAGGTACGAAAAGGTCAAACCAAAAGTTTGAAAACGTTTTTGCCTCGCACAAAGGGTTAGCGTGCAATGATCTAGCGAAATAGCAACCCTAATAAATGCTATGATATGCGAAACATGATGCTCGAAGTCCCGTCAGTTTGGGTTATGAGGTAAGCCCATACAAGTGGTCCCCGACCAGCGGCCTCTACGGCGGCTTGTTAAGCTCACGCCGATTATCGGGATCGAACCGCTTGGTACCGGCGAAAGGCGTACGACCGTAGCATCCTGGCTTGGCGGCGTCTGAACAAACAATGGGTATGATATGATCCTGAGGGGCCTCGAATCCACTCCGGGCCTTCCATTGGAGAAGTGAAGCGGATCTGTACTCATCAAGAGCTGGAGCAATGTACTTCATATTGAAGCCCTTTTCAAGAGGAGAAAAAAAGGCTTTTGAATCACCTCAATCGGAGTTCCAGAGCTCAAGTTATTCAGAAAATAGTAAAGTTCCGCGAGCCAAAGGCAATTTGAGGCACTTTGGCGAAGGCACTTTGGCAAAGGCACTTTGGCGAAGGCACTTTGGCGAAGGCACTTTGGCGAAGGCACTTTGGCAAAGGCACTTTGGCAAAGTCACTTTGGAGAAGGCACTTTGGCAAAGGCACTTTGGCAAAGTCACTTTGGAGAAGGCACTTTGGAGAAGCCCGATCATGCCTTTTGTATGTCCTTCCCATTTTCCCATAAAGCAATTTATGGAGAAATGGAAAGGATGGGAGTAGGCAACCTGCAACGTCACTTCCATCACCATCCCTTCCAATCCCTTAAATCAAGGATCTTTTGTCCCCTAACCCATACCTCCCATAAATGCCACACATGCTTCCTTCTACTATAAATGGAGGAGCTTTCTCTTGTAATAGGGAGAACCAATTTTAAAGAAAAGCTTGAGAAGGAAAATTCCTCAGGCCCCTTTATGGGTTCTCAAATCTTGCTTCGCCACTCCTCAGTGATCCCTGCAAGAGGATCCAATATAATACCTTGCATTGCCTCACCTCGTAGTGAGGAGGTTCTCGGTTCCATCTCCTTCCCAGGCGCTTTCAAGGGCATTGCCTCACCTCGTAGTGAGGAGGTTCCCTTGGCCGACTTTGTTCTTCCTTCGTGTTCTTCCTCTGTTTCGTTTCCATTCTTGCCGGAAACCGCCTCCTTCAAGCTAGATCCGAACGCGTGATCACTTACCCCCCCCCCGTGATCACATCAATTGGTATCAGAGCCATGCTGCTTGAGGGAGTTCGTTTGTGTTTTCTTCTCTCAACGGAACCATCGAGAAGTTGAAGAACAGAAAACCCATTTCTTCTCCTCCTCGTAAGTTCCAACCGTTGCCTCTGTATTTTCTTTCCCGGATTGTTAAGAAGCAGAAGAGAAGGCATCAACCCGTTCTGCTCAAACTTAGCAAGTCCGCCTCTGTGCCTTGGTTGCCCCTGTGATTTCTTTTCCCGGAGCTGTGGAGAAGCAGAGGAGACGGTGTCCGTTTGAGAAATTATACCTTGTATTGCCCAACCTCGTAGTTGGGAGGTGCATGGTGTTCAAAGACGGAATCCGGCATTTCTGTGAGCGAATACCCAGTATTGCTCAACCTCGTAGTTGAGAGGTGCTTGGTGCTCAACCTTTACAACTCCTTCCTTGTCGCCCCTGTATCTATGAATGTTATTATGTAATTTTAATTTTGTTGTACCGGGAGGAACTCTCACCTTGGATTCGAGGACGAATCCTTTTGAAGAGGGAGAGAATGATATGATCCTGAGGGGCCTCGAATCCACTCCGGGCCTTCCATTGGAGAAGTGAAGCGGATCTGTACTCATCAAGAGCTGGAGCAATGTACTTCATATTGAAGCCCTTTTCAAGAGGAGAAAAATGGCTTTTGAATCACCTCAATCGGAGTTCCAGAGCTCAAGTTATTCAGAAAACAGTAAAGTTCCGCGAGCCGAAGGCACTTTGGCGAAGGCACTTTGGCGGAGGCACTTTGGCGAAGGCACTTTGGCAAAGGCACTTTGGCGAAGGCACTTTGGCGAAGGCACTTTGGCGAAGGCACTTTGGCAAAGGCACTTTGGCAAAGTCACTTTGGAGAAGGCACTTTGGCAAAGGCACTTTGGCAAAGTCACTTTGGAGAAGGCACTTTGGAGAAGCCCCGATCATGCCTTTTGTATGTCCTTCCCATTTTCCCATAAAGCAATTTATGGAGAAATGGAAAGGATGGGAGTAGGCAACCTGCAACGTCACTTCCATCACCATCCCTTCCAATCCCTTAAATCAAGGATCTTTTGTCCCCTAACCCATACCTCCCATAAATGCCACACATGCTTCCTTCTACTATAAATGGAGGAGCTTTCTCTTGTAATAGACAGAACCAATTTTAAAGAAAAGCTAGAGAAGGAAAATTCCTCAGGCCCCTTTATGGGTTCTCAAATCTTGCTTCGCCACTCCTCAGTGATCCCTGCAAGAGGATCCAATATAATACCTTGCATTGCCTCACCTCGTAGTGAGGAGGTTCTCGGTTCCATTTTCCTGTCCCAGGCATTTTCAAGGGCATTGCCTCACCTCGTAGTGAGGAGGTTCCCTTGGCCGACTTTGTTCTTCCTTCGTGTTCTTCCTCTGTTTCGTTTCCATTCTTGCCGGAAACTGCCTCCTTCAAGCTAGATCCGAACGCGTGATCACTTACCCCCCCCGTGATCACATCAGCGAAGATGATTCCCCTTTTCTCGAACATAGTTCGGGCTTCCGAGTAGTCTCCCATATTATTGTGTTCGAGAAACTGAGGATGTAAATTCCTCCTTTTGTCTCGAACAATGTTCGTTCTTCTGAATCGTTTCCCGTACTATTGTGTTCGGGAAACTGAGTAGTTTTCCCGTACTAATGTGTTCGGGAAACTGAAGATGTTGATTCCTCCTTCTGTCTCGGACAATGTTCGGGCTTCTGAATCATTTCCCGTACTATTGTGTTCGGGAAACTGAGGATGTTGATTCCTCATACATCTCAAACAATGTTCGGGCTTCGAATCGTTTCCCGTACTATTGTGTTCGGGAAACCGAGGATGTTGATTCCTCCTTCTATCTCGAACAATGTTCGGGCTTCTGAATCGTTTCCCGTACTATTGTGTTCGGGAAACTGAGGATGTTGATTCCTCCTTCTGTCTCGAACAATGTTCGGGCTTCTGAATCGTTTCCCGTACTATTGTGTTCGGGAAACTGAGGATGTTGATTCCTCCTTCTGTCTCGAATAATGTTCGGGCTTCTGAATCGTTTCCCGTACTATTGTGTTCGGGAAACTGAGGATGTTGATTCCACCTTCTATCTCGAACAATGTTCGGGCTTCTGAATCGTTTCTGAGATTTTCTCATTCGGGATCTGCCACGGTTGGTATTCCCAACGGTTATTTTTTAATCGACGGTGGAGATCACATGTCGTTTGGCGGTTCATCTGCCTGATCTTTTCTATAAATGTTAGTTGAGCCTCACTTTCATTTGTATCTCTCAAGCTCTTCTCTCCTCACAATAAAATCACGACGGACAATCCCACGCTCCAGGAGGCTGTTAGTATCTTCAAGAGGTGGAGGACTGTTGAAGAATCTAATCCATAAGACTTTTTCCCCCCTTTCCTCGGAGAAACTACTTTGTCTGGGACGGTTACAAAGGTTCGTCCGCCGTCCATCAGTTCTACCGACTCCACCGTCGAGTTGTTGGCCTTGCTGTCGCCCGTCTTTTAATCTTCTTCCAGCTAGCCGCCTGTCTCCTCCGGCCATTTACCCGAGGTACATGAGAATGGCTCCTACTTTTCCCACCCCTTCTACTGTTCGTCCTTCAGGTTGCCTTTTAGAGACCAAGGCGAGATTCCCGAAGGTTGGTGGTCCGAGATAGAGAATTACCGGAGCAAAGGCAACTCCGGAGTTAATAAAAGAGTGGCAATCCACTCATTTTGTCCCGATGACGGTTCGTACTCGGGTTCCTTCTCCGGATTGCCGGGCGTATGAGCACAGGAAAGGCTGGTTGGTGATCTTTAAGGATCAAGCTGCTGTGCGAGCTCCGCTTCCCCGCACCCATTCGTTCGGCGGTGGCGGAATCCACGGGCTAGCCGTTAACCGCTTTAGCCCGAATACCTACCGCCACATAAACGCCTATCTCATTCTTTGTGCTCTGTTCGAGATAGAGCCAACCGTATCCACCTTCCTCCAGTACTATAAAGTAAATGTGATCCCGAGGAACTGTTTCTACTTCTTCAGTGCCCGGGGTCCTCCTACTATAAAATTCAGCTTCGTTTGGAACTTGCCGACCAGCCGCAAGGGATGGCATCGGGAATTTTTCTTCATGAAGCCTGATGCGTCATGGGGCTTGCAAACTGCGCAGAAGGTAGGAGGACTGCCGGACGTGCAGAATCCTCGGCGATTGCTAAAGGGGGCTGCCAAGGAGAATTACGACCGGTTCAACAATAAAATCCGGACCATTGCTCCTTGGTGCGGGGATGGACGAAGGAAGTCCTCCCTTTCCTTTGTCTTGGAGGCTGATTACTCAAGGGTCCTTTCTCACTTGGGTATTATCCAGGGGATTTGGGGAGTTGGGCATTCGGGAATCCCCCCTTCGACCCGGGACTTGGCCTTGGTGCACCGTCTTCGGGGCGAGACGTCCTTCGAAGACTTCAAGAAAGGTTTATATTGTTCTTGTTTATTTATGCATTCGTTTGGTATTAACTAATTCTTCCCCTTTTTGCAGAAATGGAGCCCGAGTTTGATCTCAGTGCCATCTTTCGGGACGCGAAGGAGAAGAAACCGAGCTCTAAAGCCGGTGGTTCGAGGCCCGCTGCAGCTGAGAAGAAGCGGAAGAGGGGTCCTTCGGTTGATGCTGAGGCTGGAAGTCAGCCTGCTGAAAAGTGTGCCGGGGAAGTTCCATCCCCGGTTCATATGGAAGGGCAGCCTACTCGGGATGATGTATATGATATGCTGCAGAACTCCCCCGAACGAATCAGGAGGGCTAGGGGGAAATTTGTAGCCTCGAGGATGACCGAGCAAAGCGCCCCGGAGGTCCCACCAATCGAGCTTCAACTAGGTAACCAGTTTGTGAAGTTACGCAATCTACCTTTTGGAACTTATTCGGAAATCTGTCCCGAATGTTCGGTGAAGACCCGCTGCATGACGTGGTTCGATCTCATTTTTGTACGTTAGGTCCGGACTGGAAAGAGTGCCGGGAAGAGAGGAGACGGATGCGGGGAGAAGCTCTCACAATTCGTGATGTGGACATCGCCCTATTTATGAGTTAAGAGGCAACCATTCCTCCGGAGGGTCTAAAGGGCCCTTGGCGAAGGCATGGACGAAGAAGAAGTCGCATTCTAGGCGTCGGCGAAGCCCCAGAGGCAAAGTCGTGCTCGCAAGGATCTTGGCGAACCCAGGCCCCATTGGCGAACCCTTGGCCTTTGGCGAAGTCATGGTCTTGGCGAAGCCATGCTCATTGGCGAACCCATGGTCCTTGGCAAAGACCCTGAACAATACTTCCAAACGCAAGTCAGGCGACCCCCTTCAACTTGTGCAGAGGCCCTCTTTCTCCCATTTCCCGCCAAACTACAATTCCTGGGAAATTGGGAGCCGCTAAAGCAGTAGTCTACACAGCCTACACTGTCACCTCGTCTGCCACCTCTCAATTCGCCCACCATAGAACCAGGAAGCTGGTTCCCTTGTCCAGTCATTCATTATTTTCCTTTACCATTTTTCTTCTATATAAGGCAGCTTGTAACCATTGTAAAGGCAGAACATATTATTGAATTTAAGAATTCGGCTGAAAACACTTCCGGGAAGTTGTTGGCTTTTGTGTTCTCATTTCTTGCATTCCATCTCCTTAAGTGATCCGTGCAAGAGGATCCAACATAATATCTAGTATTGTTTGAACTTGTATTCAAAAGGTGCTAGATTCCATCTTCCTTCCTAGGCATTTTCAAGGGCATTGCCTCACCTCGTAGTGAGGAGGTTCCCTTGGCCGAAACTCTGTTTTCCTTCGTTTCTTCCTCTGTTTCGTTTCCATTCTTGCTGGAAACCGCCTCCTTCGAGCTAGATCCGAGCGCGTGATCACTTACCCCCCCCGTGATCACATCAGTTGGTATCAGAGCCAAAGCGCTCATTGGAGGTACCGTATCAGTTGTTTGTTTTCTTCAAGTAAAACCATTGCCTTCTTTCTTACGCTTGAAGAAAACGTTTTGTTGTTGTTCAAGAGAAACCGAAAACAGTTGTGTTTGTGCGCTGTTCATGTGACTAGAGCAAAAGTGCATATCTGAATGCCGAACATTGAAGTTGTGTGAAAAGAGAAGTGGTTTCGGATTTGTTGTGGAGAAAGTATCATCTTGTGTTGTTTAAGAGCAAAAGAAAAGGTTGTTGAAGAAAAAGAAAATGATGAACAAGTTCATGTGTTCTTGAGTGTTCTTGGTATTCTTGAGATGTTCATATGAAGTTCATACCAAACTCATATGAATAGTACTTTTGATCCAAAAATATTTTATGAACTTGCACAAAAGGTGTTTGTGCTTATAAAGAGCCTTTTCTACCTCACTCCTAACTTCTTTCAACCCCCACCTCACCTTCAACTCTCAAAAGCTAGTTGCTAGTAACTAGTTATCTTTGTGATTTGCAAGTTTCGGATTTCACTAGAGATTATTGCTTGTTCCTACTTGTATGTTTGCATTTGATCTGAAGTTGAGTGTGATCAAGTTAAGAGAATTTGTGAAAGCCTTGTGTGGAGAATCAAGAGTGAAACCGTGTGTCCCTAATCACAAATGGAGTGCTCACCTAAGACACGTGAGGAGACTTGAGTGGAACTAATTTTATTGTCTAAGTGTGTAGGTGTGCCAAATGGAGGAAGAAAACCTGCATTTCATTGGTTTTCATCCCTTGAAAGGGAGGCGCAAACTTGAAGATGACTTATGGCAATGGATCGAGGAATTGGAATACCACTTTTGGTATTATCAATTTCATAAAGAAGAGAGGATAGACCTTGCCATAAGGTGTCTAAAGGGAGAAGCCAAAAGATGGTGGCGACAAGATTTCGCTCAAAGAGAGCACTACAATGAAGCCTCCATTCGAACTTGGAGCGGATTGAAGAGGCTGCTAGTGGAAAGATATGGTTCACCTCGAGAAGAGCCACCCTCCCCGTTCCACTCCCAAACAAGAAGGTCCCCTCTCGGCCTACATCCTCCACCCACATTCGAGCCATAGTCGGAGGAGACCGAGCCCCACACCTCCACAAACACTATCGGCCGAGCCATGTACTCCACCGCCCAACACTTGCACCACCCAAACTCCTTCCCCAAACCCAAGTCCTCGCCAAGATTCAAGTGAAGATCTTTCTCAAATGATTGAGAATCTGAAGAAGGAGTTTGAAGAATATGAGAGAGAGAAAAAGAAAAAGAAAGAGAGAAGAAAGGAAAGGGCTCTCCTTAGCCAAACAAGTGAAAAGGATCTTGCACCCGAGCCTTCAACCAATCTCCAAGAAGAATTAACCATTTCATCTTCTAAATCTTGTTATTCTTCTTTATTTGTGCAAGAGTTTGAAGGAGAGACGGACACGGATGCGCCATGCCTTGAAGAAGAAAGATTTTCGGTTTCAGAGGAGGATCCTCCCTCCCCTAACTTGGGGAGAGGTAATTTATCCTTTTCTTTTGATGGTGATAGTAAACATGCTTGTGATGCTTTATCGCCTTCGCATGAACATAAGCATGACATTAATGAGGAGAATGCTTTGAATGAACTTATGCCTGCTTCCATGAATGAGGTATTACCCTTGGACGAGGATAGTGAGCCTAATGACTTGTGCGACCAGTCTGATGATACATCTTCTTTTCAGTATGAGCCTGAAGAAGAAATTAGTGAGGGTAGGGAGGCATATACTATTTTCTTCCTCATGATTGGTTTAATGAGCATAATTATTATCATGATGAGATACATGATCATGATTCCTATTTTTTGATCATAAGAATGAAAGGCCTAGGCTCACATTTGACCCCGGAATACTAGAAACTGAGCGTAAGGTAGAAGTGAAGAGAAAGGGCGGATTGTCCATCTCAAATCCTTCGAACCATTTTTGGGACTTTGATGTTTACCGCTTTAGTCCACTAACCCTTAATGCCTCTTCAAGTTTATTGTGGTGTCTTAAGATTTGTAGGGACAATTTCCTTATGAATCCGAGGACGGATTCTTCTTAAGATGGAGGTTATGATTTGGACATCTCCCATTTTTATGAGTTAAGAGGCAACCATTCCTCCAGAGGGTCTAAAGGGCCCTTGGCGAAGGCATGGACGAAGAAGAAGTCGCATTCTAGGCGTCGGCGAAGCCCCAAGGCAAAGTAGTGCTCGCAAGGATCTTGGCGAACCCAGGCCCCATTGGCGAACCCTTGGCCTTTGGCGAAGTCATGGTCTTGGCGAAGCCATGCTCATTGGCGAACCCATGGTCCTTGGCAAAGACCCTGAACAATACTTCCAAACGCAAGCGAAGCACGTGTGCTCGCCAAGCGAGGAGGAGGCTTCCATACGCAAGTCGGCGACCCCTTCAACTTGTGCAGAGGCCCTCTTTCTCTCATTTCCCGCCAAACTACAATTCCTGGGAAATTGGGAGCCGCTAAAGCAGGTAGTCTACACAGTCTACACTGTCACCTCGTCTGCCACCTCTCAATTCGCCCACCATAGAACCAGGAAGCTGGTTCCCTTGTCCAGTCATTCATTATTTTCCTTTACCATTTTTCTTCTATATAAGGCAGCTTGTAACCATTGTAAAGGCAGAACATATTATTGAATTTAAGAATTCGGCTGAAAACACTTCCGGGAAGTTGTTGGCTTTTGTGTTCTCATTTCTTGCATTCCATCTCCTTAAGTGATCCGTGCAAGAGGATCCAACATAATATCTAGTATTGTTTGAACTTGTATTCAAAAGGTGCTAGATCCCATCTCCTTTCCCAGGCATTTTCAAGGGCATTGCCTCACCTCGTAGTGAGGAGGTTCCCTTGGCCGACTTTGTTTCCTTCGTGTTCTTCCTCTGTTTCGTTTCCATTCTTGCTGGAAACCGCCTCCTTCGAGCTAGATCCGAGCGCGTGATCACTTACCCCCTCCGTGATCACATCAGTTGGTATCAGAGCCAAAGCGCTCATTGGAGGTACCGTATCAGTTGTTTGTTTTCTTCAAGTAAAACCATTGCCTTCTTTCTTACGCTTGAAGAAAAACGTTTTGTTGTTGTTCAAGAGAAACCGAAAACAGTTGTGTTTGTGCGCTGTTCATGTGACTAGAGCAAAAGTGCATATCTGAATGCCGAACATTGAAGTTGTGTGAAAAGAGAAGTGGTTTGGATTTGTTGTGGAGAAAGTATCATCTTGTGTTGTTTAAGAGCAAAAGAAAAGGTTGTTGAAGAAAAGAAAATGATGAACAAGTTCATGTGTTCTTGAGTGTTCTTGGTATTCTTGAGATGTTCATATGAAGTTCATACCAAACTCATATGAATAGTACTTTTGATCCAAAAATATTTTATGAACTTGCACAAAAGGTGTTTGTGCTTATAAAGAGCCTTTTCTACCTCACTCCTAACTTCTTTCAACCCCCACCTCACCTTCAACTCTCAAAAGCTAGTTGCTAGTAACTAGTTATCTTTGTGATTTGCAAGTTTCGGATTTCACTAGAGATTATTGCTTGTTCCTACTTGTATGTTTGCATTTGATCTGAAGTTGAGTGTGATCAAGTTAAGAGAATTTGTGAAAGCCTTGTGTGGAGAATCAAGAGTGAAACCGTGTGTCCCTAATCACAAATGGAGTGCTCACCTAAGACACGTGAGGAGACTTGAGTGGAACTAATTTTATTGTCTAAGTGTGTAGGTGTGCCAAATGGAGGAAGAAAACCTGCATTTCATTGGTTTTCATCCCTTGAAAGGGAGGCGCAAACTTGAAGATGACTTATGGCAATGGATCGAGGAATTGGAATACCACTTTTGGTATTATCAATTTCATAAAGAAGAGAGGATAGACCTTGCCATAAGGTGTCTAAAGGGAGAAGCCAAAAGATGGTGGCGACAAGATTTCGCTCAAAGAGAGCACTACAATGAAGCCTCCATTCGAACTTGGAGCGGATTGAAGAGGCTGCTAGTGGAAAGATATGGTTCACCTCGAGAAGAGCCACCCTCCCCGTTCCACTCCCAAACAAGAAGGTCCCCTCTCGACCTACATCCTCCACCCACATTCAGAACCATAGTCGGAGGAGACCGAGCCCCACACCTCCACAAACACTATCGGCCGAGCCATGTACTCCACCGCCCAACACTTGCACCACCCAAACTCCTTCCCCAAACCCAAGTCCTCGCCAAGATTCAAGTGAAGATCTTTCTCAAATGATTGAGAATCTGAAGAAGGAGTTTGAAGAATATGAGAGAGAGAAAAAGAAAAAGAAAGAGAGAAGAAAGGAAAGGGCTCTCCTTAGCCAAACAAGTGAAAAGGATCTTGCACCCGAGCCTTCAACCAATCTCCAAGAAGAATTAACCATTTCATCTTCTAAATCTTGTTATTCTTCTTTATTTGTGCAAGAGTTTGAAGGAGAGACGGACACGGATGCGCCATGCCTTGAAGAAGAAAGATTTTCGGTTTCAGAGGAGGATCCTCCCTCCCCTAACTTGGGGAGAGGTAATTTATCCTTTTCTTTTGATGGTGATAGTAAACATGCTTGTGATGCTTTATCGCCTTCGCATGAACATAAGCATGACATTAATGAGGAGAATGCTTTGAATGAACTTATGCCTGCTTCCATGAATGAGGTATTACCCTTGGACGAGGATAGTGAGCCTAATGACTTGTGCGACCAGTCTGATGATACATCTTCTTTTCAGTATGAGCCTGAAGAAGAAATTAGTGAGGGTCAGGGAGGCATATACTATTTTCTTCCTCATGATTGGTTTAATGAGCATAATTATTATCATGATGAGATACATGATCATGATTCCTATTTTTGATCATAAGAATGAAAGGCCTAGGCTCACATTTGACCCCGGAATACTAGAAACTGAGCGTAAGGTAGAAGTGAAGAGAAAGGGCGGATTGTCCATCTCAAATCCTTCGAACCATTTTTGGGACTTTGATGTTTACCGCTTTAGTCCACTAACCCTTAATGCCTCTTCAAGTTTATTGTGGTGTCTTAAGATTTGTAGGGACAATTTCCTTATGAATCCGAGGACGGATTCTTCTGAAGAGGGAGGGTATGATGTGGACATCGCCCTATTTATGAGTTAAGAGGCAACCATTCCTCCGGAGGGTCTAAAGGGCCCTTGGCGAAGGCATGGACGAAGAAGAAGTCGCATTCTAGGCGTCGGCGAAGCCCCAGAGGCAAAGTCGTGCTCGCAAGGATCTTGGCGAACCCAGGCCCCATTGGCGAACCCTTGGCCTTTGGCGAAGTCATGGTCTTGGCGAAGCCATGCTCATTGGCGAACCCATGGTCCTTGGCAAAGACCCTGAACAATACTTCCAGACGCAAGTCAGGCGACCCCCTTCAACTTGTGCAGAGGCCCTCTTTCTCCCATTTCCCGCCAAACTACAATTCCTGGGAAATTGGGAGCCGCAAAAGCAGTAGTCTACACAGCCTACACTGTCACCTCGTCGCCACCTCTCAATTCGCCCACCATAGAACCAGGAATCTGTTTCCCTTGTCCATTAATTCATTATTTTCAATTACACTTTTTCTTATATATAAGGCAGCTTGTAACCATTGTAAATGCATATCATATTCTTGAATTTAAGAATTCGGCTGAAAACACTTCCGGAAGTTGTTGGCTTTTGTGTTCTCATTTCTTGCATTCCATCTCCTTAAGTGATCCGTGCAAGAGGATCCAACATAATATCTAGTATTGTTTGAACTTGTATTCAAAAGGTGCTAGATTCCATCTTCCTTCCTAGGCATTTTCAAGGGCATTGCCTCACCTCGTAGTGAGGAGGTTCCCTTGGCCGAATCTGTTATTTCCTTGTTTCTTCCCCTGTTTCGTTTCCTTTCTTGCTGGAAACCGCCTCCTTCGAGCTAGATCCGAGCTCGTGACACCTTTTCGTACCCCAATTCTACGGGCTCCGCACCTTCTTTGATCAAGAGTTTGAAGAAGGGACGGCACTTATCTCCATAGCGAGATATAAAACGACCGAGGGCCGTGATCTTCCCGAGGAGTCTCTACGTCCTTTATCGATGAAGGTGTTCTCACGTTTAGGAGAGCTTCGATCTTTGCGGGGTTCGCATCGATGCCGCGCTCGGACACCATAAACCCGAGAAATTTCCCGGACGTTACTCCGAAAACGCACTTATCCGGGTTCAATCGTATTCCATACTTTCGGATCTGCCCGAACACTTCTTCAATATCGCGGATTAGATTTTCTTCCTCCTTGCTTTTGATGATGATATCATCAACATAAACCTCGAGAATTCGTCCTATCTGTCCGGAGAATACCTTGTCCATCAATCTTTGGTAAGTTGCTCCGGCGTTCTTCAGTCCGAAGGGCATTCTCGTATAACAGTGCGTCCCGGCGTCGCTTATGAAGGACGTCTTTTCTTCATCTGCCGGGTTCATTCTTATCTGATGATACCCACTGTAAGCATCAAGGAAAGAGAGCCTCGCGTGTCCGGCCGTGGAATCCACAAGCCTATCGATCGGAGGGGTTGGGTATGAATCCTTCGGGCAAGCATCGTTCACATTGGTAAAGTCGATGCACATGCGCAACTTATCGCTATCCTCTCGGGTTGCCACCACGGGATTGCTTAGCCATTCGGGATACGATACTTCCCTTATGACTCCCGCATCGAGGAGTTTCGAAATTTGTTCTTTGATGAAGGCCCTTTTGAATGGAGCGTTATTTCTTTTCTTCTGCCTTATGGGTCTTGAATTCGGATTGATGTGCAGGCTGTGTTGTATCACCTTCGGGTCGATCCCGGGCATGTCACTCGGAGAGTAGGCGAACAAATCTTTATTCATTCGAAGCAAGTTTACAAGATTTTCCTTACTGCCCTCGGGCAAGTCTTTTGTTACACCCACCCCGACGTTTTGTAACTTTCCGTGAGTGTCGACTGAATTTCTAATTCTGTAAATTATCGGAATAACATTGGGTTATGATAATTTATCAAAATTCACTGTTGGATGTGATTTTGGTGTTGTTTATAAGTGTTACAAGTGTTGGACGATTTTCGGTGATAAATGTTAATTTTGGAAGGAATTCGAAATTCCAAAAGTCGGGATTGACCAGTGTTCAGTCAAACATTTTTAGTAAATCGTACAGGGATCCAAATCAAGATCTGTAAATTTCTACTTAAACTAGACACACAGGGCTACCTTCATGTAAATTTTCATGATTTTAGGGCTGGTGGTTTGGTGAAGTTTATTTTTACAAGTTGGTACAAAATCTGCCAAGTGTAATTGGAGAAGGTTGAAGAAGTTTGGGGTTGGGCTACCTTTGGGCTGCCGAAAATCCTTGGAAATTAAGCCCATTTGGGACTTCTATATTTCAGATTTTGTTATCCCATTTATGTTGTTTTTATGGGAAAAAGGATTTAAAAGAAAAGAAATAGGAAGAAAAGGAAGCAATAATGGGAGATGGAGTAGAAACCCTACCTTATGCCCATACCTCTCTTACACATTCATCATGCTTGTGTCATAATCACACATATCTCTCTTCCCTCACCATTTGGGCCGAATTCTCTCTCATTTTTTGGCTAAAATTTCATTTTCATTTCTCTCCCAAAATTCAAGTCTTGAAAATTGAAAGAAAGCTTTCTCTTTCTTCTCTCTCTCTCTCTCCTCATGAACTTTGCTTGTGTTCTTGAGTGTTCTTCAAGTGTTCTTGAGTGTTCTTCACTAATCAAGAACTAATCCTCTCCTAGATCCTTAATCAAGGAAGATTAAGTAAGGTAATGGTGTTTGTTCATCACTAATCAAAGATGATTAGTGTTCAACTTCAAGCACTAATTCTTCCCCTCTTTTCTTGCCAAGGCCGATTTTAGAGGAGCTTCTTGGAAGGGATTTTTCTTCAAGTGTTCATCAAGGATCAAGTGTACAAATATCAAGTTCTTGAAGAGATTTAAGTGGTAAGGATACTACTTAGTTGTGTGGTTAAGTTCTATGGAAAAGAACTTTGAAAATAACCAATCTTTCCCACTTTTCTAGGTTGGCCGAATTTTTGAGAAGAGATTTGGACAATCTCTCAAGTCATCTTGCAAAGGTAAGGTGATCTTTGAGTTTATGGAAAGATTTGGAAGCATGTTCATGAAGAAAGTATGTTGTGTTGACTTGAGCATGAGAAAGCATGAGTTTCTTGATGTTTTGTTGAAGATTTATGTGTTAAAGTGTTGAAAAATGGAAGTATATAAAGGTTTATGCATGGAAGTGTTAAGTTTTAAAGTTTGGGTGAAGATTGGAAGGAAAACCAAAAATCAAGATTTTGGAAGAAAATTTTGTTTGCTGTGAATAGTGTTTTTGGTGATGAAAAGTTGGTTAAAACATGTTAAAAATGGTTTAACATGAAGGATTAAAGGAAAAATGACTAAAGTGTGAAGTTTAGAAAATATTTGGGTTGAAATGGAAGTTGGGCCGAAAATATGGGCTTGGGCCGAAATTTGGGAAATAATGGATAAAGGTTGACTTTTTGACCAAGTTGACTAAACCGGGGAAAATTGACCTTTTTATGAAATTGGGGTACTTTTGCAAGTTCTGAAAAGTTTGAGGACTTAGGGTGTAGTTAAGAATAAATTCCCATCACTTGAAACTTTAGTGAAATAACTAAAGTTATTTATATATCTTCGATTCTTTAGCATTAGATTTCTGCGTCTTCCGGATACCGCTTGTGCGTCGTGGGGCCACAGTAGATATCCGTTTTCTGTCGAGGTAAGGGGTTTAACTTCCTTAATGCGCATTAAATGTGTATTAGGTTAGTTAAGGGCTAGTACTCGGGTCGAGGGTGGGGCCCAGTGACTCCCGGGGCTAGTTACTGGTACGTAGTGGTTCGCAGGGTTTTATGGTTTTGGACTTGTATGTTTATCGGGGTCGAAGACGGACCCATTCTGCTTTCTGTTAACGACGCATGGGGATGCCGGCCGGGCCGGGGAAGAACTACCCATGGTCGTGCCTTCTGTGATCTATTCACGGCGCATGGAGATGCCGGCGGGGCCGGGGAAGATCTATCCATGGTTGTGCCCTCGATCGATGGGATTCTGTATACATGCATCTCGCATATCACATCACGATATTTAGGGTTGCGTTATCTGTTAGAACATTGCACGCTAACCCTTTTGTGCAGCAAATGTTTTAAAAGTTTTGGTTTGACTGTTTGTACCTACCCACTTACGGGTTCTTTCGAGAACTCACCCCCCATATTTGAAATATTTTTCAGGGGATACGGGCAAACGACCTGCTGAGTAGGTTTCCGCGGTGCTCGTTCTGCACTTCTGTTATTTTGAGGTATATTGGTGTTTGGGGGAATTTCTCGTTAAAATTCCTTCTGTGTTTTTATCTTTATGATAAGTCTGACGATCTTCTCTGTGTATGTTTAGCAGCAGCAGCATCTAGTAGCGAGGTATAATTCCGCACTGTTGGCTCGGCTCGTAGAAGTAGTGCATGTAGACACATTAGTGCATACATACTGCCGGTCTGTATTTTATTTTGTGGGAGTTTCCGACCCTACGCAGAGGGCGGAACTTCCTCGGCTTGTATCTTTATTTTCCCGCTTCTTTAATCTTACGCGCGATATCCTCAGAAACCACTAACGTGTCTCGGGGGCAGGTTTAGGACTAGTCAGACGTCTTACAATCTGCAAACACGTAACAACCTTAAAACTGAAAGAGAAATGTTTTATGGGAGGGGTTTCGGGTCCACAACCTTTTAAGAGAAATTTCCGAGTTCACCCGCCGCCGAAACCTCCAACCGACGCTTCCGCATTTTTTTCCGGGGCGGTGGGGTGACAATTTGGTATCAGAGCTTAAGGTTAGAGTTAGGAATGGTTAGACTACCCGACTTAAACAACACTACTAGTTCTGGGGTAATTTAAATAAAAGCGTAGCTAACTTTTACTAAAATTATTCTTGAACTTTAGGTATGTTTAGGGTTGGTTAGTTAACACCAGAACCTAGCATAATCAAAACTCAATGAGTGGTTAAACAGTATCGCGCTTTGACAATTCATGAAGGATATGGATTGTTATTTTCTCTCAAAGTAGGCAAGCAAAGGAATTGCTGCTGAAATTTTCGTTAAACATGCATATCATCTACACTACTGAGCCATTAGGAGTCTGCTGTTTGCTAACATAGAGATTAACGTTATTTCCATATATTTTGTTGGGAATTTCAGATGGTACGTACGAGGCACGATCGCATTACTGCACCGACATTTCCGACCCCTCTCCCCGATAATGGTCGCGTCAACCTTGTGGACACATTGGGTCGATTCGCACCCTTCCGAACGGTGTGTTTGCCTGCAGATATTGCATCCGACCATGAGAGCGATGGCGATTTTTCGACGCCGATCGCTACACCCCGACACGGAGACCACTTATACCGCTTTCCCGACGCTACCGTCGTACTCCCTTTCGGAGGACATTCAGCCTCGTGTTTCGGGGTAGACCCCACACCAGGAGGACTAGGGCAGCGGTCAGCCCCGCCGCCCTAGACAGATACCCGCTGTGCTCGGGTAGAGCGTTCATTGATCGGTCGTCGCCGACCTAGAGACGACACTGATTCCGATTCCGGGGACATCAGAGAGATCCCGAGGCCACGTACTGAGAGCAGTGTAGGTTTTGATGAGGTTAGAATGATGGAACGCCTGCAGCGTTTCAACCCGCCCCGGTTTTCGGGTAGATCTGGACCTGATACACCGAGACTTGGCTGACCGATATTGGGCGTCTTCTACACCGACTTCACTTGCCATCCGAGGAGATGGTTTCTCTGGCTACCTTCTATCTGAGAGATGCGGCGCACAATTGGTGGCAGGGAGTGGCCAGAGGCAGAGCGATGCAGTATGCAGGGCTGAGACGTGTTGATCCGGTGATGACTTGGGAGGAGTTCTCACGTCTGTTTCATGAGCGATGGCTGGGCTACGCCATCCAGGAGCGTCGTCGACCGAGTTTGATACACTTACCTGGGTAGCCGGACTGTGATCGAGTACGAGGTGGAGTTTAGCCGGCTTATCCGTTATTCCTCGTTGTTCGACTCCTCGGAGCGGAGAAGACCAGAGATTTATCGGGGCTTGCGCCACGCATCGTGGGACATTTGATTGCACTCGCATCTCGACTATCACGAGGCCATTCGAAGGCCCTACCGCTGGAGACGGAGATGACCGGGCAAGGGTTACACCTTCCCGACCCCAGAGTGGCGGGAGACCTTCAGGCCAGCAGGGCCGAAGACAGCAGCCCGGACCGAACAGACCGGGACAGAGCAGACCGAGCGGGTTCGATAGGGGCAAGGCCCCCATTACTGAGTTCCCAGTCTGCCGGGAATGTGGCCGACGCCACGGAGGACAGGTTTGCTTCTGTGGCTCGAGGGCAGTGCTTGAGATGTGGAGCGAATGACCACTGGGTCAGTGATTGCCTAGTGACTCAGGCACCTGGAGCTAGGGTTCATCCGGGAGGACCACAGCGGAATCAGATCAGGGCCGGTCAGGGCCGAGGCTTTGCTCAGGGGGGCTTGAGAGCTCCACCACAGAGACCACTTATTACAGCACCGCCGGTACAGCGGACAGTTCAGCCAGCACGGGTCTACCAGTTGGAGCAGGGCGGTACTTCGCAGCAAGGAGCATTAGCAGGTATCATCCTTTTAAATAATGTACCTGTTAATGCACTTTTCGATATTGGCGCTTCAATTTCTGCTAATTCTCCGAAATGTGCGACATCTCAGACTTTGCCTATCGCCCACACGGCAAGTGTAGTCATGGTACGCACTGCTGGTGGGATGCGATTGTATTCGAATGAGATTGCTCAAGAATGCATATTTAGTATCTGGCGCCATCGATTGAGTCCGAGTTATCGATTTTGGATACGCCCAAGTACGATATTATTCGGGATGGATTACTGTCGCGACATGATGTGAGGATTGATCGTGCCAAGCGGCAAATTCGATATCCGGGAAGTCATACAGATTGGCTATCCACCGAAACCAAAGTGGAGCAGAGCATGGAGCCGAGCGCCTCGGAGCACATTCCAGTAGTGGATGAGGAGGAGTACTTCGGCCTTAACACTACAGGTACGCGCACAGAGTTAGACAAGATTCCTGTAGTTCGTTATTTTCCTCATGTTTTTCCGGAAGAGTTACCGGGTATGCCTCCGGAGCGGGAGATCACTTTTGGGATTCAAGCATAAATGGGATCAACTCCGATCTCCATCCCTCCCTACCGGATGCCGATTGTGGAGTTAGCTGAACTGAAGAAGCAGCTTGATGAGCTTCTGGAGAAGGGATTCATCCGCCAGAGTACTTCACCGTGGGAGCCCCAGTGTTGTTTGTTAAGAAGAAGGATGAGACTCTCAAACTTTGCATCGACTATCGGCAGCTGAATGCCATCACTGTTAAGAATAAGTATCCAATACCCAGGATCGATGATTTGTTTGACCAGCTCGGGGAGCTAAGGTTTTTTCAAGATCGACTGCGGTCCGGGTACTTCCAACTACGCATCAGTGGAAGAAGATATTCCCAAGACAGCTTTTCGTATTCGGTATGGGCATTACGAGTGTACCGTAATGCCATTTGGTTTGACGAATGCACCAGCTGCATTTATGGACATGATGCACCGAGTATTCCGCCCGTACCTAGATTCCTTTGTGATAGTCTTCATCGATGACATTCTTGTCTATTCTCCCGATGAGGAATCACATCAAGGACATCTGAGAACCGTATTGAGACCCTTGCGAACAACCACTGTACGCTAAGTTCTCTAAGTGCGATTTCTGGTTGCGGGAGGTATCTTTTCTGGGTCACATCGTCGGGGAGCATGGTATATCCGTGGATCCAGAGAAGACCAAGGCGCTTGAGGAGTGGAGGCAGCCACGGACTGTTAAGGAGATACGGAGCTTCCCGGGTTGGCAGGATATTACCGCAGATTCGTACTCAGATTCTCCATACTTGCATCACCACTTACTCGGTTGACCAAGAAGGGTCAGCCGCTTGTCCGGTCCTCACCGCGAGGATAGCTTTCGGTATCTTAAGCGGTTACTGACACACTCTCCGTTTCTGAGTCAACCGGACCCTGCACTACCTTAAGTAATCTACACAGATGCGTCAAGGACGGGAGTCGGATGTGTGTTGATGCTAGGTCACCATGTCGTTGCGCACGGTCAAGACAGATGCGATCACACGAATGTAATTACCCTACGCACGACTGGAGTTGGCTGCGGTCATTTATGCTCTCAAGCGGTGGAGACATTATCTACTCGGCAAGAGATTCCAGATCTTCACCGATCACAAGAGTTTGAAGTATCTGTTTACCCGAAGGATTTGAATATGAGACAACGACGGTGGCTCGAATACATGAAGGACTATGACTGCACTATTGAGTACACCGCAGGCAAAGGGAACTCTGTAGCAGATGCTTTGAGCAGGAGGTATACTGGGATTGTTAGCGGTGGAGATGCTGGGAACAAGTCCGATGGATCAGATCTGATGTTGTTGTGGCATCAGTGGGAGCAATGGGAGCAAGCCCAAGTTAACACTTTGACCATCCAGTCTGAGTGGTTGACCGAGATTCGAGAGGCACAAACTAGAGACCCGGNACTGAAGAAGCTCNCGGGTGANGACAGAGGGGCTTTGCGACCATTCTTCGAGTACAAGCAGGATTGCTGTACTTCAGAGTCGTCTCTATGTACCGGATGACTCGCCGATTCGGGATCGACTTTTGGGTGAGGCACACTCGAGCGGTTTGAGCATCCACCCCGGAAGTGAGAAGATGTACCATGATCTTCGATCTCACTTCAGTGGCCGGGATGCGGAGGCACATAGCCGCCTATGTGTCGAGGTGTGCGACTTGTCGGCGCGTTAAGGTAGAGCATCGAAACCAGCGGGTACACTGCAGACTCTACCTATCCTCGTCAGAAATGGGGCAATATCACGATGGACTTCTGACCGGTCTTCCTCCGACTAGAGCTCGGCATGACGCCATCTCGGGTTATAGTTGATCGGCTGATAAAGTGTGCACATTTTCTACCGATGCGAGTGACGGACTCGATAGTGAAGCTTGCGCAGATTTATATTCAGTAGATCGTGCGACTAAATGTTGTTCCAGACTCCATTGTGTCTGTCTGGGATCCACGATTCACCGCTAAGTTTTGGGTTGCCTTCCATAAGGATTTTGGCACGCGACTTCACCTGAGCACGGCGTACCATCCTCAGATAAACGGGCAGTCCGAGAGGGTTATTCAGATTGTCGAGGATATGCTCAGGAGTTGTGTTTTGGATTTCGGGGGACAGTGGGATCGCCACCTACCGCTAGTAGAGTTCTCCTACAACAACAGCTTATCGACTACTATCGGCATGGCACCCTTTGAGGCACCGTATGGTCGAGATGCATGACACCTCATTGTTGGACAGATGCCTGCATAAGATGATTATTGGCCCCGAGTTGTTGGAGGAGACGACGGAGAAGATCCGTCTGATTCAGATGCGGATGAAGGCCGCAAATGACAGGACCACCTCATATGTTAACAAGAGACGACGTGATCTGGAGTTTGAGGTAGGAGACAGAGTTTGGCTGAAGGTTGCACCGACTCGTGGGACCATTCGTTTTGGCAGGCGGGGCAAGTTGGCTCCAAGATATGTTGGTCCTTACGAGGTTTTGGAGCGTATAGGCAGAGTCGCTTACAGATTGGCCTTACCTCCGAGCATGTCTGTGGTGCACAACGTTTTTCATGTCAGCATGCTGAAGAAATGCATTTTGGATGACACTCAGATCATTCCGACAGAGGAGATGGAGTTAGAGCCGGATCTATCCTACCGAGAGGTACCGATAGCTTTTCCGCCGTAGATGTTCGGAGGCTCCGCAACAAGTCAATTCCGATGATCAAAGTTCGGTGGTCACATCATTCGATCGGGAGGCGACTTGGGAGACAGAGCAGGAGTTGTTGAGTACATACCCGGAGGAGTACCGGAGGTTGTTATCACTCTTGGAGGACCAAGAGTCTTAGGGGGAGATTGTTACACCCACCCCGACGTTTCAGTAACTTTCCGGCGAGTGTCGACTGAATTTCTAATTCTGTAAATTATCGGAATAACATTGGGTTATGATAATTTATCAAAATTCACTGTTGGATGTGATTTTGGTGTTGTTTATAAGTGTTACAAGTGTTGGACGATTTTCGGTGATAGCTGTTAATTTTGGAAGGAATTCGAAATTCCAAAAGTCGGGTTTGACCAGTGTTCAGTCAAACATTTTTAGTAAATCGTACAGGGATCCAAATCAAGATCTGTAAATTTCTTATTAAACTAGACACACAGGGCTACCTTCATGTAAATTTTCATGATTTTAGGGCTGGTGGTTTGGTGAAGTTTATTTTTACAAGTTGGTACAAAATCTGCCAAGTGTAATTGGAGAAGGTTGAAGAAGTTTGGGGTTGGGCTACCTTTGGGCTGCCGAAAATCCTTGGAAATTAAGCCCATTTGGGACTTCTATATTTCAGATTTTGTTATCCCATTTATGTTGTTTTTATGGGAAAAAGGATTTAAAAGAAAAGAAATAGGAAGAAAAGGAAGCAATAATGGGAGATGGAGTAGAAACCCTACCTTATGCCCATACCTCTCTTACACATTCATCATGCTTGTGTCATAATCACACATATCTCTCTTCCCTCACCATTTGGGCCGAATTCTCTCTCATTTTTTGGCTAAAATTTCATTTTCATTTCTCTCCCAAAATTCAAGTCTTGAAAATTGAAAGAAAGCTTTCTCTTTCTTCTCTCTCTCTCCTCATGAACTTTGCTTGTGTTCTTGAGTGTTCTTCAAGTGTTCTTGAGTGTTCTTCACTAATCAAGAACTAATCCTCTCCTAGATCCTTAATCAAGGAAGATTAAGTAAGGTAATGGTGTTTGTTCATCACTAATCAAAGATGATTAGTGTTCAACTTCAAGCACTAATTCTTCCCCTCTTTTCTTGCCAAGGCCGATTTTAGAGGAGCTTCTTGGAAGGGATTTTTCTTCAAGTGTTCATCAAGGATCAAGTGTACAAATATCAAGTTCTTGAAGAGATTTAAGTGGTAAGGATACTACTTAGTTGTGTGGTTAAGTTCTATGGAAAAGAACTTTGAAAATAACCAATCTTTCCCTCTTTTCTTAGGTTGGCGAATTTTTGAGAAGAGATTTGGACAATCTCTCAAGTCATCTTGCAAAGGTAAGGTGATCTTTGAGTTTATGGAAAGATTTGGAAGCATGTTCATGAAGAAAGTATGTTGTGTTGACTTGAGCATGAGAAAGCATGAGTTTCTTGATGTTTTGTTGAAGATTTATGTGTTAAAGTGTTGAAAAATGGAAGTATATAAAGGTTTATGCATGGAAGTGTTAAGTTTTAAAGTTTGGGTGAAGATTGAAGGAAAACCAAAAATCAAGATTTTGGAAGAAAATTTTGTTTGCTGTGAATAGTGTTTTTGGTGATGAAAAGTTGGTTAAAACATGTTAAAAATGGTTTAACATGAAGGATTAAAGGAAAAATGACTAAAGTGTGAAGTTTAGAAAATATTTGGGTTGAAATGGAAGTTGGGCCGAAAATATGGGCTTGGGCCGAAATTTGGGAAATAATGGATAAAGGTTGACTTTTTGACCAAGTTGACTAAACCGGGGAAAATTGACCATTTTATTAAATTGGGGTACTTTAGCAAGTTCTGAAAAGTTTGAGGACTTAGGGTGTAGTTAAGAATAAATTCCAATCACTTGAAACTTTAGTGAAATAACTAAAGTTATTAATATATCTCGATTCGCATTAGATCTGCGTCTTCCGGATACCGCTTGTGCGTCGTGGGGCCACAAGAGATATCCGTTTTCTGTCGAGGTAAGGGGTTTAACTTCCTTAATGCGCATTAAATGTGTATTAGGTTAGTTAAGGGCTAGTACTCGGGTCGAGGGTGGGGCCCAGTGACTCCCGGGACTAGTTACTGGTACGTAGTGGTTCGCAGGTTTTATGGTTTTGGACTTGTATGTTTATCGGGGTCGAAGACGGACCCATTCTCGCTTCTCGTTAACGACGCATGGGGATGCCGGCCGGGCCGGGAAGAACTACCCATGGTCGTGCCTTCGTTATCTGCTCACGGCGCATGGAGATGCGGCGGGGCCGGGAAGATCTATCCATGGCTGTGCCCTCGATCGATGGGATTACGTATACATGCATCTGCATATCACATCACGATATTTAGGGTTGCGTTATCTGTTAGAACATTGCACGCTAACCCTTTTGTGCGGTGCAAATGTTTTAAAAGTTTTGGTTTGACTGCTTGCACCTACCCCCTTACGGGTTCTTTCGAGAACTCACCCCCATATTTGAAATATTTTTCAGGGGATACGGGCAAACGACCTGCGGAGTAGGTTTCCGCGGTGCTCGTTCTGCACTTCTGTTATTTTGAGGTATATTGGTGTTTGGGGGAATTTCTCGTTAAAATTCCTTCGTGTTTTTATCTTTATGATAAGTCGACGATCTTCTCTGTATGTTTAGCAGCAGCAAAGATCTAGTAGCGAGGTATAATTCCGCACCGTTGGCTCGGCTCAGAGAAGTAGTGCATGTAGACACATTAGTGCATACATACTGCCGGTCTGTATTTTATTTTGTGGGAGTTTCCGACCCTACGCAGAGGGCGGAACTTCCTCGGCCCGTATCTTTATTTTCCTGCTTCTTTAATCTTACGCGCGATATCCTCAGTAAAACCACTAACGTGTCTCGGGTGCAGTTTAGGACTAGTAAGACGCCTTAAAATCTGCAAACACGTAACAACCTTAAAACTGAAAGAGAAATGTTTTATGGGACGGGTTTCGGGTCCACAACCTTTTAAGAGAAATTTCCGAGTTCACCCGCCGCCGAAACCTCCAACCGACGCTTCCGCATTTTTTCGGGGCGGTGGGGTGACAACTTTCGCAATTCTCGTTGTCCTATCTCCTTCCAAGATGATGTCTTCGGTATCCGCTTTCCCGTTATCTTCCTTCGAGCAGCCCGGAGTAGGATCCTTCTGAGCTATTGCCATGACATCCTTGGCCTCTCTTTGGCTCACGTAAATCGAGGCGTCTCCCTCATCCGTGGCGAACGTGATGGTCAGGTATTTCACGTCAGTCCTCATGTGAATAGCCACCTGGGTTTCTCTCCCGATGATAGCATTGTACGCAGAGGGGACATCGAGGACAAGCCATTTGACCATCAGCGTCGTGTATCGGGGTTGACCTTCGGGGCCGACCCCGAGGAACATCGCAGGGAGCTCGATGGAGCCTCCGTAGGTTGCTGTCTTGACGGGATTCAATCGGCTCGATTTAAGCTTGAGGCCTTCATAAGCTTTCCTGAACAACACGTCTGCATTTGAGCCGTCATCGCAGAGAACCCTCTTGACATCTATGGTTCCGATTCGGAGGGTGATGATGAGCGGGTCATAATGCGGGAGACGCACTTCGGACCCGTCCGCTCGTTTGACTCTCGAAGATGGATCTCCGTAGCTTAAAGAGGCTATCTTTCCTCTTCCTCGCGTTTGACCCTAGGGTGGTCGTTATGGTGTTCAGGATCCCGGTGGGTTGTGGCGGAGCCATCTTCTCTTTCCCTTTTTTGTTCGGTCCCGATGAATCTTCTTCGGCCTTCCCCTTGCCTCGGGAAATTTCTTCGCTCCGAGGCATCTTCAGATACTCCCCAAGAGAGCCTCTCTTGATGAGGTGCTCTATATACCTCTTCAGCTGATGGCATTGTTCAGTTTCATGCCCGGTGTCTTTGTGAAACTGGCAATACTTGGACGAATCACGCTTCGCCCCTTCCGGCATGGCCCTGGGCCAATTAATATTCCCGGCACCTTGTCTTTGGAGGGCAGCGAGGATACTAGCCCGAGACGTATTAAGGGGGGTGAAGATCGGATTTCTCTCGAAAGCTCTCTTCGGTCCTCCCCAATTCCCCGGCTGCTTGGCTGACGGGTTCCTCGGGTACTCCTTCCGTGGTTCTCGATTATCTCGGCTGTCCCGCTTTCCTTGGCCGAGACAACATCTCTTGAGCAATCATATGCTCTGGGTAACAGCATACATTTCTTCGACGCTCGTGAAGTTCTTCCGAGATAACTCGTAAGCCGACGCGAGTTGGGGATGAGCGCCTTCGTGAATGCCATGATGCGAATGTTGTCCGTCCGATCGACGCGTGAACGGCTTCTCGGTTGAACCTCTCGACGAACTCCCGAATACTCGCTTCGGTCTTTGTTTGATGTCAAACATCTGGATGGCCCTTTTCGCTGACCTCTTGCATCCGATGAAGTGTGTTGTGAATTTGGTGGCTGTGTCCCCGAATGACGACACCGAGTTCGGGAGGAGCGAGTTGTACCAAGCGGAGGCCGGACCTCCTAAAGCTACTTCGAAGCACTTACACAAGGCCGCCTCGTTGGCTCCCTTCAGCTCCATTGCTCTCTTATACTTGCGGACAAAGGCGTCATTGTCTCCGAACCTTGGTACACTTCCAACGGATGCGGTAAGTTAAATATTCGGGGCATCTGGCGTCCCGAATCCTGGCGTGAATGGTCCTTCATCGGGGATGTCCTCGCATTTGGGCTCGGGAATGCCCTTAACTAACCTAATACACATTTAATGCGCATTAAGAAAGTTAAACCCCTTACCTCGGCTGAAATCGGATATCTATGGCCCCCCTGACGCACAAGCAGTATCCCGAAAGACGCAGATTTAATCTGCCAGAATCAGAGACATACAAATAACTTTAGTTATTTCACTAAAGTTTCAAGTGTTGGGAATTTATTCTTAATTACAACCTAAGTCCTCAAACATTTCAGAAACTTGCAAAAGTACCCCAAATATCTCAAGTTGGTACTTTAGTCAAAAAGGGTGGTTCAAAACTCGATAAAACCTTTACTTCACACTTCTTAATGACATCCTTCCATTTTTACCAAGTTTACACTTTTACCCAAACTTTTCCATATTTTACACTATGGTCCTCCAATTTTCATAAAAAGGTCAACTTTACCCGGTTTGGTCAACTTGGTCAAAATAGCTCAACCTTTATCCATTTCTTCCAAATTTCGGCCCAAGCCCAAAATTTCGGCCCAACTTCCATTTCAACCCAAATCTTTTCTAAACTTCACACTTTAGTCACTTTCTTTTAATCCTTCATGTTAAACCATTTTTAACATGTTTTAATCAACTTTTCATCACCAAAATACTATTCACAGCAAACAAAAAGTTTCTTCCAAGTCCTTGATTTTCGGTTTTCCTTCCAATCTTCACCCAAACTTTAAAACTTAACACTTTCATGCATAAACCTTTATATACTTCCATTTTTCAACACTTTAACACTTAAATCTTCAACAAAACATCATCAACACACATGCTCATAATTTCGGCCTCTTGCTGATTTTTCCCAACACTTGTGTTTTCAAGATTTTCCAAGAACAAAACATGCTTAACATGTATCAAACACCAACATACATGAAGATCAACACCAACCAACAACCAAAATTTCAAAAAGCTTAACAAGGGGTTCCTCACCTTGCTGAAACTCACTCAACCCTTGATTTAGTTGCTGGAATTGTGACACCACCACCACCAAAGTTTCCTTCAAAGATTTGGCCATGAACAATCAAGAGTAAGCATAACTTCCATACATGTTCAACTTCAAACATGATGATTAGCCCAAAACCAACTCAAATTTACCTTGATTGTCACTGATTTGTGAGGTTAAGAAAGTGGTAGAACCAAGCTTGTTGAACCTCAAAACCCGAAACTTCAAGTTTGAGTTTTCAGCACCAACATCACAGCAGACCCGTTTTCGTGCAGCTCAGATTTGGAGATCTTCCCGACGTTTTTGGACCATGGCCCCTTCAGCAAAGTTGAAGCCAAGAGGTTAAGGAAGCTTTCTTCTAACTACCACCAAAGCCAATTCGAACTCCAGACGAGCAGAATCAGCCACGAACAGAGGAGAAATATTCTGGCCAGCAAAGGAGAGAGTGTTCAAAAGTTAATTTCTCTTTCTAAGTGTTTGAGTGAGAGAGTGGAATGAGATAAGTGATTCAGAAATGATAAAAGGGCTGAATGAATGGTGAGTGAGGGGAACAATAATTGGTTTTATGGAGAAAGTAAAAGAAATAAAATGGTGGTGGAATGAATGGGTGACATGTGTGGGTATGGGCAAGGTATGGGTTACCATACTTTGACCAAGGGCCAAAAATATCTCCTCCCCTTAATTAGTTCCTTTGGTAGATATAAGCATGGATTTCATAAGTGGTTTTCCTAAGACATCGCATGGTCATGATGCTATATTTGTGGTAGTAGATAGGTTTTCAAAAATGGCACATTTCATTCCATGCCATAAAACTGATGATGCATCGCATGTAGCTGACTTGTTCTTTAAAGGCATTGTGAAATATCATGGTCTTCCTCGGTCCATTGTGAGTGACAGGGACTCAAGGTTCTTAAGCCACTTTTGGCGAACCCTTTGGTCGCGGTTGGGCACGAGCTTGATGTATTCTACATCAAGCCACCCCCAAACCGATGGCCAAACAGTGACCAATAGAACCTTGACCACTATCTTAAGAACCCTTCTTAGGAAGAATTTAAAGGACCGGGAGAAGTGTCTACCACATGTTGAGTTTGCCTATAATAGAGCCTATCATTCATCTACATCTCATAGTCCCTTTGAAGTTGTATATGGATTCAATCCTTTAGCTCCTTTGGACTTGATTGCATTAAACCATGTTGATCAAATAGATGTAGATGGTAACAAGAAGGCGAAACATATGACAGATTTGCATGCTAAGGTTCACAAACATCTTGAGAAAATCAATGAATCTTATGCAAAAAGGGTCAATAAGGGTAGGAAGTTTAGAAGTTTTCAAGTTGGGGATTGGGTATGGCTGCATCTAAGGAAGGAACGGTTTCCCCAAGCTAGAAAAAATAAACTTGCGCCAAGAGGCGATGGCCCTTTCCAAATTACTAAGAGAATTGGCGATAACGCCTATGTGCTGTATTTACCCTGTGATGGATCATATAACGTACATGCGACATTTAATGTGTGTGATTTGGCCCGTTTTGAAGGTACTGAAGAATATGAGAATCCGCAGACGGATTCTTTTGAAGAGGGAGAGTATGATGAGGACATCCCTGCAAGAACTTCACCGACTCAAAGTGGAACTCAACCCCAAGTGCGCGAGGCCCCAAATCCTCTCCAAAATATAGGAAGGCCAATGACAAGGTCCCGCCTCAGACAAGTCCAAGCATGCCTCAATGCCTACATGAAACTTATGGCGCAAGCAGAAGAACATATTTTAAGAAATCAGAAACTCTTCAAGAGAGGTTTGGTTTTTGTGTTCTCATATCTTGCAATTCCATTTCCTTTGTGATCCATGCAAGAGGATTCGAATATAATATCTAGTACTGCTTGATCTTGTAATCAAGAGGTGCTAGATTCCATCTCCTTTCTGATGTGATCACGGTGGGATAACCGATCACAACGGAGGATCTAGCTCGAAAGAAGGCGGTTTCCAGCAAGAATGGAAACGAAGAACAGAGGAAGAACAAGGAGATACAAAGTCGGCCAAGGGAACCTCCTCACTCTTGGGTGAGGCAATGCCCTTGAAAATGCAGGAAAGGAGATGGGATCTAGCACCTCTTGACTACAAGGTCAGGCAATACTAGATATTATGCTTGGATCCTCTTGCCTCGGATCACTAGGGAAAATGGAAATGCAAGATTGGAGAACACAAAAGCCAACAACTTCCCTAAGTGTTTCAGCCAATTCTTAAATTCAATAATATGTTCTACCTTACAATGACGCTGCCCTTAGCTTATATAGTGGGAAGGTTGGAGCAGTAAGTCGGCTTAGATAGCGTGCGTGCGAATGAAAAGCTTCTAAAAAGGTGAAAAGGAAAAGTTATCCTAAACGCGTTCACATGTCTTTTCTCTGTAAAGGAAAGGGTTTCATTCCCGAGTTGTTGCAGGTAAAAGGGCGCTTTACTGTCATAAGTGGTCAGCTACCTCTCTAAGATTGAAGGCTTCGCCGGATTGCCTTCGCCAAGTGCCTTCGCTGGAATGCCTCCGCCTAGCCCTTTCCCAGGGCTGTGTGTCGGAGGTCTTCGCCTGGTCTAGTGCCCGCGTACCAAGGCCTTAGTACTCCCTTCCTCGAGGATGCTTAGGCTTAAGACTCCAGAGGACTTCGCATCTTCTTCGTCCAAAATGATGCCAAGGTGGCGAAGCTGCAAGGCCTTCGCTCGAGATTCCTCTTGGTCGTCTTGGGCCATGAGCTTCATGAAGGCATTGAGGTTTGCTTGAACTTGCTTCAGACGAGCCCTGGTCATGGGTCCGCCAACCCCTTGGAGTGGCTCTGCGGGTGCGCATACTTGTGTTGGCGAGCTTGGTTGAGCTTGAGAGCCTTTTGGGGCGATGTCCTCATCACCTTTCCCAGGCAATATCAAGTGCATTGCCTCACCTCGTAGTGAGGAGGTTCACTTGGCCGCAATTTGTATCGTCTGTTTGAGTCCGCCTCCGCCAAGCTAGATTCGCAAAAGCTTGATCGCGATTTCAATTTCCGTGATCATATCACTGTTCATTTCTAGCTCATTTTCACTTTGATGCGCAAAACATTTTCGGGTTAAGAGTGGAATACAAGTCAGAGTCTTTAGTTGAATCTTGAGAGGAAAAAGGCATCGAGAGAACATCTTGATAAAAGCCATATTTGAGTGCAAACACGAGTGTAAACACGTGAGATAATACAAGTAAAGTTGAGAAACAATGGCACAAGATGGAGGCACTTCAGATTCCACACCCCCTCACCCATCTACTCTCGGGTTTCAAAGGTATATGGAGAAAAATGAGAAGCAGATGGAAGCCATGATGGCTATGTTACAAAATCTCCAAGCCATGACCTCCACGGATCGCGAGAGGGTGTCCAAGCTGGAAATGGAAAGTAAGATACTTGGCAAGAAAAAGGAAGAAGAGGATGGTAGTAGAGAGCATGCCTCTACCCTACCGCCACCCATGCCTCTTAACAAGCAAGGTCACAACGATGTTCATAAAACACCCCAAAGGGAAGTATTTTATGAACCTATTGAAGAAGATGGAAGGGATGCGGAGTGGGTTGGTCAGGGAGAAACTAGCCAACCTTGGAGGGATCCATACTACGAAGGATCAAGGAGGAAACCAAGAGCACCACCCCCTAGGAATGAGGATTCGCCTCCACCAAGAGGACGAAATAGGTCCCCGCAAGGAGATCAATTTAGGCGAAGGCCCCAAACTCTTGTACAACAAGTCATGCAAGGCATCTAGCTTCAAGTTCCTACATTCTATGGAAGAAGTGACCCAGAAGAGTTTATTGAGTGGGTCAAGAAGGCAGACATGATTTTTGATTGCTATGACTATCCGGACCACCTGAGACTCAAGCTGGCCACCATTGAGTTTTCGAGCTATGCGATGACTTGGTGGGAGTCTCTGACATTTGAAGAAGCAAGGGCGGGAAGACCACCGATCACGTCGTGGGAGCAACTTAAGGCTCTTATGAGAAGGAAGTTCATTCCCCCATATTATGCCCAAGAGAGTTGCCAAAGATTACAACAATTAACCCAAGGCAACAAATCAGTTGAAGACTATGCGAAGGAGCTTGAAAAAGCCTCAATGAGAGCGAATGTTCTAGAGGGAGAAGACGCCAAGATGGCCCGATTAAATTTTGGTCTGAAACCGGAGATAGCCAAACTGCTTGAGTTGTGCGAAGTAAGGAATTACCTGGAGTTGGTACACAAAGCAATGAAGATTGAAAGACAAGGGAGGAAGCCTGCCTTCCAACAGTCTGCCACAACGAGACCTACCCATCACCAGAACTACCCTAAAGCGAGATCTACCCCTCGCCAAACTTACCCTGAGGCGAAGCTGATACGATCACGGGGACGCTCGTCGCGATCCCACACGATCGCAGGAAGCGCCAGATCTAGCTCGTAGGAGTCGCAAGAACAGAGGAGGATAAATTCGGCCTCAGACAACTCCCAACTACGAGGTTGGGCAATATTGCCCGGGAAGATTACCAACACCCGATAATAAACTCGATGATAAACGTAATTAAGCTAAGTACGTATGTAAGTTTAATTCCCGGATTTTCGATAATTTTTGTTTTGGGACTCGTACTGCATGTTTGGTAATTGTGGATTTGATTTGGTGATTTTTGGGGCAACCCGGGACGAATTTAGAATTTGTTACGCGGGTGCGCGTAATTCCCGGGAGTTGCAATTCCGAGTGACTCGGGACTTATAAATGGATAAGAAAAATGTGTTTTATGGGTTTTGTGATGTCCTGAGTATGTGGTTAAAGTTTGGTTCCAATCGGAGTAAGTTTGGTAAAAAGTTGCATTTTCGGCCGAGCGAAAATGCGCTTTGTAAGTGTGAGAGATAATTGGAAATTGCACATTTTGGTTAAAAAAGAAGGAATGGGCGGATTGGAGAGTTGGGAGAAGGGACACTTGTCCCTTCTCAATTGAAGAAGAGAAGAGAAGAAAAGAATTAAGGGAAGAAAAAGAATATGTATTTTTGCAATTAATACATATATGTGTAAGTAGTAAAGAAAATGGTAATAATTGACAATTTTGGTAGAAATGAGAGTGATGGGGCGGATGAGTGAGGGAGAAGAAAAGGGACATGTGTCACCTTATGGTGGAAGAAGAAAAAGAAAAGAAAGGGATTTATGATGAAATATATATGTATATAGGAAAATAATACACATATATGTGTAGTAAAAGGAAAATGGCTATTATTTGTTCAACTTCTTCTTCTCCAACCGTATATCCCTCTCTCTCTCTCTCTCTGCGCCATTTTTGTTGAGCTTGGAGCTCACAACTGATCTTCGCCGTTTGGCGACCAAACTTCGAGGTATTGCACTTAAATCGCTCATTGGGTAGTATAGATCGATAATCAAGTCTGTTTTGGAAGAATCGGTGTATTTTGCAAGTTAGGAGCATTTGATTTTGGAGTGAATAGTGTCATATGCTCCTTTGTTTGATTTTTCGGTTCCTAAGTGTTCTCGGCACTTCCCGGTGCATGTTTGATAACAGAACGTAGGAAGAAACGCACCCGAGGTTGTGCGATTCGCGTCTGAAAATTTGGGTGTAATTTTCGACGGAGGATTTAGCGAATGGTAAGGATGTTTCGTGTTCGAGTAGAATTCTGATTCCGATAGTGTAATTGGTTCTGTTAGAAGAGGCTCGGTGTGAAAGCCGTTTTTCCCGGCCCGAGCCTCGGTTTTGGTGCCATTGTTAGTGATTGATTCTATGGATTCTGAATTGAAATTGTGTATCTGTGATTGATTGTGAACAGGGAGTTGCTTTGAAATTGGGCGAAACTCTGCCGAAATTTCTACCAGGATCGTCGATCGGGAATTCGGATTTGGACTTTAATTAGAGGTAAGGGTTCAGTGTGTGTTTAGGAGTATTGCTTTGCGTAGCAAGCATACTCGGATATAGACTGAGGCTAGGTTTGGAAGAGGGGAGTGCCCCGATGACACCGACCTAGTTCCTGGTATAGACATTGTTGTGCAGAACCGATTGGAATTCGATATACCTACGATGGTTATCGATGATTCATATTGATTGACCGATGGGGTCGCTCCCGAGCTGGTACCATGCTCTACCGACCGATTGTGAATGGACGCATGGCCATTGCCGGTTGGACCGGGGCAGATCTCGCCATGGTCCATCACAAAGATTGTTATCGTTATGATTGTGAACTGAATGTGATTGTCATTGACCGACTACATTGCATATGTTTGATTGTGTTGCATTTACCGCTTCGATTGAGTATTGATTGTGTTTGTGATTGACCGATTGTGGTTTATGAGACGCATGGCATTGCCGGTTGGACCGGGGAAGATCTCGCCATGGTCCATAACACCGTGCTTAACCGCTTTCGTTTGTGAATTGACCGTGATTGTGACTGACCGGTTGCATTGATTGAGCATAAGATTGATTGGTGAGATGCTTTGTGTTTCGTTTTCGCTCGCTTCCGATTACAGGTTTATTGTATCTACCGCTTTAGTAATCGCACCATGTCTTTACTGTTCCCTTACTAAGTTCTTTCGAGAACTTACCCTTATATCTACTGTTTCATGAAAAGGAAAGGAGAAGCAAGTCGCCGAGTAGAGGCGAGGTTGCTAGGATTTGGGGTGCAGCAGCAGTAGCTCCAAGTGGTGCGGTTGAATTCCGCATGTTCACCACTTGGTTGGTTTTCTTGTATTCGAACTTATTTCTGGCTCAGTATAACGTACATAACATGCATGTTTACTTTTGGAAGGCTTGGTTGTATATATATGGTAAGATGGTTTAAGTGTCAAAGTTCGTGTTCGAACCGTTAAGGTTTGGCGTTAAGTTCTGCAGGTTTTCGGTTCATCGGAGGGTCGGCGACCCTCCTTGGAGTGGGCGGTCGCCTGGACCACTTTCGTAGTAGGCAGGGATCGGCGAGGGCCGGGCGACCCTTTCTTGGAACAGCGGTCGCTGACCCCCGGGTTTTGAAGGCAGCAGCCAGCGACAGGCCAGGCGACCCAGCCTTTGGAGCAGCGGTCGCTGGGTCAGCGAGAGGCCAGCGACCCTCTCCTCAGTCGGCGGTCGCCTGGCCACTCAAAGAACCGGGCAGCGAGTCAGGCGTTGGTTCATGCGACCCGGGCTTGGGGCCGGGCGGTCGCCTGGACCCTGTGGTCGTTATTCTTGGTTCTTTTCAACCCCGTTCGCGTAGGTAAGTGCCTTGGGGCTTGGTTGAACGCTAATGCTTGGGTTTAAGGATTTATGTTAAGGTTGTGAGCGAACCGTCACCGCCACCTTCCCCTTTCCCGGTTTGGTTCCGTTCTCTGCACGCTTCCGCGAGTGCGGGGTGTGACGGTGCGGGGGTGGGGTGACAAGTTGGTATCAGAGCAGGTTTACCTAGTTACGAATGGTTTATGTGATAGTAAGGTTGCATTTCATTGCATCATGCATGTACATATACAGAGCCAATTGGAATACTGCTGCTGCTATGTTTTGATTGTTACCGTAGTGTTGTGTTTATATTGATTCTCAGAAAATGGTAAACACCCGGGGAAGGCCGGGACCGAATGAACAGGAGAGGCAGGATGAAGGTCCCGAACCTCGACCGATAGTACAACCGGCAGGGGGACGGGCACCACAAGTTTCCCCTGAGCTAATGCGAGTGGTACTCGGTCTCCTATGAAACGGGACATTAAGCCCGGAGTCCCGAGTTCGAGGCCGGGGAAGGCAAAAATTCCACAACCGGGTGTGGAAAAGACCGTGAGTTGGGACGCATGGCAATGCCGGCGCATGGCGATGCCGGTTGGACCGGGGAAGATCTAGCCATGGTCGGGGAAGATCTCGCCATGGTCTTTAATAGTGCGGGTCTTAGAACAGATCCAAGATAGTTTGGCACAGATATTACCGGAACCGACAGATTCAAGGACAGTGCAACCACTTCAAGGTGTAAGTGGAAGTGGATCGGGGCGTCATGGACCCCATACTGTTACTGATAACAGCCTATCCTCATCTGAAGAGGAGGCTAGTACTGATGAAGAGCGGAAACACCCAAGAGGTAGGAGGGTGCAACGAAGGATTGATTCAGCTGAAAGACGGAGTCATGATGATCATGGCCCATCACAGGGAAGTGTTAGTGGTCGACGTCACCGTCGACAATCTGAGGAAGCCTAAGGGTCACTTCGACCAAAGAGGCAACGGGAAGAGAATGAGCTCCCTAGTAGAATGCTCAAGGGATTCCATGTTCGAAAGATTGGGATTCTCACCTACTGTAATGGTATCTTTGGATACATACAACTTGGATGACCGAGCTCTGATATGGTGGGAAAGTGTGAGAAACAGGCGCCGAGCGGAGCAATTCGCGCGGGGAGAGTCTGATACTGATATGGCGTGGGATGAGTTTACTCGCTTGTTCCACGATCATATTGTGAGTGATGCTGACCGGGACTTGCGACAGGCACAGTTGACAATTTGACTCAGGGTACTATGAGCGTGCTGGACTATGAGCACGAGTTTGATCGATTGATTCGCTACATCCCATAGTATCATGGGATGGAAGAGCAGAAGGCAAAGAGGTTTATCAGAGGGTTGCGGCCTGATATTCGATTGGCACTCTGACCGTTGGATATCAAATTTTATCAGGAAGCAACATAGAAGGCTCAACTGATTGAGCAAGAGGACGTGAGAGTAGACTCATGCCTCAACAGACCATTGGACGTGGTAGGGGTGTTGGATTCGTGGCTTCTCTCGAAACGCCGGGAGGGCACCCCAGCCTAACCCGAGCGCTAGAGGGAAGGGGGCAGCTTCACCCTCCACTACTATTTGTTCGACCTGTCAACGTTCTCACCTAGGCAGAGCATGCTATCGGGAGACAGGTCAGTGTTTGGGATGTGGTTCTTCGGACCGCTGGATCAGGGATTGTCCCCAAGCTGCACCGAGGAGGGAGGTCGGCCATGGTCCGAGGCCTCCATTTGGGTTACCGCTGTTTCGACCGGGGGCATCACAAGGTGGTGCCAGGCCTCAGTTTCCGCGACCGCAAGCACCTCCTCCGCCACCGCAACCGAGAATGGGAAGAGTTTTTCAGATCGAACGCGGGGAGGCAACTCATCAAAAGGAAGGTGAAACGGCACGGCAAGGTGCCCTTAAAGGTACCATACTGTTAAATAATATTCCTGCTACTGTATTGTTCGATACTGGTGCTTCTGTGTCCATAGTGGCTCAGAAGTTTGTTCTGTGAATGTTATAATATTCGACCCAACATCTATCTCAGAATTCCATGCTACACGTAGCTTTAGTTAAGACTGCAGGAGCCAGTGGTTGCTCTCTAATGATATGGATCGAGATTGTGTGATCGATTTGGGGAAACATCAGATTCTGTGTGATTTACTGGTTCTAGATATTTCGGGGTACGATGTGGTTTTGGGAATGGACTGGTTGGCTAAGAATGGTGTACAGATTGATTGTGGGAAGCGGGAGGTGACACTAGCTACCGTGAATGTACTACTGTCCTCCGCTTCTTCCGAGCAGAATCGGAATGAGGAATCTAGAATTGCAAATTCTAGACGAGTTTGAAGTGATCGATGAGGATGATTATTGTGGGTTGAACTCTTCGGAGATCAGGGATGAGATAGATCGGATATCGGTAGTAAGTGAGTTTCCGCAGGTATTTCCCGAAGATTTACCGGGGATGCCTCCGGAACGAGAAATTGTTTTCGAGATTTTGCTTCAGCCGGGATCAGTACCCGTATCTACTCCCCTTACCGAATGGCTATCCCTGAAATGAATGAGCTTAAGAAGCAACTGGATGAATTGCTTGCTAAAGGATTCATTCGGCCGAGCACGTCCGCGTGGGGTGCTCCAGTGTTGTTTGTGAAAAAGAAGGATGGAACGTTACGATTGTGTATCGACTATCGCAAACTGAATGCGATAACTGTGAAGAATAAATACCCCCTCCCACGGATTGATGATTTGTTTGATCAGCTGAAGGGGTCAAAGGTATTTTCGAAGATTGACTTGAGATCGGGGTACTTCCAACTTCGAGTGAAGGAAGAAGATATCCCCGAAACAGCTTTCCGAACTCGGTATGGACATTACGAGTATACCGTCATGCCATTCGGTTTGACGAATGCGCCTGCAGCGTTTATGGATATGATGAACCGAGTGTTCCGTCCATACCTGGATCAGTTTGTGGTGGTATTCATTGATGATATCCTGGTGTACTCTAAGGATGATAGTGAACATCAGGAGCACTTGCGAATTGTATTGGAAACTTTGAGTGATCATCAATTATCAATTGTATGCCAAACTCTCCAAGTGTCAGTTTTGGATCAGGGAAGTGTCCTTCTTGGGACACGTAATAGGAGAGAATGGTTTATCTGTGGATCCTGAAAATATTATGGCAGTGATGGACTGGAAGCAACCGACTATAGTACGAGAGATCAGGAGTTTCCTCGGACTGGCAGGTTTTACCGGAGGTTCGTATCGGGATTTTCGACTTTGGCTCTACCCCTTACTCAGCTTACGCAGAAGGGGCGAGCATTTGTTTGGTCTGAGGCGTGTGAGCACAGCTTCCAGGAACTAAAGGACAGGCTGATTCACGCACCTATTCTGTTTTTGCCAGATCCGAGTGCAGCTTTTACGATTTACACGGACGCTTCTAGGCCGGGTTTGGGTTGTGTACTCATGCAAGATCGAAATGTGATAGCTTATAGGTCGAGGCAACTTCGACCGCATGAGCAAAACTACCCGACTCACGATTTGGAATTGGCAGCGGTTATTTATGCGCTCAAGCAATGGCGACACTACTCATTGGTAGCAAGTTTCAAATCTTTACGGATCGTAAGAGTTTGAAATATTTGTTTACCCATAAGGATTTGAATATGAGATAACGAAGGTGGCTTGAGTACATGAAGGATTACGATTGTAGTATTGAGTATACCGCTGGTAAAGGGGAATTTGGTAGCTGACGCACTGAGTCGGAAGTACACCGGCTTGGTGAAAGGTGGAGATCGGTATGATGTTAATGAAGAGAATGACTTGGTTTGTTTGTGGAGTTTGAGGGAGCATCGAGAGCGAGAGCAATCACATTTTGACAATCCATTAATAATGGCTGGACAAGGTACGAGACGCTCAGAAGGTAGATGCGTCAATGAAGAAGTTATCGGGAGAAGCGAAAGGATCACTTCACCCGTCATTTGGTTATAAGAAGGGATTGTTATATTTCAGAAATCGACTGTATGTACCGAAGGAACCGACTCTTCGCAATGAAATACTTGAGGAAACAACAGAGAAAGATAAGAAGATTCAGGATCGATTGAAGGTTGCTAATGATCGGACCACCTCCTATGTGAATAAAAGGAGGCGGGATTTAGAATTCGAGGTTGGTGACAAAGTATGGCTCAAGGTAGCACCAACCAGAGGAGTTATCAGATTTGGTAAGAAGGGAAAGTTGGCACCGCGTTATGTGGGACCGTATGAGATTCTGGAGCGGGTTGGTAGAGTAGCCTACCGGTTGGCTTTACCCCCGCATATGTCAGCAAAGGCATAACGTATTTCATGTGAGTATGTGAAGAAGTGTATCCTGGATCCGGTCCGCATAGCTACCGCAGAAGATATACGATAGAACCGGATCTTTCATACGAGAGGTGCCAGTGGCCATCCTAGGGCACGATGTGCGAAAGCTTCGTAGTAAGCTAATACCGATGATCAGAGTGCAATGGTCTCATCATACCGATCGAGAGGCAACGTGGGAGGTCGAGCAGGATATACAGGATCGGTACCCCCAAGAGTACGAATGCCTTAAGACTGCCTTGGAGGACCAAGGGTCTTAAGGGGGGGAGAATTGTTACGAACACCCGGTACGTAATTAAGCTAATTACGTATTTAAGTTTAATTACCGGATTTTCGATAATTTTTGTTTTGGGACTCGTACTGCATGTTTGGTAATTGTGGATTTGATTTGGTGATTTTTGGGGCAACCCGGGACGAATTTAGAATTTGTTACGCGGGTGCGCGTAATTCCCGGGAGTTGCAATTCCGAGTGACTCGGGACTTATAAATGGATAAGAAAAATGTGTTTTATGGGTTTTGTGATGTCCTGAGTATGTGGTTAAAGTTTGGTTCCAATCGGAGTAAGTTTGGAAAAGTTGCATTTTCGGCCGAGCTTAAAATGCGCTTTGTAAGTGTGAGAGATAATTGGAAATTGCACATTTTGGTTAAAAAAGAAGGAATGGGCGGATTGGAGAGTTGGGAGAAGGGACACTTGTCCCTTCTCAATTGAAGAAGAGAAGAGAAGAAAAGAATTAAGGGAAGAAAAAGAATATGTATTTTTGCAATTAATACATATATGTGTAAGTAGTAAAGAAAATGGTAATAATTGACAATTTTGGTAGAAATGAGAGTGATGGGGCGGATGAGTGAGGGAGAAGAAAAGGGACATGTGTCACCTTATGGTGGAAGAAGAAAAAGAAAAGAAAGGGATTTATGATGAAATATATATGTATATAGGAAAATAATACACATATATGTGTAGTAAAAGGAAAATGGCTATTATTTGTTCAACTTCTTCTTCTCCAACCGTATATCTCTCTCTCTCTCTCTCTCTCTCTCTGCGCCATTTTTGTTGAGCTTGGAGCTCACAACTGATCTTCGCCGTTTGGCGACCAAACTTCGAGGTATTGCACTTAAATCGTTCATTGGGTAGTATAGATCGATAATCTGAAGTCTGTTTTGGAAGAATCAGTGTATTTTGCAAGTTAGGAGCATTTGATTTTTGGAGTGAATAGTGTCATATGCTCCTTTGTTTGATTTTTCGGTTCCTAAGTGTTCTCGGCACTTCCTGGTGCATGTTTGATAACAGGAACGTAGGAAGAAACGCACCCGAGGTTGTGCCGATTCGCGTCTGAAAATTTGGGTGTAATTTTCGACGGAGGATTTAGCGAATGGTAAGGATGTTTCTGTGTTCAGAGTAGAATTCTGATTCCGATAGTGTAATTGGTTCTGTTAGAAGAGGCTCGGTGTGAAAGCCGTTTTTCCCGGCCCGAGCCTCGGTTTTGGTGCCATTGTTAGTGATTGATTCTATGGATTCTGAATTGAAATTGTGTATCTGTGATTGATTGTGAACATGGACTTGCTTTGAAATTGGGCAGAAACTCTGCCGAAATTTCTACCAGGATCGTCGATCGGGAATTCGGATTTGGACTTTAATTAGAGGTAAGGGTTCAGTGTGTGTTTAGGAGTATTGCTTTGCGTAGCAAGCATACTCGGATATAGACTGAGGCTAGGTTTGGAAGAGGGGAGTGCCCCGATGACACCGACCTAGTTCCTGGTATAGACATTGTTGTGCAGAACCGATTGGAATTCGATATACCTACGATGGTTATCGATGATTCGTATTGATTGACCGATGGGGGTCGCTCCCCCGAGCTGGTACCATGCTCTATCGACCGATTGTGAATGGACGCATGGCCATTGCCGGTTGGACCGGGGCAGATCTCGCCATGGTCCATCACAAAGATTGTTATCGTTATGATTGTGAACTGAATGTGATTGTCATTGACCGACTACATTGCATATGTTTGATTGTGTTGCATTTACCGCTTCGATTGAGTATTGATTGTGTTTGTGATTGACCGATTGTGGTTTATGAGACGCATGGCAATGCCGGTTGGACCGGGAAGATCTCGCCATGGTCCATAACACCGTGCTTAACCGCTTCGCTTGTGAATTGACCGTGATTGTGACTGACCGGTTGCATTGATTGAGCATAAGATTGATTGGTGAGATGCTTTGTGTTTCGTTTTCGCTCGCTTCCGATTACAGTTTTATTGTATCTACCGCTTTAGTAATCGCACCATGTCTTTACTGTTCCCTTACTAAGTTCTTTCGAGAACTTACCCTTATATCTACTGTTTCAGAAAAGGAAAGGAGAAGCAAGTCGCCGAGCAGAGGCGAGGTTTCTAGGATTTGGGGTGCAGCAGAAGTTTCTCCAAGTGGTGCGGTTGAATTCCGCGTGTTCACCACTTGGTTGGTTTTCTTGTATTCCGAACTTATTTCTGGCTCTGTATAACGTACATAACATGCATGTTTACTTTTGGAAGGCTTGGTTGTATATATATGGTAAGATGGTTTAAGTGTCAAAGTTCAGGTTCAGAACCGTTAAGGTTTGGCGTTAAGTTCTGCAGGTTTTCGGTTCAATCGGAGGGTCAGGCGACCCCTCCCTTGGAGTGGGCGGTCGCCTGGACCACTTTCGTAGTAGGCAGGGGATCAGGCGAGGGCCGGGCGACCCCTTTCTTGGAACAGGCGGTCGCCTGGACCCCCCTGGGTTTTGAAGGCAGGCAGCCAGGCGACAGGCCAGGCGACCTAGCCTTTGGAGCAGGCGGTCGCCTGGGTCAGGCGAGAGGCCAGGCGACCCTCTCCTCAGTCAGCGGTCGCCCGGCCACTCAAAGAACCGGGCAGCGAGTCGGGCGTTGGTTCAGCGACCGGGCTTGGGGCCGGGCGGTCGCTGGACCTCGTTGTCGTTATTCTTGGTTCTTTTCAACCCCGTTCGCGTAGGTAAGTGCCTTGGGGCTTGGTTGAACGCTAATGCTTGGGTTTAAGGATTTATGTTAAGGTTGTGAGCGAACCGTCACCGCCACCTTCCCCTTTCCCGATGATGTGGACATCCACCCCACTTCCACACAAGAGACGCCAAGCCCATTCCAAGGCCTCAATGGACCCATGACACGGTCTAGGTCGAAGAAGGTGCAAGAGAAGCTCCAAGCGTTTATGAAGATCATGGCACAAACCGAGGAGCGGAATGAAGATCGAGACCAAGACCTCAAGCTTCAACTCATGGGAATTCAAGTGGAGAAGACCCCGAACCATTTGGGAAGCATCACCTACACTTCCCTTGAAACCGAGGAGAGCACCACGCGCTTCACGCGCCACCACCCCTCACCCACGCGCCCCACGCGCTCACCACCACCCCGGACCGAGGCGCCCCCACCCATGGACAGCTGCCTAGCCTTCCCCAACCTTGGAGATGCCTGGAAGTAGCCCCACTCGCCGCCAAGCGCGCAACGCGCCACTTCAAGCCCGCGCGTGTGGACCACGCGCCACCATGATTGGGCCGGCCCAAATTTATCCAATTTCGCCCAATCCTCCATTATATCAGATTTTTATCTTAGTTGACTTATATTTGAACAATATTTATGTTATTGGAAGATGGGAGGGAAAGTAGGTTAAAGTGGAGGTCTTTACTCACTAGTTTGAAGTAATGGTTGGTCCTTGCCCTCCATTACCACAAATGGTGGTTACCTTTCACTTTTCCCTCACCATTTTAAGTAGTATCATCATGACTTCTTTTTGTCTTATGGGAATGGTAAGTAACCCTAGAGTGTTTGTCAAAAGTGTTACTACACTTTGGGCAATAACCTCCACTTACCTTTCCTATTTAAGCTAGCAACTAAACCTTGTAATGGTAGAACTTATTTGATGCAATTGCTGCCGAAAATCTCTTCCTCTACAAGAGATCATTTTGGCTTTTGGTTCTCATTTCTACAATCCATTCCCTTGTCCCATAATTTTGGTTCAAGAATTATATCTAGTATTGCTTGATCAAGTAGTTAAGAGGTGCTAGATCCATCTCCTTCCCTTGGCTTCTAAAGTATTGTTCAACCTTGTAGTTGAAAGGTGCTTTGCTAGCCGAAATTATCAAGAGCTTGTTGTTCATCTTCCAAGCTAGATCCTTCCAAGAGTTGATCATTTTTGGTGATCACATCAAGTGGTATCAGAGCTTTGTTGCTTGGTTGATGTTTATGTTGTAAGTTTCTTCAAAGAAACCTTTTGTTTTGATTTGCAAACTTTGAAGAAACTACTCTCTTCCTTTCTCAAAGAGTGACCGAAAATTCATGGTCATTTCTTGCAAAGTGAAAGTGCAAAGTTGCCACTTCTTGTAAAGTGCAAAAGTTACCATTTCTTGCAAAGTGAAAGTGCAAGTTGTTGTTTTTATGATGCTATGATGTTGTGAAGTGAAAAGTTTGTTGCTTTTGAAAAAGGATCAAGAAAAAAGTACAACTTTTAAAGAGAGAGAAAAGTTGTGTTCATCAAGTGTTCTTGCAAGTTCATCAAGTTCATCTTGAGTTCATACAAAGTTCATCACAAAAAGTACATTTGATCCGAAAGTGCTAAACATCTTGCATCCAAAAGTGTTTGTTGCTTGCAAAAGACCTTTCTTTACCACACCTTATTTCTTTCAACCCCCCATCTACCTTTAAACTTTTCAAAACCTAGTTTCAAGTAACTAGTGCTCTCTTTTTCTACTTGTTTTCGGTTTTACTAGTTTATTCTTGTGCCCATTGTTGTGTTTTCCTAGAACAAGGTTGAAAGAGGTTGTGGACTTGAGAGGTTAAAGCCAATCAAGGGTGATACACCATTGAGAATCCTCCTTGAGTGAAACACAAAAGAGAGAATACAAACACAAAGAGAGGGTTTATACCACTAACTTCATATTTTCAATTGCAAAAGAAAGAAGTCTTTGTTGTAGGTATGTCAACCGATTCATCTTCATCACCTCCTCCTCCTCCTAAGTCGAAGTTAGAAGAAACTCTTGCCACTCTTGTGCAAGAGCTTCAAGAGATCAAGGTTCAAATAGTCACCACTAATGACAAGGTGACAAGGCTTGAGATTGCACAAGGCAAGCTACCGGAGAGCTCCCATGCCCAAGGCATAACCGAAGCCACAAGGAGGGAACCGCCCCAAAAGACTCCCCAAAATGCTCCTAGCATTCGGCCTCTTGTTCCACCAAGGAGGGGCCGAATGGTTGAGGAGGTTCCGGAGAGTAGTGATGAAGAACTCCATGAAGCACCACCTCCTTTCCGAAACCCTAGAAGGCGGATCTTTCAAGATAGGGTGCAAGCCAAAGCCTATCTTGAAAGAGACTTGGAGGAAGAAGAAGATTATGAAAGGAGCCACTTCCACCGAGGGTTTAACCGAAACCTAGGAGAGAGAGTCCAAGTTCAAGATCAACAAGCTCTCAACAATGTGAAGCTTCAAGTTCCACCTTTCTATGGTTCAAGTGATCCGGAGGAGTTCCTTACTTGGATGAACAAAACCGAAAGGGTCTTTGATGTCATGGGGTACAATGATGCTACCAAACTCAAACTAGCTATCATTGAACTTCATGACTATGCCATCATTTGGTGGGAGCAAGAACACCAAGCAAGAGCTAGAAACCGCCAAGCTCCCATTGCCACTTGGGAGGAGCTCAAGCATGCCATGAGAGCTCGGTTCATCCCATGCTACTACGAGAGAGAATGTGCTCAAAGGTTGCAACACCTCACCCAAGGCAACCGAAGTGTTGAAGACTACCAAAAGGAGCTTGAAAGTGCCTTGATGAGGGCTAATGTCAAGGAGAACCAAGAGGCAAAGATGGCTCGGTTTTTGTATGGTTTGAGAGATGACATCTCTCGTGCGGTGGAGCTTTGTGATTATGGGAGTTATCAAGAGCTAGTGCACAAAGCCATAAGAGTTGAGAAGCAACTCAAGAGAGGAAGTTCCTACACTTCCTACCATACTTCCAACCGAAACTCATGGAGCAAGTCCACTACCGCCAACAAGCCTTCCACCTCCAAACCCTACCAAACCGCCACCTCCAAGCCTCCTTACCCCTCCCATGCACAACCGAAACCCCCATCTCACCCTACTCCCTATTCCAACCCACTACCGAAAGCACCCAACCTCTCCAAACCTACAAATCTGCACCCTCAAGTAAGAACCGTTGAATGTTTCAAGTGTCTTGGCAAGGGACACTATGCAAGAGAATGTCCCAACAAGAAGGTTATGGTGATTAGGCCAAATGGTGACATCTCAAGTGAAGATGAGGAGGAAGTTCCACATGAACTTCCTAATGAAGAAACCGAGGAAGAGGAGGGAGAGTTGCCTCTTGAGGGGCACATCTTGGTCACCAAAAGAGTTCTCCAAAGCTCTCCCAAGCTAACCGAAACTACACAAAGGGAGAACCTCTTCCAAACAAGAGCTTTGGTGAATGGTGCACTATGTAGTCTCATTGTGGATAGCGGGAGTTGTGTGAATGCCGCAAGCGAGGACATGGTCCAAGAGTTGCATCTTCCCACAAAGATGCACCCGAAACCCTACCAACTACAATGGGTGGATGATAGGTCCTTTGTCAAAGTGGTGAAACAAGTTGAAGTGCCAATCCGAATTGGCAAGTATGAAGACACCATCACTTGTGATGTTGTGAGGATGCAAGCCACTCACATCTTGCTTGGGAGGCCATGGCAATATGACAAGGATGCCATTCATCATGGAAATGCCAACAAGTACATCATCTCCCATCAAAGCCGAAACCTAACCCTACTCCCACTCACACCCACTCAAGCTTTACAAGACCAAATCCATTTGGCTAACAAAGCCGAAAGCAAGAGGAGGGAAATGGGAAGGGAGAAGAGAGAAAAGAGTGAGAAGGATCAAGGATCCTTGAGAGAAAAGAAGGAGTGTGCATATGTGGGAAACACTTCAAGAGAGCATGAGAGAAAACAAGAATGCATACCCCACTTGGCCAAAGAGAGAGATTTCAAAAGAGCACTTTTGCAAAACAAAACTTGTTTTCTCATGGTTCCAACTTCTTGCATACTAACCCTTGAACAAGTATCTTCTCTTTCTTTGAATGTGCAGGATCTCTTGAAGGCATATGAGGATGTTTTTGAGGACCCTTGCGGCCTCCCTCCATATAGAGGGATTGAGCACCAAATTGACTTGATTTCGGGTGCTCCACTTCACAACAAGGCCGCCTATCGGACTAACCCTCAAGAGTCTAAGGAGATTCAAGCACAAGTGCAAGAGTTGCTCCAAAAGGGCTTCATCAAAGAGAGCCTTTCTCCATGTGCCGTACCGGTCATCTTGGTGCCCAAAAGTGATGGCACTTGGCGAATGTGTATGGATTGCCGACCCATCAACACCATCACTGTAAAGTATAGACATCCTATCCCTAGACTTGATGATATGCTTGATGAATTGAGTGGTTCATGTGTTTTCTCTAAAATTGATTTGAAAAGTGGATATCATCAAATTCGCATGAAAGATGGTGATGAATGGAAAACGACATTTAAAACTAAGATTGGCTTGTATGAATGGAATGTGATGCCCTTTGGATTAACCAATGCCCCTAGTACTTTCATGAGATTAATGAACCATGTTTTGAGGCATTTCATTGGAAAATTTGTGGTTGTCTACTTTGATGACATATTGGTGTATTCCAAGAATCATGTTGAGCATATTGATCACTTGAAGCATGTTTTAGATACACTTAGGCTTGAGAAGTTGTATGCTAAGTTTGAAAAATGTGTCTTTGCTACAAATAAAGTTAACTTTCTTGGATTTGTTGTGGGGAAGCATGGTGTTAGGGTTGATGAAAGTAAAGTGGTAGCAATAAAGGAATGGCCCATTCCTAAGTCCATAACCGAAGTGAGATCATTTCTTGGTCTTGCTAGTTTTTACCGGAGATTTATCAAGGACTTTTCCTCTATTGCCGCCCCTTTACATGAGTTAACTGAAAAGAATATTGTGTTTGCATGGGGTAAAGCCCAAGAGGAGTCTTTTCTTGCTTTAAAGTCTAAATTGATGAGTGCTCCCTTGCTTGCTTTACCTAATTTTGAGAAAGTATTTGAGATTGAATGTGATGCAAGTGGGATTGGCATTGGTGCCGTTTTGCATCAAGAGGGCCGCCCCATTGCTTATTTCAGTGAAAAATTGAATGGTGCTACATTGAACTACTCCACTTATGATAAAGAGCTTTATGCTCTTGTGAGATCTTTGCAAGTGTGGAGTCATTACTTGTTGCCTAAGGAGTTTGTGATTCACACGGATCACCTCTCCTTGAAGTACCTTCAAGGTCAAGGCAACTTAAATAAAAGGCATGTTAGGTGGATAGAATTCATTGAATCATTTTCCTATGTGATTAAGTACAAGAAAGGAAAAGAGAATGTGGTGGCCGATGCTTTGTCTAGAAGATATGTGCTTCTTTCCTCTCTTGATGCTAGAATTGTAGGATTTGATTGTTTGAAAGATATGTATGAGCATGACCTTGATTTTGGAGAGATATATGCTTCTTGTGCTAAGGGTGGCCGAAATGGCTACCACATATTTGATGGCTTCTTGTTTAAGTTTAAAAGGCTATGCATACCAAGGAGTTCCATGAGGGAAGTCATCACTAAAGAAGCCCATGGTGGCGGCCTAATGGGCCATTTTGGTGTCCAAAAGACACTAGAGACTTTGAAGGAAAATTTCTATTGGCCGGGCATGAAGAAAGATGTCACAAGGATGTGTGCAAGATGCATCACTTGTCACAAGGCAAAAGCCACTCTCCAACCGAAAGGGAAGTACACTCCTCTTCCTTCTCCTACTCTCCCTTGGGTTGATATTAGCATGGATTTTGTTAGTGGCTTGCCTACAACCTCACATGGACATGATGCTATTTTTGTGGTTGTTGATAGATTCTCTAAAATGGCACATTTCATTCCATGTCATAAGAGTGATGATGCATCTAAAGTGGCCGATTTGTTTTTCAAGCATGTGGTTAAATATCATGGACTTCCTAGGTCAATTGTGAGTGATAGGGATTCTAGGTTTCTTGGACACTTTTGGAGGACCTTGTGGTCTCGGTTGGGAACTAGCTTAATGTTTTCTACCTCTAGTCATCCTCAAACCGATGGACAAACCGAGGTCACTAATAGAACCCTAATCACTATCTTGAGAACCATCCTTAGGAAGAATTTGAAAGAATGGGAGAAATGTTTGCCACATGTTGAGTTTGCTTATAATCGTGCATACCATTCTTCCACCTCATTTAGCCCATTTGAGATTGTGTATGGATTTAATCCTCTAACACCTTTGGACTTGATTGCTTTAAATCATGATGATCAAATTGATGTAAGTGGGCAAAAGAAAGCTCAACAAATGAAAGACTTGCATGCTAAAGTTCATGAACAACTTAACAAGATTAATGAGTCTTATGCAAAAAGGGTGAACAAGGGCAAGAAATTTCGAACCTTTGAGGTAGGGGATTGGGTTTGGTTGCACCTTAGGAAAGAAAGGTTTCCACAAGCTAGGAAGAGCAAACTTTCACCTAGAGGAGATGGGCCTTTTCAAATCACAAAGAAGATCAATGATAATGCATATGTTCTTGACTTGCCATGTGATGGTTCATATAATGTTCATGCAACTTTTAATGTTTGTGATTTACTTCCTTTTGAAGGTGATATGGAAGAACTAAATCCGAGGTCGGATTCTTTTCAAGAGGGAGGGAATGATGTGGACATCCACCCCACTTCCACACAAGAGATGCCAAGCCCCTTCCAAGGCCTCAATGGACCCATGACACGGTCTAGGTCAAAGAAGGTGCAAGAGAAGCTCCAAGCGTTTATAAGGATCATGGCACAAACCGAGGAGCGGAATGAAGATCGAGATCAAGACCTCAAGCTCCAACTCATGGGAATTCAAGTGGAGAAGACCCCAAACCCTTTGGGAAGCATCACCTACACCTCCCTTGAAGACGAGGAGGGCGCCACGCGCTTCACGCGCCACCACCCATCACCCACGCGCTCCACGCGCTCACCCCCACCCCGGACCGATGCGCCACCACCCATGGACAGCTGCCTAGCCTTCCCCACCTTGGAGAAGCCCGGAAGTAGCCTCACTCGCCGGCCAAGCGCGCAACGCGCCGCTTCAAGCCCGCGCGTGTGGGCCACGCGCCACCATGATTGGGCCGCCCAAAACCTGGCAAATCGGTGCGCGTGATTTACACGTTCGGTTTGACTTGCGTGTTACGACATTGGAAGGAAGCCATTAGGTCGACTTTGCGTACTAGGGCGCGATTGTCGAGGAATAGAGAGATCCTCGAGGTTACCTGATTTGACGAGTCGCGTTGAGTAGTTGTAAAACGTTACCCCTTTAGGTATGAAGTGAGGGTGAATGTATTTATAGTTCTATGTCTCAGTGGCGTTATCGTAATATCTCAATGTAAGGTGATTATACTTTTTAGGTCATATATGCACTTCGGGAAGTATGGTTCGGGAACGTCCTTAATCTATATTCGGGTTATATGCTAGTTTTTTAATGGGGCCCTTATTTCGGGCTTATGCGTGGGCCTTTTGTTAGGCCTTTTATGCGTATTTGGGCATCAGCGGCCATCAAGTCCCCCCCAAGCCCTTTTGGCCGACTAGAAGGAGTCCAAAGTTCTTTTCTTGAAGATCCATTTTAGAATGTCTGTCAGTCATGTTCGGGAAACTGCTTGGTTCGGGATACTTTCTTTGTTCGGGTATCTGATTCCTCTTCTGCTCGGGAAACTGAGTGCATTTTGGAAACATTGTTCGGGCATGTGAGTCCTCTTGTGTTCGGATAACTGAGTCATTTCCCGTACTAGCGTGTTCGGGTAACTGAGTCATTTCCCGTACTAGTGTATTCGGGAAACTGAAGATGTGGACTCTCCTTTTCTCGGACATGGTTCGGGCTTCCGAGTAGTCTCCCCTATCATTGTGTTCGGGAAAATGAGGATGTGGATTCCCCTTTTCTCGGACCATGTTCGGGCTTTAGACAATGTTCGGGCTTTTGACTCGTTTCCCGTACTTATTGTGTTCGGGAAACTGAGGATGTTGGGTTCTCCTTTTGTCTCGAACAATGTTCGAGCTTCTGAGCCGTTTCCCGTACTATCGTGTTCGGAAAACTGAGGATGTTGAGTCCTCCCTTTGACTCGAACCATGTTCGGGCTTCTGAATCGTTTCCCGTACTATTGTGTTCGGGAAACTGAGGATGTTGATTCCCCCTTCTGGCTCGAACAATGTTCGGGCTTTTGAATCGTTTCCCGTACTATTGTGTTCGGGAAACTGAGGATGTTGATTCCTCCTTTTGTCTCGAACAATGTTCGGGCTTCTGAATCGTTTCCCGTACTATTGTGTTCGGGAAACTGAGGATGTTGATTCCTCCTTTTGTCTCGAACAATGTTCGAGCTTCTGAATCGTTTCCCGTACTATTGTGTTCGGGAAACTGAGGATGTTGAGTCCTCCTTTTGTCCCGAACAATGTTCGGGCTTTTGAATCGTTTCCCGTACTATTGTGTCCGGGAAACTGAGGATGTGGAGTCCTCCATTTGTCCTGAACAATGTTCGGGCTTTTGAATCGTTTCCCGTACTATTATGTTCGGGAAACTGAGGATGTGGAGTCCTCCATTTGTCCTGAACAATGTTCGGGCTTCTGACTCGTTTCCCGTATTATTATGTTCGGGAAACTGAGGATGTGGAGTCCTCCATTTGTCTTGAACAATGTTCGGGCTTCTGAATCGTCTCTGGGACTTTCATATTCGGGATCTGTTGATATTCCCAACGGTTACTTTTTGAATCGATGGTGGAGATCGAATGACTTGACGTTTCATCTGCCCGATCTTCTCTATAAATGTGAGTTGAGCGTCACTTTCATTTGTATCTCTCAAGCTCTTCTCTCCTCATAATAAAAACACGACGGACAATCCGACGCTCCAGAAGGCTGTTAGTATCTTCAAGAGGTGGAGGACTGTTGAAGAGTCTAATCCAAGACTTCTTCCCCCCTTTCCTCGGAGAAACCACTGGTCCGGACGGTTATAGAGGTTCGTCCGCCGTTCATCAATTCTACCGACTCCACCGTCGAGTTGTCGACGCTGCTGCCGTCATCCCGCCTTTTACTCTTCTTCCAGCGAGTCGTCCTTGTCTCCTCCGGCCATTTACCCGAGGTACATGAGAATGGCTCCAACTTTTCCCACCCCTTCTACTGTTCGTCCCTCCGGTTGCCTTTTAGAAACCAAGGGCGAGGTTCCCGAAGGTTGGTGGTCTGAGATAGAGAACTACCGGAGCAAGGCCACTCCGGAGTTAATAAAGGAGTGGCAGTCCACTCATTTTTTCCCGATGACCGTTCATACTCGGTCCCTTCCCCAGTGTCGGGCGTACGAGCACAGGAAAGGGTGGTTGGTGATCTTCAAGGATCAACTTCTATGCGGGCTGCGCTTTCCCCCGCACCCATTCGTCCGGCAGCTGGCAGAATCCCACGGGCTAGCGGTTAACCAATTCAGCCCGAACACCTACTGCCACATAAACGCCTATCTCATTCTTTGTGCTCTGTTCGAGACAGAGCCAACCATATCCACCTTCCTTCAGTACTATAAGGTCAACGTGATCCCGAGGAACTGTTTTTACTTCTTCAGTGCCCGGGTCCTCCTACCGTGAAGTTCAATTTCGTTTGGAACTTGCCATCCAGCCGCAAGGGATGGCATCGGGAATTTTTCTTCATGAAGCCTGATGCGTCATGGGGCCTGCAAACCGCGCAGAAGGTAGGGGACTCCCGGACGTACAGAATCCTCGGCGATTACTGAAGGGGGCTGCCGCCAAGGAGAATTACGAACGGTTCGATAATAAAATCCGAACCATTGCTCCTTGGTGCGGGGATGGGCCGAAGGAAATCCTCCCTTTTCCTTTGTACTGGAAGCTGATTACTCAAGGGCTCCTTTCTCACTTGGGTATTATCCAGGGGGACTTGGGCGAGTTGGGCATCCGGGCTTCTCCCCCTTCGACCCGAGATATGGCCCTGGTGCACCGCCTTCGGTGCGATTTGTCCTTCGAGGACTTCAAGAAAGGTTTATATCGTTCTTCTGTTTACTTGTGCATTCGTTTGATATTAACTAATTCTTTTCCTTTTCGCAGAAATGGAGCCTGAATTTGACCTCGGCGCTATCTTCCGGGACGCGAAGGAGAAGAAACCGGGCTCTAAAGCCGGAGGCTCTAAGCCCGCAGCAGCCGAGAAGAAGCGGAAGAGGGCCGCTTCGGTTGATGCTGAGGCTGCGGTCAAGCCTGCTGAAACAACGTCCGGGGAGGTTCCATCCCCGGTTCACATGGAAGGCAATCCCACTCGGGACGACGTCTATGACATGCTGCGGACCTCCCCCGAACAAATCAGAAGGACAAGGGGAAGTTCACGGCTTCGAGGGTGACCGGGCAAAGTGCCCCTGAGGTTGAACCTATCGAGTTCCAGTTAGGTAATCAAATTGTGAAGTTACGCAATCTCTGCTTTTGGAACCTGTTCGGGAATCTTTCTCGAATGTTTGGTGAAGACCCGCTACATGACGTGGTTCGATCTCATTTTTGCACACTAGGTCCGGACTGGAAAGAGGCCCAGGAAGAGAGGCGGCGGCTGCGGGACGAGAAGCTGTTGCAGCTCGGGAATAATCTCATTCCCCGGGAGCCTGCGTGGCTGATCCATGAGGATCAAAATGTCCTCAACGATGAGGACGCCAAAGACATGGCTCCCGAGCTTTTCGACGGGACCACCACCGCCCGAACAATGGAGTGCCTGGAGCACTTCTACCCTGACTTGGACGTCGCCGCTTCAAAGGTGGCCGTCCTCGGGCACCAGGTTAGCCTTTGTTTGTTTACTTCTTAAGTCTAAGCTTTCGGGTTAATACCACGGGAAAATAATCTTTTGATGATGCGCAGGTGGCCACAATGGGCGGGTGGATTTCACGAATCACCCGAGCATCTAACCGGATCAGGTCCGAGGCCGAGCACCGGGCGACTAAGGCCATAGCAGTGGTGGCTAAGCTGATTCAGTGAGTCCACCACTATGAGCGATTCTTTGCGGCATTGCCGTACCTCCTCCAAGCTCGAGCTTCCCGAAGGCTCACATATTCGGGAGAACCTCGGCCCGGCCGAAGCCGATGATTTTGCTTTGGCTGAGGTTGCTTTCCTAAGCGCGGTCAAAGAGCACCGCCATTCAGAGGAAGCTCTTCGGGAAGAAAATCGGTTGCTGAAGGCTGAAAAAGAGAAGTTCCAAGTGGACTTCGTCAATCAGAAAGAGCACCACGAGCACGAGCTTCGGGCCAAAGATGAGGAGATTCAGAGACTTCGGGATGAGCTTGCCGCGGTTCAGGCCAAGATCCCGAAGTATCAGAAGGCGCTGGCGGATTCTGTGGATATGGCCGTTGACAAATATACCTTCGGGTTTTGTTTGGCCAGAAGCAAATCGTTGAGCGCAACCCTCATGTTGACCTGTCCGGGCTCGACGGGAATGAGGAGCCCGAAGAGGATCCCAGTTGGTACGGGGGTGAATTTATGCATCCACCCGAACCCGTGACTGTTGATGATTTTGCTGATCCTCAGTGATGTACTCTTTTCATTTCCGCACCCATTTTTTGTAATCCGGTCCTCGGGCGTTTTTAATGAAAATATATTTAAGGATTGGATCAATACTTGTTTCTGAACTCGGTACTGCTTTTATTATTCCCGGTCATACAATATACTTCTTCAATGCTTCGGAATGGAAAGAGTTAGCCAATTCTCTTCCTTCGGGATCCGATAACTTGAACACTCCTTTCCTTTCTTCGGTGATGACCTCGAATGGACCTTCCCAGTTCGGGGCAAACGCGCCTCCTTTTGGTCTTCGGGATCCCAGCTTGGTTTGCCGAAGGACCAAATCACCCACTTTGATATTTTTTACCTTCACTTTTGAATTTGCTGCAGATGCGGTTCTTTGTTGGAAAGCTTTCCTTCGCAACTCAGCTTCATCTCTTCTTCCCTCGAGTAAGTCTAAATTTGCTCGTAAGCCTTGTTCGTTCGATACTTCCTCGAACACTTCGGTTCTGAGGAGGAATTCGCTACTTCAATCGGGATCAGTGCCTCGGTCCCGTATGTCAAGGAGAACGGAGTTTCTCCGGTTGACCTTCGGGGCGTTGTCCGGTAACTCCATAAAACATGGGGAGTTCTCCGGGCCATTTCCCCTTTGCTTTCCCGAGTCTTGTTTTTAAACCGTCCTTCAACGTTCGATTGGATACCTCCACTTGGCCATTGCTCTGCGGGTGGGCGACCGGGTGAAATGAATCCCGATTCCGAATTCCTCGGCGAAATCCTCGAATCCACCGTCGGTGAACCGAGCTCCGTTATCGGCAACCAGGACCTTCGGGCACCGAACTTGCATATAATGTTCTTCCAGACAAACTTTCGGATGTTTTCAGCCGTAATTGTAGCCAGTGGTTCGGCTTCTATCCACTTGGTGAAGTAGTCTACGGCGACTACGCAATACTTCAATCCTCCCGGAGCGGTAGGTAAGGCCCCGATCAGGTCGATTCCCCATACGGCGAACGGTATGGGGTAATCCGAGGACGTCACGTACTCCGAGGGAACCCTCTGTACTCGAGCGTGTTCTTGGCACCTCTTGCACTTGTTCACGAGTCTCTTTGCGTCTTCCTTGAGAGTAGGCCAAAAGAACCCTTGTCTTAGTATGACCGCAGCTAACGCGTCCGATTTAATGTGCGATCCGCAGGTGCCTTCATGGGTTTCTCGAAGAATGTCCTCGATTTCTCCCTCTCCGACGCATTTTTGCAGCGGGGAAGAGAATCCTTTACGGTACATGTTATCCCCGATTATGACAAATTTGCTGGCCTTTCTCCTGATGTTGGCCGCTTCGGTTGGATTGTCCGGGAGCACCCCTTCATCGAGGTACTTCCAGTAGGGTGTCCTCCACCCCGAGGTAACGCAGCATATCCGGGAGCAGTCGACGCAAGGTTCACTTCTTACTTCGTCGTAAGAAGCTGACTTCGAAAGTTGGTCGGCCTCCGAATTGAGCGATCTTGGGATCTTCTCGATACACAGCTTTTCGAAATCCGCGGCCAACCTTCTTGCTACCTCGGCGTATTTCTTAAGACTTGGTTCTTTGACCTCGTACTCCCCATTCATCTGCTGAACGAGGAGGTTTGAGTCGCTGCATGCCTTCAGTGATCGGATCCCCGCCTTTTTGGCCAACTCCAGACCAGCAATGAGGGCTTCATATTCGGCTGCGTTGTTTGTTACCGGGAAAGTGAATTTAATTGACTTAGTAGCCTTCATTCCTTCTGGGCCTTCGAGAACTAGTCCGGCACCTTGTTTGTCCGATCCCGAAGCTCCATCCACGTGCAGGGTCCAGACCGGACTATCCTCGTTCAAAGAATCCTCACTGTCGGACTCCTTGGGTAATTCAGCGATAAAATCCGCTAATGCCTGTGCTTTGATCGCTCTTCGGGGTTCATACTTGATCTCGTACTCGCTTAGCTCGACGCACCATTTTGACAGTCTTCCGGAGTGGTCTACCCGTCTTAAGATGTCCTTGATAGGGACATTACTTCGAACGATGATGGAAAACCCGAGGAAGTATGGCTTCAACCTTCTGGCTGATAAGACCAGAGAGTACACCGCTTTCTGGATCATCGGGTAGTTGAGTTCGGCTCCGTGCAGGGATTTGCTTACGTAATAGACTGGCCACTGCTTTCCTTGGTCGTCTTCTTGAACAAGTACCGAACTTACAGCTTTTTCACCCACGGCCAGGTATACAATGAGGGGCCTGTCTTCGGTTGGTTGTCGAAGTGTGGGCATCTCCAGGAGGTAGGCTCTGATTTCCTCCCAGGCTTTCTGGCATTCGGGATTCCAACTGAACCTGGCCCTTTCCCTCTCGTTCTCTTCCTTGGATTTATTCTCACCTTTTCGTACTCCTATTCGGCCAGGCTCCGCACCTTCTTTGATCAAGAGTTTGAAGAACGGACGGCACTTGTCTCCATATCGAGATATAAAGCGACTGAGGGCCGTAATCTTCCCGAGAAGTCTCTGCACGTCCTTTATCGATGAAGGTGTTCTCACGTTTAAGAGTGCTTCGATCTTTGCGGGATTCGCATCGATGCCGCGCTCGGACACCATAAATCCGAGGAATTTCCCGGATGTTACTCCGAAAACGCACTTATCCGGATTCAACCGTATTCCATACCTTCGGATTTGCCCGAACACTTCCTCAATATCGCGGATGAGGTTCTCTTCCTCCTTGCTTTTGATGATGATATCGTCAACATAAACTTCGAGAATTCTTCCTATCTGCCCGGAGAATACCTTATCCATCAATCTTTGGTAGGTTGCTCCGGCATTCTTTAGTCCGAAGGGCATTCTCGTATAACAGTGCGTTCCGGCGTCGCTTATGAAGGACGTCTTTTCTTCATCTGCCGGGTTCATCCTTATCTGATGATACCCACTGTAAGCATCAAGGAAAGAGAGCCTCGCGTGTCCGGCCGTGGAATCCACAAGCCTATCGATCGGAGGGGTTGGATATGAATCCTTCGGGCAAGCATCATTTACGTTAGTGAAGTCGATGCACATGCGCAACTTGTCGCTATCCTCTCGGGTTGCCACAACGGGATTGCTCAGCCATTCGGGATACGATACTTCCCTTATCACCCCCGCATCGAGAAGCTTCGAAATTTGCTCTTTGATGAAGGCTCTTTTGAACGGGGCGTTATTTCTTTTATTCTGCCTTATGGGTCTTGAATTCGGATTGATGTGCGGCTGTCTTTGTATTACCTTGGTCGATCCGGGCATGTCACTCGGAGAGTAAGCGAACAAGTCTTTATTCATTCGAAGCAAGTTTACAAGATTTTCCTTACTGCCCTCGGGCAAGTCTTTCGCAATTCTCGTTGTCCTATCTCCTTCCAGGACAACGTCTTCTGTATCCGCTTTCCCATCGTCCTCCTTTGAGCAACCTGGAGTGGGGTCCTTCTGGGCTATTGCCATGACATCCTTGGCCTCTCTTTGGCTTACGTAGATCGAGGCATCTCCCTCATCCGTAGCGAACGTGATAGTCAGGTATTTCACGTCAGTCCTCATGTGAATTGCCACCTGGGTTTCTCTCCCAATGATAGCATTGTACGCCGAAGGTACATCGAGGACGAGCCATTTGACCATCCCCGTCGTGTAGCGAGGTTGGACTTCGGGGCCGAGCCCGATGTACATCGCAGGAAGCTCGATGGAGCCTAAAACTGGTATCTCGTCCGGGCCCACGCCGTAGGTTGCTGTCTTGACGGGGTTCAACCGGCTCGACTTAAGCTTGAGGCCTTCGTATGCTTTTCGGAACAACACATCCGCATTCGAGCCGTCATCGCACGTAACCCTCTTGGCGTCTATGGTCCCGATTCGGAGGGTGATGTCGAGTGGGTCATAATGCGGGAGGCGTACCTCGGACCCGTCCGCTCGTTTGACTCTCGAGGATGGATCTCCGTAGCTTAGTGAGGCTATCTCACTCGCTTTCCTCTTCCTCGCGTTCGACCCTAGCGTGGTTGTTATGGTGTTCAGGATCCCGGTGGGTTGGGGCGGAACCATCTTCTCCTTGCCCTTCTTGTTTGGTCCCGATGAACCTTCTTCAGCCTTCCCTTTGCCTCGAGAAACTTCTTCGCTCCGAGGCATCTTCAGATACTCTCCCAGGGAGCCTTTCTTGATGAGGTGCTCTATGTACCTCTTCACTGATAACCTTGCTCGCCATGCCCGGTGTCTCTGTGGGCTGCAATACTTGGACGAATCACGCTTTGCTCCTTCCGGCATGGCCTGGGCCGATTAATACTTCCGGCACCTTGTCTCTGGAGAGCCGCGAGGATATTAGCCCGGGATGTATTAAGGGGGGTGAAGCTCGAACTTCTCTCGAAAGTTCTCTTCTGTCCTCCCCAACTTCCCGGCTGCTTGACTGGCTGGCTCCTCGGGTTCTCCTTCCTCGGCTCTCGGTTATCTCTACTGTCCTGCTTCCCTTCGCGTTGAGACAACATTTCCTGAGCAATCATATGCTCCTGCGTGACAGCGTACATTTCCTCGACGCTGGTGAAGTTCTTCCGGGATAATTCGTAAGCCGGCGCGAGTTAGGGATGAGGGCCTTCGTGAATGCCATGATGCGAATGTTGTCCGTCGGATCGACGCGTGAACGGCTTCTCGGTTGAACCTCTCGACGAACTCCCGAATACTCGTTCGGTCTTTGTTTGATGTCAAACATCTGGATGGCCCTTTTCGCTGACCTCTTGCATCCGATAAAGTGTGTTGCGAATTTGGTGGCCAGGTCCCCGAACGATGACACCGAGTTCGGGAGCAGCGAGTTGTACCAAGCGGAGGCCGGACCTCCTAAAGCTACTTCGAAGCACTTACACAAAGCAGCCTCGTTGGCTCCTTTCAGCTCCATTGCTCTCTTATACTTGCGGACAAAAGCGTCAGGGTCTCCTGAACCTTGGTAGACTTCCAACGGATGCGGCAAGTTAAATATTCGGGCATCTGGGCGTCCCGAATCCTCTGGTGAATGGTCCTTCATCGTGGATGTCCTCGCATTTGGGCTCGGGAATGCCCGAGTTTCTCTCGACTCGCTCCGGGCGATGCAGCAGCTTGCTCGATCACATCGTGATGTGATCACGGTCACGCTCCGAACCCAGCTGAAGTGGTTACAGAGGAGTGAACGGTCACGAACTCGGATCTAGCTCGAAGGAGGCGATTTCCAGCAAGAATGGAAACGAAACAGGGGAAGAACACAAAGGAAACAAAGTCGGCCAAGGGAACCTCCGCACTACGAGGTGAGGCAATGCCCTTGAAAATGCCTGGGAAAGGAAAATGGAACCTAGAACCTTCTGATTACTAGATCAGACAATGCTAGGTATTATATTGGATCCTCTCGCATGGATCACTAAAGGATTGATGGAGCAAGATTTGAGACCCCAAGAAGAACAAACCGTGTTCTTACAATATATGAATTCTCTCAATATATGGGTTCTACCGAATACTTAGGTTACTGACTTCCTTTTATAGAAGGAAAGAAAGAAGGAAAGAATAAAGAATGATTTTACTAAGGGAACATCTTCCTCGAAATATGGTAGGCAAAGCGTGGGGTGGCAGGTGATTTGACATTGTAGGCTACTGCTCTTGCGGCTCCCAATTCCCAGAATTGCATTTGGCGGGAAAAGGAAAGAGGAGGGCCTCTGCACAAGTTGAAGGGTTCGCCTGACTTGCGTATGGAGGCCTTACCTGCTTGGCGAACACCTGGGCTTTGCTTGCTTTTGGAAATGAAGCACAGGGTCTTTGCCAACGACTATGTACTCGCAAATGGCTTTGAGTTCGCCAAAAAGGCTCATGGGTTCGCCAGGTCGATGGACTCGCCATGGCCATGGGTTCGCCATTGGGACGAGGCTTCGCCAAAGGCCAAGGGTTCGCCAATGGGGTATGGGTGCGCCTGAACTCTGCGAGCACGGGCTTGCCTTGGGGCTTCGCCGGGGCCTGGAATGTTGTTTTTCCTCGATGCCTGGTCTTCGCCAAGGGTCCGTCAGACCCTCTGGAGGGATGGTTGCTCCTTGTCTCAAAAATGGGGCTGATGTCCACATCATACCCTCCCTCTTCAGAAGAATCCGTCCTCGGATTCATAAGGAAATTGTCCCTACAAATCTTAAGACACCACAACAAACTTGAAGAGGCATCAAGGGTTAATGAACCAAAGTCATGCAGATGTACCCATATCAAAAATGGGATTGTAAAGACTCTAATATGTATTATGTTCAATGACAAAAACCTGAAATGTATTTACAATACAATTCCAACTATTTAGGAAAAGGGGCACAATGTGGGGTGTCCTCGGCTGGCTACATACATGGCTAGGTGATGGGCATTTTTATACTCGGAACATATGGTACCTAGCTCATGGATAGCAAACAAGGAAGCACCAAGTTGGGGCAAGATGAACAATCCGCTCTTTCTTGCTCTGTGCCATGAAAGCACACACGTGCCCTATGCCTAAAGCTTTCTTGTTGGCCGAAAATAAATTTAACAAGATAGCATGCAATTTCGACATGATTTCCAAAACTAGAATTCATGGCATGCTCTTTTCCAAACAATTTATTTTTACATGTGCCGGGTCATGTATGAACCTTACCCTAGCAAGTTTTCCTATCGTTCGCAACATGCAGAGCCCATTCATGTTCATCATATAGACTCGGGTGGGTTCACCCATTTTAGCGCAGCGCATGACCATGGTTCCATCAATATTCACATCAAAAATGTATGAGTGCTTCCTAGCTAAAGTAGGCATGCACATGATAGTTTTAGCATAAATCATTTCATGGTCACAAAATTGCAAAGTTTCATCACCGGGAGGAAATGGTATGTTACCTCTCCCCAAGTTAGGGGAGGAGGCTCTGCTCCGACACCGAGGCGTCTTCTTCCTCTTGTAAACACCCCAAAGTTTCTTTGTCATCATTTCCTGGCATATTCAAAGAAGAACAACAATCATTAGAAGATTTAAGCGTTAGTCCTTCATTGATCTTGGTTGAAAGCTTGGGTGTTCCACTCTCTTCATTTTTTTGGCTCGGAAGAGCTCTTTTCTTTCTTTTCTCTCTTTTTCTGTTTCTCACTCTCACACCATTCTTTCATAAGGCCTTCCATTTGTGAGACTTCTTCTCTTATTTCCTTTAAACCTTTTCCCAGCTCCTCGAAGTCTGTTCTAATTTCTCGAGTGAGATTTCTCAAAGGGATTGGTTCACAAGGAGGATTCAGGCTCGCACTTGGAGAAGGGGGTGAGTAGGCTCTTGAAGGAGTGGCAGTCCTTTCGGGTATTCGAGTGGGGTAGGATGTGGGGCGCCGAAAAGAGCTATGAGTGGTGTGGGGTCTCGTTCTGTAGGTAGGGTTTGGGGCCAAGTGTGCGATAGGGGTTTGGGTGCCATACCGCCGCCTCATCACACTTTTCAAGCGGTCCCAAGAGGGCATGATCTCTAACCCTCGGTCGCTCGTTGGTGGCGTAGTCACTCCACCAATACCATGCTTCGCCTCTTAGCAGCTCGAGCGCTATGTCAAGCTTTTCAAGTTCGTGAACACCTCTTTTAGCAAAGAATGCCTCAAGATGGTATTCCCATGATTCAAACCCGAAAAGGTCATCATCCCCTCGAAACTTAAGGGTTCGCGCCATTGTATACCTACACATTTAGACAATAATGTCAGTACCACTCATTTCCTCACGTGTATGGTTGGCCTCTCGTTTGTGTTTAGGGACACACTCAGTACCACTTCTCTCTCGTGTTTAGAACACAACGGTTCTTTCAAGCCTCAAAACTTACCACCAATCTCGATTAAGATCAAATGCAAACACACAAGGAGTTTCCAATAAAATCTTAGCAATATCCCAAATAAGCAACGCACAAAGCTCTAGTTACTCGAACTAGGATTTGGGGTTGGTTGGTGGTTGAAAGAATTAAGGTATGTATGAGTGATGTGATCACAGGGGGGGTAAGTGATCACGCGCTCGGATCTAGCTCGAAGGAGGCGGTTTCCAGCAAGAATGGAAACGAAACAGAGGAAGAACACTAAGGAAACAGAGTCGGCCAAGGGAACCTCCTCACTACGAGGTGAGGCAATGCCCTTGAAAATGCCTGGGGAAGGAAGCGGGATCTAGCACCTTTTGAATACAAGTTCAAACAATACTAGATATTATGTTGGATCCTCTTGCACGGATCACTTAAGGAGATGGAATGCAAGAAATGAGAACAAGAAAGCCAAAACCTCACTTGGAGTATTTCTGATTTCTTATAAATATGTTCTGCCTTTACAATGGTTACAAGCTGCCTTATATAGAAGAAAAATGGTAAAGGAAAATAAAGAATGATCGACAAGGGAACCAGCTTCCTGGTTCTATGGTAGGCGAAATGAGAGGTGGCAGGCGAGGTGACAGCATAGGCTGTGTAGACTACCTGCTTTAGCGGCTCCCAATTTCCCAGGATTTGTAGTTGGCGGGAAATGGAAGGAAGAGGGCCTCTGCACAAGTTGAAGGGGTCGCCTGACTCGCGTATGGAGGCCTCCTCCGCTTGGCGAACACCTGTGCTTCGCTTGTGTCTGGAAGTGTTGCACAGGGTCTTCGCCAAGGAACATGGGTTCGCCAGGGACCATGGCTTCGCCAAAGGCCAAGGGTTCGCCAATGGGGCCTGGGTTCGCCAAGATCCTTGCGAGCACGACTCTGCCTTTGGGGCTTCGCCGACGCCTAGAATGCCTCTTCTTCTTTGTCCATGCCTTCGCCAAGGGTCCTTTAGACCCTCTGGAGGAATGGTTGCCTCTTAACTCACAAATAGGGGTGATGTCCACATCAATGAGAGAAGGCTCTTTTATCCACACAAACACTTTTGTTCAAGTTCCTCAAATATTTTGGATCAAATCACTGTTCGGATGTGTTTTGATATGAACACTCAAGAACGCTCAAGAACACTCAAACTTTTTTTTTTTTTTTTTTTTTTTTTTCTTCAAATTTTATTTTTGTGCACAACCACAAAAAATTTTCTTCTCTTTTCAACTTCCAATCCGAAAATGTTTCTTTCTTTACTCAACTTCAATAAACAACATCCAAATATGAGCTTTGCTCGAATCACAGGAACCACGCACAAATATTTTCGGTTTATCTTCAACAACAAAACGTTTTTCTTCAAGTGTAAGAAAGAATGCAATGGTTTTACTTGAAGAAAACAAACAACTGATACGGTATGATACCTCCGACAAGCGCTTTGGCTCTGATACCACTTGATGTGATCACGGTCACGCTCCGAACCCAGCTGAAGTGGATACAGAGGAGTGAACGGTCACGAACTCGGATCTAGCTCGTGGGAGGCGGTTTCCAGCAAGAATGGAAACGAAACAGGGGAAGAACACAAAGGAAACAAAGTCGGCCAAGGGAACCTCCGCACTACGAGGTGAGGCAATGCCCTTGAAAATGCATGTAAAAGGAAAATGGAACCTAGAACCTTCTGATTACTAGATCAGACAATGCTAGGTATTATATTGGATCCTCTCGCATGGATCACTAAAGGATTGATGGAGCAAGATTTGAGACCCCAAGAAGAACAAACCGTGTTCTTACAATATATGAATTCTCTCAATATATGGGTTCTACCGAATACTTAGGTTACTGACTTCCTTTTATAGTAGGAAAGAAAGAAGGAAAGAATAAAGAATGATTTTACTAAGGGAACATCTTCCTCGAAATATGGTAGGCAAAGCGTGGGGTGGCAGGTGATTTGACATTGTAGGCTACCTGCTTTTGCGGCTCCCAATTCCCCAGGAATTGCATTTGGCGGGAAAAGGAAAGAAGAGGGCCTCTGCACAAGTTGAAGGGTTCGCGACTTGTGGATGGAGGCTTCTTACGCTTGGCGAACACACAGGCTTTGCTTACTTTTGGAAATGAAGCACAGGGTTTTCGCCAACGACTATGTACTCGCAAATGGCTTTGAGTTCGCCCAAAAGGCTCATGGGTTCGCCAGGGTCGATGGACTCGCCAGTGGCCATGGGTCCGCCATTGGGACGAGGCTTCGCCAAAGGCCAAGGGTTCGCCAATGGGGTATGGAGTGCGCTGGAACTCTGCGAGCACGGGCTTGCCTTGGGGCTTCGCCGGGGCCTGGAATGTTGTTTTTCCTCGGTCCTGGTCTTCGCCAAGGGCCCGTTAGACCCTCCGGAGGGATTGTTGCTCCTTGTCTCAAAAATGGGGCTGATGTCCACATCACATCGTCCCGTGGATCACCACGCACCGATCTCTCCGACCTTGGGGATCGGTCTCTCTTGTACTCCTCGGGGACCTCGAGCGCTGCCGCTTTGACGGTCCGGAGATGGGACTTGTTGCGAACACGCTGCCGGCTACCATAGCCCGATCGATTAGGCCGTGATAACTGCCTGTCGCGAGGTCGACAGGATTGACCAGTCTGGTCGTTCTGTTTTCTTCGCTCTTCCTGAAGGACCACCCGTACAGCTTGAACAAGATCAGGGTCCAAGTGCCGGATGTCGCTTCGACGGTAGCTGGAAGTAAGACGTAGAGAGGATGCTCCATCGGACGATTCCTCTGGGGAACACCTATAGCTGGGATCGGCCGAGCGGCCGTTGGTGGAACCTTCTCCCTCCGGCCTGGATGATTGGGAACGGCAGTGGCCCCACGGTCAATCTGATTTTGGGGACCACCACGGTTCCCACAGACGGCGCCATTTGGTGGCAAATCGATGCAGCGTGATCGCCACGTTCGGTTTGACTTGCGTGTTACGACATTGACGGAAGCCATTAGGTCGACTTTGCGTACTAGGCCGCGATTGTCGAGGAATAGAGATCCTCCGAGGTTCGATTTGACGAGTCGCGTTGAGTAGTTGTAAAACGTTACCTCTTTAGGTATGAACAAGTGAATGTATTTATAGTCCTATGTCTCAGTGGCGTTATCGTAATATCTCAATGTAAGGTGATTATACTTTTTTAGGTCATATATGCACTTCGGGAAGTATGGTTCGGGAACGTCCTTAATCTATATTCGGGTTATATGCTAGTTTTTTAATGGGGCCCTTATTTCGGGCTTATGCGTGGGCCTTTTTGATGTGGACATCAGCCCCAATTTAGAGACAAGGCGCGACCCTTCATCCAGAAGGTCTAAAGGGCCCTTGGCGAAGGCACGGGCGAAGAAGAAGCAGCATTCTAGGCGCCGGCGAGGCCCCAAGGCAAGTCCGTGGTCGCTATGTTCTTGGCGCACCCATGCCCCGTTGGCGAACCCTTGGCCTTGGCGAGGCCAAGGCCATTTGCGAGGCCATGGCTCTTTGCGACCCCCATGGTCGTTGGCGAAGACCCTGTGCCTCATTTCCAGAAACGAGCGAAGCCCAGGTGTTCGCCAAACAGCAGAGGCCTTCCTCATACAAGTCAGGCGAACCCTTCAACTTGAGCAGAGGCCCTCTTCTTCCCTTTTCCCGCCGAAAGCAATTCATGGGGAAATGGGAGCCGCAAAAGCAGGTAGCCTACAATGTCACATCCGCTGCCACCTCTCATTTCGCCTACCATAGATCCAGGAGGCTGTTCCCTTGTCAAGACATTCTTTATTATTTACTTCTTTCTTTCTCCTTCTATAAAAGGAGGCTGTAACCTAAGTATTAGGCAGAACTCATTTTGTAAGAACACATATTTGCGGAAGTACGCATATTGTTCTTCGTGGGTCTCAAATCTTGCTCCACCAATCCATTAGTGATCCATTGCAAGAGGATCCAATATAATACCTAGCATTGTTTGATCTCGTAGTCAAAAGGTTCTAGGTCCCATTTTCCTTCCCCAGGCATTTTCAAGGGCATTGCCTCACCTCGTAGTGAGGAGGTTCCCTTGGCCGAACTCTGTTTCCTTTGTGTTCTTCCCCTGTTTCGTTTCCATTCCTGCTGGAAACCGCCTCCTTCGAGCTAGATCCGAGCTCGTGATCACTTACCCCCCCTGTGATCACATCAGTTGGTATCAGAGCCAAAGCGCTCATTGGAGGTATCACACCGTATCAGTTGTTTGTTTTCTTCAGGATAAAACCTTTGCTGTTCTTTTCGAAAACTTGAAAAGTTATCGGTTAATGATCTCTTGAGAGAAACCGAATATTTGTTATCCTTGTTTAAAGTTCTTATAGGTTCATAAATCTGTGAGTTATTTCGGATTTGAAAAAGAAAAGAGATTCCCTGTGTGCAAAAGAACAAGAGTTTACAGAAAAAGAAATATTCGAATCAGTTCATAATTTCTGGGAAAAAGTTCTAAGTGTTCTCGAAGAATTCATCCGAAACTCAGAGTAAACAGTACTCACAGATCGAAAATAATTTCGAAACCTGAACTTTTTGTGTTTACATGTGTGAAAAGCCTTTTCTATATCATTTCCAACTTCTTTCAACCATCAACCAACTTCAAAAGTTAGTTTCAAGTAACTAGAACTTTGTGCTTTACTTGTTTCGGATATTGCTAAGATTTCATTGGATATTCTTTGCGTGTTCGCATTTGATCTTAATCGAGATTGGTGGTAAGTTTTGAAGCTTGAAAGAACCGTTGTGTTCTAAACACGAGAGAAGAGTGTAAACACTAAGGGAGTGTAGCGAGGCTTCGCAAAACTGTTCACATGTGCAGAACTTGAATCTCATGGAGTATGTGGAAGAGGACTACTACCCAGAATCGGATTCTTATTATCAAGAATCTGATTTCTGGGCGGAGGAAACCCTCGACCATACATACTCGGAGAACTATTCAGAGTACCCCCTTGGCCAAGAAACCTGGCCCAAACCGACCCCATCCTCTGAATACGACCCTCCATACCCTGCTGCATATGAGCATCACCCAGGCCTAGACCCTGAACAGCTGGTGGCGAACCCATGCCATCGCCAAGATGACTCCTCTCATTATCGCTACCCCTCCTACTCCTATTATTCACCCATACCGTCGTATCCTAGCCGTACGACGCCCACTTGGAGCCTCCTCTCATTCGCGGTTTTCCATCCACCAACAGGAAGCCAGTGAGGACCCCCACTCACAAGTTTGCTTCGCCGCGCCAATCACCTCCTGACCAACAGGGCGAAGCAACACCAGAAGTGCCTCAAAGACCCAGCTCCTCCACTATCATTGATGAGCTAAAACAACTTGTACTTATGGTCCAGGACCAGATGTTACAAGGGTACATGGAGGAAGCTGCAACCGGTGGTAAGGTTGAGAGGAAAACAACTGAGAGGAAAGGAGAAATTATGAGGGAAAAGAAAAGAGAAGAAAGAGAGAAAAGCGAGGCGGTCCAAGAGACCTTGAGCGAGAAAGAGAGCGATCCGAGAGAAGAGATTGAGGAGAAAGCGGAGAGAAAACAAGAGGGAAGCTCCATGAGCCAAAATAGTGGAAGTGAGGAAAACATGCCTTCAACAGACCCAACTTTTCCACTAATTTCTGTCTTGCAACCCCCTTGTTTATCTTCTTTGAATGTACAGATCGCTGTGGACAGCAAGGCTGAAGGAAGCCTTCAACAATCCGGGAAGGAAGTGTCACCCCCTCTCGGAAAGGAGGAAAAGAGCAAGAGGGAGAGAGCGAACATGGGTAACTGTGCTTCTAATCTCTCATCTCTTAACATTAAGCATGATTTGGGTGACATAGTTGGCAATCCCATGTCTGTTATGGGATATGACTTAGGCCCGGTACATTGGGGCCATGCCCATGAATGGCCGAGGCTTATATTTGATCCCGGAATAGCTATGTGGGTTTGTCTTAAGGCTAAGTATAAGAGTGAAGCGAAGAGAAAGGGCGGATTGTCCATCTCATTCCTTCAATCTATTTTTAGGGAAATTTTGATGTCTAACGCTTTCAGACACTAACCCTTAACGCCTCTTCCAGTTTGTTGTGGTGTCTTAAGATTTGTTGGTACAATTTCATTATGAATCCGTGGACGGATTCTTCTGTAGAGGGAGGGTATGATGTGGACATCAGCCCCAATTTAGAGACAAGGCGCGACCCTACATCCAGAAGGTCTAAAGGACCCTTGGCGAGGACACGGGCGAAGAAGAAGCAGCATTCCAGGCACCGGCGAAGCCCCAGGGCAAGTCCGTGGACGCTATGTTCTTGGCGCACCCATGCCCGTTGGCGAACCCTTGGCCTTTGGCGAGGCCAAGGCCATTTGCGAGGCCATGGCTCTTGGCGACCCCCATGGTCGTTGGCGAAGACCCTGTGCCTCATTTCCAGAAACGAGCGAAGCCCAGGTGTTCGCCAAACAGCAGAGGCCTTCCTCATACAAGTCAGGCGAACCCTTCAACTTGAGCAGAGGCCCTCTTCTTCCCTTTTCCCGCCGAAAGCAATTCATGGGGAAATGGGAGCCGCAAAAGCAGGTAGCCTACAATGTCACATCCGCTGCCACCTCTCATTTCGCCTACCATAGATCCAGGAGGCTGTTCCCTTGTCAAGACATTCTTTATTATTTACTTCTTTCTTTCTCCTTCTATAAAAGGAGGCTGTAACCTAAGTATTAGGCAGAACTCATTTTGTAAGAACACATATTTGCGGAAGTACGCATATTGTTCTTCGTGGGTCTCAAATCTTGCTCCACCAATCCATTAGTGATCCATTGCAAGAGGATCCAATATAATACCTAGCATTGTTTGATCTCGTAGTCAAAAGGTTCTAGGTCCCATTTTCCTTCCCCAGGCATTTTCAAGGGCATTGCCTCACCTCGTAGTGAGGAGGTTCCCTTGGCCGAACTCTGTTTCCTTTGTGTTCTTCCTCTGTTTCGTTTCCCATTCTTGCTGGAAACCGCCTCCTTCGAGCTAGATCCGAGCTCGTGATCACTTACCCCCCCTGTGATCACATCACTTTTGTTAGGCCTTTTATGCGTATTTGGGCCTGGCGGCCATCGTGGCCGGCCCAAATTCATCCAATTTCGGCGCAATCCTCCAGTATATCAGATTTTTATCTTAGTTGACTTATATTTGAACAATATTTATGTTATTGGAAGATGGGAGGAAAGTATTTTAAAGTGGAGGTCTTTACTCACTAGTTTGAAGTAATGGTTGGTCCTTGCCCTCCATTACCACAAATGGTGGTTACCATTCACTTTTCCCTCACCATTTTAAGTAGTATCATCATGACTTCTTTTTGTCTTATGGGAATGGTAAGTAACCCTAGAGTGTTTGTCAAAAGTGTTACTACACTTTGGGCAATAACCTCCACTTACCTTTCCTATTTAAGCTAGCAACTAAACCTTGTAATGGTAGAACTTATTTGATGCAATTGCTGCCGAAAATCTCTTCTTCTACAAGAGATCATTTTGGCTTTTGGTTCTCATTTCTACAATCCATTCCCTTGTCCCATAATTTTGGTTCAAGAATTATATCTAGTATTGCTTGATCAAGTAGTTAAGAGGTGCTAGATCCATCTCCTTCCCTTGGCTTCTAAAGTATTGTTCAACCTTGTAGTTGAAAGGTGCTTTGCTAGCCGAAATTATCAAGAGCTTGTTGTTCATCTTCCAAGCTAGATCCTTCCAAGAGTTGATCATTTTTGGTGATCACATCAGCCATCGCCTGGATGCTTCGCATGAGGGAAGTCTAGCCTTCGCCTAGAGGCTTCGCGTGGAGGCTTTGCCTTCTCCTGGTCAGGCTACAGCCTGGATAATGGATTGGGCCGCCTGGGCCTCTAAACCTCCTCGCCAAAAGGGGTGCTCCGAGCTTCATTCACCTTCCTCTTCGATCTTTGATACTTTGTGTTGCTTGGGGATCCCATGATCACATCTGTCACAGCCACCCGTCCGGTTGCGGAGGCGGAGCCGGCCGCGACGCCGGGAAACAGTGAATTACGGCGGAAAGCGCGGCGAGCATCGAGCTCAAATACAAAACAATCAAGTGGCAACTAGCAACCTAGATAATCGTACAAGGCAAGCATGCTTTACAATCCAACTTCTACCATATGTATTGTTCATGGTGTCAAACATCGATCATCGCTACTAACACCAAAACACCAAGTCTGAAATATACCAAACCCACTATAGGCAAGTCGGGGCTCCGCCTACGACTCGAAGATAGATAAAGCAGAATATACCTCGATATAAACACATATACAAACCATGATCTGATCTATAAATGCATGCAAGCATTACAGAGCCAACAAACAAAAATCCTATAAATACCTAGCGCGGAATCTGAAGCGACCTCTGCACGTGGTACTGCCGCTGCAACCACAATCCCAAAACGTAGGAAGCACCGCGGATCTCTACTCCGCCGGTTGCTTGTCAGGACGGCCTGAAAGTGGTAAACATATAAAAGGGTGAGTCCTCGAAAGGACCCGTAAGGGCTAAGGTAAAGTGCGGTTTGCCCATAGGGCAACCATCTAAACTCGCAAAACGGAATACCACAAGATATACATATACATATGAAAATAAACATAAAGTAAAACAGAATCCATCATATGCGGTCCAACCGCCGTAATGACTCAGAACGACAGCCCTCAACAGAGGTCAATATACAGATCGAATGCAATGTATAGCACGGTACTGGCCGGGGTCGCGATCCCCAAACTGCCGTAGGGTCACGTAATGCAGGTATCGGCACTCCGGTGCGGATACGTAATGTAACCAAGGAGCACCCGTGGTCTCTTCAACCATACGGGTCTCGTCACGTAATCGTAACATATAATAAAATATACAAATACAACGAAATATCATACCTGGTAACATTTACAGAGCAGAACAAACGTACACTTTACCAAATTAAGCCCTTACCTCAGAAACGCTGCTCCGCAGCCCAAAACTCGGAAAATCCCGGCTCCCGACCCGTAATGCAAAACTTGGCTCCTATGGTTCCGCGCTTCCCCACCAACGCAGAATCAAGCTAGATAACCATAGTTGAGTCAGAACACATCTAAATAACTCCAGAAAGAAATTTCTGCACAAACCCGCACTTTCCCGCAAAATTCCACAAAGCTCGGTTTTACAAACCGAGCCTCGAACATTGTTATTCATACACCACCAAACCCATTTCAACCTTTAAACCCGCATTCCAGACACCTTTCCGGAAAACCCGCATAAACCTAACTTTTCCTACCATCGTCCGAAAATGATGTTTCAACCACCATTATGAACCTATTTTCACCCACAATACCAATTTAGGATTCAAACCAACCAAAACACACCCTTAACATGGAAAAAGTTTCACTTGAACATTTTGACCCTTAACCAATTTTTCACCACACTTCCAAATCAAACCATTCAAGCTTCTAATTAATCATACTAATCACCAATTTCACTTCCTAACCAAAATTACTAACCAATTGCATCAAAATTAGCAAACCTCAACCTTGAACATTTCGCCAAAAGGGGTTTTCTCACCCAATTTCCATTTCAATCCAAACAAAGTTCCATTAGCACTCTTTAATCACCAATTACATTTCTTAAGCAAGATTACTAACCAATTGCTTCAAAATCAACAAAACCCTTCTTTGAACAATTCGGCCAATTTGGGGAATTCTTCCCTAGCATGCTTTTCATCAAATTAAAACCATAGATAGTCTTAGAATCATGCTAGGAACAACATACTTGAAGCATGATTCAAGAACACAAACACACACAATTTTGGAAAATTCACTTCAAATTCGGCACCCCCTAGGGTTTCTTCATCCATGAAGTTTTCCAACATCCAACCATAGATTCCTACTCCTCTCAAGCCCAAGAACAACATACTAAAAGATGGGAGGGAGAGGATCACTCTAGCATGTTGACAAGAGTACACACAAAGCTTGAAAACCCTCTCTTTTCTTACCCAAATCTTGTTCTTAACTTGAAAAGAGAAGAGAGAAGGAAGCTTACCAAGAGTTAGAGCCCAAATCCTTGTTAAACTTCAGCCAAAGATGATGAACACCATGAGCTTGAAAGAAAGAAGAAATGGCGGATGGGAAGGGAAGGAAGAAGAAGAAGAAGAAATGAAACTAAATGGATTTTAATTGATTTTTAGCCTTTTATATTTTTCCTTCCCTTTTCCACAATTAATAAAAATGGGACAAGTGTCCCAGCCCAAGGCTGCTGCCGACTTAGGCCCAGTTCTGGCCCAAAAATATTAATGTCCTTTGGGTTAATTGCAATTTAACCCCCAATACTCCAAATCTTTGCAATTAAAACGCCGAATATAGGTAACGAACTCCAAATGAAACCAAAACTGACCAGAATATTCAGAATATCATAACATAAATAAAATATTTTTCAAATATTTATTTACCCTTCCGTAGCGTCCTACCGAGCTCGCTGATCCCGAGCAAATCCCGGCGTGGCCGCATAATAACCTGAGCCACAACCCGTCACAACAAAATTCCACAAAAATATCCATAAAATCCACCTTAAAATATAACATGACTTACCCCAGAGCCGTCGGAGAAATTCCATCCCGAGCCCGGGATTCCGCCCAGAGCCCCGGGAGTCGCCCGGGACCGCACGTCCCTGGCCCCAAACATATGCTCCGTAAAAATCTCCGGGACGCTCCCACGATTCCAAATCCGCAAACGGTTCCTCAATCTGAGGTCCTGGGAGCGCTACCGGGCCCGCTGTACGTCCCGAGCCAACCCCGACAACCCCCGGCGCCGGAAAAAAATATTTTCGGCGGAAACGTCCGGGGGACCCACACGACCTCAAATATGAAAGGGCTCACCAGAATGATGCTCGGATAAGGCTCGGGAGCCGTCTGAACGCCCAAAACCGTGACCCGCAGGCCAAAACCGGAGCCCGGTCACCTTGGCCGCAACCCGCTCAGGGGTGACCGTAACATCCTCCCCCCTTAAGACTCTTGGTCCTCCAAGAGGGGTATCAACCACTGATACTGCTCGGGGTATCGCTCCCGATATCTCGCTGTCTCCCAGTGTCGCTTCGGCCGTATGATGTGACCACTGAACTCTGACCATGGGAATCAACCTGCTCCGGAGTTTCCGAGTATCGCGCCCCAGAAAGGCAATCGGTACCTCCTGGTACGACAAGTCAGGCTCCAGCTGAACCTCCTCCACCGGAATTGTCTGCACGGGATCCAAGATGCACTTCTTCAGCATACTGACATGAAAGACGTTGTGCACCGCAGATATACTCGGAGGTAAAGCCAACTGTAAGCCAACTGCCTATCCCGATGTGATCACGGAGGGTAAGTGATCACGAACTCGGATCTAGCTCGATGGAGGCGGTTTCCGGCAAGAATGGGAAACGCGAACAGAGGAAGAACACGAAGGAAACAGAGTCGGCCAAGGGAACCTCCTCACTACGAGGTGAGGCAATGCCCTTGAAAATGCCTGGGGAAGGAAGCGGGATCTAGCACCTTTTGAATACAAGTTCAAACAATACTAGATATTATGTTGGATCCTCTTGCACGGATCACTTAAGGAGATGGAATGCAAGAAATGAGAACAAGAAAGCCAAAACCTCACTTGGAGTATTTCGATTTCTTATAAATATGTTCTGCCTTTACAATGGTTACAAGCCTTCTATATATAGAGGTGAAATGGTAAAGGGAAATGGTGAATGACGGACAAGGGAACCAGCTTCTTGGTTCTATGGTGGGCGAGGTGAGAGGTGGCGGACAATTGTGACATAGATGTGTAGACCCATTTCTTCATAAATGGGATTTATGAAGAAATGGAGGAATTGTCAGTTCACGGGAAATGCACAGGCCGAGGGCCTCTCCAAGGCCATGGGTTCTCCGGAGGGGCCACGGGCTCGCGGAAAAGGCCATGGGTTCGCCAAAAAGTGCCTTCGCCAAAGTGCCTTCGCCAAAGTGCCTTCGCCAAAGGGCCTTCGCCAAAGTGCCTTCGCCAAAGTGCCTTGGGTATGCGGAACTTCACTGTCAATAACATGGGCTCGCCCGATTGACCATGGCCATTCGCCTCTTGAAAAGAGCATCAATTCGTCCAAAGGCCATCTTTTGTGATGAGGACATCGCCCCAAAGGACCCTCAGGTTCCAGAAGACCCACAACCTCAAGCACGCGCGACCCCTGGTCCGTTCCAAGGCCTTGGCGGACCCATGACCAGGTCCCGGCTGAAACAAGTCCAAGCAAACCTTAATGCTTTCATGAGGCTCATGGCGCAGGGCGATCGAGAGGAGTCTCGGGAGAAGGCCTTACAACTTCACCAACTCGGTATCGCGCTGGACGCAGAGTGTGCGAAGCCCCTTGGAGTCTTAAGCATAAGCGTTCTTGAAGAAGGAGTAGCCAGTCTTAAGCGCGCGAACACTTGGCGAAGGAGAAGGCCTCGGCCAAGGGCAACTCAGCGAAGGCACCCGGCGGAGGCATTCTAGCGAAGGCTCCTAGCGAAGGCCTTTCGCGTAATCTCCAGGCTTCACCAGTTGACCGACCAAACCTGACACATGGTGTCTTTTCTCCGCCGATACTCGGATAGACAAACAACCACTTTTAGGCTAGCCTTACCTTTTTACCTTTTTAGAAGCTTTTCACTCTGTAAGCGTGCAAAAGTACTTTGTACTTTCTGCACGCATGCACATTCGAAATACTCCTTTTACTTCTTCCATTTCACTCCACTATATAAGCTAAGTGGCAGTCACCATTGTAACCTAGAACATATTATTGAATTTAAGCAATTCGGCTGAAACACTCCCGGGGAGTCATCGGCTTTTGTGTTCTCCACTCTTGCATTTCCATTTCCCTAGTGATCCTTGCAAGAGGATCCAAGCATAATATCTAGTATTGCTTGACCTTGGAGTCAAGAGGTGCTAGATCCCATCTTAATTCCTAGGCATTTTCAAGGGCATTGCCTCACCTCGTAGTGAGGAGGTTCCCTTGGCCGACACTGTTTCCTTCGTGTTCTTCCTCTGTTCTTCGTTTCCATTCTTGCTGGAAACCGCCTCCAACGAGCTAGATCCGAGCTCGTGATCACGTTCCCCCCCCCGTGATCACATCAAGTGGTATCAGAGCCAAAGTGCTTGCTGGAGGTACCGTATCAGTTGTTGTTTTCTTCAAGCAAAACCTGTTGTTACCTTTTCTAACAATTGAAGGAATGTCGGTTGATGATCTCATTGAGACCGAAAAAGTTGGTTAAAAGTGTGATTGTGTAGGCCAAGTATTTTCGATATAAGCCAAAACAGTTGTCTGAGCGACAAGTGTGTAAAGAAAACGTTTAAAGAAAGAAATGTATTGAGCAAGTTTCGTTCGGAAAAGTTCTTGAATGTTCTTACGTGTTCTTCCCAAAACACAAGTGAACAGTAAGATTGATCGGACAAATAGTTTCCAAACTTAAACAAGAAGTGTTTGTGTCTGCAAAAGCCTTTTCTAAACTTCCAACCAAGTATCTTCCGAGCCCGATATCCCACAAAATCGGTTTCAAGTAACTAGTCATTTTCTTGAGTTGCAAGTTGCGGTTTTACTAGAGTTTTGTTTGTGTTTCCTTGCGTGTTCATCTTTGATCTAAGGTTGAAAACGGTATCAAGTTTAGAGAACTTGTAAAAGCCGGCGGTGAACAGCCGAATTGACAAAGTTGTTGAGAGAAACACGAGAGTGAGAGTAAACACTCAGGGAGTGGTGAGCTTCTTTTCTGATTACATATCTTTAACAGAATTGTGTCACAGATGGTTTCAACAGACTCATCCCCCCCTCATCCATCCCAGCTAGCCGTGCACAAAGACGCTCACGAAGATCTTACAGAGGTTGGACGAACTGGGAGCTCAAGTCGCCATGACAAATGAGCGACTGACGAAAGTAGAGGTAGCTCAAGGGAAGCAACCGGAAAGCTCGCAAGCCCACGATGACGCCCATGCATCGCGGGCTCAAGATGGAGTCACCCATACCACTTTCGACCCTGCATCGACGAAGCCACATGCTACCCCACACACGTCCGACCACTTCCACAAGAATAGATCGTGGTGTTGACATCACGGGCCGGTGATGACCAGGAATATTACGCGAGCCACCACCAAAGCCTATTAAAAGAAGAGTCTTTCCCGATAGAGCTCAAGCCAGAGCCTATCTCCATAGAGACCTCGAAGAAGAGGAAGAAGCGGAGCGAGGCCGAGTTCACCGAGGGTTCAACAGAGACTTGGGAGGTAGGGCGCAGGCCCAGGACCAACAGGCCCTCGCCAACATCAAGCTTCAAATACCACCCTTCTACGGGTCCAGTGATCCGGAAGAGTACTTTACATGGATGGCTAGGACTGAGCGGATCATTGATATGATGGGATACACCGACGCTATAGCCACGAAACTTGTGGTTATTGAGTTTCATGAATATGCTCTCACCGGTGGGAGCAAGAGCATCACGAAAGAGCCAGGATCCGATGTCGTCCTATCACTACGTGGGAAGATCTTAAAAGGACCATGAAGAACCGATTCGTACCCAGCTACTATGACCGAGATTGTGCTCAGAGGTTGCAGCGCCTTATCCAGGGTCATCGCAGTGTCGAAGAATACCAGAAGGACCTTGAGAGGGCCCTGATGAGGGCCAACGTCAAGGAGAACGAAGAGGCTAAGTTGGGCATATTCTTATATGGCCTACGGGTGGACGTCGCCAAGACAGCTTGAACTATGCGACTACCGGGATTACCAAGATCCGGTGCATAAGGCCATTCGGGTGGAGAAACAACTACAGAAGGGAAACTCTTACTATCCTGCTCCTACCCCCGGCCCAAGCAGCAAGACCCCCCCTTCCCCAAACCACTCCCGCCAAAACCATACGCATCTTCTGCGGCGATGCCACCCCCTCGCCAAAATTACCCCAACACAAGACCCTCCTCGCAACCTCAGCCAAACCCAACGCCATCACTAATGAAGGCCCTCGGCGATCAAGGAGCATCGAATGCTTTAAGTGCACGGGCAAGGGACACTATGCGAGGATTGCCCCAACCGAAGAGCCATGGTAATGCGGCCCAACGGGAATTGTCTAGTGAAGAGGAAGGAGAGGGCTATCCCGAGCAAGAGCAACATGAGAGTGAAGCGTAAGAGGGAGAGCTCCTATGGATGGTCTCATATTAGTTACCAAGAGGGTCCCGCAAAGTTCCCAAGTGTCACCGAAAGTATTCAGCGGGAAAATCTTTTCCAATCAAGAGCCATGGTGAATGGGACTCTGTGCGATCTCATTATTGACAGCGGGAGTTGTGTCAACGCTGCCAGGCGAAGACATGGTCGCTGAATTAGGCCTCCCACCATCATACATCCTAAACCGTATCAGCTGCGGTGGGTCGGCAGCAGAACCTTTGTAAAGGTTGTCAAACAAGTCGAAGTCCCAATCAAGATCGGCAAGTATGAGGATTCCATCACTTGTGATGTAGTGCGAATGCGGGCGACCCACATCCTCTTGGGCAGACCACAGCAATATGACAAGGAGGCCATACATTATGGCAAAGCCAACAAATATGCCCTCACTCACCTTAGTAAACCATACACCCTGCTTCCCTCACCCCAACTCAAGCCCATCAGGATCAAATCCATCTGGCTAGTAAGTCTGAGGGAAAAAGAAAGGGGAGGGCAGAGAGCGGAGAGAAAATGGTGAGAAGGTTCAAGGAACCTTGAGTGAACGGAAAGGGTGTGCATTAATGGGAAACACCCGAGAGAGCCCACGAGAAAACAAGAGTGTCTTCCTCCCATAGCCAAAGAGAGGGATTTTAAAAGAGCGTTCCTTGGAAACAGGATCTGTTTTCTCCTGATCCCCACTCACTGCATGCTAACACTTGACAATGTGTCTTCTCTTCCTTTCTATGTGCAAAAGGTCCTGAAAGAATTCGGCGAAGTATTTGATGAGCCGCGAACCCATCCTCCATATCGCGGCATCGAGCATCAAATCGACTTGCTTCCGGGGGCACCTTTACCCAACAAGGCCGCCTACCGGACCAATCCCCAAGAATCCAAAGAGATCCAGTCGCAAGTTCAAGAGTTGTTAGACAAAGGGTTCATCCGCGAAAGCCTGCCGCCATGCGCGGTCCCAGTCATACTGTACCAAAGAGCGATGGCACTTGGCGCATGTGCATGGACTGTCGCCCCATCAACTCTATCATCGTAAAGTATCGCCACCCTATACCTAGACTTGATGACATGTTAGACGAATTGAGTGGTGCTTGTGTGTTTTCAAAAATTGACCTTAGAAGTGGATATCACCAAATTCGGATGAAGGAAGGTGATGAATGGAAAATCGCTTTCAAAACCAAGATTGGTTTGTATGAGTGGAATGTTATGCCCTTCGGGTTATCTAACGCACCAAGTACTTTTATGCGTCTGATGAATCATGTTTTGAGGCATTACATAGGGAGATTTGTGGTAGTATACTTTGATGACATACTAGTTTATTCTAAGAACCATGAGGAGCATGTTGAGCATCCGAGGCAAGTCCTTGATACGCTTAGGTTAGAAAACTGTATGCCAAATTTGAAAAGTGTGTATTCGCATCCCGGAAGTTAACTTTCTTGGATATGTCGTGGGTGCGAAGGGAGTCAAGGTAGACGAGAGTAAGATCGGTGCCATTCGGGACTGGCCTACTCCTAACTCCTTAATCGAGGTCAGTCCTTCCTAGGACTTGCTAGTTTTTACAGAGATTTGTTAAAGACTTCTCTTCCATTGCTGCCCCTTTGCATGAACTGGCTAAGAAGAATGTCGTCTTTGAATGGGGTCGATCGCAAGAGAAATCTTTTAACGAATTGAAATCTCGTCGACAAATGCTCCTCTACTCACTTTGCCAAACTTCGACAAAGTGTTCGAGGTAGAGTGCGATGCCGGTGGTATAGGCATCGGTCTTTGTCTTGCACCAAGAAGGCCGTCCCATCGCCTTTTTAGTGAAAAGTTGAGTGGAGCCACCCAATTACTCCACGTATGACAAAGAGCTATACGCTCTTGTGAGATCCTTACAAACGTGGAGCCATTATCTTACGCCTAGAGAATTCGTAATCCATACGGATCACTTGTCTTTGAAGTACCTTCAAGGACAAGGAAATTTGAGCAAAAGGCATGTTAGGTGGGTAGAGTTCATTGAGTCTTTCTCCTATGTTATTAAGTATAAAAAGGGCAAAGACAATGTCGGGGCGGATGCTCTATCAAGGAGGTATGCATTACTCATGACTCTCGATACGAGGATTGTTGGTTTTGAGGGTTTAAAAGGAATGTATGAACATGACGTGGATTTTGGTGAAATATTTGCCAAGCTGTGTTAAAGGAAGCCAAAGAGGCTACTATGTTTTTGATGGTTTTCTGTTTAAGTTGAAAAGGTTGTGCGTCCCGGAGGGTCAATGCGCGAAGTGATCATCAAGGAGGCACATGGAGGTGGTCTCATGGGACACTTCGGTGTCCAAAAGACGCTTGAGGCCGTTAAGGAGAACTTCTTCGGCCCGGCATGAAGAAGGATGTCACCAAAGCTTGCGCCGGATGTGTCACATGCCACCAGGCCAAGTTGACTCTCCAACCGAAAGGGAAGTACACTCCTCTTCCCACACCTTCGTTCCTTGGGTTGAAATAAGCATGGACTTTATAAGTGGTTTACCTAGGTCATCGCATGGTCATGATGCTATATTTGTGGTAGTTGATAGGTTCTCCAAAATGGCCCATTTCATCCCATGTCATAAAATCAAGATGCCTCTCATGTGGCGGAATTGTTCTTTAATAACATCGTTAAGTATCATGGCCTCCCGCGATCCATTGTTAGCGATAGAGATTCGAGATTCCTAAGCCATTTCGGCGAACCCTTTGGTCTAGGCTAGGCACCGGTCGATGTACTCCACATCCAGTCACCCTCAAACAGACGGCCAAACCGAAGTGACTAATAGGACCCTCACCACTATCCTGCGCACCCTCCTTAGGAAAAATCGAAAGAATGGGAAAAATGCTTGCCTCATGTAGAGTTTGCGTATAACCGAGCCTACCATTCCTCTACATCCCATAGTCCTTTTGAGATTGTATATGGCTTCAATCCTTTAACCCCTTTGGACTTAATCGCATTAGACTACACTGCACAGGTGGACGTAGATGGGAAAGAAAAGGCCCGACGCATGAAGGACTTGCATGCTAAGATTCACAAACAACTTGAGAAAATTAATGAGTCTTACGCAAGCAGAGTTAATAAGGGCAGAAAATTTAGAAGTTTTCAAGTCGGTGATTGGGTATGGTTACATTTAAGAAAAGATCGATTTCCCCAGGCTAGGAAAAGCAAACTGGCGCCAAGAGGCGATGGCCCCTTTCAAATCACTAAAAAAATAGGAGAAAATGCTTATGTACTTGACTTACCTTGCGATGGCTCTTATAATGTACATGCAACTTTTAACGTTTGTGATTTAGCTCCCTTTGAAGGACAAGCAGATTTTAAGAATCCACGGACGGATTCTTTTGAAGAAGGAGAGTATGATGAGGACAGCGCCCCAACGGACCCTCTGGTTCCATAAGACCCACCACCTCACGCGCGCGCGACCCCTGGTCCGTTACAAGGCCTTGGCGGACCCATGACCAGGTCCCGGCTGAAACAAGTCCAAGCGAACCTTAATGCTTTCATGAGGCTCATGGCGCGGGACGATCGAGAGGAGTCTCGGGAGAAGGCCTTACAACTTCACCAACTCGGTATCGCTACCGGACGCAGAGTGTGCGAAGCCCCTTGGAGTCTTAAGCATAAGCGTTCTTGAAGAAGGAGCAGCCAGGTCTTAAGCGCGCGAACACTTGGCGAAGGAGAAGGCCTCGGCCAAGGGCAACTCCGCGAAGGCACCCGGCGGAGGCATTCTAGCGAAGGCTCCTAGCGAAGGCCTTTCGCGTAATCTCGAGCTTCACCGGTTGACCGACCAAACGACACATGGTGTCTTTTCTCCGCCGATACTCGGATAGACAAACAACCACTTTTAGGCTAGCCTTACCTTTTTACCTTTTTAGAAGCTTTTCACTCTGTAAGCGTGCAAAAGTACTTTGTACTTTCTGCACGCATGCACATTCGAAATACTCCTTTTACTTCTTCCATTTCACTCCACTATATAAGCTAAGTGGCAGTCACCATTGTAACCTAGAACATATTATTGAATTTAAGCAATTCGGTCGAAACACTCCCGGGAGTCATCGGCTTTTGTGTTCTCCACTCTTGCATTTCCATTTCCCTAGTGATCCGTGCAAGAGGATCCAAGCATAATATCTAGTATTGCTTGACCTTGTAGTCAAGAGGTGCTAGATCCCATCTTCATTCCCAGGCATTTTCAAGGGCATTGCCTCACCTCGTAGTGAGGAGGTTCCCTTGGCCGACACTGTTTCCTTCGTGTTCTTCCTCTGTTCTTCGTTTCCATTCTTGCTGGAAACAGCCTCCAACGAGCTAGATCCGAGCTCGTGATCACGTTTCCCCACCGTGATCACATCAATAGATCCGCATCACTTCTCCAATGGAATGCCCAAGTCTTGAAGTTTGTTGGCGCCTTCGTGGTGATGTCCACATCATACCCTCCCTCTTCAGAAGAATCCGTCCTCGGATTCATAAGGAAATTGTCCCTACAAATCTTAAGACACCACAACAAACTTGGAGAACATTAAAGGTTAGTGAATTAAAGCTTAAACATCAAAGTCCAAAAAATGGTCTGAAGGAATGAGATTGACAATCCACCCTTTCTCTTCACTTCAACCGTACACATAGCTTCTAGTATCCCGGGGTCAAATGTGAGCCTAGGCCTTTCATTCTTATGATCTAAAAAGAGGAGTCATGATCATGCATTGAAGAGAATTCATGGCTAGGGGTGAGTGGTATGGGATATGCATCATGTACATACAGCTCATGGTCAACCGAATCATCATGCTTCATGCTTTCAAGAGGGAATTCGAATATGTTACACTTATCATGGTTGAGAGAATTAAGCAATGGTTGAGATGCATGCTCATTTTCGAATAAGGTTTCACATTCATGCCTATTCACTTCATCACTAAAAGAAAAGAGTAGGTTACCTCTCCCCAAGTTAGGGGAGGGAGGGTCCTCCTCCAAAGCCGAAAATCTTTCTTCTCCTTCAAGGTATGGCGCATCCGTGCCCTTCTCTCCTTCAAACTCGTGCACAAATAAAGAAGAATAACAAGATTTAGAAGATGAAATGGTTAATTCTTCTTGGAGATGGGTTGAAGGTCCGGGTGCAATATTCTTTTCACTTGTTTGGCCAAGGAGAGCCCTCTCCTTTCTTCTCTCTTTCTTTTTCTTTTTCTCTCTCTCATATTCTTCAAACTCTTTCCTCAGATTCTCAATTATTCGAGAAAGATCTTCACTTGAATTTTGGTATGGGCTTTGGTTTGGGTAAGGAGTTTGGGTTGTGCAAGTGTTGGGTGGTGGAATACATGGCTCGGTCGATAGTGTTTGTGGAGGTGTGGGGCTCGGTCTCTTCTGACTATGGCTCCGAATGTGGGTGGAGGATGTAGGCCGAGAGGGGGACCTTCTTGTTTGGGAGTGGAACGGAGAGGGTGGCTCTTCTCGAGGTGAACCATATCTTTCCACTAGTAACCTCTTCAATCCGCTCCAAGTCCGAATGGAGGCTTCATTGTAGTGCTCTCTTTGAGCGAAATCTTGTCGCCACCATCTTTTGGCTTCTCCTTTAGACACCTTATGGCAAGGTCTAACCTCTCTTCTTTATGAAATTGGTAATACCAAAAGTGGTATTCCAATTCCTCGATCCATTGCCATAAGTCATCTTCAAGTTTGCGCCTCCCTTTCAAGGGATGAAACCCAATGAAATGCAGGTCTTCTTCCTCCATTTGGCACACCTACACACTTAGACAATAAAATTAGTACCACTCATTTCTCCTCACGTGTTTAGGTGAGCACTCCACACGGTTTCACTCTTGATTCTCCACACAAGGCTTTCACAAGTTCTCTTAACTTGATCACACTCAACTTTTAGATCAAATGCAAACACACAAGTAGGAACAAGCAATAATATCTAGTGAAAACCGAAACTTGCAAATCACAAAGATAACTAGTTACTTGAAACTAGCTTTTGAGTTTCCGGTGAGATGGGGGTTGAAAGAAGTAGGGTAGGTAGTTTAGAAAGGGTCTTTTGTAATCACAAACACCTTTTGGCCAAGTTCATAAAATATTTTTGGATCAAAAGTACTATTCATATGAGTTTGGTATGAACTTCATATGAACATCTCAAGAACACCAAGAACACTCAAGAACACATGAACTTGTTCATCATTTTCTTTTTCTCCAACAACCTTTCTTTTGCACTTAGTCAACACGAGATGATACTTTCTTCTTCAAATCCGAATTTAACTTTTTTTTCTCATGAACTTCAATAACACTATTCAAATATGAACTTTACTTCTAGTCACATGAACCACGCACAAACACGATTCGGTTTTTCTCTTGAACAACAACAAAACGTTTTTCTTCAAGTGTAAGAAAGAAGGCAATGGTTTTACTTGAAGAAAACAAACAACTGATACGGTACCTCCAATGAGCGCTTTGGCTCTGATACCACTTGATGTGATCACGGAGGGGGTAAGTGATCACGAGCTCGGATCTAGCTCGAAGGAGGCGGTTTCCAGCAAGAAAGGGAAACGAAACAGAGAGAGAACACGAAGGAAACAGAGTCGGCCAAGGGAACCTCCTCACTACGAGGTGAGGCAATGCCCTTGAAAATGCCTAGGAAGGAAGCGGGATCTAGCACCTTTTGAATACAAGTTCAAACAATACTAGATATTATGTTGGATCCTCTTGCACGGATCACTTAAGGAGATGGAATGCAAGAAATGAGAACAAGAAAGCCAAAACCTCACTTGGAGTATTTCTGATTTCTTATAAATATGTTCTGCCTTTACAATGGTTACATGCCTTCTATATAAAGAGGTGAGATGGTATGGGAAATGGTGAGTGACGTGACAAGGGACAAAGACCCTTGAATTATGGTGGGTGAGGTGAGAGATGGAAGACAATTGTAGGCTACTGACTATTCCTCCCATTTCTTCATAAATGGGATTTATGAAGAAATGGAGGGAATATTCAAATCACCAAACATGCACATGGCCATGGGGTTCTCCAAGGCCATGGGTTCTCCGGAGGGGCCATGGGTTCGCGGAAGAGGCTATGGGTTCGCCAAAAAGTGCCTTCGCCAAAGTGCCTTCGCCAAAGTGCCTCCGCCAAAGTGCCTTCGCCAAAGTGCCTTCGGTATGCGGAACTTCACTGTTAAATAACTTGAGCTCTGGAACTCCGATTGAGGTGATTCAAAAGCCATTTTTCTCCTCTTGAAAAGAGCTTCAATATGAAGTCCATTGCTCCATCTTTCGATGAGCCGCATCACTTCTCCAATGGAATGCCCAAGTCTTGAAGTTTGTTGGCGCCTTCATGGTGATGTCCACATCATATCCGCTCCAGAATCTCATACGGTCCGATATACCTTGGGGCTAACTTACCTGTCTGCCGAATCTAACTGTCCCCGAATCGGGCGCTACCTTCAGCCAAACCACCGCGCCCACCTCAAACTCCAAGTCTCTGCGCTGCCTGCTCGCGTGAGGTGGTGCGGTCGCTCGCGGTTTTCTACCGAGCCTGAATGAACTTGATCTTGGCTGTGGTCTCCTCAATGAGCTCGGGACCCACCAATCTGCGCTGATGCCTCCGTCCAACAAAGCGGTGTCATGCACCGCTGCCCATACAACGCCTCAAACGGTGCCATGCCGATGGTACTGATAATCTGTTGTTATATGAAAACTCTACCAGCTGCAATCGCTTGTCCTAATCCTCCGAAATCCAAAGTACACTCCGCAGCATGTCCTCCGATCTGAATCACCCGCTCCGATCGATCGCCGGTTTGGGGATGGTAAGTCAGACTCGATGGAGTCGCGTGCCTGTGGCCTTGTGAAAGGCACCCCGAATCGTGCGGTGAAACGCGGATCTCGATCTGACACAATGGAGTCCGGCACTCCATGTAACCGCACAATCTCCCTGATGTACAACTGGGCAAACTTCTCCAGGGAGTCTGTCATCCGGACTGGCAGAAAGTGAGCACACTTCGTCAAACGGTCCACGATAACCCAGATGGCGTCGTGGTGAGACCGGGCCGTGGGTAATGCGGTCAGAAAGTCCATCGTGACGTTTCCCCACTTCCTGACCGGAATGGGCAAAGTCTGTAACGCCCTGCCGGTTTCTGATGCTCCACCTTCACCCGCTGACAAGTGGCACACTTAGACACATGTGTGGCAATGTGTCTCCGCATACCCGGCCACCAGAAATGGGTACGCAAGTCCTGATACATCTTCTCACTACCGGGGTGGATGCTCAATCGGCTCGAATGTGCCTCCGTCAGAATCTCATCCCGTAGTGCCTGATCCTCTGGCACATACAACCGATCCCTGAAGTACGTGAGTCCCCGCCTCGTCAAATGTCGGTAGTAGTGCCCCTTTGTCCTCTCCGGACAGCTTCTTCAGCTCTGATCCCTCTCCCGTGCCTCTCGCACTGGCCCAGCCACTCCGACTGTATAGTCAAAGTGTACACCTGAGCCTGCTCCCAATGCTCCCACTTGTGCCACAGGCACACCAAGTCATTCTCCTCGGTCCGATTCTCGGCACTGCCTCCTTTGACCACCCCAGTGTACTTCCTACTCAGAGCATCAGCGACTGTATTACCTTTGCCCTCGGTGTACTCGATAGTGCAATCATAGTCCTTGATGTACTCGAGCCACCTGCGCTGCCTCATGTTCAGCTCCTTCTGAGTGAACAGATATTTCAGACTCTTATGATCTGTGAAAATCTGAAATTTGCTGCCGAGTAGGTAGTGCCTCCATTGCTTCAGCGCATAAATCACTGCAGCCAACTCAAGATCATGCGTAGGATAGTTCTGCTCATGTGGCCGAAGCCGCGACCCATAAGCTATCACGTTCCGCCCCCGCATCAAAACACATCCCAACCTGCACCTAGATGCATCCGTGTAGATCACATAAGGTAGATTCGGGTCGGGTAGGACCAAGATCGGTGCGTTGGTCAGCTGTCCGCTCACGAAAGTTCCGCTCACACTTCTCGACCACACAAATGGCTGCCCTTCTTGGTTAATGCGTGAGTGGGAAGCCAAAACGGAAAACTCGCACAAACCGCGGTAGTAGCCTGCTAACCCCAGAAAACTCCTGATCTCCCGTATCGAGGTTGGCTGCTTCCACTCCTGTACCGCCTTAACTTTCTCGGGATCCACTGACAAGCCGTGCTCACCGATGATATGCCCCAGAAAAGACACCTCCCGGATCCAGAAGTCACACTTTGAGAACTTAGCGTAAAGCTGGTGTTCCCAAAGTGTCTGCAGAACAATCCTCAAATGCTCCCGGTGTAAATCCTCATCCCGAGAGTAAATTAGAATGTCATCGATGAACACTACCACAAATGAGTCCAGATACGGCCGAACACTGCTCATCATATCCATAAACGCAGCCGGTGCATTAGTCAAACCAACGGCATCACCGTATACTCATAGTGCCCATATCGCGTCACGGAAAGCTGTCTTCGGGATGTCCTCCTCCTTCACTCGCAGCTGAAAGTACCCCGATCGCAGATCGATCTTCAAAAGATCTTCGCACCTCTCAGCCTGATCAAAGAGATCGTCGATCCTCGGCAAAGGGTACTTGTTCTTGATAGTGATGGCGTTCAGCCGTCTGTAATCAATACACAATCGGAGTGACCCATCCTTCTTCCTAACAAACAGAACTGGAGCACCCCATGGTGAAGTGCTCGGACGGATGAAGCCCTTCTCTTGCAGTTCCTCTAACTGCTTCTTCAGCTCCACCATCTCCACTATCGGCATCCGATAAGGTGGAATGGAAATGGGAGTAGAACCTGGTTGCAATCGGATCTCAAACACGATCTCCGCTCTGGTGGCATCCCGGGCAAATCCTCCGGAAATACCTGCGGAAAATCTCGGACAACTGGAATCTTATCCAGCTCCAACCGAGTATCAGACGTGTTCAGACCGTAGTACTCCTCCGAATCCACTATCGGGACCTGATCCAGAACCTGCAGCTCCATGCTGGTCCTGACCACCTTCGTCCCATCTGAACCCGAGAGGGGTAACACCTCTCCGTAAACCGTAACACTACGGTTGGCACGATCAATATGCACGGAATTCTTGGACAGCCAATCCATCCCAAGAATAACGTCATACTTCGGTGTGTTCAACACCAGCAGATCTGACATAATCCGGTGACTGCCAATAGATAGCACGCAGTCCCGTACCATCTCATTGGAGAGCAAAAACTGACTCCCAGCTGTCTTCACCATGAAGACACTCGGAAGCCCACTGGTAGTCAGGTGGAGAGAATCGACACACTTTTGTGCCACAATCAAACAGACGCCCAAGATCAAACAATGCACGAACAGAGTATCGTTAGAAGTAAAGTACCTTGGAGCGCCCACGCCGCGAAGTCTCTCCACGCTCAACTGGAACACCCGCCCCGCTCCGGGCTGCTGTGGTGGAGGCTCACGCGTGATGTCTCACCCCGCTCCACTGGAATACACGCCCTACTCCAGCCGCTGTGGCGGAGGGGGTGGCTGAAACGTCGCCTCGGCCGCTGTGGTGGCCTCGGTCCGCCTGGCCAGGAACCGCGCCCTGTGGTGCGTTAGGCTGAAACCGAGGCTGCGGACGTGTAGCACCGCTGACCCCTGTCCCAGTGTCGAGGACAATCACGAATCCAATGATCGCTAGACCCGCATCGCAGACACCGCCCGATCGCTCGTAACATGGCCGGCCGGGTGCCGCCCGCCACAACTCGCACAAGTCGGGATACCGGCGTAGTCTGCTGCCTCGCCGCTCTGCCTGCACTTGCCTCGACCTCCCCGAAGACCTCGCTGAACTCTGCCGTGCGTAAGCCCTCCTCTATCACTGGTCGGTGCGGTAGGTACCGACTCTCGACCTCCTCCCGCCGAGGAGTTGGGCCTTCTACACAGCCTCATGGTACGAAGTGATGTCCAGAGGTCTCAAAGCCCACCGATACTCGTGGGCGCAAGCCGCGAATGAACCGCTTGGCCTTCTCCGCTCCATGCCATAATACATGGCACATAGCGGACCAACCGGTCGAACTCCCGCCAGACTCTGCTACAGTCCGAGTCCCCTGCTCCAGATCATCGAACTGTGCCTGACGGAGGTCCCTGACGGCATCCCCAATATACTGCTGATGGAAGTAGTAGGCAAACTGCTCCCAGGTCAAGTCCGAATCCTGCCTCCCGTCACGTACTGCCTCAGCTCTCAGACGGCCTGAGGCTCCTCCACCAATGATCTGCACCGCCCCGCAGATTGAACGTGGCCAATGAAACTCTAACCTCGGATGGGAGGAAGTTTCCAGCAAGAATGGAAACGAAGAACAGAGGAAGAACACGAAGGAAACAGAGTCGGCCAAGGGAACCTCCTCACTACGAGGTGAGGCAATGCCCTTGAAAATGCCTGGGAAGTGAGATGGGATCTAGCACCTCTTGACTACAAGGTCAAGCAATACTAGATATTATGCTTGGATCCTCTTGCCTGGATCACTAGGGAAATGGAAATGCAAGAGTGGAGAACACAAAAGCCGATGACTCCCCGGGAGTGTTTCAGCCTAATTGTTTAAATTCAATAATATGTTCTAGGTTACAATGGTGACTGCCACTTAGCTTATATAGTGAAGTGAAATGGAAGAAGTAAAAGGAGTATTTCGAATGTACATGCGTGCAGAAAGTATAAAGTACTTTTGCACGCTTACAGAGTGAAAAGGCTCCCAAAAAGGTAAAAAGGTAAGGCTAGCCTAAAAGTGTCCAGATGTCTTTTGTGTAAAGTGGTTGTTTGTCTTTCCAAGTATCGGCGGAGAAAGGACACCTTGTGTCAGGTTTGGTCGGTCAATCGGCGAAGCTCGGAGGTTACGCGGAAGGCCTTCGCTAGGAGCCTTCGCTAGAATGCCTTCGCCGGGCGCCTTCGCGGAGTTGCCCTTGGCTGAGGCCTTCTCCTTCGCCAAGTGTTCGCGCGCTTAAGGCTGGGCTGCTCCCTTCTTCAAGAACGCTTATGCTTAAGACTCCAAGGGGCTTCGCACACTCTTCGTCCAGCGCGATACCGAGTTGGCGAAATTGTAAGGCCTTTTCCCGAGACTCCTCTCGATCGTCCTGCGCCATGAGCCTCATGAAAGCATTTAGGTTCGCTTGGATTTGTTTCAGCCGGGACCTGGTCATGGGTCCGCCAAGACCTTGGAACGGTTCGTGGTCGCGCGCTTGAGGTTGTGGTTCATCCGGATCCCGATGGTCCTTTGGGGCGATGTCCTCATCATACTCCCTCTTCGAAAGAATCCGTCCGCGGATTCTTAAAATCTGTTTGTCCTTCAAAGGGAGCTAAATCACAAACGTTAAAAGTTGCATGTACATTATAAGAGCCATCGCAAGGCAAATCAAGTACATAAGCATTGTCTCCTATTTTTTTAGTGATTTGAAAGGGGCCATCGCCTCTTGGTGCTAGTTTGCTTTTCCTAGCCTGGGGAAATCGATCCTTTCTTAGATGTAGCCATACCCAGTCCACAACTTGAAAACTCATAAATTTTCTGCCTTTATTAACTCGCTTGCGTAAGACTCATTAATTTTCTCAAGTTGTTTGTGAATCTTAGCATGCAAGTCCTTCATGCGTCGGGCTTTTTCTTTCCCATCTACGTCCACCTGTTCAGTGTAGTCTAATGCGATTAAGTCCAAAGGGGTTAAAGGATTGAAGCCATATACAATCTCAAAAGGACTATGGGATGTAGAGGAATGGTAGGCTCGGTTATACGCAAACTCTACATGAGGCAAGCATTTTTCCCATTCTTTCAGATTTTTCCTAAGGAGGGTGCGCAGGATAGTGGTGAGGGTCCTATTAGTCACTTCGGTTTGGCCGTCTGTTTGAGGGTGACTGGATGTGGAGTACATCTGACTGGTGCCTAGCCTAGTCCAATGGGTTCGCCAGATATGTCTTAGGAATCTCGAATCTCTATCGCTAACAATGGATCGCGGAGGCCATGATATTTAACGATGTTATTAAAGAACAATTCCGCCACATGAGATGCATCTTCGCTTTATGACATGGGATGAAATGGGCCATTTTGGAGAACCTATCAACTACCACAAATATAGCATCATGACCATGCGATGTCCTAGGTAAACCACTTATAAAGTCCATGCTTATTTCAACCCAAGGAATAGAAGGTGTAGGAAGAGGGGTGTACTTCCCTTTCGGTTGGAGAGTCAACTTGGCTTGGTGGCATGTGACACATCCGGCGCAAGCTTTGGTGACGCCCTTCTTCATGCCGGGCCAGAAGAAGTTCACCTTAACGGCCTCAAGCGTCTTATGGACACCGAAGTGTCCCATGAGACCACCTCCATGTGCTTCCTTGATGATCACTTCGCGCATTGACCCTCTGGGGACGCACAACCTTTTCAACATAAACAGAAACCAATCAAAACCATAGTATCCTCTTTGGCTTCCTTTAACACAGCTTGGCAAATATTTCACCAAAATCCACGTCATGTTCATACATCCCTTTTAAACCTTCAAAACCAACAATCCTCGTACGAGAGTCATGAGTAATGCATATCTCCGGATAGAGCATCAAAGAACGACATTGTCTTTGCCCTTTTTATACTTAATAACATAGGAGAAAGACTCAATGAACTCTACCCACCTAACATGCCTTTTGCTCAAATTTCCTTGTCCTTGAAGGTACTTCAAAGACAAGTGATCCGTATGGATTACGAATTCTCTAGGCAGAAGATAATGGCTCCACGTTTGTAAGGATCTCACAAGAGCGTATAGCTCTTTATCATACGTGGAGTAATTCAGGGTGGCTCCACTCAACTTTTCACTAAAAAAGGCGATGGGACGGCCTTCTTGATGCAAGACAGCGCCGATGCCTATGCCACTGGCATCGCACTCTACCTCGAACACTTTGTCGAAGTTTGGCAAAGTGAGTAGAGGGGCATTTGTCAGACGAGATTTCAATTCGTGAAAAGATTTCTCTTGCGATCGACCCCATTCAAAGATGACATTCTTCTTAGCCGCTTCGTGCAAAGGGGCAGCAATGGAAGAGAAGTCTTTAACAAATCTCTCAAAAACTAGCAAGTCCTAGGAAGGACTGACCTCGCTTAAGGAGTTAGGAGTAGGCCACCCGAATAGCACCGATCTTACTCTCGTCTACCTTGACTCCCTTCGCACCCACTACATATCCAAGAAAGTTAACTTCCGGGATGCGAATACACACTTTTCAAATTTGGCATACAGCTTTTTCTAACCTAAGCGTATCAAGGACTTGCCTCAGATGCTCAACATGCTCCTCATGGTTCTTAGAATAAACTAGTATGTCATCAAAGTATACTACCACAAATCTCCCAATGAAATGCCTCAAAACATGATTCATTAGACGCATGAAAGTACTTGGTGCGTTAGATAACCCGAAGGGCATAACATTCCACTCATACAAACCAATCTTGGTTTTGAAAGCAGTTTTCCATTCATCACCTTCCTTCATCCGAATTTGGTGATAACCACTTCTAAGGTCAATTTTTGAAAACACACAAGCACCACTCAATTCGTCTAACATGTCATCAAGTCTAGGTATAGGGTGGCGATACTTTACAATGATAGAGTTGATGGGGCGACAGTCCATGCACATGCGCCAAGTGCCATCATTCTTTGGCACGAGTATGACCGGTACCGCGCATGGCGACAGACTTTCGCGGATGAACCCCTTGTCCAGCAGCTCTTGCACTTGCGATTGGATCTCTTTGGATTCTTGGGGATTGGTCCGATAGGCGGCCTTGTTGGGCAAAGGCGCCCGGAAGTAAGTCGATTTGATGCTCTATGCCGCGATATGGAGGAAGGGTTCGCGGCTCATCAAATACTTCGCCGAATTCCTTCAGTGACCTTCTCGCACATAGAAAGGAAGAGAAGACACATTGTCAAGTGTTAGCATGCGGTGAGTGGGGATCGGAGAAAGCAGATCCTGCTTTCCAAGGAACGCTCTTTAAAATCCCTCTCTTTGGCTATGGGAGGAAGGCACTCTTGTTTTCTCGTGGGCTCTCTCGGGTGTTTCCCATTAATGCACACCCTTTCCGTTCACTCAAGGTTCCTTGAACCTTCTCACCATTTTCTCTCCGCTCTCGCCCTCCCCTTTCTTTTTCTCTCGACTTACTAGCTAGATGGATTTGATCCTGATGGGCTTGAGTTGGGGTGAGGGAAGCAGGTGTATGGTTTACTGATGTGAGTGAGGGCATATTTGTTGGCTTTGCCATAATGTATGGCCTCCTTGTCATATTGCCACGGTCTGCCCAAGAGGATGTGGGTAGCCTGCATTCGCACCACATCACAAGTGATGGAATCCTCATACTTGCCGATCTTGATTGGGACTTCGACTTGTTTGACAACCTTTACGAAGGTTCTGCTGCCGACCCACCGCAGCTTGATACGGTTTAGGATGTACGATGGTGGGGAGGCCTAATTCAGCGACCATGTTCGCCGGCAGCGTTGACACAACTCCCGCTGTCAATAATGAGATCGCACAGAGTCCCATTCACCATGGCTCTTGATTGGAATAAATTTTCCCGCTGAATACTTTCGGTGACACTTGGGAACTTTGCAGACCCTCTTGGTAACTAATATGAGACCGTCCATAGGCAGCTCTCCCTCTTCTCGCTTCACTCTCATATTGCTCTTGCTCGGGAAGGTCCTCTCCTTCCTCTTCACTAGACAGTTCCCATTGGGCCGCATGACCATGGCTCTTCGGTTGGGCAATCCTCGCATAGTGTCCCTTGCCCAGACACTTAAAGCATTCGATGCTCCTTGACTGCCGAGGGCCTTCATTAGTGATGGCGTTGGGTTTCGGCTGAGGTTGCGAGGAGGGTCTTGTGTTGGGGTAATTTTGGCGAGGGGGTGGCATCGCCGCAGAAGATGCGTATGGTTTTGGCGGGAGCGGTTTGGTGAAGGGGGGGGTCTTGCTGCTTGGGGCCCTGCTGGGGGTAGGAGCAGGTAGTAAGAGTTCCCTTCGTAGTTGTTTCTCCACCCGAATGGCCTTATGCACCATATCTTGGTAATCCCGTAATCGCATAGTTCAACTGTCTTGGCGACGCCCTCCCGTAGGCCATATAAGAATCTGCCAACTTAGCCTCTTCGTCCTCCTTGACGTTGGCCCTCATCGTGGCCCTCTCAAGGTCCTTCTCGGTATTCCTCGACACCGCGATGACCCCGGATAAGGCGCTGCAGCCTCCGAGCACAATCTCGGTCATAGTAGCCGGGCACGAATCGATTCTTCATGGTCCTTTTAAGATCCTCCCACGTGGTGATAGGACGACATCGGATCCGGCTCTTTCGTGATGCTCTTGCTCCCACCAGTGAGAGCATATTCATGAAACTCAATGACCACAAGTTTCGTGGCTATAGCGTCAGTGTATCCCATCATATCAATGATCCGCTCAGTCCTAGCCACCCATGTAAAGTACTCTTCCGGATCACCGGACCCGTAGAAGGGTGGTATTTGAAGCTTGATGTTGGCGAGGGCTTGCTGGTCCCGGGCTTGCGCCCGCCTCCTGTGTCTCGTTGAAACCTCGGTGAACACGGCCTCGCTCCGCTTCTTCCTCTTCTTCGAGGTCTCGTGGAGATAGGCTCGCTTGAGCTCTATCGGGAAAGACCCTTCTTTTAATAGGCTTTGGTGGTGGCTCCGCGTAATATTCCTGGTCATCACCGGCCTGTGATGTCAACACCACAATCTATTCTTGTGGAAGCGGTCGGACGACTGTGAGGGGTGGCCTGTGGCTTCGTTGATGCAGGATCGAAAGTGGTATGGGTGACTCCATCTTGAGCCCGCGATGCATGGGCGTCATCGTGGGCTTGCGAGCTTTCCGGTTGCTTTCCTTGAGCTACTTCTACTTTCGTTAGTCGCTCATTCGTCATGGCGACTTGAGCTCCCGCTTCATCCAACCTCCGTAAGATCTTCGCTAGCGTGCCGTGCACGGTTAGCTGGGATGGATGAGGGGGATGAGTCTGTTGAAACCATCTCGTGACACAAGATCGTTAAAGATATGTAATCGAAAAGAATCTCACCACTCCCCGAGTGTTTACTCTCACTCGTGTTTCTCTCAACAACTTTGTCACTTCGGCTGTTCACCGATGGCTTTTACAAGTTCTCTAAACTTGATACCGTTTTCAACCTTAGATCAAAGATGAACACGCAAGAAAACACAAACAAAACTCTAGTAAAACCGCAACTTGAAATTCAAGAAAATGACTAGTTACTTGAAACCGGTTTTGTGGGATATCGGGTTCGGAAGATACTGGTTGGAAGATTAGAAAAGGCTTTTGCAGTCACAAACACTTCTTGTTTAAGTTCGGGAACTATTTGTCTGATCAAACTTACTGTTCACTCGTGTTTTGGGAAGAACACGTAAGAACATTCAAGAACTTTTCCAGAACGCAGAAACTTGCTCAATACTTTTCTTTCTTCAAACGTTTTTTTTTTTTTCACACTTGTCGCTCAGGACAACTTCTTTTGGCTTATCTCGAAAATACTTGGCTTAAACAAGCACACTTTTAAACAACTTTTTCGGTCTCAATGAGATCATCAACCGATATTCCTTCAAGCGTAAGAAAAGGTAACAAAAGGTTTTGCTTGAAGAAAAACTCAACAACTGATACGGTACCTCCGACAAGCGCTTTGGCTCTGATACCACTTGATGTGATCACTGGGGGGGGGGGGGTAAGTGATCACGCACTCGGATCTAGCTTGAAGGAGGAAGTTTCCAGCAAGAATGGAAACGAAGAACAGAGGAAGAACACGAAGGAAACAGAGTCGGCCAAGGGAACCTCCTCACTACGAGGTGAGGCAATGCCCTTGAAAATGCCTGGGAAGTGAGATGGGATCTAGCACCTCTTGACTACAAGGTTGATGTGATCACGGTGGGGGTTCGTGATCACTATCTCTGATCTAGCTCGGAGGAGGCGGTTTCCAGCAAGAATGGGAAACGAAACAGAGGAAGAACACGAAGGAAACAGAGTCGGCCAAGGGAACCTCCTCACTACGAGGTGAGGCAATGCCCTTGAAAATGCCTGGGGAAGGAAGCGGGATCTAGCACCTTTTGAATACAAGTTCAAACAATACTAGATATTATGCTTGGATCCTCTTGCCTGGATCACTAGGGAAATGGAAATGCAAGAGTGGAGAACACAAAAGCCGATGACTCCCCGGGAGTGTTTCAGCCGAATTGTTTAAATTCAATAATATGTTCTACCTTTACAATGGTTACAAGCTGCCTTATATAGAAGAAACGGTAAAGGAAAATAAAGAATGATCGACAAGGGAACCAGCTTCCTGGTTCTATGGTAGGCGAAATGAGAGGTGGCAAAGCGAGGTGACAAAGATAGGCGTGTAGACTACCCGCTTTAGCGGCTCCCAATTTCCTGTGATTTGTAGTTGGCACCAAATGGGAGGAAGAGGGCTTCGCACAAGTTGAAGGGGTCGCCGACTCGCGTATGGAGGCCTCCTCCGCTTGGCGAACACCGTGCTTCGCTTGCGTCTGGAAGTGTTGCACAGTGGCCTTCGCCAAGGAACGTGGGTTCGCCAAGATCTTGCGAGCACGGCTCTGCCTTTGGGGCTTCGCCGACGCCTAAAACGCCACTTCTTCTTCGCCCATGCCTTCGCCAAGGGTCCTTTAGACCCTCGGGAGGGATGGTGGCTTCTTAACTCACAAATAGGGGTGATGTCCACATCATACCCTCCTCTTCGTAAGAATCCGTCCTCGGATTCATAAGGAAATTGTCCCTACAAATCTTAAGACACCACAATAAACTTGAAGAGGCATTAAGGGTGAGTGGACCAAAACTGTAAACAAGAAAGTTCCAAAAATGGTTCAAGGATTTGAGATGGACAATCCGCCCTTTCTCTTCACTTCTACCTTACACACGCTTTCTAGTATCCCGGGGTCAAATATGAGCCTAGGCCTTTCATTCTTGTGATCAAAAAATAGGATTCATGATCATGCATTGAAGAGAATTCATGGCTAGGGGTGAGTGATATGGGATATGCATCATGTACATACAGCTCATGGTCAACCGAATCATCATGCTTCATGCTTTCAAGAGAGAATTCGAATATGTTACACTTATCATGGTTGAGAGAATTAAGCAATGGTTGAGTGGCATGCTCATTTTCGAATAAGGTTTCACATTCAGGCCTATTCACTTCATCTCTAAAAGAAAAAAGTAGGTTACCTCTCCCTCCTCCTTCAAATCAAAATATCCTTCTTCTCCTTCAAGGTATGGCGCATCCGTACCCTTCTCTCCTTCAAACTCGTGCACAAATAAAGAAGAATAACAAGATTTAGAAGATGAAATGGTTATTTCTCCTTGGAGATTGGTTGAATGTCCGGGTGCAATATTCTTTTCACTTGTTTGGCTAAGGAGAGCCCTTTCCTTTCTTCTCTCTTTCTTTTTCTTTTTCTCTCTCTCATACTCTTCAAACTCCTTCTTCAGACTTTCAATTATTTGAGAAAGATCCTCACTTGGATTTTGGCGAGGGCTTTGGTTTGGGTAAGGAGTTTGGATTGTGCAAGTGTTGGGTGGTGGGGTACATGGCTCGGTCGATAGTGTTTGTGGAGGTGTGGGGCTCGGTCTCCTCCGACTATGGCTCCGAATGTGGGTGGAGGATGTAGGCCGAGAGGGGGACCTTCTTGTTTGGGAGTGGAACGGAGAGGGTGGCTCTTCTCGAGGTGAACCATATCTTTCCACTAGTAACCTCTTCAATCCACTCCAAGTCCGAATGGAGGCTTCATTGTAGTGCTCTCTTTGAGCGAAATCTTGTCGCCACCATCTTTTGGCTTCTCCCTTTAGACACCTTATGGCAAGGTCTAACCTCTCTTCTTTATGAAATTGGTAATACCAAAAGTGGTATTCCAATTCCTCGATCCATTGCCATAAGTCATCTTCAAGTTTGCGCCTCCCTTTCAAGGGATGAAACCCAATGAAATGCAGGTTTTCTTCCTCCATTTGGCACACCTACACACTTAGACAATAAAATTAGTACCACTCATTTCTCCTTACGTGTTTAGGTGAGCACTCCACACGGTTTCACTCTTGACTCTCCACACAAGGCTTTCACAAGTTCTCTTAACTTGATCACACTCAACTTTTAGATCAAATGCGAACGCACAAGTAGGAACAATCAATAATCTCTAGTGAAATCCGAAACTTGCAATTCACAAAGATAACTAGTTACTTGAAACTAGCTTTTGAGAGATTTAAGGTGGATGGGGGTTGAAAGAAGTAAGGTATGTAGTTTAGAAAGGGTCTTTTTTAATCACAAACACGTTTTGCTCAAGTTCATAAAATATTTTTGGATCAAAAGTACTATTCACATGTGTTTGATATGAACTTCATATGAACAGCTCAAGAACACCAAGAACACTCAAGAACACATGAACTTGTTCAACATTTTCAACAACCTTTCTTTTGCACTTAGTCAACACGAGATGATACTTTCATCTTCAAATCCGAAAATAACTCCCTTTCTCACCCAACTTCAATAACACTATTCAAATATGAACTTTGCTCTAATCACATGAACCACGCACAAATACGAATTCGGTTTCTCTTGAACAACAACAAAACGTTTTTCTTCAAGTGTAAGAAAGAAGGCAATGGTTTTACTTGAAGAAAACAAACAAGCGATACGGTACCTCCGGTGGCGCTTTGGCTCGATACCAACCGATGTGATCACGGTGGGGTAAGTGATCACGCACTCGGATCTAGCTCGAAGGAGGCGGTTTCCAGCAAGAATGGAAACGAAACAGGGGAAGAACACAAAGGAAACAGAGTCGGCCAAGGGAACCTCCTCACTACGAGGTGAGGCAATGCCCTTGAAAATGCCTAGGAAGGAAGATGGATCTAGCACCTTTTGAATACAAGTTCAAACAATACTAGATATTATGTTGGATCCTCTTGCACGGATCACTAAGGAGATGGAATGCAAGAAATGAGAACAAGAAAGCCAATGACTCACGGGAGTGTTTCAGATTTCTTATAAAATATGTTCTACCTTTACAATGGTTACAAGCTGCCTTATATAGAAGAAAATGGTAAAGGAAAATAAAGAATGATGGACAAGGGAACCAGCTTCCTGGATCTATGGTAGGCGAAATGAGAGGTGGCAGGGTGACAAAGTGACTGTGTAGGCTACCCGCTTTAGCGGCTCCCAATTTCCCAGGAATTGTAGTTGGCGGGAAATGGGAGGAAGAGGGCCTCGCACAAGTTGAAGGGTTCGCCGACTTGCGTATGGAGGCCTCTTCCGCTTGGCGAACACCTGGCTTCGCTTGCCTCTGGAAATGAGGCACGGGGCCTTCGCCAAGGAACGTGGGTTCGCCAAGATCCTTGGATCCTCTTGCCTGGATCACTAGGGAAATGGAAATGCAAGAGTGGAGAACACAAAAGCCGATGACTCCCCGGGAGTGTTTCAGCCGAATTGCTTAAATTCAATAATATGTTCTACCTTTACAATGGTTACAAGCTGCCTTATATAGAAGAAACGGTAAAGGAAAATAAAGAATGACTGGACAAGGGAACCAGCTTCCTGGTTCTATGGTAGGCGAAATGAGAGGTGGCAGGCGAGGTGACAGCATAGGCTGTGTAGACTACCTGCTTTAGCGGCTCCCAATTTCCCAGGATTTGTAGTTGGCGCCAAATGGGAGGAAGAGGGCTTCTGCACAAGTTGAAGGGGTCGCCTGACTCGCGTATGGAGGCCTCCTCCGCTTGGCGAACACCTGTGCTTCGCTTGCGTCTGGAAGTGTTGCATGTGGCCTTCGCCAAGGAACGTGGGTTCGCCAAGATCTTGCGAGCACGGCTCGCCTTTGGGGCTTCGCCGACGCTTAAAAGGTCAAGCAATACTAGATATTATGCTTGGATCCTCTTGCCTGGATCACTAGGGAAATGGAAATGCAAGAGTGGAGAACACAAAAGCCGATGACTCCCCGGGAGTGTTTCAGCCGAATTGTTTAAATTCAATAATATGTTCTAGGTTACAATGGTGACTGCCACTTAGCTTATATAGTGAAGTGAAATGGAAGAAGTAAAAGGAGTATTTCGAATGTACATGCGTGCAGAAAGTATAAAGTACTTTTGCACGCTTACAGAGTGAAAAGGCTCCCAAAAAGGTAAAAAGGTAAGGCTAGCCTAAAAGTGTCCAGATGTCTTTTGTGTAAAGTGGTTGTTTGTCTTTCCAAGTATCGGCGGAGAAAGGACACCTTGTGTCGTTTGGTCGGTCAATCGGCGAAGCTCGGAGGTTACGCGGAAGGCCTCCGCTAGGAGCCTTCGCTAGAATGCCTTCGCCGGGCGCCTTCGCGGAGTTGCCCTTGGCCGAGGCCTTCTCCTTCGCCAAGTGTTCGCGCGCTTAAGGCTGGGCTGCTCCTTCTTCAAGAACGCTTATGCTTAAGACTCCAAGGGGCTTCGCACACTCTTCGTCCCAGCGATACCGAGTTGGCGAAATTGTAAGGCCTTTTCCCGAGACTCCTCTCGATCGTCCTGCGCCATGAGCCTCATGAAAGCATTTAGGTTCGCTTGGATTTGTTTCAGCCGGGACCTGGTCATGGGTCCGCCAAGACCTTGGAACGGTTCAGGGGTCGCGCGCGCTTGAGGTTGTGGTTCATCTGGATCCTGATGGTCCTTTGGGGCGATGTCCTCATCAAGTCCACCCTCGGACTTGTATGCTTGCCTTGCACACACCATACCCGATGTGGACATCACCCCTATTTGTGAGTTAAGAAGCCACCATCCCTCCCGAGGGTCTAAAGGACCCTTGGCGAAGGCATGGGCGAAGAAGAAGTGGCGTTTTAGGCGTCGGCGAAGCCCCAAAGGCAGAGCCGTGCTCGCAAGGATCTTGGCGAACCCTTGGCCTTTAGCGAAGCCATGTTCCTTGGCGAGGGCCCTGTGCAACACTTCCAGACGCAAGCGAAGCACAGGTGTTCGCCAAGCGGGGGAGGCCTCCATACGCGAGTCGGCGACCCCTTCAACTTGTGCGAAGCCCTCTTCCTCCCATTTGGCGCCAACTACAAATCCTGGGAAATTGGGAGCCGCTAAAGCAGTAGTCTACACAGCCTATCTTTGTCACCTCGCCCGCCACCTCTCATTTCGCCTACCATAGAACCAGGAAGCTGGGTCACTTGTCCAGTCATTCATTATTTTCCTTTACAGTTTCTTCTATATAAGGCAACTTGTATCCATTGTAAAGTAGATCATAATTATAATAAATCATAAATTCTCCTAGTGAGGTTTTGTCTTTCTTGTTCTCATTTCTTGCATTCCATCTCCTTAAGTGATCCGTGCAAGAGGATCCAACATAATATCTAGTCTTGTTTGAACTTGTATTCAAAAGGTGCTAGATCCCGCTTCCTTCCCCAGGCATTTTCAAGGGCATTGCCTCACCTCGTAGTGAGGAGGTTCCCTTGGCCGACTCTGTTTCCTTCGTGTTCTTCCTCTGTTTCGTTTCCCATTCTTTCTGGAAACCGCCTCCTTCGAGCTAGATCCGAGTTAGTGATCACGTACCCCCACCGTGATCACATCAAGTGGTATCAGAGCCAAAGCGCTTGTTGGAGGTACCGTATCAGTTGTTTGTTTTCTTCAAGTAAAACCATTGCCTTCTTTCTTACACTTGAAGAAAAACGTTTTTGTTGTTGTTCATGAGAAAAACCGAATCGTGTTTGTGTTTGGTTCATGTGATTAGTGTAAAGTTCATGTTGAAGTGAATAGTGTTCTTGAAGTTCATGAAAAAGGGAGTTAAATTCGGATTTGAAGAAGAAAGTATCATCTCGTGTTGACTAAGTGCAAAAGAAAGGTTGTTGGAGGAAAGGAAAATGTTGAACAAGTTCATGTGTTCTTGAGTGTTCTTGGTGTTCTTGAGCTGTTCATATGAAGTTCATATCAAACACATGTGAATAGTACTTTTGATCCAAAAATATTTTATGAACTTGAGCAAAACGTGTTTGTGATTACAAAAGACCCTTTCTAAACTCCCTACCCTACTTCTTTCAACCAACATCCACCTTAAATCATTCAAAAGCTAGTTTCAAGAAACTAGTTATCTTTCTAGAATTGCAAGTTTCGGTTTTCACTAGATATTATTGCTTGTTCCTACTTGTGTGTTTGCATTTGATCTGAAGTTGAGTGTGATCAAGTTAAGAGAACTTGTGAAAGCCTTGTGTGGAGAATCAAGAGTGAAACCGTGTGGAGTGCTCACCTAAACACGTGAGGAGAAATGAGTGGCACTAATTTTATTGTCTAAGTGTGTAGGTGTGCCAAATGGAGGAAGAAGACCTGCATTTCATTGGGTTTCATCCCTTGAAAGGGAGGCGCAAACTTGAAGATGACTTATGGCAATGGATCGAGGAATTGGAATACCACTTTTGGTATTACCAATTTCATAAAGAAGAGAGGTTAGACCTTGCCATAAGGTGTCTAAAGGGAGAAGCCAAAAGATGGTGGCGACAAGATTTCGCTCAAAGAGAGCACTACAATGAAGCCTCCATTCGGACTTGGAGCGGATTGAAGAGGTTACTAGTGGAAAGATATGGTTCACCTCGAGAAGAGCCACCCTCTCCGTTCCACTCCCAAACAAGAAGGTCTCCTCTCGGCCTACATCCTCCACCCACATTCGGAGCCATAGTCGGGAGACCGAGCCCCACACCTCCACAAACGCTATCGACCGAGCCATGTACCCCACCACCCAACATTTGCACAACCCAAACTCCTTACCCAAACCAAAGCCCATACCAAAATTCAAGTGAAGATCTTTCTCAAATGATTGAGAATCTGAAGGAGTTTGAAGAATATGAGAGAGAGAAAAAGAAAAAGAAAGAGAGAAGAAAGGAGAGGGCTCTCCTTGGTCAAACCAGTGAAAAGAATATTGCACCCGGACCTTCAACCCATCTCCAAGAAGAAATAACCATTTCATCTTCTAAATCTTGTTATTCTTCTTTATTTGTGCACGAGTTTGAAGGAGAGAAGGGCACGGATGCGCCATACCTTGAAGGAGAAGAAGGATTTTCGGCTTTGAAGGAGGACCCTCCCTCCCTAACTTGGGGAGAGGTAACCTACTCTTTTCTTTTAGAGATGAAGTGAATAGGCCTGAATGTGAAACCTTATTCGAAAATGAGCATGCCACTCAACCATTGCTTAATTCTCTCAACCATGATAAGTGTAACATATTCGAATTCTCTCTTGAAAGCATGAAGCATGATGATTCGGTTGACCATGAGCTGTATGTACATGATGCATATCCCATATCACTCACCCCTAGCCATGAATTCTCTTCAATGCATGATCATGAATCCTATTTTTGATCACAAGAATGAAAGGCCTAGGCTCATATTTGACCCCGGGATACTAGAAAGCGTGTGTAAGGTAGAAGTGAAGAGAAAGGGCGGATTGTCCATCTCAAATCCTTCGAACCATTTTTGGAACTTTGCTGTTTACGCTTTTGGTCCACTCACCCTTAATGCCTCTTCAAGTTTATTGTGGTGTCTTAAGGTTTGTAGGGACAATTTCCTTATGAATCCGAGGACGGATTCTTCTGAAGAGGGAGGGTATGATGTGGACATCACCCCTATTTGTGAGTTAAGAAGCCACCATTCCTCCCGAGGGTCTAAAGGACCCTTGGCGAAGGCATGGGCGAAGAAGAAGTGGCGTTTTAAGCGTCGGCGAAGCCCCAAAGGCAGAGCCGTGCTCGCAAGGATCTTGGCGAACCCTTGGCCTTTAGCGAAGCCATGTTCCTTGGCGAGGGCCCTGTGCAACACTTCCAGACGCAAGCGAAGCACAGGTGTTCGCCAAGCGGGGGAGGCCTCCATACGCGAGTCAGGCGACCCCTTCAACTTGTGCAGAAGCCCTCTTCCTCCCATTTGGCGCCAACTACAAATCCTGGGAAATTGGGAGCCGCTAAAGCAGGTAGTCTACACAGCCTATGCTGTCACCTCGCCTGCCACCTCTCATTTCGCCTACCATAGAACCAGGAAGCTGGTTCCCTTGTCCAGTCATTCTTTATTTTCCTTTACCGTTTCTTCTATATAAGGCAGCTTGTAACCATTGTAAAGGTAGAACATATTTATAAGAAATCGAAATACTCCAAGTGAGGTTTTGGCTTTCTTGTTCTCATTTCTTGCATTCCATCTCCTTAAGTGATCCGTGCAAGAGGATCCAACATAATATCTAGTATTGTTTGAACTTGTATTCAAAAGGTGCTAGATCCCGCTTCCTTCCCTGCATTTTCAAGGGCATTGCCTCACCTCGTAGTGAGGAGGTTCCCTTGGCCGACTCTGTTTCCTTCGTGTTCTTCCTCTGTTTCGTTTCCCATTCTTTCTGGAAACCGCCTCCTTCGAGCTAGATCCGAGTTAGTGATCACGTACCCCCACCGTGATCACATCAATACCATAACCAACATACTTTACCTCCTGGGTCACTTTGACCCGACCTGCTCTGATACCAACTTGTCACAGCCACCCCGCCCGGTTGCGGAGGCGGAGCCGGCCGCGACGTCGGGAACAGTAATTACGGCGGAAAGCGCGGCAGCGGAGCATCGAGCTCAAATACAAAATAATCAAGTGGCAACTAGCAACCTAGATAATCGTACAAGGCAAGCATGCTTTACAATCCAACTTCTACCATATGTATAGTTCATGGTGTCAAACATCGATCATCGCTACCAACACCAAAACACCAAGTCTGAAATATACCAAACCCACTATAGGCAAGTCGGGGCTCCGCCCACGACTCAGAAGATAGATAAAGCAGAATATACCTCAGATATAAACACATATACAAACCATGATCTGATCTATAAATGCATGCAGTTACAGCTACAGAGCCAACAAACAAAAATCCTATAAATACCTAGCGCGGAATCTGAAGCGACCTCCGCACGTGGTACTGCCGCTGCAACCACAATCCCAAAACGTAGGAAGCACCGCGGATCTCTACTCCGCCGGTTGCTTGTCGACGGCCTCGAAAGTGGTAAACATATAAAAGGGTGAGTCCTCGAAAGGACCCGAAGGGCTAAGGTAAAAGTGCGGTTTGCCCATAGGGCAACCATCTAAACTCGCAAAACGGAATACCACAAAGATATACATATACATATGAAAATAAACATAAAGTAAAAGCAGAATCCATCATATGCGGTCCAACCGCCAATGACCAGAACGACAGCCCTCAACAGAGGTCGAATATACTGATCGTAATGCAATGTATAGCACGGTACCGGCTGGGGTCGCGATCCCCAAACTGTCGTAGGGTCACAGAACAGGTATCGGCACTCCCGGTGCGGATACACAGAACAGAACCAAGAAGCACCCGTGGTCTCTTCAACCATACGGGTCTCGTCACAGAATCAGAACATATAATAAAATATACAAATACAACAGAAATATCATACCTGGTAACATTTACAGAGCAGAACAAACGTACACTTTACCAAATTAAGCCCTTACCTCAGAAACGCTGCTCCGCAGCCCAAAACTCGGAAAATCCCGGCTCCCGACCCGTAATGCAAAACTTGGCTCCTATGGTTCCGCTACCCCACCAACGCAGAATCAAGCTAGATAACCATAGTTGAGTCGAACACATCTAAATAACTCCGAAAGAAATTTCGCACAAACCCGCACTTTCCCGCAAAATTCCACAAAGCTCGGTTTTACAAACCGAGCCTGAACATTGTTATTCATACACCACCAAACCCATTTCAACCTTTAAACCCGCATTCCAGACACCTTTCCGGAAAACCCGCATAAACCTAACTTTTCCTACCATCGTCCGAAAATGATGTTTCAACCACCATTATGAACCTATTTTCACCCACAATACCAATTTAGGATTCAAACCAACCAAAACACACCCTTAACATGGAAAAAGTTTCACTTGAACATTTTGACCCTTAACCAATTTTTCACCACACTTCCAAATCAAACCATTCAAGCTTCTAATTAATCATACTAATCACCAATTTCACTTCCTAACCAAAATTACTAACCAATTGCATCAAAATTAGCAAACCTCAACCTTGAACATTTCAGCCAAAAAGGGGTTTTCTCACCCAACTTCCATTTCAATCCAAACAAAGTTCCATTAGCACTCTTTAATCACCAATTACATTTCTTAAGCAAGATTACTAACCAATTGCTTCAAAATCAACAAAACCCTTCTTTGAACAATTCGGCCAATTTGGGGAATTCTTCCCTAGCATGCTTTTCATCAAATTAAAACCATAGATAGTCTTAGAATCATGCTAGGAACAACATACTTGAAGCATGATTCAAGAACACAAACACACACAATTTTGGAAAATTCACTTCAAATTCGGCACCCCCTAGGGTTTCTTCATCCATGAAGTTTTCCAACATCCAACCATAGATTCCTACTCCTCTCAAGCCCAAGAACAACATACTAAAAGATGGGAGGGAGAGGATCACTCTAGCATGTTGACAAGAGTACACACAAAGCTTGAAAACCCTCTCTTTTCTTACCCAAATCTTGTTCTTAACTTGAAAAGAGAAGAGAGAAGGAAGCTTACCAAGAGTTAGAGCCCAAATCCTTGTTAAACTTCAGCCAAAGATGATGAACACCATGAGCTTGAAAGAAAGAAGAAATGGCGGATGGGAAGGGAAGGAAGAAGAAGAAGAAGAAATGAAACTAAATGGATTTTAATTGATTTTTAGCCTTTTATATTTTTCCTTCCCTTTTCCACAATTAATAAAAATGGGACAAGTGTCCCAGCCCAAGGCTGCTGCCGACTTAGGCCCAGTTCTGGCCCAAAAATATTAATGTCCTTTGGGTTAATTGCAATTTAACCCCCCAATTCTCCAAATCTTTGCAATTAAAACCCCGAATATAGGTAACGAACTCCAAATGAAACCAAAACTGACCAGAATATTCAGAATATCATAACATAAATAAAACATTTTTCAAATATTTATTTACCCTTCCGTAGCGTCCTACCGAGCTCGCCGATCCCGAGCAAATCCGCGTGCCGCATAATAACCTCGAGCCACAACCCGTCACAACAAAATTCCACAAAAATATCCATAAAATCCACCTTAAAATATAACATGACTTACCCCAGAGCCGTGGAGAAATTCCATCCCGAGCCCCGGGATTCCGCCTGAGCCCGGAGTCGCCGACCGCACGCCCCGTCCCCGAAACATATGCTCCGTAAAAATCTCTGGGACGCTCCCACGATTGCAAATCCGCAAACGGTTCCTCAATCTGAGGTCTTGGGAGCGCTACCGGGCCCGCCAGACGCCCCGAGCCAACCCCGACAACCCCTGGCGCCGGAAAAAAATATTTTCGGCGGAAACGTCCGGGGACCCACACGACCTCAAATATGAAAGGGCTCACCAGAATGATGCTCGGATAAGGCTCGGGAGCCGTCAACGCCAAAACCGTGACCCGCAGCCAAAACCGAGCCCCGGGTCACCCGGCCGCAACCCGCTCGGGGTGACCGTAATAACATCAATCCCTCCCTCTTAGAAAGATTCATCCTCGAATCTAAAGGGGGAAATTCCTACAATCGAAGACAAGCAAAACAAACTTGCAGAACATTAAGGGTTAGTGAATGAGAGCCCATCAGTTGGAGACTGGGGGGTCACAGTGGCGATGCACAACAATGGGGGAGCATAATAACTCCAATATGCATCGTGAACATGAACAAAAGTCGATAAAAGTTCATGACATGCTTCCTAGAGTATTTTATATAATTAACAAGGAATTTATACTCAAGGAAGACATGCGGTCTAAAAACTGTAGACCTTTGTTCATGGAGAGGGGGTGGGTCAAAGGAAGCATCTTCTTTGCAAATCACATGCACATGTGCTTCCCAAGACAAAGAATAAAAAACTAAGCTAGTCATAGAAGAAATGTCAGAGTGTGGAACACAAAGACTAGCCTTAGCACAAAAAAGAGGTTCGGAGATGGACAATCCGCCCTTTCTCTTCACCTCAACCATAAACATGGTTTCAATTTTAATTTTTCTAAGAAGAGAAAACATTATTGAGAAGATGAAATTGTTAGTTCTTCTTGGAGTTTGGTTGAAGGCCCGGGTGCATCATTCTTTTCACTCATTTGGATTTGGAGAGCTCTTTCCTTTCTTCTCTCTTCTTTTCTTTTCTTTTTTCTCTCTCTCATACTCTATGTACTCATTCTTGAGCCTTTCAATTGTTTGAGAGATTTCTTCACTTAGATTTTGGTGAGGGCTTGGATTTTGGGTGTGGGCTTGAGTTACGCGAGCATTGGGGGTGGGGTGTGCAGCTCGACCAAGGGGGTTTGTGGCGATGGGGGGCTTCGCCTCCTATCATGGGAGGAAGTTGGTTTGCTTTTGGGGCGAAGACCCTTCGAGTGGAGTTTGGTGGTGGAGTTGGGCGGAGGTACTAGGTGTAGGGCGCAAGGGGGATCTCACTTGGGAGTAGTATGGAGAGGGTGGCTCTTCCTGAGGGGAACCATATCTCTGCCATAGCACTCTCTTCAGTCTGCTCCAAGTCCGAATGGGGGTTCGCAATATTGCTCTCGTTGAGCGAACTCTTGGCGACACCATCTTCTCGCTTCTCCTTTTAGACTCCTTATGGCAAGGTCTATCCTTTCTTCTTTAGGAGATTGGTAATACCAAAAGTTGTACTCCAATTCCTCCATCCAATGCCATAAGTCATCTTCAAGTTGGTGTCTTCCCATCGGTGAATGAAACCCAAAGAAATATAGATTTTCTTCCTCCATGGGTTCGCCTACACACTTAAACAATAAAGTTAGTACCGCACAATCTCCTCATGTGTTTAGGGGGTCTCTCCTTTCGTGAAGGGGTCTGTCCTTTCGCGAAGGGGTCACACTCGGCTTTCACTCTTTCCTCTTGCTTGTAGCTCTCAAAGCTTGCTCTTTAGTGCCAAACCCGAAATGAATACCACAAGATAACCTCTAGCATGCAAAAATCATTTGAGCAATGAAGTGCTAGTTACTTGAAGCAAGCTAGGTTTAAAAAAAATGGGGTGGGTTCTTTGGCAGCAAAATACAAGAGGGTATAAAAGAAGATTTTGGTGCACAAACACCTTTTGGCTCAAATTTGAAATCAAAATTAGATCAAGGTCACTATTCATATGAGGTTTGGTATGAACTTTGTATGAACACCATATGAACACCAAGAACATTAAGAACACAGTTTTGATTCTTCAATGCTTTTCACAACCAATCTATTGTCCACCACTTTCTTTTCACTTTTCATCAACAACCTCACTCTTTTCACTTTTGAATTTATGAAGTTGCTTAAACACAACAACAACTTCTAACACAAAAACTTCACAACAGATTAACCGAAACAAAGGCGAATGGTGGGGTAAAGAAATGGCCGAATAAAACAAGGTTTGAAAACACAAAAACAAATCTTTCTTCAAGTAGAAGGTAAAGGTTTTACCTTTAAGAAATCACACACAACTCCAACAAGCGATTTGGCACTGATACTGGTACACTACCCAAGCAAACGCGTCCTCGCATCGTAGCAATATCACACAAGGCCCCGCAGGTCTCGCCCTCGCGGTCTCCAATCATCATCGTAAGGTCTCACCCTTGCGGTCTCCAGTCTCGCCTAAGCAAGGTCTCACCATCACGGTCTTCAGTCTCGCCTTCGTGAGGCCTCCAGTCTCACCTGCGCAAGGTCTTGCCCTCGCGGGCCTTAAGACTCACCTTGGCGATGTCTTATACTTGCCTTCGTGTCTCTTAAGCCTTCACGGGCCACCCTCGTGGTCTTACTCCCGCGGTCTCAACTCGCCTTCACGAGGACACTCATGCCTATACTGGTCCGGCCCAGATAAGGCCCTTACACTCAGGTTCGTGCGACCCTCATTCCTTATTTGGCTATATTCTATCTGGGCCTTCGCCCCTTGTAGGCCTTCGCCTGCCACTTGCTCCACTTGGAGATAGGCCACTTGGTCATCTGACATTAAGCAGCCAATGAGGAGGCCAGCACGAGCCTGAGTGATCTTCACCAGATTTGTACGCCAAACATTCCCTGACAAGTGAATCTTCTAAGGCGGTTTGATGAGATCTTCATCATCACAGTCGCCTTATCTCCTTAAATCTGACAGACTTGTCAGACTTGTCTCACGGCATGAACAAGGCTTCAACTGGGGGAGGCTCCTCCTGGCATCTCTCTATAAATAGAGAGATGTCCACCTTAAACTGGGTAAGCTACTACACGCCCTCCCCACTCCTCTCTTGCTACTTCTGAGTATTCTCTTTATCTTCCACAGATTACTCTGAACAGCAAGCTTGGAGCTCTCAAGAACATCATCACCATCAACCATTCAACTGAGATTCCGCTCCTGTTCTGGGAACGCGAATATCAGTTTGGCGCCATCTGTGGGAACGAAAGAAATGAAAAGTTCTTATCGTAAACCCATATCACAAACCACAAGTAGCAAGTCATGCCAACTACCCGGAGTGCAAGTAGGCACAGCCGTCAGGGAAGGAGGAATCCTCCCGTGATTTAATACAAACAATGATCCACGATCAGAACCATCTCCAAACAACGTTCCCCCACAACGGGGAGAACTCTCTGTTCATTCAATGGAGGAAAGCTCCTCCCACGTTAACCGTAACGTGCCCCAGGAGAGCAACACTCCACCACCAAACACTCCACCAACGGGCCTTGATCCGGCCGTTTTGCAAACAATCACTGAGGCGGTTGCTCACAACTTGCACGAAACACTCGCTACCACTCTCAGGGGCGTTCTGGATAGCGTTGGAATGCTACGGACTAGTCAGCCTGAACTCCCTGCTACTCCACCTCAACAAGTAAGTCACCCTGACCCTCCTTCGTCTATACTTATCGCGCTTACTAGACGGTTAGAGGAAGTAGAAAAGAGGGAGGAAAGGGCCAGTGTTCACAATATCGCCAGGATGGGTCTGGACCACCTCTGGACCCAACCTTTCACTCAACGGGTTTTGGAGACACCTCTTCTAGAGCAGTTTTGCCAGCCTAAGCCGGATGCTTATGACGGTCTCTCGACCGGATATTCATCTACAACGTTACGTTTCCGCGATGGCCATCGCGAGGGCGGACGACAATACGCTCTGTAGAGCTTTCAGCTCCACGCTCACTGGGGCCGCGGCGAACTGGTATACCACCCTCCACGATAAGCGTTTTGACTCCTTTGAGGAGCTCTCTCACAACTTCTCCAACCACTTTGTGGTGTCTAAACCTCCCCCTAAAACGGCGGGACATCTCCTCAAAATTTGACAGAAGAAAGATGAGCCCCTCAGGGAGTATATTCAGCGTTTCCAGGCGGAATCCATCCAAGTCCCTAATCTGGGAGAGGAAGCCCGCCTGCTCGCGGCCATTCAGGGTCTTCGCTGGGAGTCCCTTTTCTTCGTGGATGTACACACCAACCCCCCACCAACATGGAACAGTTCTTGAGCACGGCGTCGCGGTTCATGAACACAGAGGAGGTCACTCGACCACTCGCGAGGGTCGCCACGGCAGATGCGAAGAGGCAGCCCTTGCGAACGGACTCCAGGTCCCAGAGGCAGTACCCTACTCCATCCAACATGGAGGGAACGTATTTTTCTCTCCCCCCATTAAGGGAATCTCGCACCAACATTCTCCATGCTCTGGAACAAAAGAGAGAGGTCCCCAAATGGCCTCGCCACTCTCCCAAGAAGCAACTAGGCGAGCAAGATCTATCATCGTGACAAGGGTCACTACACTGAGGACTGTTTTGAGCTCAAGCGCAAGATTGGAGAAAAGCTGGCTCAGGGCAAACTTAAGGAGTTCTTGCTCCATGATGATGGGGGTCGCAGGCGGGAAAATAATCAGGAGGATCGCCGTCAGGGGGACCGCAGGCGGGGTCGCTCCCAGCAAAACCCAGATCAGGAGAATCTGGTCCAAATTCCACCAGCAAGGGGGCATATCAACGTAATCACGCAGCGGCAAGAGGCCGTCACATGAGGCAGATCTACTAGATCGATCACTCCTCTACTCACTTACTGCATCGCCGCGATGGAACCTCTGTTGCAGTACCTCACGCGGACCCTTTGGTTATCACTGCCCGTATTGCGGGATGGGACATTGACAGAGTCTACATGGACACGGGGGCAAATGCCAATGTGATCTACAAGCACACTCTTGTTGAGGCCAAGGTGCCTTTGTCGCAAATCCAACCCGCGAAGGGGGCCACCTTTGGGGTGGGATAGGATGAAATCCCAACTTTGGGGTCAATCACGCTCCCCTACATGATGATGGGGACCACCAAAGAGAAGAAGCAAGTGTGCCACTCCAGCTTTGTGGATTTTATTATTCTGGATCTCCCTACACTATACAACGCCATCATTGGACGTCATACTCAAACTAAGTTCCACGTCCGTGATGTGCGGGCCCTGACTTTGGTTTTCCACACTGCGGTTGGGGATGCATACATCTTTGTCAACCAAAACGTGGCTAGAGGCAATTATGTCTCTGCCCTCGCAGGACCTCCTCAGCTACCCAAACCATCAGAGCCTAAAAGAAAGGCACCCATGGAGGAAACTGGGCCCTCAGGCGAGGCCGCTCCTGACTTGTCTTGGGCCTTCGACGAAATTGAAATTTCTCCTGGCAAGAAGTTCCGGGTGGGAAAAGACCTTGAAGAGCAAGATCAACAAGCACTTATCCATCTCCTCCATGCAAACAGCGACGTCTTCGCATGGATCCCTGAAGACTTACCAGGTGTGGATCCTGCTATTATTTCTCACAAATTGAGTGTACTTCCCCGGCTTTAGCCCGGTTAGGTAGAAAACAAGGGGCATGGCCCCTGACCGTAAGGACTTTGTACGCTCTGAAGTGCAGAAATTGCTTAAGGCAAATATAATCAAGGAGGTTCACTACTCTGAGTGGGTTGCTAATATAGTCCTCGCCGATAAGGAGGGCGGTCAGTGGCGACACTGCGTAGACTACAAAGGGGTTAATAGGTCCTGCCCAAGGGATCCCTATCCCCTACCCTCTATTGATCAACTGGTTGACTCAACCGTTCATCACTCTGTCTTCTCTTTCGTCGACGCATATAGCGGGTACCATCAAGTCTTTATGGACCCGGAGGACGCGGTAAAAACCGCCTTCACTACTGGCGAAGCCGTCTACCATTATATCAGAATGCGGGGGCTACTTTCCAAAGGCTTGTGAATCAGGTCTTCTCCAATCAAATCGGCCGAAATCTCGAAGCTTATGTGGATGACATAGTGGTTAAAAGCAAGGTCACCTCTACACACCTCGCAGACTTTAATGAAACATTCTCCAACTTCCGCAAGTATAACATGCGGTTGAACCCAAAGAAATGCATCTTTGGCGTTGGCGAAGGCAAGTTTCCGGGTTACCAGATTTCCAAAGGAGGGATTCATGCGAATCCCAAAAAGATTTAAGCCATTACCAATCTTCGCACCCCTAGGGGGCTCAAAGAAGTACAAAGAAGCTGGCGGGAAAGCTAGTTGCCTTGGGACGATTCGTCTCTAAACTCGGCGACCGCTGCAGCCTTTCTTCGACCAAATCCGAAGAAGAAGGCTTGCAGATGGATAGAGGAATGCCGGGATGCATATGACTCAATCAAGCAACACTTGCAAGATCTCCCCGCACTCAAGTGTCCAAGACCAGGCGATGACCTGGTCCTCTATCTCCCCACCTCAGACAAGAGCGTCGCCTCTATCCTTATTAAGGAAGAGGCTACCAAACAATGGCCAGTATATTACACCAACCACACTCTCCAGGATACGGAAACAAGGTATCCTCCTCTCCAAAAGGTTATCTTATCTCTGGTATATGCAGCTAGGAAGCTCAAGCCCTACTTTCCAGGGTGCACAATTATAGTCCGGACTGACTTACCAATCCAGAGATCCTCGGGCGACCCGAACACTCAGGGCGCCTCGCCAAATGGTGTACCGAGCTTGGTGGCTTTAACATCAACTATGAGCCCAGAAAGGCAATTAAGGGCCAGGCCCTCGCCGACTTCATTGCGAAGTTCTCAGATGTCGACACCATTCCAGCCCCTGAGCAGGGCCTCGCGCCACAACCCATTCCCCAGAGTGGGACATGTTTATGGATGGCTCATCCAAGCTTGGATCCCCCGCAGGGGGCGTATATCTGCGAGGACCATTAGGTATGGAAGCTTCCCTTCGAGTCTCTTTCCAATTTCAAGTAACTAACAATGTTGCAGAGTAGGAGGCTTTCATCGCGGGTCTCAAGCTCGCCATAAAGGCGAGGCATTCACCGCCTCCATGTCCATAGCGACTCAGAATCGGTGATCCACCAGTCTAAGGGTGCGCCAATGCAAAGACGCCACCACAGTAAAGTACCTTAAGTTGGTGAACGCCTTGCGGACCAACTTTGAAGAGGTCATCTTCATCCATGTTCCTCGTTCGAGAATACTACAAGACATGCCGATACGATCACGAGTACGCTTGACGCGAATCCACGAGATCGTACGGAAGCGCAGATCTAGCTCGGTGGAGTCGATTGAACAAAGAAGGATAGATTCGGCCACAGACACCTCCCAACTACGAGGTTGGGCAATATCTGCGATAAGCCTGGGGAGTATGGAAGATCTAGCACCTCTTAACTACGAGATCAAGCAATACTAGATATTAAACTTGATGATAAACAATCAATCAAGGGGGATGGCGGAAGATAGCAAGGGGGTGAGAACCGGGCTTAAGGAATTGTCCTTCTTAAGCTTTACATATGTTCTACCTGTTCTAGGAGTTTGTCTTTCCTTTTATAGGGAAGGAAGGGAACAGCCTCTTACAAAAGACGCATGCATGCCATAAAGTGTACAAGACTTTTGCATGCATGTCTCATTTAAAAGATAAAAAGGTAAAAAGTTCGCTCCCAAGTGTCGGCGTATAAGGCGGGAGGGGCCGAATGGTCGGGAGTGGTTGGCCGACTGGATAAGCCGAGGTGGCTCGCTTTAGGGCTCTGTTGATGGGAGGCCCGGCTCGGAAGGCCTCGCCTTTGTTGGGAAGCCTTCTCAAAGGAGGCTTCGCCTAGTGGCCTCGCCTTCCCCTTTGAGACTTGCAACGAAGGCTCCGCCTTCGCTTGGAGACTCCGCAGAAGAATATCCCTTAGCTAGCGTCTGAACTGGAAGTCTTCTTGTTGTAGACGTGGCCTTTACCAGGAGACTGACTGGGATGACGTCGCCCAGGGGCTTTGCCTTCGCCAGGAAGCTTCGCCAGGAAGTACCGCCCGTATCTTAAAGACTTCTCGTGGACATTGTTGCATGAGGGCTTCGCAATGGGGAGGGTTATGGAGATGGCTTCGCCTGAAGGTTTGGCCATCGCCAGAACTCCCTCGTTGGGGAAGCCTAGCCCTCGCCTCAAGGCTTCGCAGCAATGGCTTCGCCTGGGGGCTTCGCCAGTGTTCTGGATGCCTTAGCATGATGCAGTTCATCCTTCGCCTTGAGACTTCACAGGGACGGCTTGCCAAAGTGGCTTGCCTTCGCCTGGATGCCTTTTTGCACAGAAGCCTCTCCTACGCCTTGAGGCCTCTTTTAGGGTCCTCGCGTGAAGGCATTGCCCTTTCCATGTCTGGGGTTAATCCAGACCATCGGATTAGGCCGCCTGGGCCTCTGAACCCACTCGCCAAGGGTTTGCTCCGAGCTTCACTCATTGCCTCTTAAATGCAGGGACGTCTTGTTGTCGCTTGGGGATCCCATGATCACATCATTCCCTCCTCTTAAAAAGATTCGTCCTCGAATCTTAAGGGAAGAAATTTTTCCTACAATTGAAAACAAGCACAACAAACTTTGGAGAGCATGAGAGGTTAGTAAATGAAACTTAACCGGAGGCCCAGGGGGTCGCGGTGGTGATGCATATGTATGCATGAGCATGACAACTCCTATATGCATCGTGATCATGAACAGTCTATAAAAATTCATGACATGCTTCCTAGAGTATTGTAGACATTTAACAAGAACTTTATACTCAAGGAAAGCATGCGGTCTAAAGCCTTTAGACCTCTGCTCATGGAACTGGGGTGGGGGGTCAAGGGAAGCTTTACCTTCGCCAAGCACATGCATATGTGCTTCCCGAGACAAAGAAGAAGAAACTAAGCTAGTCATAGAAAGAACTTCAGACCTCAGCATGCAGAGACTAGCATTAGTATAAGCAAGAGGTTGAGAGATGAACAGGTTGTCCTCACTCTCAACCTCAACCATTAACATGGCTTCAGCCCGATTTATTTTAAGATGCTCATGTTTGCTAAGGAAAGGCATGGATGTCCCTCGTGGAATAAAGTGGCCTTTCCTTAACGCATGCATTCTAAGCATGTTGAACACGGCATCTGGGGAAGCCCCGTATATATATTCGAACAATGGGTGCGGTGTCGAACCAATGTCTGATCCATCACCCATGTTCGTAGCATGCAGACTCAAGGAAACCAGAGATTCGCACTCTTGCGTATATCCGGTGCTTCTAGAAAGAAGAGACAAGTTACCTTCTCCCAAGTTAGGGAGACGTAGACCTGCTTCGCATATCATCTTCTTCTCCTTCAGCAACAGTGTGGCTTCTCCCTCAAGTGCGAACTTAGCTGGGGCTCCCGCATGAGCTCTGCCTTCTCCCAAAGCGCCTTCGCTTTCTTCAACTCTTCGCGCGCCCGCGGCTTCTTCTTCTTCCTGCACAGCCAAAGAAGAACAACAAGTTTGAGAAGATGAAACGATTAGTTCTTCTTGGGGTATGGTAGAAGGCCCGGGTGAGTCTTTCTTTTCACTCATTTGGCTTTGGAGAGCTCTTTCTTTTCTTCTCTCTTTCCTTTTCTCTCTCGCCCGCTCATATTCTAAGTACTCATCTTTGAGCCTTTTAATCTCTTGGGCGAGAGTCTCTTCTTTTGGATTTTGGTGAGGGTTGGGATTTGTGGTGTAGGTATGGGCTGTATCGTCACCACAAGAACCTCTTCAACTCACTCCAAGACTGGATGGGGGCTTCAGCGGACTGTTCTCTGTCAGAGAACTCTCGGCGACACCATTCCTTGGCCTCTCCTTTTAGGCTTCTTATGGCTTGGCTCAACATTTCTTCACCACGAAGGGGGAAGCACCAAAAGTGGTACTCCCACCTTTCCATCCAATGCCACAAGTCTTTTCCAAGCTGGTACCGCCCCATTGATAGATCAACCCCATAGAAATATTTATTCGCCATGGGATTTCCTGCACATCTAAACAATAAAATTAGTCCGCTCAAAACTCCTCACGTGTTTGGGAGGTCTCTCCGGCCGCGAAGGGGTCTGCCCTTTCGCGTGGGGTCACACTCGGCTTTCTTTCTTTCCTCTTGCTTAGCTCTCGAGCTTGCTCTTTCCGAGGCCAAACCCGACAATGAATATCACAAGATAACCACTAGAATGCAAAAATCTTTAAGTAAGAAGTACTAGTTACTTGAAGCAAGCTAGGTTAAAATGGAGGGGGGGTTTCGGCAACAGATATACAAGAGGGTTAGAAATGAGGTTTTGGCGCACAAACACTTTTGGCTCAAATTTGAAACCGAAATTAGATCAAGGTCACTGTTCATATGAGTTGTGGAATGAACAGATATGAACACTCATATGAACACCAAGAACAATAAGAACACAGATTCGATTTCTCCTACGTTTTTCACAACCAAGCCTTATACACCACTTCTCTTCACTTTTCAACTACAACCTCACTCTTTTGAGCGTATAAATCTTTGCACGTTGCGGTTTCGAATAAAACTGAGATTTGCGACTTTCGCAAAACCGCAACTGCTTTCTTTTCTTTTTTTTTTCTTCTTCTTTTTTTTTTTTGACTTTTTGATTTATGAAGTTGCTAACACAACAACAACTCCTAACACCGAATCAACACAACAGATAAACCGAAACGAAAAGCGGATATGGGAATACTAGATATTAAACTTGATGATAAACAATCAATCAAGGGGGATGGCGGAATATAGCAAGGGGGTGAGAACCGGGCTTAAGGAATTGTCCTTCTTAAGCTTTACATATGTTCTACCTGTTCTAGGAGTTTGTCTTTCCTTTTATAGGGAAGGAAGGGAACAGCCTCTTACAAAAGACGCATGCATGCCATAAAGTGTACAGTACTTTTGCATGCATGTCGTGAAAAGATAAAAAGGTAAAAAGTTCACTCCCAAGTGTCGGCGTATAAGGCGGGAGGGGCCAGAATTGATGTGATCATGGATTGATCAACCTTTGAAGGATCTAGCTTGGAAGATGAACACAAACAACTTGGAACTTTAGGCCGAATTCAAAACACCTCTCCACTACTTGGTGAAGCAATATTTTGAGTGCCAATGGATAGAGATGGATCTAGCACCTCTCAACTACTTGATTGAGCAATACTAGATATAAATCTTGAACCAAAATCATGGAACAAGGGAATGGATTGATAGAAATGAGAATTCAAACCGAAATTGCTCTCCAAGAGTTCTAATTTTCGGATTTATGAATGCTAAGGAGTTCCATACATGTTGCTAGCTTAAATAAATGGGAAGGTGGAAGGGAGGAATCTTACCTAGTTTGGCAAGTGTGGGCAATACCCAACCATTAGCCAAAACTATTGGATAAAGACCTCCACTACCTCTTTTCCCTCCCTTTGCCTAAATATCTTAAACAACATTCAAATTCAAATGAATAAGTCCACATTTCAGATTATGGGCTGGAATTGGGCCAGCCCAACTTGGAGAAACGTGGGGAAGGCCCATGGAGGCGCGTGGAGCGCGTGAAGGCGCGTTGTTGGCTCGGCCGGCGCGTGACCTTCATTTCCGGGTGTCTTCAAGGCTTGGGAAGGTGGTGCAACATCCCAAAGGTGGTGGAGTCGGGTCCGGGAAGGGAGGCTGGCGCGCGGGGCGCGTGTGAGGGCCGCCTTGGCGCGTGGGGCGCGTGGACTCCTCCTCGGATTCCCATGTCTTGAAGCTTGATGGCACGGTCCCGGTCCTCATTCCACTCCCCTCCTTGTGCCATGATTCGGACGAAGGCTTGAAGCTTGTCTTGCATCTTCCTCAACCGCGCTTGGGTCAAAGGTCCATTGAGACCTTGGAAAGGGCTAGGAGACTCTCGTGGTGGAGTTGGGTCGATGTCCACATCATTCCCTCCCTCTTGAGAAGATTCGTTCTCGAATCCGGAAGACTTGAAACCTACAAAAACTAAGACACCACAACAAACTTGGATAACATTAGAGGTTAGTGAATTAAAGCTTGAGATGGACAATCCGCCCTTTCTCTTCACTTCAACCATACACATAGCTTCAATTCAATCTCGAATAGATACTCTCAATTTTCAACATGGTATGGAGAATGGTCTATCCCGGGGTCAAATGTAAGCCTAGGCCATTCATTCTCATCATCTAAATGTAAAGAATCTTGATCATGCATTGAAGAGAATTCATGGCTAGGGGCGGGTGATATGGGGTATGCATCATGTTCATAAACCTCTTCATGGTAATAATCATGCTCTTCATCCGAAGGATAAATCTCATAGGTTTCGGATACTTCATATGATGAATGAGATGCATGCTCATAGTTGTCAAATTCAAGAGTTTCATCATTCAAGGAAAAGAAATCATCATATGTTATGGCTTCAAGTTCATCATTCTCTCCACCTTTCAATTCATGCTCTTGATTAACATACCAATCATCATCACAAGGATAAATGCAAGTTTCATCACATGCATATGGATAATGATCGAAGTTATTGATGCACTCTTCAAGGTCAACCGAATCATTATGCTCATTGCATTCAAGAGGGGAGCCATATATGTAATCAAGCAATGGATGTGATGCATGTTCATTTTCGGTAAAGGTGTCACTTTCATGCTCATTCATGTCATCACTAAAAGAATAGGATGGGTTACCTCTCCCCACGTTAGGGGAGTGATGATCCTTCTCCAAAATCGAAATACCTTCTTCTTCTCCAAGGCATTGCACATCCGAGTCCTTTCCTTCCTCAAACTCATGCACAAACAAAGAAGAACAACATGGTTTAGAAGATTTAAAAGTTAGTTCTTCATTGGGCTCGGTTGAAAGCTTGGGTACTTCATTCTCATCTCTCATTTGGTTTTGTGGAGAGCTCTCTTGTTTTCTCTCATTTCCCTCTTCTCTTCTCTCCAAACTCTCAACACTCTTTCTTTTAGAAACCATTTCGGTTTCATGCTCACTTTTTCCTCTCCTTCCCTCATCTTGCACTTTCTTACACATTATTTTTGTCTTGGCCTCACTTAGCATCTGTTCCTTGAGTTCCTTGAGGATTTGCCACACATCATCACAAATGGTTTGGGTTGGAGGTGAGGACTCTTCTTGAAGCTTTTGGGCCGAGACATTGGGTGAGTTTAAGGAGGGTTGAGGTTTCGGCCTTGCTCCTTTTGAGGGATGAATTGGGGTCCCTTTTGATGAGGCTTGGCTAAGGTAGGAAAATGGACTCTTTGTAAAAGGGTTAGGCCGTGAGTTTGGTGAGGTGAAGGTACTTGAGGCATGAAGGGTTCGGCCTTTAGGGGTATAGTAAGAGGTCTTGTGATGTGAGGTTGGTGAAGGAGTGTAGGGATAGGGATCGAAGTCACAAGAGTCTTCAAAGAGGATTCGGCCATAATGAGAGGAGGGTTTTGGGTTGGATGAAAGATGATTGCTATGCTTTGACGGAGGTGGTACATAACATGGTGTTGCATAGTCATGGCCGATTGAAGAAGACACCTTAGAGAGGGCTGAAAATGGTGAAGAGCTCCCATACCAATCGGCTCTCCATTCTTGATCCTCCATTGTTCACCTACACATGTAGCAAACACAACAAAAACCTCACAAGCATCCCTCGTGTTTAGCACTCAAAGCGGCTCTTTTATGATGAATCACTCTTGCCTTTTACCACTCTTTCGGTTTCAAACTCTCAAAGCACCAATCTTTCAACCTTATTCAATGTGAACACAACAATGGAAACAAGAAAATACACTAGTAAAACCAAAAACAAGTAGTAAAGAAAGTACTAGTTACTTGAAACTAGGTTTTGAAAGAGTTTAAGGTGGATGGGGGTTGAAAGAAGTAAGGTAGGATGTAAGAAAGGTATTTTGGAAACAACAAACAAGTTTTAGTGCAAGTTGTTAAGAACTTTTAGATCAAACGTACTTTTTGTGATGAACTTTGTATGAACTCAAGATGAACACTTTATGAACACACTTTCTCTCTCTTCAAAAGTTGAACTTTTCTTGAATCTTTTGCATCAACCACACAACTTTCTTCATCACAACATCATTCCAACAAACAAACAACTTTTTACACTTGAACTTTGAAAAAGAATGGCCTAAAGTTTTGGCCAAGGGTAGAAAAAGAGCAACAAGTTTCTTCAAGTTTATAAACGAAAATCAAAGGGTTTTTGAAGAAACTTACAACACAAATCACCAACCAAGCAACAAAGCTCTGATACCACTTGATGTGATCATGGATTGATCAACCTTTGAAAGGATCTAGCTTGGATGATGAACACGAACACTTGTAACATTTTGGCCGAATTCAAAACACCTCTTCACTACTTGGTGAAGCAATATTTTGAGTGCCAAGGGGTAGAGATGGATCTAGCACCTCTCAACTACTTGATTGGGCAATACTAGATATAATTCTTGAACCACAAATCATGGAACAAGGGAATGGATTGGTAGAAGTGAGTGTTCAAACCGAAATGGCTCTCTTTGGAGTTCAATTTTCGGATTCAAAACTGAAATTGAGTTACATACATGTCTCCTATTTAAACATGAGAGATGGTGAGTGGAGGGTATTACCCAAAGTGTTGTAGACACTTTTGGCAACTCCCTCTTGTGTCCACTTACCATTTCCATGTAAGAAAAGGAAGGCATGATGGCACTTCCATAAATGGGAAGGTGGAAGGGAGGAATCTTACCTAGTTTGGCAAGTGTGGGCAATACCCAACCATTAGCCAAAACTATTGGATAAAGACCTCCACTACCTCTTTTCCCTCCCTTTGCCTAAATATCTTAAACAACATTCAAATTCAAATGAATAAGTCCACATTTCAGATTATGGGCTGAAATTGGGCCGGCCCAACTTGGAGAAACGTAGGGAAGGCCCATGGAGGGGCGTGGAGCGCGTGAAGGCGCATTGTTGGCTCGGCCGGCGCGTGACCTTCACTTCCGGGTGTCTTCAAGGCTTGGGAAGGTGGTGCAACATCCCAAAGGTGGTGGAGTCGGGTCCGGGAAGGGAGGTTGGCGCGGGGCGCGTGTGAGGACCGCCTTGGCGCGTGGGGCGCGTGGGCTCTTCCTCGTGGTGAGTGTGATGGTGTTCATGGATTTGGGAGGTCCTTCCACTTGGATTCCCATGTCTTGAAGCTTGATGGCATGGTCTTGATCCTCATTCCACTCCTCTCCTTGTGCCATGATCCGGACGAAGGCTTGAAGCTTGTCTTGCATCTTCCTCAACCGCGCTCGGGTTAAAGGTCCATTGAGACCTTGGAAAGGGCTAGGAGACTCTCGTGGTGGAGTTGGGTCGATGTCCACATTACCTTCGCTTGGAGACTCCGCGAAGAATATCCCTTAGCTAGCGTCGAACTGGAAGTCTTCTTGTTGTAGACGTGGCCTTTACCAGAGACCGGCTGATGACGTCGCCCGAGGGCTTTGCCTTCGCCAGAAGCTTCGCCAGGAAGTACCGTCCGTATCTTAAAGACTTCTCGTGGACATTGTTGCATGAGGGCTTCGCAATGGGGAGGGTTATGGAGATGGCTTCGCTGAAGGTTTGGCCATCGCGAACTCCTCGTTGGGGGAAGCCTAGCCCTCGCCTCGAGGCTTCGCAGCAATGGCTTCGCCTGGGGGCTTCGCCAGTGTTCTGGATGCCTTAGCATGATGCAGTTCATCCTTCGCCTTGAGACTTCACAGGGACGGCTTGCCAAAGTGGCTTGCCTTCGCCTGGATGCCTTTTTGCACAGAAGCCTCTCCTACGCCTTGAGGCCTCTTTTAGGGTCCTCGCGTGAAGGCATTGCCCTTTCCATGTCTGGGGTTAATCCAGACCATCGGATTAGGCCGCCTGGCCTCTGAACCCACTCGCCAAGGGTTTGCTCCTAGCTTCTCTCGACTGCCTCTTCGTCTGGTACGTCTTGTTGTCTCTTGGGGATCCCATGTTCACATCACATGCTGTCCAAGGGAAAGACCCCCTCCACCTTGGCTACCCTCACCAACCCTTCCATTGCGGAAGCAATCGATATTGCCTCACTGGCAACGCAAAATCCGGTTGCAGATTGGAGAGACTCCATTATCGCTGAGCTAAAGGCCAGCACCGCGGACCCCCAAGCTCACAAGCGGGCCATCCACTTTGTTCTCATTGATGAATAATTGTGGCATCGCGGATTCTTAGCACCTCTCCAACGATGCCTCAGCACCATTGAGGGACACTCAGTCTTGGACACTCTCCACCAAGGCAACTGTGGCCCACACATTGCTGCGGAGGCACTTGCCCACAAGGCCCTTCGCCAAGGCTACTACTGGCCCACCCTGAAAAGGGACGCCGCCGCACTGGTCAAAACATGCCACCAGTGTCAGATCAACTCTCTCATCCAGCGATTGCCATCTATGGAGTCTCCAGCACTGACAAATCCAGTGCCCTTCACCCTGTGGGGCCTTGACCTCATCGGTCCAATGCCGACCGCTCCTGGTCAGTACCGCTTCTGTGTGGTAGCAGTTGATTATTTTTCCAAATGGGTCGAAGTAGAACCCCTGGTTTCTATCACCTCCGCCAAGATCATCAAATTCCTTTGGAAGAATCTCGTCTGCCGGTATGGTAGTCCCCGCGCTATCATCACAGATAATGGCACTCAGTTCGCCAGCAATGGGCCCAGGACAACAATGTCCGCATGCTTTTCGCCCCAGTGGCGCACCCCCAGTCTAATGGCCAAGTTGAGGTCACTAACCGCACCCTCAAGGAGGGCCTCAAGAAGCGCCTTGAGGGGGCCAAAGGCCGCTGGGTAGACAAACTCCCAAGCGTCTTGTGGGACTACCGCACTGATGTGGACATCAGCCCCATTTTTGTGATAAAGGGGCACCATTCATCCCAGTGATGAGGGCATCGCCATGGATCAACACAATCGGTCGACCCAGGACCAAGAGGACACCCAATCTCAAGGGCACAAGCCTCGCAACCCTCTAGAAGGCATTGGCGGACCCATGACAAGGTCCCAGACCAAAAAGGCGCAAGAAAGCCTTTACGCCTTCATGAGGATTATGGCTCAAGAAAAGGAGCGAGATGAAGATCAAGGAGGCACCTCCCAACTTCAACAAATGGGAATCCACATAGAAGAAGACATGCTCAACACTTTGGAGAACGTTAGCACCATCATGCTAGCGGACGAAGACACCTCACGCCCCGCGCACCACCCCGAAGCATCGGTCATCGCGGCCCCCGACATCACCAACCCCATGGCCTTCCCAAGCCTTCTCCTGATGTCGCGAACCCATGGCACCTCCCGTGAACCCATGGCCCCGCCGCGAACCCATGGTCCCTCTTGCGAACCTCTGGCTTCTCCCGCGAACCCGTGCCCCGCCGCGAACCCAGGGCCCCCTTTGGCGACCCCCCTGATCAGACGCCGGTACACTTGTGGATTTTGTAACATCCTTCCATTTCTTCATAAATCCATTTGTGCAAGAAATGAATCCATTTAGGGAAGAAATGGAAGGAAGGGAATAGTCTACCATCTTTGACTTTCAACTCTTTGAAATGTCCAGTTTTCCCTCCATTTCCCCATAACTTTTAAGGGGACAATGGAGAGTGATTTAGGGAAGAAGTGATAAGGAGAAGTGAAGGCACATTTCACATCCTCCCACTATTCCTTCTCTCCCTTCCCATATATACTCTTTTGTAACAAGAATTGGACAGATTATTGATATTATTCATTATTGAAAGAAAGACATTTTCGGCTCTTGAGAGAGCATTGGGTTCAAGCTTGAACTCTTCTTTTCATCTCCATATTCCCCTTGAATCCATTAAAGTGGATTCTTGCTTAAATCTAGTGTTGCTCTTCGTTTGAGAAGTGAGGTGCTAGATCCCTCACTCCTAGGCATTAATCTTTCCATTGCTCTCCATTTGAGGATTGAGGTGGTTAGAGCCGAAACTATCGTGTTCTTCGTGTTCATCTTCCAACAAGCTAGATCTACCAAGGATAGGTCCTCCTCTTTGGAGTTGGACCCTTATCAAGTGGTATCAGAGCCTTGGTGCTTGTTGAAGATTGTGTTATTGTTTTCTTCAAGTAAGCCTTTGTTTTTATCTCTTATTCTTGAAGAAAATGTTTTACCCGGAAAAACTTTGTTCAAGACCGAAAGGTTCAACACTTTTACGTTCAAAGTTGTTTATGTGTGGTTCATGTGCCTAATATAAAGTTCTTGATGAATGTTCTATGATTTCGGATTAAAAGGCAAAAGATATGTGTTTTGGATGTTGAAATTCGAAAAGAAGAAAGAGAAAAAGGAAAGCAAAGTTCTTGTGTTCTTGAGTTGTTCATATATTCTTGGTGAATACTCAAGTGAACAGTACATTTGATCCGAAATTTATTTGTGAACTTGTGCAAAAAGTGTTTGGCACTACAAAAGAGGCCTTTTCAAAACTTATCCTTCTTTTCTTTCAACCCCCACCCACCCTTTTAAACACTTAACTAGTTTCAAGTAACTAGTATTCTTGCTTTTCAAAGGAAGTGTTTGCACTCTTAATCTTAGCTTGATTTCACTTTGATGTGCAAAACTTTTCTTGGGTTGAAAGTGGAGTTTAAATTAGAGTTCTTGAGTGAACCTTGAGAGGAAAAAGGCGTAGAGTGGACATCTTGGAAAAAGCCATATTTGTGAGTAAACACGAGTGCAAACACGTGAGGTAGCTTAGGCGCATTTGGAACAATGGTTCAAGATGAGGAAGTTTCGGACTCACCCCCTCCCCATCCCAATCAACTCGGTCTTTACCAAAAGATGGAGGAGATGATGGCTATGATGAGTCATCTTCAAGCTTCGGTTTCCTCTAATCAAGAGAGGATGTCAAGGCTTGAAAAGGAGTCCAAAACGCAAGGCAAAAGAAAGGAAGGCGAAGGCACTAACCCAGAACGTGCTTCCACACCACCACCGCAAACCCCCCTCAACAAGAAGGATCATCCCAATGCTCATAGAACTCCCCCCCAAGAGGTGTTCTATGAACCTCTTGACGATGAAGAGGATGATGGTGGGCGGTGGACCGGCCAAGGAGGGCCTAGTCAACCTTCCAAGAGCGCATATTATGATGGACCAAGAATGAGACCTAGGGGATTCCACCAAAGAGAAGAATACTCTCCTCCACCAAGGGGAAGGTTTCGGTCCCCGCCAAGGGACCACTTTCAGCCGAATCAAAGGCGACCCCAAAACCTTGAGCAACAAGCTATGCAAGGTATCAAACTTCAAGTTCCAACTTTTTACGGTAGAAGCGACCCGGAAGAATTCATTGATTGGGTCAAGAAGGCCGATATGATCTTCGATTGCTATGAGTATCCGGATCACTTAAGACTCAAGTTAGCAACCATTGAATTTTCGGGATATGCGATGACTTGGTGGGAATCATTGACATTTGAAGAGGCGAGGGCAGGAAGACCACCAATCACCTCATGGGAGCAACTTAAGGTCCTTATGAGGTGGAAGTTCATTCCACCCTACTATGCTCAAGAGAGTTGCCAACGGTTACAACAACTAACCCAAGGCAACAAATCGGTTGAGGATTATGCCAAGGAGCTCGAAATGGCTTCAATGAGGGCTGAAGTGCAAGAAGGGGAGAATGCAAAAATGGCTCGGTTTACCTTTGGGTTAAAGTCCGAGATCAACAAGTTACTTGAGCTATGCGAAGTGAGAAACTACATGGAGCTTGTGCACAAGGCCATGAAGATCGAGAGGCAAGGAAAGAGGCCTGCTTACCAGCAATCCGCCACCTCCCAAACCTCTTATTCTCGACCCGCATGGAGCACCCCAATCCACTCCTTCCAAACCAACACCCTACACATCCAAGCCTCCGCCACAAAGAACCCCTTACCCATCCAAGTTCCAACCTAAACCCCAAGGTCAAACTTCCTCCTCCAACCCGCCAAGCAACCCACCTTTCAAGACGAGAACCCTTGAGTGCTTCAAGTGTGGAGGCAAGGGACATTACTCTTTTGAGTGTCCTAACAAGCGAGTAATGGTCGTGAAGCCGGATGGTGAGATTTCTAGTGAAGACGAGGGAGAGGTCGAGATGCCTCTAGAAGTAATGGAGGAGAGGGGAGAAGAGGAAGAAGAAGCCCCACCCGAGGGAATGCTATTAGTGTCCAAGAGAGTTTTACAAGCCACCCCCAAGGTCCTTGACACTTCCCAAAGAGAAAACCTTTTCCAAACTAGAGCCGCGGTCAATGGGCAATTGTGTAGCCTCATTGTGGATAGTGGGAGTTGTGTGAATGTGGCCAACCATAGCATGGTCAAGAAGCTCAAACTAAAGTCCACCCCTCACCCAAAACCTTACCAACTCCAATGGGTGGATGACAACTCTTGTGTGAAAGTGGAGTACCAAACCGTGGTACCCATCAAGATTGGGAAGTATGAAGATGAGGTCTTATGTGACATCGTGAAGATGCAAGCCACCCATATCCTTTTGGGCCATCCATGGCAATATGATAGAGGCGGTTCACTATGGAAGGACAAACAAATACACCCTTATACACCTCACCCGACCCCACACTTTGCTCCCCTTATCCCGGCCCAAGGCTTTGCAGGACCAAATTCATTTGGCTACCACTACCGAAAGGAACAAAGGGAAAGAGGGAACTGAGAAGAGTGAAAAAAGTGAGAAGGTCCAAGCGACCTTGAGTGGAAAGAATGAGGGTGCATCTATGGGAAACACCAAGAGAGGGCAAGAGAGAAAACAAGAAAGGATACCATCTTCCACCATACCGCGGCATTGAACACCAAATAGATTTGGTTCGGGTGCCCCTTTGCCAAATAGGGCCGCCTACCGAACCAACCCGAGGAATCAAAGAAATCCAATCACAAGTACAAGACTTGTTGTCCAAGGGATACATCCAGGAGAGTCTTTCTCCATGTGCGGTGCCGGTTTTGTTGGTGCCAAAGAGTGATGGAACATGGCGCATGTGCATGGATTGCCGCCCATCAACAAAATCACGTAAAGTATCGACATCCCATTCCTAGATTAGATGATATGCTTGATGAGTTTTGTGGCGCATGTTTTTTCTCAAAAATTGACTTAAAAGTGGCTATCATCAAATTAGGATGAAAAAGGAGATGAATGGAAAACGGCATTCAAAACTAAAATTGGATTATATGAGTGGAATGTCATGCCATTTGGGTTGTCGAATGCACCTAGCACCTTTATGAGGTTGATGAATCATGTTTTGAGAAGGATGATAGGAAAGTTTGTGGTTGTGTATTTCGATGATATACTTGTTTATTCCAAATCCCATGATGAACATGTTAATCATTTGAGGCAAGTCCTTGACACACTTAGAATAGAGAAGATGTATGCTAAAATGGAAAAGTGTGTGTTTGCTACAAATGAGGTGAACTTTCTCGGATATATTGTGGGAAAAGAAGGGATAAAAGTTGATGAGAACAAAGTGCATGCGATTAAAGAATGGCCTAATCCCAAGACTTTAACTGAAGTGAGGTCTTTCCTAGGACTCGCTAGTTTCTATAGGCGGTTTGTGAAAGATTTTTCAACAATTGCATCACCTTTACATGAGCTAACTAAAAAGAACACAACATTTGAATGGGGAGAAGCTCAAGAGAATGCGTTTGTTGAATTAAAGTCTCGGTTGATTAGTGCACCTCTGCTTTGTTTGCTGAATTTTGATAGTGTGTTTGAAGTTGAGTGCGATGCTAGTGGAATTGGCATTGGTGCGGTGTTGCACCAAGAGGGTCGTCCCATAGCCTATTTTAGTGAGAAGTTAAGTGGTGCCACACTCAATTACTCTACTTATGACAAGGAGCTTTATGCCCTTGTAAGGTCATTACAAGTGTGGTCCCATTACTTGCTTCCCAAGGAATTTGTTGTGCATACCGATCATGAATCTCTGAAATATTTGCAAGGGCAAGGGAATTTGAATAAAAGGCATGCTAAGTGGGTAGAGTTTATAGAATCATTCTCCTATTTAATAAAATACAAGAAAGGCAAAGAAAATGTGGTTGCCGATGCTTTGTCTAGGAGATATGCATTGCTTACAACTCTTGATGCTAAAATTGTTGGGTTTGAGTGCCTTAGAGATATGTATGCGCATGATGATGATTTTGGTGAAATTTATTCGAGTTGTATTAAAGGTAGCCGAGATGGCTATTACATCTTTGATGGATTTCTTTTTAAGATGAAAAGGTTGTGTGTACCAAAAGGATCCATTAGAGAGGTGATAATCAAAGAGGCTCATGGTGGAGGTCTCATGGGACACTTTGGTGCCCTAAAGACTTATGAGACCGTCAAGGAGAACTTCCATTGGCCGAATCTTCAAAAGGATGTGGACAAGGTGTGCGCTCGGTGTGTGACATGCCACAAAGCGAAGGCGAGGATGCAATCGAAAGGGAAGTATTCTCCTCTCCCGATTCCTTGTTTACCATGGATTGATTTAAGTATGGACTTTGTTAGTGGATTGCCTAGGACTTCTCATGGTCATGATGCTATCTTTGTCGTGGTAGATAGGTTCTCAAAAATGGCTCATTTCATTCCATGTCATAAAACTGACGATGCATCCCATGTAGCCGAGTTGTTCTTTAAGGAAATTGTAAAATATCATGGCATTCCCAGGACTATAGTGAGTGATAGAGACTCTAGATTTTGGGTCACTTTTGGAGGACCCTTTGGTCACGGTTGGGCACTAGTTTGGTATTCTCCACTTGAGTCACCCACAAACCGATGGTCAAACGGAAGTAACTAATAGAACTCTCATCACTATCTTAAGGACCATACTAAGAAAGAACCTAAAAGAATGGGAAAAGTGCCTACCACATGTGGAGTTTGCATATAACCGATCATATCATTCATCTACATCCCATAGTCCGTTCATTCATCTACATCCCATAGTCCGTTCGAGGTTGTGTATGGCTCTAATCCTCTTACTCCATTGGATTTAGTTGCATTGACTCATTCGGATCAACTAGATGTAGAAGGAAAAGAAAGGCTCAAAGCATGAAAGACTTACATGAAAAGGTGCAAAAACAACTTGCGAAGGCTAGTGAGTCTTATGCTAGGAGGGCAAACAAGGGTAGGAACTTTAGGAGCTTTGAAGTGGGAGAATGGGTGTGGTTACATTTGAGGAAGGAAAGGTTTCCCCAAGCTAGGAAGAGTAAACTTGCACCAAGGGGGGATGGGCCTTTCCAAATTGTGAAAAAGATTGGTGAAAATGCTTATGTGCTTGATTTACCTTGCGATGGCTCTTATGGTGTTCATGCAACCTTTAATGTGTGTGACTTGATCCCTTATGTAGGTGAGTTAGAAGGCAAGAATCCGAGGACGGATTCTTTTCAAGAAGGAGTATGATGAGGGCATCGCCATGGATCAACACAATCGGTCGACCAAGGACCAAGAGGACAGCCAATCTCAAGCGCACAAGCCTCGCAACCCTCTAGAAGGTATTGGCGGACCCATGACAAGGTCCCAGAGACCAAAAGGCGCAGGAGAGCCTTCACGCCTTCATGAGGATTATGGCTCAAGAAAAGGAGCGAGATGAAGATCAAGAAGGCACCTCCCAACTTCAACAAATGGGAATCCACATAGAAGAAGACATGCTCAACACTTTGGAGAACGTTAGCACCATCATGGTAGCGGGCGAAGACACCTCGAGCCCGCGCACCACCCCGAAGCATCGGTCATCGCGGCCCCGACATCACCAACCCCATGGCCTTCCCAAGCCTTCTCCTGATGTCGCGAACCCATGGCACCTCCCGTGAACCCATGGCCCCGCCCCGAGGGTCTAGAAGGCCCTTGGCGAAGACATGGATGAAGAAGAAGTGGCATTCTAGGCACCGGCGAAGCCCCGAGGCCGAGCCGCGCCGCAAGGATCTTGGCCAACCCATGCCCCATTGGCGAACCCTTGGCCTTTGGCGAGGCCAAGCCTCAACGGCGAACCCGTGGCTATTGGCGAGCCCATTGACCTGGCGAACCCATGGTCCTTTTGGGCGAACTCAAGGCCATTTGCGAAGCCATGGCTCTTTGCGACCCCCATGGTCGTTGGCGAAGACCCTGTGCCTCATTTCCAGAAACAAGCGAAGCCCAGGTGTTCGCCAAGCAGAAGAGGCCTCCATACACAAGTCAGGCGAACCCTTCAACTTGTGCAGAGGCCCTCTTCTTCCCCTTTTCCCGCCAAATGCAATTCCTGGGGAATTGGGAGCCGCAAAAGCAGGTAGCCTACAATGTCACATCAGCTGCCACCTCTCATTTCGCCTACCATAGATCCAGGAAGCTGTTCCCTTGTCAAGACATTCTTTATTATTTCCTTCTTTCTTTCTCCTTCTATAAAAGGAAGCTGTAACCTAAGTATTAGGTAGAACTCATTTTGTAAGAACACATATTTGCTGAAAACGCATATTGTTCTTCGTGGGTCTCAAATCTTGCTCCACCAATCCATTAGTGATCCATTGCAAGAGGATCCAATATAATACCTAGCATTGTTTGATCTCGTAGTCAAAAGGTTCTAGGTCCCATTTTCCTTTCCCAGGCATTTTCAAGGGCATTGCCTCACCTCGTAGTGAGGAGGTTCCCTTGGCCGACTCTGTTTCCTTCGTGTTCTTCCTCTGTTTCGTTTCCATTCTTGCTGGAAACCGCCTCCATCGAGCTAGATCCGAGCGCGTGATCACTTACCCCCCTGTGATCTCATCAATTGGTATCAGAGCCAAAGCGCTCACTGGAGGTATCGTATCTTACCGTATCAGTTGTTTACTTTCTTCAAGTTAAAACCTTTGCTGTTCTTTTCGAAAACTTGAAGAAAAGTTATCGGTTAATGATCTCTTGAGACAAACCGAATAGTTGTTATCCCTTGTTTAAAGTTCTTGAAAGGTTCCTAAATCTGTGAGTGATTTCGGATTTGAAAAGAAAAGAGTTTCCCTGTGTGCAAAAGAACAAGAGTTTACAGAAAAGAAATATTCAAACCAGTTCATAATTTCTGGGAAAAGTTCTAAGTTTTCTTGAAGAGTTCATCCGAAACTCAAAGTAAACAGTACTCACAGATCGAAAATAATTTCGAAAACCTGAACTTTTGTGTTTATATTTGTGAAAAGCCTCTCCTATTTCACGCCTAAATTCTTTCAACCATCAACCAACCTCAAAATCCTAGTTCCAGTAACTAGAGCTTTGTGTGTTGCTTGTTTCAGATATTGCTACGATTTTATTGGAAACTCCTTGTGTGTTTGCATCTGATCTTATTCGTAGATTGGTGGTAAGTTTTGAGATCTGAAAGAACCGTTGTGTTCTAAACACGAGAGAAGAGAGTAAACACTAAGGGAGTGTGGCGAGGCTTCACAAAACTGTTCACATGTGCAGAACTTGAGTCTCATGGAGTATGTGGAAGAGGACTACTACCCGGAATCGGATCCTTGTTATCAAGAATCTGACTTCTGGGCGGAGGAAACCCTCGACCATACATACTCAGGGAACTATTCAGAGTACCCCCTTGGCCAAGAAACCTGGCCCGAACCGACCCCATCCTCTGAATTTGATCCTCCATACCCTGCTGCATATGAGTATTACTCAGGTCCAGACCCTGAACGGGTGGTGGCGACCCCTTGCCATCGCCAAGATACCCCCCCTCGCTATCGCTACCCCAAGCACCGGAGGACTTACCCCCCATCCTCGTATTATTCCCCCATTCCGTCGTATCCTAGCTGTACGACGCCCAGCTTTGAGCCCCCTCTCATTCGCGGTTCCCCATCCACCAACCGAAAGCCAACGAGGGCCCCCACTCACAAGTTTGCTTCGTCGCGCCAATCACCTTCTGACCAACAGGGCAAAGCAACACCAGAAGTGCCTCAAAGACCCAGCTCCTCCACTATCATTGATGAGCTAAAACAACTTGTACTTATGGTCCAGGACCAGATGTTACAAGGACACATGGAGGAAGCTGCAACCGGTGGTAAGGTTGAAAGAAAAACAGCCAAGAGGAAAGAAGAAATTACGAGGGGAGAGGACAGAGAAGAAAGAGAGAAAAGTGAGGCGGTCCAAGAGACCTTGAGCGAGAAAGAGAGCGATCTGAGAGAAGAGTCTGAGAAGAAAGTGGAGGGAAAACAAGAGGGAAACTCCATGACCCAAAATAGTGGAAGTGAGGACAACGTGCCTTCAACCGACCAAACTTTTCCACTAACTTCTATCTTGCAACCCCCTTGTTTATCTTCTTTGAATGTACAGGTCGCTGTGGAAAGAGAGGCTGAAAGGGGCCTTAAACAGTCCGGGAAGGAAGTGTCACCCCCTCTCGGTATGGAGGAAAAGAGAAAGAGGGAGAGGGCGAACATGGGTAACTATGCTTCTAGTCTCTCATCTCTTAACATTAAACATGATTTGGGTGACATAATTGGCGATCCCATGTCTGTTTTGGGATATGATTTAGGCCCGGTACATTGGGACCATGCCCATGAATGGCCGAGGCTTATATTTGATCCCGGAATAACTACGTGGGTTTGTTTAAAAGCTAAGTATAAAAGTGAAGCGAAGAGAAAGGGCGGATTGTCCATCTCATTCCTTCAGACCATTTTTAGGGGGACTTTGATGTTTAATGCTTTTAGTTCACTAACCCTTGATGCCTCTTCAAGCTTGTTGTGGTGTCTTAAGATTTGTAGGGACTATTTCCTTATGAATCCGAGGACGGATTCTTCTGAAGAGGGAGGGTATGATGTGGACATCAGCCCCATTTTTGTGATAAAGGGGCACCATTCATCCAGAGGGTCTAGAAGGCCCTTGGCGAAGACACGGATGAAGAAGAAGTGGCATTCTAGGCACCGGCGAAGCCCCGAGGCCGAGCCGCGCTCGCAAGGATTGTTACGGTCACCCCGAGCGGGTTGCGGCCGGGTGACCCGGGCTCCGGTTTTGGCTGCGGTCACGTTTTCGGCGTTCAGACGGCTCCCGAGCCCTATCCGAGTATCATTTTGGCGAACCCTTCCGTATTTGAGGTCGTGTGGGTCCCCCGGACGTTTCCGCCGAAAATATTTTTCGGGCGCCGGGGGGTTGTCGGGGTCGCCTCGGGACGTACAGCGGGCTCGGTAGCGCTCTCGAGATCTCAGTTTGAGAAGCCGTTTGTAGTTTTGGAGTCGTGGAAACGTCCCGGTGGTGGTTGTGGAGTTTAATATTTGGGGCGGGACGTTCGGTTCGGCGACTCCCGGGCTCGGGACGGGAATCCCGGGCTCGGGATGGAAATTTTCTGACGTCTTGGGGGTAAGGTGTGTTTGAAATTAAGATGGAATTTATGGGTAATTTTATAGAATTTAGGAGTGACGGAAATTCGGTTAAGGTTTACACGCTCGCACGTCGGGTTTTGGTTCGGGTTCAGCGAGCTCGGTAGGACACTCTGGAGTGGTAAACGAACTTTTGAAAAATGTTTTGTGAATGTTATAATATTCTGAAGATTGTGTCCAAGTTTCGTTAATTTTGGAATTCGGTAATTATTTTTGGGCAAAAAGAATTGGAACTTTCGGAAAAATTGGGAGTTAATTTGCAAGTGGGTGCAAAATTAAAAAAATCAGCATGGGCAGCATTTGTATTTTCGGCAGAATGGGGAGTGAGAAAAGGGAATGGACATGTGTCCTCTTTTGGTGGAAGAAGAAAAGGAAATAAAAGGAATTATGTGATATATATATATATGTGTTTATGTTAATAATGCATATATATATATGTATAAGTAATATAAAATGGTAATTTTGGAAGAAAAGAAGGGAATGGGCGGATGGGAGAGAGAGAAAAGAAGGGACATGTGTCCCTTCTTGGTTAGAGAAGAAAAAGAAAGAAGATATAAAAGAAGGGAAAGAAATGAAATGAAAAAAAAAACAAAACAAACAAACATAAACTTCATCTTCTTCCTCTCTCACCTTCTCTGCCGCCATTCTTAAGGCTTCAAGCTCCAACAACTGAACTTTGCCATCTCTCGAGGAATCTTTGAGGTAAGCATGCTAAAACGATCATTGTGTTGTGTAAGTGAATAATCTGAGGTCGGTTTGTGAAGGTTCTGCCCGGTTTGTAAACCGTGAGCTGCTGAAATTTGGAAGTGATTATGGAATCACAAGGTTTGTTTGATTTCTTGGTTTCTAAACGTTCCCGGCATCTTCTTGTGCATGTTTGATAACAGGAGCGTAGGAAGAAACGCGCCTGAGGTGGTGCCGAAGTGCGTCTGAACAATTTGGTGTAAAATCCAACGGTGGATTCAGCGATAGGTAAGGATATATTTGTGATCTGAGCGTTGTTATGATTCTGTTGGTGTTATTGGTTTTGTCTGAAAAGGCTCGGTGTGAAAGCCGTTTTTCCCGGCTCGAGCCTCGGTTTTGGCGACAATGATATTGGTTGATTCTGTGAATTCAATGCGTCAGATCTCTGGAATTGATTGTGAACAGGAGTTGCTTTGAAATTGGACCGAAACTCGCCGAAATTTGTACCGGACAAATTAACGAGAATTTCGGTTCGGACTTGTGTGAACGATTTGGGAAGAAGGTATGATTTAAAGGTTTGGTTGTGTTTATGGATGTATAAGTAGCAATGTTCGTGCTCGGTTTGTAAAACCGAGCTTCGTGGAATTTTCCGGAAAGTGCGGGTTTGTGCGGAAATTGTTTTCTCGGGGTTTGTTTGGATGTGTTCGATCCAACTATGGTTGTACAGCTTGATTCTGCGTTGGTGGAGTAGCGCGGACCCGTAGGAGCCAAGTTGTGCATTCCGGTCGGGAGTCGGGATCTTCCGAGTGTTGGGGCTGCGGCGGCGCTTCGAGGTAAGGGCTTAATTTGGTAAAATGTACGCTTGTTCTGCTTTCAAGGCCCGGATGACCTTAGAGGCCCGGGTTCCTATTCTGCTCGTATATGGTTATCGTGTAATGTTACTTCGTTTATGTTTATGTATTCTTATTATTATTATATGTTCTGCTCGTGTCCGCACCGGCGGGTGCCGACATTCTCGCGTATCCGCACCAGAGTGCCGAGCATTGCCTGTGGTCCGCACCGAAGGGGTGCCGACATTCTCGCGTATCCGCACCGGAGTGCCGATACTTTGCTCGTGACCCTACGACAGTTTGGGGCTCGCGACCCCACCCGGTACCGTGCTATCTGCTCTGCTCGACCAGATATTCGACCTCTGCTGAGGGCCGTTACATGGTCGGTCGCTCGGCGGTTGGACCGCATATGTTGGATTCTGATTTACGTTATACTTTATGTTTATATGTACATGCATATGCTGTGATATTCTGCTTTTGCAGTTCAGATTGTCGCCCATGGGCAAACCGCACTTTTACCTTAAGCCCTTATCGGGTCCTTTCGAGGACTCACCCTTTTATTTGTTTACCATCTTTCAGTAGATCGACAAGCAACCAGCGGAATAGAGATCCGCGGTGCTTCCCGACATTTCGGGTTCTCAGAGCAGCAGCACCACGTGCGGAGGTCGCCTGCATTCCGCGCTAGGTATATACATAGGATTTTGTTTAATGGCTCAGAGTCAGTAATCGCATGCATATAGGTCAGATCATGTTTTGGATGTGTATATATACTTGAGATATATTCTGCTTCTGTTGTTTTCTGTGTCGAGGGCGGGGCCCCGACTTGCCTATATGGGATTTGTTATGATATGAATTCAGTGTTTCTGTGGTTGTTGCGATGAGCAATGTTTGGTATACCATGAACTGCTTGGTTGGTATTTTGTCGAGTTATCATGTATACTTGCCATGCATGGGTTCTGTAGGTTGCTAGTCTATACTCGTTTGTTCTGTATTTGAGCTCGATGCTCCGCTGCCGCGTTTTCCGCCGTAATTCCTGTTCCGACGTCGCGGCCGGCTCCGCCTCCGCAACCGGGCGGGGTGGCTGTGACAAGTTGGTATCAGAGCAGGTTGGGTCGAAGTATGTTTGGTTTTGAAATGAAATGTGGAAGGCAAGTATACAAGTCCGAGGGTGGACTTTTGGAGTAAGATAAGTCTGTTCATGGTTAAGTACCGCGAAGATGACTTCGAAGGGCAAGCTACTGGTTTACACCACATTCTGGAGTGGTTCGGTACGGAGCCTGATCAACTCCTTATTTGAACCATTTCGGAATGCGTGTGGAGCGGTGGCGGTTCTTTGGAGCATTATGGAAGGTGTGGGTGTTATATGAAGTGATTCCGTGATTATAAGCATGATCTGATTCTATGTTAAGGTTTATTATTTAGTTTCGGGATTCTGAAAAGAATCCTTGCATCATGCATTGCATTACACTACAGAGCCTTAGAAAACTGCTGCTAGCTTCTGTAGAGATTAGGAGTGACCGACTTTTGTCTGGATTCTTGGCTTTGGTCTGAAATTTTTAAGATATGGTTAACACGCGTAGATAGCGTGATTTGGTACCGGAGGGGCGGGACTGGGATCCCACACCTCCGTGGAATAGGATACGGGTTCAGCGTAACCCAGGGTCTGAACAACCACACTCACCACGAGGCTTAGCTGTCGTAGGGACCCCTCTCTGATTTGGTATTACCGCCACCTAGCCGGTTCGGGGCGGCAGAGGCGGGGAAAATCTGTTTATGCCACGGTAAGGGCATTTTGATCAGGTGGTGATAGCGAGACTTTAGCCACTGCTCGCTACAGCTTTGGAATTGGTAAGTGAGTGACTCCGAGGAGCGTGGTCACTACGACACCTAGACTTCTCGTCGGTCCTATCAACGACGGGGAGATCTGAGACACCAGTCTGACGAGGTTGGACTTTTGGAGAGGTTTCAGAGTTTGAATTCCCCGAGGTTCCGCGGCCGAGGAGGGCCGGAGGTATTAGCGCCTTGGTTTGCAGGAATTGACAAACTCCCGGAGGGAGGCTATTCGAGCCGGTTGGCCGCGGGGCCAACGGCTACTCCGGCCAGATTGCTTCCAGATTCCGAACCGGAGTTCGGATTGACCCGATATCTGATTTCTAGTGTCCTGGCAGTGTACCGGACATTTCCGCGGAAAATATTTTTCGGGGCCGGGGGGTTGCCGTCGGACGATTTTCGGGATTCTGGGCGGAGAAACGGCTCCCGGGAGTGACCCGGGACTCAGATTTGCAGTTTTGAGGAAGATCTGGAGTCGGGATATAATTTACATTTTTCTGTGAAGAAAAATGTTCTGGTCGAAATTACGGTTTCGGGCGGTTTTCTGGCTCGGGCGAGCCAAGCTGTGACACTTGGCGAAATGTGATTAGTGGAAAGTATTGGACTTGGTCTCTTGTTACTTCTAGTGATTATGATTCACTATGATGTCAAAGGATGTCATGTGCATATCACATGACTTATTATTACAAGACTTAAGTTTTGGCAAGTCTTGCAAAAATGCAAACGTATTCTTCTTCCTTCCTCACCGCCGAATTCTTCCTCTCTCTAAAGCCACCATTGTTGTGTTTTACAAGCTTCCAAAGCTTGCTCTAGATTGCCTTTTTGGTCCGAGCGTTCAACTGGGAAGTTGATCAGCAACTCGAGTACTACGTCTGTCTGAGGTATGGTTCGATTCTGTTGAGTATTTGGCAATATTGGGAAGTTGATGTTCTTGGCTTAGATCTGAGTTTTGATGGAATTGAACCGTTGGATCGTTGTGTGGTTCATATATGTTGATGTTGGGTAGGTAAGGATTAGGGAAATAACGTTGGATCGTTGGAAACACAACACGGGTGAGAACTCACCTTTTGGCCGAATTTTTGACTGATTATGTTGGGAATTTCTGTTGAATTTGATGTGTTCTGTGGATTGATTTGTGATTATTGAAGTGAATTCTTGCATGTTCTGAATCGGTTCTGAATTCTGATGTTTCATGGAAAATCGGAATTTTACCAAATTCTCACGGATTTTCGATTTTGGGTCGGGGTGTAGTTTGGTAGTGTGGTTGGTAAAGTTGCTAATTCAGCTTGAATTGACAGATTCGAGGTCCAGAAGGTTGAAAAAGAAAGGTTTCCGGGTTTCGGGTCGCGGGAAATTGTGTTTGAGATCCACCTGCAGTCGGGTACTGCTCCGATATCTATTCCTCCTTATCGGATGCCTATTTCTGAGATGCAGGAGTAGAAGAAGTAACTGGAGGAATTACAAAGAAAAGAGTTTCGTCCGACCGAGCACTTCAGCGTGGGGTGCTCGGGTTTTGTTTGTTAAGAAGAATGATGGGACACTGACTTTGTATTGATTACGAGACGGTTGAATGCTCTTATTGGGAAGAATAAGTATCCGTTAATGAGGATTAACGATCTTTTGATCAACTTCGGGTTTGAGGGTTTTCTCAAAGATCGATCTCTGATCTGGGTATTTTCAGCTTAGGATGAAGGTAGAGGACATACCTAAGACTGCTTTTCGCACCCGATTTAGACACTTTGAGTTTACGGTCATGCCATTCGGGCTGACCAATGTTCCGGTGGCATTCATGGATCTGATGCATCGGGTGTTCCGACCGTACTTGGACTCATTTCTGGTGGTTTTATTGATGATATTTTGATATATTCTCGGGATGAGGACTCGCATCGGGAGCATCTGAGGGTAGATCTGCAGACACTTTGGGAACATCGGCTTTATGCTAAATTCTCAAGTGTGAGTTCTGGATTCGGGAAGTCACCTTTCTGGGACACATTATATCTGAGCATGGGCTGTCTGTGGATCCAGAGAAGGTGAGGGCGGTTCGGGATTGGAAACAACTTACCACGGCACGGAGATCAAGAGCTCCCTGGGGTTAGTAGGATATTATCTGAGGTTTGTACTGGGATTTTCTATTCTGGCATCTCCGCTTACGCAGTTGACCAAGAAGGGTCAACCTTATATCTGGTCTGATAAGTGTGAGCAGGATTTTCAGAAGTTGAGGCGGTAGTTGACTAACGCTCCGATTCTGACTTTTTCAGATCCGATTTTACCGTATGTGAATTATACGGATGCTTCCACATCTGGTTTGGGATGTGTGTTGGCGCAGGAGTGTTTTGTGGTAGCTTATGGGTCGAGGCAGCTGCGACCGCATGAGCTGAACTGACTGATACATGATCTGGAGTTGGCTATAATAGTTTATGCGCTGAAACATTGGAAGCAATATCTGTTTGGTAATAAATTTCAGATTCTTACCGACCATAAGAGTCTGAAATATCTGTTTACGAAAAAGGAATTAATTTGAGGCAGCATAGATGGCTCGAATACATTAAGGACTATGATTGTTGTGTCGAGTACATCTCTGGTAAGGGCAACACGGTTGCCGATGCACTGAGCAGGAAGTATACCGGCTTAATTAAGGGAGGAAATGTTGGTGACCGATCTGAGGAGAGTGATCTGACGTGCCTTTGGCACAGGTGGCAGCTCTGGGAGCGTGCTCAGGTTATTACACTTATTATACATTCTGAGTGGCTTGATAGGATGCGCGAAGCGCAAGGTAGAGATTTGATATTGAAGAAGTTATCTGGGAAGATAAGGGTTTATGTGTTACCGACGTTTCAAGATAGGCAAGGATTGCTATACTTCTGAGATCGCCTTTATGTACCTGAGGATCAGGAGTTCTGGAATGATATTTTAGAGGGGGCACACTCGAGCAGTGTGAGCATCAGGGACCGGCAGGGACACTGCAGACTTTGCCCATTCCAGTCTGGAAGTGGGGTAATGTTATGATGGACTTTCTGACTGCACTGCCCTGACACGGTTTCATCATGATGCGATCTGGGTTATTGTGAATCGGCTGACAAAGTGCGCACACTTTCTGCCTATTCGGATCACGGACCCTCTGGAGAAGCTTGCCCGGCTTTACATCAGGGAGATTGTACGATTACATGGAGCACCAGACTCCATTGTATCTGACCGTGATCCGCGTTTCACGGCACGGTTCTGGAGGGCTTTTCATGAAGCGCTGGGCACGCGACTCCATCTGAGTACGGCTTATCACCCACAGACGGACGGGCAGTCGGAGCGGGTGATTCTGATATTGGAGGATATGTTGCGAATCTGTACTTTGGATTTTGGAGGAGTTTGGAACTAGCAGTTGCGTTGATAGAGTTCTCGTACAATAACAGCTTTCAGACTACGATTGGCATGGCACCATATGAAGCGTTGTACGGGAGGAGGTGTATGACACCATGCTGTTGGACAGATGCGTCTGATCGGGTTAAGCTGGGACCCGAGCTTTTTGAGGAGTCTACGGCAAAGATCAGATTGTTACAGGCGCGGATTAAAACCGCGAATGACTACACCACTGTTTGTACGAACCGTCGCCGTAGGGCTCTGGAATCTGAGTTTGGTGACAGAATTAGACTGGAGGTAGCGCCGATCAGAGGGACAGTAAGATTTGATAGGCGGGGCGAGTTACCCCGAATTTTATCGGTTATCATGAGTTTCCAGAGTAAATTGTTAGGTTGGGTTTCCCCCCCAACTGTTTCTGTTTTATGTGGTACCTTCCAGGATAGCCTGTTGTGGATCGGTTAGATTTAGGTTCGGTACTGTCTGGGGTTGTCTGGTAGAAATACCGGCAACTGACTCGGGGTGCAATAAGGTGCACCCGGAGGGTGGGACGCCGTGAGGCTCTGTATGGTAGTCTAAACTACCACTCCCGCCGCACCAGTACGGTGGTCCGATTGTTCTTAGTAAGGGGAATGTTTATATTTTCTGGTTGGTAGCGACACCTGTCTGGTTGATTCAGGCTACTCTTGGAGGACCAAGAGTTCTAAGGGGGAGAATGTTACGGTCACCCCGAGCGGGTTGCGACCGGGTGACCCGGCTCCGGTTTTGGCCTCGCGGTCACGTTTTCGGCGTTCAGACGGCTCCCGAGCCCTATCCGAGTATCATTTTGGCGAACCCTTCCGTATTTGAGGTCGTGTGGGTCCCCGGACGTTTCCGCCAAAATATTTTTCGGGCGCCGGGGTTGTCGGGTCGCCTCGGGACGTACAGCGGGCTCGGTAGCGCTCTCGAGATCTCAGTTTGAGAAGCCGTTTGTAGTTTTGGAGTCGTGGAAACGTCCGGTGGTGGTTGTGGAGTTTAATATTTGGGGCGGGACGTTCGGTTCCGGGCGACTCCCGGGGCTCGGGACGGGAATCCCGGGGCTCGGGATTGAAATTTTCTGACGGCTTTGGGGTAAGTTGTGTTTGAATTTAAGATGGAATTTATGGGTAATTTTATAGAATTTTGGAGTGACGGAATTTCGGTTAAGGTTGACACGCCGCACGTCGGGTTTTGGTTCGGGTTCAGCGAGCTCGGTAGGACACTCTGGAGTGGTAAACGAACTTTTGAAAAATGTTTTGTGAATGTTATAATATTCTGAAGATTGTGTCCAAGTTTCGTTAATTTTGGAATTCGGTAATTATTTTTGGGCAAAAAGAATTGGAACTTTCGGAAAAATTGGGAGTTAATTTGCAAGTGGGTGCAAAATTAAAAAAATCAGCATGGGCAGCATTTGTATTTTCGGCAGAATGGGGAGTGAGAAAAGGGAATGGACATGTGTCCTCTTTTGGTGGAAGAAGAAAAGGAAATAAAAGGAAATATGTGATATATATATATATATATGTGTTTATGTTAATAATGCATATATATATATATGTATAAGTAATATAAAATGGTAATTTTGGAAGAAAAGAAGGGAATGGGCGGATGGGAGAGAGAGAAAAGAAGGGACATGTGTCCCTTCTTGGTTAGAGAAGAAAAAGAAAGAAGATATAAAAGAAGGGAAAGAAATGAAATGAAAAAAAAAAACAAAACAAACAAACATAAACTTCATCTTCTTCCTCTCTCACCTTCTCTGCCGCCATTCTTAAGGCTTCAAGCTCCAACAACTGAACTTTGCCATCTCTCGAGGAATCTTTGAGGTAAGCATGCTAAAACGATCATTGTGTTGTGTAAGTGAATAATCTGAGGTCGGTTTGTGAAGGTTCTGCCCGGTTTGTAAACCGTGAGCTGCTGAAGTTTGGAAGTGATTATGGAATCACAAGTTTTGTTTGATTTCTTGGTTTCTAAACGTTCCCGGCATCTTCTTGTGCATGTTTGATAACAGAGCGTAGGAAGAAACGCGCCGAGGTGGTGCCAAGTGCGTCTGAAAATTTGGTGTAAAATCCAACGGTGGATTCAAATAAAGGTAAGGATATATTTGTGATCGAGCGAAGTTCGATTCTGTTGGTGTAATTGGTTTTGTCGAAAAGGCTCGGTGTGAAAGCCGCTTTTCCCGGCTCGAGCCTCGGTTTTGGCGCCAATGATATTGGTTGATTCTGTGAATTCAATGCGTCAGATATCTGGAATTGATTGTGAACAGGGAGTTTCTTTGAAATGTGAGCGAAAGTCTGCCGAAATTTGTACCGGGACAGCTGAACGAGAATTTCGGTTCGGACTTGTGTGAACGATTTGTTAAGAAGGTATGATTTAAAGGTTTGGTTGTGTTTATGGATGTATAAGTAGCAATGTTCGTGCTCGGTTTGTAAAACCGAGCTTCGTGGAATTTTCCGGGAAAGTGCGGGTTTGTGCGGAAATTGTTTTCTGGGGTTGTTTGGATGTGTTCTGATCCAACTATGGTTGTACAGCTTGATTCTGCGTTGGTGGAGTAGCGCGGACCCGTAGGAGCCAAGTTGTGCATTCCGGGTCGGGAGTCGGGATCTTCCGAGTGTTGGGCTGCGGGGCAGCGTTTCTGAGGTAAGGGCTTAATTTGGTAAAATGTACGTTTGTTCTGCTTTCAAGGCCCGGATGACCTTAGAGGCCCGGGTTCCTATTCTGCTCGTATATGGTTATCGTGTAATGTTACTTCGTTTATGTTTATGTATTCTTATTATTATTATATGTTCTGCTCGTGTCCGCACCGCACCGAAGGGGTGCCGACATTCTGCGTATCCGCACCAGAGTGCCGATATTGCCTGTGTGTCCGCACTGAAGGGGTGCCGACATTCTGCGTATCCGCACCGGGAGTGCCGATACTTGCTCGTGACCCTACGACGGTTTGGGGCTCGCGACCCCACCGGTACCGTGCTATCTGCTCTGCTCGACCAGATATTCGACCTCCGCTGAGGGTCGTTACATGGTCGCTCGCGGTTGGACCGCATATGTTGGATTCTGATTTACGTTATACTTTATGTTTATATGTACATGCATATGCTGAGATATTCTGTTTTGCAGGTTCAGATTGTCGCCCTATGTGCAAACTGCACTTTTACCTTAAGCCCTTACTGGGTCCTTTCGAGGACTCACCCTTTTATTTGTTTACCATCTTTCAGGCAGTCTGACAAGCAACCAGCGGAATAGAGATCCGCGGTGCTTCCTGACATTTCGGGTTCTGTAGCAGCAGCAGTACCACGTGCGGAGGTCGCTTCAGATTCCGCGCTAGGTATATACATAGGATTTTGTTTAATGGCTCAGAGTCAGAATCGCATGCATATAGGTCAGATCATGTTTTGGATGTGTATATATACTTGAGATATATTCTGCTTCTGTTGTTTTCTGTGTCGAGGGCGGGGCCCCGACTTGCCTATATGGGATTTGTTATGATATGAATTCAGTGTTTCTGTGGTTGTTGCGATGAGCAATGTTTGGTATACCATGAACTGCTTGGTTGGTATTTTGTCGAGTTATCATGTATACTTGCCATGCATGGGTTCTGTAGGTTGCTAGTCTATACTCGTTTGTTCTGTATTTGAGCTCGATGCTCCGCTGCCGCGTTTTCCGCCGTAATTCCTGTTCCGACGTCGCGGCCGGCTCCGCCTCCGCAACCGGGCGGGGTGGCTGTGACATACTCGTGACCCCAAACAGGAGTCTTGCGACCCAACTGGGACAGACCTTATATTGTTCACAAACAAGTCCGCCCAGGAGTCTATGAATTGCAAGACCATGATGGTCGTCTTCTTCCCCGCAACTTTCATGCGGATGACTTACGCCCATATTACGTGTAAGTCCTCAGTCTTATTTTTTCAATTCAATAAAATAAGTGTATTTCCTCCTCTCTTACAGCATTACACGGCAACACATTGCTTTCTCAAATCGCCATCTGCACCCAACCGGTCAGACTGGCCACTTGCCCAAATCGCGGCATCCGACCTTATCAGGTCCTACTCGTACACCCACACAAAGGGAAGCTCCCTGCGGTCATGGCAATGGTAGTTGCGGGTCTCATCCCCAACTGACCTTCAACTTGCCCCGCTCCAAGGGTAATCCTCTTGCGATGCGGAAGGGTAATCCCCTTTTGGCTCCTTCAGGGAGGTCCCTGTGTAAGTCGCCATCGCGCGCATCACCAAACCTCCCGCACGGACTCCTCCACATAGGTAGTTGTAGGTCTCATCCCCAACTGACCTTCAACTCGCCTCGCTCCAAGGGTGATCCTCTTGCGATGCGAAAGGGTAACCCCCTTTTGGCTCCTTCAGGAGGTCCTGTGTAAGTCGCCTCGCGCGCATCACAGGACCTCCCCGCGGACTCCTCCACGCAGGTAGTTGCGGGTCTCATCCCCAACTGACCTTCAACTCGCCCCGCTCCAAGGGTAATCCTCTTGCGATACGGAAGGGTAACTCCCTTTTTGGCTCCTTCGGGAGGTCCTGTGTAAGTCACCCTCGCGCGCCTCACCGGACCTTCGCACAGGGCTCCTCAACACAGTGCGGGTCTCATCCCCCAGAACTCCAGCTGGCCCTTCACTTGTCTCAACAAGTGCTCCACTGCCTTCGCCATCGCGCGAATACAATATCAAGGTAAACTGAGCTTTACTTCTCTTATCATACAGCTTGCGAGCACCTTGCAGGTATCCTCTACTTGGTACACTGTACACTACCCAAGGGCTTACTCCCTGCAAAATCGCCAGGAAGGTTTATGTGTGAGCCGCCTTCGCGAGCCCTAGCAGACCTTCCACATGGAGAAATCTCATCCATGGTCTTCAAAGGCATCGCCTCTGCGAACCCTAAACGGGTCCTCAACTTGTCTCAACAAGTGGTCTCTGCCTCAACTTGTCTCAACAAGTGAACCCACAGATTGTCTGGAAAGATATTTGTGGCTCCGCCGTTGCGGATCTCAAGTGCATCGCCACTACGAACTCAAGCTGAAACTCCAGCTGATGGCCGCCAGGACCAAATACATTCAAGAGGCCGCCGTATGTGGGAAAGGCTGTGGTCCCCAAGAGCAGATAGAACGTGGGGGCCATTCCCGTTCCATATCATCTAAACCGGAGGGAGAAGGCTCCACCGATGGCCGCTCGGCCGATCCCAGTTACCAGAGTTCCTCAGAGGAAACATCCCACGGAGCAACCTCCCTACGGCCTACCTCTAGCTTCCAACGAAGTGATATTCGACACGTGGACCCTGACCTTGTCCAAGCAGTAAGGATTGTCCTTCAGGAAGAGCGAGGTAACCGGGATGACCAGCCTGGTCAATCCTGTAGACCTCGAAACAGGCAGTTACCACGGCAGAGGTTATCGGACCATGGTAGCCAGCAGGCAGCTTCGCAGCAAGCTAATTCTCCGGACCGTCAAAGCTGACAGCGGTCAAGATCCCCGAGGGAGCACAAGAGAGACCGATCCCCAAGGCCAGAGAGATTGGTACGTGGTGATCCACGGGACGATGTGATCAGGCAAATGTTGCATCGTCTGGAGCAAGTCGAGAGAAACTCGGGCAGGCCCTGATGTGATCATGGGATCCCCAAGCAACAGCAAAGAGTCCCAGACGAAGAGGCAGTCGAGTGAAGCTCGGAGCAATCCCTTGGCGAGTAGGTTCAGAGGCCTAGGCGGCCTAAATCCATGGTCTGGACTAGCCCCTGACATGGAAAAGGCAACGCCTCCACGCGAGGACCCTACGCGAGACCTCAAGGCATAGGAGAGGCTTCTGCACACGAAGGCATCCAGGCGTTGGCGATGCACGTTGGGAAAGCCGTCCCTGAGGAGTCTCAAAGCGAAGGATGAACTACATCATGCTAAGGCATCCAGAACACTGGCGAAGCCTCCAGGCGAAGCCATTCCTGCGAAGCCTCGAGGCGAGGGCCAAGCTTCTTCAAACGAAGGTGTTCCGGCGATGGCGGAGTCTTCAGGCGAAGCCATCCCCATGAACGCTCAAGGCGAAGCCCTCAAACAAGACTCTTCATCATGAAGTCTTCACAATGAAGGCAACCCTCCATACGAAGCTTCCTGGCAAAGGCGAAGTCTTTGGGCGAAGCCTTCCCTGCAAAGCCTCCTGGCGAGGACGCAGCCTACAACATGAAGACTTCTAGTTCAGACGCTAAGGTTGGGATTCCCTCCTGCGAAGCCTCCAAGCAAAGGCGAAGCCTTCATTCACGAAGCCTCAAAGAGAAGGCGAGGCCAACTAGGCGAAGCCTTCTCCGTGAAGCCTTCCAACAAAGGTGAGGCCTTCAGAGCGGGGCCTCGGTCGAGCGAAGCAATAAAGCAAAGCCACCTAAGCTTATCAAGTCGGCCAACCACTCCCGACCATTCTGGCACACTCCCGCCTTTCACGCTGACACTTGGGAGCGTACTTATCTAGTTTTACCTTTTTATCTTTTAGTCAGACATGTATGCAAAAGTACTGTACACTTTATGGCATGCATGCGTCTTTGTAAAAGTCTGTTCCCTTCTTACCTATAAAAGGGACAACAGACTCCTAAAATAGGCAGAACATGTTTAAAGCTTAAGAAGGAAATTCCTTAAGCCCGGTTCTCACCCCCTTGCTATTTTCCGCCATCCCCCTTGATTGTTTATCATCAAGTTTAATATCTAGTATTGCTCAATCTCGTAGTTGAGAGGTGCTAGATCTTCCATACTCCCCAGGCTTATCGCAGATATTGCCCAACCTCGTAGTTGGGAGGTGTCTATGGCCGAATCTATCCCTTCCTTGTTCGTCGACTCCTTCAAGCTAGATCTGCGCTTCCGTACGATCTCGCGGCTTCGCGTCAAGTGTACCCGTGATCTTATCAGGCCCGAACCCAAGTACGAAGTTATCCTTGAGGACGGACCATTCACCAGTAGGATTCGGGACAGCCAGATGCCCCGGATATTTAACTTACCGCACCCTCTGGAAATATACCAAGGTTTAGGGGACCCTGATGCGTTTGTCTGGAAGTACAAGAGGGCGATGGAATTGAAAGGGGCTAACGAGGCAGCCCTATGTAAGTGTTTTGAGGTAGCCCTAGGAGGTCCGGCCTCAGCCTGGTACAACTCTCTCCTCCCGAACTCGGTATCATCGTTCGGAGACTTGGCCACCAAATTCACGACACACTTCATCGGGTGTAAGAGATCGGCAAAAAGAGCCATACAGATGTTCGATATCAAACAGAGACCGAACGAAGGAATCCGAGAGTTCGTGGAAAGGTTCAACAGAGAAGCCCTACACGCATCTGATTTGACGGACAACATTCGGATAATGTCATTCACAAAGGCGCTCCTCCCCAATTAACGCCTGGCTTATGAATTATCACGAAAGAACTTAACCGATGTTGAGGAAAAGTACGCAGTCACTCAAGAGCATATGATCGCTCAAGAGATGTTGTCCCAACGCGAAGGGAAGCAAGACAACAGAGATAATCGTGAGCCAAGGAAGGAGAACACGAGGAATACGTCGGTTAAACAGCCGGGAAACTGGGGAGGACAGAGGAGAACCTTCGAGAGAAATCCAAATTTCACCCCCCTCAATACAACTCGGGCTAGCATCCTTGCAGCCCTCCAGAGACAAGGTACCAGGAACATTAGCTGGCCCAGAGCCATGCCGGAGGAAGCGAAGCGCAACTCGTCCAAGTACTGCCAGTTCCATAGAGACACCGGGCATGAAACTGAGCAGTGCTATCAGTTGAAGAGGTACATCGAACATCTTATCAAGAGAGGTTCCCTAAGAGAATACTTGAAGATGCCTCGGAACGAAGAAACTTCCCGAGGCAAGGGGAAAGCTGAAGAAGACACATCGGGGTCGAACAAGAAGGGCAAAGAGAGGAAATCTCCACCCCAACCAACCGGGGTACTGAACACCATAACGACCACCCTGGGCTCAAACGCAAGAAAGAGGAGAGCGAGGGAGGTAGCCTCACTGAACTACAGGGATCCATCTTCAAGAGTAAAACGGGCGAACGGATCCGAAGTGCGTCTCCCGCATTACGACCCGCTCATCATCACCCTCCGAATCGGAACCATAGATGTCAAGAGGGTTCTCTGCGACGATGGCTCGAACGCAGATGTGTTATTCGGAAAGGCTTATGAAGGCCTCAAGCTCAAGTCAAGCCGACTGAACCCCGTGAAGACAGCAACCTATGGTGTAGGCCCTGATGAACTGCCAGTGCTAGGCTCAATCGAGCTCCCAGCGATGTTGCTCGGAGTTGGTCCCGAAGGTCAACCCCGGTACACGACATTGATGGTCAAATGGCTTGTCGTTGATGTCCCCTCTGCTTACAACGCTATCATCGGGAGAGAGACCCAGGTGGCTATTCACATGAGAACTGATGTGAAATACCTCACCGTCACTTTCGCTACAGATGAGGGCGACGCCTCGATCTACGTGAGCCAAAGAGAGGCCAAGGACGTCATGGCAATAGCTCAGAAAGATTCGACTCCGAGCTGCTCAAAGGAGGACAAGGGGAAAGAGGATACCGAAGATGTTGTCTTGGAAGGAGATAGGACAACAAGAATTGTGAAAGACATGCCCGAGGGCAGTAAGGAAAATCTTGTAAACTTGCTTCAAATGAATAAAGACTTGTTCGCCTACTCTCCAAGTGATATGCCCGGGATCGACCCGAAAGTAATTCAACACAGCCTGCACATCGATCCGAATTCAAGACCCATAAGACAGAAGAAAAGAAACAACGCCCCATTCAAAAGGGCCTTCATCAAAGAGCAGATCTCGAAGCTTCTCGATGCTGGGGTCATAAGAGAAGTATCGTATCCCGAGTGGTTAAGTAATCCCGTAGTAGCAACCCGAGAAGACAGTGACAAATTGCGCATGTGCATCGATTTTACGAATGTAAACGATGCTTGCCCGAAGGATTCATACCCTACACCACCGATCGACAGGCTTGTGGATTCTACGGCCGGACATGCAAGGCTCTCCTTCCTTGATGCTTACAGTGGTTATCATCAGATCAGGATGAACCCAGCAGATGAAGAAAAGACATCCTTTATAAGCGACTTCGGTACACCCTGTTACACCAGAATGCCGTTCGGACTTAAGAACGCCGGAGCAACTTACCAAAGATTGATGGACAAGGTATTCTCCGGACAGATAGGAAGAATTCTTGAAGTTTATGTTGATGATATCATCGTCAAGAGCAAGGAGCAAGGAGGAAGTGTTCGGGCAGATCCGAAAGTATGGACTCCGATTGAATCCGGACAAGTGTGTTTTCGGAGTAACATCCGGGAAATTCCTCGGATTTATGGTGTCCGAGCGCGGCATCGATGCAAACCCAGCAAAGATCGAAGCTCTCCTTAACGTGAAGACACCTTCATCAATAAAGGACGTGCAAAGGCTTCTCGGGAAAATTACGGCCCTAAGTCGGTTCATATCTCGTTATGGAGACAAGTGCCGCCCTTTCTTCAAACTCTTGATCAAAGAAGGTGCGGAGCCCGGCAGAATTGGGGTAAGCAAAGGAGAGAAGAAATCTAAGGACGAGAACGCAAGGGACCGAGCTAAATTCAGTTGGAATCCCGAATGTCAGAAGGCTTTGGAGGAAATCAGGGCTTACCTCTTGGAAATGCCTACGCTTCGGCAACCAAACGAAGACAGACCCCTCATTGTATACTTGGTAGTAGGAGAGAAGGCTGTAAGTTCGGTACTTGTTCAGGAAGACGATCAAGGAAAACAGTGGCCAGTTTATTACGTGAGCAAATCATTGCACGGAGCCGAACTTAACTACCCGATGATCCAGAAAGCAGTTTACTCTCTAGTCCTCTCCGCTAGAAGATTAAAGCCGTACTTCCTCGGATTTTCCATTGTTGTTCGGAGTAACGTCCCTATCAAGGACATCCTGAAGCGGGTAGACCACTCCGGAAGACTGTCAAAGTGGTGTGTAGAACTAAGCGAGTATGAGATCAAATACGAACCACGGAGAGCAATCAAGGCACAGGCGTTGGCAGATTTTATCGCAGAATTGCCCCAAGAATCCGAGAGTGAAGAGTCATTGAACGAAGACAGTCCGGTCTGGACCCTACATGTAGATGGAGCTTCAGGATCGGACAAACAAGGTGCCGGGTTAGTTCTCGAAGGCCCAGAAGGAATGAGGGCAACAAAGTCAATCAAGTTCACTTTCCCAGTAACGAACAACGCGGCCGAGTATGAAGCCCTAATTACCGGCCTAGAACTGGCCAAGAAAGCGGGAATCCGATCACTAAAAGCATGTAGCGACTCAAACCTCCTCGTTCAGCAGATGAATGGAGAGTACGAGATCAAAGAACCAAGTCTCAAGAAATACGCCGAGGTGGCTAGAAAATTGGCCGCGGATTTCGAGAAGTTGTGTATCGAGAAGATCCCGCGGTCGCTCAATTCAGAGGCCGATCAGCTTTCGAAGTCGGCTTCTTACGATGAAGTAAGAAGTGAACCTTGCGTCACCTACTCCCGGATATGCAGCATTACCTCGGGATGGAGGGTCCCTTATTGGAAGTACCTCGGCGAAGGGAAACTCCCGGACAATCCAGCCGAAGCCGCGAACATCAGGAGAAAGGCAAGCAAATTCGTGATAATAGGTGATAATCTGTACCGAAAGGGATTCTCTTCCCCGATGCAAAAATGCGTCGGAGAAGGAGACACCGAGGACATCCTAATAGAAACTCATCAAGGCACTTGCGGGTCGCACATTAAATCGGATGCGTTGGCTGCTGTCATACTGAGACAAGGGTTCTTCTGGCCCACCCTCAAGGAAGTCGCAAGGAAGCTAGTTAACAAATGCAAGAAGTGCCAGGAACACGCTCGGATACAGAGAGTTCCCTCGGAGTACGTGTCATCTTCGGACTACCCATACATTTGTCGTATGGGGAATCGATCTGATTGGGGCCTTGCCTACCGCCCCCGGAGGACTGAAGTATTGCGTAGTCGCCGTAGACTATTTTACCAAGTGGATAGAAGCCGAACCACTGGCCACAATTACGGCTGAAAACATCCGAAAGTTCGTCTGGAAGAATATCATCTGCAGGTTCGGATGCCCAAAGGTTCTTGTTGTTGATAACGGAACTCAGTTCACTGACTGTTGATTCAAGGATTTCACCGAGGAATTCGGAATCAAAATTCAATTTGCTCCAGTCGCCCAACCGCAAAGTAATGGTCAAGTCTAAGTGTCTAACCGAACCTTGAAAGATGGGTTAAAAACGAGACTCGGGAAAGCAAAGGGGAAATGGCCCGGAGAACTCCCTCATGTTTTATGGAGTTACCGGACCACGCCCCGAAGGTCGACCGGAGAAACCCCGTTCTCTTTGGCATACGGAACCGAAGCGCTCATCCCCATTGAAGTAACGAACTCTTCTCTCCGAGCTGAAGTGTTCGAAGAAAAGGCGAACGAACAAGGCTTGCGGACGAATTTGGACTTGCTCGAAGGAAGGAGAGATGAAGCAGAGCTTCGAAGGAAAGCGTTTCAACAAAGGACCGCATCTACGACAAATTCCAAAGTGAAGGCAAAGAATATCAAAGTGGGTGACTTGGTCCTACGGCAAACTAAGCTGGGATCCCGAAGGCCAAAAGGGGGCGCGTTCGCCCCGAACTGGGAAGGCCCATTCGAGGTCGTTGCCGAAGAAAGAAAAGGAGTTTACAAGTTATTGGATCCCGAAGGAAGGGAATTAGCAAACTCTTACCATTCCGAGGCACTAAAGAAATACTTTGTATGACCGAAGGATAATAAAGCGCAATTGACTTTGGAAACAAGTGTTGAACCAATCCCTGAATACTTTCATTAACAAAGCCCGAGGCTGGGATTACAAAAATGGATATGCAAAGAAAAGTACATCAGTGAGGATCCGCAAAGTCGTCCACAGTGACTGGTTCGGGCGGCTGCAGAAACTCCTCGCCGTACCAGTTAGGATCTTCTTCGGGCTCGTCATTCCCGTTAAGCCCGGATAGGTCAGCATGAGGGTTGCGCTCAACAATTTGCTTCCTGGCCAGACAGAACCCGAAGGTAAATTTGTCAATTGCCATCCCTACGGAATCCCTCAGCGCTTGCCGATACTTCGGGATACTTTCCTGAGCTTTGGCTAGCTCATCCCGAAGTCTCTGGATTTCCTCATCCTTGGCCTTCAAATCCTGCTCCTCCCGAAGCTTGCGGATCTCTTCATCCTTGACCCGTTGTTCATGCTCATGATGGTCTTTCAGATTAGCGAAGTCAACCTGAAATTTTTCCTTTTCGGCCTCGAGCTTCCGAACTTCTTCCCGCAGAGCTTCCTCAGAATTACGACGCTCTTTGACTGCACTTAGGAAAGCAACTTCAGCCAGGGCGAAGTCGTCAGCTTCGGTCGGACTGAGGTTCTCCCGAATGTGACTGCCCTCGGGGAGCTCGAGTACGGATGTGGTACGGGAGTGCCGCAGCAGCTGCTCATAGTGGTGGACTCGCTGAATTAGCTTGGCCACCACAGCTATGGCTTTTGTCGCCCGCTGCTCAGCTTCGGTCCGGATCCGACTTGACGCTCGGATGATTCGGGAAACCCACCCGCCCATCGTGGCCATCTGCACGCCCTCAAAGGATTACCTTCCCGTGGTATCACCCCGAGAGTCCAGATAAAAAATTAATTAACCAAATACTTACCTGGTACCCAAGGACGGCCATTTTTGAAGAGGCGACATCCAAGTCAGGGTAGAAATGTTCTAAACATTCCAGAGTTCGAGCGGTGGTGGTCCCTTCCCATAGCTCGGGAGCCATATCCTTAGCATCTTCGTCATCCAGGATGTTCTGATCCTCATGAATCAGCCACCCAGGCTCCCGGGGGATGAGATCATTCCCGAGTCGCGAGAGCTTCTCGTCCCACAACCGCCTCTTCTCTTCCTGGGACTCTTTCCAGTCCGGACCTAACGTATAAAAATGAGATCGAACCACGTCATGCAGCGGGTCTTCACCGAACATTCGGGAAAGATTCCCGAATAAGTTCCAAAAGCAGAGATTACGTAACTTCACAAATTGGTTACCTAGCTGAAACTCGATCGGTGGGACCTCCGGGGCGCTCTGTTCAGTCACCCTCGAAGCCGTAAACTTCCCCCTAGTCCTTCTGATTCGTTCGGGAGAATTCTGCAGCATCTCATAAACGTCATCCCGAGTAGGGTGACCTTCAACGTGAACCGGAGATGGAACCTCCCCGGACGACTTTTCAGTAGGCTGGCCTCCAGCCTCAGCATCGACCACATCAGCCCTCTTGCGTTTTTTCTCAGCTTCTGCGGGTTTCGAACCTCCGGCTTTGGAGCCATGTTTATCCTTCCGCATGTCCCGATAGATAGCGCTGAGGTCGAACTCGGGCTCCATCTCTGCAAAAAAGGGGAAGAATTAGTTAATATCAGACGAATACATCGATAAACAGAAGAATGGTATAAACCTTTGTTGAAGTCCTCGAAGGACATTTCGCCCCGAAGACGATGCACCAAGGCCAAGTCTCGGGTCGAAGGGGGGGATGCCCGGATGCCCAACTCCCCCAAGTCCCCCCGAATGATACCCAAGTGGGAAAGGACCCCTTGGGTAATCAGCCTCCAGTACAAAGGAAAGGGAACGATTTCCTTCGGTCCATCCCCGCACCAAGGAGCAATAGTCCGGATTTTATTGTTGAACCGGTCAAAATTCTCCTTGGCAGCAGCCTCCTTCAGCAATCGCCGAGGATTCTGCACGTCCGGCAGCCCTCCTACCTTCTGCGCAGTTTGCAGGCCCCATGACGCATCAGGCTCCATGAAGAAAAATTCCCGATGCCATCCCTTGCGGCTCGTTGGGAGGTTCCAAGCGAAACTGAATTTCACAGTAGGAGGACCCCGGGCACTAAAGAAGTAGAAACAATTCCTCGGGATCACATTGACCTTATAGTACTGGAGGAAAGTGGATATGATTGGCTCTATCTCGAACAGAGCACAAAGAATGAGATAGGCGTTAATATGGCAGTAGGTATTCGGGCTGAACTGATTGACCGCTAGCCCGTGGGATTCCGCTAGTTGTCGGACGAATGGGTGCGGCGGGAAGCGGAGCCCGCACAGCAGTTGATCCTTAAAGATCACCAACCAGCCTTTCCCAGGCTCGTACGCCCGGCATTCTGGGGAAGGAACCCGAGTACGAACTGTCATCGGGACAAAGAAAGTGGACTGCCACTCTTTTATTAACTCCGGAGTTGCCTTGCTCCGGTAGTTCTCTATTTCGGACCACCAACCTTCGGGAGCATCGCCCTTGGTTTCTAAAAGGCAACCTGAGGGACGAACAGTAGAAAGGTGGGAAAAGTAGAGCCATTCTCATGTACCTCGGGTAAATGGCCGGAGGAGACAAGGATGACTCGCTGGAAGAAGGTTAAAGGACGGGCAGACAGCAGCAGCGTCAACAACTCGACGGTGAAGTCGATAGAACTGGTGGATGGCAGACGAACCTTTGTAACCTTCCGGTACGGTGGCTACACTGAGGAAAGGGGGAAAGAAATCTTACAGGTTAGATTCTTCAACAGTCCTCCACCTCTTGAAGATATTAACCGCCTCTTGGAGCGTAGGATTATCCGTCGTGATTTTATTGTGAGAAGAGAGAAGAGAGCTTGAGAGATACAAATGAAAGTGACGCTCAACTCACATTAATAGAAAAGATCGGGCAGATGAAACGTCAAAAGTCATTTGATCCCTGCCGTCGATTCAAAAAGTGGCAGTTGAGAAGATGAACCGTCGCGAATCCCGAAGACATGAAACACAACCGACTTCAAAAGCCCGAACATTGTTCGAGACAAAAGGAGGACTTTGCATCCTCGCTTTCCCGGACATTACAGTCCGGGATATACTTCAAAAGCCCGAACATTGTTCGAGACAAAAGGAGGACTTTGCATCCTCGCTTTCCCGGACATCACAGTCCGGGATATACTTCAAATGCCCGAACATTGTTCGAAGACAGAAGGAGGACTTTGCATCCTCGTTTTCCCGAACACTACAGTCCGGGATATACTTCAAATGCCCGAACGTTGTTCGAAGACAGAAGGAGGACTTTGCATCCTCGCTTTCCCGAACATTACAGTCCGGGATATACTTCAAATGCCTGAACGTTGTTCGAAGACAGAAGGAGGACTTTGCATCCTCGCTTTCCCGAACATCCCAGTCCAGGACATACTTCAAATGCCCGAACCATGTTCGAGACAAAGGACTTGGCATCCTTACTTTCCCGGACATTATAGTCCAGGATATACTTCAAATGCCCGAACTATGTTCGAAGACAAGGACTTTTGCATCCTCACTTTCCCGAACATTATAGCCCGGGATACGCTTCAAACACCCGAACAAGGTTCGAGACAAAAGGACTGCATCTTCGGTTTCCCAGATTTTATCATCCGGGAAAGGCTCTATAGACCCGAACACTGTTCGGAACAAAGAATTCAACTACCCGAATAGCACACTCAGTTACCCCGAACTAACGACATGCTCGATTACCCGAACTGAAAGGTCGATGTCCCGAACACTACACAAGACAGGAATAACATGCCCGAATCACATTAACTTTGGACTCCTCTTAGTCGGCCAAAAAGGCTGAGGGGGGACTTGATGGTCGCCAGGCCCAAACACACTCAAGAGGCCTAACAAAATGCCCACTCATAAGCCCGAAATAAGGGCCCCATTAAAAACCGTTAATAGACTAAATAACCCGAACTATGCTTAAGGACGTTCCCGAACCACAATTCCCGAAGTACCTACACTCCCTAAAAACACGATATGGAGATATTACAATAATACCACTCAGACCTGGAACTATAAATACATTCACTATTCATACCTAAAAGGGTAACGTTTTGACAACCACCCAACACGAATCGTAAAGACATCACCTCAGAGGATCTCTCTATTTCATATCAATCCTGCCCTAATACACAAAGTCGACCTAATGACTTGATCAACATCGGGACACGCAAGTCAAACCGGGCGTGGCGGTTACACGCTTAGCGGATCCGCCACCAAATCGAGGCATCCTCTTTGGGATGGACACCTTGATGGAAGAGGACTCAGGGTCCTCACCTGCAAAAGGAGGAAGCCCTAGAGCCTTCTCCATCTCCCGCACTGAGGCCACCGCATTCTGGAAAGCAGTGGAAACCTCAGCTTGTGCCTTCACGGCATCCTCAGCAGCAAGTCTGCTCTCTGCTGCTTTCCCCTCAGCCAACTGGGCCTGGGCGATGGCCTGGCGTTTCACCTCCTCAGCGGCAGCCTCTACCAACTCAACTTTGGCCTTCGCCTCTGGTACATTACCCAAGCAAACGAGTCCTTGCGTCACATCAGAAGGCCCCGTAGGTCTCGCGCCCACAGTCTCCAGTATCGCCTTCGCAAGGTCTCACCCTTGTGGTCTCCAGTCTCGCCTTCGCAAGGTCTCACCCTTGCGGTCTCCAGTCTCGCCTTCACGAGATCTCCAGTCTCACCTGCGTGAGGTCTTGCTCTCGCCGGCCTTAAGTCTCGCCTTGGTGATGTCTCACACTGATGTTACACCCACCCCGACGTTCTGTAACTTTCCAGCGAGTGTCGACCGGAATTACGAATTCTGTAAATTATCGGAATAACATTGAGTTATGATAATTTATCAAAATTCTTTGTTGGATGTGATTTTGGTGTTGTTTATAAGTGTTACAAGTGTCGGACGATTTTCGGTGATAACTGTTAATTTTGGAAAAATTCGAAATTCCAAAAGTCTGGTTTGACCAGTGTTCAGTCAAACATTTGTAGTAAATTTTACAGAAATCCAAATCGAGATCTGTAAATTTTTACTTAAACTAGACACGCCGGGATACCTTCATGTAAATTTTCGTGATTTTAGGGCTAGTGGTCTGGTGAAGTTTAACTTTACAAGTTGGTACAAAATCTGCCAAGTGTAAAATTGAGTAGGTTGAAGAAGAATGGGGTTGGGCTATCTTTGGGCTGCCGAAAATTCTTGGGATTTAAGCCCATTTGAGACTTCTATTTTTCAGATTTTGATAGCCCATTTATTTTGTTTTTATGGGAAAAGGATTAAAAGGAAAGAAATAGGAAGAAAAGGAAGCAATAATGGAAGATGGAGTAGAAACCCTACCTTATGCCCATACCTCTCTTACACATTCACCATGCTTGTGTCATAATCACACATCTCTCTCTTCCCTCTCCATTTGGCCGAATTCTCTCTCATTTTTTGGCTAATATCTCATTTTCATTTCTTTCCCAAAATTCAAGTCTTGAAAATTGAAAGAAAGCTCTCTCTCTCTCTCAACCGAATCTCTCATGAACTTTGCTTGTGTTCTTGAGTGTTCTTCAAGTGTTCTTGAGTGTTCTTCACTAATCAAGAACTAATCCTCTCCTAGATCCTTAATCAAGGAAGATTAAGCAAGGTAATGGTGTTTGTTCATCACTAATCAAAGATGATTAGTGTTCAACTTCAAGCACTAATTCTTTCCTTCTTTTCTTGTCAAGGCCGATTTTAGAGGAGCTTCTTGGAAGGGATTTTCTTCAAGTGTTCATCAAGGATCAAGTGTACAAACATCAAGTTCTTGAAGAGATCTAAGTGGTAAGGACACTACTTAGTTGTGTGTTTAAGTTCTATGGAAAAGAACTTTGAAAAAAACCAATCTTTCCCTCTTTTCTTAGGTTGGCCGAAAGTTTGAAGAGAGATTTAGACAATTTCTCAAGTCATCTTGCAAAGGTAAGGTGATCCTTAAGTTTATGGAGAGATTTAGAAGCATGTTTATGAAGAAAGTATGTTGTGATGAGTTGAGCATGAGAAAGCATGAGTTTCTTGTTGTTATGCTTAAGGCCGAAATTATGAGCATGTGTGTGGATGATGTTTTGTTGAAGATTTAAGTGTTAAAGTGTTGAAAAATGGAAGTATATAAAGGTTTATGCATGGAAGTGTTAAGTTTTAAAGTTTGGGTGAAAATTGCAAGGAAAACCGAAAATCAAGGATTTGGAAGAAAATTATGTTTGCTGTGAATAGTGTTTTTGGTGATGAAAAGTTGGTTAAAACATGTTAAAAATGGTTTAACATGAAGGATTAAAGGAAAAGTGACTAAAGTGTGAAGTTTAGAAAAGATTTGGGTTGAAATGGAAGTTGGGCTGAAAATATGGGCTTGGGCCGAAATTTGGGAAAGAAATGGATAAAGGTTGACCTATTTTGACCAAGTTGACCAAACCGGGTAAAGTTGACCTTTTTATGAAAATTGGAGGACCAAAGTGTAAAATATGGAAAAGTTTGGGTAAAAGTGTAAACTTGTTATTAATGGAAGGAAGTCGCTAGAATTGTGAAAATTGGGGTACTTTTGCAAGTTCTTAAAAGTTCGAGGACTTAGGTTGTAATTAAGAATAAATTCCCAACACATGAAACTTTAGTGAAATAACTAAAGTTATTTGTATGTCTCTGATTCTGGCAGATTAAATCTGCGTCTTCCGGGATACTGCTTGTGCGTCAGGGGGCCACAGTAGATATCCGATTTCTGTCGAGGTAAGGGGTTTAACTTTCTTAATGCGCATTAAATGTGTATTAGGTTAGTTAAGGGCTAGTACTCGGGTCGAGGGTGGGGCCCAGTGACTCCCGGGATTAGTTACTGGTACGTAGCGGTTTTCAGGGTTTTCTGTTTCTGGACTTCTGCTATATCGGATCTGCATATCGGGGGTCGACAACGGACCCATTATTTGTTCTGTACCGGCTTCGGCCGTTTCTGTGACAGTTAGGGGTCGTACGCCCCTTTCGCTGGTACCAAGCGGTTCTGATCCCGATAATCGGCGTGAGCTTAACAAGCCGCCGTAGGGTGCTGTCAGTGGTCGGGGACCACTTGTATGGGCTTACCTCTGTTAACCCAGTCCGACGGGACTTCTGAGCATCATGTTTCTGCATATCATAGCATTTATTAGGGTTACTATTTCTGCTAGATCATTGCACGCTAACCCTTTATGCAGGCAAAAACGTTTTCAAAGTTTTGGTTTGACCATTTCGTACCTACCCCCTTACGGGTTCTTTCGAGAACTCACCCCCACGTTTACAATATTGTTTTCCGGGGATCCGGGCAAACGACCTGCGGACTAGATTTCCACGGTGCTCGTTCTGCACTTCTGTTATTTTGAGGTATATTTGTGTTTGGGGGAATTTCTCGTTAAAATCCCTTCTGTGTTATTATCTTTCTGTTAAGTCTGACGTTCTTCTCTGTGTGTGTGTTTAGCAGCAGCGTCTAGTTACGAGGTATAATTCCGCACTGTGGCTCGGCTCTGTAGAAGTAGTGCATGTAGATACATTAGTACATACATACTATCGGTCTGTATTTTTTTTTGTGGGAGTTTCCGACCCTACGCAGAGGGCGGAACTTCCTCGGCCTGTATCTTTATTTTCCTGCTTCATTTCTTTTACGCGCGATATCCTGTAAAAACCACTAACGTGTCTCGGGTGCAGTTTAGGACTAGTAAGACGTCTTAAAATCTGCAAACACGTAACAACCTTAAAACTGAAAGAAAAATGTTTTAAGGGAAGGGTTTCGGTCCACACCCTTTTAAGAGAAAAATCCGCGATCACCCGCCGCCAATACCTCCAACCTCCGCAACTACGACGCTTCCGCCAGTTCCGGGGCGGTGGGGTGACAAGTTAACACCGTAACCTAGCATAATCAAACTCAAATAAGTGGTTAAAACAGATATCGCGCCTTGACAATTCATGAAGGATATGGATTGTTATTTTCTCTCAAAGTAGGCAAGCAAAGGAATTGCTGCCGAAATTTTCTGTTAAACATGCATGTCATATACACTACAGAGCCATTAGGAGTCTGCTGTTTGCTAACATAGAGATTAACAATATTTCCGTATGTTTTGTTGGGAATTTCAGATGGTACGTACGTGGTATGACCGTGTTACTCATACCGACGCTTCCAACCCCTCTCCTGATAGCGATCCGAAGAGGAGGGTTCACCATCGGTTTCGACAGCCTATTCCGCGACCTCCTCCACAGCCCCGATTCCGATCGCTTGACGCCAGAGCGCGTCAACCTTGTGGACACACTGGGTCAGATTCGCACCCTTCTGAACGGTGTGTTCGCTCAGACAGATATCACGTCGGACCATGAGAGCAATGCTGACTTTTCTACACCGACTGCTACACCCTCCGACTCGGAGACCACTTATACCGTCTCCAGACGTTATCGTCGTACTCCTACTGTTGAGGAGGATCAGTCTGGATTGTTGGGACGCCCTCACGTTAGGAGGACTCGGGCAGTGGTCAGTTCCGTTCGCCATAGACAGGCTACCCGCCAGGCACGGGTAGAGGCTGCACTGATTGGTCATCGCCGACCCAGGGACGACACTGGTTCTGATTCTGGAGACATCTGAGAGATCCCAAGGCCGCATAGCGGGAGCAGTATGGGTTTTGACGAGGTTAGGATGATGGAGCTCCTGCAGCGCTTCAACCCGCCCAAGTTTTTTGGCAAATCTGGACCGGACGCAACCGAGACTTGGCTGACCGATATTGAGCGCATTCTACTGAGGCTCCATATACCATCTGAGGAGATGGTTTCTTTGGCCACCTTCTATCTGAGAGATGCGGGGCACAATTGGTGGCAGGGAGTGGCCAGAGGCAGAGCGATGCAGTATGCAGAGCTTAGACGTGTTGATCCGGGGATACCTTGGGAGGAGTTCTCCCGTTTGTTCCATGAGCGATGGCTGGGGTACGCCATCGAGGAGCGCCGCCGATCGAGTTCGATGCACTTACTCGGGGAGCCGGACGGTGACTGATTATGAGGTTGAGTTCAGCCGGCTTATCCGTCATTCCTCACTGTTTGACTCTTCTGAGCGGGAGAAGACTAGGAGATTTATTCGGGGTTTGCGCCCACAGATCAGAGAGCATATGATTGCGCACAACATCACCGTCTATCATGAGGCCATTCAGAAGGCCCTACTGCCGGAGACGGAGATGACTAGGGCAGTGGTTACACCTTCCCGACCCCAGAGTGGTGGGAGACCTTCAGGCCAGCAGGGCCGAAGACAGCAGCCCGGACCGAACAGACCGGGACAGAGCAGACTGTGCAGGTTCGATAGGGCAGGGGCCAAATTGCGAGTTCCCGATGCCGGGAATGTGGCCGATGCCACGGAGGACAGATTTGCTTGTTGTGATGTGATCACGGTCACGCTCTGAACTCAACTGAAGTGGTTACAGAGGAGTGAGCGATCACGAGCTTGGATCTAGCTTGAAGGAAGCAGTTTCCAGCAGGAGTGGAAACCAAACAGGGGAAGAACACAAAGGAAACAAAGTCGGCCAAGGGAACCTCCGCACTACGAGGTGAGGCAATGCCCTTGAAAATGCCTGGGAAAGGAAAATGGAACCTAGAACCTTCTGATTACTAGATCAGACAATGCTAGGTATTATATTGGATCCTCTCGCATGGATCACTAAAGGATTGATGGAGCAAGATTTGAGACCCCAAGAAGAACAAACCGTGTTCTTACAATATATGAATTCTCTCAATATATGGGTTCTGCCTAATACTTAGGTTACAGCTTCCTTTTATAGAAGGAGAAAGAAAGAAGGAAATAATAAAGAATGTCTTGACAAGGGAACAGCTTCCTGGATCTATGGTAGGCGAAATGAGAGGTGGCAGCTGATGTGACATTGTAGGCTACCTGCTTTTGCGGCTCCCAATTCCCCAGGAATTGCATTTGGCGGGAAAAGGGGAAGAAGAGGGCCTCTGCACAAGTTGAAGGGTTCGCCTGACTTGTGTATGGAAGCCTCTTCTGCTTGGCGAACACCTGGGCTTCGCTTGTTTCTGGGAATGAGGCACAAGGTCTTCGCCAACGACCATGGGGGGTCGCAAAGAGCCATTGCTTCGCAAATGGCCTTGAGTTCGCCCAAAAGGACCATGGGTTCGCCAGGGTCAATGGGCTCGCCAATAGCCACGGGTTCGCCGTTGAGGCTTGGCCTCGCCAAAGGCCAAGGGTTCGCCAATGGGGCATGGGTTGGCCAAGATCCTTGCGAGCGCGGCTCGGCCTCGGGGCTTCGCCGGTGCCTAGAATGCCACTTCTTCTTCATCCGTGTCTTCGCCAAGGGCCTTCTAGACCCTCTGGATGAATGGTCGCGCCTTGTCACAAAAATGGGGCTGATGTCCACATCATACCCTCCCTCTTCAGAAGAATCCGTCCTCGGATTCATAAGGAAATTGTCCCTACAAATCTTAAGACACCACAACAAACTTGAAGAGATATCAAGGGTTAGTGAACTAAAATCAAGTGGGTGGGCCCACATCAAAAATTGGATTCTAAGGATCCTACAATGCATCATGATCAGGGACCAAAGCCTAAATAAATGCATGAGATACTTCCAATCACTTAGACAAAGGGGCAGTATGTGGGGGTGCCCGCGGTTTATTACATACATGGCTAGGTGATGCGCATTCTTATACTCAAAACATATGGTACCTAGCTCATGGGTAGCAAACAAGGAGACACTAAGTTGGGGCAAGATGAACAATCCGCTCTTTCTTGCTCCGGTGCCATGAAAGCACACCAGTGCCTTATGCCAAAAGCCTTCTTGTTGGCCGAAAATAAATTTAACCAAATAGCATGCAATTTCTACATGCTCAGTTTCAAGCAAATTATTTCTACATGTGCCGGGGTCATGTATGAACCTTACCCTGGCAAGTTTCCCTATCATTCGCAACATGCATAACCCATCCATTTGCATCGCATAGACTCGGGTGGGTTCATCCATTTTAGCGCAGCGCATGACCATGGTTCCATCAATATTCACATCAAACATGTATGAGTGCTTCCTAGCTAAAGTAGGCATGCACACGGCGCTTTAGCACGAATCATTTCATGGTCACAAAATTGCAAAGTTTCATCACTAAGATGAAATGATATGTTACCTCTCCCCAAGTTAGGGGAGGCAGACTCCTGCTCTGAAACCGGGACTTCTTCTTCCTCTTGCAAACAACCCAAAGTTTCTTTATTATCGATTCCTGGCATATTCAAAGAAGAACTACAATCATTAGAAGATTCAAGCGTTAGTACTTCATTGATTTCGGTTGAAAGTTTGGGTGCTTCACTCTCTGGGTTTTGAAGAGCCTTTTTCTTTCTTTTCTCTTTCTCTCTTTTCCTCTCACTCTCACACCATTCCTTCATAAGATCTCCCACTTGTGAGACTTCCTTTCTTATCTCCTTTAAATCTTTTTCCATCTCCTCGAAATCTGCTCTAATTTCTTGAGTGAGATTTCTCAAAGGGATTGGTTCACAAGGAGGGTTCGGGTCCGCTTTTGGAGAAGGGGGTGAGCAGGCTCTTGAAGGTGTGGCAGTCCCTTCGGGTGTGATAGTGGGGTCGGATGTGGGACACCGAAATGAGCTATGAGTGGTGGGGGGTCGCGATCTGTGGGTAGGGGCTGGGGCCAAGTGGGCGATGGGGTTTGGGTGCCATACCGCCGCCTCATCACGCTTTTCAAGCGGTCCCAAGAGGGTATGAACTCTAACCTCGATCACTTCTCTTTGTGGCGTATTCACACCACCAATACCAGGCTTCGCCTCTTAGCACTCGAGCGCTATGTCAAGCTTTTCAAGTTCGTGAACACCTCTTTTAGCAAAGAATGCCTCAAGATGGTGTTCCCATGATTCAAACCCGAAAAGGTCATCATCCCTCGAAACTTAAGGGTTCGCGCCATTGTATACCTACACACTTAGACAATAATGTCGGTACCACTCATTTCCTCACGTGTATGGTTGGCCTCTCGTTTGTGTTTAGGGACACACTCAAGGTACCACTTCTCTCTCGTGTTTAGAACACAACGGTTCTTTCAAGCCTCAAAACTTACCACCAATCTCGATTAAGATCAAATGCGAACATGCAAAGAATATCCAATGAAATCTTAGCAATATCCGAAACAAGTAAAGCACAAAGTTCTAGTTACTTGAAACTAGCTTTGAGAGTTTAGGGTGAGATGGGGGTTGAAAGAAGTAAGGTATGTATGAGAGAAGGCTCTTTTATCCACACAAACACTTTTGTTCAAGTTCCTCAAATATTTTCGGATCAAATCACTGTTCGGATGTGTTTTGATATGAACACTCAAGAACACTCAAGAACACTCAAACTTTTTCTTTCTTCAAATGTTCTTTTTGTGCACAACCACAACAACTTTTCTTCTCTTTTCAACTTCCAATCCGAAAATGTTTCTTTCTTTACTCAACTTCAATAAACAACATCCAAATATGAGCTTTGCTCGAATCACATGAACCACGCACAAATATTTTCGGTTTCTCTTCAACAACAAAACGTTTTTCTTCAAGTGTAAGAAAGAATGCAATGGTTTTACTTGAAGAAAACAAACAACTGATACGGTATGATACTTCCGACAAGCGCTTTGGCTCTGATACCAACTGATGTGATCACGGTCACGCTCTGAACTCAACTGAAGTGGTTACAGAGGAGTGAGCGATCACGAGCTTGGATCTAGCTTGAAGGAAGCAGTTTCCAGCAGGAATGGAAACGAAACAGGGGAAGAACACAAAGGAAACAAAGTCGGCCAAGGGAACCTCCGCACTACGAGGTGAGGCAATGCCCTTGAAAATGCCTGGGAAAGGAAAATGGAACCTAGAACCTTCTGATTACTAGATCAGACAATGCTAGGTATTATATTGGATCCTCTCGCATGGATCACTAAAGGATTGATGGAGCAAGATTTGAGACCCCAAGAAGAACAAACCGTGTTCTTACAATATATGAATTCTCTCAATATATGGGTTCTACCTAATACTTAGGTTACAGCTTCCTTTTATAGAAGGGAAAAGAAAGAAGTAAATAATAAAGAATGTCTTGACAAGGGAACAGCTTCCTGGATCTATGGTAGGCGAAATGAGAGGTGGCAGCTGATTTGACATTGTAGGCTACCTGCTTTGCGGCTCCCAATTCCCAGGAATTGCATTTGGCGGGAAAAGGGGAAGAAGAGGGCCTCTGCACAAGTTGAAGGGTTCGCCTGACTTGTGTATGGAAGCCTCTTCTGCTTGGCGAACACCTGGGCTTCGCTTGTTTCTGGGAATGAGGCACAATGATGTGATCATGGGATCCCCAGGCAACAACAAGACGTCCCAGACGAAGAGGCAGTCAAGCTCGGAGCAAACCCTTGGCGAGTGGGTTCAGAGGCCCTGGCGGCCTAATCCGATGGTCTGGAATAACCCCAGACATGGAAAGGGCAATGCCTTCACGCGAGGACCCTAAAAGAGGCCTCAAGGCGTAGGAGAGGCTTCTGTGTAAAAGGCATCCAGGCGAAGGCAAGCCACTTTGGCAAAGCCGTCCCTGTGAAGTCTCAAGGCGAAGGATGAACTGCATCATGCTAAGGCATCCAGAACACTGGCGAAGCCCCAGGCGAAGCCATTGCTGCGAAGCCCCGAGGCGAGGGCTAGGCTTCCCCCAACAAGGGAGTTCTGGCGATGGCCAAACCTTCAGGCGAAGCCATCTCCATAACCCTCCCCATTGCGAAGCCCTCATGCAACAATGTCCACGAGAAGTCTTTAAGATACGGACGGTACTTCCTGGCGAAGCTTCCTGGCGAAGACAAAGCCCCTTGGCGACGTCATCCCAGCCGATCTCTGGTAAAGGCCACGTCTACAACAAGAAGACTTCCAGTTCAGACGCTAACTAAGGGATATTCTTCTGCGGAGTCTCCAAACGAAGGCGGAGCCTTCGTTGCAAGTCTCAAAGGGAAAGGCGAGGCCACTAGGCGAAGCCTCCTTTGAGAAAGCTTCCCAACAAAGGCGAGGCCTTCAGAGCAGGGCCTCCCATCAGCAGAGCCCTAAAGCGAGCCACCTCGGCTTATCCAGTCGGCCAACCACTCCCGACCATTCTGGCCCCTCCCGCCTTATACGCTGACACGTGGGAGCTAACTTTTTACCTTTTTATGTTTTCGGCAGACATGCATGCAAAAGTACTGTACACTTTATGGCATGCATGCGTCTTTTGTAAGAGGCTGTTCCCTTCCTTCCCTATAAAAGGAAAGACAGACTCCTAGAATAGGTAGAACATATGTAAAGCTTAAGAAGGACAATTCCTTAAGCTCCGGTTCTCACCCCCTTGCTATTTTCCGCCATCCCCCTTGATAGATTAATATCATCAAGTTTAATATCTAGTATTGCTTAATCTCGTAGTTAAGAGGTGCTAGATCTTCCATACTCCCCAGGCTTATCGCAGATATTGCCCAACCTCGTAGTTGGGAGGTGTCTGTGGCCGTCTCTATCCTTCTTTGTTCAATCGACTCCACCGAGCTAGATCTGCGCTTCCGTACGATCTCGTGGATTCGCGTCAAGCGTACCCGTGATCGTATCAAGTGGTATCAGAGCCAGATCGCTTGCTGGAGTTGTTGTGATTTCTTCAAGGTTAAACCCTTTTTATTTCTACTTGAAGAAAGATTTATCTTTGCGTTATTTTCAAACCGTGTTATACTCTGTTCGCTTATCTGTATCCCTTCCCATATCCGCTTTTCGTTTCGGTTTATCTGTTGTGTTGATTCGGTGTTAGGAGTTGTTGTTGTGTTAGCAACTTCATAAATCAAAAAGTCAAAAAAAAAAAAGAAGAAGAAGAAGAAGAAAAGAAAGCAGTTGCGGTTTTGCGAAAGTCGCAAAATCTCAGTTTATTCAAAACCGCAACGTGCCAAGATTTATACGCTCAAAAGAGTGAGGTTGTAGTTGAAAAGTGAAGAGAAGTGGTGTATAAGGCTTGGTTGTAAAAAGCGTAGAAGAAATCGGATCTGTGTTCTTATTGTTCTTGGTGTTCATATGAATGTTCATATCTGTTCATTCCACAACTCATATGAACAGTGACCTTGATCTAATTTCGATTTCAAATTTGAGCCAAAAGTGTTTGTGCGCCAAAACCTCATTTCTAACCCTCTTATATATCCGTTGCCGAAACCCCCCCCTCCATTTTAACCTAGCTTGCTTCAAGTAACTAGTACTTCTTACTTAAAGATTTTTGCATGCTATTGGTTATCTTGTGATATTCATTATCGGGTTTTGGCCTTGGAAAGAGCAAGCTCTGAGAGCTAAGCAAGAGGAAAGAAAGAAAGCCGAGTGTGACCCCTCGCGAAAGGGCAGACCCCTTCGCGAGCAGGAGAGAACCCCAAACACGTGAGGAGTTTGAGCGGACTAATTTTATTGTTTAAATGTGCAGGAGACCCCATGGCAGATAAATATTTCTATGGGGTTGATCTATCAGTGGGGCGATACCAGCTTGGAAAAGACTTATGGCATTGGATGGAGAAGTTGGAGTACCACTTCTGGTGCTCCCCACTTCGTGGTGAAAAAATGTTGAGCCAAGCCATAAGACGCCTAAAAGGAGAGGCCAAGGAATGGTGTCGCCGAGAGTTCTCTGACAGAGAACGGTCCGCCAAGCCCCCATCCAGTCTTGGAGTGAGTTGAAGAGGTTCTTTGTGGCGGCGATATGGACTCTGTCAAGAAGAGCCACCCTCCATACTACCCCGTGCGAGGGCCCCCATGCGCCCGCACCCAAGACCCAGTCGGGCTCCGCCACCATACTCCACTCGACGGGTCTTCGCCTCGGGCGAACCAACTTCCTTCCAGGGAGAGGAGGCGAGGACCCCATCGCCACAAACCCCCTTGGTTGGGCCGCGCACCCCACCGCCCAATACTTGCGCAGCCCATACCTACACCACAAATCCCAACCCTCACCAAAATCCAAAAGAAGAGACTCTCGCCCAAGAGATTAGAAGGCTCAAGGATGAGTACTTAGAATATGAGCGGGCGAGAGAGAAAAGGAAAGAGAGAAGAAAAGAAAGGGCTCTCCAAAGCCAAATGAGTGAAAAGAAAGACTCACCCGGGCCTTCTACCATACCCCAAGAAGAACTAATCGTTTCATCTTCTCAAACTTGTTGTTCTTCTTTGGCTGTGCAGGAAGAAGAAGAAGCCGCGGGCGCGCGAAGAGTTGAAGAAAGCGAAGGCGCTTTGGAAGAAGGCGAGCTCATGCGGGAGCCCCAACTAAACCCGTACTTGAGGAAGAAGCCACACCGTTCTTTGAAGGAGAAGAAGATGATATGCGAAGCAGGTCTACGTCTCCCTAACTTGGGAGAAGGTAACTTGTCTCTTCCTTCCAGTAGCACAGAGTATACGCAAGAGTGCGAATCTGTGGTTTCCTTGAGTCTGCATGCTACGAACAGGGGTGATGGATCAGACATTGGTTCGACACCGCACCCATTGTTCGAATATATACACGGGACCCCCCCAGATGCCATGTTTGACATGCTTAGAATGCATGCGTTAAGGAAAGACCCCTTTGTTCCACGAGAGACATCCATGCCTTTCCTTAACAAACATGAGCATCTTAAAATAAATCGAGCTGAAACCATGTTAATGGTTGAGGTGGAGAGAGAGAGCGACCTGTTCATCTCTCAACCTCTTGCTTATGCTAATGCTAGTCTCTGCGCGTTGCAGTCCGAAGTTCTTTCTACGACTAGCTTAGTTTCTTCTTCTTTGTCTCGGGAAGCACATATGCATGTGCTTGGCGAAGGTAAAGCTTCCCTTGACCCCCCACCCCAGTTCCATGAGCAGAGGTCTAAAGTCTTTGGACCGCATGCTTTCCTTGAGTATAAAGTTCTTGTTAAATGTCTACAATACTCTAGGAAGCATGTCATGAATTTTTATAGACTTCTGTTCATGATCACGATGCATATAGGAGTTGTCATGCTCATGCATACATATGCATCGCCACCGCGACCCCCCCCAGTCTCCGGTTAAGTTTCGTTTACTAACCTCTAATGCTCTCCAAAGTTTGTTGTGCTTGTTTTCAATTGTAGGAAAAATTTCTTCCCTTAAGATTCGAGGACGAATCTTTTTAAGAGGAGGAATGATGTGATCATGGGATCCCCAAGCAACAACAAGATGTCCCAGATTTAAGAGGCGGTCGAGTGAAGCTCGGAGCAAACCCTTGGCGAGTGGGTTCGAGAGGCCCTGGCGGCCTAATCCGATGGTCCTGGAATAACCCCGGACATGGAAAGGGCAATGCCTTCACGCGAGGACCCTAAAAGAGGCCTCAAGGCGTAGGAGAGGCTTCGTGCAAAAGGCATCCAGCGAAGGCAAGCCACTTTGGCAAAGCCGTCCTGTGAAGTCTCAAGGCGAAGGATGAACTGCATCATGCTAAGGCATCCGAACACCGGCGAAGCCCCAGGCGGAGCCATTGCTGCGAAGCCCGAGGCGAGGGCTAGGCTTCCCAACAAGGGAGTTACGCGATGGCCAAACCTTCAGGCGAAGCCATCTCCATAACCCTCCCCATTGCGAAGCCCTCATGCAACAATGTCCACGAGAAGTCTTTAAGATACGGACGGAACTTCCTTGCGAAGCTTCCTGGCGAAGGCAAAGCCCCTGGGCGATGTCATCCCAGCCAGTCTCCTGGTAAAGGCCACGTCCACAACAAGAAGACTTCCAGTTCAGACGCTAACTAAGGGATATTCTTCTGCGGAGTCTCCAAACGAAGGCGGAGCCTTCGTTGCAAGTCTCAAAGGGAAAGGCGAGGCCACTAGGCGAAGCCTCCTTTGAGAAAGTTTGCCAACAAAGGCGAGGCCTTCCGAGCCGGGTCTCCCATCAGCAGAGCCCTAAAGCAGTTATCCAGTCGGCCAACCACTCCCGACCATTCTGGTCACTCCCTAATTATACTCTGTCACTTGGGAGCGAACTTTTGACCTTTTTATCTTTTCGTCAGACATGCATGCAAAAGTACTGTACACTTTATGGCATGCATGCATCTTTTGTAAGAGGCTGTTCCCTTCCTTCCCTATAAAAGGAAAGACAGACTCCTAGAATAGGCAGAACATATGTAAAGCTTAAGAAGGACAATTCCTTAAGCCCGGTTCTCACCCCCCCTTGCTATTTTCCGCCATCACCCTTGATAGATTAATATCATCAAGTTTAATATCTAGTATTGCTTAATCTCGTAGTTAAGAGGTGCTAGATCTTCCATACTCCCCAGGCTTATCGCAGATATTGCCCAACCTCGTAGTTGGGAGGTGTCTGTGGCCGTCTCTATCCTTCTTTGTTCAATCGACTCCACCGAGCTAGATCTGCGCTTCCGTACGATCTCGCGGATTCGCGCCTAGCGTACCCGTGATCGTATCTCGTGTATCACAAAAATGGGGTTGACCAAATACCCTCAAGTGGGATGTTGTCCCACATCAAAAGACACCACAACAAACTTGAAGAAGCATCAAGGGTTTGAACTAAAATCAAGTGATGTGCCTATCCTAATATGTATTATGTGCAAACAAAAGTCTAAATGAATTTATGATATACTTCCAATCATTTAGACAAAGGGGCATAATGTGGAGATGCCCTCGACTTACTATATACATGGCTAGGTGATGGGCATTCTTATACTCAAAACATATGGTACCTAGCTCATGGGTAGCAAACAAGGAAGCACCAAGTTGGGGCAAGATGAACAATCCGTTCTTTCTTGCTCCCGTGCCTTGAAAGCACATAAGGGCCTTATGTCCAAAGTCTTCCTTATGGCCGAAAATAAATTTAACAAAATAGCATGCAATTTCAACATGATTTTCAAAACTAGGATTCATGGCATGCTCATTTCCAAACAAATTATTTTTACATGTGCCGGGGTCATGTATGAACCTTACCCTAGCAAGTTTCCCTATCATTCGCAACATGCATAACCCATCCATTTGCATCGCATAGACTCGGGTGGGTTCATCCATTTTAGCGCAGCGCATGACCATGGTTCCATCAATATTCACATCAAAAATGTATGAGTGCTTCCTAGCTAAAGTAGGCATGCACACGACAGTTTTAGCACGAATCATTTCATGGTCACAAAATTGCAAAGTTTCATCACTAAGATGAAATGATATGTTACCTCTCCCCAAGTTAGGGAGGCAGACTCCTACTCCGAAACCGGGACTTCTTCTTCCTCTTGCAAACAACCCAAAGTTTCTTTATTATCGATTCCTGGCATATTCAAAGAAGAACTACAATCATTAGAAGATTCAAGCGTTAGTACTTCATTGATTTCGGTTGAAAGTTTGGGTGCTTCACTCTCTGGGTTTTGAAGAGCCTTTTTCTTTCTTTTCTCTTTCTCTCTTTTCCTCTCACTCTCACACCATTCCTTCATAAGATCTCCCACTTGTGAGACTTCCTTTCTTATCTCCTTTAAATCTTTTTCCATCTCCTCGAAATCTGCTCTAATTTCTTGAGTGAGATTTCTCAAAGGGATTGGTTCACAAGGAGGGTTCGGGTGCACGCTTTTGGAGAAGGGGGTGAGCAGGCTCTTGAAGGTGTGGCAGTCCCTTCGGGTGTGATAGTGGGGTCGGATGTGGGACACCGAAATGAGCTATGAGTGGTGGGGGGTCGCGATCTGTGGGTAGGGGCTGGGGCCAAGTGGGCGATGGGGGTTTGGGTGCCATACCGCCGCCTCATCACGCTTTTCAAGCGGTCCCAAGAGGGTATGAACTCTAACCCTCGATCACTTCTCTTTGTGGCGTATTCACACCACCAATACCATGCTTCGCCTCTTAGCAGCTCGAGCGCTATGTCAAGCTTTTCAAGTTCGTGAACACCTCTTTTAGCAAAGAATGCCTCAAGATGGTGTTCCCATGATTCAAACCCGAAAAGGTCATCATCCCCTCGAAACTTAAGGGTTCGCGCCATTGTATACCTACACACTTAGACAATAATGTCAGTACCACTCATTTCCTCACGTGTATGGTTGGCCTCTCGTTTGTGTTTAGGGACACACTCAGTACCACTTCTCTCTCGTGTTTAGAACACAACGGTTCTTTCAAGCCTCAAAACTTACCACCAATCTCGATTAAGATCAAATGCGAACATGCAAAGAATATCCAATGAAATCTTAGCAATATCCGAAACAAGTAAAGCACAAAGTTCTAGTTACTTGAAACTAGCTTTGAGAGTTTAGGGTGAGATGGGGGTTGAAAGAAGTAAGGTATGTATGAGAGAAGGCTCTTTTATCCACACAAACACTTTTGTTCAAGTTCCTCAAATATTTTCGGATCAAATCACTGTTCGGATGTGTTTTGATATGAACACTCAAGAACACTCAAGAACACTCAAACTTTTTCTTTCTTCAAATGTTCTTTTTGTGCACAACCACAACAACTTTTCTTCTCTTTTCAACTTCCAATCCGAAAATGTTTCTTTCTTTACTCAACTTCAATAAACAACATCCAAATATGAGCTTTGCTCGAATCACATGAACCACGCACAAATATTTTCGGTTTCTCTTCAACAACAAAACGTTTTTCTTCAAGTGTAAGAAAGAATGCAATGGTTTTACTTGAAGAAAACAAACAACTGATACGGTATGATACTTCCGACAAGCGCTTTGGCTCTGATACCAACTGATGTGATCACGGTCACGCTCTGAACTCAACTGAAGTGGTTACAGAGGAGTGAGCGATCACGAGCTTGGATCTAGCTTGAAGGAAGCAGTTTCCAGCAGGAATGGAAACGAAACAGGGGAAGAACACAAAGGAAACAAAGTCGGCCAAGGGAACCTCCGCACTACGAGGTGAGGCAATGCCCTTGAAAATGCCTGGGAAAGGAAAATGGAACCTAGAACCTTCTGATTACTAGATCAGACAATGCTAGGTATTATATTGGATCCTCTTGCAATGGATCACTAATGGATTGGTGGAGCAAGATTTGAGACCCCAAGAAGAACAAACCGTGTTCTTACAATATATGAATTCTCTCAAATATGGGTTCTACCTAATACTTAGGTTACAGCTTCCTTTTATAGAAGGGAAAAGAAAGAAGTAAATAATAAAGAATGTCTTGACAAGGGAACAGCTTCCTGGATCTATGGTAGGCGAAATGAGAGGTGGCAGCTGATGTGACATTGTAGGCTACCTGCTTTTGCGGCTCCCAATTCCCCAGGAATTGCATTTGGCGGGAAAAGGGGAAGAAGAGGGCCTCTGCACAAGTTGAAGGGTTCGCCTGAATTGTGTATGGTAGCCTCTTCTGCTTGGCGAACACCGGGCTTCGCTTGTTTCGGGAATGAGGCAGAAGGTCTTCGCCAACTACCATGGTGGTGTCGCAAAGAGCCATTGCTTCGCAAATGGCCTTGAGTTCGCCAAAAAGGACCATGGGTTCGCCAGTTCAATGGGCTCGCCAATAGCCACGGGTTCGCCGTTGAGGCTTGGCCTCGCCAAAGGCCAAGGGTTCGCCAATGGGGCATGGGTTGGCCAAGATCCTTGCGAGCGCGGCTCGGCCTCGGGGCTTCGCCGGTGCCTAGAATGCCACTTCTTCTTCATCCGTGCCTTCGCCAAGGGCCTTCTAGACCCTCTGGATGAATGGTCGCGCCTTGTCACAAAAATGGGGCTGATGTCCACATCAATCAGTGCACGCGCACAGAGTTAGACAAGATTCCTGTAGTTCGTTATTTTCCTCATGTTTTTCCGGAAGAGTTACCGGGTATGCCTCCGGAGCGGGAGATCACATTTGAGATTCAGTTACAGCCGGGATCAACTCCAATCTCCATCCCTCCCTACCGAATGCCGATTGTGGAGTTAGCTGAATTGAAGAAGCAGCTTGATGAGCTTCTGGAGAAGGGATTCATCCGCCAGAGTACTTCACTGTGGTGGTACACTACCCAAGAAAATGCCCCCTCAAAAACCCACAAGGATCATGAACGATCCGACATCTGAAGACAGACCTTTTAAGGTCTTCGCACTCCACGCGAACCCAGTCTTGTGGCTACTACTGTCCTCAACACAATATTTTTAAAACAGAGTACAGGACCCTGCCCATACTCCGCTCTCAGGAGGATGCATCTTGGTACACTACCCAAGCTAACGCATCCTCGTATCACGTCAGAATCATACAAGGCCTTCCCATAGGTCTCACCCTTGCGGTCTCCAGTCTCACCTCTGCGAGGTCTTGCCCTCGCGGGCCTTAAGTCTTGCCTTGGCGATGTCTCACACTCGCATTTGCGTCCCTTAGGCCTTCGCGGGTTACCCTCGCGGTCTCAGGTCCCGCCCTTGTGATCCCACTCGCCCTTACGGGTCTTACTCCCGCGGTCTCAACTCGCCTTCGCGAGGACTTTCATGCCTATACTGCCCCGCCTGATAAGGCCCTTACGCTGGAGTTCGTGCGATCCTCACTCCTTTATTGGCTATATTCTATCTGGAGTTTCGCCGATGCTTGCTCCACTTGGAGATAGAGCACTTGGTCACCCGACATTAAGCAGCCAATGAAGAGGTCAACACGAGCCCGAGTGATCTTGATGTGATCACGGGATCCCCAAGCAACAACAAGATGACCTGCACGAAGAGGCAATCGAGTGAAGCTCGGAGCAAACCCTTGGCGAGTGGGTTCAGAGGCCCCGGCGGCCTAATCCGATGGTCTGGAATAACCACAGACATGGAAAGGGCAATGCCTTCACGCGAGGACCCTAAAAGAGGCCTCAAGGCGTAGGAGAGGCTTCTGTGCAAGCAGGCATCCAGGCGAAGGCAAGCCACTTTGGCAAAGCCGTCCCTGTGAAGTCTCAAGGCGAAGGATGAACTGCATCATGCTAAGGCATCCAGAACACTGGCGAAGCCCCCAGGCGGAGCCATTACTGCGAAGCCCCGAGGCGAGGGCTAGGCTTCCCCAACAAGGGAGTTCTGGCGATGGCCAATCCTTCAGCGAAGCCATCTCCATAACCCTCCCCTTTGCGATGCCCTCATGAAACTATCTACAAGAGAAGTATTTAAGATTCGGACGGTAATTCCTTGCTAAGCTTCCTTGCGAAGGCTAAGCCCTTGGGCGACGTCATCCCAGCCAGTCTCCTGGTAAAGGCCACGTCCACAACAAGAAGACTTCTAGTTCAGACGCTAAGGGATATTCTTCTGCGGAGCCTCCAAGCGAAGGCGGAGCCTTCGTTGCAAGTCTCAAAGGGAAAGGCGAGGCCACTAGGCGAAGCCTCCTTTGAGAAAGTTTGCCAACAAAGGCGAGGCCTTCCGAGCCGGGTCTCCCATCAGCAGAGCCCTAAAGCTTATCCAGTCGGCCAACCACTCCCGACCATTCTGGCCCCTCCCGCCTTATACGCTGACACTTGGGAGCGAACTTTTGACCTTTTTTATCTTTTCGTCAGACATGCATGCAAAAGTACTGTACACTTTATGGCATGCATGCGTCTTTTGTAAGAGGCTGTTCCCTTCCTTCCCTATAAAAGGAAAGACAGACTCCCGGAATAGGTAGAACATATGTAAAGCTTAAGAAGGACAATTCCTTAAGCCCGGTTCTCACCCCCCCTTGCTATTTTCCGCCATCCCCTTGATAGATTAATATCATCAAGTTTAATATCTAGTATTGCTTAATCTCGTAGTTAAGAGGTGCTAGATCTTCCATCCTCCCCAGGCTTATCGCAGATATTGCCCAACCTCGTAGTTGGGAGGTGTCTGTGGCCGTCTCTATCCTTCTTTGTTCAATCGACTCCACCGAGCTAGATCTGCGCTTCCGTACGATCTCGTGGATTCGCGTCAAGCGTACCCGTGATCGTATCAAGTGGTATCAGAGCCAGATCGCTTGCTGGAGTTGTTGTGATTTCTTCAAGGTTAAACCCTTTTTATTTCTACTTGAAGAAAGATTTATCTTTGTGTTTTCAAACCGTGTTATACTGCTCGCCTTCCCGTACCCCCCCCCATATCCGCTTTTATTTCGGTTCATCTGTTGTGTTGAATCTGTGTTAGGAGTTGTTGTTGTGTTAGCAACTTCATAAATCAAAAAGTCAAAAAAAAAAAAAAGAAGAAGAAGAAGAAGAAAAGAAAGCAGTTGCGGTTTTGCGAAAGTCGCAAAATCCCAGTTTTATTCAAAACCGCAACGTGCCAAGATTTATACGCTCAAAAGAGTGAGGTTGTAGTTGAAAAGTGAAGAGAAGTGGTGTATAAGGCTTGGTTGTAAAAAGCGTAGAAGAAATCGGATCTGTGTTCTTATTGTTCTTGGTGTTCATATGAATGTTCATATCTGTTCATTCCACAACTCATATGAACAGTGACCTTGATCTAATTTCGATTTCAAATTTGAGCCAAAAGTGTTTGTGCGCCAAAACCTCATTTCTAACCCTCTTATATATCCGTTGCCGAAACCCCCCCCCCTTCATTTTAACCTAGCTTGCTTCAAGTAACTAGTACTTCTTACTTAAAGATTTTTGCATGCTATTGGTTATCTTGTGATATTCATTATCGGGTTTTGGCCTTGGAAAGAGCAAGCTCTGAGAGCTAAGCAAGAGGAAAGAAAGAAAGCCGAGTGTGACCCCTCGCGAAAGGGCAGACCCCTTCGCGGCGGAGAGAACCCCAAACACGTGAGGAGTTTGAGCGGACTAATTTTATTGTTTAAATGTGCGGGAGACCCCATGGCGAGATAAATATTTCTATGGGGTTGATCTATCGATGGGCGATACCAGCTTGGAAAAGACTTATGGCATTGGATGGAGAAGTTGGAGTACCACTGTGCTCCACTTCGTGGTGAAAAATGTTGAGCCAAGCCATAAGACGCCTAAAAGGAGAGGCCAAGGAATGGTGTCGCCGAGAGTTCTCTGACAGAGAACGGTCCGCTGAAACCCCCATCCAGTCTTGGAGTTAGTTGAAGAGGTTGCTTTGTCGAAGATATGTACTCTTTCAAGAAGAGCCTCCCACTCCATACTACGTAGTGGCGTGGGCCCCCATGCGCCCTGCCCCCAGTACCCCAGTCAGGCTCCGCCACCATACTCCACTCGACGGGTCTTCGCCCTCAGGCGAACCAACTTCCTTCCAGGAAAGGAGGCGAGGACCCCCATCGCCACAAACCCCCTTGGTTGGGCCGCGCACCCCACCGCCCAATACTTGCGCAGCCCATACCTACACCACAAATCCCAACCCTCACCAAAATCCAAAAGAAGAGACTCTCGCCCAAGAGATTAGAAGGCTCAAAGATGAGTACTTAGAATATGAGCGGGCGAGAGAGAAAAGGAAAGAGAGAAGAAAAGAAAGGGCTCTCCAAAGCCAAATGAGTGAAAAGAAAGACTCACCCGGGGGGCCCTCTACCATACCCCAAGAAGAACTAACCGTTTCATCTTCTCAAAATTATTGTTCTTCTTTGGCTGTGCAGGAAGAAGAAGAAGCCACGGGCGCGAAGAGTTGAAGAAAGCGAAGGCGCTTTGGAAGAAGGCGAGCTCATGCGGGAGCCCCAACTAAACCCGTACTTGAGGAAGAAGCCACACCGTTCTGAAGGAGAAGAAGATGATATGCGAAGCAGTCTACGTCTCCCTAACTTGGGAGAAGGTAACTTGTCTCTTCCTTCCAGTAGCTCAGTTTATACGCAAGAGTGCGAATCTGTGGTTTACTTGAGTCTGCATGCTACGAACAGGGTTGATGGATCAGACATTGGTTCGACACCGCACCCATTGTTCGAATATATACACGGTACCCCCCCAGATGCCATGTTTGACATGCTTAGAATGCATGCGTTAAGGAAAGACCCCTTTGTTCCACGAGAGACATCCATGCCTTTCCTTAACAAACATGAGCATCTTAAAATAAATCGAGCTGAAACCATGTTAATGGTTGAGGTGGAGAGAGAGAGCGACCTGTTCATCTCTCAACCTCTTGCTTATGCTAATGCTAGTCTCTGCGCGTTGCAGTCCGAAGTTCTTTCTACGACTAGCTTAGTTTCTTCTTCTTGGTCTCGGGAAGCACATATGCATGTGCTTGGCGAAGGTAAAGCTTCCCTTGACCCCCACCCCAGTTCCATGAGCAGAGGTCTAAAGTCTTTGGACCGCATGCTTTCCTTGAGTATAAAGTTCTTGTTAAATGTCTACAATACTCTAGGAAGCATGTCATGAATTTTTATAAACTTGCTTCATGATCACGATGCATATAGGAGTTGTCATGCTCATGCATACATATGCATCGCCACCGCGACCCCCCAGTCTCCGGTTAAGTTTCATTTACTAACCTCTAATGCTCTCCAAAGTTTGTTGTGCTTGTTTTCAATTGTAGGAAAAATTTCTTCCCTTAAGATTCGAGGACGAATCTTTTTAAGAGGGAGGGAATGATGTGATCACGGGATCCCCAAGCAACAACAAGATGACCTGCATAAAGAGGCAATGAGTGAAGCTCGGAGCAAACCCTTGGCGAGTGGGTTCGGAGGCCCAGCGGCCTAATCCGATGGTCCTGGAATAACCCCAGGACATGGAAAGGGCAATGCCTTCACGCGAGGACCCTAAAAGAGGCCTCAAGGCGTAGGAGAGGCTTCGTGCAAAAGGCATCCAGCGAAGGCAAGCCACTTTGGCAAAGCCGTCCTGTGAAGTCTCAAGGCGAAGGATGAACTGCATCATGCTAAGGCATCCGTAACATCGGCGAAGCCCCAGGCGGAGCCATTCTGCGAAGCCCCGAGGCGAGGGCTAGGCTTCCCAACAAGGGAGTTCTGGCGATGGCCAATCCTTCAGGCGAAGCCATCTCCATAACCCTCCCCTTTGCGAAGCCCTCATGCAACAATGTCCACGAGAAGTCTTTAAGATACGGACGGAACTTCCTTGCGAAGCTTCCTGGCGAAGGCAAAGCCCCTGGGCGACGTCATCCCAGCCAGTCTCCTGGTAAAGGCCACGTCCACAACAAGAAGACTTCCAGTTCAGACGCTAACTAAGGGATATTCTTCTGCGGAGTCTCCAAACGAAGGCGGAGCCTTCGTTGCAAGTCTCAAAGGGAAAGGCGAGGCCACTAGGCGAAGCCTCCTTTGAGAAAGTTTGCCAACAAAGGCGAGGCCTTCCGAGCCGGGTCTCCCATCAGCAGAGCCCTAAAGCAGAGCCACCTCAGCTTATCAAGTCTGCCAACCACTCCCGACCATTCTGGCCCCTCCCGCCTTATACGCTGACACTTGGGAGCGAACTTTTTACCTTTTTATCTTTTCGTCAGACATGCATGCAAAAGTACTGTACACTTTATGGCATGCATGCGTCTTTTGTAAGAGACTGTTCCTTTCCTTCCCTATAAAAGGAGAGACAGACTCCTAGAATAGGCAGAACATATGTAAAGCTTAAGAAGGACAATTCCTTAAGCCCGGTTCTCACCCCCCTGCTATATTCCGCCATCCCCCTTGATTGATTGTTTATCATCAAGTTTAATATCTAGTATTGCTTAATCTCGTAGTTAAGAGGTGCTAGATCTTCCATACTCCCGTGCTTATCGCAGATATTGCCCACCCGCGGAGTTGGGAGGTGTCTGTGGCCGTCTCTATCCTTCTTTGTTCATGCGACTCCACCGAGCTAGATCTGCGCGTCCGTACGATCTCGCGGATTCGCGTCAAGCGTACCCGTGATCGTATCAACTCTATAAATAGGGTGATGTCCACCCTAAACTGGGTAAGCTACTACACGCCCCCCCACTCCTCTCTTGCTACTTCTGAGTATTCCTCTTATCTTTTACAGATTACTCTGAACAGCAAGCTTGGAGTCTCAAGAACACCATCATCATCAACCACTCAACTGGGATTCCGCTCCTACTCTGGGAACGAGAATATCAGTTTGGCGCCGTCTGTGGGAACGAAAGAAACGAAAAGTTCTTCTCGTAAACCCATATTACAAACCACAAGTAGCAAGTCATGCCAACTACCCGGAGTGCAAGTAGGCACAGTCGTCAGGGAAGGAGGAATCCTCCCGTGACGAACACGAACAACGATCCACGATCGGAACCGTCTCCAAATAACGTTCCTCCACAACGGGGAGAACTCTCTGTTCACTCAACGGAGGAAAGTTCCTCCCACGTTAACCGTAACGTGCCTCAGGCAGTTGATCCGGCCGTTCTGCAAACAATCACTGAGGCAGTTGCTCTCAACTTGCGCGAAACACTCGCCACCACTCTTAGGGGCGTTCTGGATAGCGTTGGAACGCTACGGACTAATTAGCCTGAACGCCCTGTTACTCCACCTCAACAAGTAAGTAACCCCGACCCTTCTTCGTCATTACTTGTCACACTTACTAGACGATTAGAGGAAGTGGAAAAAGGGACGAAAGGGCCAGTGTTCATAATGTTTCCAGGATGGGTCCGACCACCTTTGGACCCAACCTTTCATCCGGCGGGTTTTGGAGACCCTCTTCCGTAGCAGTTTCGCCACCTAAGCCGGATGCTTACGATGGTCTCTCGAACCACGATATTCATCTCCAGCGTTACGTTTTCGCGATGGCCATCGCAAGAGCGGATGATAACACGCTCTATAGAGCTTTCAGCTCCACGCTCACGGGAGTCGCCGCCAACTGGTATACCACCATCCGTGATAAACGGTTTAACTCCTTTGAGGAGCTCTCTTGCAACTTCTCCAACCACTTTGTGGTATCTAAACCTCCCCCAAAACGACGGAACACCTCCTCAAAATACGGCAAAAGAAAGATGAGCCCCTCAGGGAGTATATTCAGCGCTTCCAGGCAGAATCCATCCAGGTCCCTATTTTGGGGGAGGAAGCCCGCCTGCTTGTGGCCATTCAGGGTCTTCGCTGGGAGTCCTTTTTCTTCATAGATGTACACACCAACCCTCCCACCAACATGGAATAGTTCTTGAGCACGGCCTCACGGTTTATGAACACGGAGGAGGTCACTCGACCACTCGCCAGGGCCGCCACGGCAGATGCGAAGGGACAGCCCTCGCGAGCGGACTCCAGGTCCCAGAGGCAGTACCCTACGCCATCCAACAGGGAGGGGGCGTATTTTACTCTTCCCCCACTAAGGGAATCTCGCACCAACATCCTCCATGGCCTGGAACAAAAGAGGGAGGTTCCCAAGTGGCCCGCCCCTCTCCTAGAAGGTCGTGTGTCTAGTACCAAGTATTGTCGTTACCATCGCGACAAGGGACACGACACTGAGGATTGTTTTGAGCTTAAACGCATGATTGGGGAAATGCTCGCTCAAGGCAAACTCAGGGAGTTCTTACTCCACGACGATGGGGATCACAGGCGGGAAGTAACCAGGAGGACCGCCGTCGGGGGACCGCAGACGGGTCGCTCCCAGTAACCCGGATCGAGAAGGTCTGGTCGAAATTCCCCCACTAAGGGGGCACATCAGCGTAATCACACAATGTGAGGGCGCATCGGCGAGACGCCGTCATATGAGACAGATCTACCAAGTCAATCACTCCTCTACTCACCTACTACATCATCGCGATGGCACCTCGGTGGCATTAACTCACGCGGACCCTTTGGTTATCACTGCCCGTATCGCGGGATGGGACATTGACAGAGTCTACATGGACACTGGGGCAAATGCCAACGTAATCTACAAGCACACTCTGGTTGAGGCCAAGGTGCCTTTGTCACAAATTCAACCTGCCAAGGGGGCCACCTTTGGAGTGGGGCGGGATGAAATCCCAACTTTAGGGTCAATCACGCTCCCCTACATGATGATGGGGACCACCAAAGAAAAGAAGCAAGTATGCCACTCCAGCTTTGTGGACTTTATTGTCCTGGATCTCCCTACACCATACAACGCCATCATTGGGCGCCACACTCAAACTGAGTTCCACGTCCGCTGTGATGTGCGGGCTCGACTTTGGTTTTCCACACTACGGCAGAGATGCCTATATCTTCGTCAACCGAAACGTGGCCAGGGGCAATTATGTCTCTGCCCTCGCGGGACCTCCTCCGCTCCCCAAGCCATCTGAGCCTAAAAGAAAGGCGCCCATGGAAGAGACTGGACCCGCGGGCGAGGTCACTTTTGACTTGTCTGGGGCCTTTGAAGAGGTTGAAATCTCCCCTGGCAAGAAATTCCAGGTGAGAAAGGACCTTGAGGAAAAAGACCAGCAAGCACTCATCCATCTCCTCCATGCCAACGGCGATGTCTTCGCATGGGCCCCTGAGGACTTACCAGGTGTGGATCCCGCCATCATTTGTCACAAGTTGAGTGTACTCCCGGTTTTAGCCCGGTTAGACAAAAAACAAGGGGCATGGCCCCGACCGTAAGTGACTTTGTACGCACGTATGCGTAAATTGCTTAAGGCAAATATAATCAAGGAGGTTCACTACTCGAGTGGTGGGTCGCGAATATAGTCCTCGCCGATAAAGAGGGCGGTCGGTGGCGACTTTGCGTAGACTACAAAGGGGTTAATAGAGCCTGCCCAAGGGATCCCTATCCCCTGCCTTCTATCGATCAACTGGTTGACTCAACCGTTCATCACTCTATTTTCTCCTTCCTCGACGCGTACAGCGGGTACCATCAAGTTTTTATGGACCCAGAGGACGCGGTAAAAATCGCCTTCACTACTAGCGAAGCCGTCTATCACTATATCAGAATGCCCTTCGGCTTAAAAATGCGAGGGCTACTTTCCAAAGGCTTGTGAATCAAGTCTTCGAGGACCAAATCGGCCGAAATCTTGAGGCTTATGTCGATGACATTGTGGTCAAAAGCAAGGCCACCTCCATGCACCTCACGGACTTAGAGGAAACGTTCGTCAACTTCCGCAAATATAATATGCGTTTGAACCCAAAGAAGTGTATCTTTGGCGTGGGCGAGGGCAAATTTCTGGGTTACCAGATATCCAAAGGAGGGATTCATGCGAATCCTAAAAAGATTGAAGCTATCACCATTTTGCGCACCCCTAGAGGGCTCAAAGATGTTCAGCAATTGGCGGGAAAACTAGTTGCCTTGGGACGATTTGTCTCTAAACTCAGCGATCGCTGCAGACCTTTCTTCAACCAAATCCACAAGAAAAAAGCCTGCAAGTGGACAGAGGAATGCCAGGAGGCATACGACTCAATCAAGCAACACTTACAAGAGTTGCCTGCACTCAAGTGCCCTAGACCAGGTGATGACCTGGTCCTCTACCTCGCCACCTCTGACAGGAGCGTCGCATCTGTCCTTATCAAGGAAGAGGCTGCCAAACAATGGCTAGTCTACTACACCAGTCACACTCTCCAGTGATACGGAAACAAGGTATCCTCCTCTCCAAAAAGCTATCTTATATCTTGTGTATGCAGAAGGAAGCTCAAGCCCTACTTCCAAGGGCACACAATCATAGTCCGAACGAACTTGCCAATTCAGATATTCCGAGGCGGCCCGAACATTCAGGGCGCCTTGCCAAATGGTGTATCGAGCTTGGTGGCTTTAACATCAACTATGAGCCCAGAAAGGCAATTAAGGGCCAGGCCCTCTCCGACTTCATTGCAGAATTCTCGGATGTTGACATCATCCCGGCCCCTGAGTAGGGCCCCACACCACAACCCATTCCGCCAGAGTGGGACATGTTCGTGGATGGCTCATCGAAACTCGGATCCCCCGCAGGGGGCGTATATCTGCGCGGACCCCTAGGTATGGAAGTATTGATATGATCATGAGGGCCTCGAATCACTCCGGATGCAAACTTGAAGATCAAAGGAGATGAAAACGCGGATCTGTACTCATCAAGAGCTGGAGCAATGTACTTCATATTGAAGCCCTTTTCAAGAGGAGAAAAATGGCTTTTGAATCACCTCAATCGGAGTTCCAGAGCTCAAGTTATTCAGAAAACAGTGAAGTTCCGCATACCCAAGGCACTCTAGCGAAGGCACTCTGGCGAAGGCACTTTGGCGAAGGCACTTTGGCGAAGGCACTTTGGCGATGGCCCCTCCGGAGAACCCCTGGCTTTGGAGAACCCCCCCTGGCCATGTGCATGATTGGTGATTTGAATATTCCCTCCATTTCCTCATAAATCCCATTTATGAAGGGAAGGGAGGAATAGTCAGTAGCCTACAATTGTCTTCCATCCATCCCTTCCATCTCTCACCTCACCCACCATAATTCAAGGGTCTTTGTCCCTTGTCACGTCACTCACCATTTACCATACCATTTTCCTTCTATATAAGGAATCATGTAACCATTGTAATACTTAGAACATACTTATAAGAAATCGAAATACTCCAAGTGAGGTTTTGGCTTTCTTGTTCTCATTTCTTGCATTCCATCTCCTTAAGTGATCCGTGCAAGAGGATCCAACATAATATCTAGTATTGTTTGAACTTGTATTCAAAAGGTGCTAGATCCCGCTTCCTTCCCCAGGCATTTTCAAGGGCATTGCCTCACCTCGTAGTGAGGAGGTTCCCTTGGCCGACTCTGTTTCCTTCGTGTTCTTCCTCTGTTTCGTTCCCCCTTTTCCGGAAACCGCCTCCATCGAGCTAGATCCGAGCTCGTGATCACTTACCCCCACCGTGATCACATCAGTTGGTATCAGAGCCAAAGCGCTTGTCGGAGGTATCATACCGTATCAGTTGTTTGTTTTCTTCAAGTAAAACCATTGCCTTCTTTCTTACACTTGAAGAAAAACGTTTTGTTGTTGTTCATGAGAAAAACCGAATCGTGTTTGTGTTTGGTTCATGTGATTAGTGTAAAGTTCATGTTGAAGTGAATAGTGTTCTTGAAGTTCATGAAAAAGGGAGTTAAATTCGGATTTGAAGAAGAAAGTATCATCTCGTGTTGACTAAGTGCAAAAGAAAGGTTGTTGGTGGAAAAGAAAATGTTGAACAAGTTCATGTGTTCTTGAGTGTTCTTGGTGTTCTTGAGCTGTTCATATGAAGTTCATATCAAACACATGTGAATAGTACTTTTGATCCAAAAATATTTTATGAACTTGAGCAAAACGTGTTTGTGATTACAAAAGACCCTTTCTAAACTCCCTACCCTACTTCTTTCAACCAACATCCACCTTAAATCATTCAAAAGCTAGTTTCAAGAAACTAGTTATCTTTCTAGAATTGCAAGTTTCGGTTTTCACTAGATATTATTGCTTGTTCCTACTTGTGTGTTTGCATTTGATCTGAAGTTGAGTGTGATCAAGTTAAGAGAACTTGTGAAAACCTTGTGTGGAGAAGCCAAGAGTGAAACCGAGTGTGTCCCTAAACACAAACAAGAGGCCAACCATACACGTAAGGAAATGAGTGGTACTGACATTATTGTTTAAGTGTGTAGGGATACAAATGGCGCGAACCCTTAAGTTTCGAGGGATGATGACCCTTTCGGGTTCGAGTCATGGGAACACCATCTTGAGGCATTCTTTGCCAAAAGTGGTGCTCATGGACTCGAGAAGCTTGACATAGCCATTGAGATGCTAAGAGGTGAAGCTTGGTATTGGTGGTGCGAATACGCCACAAAGAGAAGTGATCGAGGGTTAGAGTTCATACCGTCTTGGGACCGCTTGAAAAGTGTGATGAGGCGGCGGTATGGCACCCAAACCCCATCGCACATTTGACCCCAACCTCTACCCATCGGTCGAGACCCCGCACCTCACATAGCTCATCTCCGAGTCCCCACACTACTCCCCGTAACCACCGAAAGAAGAGCCGCACCATCAGCCCACTCCACCCCTTCTCCAAGAATGAACCCGAATCCTCCTTGTGCACTAACCCCTTTGGGAAATCTCACTCGAGAAATTAGAGCAGATTTCGAGGAACAGAGAAAAGGTTTCAAGGAGATAAGAAATGAAATTTTAACGGTGGAAGGGATTGTGAAAGAATGGAGTGAGAGTGAGAAAAAGAGAGAAAAAGAGAAAAGAAAGAAAATAGCTCCTCAGAGCCAGATGAGTGAAGAGAGTGAAGCATCCAAGCTTTCAACCGAGACCAAGGAAGGACTAACTCCTAAATCTTCTAACAATTGTAGTTCTTCTTTGATTGTGCAGGGTATTGATGACACAAGTACCTTGGGTGGTTTGCAAAAGGATGGAGAGGAGCTTCATCACCCATTCGGCCAAAATGCAGAAACTAAGCGGGAGGACACGCGGCTTGGTAGCTATACTTCTAATCCCTTAGTTTCTAATCTTGAGAATAAATTAAACCAAGTTGAGCATGTTTGCATTAATCATGAACTTGATGACTGTAGAACATGTGGTTTGTTGAACTTGGGTGATGCCTTGACGGTCCTATGCATGCTTCGGGTTATGCCTTAAACACTTTGCATTTGGACCATGCGAATGAGTGGCCTAGGCTTACATTTGACCCCGGGATTGACCTTGAGCTGTGTGTAAGGTTGAAGTGAAGAGAAAGGGCGGATTGTCCATCTCACGCCTTCAAACCATTTTTGTGAATTTTCATGTTTAAAGTTCACTAACCCCCCCTAATGTCCTCCAAGTTTGTTGCGGTATTTTAGTTTTTGTAGGATTCGCCCCATTTAGATTCGAGGACGAATCTTTTGAAGAGGAGAGAATGATATGATCATGAGGGCCTCGAATCACTCCGGATGCAAACTTGAAGATCAAAGGAGATGAAAACGCGGATCTGTACTCATCAAGAGCTGGAGCAATGTACTTCATATTGAAGCCCTTTTCAAGAGGAGAAAAATGGCTTTTGAATCACCTCAATCGGAGTTCCAGAGCTCAAGTTATTCAGAAAACAGTGAAGTTCCGCATACCCAAGGCACTCTGGCGAAGGCACTTTGGCGAAGGCACTCTGGCGAAGGCACTTTGGCGAAGGCACTTTGGCGAAGGCACTTTGGCGATGGCCCCTCCGGAGAACCCCTGGCTTTGGAGAACCCCCTGGCCATGTGCATGATTGGTGATTTGAATATTCCCTCCATTTCCTCATAAATCCCATTTATGAAGGGAAGGGAGGAATAGTCAGTAGCCTACAATTGTCTTCCATCCATCCCTTCCATCTCTCACCTCACCCACCATAATTCAAGGGTCTTTGTCCCTTGTCACGTCACTCACCATTTACCATACCATTTTCCTTCTATATAAGGAATCATGTAACCATTGTAATACTTAGAACATATTTATAAGAAATCAGAAATACTCCAAGTGAGGTTTTGGCTTTCTTGTTCTCATTTCTTGCATTCCATCTCCTTAAGTGATCCGTGCAAGAGGATCCAACATAATATCTAGTATTGTTTGAACTTGTATTCAAAAGGTGCTAGATTCCATCTTCATTCCTAGGCATTTTCAAGGGCATTGCCTCATCTCGTAGTGAGGAGGTTCCCTTGGCCGACTCTGTTCCTTATTCCTTCCTTTGTTTTCGTTTCCATTCTTTCTGGAAACCGCCTCTTTCGAGCTAGATCCGAGCGCGTGATCACTTACCCCCCCTGTGATCACATCAAGTATCCCTTCGTGTTTCTTTCCAATTTCAAGTAACTAATAATGTTGCAGAATATGAGGCCCTCATCGCGGGGCTCAAGCTCGCCATGAGTGCAGGCATTCGCCGCCTTCATGTCCACAGTGACTCGCAACTGGTGATTCACCAGGTCCAAGGGTGCGCTGAATGCAAAGACGCCACCCTGACCAAATACCTCAAATTGGTGAACGCCTTGCGGACCAACTTTGAGGAGGCCATCTTTATCCACGTTCCTCGTTCTGAGAACACCACAACAGACATGCTATCCAAGGGAAAGACTCCCTCCACCATGGCCACCCTGGCCAGCCCTTAAATTACGGAGGCTATTGATATTGCCTCACTGACAACGCAAGATCCGGTGGAAGACTAGAGAGACCCTATTATCGCTGATGTGATCACGGGGGGGGGTAAGTGATCACGAGCTCGGATCTAGCTCGAAGGAGGCGGTTTCCAGCAAGAAAGGGAAACGAAACAGGGGAAGAACACAAAGGAAACAAAGTCGGCCAAGGGAACCTCCTCACTACGAGGTGAGGCAATGCCCTTGAAAATGCCTGGGGAAGGAAAATGGGACCTAGAACCTTTTGACTACGAGATCAAACAATGCTAGGTATTATATTGGATCCTCTTGCAATGGATCACTAATGGATTGGTGGAGCAAGATTTGAGACCCACGAAGAACAATATGCGTACTTCCGCAAATATGTGTTCTTACAAAATGAGTTCCCCTAATACTTAGGTTACAACCTCCTTTTATAGAAGGAGAAGGAAAGAAGTAAATAATAAAGGATGTCTTGACAAGGGAACAGCTTCCTGGATCTATGGTAGGCGAAATGAGAGGTGGCAGCGGATGTGACATTGTAGGCTACCTGCTTTGCGGCTCCCATTTCCCCATGAATTGCTTTCGGCGGGAAAAGGGAAGAAGAGGGCCTCTGCACAAGTTGAAGGGTTCGCCTGACTTGCGTATGGAGACCCTTTCTGCTTGGCGAACACCTGGGCTTCGCTTGCTTCTGGAAATGAGGCACAGGGTCTTCGCCAACGACCATGGGGGTCGCAAAGAGCCACGGCCTCGCAAATGGTCTTGAGTCCGCCAAAAGGACTATGGGTTCGCCAGGGTCAATGGGCTCGCCAATAGCCACGGGTTCGCCGTTGGGGCTTGACTTCGCCAAAGGCCAAGGGTTCGCCAATAGGGCATGGGTGCGCCAAGAACATTGCGACCACGGACTTGCCTTGGGGCCTCGCCGGTGCCCAGAGTGTGGCTTCCTCCTCATCCGAGCCTTCGCCAAGGGCCCTTTAGACCCTCTGGAGGAAAGGTCGCGCCTTGCCACAAAAATGGGGCTGATGTCCACATCATACCCTCCCTCTTCAGAAGAATCCGTCCTCGGATTCATAAGGAAATTATCCCTACAAATCTTAAGACACCACAACAAACTTGAAGAAGCATCAAGGGTTAGTGAACTAAAGTCAAGTGGATGTGCCCATATCAAAAATGGGATTGTAAAGATCCTAATATGTATTATGTGCAGCGACAAAAGTCTAAATGAATTTATGATATACTTCCAATCATTTAGATAAAGGGGCATAATGTGGGGATGCCCTCGACTTACTATATACATGGCTAGGTGATGGGCATTCTTATACCCAAAACATATGGTACCTAGCTCATGGGTAGCAAACAAGGAAGCACCAAGTTGGGGCAAGATGAACAATCCGTTCTTTCTTGCTCCCGTGCCTTGAAAGCACACAAGGGCCTTATGTCCAAAGTCTTCCTTATGGCCGAAAATAAATTTAACAAAATAGCATGCACTTTCAACATGATTTTCAAAACTAGGATTCATGGCATGCTCATTTCCAAACAAGTTATTTTTACATGTGCCGGGGTCATGTATGAACCTTACCCTGGCAAGTTTCCCTATCATTCGCAACATGCATAACCCATCCATTTGCATCGCATAGACTCGGGTGGGTTCATCCGTTTTAGTGCAGCGCATGACCATGGTTCCATCAATATTCTCATAAAAAATGTATGAGTGCTTCCTAGCTAAAGTAGGCATGCACATGACAGCTTTAGCATAAATCATTTCATGGTCACAAAATTGCATAGTCTCATCACTAGGAGGAAATGGTATGTTACCTCTCCCCAAGTTAGGGAGGAGGCTCTGCTCCGACACCGAGGCGTCTTCTTCCTCTTGCAAACACCCCAAAGTTTCTTTGTCATCATTTCCTGGCATATTCAAAGAAGAACTACAATCATTAGAAGATTCAAGCGTTAGTCCTTCATTGATTTCGGTTGAAAGTTGGGGTGCTTCACTCTGGGTTTTGAAGAGCCTTTTTCTTTCTTTTCTCTTTCTCTCTTTTCCTCTCACTCTCACACCATTCCTTCATAAGATCTCCCACTTGTGAGACTTCCTTTCTTATCTCCTTTAAATCTTTTTCCATCTCCTCGAAATCTGCTCTAATTTCTTGAGTGAGATTTCTCAAAGGGATTGGTTCACAAGGAGGGTTTGGGTACGCTTTTGGAGAAGGGGGTGAGCAGGCTCTTGAAGGTGTGGCAGTCCTTCGGGTGTGATAGTGGGGTCGGATGTGGGACACCGAAATGAGCTATGAGTGGTGGGGGTCACGATCTGTGGGTAGAGGCTGGGGCCAAGTGGGCGATGGGGTTTGGGTGCCATACCGCCGCCTCATCACGCTTTTCAAGCGGTCCCAAGAGGGTATGAACTCTAACCCTCGATCACTTCTCTTTGTGGCGTATTCACACCACCAATACCAGGCTTCGCCTCTTAGCAGCTCGAGCGCTATGTCAAGCTTTTCAAGTTCGTGAACACCTCTCTTAGCAAAGAATGCCTCAAGGTGGTGTTCCCATGATTCAAACCCGAAAAGGTCATCATTCCCTCGAAACTTAAGGGTTCGCGCCATTGTATACCTACACACTTAGACAATAATGTCAGTACCACTCATTTCCTCACGTGTATGGTTGGCCTCTCGTTTGTGTTTAGGGACACACTCGCACCACTTCTCTCTCGTGTTTAGAACACAACGGTTCTTTCAAGCCTCAAAACTTACCACCAATCTCGATTAAGATCAAATGCGAACATGCAAAGAATATCCAATGAAATCTTAGCAATATCCAAAACAAGTAAAGCACAAAGTTCTAGTTACTTGAAACTAGCTTTGAGAGTTTAAGGTGAGATGGGGGTTGAAAGAAGTAAGGTATGTATGAGAGAAGGCTCTTTTATCCACACAAACACTTTTGTTCAAGTTCCTCAAATATTTTCGGATCAAATCACTGCTCGGATGTGTTTTGATATGAACACTCAAGAACACTCAAGAACACTCAAACTTTTTCTTTCTTCAAATGTTCTTTTTGTGCACAACCACAACAACTTTTCTTCTCTTTTCAACTTCCAATCCAAAAATGTTTCTTTCTTTACTCAACTTCAATAAACAACATCCAAATATGAGCTTTGCTCGAATCACATGAACCACGCACAAACACAATTCGGTTTTCTTATGAACAACAACAAAAACGTTTTTCTTCAAGTATAAGAAAGAAGGCAATGGTTTTACTTGAAGAAAACAAACAACTGATACGGTACGATACCTCCGACAAGCGCTTTGGCTCTGATACCAACTGATGTGATCACGGGGGGGAGTGATCACGAGCTCGGATCTAGCTCGAAGGAGGCGGTTTCCAGCAAGAAAGGGAAACGAAACAGAGGAAGAACACAAAGGAAACAAAGTCGGCCAAGGGAACCTCCTCACTACGAGGTGAGGCAATGCCCTTGAAAATGCCTGGGGAAGGAAAATGGGACCTAGAACCTTTTGACTACGAGATCAAACAATGCTAGGTATTATATTGGATCCTCTTGCAATGGATCACTAATGGATTGGTGGAGCAAGATTTGAGACCCACGAAGAACAATATGCGTACTTCCGCAAATATGTGTTCTTACAAAATGAGTTCTACCTAATACTTAGGTTACAACCTCCTTTTATAGAAGGAGAAAGAAAGAAGTAAATAATAAAGGATGTCTTGACAAGGGAACAGCTTCCTGGATCTATGGTAGGCGAAATGAGAGGTGGCAGCGGATGTGACATTGTAGGCTACTGCTTTGCGGCTCCCATTTCCCCATGAATTGCTTTCGGCGGGAAAAGGGAAGAAGAGGGCCTCTGCACAAGTTGAAGGGTTCGCCTGACTTGCGTATGGAGACCCTTTCTGCTTGGCGAACACCTGGGCTTCGCTTGCTTCTGGAAATGAGGCACAGGGTCTTCGCCAACGACCATGGGGGTCGCAAAGAGCCACGGCCTCGCAAATGGTCTTGAGTCCGCCAAAAGGACTATGGGTTCGCCAGGGTCAATGGGCTCGCCAATAGCCACGGGTTCGCCGTTGGGGCTTGACTTCGCCAAAGGCCAAGGGTTCGCCAATAGGGCATGGGTGCGCCAAGAACATTGCGACCACGGACTTGCCTTGGGGCCTCGCCGGTGCCCAGAGTGTGGCTTCCTCCTCATCCGAGCCTTCGCCAAGGGCCCTTTAGACCCTCTGGAGGAAAGGTCGCGCCTTGCCACAAAAATGGGGCTGATGTCCACATCACCCTATTATCGCTGAGCTACCTCGAGGGCACTCTGCCTTGGATACTCTCCACCAAGGCAACTGTGGCGCACACATTGCTGCGGAGGCACTTGCCCACAAAGCCCTTCGTCAAGGGTACTACTGGCCTACCTTGAAAAAGGACGCCGCTGCACTGGTCAAAACATGCCACCAGTGCCAGATCAATTCTCGCATCCAACGACTGCCATCTACGGAATCTCCAAAGACCGACAAACCCAAGACTTTGCCTGTGGGGCCTTGACCTCATTGGTCCGATGCCGATCGCTCCAGGTCAGTACCGCTTCTGTGTGGTTGCAGTTGATTATTTTTCTAAATGGATCGAAGTAGAACCCCTGGTCTCCATCACTTCTGCTAAGATCATCAAATTCCTGTGGAAAAATCTCGTCTGCCGGTGCCCTCGTGCTATTATTACGTATAATGGCACTCTGGTTTACCACAGCGTCCAACAATGGGCCCAGGACAACAATGTCCGCATGCTTTTCGCCCCAGTGGCCCACCCCCAGTCTAATGGGCAGGTTGAGGTCACCAACCGCACCCTCAAGGAGGGCCTCGAGAAGCGCCTTGAGGGGGCCAAAGGTCGCTGAGTAGAAGAACTCCCAAGTGTCATGTGGGACTACCGCACCACAACGCGAACCCCAACAGGCGAAACGCCTTTCTCTCTGGTATATGGCGCTGACGCGCTTCTGCCTATTGAGGCAGACCTCCCAACGATCCGCATGCCAAACTCGACTTAATCGAGGAATTGCGCGAGGGCGCTCGCCTTCGCATGTTCGCCCTCAAACAGAGGCTCAGTCTTCACCACAATGCCAGGGTAAAACCCAAAGCACTACAACAAGGGGGCCTTACATTGTTCATAAACAAGTCCGCCCAGGAGTCTATGAACTACAAGACCATGATGGTCGTCTTCTTCCCCGCAACTTTCATGCGGATGACTTACGCCCATACTACGTGTAAGTCCTCAGTCTTACGTCTTCAAATTCAATAAAATACATGTGTATTCCTCCCTCTCTTGCAGTATTACGTGGCATTATAGATGCCCTCTCAAATCGCCCTCTGCACCCGACCGGTCAGACTGGCCACTCACCTAAATCACGGTATCAGGCCTTGTCAGGTCTCGCTCGCGCACCCACACAAAGGGTAGCCCCCTGCGGTCGCGCCAGGTACTTGCGGGTCTCATCCCCAACTGACATTCAACTCGCCCCGCCCCAAGGGTAACCCCTTTGCGTTGTGGAAGGGTAGCCCCCTTTTGGCTCCTTCAGGGAGGTCTATGTGTAAGTCGCCCTCGCGCGCCACAGCAGACCTTCGGCACGGACTCCTCCAAACAGGTAGTTGCGGGTCTCATCCTCAACTGACCTTCAACTCGCCCCTCCCCAAGGGTAACCCCCTTGCGCTGCGGAAGGGTAGCCCCCTTTTGGCTCCTTCAGGGAGGTCTATGTGTGAGCCTTCGCCACTGTGAGGGCAGCCTTGGTTTCTGCCTCCAAAGATCCCTTTAAGATTCGAGGACGAATCTTTTTAAGAGGGAGGGATTGATGTGATCATGAGATCCGCAAGCAACAACAAAGTGTACCAGACGAAGAGGCAGGCGAATGAAGCTCGGAGCAACTCCGTGGCGAGGAGGTTCATAGGCTCAGGCGGCCTTATCCATGGTTCGGGCGATCACCTGACCAGGATAAGTCAACGCCTCTATGCGAGGACTCCTCAAGAGGCCTCAAGGCAAAGGCAAGGCTTCCCAAGCGATGACATCCGGGCAATGGCGAAGCCCCTCAGGCGAAGCCATTCCTGAGGAACCTCAAGGCAGACTGGACTTCATCATGCGAAGGCACCTAGGCGTTGGCGAGGCCCTTTGGCAAAGCCGCCTGTGCAGGGCGAGGCTAGGCTTCTTAAGCAAAGGCATCTCGGCGATGGCAAAGTCTTCAGGCGAAGCCATTTCTGAGAAATCTCACGGTGAAGCCCTCAAGCAAGAAACTCCAAAGTACAGACTTCAAAGTGAAGGTAAAGTCTTCTTCGCGAAGCCTCCAGGAGAAGGTGAGGCCTTTTTGCGAAGCCATCTCCGCGAAGCTTCCGGGTGAAGGCGAAGCCTTCAGTGCGAGGCCTTCCAGTTCAGACGAAGCCCTGAAACGAAGCCGCCTATGCTCAAATAATGCAACCGACCACTTCCAACCACTCCATCCCATCCGGAACACTCCCTCCTTTAAAGCAGACACTTGGGAGTTCAAATACTTACCTTTTACTTTAGCTTTTACCTTTTTACCTTTTTAGGATAGCATGCCTGTTTAGGCACTTTATGCTTTTGGCATGTCTGCGCATGTGTCAGAGTCTATTCCCTGCTCTTCTATAAAAGGAAAAATAGACTCTTTTTGTAACCTAGAACATATGTAAAGCTTAAGAAGGACAATTCCTTAAGCCCGGTTCTCACCCCCCCTGCTATTTTCCGCCATCCCCCTTGATAGATTAATATCATCAAGTTTAATATCTAGTATTGCTTAATCTCGTAGTTAAGAGGTGCTAGATCTTCCATCCTCCCCAGGCTTATCGCAGATATTGCCCAACCTCGTAGTTGGGAGGTGTCTGTGGCTGAATCTATCCCTTCCCTGTTAGTCGACTCCTTCAAGCTAGATCTGCGCTTCCGCACGATGATATGAACCTTCAATGATTCACAATTGGGAGGATCTAGCTTGTTGAGAAAGTGATAATGTAAGGCTGGCCTTCACCACCTCCAAGCTATTTTCGGCTTGGCAATGGAGAAGATAATGCCGGAGTGTAGATGGTTCTAGCACCTTTCTACTCTAAGATAGAACAATACTAGAAATAAAGTTTGAAACCACTTTGATGGAATCAAGGGGAGGGCGGAAATAGCAAACAAGGAGAACAAAAGCTTTGGAGAAGAAAAGCTCACAAATGCTTCAATTGAGTTCGAGTTGAGAAGTGGAACAAGAGGCCCTATTTATAGTGTTAGGGGCGCCTAGGGTTACAAGAAAAGAGCCTAGAATGTTCCTAGAATATGCTTAGAATATGCCTAGAATATGCCATCCTAAAGATACTATTTCCAAAAATAAGAATTGTGTGATTTCCAAGCAAGATCTTCAAGATATGATGCTCCACAATATAAGGACCTTCCAAAAGCTTCTCAACTTGTTCTCCAAGCTAAAAGAGGCGCCACTTTTTAAGGAGAAGAGTGGGCCTTGGCTAAAATAGGCCCAATGCTCTTGTTATTGGTCTTAGACTTGATATAAAGTGCTCAAACTCCAAGCCTTGTCCTCCAACATTTGTTCCTTGTTCAAATATAGCCCTAAAGCTTCAATTTTGTCTTTTGCAACTTGAACTTCCACTTCTTGATCCACTCTTTCTGCCATTGCTCCCATGAAGAGGCCCAATGCTTCTCTAGTCTTCTTTGCCCTAGCCCTTGTCATAGGTCCACCAATGTTGTGTAAAGGGCTAGGGGTTGATCTTGTGGGCTTGAGTTCTTGCTCCTTTTGAGTCATGGAGCTTGGATTCATATCATCCCCTCCTTCTTGGAAAGAATCCGACCTCGGATTCACATCTTCAATATCACCTACAAATGGAGCAAGATCACACACATTAAAAGTAGCATGGACATTGTAAGAACCATCAGAAGGTAAGTCCAAAACATAGGCATTCTCCCCTATTTTGTTAATGATCTAAAAAGGTCCATCTCCTCGGGGTGCAAGCTTATTCTTTCTAGCCTGTGGGAATCTTTCTTTTCGAAGGTGTAACCACACCCAATCTCCAATGTCATAGCTCATCATTCGCCTTCCTTTGTTTGCCTTCCTAGCATAAGCCTCATTGGCCTTCTCAAGCTGCTTTTGTACCTTAGCATGCAACTCCTTCATTATATCAGCCTTCTTCCTGCCATCTATATCAACAACATCATCTCGAGGCAAAGCAATCAGATCTAGAGGGGTTAGGGGGTTGAAACCATAAACTACTTCAAAGGGACTATGTGCGAGAAGTATGAAAGCTCTGTTATATGCAAACTCCACATGAGGCAAACACTTCTCCCATTCTTTCAAGTTCTTTTTAAGAATTGTTCTAAGTATTGTGGTGAGAGTCCTATTAGTTACTTCGGTCGACCATCACCGAGGGTGACTAGAAGTAGAGAAAACCAAACTAGTACCTAGTCTAGACCAAAGTGTTTTCCAGAAATGACTCAAGAACCTAGAATCTCTATCACTCACAATTGACCTAGGTATGCCATGGTACTTCACAATATTCTTAAAGAACAAATCTGCTACATGAGTAGCATCATCGCTTTATGACAAGGGATGAAGTGTGCCATCTTAGAAAACCTATCAACCACTACAAAAATGGCATCATGACTATGAGATGTCCTAGGCAATCCACTAATAAAATCCATGCTAATATCAACCCATGGAAGAGTAGGAACAGGGAGAGGAGTGTACTTCCCTCTTGGTTGGAGTTTGGACTTTGCCTTCTTGCATTTCACACACCTTTCACAAACTTTGGAGACATCTTTCTTGAGATGTGGCCAATGAAAGTTCTCCCTGACAATCTCATAGGTCTTCTGAACGCCGAAATGTCCCATCAATCCTCCACTATGTGCCTCTTGGACAATGACTTCCCTCATGGAGCACCTTGGTATGCACAACCTTTTCAACTTAAACAAATAGCCATCAAATATATAGTAGCCATCTAGGCCACCTTGAGCACAAGCATCATAAATCATACCAAAGTCAACATCACCTTTGTACATTTCTCTAATGCATTCAAAACCTATCACCTTAGCATCAAGAGAAACAAACAAGGCATATCTCATGGGATAAAGCATCAGCAACAACATTCTCTTTTCCTTTTTATACTTAATCACATAAGGAAAGGATTCTATGAACTCAATCCATTTTGCATGCCTTTTATTCAAATTTCCCTGCCCATGGATATACTTAAGAGAATGGTGATCCGTATGAACAACAAATTCCTTAGGCAATAAATAATGAGACCAAACCTCTAAAGCACGAACTAAGGCATACAATTCCTTATCATAAGTAGAGTAATTCAAAGTAGCACCACTCAATTTCTCACTAAAATAGGCAATGGGCTACCCTCTTGATGCAACACAAAGACCAATACCCACACCACTTGCATCACACTCAATTTCAAACAGTTTATCAAAATTAGGCAAAGCAAGAAAAGGGGCACTCATCAGACTAGTTTTAAGCTCATCAAATGTACTATGTTGGGCCTCTCCCCACACAAAGGGTGCATTCTTTTTAGACAGCTCATGTAAGGGGGCGGCTATGGAGGAGAAATCCTTCACAAATCTCCTATAGAAACTAGCCAAGCCATGGAAGGATCTCACTTCAGTAAGGTTCTTAGGAGTTGGCCACTCCTTGATTGCCTTAACCTTGGCATCATCCACCCTTATTCCTACACCACTAACAACATATCCCAGAAAGTTTACCTCCTTAGCACAAAACACACACTTCTCCATTTTAGCATACAAGCTTTGTTGTCTAAGTGTTTCAAACAAAATTCTTAAGTGCTCAACATGCTCATCAAGTGTGGGTGAATACACTAAGATGTCATCGAAGTAAACAACAACAAACTTTCCAATCAAATCACGCAAGACATGGTGCATAAGTCTCATGAAAGTGCTTGGTGCGTTAGACAACCCAAAGGGCATCACTAACCACTCATATAACCCCAACTTGGTTTTAAAAGCGCTTTTCCATTCATCCCCATCTTTCATCCTAATTTGATGATAGCCAGATTTTAAATCTACTTTAGAGAAGAAACAAGCACCAGATAGTTCATCAAGCAAATCATCAAGTCTAGGAATAGGATGTCGATACTTTACGGTGATCTTGTTGATGGGTCTACAGTCCATGCACATTCGCCATGTTCCATCGACTTTGGCACTAACAAGACAGAATGAAGACAAGGAGACAAGCTCTCCCGAATGTAGCCCTTGGCTAGAAGTTCCTCCACTTGTGCTTGAATTTCCTTGAATTCTGTTGGATTGGTCCTATAGGCGGCTCTATTTGGCAGAGGTGCTCCCGGGACTAGGTCAATCTGGTGTTCAATGCCTCGATAGGGAGGCAACCCTTTGGGTTCCTCAAAGATGTCCTTGAATTACTGCAATGCTAAAGACACACATTCAGGAAGAGAAGATATGTGAGCGTTAGTTAACAAAGTATGGTGGGGGACAAGGAGAAAACAAGTCTTTCGGCCAAGTAAAGCTTTCTTTATGTCTTTTTCTTTGGCCATGGAGGGTGAGCTCTCTTGTTTTCTCTCAATCTTACTCTTTTCTCTTGGATCACTCACTCTCTGGTTTTCTCTTAAGGTTCCTTGAACCTTCTCACCATCTTCTCTCTTCTCACTACTCTCACCTTTCTTTGTCCTCTCAGCCTCACTTGCCAAGTGCAATTGATCTTGAAGGGCTTGAGTTGGGGACAAGGGTAGAAGAGTGTAGGCTCGGCCTAGGTGAGTGAGAGCATATTTGTTGGCGGCGCCATAATGGATTGCTTCTCTATCGAATTGCCATGGCCTCCCAAGAAGTATGTGAGTAGCTTGCATTCTTACCACATCACACAAGACCTTATCTTCATATTTACCAATCTTCAAAGGTACCTCAACTTGCTTCAAGACCTTCACATGGGCTCTGTCATCAACCCATTGGAGTGAGTAGGGGTTTGGATGCTTGGTGGTCTTGAGACCCAACTTCTCTACCATGCTCTCACTAGCAGCATTCACACAACTCCCGCTATCAATGATGAGGCTACAAAGTTGGCCATTTACTACAGCCCTGGATTGAAACAAGTTCTCTCTTTGTGAAGTTTCGTTACCTTGGGTGTAGATTGCAGCACTCTCTTGGTGACAAGTATGAGACCTTCTGGGGTCTCTCTCCTTCACTTTCTTCATTGTTGTCCATAATGGTAGCTTCTTCCTCATCTTCACTTGATAGCTCTCCATTTGGCCTTACCACCATCACCTTCTTGTTGGGACACTCAAAGGCATAGTGGCCCTTGCCTCCACACTTGAAGCATTCTATGGTTCTTGTGTGCTGGGTTGGAGGATTAGGTCTATGGTTGGGGTTTGGCTTTGGATTGGGTTTTTCTGGTGGAGGAGGGTTTCTTGAAGGATAGTTTCTTGTAGGTAGAGGTGGAGTAGGCTTGATGGATGAGTTTGGCCGAGACCAAGGTATTTTGTTGGAGGTTTGTGAGGGAGTGGGGTAGGATGTGCTCTTCTTCAGTTGTCTCTCCACTCTAATGGCTTTGTGGACCAACTCCAAGTAGTTCCTGTAATCACAAAGTTCCACCGTCTTTGCAATATCATTTCTCAAGCCATACACAAACCTGGCCATCTTGGCTTCTTCACCTTCTCGTATGTTGGCTCTCATTAGTGCACTCTCCATGTCCTTTTGGTAGTCTTCCACGGATCTGTTACCCTGCCCTAGGAGTTGTAACTTCTGGCAGAATTCTCTATCATAGTAAGGGGGCACAAATCTGTTTCTCATCACAGCTTTGAGTTGCTCCCATGAATCAATGGGTTGCATGTTGCACCGAGCTCTCTCCATATTGGTTTGCTCCCACCATGTGAGTGCATAACCGTAAAATTCAATCACCGCCACTTGAGCCTAAGATCATCAAGATAACCCAAACAATCAAAGATCATGTCAGTTTTCCTTACCCATTCCAAGAACTCTTCTCGGGTCACTTCGCCAAAGAAAGGGGCGACTTGAAGCTTCACATTTTTGAGGGCTTGATGTTCTTGGTTTGGCACCCTCCTTCTTGGAATTCTGTTTCTCTGTTGGGGCAAGTCATCCCATTCTTCTTCTTCTTCATGCCACCTTCTTCTTTGTCCTTGGGCTAGAGGCTCCCCATAGTAGTCTTGATTTGGATCGAAGACGTGGGTGAAAGGGGGTTCTCCACCAAGGTTGTTTTGAGGAGGTGGTTGGAAGTGGTTTTGAGATGAAGGTTGAAAATTGGTGGTAGAGTTTTGGTTAGGATTACCTTGAGGAGGTGGAGTGGGATGGATAACCTCTGGAATGTGTGTCTTGCTTCCTTCTGGCTGCTTGCCTTGAGCTATTTCCAACTGCTTTACCTTCTCATTGGTAGTTCCTAGTGTTAGCTTCATCTCCCTGATCTCCCGTGTGAGTGTCTGAAGAGCTTCATACAAGGGCAATTGGCTGGCATGTGGAGGAGTAGTGTCAGATGACTCCATTACTTCAAGTAACAAAGTGTTTACTCTCTATCTCACTTGTGTTTCACTCAATTGGCTTTTTTCTTGATGTTTCTCTCTTGCCTTTTACCACTCAAGCTCCTTGCTCAAATTCTCCAAGGATGCTTCAATCACCCAAACTTCCCGACTCAAAGGTTGGCAACAAAGTGAGCACAAACCAAATTTTCAAGTAGAATTCAAAACTAGAGTAAGAAAACCACTAGTTACTTTTTGACTTGGGTGAAAAGTGTTTAAGGTGGATGGGGGTCGAAATAAAAAAAAGGTTGGGGATTTGAAAAGGGCTTTTTTTTTCAAAAGATTGGTGGTGCACCTTACAAATTCCACAAACTCTTGCTTGTTTTGGTGCCAAGTTTTGCAGATAACCAACACTCCTATTTTCTGATTTTCTTTTGATCTTTGAGATCACTTGCAACAATTTTCAAAGTACTTGGCTTTTACCAATTTTGTTTTTCTCCTTTGTTTTGTAAATTGGTGAAAACTTGTACACCACAAATACGAGATGGAATCTAGCAAAAAACCAAGTGTTCTTACTAGATTCAAGATGAGAAAGGTAGAAGATTAATTTTCCAACAACTTTCAACCAAAACACAAGGGGTTTCAAAAATGGTTGAAAGTAGAGATGAACTTGGAGAAGAAAACGAAATTAAAATTCTCAACAAGGCACCTCAAGCTCGATACCACTTGATATGAACCTTCAATGATTCACAATTGGGAGGATCTAGCTTGTTGAGAAAGTGATAATGTAAGGCTGGCCTTCACCACCTCCAAGCTATTTTCGGCTTGGCAATGGAGAAGATAATGCCGGGTGTAGATGGTTCTAGCACCTTTCTACTCTAAGATAGAACAATACTAGAAATAAAGTTTGAAACCACTTTGATGGAATCAAGGGGGGCGGAAATAGCAAACAAGGAGAACAAAAGCTTTGGAGAAGAAAAGCTCACAAATGCTTCAATTGAGTTCGAGTTGAGAAGTGGAACAAGAGGCCCTATTTATAGTGTTAGGGGCGCCTAGGGTTACAAGAAAAGAGCCTAGAATGTTCCTAGAATATGCTTAGAATATGCCTAGAATATGCCATCCTAAAGATACTATTTCCAAAAATAAGAATTGTGTGATTTCCAAGCAAGATCTTCAAGATATGATGCTCCACAATATAAGGACCTTCCAAAAGCTTCTCAACTTGTTCTCCAAGCTAAAAGAGGCGCCACTTTTTAAGGAGAAGAGTGGGCCTTGGCTAAAATAGGCCCAATGCTCTTGTTATTGGTCTTAGACTTGATATAAAGTGCTCAAACTCCAAGCCTTGTCCTCCAACATTTGTTCCTTGTTCAAATATAGCCCTAAAGCTTCAATTTTGTCTTTTGCAACTTGAACTTCCACTTCTTGATCCACTCTTTCTGCCATTGCTCCCATGAAGAGGCCCAATGCTTCTCTAGTCTTCTTTGCCCTAGCCCTTGTCATAGGTCCACCAATGTTGTGTAAAGGGCTAGGGGTTGATCTTGTGGGCTTGAGTTCTTGCTCCTTTTGAGTCATGGAGCTTGGATTCATATCAGTTTGCCTGCCACTTGCTCCACTAGGAGATACACCACTTGGTCATCTGATGTTACACCCACCCCGACCTTCTGTAACTTTCCGGCGAGTGTCGACCAGAATTGCGAATTTTGTAAATTATCGGAATAACATTGGGTTATGATAATTTATTAGAATTCTTTGTTTGGATGTGATTTTGGTGTTGTTTATAAGTGTTACAAGTGTCGGACGATTTTCGGTGATAACTGTTAATTTTGGAAAAAATTCGAAATTCCAAAAGTCTGGTTTGACCAGTGTTCAGTCAAACATTTTTAGTAAATTTTACAGAAATCCAAAGTGATATCTGTAAATTTCTACTTAAACTAGACACACAGGGCTACCTTCATGTAAATTTTCATGATTTTAGGGCTGGTGGTCTGGTGAAGTTTGTTTTTTACAAGTTGGTACAAAATCTGCCAAGTGTAAAATGGAGTAGGTTGAAGAAGAATGGGGTTGGGCTATCTTTGGGCTGCCGAAAATTCTTCGGATTTAAGCCCATTTGAGACTTCTATTTTTCAGATTTTGATAGCCCAATTATTTTGTTTTTATGGGGAAAGGGATTAAAAGGAAAGAAATAGGAAGAAAAGGAAGCAATAATGGAAGATGGAGTAGAAACCCTACCTTATGCCCATACCTCTCGTACACATTCACCATGCTTGTGTCATAATCACACATCTCTCTCTTTCGTCTCCATTTGGCCGAATTCTCTCTCATTTTTTGGCTAATATCTCATTTTCATTTCTTTCCCAAAATTCAAGTCTTGAAAATTGAAAGAAAGCTCTCTCTCTCTTCTCTCTCTCTCCTCATGAACTTTGCTTGTGTTCTTGAGTGTTCTTCACTAATCAAGAACTAATCGTCTTCACTAATCAAGGAAGATTAAGCAAGGTAATGGTGTTTGTTCATCACTAATCAAAGATGATTAGTGTTGAACTTCAAACACTAATTCTTTCCTTCTTTTCTTGTCAAGGCCGATTTTAGAGGAGCTTCTTGGAAGGGATTTTCTTCAAATGTTCATCAAGGATCAAGTGTACAAACATCAAGTTCTTGAAGATATCTAAGTGGTAAGGACACTACTTAGTTGTGTGTTTAAGTTCTATGGAAAAGAACTTTGAAAATAACCAATCTTTCCCTCTTTTTTTAGGTTGGCCGAAATTTTGAGAAGAGATTTGGACAATCTCTCAAGTCATCTTGCAAAGGTAAGGTGATCTTTGAGTTTATGGAAAGATTTGGAAGCATGTTCATGAAGAAAGTATGTTGTGTTGAGTTGAGCATGAGAAAGCATGAGTTTCTTGTTGATCTACTTAGGGCCGAAAATAAGCTTGTGTGATTGATGATGTTTTGTTGAAGATTTAAGTGTTAAAGTGTTGAAAAATGGAAGTATATAAAGGTTTATGCATGAAAGTGTTAAGTTTTAAAGTTTGGGTGAAGATTGGAAGGAAAACCGAAAATCAAGGATTTGGAAGAAAATTATGTTTGCTGTGATCACGGGGGTTGTAATTAAGAATAAGTGATCACGAGCTCGGATCTAGCTCGAAGGAGGCGGTTTCCAGCAAGAATGGAAACGAAGAACAGAGGAAGAACACGAAGGAAACAGAGTCGGCCAAGGGAACCTCCTCACTACGAGGTGAGGCAATGCCCTTGAAAATGCCTGGGGAAGGAAGCGGGATCTAGCACCTTTTGAATACAAGTTCAAACAATACTAGATATTATGTTGGATCCTCTTGCACGGATCACTTAAGGAGATGGAATGCAAGAAATGAGAACAAGAAAGCCAAAACCTCACTTGGAGTATTTCTGATTTCTTATAAATATGTTCTACCTTTACAATGGTTACAAGCTGCCTTATATAGAAGAAACGGTAAAGGAAAGTAAAAGAATGACTGGACAAGGGAACCAGCTTCCTGGTTCTATGGTAGGCGAAATGAGAGGTGGCAGACGAGGTGACAGCATAGGCCGTGTAGACCACCTGCTTTAGCGGCTCCCAATTCCCCAGGAATTGTAGTTGGCGGGAAAAGGGAGAAAGAGGACCTCTGCTCAAGTTGAAGGGTTCGCCCGACTTACGTATGGAGGCCTCCTCGCTTGGCGAACACCTGTGCTTCGCTTGTGTCTGGAAGTGTTGCGCAGGGTCTTCGCCAAGGACCTTGGGTTCGCCAATGACCATGGCTTCGCCAAAGGCCAAGGGTTCGCCAATGGGGCCTGGGTTCGCCAAGATTCTTGCGAACACGATTCTGCCTTTGGGGCTTCGCCGACGCCTAGAATGCCACTTCTTCTTTGTCCATGCCTTCGCCAAGGGTCCTTTAGACCCTCCGGAGGAATGGTTGCCTCTTAACTCACAAATAGGGGTGATGTCCACATCATACCCTCCTCTTCGAAGAATCCGTCCTCGGATTCATAAAGAATTTGTCCCTACAAATCTTAAGACACCACAATAAACTTGAAGAGGCATTAAGGGTTAGTGGACTAAAACTGTAAACATGAAAATCACAAAAATGGTTTGAAGGCGTGAGATGGACAATCCGCCCTTTCTCTTCACTTCAACCTTACACACAGCTCAAGGTCAATCCCGGGGTCAAATGTAAGCCTAGGCCACTCATTCGCATGGTCCAAATGCAAAGTGTTTAAGGCATAACCCGAAGCATGCATAGGACCGTCCAAGGCAGCACCCAAGTTCAACAAACCACATGTTCTACAGTCATCAAGTTCATGATTAATGCAAACATGCTCAACTTGGTTTAATTTATTCTCAAGATTAGAAACTAAGGGATTAGAAGTATAGCTACCAAGCCGCGTGTCCTCCCGCTTAGTTTCTGCATTTTGGCCGAATGGGTGATGAAGCTCCTCTCCATCCTTTTGCAAACCACCCAAGGTACTTGTGTCATCAATACCCTGCACAATCAAAGAAGAACTACAATTGTTAGAAGATTTAGGAGTTAGTCCTTCCTTGGTCTCGGTTGAAAGCTTGGATGCTTCACTCTCTTCACTCATCCGCTCGAGGAGCTATTTTCTTTCTTTTCTCTTTTTCTCACTCTCACTCCATTCTTTCACAATCCCTTCCACTGTTAAAATTTCATTTCTTATCTCCTTGAAACCTTTTCTCAGTTCCTCGAAATCTGCTCTAATTTCTCGAGTGAGATTTCCCAAAGGGGTTAGTGCACAAGGAGGATTCGGGTTCATTCTTGGAGAAGGGGTGGAGTGGGCTGATGGTGCGGCTCTTCTTTCGGTGGTTACAGGGGAGTAGTGTGGGGACTCGGAGATGAGCTATGTGAGGTGCGGTGGTCTCGACCGATGGGTAGAGGTTGGGGTCAAATGTGCGATGGGGTTTGGGTGCCATACCGCCGCCTCATCACACTTTTCAAGCGGTCCCAAGACGGTATGAACTCTAACCCTCGATCACTTCTCTTTGTGGCGTATTCGCACCACCAATACCAAGCTTCACCTCTTAGCATCTCAATGGCTATGTCAAGCTTCTCGAGTCCATGAGCACCACTTTTGGCAAAGAATGCCTCAAGATGGTGTTCCCATGACTCGAACCCGAAAGGGTCATCATCCCCTCGAAACTTAAGGGTTCGCGCCATTTGTATCCCTACACACTTAAACAATAATGTCAGTACCACTCATTTCCTTACGTGTATGGTTGGCCTCTTGTTTGTGTTTAGGGACACACTCGGTTTCACTCTTGGCTTCTCCACACAAGGTTTTCACAAGTTCTCTTAACTTGATCACACTCAACTTCAGATCAAATGCAAACACACAAGTAGGAACAAGCAATAATATCTAGTGAAAACCGAAACTTGCAATTCTAGAAAGATAACTAGTTTCTTGAAACTAGCTTTTGAATGATTTAAGGTGGATGTTGGTTGAAAGAAGTAGGGTAGGGAGTTTAGAAAGGGTCTTTTGTAATCACAAACACGTTTTGCTCAAGTTCATAAAATATTTTTGGATCAAAAGTACTATTCACATGTGTTTGATATGAACTTCATATGAACAGCTCAAGAACACCAAGAACACTCAAGAACACATGAACTTGTTCAACATTTTCTTTTCCTCCAACAACCTTTCTTTTGCACTTAGTCAACACGAGATGATACTTTCTTCTTCAAATCCGAATTTAACTCCCTTTTTCATGAACTTCAAGAACACTATTCACTTCAACATGAACTTTACACTAATCACATGAACCAAACACAAACACGATTCGGTTTTTCTCATGAACAACAACAAAACGTTTTTCTTCAAGTGTAAGAAAGAAGGCAGTGGTTTTACTTGAAGAAAACAAACAACTGATACGGTACCTCCAATGAGCGCTTTGGCTCTGATACCACTTGATGTGATCACAGGGGGGTAAGTGATCACGAGCTCGGATCTAGCTCGAAGGAGGCGGTTTCCAGAAAGAATGGGAAACGAAACAGAGGAAGAACACGAAGGAAACAGAGTCGGCCAAGGGAACCTCCTCACTACGAGGTGAGGCAATGCCCTTGAAAATGCCTGGGGAAGGAAGCGGGATCTAGCACCTTTTGAATACAAGTTCAAACAATACTAGATATTATGTTGGATCCTCTTGCACGGATCACTTAAGGAGATGGAATGCAAGAAATGAGAACAAGAAAGCCAAAACCTCACTTGGAGTATTTCGATTTCTTATAAATATGTTCTGCCTTTACAATGGTTACAAGCTGCCTTATATAGAGGAAACGGTAAAGGAAAAATAAAGAATGACTGGACAAGGGAACCAGCTTCCTGGTTCTATGGTAGGCGAAATGAGAGGTGGCAGACGAGGTGACAGTATAGGCCGTGTAGACCACCTGCTTTAGCGGCTCCCAATTCCCAGAATTGTAGTTGGCGGGAAAAGGGAGAAAGAGGACCTCTGCTCAAGTTGAAGGGTTCGCCTGACTTACGTATGGAGGCCTCCTCTGCTTGGCGAACACCTGTGCTTCGCTTGTGTCTGGAAGTGTTGCGCAGGGTCTTCGCCAAGGACCTTGGGTTTGCCAATGACCATGGCTTCGCCAAAGGCCAAGGGTTCGCCAATGGGGCCTGGGTTCGCCAAGATTCTTGCGAACACGATTCTGCCTTTGGGGCTTCGCCGACGCCTAGAATGCCACTTCTTCTTTGTCCATGCCTTCGCCAAGGGTCCTTTAGACCCTCCGGAGGAATGGTTGCCTCTTAACTCACAAATAGGGGTGATGTCCACATCACTGGTACCAAGCGGTTCTGATCCCGATAATCGGCGTGATCTTAACAAGCCGCCGTAGGGTGCTGTCAGTGGTCGGGGACCACTTGTATGGGCTTACCTCTGTTAACCCAGTCCGACGGGACCTCTGAGCATCATGTTTCTGCATATCATAGCATTTATTAGGTTTACTATTTCTGCATATCATGTTTATTCGGCCAATTGGGGTTTTTTTATTGATGTGGACATCAGCCCCATTTTTGTGATACAGGTGAACCCTTCACCCCGAGGGTCTAACGGGCCCTTGGCGAAGACCCAGACTGAGGAAAAACAACATTCCAGGCCCCGGCGAAGCCCCAAGGCAAGCCCGTGCTCGCAGAATTCCAGGCGCACCCATACCCCATTGGCGAACCCTTGGCCTTTGGCGAAGCCTCGTCCCAATGGCGGACCCATGGCCACTGGCGAGCCCATCGACCTGGCGAACCCATGAGCCTTTTGGGCGAACTCAAAGCCATTTGCGAGTACATAGTCGTTGGCGAAGACCACGTGCTTCATTTCCAAAAGCAAGCAAAGCCTGTGTGTTCGCCAAGCGTAAGAAGCCTCCATCCACAAGTCAGGCAAACCCTTCAACTTGTGCAGAGGCCCTCTTCTTCCCCTTTTCCCGCCAAATGCAATTCCTGGGGAATTGGGAGCCGCAAAAGCAGGTAGCCTACAATGTCAAATCACCTGCCACCCCACGCTTTGCCTACCATATTTCGAGGAAGATGTTCCCTTAGTAAAATCATTCTTTATTCTTTCCTTCTTTCTTTCCTTCTATAAAAGGAAGTCAGAACCTAAGTATTCGGTAGAACCCATATATTGAGAGAATTCATATATTGTAAGAACACGGTTTGTTCTTCTTGGGGTCTCAAATCTTGCTCCATCAATCCTTTAGTGATCCATGCGAGAGGATCCAATATAATACCTAGCATTGTCGATCTAGTAATCGAAGGTTCTAGGTTCCATTTTCCTTTCCTGCATTTTCAAGGGCATTGCCTCCCCTCGCAGTGTGGAGGTTCCCTTGGCCGACTATGTTTCCATCGTGTTCTTCCACTGTTTCGCTTTCCATTCTTGCTGAAACCGCCTCCTTCGAGCTAGATCCGAGCTCGTGACTGCTCACTCCTCTGTAACCACATCGGTTGGTATCGGGCGTGACCGTGATCACATCATTTATCCAAGGAGTTTTTCCAAAATCTAACACTTGATTATCACTCCCTACAACCCAAGAACAACATACTTGAAGATGGGAGGAAGAGAATCATCCTAGCATGTAGTGAAGAACAAACCCATAATTCTCAAAACCTTCTCTTTATCCATCCAAAATTGTTTCCAATAAGAGAAGTAAGCTAAGGAAGGAAACTTACCCAAGATTGAAGCCAAACCCTTGATGATTCTATCCAAAATGAAGAACTTCAAAGCTTGGAGGTGGGCTGCAATGGTGGCGGAAGTAAGGAGGAAGAAGAAGATGAAAATGAGCTAATATCTCAAATAAGAAATATTAGTCAAATATATATATATATATATATATATATATATATATATATATATTTAACTTTCCTTTTTCCCATCCCTTCTCATCTTAAATGAAATAAAGACATGTGTCCCTTAAATGTCTCCCAATCTGCCGAAAATAGCTGCTGCTGCCCATGCTCCAATTATTTTTGTTTTGTGACCAAATAAAAATTAACCTCCCAACTTTTCCAAAAGTTCCAATTTTTGGCCCAAACGCAACTACCGAACTCCAAAATAAACGAAACTTGGACACAATCCTCAGGATATTATAACATTCATAAAACAGGTTCCAAAAGTTTATTTACAATTCCACAGTGTCCTACCAAGCTCGTTGAACCCGAACGAATCCGACGTGCGGCGTGTCAACTCGAACCAAAATTCCGTCACACCAAAATTCCACAAGAATACTCATAAAATCCATCTTTAATTATAACATAACCTACCATGGAGCCATCAGAGAAATTCCATCCCGAGCCCCGGGATTCCCGTCCCGAGCCCCGGGAGTCGCCCGGGACCGAACGTCCCGCCTAAATATTATTCTCCATAGAAACCTCCGGGACATTCCCACGACTCCAAATCTGCAAACGGCTTCTCAAACTAAGGTCCCGGGAGCGCTACCGAGCCCGCTGTACGTCCCGAGACGACCAAAACCCTCGCGCCGGAAAAATATTTTCGGCGGAAACGTCCGAGGACCCACACGACCTCAAATACGAAAGGGTTCGCCGAAATGATACTCGGATAAGGCTGGGAGCCGCCTGAACGCCAAAAACGTGACCCGCAGGCCTAAACCGGAGCCCCGAGTCACCCGGCCGCAACCCGCTCTGGGTGACCGTAACATTCTCCCCCTTTGTCACCGCACGCCACCCGAACCCGGTTGCGGAGGCGGGGCGCCGGGGCGTCAAGCGGAAGCCGGGTGATACTGAAAAGGCGAGTCCATCGAGACTGCCGCGCGTAGCGGACCCGAAAGGCGAAACGATTGTGGAAGCAACCTAACAAAAATTTCATACATATAACTAAAATAAAATCAAAACATACAATTCATGCATCAAGCAATGAGTAAGCCTCGCCCTCCGTGGGACGAGTGCTTACGCACCAAACATAGATACATGCGAGTTCACGTAACCTAAGGTGTCTAGCAAGCGCCAAGCGCTCGAATATGCAATGTGAACAGAATATATATACAAACATATACAATCATCACAACAATAAAATGTAAAGTATGCACATGCAGCTACAGAACCGACCCTAGGCCTAAACGTCAAAATACCTCGCGGGGATTCAGACCAAGTAGACAAAATCCCAGCCCACAAGGTCTGCTGCTCAACCCAACCAAGGCAGAAGCCTCACGGAAACCAACTCCGCTGGTTGTTTACCAAGTCTACCTGAAACCCAAAAACAGAACCCAAAAAGGGTGAGTCCTAAAAGGATCCCGTAAGGGATTTGGGGTAAGATAAGCATATGTAACCCTGCAAAACAGAAAGATAGCAATATACAGAATATATGCAACTGAATACAGAATATCGTGCATGCAATAAAACAGATCAGAATACCGAAGGATGTGCGATACTAAATCGCCATAAACCCTTATAACCAATCAGAACGACAGCCTCCCTCTAAGGGAGTCAGAAGCCGAAGCTATTACAGAAGCATGGTGCACCAGCTGGGGTAGCGAACCCTCAACTGTTGTAGGGTTAACAGACAGAGTATGCCATAAGGCATACTCCTACAAATTACAGAACGTACCTTAAAGCAGAAATTTCCGAAATACCTGCAAAACAGAAGTGCAACAATACATACACCTACAGACTACAGAATATGCCCTAGGCATATAATACCGAAATACTTGCAGAACAGAAAGTGAAACTAAACATACACCTATCTTACCAAAAATAGCAGAACCAAACCCTTACCTCAAAGTCCAGAGTATTAGACCGATTCTCAACGACTTCCACACCACGACCCGAAACCCGAAAACCTCTCTTTTTCTAACTTCCGAACCTCAGAATCTGTCAATTCAAGCTGAATTAGCAACCTTACCAACCATACTACCAAACTACACCCCCGACCCCAAAATCAAAAATCCGGCAGAATTTCCGTAAAATTCCAGATTTCCACGTAAACTTCAATTCAGAACCAACCTAGACAATGCAAGATTATACATCGACAAACATCATCCCACAAGCGTAACTGATCAAATCCAACCTTAAAACCCTTCATTACCCGACATTTTCCGATAAACCCGCTTAATAGTGACTTTTCCATTTCTTATCCGAAATCAACGTTTCAAACTTCTAACCACACCTAAATTCAACCCCAATACCATCTTAGCATCCAATTCAACCAAAATCAAACCCCAACATAGAAAAAGAATCATCCAATAATTCGGCTCCTTTGCCAATTTTTATCCAACTTCCAAATCAATTCATTCAAACTTCCAATTAATCATACTAATCACCAATTTCACTTCTAAACCAAGAATGCTATCCAATTGCATCCAAAACAACCAAATTCAACATTGAACAACAACAAACATAATCGGCCATTTGGGGGTTTCCAACCCAACTTGTTTTCCATCAAATTGAATCCATACATAAGCTTAGAATCATGCTAGGATTAACATACTTGAAGCATGAACCAAGATAACAAACACACATCAACATAGAATTTTCCAAAAATTCGGCCTAAATAGGGATTTTTACCCAAGATGTGTTCTCCAAAATCCAACACTTGATTAACACTCCCTACTACCCAAGAACAACATACTAAAAATTGGGAGGAAGAGAATCATCCTAGCTAGTAGCTAAGAACAAACCCATAATTGCAAAATCTCCTCTTTTCTCCACTAAATCATGTTTCCAACATGAAAAGAGAGCCTAAGAAGGAACTCACCACATGAAGGACCCAATTCCTCTTTAATTTGAGCCAAGATGAAGAGCTTCAAGCTTGAGGTTGAGCTTCAACAATGGTGGCGGCAGCAAGTGAGAAAGAAGGAAGAAGAAGAAGTATGAAATGAGATAATATCTCATTTTATGAATTATAAGCCTTATATAATTTTCTTCTCTTTTCCCATCCCTCTCAACATAAATAAAAATAGGACAAGTGTCCCATATTTGCCTCCCAATACAGCCGAACAAAGCAGCTGCTGCTGCCCATGCTGAAATACTTTTATTTTGTGGCCAATTACAAATTAACTCCCAACTTTTCCGAAAGTTCCAATTCTTTTTGCCCAAAAATATTTACCGAACTCCAAAATTAACGAAACTTGGACACAACCCTCAGAATATTATAACATTCATAAAACATATTTCAAAAGTTCATTTACCACTCCGGAGTGTCCTACCGAGCTCGCTGAACCCGAACAAATCCCGACGTGCGAGCGTGTCCAACAGAACCAAAATCCCATCACACCAAAATTCCACAAAAATACTCATAAATTCCATCTTAAATTATAACACAACTTACCCAAAAGCCGTCAGAAAATTTCCATCCCGAGCCCCGGGATTCCCGTCCCGAGCCCCGGGAGTCGCCCGGAACCGAACGTCCCGCCCCAAATATTAAACTCCACAAACACCTCCGGGACATTCTCACGACTCCAAAACTGCAAACGGCTTCCCAAACTGAGGTCTCAAGAGCGCTACCGAGCCCGCTGTACGTCCCGAGGCGACCCCGACAACCCCCCGGCGCCAGAAAAATATTTTCGGCGGAAACGTCCGGGGGACCCACACGACCTCAAATACGGAAGGGTTCGCCAAAATGATACTCGGATAAGGCTCGGGAGCCGCCTGAACGCCGAAAAACGTGACCCGCAGGCCAAAACCGGAGCCCCGGGTCACCCGGTCGCAACCCGCTCGTGGTGACCGTAACATTCTCCCCCCTTAGAACTCTTGGTCCTCCAAGAGTAGCCTGAACCATCCATACAGGTGTCGCTACCAACCAGAATATATAAATATCCTCCTTACTAAGAACAATCGGACCACCGTACTGGTGCGGCGGGAGTGGTAGTTTAAACTACCATACAGAGCCTCTCAACGGCGTCCCACCCTCCGAGTGCATCTTATTGCACCCGAGTCGGGCTTGCCGGTATTTCTACCGACAACCTGATACGATCACGGTACGCTTGACGCGAATCCACGAGATCGCACGGAAGCGCAGATCTAGCTCGGTGGAGTCGAGTGAACAAAGAAGGATAGAGACGGCCACTGACACCTCCCAACTACGAGGTTGGGCAATATCTGCGATAAGCCTGGGGAGTATGGAAGATCTAGCACCTATTAACTACGAGATTAAGCAATACTAGATATTAAACTTGATGATAAACAATCAATCAAGGGGGATGGCGGAATATAGCAAGGGGGTGAGAACCGGGCTTAAGGAATTGTCCTTCTTAAGCTTTACATATGTTCTGCCTATTCTGGGAGTCTGTCTTTCCTTTTATAGGGAAGGAAGGGAACAGCCTCTTACAAAAGACGCATGCATGCCATAAAGTGTACAAGACTTTTGCATGCATGTCTCGATTTAAAAGATAAAAGGTCAAAAGTTCGCTCCCAAGTGTCGGCGTATAAGGCGGGAGGGGCCGAATGGTCGGGAGTGGTTGGCCGACTGGATAAGCCGAGGTGGCTCGCTTTAGGGCTCTGCTGATGGGAGACCCGGCTCGGAAGGCCTCGCCTTTGTTGGCAAACTTTCTCAAAGGAGGCTTCGCCAGTGGCCTCGCCTTTCCCTTTGAGACTTGCAACGAAGGCTCCGCCTTCGCTTGGAGGCTCCGCAAGAATATCCCTTAGCGTCAACCGGAAGTCTTCTTGTTGTGGGACGTGGCCTTTACCAGGAGACTGGCTGGGATGACGTCGCCCAAGGGCTTTGCCTTCACCAGGAAGCTTCGCCAGGGAAGTTCCGTCTTTATCTTAAAGACTTCTCGTGGACATTGTTGCATGAGGGCTTCGCAATGGGGGAGGTTATGGGGATGGCTTCGCCGAGGGATTGGCCATCGCGTAACTCCCTTGTTGGGAAGCCTAGCCCTCGCCTCGGGGCTTCGCAGATAATGGCTCCGCTTGGGGCTTCGCCGGTGTTCGATGCCTTAGCATGATACAGTTCATCCTTCGCCTTGAGACTTCACAGGACGGCTTTGCCAACGTGGCTTGCCTTCGCCTGGATGCCTGTTTGCACGTAAGCCTCTCCTACGCCTTGAGGCCTCTTTTAGGGTCCTCGCGTGAAGGCATTGCCCTTTCCATGTCTCGGGGTTATTCTGCACCATCGGATTAGGCCGCCGTGGCCTCTGAACCCACTCGCCAAGGGTTTGCTCCGAGCTTCACTCGACTGCCTCTTTGTCTGGGTCATCTTGTTGTTGCTTGGGATCCCATGATCACATCACAACCCTGCATAGCATCAATCTAAATCTAACTGATCCTCAACAGGCTATCCTGGAAGACATCACGTAAAACAGAAATAGTCGGGGGGGTAAAGCCAACCTAACAACTCACTCTAGAAACTCATGAGAACCGATAAAACTCGGGGTAACTTGCCCCGCCTACCAAATCTTACTGTCCCTCTGATCGGTGCTACCTCCAGCCAAACTCTGTCACCAATCTCAAATTCTAAGTAACTGTGACATCTGTTCACACATAAGGTGGTGCGGTCATTCGCGGTTTTGATCCGCGCCTATAACAATCTGATCTTTGCCGTAGTCTCCTCAAAAAGCTCGGGTCCCAGCTCAACCCTATCAGACGCATCTGTCCAACAGTGTGGTGTCATACACCTCCTCCCGTACAACGCTTCATATGGTGCCATGCCAATCGTAGTATGGAAGTTGTTGTTGTACAAGAACTCTATCAAAGGTAACTGCTGGTCCCAATCTCCTCCAAAACCCAAAGTACAGCTTCGCAAAGATATACCCCAAGACGTAATCACCCGCTCCGATCGCCGTCCGTCTGTGGGTGATAAGTCAGTACTCGGATGGAGTCGCGTGCCCGGTGCTTCATGAAAACTCTCGAACCGTGCTGTAAAACGCGGATCACGGTCGATACAATGGAGTCTGGTACTCCATGTAATCGTACAATCTCCCTGATGTAAAGCCGGGCAAGCTTCTCCAGAGGGTCTGTGACCCGAATAGGCAGAAGGTGTGCACACTTTGTCAGCCGATCCACAAGAACCCAGATAGCATCATGGCGAGACCGTGTCAGGGGCAGTGCAGTCAGAAAGTCCATGGTAACATTGCCCCACTTCCGGACTGGAATGGGCAAAGTCTGCAGTGTCCCTGCCGGTTTCTGATGCTCAATCTTCACCTGCTGACATACGGCACACCTAGACACATGTGTGGCAATGTGTCTCCTCATACTAGGCCACCAGAAGTGAGTACGCAAATCCTGAAACATCTTCTCACTCCCGGGATGAATGCTCAAACTGCTCGAGTGTGCCTCCTCTAAAAACTCATTCCGGAACTCCTGGTCCTCTGGTACATAAAGGCGGTCTCGGAAGTATAGCAATCCCTGCCTATACTGAAACGTCGGTAACAAAGACCCCTTTTCTTCCCCAGATAACTTCTTCAACCCCGGATCTCTACCTTGCGCCTCGCGCACCCTGTCAAGCCACTCAGAATGTATAGTAAGTGTGTATACCTGAGCACGCTCCCAGAGCTGCCACCTGTGCCAAAAGCATGTCAAATCTCTCTCCTCGGATCGGTCCCCAACATCTCCTCCCTTGACCAACCCGGTAAACTTCCCTGCCAGAGCATCGGCAACCGTGTTGCCCTTGCCGAGATGTACTCGATACTACAATCATAATCCTTAATGTATTCGAGCCATCAGCGCTTCAAGTTAAGCTCCTTCACAGAAACAGATATTTCAGACTCTTATGGTCGGTAAGAATCTGAAATTTGTTACCAAGCGAGATAATGCCTCCATTGATTCAGCGCATAAATCACTGCAGCCAACTCCGGATCATGTGTCGGTTAGTTCAGCTCATGCGATCGCAGCTGCCTCGACCCATAAGCTACCACATTACGCTCATGCATCAACACACACCCCAAATCGGACGTGGAAGCATCCGTATAATCACATACGGTAAGCTCGGAATCGAAGAATCGAGAATCGGAGCGTTAGTCAATCGCCGCTTCAACTCCTGAAAATTCTGCTCACACCTATCAGACCAGATAAACTGTTGACCCTTCCTGGTCAACTGCGTAAGCGGAGATGCCAGAATAGAAAATCCCAGTACAAACCTCCGATAATATCCTGCTAACCCCAAGAAGCTCCTGATCTCTTGTATCGTGGTAGGTTGTTTCCAATCCCGAACTGCCCTCACCTTCTCTGGGTCCACAGACAGACCATGCTCAGATATAATATGTCCCAGAAAAGTAACTTCCCGAATCCAGAACTCACACTTTGAGAATTTAGCATAAAGCTGACGTTCCCAAAGTGTCTGCAGAACTATCCTCAGACGCTCCCGATGCGAATCCTCATCCCTAGAATATATCAGAATATCATCGATAAAAACCACCAGAAATGAGTCCAAGTACGGTCGGAACACCCGATGCATCAGATCCATGAATGCCGCTGGAGCATTGGTCAGCCCAAATGGCATGACCGTAAACTCAAAGTGTCCATATCAGGTGCGGAAAGCAGTCTTAGGTATATCCTCATCCTTCACCCTAAGCTGAAAATACCCAGATCGGAGATCAATCTTCGAGAAAACTCTCGAACCCCGAAGTTGATCAAAAAGGATCATCAATCCTCGGCAACGGATACTTATTCTTCAAAGTAAGAGCATTCAACCGTCTGTAATCAATACAAAGTCAGAGTGTCCCATCTTTCTTCTTAACAAACTGAACAATAGCACCCCACGGTGAAGTGCTCGGTCGGATGTAGCCCTTCTGCTGTAATTCCTCCAACTGCTTCTTTAACTCCTGCATCTCAGAAATAGGCATCCGATAAGGAGGAATAGATATTGGAGTAGTACCCAATTGCAGGTGGATCTCAAACACAATTTCCCGCTCTGGTGGTAATCCGGGCAACTCCTCCGGAAATACTGCGGAAAATCTCAAACCACCGGTAAACTATCCAACTTCAATATAGTACCAGCCTCATTATAATGGTATGGTTTGCACAATCAATGTGCACAAAATTCTTCGATAACCAGTCCATCCCAAGAATAAAATCATAGTTCGGCGTGTCTAAAACCAACAAATCCAATACTATAAGATGTCTGCCTACAGATATAATACAATCCCGAAACATCTCATTGGAAAACAGAAACTGACTCCCAGCAGTTTTTACTAAAAACATTTGAGGCAAAGTACTAACAGACAGATGCAGAGATGTAACACATTTCTGTGTTACAATAGAAATAGATGCTCCTATATCAAATGACGCATGAACCGGTATCTCATTCGGAAATATAGTACCTTACAGAACTCCTGCTGACTCAAGCCTCCCTGCTGGCTAGTGCCTGCCTGCTGACTAGGTCCTCCCTGATGACTAGGGCCTCCCCTCACAATAAGGAAAACTTATCCTGCTCTGAGCTGTTGTGGTGGAGGGGGTGGCTGAAGCTGCTGTCGCTGCTGAGGTCTCGGGCCACCCCGCTGAAACCCACGCCCTCGCGGCGCGTTGGGCTGTGCCCGAGACTGTGAACGCTGAAGACTGCCAAAACCCTGCCCTAAAGTCAGAGGGCAATCCCGTACCCAATGAGTGTCAGACCCGCAACGTAAACATCGGCCCTCCTGCCGGTAACAAAGTCGACCGGGGTGATACCTACTGCAAATCGGACAAGGTCGTGCCGGTGGTGCTCCCCCTCTGCCTCTACTAGACTGCCCAGGCCTGTTCGGCCGTCCAGAAATCTGCCGGGGTCCCTGCTGTGTGGAGCCCCTCGTACTCCCCTGACCTCGCTGCGAGGTGAGGCGACTCTCAACCTCCTCTTGCTCGAGGAGTTGAGCCTTATGAACCGCCTCCCGATAAAAAGTAATATCTAATGGTCTCAAAGCCCACCTGTACTCGGGGCGCAGTCGACGAATAAACCTCTTGGCCTTCTCCTCTTCCATACCATGGTACTGCGGTACGTAGTAAACCAGCCGGTCAAACTCTCGCTCATACTCTGCGACAATCCTGTCTCCCTGATGAAGCTCAACAAATTGTGCCTGACGCAGATCCCTGGCTACATCCTCGCTGCACTGCTGGTGGAAAATGTAGCCTCCCCCAGGAGTTTATCAACTCCTGCAAACCAAATCTCTACTACCTCTGGCCCTTCTCGGTCATTGAACCTCGGGGGGGTTCAAACTCTGAAACCTCTCCAGAAGTCTGACCTCGTCAGACTGGTGCCTCAGATCTCCCCGTCGTTGATGAGACCAACGAGAAGTCTAGGTGTCGTAGTGACCATCCTCCTCGGAGTCACTCACTTACCACTCCCAAAGCTGTGGCGAGCAGTGGCTTAAGTCTCGCTTTCACCACCTAATCACGCTATTCCGCCTGAACCGTACACATGGCGGGTAATACCAAATCGAGCTAGGGTCCCTATGACTGCTAAACCTCGGGGGTGAGTGTGGTTGTTCAGACCCTGGGTTACGCTGAACCCATATCCTATTTCACAGAGGTGTGGGATCCCAGTCCCGCCCCTCCGGTACCAAATCACGCTGTCTACGCGTGTTAACCATACCTGAAACATTTCAGACCAAACAGAGTCCAGACAAATCGATCACTCCTAATCCCTACAGAAGCTAGCAGCAGTTTTCTAAGGCTCTGTAGTGCAATGCAGTACTTGACACAGAAGTTATTTCCCAGAATGATAAAATCATGTATTTCACAAAATCACAGAAGCAGTTCATGCTTATTTCACCAAATCTTTTCCTAACACACAATTTTATGTACCTGAAACCTTTCCACAATCCCTTACTCGTAATACTTTTACCAAAATCCAGAAATCCTGAGCTCCGTAAACTGCAACTACCAGGATAACTTGAAGGACCAAACTTTGTTTCACAATTTTATTTTAAAGTGGTTCAAGTAAGGAGGTGGCCAATCTCCGTACCAAACCATTCTAAAACAAAATGTACAACATTAGTTGTCACTACAAGTCACCACTGGCGACCAATATGGTCACTTACCTGCTCTGATACCAAATTGTCACCGTACGCCACCCGAGCCCGGTTGCGGAGGCGGGGGCGCCGGGACATCGGAAGCGGAAGCCGGAATGAATACAGAATGGCAGGTCCATCGAGACCTGCCGCGCGTAGCGGACCCGAAAAGTGATTGTGGAAGCAACCTGAAAATTTCATACATGTACTAAAATATCCATGGTGAGTCTCGCCCCTCGAAATCGGGCGAGCACATCACCATCACCATATATACAGTTCATGCATTAACAACAAAGTAAGCCCCGCCCTCGTGGACGAGTGCTTACGCACACAACATACATACACACAGTATTCCCCGACAAAGGGTATCTACCAAGCGCTAAGCGCTCTGAACATGCAACAGAACAGAATATATATGTATACAATCATCACGACAATCCAGAAAGTATGCACATGCAGCTACAGAGCCAACCCTAGGCCTAAACGTCAAAATACCTCGCGCGGGATTCAGACCAAGTCTGCTACCCCCAACAAAATCCCGGCCCGCAAGGTAAAGCTGCTTACCAGGTCTACCTGAAACCCAAAGACAGAACCCAAAAAGGGTGAGTCCTCGAAAGGACCCGTAAGGGATTTGGGGTAAGATAAGCATATGTAACCCTGCAAAACATAAAGATAGCAATATACGTAATATATGCAATGAATACGAATATCGTGCATGTAATAAAAACAGATCAGAATCCCGTAGCATGTGCGATTCTAAATCGCCATAAACCTTATAACAAATCGGAACGACAGCCTCCCTCTAAGGGAGTCAGAAGCCGAAGCTATTACAGAAGCATGGTGCACCAGCTGGGGTAGCGAACCCACAACTGTCGTAGGGTTAATGCATGCAGTATGCCACAAGGCATACACCTACAGAACTACGAGAATATGCCTTAAGGCATATAATCCCGAAATACTTGTAGAACAGAAAGTGAAACAAAACATATACCTATCTTACCAAAATAACAGAACCAAACCCTTACCTCACAAATCCAAAGTATTTGACCGATTCTGGACGACTTCCACACCGCGACCCGAAACCCAAAAACCTCTCTTTTTCTAACTTCCGGACCTCAGAATCTGTCAATTCAAGCTGAATTAGCAACCTTACCAACCACACTACCAAACTACACCCCGACCCCAAAACCGAAAATCCGATAGAATTTCAGTAAAATTCCAGATTTCCACAGAAACATCAGAATTCAGAACCAACTTAGACAATGCAAGATTATACATTGACAAACACAATTCAACAAGCAGAACTGATCAAATCCAACCTTTAAACCATTCATCCCCGACATTTTCCGATAAACCCGCATAATAGTAACTTTTCCATTTCTTACCCGAAACCAACGTTTCAAACACCAAACCACACCTAAATCCAATCCCAATACCACTTTAGCATCCAATTCAACAAAAATCAACCCCCAACATAGAGAAAGTTTCACTTAAACTTTTCGGTTCTATGCCAACAATTCACCCAACTTCCAATTCAATCCAAACAAGCCACCAAACAACCATTCTAACCACCAATTACACTTCTAAACCAAGAATGCTAACCAATTGCACCCAAAACAACCAAATTCAACATTGAACTTCAACATTCAAAATCGGCCAAAAAGGGGGTTTCTAACCCAACTTGTTTTCCATCAAATTGAATCCATACATAAGCTTAGAATCATGCCAGGAACAACATACTTGAAGCATGATTCAAGAAAGCAAACACACACCATTTTAGAATTTCACCAAAAATTCGGCCAATTGGGGTTTTTTATCCAAGGAGTTTTTTCCAAAATCTAACACTTGATTATCACTCCCCTACAACCCAAGAACAACATACTTGAAGCATGATTCAAGAAAGCAAACACACACCATTTTAGAATTTCACCAAAAATTCGGCCAGTTTATCCAAGGAGTTTTTTCCAAAATCTAACACTTGATTATGACTCCCCTACAACCCAAGAACAACATACTTGAAGATGGGAGGAAGAGAATCATCCTAGCATGTAGTGAAGAACAAACCCATAATTCTCAAAACCTTCTCTTTAACCATCCAAAGTTGTTTCCAATAAGAGAAATAAGCTAAGGAAGGAAACTTACCCAAGATTGAAGCCAAACCCTTGATGATTCTAGCCAAAATGAAGAACTTCAAAGCTTGGAGGTGGGCTGCAATGGTGGCGGAAGTAAGGAGGAAGAAGAAGATGAAAATGAGCTAATATCTCAAATAAGAAATATTAGTCAAATATATACATTTAACTTTCCTTTTTCCCATCCCTTCTCATCTTAAATAAAAAAAGACATGTGTCCCTTAAATGTCTCCCAATCTGCCGAAAGTAGCTGCTGCTGCCCATGCTCCAATTATTTTTGTTTTGTGACCAAATAAAAATTAACCTCTCAACTTTTCCAAAAGTTCCAATTTTGGCCCAAACGCAACTACCGAACTCCAAAATAAACGAAACTTGGACACAATCCTCAGGATATTATAACATTCATAAAACATGTTCCAAAAGTTTATTTACAAATCCAGAGTGTCCTACCGAGCTCGCTGAACCCGAACGAATCCCGACGTGCGAGCGTGTCAACCTGAACCAAAATTCCGTCACACCCAAAATTCCACAAAAAATACTCATAAAATCCATCTTAAATTATAACATAACCTACCATGGAGCCATCGGAGAAAATCCATCCCGAGCCCCGGGATTCCCGTCCCGAGCCCCGGGAGTCGCCCGGGACCGAACGTCCCGCCCCAAATATTATTCTCCATAGAAACCTCCGGACATTCCCACGACTCCAAAACTGCAAATGGCTTCTCAAACTGAGGTCTCGGGAGCGCTACCGAGCCCGCTGTACGTCCCGAGACGACCCCGACAACCCCCCGGCGCCGGAAAAATATTTTCGGCGGAAACATCCGGGGGACCCACACGACCTCAAATACGAAAGGGTTCGCCAAAATGATACTCGGATAAGGCTCGGGAGCCGCCTGAACGCCGAAAAACGTGACCCGCAGGCCAAAACCGGAGCCCCGGTCACCCGGTCGCAACCCGCTCGGGGTGACCGTAACATCAACACATACAAACCATGATCTGATCTACATGAATGCAGCTACAATTACAGAGCCATTAAACAAAATCCTATAAATACCTAAGCGCGGAATCAGAAGCCTCTCACTCGAGGATCTCCGCACGTGGTACTGCTGCTGCAACCCAAACCCCAAAAAACGTAGGAAGTACCGCGGATCTCTACTCTGCCAATTGCTTGTCAGGACGGCCTAAAAGTGGTAAACAAATAAAAGGGTGAGTCCTCGAAAGGACCCAGTAAGGGCTAATGGTAAAACGCAGTTGCTCAAGTGGCAACAAGCTGAACCTGCAAAACAGAACATCACAAATATATACATAACATATGAAGTATAACATAAGGTGAACCGGAATCCCAATCATATGCGGTCAAACCGCCGAGCGACCCATAACGACAACCCTCTCACGGAGGTCGAAATATAGAGAATAAAATGTAATGATAGCACGGTGCGGCCGGGGTCGCGATCCCCAAACTGTCGTAGGGTCACGAAGTATATCGGCACCCCAAATGCGGATATACACGTAATGTCGGCACCCTCCAAAGGCGCATACACCACGTATCAGATCCAAGGAGTACCGTGGCCTCTAAGACCATCCGGGACTCGTCACGTAACAGTAACCATACAATAATAATAATGCATAAGTATAAATGTATATCATCACCGATGTACACATACGTAATGTAATAGGAACCCGGGGCCTCCATGGCCATCCGGGCCTTGAAACAGAACAAACATGCATTTTACCACATGACGGGTCTCGGGATCACAGAACCATGCCCTCACCCGGAACCCGCCTCAACTAAACCCGATACACATCAAATAACTCCCAGAATGTATAGCGAGAGAAGTTGAGCCCTTACCTCAGAAACGCTGCCCCGCAGCACAAAACTCGGGAAATCCCGGCTCCCGGCCCGAAAAGTAAAACTTGGCTCTTACGGTCCCACGCTACTCCACCCACGCAGAATCAAGCAAAGATTGGAGCCAAAACCTTGAAGAAATCAGCCAAGAAAATGGAAGAACATGGAGCTTGGAAGAGAGGGAGAATGGCGGCAAGAAGAAGAAGAAGGAAGAAGAAGAAGAAAATGAAATGATTTTATTTTTCATGTAATAATATTAACCTTATATACTTATCCTACTTTACCAACTTAAATAATAAATGGACAAGTATCCTCCCACTTTCTGCAGCCGACTTAGGTCCAAATCAGACCCAAAATATTTTTAACTTTTGGGTTAATAACAATTTAACCCCCCAATTTTCCAAATCTTTGCAATTAAACCCCAAACACAAGTAACAAACTCCAAATGGAACCAAAACTGACCACAACCCTCAGAATATCATAAAATACCCAAATCTTCTTTCCAAAGTCCATTTGGAAAATCAGAGTGTCCTACCGGGCCCGCTGAACCCGAGTAAATCCCGACGTACACGTGTGCTAACCCAAACCAAAAATCACACCACAACCAAAAATCCACAAATATTACCATAAATTCCGTCTTAAAATATAACATACCTTAAACCGAAGCCATCTAGAAAATCCATCACGAGTGATGTGATCATGGGATCCCAAGCAACAACAAGACGTCCTGCATTTAAGAGGCGGTGAGTGAAGCTCGGAGCAAACCCTTGGCGAGTGGGTTCGGAGGTCCAGGCGGCCTAATCCGATGGTCTGGATTAACCCCAGACATGGAAAGGGCAATGCCTTCACGCGAGGACCCTAAAAGAGGCCTCAAGGCGAAGGAGAGGCTTCTGTGCAAAAGGCATAGGATGAACTGCATCATGCTAAGGCATCCAGAACACTGGCGAAGCCCCCAGGCGAAGCCATTCCTGCGAAGCCCCGAGGCGAGGGCTAGGCTTCCCCACCAAAGGAGTTCTGGCGATGGCCAAACCTTCAGCGAAGCCATCTCCATAACCCTTCCCATTGTGAAGCCCTCATGCAACAATGTCCACGAGAAGTCTTTAAGATACGGACGGAACTTCCTTGCGAAGCTTCCCGGCGAAGGCAAAGCCTCGGCGACGTCATCCCGATCAGTCTCTGGTAAAGGCCACGTCTACAACAAGAAGACTTCCAGTTCGGACACTAACTAAGGGATATTCTTCTGCGGAGTCTCCAAGCGAAGGCGGAGCCTTCGTTGCAAGTCTCAAAGGGGAAGGCAAGGCCATTAGGCGAAGCCTCCTTTGAGAAAGCTTCCCCACAAAGGCGAGGCCTTCCGAGCCGGGCCTCCCATCAGCAGAGCCCTAAAGCAAAGCCACCTCACCTTATCCAAATGGCCAACCACTCCCGACCATTCGGCCCCTCCCGCCTTATACGCCGACACTTGGGAGCGAACTTTTTACCTTTTTATCTTTTCAAATCGGACATGCATGCAAAAGTACTGTACACTTTATGGCATGCATGCGTCTTTGTAAGTGGCTGTTCCTTTCCTTCCCTATAAAAGGAAAGACAAACTCCTAGAACCGGTAGAACATATGTAAAGCTTAAGAAGGACAATTCCTTAAGCCCGGTTCTCACCCTTGCTATATTCCGCCATCCCCTTGATTGATCGTTTATCATCAAGTTTAATATCTATTAGTGCTTAATATAGTAGTTTAGAGGTGCTATATCTTCCATACTTCCAATGCTTATCGCAGATATTGCCCAACCTCGTAGTTGGGAGGTGTCTGTGGCCGTCTCTATCCTTCTTTGTTCAATCGACTCCACCGAGCTAGATCTGCGCTTCCGTACGATCTCGCGGATTCGCGCCTAGCGTACCCGTGATCGTATCAAGTGGTATCAGAGCCAGATCGCTTGCTGGAGTTGTTGTGATTTCTTCAAGGTTAAACCATTTTTATTTCTACTTGAAGAAAGATTTATCTTTGCGTTATTTTCAAACCGTGTTATACTGTCGCTTATCTCGTATCCCTTCCCATATCCGGTTTTCGTTTCGGTTTATCTGTTGTGTTGATTCTGTGTTAGGAGTTGTTGTTGTGTTAGCAACTTCATAAATCAAAAAGTCAAAAAAAAAGAAAGAGAAGAAGAAGAAGAAAGAAAGCATTGTTTTTGCGAAAGTCGCAAAATCTCGCTTTATTCAAAACCGCAACGTGCAAAGATTTATACGCTCAAAAGAGTGAGGTTGTAATTGAAAAATGAAGAGAAGTGGTGTTTAAGGCTTGGTTGTAAAAAAGCGTAGAAGAAATCGGATCTGTGTTCTTATTGTTCTTGGTGTTCATATGAATGTTCATATCTGTTCATTCCACAACTCATATGAACAGTGACCTTGATCTAATTTCGATTTCAAATTTGAGCCAAAAGTGTTTGTGCGCCAAAACCTCATTTCTAACCCTCTTATATATCTGATGACGAAACCCCCACTCCATTTTAACCTAGCTTGCTTCAAGTAACTAGTACTTCTTACTTAAAGATTTTTGCATGCTATTGGTTATCTTGTGATATTCATTATCGGGTTTTGGCCTTGGAAAGAGCAAGCTCTGAGAGCTAAGCAAGAGGAAAGAAAGAAAGCCGAGTGTGACCCCTCGCGAAAGGGCAGACCCCTTCGCGGCAGAGAGAACCCCAAACACGTGAGGAGTTTGAGCGGACTAATTTTATTGTTTAAATGTGCAGGAGACCCCATGGCGAGATAAATATTTCTATGGGGTTGATCTATCGATGGGCGATACCAGCTTGGAAAAGAATTATGGCATTGGATGGAGTAGTTGGACTACCTCTTTTGGTGCTTCCCACTTCGTGGTTAAGAAATGTTGAGACTAGCCATAAGAAGCATAAAAGGAGATGCCAAGGAATGGTGTCGACGAGATTTCTCTGACAGATGACGGTCCACTGAAGCCCCCATCCAGTCATGGAGTGAGTTGAAGAGGTTGCTGTGGCGACGATATGGACTCTGTCAAGAAGAGCCAACCCCTCCATACAACCCCGTGCGAGGGCCCCCATGCGCCCGCACCCAAGACTCAGTCAGGCTCCGCCACCATACTCCACTCGACGGGTCTTCGCCCTCAGGCGAACCAACTTCCTTCCAGGAGAGGAGGCGAGGACCCCCATCGCCACAAACCCCCTTGGTTGGACCGCGCACCCCACCGCCCAATACTTGCGCAGCCCATACATACACCGCAAATCAAAACACTCACCAAAATACAAAAGAAGAGACTCTCGACCAAGAGATTAGAAGGCTCAAAGATGAGTACTTAGAATATGAGCGGGCGAGAGAGACAAGGAAAGAGAGAAGAAAAGAAAGGGCTCTCCAAAGCCAAATGAGTGAAAAGAAAGACTCACCCGGCCTTCTACCATACCCCAAGAAGAACTAATCGTTTCATCTTCTCAAACTTGTTGTTCTTCTTTGGCTGTGCAGAAGAAGAAGAAGCGCAGCGCGAAGAGTTGAAGAAAGCGAAGGCGCTTTGGAAGAAGGCGAGCTCATACGGGAGTCCCAACTAAACCCGTACTTGAGGGAGAAGCCACACCGTTGCTGAAGGAGAAGAAGATGATATGCGAAGCAGTCTACGACTCCCTAACTTGGGAGAAGGTAACTTGTCTCTTCCTTCCAAAGAGCACGAGTATACGCAAGGGTGCGGATCTGTGGTTTCCTTGAGTCTGTATGCTACGAACAGGGGTGATGGATCGACATTGGTTCGACACCGCACCCATTGTTCGAATATATATACGGGACCCCCTGCATGCCATGTTTGACATGCTTAGAATGCATGCGTTAAGGAAAGATCCCTTTGTTCCACGAGAGACATCCATGCCTTTCCTTAACAAACATGAGCATCTTAAAATAAATCAAGCTGAAACCATGTTAATGGTTGAGGTGGAGAGAGAGAGCGACCTGTTCATCTCTCAACCTCTTGCTTATGCTAATGCTAGTCTCTGCGCGTTGCAGTCCGAAGTTCTTTCTACGACTAGCTTAGTTTCTTCTTCTTTGTCTCGGGAAGCACATATGCATGTGCTTGGCGAAGGTAAAGCTTCCTTGACTCCCACCCCGATTCCATGAGCAGAGGTCTAAAGTCTTTGGACCGCATGCTTTCCTTGAGTATAAAGTTCTTGTTAAATGTCTACAATACTCTAGGAAGCATGTCATGAATTTTTATAGACTGCTCATGATCACGATGCATATAGGAGTTGTCATGCTCATGCATACATATGCATCGCCACCGCGGCCCCCCCCCCGGTCTCCGGGTAGGTGTCGTTTACTCACCTCTAATGCTCTCCAAAGTTTGTTGTGGTTGTTTTCAATTGCAGGCAAATTTTCTTCCCTTAAGATTCGAGGACGAATCTTTTTAAGAGGGAGGGAATGATGTGATCATGGGATTCCCCAAGCAACAACAAGACGTCCTGCACGAAGAGGCAATCGAGTGAAGCTCGGAGCAAACCCTTGGCGAGTGGGTTCGAGGCCCAGCGGCCTAATCCGATGGTCTGGATTAACCCCAGACATGGAAAGGGCAATGCCTTCACGCGAGGACCCTAAAAGAGGCCTCAAGGCGAAGGAGAGGCTTCTGTGCAAAAGGCATAGGATGAACTGCATCATGCTAAGGCATCCAGAACACTGGCGAAGCCCCCAGGCGAAGCCATTCCTGCGAAGCCCCGAGGCGAGGGCTAGGCTTCCCCAACAAAGGAGTTCTGGCGATGGCCAAACCTTCAGCGAAGCCATCTCCATAACCCTTCCCATTGCGAAGCCCTCATGCAACAATGTCCACGAGAAGTCTTTAAGATACGGACGGAACTTCCTTGCGAAGCTTCCCGGCGAAGGCAAAGCCTCGGCGACGCCATCCCGATCGCCTCTCTGGTAAAGGCCACGTCTACAACAAGAAGACTTCCAGTTCAGACACTAACTAAGGGATATTCTTCGCGGAGTCTCCAAGCGAAGGCGGAGCCTTCGTTGCAAGTCTCAAAGGGGAAGGCAAGGCCATTAGGCGAAGCCTCCTTTGAGAAAGCTTCCCACAAAGGCGAGGCCTTCCGAGCCGGGCCTCCCATCAGCAGAGCCCTAAAGCAAAGCCACCTCGGCTTATCCAAATGGGCCAACCACTCCCGACCATTCTGGCCCCTCCCGCCTTATACGCCGACACTTGGGAGCGAACTTTTTACCTTTTTATCTTTTAAATCGACATGCATGCAAAAGTACTGTACACTTTATGGCATGCATGCGTGTTTTGTAAGTGGCTGTTAATTTACTTCCCTATAAAAGGAAAGACAAACTCCTATAACCTGCAGAACATATGTAAAGCTTAAGAAGGACAATTCCTTAAGCCCGGTTCTCACCCCCTTGCTATATTCCGCCATCCCCTTGATTGATCGCTTATCATCAAGTTTAATATCTAGTATTGCTTAATCTCGTAGTTAAGAGGTGCTAGATCTTCCATACTCCCTGTGCTTATCGCAGATATTGCCCAACCTCGTAGTTGGGAGGTGTCTGTGGCCGTCTCTATCCTTCTTTGTTCAATCGACTCCACCGAGCTAGATCTGCGCTTCCACGATCTCGCGGATTCGCGCCTAGCGTACTCCGTGATCGTATCAACGAGCCCCGGATTCCGCCCAAAGCCCCGTGAGTCGCCCGGGACCGCACGCCCCGCTCCGTAAAATATACTCCGTAGAAAGATGCAGGACGTTCTCACGATCCCAAATATGCAAACGGTCTCCCAATCTGAGGTCCCGGGTGTGCTACCGTGCCCGCTGTACGTCCGGAGACTACCCCCCGGACCCGAAAATTATTTTCGGCGTAAACGTCCGGGGGACACACACGACCTCAAATCCCGTAGGATTCCCAGAAATAAAGCTCAGATAAGTCTCGGGAGCCATTTAACCACCCAAAAACGTGACCCGCAGGCCGAAACCGGAGCCCCCGGTCACCCGGGTCACAACCCGCTCGGGGTGACCGTAACATTCTCCCCCCCTTAGGACTCTTGGTCCTCCAAGAGTAACCTGAACCAAACGGGTGTCACTACCGACCAAAATATATATATTTCGTTTACTAAGCATAACCAAACCACCGTCACTGGTGCGGCGGAAGTGGTAGTTTAGACTACCATCTAGAGCCTCTCAGCGGCGTCCCACCCTCCGGGTGCATCTTGTTGCGCCCCGAGTCAGTTGCCGGTATTTCTACCTGACAACTCCAGACAGTATCGAATTTATACTTAACAAACTCTCAATATATACCAATACAAAAGCATTAAACACTGCAAACATTCTGGAAAGTAAAGCCGATCCACATGCTATCCTACCAACTCGTTACAAACTTTTACAGAAAACGACAACCCATACATTAACTCTTCCCCTTTCTACCCACTCGACTGCTTCCCGAGTAGCCGCTACCTTGCTAAACCCCCGTCACCAAACTAAAACCCCAGATCCCAAAGACATTTATTTACAACTGAAGTGGTGCAGTCATTCGCGGTCTCCATCCGTGCCTGAATCATCCTGATCTTTGCTGTGGTCTCCTCAACAATTGAATCATCCGCTCTGATTTTCCATCGGGTTGGAAATGATGAGCTGTACCAGATGGAATCACGTGCCCGAAACCTTATGAAAAGTACTCCGTAACTGCGAGAAAAATGCAGATCGCGATCGATACAATGGAGTCCGGTACTCCATGCAATCACACAATTTCCCGCCCGCACTAAAATGCCGGTAGTAATGCTCCTTTATTCTCTCCGCATAAATTCCTCAAACCCAGATCCTTCTCTCGTGCCTCACGCACTCCATCCAGCCTCCCCAAGGAGTGATCAAAGTGTTGACCGAGTGTACTCCCAAAACTCCCACGTGTGCCAAAGGTACCGATGTGATCACAGGGGGGGTAAGTGATCACGAGCTCGGATCTAGCTCGGAGGAGGCGGTTTCCAGCAAGAATGGAAACGAAGAACAGAGGAAGAACAAGGGAACAAAGTCGGCCAAGGGAACCTCCTCACTACGGGGTGAGGCAATGCCCTTGAAAATGCCTGGGAAAGGAGATGGGATCTAGCACCTCTTGACTACAAGGTCAAGCAATACTAGATCTTATGCTTGGATCCTCTTGCACGGATCACTTAAGGAGATGGAATGCAAGAAATGAGAACAAGAAAGCCAAAACCTCGCTTGGAGTATTTCTGATTTCTTATAAATTTGTTCTCCTCTTGAAAAGGGTTTCAATATGAAGTACATTGCTCCAGCTCTTGATGAGTACAGATCTGCGTTTTCATCTCCTTTGATCTTCAAGTTTGCATCCGGAGTGATTCGAGGCCCCTCTTGATCATATCATTCTCTCCCTCTTCAAAAGATTCGTCCTCGAATCTAAATGGGGCGAATCCTACAAAAACTAAAATACCGCAACAAACTTGGAGGACATTAGGGGGGGTTAGTGAACTTTAAACATGAAAATTCACAAAAATGGTTTGAAGGCGTGAGATGGACAATCCGCCCTTTCTCTTCACTTCAACCTTACACACAGCTCAAGGTCAATCCCGGGGTCAAACGTAAGCCTAGGCCATGCATTCTCATTATCTAAGAAGAAGGAGTCATGATCATGCATTGAAGAGAATTCATGGCTAGGGGTGAGTGATATAGGATATGCATCATGTACATACATCTCATGGCCAACCGAATCATCATGCTTCATGCTTTCAAGTGGGAATTCGAATATGTCACACTTATCATGGTTGAGAGAATTAAGCAATGGGTGAGATGCATGCTCATTTTCGGATAAGGCTTCACATTCACGCCTATTCACTTCGTCACTAAAAGAAAAGAGTAGGTTACCTCTCCCCAAGTTAGGGGAGGGAGGGTCCTCCTCCAAAGCCGAAAATCTTTCTTCTCCTTCAAGGTTTGGCGCATCTGTGTCCTTCTCTCCTTCAAACTCATGCACAACTAAAGAAGAATAACAAGATTTAGAAGATGAAATGGTTAATTCTTCTTGGAGATTGGTCGAAGGTCCGGGTGCAATATTCTTTTCACTTGTTTGGCTAAGGAGAGCCCTCTCCTTTCTTCTCTCTTTCTTTTCTTTTTCTCTCTCTCATATTCTTCAAACTCCTTCTTCAGACTCTCAATCATTTGAGAAAGATCTTCACTTGAATTTTGGTATGGGCTTTGGTTTGGGTAAGGAGTTTGGGTTGTGCAAGTGTTGGGTGGTGGAGTACATGGCTCGGTCGATAGTGTTTGTGGGGGTGTGGGGCTCGGTCTCCTCTGGCTCCGAATGTGGGTGGAGGATGTAGGCCGAGAGGGGGACCTTCTTGTTTGGGAGTGGAACGGAGAGGGTGGCTCTTCTCGAGGTGAACCATACCTTTCCACTAGTAACCTCTTCAATCCGCTCCAAGTCCGAATGGAGGCTTCATTGTAGTGCTCTCTTTGAGCGAAATCTTGTCGCCACCATCTTTTGACTTCTCCCTTTAGACACCTTATGGCAAGGTCTAACCTCTCTTCTTTATGAAATTGGTAATACCAAAAGTGGTATTCCAATTCCTCAATCCATCGCCATAAGTCATCTTCAAGTTTGCGCTTCCCTTTCAATGGATGAAACCCAATGAAATGTAGGTTTTCTTCCTCCATTTGGCACACCTACACACTTAGACAATAAAATTAGTGCCACTCATTTCCTCACGTGTTTGGTTGAGCACTCCACACGGTTTCACTCTTGATTCTCCACTCAAGGTTTTCACAAGTTCTCTTAACTTGATCACACTCAACTTTTAGATCAAATGCAAACATACAAGTAGGAACAAGCAATAATCTCTAGTGAAATCTGAAACTTGCAACACAAAGATAACTAGTTACTTGAAACTAGCTTTTGAGAGTTTAAGGTGAGATGGGGGTTGAAAGGAGTAAGGTATGTATGAGAGAAGGCTCTCTTTACAATCACAAACACCTTTTGTGCAAGTTCATAAAATATTTTTGGATCAAAGTCACTATTCACATGTGTTTGATATGAACTTCATATGAACAGCTCAAGAACACCAAGAACACTCAAGAACACATGAACTTGTTCATCATTTGCTTTTTCTCCAACAACCTTTCTTTCGCACTTAATCACACAAATCCGAAATCACTTCTCTTTTTCACTCAACTTCAATAATCAATATTCAAATATGAGCTTTGCTCTAGTCACATGAACCACGCATAAACACAAATATTTTCGGTTTCTCTTAACCAACAACAAAACATTTTTCTTCAAGTGTAAGAAAGAAGGCAATGGTTTTACTTGAAGAAAACAAACAACTGATACGGAACCACCAATGAGCGCTTTGGCTCGATACCACTTGATGTGATCACGGGAGGGTAGGTGATCACTAACTCGGTTCTAGCTCGAAGGAGGCAGTTTCCAGAAAGAAAGGAAATGAAGAATAGAGGAAGAACAAGGGAACAAAGTCGGCCAAGGGAACCTCCTCACTACGAGGTGAGGCAATGCCCTTGAAAATGCCTGGGAAGTGAGATGGGATCTAGCACCTTTTGAATACAAGTTCAAACAATACTAGATATTATGTTGGATCCTCTTGCACGGATCACTTAAGGAGATGGAATGCAAGAAAAGAGAACACAAAAGCCAACAACTTCCTAAGTGTTTTCAGCCGAATTCTTGAATTCAATAATATGTTCTCCTCTTGAAAAGGGTTTCAATATGAAGTACATTGCTCCAGCTCTTGATGAGTACAGATCCGCGTTTTCATCTCCTTTGATCTTCAAGCTTGCATCCGGAGTGATTCGAGGCCCCTCATGATCATATCGGTACCCCAAACCATCTTCCCGGGTCCGATCCCCGTGCTACCTTTTGTTCACTCCTTATCCCGCTGCATCGAGGTCACCGCTATAAATCTGTACAACCTTAATTCTCTCGGAATCCGTTGAAAACCCATGTCCTCCGATGATGTGTCCCGAAAAGCAGCCTCTCGAATCCAGTAGTCGCACTTGAAACCTTAGTGTAAAACCAATGTTCCCAAAGCGCTTGCGAGAATAACTCTTGGCTGTTCCCGATGCGAGCCTCCATCCCGAGAGTAAATCAGAAAATCCCCGATGAACACTCCCCAAAAGAGTCCAAGTACAGTCGGAACACCCAGTTCATCATGTCCATGAACGCTGCCGGTGCGTTGATTAGTCCGAACGGTGCAACCGTATTCTCGCAGTGCCCAAATCGAGTAAACAAAGTGGTCTTCGGTTTATCCTCCTTCTGAAATTCGTCCAACTGCTAGTCCAGCTCAACCATCTCCACTATCAACATCCGATATGGAGGAATAGAAATTGAGTGGAATCCAATTGCAGCGAATCTCAAGCACGATTTCCCGCTCTGGTGGCATCCTGGTAAATCCTTCGGGATATTTGGGAAATCCCAAACCGCTAGAATCCTATCCAGCTCCAACCGAGCATCCGCCGTGGCTGATTGTAGTACTCCTCCGAATCCACCGTCGGAACTGATCCCAAAACCTGCAGCTCCATGCTACTCCTTACCACCTCTACCCCATTAGAACCCATGAGAGGTAACACCTTTCCAGAAACCGTAATACTACGGTTAGCACAGTCAATGCGCAAGGAATTCTTGAACGGACCAACCATCCCAATAATAACGTCATCCTTCCTGTGTCTGCCAAAGATAGCACACAGTTTCATGCCGGCTCCCAGCCGTTTGTACCGGAATCATTTGGCAGCTCACTGCTAGCCAAACGCAAAAATTCGGCACACTTCTGTGCCAAAACCGAAACAGACTCTCCAGTACCAAGTACATCATAAACAGATGTGTCGTTCAGAAACAGATTACCTTGTAATGCCCCACGGTGCACAATGCCTCCCTGTTCATTCTGGAAACCGCGTCTAGCTCTGAGCTGTCGAGGCGAAGGGGGTGACTGAAACGGAAGTCGCCCCGGTGGTCTCGGAATGCCCTCCCCCGTGAATCGCACCCTCAGGGTGTGTTGGGCTGGAACCAAGACTGCAGACGTAAAACACTGCCGGATCCCTATCTCAGCGTCAAAAAACAATCCCGTATCCAGTGGTTATCTGTCCCACATCGCAAGCACTACCCCGACTGCCCGTAGCATGGCCGGCCGGGGTGCTGCCTGCCACAACTTGAACAAAACTAAACTATCACAGTCACCACCGCCCTCCTCGAATCACTATCCTGCACACCGAGGTGGCTGCTGTCCACCTCCCGATCCTCGTTGTCTCCCGGCCGTGGCCTCGGGGTCCGGACCTCCTGTGCCTCCGCCGCCCTTGAATCCGACGAGAAGGACTGGGCTGGCACTAAGGTACTCAACAAGCTGCTGAACTCCCTACCCAACACCTGTAGTATATCAGGCCGCCTGTACGGGCCCCTCAGACTGCTGATCACTCGGGGGGGTGTGTGTGACTGCTCAGATCCCGGGTTCCTCTGAACCCGCCTTCTAACCCTCGGAGGTGTGGGATCCCGGTCCCGACCCTCCGGCTCCTGCTCACGTTGACGACGTGTTCTAGCCATACCTGAAAATAAACCAACCCAAAACCATATAATCCAACAGTTAACTCTCTCTCCCTAAAGCTAGCAGCAGCATTCTACGGCTCTGTAGTGTAATGCAATGCATGATGCAAGGATTCCTTTCAGAATCCCGAAACTAAATAATAAACCTTAAACATAGAATCAGATCATGCTTGTAATCACAGAATTACTTCATATAACACCCCACACCTTCCAAAATGCTCCAAAGAACCGCCCGCTGCTCCACACGCATTCCGAAACTGTTCAAATAAGGAGTTGATCAGGCTCCGTACCGAACCGCCCCAGAATGAAGTGTAACCAGTAGCTCGCCCTTCGAAGTCATTACTTGTGGAACTTACCCATGAAATAGCATGACTAGCTCCAAAAGTCCACCCTTGGACTTGTATGCTTGCCTTCCACAACCCATACTGAACTGACCATACTTTACCTCTTGGGTCACTTCGACCCGGCCTGCTCTGATACCAACTTGTCACAGCCACCCCGCCCGGTTGCGGAGGCGGAGCTGGCAGCGACGTCGGAACGGAAACATAGCAGGAAGCGCGACAACAGAGCATCGAGCTCAAATGCAAAATAATCGAGTATCGACTAGCAACCTAGAAACTCATACAAGGCAAGCATATATAACAATCCAACTCCCACCAATCATGTAGTTCATGGTATAACAAACTTCGATCATCACTACCAACACCGAAAACACCAAGTTTGAAGTATAACAATTCCAATATAGGCAAGTCGGGCCTCCGCCCACGACTCAGGAGACAAACAAAGCCATGATCTGATCTACATGCATGCAGCTACAACTACAGAGCCATGTAACAAAATCCTACAAATACCTAAGCGCAGAATCGAAAGCCTCTAACTCGAGGATCTCCGCACGTGGTACCGCTGCTGCAACCAAAACCCCAAAAACGTAGGAAGCACCGCGGATGATACGATCACGGGTACACTTGACGCGAAGCCGCGAGATCGTACGGAAGCGCAGATCTAGCTTGAAGGAGTCGACGAACAAAGAAGGATAGATTCGGCCACAGACACCTCCCAACTACGAGGTTGGGCAATATCTGCGATAAGACTGGGGAGGATGGAAGATCTAGCACCTCTTAACTACGAGATTAAGCAATACTAGATATTAAACTTGATGATAAACAATCAATCAAGGGGATGGCGGAATATAGCAAGGGGGTGAGAACCGGGCTTAAGGAATTGTCCTTCTTAAGCTTTACATATGTTCTAACTATTCTAGGAGTCTGCCTTTCCTTTTATAGGGAAGGAAGGGAACAGCCTCTTACAAAAGGTGCATGCATGCCATAAAGTGTACAGTGCTTTTGCATGCATGTCGATTAAAAGATAAAAAGGTAAAAGTAGATAAGTACGCTCCCAAGTGTCGGCGTAAAAGGCGGGAGGGGCCGAAATGGTCGGGAGTGGTTTGGCCGACTTAATAAGCTTAGGTGGCTTTGCTGGAAGGCTTCGTCTGACTGGAGGCCCCTTTCTGAAGACTTCGCCCTCGTTAGGAAGCTTCGTGGAGAAGGCTTTGCCTGGTTTGGCCTCGCCTTCTCTTGGAGGCTTCGCGAAGAAGGCTTCACCTTGCTTGGAGGCTTCGCAGTAGGAAAACTCTTCTTTAGCGTCTGAACTGGAAGTCTTCTTGTTGTAGACGTTGCCTTTGTCAAGAGACTTGCTGGGATGACTTCGCCCAGAGGCTTCGCCTTCGCCAGAAGCTTCGCGGGAAGGCCCTGCCTTTACTCTAAAGACTTCTCGTGGACATTGTTGCATGAGGGCTTCGCCTTAGGGGGTTTGTGGGGATGGCTTCGCCTGGAGGCTTTGCCATCGCCGGAACACCTTTGTTTGAGGAAGCCTAGCCCTCGCCTTGAGGCTTCGCAGGAATGGCTTCGCCTGGAGGCTTCGCCAGTGTTCTGGATGCCTTAGCATGATGCAGTTCATCCTTCGCCTTGAGGCCTCACAGGGACGGCTTTGCCAAAAGGCATTGCCTTCGCCTGGATACCTTCGTGTGCAGAAGCCTCTCCTACGCCTTGAGGCCTCTCGTAGGGTCCTCGCGTGGAGGCGTTGCCTTTTCCATGTCAGGTGCTAGTCCAGACCATGGATTAGGTCGCCTGGGCCTCTGAACCCACTCGCCGAGGGGTTGCTCCGAGCTTCACTCGACTGCCTCTTCGTCTGGGACTTCTTGTTGCTGCTTGGGGATCCCATGATCACATCATTCCCTCCCCCTTAAAAAGATTCGTCCTCGAATCTTAAGGGAAGAAAACTTCCTACAACGAAAACAAGCACAACAAACTTTGAAGAGCGTTAGAGGTTAGTGAATGAAAACTTAACCGGAGACTGGGGGGGTTGCGGTGGCGATGCATATATATGCGAGAGCATAATAACTCCTATATGCATTGTGAACATGAACAGAAGTTTATAAAAATTCATGACATGCTTCCTAGAGTATTTTAGGCAATTAACAAGAAATTTATACTCAAGGAAAACATGCGGTCTAAAGCCTTTAGACCTCTGCTCATGGAACTGGGGTGGGGGGTCAAGGGAAGCTTTACCTTCGCCAAGCACATGCATATGTGCTTCCCGAGACAAAGAAGAAAAAACTAAGCTAGCCATAGAAGGAACATCAGACTGCAATGCGCAGAGACTAGCATTAGCATAAGCAAGAGGTTGAGAGATGAACAGGTCGTCCTCTCTCTCCACCTCAACCATTAACATGGCTTCAGCTCTAATTATTTTAAGATGCGTATGTTTGCTAAAGAAAGGCATGGATGTCTCTCGTGGAATAAAATGGCCTTTCCTTAGCGCATGCATTCTAAACATGCTAAACATGGCATCTTGGGGGGTCCCATATATAGATTCGAACAATGGGTGCGGCTTCGAACCAATGTCTGATCCATCACCCACGTTCGTAGCATGCAGACTCAAGGAATCCACGGGTTCGCACTCTTGCGTATACCCTTTGCTGTTAGGAGGAAGAGACAAATTACCTTCTCCCAATCTAGGGAGGCGAAGACCTGTTTCGCATATCATCTTCTCCATGTCCAACAAAAGTGTGGCTTCTTCCTCGAGTGGGGGTCCAGTTGGGGTTCCCGCATGAGCTCTGCCTTCTTCCAAAGCGCCTTCACTTTCTTCAACTCTTCGCGCGTCAGCGACCTCTTCTCTTTCCTGCACAATCAAAGAAGAACAACAAGTTTGAGAAGATGAAGTGGTTAGTTCTTCTTGGAGTATGGTAGAAGGCCCGGGTGAGTCTTTCTTTTCACTCATTTGGCTTTGGAGAGCTCTTTCTTTTCTTCTCTCTTTCCTTTTCTCTCTCGCCCGCTCATATTCTAAGTACTCATCTTTGAGCCTTTTAATCTCTTGGGCGAGAGTCTCTTCTTTTGGATTTTGGTGAGGGTTGGGATTTGTGGTGTAGGTATGGGCTGCGCAAGTATTGGGCGGTGGGGTGCGCGGCCCAACCAAGGGGGTTTGTGGCGATGGGGGTCCTCGCCTCCTCTCCTGGAAGGAAGTTGGTTCGCCTGAGGGCGAAGACCCGTCGAGTGGAGTATGGTGGCGGAGCCTGACTGGGGTACTGTGTGCAGGGCGCATGGGAGCTCTCGCTTGGGAGTAGTATGGAGGGGGTGGCTCTTCTTGACAGAGTCCATATCGTCGCCACAGCAACCTCTTCAACTCACTCCAAGACTGGATGGGGGCTTCAGCGGATCGCCCTCTGTCAGAGAACTCTCGACGACACCATTCCTTGGCCTCTCCTTTTAGGCTTCTTATGGCTTGGCTCAACATTTCTTCACCACGAAGTGGGAAGCACTAAAAGTGGTACTCCAACTTCTCCATCCAATGCCATAAGTCTTTTCCAAGTTGGTATCGCCCCACTGATAGTTCAACCCCATAGAAATATTTATTCGCCATGGGATCTCCTGCACATTTAAACAATAAAATTAGTCCGCTCAAGCTCCTCACGTGTTTGGGGGGGTCTCTCCTGCCGCGAAGGGGTCTGCCCTTTCGCGAGGGGTCACACTCGGCTTTCTTTCTTTCCTCTTGCTTAGCTCTCAGAGCTTGCTCTTTCCAAGGCCAAACCCGACAATGAATATCACAAGATAACCACTAGCATGCAAAAAATCTTTAAGTAAGAAGTACTAGTTACTTGAAGCAAGCTAGGTTAAAATGGAGAGGGGGTTTTGGCAACAGATATACAAGAGGGTTAGAAATGAGGTTTTCAGCGCACAAACACTTTTGGCTCAAATGTGAAATCAAATTTAGATCAAGGTCACTGTTCATATGAGTTGTGGAATGAACAGATATGAACATACATATGAACACCAAGAACAATAAGAACACAGATTTGATTTCTTCTACGCTTTTCACAACCAAGCCTTATACACCACTTCTCTTCACTTTTCAACTACAACCTCACTCTTTTGAGCGTATAAATCTTTGCACGTTGCGGTTTCGAATAAAACTGAGATTTGTGACTTTCGCAAAACCGCAACTGCTTTCTTTTCTTTTTCTTCTTCTTCTTCTTCTCTGTTTCTTTTTTTTTTGACTTTTTGATTTATGAAGTTGCTAACACCACAACAACTCCTAACACCGAAACAACACAACAGATAAACCGAAATAAAAGCGGATATGGGAGGGTATAGTAAAACGAGCAGAGTATAACACGGTTTGAAAATAACGCAAAGATAAATCTTTCTTCAAGTAGGAAATAAAGGGGTTTAACCTTGAAGAAATCACAACCAACTCCAGCAAGCGATCTGGCTCTGATACCACTTGATACGATCACGGGTACACTTGAAGCGAAGCCGCGAGATCGTACGGAAGCGCAGATCTAGCTTGAAGGAGTCGACGAACAAAGAAGGATAGATTCGGCCACAGACACCTCCCAACTACGAGGTTGGGCAATATCTGCGATAAGCCTGGGGAGTATGGAAGATCTAGCACCTCTTAACTACGAGATTAAGCAATACTAGATATTAAACTTGATGATAAACAATCAATCAAGGGGGATGGCGGAATATAGCAAGGGGTGAGAACCGGGCTTAAGGAATTGTCCTTCTTAAGCTTTACATATGTTCTAACTATTCTAGGAGTCTGCCTTTCCTTTTATAGGGAAGGAAGGGAACAGCCTCTTACAAAAGGTGCATGCATGCCATAAAGTGTACAGTACTTTTGCATGCATGTCTGACGAAAAGATAAAAAGGTAAAAGTAGATAAGTACGCTCCCAAGTGTCAGCGTAAAAGGCGGGAGGGGCCAGAATGGTCGGGAGTGGTTTGGCCGACTTGATAAGCTTAGGTGGCTTTGCTGGAAGGCTTCGTCTGACTGGAGGCCCCGCTCTGAAGGCTTCACCCTCGTTAGGAAGCTTTGCGGAGAAGGCTTTGCCTGGTTTGGCCTCGCCTTCCCTTGGAGGCTTCGCGAAGAAGGCTTCGCCTTGCTTGGAGGCTTCGCAGTAGGAAAACTCTTAGCGTCTGAACTGGAAGTCTTCTTGTTGTAGACGTTGCCTTTGCCAGGAGACTTGCTGGGATGACTTCGCCCAGAGGCTTCGCCTTCGCCAGGAAGCTTCGCAGGAAGGCCCTGCCTTTACTCTAAAGACTTCTCGTGGACATTGTTGCATGAGGGCTTCGCCTTAGGGGGGGTCCGCGAGGATGGCTCCGCCTGGAGGCTTTGCCATCGCCGGAACACCTTTGTTTGAGGAAGCCTAGCCCTCGCCTTGAGGCTTCGCAGGAATGACTTCGCCTGGAGGCTTCGCCAGTGTTCTGGATGCCTTAGCATGATGCAGTTCATCCTTCGCCTTGAGTCCTCACAGGGACGGCTTTGCCAAAGGGCGTTGCCTTCGCCTGGATACCTTCGTGTGCAGAAGCCTCTCCTACGCCTTGAGGCCTCTCGTAGGGTCCTCGCGTGGAGGCGTTGCCTTTTCCATGTCAGGTGCTAGTCCAGACCATGGATTAGGTCGCCTGGGCCTCTGAACCCACTCACCGAGGGGTTGCTCCGAGCTTCACTCGACTGCCTCTTCGTCTGGGACTTCTTGTTGCTGCTTGGGGATCCCATGATCACATCATTCCCTCCCCCTTAAGAAGATTCGTCCTCGAATCTTAAGGGAAGAAAACTTCCTACAACGAAAACAAGCACAACAAACTTTGAAGAGCGTTAGAGGTTAGTGAATGAAAACTTAACCGGAGACTGGGGGGTTGCGGTGGCGATGCATATATATGCGAGAGCATAATAACTCCTATATGCATTGTGAACATGAACAGTTTATAAAAATTCATGACATGCTTCCTAGAGTATTTTAGGCAATTAACAAGAAATTTATACTCAAGGAAAACATGCGGTCTAAAGCCTTTAGACCTCTGCTCATGGAACTGGGGTGGGGGGTCAAGGGAAGCTTTACCTTCGCCAAGCACATGCATATGTGCTTCCCGAGACAAAGAAGAAAAAACTAAGCTAGCCACAGAAGGAACATCAGACTGCAATGCGCAGAGACTAGCATTAGCATAAGCAAGAGGTTGAGAGATGAACAGGTCGTCCTCTCTCTCCACCTCAACCATTAACATGGCTTCAGCTCTAATTATTTTAAGATGCGTATGTTTGCTAAAGAAAGGCATGGATGTCTCTCGTGGAATAAAATGGCCTTTCCTTAGCGCATGCATTCTAAACATGCTAAACATGGCATCTTGGGGGGTCCCATATATAGATTCGAACAATGGGTGCGGCTTCGAACCAATGTCTGATCCATCACCCACGTTCGTAGCATGCAGACTCAAGGAATCCACGGGTTCGCACTCTTGCGTATACCCTTTGCTGTTAGGAGGAAGAGACAAATTACCTCCTCCCAATCTAGGGAGGCGAAGACCTGTTTCGCATATCATCTTCTCCATGTCCAACAAAAGTGTGGCTTCTTCCTCGAGTGGGGGTCCAGTTGGGGTTCTCGCATGAGCTCTGCCTTCTTCCAAAGCGCTTTTGCTTTCTTCAACTCTTCGCACGTCCGCGGTCTCCTCTTCTTCCTGCACAGCCAAAGAAGAACAACAAGTTTGAGAAGATGAAACGGTTAGTTCTTCTTGGAGTATGGTAGAAGGCCCGGGTGAGTCTTTCTTTTCACTCATTTGGCTTTGGAGAGCTCTTTCTTTTCTTCTCTCTTTCCTTTTCTCTCTCGCCCGCTCATATTCTAAGTACTCATCTTTGAGCCTTTTAATCTCTTGGGCGAGAGTCTCTTCTTTTGGATTTTGGTGAGGGTTGGGATTTGTGGTGTAGGTATGGGCTGCGCAAGTATTGGGCGGTGGGGTGCGCGGCCCAACCAAGGGGGTTTGTGGCGATGGGGGTCCTCGCCTCCTCTCCTGGAAGGAAGTTGGTTCGCCTGAGGGCGAAGACCCGTCGAGTGGAGTATGGTGGCGGAGCCTGACTGGGGTACTGGGTGCAGGGCGCATGGGAGTCCTCGCCTGGGAGTGGTATGGAGGGGGTGGCTCTTCTTGACAGAGTCCATATCGTTGCCACAGCAACCTCTTCAACTCACTCCAAGACTGGATGGGGGTTTCAGCGGATTGCTCTCTGTCAGAGAACTCTCGACGACACCATTCCTTGGCCTCTCCTTTTAGGCTTCTTATGGCTTGGCTCAACATTTCTTCACCACGAAGTGGGAAGCACTAAAAGTGGTACTCCAACTTCTCCATCCAATGCCATAAGTCTTTTCCAAGTTGGTATCGCCCCACTGATAGTTCAACCCCATAGAAATATTTATTCGCCATGGGATCTCCTGCACATTTAAACAATAAAATTAGTCCGCTCAAGCTCCTCACGTGTTTGGGGGGGTCTCTCCTGCCGCGAAGGGGTCTGCCCTTTCGCGAGGGGTCACACTCGGCTTTCTTTCTTTCCTCTTGCTTAGCTCTCAGAGCTTGCTCTTTCCAAGGCCAAAACCCGACAATGAATATCACAAGATAACCACTAGCATGCAAAAATCTTTAAACAAGAAGTACTAGTTACTTGAAGCAAGCTAGGTTAAAATGGAGGGGGTTTCGGCAACAGATATACAAGAGGGTTAGAAATGAGGTTTTTTGGCGCACAAACACTTTTGGCTCAAATTTGAAACCGAAATTAGATCAAGGTCACTGTTCATATGAGTTGTGGAATGAACAGATATGAACACTCATATGAACACCAAGAACAATAAGAACACAGATTCGATTTCTTCTACGCTTTTCACAACCAAGCCTTATACACCACTTCTCTTCACTTTTCAACTACAACCTCACTCTTTTGAGCGTATAAATCTTTGCACGTTGCGGTTTCGAATAAAACTGAGATTTGCGACTTTCGCAAAACCGCAACTGCTTTCTTTTCTTTTTCTTCTTCTTCTTCTCTGTTTCTCTTTTTTTTTTGACTTTTTGATTTATGAAGTTGCTAACACCACAACAACTCCTAACACAGAAACAACACAACAGATAAACCGAAATAAAAGCGGATATGGGAGGGTACAGTAAAACGAACAGAGTATAACACGGTTTGAAAATAACGCAAAGATAAATCTTTCTTCAAGTAGGAAATAAAGGGTTTAACCTTGAAGAAATCACAAACAACTCCAGCAAGCGATCTGGCTCTGATACCACTTGATACGATCACGGGTACACTTGAAGCGAAGCCGCGAGATCGTACGGAAGCGCAGATCTAGCTTGAAGGAGTCGACGAACAAAGAAGGATAGATTCGGCCACAGACACCTCCCAACTACGAGGTTGGGCAATATCTGCGATAAGCATGGGGAGTATGGAAGATCTAGCACCTCTTAACTACGAGATTAAGCAATACTAGATATTAAACTTGATGATAAACAATCAATCAAGGGGATGGCGGAATATAGCAAGGGGGTGAGAACCGGGCTTAAGGAATTGTCCTTCTTAAGCTTTACATATGTTCTAACTATTCTAGGAGTCTGCCTTTCCTTTTATAGGGAAGGAAGGGAACAGCCTCTTACAAAAAAGGTGCAGGCATGCCATAAAGTGTACAGTACTTTTGCATGCATGTCTGACGAAAAGATAAAAAGGTAAAAGTAGATAAGTACGCTCCCAAGTGTCAGCGTAAAAGGCGGGAGGGGCCAGAATGGTCGGGAGTGGTTTGGCCGACTTGATAAGCTTAGGTGGCTTTGCTGGAAGGCTTCGTCTGACTGGAGGCCCCGCTCTGAAGGCTTCGCCCTCGTTAGGAAACTTCGCGGAGAAGGCTTTGCCTGGTTTGGCCTCGCCTTCTCTTGGAGGCTTCGCAAAGAAGGCTTCGCCTTGCTTGGAGGCTTCGCAGTAGGAGAACTCTTCTTTAGCGTCTGAACTGGAAGTCTTCTTGTTGTAGACGTTGCCTTTGCCAAGAGACTTGCTGGGATGACTTCGCCCAGAGGCTTCGCCTTCGCCAGGAAGCTTCACGGGAAGGCCCTGCCTTTACTCTAAAGACTTCTCGTGGACATTGTTGCATGAGGGCTTCGCCTTAGGGGGGGTCCGCGAGGATGGCTCCGCCTGGAGGCTTTGCCATCGCCGGAACACCTTTGTTTGAGGAAGCCTAGCCCTCGCCTTGAGGCTTCGCAGGAATGGCTTCGCCTGGAGGCTTCGCCAGTGTTCTGGATGCCTTAGCATGATGCAGTTCATCCTTCGCCTTGAGGCCTCACAGGGACGGCTTTGCCAAAGGGCATTGCCTTCGCCTGGATACCTTCGTGTGCAGAAGCCTCTCCTACGCCTTGAGGCCTCTCGTAGGGTCCTCGCGTGGAGGCGTTGCCTTTTCCATGTCAGGTGCTAGTCCAGACCATGGATTAGGTCGCCTGGGCCTCTGAACCCACTCGCCGAGGGGTTGCTCCGAGCTTCACTCGACTGCCTCTTCGTCTGGGACTTCTTGTTGTTGCTTGGGGATCCCATGATCACATCATGGCTCCGGCCCGAAAAGTAAAACTTGGCTCTTACGGTCCCACGCTACTCCACCCACACAAAATCAAGCAAAGATTGGAGCCAAAACCTTGAAGAAATCAGCCAAGAAAATGGAAGAACATGGAGCTTGGAAGAGAGGGAGAATGGCGGCAAGAAGAAGAAGAAGGAAGAAGAAGAAAATGAAATGATTTTATTTTTCATGTAATAATATTAACCTTATATACTTATCCTACTTTACCAACTTAAATAATAAATGGACAAGTGTCCTCCCACTTGCTGCAGCCGACTTAGGCCCAAATCAGGCCCAAAATATTTTTAACTTTTTGGTTAATAACAATTTAACCCCCCAATTCTCCAAATCTTTGCAATTAAAACCCCAAACACAAGTAACAAACTCCAAATGGAACCAAAACTGACCACAACCCTCAGAATATCATAAAATACCTAAATCTTCTTTCCTAAGTCCATTTGGAAAATCAGAGTGTCCTACCGGGCCCGCTGAACCCGAGTAAATCCCGACGTACACGTGTGCTAACCCAAACCAAAAATCACACCACAACCAAAAATCCACAAATATTACCATAAATTCCGTCTTAAAATATAACATACCTTAAACCGAAGCCATCTGGAAAAATCCATCCCGAGCCCCGGGATTCCGCCCAGAGCCCCGGGAGTCGCCCGGGACCGCACGTCCCGCTCCAGAAAATATACTCCGTAAAAAGATGCAGGACGTTCTCACGATCCCAAATATGCGAACGGTTTCCCAATCTGAGGTCCTGGGAGTGCTACCGAGCCCACTGTACGTCCCGAGACAACCCCCCGGCCCCGAAAAATATTTTCGGCGAAAACGTCCGGGGGACCCACACGACCTCAAATCCCGAAGGATTCCCAGAAATAAAGCTCAGATAAGTCTCGGGAGCCATTTAACCACCCAAAAACGTGACCCGCAGGCCGAAACCGGAGCCCCGGGTCACCCGAGTCACAACCCGCTCGGGGTGACCGTAATGAGATATCCGATTTACCGAGGTAAGGGGTTTAACTTTCTTAATGCGCATTAAATGTGTATTAGGTTAGTTAAGGGCTATTACTCGGGTCGAGGTGGGGCCCAGTGACTCCCGAGACTAGTTACTGGTACGTAGCGGTTTTCAGGGTTTTCTGTTTCTGGACTTCTGCTATATCGGATCTGCATATCGGGGGTCGACAACGGACCCATTATTTGTTCTGTACCGGCTTCGGCCGTTTCTGTGATGATGAGCTTAACAAGCCGCCGTAGGGTGCTATCGGTGGTCGGGACCACTTGTATGGGCTTACCTCATTAACCCAGATCCGGCGGGACTTCGAGCATCATGTTTCGCATATCATAGCATTTATTAGGGTTACTATTTCGCTAGATCATTGCACGCTAACCATTTGTGCAGGCAAAAACATTTTCAAAGTTTTGGGTTGACAATTTCGTACATACCGACCTTACGGGTTCTTTCGAGAACTCACCCCCCCATGTTTACAATATTTTCAGGGGATCCGGGCAAACGACATGCGGACTAGATTTCCGCGGTGCTCGTTCTGCACTTCTGTTATTTTGAGGTATATTTGTGTTTGAGGGAATTTCTCGTTAAAATCCCTTCTGTGTTATTATCTTTCTCACAAGTCGGACGTTCTTCTCTGTGTGTGTTTAGCAGCAGCGTCTAGTTGCGAGGTATAATTCCACACCGTGGCTCGGCTCTGTAGAAGTAGTGCATGTAGATACATTAGTACATTCATACTATCGGTTTGTATTTTTAGTGGGAGTTTCCGACCCTACGCAGAGGGCGGAACTTCCTCGGCCTCGTATATTTATTTTCCCGCTTCTTTTTTACGCGCGATATCTGTAAAACCACTAACGTGTCTCGGGTGCGAGTTTAGGACTAGTAAGACGTCTTAAAATCTGCAAACACGTAACAACCTTAAAACCGAAAGAAGAATGTTTTAAGGGAAGGGTTTCGGTCCACACCCTTTTAAGAGAAAATCCGCGATGATGAGGACATCGCCCCAAAGGACCCTCGGGTTCCGAAGACCCACAACCTCAAGCGCGCGCGACCACAGTCCGTTCCAAGGCCTTGGCGGACCCATGACCAGGTCCCGGCTGAAACAAGTCCAAGCGAACCTTAATGCTTTCATGAGGCTCATGGCGCAGACGATCGAGAGGAGTCTCGGGAGAAGGCCTTACAACTTCGCCAACTCGGTATCGCTGGGACGAAGAGTGTGCGAAGCCCCTTGGAGTCTTAAGCATAAGCGTTCTTGAAGAAGGGAGCAGCCCAGTCTTAAGCGCGCGAACACTTGGCGAAGGAGAAGGCCTCAGCCAAGGGCAACTCCGCGAAGGCGCCCGGCGGAGGCATTCTAGCGAAGGCTCCTAGCGAAGGCCTTCCGCGTAACCTCCAGGCTTCGCTAGTTGACCGACCAAACCTGACACAAGGTGTCCTTTCTCCGTCGATACTTGGAAAGACAAACAACCACTTTACACAAAAGACATCTGGACACTTTTAGGGTAGCCTTACTTTTTACCTTTTTGGAAGCTTTTCACTCTGTAAGCGTGCAAAAGTACTTTATACTTTCTGCACGCATGCACATTCGAAATACTCCTTTTACTTCTTCCATTTCACTTCACTATATAAGCTAAGTGGCAGTCACCATTGTAACCTAGAACATATTATTGAATTTAAACAATTCGGCTGAAACACTCCCGGGAGTCATCGGCTTTTGTGTTCTCCACTCTTGCATTTCCATTTCCCTAGTGATCCAGGCAAGAGGATCCAAGCATAATATCTAGTATTGCTTGACCTTGTAGTCAAGAGGTGCTAGATCCCATCTCACTTCCTGCATTTTCAAGGGCATTGCCTCACCTCGTAGTGAGGAGGTTCCCTTGGCCGACTTTGTTTCCTTCGTGTTCTTCCTCTGTATTGTTTCCACTCTTCTGGAAACCGCCTCCAACGAGCTAGATCCGAGTGCGTGATCACTTACCCCCATGATCACATCAAATGGTATCGAGCCAAAGTGCTTGTTAGAGGTCCGAAGTTTTCTTCAAGCAAAACCTTTTGTTACCTTTTCTTACGCTTGAAGGAATATCGGTTGATGATCTCATTGAGACCGAAAAAGTTGTTTAAAAGTTTGCTTGTTTAAGCCAAGTATTTTCGAGATAAGCCAAAAGAGTTGTCCTGAGCGACAAGTGTGTAAAGAAAAAACGTTTGAAGAAAGAAAAGTATTGAGCAAGTTTCTGCGTTCTGGAAAAGTTCTTGAATGTTCTTACGTGTTCTTCCCAAAACACAAGTGAACAGTAAGTTTGATCCGACAAATAGTTTCCGAACTTAAACAAGAAGTGTTTGTGACTGCAAAAGCCTTTTCTAATCTTCCAACCAGTCATTCCACAAAACCGGTTTCAAGTAACTAGTCATTTTCTTGAATTTCAAGTTGCGGTTTTACTAGAGTTTTGTTTGTGTTTTCTTGCGTGTTCATCTTTGATCTAAGGTTGAAAACGGTATCAAGTTTAGAGAACTTGTAAAAGCCGTCGGTGAACAGCCGAAGTGACAAAGTTGTTGAGAGAAACACGAGAGTGAGAGTAAACACTCAGGGAGTGGTGAGATTCTTTTCTGATTACATATCTTTAACAGTACTGTGTCACAGATGGTTTCAACAGACTCATCCCCCCCTCATCCATCCCAGCTAACCGTGCACAGCACGCTAGCGAAGATCTTACAGAGGTTGGATGAACTGGGAGCTCAAGTCGCCATGACGAATGAGCGACTAACGAAAGTAGAAGTAGCTCAAGGAAAGCAACCGGAAAGCTCGCAAGCCCACGATGACGCCCATGCGTCGCGGGCTCAAGACGGAGTCACCCATACCACTTTCGATCCTGCATCAACGAAGCCACAGGCCACCCCTCACAGTCGTCCGACCACTTCCACAAGAATAGATCGTGGTGTTGACATCCTGGACAGTGATGACCAGGAATATTACACGGAGCCACCACCAAAGCCTATTAAAAGAAGGGTCTTTCCCGATAGAGCTCAAGCCAGCCTATCTCCATAGAGACCTCGAAGAAGAGGAAGAAGCGAGCGAGGCCGTGTTCATCGAGGTTTCAACGAGACACAGGAGGTAGGGCGCAAGCCCAAGACCAGCAAGCCCTCACCAACATTAAGCTTCAAATACCACCCTTCTACGGGTCCAGTGATCCGGAAGAGTACTTTACATGGGTGGCTAAAACTGAGCGGATCATTGATATGATGGGGTACACTGACGCTATAGCCTTGAAACTTGTGGTCATTGAGTTCCATGAATATGCTCTCACCTGGTGGGAGCAAGAGCATCACGAAAGAGCCAGGATCCGATGTCGTCCTATCACCACGTGGGAGGATCTTAAACGGACCATGAAGAATCGATTCGTACCCAGCTACTATGACCGAGATTGTGCTCAGAGGCTGCAACGCCTTATCCAAGGTCATCGCAGTGTCGAGGAATACTAGAAGGACCTTGAGAGGGCCTTGATGAGGGCCAACGTCAAGGAGGACGAAGAGGCTAAGTTGGCCAGATTCTTATATGGCCTACGGGAGGACGTCGCCAAGACGGTTGAACTATGCGATTACCGGATTACCAAGACCTGGTGCATAAGGCCATCCGGGTGGAGAAGCAACTGAAGAAGGGAAACTCCTACTATCCTGCTCATACCCCCAGTAGGGCCCCAAGCAGCAAGACCCCCCCCTTCACCAAACCGCTCCCGCCAAAGCCATACACATCTTCTGCGGCGATGCCACCCCCTCGCCAAAATTACCCCAACACAAGACCCTCCTCGCAACCTCAGCCGAAACCCAACGCCAGCACTTACGATGCCCTCGGCGGTCAAGAAGCATCGAATGCTTTAAGTGTCTGGGCAAGGGACACTATGCGAGGGATTGCCCCAACCGAAGAGCCATGGTCATGCGGCCCAATGGGGAACTGTCTAGTGAAGAGGAAGGAGAGGTCCTTCCCGAACAAGAGCAACATGAGAGTGAAGCAGAAGAGGGAGAACTGCCTATGGACGGTCTCATATTAGTCACCAAGAGGGTTCTGCAAAGCTCCCAAGTGTCACCGAAAGTATTCAGCGGGAGAATTTATTCCAATCAAGAGCCATGGTGAATGGGACTCTGTGCAGTCTCATTATTGATAGCGGAAGTTGTGTCAACGCCGCCAGCGAGGACATGGTCGCTGAATTAGGCCTCCATACCATCGTACATCCTAAACCGTACCAACTGCAGTGGGTCGACGACAGAACCTTTGTGAAGGTTGTCAAACAAGTCGAAGTCCCAATCAAGATCGGCAAGTATGAGGATTCCATCACTTGTGATGTGGTGCGAATGCAGGCTACCCACATCCTCTTGGGCTGACCCTGGCAGTATGACAAGGAGGCCATACATTATGGCAAAGCCAACAAATATGCCCTCACTCACCTCAGTAAACCATACACCCTGCTTCCCCTCACCCCAACTCAAGCCCATCAGGATCAAATTCACCTGGCTAGTAAGGCCGAGAGGAAAAGAAAGGGCGAGGGCAGAGAGCGGAGAGAAAATGGTGAGAAGGTTCAAGGAACCTTGAGTGAAAAAACGAGTGTGCATTGATGGGAAGCACCCCGAGAGAGCCCACGAGAAAACAAGAGTGCCTTCCTCCCATAGCCAAAGAGAGGGATTTTAAAAGAGCGTTCCTTGGAAACAGGATCTGCTTTCTCCTAATTCCCACTCATTGCATGCTAACACTTGACAATGTGTCTTCTCTTCCTTTCTATGTGCAGAAGGTCCTGAAAGAATTCGGCGAAGTATTTGATGAACCGCGAACCCTTCCTCCCTATCGCGGCATAGAGCATCAAATCGACTTGCTTCCAGGGGCGCCTTTACCCAACAAGGCCGCCTATCGGACCAACCCTCAAGAATCCAAAGAGATCCAATCGCAAGTGCAAGAGCTGCTGGACAAGGGGTTCATCCGCGAAAGTCTGCCGCCATGCGCGGTACCGGTCATACTCGTGCCAAAGAGCGATGGCACTTGGCGCATGTGCATGGACTGCCGCCGCATCAACTCTATCATCAGTAAAGTATCGCCACCCTATACCTAGACTTGATGACATGTTAGACGAATTGAGTGGTGCTTGTGTGTTTTCAAAAATTGACCTTAGAAGTGGTTATCACCAAATTCGGATGAAGGAAGGTGATGAATGGAAAACTGCTTTCAAAACCAAAATTGGTTTGTATGAGTGGAATGTTATGCCCTTCGGGTTATCTAACGCACCAAGTACTTTCATGCGTCTAATGAATCATGTTTTGAGGCATTTCATTGGGAGGTTTGTGGTAGTATACTTTGATGACATACTAGTTTATTCTAAGAACCATGAGGAGCATGTTGAGCATTTGAGGCAGGTCCTCGACACGCTTAGGTTAGAAAAACTGTATGCCAAATTTGAAAAGTGTGTCTTCGCATCCCCGGAAGTTAACTTTCTTGGATATGTAGTGGGTGCGAAAGGAGTCAAGGTAGACGAGAGTAAGATCAGTGCCATTCGGGACTGGCCTACTCCTGATGTGATCACAGTGGGGGGTAAGTGATCACGCGCTCGGATCTAGCTTGGTGGAGGCGGTTTCCAGCAAGAAAGGGAAACGAAAATAGAGGAAGAACACGAAGGAAACAAAGTCGGCCAAGGGAACCTCCTCACTACGAGGTGAGGCAATGCCCTTGAAAATGCCTGGGAAGGGAGATGGGATCTAGCACCTCTTGACTACAAGGTCAAGCAATACTAGATATTATGTTTGGATCCTCTGGCCTGGATCACTAGGGAAATGGAAATGCAAGATAGGAGAACACAAAAGCCGATGACTCCCCAGGAGTGTTTCAGACGAATTGTTTAAATTCAATAATATGTTATAGGTTACAATGGTGACTGCCACTTAGCTTATATAGTGAAGTGAAATGGAAGAAGTAAAAGGAGTATTTCGAATGTGCATGCGTGCAGAAAGTATAAAGTAATTTTGCACGATTACAGAGTGAAAAGCTTAAAAATAGGTAAAACTGTATGGCTAGCCTAACAGTGGCCAGATGTCTTTTGTGTAAATTGCTTGTTTGTCTTTCCAAGTATCGGCGGAGAAAGGACACCTTGTGTCGGAGTTTGGTCGGTCAATCGGCAAAGCACGGAGGTTACGCGGAAGGCCTTCGCTAGAATGCCTCCGCCGGGCGCCTTCGCGGAGTTGCCCTTGACTGAGGCCTTCTCCTTCGCCAAGTGTTCGCGTGCTTAAGACGGGGCTGCTCCCTTCTTCAAGAACGCTTATGCTTAAGACTCCAAGGGACTTCGCACACTCTTCGTCCAGCGATACCGAGTTGGCGAAGTTGTAAGGCCTTCTCCCGAGACTCCTCTCGATCGTCCTGCGCCATGAGCCTCATGAAAGCATTAAGGTTCGCTTGGACTTGTTTCAGCCGGGACCTGGTCATGGGTCAGATCCTTCCTAGGACTTGCTAGTTTTTACAGGAGATTTGTTAAAGACTTCTCTTCCATTGCTGCCCCTTTGCATGAACTGGCTAAGAAGAATGTCGTCTTTGAATGGGGTCAGTCGCAAGAGAAATCTTTTCACGAATTGAAATCTCGTCTGACAAATGCCCCTCTACTCACTTTGCCAAACTTCGACAAAGTGTTCGAGGTAGAGTGCGATGCCGAGTGGCATAGGCATCGGCTGTCTTGCACAAAGAAGGCTGTCCCATCGCCTTTTTTAGTGAAAAGTTGAGTGGAGCCACCCTGAATTACTCCACATATGATAAAGAGCTATACGCTCTTGTGAGATCCTTACAAACGTGGAGCCATTATCTTCTGCCTAGAGAATTCGTAATCCATACGGATCACTTGTCTTTGAAGTATCTTCAAGGACAAGGAAATTTGAGCAAAAGGCATGTTAGGTGGGTAGAGTTCATTGAGTCTTTCTCCTATGTTATTAAGTATAAAAAAGGTAAAGAAAATGTTGTTGCTGATGCCCTATCCAGGAGATATGCATTACTCATGACTCTCGATACGAGGATTGTTGGTTTTGAAGGTTTAAAAGGGATGTATGAACATGACGTGGATTTTGGTGAAATATTTGCCAACTGTGTTAAAGGTAGCCAAAAAGGCTACTATGTTTTTGATGGTTTTCTGTTTAAGTTGAAAAGGTTGTGCGTTCCCAGAGGGTCAATGCGCGAAGTGATCATCAAAGAGGCACATGGAGGCGGTCTCATGGGGCACTTCGGTGTCCAAAAGACGCTTGAGGCCGTTAAGGAGAACTTCTTCTGGCCCGGCATGAAGAAGGACGTCACCAAAGCCTGCGCCAGATGTGTCACATGCCACCAAGCCAAGTCAACTCTCCAACCGAAAGGGAAGTACACCCCTCTTCCTACGCCTTCTATTCCTTGGGTTGAAATAAGCATGGACTTTATAAGTGGATTACCTAGGACATCGCATGGTCATGATGCTATATTTGTGGTAGTCGATAGGTTCTCCAAAATGGCCCATTTCATCCCATGTCATAAAACTGAAGATGCATCTCATGTGGCTGAATTGTTCTTTAGTAACATTGTTAAATATCATGGCCTCCCGCGATCCATTGTTAGCGATAGAGATTCGAGATTCCTAAGCCATTTTTGGCGAACCCTTTGGTCTAGGCTGGGCACAAGTCTGTTGTACTCCACATCCAGTCACCCTCAAACAGACGGCCAAACCGAAGTGACTAATAGGACCCTCACCACTATCTGCGCACCCTCCTTAGGAAAAATCTGAAAGAATGGGAAAAATGCTTGCCTCATGTAGAGTTTGCATATAACCGAGCCTACCATTCCTCTACATACCATAGTCCTTTTGAGATCGTATATGGCTTCAACCCTTTAACCCCTTTGGACTTAGTCGCATTAGACTACACTGAGCAGGTGGACGTAGATGGGAAAGAAAAAGCCCGACGCATGAAGGACTTGCATGCTAAGATTAACAAACAACTTGAGAGAAGTAATGAGTCTTACGCAAGCGAGTTAATAAGGGCAGAAAATTTAGGAGTTTTCAAGTCGGGATTGGTGATGTGATCATGAGAGCCGCAAGCAACAACAAAGTATCCCAGATGAAGAGGCAGGCGAATGAAGCTCGGAGCAACTCCGTGGCGAGGAGGTTCATAGGCTCAGGCAGCCTGATCCATGGTTCAGGCGATCACCTGACTAGGAGAAGGCAACGCCTCTATGCGAGGACTCCTCAAGAGGCCTCAAGGCAAAGGCAAGGCTTCCCCAAGCGATGACATCCGGGCAATGGCGAAGCCCCTCAGGCGAAGCCATTCCTGAGGAAGCTCAAGGCAGACTGGACTTCATCATGCGAAGGCACCTAGGCGTTGGCGAGGCCCTTTGGCAAAGCCGCCCCTGTGCAGCCTCAAGACGAGGGCTAGGCTTCTTAAGCAAAGGCATCTCGGCGATGGCAAAGTCTTCGGGCGAAGCCATTTCTGAGAAATCTCACGGTGAAGCCCTCAAGCAAGAAACTCCAAAGTACAGACTTCAAAGTGAAGGTAAAGTCTTCTTCGCGAAGCCTCCAGGAGAAGGTGAGGCCTTTTGGCGAAGCCATCTCCGCAATGCTTCCGAGCGAAGGCGAAGCCTTCCGTGCGAGGCCTTCCATTCCAGGCGGAGCCCAGAAGCGAAGCCACCTATGCTCAATAAAGCAGCCAACCACTCCCATCCCATCTGGAACACTCCCTCCTTTCAAGCCGACACTTGGGAGTATTATATTGTTTACTTTAGCTTTTAGCTTTTAGGATAGCATGCCTGATTGAGGCACTTTATACCTTTTTAGCATACCTGCACATTTGTCAGAGACTGTCCCCTCTCCCTCCTATAAAAGGGACAACAAACTCCTAGAACCGGCAGAACATATGTAAAGCTTAAGAAGGACAATTCCTTAAGCCCGGTTCTCACCCCCTTGCTATATTCCGCCATCCCCCTTGATTGATCGTTTATCATCAAGTTTAATATCTAGTATTGCTTAATCTCGTAGTTAAGAGGTGCTAGATCTTCCATACTCCCGGTGCTTATCGCAGATATTGCCCAACCTCGTAGTTGGGAGGTGTCTGTGGCCGTCTCTATCCTTCCTTGTTCAATCGACTCCACCGAGCTAGATCTGCGCTTCCGTACGATCTCGCGGATTCGCGCCTAGCGTACCCGTGATCGTATCAAGTGGTATCAGAGCCAGATCGCTTGCTGGAGTTGTTGTGATTTCTTCAAGGTTAAACCCCTTTATTTTCTACTTGAAGAAAGATTTATCTTTGTGTTTTCAAACCGTGTTATACTCTGTTCGCTTATCTGTATCCCCCCATATCCGCTTTTATTTCGGTTCATCTGTTGTGTTGAATCTGTGTTAGGAGTTGTTGTTGTGTTAGCAACTTCATAAATCAAAAAAAAAAAAAAAAGAAGAAAGAAGAAGAAGAAAAAAAGAAAAGAACGCAGTTGCGGGTTTTATCGCAAATCTCTGTTTTGATTCAAAACCGCAACGTGCGAATATTTAGTGCTTAAAGAGAGTGAGGTTTTAGTTGAAAAGTGAAAAGGAAGTGGTGTACCAAAGATTGGTTGTTTAAAGCATTGAAAGAAATCAAATCTGTGTTCTTATTATTCTTGGTGTTCATATGAGTGTTCATACAAGTTCATACCAAAACTCATATGAATAGTGACCTTGATCGAAATTTGATTTCAAATTGAGCCAAAAAGGTGTTTGTGCGCCAAAACCTCATTTCAGATCCTCTTGTACATTTGCTGCCAAAGAACCCCCCCATTTTTTTTTAACCTAGCTTGCTTCAAGTAACTAGTACTTCATTGCTTAAAGATTTTTGCATGCTAGAAGTTATCTTGTGATATTCATTGTCGGGTCTTGGCCTTGAAAAGAGCAAGCTTTGAGAGCTGCAAGCAAGAGCAGAGAGGAAAAATCGAGTGTGACCCCTCGCGAGAGGGCAGACCCCTTCGCGAAAGGAGAGGCCTAAACACGTGAGAAGCTTGAGCGGTACTAACTTTATTGTTTAAATGTGTAGGCGATCCCATGGCGGATAAATATTTCTTCGGGTTTCATTCCTCAATAGGAAGACACCAACTTGGAGAAGACTTATGGCGTTGGCTGGAGGAATTGGAGTACCACTTCTGGTATTTCCGATTTCACAAAGAAGAGAAGTTAAGCCTTGCCATAAGGTGCCTAAAGGGAGAAGCCCGAGAATGGTGGCAACAAGAGTCGGCTCAAACCTTTTTTAGAGCTCGTTGCCGTGAAGCCCCATTCGGACTTGGAATGAATTGAAGAGGTTGCTCTGGCAAAGATATGGTATCTTTCAAGAAGAGCCGCCCTCTCCATACTACTCCCGAGCACGATCCCCATGCGCCCTACACCCGGTGCCCCGCCCAACTTCCCACCCAAAATTCACTCGAAGGGTCTTCGCCCCAAAGCGAACCTAGTCCCTCCAATGAGAGGAGGCGAGGACCCCAACCGCCACAAACTCTTTCGGCCGTGCTGCACACCCCACCCCCCAATGCTTGCGCAACCCCAACCCACACCCAAAATCCAAACCCTCACTTAAGTTTAAGTGAGGAAATCTCTCAGACGATTGAAAGACTCAAGAATGAGTACATCGAGTACGAGAGAGAGAAAAAGAAAAGAAAAGAGTGAAGAAAGGAGAGGGCTCTCCAAAGCCAACCGAGTGAAAAGAATGACGCACCCGGGCTTTCAACCAAACTCCCGGAAGAACTAACGATTTCATCTTCTCAACCTTGTAGTTCTTCTTTGTTTGTGCGAAAGAGGGAGAGGCCGCGGATGCGCGAAGACTTGAAGATGACGAAGGCGCCATGGCTTTGGAAGAAGGAAGAGCTCACGTGGGGGTTCCAACCGAGCCCACACTTGAGGAAAAGGCCACATCATTGCTGGGAGGCAAGAAAATATACGAAGAGGATCTACTCCTCCCTAACGTGGGAGAAGGTAATTTGCTTCCTTCTCCTAGCAGTGAAGGATATACGCCTGAGTGCAAATCCATGGCTTCCTTAAGTTTGCATGCTACGAACATAGGAGCTGAATCCATGCATCTCCTCGTTTCCGAGGTGAAGGGAAAGGGCGGATTGTCCATCTCGAACCTCCTATTTGTGCTAAGGCTAGTCTTTGTGATTCACGCGAAGACGTCTCTTTTATGATTAGCTTAGTCTCTTCTTCTTTGTCTTGGGAAGCACATGTGCATGTGGATTGCAAAGACAACGCTTCCCTTGACACCCCTATCCATGAACAAAAGTCTACACTTTTTAGACCGCATGCATTCCTCGAGTATAAATTCATTGTTAATTGCATACAATACTCTAGGAAGCATGTCATGAATTTTTATCGACTTTTGTTCATGATTACGATGCATAATGGAGTTATTATGCTCCCCCATTTGTATGCATCACCACCGCGACCCCCCCTAGTCTCCACTGATGAGCTTTCATTCACTAACCCCTAATGATGTGGACATCAGCCCCATTTTTGAGACAAGGCGCGACCCTTCATCCAGAAGGTCTAAAGGGCCCTTGGCGAAGACACGGGCGAAGAAGAAGCAGCATTCTAGGCACCGGCGAGGCCCCAAGGCAAGTTCGTGGTCGCTATGTTCTTGGCGCACCCATGCCCCATTGGCGAACCCTTGGCCTTTGGCGAGGCCAAGGCTCAATGGCGAAGCCATGGCTCTTGGCGACCCCCATGGTCGTTGGCGAAGACCCTGTGCCTCATTTCCAGAAACGAGCGAAGCCCAGGTGTTCGCCAAACAGCAGAGGCCTTCCTCATACAAGTCAGGCGAACCCTTCAACTTGAGCAGAGGCCCTCTTCTTCCCTTTTCCCGCCGAAAGCAATTCATGGGGAAATGGGAGCCGCAAAAGCAGGTAGCCTACAATGTCACATCCGCTGCCACCTCTCATTTCGCCTACCATAGATCCAGGAAGCTGTCCCCTTGTCAAGACATCTTCTATTATTTCCTTCTTTCTTTCTCCTTCTATAAAAGGAGGTTGTAACCTAAGTATTAGGGAGAACTCATTTTGTAAGAACACATATTTGCGGAAGTACGCATATTGTTCTTCGTGGGTCTCAAATCTTGCTCCACCAATCCATTAGTGATCCATTGCAAGAGGATCCAATATAATACCTAGCATTGTTTGATCTCGTAGTCAAAAGGTTCTAGGTCCCATTTCCCTTCCCCAGGCATTTTCAAGGGCATTGCCTCACCTCGTAGTGAGGAGGTTCCCTTGGCCGAACTTTGTCTCCTTTGTGTTCTTCCTCTGTTTCGTTTCCATTCTTGCTGGAAACCGCCTCCAACGAGCTAGATCCGAGCTCGTGATCACGTACCCCCCCCGTGATCACATCAGTTGGTATCAGAGCCAAAGCGCTCATTGGAGGTATCATATCACACCGTATCAGTTGTTTGTTTTCTTCAAGTAAAACCATTGCATTCTTTCTTACACTTGAAGAAAAACGTTTTGTTGTTGAGGAGAAACCGAAAATATTTGTGCGTGGTTCATGTGATTCGAGCAAAGCTCATATTTGGGATGTTGTTTATTGAAGTTGAGTAAAGAAAGAAACATTTTCGGATTGGAAGTTGAAAAGAGAAGAAAAGTTGTTGTGGTTGTGCACAAAAAGAACATTTGAAGAAAGAAAAAGTTTGAGTGTTCTTGAGTGTTCTTGAGTGTTCATATCAAAACACATCCGAACAGTGATTTGATCCGAAAATATTTGAGGAACTTGAATAAAAGTGTTTGTGTGGGTAAAAGAGCCTTCTCTTATACATACCTTACTTCTTTCAACCCCCATCTCACTCTAAACTCTCAAAGCTAGTTTCAAGTAACTAGAACTTTGTGCTTTACTTGTTTCGGATATTGCTAAGATTTCATTGGATATTCTTTGCATGTTCGCATTTGATCTTAATCGAGATTGGTGGTAAGTTTTGAGGCTTGAAAGAACCGTTGTGTTCTAAACACGAGAGAGAAGTGGTACTAAGTGTGTCCCTAAACACAAACGAGAGGCCAACCATACACGTGAGGAAATGAGTGGTACTAACATTATTGTCTAAGTGTGTAGGTATACAATGGCGCGAACCCTTAAGTTTCGAGGGATGATGACCTTTTCGGGTTTGAATCATGGGAACACCATCTTGAGGCATTCTTTGCTAAGAGAGGTGTTCACGAACTTGAAAAGCTTGACATAGCGCTCGAGCCGCTAAGAGGCGAAGCCTGGTATTGGTGGTGTGAATACGCCACAAAGCGAAGTGATCGAGGGTTAGAGTTCATACCCTCTTGGGACCGCTTGAAAAGCGTGATGAGGCGGCGGTATGGCACCCAAACCCCCATCGCCCACTTGGCCCCAGCCCCTACCCACCGATCGCGACCCCCCACCACTCATAGCTCATTTCGGTGTCCCACATCCGACCCCACTATCACACCCGAAGGGACTGCCACACCTTCAAGAGCCTGCTCACCCCCTTCTCCAAAAGCGTACCCGAACCCTCCTTGTGAACCAATCTCCTTGAGAAATCTCACTCAAGAAATTAGAGCAGATTTCGAGGAGATGGAAAAAGATTTAAAGGAGATAAGAAAGGAAGTCTCACAAGTGGGAGATCTTATGAAGGAATGGTGTGAGAGTGAGAGAAAAAGAGAAAGAGAAAAGAAAGAAAAAGGCTCTTCAAAACCCAGAGAGTGAAACACCCAAGCTTTCAACCGAGATCAATGGAGGGCTAACGCCTAAATCTTTTAATGAATGTTGTTCTTCTTTGACTATTCCAGGAATCGATGATAAAGAAACTTTGGGTTGTTTACAAGAGGCAGAAGACGCCTCGGTGTCGGAGCAGGAGCCTCCCTCCCCTAACTTAGGGAGAGGTAACATACCATTTCCTCCTAGTGATGAGACTTTGCAATCTTGTGACCATGAAATGATTTATGCTAAAACTGTCATGTGCATGCCTACTTTAGCTAGGAAGCACTCATACATTTTTTATGTGAATATTGATGGAACCATGGTCATGCGCTGCGCTAAAATGGATGAACCCACCCGAGTATATGCGATGCAAATGAATGGGTTATGCATGTTGCGAATGATAGGGAAACTTGCCAGGGTAAGGTTCATACATGACCCGGCACATGTAAAAATAATTTGTTTGGAAATGAGCATGCCATGAATCCTAGTTTTGAAAATCGTGTTGAAAGTGCATGCTATTTTGTTAAATTTATTTTCGGCCATAAGGAAGACTTTGGACATAAGGCCCTTGTGTGCTTTCAAGGCACGGGAGCAAGAAAGAACGGATTGTTCATCTTGCCCCAACTTGGTGCTTCCTTGTTTGCTACCCATGAGCTAGGTACCATATGTTTTGAGTATAAGAATGCGCATCACCTAGCCATGTATAAAGTAAGTCGCGGGCATCCCCACATTATGCCCCTTTGTCTAAATGATTGGAAGTATATCATAAATTCATTTAGACTTTTGTCGCTGCACATAATACATATTAGGATCTTTACAATCCCATTTTTGATATGGGCACATCCACTTGACTTTAGTTCACTAACCCTTGATGCTTCTTCAAGTTTGTTGTGGTGTCTTAAGATTTGTAGGGACAATTTCCTTATGAATCCGAGGACGGATTCTTCTGAAGAGGAGGGTATGATGTGGACATCAGCCCCATTTTTGAGACAAGGCGCGACCCTTCATCCGAGAAGGTCTAAAGGGCCCTTGGCGAAGGCACGGGCGAAGAAGAAGCGGCATTCTAGGCACCGGCGAGGCCCCAAGGCAAGTCCGTGGTCGCTATGTTCTTGGCGCACCCATGCCCCAATGGCGAACCCTAGGCCTTTGGCGAGGCCAAGGCTCATTTGCGAGGCCATGGCTCTTTGCGACCCCATGGTCGTTGGCGAAGACCCCGTGCCTCATTTCCGAAGCAAGCGAAGCCTGTGTGTTCGCCAAACGTAAGAGGCTTCCATATACAAGTCGGGCGAACCCTTCAACTTGTGCAGAGGCCCTCTTCTTCCCTTTTCCCGCCGAAAGCAATTCATGGGGAAATGGGAGCCGCAAAGCAGTAGCCTACAATGTCACATCCGCTGCCACCTCTCATTTCGCCTACCATAGATCCAGGAAGCTGTCCCCTTGTCAAGACATCTTTTATTATTTCCTTCTTTCTTTCTCCTTCTATAAAAGGAGGTTGTAACCTAAGTATTAGGCAGAACTCATTTTGTAAGAACACATATTTGCGGAAGTACGCATATTGTTCTTCGTGGGTCTCAAATCTTGCTCCACCAATCCATTAGTGATCCATTGCAAGAGGATCCAATATAATACCTAGCATTGTTTGATCTCGTAGTCAAAAGGTTCTAGGTCCCATTTTCCTTTCCCAGGCATTTTCAAGGGCATTGCCTCACCTCGTAGTGAGGAGGTTCCCTTGGCCGAACTCTGTTTCCTTTGTGTTCTTCCTCTGTTTCGTTTCCATTCTTGCTGGAAACCGCCTCCAACGAGCTAGATCCGAGCTCGTGATCACGCACCCCACCGTGATCACATCAATTGACCCGGCTCCGGTTTTAGCCTGCGGGTCAGGTTTTTCGGCGTTCAGGCGGATCCCGTGCCCGATCCGAGTATCATTTTGGCGAACCACTCCGTATTGGAGGTCGTGTTGGTCCCGGACGTTTCCGCCGAAAATATTTTTCGGCGCCGGGGTTGTCGGGTCGCCTCGGGATGTACAGCGGGCTCGGTAGCGCTCTCGAGATCTCAGTTTGGGAAGCCGTTTGCAGTTTTGGGGTCGTGGAGACGTCCGGAGGTGTTTGTGGAGTTTAATATTTGGGGCGGGACGTTCGGTTCGGGACTCCGGCTCGGGGCGGGAATCCCGGGGCTCGGGATGGAAATTTTCTGACGGCTTTTGGGTAAGTTGAGTTATAATTTAAGATGGAATTTATGAGTATTTTTATAGAATTTTGGAGTGACGGAATTTCGGTTAAGGTTGATACGCTCGCACGTCGGGTTTTGGTTCGGGTTCAGCGAGCTCGGTAGGACACTCTGGACTGGTAAATGAATTTCTGAAAAATGTTCTGTGCATGTTATAATATTCTGAGGGTTGTGTCCAAGTTTCATTAATTTTGGAGTTCGGTAATTATTTTTGGGCAAAAAGAATTGGAACTTTCGGAAAAATTGGGAGTTAATTTGCAAATGGGTGCAACTTTAATAAAAATCAGCATGGGCAGCCTTGGTTATTTTCGGCAGAATTTTGGAGGGAGGAGAGGGACACTTGGCTTGTTTTAATTTATGTTGGGAGGTATGGGTTTAAAGTGAAAGGAATATATATATATATATATATATGGTTTAATATTTCCAAAAATGAGATAAGTCTCATTTCTATTTCTTTTCTTCTTCTTCTTCTTCCTCACTTGCTATCCGCCTCCATGGGAGCTTTCTTCAAGCTTTGAAGTTCTTCATCTTGGCTTGATTCATCAAGGGTTTAGCTTCAATCTTGGGTAAGTTTCCTTCCTAAGCTCTCTTTTCTTATTGGAATTAAGATTGGAAGGAAAAAAGGGAAGATTTGTGAATTTTGGGTTTGTTCTTCACTACATGCTAGGATGATTCTCTTCCTCCCATCTTCAAGTATGTTGTTCTTGGGTTGTAGGGAGTGATAATCAAGTGTTAGATTTTGGAAAACACTCCTTGGATGAGAAACCCTCTTTGGCCGAATTTATGGTGAAATTCTAAAATAATGTGTGTTTGTCTTCTTGAATCATGCTTCAAGTATGTTAATCCTAGTATGATTCTAAGCTTATCTATGGTTTCAATTTGAAGGAAAACATGTTGGGTAGAAAACCCCTCTTTGGCCGAAATGTTAAGTGAAGAGGCTTTGGTTGTTTAGGTGAAATTGGTTAGTGATCTTGCTTAATAATTGCAATTGGTGATTAAAGAGTGCTAATGGGACTTTGTTTGGATTGAAATGGAAGTTGGGTGAAAAATCCCCAAATGGCCGAATTTTTAGGTTGGTGTTCATTGTGCATTTTGTTGTTTTGGATGCAATTGGATAGCATTCATGGTTTAGAAGTGAAATTGGTGGTTAGAATGATTAATTGGAAGCTTGAATGGATTGATTTGGAAATTGGATAAAAAGTTGGTTAAGAACCGAATTTTGGAATGATTCTTTTTCAATGTTGGAGGTTCATTTTGGTTAAATTGGATGTTAATATGGTGTTGGGGTTGAATTTAGGAGTGGATGGAAGTTTGAAATGTTGAATTCGGTTAAGAAATGGAAAAGTTACAATTAAGCGGGATTATCGGTAAATGGCGGGTAATGAAGGGTTTAAGGTTGGATTTGATCAGTTCTGCTTATTGTATGATGTTTGTCAATGTATAATCTCGCATTGTCTAGGTTGGTTCTGAATTCTGACGTTTCTGTGAAAATCTGGAATTTTACGGAAATTCTGTCGGATTTTCGGTTTTGGGGTCGGGGGTGTAGTTTGGTAGTGTGGTCGATAAGGATTCTAATTCAACTTGGTTTGTCAGATTCTGAGGTTCTGAGGTGAGAAAAAGAGGGGTTTCGGAGTTTCGGGTCGTGGTTTGGAAATCATCCAGAATCGGTCAAATACCCTGGAATTGTGAGGTAAGGGTTTGGTTCTGCTGTTTTTGGTAAGATAGGTGTATGTTCGGTTTCATTTTACATTACTTATTTCAGTATTATATGCCTAGAGCATATTCTCGTAGTCTGTAGGTGTATGTATTGTAGCACTTTTTTGCAGTATTTCGGGAATTTTAAGGTACGTTCGTGATCTTAGTGTATGCCTTGTAGCATACCCTGTCTGTAACCCTACGTTTGTAGGTGTATGCCTTGTGGCATACTTTGTCTGCATTAACCTACGACAGTTGTGGGTTCGCTACCCAGTGGTGCACCATGCTTCGTAATAGCTTCGCTTCGACTCCCCTTAGTGGGAGGCTGTCGTTCCGATTTGTTATAAGGTTTATGGCGATTTGGAATCGCACATCCTTCGGGATTCCGATCTGTTTCTGGTACGTGTATGTTATTCTGTATTCTGTTGCGTATATTGCCATCTTTCTGTTTTGCAGGGTTGCATATACTTATCTTACCCCATATCCCTTACGGGTCCTTTTAGGACTCACCCTTCTTTGGGTTCTGTTTTTGGGTTTCAGGTAGACCTGATAAGCGGCCGCGGAGTAGGATTCCGTGAGGGTCCTACCTTGGGTGTGTTTTGCAGCAGTTGCACCTTGCGGTCCGGGATTGTGTACTTGGTGTGAATCCCGCGCAAGGTATTTTGTTACTTAAATTCTAAGGTTGGCTCTGTAGTTGCATATGCACACTTTCTGTATGGCTCTGATGGGTGGATGTCGGTAGATACAGTGGTATATTCTGTTCTATATCTGTTCTCAGCGCTTGGCGCTTGCTAGACATTTTAGGATCTGTGAATTCTGTATGTATATGTGTTTTGATGCGTAAGCACTCGTCCACGGAGGCGGGGCTTACTCATTATTAGTGCATGAATTGTATGGTTGCATTTTTATTTTGGTTATGCGCATGAAATTTCCGTTAGTTTACTTCCACAATCTTTCCGTTTTCGGGTCCGCTACGCGCGGCGGGTCTCGATGGACCTGCCACCCCTTTCCATTCCGGCTTCCGCTTCCGGCGTCCCGGCGCCCCGCCTCCGCAACCGGGCTCGGGCGGCGTGCGGTGACAAGTTGGTATCGAGCGGGTAAGTGACCATATTGGTCGTCGGTGGTGACTTGTAGTGACGACTTTGTTGTACATTTTATTTTAGAATGGTTTGGTACGGAGATTGGCCACCTCCTTACTCGAACCACTTCAAAATAAAATTGTGGAGCAAAGTTGATCCTTCAAGTTATCCTGATAGTTGCAGATTTCGGAACTCGGGATTTCTGGATTCTGGAAAGATTATTACGAGTAAAGGATTGTGGAAAAGTTTCAGGTACGTAAAATTGTGTGTTAGGAAAAAGATTTGGTGAAATAAGCATGGGTACTTACGTGATTACGTGAAAGGCATGATTTTATCATTTTGCGAAATAACTTCGTGTTAAGTCTTGCATTGCACTCTGAGCCTTAGAAAAGCTGCTGCTAGCTTCAGAGAGATTAGGAGTGACCGATTTTTGTCCTGGATTCTGTTTGGTCTGAAATTTTTGAGATATGGTTAACACGCGTTGATAGCGTGATTTGGTACCGGAGGGGCGGGACTGGGATCTCACACCTCCGTGGAATAGGATATGGGTTCAGTGTAACCCAGGGTCTGAACAACCACACTCACCGCCCCGAGGCTTAGCCGGCGTAGGGACCCCTCTCGATTTGGTATTACCGCCAGCCTAGCTGATTCGTCGAGGCGGCATTCGATGGCGGGGAAAATCTGTTTATGCCACGGTAAGGGCATTTTGATTAGGTGGTGATAGCGAGACTTAAGCCACTGCTCGCCATAGTTTTGGGATCGGTAAGTGAGTGACTCTGACAAGGGTGGTCACTACGACACCTAGACTTCTCGTCGGTCCTATTAACGACGAGGAGATCTAGGGCACTAGTCTGGCGAGGTCAGACTTTTGGAGAGGTTTTAGAGTTTGAACCCCCCCCCGAGGGTCAATGGCCGAGAAGGGTGCAGGTGATGTGGACATCAGCCCCATTTTTGAGACAAGGCGCGACCCTTCATCCGTAGAAGGTCTAAAGGGCCCTTGGCGAAGGCACGGCGAAGAAGAAGCAACATTCTAAGCGCCGGCGAGGCCCCAAGGCAAGTTCGTGGTCGCTATGTTCTTGGCGCACCCATGCCCCATTGGCGAACCCTTGGCCTTTGGCGAGGCCAAGCCTCAATGGCGAAGCCATGGCTCTCGGCGACCCCCATGGTCGATGGCGAAGACCCTGTGCCTCATTTTCAGAAACAAGCGAAGCCCAGGTGTTCGCCAAACAGAAGAGGCGTCCATGCGCAAGTCAGGCGAACCCTTCAACTTGTGCAGAGGCCCTCTTCTTCCCTTTTCCCGCCGAAAGCAAATTCATGGGGAAATGGGAGCCGCATGCAGTAGCCTACAATGTCACATCCGCGCCACCTCTCATTTCGCCTACCATAGATCCAGGAGCTGTCCCCTTGTCAAGACATCTTTTATTATTTCCTTCTTTCTTTCTCCTTCTATAAAAGGAGGTTGTAACCTAAGTATTAGGTAGAACTCATTTTGTAAGAACACATATTTGCGGAAGTACGCATATTGTTCTTCGTGGGTCTCAAATCTTGCTCCACCAATCCATTAGTGATCCATTGCAAGAGGATCCAATATAATACCTAGCATTGTTTGATCTCGTAGTCAAAAGGTTCTAGGTCCCATTTTCCTTTCCTGCATTTTCAAGGGCATTGCCTCACCTCGTAGTGAGGAGGTTCCCTTGGCCGAACTCTGTTTCCTTCGTGTTCTTCCTCTGTTTCGTTTCCCATTCTTGCTGGAAACCGCCTCCTTCGAGCTAGATCCGAGCTCGTGATCACACTTCCCCACCGTGATCACATCAAGTGGTATCAGAGCCAAAGCGCTTGTCGGAGGTATCACACCGTATCAGTTGTTTGTTTTCTTCAGGATAAAACCTTTGCTGTTCTTTTCGAAAACTTGAAGAAAAGTTATCGGTTAATGATCTCTTGAGAGAAGCCGAATATTTGTTATCCTTGTTGAAAAGTTCTTAAAGGTTCTTAAATCTGTGAGTTATTTCGGATTTGAAAGAGAAAAGAGATTCCCTGTGTGCAAAAGAACAAGAGTTTACAGAAAAAGAAATATTCAAATCAGTTCATAATTTCTGGGAAAAAGTTCTAAGTGTTCTTGAAGAGTTCATCCGAAACTCAGAGTAAACAGTACTCACAGATCAAAAGTAATTTCGAAAACCTGAACTTTGTGTTTATGAAAGGCTTTTCTATCTCATTTCCAACTTCTTTCAACCACCAACCAACTTCAAAAGCTAGTTTCAAGTAACTAGAACTTTGTGCTTAACTTGTTTCGGACACTGCTAGGATTTCTTTGGATATTCTTTGCATGTTTGCATTTGATCTTAATCGCAGATTGGTGGTAAGTTTTGAAGCTTGAAAGAACCGTTGTGTTCTAAACACGAGAGAAGAGTGTAAACACTAAGGGAGTGTAGCGAGGCTTCACAAAACTTTCCACATGAGCAGAACTTGAGTCTCATGGAGAATTTGGAAGAGGAATACGACCCGGAATCGGATCCTTATTATCAAGAATCTGATTTCAGGCGGAGGAAACCCTCGACCATACATACTCGGAGAACTATTCAGAGTACCCCCTTGGCCAAGAAACCTGGCCCAAACCGACCCCATCCTCTGAATACGACCCTCCATACCCTGCTGCATATGAGCATCACCCAGGCCTAGACCCTGAACAGTTGGTGGCGAACCCATGCCATCGCCAAGATGACTCCTCTCATTATCGCTACCCCTCCCACTCCTCGTATTATTCCCCCATTCCGTCGTATCCCAGCTGTACGACGCCCAGCTTTGAGCCCCCTCTCATTCGCGGTTCCCCATCCACTAACCGAAAGCCAACAAGGGCCCCCGCTCACAAGTTTGCTTCGTCGCACCCATCACCTTCTGACCAACAGGGCGAAGCAACACCAGAAGTGCCTCAAAGACCCAGCTCCTCCACTATCATTGATGAGCTAAAACAACTTGTACTTATGGTCCAGGACCAGATGATACAAGGACACATGGAGGAGGCTGCAGCCGGTGGTAAGGTTGAGAGGAAAATAACTGAGAAGAAGGGAGAAATTACGAGGGGAAAGAAAAGAGAAGAACGAGAGAAAAGCGAGGCGGTCCAAGAGACCTTGAGCGAGAAAGAGAGCGATCCGAGAGAAGAAAATGAGAAGAAAGCGGAGAGAAAACAAGAGGGAAGCTCCCTGAGCCAAAATAGTGGAAGTGAGGAAAACATGCCTTCAACAGACCCAACTTTTCCACTAATTTCTGTCTTGCAACCCCCTTGTTTATCTTCTTTGAATGTACAGATCGCTGTGGACAGCAAGGCTGAAGGAAGCCTTCAACAGCCCGGGAAGGAAGTGTCACCCCCTCTCGGTAAGGAAGAAAAGAGCAAGAGGGAGAGAGCGAACATGGGTAACTATGCTTCTAATCTCTCATCTCTTAATATCAAGCATGACTTGGGTGACATAGTTGGCGATCCCATGTCATTTAAGGGACATGACTTAGGTCCGGTGCATTGGGGCCTTGCCCATGAATGGCCGATGCTTATATTTGATCCCTGAATAAATATATTGGTTTGTTTTAAGGCTAAATATAAAAGTGTAGCGAAGAGAAAGGGCGGATTGTCAATCTCATTCCTTGATCTATTTTTAGGAAATTTTGATGTCTAACGCTTTCAGTTCACTAACCCTTAACGCCTCTTCAAGTTTGTTGTGGAGTCTTAAGATTTGTAGGGACAATTTCCTTATGAATCCGAGGACGGATTCTTCTGAAGAGGGAGGGTATGATGTGGACATCAGCCCCATTTTTGAGACAAGGCGCGACCCTCATCCAGAAGGTCTAAAGGGCCCTTGGCGAAGACACGAGCGAAGAAGAAGCAGCATTCTAGGCACCGGCGAGGCCCCCAGGACAAGTCTCGTGGTCGCTATGTTCTTGGCGCACCCATGCCCCATTGGCGAACCCTTGGCCTTTGGCGAGGCCAAGGCTCAATGGCGAAGCCATGGCTCTTGGCGACCCCCATAGTCGTTGGCGAAGACCCTGTGCCTCATTTCCGAAACAAGCGAAGCCTGTGTGACCGCCAAATGGAAAGGGCTCCATGCGCAAGTCGGGCGAACCCTTCAACTTGTGCAGAGGCCCTCTTCTTCCCTTTTCCCGCCGAAAGCAATTCATGGGGAAATGGGAGCCGCAAAAGGTGTAGCCTACAATGTCACATCCGCCGCCACCTCTCATTTCGCCTACCATAGATCCAGGAGCTGTCCCCTTGTCAAGACATCTTTTATTATTTCCTTCTTTCTTTCTCCGTCTATAAAAGGAGGTTGTAACCTAAGTATTAGGTAGAACTCATTTTGTAAGAACACATATTTGCGGAAGTACGCATATTGTTCTTCGTGGGTCTCAAATCTTGCTCCACCAATCCATTAGTGATCCATTGCAAGAGGATCCAATATAATACCTAGCATTGTTTGATCTCGTAGTCAAAAGGTTCTAGGTCCCATTCTCCTTTCCCAGGCATTTTCAAGGGCATTGCCTCACCTCGTAGTGAGGAGGTTCCCTTGGCCGAATCTGTTTCCTTTGTGTTCTTCCTCTGTTCTTCGTTTCCATTCTTGTTGGAAACCGCCTCCAACGAGCTAGATCCGAGCTCGTGATCACGTACCCCCCCTGTGATCACATCACCGGGGTAGTAGAGATTTGGTTTGCAGGAGTTGACAAACTCCGAGGGAGGCTACATTTTTCCCCAGCAGTGCAGCGGGGATGTAGCCAGGGATCTGCGTTAGGCACATTTCGATGAGCTTCATCAGTGAGACAAAATTGTCGGAAAGTTTGAGAGAGAGTTTGATCGTCAGGATTACTATGTACCGTAGTATCAAGGTAGGGAAGAGGAGAAGACCAAGAGGTTTATTTCGTTGATCGCGCCCAGTACAGTGGGTTTTGAGACCTTTAGACATTACTTTGTTTCGGGAAGCGGTTGTGGGCTCAACTCCTCGAGCAAGAGGAGGTTGAGAGTCGTCTCACCTTGCAATGAGGTCGGGGAGTACGGAGGGGTTCCATACAGCAGGGACCCGGCAGATTTCTGGATGGCCGAACGGGCACAGGCGGTTTAGTAGAGGTAGAGAGGGAGCACCACCGGCACGATCTTATCCGATTTGCAGTAGGTATCATTCCGGTTGAATTTGTTATCAGCAGGAAGTTCTGTAAGGTACTATATTTCCGAATGAGATACTGGTTCATGCGTTATTTGATACAGGAGCATTTGTTCCCATTGTAACACCGAAATGTGTTACATTTCTGTATCTGTCTGTTAGTACCTTGCCTCAAACGCATTTAGTAAAAAAGTGATGTGATCACGGGGGGGTAAGTGATCACGCGTTCGGATCTAGCTTGAAGGAGGCAGTTTCCAGCAAGAATGGAAACGAAGAACAGAGGAGGAACAAGGAAACAAAGTCGGCCAAGGGAACCTCCGCACTACGAGGTGAGGCAATGCCCTTGAAAACGCCTGGGGAAGGAGATGGAACCGAGAACCTCCTCACTACGAGGTGAGGCAATGCAAGGTATTATATTGGATCCTCTTGCAATGGATCACTATGATTGGCGAAGCAAGATTTGAGAAGGAGATGGAACCGAGAACCTCCTCACTACGAGGTGAGGCAATGCAAGGTATTATATTGGATCCTCTTGCAATGGATCACTATGATTGGCGAAGCAAGATTTGAGAACCCATAAAGGGCTTGAGGAATTTTCCTTCTCAAGCTTTTCTTTAAAATTGGTTCTGTTTATTCTAGGAGTCTGTTGTCCCTTTTATAGAGAAGGGAAAGGGAACAGACTCTTACATATACGCATGCATGCCATAAAGCGTACTGTGCTTTTGCATGCATGTTATCTAAAAAGGTGAAAAAGGTCAAAGCTAAGTAATATAATACTCCCAAGTGTCAGCGTGAAAGGAGGGAGTGTTCCTGATGGGACGGGAGTGGTTGGGAGTGGTCGGCTGAATTATTGGAAGTGCCTTCGCCAAAGTGCCTCCGCCAAAGTGCCTCCGCCAAAGTGCCTCCGCCAAAATGCCTCCGCCAAAATGCCTTCGCCAAAGTGGAACTTCACTGTTTTCTGAATAACTTGAGCTCTGGAACTCCGATTGAGGTGATTCAAAAGCCATTTTTCTCCTCTTGAAAAGGGCTTCAATATGAAATCCATTGCTCCAGCTCTTGATGAGTACAGATCCGCTTCACTTCTCCAAAAGAAAGCCCGGAGTGATTTGAGGCCCCTCAGGATCATATCATTCTCTCCTCTTCAAAAGGATTCGTCCTCGAATCCAAGGTGAGAGTTCCTCCCGGTACAACAAAATTAAATTACATACATAACATTCATAGTTACAGGGCGACAAGGAAGGAGTTGTAAAGGTTGAGCACCAAGCACCTCTCAACTACGAGGTTGAGCAATACTGGGTATTCGCTCACAGAAATGCCGGACTCCGTCTTTGAACACCGTGCACCTCCCAACTACGAGGTTGGGCAATACAAGGTATAATTTCTCAAACGGACACCGTCTCCTCTGCTTCTTCACCGCTCCGGGAAAAGAAACCACAGGGGCAACCAAGGCACAGAGGCGGACTTGCTGAGTTTGAGCAGAACGGGTTGATGCCTTCTCTTCTGCTTCTCACCACTCCGGGAAAAGAAACATACGGGGCAACGGGTTGGAACTTACCGAGGAGGAGAAGAAATGGACTTTCTGTTCTTCAACTTCTCGATGGTTCCGTGGAGAGAAGAAAACACAAACGAACTCCCTCAAGCAGCATGGCTCTGATACCACTTGATGTGATCACGGAGGGGGAAAGTGATCACGAGCTCGGATCTAGCTCGGAGGAGGCGGTTTCCAGCAAGAATGGAAACGAAGAACAGAGGAAGAACAAGGAAACAAAGTCGGCCAAGGGAACCTCCGCTCTACGAGGTGAGGCAATGCCCTTGAAAACGCCTGGGGAAGGAGATGGAACCGAGAACCTCCTCACTACGAGGTGAGGCAATGCAAGGTATTATATTGGATCCTCTTGCAATGGATCACTATGATTGGCGAAGCAAGATTTGAGAAGGAGATGGAACCGAGAACCTCCTCACTACGAGGTGAGGCAATGCAAGGTATTATATTGGATCCTCTTGCAATGGATCACTATGATTGGCGAAGCAAGATTTGAGAACCCATAAAGGGCTTGAGGAATTTTCCTTCTCAAGCTTTTCTTTAAAATTGGTTCTGTCTATTCTAGGAGTCTGTTGTCCCTTTTATAGAGAAGGGAAAGGGAACAGACTCTTACATATACGCATGCATGCCATAAAGCGTACAGTGCTTTTGCATGCATGTTATCTAAAAAGGTGAAAAAGGTCAAAGCTAAGTAATATAATACTACCAAGTGTCGGCGTGAAAGGAGGGAGTGTTCTGATGGGACGGGAGTGGTTGGGAGTGGTCGGCTGAATTATTGGAAGTGCCTTCGCCAAAGTGCCTCCGCCAAAGTGCCTCCGCCAAAGTGCCTCCGCCAAAATGCCTCCGCCAAAATGCCTTCGCCAAAGTGGAACTTCACTGTTTTCTGAATAACTTGAGCTCTGGAACTCCGATTGAGGTGATTCAAAAGCCATTTTTCTCCTCTTGAAAAGGGCTTCAATATGAAATCCATTGCTCCAGCTCTTGATGAGTACAGATCCGCTTCACTTCTCCAAAAGAAAGCCCGGGGTGATTTGAGGCCCCCTCAGGATCATATCACTAAGACTGCTTTCCGCACCCGATATGGACACTTTGAGTTTACGGTCATGCCATTCGGGCTGACCAATGCTCCAGCGGCATTAAGGGATCTGATGCATCGGGTGTTCCGACCGTACTTGGACTCATTTCTGGTGGTTTTTATTGATGATATTCTGATATATTCTCGGGATGAGGATTCGCATCGGGATCATCGAGGTGGTTCTGCAGACACTTTGGGAACATCAGCTTTATGCCAAATTCTTAGTGTGAGTTACGGATTCGGAAGTCACTTTTAAGGACACATTATATCCGAGTATGGTACATGCATGGATTGAGTAGGTGAGGGCAGTTCGGGATTGGAAACAACTTACCACGGTACGGGAGATCAGGAGCTTCCTGGGGTTAGCGAGGATATTGTCGGAGGTTTGTCTGGGATTTTCTGTTCGGCATCTCCGCTTATGCGGTTGACTAAGAAGGGTCAATCAGTATATCCGTCCCGATAAGTGTGAGCAGAATTTTGAAGTTGAGGCGGTAGTTGACTAACGCTCCGATTGACTCTTTCGAGATCCGATCTCACCGTATGTGGTTTATACGGATGATTCCACGTCTGGTTTGGGATGTGTGTTGATGCGGGAGCGTTTTGTGGTAGCTTATGGGTCGAGGCAGCTCAGACCTCATGAGCTAAACTGACTGACACATGATCTGGAGTTGGCTATAGTAATTTATGCGCTGAAACATTGGAAGTAATATCTGTTTGATAGTAAATTTCAGATTCTTATCGACCATAAGAGTCTGAAATATCTGTTTACGCAAAAGGAGTTTAATTTGAGGCGGCATAGATGGCTCGAATACATTAAGGACTATGGTTCTTTATCGAGTACATCTACGCACGGCAACACGGTTGCGATGCTCTGAAAGGTGAAGTATACCGGCTTAATTAAGAGAGGAAATGTTGGTGACCGATCGAGGAGAGTGATCGCGTGCCTTTGGCACGGTGGCAGCTACGGGAGCGTGCTCGAGGTTATTACACTTTTTATACATTGTGAGTGGCTGGATAGGATGCGCGTAGCGCAATGTAGAGTTTTGGTATTTAAGAATTTATCTGGGGAAGATAAGGGTTTATGGGTTACCGTCGTTTCGATATGGCAGGATTGCTATACTTCCGAGACCGCCTTTGTGTACGAGAGGTTCGGGGGTTACGGAATGATATTTTAGAGGGCACACTCGAGCAAAGGTGAGCATCAGGAACCGGCAGGGACACTGCAGACTTTGCCCATTCCAGTCTGGAAGTGGGGTAAGGTTACGATGGATTTTCTGACTGCACTGCCCCTGACACGGTCCCACCATGATGTTATCTGGGTTATTGTGGATCGGCTGACAAAGTGCGCACACTTTCTGCCTATTCGGGTCACGAGACCCTCTGAGAAGCTTGCCCGGCTTTACATCGGGGAGATTATGCGTTTACATGGAGCACCGAGACTCCATTGAATCGACCGTGATCCGCGTTTTACAAGGTTACGGATTGCTTTTCATGAAGCATTGGGCACGCGACTCCGTCGAATACTGACTTATCACCCACAGACGGACGGACGGTCGGGCGGGTGATTCGATATCGGAGGATATGTTGCGAATCTGTACTTTGGATTTTGGAGGAGTTTGGGACTAGCGATTACTTGGATAGAGTTCTCATACAACAATTGCTTTGGACTACGTTTGACATGGCACCACATGAGGTGTTATGCGGGAGGTGTAAGACACCATGCTGTTGGGACAGATGCGTCGATGGGATTAAGGCCGGGACCCGAGCTTTTGAGGAGTCTACGGCAAAGATCAGTTATTCTGGCGCGGATTAAAACCGCGAATGACTGCACCACTGTTTGTACGAACCGTCGCCGTAGGGCTCTGGAATCTGAGTTTGGTGACAGAATTAGACTGGAGGTAGCGCCGATCAGAGGGACAGTAAGATTTGTTAGGCGGGGCAAGTTACCCCGAATTTTATCGGTTCTCATGAGTTTCCAGAGTAAGTTATTAGGTTGGCCTTACCCCCCCTACTGTTTCTGTTTTATGTGGTATCTTCCAGGATAGCCTGTTGTGGATCGGTTAGATTTAGGTTCGATCGTCTGCAGGGTTGTCCAGTAGAAATACCGGCAAGCGTCTCGGGGTGCAATAAGATGCACCGGAGGGTGGGACGCCGTGAGGCTCTGTATGGTAGTCTAAACTACCACTCCCGCCGCACCAAAGACGGTGGTCCGATTGTTCAGGTTAGAGGAATGTTCATATTTTCGGTTGGTAGCGACACTGTCTGGTTGATTCGAGGCTACTCTTGGAGGACCAAGAGTTCTAAGGGGGAGAATGTTACGGTCACCCCGAGCGGGTTGCGGCCGGGTGACCAGGGCTCGGTTTTAGGCTGCGGGTCACGTTTTCGGCGTTCAGCGGCTCCCGAGCCCTATCCGAGTATCATTTTGGCGAACCCCTCCGTATTTGAGGTCGTGTGGGTCCCCGGACGTTTCCGCCGAAAATATTTTTAAAGCGCCGGGGTTGTCGGGGTCGCCTCGGGGACGTCTGCGGGCTCGGTAGCGCTCTCGAGATCTCAGTTTGGGAAGCCGTTTGCAGTTTTGGGGTCGTGGAGGCGTCCGGAGGTGTTTGTGGAGTTTAATATTTGGGGCCAGGACGTTGGTTCGGCGACTCCGGGCTCGGGATGGAAATTTTCTGACGGCTTTTGGGTAAGTTGAGTTATAATTTAAGATGGAATTTATGAGTATTTTTATAGAATTTTGGAGTGACGGAATTTCGGTTAAGGTTGATACGCTCGCACGTCGGGTTTTGGTTCGGGTTCGCGAGCTCGGTAGGACACTCTGGACTGGTAAATGAATTTCTGAAAAATGTTCTGTGCATGTTATAATATTTTAAAGATTGTATCCGAGTTTCATTAATTTTGGAATTCGGTAATTATTTTTGGGCAAAAAGAATTGGAACTTTCGGAAAAATTGGGAGTTAATTTGCAAATGGGTGCAACTTTAATAAAAATCAGCATGGGCAGCCTTGGTTATTTTCGGCAGAATTTTGGAGGAGGAGAGGGACACTTGGCTTGTTTTAATTTATGTTGGGAGGTATGGGTTTAAAGTGAAAGGAATATATATATATATATATGGTTTAATATTTCCAAAAATGAGATAAGTCTCATTTCTATTTCTTTTCTTCTTCTTCTTCTTCCTCACTTGCTATCCGCCTCCATGGGAGCTTTCTTCAAGCTTTGAAGTTCTTCATCTTGGCTTGATTCATCAAGGGTTTAGCTTCAATCTTGGGTAAGTTTCCTTCCTAAGCTCTCTTTTCTTATTGGAATTAAGATTGGAAGGAAAAAGAGGAAGATTTGTGAATTTTGGGTTTGTTCTTCACTACATGCTAGGATGATTCTCTTCCTCCCATCTTCAAGTATGTTGTTCTTGGGTTGTAGGGAGTGATAATCAAGTGTTAGATTTTGGAAAAAACTCCTTGGATGAGAAACCCTCTTTGGCCGAATTTATGGTGAAATTCTAAAATAATGTGTGTTTGTCTTCTTGAATCATGCTTCAAGTATGTTAATCCTAGTATGATTCTAAGCTTATCTATGGTTTCAATTTGAAGGAAAACATGTTGGGTAGAAAACCCCTCTTTGGCCGAAATGTTAAGTGAAGAGGCTTTGGTTGTTTAGGTGAAATTGGTTAGTGATCTTGCTTAATAATTGCAATTGGTGATTAAAGAGTGCTAATGGGACTTTGTTTGGATTGAAATGGAAGTTGGGTGAAAAATCCCCAAATGGCCGAATTTTTAGGTTGGTGTTCATTGTGCATTTTGTTGTTTTGGATGCAATTGGATAGCATTCATGGTTTAGAAGTGAAATTGGTGGTTAGAATGATTAATTGGAAGCTTGAATGGATTGATTTGGAAATTGGATAAAAAGTTGGTTAAGAACCGAATTTTGGAATGATTCTTTTTCAATGTTGGAGGTTCATTTTGGTTAAATTGGATGTTAATATGGTGTTGGGGTTGAATTTAGGAGTGGATGGAAGTTTGAAATGTTGAATTCGGTTAAGAAATGGAAAAGTTACAATTAAGCGGGATTATCGGTAAATGGCGGGTAATGAAGGGTTTAAGGTTGGATTTGATCAGTTCTGCTTATTGTATGATGTTTGTCAATGTATAATCTCGCATTGTCTAGGTTGGTTCTGAATTCGGCGTTTACGTGAAAATCTGGAATTTTACGGAAATTCTGCCGGATTTTCGGTTTTGGGGTCGGGGGTGTAGTTTGGTAGTGTGGTCGATAAGGATTCTAATTCAACTTGGTTTGTCAGATTCTGAGGTTCTGAGGTGAGAAAAAGAGGGGTTTCGGAGTTTCGGGTCGTGGTTTGGAAATCGTCCAGAATCGGTCAAATACCCTGGATTTGTAAGGTAAGGGTTTGGTTACTGCTATTTTTGGTAAGATAGGTGTATGTTGATTTCATTTTACATTACTGCAGGTATTTCAGTATTATATGCCTAGAGCATATTCTGTAGTCTGTAGGTGTATGTATTGTAGCACTTCTGTTTTGCAGGTATTTCGGGAATTTCTGCTTTAAGGTACGTTCTGTGATCTGTGGGTGTATGCCTTGTAGCATACCACATGCATTAACCCTACGTTTGTAGGTGTATGCCTTGTGGCATACTTTGTCTGCATTAACCCTACGGCGGTTGTGGGTTCGCTACCCACTGGTGCACCATGCTTCGTAATAGCTTGACTTGACTCCCCTTAGTGGGAGGTCATTGTTCGATTTGTTATAAGGTTTATGGCGATTTGGAATCGCACATCCTTCGGGATTCCGATCTGCTTCGTACGCGTATGTTATTCGTATTCATTGCGTATATTGCCATCTTTCTGTTTTGCGGGGTTGCATATACTTATCTTACCCCATATCCCTTACGGGGTCCTTTTAGGACTCACCCTTCTTTGGGTTCTGTTTTTGGGTTTCAGGTAGACCTGATAAGCGGCCTGCGGAGTAGGATTCCGTGAGGGTCCTACCTTGGGTGTGTTTTGCAGCAGTTGCACCTTGCGGTCCGGGATTGTGTACTTGGTGTGAATCCCGCGCAAGGTATTTTGTTACTAAGATTCTAAGGTTGGCTCTGTAGTTGCATATGCACACTTTCTGTATTGCTATGATGGTTGTATGTCTGTATATACATTGTATATTCTGTTCTATATCTGTTCTCAGCGCTTGGCGCTTGCTAGACATTTTAGGTTCTGTGAATTCTGTATGTATATGTGTTTTGGTGCGTAAGCACTCGTCCACGGAGGGCGGGGCTTACTCTGTTATTAGTGCATGAATTGTACGGTTGCATTTTTATTTTGGTTATGCGCATGAAATTTCCGTTAGTTTACTTCCACAATCTTTCCGTTTTCGGGTCCGCTACGCGCGGCGGGTCTCGATGGACCTGCCACCCCTTTCCATTCCGGCTTCCGCTTCCGGCGTCCCGGCGCCCCCGCCCACGCAACCGGGCTCGGGCGGCGTGCGGTGACACTATCCATGAACAAAGGTCTACACTTTTTAGACCGCATGCATTCCTCGAGTATAAATTCATTGTTAATTGCATACAATACTCTAGGAAGCATGTCATGAATTTTTATCGACTTTTGTTCATGATTACGATGCATATTGGAGTTATTATGCTCCCCCATTTGTATGCATCGCCACCGCGACCCCCCCTAGTCTCCACTGATGAGCTTTCATTCACTAACCCCTAATGTTCTGTAAAAGTTTGTTGTGCTTGTTTCATTTGCAGAAATTTCTTCCCTTTAGATTCGAGGACGAATCTTTTTAAGAGGGAGGGAATGATGTGATCATGAGAGCCGCAAGCAACAACAAAGTATCCCAGATGAAGAGGCAAAGAATGAAGCTCGGAGCAACTCCGTGGCGAGGAGGTTCATAGGCTCAGCGGCTGATCCATGGTTCAAAGGCGATCACCCGACCAGAGAAGGCAACGCCTATGCGAGGACTCCTCAAGAGGCCTCAAGGCAAAGGCAAGGCTTCCCCAAGCGATGACATCCGGCAATGGCGAAGCCCTCAGGCGAAGCCATTCCTGAGGAACCTCAAGGCAGACTGGACTTCATCATGCGAAGGCACCTAGGCGTTGGCGAGGCCCTTTGGCAAAGCCGCCCCTGCGCAGCCTCAAGGCGAGGGCTAGGCTTCTTAAGCAAAGGCATCTCGGCGATGGCAAAGTCTTCGGGCGAAGCCATTTCTGAGAAATCTCACGGTGAAGCCCTCAAGCAAGAAACTCCAAAGTACAGACTTCAAAGTGAAGGTAAAGTCTTCTTCGCGAAGCCTCCAGGAGAAGGTGAGGCCTTTTGGCGAAGCCATCTCCGCAATGCTTCCGAGCGAAGGCGAAGCCTTCAGTGCGAGGCCTTCCAGTCAGGCGGAGCCCAGAAGCGAAGCCACCTATGCTCAATAAAGCAGCCGACCATCTCCAACCACTCCCATCCCATCTGGAACACTCCCTCCTTTCAAGCCGACACTTGGGAGTATTATATTGTTTACTTTAGCTTTTACCTTTTAGGATAGCATGCCTGATTGAGGCACTTTATACCTTTTTAGCATACCTGCGCATTTGTCAGAGACTGTCCCCTCTCCCTCCTATAAAAGGGACAACAAACTCTTTTGTAACGTAGAACATATGTAAAGCTTAAGAAGGACAATTCCTTAAGCCCGGTTCTCACCCCCTTGCTATATTCCGCCATCCCCCTTGATTGATCGTTTATCATCAAGTTTAATATCTAGTATTGCTTAATCTCGTAGTTAAGAGGTGCTAGATCTTCCACACTCCCGTGCTTATCGCAGATATTGCCCAACCTCGTAGTTGGGAGGTGTCTGTGGCCGTCTCTATCCTTCTTTGTTCAACCGACTCCACCGAGCTAGATCTGCGCTTCCGTACGATCTCGTGGATTCGCGTCAAGCGTACCCGTGATCGTATCAATTGGGTATGGTTACATTTAAGAAAAGACCGATTTCCCCAGGCTAGGAAAAACAAATTGGCGCCAAGAGGCGATGGTCCCTTTCAAATCACTAAAAAAATAGGAGAAAATGCTTATGTACTAGACTTACCTAGCGATGGCTCTTATAATGTACATGCAACTTTTAACGCTTGTGATTTAGCTCCCTTTGAAGGACAAGCAGATTTCAAGAATCCATGGACGGATTCTTTCAAGAGGGAGAGTATGATGAGGACATCGCCCAAAGGACCCTCAGTTCCGGAAGACCCACAACCTCAAGCGCGCGTGACCCTAGTCCGTTCCAAGGCCTTGGCGGACCCATGACTAGGTCCAGGCTGAAACAAGTCCAAGCGAACCTTAATGCTTTCATGAGGCTCATGGCGCAGACGATCGAGAGGAGTCTCGGGAGAAGGCCTTACAACTTCGCCAACTCGGTATCGCTGGACGAAGAGTGTACGAAGCCCCTTGGAGTCTTAAGCATAAGCGTTCTTGAAGAAGGGAGCAGCCTAGTTTTAAGCGCGCGAACACTTGGCGAAGGAGAAGGCCTCACCAAGGGCAACTCCGCAAGGCGCCAATGAGGCATTCTAGCGAAGGCTCCTAGCGAAGGCCTTCCACAGAACCTCCAGGCTTCGCCAGTTGACCGACCAAACCTGACACAAGGTGTCCTTTCTCCGCCGATACTTGGAAAGACAAACAACCACTTTACACAAAAGACATCTGGACACTTTTAGGCTAGCCTTACCCTTTTACCTTTTTGGAAGCTTTTCACTCTGTAAGCGTGCAAAAGTACTTTATACTTTCGCACGCATGCACATTCGAAATACTCCTTTTACTTCTTCCATTTCACTTCACTATATAAGCTAAGTGGCAGTCACCATTGTAACCTAGAACATATTATTGAATTTAAACAATTGGTGAAACACTCCCGGGAGTCATCGGCTTTTGTGTTCTCCACTCTTGCATTTCCATTTCCCTAGTGATCCGTGCAAGAGGATCCAAGCATAATATCTAGTATTGCTTGACCTTGTAGTCAAGAGGTGCTAGATCCCATCTCACTTCCCATGCATTTTCAAGGGCATTGCCTCACCTCGTAGTGAGGAGGTTCCCTTGGCCGAACTGTGTTTCCTTGTTTCTTCCTCTGTTCTTTGTTTCCATTCTTTCTGGAAACCGCCTCCAACGAGCTAGATCCGAGCGCGTGATCACTTACCCCCCCCCGTGATCACATCAGTGACAATTTGGTATCAGAGCTTAAGGTTAGAGTTAGGAATGGTTAGACTACCCGACCTAAACAACACTACTAGTTCTGGGGTAATTTAAATAAAAGCGTAGCTAACTTTTACTAAAATTATTCTTGAACTTTAGGTATGTTTAGGGTTGGTTAGTTAACACCAGAACCTAGCATAATCTGAAACTCAAATAAGTGGTTAAAACAGATATCGCACTTTGACAATTCACGAAGGATATGGATTGTTATTTTCTCTCAAAGTAGGCAAGCAAAGGAATTGTTGCGAAATTTTCGTTAAACATGCATATCATCTACACTACAGAGCCATTAGGAGTCTGCTGTTTGCTAACATAGAGATTAACGATATTTCCGTATGTTTTGTTGGGAATTTCAGATGGTACGTCAGGTATGACCGTGTTACACATACCGACGCTTCCGACCCCTCTCCCGATAGCGATCCGGAGAGGAGGGTTCACCATCGGTTTCGACAGCCTATTCCGCGACCTCCTCCACAGCCCCGATTCCGATCGTTGGGCGCCAGAGTGCGTCAACCTTGTGGACACACCGGGTCGATTCGCACCCTTCGAACGGTGTGTTCGCCGCAGATATCACGTCGGACCATGAGAGCGATGCTGACTTTTCTACACCGATCGCTACACCCCGACTGGAGACCACTTATACCGTCTCCAGACGTTATCGCCGTACTCCTATTGTTGAGGAGGATTAGTCTGGATTGTTGGGACACCCTCACGTTAGGAGGACTCGGCAGCGGTCGGGCCGCTCGCCTAGACAGGCTACCCGCCAGCACGGGTAGAGGCTTCACCGATTGGTCGTCGCCGACCCAAGGACGACACTGATTCTGATTCTGGAGACATCCAAGAGATCCCGAGGCCACATACCGGGAGCAGTATGGGTTTTGACGAGGTTAGGATGATGGAGCGCCTGCAGCGCTTCAACCCGCCCAAGTTTTCTGGCAGATCTGGACCGGACGCAGCCGAGACTTGGCTGACCAATATTGAGCGCCTTCTACTGAGGCTCCATATACCACCGAGGAGATGGTCTCTTTTGCCACCTTCTATCCGAGAGATGCGGCGCATAATTGGTGGCAGGGTGGTACACTACCCAAGCAAACACGTCCTCGCGTCGCATCAGAACTATGCAAAGACCCATGGGTCTCACCCTTGCAGTCTCCAGTCTCGCCTTCGCGAGGTCTCCAGTCTCACCTGCGCGAGGCCTTACCCTCGCAGGTTTTAAGCCTTGCCTTGGCGATGTCTCACACTCACCTTTGCGTCTCTTAGGCCTGCGCAGGTTGCCCTCGCGGTCTCAGGTATCGCCCGTGCGATCTCACTCGCCTTCGCGGGTCTTACTCCCACAGCCTCAACTCGCCTTCACGAGGACTCTCTTGCCTATACTGGCCTCGCCCAGATAAGGCCCTTATACTCAGGTTCGTGCGACCCTCACTCCTTATTTGGCTATGTTCTATCTGGGCCTTCGCCCCTTGCAGGCCTTCGCCTGCCACTTGCTCCACTTGGTCATCTGACATCAATCAGCCAATAAGGAGGCCAACACGAGCCTGAGTGATCTTCACCAGATTTGTACGCCAAACATTCCCTTACAGGTGAATCTTCTAAGGCGGTTTGCTGAGATCTTCATCATCACAGCCGCCTTATCTCCAATCAGTCTGACACAGACTTATCTCTCCAAATTTGACAGACTTGTCAGTCCTGTCTCACAGCCTGTCCAAGGCTTCAACTGGGGGAGGCTCTTCTCCTAGCATCTCCCTATAAATAGGGGGATGTCCACCTTAAACTGGGTAAGCTACTACACGCCCCCACTCCTCTCTTGCTACTTCTGAGTATTCTTCTTATCTTTTACAGATTACTCTGAACAGCAAGCTTGGAGTCTCAAGAACACCATCTCCATCAACCACTCAACTGGGATTCCGTTCCTACTCTGAGAACGAGAATATCAGTTTGGCGTCGTCTGTGGGAATGAAAGAAACAAAAAGTTCTTCTCGTAAACCCATATTACAAACCACAAGTAGTAAGTCATGCCAACTACCCGGAGTGCAAGTAGGCACAGCCGTCAGGGACGGAGAAATCCTCCCGCAACGAACACAAACAACGATCCACGATCGGAACCATCTCCAAATAACGTTCCCCCACAACGGGGAGAACTCTCTGTTCACTCGACGGAGGAAAGCTCCTCCCACGTTAACCGTAACGTGCCTCAGGAGCGCAACACTCCACCACCAAACACTCCACCAACGAGCCTTGATCCGGCCGTTCTGTAGACAATCACTGAGGCGGTTGCTTTCAACTTGCGCGAAACACTCACCACCACTCTCAGGGGCATTCTGGATAGCGTTGGAACGCTACGGACTAATCAGCCTGAACGCCCTGCTACTCCGCCTCAACAAGTAAGTAACCCTGACCCTTCTTCGTCATTACTTGTCGCACTTACTAGACGGTTAGAGGAAGTGGAGAAAAGGGACGAAAGGGCCAATGTTCATAATGTTTCCAGAATGGGTCCGACCACCTCTGACCCAACCTTTCACCCACCCCTCTTCCGAGCAGTTTCGCCAGCCTAAGCCGGACGCTTACGACGGTCTCTCGACCACGATATCCATCTCCAGCACATGCGTTTCGCGATGGCCATCGCAAGAGCGGACGATAACACGCTCGTAGAGCCTTCAGCTCCACGCTCACGGGAGCCGCCGCCAACTGGTATACCACCCTCCGTGATAAACGGTTTAACTCCTTTGAGGAGCTCTCCCGCAACTTCTCCAACCACTTTGTGGTATCTAAACCTCCCCCCAAAACGGCGGGACACCTCCTCAAGATACGACAAAAGAAAGATGAGCCCCTCAGGGAGTATATTCAGCGCTTCCAGGCGGAATCCATCCAGGTCCCTAATTTGGGGGAGGAAGCCCGCTTACTTGCGGCCATTCAGGGCCTTCGCTGGGAGTCCCTCTTCTTTATAGATGTACACACCAACCCTCCCACCAACATGGAACAGTTCTTGAGCACGGCGTCACGGTTTATGAACACTGAGGAGGTCACTCGTCCCCTCGCCAGGACCGCCACAGCAGATGCGAAGGGACAGCCCTCGCGAGCGGACTCCAGATCCCAGAGGCAGTACCCTACGCCATCCAACAGGGAGGGGGCGTATTTCACTCTTCCCCCACTAAGGGAGTCTCGCACCAACATCCTCCATGCCCTGGAACAAAAGAGGGAGGTTCCCAAGTGGCCCCGCCCCCTCTCCTGTGAGATCGTCAGGTCTAGTACCAAGTACTGTCATTACCATCGCGACAAGGGACATGACACTGAGGACTGTTTTGAGCTTAAACGCATGATTGGGGAAATGCTCGCTCAAGGCAAACTCAGGGAGTTCTTACTCCACGACGATGGGGATCGCAGGCGGGAAAGTAACCAGGAGGACCGTCGTCAGGGGGACCGCAGACGGGGTCGCTCTCAGCAGAACCCAGATCGAGAAGGTCTGGTCGAAATTCCCCCACCAAGGGGACACATCAGCGTAATCACGCAATGTGAGGGCGCATCGGCGAGACGCCGCCATATGAGACAGATCTACCAGGTCAATCACTCCTCTACTCACTTACTGCATCGCCGTGATGGCACCTCGGTGGCGGTTCCACACGCGGACCCTTTGGTTATCACTGCCCGGATCGCGGGATGGGACATTGACAGAGTCTACATGGACACTGGGGCAAATGCCAACGTGATCTACAAGCACACTCTGGTTGAGGACAAGATGCCTCTATCACAAATCCAACCTGCCAAGGGGGCTACCTTTGGAGTGGGGCGGGATGAAATCCCAACTTTAGGGTCAATCACGCTCCCCTACATGATGATGGGGACCACCAAAGAAAAGAAGCAAGTATGTCACTCCAGCTTTGTGGACTTTATAGTCCTGGATCTCCCTACACCATACAACGCCATCATTGGGCGCCACACTCATACTGAGTTCCACGTCCGCTGTGATGTGCGGGCTCTGACTTTGGTTTTCCACACTGCGGCAGGGGATGCCTATATCTTTGTCAACCAAAATGTGGCCAAGGGCAATTAGGTTTCGGCCCTAGCGGGACCTCCCCCGCTCCCCAAGCCATCTGAGCCGAAAAGAAAGGCACCCCTGGCAGAGACTGGCCCCGCCGGCGCGGTCGCTCCTGACTTGTCTGGGGCCTTTGAGGAGGTTTAAATCTCCCATGGCAAGAAATTCCGGGTTGGAAATGACCTTGACGAAAAGGACCAGCAAGCACTCATCCATCTCCTCCATGCCAACGGCGATGTCTTCGCATGGACCCCTGAAGACTTACCAGGTGTGGATCCTGCTATAATTTCTCACAAGTTAAGTGTACTCCCCGGCTTTAGCCCGGTTAGACAAAAAACAAGGGGCATGGCCCCTGACCGAAAGGACTTTGTACGCACAGAGGTGCAGAAATTGCTTAAGGTAAATATAATCAAGGAGGTTCACTACTCTGAGTGGGTCGCAAATATAGTCCTCGCCGATAAAGAGGGTGGATAGTGGCGACTTTGCGTAGACTACAAAGGGGTTAATAGGGCCTTCCCAAGGGATCCCTATCCCCTGCCTTCTATCGATCAATTGGTTGACTCAACCGTTCATCACTTTGTCTTCTCCTTCCTCGACGCATACAACGGGTACCATCAAGTTTTTATGGACCCGCAGGACGCGGTAAAAACCGCCTTCACTACCGGTGAAGCCGTCTACCATTATATCAGAATGCCCTTCGGCTTAAAAAATGCAGGGGCCACTTTCCAAAGGCTTGTGAATCAAGTCTTCGCGAACCAAATCGGCCGAAATCTTGAGGCTTATGTCGATGACATTGTGGTCAAAAGCAAGGCCACCTCCACACACCTCGCGGACTTAGAGGAAACGTTCGCCAACTTCCGCAAGTACAATATGCGGTTGAATCCAAAGAAATGTATCTTTGGCGTGGGCGAGGGCAAGTTTCAGGTTACCAGATCTCAAAGGAGGGATTCATGCGAATCCCAAAAGATTGAAGCTATCACCACTTTGCGCACCCTAGGGGACTCAAAGATGTTCAAAGAATCGGCAAGAAAGCTGGTTGCCTTTGGACGGTTTGTCTCTAAACTCAGCGATCGCTGCACCTTTCTTCAACCAAATCCGCAAGAAAAAGCTTGCAAGTGGACAGAAGAATGCCAGAGGCATACGATTCAATCAAGCAACACTTACAAGAGTTGCCTCGCACTCAAGTGCCCTAGACCAGGTGATGACCTGGTCCTCTACCTCGCCACCTCGACAGAGCATCGCCTCTGTCCTTATCAAGGAAGAGGCTGCCAAACAATGGCCGCCTACTACACCGGTCACACTCTCCAGATACGAAACAAGGTATCCTCCTCTCCAAAAGCTATCTTATCTCTTGTATATGCGGCACGAAGCTCAAGCCCTAGTTCCAAGGGCACACAATTATAGTCCGAACGGACTTGCCAATCCAGATATTCTGAGGCGGCCCGAACATTCAGGGCGCCTTGCCAAAAGGTGTATCGAGCTTGGTGGCTTTAACATCAACTATGAGCCTAGAAAGGCAATTAAGGGCCAGGCCCTCGCCGACTTCATTGCGGAATTTTCGGATGTTGACATCGTCCCAGCCCCTGAGCAAGGCCCCGCACCACAACCCATTCCCCCAGAGTGGGACATGTTCGTGGACTGCTCATCCAAGCTTGGATCCCCCGCAGGGGGCGTATATCTGCGCGGACCTCTAGGTATGGAAGTATCCCTTCGTGTCTCTTTCCAATTCCAAGTAACTAATAATGTTGCAGAGTATGAAGCCCTCATCGCGGGGCTCAAACTCGCCATAAGGGCGGGCGTTCACCGCCTTCATGTCTACAGCGACTCGCAACTGGTGATTCACCAGGTCCAAGGGTGCGCTGAATGCAAAGACGCCACCCTGACCAAATACCTCAAATTGGTGAACGCCTTGCGGACCAACTTTGAGGAGGCTATTTTTATCCACATTCCTCGTTCTGAGAACACCACAGCAGACATGCTATCCAAGGGAAAGACTCCCTCCACCATGGCCACCTTGGCCGGCCCTTCCATTTCGGAGGCTATTGATATTGCCTTACTGGCAACACAGGATCCGGTCATAGACTGGAGAGACCCTATTATCGCTGAGCTGAAAGCCAGTGCCATGGACCCCCAAGCTCGCAAAAGGGCCATCCGTTTTGTTCTCATTGCTGACCAATTATGGCATCTCAGGTTCGCAGCACCCCTCCAACGATGCCTCAGCACCCTTGAGGGACACTCTGTCTTGGATACTCTCCACCAAGGCAATTGTGTGCACACATTGCTGCGGAGGCACTCGCCCACAAAGCCCTTCGTCAAGGGTACTACTGGCCTACCTTGAAAAAGGACGCCGCTGCACTGGTCAAAACATGCCACCAGTGCCAGATCAATTCTCGCATCCAGCGACTGCCATCTACGGAATCTCCAGCACTGACAAACCAAGTGCCTTTTGCCCTGTGGGGCCTTGACCTCATTGGTCCTATGCCGACCGCTCCAGGTCAGTACTGCTTCTATGTGGTCGCAGTTGATTATTTTTCTAAATGGGTAGAAGTAGAACCCCTGGTCTCCATCACTTCCGCCAAGAGCATCAAATTCCTATGGAAAAATCTTGTCTGCAGGTATGGTGCCCCGCGCTACTGATGGCCGCCAGGCCCAATAGGCATAAAAGGCCTAACAAAAGGCCCATACACAAGCCCGAAATAAGGGCCCCATTAAAAACTTAGTAAATTACCCGAACAAGGAGTTTTCCCGAACTATGCCTCCTGAAGGGTATATATGACTTAAAATACATAATCACCTTAGATTGAGATATTACAATAATGCCACTGAGACATGGAACTATAAATACATTCACTATTCATACCTAAAGGGGTAACATTAAACTAATACTCTACGCGACTCGTCAAATCACTACCTCAGAGAATCTCTCTATTCCTCGACAATCGCGCTCCAATACGCAAAGTCGACTTAATGGCTTCCGTCAATATCGTGACACGCAAGTCAAACCGGAACGTGGCAATCACGCGCACCGATTTGCCACCAAATGGCGCCGTCTGTGGGAACGGCGGTGGTCCCCAAAATCAGATTAACCGTGGGGGCCATTCCCGTTCCCGATCATCCAGGCCGGAGGAGAAGGTTCCACCAACGGCCGCACGGCCGATCCCAGCTACGAGGGTTCCCGGAGGAATCATCCAATGGAGCCACCTCCCTACGTCCTACCTCCGGCTACCGTCAAGTGACATCCGGCACTTGGACCCCGATCTTGTCCAAGGCATGCGGGTGGTCCTTCAGAAGAGCGAAGGAATCGAACAACCGGACGGGTCGTCCGTCAACTTCACGACAGCGATTATCACAAAGACAAGCGATCAGGCTAGTCTACAGGCAGTTCGCAGCCGGTTGCTTCTCCGGACCGCCGCCGGCAGCGGTCAAGATCCCGAGGAGCATAGGAGAGAACGATCCCCAAGACCGGAGAGACTGGTACGTGGTGATCCCCGGGACGACGTGATCAGGCAAATGTTGCTTCATCTGGAGCAAGTCGAGAGAAACTCGGGCATTCCCGAGCCCAAATGCGAGGACATACCTGATGATGGTCCGTTCACCAGCAGGATTCGGGACGCCCAGATGCCCCGAATATTTAATTTACCTCATCCGTTGGAAGTGTACCAAGGTTCGGGAGATCCTGACGCTTTTGTCCGCAAGTACAAGAGAGCGATGGAGTTGAAAGGGGCTAACGAGGCGGCCTTGTGCAAGTGCTTTGAAGTGGCTCTGGGAGGTCCAGCCTCGGCTTGGTACAACTCGCTGCTCCCGAACTCGGTGTCGTCATTCGGGGACCTGGCCACCAAATTTACAACGCACTTCATCGGGTGCAAGAGATCGGCCAAAAGGGCCATCCAAATGTTTGACGTCAAGCAAAGACCGAACGAGAGTATTCGGGAGTTCGTCGAAAGGTTCAACCGAGAAGCCGTTCACGCGTCTGATCTAACGGACAACATCCGGATCATGGCATTCACGAAGGCTCTCATCCCGAATTCGCGCCCGGCTTACGAGTTGTCCCGAAAGAACTTCACCAGCGTCGAGGAAATGTACGCTGTCACCCAGGAGCATATGATTGCTCAAGAAATGTTGTCTCAGCGTGAAGGAAAGCAGGACACCAGGGATAATCGAGAACCGAGGAAGGAGAACCCGAGGAGCCAGCCGGTCAAGCGGCCGAGGAGTTGGGGAGGACAAGAGGACTTTTGAGAGAAGTTCGGGCTTCACCCCCTTAATACGTCCCGGGCTAGTATCCTCGCGGCACTCCAAAGACAAGGAACCGGAGTATCAAGCGGCCCGAGGCCATGCCGGAAGGGGCGGCGTGATTCGTCCAAATCTTGCCGATTTCACGAGACACCGGGCATGAAATCGAGCGGTGCCATCAGGCGAAGAGGTACATAGAGCACCTCATCAAGAAAGGCTCTCGGGAGAGTACTGAAAATGCCTCGGGCGAAGAAGTTTCCCGAGGAAAAGGAAGGCCGAAGAAGATTCATCGGGACCGGACAAGAGGGGCAAGGAGAAGATGGTTCCGCCACAACCCACCGGGATCCTGAACACCATAACGACCACGCTGGGTTCGAATGCAAGGAAGAGGAAAGCGAGGGAAATAGCCTCACTAAGCTACGGAGATCCGTCTTCGAGAATCAAACGAGCAGACGGGTCCGAGGTGCATCTACCGCATTACGACCCCCTCATCATCACCCTTCGTATCGGGACCATAGACGTCAAGAGGGTCCTCTGCGATGACGGCTCAAATGCGGATGTGTTGTTCAGAAAAGCTTATGAAGGCCTCAAGCTTAGATCGAGTCGGCTCAACCCCGTCAAGACAGCAACCTACGGCGTGGGCCCGGACGAGATACCAGTCTTAGGCTCCATCGAGCTCCCCGTCATGTTCCTCGGGGTCGGCCCCGAAGGTCAATCCCGGTACACGACGTTGATGGTCAAGTGGCTCGTCCTCGATGTCCCCTCTGCGTACAATGCTATCATCGGGAGAGAAACCCAGGTGGCTATTCACATGAGGACCGACGTGAGATACCTGACCATCACGTTCGCTACGGATGAGGGAGACGCCTCGATCTACGTGAGCCAGAGAGAGGCCAAGGACGTCATGGCTATAGCTCAGAAGGACCCCACTCCGGGCGGTCCGACGGAAGACAAGGAGGAAGCAGATACCGAAGACGTCATCTTGGAAGGAGATAGGACGACGAGAATTGCAAAAGACTTGCCCGAGGGCAGTAAGAAAAACCTTGTAAACTTGCTTCGAATGAATAAAGACTTGTTCGCCTACTCTCCAAGTGACATGCCCGGGATCGACCCGAAGGTAATACAACACAGCCTGCACATCAATCCGGATTCAAGACCCATAAGGCAGAAGAAAAGAAATAACGCCCCATTCAAAAGGGCCTTCATCAAAGAGCAAATTTCGAAACTTCTCGATGCGGGGGTCATAAGGGAAGTATCGTATCCCGAATGGCTGAGCAATCCCGTTGTGGCAACCCGAGAGGATAGCGACAAGTTGCGCATGTGCATCGATTTCACTAACGTAAGCGATGCTTGCCCGAAGGATTCGTATCCAACTCCCCGATCGACAGACTTGTGGATTCCACGGCCGGACACGCGAGGCTCTCTTTCCTTGACGCTTACAGTGGGTATCATCAGATAAGGATGAACCCGGCAGATGAAGAAAAGACGTCTTTCATAAGCGACGCCGGAACGCATTGTTATACAAGAATGCCCTTCGGACTGAAGAATGCCGGAGCAACCTACCAAAGACTGATGGATAAGGTATTCTCCTGGCAGATAGGAAGAATTCTCGAAGTGTATGTTGATGATATCATCATCAAAAGCAAGGAGGAAGAGAACCTCATCTGGGATATTGAAGAAGTGTTCGGGCAGATTCGAAAGTATGGAATACGGTTGAATCCGGATAAATGCGTTTTCGGAGTAACATCCGGGAAATTTCTCGGATTTATGGTGTCCGAGCGCGGCATCGATGCGAATCCCGCAAAGATTGAAGCACTCTTAAACGTGAGAACACCTACATCAATAAAGGACGTGCAGAGGCTTCTCGGGAAGATTACGGCCATTAGTCGCTTTATATCTCGATATGGAGACAAGTGCCGTCCGTTCTTCAAACTCCTGATCAAAGAAGGTGCGGAGCCCGGCCGAATAGGGGTACGAAAAGGTGAGAAGAAATCTAAGGAAGAGAACGCGAGAGTAAGAGCTAGGTTCAGTTGGAATCCCGAATGTCAGAAAGCCTGGGAAGAAATCAGAGCCTACCTCCTGGAGATGCCTACGCTTCGACAACCAACCGAGGACAGACCCCTCATTGTATACTTGGCCGTAGGTTAAAAGGCTGTAAGTTCGGTACTTGTTCAAGAAGGCGACCAAGGAAAGCGGTGGCGGTCTATTACGTAAGCAAATCCTTGCACGGGCCGAACTCAACTACCCGATGATCCGAAAGTGGTGTACTCTCTAGTCTTATCAGCCGAAGGTTGAAGCCATACTTCCTCGGTTTTTCCATCATTGTTCAAGTAATGTCCCTATCAAGGACATCTTAAAACGGGTAGACCACTCCGGAAGACTGTCAAAATGGTGCGTCGAGCTAAGCGAGTACGAGATCAAGTATGAACCCCGAAGAGCGATCAAAGCACAGGCATTAGCGGATTTTATCACGGAATTACCCAAGGAGTCCGACAGTGAGGATTCTTTGAACGAGGATAGTCCGGTCTGGACCCTGCACGTGGATGGAGCTTCGGGATCGGACAAACAAGGTGCCGGACTAGTTCTCGAAGGCCCAGAAGGAATGAAGGCTACTAAGTCAATTAAATTCAATTTCCCGGTAACAAACAACGTAGTCGAATATGAAGCCCTTATTGCTGGTCTGGAATTAGCCAAAAAGGCGGGAATTCGATCACTGAAAGCGTGTAGCGACTCAAACCTCCTCGTTCAATAGATGAATGGGGAGTACGAGGTCAGAGAAGGTAGCAAGAAGGTAGCAAGAAGGTAGCAAGAAATACGCCGAGGTAGCAAGAAGGTTGGCCGCGGATTTCGAAAAGCTGTGTATCGAGAAGGTCCCGAGATCGCTCAATTCGGAGGCCGACCAACTTTCGAAGTCAGCTTCTTACGACGAAGTGAGAAGTGAGCCTTGCGTCGATCGCTCCGGATATGCTGCGTTACCTCGGGGTGGAGGACACCCTACCGGAAGTACCTCGATGAAGGGGTGCTCCCGGACAATCCAACCGAAGCTGCCAACATCGGGAGAAAGGCCAGCAAATTTGTCATAATCGGGGATAACATGTACCGTAAAGGATTCTCTTCCCGCTGCAAAAATGCGTCGAGAGAGAGAAACCGAGGACATTCTTCGAGAAACCCATGAAGGCACCTGCGGATCGCACATTAAATCGGACGCGTTAGCTGCGGTCATACTAAGACAAGGGTTCTTCTGGCCTACTCTCAAGGAAGACGCAAAGAGACTCGTGAACAAGTGCAAGAGGTGCCAAGAGCACGCTCGAGTACAGAGGGTTCCCTCGGAGTACGTGACGTCCTCGGATTACCCCATACCGTTCGCCGTATGGGGAATCGACCTAATCGGGGCCTTACCTACCGCTCCCGGACGACTGAAGTATTGGGTAGTCACCGTAGACTACATCACAAAGAGGATAGAAGCCGAACCATGGCTACAATTACGGCTGAAAACATCCGAAAGTTTATGCGGAAGAACATTATATGCGAGTTCGGGTGCCCGAAGGTCCTGGTTGCCGATAACGGAGCTCGGCCACCGACGGTGGATTCCAGGATTTCGCCGAGGAATTCGGAATCGTGGATTCATTTCGCCCCGGTCGCCCACCCGCAGAGCAATGGCCAAGTGGAGGTATCCAATCGAACGTTGAAGGACGGTTTAAAAACAAGACTCGGGAAAGCAAAGGGGAAATGGCCCGGAGAACTCCCCCATGTTTTATGGAGTTACCGGACAACGCCCGAAGGTCAACCGGAGAAACTCCGTTCTCTGACATACGGGACCGAGGCACCGATCCCGATTGAAGTAGCGAATTCCTCCTCGAACCGAAGTGTTCGAGGAAGTATCGAACGAACAAGGCTTACGAGCAAATTTAGACTTACTCGAGGAAGAAGAGATGAAGCCGAGTTGCGAAGGAAAGCTTTCCAACAAAGAACCGCATCTGCAGCAAATTCAAAAGTGAAGGTAAAAATATCAAAGTGGGTGATTTGGTCCTTCGGCAAACCAAGCCGGGATCCCGAAGACCAAAAGGAGGCGCGTTGCCCCGAATCGGGAAGGTCCATTCGAGGTCATCACCGAAGAAAGGAAAGGAGTGTTCAAGTTATCGGATCCCGAAGGAAGAGAATTGGCTAACTCTTTCCATTCGAAGCATTGAAGAAGTATATTGTATGACCGGGAATAATAAAAGTGGTACCGAGTTCAGAAACAAGTATTGATCCAATCCTTAAATATATTTTCATTAAAAACGCCCGAGGACCGGATTACAAAAAATGGGTGCGGAAATGAAAAGAGTACATCACTGAGGATCAGCAAAATCATCAACAGTCACGGGTTCGGGTGGATGCATAAATTCACCCCCGTACCAACTGGGATCCTCTTCGGGCTCCTCATTCCCGTCGAGCCCGGACAGGTCAACATGAGGGTTGCGCTCAACGATTTGCTTCGTGCCAAACAAAACCCGAAGGTATATTTGTCAACGGCCATATCCACGTAATCCGCCGCGCTTCGATACTTCGGGATCTTGGCCCGAACCGCGGAGAGCTCATCCCGAAGTCTTTGAATCTCCTCATCCTTGACCCGTAGCTCCCGCTCGTGGTGCTCTTCTTGGTTGGCGAAGTTGATGAGGACATCGCCCCAAAGGACCCTCAGGTTCCGTAAGACCCACAACCTCAAGCACGCGCGACCCCTGGTCCGTTCCAAGGCCTTGGCGGACCCATGACCAGGTCCCGGCTGAAACAAGTCCAAGCGAACCTTAATGCTTTCATGAGGCTCATGGCGCAGGACGATCGAGAAGAGTCTCGGGAGAAGGTCTTACAACTTCACCAACTCGGTATCGCTACTGACGCAGAGTGTGCGAAGCCCCTTGGAGTCTTAAGCATAAGCGTTCTTGAAGAAGGTAGCAGCCCAGTCTTAAGCGCGCGAACACTTGGCGAAGGAGAAGGCCTCGGCCAAGGGCAACTCCGCAAGGCACCCGGCGGAGGCATTCTAGCGAAGGCTCCTAGCGAAGGCCTTTCGCGTAATCTCCAGGCTTCACCAGTTGACCGACCAAGCCTGACACATGGTGTCTTTTCTCCGCCGATACTCGGATAGACAAACAACCACTTTTAGGCTAGACTTACCTTTTTACCTTTTTAGAAGCTTTTCACTCTGTAAGCGTGCAAAAGTACTTTGTACTTTCTGAACGCAAGAACATTCGAAATACTACTTTTACTTCTTCAATTTCACTCCACTATATAAGCTAAGTGGCAGTCACCATTGTAACCTAGAACATATTATTGAATTTAAGCAATTCGGCTGAAACGCTCCCGGGAGTCATCGGCTTTGTGTTCTCCACTCTTGCATTTCCATTTCCCTAGTGATCCGTGCAAGAGGATCCAAGCATAATATCTAGTATTGCTTGACCTTGTAGTCAAGAGGTGCTAGATCCCATCTTCAATCCTAGGCATTTTCAAGGGCATTGCCTCACCTCGTAGTGAGGAGGTTCCCTTGGCCGACTCTGTTTCCTTCGTGTTCTTCCTCCGTTCTTCGTTTCCATTCTTGCTGGAAACTGCCTCACTCAAGCTAGATCCGAGCTCGTGATCACGTTCCCCCGTGATCACATCAAGTGGTATCGAGCCAAAGTGCTTCCGGAGGTACCGTATCAGTTGTTGAGTTTTCTTCAAGCAAAACCTTTTGTTACCTTTTCTTACACTTGAAGGAATGTCGGTTGATGATCTCATTGAGACCGAAAAGTTGTTTAAAAGTGTGCTTGTGTAAGCCAAGTATTTTCGAAATAAGCCAAAAGAGTTGTCCTGAGCGACAAGTGTGAAAAGAAAACGTTTAAAGAAAGAAATGTATTGAGCAAGTTTCTGCGTTCTGGAAAAGTTCTTGAATGTTCTTACGTGTTCGTCCCAAAACACAAGTGAACAGTAAGATTGATCGGACAAATAGTTTCCAAACTTAAACAAGAAGTGTTTGTGTCTGCAAAAGCCTTTTCTAAACTTCCAACCAAGTATCTTCCGAGCCCGATATCCCACAAAATCGATTTCAAGTAACTAGTCATTCTCTTGAGTTGCAAGTTGCGGTTTTACTAGAGTTTTGTTTGTGTTTCCTTGCGTGTTCATCTTTGATCTAAGGTTGAAAACGGTATCAAGTTTAGAGAACTTGTAAAAGCCGGCGGTGAACAGCCAAGTGACAAAGTTGTTGAGAGAAACACGAGAGTGAGAGTAAACACTCAGGGAGTGGTGAGCTTCTTTTCTGATTACATATCTTTAACGGAACTGTGTCACAGATGGTTTCAACAGACTCATCCCCCCCTCATCCATCCCAGCTAGCCGTGCACAGCACGCTCACGAAGATCTTACAGAGGTTGGACGAATCGGGAGCTCAAGTCGCCATGACAAATGAGCGATCGACGAAAAGTAGAGGTAGCTCAAGGAAGCAACCGGAAAGCTCGCAAGCCCACGATGACGCCCATGCATCGCGGGCTCAAGATGGAGTCACCCATACCACTTTCGACCTCGCATCGACGAAGCCACAGGCTACCCCACACGATCGTCCGACCGCTTCCACAAGAATAGATCGTGGTGTTGACATCCTGGACAGTGATGACCAGGAATATTACGCTGAGCCACCACCAAAGCCTATTAAAAGAAGAGTCTTTCCCGATAGAGCTCAAGCCAGAGCCTATCTCCATAGAGACCTCGAAGAAGAGGAAGAAGCGGAGAGAGGCCGAGTTCACCGAGGGTTCAACAGAGACCTGGGAGGTAGGGCGCAGGCCCAGGACCAACAGGCCCTCGCCAACATCAAGCTTCAAATACCACCCTTCTACGGGTCCAGTGATCCGGAAGAGTACTTTACATGGATGGCTAGGACTGAGCGGATCATTGATATGATGGGATACACTGACGCTATAGCCCTGAAACTTGTGGTTATTGAGTTTCATGAATATGCTCTCACCTGGTGGGAGCAAGAGCATCACGAAAGAGCCAGGATCCGATGTCGTCCCATTACCACGTGGGAAGATCTTAAAAGGACCATGAAGAACCGATTCGTACCCAGCTACTATGATCGAGATTGTGCTCGAGAGGTTGCAGCGCCTTATCCAGTGGTCATCGCAGTGTCGAAGAATACCGTAAGGACCTTGAGAGGGCCCCGATGAGGGCCAACGTCAAGGAGGACGAGGAGGCTAAGTTGGCCAGATTCTTATATGGCCTACGGGAGGACGTCGCCAAGACAGTTGAACTATGCGATTACGGGATTACCAAGATCTGGTGCATAAGGCCATTCGGTGGAGAAACAACTACGAAGGGAAACTCTTACTACCCTGCTCCTACCCCCGGCAGGGCCCTAAGCAGCAAGATTCCCCCCTTCCCCAAACCGCCCCCGCCAAAACCAGAAGCATCGTCAGCGGCGATGCCACCCCCGCCCCAAAATTACCCCAACACAAGACCCTCCTCGCAACCTCAGCCGAAACCCAACGCCACCACTAATGAAGGCCCTCGGCAGTCAAGGAGCATCGAATGCTTTAAGTGCCTGGGCAAGGGACACTATGCGAGGGATTGCCCCAACCGAAGAGCCATGGTAATGCGGCCCAACGGGGAATTGTCTAGCGAAGAGGAAGGAGAGGGCTATCCCGAGCAAGAGCAACATGAGAGTGAAGCAGAAGAGGGAGAGCTCCCTATGGATGGTCTCATATTAGTTAACAAGACGGTCCTGCAAAGTTCCCAAGTGTCACCGAAAGTAATCAGCGGGAAAATCTTTTCCAATCAAGAGCCATGGTGAATGGGGCTCTGTGCGATCTCATTATTGACAGCGGGAGTTGTGTCAACGCCGCCAGCCAAGACATGGTCGCTGAATTAGGCCTCCCCACCATCATACATCCTAAACCGTATCAGCTGCGGTGGGTCGACAGCGTAACCTTTGTAAAGGTTGTCAAACAAGTCGAAGTCCCAATCAAGATCGGCAAGTATGAGGATTCCATCACTTGTGATGTAGTGCGAATGCGGGCGACCCACATCCTCTTGGGCAGACCACAGGCAATATGACAAGGAGGCCATACATTATGGCAAAGCCAACAAATATGCCCTCACTCACCTTAGTAAACCATACACCTGCTTCCCCTCACCCCAACTCAAGCCCATCGGGATCAAATCCATCTGGCTAGATAGTCTGAGGGCCAAAGAAAGGGGGAGGGCAGTGAGCGGAGAGAAAATGGTGAGAAGGTTCAAGGAACCTTGAGTGAACGGACAGGGGGTGCATTAGTGGGAAACACCCCGAGAGAGCCCACGAGAAAACAAGAGTGTCTTCCTCCCATAGCCAAAGAGAGGGATTTTAAAAGAGCGTTCCTTGGAAACAGGATCTGTTTTCTCCTGATCCCCACTCACTGCATGCTAACACTTGACAATGTGTCTTCTCTTCCTTTCTATGTGCAGAAGGTCCTGAAAGAATTCGGCGAAGTATTTGATGAGCCGCGAACCCTTCCTCCATATCGCGGCATCGAGCATCAAATCGACTTGCTCCCGGGGGCACCTTTACCCAACAAGGCCGCCTACCGGACCAATCCCCAAGAATCCAAAGAGATCCAGTCGCAAGTTCAAGAGTTGTTAGACAAAGGGTTCATCCGCGAAAGCCTGTCGCCATGCGCGGTCCCAGTCATACTGCATTCAAAGAGCGATGGCACTTGGCGCATGTGCATGGATTGTCGCCCATCAACTCTATCACTGTAAAGTATCGCCACCCTATACCTAGACTTGATGACATGTTAGACGAATTGAGTGGTGCTTGTGTGTTTTCAAAAATTGACCTTAGAAGTGGTTATCACCAAATTCGGATGAAGGAAGGTGATGAATGGAAAACTGCTTTCAAAACCAAGATTGGTTTGTATGAGTGGAATGTTATGCCCTTCGGGTTATCTAACGCACCAAGTACTTTCATGCGTCTGATGAATCATGTTTTGAGGCATTACATAGGGAGATTTGTGGTAGTATACTTTGATGACATACTAGTTTATTCTAAGAACCATGAGGAGCATGTTGAGCATCTGAGGCAAGTCCTTGATACGCTTAGGTTAGAAAAACTGTATGCCAAATTTGAAAAGTGTGTATTCGCATCCCAGGAAGTTAACTTTCTTGGATATGTCGTGGGTGCGAAGGAGTCAAGGTAGACGAGAGTAAGATCGGTGCCATTCGGGACCGGCCTACTCCTAACTCCTTAATCGAGGTCGAGGTCCTTCCTAGGACTTGCTAGTTTTTACTGATATTTGTTAAAGACTTCTCTTCCATTGCTGCCCCTTTGCATGAACTGGCTAAGAAGAATGTCGTCTTTGAATGGGGTCGATCGCAAGAGAAATCTTTTAACGAATTGAAATCTCGTCGACAAATGCTCCTCTACTCACTTTGCCAAACTTTGACAAAGTGTTCGAGGTAGAGTGCGATGCCAGTGGTATAGGCATCGGTCTTTGTCTTGCACCAAGAAGGCCATCCCATCGCCTTTTTTAGTGAAAAGTTGAGTGGAGCCACCCTGAATTACTCCACGTATGACAAAGAGCTATACGCTCTTGTGAGGTCCTTACAAACGTGGAGCCACTATCTTCTGCCTAGAGAATTCGTAATCCATACGGATCACTTGTCTTTGAAGTACCTTCAAGGACAAGGAAATTTGAGCAAAAGGCATGTTAGGTGGGTAGAGTTCATTGAGTCTTTCTCCTATGTTATTAAGTATAAAAAGGGCAAAGACAATGTCGTTGCTGATGCTCTATCAAGGAGGTATGCATTACTCATGACTCTCGATACGAGGATTGTTGGTTTTGAGGGTTTAAAAGGAATGTATGAACATGACGTGGATTTTGGTGAAATATTTGCCAACTGTGTTAAAGGAAGCCAAAGAGGCTACTATGTTTTTGATGGTTTTCTGTTTAAGTTGAAAAGGTTGTGCGTCCCCAGAGGGTCAATGCGCGAAGTGATCATCAAGGAAGCACATGGAGGTGGTCTCATGGGACACTTCGGTGTCCAAAAGACGCTTGAGGCCGTTAAGGAGAACTTCTTCTGGCCCGGCATGAAGAAGGATGTCACCAAAGCTTGCGCCAGAAGTGTCACATGCCCCCAGTCCAAGTTGACTCTACAACCGAAAGGGAAGTACACTCATCTTCCCACACATTCTGGTCCTTGGGTTGATATAAGCTTGGACTTTATAAGTGGTTTACCTAGTTCATCGCATGGTCATGATGCTATATTTGTGGTAGTTGATTGGTTCTCCAAAATGGCGCTTTTCAGCCCATGTCATAAAACCGAAGATGCCTCTCATGTGGCGGAATTGTTCTTTAATAACATCGTTAAGTATCATGGCCTCCCGCGATCCATTGTTAGCGATAGAGACTCGAGATTCCTAAGCCATTTCGCGAACCCTTTGGTCTAGGCTAGGCACCGGTCTGATGTACTCCACATCCAGTCACCCTCAAACAGACGGCCAAACCGAAGTGACTAATAGGACCTCACCACTATCCTGCGCACCCTCCTTAGGAAAAATCTGAAAGAATGGGAAAAATGTTTACCTCATGTAGAGTTTGCGTATAACCGAGCCTACCATTCCTCTACATCCCATAGTCCTTTTGAGATTGTATATGGCTTCAATCCTTTAACCCCTTTGGACTTAATCGCATTAGACTACACTGAGCAATTGGACGTAGATGGGAAAGAAAAGGCCCGACGCATGAAGGACTTGCATGCTAAGATTCACAAACAACTTGAGAAAATTAATGAGTCTTACGCAAGCGAGTTAATAAGGGCAGAAAATTTAGAAGTTTTCAGGTCGGGATTGGGTATGGTTACATTTAAGAAAAGATCGATTTCCCAGTGCTAGGAAAAGCAAATCGGCACCAAGAGGCGATGGCCCCTTTCAAATCACTAAAAATAGGAGAAAATGCTTATGTACTTGACTTACCTTGCGATGGCTCTTATAATGTACATGCAACTTTTAACGCTTTGTGATTTAGCTCCCTTTGAAGGACAAGCAGATTTTAAGAATCATGGACGGATTCTTTTGAAGAAGGAGAGTATGATGAGGACATCGCCCCAAAGGACCCTCAGTTCCGTAAGACCCACAACCTCAAGCACGCGCGACCCTGGTCCGTTCCAAGGCCTTGGCGGACCCATGACCAGTGTCCCGCTGAAACAAGTCCAAGCGAACCTTAATGCTTTCATGAGGCTCATGGCGCAGACGATCGAGAGGAGTCTCAGGAGAAGGCCTTACAAAGTCACCAACTCGGTATCGCGCTGGATGAAGAGGGTGCGAAGTCCCTTGGTGTCTTAAGCATAAGCGTTCTTGAAGAAGGTAGCAGCCCAGTCTTAAGCGCGCGAACACCGGCGAAGGAGAAGGCCTCAGCCAAGGGCAACTCCGCGAAGGCACCCGGCGGAGGCATTCTAGCGAAGGCTCCTAGCGAAGGCCTTTCGCGTAATCTCCAGGCTTCACCAGTTGACCGACCAAGCCTGACACATGGTGTCTTTTCTCCGCCGATACTCGGATAGACAAACAACCACTTTTAGGCTAGACTTACCTTTTTACCTTTTTAGAAGCTTTTCACTCAGAAGCGTGCAAAAGTACTTTGTACTTTCTGCACGCATGCACATTCGAAATACTCCTTTTACTTCTTCCATTTCACTCCACCGTATAAGCTAAGTGGCGGTCACCATTGTAACCTAGAACATATTATTGAATTTAAGCAATTGGTGAAACGCTCCCGGGAGTCATCGGCTTTTGTGTTCTCCACTCTTGCATTTCCATTTCCCTAGTGATCCAGGCAAGAGGATCCAAGCATAATATCTAGTATTGCTTGACCTTGTAGTCAAGAGGTGCTAGATCCCATCTTCAATCCTAGGCATTTTCAAGGGCATTGCCTCACCTCGTAGTGAGGAGGTTCCCTTGGCCGACACTGTTTCCTTCGTGTTCTTCCTCCGTTCTTCGTTTCCATTCTTGCTGGAAACCGCCTCCAACGAGCTAGATTCGAGCTCGTGATCACGTTCCCCGTGATCACATCAAGTCCACTTGGAACTTCTCTTTTTCAGCCTTCAGCAACCGATTTTCTTCCCGAAGAGCTTCCTCTGAATGGCGGTGCTCTTTGACCGCGCTTAGGAAAGCAACCTCAGCCAAAGCAAAATCATCAGCTTCGGCCGGGCTGAGGTTCTCCCGAATATGTGAGCCTTCGGGAAGCTCGAGCTTGGAGGAGGTACGGCAATGCCGCAAAGAATCGCTCATAGTGGTGGACTCACGAATCGCCTTAGCCACCACCGCTATGGCCTTAGTCGCCGGTGCTCGGCCTCGGACCTGATCCGGTTAGATGCTCGGGTGATTCGTGAAATCCACCCGCCCATTGTAGCCACTGCGCATCATCAAAAGATTATTTTCCCGTGCTATTAACCCGAAATCTTAGACTTAAGAAGTAAACAAACAAAGACTAACTGGTGCCCGAGGACGGCCACCTTTGAAGCGGCGACGCCCAAGTCGGTAGAAGTGCTCCGTGTACTCCATTGTTCGGGCGGTGGTGGTCCCGTCAAAAGCTCGGGAGCCATGTCTTTGGCGTCCTCATCGTTGAGGACATTTTGATCCTCATGGATCAGCCACGCAGCTCCCGGGAATGAGATTATTCCCGAGCTGCAACAGCCTTCTCGTCCCGCAGCCGCGCCTCTCTTCCCGGGCCTCTTTCCAGTCCGGACCTAGTGTGCAAAAATGAGATCGAACCACGTCATGTAGCGGGTCTTCACCAAACATTCGAGAAAGATTCCCGAATGAGTTCCAAAGCAGAGATTGCGTAACTTCACAATTTGATTACCTAACTGAACTCGATAGGTTCAACCTCGGGGCACTTTGCCCGGTCACCCTCGGCCGTGAACGCCCCTTGTCCTTCCGATTTGTTCGGGAGTTCCGCAGCATGTCATAGACGTCTTCCCTAGTGGTATTGCCTTCCATGTGAACCGGGGATGGAACCTCCCCGGACGTTGTTTCAGCAGGCTTGACCGCAGCCTCAGCATCAACCGAAGCGGCCCTCTTCCGCTTCTTCTCGGCTGCTGCGGGCTTAGAGCCTCCGGCTTTAGAGCCCGGTTTCTTCTCCTTCGCGTCCCTAAGATAGCGCCGAGGTCAAATTCAGTGCTCCATTTCTGCGAAAAGGAAAAGAATTAGTTAATATCAAACGAATGCACAAGTAAACAAGAACGATATAAACCTTTCTTGAAGTCCTCGAAGGACATTTCGCCCCAAGGCGGTGCACTGTGGCCATATCTCGGGTCGAAGGGGGAGAAGCCCGGATGCCCAATTCGCCCAAGTCTCCCTGGATAATACCCAAGTGAGAAAGGAGCCCTTGAGTAATCAGCTTCCAGTACAAAGGAAAAGGGAGGATTTCCTTCGGCCCATCCCCCCGCACCAAGGAGCAATGGTTCGGATTTTATTATCGAACCGTTCGTAATTCTCCTTGGCGGCAGCCCTTCGATGTCGCCGAGGATTACGACGTCCGGGAGTCCCCTACTTTCTGCGCGGTTTGCAGGCCCCATGATGCATCGGGCTTCATGAAGAAAAATTCCCGATGCCATCCCTTGCGGCTAGATGGCAAATTCCAAACGAAATTGAACTTCACAGTAGGAGGACCCCGGGCACTGAAGAAGTAAAAACAGTTCCTCGGGATCAAGTTGACCTTATAGTACTGTAGGAAGGTGGTTATTGTTGGCTCTTTCTCGAACAGAGAACAAAGAATGAGATAGGCATTTATATGGCAGTATGTGTTCGGGCTGAATTGGTTAACCGCTAGCCCGTGGGATTCGCCACCTGCCGGACGAATGGGTGCGGGGAAAGCGCAGCCCGCATGAGTTGATCCTTGAAGATCACCAACCACCCTTTCCCAGGCTCGTACGCCCGACACTCTGGGGAAGGGACCCGAGTATGAACGGTCATCGGGAAAAATGAGTGGACTGCCACTCCTTTATTAACTCCGGAGTGGCCTTGCTCCGGTAGTTCTCTATCTCAGACCACCAACCTTCAGGAACCTCGCACTTGGTTTCTAAAAGGCAACCGGAGGGACGAACAGTAGAAGGGGTGGGAAAAGTTGGAGCCATTCTCATGTACCTCGGGTAAATGGCCGGAGGAGACAAGGACGACTCACTGGAAGAAGAGTAAAAGGCGAGATGACGGCAAAGCGGCGTCGACAACTCGACGGTGGAGTCGGTAGAATTGATGAACGGCGGACGAACCTCTATAACCGTCCTAATAAAGTGGTTTCTCCGAGGAAAGGGGGAAGAAGTCTTCGGTTAGACTCTTCAACAGTCCTCCACCTCTTGAAGATACTAACAGCCTTCCCGGAGCGTCGGATTGTCCGTCTTGTTTTTATTATGAGGAGAGAAGAGCTTGAGAGATATAAATGAAAGTAACGCTCAACTCACACTTATAGAGAAGGTCGGGCAGATGAAACGTCAAAAGTCATTCGATCTCCACCATCGATTCAAAAAGTAACCGTTGGGAATATCAACAGATCCCGAATATGAAAATCCCAGAAATGATTCAGAAGCCCGAACATTGTTCAGGACAAATGGAGGACTCCACATCCTCAGTTTCCCGGACACAATAGCACGGGAAACGATTCAAAAGTCAGAACATTGTTCAGGACAAATGGAGGACTCGCATCTCAGTTTCCCGAACATCATAGTACGGGAAACGATTCAGAAGCCCGAACATTGTTCAGGACAAATGGAGGACTCCGCATCCTCAGTTTCCCGAACATCATAGTACGGGAAACGATTCAAAAGCCCGAACATTGTTCAGGACAAATGGAGGACTCCACATCCTCAGTTTCCCGGACACAATAGTACGGGAAACGATTCAAAAGCCCGAACATTGTTCGAGCCAGAAGGGGGAATCCACATCCTCAGTTTCCCGAACATCATAGTACGGGAAACGATTCAGAAGCCCGAACATTGTTCGAGCCAGAAGGGGGAATCCACATCCTCAGTTTCCCGGACACAACACTACGGGAAACGATTCAGAAGTCCGAACATTGTTCGAGCCAGAAGGGGGAATCCACATCCTCAGTTTCCCGAACATCATAGTACGGGAAACGATTCAGAAGCCCGAACATTGTTCGAGCCAGAAGGGGGAATCCACATCCTCAGTTTCCCGGACACAACACTACGGGAAACGATTCAGAAGTCCGAACATTGTTCGAGCCAGAAAGGGGAACCCACGTCCTCAGTTCCCGAACACAATAGTACGAGAAAAGCCTCAGGTTCCCGAACACAAAAAAACGGGAAACGTCTCAGTTACCCGAACAGAGGAGGAAACACCTGCCCGAACAAAGACAGTATCCCGAACCAAGTAGTCCCCCGAACATGACTCACAAATATTCTAAAATGGATCTTGAAGAACTTTGGACTCCTCGTTAGTCGGCCAAAAGGGCTGGGGGGGACTTGATGGCCGCCAGGCCCAATAGGCATAAAAGGCCTAACAAAAGGCCCATACACGAGCCCGAAATAAGGGCCCCATTAAAAACTTAGTAAATTACCCGAACAAGGAGTTTTCCCGAACTATGCCTCCTGAAGGGTATATATGACTTAAAATACATAATCACCTTAGATTGAGATATTACAATAATGCCACTGAGACATGGAACTATAAATACATTCACTATTCATACCTAAAGGGGTGAGATTAAACTAATACTCTACGCGACTCGTCAAATCACTACTTCAGAGAATCTCTCTATTCCTCGACAATCGCGCTTCAATACGCAAAGTCGACTTAATGGCTTCCGTCAATATCGTGACACGCAAGTCAAACCGGAACGTGGCAATCACGCGCACCGATTTGCCACCAACGGCAGCCCTCGTGCTATTATTACAGATAATGGCGCTCAGTTTGCCAGTCACAGCGTCCAACAATGGGCCCAGGACAACAATGTCCGCATGCTTTTCACCCCAGTGGCGCACCCCCAGTCTAATGGGTAGGTTGAGGTCACCAACCGTACCCTCAAGGAGGGCCTCAAGAAGCGCCTTGAGGGGGCCAAAGGCCGCTGGGTAGATGAACTCCCAAATGTCTTGTGGGACTATCGCACCACAACGCGAACCCCAACGGGCGAAACGCCTTTCTCTCGGTATATGGCGCAGATGCGCCACGCCTGTGAGGCAGACCTCCTACGATCCGTATGATCAACTTCACCAGCGAAGCCAATGCCTGTGGGCTTCGCGCCAAGGTGATATGAATCCAAGCTCCATGACTCAAAAGGAGCAAGAACTCAAGCCCACAAGATTAACCCCTAGCCCTTTACACAACATTGGTGGACCTATGACAAGGGCTAGGGCAAAGAAGACTAGAGAAGCATTGGGCCTCTTCATGGGAGCAATGGCAGAAAGAGTGGATCAAGAAGTGGAAGTTCAAGTTGCAAAAGACAAAATTGAAGCTTTAGGGCTATATTTGAACAAGGAACAAATGTTGGAGGACAAGGCTTGGAGTTTGAGCACTTTATATCAAGTCTAAGACCAATAACAAGAGCATTGGGCCTATTTTAGCCAAGGCCCACTCTTCTCCTTAAAAAGTGGCGCCTCTTTTAGCTTGGAGAACAAGTTGAGAAGCTTTTGGAAGGTCCTTATATTGTGGAGCATCATATCTTGAAGATCTTGCTTGGAAATCACACAATTCTTATTTTTGGAAATAGTATCTTTAGGATGGCATATTCTAGGCATATTCTAAGCATATTCTAGGAACATTCTAGGCTCTTTTCTTGTAACCCTAGGCGCCCTAACACTATAAATAGGGCCTCTTGTTCCACTTCTCAACTCGAACTCAATTGAAGCATTTGTGAGCTTTTCTTCTCCAAAGCTTTTGTTCTCCTTGTTTGCTATTTCCGCCTCCCTTGATTCCATCAAAGTGGTTTCAAACTTTATTTCTAGTATTGTTCTATCTTAGAGTAGAAAGGTGCTAGAACCATCTACACCCCGGCATTATCTTCTCCATTGCCAAGCCGAAAATAGCTTGGAGGTGGTGAAGGCCAGCCTTACATTATCACTTTCTCAACAAGCTAGATCCTCCCAATTGTGAATCATTGAAGGTTCATATCAAGTGGTATCAGAGCTTGAGGTGCCTTGTTGAGAATTTTAATTTCGTTTTTCTTCTCCAAGTTCATCTCTACTTTCAACCATTTTTGAAACCCCTTGTGTTTTGGTTGAAAGTTGTTGGAAAATTAATCTTCTACCTTTCTCATCTTGAATCTAGTAAGAACACTTGGTTTTTTGCTAGATTCCATCTCGATTTGTGGTGTACAAGTTTTCACCAATTTACAAAACAAAGGAGAAAAACAAAATTGGTAAAAGCCAAGTACTTTGAAAATTGTTGCAAGTGATCTCAAAGATCAAAAGAAAATCAGAAAATAGGAGTGTTGGTTATCTGCAAAACTTGGCACCAAAACAAGCAAGAGTTTGTGGAATTTGTAAGGTGCACCACCAATCTTTTGAAAAAAAGCCCTTTTCAAATCCCCAACCTTTTTTTTATTTCGACCCCCATCCACCTTAAACACTTTTCACCCAAGTCAAAAAGTAACTAGTGGTTTTCTTACTCTAGTTTTGAATTCTACTTGAAAATTTGGTTTGTGCTCACTTTGTTGCCAACCTTTGAGTCGGGAAGTTTGGGTGATTGAAGCATCCTTGGAGAATTTGAGCAAGGAGCTTGAGTGGTAAAAGGCAAGAGAGAAACATCAAGAAAAAAGCCAATTGAGTGAAACACAAGTGAGATAGAGAGTAAACACTTTGTTACTTGAAGTAATGGAGTCATCTGACACTACTCCTCCACATGCCAGCCAATTGCCCTTGTATGAAGCTCTTCAGACACTCACACGGGAGATAAGGGAGATGAAGCTAACACTAGGAACTACCAATGAGAAGGTAAAGCAGTTGGAAATAGCTCAAGGCAAGCAGCCAGAAGGAAGCAAGACACACATTCCAGAGGTTATCCATCCCACTCCACCTCCTCAAGGTAATCCTAACCAAAACTCTACCACCAATTTTCAACCTTCATCTCAAAACCACTTCCAACCACCTCCTCAAAACAACCTTGGTGGAGAACCCTTTCACCCACGTCTTCGATCCAAATCAAGACTACTATGGGAGCCTCTAGCCCAAGGACAAAGAAGAAGGTGGCATGAAGAAGAAGAAGAATGGGATGACTTGCCCCAACAGAGAAACAGAATTCCAAGAAGGAGGGTGCCAAACCAAGAACATCAAGCCCTCAAAAATGTGAAGCTTCAAGTCGCCCCTTTCTTTGGCGAAGTGACCCAAAGAGTTCTTGGAATGGGTAAGGAAAACTGACATGATCTTTGATTGTTTGGGTTATACTGATGATCTTAGGCTCAAGTGGCAGTGATTGAATTTTATGGTTATGCACTCTCATGGTGGGAGCAAACTAATATGGAGAGAGCTCGGTGCAACATGCAACCCATTGATTCATGGGAGCAACTCAAAGCTGTCATGAGAAACAAATTTGTGCCCCCTTACTATGATAGAGAATGCTGCCGAAGTTACAACACCTAGTGCAGGTAACAGATCCGTGGAAGACTACCAAAAGGACATGGAGAGTGCACTAATGAGAGCCAACATACGAGAAGGTGAAGAAGCCAAGATGGCCAGGTTTGTGTATGGCTTGAGAAATGATATTGCAAAGACGGTGGAACTTTGTGATTACAGGAACTACTTGGAGTTGGTCCACAAAGCCATTAGAGTGGAGAGACAACTAAAGAAGAGCACATCCTACCCCACTCCCTCACAAACCTCCAACAAAATCCCTTGGTCTCGGCCAAACTCATCCATCAAGCCTACTCCACCTCTACCTACAAGAAACTATCCTTCAAGAAACCCTCCTCCACCAGAAAACCCAATCCAAAGCCAAACCCCAACCATAGACCTAATCCTCCAACCCAAAGACACAAGAACCATAGAATGCTTCAAGTGTGGAGGCAAGGGCCACTATGCCTTTGAGTGTCCCAACAAGAAGGTGATGGTGGTAAGGCCAAATGGAGAGCTATCAAGTGAAGATGAGGAAGAAGCTACCATTATGGACAACAATGAAGAAAGTGAAGGAGAGAGACCCCCCGATGGTCTCATACTTGTCACCAAGAGAGTGCTGCAATCTACACCCAAGGTAATGTAAACTTCACAAAGAGAGAACTTGTTTCAATCCAGGGCTGTAGTAAATGGCCAACTTTGTAGCCTCATCATTGATAGCGGGAGTTGTGTGAATGCTGCTAGTGAGAGCATGGTAGAGAAGTTGGGTCTCAAGACCACCAAGCATCCAAACCCCTACTCACTCCAATGGGTTGATGACAGAGCCCATGTGAAGGTCTTGAAGCAAGTTGAGGTACCTTTGAAGATTGGTAAATATGAAGATAAGGTCTTGTGTGATGTGGTAAGAATGCAAGCTACTCACATACTTCTTGGGAGGCCATGGCAATTCGATAGAGAAGCAATCCATTATGGCGCCGCCAACAAATATGCTCTCACTCACCTAGGCCGAGCCTACACTCTTCTACCCTTGTCCCCAACTCAAGCCCTTCAAGATCAACTGCACTTGGCAAGTGAGGCTGAGAGGATAAAGAAAGGTGAGAGTAGTGAGAAGAGAGAAGATACTGAGAAGGTTCAAGGAACCTTAAGAGAAAACCAGAGAGTGAGTGATCCAAGAGAAAAGAGTAAGATTGAGAGAAAACAAGAGAGCTCACCCTCCATGGCCAAAGAAAAAGACATAAAGAAAGCTTTACTTGGCCGAAAGACTTGTTTTCTCCTTGTCCCCCACCATACTTTGTTAACTAACGCTCACATATCTTCTCTTCCTGAATGTGTGTCTTTAGCATTGCAGAATTCAAGGACATCTTTGAGGAACCCAAAGGGTTGCCTCCTATCGAGGCATTGAACACCAGATTGACCTAGTCCCGGAGCACCTCTGCCAAATAGAGCCGCCTATAGGACCAATCCAACAGAATTCAAGGAAATTCAAGCACAAGTGGAGGAACTTCTAGCCAAGGGCTACATTCGGGAGAGCTTGTCTCCTTGTGCTGTTCCTGTCTTGTTAGTGCCAAAGTCTGATGGAACATGGCGAATGTGCATGGACTGTAGACCCATCAACAAGATCACGGTAAAGTATCGCCATCCTATTCCTAGACTTGATGATTTGCTTGATGAACTATCTGGTGCTTGTTTCTTCTCTAAAGTAGATTTAAAATCTGGCTATCATCAAATTAGGATGAAAGATGGGGATGAATGGAAAACTGCTTTTAAAACCAAGTTGGGGTTATATGAGTGGTTAGTGATGCCCTTTGGGTTGTCTAACGCACCAAGCACTTTCATGAGACTTATGCACCATGTCTTGCGTGATTTGATTGGAAAGTTTGTTGTTGTTTACTTCGATGACATCTTAGTGTATTCACCCACACTTGATGAGCATGTTGAGCACTTAAGAATTTTGTTTGAAACACTTAGACAACAAAGCTTGTATGCTAAAATGGAGAAGTGTGTGTTTTGTGCTAAGGAGGTAAACTTTCTGGGATATGTTGTTAGTGGTGTAGGAATAAGGGTGGATGATGCCAAGGTTAAGGCAATCAAGGAGTGGCCAACTCCTAAGAACCTTATCAAGTGAGATCCTTCCATGGCTTGGCTAGTTTCTATAGGAGATTTGTGAAGGATTTCTCCTCCATAGCCGCCCCTTACATGAGCTGTCTAAAAGAATGCACCCTTTGTGTGGGAGAGGCCCAACAGATTGCATTTGATGAGCTTAAGACTAGGCTGATGAGTGCCCCTTTGCTTGCTTTGCCTAATTTTGATAAACTGTTTGAAATTGAGTGTGATGCAAGTGGTGTGGGTATTGGTGCTGTGTTGCATCAAGAGGGGCAGCCCATTGCCTATTTTAGTGAGAAATTGAGTGGTGCTACTTTGAATTACTCTACTTATGATAAGGAATTGTATGCCTTAGTTCGTGCTTTAGAGGTTTGGTCTCATTATTTACTGCCTAAGGAATTTGTTGTTCATACGGATCACCATTCTCTTAAGTATATCCAAGGGCAGGGAAATTTGAATAAAAGGCATGCAAAATGGATTGAGTTCATAGAATCCTTTCCTTATGTGATTAAGTATAAAAAGGGAAAAGAGAATGTTGTTGCTGATGCTTTATCCCGCAGATATGCCTTGTTTGTTTCTCTTGATGCTAAGGTGATAGGTTTTGAATGCATTAGAGAAATGTACAAAGGTGATGTTGACTTTGGTATGATTTATGATGCTTGTGCTCAAGGTGGCCTAGATGGCTACTATATATTTGATGGCTATTTGTTTAAGTTGAAAAGGTTGTGCATACCAAGGTGCTCCATGAGGGAAGTCATTGTCCAAGAGGCACATAGTGGAGGATTGATGGGACATTTCGGCGTTCAGAAGACCTATGAGATTGTCAGTGAGAACTTTCATTGGCCACATCTCAAGAAAGATGTCTCCAAAGTTTGTGAAAGGTGTGTGAAATGCAAGAAGGCAAAGTCCAAACTCCAACCAAGAGGGAAGTACACTCCTCTCCCTGTTCCTACTCTTCCATGGGTTGATATTAGCATGGATTTTATTAGTGGATTGCCTAGGACATCTCATAGTCATGATGCCATTTTTGTAGTGGTTGATAGGTTTTCTAAGATGGCACACTTCATCCCTTGTCATCTGATGATGCTACTCATGTAGCAGATTTGTTCTTTAAGAATATTGTGAAGTACCATGGCATACCTAGGTCAATTGTGAGTGATAGAGATTCTAGGTTCTTGAGTCATTTCTGGAAAACACTTTGGTCTAGACTAGGTACTAGTTTGGTTTTCTCTACTTCTAGTCACCCTCAGACTGATGGTCGACCGAAGTAACTAATAGGACTCTCACCACAATACTTAGAACAATTCTTAAAAAGAACTTGAAAGAATGGGAGAAGTGTTTGCCTCATGTGGAGTTTGCATATAACAGGAGCTTTCATACTTCTACCGCACATAGTCCCTTTGAAGTAGTTTATGGTTTCAACCCCCTAACCCCTCTAGATCTGATTGCTTTGCCTCGAGATGATGTTGTTGATATAGATGGCAGGAAGAAGGCTGATATAATGAAGGAGTTGCATGCTAAGGTACAAAAGCAGCTTGAGAAGGCCAATGAGGCTTATGCTAGGAAGGCAAACAAAGGAAGGCGAATGATGAGCTATGACATTGGAGATTGGGTGTGGTTACACCTTCGAAAAGAAAGATTCCCACAGGCTAGAAAGAATAAGCTTGCACCCGGGAGATGGACCTTTTCAGATCATTAACAAAATAGGGAGAATGCCTATGTTTTAGACTTACCTTCGATGGTTCTTACAATGTCCATGCTACTTTTAATGTGTGTGATCTTGCTCCATTTGTAGGTGATATTGAAGATGTGAATCCGAGGTCGGATTCTTTCCAAGAAGGAGGGGATGATATGAATCCAAGCTCCATGACTCAAAAGGAGCAAGAACTCAAGCCCACAAGATCAACCCCTAGCCCTTTACACAACATTGGTGGACCTATGACAAGGGCTAGGGCAAAGAAGACTAGAGAAGCATTGGGCCTCTTCATGGGAGCAATGGCAGAAAGAGTGGATCAAGAAGTGGAAGTTCAAGTTGCAAAAGACAAAATTGAAGCTTTAGGGCTATATTTGAACAAGGAACAAATGTTGGAGGACAAGGCTTGGAGTTTGAGCACTTTATATCAAGTCTAAGACCAATAACAAGAGCATTGGGCCTATTTTAGCCAAGGCCCACTCTTCTCCTTAAAAAGTGGCGCCTCTTTTAGCTTGGAGAACAAGTTGAGAAGCTTTTGGAAGGTCCTTATATTGTGGAGCATCATATCTTGAAGATCTTGCTTGGAAATCACACAATTCTTATTTTTGGAAATAGTATCTTTAGGATGGCATATTCTAGGCATATTCTAAGCATATTCTAGGAACATTCTAGGCTCTTTTCTTGTAACCCTAGGCGCCCCTAACACTATAAATAGGGCCTCTTGTTCCACTTCTCATCCAATATCTCAATTGAAGCATTTGTGAGCTTTTCTTCTCCAAAGCTTTTGTTCTCCTTGTTTGCTATTTCCGCCCTCCCCTTGATTCCATCAAAGTGGTTTCAAACTTTATTTCTAGTATTGTTCTATCTTAGAGTAGAAAGGTGCTAGAACCATCTACACCCCGGCATTATCTTCTCCATTGCCAAGCCGAAAATAGCTTGGAGGTGGTGAAGGCCAGCCTTACATTATCACTTTCTCAACAAGCTAGATCCTCCCAATTGTGAATCATTGAAGGTTCATATCAGTGCTCCTCAACACAACTACGAGTCTCACTCCCCGGAGCTCCACTTGGCTCTCCACTTAGTACACTGTACACTACCCAAGGGCTTACTCCCTGAAAAATCACCAGGAAGGTCTCTGAGTGAGCCGCCTTCGCGAGCCCCAGCAGATCTTCACATGGAGGAATCTCATCCATGGTCTTCAAAGGCATCGCCTCTGCAAGCCCTAAAAGGGGCCTTAACTTGTCCCAACAAGGGGTCTTTATCTCAGCTTGTCTCAACAAGCGAACCCACAAAGCTATCTGGAAAGATATGTGTGGCTCCGCCATTGCGGACTTCAAGTGCCTCATCACTATAAACTCAAGCTGAGTCTCCAACATCTTGACAAGTGATCTATGTGGCTTCGCCGTTGCGAACCCCAGCAGACCCCTCACCACGGACGGGACTTAGCCTACGGTTGATAACCTAGCTAACGTACCCTACACCACTATCGCAAGGCAAAACAAGGCTACAAAACAATGAAGGTAAAATAAAATTTTACTTCATCTACTGTTATCAAAATTATGCATGAATGCAGGTGTCCTTTATGCACAAATAGGGGGCGTCCACATGCTGGAGCCTCCACCCTAGCCCAACAGGGCATACCAGGCTTCCCCCATCTTCTTTCCTTGCTCCCCCCAGTCGAAAGGTGGCCTCCACCGTTGGAGTGGTGTTAGCAGATCCGTAATCCCAAGACTCAGCTGGGAACGCCTTCTCCACTTGGAAGCGGCATCGCAGCCAGCCTTCCTCGTAGGCTTGCGCCCCTGCCTCACCTTGAGCTTGGATCTCACCAAGCTTCGCCATCAGTCGAGGCATCCTCTGAGGAACGGACACCTTGATGGAAGAAAAGGACTCAGGGTCCTCACCCGCAAAAAGAGGAAGGCTGAGGGCCTTTTCCATCTCCCACACTGAGGCCACCGCCTTTTCAAAAGTAGCAGTGACCTCAGTCTGTGCCTTCAGGGCACCCTCAGCTGCAAGCCTGCTCGCCTCGGCTTCCTCCTTAGCCATTTGAACCTGGGCAGTAGCCTGGCGCCTCGCCTCCACAACTGCAGCCTCTGCCTGTTCAACTTGGGCCTTCGCCACTTCGAGGGCAGCCTTGGTTTTTGCCTCCAAAGAAAGGAGGGACTCCTTCAAGACAGCATTCTCGAGCTGCTTGGCTTCCAAACCTGTCTGTGGAGGAAGCGTTGCTGAAACGCATTAATTAGGCAGGCTGCTCCCACCGGCATGCCTGCTGGCCGTCCGTTCCTGGTTGACGTAGTCACACCAACTCTCCAGTTGGGCCACACGTTTGGCCTGCCTCTCTTGGAGCTCCTCTTCCCTTTTCTTGGAGGCCTCCAGCTCCCTCTTAAGGGCTGCAATCTCTGCCACCTGGGCGTCGTCCGTCCCGTTTGTTGGCATACTTCAGAAAGTCATGCCACTGCTCCATGGCAGCGTATCCTTTGACGGCACCCTACATTCAAGTTTATTTAAACAAGGGCAGAAAGAAGGCAAGCCAGACTTACATATAAAGACCAGGAGTTGTCTTACCTGCAGGCTCTGTTGAGCTGGCTCCCTCATGAACTCAACAGGGAGTCCAAACTCCGCTCGGTCACCTCCTGTCATAGGGGTGCGCAGCCCTCCAGTGTGACAGGAGGGTTTGCTCCTCCCCTTAGCAAAGGAACTGCTATTCCTGAGAAGGAAGACTGGGTCCCACGCATCGCGCAAGAGCTTCCCTTCCCTCCTGTACACTCTGGCCCTGGCCTCATGCCTCTTGAGCCTCAGGGTGTCCGGCTCTTCAGACCACTTAGGAACTGACTTGGCAGCGACTCGCCTTCGCTCCAAGAAGTGGGACCACACCCCAGCGTCCTCAAGGACCTCGGTTCTGGTCCCCAGGTCTGCAGGGACCTCGGTCATTGTCCCTTGGTCCACTGGGACCTCGCGAGGGATGTGCTCTTGCCCGAAGGCCCCGCACCTACAACAGCTTAAAGACAAGACAACTGAGAAAACCGAGACATAATCTCAAAACAAGAGAATGATAGTCTCGTCGCGAGGGCCTTCCCTAAGGAAGGCCCGGACTATCAGTTGATGTGGTGGAGAAGATGGTGTTCTTGAGATTCCAAGCTTGCTGTTCAGAGTAATCTGTAAAAGATAGGAAGAATACTCGAAGTAGCAAGAGGGGAGTGGGGGCGTGTAGTAGCTTACCCAGTTTAAGGTGGACATCACCCTATTTATAGAGTGATGCCGGAGAAGAGCCTCCCGGTTGAAGCCTTGGACAGTGTGAGACAAGTCGACAAGTCTGCAGATTTCAGAGATAAGGCGGCTGTGATGATGAAGATCTCAGCAAACCGCCTTAGGAGATTCACTTGTCGAAGATAGAAGATCTTTGGCGTGTGAGCCAAGGTAAGATCACTCATGCTCGTGCTGACCTCCCCATTGGTTGCTTGAAGCCAGATGGCCAAGTGGCCTGCAAGGGGCGAAGGCCTGCAAGGGGCGAAGGCCCAGATAAAGCAAAGCCAATGAGGGTGTAAGGGTCGCACGAACCTGAGTGCAGGGGCCTTATCTGGGCGAGGCCAGTATAGGCACGAGAGCCCTCGCGAAGGCGAGTAAGACCGCGGGGGTGAGACCCGCAAAGGCATAAGAGGCCCGCGAAGGCGGGAAAGGAGACCGCGAGGAGTAAGACCTCGTGTAGGTGATACTTAAGTTTGTGAGGGCCTTGCGCAGGCGAGACCTGGAGACCTCGCGAAGGCGAGATTTGGAGACCTCGCGAAGGCGAGACTTAAGCCTGCGAGGGTGAGACCTTGCGAGGCGTAAACGCTGGGTAGTGTACCAAGATGCCTCCCCCGATAGCGGAGTATGGGAGGGTCCTGTACTCCGTATGTAGCCAAAGTAAGGGTTTTTGCTCGAAGAGTGATGACCGTTGAAGACCATGGATGGGATTTTCCCACTTGGAAGGTCTGGGGCACGCGAAGGCGGCTCTCGCAGAGACCTTCCTGAAGATACCGCAAGGGGTAAGCCCTTGGGTAGTGTGCAGTGTACCAAGAAGAGGATACCTGCAAAGTACTCACAAGCCATATGATAAGAGTGAAATAAAGTTCAGTTTACCTTAAGCCTGTAGTTGTGGCCCTCCCGTGCCGCAAAGGGATTACCCTTGGGGCGGGGTGAGTAGAAGGTCAGTTGGGGATGAGACCCGCAGCCACCTGTGTTGAGGAGCCCGTGCGGAAGGTCCGGTGACGCGCGCGAGGGCGACTTATACAAGGACCCCCCTGAAGGAGCCAAAAGGGGATTACCCTTCCGCACCGCAAAGGGATTACCCTTGGGGCGGGGCGAGTTGAAGGTCAGTTGGGGATGAGACCCGCAACTACCTGTGTTGAGGAGTCCGAGCGGAAGGTCCGGTGTGGCGTGCGAGGACGACTTACACATAGACCTCCCTGAAGGAGCCAAAAGGGGACTACCCTTCCGCACCGCAAGGGGATTACCCTTGGGGCGGGGCGAGTTGAAGGTCAGTTGGGGATGAGACCCGCAACTACCTGTGTTGAGGAGTCCGAGCGGAAGGTCTGCTGTGGCGTGCGAGGACGACTTACACATAGACCTCCCTGAAGGAGCCAAAAGGGGATTACCCTTCCGCACCGCAAGGGGATTACCCTTGGGGCGGGGCGAGTTGAAGGTCAGTTGGGGATGAGACCCGCAACTACCTGTGTTGAGGAGCCCGTGCGGAAGGTCCGGTGACGCGCGCGAGGGCGACTTATACAAGGACCCCCCTGAAGGAGCCAAAAGGGGATTACCCTTCCGCACCGCAAAGGGATTACCCTTGGGGCGGGGCGAGTTGAAGGTCAGTTGGGGATGAGACCCGCAACTACCTGTGTCGAGGAGTCCGAGCGGAAGGTCCGGTGACGCGCGCGAGGGCGACTTATACAAGGACCCCCCTGAAGGAGCCAAAAGGGGATTACCCTTCCGCACCGCAAAGGGATTACCCTTGGGGCGGGGCGAGTTGAAGGTCAGTTGGGGATGAGACCCGCAACTACCTGTGTTGAGGAGTCCGAGCGGAAGGTCTGCTGTGGCGTGCGAGGACGACTTACACATAGACCTCCCTGAAGGAGCCAAAAGGGGATTACCCTTCCGCACCGCAAAGGGATTACCCTTGGGGCGGGGCGAGTTGAAGGTCAGTTGGGGATGAGACCCGCAACTACCTGTGTCGAGGAGCCCGTGCGGAAGGTCTGCTGTGGCGTGCGAGGACGACTTATACAAGGACCCCCCTGAAGGAGCCAAAAGGGGATTACCCTTCCGCACCGCAAAGGGATTACCCTTGGGGCGGGGCGAGTTGAAGGTCAGTTGGGGATGAGACCCGCAACCACCTGTGTTGAGGAGTCCGTCTGACCGGTCAGGTGCAGAGGGCAATTGAGAGGGCAATTGTTTTGCCATGGGATACTGTAAGAGAAAAGCAGGTATACCAATTTATATTGGATTAACAAAGCGGAGCTTTAGGACTTACTTGGTCCGTGAAGTTTTTTGATCATGTGGATCGTGGAGAGATCTGCCTTAATAGGCAAAGGCGTGTCTGCGCCGTAGATAAAGGAGAAGGATGTCTCTTGAGGCCCTCTTTGAGGGTATGGTTGGCGACCAAGTAGAGATAAAAGATTTCGCGGAGGCGAGCAACAAGGCCGTGAGGACCAGACTCGCGAAGGCGCCTGGTGCGGTCGGCTCTGGGCCAATGAGATCAAGGCCCCATAGGGCGAATGGCACTGGATTCGTCAGTGCTGGAGACTCCGTAGATGGCAGCCATTTTAACACAAGAGTTGGTCTGCATCTGGTGTCATATTTTGACCATCGCGCGATGTCCCTTTTCGGGGTATCCAGGAGTCCCTTAAGAGTGTTGAAGCATTGTTGGAGGGATGATGAAAAACCCGTGAAGCCATGTTTGCTTTATTAATGAGAATATGTCATATGACATGTTTTGCCAGTGAGAAAATATTGATAGCCTTCGCAATTGAAGGGTTGGCGAGAGTGGTCAAGTGACTTCCTCTACGTTCATGAACCGGGATGCCCTTTGGAGAAACTGCTCCATGTTGCCTGGGTTGGTGTGTACCTCCACAAAGAAAAGAGACTCCCAACGGAGACCCTGAATGACCGTGAGCAGGCGGGCCTCCTCTCCCAGATTTGGGACTTGGAGAGATTCCGCTTGAAACCGTTGAACGTATTCCCGAGGGATTCTTCCCTTTCGGCGTATCTGCAGGAGGTGTCCTGCCATTTTGGGAGGAGGCTTGGATACCATAAAGTGATTGGAAAAGCTGCGGAGAGCTCCTCAAAGGAGTCAAACCGCTTCCCGCGAAGGGTGGTAAACCACCCGCCGCAGCCCCTACGAGCGTGGAATCAAGGCTCTGCAGAGCGTGTTGTCGTCCGCCTCGCAATGGCCATCGCGAGACGTAACGTTGTAAATGAATATCTGGATCTGATAAACCGTTGTAAGCGTCTAGCTTGGGTTGGTGAAACTGATCCGAATAGAGGTCTCCAAACCCGTTGGGTGAAGGGTCTGGGTCCAGAGGTGACCCAAACCCACTCGGCGACGTTATGGACACTAGCCCCCTCCTCTCTTCTTTCCAGTTCTTCTATCCGTTTAGTAAGTGCCATAAGTACAGATGAGGGAGAGTCAGACGACTTACTTGATGAGGCGGCGTAGCAGGTGTTCCGGTTGGTTGGTTCGCAGCTGCCCAACGCCATCCGTAACGCCTCTTAGAGTAATTGGCGAGTGTTTCGCGCAAGTTGTGAGTAACCGCCTCGGTGATTGTTCAAGAACGGCCGGATCAAGGCCTACCAAAGGAGTATTCGGTGGTGGAGTGTTTTGCTCCTGGGGCACATTTTGGTTAACGTGAGAGGAGCTTTCCTCCGTCGAACGAACCGAGAGTTCCCCAGATTGTGGGGAAGCCGTGGCGGGTGGATTCCTCCTTCCCTGGCGGCTACGCCTACTCGTACTTTGAGTAGTTGACATGACTTGCCACTTGTGGTTTGTAATATGGGTTTATAGTAAGAACTTTTCGTTCCCACAGACGGCGCCAAACTGATAGTCTCGTTCCTAAAGAAGGCCCGGACTCTCAGTTGATGTGGTGGAGAAGATGATGTTCTTGAGACTCCAAGCTTGCTGTTCAGAGTAATCTGTAAAAGATAGGAAGAATACTCAGAAGTAGCAAGAGGGGAGTGGGGGGGCGTGTAGTAGCTTACCCAGTTTAAGGTGGACATCACCCTATTTATAGAGTGATGCCAGGAGAAGAGCCTCCCCCAGTTGAAGCCTTGGACAGGCTGTGAGACAAGTCTGACAAGTCTGTCAGATTTCAGGAGATAAGGCGGCTGTGATGATGAAGATCTCAGCAAACCGCCTTAGGAGATTCACTTGTCAGAAGATAGAAGATCTTTGGCGTGTGAGCCAAGGTAAGATCACTCGTGCTCGTGCTGACCTCCCCATTGGTTGCTTGAAGCCAGATGGCCAAGTGGCCAAGTGGCCTGCAAGGGGCGAAGGCCCAGATAAAGCAAAGCCAATGAGGGTGTAAGGGTCGCACGAACCTGAGTGCAGGGGCCTTATCTGGGCGAGGCCAGTATAGGCACGAGAGCCCTCGCGAAGGCGAGTAAGACCGCGGGGGTGAGACCCGCAAAGGCATAAGAGGCCCGCGAAGGCGGGAAAGGAGACCGCGAGGAGTAAGACCTCGTGTAGGTGATACTTAAGTTTGTGAGGGCCTTGCGCAGGCGAGACCTGGAGACCTCGCGAAGGCGAGATTTGGAGACCTCGCGAAGGCGAGACTTAAGCCTGCGAGGGTGAGACCTTGCGAGGCGTAAACGCTGGGTAGTGTACCACCTCCTCAAGGGAGATTGGCTGCACCATCGAGCATGGGCACGGCCTCATGGGAGCGGCGTTGCCCCGCCTGCACTCCTCCGAGCCCTCTGCGTAAGGCATGGCCTCTTCAACACCGGGAGGGACCCCCACCTCTACTCCTCAGCCATCTCGGCAGCAGGCTCCTCGGCCTCCTCCACAACACCGGGACCTCCCCCAACAGGCTCGCAGCCTCCTCGCAGAAGGGACTGCTGCACCCTCTGCTTCCACAGCCCCTTGGCCTCTCCAGCCGGCCTCGCCGCATCTTCAGTAGAGGGGACCGCTGCAGATCCCCCGCCTCAACAGGCCCCCTAGCCTCCTCAACAGCAGTAGGGGCACTCCCCTCTCCAGGCTGCGCTGCACTGGCAGCCACCCTCCTCTTTTTTCCTTGAGGGAACGATGACGACTTGATGCCCCAACGCCTTGACAGTCCCAGCAGGGGCATCCTTCCCAAATGCACATGCCAGGTGCACTTGTTGAGCAATGCGCATGGACGCTCTCTTGCCCCGGCCTTCGCCAGACTCCACAGAGACATCTACAAGCAAAAGGAAAAGCTTCAAACCAGGTTTTACTAAAGCCTCTTACGCTTATGCAATACACTTGTAAAATACAAAGCATACCTTTGGGCCCTGCCAGCGCCGCGTAAAGAGAGTCTACCGCCGTCCCACGGTGGGTGGGGGCCCATCCCTCGTATGGCGGAGGCACCTCAGGGTCCAGCACGAAGCCCGTGCTGATCCCAGCCCACCTCAGAGTGGTCTCATCCTGTTGGGCAGCCGAGAAGGGGAAGAGCTAGTCACAAGCGCTCCTTCAAAAAACATCATCCAACCACCCTAGTAGTTGGATGTATGCCCGCCACCGCACTCCTTCAGAGGACAATTCAGGCCTCCGCGCGATGCTGTGAACGGGTAGCTGCGTCCTCGCGCAGGGAAAGTCCCATGAGTTGTCACGGGGCACGAAGAAAAAGGACCCGTGCCAGTTGTGGTAGGACTTGGGCGAGGTAGTGAAGGAAATGGAATGGTTGCCTCCAATGTTTATGGGAGTGACGTAGAAAAACGCACTCCCACTCCTCAGCTCCAGCCGGTAGAAACGGTTGAAGACGTCAGAAAAAGGCTTCACACCGGCCATATGGCAGGCAACAATGAAGCCCGCTATGGTCGAGAAAAGTGTTGGGCGCCAATCGTGTTGGTGGCATCCCCACTCGGCGCACAAATCTTGCACCAACGGTGGAAGGGGAAACCGTAACCCGCCGCAAGCCGTGCGTGAACAGACACGCACTCGATTCTCCATATTCTCCGCAAAGAACGGGCCAGCCCATCGCCCGGCTGACGCCCAAACGGGACGAGTATACCGGCACCTTCTCCACGGGCCAGAAAGCCTCCACCATATCCTGGTGGATCTTGTCAAATTTCACCATGGTCTTCTCCACGGTGGCGAGCACTGGACGAACAGCCTCTTTGGACTCCATTTCTGCAAAAATAGAGCAACATGCATATAAATCAGAACAGCCCAAACAGGGGCATTTCATCAAGCACTCAGTGTGCTCAGAGAGTTGGAAGCACTAACTGTGCCAAAAAACGAGATCTTACCTGATTCGTTGTGAAGCGAAAGGGACAGTCGACGAATGCACGGATGAACGGTGAAAACTCGAACGAAAAGTAGAGAACCACCACAGAAAAGCTCCCAACAGTTGTTGAACGGCTCGAAAAACGCAAGAAATGCGAAAAGATTACTCAGAGCAAAAGTGAGGAAATGCGAGAATGAAGGTGAAAGGCTTCAAACTTCTCCAATACGCTTTTATAAGCCCGCCAAAATGGAAAGCACCTTTTAGCGGAAAGGACCCTTCACCGCCGCCGCACTCTAAACGGCCCACCAGGCGTAGCGCCTTCGCCAGCTCCAAGACTTGGGATTTTAACAGAGTGCGGGACCCTACCCATACTGCCTTCGGGAGGAGGCATCTTGGTACACTGCCCAAGCGATGCCCCCTCTCCCGCCACAAGGATCGTGAAGAATCCGACATTTTTAATCAGATTGAAAAAGGTCTTCACACTCCGCAGAAGTCCAGACTTATGACTACTATTGTCCTCAAAACAATACCTCCAAAACGGAGTACAGGACCCTGCCCATACTCCGCTCTCAGGAGGAGGCATCTTGGTACACTACCCAAGCAAACGCGTCCTCGCGTCGCATCAGAACTATACAAAGACACATGGGTCTCACCCTTGCGGTCTCCAGTCTCGTCTTCGCGAGGTCTCCAGTCTCACCTGCGCGAGGTCTTGCCCTCGCGGGCCTCAAGTCTCGCCTTGGCGATGTCTCACACTCGCCTTTGCGTCTCTTAGGCCTTCGCGGGTCACCCTCGCGGTCTCAGGTCTCGCCCTTGCGATCTCACTCGCCTTTATGGGTCTTACTCCCACAGTCTCAGTTCGCCTTCGCGAGGACTCTCATGCCTATACTTGGCCTCGCCGAGATAAGGCCCACAGCCTTCGCCCGCCACTTGCTCCACTTGGAGATAGACCACTTGGTCATCGACATCAATCAGCCAATAAGGAGGCCAGAACGAGCCTGAGTGATATTCACCAGATTTGTACGCCAAACATTCACTTACAGGTGAATATTCTAAGGCGGTTTGATGAGATCTTCATCATCACAGCAGCCTTATCTCCCATCAGTCTGACACAGACTTATCTCTCCAAATCTGGCAGACTTGTCGATCTGTCTCACACTGTCCAAGGCTTCAACCTGGGAGGCTCTTCTCCGGCATCTCCCTATAAATAGGAGGATGTCCACCTTAAACTGGGTAAGCTACTACACGCCCCCACTCCTCTCTTGCTACTTCGAGTATTCTTCTTATCTTTTACAGATTACTCTGAACAGCAAGCTTGGAGTCTCAAGAACACCATCTCCATCAACCACTCAACTGGGATTCCGTTCCTACTCTGAGAACGAGAATATCACAGGGAGTGGCCAGAGGCAGAGCGATGCAGTATGCAGAGCTGAGACGTGTTGATCCGGGGATGCCTTGGGAGGAGTTCTCTCGTTTGTTCCATGAGCGATGGCTGGGGTACGCCATCCAGGAGCGCCGTCAGACTGAGTTCGATGCACTTACTCAGGGGAGCCGGACGGTGACTGATTATGAGGTTGAGTTCAGCCGGCTTATCCGTCATTCCTCACTGTTTGACTCTTCTGAGCGGGAGAAGACTAGGAGATTTATTCGGGGTTTGTGCACACAGATCAGATAGCATATGATTGCGCACAGCATCACCGTCTATCATGAGACCATTCAGAAGGCCCTACTGCTGGAGACGGAGATGACTGGGGCAGTGGTTACACCTTCCCGACCCCAGAGTGGCGGGAGACCTTCAGCCAGCGGGGCCGAAGGCGATGAGTCCGGACCGAATAGACCAGGACAGAAGCGGACCAGCAGAGTTTGATAGGGCATGGGCCCCATTACTAAGTTCCCGATCTGCCGGGAATGTGGCCGACGCCACGGAGGATAGATTTGCTTCAGTGCTCGAGGGCAGTGCTTGAGATGTGGAGCGAATGATCACTGGGTCAATGATTGCCCAGTGACTCAGGCACCTGGAGCTAGGGTTCAGCCGGGAGGACCACAGCAGAGTCATATCAGGGCCGAGGTTTTACTCAGGGAGGCATGAGAGCTCCACCACAGAGACCACCTATTACAGCACCGCCAGACAGACGGATTCAGCCCGGCCAGACGGGTCTACCAGGTTGGAGCAGGGCGGTACTTCGCAGCAGGGAGCATTAGCAGGTATCATCCTTTTAAATAATGTACTGTTAATGCACTTTTCGACATCTTGGCGCTTCAATTTCTGCTATTTCTCGAAATGTGCGACATCTCGACTTTGCCTATCGCCCACACGGCAAGTGTAGTCATGGTACGCACTGCTGGTGGGATGCGATTGTATTCGAATGAGATTGCTCAAGAATGCATCTTGAGTATCGGGCGTCATCAGATTGAGTCTGAGTTACTGATTTTGGATACGTCCAAGTATGATATTATTCTGGGGATGGACTGGTTGTCACAACATGATGTGAGGATTGACTGTGCCAGACGACAGATTCTGCTTTCCGGAGAGGTTGTACCGATTGGATATCCATCAGAGCCAGTGGAGCAGAGTATGGAGCTATGCATTCTAGAGCATATACCAGTGATCGATGAGGAGGAGTACTTCGGCCTTAACACTACAGGTACGCGCACAGAGTTAGACAAGATTCCTATAGTTCGTTATTTTCCTCATATTTTTCCGGAAGAGTTACCGGGTATGCCTCCGGAGTGGGAGATCACATTTGGGATTCAGTTACAGCCAGGATCAACTCCAATCTCCATCCCTCCCTACCGGATGCCGATTGTGGAGTTAGCTGAACTGAAGAAGCAGCTTGATGAGCTTCTGGAGAAGGGATTCATCCGCCAGAGTACTTCACCGTGGGAGCCCGGTGTTGTTTGTTAAGAAGAAGGATGGGACTCTCAAACTTTGCATCGACTATCGGCAGCTGAATGCCATCACTGTTAAGAATAAGTATTCGATACCCAGGATCGATGATTTGTTTGACCAGCTCAGGGGAGCTAAGGTTTTCTTGAAGATCGACCTGCGGTCTGGGTACTTCCAACTACGCATCAGGGAAGTTGATATTCCCAAGACAGCTTTTCGTACTCGGTATGGGGATTACGAGTGTACCGTAATGCCATTTGGTTTGACGAATGCACCAGCTGCATTTATGGACATGATGCACCGAGTATTCCGTCCGTACCTAGATTCCTTTGTGATAGTCTTCATCGATGACATTCTTGTCTATTCTCCCGATGAGGAATCACATCAAGGACATCTGAAAACTGTATTGGGGACACTTGCGAACAACCAGCTGTACGCTAAGTTCTCTAAGTGCGATTTCTGGTTGCGGGAGATATCTTTTAAGGTAACATCATCGGGAGCATGGTATATCTGTGGATCCAGAGAAGACCAAGGCGATTGAGGAGTGGAGGCAGCCACAGATCATTAAGGAGATACGGAGCTTCACGGGGTTGGGAGGTTATTACCGCAGATTTGTACCAGATTCTCCATACTTGCATCACCACTTACTCGATTGACCAAGAAGGGTCAGCTGCTTGTCTGGTCCTCAGCCTGCGAGGACAGCTTTCAGGAACTTAAGCGGTTATTGACACATGCTCCGATTCTGAGTCAACCGGACCCTGCACTACCTTACGTAATCTACACAGATGCGTCAAGGACGGGAGTCGGATGTGTGTTGATGCTAGGGCACCACGTCGTTGCGTACGGGTCAAGACAAATGCGACCACACGAGAATTACCCTACGCACGACTTGGAGTTGGCTGCGATCATTTATGCTCTCAAGCGGTGGAGACATAATCTACTCGAAGGATTTGAATATGAGACAGCGACGGTGGCTCGAATACATGAAGGACTATGACTGCACTATCGAGTACACCGCCGGTAAGGGGAATTCAGTAGCAGATGCTTTGAGCAGGAGGTATACTGGGATTGTTAGCGGTGGAGATTCTGGGAACAAGGCTGAGGGTTCAGATCTGATGTTGTTATGGCATCAGTGGGAGCAGTGGGAGCAAGCTCAGGTTAACACTTTGACCATTCAGTCGAAGTGGTTGACCGAGATCCGAGAGGCACAGGCCAGAGATGCAGGGCTGAAGAAACTCTCGGGTGAGGACAAAGGGACTCTGTGACCGCTTCTTTGAGTACAGCGGGGTTGCTGTACTTCAGGAGTCTCCTCTATGTACCGGATGATTCGTCGATTCGAGATCGACTGTTGGGGGAGGCGCACTCGAGTAGCTTGAGCATCCACCCTGGAAGTGAGAAGATGTACCATGATCTTCGATCTCACTTCTCGAGGCCGGGGATGCGGAGGCACAAAGTCGCCTATGTGTCGAGGTGTGCGACTTGTCAGCGCATTAAGGTAGAGCATCAAAAGCCAGCGGGTACACTGCAGACTCTACCTATTCCTGTCAGGAAATGGGGCAATATCACGATGGACTTCCTGACTGGTCTTCCTCCGACTAGAGCTCAACATGACGCCATTTGGGTTATAGTTGATCAGCTGACAAAGTGTGCACATTTTCTGCCAATGCGAGTGACGGACACGCTAGAGAAGCTTGCCCGGCTTTATATTCGGGAGATCGTGCGACTACATGGGGTACCAGACTCCATTGTGTCTGATAGAGATCCACGGTTTACCGCGAGGTTTTGGGTTGCCTTCCATAAGGCTCTGGGCACGCGACTTCACCTAAGCACGGCGTACCATCCTCAGACAGACGGGCAGTCCGAGAGGGTTATTCAGATTGTCGAGGATATGCTCAGGAGTTGTGTTTTGGATTTCGGGGGACAGTGGGATCGCCACCTGCCGCTACTAGAGTTCTCCTACAACAACAGTTATCAGACTACTATCGGCATGGCACCCTATGAGGCACTGTATGGTCGGAGATGCATGACACATCATTGTTGGACAGATGCCTCGGACAAGATGAGTATTGGCCCCGAGTGGTTGGAGGAGACGACGGAGAAGATCCGTCTGATTCAGATGCGGATGAAGGCCGCAAATGACAGGACCACCACATATGTTAACAAGAGACGACGTGATCTGGAGTTTGAGGTAGGAGACAGAGTTTGGCTGAAGGTTGCACCAACTCGTGGGACCATTCCTTTTGGCAGGCGGGGCAAGTTGGCTCCAAGATATGTTGGTCCTTACGAGGTTTTGGAGCGTATAGGCAGAGTCGCTTACAGATTGGCCTTACCTCCGAGCATGTCTGCGGTGCACAACGTTTTCATGTCGGCATGTCAAGAAATGCATTTTGGATGACACTCGATCATTCCGACAGAGGAGATTGAGTTAGAGCCGGATCTATCCTACCGAGAGGTACCGATAGCTTTTTGGCCAGGGGATGTTCGGAGGCTCGCAGCAAGTCAATTCCGATGATCAAAGTTCAGTGGTCACATCATTCTGATCGGGAAGCGACTTGGGAGACAGAGCAGGAGTTGTTGAGTAGATACCCGTAGGAGTACCGGAGGTTGTTATCACTCTTGGAGGACCAAGAGTCTTAGGGGGGGAGATTGTTACACCCACCTCGACGTAATGTAACTTTCCGGCAAGTGTCGACCGGAATTGCGAATTCTGTAAATTATCGGAATAACATTGGGTTATGATAATTTATTAGAATTTTGGATGTGATTTTGGTGTTGTTTATAAGTGTTACTAGTGTCGGACGATTTTCGGTGATGACTGTTAATTTTGGAAAAAATTCGAAATTCCAAAAGTCTAGTTTGACCAGTGTTCAGTCAAACATTTTTAGTAAATTTTACAGAAATCTATATTGAGATCAGTAAATTTCTACTTAAACTAGACACACAAGGCTACCTTCATGTAAATTTTCATGATTTTAGGGCTGGTGGTCTGGTAAAGTTTATTTTTACAAGTTGGTACAAAATCTGCCAAGTGTAAATGGAGAAGGTTGAAGAAGAATGGGGTTGGGCTATCTTTGGGCTGCCGAAAATTCTTGGGATTTAAGCCCATTTGAGACCTCTATTTTTCAGATTTTGATAGCCCAATTATTTTGTTTTTATGGGAAAAGGATTAAAAGGAAAGAAATAGGAAGAAAAGGAAGCAATAATGGAAGATGGAGTAGAAAACCTACCTTATGCCCATACCTCTCTTACACATTCACCATGCTTGTGTCATAGCACACATCCCTCTCTCATTTTGTCAATATTTCATTTTCATTTCTTACTCACAATTCAAGTCTTGAAAATTGAAAGAAAGCTTTCTCTCTCTTCTCTCTCTCTCTCTCTCTCTCCTCATGAACTTTGCTTGTGTTCTTGAGTGTTCTTCAAGTGTTCTTGAGTGTTCTTCACTAATCAAGACACTAATCCTCCCCTAGATCCTTAATCAAGGAAGATTAATCAAGGTAATGGTGTTTGTTCATCACTAATCAAAGATGATTAGTGTTCAACTTAAAACACTAATTCTTTCCTTCTTTTCTTGTCAAGGCCGATTTTAGAGGAGCTTCTTGGAAGGGATTTTCTTCAAGTGTTCATCAAGGATCAAGTGTACAAACATCAAGTTCTTGAAGAGATCTAAGTGGTAAGGACACTACTTAGTTGTGTGTTTAAGTTCTATGGAAAAGAACTTTGAAAATAACAAATCTTTCCCTCTTTTCTTAGGTTGGCCGAAAGTTTGAAGAGAGATTTGGACAATTTCTCAAGTCATCTTGCAAAAGTAAGGTGATCCTTAAGTTTATGGAAAGATTTAGAAGCATGTTTATGAAGGAAGTATGTTGTGATGAGTTGAGCATGAGAAAGCATGAGTTTCTTGTTGATCTACTTAGGGCCAAAAATAAGCTTGTGTGATTGACGATGTTTTGTTGAAGATTTAAGTGTTAAAGTGTTGAAAAAAGGAAGTATATAAAGGTTTATGAATGAAAGTGTTAAGTTTTAAAGTTTGGGTGAAGATTGGAAGGAAAACCGAAAATCAAGGATTTGGAAGAAAATTATGTTTGCTGTGAATAGTGTTTTTGGTGATGAAAAGTTGGTTAAAACATGTTAAAAATGGTTTAACATGAAGAATTAAAGGAAAAGTGACTAAAGTGTGAAGTTTAGAAAAGATTTGGGTTGAAATGGAAGTTGGGCGAAATTATGGGCTTGGGCCGAAATTTGGAAGAAATGGATAAAGGTTGACCTATTTTGACCAAGTTGACCAAACCGGGTAAAGTTGACCTTTTTATGAAAATTGGAGGACCAAAGTGTAAAATATGGAAAAGTTTGGGTAAAAGTGTAAACTTGTTATTAATGGAAGGAAGTCGCTAGAATTGTGAAAATTGGGGTACTTTTGCAAGTTCTGAAAAGTTCGAGGACTTAGGTTGTAATTAAGAATAAATTCCCAACACATGAAACTTTAATGAAATAACTAAAGTTATTTGTATGTCTCTGATTCTGGCAGATTAAATCTGCGTCTTCCGGGATATTGCTTGTGCGTCAGGGGGCGACAAGCGGACGGACGAACGGTAAAATCTCGAACAAAAAGTAGATTATCACCACAAGAAAGCTTGCAACAGTCGATGAACGGTTCGAAAACGCAAGAAGTGCGAAAAGACTACTCAGCGCAAGAACGAATAAATGCGAAAGTGAAGATGAAAAGCTTCATTCTTCTCAAATACGCTTTTATAAGCCCGCCAAAATGAAAAAGCGCTTTTAAGCGAAAACGGCTCCTGAGGCGCCACGTGCTAACATCCAGCGGTTAGTAAACCTTTTGCCTTCCGTGCAAAAATAGAAAAGCGCTTTTTAAAAGCGTAATCGACTCCTGAGGCGCTACGTGTCGCGCCCCATAATGGTTAGTAAACCTTTCACCTCCTGTTATCTCTCCTGCTTTAAATACTGAAAGGACCCTTCACTGCCGTTGCACTCCAAACGGTCCACAAGCAGCATAGCGCCTTCGCCAGCTCCAAGACTTGGGATTTTAACAGAGTAAGGGACCCTGCCCATACTCTGCCTTCAGGAGGAGGCATCTTGGTACAGTACCCAAGCAAAGGCCCCCTCAAAAGCCACAAGGATCATGAAGAATCCGACATTTGAAATCAGATCGTAAAAGATCTTCGCACTCCACACGAGCCCAGTCTTGTGACTACTACTGTCCTCAACATAGTACTTTCAAAACGGAGTACAGGACCCTGCCCATACTCCGCTCTCAGGAGGAGGCATCTTGGTACACTACCCAAGCAAACACGTCCTCGCGTCACATCAGAAGGCCCCGTAGGTCTCGCTCCCACAGTCTCCAGTATCGCCTTCGCAAGGTCTCACCCTTGTGGTCTCCAGTCTCGCCTTCGCAAGGTCTCACCCTTGCGGTCTCCAGTCTCGCCTTCGCGAGATCTCCAGTCTCACCTGCGCGAGGTCTTGCTCTCGCGGGCCTTAAGTCTCGCCTTGGCGATGTCTCACACTCGCCTTTGCGTCTCTTAGGCCTTCACGGGTTGCCCTCGCTGTCTCAGGTCTCGCCCTTGCAATCTCACTCGCCTTCGCGGATCTTGCTCCCGTGGTCTCAACTCGCCTTCGCGAGGACTCTCATGCCTATACTGGTCCCGCTCAGATAAGGCCCTTACACTCAGGTTCGTGCGACCCTCACTCCTTATTTGGCTGTATTCTATCTGGGCCTTCGCCCCTTGCAGGCCTTTGCCTGCCACTTGCTCCACTAGGAGATAGACCACTTGGTCATCTGACATCAAGCAGCCAATAAGGAGGTTAGCACGAGCCTGGGAGATCTTCACCAGATTCATACGCCAGACATTCTCTGACAAGCGAATCACTTAAGGCGGTTTGCTGAGATCTTCATCATCACAACCGCCTTATCTCCAATCAGTCTGACACAGACTTATCTCTCCAAATCTGACAGACTTGTCAGTCTTGTCTCACAGCCTGCCCAAGGCTTCAACTGGGGGAGGCTCCTCCTGGCATCTCCCTATAAATAGGGGGATGTCCACCTTAAACTGGGTAAGCTACTACACGCCCCCCACTCCTCTCTTGCTACTTCTGAGTATTCTCTTTATCTTTCCACAGATTACTCTGAACAGCAAGCTTGGAGCTCTCAAGAACACCATCATCATCAACCACTCAAACTGGGATTCCGCTCCTATCCTGGGAACGCGAATATCAGCCTCCCCAAGGGTAGCTTTTGTTTCAGCCTTGATATGGAGCAGTCCAAGACAAGGATTCAAGACCCTCTTCAAGATCTTGGAGGATCTATCACAAGAAGCATGGCAAAGAAAGCAAAGGAGACTCTTAACGTGCTCATGAGAACTTTTGCAAAGTTTGAGGAGCAAAGTGGAGAACTTCAAGAAGATGAAGGAAAGGTAGCCCATGCCTTCAACTTGGGCCAGCCCAATGCCCAACATGTTGCCCATCTCTTCACCATCACCATTTGGGCTCCCAACACCTCTCAAGCCCAAGTCCATATTGGAGAACCGAGCCCAACTCAATTCAAGGCCCATTCCTTCAACTCTTGGCCCAAGGTCACTCACAACACCTTGGCCCAAGACATGTCCAAATTGGCCCATCCTAATGCCAAGGAGGACCTTTCTCAAGGGTGCCCTACACTCCAAGGGTACCCTCCACTCCTAGGGTACCCCACACCCACCGGGTGCCCTCCAAATCAAGTCCACCAACCAAGTACTCAAAGTGTTCCAAATAACATGTTGGTGAACTCTTCAAAGTGCCCAAAAATGTAGGGTACCATACAAATGAAGGGTACCCTTGCCCTACACAAGACCGAGGTGCCCTACATGTTGAACCGGGCTCCTAAATGGCACTTTTGTGATGCAACCATGGATGAATGACTTCCAAACGGCTAGAAACAGCCAAGAGGAGCTAAGAGACGTTGAGAATTAATGTTGGAGCCGTTGGAGAGTTATTGGAGGAGTTATGGAGCATTTGGAGCCTTAATGAGGTGTTTTAAGGCCTTATTTTGCCTTTAACTCTTTCCAAACGTTTTCTTTTCTTATATTCGGTTATTTTACATCATATTAGGCTAGAATAAATCAGATTTAAGCATATAGTCGTTGAGAAATTAGTATATGCATTGATTTCCTTCATTATACCATTTATGTGGAGGAAATGCCTAGTTTAATAGCCATACTTATTGTGTGCTAAAATGAGCCTTCCTTGTACTATAAAAGGAGGCTAGGCACGCCCTTATCATCACAATTCAGAATATCAAACACTTTTGCATACTTGAGAGCATTCTCTTGTTGATCTATCTTCACTTTCCACTCAACTCTTGTCCAAGTTCTTGAGCAAGTTTATTCAAATCCAAGATTGTCTTCTCACTTGAAGAAGAAGGTGTTGGATCCATTTACATCCCCCAATTTGGCAACAAAGGCTTGCTTTGTCTTGAACTTTTCAAGTATCAAGAAGGAGGAGTCGCCAAGGCACAAACACCATCTTTGCTTGAACAAAGATTCAAGAGGAGTTGGCGGCCATATCCATTGTTTTCAAAGCTTCCGCAATCTGATTTTCCACCTTTCCTACAAGTGTTCATCCATTGTCAAGCTAGATCAAGTGTGAGGTGTTTTCATCCTTTAGGAAACACATCAATTGGTATCAGAGCCAATTGCTTGATAAGGAGAAGTTTTCTATCCATTTTCTTTTCAATTCCGCAACTACATCTTTTTTTGATTTCATCTTGTGTTATCATCACCTATCTTATTTGTTCTTTCCATTTTTTCTTGTTTTTCAAGTGTTGTGCCATCTTTTCTATTCCATTCCATCATTGCATATAAAAAGACAAAAAAAAAGTTACTTACACAAGTGTTTGTGATTTGGCAGCAAGTATTTGAACGAAAAAAGAAGGATTTGGCACAACAAAAGCAAGGAAAGAACAAGTTTGTGATTTCCAAAGCCACCCTAGCCTTGTTCTTTCAAGTTGCGGAGTTGAATCTTCAAAACCGAGCCACTTGCAAATCAACCATTTGCAAAAAGTAACCATCATTTTCTTCAAAGGTTTGAAACTTTCTTGTGGTTTTAAAACTTGTTTTGAGCTGTTTGTTCAAAAGTTTTGAGCTAGAAAGGTTGATAGATCTTTTAAGAGAATTTTGGTGAGATTGAGTGAAAATGGTTAACACAAGAGAAGATAGATCTTATGCAAGCTAAAATCTTGGTTGAGTTACAAAAGATGCAGGAACAAATGAATGCTATGAGACTTGATTTTGAGCAAAGGATGGAGAACATGGAGAAGAGACGATCTGACCGAGGCACAAGGTCAAGAGTAGATGATAGCATTCCACCATCAATGCCGGACCTAGAAGATATTCATCCACATGGAGATCAAAGACAAAGAGAGAACATGGAACAACAAGCATTTCGACACTTCAAGTTGCAAATTCCATCATTTCATGGTCGAAGCAATCCGGATGAGTATCTTGAATGGGTAAAACGTTGTGAGTTGGTGTTTAATTGTTATGATTACCCAAGTTATCTCAAAGTTAGAGTTGCCATTGTTGAATTTCATGGTTATGCACTAACATGGTGGGAGCAAGAAAACCGTGGAGGTTTAGGTCCACAAACTTGGGATGAATTGAAAGCAAGAATGAAGAGGCGGTTTGTACCACCATACTATGAGCGAGAGTGCTTTCAACGCCTTCAAACTTTGGTTCAAGGTTCCAAAAGTGTTGAAGACTATCACAAAGAGATGGAGGCAGCCCTTCTCAAATCCAATGTCATTGAAAGAGGTGAGGCAAAAATGTCAAGATTTTTGCAAGGACTTAGGCCTGAAATTGTAAAGACTTTGGAGCTTTGTGAATACAATGACTTTGGAGAGATGGTGCACAAAGCAATCAAGATAGAGAGGCAGCTTAAGAGAAGCACCACCACCACCACCAATCAAAGAGCTAACCCATGGCCAAGAGTCCCACAAAGACCACCACCACCTCCACAAAAAGGTACCACTTCCAAACCTTCCACTTCTAATCCTTCCACTTCTCATAATACATCCCAAACCCGCCCCCATCTAAACCACTTCATGAGGTTGAATGTTATAAGTGCAAAGGCAAAGGTCACTATGCTCACAATGTCCTAACCCGAAAGTCATGATCTTGAGAGATGGTGAATGGTATAGTGAAGATGAGGATGATGAACCTGAATATGCCATGCAAGAAGAAGATGAGAATCAAGAGTATGATGAAGAGGAGTATGGCCTTCCGGTTGAAGGAAACTTGTTGGTAGCAAGGAGAGTGCTACATGTTCAACCAACACCACAAGCTTGTCAAAGGGAGAATCTTTTCCATACAAGAGCCTTCGTTGATGGTAAAGTATGCTCTCTCATTATTGATAGTGGTTCATGTACTAATGTGGCAAGTTCATACATGGTGCAAAAGCTAGGTCTCTTTACTCAAAAGCATCCGAGGCCTTATTTGCTACAATGGATGGATGATACCGCCCATGCCAAAGTCATATGCCAAGTTGAAGTGCCTATCAAAATTGGCAAGTATGAAGACAAGGTACTTTGTGATGTTGTACCTAAGATGAATGCTGCCCACATCTTGCTTGGTAGACCATGGCAATATGATAAGCAAGCTGTCCACAATGGTGTTTCCAATCAATACACCATCCACCACCTTGGTCGAAAGATCACCCTTATACCATTGTCCCCACAACAAGCTCATGCCGATCAAGTCCACCTTCAAAGTGAGGTTGAGAGCAAGGAAGGTAAACACAAGGGTAAGGATGAGAGAAAATGAAATCCCAAGTGGATTTGCAAGAGTCAAAAGAGTCAAGGGACGGTGAGAGAATATCTAGTGGAAAAAGTGAGATTGAGAGAAGACAAGAGGGTTCCATTTCCATGGCTAAAGAGAAACACATTAAAAAAGCTCTTTTGGGTCAAAAACATTGTTTTCTTTTTATGCCTAATAATTGTCTTCTAACCATGGACAAAGAGGAAGAAATTCCTCCATTTTTGACTTCTTTATTGCAGGAATACAAGGAGTTGTTTGATGATCCGGTTGGTTTACCTCCCATAAGAGGCATTGAGCATCAAATTGATTTGGTGCCCGGAATGCCAATTCCAAACCGACCACATTATAGAACCAATCCAGAGGAGGCAAAGGAGATACAAAAGCAAGTGCAAGAACTCCTTGAGAAGGGATACATCCGAGAGAGCCTTTCTCCTTGTGCCGTGCCCGTTTTGTTGGTTCCAAAGAGTGATGGTTCATGGCGGATGTGCATGGATTGCCGCCCAATCAACAAGATCACCATCAAGTATAGACATCCCATTCCACGCCTAGATGACATGCTTGATGAGCTAAGTGGAGCAAAGGTATTTTCTAAGGTAGATCTTAAAAGTGGATATCACCAAATTCGGATGAAAGAAGGTGATGAGTGGAAAACCGCTTTTAAGACTAACATTGGTTTGTATGAATGGCTTGTCATGCCATTTGGACTAACCAATGCACCAAGTACCTTTATGAGATTGATGAACCATGTTTTAAGAGCTTTCATTGGAAAATTTGTGGTTGTTTATTTTGATGACATACTTGTTTATAGCCACACACTTGATGATCATGTTTCACACCTTCGGTTGCTATTTGATACACTTAAGAGTCAAAAGTTGTACGCTAATCTTAAAAAGTGTCTAATGTGATCACAGGGGGGTAAGTGATCACGAGCTCGGATCTAGCTCGATGGAGGCGGTTTCCAGCAAGAATGGAAACGAAGAACAGAGGAAGAACACGAAGGAAACAGAGTCGGCCAAGGGAACCTCCTCACTACGAGGTGAGGCAATGCCCTTGAAAATGCCTGGGAAGTGAGATGGGATCTAGCACCTCTTGACTACAAGGTCAAGCAATACTAGATATTATGCTTGGATCCTCTTGCCCTGGATCAAGAGGGAAATGGAAATGCAATAGTGGAGAACACAAAAGACGATGAATCCCCGGTAGTGTTTAAGCCGAATTTCTTAAATTCAATAAAATTTTATATGTTACAATGTTGACTGACACTTATCTTATATAGTGTAGTTAAATTTAAGAAGTTATAGGAGTATTTCGATTGTGCATGCGTTCAGAAAGTACAAAGTACTTTTGCACGCTTACAGAGTGAAAAGCTTCTAAAAAGGTAAAAAGGTAAGGCTAGCCTAAAAGTGGTTGTTTGTCTTTCCAAGTATCGGCGGAGAAAGGACACCTTGTGTCAAGTTTGGTCGGTCAACTGGCGAAGCCTGGAGGTTACGCGGAAGGCCTTCGCTAGGAGCTTTCGCTAGAATGCCTTCGCCGGGCGCCTTCGCGGAGTTGCTCTTGGCTGAGGCCTTCTCCTTCGCCAAGTGTTCGCGCGCTTAAGGCTGGGCTGCTCCCTTCTTCAAGAACGCTTATGCTTAAGACTCCAAGGGGCTTCGCACACTCTTCGTCCAGCGCGATACCGAGTTGGCGAAATTGTAAGGCCTTTTCCCGAGACTCCTCTCGATCGTCCTGCGCCATGAGCCTCATGAAAGCATTTAGGTTGGCTTGGATTTGTTTCAGCCGGGACCTGGTCATGGGTCCGCCAAGACCTTGGAGCGGTTCAGGGGTCTCGCGCGCTTGAGGTTGTGGTTCATCTGGATCCTGATGGTCCTTTGGGGCGATGTCCTCATCATACTCTCCTCTTCGAAAGAATCCGTCCATGGATTCTTAAAATCTGTTTGTCCTTCAAAGGGAGCTAAATCACAAACGTTAAAAGTTGCATGTACATTATAAGAGCCATCGCAAGGCAAATCAAGTACATAAGCATTGTCTCCTATTTTTAGTGATTTGAAAGGGGCCATCGCCTCTTGGTGCTAGTTTGCTTTTCCTAGCCTGGGGAAATCGATCCTTTCTTAGATGTAGCCATACCCAGTCCCCAACTTGAAAACTCCTAAATTTTCTGCCTTTATTAACTCTGCTTGCGTAAGACTCATTAATTTTCTCAAGTTGTTTGTGAATCTTAGCATGCAAATCCTTCATACGTCGGGCTTTTTCTTTCCCATCTACGTCTACCTGATCAGTGTAGTCTAATGCGATTAAGTCCAAAGGGGTTAAAGGATTGAAGCCATATACAATCTCAAAAGGACTATGGGATGTAGAGGAATGGTAGGCTCGGTTATACGCAAACTCTACATGAGGCAAGCATTTTTCCCATTCTTTCAGATTTTTCCTAAGGAGGGTGCGCAGGATAGTGGTGAGGGTCCTATTAGTCACTTCGGTTTGGCCGTCTGTTTGAGGGTGACTGGATGTGGAGTACATCAAACTGGTGCCTAGCCTAGACCAAAGGGTTCGCCAGAAATGGCTTAGGAATCTCGAATCTCTATCGCTAACAATGGATCGCGGGAGGCCATGATATTTAACGATGTTATTAAAGAATAATTCCGCCACATGATATGCATCTTCGCTTTATGACATGGGATGAAATGGGCCATTTTGGAGAACCTATCAACTACTACAAATATAGCATCATGACCATGCGATGTCCTAGGTAAACCACTTATAAAGTCCATGCTTATTTCAACCCAAGGAATAGAAGGTGTAGGAAGAGGGGTGTACTTCCCTTTCGGTTGGAGAGTCAACTTGGCTTGGTGGCATGTGACACATCCGGCGCAAGCTTTGGTGACGTCCTTCTTCATACCGGGCCGAAGAAGTTCTCCTTAACGGCCTCAAGCGCCTTTTGGACACCGAAGTGTCCCATGAGACCTCCTCCATATGCCTCCTTGATGATCACTTCGCGCATTGACCCTCCGGGAACGCACAACCTTTTCAACTTAAACAAAAACCATCAAAAACATAGTAGCCTCTTTGGCTTCCTTTAACACGCTTGGCAAATATTTCACCAAAATCCACGTCATGTTCATACATTCCTTTTAAACCTTCAAAACCAACAATCCTCGTATCGAGAGTCATGAGTAATGCATATCTCCGGATAGAGCATCAAGAACGACATTGTCTTTGCCTTTTTATACTTAATAACATAGGAGAAAGACTCAATGAACTCTACCCACCTAACATGCCTTTTGCTCAAATTTCCTTGTCCTTGAAGGTACTTCAAAGACAAGTGATCCGTATGGATTACGAATTCTCTAGGCATAAGATAATGGCTCCACGTTTGTAAGGATCTCACAAGAGCGTATAGCTCTTTGTCATACGTGGAGTAATTCAGGGTGGCTCCACTCAACTTTTCACTAAAAAAGGCGATGGGACGGCCTTCTTGATGCAAGACAGCGCCGATGCCTATGCCACTGGCATCGCACTCTACCTCGAACACTTTGTCGAAGTTTGGCAAAGTGAGTAGAGGGGCATTTGTCAGACGAGATTTCAATTCGTGAAAAGATTTCTCTTGCGACTGACCCCATTCAAAGATGACATTCTTCTTAGCCAATTCGTGCAAAGGGGCAGCAATGGAAGAGAAGTCTTTAACAAATCTTCAGAAAAACTAGCAAGTCCTAGGAAGGACTGACCTCGATTAAGGAGTTAGGAGTAGGCCGGTCCCGAATAGCACCGATCTTACTCTCGTCTACCTTGACTCCCTTCGCACCCACTACATATCCAAGAAAGTTAACTTCCTGGGATGCGAAAACACACTTTTCAAATTTGGCATACAGTTTTTCTAACCTAAGCGTATCAAGGACTTGCCTCAGATGCTCAACATGCTCCTCATGGTTCTTAGAATAAACTAGTATGTCATCAAAGTATACTACCACAAACCTCCCAATGAAATGCCTCAAAACATGATTCATTAGACGCATGAAAGTACTTGGTGCGTTAGATAACCCGAAGGGCATAACATTCCACTCATACAAACCAATCTTGGTTTTGAAAGCAGTTTTCCATTCATCACCTTCCTTCATCCGAATTTGGTGATAACCACTTCTAATGTCAATTTTTGAAAACACACAATCAACACTCAATTCGTCTAACATGTCATCAAGTCTAGGTATAGGGAGGCGATACTTTACAGAGATAGAGTTGATGGGGCGACAGTCCCATGCACATGCGCCAAGTGCCATTGCTCTTTGGTACGAGTATGACTGGGACCGCGCATGGCGACAAAGCTTTCGGATGAACCCCTTGTCTAACAACTCCGAACTTGCGACTGGATCTCTTTGGATTCTTGGGGATTGGTCAGATAGGCGTCCTTGTTGGGCAAAGGCGCCCCTGGAAGTAAGTCGATTTGATGCTCTATGCCGCGATATGGAGGAAGGGTTCGCGGCTCATCAAATACTTCGCCGAATTCCTTCAGGACCTTCTGCACATAGAAAGGAAGAGAAGACACTTCGTCAAGTGTTAGCATGCAGTGAGTGGGGATCAGGAGAAAGCAGATCCTGTTTCCAAGGAACGCTCTTTTAAAATCCCTCTCTTTGGCTATGGGAGGAAGGCACTCTTGTTTTCTCGTGGGCTCACTCGAGGTGTTTCCCATTAATGCACACCCTTTCCGTTCACTCAAGGTTCCTTGAACCTTCTCACCATTTTCCCTCCGCTCTCTGCCCTCCCCCCTCCTTTTTCTCTCAGACTTACTAGCTAGATGGATTTGATCCTGATGGGCTTGAGTTGGGGTGAGGGGAAGCGGGTGTATGGTTTATCGAGGTGAGTGAGGGCATATTTGTTGGCTTTACCATAATGTATGGCCTCCTTGTCATATTGCCAGGGTCTGCCCAAGAGGATGTGGGTAGCCTGCATTCGCACCACATCACAAGTGATGGAATCCTCATACTTGCCGATCTTGATTGGGACTTCGACTTGTTTGACAACCTTTACGAAGGTTCTGTCGTCGACCCACTGCAGTTGATACGGTTTAGGATGTACGATGGTGGGGAGGCCTAATTCAGCGACCATGTCTTCGCTGGCAGCGTTGACACAACTCCCGCTGTCAATAATGAGACTGCACAGAGTCCCATTCACCATGGCTCTTGATTGGAATAGATTTTCCCGCTGAATACTTTCGGTGACACTTGGGGAACTTTGCAGGACCCTCTTGGTAACTAATATGAGACCGTCCATAGGTAGCTCTCCCTCTTCTGCTTCTGATGTGATCATGGGATCCCCAAGCAACAACAAGACGTCCCAGACGAAGAGGCAGTCGAGTGAAGCTCGGAGCAAACCCTTGGCGAGTGGGTTCAGAGGCCCAGGCGGCCTAATCCGATGGTCTGGATTAACCCCAGACATGGAAAGGGCAATGCCTTCACGCGAGGACCCTAAAAGAGGCCTCAAGGCGAAGGAGAGGCTTCTGTGCAAAAGGCATAGGATGAACTGCATCATGCTAAGGCATCCAGAACACTGGCGAAGCCCCCAGGCGAAGCCATTCCTGCGAAGCCCCGAGGCGAGGGCTAGGCTTCCCCAACAAAGGAGTTCTGGCGATGGCCAAACCTTCAGGCGAAGCCATCTCCATAACCCTCCCCATTGCGAAGCCCTCATGCAACAATGTCCACGAGAAGTCTTTAAGATACGGACGGAACTTCCTTGCGAAGCTTCCTGGCGAAGGCAAAGCCCCTGGCGACGTCATCCCGCCGCCTCTCGGTAAAGGCCACGTCTACAACAAGAAGACTTCCGATTCAGACGCTAACTAAGGGATATTCTTCGCGGAGTCTCCAAGCGAAGGCGGAGCCTTCGTTGCAAGTCTCAAAGGGGAAGGCGAGGCCATTAGGCGAAGCCTCCTTTGAGAAAGCTTCCCAACAAAGGCGAGGCCTTCCGAGCCGGGCCTCCCATCAGCAGAGCCCCAAAGAAAGGCCACCTCAGCTTATCCAAATCGGCCAACCACTCCCGACCATTCTCGGCCCCTCCCGCCTTATACGCCGACACTTGGGAGCGAACTTTTACCTTTTATCTTTTAAATGGACATGCATGCAAAAGTACTGTACACTTTATGGCATGCATGCGTCTTTGTAAGAGGTGTTCCTTTCCTTCCCTATAAAAGGAAAGACAAACTCCTAGAACCGGTAGAACATATGTAAAGCTTAAGAAGGACAATTCCTTAAGCCCGGTTCTCACCCCCTTGCTATATTCCGCCATTCCCCTTGATTGATCGCTTATCATCAAGTTTAATATCTAGTATTGCTTAATCTCGTAGTTAAGAGGTGCTAGATCTTCCATACTCCCAGTGCTTATCGCAGATATTGCCCAACCTCGTAGTTGGGAGGTGTCTATGGCCGCCTCTATCCTTCTTTGTTCAATCGACTCCACCGAGCTAGATCTGCGCCTGCACGATCTCGCGGATTCGCGCCAGCGTACTCCGTGATCGTATCAAGTGGTATCGAGCGATCGCTTGCTCGGAGTTGTTGTGATTTCTTCAAGGTTAAACCCTTTTTACTTCTACTTGAAGAAAGATTTATCTTTGCGTTTTCAAAACCGTGTTATATTCTCTCCGTTTACTGAACCCCCCCCATCCGCTTTCATTTCGGTTTATCTGTTGTGTTGTTTCTGTGTTAGGAGTTGTTGTGGTGTTAAGCAACTTCATAAATCCAAAAGTCAAAAAAAAAAGGAAGAAGAAAAAGAAAAGAAAGCAGTTGCGGTTTTGCGAAAGTCACAAAATCTCAGTTTCATTCAAAACCGCAACGTGCAAAGATTTATACGCTCAAAGAGAGTGAGGTTGTATTTGAAAAGTGAAGAGAAGCGGTGTATAAGGCTTGGTTGTGAAAAGCGTAGAAGAAATCGAATTTGTGTTCTTATTGTTCTTGGTATTCATATGAGTGTTCATATCTGTTCATTCCACAACTCATATGAACAGTGACCTTGATCTAATTTCGGTTTCCAATTTGAGCCAAAAGTGTTTGTGCGCCAAAAACCTCATTTCTAACCCTCTTGTATATCTCATGTCAAAACCCTCCATTTTAACCTAGCTTGCTTCAAGTAACTAGTACTTCTTACTTAAAGATTTTTGCATGCTATTGGTTATCTTGTGATATTCATTATCGGGTTTGGCCTTGGAAAGAGCAAGCTTTGAGAGCTACAAGCAAGAGGAAAGAGTGAAAGCCGAGTGTGACTGATACGATCACGGGTACGCTAGGCGCGAATCCGCGAGATCGTACGGAAGCGCAGATCTAGCTCGGTGGAGTCGATTGAACAAAGAAGGATAGATTCGGCCACAGACACCTCCCAACTACGAGGTTGGGCAATATCTGCGATAAGCCCGGGAGTATGTAAGAACTAGCACCACATAACTACGAGATTAAGCAATACTAGATATTAAACTTGATGAAAAACAATCAATCAAGGGTTATTGCGGAATATAAAAAGGGGGTGAGAACCGGGCTTAAGGAATATTCCTTCTTAAGCTTTACATATGTTCTACCGGTTCTAGGAGTTTGTCTTTCCTTTTATAGGGAAGGAAAGGAACAGCCTCTTACAAAAGACGCATGCATGCCATAAAGTGTACAAGATTTTTGCATGCATGTCCGATTTAAAAGATAAAAGGTAAAAGTTCGCTCCCAAGTGTCAGCGTATAAGGCGGGAGGGGCCGAATGGTCGGGAGTGGTTGGCCGACTGGATAAGCCGAGGTGGCTTTGCTTTAGGGCTCTGCTGATGGGAGGCCCGGCTCGGAAGGCCTCGCCTTTGTTGGGAAGCTTTCAAAGGAGGCTTCGCCTAATGGCCTCGCCTTCCTTTGAGACTTGCAACGAAGGCTCCGCCTTCGCTTGAGACTCCGCAGAAGAATATCCCTTAGTTAGCGTCAACTGGAAGTCTTCTTGTTGTAGACGTGGCCTTTACCAGAGAGACTGATCGGGATGACGTCGCCTGTGGGCTTTGCCTTCGCCAGAAGCTTCGCAAGGAAGTTCCGTCCGTATCTTAAAGACTTCTCGTGGACATTGTTGCATGAGGGCTTCGCAATGGGGAGGGTTATGGAGATGGCTTCGCCTGAAGGTTTGGCCATCGCGAACTCCTTTGTTGGGAAGCCTAGCCTCGCCTCGGGGCTTGCAGAATGGCTTCGCCTGGGGCTTCGCCGTTGTTCGATGCCTTAGCATGATGCAGTTCATCCTATGCCTTTTGCACGAAGCCTCTCCTTCGCCTTGAGGCCTCTTTTAGGGTCCTCGCGTGAAGGCATTGCCCTTTCCATGTCCTGGGTTAATCCGGACCATCGGATTAGGCCGCCCGGGCCTCTCGAATCCACTCGCCAAGGGTTTGCTCCGAGCTTCACTCGACCGCCTCTTCGTCTGGGACGCCTTGTTGTTGCTTGGGATCCCATGATCACATCATTCCTCCTCTTAAAAAGATTCGTCCTCGAATCTTAAGGGAAGAAATTTTTCCTACAATTGAAAACAAGCACAACAAACTTTGGAGAGCATTAGAGGTTAGTAAACGAAACTTAACCGGAGGCTGGGGGTCGCGGGGCGATGCATATGTATGCATGAGCATGACAACTCCTATACTCATGAACAGAAGTCTATAAAAATTCATGACATGCTTCCTAGAGTATTGTAGACATTTAACAAGAACTTTATACTCAAGGAAAGCATGCGGTCCAAAGACTTTAGACCTCTGCTCATGGAACTGGGGTGGGGGGTCAAGGGAAGCTTTACCTTCGCCAAGCACATGCATATGTGCTTCCCGAGACAAAGAAGAAGAAACTAAGCTAGTCGTAGAAAGAACTTGGACTGCAACGCGCAGAGACTAGCATTAGCATAAGCAAGAGGTTGAGAGATGAACAGGTCGCTCTCTCTCTCCACCTCAACCATTAACATGGTTTCAGCTCGATTTATTTTAAGATGCTCATGTTTGTTAAGGAAAGGCATGGATGTCTCTCGTGGAACAAAGGGGTCTTTCCTTAACGCATGCATTCTAAGCATGTCAAACATGGCATCTGGGGGGTCCCGTATATATATTCGAACAATGGGTGCGGTGTCGAACCAATGTCTGATCCATCACCCCTGTTCGTAGCATGCAGACTCAAGGAAACCACAGATTCGCACTCTTGCGTATACTCTGTGCTACTGGAAGGAAGAGACAAGTTACCTTCTCCCAAGTTAGGGAGGCGTAGAGCTGCTTCGCATATCATCTTCTTCTCCTTCAGCAACGGTGTGGCTTCTTCCTCAAGTACGGGTTTAGTTGGGACTCCCGCATGAGCTCTGCCTTCTTCCAAAGCGCCTTCGCTTTCTTCAACTCTTTGCGCGTCCGTGGCCTCTTCTCCTTCTGCACAGCCAAAGAAGAACAACAATTTTGAGAAGATGAAACAGTTAGTTCTTCTTGGGGTATGGTAGAGGCCCGGGTGAGTCTTTCTTTTCACTCATTTGGCTTTGGAGAGCTCTTTCTTTTCTTCTCTCTTTCCTTTCCTCTCTCGCCCGCTCATATTCTAAGTACTCATCTTTGAGCCTTTTAATCTCTTGGGCGAGAGTCTCTTCCTTTGGATTTTGGTGAGGGTTGGGATTTGTAGTGTAGATATGGGCTGCGCAAGTATTGGGCGGTGGGGTGCGCGGCCCAACCAAGGGGGTTTGTGGCGATGGGGTCTCGCCTCCTTCCTGGAAGGAAGTTGGTTCGCCTGAGGGCGAAGACCCGTCGAGTGGAGTAGGGTGGCGGAGTCTGACTGGGGTATTGGGTGCAGGGCGCATGGGGGCCCTCGCCTGGGGGTAGTATGGAGGGGGTGGCTCTTCTTGACAGAGTCCATATCGTCCGCCACAAAGCAACCTCTTCAACTCACCCCAAGACTGGATGGGGGCTTTAGCGGACCGTTCTCTGTCGAGAGAACTCTCGGCGACACCATTCCTTGGCCTCTCCTTTTAGGCGTCTTATGGCTTGGCTCAACATTTTTCACCACGAAGTGGGAGCACCAAGTGGTACTCCAACTTCTCCATCCAATGCCATAAGTCTTTTCCAAGCTGGTATCGCCCACTGATAGATCAACCCCATAGAAATATTTATCTGCCATGGGGTTTCCTGCACATTTAAACAATAAAATTAGTCCGCTCAAACTCCTCACGTGTTTGGGGTTCTCTCCTGCCGCGAAGGGGTCTGCCCTTTCGCGAGGGGGTCACACTCGGCTTTCTTTCTTTCCTCTTGCTTAGCTCTCAGAGCTTGCTCTTTCCAAGGCCAAAACCCGATAATGAATATCACAAGATAACCAATAGCATGCAAAAATCTTTAAGTAAGAAGTACTAGTTACTTGAAGCAAGCTAGGTTAAAATGGAGGGGGGGTTTAGGCAACAGATATACAAGAGGGTTAGAAATGAGGTTTTGGCGCACAAACACTTTTGGCTCAAATTTGAAATCGAAATTAGATCAAGGTCACTGTTCATATGAGTTGTGGAATGAACAGATATGAACATTCATATGAACACCAAGAACAATAAGAACACAGATCCGATTTCTTCTACGCTTTTCACAACCAAGCCTTATACACCGCTTCTCTTCACTTTTCAAATACAACCTCACTCTCTTTGAGCGTATAAATCTTTGCACGTTGCGGTTTTGAATAAAAATGTGATTTTGCGAATTTCGCAAGACCGCAAATGGTTTCTTTTCTTTTTCTTCTTCCTTTTTTTTGACTTTTGGATTTATGAAGTTGCTTAACATTGATACGATCACGGTACGCTTGGCGCGAATCCGCGAGATCGTACGGAAGCGCAGATCTAGCTCGGTGGAGTCGGTTGAACAAAGAAGGATAGAGACGGCCACAGACACCTCCCAACTACGAGGTTGGGCAATATCTGCGATAAGCCTGGGGAGTATGGAAGATCTAGCACCTCTTAACTACGAGATTAAGCAATACTAGATATTAAACTTGATGATAAACGATCAATCAAGGGGGATGGCGGAATATAGCAAGGGGGTGAGAACCGGGCTTAAGGAATTGTCCTTCTTAAGCTTTACATATGTTCTACCGGTTCTAGGAGTTTGTCTTTCCTTTTATAGGGAAGGAAAGGAACAGCCTCTTACAAAAGACGCATGCATGCCATAAAGTGTACAGATTTTTGCATGCATGTCTCGATTTAAAAGATAAAAAGGTAAAAAGTTCGCTCCCAAGTGTCAGCGTATAAGGCGGTAGGGTCCTTAATGGTCGGGTGTGGTTGGCCGACCGGATAAGCCGAGGTGGCTCTTTCTTTAGGGCTCTGCTGATGGGAGGCCCGGCTCGGAAGGCCTCGCCTTTGTTGGGAAGCTTTCTCAAAGGAGGCTTCGCCTAATGGCCTCGCCTTCCCTTTGAGACTTGCAACGAAGGCTCCGCCTTCGCTTGGAGACTCCGCAGAAGAATATCCCTTAGTTAGCGTCTCGAACTGGAAGTCTTCTTGTTGTAGACGTGGCCTTTACCAGAGATCGATCGGGATGACGTCGCCTGTGGGCTTTGCCTTCGCCAGGAAGCTTCGCAAGGAAGTTCCGTCCGTATCTTAAAGACTTCTCGTGGACATTGTTGCATGAGGGCTTCGCAATGGGGAGGGTTATGGAGATGGCTTCGCCTGAAGGTTTGGCCATCGCCAGAACTCCTTTGTTGGGGAAGCCTAGCCCTCGCCTCGGGGCTTCGCAGGAATGGCTTCGCCTGGGGGCTTCGCCAGTGTTCTGGATGCCTTAGCATGATGCAGTTCATCCTATGCCTTTTGCACGCCTGGATGCCTGTTTGCAAGCCTCTCCTTCGCCTTGAGGCCTCTTTAGGGTCCTCGCGTGAAGGCATTGCCCTTTCCATGTCTCTGGGGTTAATCCAGACCATCGGATTAGGCCGCCCGGGCCTCTCGAATCCACTCGCCAAGGGTTTGCTCCGAGCTTCACTCGACCGCCTCTTCGTGCTGGGACGCCTTGTTGTTGCTTGGGGATCCCATGATCACATCATTCCTCCTCTTAAAAAGATTCGACCTCGAATCTTAAGGGAAGAAATTTTTCCTACAATTGAAAACAAGCACAACAAACTTTGGAGAGCATTAGAGGTTAGTAAACGAAACTTAACCGAGACTGGGGTCGCGGTGGCGATGCATATGTATGCATGAGCATGACAACTCCTATATGCATCGTGATCATGAACAAGTCTATAAAAATTCATGACATGCTTCCTAGAGTATTGTAGACATTTAACAAGAACTTTATACTCAAGGAAAGCATGCGGTCCAAAGACTTTAGACCTCTGCTCATGGAACTGGGGTGGGGGGTCAAGGGAAGCTTTACCTTCGCCAAGCACATGCATATGTGCTTCCCGAGACAAAGAAGAAGAAACTAAGCTAGTCGTAGACAGAACTTGACTGCAACGCGCAGAGACTAGCATTAGCATAAGCAAGAGGTTGAGAGATGAACAGTCGCTTCTCTCTCCACCTCAACCATTAACATGGTTTCAGCTGGATTTATTTTAAGATGCTCATGTTTGTTAAGGAAAGGCATGGATGTCTCTCGTGGAACAGAGGGGTCTTTCCTTAACGCATGCATTCTAAGCATGTCAAACATGGCATCTGGGGGGGTCCCGTATATATATTCGAACAATGGGTGCGGTGTCGAACCAATGTCTGATCCATCACCCCTGTTCGTAGCATGCAGACTCAAGGAAACCACAGATTCGCACTCTTGCGTAAACTCTGTGCTACTGGAAGGAAGAGACAAGTTACCTTCTCCCAAGTTAGGGAGACGTAGACCTGCTTCGCATATCATCTTCTTCTCCTTCAAAGAACGGTGTGGCTTCTTCCTCAAGTACGGGTTTAGTTGGGACTCCCGCATGAGCTCTTCATTCTTCCACAGCGCCTTCGCTTTCTTCAACTCTTCGCGCATCCGCGTCCTCTTCTTCTTCCTTCACAGCCAAATATGAACAACAATTCTGAGAAGATGAAACGGTTAGTTCTTCTTGGGGTATGGTAGAGGGCCCGGGTGAGTCTTTCTTTTCACTCATTTGGCTTTGGAGAGCTCTTTCTTTTCTTCTCTCTTTCCTTTCCTCTCTCGCCCGCTCATATTCTAAGTACTCATCCTTGAGCCTTTTAATCTCTTGGGCGAGAGTCTCTTCCTTTGGATTTTGGTGAGGGTTGGGATTTGTGGTGTAGATATGGGCTGCGCAAGTATTGGGCGGTGGGGTGCGCGGCCCAACCAAGGGGGTTTGTGGCGATGGGGGTCCTCGCCTCCTTCCCTGGAAGGAAGTTGGTTCGCCTGAGGGCGAAGACCCGTCGAGTGGAGTATGGTGGCGGAGTCTGACTGGGGTACTGGGTGCAGGGCGCATGGGGGCCCTCGCCTGGGGGTAGTATGGAGGGGGTGGCTCTTCTTGACAGAGTCCATATCGTCGCCACAAAGAACCTCTTCAACTCACCCCAAGACTGGATGGGGCTTTAGCGGACCGTTCTCTGTCAGAGAACTCTCGGCGACACCATTCCTTGGCCTCTCCTTTTAGGCGTCTTATGGCTTGGCTCAACATTTTTCACCACGAAGTGGGGAAGCACCAAAGTGGTACTCCAACTTCTCCATCCAATGCCATAAGTCTTTTCCAAGCCGGTATCGCCCATCGATAGATCAACCCCATAGAAATATTTATCTCGCCATGGGGTTTCCTGCACATTTAAACAATAAAATTAGTCCGCTCAAACTCCTCACGTGTTTGGGGTTCTCTCCGGCCGCGAAGGGGTCCGCCCTTTCGCGAGGGGTCACACTCGGCTTTCTTTCTTTCCTCTTGCTTAGCTCTCAGAGCTTGCTCTTTCCAAGGCCAAAACCCGATAATGAATATCACAAGATAACCAATAGCATGCAAAAATCTTTAAGTAAGAAGTACTAGTTACTTGAAGCAAGCTAGGTTAAAATGGAGGGGGGGTTTCGGCAACAGATATACAAGAGGGTTAGAAATGAGGTTTTGGCGCACAAACACTTTTGGCTCAAATTTGAAATCGAAATTAGATCAAGGTCACTGTTCATATGAGTTGTGGAATGAACAGATATGAACATTCATATGAACACCAAGAACAATAAGAACACAGATCCGATTTCTTCTACGCTTTTCACAACCAAGCCTTATACACCACTTCTCTTCACTTTTCAACTACAACCTCACTCTTTTGAGCGTATAAATCTTTGCACGTTGCGGTTTTGAATAAAACTGAGATTTTGCGACTTTCGCAAGACCGCAACTGCTTTCTTTTCTTTTTCTTCTTCTCTTTTTTTTTTGACTTTTGATTTATGAAGTTGCTAACACAACAACAACTCCTAACACAGAATCAACACAACAGATAAACTGAAATAAAGGTGGATATGGGGGTTTTCAGAAAATGGACAGAATATAACACGGTTATAAAATGCGCAAAGATAAATCTTTCTTCAAGTAGAAGTTAAAGGTTTTAACCTTGAAGAAATCACAACAACTCCAGCAAGCGATCTGGCTCTGATACCACTTGATACGATCACGGGTACGCTAGGCGCGAATCCGCGAGATCGTACGGAAGCGCAGATCTAGCTCGGTGGAGTCGATTGAACAAAGAAGGATAGAGACGGCCACATAAACCTCCCAACTACGAGGTTGGGCAATATCTCGCGATAAGCCCGGGAGTATGGAAGATCTAGCACCTCTTAACTACGAGATTAAGCAATACTAGATATTAAACTTGATGATAAACGATCAATCAAGGGGGATGGCGGAATATAGCAAGGGGGTGAGAACCGGGCTTAAGGAATTGTCCTTCTTAAGCTTTACATATGTTCTACCTGTTCTAGGAGTTTGTCTTTCCTTTTATAGGGAAGGAAGGGAACAGCCTCTTACAAAAGACGCATGCATGCCATAAAGTGTACAAGACTTTTGCATGCATGTCTCGATTTAAAAGATAAAAAGGTAAAAAGTTCGCTCCCAAGTGTCGGCGTATAAGGCGGGAGGGGCCGTAATGGTCGGGAGTGGTAGGCCGACTGGATAAGCTGAGGTGGCTTTTATTTAGGTCTCTGCTGATGGGAGGCCCGGCTCGGAAGGCCTCGCCTTTGGTGGGAAGCTTTCTCAAAGGAGGCTTCGCCTAATGGCCTCGCCTAACCCTTTGAGACTTGCAACGAAGGCTCCGCCTTCGCTGAGACTCCGCAGAAGAATATCCCTTAGTTAGCGTCTCGAACTGGAAGTCTTCTTGTTGTAGACGTGGCCTTTACCAGAGACTGATCGGGATGACGTCGCCTGTGGGCTTTGCCTTCGCCAGAAGCTTCGCAAGGAAGTTCCGTCCGTATCTTAAAGACTTCTCGTGGACATTGTTGCATGAGGGCTTCGCAATGGGGAGGGTTATGGAGATGGCTTCGCTGAAGGTTTGGCCATCGCGTAACTCCTTTGTTGGGGAAGCCTAGCCCTCGCCTCGGGGCTTCGCAGGAATGGCTTCGCCTGGGGGCTTCGCCAGTGTTCTGGATGCCTTAGCATGCATCCTATGCCTTTTGCACAGAAGCCTCTCCTTCGCCTTGAGGCCTCTTTTAGGGTCCTCGCGTGAAGGCATTGCCCTTTCCATGTCTGGGGTTAATCCAGGACCATCGGATTAGGCCGCCCGGGCCTCTCGAATCCACTCGCCAAGGGTTTGCTCCGAGCTTCACTCGACCGCCTCTTCGGGGATCTGGGACGCCTTGTTGTTTAAATGCTTGGGGATCCCATGATCACAAGAGACTCTCGCCCAAGAGATTAAAAGGCTCAAAGATGAGTACTTAGAATATGAGCGGGCGAGAGAGGAAAGGAAAGAGAGAAGAAAAGAAAGAGCTCTCCAAAGCCAAATGAGTGAAAAGAAAGACTCACCCGGGCCCTCTACCATACCCCAAGAAGAACTAACCGTTTCATCTTCTCAAAATTGTTGTTCTTCTTTGGCTGTGCAGGAAGGAGAAGAGGCCACGGACGCGCAAGAGTTGAAGAAAGCGAAGGCGCTTTGGAAGAAGGCGAGCTCATGCGGGAGCCCCAACTAAACCCGTACTTGAGGAAGAAGCCACACCGTTGCTGAAGGAGAAGAAGATGATATGCGAAGCAGGTCTACGTCTCCCTAACTTGGGAGAAGGTAACTTGTCTCTTCCTTCCAGTAGCACAGAGTATACGCAAGAGTGCGAATCTGTGGTTTCCTTGAGTCTGCATGCTACGAACAGGGGTGATGGATCAGACATTGGTTCGACACCGCACCCCTTGTTCGAATATATACACGGGACACCCCCAGATGCCATGTTTGACATGCTTAGAATGCATGCGTTAAGGAAAGACCCCTTTGTTCCACGAGAGACATCCATGCCTTTCCTTAACAAACATGAGCATCTTAAAATAAATCGAGCTGAAACCATGTTAATGGTTGAGGTGGAGAGAGAGAGCGACCTGTTCATCTCTCAACCTCTTGCTTACGCTAATGCTAGTCTCTGCGCGTTGCAGTCCGAAGTTCTTTCTACGACTAGTTTAGTTTTTTCTTCTTGGTCTCGGGAAGCACATATGCATGTGCTTGGCGAAGGTAAAGCTTCCTTGACCCCCCACCCCAGTTCCATGAGCAGAGGTCTAAAGTCTTTGGACCGCATGCTTTCCTTGAGTATAAAGTTCTTGTTAAATGTCTACAATACTCTAGGAAGCATGTCATGAATTTTTATAGACTTCTGTTCATGATCACGATGCATATAGGAGTTGTCATGCTCATGCATACATATTGATGAGGACATCGCCCCAAAGGACCTTCAGGTTCCAGAAGACCCACAACCTCAAGCACGCGCGACCCCTGGTCCGTTCCAAGGCCTTGGCGGACCCATGACCCGGTCCCGGCTGAAACAAGTCCAAGCGAACCTTAATGCTTTCATGAGGCTCATGGCGCAGGACGATCGAGAGGAGTCTCGGGAGAAGGCCTTACAACTTCACCAACTCGGTATCGCTACTGACGCAGAGTGTGCGAAGCCCCTTGGAGTCTTAAGCATAAGCGTTCTTGAAGAAGGGAGCAGCCCAGTCTTAAGCGCGCGAACACTTGGCGAAGGAGAAGGCCTCGGCCAAGGGCAACTCCGCAAGGCACCCGGCGGAGGCATTCTAGCGAAGGCTCCTAGCGAAGGCCTTTCGCGTCATCCCTGAGCTTCACCGGTTGACCGACCAAACCTGACTCATGGTGTCTATTTTACGCCGATACCAGGATAGACAAACAACCACTTTTATGCTAGCCTTACCATTTTACCTTTTTAGAAGCTTTTCACTCTGTAAGCGTGCAAAAGTACTTTGTACTTTCGCACGCATGCACATTCGAAATACTCCTTTTACTTCTTCCATTTCACTCCACTATATAAGCTAAGTGGCAGTCACCATTGTAACCTAGAACATATTATTGAATTTAAGCAATTCGGTCGAAACACTCCCGGGGAGTCATCGGCTTTTGTGTTCTCCACTCTTGCATTTCCATTTCCCTAGTGATCCAGGCAAGAGGATCCAAGCATAATATCTAGTATTGCTTGACCTTGTAGTCAAGAGGTGCTAGATCCCATATTCATTGCCTGGCTTTTTCAAGGGCATTGCCTCACCTCGTAGTGAGGAGGTTCCCTTGGCCGACACTGTTTCCTTCGTGTTCTTCCTCTGTTCTTCGTTTCCATTCTTGCTGGAAACCGCCTCCAACGAGCTAGATCCGAGCTCGTGATCACTTACCCCCCCCTGTGATCACATCAAGTGGTATCAGAGCCAAAGTGCTTGCTGGAGGTACCGTATCAGTTGTTGAGTTTTCTTCAAGCAAAATCTTTTGTTACCTTTTCTTACACTTGAAGGAGTGTCGGTTGATGATCTCATTGAGACCGAAAAGTTGTTTAAAAGTGTGCTTGTGTAAGCCAAGTATTTTCGAAATAAGCCAAAAGAGTTGTCCTGAGCGACAAGTGTGAAAAGAAAACGTTTAAAGAAAGAAATGTATTGAGCAAGTTTCGCTCGAAAAGTTCTTGAATGTTCTTACGTGTTCGTCCCAAAACACAAGTGAACAGTAAGATTGATCGGACAAATAGTTTCCAAACTTAAACAAGAAGTGTTTGTGTCTGCAAAAGCCTTTTCTAAACTTCCAACCAAGTATCTTCCGAGCCCGATATCCCACAAAATCGGTTTCAAGTAACTAGTCATTCTCTTGAGTTGCAAGTTGCGGTTTTACTAGAGTTTTGTTTGTGTTTCCTTGCGTGTTCATCTTTGATCTAAGGTTGAAAACGGTATCAAGTTTAGAGAACTTGTAAAAGCCGGCGGTGAACAGCCGAAGTAGCAAAGTTGTTGAGAGAAACACGAGAGTGAGAGTAAACACTCAGGGAGTGGTGAGCTTCTTTTCTGATTACATATCTTTAACAGAACTGTGTCACAGATGGTTTCAACAGACTCATCCCCCCCTCATCCATCCCAGCTAGCAGTGCACAGCACGCTCACGAAGATCTTACGAGAGGTTGGACGAATCGGGAGCTCAAGTCGCCATGACAAATGAGCGATCGACGAAAGTAGAGGTAGCTCAAGGAAGCAACCGGAAAGCTCGCAAGCCCACGATGACGCCCATGCATCGCGGGCTCAAGATGGAGTCACCCATACCACTTTCGACCCTACATCGACGAAGCCACGTGCTACCCCACACGATCGTCCGACCACTTCCACAAGAATAGATCGTGGTGTTGACATCCTGGACAGTGATGATCAGGAATACTACGCGGAGCCACCACCAAAGCCTATTAAAAGAAGAGTCTTTCCCGATCGAGCTCAAGCCAGAGCCTATCTCCATAGAGACCTCGAAGAAGAGGAAGAAGCGGAGCGAGGCCGAGTTCACCGAGGGTTCAACAGAGACAGGGAGGTAGGGCGCAGCCCGGGACCAACAGGCCCTCGCCAACATCAAGCTTCAAATACCACCCTTCTACGGGTCCAGTGATCCGGAATAGTTCTTCACTTTGATTGCTAGGACTGAGCGTATCTTTGATATGTTGGGATTCAATGTCGCTATAGCCCTGTAACTTGTGGTTTTTGAGTTTCATGAATATGCTCTAACCGGTGGGAGCAAGAGCACCACGAAAGAGCCGAGGATCCGATGTCGTCCTATCACTACGTGGGAAGATCTTAAAAGAACCATGAAGAACCGATTCGTACCCAGCTACTATGACCGAGATTGTGCTCAGAGGTTGCAGCGCCTTATCCAGGGTAATCGCAGTGTCGAAGAATACCAGAAGGACCTTGAGAGGGCCCTGATGAGGGCCAACGTCAAGGAGGACGAGGAGGCTAAGTTGGCCAGATTCTTATATGGCCTACGGGAGGACGTCGCCAAGACAGTTGAACTATGCGATTACCGGGATTACCAAGATCTGGTGCATAAGGCCATTCGGGTGGAGAAACAACTACATAAGGGAAACTCTTACTACCCTGCTCCTACCCCCGGCAGGGCCCCAAGCAGCAAGACCCCCTTCCCTGCACCGCCCCGCCAAAACCATACGCATCTTCTGCGGCGATGCCACCCTCGCCAAAATTACCCCAACACAAGACCCTCCTCGCAACCTCACCAAACCCAACGCCACCACTAATGAAGGCCCTCGGCGATCAAGGAGCATCGAATGCTTTAAGTGCCTTGGCAAGGGACACTATGCGAGGGATTGCCCCAACCGAAGAGCCATGGTAATGCGGCCCAACTGGGAATTGTCTAGTGAAGATGAAGGAGAGGGCTATCCCGAGAAAGAGCAACATGAGAGTGAAGCATAAGAGGGAGAGATCCCTATGGATGTTCTCATATTAGTTACCTAGATGGTTCTTCAAAGTTACCCAATTGTCACCGACTGTAATCAGCGGGAAAATCTTTTCCAATCAAGAGCCATTGTGAATGGGACTGCTGTGCGATCTCATTATTGACAGCGGGAGTTGTGTCAACGCCGCCAGCGAAGACATGGTCGCTGAATTAGGCCTCCCACCATCATACATCCTAAACCGTATCAGCTGCGGTGGGTCGACGATGTAACCTTTGTAAAGGTTGTCAAACAAGTCGAGGTCCCAATCAAGATCGGCAAGTACGAGGATTCCATCACTTGTGATGTAGTGCGAATGCAAAGCGACCCACATCCTCTTGGGCAGACCACGGCAATATGACAAGGAGGCCATACATTATGGCAAAGCTAACAAATATGCCCTCACTCACCTCGGTAAACCATACACCTGCTTCCCCTCACCCCAACTCAAGCCCATCAGATCAAATCCATCCGGCTAGTAAGTCTGAGGGAAAAAGAAAAGGGGAGGGCAGAGAGCGGAGAGAAAATGGTGAGAAGGTTCAAGGAACCTTGAGTGAACGGAAAGGGTGTGCATTAATGGGAAACACCCCGAGAGAGCCCACGAGAAAACAAGAGTGTCTTCCTCCCATAGCCAAAGAGAGGGATTTTAAAAGAGCGTTCCTTGGAAACAGGATCTGCTTTCTCCGATCCCCACTCACCGCATGCTAACACTTGACAATGTGTCTTCTCTTCCTTTCTATGTGCAGAAGGTCCTGAAAGAATTCGGCGAAGTATTTGATGAGCCGCGAACCCTTCCTCCATATCGCGGCATCGAGCATCAAATCGACTTGCTCCCGGGGGCACCTTTACCCAACAAGGCCGCCTACCGGACCAATCCCCAAGAATCCAAAGAGATCCATCGCAAGTTCAAGAGTTGTTAGACAAAGGGTTCATCCGCAAAGCTTTGTCGCCATGCGCGGTCCCAGTCATACTCGTACCAAAGAGCGATGGCACTTGGCGCATGTGCATGGACTGTCGCCCCATCAACTCTATCATCAGTAAAGTATCGCCACCCTATACCTAGACTTGATGACATGTTAGACGAATTGAGTGGTGCTTGTGTGTTTTCAAAAATTGACCTTAGAAGTGGATATCACCAAATTCGGATGAAGGAAGGTGATGAATGGAAAACTGCTTTCAAAACCAAGATTGGTTTGTATGAGTGGAATGTTATGCCCTTCGGGTTATCTAACGCACCAAGTACGTTCATGCGTCTGATGACTCATGTTTTGAGGCATTACATAGGGAGTTTTGTGGTAGTATACTTTGATGACATACTAGTTTATTCTAAGAACCATGAGGAGCATGTTGAGCATCTGAGGCAAGTCCTTGATACGCTTAGGTTAGAAAACTGTATGCCAAATTTGAAAAGTGTGTATTCGCATCCCGGAAGTTAACTTTCTTGGATATGTCGTGGGTGCGAAGGGAGTCAAGGTAGACGAGAGTAAGATCGGTGCCATTCGGGACCGGCCTACTCCTAACTCCTTAATCGAGGTCGAGTCCTTCCTAGGACTTGCTAGTTTTTACAGAGATTTGTTAAAGACTTCTCTTCCATTGCTGCCCCTTTGCATGAACTGGCTAAGAAGAATGTCGCCTTTGAATGGGGTCGATCGCAAGAGAAATCTTTTAACGAATTGAAATCTCGTCGACAAATGCTCCTCTACTCACTTTGCCAAACTTCGACAAAGTGTTCGAGGTAGAGTGCGATGCCGTGGTATAGGCATCGGTGCTGTCTTGCACCAAGAAGGTCATCCCATCGCCTTTTTAGTGAAAAGTTGAGTGGAGCCACCTGAATTACTCCACGTATGACAAAGAGCTATACGCTCTTGTGAGATCCTTACAAACGTGGAGCCACTATCTTCGCCTAGAGAATTCGTAATCCATACGGATCACTTGTCTTTGAAGTACCTTCAAGGACAAGGAAATTTGAGCAAAAGGCATGTTAGGTGGGTAGAGTTCATTGAGTCTTTCTCCTATGTTATTAAGTATAAAAAGGGCAAAGACAATGTCGTTGCTGATGCTCTATCAAGGAGGTATGCATTACTCATGACTCTCGATACGAGGATTGTTGGTTTTGAGGGTTTAAAAGGAATGTATGAACATGACGTGGATTTTGGTGAAATATTTGCCAATCGTGTTAAAGGAAGCCAAAGAGGCTACTATGTTTTTGATGGTTTTCTGTTTAAGTTGAAAAGGTTGTGCGTCCCCGCAGGGTCAATGCGCGAAGTGATCATCAAGGAGGCACATGGAGGTGGTCTCATGGGACACTTCGGTGTCCAAAAGACGCTTGAGGCCGTTAAGGAGAACTTCTTCGGCCCGGCATGAAGAAGGATGTCACCAAAGCTTGCGCCGATGTGTCACATGCCACCAGGCCAAGTTGACTCTCCAACCGAAAGGGAAGTACACTCCTCTTCCCACACCTTCTGTTCCTTGGGTTGAAATAAGCATGGACTTTATAAGTGGTTTACCTAGGTCATCGCATGGTCATGATGCTATATTTGTGGTAGTTGATAGGTTCTCCAAAATGGCCCATTTCATCCCATGTCACAAAACTGAAGATGCCTCTCATGTGGCGGAATTGTTCTTTAATAACATCGTTAAGTATCATGGCCTCCCGCGATCCATTGTTAGCGATAGAGATTCGAGATTCCTAAGCCATTTCTGGCGAACCCTTTGGTCTAGGCTAGGCACCAGTCTCGATGTACTCCACATCCAAATCACCCTCAAACAGACGGCCAAACCGAAGTGACTAATAGGACCCTCACCACTATCCTGCGCACCCTCCTTAGGAAGAATCTGAAAGAATGGGAAAAATGCTTGCCTCATGTAGAGTTTGCGTATAACCGAGCCTACCATTCCTCTACATCCCATAGTCCTTTTGAGATTGTATATGGCTTCAATCCTTTAACCCCTTTGGACTTAATCGCATTAGACTACACCGAATTGGGACGTAGATGGGAAAGAAAAGGCCCGACGCATGAAGGACTTGCATGCTAAGATTCACAAACAACTTGAGAAAATTAACGAGTCTTACGCAAGCGAGTTAATAAGGGCAGAAAATTTAGAAGTTTTCAAGTCGGGGATTGGGTATGGTTACATTTAAGAAAAGATCGATTTCCCAGTGCTAGGAAAAGCAAACCGGCGACAAGAGGCGATGGCCCCTTTCAAATCACAAAAAAATTAGGAGAAAATGCTTATGTACTTGACTTACCTTGCGATGGCTCTTATAATGTACATGCAACTTTTAACGTTTGTGATTTAGCTCCCTTTGAAGGACAAGCAGATTTTAAGAATCCGCGGACGGATTCTTTTGAAGAAGGAGAGTATGATGAGGACATCGCCCCAAAGGACCCTCAGGTTCCTGAAGACCCACAACCTCAAGCGCGCGCGACCCCTGGTCCGTTCCAAGGCCTTTGCGGACCCATGACCAGTCCCGGCTGAAACAAGTCCAAGCGAACCTTAATGCTTTCATGAGGCTCATGGCGCAGACGATCGAGAGGAGTCTCGGGAGAAGGCCTTACAACTTCACCAACTCGGTATCGCTACCGGACGCAGAGTGTGCGAAGCCCCCGGAGTCTTAAGCATAAGCGTTCTTGAAGAAGGGAGCAGCCCAGTCTTAAGCGCGCGAACACTTGGCGAAGGAGAAGGCCTCGGCCAAGGGCAACTCACGAAGGCACCCGGCGGAGGCATTCTAGCGAAGGCTCCTAGCGAAGGCCTTTCGCGTCATCCCGAGCTTCACCAATTGACCGACCAAACTCGACACATGGTGTCTTTTCTCCGCCGATACCCGGATAGACAAACAACCACTTTTAGACTAGCCTTACCTTTTTACCTTTTTAGAAGCTTTTCACTCTGTAAGCGTGCAAAAGTACTTTGTACTTTCGCACGCATGCACATTCGAAATACTCCTTTTACTTCTTCCATTTCACTCCACTATATAAGCTAAGTGGCAGTCACCATTGTAACCTAGAACATATTATTGAATTTAAGCAATTGGTGAAACACTCCCGGGAGTCATCGGCTTTTGTGTTCTCCACTCTTGCATTTCCATTTCCCTAGTGATCCGTGCAAGAGGATCCAAGCATAATATCTAGTATTGCTTGACCTTGTAGTCAAGAGGTGCTAGATCCCATCTTCATTCCTAGGCATTTTCAAGGGCATTGCCTCACCTCGTAGTGAGGAGGTTCCCTTGGCCGACACTGTTTCCTTCGTGTTCTTCCTCTGTTCTTCGTTTCCATTCTTGCTGGAAACCGCCTCCAACGAGCTAGATCCGAGCTCGTGATCACTTACCCCCTCCGTGATCACATCAGGTTTTGATGTGATCATGGGATCCCCAAGCAACAACAAGACGTCCCAGACGAAGAGGCAGTCGAGTGAAGCTCGGAGCAAACCCTTGGCGAGTGGGTTCAGAGGCCCAGGCGGCCTAATCCGATGGTCTGGATTAACCCCAGACATGGAAAGGGCAATGCCTTCACGCGAGGACCCTAAAAGAGGCCTCAAGGCGAAGGAGAGGCTTCGTGCAAAAGGCATAGGATGAACCGCATCATGCTAAGGCATCCAACACATGGCGAAGCCCCAGGCGAAGCCATTCCTGCGAAGCCTCAAAGCGAGGGCTAGGCTTCCTCAAACAAAGGAGTTCTGGCGATGGCCAACCCTTCAGGCGAAGCCATCTCCATAACCCTCCCCATTGCGAAGCCCTCATGCAACAATGTCCACGAGAAGTCTTTAAGATACGGACGGAACTTCCTTGCGAAGCTTCCTGGCGAAGGCAAAGCCCCTGGGCGACGTCATCCCAGCCAGTCTCCTGGTAAAGGCCACGTCTACAACAAGAAGACTTCCAGTTCAGACGCTAACTAAGGGATATTCTTCTGCGGAGTCTCCAAGCGAAGGCGGAGCCTTCGTTGCAAGTCTCAAAGGGGAAGGCGAGGCCATTAGGCGAAGCCTCCTTTGAGAAAGCTTCCCAACAAAGGCGAGGCCTTCCGAGCCGGGCCTCCCATCAGCAGAGCCCTAAAGAAAGGCCACCTCAGCTTATCCAATCGGCCAACCACTCCCGACCATTCGGCCCCTCCCGCCTTATACGCCGACACTTGGGAGCGAACTTTTTACCTTTTTATCTTTTAAATCGGACATGCATGCAAAAGTACTGTACACTTTATGGCATGCATGCGTCTTTGTAAGAGGTCTGTTCCTTTCCTTCCCTATAAAAGGAAAGACAAACTCCTAGAACCGGTAGAACATATGTAAAGCTTAAGAAGGACAATTCCTTAAGCCCGGTTCTCACCCCCTTGCTATATTCCGCCATCCCCTTGATTGATCGTTTATCATCAAGTTTAATATCTAGTATTGCTTAATCTCGTAGTTAAGAGGTGCTAGATCTTCCATACTCCCCAGGCTTATCGCAGATATTGCCCAACCTCGTAGTTGGGAGGTGTCTGTGGCCGTCTCTATCCTTCTTTGTTCAATCGACTCCACCGAGCTAGATCTGCGCTTCCGTACGATCTCGCGGATTCGCGCCTAGCGTACCCGTGATCGTATCATGGGCCGCATTACCATGGCTCTTCGGTTGGGGCAATCCCTCGCATAGTGCCCCTTGCCCAGGCACTTAAAGCATTCGATGCTCCTTGACTGCCGAGGGCCTTCATTAGTGATGGCGTTGGGTTTCGGCTGAGGTTGCGAGGAGGGTCTTGTGTTGGGATAATTTTGGCGAGGATGGTATCGCGCAGAAGATGCGTATGGTTTTGGCGGGAGCGGTTTGGTGAAGGGGGTCTTGCTGCTTGGGGTCTGGGGGGGTAGGAGCAGGTAGTAAGAGTTTCCTTTCTGTAGTTGTTTCTCCACCCGAATGGCCTTATGTACCAGATCTTGGTAATCCCGGTAATCGCATAGTTCAACTGTCTTGGCGACGTCCTCCCGTAGGCCATATAAGAATCGCCAACTTAGCCTCTTCGTCCTCCTTGACGTTGGCCCTCACCGTGGCCCTCTCAAGGTCCTTCCGGTATTCCTCGACACCGCGAGGACCACGGATAAGGCGCCGCAGCCTCCGAGCACAATCTCGGTCATAGTAGCTTGGTACGAATCGATTCTTCATGGTCCTTTTAAGATCCTCCCACGTGGTGATAGGATGACATCGGATCCTCGGCTCTTTCGTGATGCTCTTTCTCCCACCAGTGAGAGCATATTCATGAAACTCAATGACCACAAGTTTCGTGGCTATAGCGTCGGTGTATCCCATCATATCAATGATCCGCTCAGTCCTAGCCACCCACGTAAAGTACTCTTCCGGATCACCGGACCCGTAGAAGGGTGGTCTTTGAAGCTTGATGTTGGCGAGGGCTTGCTGGTCCTGGGCTTGCGCCCTGCCTCCCAGGTCTCTGTTGAAACCTCGGTGAACTCGGCCTCGCTCTGCTTCTTCCTCTTCTTCGAGGTCTCTGTGGAGATAGGCTCTGGCTTGAGCTCTATCGGGAAAGACCCTTCTTTTAATAGGCTTTGGTGGTGGCTCAGCGTAATATTCCTGGTCATCACTGTCTGTGATGTCAACACCACGATCTATTCTTGTGGAAGTGGTCGGACGACTGTGAGGGGTGGCCTGTGGCTTCGTTGATGCAGGGTCGAAAGTGGTATGGGTGACTCCATCTTGAGCCCGCGATGCATAGGCGTCATCATGGGCTTGCGAGTTTTCCGGTTGCTTTCCTTGAGCTACCTCTACTTTCGTTAGTCGCTCATTTGTCATGGCGACTTGAGCTCCCAGTTCATCCAACCTCTGTAAGATCTTCGTTAGCGTCTTTGTGCACGTTAGTTGGGATGGATGAGGGGGATGAGTCTGTTGAAACCATCGTGACACGATCTCGTTAAAGATATGTAATCGAAAAGAATCTCACCACTCCACGAGTGTTTACTCTCACTCTCGTGTTTCTCTCAACAACTTTGTCACTTGGCTGTTCACCGACGGCTTTTACAAGTTCTCTAAACTTGATACCGTTTTCAACCTTAGATCAAAGATGAACACGCAAGAAAACACAAACAAAACTCTAGTAAAACCGCAACTTGAAATTCAAGGAAATGACTAGTTACTTGAAACCGGTTTTGTGGGATATCGGGTTCGGAAGATTAGAAAAGGCTTTTGCAGTCACAAACACTTCTTGTTTAAGTCCGGAAACTATTTGTCCGATCAATCTTACTGTTCACTTGTGTTTTGGGAAGAACACGCAAGAACATTCAAGAACTTTTCCGTAACGCGAAACTTGCTCAATACATTTCTTTCTTTAAACGATTTTCTTTACACACTTGTCGCTCAGTACAACTCTTTTGGCTTATCTCGAAAATACTTGGCTTAAACAAGCACACTTTTAAACAACTTTTTCGGTCTCAATGAGATCATCAACCGATATTCCTTCAAGCGTAAGAAAAGGTAACAAAAGGTTTTGCTTGAAGAAAACTCAACAACTGATACGGTACCTCCAAAGAAACACTTTGGCTCTGATACCACTTGATGTGATCACAGGGGGGGTAAGTGATCACGAGCTCGGATCTAGCTCGGAGGAGGCGGTTTCCAGCAAGAATGGAAACGAAGAACAGAGGAAGAACACGAAGGAAACAGAGTCGGCCAAGGGAACCTCCTCACTACGAGGTGAGGCAATGCCCTTGAAAATGCCTGGGAAGTGAGATGGGATCTAGCACCTCTTGACTACAAGGTCAAGCAATACTAGATATTATGCTTGGATCCTCTTGCCTGGATCACTAGGGAAATGGAAATGCAAGAGTGGAGAACACAAAAGCCGATGACTCCCGGAGTGTTTCACCAATTGTTTAAATTCAATAATATGTTCTAGGTTACAATGGTGACTGCCACTTAGCTTATATAGTGAAGTGAAATGGAAGAAGTAAAAGGAGTATTTCGAATGTACATGCGTGCGAAAGTATAAAGTACTTTTGCACGCTTACAGAGTGAAAAGGCTCCCAAAAAGGTAAAAAGGTAAGGCTAGCCTAAAAGTGGTTGTTTGTCTTTCCAAGTATCGGCGGAGAAAGGACACCTTGTGTCAGGTTTGGTCGGTCAACTGGCGAAGCCTGGAGGTTACGCGAAAGGCCTTCGCTAAGAGCTTTCGCTAGAATGCCTTCACCGGGCGCCTTCTCGGAGTTGCTCTTGGCCGAGGCCTTCTCCTTCGCCAAGTGTTCGCGCGCTTAAGGCTGGGCTGCTCCTTCTTCAAGAACGCTTATGCTTAAGACTCCAAGGGGCTTCGCACACTCCTCGTCCAGCGATACCGAGTTGGTGAAATTGTAAGGCCTTTTCCCGAGACTCCTCTCGATCGTCTGCGCCATGAGCCTCATGAAAGCATTTAGGTTGGCTTGGATTTGTTTCAGCCGGGACCTGGTCATGGGTCCGCCAAGACCTTGGAGCGGTTCGGGGGTCTCGCGCTTGAGGTTGTGGTTCATCCGGATCCCGATGGTCCTTTGGGGCGATGTCCTCATCGGTAGATGAGTCCAAGGTACAAGCTATCAAGGATTGGCCTACACCAACAAGTGTGACCGAGGTAAGGTCCTTTCATGGACTTGCAAGCTTCTACCGACACTTTGTCAAGGATTTCTCAACCATAGCCGCACCTCTCAATGAGCTTTTGAAGAAAGTGTCATTCCAATGGAGTGAGAAGCAACAAAAGGCTTTTGACACCTTGAAAGAGAGGTTGATTCAAGCGCCCGTTCTTTCACTTCCGGACTTTGGTAAGACCTTTGAGGTAGAATGTGATGCTAGTGGCATAGGTATTGGTGCCGTGCTCACACAAGAAGGTAAGCCAATTGCATACTTTAGTGAGAAACTAAGTGGTGGGCCATTGAATTACTCAACATATGACAAAGAACTCTATGCACTTGTTAGAAGTTTAGAGGTATGGTCTCATTACCTTCTTCCTAAAGAGTTTGTCATACATACTGACCACTATTCACTTAAGTATTTGCAAGGACAAGGTAAGCTTTCTAAAAGACATGCTAAATGGATGGAATATGTTGAGTCTTTTCCTTACTTGATTAAGTTTAAGAAAGGTAAAGAAAATATTGTAGCCGATGCATTGTCTAGGAGATATGCTCTTATGAATATGCTAGATTCTAAGATTTTGGGTTTTGAGCATATGAAGAGTTTGTATGAAGATGATGTTGATTTTGGTTCCATATACAAAGCATGCTTGCAACAAGGTTTTGATAACTATTATATCTTTGATGGTTATCTTTTCAAGACTAACAAGCTTTGTATTCCTAGGGGATCTATCCGAGACCTACTTGTCAAGGAAGCTCATGGAGGAGGACTAATGGGACACTTTGGCCAACTCAAGACAATGGAGACCTTGAAAGAGCATTTCTTTTGGCCACACATGAGGAAGGATGTGGACAAGCTTTGTTCACAATGCATCACATGCAAAAAGGCTAAGTCTAAACTTGAGCCTCACGGGTTGTATACTCCACTCCCTACTCCTTCTCTTCCTTGGATAGACATTTCTATGGACTTTGTCACCGGACTTCCTAGGAGATCTAGAGGACATGATGCAATTTTTGTGGTAGTAGACCGTTTTTCTAAAATGGCACATTTCATACCATGTCATAAAACGGATGATGCTACACATGTTGCTAACTTGTTTTTCAAAGAGGTTGTCAAATTTCATGGATTGCCAAGAACAATAGTTAGCGATAGAGACTCTAAGTTTCTAAGTCACTTTTGGAAGACATTATGGGCAAAACTTGGAACTAAGCTTTTGTTTTCAACTTCTAGTCACCCACAAACTGATGGGCAGACCGAGGTAACAAATAGAACCATGATATAATTGCTTAGGACACTTCTAAAGAAGAACTGAAACAATGGGAAGAGTTTTTGCCTCATGTTGAGTTTGCTTACAATCGGGCATTTCATACTTCTACATCTTATAGCCATTTTGAGATTGTGTATGGTTTTAATCCTTTGACACCATTGGAATTAATTTCTTTACCTTTAAATGATGAAGCTCACAAGAATGGATAAGACAAAGCTAAGAAAATGAAGGAATTGCATGAGAAAGTCAAGTAAAGAATAACCAAGCAAAATGAGGCATATTGATGTGATCACGGGGGTAAGTGATCACGCGCTCGATGAGGACATCGCCCCAAAGGACCCTCAGGTTCCAGATGAACCACAACCTCAAGCGCGCGCAACCCCTGATCCGTTCCAAGGCCTTGGCGGACCCATGACCAGGTCCCGGCTGAAACAAGTCCAAGCGAACCTTAATGCTTTCATGAGGCTCATGGCGCAGGACGATCGAGAGGAGTCTCGGGAAAAGGTGATGTGATCATGGGATCCCCAAGCGACAACAAGACGTCCCAGACGAAGAGGCAGTCGAGTGAAGCTCGGAGCAAACCCTTGGCGAGTGGGTTCAGAGGCCCTGGCAGCCTAATCCGATGGTCTGGATTAACCCCAGACATGGAAAGGGCAATGCCCTCACGCGAGGACCCTAAAGGAGGCCTCAAGGCGTAGGAGAGGCTTCTGTGCAAAAGGCATCCAGCGAAGGCAAGCCACTTTGGCAAAGCCGTCCTCGTGAAGTCTCAAGGCGAAGGATGAACTGCATCATGCTAAGGCATCCGTAACACCGGCGAAGCCCCAGCGGAGCCATTCTGCGAAGCCCCGAGGCGAGGGCTAGGCTTCCCAACAAGGGAGTTCGCGATGGCCAATCCTTCAGCGAAGCCATCTCCATAACCCTCCCCATTGCGAAGCCCTCATGCAACAATGTCCACGAGAAGTCTTTAAGATACGGACGGTACTTCCTTGCGAAGCTTCCTGGCGAAGGCAAAGCCCCTGGGCGACGTCATCCCAGCCTGGCCTCTGGTAAAGGCCACGTCCCACAACAAGAAGACTTCCAGTTCGACGCTAAGGGATATTCTTCTTCGGAGCCTCCAAGCGAAGGCGGAGCCTTCGTTGCAAGTCTCAAAGGGAAAGGCGAGGCCACTAGGCGAAGCCTCCTTTGAGAAAGTTTGCCAACAAAGGCGAGGCCTTCCGAGCCGGGTCTCCCATCAGCAGAGCCCTAAAGCGAGCCACCTCGCCTTATCCAAATCGGCCAACCACTCCCGACCATTCTGGCCCCTCCCGACTTATACGCTGACACATGGGAGCGAACTATTTACCTTTTTATCATTTAGTCAGACATGCATGCAAAAGTACTGTACACTTTATGACATGCATGCGTCTTTTGAAAGAGGCTGTTCCTTTCCTTCCCTATAAAAGGAAAGACAAACTCCTAGAACCGGTAGAACATATGTAAAGCTTAAGAAGGACAATTCCTTAAGCCCGGTTCTCACCCCCCCCTTCTATTTTCCGCCATCCCCCTTGATAGATTAATATAATCAAGTTTAATATCTAGTATTGGTTACTGTCTTAGTTAAGAGGTGCTAGATCTTCCATCCTCCCTGTGCTTATCGCAGATATTGCCCAACCTCGTAGTTGGGAGGTGTCTGTGGCCGTCTCTATCCTTCTTTGTTCAATCGACTCCACCGAGCTAGATCTGCGCTTCCGCACGATCTCGCGGATTCGCGTCAAGCGTACTCCGTGATCGTATCAAGTGGTATCGAGCGATCGCTTGCCGGAGTTGTTGTGATTTCTTCAAGGTTAAACCCTTTTTATTTCTACTTGAAGAAAGATTTATCTTTGCGTTATTTTCAAACCGTGTTATACTGTCGCTTATCTCGTATCCCTTCCCATATCCGCTTTTCGTTTCGGTTTATCTGTTGTGTTGATTCGGTGTTAGGAGTTGTTGTTGTGTTAGCAACTTCATAAATCAAAAAGTCAAAAAAAAAAAAAAGAAGAAGAAGAAGAAGAACGCGCTTGCGGTTTTGCGAAAGTCGCAAAATCTCGCTTTATTCAAAACCGCAACGTGCCAAGATTTATACGCTCAAAAGAGTGAGGTTGTAGTTGAAAAGTGAAGAGAAGTGGTGTATAAGGCTTGGTTGTAAAAAGCGTAGAAGAAATCGGATCTGTGTTCTTATTGTTCTTGGTGTTCATATGAATGTTCATATCTGTTCATTCCACAACTCATATGAACAGTGACCTTGATCTAATTTCGATTTCAAATTTGAGCCAAAAGTGTTTGTGCGCCAAAACCTCATTTCTAACCCTCTTATATATCTATTGTCGAAACCCCCCCCCTCCATTTTAACCTAGCTTGCTTCAAGTAACTAGTACTTCTTACTTAAAGATTTTTGCATGCTATTGGTTATCTTGTGATATTCATTATCGGGTTTTGGCCTTGGAAAGAGCAAGCTCTGAGAGCTAAGCAAGAGGAAAGAAAGAAAGCCGAGTGTGACCCCTCGCGAAAGGGCAGACCCCTTCGCGGCAGAGAGAACCCCAAACACGTGAGGAGTTTGAGCGGACTAATTTTATTGTTTAAATGTGCAGAGACCCCATGGCGTATAAATATTTCTATGGGGTTGATCTATCGATGGGCGATACCAGCTTGGAAAAGACTTATGGCATTGGATGGAGAAGTTGGAGTACCACTGTGCTCCACTTCGTGGTGAAAAATGTTGAGCCAAGCCATAAGACGCCTAAAAGGAGAGGCCAAGGAATGGTGTCGCCGAGAGTTCTCTCGACAGAGAACGGTCCGCCAAGCCCCCATCCAGCCTTGGAGTGAGTTGAAGAGGTTGCTTGTGGCGACGATATGGACTCTGTCAAGAAGAGCCACCCTCCATACTACCCCCAAGCGAGGGCCCCCATGCGCCCGCACCCAAGACTCCCAGTCAGCTCCGCCACCATACTCCACTCGACGGGTCTTCGCCTCGGGCGAACCAACTTCCTTCCAGAAAGGAGGCGAGGACCCCATCGCCACAAACCCCCTTGGTTGGGCCGCGCACCCCACCGCCCAATACTTGCGCAGCCCATACCTACACCACAAATCCCAACCTCACCAAAATCCAAAGAAGAGACTCTCGCCCAAGAGATTAGAAGGCTCAAAGATGAGTACTTAGAATATGAGCGGGCGAGAGAGAAAAGGAAAGAGAGAAGAAAAGAAAGAGCTCTCCAAAGCCAAATGAGTGAAAAGAAAGACTCACCCGGCCTTCTACCATACCCCAAGAAGAACTAATCGTTTCATCTTCTCAAACTTGTTGTTCTTCTTTGGCTGTGCAGAAGAAGAAGAAGCCGCGGGCGCGCAAGAGTTGAAGAAAGCGAAGGCGCTTTGGAAGAAGGCAGAGCTCATGCGGGAGCCCCAACTAAGCCCGTACTTGAGGAAGAAGCCACACCGTTGCTGAAGGAGAAGAAGATGATATGCGAAGCAGGACCACGTCTCCCTAACTTGGGAGAAGGTAACTTGTCTCTTCCTTCCAGTAGCACAGAGTATACGCAAGAGTGCGAATCTGTGGTTTCCTTGAGTCCGCATGCTACGAACAGGGGTGATGGATCAGACATTGGTTCGACACCACACCCATTGTTCGAATATATACCCGGGACCCCCCCAGATGCCATGTTTGACATGCTTAGAATGCATGCGTTAAGGAAAGACCCCTTTGTTCCACGAGAGACATCCATGCCTTTCCTTAACAAACATGAGCATCTTAAAATAAATCGAGCTGAAACCATGTTAATGGTTGAGGTGGAGAGAGAGAGCGACTGTTCATCTCTCAACCTCTTGCTTATGCTAATGCTAGTCTCTGCGCGTTGCAGGTCTGAAGTTCTTTCTACGACTAGCTTAGTTTCTTCTTCTTGGTCTCGGGAAGCACATGTGCATGTGCTTGGCGAAGGTAAAGCTTCCTTGACCCCCACCCCAGCCTCCATGAGCAGAGGTCTAAAGTCTTTGGACCGCATGCTTTCCTTGAGTATAAAGTTCTTGTTAAATGTCTACAATACTCTATGAAGCTTGTAATTTATTTTTATAAACTACTGTTCATGATCACGTAGCATATAGGAGTTGTCATGCTCATGCATACATATGCATCGCCACCGCGACCCCCCCCCCTCTCCGGTTAAGTTTCGTTTACTAACCTCTAATGCTCTCCAAAGTTTGTTGTGCTTGTTTTCAATTGTAGGAAAAATTTCTTCCCTTAAGATTCGAGGACGAATCTTTTTAAGAGGGAGGGAATGATGTGATCACGGGATCCCCAAGCAACAACAAGATGACCTGCACGAAGAGGCAATGAGTGAAGCTCGGAGCAAACCCTTGGCGAGTGGGTTCAGAGGCCCCGGCGGCCTAATCCGATGGTCCCTAACCCCGGACATGGAAAGGGCAATGCCTTCACGCGAGGACCCTAAAGGAGGCCTCAAGGCGTAGGAGAGGCTTCTGTGCAAACAGGCATCCAGGCGAAGGCAAGCCACTTTGGCAAAGCCGCCCCTGTGAAGTCTCAAGGCGAAGGATGAACTACATCATGCTAAGGCATCATGGCCGGCGAAGCCACCAGCGGAGCCATTGCTGCAAGCCCCGAGGCGAGGGCTAGGCTTCCCAACAAGGGAGTTCGCGATGGCCAATCCTTCAGCGAAGCCATCTCCATAACCCTCCCCTTTGCGAAGCCCTCATGCAACAATGTCCACGAGAAGTCTTTAAGCATACGGACGGTACTTCCCGGCGAAGCTTCTGGCGAAGGCCAAGCCCTTGGGCGACGCGATCCCACCACTCTGGTAAAGGCCACGTCCACAACAAGAAGACTTCCAGTTCGACGCTAAGGGATATTCTTCACGGAGCCTCCAAGCGGCGGAGCCTTCGTTGCAAGTCTCAAAGGGAAAGGCGAGGCCACTAGGCGAAGCCTCCTTTGAGAAAGTTTGCCAACAAAGGCGAGCCTTCCGAGCCGGGTCTCCCATCAGCAAGCCCTAAAGCAAGCCACCTCGTCTTATCCAGTCGGCCAACCACTCCCGACCATTCAAACCCTCCCGCCTTATACGCTAGCACTTGGGAGCGAACTTTTGACCTTTTTATCTTTTCGCTGACATGCAGAACGTGCAAAAGTACTTTACACTTTATGGCATGCCTGCGACTTTTGTAAGAGTCTGTTCCTTTCCTTCCATATAAAAGGAAAGACAAACTCCTAGAACCGGCAGAACATATGTAAAGATTAAGAAGGACAATTCCTTAAGCCCGGTTCTCACCCCCCTATTTTCCGCCATCCCCCTTGATAGATTAATATCATCAAGTTTAATATCTAGTATTGCTTAATCTCGTAGTTAAGAGGTGCTAGATCTTCCATCCTCCCCAGGCTTATCGCAGATATTGCCCAACCTCGTAGTTGGGAGGTGTCTGTGGCCGTCTCTATCCTTCTTTGTTCAATCGACTCCACCGAGCTAGATTTCCATTTCGGGATTCGCATCAAGCGTACTCCGTGATCGTATCAGCAAGAGGATCCAAGCATAATATCTAGTATTGCTTGACCTTGTAGTCAAGAGGTGCTAGATCCCATCTCATTTCCCAGGCATTTTCAAGGGCATTGCCTCACCTCGTAGTGAGGAGGTTCCCTTGGCCGACTCTGTTTCCTTCGTGTTCTTCCTCTGTTCTTCGTTTCCATTCTTGCTGGAAACCGCCTCCTTCAAGCTAGATCCGAGCTCGTGATCACTTACCCCCCCGTGATCACATCAAGTGGTATCAGAGCCAAAGTGCTTGCTGGAGGTACCGTATCAGTTGATGAGTTTTCTTCAAGCAAAACCTTTTGTTACCTTTTCTTACGCTTGAAGGAATATCGGTTGATGATCTCATTGAGACCGAAAAAGTTGTTTAAAAGTGTGCTTGTTTAAGCCAAATATTTTCGAGATAAGCCAAAGAGAGTTGTCCTGAGCGACAAGTGTGTAAAGAAAAAAACGTTTAAAGAAAGAAAGGTATTGAGCAAGTTTCGCGTCGGAAAAGTTCTTGAATGTTCTTACGTGTTCTTCCCAAAACACAAGTGAACAGTAAGATTGATCGGACAAATAGTTTCCGAACTTAAACAAAAAGTGTTTGTAATCGCAAAAGCCTTTTCTAATCTTCCAACCAAGATCTTCCGAACCCGATATCCCACAAAACCGGTTTCAAGTAACTAGTCATTTTCTTGAATTGCAAGTTGCGGTTTTACTAGAGTTTTGTTTGTGTTTTCTTGCGTGTTCATCTTTGATCTAAGGTTGAAAACGGTATCAAGTTTAGAGAACTTGTAAAAGCCGTCGGTGAACAGCCAAGTGACAAAGTTGTTGAGAGAAACACGAGAGTGAGAGTAAACACTCGGGGAGTGGCGAGATTCTTTTCTCGATTACATATCTTTAACAAGATCGTGTCACGTATGGTTTCAACAGACTCATCCCCCTCATCCATCCCAGCTAACCGTGCAAAGACGCTCACGAAGATCTTACAGAGGTTGGATGAATCGGGAGCTCAAGTCGCCATGACAAATGAGCGACTAACGAAAGTAGAGGTAGCTCAAGGAAAGCAACCGAAAGCTCGCAAGCCCACGATGACGCCCATGCATCGCGGGCTCAAGATGGAGTCACCCATACCACTTTCGACCCTGCATCAACGAAGCCACAGGCCACCCTCACGCCGTCCAACCACTTCCACGAGAATAGATCGTGGTGTTGACATCCCGGACAGTGATGACCAGGAATATTACGCGGAGCCACCACCAAAGCCTATTAAAAGAAGGGTCTTTCCCGATAGAGCTCAAGCCAGAGCCTATCTCCACAGAGACCTCGAAGAAGAGGAAGAAGCAGAGCGAGGCCGAGTTCACCGAGGTTTCAACAGAGACCTGGGAGGCGGGCGCAAGCCCAGACCAACAAGCCCTCGCCAACATCAAGCTTCAAATACCACCCTTCTACGGGTCCAGTGATCCGGAAGAGTACTTTACATGGATGGCTAGGACGGAGCGGATCATTGATATGATGGGATACACTGACGCTATAGCCCTGAAACTTGTGGTTATTGAGTTTCATGAATATGCTCTCACCGGTGGGAGCAAGAGCATCACGAAAGAGCCAGGATCCGATGTCGCCCTATCACCACGTGGGAAGATCTTAAAAGGACCATGAAGAACCGATTCGTACTCAGCTACTATGACCGAGATTGTGCTCGAGGGCTGCAGCGCCTTATCCGTGGTCATCGCAGTGTCGAGGAATACCGAAGGACCTTGAGAGGGCCCCGATGAGGGCCAACGTCAAGGAGGACGAAGAGGCTAAGTTGGCCAGATTCTTATATGGCCTACGGGAGGACGTCGCCAAGACAGTTGAACTATGCGATTACCGGGATTACCAAGATCTGGTGCATAAGGCCATTCGGGTGGAGAAACAACTACATAAGGGAAACTCTTACTACCCTGCTCCTACCCCCGGCAGGGCCCCAAGCAGCAAGACCCCCCCCTTCACCAAACCGCTCCCGCCAAAACCATACGCATCTTCTGCGGCGATGCCATCCCCTCGCCAAAATTATCCCAACACAAGACCCTCCTCGCAACCTCACCAAACCCAACGCCATCACTAATGAAGGCCCTCGGCAGTCAAGGAGCATCGAATGCTTTAAGTGCCTGGGCAAGGGGCACTATGCGAGGGATTGCCCCAACCGAAGAGCCATGGTAATGCGGCCCAACGGGGAATTGTCTAGTGAAGAGGAAGGAGAGGGCTTTCCCGAGCAAGAGCAATATGAGAGTGAAGCAGAAGAGGGAGAGCTACCTATGGACGGTCTCATATTAGTTACCAAGAGGGTCCTGCAAAGTTCCCAAGTGTCACCGAAAGTATTCAGCGGGAAAATCTATTCCAATCAAGAGCCATGGTGAATGGGACTCTGTGCGCCTCATTATTGACAGGGGAGTTGTGTCAACGCCGCCAGCAAGACATGGTCGCTGAATTAGGCCTCCCACCATCATACATCCTAAACCGTATCAACCGCAGTGGGTCGACGCAGTAACCTTTGTAAAGGTTGTCAAACAAGTCGAAGTCCCAATCAAGATCGGCAAGTATGAGGATTCCATCACTTGTGATGTAGTGCGAATGCAGGCTACCCACATCCTCTTGGGCAGACCCTGGCAATATGACAAGGAGGCCATACATTATGGCAAAACCAACAAATATGCCCTCACTCACCTCAGTAAACCACACACCCGCTTCCCCTCACCCCAACTCAAGCCCATCAGATCAAATCCATCCGGCTAGTAAGTCCGAGAGAAAAGAAAGGGGGAGGGCAGAGAGCGGAGAGAAAATGGTGAGAAGGTTCAAGGAACCTTGAGTGAACGGAAAGGGTGTGCATTAATGGGAAACACCTCGAGAGAACCCACGAGAAAACAAGAGTGTCTTCCTCCCATAGCCAAAGAGAGGGATTTTAAAAGAGCGTTCCTTGGAAACAGGATCTGTTTTCTCCTGATCCCCACTCACTGCATGCTAACACTTGACAATGTGTCTTCTCTTCCTTTCTATGTGCAGAAGGTCCTGAAAGAATTCGACGAAGTATTTGATGAGCCGCGAACCCTTCCTCCATATCGCGGCATCGAGCATCAAATCGACTTGCTTCCGGGGCACCTTTACCCAACAAGGCCGCCACCGGACCAATCCCCAAGAATCCAAAGAGATCCAAATGCAAGTTCAGGAGTTGTTAGACAAAGGGTTCATCCGCGAAAGCCTGCCGCCATGCGCGGTCCCAGTCCATACTGTACCAAAGAGCGATGGCACTTGGCGCATGTGCATGGACTGCCGCCCCATCAACTCTATCATCAGAAAGTATCGCCACCCTATACCTAGACTTGATGACATGTTAGACGAATTGAGTGGTGCTTGTGTGTTTTCAAAAATTGACCTTAGAAGTGGATATCACCAAATTCGGATGAAGGAAGGTGATGAATGGAAAACTGCTTTCAAAACCAAGATTGGTTTGTATGAGTGGAATGTTATGCCCTTCGGGTTATCTAACGCACCAAGTACTTTCATGCGTCTAATGAATCATGTTTTGAGGCATTTCATAGGGAGATTTGTGGTAGTATACTTTGATGACATACTAGTTTATTCTAAGAACCATGAGGAGCATGTTGAGCATCTGAGGCAAGTCCTTGATACGCTTAGGTTAGAAAAACTGTATGCCAAATTTGAAAAGTGTGTATTCGCATCCCAGGAAGTTAACTTTCTTGGATATGTAGTGGGTGCGAAGGGAGTCAAGGTAGACGGGAGTAAGATCGGTGCCATTCGGGACCGGCCTACTCCTAACTCCTTAATCGAGGTCGTCCTTCCTAGGACTTGCTAGTTTTTACAGAAGATTTGTTAAAGACTTCTCTTCCATTGCTGCCCCTTTGCATGAACTGGCTAAGAAGAATGTCGTCTTTGAATGTGGTCAGTCGCAAGAGAAATCTTTTAACGAATTGAAATCTCGTCAGACAAATGCTCATCTACTCACCATGCCAAAATTCTACAAAGTGTTCGAGGTAGAGTGCGATGCCGGTGGTATAGGCATCGGCGCTGTCTTGCACCAAGAAGGCCGTCCCATCGCCTTTTTAGTGAAAAGTTGAGTGGAGCCACCTGAATTACTCCACGTATGACAAAGAGCTATACGCTCTTGTGAGATCCTTACAAACGTGGAGCCATTATCTTCTGTCTAGAGAATTCGTAATCCATACGGATCACTTGTCTTTGAAGTACCTTCAAGGACAAGGAAATTTGAGCAAAAGGCATGTTAGGTGGGTAGAGTTCATTGAGTCTTTCTCCTATGTTATTAAGTATAAAAAGGGCAAAGACAATGTCGTTGCTGATGCTCTATCCAGGAGATATGCATTACTCATGACTCTCGATACGAGGATTGTTGGTTTTGAGGGTTTAAAAGGAATGTATGAACATGACGTGGATTTTGGTGAAATATTTGCCAACTGTGTTAAAGGAAGCCAAAGAGGCTACTATGTTTTTGATGGTTTTCTGTTTAAGTTGAAAAGGTTGTGCGTTCCCGCAGGGTCAATGCGCGAAGTGATCATCAAGGAGGCACATGGAGGTGGTCTCATGGGACACTTCGGTGTCCAAAAGACGCTTGAGGCCGTTAAGGAGAACTTCTTCTGCCCGGCATGAAGAAGGATGTCACCAAAGCTTGCGCCGATGTGTCACATGCCACCAAGCCAAGTTGACTCTCCAACCGAAAGGGAAGTACACTCCTCTTCCCACACCTTCTATTCCTTGGGTTGAAATAAGCATGGACTTTATAAGTGGTTTACCTAGGACATCGCATGGTCATGATGCTATATTTGTGGTAGTTGATAGGTTCTCCAAAATGGCCCATTTCATCCCATGTCATAAAATCAAGATGCATCTCATGTGGCGGAATTGTTCTTTAATAACATCGTTAAATATCATGGCCTCCCGCGATCCATTGTTAGCGATAGAGATTCGAGATTCCTAAGCCATTTCGCGAACCCTTTGGTCTAGGCTAGGCACCGGTCTGATGTACTCCACATCCAAATCACCCTCAAACAGACGGCCAAACCGAAGTGACTAATAGGACCCTCACCACTATCCTGCGCACCCTCCTTAGGAAAAATCTGAAAGAATGGGAAAATGCTTGCCTCATGTAGAGTTTGCCTATAACCGAGCCTACCATTCCTCTACATCCCATAGTCCTTTTGAGATTGTATATGGCTTCAATCCTTTAACCCCTTTGGACTTAATCGCATTAGACTACACCGAGCAATGGACGTAGATGGGAAAGAAAAAGCCCGACGCATGAAGGACTTGCATGCTAAGATTCACAAACAACTTGAGAAAATTAATGAGTCTTACGCAAGCAGAGTTAATAAGGGCAGAAAATTTAGAAGTTTTCAAGTCGGGGATTGGGTATGGTTACATTTAAGAAAAGATCGATTTCCCCAGGCTAGGAAAAGCAAACTGGCGCCAAGAGGCGATGGCCCCTTTCAAATCACTAAAAAAATAGGAGAAAATGCTTATGTACTTGACTTACCTTGCGATGGCTCTTATAATGTACATACAACTTTTAACGTTTGTGATTTAGCTCCCTTTGAAGGACAAGCAGATTTTAAGAATCATGGACGGATTCTTTTGAAGAAGGAGAGTATGATGAGGACATCGCCCCAAAGGATCCTCAGTTCCGTAAGACCCACAACCTCAAGCGCGCGCGACCCTCGGTCCGTTCCAAGGCCTTGGCGGACCCATGACCAGGTCCCGGTTGAAACAAGTGCAAGCGAACCTTAATGCTTTCATGAGGCTCATGGCGCAGACGATCGAGAGGAGTCTCGGGAGAAGGCCTTACAACTTCGCCAACTCGGTATCGCTACTGACGAAGAGTGTGCGAAGCCACTTGGAGTCTTAAGCATAAGCGTTCTTGAAGAAGGAGCAGCCCAGTCTTAAGCGCGCGAACACTTGGCGAAGGAGAAGGCCTCGGCCAAGGGCAACTCACAAGGCACCCGGCGGAGGCATTCTAGCGAAGGCTCCTAGCGAAGGCCTTTCGCGTAATCTCCAGTGCTTCACCGGTTGACCGACCAAACTCGACACATGGTGTCTTTTCTCCGCCGATACTTGGAAAGACAAACAACCACTTTTAGGCTAGCCTTACCTTTTTACCTTTTTAGAAGCTTTTCACTCTGTAAGCGTGCAAAAGTACTTTGTACTTTCCGCACGCATGCACATTCGAAATACTCCTTTTACTTCTTCCATTTCACTTCACTATATAAGCTAAGTGGCAGTCACCATTGTAACCTAGAACATATTATTGAATTTAAGCAATTCGGTGAAACACTCCCGGGAGTCATCGGCTTTGTGTTCTCCACTCTTGCATTTCCATTTCCCTAGTGATCCAGGCAAGAGGATCCAAGCATAATATCTAGTATTGCTTGACCTTGTAGTCAAGAGGTGCTAGATCCCATCTTCATTCCCAGGCATTTTCAAGGGCATTGCCTCACCTCGTAGTGAGGAGGTTCCCTTGGCCGACACTGTTTCCTTCGTGTTCTTCCTCTGTTCTTCGTTTCCATTCTTGCCGGAAACCGCCTCCAACGAGCTAGATCCGAGCTCGTGATCACGTTTCCCCACCGTGATCACATCACGCGTTCGGATCTAGCTTGAAGGAGGCGGTTTCCAGCAAGAATGGAAACGAAGAACAGAGGAGGAACAAGGAAACAAAGTCGGCCAAGGGAACCTCCGCACTACGAGGTGAGGCAATGCCCTTGAAAACGCCCGGGAAGGAGATGGAACCGAGAACCTCCTCACTACGAGGTGAGGCAATGCAAGGTATTATATTGGATCCTCTTGCAATGGATCACTATGATTGGCGAAGCAAGATTTGAGAAGGAGATGGAACCGAGAACCTCCTCACTACGAGGTGAGGCAATGCAAGGTATTATATTGGATCCTCTTGCAATGGATCACTATGATTGGCGAAGCAAGATTTGAGAACCCATAAAGGGCTTGAGGAATTTTCCTTCTCAAGCTTTTCTTTAAAATTGGTTCTGTTTATTCTAGGAGTCTGTTGTTCCTTTTATAGAGAAGGGAAAGGGAACAGACTCTTACATATACGCATGCATGTCATAAAGCGTTCAGTGCTTTTGCATGCATGTTATCTAAAAAGGTGAAAAAGGTCAAAGCTAAGTAATATAATACTCCCAAGTGTCAGCGTGAAAGGAGGGAGTGTTCCTGATGGGACGGGAGTGGTTGGGAGTGGTCGGCTGAATTATTGGAAGTGCCTTCGCCAAAGTGCCTCCGCCAAAGTGCCTCCGCCAAAATGCCTCCGCCAAAATGCCTTCGCCAAAGTGGAACTTCACTGTTTTCTGAATAACTTGAGCTCGAACTCCGATTGAGGTGATTCAAAAGCCATTTTTCTCCTCTTGAAAAGGGCTTCAATATGAAATCCATTGCTCCAGCTCTTGATGAGTACAGATCCGCTTCACTTCTCCAAAAGAAAGCCCGGGGTGATTTGAGGCCCCCTCAGGATCATATCATTCTCTCCCTCTTCAAAAGGATTCGTCCTCGAATCCAAGGTGAGAGTTCCTCCCGGTACAACAAAATTAAAATTACATAATAACATTCATAGATACAGGGGCGACAAGGAAGGAGTTGTAAAGGTTGAGCACCAAGCACCTCTCAACTACGAGGTTGAGCAATACTGGGTATTTGCTCACAGAAATGCCGGACTTCGTCTTTGAACACCGTGCACCTCCCAACTACGAGGTTGGGCAATACAAGGTATAACTTCTCAAACGGACACCGTCTCCTCTGCTTCTTCACAGCTCCGGGAAAAGAAATCACAGGGGTAACCAAGGCACAGAGGCGGACTTGCTAAGTTTGAGCAGAACGGGTTGATGCCTTCTCTTCTGCTTCTTAACAATCCGGGAAAAGAAAATACAGAGGCAACGAAGTCGGAACTTACCGAGGAGGAGAAGAAGTGGACTTTCTGTTCTTCAACTTCTCGATGGTTCCGTGGAGAGAAGAAAACACAAACGAACTCCCTCAAGCAGCATGGCTCTGATACCACTTGATGTGATCACGGGGGGGTAAGTGATCACGCGCTCGGATCTAGCTTGAAGGAGGCAGTTTCCAGCAAGAATGGAAACGAAGAACAGAGGAAGAACAAGGAAACAAAGTCGGCCAAGGGAACCTCCGCACTACGAGGTGAGGCAATGCCCTTGAAAACGCCTGGGGAAGGAGATGGAACCGAGAACCTCCTCACTACGAGGTGAGGCAATGCAAGGTATTATATTGGATCCTCTTGCAATGGATCACTATGATTGGCGAAGCAAGATTTGAGAAGGAGATGGAACCGAGAACCTCCTCACTACGAGGTGAGGCAATGCAAGGTATTATATTGGATCCTCTTGCAATGGATCACTATGATTGGCGAAGCAAGATTTGAGAACCCATAAAGGGCTTGAGGAATTTTCCTTCTCAAGCTTTTCTTTAAAATTGGTTCTGTTTATTCTAGGAGTCTGTTGTTCCTTTTATAGAGAAGGGAAAGGGAACAGACTCTTACATATACACATGCATGTCATAAAGCGTACAGTGCTTTTGCATGCATGTTATCTAAAAAGGTGAAAAAGGTCAAAGCTAAGTAATATAATACTCCCAAGTGTCAGCGTGAAAGGAGGGAGTGTTCCTGATGGGACGGGAGTGGTTGGGAGTGGTCGGCTGAATTATTGGAAGTGCCTTCGCCAAAGTGCCTCCGCCAAAGTGCCTCCGCCAAAATGCCTCCGCCAAAATGCCTTCGCCAAAGTGGAACTTCACTGTTTTCTGAATAACTTGAGCTCTAGAACTCCGATTGAGGTGATTCAAAAGCCATTTTTCTCCTCTTGAAAAGGGCTTCAATATGAAATCCATTGCTCCAGCTCTTGATGAGTACAGATCCGCTTCACTTCTCCAAAAGAAAGCTCGGAGTGATTTGAGGCCCCTCAGATCATATCACATATGCAAAAAGAGCTAACAAGGGCCGCAAGCAAATCACCTTTGATGTTGGTGATTGGGTTTGGCTTCACTTGAGGAAGGAAAGGTTTCCTCAAGAAAGGAAGAACAAGCTTGCACCAAGAGGAGATGGACCATTCCAAATCGTGGCAAAAAGGGGAGATAATGCCTATACTCTTGACTTGCCTAATGATAAATATGGAGTCCATGCTACTTTTAATGTTAAGGATCTTTCTCCTTTTGAAGGTACACATGAAGACTTGATTCCGAGGACGGAATCTCTTGAAGAGGGGGAGGATGATATGGAGCAGCCCAAGGCAAGGATTCAAGACCCTCTTCAAGATCTTGGAGGACCTATCACAAGAAGCATGGCAAGGAAAGCAAAGGAGACTCTTAACGTGCTCATGAGAACTTTTGCAAAGTTTGAGGAGCAAAGTGGAGAACTTCAAGAAGATGAAGGAAAGGTAGCCCATGCCTTCAACTTGGGCCAGCCCAATGCCCAACATGTTGCCCATCTCTTCACCATCACCATTTGGGCTCCCAACACCTCTCAAGCCCAAGTCCATATTGAGAATCGAGCCCAACTCAATTCAAGGCCCATTCCTTCAACTCTTGGCCCAAGGTCACTCACAACACCTTGGCCCAAGACATGTCCAAATTGGCCCATCCTAATGCCAAGGAGGACCTTTCTCAAGGGTGCCCTACACTCCAAGGGTACCCTCCACTCCTAGGGTACCCCACACCCACCGGGTGCCCTCCAAATCAAGTCCACCAACCAAGTACTCAAAGTGTTCCAAATGACATGTTGGTGAACTCTTCAAAGTGCCCTAAAAATGTAGGGTACCATACAAATGAAGGGTACCCTTGCCCTACACAAGACCGAGGTGCCCTACATGTTGAACCGGGCTCCTAAATGGCACTTTTGTGATGCAACCATGGATGAATGACTTCCAAACGGCTAGAAACAGCCAAGAGGAGCTAAGAGACGTTGAGAATTAATGTTGGAGCCGTTGGAGAGTTATTGGAGGAGTTATGGAGCATTTGGAGCCTTAATGAGGTGTTTTAAGGCCTTATTTTGCCTTTAACTCTTTCCAAACGTTTTCTTTTCTTATATTCGGTTATTTTACATCATATTAGGCTAGAATAAATCAGATTTAAGCATATAGTCGTTGAGAAATTAGTATTTGCATTGATTTCCTTCATTATACCATTTATGTGGAGGAAATGCCTAGTTTAATAGCCATACTTATTGTGTGCTAAAATGAGCCTTCCTTGTACTATAAAAGGAGGCTAGGCACGCCCTTATCATCACAATTCAGAATATCAAACACTTTTGCATACTTGAGAGCATTCTCTTGTTGATCTATCTTCACTTTCCACTCAACTCTTGTCCAAGTTCTTGAGCAAGTTTATTCAAATCCAAGATTGTCTTCTCACTTGAAGAAGAAGGTGTTGGATCCATTTACATCCCCAATTTTTGGCAACAAAGGCTTGCTTTGTCTTGAACTTTTCAAGTATCAAGAAGGAGGAGTCGCCAAGGCACAAACACCATCTTTGCTTGAACAAAGATTCAAGAGGAGTTGGCGGCCATATCCATTGTTTTCAAAGCTTCCGCAATCTGATTTTCCACCTTTCCTACAAGTGTTCATCCATTGTCAAGCTAGATCAAGTGTGAGGTGTTTTCATCCTTTAGGAAACACATCAAGCCTCCAAAGAGAGGAATGACTCCTTCATGATAGCAGCCTTGATTTGTTTGGCTCCTAACTCTGCTTCCTGTTGAAGGAAACGGTGCTGGAATGCATCAATCAGACGGGCCTGCTCCCACCGGTGCATTCTGCAAGCGGTCCGCTCCTTGTTAAGGAAGTCGCACCAGGTCTCCAGTTGGGCTACTCGCTTGGCCTGCTCCTCCTCCCTTCCTTGGGAAGCATCCAACAACTTCCTGAGAAATGCTATCTCAGCAATCTGGGCGTCGTCCCACCTATTGACATACTTAAGAAAGTCCTGGCTGTGTACCCTTGGACAGCAGCCTGCATCCAACTTTATTTAAGCAAGGCAGAAAGAAAACAAATAGAGCTTGTAAGCGAAGACCAGAAGTTGTCTTACCCGCAGATTCTGCTTAGCTGATTCCTTCATGAGTTCAGCAGGGGACTCCAGGCTTCGCCCCAGCACCTCCCTGTCATAAGGGGTGCGCAGCCCCTCCAAGCATGATAGGAGGGTCTTCTCCCCTCCCAACAACAATGAGTTGTCATTATTAAGGAAGAAGACCGGATCCCACGCATCGCGCAACAGCTTCCCCTCTTCTTGGTACACTTTGGCCCTGAGGTCTTTCCTCGTGACCCTCAGCGTAACTGGCTTTTTAGAGCACTTGGGGGCTGTCTTAGCAGCGACGCGCCTTCGCTCCAAATAATGGAGCCACACCCCAGTCTCCTCAAGGACCTCGGTCATAGTCCCTAGGTCCGCTGGGACCTCGCGAGGACCGCTCCCTTGCCCGGAAGGCCCCGCACTCGCACTGTTAAGGCGTGAAACCGAGAAAGTCAAACACGATCTCAAAACAAAACACACTCTCAAGTCAAGTGACTTACCGGCACAGGGTTGCACCCATCTACTAGCCTCTGGCTGCTGGAAGGTTGGGCTGCTTCCCAACCACTCATCCTCGTAGAGACCGCGCCACCGCACTCCCTTCCTCTGGGGGCTCGCTATCAGAAGAGTAGGAAGTCTCATGAATTCTCAAGACCCCCTTCCCCTTCACCGCAAAGGCCTCCTCCCTTGAAGGAGTCACTGCAGAGGTCTCCTCCCCTGAAGAGATCGTCACAGGAACCTCCTCCCCTGCAGTAACGGCCTCCATCTCCTCCCCCAAAGGGGTGAACACCACCTCCTCCACAGGAGTAACCACTGCCTCCTACTGGCCAGAACTGCTAATGGCCTTAGCAGCCTGTTGGCCCCTCCTCCTCATGAACAGCAGAACTTCCCCTGCAGATATCTTGCCTCTTTTGGGGGGCGCGTTTCCCTTGGCAGCAATTTCTGCCGCGACCACGTGCCCGGGCAAGTCTTCGTGACTGAGCCGGGAGAAGGGCTCGCAAAGAGCCTGCACCAAGTCCTCAAAGACGGCAGCATCCTCAAGGGGGACTGGCTGCACCACTGATATTGGCGCAGCCTCTATAGGAGCAGCGGTGTCCGCTCGCACTCCCTCTGAGCCCTCTACAATGGGCGTGGCCTCTTCAACAGTGGAGGGGACCTCCACTTCCACTCCCCTTGCCTCCTCAACAGGCTCTTCGGCCTCTTCTACAATGGCGGGGACCTCTTCCCCATCAAGCCCCGCAACCTCTTTAGTAGGAGGGACTACTGCAGATCCCTCTGCCTCTGCAGGCCCCTTGGCCTCTTCAACAGCAGTGGGGGCACTCCCCTCTCCAGGCTGCACTCCGCCAGCAACCACTCTCATCTTCTTCTCTTTTTGGGGGGACACCAGTGGCTTAGTACCAGCCCTCTTCTTCTGCTTAGGGACAATGCGTCCCAATGCCTTGACAGCCCCAGTAGGGGCATCCCTCCCAAATGCACAGGCCAGGTGCACCTGCTGGGCAATGCGCGTGGACGCTCTCTTGCCCTTGCCTTCGCCAGACTCCATGGAGGCATCTGCAAACAAAGAAAACTTGCACCAGGTTTTACTAAGCCTCTTACATTTGTGCAATACGTTTATATATGCAAACACACCTTTTGGCTCTGCCAGCGCTGCGTAAAGGGCATCTACCACTACCCCACGATGGGCTGGGGCCCATCCCTTGAATGGCGGGGGCACCTCAGGGTCCAAAGATGAAGCCCGTGTTGATCCCACCCACCTCAATGTTGTCTCATCAAGGTGGGTGGTGAGAAGGGGAAGAGCTCATCACAGTGCTCCTTGAAAACACATCGTTCAACCATCCCAGCAGTTGGACGTATGCCTACCACCGCAGTCCTTCGGAAGTCAGCTCAGGCCTCCGCGCGATGCTCTGCACGGGTCACTGCGTCCTCGCCACGGGAAAGTTCCATGAATTGTCGTGGGGTGGGAAGAAGAAAGACCCGTACCAATTGTGGTAGGATTTGGGCGCAACAGTAAAGGAGATGGAATTGTTGACCCCAACATTTATGGGGGTGACGTAGAAAAATGCACTCCCACACCGCAGTTCCAGCCGGTAGAACCGATGGAAGACGTCGGCAAAGGGCCTCACTCCGGCCATTCGACAGGCAACGATGAAGCCTGCAATGGTCAAGAATTTGTTGGGCGCCAAGTGCGATGGTGGCTGCCCCCACCCTGTGCACAAGTCTTGCACCAGCTGTGGAAAGGGAAACCGCAGCCCCGCCGCAAGCTGTGCTGCATGCACACAGCACTGATTCTCCTGTGTTCTCTTCACTGTGGCCAGCCTAACGCCCGGCAAACACCCTAGCGAGTTGTATACGCCGGCACCTTCTCCACAAAGGCCAAGGCCTCCACCATTTCTGGTGGATTTTCTCAATACTCACCGTGGTCTTCCACGGTGGCAATCACTGGACATACGGCTTCCTTAGACTCCATTTCGCAAAAATCGAGCAACAAGCATATAAATCGAAAGAGCCTAACAGAGGCATTTCGTCAAGCACTCACTGTGCTCAGAAAAATCGAAGCACTCACTGTGCTGGGAAACAAAATCTTACCTGATTCGTCACCGGTAAAAAAAGCGGAAGAACGGACGGCAAACCAACGGACGAATGGTGAAGTCTCGAACGGAAAGTAGAGAATCACCACAAGAAAACTCGCAACAACCGATGAACGGTTCAAATGCGCAAGATTGCGAAAAGGCTACTCAGCGCAAAAACAAGGAAATATGAAAGTGAAGATGAATAAGTTTCAATCTTCTCAGACACGCTTTTATAAGCCCGCGTAAACGAGTGGCTACTTTTTACAGACAACTCAGAGAGCGCCACGTGCCGCGACCCATAACGGTTAGTAAACCTTTCACCTCCCGTTATCTCTCCTGCTTTAAAAATTGAGGAACCCCCTCATTTCCGTTACACTTAAAATGGACCGTAAGCGGCACGCCGCCTTCGCCAAATCCAAGACTTGGAATATTAGCAGAGTACGGGACCCTGCCCATACTCTGCCTTTAGGAGGAGGCATCTTGGTACACTATCCAAGCAAATGCCCCCCTCAAAGGCTCACAGGGATCATGAAGGATCCAACACGGAACACCAGATCAGATGGACTTCGCATTCCACACAAGCTCAGTCTTCTGACTACTACTGTCCTCAACACAGTATTATCAAAAAAACGGAGTACAGAACCCTGCCCATACTCCGCTCTCAGGAGGAGGCATCTTGGCACACTACCCAAGCAAACGCGTCCTCGCGTCGCATCAGTATCACACAAGGCCCCGCAGGTCTCGCCCTCGCGGTCTCCAGTCATCATCGCAAGGTCTCACCCTTGCGGTCTCCAGTCTCGCCTAAGCAAGGTCTCACCATCACGATCTTCAGTCTCGCCATCGCGAGGTCTCCAGTCTCACCTGCGCGAGGTCTTGCCCTCGCGGTGATGAGGACATCGCCCCAAAGGACCCTCAGGTTCCAGAAGACCCACAACCTCAAGCGCGCGCGACCCCTGGTCCGTTCCAAGGCCTTGGTGGACCCATGACCAGGTCCCGGCTGAAACAAGTCCAAGCGAACCTTAATGCTTTCATGAGGCTCATGGCGCAGACGATCGAGAGGAGTCTCGGGAGAAGGCCTTACAACTTCGCCAACTCGGTATCGCTACTGACGAAGAGTGTGCGAAGCCCCTTGGAGTCTTAAGCATAAGCGTTCTTGAAGAAGGAGCAGCCCGGTCTTAAGCGCGCGAACACTTGGCGAAGGAGAAGGCCTCGGCCAAGGGCAACTCACAAGGCGCCGGCGGAGGCATTCTAGCAAAGCTCCTAGCGAAGGCCTTCACAGAACCTCCGTGCTTCGCCAGCTTGACCGACCAAACCCGACACAAGGTGTCCTTTCTCCGCCGATACTTGGAAAGACAAACAACCACTTTACACAAAAGACATCTGACACTTTTAGGCTAGCCTTACCTTTTTACCTTTTTGGAAGCTTTTCACTGTAAGCGTGCAAAAGTACTTTATACTTTTGCACGCATGCACATTCGAAATACTCCTTTTACTTCTTCCATTTCACTTCACTATATAAGCTAAGTGGCAGTCACCATTGTAACCTAGAACATATTATTGAATTTAAACAATTGGACTGAAACACTGCCGGGGAGTCATCGGCTTTTGTGTTCTCCACTCTTGCATTTCCATTTCCCTAGTGATCAAGGCTAGAGGATCCAAGCATAATATCTAGTATTGCTTGACCTTGTAGTCAAGAGGTGCTAGATCCCATCTCATTTCCCAGGCATTTTCAAGGGCATTGCCTCACCTCGTAGTGAGGAGGTTCCCTTGGCCGACTTTGTTTCCTTCGTGTTCTTCCTCTGTTTCGTTTCCATTCTTGTTGGAAACCGCCTCCATCGAGCTAGGTCCGAGCGCGTGATCACTTACCCCCTCCGTGATCACATCAAGTGGTATCAGAGCCAAAGTGCTTGCTGGAGGTACCGTATCAGTTGTTGAGTTTTCTTCAAGCAAAACCTTTTGTTACCTTTTCTTACGCTTGAAGGAATATCGGTTGATGATCTCGGTGAGACCGAAAACGTTGTTTAAAAGTGTGCTTGTTTAAGCCAAGTATTTTCGAGATAAGCCAAAAGAGTTGTCTGAGCGACAAGTGTGTAAAGAAAACGCGTTTGAAGAAAGAAAAGTATTTAGCAAGTTTCTGCGTTACGGAAAAGTTCTTGAATGTTCTTACGTGTTCTTCCCAAAACACAAGTGAACAGAAGTTTGATCAGACAAATAGTTTCCGAACTTAAACAAGAAGTGTTTGTGACTGCAAAAGCCTTTTCTAATCTTCCAACCATGATCTTCCGACCCCGATATCCCACAAAACCGGTTTCAAGTAACTAGTCATTTTCTTGAATTTCAAGTTGCGGTTTTACTAGAGTTTTGTTTGTGTTTTCTTGCGTGTTCATCTTTGATCTAAGGTTGAAAACGGTATCAAGTTTAGAGAACTTGTAAAAGCCGTCGGTGAACAGCCCAAGTAACAAAGTTGTTGAGAGAAACACGAGAGCGAGAGTAAACACTCGGGAGTGGTGAGAATCTTTCCGACTACAAATCTTTAACAAGATCGTGTCACAGATGGTTTCAATAGACTCATCCCCCTCATCCATCCCGATTAACCGTGCACAACACGCTAGCAAAGATCTTACAAAGGTTGGATGAACTGGGAACTCAAACCGCTATGACGAATGAGCGACTAACGAGAGTGGAAGTAGCAAGGAAAGCAACCGAAAGCTCGCAAGCCCACGATGATGCCCATGCATCGCGGGCTCAAGACGGAGTCACTCATACCACTTTCGACCCTGCATCAACGAAGCCACAGGCCACCCCTCACAGCCGTCCGACCACTTCCACAAGAATAGATCGTGGTGTTGACATTCTGGACAGTGATGACCAGGAATATTACGCGGAGCCACCACCAAAGCCTATTAAAAGAAGGGTCTTTCCCGATAGAGCTCAAGCCAGAGCCTATCTCCACAGAGACCTCGAAGAAGAGGAAGAAGCAGAGCGAGGCCGTGTTCATCGAGGGTTCAACAGAGACCTGGGAGGTAGGGTGCAAGCCCAAGACCAGCAAGCCCTCGCCAACATTAAGCTTCAAATACCACCCTTCTACGGGTCCAGTGATCCGGAAGAGTACTTGACATGGGTGGCTAAAACTGAGCGGATCATCGATATGATGGGGTACACTGACGCTATAGCCTTGAAACTTGTGGTCATTGAGTTCCATGAATATGCTCTCACCTGGTGGGAGCAAGAGCATCATGAGAGGGCCAGGATCTGGTGTCGTCCTATCACCACTTGGGAGGATCTTAAACGGACCATGAAGAATCGATTTGTGCCCAGCTACTATGACCGAGATTGTGCCCGGAGGCTACAGATCCTTATCCAAGGTCATCGCAGTGTCGAGGAATACCAGAAGGACCTTGAGAGGGCCTTGATGAGGGCCAACGTCAAGGAGGACGAAGAGGCTAAGCTGGCCAGATTCTTATATGGCCTACGGGAGGACGTCGCCAAGACAGTTGAGCTGTGCGATTACCGGGATTACCAAGACTTAGTGCATAAGGCCATCCGGGTGGAGAAGCAACTGAAGAAGGGGAACTCCTACTATCCTGCTCATACCCCCAAAGAAAGCCCCAAGCAAAGACCCCCTTCACCAAGCCACCCCGCCAAAGCCATACACATCTTCATGCGGCGATGCCACCCCCTCGCCAAAATTACCCCAACACAAGACCCTCTTCCCAACCTCAGCCGAAACCCAACGCCAGTACTTATGATGCCCCTCGACAATCAAGGAGCATCGAATGCTTTAAGTGTTTGGGCAAGGGACACTATGCGAGGGATTGTCCCAACAGAAGAGCCATGGTCATTCGGCCTGATGGGGAACTGTCTAGCGAAGAGGAAGGAGAGGTCCTTCCCGAACAAGAGCAACATGAGAGTGAAGCAGAAGAGGGAGAACTGCCTATGGACGGTCTCATATTAGTCACCAAGAGGGTTCTGCAAAGCTCTCCAAGCGTCACCGAAAGTCTACAGCGGGAAAAATTATTCCAATCAAGAGCCATGGTTAATGGGACTCTGCAGCCTCATTATTGATAGCGGAAGTTGTGTCAACGTTATCGCGAAGACATGGTCGCTGAATTAGGCCTCCACACCATCGCACATCCTAAGCCGTACCAACTGCAGTGGGTCGATGACAGAACCTTTGTGAAGGTAGTCAAACAAGTCGAAGTCCCAATCAAGATCGGCAAGTATGAGGATTCCATCACTTGTGATGTGGTGCGAATGCAGGCCACCCACATCCTATTGGGCAGGCCCGGCAAGATGACAAGGAGGCCATACATTATGGCAAAGCCAACAAATATGCCCTCACTCACCTCGAAACCATACACCCCGCTTCCTCACCCCAACTCAAGCCCATCAAGATCAAATTCACCGGCTAGTAAGGCCGAGAGAAAAGTGATGTGATCATGGGATCCCCAAGCAGCAACAAGAAGTCCCAGACGAAGAGGCGGTCGAGTGAAGCTCGGAGCAACCCCTCGGCGAGTGGGATCGAGGCCCAGACGACCTAATCCATGGTCTGGACTAGCACCTGAAATGGAAAAGGCAACGCCTCCACGCGAGGACCCTACGAGAGGCCTCAAGGCGTAGGAGAGGCTTCTGCACACGAAGGTATCCAGGAGAAGGCAACGCCCTTTGGCAAAGCCGTCCCTGTAAGGCCTCAAGGCGAAGGATGAACTGCATCTTGCTAAGGCATCCAGAACACTGGCGAATCCATTCCTGCGAAGCCTCAAGGCGAGGGCTAGGCTTCCTCAAACAAAGGTATTCCGGCGATGGTAAAGCCTCCAGGCAGAGCCATCCTCGCGGACCCCCCCTTAAAGCGAAGCCCTCATGCAACAATGTCCACGAGAAGTCTTTAGAGTAAAGGCAGGGCCTTCCCGTGAAGCTTCTTGGCAAAGGTGAAGCCTCTGGGCGAAGTCATCCCAGCAAGTCTCTTGGCGAAGGCAACGTCTACAACAAGAAGACTTCCAGTTCGACGCTAAAGAAGAGTTCTCCCATCGCGAAGCCTCCAAGCAAGGCGAAGCCTACTTGGTGAAGCCTCCAAGAGAAGGCGAGGCCAAACCAGGCAAAGCCTTCCCGCGAAGTTTCCTAACGCGGGCGAAACCTTCGAGCGGGGCCTCCAAATGACGAAGCCTTCCAAAGAAAGCCACCTAAGCTTATTAAGTTGGCCAAACCACTCCCGACCATTCTGGCCCCTCCCGCCTTTCACGCTAACACTTAGGAGCGAACTTATCTACTTTTACCTTTTTACCTTTTAGTCAGACATGCATACAAAAGTACTGTACACTTTCTCGGCATGCATGCACCTTTGTAAGAGGTTGTTCCCTTCCTTCCCTATAACAGGAAAGGCAGACTCCTAGAATAGTTAGAACATATGTAAAGCTTAAGAAGGACAATTCCTTAAGCCCGGTTCTCACCCCCTTGCTATATTCCGCCATCCCCCTTGATTGATTGTTTATCATCAAGTTTAATATCTAGTATTGCTTAATCTCGTAGTTAAGAGGTGCTAGATCTTCCATACTCCCCAGGCTTATCGCAGATATTGCCCAACCTCGTAGTTGGGAGGTCTCTGTGCCCGAATCTATCATTCTTTGTTCGTCGACTCCTTCAAGCTAGATCTGCGCTTCCGTACGATCTCGCGGTTTCGCGTCAAATGTCCCCGTGATCGTATCAAGTGGTATTAGAGCCAGATCGCTTGCTGGAGTTGTTTGTGATTTCTTCAAGGTTAACCCCTTTAACTTCTACTTGAAGAAAGATTTATCTTTACGTTTTCAAACCGTGTTATACTCTGTTCATTTTCCTGTACCCCTCCCATATCCGCTTTTATTTCGGTTTACCTGTTGTGTTGATTCTGTGTTAGGAGTTGTTGTGGTGTTAGCAAATTCATCAATCAAAAAGTCAAAAAAGAGAAACAGAGAAGAAGAAGAAGAAGAAAAAGAAAAGAAAGCGATATGTTTTGCGAAAGTCGCAAATCTCAGTTTTATTCGAAACCGCAACGTGCAAAGATTTATACGCTCAAAAGAGTGAGGTTGTAGTTGAAAAGTGAAGAGAAGTGGTGTATAAGGCTTGGTTGTGAAAAACGTAGAAGAAATCGAATCTGTGTTCTTATTGTTCTTGGTGTTCATATGAATGTTATCTGCTCATTCCACAACTCATATGAACAGTGACCTTGATCTAATTTCGGTTTCAAATTTAAACCAAAAGTGTTTGTGCGCCAAAACCTCATTTCTAACCCTCTTGTATATCTCATGCAAACCCCCTCCATTTTAACCTAGCTTGCTTCAAGTAACTAGTACTTCTTGCTTAAAGATTTTTGCATGCTAGTGATTATCTTGTGATATTCATTGACGGGTTTTGGCCTTGAAAAGAGCAAGCTCTGAGAGCTAAGCAAGAGGAAAGAAAGAAAGCCGAGTGTGACCCCTCGCGAAAAGGGCGAAACCCTTCGCGGCAGGAGAGACCCCAAACACGTGAGGAGCTTGAGCGGACTAATTTTATTATTTAAATGTGCAGGAGATCCCATGGCGAATAAATATTTCTATGGGGTTGAACTATCAGTGGGGCGATACCAGCTTGGAAAAGACTTATGGTATTGGATGGAGAAGTTGGAGTACCACTTTTGGTGCTTCCTCCTTCGTGGTGAAGAAATGTTGAGCCAAGCCATAAGAAGCCTAAAAGGAGAGGCCAAGGAATGGTGTCGTCGAGAGTTCTCTGACAGAGGGCGATCCGCCAAGCCCTGATCCAGACTTGGAGTGAGTTGAAGAGGTTGTTGTGGCGATGATATGGACTCTGTCAAGAAGAGCCACCCCCTCCATACTACTCCCAAGCGAGGGCCCCCATGCGCCCGCACACCCAAGTACCCAGTCGAGCTCCGCCACCATACTCCACTCGACGGGTCTTCGCCTCAAAGCGAACCAACTTCCTTCCAGAGAGGAGGCGAGGACCCCATCGCCACAAACCCCCTTGGTTGGGCCGCGCACCCCACCGCCCAATACTTGCGCAGCCCATACCTACACCACAAATCCCAACCCTCACCAAAATCCAAAAGAAGAGACTCTCGCCCAAGAGATTAAAAGGCTCAAAGATGAGTACTTAGAATATGAGCGGGCGAGAGAGAAAAGGAAAGAAAGAAGGAAAGAAAGAGCTCTCCAAAGCCAAATGAGTGAAAAGAAAGACTCACCCGGGCCTTCTACCATACTCCAAGAAGAACTAACAGTTTCATCTTCTCAAACTTGTTGTTCTTCTTTGGTCATGCAGAACAAGAAGAGGCCGCGGACGCGCGAAGAGTTGAAGAAAGCGAAGGCGCTTTGGAAGAAGGCGAGCTCATGCGGGAACCCCAACTGGACCCCCACTCGAGGAAGAAGCCACACTTTTGTTGGACATGGAGAAGATGATATGCGAAGCAGTCTTCGCCTCCCTAGATTGGGAGAAGGTAATTTGTCTCTTCCTCCTAACAGCGAAGGGTATACGCAAGAGTGCGAACTCGTGGATTCCTTGAGTTTGCATGCTACGAACGTGGGTGATGGATCGGACATTGGTTCTCCTCCACACCCATTGTTCGAATCTATATATGGGACCCCCCAAGATGCCATGTTCAGCATGTTTAGAATGCATGCGCTAAGAAAAGGCCATTTTATTCCACGAGAGACATCCATGTCTTTCCTTAGCAAACATACGCATCTTAAAATAATTAGAGCTGAAGCCATGTTAATGGTTGAGGTGGAGAGAGAGGACGACCTGTTCATCTCTCAACCTCTTGCTTATGCTAATGCTAGTCTCTGCGCATTGCGATCGATGTTCCTTCGTGGCTAGCTTAGTTTTTCCTTCTTTGTCTCGGGAGCACATGTGCATGTGCTTGGCGAAGGTAAAGCTTCCCTTGACCCCCACCCCAGTTCCATGAGCAGAGGTCTAAAGGCTTTAGACCGCATGTTTTCCTTGAGTACAAATTTCTTGTTACTTGCATAAGATACTCTAGGAAGCATGTCATGAATTTTTATAAACTTCTGTTCATGTTCACAATGCATATCGGGGTTATTATGCTCCCACATATATATGCATCGCCACCGCGACCCCCCAGTCTCTGGTTAAGTTTTCAGTCACTAACCTCTAATGCTCTCCAAAGTTTGTTGTGCTTGTTTTCGATTGTAGGAAATCTTCTTCCCTTAAGATTCGAGGACGAATCTTTTTAAGGGGGAGGGAATGATGTGATCATGGGATCCCCAAGCAACAACAAGAAGTCCCAGACGAAGAGGCAGTCGAGTGAAGCTCGGAGCAACCCCTCGGTGAGTGGGTTCAGAGGCCCAGGCGACCTAATCCATGGTCTGGACTAGCACCTGACATGGGGAAGGCAACGCCTCCACGCGAGGACCCTACGAGAGGCCTCAAGGCGTAGGAGAGGCTTCTGCACACGAAGGCAGCCAGGCGAAGGCAATGCCTTTCGGCAAAGCCGTCCCTGTGAGGCCTCAAGGCGAAGGATGAACTGCATCATGCTAAGGCTTTTCTGCGAAGCCTCAAGGCGAGGGCTAGGCTTCCTCAAACAAAGGTATTCCGGCGATGGTAAAGCCTCCAGCCGAGCCATCCTCGCGGACCCCTAAGGCGAAGCCCTCATGCAACAATGTCCACGAAGTCTTTAGAGTAAAGGCGGGGCCTTCCCGTGAAGCTTCCCGGCGATGCGAAGCCTGGGCGAAGTCATCCCAGCAAGTCTCTTGGCGAAGGCAACGTCTACAACAAGAAGACTTACAGTTGATGTGTTTCCTCAAGGATGAAAACACCTCACACTTGATCTAGCTTAACAAAGGATGAACACTTGATGGAAATGAAGAAAATCAGATGCGGAAGCTTGAAAATGATAGATATGGCCGCCAACTCCTCTTGAATCTTTGTTCAAGCAAAGATGGTGTTTTGCCTTGGCGACTCCTCCTTCTTGATACTTTGAAAGTTCAAGACAAAGCAAGCCTTTGTTGCCAAAATGGGGGGTGTAGATGGATCCAACACCTTCTTCTTCAAGTGAGAAGACAATCTTGGATTTCACTAAACTTGCTCAAGAAACTTGGACAAGAGTTGAGTGGAAAGTGAAGATAGATCAACAAGAGAATCACTCTCAAAGTTGGAAAACGTTTTTCTTATGAAATGTATGATATGTTTTCTACAAATTTCGTGCAAGCCTCCTTTTATAGGACTAAGGGGCTGCTTACAATGACTAGACACTTAACTAGGCAATTAACTACACAATTCCTCCAATTAAATGTCATAATGAAGGAAATAAAGCTAATACTAAATGTTCAACGAATATAATCATAAAACACACTTATTCTAGGCTATTATGATGTAACAATATCCTAGGAAAAGAAAAGAATTCGGATGGAATGAGTTTAAGGCAAAACAAGCCTTTAAAACACCTCATTATGGCTCCAAATGCTCCATAAAGCCTCCAATAAAGCTCCAACGGCTCCACCATTAAATTCCAATGTCTCTTACCTCCTCAAGGCTGTTAGAAACCGAAATAAACATGTCCAGTTGAATTTGGAAGCTTTGGAGAAGAAATAACCCATTTAGAGGCCAATTAAGGCTCCAACGGCTATATTCTTAATGAGCAGCTTCTCATTTATGTCTAGCATTAATGCTCAACATCTCTATCATCTTCAAGGCTCCTTCTTGGCTGTTTATAGCTCTAGACATCAAAAGAAATCAGATTGAAAAGCATTTAGAGTGCAATTAACCCATTTATGAGCTAATAATGCTCCAACGGCTAACTCCTTAAATGTTTGGATGCCATTTATGATGGGGCATTGATGACCAACGTCTAGAAATCCATTTATGTTGTTAATGGACGTTTGGACACCATCAAGACTTGGTCTTTCCATAAAAGTGGCCTTTAGTGCTGGTAAAACATGTAGGGCACTTTGGTCTTGTGTAGGGCAGGGGTACCCTTCATTTGTAGGGTACCCTACGATTGTAGGGCACTTTGAAGAGTTCACCAAGAAGTCATTTGAAGCATGTTGAACACTTGGTTGGTGGACATGAATTGGAGGGCTCCCGTTGGGTGTGGAGTACCCTAGGAATGGAGGGTACCCTTCAAGTGTAGAACACCCTTGAGAATTGTCCTCCTTGGCATTGGGATGGGCCAATTTGGACATGTCTTGGACCAAGGTGTTGTGAGTGACCTTGGGCCAAGAGTTGAAGGCATGGGCCTTGACTTTGCTTAGGCTCTGATCACCATCTTGGGCTTGAGCATTGTTGTGAGCCCAAATGGTGAGGTTGAAGAGTTGGGCGGCTTGTTGGGCATTAGAATGGCCTAAGTTGAAGGCATGGGCTGCCTTTCCTTCATCTTCTTGTAAATATCCACTTTGACCCTTTAGCTTTGGCATTCTAGCTCTTGGGTCCTCCAGGTTGCACATGTGTGCATGTTGGTCACTGGACGGTTTCACATCATAGAATTGAAGTAATGTGTCATGGAATAGTGCTCCTTTACATCCGCGGTTTGACCCTTCAAATATGAAACCTTTGTACCTAAAAAATGCATGTAGGCCTTTCTCGAGGACCAAATTAGCAATTTCAAAGATAGAAATGATGAGTGTGAACACAATTACAAAGTTGGTCCAAATTTGCATTATTTTCCCACAACAAATATCATATGCATTTCTCAAATTTGCACATGAATCAATCTTCATGGAATTTTTATTCAAGGAAATGGTGGCATTGTAATCACTTAGCATCAAGACATCATCACATGGTGAACTTAAAGCTAATCTTGTACAAGAAAGATCATCACCATTTCTAAGCAAGAAACTTGAACAAAAGTCATTCTCATGCTTGATCAAACAATTGAGTTGACTAAAACATACTCCTGGATCAAACACAAATATAGACTTTTGAAACCTTTCATTCATCAACAAGTTGAATGTCATACTTACATTAACACATAAGAAAGGTTCATGACCAAATTCATTGCCACATCTTTTTTCAACAAAATTTTCATATTCACCATCTTTAACTTTTCCAAATTCACATGACCCAACAAATGGTATAGTTCTCATATCATTTCCACCATAGGCAACAACTATGTGAAAAGAATTAGCAACATTTTTGCTTTTGGCTCTAGTAAGAATAGATGGTGAAAACAAAGCATGCTTAAGAATACTTTTCCAATCAATCATGGACTTTAACAATGAAGCATATGGATCAATATAAGCAACATGTTTATGAGAGGAGTCAACAAATTCTAAACTAGAACATAAATCATTCATATGAATAATTTCATGCATAGTTTTAGAATTTTCAATATCAAGCATATCAATACTCAAAGAATCATTTTTATCAAATAAACCATTTGAGTAAAGAGAATAGTTACCCTTCCTCAGAATTGAGGTTTCCTCTTGATGTGGTTGCTCTTCTTCCTCCATGGAAAGTGCATCTCCAAATGTTCCATTGAGCATGATAGAACAAGTACTTTGGCTAGGCTCACACTCTTGTTTTCTCTCATCTTTCTCTTTTATTGCACTCAAGTCACTCTCTTCTCTCATGGCCATCTCTCTTTCTTTTTCTTTGGTTTCGGCCATCACTCTTTCTTTTTCTCTCTTTCTCTCTTCTTCTCTTTCTCCTTTTCTCTCTTCCTCACAAGATCTTGCTTTTCATCCATAGATTGTTGCATCAAACTCTTTATGGTCTCAATAGAAGCAAGAAAAGAATTGAATGCACTATCACCTTCTTTTTGTGAGGGGTGGTCATTTGAAAGATGATAGGAAGTGGGAATCTTTTGTGTAGGATAGGCCTTATGTTGGTGATGGGTAGGAAAGTGTTTTTTTTAGGGCTTGAACTTTGAGAAAGGTAGGAAGATGATTGAGGTGTAGAAGTGGAATATGAAGGTGCATACCTTTTCCTCATAAGACGCCTCAAATGTTCCAATGTTGCAAAAGGTTCATATCCTTTCCTTTTGCAATGATGTGAAACCGTCCAATGACCTACATCCACACATGTGCAACCTGGAGGACCCAAGAGCCAGAATGCCAAAGCTATAGGGTCAAAGTGGATATTTACAAGAAGATGAAGGAAAGGCAGACCATGCCTTCAACTTAGGCCATTCTAATGCCCAACAAGCCGCCCAACTCTTCAACCTCAACATTTGGGCTCACAACAATGCTCAAGCCCAAGATGATGATCAGAGCCTAAGCAAAGTCAAGGCCCATTTCTTCAACTCTTGGCCCAAGGTCACTCACAACACCTTTGTCCAAGCATGTCCAAATTGGCCCATCCCAATGCCAAGGAGGACAATTCTCAAGGGTGTTCTACACTTGAAGGGTACCCTCCATTCCTAGGGTACTCCACACCCAACGGGAGCCCTCCAATTCATGTCCACCAACCAAGTGTTCAACATGCTTCAAATGACTTATTGGTAAACTATTCAAAGTGCCCTACAATCGTAGGGTACCCTACAAATGAAGGGTACCCCCCTCTTCTTCCCTTTTCCCGCCGAAAGCAGTTCATGGGGAATTGGGAGTCGCAAAGCAGTAGCCTACAATGTCAAATCACCTGGCACCCCACGCTTTGCCTACCATATTTCGAGGAAGATGTTCCCTTAGTAAAATCATTCTTTATTCTTTCCTTCTTTCTTTTCCTTCTATAAAAGGAAGTCTGTAACCTAAGTATTCGGTAGAACCCATATATTGAGAGAATTCATATATTGTAAGAACACGGTTTGTTCTTCTTGGGGTCTCAAATCTTGCTCCATCAATCCTTTAGTGATCCATGCGAGAGGATCCAATATAATACCTAGCATTGTCTGATCTAGTAATCAGAAGGTTCTAGGTTCCATTTTCCTTTCCTAGGCATTTTCAAGGGCATTGCCTCACCTCGTAGTGCGGAGGTTCCCTTGGCCGACTTTGTTTCCTTTGTGTTCTTCCCCTGTTCGTTTCCATTCTTGCTGGAAACTGCTTCCTTCAAGCTAGATCCGTCATCAATGCCCCATCATAAATGGCATCCGAACATTTAAGGAGTTAGCCATTGGAGCATTATTGGCTCATAAATGGGTTAATTGCACTCTAAATGCTTTTCAATCTGATTTGTTTTGATGTCTAGAGCTATAAACAGCCAAGAAGGAGCCATGAAGATGATAGAGATGTTGAGAATTAATGCTGGACATAAATGAGAGGTTGCTCATTAAGAATATAGCCGTTGGAGCCTTAATTAGCCTCTAAATGGGTTGTTTCTTCTCCAAAGCCTCTAAAATCAAATGGACATGTTTATTTCGGTTTCTAAGAGACTTGAGGAGGTAAGAGACATTGGAATTTAATGGTGGAGCCGTTGGAGCTTTATTGGAGGCTTTATGGAGCATTTAGAGCCATAATTAGGTGTTTTAAAGGCTTGTTTTGCCTTAAACTCATTCCATCCGAATTCATTTATTTTCCTAGGATATTTTTACATCATAATAGCCTAGAATAAGTGTGTTTTATGGTTATAGACGTTGAGCATTTAGTATTAGCTTTATTTCCTTCATTATGACATTTAAGTGGAGGAATTGTGTAGTTAATTGCCTAGTTAAGTGTCTAGTCATTGTAAGCAGCCCCTTAGTCATATAAAAGGAGTCTTGCATAGAGAAGATATCATACATTTCATAAGAAAAACGTTTTCCAACTTTGAGAGTGATTCTCTTGTTGATCTATCTTCACTTTCCACTCAACTCTTGTCCAAGTTTCTTGAGCAAGTTTAGTGAAATCCAAGATTGTCTTCTCACTTGAAGAAGAAGGTGTTGGATCCATCTACACCCCCCCATTTTGGCAACAAAGGCTTGCTTTGTCTTGAACTTTCAAAGTATCAAGAAGGAGGAGTCGCCAAGGCAAAACACCATCTTTGCTTGAACAAAGATTCAAGAGGAGTTGGCGGCCATATCTATCATTTTCAAGCTTCCGCATCTGATTTTCTTCATTTCCATCAAGTGTTCATCCTTTGTCGGGCTAGATAACACTTTGATTGGTATCCGAGCAATCTGGTATCACATCAATTGGTATCATAGCAAATCGAATCCACATCAATTGGTATCAGAGCCAATTGCTTGACAAGGAGAAGTTTTCTATCCCTTTTCTTTCCAATTCCGCAACTACAACTCTTTTTGATTTCATCTTGTGTCATCGACATCTATCTTATTTGTTCTTTCCATTTCATCTTGTCTTTGAAGTGTTGTGCCATCTTTTCTATTCTATTCTACCATTGCATATAAAAAGACAAAAAAAAAGTTACTCACACAAGTGTTTGTGAAATTTCAGCAAGCTTTGAAGCAAAAAGAAGCATTTTGGCACAACAAAAGTAAGGAAAGAACAAGCTTTGTGATTTGGAAAAGCCACCAAAGTCATTTCTTTCAACTTGCGGAACTTGTCTTCAAAACCAAGCTAATTTGCAATCAACCCTTTGCAAAAAGTAACCAACATTTTCTTCAAAGGGTTGAAACTTTCTTGTGGTTTTAAAAGTTGTTTTGAGCATCTTGTTCAAAAGTTTTGAGCTAGAAAGGTTGCTAGATCTTGTAAAGAGAATTTTGGTGACTAAGAGTGGAAAAAGGCTTGAGTGTTACATTTTTGCCAAAGAGTGTAAACACAAGTGTGGAGTGAAACACTAGGGAAGTGTGGTGAGGTACAACTTTATTGCTTCATTATGTAGGTGCCAAAATGAGATGTTTTAAAACATTTCAAGGATTTGATGATAGTGAAGGTTATTGTTCATGGGAAAGTGAAATGAAGAATATTTTCTCCAAGGCACACAAAATGCCCTACATGCAATTTGTGACCGCCATGGAGAACTTGGGTGATGAACCATATCAATGGGTTCTTGATGAGATCAAATATCGCAAAAGGAAAGGATATGAACCCATTTCAACATGGGAACATTTGAGGCGTCTTATGAGGAAAATGTATGCACCTTCATATTCCAGTTCTACACCTCAATCATCTTCCTACCTTTCTCAAAGTTCAGGCCCTCCAAGAAAACACTTTCTTACCCATAAGGACTACCCTACACAAAAGAGTCATACTTCCTACCACCATTCAAATGACAACCCCTCACAAAAAGAAGGTGATAGTGCATTCAATTCTTTTCTTGCTTCTATTGAGACCATAAAGTGTTTGATGCAACAATCTATGGATGAAAAAGCAAGATCTTGTGAGGAAGAGAGAAAAGAAGAAAGAGAAGAAGAGAGAAAAAGAAAAAGAAAGAGATGGTCTTAACATGCTCATGAGAACTTTTGCAAAGTTTGAGGAGCAAAGTGGAGAACTTCAAGAAGATGAAGGAAAGGCAGCCCATGCCTTCAACTTGGGCCAGCCCAATGCCCAACATGTTGCCCATCTCTTCACCATCACCATTTGGGCTCCCAACACCTCTCAAGCCCAAGTCCATATTGGAGAACCGAGCCCAACTCAATTCAAGGCCCATTCCTTCAACTCTTGGCCCAAGGTCACTAACAACACCTTGGCCCAAGACATGTCCAAATTGGCCCATCGTAATGCTAAGGAGCACCTTTCTCAAGGGTGCCCTACACTCCAAGGGTACCCTCCACTCCTAGGGTACCCCACACCCACCGGTGCCCTCCAAATCAAGTCCACCAACCAAGTACTCAAAGTGTTCCAAATAACATGTTGGTGAACTCTTCAAAGTGCCCTAAAAATGTAGGGTACCCTACAAATGAAGGGTACCCCCGCCCTACACAAGACCGAGGTGCCCTACATGTTGAACCGGGCTCCCAAAATGGCACTTTTATGATGCAACCATGGATGAATGACTTCCAAATGGCTAGAAACAGCCAAGAGGAGCTAAGAGACGTTGATAATTAATGGTGGAGCCGTTGGAGAGTTATTGGAGGAGTTATGGAGCATTTGAAGCCTTAATGAGGTGTTTTAAGGCCTTATTTTGCCTTTAACTCTTTCCAAACGTTTTCTTTTCTTACATTCGGCCATTTTACATCATATTAGGCTAGAATAAATCAGATTTAAGCATATAGTCGTTGAGAAATTAGTATTTGCATTGATTTCCTTCATTATACCATTTATGTGGAGGAAATGCCTAGTTTAATAGCCATACTTATTGTGTGCTAAAATGAGCCTTCCTTGTACTATAAAAGGAGGCTAGGCACGCCCTTATCATCACAATTCAGAATATCAAACACTTTTGCATACTTGAGAGCATTCTCTTGTTGATCTATCTTCACTTTCCACTCAACTCTTGTCCAAGTTCTTGAGCAAGTTTATTCAAATCCAAGATTGTCTTCTAAGTTGAAGAAGAAGGTGTTGGATCCATTTACATCCCCATTTTGGCAACAAAGGCTTGCTTTGTCTTGAACTTTTCAAGTATCAAGAAGGAGGAGTCGCCAAGGCAAAAACACCATCTTTGCTTGAACAAAGATTCAAGAGGAGTTGGCGGCCATATCCATTGTTTTCAAAGCTTCCGCAATCTGATTTTCCACCTTTTCTACAAGTGTTCATCCATTGTCAAGCTAGATCAAGTGTGAGGTGTTTTCATCCTTAAGGAAACACATCAATTGGTATCAGAGCCAATTGCTTGATAAGGAGAAGTTTTCTATCCCTTTTCTTTTCAATTCCGCAACTACATTTTTTTTATTTCATCTTGTGTTACCATAACCTATCGGATTTGTTCTTTCCATTTCATCTTGTTTTTCAAGTGTTGTGCCATCTTTTCTATTCAATTCCATCATTGCATATAAAAAGACAAAAAAAGTTACTTACACAATTGTTTGTGATTTGGCAGCAAGTATTTGAACGAAAAAAGAAGGATTTGGCACAACAAAAGCTAGGAAAGAACAAGTTTTGTGATTTCCAAAGCCACCCTACCCTAGCCTTGTTCTTTCAAGTTGCGGAGTTGAATCTTCAAAACCGAGCCACTTGCAAATCAACCATTTGCAAAAAGTAACCATCATTTTCTTCAAAGGTTTGAAACTTTCTTGTGGTTTTAAAACTTGTTTTGAGCTGTTTGTTCAAAAGTTTTGAGCTAGAAAGGTTGATAGATCTTTTAAGAGAATTTTGGTGAGATTGAGTGAAAATGGTTAACACAAGAGAAGATAGCCCACCCGATCTTATGCAAGCTAAAATCTTGGTTGAGTTACAAAAGATGCAGGAACAAATGAATGCTATGAGACTTGATTTTGAGCAAAGGATGGAGAACATGGAGAAGAGACGATCTGACCGAGGCACAAGGTCAAGAGTAGATGATAGCATTCCACCATCAATGCCGGACCTAGAAGATATTCATCCACATGGAGATCAAAGACAAAGAGAGAACATGGAACAACAAGCATTTCGACACTTCAAGTTGCAAATTCCATCATTTCATGGTCGAAGCAATCCGGATGAGTATCTTGAATGGGTAAAACGTTGTGAGTTGGTGTTTAATTGTTATGATTACCCAAGTTATCTCAAAGTTAGAGTTGCCATTGTTGAATTTCATGGTTATTCACTTTCTTGGTGGGAGCAAGAAAACCGTGGAGGTTTAGGTCCACAAACTTTGGATGAATTGAAAGCAAGAATGAAGAGGCGGTTTGTACCACCATACTATGAGCGAGAGTGCTTTCAACGCCTTCAAACTTTGGTTCAAGATTCCAAAAGTGTTGAAGACTATCACAAAGAGATGGAGGCAGCCCTTCTCAAAGCCAATGTCATTGAAAGAGGTGAGGCAAAAATGTCAAGATTTTTGCAAGGACTTAGGCCTGAAATTGTAAAGACTTTGGAGCTTTGTGAATACAATGACTTTGGAGAGATGGTGCACAAAGCAATCAAGATAGAGAGGCAGCTTAAGAGAAGCACCACCACCACCACCAATCAAAGAGCTAACCCATGGCCAAGAGTACCACAAAGACCACCACCACCTCCACAAAAAGGTACCACTTCCAAACCTTCCACTTCTAATCCTTCCACTTCTCATAATACATCCCAAACCCGCCCCCCATCTAAACCACTTCATGAGGTTGAATGTTATAAGTGCAAAGGCAAAGGTCACTATGCTCGTCAATGTCCTAACCCGAAAGTCATGATCTTGAGAGATGGTGAATGGTATAGTGAAGATGAGGATGATGAACCTGAATATTCCATGCAAGAAGAAGATGATAATCAAGAGTATGATGAAGAGGAGTATGGCCTTCCGGTTGAAGGACACTTGTTGGTAGCAAGGAGAGTGCTACATGTTCAACCAACACCACAAGCTTGTCAAAGGGAGAATCTTTTCCATACAAGAGCCTTCGTTGATGGTAAAGTATGCTCTCTCATTATTGATAGTGGTTCATGTACTAATGTGGCAAGTTCATACATGGTGCAAAAGCTAGGTCTCTTTACTCAAAAGCATCCAAGGCCATATTTGCTACAATGGATGGATGATACCGCCCATGCCAAAGTCATATGCCAAGTTGAAGTGCCCATCAAAATTGGCAAGTATGAAGACAAGGTACTTTGTGATGTTGTACCTAAGATGAATGTTGCCCACATCTTGCTTGGAAGACCATGGCAATATGATAAGCAAGCTGTCCACAATGGTGTTTCCAATCAATACACCATCCACCACCTTGGTCGAAAGATCACCCTTATACCATTGTCCCCACAACAAGCTCATGCCGACCAAGTCCACCTGCAAAGTGAGGTTGAGAGCAAGGAAGGTAAACACAAGGGTAAGGATGAGAGAAAAATGAAATCCCAAGTGGATTTGCAAGAGTCAAAAGAGTCAAGGGACGGTGAGAGAATATCTAGTGGAAAAAGTGAGATTGAGAGAAGACAAGAGGGTTCCATTTCCATGGCTAAAGAGAAACACATTAAAAAAGCTCTTTTGGGTCAAAAACATTGTTTTCTTTTTATGCCTAATAATTGTCTTCTAACCCAGGACAAAGAAGAAGAAATTCCTCCATTTTTGACTTCTTTATTGCAGGAATACAAGGAGTTGTTTGATGATCCGGTTGGTTTACCTCCCATAAGAGGCATTGAGCATCAAATTGATTTGGTGCCCGGAATGCCAATTCCAAACCGACCACATTATAGAACCAATCCAGAGGAGGCAAAGGAGATACAAAAGCAAGTGCAAGAACTCCTTGAAAAGGGATACATCCGAGAGAGCCTTTCTCCTTGTGCCGTGCCCGTTTTGTTGGTTCCAAAGAGTGATGGTTCATGGCGGATGTGCATGGATTGCCGCCCAATCAACAAGATCACCATCAAGTATAGACATCCCATTCCACGCCTAGATGACATGCTTGATGAGCTAAGTGGAGCAAAGGTATTTTCTAAGGTAGATCTTAAAAGTGGATATCACCAAATTCGGATGAAAGAAGGTGATGAGTGGAAAACCGCTTTTAAGACTAACATTGGTTTGTATGAATGGCTTGTCATGCCATTTGGACTAACCAATGCACCAAGTACCTTTATGAGATTGATGAACCATGTTTTAAGAGCTTTCATTGGGAAATTTGTGGTTGTTTATTTTGATTACATACTTGTTTATAGCCACACACTTGATGATCATGTTTCACACCTTCGGTTGCTATTTGATACACTTAAGAGTCAAAAGTTGTACGCTAATCTTAAAAAGTGTACATTTGCTACTAACCGAATTGTTTTCCTTGGCTATGTTGTTAGTGAAAATGGTTTGAGTGTAGATGAGTCCAAGGTACAAGCTATCAAGGATTGGCCTACACTGACAAGTGTGACCGAGGTAAGGTCCTTTCATGGACTTGCAAGCTTCTACCGACGCTTTGTCAAGGATTTCTCAACCATAGCCGCACCTCTCAATGAGCTTATGAAGAAAGAAGTGTCATTCCAATGGAGTGAGAAGCAACAAAAGGCTTTTGACACCTTGAAAGAGAGGTTGATTCAAGCACCTGTTCTTTCACTTCCGGACTTTGGTAAGACCTTTGAGGTAGAATGTGATGCTAGTGGCATATTGGTGCCGTGCTCACACAAGAAGGTAAGCCAATTGCATACTTTAGTGAGAAACTAAGTGGTGGGCCATTGAACTACTCAACATATGACAAAGAACTCTATGCACTTGTTAGAAGTTTAGAGGTATGGTCTCATTACCTTCTTCCTAAAGAGTTTGTCATACATACTGACCACTATTCGCTTAAGTATTTGCAAGGACAAGGTAAGCTTTCTAAAAGACATGCTAAATGGATGGAATATGTTGAGTCTTTTCCTTACTTGATTAAGTTTAAGAAAGGTAAAGAAAATATTGTAGCCGATGCATTGTCTAGGAGATATGCTCTTATGAATATGCTAGATTCTAAGATTTTGGGTTTTGAGCATATGAAGAGTTTGTATGAAGATGATGTTGATTTTGGTTCCATATACAAAGCATGCTTGCAACAAGGTTTTGATAACTATTATATCTTTGATGGTTATCTTTTCAAGACTAACAAGCTTTGTATTCCTAGGGGATCTATCCGAGACCTACTTGTTAAGGAAGCTCATGGAGGAGGACTAATGGGACACTTTGTGATGTGATCATGGGATCCCCCAAGCAACAACAAGAAGCCCCAGACAAAGAGGCAGTCGAGTGAAGCGCGGAGCACTCCCTCGGCGAGTGGGATGAGAGGCCAGGCGACCTAATCCATGGTCTGGACTAGCACCTGACATGGAGAAGGCAACGCCTTCACGCGAGGACCCTAAATGAGGCCTCAAGGCGTAGGAGAGGCTTCTGTGCAAAGCCGTCCCTGTGACGTCTCAAGGCGAAGGATGGACTGCATCATGCTAAGGCATCCAGAACACTGGCGAAGCCTCCAGGCGAAGCCATTCCTGCGAAGCCTCAAGGCGAGGGCTAGGCTTCCCCAACAAAGGAGTTCCGGCGATGGCAAAACCTTCAGGCGAAGCCATCCCCATAACCCCCCCCATTGCGAAGCCCTCATGCAACAATGTCCACGAGAAGTCTTTAAGATAAAGGCGGAACTTCCCTGCGAAGCTTCCTGGCGAAGGCGAAGCCCCTGGGCGACGTCATCCCAGCCAGTCTCCTGGTAAAGGCCACGTCTACAACAAGAAGACTTCCAGTTCAGACGCTAACTAAGGGATATTCTTCATGAAGCCTCCAAACAAGGCGGAGTCTTCTTTGCAAGTCTCAAAGGAGAAGGCGAGGCCACTAGGCGAAGCCTCCTCCGCGGAGCTTCCAAACAAAGGCGAGGCCTTGAGCAGGGCCTCCCATCGAAAGAGCCCTAAAGCAGAGCCACCTCAGCTTATCCAAGTCGGCCAACCACTCCCGACCATTCCGGCCCCTCCCGCCTTTTACGCCGACACTTGGGAGCGAACTTATCTACTTTTACCTTTTTATCCTTTAAATCGGACATGCATGCAAAAGTACTGTACACCTTTATGGCATGCATGCGCCTTTGTAAGAGGTCGTTCCCTTCCTTCCCTATAAAAGGAAAGGCACTCTAGAATAGTTAGAACATATGTAAAGCTTAAGAAGGACAATTCCTTAAGCCCGGTTCTCACCCCCTTGCTATATTCCGCCATCCCCCTTGATTGATTGTTTATCATCAAGTTTAATATCTAGTATTGCTTAATCTCGTAGTTAAGAGGTGCTAGATCTTCCATACTCCCCAGGCTTATCGCAGATATTGCCCAACCTCGTAGTTGGGAGGTGTCTGTGGCCGTCTCTATCCTTCTTTGTTCAATCGACTCCACCGAGCTAGATCTGTGCTTCCGTACGATCTCGTGGATTCGCGTCAAGCGTACCCGTGATCGTATCAAGTGGTATCAGAGCCAGATCGCTTGCTGGAGTTGTTGTGATTTCTTCAAGGTTAAACCCTTTTTATTTCTACTTGAAGAAAGATTTATCTTTGCGTTATTTTCAAACCGTGTTATACTCTGTTCGCTTATCTGTATCTGATGTGGACATCAGCCCCATTTTTGAGACAAGGCGCGACCCTTCATCCAGAAGGTCTAAAGGGCCCTTGGCGAAGGCACGGGCGAAGAAGAAGCGGCATTCTAGGCACCGGCGAAGCCCCAAGGCAGAGCCGCGCTCGCCAGGATCTTAGCGAACCCATGCCCCATTGGCGAACCCTTGGCCTTTGGCGAGGCCAAGCCTCAACGGCGGATCCGTGGCTATCGGCGAGCCCATTGACCCTGGCGAACCCATGGTCCTTTTGGGCGAACTCAAGGCCATTTGCGAAGCCATGGCTCTTTGCGACCCCCATGGTCGTTGGCGAAGACCCTGTGCCTCATTTCCAGAAACAAGCGAAGCCCAGGTGTTCGCCAAGCAGAAGAGGCTTCCATACGCAAGTCGCGAACCCTTCAACTTGTGCAGAGGCCCTCTTCTTCCCTTTTCCCGCCGAAAGCAATTCATGGGGAAATGGGAGCCGCAAAAGCAGTAGCCTACAATGTCACATCACCGCCACCTCTCATTTCGCCTACCATAGATCCAGGAGGTGGTTCCCTTGTCAAGATATCTTTTATTATTTACTTCTTTCTTTCTCCTTCTATAAAAGGAAGTCAGTAACCTAAGTATTAGGTAGAACTCATTTTGTAAGAACACATATTTGCGGAAGTACGCATATTGTTCTTCGTTGGGTCTCAAATCTTGCTCCACCAATCCATTAGTGATCCATTGCAAGAGGATCCAATATAATACCTAGCATTGTTTGATCTCGTAGTCAAAAGGTTCTAGGTCCCATTTTCCTTCCCCAGGCAATTTCAAGGGCATTGCCTCACCTCGTAGTGAGGAGGTTCCCTTGGCCGAACTCTGTTTCCTTTGTGTTCTTCCTCTGTTCTTCGCTCCCATTCTTTCTGGAAACCGCCTCCAACGAGCTAGATCCGAGCTTAGTGATCACGCACCCACCCGTGATCACATCGCTTAGCAACTTCATAAATCAAAAAGTCAAAAAAAAGAGAAGAAGAAAAAGAAAAGAAAGCAGTCCGAAAATATTTGAGGAACTTGACAAGCGACAACAAGACGTCCACTGCATTTAAGAGGCAATGAGTGAAGCTCGAGCAAACCCTTGGCGAGTGGGTTCGAGGCCCCGGCGGCCTAATCCGATGGTCCGGATTAACCCCGACATGGAAAGGGCAATGCCTTCACGCGAGGACCCTAAAAGAGGCCTCAAGGCGTAGGAGAGGCTTCGTGTAAAGGCATCCAGCGAAGGCAAGCCACTTTGGCAAAGCCGTCCTGTGAAGGCTCAAGGCGAAGGATGAACTGCATCATGCTAAGGCATCCGTAACACCGGCGAGTCCCCAGCGGAGCCATTCTCGCGAAGCCCCGAGGCGAGGGCTAGGCTCCCCAACAAAGGAGTTCTGGCGATGGACAAACCTTCAGTCGAAGCCATCTCCATAACCCTCCCCATTGTGAAGCCCTCATGCAACAATGTCCACGAGAAGTCTTTAAGATACGGACGGAACTTCCTTGCGAAGCTTCCCGGCGAAGGCAAAGCCCCGGGCGACGTCATCCCAGCCTCCTCCCGGTAAAGGCCACGTCTACAACAAGAAGACTTCCGGTTCGACGCTAACTAAGGGATATTCTTCTGCGGAGTCTCCAAACGAAGGCGGAGCCTTCGTTGCAAGTCTCAAAGGGAAAGGCGAGGCCACTAGGCGAAGCCTCCTCCGAGAAAGCTTCCCAACAAAGGCGAAGCCTTCCGAGCCGGGCCTCCCATCAAAGAGCCCTAAAGCGAGCCACCTCGGCTTATCCAAATGGCCAACCACTCCCGACCATTCTCGGCCCCTCCCGCCTTATACGCCGACACTTGGGAGCGAACTTATCTCCTTTTTACCTTTTTATCTTTTCACGACATGCAAGCAAAAGTACTGTACACTTTATGGCATGCATGCGTCTTTTGTAAGAGGCTGTCCCTTCCTTCCCTATAAAAGGAGAGACAGACTCTAGAATAGGTAGAACATATGTAAAGCTTAAGAAGGACAATTCCTTAAGCCCGGTTCTCACCCCCTTGCTATATTCCGCCATCCCCTTGATTGATCGCTATCGTCAAGTTTAATATCTAGTATTGCTTAATCTCGTAGTTAAGAGGTGCTAGATCTTCCATACTCCCCAGGCTTATCGCAGATATTGCCCAACCTCGTAGTTGGGAGGTGTCTGTGGCCGTCTCTATCCTTCTTTGTTCAATCGACTCCACCGAGCTAGATCTGCGCTTCCGTACGATCTCGCGGACTCGCGTCAAGCGTACCCGTGGTCGTATCAAGTGGTATCAGAGCCAGATCGCTTGCTGGAGTTGTTGTGATTTCTTCAAGGTTAAACCCTTTTTACTTCTACTTGAAGAAAGATTTATCTTTGCATTTTTCAAAACCGTGTTATATTCTAACCGTTTTCCTTCCCCATCCACTTTCATTTCGGTTTATCTGTTGTGTTGTTTCGTGTTAGGAGTTGTTGTGGTGTTAGCAACTTCATAAATCCAAAAGTCAAAAAAAGGAGAAGAAAAAGAAAAGAAAGCAAAGCAAAGCGGTTTTGCGAAAGTCACAAAACCTCGCTTTATTCAAAACCGCAACGTGCAAAGATTTATACGCTCAAAAGAGTGAGGTTGTAGTTGAAAAGTGAAGAGAAGTGGTGTATAAGGCTTGGTTGTGAAAAGCGTAGAAGAAATCGGATCTGTGTTCTTATTGTTCTTGGTGTTCATATGAATGTTCATATCTGTTCATTCCACAACTCATATGAACAGTGACCTTGATCTAATTTCGATTTCAAATTTGAGCCAAAAGTGTTTGTGCGCCAAAACCTCATTTCTAACCCTCTTGTATATCTGTTGCCGAAACCCCCCCCCTCCATTTTAACCTAGCTTGCTTCAAGTAACTAGTACTTCTTACTTAAAGATTTTTGCATGCTATTGGTTATCTTGTGATATTCATTATCGGGTTTTGGCCTTGGAAAGAGCAAGCTCTGAGAGCTAAGCAAGAGGAAAGAAAGAAAGCCGAGTGTGACCCCTCGCGAAAGGGCAGACCCCTTCGCGGCAGAGAGAACCCCAAACACGTGAGGAGTTTGAGCGGACTAATTTTATTGTTTAAATGTGCAGGAGACCCCATGGCAGATAAATATTTCTATGGGGTTGATCTATCAGTGGGACGATACCAGCTTGGAAAAGACTTATGGCATTGGATGGAGAAGTTGGAGTACCACTTCTGGTGCTCCCCACTTCGTGGTGAAAAATGTTGAGCCAAGCCATAAGACGCCTAAAAGGAGAGGCCAAGGAATGGTGTCGCCGAGAGTTCTCTCGACAGAGAACGGTCCGCCAAGCCCCCATCCAGTCTTGGAGTGAGTTGAAGAGGTTGCTTGTGGCGACGATATGGACTCTGTCAAGAAGAGCCACCCTCCATACTACCCCAAGCGAGGGCCCCCATGCGCCCGCACCCAAGACTCCACCAGACTCCGCCACCATACTCCACTCGACGGGTCTTCGCCCTCAGGCGAACCAACTTCCTTCCAGGAAAGGAGGCGAGGACCCCCATCGCCACAAACCCCCTTGGTTGGGCCGCGCACCCCACCGCCCAATACTTGCGCAGCCCATACCTACACCACAAATCCCAACCCTCACCAAAATCCAAAAGAAGAGACTCTCGCCCAAGAGATTAGAAGGCTCAAAGATGAGTACTTAGAATATGAGCGGGCGAGAGAGAAAAGGAAAGAGAGAAGAAAAGAAAGAGCTCTCCAAAGCCAAATGAGTGAAAAGAAAGACTCACCCGGCCTTCTACCATACCCCAAGAAGAACTAATCGTTTCATCTTCTCAAACTTGTTGTTCTTCTTTGGCTGTGCAGGAAGAAGAAGAGGCCGCGGGCGCGCGAAGAGTTGAAGAAAGCGAAGGCGCTTTGGAAGAAGGCAGAGCTCATGCGGGAGCCCCAGCTAAGTTCGCACTTGAGGGAGAAGCCACACCGTTGCTGAAGGAGAAGAAGATGATATGCGAAGCAGGTCTACGTCTCCCTAACTTGGGAGAAGGTAACTTGTCTCTTCCTTCCAGTAGCACAGAGTATACGCAAGAGTGCGAATCTATGGTTTCCTTGAGTCTGCATGCTACGAACAGGGGTGATGGATCAGACATTGGTTCGACACCGCACCAATTGTTCGAATATATATACGGACTTCCCGCATGCCATGTTTGACATGCTTAGGATGCATGCGTTAAGGAAAGACCCCTTTGTTCCACGAGAGACATCCATGCCTTTCCTTAACAAACATGAGCATCTTAAAATAAATCGAGCTGAAACCATGTTAATGGTTGAGGTGGAGAGAGAGAGCGACCTGTTCATCTCTCAACCTCTTGCTTATGCTAATGCTAGTCTCTGCGCGTTGCAGTCCGAAGTTCTTTCTACGACTAGCTTAGTTTTTTCTTCTTGGTCTCGGGAAGCACATATGCATGTGCTTGGCGAAGGTAAAGCTTACCTTGACCCCCACCCCGGTTCCATGAGCAGAGGTCTAAAGGCTTTAGACCGCATGCTTTCCTTGAGTATAAAGTTCTTGTTAAATGTCTACAATACTCTAGGAAGCATGTCATGAATTTTTATAGACTTCTGTTCATGATCACGATGCATATAGGAGTTGTCATGCTCATGCATACATATGCATCGCCACCGCGACCCCCCCCAGTCTCCGGTTAAGTTTCATTTACTAACCTCTAATGCTCTCCAAAGTTTGTTGTGCTTGTTTTCAATTGTAGGAAAAATTTCTTCCCTTAAGATTCGAGGACGAATCTTTTTAAGAGGGAGGGAACTTGATACGATCACGGGTACGCTTGACGCGAATCCACGAGATCGTACGGAAGCGCAGATCTAGCTCGGTGGAGTCGATTGAACAAAGAAGGATAGAGACGGCCACAGACACCTCCCAACTACGAGGTTGGGCAATATCTGCGATAAGCCTGGGGAGTATGGAAGATCTAGCACCTCTTAACTACGAGATCAAGCAATACTAGATATTAAACTTGATGATAAACAATCAATCAAGGGGGATGGCGGAATATAGCAAGGGGGTGAGAACCGGGCTTAAGGAATTGTCCTTCTTAAGCTTTACATATGTTCTACCTATTCTAGGAGTCTGTCTTTCCTTTTATAGGGAAGGAAGGGAACAGCCTCTTACAAAAGACGCATGCATGCCATAAAGTGTACAGTACTTTTGCATGCATGTCTGACGAAAAGATAAAAAAGGTAAAAAGGAGATAAGTTCGCTCCCAAGTGTCAGCGTATAAGGCGGGAGGGGCCAGAATGGTCGGGAGTGGTTGGCCGACTGGATAAGCTGAGGTGGCTCTGCTTTAGGGCTCTTTTGATGGGAGGCCCGGCTCTGAAGGCCTCGCCTTTGTTGGAAAGCTTGAGACTTGCAACGAAGGCTCCGCCTTCGTTTGGAGACTCCGCAGAAGAATATCCCTTAGTTAGCGTCTGAACTGGAAGTCTTCTTGTTGTAGACGTGGCCTTTACCAGGAGACTGGCTGGGATGACGTCGCCCAGGGGCTTTGCCTTCGCCAGGAAGCTTCGCAAGGAAGTTCCGTCTGTATCTTAAAGACTTCTCGTGGACATTGTTGCATGAGGGCTTCGCAATGGGGAGGGTTATGGAGATGGCTTCGCCTGAAGGTTTGGCCATCGCCAGAACTCCTTTGTTGGGGAAGCCTAGCCCTCGCCTCGGGGCTTCGCAGGAATGGCTTCGCACGGGGCTTCGCCGGTGTTCTGGATGCCTTAGCATGATGCAGTTCATCCTTCGCCTTGAGACTTCACAGGGACGGCTTTGCCAAAGTGGCTTGCCTTCGCCTGGATGCCTTTTACACAGAAGCCTCTCCTACGCCTTGAGGCCTCTTTTAGGGTCCTCGCGTGAAGGCATTGCCCTTTCCATGTCTCGGGGTTAATCCAGACCATCGGATTAGGCCGCCCAGGCCTCTCGAACCCACTCGCCAAGGGTTTGCTCCGAGCTTCACTCGATTGCCTCTTCGTGCTCGGGACGTCTTGTTGTCGCTTGGGGATCCCATGATCACATCACTCAACCATCCTACATTATACTAATATAGGTAGGTCGAACCCTTACCTCGAAACGCAAGCAGACGCAACCGTAGAGTGTAGCAGCCAAGCACCACACACCAACCTTCTTCCTTATCCAACCTCAAACCTTGCTTCACAAATCACCTCTTAAACCACACAAAACACATGCTTCCACATTCCACCAAAAACCCGGATGAACATTGCCTTAGGTATATAATCGAAGCATATTTGGACAATGTTCCAATTATCAATATTGCTCTAAACATACCCAATAACAACAATTTGGATTGAAATCAACAAAACAACACACTTCAATTCTCCACCTTAAACCCTATGAGTTTTCTCTTAGCTCATAGATTAACCCATAATTGGACCTTTTACCAAGTATTAATGTTGTTCCAAAACTACCCAACAACACTAATTTGAGGTCAATTTAACAATCCCCCAAAATTCGTTCATCCTAGCTCATGAACCCTAATTCGAATTTCCTTCAATTCATGCTCAATTCGTGTTGTAAAATGTGTTTCTACCTCTAATCCAACATAGAAACACTACAACTAACTCAATTGCATCAAGAAATCATGAAAATTCGAACCTCTCAATTTGGGCAATTTCCCAAATTCACCCACAAAGTGTTGTTGGAACGAAATCCTTGTTGATTCGTAGTTCTTGTAGTAATTCCCGCACAAATCCTTCGTTTCCACGCAAATTGGAGCTCAAAATCACTTAGATTGGTGCAAAAACGAGTTGGGAGAGAGTTGGGAGAGAGTTGGAAGAGAAAATGGCGAAAATGAGTTGAATCCGGATAAATTCGACTTAAATAGCAGGCCTCAGGCGAAATCCAGGCGACCCAATCTCGGAGACAGGCGATCGCCTGGCCCAGAAATATTCGAAAACAGGCGTCGGGCGAAATCCAGGCGACCCGATTCCTTAATCAGCGATCGCCTGGACACAGCTGACTCTCCTTCACTAAAACAATTATTAAAAATTGTACAAAAGTCCAAACGAAGATCCGAAAAATCTGGTTAAACTAGACACTCGGGGCTACGTTCACAAAATTATTCATGCCCAAACTGATTTCCAATTGCAAGCAGTATTTAATACAAAATGACCTAAAATTACTGTCTTCTCCAATACACTCCTTTTACTTCTGTTCTTGATCAACCTTGCGGCGAACCTTTACCAAATTACGTCATACCACTCCCACACTACAATATGAATTTGAACTGAAAAATTAAACTCATACTTAGTAATTAAACATACCTTCGAAGTCTCTTTCCAATCCCAAATGGTGAATTGTCGATCACCGGTTGATTTCCACCGGAAATTGTTGCCGGAAAAAGATGGGGTGTAACATCCTCCCCCCCTTAAGACTCTTGGTCCTCCAAGAGTTCCTTTAGCCGCTCATATTTTTGGGGGTAGCGATCAATCATATCCTTTTCCGTTTCCCGGGTTGCCTCCTTGTCGGAATGGTGCGACCATTGCACCTTCACCATGGGTATTAACTTGCTTCTCAATTTGCGAGTATCCTCGCTAACAAAGCAATTGGCACTTCCTTATAAGACAAGTCAGTTCCAATTGCACTTCCTCAACTGGAATCGCTTTGCGTCGGATCCATGACACACTTTTTCAAAGATGCTCACGTGAAACACATTATGCACAGCTGACAAGCTCTCCGGTAGTGCCAAACGATAAGCCACCTTTCCAATCTTTTCTAAAATATCGAATGGGCCAATATACCTCGGAGCTAACTTCCCTTTCCGACCAAATCTCATTATTCCCTTCATTGGTGCCACCTTCAACCATACTTTGTCACCGACTTCAAACTCCAAGTCGCGACGCCTTCTGTTCACATAAGCCGTGGTTCTATCATTTGCCGCTTTCAATCTTGCCTGAATTGTTTTGATCTTTTCTGTGGTCTCTTCAATCAATTCCGGACCAAGTTCAACCTTATCTGACGGTTCAGACCAACAGTGAGGTGTCATACACCTCCGTCCATAAAGAGCCTCGTAAGGTGCCATCTTGATTGTACTGCAACTATTGTTATACGAGAACTCTATGAGCGGTAGATGTTGATCCCAATCACCTCCGAAATCAATCGCACAACTCCTCAAAGATGTCCTCAAGTACCAGTATCACCCTCTCGGATTGCCCATCGGTTTGCGGGTGATACGCGTTACTGAGGTGTAACCGGGTACCAAAAGCTCGATGGAAAGCATTCCAGAAATGGGCTGTAAACCTTGGATCCCGATCTGAAACTATAGAATCCGGTACACCGTGCAACCGCACGATCTCTTTAATGTAGAGTCGTGCTAACTTGTCCAACGGATCGGTGACTTTAATGGGCAAGAAATGCGCACACTTAGTCAAACGGTCCACAATTACCCAAATGGCATCATGGCGTGCTCTCGTAGTGGGTAATCCGGTAAGAAAATCCATAGTCACGTTTCCCCACTTACGAACCGGGACAGTAACGTCGAAGTGTGCCCGCGGGCTTCGATGTTCAACCTTTACTGTTGGCAAGTGGTACACTTTGCCACACACTCGGCAATATGCCTCTCATACCTGGCCACCAAGTGTGACCTTAAATCGTGATACATCTTTTCACCGCCCGGGTGAAAACTTAAAGCTATTATTATGAGCTTGATCCAAAATCTCATCTCTAAGAACCACATCATTCGGCACGTACAAACGTCCCTTGAAGTATAGCAATCCTTGCCTATACTCAAAGAATGGACGCATTGCTCCTTTAGCTTCTCCAGAAACCTGTTTCAAACTCTGATCTCTCATCTGAAATTTTCGGATCCTGTCGATCCAAGAAGATTGAACTCTCAACACAAAAACCTGTTCTTGCTCCTGAAGCTGCCATCTGTGCCACAAGGCATTCATGTCCTTATGATCTGTTCGGTTTCTATGTTCTCCAACTCTAACTATCCCGGTGTATGCCCCCGCTCAAGGCGTCGCCACCGTATTCCCTTTACTGCGGTGTACTCGATACTACATCGTAGTCTTTCATGTACTCGAGCCACCTTCTTTGACGCATGTTCGAGATCTTTCTGCGTGAACAAGTACTTCAAGCTCTTATGATCAGTAAAGATTTGGAATTTGTTTCCCAACAAATAATGCCGCCATTGCTTGAGTGCATACATAACCGCAGCAAGCTCCAAATCATGAGTGGGGTAGTTTTCCTCATGTGGTCGCAACTGTCGCGACCCATAAGCAATTACCTGCTGGTTTTGCATAAGCACACACCCCAGACCTGTTCGTGAGGCATCAGTATAAATGACATAAGGCTGAGACGGGTCAGGTAGAACCAGAATCGGTGCTGTGTCACTACACTTGAGCTCTTGAAAGCTCTTCTCACATTCATCCGACCATACAAACGCCTTACCCTTCTTTGTCGGTTGTGTGAGTGGAGAGGCAAGAACCGAGAAGGCTGGTACGAACTTACGATAGTAGCCAGCTAACTGAGAAAACTACGGATATCCTTTACTTGATCGGGGTTGCCTCCACTCTTGTACAGACTTAACCTTCTCCGGTCGTAAATTCCGTCCTCATTGATGATATGCCCGAGAAATGCTACCTCGCGCAACCAGAAATCACACTTCAAAACTTTGCATACAGCTGGTTGTTAGACAAAGTTTCCAAAGCAATTCTCAAGTGCTCTTGATGTGTGTCCTCATCCAGAGAATAGATGAGTATATCATCAATGAAGACAACAATAAAATTATCCAAGTAGGGATGAAAAACCTCATTCATCAAATTCATGAAAGTCAGCCGGGCATTTGTCACCCAAAAGGCATGACAAGTGTACTCATAGTGACCATACCGCGTCTGGCGCGCTAATGTCTTCTTCTTTCACACGCATTTGGAAATAACCCGATCGGAGATCAATCTTTGAGAACACTTTAGCTCCTGAGCTGGTCGAACAGATCGTCAATCCGTGGTAACGGATATTTGTTCTTGACTGTCACCGCATTCAACCTTCTGTAATCAATACAGAGTCTAAGCGTCCCATCCTTCTTCTTAACAAATAACACCGGGGCTCCCCACGGTGATCTGCTCGGTCGGATAAACCCCTTATCCAACAACTCATCCAACTGCTTCTTCAATTCCTTCATCTCCACTATCGGCATGCGATACGGAGGAATGGAGATAGGTGTAGCTCCGGTCTGCAACACTATCTCAAACCACCTCCCGCTCGGGTGGCATACAGCAACTCTTCGAAACACTGCGGAAAGTATCTAACAATCGGAATTTTATCAAGTTCCATCCGCGTACTGCATCGTTGAGTCCAAAGTACTCGCCTTCATCCGTCACGGTAACTTCTCCATTACCCGAAGCTCCATGCTATTCTCGAACAATCTCTACATCCGAGGGGGAACAAGTGGTAATACTTGGTCCGACACCACCAATGTGCCGCCAAGACAATCTATCCGTATGGAATGCTCCGAGAGCCAATCCATACCTGAATCACATCATAATGTGACGTATCCAACACCAACAAATCGGAAGGAATCGCCGCTCACCAACAGCTTAACACGCAACCCTTGATAAGCTCATTGCTGAGCAGATATCGACTCCGGTTCGTATCAGAATACTTGAGACAGATGAGTCACAGAAGTTGTAAAGACTTTGCACACTTCTCGACACTATAGAAATCGAAGCACTGTGTCAAAAAGAGCACGAACGGAAATACCATTAAGAAACACCATACCGCTAGTGCTCCTTTCGAACCGCATCACCACGCTCAATCTCAAACACTCGCCCTGCCTTGCTCGTGGTGCGCTGGCGGCGGGGCTTGCTGCAGTGGTGGCCGCATCTGCAGTGGTCGGGGTCGTGGTCCAAACTGAGGAACACCACGCCCACGAGGAGCATAACTCTGAAACCCTTGTGGCCTCGCAACTCCCTGAGTCGCCATCAAAGGACAATCTCGATCATGTGGTCGGTAGACCCACATCGGTAACACATACCCTTCTCCCTATAACAAACCGGGCCGGTGTGGCTCCGGTCACAAGTCCGACAGTACCAAGGCTCGCTACCTTTGCCTTCCCTTGCCTTTATCCTTCGATCCAAGCCCACCAGAGTTACCGCCGATTCTGCGGTGTCGTGCAGGTCCACCACGTCCGGATCCTCTAACTCCACCAATGACAATTGATGAGGACATCGCCCAAAGGATCCTCGTTTCTAGAAGACCCACAACCTCAAGCGCGCGCGACCACTCGGTCCGTTCCAAGGCCTTGGCGGACCCATGACCAGTGTCCCTGAAACAAGTCCAAGCGAACCTTAATGCTTTCATGAGGCTCATGGCGCAGACGATCGAGAGGAGTCTCGGGAGAAGGCCTTACAACTTCGCCAACTCGGTATCGCTACTGACGAAGAGTGTGCGAAGCCCCTTGGAGTCTTAAGCATAAGCGTTCTTGAAGAAGGAGCAGCCCAGTCTTAAGCGCGCGAACACTTGGCGAAGGAGAAGGCCTCGGCCAAGGGCAACTCCGCAAGGCACCCGGCGGAGGCATTCTCGCGATGGCTCCTAGTGAATGTCTTTCGCGTAATCTCCATTCTTCACCAGTTTACCGACCAAACCTGACAATTGGTGTCTTTTCTACGACTATACTTTGAAAGACAAACAACCACTTTTAGGCTAGCCTTACATTTTTACCTTTTTAGAAGCTTATCACTCTGTAAGCTTGCAAAAGTACTTGTACTTTCTGCACGCATGCACATTCGAAATACTCCTTTTACTTATTCCATTTCACTTCAATATATAAGCTAAGTGGCAGTCACAATTGTAACCTAGAACATATTATTGAATTTAAGCAATTCGGTGAAACACTCCCGGGAGTCATCGGCTTTTGTGTTCTCCACTCTTGCATTTCCATTTCCCTAGTGATCCAGGCAAGAGGATCCAAGCATAATATCTAGTATTGCTTGACCTTGTAGTCAAGAGGTGCTAGATCCCATCTCACTTCCTGGCATTTTCAAGGGCATTGCCTCACCTCGTAGTGAGGAGGTTCCCTTGGCCGACTCTGTTTCCTTCGTGTTCTTCCTCTGTTCTTCGTTTCCATTCTTGCTGGAAACCGCCTCCTTCGAGCTAGATCCGAGCTCGTGATCACTTACCCCCCCTGTGATCACATCAAGTGGTATCAGAGCCAAAGTGCTTGCTGGAGGTACCGTATCAGTTGATGAGTTTTCTTCAAGCAAAACCTTTTGTTACCTTTTCTTACGCTTGAAGGAATATCGGTTGATGATCTCATTGAGACCGAAAAAGTTGTTTAAAAGTGTGCTTGTTTAAGCCAAATATTTTCGAGATAAGCCAAAGAGAGTTGTCCTGAGCGACAAGTGTGTAAAGAAAAACGTTTAAAGAAAGAAAGGTATTGAGCAAGTTTCTGCGTTCTGGAAAAGTTCTTGAATGTTCTTACGTGTTCTTCCCAAAACACAAGTGAACAAGAAGATTGATCGGACAAATAGTTTCCGAACTTAAACAAAAAGTGTTTGTAATCGCAAAAGCCTTTTCTAATCTTCCAACCAGTATCTTCCGAACCCGATATCCCACAAAACCGGTTTCAAGTAACTAGTCATTTTCTTGAATTGCAAGTTGCGGTTTTACTGGAGTTTTGTTTGTGTTTTCTTGCGTGTTCATCGTTGATCTAAGGTTGAAATCGGTATCAAGTTTAGAGAACTTGTAAAAGCCGTCGGTGAACAGCCGAAGTGACAAAGTTGTTGAGAGAAACACGAGAGTGAGAGTAAACACTCAGGGAGTGGCGAGATTCTTTTCTGATTACATATCTTTAACAGTACTGTGTCACAGATGGTTTCAACAGACTCATCCCCCCCCTCATCCATCCCACTAACTGCACAAAGACGCTCACGAAGATCTTACAGAGGTTGGATGAACTGGGAGCTCAAGTCGCCATGACAAATGAGCGACTAACGAAAGTAGAGGTAGCTCAAGGAAAGCAACCGGAAAGCTCGCAAGCCCACGATGACGCCCATGCATCGCGGGCTCAAGATGGAGTCACCCATACCACTTTCGACCCTGCATCAACGAAGCCACAGGCCACCCCTCACAGTCGTCCAACCACTTCCACGAGAATAGATCGTGGTGTTGACATCCTGGACAGTGATGACGATGTGATCACAGGGGGGGTAAGTGATCACGAGCTCGGATCTAGCTCGTTGGAGGCGGTTTCCAGCAAGAATGGAAACGAAACAGAGGAAGAACACAAAGGAAACAGAGTTCGGCCAAGGGAACCTCCTCACTACGAGGTGAGGCAATGCCCTTGAAAATGCGGGAAAGGAAAATGGGACCTAGAACCTTTTGACTACGAGATCAAACAATGCTAGGTATTATATTGGATCCTCTTGCAATGGATCACTAATGGATTGGTGGAGCAAGATTTGAGACCCACGAAGAACAATATGCGTACTTCCGCAAATATGTGTTCTTACAAAATGAGTTCTCCCTAATACTTAGGTTACAACCTCCTTTTATAGAAGGAGAAAGAAAGAAGGAAATAATAAAGTTGTCTTGACAAGGGGACAGCTTCCTGGATCTATGGTAGGCGAAATGAGAGGTGGCAGCGGATGTGACATTGTAGGCTACCTGCTTTTGCGGCTCCCATTTCCCCATGAATTGCTTTCGGCGGGAAAAGGGAAGAAGAGGGCCTCTGCACAAGTTGAAGGGTTCGCCTGACTTGCGTATGGAGCCTCTTCTGCTTGGCGAACACCTGGGCTTCGCTTGCTTCTGGAAAAGAGGCACAGGGTCTTCGCCAACGACCATGGGGGTCGCAAAGAGCCATGGCTTCGCAAATGGCCTTGAGTTCACCCAAAGGCCAAGGGTTCGCCAATGGGGCATGGGTGCGCCAAGAACATAGCGACCACGGACTTGCCTTGGGGCCTCGCCGGTGCCTGGAATGCTGCTTCTTCTTCGCCCGTGCCTTCGCCAAGGGCCCTTTAGACCTTCTGGATGAAGGGTCGCGCCTTGTCTCAAAAATGGGGCTGATGTCCACATCATACCCTCCCTCTTCAGAAGAATCCGTCCTCGGATTCATAAGGAAATTGTCCCTACAAATCTTAAGACACCACAACAAACTGGAAGAGGCGTTAAGGGTTAGTGAACTGAAAGCGTTAGACATCAAAATTCCCCTAAAAATAGACTGAAGGAATGAGATGGACAATCCGCCCTTTCTCTTCGCTTTACTTTTATATTTAGCCTTAAAACAAACCCATATAGTTATTCCGGGATCAAATATAAGCCTCGGCCATTCATGGGCATGGCCCCAATATACCGGGCCTAAATCATATCCCAAAACAGACATGGGATCGCCCATTATGTCACCCAAACCATGTTTAATGTTAAGAGATGAGAGATTAGAAGCACAGTTACCCATGTTCACTCTCTCCCTCTTGCTCTTTTCTTCCTCACCGAGAGGGGGTGACACTTCCTTCCCGGGCTGTTGAGGGCTTCCTTCAGCCTTGCTGTCCACAGCGATCTGTACATTCAAAGAAGATAAACAAGGGGGTTGCAAGACAGAAATTAGTGGAAAAGTTGGGTCTGTTGAAGGCATGTTTTCCTCACTTCCACTATTTTGGCTCATGGAGCTTCCCTCTTGTTTTCTCTCCGCTTTCTTCTCAATCTCTTCTCTCGGATCGCTCTCTTTCTCACTCAAGGTCTCTTGGACCGCCTCGCTTTTCTCTTTCTTCTCTTTTCTTTCCCCCGTAATTTCTCCTTTCCTCTCAGTTGTTTTCCTCTCAACCTTACCACCGGTTGCAGCTTCCTCCATGTGTCCTTGTAACATCTGGTCCTGGACCATAAGTACAAGTTGCTTTAGCTCATCAATGATAGTGGAGGAGCGGGGTCTTTGAGGCACTTCTGGTGTTGCTTCGCCCTGTTGGTCAGGAGGTGATTGGCGCGACGAAGCAAACTTGTGAGTGGGTGTCCTCGCTGGCTTACTGTTGGTGGATGGAAAACCGCGAATGAGAGGGGACTCAAGCTGGGCGTCGTACAGCTAGGATACGACGGTATGGGTGAACAATAGGAGTAGGAGGGGTATCGATAATGAGAGTCATCTTGGCGATGGCATGGGTTCGCCACCCATTGTTCAGGGTCTAGGCCTGAGTGATGCTCATATGCAGCAGGGTATGGAGGGTCGTATTCAGAGGATGGGGTCGGTTCGGGCCAGGTTTCTTGACCAAGGGGGTACTCTGAATATTTCCCTGAGTATGTATGGTGAAGGGTTTCCTCCGCCCAGAAGTCAGATTCTTGATAGCAAGGATCTGATTCCGAGTAGTAGTCTTCTCCCACATACTCCATTAAACTCAAGTTCCGCACATGTGGAAAGTATTGTGAAGCCTCACTACACTCCCTTAGTGTTTACACTCTTCTCTCGTGTTTAGAACACAACGGTTCTTTCAAGCTTCAAAACTTACCACCAATCTCGATTAAGATCAAATGCGAACACGCAAAGAATATCCAATGAAATCTTAGCAATATCCGAAACAAGTAAAGCACAAAGTTCTAGTTACTCGAACTAGGATTTGGGGTTGGTTGGTGGTTGAAAGAAGTTGGAAATGATATAGAAAAGGCTTTTCACACATGTAAACACAAAAGTTCAGGTTTCGAAATTATTTTCGATCTGTGAGTACTGTTTACTCTGAGTTTCGGATGAATTCTTCGAGAACACTTAGAACTTTTTCCCAGAAATTATGAACTGATTCGAATATTTCTTTTTCTGTAAACTCTTGTTCTTTTGCACACAGGGAATCTCTTTTCTTTTTCAAATCCGAAATAACTCACAGATTTATGAACCTTTAAGAACTTTAAACAAGGATAACAAATGTTCGGTTTCTCACAAGAGATCATTAACCGATAACTTTTCAAGTTTTCGAAAAGAACAGCAAAGGTTTTATCCTGAAGAAAACAAACAACTGATACGGTGTGATACCTCCGACAAGCGCTTTGGCTCTGATACCAACTGATGTGATCACAGGGGGGGGTAAGTGATCACGAGCTCGGATCTAGCTCGTTGGAGGCGGTTTCCAGCAAGAATGGAAACGAAACAGAGGAAGAACACAAAGGAAACAGAGTTCGGCCAAGGGAACCTCCTCACTACGAGGTGAGGCAATGCCCTTGAAAATGCCTGGGAAAGGAAAATGGGACCTAGAACCTTTTGACTACGAGATCAAACAATGCTAGGTATTATATTGGATCCTCTTGCAATGGATCACTAATGGATTGGTGGAGCAAGATTTGAGACCCACGAAGAACAATATGCGTACTTCCGCAAATATGTGTTCTTACAAAATGAGTTCTCCCTAATACTTAGGTTACAACCTCCTTTTATAGAAGGAGAAAGAAAGAAGGAAATAATAAAGTTGTCTTGACAAGGGGACAGCTTCCTGGATCTATGGTAGGCGAAATGAGAGGTGGCAGCGGATGTGACATTGTAGGCTACACTGCTTTGCGGCTCCCATTTCCCCATGAATTGCTTTCGGCGGGAAAAGGGAAGAAGAGGGCCTCTGCACAAGTTGAAGGGTTCGCCTGACTTGCGTATGGAGCCTCTTCTGCTTGGCGAACACCTGGGCTTCGCTTGCTTCTGGAAAAGAGGCACAGGGTCTTCGCCAACGACCATGGGGGTCGCAAAGAGCCATGGCTTCGCAAATGGCCTTGAGTTCACCCAAAGGCCAAGGGTTCGCCAATGGGGCATGGGTGCGCCAAGAACATAGCGACCACGGACTTGCCTTGGGGCTTCGCCGGTGCCTGGAATGCTGCTTCTTCTTCGCCCGTGTCTTCGCCAAGGGCCCTTTAGACCTTCTGGATGAAGGGTCGCGCCTTGTCTCAAAAATGGGGCTGATGTCCACATCCGAAAGTATTCAGCGGGAAAATCTATTCCAATCAAGAGCCATGGTGAATGGGACTCTGTGCGATCTCATTATTGACAGCGGGAGTTGTGTCAACGCTGCCAGGCGAAGACATGGTCGCTGAATTAGGCCTCCCACCATCATACATCCTAAACCGTATCAGCTGCGGTGGGTCGACAGCGTAACCTTTGTAAAGGTTGTCAAACAAGTCGAAGTCCCAATCAAGATCGGCAAGTATGAGGATTCCATCACTTGTGATGTAGTGCGAATGCAGGCTACCCACATCCTCTTGGGCAGACCCTGGCAATATGACAAGGAGGCCATACATTATGGCAAAGCCAACAAATATGCCCTCACTCACCTAAGTAAAACATACACCCTGCTTCCCCTCACCCCAACTCAAGCCCATCAGGATCAAATTCACCTAGCTAGTAAGGCCGAGAGAAAAAGAAAAGGGGAGGGCAGAGAGCGGAGAGAAAATGGTGAGAAGGTTCAAGGAACCTTGAGTGAACGGAAAGGGTGTGCATTAATGGGAAACACCCCGAGAGAGCCCACGAGAAAACAAGAGTGTCTTCCTCCCATAGCCAAAGAGAGGGATTTTAAAAGAGCGTTCCTTGGAAATAGGATCTGTTTTCTCCTGATCCCCACTCACTGCATGCTAACACTTGACAATGTGTCTTCTCTTCCTTTCTATGTGCAGAAGGTCCTGAAAGAATTCGGCGAAGTATTTGATGAGCCGCGAACCCTTCCTCCATATCGCGGCATCGAGCATCAAATCGACTTGCTTCCGGGGGCACCTTTACCCAACAAGGCCGCCTACCGGACCAATCCCCAAGAATCCAAAGAGATCCAGATCGCAAGTTCAGGAGTTGTTAGACAAAGGGTTCATCCGCAAAGCTTTGTCGCCATGCGCGGTCCCAGTCATACTCGTACCAAAGAGCGATGGCACTTGGCGCATGTGCATGGACTGTCGCCCCATCAACTCTATCATCAGAAAGTATCGCCACCCTATACCTAGACTTGATGACATGTTAGACGAATTGAGTGGTGCTTGTGTGTTTTCAAAAATTGACCTTAGAAGTGGATATCACCAAATTCGGATGAAGGAAGGTGATGAATGGAAAACTGCTTTCAAAACCAAGATTGGTTTGTATGAGTGGAATGTTATGCCCTTCGGGTTATCTAACGCACCAAGTACTTTCATGCGTCTAATGAATCATGTTTTGAGGCATTTCATAGGGAGATTTGTGGTAGTATACTTTGATGACATACTAGTTTATTCTAAGAACCATGAGGAGCATGTTAAACATCTAGGCAAGTCCTTGATATGCTTAGGTTAGAAAAAGCTGTATGCCAAATTTGAAAAGTGTGTATTCGCATCCCGTGAAGTTAACTTTCTTGGATATGTAGTGGGTGCGAAGGGAGTCAAGGTAGACGAGAGTAAGATCGGTGCCATTCGGGACCGGCCTACTCCTAACTCCTTAATCGAGGTCAGTCCTTCCTAGGACTTGCTAGTTTTTACAGAGATTTGTTAAAGACTTCTCTTCCATTGCTGCCCCTTTGCATGAACTGGCTAAGAAGAATGTCGTCTTTGAATGGGGTCGATCGCAAGAGAAATCTTTTAACGAATTGAAATCTCGTCGACAAATGCCCCTCTACTCACTTTGCCAAACTTCGACAAAGTGTTCGAGGTAGAGTGCGATGCCGGTGGTATAGGCATCGGTCTTGTCTTGCACCAAGAAGGCCGTCCCATCGCCTTTTTAGTGAAAAGTTGAGTGGAGCCACCTGAATTACTCCACGTATGACAAAGAGCTATACGCTCTTGTGAGATCCTTACAAACGTGGAGCCATTATCTTCTGCCTAGAGAATTCGTAATCCATACGGATCACTTGTCTTTGAAGTATCTTCAAGGACAAGGAAATTTGAGCAAAAGGCATGTTAGGTGGGTAGAGTTCATTGAGTCTTTCTCCTATGTTATTAAGTATAAAAAAGGCAAAGAAAATGTTGTTGCTGATGCCCTATCCAGGAGATATGCATTACTCATGACTCTCGATACGAGGATTGTTGGTTTTGAGGGTTTAAAAGGAATGTATGAACATGACGTGGATTTTGGTGAAATATTTGCCAAGCTGTGTTAAAGGAAGCCAAAGAGGCTACTATGTTTTTGATGGTTTTCTGTTTAAGTTGAAAAGGTTGTGCGTCCCGGAGGGTCAATGCGCGAAGTGATCATCAAGGAGGCACATGGAGGTGGTCTCATGGGACACTTCGGTGTCCAAAAGACGCTTGAGGCCGTTAAGGAGAACTTCTTCTGGCCCGGCATGAAGAAGGATGTCACCAAAGCTTGCGCCAGATGTGTCACATGCCACCAAGCCAAGTTGACTCTCCAACCGAAAGGGAAGTACACTCCTCTTCCCACACCTTCTATTCCTTGGGTTGAAATAAGCATGGACTTTATAAGTGGTTTACCTAGGACATCGCATGGTCATGATGCTATATTTGTGGTAGTTGATAGGTTCTCCAAAATGGCCCATTTCATCCCATGTCATAAAACTGAAGATGCATCTCATGTGGCGGAATTGTTCTTTAATAACATCGTTAAATATCATGGCCTCCCGCGATCCATTGTTAGCGATAGAGATTCGAGATTCCTAAGCCATTTCTGGCGAACCCTTTGGTCTAGGCTAGGCACCGATCGATGTACTCCACATCCAGTCACCCTCAAACAGACGGCCAAACCGAAGTGACTAATAGGACCCTCACCACTATCCTGCGCACCCTCCTTAGGAAAAATCTGAAAGAATGGGAAAAATGCTTGCCTCATGTAGAGTTTGCGTATAACCGAGCCTACCATTCCTCTACATCCCATAGTCCTTTTGAGATTGTATATGGCTTCAATCCTTTAACCCCTTTGGACTTAATCGCATTAGACTACACCGAGCAATTGGACGTAGATGGGAAAGAAAAAGCCCGACGCATGAAGGACTTGCATGCTAAGATTCACAAACAACTTGAGAAAATTAATGAGTCTTACGCAAGCGAGTTAATAAGGGCAGAAAATTTAGAAGTTTTCAAGTCGGGGATTGGGTATGGTTACATTTAAGAAAAGATCGATTTCCCAGTGCTAGGAAAAGCAAGCGGCGCCAAGAGGCGATGGCCCCTTTCAAATCACTAAAAAATATGAGAAAATGCTTATGTACTTGACTTACCTTGCGATGGCTCTTATAATGTACATGCAACTTTTAACGTTTGTGATTTAGCTCCCTTTGAAGGACAAGCAGATTTTAAGAATCCACGGACGGATTCTTTTGAAGAAGGAGAGTATGATGAGGACATCGCCCCAAAGGATCCTCGGGTTCCGGAAGACCCACAACCTCAAGCGCGCGACCACGGTCCGTTCCAAGGCCTTGGCGGACCCATGACCAGTCCCGGCTGAAACAAGTCCAAGCGAACCTTAATGCTTTCATGAGGCTCATGGCGCAGACGATCGAGAGGAGTCTCGGGAGAAGGCCTTACAACTTCGCCAACTCGGTATCGCTACTGGACGAAGAGTGTGCGAAGCCCCTTGGAGTCTTAAGCATAAGCGTTCTTGAAGAAGGAGCAGCCCGGTCTTAAGCGCGCGAACACTTGGCGAAGGAGAAGGCCTCGGCCAAGGGCAACTCACGAAGGCACCCGGCGGAGGCATTCTAGCGAAGGCTCCTAGCGAAGGCCTTTCGCGTAATCTCCGTGCTTCACCAGTTGACCGACCAAACCTGACACATGGTGTCTTTTCTCCGCCGATACTTGGAAAGACAAACAACCACTTTTAGGCTAGCCTTACCTTTTTACCTTTTTAGAAGCTTTTCACTCTGTAAGCGTGCAAAAGTACTTTGTACTTTCTGCACGCATGCACATTCGAAATACTCCTTTTACTTCTTCCATTTCACTTCACTATATAAGCTAAGTGGCAGTCACCATTGTAACCTAGAACATATTATTGAATTTAAGCAATTGGTGAAACACTCCCGGGAGTCATAGTGATCCAGGCAAGAGGATCCAAGCATAATATCTAGTATTGCTTGACCTTGTAGTCAAGAGGTGCTAGATCCCATCTCACTTCCTGCATTTTCAAGGGCATTGCCTCACCTCGTAGTGAGGAGGTTCCCTTGGCCGACTCTGTTTCCTTCGTGTTCTTCCTCTGTTCTTCGTTTCCATTCTTGCTGGAAACCGCCTCCTTCGAGCTAGATCCGAGCTCGTGATCACTTACCCCCCGTGATCACATCAACAATCCCGTAGATCTCGGTGGGTGTCACCATTTTCAAGGCGTATCAAGTCCTCATTCTCAATCTTCCGTGCTTTCGCACAAGATGACCTCATGGTACCTTTCAATGTTCAACGGTGCCAAGTACTTCCGATGTCATGCTTCAACCCTCTCATGAATCTCTTTGCCTTGGTTGATACGATCACGGGTACGCTTGACGCGAATCCACGAGATCGTACGGAAGCGCAGATCTAGCTCGGTGGAGTCGATTGAACAAAGAAGGATAGAGACGGCCACAGACACCTCCCAACTACGAGGTTGGGCAATATCTGAGATAATGCTTGGGGAATATGGAAGATCTAACACCTCTTAACTACGAGATTAAGCAATACTAGATATTAAACTTGATGATAAACAATCAAGGGGGATGGCGGAAAATAGCAAGGGGGTGAGAATCGGGCTTAAGGAATTGTCCTTCTTAAGCTTTACATATGTTCTACCTATTCTAGAGTCTGTCTTTCCTTTTATAGGGAAGGAAGGGAACAGCCTCTTACAAAAGACGCATGCATGCCATAAAGTGTACAGTACTTTTGCATGCATGTCCGATTTAAAAGATAAAAAGGTCAAAAGTTCGCTCCCAAGTGTCAGCGTATAAGGCGGGAGGGGCCAGAATGGTCGGGAGTGGTTGGCCGACTGGATAAGCTGAGGTGGCTCTGCTTTAGGGCTCTGCTGATGGGAGACCCGGCTCGGAAGGCCTCGCCTTTGTTGGCAAACTTTCTCAAAGGAGGCTTCGCCTAGTGGCCTCGCCTTTCCCTTTGAGACTTGCAACGAAGGCTCCGCCTTCGCTTGGAGGCTCCGCGAAGAATATCCCTTAGCGTCAACTGAAGTCTTCTTGTTGTGGACGTGGCCTTTACCGGGAGGCTGGCTGGGATGACGTCGCCCGGGGGCTTTGCCTTCGCCGGGAAGCTTCGCCGGGAAGTACCGTCCGTATCTTAAAGACTTCTCGTGGACATTGTTGCATGAGGGCTTCGCAAAGGGAGGGTTATGGAGATGGCTTCGCTGAAGGTTTGGCCATCGCCAGAACTCCCTTGTTGGGGAAGCCTAGCCCTCGCCTCGGGGCTTCGCAGCAATGGCTCCGCCTGGGGGCTTCGCCAGTGTTCTGGATGCCTTAGCATGATGCAGTTCATCCTTCGCCTTGAGACTTCACAGGGGCGGCTTTGCCAAAGTTGCTTGCCTTCGCATGGATGCCTTTTTGCACAGAAGCCTCTCCTACGCCTTGAGGCCTCTTTTAGGGTCCTCGCGTGAAGGCATTGCCCTTTCCATGTCTGGGGTTATTCCAGACCATCGGATTAGGCCGCCAGGGCCTCTGAACCCACTCGCCAAGGGTTTGCTCCGAGCTTCACTCGACTGCCTCTTCGTCTGGGACATCTTGTTGTTGCTTGGGGATCCCGTGATCACATCATTCCCTCCCTCTTAAAAAGATTCGTCCTCGAATCTTAAGGGAAGAAATTTTTCCTACAATTGAAAACAAGCACAACAAACTTTGGAGAGCATTAGAGGTTAGTAAACGAAACTTAACCGGAGACGGGGGGGGGGGGTCGCGGTGGCGATGCATATGTATGCATGAGCATGACAACTCCTATATGCATCGTGATCATGAGCAGTCTATAAAAATTCATGACATGCTTCCTAGAGTATTGTAGACATTTAACAAGAACTTTATACTCAAGGAAAGCATGCGGTCCAAAGACTTTAGACCTCTGCTCATGGAACTGGGGTGGGGGGTCAAGGGAAGCTTTACCTTCGCCAAGCACATGCATATGTGCTTCCCGAGACCAAGAAGAAGAAACTAAGCTAGTCGTAGAAAGAACTTGGACTGCAATGCGCAGAGACTAGCATTAGCATAAGCAAGAGGTTGAGAGATGAACAGTCGCTCTCTCTCTCCACCTCAACCATTAACATGGTTTCAGCTCGATTTATTTTAAGATGCTCATGTTTGTTAAGGAAAGGCATGGATGTCTCTCGTGGAACAAAGGGGTCTTTCCTTAACGCATGCATTCTAAGCATGTCAAACATGGCATCTGGGGGGGTCCCGTGTATATATTCGAACAAGGGGTGCGGTGTCGAACCAATGTCTGATCCATCACCCCTGTTCGTAGCATGCAGACTCAAGGAAACCACAGATTCGCACTCTTGCGTATACTACGTGCTCTTTGGAAGGAAGAGACAAGTTACCTTCTCCCAAGTTAGGGAGACGTAGACTGCTTCGCATATCATCTTCTTCTCCTTCAACAACGGTGTGGCTTCTTCCTCAAGTACGGGTTTAGTTGGGGCTCCCGCATGAGCTCTGCCTTCTTCCAAAGCGCCTTCGCTTTCTTCAACTCTTGCGCGCCCGCGCTTCTTCTTCTTCTGCACACCAAAGAAGAACAACAAGTTTGAGAAGATGAAACGATTAGTTCTTCTTGGGGTATGGTAGAAGGCCCGGGTGAGTCTTTCTTTTCACTCATTTGGCTTTGGAGAGCCCTTTCTTTTCTTCTCTCTTTCCTTTTCTCTCTCGCCCGCTCATATTCTAAGTACTCATCCTTGAGCCTTCTAATCTCTTGGGCGAGAGTCTCTTCTTTTGGATTTTGGTGAGGGTTGGGATTTGTGGTGTAGGTATGGGCTGCGCAAGTATTGGGCGGTGGGGTGCGCGGCCCAACCAAGGGGGTTTGTGGCGATGGGGTCCTCGCCTCCTCTCCTGGAAGGAAGTTGGTTCGCCCGAGGCGAAGACCCGTCGAGTGGAGTATGGTGGCGGAGCTGGGGAGTCTTGGGTGCGGGCGCATGGGGGCCCTCGCACGGGGTAGTATGGAGGGTGGCTCTTCTTGACAGAGTCCATATCGTCGCCACAAAGAACCTCTTCAACTCACTCCAAGGCTGGATGGGGTTTTGGCGGACCGTTCTCTGTCGAGAGAACTCTCGGCGACACCATTCCTTGGCCTCTCCTTTTAGGCGTCTTATGGCTTGGCTCAACATTTTTCACCACGAAGTGGAGCACAGTGGTACTCCAACTTCTCCATCCAATGCCATAAGTCTTTTCCAAGCTGGTATCGCCCCACCGATAGATCAACCCCATAGAAATATTTATCTACCATGGGGTCTCCTGCACATTTAAACAATAAAATTAGTCCGCTCAAACTCCTCACGTGTTTGGGGTTCTCTCCTGCCGCGAAGGGGCTGCCCTTTCGCGAGGGGTCACACTCGGCTTTCTTTCTTTCCTCTTGCTTAGCTCTCAGAGCTTGCTCTTTCCAAGGCCAAAACCCGATAATGAATATCACAAGATAACCAATAGCATGCAAAAATCTTTAAGTAAGAAGTACTAGTTACTTGAAGCAAGCTAGGTTAAAATGGAGGGGGGGGTTTCGGCAACGGATATATAAGAGGGTTAGAAATGAGGTTTTGGCGCACAAACACTTTTGGCTCAAATTTGAAATCGAAATTAGATCAAGGTCACTGTTCATATGAGTTGTGGAATGAACAGATATGAACATTCATATGAACACCAAGAACAATAAGAACACAGATCCGATTTCTTCTACGCTTTTTACAACCAAGCCTTATACACCACTTCTCTTCACTTTTCAACTACAACCTCACTCTTTTGAGCGTATAAATCTTGGCACGTTGCGGTTTTGAATAAAACCGAGATTTTGCGACTTTCGCAAAACCGCAATCGCTTTCTTTCTTCTTCTTCTTCTTCTTCTTTTTTTTTTTTTTGACTTTTTGATTTATGAAGTTGCTAACACAACAACAACTCCTAACACCGAATCAACACAACAGATAAACCAAACGCAAAGCGGATATGGGAAGGGATACGAGATAAGCGAACAGAGTATAACACGGTTTGAAAATAACGCAAAGATAAATCTTTCTTCAAGTAGAAATAAAAGGGTTTAACCTTGAAGAAATCACAACAACTCCGAAGAAGCGATCCGCTCGATACCACTTGATACGATCACGGTACGCTTGACGCGAATCCACGAGATCGTGCGGAAGCGCAGATCTAGCTCGGTGGAGTCGATTGAACAAAGAAGGATAGAGACGGCCACAGACACCTCCCAACTACGAGGTTGGGCAATATCTGCGATAAGCACAGGGAGTATGGAAGATCTAGCACCTCTTAACTACGAGATTAAGCAATACTAGATATTAAACTTGATGATAAACAATCAATCAAGGGGATGGCGGAATATAGCAAGGGGGTGAGAACCGGGCTTAAGGAATTGTCCTTCTTAAGCTTTACATATGTTCTACCTATTCTAGGGAGTCTGTCTTTCCTTTTATAGGGAAGGAAGGGAACAGCCTCTTACAAAAGACGCATGCATGCCATAAAGTGTACAGTACTTTTGCATGCATGTCTCATTTAAAAGATAAAAAGGTCAAAAGTTCGCTCCCAAGTGTCGGCGTATAAGGCGGGAGGGGCCGAGAATGGTCGGGAGTGGTTGGCCGACTGGATAAGCTGAGGTGGCTCTGCTTTAGGGCTCTGCTGATGGGAGACCCGGCTCGGAAGGCCTCGCCTTTGTTGGCAAACTTTCTCAAAGGAGGCTTCGCCTAGTGGCCTCGCCTTTCCCTTTGAGACTTGCAACGAAGGCTCCGCCTTCGCTTGGAGGCTCCGCAGAAGAATATCCCTTAGCGTCGAACTGGAAGTCTTCTTGTTGTGGACGTGGCCTTTACCGAGAGGCTGGGATGACGTCGCCCGGGGCTTTGCCTTCGCCAGGAAGCTTCGCCAGGAAGTACCGTCCGTATCTTAAAGACTTCTCGTGGACATTGTTGCATGAGGGCTTCGCAAAGGGGAGGGTTATGGAGATGGCTTCGCCTGAAGGTTTGGCCATCGCCAGAACTCCCTCGTTGGGGAAGCCTAGCCCTCGCCTCGGGGCTTCGCAGCAATGGCTCCGCCCGGGGCTTCGGGCTTCGCCGGATGTTCATCCTTGCCTTAGCATGATGCGGTTCATCCTTCGCCTTGAGACTTCACGAAGCCTCTCCTACGGCCTTTTTAGCCAAAGTGGCTTGCCTTCGCCGGGGTTATGCCATCGGATTTGCACTCGAAGCCTCTCCTACGCCTTGAGGCCTCTTTTAGGGTCCTCGCGTGAAGGCATTGCCCTTTCCATGTGCCTTACTTCCCGGGGTTAAACTCCAGGACCATCGGATTAGGCCGCATACCCGGGTCCTCTGAACCCACTCGCCAAGGGTTTGCTCGCAAATAAAAGAGCTTCACTCATTGCCTCTTCCATGTCAGGAATCCATCTTGTTGTTGCTTGGGGATCCCATGATCACATCAACAACAGAATCGGCCTAGCCCGCACTCTCCTCGACGGGGCTGTGGGTCGAATTCCGCACCTAGATTCAGATTCCTCTCTTCCGTATCCACATGCACTTCAAACTGCACATCATCCGCCTCAACGTCCTCCTCATGAGCCTGATAGCTAGGATCGGTCGATCCTACCGCAGTAGGCTGAGAACTCATAACATGTGTACTACCTTGCTCTTCAACTCCTGTTCCTGCCCACATGTTATTGAGCAGTGCAATCATTTGCCCCAACACTTGGGCCATCTGTTCCGGATCAGGTATCAAATGCGGCTGAACTGGTGCCGCTCTTCGCCGAGGTCTCCTCGACCTCTACCTCTTCCTTCCTCTATTCACATTCTCGAGCAGGATTTCCTCCTCCTGCTTCATCATCCAACGCTCGAGTTCGCCGAGTGTTGACCATTTACTTGAAATTCCGAACATAAAGGGTTCACTTAACGGTTAGCATTACCTACATCGGTTATCCTACCAGCTCAGTAGCATGAATGCAATGCATGATGCAAATCAATTCTCAAAATTACTTATACAAAACAATCCCTTATAACCCGTGGTACTGCTTAGGACTAACACACTTCTCACTCGGCATCCACCGTCTGTTTTTAACGAGAGAGGTAATTTAAATTACCATCATGCACCTTACGGCATCTCATTCCCCAGGCACCTCTTGTTGCACCCAGAGTCAATTCGGTGTCCTACGCAGCAACCACGCATGCACCAAGTCACCAACTACCAAGACCAATGAAATCATCTCTTGGTTGTTCTCAAGTGCGATTAGACAAACCGCATACTGTTACACTTACCATTCCAACATGGTTATTGTGACGAGGTGGCAAGTCTCACCACAAAACCATACTGGAATCGATCACCGACTGTGGCTGTCAATCCTAACACACCTCGACCCAACCAATTAACCATGCTCGATACCAAATTGTCACCACCTCCCCGCCGACACCTTCCGACCCGGCGGGAAGCGGTCGCCGGCCGGTGGGGCGGTGGTGAGCAAGGTGGGACCAAGATCGCGCAGCTAATGTGAGATTAATTCGCGGGCCTTTAACTAACCCAAGAGGTCCCTTTCTAAACAACAGATCAAATATGACAATTCATGCACGTAAAGCAGATCACCACAACACAACAATGGGCTCCGCCATAAGCGTAACATCGAAGGTGGATATCAAAATCAGATTATCAAAAGGAAGTCTGTTCTTTCACTACCGAGCAGAGGCTTCCACACGATCAACATGCTCATTCAATCACCAGAGCGTAACGCATATAAATACATAACCATAATCAAACTCGGATGAACAGACAGATCTAATGATAACATGCTATCGTAGTACTACATGCCAACAGAGTATCATGCTACGAGCTATCTACAGTCTGAAGATGCAACCGTACAAAAGTCAGGCGTCGGATAAAGAAACCGACGAGGAACCCAAGTCTAGATCCAAAAGTCGCTAAACCTCAAAATAGCTAACCGAGCAGCCTTGCGGAAATCCTACTCCGCCGCCCGTAATCCTTATCTCTGAAAAATATTAAGTAAGGGGTGTGAGTTTTTCTTAAAGAAAAACCCGAAGAGCTTAGGCAAGAGTAACGATGTTCTTCCGACAAACCTGCAAAGACAGATTAGAGCAGATATACATACAGATAACAAATATACAGGTCAGAACATATGCAGAAATAAATGATGTGTGATGTGTGCACAACATCCGAATGTAACGGGTCATGGCTAGATCTTCCCCGACCATGGCTAGATCTTCCCGACGCACCGGCATTCGCCATGCGTCGGCATTCGCCATGCACCCAAAGAAACCCCGTATGTCACGGACCATGGCTAGGTCTTCCCCGACCATGGCTAGATCTTCCCCGGACGCACCGGCATTCGCCATGCGTCGGCATTCGCCATGCATCCAACAAACATCATAAATCACGGACCATGGCTAGATCTTCCCCGGTCCAACCGGCATTCGCCATGCGTCCACACACGTAATGTAACTGCGCACCGATACTCCTACCGCGCACCGATACTCCTACCATGGGACTAGCCTTGGGGCTCCACAATCCCGATCTAAGACCGAAGTCAGAGACCGAGGCCCAAGACTTGCCTCAACCATCCTACATTATACTAATATAGGTAGGTCGAACCCTTACCTCGAAACGCAAGCAGACGCAACCGTAGAGGGTAGCAGCCAAGCACCACACACCAACCTTCTTCCTTATCCAACCTCAAACCTTGCTTCACAAATCACCTAAACAATTCACACACTTTCCACATTACACTTTTATTCAACTCATCAATATCCATTGACAATTGGACCTCACTCCAAGACTTAAAGTTGCTCAAAATCATTGTCTAAACATGCTTGAAACCTTAAACCACACAAAACACATGCTTCCACATTCCACCAAAAACCCGGATGAACATTGCCTTAGGTATATAATCGAAGCATATTTGGACAATGTTCCAATTATCAATATTGCTCTAAACATACCCAATAACAACAATTTGGATTGAAATCAACAAAACAACACACTTCAATTCTCCACCTTAAACCCTATGAGTTTTCTCTTAGCTCATAGATTAACCCATAATTGGACCTTTTACCAAGTATTAATGTTGTTCCAAAACTACCCAACAACACTAATTTGAGGTCAATTTAACAATCCCCCAAAATTCGTTCATCCTAGCTCATGAACCCTAATTCGAATTTCCTTCAATTCATGCTCAATTCGTGTTGTAAAATGTGTTTCTACCTCTAATCCAACATAGAAACACTACAACTAACTCAATTGCATCAAGAAATCATGAAAATTCGAACCTCTCAATTTGGGCAATTTCCCAAATTCACCCACAAAGTGTTGTTGGAACGAAATCCTTGTTGATTCGTAGTTCTTGTAGTAATTCCCGCACAAATCCTTCGTTTCCACGCAAATTGGAGCTCAAAATCACTTAGATTGGTGCAAAAACGAGTTGGGAGAGAGTTGGGAGAGAGTTGGAAGAGAAAATGGCGAAAATGAGTTGAATCCGGATAAATTCGACTTAAATAGCAGGCCTCAGGCGAAATCCGGGCGACCCAATCTCGGAGACAGGCGATCGCCTGGCCCAGAAATATTCGAAAACAGGCGTCCGGGCGAAATCCAGGCGACCCGATTCCTTAATCGACACAGCTGACTCTCCTTCACTAAAACAATTATTAAAAATTGTACAAAAGTCCAAACGAAGATCCGAAAAAATCTGGTTAAACTAGACACTCGGGGCTACGTTCACAAAATTATTCATGCCCAAACTGATTTCCAATTGCAAGCAGTATTTAATACAAAATGACCTAAAATTACTGTCTTCTCCAATACACTCCTTTTACTTCTTCTTGATCAACCTTGCGGCGAACCTTTACCAAATTACGTCATACCACTCCCACACTACAATATGAATTTGAACTGAAAAATTAAACTCATACTTAGTAATTAAACATACCTTCGAAGTCTCTTTCCAATCCCAAATGGTGAATTGTCGATCACCGGTTGATTTCCACCGGAAATTGTTGCCGGAAAAAGATGGGGTGTAACAGGTACCCTTCAAGTGTAGAGCACCCTTGAGAATTGTTCTCCTTGGCATTGGGATGGGCCAATTTGGACATGTCTTGGACCAAGGTGTTGTGAGTGACCTTGGGCCAAGAGTTGAAGGCATGGGCCTTGACTTTGCTTAGGCTCTGATCACCATCTTGGGCTTGAGAATTGTTGTGACCCCAAATGGTGAGGTTGAAGAGTTGGGGCCTCCAAATGACGAAGCCTTCCATCAAAGCCACCTAAGCTTATTAAGTCGGCCAAACCACTCCCGACCATTCTGGCCCCTCCCGCCTTTTACGCTGACACTTGGGAGCGAACTTATCTACTTTTACCTTTTTATCTTTTCGTCAGACATGCATGCAAAAGTACTGTACACTTTATGGCATGCATGCACCTTTTGTAAGAGGCTGTTCCCTTCCTTCCCTATAAAAGGAAAGGCAGACTCCTAGAATAGTTAGAACATATGTAAAGCTTAAGAAGGACAATTCCTTAAGCCGGTTCTCACCCCCTTGCTATATTCCGCCATCCCCTTGATAGATTGTTTATCATCAAGTTTAATATCTAGTATTGCTTAATCTCGTAGTTAAGAGGTGCTAGATCTTCCATACTCCCCAAGCTTATCGCAGATATTGCCCAACCTCGTAGTTGGGAGGTGTCTGTGGCCGAATCTATCCTTCTTTGTTCGTCGACTCCTTCAAGCTAGATCTGCGCTTCCGTACGATCTCGCGGTTTCGCGTCAAGTGTCCCCGTGATCGTATCAAAAAGAAAGGGGGAGGGCAGAGAGCGGAGAGAAAATGGTGAGAAGGTTCAAGGAACCTTGAGTGAAAGAAAAGAGTGTGCGTTGATGGGAAACACCCCGAGAGAGTGATGTGATCACGGGATCCCCAAGCAACAACAAGACGTCCCAGACGAAGAGGCAGTCGAGTGAAGCTCGGAGCGAACCCTTGGCGAGTGGGTTCAGAGGCCCAGGCGGCCTAATCCGATGGTCTGGATTAACCCCAGACATGGAAAGGGCAATGCCTTCACGCGAGGACCCTAAAAGAGGCCTCAAGGCGTAGGATGTGATCACAGGGGGGGGTAAGTGATCACGAGCTCGGATCTAGCTCGTTGGAGGCGGTTTCCAGCAAGAATGGAAACAAAACAGAGGAAGAACACTAAGGAAACAGAGTCGGCCAAGGGAACCTCCTCACTACGAGGTGAGGCAATGCCCTTGAAAATGCCTGGGGAAGGAAGCGGGATCTAGCACCTCTTGACTACAAGGTCAAGCAATACTAGATATTATGTTGGATCCTCTTGCACGGATCACTTAAGGAGATGGAATGCAAGAAATGAGAACAAGAAAGCCAAAACCTCACTTGGAGTATTTCGATTTCTTATAAATATGTTCGCCTTTACAATGGTTACATGCTGCCTTATATAGAAGAAACGGTAAAGGAAAATAAAGAATGATCGGACAAGGGAACCACTTCCTGGTTCTATGGTAGGCGAGTTGAGAGGTGGCAGTGAGGTGACAAAGATAGGCTGTGTAGACTACTGCTTTAGCGGCTCCCAATTTCCCAGGAATTGTAGTTGGCGGGAAATGGGAGGAAGAGGGCCTCTGCACAAGTCGAAGGGGTCGCCGACTTGCGTATGGAGGCCTCCTCCGCTTGGCGAACACCGTGCTTCGCTTGCGTGCGGTAGTGTTGCACAGGTCTTCGCCAAGGACCATGGGTTCGCCAATGAGCACGGCTTCGCCAAGACCAAGACTTCGCCAAAGGCCAAGGGTTCGCCAATGGGGCTTGGGTTCGCCAAGATCCTTGCGAGCACGACTCGCTGTGGGGCTTCGCCGTCGCCTAGAATGCCACTTCTTCATTGTCCATGCCTTAGACAAGGGTCCCTTTAGACACTCTGGAGGAATGGTTGCCTCTTAACTCACAAATAGGGGCGATGTCCACATCATACCCACCCTCTTCAGAAGAATCCGTCCTCTGATTCATAAGGAAATTGTCCCTACAAATCTTAAGGCACCACAATAAACTTGAAGAGGCATTAAGGGTTAGTGGACCAAAACTGTAAACATCAAAGTTCCAAAAATGGTTTGAAGGATTTGAGATGGACAATCCGCCCTTTCTCTTCACTTCTACCTTACACAGTTTCTGGTATCCCGGGGTCAAATGTGAGCCTAGGCCTTTCATTCTTATGATCAAAAAAATAGGATTCATGATCATGCATTGAAGAGAATTCATGGCTAGGGGTGAGTGATATGGGATATGCATCGTGTACATACAGCTCATGGTCAACCGAATCATCATGCTTCATGCTTTCAAGAGGGAATTCGAATATGTTACACTTATCATGGATGAGAAAATTAAGCAATGGTTGAGATGCATGCTCATTTTCGAATAAGGTTTCACACTCATGCCTATTCACTTCATCACTAAAAGAAAAGAGTAGGTTACCTCTCCCTGTGTTAGGGAGGAAGGGTCCTCCTTCAAAGCCGAAAATCCTTCTTCTCCTTCAAGGTATGGCGCATCCGTGCCCTTCTCTCCTTCAAACTCGTGCACAAATAAAGAAGAATAACAAGATTTAGAAGATGAAATGGTTATTTCTTCTTGGAGATGGGTCGAAGGTCCGGGTGCAATATTTTTTTCACTTGTTTGGCTAAGGAGAGCCCTCTCCTTTCTTCTCTCTTTCTTTTTCTTTTTCTCTCTCTCATATTCTTCAAACTCTTTCCTCAGATTCTCAATCATTTGAGAAAGATCTTCACTTGAATCTTGGCGAGGACTTGGGTTTGGGGAAGGAGTTTGGGTGGTGCAAGTGTTGGGTTGTGGAGTACATGGCTCGGCCGATAGTGTTTGTGGAGGTGTGGGGCTCGGTCTCCTCCGACTATGGTTCTGAATGTGGGTGGAGGATGTAGGCCGAGAGGGGGACCTCGTTTGGGAGTGGAACGGGGAGGGTGGCTCTTCTCGAGGTGATCCATATCTTTCCACTAGCAGCCTCTTCAATCCGCTCCAAGTTCGAATGGAGGCTTCATTGTAGTGCTCTCTTTGAGTGAAATCTTGTCGCCACCATCTTTTGGCTTCTCCCTTTAGACACCTTATGGCAAGGTCTATCCTCTCTTCTTTATGAAATTGATAATACCAAAAGTGGTATTCCAATTCCTCGATCCATTGCCATAAGTCATCTTCAAGTTTGCGCCTCCCTTTCAAGGGATGAAACCCAATGAAATGCAGGTCTTCTTCCTCCATTACCTACACACTTAGACAATAAAATCAGTACCACTGATGGCCGCCGTGCCCAAATACGCATAAAAGGCCTAACAAAGGCCCACGAACAAGCCCTAACAAGGGCCCCATTAAAAACTCATAATCCGAATAAAGATTGAGAACGCTTCTGACATTACTTCCCGAAGTGCATATAGGACCTAAAACGAATAATCACCTTACATTGGAATATTACAATAATACCACTGAAACATGGGACTATAAATACATTCACTATTCATACCGAAAGGGGTAACATTTATTAACTACTCAACACGACTCGTCAAATCACATCAGAGAATCTCTATTCCTCGACAATCGTGCCCCAAAGAAAGTCGACCTAATGGCTTCCGCCAATATCGTGACGCGCAAGTCAAATCGAACGTGGCAATCACGCGCACCGATTTGCCACCAAATGGCGCCGTCTGTGGGAAAGGCGGTGGTCCCCAAAATCAGATTGAACGTGGGGCCATTCCTGCTCCCGATCACCTGTGCCGGAGGGAGAAGGTTCCACCAACGGCCGCACGGCCGATCCCAGCTGTGGGTTCCCGGAGGAATCATCCAATGGAGCCACCTCCCTACGCCCTACCTCCGGCCTACCGTCGAAGTGACATCCGGCACTTGGACCCCGATCTTGTCCAAGCTGTGCGGGTGGTCCTTCAGGAAGAGCGAAGAAACCAGAACGTGCATACTGGTCAATCCTGTCGGCCTCGCGATAGGCAGATATCACGGCCTAACCGATCGGGCTATGATAGCCAGCAGGAAGGTTCACAACAAGTTCCATCTCCGGACCGTCAAAGCCGGCGCCGAGGTCCCCAAGGGAGTACAAGAGGGACCGATCGCCAAGGCCGGAGAGATCGGTCCGCGGTGATCCACGGACGATGTGATCAGCAATCACATCGCCCGAGCGAAGTCGAGAGGAACTCGGGCATTCCCGAGCCCAAATGCGAGGACATCCCCGATGAAGGACCGTTCACCGCAGGATTCGGGACGCCTGCATGCCCCGAATATTCAACTTGCCGCATCCCTTGAAGTTTACCAAGGTTCGGAGACCCCGACGCTTTTGTCCGCAAGTACAAGAGAGCAATGGAGCTGAAAGGAGCCAACGAGGCGGCCTTGTGCAAGTGCTTGAGGTAGCTCTAGGAGGTCCGGCCTCGCTTGGTACAACTCGCTCCTCCCGAACTCGGTGTCATCGCTCGGGACTGCTACCAAATTCGCAACACACTTCATCGGATGCAAGAGGTCAGCGAAAAGGGCCATTCGGATGTTTGACATCAAGCAAAGACCGAACGAGTATTCGGGAGTTCGCCGAGAGGTTCAACCGGGAAGCCGACACGCTCCGATCTAACGGACAACATCCGGATCATGGCATTCACAAAGGCTCTCATCCCGAACTCGCGCCGCTTACGAGTTGTCCCTAAGAACTTCACCAGTAGAAGAAATGTACGCTGTCACCCAGAGCATATGATTGCTCAAGAAATGTTGTCTCGGCGTGAAGGAAAGCAGACACTGTGGATAACCGAGAGCCGAGGAAGGATAACCCGAGGAGCCACCTGGCCAAGCACCGGGAGTTGGGAGGACAAGAGGACTTTCGAGAGAAGTTCGGGCTTCACCCCCTTAATACGCCCCGGGCTAGTATCCTCGCGGCACTCCAAAGACAAGGCACCGGGAGTATTAATCGCCCAGGCCATGCCGGAAGGGGCGAGGCGTGATTCGACCTGGCACGCTGGCTTTCACGAGACACCGGGCATGAAATCAATAAAGGCTACCAATCAAGAGGTATATAGAGCACCTCATCAAGAAAGGCTCTCGGGAGAGTACTCAAGATGCCTCGGGCGAGGAAGTTTCCCGAGGCAAAGGGAAGGCTGAAGAAGATTCATCAGGACCGAACAAGAAGGGCAAGGAGAAGATGGTTCCGCCGCAGCCCACCGGGATCCTGAACACCATAACAACCACGCTGGGTTCGAATGCAAGGAAGAGGAAGGCGAGGGAGATAGCCTCGCTAAGCTACGGAGATCCGTCTTCAAGAATCAAACGAGCAGATGGGTCCGGCGCGTCGCCGCATTATGACCCACTCATCATCACCCTACGGATCGGGACCATTGACGCGTCAAAAGGGTTCTGCGGCGACGGCTCAAATGCGGATGTGCTGTTCGAAAGGCGATGAAGGCCTCAAGCTTAAGTCAAGCCGATTGAACCCCAAAGACAAAGAACCTACGGTGTGGGCCCGGACGAGATACCGCTTTAGGCTCCATCGAGCTTCGCGATGTTCATCGGGTCGGCCCCGAAGGCCAACCTCGATACACCACGTTGATGGTCAAATGGCTCGTCCTCGATGTCCCCTCTCGCATAATGCTATCATCGGAGGGAAACCGATGTGGACATCAGCCCCATTTTTGAGACAAGGCGCGACCCTTTCATCCGTATAGTTCAAAGGGCCCTTGGCGAAGGCACGGGCGAAGAAGAAGCAGCATTCTAGGCACCGGCGAGGCCCCAAGGCAAGTCCGTGGTCGCAATGTTCTTGGCGCACCCCTACCCTATTGGCGAACCCTTGGCCTTTGGCGAAGTCAAGGCCATTTGCGAGGCCGTAGCTCTTTGCGACCCCATGGTCGTTGGCGAAGACCCCGTGCCTCATTCCTGTAAGCGAAGCCTGTGTGTTCGCCAAATGAAAGGGGCTCCATACGCAAGTCGGGCGAACCCTTCAACTTGTGCAGAGGCCCTCTTCTCCCCTTTTCCCGCCGAAAGCAATTCATGGGGAAATGGGAGCCGCAAAGGTGAAGCCTACAATGTCACATCCACGCCACCTCTCATTTCGCCTACCATAGATCCAGAAGCTGTCCCCTTGTCAAGATTTCTTTTATTATTTCCTTCTTTCTTTCTCCTTCTATAAAAGGAGGTTGTAACCTAAGTCTTAGGCAGAACTCATTTTGTAAGAACACATATTTGCGGAAGTACGCATATTGTTCTTCGTGGGTCTCAAATCTTGCTCCACCAATCCATTAGTGATCCATTGCAAGAGGATCCAATATAATACCTAGCATTGTTTGATCTCGTAGTCAAAAGGTTCTAGGTCCCATTTTCCTTTCCTGCATTTTCAAGGGCATTGCCTCACCTCGTAGTGAGGAGGTTCCCTTGGCCGAAATCTGCTTCCTTCGTTTTCTTCCTCTGCTTGCTTCCATTCTTGCTGGAAACCGCCTCCAACGAGCTAGATCCGAGCTCGTGATCACTTACCCCCCCTGTGATCACATCAGTTTGTATCAGAGCCAAAGAGCTTGTCTGAGTTATCATACCGTATCAGTTGTTTGTTACTTTAAAAGTTAAAACCTTTGCTTGTCTATCGATAACTTGAAGAAAAGTTTCTGTTAATGATCTCTTGAGAGAAACCGAATATTTGTTATCCTTGTTTAAAGTTCTTAAAGGTTCATAAATCTGTGAGTTATTTCGGATTTGAAAAAGAAAAGAGATTCCCTGTGTGCAAAAGAACAAGAGTTTACAGAAAAAGAAATATTCGAATCAGTTCATAACTTCTGGGAAAAAGTTCTAAGTGTCTTGAAGAGTTCATCCGAAACTCAGAGTAAACAGCACTCACAGATCGAAAATAATTTCGAAACCTGAACTTTTGTGTTTACATGTGTGAAAAGCCTTTTCTATATCATTTCCAATCACAACCACCAACCAACTTCAAAAGCTAGTTTCGAGTAACTAGAACTTTGTGCTTAACTTGTTTCTGACATCGCTAGGATTTCTTTGGATATTCTTTGCATGTTTGCATTTGATCTTAATCGCAGATTGGTGGTAAGTTTTGAAGCTTGAAAGAACCGTTGTGTTCTAAACACGAGAAAAGAGTGTAAACACTAAGGGAGTGTAGCGAGGCTTCACAAAACTGTTCACATGTGCGTAACTTGAGCCTCATGGAGTATATGGAAGAGGACTACTACCTGAAACGGATTCTTATTATCAAGAATCTGATTTCTGGGCGGAGGAAACCCTCGACCATACATACTCGGAGAACTATTCAGAGTACCCCCTTGGCCAAGAAACCTGGCCCAAACCGACCCCATCCTCTGAATACGACCCTCCATACCCTGCTGCATATGAGCATCACCCAGGCCTAGACCCTGAACAGTTGGTGGCGAACCCATGCCATCGCCAAGATGACTCCTCTCATTATCGCTACCCCTCCCACTCCTCGTATTATTCCCCCATTCCGTCGTATCCCAGCTGTACGACGCTCAGCTGAGCCCTCTCATTCGCGGTTTTCCATCCACCAACAAGAAGCCGAGGACACCCACTCACAAGTTTGCTTCGTCGCGCCAATCACCTCCCCGACCAACAGGCGAAGCAACACCAAGTGCCTCAAAGACCCAGCTCCTCCACTATCATTGATGAGCTAAAGCAACTTGTACTTATGGTCCAGACCGATGTTACAAGGACACATGGAGGAAGCTGCAACCGGTGGTAAGGTTGAGAGGAAAACAACCGAGAGGAAAGGAGAAAATACGAGGGAAAGAAAAGAGAAGAAAGAGAGAAAGCGAGGCGGTCCAAGAGACCTTGAGTGAGAAAGAGAGCGATCCGAGAGAAGAGATTGAGAAGAAAGCGGAGAGAAAACAAGAGGGAAGCTCCATGAGCCAAAATAGTGGAAGTGAGGAAAACATGCCTTCAATGCACTCCAACTTTTCCACTAATTTCTGTCTTGCAACCCCTTGTTTATCTTCTTTGAATGTACAGATCGCTGAACAGCCAGTGAAGGAAGCCTTCAACACCCGGGAAGGAAGTGTCACCCCCTCTCGGTAAGGAAGAAAAGAGCAAGAGGGAGAGAGTGAACATGGGTAACTGTGCTTCTAATCTCTCATCTCTTAACATTAAACATGGTTTGGGTGACATAATGGGCGATCCCATGTCTGTTTTGGGATATGATTTAGGCCCGGTACATTGGGGCCATGCCCATGAATGGCCGAGGCTTATATTTGATCCCGGAATAACTATATGGGTTTGTTTTAAGGCTAAATATAAAAGTGAAGCGAAGAGAAAGGGCGGATTGTCCATCTCATTCCTTCAGTCTATTTTTAGGGGAATTTTGATGTCTAAACGCTTTCAGTTCACTAACCCTTAACGCCTCTTCAAGTTTGTTGTGGTGTCTTAAGAATTGTAGGGACAATTTCCTTATGAATCCGAGGACGGATTCTTCAAGAGGGAGGGTATGATGTGGACATCAGCCCCATTTTTGAGACAAGGCGCGACCCTTTCATCCGTAAGGTCTAAAGGGCCCTTGGCGAAGGCACGGCGAAGAAGAAGCAGCATTCTAGGCACCGGCGAGGCCCCAAGGCAAGTCCGTGGTCGCAATGTTCTTGGCGCACCCTACCCTATTGACGAACCCTTGGCCTTTGGCGAAGTCAAGGCCATTTGCGAGGCCGTAGCTCTTTGCGACCCCCATGGTCGCTGGCGAAGACCCCGTGCCTCATTCCCGAAGCAAGCGAAGCCCAGTGTTCGCCAAATGAAAGGGGCTCCATACGCAAGTCGCGAACCCTTCAACTTGTGCAGAGGCCCTCTTCTCCCCTTTTCCCGCCGAAAGCAATTCATGGGGAAATGGGAGCCGCAAAGCAGAAGCCTACAATGTCACATCCACGCCACCTCTCATTTCGCCTACCATAGATCCAGAAGCTGTCCCCTTGTCAAGACTTCTTTTATTATTTCCTTCTTTCTTTCTCCTTCTATAAAAGGAGGTTGTAACCTAAGTCTTAGGCAGAACTCATTTTGTAAGAACACATATTTGCGGAAGTACGCATATTGTTCTTCGTGGGTCTCAAATCTTGCTCCACCAATCCATTAGTGATCCATTGCAAGAGGATCCAACATAATATCTAGTATTGTTTGAACTTGTATTCAAAAGGTGCTAGATCCCGCTTCCTTCCCCACGCATTTTCAAGGGCATTGCCTCACCTCGTAGTGAGGAGGTTCCCTTGGCCGAAATCTGCTTCCTTCGTTTTCTTCCTCTGCTTCGCTTTCCATTCTTGCCGGAAACCGCCTCCAACGAGCTAGATCCGAGCTCGTGATCACTTACCCCACCGTGATCACATCGAAACCCGTAGCTATTCACATGAGGACCGACGTGAAATTCCCGACCATCACGTTCGCTACGGATGAGGGGGACGCCGATCTACGTGAGCCAAAGAGAGGCCAAGGATGTCATGGCGATAGCTCGAAGAGTCCCACTCCGGGTTGCCCGAAGGAAAACGATGAGGAAGCGGGTACGTAAGACGTTGTCCTGGAAGGAAATAGGACAACGAGAATCGCGAAAGACTTGCCGAGGGCGATAAGCAAAACCTTGTAAACTTACTTGAATGAATAAAGACTTGTTCGCTTACTCTCCGAGTGACATGCCCGGATTAACCCAAGGTAATACAACACACCGCACATCAATCCTAGTTCCGCACCGATAAGGCGTAAGAAAAGAAATAATGCCCCATTCAAAAGAGCCTTCATCAAAGAGCAAATTTCAAGCTCCTCGACGCGGGGTCATAAGGGAAGTATCGTATCCCGAATGGCTGAGCAATCCCGTGGTGGCGACCCGAGAGGATAGCGACAAGCCGCGCATGTGCATCGACTTCACTAACGTAAATGATGCTTGCCCGAAGGATTCGTATCCAACTCCTCCGATCGATAGGCTCGTGGACTCCACGGCCGGACACGCGAGGCTCTCTTTCCTCGACGCTTACAGTGGGTATCATCAGATAAGGATGGACCCGGCCGATGAAGAAAAAACATCGTTCATAAGCGACGTTGGAACGCATTGTTATACGAGAATGCCCTTCGGGCTGAAGAACGCCGAGCAACCTACCAAAGATTGATGGACAAAGTATTCTCCGAGCAGATTGGAAGAATTCTCGAGGTTTATGTTGACGATATCATCATCAAAAGCAAGGAAGAAGAAAATCTAATCCGCGATATTGAAGAGGTGTTCGGGCAGATCCGAAAGTATGGATTACGGCTGAATCCGGATAAGTGTGTTTTCGGGGTAACGTCCGGGAAATTTCTCGGGTTTATGGTGTCCGAACGCGGCATCGACGCGAATCCCGCAAAGATCGAAGCACTCTTGAACGTGAGGACACCCTCATCGATAAAGGACGTGCAGAGACTCCTCGGGAAAATTACGGCCCTCAGTCGTTTTATATCTCGATATGGAGACAAGTGTCGTCCGTTCTTCAAGCTTTTAATCAAAGAAGGCGCGGAGCCAGGCCGAATAGGCGTACGCAAAGGTGAGAAAAAATCTAAGGAAGAAAACGCAAAGGAAAGAGCTAGGTTCGATTGGAATCCCGAATGCCAAAGAGCCCGGGAGGAAATCGAGCCTACCTACTCGAAATGCCTACGCTTCGCAACCGACCGAGGACAGACCCCTCATTGTGTACACAGCAAGAGGTGAAAAGGCCGTCGATTCGGTACTTGTTCAAGAAGACGACCAAGGGAAGCAGTGGCGGTCTATTACGTAAGCAAATCCGCACGGAGCCGAACCGAACTACCCGATGATCCGTATATGCGGTATACTCTCTGGTCCTTTCAGCCAGAAGGTTGAAACCATACTTCCTCGGGTTTTCCATCATTGTTCGAAGTAATGTCCCTATCAAGGACATCTTAAGACGGGTAGACCACTCCGGAAGGCTATCAAAGTGGTGCGTCGAGCTAAGCGAGTACGAGATCAAGTATGAACCCGAAGAGCGATCAAGGCACAAGCATTAGCTGATTTTATCGCGGAATTGCCCAAGGAGTCCGAGAGTGCGGATTCTTTGAACGAGGATAGTCCGGTCTGGACCCTACACGTGGATGGAGCTTCGGGATCGGACAAGCAAGGTGCCGGACTAGTACTCAAGGCCCGTAAGGAATGAAGGCCACTAAGTCAATCAAGTTCAATTTCCGAACGAACAACGCAGCCGAATATGAAGCCCTCATTGCTGGTCCGGAGTTAGCCAAGAAGGCGGGAATCCGATCACCGAAAGCATGCGGTGACTCGAACCTTCTCGCTCAGCAGATGAATGGTGAGTACGAGGTCAAAGAACCATGTCTTAAGAGGTACGCCGAGTTAGCTAAAAGGTTGGCAGCAGATTTCGAAAAGTTATGCATCGAGAAGATCCCGAGGACGCTCAATTCGGAGGTGACCAACTTTCAAGTCAGCTTCTTACGATTTAAGAAAAAGTGAACCTTGCATCGACTACTCCGGATAGGCTGCATTGCTTCGGGATGGAGGTCACCTTACCGGAAGTACCTCGATGAAGGGGTGCTCCTGGACAACCCAACCGATGCCGCAAACATCAAGAAAGGCCAGCAAGTTTGTCATAATTGGAGATAGTATGTACCGTAAAGGATTCTCTTCCCCGCAGAAATGCGTCGGTGAAGGAGGCACCGAGGACATTCTACGGGAAGCTCATGAAGGCACCTGCGGGTCGCACGTTAAATCGGACGCCTTAGCTGCGGTCATACTAAGACAAGGGTTCTTTTGGCCTACTCTCAAGGAAGACGCAAGGAGGCTAGTGAACAAGTGCAAAGGTGTCGAGCACGCTCGAATACAAAGAGTTCCTCGGAGTATGTATCATCCTCGGACTACCCCATACCGTTCGCCGTGTGGGGAATCGATCTGATTGAGCGTTGCCCACCGCCCCGGAGGACTTAAGTATTGTGTGGTCGCCGTGGATTATTTCACCAAGTGGATAGAAGCCGAACCCTTGGCTACTATTACAGCCTGAGAACATCCGAAAGTTTGTTTGGAAAAGCATCATCTGCGCAGTTCGGTGCCCGAAGGTCCTGGTTGCCGATAACGGAGCTCGATTCATCGACGGTGGATTCCAAGATTTCACCGAGGAATTCGGTATCAAGATTCATTTTGCTCCGGCCGCCCACCCGCAGAGCAATGGCCAAGTTGAAGTATCCAACCGAACGTTGAAGGATGGGTTAAAGGCCGACTTGGAAAGGCGAAAGGAAAGTGGCCCGGGAACTCCTCACGTTTTATGGAGTTACCGGACTACGCCCAAGGTCAACCGAGAAACCCCGTTCTCCCGACATACGGGACCGAGGCGCTAATCCCGATTGAAGTAGCAAATTCATCCTCGAACCGAAGTGTTCAAGAAGTAGCGAATGAGCAAGGTTTGAGAGCAAACTTAGACTTTCTCGAAGGAAGAAGAGATGAAGCAGAGCTTCGAAGGAAGGCTTTTCAACAGAGAACCGCGTCTGCAGCAAACTCAAAAGTGAAGGCAAAAAATATCAAAGTGGGTGATTTGGTCTTACGGCAAACCAAACTAGGATCCCGAAGACCAAAAGGGGGCGCGTTCGCCCCGAACTGGGAAGGCCCCTTCGAGGTCGTCGCCAAGAACGGAAAGGAGTTTACAAGTTATCGATCCCGAAGGACGAGAATTAGCAAATTCTTTTCATTCCGAGGCTTTGAGGAAATACTTTGTTTGATCGGGAAATAATAAAGTCAATCCGAAACAAGTGTTGAACCAAACCTTGAATGTTTTCATTAATAATGCCCGAGGTCGGATTTACAAAAATGGATAAAAAAAGAAGTAAAGCACATCACTCAGGATCGGCGAAATCATCAACAAGCATCGGTTCGGGCGGATGCGTAAATTCGTCCCGTACAGTGGGATCCTCTTCGGGCTCCTCACGCCCATCAAGTCCGGACAGTCGGCATGAGGGTTGCGCTCAACTATCTGCTTTCTAGCCAAACAAAACCCGAAGGTGTATTTGTTAACGGCCGATCCATCGCCTCACTTAGCACCTTCTCGTACTTCGGGATTTTGGCTTGAGCGCGCGACTTCATCCCGAAGTCTCGATTCTCCTCATCCTTGACCCGCAGCCTCCGCTCGAAGTGCTGCTTCTGATTGGCGAGTTACACTTTAAACCTCTCATTTTCAGCATTGAGCGATTTAGCTTCTTCCCGAATAGCGTCATCATAATGGCGTCTCTCTTTGTCCGCGCTCAGAAGGCAACCTCGGCCAAGGCGAAGTCATCAGCCTCACCGGCCGAGGTTCTCCCGATATGTGAGCTTTGGGAAGCTCGAGCTTAGAGTGGTACGGAAACCCGCAAAGAATCGCTCGTAGTGATGGACTCGGGATCGCCTTAGCCACCACGGCTACGGCTTTAGTCACCCGTTGTTCGGCCTCGGACCGGATCCGGTGGGGCGCTTGGGTGATTCGGGAAATCCACCCGCCCATTGTGGCCACCGGACAGATTAAGACAGATTATTTTCCCGAGGTGCGAGCATGAGAAACCAAGACTTAAGAAATAAACTAACAGATGCTAACTGGTACTCCGAGGGCGGCCACTTTGGAAGCGGCGACGTCCATGTCGGGGTAGAAGTGCTCTAGGCACTCCATTGTTCGGGCGGTGGTGGTCCCGTTGAAAAGCTCGGGAGCCATGTCTTTGACGCCCTCATCGCCGAGGACATTTTGATCCTCATGGATCAGCCACCCGGCTCCCGGGAATAAGATTATCCCCGAACCGAGCCACTTTTCATCCCGCAGCCGCCGCCTCTCTTCTTGGGCCTCCTCCACCCGGACCTAAGGTACAAAAATGAGATCGAACCACGTCATGCAATGGGTCTTCACTAAACATTCGGGAAAGATTCCCGAATAGATTCCAAAAAGAGATTGCGTAATTTCACTGATTGATTACCTAGCTGAAACTCGATGGGCTCGACCTCGGGGGCACTTTGCCCGGTCACCCTGGAAGCTGTGAACTTCCCCCTTGTCCTTCTAACTTGTTCAGGGGAGGTCCGCAGCATGTCATAGACATCATCCCGAGTGGGATGACCTTCCATATGGACCGGGACGGAACTTCCCGGCAGCTTCTCAAAGAGCCGGCCCGCAGCCTCAAAGATCTACCGGCGCTCTTTTCCGTTTCTTTTCAGCCGCGGGCCTCGAACTACGGCTTTAGAGCTCGGTTTCTTCGTGCCGCATCCCGAAAGATGGCGCCAAGATCAAACTCGGGCTCCATTTCGCAAAAGGGGAAGAATTAGTTAATATCAAACGAATGCATCTATGAACAAAGAACGATATAAACCTTTCTTGAAGTCCTCGAAGGACGTCTCGCCCAAGACGATGCACCAAGGCCAGGTCTCGGGTCGAAGGGGAGATTCCCGGATGCCCAACTCCCCAAGTCCCCGAATAATACCCAAGTGGGAAAGGACCCTTGGGTAATTAGCCTCCAGACAAAGGAAAGGGGAGGACTTCCTTGGCCCATCGCCGCACCAAGGAGCAATGGTCCGGAGTTTATTGTCAAACCGGTCATAGTTCTCCTTGGCAGCAGCTCCTTCGATAGCCGCCGAGGACTCTGCACATCCGGCAGTCCTCCTACCTTCTGCGCCGCTTGCAGGCCCCATGACACATCAAAGCTTCATGAAGAAGAATTCCCGATGCCATCCCTTGCGGCTGGTTGGCGATTCCAAACAAAGTTGAATTTTACAAAGAGGAGGACCCTGGCACCGAAGAAGTAGAAGCAGTTCCTCGGGACTACGTTTACTTTATAATCTTGGAGGAAAGTGGATATGGTTGGCTCTATCTCGAGCAGAGCACGAGAGGATGAGATAGGCATTTATGTGGCAATAGGTGTTCGGGCTAAATTGGTTAACGGCTAACCCGTGGGATTCCGCTAACTGCCTAACAAATGGGTGCGGGGAAAGCGGAGCCCGCATAGCAGTTGATCCTTGAAGATCACCAACCAGCCTTTCCCAAGCTCATACGCCCGGCATTCAGGAGACGGAACCCGAGTACGGACCGTCATCGGGACAAAATAAGTGGATTGCCACTCCTTTATTAACTCCGGAGTCGCCTTACTCCGTAGTTTTCAATCTCCGACCACCAACCTTGGGAACCTCGCCTTGGTCTCTAAAAGGCAACTCAAGGGCGAAGCAGAGAAGGTGAAGGAAAAGTAGGGGCCATTCTCATGTACCTCGGGTAAATGGCCGGAGGAAACACGGACGGCTCATTGGAAGGAGAGTAAAGGCGGGGTGACGGCGGCGGCGTCAACTACTCGACGGTGGAGCCAGTAGAATTGATGGACGGCGGACGAACCTCTGAACCGTCCGGCACGGTGGTCTCTCCGAGGAAAGGGGGGAAGAAGTCTTCTGGATGAGATTCTTCAACAGTCCTCCACCTTTTTAAGATACTAATGACCTCCCGGAGCGTGGGATTGTCCGTCGTGAGTTTATTGTGAGAAGAGAAGAGCTTGAGAGATGCAAAATGAAAATGAGGCTCCTCACATTTATAGAAAAGATCGGGCAGATGAATCGCCAAACGGCGCATGATCTCCACCGTCGATGCAAAAAGTAACCGTTGGGAATATCAACAGATCTCGAATAGGAAAATCCCAGAAACGATTCAGAAGCCCGAACATTGTTCGTGACAAATAGGATTCCACATCCTCAGTTTCCCGAACATCACAGTACGGGAAACGATTCAGAAGCCCGAACATTGTTCGTAACAAATAAGATTCCACATCCTCAGTTTCCCGAACATCACAGTACGGGAAACGATTCAGAAGCCCGAACATTGTTCGTGACAAAAGGGGGATTCCACATCCTCATTTTCCCGAACATCGAGTACGGAAACGATTCGTAAGCCCGAATATTGTTCGAGACAAAGGAGGACTCCACATCTCGCTTCCCGAACATCATAGTACGGAACGATTCAAAAGCCCGAACATTGTTCGAGACAAATGGAGGACTCCACATCCTCGCCCCCGAACACCATAGTACGGGAAACGATTCAAACTCCCGAACATTGTTCGAGACAAATGGAGGACTCCACATCCTCAGTTTCCCGAACACAATAGTACGGAAAACGATTCAAAAGCCCGAACATCGTTCGAGAAACAGGATTCCACATCCTCAGTTTCCCGAACATCATACAGGAAACGATCAAATGCCCGAACATTGTTCGAGACAAAAGGACTCACACCTCGCCTTCCCGAACACAATAGAACGGGAAATGATTCAGAAGCCCGACCATGGTTCAAAGGCAAAAGGAGGATTCTACATCCTAAGCTTCCCGAACATGACTGTACGGGAAACGATTCAAAAGCCCGAACCATGACCGAGAAAAGGAGAATCCACGTCTTTAGATTCCCGAACACACTAGTACGGGAACTGATTCAGTTACCCGAACACAAGAAAAGCCACATGCCCGAACAAATATTACCCAACAGCAGATTTAATCGAAACCCGAACAAGGAAAGTATCCCGAATCAAGCGGTTTCGAACATGACTAAACTGATTTTCTAAAATGGATCTTCAAGAAAAGAACTTTGGACTCCTTCTAGTCGGCCAAAAGGGCTTGGGGGACTTGATGGCCGCTGTGCCCAAATACGCATAAAAGGCCTAACAAAAGGCCCACGAACAAGCCCTAACAAGGGCCCCATTAAAAACTCATAATCCGAATAAAGATTGAGAACGTTCCCGGACATTACTTCCCGAAGTGCATATAGGACCTAAAACGAATAATCACCTTACATTGGAATATTACAATAATACCACTGAAACATGGGACTATAAATACATTCACTATTCATACCGAAAGGGGTAACATTTATTAACTACTCAACACGACTCGTCAAATCACATCAGAGAATCTCTCTATTCCTCGACAATCGTGCCCCAGCGCGCAAAGTCGACCTAATGGCTTCCGTCAATATCGTGACGCCGCAAGTCAAATCGAACGTGGCAATCACGCGCACCGATTTGCCACCACACTCATTTCTCCTCACGTGTTTAGGTGAGCACTCCACACGGTTTCACTCTTGACTCTCCACACAAGGCTTTCACGAGTTCTCTTAACTTGATCTCACTCAACTTTTAGATCAAATGCAAACACACAAGTAGGAACAAGCCATAATATCTAGTGAAGACCGAAACTTGCAATTCAAGAAAGATAACTAGTTACTTGAAACTAGCTTTTGAATGATTTAAGGTGGATGGTGGTTGAAAGAAGTATGGTAGGGAGTTTAGAAAGGGGCTTTTGCAATCACAAACACGTTTTGCTCAAGTTCATAAAATATTTTTGGATCAAAAGTACTATTCATATGAGTTTGGTATGAACTTTATATGAACATCTCAAGAATACCAAGAACACTCAAGAACACATGAACTTGTTCATCATTTTCTTTTTCCTCCAACAACCTTTTCTTTTGCACTTAATCAATCACATGATGGTACTTTCTCCACAACAAATCCGAAATCACTTTTCTTTCTCACCCAACTTCAATAATCAATATTCAAATATGAACTTTTTCTCCAGTCACATGAACCACGCATAAACACAAATATTTTCGGTTTCTCTTCGAACAACAACAAAACGTTTTTCTTCAAGTGTAGGAAAGAATGCAATGGTTTTACTTGAAGAAAAACAAACAACTGATACGGTATGATACCTCCAATGAGCGCTTTGGCTCTGATACCACTTGATGTGATCACGGAGGGGGTAAGTGATCACGAGCTCGGATCTAGCTCGTTGGAGGCGGTTTCCAGCAAGAATGGAAACGAAGAACAGAGGAAGAACACGAAGGAAACAGAGTCGGCCAAGGGAACCTCCTCACTACGAGGTGAGGCAATGCCCTTGAAAATGCCTGGGAAGTGAGATGGGATCTAGCACCTCTTGACTACAAGGTCAAGCAATACTAGATATTATGTTGGATCCTCTTGCACGGATCACTTAAGGAGATGGAATGCAAGAAATGAGAACAAGAAAGCCAAAACCTCACTTGGAGTATTTCTGATTTCTTATAAATATGTTCTGCCTTTACAATGGTTACATGCTGCCTTATATAGAAGAAACGGTAAAGGAAAATAAAGAATGATCGGACAAGGGAACCAGCTTCCTGGTTCTATGGTAGGCGAGTTGAGAGGTGGCAGGTGAGGTGACAGCATAGGCTGTGTAGACTACCTGCTTTAGCGGCTCCCATTTTCTCAGGAATTGTAGTTGGTGGGAAATGGGAGGAAGAGGGCCTCTGCACTAGTTGTAGTGGTCGCCTGACTTGCGTTTGGAGGCCTCCTCCGCTTGGCGAACACACGTGCTTCGCTTGCGTCGGTAGTGTTGCACAGGTCTTCGCCAAGGACCATGGGTTCGCCAATGAGCACGGCCGCCAAGACCAAGACTTCGCCAAAGGCCAAGGGTTCGCCAATGGGGCCTGGGTTCGCCAAGATCCTTGCGAGCACGACTCTGCCTTTGGGGCTTCGCCGACGCCTAGAATGCCACTTCTTCTTTGTCCATGCCTTCGCCAAGGGTCCTTTAGACCCTCTGGAGGAATGGTTGCCTCTTAACTCACAAATAGGGGTGATGTCCACATCACTTTGGCAAAGCCGTCCCTGTGAAGTCTCAAGGCGAAGGATGAACTGCATCATGCTAAGGCATCCAGAACACTGGCGAAGCCTCCAGGCGAAGCCATTCCAGCGAAGCCTCAAGGCGAGGGCTAGGCCTCCCCAACAAAGGAGTTTCGGCGATGGCAAAACCCCCAGGCGAAGCCATCCCCATAACCTCCCCCATTGCGAAGCCCTCATGCAACAATGTCCACGAGAAGTCTTTAAGATACGGACGGAACTTCCCTGCGAAGCTTCCTGGCGAAGGCAAAGCCCCTGGGCGACGTCATCCCAGCCAGTCTCCTGGTAAAGGCCACGTCCACAACAAGAAGACTTCCAGTTCAGACGCTAAGGGATATTCTTCTGGAGCCTCCAAGCGAAGGCGGAGCCTTCGTTGCAAGTCTCAAAGGGAAAGGCGAGGCCACTAGGCGAAGCCTCCTTTGAGAAAGTTTGCCAACAAAGGCGAGGCCTTCCGAGCCGGGTCTCCCATCGACGAGAGCCCTAAAGCGAGCCACCTCGGCTTATCCAGTCGGCCAACCACTCCCGACCATTCGGCCCCTCCCGCCTTATACGCCGACACTTGGGAGCGAACTTTTCTACCTTTTATCTTTTTACCTTTTTAGTCGACATGCATGCAAAAGTACTGTACACTTTATGGCATGCATGCGTCTTTTGTAAGAGGTCGTTCCCCTCCTTCCCTATAAAAGGAAAGACAGACTCCTAGAATAGGTAGAACATATGTAAAGCTTAAGAAGGACAATTCCTTAAGCCCGGTTCTCACCCCCTTGCTATATTCCGCCATCCCCCTTGATTGATTGTTTATCATCAAGTTTAATATCTAGTATTGCTTAATCTCGTAGTTAAGAGGTGCTAGATCTTCCATACTCCCCAGGCTTATCGCAGATATTGCCCAACCTCGTAGTTGGGAGGTGTCTGTGGCCGTCTCTATCCTTCTTTGTTCAATCGACTCCACCGAGCTAGATCTGCGCTTTCGCACGATCTCGTGGATTCGCGTCAAGCGTACCGTGATCGTATCAAGTGGTATATCGTATCAAGTGGTATCGAGCCGATCGCTTCGGAGTTGTTGTGATTTCTTCAAGGTTAAACCCTTTTTATTTCTACTTGAAGAAAGATTTATCTTTGCGTTATTTTCAAACCGTGTTATACTCTGTCGCTTATCTGTATCCCTTCCCATATCCGCTTTTAGCTTCGGTTTATCATTGTGTTGATTCGGTGTTAGGAGTTGTTGTTGTGTTAGCAACTTCATAAATCAAAAAGTGATGTGAATCTGCCAAGTGATTCAATTGATCACTTGATAAGGCTTAAGAACCCAAGAGCTCGAATGCCTAAACTTAAGGAGCAATATGGAGAATTACAAGAAGATGAAGGAAAGGCAGTTTATGCCTTCAACTTGGGCCAATCTTATGCCCAAGAAGATGCCCAACTCATCACCATCAACATTTGGGCTCATATCATCGCTCGTGACCAATATTGTGATCAAAGCCTAAGCCAAGTCAAGGCCCATGCCTTCAACTCTTGGCCCAAGGTCACTCACAACACCTTGGTCCAAGACATGTCCAAATTGGCCCATCCCAATGCCAAGGAGGACAATTCTCAAGGGTGTTCTACACTTGAAGGGTACCCTCCATTCCTAGGGTATTCCACACCCAACGGGAGCCCTCCAATTCATGTCCACCAACCAAATGTTCAACATGCTTCAAATGACTTCTTGGTGAACTCTTCAAAGTGCCCTATAATCGTAGGGTACCCTACAAATGAAGGGTACCCCTGCCCTACACAAGACCAAGGTGTCCTACATATTCTACCAAAGACTAAAGGCCACTTATATGGGAAGACCAAGTCTTGATGGTGTCCAAACATCCATTAACAACATAAATGGAGTTCTAGACGTTGGTCATCAATGCCCCATCATAAATGGCGTCCAAACATTTAAGGAGTTAGCCGTTGGAGCATTATTAGCTCATAAATGGGTTAATTGCACTCTAAATGCTTTTCAACCTGATTTCTTTTGATGTCTAGAGATATAAACAGCCAAGAAGGAGCCATGAAGATGATAGAGACGTTGAGCATTAATGCTGGACATAAATGAGAGGCTGCTCATTAAGAATATAGCCGTTGGAGCCTTAATTGGCCTCTAAATGGGTTATTTCTTCTCCAAAGCCTCTAAAATCAAATGGACATGTTTATTTCGGTTTCTAATAGCCTTGAGGAGGTAAGAGACATTGGAATTTAATGGTGGAGCCGTTGGAGCTTTATTGGAGGCTTTATGGAGCATTTGGAGCCATAATGAGGTGTTTTAAAGGCTTGTTTTGCCTTAAACTCATTCCATCCGAATTCTTTTCTTTTCCTAGGATATTGTTACATCATAATAGCCTAGAATAAGTGTGTTTTATGATTATAGATGTTGAGCATTTAGTATTAGCTTTATTTCCTTCATTATGACATTTAAGTGGAGGAATTGTGTAGTTAATTGCCTAGTTAAGTGTCTAGTCATTGTAAGCAGCCCCTTAGTCCTATAAAAGGAGGCTTGCACGAAATTTGTAGGGAACATATCATACATTTCAGAAGAAAAACGTTTTCCAACTTTGAGAGTGATTCTCTTGTTGATCTATCTTCACTTTCCACTCAACTCTTGTCCAAGTTTCTTGAGCAAGTTTAGTGAAATCCAAGATTATCTTCTCACTTGAAGAAGAAGGTGTTGGATCCATCTACACCCCCCATTTTGGCAACAAAGGCTTGCTTTGTCTTGAACTTTCAAAGTATCAAGAAGGAGGAGTCGCCAAGGCAAAACACCATCTTTACTTGAACAAAGATTCAAGAGGAGTTGGCGGCCATATCTATCAATTTCAAGCTTCCGCAATCTGATTTTCTTCATTTCCATCAAGTGTTCATCCTTTGTTAAGCTAGATCAAGTGTGAGGTGTTTTCGGCCTTATGGAAACACATCAATTGGTATCAGAGCCAATTGCTTGACAAGGAGAAGTTTTCTATCCCTTTTCTTTTCAATTCCGCAACTACATCTTTTTTTGATTTCATCTTGTGTTATCATCACCTATCTTATTTGTTCTTTCCATTTAATCTTGTTTTTCAATTGTTGTGCCATCTTTTCTATTCAATTCCATCATTGCATATAAAAAGACAAAAAAAGTTACTTACACAAGTGTTTGTGATTTGGCAGCAAGTATTTGAACGAAAAAAAAGAAGGATTTGGCACAACAAAAGCAAGGAAAGAACAAGTTTTGTGATTTCCAAAGCCGGGTCCCCTAGCCTTGTTCTTTCAAGTTGCGGAGTTGAATCTTCAAAACCGAGCCACTTGCAAATCAACCATTTGCAAAAAGTAACCATCATTTTCTTCAAAGGTTTGAAACTTTCTTGTGGTTTTAAAACTTGTTTTGAGCATCTTGTTCAAAAGTTTTGAGCTAGAAAGGTTGCTAGATCTTTATAAGAGAATTTTGGTGACTAAGAGTGGAAAAAGGCTTGAGTGTTACATTTTTGCCAAAGAGTGTAAACACGAGTGTGGAGTGAAACACTAAGGGAGTGTGGTGAGGTACAACTTTATTGTTTCATTGTGTAGGTACGAAAATGAGATGTTTTAAGAAATTTCAAGGATTTGATGACAATGAAGGTTATTGGTCATGGGAAAGTCAAATGGAGAATATTTTCTCCAAGGCACACAAAGCGCCCCGGATGCAATTTGTGACCGCCATGGAAAACTTGGGTGATGAACCTTATCAATGGGTTCTTGATGAGATCAAATATCGCAAAAGGAAAGGATATGAACCTATTGCAACATGGGAACATTTGAGGCGTCTTATGAGGAAAAGGTATGCACCTTCATATTCCACTTCTACACCTCAATCATCTTCCTACCTTTCTCAAAGTTCAAGCCCTCAAAGAAAACACTTTCCTACCCATCACCAACATAAGGCCTGTCCTACACAAAAGATTCCCACTTCCTATCATCTTTCAAATGACCACCCCTCACAAAAAGAATGTGACAGTGCATACAATTCTTTTCTAGCTTCTATTGAGACCATAAAGAGTTTGATGCAACAATCCATGGAGGAAAATAGAAGAATTTGTGAGGAAGAGAGAGAAAGAGAAGAAGAGAGAAAGAGAGAAAAAGAAAGAGTGATGGCCGAAACCAAAGAAAAAGAAAGAGAGATGGCCATGAGAGAAGAGAGTGACTTGAGTGCAATAAAAGAGAAAGATGAGAGAAAACAAGAGTGTGAGCCTAGCCAAAGTACTTGTTCTATCATGCTCAATGGAACATTTGGAGATGCACTTTCCATGGAAGAAGAAGAGCAACCACATCAAGAGGAAACCTCAATTTTGAGGGAGGGTAACTATTCTCTATACTCAAGTGATTTATTTGTTTCAAATGATTCTTTGAGTATTGACATGCTAGACGTTGCAAAATCTAGAACTATGCATGAAGTTATTCCCATGAATGATTTATGTTCTAGTTTTGGATTGGTTAAGTCTTCTCAAGAGCATGTTGTATATGTTGATCCTTATGCTTCATTGTTAATTCCAATGATTGATTGGAAAAGTTCTCTTAAGCATGCTTTGTTTTCATTATCTATTGTTGCTAGAACTAATAGCAAATTTTTTGCTAATTCTTGCCAAATAGTTGCTGCCCATGTTGGAAATGATATGAAAATTCTACCATTTATTGGGTCATATGCATATGGAGATGCTAAACAAGTTGAATATGAAAAATTTGTTGAAAAGAGATTTGGTAATGAATTTGGTCATGAATCATTCTTATGTGTTAAGATGAGAAACGCATGCAATTTGTTGTTGAATGAAACACTTGAAAGATCTATATTTGTGTTTGATCCAGGAGTATGTTTGAGTGAATTCATTTTGTTGATCAAGCATGAGATTGATTTCTTTTCAAGCATGTTGCTTAAAAATTGTGATGATCTTTCTTGTACAAGTTTCAATTTTAATTCACCATATGATGTTTTGATGGTAAGTGACTACAATGGTACCAATTCCCTGAATGAAAATTCCATGAAGATTGATTTATGTGCATACTTGGAAAATGCATTAAGCATGTGTTTTGGGATAATAAGTCATATTGGGACCATCTTTGCAATTGTGTTCAATATTTTTACTTCTATCCATAAAATCGCTAACGTGGTCACCGAGAAAGGCCTAATATCTTTTTGTAGATTTAAAGGTTTCATGTTTGAAGTTGTGAGCCTATTCCATCAAGAAGTGCTCATTGATGAAAAATTACTTCGAACACTTTCAAGTCACAAGCCCCTTGAGAATTTCAAGAGGGCTACCAAGGGAAGTAATTCATTTCTTGAACTCTTCATAGCTTTAATCTATGTTGGGTTTGCATCATCTAACTTCGAGTATATTTCTTTTATAGAACAATATGATTCGAGGATGAATCATTTTCAAGGGGAGGGAATGATGTGAATCGCCAAGTGATTCAATTGATCACTTGATAAGGCTTAAGAACCCAAGAGCTCGAATGCCTAAACTTAAGGAGCAATATGGAGAATTACAAGAAGATGAAGGAAAGGCAGTTTATGCCTTCAACTTGGGCCAATCTTATGCCCAAGAAGATGCCCAACTCATCACCATCAACATTTGGGCTCATATCATCGCTCATGACCAATATTGTGATCTGAGCCTAAGCCAAGTCAAGGCCCATGCCTTCAACTCTTGGCCCAAGGTCACTCACAACACCTTGGTCCAAGACATGTCCAAATTGGCCCATCCCAATGCCAAGGAGGACAATTCTCAAGGGTGTTCTACACTTGAAGGGTACCCTCCATTCCTAGGGTATTCCACACCCAACGGGAGCCCTCCAATTCATGTCCACCAACCAAATGTTCAACATGCTTCAAATGACTTCTTGGTGAACTCTTCAAAGTGCCCTATAATCGTAGGGTACCCTACAAATGAAGGGTACCCCTGCCCTACACAAGACCAAGGTGCCCTACATGTTCTACCAGCACTAAAGGCCACTTATATGGGAAGACCAAGTCTTGATGGTGTCCAAACATCCATTAACAACATAAATGGAGTTCTAGACGTTGGTCATCAATGCCCCATCATAAATGGCGTCCAAACATTTAAGGAGTTAGCCGTTGGAGCATTATTAGCTCATAAATGGGTTAATTGCACTCTAAATGCTTTTCAACCTGATTTCTTTTGATGTCTAGAGATATAAACAGCCAAGAAGGAGCCATGAAGATGATAGAGACGTTGAGCATTAATGCTGGACATAAATGAGAGGCTGCTCATTAAGAATATAGCCGTTGGAGCCTTAATTGGCCTCTAAATGGGTTATTTCTTCTCCAAAGCCTCTAAAATCAAATGGACATGTTTATTTCGGTTTCTAATAGCCTTGAGGAGGTAAGAGACATTGGAATTTAATGGTGGAGCCGTTGGAGCTTTATTGGAGGCTTTATGGAGCATTTGGAGCCATAATGAGGTGTTTTAAAGGCTTGTTTTGCCTTAAACTCATTCCATCCGAATTCTTTTCTTTTCCTAGGATATTGTTACATCATAATAGCCTAGAATAAGTGTGTTTTATGATTATAGACGTTGAGCATTTAGTATTAGCTTTATTTCCTTCATTATGACATTTAAGTGGAGGAATTGTGTAGTTAATTGCCTAGTTAAGTGTCTAGTCAATGTAAGCAGCCCCTTAGTCCTATAAAAGGAGGCTTGCACGGAATTTGTAGAACACATATCATACATTTCAGAAGAAAAACGTTTTCCAACTTTGAGAGTGATTCTCTTGTTGATCTATCTTCACTTTCCACTCAACTCTTGTCCAAGTTTCTTGAGCAAGTTTAGTGAAATCCAAGATTGTCTTCTCACTTGAAGAAGAAGGTGTTGGATCCATCTACACCCCCCATTTTGGCAACAAAGGCTTGCTTTGTCTTGAACTTTCAAAGTATCAAGAAGGAGGAGTCGCCAAGGCAAAACACCATCTTTACTTGAACAAAGATTCAAGAGGAGTTGGCGGCCATATCTATCAATTTCAAGCTTCGTAATCTGATTTTCTTCATTTCCATCAAGTGTTCATCCTTTGTTAAGCTAGATCAAGTGTCAGGTGTTTCCGGCCTTATGGAAACACATCAAAAGTCAAAAAAAAAAAAGAAGAAGAAGAAGAAGAAGAAAGCGATTGCGGTTTTGCGAAAGTCGCAAAATCCCAGTTTTATTCAAAAACCGCAACGTGCCAAGATTTATACGCTCAAGAGAGTGAGGTTGTAGTTGAAAGGTGAAGAGAAGTGGTGTATAAGGCTTGGTTGTAAAAAGCGTAGAAGAAATCGGATCTGTGTTATTATTGTTCTTGGTGTTCATATGAATGTTCATATCTGTTCATTCCACAACTCATATGAACAGTGACCTTGATCTAATTTCGATTTCAAATTTGAGCCAAAAGTGTTTGTGCGCCAAAACCTCATTTCTAACCCTCTTATATATCTCATTGCAAACCCCCTCCATTTTAACCTAGCTTGCTTCAAGTAACTAGTACTTCTTACTTAAAGATTTTTGCATGCTATTGGTTATCTTGTGATATTCATTATCGGGTTTTGGCCTTGGAAAGAGCAAGCTCTGAGAGCTAAGCAAGAGGAAAGAAAGAAAGCCGAGTGTGACCCCTCGCGAAAGGGCATACCCCTTCGCGGCAGGAGAGAACCCCAAACACGTGAGGACATTGAGCGGACGCAGTTTATTGTTAAAATGTGCAGGAGACCCCATGGTAGATAACTATTTCTATGGGGTTGATCTATCGATGGGCGATACCGGCTTGGAAAAGACTTATGGCATTGGATGGAGAAGTTGGAGTACCACTGTGCTCCCACTTCGTGGTGAAAAATGTTGAGCCAAGCCATAAGACGCCTAAAAGGAGAGGCCAAGGAATGGTGTCGCCGAGAGTTCTCTGACAGAACGGTCCGCTGAAACCCCATCCAGTCTTGGAGTGAGTTGAAGAGGTTGCCGTGGCGACGATATGGACTCTGTCAAGAAGAGCCACCCTCCATACTACCCCAGGCGAGGGCCCCATGCGCCTGCACCCAAGACCCAAACAGCTCCGCCACCATACTCCACTCGACGGGTCTTCGCCTCGGGCGAACCAACTTCCTTCCAGAGAGGAGGCGAGGACCCCATCGCCACAAACCCCCTTGGTTGGGCCGCGCACCCCACCGCCCAATACTTGTGCAGCCCATACCTACACCACAAATCCCAACCCTCACCAAAATCCAAAAGAAGAGACTCTCGCCCAAGAGATTAGAAGGCTCAAGGATGAGTACTTAGAATATGAGCGGGCGAGAGAGAAAAGGAAAGAGAGAAGAAAAGAAAGGGCTCTCCAAAGCCAAATGAGTGAAAAGAAAGACTCACCCGGCCTTCTACCATACCCCAAGAAGAACTAATCGTTTCATCTTCTCAAACTTGTTGTTCTTCTTTGGGCATGTGCAGAAGAAGAAGAAGCGCGGCGCGCGAAGAGTTGAAGAAAGCGAAGGCGCTTTGGAAGAAAACAGAGCTCATGCGGGAGCCCCAACTAAACCCGTACTTGAGGACGAAGCCACACCGTTGTTGAAGGAGAAGAAGATGATATGCGAAGCAGTCTACGTCTCCCTAACTTGGGAGAAGGTAACTTGTCTCTTCCTTCCGGTAGCACGAGTATACGCAAGAGTGCGAATCTGTGGTTTCCTTGAGTCTCGCATGCTACGAACAGGGGTGATGGATCAGACATTGGTTCGACACCTCACCCATTGTTCGAATATATACACGGGACCCCCCCAGATGCCATGTTTGACATGCTTAGAGTGCATGCGTTAAGGAAAGACCCCTTTGTTCCACGAGAGACATCCATGCCTTTCCTTAACAAACATGAGCATCTTAAAATAAATCGAGCTGAAACCATGTTAGTGGTTGAGGTGGAGAGAGAGAGCGACTGTTCATCTCTCAACCTCTTGCTTATGCTAATGCTAGTCTCTGCGCATTGCAGTCCGAAGTTCTTTCTACGACTAGCTTAGTTTCTTCTTCTTTGTCTCGGGAAGCACATATGCATGTGCTTGGCGAAGGTAAAGCTTCCTTGACCCCCACCCCAGTTCCATGAGCAGAGGACTAAAGTCTTTGGACCGCATGCTTTCCATGAGTAAAAAAAACTTGTTAAATGTCTACAATACTCTAGGAAGCAAGTCATGAATTTTTATAGACTTGTTCATGATCACGATGCATCTAGGAGTTGTCATGCTCATGCATACATATGCATCCCCACCGCGATGCCCCCCCCCGGGCTCCGGTTCGGGGGCGTTCACTAACCGCTAATGCGCTCCAACGTTTGTTGTGCTTGTTGTCAAGTGTGGGAAAAATTTGTTCCCTTAAGATTCGAGGACGAATCTTTTTAAGAGGGAGGAATGATGTGATCACGGGATCCCCAAGCAACAACAAGATGTCCCGAGACGAAGAGGCGGTCGAGTGAAGCTCGGAGCGAACCCTTGGCGAGTGGGTTCAGAGGCCCTGGCGGCCTAATCCGATGGTCTGGAATAACCCCAGACATGGAAAGGGCAATGCCTTCACGCGAGGACCCTAAAAGAGGCCTCAAGGCGTAGGAGAGGCTTCTGTGCAAAAGGCATCCAGGCGAAGGCAAGCCACTTTGGCAAAGCCGTCCCTGTGAAGTCTCAAGGCGAAGGATGAACTGCATCATGCTAAGGCATCCAGAACACTGGCGAAGCCCCCAGGCGGAGCCATTGCTGCGAAGCCCCGAGGCGAGGGCTAGGCTTCCCCAACAAGGGAGTTCTGGCGATGGCCAAACCTTCAGGCGAAGCCATCTCCATAACCCTCCCCTTTGCGAAGCCCTCATGCAACAATGTCCACGAGAAGTCTTTAAGATACGGACGGTACTTCCTTGCGAAGCTTCCAGGCGAAGGCAAAGCCCTTGGCGACGTCATCCCAGCCAGCCTCCTGGTAAAGGCCACGTCCACAACAAGAAGACTTCCGATTCGACGCTAAGGGATATTCTTCGCGGAGCCTCCAAGCGAAGGCGGAGCCTTCGTTGCAAGTCTCAAAGGGAAAGGCGAGGCCACTAGGCGAAGCCTCCTTTGAGAAAGTTTGCCAACAAAGGCGAGGCCTTCCGAGCCGGGTCTCCCATCAGCAGAGCCCTAAAGCAGAGCCACCTCGGCTTATCCAAATGGCCAACCACTCCCGACCATTCTCGGCCCCTCCCGCCTTATACGCCGACACTTGGGAGCGAACTTTTGACCTTTTTATCTTTTAAATGACATGCATGCAAAAGTACTTGTACACTTTATGGCATGCATGCGTCTTTTGTAAGAGGTCTGTTCCCTTCCTTCCTATAAAAGGAAAGACAGACTCCCAGAATAGGTAGAACATATGTAAAGCTTAAGAAGGACAATTCCTTAAGCCCGGTTCTCACCCCCTTGCTATATTCCGCCATCCCCCTTGATTGATTGTTTATCATCAAGTTTAATATCTAGTATTGCTTAATCTCGTAGTTAAGAGGTGCTAGATCTTCCATACTCCCCATGCTTATCGCAGATATTGCCCAACCTCGTAGTTGGGAGGTGTCTGGGGCCGTCTCTATCCTTCTTTGTTCAATCGACTCCACCGAGCTAGATCTGCGCTTCCGTACGATCTCGTGGATTCGCGTCAAGCGTACCCGTGATCGTATCAAGTGGTATATCGTATCAAGTGGTATCGAGCGATCGCTTGCTGGAGTTGTTGTGATTTCTTCAAGGTTAAACCCTTTAAATTCTACTTGAAGAAAGATTTATCTTTGCCTTTTCAAACCGTGTTATACTCTGTTCGCTTATCTGTTTCCCTTCCCATATCCGCTTTTCGTTTCGGTTTATCTGTTGTGTTGATTCGGTGTTAGGAGTTGTTGTTGTGTTAGCAACTTCATAAATCAAAAAGTCAAAAAAAAAAAGAAGAAGAAGAAGAAGAAAAGAAAGCAGTTGCGGTTTTGCGAAAGTCGCAAAATCCCAGTTTTATTCAAAACCGCAACGTGCCAAGATTTATACGCTCAAGAGAGTGAGGTTGTAGTTGAAAAGTGAAGAGAAGTGGTGTATAAGGCTTGGTTGTAAAAAGCGTAGAAGAAATCGGATCTGTGTTATTATTGTTCTTGGTGTTCATATGAATGTTCATATCTGTTCATTCCACAACTCATATGAACAGTGACCTTGATCTAATTTCGATTTCAAATTTGAGCCAAAAGTGTTTGTGCGCCAAAACCTCATTTCTAACCCTCTTATATATCTGTTGCCGAAACCCCCCCTCCATTTTAACCTAGCTTGCTTCAAGTAACTAGTACTTCTTACTTAAAGATTTTTGCATGCTATTGGTTATCTTGTGATATTCATTATCGGGTTTTGGCCTTGGAAAGAGCAAGCTCTGAGAGCTAAGCAAGAGGAAAGAAAGAAAGCCGAGTGTGACCCCTCGCGAAAGGGCAGACCCCTTCGCGGCAGGAGAGAACCCCAAACACGTGAGGAGTTTGAGCGGACTAATTTTATTGTTTAAATGTGCATTAGACCCCATGGTAGATTAATATTTCTATGGGGTTGATCTATCGATGGGCGATACCGGCTTGGAAAAGACTTATGGCATTGGATGGAGAAGTTGGAGTACCACTTCTGGTGCTCCCCACTTCGTGGTGAAAAAATGTTGAGCCAAGCCATAAGACGCCTAAAAGGAGAGGCCAAGGAATGGTGTCGCCGAGAGTTCTCTGACAGAGAACGGTCCGCTGAAACCCCCATCCAGTCTTGGAGTGAGTTGAAGAGGTTGTTGTGGCGACGATATGGACTCTGTCAAGAAGAGCCACCCTCCATACTACCCCGTGCGAGGGCCCCCATGCGCCCGCACCCAAGTACCCAGTCGAGCTCCGCCACCATACTCCACTCGACGGGTCTTCGCCTCGGGCGAACCAACTACCTCCCAGGAGAGGAGGCGAGGACCCCCATCGCCACAAAACCCCTTGTTTGGGCCGTGCACCCCACCGCCCAATACTTGTGCAGCCCATACCTACACCACAAATCCCAACCCTCACCAAAATCCAAAAGAAGAGACTCTCGCCCAAGAGATTAGAAGGCTCAAGGATGAGTACTTAGAATATGAGCGGGCGAGAGAGAAAAGGAAAGAGAGAAGAAAAGAAAGGGCTCTCCAAAGCCAAATGAGTGAAAAGAAAGACTCACCCGGGCCTTCTACCATACCCCAAGAAGAACTAATCGTTTCATCTTCTCAAACTTGTTGTTCTTCTTTGGCTGTGCAGGAAGAAGAAGAAGCCGCGGCGCGCTAAGAGTTGAAGAATGCGAAGGCGCTTTGGAAGGAGGCATAGCTCATGCGGGAGTCACAACTAAACCCGTACTTGAGGACGAAGCCACACCGTTGCTTAAGGAGTAGAAGATGATATGCGAAGCATGTATACGTCTCCCTAACTTGGGAGAAGGTAACTTGTCTCTTCCTTCCAAAGAGCACAGTATGCGCAAGAGTGCGAATCTGTGGTTTCCTCGAGTCTGCATGCTACGAACAGGGGTGATGGATCAGACATTGGTTCGACACCTCACCCATTGTTCGAATATATACACGGGACCCCCCAGATGCCATGTTTGACATGCTTAGAATGCATGCGTTAAGGAAAGACCCCTTTGTTCCACGAGAGACATCCATGCCTTTCCTTAACAAACATGAGCATCTTAAAATAAATCGAGCTGAAACCATGTTAATGGTTGAGGTGGAGAGAGAGAGCGACTGTTCATCTCTCAACCTCTTGCTTATGCTAATGCTAGTCTCTGCGCATTGCAGTCAAGTTCTTTCTACGACTAGCTTAGTTTCTTCTTCTTTGTCTCGGGAAGCACATATGCATGTGCTTGGCGAAGGTAAAGCTTCCCTTGACCCCCCACCCCAGTTCCATGAGCAGAGGTCTAAAGTCTTTGGACCGCATGCTTTCCTTGAGTATAAAAATCTTGTTAAATGTCTACAATACTCTAGGAAGCATGTCATGAATTTTTATAGACTTATGTTCATGATCACGATGCATATAGGAGTTGTCATGCTCATGCATACATATGCATCCCCACCGCGACCCCCCCAGTCTCCGGTTAAGTTTCGTTTACTAACCTCTAATGCTCTCCAAAGTTTGTTGTGCTTGTTTTCAATTGTAGGAAAAAATTTCTTCCCTTAAGATTCGAGGACGAATCTTTTTAAGAGGGAGGGAATGATGTGATCACGGGATCCCCAAGCAACAACAAGATGTCCCAGCACGAAGAGGCGGTCGAGTGAAGCTCGGAGCAAACCCTTGGCGAGTGGGTTCGAGAGGCCCCGGCGGCCTAATCCGATGGTCCGGAATAACCCCGAGACATGGAAAGGGCAATGCCTTCACGCGAGGACCCTAAAAGAGGCCTCAAGGCGTAGGAGAGGCTTCGTGCAAAAGGCATCCAGGCGAAGGCAAGCCACTTTGGCAAAGCCGTCCTGTGAAGTCTCAAGGCGAAGGATGAACTGCATCATGCTAAGGCATCCAGAACACTGGCGAAGCCCCCAGGCGGAGCCATTGCTGCGAAGCCCCGAGGCGAGGGCTAGGCTTCCCCAACAAGGGAGTTCTGGCGATGGCCAAACCTTCAGGCGAAGCCATCTCCATAACCCTCCCCTTTGCGAAGCCCTCATGCAACAATGTCCACGAGAAGTCTTTAAGATACGGACGGTACTTCCTTGCGAAGCTTCTGGCGAAGGCAAAGCCCTGGCGACGTCATCCCAGCCAATCTCTGGTAAAGGCCACGTCCACAACAAGAAGACGTCCAGTTCAGACGCTAAGGGATATTCTACTGCGGAGCCTCCAAAAGAAGGCGGAGCCTGCGTTGCAAGTCTCAAAGTGAAAGGCGAGGCAACTAGGCGAAGCCTGCTTTGAGAAAGTTTGCCAACTCACGCGAGGCCTTCCGAGCCGGGTCTCCCATCAGCGAGCCCTAAAGCGAGCCACCTCGGCTTATCCAGTCGGCCAACCACTCCCGACCATTCGGCCCCTCCCGCCTTATACGCCGACACTTGGGAGCGAACTTTTGACCTTTTTATCTTTTAAATGAGACATGCATGCAAAAGTCTTGTACACTTTATGGCATGCATGCGTCTTTTGTAAGAGGCTGTTCCCTTCCTTCCTATAAAAGGAAAGACAGACTCCCAGAATAGGTAGAACATATGTAAAGCTTAAGAAGGACAATTGTTTAAGCCCGGTTCTCACCCCCCTGCTATATTCCGCCATCCCCCTTGATTGATTGTTTATCATCAAGTTTAATATCTAGTATTGCTTAATCTCGTAGTTAAGAGGTGCTAGATCTTCCATATTCCCCAGGCTTATCGCAGATATTGCCCAACCTCGTAGTTGGGAGGTGTCTGTGGCCGTCTCTATCCTTCTTTGTTCAATCGACTCCACCGAGCTAGATCTGCGCTTCCGTACGATCTCGTGGATTCGCGTCAAGCGTACCCGTGATCGTATCGAGAGCCCGCGAGAAAACAAGAGTGCCTTCCTCCCCTGGCCAAAGAGAGGGATTTTAAAAGAGCGTTCCTTGGAAACAGGATCTGCTTTCTCCTGATTCCCAATCATTGCATGCTAACGCTTGACAACGTGTCTTCTCTTCCTTTCTATGTGCAGGAAGTCCTGAAAGAATTCGACAAAGTGTTCGAGGTGGAGTGCGATGCCAGTGGTATAGGCATCGGCGCTGTCTTGCACCAAGAAGGCCGTCCCATCGCCTTTTTTAGTGAAAAGTTGAGTGGAGCCACCCTGAATTACTCCACATATGATAAAGAGCTATACGCTCTTGTGCGATCCTTACAAGTATAAAAAGGGCGTGGATCCAGTATTATCATGACGCCTAGAGGAATTTGGTAATCCATTTTGGATCAAGCGTGTTAAAGGAAGCCAAAGAGGCTACTATGTTTTTGATGGTTTTCTGTTTAAGTTGAAAAGGTTGTGCGTTCCCGGAGGGTCAATGCGCGAAGTGATCATCAAGGAGGCACATGGAGGTGGTCTCATGGGACACTTCGGTGTCCAAAAGACGCTTGAGGCCGTTAAGGAGAACTTCTTCTGGCCCGGCATGAAGAAGGATGTCACCAAAGCTTGCGCCAGATGTGTCACATGCCACCAAGCCAAGTTGACTCTCCAACCGAAAGGGAAGTACACTCCTCTTCCTACACCTTCTATTCCTTGGGTTGAAATAAGCATGGACTTTATAAGTGGTTTACCTAGGACATCGCATGGTCATGATGCTATATTTGTGGTAGTTGATAGGTTCTCCAAAATGGCCCATTTCATCCCATGTCATAAAACTGAAGATGCATCTCATGTGGCGGAATTGTTCTTTAATAACATCGTTAAATATCATGGCCTCCCGCGATCCATTGTTAGCGATAGAGATTCGAGATTCCTAAGCCATTTTTGGCGAACCCTTTGGTCTAGGCTAGGCACCAGTCTAATGTACTCCACATCCAGTCACCCTCAAACAGACGGCCAAACCGAAGTGACTAATAGGACCCTCACCACTATCCTGCGCACCCTCCTTAGGAAAAATCTGAAAGAATGGGAAAAATGCTTGCCTCATGTAGAGTTTGCGTATAACCGAGCCTACCATTCCTCTACATCCCATAGTCCTTTTGAGGTTGTATATGGCTTCAACCCTTTAACCCCTTTGGACTTAATCGCATTAGACTACACTGAACAGGTGGACGTAGATGGGAAAGAAAAAGCCCGACGCATGAAGGACTTGCATGCTAAGATTCACAAACAACTTGAGAAAATTAATGAGTCTTACGCAAGCGAGTTAATAAGGGCGAGAAAATTTAGGAGTTTTCAAGTCGGGGATTGGGTATGGTTACATTTAAGAAAAGATCGATTTCCCAGGCTAGGAAAAGCAAAGCGGCGCCAAGAGGCGATGGCCCCTTTCAAATCACTAAAAATAGGAGAAAATGCTTATGTACTTGACTTACCTTGCGATGGCTCTTATAATGTACATGCAACTTTTAACGTTTGTGATTTAGCTCCCTTTGAAGGACAAGCGAGATTTTAAGAATCCGCAGACGGATTCTCTCGAAGATTGAGAGTATGATGAGGACATCGCCCCAAAAGACCCTCGGGTTCCGGATGAACCACAACCTCAAGCGCGCGCGACCCCTGGTCCGTTCCCAGGCCTTGGCGGACCCATGACCAGGTCCCGGCTGAAACAAGTCCAAGCGAATCTTAATGCTTTCATGAGGCTCATGGCGCAGGACGATCGAGAGGAGTCTCGGGAAAAGGCCTTACAACTTCGCCAACTCGGTATCGCTACTGGACGAAGAGTGTGCGAAGCCCCTTAATGTTCTTGGCGAACCCATGCCCTATTGGCGAACCCTTGGCCTTTGGCGAAGTCAAGCCTCAACGGCGAACCCGTGGCTATTGGCGAGCCCATTGACCCTGGCGAACCCATAGTCCTTTTGGGCGAACTCAAGGCCATTTGCGAGGCCATGGCTCTTTGCGACCCCCATGGTCGTTGGCGAAGACCCTGTGCCTCATTTCCAGAAGCAAGCGAAGCCCAGTGTTCGCCAAGCAGAAATGGTCTCCATACGCAAGTCTGGCGAACCCTTCAACTTGTGCAGAGGCCCTCTTCTTCCCTTTTTCCGCCGAAAGCAATTCATGGGGAAATGGGAGCCGCATAGCAGTAGCCTACAATGTCACATCAGCTGCCACCTCTCATTTCGCCTACCATAGATCCAGGAAGTTGTTCCCTTGTCAAGGCATCCTTTATTATTTACTTCTTTCTTTCTCCTTCTATAAAAGGAGGCTGTAACCTAAGTATTAGGGAGAACTCATTTTGTAAGAACACATATTTGCGAAAGTACGCATATTGTTCTTCGTGGGTCTCAAATCTTGCTCCACCAATCCATTAGTGATCCATTGCAAGAGGATCCAATATAATACCTAGCATTGTTTGATCTCGTAGTCAAAAGGTTCTAGGTCCCATTTTCCTTCCCCAGGCAATTTCAAGGGCATTTACTCACCTCGTAGTGAGGATGTACCCTTGGCCGACTCTGTTTCCTTCGTGTTCTTCCTCTATTCTTCGTTCCCATTCTTTCGAAACCGCCTCCAACGAGCTAGATCCGAGTTAGTGATCACGTACCCCCGTGATCACATCACCCTTGGAGTCTTGAGCATAAGCGTTCTTGAAGAAGGGAGCAGCCCAGCCTTGAGCGCACGGACACTTGACAAAGGAGAAGGCTTCAGCCAAGGGCAACTCCGCGAAGGCATCCGGCGAAGGCATTCTAGCGAAGGCTCCTAGCGAAGGCCTTCCGCGAAACCTCCAGGCTTCGCCAGTTGGCCGACCAAACCTGACACAAGGTGTCCTTTCTCCGCCGATACTTGGACAGACAAACAACCACTTTGCACAAAAGACATCTGGACACTTTTAGGCTAGCCTTACCTTTTTACCTTTTTGGAAGCTTTTCACTCTGTAAGCGTGCAAAAGTACTTAATACTTTCTGCACGCATGTACATTCGAAATACTCCTTTACTTCTTCCATTTCACTTCACTATATAAGCCAAGTGGCAGTCACCATTGTAAGCTAGAACATATTATTGAATTTAAGCAATTCGGCTCAAACACTCCCGGGGACTCTTCCGGCTTGAGTGATCTCCATTCTTGCATTTCCACTTCCCCGGTGATCCAGGCAAGAGGATCCAAGCATAATATCTAGTATTGCTTGACCTTGTAGTCAAGAGGTGCTAGATCCCATCTCATTTCCCAGGCATTTTCAAGGGCATTGCCTCACCTCGTAGTGAGGAGGTTCCCTTGGCCGACTCTGTCTTCTTCGTGTTCTTCCTCTGTATCGTTCCCATCTTCTGGGAACCTGCCTCTACCAAGCTAGATCCGAGCTCGTGATCACTTACCCCCCTCCGTGATCACATCGGTTGTGGTGTTTTCAGATTTGTAGGGATGACTTCCTTGTGAATCCGAGGACGGATTCTTCTGAAGAGGGAGGGTATGATGTGGACATCAGCCCCATTTTTGAGATGAAGGGCAAACAGTCCTTCAAAGGGGAAGATGAACCCTTGGCGAAGGCTCGGATGAGGAGGATGCGACCCTCTAGTGCGCCGGCGAGGCCCCAAAGCAAAGCCACACTTGCTGGATCTCCAGGAGAGGACCCTGAACGCCTCCTCCAAGCTAAGGCCAAGTTCCAAGACGAGGCCGTGCTTGCGAAGTCCCATCGGCGAGCCCATGGCCCTTGGCGAACCCATGGTTCTTATGGCGAACCCATGGTCTCTGGCGAACCCATGGACCCTGGCGAACCCATGGTCCCTGGCGAACCCATGGTCCCTGGCAAACCCATGGTTCCTTTGCGAACCCATGGTTCCTCCCGCGAGCCCATGCCCCAACGGCGAAGGCCCTGCACCAGACTTCCAGATGCAAGCGAAGCCCCAGGTGTTCGCCAACCAGAAGAAGCCTCCATACGTAAGTCAGGCGAACCCTTCAACTTGTGCAGAGGCCCTTTTCTCCCATTTCCCGCCAAACTACAGTTTCTGGGGAAATGGACGCCGCCAGAGCAGGTAGCCTACAATGTCACATCATCTGCCACCTCTCATTTCGCCCACCATAAATCCAGGAAGATGGTTCCCATGTCAAGTCACTCATTATTTCCCTTTACCATTTTCCTTCTATATAAGGAAGCTTGTAACCATTGTAACCCTAGAACTCATATATTGTAAGAACACATATCCGCCGCGAATCGGCCATATTGTTCTTCTTGGGTCTCAAATCTTGCTCCATCAATCCTTTAGTGATCCATGCAAGAGGATCCAATATAATACCTAGCATTGTTTGATCTAGTAATCAAAAGGTTCTAGGTTCCATTTCCTTTCCCAGGCATTTTCAAGGGCATTGCCTCACCTCGTAGTGAGGAGGTTCCCTTGGCCGACTTTGTGTTCTTCGTTTCCTCCTCTATTTTCGTTTCCACTTCACCGGAAACCGCCTCCATCGAGCTAGATCCGATCCCGTGACCATACTAACCCGGTGTGATCACATCAACAAGCCACCCTCACGGCCGCCCAACTCCTTCTACGAGAGTAGACCATGGTGTTGGCGTTACGGATAGTGACGATCGGGAGTATTATGCGGAGCCACCGCCAAAACCAACAAAAGAAGGGTCTTTCCCGATAGAGCTCAAGCCGAGCTTATCTCGAAAGGGATCTTGAAGAAGAAGAAGAAGCAGAGCGAGGACGTGTGCATCGAGGTTTCAACCGAAACGTTGGAGGGAGAGCACAAGCTCAAGATCAACAAGCCCTCGCCAATTTGAAGCTTCAGATACCACAATTCTACGACTCCAGTGATCCGGAAGAATATTTCATGTGGATGGCCAAAACTGAGCGAATCATTGACATGATGGGATACAATGATGCGACGGCCTTAAAGCTTGTCATCATTGAGTTTCACGACTACGCCCTCACTTGGTGGGAGCAAGAGCACTATGAGAAGGCGAGGGCCCATGGTCATCCCATCGCCACTTGGGAAGATCTTAAGCGGGCCATGAAAATTCAGTTTGTGCCAAGCTACTACGACAGAGATTGTGCCCGGAGGTTGCAACGCCTTGTTCAAGGTCATCGCGGTGTGGAAGAATACCAAAAAGACCTTGAGCGGCGTTGATGAGGGCCAATGTCAAGGAGGACGAAGAAGCCAAGTTGGCCAGATTCTTATATGGCTTGAGAGAGGACATCGCCAAAACCGTTGAGATGTGTGACTATCGGGATTACCAAGATCTGGTGCACAAGGCTATTCGAGTGGAAAAGCAACTAAAGAAGGGGAACTTCTATCATCCCGCCCATACACCCATCAGGGGCTCAGGAAGCAAGACACCCCCAATGTGATCACGGGGGTAAGTGATCACGCGTTCGGATCTAGCTTGAAGGAGGCGGTTTCAGCAAGAATGGAAACGAAGAACAGAGGAAGAACAAGGAAACAAAGTCGGCCAAGGGAACCTCCGCACTACGAGGTGAGGCAATGCCCTTGAAAACGCCTGGGGAAGGAGATGGAACCGAGAACCTCCTCACTACGAGGTGAGGCAATGCAAGGTATTATATTGGATCCTCTTGCAATGGATCACTATGATTGGCGAAGCAAGATTTGAGAAGGAGATGGAACCGAGAACCTCCTCACTACGAGGTGAGGCAATGCAAGGTATTATATTGGATCCTCTTGCAATGGATCACTATGATTGGCGAAGCAAGATTTGAGAAGGAGATGGAACCGAGAACCTCCTCACTACGAGGTGAGGCAATGCAAGGTATTATATTGGATCCTCTTGCAATGGATCACTATGATTGGCGAAGCAAGATTTGAGAACCCATAAAGGGCTTGAGGAATTTTCCTTCTCAAGCTTTTCTTTAAAATTGGTTCTGTCTATTCTAGGAGTCTGTTGTCCCTTTTATAGAGAAGGGAAAGGGAACAGACTCTTACATATACGCATGCATGCCATAAAGCGTACAGTGCTTTTGCATGCATGTTATCTAAAAAGGTGAAAAAGGTCAAAGCTAAGTAATATAATACTCCCAAGTGTCAGCGTGAAAGGAGGGAGTGTTCCTGATGGGACGGGAGTGGTTGGGAGTGGTCGGCTGAATTATTGGAAGTGCCTTCGCCAAAGTGCCTTCGCCAAAGTGCCTCCGCCAAAGTGCCTCCGCCAAAGTGCCTCCGCCAAAATGCCTTCGCCAAAGTGGAACTTCACTGTTTTCGAATAACTTGAGCTCTGGAACTCCGATTGAGGTGATTCAAAAGCCATTTTTCTCCTCTTGAAAAGGGCTTCAATATGAAATCCATTGCTCCAGCTCTTGATGAGTACAGATCCGCTTCACTTCTCCAAAAGAAAGCCCGGAGTGGATTCGAGGCCCCTCAGGATCATATCATTCTCTCCCTCTTCAAAAGTATTCGTCCTCGAATCCAAGGTGAGAGTTCCTCCCGGTACAACAAAATTAAAATTACATAATAACATTCATAGATACGGGGCGACAAGGAAGGAGTTGTAAAGGTTGAGCACCAAGCACCTCTCAACTACGAGGTTGAGCAATACTGGGTATTTGCTCACAGAAATGCCGGACTCCGTCTTTGAACACCGTGCACCTCCCAACTACGAGGTTGGGCAATACAAGGTATAACTTCTCAAACGGACACCGTCTCCTCTGCTTCTTCACAGCTCCGGGAAAAGAAATCACAGGGGCAACCAAGGCACAGAGGCGGACTTGCTAAGTTTGAGCAGAACGGGTTGATGCCTTCTCTTCTGCTTCTTAACAATCCGGGAAAAGAAAATACAGAGGCAACGAAGTCGGAACTTACCGAGGAGGAGAAGAAGTGGACTTTCTGTTCTTCAACTTCTCGATGGTTCCGTGGAGAGAAGAAAACACAAACGAACTCCCTCAAGCAGCATGGCTCTGATACCAATTGATGTGATCACGGTGGGGGTACGTGATCACTAACTCGGATCTAGCTTGAAGGAGGCAGTTTCCAGCAAGAATGGAAACGAAGAACAGAGGAAGAACAAGGAAACAAAGTCGGCCAAGGGAACCTCCGCACTACGAGGTGAGGCAATGCCCTTGAAAACGCATGGGAAGGAGATGGAACCGAGAACCTCCTCACTACGAGGTGAGGCAATGCAAGGTATTATATTGGATCCTCTTGCAATGGATCACTATGATTGGCGAAGCAAGATTTGAGAAGGAGATGGAACCGAGAACCTCCTCACTACGAGGTGAGGCAATGCAAGGTATTATATTGGATCCTCTTGCAATGGATCACTATGATTGGCGAAGCAAGATTTGAGAAGGAGATGGAACCGAGAACCTCCTCACTACGAGGTGAGGCAATGCAAGGTATTATATTGGATCCTCTTGCAATGGATCACTATGATTGGCGAAGCAAGATTTGAGAACCCATAAAGGGCTTGAGGAATTTTCCTTCTCAAGCTTTTCTTTAAAATTGGTTCTGTCTATTCTAGGAGTCTGCTGTTCCTTTTATAGAGAAGGGAAAGGGAGCAGACTCTTACATATACGCATGCATGCCATAAAGCGTACAGTGCTTTTGCATGCATGTTATCTAAAAAGGTGAAAAAGGTCAAAGCTAAGTAATATAATACTCCCAAGTGTCAGAGTGAAAGGAGGGAGTGGTCCTGATGGGACGGGAGTGGTTGGGAGTGGTCGGCTGAATTATTGGAAGTGCCTTCGCCAAAGTGCCTCCGCCAAAGTGCCTCCGCCAAAGTGCCTCCGCCAAAATGCCTCCGCCAAAATGCCTTCGCCAAAGTGGAACTTCACTGTTTTCTGAATAACTTGAGCTCTGGAACTCCGATTGAGGTGTTTCAAAAGCCATTTTTCTCCTCTTGAAAAGGGCTTCAATATGAAATCCATTGCTCCAGCTCTTGATGAGTACAGATCCGCTTCACTTCTCCAAAAGAAAGCCCGGAGTGATTTGAGGCCCCTCGATCATCATATCAGAAGGACCATTTGTAGGGTTCCCTACGATTGTAGGGTTATCTAGTGAAGAGTTCAGGAAGAAGTCCCTTTGAAGTATGTGAACCACAAGGTTGGTGGACAGTGAAGCGGAGGGCTCCGTTGGGTGAGGAGTACCTAGGAATGGATGGGTACCCTTCTTAGTGTACCAAGGGTGATACGATCACGGGTACGCTTGACGCGAATCCACGAGATCGTACGGAAGCACAGATCTAGCTCGGTGGAGTCGATTGAACAAAGAAGGATAGAGACGGCCACAGACACCTCCCAACTACGAGGTTGGGCAATATCTGCGATAAGCCTGGGGAGTATGGAAGATCTAGCACCTCTTAACTACGAGATTAAGCAATACTAGATATTAAACTTGATGATATTAATCTATCAAGGGGATGGCGGAAAATAGCAGGGGGTGAGAACCGGGCTTAAGGAATTGTCCTTCTTAAGCTTTACATATGTTCTACCTATTCTAGGAGTCTGTCTTTCCTTTTATAGGGAAGGAAGGGAACAGACCTCTTACAAAAGACGCATGCATGCCATAAAGTGTACAGTACTTTTGCATGCATGTCAGCGAAAAGATAAAAAGGTCAAAAGTTCGCTCCCAAGTGTCGGCGTATAAGGCGGGAGGGGCCGAGAATGGTCGGGAGTGGTTGGCCGACTGGATAAGCTGAGGTGGCTCTGCTTTAGGGCTCTGCTGATGGGAGACCCGGCTCGGAAGGCCTCGCCTTTGTTGGCAAACTTTCTCAAAGGAGGCTTCGCCTAGTGGCCTCGCCTTTCCCTTTGAGACTTGCAACGAAGGCTCCGCCTTCGCTTGGAGGCTCCGCAGAAGAATATCCCTTAGCGTCAACTGGAAGTCTTCTTGTTGTGGACGTGGCCTTTACCAGAGAGGGCTGGGATGACGTCGCCCAAGGGCTTTGCCTTCGCCGGGAAGCTTCGCCAGAAGTACCGTCCGTATCTTAAAGACTTCTCGTGGACATTGTTGCATGAGGGCTTCGCAAAGGGGAGGGTTATGGAGATGGCTTCGCTGAAGGATTGGCCATCGCGAGAACTCCCTTGTTGGGAAGCCTAGCCCTCGCCTCGGGGCTTCGCGATAATGGCTCCGCCCGGGGCTTCGCCGGTGTTCAGATGCCTTAGCACGATGCAGTTCATCCTTCGCCTTGAGACTTCACGAGGACGGCTTTGCCAAAGTGGCTTGCCTTCGCTGGATGCCTGTTTGCACGAAGCCTCTCCTACGCCTTGAGGCCTCTTTTAGGGTCCTCGCGTGAAGGCATTGCCCTTTCCATGTCCTGGGGTTATTCCGGACCATCGGATTAGGCCGCCGGGGCCTCTGAACCCACTCGCCAAGGGTTTGCTCGAGCTTCACTCATTGCCTCTTTGTGCAGGTCATCTTGTTGTTGCTTGGGGATCCCGTGATCACATCATTCCCTCCCTCTTAAAAAGATTCGTCCTCGAATCTTAAGGGAAGAAATTTTTCCTACAATTGAAAACAAGCACAACAAACTTTGGAGAGCATTAGAGGTTAGTAAACGAAACTTAACCGGAGACTGGGGGGGTCGCGGTGGCGATGCATATGTATGCATGAGCATGACAACTCCTATATGCATCGTGATCATGAACAGAAGTTTATAAAAATTCATGACATGCTTCCTATAGTCTTGTAGACATTGCACAAGAACTTTATACACACGGAAAGCATGCGGACCACAGACTTTCGACCTCGGCTCATGGAACTGGGGTGGGGGGTCAAGGGAAGCTTTACCTTCGCCAAGCACATGGATATGTGCTTCCCGAGACCAAGAAGAAAATACTGAGCTAGTCGTAGAAAGAACGTCGGACTGCAACGCGCAGAGACTAGCATTAGCATATGCAAGAGGTTGAGAGATGAGCAGGTCGCTCTCTCTCTCCACCTCAACCATTAACATGGTTTCAGCTCGATTTATTTTAAGATGCTCATGTTTGTTAAGGAAAGGCATGGATGTCTCTCGTGGAACAAAGGGGTCTTTCCTTAACGCATGCATTCTAAGCATGTCAAACATGGCATCCAGGGGTCCGTGTATATATTCGAACAATGGGTGCGGTGTCGAACCAATGTCCGATCCATCACCCCTGTTCGTAGCATGCGGACTCAAGGAAACCACAGATTCGCACTCTTGCGTATACTGCGTGCTCTTTGGAAGGAAGAGACAAGTTACCTTCTCCCAAGTTAGGGAGACGTGGTCTGCTTCGCATATCATCTTCTTCTCCTTCAGAACGGTGTGGCTTCTTCCTCAAGTACGGGTTTAGTTGGGGCTCCCGCATGAGCTCTGCCTTCTTCCAAAGCGCCTTCGCTTTCTTCAACTCTTGCGCGCCCGCGCTTCTTCTTCTTCTGCACAGCCAAAGAAGAACAACAAGTTTGAGAAGATGAAACGATTAGTTCTTCTTGGGGTATGGTAGAAGGCCGGGTGAGTCTTTCTTTTCACTCATTTGGCTTTGGAGAGCTCTTTCTTTTCTTCTCTCTTTCCTTTTCTCTCTCGCCCGCTCATATTCTAAGTACTCATCTTTGAGCCTTCTAATCTCTTGGGCGAGAGTCTCTTCTTTGGATTTTGGTGAGGTTGGGATTTGTGGTGTAGGTATGGGCTGCGCAAGTATTGGGCGGTGGGGTGCGCGGCCCAACCAAGGGGGTTTGTGGCGATGGGGTCCTCGCCTCCTTTCTGGAAGGAAGTTGGTTCGCCCGAGGCGAAGACCCGTCGAGTGGAGTATGGTGGCGGAGCTGACTGGAGTCTTGGGTGCGGGGTGCATGGGGCCCTCGCACGGGAGGTAGTATGGAGGGTGGCTCTTCTTGACAGAGTCCATATCGTCGCCACAAAGCAACCTCTTCAACTCACTCCAAGGCTGGATGGGGGCTTGGCGGACCGTTCTCTGTCGAGAGAACTCTCGGCGACACCATTCCTTGGCCTCTCCTTTTAGGCGTCTTATGGCTTGGCTCAACATTTTTTCACCACGAAGTGGGGAGCACCAGAAGTGGTACTCCAACTTCTCCATCCAATGCCATAAGTCTTTTCCAAGCTGGTATCGCCCCACTGATAGATCAACCCCATAGAAATATTTATCTGCCATGGGGTCTCCTGCACATTTAAACAATAAAATTAGTCCGCTCAAACTCCTCACGTGTTTGGGGTTCTCTCCTGCCGCGAAGGGGTCTGCCCTTTCGCGAGGGGTCACACTCGGCTTTCTTTCTTTCCTCTTGCTTAGCTCTCAGAGCTTGCTCTTTCCAAGGCCAAAACCCGATAATGAATATCACAAGATAACCAATAGCATGCAAAAATCTTTAAGTAAGAAGTACTAGTTACTTGAAGCAAGCTAGGTTAAAATGGAGGGGGGGGTTTCGGCAACGGATATATAAGAGGGTTAGAAATGAGGTTTTGGCGCACAAACACTTTTGGCTCAAATTTGAAATCGAAATTAGATCAAGGTCACTGTTCATATGAGTTGTGGAATGAACAGATATGAACATTCATATGAACACCAAGAACAATAAGAACACAGATCCGATTTCTTCTACGCTTTTTTTTTTACAACCAAGCCTTATACACCACTTCTCTTCACTTTTCAACTACAACCTCACTCTTTTGAGCGTATAAATCTTGGCACGTTGCGGTTTTGAATAAAACTGAGATTTTGCGACTTTCGCAAAACCGCAACTGCTTTCTTTTTCTTCTTCTTCTTCTTCTTTTTTTTTTTTTTTTTTTGACTTTTTGATTTATGAAGTTGCTAACACAACAACAACTCCTAACACCGAATCAACACAACAGATAAACCGAAACGAAAGCGGATATGGGGGAATACAAAAAAACGAACAAAGTATAACACGGTTTGAAAAACGCAAAGATAAATCTTTCTTCAAGTAGAAGTTAAAGGAGTTTAACCTTGAAGAAATCACAACAACTCCGGCAAGCGATCGGCTCGATACCACTTGATACGATCACGGTACGCTTGACGCGAATCCACGAGATCGTGCGGAAGCGCAGATCTAGCTCGGTGGAGTCGATTGAACAAAGAAGGATAGAGACGGCCACAGACACCTCCCAACTACGAGGTTGGGCAATATCTGCGATAAGCACAGGGAGGATGGAAGATCTAGCACCTCTTAACTACGAGATTAAGCAATACTAGATATTAAACTTGATGATATTAATCTATCAAGGGGATGGCGGAAAATAGCAAGGGGGTGAGAACCGGGCTTAAGGAATTGTCCTTCTTAAGCTTTACATATGTTCTACCTATTCTGGAAGTCTGTCTTTCCTTTTATAGGGAAGGAAGGGAACAGACTCTTACAAAAGACGCAGGCATGCCATAAAGTGTACAGTACTTTTGCATGCATGTCTGACGAAAAGATAAAAAGGTCAAAAGTTCGCTCCCAAGTGTCAGCGTATAAGGCGGGAGGGGCCAGAATGGTCGGGAGTGGTTGGCCGATTGGATAAGCTGAGGTGGCTCTGCTTTAGGGCTCTGCTGATGGGAGACCCGGCTCGGAAGGCCTCGCCTTTGTTGGCAAACTTTCTCAAAGGAGGCTTCGCCTAGTGGCCTCGCCTTTCCCTTTGAGACTTGCAACGAAGGCTCCGCCTTCGCTTGGAGGCTCCGCAGAAGAATATCCCTTAGCGTCTGAACTGGAAGTCTTCTTGTTGTGGACGTGGCCTTTACCAGGAGACTGGCTGGGATGACGTCGCCCAAGGGCTTTGCCTTCGCCAGGAAGCTTCGCCAGGAAGTACCGTCCGTATCTTAAAGACTTCTCGTGGACATTGTTGCATGAGGGCTTCGCAAAGGGGAGGGTTATGGAGATGGCTTCGCTGAAGGATTGGCCATCGCGAAACTCCCTTGTTGGGAAGCCTAGCCCTCGCCTCGGGGCTTCGCAGAATGGCTCCGCCCGGGGCTTCGCCGGTGTTCTGGATGCCTTAGCATGATGCAGTTCATCCTTCGCCTTGAGACTTCACAGGGACGGCTTTGCCAAAGTGGCTTGCCTTCGCCTGGATGCCTGTTTGCACAGAAGCCTCTCCTACGCCTTGAGGCCTCTTTTAGGGTCCTCGCGTGAAGGCATTGCCCTTTCCATGTCTGGGGTTATTCCAGACCATTGGATTAGGCCGCCAGGGCCTCTGAACCCACTCGCCAAGGGTTTGCTCCGAGCTTCACTCGACTGCCTCTTTGTCTGGGTCATCTTGTTGTTGCTTGGGAATCCCGTGATCACATCAGGCCATTGTCGAACCCATGGCCTTTGCAACCCCATGGCGTCTCCATGAACCCCTGGTCACTTTGCGAACCCATGGCTCCTCCCGCGAGCCCATGGTCATCGGCGAAGACCCTGTGCCACACTTCCAGATGCAAGCGAAGCCCCAGGTGTTCGCCAACCAGAAGAAGCCTCCACACACAAGTCAGGCGAACCATTCAACTTATGCAGAGGCCTTTCCTCCCATTTCCCGCCAATTACAATTCCTGGGAAAATGGACGCCGCCAGAGCAGGAAGCCTACAATGTCACATCATCTGCCACCTCTCATTTCGCCTACTCTAAATCAAGGAAGCTGGATCTCATGTCAATTCACTCATTATTTTTCTTTAGCATTTTCCTTCTATATAAGGAGCTTGTAACCATTGTAAACGGGAGAACTCATATATTGTAAGAACACATATCCGCCGCGAATCGGCCATATTGTTCTTCTTGGTTCTCAAATCTTGCTCTACCAATCCATTAGTGATCCATTGCAAGAGGATCCAATATAATACCTAGCATTGTTTGATCTCGTAGTCAAAAGGTTCTAGGTCCCATTTTCCTTTCCCAGGCATTTTCAAGGGCATTGCCTCACCTCGTAGTGAGGAGGTTCCCTTGGCCGTCTTTGTTTCCTTGTTTCTTCCTCTGTACTTCGTTTCCATTCTTACTTGAAACCGCCTCCAACGAGCTAGATCCGAGCTCGTGATCGCGAAACCCCCTGTGATCACATCAGTTGGTATCAGAGCCAAAGCGCTCACTGGAGGTATCGTTTCGTATCGTACCGTATCAGTTGTTTAAATTTCTTCAAGTAAAGCTTTTTGATTTCTTTCGAAAACTTGAAGAAAAGTTATCGGTTAATGATCTCTTAAGAGAAACCGAGTAGTTGTTATCCCTGTTTAAAGTTCTTAAAAGGTTTATGAAACTGTGAGTGACTTCGGATTTGAAAAGACGAGTTTTCCCTGTGTGCAAAAGAACAAGAGTTTGCGAAAAGAAAGATTCAATTTGTTCATAAATTCTGGGAAAAGTTCTAAGTGTTCTTGAAGAGTTCATCACGAAACTCAAGTGAACAGTCCTCACAGATCGAAAATAATTTTGAAAACCTAAACTTATAGTGTTTATATTGGTGAAAAGCCTTTTCTATATCACTCCCAATTTCTTCAACCACCAACCAACTTCAAAAGCTAGTTTCAAGTAACTAGAACTTTGTGCTTTACTTGTTTCGGATATTGCTAAGATTTTATTGGAGACTCCTTGTGTGTTTACATTTGATCTTAATCGAGATTGGTGGTAAGTTTTGAGATTTGAGAGAGAGGAGTGGTATTGAGTGTGTCCCTAAACACAAGCAAGAGACCAACCGTACACGTGAGGAAATGAGTGGTACTAATTTTATTGTCTAAGTGTGTAGGTACACAATGGCGCGAACCCTTAAGTTACGAGGGGATGATGACCCTTTCGGGTTCGAATCATGGGAACACCATCTTGAGGCATTCTTTGCCAAAAGTGGTGTTCATGGACTCGAGAAGCTTGACATCGCTATTGAGATGTTAAGAGGTGAAGCTTGGTATTGGTGGTGTGAATACGCCACAAAGAGAAGCGACCGAGGGTTGGAGTTCATACCCTCTTGGGACCGCTTGAAGAGTGTGATGAGGCGGCGGTATGGCACCCAAACCCCCATCGCACACTTGGCCCCAGCCCCTACCTATTGGTCAAAACCTCCTACCACTCATAGTTCATTTCGGAGTCCCACAACCTACCCCACTGTAACAACCAAAAGGAAAGCCGCACCTTTAAGAGCCCACTCAACCCCTTCTCTAAGTGCGAACCCAAATCCTCCTTGCGAACTAATTCCTTTGGGAAGTCTCACTCGAGAAATTAGAGCAGATTTCGAGGAGATGAGAAATGATTTAAAGGAGATAAGAAATGAAGTCTCACAAATCGAAGGTATTATGAAAGCATGGTGTGAGAGTTAGAAAAATAAAGAGAAAGAGAAAAGAAATAAAAGGGCTCCTCAAAGCCAAAAAGTGAAGAGAGTGAAGCACCCATGCTTTCAAATCGAGATCAATGAAGGACTAACGCTTAAATCTTCTAATGGTTGTTTTTCTTCTTTGATTGTGCCCAGGATTGATGACAAAGAAACTTTGGGTTGTTTACAAGAGCAAGAAGAAGCCTCGGTTTCGGAGCAGGAGCCTCCCTCCCCTAACTTGGGGAGAGGTAACATCTCGTCTCATCCTAGTGATGAAACTTTGAAATTTTGTGATCATGAAATAATTTGTGCTAGGACTGTTATGTGCATGCCTACGAAGCTAGGAAGCACACATGTATTAATGATGAAAGTATTGATGGAACCATGATCATAACATGCGCTAAATTTGATGAACCCACCCGAGCCTATATGATGAAAATGAATGGGTTGTGCATGCCCCGAATGATAGGAAAACTTGCTAAGGTGATGTGATCACAGGGGGGGTAAGTGATCACACGCTCGGATCTAGCTCGTTGGAGGCGGTTTCCAGCAAGAATGGAAACGAAACAGAGGAAGAACACGAAGGAAACAGAGTCGGCCAAGGGAACCTCCTCACTACGAGGTGAGGCAATGCCCTTGAAAATGCCTAGGAATGAAGATGGGATCTAGCACCTTTTGAATACAAGTTCAAACAATACTAGATATTATGTTGGATCCTCTTGCACGGATCACTTAAGGAGATGGAATGCAAGAAATGAGAACAAGAAAGCCAAAACCTCACTTGGAGTATTTCTGATTTCTTATAAATATGTTCTAAGTATTACAATGGTTACATGCCTTCTATATAAAGAGGTGAGATGGTATGGGAAATGGTGAGTGACGTGACAAGGGACAAAGACCCTTGAATTATGGTGGGTGAGGTGAGAGATGGAAGGGATGGATGGAAGACAATTGTAGGCTCTCGATTATTCCTCCCATTTCTTCATAAATGGGATTTATGAAGAAATGGAGGAATATTCAAATCACCAAACATGCACATGGCCGGGGTTCTCCAAGGCCATGGGTTCTCCTGAGGGGCCATGGGTTCGCGGAAGAGGCCATGGGTTCGCCAAAAGTGCCATCGCCAAAGTGCCTTCGACAAAGTGCCTTCGCCAAAGTGACTTCGCCAGAGTGCCTTCGCCAAATTGCCTTCGCCAGAGTGCCTTCGCCAAAGTGCCTTGGGTATGCGGAACTTCACTGTTTACGAATAACTTGAGCTGGAACTCCGATTGAGGTGATTCAAAAGCCATTTTCTCCTTTTGAAAAGATCTTCAATATGAAGTCCATTGCTCCATTTTTTGATGAGCACAGATCCGCATCACTTCTCCAATGGAATGCCCAAGTCTTGAAGTTTGTTGGCGCCTTCGTGGTGATGTCCACATCACAAGGTGAGGTTCATACAATATCCCGGCACATATAGAAATAATTTGTTTGGAACCAAGCATGCCATAAATTCTAGTTTTAATCATGTTGAAATTGCATGCTATTTTGTTAAATTTATTGATGTGGACATCACCCCTATTTGTGAGTTAAGAAACCACCATTCCTCCCGAGGGTCTAAAGGACCCTTGGCGAAGGCATGGACGAAGAAGAAGTGGCGTTCCAAAGCGTCGGCGAAGCCCCAAAGACAGAGCCGTGCTCGCAAGGATCTTGGCGAACCCAGGCCCCATTGGCGAACCCTTGGTCTTTAGCGAAGCCATGGTCCTTGGCGAACCCATGTTCCTTGGCGAAGACTCTGTGCAACACTTCCAGACGCAAGCGAAGCCCAGTGTTCGCCAAACAGAAAGGGTCTCCATACGCGAGTCAGGCGACCCCTTCAACTTGTGCAGAGGCTCTCTTCCTCCCATTTCCCGCCAACTACAAATCTTGGGAAATTGGGAGCCGCTAAAGCAGGAAGTCTACACAGCCTATGCTGTCACCTCGCCTGCCACCTCTCATTTCGCCTACCATAGAACCAGGAAGCTGGTTCCCTTGTCCAGTCATTCTTTATTTTCCTTTACCGTTTCTTCTATATAAGGCAGCTTGTAACCATTGTAAAGGCAGAACATATTTATAAGAAATCGGAAATACTCCAAGTGAGGTTTTGGCTTTCTTGTTCTCATTTCTTGCATTCCATCTCCTTAAGTGATCCGTGCAAGAGGATCCAACATAATATCTAGTATTGTTTGAACTTGTATTCAAAAGGTGCTAGATCCCGCTTCCTTCCCCAGGCATTTTCAAGGGCATTGCCTCACCTCGTAGTGAGGAGGTTCCCTTGGCCGACTCTGTTTCCTTCGTGTTCTTCCTCTGTTCTTCGTTTCCATTCTTGCTGGAAACCGCCTCCAACGAGCTAGATCCGAGTTCGTGATCACTTACCCCCCCTGTGATCACATCAAGTGGTATCAGAGCCAAAGCGCTTGTTGGAGGTACCGTATCAGTTGTTTGTTTTCTTCAAGTAAAACCATTGCATTCTTTCTTACACTTGAAGAAAAACGTTTTGTTGTTGAAGAGAAACCGAAAATATTTGTGTTTGGTTCATGTGATTAGTGTAAAGTTCATGTTGAAGTGAATAGTGTTCTTGAAGTTCATGAAAAAGGGAGTTAAATTCGGATTTGAAGAAGAAAGTATCATCTCGTGTTGACTAAGTGCAAAAGAAAGGTTGTTGGAGGAAAAGAAAATGTTGAACAAGTTCATGTGTTCTTGAGTGTTCTTGGTGTTCTTGAGCTGTTCATATGAAGTTCATATCAAACACATGTGAATAGTACTTTTGATCCAAAAATATTTTATGAACTTGAGCAAAACGTGTTTGTGATTACAAAAGACCCTTTCTAAACTCCCTACCCTACTTCTTTCAACCAACATCCACCTTAAATCATTCAAAAGCTAGTTTCAAGAAACTAGTTATCTTTCTAGAATTGCAAGTTTCGGTTTTCACTAGATATTATTGCTTGTTCCTACTTGTGTGTTTGCATTTGATCTGAAGTTGAGTGTGATCAAGTTAAGAGAACTTGTGAAAACCTTGTGTGGAGAAGCCAAGAGTGAAACCGAGTGTGTCCCTAAACACAAACAAGAGGCCAACCATACACGTAAGGAAATGAGTGGTACTGACATTATTGTTTAAGTGTGTAGGGATACAAATGGCGCGAACCCTTAAGTTTCGAGGGATGATGACCCTTTCGGGTTCGAGTCATGGGAACACCATCTTGAGGCATTCTTTGCCAAAAGTGGTGCTCATGGACTCGAGAAGCTTGACATAGCCATTGAGATGCTAAGAGGTGAAGCTTGGTATTGGTGGTGCGAATACGCCACAAAGAGAAGTGATCGAGGGTTAGAGTTCATACCGTCTTGGGACCGCTTGAAAAGTGTGATGAGGCGGCGGTATGGCACCCAAACCCCCATCGCACATTTGACCCCAACCTCTACCCATCGGTCGAGACCCTGCACCTCACATAGCTCATCTCCGAGTCCCCCACACTACTCCCCTGTAACCACCGAAAGAAGAGCCGCACCATCAGCCCACTCCACCCCTTCTCCAAGAATGAACCCGAATCCTCCTTGTGCACTAACCCCTTTGGGAAATCTCACTCGAGAAATTAGAGCAGATTTCGAGGAACTGAGAAAAGGTTTCAAGGAGATAAGAAATGAAATTTTAACAGTGGAAGGGATTGTGAAAGAATGGAGTGAGAGTGAGAAAAAGAGAGAAAAAGAGAAAAGAAAGAAAATAGCTCCTCAGAGCCAGATGAGTGAAGAGAGTGAAGCATCCAAGCTTTCAACCGAGACCAAGGAAGGACTAACTCCTAAATCTTCTAACAATTGTAGTTCTTCTTTGATTGTGCAGGGTATTGATGACACAAGTACCTTGGGTGGTTTGCAAAAGGATGGAGAGGAGCTTCATCACCCATTCGGCCAAAATGCAGAAACTAAGCGGGAGGACACGCGGCTTGGTAGCTATACTTCTAATCCCTTAGTTTCTAATCTTGAGAATAAATTAAACCAAGTTGAGCATGTTTGCATTAATCATGAACTTGATGACTGTAGAACATGTGGTTTGTTGAACTTGGGTGCTGCCTTGACGGTCCTATGCATGCTTCGGGTTATGCCTTAAACACTTTGCATTTGGACCATGCGAATGAGTGGCCTAGGCTTACATTTGACCCCGGGATTAACCTTGAGCTGTGTGTAAGGTTGAAGTGAAGAGAAAGGGCGGATTGTCCATCTCACTCCTTCAAACCATTTTTGTGATTTTCATGTTTACAGTTTTAGTCCACTAACCCTTAATGCCTCTTCAAGTTTATTGTGGTGTCTTAAGATTTGTAGGGACAATTTCCTTATGAATCCGAGGACGGATTCTTCTGAAGAGGGAGGGTATGATGTGGACATCACCCCTATTTGTGAGTTAAGAGGCCACCATTCCTCCCGAGGGTCTAAAGGACCCTTGGCGAAGGCATGGGCGAAGAAGAAGTGGCGTTTTAAGCGTCGGCGAAGCCCCAAAGGCAGAGCCGTGCTCGCAAGGATCTTGGCGAACCCAGGCCCCATTGGCGAACCCTTGGCCTTTAGCGAAGCCATGGTCCTTGGCGAACCCATGTTCCTTGGCGAAGACCCTGTGCAACACTTCCAGACGCAAGCGAAGCACAGGTGTTCGCCAAGCGGAGGAGGCCTCCATACGCAAGTCAGGCGACCCCTTCAACTTGTGCAGAGGCCCTCTTCCTCCCATTTCCCGCCAACTACAAATCCTGGGAAATTGGGAGCCGCTAAAGCAGGTAGTCTACACAGCCTATCTTGTCACCTCGCCTGCCACCTCTCATTTCGCCTACCATAGAACCAGGAAGCTGGTTCCCTTGTCCAGTCATTCTTTATTTTCCTTTACCGTTTCTTCTATATAAGGCAGCTTGTAACCATTGTAAAGGCAGAACATATTTATAAGAAATCAGAAATACTCCAAGTGAGGTTTTGGCTTTCTTGTTCTCATTTCTTGCATTCCATCTCCTTAAGTGATCCGTGCAAGAGGATCCAACATAATATCTAGTATTGTTTGAACTTGTATTCAAAAGGTGCTAGATCCCGCTTCCTTCCCCAGGCATTTTCAAGGGCATTGCCTCACCTCGTAGTGAGGAGGTTCCCTTGGCCGACTCTGTTTCCTTCGTGTTCTTCCTCTGTTCTTCGTTTCCATTCTTGCTGGAAACCGCCTCCTCCGAGCTAGATCCGAGCTCGTGATCACTTACCCCCCCCGTGATCACATCAGAGGTGGCAGCTGATATGACATTGTAGGCTACCTGCTTTTGCGGCTCCCAATTCCCCAGGAATTGCATTTGGCGGGAAAAGGGGAAGAAGAGGGCCTCTGCACAAGTTGAAGGGTTCGCCTGACTTGTGTATGGAAGCCTCTTCTGCTTGGCGAACACACAGGCTTCGCTTGTTTCTGGAAATGAGGCACAGGGTCTTCGCCAACGACCATGGGGGTCGCAAAGAGTCATGGCTTCGCAAATGGCCTTGAGTTCGCCCAAAAGGACCATGGGTTCGCCAGGGTCAATGGGCTCGCCAATAGCCACGGGTTCGCCGTTGAGGCTTGGCCTCGCCAAAGGCCAAGGGTTCGCCAATGGGGCATGGGTTCGCCAAGATCCTTGCGAGCGCGGCTCTGCCTTGGGGCTTCGCCGGTGCCTAGTTTGCCGCCTCTTCTTCGTCCGTGCCTTTGCCAAGGGCCTTTTAGACCCTCTGGGGGAATGATTACCCCTAATCACAAAAATGGGGCTGATGTCCACATCATACCCTCCCTCTTCAGAAGAATCCGTCCTCGGATTCATAAGGAAATTGTCCCTACAAATCTTAAGACACCACAACAAACTGAAAGAGGCATTAGGGGTTAGTGGGCTGAAATCAAGTGGGTGTGCCCATATCAAAATTTGGATTGTAAGGATTCTAATATGCATCATGCTCAAGGACAAAAGCCTAAATAAACTCATGATACACTTCCAATCATTTAGACAAAGGGGCATATTGTGGGGGCGTCCTCGGCTTGCTACATACACGGCTAGGTGATGGGCATTCTTATACTCAAAACATAGGGTACCTAGCTCATGGATAGCAAACAAGGAAGCACTAAGTTGGGGCAAGATGAACAATCCGCTCTTTCTTGCCCCGGTGCCATGAAAGCGCACAAGTGCCTTATGTCCAAAATCTTCTTTATGGCCGAAAATAAATTTAAAATAGCATGCAATTTCAACATGATTTTCAAAACTAGAATTCATGGCATGCTTATTTCCAAACAAATTATTTTTACATGTGCCGGGGTCATGTATGATCCTTATCCTAGCAAGTTTTCCTATCATTCGGGGCATGCACAACCCATCCACTTTCATTGTATAGGCTCGGGTGGGTTCATCCAATTTAGCGCATGGCATGATCATGGTTCCATTAATATTCACATCAAAATGCATGAGTGCTTCCTAGCTACGGTAGGCATGCACATAACAGTTCTAGCACAAATCATTTCATGATCACAAAATGGCAAAGTTTCATCACTAAGATGAAATGACATGTTACCTCTCCCCAAGTTAGGGAGGGAGGCTCTGCTCCAAACCGAGGCTTCTGCTTGCTCTTGTAAACAACCCAAAGTTTCTTTGTGGTCAATTCCTGGCATAATCAAAGAAGAACAACAATCATTAGAAGATTTAAGCGTTAGTCCTTCATTGATCTCGGTTGAAAGTTTGGGTGTTTCACTCTCTTTACTCATTTGGCTTCGAAGAGCCCTTTTCTTTCTTTTCTCTTTCTCTTTCTTTTCTCACTCTCATACCATTCTTTCATAAGACCTTCCATTTGTGAGACTTCGTTTCTTATCTCCTTTAATTCTTTTCTCATCTCCTCGAAATCTGCTCTAATTTCTCGATTGAGATTACCCAAAGGGGTTAGTTCGCAAGGGGGATTCGGGTTCGCACGTAGAGAATGGGTGGAGTGGGCTCTTGAAGGTGCGGCAGTCCCTTCGGGTGTTAAAGTGGGGTAGGATGGGGGACGTCGAAATGAGCTATGAGTGGTGTGGGGTCTCGACCAATAGGTAGGGGTTGGGGCCAAGTGTGCGATGGGGGTTTGGGTGCCATACCGCCGCCTCATCACTCTTTTAAAGCGGTCCCAAGAGGGCATGATCTCTAACCCTCGGTCGCTTCTCTTGGTGGCGTAGTCGCTCCACCAATACCATGCTTCGCCTCTTAGCATCTCAAGGGCTATGTCAAGCTTTTCAAGTTCATGAACACCTCTCTTGGCAAAGAATGCCTCAAGATGATGTTCCCATGATTCAAACCCGAAAAGGTCATCATCCCTCGAAACTTAAGGGTTCGCGCCATAGTACACCTACACACTTAAACAATAACGTGAGTATCACTCATTTCTCACGTGTATGGTTGGCCTCTCGTTTGTGTTTAGGGATACTCTCAGTACTACTTCCCTCTCATGTTTAGAACATAACGGTTCTTTCAAGCCTCAAAACTTACCACCAATCTCGATTAAGATCAAATGCGAACATGCAAAGAATATCCAATGAAATCTTAGCAATGCCCGAAACAAGTAAAGCACAAAGTTCTAGTTACTGGAAACTAGCTTTTGAAGTTGGTTGGTGGTTGAAAGAAGTTGGTAATGATATAGAAAAGGTTTTTACCAATATAAACACTTTAAGTTCAGGTTCTCAAAATTATTTTCGATCTGTGAGTACTGTTCACTTGAGTTTCGGATGAACGTCTCAAGAACACCAAACACTCCCAGAATTTATGAACTGGTTTGAATATTTCTTTTCTTAAACTCTTGTTCTTTTGCACACAGGAAAACTCTTTTCTTTTCAAATCCGAAATCACTCACAGATTTAAAAACCTTTTAAGAACTTTTTCAACAAGGGATAACAAATATTCGGTTTCTCTTGAACAACAACAAAACGTTTTTCTTCAAGTGTAAGAAAGAAGGCAATGGTTTTACTTGAAGAAAACAAACAAGCGATACGGTACCTCCAACAAGCGCTTTGGCTCGATACCAACCGATGTGATCACGGTGGGGTACATGATCACGAACTCGGATCTAGCTCGAAGGAGGCGGTTTCCAGCAAGAATGGAAACGAAACAGAGGAAGAACACGAAGGAAACACAAGTCGGCCAAGGGAACCTCCTCACTACGAGGTGAGGCAATGCCCTTGAAAATGCCTGGGAAAGGAAAATGGGACCTAGAACCTTTTGACTACGAGATCAAACAATGCTAGGTATTATATTGGATCCTCTTGCAATGGATCACTAATGGATTGGTGGAGCAAGATTTGAGACCCACGAAGAACAATATGCGTACTTCCGCAAATATGTGTTCTTACAAAATGAGTTCTGCCTAATACTTAGGTTACAACCTCCTTTTATAGAAGGAGAAAGAAAGAAGGAAATAATAAATAATGTCTTGACAAGGAAACAGCCTCTGGATCTATGGTAGGCGAAATGAGAGGTGGCAGCTGATGTGACATTGTAGGCTACCTGCTTTAGCGGCTCCCAATTTCCCAGGAATTGCATTTGGCGGGAAAAGGGGAAGAAGAGGGCCTCTGCACAAGTTGAAGGGTTCGCCTGACTTGTGTATGGAAGCCTCTTCTGCTTGGCGAACACCTGGGCTTCGCTTGTTTCTGGAAATGAGGCACAGGGTCTTCGCCAACGACCATGGGGGTCGCAAAGAGTCATGGCTTCGCAAATGGCCTTGAGTTCGCCCAAAAGGACCATGGGTTCGCCAGAGTCAATGGGCTCGCCAATAGCCACGGGTTCGCCGTTGAGGCTTGGCCTCGCCAAAGGCCAAGGGTTCGCCAATGGGGCATGGGTTCGCCAAGATCCTTGCGAGTACGGCTCTGCCTTGGGGCTTAACCGGTGCCTAGAATGCCGCTTCTTCTTCGTCCGTGCCTTCGCCAAGGGCCTTTTAGACCCTCTGGATGATTGGTTCCCCTTTATCACAAAAATGGGGCTGATGTCCACATCATACCTTATGGCGAACTCATGGCCATTGGCGAACCCATGGCCCTTTGCGACCCCATGGCATCTTCCGCGAACCTCTGGTCCCTTTGCGAACCCATGGCCCCTCCCGCGAGCCCATGGTCATGTGCGAAGACCCTGTGACACCCTTCCCGGTGCAAGCGAAGCCCCAGGTGTTCGCCAACCAGAAGAAGCCTCCACACACAAGTCAGGCGAACCATTCAACTTATGCAGAGGCCTTTCCTCCCATTTCCCGCCAACTACAATTCCTGGGGAAATGGACGCCGCCAGAGCAGGTAGCCTACAATGTCACATCATCTGCCACCTCTCATTTCGCCCACCCTAAATCAAGGAAGCTGGTTCCCATGTCAAGTCACTCATTATTTTCCTTTACCATTTTCCTTCTATATAAGGAGCTTGTAACCATTGTAAACGGTAGAACTCATATATTGTAAGAACACATATCCGCCGCGAATCGGCCATATTGTTCTTCTTGGGTCTCAAATCTTGCTCCACCAATCCATTAGTGATCCATTGCAAGAGGATCCAATATAATACCTAGCATTGTTTGATCTCGTAGTCAAAAGGTTCTAGGTCCCATTTTCCTTTCCTGCATTTTCAAGGGCATTGCCTCACCTCGTAGTGAGGAGGTTCCCTTGGTCGAACTTTGTTTCCTTGTTTCTTCCTCTGTTTCGCCTCCCTTTCGCCGAAACCGCCTCCATCGAGCTAGATCCGAGCTCGTGATCACGAAACCCCCTGTGATCACATCGAAAGCACTCAGTGGGAGAACTTATTCCAAACAAGGGCTATGGTGAACGGGACCCTGTGTAGTCTCATTATCGATAGCGGAAGCTGTGTCAACGCAGCCAGTGAAGACATGGTCGCTGAACTAGGTCTTCGCACCATCGCACATCCCAAGCCCTATCAACTTCAGTGGGTTGATGACAGGACCTTTGTGAAGGTCGTTAAACAAGTCGAAGTACCGATAAAGATCGGCAGGTACGAGGATTCCATCACTTGCGATGTGGTGCGAATGCAGGCCACCCATATTCTCTTGGGAAGACCCTGGCAGTACGACAAGGAGGCCATACATTATGGCAAGACTAACAAATATGCCCTGACCCATCGCAGCAAGCCTTACACCCTGCTTCCCCTCACGCCAACCCAAGCCCACCAAGATCAAGTTCACCTCGCAAGTAAGGCCGAGGGAAAAAGAAAGAGCGAGGGCAGAGAGAAGAGAGAAAATGGTGAGAAGTTTCAAGGAACCTTGAGTGAGAAAAAAGAGTGTGCATTAATGGGAAACACCATGAGTGAGCAAGCAAGAAAACAAGAGTGCATCCCTCCCATGGCCAAAGAAAGAGATTTTAAAAGAGCATTTCTTGGAAACAAAACTTGTTTTCTCATGATTCCAACTCATTGCATGCTAACACTTGATCATGTATCTTCTCTCCCCTTCTATGTACAGGAAGTTCTGAAGGAATTCGATTAAGTATTCGATGAGCCGCGAACCCTCCCCCCTATCGCAGTATAGAGCATCAAATCGACTTGCTTCCGGGTGCGCCTTTACCCAACAAGGCCGCCTACTGGACAAACCCTCAAGAATCCAAAGAGATCCGATCGCAAGTACAAGAGTTACTGGACAAGGGGTTCATCCGCGAAAGCTTGTCACCCTACGCGGTGCCAGTCATACTTGTGCCAAAGAGCGATGGAACTTGGCGCATGTGCATGGACTGCCGCCCCATCAACTCTATCACTGTAAAGTATCGCCACCCTATACCTCGACTTGATGACATGTTAGATGAATTGAGTGGTGCATGTGTGTTTTCAAAAATTGACCTTAGAAGTGGCTATCACCAAATTCGAATGAAGTAAGGTGATGAGTCGAAAACTGCTTTTAAAACCAAAATGGCCTACTCCTAACTCATTAACTGATGTACGGTCCTTTCTAGGACTTGCTAGTTTTTACAGGAGATTTGTTAAGGATTTCTCTTCCATCCCCGACCCCTTACATGAGCTAGCTAAGAAAAATGTGGTATTTGAGTGGGGTAGATCACAAGAGGAGTCTTTTAACAAATTAAAATCTCGATTGACAAATGCACCTCTACTTACTTTGCCAAATTTTGACAAAGTGTTCAAAGTAGAGTGCGATGCCAGTGGGATAGGCATTGGCACTGTCTTGCACCAAGAAGGCCTTCCCATCGCCTTCTTTAGTGAAAAGTTAAGTGGAGCGACTTTGAATTACTCCACATATGACAAAGAGCTATACGCTCTTGTGAGATCATTGCAAACGTGGAGAGCATGATGTGGACTTTGGTGAGGTATTTGCTAATTGTGCTAAAGGAAGCCAAAATGGCTACTATGTGTTTGATGGCTTTTTGTTTAAGTTCAAAAGATTGTGCGTCCCAAGGGGATCCATGCGAGAAGTCTTCATGAAAGAGGCACATAGTGGCGGCCTCATGGGACATTTCGGTGTCCAAAAGACACTTGAAGCAGTAAAAGAAAACTTCTTTTGGTCAGACATGTAGAAAGATGTCACCAAGGTTTGCACACGATGTGTGACTTGCCACCAAGCCAAATCCACGGTCCAACCAAAAGGGAAGTACACTCCTCTCCCTACACCTTTGCTTCCTTGGGTTGATATAAGCATGGATTTCATAAGTGGTTTACCGAGGACTTCCCATGGTCATGATGCAATATTTGTTGTCGTGGATAGATTTTCAAAGATGCCACATTTCATTCCATGTCATAAAACTGATGATGCATCGCATGTGGCCGATTTATTCTTTAGAGACATTGTGAAATACCATTGTCTCCCTCGATCTATTGTCAGTGATCGGGATTCTAGGTTCCTAAGTTATTTCTGGCGAACCCTTTGGTCTAGGTTAGTCACCAGTTTGATGTCCTCGACATCAAGCCATCCTCAAACCGATGGCCAAACTGAAGTAACCCTAGGACTTTAACCACCATCTTGAGGACCCTCCTTAGGAAGAATTTGAAAGAATGGAAAAACTCTTACCCCATGTTGAATTTGCTTATAAGCGAGCCTACCATTCCTCTACATCTTATAGTCCATTTGAGATCGTATATGGTTTCAACCCTTTAGCTCCTTTAGAATTGGTTGCACTGAATCATGCTGAACAAATGGATGTAGATGGGAAAAAGAAAGGCCAACACATGAAAGACTTGCATGCTAAGGTTCACAAGCAACTGGAAAAAGTTAATGAATCCTATGCAAACGGGTCAATAAGGGTAGAAAGTTTAGAAGTTTTATGGTTGCACTTGAGAAAGGACCGGTTTCCCCAAGCTAGGAAAAATAAACTTTCGCCAAGAGGCGATGGCCCTTTCCAAATCACTAAGAAAATTGGTGATAATGCATATGTACTTGACTTGCCTTGTGATGGATCTTATAATGTACATGCAGCATTTAACGTATGTTATTTAGCCCCCTTTGAAGGTGAAGATTTTGAGAATCTGCGGAGGGATTCTTTCGAAGAGGGAGAGTATGATGTGGACATCGCTCTAAGGACTCCTGATGTGGACATCGCCCCAAAAGATCCCCAAGCTCCAGATGGCCGGCAACCTCAAGCGCGCGCACCCCCAGATCCACTCCAAGGCCTTGGCGGACCCATGACCAGGTCCAGGCTGAAACAAGTTCAAGCGAGTCTCAACGCTTTCATGAGGCTCATGGCACAGGACGATCAAGAGGAGTCTCGAGTGAAGTCCTTACAGCTTCGCCATCTCGGCATCGCATTGGACGAAGAGTGTGCGAAGCCCTTTGGAGCCTTGAGCATAAGCATCCTTGAGGAAGGAAGCAGCGAGGCTTTGGTGCGCGGACACTTGACACAGGCGAAGGTCCAAGGTGAAGGCGACCCCGCGAAGGCCCCAGGCGAAGGCGCCCCGCGAAGAACCCAAGCAAAGACATGCCCACGAAGGACCCAAGCCCAGGCATTCCCGTGAAGATGCCAACTGAAAGCATTCCCGTGAAGGCACCAGGCAAAGGCATTTCCGCGAAGGCCCATGGCGAAGGCATCCCGCGAGGCCTCCATACTTAACCAGCTGACCGACCAAGTCCAACACAAGGCGACCTTTCTCTGCAGACACTTGGGAAGACAAATATCAACTTTCCATGCAAAGTACATCTGAACGCTTTTTAGGCTAGCTTTACCTTTTCACCTTTTTGGAAGCTTTTCGCCTTGCATGCATGCAAAAGCACTTTATGCTTTCTGCACGCATGCACAGCCGAAATACCTCTTTGCTTCTCACATTTCTTCTCACTATTTAAGCTACTTTGTCGGCTATCTGGTTAAGTATGGAGGCTTCGCGGGATGTGATGTGATCACGGAGGGTAAGTGATCACGAGCTCGGATCTAGCTCGAAGGAGGCGGTTTCCAGCAAGAATGGAAACGAAGCAGAGGAAGAACACAAAGGAAACAGAGTTCGGCCAAGGGAACCTCCTCACTACGAGGTGAGGCAATGCCCTTGAAAATGCAGGGAAGGAAAATGGGACCTAGAACCTTTTGACTACGAGATCAAACAATGCTAGGTATTATATTGGATCCTCTTGCAATGGATCACTAATGGATTGGTGGAGCAAGATTTGAGACCCACGAAGAACAATATGCGTACTTCCGCAAATATGTGTTCTTACAAAATGAGTTCTGCCTAATACTTAGGTTCTGACCTCCTTTTATAGAAGGAGAAAGAAAGAAGGAATTAATAAAAGATGTCTTGACAAGGGGACAGCTTCTGGATCTATGGTAGGCGAAATGAGAGGTGGCGGCGGATGCGACATTGTAGGCTACACCTTTGCGGCTCCCATTTCCCATGAATTGCTTTCGGCGGGAAAAGGGAAGAAGAGGGCCTCTGCACAAGTTGAAGGGTTCGCCTGACTTGCGTATGGAGCCTCTTCTGCTTGGCGAACACCTGGGCTTCGCTTGCTTCTGGAAAAGAGGCACAGGGTCTTCGCCAACGACCATGGGGGTCGCAAAGAGCCATGGCTTCGCAAATGGCCTTGAGTTCTCCCAAAGGCCAAGGGTTCGCCAATGGGGCATGGGTGCGCCAAGAACATAGCGACCACGGACTTGCCTTGGGGCTTCGCCGGTGCCTAGAATGCCGCTTCTTCTTCGCTCGTGCCTTCGCCAAGGGCCCTTTAGACCTTCTGGATGAAGGGTCGCGCCTTGTCTCAAAAATGGGGCTGATGTCCACATCATATGTCTTCGCCAAGTGCCTTGGCGGAATGCCTTCGCCAAGAGCCTTTGTGGGTATGTTTTTACTCGAGGCCTTCTTGGGGTTCAAGCGTTCGTGCACCAAGGTAGGGCTGCTCCCTTCTTCAAGGATACTTATGCTCAAGACTCCAAAGGGCTTCGCGTATTCTTCATCCAACGCGAGGCCGAGCTGGCGAAGCTGTAAGGACTTCGCTCGAGATTTGATGTGATCACAGGGGGGGTAAGTAATCACGAGCTCGGATCTAGCTCGACGGAGGCGGTTTCCAGCAAGAAAGGAAACGAAACAGAGGAAGAACACGAAGGAAACAAAGTCGGCCAAGGGAACCTCCTCACTACGAGGTGAGGCAATGCCCTTGAAAATGCCTGGGGAAGGAAAATGGGACCTAGAACCTTTTGACTACGAGATCAAACAATGCTAGGTATTATATTGGATCCTCTTGCAATGGATCACTAATGGATTGGTGGAGCAAGATTTGAGACCCACGAAGAACAATATGCGTACTTCCGCAAATATGTGTTCTTACAAAATGAGTTCTACCTAATACTTAGGTTACAGCCTCCTTTTATAGAAGGAGAAAGAAAGAAGTAAATAATAAACAATGTCTTGACAAGGGAACAGCTTCCTGGATCTATGGTAGGCGAAATGAGAGGTGGCAGCGGATGTGACATTGTAGGCTACCTGCTTTTGCGGCTCCCATTTCCCCATGAATTGCTTTCGGCGGAGAAGGGAAGAAGAGGGCCTCTGCACAAGTTGAAGGGTTCGCCTGACTTGCGTATGGAAGGCCTCTGCTGTTTGGCGAACACCTGGGCTTCGCTTGTTTCTGGAAATGAGGCACAGGGTCTTCGCCAACGACCATGGGGGTCGCAAAGAGCCATGGCCTCGCAAATGGCCCTGAGTTCGCCCAAAAAGGCCATCGGTTCGCCAGGGTCAATGGGCTCGCCGATTGGGCTCGCCGATAGCCACGGGTCCGCCGTTGAGGCATGGCTTCGCCCAAAGCCAGGGGTTCGTTAATGGGGCATGGGTTCGCCAAGATCCTGGCGAGCGCGACTCTGCCTTGGGGCTTCGCCGGTGCCTAGAATGCCGCTTCTTCTTCGCTCGTGCCTTCGCCAAGGGCCCTTTAGACCTTCTGGATGAAGGGTCGCGCCTTGTCTCAAAAATGGGGCTGATGTCCACATCATACCCTCCCTCTTCAGAAGAATCCGTCCTCGGATTCATAAGGAAATTGTCCCTACAAATCTTAAGACACCACAACAAACTTGAAGAAGCATCAAGGGTTAGTGAACTAAAGTCAAGTGGATGTGCCCATATCAAAAATGGGATTGTAAAGATCCTAATATGTATTATGTGCAGCGACAAAAGTCTAAATGAATTTATGATATACTTCCAATCATTTAGACAAAGGGGCATAATGTGGGGATGCCCGCGACTTACTTTATACATGGCTAGGTGATGGGCATTCTTATACTCGAAACATATGGTACCTAGCTCATGGGTAGCAAACAAGGAAGCACCAAGTTGGGGCAAGATGAACAATCCGTTCTTTCTTGCTCCGGTGCCTTGAAAGCACACAAGGGCCTTATGTCCAAAGTCTTCCTTATGGCCGAAAATAAATTTAACAAAATAGCATGCACTTTCAACACGATTTTCAAAACTAGGATTCATGGCATGCTCATTTCCAAACAAATTATTTTTACATGTGCCGGGGTCATGTATGAACCTTACCCAGCAAGTTTCCCTATCATTCGCAACATGCATAACCCATTCATTTGCATCGCATATACTCGGGTGGGTTCATCCATTTTAGCGCAGTGCATGACCATGGTTCCATCAATATTCACATTAAAAATGTATGAGTGCTTCCTAGCTAAAGTAGGCATGCACATGACAGTTTTAGCATAAATCATTTCATGGTCGCAAGATTGCAAAGTCTCATCACTAGGAGGAAATGGTATGTTACCTCTCCCCAAGCTAGGGGAGGGAGGCTCCTGCTCCGACACCTAGGCGTCTTCTTCCTCTTGTAAACAACCCAAAGTTTCTTTCTCATCGATTCCTGGAATAATCAAAGAAGAACAACATTCATTAAAAGATTTAGGCGTTAGCCCTCCATTGATCTCGGTTGAAAGCTTGGGTGTTTCACTCTCTGGGTTTTGAAGAGCCTTTTTCTTTCTTTTCTCTTTCTCTCTTTTTCTCTCACTCTCACACCATTCCTTCATAAGATCTCCCACTTGTGAGACTTCCTTTCTTATCTCCTTTAAATCTTTTCCCATCTCCTCGAAATCTGCTCTAATTTCTTGAGTGAGATTTCTCAAAGAGATTGGTTCACAAGGAGGGTTCGGAGTGCACGCTTTTGAAGAAGGGGGTGAGCAGGCTCTTGAAGGTGTGGCAGTCCCTTCGGGTGTGATAGTGGGATCGGATGTGGGACACCGATGTGGACATCAGCCCCATTTTTGAGACAAGGCGCGACCCTTCATCCAGAAGGTCTAAAGGGCCCTTGGCGAAGGCACGGGCGAAGAAGAAGCGGCATTCTAGGCACCGGCGAGGCCCCAAGACAAGTCCGTGGTCGCTATGTTCTTGGCGCACCCATGACCCGTTGGCGAACCCTTGGCCTTTGGGAGAACTCATTTTGTAAGAACACATATTTGCGGAAGTACGCATATTGTTCTTCGTGGGTCTCAAATCTTGCTCCACCAATCCATTAGTGATCCATTGCAAGAGGATCCAATATAATACCTAGCATTGTTTGATCTCGTAGTCAAAAGGTTCTAGGTCCCATTTTCCTTCCCCAGGCATTTTCAAGGGCATTGCCTCACCTCGTAGTGAGGAGGTTCCCTTGGCCGAACTCTGTTTCCTTTGTGTTCTTCCTCTGTTTCGTTTCCATTCTTGCTGGAAACCGCCTCCTTCGAGCTAGATCCGAGCTCGTGATCACTTACCCCCTCCGTGATCACATCAGTTGGTATCAGAGCCAAAGCGCTTGTCGGAGGTATCATACCGTATCAGTTGTTTGTTTTCTTCAAGTAAAACCATTGCATTCTTTCTTACACTTGAAGAAAAACGTTTTGTTGTTGAAGAGAAACCGAAAATATTTGTGCGTGGTTCATGTGATTCAAGCAAAGCTCATATTTGGATGTTGTTTATTGAAGTTGAGTAAAGAAAGAAACATTTTCGGATTGGAAGTTGAAAAGAGAAGAAAAGTTGTTGTGGTTGTGCACAAAAAGAACATTTGAAGAAAGAAAAGTTTGAGTGTTCTTGAGTGTTCTTGAGTGTTCATATCAAAACACATCCGAAAAGTGATTTGATCCGAAAATATTTGAGGAACTTGAATAAAAGTGTTTGTGTGGGTAAAGAGCCTTCTCTCATACATACCTTACTTCTTTCAACCCCATCTCACTCTAAACTCTCAAAGCTAGTTTCAAGTAACTAGAACTTTGTGCTTTACTTGTTTCGGATATTGCTAAGATTTCATTGGATATTCTTTGCATGTTCGCATTTGATCTTAATCGAGATTGGTGGTAAGTTTTGAGGCTTGAAAGAACCGTTGTGTTCTAAACACGAGAGAGAAGTGGTACCGAGTGTGTCCCCGAACACAAGCGAGAGGCCAACCATACACGTGAGGAAATGAGTGGTACCGACATTATTGTCTAAGTGTGTAGGTATACAATGGCGCGAACCCTTAAGTTTCGAGGGATGATGACCTTTTCGGGTTTGAATCATGGGAACACCATCTTGAGGCATTCTTTGCTAAGAGAGGCGTTCACGAACTTGAAAAGCTCGACATAGCGCTCGAGTGCTAAGAGGCGAAGCCTGGTATTGGTGGTGTGAATACGCCACAAAGCGAAGTGATCGAGGGTTAGAGTTCATAACCTCTTGGGACCGCTTGAAAAGTGTGATGAGGCGGCGGTATGGCACCCAAACCCCCATCGCCCACTTGGCCCCCGACCCTACCCACAGATCGCGACCCCCCACCACTCATAGCTCATTTCGGTGTCCCACATCCGACCCCACTATCACACCCGAAGGGACTGCCACACCTTCAAGAGCCTGCTCACCCCCTCCTTCAAGAGCGTACCCGAACCCTCCTTGTGAACCAATCTCTTTGAGAAATCTCACTCAAGAAATTAGAGCAGATTTCGAGGTGATGGAAAAAGATTTAAAGGAGATAAGAAAGGAAGTCTCACAAGTGGGAGATCTTATGAAGGAATGGTGTGAGAGTGAGAGAAAAAGAGAGAAAGAGAAAAGAAAGAAAAAGGCTCTTCAAAACCCAGATTTTGAAACACCCAAGCTTCCAACTGAAATCAATGAAGGACTAACGCTTGAATCTTCTAATGATTGTAGTTCTTCTTTGAATATGCCAGGAAATGATGACAAAGAAACTTTGGGGTGTTTACAAGAGGAAGAAGACGCCTCGGTGTCGGAGCAGGAGCCTCCCTCCCCTAACTTGGGAGAGGTAACGTACCATTTCCTCCTAGTGATGAGACTTTGCAATTTTGTGACCATGAAATGATTTATGCTAAAACTGTCATGTGCATGCCTACTTTAGCTAGGAAGCACTCATACATTTTTTATATGAAAATTGATGAAACCATGATCATACCATGCGCTGAATTGAATGACCCCATCCTGGCCTATGCCAAGAAAATTAATGGGTTGAACATGTTGCGAAGGGTCGGGAAACTTGCTAGGGTCGAGACTTGTACATGACCCCGGCACATGTAGGAATAATTTGTTTGAAACTGAGCATGTAGAAATTGCATGCTGTTCGGTTAAATTTATTTTCTGCCAACAAGAAGGCTTTTGGCATAAGGCACTGGTGTGCTCTCATGGCACCGGAGCAAGAAAGAGCGGATTGTTCATCTTGCCCCAACTTAGTGTCTCCTTGTTGGCTACCCATGAGCTAGGTACCATATGTTTTGAGTATAAGAATGCGCATCACCTAGCCATGTATGTAATAAGCCGCGGGCACTCCCACATAATGCCCCTTTGTCTAAGTGATTGGAAGTGTCTCATGCATCTATCTAGGCTTTGGTCCCTGATCATGATGCATTGTAGGATCCTTAGAAACCAATTTTTGATGTGGGTACACCCACTTGATTTTAGTTCACTGACCCTTGATATCTCTTCAAGTTTGTTGTGGTGTCTTAAGATTTGTAGGGGCAATTCCCTTATGAATCCGAGGACGGATTCTTCTGAAGAGGGAGGGTATGATGTGGACATCAGCCCCATTTTTGAGACAAGGCGCGACCCTTCATCCAGAAGGTCTAAAGGGCCCTTGGCGAAGGCACGGGCGAAGAAGAAGCAGCATTCTAGGCACCGGCGAGGCCCCAAGGCAAGTCCGTGGTCGCTATGTTCTTGGCGCATCCATGCCCCATTGGCGAACCCTTGGCCTTTGGGAGAACTCATTTTGTAAGAACACATATTTGCGGAAGTACGCATATTGTTCTTCGTGGGTCTCAAATCTTGCTCCACCAATCCATTAGTGATCCATTGCAAGAGGATCCAATATAATACCTAGCATTGTTTGATCTCGTAGTCAAAAGGTTCTAGGTCCCATTTTCCTTCCCCAGGCATTTTCAAGGGCATTGCCTCACCTCGTAGTGAGGAGGTTCCCTTGGCCGAACTCTGTTTCCTTAGTGTTCTTCCTCTGTTTCGTTTCCCTTTCTTGCTGGAAACCGCCTCCTTCGAGCTAGATCCGAGCTCGTGATCACGCTTCCCCACCGTGATCACATCAAAATGAGCTATGAGTGGGCGATCTGTAGGGGCTGGGGCCAAGTGGGCGATGGGGGTTTGGGTGTCATACCGCCGCCTCATCACGCTTTTCAAGCGGTCCCAAGAGGGTATGAACTCTAACCCTCGATCACTTCGCTTTGTGGCGTATTCACACCACCAATACCAGGCTTCGCCTCTTAGCAGCTCGAGCGCTATGTCAAGCTTTTCAAGTTCGTGAACACCTCTCTTAGCAAAGAATGCCTCAAGATGGTGTTCCCATGATTCAAACCCGAAAAGGTCATCATCCCCTCGAAACTTAAGGGTTCGCGCCATTGTATACCTACACACTTAGACAATAGTGTCGCACCACTCATTTCCTCACGTGTATGGTTGGCCTCTCGTTTGTGTTTAGGGACACACTCCGTACCACTTCTCTCTCGTGTTTAGAACGCAACGGTTCTTTCAAGCCTCAAAACTTACCACCAATCTCGATTAAGATCAAATGCGAACATGCAAAGAATATCCAATGAAATCTTAGCAATATCCGAAACAAGTAAAGCACAAAGTTCTAGTTACTTGAAACTAACTTTGAGAGTTTAGGGTGAGATGGGGGTTGAAAGAAGTAAGGTATGTATGAGAGAAGGCTCTTTTATCCACACAAACACTTTTGTTCAAGTTCCTTAAATATTTTTGGATCAAATCACTGTTCGGATGCGTTTTGATATGAACACTCAAGAACACTCAAGAACACTCAAACTTTTTCTTTCTTCAAATGTTCTTTTTGTGCACAACCACAACAACTTTTCTTCTCTTTTCAACTTCCAATCCGAAAATGTTTCTTTCTTTACTCAACTTCAATAAACAACATCCCAAATATGAGCTTTGCTCGAATTACATGAACCACGCACAAATATTTTCGGTTTCTCTTCAACAACAAAACGTTTTTCTTCAAGTGTAAGAAAGAATGCAATGGTTTTACTTGAAGAAAACAAACAACTGATACGGTATGATATGATACCTCCGACAAGCGCTTTGGCTCTGATACCAACTGATGTGATCACGGTGGGGGTAAGTGATCACGAGCTCGGATCTAGCTCGAAGGAGGCGGTTTCCAGCAAGAAAGGGAAACGACACAGGGGAAGAACACAAAGGAAACAGATTCGGCCAAGGGAACCTCCTCACTACGAGATGAGGCAATGCCCTTGAAAATGCAGGGAAGGAAAATGGGACCTAGAACCTTTTGACTACGAGATCAAACAATGCTAGGTATTATATTGGATCCTCTTGCAATGGATCACTAATGGATTGGTGGAGCAAGATTTGAGACCCACGAAGAACAATATGCGTACTTCCGCAAATATGTGTTCTTACAAAATGAGTTCTACCTAATACTTAGGTTACAGCCTCCTTTTATAGAAGGAGAAAGAAAGAGTAAATAATAAAGAATATCTTGACAAGGGAACAGCCTCCTGGTTCTATGGTAGGCGAAATGAGAGGTGGCAGCTGATGTGACATTGTAGGCTACCTGCTTTTGCGGCTCCCATTTCCCCATGAATTGCTTTCGGCGGAAAAGGGAAGAAGAGGGCCTCTGCACAAGTTGAAGGGTTCGCCTGACTTGCGTATGGAAGGCCTCTGCTGTTTGGCGAACACCTGGGCTTCGCTTGTTTCTGGAAATGAGGCACAGGGTCTTCGCCAACGACCATGGGGGGGTCGCCAAGAGCCATGGCTTCGCAAATGGCCCTGAGTTCGCCCAAAAGGGCCATCGGTTCGCCAGGGTCAATGGGCTCGCCGATTGGGCTCGCCGATAGCCACGGGTCCGCCGTTGAGGCATGGCTTCGCCCAAAGCCATGGGTTCGTCAATGGGGCATGGGTTCGCCAAGATCCTGGCGAGCGCGGCTCTGCCTTGGGGCTTCGCCGGTGCCTAGAATGCCGCTTCTTCTTCGCTCGTGCCTTCGCCAAGGGCCCTTTAGACCTTCTGGATGAAGGGTCGCGCCTTGTCTCAAAAATGGGGCTGATGTCCACATCAATGAGCCTTATGAAGGCGTGGAGATTTGCTTGAACTCGCTTCAACCGGGACTGGTCATGGGTCCGCCAATGCCTTGGAGTGGATCGTGGTCGCGCGCGCTTGAGGTTGCGGTTCATCTGGAACCTGAGGGTCTTTTGGGGCGATGTCCTCATCATACTCTCCCTCTTCGAAAGAATCCGTCTGCGGATTCTCAAAATCTGCTTGTCCTTCAAAGAGAGCCAAATCACAAATGTTAAACGTTGCATGTACATTATAAGAGCCATCGCAAGGTAAGTCAAGTACATAAGCATTTTCTCCAATTTTCTTAGTGATTTGGAATGGGCCATCGCCTCTTGGCGCAAGTTTATTTTTCCTAGCCTGGGGAAATCGGTCCTTTCTTAAATGTAACCATACCCAATCCCCAACTTGAAAACTCCTAAATTTTCTACCCTTATTAACCCTTCTTGCATAGGACTCATTAACTTTCTCAAGTTGCTTGTGAACCCTGGTATGCAAGTCTTTCATGTGTTGGGCTTTCTCTTTTCCTTCTATATCCACTTGCTCGGCAAAGTCTAAGGCTACTAAGTCCAAAGGGGTTAAAGGGTTGAAACCATACACGACTTCAAAGGGGCTGTGGGATGTAGAGGAGTGATAGGCGCGGTTGTAAGCAAACTCTACATGTGGTAAGCATTTTTCCCACTCTTTCAGGTTCTTCCTAAGGTGCGTTCGCAAGATAGTGGTAAGGGTCCTATTGGTCACTTCAGTTTGGCCATCTGTTTGAGGGTGACTCGATGTTGAGTACATCAAGCTAGTGCCTAATCTAGACCAAAGGGTTCGCCAAAAATGACTTAGGAACCGCGAATCCCTATCACTGACAATGGATCGCGGGAGGCCATGGTATTTCACAATGTCCCTAAAGAATAAGTCAGCCACATGCGAGGCATCTTCAGTTTTATGACAGGGAATGAAGTGTGCCATTTTTGAAAACCTATCCACTACCACAAAAATAGCATCATGACCATGCGGCGTTCTAGGTAGACCACTTATAAAATCCATGCTTATATCAACCCAAGGAAGAGAAGGTGTAGGGAGAGGAGTGTACTTCCCTTTTGGTTGTAGAGTAGACTTGGCTTGGTGGCATGTGACACATCTGGCGCAGAACTTGGTGATGTCCCTCTTCATGCCGGGCCAAAAGAAATTTTCCTTTACAGCTTCAAGTGTCTTCTGAACACCGAAATGCCCCATGAGGCCGCCACCATGTGCCTCTTTGATGATGACTTCGCGCATTGACCCTCTTGGAATGCACAACCTTTTTAACTTAAACAGAAAGCCATCAAACACATAGTAGCCATTTTGGCTACCCTTAGCACAGTTGACAAATATTTCACCAAAATCCACATCATGCTCATACATGCTTTTCAAACATTCAAACCAACAACCTTTGTATCGAGAGTCATGAGTAACGTATACCTCCTAGAGAGCGCATCGAACAACATTTTCTTTTCCTTTCTTATATTTAATAACATAGGAGAAAGACTCAATGAACTCTACCCACCTAACGTGCCTTTTGCTCAAATTTCCTTGTCCTTGAAGATACTTGAAAGACAAGTGATCCGTATGGATTACGAATTCTCTAGGCGAAGATAATGACTCCACGTTTGTAATGATCGCACAAGAGCGTATAGCTCTTTATCATATGTGGAGTAATTCAGGTGGCTCCACTCAACTTTTCGCTAAAGAAGGCGATGTGTCGGCATTCTTGGTGCAAGACAGCTTCGATTCCTAAACCACTGGCATCGCACTCAACATCGAACAATTTGTCGAAGTTTGTCAAAGTGAGTAGAGGGCATTTGTCGACGAGATTTTAATTCGTTAAAAGATTTCTCTTGCGGTCGACCCCATTCGAAGACGACATTCTTCTTAGCCAGCTCATGCAAAGGGGCAGCAATGGAAGAGAAGTCTTTAACAAACCTCCTGTAAAAACTAGCAAGTCCTAGGAAGGATCTTACCTCAGTTAAGGAGTTAGGAGTAGGCCAGTCCCGAATGGCACTGATCTTACTCTCGTCTACCTTGACTCCCTTCGCACCCACTACATATCCAAGAAAGTTAACTTCCTGGGATGCGAAGACACACTTTTCAAATTTGGCATACAGTTTTTCTAACTTAAGCGTGTTGAGGACCTGCCTCAAGTGCTCGACATGCTCCTCATGGTTCTTAGAATAAACTAGTATGTCGTCAAAGTATACCACCACAAATTTTCCAATTAAACGCCTCAAAATATGATTCATTAGACGCATGAAAGTACTTGGTGCGTTAGATAACCCGAAGGGCATAACATTCCACTCATACAAACCAATTTTGGTTTTGAAAGCAGTTTTCCATTCATCACCTTCCTTCATCCGAATTTGGTGATAGCCACTTCTAAGGTCAATTTTTGAAAACACACATGCACCACTCAATTCGTCTAACATGTCATCAAGTCTAGGTATAGGGTGGCGATACTTTACAGTGATAGAGTTGATGGGGCGGCAGTCCATGCACATGCGCCAAGTGCCATCGCTCTTTGGCACGAGTATAACCGGTACCGCGCATGGCGAAAGGCTTTCACGGATGAACCCCTTGTCCGGTAGCTCTTGCACTTGCGTTTGTATTTATTTGGATTATTGATGGTTGGTCCGGTAGGCAGCCTTGTTGGGTAAAGGCGCTCCCGGAAGTAAGTCGATTTGATGCTCTATGCCGCGATAGGGGGGAAGGGTTCGCGGCTCATCGAATACTTCGTCGAATTCTTTCAGGACTTCCTGCACATAGAAAGGAAGAGAAGACACATTGTCAAGTGTTAGCATGCAATGAGTGGGAATCAGGAGAAAGCAGGTCCTGTTTCCAAGGAACGCTCTTTTAAAATCCCTCTCTTTGGCCATGGGAGGAAGGCACTCTTGTTTTCTCATGGGCTCTCTCGGGGTGTTTCCCATCAATGCACACTCTTTTTTCACTCAAGGTTCCTTGAACCTTCTCACCATTTTCTCTTCGCTCTCGCCCTCGCTCTTTCTTTTCTCTCGGCCTTACTAGCCGATGAATCTGATCTTGGTGAGCTTGGGTGGGTGATGTGATCACGGTCACGCTCCGAACCCAGTGAAGTGGTTACAGAGGAGTGAACGGTCACGAGCTCGGATCTAGCTCGAGGGAGGCGGTTTCCAGCAAGAATGGAAACGAAACAGGGGAAGAACAGAAAGGAAACAAAGTCAGCCAAGGGAACCTCCGCACTACGAGGTGAGGCAATGCCCTTGAAAATGCCTGGGAAAGGAAAATGGAACCTAGAACCTTCTGATTACTAGATCAGACAATGCTAGGTATTATATTGGATCCTCTCGCATGGATCACTAAAGGATTGATGGAGCAAGATTTGAGACCCCAAGAAGAACAAACCGTGTTCTTACAATATATGAATTCTCTCAATATATGGGTTCTACCGAATACTTAGGTTACAGCTTCCTTTTATAGAAGGAAAGAAAGAAGGAAAGAATAAAGAATGATTTTACTAAGGGAACATCTTCCTCGAAATATGGTAGGCAAAGCGTGGGGTGGCAGGTGATTTGACATTGTAGGCTACCTGCTTTTGCGGCTCCCAATTCCCCAGGAATTGCATTTGGCGGGAAAAGGAAAGAAGAGGGCCTCTGTAAGAGTTGAAGGGTTCGCCTGACTTGCGAAAGGAGACCTCTTCTGCTTGGCAAACACTTGGGCTTCGCTTGCCTTTGGAAATGAGGCACAGGGTCTTCGGCAACGACCATGGGGTCGCAAAGAGCCAGGGACTCGCAAATGGCCAAGGGTTCGCCAAAAGAATCATGGTTTCGCCAAGGGCTGCGGGTTCGCCATGGGGACGTGGCTTCGCCAAAGGCCAAGGGTTCGCCAATGGGACAGGGATGCCCCAAGAACCTTGCGAGCACGGGATGGCCCTGTGGGCCTCGCCAGTGCCCAGAATGTGGCTTCCTCCTCATCCAAGCCTTCGCCAAGGGTCCGTCAGACCCTCTGGAGGGATGGTTGCTCCTTGTCTCAAAAATGGGGCTGATGTCCACATCATACCCTCCCTCTTCAGAAGAATCCGTCCTCGGATTCATAAGGAAATTGTCCCTACAAATCTTAAGACACCACAACAAACTTGAAGAGGCATCAAGGGTTAGTGAACTAAAAGCATTAGACATCAAAGTTCCCTAATAATAGGCGAAGGAATGAGATGGACAATCCGCCCTTTCTCTTCGCTTCACTTTTATACTTAGCCTTAAGACAGAACCACATAGTTATTCCGGGATCAAATATGAGCCTCGGCCATTCATGGATATGGCCCCAATGTACCGGGCCTAAGTCATGTCCCATAACAGACATGGGATCGCCAACTATGTCACCCAAATCATGCTTAATGTTAAGAGATGAGAGGTTAGAAGCACAGTTACCCATGTTCGCTCTCTCCCTCTTGCTTTTTTCTTCCTTTCCGAGAGGGGGTGACACTTCCTGCCCGGGGTGTTGAAGGCTCCCTTCAGCCTTTCTTTCCACAGCGACCTGCACATTCAAAGAAGATAAACAAGGGGGTTGCAAGACAGAAATTAGTGGAAAAGTTGGGTCGGTTGAAGGTATGTTTCCCGCACTTCCACTATTTCGGATCATGTAGATTCCCTCTTGTTTTCTCTCCGTTTCCTTCTCATTCTCTTCTCTCGGATCGCTCTCTTTCTCGCTCAAGGTCTCTTGGACCGCCTTACTTTTCTCCCTTTCTTCTCTTTCTTTTTCCCTCATACTTTCTCCTTTCCTCTCGGTCGTTTTCCTCTCAACCTTTTCACCGATGGCAGCTTCCTCCATGTGTCCGTGTAACATCTGGTCCTGGACCAAAAGTACAAGTTTTTTTATCTCATCAATGATGGTGGAGGGGCTGGGTCTTTGAAGCACTTCGGTGTTGCTTCGCCTGTTGATCGAGAGGGTGTTTGTCGTAACGAAGCAAACTTGTGAGTGGGGTCCTCGCTGGCTTCCTGTTGGTGGATGGAAAACCGCGAATGAGAGGGGGCTCCAAGTGGCGTCGTACAGCTAGGATACGACGGTATGGGTGAATAATAGGAGTAGGAGGGGTAGCGATAATGAGAGGAGTCCTCTTGGCGATGGCATGGGTTCGCCACCAATTGTTCAGGTCTAGGCACGAGTGATGCTCATATGCAGCAGGTATGGAGTGATATGATCATGAGGGGCCTCGAATCACTCCGGATGCAAGCTTGAAGATCAAAGGAGATGAAAACGCGGATCTGTACTCATCAAGAGCTGGAGCAATGTATTTCATATTGAAGCCCTTTTCAAGAGGAGAAAAATGGCTTTTGAATCACCTCAATCGGAGTTCGAGCTCAAGTTATTCGAAAACGGTGAAGTTCCGCATACCCAAGGCACTCTGGCGAAGGCACTCTGGCGAAGGCACCTGGCGAAGGCACTTTGGCAAAGGCACTTTGGCGATGGCCCCTCCGGAGAACCCATGGCTTTGGAGGACCCCGGCCATGTGCATGATTGGTGATTTGAATATTCCCTCCATTTCCTCATAAATCCCATTTATGAAGGGAAGGGAGGAATAGTCAGTAGCCTACAATTGTCTTCCATCCATCCCTTCCATCTCTCACCTCACCCACCATAATTCAAGGGTCTTTGTCCCTTGTCACGTCACTCACCATTTACCCTACCATTTTCCTTCTATATAAGGAAGCATGTAACCATTGTAATACAGAGAACATATTATTGAATTTAAGAATTTGGCTGAAAACACTTAGGAAGTTGTTGGCTTTTGTGTTCTCTTTTCTTGCATTCCATCTCCTTAAGTGATCCGTGCAAGAGGATCCAACATAATATCTAGTATTGTTTGAACTTGTATTCAAAAGGTGCTAGATCCCATCTCCTTTCCCAGGCATTTTCAAGGGCATTGCCTCACCCCGTAGTGAGGAGGTTCCCTTGGCCGACTTTGTTCCCTTGTGTTCTTCCTCTGTTTTCGTTTCCATTCTTGCTGGAAACCGCCTCCAACGAGCTAGATCCGAGTTAGTGATCACCTACCCCTCCCGTGATCACATCAAGTGGTATCAGAGCCAAAGCGCTCATTGGAGGTACCGTATCAGTTGTTTGTTTTCTTCAAGTAAAACCATTGCCTTCTTTCTTACACTTGAAGAAAAATGTTTTGTTGTTGGTTAAGAGAAACCGAAAATATTTGTGTTTATGCGTGGTTCATGTGACTAGAGCAAAGCTCATATTTGAATATTGATTATTGAAGTTGAGTGAAAAAGAGAAGTGATTTCGGATTTGTGTGATTAAGTGCGAAAGAAAGGTTGTTGGAGAAAAAGCAAATGATGAACAAGTTCATGTGTTCTTGAGTGTTCTTGGTGTTCTTGAGCTGTTCATATGAAGTTCATATCAAACACATGTGAATAGTGACTTTGATCCAAAAATATTTTATGAACTTGCACAAAAGGTGTTTGTGATTGTAAAGAGAGCCTTCTCTCATACATACCTTACTCCTTTCAACCCCATCTCACCTTAAACTCTCAAAAGCTAGTTTCAAGTAACTAGTTATCTTTGTGTTGCAAGTTTCAGATTTCACTAGAGATTATTGCTTGTTCCTACTTGTATGTTTGCATTTGATCTAAAAGTTGAGTGTGATCAAGTTAAGAGAACTTGTGAAAACCTTGAGTGGAGAATCAAGAGTGAAACCGTGTGGAGTGCTCAACCAAACACGTGAGGAAATGAGTGGCACTAATTTTATTATCTAAGTGTGTAGGTGTGCCAAATGGAGGAAGAAAACCTACATTTCATTGGGTTTCATCCATTGAAAGGAAGCGCAAACTTGAAGATGACTTATGGCGATGGATTGAGGAATTGGAATACCACTTTTGGTATTACCAATTTCATAAAGAAGAGAGGTTAGACCTTGCCATAAGGTGTCTAAAGGGAGAAGCCAAAAGATGGTGGCGACAAGATTTCGCTCAAAGAGAGCACTACAATGAAGCCCCCATTCGGACTTGGAGCGGATTGAAGAGGTTGCTAGTTGATGTGATCATGGATTGATCAACCTTTGAAGGATCTAGCTTGGAAGATGAACACAAACAACTTGGAACTTTAGGCCGAATTCAAAACACCTCTCCACTACTTGGTGAAGCAATATTTTGAGTGCCAATGGATAGAGATGGATCTAGCACCTCTCAACTACTTGATTGAGCAATACTAGATATAAATCTTGAACCAAAATCATGGAACAAGGGAATGGATTGATAGAAATGAGAATTCAAACCGAAATTGCTCTCCAAGAGTTCTAATTTTCGGATTTATGAATGCTAAGGAGTTCCATACATGTTGCTAGCTTAAATAGGAGAGATGGTAAGTGGAGGGTATTACCCAAAGTGTGTTAGACACTTTTGGTAACTCCCTCTTGTGTCTTCTTACCATTTTCATGTAAGAAAGGAAGGCATGATGACACTACCTTAAATGGGAAGGTGGAAGGGAGGAATCTTACCTAGTTTGGCAAGTGTGGGCAATACCCAACCATTAGCCAAAACTATTGGATAAAGACCTCCACTACCTCTTTTCCCTCCCTTTGCCTAAATATCTTAAACAACATTCAAATTCAAATGAATAAGTCCACATTTCAGATTATGGGCTGGAATTGGGCGGCCCAACTTGGAGAAACGTGGGAAGGCCCATGGAGGCGCGTGGAGTGCGTGAAGGCGCGTTGTTGGCTCGGCCGGCGCGTGACCTTCATTTCCGGGTGTCTTCAAGGCTTGGGAAGGTGGTGCAACATCCCAAAGTTGGTGGAGTCGGGTCCGGGAAGGGAGGTTGGCGCGCGGGGCGCGTGGGGCGCGTGGGCTCCTCCTCGGTTCCAAGGGTGGTGAGTGTGATGGTGTCCATGGCTTTGGGAGGCCTTTTCACTTGGATTCCCATGTCTTGAAGCTTGATGGCATGGTCCCAGTCCTCATTCCACTCCTCTCCTTGTGCCATGATCCGGACGAAGGCTTGAAGCTTGTCTTGCATCTTCCTCAACCGCGTTTGGGTCAAAGGTCCATTGAGACCTTGGAAAGGGCTAGGAGACTCTCGTGGTGGAGTTGGGTCGATGTCCACATTACTAGTGGAAAGGTATGGTTCACCTCGAGAAGAGCCACCCTCTCCGTTCCACTCCCAAACAAGAAGGTCCCCCTCTCGGCCTACATCCTCCACCCACATTCGGAGCCAGAGGAGACCGAGCCCCACACCCCCACAAACACTATCGACCGAGCCATGTACTCCACCACCCAACACTTGCACAACCCAAACTCCTTACCCAAACCAAAGCCCATACCAAAATTCAAGTGAAGATCTTTCTCAAATGATTGAGAGTCTGAAGAAGGAGTTTGAAGAATATGAGAGAGAGAAAAAGAAAAAGAAAGAGAGAAGAAAGGAGAGGGCTCTCCTTAGCCAAACAAGTGAAAAGAATATTGCACCAGGACCTTCGACCAATCTCCAAGAAGAATTAACCATTTCATCTTCTAAATCTTGTTATTCTTCTTTAGTTGTGCATGAGTTTGAAGGAGAGAAGGACACAGATGCGCCAAACCTTGAAGGAGAAGAAAGATTTTCGGCTTTGGAGGAGGACCCTCCCTCCCCTAACTTGGGGAGAGGTAACCTACTCTTTTCTTTTAGTGACGAAGTGAATAGGCGTGAATGTGAAGCCTTATCCGAAAATGAGCATGCATCTCACCCATTGCTTAATTCTCTCAACCATGATAAGTGTGACATATTCGAATTCCCACTTGAAAGCATGAAGCATGATGATTCGGTTGGCCATGAGATGTATGTACATGATGCATATCCTATATCACTCACCCCTAGCCATGAATTCTCTTCAATGCATGATCATGACTCCTTCTTCTTAGATAATGAGAATGCATGGCCTAGGCTTACGTTTGACCCGGGATTGACCTTGAGCTGTGTGTAAGGTTGAAGTGAAGAGAAAGGGCGGATTGTCCATCTCACGCCTTCAAACCATTTTTGTGAATTTTCATGTTTAAAGTTCACTAACCCCCCCTAATGTCCTCCAAGTTTGTTGCGGTATTTTAGTTTTTGTAGGATTCGCCCCATTTAGATTCGAGGACGAATCTTTTGAAGAGGAGAGAATGATATGATCATGAGGGGCCTCGAATCACTCCGGATGCAAGCTTGAAGATCAAAGGAGATGAAAACGCGGATCTGTACTCATCAAGAGCTGGAGCAATGTATTTCATATTGAAGCCCTTTTCAAGAGGAGAAAAATGGCTTTTGAATCACCTCAATCGGAGTTCCAGAGCTCAAGTTATTCAGAAAACAGTGAAGTTCCGCATACCCAAGGCACTCTAGCGAAGGCACTCTGGCGAAGGCACTTTGGCGAAGGCACTTTGGCGATGGCCCCTCCGGAGAACCCCTGGCTTTGGAGAACCCCCCCTGGCCATGTGCATGATTGGTGATTTGAATATTCCCTCCATTTCCTCATAAATCCCATTTATGAAGGGAAGGGAGGAATAGTCAGTAGCCTACAATTGTCTTCCATCCATCCCTTCCATCTCTCACCTCACCCACCATAATTCAAGGGTCTTTGTCCCTTGTCACGTCACTCACCATTTACCCTACCATTTTCCTTCTATATAAGGAAGCATGTAACCATTGTAATACGGAGAACATATTATTGAATTCAAGAATTCGGCTGAAAACACTTCCGGGAAGTTGTTGGCTTTTGTGTTCTCTTTTCTTGCATTCCATCTCCTTAAGTGATCCGTGCAAGAGGATCCAACATAATATCTAGTATTGTTTGAACTTGTATTCAAAAGGTGCTAGATCCCATCTCCTTTCCCAGGCATTTTCAAGGGCATTGCCTCACCCGTAGTGAGGAGGTTCCCTTGGCCGACTTTGTTCCCTTGTTCTTCCTCTGTTCTTCGTTTCCATTCTTGCTGGAAACCGCCTCCAACGAGCTAGATCCGAGTTAGTGATCACCTACCCTCCCGTGATCACATCATGGAGGGTCGCATTCGAGAGGATGGGGTCGGTTCGGGCCCGGTTTCTTGGCCAAGGGGTACTCGAATAGTTCCCAGTATGTATGGTCGGGGTTTCCTCCACCAAGTCGATTCTTGATAACAAGGATCCGATTCCGGGTAGTAGTCCTCTTCCACATACTCCATGAAACTCAAATCCCGCACATGCGGATAGTATTGGGAAGCCTCGCCACTCTCCCTTAGTGTTTACACTCCTTTCTCGTGTTTAGAACACAACGGTTCTTTCAGACCTCAAAACTTACCACCAATCTCGATTAAGATCAAATGCAAACACACAAGGAGTTTCCAATAAAATCTTAGCAATATCCCAAATAAGCAACGCACAAAGCTCTAGTTACTCGAACTAGGATTTGGGGTTGGTTGGTGGTTGAAAGAATTTGGAAATGATATAGAAAAGGCTTTTCACACATGTAAACACAAGAAGTTCAGGTTTCGAAATTATTTTCGATCTGTGAGCGCCGTTCACTTGAGTTTCATGATGAACTCTCCAAGAACACTTAGAACTTTTCCCAGAAATTATGAACTGGTTTGAATATTTCTTTTACGTAAACTCTTGTTCTTTTGCACACGGAAACTCTTCTTTTTAATCTGAAATAACTCACAGATTTATGAACCTTTAAGAACTTTTCAACAAGGGTAACAAATATTCGGCTTCTCTCAAGAGATCATTAACCGATAACTTTTCTTCAAGTTTTCGAAAAGAACAGCAAAGGTTTTATCTTGAAGAAAGTAAACAACTGATACGGTAAGATACCTCCGACAAGCGCTTTGGCTCTGATACCAACTGATGTGATCACGGTCACGCTCCGAACCCAGTGAAGTGGTTACGAGGAGTGAACGGTCACGAGCTCGGATCTAGCTCGAAGGAGGCGGTTTCAGCAAGAATGGAAACGAAACAGGGAAGAACACAAAGGAAACAAAGTCGGCCAAGGGAACCTCCGCACTACGAGGTGAGGCAATGCCCTTGAAAATGCAGGAAAGGAAAATGGAACCTAGAACCTTCGATTACTAGATCGAGACAATGCTAGGTATTATATTGGATCCTCTCGCATGGATCACTAAAGGATTGATGGAGCAAGATTTGAGACCCCAAGAAGAACAAACCGTGTTCTTACAATATATGAATTCTCTCAATATATGGGTTCTACCGAATACTTAGGTTACTGACTTCCTTTTATAGAAGGAAAGAAAGAAGGAAAGAATAAAGAATGATTTTACTAAGGGAACATCTTCCTCGAAATATGGTAGGCAAAGCGTGGGGTGGCGGTGATTTGACATTGTAGGCTACCTGCTCTTGCGGCTCCCAATTCCCAGGAATTGCATTTGGCGGAAAAGGAAAGAAGAGGGCCTCTGTAAGAGTTGAAGGGTTCGCGACTTGCGAAAGGAGACCTCTTACGCTTGGCAAACACTTGGGCTTCGCTTGCCTTTGGAAATGAGGCACAGGGTCTTCGGCAACGACCATGGGGTCGCAAAGAGCCAGGGACTCGCAAATGGCCAAGGGTTCGCCAAAAGAATCATGGTTTCGCCAAGGGCTGCGGGTTTGCCATGGGGACGTGGCTTCGCCAAAGGCCAAGGGTTCGCCAATGGGACGAGGATGCCCCAAGAACCTTGCGAGCACGGGATGGCCACGTGGGCCTCGCCGGTGCCCGAGAATGTGGCTTCCTCCTCATCCAAGCCTTCGCCAAGGGTCCGTCGGACCCTGCGGAGGGATGGTTGCTCCTTGTCTCAAAAATGGGGCTGATGTCCACATCGGTGGGTGTGAGGAAGTAGGGTGTAGGGTTTCTTGAGATGGGTGAGGGCATATTTGTTGGTTTTGCCATAGTGTATGGCCTCCTTGTCGTCTTGCCGGGGCCTACCCAAGAAGATGTGGGTGGCCTCTATTCGCACCACATCACAAGTGATGGAATCCTCATACTTGCCGATCTTGATTGGGACTTGACTTGTTTGACGACCTTCACGAAGGTCTGTCATCGACCCACCGCAGCTTGGTACGGCTTAGGATGTGCGATGGTGCGAAGACCCAATTCGGCGACCATATCTTGGCCGGTGGCGTTGACACAGCTCCGCTATCGATAATGAGACTACAGAGAGTCCCATTCACCATAGCTCTTGATTGAAATAAATTTTCCCGCTGGGTGCTCTCAGTGATGCTTGGAGAGCTTTGCAGAACCCTCTTGGTGACCAGTATGAGTCCGTCCATAGGCAGCTCTCCCTCTTCTGCTTCACTCTCCTGATCTCGTCGCTCTGTGGTGACCTCTTCCTCTTCCTCACTAGATAACTCTCCATTGGGCCGAATGACCATAGCCCTTCTGTTGGGGCAATCCCTCGCATAGTGTCCCTTGCCCAAACACTTAAAGCATTCGATGCTCCTTGACTGGCGAGGGGCATCATAAGTGTTAGTCTTGAGCTTGGTGGGGTTGTGATGGGGTCTTGTGTTGGGGTAAGTTTGGCGAGGGTGGCATCACCGGGAGAGGTGTATTGTTTTGGCGGGGCGGTTTGTGAAGGGGGTCTTGCTGCTGCGCCCGGATGGGTGTATGGGCGGGATGATAGGAGTTCCCCTTCTTCAGTTGTTTCTCCACTCGGATGGCCTTATGCACCAGATCTTGGTAATCCCGGTAATCGCACAGTTCAACCGTCTTGGCGACGTCCTCTCGTAGGCCGTATAAAAATCTGGCCAACTTAGCCTCCTCGTCCTCCTTGACGTTGGCCCTCATCAAGGCCTTCTCGAGGTCCTTCTGGTATTCCTCGACGCTGCGATGACCTTGGATAAGGCGCTGCAGCTTAGGGCACAATCTCGGTCATAGTAGCTAGGCACAAACCGATTCTTCATGGTCCGTTTAAGATCCTCCCAAGTGGTGATGGGGCGACAACGGATCTGGCTCTCTCGTGATGCTCTTGCTCCCACCAGGTAAGAGCATAATCATGGAATTCAATGACCACGAGTTTTAAGGCTATCGCGTCAGTGTATCCCATCATATCAATGATCCGCTCCGTTTTAGCCACCCATGTAAAGTACTCTTCCGGATCACTGGACCCGTAGAAGGGTGGAATCTGAAGCTTTATATTGGCGAGGGCTTGTTGATCTGGGGCTTGCGCCCTACCTCCTAGGTCTCTGTTGAAACCTCGATGGACATGGCCTCGCTCTGCTTCTTCATCTTCTTCGAGGTCTTTGTGGAGATAGGCTCTGGCTTTAGCTCTATCAGGAAAGACCCTTCTCTTTATAGGCTTTAGTGGTGGCTCCGCGTAATACTCCTGGTCATCACTGTCCAGGACGTCAACACCACGATCTACTCTTGTAGAAGTGGTCGGACGGCTGTGAGGGGTGGCCTGTGGCTTCGTTGATGCGGGATCGAAAGTGGTATGGGTGACTCCGTCTTGAGCCCGCGATGCATGGGCATCATCGTGGGCTTGCGAGCTTTCGGTTGCTTTCCTTGAGTTACCTCCACTCTCGTTAGTCGCTCATTCGTCATAGCGACTTGAGCTCCCAGATTCATCCAACCTCTGTAAGATCTTTGCTAGTGTGTTGTGCACGGTTGTTTGGGATGGATGAGGGGAGATGAGTCTGTTGAAACCATCGGTAACACGATCTTGTTGAAGTTATGTAGTCGGAAAGAATCTCACCACTCCACAGTGTTTACTCTCGCCCTCGTGTTTCCCTCAACAACTTTGTCACTTGGCTGTTCACGGCTTTCACAAGCTCTCTAAACTTGATACCGTTTTCAACCTTGGATCAAAGATGAACACGCAAGAAAACACAAACAAAACTCTAGTAAAATCGCAACTTGAAACCCAAGAAAATGACTAGTTACTTGAAACCAGTTTTGTAGGATGTCAGGGTTGAGTTGGGGTCGAAAGAAACAGGTTGGAGGATGAGAAAAGGCTTTTTGCAGTCACAAACACTTTTTGTTCAAGTTCTGAAACTATTTCGGATCAAAAACACTGTTCACTTGTGTTTTGTTAAGAACACGCAAGAACTTTTCTCAGACTCAGAAACTTTGTGCAGCGTTTTTTTTCTTTCTTTATAAAACTTTTCTCTGCGCTTTTGTACGACAGAACAACTCTTCTTTTTTTTAAACTCGAGACTCTTAACTTTAACAAACGCACTTTTTAAACATCCTTTCGGTCTCAACTGAGTTCATCAACCGATATTTCTTCAAGCGTAAGAAGGTAACAAAAGGTTTTGCTTGAAGAAAACTTCAACAAGAACACGAATACCTCCAACAAGCAACCTGGCTCTGATACCACTTGATGTGATCACGAGAAGGAGGGTGTGATCACGAGCTCGGATCTAGCTTGGTAGAGGCCGGTTTCCAGAAATCGGAAACGAAATAGAGGAAGAACACTAAGAAGACAGAGTCGGCCAAGGGAACCTCCTCACTACGAGGTGAGGCAATGCCCTTGAAAATGCATGGGAAAGGAGATGGGATCTAGCACCTCTTGACTACAAGGTCAAGCAATACTAGATATTATGCTTGGATCCTCTTGCCTGGATCACTAGGGAAATGGAAATGCAAGAATGGAGAACACAAAAGCCGATGACTCCCCGGGAGTGTTTCAGCCGAATTGCTTAAATTCAATAATATGTTCTAGGTTACAATGGTGTTGTATCTAACTTATATAGTGGAGGGCTGTGAGAAGTAAGTTGGCTTAGTACGTGCGTGTGTGCAAAAAGCAAGCAGTGCCTTTGACATGCGTGCAGGGTAAAAGTTTCCAAAAAGGTGAAAAGAAAAGCTAGTCTAAAAAGTGTTCGGGTGTCTTTTCCTCAAAAAGGGATGCCTACATTCCCGAGTAGCTGCAGAGAAAGGACGCCCTGCTGTCGGACTTGGTCAGCTATCTGGTTAAGTATGGAGGCTTCGCGGGATGTCTTCGCCAAGTGCCTTCGCGGGAATGCCTTCGCCAAGAGCCTTCGCGGGTATGTTTTTACTTGAGGCCTTCTTGGGGTTCAAGCGTTCGTGCACCAAGGTAGGGCTGCTCCCTTCTTCAAGGATACTTATGCTCAAGACTCCAAAGGGCTTCGCGTATTCTTCATCCAACGCGAGGCCGAGCTGACGAAGCTGTAAGGACTTCGCTCGAGATTCCTCTTGGTCATCCTGCGCCATGAGCCTTATGAAGGCGTGGAGATTTGCTTGAACTCGCTTCAACCAGGACCTGGTCATGGGTCCGCCAATGCCTTGGAGTGGATCAGGGGTCGCGCGCGCTTGAGGTTGTGGTTCATCTGGAACCTGAGGGTCTTTTGGGCGATGTCCTCATCACTCGGTATGGGGGAAGACTTTGAGGCTCGTTGAAAACATCATCAAACTCCTTGAGGACTTCTGTACATACAAAGGAAGAGAAACTATATTGTCAAGAGTTAGCATGCAATGTTTTGGAATCAAGAGAAAACACGTTTTGTGATGAGGACATCGCCCCAAAGGACCCTCGGGTTCCGGATGAAAAACAACCTCAGCGCGCGACCCTCGATCCGTTCCAAGGCCTTGGCGGACCCATGAACAGGTCCCGGCTGAAACAAGTCCAAGCGAACCTTAATGCTTTCATGAGGCTCATGGCGCAGGACGATCGAGAGGAGTCCCGAAAAAAGGCCTTACAACTTCGCCAACTCGGTATCGCGCTGGACGAAGAGTGTGCGAAGCCCCTTGGAGTCTTGAGCCTAAGCGTTCTTGAAGAAGGGGGCAGCCCAGCCTTAAGAGCGCGGACACTTGGCGAAGGAGAAGCCCTCATCCAAGGGCAACTCCGCGAAGGCCCCCGGCGAAGGCATTCTAGCGAAGGCTCCTAGCGAAGGCTCCTAGCGAAGGCAACTCCGCGTAACCTCCAGGCTTCGCCAGTTGACCGACCAAACCGGACACAAGGTGTCTTTTCTCCGCCGATACTTGGAAAGACAAACAACCACTTTGCACAAAAGACATCTGGACACTTTTAGGCTAGCCTTACCTTTTTACCTTTTTGGAAGCTTTTCACTCTGTAAGCGTGCAAAAGTACTTTATACTTTCTGCACGCATGCACATTCAAAATACTTCTTTTACTTCTTCCATTTCACTTCACTATATAAGCTAAGTGGCAGTCACCATTGTAACCTAGAACATATTATTGAATTTAAGCAATTGGTGAAACACTCCCGGGAGTCATCGGCTTTTGTGTTCTCCATTCTTGCATTTCCACTTCCCTAGTGATCCAGTGCAGAGGATCCAAGCATAATATCTAGTATTGCTTGACCTTGTAGTCAAGAGGTGCTAGATCCCATCTCATTCCCCAGGCGCTTTCAAGGGCATTGCCTCACCTCGTAGTGAGGAGGTTCCCTTGGCCGACTCAGTCTTCTTCGTGTTCTTCCTCTGTTTCGTTTCCGTCTTCTGGAAACCTGCCTCTACCAAGCTAGATCCGAGCTCGTGATCATACCCTCCTTCTCGTGATCACATCAAGTGGTATCAGAGCCAACTTGCTTGTTGGAGGTATTCGTGTTCTTGTTAAGCTTTCTTCAAGCAAAACCTTTTGTTACCTTCCTCACGCTTGAAGGGATTTCGGTTGATGATCTCAGTGAGACCGAGACAGTTGTTTAAAAGTGTGCTTGTTTAAAACCAAGTATTTTCGAGATAAGCCAAAAGAGTTGTCTTGAGCGACAAATGTGTGAAGAAAAACGTTTGAAGAAAGAAAAGTATTGAGCAAGTTTCTGCGTTCTGGAAAAATTCTTGAATGTTCTTACGTGTTCTTCCCAAAACACAAGTGAACAGTAAGTTTGATCCGACAAATAGTTTCCAAACTTAAACAAAAAGTGTTTGTGACTGCAAAAGCCTTTTCTAATCTTCTAACCAGTCTCTTTCGACCCCCAACTCGACCCCGATCTCCCACAAAACCGGTTTCAAGTAACTAGTCATTTTCTTGAATTTCAAGTTGCGGTTTTACTAGAGTTTTGTTTGTGTTTTCTTGCGTGTTCATCTTTGATCTAAGGTTGAAAACGGTATCAAGTTTAGAGAACTGTAAAAGCCGTCGGTGAACAGCCAAGTAACAAAGTTGTTGAGAGAAACACGAGAGCGAGAGTAAACACTCGTGGAGTGGTGAGATTCTTTTCGACTACAAATCTTCAACAAGATCGTGTCACGTATGGTTTCAACAGACTCATCCCCCTCATCCATCCCACTAACTGCACAAAGACGCTAGCAAAGATCTTACAGAGGTTGGATGAACTGGGAGCTCAAGCCGCTATGACGAATGAGCGACTAACGAGAGTGGAAGTAGCTCAAGGAAAACAACCGGAAAGCTCGCAAGCCCACGATGATGCCCATGCATCGCGGGCTCAAGACGGAGTCACCCATACCACTTTCGACCCTGCATCAACGAAGCCACAGGCCACCCCTCAGCCATCCGACCACTTCCACAAGAATAGATCGTGGTGTAGACATCCTGGACAGTGATGACCAGGAATATTACGCAGAGCCACCACCAAAGCCTATTAAAAGAAGGGTCTTTCCCGATAGAGCTCAAGCCAGAGCCTATCTCCACAGAGACCTCGAAGAAGAGGAAGAAGCAGAGCGAGGCGGTGTTCATCGAGGTTTCAACAGAGACTGGGAGGTAGGGCGCAAGCCCAAGACCAGCAAGCCCTCGCCAACATTAAGCTTCAAATACCCCCTTCTACGGGTCCAGGTGATCCGGAAGAGTACTTGACATGGGTGGCTAAAACGAGCGGATCATCGATATGATGGGGTACACGGACGCTATAGCCTTGAAACTTGTGGTCATTGAGTTCCATGAATATGCTCTCACCTGGTGGGAGCAAGAGCATCATGAGAGAGCCAGGATCCGATGTCGTCCTATCACCACTTGGGAGGATCTTAAACGGACCATGAAGAATCGATTTGTGCCCAGCTACTATGATCGAGATTGTGCCCAGAGGCTGCAGCGCCTTATCCAAGGTCATCGCAGTGTCGAGGAATACCAGAAGGACCTTGAGAGGGCCTTGATGAGGGCCAACGTCAAGGAGGACGAAGAGGCTAAGTTGGCCAGATTCTTATATGGCCTACGGGAGGACGTCGCCAAGACAGTGGAACTGCGTGCGATTATCGGGATTACCAAGACTTGGTGCATAAGGCCATCCGGTGGAGAAGCAATCAAGAAGGGGAACTCCTACTATCCTGCTCATACCCCCAGCAGGGCCCCAAGCAGCAAGACCCCCCCTTCACCAAGCCGCCCCCGCCAAAGCCATACACATCTTCTGCGGCGATGCCACCCCCTCGCCAAAATTACCCCAACACAAGACCCTCCTCCCAACCTCAGCCGAAACCCAACGCCAGTACTTATGATGCCCCTCGACAATCAAGGAGCATCGAATGCTTTAAGTGTTTGGGCAAGGGACACTATGCGAGGGATTGTCCCAACAGAAGAGCCATGGTCATTCGGCCCAATGGGGAACTGTCTAGCGAAGAGGAAGGAGAAGTCCTTCCCGAACAAGAGCAACATGAGAGTGAAGCAGAAGAGGGAGAACTGCCTATGGACGGTCTCATATTAGTCACCAAGAGGGTTCGCAAAGCTCTCCAAGCGTCATCGAAAGTATTCGGCGGGAAAATTTATTCCAATCAAGAGCCATGGTGAATGGGACTCTGTGCGATCTCATTATTGATAGCGGAAGTTGTGTCAATGCCGCCAGCGAAGACATGGTCGCTGAATTAGGCCTCCACACCATCGCACATCCTAAGCCGTACCAATGCAGGTGGGTCGATGAGAACCTTTGTGAAGGTTGTCAAACAAGTCGAAGTCCCAATCAGGATTGGCAAGTATGAGGATTCCATCACTTGTGATGTGGTGCAAATGCAGGCTACCCACATCCTCTTGGGCAGGCCCTGGCAGTATGACAAGGAGGCCATACAATATGGAAAAGCCAACAAATATGCCCTCACTCACCGCAGTAAACCATACACCCTGCTTCCCCTCACCCCAACTCAAGCCCATCAGGATCAAATTCACCTGGCTAGTAAGGCCGAGAGAAAAAGAAAGGGTGAGTGCAGAGAGCGGAGAGAAAATGGTGAGAAGGTTCAAGGAACCTTGAGTGAAAGAAAAGAGTGTGCGTTGATATGAAACACCCCGAGAGAGCCCACGAGAAAACAAGAGTGTCTTCCTCCCATGGCCAAAGAGAGGGATTTTAAAAGAGCGTTCCTTGGAAACAGGATCTGCTTTCTCCTGATTCCCACTCATTGCATGCTAACGCTTGATAATGTGTCTTCTCTTCCTTTCTATGTGAGGGAAGTCCTGAAAGAATTCGGCGAAGTATTCGATGAGCCGCGAACCCTTCCCCCCTATCGCGGCATAGAGCATCAAATCGACTTGCTTCCGGGAGTGCCTTTACCCAACAAGGCCGCCTACCGTACCAACCCTCAAGAATCCAAAGAGATCCAATCGCAAGTGCAAGAGCTGCTGGACAAGGGGTTCATCCGTGAAAGTCTGTCGCCATGCGCGGTACCGGTCATACTCGTGCCAAAGAGCGATGCCCGAATAAATCCAACGAGTGACTAATAATCTGTTATACGAAAAGGGTGGCTATCATACCCCTTTATGATGAATAATATTGTCGTAAGACTTAATCGTCTAATATAGTTATAAAATGAATTGTAATTTCATTTTAATCGATCGAAAAGGATATATGAGTAAATATATGTTCTAAAATTGAAAAAATCAAAAAATAAATATTATTAAAAAAGGATAAGAGAAGGTTTCTAGATTATTATTATATGGAATGAAAATTCGGAATTTTTTTTATTTTATTATAGGATTTATATTATACCTTTTTTATAAGACGCTATGCCGCCACTCGGACTCGAACCGAGATGCTCTAGCACTGCTTCCTAAGAGCAGCGTGTCTACCAATTTCACCATAGCGGCTTGCTCAAAATAATAATAACTCATGGCACTTGGCGCATGTGCATGGACTGCAGCCCCATCAACTCTATCATCAGAAAGTATCGCCACCCTATACCTAGACTTGATGACATGTTAGACGAATTGAGTGGTGCATGTGTGTTTTCAAAAATTGACCTTAGAAGTGGCTATCACCAAATTCGGATGAAGGAAGGTGATGAATGGAAAACTGCTTTCAAAACCAAAATTGGTTTGTATGAGTGGAATGTTATGCCCTTCGGGTTATCTAACGCACCAAGTACTTTCATGCGTCTAATGAATCATGTTTTGAGACATTTAATTGGGAAATTTGTGGTAGTATACTTTGATGACATACTAGTTTATACTAAGAACCATGAAGAGCATGTCGAGCACTTGAGGCAGGTCCTCGACACGCTTAGGTTAGAAAAACTGTATGCCAAATTTGAAAAGTGTGTATTCGCATCCCGGAAGTTAACTTTCTTGGATATGTAGTGGGTGCGAAGGGAGTCAAGGTAGACGAGAGTAAGATCGGTGCCATTCGGGACCGGCCTACTCCTAACTCCTTAATCGAGGTCAGGTCCTTCCTAGGACTTGCTAGTTTTTACAGGAGATTTGTTAAATACTTCTCTTCCATTGCTGCCCCTTTGCATGAACTGGCTAAGAAGAATGTCGTCTTTGAATGAGGTCAGTCGCAAGAGAAATCTTTTAACGAATTGAAATCTCGTCTGACAAATGCCCCTCTACTCACTTTACCAAACTTCGACAAAGTGTTCGAGGTAGAGTGCGATGCCAGTGGTATAGGCATCGTCGCTGTCTTGCACCAAGAAGGCCGTCCCATCACCTTTTTTAGTGAAAAGTTGAGTGGAGCCACCCTGAATTACTCCACATATGATAAAGAGCTATACGCTCTTGTGCGATCCTTACAAACGTGGAGCCATTATCTTCTACCTAGAGAATTCGTAATCCATACGGATCACTTGTCTTTGAAGTATCTTCAAGGACAAGGAAATTTGAACAAAAGGCATGTTAGGTGGGTAGATGATGTGATCACGGAGGGGGTAAGTGATCACGCGCTCGGATCTAGCCCGTTGGAGGCGGTTTCCAACAAGAATGGAAACAAAGAACAGAGGAAGAAACAAGGAAACAAAGTTCGGCCAAGGGAACCTCCTCACTACGAGGTGAGGCAATGCCCTTGAAAATGCCTGGGAAAGGAAAATGGGACCTAGAACCTTTTGACTACGAGATCAAACAATGCTAGGTATTATATTGGATCCTCTTGCAATGGATCACTAATGGATTGGTGGAGCAAGATTTGAGACCCACGAAGAACAATATGCGTATTTCCGCAAATATGTGTTCTTACAAAATGAGTTCTACCTAATACTTAGGTTACAGCTTCCTTTTATAGAAGGAGAAAGAAAGAAGTAAAAAATAAAGAATGTCTTGACAAGGGAACAGCTTCCTGGATCTATGGTAGGTGAAAAGAGAGGTGGCAGCTGATGTGACATTGTAGGCTACCTGCTTTTGTGGCTCCCAATTCCCCAGGAATTGCATTTGGCGGGTAAAAGGGAAGAAGGGGGCCTCTGCACAAGTTGAAGGGTTCGCCTGACTTGTGTATGGAGGCCTCTTCTGCTTGGCGAACACCTGGGCTTCGCTTGTTTCTGGAAATGAGGCACAGGGTCTTCGCCAACGATCATGGGGTCGCAAAGAGCCATGGATTTGCAAATGGCCTTGAGTTCGCCTAAAAGGACCATGGGTTCGCCAGGGTCAATGGGCTCGCCAATAGCCACGGGTTCGCCGTTGAGGCTTGGCCTCGCCAAAGGCCAAGGGTTCGCCAATGGGGCAGGGGTTGGCCAAGATCCTAGCGAGCGCGGCTCGGCCTCGGGGCTTCGCCGGTGCCTAGAATGCCACTTCTTCTTCATCCGTGTCTTCGCCAAGGGCCTTCTAGACCCTCTGGATGAATGGTTCCCCTTTATCACAAAAATGGGGCTGATGTCCACATCATACCCTCCCTCTTCAGAAGAATCCGTCCTCGGATTCATAAGGAAATAGTCCCTACAAATCTTAAGACACCACAACAAACTTGAAGAGGCATCAAGGGTTAGTGAACTAAAAGCATTAAACATCAAAGTCCCCCCTAAAAATGGTCTGAAGGAATGAGATGGACAATCCGCCCTTTCTCTTCGCTTCACTTTTATACTTAGCTTTTAAACAAACCCACGTAGTTATTCCGGGATCAAATATAAGCCTCGGCCATTCATGGGCGTGGTCCCAATGTACCGGGCCTAAATCATATCCCAAAACAGACATGGGATCGCCAATTTTGTCACCCAAATTATGTTTAATGTTAAGAGATGAGAGATTAGAAGCACAGTTACCCATGTTCGCTCTCTCCCTCTTGCTCTTTCTTCCTTACCGAGAGGGGGTGACACTTCCTTCCCGGACTGTTGAAGGCTCCCTTCAGCCTTTCTTTCCACAAATGACTGTACATTCAAAGAAGATAAACAAGGGGTTGCAGGATACAAATTAGTGGAAAAGTTGGGTCGGTTGAAGGCATGTTGTCCTCGCTTCCACTATTTTGGATCATGGAGTTTCCCTCTTGTTTTCTCTCGCTTTCTTCTCAATCTCTTCTCTCGGATCGCTCTCTTTCTCGCTCAAGGTCTCTTGGACCGCCTCGCTTTCTCTCTTTCTTCTCTTTCCTTTCCCTCGTAATTTCTCCTTTCCTCTCGGTTATTTTCCTCTCAACCTTACCACCGGTTGCAGCTTCCTCCATGTGTCCTTGTAACATCCGGTCCTGGACCATAAGTACAAGTTGTTTTAGCTCATCAATGAGAGTGGAGGAGCTGGGTCTTTGAGGCACTTCTGGTGTTGCTTCGCCCTGTTGGTCAGAAGGTGATTGGCGCGACGAAGCAAACTTGTGAGTGGGGGCCCTCGTTGGCTTTCGGTTGGTGGTTGGGGAACCGCGTCTGGGAGGGGGCTCAACACTGGGCGTCGTACAGCTAGGATCCGTCAGAAGGCGGGAATAATCCGAGGATGGGGGGTAAGTCTTCCGGTGCTTGGGGTAGCGATAGCGAGGGTATCTCGGTGATGGCGAGGGGTCGCCACCACCCGTTCAGGGTCTGGACCTGAGTAATACTCATATGCAGTAGGGTATGGAGGATCAAATTCAGAGGATGGGGTCGGTTCGGGCCAGGTTTCTTGGCCAAGGGGGTACTCTGAATAGTTCCCTGAGTATGTATGGTCGAGGGTTTCCTCCGCCCAGAAGTTAGATTCTTGATAACAAGGATCCGATTCCGGGTAGTAGTCCCCTTCCATGTACTCCATGAGACTCAAGTTCTGCACATGTGAACAGTTTTGTGAAGCCTCGCCACACTCCCTTAGTGTTTACTCTCTTCTCTCGTGTTTAGAACACAACGGTTCTTACAAGTTTCAAAACTTACCACCAATCTACAATTAAGATCAAATGCAAACATGCAAAGATTATCCAATGAAATCTTAGCAATGCCCGAAACAAGTAAAGCACAAAGTTCTAGTTACTTGAAACTAGCTTTTGAAGTGGGTTGGTGGTTGAAAGAAGTTGGTAATGGATGTGATCACGGAGGGGGTAAGTGATCACGCGCTCGGACCTAGCTCGATGGAGGCAGTTTCCAACAAGAATGGAAACGAAACAGAGGAAGAACACGAAGGAAACAAAGTCGGCCAAGGGAACCTCCTCACTACGAGGTGAGGCAATGCCCTTGAAAATGCCTGGGAAAGGAAAATGGGACCTAGAACCTTTTGACTACGAGATCAAACAATGCTAGGTATTATATTGGATCCTCTTGCAATGGATCACTAATGGATTGGTGGAGCAAGATTTGAGACCCACGAAGAACAATATGCGTATTTCCGCAAATATGTGTTCTTACAAAATGAGTTCTACCTAATACTTAGGTTACAGCTTCCTTTTATAGAAGGAGAAAGAAAGAAGTAAATAATAAAGAATGTCTTGACAAGGGAACAACTTCCTGGATCTATGGTAGGCGAAATGAGAGGTGGCAGCTGATGTGACATTGTAGGCTACCTGCTTTTGCGGCTCCCAATTCCCCAGGAATTGCATTTGGCGGGTAAAGGGGAAGAAGGGGGCCTCTGCACAAGTTGAAGGGTTCGCCTGACTTGTGTATGGAGGCCTCTTCTGCTTGGCGAACACCTGGGCTTCGCTTGTTTCTGGAAATGAGGCACAGGGTCTTCGCCAACGATCATGGGGTCGCAAAGAGCCATGGCTTTGCAAATGGCCTTGAGTTCGCCTAAAAGGACCATGGGTTCGCCAGGGTCAATGGGCTCGCCAATAGCCACGGGTTCGCCGTTGAGGCTTGGCCTCGCCAAAGGCCAAGGGTTCGCCAATGGGGCAGGGGTTGGCCAAGATCCTAGCGAGCGTGGCTCGGCCTCGGGGCTTCGCCGGTGCCTAGAATGCCACTTCTTCTTCATTCGTGTCTTCACCAAGGGCCTTCTAGACCCTCTGGATGAATGGTTTTGAAGGTTTAAAAGGGATGTATGAACATGACGTGGATTTCGGTGAAATTTTTCCAATCACAAAAATGGGGCTGATGTCCACATCGCGAAGACTCTCCAACCAAAAGGGAAGTACACCCCTCTTCCTATGCCTTCTATTCCTTGGGTTGAAATAAGCATGGACTTTATAAGTGGATTATTTAGGACATCGCATGGTCATGATGCTATATTTGTGGTAGTCGATAGGTTCTCCAAAATGGCCCATTTCATCCCATGTCATAAAACTGAAGATGCATCTCATGTGGCTGAATTGTTCTTTAGTAACATTGTTAAATATCATGGCCTCCCGCGATCCATTGTTAGCGATAGAGATTCGAGATTCCTAAGCCATTTTTGGCGAACCCTTTGGTCTAAGCTAGGCACAAGTCGATGTACTCCACATCCAGTCACCCTCAATCAGACGGCCAAACCGAAGTGACTAATAGGACCCTCACCACTATCCTGCGCACCCTCCTTAGGAAAAATCTGAAAGAATGGGAAAAATGCTTGCCTCATGTAGAGTTTGTGATGTGATCACGGGGGGGGGTAAGTGATCACGAGCTCGGATCTAGCTCGAAGGAGGCGGTTTCCAGAAAGAATGGGAAACGAAACAGAGGAAGAACACGAAGGAAACAGAGTCGGCCAAGGGAACCTCCTCACTACGAGGTGAGGCAATGCCCTTGAAAATGCCTGGGGAAGGAAGCGGGATCTAGCACCTTTTGAATACAAGTTCAAACAATACTAGATATTATGTTGGATCCTCTTGCACGGATCACTTAAGGAGATGGAATGCAAGAAATGAGAACAAGAAAGCCAAAACCTCACTTGGAGAATTTTCTGATTTCTTATAAATATGTTCTAAGTATTACAATGGTTACATGCCTTCTATATAAAGAGGTGAGATGGTATGGGAAATGATGAGAGACTTGACAAGGGACAAAGACCCTTGAATTATGGGTGAGGTGAGAGGTGTAAGGGTGATGGATGGTGATGTGATCACGGTCACGCTCCGAACCCAGCTGAAGTGGTTACAGAGGAGTGAACGGTCACGAGCTCGGATCTAGCTCGAAGGAGGCGGTTTCCAGCAAGAATGGAAACGAAACAGGGGAAGAACACAAAGGAAACAAAGTCGGCCAAGGGAACCTCCGCACTACGAGGTGAGGCAATGCCCTTGAAAATGCCTGGGAAAGGAAAATGGAACCTAGAACCTAGAACCTTCTGATTACTAGATCAGACAATGCTAGGTATTATATTGGATCCTCTCGCATGGATCACTAAAGGATTGATGGAGCAAGATTTGAGACCCCAAGAAGAACAAACCGTGTTCTTACAATATATGAATTCTCTCAATATATGGGTTCTACCGAATACTTAGGTTACTGACTTCCTTTTATAGAAGGAAAAGAAAGAAGGAAAGAATAAAGAATGATTTTACTAAGGGAACATCTTCCTCGAAATATGGTAGGCAAAGCGTGGGGTGGCGGGTGATTTGACATTGTAGGCTACCTGCTGCGGCTCCCAATTCCCCATGAAGTGCTTTTGGCGGGAAAAGGGAAGAAGAGGGCCTCTGCACAAGTTGAAGGGTTCGCGACTTGTGTATGGAGACCTCTTTTTGCTTGGCGAACACCGGGCCTCACTTGTACCGGGAAATTTGGTGCAGGTGTTCTTCAATAAGGCATGGCTTTGCGGAGAGACCATGGGCTCACAAAAAGGACCTTGGGTTTGCCAATGGGATATGGCTTCGCCAAAGACCGAGGGTTCGCCTTAAGGGGCTTCGCGAGTATGGCCTTGCCTTGGCATTTGGTCTGAGCTTTGGGAAGGTGTTCAGGGTCCTTTCCTGGAGATCCGGCAGGTGTGACTTTGCCGTGGAGGCTCCTTTTGGTTGGCGAATACCTGGGCTTCGCTTGTTTCTGGAAATGAGGTACAGGGCCTTCGCCAATGACCACGGGGTCGCAAAGAGCCATGGAGTCGCAAATGACCTTGAGTTCGCCCAAGAGGACCACGAGTTCGCCAGGTCAATGGACTCGCCGGTGACCACGGACTCGCCGTTGGTGCATGGACTCGCCAAAGGCCAAGAGTCCGCCAAAGGGACATGGGTGCACCACGCGCCTTGCGAGTACGGACTTGTCTTAGGGCCTCGCTAGTGCCCTGAATGTGGCTTCCTCCTCTTCTGAGCCTTCGCCAAGGGCCCTTTAGACCCTCCAGTGGAAAGGTTACGCCTTGTCACAAAAATGGGGCTGATGTCCACATCATACCCTCCTCTTCGTAAGAATCCGTCCTCGGATTCATATGAAAATTGTCCCTACAAATCTTAAGACACAACAACAAACTTGAAGAGGCATCAAGGGTTAGTGAACTAAAAGCGTTAGACATCAAAGTTCCCTAAAAATAGATCAAGGAATGAGATGGACAATCCGCCCTTCCTCTTCGCTTCACTTTTATACTTAGCCTTAAGACAAACCCACATAGTTATTCCGGGATCAAATATAAGCCTCGGCCATTCATGGGCATGGCCCCAATGTACCGGCCTAAGTCAGTCCCATAATGACATGGGATCGCCAATTATGTCACCCAAACCATGTTTAATATTAAGAGATGAGAGATTAGAAGCACAGTTACCCATGTTCGCTCTCTCCCTCTTGCTCTTTTCTTCCTTTCCGAGAGGGGGTGACACTTCCTGCCCGAGGTGTTGAAGGCTTCCTTCAGCCTTCCTTTCCGCAAATGACTGCACATTCAAAGAAGATAAACAAGGGGTTGCAAGACAGAAATTAGTGGAAAAGTTGGGTCGGTTGAAGGTATGTTTCCCGCACTTCCACTATTTCGGATCATGTAGATTCCCTCTTGTTTTCTCTCCGCTTCCTTCTCATTCTCTTCTCTCGGATCGCTCTCTTTCTCGCTCAAGGTCTCTTGGACCGCCCTACTTTTCTCCCTTTCTTCTCTTTCTTTTCTCCTCATACTTTCTCCTTTCCTCTCGGTCGTTTTCCTCTCAACCTTTCCACCGAGGTCAGCTTCCTCCATGTGTCCGTGTAACATCTGGTCCTGGACCATAAGTACAAGTTGTTTTATCTCATCAATGATGGTGGAGGGGCTGGGTCTTTGAAGCACTTCTCGTGTTGCTTCGCCTGTTGATCGAGGGTGTTTGTCGTAACGAAGCAAACTTGTGAGTGGGGGTCCTCGCCGGCTTCTGTTGGTGGATGGAAAACCGCGAATGAGAGGGGCTCCAGTCGGGCGTCGCATGCCTAGGATACGACGGTATGGGTGAATAATAGGAGTAGGAGGGTAGCGATAATGAGAGGAGTCATCTGACGATGGCATGGGTTCGCCACCAATTGTTCGTGGTCTAGGCCTCGAGTGATGCTCATATGCAGCAGGTATGGAGGGTCGCATTCGGAGGATGGGGTCGGTTCGGGCCAGTTTCTTGGCCAAGGGGGTACTCTGAATAGTTCCCGAAGTATGTATGGTCAAGGGTTTCTCCGCCGTAAGTCGATTCTTGATAACAAGGATCCGATTCCGGTAGTAGTCCTCTTCCACATATTCCATGAAACTCAAATCCCGCACATGCGGATAGTATTGGGAAGCCTCGCCACTCTCCCTTAGTGTTTACACTCCTTTCTCGTGTTTAGAACACAACGGTTCTTTCAGACCTCAAAACTTACCACCAATCTCGATTAAGATCAAATGCAAACACCGAGGGATATGGCTTCGCCAAAGACCGAGGGTTCGCCTTAAGGGGGCTTCGCGAGTATGGCCTTGCCTTGGCATTTGGTCCGAGCTTTGGGAAGGTGTTCTGTGGTCCTCTCCGGAGATTCGGCAGTGTGACTTTGCCGTGGAGGCTCCTTTGGTTGGCGAATACCGGGCTTCGATGTGGACATCACCCCTATTTGTGGGTTAAGAAGCAACCATTCCTCCAGAGGGTCTAAAGGACCCTTGGCGAAGGCATGGTCAAAGAAGAAGTGGCATTCTAGGCGACGGCGAAGCCCCACGGGCAGAGTCGTGCTCGCAAGGATCTTGGCGAACCCAGGCCCCATTGGCGAACCCTTGGCCTTTGGCGAAGTCATGGTCTTGGCGAAGACCCTGTGCAACACTACCAGACGCAAGCGAAGCACAGGTGTTCGCCAAGCGGAGGAGGCCTCCATACGCAAGTCAGGCGACCCCTTCAACTTGTGCAGAGGCCCTCTTCCTCCCATTTCCCGCCAACTACAATTCCTGGGAAATTGGGAGCCGCTAAAGCAGGTAGTCTACACAGCCTATGCTGTCACCTCACCTGCCACCTCTAAACACGCCTACCATAGAACAAGGAAGCTGGTTCCCTTGTCCATCATTCTTTATTTTCCTTTACCGTTTTCTTCTATATAAGGCAGCATGTAACCATTGTAAAGGTAGAACATATTTATAAGAAATCAGAAATACTCCAAGTGAGGTTTTGGCTTTCTTGTTCTCATTTCTTGCATTCCATCTCCTTAAGTGATCCGTGCAAGAGGATCCAACATAATATCTAGTATTGTTTGAACTTGTATTCAAAAGGTGCTAGATCCCATTTCCTTTCCCAGGCATTTTCAAGGGCATTGCCTCACCTCGTAGTGAGGAGGTTCCCTTGGCCGACTCTGTTTCCTTCGTGTTCTTCCTCTGTTCTTCGTTTCCATTCTTGCTGGAAACCGCCTCCTCCGAGCTAGATCCGAGCTCGTGATCACGTTCCCCCACTGTGATCACATCACTCTCCCCAAGTTAGGGGAGGGAGGGTCCTCCTTCAAAGCCGAAAATCTTTCTTCTCCTTCAAGGTATGGCGCATCCGTGCCCTTCTCTCCTTCAAACTCGTGCACAAATAAAGAAGAATAACAAGATTTAGAAGATGAAATGGTTAATTCTTCTTGGAGATGGGTTGAAGGTCCGGGTGCAATATTCTTTTCACTTGTTTGGCCAAGGAGAGCCCTCTCCTTTCTTCTCTCTTTCTTTTTCTTTTTCTCTCTCTCATATTCTTCAAACTCCTTCTTCAGACTCTCAATCATTTGAGAAAGATCTTCACTTGAATTTTGGTATGGGCTTTGGTTTGGGTAAGGAGTTTGGGTTGTGCAAATGTTGGGTGGTGGGGTACATGGCTCGGTCGATAGTGTTTGTGGAGGTGTGGGGCTCGGTCTCCTCCGACTATGTCTCCGAATGTGGGTGGAGGATGTAGGCCGAGAGGGGGACCTTCTTGTTTGGGAGTGGAACGGAGAGGGTGGCTCTTCTCGAGGTGAACCATATCTTTCCACTAGTAACCTCTTCAATCCGCTCCAAGTCCGAATGGAGGCTTCATTGTAGTGCTCTCTTTGAGCGAAATCTTGTCGCCACCATCTTTTGGCTTCTCCCTTTAGACACCTTATGGCAAGGTCTAACCTCTCTTCTTTATGAAATTGGTAATACCAAAAGTGGTATTCCAATTCCTCGATCCATTGCCATAAGTCATCTTCAAGTTTGCGCCTCCCTTTCAAGGGATGAAACCCAATGAAATGCAGGTCTTCTTCCTCCATTTGGCACACCTACACACTTAGACAATAAAATTAGTGCCACTCATTTCCTCACGTGTTTGGTTGAGCACTTGTTTGTGTTTAGGGACACACTCGGTTTCACTCTTGATTCTCCACTCAAGGTTTTCACAAGTTCTCTTAACTTGATCACACTCAACTTTAGATCAAATGCAAACACACAAGTAGGAACAAGCAATAATATCTAGTGAAAACCGAAACTTGCAATTCAAGAAAGATAACTAGTTACTTGAAACTAGCTTTTGAATGATTTAAGGTGGATGGTGGTTGAAGAAGTATGGTAGGGAGTTTAGAAAGGGGCTTTTGCAATCACAAACACGTTTTCTTCAAGTTCATCAACAAATTTTGGATCAAAAGTACTATTCATATGAGTTTGGTATGAACTTCATATGAACATCTCAAGAACACCAAGAACACTCAAGAACACATGAACTTGTTCATCATTTTCAACAACCTTTCTTCTGCACTTTTTCACACAATACAACACTTTTCCATTTCCAAATCCGAAATCACTTTTCTTTCTCACCCAACTTCAATAATCAATATTCAAATATGAACTTTTGCTCCAGTCACCTGAACCACGCATAAACACAAATATTTTTGGTTTCTCTTGAACAACAATAAATCGCTTTTCTTCAAGTGTAAGAAAGAAGGCAATGGTTTTACTTGAAGAAAACAAACAACGGATACGGTACCTCCAATGAGCACTTTGGCACTGATACCACTTGATGTGATCACGGAGGGGGCAAGTGATCACGAGCTCGGATCTAGCTAGAAGGAGGCGGTTTCCAGAAAGAATGGGAAACGAAATAGAGGAAGAACACGAAGGAAACAGAGTCGGCCAAGGGAACCTCCTCACTACGAGGTGAGGCAATGCCCTTGAAAATGCCTGGGGAAGGAAGCGGGATCTAGCACCTTTTGAATACAAGTTCAAACAATACTAGATATTATGTTGGATCCTCTTGCACGGATCACTTAAGGAGATGGAATGCAAGAAATGAGAACAAGAAAGCCAAAACCTCACTTGGAGTATTTCCATTTCTTATAAATATGTTCTAAGTATTACAATGGTTACATGCCTTCTATATAAAGAGGTGAGATGGTATGGGAAATGGTGAGTGACGTGACAAGGGACAAAGACCCTTGAATTATGGTGGGTGAGGTGAGAGATGGAAGGGATGGATGGAAGACAATTGTAGGCTACTGACTATTCCTCCCATTTCTTCATAAATGGGATTTATGAAGAAATGGAGGGAATATTCAAATCACCAAACATGCACATGGCCAGGGGGTTCTCCAAGGCCATGGGTTCTCCGGAGGGGTCATGGGTTCGCGGAAGGCCAAAGTGCCTTCGCCAAAGTGCCTTCGGGTATGCCTTGGGTATGCGGAACTTCACTGTTTTCTGAATAACTTGAGCTCTGGAACTCCGATTGAGGTGATTCAAAAGCCATTTTTCTCCTCTTGAAAAGAGCTTCAATATGAAGTCCATTGCTCCATTTTTTGATGAGCACAGATCCGCATCACTTCTCCAATGGAATGCCCAAGTCTTGAAGTTTGTTGGCGCCTTCGTGGTGATGTCCACATCACCCATGTAGAGTTTGCATATAACCGAGCCTACCATTCCTCTACAGCCCATAGTCCTTTTGAGATCGTATATGGCTTCAACCCTTTAACCCCTTTGGACTTAGTCGCCTTAGACTACACTGAAGAATGTAGATGGGAAAGAAAAAGCCCGACACATGAAGGACTTGCATGCTAAGATTCACAAACAACTTGAGAGAATTAATGAATCTTACGCAAGCAGAGTTAATAAGGGCAGAAAATTTAGGAGTTTTCAAGTCGGGGATTGGGTATGGTTACATTTAAGAAAAGACCGATTTCCCCAGGCTAGGAAAAACAAGGCGCCAAGAGGCGATGGCCCCTTTCAAATCACTAAAAATAGGAGAAAATGCTTATGTACTTGACTTACCTTGCGATAGCTCTTATAATGTACATGCGACTTTTAACGCGTGATTTAGCTCCCTTTGAAGGACAAGCCCATGGATTCTTTCAAGAGGAGAGTATGATGAGGACATCGCCCCAAAGGACCCTCAGTTCCGGATGAACCACAACCTCAAACGCGTGCGACCCATCCGTTCCAAGGCCTTGGCAGACCCATGACTCCCGGCTGAAACAAGTCCAAGCGAACCTTAATGCTTTCATGAGGCTCATGGCGCAGACGATCGAGAGGAGTCTCGGGAAAAGGCCTTTCAACTTCGCCAACTCGGTATCGCTTTGACGAAGAGTGTGCGAAGCCCTTGGAGTCTTGAGCCTAAGCGTTCTTGAAGAAGGGAGCAGCCCAGCCTTAAGCGCGGACACTTGGCGAAGGAGAAGGCCTCGGCCAAGGGCAACTCCGCGGCGCTAGGCGAAGGCATTCTAGCAAAGGCTCTTAGCGAAGGCCTTCACGAAACCTCCAATCTTCGCGAGACCGACCAAACCTGACACAAGGTGTCTTTTCTCCGCCGATACTTGGAAAGACAAACAACCACTTTGCACAAAAGACATCTGGACACTTTTAGGCTAGCCTTACCTTTTTACCTTTTTGGAAGCTTTTCACTCTGTAAGAGTGCAAAAGTACTTTATACTTTCTGCACGCATGCACATTCAAAATACTTCTTTTACTTCTTCCATTTCACTTCACTATATAAGCTAAGTGGCAGTCACCATTGTAACCTAGAACATATTATTGAATTTAAGCAATTCGGCTGAAACACTCCCGGAGTCATCGGCTTTTGTGTTCTCCATTCTTGCATTTCCACTTCCCTAGTGATCCAGGCAAGAGGATCCAAGCATAATATCTAGTATTGCTTGACCTTGTAGTCAAGAGGTGCTAGATCCCATCTCATTCCCCAGGCGCTTTCAAGGGCATTGCCTCACCTCGTAGTGAGGAGGTTCCCTTGGCCGACTCTGTCTTCTTGTTCTTCCTCTGTTTCGTTTCCGTCTTCCGAAACCTGCCTCTACCAAGCTAGATCCGAGCTCGTGATCTGATGTGATCACGGTGGTTCACCGATCACAACGGGAGGATCTAGCTCAAAGGAGATGGCTTCCGGCAAGAACGGAAACGAAGAACAGAGGAAGAACAAGGGAACAAAGTCGGCCAAGGGAACCTCCTCACTACGGGGTGAGGCAATGCCCTTGAAAATGCCTGGGAAAGGAGATGGGATCTAGCACCTCTTGACTACAAGGTCAAGCAATACTAGATATTATGCTTGGATCCTCTTGCCTGGATCACTAGGGAAAATGGAAATGCAAGATTGAGAACACAAAGCCAACAACTTCCTAAGTGTTTTCAGCCAATTCTTGAATTCAATAATATGTTCTCTTACAATGACGCTGCTCTTAGCTTATATAGTGGGAGGTGGGAACAGTAAGTCGGTTGAGATTGCGTGCGTGCAGAGTGAAAAGCTTCTAAAAAGGTAAAAGGAAAAAGTTATCCTAAAAGCGTTCACATGTCTTTTCTCTGTAAAGAAAAGGAGTTTCTTTCCCGAGTTGTTGCGGTGAAAAGGAATGCTTTTTTGTCGAAGTGGTCGGTTTTCTCTCTATGATTGAGGGTTTCGCAGATAGCCTTCGCCAAGTGCCTTTTTGATGATGACTTCGCGCATTGATCCTTTCGAACGCACAACTTTTTCAACTTAAACAGAAACCATCAAACACATAATAGCCATTCTGACTTCCCTTGGCACAGTTAGCAAATATCTCGCCAAAGTCCGCATCATGCTCATACATCCCTTTTAAGCAGTCAAAACCAACAATCTTAGCGTCAAGAGTTATTAACAGGGTATATCTCCTAGAAAGTGCATCAGCAACAACATTTTCCTTTCCTTTTTATATTTAATAACATAGGAGAAAGACTCGATGAACTCTACCCACGACATGCCTTTTGCTCAAATTTCCTTGCCCTTGAAGGTACTTCAAGGACAAGTGATCCGTATGAATAACAAATTCCCTAGGCGAGTAGGTAGTGACTCCACGTTTGCCTTGGACCTCACAAGAGCGTACGCTCTTTGTCGTATGTGGAGTAATTCAAGGTGGCCCCACTCAACTTCTCGCTAAAGAAGGCAAGGGGCGACCTTCTTGGTGCAAGTCAGCACCGATGCCTATTCCACTGGCATCGCATTCCACCTCGAATACTTTGTCGAAATTCGGCAAAGTAAGTAGAGGGGCATTTGTCAGACGAGATTTCAATTGGTTAAAAGAGTTCTCCTGTGACTGACCCCATGCGAAGGCGACATTTTTCTTAGCTAGCTCATGTAAAGGGGCAGCAATGGAAGAGAAGTCTTTAACAAACCTCCTGTAAAAACTAGCAAGTCCTAGGAAGGATCTCACCTCAGTTAAGGAGTTAGGAGTAGGCCAATCCCGGATGGCACTGATCTTGCTCTCGTCTACCCGGACTCCCTTCGCACCCACTACATATCCAAGGAAGTTAACTTCCTGGGATGCGAAGACACACTTCTCAAATTTGGCATACAGTTTTCTAACCTAAGCGTGGCGAGGACTTGCCTCAAGTGCTCAACATGCTCCTCATGGTTCTTAGAATAAACTAGTATGTCATCAAAGTATACTACCACAAATTTTCCAATTAAACGCCTCAGAACATGATTCATTAGACGCATAAAAGTACTTGGTACGTTAGATAACCCGAAGGGCATAACGTTCCACTCATATAAACCAATTTTGGTTTTAAAAGCAGTTTTCCATTCATCACCTTCCTTCATTCGAATTTGGTGATAGCCACTCCTAAGGTCAATTTTTGAAAACACACATGCACCACTCAATTCGTCTAGCATGTCATCAAGTCTAGGTATAGGGTGGCGATACTTTACGATGATAGAGTTGATGGGGCGACAGTCCATGCACATGCGCCAAGTGCCATCGCTCTTTGGTACGAGTATGACTGGGACCGCGCATGGCGGCAAAGCTTTCGCGGATGAACCCCTTGTCTAACAACTCCTGAACTTGCGACTGGATCTCTTTGGATTCTTGGGGATTGGTCCGGTAGGCGGCCTTGTTGGGTAAAGGTGCCCCCGGAAGCAAGTCGATTTGATGCTCGATGCCGCGATAGGGAGGAAGGGATCGCGGCTCATCGAATACCTCGTCGTACTCTTTCGGGACTTCCCGCACATAAAAAGGGAGAGAAGATACATGGTCAAGGGTTAACATGCAATGAGTGGGGATTAGGAGGAAACAAATCTTGTTTCCAAGAAATGCCCTTTTAAAATCCCTTTCTTTAGCCAGGGGAGGGAGGCTCTCTTGTTTTCTCGTGGGCTCACTCGAGGTGTTTCCCATTAATGCACACCCCTTTCCTTCACTCAAGGTTCCTTGAACCTTCTCTCCATTCTCTCTCTGTTCTCTGCCCTCCCCCTTTCGTTTTCTCTCGGCCTTACTAGCCAGGTGAGTTTGATCCTGATGAGCTTGGGTTGGGGTGAGGGGAAGCAGGGTGTAGGGTTTACTGAGGTGAGTGAGGGCATATTTGTTGGCTTTGCCATAGTGTATGGCCTCCTTGTCATACTGCCAGGGCCTGCCCAATAGAATATGGGTGGCCTGCATTCGCAGCACATCACAAGTGTTGGAATCCTCAAACTTGCCGATCTTTATTGGGACTTCGACTTGTTTGATGACCTTTACAAAGGTCCTGTCATCAACCCACCGCAGCTTGATACGGCTTGGGATGGGCGATAGTGCGAAGACCCAGTTCAGCTACCATGTCTTGGCCGGCGGCGTTGACACAGCTCCCGCTATCAATAATGAGATCGCACAGGCCCCATTCACCATGGCTCGGGATTGGAACAAGTTCTCTCGAGTGCTTTCGGTGTTACTTGGGAGCTTTGTAGAACCCTCTTGGTGACTAATATAAGACCGTCCATAGGCAGCTCTCCTTCTTCCGCTCCACTCTCGTGATGCTCTTGTTCGGGAAGAACTTCTCCTTCTTCTTCGCTCGACGTTCCCCATCGGGCCGAATGACCATGGCTCTTGTTGGGGCAATCCCTCGCGTAGTGTCCCTTTCCCAAGCACTTAAAGCATTCGATGCTTCTTGATCGTCGAGGACCTCAAGCGCCGGCGTTGGGCTTTACCTGAGGTTGGGAGGAAGGTCTTGTGTTGGGGTAGTTTTGGCGAGGGGGGGTGTCGCCGCAGGAGGCGTGTATGGTTTTGGCGGGGCCGCTTTAGTGAAGGGGGGGTCTTGTGGGTTGGGCCCTAGATGGGTGTGTGAGCAGGGTAGTATGAACTCCTCTCTTCAGCTGTTTTCTACCCGGATGGCCTTGTGCACTGTGTCTTGGTAATCCCGGTAGTCGCACACTCAACCGTTTTGGCGATGTCTTCCCGTAGGCCATATAAAAATCTGGCCGCTTTAGCTTCTTCGTCCTCTTTGACATTAGCTCTCATCAAGGCCCTCTCAAGGTCCTGCTGGTATTCCTCGACGCTGCGATGACCTTGGATCAGGCGTTGCAGTTTCTGGGCACAATCTCTGTCGTAGTAGCTGGGCACAAACCGGTTTTTCATGGCTCGCTTCAGATCCTCCCAAGTGGTGATGGGACGACAACGGATCCTTGCTCTCTCGTGATGCTCTTGCTCCCACCGGTGAGGGCATAGTCATGGAATTCAATGACCACGAGTTTTAAGGCTATTGCATCGGTGTACCCCATCATTTCAATGATTCGTTCGGTTTTAGCTACCCACGTGAAGTACTCTTCGGATCACTGGACCCATAGAAGGGTGGTATATGAAGCTTTATATTGGCGAAAGCTTGTGGGTCCGGAGCTTGTGTCCTACCTCCAAAGTCTTGGTTAAGGCCTCGGTGGACACGTCCTCGCGCCGCTCCCTTGTCCTCGTCGAAGTTCCTGTTGGGATAGACTCGGCCTTGATCCCTATCGGAGAAGACCCTTCTTTTAACAAACTTTGGTGATGGCTCCGCGTAATACTCCTGATCATCACTATCCAAGACGTCAACACCACGATCTACCCTCGTAGAAGTGGTAGGACGGCTGTGAGGGGTGGCCTGCGTCCTCGCCGATGTGGGATCGAAAGTGGTATGAGTGACCCCTCCTTGAGCTCGGGATGCATGGGCGTCTTCGTGGGCTTGCGAGTTCTCTGGTTGCTTTCCCTGAGCTACCTCTACTCGCGTCAGTCGCTCATTCGTCGTAGTGACTTGAGCTCCTAAGTCATCTAGTCTCTGTAAAATCTTTACCAGCGTGCTTTGCGGGGCTAGGCTGGGATGGATGAGGTGGAGATGAGTCCGACGAAACCATCTCGTAACACGATCTTGTTGAAAATATGTAGTCAGAAACAGAATCTCACCACTCCCTGAGTGTGTACTCTCACCCTCGTGTTTCTCTCAACGGCTTTATCACTTAAGGCTTTCACAAGCTCTCTAAACTTGATACCGCTTTCAACCCGAGATCAAAGATGGACACACAAGAAAATACAAACAAAACTCTAGTAAAACCGCAACTTGAAGCTCAAGAAAATGTCTAGTTACTTGAAACTAGTCTGCTTTGGGAGATTAGAGTTGAGTTTGGGGTTCGAAAGAAATAGGCGGGAAGATTTGAAAAAGGCTTTTACAGTCACAAACACTTTTGTTTTAGTTCGAAACTTTGGTCGATTGGGACTACTGTCCACTCGTGTTTTGACAAGAACGCTGCACGAACATTCAAGTATTCCTGTGTCACGTAAACGTGCACAATACTTTTCTTTTGTGCTTTGGGACAACTACACACTCTTTGGGGTTAAACCCGAAAATTCTGGCTTGTCAGAGACACTTTTTTTTTTTTTTTAAACAACGTTTGGTCTCACTGAGTTCATTGACCAATATTTCTTCAAGCGTAAGAAAGTTTAACAAAGGGTTGATGCTTGAAGGAAACCAAACAAGAAACACAGATACCTCCAGTGAGCGCTTTGGCTCTGATACCACTTGATGTGATCACGGTGGTTCACCGATCACAACGGGAGGATCTAGCTCAAAGGAGATGGCTTCCGGCAAGAACGGAAACAAAAACAGAGGAAGAACAAGGGAACAAAGTCGGCCAAGGGAACCTCCTCACTACGGGGTGAGGCAATGCCCTTGAAAATGCCTGGGAAAGGAGATGGGATCTAGCACCTCTTGACTACAAGGTCAAGCAATACTAGATATTATGCTTGGATCCTCTTGCCTGGATCACTAGGGAAAATGGAAATGCAAGATTGGAGAACACAAAAGCCAACAACTTCCCGGAAGTGTTTTCAGCCGAATTCTTGAATTCAATAATATGTTCTACTTACAATGACGCTGCTCTTAGCTTATATAGTGGGGAGGTGGGAACAGTAAGTCGGTTGAGATTGCGTGCGTGCAGAGTGAAAAGCTTCTAAAAAGGTAAAAAGGAAAAAGTTATCCTAAAAAGCGTTCACATGTCTTTTCTCTGTAAAGAAAAGGAGTTTCTTTCCCGAGTTGTTGCAGGTGAAAAGGAACGCTTTGTTGTCAGAAGTGGTCGGTTTTCTCTCTATGATTGAGGGTTTCGCAGATAGCCTTCGCCAAGTGCCTTTGCGGGAATGCCTCCGCCTAGGCCTTCCACAGGACGTTTGTCGAGGTCTTCGCCCGGCCTAGTGTCCGCGTACCGTGGCCTTAGTACTCTCTTCCTCAAGGATGCTTAGGCTTAAGACTCCCGAGGGCCTCGCATCTTCTTCGTCCAAAATGATGCCAAGGTGGCGAAGCTGCAAGGCCTTCGCCGAGATTCCTCTTGGTCATCTTGGGCCATGAGTTTCATGAAGGCATTGAGGTTTGCTTGAACTTGCTTCGACGAGCCACTGGTTATGGGTCCGCCAACGCCTTGGAGCGGATCGTGGGTGTGCGCTTGTGAGGGCGAGCTTGGTTGAACTTGAGGGCCGTTTGGGGCGATGTCCTCATCATGATCATACCCTCCTTCTCATGATCACATCATTTTGTTTCCAAAAAGTGCCTTCTTCAAATCTCTCTCTTTGGCCATGGAGGGCAACGCTCTTGTTTTCTCTCTTTCCCGATCAAAGTGTTTCCCTTGGATGCGCTCTCTTTCTTACCACTCAAGGTCTCTTGGACCTTCTCATTTTTTTCTCTTTCCTCTCTTCCCTCTTCCCTCTTCTTCTCGGCTTTGGAGGCTAAGTGTACTTGGTCTTGGTGAGCTTGGGTTGGGGTAAGGGGCAGCAAGGTGTAGGGGTGACCAAGGTGTGTGAGGGAGTACTTGTTGGCTTTCCCATGGTGTAGTGACTCCTTATCCTTACCACATCACAAGTGACCAAGTCCTCATACTTGCCTATTTTGATTGGCACTTCCACTTGCCTCACTACTTTCACAAATGACCTATCATCAACCCATTGGAGTTGATAAGGTCTCGGGTGAGCTTGAGTGCGAAGACCCAACTCAGCCACCATGTCTTCACTCGCTGCATTCACGCAACTCCCACTGTCAATGATGAGGCTGCAAAGTGTCCCATTCACCAAAGCCCTCGATTGGAAGAGATTCTCTCGTTGAGTAGTTTCGGCCAAGCTCGGGGAACTTTGCAAGACCCTCTTGGTGACCAAGATCAAGCCTTCCAAAGGCATCTCCCCTTCTTCTTCCTCAGATTCTTCAACTTGAAGCTCTTGCGAAGCCTCTCCCTCATCCTCACTAGAAATATCCCCATTCGACCGAATGACCATCACTCTCTTGTTAGGGCAATCTCTAGCATAATGCCCCTTGCCCAAGCACTTGAAGCACTCAATGGTTCTTTCTTGGTACGGAGCGTCATGAGGCTTGGGGTAAGGATTTCCTCTCGGTTGGTGGAAGTTTGAGGAGGTTTGGGTGGTGTAAGGTTTCGGATTGGTGTAGGGAGGCCGAGGAGTGGGTTTGGATGTGGTGGTTTGGTATGGCTTGGATGGTGTGGGTTTATCGTAGGGGTTGGGTTTGGTCCAAGTGTTTCGGCTAGTAGTGGTGGAGTGGTAGGATTGACCTCTCTTAAGTTGCTTGTCCACCTTGATGGCTTTGTGAACAAGCTCTTGGTAAGTTTGGTAATCACACAGCTCCACGGTTCTGTACACATCCGCTTGCAACCCATACAAAAACCTTGCCATTTTAGCCTCTTGAGCTTCCTTCACATCCGCCCTCATCAAGGCCCTCTCAAGGTCCTTTTGATAGTCTTCCACACTCCGATTACCTTGGATGAGCGTTTGAAGCTTTTGAGCACAATCTCTCTTGAAGTAAGTAGGCACAAACCGTCGCTTCATAACTTGCTTGAGCTCTTCCCAAGTCATGATGGGGGCCTCGCGGTTTCTAGCCCTCTCTTGATGTTCTTGCTCCCACCAAGTGAGAGCATATCCTTGGAACTCAATCACCACTAGCTTCAAGATGGTAGAGTCACTATACCCCATCATATCAACAACTCTCTCGGTCTTGACCACCCACTCCAAGTACTCCTCCGGATCACTTGAGCCATAGAATGGTGGGATTTGAAGCTTCAAGTTACTGAGCACTTGTTGATCTCGGTTTGGCCTTCTCTCATGAAGATCTCGGTTGAAGCCCCTATGGTGATGAGCCCTCTCCAGCTTCTTCTTCATCTTCAAGGTCTCTCTCAAGATAAGCCTTTGATTGAGCCCTATCTTGAAAGACTCTCCGCCGTGCATTCACTCTGGGATGTGTTTCTCGACACTCTTCTTCCTCTTCACCGAAATGCCTTGAACAATGGGTGAAGCCCTCCCTTGTTGTCTAGGGTGAGATAAGGGAGTTTGTTGTGGTTGCTTGTGGAAGGGGGCAAAGGTGGTTTGGGTGTTGTGTCCAAACCCCTTGGACCCTTCCGTTTCTCCTTGAGGCCTAGAGCTTGAGGGTAGTTTCCCTTGAGCTATTTCCACTCTGGTGAGTCTCTCATTGGTTGTTGCAAGTTGATCACTAATGTCATCAAGCCTCGCAACCTTTTCACATGTGTTCGCAAGAATCGAACTCATTTCTTCTATTCTTCGATCAAAGTTTTCCAACATGGCGTACATCTTTGCTTGTGAAGGTGGAGGTGGTGAAGAGTCGGATGAAGCCATTCCTACAAATAATAAGATGGTCTCCGCGGCTATTCACCACAAACAAATATCACACACGGTCCTCTCTCACTCCCTAAGTGTTTACACTCTTCTCTCGTGTTTAGAACACAATGGTCCTCACAAGTCTCACAACTTGCTACCAATATTCTATTAAGATCAAATGCAAACACACAAGGAGAATCCAATGAAATCTTAGCAAAATCCGAAATGAGTAATGCACAAAGTCCTAGTTACTTGAATCTAGGGTTTTAAGAATTTGAGGTTTGTTGGTGGTTGAAAGAAGTTGGGAGTGATATAGAAAAGGCTCTTTTATAAACACAAACACTTTTTGTTCAAATTTATAAAATATTTGGGATCAATTCACTTTTCACATGTGTTTTGATATGAACACTCAAGAACACTTAAATTTTTCTTTCTTCGAATGTTCTTTTTGTGTACACAATCACAACAACTCTCTTCGTTTTCAACTTCAAATCCGTAAGTGCTCTTTTTCTTTACACAACTTCAACAATCAACATTCAAATATGAACTTTGCTCTAGTCACATGAACCACACACAAATAGTTTCGGTTTCTCTCAAGAGATCACTAACCGAAAGTCTTCTTCAAGTTTTTGAAAGAACAACAAAGGTTTTTAACTTGAAGAATATCAAACAAACAACATGTACCTCAATCAAGCAAGTTGGCTCTGATACCACTTGATATGATCACACTAGGGGAGTATGATCAAGAGCTTGTGATCTAGCTTGAAGGAGGCGTGATACGACCACGGGTACGCTTGACGCGAATCCGCGAGATCGTACGGAAGCGCAGATCTAGCTCGGTGGAGTCGATTGAACAAAGAAGGATAGAGACGGCCACAGACACCTCCCAACTACGAGGTTGGGCAATATCTGCGATAAGCATGTGGAGTATGGAAGATATAGCACCTCTTATCTACGAGATGAAGCAATAATTGATATTAAACTTGTTGATATTAATCTATCAAGGGTGATGGCGGAATATAGCAAGGGGGGGTGAGAACCGGGCTTAAGGAATTGTCCTTCTTAAGCTTTACATATGTTCTGCCTATTCTAGGAGTCTGTCTCTCCTTTTATAGGGAAGGAAGGGGACAGCCTCTTACAAAAGACGCATGCATGCCATAAAGTGTACAGTACTTTTGCTTGCATGTCTGACGAAAAGATAAAAAGGTAAAAAGGAGATAAGTTCGCTCCCAAGTGTCAGCGTATAAGGCGGGAGGGGCCAGAATGGTCGGGAGTGGTTGGCCGATTGGATAAGCTGAGGTGGCTCTGCTTTAGGGCTCTGTTGATGGGAGGCCCGGCTCGGAAGGCCTCGCCTTTGTTGGGAAGCTTTCTCAAAGGAGGCTTCGCCTAGTGGCCTCGGCCGATGAGGACATCGCCCCCACGGACCCTCAGGTTCCAGAAGACTTACAACCTCAAGCGCGCGCGACCCCTGGTCCGTTCCAAGGCCTTGGCGGACCCATGACCAGGTCCCGGCTGAAACAAGTCCAAGCGAACCTTAATGCTTTCATGAGGCTCATAGCGCAGGACGATCGAGAGGAGTCTCGGGAGAAGGCCTTACAACTTCGCCAACTCGGTATCGCGCGGACGAAGTGTGTGCGAAGCCCCTTGGAGTCTTAAGCATAAGCGTTCTTGAAGAAGGAGCAGCCCGGTCTTAAGCGCGCGAACACTTGGCGAAGGAGAAGGCCTCGGCCAAGGGCAACTCCGCAAGGCACCCGGCGGAGGCATTCTAGCGAAGGCTCCTAGCGAAGGCCTTTCGCGTAACCTCCGAGCTTCGCCGATTGACCGACCAAACCTCGACACAAGGTGTCTTTTCTACGCATATACTTGGAAAGACAAACAACCACTTTTAGTCTAGCCTTACCTTTTTAACTTTTTAGATGCTTTTCACTCTGTAAGCGTGCAAAATTACTTTGTACTTTCTGCACGAATGCACATTCGAAATACTCCTTTTACTTCTTCCTTTCCACTTCACTATATAAGCTAAGCAGCAGTCACCATTGTAACCTAGAACATATTATTGAATTTAAGCAATTCGGCTGAAACACTCCCGGGGAGTCATCGGCTTTTGTGTTCTCCACTCTTGCATTTCCATTTCCCTAGTGATCCAGGCAAGAGGATCCAAGCATAATATCTAGTATTGCTTGACCTTGTAGTCAAGAGGTGCTAGATCCCATCTCACTTCCCAGGCATTTCAAGGGCATTGCCTCACCTCGTAGTGAGGAGGTTCCCTTGGCCGACTCTGTTTCCTTCGTGTTCTTCCTCTGTTCTTCGTTTCCATTCTTGCTGGAAACTGCCTCCCTCAAGCTAGATCCGAGCTCGTGATCACTTCCCCCCCCGTGATCACATCAAGTGGTATCAGAGCCAAAGTGCTTGCTGGAGGTACCGTATCAGTTGTTGAGTTTTCTTCAAGCAAAACCTTTTGTTACCTTTTCTTACACTTGAAGGAATGTCGGTTGATGATCTCATTGAGACCGAAAAAGTTGTTTAAAAGTGTGCTTGTTTAAGCCAAGTATTTTCGAGATAAGCCAAAAGAGTTGTCTGAGCGACAAGTGTGTAAAGAAAACGTTTAAAGAAAGAAATGTATTGAGCAAGTTTCTGCGTTGGAAAAGTTCTTGAATGTTCTTACGTGTTCTTCCCAAAACACAAGTGAACAGTAAGATTGATCGGACAAATAGTTTCCGAACTTAAACAAGAAGTGTTTGTATTTGCAAAAGCCTTTTCTAAACTTCCAACCAAGTATCTTCCGAGCCCGATATCCCACAAAACCGGTTTCAAGTAACTAGTCATTTTCTTGAGTTGCAAGTTGCGGTTTTACTAGAGTTTTGTTTGTGTTTTCTTGCGTGTTCATCTTTGATCTAAGGTTGAAAACGGTATCAAGTTTAGAGAACTTGTAAAAGCCGTCGGTGAACAGTCGAAGTGACAAAGTTGTTGAGAGAAACACGAGAGTGAGAGTAAACACTCGGGGAGTGGTGAGCTTCTTTTACGATTACATATCTTTAACGATCTTGTGTCACAGATGGTTTCAACAGACTCATCCCCCTCATCCATCCCAAATAACTGCACAACGCTCACGAAGATCTTACAGAGGTTTGATGTACTGGGAGCTCAAGTCGCCCTGTAATATGAGCGTCTAACGAAAGTGGAGGTAGCTCAAGGCAAGCAACCGGAAAGCTCGCAAGCCCACGATGACGCCCATGCATCGCGGGCTCAAGATGGAGTCACCCATACCACTTTCGACCACGCATCAACGAAGCCACGAGGCTACCCTCACGATCGTCCGACCACTTCCACAAGAATAGATCGTGGTGTTGACATCCTGGACAGTGATGACCAGGAATATTACGCGGAGCCACCACCAAAGCCTATTAAAAGAAGAGTCTTTCCCGATAGAGCTCAAGCGAGCCTATCTCCACAGAGACCTTGAAGAAGAGGAAGAAGCAGAGCGAGGCCGAGTTCACCGAGGTTTCAACGAGACACAGGAGGTAGGGCGCAAGCCCGGGACCAACAAGCCCTCGCCAACATCAAGCTTCAAATACCACCCTTCTACGGGTCCGGTGATCCGGAAGAGTACTTTACATGGATGGCTAGGATCGAGCGGATCATTGATATGAAGGGTACCTGATACGATCACGGGAACGCTAGGCGTGAATCCGCGAGATCGTACGGAAGCGCAGATCTAGCTCGGTGGAGTCGATTGAACAAAGAAGGATAGAGACGGCCACAGACACCTCCCAACTACGAGGTTGGGCAATATCTGCGATAAGCACTGGGAGTATGGAAGATCTAGCACCTCTTAACTACGAGATTAAGCAATACTAGATATTAAACTTGATGATATTCAATCTATCAAGGGGAATGGCGGAAAATAGTAAGGGGGTGAGAACCGGAGCTTAAGGAATTGTCCTTCTTAAGCTTTACATATATTCTACCCTACAAAAAGAGTCTGCTGTCCCTTTTATAAGAGAGAAGGGGACAGACTCTGACTTATGCGCATGCATGCCATAAAGCGTACAGTACTTTTGCATGCATGTCATCCTAAAAGGTAAAAAGGTAAAAGCTAAAGTAAACAATATAATACTCCCAAGTGTCGGCTTGAAAGGAGGGAGTGTTCCGGATGGGATGAGAGTGGTTTGGAGTGGTCGGCTGTATTTTTTAGCATAGGTGGCTTCGCCTGTGGCTTCGTCTCGAACCGGAAGGCCTCGCATCAAGGCCTCACCTTCGCTTGGAAGCTTGCGGAGATGGCTTCGCCAAAAGGCCTCGCCTTCTCCTGGAGGCTTCACAAAGAAGGCTTCGCCTTTGCTTTAAGACTTTCGTTGGAGATCCTTGCTTTAGGGCTTCGCCGTGAGGCTTTTAGAAATGGCTTCGCCCGAGGGCTTCGCCATCGCCGAGATACCTTTACATAAGAAGCCTAGCCCTCGCCTTGAGGCTTCGCAGGAATGGCTTCGCCTGAGGGCTTCGCCATTGCCCGGATGCCTTCGCATGAGAGACATTGCCTTTGCCTTGAGTTCTCGCATGGAGTCCTCGCATGGAGGCGTTGCCTCCTCCCGGTCAGTGTTCGCCCGAACCATGGATTAGGTCGCCCGGGCCTCTCGAACCTACTCACCAAGGGGTGCTCCGAGCTTCATTCGCCTTCCTGCCTTCTTGATGAGGGCATCGCCATGGATCAACACAATCGGTCGACCAAGGACCAAGAGGACAGCCAATCTCAAGCGCACAAGCCTCGCAACCCTCTAGAAGGTATTGGCGGACCCATGACAAGGTCCCAGACCAAAAAGGCGCAGGAGAGCCTTCACGCCTTCATGAGGATTATTGATGTGATCACGGTGGGGGGTACGTGATCACTAACTCGGATCTAGCTCGTTGGAGGCGGTTTCCAGCAAGAATGGAAACGAAGAACAGAGGAAGAACACAAAGGAAACAGATTCGGCCAAGGGAACCTCCTCACTACGAGGTGAGGCAATGCCCTTGAAAATGCCTGGGAAAGGAAAATGGGACCTAGAACCTTTTGACTACGAGATCAAACAATGCTAGGTATTATATTGGATCCTCTTGCAATGGATCACTAATGGATTGGTGGAGCAAGATTTGAGACCCACGAAGAACAATATGCGTACTTCCGCAAATATGTGTTCTTACAAAATGAGTTCTACCTAATACTTAGGTTACAACCTCCTTTTATAGAAGGAGAAAGAAAGAAGTAAATAATAAAGAATGTCTTAACAAGGGAACAGCCTCCTGGATCTATGGTAGGCGAAATGAGAGGTGGCAGCTGATGTGACATTGTAGGCTACCTGCTTTTGCGGCTCTCATTTCCCCATGAATTGCTTTCGGCGGGAAAAGGGAAGGAGAGGGCCTCTGCACAAGTTGAAGGGTTCGCCTGACTTGTGTATGGAAGCCTCTTCTGCTTGGCGAACACCTGGGCTTCGCTTGCTTCTGGGAATGGGGCACAGAGTCTTCGCCAACGACCATGGGGGTCGCAAAGAGCCATGGCCTCGTGAATGGCCTTGGTGATGTGATCACGGGATCCCCAAGCAACAACAAGATGACCCAGACAAAGAGGCGGTCGAGTGAAGCTCGGAGCAAACCCTTGGCGAGTGGGTTCAGAGGCCCTGGCGGCCTAATCCGATGGTCTGGAATAACCCCCGACATGGAAAGGGCAATGCCTTCACGCGAGGACCCTAAAAGAGGCCTCAAGGCGTAGGAGAGGCTTCTGTGCAAACAGGCATCCAGGCGAAGGCAAGCCACTTTGGCAAAGCCGTCCCTGTGAAGTCTCAAGGCGAAGGATGAACCGCATCATGCTAAGGCATCCGAACACCGGCGAAGCCCCAGCGGAGCCATTCTGCGAAGCCCCGAGGCGAGGGCTAGGCTTCCCCAACAAGGGAGTTCTGGCGATGGCCAAACCTTCAGGCGAAGCCATCTCCATAACCCTCCCCTTTGCGAAGCCCTCATGCAACAATGTCCACGAGAAGTCTTTAAGATACGGACGGAACTTCCTTGCGAAGCTTCCTGGCGAAGGCAAAGCCCCTGGGCGACGTCATCCCAGCCAGTCTCCTGGTAAAGGCCACGTCCACAACAAGAAGACTTCCAGTTCGACGCTAAGGAAGAGATATTCTTCTGCGGAGCCTCCAATGCGAAGGCGGAGCCTTCGTTGCAAGTCTCAAAGGGAAAGGCGAGGCCACTAGGCGAAGCCTCCTTTGAGAAAGTTTGCCAACAAAGGCGAAGCCTTCCGAGCCGGGTCTCCCATCAGCAGAGCCCTAAAGCAGAGCCACCTCAGCTTATCCAAGTCGGCCAACCACTCCCGACCATTCGGCCCCTCCCGCCTTATACGCCGACACTTGGGAGCGAACTTTTGACCTTTTTATCTTTTAGTCGACATGCATGCAAAAGTATCTTGTACACTTTATGGCATGCATGCGTCTTTTGTAAGAGGCTGTTCCCTTCCTTCCCTATAAAAGGAAAGACAGACTCCTGGAATAGGTAGAACATATGTAAAGCTTAAGAAGGACAATTCCTTAAGCCCGGTTCTCACCCCCTTGCTATATTCCGCCATCCCCTTGATTGATTGTTTATCATCAAGTTTAATATCTAGTATTGCTTAATCTCGTAGTTAAGAGGTGCTAGATCTTCCATACTCCCAGGCTTATCGCAGATATTGCCCAACCTCGTAGTTGGGAGGTGTCTGTGGCCGTCTCTATCCTTCTTTGTTCAATCGACTCCACCGAGCTAGATCTGCGCTTCCGTACGATCTCGTGGATTCGCGTCAAGCGTACCCATGATCGTATCAAGGGGTATCAGAGCCAGATAGCTTGATGGAGTTGTTGTGATTTCTTCAAGGTTAAACACTTTAAATTCTACTTGAATAAAGATTTATCTTTACGTTTTTCCAAACCGTGTTATACTCTGTTCATTTTCTATATCCTTTCCCATATCCGCTTTTCGTTTCGGTTTATCTGTTGTGTTGATTCTATGTTAGAAGTTGTTGTTGTGTTAGCAACTTAATAAAACAAAAAGTAAAAAAAAAAAAAACAGAAGAAGAAGAAGAAGAAAAGAAAGCAGTTGCGGTTTTGCGAAAGTCGCAAAATCTCGGTTTTATTCAAAACCGCAACGTGCCAAGATTTATACGCTCAAAAGAGTGAGGTTGTAGTTGAAAAGTAAAGAGAAGTGGTGTATAAGGCTTGGTTGTATAAAGCGTAGAAGAAATCGGATCTGTGTTCTTATTGTTCTTGGTGTTCATATGAATGTTCATATCTGTTCATTCCACAACTCATATGAACAGTGACCTTGATCTAATTTCGATTTCAAATTTGAGCCAAAAGTGTTTGTGCGCCAAAACCTCATTTCTAACCCTCTTATATATCCGTTGCCGAAACCCCCCCCTCCATTTTAACCTAGCTTGCTTCAAGTAACTAGTACTTCTTACTTAAAGATTTTTGCATGCTATTGGTTATCTTGTGATATTCATTATCGGGTTTTGGCCTTGGAAAGAGCAAGCTCTGAGAGCTAAGCAAGAGGAAAGAAAGAAAGCCGAGTGTGACCCCTCGCGAAAGGGCAGACCCCTTCGCGGCAGAGAGAACCCCAAACACGTGAGGAGTTTGAGCGGACTAATTTTATTGTTTAAATGTGCGGGAGACCCCATGGCAGATAAATATTTCTATGCGGTTGATCTATCAGTGGGGCGATACCAGCTTGGAAAAGACTTATGGCATTGGATGGAGAAGTTGGAGTACCACTTCTGGTGCTCCCCACTTCGTGGTGAAAAAATGTTGAGCCAAGCCATAAGACGCCTAAAAGGAGAGGCCAAGGAATGGTGTCGCCGAGAGTTCTCTGACAGAGAACGGTCCGCCAAGCCCCATCCAGTCTTGGAGTGAGTTGAAGAGGTTGCTGTGGCGACGATATGGACTCTGTCAAGAAGAGCCACCCTCCATACTACCCCGTGCGAGGGCCCCCTGCGCCCGCACCCAAGTACCCAGTCGAGCTCCGCCACCATACTCCACTCGACGGGTCTTCGCCTCGGGCGAACCAACTTCCTTCCAGGGAAAGGAGGCGAGGACCCCATCGCCACAAACCCCCTTGGTTGGGCCGCGCACCCCACCGCCCAATACTTGCGCAGCCCATACCTACACCACAAATCCCAACCCTCACCAAAATCCAAAGAAGAGACTCGCCCAAGAGATTAGAAGGCTCAAGATGAGTACTTAGAATATGAGCGGGCGAGAGAGAAAAGGAAAGAGAGAAGAAAAGAAAGAGCTCTCCAAAGCCAAATGAGTGAAAAGAAAGACTCACCCGGCCTTCTACCATACCCCAAGAAGAACTAATCGTTTCATCTTCTCAAACTTGTTGTTCTTCTTTGGAAGGCAGAAGAAGAAGAAGCCGCGGGCGCGAAGAGTTGAAGAAAGCGAAGGCGCTTTGGAAGGAGGCGAGCTCATGCGGGAGTCCCAACTAAACCCGTACTTGAGGAAGAAGCCACACCGTTGCTGAAGGAGAAGAAGATGATATGCGAAGCAGACTACGTTCCCTAACTTGGGAGAAGGTAACTTGTCTCTTCCTTCCATGGTTCTATACGCAAGAGTGCGAATCTACTTTTCCTTGAGTGTGCATGCTACGAACAGGGGTGAAGGATCAGACATTGGTTTGATATGAATCCAAGCTCCATGACTCAAAAGGAGCAAGAACTCAAGCCCACAAGATCAACCCCTAGCCCTTTACACAACATTGGTGGACCTATGACAAGGGCTAGGGCAAAGAAGACTAGAGAAGCATTGGGCCTCTTCATGGGAGCAATGGCAGAAAGAGTGGATCAAGAAGTGGAAGTTCAAGTTGCAAAAGACAAAATTGAAGCTTTAGGGCTATATTTGAACAAGGAACAAATGTTGGAGGACAAGGCTTGGAGTTTGAGCACTTTATATCAAGTCTAAGACCAATAACAAGAGCATTGGGCCTATTTTAGCCAAGGCCCACTCTTCTCCTTAAAAAGTGGCGCCTCTTTTAGCTTGGAGAACAAGTTGAGAAGCTTTTGGAAGGTCCTTATATTGTGGAGCATCATATCTTGAAGATCTTGCTTGGAAATCACACAATTCTTATTTTTGGAAATAGTATCTTTAGGATGGCATATTCTAGGCATATTCTAAGCATATTCTAGGAACATTCTAGGCTCTTTTCTTGTAACCCTAGGCGCCCTAACACTATAATAGGGCCTCTTATTCCACTTCTCAACTCGAACTCAATTGAAGCATTTGTGAGCTTTTCTTCTCCAAAGCTTTTGTTCTCCTTGTTTGCTATTTCCGCCCTCCCCTTGATTCCATCAAAGTGGTTTCAAACTTTATTTCTAGTATTGTTCTATCTTAGAGTAGAAAGGTGCTAGAACCATCTACACCCCGGCATTATCTTCTCCATTGCCAAGCCGAAAATAGCTTGGAGGTGGTGAAGGCCAGCCTTACATTATCACTTTCTCAACAAGCTAGATCCTCCCAATTGTGAATCATTGAAGGTTCATATCAAGTGGTATCAGAGCTTGAGGTGCCTTGTTGAGAATTTTAATTTCGTTTTTCTTCTCCAAGTTCATCTCTACTTTCAACCATTTTTGAAACCCCTTGTGTTTTGGTTGAAAGTTGTTGGAAAATTAATCTTCTACCTTTCTCATCTTGAATCTAGTAAGAACACTTGGTTTTTTGCTAGATTCCATCTCGGATTTGTGGTGTACAAGTTTTCACCAATTTACAAAACAAAGGAGAAAAACAAAATTGGTAAAAGCCAAGTACTTTGAAAATTGTTGCAAGTGATCTCAAAGATCAAAAGAAAATCAGAAAATAGGAGTGTTGGTTATCTGCAAAACTTGGCACCAAAACAAGCAAGAGTTTGTGGAATTTGTAAGGTGCACCACCAATCTTTTGAAAAAAAGCCCTTTTCAAATCCCCAACCTTTTTTTTATTTCGACCCCCATCCACCTTAAACACTTTTCACCCAAGTCAAAAAGTAACTAGTGGTTTTCTTACTCTAGTTTTGAATTCTACTTGAAAATTTGGTTTGTGCTCACTTTGTTGCCAACCTTTGAGTCGGGAAGTTTGGGTGATTGAAGCATCCTTGGAGAATTTGAGCAAGGAGCTTGAGTGGTAAAAGGCAAGAGAGAAACATCAAGAAAAAAGCCAATTGAGTGAAACACAAGTGAGATAGAGAGTAAACACTTTGTTACTTGAAGTAATGGAGTCATCGACACTACTCCTCCACATGCCACCAATTGCCCTTGTATGAAGCTCTTCGACACTCACACGGGAGATAAGGGAGATGAAGCTAACACTAGGAACTACCAATGAGAAGGTAAAGCAGTTGGAAATAGCTCAAGGCAAGCAGCCAGAAGGAAGCAAGACACACATTCCAGAGGTTATCCATCCCACTCCACCTCCTCAAGGTAATCCTAACCAAAACTCTACCACCAATTTTCAACCTTCATCTCAAAACCACTTCCAACCACCTCCTCAAAACAACCTTGGTGGAGAACCCTTTCACCCACGTCTTCGATCCAAATCAAGACTACTATGGGGAGCCTCTAGCCCAAGGACAAAGAAGAAGGTGGCATGAAGAAGAAGAAGAATGGGATGACTTGCCCCAACAGAGAAACAGAATTCCAAGAAGGAGGGTGCCAAACCAAGAACATCAAGCCCTCAAAAATGTGAAGCTTCAAGTCGCCCCTTTCTTTGGCAGAAGTGACCCAGAAGAGTTCTTGGAATGGGTAAGGAAAACTGACATGATCTTTGATTGTTTGGGTTATACTGATGATCTTAGGCTCAAGCTGGCAGTGATTGAATTTTCTGGTTATGCACTCACATGGTGGGAGCAAACCAATATGGAGAGAGCTCGGTGCAACATGCAACCCATTGATTCATGGGAGCAACTCAAAGCTGTGATGAGAAACAGATTTGTGCCCCCTTACTATGATAGAGAATGCTGCCAGAAGTTACAACACCTAGTGCAGGGTAACAGATCCGTGGAAGACTACCAAAAGGACATGGAGAGTGCACTAATGAGAGCCAACATACGAGAAGGTGAAGAAGCCAAGATGGCCAGGTTTGTGTATGGCTTGAGAAATGATATTGCAAAGACGGTGGAACTTTGTGATTACAGGAACTACTTGGAGTTGGTCCACAAAGCCATTAGAGTGGAGAGACAACTGAAGAAGAGCACATCCTACCCCACTCCCTCACAAACCTCCAACAAAATCCCTTGGTCTCGGCCAAACTCATCCATCAAGCCTACTCCACCTCTACCTACAAGAAACTATCCTTCAAGAAACCCTCCTCCACCAGAAAAACCCAATCCAAAGCCAAACCCCAACCATAGACCTAATCCTCCAACCAAACACACAAGAACCATAGAATGCTTCAAGTGTGGAGGCAAGGGCCACTATGCCTTTGAGTGTCCCAACAAGAAGGTGATGGTGGTAAGGCCAAATGGAGAGCTATCAAGTGAAGATGAGGAAGAAGCTACCATTATGGACAACAATGAAGAAAGTGAAGGAGAGAGACCCCGAAAGGTCTCATACTTGTCACCAAGAGAGTGCTGCAATCTACACCCAAGGTAATAGAAACTTCACAAAGAGAGAACTTGTTTCAATCCAGGGCTGTAGTAAATGGCCAACTTTGTAGCCTCATCATTGATAGCGGGAGTTGTGTGAATGCTGCTAGTGAGAGCATGGTAGAGAAGTTGGGTCTCAAGACCACCAAGCATCCAAACCCCTACTCACTCCAATGGGTTGATGACAGAGCCCATGTGAAGGTCTTGAAGCAAGTTGAGGTACCTTTGAAGATTGGTAAATATGAAGATAAGGTCTTGTGTGATGTGGTAAGAATGCAAGCTACTCACATACTTCTTGGGAGGCCATGGCAATTCGATAGAGAAGCAATCCATTATGGCGCCGCCAACAAATATGCTCTCACTCACCTAGGCCGAGCCTACACTCTTCTACCCTTGTCCCCAACTCAAGCCCTTCAAGATCAACTGCACTTGGCAAGTGAGGCTGAGAGGATAAAGAAAGGTGAGAGTAGTGAGAAGAGAGAAGATACTGAGAAGGTTCAAGGAACCTTAAGAGAAAACCAGAGAGTGAGTGATCCAAGAGAAAAGAGTAAGATTGAGAGAAAACAAGAGAGCTCACCCTCCATGGCCAAAGAAAAAGACATAAAGAAAGCTTTACTTGGCCGAAAGACTTGTTTTCTCCTTGTCCCCACCATACTTTGTTAACTAACGCTCACATATCTTCTCTTCCTGAATGTGTGTCTTTAGCATTGCAGAATTCAAGGACATCTTTGAGGAACCCAAAGGGTTGCCTCCTATCGAGGCATTGAACACCAGATTGACCTAGTCACAGGAGCACCTCTGCCAAATAGAGCCGCCTATAGGACCAATCCAACAGAATTCAAGGAAATTCAAGCACAAGTGGAGGAACTTCTAGCCAAGGGCTACATTCGGGAGAGCTTGTCTCCTTGTGCTGTTCCTGTCTTGTTAGTGCCAAAGTCTGATGGAACATGGCGAATGTGCATGGACTGTAGACCCATCAACAAGATCACCGTAAAGTATCGCCATCCTATTCCTAGACTTGATGATTTGCTTGATGAACTATCTGGTGCTTGTTTCTTCTCTAAAGTAGATTTAAAATCTGGCTATCATCAAATTAGGATGAAAGATGGGGATGAATGGAAAACTGCTTTTAAAACCAAGTTGGGGTTATATGAGTGGTTAGTGATGCCCTTTGGGTTGTCTAACGCACCAAGCACTTTCATGAGACTTATGCACCATGTCTTGCGTGATTTGATTGGAAAGTTTGTTGTTGTTTACTTCGATGACATCTTAGTGTATTCACCCACACTTGATGAGCATGTTGAGCACTTAAGAATTTTGTTTGAAACACTTAGACAACAAAGCTTGTATGCTAAAATGGAGAAGTGTGTGTTTTGTGCTAAGGAGGTAAACTTTCTGGGATATGTTGTTAGTGGTGTAGGAATAAGGGTGGATGATGCCAAGGTTAAGGCAATCAAGGAGTGGCCAACTCCTAAGAACCTTATCAAGTGAGATCCTTCCATGGCTTGGCTAGTTTCTATAGGAGATTTGTGAAGGATTTCTCCTCCATAGCCGCCCCTTACATGAGCTGTCTAAAAGAATGCACCCTTTGTGTGGGGAGAGGCCCAACAGATTGCATTTGATGAGCTTAAGACTAGGCTGATGAGTGCCCCTTTGCTTGCTTTGCCTAATTTTGATAAACTGTTTGAAATTGAGTGTGATGCAAGTGGTGTGGGTATTGGTGCTGTGTTGCATCAAGAGGGGCAGCCCATTGCCTATTTTAGTGAGAAATTGAGTGGTGCTACTTTGAATTACTCTACTTATGATAAGGAATTGTATGCCTTAGTTCGTGCTTTAGAGGTTTGGTCTCATTATTTACTGCCTAAGGAATTTGTTGTTCATACGGATCACCATTCTCTTAAGTATATCCAAGGGCAGGGAAATTTGAATAAAAGGCATGCAAAATGGATTGAGTTCATAGAATCCTTTCCTTATGTGATTAAGTATAAAAAGGGAAAAGAGAATGTTGTTGCTGATGCTTTATCCCGCAGATATGCCTTGTTTGTTTCTCTTGATGCTAAGGTGATAGGTTTTGAATGCATTAGAGAAATGTACAAAGGTGATGTTGACTTTGGTATGATTTATGATGCTTGTGCTCAAGGTGGCCTAGATGGCTACTATATATTTGATGGCTATTTGTTTAAGTTGAAAAGGTTGTGCATACCAAGGTGCTCCATGAGGGAAGTCATTGTCCAAGAGGCACATAGTGGAGGATTGATGGGACATTTCGGCGTTCGTAAGACCTATGAGATTGTCAGGGAGAACTTTCATTGGCCACATCTCAAGAAAGATGTCTCCAAAGTTTGTGAAAGGTGTGTGAAATGCAAGAAGGCAAAGTCCAAACTCCAACCAAGAGGGAAGTACACTCCTCTCCCTGTTCCTACTCTTCCATGGGTTGATATTAGCATGGATTTTATTAGTGGATTGCCTAGGACATCTCATAGTCATGATGCCATTTTTGTAGTGGTTGATAGGTTTTCTAAGATGGCACACTTCCTGATGATGCTACTCATGTAGCAGATTTGTTCTTTAAGAATATTGTGAAGTACCATGGCATACCTAGGTCAATTGTGAGTGATAGAGATTCTAGGTTCTTGAGTCATTTCTGGAAAACACTTTGGTCTAGACTAGGTACTAGTTTGGTTTTCTCTACTTCTAGTCACCCTCAGACTGATGGTCGACCGAAGTAACTAATAGGACTCTCACCACAATACTTAGAACAATTCTTAAAAAGAACTTGAAAGAATGGGAGAAGTGTTTGCCTCATGTGGAGTTTGCATATAACAGAGCTTTCATACTTCTACCGCACATAGTCCCTTTGAAGTAGTTTATGGTTTCAACCCCCTAACCCCTCTAGATCTGATTGCTTTGCCTCGAGATGATGTTGTTGATATAGATGGCAGGAAGAAGGCTGATATAATGAAGGAGTTGCATGCTAAGGTACAAAAGCAGCTTGAGAAGGCCAATGAGGCTTATGCTAGGAAGGCAAACAAAGGAAGGCGAATGATGAGCTATGACATTGGAGATTGGGTGTGGTTACACCTTCGAAAAGAAAGATTCCCACAGGCTAGAAAGAATAAGCTTGCACCCCGGGGAGATGGACCTTTTCAGATCATTAACAAAATAGGGGAGAATGCCTATGTTTTAGACTTACCTTCTGATGGTTCTTACAATGTCCATGCTACTTTTAATGTGTGTGATCTTGCTCCATTTGTAGGTGATATTGAAGATGTGAATCCGAGGTCGGATTCTTTCCAAGAAGGAGGGGATGATATGAATCCAAGCTCCATGACTCAAAAGGAGCAAGAACTCAAGCCCACAAGATCAACCCCTAGCCCTTTACACAACATTGGTGGACCTATGACAAGGGCTAGGGCAAAGAAGACTAGAGAAGCATTGGGCCTCTTCATGGGAGCAATGGCAGAAAGAGTGGATCAAGAAGTGGAAGTTCAAGTTGCAAAAGACAAAATTGAAGCTTTAGGGCTATATTTGAACAAGGAACAAATGTTGGAGGACAAGGCTTGGAGTTTGAGCACTTTATATCAAGTCTAAGACCAATAACAAGAGCATTGGGCCTATTTTAGCCAAGGCCCACTCTTCTCCTTAAAAAGTGGCGCCTCTTTTAGCTTGGAGAACAAGTTGAGAAGCTTTTGGAAGGTCCTTATATTGTGGAGCATCATATCTTGAAGATCTTGCTTGGAAATCACACAATTCTTATTTTTGGAAATAGTATCTTTAGGATGGCATATTCTAGGCATATTCTAAGCATATTCTAGGAACATTCTAGGCTCTTTTCTTGTAACCCTAGGCGCCCCTAACACTATAAATAGGGCCTCTTGTTCCACTTCTCAACTCGAACTCAATTGAAGCATTTGTGAGCTTTTCTTCTCCAAAGCTTTTGTTCTCCTTGTTTGCTATTTCCGCCCTCCCCTTGATTCCATCAAAGTGGTTTCAAACTTTATTTCTAGTATTGTTCTATCTTAGAGTAGAAAGGTGCTAGAACCATCTACACCCCGGCATTATCTTCTCCATTGCCAAGCCGAAAATAGCTTGGAGGTGGTGAAGGCCAGCCTTACATTATCACTTTCTCAACAAGCTAGATCCTCCCAATTGTGAATCATTGAAGGTTCATATCAGGAAAGGACAATGCCTTCACGCGAGGACCCTAAAAGAGGCCTCAAGGCGTAGGAGAGGCTTCGTGCAAAAGGCATCCAGGCGAAGGCAAGCCACTTTGGCAAGCCGTCCCTGTGAAGTCTCAAGGCGAAGGATGAACTGCATCATGCTAAGGCATCCAGAACACTGGCGAAGCCCCCAGGCGAAGCCATTGCTGCGAAGCCTTGAGGCGAGGGCTAGGCTTCCCCAACGAGGGAGTTACGCGATGGCCAAACCTTCAGCGAAGCCATCTCCATAACCCTCCCCATTGCGAAGCCCTCATGCAACAATGTCCACGAGAAGTCTTTAAGATACGGACGGTACTTCCTGGCGAAGCTTCCTGGCGAAGGCAAAGCCCCTGGGCGACGTCATCCCAGTCAGTCTCCTGGTAAAGGCCACGTCTACAACAAGAAGACTTCCAGTTGACGCTAACTAAGGGATATTCTTCTGCGGAGTCTCCAAACGAAGGCGGAGCCTTCGTTGCAAGTCTCAAAGGGAAATGCGAGGCCACTAGGCGAAGCCTCCTTTGAGAAAGCTTCCCAACAAAGGTGAGGCCTTCCGAGCCGGGCCTCCCATCAGCAGAGCCCTAAAGCAGAGCCACCTCAGCTTATCCAAATGGCCAACCACTCCCGACCATTCTGGCCCCTCCCGCCTTATACGCTGACACTTGGGAGCGAACTTTTTACCTTTTTATCTTTTCGTCAGACATGCATGCAAAAGTACTGTACACTTTATGGCATGCATGCGTCTTTTGTAAGAGGCTGTTCCCTTCCTTCCCTATAAAAGGAAAGACAAACTCCTAGAACAGGTAGAACATATGTAAAGCTTAAGAAGGACAATTCCTTAAGCCCGGTTCTCACCCCCTTGCTATATTCCGCCTTCCCCCTTGATTGATTGTTTATCATCAAGTTTAATATCTAGTATTGCTTAATCTCGTAGTTAAGAGGTGCTAGATCTTCCATACTCCCCAGGCTTATCGCAGATATTGCCCAACCTCATAGTTGGGAGGTGTCTGTGGCCGAATCTATCCTTCTTTGTTCAATCGACTCCACCGAGCTAGATCTGCGCTTCCGTACGATCTCGTGGATTCGCGTCAAGCGTACCCGTGATCGTATCCCCCTTGAATCCATTAAAGTGGATTCTTGCTTAAATCTAGTGTTGCTCTTCATTTGAGAAGTGAGGTGCTAGATCCCTCACTCCCAGGCATTAATCTTTCCATTGCTCTCCATTTGAGGATTGAGGTGGTTAGAGCCGAAACTGTTCGTGTTCTTCGTGTTCATCTTTCAACAAGCTAGATCATCCAAGGATAGGGCTTCTCCTTTTGGAGTCGTACCTTTATCAAGTGGTATCAGAGCCTTGGTGCTTGTTGAAGATTGTGTTATTGTTTTCTTCAAGTAAGCCTTTGTTTTTATCTCTTATTCTTGAAGAAAATGTTTTACCCGGAAAAAAAAACTTTGTTCAAGACCGAAAGGTTCAACACTTTTACGTTCAAAGTTGTTTATGTGTGGTTCATGTGCCTAGTATAAAGTTCTTGATGAATGTTGTATGATTTCGGATTAAAAGGCAAAAGATATGTGTTTTGGATGTTGAAAACCGAAAAGAAGAAAGAGAAAAAGGAAAGCAAAGTTCTTGTGTTCTTGAATTGTTCATATATTCTTGGTGAATACTTGATATGATCATGAGGGCCTCGAATCACTCCGGATGCAAACTTGAAGATCAAAGGAGATGAAAACGCGTATCTGTACTCATCAAGAGCTGTAGCAATGTACTTCATATTGAAGCGCTTTTCAAGAGGAGAAATATGGCTTTTGATTCAACTCAATCGGAGTTCCAGGCTCAAGTTATTGAAAACAGTGAAGTTCCGCATACCCAAGGCACTCTGGCGAAGGCACTCTGGCGAAGGCACTCTGGCGAAGGCACTTTGGCGAAGGCACTCTGACGAAGGCACTTTGGCGAAGGCACTTTGGCGAAGGCACTTTGGCGAAGGCACTTTGGCGAAGGCACTTTGGCGATGGCCCCTCCGGAGAACCCCTGGCTTTGGAGAACCCCCCTGGCCATGTGCATGATTGGTGATTTGAATATTCCCTCCATTTCCTCATAAATCCCATTTATGAAGGGAAGGGAGGAATAGTCAGTAGCCTACAATTGTCTTCCATCCATCCCTTCCATCTCTCACCTCACCCACCATAATTCAAGGGTCTTTGTCCCTTGTCACGTCACTCACCATTTACCATACCATTTTCCTTCTATATAAGGCAACATGTAACCATTGTAAAGGCGAGAACATAATTATAAGAAATCGAAATACTCCAAGTGAGGTTTTGGCTTTCTTGTTCTCATTTCTTGCATTCCATCTCCTTAAGTGATCCGTGCAAGAGGATCCAACATAATATCTAGTATTGTTTGAACTTGTATTCAAAAGGTGCTAGATCCCGCTTCCTTCCCCAGGCATTTTCAAGGGCATTGCCTCACCTCGTAGTGAGGAGGTTCCCTTGGCCGACTCTGTTTCCTTCGTGTTCTTCCTCTGTTTCGTTTCCATTCTTGCTGGAAACCGCCTCCTTCGAGCTAGATCCGAGCTCGTGATCACTTACCCCCCCTGTGATCACATCAAGTGGTATCAGAGCCAAAGTGCTTGCTGGAGGTACCGTATCAGTTGTTTGTTTTCTTCAAGTAAAACCATTGCCTTCTTTCTTACACTTGAAGAAAAACGTTTTTGTTGTTGTTCATGAGAAAAACCGAATCGTGTTTGTGTTTGGTTCATGTGATTAGTGTAAAGTTCATGTTGAAGTGAATAGTGTTCTTGAAGTTCATGAAAAAGGGAGTTAAATTCGGATTTGAAGAAGAAAGTATCATCTCGTGTTGACTAAGTGCAAAAGAAAGGTTGTTGGAGGAAAAGAAAATGTTGAACAAGTTCATGTGTTCTTGAGTGTTCTTGGTGTTCTTGAGCTGTTCATATGAAGTTCATATCAAACACATGTGAATAGTACTTTTGATCCAAAAATATTTTATGAACTTGAGCAAAACGTGTTTGTGATTACAAAAGACCCTTTCTAAACTCCCTACCCTACTTCTTTCAACCAACATCCACCTTAAATCATTCAAAAGCTAGTTTCAAGAAACTAGTTATCTTTCTAGAATTGCAAGTTTCGGTTTTCACTAGATATTATTGCTTGTTCCTACTTGTGTGTTTGCATTTGATCTGAAGTTGAGTGTGATCAAGTTAAGAGAACTTGTGAAAGCCTTGTGTGGAGAAGCCAAGAGTGAAACCGAGTGTGTCCCTAAACACAACAAGAGGCCAACCATACACGTAAGGAAATGAGTGGTACTGACATTATTGTTTAAGTGTGTAGGGATACAAATGGCGCGAACCCTTAAGTTTCGAGGGGATGATGACCCTTTCGGGTTCGAGTCATGGGAACACCATCTTGAGGCATTCTTTGCCAAAAGTGGTGCTCATGGACTCGAGAAGCTTGACATAGCCATTGAGATGCTAAGAGGTGAAGCTTGGTATTGGTGGTGCGAATACGCCACAAAGAGAAGTGATCGAGGGTTAGAGTTCATACCGTCTTGGGACCGCTTGAAAAGTGTGATGAGGCGGCGGTATGGCACCCAAACCCCATCGCACATTTGACCCCAACCTCTACCCATCGGTCGAGACCCCGCACCTCACATAGCTCATCTCCGAGTCCCCACACTACTCCCCTGTAACCACCGAAAGAAGAGCCGCACCATCAGCCCACTCCACCCCTTCTCCAAGAATGAACCCGAATCCTCCTTGTGCACTAACCCCTTTGGGAAATCTCACTCGAGAAATTAGAGCAGATTTCGAGGAACTGAGAAAAGGTTTCAAGGAGATAAGAAATGAAATTTTAACAGTGGAAGGGATTGTGAAAGAATGGAGTGAGAGTGAGAAAAAGAGAGAAAAAGAGAAAAGAAAGAAAATAGCTCCTCAGAGCCAGATGAGTGAAGAGAGTGAAGCATCCAAGCTTTCAACCGAGACCAAGGAAGGACTAACTCCTAAATCTTCTAACAATTGTAGTTCTTCTTTGATTGTGCAGGGTATTGATGACACAAGTACCTTGGGTGGTTTGCAAAAGGATGGAGAGGAGCTTCATCACCCATTCGGCCAAAATGCAGAAACTAAGCGGGAGGACACGCGGCTTGGTAGCTATACTTCTAATCCCTTAGTTTCTAATCTTGAGAATAAATTAAACCAAGTTGAGCATGTTTGCATTAATCATGAACTTGATGACTGTAGAACATGTGGTTTGTTGAACTTGGGTGATGCCTTGTTCGGTCCTATGCATGCTTCGGGTTATGCCTTAAACACTTTGCATTTGGACCATGCGAATGAGTGGCCTAGGCTTACGTTTGACCCTGGGATTGACCTTGAGCTGTGTGTAAGGTTGAAGTGAAGAGAAAGGGCGGATTGTCCATCTCACGCCTTCAAACCATTTTTGTGATTTTCATGTTTACAATTTTAGTCCACTAACCCTTAATGCCTCTTCAAGTTTATTGTGGTGTCTTAAGATTTGTAGGATTCGCCCCATTTAGATTCGAGGACGAATCTTTTGAAGAGGAGAGAATGATATGATCATGAGGGCCTCGAATCACTCCGGATGCAAACTTGAAGATCAAAGGAGATGAAAACGCGGATCTGTACTCATCAAGAGCTGGAGCAATGGACTTAATATTGAAGCCCTTTTCAAGAGGAGAAAAATGGCTTTTGAATCACCTCAATCGGAGTTCCAGAGCTCAAGTTATTCAGAAAACAGTGAAGTTCCGCATACCCAAGGCACTCTGGCGAAGGCACTCTGGCGAAGGCACTCTGGCGAAGGCACTTTGGCGAAGGCACTCTGGCGAAGGCACTTTGGCGAAGGCACTTTGGCGAAGGCACTTTGGCGAAGGCACTTTGGCGAAGGCACTTTGGCGATGGCCCCTCCGGAGAACCCCTGGCTTTGGAGAACCCATGAGGGGCCTCAAATCACTCCGGGCTTTCTTTTGGAGAAGTGAAGCGGATCTGTACTCATCAAGAGCTGGAGCAATGGATTTCATATTGAAGCCCTTTTCAAGAGGAGAAAAATGGCTTTTGAATCACCTCAATCGGAGTTCCAGAGCTCAAGTTATTCAGAAAACAGTGAAGTTTCACTTTGGCGAAGGCACTTTGGCGNAGGCACTCTGGCGAAGGCACTTTGGCGAAGGCACTTTGGCGGAGGCACTTTGGCGAAGGCACTTCCAATAATTCAGCCGACCACTCCCAACCACTCCGTCCCATCAGAACACTCCCTCCTTTCACGCCGACACTTGGGAGTATTATATTACTTAGCTTTGACCTTTTTCACCTTTTTAGATAACATGCATGCAAAAGCACTGTACGCTTTATGGCATGCATGCGTATATGTAAGAGTCTGTTCCCTTTCCCTTCTCTATAAAAGGGACAACAGACTCCTAGAATAAACAGAACCAATTTTAAAGAAAAGCTTGAGAAGGAAAATTCCTCAAGCCCTTTATGGGTTCTCAAATCTTGCTTCGCCAATCATAGTGATCCATTGCAAGAGGATCCAATATAATACCTTGCATTGCCTCACCTCGTAGTGAGGAGGTTCTCGGTTCCATCTCCTTCTCAAATCTTGCTTCGCCAATCATAGTGATCCATTGCAAGAGGATCCAATATAATACCTTGCATTGCCTCACCTCGTAGTGAGGAGGTTCTCGGTTCCATCTCCTTCCCAGGCGTTTTCGAGGGCATTGCCTCACCTCGTAGTGCGGAGGTTCCCTTGGCCGACTTTGTTTCCTTGTTCTTCCTCTTCTTCGTTTCCATTCTTGCTGGAAACCGCCTCCTTCAAGCTAGATCCGAACGCGTGATCACTTACCCCCGTGATCATATCACTCATAAATCCCATTTATGAAGGGAAGGGAGGAATAGTCAGTAGCCTACAATTGTCTTCCATCCATCCCTTCCATCTCTCACCTCACCCACCATAATTCAAGGGTCTTTGTCCCTTGTCACGTCACTCACCATTTACCATACCATTTTCCTTCTATATAAGGAATCATGTAACCATTGTAATACTTAGAACATAATTATAAGAAATCAGAAATACTCCAAGTGAGGTTTTGGCTTTCTTGTTCTCATTTCTTGCATTCCATCTCCTTAAGTGATCCGTGCAAGAGGATCCAACATAATATCTAGTATTGTTTGAACTTGTATTCAAAAGGTGCTAGATTCCATCTTCATTCCTAGGCATTTTCAAGGGCATTGCCTCATCTCGTAGTGAGGAGGTTCCCTTGGCCGACTTGTGTTTCCTTCGTTTCTTCCTCTGTTTCGTTTCCCCTTTTCCGGAAACCGCCTCCATCGAGCTAGATCCGAGCTCGTGATCACTTACCCCCCCTGTGATCACATCAATACTCAAGTGAACAGTACATTTGATCCGAAATTTATTTGTGAACTTGTGCAAAAAGTGTTTGGCACTACAAAAGAGGCCTTTTCAAAACTTATCCTTCTTTTCTTTCAACCCCCACCCACCCTTTTAAACACTTAACTAGTTTCAAGTAACTAGTATTCTTGCTTTCAAAGGAAGTGTTTTCACTCTTAATCTTAGCTTGATTTCACTTTGATGTGCAAAACTTTTCTTGGGTTGAAAGTGGAGTTTAAATTAGAGTTCTTGAGTGAACCTTGAGAGGAAAAAGGCGTAGAGTGGACATCTTGGAAAAAGCCATATTTGTGAGTAAACACGAGTGCAAACACGTGAGGTAGCTTAGGCGCATTTGGAACAATGGTTCAAGATGAGGAAGTTTCGGACTCACTGATGTGGACATCACCCCTATTTGTGAGTTAAGAGGCAACCATTCCTCCAGAGGGTCTAAAGGACCCTTGGCGAAGGCATGGACAAAGAAGAAGTGGCATTCTAGGCGACGGCGAAGCCCCACAGGCAGAGTCGTGCTCGCAAGGATCTTGGCGAACCCAGGCCCCATTGGCGAACCCTTGGCCTTTGGCGAATGGTCCTTGGCAAAGACCCTGTGCAACACTACCAGACGCAAGCGAAGCACAGGTGTTCGCCAAGCGGAGGAGGCCTCCATTCGCAAGTCGCGACCCCTTCGACTTGTGCAGAGGCCCTCTTCCTCCCATTTCCCGCCAACTACAATTCCTGGGAAATTGGGAGCCGCTAAAGCAGTAGTCTACACGGCCTATCTTTGTCACCTCACTGCCACCTCTCAACTCGCCTACCATAGAACCAGGAAGTGGTTCCCTTGTCCAGATCATTCTTTATTTTCCTTTACCGTTTCTTCATATAAGGCAGCATGTAACCATTGTAAAGGTAGAACATATTTATAAGAAATCAGAAATACTCCAAGTGAGGTTTTGGCTTTCTTGTTCTCATTTCTTGCATTCCATCTCCTTAAGTGATCCGTGCAAGAGGATCCAACATAATATCTAGTATTGCTTGACCTTGTAGTCAAGAGGTGCTAGATCCCGCTTCCTTTCCCAGGCATTTTCAAGGGCATTGCCTCACCTCGTAGTGAGGAGGTTCCCTTGGCCGACTCTGTTTCCTTCGTGTTCTTCCTCTGTTTCGTTTCCCATTCTTTCTGGAAACCGCCTCCAACGAGCTAGATCCGAGCTCGTGATCACGTTCCCCCACCGTGATCACATCAAGTGGTATCAGAGCCAAAGCGCTCATTGGAGGTCTCATACCGTATCAATTGTTTGTTTTCTTCAAGTAAAACCATTGCATTCTTTCCTACACTTGAAGAAAAACGTTTTGTTGTTTTTAGAAGAGAAACCGTAAATATTTGTGTTTATGCGTGGTTCATGTATTTGGAGAAAAAGTTCATATTTGAATATTGATTATTGAAGTTGGGTGAGAAAGAAAAGTGATTTCGGATTTGTTGTGGAGAAAGTACCATCATGTGATTGATTAAGTGCAAAAGAAAAGGTTGTTGGAGGAAAAAGAAAATGATGAACAAGTTCATGTGTTCTTGAGTGTTCTTGGTATTCTTGAGATGTTCATATAAAGTTCATACCAAACTCATATGAATAGTACTTTTGATCCAAAAATATTTTATGAACTTGAGCAAAACGTGTTTGTGATTGCAAAAGCCCCTTTCTAAACTCCCTACCATACTTCTTTCAACCACCATCCACCTTAAATCATTCAAAAGCTAGTTTCAAGTAACTAGTTATCTTTCTTGAATTGCAAGTTTCGGTCTTCACTAGATATTATGGCTTGTTCCTACTTGTGTGTTTGCATTTGATCTAAAAAGTTGAGTGTGATCAAGTTAAGAGAACCTGTGAAAGCCTTGTGTGGAGAATCAAGAGTGAAACCGTGTGGAGTCTTGATGAGGACATCGCCCCAAAGGACCCTCAGGTTCCAGAAGACCCACAACCTCAAGCACGCGCGACCCCTGGTCCGTTCCAAGGCCTTGGCGGACCCATGACCAGGTCCCGGCTGAAACAAGTCCAAGCGAACCTTAATGCTTTCATGAGGCTCATGGCGCAGGACGATCGAGAAGAGTCTCGGGAGAAGGCCTTACAACTTCACCAACTCGGTATCGCACTGGACGCAGAGTGTGCGAAGCCCCTTGGAGTCTTAAGCATAAGCGTTCTTGAAGAAGGGAGCAGCCCAGTCTTAAGCGCGCGAACACAGCGAAGGAGAAGGCCTCGGCCAAGGGCAACTCCGCGAAGGCACCGGCGGAGGCATTCTAGCGAAGGCTCCTAGCGAAGGCCTTTCGCGTAATCTCCAGGCTTCACCAGTTGACCGACCAAGCCTGACACCTGGTGTCTTTTCTCCGCCGATACTCGGATAGACAAACAACCACTTTTAGGCTAGACTCACCTTTTTACCTTTTTAGAAGCTTTTCACTCTGTAAGCGTGCAAAAGTACTTTGTACTTTCTGCACGCATGCACATTCGAAATACTCCTTTTACTTCTTCCATTTCACTCCACTATATAAGCTAAGTGGCAGTCACCATTGTAACCTAGAACATATTATTGAATTTAAGCAATTGGTGAAACACTCCCGGGAGTCATCGGCTTTGTGTTCTCCACTCTTGCATTTCCATTTCCCTAGTGATCCAGGCAAGAGGATCCAAGCATAATATCTAGTATTGCTTGACCTTGTAGTCAAGAGGTGCTAGATCCCATCTCACTTCCTGCATTTTCAAGGGCATTGCCTCACCTCGTAGTCAGGAGGTTCCCTTGGCCGACTCTGTTTCCTTCGTGTTCTTCCTCTGTTCTTCGTTTCCATTCTTGCTGGAAACTGCCTCCTTCAAGCTAGATCCGAGCTCGTGATCACGTTCCCCACCGTGATCACATCAAGTGCTCACCTAAACACGTGAGGAGAAATGAGTGGTACTGATTTTATTGTCTAAGTGTGTAGGTAATGGAGGAAGAAGACCTGCATTTCATTGGGTTTCATCCCTTGAAAGGGAGGCGCAAACTTGAAGATGACTTATGGCAATGGATCGAGGAATTGGAATACCACTTTTGGTATTATCAATTTCATAAAGAAGAGAGGATAGACCTTGCCATAAGGTGTCTAAAGGGAGAAGCCAAAAGATGGTGGCGACAAGATTTCGCTCAAAGAGAGCACTACAATGAAGCCTCCATTCGAACTTGGAGCGGATTGAAGAGGCTGCTAGTGGAAAGATATGGATCACCTCGAGAAGAGCCACCCTCCCCGTTCCACTCCCAAACGAGGTCCCCCTCTCGGCCTACATCCTCCACCCACATTCAGAACCATAGTCGGAGGAGACCGAGCCCCACACCTCCACCAACACTATCGGCCGAGCCATGTACTCCATGATGTGATCACGGTGGGGGGGTAAGTGATCACGAGCTCGGATCTAGCTCGAAGGAGGCGGTTTCCAGCAAGAATGGAAACGAAACAGGGAAAGAACACGAAGGAAACAGAGTTCGGCCAAGGGAACCTCCTCACTACGAGGTGAGGCAATGCCCTTGAAAATGCCTGGGGAAGGAAGCGGGATCTAGCACCTCTTGACTACAAGGTCAAGCAATACTAGATATTATGTTGGATCCTCTTGCACGGATCACTTAAGGAGATGGAATGCAAGAAATGAGAACAAGAAAGCCAAAACCTCACTTGGAGTATTTCTGATTTCTTATAAATATGTTCTGCCTTTACAATGGTTACAAGCTGCCTTATATAGAAGAAACGGTAAAGGAAAGTAAAAGAATGACTAGACAAGGGAACCAGCTTCCTGGTTCTATGGTAGGCGAAATGAGAGGTGGCAGGCGAGGTGACAGCATAGGCTGTGTAGACTTCCTGTTTTAGCGGCTCCCAATTTCCCAAGAGTTGTAGTTGGCGGGAAATGGGAGGAAGAGGGCCTCTGCACAAATTGAAGGGGGTCGCCTGATTTGCGTATGGAGGCCCCCGCTGCTTGGCGAACACTTGTGCTTCGCTTGCATCTGGAAATGTTGCACACGGTCTTCGCCAGGGACCATGGCTTCGCCAATGAGCTTGGCTGTGCCAATGACCATGGCTTCGCCAATGGGGCCTGGGTTCGCCAAGATCCTTGCGAGCACGATTCTGCCTTTGGGGCTTCGCCGACGCCTTGGAATGCCACTTCTTCTTTGTCCATGCCTTCGCCAAGAGCCCTTTAACCCCTTTGGAGAAATGGTTGCCTCTTAACTCATAAATAGGGGCGATGTCCACATCATACCCTCCCTCTTCAGAAGAATCCGTCCTCGGATTCATAAGGAAATTGTCCCTACAAATCTTAAGACACCACAATAAACTTGAAGAGGCATTAAGGGTTAGTGGACTAAAACTGTAAACATGAAAAATCACAAAATTGGTTTGAAGGAGTGAGATGGACAATCCGCCCTTTTCTCTTCACTTCAACCTTACACACAGCTCAAGGTCAATCCCGGGGTCAAATGTAAGCCTAGGCCTTTCATTCTTATGATCAAAAAAATAGGATTCATGATCATGCATTGAAGAGAATTCATGGCTAGGGGTGAGTGATATGGGATATGCATCATGTACATACAGCTCATGGTCAACCGAATCATCATGCTTCATGCTTTCAAGAGAGAATTCGAATATGTTACACTTATCATGGTTGAGAGAATTAAGCAATGGTTGAGTTGCATGCTCATTTTCGAATAAGGTTTCACATTCATGCCTATTCACTTCATCACTAAAAGAAAAGAGTAGGTTACCTCTCCCCAAGTTAGGGGAGGGAGGGTCCTCCTTCAAAGCCGAAAATCCTTCTTCTCCTTCAAGGTATGGCGCATCCGTGCCCTTCTCTCCTTCAAACTCGTGCACAAATAAAGAAGAATAACAAGATTTAGAAGATGAAATGGTTATTTCTTCTTGGAGATGGGTTGAAGGTCCGGGTGCAATATTCTTTTCACTTGTTTGACCAAGGAGAGCCCTCTCCTTTCTTCTCTCTTTCTTTTTCTTTTTCTCTCTCTCATATTCTTCAAACTCCTTCTTCAGACTCTCAATCATTTGAGAAAGATCTTCACTTGAATTTTGGTATGGGCTTTGGTTTGGGTAAGGAGTTTGGGTTGTGCAAATGTTGGGTGGTGGGGTACATGGCTCGGATGATAGTGTTTGTGGAGGTGTGGGGCTCGGTCTCCTCCGACTATGTCTCCGAATGTGGGTGGAGGATGTAGGCCGAGAGGGGACCTTCTTGTTTGGGAGTGGAACGGAGAGGGTGGCTCTTCTCGAGGTGAACCATATCTTTCCACTAGTAACCTCTTCAATCCGCTCCAAGTCCGAATGGAGGCTTCATTGTAGTGCTCTCTTTGAGCGAAATCTTGTCGCCACCATCTTTTGGCTTCTCCCTTTAGACACCTTATGGCAAGGTCTAACCTCTCTTCTTTATGAAATTGGTAATACCAAAAGTGGTATTCCAATTCCTCGATCCATTGCCATAAGTCATCTTCAAGTTTGCGCCTCCCTTTCAAGGGATGAAACCCAATGAAATGCAGGTCTTCTTCCTCCATTTGGCACACCTACACACTTAGACAATAAAATTAGTGCCACTCATTTCCTCACGTGTTTGGTTGAGCACTCCCCACGGTTTCACTCTTGATTCTCCACTCAAGGTTTTCACAAGTTCTCTTAACTTGATCACACTCAACTTTAGATCAAATGCAAACACACAAGTAGGAACAAGCAATAATATCTAGTGAAAACCGAAACTTGCAATTCAAGAAAGATAGCTAGTTACTTGAAACTAGCTTTTGAATGATTTAAGGTGGATGGTGGTTGAAGAAGTATGGTAGGGAGTTTAGAAAGGGGCTTCTGCAATCACAAACACGTTTTCTTCAAGTTCATCAACAAATTTTGGATCAAAAGTACTATTCATATGAGTTTGGTATGAACTTCATATGAACATCTCAAGAACACCAAGAACACTCAAGAACACATGAACTTGTTCATCATTTTCAACAACCTTTCTTCGCACTTTTCACACAACACAACAATTTTCCATTTCCAAATCTGAAATCACTTTTCTTTCTCACCCAACTTCAATAATCAATATTCAAATATGAGCTTTGCTCGAATCACATGAACCACGCATAAACACAAATATTTTCGGTTTCTCTTGAACAACAACAAAACGTTTTTCTTCAAGTGTAAGAAAGAAGGCAATGGTTTTACTTGAAGAAAACAAACAACTGATACGGTACCTCCAGCAAGCACTTTGGCTCTGATACCAACTGATGTGATCACGGGGGGTAAGTGATCACGAGCTCGGATCTAGCTCGTTGGAGGCGGTTTCCAGCAAGAATGGAAACGAAACAGAGGAAGAACACAAAGGAAACAGAGTTCGGCCAAGGGAACCTCCTCACTACGAGGTGAGGCAATGCCCTTGAAAATGCCTGGGAAGTGAGATGGGATCTAGCACCTCTTGACTACAAGGTCAAGCAATACTAGATATTATGTTGGATCCTCTTGCACGGATCACTTAAGGAGATGGAATGCAAGAAATGAGAACAAGAAAGCCAAAACCTCACTTGGAGTATTTCTGATTTCTTATAAATATGTTCTGCCTTTACAATGGTTACAAGCTGCCTTATATAGAAGAAACGGTAAAGGAAAGTAAAAGAATGACTAGACAAGGGAACCAGCTTCCTGGTTCTATGGTAGGCGAAATGAGAGGTGGCAGGCGAGGTGACAGCATAGGCTGTGTAGACTTCCTGTTTTAGCGGCTCCCAATTTCCCAAGAGTTGTAGTTGGCGGGAAATGGGAGGAAGAGGGCCTCTGCACAAATTGAAGGGGGTCGCCTGATTTGCGTATGGAGGCCCCCGCTGCTTGGCGAACACTTGTGCTTCGCTTGCATCTGGAAATGTTGCACACGGTCTTCGCCAGGGACCATGGCTTCGCCAATGAGCTTGGCTGCGCCAATGACCATGGCTTCGCCAATGGGGCCTGGGTTTGCCAAGATCCTTGTGAGCACGATTCTGCCTTTGGGGCTTCGCCGACGCCTTGGAATGCCACTTCTTCTTTGTCCATGCCTTCGCCAAGAGCCCTTTAACCCCTTTGGAGAAATGGTTGCCTCTTAACTCATAAATAGGGGCGATGTCCACATCAACTTCCCTGCATTTTCAAGGGCATTGCCTCACCTCGTAGTGAGGAGGTTCCCTTGGCCGACTCTGTCTCCTTCGTGTTCTTCCTCTGCTTCGCTTCCCATTCTTTCTGGAAACCGCCTCCAACGAGCTAGATCCGAGCTCGTGATCACGTTCCCCACCGTGATCACATCACTCACCCTCCCCATCCCAATCAACTCGGTCTTTACCAAAAGATGGAGGAGATGATGGCTATGATGAGTCATCTTCAAGCTTCGGTTTCCTCTAATCAAGAGAGGATGTCAAGGCTTGAAAAGGAGTCCAAAACGCAAGGCAAAAGAAAGGAAGGCGAAGGCACTAACCCAGAACGTGCTTCCACACCACCACCGCAAACCCCCCTCAACAAGAAGGATCATCCCAATGCTCATAGAACCCCCCCCAAAGAGGTGTTCTATGAACCTCTTGACGATGAAGAGGATGATGGTGGACGGTGGACCGGCCAAGGAGGGCCTAGTCAACCTTCCAAGAGCGCATATTATGACGGACCAAGAATGAGACCTAGGGGATTCCACCAAAGAGAAGAATACTCTCCTCCACCAAGGGGAAGGTTTCGGTCCCCGCCAAGGGATCACTTTCAGCCGAATCAAAGGCGACCCCAAAACCTTGAGCAACAAGCTATGCAAGGTATCAAACTTCAAGTTCCAACTTTTTACGGTAGAAGTGACCCGGAAGAATTCATTGATTGGGTCAAGAAGGCCGATATGATCTTTGATTGCTATGAGTATCCGGATCACTTAAGACTAAAGTTAGCAACCATTGAATTTTCGGGATATGCGATGACTTGGTGGGAATCATTGACATTTGAAGAGGCGAGGGCAGGAAGACCACCAATCACCTCATGGGAGCAACTTAAGGTCCTTATGAGGCGGAAGTTCATTCCACCCTACTATGCTCAAGAGAGTTGCCAACGGTTACAACAACTAACCCAAGGCAACAAATCGGTTGAGGATTATGCCAAGGAGCTCGAAAGGGCTTCAATGAGGGCTGAAGTGCAAGAAGGGGAGAATGCAAAAATGGCTCGGTTTACCTTTGGGTTAAAGTCCGAGATCAACAAGTTACTTGAGCTATGCGAAGTGAGAAACTACATGGAGCTTGTGCACAAGGCCATGAAGATCGAGAGGCAAGGAAAGAGGCCTGCTTACCAAAGAATCCGCCACCTCCCAAACCTCTTATTCTCGACCCGCATGGAGCAAACCCCAATCCACTCCTTCCAAACCAACACCCTACACATCCAAGCCTCCGCCACAAAGAACCCCTTACCCATCCAAGTTCCAACCTAAACCCCAAGGTCAAACTTCCTCCTCCAACCCGCCAAGCAACCCACCTTTCAAGACGAGAACCCTTGAGTGCTTCAAGTGTGGAGGCAAGGGACATTACTCTTTTGAGTGTCCTAACAAGCGAGTAATGGTCGTGAAGCCGGATGGCGAGATTTCTAGTGAAGACGAGGGAGAGGTCGAGATGCCTCTAGGAGTAATGGAGGAGAGGAGAGAAGAGGAAGAAGAAGCCCCACCCGAGGGAATGCTATTAGTGTCCAAGAGAGTTTTACAAGCCACCCCCAAGGCCCTTGACACTTCCCAAAGAGAAAACCTTTTCCAAACTAGAGCCGCGGTCAATGGGCAATTGTGTAGCCTCATTGTGGATAGTGGGAGTTGTGTGAATGTGGCCAACCATAGCATGGTCAAGAAGCTCAAACTAAAGTCCACCCCTCACCCAAAACCTTACCAACTCCAATGGGTGGATGACAACTCCTGTGTGAAAGTGGAGTACCAAACCGTGGTACCCATCAAGATTGGGAAGTATGAAGATGAGGTCTTATGTGACATCGTGAAGATGCAAGCCACCCATATCCTTTTGGGCCGTCCATGGCAATATGATAGAGAGGCGGTTCACTATGGAAGGACAAACAAATACACCCTTATACACCTCACCCGACCCCACACTTTGCTCCCCTTATCCCGGCCCAGCCTTGCAGGACCAAATTCATTTGGCTACCACTACCGAAAGGAACAAAGGGAAAGAGGGAACCGAGAAGAGTGAAAAAGTGAGAAGGTCCAAGCGACCTTGAGTGGAAAGAATGAGGGTGCATCTATGGGAAACACCAAGAGAGGGCAAGAGAGAAAACAAGAAAGGATACCCCCCATGGCCAAAGAGAGAGACATCAAGAAGGCTTTGTTGGGAAACAAAATGTGTTTTCTCATGGTTCCTCTTACATGCATGCTAACGCTTAACAAGGATTCTTCTCTTCCTTTGTTTGTGAAGCAGGTACTCCAAGAGTACGGTGATGTGTTCGATGAGCCGCAAGATCTTCCACCATACCGCGGCATTGAACACCAAATAGATTTGGTTCCGGGTGCCCCTTTGCCAAATAGGGCCGCCTACCGAACCAACCCCGAGGAATCCAAAGAAATCCAATCACAAGTACAAGACTTGTTGTCCAAGGGATACATCCAGGAGAGTCTTTCTCCATGTGCGGTGCCGGTTTTGTTGGTGCCAAAGAGTGATGGAACATGGCGCATGTGCATGGATTGCCGCCCCATCAACAAAATCACTGTAAAGTATCGACATCCCATTCCTAGATTAGATGATATGCTTGATGAGTTATGTGGCGCAAGTGTTTTCTCAAAAATTGACTTAAAAAGTGGCTATCATCAAATTAGGATGAAAAAAGGAGATGAATGGAAAACGGCATTCAAAACTAAAATTGGATTATATGAGTGGAATGTCATGCCATTTGGGTTGTCGAATGCACCTAGCACCTTTATGAGGTTGATGAATCATGTTTTGAGAAGGATGATAGGAAAGTTTGTGGTTGTGTATTTCGATGATATACTTGTTTATTCCAAATCCCATGATGAACATGTTAATCATTTGAGGCAAGTCCTTGACACACTTAGAATAGAGAAGATGTATGCTAAAATGGAAAAGTGTGTGTTTGCTACAAATGAGGTGAACTTTCTCGGATATATTGTGGGAAAAGAAGGGATAAAAGTTGATGAGAACAAAGTGCATGCGATTAAAGAATGGCCTAATCCCAAGACTTTAACTGAAGTGAGGTCTTTCCTAGGACTCGCTAGTTTCTATAGGCGGTTTGTGAAAGATTTTTCAACAATTGCATCACCTTTACATGAGCTAACTAAAAAGAACACAACATTTGAATGGGGAGAAGCTCAAGAGAATGCGTTTGTTGAATTAAAGTCTCGGTTGATTAGTGCACCTCTGCTTTGTTTGCCGAATTTTGATAGTGTGTTTGAAGTTGAGTGCGATGCTAGTGGAATTGGCATTGGTGCGGTGTTGCACCAAGAGGGTCGTCCCATAGCCTATTTTAGTGAGAAGTTAAGTGGTGCCACACTCAATTACTCTACTTATGACAAGGAGCTTTATGCCCTTGTAAGGTCATTACAAGTGTGGTCCCATTACTTGCTTCCCAAGGAATTTGTTGTGCATACCGATCATGAATCTCTGAAATATTTGCAAGGGCAAGGGAATTTGAATAAAAGGCATGCTAAGTGGGTAGAGTTTATAGAATCATTCTCCTATTTAATAAAATACAAGAAAGGCAAAGAAAATGTGGTTGCCGATGCTTTGTCTAGGAGATATGCATTGCTTACAACTCTTGATGCTAAAATTGTTGGGTTTGAGTGCCTTAGAGATATGTATGCGCATGATGATGATTTTGGTGAAATTTATTCGAGTTATATTAAAGGTAGCCGAGATGGCTATTACATCTTTGATGGATTTCTTTTTAAGATGAAAAGGTTGTGTGTACCAAAAGGATCCATTAGAGAGGTGATAATCAAAGAGGCTCATGGTGGAGGTCTCATGGGACACTTTGGTGCCCTAAAGACTTATGAGACCGTCAAGGAGAACTTCCATTGGCCGAATCTTCAAAAGGATGTGGACAAGGTGTGCGCTCGGTGTGTGACATGCCACAAGGCGAAGGCCAGGATGCAATCGAAAGGGACGTATTCTCCTCTCCCGATTTAAGGAAATTGTAAAATATCATGGCATCCCCAGGACTATAGTGAGTGATAGAGACTCTAGATTTTTGGGTCACTTTTGGAGGACCCTTTGGTCACGGTTGGGCACTAGTTTGGTATTCTCCACTTCGAGTCACCCACAAACCGATGGTCAAACGGAAGTAATTAATAGAACTCTCATCACTATCTTAAGGACCATACTAAGAAAGAACCTAAAAGAATGGGAAAAGTGCCTACCACATATGGAGTTTGCATATAACCGATCATATCATTCATCTACATCCCATAGTCCGTTCGAGGTTGTGTATGGCTTTAATCCTCTTACTCCATTGGATTTAGTTGCATTGACTCATTCGGATCAATTAGATGTAGAAGGGAAAAGAAAGGCTCAAAGCATGAAAGACTTACATGAAAAGGTGCAAAAACAACTTGCGAAGGCTAGTGAGTCTTATGCTAGGAGGGCAAACAAGGGTAGGAACTTTAGGAGCTTTGAAGTGGGAGAATGGGTGTGGTTACATTTGAGGAAGGAAAGGTTTCCCCAAGCTAGGAAGAGTAAACTTGTACCACGGGGGGAGGGCCTTTCCAAATTGTGAAAAAGATTGGTGATAATGCTTATGTGCTTGATTTACCTTGCGATGGCTCTTATGGTGTCCATGCAACCTTTAATGTATGTGACTTGATCCCTTATGTAGGTGAGTTAGAAGGCAAGAATCCGAGGACGGATTCTTTTCAAGAAGGGGAGTATGATGAGGGCATCGCCATGGGTCAACACAATCGGTCGACCAAAGACCAAGAAGGCACCCAATCTCAAGTGCACAAGCCTCGCAACCCTCTGGAAGGCATTGGCGGACCCATGACAAGGTCCCAGACCAAAAAGGCGCAAGAGAGCCTCCACGCCTTCATGAGGAATATGGCTCAAGAAAAGGAGCGAGATAAAGATCAAGAAGACACCTCCCAACTTCAACAAATGGGAATCCACATGGAAGAAGACATGCCCAGCACTTTGGAGAACCTTAGTACCATCATGGTAGAGGGCGAAGACACCCCACGCCCCACGCACCACCCCGAGGCATCGGTCATCGCGGCGCCTGACATCACCAACCCCATGGCTTTCCCAAGCCTTCTCCTGAGGTTGCGAACCCATGGCCCCGCCGCGAACCCAGGGTTCCTCTTGCGAACCCTTGGGTCCTCCCGCGAACCCGTGCCCCCGCCGCGAACCCCGGTCCCCTTCGGCGACCCCCCCTGATCAAGACGCCGGTACACTTGTGAATTTTGTAACATCCTTCCATTTTTTTCATAAATCCATTTATGCCAGAAATGAATCCATTTAGGGAGAAATGGAAGGAAGGGAATAGTCTACTATCTTTGACTTTCAACTCTTGAATTGTTTATTTTCCCTCCATTTCTCCTTTCTTTTATGGAGACAATGGAGAGTGATTTAGGGAAGAAGTGATGGGGAAGAAGTGAAAGCACATTTCACATCTTCTTACTATTCCTTCTCTCCCTTCCCATATATATGCTCTTTTGTAATGTGAAAAGGGACAGATTATTCATTGTTGAAAGAAAGACATTTTCGGCTCTTGAGAGAGTATTGGGTTCAAGCTTGAACTCTTCTTTTCATCTCCATATTCCCCTTGAATCCATTAAAGTGGATTCTTGCTTAAATCTAGTGTTGCTCTTCGTTTGAGAAGTGAGGTGCTAGATCCCTCACTCCTAGGCATTAATCCATTGCTCTCCATTTGAGGATTATGGTGGTTAGAGCCGAAACTATCGTATTCTTCGTGTTCATCTTCCAACAAGCTAGATCCTCCAAGGATAGGTCCTCCGGCTTGTAGTCGGACCCTTATCAGAGTTACCTTTTCCCAAGTTAGGGAAGTATAGGTTCTCTTCGCATATTTTCTTGTCTCCCAGTAAGGGTGGGGCCTCTTCCTCAAGTGTGGGCTCGGCTGAAACTTCCGAGTGAGTTCTTTCTTTCTCCAAAGCCGTAGCGCCTTCGCTTTCTTCAACTCTTCGCGCATCCGCGGCCTCTTCATTTCCCTGCACAGCCAAAGAAGAACAACAAGGTTGAGAAGATGAAACGGTCAGTTCTTCTTGGAGGGTGGTTGAAGGCCCGGGTGAGTCTTTATTTTCACTCAGTTGGCTTTGGAGAGCCCTCTCTCTTCTTCTCTCTTTTCTTTGCTTTCTCTCTCTCATACTCGATGTACTCATTCTTGAGTCTTTCAATCATCTGAGAGATTTCCTCACTTAAACTTTGGTGAGGGTTTGGATTTGGGGTGGGGATTGGGGCTGCGCAAGCATTGGGGGGTGGGGTGTGCAGCGCGGCCGAAAGAGTTTGTGGCGGTTGGGGTCCTCGCCTCCTCTCATTGGAGGGACTGGGTTCGCTTTGGGGCGAAGACCCTTCGAGTAGATTTTGGTGGGGAAGTTGGGCGGGGCCCCGGGGTGAAGGGCGCAGTGGGGATCTCGCATGGGAGTAGTATGAAGAGGGTGGCTCTCCCGAGGCGAACCATATCTCTCGCCATAGCACTCACTTCAATCCACTCCAAGTCCGGATGGGGGATTCGCAATATTGCTCTCGTTGAGCGAACTCTTGGCGACACCATCTTCTTGCTTCTCCTTTAAGACTCCTTATGGCAAGGTCTATCCTTTCTTCTTTAGTGAATTGGTAATACCAAAAGTGGTACTCCAATCCCTCCATCCAATGCCATAGGTCATCTTCAAGTTGGTGTCTTCCCATCGGTGAATGGAACCCAAAGAAATATATATTTTCTTCTGCCATAGGTTCGCCTGCGCACTTAAACAATAAAGTTAGTACCGCTCAATCTCCTCACGTGTTTTAGGGGGTCTCTCCTGCCGCGAAGGGGTCGGCCCTTTCGCGAAGGGGTCACACTCGGCTTTACCTCTTTCCTCTTGCTTGTAGCTCTCAAAGCTTGCTCTTTAGTGCCAAACCCGAAAATGAATACCACAAGATAACGTCTAGCATGCAAAAATCATTTAGAAATGAAGTGCTAGTTACTTGAAGCTAACTATGGTAAATGGGGGTGGTTCTCTGGCAGCAGATATACAAGAGGGTTAGAAATGAGGTTTTGGCGCACAAAAACACTTTTGGCTCAAATGTGAAATCAAATTTAGATCAAGGTCACTGTTCCTATGAGTTGTGGAATGAACAAGTATGAATACTCATATGAACACCAAGAACAATAAGAACACAGATTTGATTTCTTCTATGCTTTAAACAACCAATCTCTTATACACCACTTCCTTTTCACTTTTCGACTACAACCTCACTCTTTCACGCATAAAAATATTCGCTTATTGCGGTTTCGAATAGAAACTGAGATTTGCGACTTTCGCAAAACCGCAACTGCGTTTCTTTTCTTTTCTTCTTCTTCTCTGTTTCTCTTTTTTTTTTTTTTGATTTATGAAGTTGCTAACACCACAACAACTCCTAACACAGAAGCAACACAACAGATAACCGAAACGAAAAGCGGGTGGAGAGATACAGAAACGAACAGAGTATAACACGGTTTGAAAACGCAAAGATAAATCTTTCTTCAAGTAGAAGTTAAAGGGTTTAACCTTGAAGAAATCACAACAACTCCAGCAAGCGATCTGGCTCTGATACCACTTGATACGATCACGGGAACGCTAGGCGTGAATCCGCGAGATCGCGGAGCGCAGATCTAGCTCGGTGGAGTCGATTGAACAAAGAAGGATAGAGACGGCCACGACACCTCCCAACTACGAGGTTGGGCAATATCTGCGATAAGCCCGGGAGTATGGAAGATCTAGCACCTCTTAACTACGAGATTAAGCAATACTAGATATTAAACTTGATGATAAACGATCAATCAAGGGGATGGCGGAATATAGCAAGGGGGTGAGAACCGTGCTTAATGAATTGTCCTTCTTAAGCTTTACATATGTTCTACCCTACAAAAAGAGTCTGCTGTCCCTTTTATAATTGAGAAGGGGACAGACTATGACTTATGAGCATGCATGCCATAAAGCTTACAGTACTTTTGCATGCATGTCATCCTAAAAGGTAAAAAGGTAAAAGCTAAAGTAAACGATATAATACTCCCAAGTGTCGGCTTGAATGGAGGGAGTGTTCCGGATGGGATGGGAGTGGTTGGAAGTGGTCGGCTGAGTTATTGAGCATAGGTGGCTTCGCTTCAGGGCTTCGTCTGAACTGGAAGGCCTCGCACTGAAGGCCTCACCTTCGCTTGGAAGCTTCGCGGAGATGGCTTCGCCAAAAGGCCTCGCCTTCTCCTGGAGGCTTCACAAAGAAGGCTTCGCCTTTGCTTTAAGACTTTCGTTGGAGATCCTTGCTTTAGGGCTTCGCCGTGAGGCTTTTCAGAAATGGCTTCGCCTGAGGGCTTCGCCATCGCCGAGATACCTTTACATAAGAAGCCTAGCCCTCGCCTTGAGGCTCCGCAGGAATGGCTTCGCCTGAGGGGCTTCGCCATTGCCCGGATGCCTTCGCTTGAAGAGACCTTGCCTTTGCCTTGAGTTCTCGCATGGAGTCCTCGCATGGAGGCGTTGCCTCCTCCCGGTCAGGTGTTCGCCTGAACCATGGATTAGGTCGCCTGGGCCTCTGAACCTACTCGCCAAGGGGGTGCTCCGAGCTTCATTCGCCTGCCTCTTTGTCTGGGACAGTTTGTTATTGCTTGGGGATCCCATGATCACATCAATACACCGACGCTATAGCCACAAACTTGTGGTTATTGAGTTTCATGAATATGCTCTCACCGGTGGGAGCAAGAGCATCACGAAAGAGCCGAGGATCCGATGTCGTCCTATCACCACGTGGGAGGATCTTAAAAGGACCATGAAGAATCGATTCGTGCACTCAGCTACTATGACCGAGATTGTGCTCGGAGGCTGCAGCGCCTTATCCGTGGTCATCGCAGGTGTCGAGGAATACCGAGAAGGACCTTGAGAGGGCCCCGATGAGGGCCAACGTCAAGGAGGACGAAGAGGCTAAGTTGGCCAGATTCTTATATGGCCTACGGGAGGACGTCGCCAAGACAGCTTGAACTATGCGATTACCGGGATTACCAAGATCCGTGCATAAGGCCATTCGGGTGGAGAAACAACTACGAAGGGAAACTCTTACTACCCTGCTCCTACCGGCAGGCCCTGCAGCAAGACCCCCTTTACCAAACCGCTCCCGCCAAAACCATACGCATCTTCTGCGGCGATGCCATCCCCTCGCCAAAATTACCCCAACCCCAGACCCTCCTCGCAACCTCAGCCGAAACCCAACGCCCCCACTAATGAAGGTCCTCGGCAGTCAAGGAGCCTCGAATGCTTTAAGTGCCTGGGCAAGGGACACTATGCGAGGGATTGCCCCAACCGAAGAGCCATGGTAATGCGGCCCAATGGGGAATTGTCTAGTGAAGAGGAAGGAGAGGGCTTTCCGAGCAAGAGCAATATGAGAGTGAAGCGAAGAGGGAGAGCTACCTATGGACGGTCTCATATTAGTTACCAAGAGGGTCTGCAAAGTTCCCAAGTGTCACCGAAAGTATTCAGCGGGAAAATCTATTCCAATCAAGAGCCATGGTGAATGGGACTCTGTGCGATCTCATTATTGACAGCGGGAGTTGTGTCAACGCCGCCAGCCAAGACATGGTCGCTGAATTAGGCCTCCCCACCATCATACATCCTAAACCGTATCAAGCTGCGGTGGGTCGGCGAGAACCTTTGTAAAGGTTGTCAAACAAGTCGAAGTCCCAATCAAGATCGGCAAGTATGAGGATTCCATCACTTGTGATGTAGTGCGAATGCAGCTACCCACATCCTCTTGGGCAGACCACGGCAATATGACAAGGAGGCCATACATTATGGCAAAGCCAACAAATATGCCCTCACTCACCTCAAGAAACCATACACCTGCTTCCCTCACCCCAACTCAAGCCCATCAGATCAAATCCATCCGGCTAGTAAGTCTGAGGGAAAAGAAAGGGGGAGGGCAGAGAGCGGAGAGAAAATGGTGAGAAGGTTCAAGGAACCTTGAGTGAACGGAAAGGGTGTGCATTAATGGGAAACACCCCGAGAGAGCCCACGAGAAAACAAGAGTGTCTTCCTCCCATAGCCAAAGAGAGGGATTTTAAAAGAGCGTTCCTTGGAAACAGGATCTGCTTTCTCCTGATCCCCACTCACTGCATGCTAACACTTGACAATGTGTCTTCTCTTCCTTTCTATGTGCGAGAAGGTCCTGAAAGAATTCGGCGAAGTATTTGATGAGCCGCGAACCCTTCCTCCATATCGCGGCATCGAGCATCAAATCGACTTGCTTCCGGGGCACCTTTACCCAACAAGGCCGCCACCGGACCAATCCCCAAGAATCCAAAGAGATCCAGTCGCAAGTTCAGGAGTTGTTAGACAAAGAGTTCATCCGCGAAAGCCTGTCGCCATGCGCGGTCCCAGTCATACTCGTACCAAAGAGCGATGGCACTTGGCGCATGTGCATGGACTGTCGCCCCATCAACTCTATCACTGTAAAGTATCGCCACCCTATACCTAGACTTGATGACATGTTAGACGAATTGAGTGGTGCTTGTGTGTTTTCAAAAATTGACCTTAGAAGTGGATATCACCAAATTCGGATGAAGGAAGGTGATGAATGGAAAACTGCTTTCAAAACCAAGATTGGTTTGTATGAGTGGAATGTTATGCCCTTCGGGTTATCTAACGCACCAAGTACTTTCATGCGTCTAATGAATCATGTTTTGAGGCATTTCATAGGGAGATTTGTGGTAGTATACTTTGATGACATACTAGTTTATTCTAAGAACCATGAGGAGCATGTTGAGCATCTGAGGCAAGTCCTTGATACGCTTAGGTTAGAAAAACTGTATGCCAAATTTGAAAAGTGTGTTTTCGCATCCCGGAAGTTAACTTTCTTGGATATGTAGTGGGTGCGAAGGAGTCAAGGTAGACGAGAGTAAGATCGGTGCTATTCGGGACCGGCCTACTCCTAACTCCTTAATCGAGGTCAGTCCTTCCTAGGACTTGCTAGTTTTTACAGAGATTTGTTAAAGACTTCGCTTCCATTGCTGCCCCTTAGCACGAACTGGGTCAGAAGAATGTGCTATTTTAATGGGGACAGTAGCAAGAAAAATCTTTTCACGAATTGAAATCTCGTCGACAAATGCCCTCTCTCTCACTTTGCCAAACTTCGACAAAGTGTTCGAGGTAGAGTGCGATGCCAGTGGCATAGGCATCGGCGCTGTCTTGCATCAAGAAGGCCGTCCCATCACCTTTTTTAGTGAAAAGTTGAGTGGAGCCACCCTGAATTACTCCACGTATGACAAAGAGCTATACGCTCTTGTGAGATCCTTACAAACGTGGAGCCATTATCTTCTGCCTAGAGAATTCGTAATCCATACGGATCACTTGTCTTTGAAGTACCTTCAAGGACAAGGAAATTTGAGCAAAAGGCATGTTAGGTGGGTAGAGTTCATTGAGTCTTTCTCCTATGTTATTAAGTATAAAAAGGGCAAAGACAATGTCGTTGCTGATGCTCTATCCAGAGATATGCATTACTCATGACTCTCGATACGAGGATTGTTGGTTTTGAGGGTTTAAAAGGAATGTATGAACATGACGTGGATTTTGGTGAAATATTTGCCAATCTGTGTTAAAGGAAGCCAAAGAGGCTACTATGTTTTTGATGGTTTTCTGTTTAAGTTGAAAAGGTTGTGCGTTCCCGCAGGGTCAATGCGCGAAGTGATCATCAAGGAGGCACATGGAGGTGGTCTCATGGGACACTTCGGTGTCCAAAAGACGCTGAGGCCGTTAAGGAGAACTTCTTCTGGCCCGGCATGAAGAAGGACGTCACCAAAGCTTGCGCCAGATGTGTCACATGCCACCAAGCCAAGTTGACTCTCCAACCGAAAGGGAAGTACACCCCTCTTCCCACACCTTCTATTCCTTGGGTTGAAATAAGCATGGACTTTATAAGTGGTTTACCTAGGACATCGCATGGTCATGATGCTATATTTGTAGTAGTTGATAGGTTCTCCAAAATGGCCCATTTCATCCCATGTCATAAAACTGAAGATGCATCTCATGTGGCGGAATTGTTCTTTAATAACATCGTTAAATATCATGGCCTCCCACGATCCATTGTTAGCGATAGAGATTCGAGATTCCTAAGCCATTTATGGCGAACACTTTGTTCTAGGCTAGGCACAAGTCTGATGTACTCCACATCCAGTCACCCTCAAACAGACGGCCAAACCGAAGTGACTAATAGGACCCTCACCACTATCCTACGTACCCTCCTTAGGAAAAATCTGAAAGAATGGGACAAATGCTTGCCTCATGTAGAGTTTGCGTATAACCGAGCCTACCATTCCTCTACATCCCATAGTCCTTTTGAGATTGTATATGGCTTCAACTTTAACCCCTTTGGACTTAATCGCATTAGACTACACCGAACAGTGGACGTAGATGGGAAAGAAAAAGCCCGACGCATGAAGGACTTGCATGCTAAGATTCACAAACAACTTGAGAAAATTAATGAGTCTTACGCAAGCAGAGTTAATAAGGGCAGAAAATTTAGAAGTTTTCAAGTCGGGATTGGGTATGGTTACATTTAAGAAAAGATCGATTTCCCAGGCTAGGAAAAGCAAACCGGCGCCAAGAGGCGATGGCCCCTTTCAAATCACTAAAAATAGGAGAAAATGCTTATGTACTTGACTTACCTTGCGATGGCTCTTATAATGTACATGCAACTTTTAACGTTTGTGATTTAGCTCCCTTTGAAGGACAAGCAGATTTTAAGAATCCGCGGACGGATTCTTTTGAAGAAGGAGAGTATGATGAGGACATCGCCCCAAAGGACCCTCAGGTTCCAGAAGACTTACAACCTCAAGCGCGCGCGACCCCTGGTCCGTTCCAAGGCCTTGGCGGACCCATGACCAGGTCCCGGCTGAAACAAGTCCAAGCGAACCTTAATGCTTTCATGAGGCTCATAGCGCAGGACGATCGAGAGGAGTCTCGGGAGAAGGCCTTACAACTTCGCCAACTCGGTATCGCGCCGGACGAAGTGTGTGCGAAGCCCCTTGGAGTCTTAAGCATAAGCGTTCTTGAAGAAGGGAGCAGCCCAGTCTTAAGCGCGCGAACACTTGGCGAAGGAGAAGGCCTCAGCCAAGGGCAACTCCGCGAAGGCACCCGGCGGAGGCATTCTAGCGAAGGCTCCTAGCGAAGGCCTTTCGCGTAACCTCCAGGCTTCGCCAGTTGACCGACCAAACCTGACACAAGGTGTCTTTTCTCCGCCGATACTTTGTAAGAAAATCAACCATTTTTAGGCTAGCCTTAAGTTTTTACCTTTTTAGTAGCTTTTCACTCTGTAATCGTGCATAAGTACTTTGTACTTTCTGCACGAATGCACATTAGAAATACTCCTTTTACTTCTTCCTTTCCACTTCACTATATAAGCTAAGCAAAGTCACCATTGTAACCTAGAACATATTATTGAATTTAAGCAATTGGTGAAACACTCCCGGGAGTCATCGGCTTTTGTGTTCTCCACTCTTGCATTTCCATTTCCCTAGTGATCCAGGCAAGAGGATCCAAGCATAATATCTAGTATTGCTTGACCTTGTAGTCAAGAGGTGCTAGATCCCATCTCACTTCCTGGCATTATCAAGGGCATTGCCTCACCTCGTAGTGAGGATGTACCCTTGGCCGACTTTGTTTCCTTGTTCCTCCTCTGTTCTTCGTTTCCATTCTTGCTGGAAACCGCCTCCTTCAAGCTAGATCCGAACGCGTGATCACTTACCCCCCCTGTGATCTCATCACCTTCCCCTTTGAGACTTGCAACGAAGGCTCCGCCTTCGTTTGGAGACTCCGCAGAAGAATATCCCTTAGTTAGCGTCTGAACTGGAAGTCTTCTTGTTGTAGACGTGGCCTTTACCAGGAGACTGACTGGGATGACGTCGCCCAGGGGCTTTGCCTTCGCCAGAAAGCTTCGCCAGGAAGTACCGTCCGTATCTTAAAGACTTCTCGTGGACATTGTTGCATGAGGGCTTCGCCTGGGGGGGTTTGTGGGAATGGCTTCGCCTGAAGGCTTTGCCATCGCCGGAACTCCTTTGTTGGGAAGCCTAGCCTCGCCTCGGGGCTTCGCTGTTCGGATGCCTTAGCATGATGCAGTTCATCGTTCGCCTTGAGACTTCACAGGACGGCTTTGCCAAAGTGGCTTGCCTTCGCTGGATGCCTTTGCACGAAGCCTCTCCTACGCCTTGAGGCCTCTTTTAGTGATACGATCACGGGTACGCTTGACGCGAATCCACGAGATCGTACGGAAGCGCAGATCTAGCTCGGTGGAGTCGATTGAACAAAGAAGGATAGTGATGTGATCACGGGATCCCCAAGCAACAACAAGATGACCCAGACAAAGAGGCAGTCGAGTGAAGCTCGGAGCAAACCCTTGGCGAGTGGGTTCAGAGGCCCTGGCGGCCTAATCCGATGGTCTGGAATAACCCCAGACATGGAAAGGGCAATGCCTTCACGCGAGGACCCTAAAAGAGGCCTCAAGGCGTAGGAGAGGCTTCTGTGCAAAAAGGCATCCAGGCGAAGGCAAGCCACTTTGGCAAAGCCGTCCCTGTGAAGTCTCAAGGCGAAGGATGAACTGCATCATGCTAAGGCATCCGAACACCGGCGAAGCCCCAGGCGAGCCATTCTGCGAAGCCCCGAGGCGAGGGCTAGGCTTCCCAACAAGGGAGTTCGCGATGGCCAATCCTTCAGCGAAGCCATCTCCATAACCCTCCCCTTTGCGAAGCCCTCATGCAACAATGTCCACGAGAAGTCTTTAAGATACGGACGGAACTTCCTTGCGAAGCTTCCTGGCGAAGGCAAAGCCCCTGGGCGACGTCATCCCAGCCAGTCTCCTGGTAAAGGCCACGTCCACAACAAGAAGACTTCCAGTTCAGACGCTAAGGGATATTCTTCTGCGGAGCCTCCAAGCGAAGGCGGAGCCTTCGTTGCAAGTCTCAAAGGGAAAGGCGAGGCCACTAGGCGAAGCCTCCTTTGAGAAAGTTTGCCAACAAAGGCGAGGCCTTCCGAGCCGGGTCTCCCATCAGCAGAGCCCTAAAGCAGAGCCACCTCAGCTTATCCAGTCGGCCAACCACTCCCGACCATTCTCGGCCCCTCCCGCCTTATACGCCGACACTTGGGAGCGAACTTTTGACCTTTTATCTTTTAAATCGGACATGCATGCAAAAGTACTGTACACTTTATGGCATGCATGCGTCTTTTGTAAGAGGCTGTTCCCTTCCTTCCCTATAAAAGGAAAGACAGACTCCTAGAATAGGTAGAACATATGTAAAGCTTAAGAAGGACAATTCCTTAAGCCCGGTTCTCACCCCCTTGCTATATTCCGCCATCCCACATGATTGATTGTTTATCATCAAGTTTAATATCTAGTATTGCTTAATCTCTTAGTTAAGAGGTGATAGATCTTCAATACTCCCCAGGCTTATCGCAGATATTGCCCAACCTCGTAGTTGGGAGGTGTCTGTGGCCGTCTCTATCCTTCTTTGTTCAATCGACTCCACCGAGCTAGATCTGCGCTTCCGTACGATCTCGTGGATTCGCGTCAAGCGTACCCGTGATCGTATCAAGTGGTATCAGAGCCAGATCGCTTGCTGGAGTTGTTGTGATTTCTTCAAGGTTAAACCCTTTTTATTTCTACTTGAAGAAAGATTTATCTTTGCGTTATTTTCAAACCGTGTTATACTCTGTCGATTATCTGTATCCCTTCCCATATCCGCTTTTCGTTTCGGTTATCTGTTGTGTTGATTCGGTGTTAGGAGTTGTTGTTGTGTTAGCAACTTCATAAATCAAAAAGTCAAAAAAAAAAAAAGAAGAAGAAGAAGAAGAAAAGAAAGCAGTTGCGGTTTTGCGAAAGTCGCAAAATCCCAGTTTTATTCAAAACCGCAACGTGCCAAGATTTATACGCTCAAAAGAGTGAGGTTGTAGTTGAAAAGTGAAGAGAAGTGGTGTATAAGGCTTGGTTGTAAAAAGCGTAGAAGAAATCGGATCTGTGTTCTTATTGTTCTTGGTGTTCATATGAATGTTCATATCTGTTCATTCCACAACTCATATGAACAGTGACCTTGATCTAATTTCGATTTCAAATTTGAGCCAAAAGTGTTTGTGCGCCAAAACCTCATTTCTAACCCTCTTATATATCTGTTGCCGAAACCCCCCCTCCATTTTAACCTAGCTTGCTTCAAGTAACTAGTACTTCTTACTTAAAGATTTTTGCATGCTATTGGTTATCTTGTGATATTCATTATCGGGTTTTGGCCTTGGAAAGAGCAAGCTCTGAGAGCTAAGCAAGAGGAAAGAAAGAAAGCCGAGTGTGACCCCTCGCGAAAGGGCAGACCCCTTCGCGGCGGAGAGAACCCCAAACACGTGAGGAGTTTGAGCGGACTAATTTTATTGTTTAAATGTGCAGGAGACCCCATGGCAGATAAATATTTCTATGGGGTTGATCTATCAGAGGGGCGATACCAGCTTGGAAAAGACTTATGGCATTGGATGGAGAAGTTGGAGTACCACTTGGTGCTCCCACTTCGTGGTGAAAAATGTTGAGCCAAGCCATAAGACGCCTAAAAGGAGAGGCCAAGGAATGGTGTCGCCGAGAGTTCTCTGACAGAGAACGGTCCGCTGAAACCCCATCCAGTCTTGGAGTGAGTTGAAGAGGTTGCTGTGGCGACGATATGGACTCTGTCAAGAAGAGCCACCCCCTCCATACTACCCCCAGGCGAGGGCCCCATGCGCCCGCACCCAAGACTCAGTCGAGCTCCGCCACCATACTCCACTCGACGGGTCTTCGCCCTCAGGTGAACCAACTTCCTTCCAGGAGAGGAGGCGAGGACCCCCTCGCCACAAACCCCCTTGGTTGGGCCGCGCACCCCACCGCCCAATACTTGCGCAGCCCATACCTACACCACAAATCCCAACCCTCACCAAAATCCAAAAGAAGAGACTCTCGCCCAAGAGATTAGAAGGCTCAAGGATGAGTACTTAGAATATGAGCGGGCGAGAGAGAAAAGGAAAGAGAGAAGAAAAGAAAGGGCTCTCCAAAGCCAAATGAGTGAAAAGAAAGACTCACCCGGCCTTCTACCATACCCCAAGAAGAACTAATCGTTTCATCTTCTCAAACTTGTTGTTCTTCTTTGGCATGCAGAAGAAGAAGAAGCCGCGGCGCGCGAAGAGTTGAAGAAAGCGAAGGCGCTTTGGAAGAAGGCGAGCTCATGCGGGAGCCCCAACTAAACCCGTACTTGAGGAAGAAGCCACACCGTTGCTGAAGGAGAAGAAGATGATATGCGAAGCAGGTCTACGTCTCCCTAACTTGGGAGAAGGTAACTTGTCTCTTCCTTCCAGTAGCACAGAGTATACGCAAGAGTGCGAATCTGTGGTTTCCTTGAGTCTGCATGCTACGAACAGGGGTGATGGATCAGACATTGGTTCGACACCTCACCCATTGTTCGAATATATACACGGGACCCCCCCAGATGCCATGTTTGACATGCTTAGAGTGCATGCGTTAAGGAAAGACCCCTTTGTTCCACGAGAGACATCCATGCCTTTCCTTAACAAACATGAGCATCTTAAAATAAATCGAGCTGAAACCATGTTAATGGTTGAGGTGGAGAGAGAGAGCGACTGTTCATCTCTCAACCTCTTGCTTATGCTAATGCTAGTCTCTGCGCATTGCAGTCCGAAGTTCTTTCTACGACTAGCTTAGTTTCTTCTTCTTTGTCTCGGGAAGCACATATGCATGTGCTTGGCGAAGGTAAAGCTTCCCTTGACCCCCCACCCCAGTTCCATGAGCAGAGGTCTAAAGTCTTTGGACCGCATGCTTTCCTTGAGTATAAAATTCTTGTTAAATGTCTACAATACTCTAGGAAGCATGTCATGAATTTTTATAGACTTATGTTCATGATCACGATGCATATAGGAGTTGTCATGCTCATGCATACATATGCATCGCCACCGCGACCCCCCAGTCTCCGGTTAAGTTTCATTTACTAACCTCTAATGCTCTCCAAAGTTTGTTGTGCTTGTTTTCAATTGTAGGAAAAATTTCTTCCCCTAAGATTCGAGGACGAATCTTTTTAAGAGGGAGGGAATGATGTGATCATGGGATCCCCAAGCAACAACAAGATGACCCAGACAAAGAGGCAGTCGAGTGAAGCTCGGAGCAAACCCTTGGCGAGTGGGTTCAGAGGCCCTGGCGGCCTAATCCGATGGTCTGGAATAACCCCGGACATGGAAAGGGCAATGCCTTCACGCGAGGACCCTAAAAGAGGCCTCAAGGCGTAGGAGAGGCTTCTGTGCAAAAAGGCATCCAGCGAAGGCAAGCCACTTTGGCAAAGCCGTCCTGTGAAGTCTCAAGGCGAAGGATGAACTGCATCATGCTAAGGCATCCGAACACCGGCGAAGCCCCAGGCGGAGCCATTCTGCGAAGCCCCGAGGCGAGGGCTAGGCTTCCCCAACAAGGGAGTTCTGGCGATGGCCAATCCTTCAGGCGAAGCCATCTCCATAACCCTCCCCTTTGCGAAGCCCTCATGCAACAATGTCCACGAGAAGTCTTTAAGATACGGACGGTACTTCCTGGCGAAGCTTCCTGGCGAAGGCAAAGCCCTTGGGCGACGTCATCCCAGCCAGTCTCCTGGTAAAGGCCACGTCCACAACAAGAAGACTTCCAGTTCAGACGCTAAGGGATATTCTTCTGCGGAGCCTCCAAGCGAAGGCGGAGCCTTCGTTGCAAGTCTCAAAGGGAAAGGCGAGGCCACTAGGCGAAGCCTCCTTTGAGAAAGTTTGCCAACAAAGGCGAGGCCTTCCGAGCCGGGTCTCCCATCAGCAGAGCCCTAAAGCAGAGCCACCTCAGCTTATCCAAATGGCCAACCACTCCCGACGATTATGGCCCCTCGCGCCTTATACGCTGACACGTGGGATCGAACTTTTGACATTTTATCTTTTAGTAAGACATGCATGCAAAAGTACTGTACACTTTATGGCATGCATGCGTCTTTTGTAAGAGGCTGTTCCCTTCCTTCCCTATAAAAGGAAAGACAGACTCCCAGAATAGGTAGAACATATGTAAAGCTTAAGAAGGACAATTCCTTAAGCCCGGTTCTCACCCCCTTGCTATATTCCGCCATCCCCCTTGATTGATAGTTTATCATCAAGTTTAATATCTAGTATTGCTTAATCTCGTAGTAAAGAGGTGCTAGATCTTCCATACTCCCCAGGCTTATCGCAGATATTGCCCAACCTCGTAGTTGGGAGGTGTCTGTGGCCGTCTCTATCCTTCTTAGTTCAATCGACTCCACCGAGCTAGATCTGCGCTTCCGTACGATCTCGTGGATTCGCATCAAGCGTACCCGTGATCGTATCACTTCGAAGCTCAAAGGAGGCTTCGCCTAGCCTCGCCTTCCCCTTTGAGACTTGCAACGAAGGCTCCGCCTTCGCTTGAGACTCCGCGAAGAATATCCCTTAGTTAGCGTGAACTGAAGTCTTCTTGTTGTGGACGTGGCCTTTACCAGAGACGTATGACGTCGCCTGATTTGCCTTCGCCAGAAGCTTCGCATTCCGTCCGTATTTAAAGACTTCTCGTGGACATTGTTGCATGAGGGCTTCGCAATGGGGAGGGTTATGGAGATGGCTTCGCCTGAAGGTTTGGCCATCGCCAGAACTCCTTTGTTGGGGAAGCCTAGCCCTCGCCTCGGGGCTTCGCAGGAATGGCTTCGCCTGGGGCTTCGCCAGTGTTCTGGATGCCTTAGCATGATGCAGTTCATCCTTCGCCTTGAGACTTCACAGGGACGGCTTTGCCAAAGTGGCTTGCCTTCGCCTGGATGCCTGTTTGCACAGAAGCCTCTCCTACGCCTTGAGGCCTCTTTTAGGGTCCTCGCGTGAAGGCATTGCCCTTTACATGACAGGGGTTAATCCAGACCTTTGGATTAGGCCGCCTGGGCCTCTGAACACACTCGCCAAGGGTTTGCTCCGAGCTTCACTCGACTGCCTCTTCGTCTGGGACATCTTGTTGTTGCTTGGGGATCCCATGATCACATCATTCCCTCCCTCTTAAAAAGATTCGTCCTCGAATCTTAAGGGAAGAAATTTTTCCTACAATTGAAAACAAGCACAACAAACTTTGGAGAGCATTAGAGGTTAGTGAACGAAACTTAACCGGAGACTGGGGGGGGATCGCGGTGGGGATGCATATGTATGCATGAGCATGACAACTCCTAGATGCATCGTGATCATGAACAGAAGTCTATAAAAATTCATGACATGCTTCCTAGAGTATTGTAGACATTTAACAAGAAATTTATACTCAAGGAAAGCATGCGGTCTAAAGCCTTTAGACCTCTGCTCATGGAATCGGGGTGGGGGTCAAGGGAAGCTTTACCTTCGCCAAGCACATGCATATGTGCTTCCCGAGACAAAGAAGAAGAAACTAAGCTAGTCATAGAAAGAACTTCGACTGTAACATGCAGAGACTAGCATTAGCATAAGCAAGAGGTTGAGAGATGAACAGTCGCCTTCTCTCTCCACCTCAGCCATTAACATGGCTTCAGCCCGATTTATTTCAAGATACTCATGTTTGCTAAGGAAAGGCATGGATGTCTCTCGTGGAACAAAGGGGTCTTTCCTTAACGCATGCATTCTAAGCATGTCAAACATGGCATCTGGGGGGGTCCCGTATATATATTCGAACAATGGGCGCGGTGTCGAACCAATGTCTGATCCATCACCCACGTTCGTAGCATGCAGACTCGAGGAAACCATAGATTCGCACTCTTGCGTATACTCTTCACTACTAGGAAGGAAGAGACAAGTTACCTTCTCCCAAGTTAGGGAGACGTAGACTGCTTCGCATATCATCTTCTTCTCCTTCAGCAACGGTGTGGCTTCTTCCTCAAGTACGGATTTAGTTGGGACTCCCGCATGAGCTCTGCCTTCTTCCAAAGCGCCTTCGCTTTCTTCAACTCTTCGCGCGCCCGCGGCTTCTTCTTCTTCCTGCACAGCCAAAGAAGAACAACAAGTTTGAGAAGATGAAACGGTTAGTTCTTCTTGGGGTATGGTAGAAGGCCCGGGTGAGTCTTTCTTTTCACTCATTTGGCTTTGGAGAGCCCTTTCTTTTCTTCTCTCTTTCCTTTTCTCTCTCGCCCGCTCATATTCTAAGTACTCATCTTTGAGCCTTCTAATCTCTTGGGCGAGAGTCTCTTCTTTTGGATTTTGGTGAGGGTTGGGATTTGTGGTGTAGGTATGGGCTGCGCAAGTATTGGGCGGTGGGGTGCGCGGCCCAACCAAGGGGGTTTGTGGCGATGGGGGTCCTCGCCTCCTCTCCCGGAAGGAAGTTGGTTCGCCTGAGGGCGAAGACCCGTCGAGTGGAGTATGGTGGCGGAGCCTGACTGGGGTACTGGGTGCAGGGCGCATGGGGGCCCTCGCCTGGGAGTAGTATGGAGGGGTGGCTCTTCTTGACAGAGTCCATATCGTCGCCACAAAGAACCTCTTCAACTCACTCCAAGACTGGATGGGGGCTTCAGGACCGTTCTCTGTCAGAGAACTCTCGGCGACACCATTCCTTGGCCTCTCCTTTTAGGCGTCTTATGGCTTGGCTCAACATTTTTTCACCACGAAGGGGGAAGCACCAAAAGTGGTACTCCCACCTTTCCATCCAATGCCATAAGTCTTTTCCAAGCTGGTATCGCCCCACTGATAGATCAACCCCATAGAAATATTTATCCGCCATGGGATCTCCTGCACATTTAAACAATAAAATTAGTCCGCTCAAGCTCCTCACGTGTTTGGGGTTCTCTTCTGCCGCGAAGGGGTCTGCCCTTTCGCGAGGGGTCACACTCGGCTTTCTTTCTTTCCTCTTGCTTAGCTCTCAAAGCTTGCTCTTTTCAAGGCCAAAACCCGACAATGAATATCACAAGATAACCACTAGCATGCAAAAATCTTTAAGCAAGAAGTACTAGTTACTGGAAGCAAGCTAGGTTAAAATGGGGGGGGTCTCAGCAACAGATATACAAGAGGGTTAGAAATGAGGTTTTTGGCGCACAAACACTTTTGGCTCAAATTTGAAATCGAAATTAGATCAAGGTCACTGTTCATATGAGTTGTGGAATGAACAGATATGAACATTCATATGAACACCAAGAACAATAAGAACACAGATCCGATTTCTTCTACGCTTTTCACAACCAAGCCTTATACACCACTTCTCTTCACTTTTCAACTACAACCTCACTCTTTTGAGCGTATAAATCTTTGCACGTTGCGGTTTTGAATAAAACTGAGATTTTGCGACTTTCGCAAAACCGCAACTGCTTTCTTTTCTCTTTCTTCTCCTTCTTCTCTTTTTCTTTTTTTTTTGACTTTTGGATTTATGAAGTTGCTAACACCACAACAACTACTAACACATAAACAACACTCCAGATAAACCGTAATGAAAGCGGATGGGGGGATACGAAAAAGCGGATAGAATATAACACGGTTTTGAAAACGCAAAGATAAATCTTTCTTCAAGTAGAAATAAAAAGGGTTTAACCTTGAAGAAATCACAACAACTCCAGCAAGCGATCTGGCTCTGATACCACTTGATACGATCACGGGTACGCTTGACGCGAATCCGCGAGATCGTACGGAAGCGCAGATCTAGCTCGGTGGAGTCGATTGAACAAAGAAGGATAGAGACGGCCACGTACACCTCCCAACTACGAGGTTGGGCAATATCTGCGATAAGCCTGGGGGTATGGAAGATCTAGCACCTCTTAACTACGAGATTAAGCAATACTAGATATTAAACTTGATGATAAACAATCAATCAAGGGGGATGGCGGAATATAGCAAGGGGGTGAGAACCGGGCTTAAGGAATTGTCCTTCTTAAGCTTTACATATGTTCTACCTATTCTAGGAGTCTGTCTTTCCTTTTATAGGGAAGGAAGGGAACAGCCTCTTACAAAAGACGCATGCATGCCATAAAGTGTACAAGATACTTTTGCATGCATGTCTCGATTTAAAAGATAAAAAGGTAAAAGTTAAGTTCGCTCCCAAGTGTCTGCGTTATAGGCGGGAGGGGCCAGAATGGTCGGGAGTGGTTGGCCGACTGGATAAGCTGAGGTGACTCTGCTTTAGGGCTCTTTTGATGGGAGGCCCGGCTCTGAAGGCCTCGCCTTTGTTGGGAAGCTTTCTCAAAGGAGGCTTCGCCTAGTGGCCTCGCCTTCCCCCTTTGAGACTTGCAACGAAGGCTCCGCCTTCGCTTGGAGACTCCGCAGAAGAATATCCCTTAGTTAGCGTCTGAACTGGAAGTCTTCTTGTTGTAGACGTGGCCTTTACCAGGAGACTGACTGGGATGACGTCGCCCAGGGGCTTTGCCTTCGCCAGGAAGCTTCGCAAGGAAGTTCCGTCTTTATCTTAAAGACTTCTCGTGGACATTGTTGCATGAGGGCTTCGCAATGGGGAGGGTTATGGAGATGGCTTCGCCTGAAGGTTTGGCCATCGCCAGAACTCCTTTGTTGTGGAAGCCTAGCCCTCTCCTCGGGGCTTCGCAGGAATTGCTTCGCCTGGGGCTTCGCCAGTGTTCTGGATGCCTTAGCATGATGCAGTTCATCCTTCGCCTTGAGACCTCACAGGGACGGCTTTGCCAAAGTGGCTTGCCTTCGCCTGGATGCCTTTTTGCACAGAAGCCTCTCCTACGCCTTGAGGCCTCTTTTAGGGTCCTCGCGTGAAGGCATTGCCCTTTCCATGTCTGGGGTTAATCCAGACCATCGGATTAGGCCGCCCGGGCCTCTGAACCCACTCGCCAAGGGTTTGCTCCGAGCTTCACTCGACCGCCTGCTCCGAGCTTAATCCACTCGGATTAGGCCGCCTCCTCTCGTCGCCAAGGGTTTGCTCCGGCTTCACTCGATTGCCTTGTCGCTTGTTGGCTTGGGGATCCCATGATCACATCATTCCTCCCTCTTAAAAAGATTCGTCCTCGAATCTTAAGGGAAGAAATTTTTCCTACACATGAAAACAAGCCCAACCACCTCTGGAGAGCATTAGCGCAAAGTAACCGAAACTTAACCGGAGCCTGGGGGGGGTCGCGGTGGCGATGCATATGTATGCATGAGCATGACAACTCCTATATGCATCGTGATCATGAACAGAAGTCTATAAAAATTCATGACATGCTTCCTAGAGTATTGTAGACATTTAACAAGAACTTTATACTCAAGGAAAGCATGCGGTCTAAAGCCTTTAGACCTCTGCTCATGGAACTGGGGTGGGGGGTCAAGGGAAGCTTTACCTTCGCCAAGCACATGCATATGTGCTTCCCGAGACCAAGAAGAAGAAACTAAGCTAGTCGTAGAAAGAACTTCGGACTGCAACGCGCAGAGACTAGCATTAGCATAAGCAAGAGGTTGAGAGATGAACAGGTCGCTCTCTCTCTCCACCTCAACCATTAACATGGTTTCAGCTCGATTTATTTTAAGATGCTCATGTTTGTTAAGGAAAGGCATGGATGTCTCTCGTGGAACAAAGGGGTCTTTCCTTAACGCATGCATTCTAAGCATGTCAAACATGGCATCTGGGGGGGTCCCGTATATATATTCGAACAATGGGTGCGGTGTCGAACCAATGTCTGATCCATCATCCATGTTCGTAGCATGCAGACTCAAGGAAACCAGAGATTCGCACTCTTGCGTATATCCTGTGCTTCTAGAAAGAAGAGATAAGTTACCTTCTCCCAAGTTAGGGGGACGTAGACTGCTTCGCATATCATCTTCTTCTCCTTCAAGAACGGTGTGGCTTCTTCCCTCGAGTGGGGGTTTAGTTGGGGTCCCCGCATGAGCTCGCCTTCTTCCAAAGCGCCTTCGCTTTCTTCAACTCTTCGCGCGCCGCGGCCTCTTCTTCTTCCTGCATGCCCAAAGAAGAACAACAAGTTTGAGAAGATGAAACGATTAGTTCTTCTTGGGGTATGGTAGAAGGCCCGGGTGAGTCTTTCTTTTCACTCATTTGGCTTTGGAGAGCTCTTTCTTTTCTTCTCTCTTTCCTTTTCTCTCTCGCCCGCTCATATTCTAAGTACTCATCTTTGAGCCTTCTAATCTCTTGGGCGAGAGTCTCTTCTTTTGGATTTTGGTGAGGGTTGGGATTTGTGGTGTAGGTATGGGCTGCGCAAGTATTGGGCGGTGGGGTGCGCGGCCCAACCAAGGGGGTTTGTGGCGATGGGGTCCTCGCCTCCTCTCCTGGAAGGAAGTTGGTTCGCCTGAGGGCGAAGACCCGTCGAGTGGAGTATGGTGGCGGAGCCTGACTGGGGTACTGGGTGCAGGGCGCATGGGGGCCCTCGCCTGGTAGTATGGAGGGGGTGGCTCTTCTTGACAGAGTCCATATCGTCGCCACAGCAACCTCTTCAACTCACTCCAAGACTGGATGGGGGCTTCAGCGGACCGTTCTCTGTCAGAGAACTCTCGGCGACACCATTCCTTGGCCTCTCCTTTTAGGCGTCTTATGGCTTGGCTCAACATTTCTTCACCACGAAGTGGGGAGCACCAGAAGTGGTACTCCAACTTCTCCATCCAATGCCATAAGTCTTTTCCAAGCTGGTATCGCCCCACTGATAGATCAACCCCATAGAAATATTTATCTGCCATGGGGTTTCCTGCACATTTAAACAATAAAATTAGTCCGCTCAAACTCCTCACGTGTTTGGGGTTCTCTCCTGCCGCGAAGGGGTCTGCCCTTTCGCGAGGGGTCACACTCGGCTTTCTTTCTTTCCTCTTGCTTAGCTCTCAGAGCTTGCTCTTTCCAAGGCCAAAACCCGATAATGAATATCACAAGATAACCAATAGCATGCAAAAATCTTTAAGTAAGAAGTACTAGTTACTTGAAGCAAGCTAGGTTAAAATGGAGGGGGGGGGTTTCGGCATGTATATATAAGAGGGTTAGAAATGAGGTTTTGGCGCACAAACACTTTTGGCTCAAATTTGAAATCGAAATTAGATCAAGGTCACTGCTCATATGAGTTGTGGAATGAACAGATATGAACATTCATATGAACACCAAGAACAATAAGAACACAGATCCGATTTCTTCTACGCTTTTCACAACCAAGCCTTATACACCACTTCTCTTCACTTTTCAACTACAACCTCACTCTTTTGAGCGTATAAATCTTTGCACGTTGCGGTTTTGAATAAAACTGAGATTTTGCGACTTTCGCAAAACCGCAACTGCTTTCTTTTCTTTTTCTTCTTCTTTTTTTTTTGACTTTTTGATTTATGAAGTTGCTAACACAACAACAACTCCTAACACCGAATCAACACAACAGATAAACCGAATCGAAAATCGGATATGGGAAGGGATACAGATTAGCGATAGAGTATAACACGGTTTGAAAATAACGCAAAGATAAATCTTTCTTCAAGTAGAAATAAAAAGGGTTTAACCTTGAAGAAATCACAACAACTCCAGCAAGCGATCTGGCTCTGATACCACTTGATACGATCACGGGTACGCTTGACGCGAATCCGCGAGATCGTACGGAAGCGCAGATCTAGCTCGGTGGAGTCGATTGAACAAAGAAGGATAGAGACGGCCACGACACCTCCCAACTACGAGGTTGGGCAATATCTGCGATAAGCCCGGGAGTATGGAAGATCTAGCACCTCTTAACTACGAGATTAAGCAATACTAGATATTAAACTTGATGATAAACAATCAAGTTGGATGGCGGAATATAGCAAGGGGGTGAGAACCGGGCTTAAGGAATTGTCCTTCTTAAGCTTTACATATGTTCTACCTATTCTAGGAGTCTGTCTTTCCTTTTATAGGGAAGGAAGGGAACAGCCTCTTACAAAAGACGCATGCATGCCATAAAGTGTACAGTACTTTTGCATGCATGTCTGACGAAAAGATAAAAGGTCAAAAGTTCGCTCCCAAGTGTCAGCGTATAAGGCGGGAGGGGCCAGAATGGTCGGGAGTGGTTGGCCGACCGGGATAAGCCGAGGTGGCTCGCTTTAGGGCTCTGTTCGATGGGAGGCCCGGCTCGGAAGGCCTCGCCTTTGTTGGGAAGCTTTCTCAAAGGAGGCTTCGCCTAGTGGCCTTCCTTGATGAGGACATCGCCCCAAAGGACCCTCAGGTTCCAGAAGACCCACAACCTCAAGCGCGCGCGACCCCTGGTCCGTTCCAAGGCCTTGGCGGACCCATGACCAGGTCCCGGCTGAAACAAGTCCAAGCGAACCTTAATGCTTTCATGAGGCTCATGGCGCAGGACGATCGAGAGGAGTCTCGGGAGAAGGCCTTACAACTTCGCCAACTCGGTATCGCGCTGGACGAAGAGTGTGCGAAGCCCCTTGGAGTCTTAAGCATAAGCGTTCTTGAAGAAGGGAGCAGCCCAGTCTTAAGCGCGCGAACACTTGGCGAAGGAGAAGGCCTCAGCCAAGGGCAACTCAGCGAAGGCACCCGGCGGAGGCATTCTAGCGAAGGCTCCTAGCGAAGGCCTTTCGCGTAATCTCCAGGCTTCACCAGTTGACCGACCAAACCTGACACAAGGTGTCTTTTCTCCGCCGATACTTGGAAAGACAAACAACCACTTTTAGGCTAGCCTTACCTTTTACCTTTTTAGAAGCTTTTCACTCAGAAGCGTGCAAAAGTACTTTGTACTTTCTGCACGCATGCACATTCGAAATACTCCTTTTACTTCTTCCATTTCACTTCACTATATAAGCTAAGTGGCAGTCACCATTGTAACCTAGAACATATTATTGAATTTAAGCAATTCGGCTGAAACACTCCCGGGGAGTCATCGGCTTTTGTGTTCTCCACTCTTGCATTTCCATTTCCCTAGTGATCCAGGCAAGAGGATCCAAGCATAATATCTAGTATTGCTTGACCTTGTAGTCAAGAGGTGCTAGATCCCATCTCACTTCCTGCATTTTCAAGGGCATTGCCTCACCTCGTAGTGAGGAGGTTCCCTTGGCCGACTGCTTTCCTTCGTGTTCTTCCTCTGTTCTTCGTTTCCATTCTTGCTGGAAACCGCCTCCTCAAGCTAGATCCGAGCTCGTGATCACTTCCCCCTCCCGTGATCACATCAAGTGGTATCGAGCCAAAGTGCTTGCTGGAGGTACCGTATCAGTTGATGAGTTTTCTTCAAGCAAAACCTTTTGTTACCTTTTCTTACGCTTGAAGGAATATCGGTTGATGATCTCATTGAGACCGAAAAAGTTGTTTAAAAGTGTGCTTGTTTAAGCCAAATATTTTCGAGATAAGCCAAAGAGAGTTGTCCTGAGCGACAAGTGTGTAAAGAAAACGTTTAAAGAAAGAAAGGTATTGAGCAAGTTTCGCTCGAAAAGTTCTTGAATGTTCTTACGTGTTCTTCCCAAAACACAAGTGAACAGAAGATTGATCGACAAATAGTTTCCGAACTTAAACAAAAAGTGTTTGTAATCGCAAAAGCCTTTTCTAATCTTCCAACCAAGTATCTTCCGAACCCGATATCCCACAAAACCGGTTTCAAGTAACTAGTCATTTTCTTGAATTGCAAGTTGCGGTTTTACTAGAGTTTTGTTTGTGTTTTCTTGCGTGTTCATCGTTGATCTAAGGTTGAAAACGGTATCAAGTTTAGAGAACTTGTAAAAGCCGTCGGTGAACAGCCGAAGTGACAAAGTTGTTGAGAGAAACACGAGAGTGAGAGTAAACACTGTGGAGTGGCGAGATTCTTTTCGATTACATATCTTTAACAAGATTGTGTCACGATGGTTTCAACAGACTCATCCCCCTCATCCATCCCACTAACCGTGCACAAAGACGCTCACGAAGATCTTACAGAGGTTGGATGAATCGGGAGCTCAAGTCGCCATGACAAATGAGCGACTAACGAAAGTAGAGGTAGCTCAAGGAAAGCAACCGGAAAGCTCGCAAGCCCACGATGACGCCCATGCATCGCGGGCTCAAGATGGAGTCACCCATACCACTTTCGACCCCGCATCAACGAAGCCACAGTGCCACCCCTCACGCCGTCCAACCACTTCCACGAGAATAGATCGTGGTGTTGACATCCCGGACAGTGATGACCAGGAATATTACGCGAGCCACCACCAAAGCCTATTAAAAGAAGGGTCTTTCCCGATAGAGCTCAAGCCAGAGCCTATCTCCACAGAGACCTCGAAGAAGAGGAAGAAGCAGAGCGAGGCCGAGTTCACCGAGGGTTCAACAGAGACCTGGGAGGCAGGGCGCAAGCCCAGGACCAACAAGCCCTCGCCAACATCAAGCTTCAAATACCACCCTTCTACGGGTCCAGTGATCCGGAAGAGTACTTTACATGGATGGCTAGGACTGAGCGGATCATTGATATGATGGTATACACTGACGCTATATCCCTGAAACTTGTGGTTATTGAGTTTCATGAATATGCTCTCACCGGTGGGAGCAAGAGCATCACGAAAGAGCCAGGATCCGATGTCGCCCTATCACCACGTGGGAAGATCTTAAAAGGACCATGAAGAACCGATTCGAACCCAGCGAAAATGACCTAGATGGTGCTCAGAGGCTGCAGCGCCTTATCCGTGGTCATCGCAGGTGTCGAGGAATACCGAAGGACCTTGAGAGGGCCCCGATGAGGGCCAACGTCAAGGAGGACGAAGAGGCTAAGTTGGCCAGATTCTTATATGGCCTACGGGAGGACGTCGCCAAGACAGCTTGAACTATGCGACACGGGATTACCAAGATCTGGTGCATAAGGCCATTCGGGTGGAGAAACAACTACAGAAGGGAAACTCTTACTACCCTGCTCCTACCCCCGGCAGGGCCCCAAGCAGCAAGACCCCCCCCTTCACCAAACCGCTCCCGCCAAAACCATACGCATCTTCTGCGGCGATGCCATCCCCTCGCCAAAATTACCCCAACACAAGACCCTCCTCGCAACCTCAGCCGAAACCCAACGCCATCACTAATGAAGGCCCTCGGCAGTCAAGGAGCATCGAATGCTTTAAGTGCCTGGGCAAGGGACACTATGCGAGGGATTGCCCCAACCGAAGAGCCATGGTAATGCGGCCCAATGGGGAATTGTCTAGTGAAGAGGAAGGAGAGGGCTTTCCCGAGCAAGAGCAATATGAGAGTGAAGCAGAAGAGGGAGAGCTACCTATGGACGGTCTCATATTAGTTACCAAGAGGGTCCTGCAAAGTTCCCCAAGTGTCACCGAAAGTATTCAGCGGGAAAATCTATTCCAATCAAGAGCCATGGTGAATGGGACTCTGTGCCTCATTATTGACAATGGGAGTTGTGTCAACGCCGCCAGCCAAGACATGGTCGCTGAATTAGGCCTCACCACCATCATACTTCCTAAACCGTTTCTACTGCAGTGGGTCGACGACAGAACCTTTGTTAAGGTTGTCAAACAAGTGGAAGTCCCAATCAAGATCGGCAAGTATGAGGATTCCATCACTTGTGATGTAGTGCGAATGCAGGCTACCCACATCCTCTTGGGCAGACCCTGGCAATATGACAAGGAGGCCATACATTATGGCAAAGCCAACAAATATGCCCTCACTCACCTCAAGAAACCATACACCCGCTTCCCCTCACCCCAACTCAAGCCCATCAGTGATCAAATCCATCCGGCTAGTAAGTCCGAGAGAAAAGAAAGGGGAGGGCAGAGAGCGGAGAGAAAATGGTGAGAAGGTTCAAGGAACCTTGAGTGAACGGAAAGGGTGTGCATTAATGGGAAACACCCCGAGAGAGCCCACGAGAAAACAAGAGTGTCTTCCTCCCATAGCCAAAGAGAGGGATTTTAAAAGAGCGTTCCTTGGAAACAGGATCTGCTTTCTCCGATCCCCACTCACCGCATGCTAACACTTGACAATGTGTCTTCTCTTCCTTTCTATGTGCGAAGGTCCCGAAAGAATTCGGCGAAGTATTTGATGAGCCGCGAACCCTTCCTCCATATCGCGGCATCGAGCATCAAATCGACTTGCTTCCGGGGCACCTTTACCCAACAAGGCCGCCACCGGACCAATCCCCAAGAATCCAAAGAGATCCAGTCGCAAGTTCAGGAGTTGTTAGACAAAGGGTTCATCCGCGAAAGCCTGCCGCCATGCGCGGTCCCACCATACTGTACCAAAGAGCGATGGCACTTGGCGCATGTGCATGGACTGTCGCCCCATCAACTCTATCACCGTAAAGTATCGCCACCCTATACCTAGACTTGATGACATGTTAGACGAATTGAGTGGTGCTTGTGTGTTTTCAAAAATTGACCTTAGAAGTGGATATCACCAAATTCGGATGAAGGAAGGTGATGAATGGAAAACTGCTTTCAAAACCAAGATTGGTTTGTATGAGTGGAATGTTATGCCCTTCGGGTTATCTAACGCACCAAGTACTTTCATGCGTCTAATGAATCATGTTTTGAGGCATTTCATAGGGAGATTTGTGGTAGTATACTTTGATGACATACTAGTTTATTCTAAGAACCATGAGGAGCATGTTGAGCATCTGAGGCAAGTCCTTGATACGCTTAGGTTAGAAAAACTGTATGCCAAATTTGAAAAGTGTGTTTTCGCATCCCAAGAAGTTAACTTTCTTGGATATGTAGTGGGTGCGAAGGGAGTCAAGGTAGACGAGAGTAAGATCAGTGCTATTCGGGACTGGCCTACTCCTACCTCCTTAACTGAGGTCAGGTCCTTCCTAGGACTTGCTAGTTTTTACAGAAGATTTGTTAAAGACTTCTCTTCCATTGCTGCCCCTTTGCACGAATCGGCTAAGAAGAATGTCATCTTTGAATGGGGTCATCGCAAGAAAAATCTTTTCACGAATTGAAATCTCGTCGACAAATGCCTCTCTTCTCACTTTGCCAAACTTCGACAAAGTGTTCGAGGTAGAGTGCGACGCCGGATGGCATAGGCATCGGCGCTGTCTTGCATCAAGAAGGCCGTCCCATCGCCTTTTTAGTGAAAAGTTGAGTGGAGCCACCTGAATTACTCCACGTATGACAAAGAGCTATACGCTCTTGTGAGATCCTTACAAACGTGGAGCCATTATCTTCTGCCTAGAGAATTCGTAATCCATACGGATCACTTGTCTTTGAAGTACCTTCAAGGACAAGGAAATTTGAGCAAAAGGCATGTTAGGTGGGTAGAGTTCATTGAGTCTTTCTCCTATGTTATTAAGTATAAAAAGGGCAAAGACAATGTCGTTGCTGATGCTCTATCCAGGAGATATGCATTACTCATGACTCTCGATACGAGGATTGTTGGTTTTGAGGGTTTAAAAGGAATGTATGAACATGACGTGGATTTTGGTGAAATATTTGTCAATCTGTGTTAAAGGAAGCCAAAGAGGCTACTATGTTTTTGATGGTTTTCTGTTTAAGTTGAAAAGGTTGTGCGTTCCCGCAGGGTCAATGCGCCAAGTGATCATCAAGGAGGCACATGGAGGTGGTCTCATGGGACACTTCGGTGTCCAAAAGACGCTTGAGGCCGTTAAGGAGAACTTCTTCTGCCCGGCATGAAGAAGGATGTCACCAAAGCTTGCGCCCGATGTGTCACATGCCACCAAGCCAAGTTGACTCTCCAACCGAAAGGGAAGTACACCCCTCTTCCCACACCTTCTATTCCTTGGGTTGAAATAAGCATGGACTTTATAAGTGGTTTACCTAGGACATCGCATGGTCATGATGCTATATTTGTAGTAGTTGATAGGTTCTCCAAAATGGCCCATTTCATCCCATGTCATAAAACTGAAGATGCATCTCATGTGGCGGAATTGTTCTTTAATAACATCGTTAAATATCATGGCCTCCCGCGATCCATTGTTAGCGATAGAGATTCGAGATTCCTAAGCCATTTCTGGCGAACCCTTTGGTCTAGGCTAGGCTCGAGTCTGATGTACTCCACATCCAGTCACCCTCATTAAGACGGCCTAACCGAAGTGACTAATAGGAAACTCTCCACTATCCTGCGCACCCTCCTTTGGTAAGATCTGAAAGAATGGGAAAATGCTTGCCTCATGTAGAGTTTGCGTATAACCGAGCCTACCATTCCTCTACATCCCATAGTCCTTTGAGATTGTATATGGCTTCAACTTTAACCCTTTGGACTTAATCGCATTAGACTACACCGAACAGGTGGACGTGGATGGGAAAGAAAAAGCCCGACGCATGAAGGACTTGCATGCTAAGATTCACAAACAACTTGAGAAAATTAATGAGTCTTACGCAAGCGAGTTAATAAGGGCAGAAAATTTAGAAGTTTTCAAGTCGGGATTGTGATAAGGGTGCGACTCCAAAAGGAGAAGCCCTATCCTTGGATGATCTAGCTTGTTGAAAGATGAACATGAAGAACACGAACAGTTTCGGCTCTAACCACCTCAATCCTCAAATGGAGAGCAATGGAAAGATTAATGCACTGGAGTGAGGGATCTAGCACCTCACTTCTCAAATGAAGAGCAACACTAGATTTAAGCAAGAATCCACTTCAATGGATTCAAGGGGAATATGGAGATGAAAAGAAGAGTTCAAGCTTGAACCCAATGCTCTCTCAAGAGCCGAAAATGTCTTTCTTTCAATAATGAATAATCTCAATAATCTGTCCAATTCTTGTTACAAAAGAGTATATATGGGAAGGGAGAGAAGGAATAGTGGGAGGATGTGAAATGTGCCTTCACTTCTCCCTATCACTTCTTCCCTAAATCACTCTCCATTGTCCCCTTAAAAGTTATGGGGAATGGAGGGAAAACTGGACATTTCAAAGAGTTGAAAGTCAAAGATGGTAGACTATTCCCTTCCTTCCATTTCTCCCTAAATGGATTCATTTCTTGCATAAATGGATTTATGAAGAAATGGAAGGATGTTACAAAATCCACAAGTGTACCGGCGTCTGATCAGGGGGGGTCGCCGAAGGGGGCCCTGGGTTCGCGGCGGGGCACGGGTTCGCGAGATAAGCCAGGGGTTCGCAAGAGGGACCATGGGTTCGCGGCGGGGCCATGGGTTCACGGGAGGTGCCATGGGTTCGCGACATCAGGAGAAGGCTTGGGAAGGCCATGGGGTTGGTGATGTCGGGGGCCGCGATGACCGATGCTTCGGGGTGGTGCGCGGGGCGTGAGGTGTCTTCGTCCGCTAGCATGATGGTGCTAACGTTCTCCAAAGTGTTGAGCATGTCTTCTTCTATGTGGATTCCCATTTGTTGAAGTTGGGAGGTGCCTCCTTGATCTTCATCTCGCTCCTTTTCTTGAGCCATAATCCTCATGAAGGCGTAAAGGCTTTCTTGCGCCTTTTTGGTCTGGGACCTTGTCATGGGTCCGCCAATGCCTTCTAGAGGGTTGCGAGGCTTGTGCCCTTGAGACTGGGTGTCCTCTTGGTCCTGGGTCGACCGATTGTGTTGATCCATGGCGATGCCCTCATCATACTCCCCTTCTTGAAAAGAATCCGTCCTCGGATTCTTGCCTTCTAACTCACCTACATAAGGGATCAAGTCACACACATTAAAGGTTGCATGGACACCATAAGAGCCATCGCAAGGTAAATCAAGCACATAAGCATTATCACCAATCTTTTTCACAATTTGGAAAGGCCCATCCCCCCTTGGTGCAAGTTTACTCTTCCTAGCTTGGGGAAACCTTTCCTTCCTCAAATGTAACCACACCCATTCTCCCACTTCAAAGTTCTTAAAGTTCCTACCCTTGTTTGCCCTCCTAGCATAAGACTCACTAGCCTTCGCAAGTTGTTTTTGCACTTTTTCATGTAAGTCTTTCATGCTTTGAGCCTTTCTTTTCCTTCTACATCTAATTGATCCGAATGAGTTAATGCAACTAAATCCAAGGGAGTAAGGGGATTAAAGCCATACACAACCTCAAACGGACTATGGGATGTAGATGAATGATATGACCGATTATATGCAAACTCCACATGTGGTAGGCACTTTTCCCATTCTTTTAGGTTCTTCCTTAGTATGGTTCTTAAGATAGTGATGAGAGTTCTATTAGTTACTTCAGTTTGACCATCGGTTTGTGGGTGACTCGAGGTGGAGAATACCAAATTAGTGCCTAACCGTGACCAAAGGGTCCTCCAAAAATGACCCAAAAATCTAGAGTCTCTATCACTCACTATAGTCCTAGGAATGCCATGATATTTTACAATTTCCTTGAAGAACAACTCGGCTACATGTGATGCATCATTAGTTTTATGGCATGGAATGAAATGAGCCATTTTTGAAAACCTGTCTACCACAACAAAGATAGCATCATGACCTCGCGAAGTCCTAGGCAATCCACTAACAAAGTCCATACTTAAATCAACCCATGGTAAACAAGGAATTGGAAGAGGAGAGTACTTCCCTTTCGATTGCATCCTGGCCTTCGCCTTGTGGCATGTCACACACCGAGCGCACACCTTGTCCACATCCTTTTGAAGGTTCGGCCAATGGAAGTTTTCCTTGACGGTCTCATAAGTCTTTAGGGTACCAAAGTGTCCCATGAGACCTCCACCATGAGCCTCTTTGATTATCACCTCTCTAATGGATCCTTTTGGTACACACAACCTTTTCATCTTAAAAAGAAATCCATCAAAGATGTAATAGCCATCTCGGCTACCTTTAATACAACTCGAATAAATTTCACCAAAATCATCATCATGCGCATACATATCTCTAAGGCACTCAAACCCAACAATTTTAGCATCAAGAGTTGTAAGCAATGCATATCTCCTAGACAAAGCATCGGCAACCACATTTTCCTTGCCTTTCTTGTATTTTATTACGTAGGAGAATGATTCTATAAACTCTACCCACTTAGCATGCCTTCTATTCAAGTTCCCTTGCCCTTGCAAATACTTCAGAGATTCATGATCGGTATGCACAACAAATTCCTTGGGAAGCAAGTAATGGGACCACACTTGTAATGACCTTACAAGGGCATAAAGCTCCTTGTCATAAGTGGAGTAATTGAGTGTGGCACCACTTAACTTCTCACTAAAATAGGCTATGGGACGGCCCTCTTGGTGCAACACCGCACCAATGCCAATTCCACTAGCATCGCACTCAACTTCAAACACACTATCAAAATTCGGCAAACAAAGCAGAGGTGCACTAATCAACCGAGACTTTAATTCAACAAACGCATTCTCTTGAGCTTCTCCCCATTCAAATGTTGTGTTCTTTTAGTTAGATCAAGTCAAGGTGATGCAATTGTTGAAAAAACTTTCACAAACCGCCTATAGAAACTAGCGAGTCCTAGGAAAGACCTCACTTGATTAAAGTCTTGGGATTAGGCCATTCTTTAATCGCATGCACTTTGTTCTCATCAACTTTTATCCCTTCTTTTCCCACAATATATCCGAGAAAGTTCACCTCATTTGTAGCAAACACACACTTTTCCATTTTAGCATACATCTTCTCTATCCTAAGTGTGTCAAGGACTTGCCTCAAATGATTAACATGTTCATCATGGGATTTGGAATAAACAAGTATATCATCGAAATACACAACCACAAACTTTCCTATCATCCTTCTCAAAACATGATTCATCAACCTCATAAAGGTGCTAGGTGCATTCGACAACCCAAATGGCATGACATTCCACTCATATAATCCAATTTTAGTTTTGAATGCCGTTTTCCATTCATCTCCTTTTTCATCCTAATTTGATGATAGCCACTTTTTAAGTCAATTTTTGAGAAAACACATGCGCCACATAACTCATCAAGCATATCATCTAATCTAGGAATGGGATGTCGATACTTTACAGTGATTTTGTTGATGGGGCGGCAATCCATGCACATGCGCCATGTTCCATCACTCTTTGGCACCAACAAAACCGGCACCGCACATGGAGAAAGACTCTCCTTGATGTATCCCTTGGACAACAAGTCTTGTACTTGAGATTGGATTTCTTTGGATTCCTCGGGATTGGTTCGGTGGCGGCCCTATTTGGCAAAGGGGCACCGGAACCAAATCTATTTGGTGTTCAATGCCGCGGTATGGTGGAAGATCTTGCGGCTCATCGAACACATCACCGTACTCTTGGAGTACCTGCTTCACAAACAAAGGAAGAGAAGAATCCTTGTTAAGCGTTAGCATGCATGTAAGAGGAACCATGAGAAAACACATTTTGTTTCCCAACAAAGCCTTCTTGATGTCTCTCTCTTTGGCCATGGGGGGTATCCTTTCTTGTTTTCTCTCTTGCCCTCTCTTGGTGTTTCCCATAGATGCACCCTCATTCTTTCCACTCAAGGTCGCTTGGACCTTCTCACTTTTTTCACTCTTCTCAGTTCCCTCTTTCCCTTTGTTCCTTTCGGTAGTGGTAGCCAAATGAATTTGGTCCTGCAAAGCCTGAGCCGGGGATAAGGGGAGCAAAGTGTGGGGTCGGGTGAGGTGTATAAGGGTGTATTTGTTTGTCCTTCCATAGTGAACCGCCTCTCTATCATATTGCCATGGACGGCCCAAAAGGATATGGGTGGCTTGCATCTTCACGATGTCACATAAGACCTCATCTTCATACTTCCCAATCTTGATGGGTACCACGGTTTGGTACTCCACTTTCACACAGGAGTTGTCATCCACCCATTGGAGTTGGTAAGGTTTTGGGTGAGGGTGGACTTTAGTTTGAGCTTCTTGACCATGCTATGGTTGGCCACTCTCTTGGATTCACACAACTCCCACTATCCACAATGAGGCTACACAATTGCCCATTGACCGCGGCTCTAGTTTGGAAAAGGTTTTCTCTTTGGGAAGTGTCAAGGGCCTTGGTGGTGGCTTGTAAAACTCTCTTGGACACTAATAGCATTCCCTCGGGTGGGGCTTCTTCTTCCTCTTCTCTCCTCTCCTCCATTACTCCTAGAGGCATCTCGACCTCTCCCTCGTCTTCACTAGAAATCTCACCATCCGGCTTCACGACCATTACTCGCTTGTTAGGACACTCAAAAGAGTAATGTCCCTTGCCTCCACACTTGAAGCACTCAAGGGTTCTCGTCTTGAAAGGTGGGTTGCTTGGCGGGTTGGAGGAGGAAGTTTGACCTTGGGGTTTAGGTTGGAACTTGGATGGGTAAGGGGTTCTTTGTGGCGGAGGCTTGGATGTGTAGGGTGTTGGTTTGGAAGGAGTGGATTGGGGTTTGCTCCATGCGGGTCGAGAATAAGAGGTTTGGGAGGTGGCGGATTGCTGGTAAGCAGGCCTCTTTCCTTGCCTCTCGATCTTCATGGCCTTGTGCACAAGCTCCATGTAGTTTCTCACTTCGCATAGCTCAAGTAACTTGTTGATCTCGGACTTTAACCCAAAGGTAAACCGAGCCATTTTTGCATTCTCCCCTTCTTGCACTTCAGCCCTCATTGAAGCCCTTTCGAGCTCCTTGGCATAATCCTCAACCGATTTGTTGCCTTGGGTTAGTTGTTGTAACCGTTGGCAACTCTCTTGAGCATAGTAGGGTGGAATGAACTTCCGCCTCATAAGGACCTTAAGTTGCTCCCATGAGGTGATTGGTGGTCTTCCTGCCTCGCCTCTTCAAATGTCAATGATTCCCACCAAGTCATCGCATATCCCGAAAATTCAATGGTTGCTAACTTGAGTCTCAAGTGATCCGGATACTCATAGCAATCGAAGATCATATCGGCCTTCTTGACCCAATCAATGAATTCTTCCGGGTCGCTTCTACCGTAAAAGTTGGAACTTGAAGTTTGATACCTTGCATAGCTTGTTGCTCAAGGTTTTGGGGTCGCCTTTGATTCGGCTGAAAGTGATCCCTTGGCGGGGACCGAAACCTTCCCCTTGGTGGAGGAGAGTATTCTTCTCTTTGGTGGAATCCCTAGGTCTCATTCTTGGTCCGTCATAATATGCGCTCTTGGAGGGTTGACTAGGCCCTCCTTGGCCGGTCCACCGTCCACCATCATCCTCTTCATCGTCAAGAGGTTCATAGAACACCTCTTTGGGGGGAGTTCTATGAGCATTGGGATGATCCTTCTTGTTGAGGGGGGTTTGCGGTGGTGGTGTGGAAGCACGTTCTGGGTTAGTGCCTTCGCCTTCCTTTCTTTTGCCTTGCGTTTTGGACTCCTTTTCAAGCCTTGACATCCTCTCTTGATTAGAGGAAACCGAAGCTTGAAGATGACTCATCATAGCCATCATCTCCTCCATCTTTTGGTAAAGACCGAGTTGATTGGGATGGGGAGGGGGTGAGTCCGAAACTTCCTCATCTTGAACCATTGTTCCAAATGCGCCTAAGCTACCTCACGTGTTTGCACTCGTGTTTACTCACAAATATGGCTTTTTCCAAGATGTCCACTCTACGCCTTTTTCCTCTCAAGGTTCACTCAAGAACTCTAATTTAAACTCCACTTTCAACCCAAGAAAAGTTTTGCACATCAAAGTGAAATCAAGCTAAGATTAAGAGTGAAAACACTTCCTTTGAAAAGCAAGAATACTAGTTACTTGAAACTAGTTAAGTGTTTAAAAGGGTGGGTGGGGGTTGAAAGAAAAGAAGGATAAGTTTTGAAAAGGCCTCTTTTGTAGTGTCAAACACTTTTTGCACAAGTTCACAAATAAATTTCGGATCAAATGTACTGTTCACTTGAGTATTCACCAAGAATATATGAACAACTCAAGAACACAAGAACTTTGCTTTCCTTTTTCTCTTTCTTCTTTTCGGTTTTCAACATCCAAAACACATATCTTTTGCCTTTTAATCCGAAATCATACAACATTCATCAAGAACTTTATACTAGGCACATGAACCACACATAAACAACTTTGAACGTAAAAGTGTTGAACCTTTCGGTCTTGAACAAAGTTTTTCCGGGTAAAACATTTTCTTCAAGAATAAGAGATAAAAACAAAGGCTTACTTGAAGAAAACAATAACACAATCTTCAACAAGCACCAAGGCTCTGATACCACTTGATAAGGGTACGACTCCAAAAGGAGAAGCCCTATCCTTGGATGATCTAGCTTGTTGAAAGATGAACACGAAGAACACGAACAGTTTCGGCTCTAACCACCTCAATCCTCAAATGGAGAGCAATGGAAAGATTAATGCCTGGAGTGAGGGATCTAGCACCTCACTTCTCAAATGAAGAGCAACACTAGATTTAAGCAAGAATCCACTTCAATGGATTCAAGGGAATATGGAGATGAAAAGAAGAGTTCAAGCTTGAACCCAATGCTCTCTCAAGAGCCGAAAATGTCTTTCTTTCAATAATGAATAATCTCAATCCTCCGTCCAATTCTTGTTACAAAAGAGTATATATGGGAAGGGAGAGAAGGAATAGTGGGAGGATGTGAAATGTGCCTTCACTTCTCCCTATCACTTCTTCCCTAAATCACTCTCCATTGTCCCCTTAAAAGTTATGGGGAAATGGAGGGAAAACTGGACATTTCAAAGAGTTGAAAGTCAAAGATGGTAGACTATTCCCTTCCTTCCATTTCTCCCTAAATGGATTCATTTCTTGCATAAATGGATTTATGAAGAAATGGAAGGATGTTACAAAATCCACAAGTGTACCGGCGTCTGATCAGGGGGGTCGCCGAAGGGGGCCACAGGTTCGCGGCGGGGCACGGGTTCGCGAGAGAAGCCAGGGGTTCGCAAGATGGACCATGGGTTCGCGGCGGGGCCATGGGTTCACGGGAGGTGCCATGGGTTCGCGACATCAGGAGAAGGCTTGGGAAGGCCATGGGGTTGGTGATGTCGGGGGCCGCGATGACCGATGCTTCGGGGTGGTGCGCGGGGCGTGAGGTGTCTTCGTCCGCTAGCATGATGGTGCTAACGTTCTCCAAAGTGTTGAGCATGTCTTCTTCTATGTGGATTCCCATTTGTTGAAGTTGGGAGGTGCCTCCTTGATCTTCATCTCGCTCCTTTTCTTGAGCCATAATCCTCATGAAGGCGTAAAGGCTTTCTTGCGCCTTTTTGGTCTGGGACCTTGTCATGGGTCCGCCAATGCCTTCTAGAGGGTTGCGAGGCTTGTGCCCTTGAGACTGGGTGTCCTCTTGGTCCTGGGTCGACCGATTGTGTTGATCCATGGCGATGCCCTCATCATTCTTCCTCTGTTCTTCGTTTCCATTCTTGCTGGAAACCGCCTCCTTCAAGCTAGATCCGAACGCGTGATCACTTACCCCCCCTGTGATCTCATCACCTTCCCCTTTGAGACTTGCAACGAAGGCTCCGCCTTCGTTTGGAGACTCCGCAGAAGAATATCCCTTAGTTAGCGTCTGAACTGGAAGTCTTCTTGTTGTAGACGTGGCCTTTACCAGGAGACTGTCTGGGATGAAGTCGCCCATGGGCTTTGCCTTCGCCAGGAAGCTTCGCAAGGAAGTTCCGTCCGTATCTTAAAGACTTCTCGTGGACATTGTTGCATGAGGGCTTCGCAATGGGGAGGGTTATGGAGATGGCTTCGCCTGAAGGTTTGGCCATCGCCAGAACTCCTTTGTTGGGAAGCCTAGCCCTCGCCTCGGGGCTTGAATGGCTTCGCCTGGGGCTTCGCCAGTGTTCTGGATGCCTTAGCATGATGCAGTTCATCCTTCGCCTTGAGACTTCACAGGGACGGCTTTGCCAAAGTGGCTTGCCTTCGCCTGGATGCCTTTTGCACATAAGCCTCTCCTACGCCTTGAGGCCTCTTTTAGGGTCCTCGCGTGAAGGCATTGCCCTTTCCATGTCTGGGGTTAATCCAGACCATCGGATTAGGCCGCCTGGGCCTCTGAGCCCACTCACCAAGGGTTTGCTCCGAGCTTCACTCGACTGCCTCTTCGTCTGGGACGTCTTGTTGTCGCTTGGGGATCCCATGATCACATCAAGGCGGTCTCCAAAGAAATGGAGCGAACAAATCAACCAAAGGTAGGAAATGGAACCTAGAACCTTTTGATTACTAGATCAAACAATGCTAGGTATTATATTGGATCCTCTTGCATGGATCTCTAATGGATTGATTGGTGGAGCAAGAAATGAGAACAAATGAAGAACAATCAAGCCTTGATATTTTCGGAAATGAGGTGTTCTTACAATATGAGTTCTAGGTGTTACAATGAAAGATGATTGCCTATATAGGAATGGAGAGAAGGAATAGTAAAGAGATGTGAAATGTGCCTTCACATCTCTCCTTTCACTTCCTCCCTAATTCACTTTCCATTGTCTCCATAAAAGAAAACGATTTATGGAGATATGGAGGGAAAAATAGGCATTTCAATAGAGTTGAAAAGTCAACAATAGTAGACTAAGTCCTTCCTCCCATTTCCTCCTAAATGGATTCATTCCTTCATAAATAGATTTATGAGGAAATGGAAGAATATTACAAGTCTCAAAGCTGGAGTTCGCCAAAGGCCAGGGGTTCGCAAAAAGGCCATGGGTTCGCCAAAAGAGCCAAGGGTTCGCCAAAGTCCATGGGTTCGCTAGAGACCATGAGTTCGCCAAAGACCATGGGTTCGCCAAAAGACCATGGGTTTGCCAAAATAGCCATGGGTTCGCCAAAGTCCATGGGTTCACCGAAGACCATGGGTTCGCCCAAAACCATGGGTTCGCCAAAAGAGCCATGGGTTCGCCGAAGACCATGGGTTTGCCAAAAGGGGCCAGGGGTGCGCCAAAGGGCGCGCGTCCTCAGGAGAGGCTTGGGAAAGCTGTAGGGTTGGTGATGTAGGGTGCCGCGATACCCAGTACCTCGGGGTTGTGCGTGGAGTTGGCATGGGGGGTCGCGGGGTGCGTGGGAGGTGCTTTAGCCATAAGGGTTGAGTAGCTATAGGCCTCCAAGCTTGGTAGGTGACCCTCCTCCATGTAAAAGCCCATGTGCAGGAGTCGGGTGACTCTCTCTTGTTCTTGGCTCCGCCCTTCATCTTGAGCCATAACTCTCATGAAGGCTTGGAGCTCCTCCTGCATCTTCTTTAATCGGCCTCTCGTCATTGGACCTCCAAGTCCTTGGAGAGGACTTGCCTCTTCTTTTGGTGTCTCGGGATGGGCTTGGGGGATGTCCACATCAGTTCGCCAAAGAACATGGGTGCGCCATTGGGGCATGGGTTCGCCAATGGGGCCATGGGTTCGCCAAGGGTCATGGGTTCGCCAAGGGCCATGGGTTCGCCAAGGGCCATGGGTTCGCCAAGGGCCATGGGCTCGCGGGAGGAGCCATGGGTTTGCGAAGGGGCCATGGGATCGCGGGAAGAGCCATGGGTTCGCGAAGGGGCCATGGGCTCGCAAGAGGAGCCATGGGTTCGCCAAAGGGGCCATGGGCTCGCGAGCACGACTTTGCCTTGGAGCTTTGCCTTTAGCTTGGAGGATGCGCACAAGGTCGTCTTGATGTGGGCATCACCAAGGCCGAGCCAACAAACTTCAAAGACATGAGGATTTGATGAGGGCATCTGATGTGGATCTGTACTCATCAAAAGATGGAGCAATGGACTTCATACTGAAGCTCTTTTCAGGAGGAGAAAAATGGCTTTTGAATCACCTCAATCGGAGTTCCGGAGCTCAAGTTAATCAGAAAACAGTGAAGCTCCGCGCACCCATGTGTCTTCCGCGAACCCATGGCCTCTCAGGAGAACCCATGGTCCTTTTGGCGAACCCATGGCCTCTTCCGCGAACCCATGGCCTCTTCCGCGAACCCATGGCCTCTCGGGAGAACCCATGTGATGTGATCACACGGGGGTTGTATGATCACGAGCTCGGATCTAGCTCGATGGAGGCGGATTCCAGCGAAAGGGAAACGAAAACAGAGGGAGGAAACGAAGAACACAAAGTCGGCCAAGGGAACCTCCTCACTACGAGGTGAGGCAATGCCCTTGAAAATTTCTGGGAAGGGGATGGGATCTAGCACCTCTTGACTACAAGGTCAAGCAATACTAGATATTATGCTTGGATCCTCTTGCCTGGATCACTAGGGAAATGGAAGTGCAAGAATGGAGAACACAAAAGCCGATGTCTCACTGTGGAGAGTTTCAGCCGAATTGCTTAATTCAATAATATGTTCTAAGTATTATAATGGTTACATGCTTCCTTATATAAAAGGAAAATGGTGAAGGGAAGTGATGAGTGACTTGACAAGGGACAAAGACCCTTGAATTATGGTGGGTGAGGTGAGAGATGGAAGGGATGGATGGAAGACAATTGTAGGCTAATGACTATTCCTCCCATTCCTTCATAAATCGGATTTATGAAGAAATGGAGGGAATATTCAAATCACAAAACATGACTTGGACACATGGCCAGGGGGTCTCTGATGTGATCACGGGATGATCACTTTGGCTCTGATACCACTTGATGTGATCAAGGGATGATCACTTTGGCTCTGATACCAACTGATGTGATCACAGGGGGGGTTCGTGATCATGAGCTCGGATCTAGCTCGATGGAGGCGGTTTCCAGTAGAGTGGAAACGAAGAACAGAGGAAGAACAAGGAAATAACAAAGTCGGCCAAGGGAACCTCCTCACTACGAGGTGAGGCAATGCCCTTGAAAATGCCTGGGAAAGGAAAATGGGACCTAGAACCTTTTGACTACGAGATCAAACAATGCTAGGTATTATATTGTGATGTGATCACAGGAAGTTTCGTGATCACGAGCTCGGATCTAGCTCGATGGAGGCGGTCTCCAGAAAACTGGATCGATAAACAGGGGAAGAAACAGAGAAGGACAAAGTCGGCCAAGGGAACCTCCTCACTACGAGGTGAGGCAATGCCCTTGAAAATGCCTGGGGAAGGAAGCGGGATCTAGCACCTTTTGAATACAAGTTCAAACAATACTAGATATTATGTTGGATCCTCTTGCGTGGATCACTTAAGGAGATGGAATGCAAGAAATGAGAACAAGAAGCCAAAACCTCACTTGGAGAATTTCTGATTTCTTATAAATATGTTCTACCTATTACAATGGTTACAAGCTTCCTTATATAGAAGAAAAATGGTATGGTAAATGGGGGGTGACTTGACAAGGGACAAAGACCCTTGAATTATGGTGGGTGAGGTGAGAGATGGAAGGGATGGATGGAAGACAATTGTAGGCTACCTAATATTCATCCCATACCTTCATAAATGGGATTTATGAAGAAATGGAGGGAAGATTCAAATGACACTTCCAAAAGATGTTGATAGTCAAACATTGTAGGCTATGGGTTCTCCCGGGAGGCAGGGATGCTTCAAGAGTCAGGGGGTCGCCAGGAGTCCATGGGCTCGCCAAAGGCCATGGGTTCGCCAAAGGCCTTGGGTTCGCCAATGGGGCATGGCCTCTCCAATGGGGCAGGGCCTCGCCAAAGGCCATGGGTTCGCCAATGGAGCATGGCCTCGCTGAAGGTCATGGGTTCGCCAATGGGGCATGGCCTTGCCAATGGAGCATGGCACCGCCAAAGGCCATGGGTTCGCCAATAAGGCTTGGGTTCGCCAAGAGCCTTGCGAGCATGGCCTTACTGGGGCCGATGGGATCCTCTTGCTTTGGATTGGTGGAGCAAGATTTGAGACCCAAGAAGAACAATATGCGTATTTCTGCAAATATGTGTTTTTACAAAATGAGTTATAGGGTTTACAATGGTTTCAAGCTCCTTATATAGAAGGAAAATGCTAAAGGAAAATAATGAATGACTTGACGAGGGAACCATGTTCCCTGATTTAGGGTGGGCGAACTGAGGGGTGGCAGAAGATGTGACATTGTAGGCTACCTGCTTTTGCGGCTCCCATTTCCCCAGGAATTGCCATTGGCGGGAAAAGGAAAGAAGGGCTTCTCCATAGTTTGAAGGGTTCGCCTGACTGGCGTATGGAGGCTTCTTCGGGTTGGCGAACACTTGGGGCTTCGCTTGCTTCTGGAAGTGAGGCACGGTGATGTGATCATGGGATCCTCAAGCAACAACAAAGTGTACCAGACGGGCGATCACCCGACCCGAGAAAGCAACGCCTCTATGCGAGGACTCCACAAGAGGCCTCAAGGCAAAGGCAAGACTTCTCCAAGCGAAGACATCCGGGTAATGGCGAAGCCCCCTCGGCGAAGCCATTCCTCTGAAGCCTCAAGGCGAGGGCTAGGCTTCTTAAGCAAAGGCATCTCGGCGATGGCAAAGGCGAAGCCATTTCTGAGAAGCCTCACGGCGAAGCCCTCAAGCAAGAATCTCCAAAGTAAAGACTTCAAAGTGAAGGTAAAGCCTTCTTTGCGAAGTCTCCAAGAGAGGGCGAGGACTTTTGCGAAGCCATCTCCGCTGAAGCTTCCGGTGAAGGCGAAGCCTTCACAGCGAGGCCTTCCGGTTGACGAATCCCCAAAAAGAAGCCGCCTATGCTCAAATAATGCAGCCGACCACTTCCAACCACTCCATCCCATCCGAACACTCCCTCCTTTAAAACAGACACTTGGGAGTTCAAATACTTACCTTTTACTTTAGCTTTTACCTTTTTACCTTTCTAGGATAGTATGCCTGTTTAGGCACTTTATGCTTTTGGCATGTCTGCACATGTGTCAGAGTCTGTTCCCTTCTCTTCTATAAAAGGAACAACATGCTCCTAGAATAGATAGAACATATGTAAAGCTTAAGAAGGACAATTCCTTAAGCCCGGTTCTCACCCCCTTGCTATATTCCGCCATCCCCCTTGATTGATTGTTTATCATCAAGTTTAATATCTAGTATTGCTTAATCTCGTAGTTAAGAGGTGCTAGATCTTCCATACTCCCGTGCTTATCGCAGATATTGCCCAACCTCGTAGTTGGGAGGTGTCTGTGGCCGTCTCTATCCTTCTTTGTTCAATCGACTCCACCGAGCTAGATCTGTGCTTCCGTACGATCTCGTGGATTCGCGTCAAGCGTACCCGTGATCGTATCACACAGGGTCTTTGCCGATTTGCCATGGGCTCGCGGGAGGAGCCATGGGGTCGCCAAGGTTCATGGGTTCGCCAATGGCCATGGGTTCGCCAATGGCCATGGGTTCGCCATAAGAACCATGGGTTCGCCAAGGGCCATGGCCTCGCCTATGGGTCTTCGCAAGCACGGCCTTGTCTTGGAACTTGGCCTTAGCTTGGGGGAGGCATTCAAGGGTCCTCTCCTGGAGTTCTTGTAGACATGGCTTAGCCTTGGGGCTTCGTCGGCACTCTAAGTGTCGCTTCCTCCTCATCTGAGCCTTCGCCAAGGGTCCTTCAGACTCTCTGGAGGAAAGATCGTCCCTTGTCACAAAAAGGGGGCTGATGTCCACATCATACCCTCCCTCTTCAGAAGAATCCGTCCTCGGATTAATAAGGAAATTTTCCCTACAAATCTTAAGACACCACAACAAACTTGAAGAGGCATCAAGGGTTAGTGAACTAAAGTTTAAACATTAAAGTCCCAAAATAGTTGAAGGAACGCGATGGACAATCCGCCCTTTCCCTTCACTTCAACCTTACACTCATCTTTGAATCAAACCCATAAACATGATACTATTTCTACAAACAAAATTGTTCAACATGGCATGCTCAATGGGTTATCCCGGGGTCAAATGTAAGCCTAGGCCATTCATTGGCATAGTCCAAATGCAAAGAGTCTAAATCATATCCCGAAGCATGCATGGGATCGCCCAATGTATTCCCCAATTCATATTCAATGTTAAGAGATGGGGGATTAGAAGCACAGTTACCCATGTTTGGTTCCTCTCTCTTGCATTTTTCTTCTGGACCGAGAGTGTGTGGCACTTCCTTCCCTAGCTCTTCAAGGTACCCTTCAGTTTTTCTTTCCTCAGCGATCTGCACATTCAAAGACGAAAAACCAGGGTATTGCAAGACAGAAGTTAGTGGAAAATTTGGGTCGGTTGGAGGTATGTTGTCCTCATTTCCACTATTTTGGGTCATGGAGTTCCCCTCTTGTTTTCTCTCCACTTCCTTCTCAGACTTTTCGCTCGGATCACTCTTTTTCTCACTCAAGGTCTTTTGGACCTCCTCACTTTTCTCTCTTTCTTCTCTTCCCTCTTCCCTCATAGTTCCTTCTTGCCTCTCAGTCGCTTTTCTCTCAACCTTACCATCAGTTGCAGCTTCCTCCATGTGTCCTTGTAAAAGTTGGTCCTGGGCCACAAGTACAAGTTGTCTTATTTCATCAAGGATGGTTGAGAAGCTAGACTTTTCTTTGCGGTTGTGCATCAGGGTCTGTTCCAATGCAGGAGTTGGAGGGTGGCTGTTGAATGCAGGTGAAGGGCATTGAGGCTCTTTTTGTGTGGCTTCGCCCTGCCGGCCAGAAGGTGAATGGTGAGACGAAGCACTCTTGTAGGTGGAGACCCTCGTTGTCTTACGGTAGGAGGGTGGAGACCTGCGAATGGGAGGTGGCTCAAAGTCAAGGCGTCGTACCTAGGATATGACGGAATAGGGAGTAATGCGAGTGTGGCGAATAAGTACTCCGGGCCTTGGGGTAGGGACAGGGGGGGTATCTTGGCGATAGCAGGGGTTCGCCACCAACTTTTCAGGGTCTGGACCTGAGTAATATTCATGTACAGCAGGGTAGGAAGGGTCTGCTGTAGGGTCTTCAGCAGTGTAGTAAGGGTTATGAGCAACAGGGTAGGAACGGTCATACTCGGAGTATGGGGTTGGTTCTGGCCAGGTTTCCTGGTCATTGGGGCACTCTGAGTAGTACTCTTGGTATGTATGGTCAAGGGTTCCCTCTGCCCAGAAGTCAGACTCTTGGTAACAAGGATCCGACTCCGGGAAGCAGTCCTCTTCCAAATATTCCATGATACTCAAGTTCTGCACATGTAGACAGCAACGCGAATCCTTACCACACTCCCTTAGTGTTTACTCTCTTCTCTCGTGTTTAGAACACAGTGGTTCTCACAAGTTTCAAAACTTACCACCAATCTACGATTAAGATCAAATGCAAACACGTAAAGAATATCCAATGAAATCTTAGCAATGTCCGAAACAAGGAAAGCACAAAGTTCTAGTTACTTGAAACTAGCTTTTGAAGTTGGTTGGTGGTTGAAAGAAGTTGGGGTGATATAGAAAAGGTTCTTTTATCCCCAATATAAACACTATAAGTTCAGGTTTTGAAACTATTTTCGATCTGTGAGTACTGTTCACCTGAGTTTCGTGATGAACTCTTCAAGAACACTTAGAACTTTTTCCCAAAATTTATGAACTGGTTTGAATCTTTCTTTTCTGCAAACTCATGTTCTTTTGCACACAGGGAAAACTCTTTTCTTTTCAAATCCGAAGTCACTCATAGTTTCATAAACATTTTAAGAACTTTAAACAGGGATAACAACTACTCGGGTTCGATGTGATCACAGGGGGTACGTGATCACGAGCTCGGATCTAGCTCAAGGAGGCGGTTTCAGTAAGAATGGGAAACGAAACAGACGAAGAACACAAACGAAACAGATACGTCCAAGGGAACCTCCTCACGAAGAGATGAGGCACTGCCCTAGAAAAGGCCTGGGGAAGGAAAATGGGACCTAGAACCTTTTGACTACGAGATCAAACAATGCTAGGTATTATATTGGATCCTCTTGCAATGGATCACTAATGGATTGGTGGAGCAAGATTTGAGACCCACGAAGAACAATATGCGTACTTCCGCAAATATGTGTTCTTACAAAATGAGTTCTGCCTAATACTTAGGTTACAGCCTCCTTTTATAGAAGGAGAAAGAAAGAAGTAAATAATAAAGGATGTCTTGACAAGGGAACAGCCTCCTGGATCTATGGTAGGCGAAATGAGAGGTGGCAGTGATGTGACATTGTAGGCTACCTGCTTTGCGGCTCCCATTTCCCAGTGAATTGTAGTTGGCGGGAAAAGGGAGAAAGAGGACCTCTGCTCAAGGAGAAGGGTTCGCCGACTTACGTATGGAGGCCTCCTCGCTTGGCGAACACTTGTGCTTCGCTTGTGTCTGGAAGTGTTGCGCAGGTCTTCGCCAGACCTTGGGTTTGCCAATGACCATGGCTTCGCCAAAGGCCAAGGGTTCGTCAATGGGGCATGGGTTCGCCAAGATCCTTGCGAGCGCGGCTCTACCTTGGGGCTTCGCCGGTGCCTAGAATGCCGCTTCTTCTTCGCCCGTGCCTTCGCCAAGGGCCCTTTTGACCTCTCGGAGGAAAGGCCGCGCCTTGTCACAAAAATGGGCTGATGTTCACATCATACCCTCCCTCTTCAGAAGAATCCGTCCTCGGATTCATAAGGAAATTGTCCCTACAAATCTTAAGACACCACAACAAACTGGAAGAGGCGTTAAGGGTTAGTGGACCAAAGTCATGCAGATGTACCCATATCAAAAAGGGGATTGTAAAGACTCTAATATGTATTATGTGCAGCGACAAAAGTCTAAATGAATTTATGAAATACTTCCAATCTTTTAGACAAAGGGGCATAATGTGGGGTTGCCCTCGACTTACTATATACATGGCTAGGTGATGGGCATCCTTATACTCAAACATATGGTACCTAGCTCATGGGTAGCAAACAAGGAAGCACCAAGTTGGGGCAAGATGAACAATCCGTTCTTTCTTGCTCCCGTGCCTTGAAAGCACACAAGGGCCTTATGTCCAAAGTCTTCCTTATGGCCGAAAATAAATTTAACAAAATAGCATGCACTTTCAACATGATTTTCAAAACTAGGGTTCATGGCATGCTCGTTTCCAAACAAATTATTTTTACATGTGCCGGGGTCATGTATGAACCTTACCCGGCAAGTTTCCCTATCATTCGCAACATGCATATCCCATCCATTTGCATTGCATAGACTCGGTGGGTTCATCCATTTTAGCGCAGCGCATGACCATGGTTCCATCAATTTTCACATAAAATGTAAGAGTGCTTCCTAGCTAAAGTAGGCATGCACATGACAGTTTTAGCATAAATCATTTCATGGTCACAAAATTGCGAAGTCTCATCACTAGGATGAAATGATATGTTACCTCTCCCCAAGTTAGGGGAGGGAGGATCCTCCTCTGAAACCGAAAATCTCTCTTCTTCAAGGCATGGCGCATCCGTGTCCGTCTCTCCTTCAAACTCTTGCACAAATATAGGAGAATAACAAGATTTAGAAGATGAAATGGTTAATTCTTCTTGGAGATTGGTTGAAGGCTCGGGTGCAAGATCCTTTTCACTTGTTTGGCTAAGGAGAGCCCTTTCCTTTCTTCTCTCTTTCTTTTCTTTTTCTCTCTCTCATATTCTTCAAACTCCTTCTTGATTCTCAATCATTTGAGAAAGATCTTCACTTGAATCTCGGCGAGGACTTGGGTTTGGGGAAGGAGTTTGGGTGGTGCAAGTGTTGGGCGGTGGAGTACATGGCTCGGCCGATAGTGTTTGTGGAGGTGTGGGGCTCGGTCTCCTCCGACTATGGTTCTGAATGTGGGTGGAGGATGTAGGCCGAGAGGGGGACCTCTTGTTTGGGAGTGGAACGGGGAGGGTGGCCCTTCTCGAGGTGATCCATATCTTTCCACTAGCAGCCTCTTCAATCCACTCCAAGTTCGAATGGAGGCTTCATTGTAGTGCTCTCTCGATGGCCGCCAGGCCCAAATACGCATAAAAGGCCTAAACAAAAGGCCCACGAACAAGCCCGGGACAAGGGCCCCATTAAAAAACTCATAATCCGAATAAAGGTTGAGAACGTTCCCGAACATAACTTCCCGAAGTGCATATAGGACCTAAAACGAATAATCACCTTACATTGGGATATTACAATAATGCCACTGAAACATGGGACTATAAATACATTCACTATTCATACCGAAAGGGGTAACGTTTAACAACTACTCAACACGACTTGTCAAATCACTACGTCAGAGAATCTCTATTTCTCGACAAACGTGCCCTAGCGCGCAAAGTCGACCTAATGGCTTCCGTCAATATCGTGACGCGCAAGTCAAATCGGAACGTGGCAATCACGCGCACTGATTTGCCACCAAATGGCGCCGTCTGTGGGAAAGGCGGTGGTCCCCAAAATCAGATTGAACGTGGGGGCCATTCCCGTTCCCGATCACCCAGGCCGGAGGGAGAAGGTTCCACCAACGGCCGCACGGCCGATCCCAGAGACAGTGGTTCCCCGGAGGAATCATCCAATGGAGCCACCTCCCTACGTCCTACCTCCAGCTACCGTCAAGTGACATCCGGCACTTGGACCCCGATCTTGTCCAAGCTGCGGGTGGTCCTTCGTGAAGAGCGAAGAAACCGAACGTGCATACCGGTCATCTGTCGGCCTCGCGATAGGCGAGATATCACGGCCTAACCGATCGGGCTATGATAGCCAGCAGAAGGTTCACAACAAGTTCCATCTCCGGACCGTCAAAGCCGGCAGCGCCGAGGTCCCCAAGGGAGTACAAGAGGGACCGATCGCCAAGGCCGGAGAGATGGTCCGCGGTGATCCACGGGACGATGTGATCAGCAATCTGTTACATCGCCCGAGCGAAGTCGAGAGAAACTCGGGCATTCCCGAGCCCAAATGCGAGGACATCCCCGATGAAGGACCGTTCACTGCCAGGATTCGGGACGCCTGATGCCCCGAATATTCAACTTGCCGCATCCCTTGGAAGTTTACCAAGGTTCAGAGACCCCGACGCTTTTGTCCGCAAGTACAAGAGAGCAATGGAGCTGAAAGGAGCCAACGAGGCGGCCTTGTGCAAGTGCTTTGAGGTAGCTCTAGGAGGTCCGGCCTCTGCTTGGTACAACTCGCTCCTCCCGAACTCAGTGTCATCGTTCGGGGACCTGGCTACCAAATTCGCAACACACTTCATCGGATGCAAGAGGTCAGCGAAAAGGGCCATTCAGATGTTTGACATCAAGCAGCGACCGAACGAGAGTATTCGGGAGTTCGTCGAGAGGTTCAACCGGGAAGCCGTACACGCCTCCGATCTAACGGACAACATCCGGATCATGGCATTCACAAAGGCTCTCATCCCGAACTCGCGCCGCTTACGAGTTGTCCCTAAGAACTTCACCAACAGTAGAAGAAATGTACGCTGTCACCCAGAGCATATGATTGCTCAAGAGATGTTGTCTCGGCGTGAAGGAAAGCAGACACTGTGGATAACCGAGAGCCGAGGAAGGAGAACCCGAGGAGCCACCGGTCAAGCGATGTGGAGCTGGGAGGACAGAAGAGGACTTTTGAGAGAAGTTCGGCTTCACCCCCTTAATGCGTCCCGGGCTAGTATCCTCGCGGCTCTCCAAAGACAAGGCACCGGGAGTATTAATCGCCCAGGCCATGCCGGAAGGGGCGAGGCGTGATTCGTCCCTGGCATCGCTGGCCACGAGACACCGGGCATGAAACCGAACAGTGCCACCAACTGAAGAGGTATATAGAGCACCTCATCAAGAAAGGCTCTCTAGGAGAGTATCGAAGATGCCTCGGGCGAGGAAGTTTCCCGAGGCAAAGGGAAGGCTGAAGAAGATTCATCAGACCAAACAAGAAGGGCAAGGAGAAGATGGTTCCGCCGCAACCCACCGGGATCCCGAACACCATAACGACCACACTCGGTTCGAATGCAAGGAAGAGGAAGGCGAGGAGATAGCTTCGTTAAGCTACGGAGATCCGTCTTCAAGAATCAAACGAGCAGATGGGTCCGGCGCGCTCGCCGCATTATGACACACTCATCATCACCATACGGATCAGGACCATTGACGTAAAAATGTATCTGTGCGACGACTGATCAAATGAGGAATTACTGTTCAGAAAGGCGTACGAAGGCCTCAAGCTTAAGACAAGCCGATTGAACACCGTCAAGACAAAGAACCTACGGTGTGGGCCCGGACGAGATACCGCTTTTAGGCTCCATCGAGCTTCTGCGATGTTCATCGGGAAGGCCCCGATGTCCAACCTCGGTACACCAAGTTGATGGTCATATGTCTCGTCCTCGATGTCACCTCGGCGTACAATGCTATCATCGGGAGAGAAAACCATGTAGCTATTCACATGAGGACTGACGTGAAATTACTGACCATCACGTACGCTACGGACGAGTGTTACGCCTCGATCTACGTGAGCCAAAGATAGGCCAAGGATGTCATGTCTATATCTCAAGAATCCCACTCCGGGTTGCTCGAAGGAGACGATGAGGAAGCGGAGTACGAAGATGTTGTCCCGGAAGGAGATAGGACAACGAGAATCGCGAAAGACTTGCCCGAGGGCGTAAGCAAAATCTTGTAAACTTACTTGAATGAATAAAGACTTGTTCGCTTATTCTCCGAGTGACATGCCCGGATCGACCAAGGTAATACAACACACCGCACATCAATCCTAGTTCCGCATCGATAAGGCGAAGAAAAGAAATAATGCCCTGTTCAAAAGAGCCTTCATCAAAGAGCAAATTTCGAAGCTCCTCGATGCGGGGGTCATAAGGGAAGTATCGTATCCCGAATGGCTGAGCAATCCCGTGGTGGCAACCCGAGAGGATAGCGACAAGTTGCGCATGTGCATCGACTTCACTAACGTAAATGATGCTTGCCCGAAGGATTCGTATCCAACTCCTCCGATCGATAGGCTCGTGGATTCCACGGCCGGACACGCGAGGCTCTCTTTCCTCGACGCTTACAGTGGGTATCATCAGATAAGAATGGACCCGGCCGATGACGAACAGACATCTTTCATAAGCGACGTCGGAACGCAGTGTTATACGAGAATGCCCTTCGGTGAAGAACGCCGAGCAACCTACCAAAGATTGATGGACAAGGTATTCTCCGAGCAGATTGGAAGAATTCTCGAGGTTTATGTTGATGATATCATCATCAAAAGCAAGGAAGAAGAAAATCTAATCCGCGATATTGAAGAAGTGTTCGGTCAGATCCGAAAGTATGGATTACGGCTGAATCCGGATAAGTGTGTTTTCGGGGTAACATCCGGGAAATTTCTCGGGTTTATGGTGTCCGAGCGCGGCATCGACGCGAATCCCGCAAAGATCGAAGCACTCTTGAACGTGAGGACACCCTCATCGATAAAGGACGTGCGAGACTCCTCGGGAAAATTACGGCCCTCGATGCTTTATATCTCGATATGGAGACAAGTGTCGTCCGTTCTTCAAGCTTTTAATCAAAGAAGGCGCGGAGCCCGGCCGAATAGGCGTACAAAAAGGTGAGAAGAAATCTAAGGAAGAGAACGCAAAGGAAAGAGCTAGGTTCAGTTGGAATCCCGAATGCCAAAGAGCCTGGGAGGAAATCAGAGCCTACCTACTCGAAATGCCTACGCTTCGGCAACCGACCGAAGACAGACCCCTCATTGTGTACACAGCAGAGGTGAAAAGGCCGTGAGTTCGGTACTTGTTCAAGAAGACGACCAAGGGAAGCAGTGGCGGTCTATTACGTAAGCAAATCCGCACGGAGCCGAACCGAACTACCCGATGATCCGTAAGGCGGTATACTCTGGTCCTTTCAGCCGAAGGTTGAAACCATACTTCCTCGGGTTTTCCATCATTGTTCAAGTAATGTCCCTATCAAGGACATCTTAAGACGGGTAGACCACTCCGGAAGGCTATCAAAGTGGTGCGTCGAGCTAAGCGAGTACGAGATCAAGTATGAACCCGAAGAGCGATCAAGGCACAAGCATTAGCTGATTTTATCGCGGAATTGCCCAAGGAGTCCGAGAGTGCGGATTCTTTGAACGAGGATAGTCCGGTCTGGACCCTACACGTGGATGGAGCTTCGGATCGGACAAGCAAGGTGCCGGACTAGTACTCGAAGGCCCAGAAGGAATGAAGGCCACTAAGTCAATCAAGTTCAATTTCCCGCAAACGCACAACGCAGCCGAATCTGAAGCCCTCATTGATGGTCTGGAGTTAGCCAAGAAGGCGGGAATCCGATCACTGAAAGCATGCAGTGACTCGAACCTTCTCGTTCAGCAGATGAACGGGGAGTACGAGATCAAAGAACCAAGTCTTAAGAGGTACGCCGAAGTAGCTAAAAGGTTGGCAGCGGAGTGCAACCAGGTATGCATCGAGAAGATCCCGAGGACGCTCAATTCGGAGGCTGACCAACTTTCAAGTCAGCTTCTTACGACGAAGAAAAAGTGAACCTTGCATCGACTACTCCCGGATAGGCTGCATTGCTTCGGGATGGAGGTCACCTTACGGAAGTACCTCGATGAAGGGGTGCTCCCGGACAACCCAACCGATGCCGCAAACATCATTAGAAAGGCCAGCAAGTTTGTCATAATTGGAGATAGTATGTACCGTAAAGGATTCTCTTCCCCGCTGCAGAAATGCGTCGGTGAAGGAGGCACCGAGGACATTCTACGGGAAGCTCATGAAGGCACCTGCGGGTCGCACGTTAAATCGGACGCCTTAGCTGCGGTCATACTAAGACAAGGGTTCTTTTGGCCTACTCTCAAGGAAGACGCAAGGAGGCTAGTGAACAAGTGCAAAAGCTGTCAGGAGCACGCTCGAAAACAAAGAGTTCCCTCGGAGAATGTATAATCCTCGGACAACCCCATACCCTTCGCCGTGTGGGAATCGATCTGATTGGAGCGTTGCCCACCGCCCCGGAGGACTTAAGTATTGTGTGGTCGCCGTGGATTATTTCACCAAGTGGATAGAAGCCGAACCCTTGGCTACTATTACGGTGAGAACATCCGAAAGTTTGTTTGGAAAAGCATCGTCTGCAGATTCGGTGCCCAAGGTCCTGGTTGCCGATAACGGAGCTCGGTTCCACCGACGGTGGATTCCAAGATTTCGCCGAGGAATTCGGGATCAAGATTCATTTTGCTCCGGTCGCCCACCCGCAGAGCAATGGCCAAGTTGAAGTATCCAACCGAGCGTTGAAGGATGGGCTAAAGGCCGGACTTGGAAAGGCGAAAGGAAAGTGGCCCGGGAACTACCTCAAGTTTTATTGAGTTACCGGACTACGCCACGAAGGTCAACCGGAGAAACCACGTTCTACCTGACATACGGGACCGAGGCGCTAATCCCGATTGAAGTAGCAAATTCATCCCTCATAACCGAAGTGTTCGAAGAAGTAGCGAATGAGCAAGGTTTGAGAGCAAACTTAGACTTTCTCGAAGGAAGAAGAGATGAAGCAGAGCTTCGAAGGAAGGCTTTTCAACGAGAACCGCGTCTGCGGCAAACTCAAAAGTGAAGGCAAAAATATCAAAGTGGGTGATTTGGTCTTACGGCAAACCAAACTAGGATCCCGAAGACCAAAGGGGGCGCGTCGCCCGAACCGGGAAGGCCCTTCGAGGTCGTCGCCAAGAACGGAAAGGAGTTTACAAGTTATCGATCCCGAAGGACGAGAATTAGCAAATTCTTTTCATTCCGAGGCTTTGAGGAAATACTTTGTTTGATCGGGAAATAATAAAGTGAATCCAGAGACAAGTGTTGAACCAAACCTTGAATGTTTTCATTAATAATGCCCGAGGTCGGATTTACAAAAATGGATAAAAAAGAAGTAAAGCACGTCACTCAGGATCGGCAAAATCATCAACAGTTACTGGTTCGGGCGGATGCAGAAATTCGTCCCGTGCAGTGGGATCCTCTTCGGGCTCCTCACGCCCATCAAGTCCGGACAGTCGGCATGAGGGTTGCGCTCAACTATCTGCTTTTCTAGCCAAACAAAACCCGAAGGTGTATTTGTTAACGGCCGATCCACCGCCTCACTTAGCACCTTCTCGTACTTCGGGATTTTGGCTTGGAGAGCGTCGACATCATCCCGAAGTCTCTGAATCTCCTCATCCCTGACCCGCAGATCCTGCTCTAAGTGCTCCTTCTTATTGGCGAGGTCAAATTGAAACCTCTCCTTTTCAGCCTTGAGCGATTTAGCTTCTTCCCGAATAGCGTCCTCGTAATGGCGGCGCTCTTTGACCGCGCCAGAAGGCAACCTCGGCCAAGGCGAAGTCATCAGCCTCGGCCGGGCCGAGGTTCTCCCGGATATGTGAGCTTTCGGGAAGCTCGAGCTTAGGAGTGGTACGGAAACCCGCAAAGAATCGCTCGTAGTGATGGACTCGCTGGATCGCCTTAGCCACCACAGCTACGGCTTTAGTCGCCCGTTGTTCGGCCTCGGACCGGATCCGGTGGGGCGCTTGGGTGATTCGGGAAATCCACCCGCCCATTGTGGCCACACAGGCAGTATTAAGACAGATTATTTTCCCGAGGTGCGAGCATGAGAAACCAAGACTTAAGAAATAAACTAACAGATGCTAACCTCGGTACTCCGAGGGCGGCCACTTTGGAAGCGGCGACGTCCATGTCGGGGTAGAAGTGCTCTAGGCACTCCATTGTTCGGGCGGTGGTGGTCCCGTTGAAAAGCTCGGGAGCCATGTCTTTGACGCCCTCATCGCCGAGGACATTTTGATCCTCATGGATCAGCCACCCGGGCTCCCGGGAATAAGATTATCCCCGAACCGAGCCGACTTTTCATCCCGCAGCCGCCGCCTCTCTTCTTGGGCCTCCTCCAGTCCGGACCTAAGGTACAAAAATGAGATCGAACCACGTCATGCGGCGGGTCTTCACTAAACATTCGGGAAAGATTCCCGAATAGATTCCAAAAACAGAGATTGTGTAATTTCACCGATTGATTACCTAGCTGAAACTCGATGGGCTCGACCTCGGGGCACTTTGCCCGGTCACCACGAAGCCGTGAACTTCCCCTTGTCCTTCTAACTTGTTCGGGGAGGTCCGCAAAGATGTCATAGACATCATCCCGAGTGGGATGACCTTCCATATGGACCGGGACGGAACTTCCCCGGCAGCTTCTCAGGTGGCCCGCAGCCTCAAAGATCTACCGGCAGCTCTTTTCCGTTTCTTTTCAGCCGCGGGCCTCAAGTACCGGCTTTAGAGCTCGGTTTCTTCAGGCCGCATCCCGAAAGATGGCGCCAAGATCAAACTCGGGCTCCATTTCGCAAAAGGGGAAGAATTAGTTAATATCAAACGAATGCATCTATGAACAGAAAAACGATATAAACCTTTCTTGAAGTCCTCGAAGGACGTCTCGCCCCGAAGACGATGCACCAAGGCCAGGTCTCGGGTCGAAGGGGGAGATTCCCGGATGCCCAACTCCCCCAAGTCCCCCTGAATAATACCCAAGTGGGAAAGGACCCCTTGGGTAATCAGCCTCAGTACAAAGGAAAGGGAGGACTTCCTTCGCCCATCGCCGCTCCAAGGAGCAATGGTCCGGATTTTATTGTCAAACCGGTCATAGTTCTCCTTGGCAGCAGCTCCCTTCGCAGCCGCCGAGGACTCTGCACATCCGGCGATCCTCCTACCTTCTGCGCCGTTTGCAGGCCCCATGACGCATCAGGCTTCATGAAGAAGAATTCCCGATGCCATCCCTTGCGGCTGGTTGGCGATTCCAAACAAAGTTGAATTTTACAAGAGGAGGACCCCGGCACCGAAGAAGTAGAAACAGCTTCCTCGGGACTACGTTTACTTTATAGTCTTGGAGGAAAGTGGATATGGTTGGCTCTATCTCGAGCGAGCACGAGAGGATGAGATAGGCATTTATGTGGCAATAGGTGTTCGGGCTAAATTGGTTAACGGCTAACCCGTGGGATTCCGCTAATCGCCTAACAAATGGGTGCGGGGAAAGCGGAGCTCGCATAGCGATTGATCCTTGAAGATCACCAACCAGCCTTTCCTGTGCTCATACCGGGCATTCAGAGACGGAACCCGAGTACGGACCGTCATCGGGACGAAATAAGTGGACTGCCACTCCTTTATTAACTCCGGAGTCGCCTTACTCCGATAGTTTTCAATCTCGGACCACCAACCTTGGGAACCTCGCCCTTGGTCTCTAAAAGGCAACTCAAGGGCGAACAGTAGAAGGTGAAGGAAAAGTAGGGCCATTCTCATGTACCTCGGGTAAATGGCCGGAGGAAACACGGACGGCTCGCCGGAAGAAGACTAAAAGGCGGGGTGACGGCGCGGCGTCAACTACTCGACAGTGGAGCCGGTAGAATTGATGGACGGCGGACGAACCTTTGTAACCGTCCGGTACGGTGGTTTCACCGAGGAAAGGGGGAAGAAGTCTTCGGATGAGATTCTTCAACAGCCCTCCACCTCTTGAAGATACTAACAGCCTCCCGGAGCGTGGGATTGTCCGTCGTGAGTTTATTGTGAGAAGAGAAGAGCTTGAGAGATGCAAAATGAAAATGAGGCTCCTCACATTTATAGAAAAGATCGGGCAGATGAATCGCCAAACGGCACATGATCTCCACCGTCGATTCAAAAAGTAACCGTTGGGAATATCAACAGTTCCCGAATAGGAAAATCCCGAACGATTCGAAGCCCGAACATTGTTCGAGGCAAATGGAGGACTCCACATCCTCGGTTCCCGAACATCATAGTACGGGAACGATTCGAAGCCCGAACATTGTTCGAGACAAATGGAGGACTCCACATCCTCGCTTCCGAACATCATAGTACGGGAACGATTCAAGCCCGAACATTGTTCGAGACAAATGGAGGACTCCACATCCTCGCCCCCGAACATCATAGTACGGGAACGATTCGAAGCCCGAACATTGTTCGAGACAAATGGAGGACTCCACATCCTCAGTTTCCCGAACATCATAGTACGGGGAACGATTCAGAAGCCCGAACATTGTTCGAGACAAATGGAGGACTCCACATCCTCAGTTTCCCGGACACAATAGTACGGGAAACGGTTCAAAAGCCCGAACATTGTTCGAGACAAATGGAGGACTCCACATCCTCGCCTCCCGGACACAATAGTACGGAAAGCGGTTCAAAAGCCCGAACATTGTTCGAGACAAATGGAGGACTCCACATCCTCGCCCCGAACATCATAGTACGGGAACGATTGAAAGCCCGAACATTGTTCGAGACAAATGGAGGACTCCACATCCTCGCCTCCCGGACACAATAGTACGGGAACGGTTCAAGCCCGAACATTGTTCGAGACAAATGGAGGAATCCACATCCTCGCTTCCGAACATCACAAAGACGGGAACGATTCGAAGCCCGAACATTGTTCGAGACAAAAGGACTCTAACACCCTCGGTTTCCCGAACACAATAAAACGGGAAACGATTGAAGCTTCGACCACACCAAGGCAAAAGGAGGATTCTACATCCTAAGCTTCCCGAACATAACTGTACGGGAAACGATTCAAAAGCCCGAATCATGATCAAGAAAAGGAGAATCCACGTCTTTAGATTCCCGAACACACTAGTACGGGAACTGAATCAGTTGCCCGAACACAAGAAAAGCCACATGCCCGAACAATATTCAGACGAATCAGATACCCGAACAAGGAAAGTATCCCGAATCAAGTAGTTTCCCGGACATGACTAAACTTATTTTCTAAAATGGATCTTCAAGAAAAGAACTTTGGACTCCTTCTAGTCGGCCAAAAGGGCTTGGGGGGGGACTTGATGGCCGCCAGGCCCAAATACGCATAAAAGGCCTAAACAAAAGGCCCACGAACAAGCCCAGGACAAGGGCCCCATTAAAAAACTCATAATCCGGATAAAGGTTGAGAACGTTCCCGAACATAACTTCCCGAAGTGCATATAGGACCTAAAACGAATAATCACCTTACATTGGGATATTACAATAATGCCACTGAAACATGGGACTATAAATACATTCACTATTCATACCGAAAGGGGTAACGTTTAACAACTACTCAACACGACTTGTCAAATCACTACGCCGAGAATCTCTCTATTTCTCGACAAACGCGTGCCCTAGCGCGCAAAGTCGACCTAATGGCTTCCGTCAATATCGTGACGCGCAAGTCAAATCAGAACGTGGCAATCACGCGCACTGATTTGCCACCACTCTCTTTGAGCGAAATCTTGTCGCCACCATCTTTTGGCTTCTCCTTTAGACACCTTATGGCAAGGTCTATCCTCTCTTCTTTATGAAATTGATAATACCAAAAGTGGTATTCCAATTCCTCGATCCATTGCCATAAGTCATCTTCAAGTTTGCGCCTCCCTTTCAAGGGATGAAAACCAATGAAATGCAGGTTTTCTTCCTCCATTTGGCACACCTACACACTTAGACAATAAAATTAGTTCCACTCATTTCCTCACGTGTATGGTTGGCCTCTCGTTTGTGTTTAGGGACACACTCAGTACCACTTCTCTCTCGTGTTTAGAACACAGTGGCTCTTTCAAGCCTCAAAACTTACCACCAATCTCGATTAAGATCAAATGCGAACATGCAAAGAATATCCAATGAAATCTTAGCAATATCCGAAACAAGTAAAGCACAAGGTTCTAGTTACTTGAAACTAACTTTGAGAGTTTAGGGTGAGGTGGTGGGTTGAAAGAAGTAAGGTATGCATGAGAGAAGGCTCTTTTATCCACACAAACACTTTTGTTCAAATCCCTCAAATATTTTCGGATCAAATCACCGTTCGGATGTGTTTTGATATGATCACTCAAGAACACTCAAGAACACTCAAACTTTTCTTTCTTCAAATGTTCTTTTTGTGCACAACCACAACAACTTTTCTTCTCTTTTCAACTTCCAATCCGAAACTGTTTCTTTCTTTTCTCAACTTCAATAAACAACATTCAAATATGAGCTTTGCTCGAATCACATGAACCACGCATAAACACAAATATTTTCGGTTTCTCTTGAATAACAGCAAAACGTTTTTCTTCAAGTGTAAGAAAGAATGCAATGGTTTTACTTGAAGAAAACAAACAACTGATACGGTACCTCCAGCAAGCACTTTGGCTCTGATACCAACTGATGTGATCACAGGGGGGTAAGTGATCACGAGCTCGGATCTAGCTCGAAGGAGGCGGTTTCCAGTAAGAATGGGAAACGAAACAGAGGAAGAACACGAAGGAAACAGAGTCGGCCAAGGGAACCTCCTCACTACGAGGTGAGACAATGCCCTTGAAAATGCCCGGGGAAGGAAAATGGGACCTAGAACCTTTTGACTACGAGATCAAACAATGCTAGGTATTATATTGGATCCTCTTGCAATGGATCACTAATGGATTGGTGGAGCAAGATTTGAGACCCACGAAGAACAATATGCGTACTTCCGCAAATATGTGTTCTTACAAAATGAGTTCTGCCTAATACTTAGGTTACAATAGTCCTTTTATAGAAGGAGAAAGAAAGAAGTAAATAATAAAGGATGTCTTGACAAGGGAACAGCCTCCTGGATCTATGGTAGGCGAAATGAGAGGTGGCGGTGATGTGACATTGTAGGCTACCTGCTTTGCGGCTCCCATTTCCCAGGAATTGTAGTTGGCGGGAAAAGGAGAAAGAGGACCTCTGCTCAAGTTGAAGGGTTCGCTTGACTTACGTATGGAGGCCTCCTCGCTTGGCGAACACCGTGCTTCGCTTGTGTCAGAAGTGTTGCGCAGGTCTTCGCCAACGACCTTGGGTTTGCCAATGACCATGGCTTCGCCAAAGGCCAAGGATTCGCCAATGGGGCATGGGTTCGCCAAGATCCTTGCGAGCGCGGCTCTACCTTGGGGCTTCGCCGGTGCCTAGAATGCCGCTTCTTCTTCGCCCGTGCCTTCGCCAAGGGCCCTTTTGACCCTCTAGAGGAAAGGCCGCGCCTTGTCACAAAAATGGGCTGATGTTCACATCACACTCTCTCAAGAGATCATTAACTGATAACTTTTCTTCAAGTTTCGAAAGAAAACAAAGGTTTTAACTTGAAGAAAATCAAACAAACAATACGGTATGATACGAAACGAAACGATACCTCCAGTGAGCGCTTTGGCTCTGATACCACTTGATGTGATCACGGGATGATCACTTTGGCTCTGATACCACTTGATGTGATCACGGGATGATCACTTTGGCTCTGATACCAACTGATGTGATCACAGGGGGGTTTGTGATCACGAGCTCGGATCTAGCTCGATGGAGGCGGTTTCCAGTAGAGTGGAAACGAAGAACAGAGGAAGAACAAGGAAATAACAAAGTCGGCCAAGGGAACCTCCTCACTACGAGGTGAGGCAATGCCCTTGAAAATGCCTGGGAAAGGAAAATGGGACCTAGAATCTTTTGACTACGAGATCAAACAATGCTAGGTATTATATTGGATCCTCTTGAAATGGATCACTAATGGATTGGTGGAGCAAGATTTGAGACCCAAGAAGAACAATATGCGTATTTCCACAAATATGTGTTCTTAGAAAATGAGTTCTAGGGTTTACAATGGTTTCAAGCTCCTTATATAGAAGGAAAATGCTAAAGGAAAATAATGAATGACTTGACGAGGGAACCATGTTCCCTGATTTAGGGTGGGCGAACTGAGAGGTGGCAGACGATGTGACATTGTAGGTGATGTGATCATGGGATCCCCCAAGCAACAACAAGGAGTCCCAGACGAAGAGGCAGTCGAGTGAAGCTCGGAGCAACCCCTCGGCGAGTGGGTTCAGAGGCCCAGGCGACCTAATCCATGGTCTGGACTAGCACCTGACAGGGAAAAAAGCAACGCCTCCACGCGAGGACCCTACGAGAGGCCTCAAGGCGTAGGAGAGGCTTTTTCACACGAAGGTATCTAGGCGATGGCAAAGCACTTTGGCAAAGCCGTCCCTGTGAAGTCGCAAGGCGAAGGATGAACTGCATCATGCTAAGGCATCCAGAACACTGGCGAAGCCTCCAGGCGAAGCCATTCCTGCGAAGCCTCAAGGCAAGGGCTAGGCTTCCCCAAACAAAGGTGTTCCGGCGACGGCGAAGCCTTCAGGCGAAGCCATCCCCACAAACCCCCCCAAGGCGAAGCCCTCATGCAACAATGTCCACGAGAAGTCTTTAAGGTAAAGGCAGGGCCTCCCTGCGAAGCTTCCTGGCGAAGGTGAAGCCTCTGGGCGAAGTCATCCCAGCAAGTCTCCTGGCAAAGGCAACGTCTATGGGCAAAACTTTTGGAACTAAGCTTAGTTCCAACGTTAGTGATAGAGACTCTAAGTTTCTAAGTCACTTTTGGAAGATATTATGGGCAAAACTTGGAACTAAGCTTTTGTTTTCAACTTCTAGTCACCCACAAACTGATGGGCAGACCGAAGTAACAAATAGAACCATGATACAATTGCTTAGGACACTTCTAAAGAAGAACCTGAAACAATGGGAAGAGTTTTTGCCTCATGTTGAGTTTGCTTACAATCGGGCATTTCATACTTCTACATCTTATAGCCCTTTTGAGATTGTGTATGGTTTTAATCCTTTGACACCATTGGACTTAATTCCTTTACCTTTAAATGATGCAGCTCACAAGAATGGAGAAGCCAAAGCTAAGCAAATGAAGGAATTGCATGAGAAAGTCAAGGAAAGAATAACCAAGCAAAATGAGGCATATGCAAAAAGAGCTAACAAGGGCAGCAGCAAATCACCTTTGATGTTGGTGATTGGGTTTGGCTTCACTTGAGGAAGGAAAGGTTTCCTCAAGAAAGGAAGAACAAGCTTGCACCAAGAGGAGATGGACCATTCCAAATCGTGGCAAAAAGGGGAGATAATGCCTATACTCTTGACTTGCCTAATGATAAATATGGAGTCCATGCTACTTTTAATGTTTAGGATCTTTCTCCTTTTGAAGGTACACATGAAGACTTGATTCCGAGGACGGAATCTCTTGAAGAGGGAGAGGATGATATGGAGCAGCCCAAGGCAAGGATTCAAGACCCTCTTCAAGAACTTGGAGGACCTATCACAAGAAGCATGGCAAGGAAAGCAAAGGAGACTCTTAACATGCTCATGAGAACTTTTGCAAAGTTTGAGGAGCAAAGTGGAGAACTTCAAGAAGATGAAGGAAAGGCAGCCCATGCCTTCAACTTGGGCCAGCCCAACGCCCAACATGTTGCCCATCTCTTCACCATCACCATTTGGGCTTCCAACACCTCTCAAGCCCAAGTCCATATTGGAGAACTGAGCCCAACTCAATTCAAGGCCCATTCCTTCAACTCTTGGCCCAAGGTCACTCACAACACCTTGGCCCAAGACATGTCCAAATTGGCCCATCCTAATGCTAAGGAGGACCTTTCTCAAGGGTGCCCTACACTCCAAGGGTACCCTCCACTCCTAAGGTACCCCACACCCACCGGGTGCCCTCCAAATCAAGTCCACCAACCAAGTACTCAAAGTGTTCCAAATCACAAGTTGGTGAACTCTTCAAAGTGCCCTAAAAATGTAGGGTACCCTACAAATGAAGGGTACCCCTACCCTACACAAGACCGAGGTGCCCTACATGTTGAACCGGGCTCCCAAAATGGCACTTTTATGATGCAACCATGGATGAATGACTTCCAAACGGCTAGAAACAGCCAAGAGGAGCTAAGAGACGTTGAGAATTAATGGTGGAGCCGTTCGAGAGATATTGGAGGAGTTATGGAGCATTTGAAGCCTTAATGAGGTGTTTTAAGGCCTTATTTTGCCTTTAACTCTTTCCAAACGTTTTCTTTTCTTACATTCGGCCATTTTACATCATATTAGGCTAAAATAAATCAGATTTAAGCATATAGTCGTTGAGAAATTAGTATTTGCATTGATTTCCTTCATTATACCATTTATGTGGAGGAAATGCCTAGTTTAATAGCCATACTTATTGTGTGCTAAAATGAGCCTTCCTTGTACTATAAAAGGAGGCTAGGCACGCCCTTATCAACACAATTCAGAATATCAAACACTTTTGCATACTTGAGAGCATTCTCTTGTTGATCTATCTTCACTTTTCACTCAACTCTTGTCCAAGTTCTTGAGCAAGTTTATTCAAATCCAAGATTGTCTTCTCACTTGAAGAAGAAGGTGTTGGATCCATTTACATCCCCATTTTGGCAAAAAGGCTTGCTTTGTCTTGAACTTTTCAAGTATCAAGAAGGAGGAGTCGCCAAGGCAAAAACACCATCTTTGCTTGAACAAAGATTCAAGAGGAGTTGGCGGCCATATCCATTGTTTTCAAAGCTTCCGCAATCTGATTTTCCACCTTTTCTACAAGTGTTCATCCATTGTCAAGCTAGATCAAGTGTGAGGTGTTTTCATCCTTAAGGAAACACATCAGGGATAGTCTACTATCTTTGACTTTCAACTCTTTGAATTATTTATTTTCCCTCCATTTCTCCTTTCTTTTATGGAGACAATGGAGAGTGATTTAGGGAAGAAGTGATGGGGAAGAAGTGAAAGCACATTTCACATCTTCCTACTATTCCTTCTCTCCCTTCCCATATATATGCTCTTTTTGTAATGTGAAAGACAGATTATTGATTATTGAAAGAAAGACAATTTCGGCTCTTGAGAGAGTATTGGGTTCAAGCTTGAACTCTTCTTTTCATCTCCATATTCCCCTTGAATCCATTAAAGTGGATTCTTGCTTAAATCTAGTGTTGCTCTTCATTTGAGAAGTGAGGTGCTAGATCCCTCACTCCTAGGCATTAATCTTTCCATTGCTCTCCATTTGAGGATTGAGGTGGTTAGAGCCGAAACTATCGTGTTCTTCGTGTTCATCTTCCAACAAGCTAGATCATCCAAGGATAGGTCCTCCGGCTTGTAGTCGGACCCTTATCAAGTGGTATCAGAGCCTTGGTGCTTGTTGGAGATTGTGTTATTGTTTTCTTCAAGTAAGCCTTTGTTTTTATCTTTTATTCTTGAAGAAAACGTTTTTCCCGGAAAACTTTGTTCAAGACCGAAAAGTTCAAAACTTTTACGTTCAAAGTTGTTTATGTGTGGTTCATGTGCCTAGTGTAGAGTTCTTGATGAATGTTGTATGATTTCGGATTCAAAACAAAAGGAGAAGTGTTTTGGTTGTGGAAACCGAAAAGAAGAAAGAGGAAAAGAATAGCAAAGTTCTTGTGTTCTTGAGTTGTTCATGTGTTCTTGGTGAAAACTCAAGTGAATAGTACATTTGATCCGAAAATTTTATTTGTGAACTTGTGTAAAAGTGTTTGGTACTTCCAAAGAGGCCTTTTCAAAACTTACCCTTTATTTCTTTCAACCCCCATCCCTTCTTTTAAACACTTAACTAGTTTCAAGTAACTAGTATTCTCGCTTTTCAAAGGAAGTGTTTTCACTCTTAATCATAGCTTGATTTCACTATGATGTTGATGTGATCACGGGGGTAAGTGATCACGAGCTCGGATCTAGCTCGAAGGAGGCGGTTTCCAGAAAGAATGGGAAACGAAGCAGAGGAAGAACACGAAGGAAACAGAGTCGGCCAAGGGAACCTCCTCACTACGAGGTGAGGCAATGCCCTTGAAAATGCCTGGGGAAGGAAGCGGGATCTAGCACCTTTTGAATACAAGTTCAAACAATACTAGATATTATGTTGGATCCTCTTGCACGGATCACTTAAGGAGATGGAATGCAAGAAATGAGAACAAGAAAGCCAAAACCTCACTTGGAGTATTTCGATTTCTTATAAATATGTTCTAAGTTTACAATGGTTACAAGCTGCCTTATATAGAAGAAACGGTAAAAGGAAAATAAAGAATGATCGACAAGGGAACCACTTCCTGGTTCTATGGTAGGCGAAATGAGAGGTGGCGGGCGAGGTGACAAAGATAGGCTGTGTAGACTTCCTGCTTTAGCGGCTCCCAATTTCCCAGGATTTGTAGTTGGCGGGAAACGGGAGGAAGAGGGCCTCTACACAAGTTGAAGGGGTCGCCTGACTTGCGTGTGGAGGCCTCCTCCGCTTGGCGAACACCTGTGCTTCGCTTGCGTCTGGAAGTGTTGCACAGGGTCTTCGCCAAGGGACACGGGTTCGCCAAGGACCATGGCTTCGCTAAAGACCATGGGTTCGCCAAGATCCTTGCGAGCACGGCTCTGCCTTTGGGGCTTCGCCGACGCTTGCAACGCCACTTCTTCTTTGCCCATGCCTTCGCCAAGGGTCCTTTAGACCCTCGGAAGGAATGGTGGCCTCTTAACTCACAAATAGGGGTGATGTCCACATCGATGTACAAAACTTTTCTTGTGTTGAAATTGGAGTTTAAATTAGAGTTCTTGAGTGAACCTCGAGAGGAAAAAGGCATAGAGTGAACGTCTTGGAAAAAGCCATTTTTTGTGAGTAAACACGAGTGCAAAACACGTGAGGTAGCTTAGGCGCATTTGTGAACAATGGTTCAAGATGAGGAAGTTTCGGACTCACCCCCTCCCCATCCCAATCAACTCGGTCTTTACCAGAAGATGGAGGAAATGATGGCTATGATGAGTCATCTTTAAGCTTCGGTTTCCTCTAATCAAGAGAGGATGTCAAGGCTTGAAAAAGAGTCCAAAACGCAAGGCAAGAGAAAGGAAGGAGAAGGCGCTAACCAAGAGCGCGCTACCACTCCACCACCGCAAACCCCCCTCAACAAGAAGGATCATCCCAATGCTCATAGAACTCCCCACAAAGAGGTGTTTTATGAACCTCTTGACGATGAAGAGGATGATGGTGGATGGTGGACCGGCCAAGGAGGGCCTAGTCAACCTTCCAAGGGCGCATATTATGAAGGACCAAGAATGAGACCTAGGGGATTCCACCAAAGAGAAGAATACTCCCCTCCGCCAAGGGGAAGGTTTCGGTCCCCGCCAAGGGACCACTTCCAGCCAAATCAAAGGCGACCCCAAAACCTTGAACAACAAGCTATGCAAGGTATCAAACTCCAAGTTCCAACTTTCTATGGTAGGAGCGACCCGGAAGAGTTCATTGATTGGGTCAAGAAGGCCAATATGATCTTCGACTGCTATGAATATCCGGATCACTTGAGGCTCAAGTTAGCCACCATTGAATTTTCAGGATACGCCATGACTTGGTGGGAGTCCTTGACATTCGAAGAGGCGAGGGCGGGAAGGCCACCAATCACGTCATGGGAGCAACTGAAGGCTCTTATGAGGCGAAAATTCATTCCCCCATACTATGCTCAAGAGAGTTGCCAAAGGTTACAGCAACTAACCCAAGGCAACAAATCGGTTGAAGATTACGCAAAGGAGCTCGAAAAAGCTTCAATGAGAGCTGATGTGCAAGAAGGGGAAAATGCAAAAATGGCGCGGTTTACCTTTGGGTTAAAACCGGAGATCAACAAGCTACTAGAGCTATGTGAAGTGAGAAATTACATGGAGCTTGTGCACAAGGCCATGAAGATTGAGAGGCAAGGAAAGAGGCCTACTTATCAACAACCCGCCACCTCCCAAACCTCTTACTCGCGACCCCCATGGAACAAGCCCCAATCAACTCCTTCCAAAGCAGCACCCTTCACATCCAAGCCCCCGTAACAAAGAACCCCATACCCATCCAAGTTTCCACCTGTCACCGTACGCCACCCGAGCCCGGTTGCGGAGGCGGGGGCGCCGGGATGACGGAAGCGGAAGCCGGAATGAATACAGAATGGCAGGTCCATCGAGACCTGCCGCGCGTAGCGAACCCGAAAGGTGATGATCGTGAAAGCAACCTGAAACTTTTCATACATGTAACTAAAATAGAATCCATGGTGAGTCTCGTCCCTTGGAGACGGACGAGAACATCACCATCACCATATATACAGTTCATGTATTAACAACAAAGTAAGCCCCGCCCTCCGTGGACGAGTGCTTACGCACAAAACATGCAATGTAACAGAATATATATATATATATATATATATATATATATCATCACAACAATCCAGAAAAAAAAATATGCACATGCGGCTACAGAGCCAACCCAAGGCCTAAACGTCAAAATACCTCGCGCGGGATTCGGACCAAGTAGACAAAATCCCAGCCCGCAAGGTGCATTGCTCAACACAACCAAGGCGAAGCCTCACGGAAACCTACTCCGGCTGCTTACCAGTCTACGAAACACAAAACAGAACCCAAAAAGGGGTGAGTCCTAGAAAGGACCCGTAAGGAATTTGGGGTAAGATAAGCATATGTAACCCTGCAAAACAGAAAGATAGCAATATACAGAATATACGCAACAGAGTACAGAATATCGTGCATGGAAAGAAAACATATCAGAATCCCGAAGGATGTGCGATTCTAAATCGCCATAAACCCTTATAACGAATCGGAACGACAGCCTCCCTTTAAGGGAGTCAGAAGCCGAAGCTATTACAGAAGCATGGTGCACCAGCTGGGGTAGCGAACCCACAACTGTCGTAGGGTTAACATACAGAGTATGCCACAAGGCATACACCTACAGACTACAGAATATGCCTTAAGACATATAATCCCGAAATACTTGCAGAACAGAAAGTGAAACAAAACATATACCTATCTTACCAAAATAACATAACCAAACCCTTACCTCATAAATCATATACTTGTAGTCAAGAGGTGCTAGATCCCATCTCATTTCCCAGGCGTTTTCAAGGGCATTGCCTCACCTCGTAGTGAGGAGGTTCCCTTGGCCGACTCTGTCTTCTTAGTGTTCTTCCTCTACCAAGCTAGATCCGAGCTCGTGATCACACCCTCCTTCTCGTGATCACATCAATGACTCATTCTTTTTAGATAAAAAGAATGAAAGGCCTAGGCTCACATTTGACCCCGGGATACTAAGAACTGTGTGTACGGTTGAAGTGAAGAGAAAGGGCGGAATGTCCATTTCACTCCTTCAAACCATTTTTGGGGCTTTGATGTTTAAATTTTGTCCACTAACCCTTAACGCCTTTCAAGTTTGTTGTGGTGTCTTAAGATTTGTAGGGATGACTTCCTTATGAATCCGAGGATGGATTCTTTCGAAGAGGGAGGGTATGATGTGGACATCAGCCCCATTCCGCCAATAAGGGACAACCATTCCTTCAGGAGACTTAGTGGGCCCTTGGCGAAGGCGCAGGAGGAGGAAAGGCAGTAAACTAGGCCCGGCAAGGCCCCAGAAAGGCCAAGTTCGCAAGGCTCTTGGCGAATCCTTGGCTTTGGCGAGGCCATGCCCCAGCGGCGAACCCGTGGTCATTGGCGAACCCATTGACCCTGGCGAACCCATGGCCCTTTTGGGCGAACTCAAGGCCATTTGCGAATCCATGGCTCTTTGCGACCCCATGGACGTTGGCGAAGGCCCTGTGCCTCATTTCCAGAGGCAAGCGAAGCCCAGGTGTGCACCAAGTAGAAGAGGCCTCCATACGCAAGTCAGGCGGACCCTTCAACTTGAGCGGAGGCCCTCTTCCTCCCATTTCCCGCTAACTACAATTCCTGGGGAATTGGGAGCCGCTAAAGCGAGTAGCCTACACTGTCACCTCGCCTGCCACCTCTCATTTCGCCTACCATAGATCCAGGAAGCTGGTTCCCTTGTCCAGTCAATCATTATTTTCCTTTACCATTTTCTTCTATATAAGGCAACTTGTAACCATTGTAAAGGTAGAACATATTTATAGGAAATCAGAAATTCTCCAAGTGAGGTTTTGGCTTTCTTGTTCTCATTTCTTGCATTCCATCTCCTTAAGTGATCCACGCAAGAGGATCCAACATAATATCTAGTATTGTTTGAACTTGTATTCAAAAGGTGCTAGATCCCATCTCCTTTCCCAGGCATTTTCAAGGGCATTGCCTCACCTCGTAGTGAGGAGGTTCCCTTGGCCGACTCTGTCTTCTTCGTGTTCTTCCTCTGTTTCGTTTCCATTTTCTGGAAACCCGCCTCTACCAAGCTAGATCCGAGCTCGTGATCACTTACCCCTCTGTGATCACATCAGTTGGTATCAGAGCCAAAGTGCTTGCTGGAGGTACCGTATTGCTTTCTTTCTTACACTTGAAGAAAAAACATTTTGTTGTTATTCACGAGAAACCGAAAATATTTGTATTTGTGCGTGGTTCATGTGACTAGAGCAAAGTGCATATTTAAATGCCGAATATTGAAGTTGTGTGAAAAGAGAAGTAATTTCGGATTTGTTATGGAGAAAGTATCATCTTGTGTTGATTAAGTGCAAAAGAAAAGGTTGTTGAAGAAAAAAAAATGATGAACAAGTTCATGTGTTCTTGAGTGTTCTTGGTGTTCTTGAGAAGTTCATATGAAGTTCATGCAAAACTCATATGAATAGTACTTTTGATCCAAAATATTTTATGAACTTGCACCAAAGGTGTTTGTGTTTATAAAGAGCCTTTTCTACTTCACTCCTAACTTCTTTCAACCCCCACCTCACCTTAAACTCTCAAAAGCTAGTTTCAAGTAACTAGTTATCTTTCTTGAATTGCAAGTTTCAGTTTTCACTAGATATTATTGCTTGTTCCTACTTGTGTGTTTGCATTTGATCTAAAGTTGAGTGTGATCAAGTTAAGAGAACTTGTGAAAACCTTGAATGGAGAATCAAGAGTGAAACCGTGTGGAGTGCTCACCTAAACACGTGAGGAGAAATGAGTGGAACTAATTTTATTTTCTAAGCGTGAAGGTGTGCCAAATGGAGGAAGAGAACCTAGATTTCATTGGGTTTCATCCCTTGAAAGGGAGACGCAAACTTGAGGATGACTTATGGCAATGGATTGAGGAATTGGAATACCACTTTTGGTATTACCAGTTTCATAAAGAAGAGAAGTTAGACCTTGCCATAATGTGTCTAAAGGGAGAAGCCAAAAGATGGTGGCGACAAGATTTCGCTCAAAGAGAGCACTACAATGAAGCCCCCATTCGGGCTTGGAGTGGACTGAAGAGGTTACTATTAGAAAGATATGGTTCACCTCAAGAAGAGCCACCCTCTCTGTACCACTCCCAAACAAGAAGGTCCCCCTCTCGGCCTACATCCTCCACCCACATTCGGAGCCATAGTCCTTGGAGGAGACCGAGCCCCACACCTCCACAAACTCCCTCGGTAGAACCATGTACTCCACCCTCCAACACTTGCACAACCCAAACTCCTTACCCAAACCAAAGCCCTCGCCAAAATCCGAGTGAAGATCTTTCCCAAATAATTGAAGATCTGAAGAAGGAGTTTGAAGAATATGAGAGAGAGAGAGAGAGAGAAAGAAAAGGAAAGAGAGGAGAAGGGAAAGAGCTCTCCTTAGCCAAATAAGTGAAAAGAATGTTGCACCCGGGCCTTCAACTAATCTCCAAGAAGAACTAACAATTTCACCTTCTAAATCTTGTTGTTCTTCTTTGTTTGTGCATGAGTTTGAAGAAGGGAAGGACGCGGATGCGCCACACCTTGAAGAAGAAGATAGAATTCCGGTTTTGGAGGAGGACCCTCCCTCCCCTAACTTGGGGAGAGGTAACCTATTCCTTTCTTTTAGTGATGAAGTGAATAGGCATAAACGCGATACCTTACCCGAAAATGAGCATGCATCTCACCCATTGCTTAATTCTCTCAACCATGACGGATATGACGTGATACGATCACGGGAAGAACAAAGTACGAGGTGAGGCAATTTGAAAGCGCGAAGGAGATGGAACCGAGATCGAGATCGGTATTATATTGGATCGCAGGGATCAGCGAGGAGTGGCGAAGCAAGATTTGAGATCTAGCTCGGTGGAGTCGATAGAGAAGGGAAAGTGAACAACGAGAAGGATAGAGATCTAGCGGCCACAAAGAAGACACCTCCCAACTACGAGGTTGGGCAATATCTGCGATAAGCACAGGAGGATGGAAGATCTAGCACCTCTTAACTACGAGATTAAGCAATACTAGATATTAAACTTGATGATATTAATCTATCAAGGGGGATGGCGGAAAATAGCAGGGGGGGTGAGAACCGGGCTTAAGGAATTGTCCTTCTTAAGCTTTACATATGTTCTAAGTTATTCTAGGAGTCTGTTGTTCCTTTTATAGGGAAGGAGGGAACAGACCCTTACACATTTGCATGCATGCCAAAAGCATAAAGTGCTTTAACATGCATGTCATCCTAAAAGGTAAAAAGGTAAAAGCTAAAGTAAACAATATAATACTCCCAAGTGTCGGCTTGAAAGGAGGGAGTGTTCCAGATGGGATGGGAGTGGTTGGAGATGGTCGGCTGCTTTATTGAGCATAGGTGGCTTCGCTTCTGGGCTTCGCCTGAACTGGAAGGCCTCTCACTGAAGGCTTCGCCTTCGCTCGGAAGCATTGAGGAGATGGCTTCGCCAAAAGGCCTCACCTTCTCCTGGGGGCTTCGCAAAGAAGACTACCTTCACTTTGAAGTCTTTACCTTGGAGTTTCTTGCTTGAGGGCTTCGCCGTGAGATTCCTCAGGAATGGCTTCGCTTGAGGGGCTTCGCCATTGCCCGGATGTCTTCGCTTGGAGAAGCCTTGCCTTGGCCTTGAGGCCTCTTGAGGAGTCCTCGCATAGAGGCGTTGCTTTCTCCTGGTCAGGTGATCGCCTGAACCATGGATCAGGCTGCCTGAGCCTATGAACCTCCTCGCTACGGAGTTGCTCCGAGCTTCATTCGTCTGGGACACTTTGTTGTTGCTTGCGGACCTCATGATCACATCATTCCCTCCCTCTTAAAAAGATTCGTCCTCGAATCTAAAGGGAAGAAATTTCTGCAAAGGAAACAAGCACAACAAACTTTTACAGAACATTAGGGTTAGTGAATGAAAGCTCATCAGTGGAGACTGGGGGGGTCGCGGTGACGATGCATACAAATAGGGGAGCATAATAACTCCAATATGCATCGTAATCATGAACAAAAGTCGATAAAAATTCATGACATGCTTCCTAGAGTTTTGTATGTAATTAACAATGAACTTACACTCAAGGAAAGCATGCGGTCTAAAAAGTGTAGACCTTTGTTCATGGAGAGGGGGTGGGTCAAGGGAAGCTTTGCCTTTGCAAACCACATGCACTTGTGCCTCCCAAGACAAAGAAGAGAAAACTAAGCTAGTCATAAAATGAACATCAAAGTGTGGCACACACGGACTAGCATTAGTATAAACAGGAGGCTCGGAGAGGGACAATCTGCCTTCTCTCTTCGCCTCAACCATTAACATGGTTTCAGCCTTAATCTTTCGAAGATGCTCATGTTTACTAAAGATAGGCTGGGATGCCTCGCATGTGGTAAACATGGCATCTTGGGAAGTTCCATAGATACATTCGAACAATGGGTGTGGAGGATGAATGATGTCGATCCATCACCCACGTTCGTAGCGTGCAAGCTTAAGGAAACCATGGATTCGCACGTATGCGTATATCCTTCGCTCGGAAGAAAGAGACAAGTTACCTTCTCCCAAGTTAGGGAGGTGCAGGTCCTCTCCGCATATCATCTTCTCCTTCAGTAACGGTGTGGCTTCTTCCTCAAGTGGGGGCTCGGTTGGAACTCCCGAGTGAGCTCTGCTTCCTTCCAAAGCCGTAGCGCTTTCGCTTTCTTCAACTCTTCGCGCAACCGCGGCCTCTTCGTTTTTCTGCACAACCAAAGAAGAACTACAAGGTTGAGAAGATGGAATGGTCAGTTCTTCTTGGAGTTTGGTTGAAGGCCCGGGTGAGTCTATCTTTTCACTCAGTTGGCTTTGGAGAGCTCTCTCTTTTCTTCTCTCTTTTCTTTTCTTTCTCTCTCTCTCATACTCGATGTACTCATTCTTGAGTCTTTCAATCATCTGAGAGAGAGTCTCTTCATTTGGATTTTGGTGAGGGTTTGGATTTGGGGTGTGGACTTGGTGCGCAAGCATTGGCGGTGGGGTGCGCGGCGCAGCCAAGGGAGTTTGTGGCGATGGGGTCCCCGCCTCCTCTCATGGGAGGAAGTTGGTTCGCTTTGGGCGAAGACCCTTGAGTGGATTTTGGTGGCGGAGTCGGGTGGAGTTGCTAGGCGTAAGGCGCGATGGGGGCCTCGTTTGGTAGTATGGCGAGGTGGCTCCTCTTGCGGGAACCATATCTTCGCCATAGCAACCTCTTCAATTTACTCCACGTCCGAATGGGGGTTCGCCATATTGTTTTAGTTGGGCGAGCTCTTGGCGATGCCATCTCTGGCTTCCTTTTAGGCACCTTATGGCAAAGGTTAATCTTTCTTCACCATGAAATTGGTAATAACCAAAGAGGTACTCCAATTTATCCATCCAATGCAATAAGTTCTCTTCAAGTTTGCATCTCTTTGTCAAGGGATGAAACCCGATGAAATGGAAGTCTTCTTCCGCCATGAGTCCGCCTTTGCACATGTAAACAATAAAGTTAGTCCCGCTCACGCTCACGTGTTTAAGTCTCTCCTTTCGCGAAGGGGTCTGCCCTTTCGCGAAGGGTCACACTCGATTTTTCCTCTCTCCTCTTGCTCGTAGCTCTCACAGCTTGCTCTTAGTGCCAAACCCGGAATGATTACCACAAGATAACGTCTAGCATGCAAAAATCATTTAGAACTGAAGTGCTAGTTACTTGAAGCTAACTATGGTAAATTGGGGGTGGTTCTCTGGTAGCAGATATACAAGAGGGTTAGAAATGAGGTTTTGGCGCACAAAAACACTTTTGGCTCAAATGTGAAATCGAATTTAGATCAAGGTCACTATTCATATGAGTTTTGGTATGAACGGTAAGAACACTCATATGAACACCAAGAACAATAAGAACACAGATTCGATTTCTTTTATGCTTTAAACAACCAAGCCTCAATACACCACTTTCTTTCTCTTTTCAACTATCACCTCACTCTTTTGAGCACATAAATTTTCGCACATTGCGGTTTCGAATGAATCTGAGATTTGCGACTTTCACAAAACCGCAACTGCTTTCTTTTTCTTTTTCTTCTCTGTTTCTCTTCTTCTTCTTTTTTTTTTTGACTTTTGATTTATGAAGTTGCTAACACCACAACAACTCCTAACACAGAAGCAACACAACAGATAAACCGAAATAAAAGTGGATAGGGGGGTTTCAGAAAATGGACAGAATATAACACGGTTATAAAATACGCAAAGATAAATCTTTCTTCAAGTAGAAGTTAAAGGTTTTAACCTTGAAGAAATCACAACAACTCCAGCAAGCGATCTGGCTCTGATACCACTTGATACGATCACGAGTACGCTTGACGCGAACCCACGAGATCGTACGGAAGCGCAGATCTAGCTCGGTGGAGTCGATTGAACAAAGAAGGATAGAGACGGCCACAGACACCTCCCAACTACGAGGTTGGGCAATATCTGCGATAAGCCTGGGGAGGATGGAAGATCTAGCACCTCTTAACTACGAGATTAAGCAATACTAGATATTAAACTTGATGATATTAATCTATCAAGGGGGATGGCGGAAAATAGCAGGGGGGGTGAGAACCGGGCTTAAGGAATTGTCCTTCTTAAGCTTTACATATGTTCTACGTTATTCTAGGAGTCTGTTATTCCTTTTATAGGGAAGGAAGTGATATGATCACGGGTACGCTTGACGCGAATCCACGAGATCGTACGGAAGCGCAGATCTAGCTCGGTGGAGTCGATTGAACAAAGAAGGATAGAGACGGCCACAGACACCTCCCAACTACGAGGTTGGGCAATATCTGCGATAAGCCTGGGGAAGATGGAAGATCTAGCACCTCTTAACTACGAGATTAAGCAATACTAGATATTAAACTTGATGATATTAATCTATCAAGGGGGAGGGCGGAAAATAGCAGGGGGGGGTGAGAACCGGGCTTAAGGAATTGTCCTTCTTAAGCTTTACATATGTTCTGCCGGTTCTAGGAGTTTGTCTTTCCTTTTATAGGGAAGGAAAGGAACAGACTCTTACAAAAGTCGCAGGCATGCCATAAAGTGTACAGTACTTTTGCATGCATGTCGTGAAAAGATAAAAGGTCAAAAGTTCGCTCCCAAGTGTCAGTGTATAAGGCGGGAGGGGCCAGAATGGTCGGGAGTGGTTGGCCGACTGGATAAGCTGAGGTGGCTCTGCTTTAGGGCTCTGCTGATGGGAGACCGGCTCGGAAGGCCTCGCCTTTGTTGGCAAACTTTCTCAAAGGAGGCTTCGCCTAGTGGCCTCTCCTTTCCCTTTGAGACTTGCAACGAAGGCTCCGCCTTCGCTTGGAGGCTCCGCAGAAGAATATCCCTTAGCGTCTGAACTGGAAGTCTTCTTGTTGTGGACGTGGCCTTTACCAGGAGACTGGCTGGGATGACGTCGCCCAAGGGCTTTGCCTTCGCCAGGAAGCTTCGCCAGGAAGTACCGTCCGTATCTTAAAGACTTCTCGTGGACATTGTTGCATGAGGGCTTCGCAAAGGGAGAGTTATGGAGATGGCTTCGCTGAAGGATTGGCCATCGCGAACTCCCTTGTTGGGAAGCCTAGCCCTCGCCTCGGGGCTTCGCGGTAATGGCTCCGCCTGGGGCTTCGCCGGTGTTACGGATGCCTTAGCATGAAGCGGTTCATCCTTCGCCTTGAGACTTCACAGGACGGCTTGGCCAAAGTGGCTTGCCTTCGCTGGATGCTGCTTGCACGAAGCCTCTCCTACGCCTTGAGGCCTCTTTTAGGGTCCTCGCGTGAAGGCATTGCCCTTTCCATGTGCAGGGTTATTCCAGACCATCGGATTAGGCCGCCGGGGCCTCTCGAACCCAATCGCCAAGGGATTGCTCCGAGCTTCACACGACTGCCACTTTGTCTGGGTAATCATGTAGTAGCTAGGGGGAACCCGTGATCACATCATTCCCTCCCTCTTAAAAAGATACGTCCTCGAATCTTAAGGGAAGAATTTTCCTACAATTGAAAACAAGCACAACAAACTTTGGAGAGCATTAGAGGTTAGTAAACGAAACTTAACCGGAGCCGGGGGGGGGGTCGCGGTGGCGATGCATATGTATGCATGAGCATGACAACTCCTATATGCATCGTGATCATGAACAGAAGTTTATAAAAATTCATGACATGCTTCCTAGAGTATTGTAGACATTTAACAAGAACTTTATACTCAAGGAAAGCATGCGGTCCAAAGACTTTAGACCTCTGCTCATGGAGGCTGGGGTGGGGGGTCAAGGGAAGCTTTCCCTTCGCCAAGCACATGCATATGTGCTTCCCGAGACCAAGAAGAAGAAACTAAGCTAGTCATAGAAAGAACTTCGGCTTGCAACGCGCAGAGACTAGCATTAGCATAAGCAAGAGGTTGAGAGATGAACAGGTCGCTCTCTCTCTCCACCTCAACCATTAACATGGTTTCAGCTCGGTTTATTTTAAGATGCTCATGTTTGTTAAGGAAAGGCATGGATGTCTCTCGTGGAACAAAGGGGTCTTTCCTTAACGCATGCATTCTAAGCATGTCAAACATGGCATGCAGGGGTCCGGGTATATATTCGAACAATGGGTGCGGTGTCGAACCAATGTCGATCCATCACCCCTGTTCGTAGCATGCGGACTCAAGGAAACCACAGATTCGCACCCTTGCGTATACTACGTGCTACTCTTGGAAGGAAGAGACAAGTTACCTTCTCCCAAGTTAGGGAGGCGTGGTCTGCTTCGCATATCATCTTCTTCTCCTTCAGCAACGGTGTGGCTTCTTCCTCAAGTACGGGCTTAGTTGGGGCTCCCGCATGAGCTCGCCTTCTTCCAAAGCGCCTTCGCTTTCTTCAACTCTTGCGCGCCCGCGGCTTCTTCTTCTTTCGCACGCACCAAAGAAGAACAACAAGTTTGAGAAGATGAAATGATTAGTTCTTCTTGGGGTATGGTAGAAGGCCGGGTGAGTCTTTCTTTTCACTCATTTGGCGTTGGAGAGCTCTTTCTTTTCTTCTCTCTTTCCTTTTCTCTCTCGCCCGCTCATATTCTAAGTACTCATCTTTGAGCCTTCTAATCTCTTGGGCGAGAGTCTCTTCTTTTGGATTTTGGTGAGGTTGGGATTTGTGGTGTAGGTATGGGCTGCGCAAGTATTGGGCGGTGGGGTGCGCGGCCCAACCAAGGGGGTTTGTGGCGATGGGGGTCCTCGCCTCCTTTCTGGAAGGAAGTTGGTTCGCCCGAGGCGAAGACCCGTCGAGTGGAGTATGGTGGCGGAGCTGGTGGGAATGGGTTGGGTGCGGGCGCATGGGGGCCCTCGCACAGGGTAGTATGGAGGCGGCTCTTCTTGACAGAGTCCATATCGTCGCCACAGCAACCTCTTCAACTCACTCCAAGGCTGGATGGGGGCTTCGGCGGACCGTTCTCTGTCGAGAGAACTCTCGGCGACACCATTCCTTGGCCTCTCCTTTTAGGCGTCCTATGGCTTGGCTCAACATTTTTCACCACGAAGTGGAGCACCAGTGGTACTCCAACCTCTCCATCCAAAGCCATAAGTCTTTTCCAAGCTGGTATCGCCCCATCGATAGATCAACCCCATAGAAATATTTATACGCCATGGGGTCTCTGCACATTTAAACAATAAAATTAGTCCGCTCAAACTCCTCACGTGTTTGGGGTTCTCTCCTATTTGCGAAGGGTCTGCCCTTTCGCGAGGGGTCACACTCGGCTTTCTTTCTTTCCTCTTGCTTAGCTCTCAGAGCTTGCTCTTTCCAAGGCCAAAACCCGATAATGAATATCACAAGATAACCAATAGCATGCAAAAATCTTTAAGTAAGAAGTACTAGTTACTTGAAGCAAGCTAGGTTAAAATGAAGGGGGGGGGGTTTCGGCAACAGATATATAAGAGGGTTAGAAATGAGGTTTTGGCGCACAAACACTTTTGGCTCAAATTTGAAATCGAAATTAGATCAAGGTCACTGTTCATATGAGTTGTGGAATGAACAGATATGAACACCAAGAACAATAAGAACACGATTCGATTTCTTCTACGCTTTTTACAACCAAGCCTTTACACACCACTTCTCTTCACTTTTCAACTACAACCTCACTCTTTTGAGCGTATAAATCTTGGCACGTTGCGGTTTTGAATAAAACTGAGATTTTGCGACTTTCGCCAAAACCGCAACTGCTTTCTTTTCTTCTTCTTCTTCTTCTTCTTTTTTTTTTTTTTGACTTTTTGATTTATGAAGTTGCTTAACACAACAACAACTCCTAACACAGATTCAACACAACAGATGAACCGAAATAAAAGCGGATATGGGGGGGGTTCAGGAAAACGAACAGAGTATAACACGGTTTGAAAACACAAAGATAAATCTTTCTTCAAGTAGAAAATAAAGGGTTTAACCTTGAAGAAATCACAACAACTCCGGCCAAGCGATCGGCTCGATACCACTTGATACGATCACGGTACGCTTGACGCGAATCCACGAGATCGTACGGAAGCGCAGATCTAGCTCGGTGGAGTCGATTGAACAAAGAAGGATAGAGACGGCCACAGACACCTCCCAACTACGAGGTTGGGCAATATCTGCGATAAGCCTGGGGAGGATGGAGGATCTAGCACCTCTTAACTAAGAGATTAAGCAATACTAGATATTAAACTTGATGATATTAATCTATCAAGGGGGATGGCGGAAAATAGCAGGGGGGGTGAGAACCGGGCTTAAGGAATTGTCCTTCTTAAGCTTTACATATGTTCTGCCGGTTCTAGGAGTTTGTCTTTCCTTTTATAGGGAAGGAAAGGAACAGACTCTTACAAAAGTCGCAGGCATGCCATAAAGTGTACTGAGTACTTTTGCATGCATGTCGTGAAAAGATAAAAGGTCAAAAGTTCGCTCCCAAGTGTCGGCGTATAAGGCGGGAGGGCCGAGAATGGTCGGGAGTGGTTGGCCGATTTGGATAAGCCGAGGTGGCTCTGCTTTAGGGCTCTGCTGATGGGAGACCCGGCTCGGAAGGCCTCGCCTTTGTTGGCAAACTTTCTCAAAGGAGGCTTCGCCTAGTGGCCTCGCCTTTCCCTTTGAGACTTGCAACGAAGGCTCCGCCGCTTGGAGGCTCATGAAGAATATCCCTTAGCGTCGAACTGGAAGTCTTCTTGTTGTGGGCGTGGCCTTTTACTGTGAGGCCAGGCTGGGATGACGTCGCCCAAGGGCTTTGCCTTCGCCGGGAAGCTTCGCCAGAAGTACCAGAAGAATATACGCATGCATGCCATAAGGCGTACGGTGCTTTTGCATGCATGTTATCTAAAAAGGTGAAAAAGGTCAAAGCTAAGTAATATAATACTCCCAAGTGTCGGCGTGAAAGGAGGAGTGTTCACTGATGGGGACGGGAGTGGTTGGGAGTGGTCGGCTGAATTATTGGAAGTGCCTTCGCCAAAGTGCCTCCGCCAAAGTGCCTCCGCCAAAGTGCCTCCGCCAAAATGCCTCCGCCAAAATGCCTTCGCCAAAGTGGAACTTCACTGTTTTTTGAATAACTTGAGCTCTGGAACTCCGATTGAGGTGATTCAAAAGCCATTTTCTCCTCTTGAAAAGGGCTTCAATATGAAATCCATTGCTCCAGCTCTTGATGAGTACAGATCCGCTTCACTTCTCCAAAAGAAAGCCCGGAGTGATTTGAGGCCCCTCATGATCATATCATTCTCTCCCTCTTCAAAAGGATTCGTCCTCGAATCCAAGGTGAAGTTCCTCCGGTACAACAAAATTAAATTACATACATAACATTCATAGTTACAGGGGCGACAAGGAAGGAGTTGTAAAGGTTGAGCACCAAGCACCTCTCAACTACGAGGTTGAGCAATACTGGGTATTCGCTCACAGAAATGCCGGACTCCGTCTTTGAACACCGTGCACCTCCCAACTACGAGGTTGGGCAATACAAGGTATAATTTCTCAAACGGACACCGTCTCCTCTGCTTCTCCACAGCTCCGGGAAAAGAAATCACAGGGGCAACCAAGGCACAAAGGCGGACTTGCTAAGTTTGAGCAGAACGGGTTGATGCCTTCTCTTCTGCTTCTTAACAATCCGGGAAAGAAAATACAGAGGCAACGAAGTTGGAACTTACGAGGAGGAGAAGAAATGGACTTTCTGTTCTTCAACTTCTCGATGGTTCCGTGGAGAGAAGAAAACACAAACGAACTCCCTCAAGCAGCATGGCTCTGATACCAAATGATGTGATCACGGGGGTAATTGATCACGCGTTCGGATCTAGCTTGAAGGAGGCAGTTTCCAGCAAGAATGGAAACGAAACAGAGGAAGAACACGAAGGAAGAACAAAGTTGGCCAAGGGAACCTCCTCACTACGAGGTGAGACAATGCCCTTGAAAGCGCCTGGGGAAGGAGATGGAACCGAGAACCTCCTCACTACGAGGTGAGGCAATGCAAGGTATTATATTGGATCCTCTTGCAGGGATCACTGAGGAGTGGTGAAGCAAGATTTGAGAACCCATAAAGGGGCTTGAGGAATTTTTCCTTCTCAAGCTTTTCTTTAAAATTGGTTCCGTCTATTCTAGGAGTCTGTTGTCCCTTTTATAGAGAAGGGAAAGGGAACAGACTCTTACATATACGCATGCATGCCATAAGGCGTACGGTGCTTTTGCATGCATGTTATCTAAAAAGGTGAAAAGGTCAAAGCTAAGTAATATAATACTCCCAAGTGTCGGCGTGAAAGGAGGGAGTGTTCTGATGGGACGGGAGTGGTTGGGAGTGGTCGGCTGAATTATTGGAAGTGCCTTCGCCAAAGTGCCTCCGCCAAAGTGCCTCCGCCAAAGTGCCTCCGCCAAAATGCCTCCGCCAAAATGCCTTCGCCAAAGTGGAACTTCTTGTTTTCGAATAACTTGAGCTCTGGAACTCCGATTGAGGTGATTCAAAAGCCATTTTTCTCCTCTTGAAAAGGGCTTCAATATGAAATCCATTGCTCCAGCTCTTGATGAGTACAGATCCGCTTCACTTCTCCAAAAGAAAGCCCGGAGTGATTTGAGGCCCCTCATGATCATATCATACCCCTGACCATGAATTCTTTTCAATGCAAGATCATGACTCATTCTTTTTAGATAAAAAGAATGAAAGGCTGATGAGGACATCGCCCCAAAGGACCCTCATGTTCCAGAAGACCCACAACCCCAAGCGCGCGCGACCCCTGGTCCGTTCCAAGGCCTTGGCGGACCCATGACCAGGTCCCGGCTGAAACAAGTCCAAGCGAATCTTAATGCTTTCATGAGGCTCATGGCGCAGGACGATCGAGAGGAGTCTCGGGAGAAGGCCTTACAACTTCGCCAACTCGGTATCGCGCTGGACGAAGAGTGTGCGAAGACCATTTGAGTCTTAAGCTTAAGCGTTCTTGAAGAAGGTAGCAGCCCTTTCTTTAGCTCGAGAACACTTTGAGAAGGATAAGTCCTCATCCAAGGGCAACTCCGCGAAGGCGCCCGACGGAGGCATTCTAGCGAATGATCCTAGCGAAGGCCTTCCGCGTAACCTCGAGGCTTCGCCAGTTGACCGACCAAACCTGACACAAGGTCTCCTTTCTCCACCGATACTTGGAAAGACAAACAACCACTTTGCACAAAAGACATCTGGACACTTTTAGGCTAGCATTACTTTTTACCTTTTTGGAAGCTTTTCATTCTGTAAGCGTGCAAAAGTACTTTATACTTTTGCACGCATGCACATTCGAAATACTCCTTTTACTTCTTCCATTTCACTTCACTATATAAGCTAAGTGGCGGTCACCATTGTAACCTAGAACATATTATTGAATTTAAACAATTCGGTGAAACACTCCTGGGAGTCATCGGCTTTTGTGTTCTCCACTCTTGCATTTCCATTTCCCTAGTGATCCAGGCAAGAGGATCCAAGCATAATAGAGTATTGCTTGACCTTGTAGTCAAGAGGTGCTAGATCCCATCTCACTTCCCAGGCATTTTCAAGGGCATTGCCTCACCTCGTAGTGAGGAGGTTCCCTTGGCCGACTTTGTTTCCTTCGTGTTCTTCCTCTGTTTCGTTTCCATTCTTGTTGGAAACTGCCTCCATCGAGCTAGGTCCGAGCGCGTGATCACTTCCCCCTCCGTGATCACATCAAGTGGTATCAGAGCCAAAGTGCTTCTTTGGAGGTATCGTATCAGTTGTTGAGTTTTCTTCAAGCAAAACCTTTTGTTACCTTTTCTTACGCTTGAAGGAATATCGGTTGATGATCTCATTGAGACCGAAAAAGTTGTTTAAAAGTGTGCTTGTTTAAGCCAAGTATTTTCGAGATAAGCCAAAAGAGTTGTCCTGAGCGACAAGTGTGTAAAGAAAAACGTTTGAAGAAAGAAAAGTATTGAGCAAGTTTCTGCGTTCTGGAAAAGTTCTTGAATGTTCTTACGTGTTCTTCCCAAAACACAAGTGAACAGTAAGTTTGATCCGACAAATAGTTTCCGAACTTAAACAAGAAGTGTTTGTGACTGCAAAAGCCTCTTCTAATCTTCCAACCAGTATCTTCCGACCCCGATATCCCACAAAACCGGTTTTAAGTAACTAGTCATTTTCTTGAGTTTCAAGTTGCGGTTTTACTAGAGTTTTGTTTGTGTTTTCTTGCGTGTTCATCTTTGATCTAAGGTTGAAAACGGTATCAAGTTTAGAGAACTTGTAAAAGCCGTCGGTGAACAGCCGAAGTGACAAAGTTGTTGAGAGAAACACGAGAGTGAGAGTAAACACTCAGGGAGTGGTGAGATTCTTTTCTGATTACATATCTTTAACAGTACTGTGTCACAGATGGTTTCAACAGACTCATCCCCCCCTCATCCATCCCAGCTAACCGTGCACAAAGACGCTAGCGAAGATCTTACAGAGGTTGGATGAACTGGGAGCTCAAGTCGCCATGACGAATGAGCGACTAACGAAAGTAGAAGTAGCTCAAGGAAAGCAACCGGAAAGCTCGCAAGCCCACGATGACGCCCATGCGTCGCGGGCTCAAGACGGAGTCACCCATACCACTTTCGATCCTGCATCAACGAAGCCACAGGCCACCCCTCACAGTCGTCCGACCACTTCCACAAGAATAGATCGTGGTGTTGACATCCTGGACAGTGATGACCAGGAATATTACGCGGAGCCACCACCAAAGCCTATTAAAAGAAGGGTCTTTCCCGATAGAGCTTAAGCGAGCCTATCTCCACAGAGACCTCGAAGAAGAGGAAGAAGCGGAGCGAGGCCGTGTTCATCGAGGTTTCAACGAGACACAGGAGGCAGGGCGCAAGCCCAGGACCAGCAAGCCCTCGCCAACATCAAGCTTCAAATACCACCCTTCTACGGGTCCAGTGATCCGGAAGAGTACTTTACATGGGTGGCTAGGACTGAGCGGATCATTGATATGATGGGATACACTGACGCTATAGCCCTGAAACTTGTGGTCATTGAGTTTCATGAATATGCTCTCACCTGGTGGGAGCAAGAGCATCACGAAAGAGCCAGGATCCGATGTCGTCCTATCACCCCGTGGGAGGATCTGAATCGGACCATGCAGAATCGAGTCGTACCCAGCTCCTATGACCGAGAGTGTGATCAGAGGCTGCAGCGCCTTATCCGTGGTCATCGCAGTGTCGAGAATACCGGAAGGACCTTGAGAGGGCGCTGATGAGGGCCAACGTCAAGGAGGACGAAGAGGCTAAGTTGGCCAGATTCTTATATGGCCTACGGGAGGACGTCGCCAAGACAGTTGAACTATGCGATTATCGGGATTACCAAGATCCGTGCATAAGGCCATTCGGGTGGAGAAACAACTACGAAGGGAACTCTTACTACCCTGCTCCTACCCCAGCAGGTCCCAAGCGCAAGACCCCCTTCACCAAACCGCTCCCGCCAAAACCATACGCATCTTCTGCGGCGATGCCATCCTCGCCAAAATTACCCCAACACAAGACCCTCCTCGCAACCTCAGCCGAAACCCAACGCCATCACTAATGAAGGCCCTCGGCGATCAAGGAGCATCGAATGCTTTAAGTGCCTGGGCAAGGGACACTATGCGAGGATTGCCCCAACCGAAAAGCCATGGTAATGCGGCCCAATGGGAACTGTCTAGTGAAGAGGAAGGAGAGGGCCTTCCCGAGCAAGAGCAATATGAGAGTGAAGCAGAAGAGGGAGAGCTACCTATGGACGGTCTCATATTAGTTACCAAGAGGGTCCTGCAAAGTTCCCAAGTGTCACCGAAAGTATTCAGCGGGAAAATCTATTCCAATCAAGAGCCATGGTGAATGGGACTCTGTGCGATCTCATTATTGACAGGGGAGTTGTGTCAACGCTGCCAGCGAAGACATGGTCGCTGAATTAGGCCTCTCCACCATCGTACATCCTAAACCGTATCAACTGCAGTGGGTCGATGACAGAACCTTCGTAAAGGTTGTCAAACAAGTCGAAGTCCCAATCAAGATCGGCAAGTATGAGGATTCCATCACTTGTGATGTGGTGCGAATGCAGGCTACCCACATCCTCTTGGGCGGACTGATGAGGACATCGCCCCAAAGGACCCTCGGGCTCCGGAAGACCCACAACCTCAAGCGCGCGACCACGGTCCGTTCCAAGGCCTTGGCGGACCCATGACCAGTCCCGGCTGAAACAAGTCCAAGCGAACCTTAATGCTTTCATGAGGCTCATGGCGCAGGACGATCGAGAGGAGTCTCGGGAGAAGGCCTTACAACTTCGCCAACTCGGTATCGCTACCGGGACGAAAAGTGTGCGAAGCCCCTTGGAGTCTTAAGCATAAGCGTTCTTGAAGAAGGAGCAGCCCAGTCTTAAGCGCGCGAACACTTGGCGAAGGAGAAGGCCTCGGCCAAGGGCAACTCGCGAAGGCACCCGGCGGAGGCATTCTAGCGAAGGCTCCTAGCGAAGGCCTTTCGCGTAATCTCGAGCTTCACCCGTTGACCGACCAAATCTGACACCTGGTGTCTTTTCTCCGCCGATACTTGGAAAGACAAACAACCACTTTGAGGCTAGCCTTACCTGTTTCCCTTTTTAGAAGCTTTTCACTCTGAAAGCGTGCAAAAGTACTTTGTACTTTCTGCACGCATGCACATTCGAAATACTCCTTTTACTTATTCCACTTCACTTCACTATATAAGCTAAGTGGCAGTCACCATTGTAACCTAGAACATATTATTGAATTTAAGCAATTGGTGAAACGCTCCCGGGAGTCATCGGCTTTTGTGTTCTCCACTCTTGCATTTCCATTTCCCTAGTGATCCAGGCAAGAGGATCCAAGCATAATATCTAGTATTGCTTGACCTTGTAGTCAAGAGGTGCTAGATCCCATCTCACTTCCTGCATTTTCAAGGGCATTGCCTCACCTCGTAGTGAGGAGGTTCCCTTGGCCGACTCTGTTTCCTTCGTGTTCTTCCTCTGTTCTTCGTTTCCATTCTTGCTGGAAACCGCCTCCTCCGAGCTAGATCCGAGCTCGTGATCACTCCCCCCTCCTGTGATCACATCAAGTGGTATCAGAGCCAAAGTGCTTGCTGGAGGTACCGTATCAGTTGTTGAGTTTTCTTCAAGCAAAACCTTTTGTTACCTTTTCTTACACTTGAAGGAATGTCGGTTGATGATCTCATTGAGACCGAAAAAGTTGTTTAAAAGTTTGCTTGTGTAAGCCATGTTTTTTCGAAATAAGCCAAAACAGTTGTCTGAGCGACAAGTGTGTAAAGAAAAACGTTTAAAGAAAGAAATATATTGAGCAAGTTTCTGCGTTCTGGAAAAGTTCTTGAATGTTCTTACGTGTTCTTCCCAAAACACAAGTGAACAGTAAGATTGATCTGACAAATAGTTTCCGAACTTAAACAAGAAGTGTTTGTGACTGCAAAAGCCTTTTCTAAACTTCCAACCAAGTATCTTCCGAGCCCGATATCCCACAAAACCGGTTTCAAGTAACTAGTCATTTTCTTGAGTTGCAAGTTGCGGTTTTACTAGAGTTTTGTTTGTGTTTTCTTGCGTGTTCATCTTTGATCTAAGGTTGAAAACGGTATCAAGTTTAGAGAACTTGTAAAAGCCGTCGGTGAACAGCCGAAGTGACAAAGTTGTTGAGAGAAACACGAGAGTGAGAGTAAACACTCAGGGAGTGGTGAGATTCTTTTCTGATTACATATCTTTAACGATCGTGTCACGAGATGGTTTCAACAGACTCATCCCCCTCATCCATCCCAGCTAACCGTGCACAAAGACGCTCACGAAGATCTTACGGAGGTTGGATGAATCGGGAGCTCAAGTCGCCATGACAAATGAGCGACTAACGAAAGTAGAGGTAGCTCAAGGAAAGCAACCGGAAAGCTCGCAAGCCCACGATGACGCCCATGCATCGCGGGCTCAAGATGGAATCACCCATACCACTTTCGACCCTGCATCAACGAAGCCACAGGCTACCCCTCACGCCGTCCGACCACTTCCACAAGAATAGATCGTGGTGTTGACATCACGGACGGTGATGACCAGGAATATTACGCGGAGCCACCACCAAAGCCTATTAAAAGAAGAGTCTTTCCCGATAGAGCTCAAGCGAGCCTATCTCCACAGAGACCTCGAAGAAGAGGAAGAAGCAGAGCGAGGCCGAGTTCACCGAGGTTTCAACAGAGACACAGGAGGCGGGCGCAAGCCCAGGGACCAACAAGCCCTCGCCAACATCAAGCTTCAAATACCACCCTTCTACGGGTCCAGTGATCCGGAAGAGTACTTTACATGGGTGGCTAGATGTGGACATCGACCCAACTCCACCACGAGAGTCTCCTAGCCCTTTCCAAGGTCTCAATGGACCTTTGACCCAAGCGCGGTTGAGGAAGATGCAAGACAAGCTTCAAGCCTTCGTCCGGATCATGGCACAAGGAGAGGAGTGGAATGAGGACCGGGACCATGCCATCAAGCTTCAAGACATGGGAATCCAAGTGGAAGGGCCTCCCAAAGCCATGGACACCATCACACTCACCACCCTTGGAACCGAGGAGGAGTCCACGCGCCCCACGCGCCAAGGCGGCCCTCACACGCACCAACCTCCCTTCCCGGACCCGGCACCACCACCTTTGGGATGTTGCACCACCTTCCCAAGCCTTGAAGACAACCGGAAGTGAAGGGCACGCGCCGGCCGAGCCAACAACGCGCCTTCACGCGCTCCCCGCGCCACCACGGGCCTTCCCCACGAGCCTCCAAGTTGGGCCAACCCAATTCCAGCCCATAATCTGAAATGTGGACTTATTCATTTGAATTTGAATGTTGTTTAAGATATTTAGGCAAAGGGAGGGAAAAGAGGTAGTGGAGGTCTTTATCCAATAGTTTTGGCTAATGGTTGGGTATTGCCCACACTTGCCAAACTAGGTAAGATTCCTCCCTTCCACCTCCCCATTTATGGTAGTGCCATCATGCCTTCTTTTTCTTACATGGAAATGGTAAGTGGACACAAGAAGGAGTTGCCAAAAGTGTCTACCACACTTTGGGTAATGCCCTCCACTCACCATCTCTCATGTTTAAGTAGTGGACATGTATGTAACTCCATTTCAGTTTTTGAATCCGAAAATTGAACTCCAAAGAGAGCCATTTCGGTTTGAACACTCATTTCTACCAATCCATTCCCTTGTTCCATGCTTTGTGGTTCAAGAATTATATCTAGTATTGCTCAATCAAGTAGTTGAGAGGTGCTAGATCCATCTCTACCCCTTGGCACTCAAAATATTGCTTCACCAAGTAGTGAAGAGGTGTTTTGAATTCAGCCGGAAAGTTACAAGTGTTCGTGTTCATCATCCAAGCTAGATCCTTTCGAAGGTTGATCAATCCATGATCACATCAAGTGGTATCAGAGCTTTGTTGCTTGGTTGGTGATTTGTGTTGTAAGTTTCTTCAAAAACCCTTTGATTTTCGTTTATAAACTTGAAGAAACTTGTTGCTCTTATTCTATCCTTGGCCAAAACTTTAGGCCATTCTTTTTCAAAGTTCAAGTGCAAAAAGTTGTTGTCTGTTTGTTGGAATGATGTTGTGATGAAGAAAGTTGTGTGGTTGATGCAAAAGATTCAAGAAAAGTTCAACTTTTGAAGAGAGAGAAAGTGTGTTCATAAAGTGTTCATAAGTGTTCATCTTGAGTTCATACAAAGTTCATCACAAAAAGTACGTTTGATCTAAAAGTTCTTAACAACTTGCACTAAAATTTGTTTGTTGTTTCCAAAATACCTTTCTTACATCCTACCTTACTTCTTTCAACCCCCATCCACCTTAAACTCTTTCAAAACCCTAGTTTCAAGTAACTAGCATTTTCTTACCTACTTGTTTTCGGTTTTACTAGTGTATTTTCTTGTTTCCATTGTTGTGTTCACATTGAATAAGGTTGAAAGATTGGTGCTTTGAGAGTTTGAAACCGAAAGAGTGGTAAAAGGCAAGAGTGATTCATCATAAAAGAGCCGCTTTGAGTGCTAAACACGAGGGATGCTTGTGAGGTTTTTGTTGTGTTTGCTACATGTGTAGGTGAACAATGGAGGATCAAGAATGGAGAGCCGATTGGTATGGGAGCTCTTCACCATTTTCGGCCCTCTCTAAGGTGTCTTCTTCAATTGGCCATGACTATGCAACACCATGTTATGTACCACCTCCGTCAAAGCATAGCAATCATCTTTCATCCAACCCAAAACCCTCCTCTCATTATGGCCGAATCCTCTTTGAAGACTCTTGTGACTTCGATCCCTATCCCTACACTCCTTCACCAACCTCACATCACAAGACCTCTTACTATACCTCTAAAGGCCGAACCCTTCATGCCTCAAGTACCTTCACCTCACCAAACTCACGGCCTAACCCTTTTACAAAGAGTCCATTTTCCTACCTTAGCCAAGCCTCATCAAAAGGGACCCCAATTCATCCCTCAAAAGGAGCAAGGCCAAAACCTCAACCCTCCTTAAACTCACCCAATGTCTCGGCCCAAAAGCTTCAAGAAGAGTCCTCACCTCCAACCCAAACCATTTGTGATGATGTGTGGCAAATCCTCAAGGAACTCAAGGAACAAATGCTAAGTGAGGCCAAGACAAAAATAAAGTGTAAGAAAGTGCAAGATGAGGGAAGGAGAGGAAAAAGTGAGCATGAAACCGAAATGGTTTCTAAAAGAAAGAGTGTTGAGAGTTTGGAGAGAAGAGAAGAGAGAAATGAGAGAAAACAAGATAGCTCTTCACTAAACCAAATGAGAGATGAGAATGAAGAACCCAAGCTTCCAACCGAGCCCAATGAAGAACTGACTTTTAAATCTTCTAAACCATGTTGTTCTTCTTTGTTTATGCATGAGTTTGAGGAAGGAAAGGACTCGGATGTGCAATGCCTTGGATAAGAAGAAGGAGTCTCGTTTTTTGAGGAGGATCATCACTCCCCTAAATTGGGGAGAGGTAACCCATCCTATTCTTTTAGTGATGACATGAATGAGCATGAAAGTGACACCTTAGCCGAAAATGAACATGCATCACATCCATTGCTTGATTACATATATGGCTCCCCTCTTGAATGCAATGAGCATAATGATTCGGTTGACCTTGAAGAGTGCATCAATAACTTCAATCATTATCCATATGCATGTGATGAAACTTGCATTTATCCTTGTGATGATGATTGGTATGTTAATCAAGAGCATGAATTGAAAGGTGGAGAGAATGATGAACTTGAAGCCATAACATATGATGATTTCTCTTCCTTGAATGATGAAACTCTTGAATTTGACAACTATGAGCATGCATCTCATTCATCATATGAAGTATCCGAAACCTATGAGATTTATCCTTCGGATGAAGAGCATGATTATTACCATGAAGAGGTTTATGAACATGATGCATACCCCATATCACCCACCCCTAGCCATGAATTCTCTTCAATGCATGATCAAGACTCTTTACATTTAGATGATGAGAATGAATAGCCTAGGCTTACATTTGACCTTGGGATTGACCATTGTGCATACCATGTTGAAAATTGAGAGTATCTATTCGAGATTGAATTGAAGCTATGTGTATGGTTGAAGTGAAGAGAAAGGGCGGATTGTCCATCTCATTCCTTCAGACCATTTTTAGGGCTTTGATGTTTAAGCTTTAATTCACTAACCTCTAATGTTATCCAAGTTTGTTGTGGTGTCTTAGTTTTTGTAGGTTTCAAGTCTTCCGGATTCGAGGACGAATCTTCTCAAGAGGGAGGGAATGATGTGGACATCGACCCAACTCCACCACGAGAGTCTCCTAGCCCTTTCCAAGGTCTCAATGGACCTTTGACCCAAGCGCGGTTGAGGAAGATGCAAGACAAGCTTCAAGCCTTCGTCCGGATCATGGCACAAGGAGAGGAGTGGAATGAGGACCGGGACCATGCCATCAAGCTTCAAGACATGGGAATCCAAGTGGAAGGGCCTCCCAAAGCCATGGACACCATCACACTCACCACCCTTGGAACCGAGGAGGAGCCCACGCGCCCCACGCGCCCCGCGCGCCAACCTCCCTTCCCGGACCCGACTCCACCAACTTTGGGATGTTGCACCACCTTCCCAAGCCTTGAAGACACCCGGAAATGAAGGTCACGCACCGGCCGAGCCAACAACGCGCCTTCACGCACTCCACGCGCCTCCATGGGCCTTCCCCACGTTTCTCCAAGTTGGGCCGGCCCAATTCCAGCCCATAATCTGAAATGTGGACTTATTCATTTGAATTTGAATGTTGTTTAAGATATTTAGGCAAAGGGAGGGAAAAGAGGTAGTGGAGGTCTTTATCCAATAGTTTTGGCTAATGGTTGGGTATTGCCCACACTTGCCAAACTAGGTAAGATTCCTCCCTTCCACCTTCCCATTTATGGAAGTGCCATCATGCCTTCCTTTTCTTACATGGAAATGGTAAGTGGACACAAGAGGGAGTTGCCAAAAGTGTCTACAACACTTTGGGTAATACCCTCCACTCACCATCTCTCATGTTTAAATAGGAGACATGTATGTAACTCAATTTCAGTTTTGAATCCGAAAATTGAACTCCAAAGAGAGCCATTTCGGTTTGAACACTCATTTCTACCAATCCATTCCCTTGTTCCATGCTTTGTGGTTCAAGAATTATATCTAGTATTGCTCAATCAAGTAGTTGAGAGGTGCTAGATCCATCTCTACCCCTTGGCACTCAAAATATTGCTTCACCAAGTAGTGAAGAGGTGTTTTGAATTCAGCCGGAAAGTTACAAGTGTTCGTGTTCATCATCCAAGCTAGATCCTTTCGAAGGTTGATCAATCCATGATCACATCAGAGATGGCTTCGCTGAAGGTTTGGCCATCGCGAACTCCTTTGTTGGGAAGCCTAGCCCTCGCCTCGGGGCTTCGCAGAATGGCTTCGCACAGGGGCTTCGCCGATGTTCTGGATGCCTTAGCATGATGCGATTCATCCTATGCCTTTTGCACGAAGCCTCTCCTTCGCCTTGAGGCCTCTTTTAGGGTCCTCGCGTGAAGGCATTGCCCTTTCCATGTCGGGGTTAATCCAGGACCATCGGATTAGGCCGCTGGGCCTCTGAACCCACTCGCCAAGGGTTTGTTCCGAGCTTCACTCGACTGCCTCTTTGTCTGGGACGTCTTGTTGTTGCTTGGGGATCCCATGATCACATCATTCCCTCCCTCTTAAAAAGATTCGTCCTCGAATCTTAAGGGAAGAAATTTTTCCTACAATTGAAAACAAGCACAACAAACTTTGGAGAGCATTAGAGGTTAGTAAACGAAACTTAACCGGAGNCTGGGGTCGCGGTGGCGATGCATATGTATGCATGAGCATGACAACTCCTATATGCATCGTGATCATGAACAAGTCTATAAAAATTCATGACATGCTTCCTAGAGTATTGTAGACATTTAACAAGAACTTTATACTCAAGGAAAGCATGCGGTCCAAAGACTTTAGACCTCTGCTCATGGAACTGGGGTGGGGGTCAAGGAAGCTTTACCTTCGCCAAGCACATGCATATGTGCTTCCCGAGACAAAGAAGAAGAAACTAAGCTAGTCGTAGAAAGAACTTCGGACTGCAACGCGCAGAGACTAGCATTAGCATAAGCAAGAGGTTGAGAGATGAACAGGTCGATCTCTCTCTCCAACTCAAACATTAACATGGTTTCAGCTCGACTTATTTTAAGATGCTCATGTTTGTTAAGGAAAGGCATGGATGTCTCTCGTGGAACAAAGGGGTCTCTCCTTAACGCATGCATTCTAAGCATGTCAAACATGGCATCTGGGGGGGTCCCGTATATATATTCGAACAATGGGTGCGGTGTCGAACCAATGTCTGATCCATCACCCCTGTTCGTAGCATGCAGACTCAAGGAAACCACAGATTCGCACTCTTGCGTATACTCTGTGCTACTGGAAGGAAGAGACAAGCTACCTTTTCCCAAGTTAGGAAACGTAGACTCGCTTCGCATATCATCTTCTTCTCCTTCAGCAACGGTGTGGCTTCTTCCTCAAGTACGGGTTTAGTTGGGACTCCCGCATGAGCTCGCCTTCTCCCAAAGCGCCTTCGCTTTCTTCAACTCTTCGCGCGCCCGCGCTTCTTCTTCTTCTGCACAGCCAAAGAAGAACAACAAGTTTGAGAAGATGAAACGATTAGTTCTTCTTGGGGTATGGTAGAAGGCCGGGTGAGTCTTTCTTTTCACTCATTTGGCTTTGGAGAGCCCTTTCTTTTCTTCTCTCTTTCCTTTTCTCTCTCGCCCGCTCATATTCTAAGTACTCATCTTTGAGCCTTCTAATCTCTTGGGCGAGAGTCTCTTCTTTTGGATTTTGGTGAGGGTTGGGATTTGTGGTGTAGGTATGGGCTGCGCAAGTATTGGGCGGTGGGGTGCGCGGTCCAACCAAGGGGGTTTGTGGCGATGAGGGTCCTCGCCTCCTCTCCTGGAAGGAAGTTGGTTCGCCTGAGGGCGAAGACCCGTCGAGTGGAGTATGGTGGCGGAGCCTGACTGGGGTACTGGGTGCAGGGTGCATGGGGGCCCTCGCCTGGAGGTAGTATGGAGGGGGTGGCTCTTCTTGACAGAGTCCATATCGTCGCCACAGCAACCTCTTCAACTCACTCCAAGACTGGATGGGGGCTTCAGCGGACCGTTCTCTGTCAGAGAACTCTCGGCGACACCATTCCTTGGCCTCTCCTTTTAGGCGTCTTATGGCTTGGCTCAACATTTTTCACCACGAAGTGGGAGCACAGTGGTACTCCAACTTCTCCATCCAATGCCATAAGTCTTTTCCAAGCTGGTATCGCCCCATCGATAGATCAACCCCATAGAAATATTTATCTCGCCATGGGGTCTCCCGCACATTTAAACAATAAAATTAGTCCGCTCAAACTCCTCACGTGTTTGGGGTTCTCTCCCGCCGCGAAGGGGTCCGCCTTTCGCGAGGGGTCACACTCGGCTTTCTTTCTTTCCTCTTGCTTAGCTCTCAGAGCTTGCTCTTTCCAAGGCCAAAACCCGATAATGAATATCACACGATAACCAATAGCATGCAAAAATCTTTAAGTAAGAAGTACTAGTTACTTGAAGCAAGCTAGGTTAAAATGGAGGGGGTTTCGGCAACATGTATATATAAGAGGGTTAGAAATGAGGTTTTGGCGCACAAACACCTTTTGGCTTAATTTGAAATCGAAATTAGATCAAGGTCACTGTTCATATGAGTTGTGGAATGAACAGATATGAACATTCATATGAACACCAAGAACAATAAGAACACAGATCCGATTTCTTCTACGCTTTTTACAACCAAGCCTTATACACCACTTCTCTTCACTTTTCAACTACAACCTCACTCTTTTGAGCGTATAAATCTTGGCACGTTGCGGTTTTGAATAAAACTGAGATTTTGCGACTTTCGCAAAACCGCAACTGCTTTCTTTTCTTCTTCTTCTTCTTCTTTTTTTTTTTTTTGACTTTTTGATTTATGAAGTTGCTAACACAACAACAACTCCTAACACCGAATCAACACAACAGATAAACCGAAACGAAAAGCGGATATGGGAAGGGATACAGATAAGCGAACAGAGTATAACACGGTTTGAAAATAACGCAAAGATAAATCTTTCTTCAAGTAGAAATAAAAAGGGTTTAACCTTGAAGAAATCACAACAACTCCAGCAAGCGATCTGGCTCTGATACCACTTGATACGATCTCGGTACGCTTGACGCGAACCCACGAGATCGTACGGAAGCGCAGATCTAGCTCGGTGGAGTCGATTGAACAAAGAAGGATAGAGTAGGCCAAATACCACTCCCAACTACGAGGTTGGGCAATATCTGCGATAAGCCTGGGGGGATGGAAGATCTAGCACCTCTTAACTACGAGATTAAGCAATACTAGATATTAAACTTGATGATATTAATCTATCAAGGGGGATGGCGGAAAATAGCAGGGGGGGGTGAGAACCGGGCTTAAGGAATTGTCCTTCTTAAGCTTTACATATGTTCTGCCGGTTCTAGGAGTTTGTCTTTCCTTTTATAGGGAAGGAAAGGAACAGCCTCTTACAAAAGTCGCAGTCATGCCATAAAGTGAACACTACTTTTGCATGCATGTCCGATTTAAAAGATAAAAAGGTCAAAAGTTCGCTCCCAAGTGTCGGCGTATAAGGCGGGAGGGGCCGAATGGTCGGGAGTGGTTGGCCGACTGGATAAGCCGAGGTGGCTCGCTTTAGGGCTCTGCTGATGGGAGACCCGGCTCGGAAGGCCTCGCCTTTGTTGGCAAACTTTCTCAAAGGAGGCTTCGCCTAGTGGCCTCGCCTTTCCCTTTGAGACTTGCAACGAAGGCTCCGCCTTCGCTTGGAGGCTCCGCGAAGAATATCCCTTAGCGTCGAACCGGAAGTCTTCTTGTTGTGGACGTGGCCTTTACCAGAGACTGGCTGGGATGACGTCGCCAAGGGCTTTGCCTTCGCCAGAAGCTTCGCCAGAAGTACCGTCCGTATCTTAAAGACTTCTCGTGGACATTGTTGCATGAGGGCTTCGCAAAGGGGAGGGTTATGGAGATGGCTTCGCTGAAGGATTGGCCATCGCGTAACTCCCTTGTTGGGAAGCCTAGCCCTCGCCTCGGGGCTTCGCAGAATGGCTCCGCCCGGGGCTTCGCCGGTGTTCGGATGCCTTAGCATGATGCAGTTCATCCTTCGCCTTGAGACTTCACAGGACGGCTTTGCCAAAGTGGCTTGCCTTCGCTGGATGCCTGTTGCACGAAGCCTCTCCTACGCCTTGAGGCCTCTTTTAGGGTCCTCGCGTGAAGGCATTGCCCTTTCCATGTCCGGGGTTATTCCAGACCATCGGATTAGGCCGCCAGGCCTCTGAACCCACTCGCCAAGGGTTTGCTCCGAGCTTCACTCGATTGCCTCTTTGTGCAGGTCATCTTGTTGTTGCTTGGGGATCCCGTGATCACATCATTCCTCCTCTTAAAAAGATTCGTCCTCGAATCTTAAGGGAAGAAATTTTTCCTACAATTGAAAACAAGCACAACAAACTTTGGAGAGCATTAGAGGTTAGTAAACGAAACTTAACCGGAGGCGGGGGTCGCGGTGGCGATGCATATGTATGCATGAGCATGACAACTCCTATATGCATCGTGATCATGAACAAGTTTATAAAAATTCATGACATGCTTCCTAGAGTATTGTAGACATTTAACAAGAACTTTATACTCAAGGAAAGCATGCGGTCCAAAGACTTTAGACCTCTGCTCATGGAACTGGGGTGGGGGGTCAAGGGAAGCTTTACCTTCGCCAAGCACATGCATATGTGCTTCCCGAGACCAAGAAGAAGAAACTAAGCTAGTCGTAGAAAGAACTTGACTGCAACGCGCAGAGACTAGCATTAGCATAAGCAAGAGGTTGAGAGATGAACAGTCGCTCTCTCTCTCCACCTCAACCATTAACATGGTTTCAGCTCGATTTATTTTAAGATGCTCATGTTTGTTAAGGAAAGGCATGGATGTCTCTCGTGGAACAAAGGGGTCTTTCCTTAACGCATGCATTCTAAGCATGTCAAACATGGCATCTGGGGTCCCGTGTATATATTCGAACAATGGGTGCGGTGTCGAACCAATGTCTGATCCATCACCCCTGTTCGTAGCATGCAGACTCAAGGAAACCACAGATTCGCACTCTTGCGTATACTCTGTGCTACTGGAAGGAAGAGACAAGTTACCTTCTCCCAAGTTAGGATGACGTAGTCCTGCTTCGCATATCATCTTCTCCTTCAGCAACGGTGTGGCTTCTCCCTCAAGTACGGGTTGAGTTGGGACTCCCGCACGAGCTCTGCCTTCTTCCAAAGCGCCTTCGCTTTCTTCAACTCTTCGCGCGCCCGCGCTTCTTCTTCTTCTGCACAGCCAAAGAAGAACAACAAGTTTGAGAAGATGAAACGATTAGTTCTTCTTGGGGTATGGTAGAAGGCCGGGTGAGTCTTTCTTTTCACTCATTTGGCTTTGGAGAGCTCTTTCTTTTCTTCTCTCTTTCCTTTTCTCTCTCGCCCGCTCATATTCTAAGTACTCATCTTTGAGCCTTCTAATCTCTTGGGCGAGAGTCTCTTCTTTTGGATTTTGGTGAGGGTTGGGATTTGTGGTGTAGGTATGGGCTGCGCAAGTATTGGGCGGTGGGGTGCGCGGCCCAACCAAGGGGGTTTGTGGCGATGGGGGTCCTCGCCTCCTTTCCTGGAAGGAAGTTGGTTCGCCTGAGGGCGAAGACCCGTCGAGTGGAGTATGGTGGCGGAGCCTGACTGGGGTACTGGGTGCAGGGTGCATGGGGGCCCTCGCCTGGAGGTAGTATGGAGGGGGTGGCTCTTCTTGACAGAGTCCATATCGTCGCCACAGCAACCTCTTCAACTCACTCCAAGACTGGATGGGGGCTTCAGCGGACCGTTCTCTGTCAGAGAACTCTCGGCGACACCATTCCTTGGCCTCTCCTTTTAGGCGTCTTATGGCTTGGCTCAACATTTTTCACCACGAAGTGGGGAGCACCAGAAGTGGTACTCCAACTTCTCCATCCAATGCCATAAGTCTTTTCCAAGCTGGTATCGCCCCACTGATAGATCAACCCCATAGAAATATTTATCTCCCATGGGGTCTCCTGCACATTTAAACAATAAAATTAGTCCGCTCAAACTCCTCACGTGTTTGGGGTTCTCTCCTGCCGCGAAGGGGTCTGCCCTTTCGCGAGGGGTCACACTCGGCTTTCTTTCTTTCCTCTTGCTTAGCTCTCAGAGCTTGCTCTTTCCAAGGCCAAAACCCGATAATGAATATCACAAGATAACCAATAGCATGCAAAAATCTTTAAGTAAGAAGTACTAGTTACTTGAAGCAAGCTAGGTTAAAATGGAGGGGGGTTTCGGCAATGAGATATATATAAGAGGGTTAGAAATGAGGTTTTGGCGCACAAACACTTTTGGCTCAAATTTGAAATCGAAATTAGATCAAGGTCACTGTTCATATGAGTTGTGGAATGAACAGATATGAACATTCATATGAACACCAAGAACAATAAGAACACAGATCCGATTTCTTCTACGCTTTTACAACCAAGCCTTATACACCACTTCTCTTCACTTTTCAACTACAACCTCACTCTTTTGAGCGTATAAATCTTGGCACGTTGCGGTTTTGAATAAACTGAGATTTTGCGACTTTCGCAAAACCGCAACTGCTTTCTTTTCTTCTTCTTCTTCTTCTTCTTTTTTTTTTTTTTTGACTTTTTGATTTATGAAGTTGCTAACACAACAACAACTCCTAACACCGAATCAACACAACAGATAAACCGAAACGAAAAGCGGATATGGGAAGGGATACAGATAAGCGAACAGAGTATAACACGGTTTGAAAATAACGCAAAGATAAATCTTTCTTCAAGTAGAAATAAAAAGGGTTTAACCTTGAAGAAATCACAACAACTCCAGCAAGCGATCTGGCTCTGATACCACTTGATACGATCACGGGTACGCTTGACGCGAATCCACGAGATCGCATTTGGAAGCGCAGATCTAGCTCGGTGGAGTCGATTGAACAAAGATGGATAGAGACGGCCACAGTCACCTCCCAACTACGAGGTTGGGCAATATCTGCGATAAGCCTGGGGAGGATGGAAGATCTAGCACCTCTTAACTACGAGATTAAGCAATACTAGATATTAAACTTGATGATATTAATCTATCAAGGGGGATGGCGGAAAATAGCAGGGGGGGGTGAGAACCGGGCTTAAGGAATTGTCCTTCTTAAGCTTTACATATGTTCTGCCGGTTCTAGGAGTTTGTCTTTCCTTTTATAGGGAAGGAAAGGAACAGACTCTTACAAAAGTCGCAGGCATGCCATAAAGTGTACAGTACTTTTGCATGCATGTCCATTTAAAAGATAAAAAGGTCAAAAGTTCGCTCCCAAGTGTCGGCGTATAAGGCGGGAGGGGCCGAATGGTCGGGAGTGGTTGGCCGACTGGATAAGCTTTAGGGCTCTGCTGATGGGAGACCCGGCTCGGAAGGCCTCGCCTTTGTTGGCAAACTTTCTCAAAGGAGACTTCGCCTAGTGGCCTCGCCTTTCCCTTTGAGACTTGCGACGAAGGCTCCGCCCTCGCTTGGAGGCTCCGCAGAAGAATATCCCTTAGCGTCGAACTGGAAGTCTTCTTGTTGTGGACGTGGCCTTTACCAGAGATCGGCTGGGATGACGTCGCCCAAGGGCTTTGCCTTCGCCAGAAGCTTCGCCAGAAGTACCGTCCGTAACTTAAAGACTTCTCGTGGACATTGTTGCATGAGGGCTTCGCAAAGGGGAGGGTTATGGAGATGGCTTCTCCTGAAGGATTGGCCATCGCCAGAACTCCCTTGTTGGGGAAGCCTAGCCCTCGCCTCGGGGCTTCGCAGTAATGGCTCCGCCTGGGGGCTTCGCCAGTGTTCTGGATGCCTTAGCATGATGCAGTTCATCCTTCGCCTTGAGACTTCACAGGGACGGCTTTGCCAAAGTGGCTTGCCTTCGCCTGGATGCCTGTTTGCACAGAAGCCTCTCCTACGCCTTGAGGCCTCTTTTAGGGTCCTCGCGTGAAGGCATTGCCCTTTCCATGTCTGGGGTTATTCCAGACCATCGGATTAGGCCGCCAGGGCCTCTGAACCCACTCGCCAAGGGTTTGCTCCGAGCTTCACTCGACTGCCTCTTTGTCTGGGTCATCTTGTTGTTGCTTGGGGATCCCGTGATCACATCAATTTACATAGGGAGATTTGTGGTAGTATACTTTGATGACATACTAGTTTATTCTAAGAACCATGAGGAGCATGTTGAGCATCCGAGGCAAGTCCTTGATACGCTTAGGTTAGAAAAACTGTATGCCAAATTTGAAAAGTGTGTATTCGCATCCCAGGAAGTTAACTTTCTTGGATATGTAGTGGGTGCGAAGGGAGTCAAGGTAGACGAGAGTAAGATCAGTGCTATTCGGGACTGGCCTACTCCTAACTCCTTAACTGAGGTCAGGTCCTTCTTAGGACTTGCTAGTTTTTACAGAAGATTTGTTAAAGACTTCTCTTCCATTGCTGCCCCTTTGCACGAATTAACTAAGAAGAATGTCATCTTTGAATGGGGTCGCCCAAGAGGAATCTTTTCACGAATTGAAATCTCGTCGACAAATGCCCCTACTCACTTTGCCAAACTTCGACAAAGTGTTCGAGGTAGAGTGCGATGCAAGTGGCATAGGCATCGGTGCCGTCTTGCACCAAGAGGGCCGTCCCATCGCCTTTTTTAGCGAAAAGTTGAGTGGAGCCACCCTGAATTACTCCACGTATGACAAAGAGCTATACGCTCTTGTGAGATCCTTACAAACGTGGAGCCATTATCTACTGCCTAGAGAATTCGTAATCCATACGGATCACTTGTCTTTGAAGTACCTTCAAGGACAAGGAAATTTGAGCAAAAGGCATGTTAGGTGGGTAGAGTTCATTGAGTCTTTCTCCTATGTTATTAAGTATAAAAAGGCAAAGACAATGTCGTTGCTGATGCTCTATCCAGGAGATATGCATTACTCATGACTCTCGATACGAGGATTGTTGGCTTTGAAGGTTTAAAAGGAATGTATGAACATGACGTGGATTTTGGTGAAATATTTGCCAACTGTGTTAAAGGAAGCCAAAGAGGCTACTATGTTTTTGATGGTTTTCTGTTTAAGTTGAAAAGGTTGTGCGTTCCAAGAGGGTCAATGCGCGAAGTGATCATCAAGGAGGCACATGGAGGTGGTCTCATGGGACACTTCGGTGTCCAAAAGACGCTTGAGGCCGTGAAGGAGAACTTATTCTGGCCCGGCATGAAGAAGGATGTCACCAAAGCTTGCGCCAGATGTGTCACATGCCACCAAGCCAAGTTGACTCTCCAACCGAAAGGGAAGTACACTCCTCTTCCTACACCTTCTATTCCTTGGGTTGAAATAAGCATGGACTTTATAAGTGGTTTACCTAGGACAACGCATGGTCATGATGCTATATTTGTGATAGTTGATAGGTTCTCCAAAATGGCCCATTTCATCCCATGTCATAAAACTGAAGATGCATCCCATGTGGCGGAATTGTTCTTTAATAACATCGTTAAATACCATGGCCTCCCGCGATCCATTGTTAGCGATAGAGATTCGAGATTCCTAAGCCATTTCTGGCGAACCCTTTGGTCTAGGCTAGGCACCAGTCTGATGTACTCCACATCCAGTCACCCTCAAACAGATGGCCAAACCGAAGTGACTAATAGGACCCTCACCACTATCCTAAGCACCCTCCTTAGGAAAAATCAAAGGAATGGGAAAAATGCTTGCCCCATGTAGAGTTTGCGTATAACCGAGCCTACCATTCCTCTACATCCCATAGTCCTTTTGAGATTGTATATGGCTTCAATCCCTTAACCCCTTTGGACTTAATCGCATTAGACTACACCGGTCAAATGGACGTAGATGGGAAAGAAAAAGCCCGACGCATGAATGACTTGCATGCTAAGATTCACAAACAACTTGAGAAAATTAATGAGTCTTACGCAAGAAGAGTTAATAAGGGCAGAAAATTTAGGAGTTTTCAAGTCTGGGATTGGGTATGGTTACATTTAAGAAATGATCGATTTCCCCAGGCTAGGAAAAGCAAATTGGCACCAAGAGGCGATGGTCCCTTTCAAATCACTAAAAATAGGAGAAAATGCTTATGTACTTGACTTACCTTGCGATGGCTCTTATAATGTACATGCAACTTTTAACGTTTGTGATTTAGCTCCCTTTGAAGGACAAGCAGATTTTAAGAATCCGAGGACGGATACTTTTGAAGAAGGAGAGTATGATGAGGACGTCGCCCCAAAGGACCCTCAGGTTCCAGAAGACCCACAACCTCAAGCGCGCGACCCTCGGTCCGTTCCAAGGCCTTGGCGGACCCATGACCAGTCCCGGCTGAAACAAGTCCAAGCGAACCTTAATGCTTTCATGAGGCTCATGGCGCAGGGCGATCGAGAGGAGTCTCGGGAGAAGGCCTTACAACCGCCAACTCGGTATCGCTACCGACGAAGAGTGATGTGATCACGGGGGGGGGTAAGTGATCACGAGCGCGGATCTAGCTCGAAGGAGGCGGTTTCCAGCAAGAATGGAAACGAAACAGAGGAAGAACACAAAGGAAACAGAGTCGGCCAAGGGAACCTCCTCACTACGAGGTGAGGCAATGCCCTTGAAAATGCCTGGGGAAGGAAGCGGGACCTAGAACCTTTTGACTACGAGATCAAACAATGCTAGGTATTATATTGGATCCTCTTGCAATGGATCACTAATGGATTGGTGGAGCAAGATTTGAGACCCACGAAGAACAATATGCGTACTTCCGCAAATATGTGTTCTTACAAAATGAGTTCTGCCTAATACAATGGTTACAAGCTGCCTTATATAGAAGAAACGGTAAAGGAAAATAAAGAATGACTGGACAAGGGAACCAGCTTCCTGGTTCTATGGTAGGCGAAATGAGAGGTGGCAGCGGATGTGACATTGTAGGCTACCTGCTTTTGCGGCTCCCATTTCCCCATGAATTGCTTTCGGCGGGAAAAGGGAAGAAGAGGGCCTCTGTTCAAGTTGAAGGGTTCGCCGACTTGTGTAAGGAAGGCCTCTTCTGTTTGGCGATCACACAGGCTTCGCTCGTTTGAAATGAGGCACAGGGTATTCGCCAACGACCATTGTGGTCGCCGAGAGCAATGGCTTCGCCATTGAGGCTTGGCAACGCCAAAGGCCAAGGGTTCGCCAATGGGGCATGGGTGCGCCAAGAACATAGCGACCACGAACTTGCCTTGGGGCCTCGCCGGTGCCCAGAATGCCGCTTCTTCTTCGCCCGTGCCCTCGCCAAGGTCCCTTTAGACCCTCTGGAAGAAAGGTCGCGCCTTAGCACAAAAATGGGGCTGATGTCCACATCATACCCTCCCTCTTCAGAAGAATCCGTCCTCGGATTCATAAGGAAATTGTCCCTACAAATCTTAAGACACCACAACAAACTTGAAGAGATATCAAGGGTCAGTGAACTAAAATCAAGTGGGTGTGCCCACATCAAAAATTGGATTCTAAGGATCCTACAATGCATCATGATCAGGAACCAAAGCCTAGATAGATGCATGAGACACTTCCAATCACTTAGACAAAGGGGCATTATGTGGGGGTGCCCGCGGCTTATTACATACATGGCTAGGTGATGCGCATTCTTATACTCAAAACATAGGGTACCTAGCTCATGGGTAGCAAACAAGGAGACACTAAGTTGGGGCAAGATGAACAATCCGCTCTTTCTTGCTCCGGTGCCATGAAAGCACACAAGTGCCTTATGCCAAAAGCCTTCTTGTTGGCCGAAAATAAATTTAACCGAACAGCTTGCAATTTCTACATGCATGCTCTTTCAAATAAATTATTCCTACATGTGCCGGGGTCATGTACAAGTCTTACCCTAGCAAGTTTCCCTATCCCTTCGCAACATGTTCAACCCATTAATTTTCTTGGCATAGGCCGGGATGGGGTCATTCAATTCAGCGCATGGTATGATCATGGTTTCATCAATATTCATATAAAAAATGTATGAGTGCTTCCTAGCTAAAGTAGGCATGCACATGACAGTTTTAGCATAAATCATTTCATGGTCACGAAATTGCAAAGTCTCATCACTAGGAGGAAATGGTATGTTACCTCTCCCCAAGTTAGGGGAGGGAGGCTCCTGCTCCGACACCGAGGCATCTTCTGCCTCTTGTAAACAACCCAAAGTTTCTTTATCATCGATTCCTGGAATAATCAAAGAAGAACAACATTCATTAAAAGATTTAGGCGTTAGCCCTCCATTGATCTCGGTTGAAAGCTTGGGTGTTTCACTCTCTGGGTTTTGAAGAGCCTTTTCTTTCTTTTCTCTTTCTCTCTTTTTCTCTCACTCTCACACCATTCCTTCATAAGATCTCCCACTTGTGAGACTTCCTTTCTTATCTCCTTTAAATCTTTTCCCATCTCCTCGAAATCTGCTCTAATTTCTTGAGTGAGATTTCTCAAAGAGATTGGTTCACAAGGAGGGTTCGGCACGCTTTTGGAGAAGGGGGTGAGCAGGCTCTTGAAGGTGGGGCAGTCCCTTCGGGTGTGATAGTGGGGTCGGATGTGGGACACCGAAATGAGCTATGAGTGGTGGGGGTCGCGATCGTGGGTAGGGGCGGGGGCCAAGTGGGCGATGGGGTTTGGGTGCCATACCGCCGCCTCATCACGCTTTTCAAGCGGTCCCAAGAGGGTATGAACTCTAACCTCGATCACTTCTCTTTGTGGCGTATTCACACCACCAATACCAGGCTTCGCCTCTTAGCAGCTCGAGCGCTATGTCAAGCTTTTCAAGTTCGTGAACACCTCTCTTAGCAAAGAATGCCTCAAGATGGTGTTCCCATGATTCAAACCCGAAAAGGTCATCATCCCCTCGAAACTTAAGGGTTCGCGCCATTGTATACCTACACACTTAGACAATAATGTCAGTACCACTCATTTCCTCACGTGTATGGTTGGCCTCTCGTTTGTGTTTAGGGACACAACGGTTCTTTCAAGCCTCAAAACTTACCACCAATCTCGATTAAGATCAAATGCGAACATGCAAAGAATATCCAATGAAATCTTAGCAATATCCGAAATAAATAAAGCGCAAAGTTCTAGTTACTTGAAACTAGCTTTGAGAGTTTAGGGTGAGATGGGGGTTGAAAGAAGTAAGGTATGTATGAGAGAAGGCTCTTTTATCCACACAAACACTTTTGTTCAAGTTCCTCAAATATTTTCGGATCAAATCACTGTTCGGATGTGTTTTGATATGAACACTCAAGAACACTCAAGAACACTCAAACTTTTCTTTCTTCAAATGTTCTTTTTGTGCACAACCACAACAACTTTTCTTCTCTTTTCAACTTCCAATCCGAAAATGTTTCTTTCTTTACTCAACTTCAATAAACAACATCCCAATATGAGCTTTGCTCGAATCACATGAACCACACACAAATATGAATATTTCCGGTTTCTCTTGAATAACAACAAAACGTTTTTCTTCAAGTGTAAGAAAGAAGGCAATGGTTTTACTTGAAGAAAACAAACAACTGATACGGTACCTCCAGCAAGCACTTTGGCTCTGATACCAACTGATGTGATCACGGGGGGTAAGTGATCACGAGCTCGGATCTAGCTCGAAGGAGGCGGTTTCCAGCAAGAATGGAAACGAAACAGAGGAAGAACACAAAGGAAACAGAGTCGGCCAAGGGAACCTCCTCACTACGAGGTGAGGCAATGCCCTTGAAAATGCCTGGGGAAGGAAAATGGGACCTAGAACCTTTTGACTACGAGATCAAACAATGCTAGGTATTATATTGGATCCTCTTGCAATGGATCACTAATGGATTGGTGGAGCAAGATTTGAGACCCACGAAGAACAATATGCGTACTTCCGCAAATATGTGTTCTTACAAAATGAGTTCTGCCTAATACTTAGGTTACAGCTTCCTTTTATAGAAGGAAAAGAAAGAAGGAAAGAATAAAGAATGACTGGACAAGGGAACCAGCTTCCTGGTTCTATGGTAGGCGAAATGAGAGGTGGCAGCGGATGTGACATTGTAGGCTACCTGCTTTTGCGGCTCCCATTTCCCCATGAATTGCTTTCGGCGGGAAAAGGGAAGAAGAGGGCCTCTGCACAAGTTGAAGGGTTCGCGACTTGTGTAAGGAAGGCCTCTTCGCTTGGCGAACACCCGGGCTTCGCTTGTTTCGAAATGAGGCACGGGGTCTTCGCCAACGACCATGGGGGTCGCAAAGAGCCATGGCTTCGCAAATGGCCTGAGTTCGTCCAAAAGGGCCATAGGTTCGCCAGTGGTCAATGGGCTCGCCGATAGCCACGGGTTGGGCCTCGCCAAAGGCCAAGGGTTCGCCAATGGGGTATGGGTGCGCCAAGAACATAGCGAGCCACGAACTTGCCTTGGGGCCTCGCCGGTGCCGAATGCCGCTTCTTCCTCGCCCGTGCCTTCGCCAAGGGCCCTTTAGACCTTCTGGATGAAGGGTCGCGCCTTGTCTCAAAAATGGGGCTGATGTCCACATCACCCTTGGAGTCTTAAGCATAAGCGTTCTTGAAGAAGGGAGCAGCCCAGTCTTAAGCGCGCGAACACTTGGCGAAGGAGAAGGCCTCAGCCAAGGGCAACTCCGCGAGGGCACCCGGCGGAGGCATTCTAGCGAAGGCTCCTAGCGAAGGCCTTTCGCGTAATCTCCAGCTTCACCGGTTGACCGACCAAACTCGACACAAGGTGTCTTTTCTCCGCCGATACTTGGAAAGACAAACAACCACTTTTAGGCTAGCCTTACCTTTTTACCTTTTTAGAAGCTTTTCACTCTGTAAGCGTGCAAAAGTACTTTGTACTTTCGCACGCATGCACATTCGAAATACTCCTTTTACTTCTTCCATTTCACTTCACTATATAAGCTAAGTGGCGGTCACCATTGTAACCTAGAACATATTATTGAATTTAAGCAATTGGTGAAACGCTCCCGGGAGTCATCGGCTTTTGTGTTCTCCACTCTTGCATTTCCATTTCCCTAGTGATCCGGGCAAGAGGATCCAAGCATAATATCTAGTATTGCTTGACCTTGTAGTCAAGAGGTGCTAGATCCCATCTCACTTCCCGCATTTTCTTGGGCTTTGCCTCTCCTCGTAGTGAGGAGGTTCCCTTGGCCGAATCTGTTTCCTTCGTGTTCTTCCTCTGTTCTTCGTTTCCATTCTTGCTGGAAACCGCCTCCAACGAGCTAGATCCGAGCTCGTGATCACTTACCCCCCCGTGATCACATCACACATCCTCTTGGGCAGACCCTGGCAATATGACAAGGAGGCCATACATTATGGCAAAGCCAACAAATATGCCCTCACTCACCTCAGTAAACCATACACCCTGCTTCCCCTCACCCCAACTCAAGCCCATCAGGATCAAATCCATCTAGCTAGTAAGTCTGAGAGAAAAAGAAAGGGGGAGGGCAGAGAGCGGAGAGAAAATGGTGAGAAGGTTCAAGGAACCTTGAGTGAACGGAAAGGGTGTGCATTAATGGGAAACACCCCGAGAGAGCCCACGAGAAAACAAGAGTGCCTTCCTCCCATGGCCAAAGAGAGGGATTTTAAAAGAGCGTTCCTTGGAAACAGGATCTGCTTTCTCCTGATTCCCACTCACTGCATGCTAACACTTGACAATGTGTCTTCTCTTCCTTTCTATGTGCAGAAGGTCCTGAAGGAATTCGGCGAAGTATTTGATGAGCCGCGAACCCTTCCTCCATATCGCGGCATAGAGCATCAAATCGACTTACTTCCAGGGGCGCCTTTGCCCAACAAGGCCGCCTATCGGACCAATCCCCAAGAATCCAAAGAGATCCAATCGCAAGTGCAAGAGCTGCTTGGACAAGGGGTTCATCCACGAAAGTCCTGTCGCCATGCGCGGTCCGGTCATACTCGTGCCAAAGAATGATGGCACTTGGCGCATGTGCATGGACTGTCGCCCCATCAACTCTATCATCAGTAAAGTATCACCACCCTATACCTAGACTTGATGACATGTTAGACGAATTGAGTGGTGCTTGTGTGTTTTCAAAAATTGACCTTAGAAGTGGTTATCACCAAATTCGGATGAAGGAAGGTGATGAATGGAAAACTGCTTTCAAAACCGAGATTGGTTTGTATGAGTGGAATGTTATACCCTTCGGGTTATCTAACGCACCAAGTACTTTCATGCGTCTAATGAATCATGTTTTGAGGCATTTCATTGGGAGATTTGTGGTAGTATACTTTGATGACATACTAGTTTATTCTAAGAACCATGAGGAGCATGTTGAGCATCTGAGGCAAGTCCTTGATACGCTTAGGTTAGAAAAACTGTATGCCAAATTTGAAAAGTGTGTTTTCGGATCCCAGGAAGTTAACTTCCTTGGATATGTAGTGGGTGCGAAGGGAGTCAAGGTAGACGAGAGTAAGATCAGTGCTATTCGGGACTGGCCTACTCCTAACTCCTTAACTGAGGTCAGGTCCTTCCTAGGACTTGCTAGTTTTTACAGAAGATTTGTTAAAGACTTCTCTTCCATTGCTGCCCCTTTGCACGAACTGGCTAAGAAGAATGTCATCTTTGAATGGGGTCGATCGCAAGAAAAATCTTTTCACGAATTGAAATCTCGTCTGACAAATGCCCCTCTACTCACTTTGCCAAACTTCGACAAAGTGTTCGAGGTAGAGTGCGATGCCAGTGGCATAGGCATCGGCGCGGTCTTGCATCAAGGAGGCCGTCCCATCGCCTTTTTTAGTGAAAAGTTGAGTGGAGCCACCCTGAATTACTCCACGTATGACAAAGAGCTATACGCTCTTGTGAGATCCTTACAAACGTGGAGCCATTATCTTCTGCCTAGAGAATTTGTGATCCATACGGATCACTTGTCCTTGAAGGTACTTCAAGGACAAGGAAATTTGAGCAAAAGGCATGTTAGGTGGGTAGAGTTCATTGAGTCTTTCTCCTATGTTATTAAGTATAAAAAGGGCAAAGACAATGTCGTTGCTGATGCTCTATCCAGGAGATATGCATTACTCATGACTCTCGATACGAGGATTGTTGGCTTTGAAGGTTTAAAAGGAATGTATGAACATGACGTGGATTTTGGTGAAATATTTGCCAACTGTGTTAAAGGAAGCCAAAGAGGCTACTATGTTTTTGATGGTTTTCTGTTTAAGTTGAAAAGGTTGTGCGTTCCCAGGGAGTCAATGCGCGAAGTGATCATCAAGGAGGCACATGGAGGTGGTCTCATGGGACACTTCGGTGTCCAAAAGACGCTTGAGGCCGTTAAGGAGAACTTCTTCTGGCCCGGCATGAAGAAGGACGTCACCAAAGCTTGCGCCAGAAGTGTCACATGCCACCAAGCCAAGATGACTCTCCAACCGAAAGGGAAGTACACCCTCTTCCTACACCTTCTATTCCTTGGGTTGAAATAAGCATGGACTTTATAAGTGGTTTACCTAGGACAACGCATGGTCATGATGCTATATTTGTAGTAGTTGATAGGTTCTCCAAAATGGCCCATTTCATCCCATGTCATAAAACTGAAGATGCATCCCATGTGGCGGAATTGTTCTTTAATAACATCGTTAAACACCATGGCCTCCCGCGATCCATTGTTAGCGATAGAGATTCGAGATTCCTAAGCCATTTCTGGCGAACCCTTTGGTCTAGGCTAGGCACCAGTCTGATGTACTCCACATCCAGTCACCCTCAAACAGACGGCCAAACCGAAGTGACTAATAGGACTCTCACCACCATCCTGCGCACCCTCCTTAGGAAAAATCTGAAAGAATGGGACAAATGCTTGCCTCATGTAGAGTTTGCGTATAACCGAGCCTACCATTCCTCTACATCCCATAGTCCTTTTGAGATTGTATATGGCTTCAATCCTTTAACCCCTTTGGACTTAATCGCATTAGACTACACTGAACAGGTGGACGTAGATGGGAAAGAAAAAGCCCGACGCATGAAGGACTTGCATGATAAGATTCACAAACAACTTGAGAAAATTAATGAGTCTTACGCAAGCAGAGTTAATAAGGGCAGAAAATTTAGGAGTTTTCAAGTCGGGGATTGGGTATGGTTACATTTAAGAAAAGATCGATTTCCCCAGGCTAGGAAAAGCAAACTGGCGCCAAGAGGCGATGGTCCCTTTCAAATCACAAAAAAAAGGAGAAAATGCTTATGTACTTGACTTACCTTGCGATGGCTCTTATAATGTACATGCAACTTTTAACGCTTGTGATTTAGCTCCCTTTGAAGGACAAGCAGATTTTAAGAATCCGCGGCCGGATTCTTTTGAAGAAGGAGAGTATGATGAGGACATCGCCCCAAAGGACCCTCCGGTTCCAGAAGACCCACAACCTCAATCGCGCGCGACCCCAGGTCCGTTCCAAGGCCTTGGCGGACCCATGACCAGGTCCCGGCTGAAACAAATCCAAGCAAACCTAAATGCTTTCATGAGGCTCATGGCGCAGGACGATCGAGAGGAGTCTCGGGAAAAGGCCTTACAATTTCGCCAACTCGGTATCGCGCTGGACGAATAGTGTGCGAAGCCCCTTGGAGTCTTAAGCATAAGCGTTCTTGAAGAAGGAGCAGCCCAGCCTTAAGCGCGCGAACACTTGGCGAAGGAGAAGGCCTCGGCCAAGGGCAACTCCGCGAAGGCGCCGGCGAAGGCATTCTAGCGAAGCTCCTAGCGAAGGCCTTCGCGTAACCTCCGAGACACCGGCTTCGCCGCCGATACTTGACCGACCAAACCTGACACAAGGTGTCCTTTCTCCGCCGATACTTGGAAAGACAAACAACCACTTTACACAAAGGACATCGGCTTTTGTGTTCTCCACTCTTGCATTTCCATTTCCCTAGTGATCCAGGCAAGAGGATCCAAGCATAATATCTAGTATTGCTTGACCTTGTAGTCAAGAGGTGCTAGATCCCATCTCACTTCCCAGGCATTTTCAAGGGCATTGCCTCACCTCGTAGTGAGGAGGTTCCCTTGGCCGATTCTGTTTCCTTCGTGTTCTTCCTCTGTTCTTCGTTTCCATTCATGCTGGAAACTTCCTCCTTCAAGCTAGATCCGAGCGCGTGATCACTTACCCCCCCCGTGATCACATCGGACCCCCATGGTCGTTGGCGAAGACCCCGTGCCTCATTTCCAAACAAGCGAAGCCTGTGTGTTCGCCAAGCGTAAGAGGCTTCCATACACAAGTCGGCGAACCCTTCAACTTGTGCAGAGGCCCTCTTCTTCTCCTTTTCCCGCCAAAAGCAATTCCTAGGAAATTGGGAGCCGCAAAGCGGGTAGCCTACAATGTCACATCATCTGCCACCTCTCATTTCGCCTACCATGGATCCAGGAAGTTGTTCCCTTGTCAAGACATCCTTTATTATTTACCTCTTTCTTTCTCCTTCTATAAAAGGAGGCTGTAACCTAAGTATTAGGCAGAACTCATATATTGTAAGAACACATATCCGCCGCGAATCGGCCATATTGTTCTTCTTGGGTCTCAAATCTTGCTCCACCAATCCATTAGTGATCCATTGCAAGAGGATCCAATATAATACCTAGCATTGTTTGATCTCGTAGTCAAAAGGTTCTAGGTCCCATTTTCCTTTCCTGCATTTTCAAGGGCATTGCCTCACCTCGTTGTGCGGAGGTTCCCTTGGCCGACTTGTGTTTCCTTGTTTCTTCCTCTGTTTTCGTTTCCATTCTTGCTGGAAACCACCTCCATCGAGCTAGATCCGAGCGCGTGATCACTTACCCCCTCTGTGATCACATCAGTTGGTATCAGAGCCAAAGCACTTGCTGGAGGTATCGTATCGTATCGCTTGTTTTCTTCAAGTCAAAACCTTTGCTGTTCTTTCAAAACTTGAAGAAAAGTTTCGGTTAATGATCTCTTGAGAGAAACCGAATATTTGTTATCCTTTGTTTATAGTTCTTAAAGGTTCTTAAATCTGTGAGTTATTTCGGATTTGAAAGAGAAAAGAGTTTCCCTGTGTGCAAAAGAACAAGAGTTTACAGAAAAAGAAATGTTCAAACCAGTTCATAATTTCTGGGAAAAGTTCTAAGTGTTCTTGAAGAGTTCATCCGAAACTCAAAGTAAACAGTACTCACAGATCGAAAATAATTTCGAAAACCTGAACTTTGTGTTTGTGAAAGGCTTTTCTATCTCACTCCCAACTTCTTTCAACCACCGACCAACCTCAAGACCCTAGTTCCAAGTAACTAGAAGTTTGTGCTATACTTGATTCGGATATTGCTAAGATTTCATTGGAAACTCCTTGTGTGTTTGCATTTGATCTTAATCGAGATTGGTGGTAAGTTTTGAGGCTTGAAAGAACCGTTGTGTTCTAAACACGAGAGAGAAGTGGTACTGAGTGTGTCCCTAAACACAAACGAGAGGCCAACCATACACGTGAGGAAATGAGTGGTACTGACATTATTGTCTAAGTGTGTAGGTATACAATGGCGCGAACCCTTAAGTTTCGAGGGATGATGACCTTTTCGGGTTTGAATCATGGGAATACCATCTTGAGGCATTCTTTGCTAAAAGAGGTGTTCACGAACTTGAAAAGCTTGACATAGCGCTCGAGCTGCTAAGAGGCGAAGCATGGTATTGGTGGAGTGACTACGCCACCAACAGAAGCGACCGAGGGTTAGAGATCATGCCCTCTTGGGACCGCTTGAAAAGTGTGATGAGGCGGCGGTATGGCACCCAAACCCCTATCGCACACTTGGCCCCAAACCCTACCTACAGAATGAGACCCCACACCACTCATAGCTCATTTCGGCGCCCCACATCCTACCCCACTCGAATACCCGAAAGGACTGCCACTCCTTCAAGAGCCTACTCACCCCCGATGTGATCACGGCCACGCTCCGAACCCACCTGAAGTGGTTACAGAGGAGTGAACGGTCACGAGCTCGGATCTAGCTCGAAGGAGGCGGTTTCCAGCAAGAATGGAAACGAAACAGAGGAAGAACACAAAGGAAACAAAGTCGGCCAAGGGAACCTCCTCACTACGAGGTGAGGCAATGCCCTTGAAAATGCCTGGGAAAAAGGAAATGGAACCTAGAACCTTTTGATTACTAGATCAAACAATGCTAGGTATTATATTGGATCCTCTTGCATGGATCACTAAAGGATTGATGGAGCAAGATTTGAGACCCCAAGAAGAACAAACCGTGTTCTTACAATATATGAATTCTCTCAATATATGGGTTCTACCTTTACAATGGTTACAAGCTTCCTTATATAGAAGGAAAAGAAAGAAGGAAAATAAAGAATGATTTTACAAGGGAACCATCTTCCTCGAAATATGGTAGGCGAAATGAGGGGTGGCAGGTGATTTGACATTGTAGGCTACTGACTTCTGCTTTAGCGGCTCCCAATTTCCCAGGATTTGTAGTTGGCGGGAAATGGGAAGAAGAGGGCCTCTGCACAAGTTGAAGGGTTCGCCTGATTTGTGTATGGAAACCTCTTCTGCGTGGCGAACACCTGGGCCTCACTTGTACTGGGAAGTTTGATGCAGGGTGTTCTTCAATAAGGCAGGGTTTTGCGGAGAGGCCATGGGCTCTCAAAAAGGACCTTGGGTTTTGCCAATGGGATATGGCTTCGCCAAAGACCGAGGGTTCGCCTTAAGGGGCTTCGCGAGCATGGCCTTGCCTTGGCATTTGGTCTGAGCTTTGGGAAGGTGTTCAGGGTCCTCTCCTGGAGATCCGGCAAGTGTGACTTTGCCGTGGAGGCTCCTTTTGGTTGGCGAATACCTGGGCTTCGCTTGCTTCTGGAAATGAGGTGCAGGGCCTTCGTCAATGACCACGGGGTCGGAGAGAGCCATGGATTCGCAAATGACCTTGAGTTCGCCCAAGAGGGCCACGAGTTCGCCAGTGGTCAATGGACTGCCGGTGACCACGGACTCGATGGACTCGCCAAAGGCCAAGAGTCCGCCAAAGGGACATGGGTGCACCACGCGCCTTGCGAGTACGGTCTTGTCTTAGGGCCTCGCCAGTGCCCTGAATGTGGCTTCCTCCTCTTCTGAGCCTTTGCCAAGGGCCCTTTAGACCCTCCAAGAAAGAAAGGTTACGCCTTATCACAAAAATGGGGCTGATGTCCACATCACCCCCTTCTCCAAGTGCGAGCCTGAATCCTCCTTGTGAACCAATCCCTTTGAGAAATCTCACTCGAGAAATTAGAACAGACTTCGAGGAGCTGGGAAAAGGTTTAAAGGAAATAAGAGATGAAGTCTCACAAATGGAAGGCCTTATGAAAGAATGGTGTGAGAGTGAGAAACAGAGAAAAGAGAGAAAAGAAAGAAAAGAGCTCTTCCGAGCCAAAAATGAAGAGAGTGGAACACCCAAGCTTTCAACCAAGATCAATGAAGGACTAACGCTTAAATCTTCTAATGATTGTTGTTCTTCTTTGAATATGCCAGGAAATGATGACAAAGAAACTTTGGGGTGTTTACAAGAGGAAGAAGACGCCTCGGTGTCGGAGCAGGAGCCTCCCTCCCCTAACTTGGGGAGAGGTAACATACCATTTCCTCCCAGTGATGAAACTTTGCAATTTTGTGACCATGAAATGATTTATGCTAAAACTATCATGTGCATGCCTACTTTAGCTAGGAAGCACTCATACATTTTTGATGTGAATATTGATGGAACCATGGTCATGCGCTGCGCTAAAATGGATGAACCCACCCGAGTCTATATGATGAACATGAAGGGGTTCTGCATGTTGCGAACGATAGGAAAACTTGCTAGGGTAAGGTTCATACATGACCCCGGCACATGTAAAAATAAATTGTTTGGAAAAGAGCATGCCATGAATTCTAGTTTTGGAAATCATGTCGAAATTGCATGCTATCTTGTTAAATTTATTTTCGCCAACAAGAAAGCTTTAGGCATAGGGCACGTGTGTGCTTTCATGGCACAGAGCAAGAAAGAGCGGATTGTTCATCTTGCCCCAACTTGGTGCTTCCTTGTTTGCTATCCATGAGCTAGGTACCATATGTTCCGAGTATAAAAATGCCCATCACCTAGCCATGTATGTAGCCAGCCGAGGACACCCCCACATTGTGCCCCTTTTCCTAAATAGTTGGAATTGTATTGTAAATACATTCAGGTTTTTGTCATTGAACATAATACATATTAGAGTCTTTACAATCCCATTTTTGATGTGGGTACATCTGCATGACTTTGGTCCACTAACCCTTAACGCCTCTTCCAGTTTGTTGTGGTGTCTTAAGATTTGTAGAGACAATTTCCTTATGAATCCGAGGACGGATTCTTCTGAAGAGGGAGGGTATGATGTGGACATCAGCCCCATTTTTGTGACAAGGCGCGACCTTTCTTCCAGAGGGTCTAAAGGGCCCTTGGCGAAGGCTCGGATGAGGAGAAAGCCACACTCTGGGCACCGGCGAGGCCCCAAGGCAAGTCCGTGGTCGCAATGTTCTTGGCGCACCCATGCCCCATTGGCGAACCCTTGGCCTTTGGCGAGGCCAAGCCTCAACGGCGAACCCGTGGCTATTGGCGAGCCCATTGACTCTGGCGAACCCATGGTCCTTTTGGGCGAACTCAAGGCCATTTGCGAAGCCAAGACTCTTTGCGACCCCCATGGTCGTTGGCGAAGACCCTGTGCCTCATTTCCAGAAACAAGCGAAGCCCAGATGTTCGCCAAGCAGAAGAGGCTTCCATACACAAGTCAGGCGAACCCTTCAACTTGTGCAGAGGCCCTCTTCTTCTCCTTTTCCCGCCAAATGCAATTCCTGGGGAATTGGGAGCCGCAAAAGCAAGTAGCCTACCCTGTCACCTCGCCTGCCACCTCTCATTTCGCCTACCATAGATCCAGGAAGCTGGTTCCCTTGTCAAGACATTCATTATTATTTACTTCTTTCTTTCTCCTTCTATAAAAGGAAGTCAGTAACCTAAGTATTAGATAGAACTCATATATTGTAAGAACACATATCCGCCGCGAATCGGCCATATTGTTCTTCTTGGGTCTCAAATCTTGCTCCACCAATCCATTAGTGATCCATTGCAAGAGGATCCAATATAATACCTAGCATTGTTTGATCTCGTAGTCAAAAGGTTCTAGAAGGGCATTGCCTCACCTCGTAATGAGGAGGTTCCCTTGGCCGACTTTGTTTCCTTCGTGTTCTTCCTCTGTTTTCAAGTTTCCGCTCACTTCTTGCTGGAAACCGCCTCCATCGAGCTAGATCCGAGGTGTCCAAACGTCGTGATCATCAATGCCTCACTTTTAAGGAGTTAGCCGTTGTTGAGGAGGTAAGAGACGTTGGAATTTAATGGTGGAGCCGTTGGAGCTTTATTGGAGGCTTTATGGAGCATTTGGAGACATAATGAGGTGTTTTAAAGGCTTGTTTTGCCTTAAACTCATTCTATCCGAATTCTTTTATTTTCCTAGGATATTTTTACATCATAATAGCCTAGAATAAGTGTGTTTTATGGTTATATACGTTGAGCATTTAGTATTAGCTTTATTTCCTTCATTATGACATTTAAGTAGAGGAATTGTGTAGTTAATTGCCTAGTTAAGTGTCTAGTCATTGTAAGCAGCCCCTTAGTCCTATAAAAGGACGCTTGCATGAAATTTGTAGAACACATATCATACATTTCAGAAGAAAAACGTTTTCCAACTTTGAGAGTGATTCTCTTGTTGATCTATCTTCACTTTCCACTCAACTCTTGTCCAAGTTTCTTGAGCAAGTTTAGTGAAATCCAAGATTGTCTTCTCACTTGAAGAAGAAGGTGTTGGATCCATCTACATCCTCCATTTTGGCAACAAAGGCTTGCTTTGTCTTGAACTTTCAAAGTATCAAGAAGGAGGAGTCGCCAAGGCAAAACACCATCTTTGCTTGAACAAAGATTCAAGAGGAGTTGGCGGCCATATCTATCAATTTCAAGCTTCCGCAATCTGATTTTCTTCATTTCCATCAAGTGTTCATCCTTTGTTGAGCTAGATCAAGTGTGAGGTGTTTTCGGCCTTAAGGAAACACATCACATGACCAGGTCCCGGCTGAAACAAGTCCAAGCGAACCTTAATGCTTTCATGAGGCTCATGGCGCAGGACGATCGAGAGGAGTCTCGGGAGAAGGCCTTACAACTTCGCCAACTCGGTATCGCGCTGGACGAAGAGTGTGCGAAGCCCCTTGGAGTCTTAAGCATAAGCGTTCTTGAAGAAGGGAGCAGCCCAGTCTTAAGCGCGCGAACACTTGGCGAAGGAGAAGGCCTCACCAAGGGCAACTCCGCAAGGCGCCCGGTGGAGGCATTCTAGCGAAAGCTCCTAGCGAAGGCCTTCCGCGTAACCTCCAGACTTAGCCAGTTGACCGACCAAACCCGACACAAGGTGTCCTTTCTCTGCCGATACTTGGGAAGACAAATAACCACTTTACACAAAGGACATCTGAACACTTTTAGACTAGCCTTACCTTTTTACCTTTTTGGAAGCTTTTCGCTCTGTAAGCGTGCAAAAGTACTTTATACAATCTGCACGCATGCACATTCGAAATACTCCTTTTACTTCTTCCATTTCACTACACTATATAATCTGAGAGGCAGTCACAATTGTAACCTAGAACATATTATTGAATTTAAACAATTCGGTGAAACACTCCCTGGGAGTCATCGGCTTTGTGTTCTCCACTCTTGCATTTCCATTTCCCTAGTGATCCAGGCAAGAGGATCCAAGCATAATATCTAGTATTGCTTGACCTTGTAGTCAAGAGGTGCTAGATCCCATCTCACTTCCCAGGCATTTTCAAGGGCATTGCCTCACCTCGTAGTGAGGAGGTTCCCTTGGTGATGTGGACATCAGCCCCATTTTTGTGACAAGGCGCGACTCTTCATCCAGGAGGTCTAAAGGGCCCTTGGCGAAGGCACGGGCGAAGAAGAAGCAGCATTCTAGGCACCGGCGAAGCCCCAAGGCGAGTCGCGCCGCCAGATCTTGGCGAACCCATGCCCTATTGGCGAACCCTTGGCCTTTGGCGAAGTCAAGGCCATTTGCGAGGCCATGGCTCTTTGCGACCCCCATGGTCGTTGGCGAAGACCTCGCGCCTCATTTCCGAAACAAGCGAAGCCTGTGTTCGCCAAACAAGAGGCTTCCATATAAAAGACAGACTAACCCTTCAACTTGTGCAGAGGCCCTCTTCTTTCCTTGTCCCGCCGAAAGCAATTCATGGGGAAATGTGAGCCGCAAAAGCAGGTAGCCTACAATGTCACATCCGCTTCCACCTCTCAATTCGCCTACCATAGATCCAGAAGCTGTTCCCTTGTCAAGACGTCCTTTATTATTTACTTCTTTCTTTCTCCTTCTATAAAAGGAGGTTGTAACCTAAGTATTAGGTAGAACTCATTTTGTAAGAACACATATTTGCGGAAGTACGCATATTGTTCTTCGTGGGTCTCAAATCTTGCTCCACCAATCCATTAGTGATCCATTGCAAGAGGATCCAATATAATACCTAGCATTGTTTGATCTCGTAGTCAAAAGGTTCTAGGTCCCATTTTCCTTCCCTGCATTTTCAAGGGCATTGCCTCACCTCGTAGTGAGGAGGTTCCCTTGGCCGACTCTGTTTCCTTTGTGTTCTTCCTCTGTTTCGTTTCCATTCTTGCTGGAAACCACCTCCTTCAAGCTAGATCCGAGCGCGTGATCACGTACCCCCACCGTGATCACATCAGTTGGTATCAGAGCCAAAGCGCTTGTCGGAGGTATCTTACCGTATCAGTTGTTTACTTTCTTCAAGTTAAAACCTTTGCTGTTCTTTTCAAAAACTTGAAGAAAAGTTATCGGTTAATGATCTCTTGAGAGAAACCGAATATTTGTTACCCTTGTTTAAAGTTCTTAAAGGTTCATAAAATCATGAGTTATTTCGGATTTGAAAAAGAAAAGAGATTCCCTGTGTGCAAAAGAACAAAAGTTTACGTAAAAGAAATATTCAGATCAGTTCATAATTTCGGGAAAAGTTCTAAGTGTTCTTGAAGAGTTCATCCGAAACTCGGAGTAAACAAGACTCACAGATCGAAAATAATTTCAAAACCTGAACTTTGTGTTTGTGAAAGGCTTTTCTATCTCACTTCCAACTTCACAACCACCAACCAACTTCAAAAGCTAGTTTGAGTAACTAGAACTTTGTGCTTTACTTGTTTCGACATTGCTAAGATTTCTTTGGATATTCTTTGCATGTTTGCATTTGATCTTAATCGCAGATTGGTGGTAAGTTTTGAAGCTTGAAAGAACCGTTGTGTTCTAAAACACGAGAGAAGAGTGTAAACACTAAGGGAGTGTAGCGAGGCTTCACAAAACTGTTCACATGTGCAGAACTTGAGTCTCATGGAGTATGTGGAAGAGGACTACTACCCAAATCGGATCCTTGTTATCAAGAATCTGATTTGGGCGAGGTAACCTCGACCGTACATACTCGTGGAACTATTCAGAGTACCCCCTTGGCCAAGAAACCTGGCCCGAACCGACCCCATCCTCTGAATTTGATCCTCCATACCCTGCTGCATATGAGTATTACTCAGGTTCAGACCCTGAACGAGTGGTGGCGACCCCTTGCCATCGCCAAGACACCCCCCCTCGCTATCGCTACCTCAAGCACCGGAGGACTTACCCTTCATCCTCGTATTATTCCCCCATTCCGTCGTATCCTAGCTGTACGACGCCGCCTTGAGCCCCCTCTCATTCGCGTTTCCCCATCCACCAACCGAAAGCCAACGAGGGCCCCCACTCACAAGTTTGCTTGCCGCCCCAATCGCCTTCGACCAACAGGGCGAAGCAACACCAGAAGTGCCTCAAAGACCCAGCTCCTCCACTATCATTGATGAGCTAAAACAACTTGTACTTATGGTCCAGGACCAGATGTTACAAGGACCCATGGAGGAAGCTGCAACAGGTGGTAAGGTCGAGAGGAAAATAACTGAGAGGAAAGGAGAAATTACGAGGGGAAAGGAAAAAGAAGAAAGAGAGAAAAGCGAGGCGGTCCAAGAGACCTTGAGCGAGAAAGAGAGCGATCCGAGAGAAGAGATTGAGAAGAAGGAAGAGACAAAACAAGAGGGAATCTCAATTAGCCAAAATAGTGAAAGTGACTAAAACATTCCTACAACCGACCCCTTTGTTTATCTTCTTTGAATGTACAGATCATTGTGGAAAGTAAGGTCAAGGAAGCCTTCAACAGTCCGGGAAGGAAGTGTCACCCGATGTGATCATGGATTGATCAACCTTTGAAGGATCTAGCTTGGAAGATGAACACAAACAACTTGGAACTTTAGGCCGAATTCAAAACACCTCTCCACTACTTGGTGAAGCAATATTTTGAGTGCCAATGGATAGAGATGGATCTAGCACCTCTCAACTACTTGATTGAGCAATACTAGATATAAATCTTGAACCAAAATCATGGAACAAGGGAATGGATTGATAGAAATGAGAATTCAAACCGAAATTGCTCTCCAAGAGTTCTAATTTTCGGATTTATGAATGCTAAGGAGTTCCATACATGTTGCTAGCTTAAATAGGAGAGATGGTAAGTGGAGGGTATTACCCAAAGTGTGTTAGACACTTTTGGTAACTCCCTCTTGTGTCTTCTTACCATTTTCATGTAAGAAAGGAAGGCATGATGACACTACCTTAAATGGGAAGGTGGAAGGAGGAATCTTACCTAGTTTGGCAAGTGTGGGCAATACCCAACCATTAGCCAAAACTATTGGATAAAGACCTCCACTACCTCTTTTCCCTCCCTTTGCCTAAATATCTTAAACAACATTCAAATTCAAATGAATAAGTCCACATTTCAGATTATGGGCTGGAATTGGGCCGGCCCAACATGGAGAAACGTGGGAAGGCCCATGGAGGCGCGTGGAGTGCGTGAAGGCGCGTTGTTGGCTCGGCCGGCGCGTGACCTTCATTTCCGGGTGTCTTCAAGGCTTGGGAAGGTGGTGCAACATCCCAAAGTTGGTGGAGTCGGGTCCGGGAAGGGAGGTTGGCGCGCGGCGCGCGTGAGAGGCCGCCTTGGCGCGTGGGCGCGTGGACTCCTCCTCGGTTCCAAGGGTGGTGAGTGTGATGGTGTCCATGGCTTTGGGAGTCCTTTTCACTTGGATTCCCATGTCTTGAAGCTTGATGGCATGGTCCCAGTCCTCATTCCACTCCTCTCCTTGTGCCATGATCCGGACGAAGGCTTGAAGCTTGTCTTGCATCTTCCTCAACCGCGCTTGGGTCAAAGGTCCATTGAGACCTTGGAAAGGGCTAGGAGACTCTCGTGGTGGAGTTGGGTCGATGTCCACATTATTCCCTCCTCTTGAGAAGATTCGTCCTCGAATCCTAAGACTTGAAACCTACAAAAACTAAGACACCACAACAAACTTGGATAACATTAGAGGTTAGTGAATTAAAGCTTAAACATCAAAGCCCTAAAAATGGTCTGAAGGAATGAGATGGACAATCCGCCCTTTCTCTTCACTTCAACCATACACATAGCTTCAATTCAATCTCGAATAGATACTCAATTTTCAACATTGTATGAAGAATGGTCTATCCCGGGGTCAAATGTAAGCCTAGGCCATTCATTCTCATCATCTAAATGTAAAGAGTCTTGATCATGCATTGAAGAGAATTCATGGCTAGGGGCGGGTGATATGGGGTATGCATCATGTTCATAAACCTCTTCATGGTAATAATCATGCTCTTCATCCGAAGGATAAATCTCATAGGTTTCGGATACTTCATATGATGAATGAGATGCATGCTCATAGTTGTCAAATTCAAGAGTTTCATCATTCAAGGAAGAGAAATCATCATATGTTATGGCTTCAAGTTCATCATTCTCTCCACCTTTCAATTCATGCTCTTGATTAACATACCAATCATCATCACAAGGATAAATGCAAGTTTCATCACATGCATATGGATAATGATTGAAGTTATTGATGCACTCTTCAAGGTCAACCGAATCATTATGCTCATTGCATTCAAGAGGGGAGCCATATATGTAATCAAGCAATGGATGTGATGCATGTTCATTTTCGGTAAAGGTGTCACTTTCATGCTCATTCATGTCATCACTAAAAGAATAGGATGGGTTACCTCTCCCCACGTTAGGGAGTGATGATCCTTCTCCAAAATCAAAATACCTTCTTCTTCTCCAAGGCATTGCACATCCGAGTCCTTTCCTTCCTCAAACTCATGCACAAACAAAGAAGAACAACATGGTTTAGAAGATTTAAAAGTTAGTTCTTCATTGGGCTCGGTTGAAAGCTTGGGTACTTCATTCTCATCTCTCATTTGGTTTTGTGGAGAGCTCTCTTGTTTTCTCTCATTTCCCTCTTCTCTTCTCTCCAAACTCTCAACACTCTTTCTTTTAGAAACCATTTCGGTTTCATGCTCACTTTTTCCTCTCCTTCCCTCATCTTGCACTTTCTTACACATTATTTTTGTCTTGGCCTCACTTAGCATCTGTTCCTTGAGTTCCTTGAGGATTTGCCACACATCATCACAAATGGTTTGGGTTGGAGGTGAGGACTCTTCTTGAAGCTTTTGGGCCGAGACATTGGGTGAGTTTAAGGAGGGTTGAGGTTTCGGCCTTGCTCCTTTTGAGGGATGAATTGGGGTCCCTTTTGATGAGGCTTGGCTAAGGTAGGAAAATGGACTCTTTGTAAAAGGGTTAGGCCGTGAGTTTGGTGAGGTGAAGGTACTTGAGGCATGAAGGGTTCGGCCTTTAGGGGTATAGTAAGAGGTCTTGTGATGTGAGGTTGGTGAAGGAGTGTAGGGATAGGGATCGAAGTCACAAGAGTCTTCAAAGAGGATTCGGCCATAATGAGAGGAGGGTTTTGGGTTGGATGAAAGATGATTGCTATGCTTTGACGGAGGTGGTACATAACATGGTGTTGCATAGTCATGGCCGATTGAAGAAGACACCTTAGAGAGGGCTGAAAATGGTGAAGAGCTCCCATACCAATCGGCTCTCCATTCTTGATCCTCCATTGTTCACCTACACATGTAGCAAACACAACAAAAACCTCACAAGCATCCCTCGTGTTTAGCACTCAAAGCGGCTCTTTTATGATGAATCACTCTTGCCTTTTACCACTCTTTCGGTTTCAAACTCTCAAAGCACCAATCTTTCAACCTTGTTCAAGGTGAACACACAACAATGGAAACAAGAAAGATAATCTAGTATAAAACCGAAAACAAGTAGCAAAGAAAGTACTAGTTACTTGAAACTAGGTTTTGAAAGAGTTTAAGGTGGATGGGGGTTGAAAGAAGTAAGGTGGGATGTAAGAAAGGTATTTTGGAAACAACAAACAAGTTTTAGTGCGAGTTGTTAAGAACTTTTAGATCAAACGTACTTTTTGTGATGAACTTTGTATGAACTCAAGATGAACACACTTTCTCTCTTTTCAAAAGTTGAACTTTTCTTGAATCTTTTGCATCAACCACACAACTTTCTTCATCACAACATCATTCCAACAAATAAACAACAACTTTTTGCACTTGAACTTTGAAAAAGAATGGCCTAAAGTTTTGGCCAAGGGTAGAAAAAGAGCAACAAGTTTCTTCAAGTTTAGAAACGAAAATCAAAGGGTTTTTGAAGAAACTTACAACACAAATCACCAACCAAGCAACAAAGCTCTGATACCACTTGATGTGATCATGGATTGATCAACCTTTGAAGGATCTAGCTTGGAAGATGAACACAAACAACTTGGAACTTTAGGCTTGAATTCAAAACACCTCTCCACTACTTGGTGAAGCAATATTTTGAGTGCCAATGGATAGAGATGGATCTAGCACCTCTCAACTACTTGATTGAGCAATACTAGATATAAATCTTGAACCAAAATCATGGAACAAGGGAATGGATTGATAGAAATGAGAATTCAAACCGAAATTGCTCTCCAAGAGTTCTAATTTTCGGATTTATGAATGCTAAGGAGTTCCATACATGTTGCTAGCTTAAATAGGAGAGATGGTAAGTGGAGGGTATTACCCAAAGTGTGTTAGACACTTTTGGTAACTCCTCTTGTGTCTTCTTACCATTTTCATGTAAGAAAGGAAGGCATGATGACACTACCATAAATGGGAAGGTGGAAGGGAGGAATCTTACCTAGTTTGGCAAGTGTGGGCAATACCCAACCATTAGCCAAAACTATTGGGTAAAGACCTCCACTACCTCTTTTCCCTCCCTTTGCCTAAATATCTTAAACAACATTCAAATTCAAATGAATAAGTCCACATTTCAGATTATGGGCTGAAATTGGGCCGGCCCAACTTGGAGAAACGTGGGGAAGACCCATGGAGGCGCGTGGAGCGCGTGAAGGCGCGTTGTTGGCTCGGCCGGTGCGTGACCTTCATTTCCGGTGTCTTCAAGGCTTGGGAAGGTGGTGCAACATCCCAAAGTTGGTGGAGCCGGGTCCGGGAAGGAAGGTTTGCGTGGGGCGCGTGTGAGGACCTCCTAGGCGCGTCGGGCGCGTGGACTCCTCCTCGGTTCCAAGGGTGGTGAGTGTGATGGTGATACGATCACGGTACGCTTGACGCGAATCCACGAGATCGCACGGCGCAGATCTAGCTCGGTGGAGTCGATTGAACAAAGAAGGATAGAGACGGCCACGTACACCTCCCAACTACGAGGTTGGGCAATATCTCGCGATAAGCCCGGGAGGATGGAAGATCTAGCACCTCTTAACTACGAGATTAAGCAATACTAGATATTAAACTTGATGATATTAATCTATCAAGGGGGATGGCGGAAAATAGCAGGGGGGGTGAGAACCGGGCTTAAGGAATTGTCCTTCTTAAGCTTTACATATGTTCTACTTATAAAGAGAGTTTGCTGTCCCTTTTATAGGAGGGAGAGGGGATAGTCTCTGACAAATGCGCAGGTATGCTAAAAAGGTATAAAGTGCCTCAATCAGGCATGCTATCCTAAAAGTGTCGGCTTGAAAGGAGGGAGTGTTCCAGATGGGATGGGAGTGGTTGGAGATGGTCGGCTGCTTTATTGAGCATAGGTGGCTTCGCTTCTGGGCTCCGCCTGAACTGGAAGGCCTCGCACTGAAGGCTTCGCCTTCACTCGGAAGCATTGCGGAGATGGCGCGGTACGCTTGACGCGAATCCACGAGATCGCATTTAAGCGCAGATCTAGCTCGGTGGAGTCGATTGAACAAAGAAGGATAGAGACGGCCACGTACACCTCCCAACTACGAGGTTGGGCAATATCTGCGATAAGCCCGGGAGGATGGAAGATCTAGCACCTATTAACTACGAGATTAAGCAATACTAGATATTAAACTTGATGATATTAATCTATCAAGGGGGATGGCGGAAAATAGCAGGGGGGTGAGAACCGGGCTTAAGGAATTGTCCTTCTTAAGCTTTACATATGTTCTACGTTACAAAAGAGTTTGCTGTCCCTTTTATAGGAGGGAGAGGGGACAGTCTCTGACAAATGCGCAGGTATGCTAAAAAGGTATAAAGTGCCTCAATCAGGCATGCTATCCTAAAAGGTAAAAGCTAAAGTAAACAATATAATACTCCCAAGTGTCGGCTTGAAAGGAGGGAGTGTTCCAGATGGGATGGGAGTGGTTGGAGATGGTCGGCCGCTTTATTGAGCATAGGTGGCTTCGCTCCGGCTCCGCCCGAATCGGAAGGCCTCGCATCAAGGCTTCGCCTTCGCTCGGAAGCATTGCGGAGATGGCTTCGCCAAAAGGCCTCACCTTCTCCTGGAGGCTTCGAAGAAGACTTTACCTTCACTTTGAAGTCTGTACTTTGGAGTTTCTTGCTTGAGGGCTTCACCGTGAGATTTCTCAGAAATGGCTTCGCCGAAGACTTTGCCATCACCGAGATGCCTTTGCTTAAGAAGCCTAGCCCTCGCCTTGAGGCTGCACAGGGGCGGCTTTGCCAAAGGGCCTCGCCAACGCCTAGGTGCCTTCGCATGATGAAGTCCAGTCTGCCTTGAGGTTCCTCAGGAATGGCTTCGCCTGAGGGGCTTCGCCATTGCCCGGATGTCTTCTCCTGGGAAGCCTTGCCTTTGCCTTGAGGCCTCTTGAGGAGTCCTCGCATAGAGGCATTGTCTTCTCCTGGTCAGGTGATCGCTTGAACCATGGATCAGGCTGCCTGAGCCTATGAACCTCCTCGCCACGGAGTTGCTCCGAGCTTCATTTGCCTGCCTCTTCATCTGGGATACTTTGTTGTTGCTTGCGGCTCTCATGATCACATCATTCCCTCCCTCTTAAAAAGATTCGTCCTCGAATCTAAATGGAAGAAATTTCTGTAAATTAAACAAGCACAACAAACTTTTACATAACATTAGGGGTTAGTGAATGAAAGCTCATCGGTGTATACTAGTGGTGGTCACGGTGGCGATGCATACAAATTTGGGAGCATAATAACTCCAATATGCATCGTAATCATGAACAAAAGTCGATAAAATTCATGACATGCTTCCTAGAGTATTGTATGCAATTAACAATGAATTTATACTGAGGAATGCATGCGGTCTAAAAGTGTAGACCTTTGTTCATGGATAGGGGGTGGGTCAAGGGAAGCGTTGTCTTCGCAATCCACATGCACATGTGCTTCCCAAGACAAAGAAGAAGAGACTAAGCTAGTCATAAAAGAGACGCCTTCGCGTGAATCACAAAGACTAGCCTTAGCACAAATAGGAGGTTCAGAGATGGACAATCCGCCCTTTCCCTTCACCTCGGAAACGAGGAGATGCATGCTTTCAGATTCAGCTCCTATATTCGTAGCATGCAAACTTAAGGAAGCCATGGATTTGCACTCAGGCGTATATCCTTCACTGCTAGGAGAAGGAAGCAAATTACCTTCTCCCACGTTAGGGAGGAGTAGATCCTCTTCGTATATTTTCTTGCCTCCCAAAGAATGATGTGGCCTTTTCCTCAAGTGTGGGCTCGGTTGGAACCCCCACGTGAGCTCTTCCTTCTTCCAAAGCCATGGCGCCTTCGCCATCTTCAAGTCTTCGCGCATCCGCGGCCTCTCCTCTTTCGCACAAACAAAGAAGAACTACAAGGTTGAGAAGATGAAATCGTTAGTTCTTCCGGGAGTTTGGTTGAAAGCCCGGGTGCGTCATTCTTTTCACTCGGTTGGCTTTGGAGAGCCCTCTCCTTTCTTCTCTCTTTTCTTTTCTTTTTCTCTCTCTCATACTCGATGTACTCATTCTTGAGTCTTTCAATCGTCTGAGAGATTTCTTCACTTAAACTTAAGTGAGGGTTTGGATTTTGGGTGTGGGTTGGGGCTGCGCAAGCATTGGGGGGTGGGGTGTGCAAAGACGGCCGAAAGAGTTTGTGGCGGTTGGGGTCCTCGCCTCCTCTCATTGGAGGGACTAGGTTCGCTTTGGGGCGAAGACCCTTCGAGTGGATTTTGGGTGGGAAGTTGGGCGGGGCACCGGGTGTAGGGCGCATGGGGATCGTGCTCGGGAGTAGTATGGAGAGGGCGGCTCTTCTTGAAAGATACCATATCTTTGCCGAGCAACCTCTTCAATTCATTCCAAGTCCGAATGGGGCTTCACGGCAACGAGCTCTAAAAAGGTTTGAGCCGACTCTTGTTGCCACCATTCTCGGGCTTCTCCCTTTAGGCACCTTATGGCAAGGCTTAACTTCTCTTCTTTGTGAAATCGGAAATACCGTAAGTGGTACTCCAATTCCTCCACCAATGCCATAAGTCTTCTCAAGTTGGCGTCTTCCTATTGAGGAATGAAACCCGAAGAAATATTTATCCGCCATGGGATCGCCTACACATTTAAACAATAAAGTTAGTACCGCTCAAGCTTCTCACGTGTTTAGGCCTCTCCTTTCGCGAAGGGGTCTGCCCTCTCGCGAGGGGTCACACTCGATTTTTCCTCTCTGCTCTTGCTTGCAGCTCTCAAAGCTTGCTCTTTTCAAGGCCAAGACCCGACAATGAATATCACAAGATAACTTCTAGCATGCAAAAATCTTTAAGCAATGAAGTACTAGTTACTTGAAGCAAGCTAGGTTAAAAAAAATGGGGGGGTTCTTTGGCAGCAAATGTACAAGAGGATCTGAAATGAGGTTTTGGCGCACAAACACCTTTTTGGCTCAATTTGAAATCAAATTTCGATCAAGGTCACTATTCATATGAGTTTTGGTATGAACTTGTATGAACACTCATATGAACACCAAGAATAATAAGAACACAGATTTGATTTCTTTCAATGCTTTAACAACCAATCTTTGGTACACCACTTCCTTTTCACTCTTCAACTAAAACCTCACTCTCTTTAAGCACTAAATATTCGCACGTTGCGGTTTTGAATCAAAACTGAGATTTGCGATAAAACCCGCAACTGCGTTCTTTTCTTTTTCTTCTTCTTCTTCTCTGTTTCTCTTCTTCTTTCTTCTTTTTTTTTTTTGATTTATGAAGTTGCTAACACAACAACAACTCCTAACACAGATTCAACACAACAGATGAACCGAAATAAAAGCGGATATGGGAAGGGATACAGATAAGCGAACAGAGTATAACACGGTTTGAAAATAACGCAAAGATAAATCTTTCTTCAAGTAGAAATAAAAAGGGTTTAACCTTGAAGAAATCACAACAACTCCAAAGAAGCGATCTGGCTCGATACCACTTGATACGATCACGGTACGCTTGACGCGAATCCACGAGATCGCATTTTAAGCGCAGATCTAGCTCGGTGGAGTCGATTGAACAAAGAAGGATAGAGACGGCCACAGACACCTCCCAACTACGAGGTTGGGCAATATCTGCGATAAGCCTGGGGAGGATGGAAGATCTAGCACCTCTTAACTACGAGATTAAGCAATACTAGATATTAAACTTGATGATATTAATCTATCAAGGGGGATGGCGGAAAATAGCAGGGGGGGGTGAGAACCGGGCTTAAGGAATTGTCCTTCTTAAGCTTTACATATGTTCTACGTTACAAAAGAGTTTGTGTCCCTTTTATAGGAGGGAGAGGGGACAGTCTCGACAAATGCGCAGTATGCTAAAAGGTATAAAGTGCCTCAATCAGGCATGCTATCCTAAAAGGTAAAAGCTAAAGTAAACAATATAATACTCCCAAGTGTCGGCTTGAAAGGAGGGAGTGTTCCAGATGGGATGGGAGTGGTTGGAGATGGTCGGCCGCTTTATTGAGCATAGGTGGCTTCGCCGGGCTCCGCCTGAATCTGGAAGGCCTCGCATCAAGGCTTCGCCTTCGCTCGGAAGCATTGCGGAGATGGCTTCGCCAAAAGGCCTCACCTTCTCCTGGAGGCTTCGCGAAGAAGACTTTACCTTCACTTTGAAGTCTGTACTTTGGAGTTTCTTGCTTGAGGGCTTCACCGTGAGATTTCTCAGAAATGGCTTCGCCCGAAGACTTTGCCATCACCGAGATGCCTTTGCTTAAGAAGCCTAGCCCTCGCCTTGAGGCTGCACAGGGGCGGCTTTGCCAAAGGGCCTCGCCAACGCCTAGGTGCCTTCGCATGATGAAGTCCAGTCTGCCTTGAGGTTCCTCAGGAATGGCTTCGCCTGAGGGGCTTCGCCATTGCCCGGATGTCATCGCTTGGGGAAGCCTTGCCTTTGCCTTGAGGCCTCTTGAGGAGTCCTCGCATAGAGGCGTTGCCTTCTCCTGGTCAGGTGATCGCCTGAACCATGGATCAGCCGCCGAGCCTATGAACCTCCTCGCCACGGAGTTGCTCCGAGCTTCATTTGCCTCGCCTCTTCATCCGGGATACTTTGTTGTTGCTTGCGGCTCTCATGATCACATCGATGGAGTCCATGGCTTTGGGAGGCCCTTCCACTTGGATTCCCATGTCTTGAAGCTTGATGGCGCGGTCACGGTCCTCATTCCGCTCCTCTCCTTGTGCCATGATCCGGACGAAGGCTTGATGCTTGTCTTGCATCTTCCTCAACCGCGCTCGCGTCAAAGGCCCATTGAGACCTTGGAAAGGGCTAGGAGACTCTCGGGGTGGAGTTGGGTTAATGTCCACATTACACCCCCTCTCGGAAAGGAAGAAAAGAGCAAGAGGGAGAGAGCGAACATGGGTAACTGTGCTTCTAATCTCTCATCTCTTAACATTAAGCATGAATTGGGTGACATAGTTGGCGATCCCATGTCTGTTATGGGACATGACTTAGGCCCGGTACATTGGGGCCATGCCCATGAATGGCCAAGGCTCATATTTGATCCCGGAATAACTACGTGGGCTTGTCTTAAGGCTAAGTATAAGAGTGAAGCGAAGAGAAAGGGCGGATTGTCCATCTCATTCCTTCGCCTATTTTTAGGGAACTTTGATGTCTAACGCTTTAGTTCACTAACCCTTGATGCTTCTTCAAGTTTGTTGTGGTGTCTTAAGATTTGTAGAGACAATTTCCTTATGAATCCGAGGACGGATTCTTCTGAAGAGGGAGGGTATGATGTGGACATCAGCCCCATTTTTGTGACAAGGCGCGACTCTTCATCCAGAAGGTCTAAAGGGGTCCTTGGCGAAGGCACGGGCGAAGAAGAAGCGGCATTCTAGGCACCGGCGAAGCCTCAAGGCGTAGTCGCGCTCGCCAGATCTTGGCGAACCCATGCCCTATTGGCGAACCCTTGGCCTTTGGCGAAGTCAAGGCCATTTGCGAGGCCATGGCTCTTTGCGACCCCCATGGTCGTTGGCGAAGACCCTACGCCTCATTTCGAAACAAGCGAAGCCTGTGTTCGCCAAACAAGAGGCGTCCATATACAAGTCAGCGAACCCTTCAACTTGTGCAGAGGCCCTCTTCTTTCCTTGTCCCGCCGAAAGCAATTCATGGGGAAATGGGAGCCGCAAAGGTAGCCTACAATGTCACATCCGCCACCTCTCATTTCGCCTACCATAGATCCAGTGAAGCTGTTCCCTTGTCAAGACGTCCTTTATTATTTACTTCTTTCTTTCTCCTTCTATAAAAGGAGGTTGTAACCTAAGTATTAGGTAGAACTCATTTTGTAAGAACACATATTTGCGGAAGTACGCATATTGTTCTTCGTGGGTCTCAAATCTTGCTCCACCAATCCATTAGTGATCCATTGCAAGAGGATCCAATATAATACCTAGCATTGTTTGATCTCGTAGTCAAAAGGTTCTAGGTCCCATTTTCCTTCCCCAGGCATTTTCAAGGGCATTGCCTCACCTCGTAGTGAGGAGGTTCCCTTGGCCGACTCTGTTTCCTTTGTGTTCTTCCTCTGTTTCGTTTCCATTCTTGCTGGAAACCACCTCCTTCAAGCTAGATCCGAGCGCGTGATCACTTACCCCCTCCGTGATCACATCAAGGTTCCCTTGGCCGACTTTGTTTCCTTCGTGTTCTTCCTTTGTTTCGTTTCCATTCTTGTTGGAAACTGCCTCCATCGAGCTAGGTCCGAGCGCGTGATCACTTCCCCCTCCGTGATCACATCAAGGGCCTAGGCTCACATTTGACCCCGGGATACTAAGAACTGTGTGTAGGGTTGAAGTGAAGAGAAAGGGCGGAATGTCCATTTCACTCCTTCAAACCATTTTTGGGGCTTTGATGTTTAAATTTTGTCCACTAACCCTTAACGCCTTTCAAGTTTGTTGTGGTGTCTCAAGATTTGTAGGGATGACTTCCTTATGAATCCGAGGATGGATTCTTTCGAAGAGGGAGGGTATGATGTGGACATCAGCCCCATTCCGCCAATAAGGGACAACCATTCCTTCGGGAGACTTAGTGGGCCCTTGGCGAAGGCCAAGTTCGCAAGGCTCTTGGCGAATCCTTGGCTTTGGCGAGGCCATGCCCCTGGCGAACCCGTGGTCATTGGCGAACCCATTGACTCGACAAACCCATGGCCCTTTGGGCGAACTCAAGGCCATTTGCGAATCCATGGCTCTTTGCGACCCCGTGGACATTGGCGAAGGCCCCGTGCCTCATTTCCAGAGGCAAGCGAAGCCAGTGTTTGCCAAGCGAAGAGGCCTCCATACGCAAGTCGCGGACCCTTCAACTTGAGCGGAGGCCCTCTTTGATGTGGACATCAACCCAACTCCACCACGAGAGTCTCCTAGCCCTTTCCAAGGTCTCAATGGACCTTTAACCCGAGCGCGGTTGAGAAAATGCAAGACAAGCTTCAAGCCTTTATTCGGATCATGGCACAAGGAGAGGAGCGGAATGAGGACCAGACCGCGCCATCAAGCTTCAAGACATGGTTATCCAAGTGGAAGTACCTCACAAAGATATGGAAACCGTCAAACTCACCACCCTTGGAACCGAGGAGGAGTCCACGCGCCCCACGCGCCAAGGCGGCCCTCACACGTGCCCCACGTGCCAACCTCCCTTCCCGGACCCGACTCCACCACCTTTGGGATGTTGCACCACCTTCCCAAGCCTTGAAGACACCCGGAAGTGAAGGTCATGCGCCGGCTGATGTGGACATCGCCCTATTTATGAGTTAAGAGGCAACCATTCCTCCAGAGGGTCTAAAGGACCCTTGGCGAAGGCATGGACAAAGAAGAAGTGGCATTCTAGGCGTCGGCGAAGCCCCACAGGCAGAGTCGTGCTCGCAAGGACCTTGGCGAACCCTTGGCCTTTGGCGAAGTCATGGTCTTGGCGACGCCGTGCTCATTGGCGAACCCATGGTCCTTGGCGAAGACCCCGAACAATACTTCTAGACGCAAGCAAAGCACAGTGCTCGCCAAGCAGAGGAGGCTTCCATACGCAAGTCGCGACCCTTCAACTTGTGCAAAGGCCCTCTTTCTCCCATTTCCCGCCAAACTACAATTCCTGGGAAATTGGGAGCCGCTAAAGCAGGTAGTCTACACAGTCTACACTGTCACCTCGTCTGCCACCTCTCAATTCGCCCACCATAGAACCAGGAAGCTGGTTCCCTTGTCCAAATCATTCATTATTTTCCTTTACCATTTTTCTTCTATATAAGGCAGCTTGTAACCATTGTAAAGGCGTAAAATATTATTGAATTTAAGAATTGGCTGAAAAACACTCCCGGGAGTCGCTTGATGTGATCACGGTGGGGGAACGTGATCACGAGCTCGGATCTAGCTCGTTGGAGGCGGTTTCCAGCAAGAATGGAAACGAAGAACAGAGGAAGAACACGAAGGAAACAGAGTTCGGCCAAGGGAACCTCCTCACTACGAGGTGAGGCAATGCCCTTGAAAATGCCTGGGGAAGGAAAATGGGACCTAGAACCTTTTGACTACGAGATCAAACAATGCTAGGTATTATATTGGATCCTCTTGCAATGGATCACTAATGGATTGGTGGAGCAAGATTTGAGACCCACGAAGAACAATATGCGTACTTCCGCAAATATGTGTTCTTACAAAATGAGTTCTACCTAATACTTAGGTTACAGCCTCCTTTTATAGAAGGAGAAAGAAAGAAGGAAATAATAAAAGATGTCTTGACAAGGGAACAGCCTCCTGGATCTATGGTAGGCGAAATGAGAGGTGGCAATGATGTGACATTGTAGGCTACTGCTTTGCGGCTCCCATTTCCCCATGAATTGCTTTCGGCGGGAAAAGGGAATAAGAGGGCCTCGCACAAGTTGAAGGGTTCGCCGACTTGCGTATGGAGACCCTTTCTCGCTTGGCGAACACCGGGCTTCGCTTGCTTCGAAATGAGGCACGTGGTCTTCGCCAACGACCATGGGGGTCGCAAAGAGCCATGGCCTCGCAAATGGCCTTGGCCTCGCCAAAGGCCAAGGGTTCGCCAAATGGGCATGGGTGCGCCAAGAACATAGCGACCACGGACTTGCCTTGGGGCCTCGCCGGTGCCTAGAATGCCGCTTCTTCTTCGCCCGTGCCTTCGCCAAGGGCCCTTTGACCTTCTCGGATGAGGGTCGCGCCTTGCCTCAAAATGGGGCTGATGTCCACATCATACCCTCCTCTTCGTAAGAATCCGTCCTCGGATTCATCAGAAATTGTTCCTACCAATCTTAAGACACCGCAACAAACTTGAAGAGGCATTAAGGGTTAGTGGACCAAAACTGTAAACATCAAAGTTCCAAAAATGGTTCGAAGGATTTGAGATGGACAATCCGCCCTTTCTCTTCACTTCTACCTTACACACGCTTTCTAGTATCCCGGGTCAAATGTGAGCCTCGGCCTTTCATTCTTATGACTAAAAATAGGATTCATGATCATGCTTTGAAGAGAATTCATGGTTAGGGGTGAGTGATATGGGATATGCATCATGTACATACACTCATGGTCAACCGAATCATCATGCTTCATGCTTTCAAGAGGGAATTCGAATATGTTACACTCATCGTGGTTGAGAGAATTAAGCAATGGCTGAGATGCATGCTCATTTTCGAATAAGGTTTCGCATTCATGCCTATTCACTTCATCACTAATAGAAAAGAGTAGGTTACCTCTCCCCAAGTTAGGGGAGGCAGACTCCTGCTCCGAAATCAGGACTTCTTCCTTTTGCAAACAACCCAAAGTTTCTTTATCATCGATTCCTGGAATAATCAAAGAAGAACAACATTCATTAAAAGATTTAGGCGTTAGCCCTCCATTGATCTCGGTGGAAAGCTTGGGTGTTTCACTCTGGGTTTTAAAGAGCCTTTTCTTTCTTTTCTCTTTCTCTCTTTTCTCTCACTCTCACACCATTCCTTCATAAGGTCTCCCACTTGTGAGACTTCCTTTCTTATCTCCTTTAAATCTTTTTCCATCTCCTTGAAATCTGCTCTAATTTCTTGAGTGAGATTTCCCAAAGGGGTTAGTGCACAAGGAGGATTCGGGTTCATTCTTGGAGACGGGGTGGAGTGGGCTGATGGTGCTGCTCTTCTTTCGGTGGTTATAGGGGCGTAGTGTGGGGGACTCGGAGATGAGCTATGTGAGGTGCGTGGTCTCGACCGATGGGTGGGGGTTGGGGTCAAATGTGCGATGGGGTTTGGGTGCCATACCGCCGCCTCATCACACTTTTCAAACGATCCCAAGACGGTATGAACTCTAACCCTCGATCACTTCTCTTTGTGGCGTATTCGCACCACCAATACCAAGCTTCACCTCCTAGCATCTCAATGGCTATGTCAAGCTTCTCGAGTCCATGAGCACCACTTTTGGCAAAGAATGCCTCAAGATGGTGTTCCCATGACTCGTACCCGAAAGGGTCATCATCCCCTCGAAACTTAAGGGTTCGCGCCATTTGTACCCACACACTTAAACAATAATGTCAGTACCACTCATTTCCTCACGTGTATGGTTGGCCTCTCGTTCGTGTTTAGGGACACACTCGACCACTTCTCTCTCGCGTTTAGAACGCACGGTTCTTTCAAGCCTCAAAACTTACCACCAATCTCGATTAAGATCAAATGCGAACATGCAAAGAATATCCAATGAAATCTTAGCAATATCCGAAACAAGTAAAGCACAAAGTTCTAGTTACTTGAAACTAACTTTGAGAGTTTGGGGTGAGATGGGGTTGAAAGAAGTAAGGTATGTATGAGAGAAGGCTCTTTTATCCACACAAACACTTTTGTTCAAGTTCCCAAATATTTTCGGATCAAATCACTGCTCGGTTGTGTTTTGATATGATCACTCAAGAACAGCTTAAACTTTTTCTTTCTTCAAATTCTTTTCGTGCACAACCACAACAACTTTTCTTTTGCACTTAATCAACACAAGATAATATTTTTCTCACAACAAATCCGAAACCAGTTCTCTTTTCACTCCACTTCAATAATCAGCACTCAAATATGCACTTTCCTCTAGTCACATGAACCACGCATAAACACAAATATTTTCGGTTTCTCTCCGAACAACAACAAAACGTTTTTCTTCAAGTGTAAGAAAGAAGGCAATGGTTTTACTTGAAGAAAACAAACAACTCGATACGGTGTGATACCTCCGACAAGCGCTTTGGCTCTGATACCAACTGATGTGATCACGGTGGGGGAACGTGATCACGAGCTCGGATCTAGCTCGTTGGAGGCGGTTTCCAGCAAGAATGGAAACGAAGAACAGAGGAAGAACACGAAGGAAACAGAGTTCGGCCAAGGGAACCTCCTCACTACGAGGTGAGGCAATGCCCTTGAAAATGCCTGGGAAAGGAAAATGGGACCTAGAACCTTTTGACTACGAGATCAAACAATGCTAGGTATTATATTGGATCCTCTTGCAATGGATCACTAATGGATTGGTGGAGCAAGATTTGAGACCCACGAAGAACAATATGCGTACTTCCGCAAATATGTGTTCTTACAAAATGAGTTCTACCTAATACTTAGGTTACAACCTCCTTTTATAGAAGGAGAAAGAAAGAAGGAAATAATAAAAGATGTCTTGACAAGGGAACAGCTTCCTGGATCTATGGTAGGCGAAATGAGAGGTGGCAGCGATGTGACATTGTAGGCTACTCATGGGGCTCCCATTTCCCCATGAATTGCTTTCGGCGGGAAAAGGGAAGAAGAGGGCCTCTGCACAAGTTGAAGGGTTCGCCTGACTTGCGTATGGAGGCCTCTTCTGCTTGGCGAACACCGGGCTTCGCTTGCTTCTGGAAATGAGGCACAGGGTCTTCGCCAACGACCATGGGGGTCGCAAAGAGCCATGGCCTCGCAAATGGCCTTGGCCTCGCCAAAGGCCAAGGGTTCGCCAATGGGCATGGGTGCGCCAAGAACATAGCGACCACGGACTTGCCTTGGGGCTTCGCCTGGGCCTGGAATGCCGCTTCTTCTTCGCCCGTGCCTTTGCCAAGGGCCCTTTAGACCCTCTGGAGGAAAGGCCGCGCCTTGTCACAAAAATGTGGCTGATGTCCACATCATCGTTGGCTTTCTTGTTCTCATTTCTTGCCCATCTCCTTAAGTGATCCGTGCAAGAGGATCCAACATAATATCTAGTATTGTTTGAACTTGTATTCAAAAGGTGCTAGATCCCGCTTCTTTCCCAGGCATTTTCAAGGGCATTGCCTCACCTCATAGTGAGGAGGTTCCCTTGGCCGAACTTTGTGTTCCTTGTTCCTCCTCTGTTTTTCGTTTCCACTCTTCTGGAAACCGCCTCCAACGAGCTAGATCCGAGCTCGTGATCACTTACCCCCCATATCAGCTGATCACATCCGTGATCACATGGTATCAGAGCCAAAGCACTCATTGGAGGTACCGTATCAGTTGTTTGTTTTCTTCAAGTAAAACTATTGCATTCTTTCTTACACTTGAAGAAAAACGTTTTGTTGTTGAAGAGAAACCGAAAATATTTGTGCGTGGTTCATGTGACTAGAGCAAAGTGCATATTTGAATGCCGATTATTGAAGTTGAGTGAAAAGAGAAGTGGTTTCGGATTTGTTGTGGAGAAAGTATCATCTTGTGTGATTAAGTGCAAAAGAAAAGGTTGTTGAAGAAAAGAAAATGATGAACAAGTTCATGTGTTCTTGAGTGTTCTTGGTGTTCTTGAGATGTTCATATGAAGTTCATACCAAACTCATATGAATAGTACTTTTGATCCAAAAATATTTTATGAACTTGCACCAAAGGTGTTTGTGCTTATAAAGAGCCTTTTCTACTTCACTCCTAACTTCTTTCAACCCCCACCTCACCTTAAACTCTCAAAAGCTAGTTTCAAGTAACTAGTTATCTTTGTGATTTGCAAGTTTCGGATTTCACTAGAGATTATTGCTTGTTCCTACTTGTATGTTTGCATTTGATCTGAAGTTGAGTGTGATCAAGTCAAGAGAACTTGTGAAAGCCTTGTGTGGAGAATCAAGAGTGAAACCGTGTGTCCCTAATCACAAATGGGGTGCTCACCTAAAGACACGTGAGGAGATTTGAGTGATACTAATTTTATTGTCTAAGTGTGTAGGTGTGCCCAATGGAGGAAGAAAACCTGCATTTCATTGGTTTTCATCCCTTGAAAGGGAGGCGCAAACTTGAAGATGACTTATGGCAATGGATCGAGGAATTGGAATACCACTTTTGGTATTACCAATTTCATAAAGAAGAGAGGTTAGACCTTGCCATAATGTGTCTAAAGGGAGAAGCCAAAAGATGGTGGCGACAAGAATCCGCTCAAAGAGAGCAATACCATGAAGCTCCCATTCGGGCTTGGAGCGGACTGAAGAGGTTGCTAGTGGAAAGATATGGTCCACCTCGAGAAGAACCACCCTCTCCTTACTACTCCCAAACAAGAAGGTCCCCCTCTCGGCCTACATCCTCCACCCACATTCGGAGCCATAGTCGGAGGAGACCGAGCCCCACACCTCCACAAACACTATCGGCCGAGCCATGTACTCCACCGCCCAACACTTGCACCACCCAAACTCCTTCCCCAAACCCAAGTCCTCGCCAAGATTCAAGTGAAGATCTTTCTCAAATGATTGAGAATCTGAAGAAGGAGTTTGAAGAATATGAGAGAGAGAAAAAGAAAAAGAAAGAGAGAAGAAAGGAAAGGGCTCTCCTTAGCCGAATGAGTGAAAAGAATGTTGCACTCGAGCCTTCAACCAATCTCCAAGAAGAATTAACCATTTCATCTTCTAAATCTTGTTATTCTTCTTTATTTGTGCAAGAGTTTGAAGGAGAGACGGACACGGATGCGCCATGCCTTGAAGAAGAAAGATTTTCGGTTTCAGAGGAGGATCCTCCCTGATGTGATCACAGGGGGGTAAGTGATCACGAGCTCGGATCTAGCTCGTTGGAGGCGGTTTCCAGCAAGAATGGGAAACGAAACAGAGGAAGAACACGAAGGAAACAGAGTTCGGCCAAGGGAACCTCCTCACTACGAGGTGAGGCAATGCCCTTGAAAATGCCTGGGAAAGGAAAATGGGACCTAGAACCTTTTGACTACGAGATCAAACAATGCTAGGTATTATATTGGATCCTCTTGCAATGGATCACTAATGGATTGGTGGAGCAAGATTTGAGACCCACGAAGAACAATATGCGTACTTCCGCAAATATGTGTTCTTACAAAATGAGTTCTTTCTAATACTTAGGTTACAACCTCCTTTTATAGAAGGAGAAAGAAAGAAGGAAATAATAAAAGATGTCTTGACAAGGGGACAGCTTCCTGGATCTATGGTAGGCGAAATGAGAGGTGGCAGCGGATGTGACATCGTAGGCTAACTGCTTTTGCGGCTCCCATTTCCCCATTAATTGCTTTCGGCGGGAAAAGGGAAGAAGAGGGCCTCTGCACAAGTTGAAGGGTTCGCCGACTTGCGTATGGAGCCCCTTTCGCTTGGCGAACACACGGGCTTCGCTTGCTTCGGAAATGAGGCACGTGGTCTTCGCCAACGACCATGGGGTCGCAAAGAGCCATGGCTTCGCAAATGGCCTTGAGTTCGCCCAAAGGCCAAGGGTTCTCGCCAATAGGGTTGAGGGGTGCGCCAAGAACATGGGTTGCGACCACGGACTTCCCTTGGGGCCCCGCCGGTGCCTAGAATGCCGCTTCTTCCCCCGCCCGGGCCTTCGCCAAGGGCCTTTTGGACCCTCGGGATGAAGGGGTCACCTTTATCACAAAAATGGGGCTGATGTCCACATCATACCCTCCCTCTTCAGAAGAATCCGTCCTCGGATTCATAAGGAAATTGCCCCTACAAATCTTAAGACACCACAACAAACTGGAAGAGGCGTTAAGGGTTAGTGGACCAAAAGCGTTAGACATCAAAGTTCCCCTAAAAATAGACTGAAGGAATGAGATGGACAATCCGCCCTTTCTCTTCGCTTCACTCTTATACTTAGCCTTAAGACAGACCCACATAGTTATTCCGGGATCAAATATAAGCCTCGGCCATTCATGGGCATGGCCCCAATGTACCGGGCCTAAGTCATGTCCCATAACAGACAGGGGATCGCCAACTATGTCACCCAAGTCATGCTTGATGTTAAGAGGTGAGAGATTAGAAGCACAGTTACCCATGTTCGCTCTCTCCCTCTTGCTCTTTTCTTCCTTACCGAGAGGGGGTGACACTTCCTTCCCGGTCTGTTGAAGGCTCCCTTCAGCCTTTCTTTCCACAGCGACCTGTACATTCAAAGAAGATAAACAAGGGGGTTGCAAGACAGAAATTAGTGGAAAAGTGGGGTCTGTTGAAGGCATGTTTTCCTCACTTCCACTATTTTGGCTCATGGAGCTTCCCTCTTGTTTTCTCTCCGCTTTCTTCTCAATCTCTTCTCTCGGATCGCTCTCTTTCTCGCTCAAGGTCTCTTGGACCGCCTCGCTTTTCTCTCTTTCTTCTCTTTTCTTTCCCTCGTAATTTCTCCTTTCCTCTCAGTTATTTTCCTCTCAACCTTACCACCGGTTGCAGCTTCCTCCATGTGTCCTTGTAACATCTGGTCCTGGACCATAAGTACAAGTTGTTTTAGCTCATCAATGATAGTGGAGGAGCTAGGTCTTTGAGGCACTTCTGGTGTTGCTTCGCCCTGTTGGTCAGAAGGTGATTGGCGCGACGAAGCAAACTTGTGAGTGAGGGCCCTCGTTGGCTTTGGGTGGGTGGATGGGGAACCGCGAACGAGAGGGCTCCAGTGGGCGTCGTACGGCTAGGATACGACGGTATGGGTGAATAATACGAGGAGGAGGGTAAGTCCTCCGGTGCTTGGGGTAGCGATAGCGAGGGGGTATCTTGGCGATGGCAAGGGGTCGCCACCACCCGTTCGTGGTCTAGAACTCGAGTAATACTCATATGCAGCAGGGTATGGAGGATCAAATTCAGAGGATGGGGTCGGTTCGGGCCAGGTTTCTTGGCCAAGGGGGTACTCTGAATAGTTCTCCGAGTATGTATGGTCGAGGGTTTCCTCCGCCCAGAAATCAGATTCTTGATAATAAGAATCCGATTCCGGGTAGTAGTCCTCTTCCACATACTCCATGAGATTCAAGTTCTGCACATGTGAACAGTTTTGTGAAGCCTCGCTACACTCCCTTAGTGTTTACACTCTTCTCTCGTGTTTAGAACACAACGGTTCTTTCAAGCTTCAAAACTTACCACCAATCTGCGATTAAGATCAAATGCAAACATGCAAAGAATATCCAATGAAATCTTAGCAATGCCCGAAACAAGTAAAGCACAAAGTTCTAGTTACTCGAAACTAGTTTTTGAAGTTGGTTGGTGGTTGAAAGAAGTTGGAAGAGAGATAGAAAAGCCTTTCACAAACACAAAGTTCAGGTTTTCGAAATTATTTTCGATCTGTGAGTACTGTTTACTCTGAGTTTCGGATGAACTCTTCAAGAACACTTAGAACCTTTTCCCAGAAATTATGAACTGATTTGAATATTTCTTTTTCTGTAAACTCTTGTTCTTTTGCACTCAGGGAATCTCTTTTCTTTTTCAAGTCCGAAATAACTCACAGATTTATGAACCTTTAAGAACTTTAAACGAGGGTAACAAATATTCGGTTTCTCTCAAGAGATCATTAACCGATAACTTTTCTTCAAGTTTTTGAAAAGACAGCAAAGGTTTTATCTTGAAGAAAGTAAACAACTGATACGGTATGATACCTCCAATGAGCGCTTTGGCTCTGATACCAACTGATGTGATCACAGGGGGGGTAAGTGATCACGAGCTCGGATCTAGCTCGTTGGAGGCGGTTTCCAGCAAGAATGGGAAACGAAACAGAGGAAGAACACGAAGGAAACAGAGTTCGGCCAAGGGAACCTCCTCACTACGAGGTGAGGCAATGCCCTTGAAAATGCCTGGGAAAGGAAATGGGACCTAGAACCTTTTGACTACGAGATCAAACAATGCTAGGTATTATATTGGATCCTCTTGCAATGGATCACTAATGGATTGGTGGAGCAAGATTTGAGACCCACGAAGAACAATATGCGTACTTCCGCAAATATGTGTTCTTACAAGATGAGTTCTTTCCTAATACTTAGGTTACAACCTCCTTTTATAGAAGGAGAAAGAAAGAAGGAAATAATAAAAGATGTCTTGACAAGGGGACAGCTTCCTGGATCTATGGTAGGCGAAATGAGAGGTGGCAGCGGATGTGACATTGTAGGCTACCTGCTTTTGCGGCTCCCATTTCCCCATGAATTGCTTTCGGCGGGAAAAGGGAAGAAGAGGGCCTCTGCACAAGTTGAAGGGTTCGCCGACTTGCGTATGGAGCCCCTTTCTGCTTGGCGAACACCTGGGCTTCGCTTGCTTCTGGAAATGAGGCACAGGGTCTTCGCCAACGACCATGGGGGTCGCAAAGAGCCATGGCTTCGCAAATGGCCTTGAGTTCGCCCAAAAGGACCAAGGGTTCGCCAATGGGGCATGGGTGCGCCAAGAGCATTGCGTCTACGGACTTGCCTTGGGGCCTCGCCGGTGCCTAGAATGCCGCTTCTTCCTCGCCGAGCCTTCGCCAAGGGCCCTTTTGGACCCTCGGGATGAAGGGGTCACCTTTATCACAAAAATGGGGCTGATGTCCACATCACTCCCCGTTCCACTCCCAAACAAGAAGGTCCCCTCTCGGCCTACATCCTCCACCCACATTCGAGCCATAGTCGGAGGAGACCGAGCCCCACACCTCCACAAACACTATCGGCCGAGCCATGTAACCTAACACTTTTCTTTTAAACCCAAGTGATGATTCAGTGAATATCTTTGAAAATGATTGAGAATCTGAAGAAGGAGTTCGAAGAATATGAGCATGCATCTCAGAGAAGAAAGGAAAGGGCTCTCCTTAGCCAATGAAAAGGATCTTGCACTCCGAGCCTCAACCATGAAGAATTAACCATTTCATCTTCTATATCTTGTTATTATTATTTATTTGTGCATTTGAAGGATTCCCTGCCTTGAAGAAGAAAGATTTTCGGTTTGATGAACTCGGGGAGAGGTAATTTATCCTTTTCTTTTGATGTGATGAAACATGCTTGTGATGATCGCCTTCGCATGAACATGTGATGTACATGATGCATATGCCTGCTTCCATGAATCACCCTCATGAGGATAGTGAGCCTAATGACTTGTGCATGATGATATTCTCTGAGCAATGCATGATCATGACTCCATGATGAGATACATGATCATGATTCCTATTTTTGATAATGAGAATGAAAGGCCTAGGCTCACATTTGACCCCGGAATACTAGAAACTATGTGTAAGGTTGAAGTGAAGAGAAAGGGCGGATTGTCCATCTCAAATCCTTCAAACCATTTTTGGGACTTTGATGTTTACCGCTTTAGTCCACTAACCCTTAATGCTTCTTCAAGTTTATTGTGGTGTCTTAAGATTTGTAGGGACAATTTCCTTATGAATCCGAGGACGGATTCTTCTGAACAGGGAGGGTATGATGTGGACATCACCCCTATTTATGAGTTAAGAGGCAACCATTCCTCCAGAGGGTTTAAAGGGCCCTTGGCGAAGGCATGGACGAAGAAGAAGTCGCATTCTAGGCGTCGGCGAAGCCCCAGAGGCAAAGTCGTGCTCGCAAGGATCTTGGCGAACCCAGGCCCCATTGGCGAACCCTTGGCCTTTGGCGAAGTCATGGTCTTGGCGAAGCCATGCTCATTGGCGAACCCATGGTCCTTGGCGAAGACCCTGTGCAACACTTCCAGACCCAAGCAAAGCACAGGTGTTCGCCAAGCAGAGGAGGCCTCCATACGCAAGTCAGGCGACCCCTTCAACTTGTGCAGAGGCCCTCTTTCTCCCATTTCCCGCCAAACTACAATTCCTGGGAAATTGGGAGCCGCTAAAGCAGGTAGTCTACACAGTCTACACTGTCACCTCGTCTGCCACCTCTCAATTCGCCCACCATAGAACCAGGAAGCTGGTTCCCTTGTCCAGTCATTCATTATTTTCCTTTACCATTTTTCTTCTATATAAGGCAGCTTGTAACCATTGTAAAGGCAGAACATATTATTGAATTTAAGAATTCGGCTGAAAAACACTCCCGGGGAGTCGTTGGATTTTGTGTTCTCATTTCTTGCATTCCATCTCCTTAAGTGATCCGTGCAAGAGGATCCAACATAATATCTAGTATTGTTTGAACTTGTATTCAAAAGGTGCTAGATCCCGCTTCCTTCCCCAGGCATTTTCAAGGGCATTGCCTCACCTCGTAGTGAGGAGGTTCCCTTGGCCGACTCTGTTTCCTTCGTGATCTTCCTCTGTTTCGCTTCCATTCTTACTGGAAACCGCCTCCTTCGAGCTAGATCCGAGCTCGTGATCACTCACTCTCGTGACCATATCGGTTGGGTTCGAGTGACCGTGATCACATGTGGTGGACATCAGCCCCATTTTTGAGACAAGGCGCGACCCTTCATCCAGAAGGTCTAAAGGGCCCTTGGCGAAGGCACGGGCGAAGAAGAAGCAGCATTCTAGGCACCGGCGAGGCCCCAAGGCAAGTCCGTGGTCGCTATGTTCTTGGCGCACCCATGCCCGTTGGCGAACCCTTGGCCTTTGGCGAGGCCAAGGCCATTTGCGAGGCCATGGCTCTTTGCAACCCCCACGGTCGTTGGCGAAGACCCTGTGCCCCATTCCCAGAAGCAAGCGAAGCCCAGGTGTTCGCCAAGCAGAAGAGGCTCCATACGCCAGTCAGGCGAACCCTTCAACTTGTGCAGAGGCCCTCTTCTTCCCTTTTCCCGCCGAAAGCAATTCATGGGGAAATGGGAGCCGCATAAGCTGTTAGCCTACAATGTCACATCAGCTGCCACCTCTCATTTCGCCTACCATAGATCCAGGAAGCTGTCCCCTTGTCAAGACATCTTTTATTATTTCCTTCTTTCTTTCTCCTTCTATAAAAGGAGGTTGTAACCTAAGTATTAGGTAGAACTCATTTTGTAAGAACACATATTTGCGGAAGTACGCATATTGTTCTTCGTGGGTCTCAAATCTTGCTCCACCAATCCATTAGTGATCCATTGCAAGAGGATCCAATATAATACCTAGCATTGTTTGATCTCGTAGTCAAATTTTAGGTCCCATTTTCCTTCCCCAGGCATTTTCAAGGGCATTGCCTCACCTCGTAGTGAGGAGGTTCCCTTGGCCGACTCTGTTTCCTTTGTGTTCTTCCTCTGTTTCGTTTCCATTCTTGCTGGAAACCGCCTCCAACGAGCTAGATCCGAGCTCGTGATCACTTACCCCCCCTGTGATCACATCAGTTGGTATCAGAGCCAAAGCGCTCATTGGAGGTATCTTACCGTATCAGTTGTTTACTTTCTTCAAGTTAAAACCATTGCATTCTTTCTTACACTTGAAGAAAAACGTTTTGCTGTTATTCAAGAGAAACCGAAAATATTTGTGTTTGTGCGTGGTTCATGTGATTCGAGCAAAGCTCATATTTGGATGTTGTTTATTGAAGTTGAGTAAAGAAAGAAACATTTTCGGATTGGAAGTTGAAAAGAGAAGAAAAGTTGTTGTGGTTGTGCACAAAAGAACATTTGAAGAAAGAAAACGTTTGAGTGTTCTTGAGTGTTCATATCAAAACACATCCGAACAGTGATTTGATCCGAAAATATTTGAGGAACTTGAACAAAAGTGTTTGTGTGGGTAAAAGAGCCTTCTCTCATACATACCTTCCTTCTTTCAACCCCCATCTCACCCTAAACTCTCAAAGTTAGTTTCAAGTAACTAGAGCTTTGTGCGTCACGTATTTCAAACTCTGTTAAGATTTCGTTGGATACTCCTTGTGTGTTTGCGTTTGATCTTAATAGAAGATTGGTGGTAAGTTTTGAGGCTTGAAGGGACCGTTGTGTTCTAAACACGAGAGAGAAGTGGTACTGAGTGTGTCCCTAAACACAAACGAGCGGCCAACCATACACGTGAGGAAATGAGTGGTACTGACACTATTGTCTAAGTGTGTAGGTATACAATGGCGCGAACCCTTAAGTTTCGAGGGATGATGACCTTTTCGGGTTTGAATCATGGGAACACCATCTTGAGGCATTCTTTGCTAAGAGAGGTGTTCACGAACTTGAAAAGCTTGACATAGCGCTCGAGCTGCTAAGAGGCGAAGCCTGGTATTGGTGGTGTGAATACGCCACAAAGCGAAGTGATCGAGGTTTAGAGTTCATACCCTCTTGGGACCGCTTGAAAAGCGTGATGAGGCGGCGGTATGGCACCCAAACCCCCATCGCCCACTTGGCCCCCGCCCCTACCCACAGATCGCGACCCCCCATCACTCATAGCTCATTTCGGTGTCCCACATCCGACCCCACTATCACATCCGAAGGGACTGCCCCACCTTCAAGAGCCTGCTCACCCCCTTCTCCAAAAGCGTACCCGAACCCTCCTTGTGAACCAATCTCTTTGAGAAATCTCACTCAAGAAATTAGAGCAGATTTCGAGGAGATGGGAAAAGATTTAAAGGAGATAAGAAAGGAAGTCTCACAAGTGGGAGATCTTATGAAGGAATGGTGTGAGAGTGAGAGAAAAAGAGAGAAAGAGAAAAGAAAGAAAAAGGCTCTTCAAAACCCAGAGAGTGAAACACCCAAGCTTTCAACCGAGATCAATGGAGGGCTAACGCCTAAATCTTTTAATGAATGTTGTTCTTCTTTGATTATTCCAGGAATCGATGATAAAGAAACTTTGGGTTGTTTACAAGAGGCAGAAGATGCCTCGGTGTCGGAGCAGGAGCCTCCCTCCCTTAACTTGGGGAGAGGTAACATACCATTTCCCCCTAGTGATGAGACTTTGCAATTTCGTGACCATGAAATGATTTATGCTAAAACTGTCATGTGCATGCCTACTTTAGCTAGGAAGCACTCATACATTTTTTATATGAATATTGATGAACCCATGATCATACCATGCGCTGAATTGAATGACCCCATCCTGGCCTATGCCAAGAAAATTAATGGGTTGAACATGTTGCGAAGGGACGGGAAACTTGCTGTGTCAGACTTGTACATGACCCCGGCACATGTAGGAATAATTTGTTTGAAACTGAGCATGTAGAAATTGCATGCTGTTCGGTTAAATTTATTTTCGGCCAACAAGAAGGCTTTTTGCATAAGGTCCTTGTGTGCTTTCATGGCACAGGAGCAAGAAAGAGCGGATTGTTCATCTTGCCCCAACTTGGTGCTTCCTTGTTTGCTACCCATGAGCTAGGTACCCTGTGTTTTGAGTATAAGAATGCGCATCACCTAGCCATGTATGTAATAAGCCGCGGGCACCCCCACATAATGCCCCTTTGTCTAAGTGATTGGAAGTGTTTCATGCATCTATCTAGGCTTTGGTTCCTGATCATGATGCATTGTAGGATCCTTAGAAACCAATTTTCGATGTGGGCACACCCACTTGATTTTAGTTCACTGACCCTTGATATCTCTTCAAGTTTGTTGTGGTGTCTTAAGATTTGTAGGGACAATTTCCTTATGAATCCGAGGACGGATTCTTCGAAGAGGAGGGTATGATGTGGACATCAGCCCCATTTTTGAGACAAGGCGCGACCCTTCATCCAGAAGGTCTAAAGGGCCCTTGGCGAAGGCACGGGCGAAGAAGAAGCAGCATTCTAGGCACCGGCGAGGCCCCAAGGCAAGTCCGTGGTCGCTATGTTCTTGGCGCACCCATGCCCCGTTGGCGAACCCTTGGCCTTTGGCGAGGCCAAGGCCATTTGCGAGGCCATGGCTCTTTGCGACCCCCATGGTCGATGGCGAAGACCCTGTGCCTCATTCCCAGAAGCAAGCGAAGCCCCGGTGTTCGCCAAGCAAAAGAAGCCTCTATACGCAAGTCAGGCGAACCCTTTCACTTGTGCAGAGGCCCTCTTCTTCCCTTTTCCCGCCGAAAGCAATTCATGGGGAAATGGGAGCCGCAAAAGCAGGTAGCCTACAATGTCACATCCGCTGCCACCTCTCATTTCGCCTACCATAGATCCAGGAAGCTGTCCCCTTGTCAAGACATCTTTTATTATTTCCTTCTTTCTTTCTCCTTCTATAAAAGGAGGTTGTAACCTAAGTATTAGGTAGAACTCATTTTGTAAGAACACATATTTGCGGAAGTACGCATATTGTTCTTCGTGGGTCTCAAATCTTGCTCCACCAATCCATTAGTGATCCATTGCAAGAGGATCCAATATAATACCTAGCATTGTTTGATCTCGTAGTCAAAGGTTCTAGGTCCCATTTTCCTTTCCTGGCATTTTCAAGGGCATTGCCTCACCTCGTAGTGAGGAGGTTCCCTTGGCCGACTTTGTTTCCTTTGTGTTCTTCCTCTGTTCTTCGTTTCCATTCTTGCTGGAAACAGCCTCCAACGAGCTAGATCCGAGCGCGTGATCACTTACCCCCACCGTGATCACATCACCACTCACTTCTACCAATTCATTCCCTTGTTCCATGCTTTGTGGTTCAAGAATTATATCTAGTATTGCCCAATCAAGTAGTTGAGAGGTGCTAGATCCATCTTCATCCCTTGGCATTCCAAGCATTGCTTCATCTAGTAGTGAAGAGGTTCTTTGTTCAATCCAAAAATTATCAAGTTCTTTATGTTCATCTTCCAAGCTAGATCCTTTCAAGAGTTGATCATTTCCATGATCACATCACTCTTCCTCCCATTTCCCGCCAACTACAATTCCTGGGAATTGGGAGCCGCTAAAGTAGGTAGCCTACACTGTCACCTCGCCGCCACCTCTAATTTCGCCTACCATAGATCCAGGAAGCTGGTTCCCTTGTCCAGTCAATCATTATTTTCCTTTCCCATTTTCTTCTATATAAGGCAACTTGTAACCATAGTAAAGGTAGAACATATTTTGATATGATCACGGTACGCTTGACGCGAATCCACGAGATCGTACGGAAGCGCAGATCTAGCTCGGTGGAGTCGATTGAACAAAGAAGGATAGAGACAAACATGAGACACCTCCCAACTACGAGGTTGGGTAATATCTGCGATAAGCTCTGGGAGTATGGAAGATCTAGCACCTCTCAACTACGAGATTGAGCAATACTAGATATTAAACTTGATGATATTCAATCTATCAAGGGAATGGCAGAAAATAATAAGGGGAGAGAACCGGAGCTTAAGGAATTGTCCTTCTTAAGCTTTACATATATTCTACCTATTCTAGGAGTCTGCCTTTCCTTTTATAGGGAAGGAAGGGAACAGCCTCTTACAAAAGGCGCATGCATGCCATAAAGTGTACAGTACTTTTGCATGCATGTCTGACGAAAAGATAAAAAGGTAAAAGTAGATAAGTTTGCTCCCAAGTGTCAGCGTAAAAGGCGGGAGGGGCCAGAATGGTCGGGAGTGGTTGGCCGACTGGATAAGCTGAGGTGGCTCTGCTTTAGTGATACGATCACGGGTACGCTAGGCGCGAATCCGCGAGATCGTACGGAAGCGCAGATCTAGCTCGGTGGAGTCGATTGAACAAAGAAGGATAGAGACGGCCACAGACACCTCCCAACTACGAGGTTGGGCAATATCTGCGATAAGCCTGGGGAGTATGGAAGATCTAGCACCTCTTAACTACGAGATTAAGCAATACTAGATATTAAACTTGATGATAAACGATCAATCAAGGGGGATGGCGGAATATAGCAAGGGGGTGAGAACCGGGCTTAAGGAATTGTCCTTCTTAAGCTTTACATATGTTCTGCCTATTCTAGGAGTCTGTCTTTCCTTTTATAGGGAAGGAAGGGAACAGCCTCTTACAAAAGACGCATGCATGCCATAAAGTGTACAGTACTTTTGCATGCATGTCTGACGAAAAGATAAAAAGGTAAAAAGTTCGCTCCCAAGTGTCAGCGTATAAGGCGGGAGGGGCCAGAATGGTCGGGAGTGGTTGGCCGACTGGATAAGCTGAGGTGGCTCTGCTTTAGGGCTCTGCTGATGGGAGGCCCGGCTCGGAAGGCCTCGCCTTTGTTGGAAAGCTTTCTCAAAGGAGGCTTCGCCTAGTGGCCTTGCCTTTCCCTTTGAGACTTGCAACGAAGGCTCCGCCTTCGTTTGGAGACTCCGCAGAAGAATATCCCTTAGTTAGCGTCAACGGAAGTCTTCTTGTTGTGGACGTGGCCTTTACCAGAGACTGGCTGGGATGACGTCGCCTGTGGGCTTTGCCTTCGCCAGAAGCTAGTGAAATGCAAACACACAAGTAGGAACAAGCAATAATCTCTAGTGAAATCCGAAACTTGCAAATCACAAAGATAACTAGTCACTCGAAATTAGCTTTTGAGAGTTTAAGGTGAGGTGGGGGTTGAAAGAAGTTAGGAGTGAAGTAGAAAAGGCTCTTTATAAGCACAAACACCTTTGGTGCAAGTTCATAAAATATTTTTGGATCAAAAGTACTATTCATATGAGTTTGGTATGAACTTCATATGAATATCTCAAGAACACCAAGAACACTCAAGAACACATGAACTTGTTCATCATTTTCTTTCTTCAACAACCTTATCTTTTGTACTTAATCAACGAAGATGATATTTTCCCCACAACAAATCCGAAACCACTTCTCTTTTCACTCAACTTCAATAATCGACATTCAAATATGCACTTTGCTCTAGTCATATGAACCACGCACAAATATTTTCGGTTTCTCTTCAACAACAAAACGTTTTTCTTCAAGTGTAAGAAAGAATGCAATAGTTTTACTTGAAGAAAACAAACAACTGATACGGTACCTCCAGCAAGCACTTTGGCTCTGATACCACTTGATGTGATCACGGGGGGGTAAGTGATCACGAGCTCGGATCTAGCTCGAAGGAGGCGGTTTCCAGAAAGAATGGGAAACGAAACAGAGGAAGAACACGAAGGAAACAGAGTCGGCCAAGGTGATGTGGACATCAGCCCCATTTTTGAGACAAGGCGCGACCCTCATCCAGAAGGTCTAAAGGGCCCTTGGCGAAGGCACGGGCGAAGAAGAAGCAGCATTCGAGGCACCGGCGAAGCCCCAAGGCGGTAGTCGCGCCGCCAGGATCTTGGCGAACCCATGCCCTATTGGCGAACCCTTGGCCTTTGGCGAAGGCCAAGGCCATTTGCGAGGCCATGGCTCTTTGCGACCCCCATGGTCATTGGCGAAGACCCTGCGCCTCATTCCCCGAAGCAAGCGAAGCCCAGGAGTTCGCCAAGCAGAAGAGGCTTCCATACACAAGTCGGCGAACCCTTCAACTTGTGCAGAGGCCCTCTTCGCCTCTTCCCGCCGAAAGCAATTCATGGGGAAATGGGAGCCGCAAAGCGGGTAGCCTACAATGTCACATCACCTGCCACCTCTCATTTCGCCTACCATAGATCCAGGAGGCTGTTCCCTTGTCAAGACATCTTTTATTATTTCCGTCTTTCTTTCTCCTTCTATAAAAGGAGGTTGTAACCTAAGTATTAGGAGAACTCATTTTGTAAGAACACATATTTGCGGAAGTACGCATATTGTTCTTCGTGGGTCTCAAATCTTGCTCCACCAATCCATTAGTGATCCATTGCAAGAGGATCCAATATAATACCTAGCATTGTTTGATCTCGTAGTCAAAAGGTTCTAGGTCCCATTTTCCTTCCCTGCATTTTCAAGGGCATTGCCTCACCTCGTAGTGAGGAGGTTCCCTTGGCCGACACTGTTTCCTTCGTGTTCTTCCTCTGTTCTTCGTTTCCATTCTTGCTGGAAACCGCCTCCAACGAGCTAGATCCGAGTTCGTGATCCCGTTCCCCCACCGTGATCACATCACTACGAGGTGAGGCAATGCCCTTGAAAATGCCTGGGAAAGGAAGCGGGATCTAGCACCTTTTGAATACAAGTTCAAACAATACTAGATATTATGTTGGATCCTCTTGCACGGATCACTTAAGGAGATGGAATGCAAGAAATGAGAACAAGAAAGCCAAAACCTCACTTGGAGTATTTCTGATTTCTTATAAATATGTTCTAAGTATTACAATGGTTACATGCCTTCTATATAAAGAGGTGAGATGGTATGGTAAATGGGGGGTGACTTGACAAGGGACAAAAACCCTTGAATTATGGTGGGTGAGGTGAGAGATGGAAGGGATGGATGGAAGACAATTGTAGGCTACCTAATATTCCTCCCATACCTTCATAAATGGGATTTATGAAGAAATGGAGGGAATATTCAAATCACCAAACATACACATGGCCGGGGGTTCTCCAAGGCCATGGGTTCTCGAGGGGCCATGGGTTCGCGGAAGAGGCCATGGGTTCGCGAAAAGTGCCATCGCCAAAGTGCCTTCGCCAAAGTGCCTTCGCCAAAGTGCCTTCGCCAAAGGGCCTTCGCCAAAGGGCCTTCGCCAAAGTGCCTTCGCCAAAGTGCCTTCGCCAAAGTGCCTTCGCCAAAGTGCCTTCGCCAGAGTGCCTTCGCCAAAGTGCCTTGGGTATGCGGAACTTCACTGTTTCTGAATAACTTGAGCTCTGGAACTCCGATTGAGGTGATTCAAAAGCCATTTTTCTCCTCTTGAAAAGAGCTTCAATATGAAGTCCATTGCTCCATCTTTTGATGAGCACAGATCCGCATCACTTCTCCAATGGAATGCCCAAGTCTTGAAGTTTGTTGGCGCCTTCGTGGTGATGTCCACATCACCTTGCCTTTCCCTTTGAGACTTGCAACGAAGGCTCCGCCTTCGTTTGGAGACTCCGCAGAAGAATATCCCTTAGTTAGCGTCTGAACTGGAAGTCTTCTTGTTGTAGACGTGGCCTTTTGATGTGGACATCATCCCTGTTTGTGAGTTAAGAGGCAACCATTCCTCCAGAGGGTCTAAAGGGACCCTTGGCGAAGGCATGGACAAAGAAGTGGCATTCTAGGCGACGGCGAAGCCCCAAAGGCAGAGTCGTGCTCGCAAGGATCTTGGCGAAGCCAGACCCCATTGGCGAACCCTTGGCCTTTGGCGGAGCCATGGTCTTTGGCGAAGCCATGCTCATTGGCGAACCCATGGTCCTTGGCGAAGACCTTGTGCAACACTCCCAGATGCAAGCGAAACACGGGTGTTCGCCAAGCAGAGGAGGCCTCCATACGCAAATCAGGCGACCCCTTCAACTTGTGCAGAGGCCCTCTTTCTCCCATTTCCCGCCAACTACAAATCCTGGGAAACTGGGAACCGCTAAAGCCGGAAGTCTACACAGCCTATCTTTGTCACCTCGCCTGCCACCTCTCATTTCGCCTACCATAGAACCAGGAAGCTGGTTCCCTTGTCCAGTCATTCTTTATTTTCCTTTACCGTTTCTTCTATATAAGGCAGCATGTAACCATTGTAAAGGCAGAACAGAATTATAAGAAATCAGAAATACTCCAAGTGAGGTTTTGGCTTTCTTGTTCTCATGATGTGGACATCACCCCCATTTTTGAGACAAGGCGCGACCCTTCATCCAGAAGGTCTAAAGGGGTCCTTGGCGAAGGCACGGGCGAAGAAGAAGCGGCATTCTAGGCACCGGCGAGGCCCCAAGACAAGTCCGTGGTCGCTATGTTCTTGGCGCACCCATGCCCCATTGGCGAACCCTTGGCCTTTGGCGAGGCCAAGGCTCAACGGCGAATCCCATGGCTCTTGACCACTGCGACCCCCTTGGTCGTTGGCGAAGACCTTTGCGACCCCGTGGTGCCTCATTTCCTCATTTCGAAGCAAGCGAAGCCTGTGTGTTCGCCAAGCAGAAGAGGCCTCCATACGCAAGTCGGGCGAACCCTGTAACTTGTGCAGAGGCCCATTTCTTCCCTTTTCCCGCCAAACGCAATTCATGGGGAAATGGGAGCCGCAAAGCCGTAGCCTACAATGTCACATCCGCTGCCACCTCTCATTTCGCCTACCATAGATCCAGGAGGCTGTTCCCTTGTCAAGACATTCTTTATTATTTCCTTCTTTCTTTCTCCTTCTATAAAAGGAGGTTGTAACCTAAGTATTAGGAAGAACTCATTTTTGTAAGAACACATATTTGCGGAAGTACGCATATTGTTCTTCGTGGGTCTCAAATCTTGCTCCACCAATCCATTAGTGATCCATTGCAAGAGGATCCAATATAATACCTAGCATTGTTTGATCTCGTAGTCAAAAGGTTCTAGGTCCCATTTTCCTTCCCCAGGCATTTTCAAGGGCATTGCCTCACCTCGTAGTGAGGAGGTTCCCTTGGCCGACTCTGTTTCCTTCGTGTTCTTCCTCTGTTTCGTTTCCCATTCTTGCTGGAAACCGCCTCCTTCGAGCTAGATCCGAGCTCGTGATCACTTACCCCCCACCGTGATCACATCAAGTGGTATCAGAGCCAAAGCGCTTGTCGGAGGTATCATACCGTATTAGTTGTTTGTTTTCTTCAAAGTTAAAACCTTTGCTGTTCTTTCGAAAACTTGAAGAAAAGTTTCGGTTAATGATCTCTTGAGAGAAACCGAATATTTGTTATCCTTGTTTGAAGTTCTTAAAGGTTTATAAATCTGTGAGTTATTTCGGATTTGAAAAAGAAAAGAGATTCCCGTGTGCAAAAGAACAAGAGTTTACGAAAAAAGAAATATTCAAATCAGTTCATAATTTCTGGGAAAAGTTCTAAGTGTTCTTGAAGAGTTCATCCGAAACTCGAGTAAACAGTACTCACAGATCAAAAATAATTTCAAAGCCTGAACTTTAGTGTTTATATGTGGTGAAAAGCCTTTTCTATCTCATTTCCAACTTCTTTCAACCATCAACCAACTTCAGAAGCTAGTTTCAAGTAACTAGAACTTTGTGCTTAACTTGTTTCAGACATTGCTAAGATTTCATTGGATATTCTTTGCATGTTTGCATTTGATCTTAATCGCAGATTGGTGGTAAGTTTTGAAGCTTGAAAGAACCGTTGTGTTCTAAACACGAGAGAAGAGTGTAAACACTAAGGGAGTGTAGCGAGGCTTCACAAAACTGTTCACATGTGCGTAACTTGAGTCTCATGGAGTATGTGGAAGAGGACTACTACCCGGAATCGGATCCTTGTTATCAAGAATCTGACTTACAGGCGGAGGAAACCCTCGACCATACATACTCGGGGAACTATTCAGTACCCCCTTGGCCAAGAAACCTGGCCCGAACCGACCCCATCCTCTGAATACGACCCTCCATACCCTGCTGCATATGAGCATCACCCAGGCCTAGACCCTGAACAGTTGGTGGCGAACCCATGCCATCGCCAAGATGACTCCTCTCATTATCGCTACCCCTCCCACTCCTCGTATTATTCCCCCATTCCGTCGTATCCCAGCTGTACGACGCCCAGCTTTGAGCCCCCTCTCATTCGCGGTTCCCCATCCACTAACCGAAAGCCAACAAGGGCCCCCGCTCACAAGTTTGATTCGTCGCTCCAATCACCTCTCGACCAACAGGCGAAGCAACACCAAGTGCCTCAAAGACCCAGCTCCTCCACTATCATTGATGAGCTAAAACAACTTGTACTTATGGTCCAGACCGGATGTTACAAGGACACATGGAGGAAGCTGCAACCGGTGGTAAGGTTGAGAGGAAAATAACTGAGAGGAAAGGAGAAATTACGAGGGGAAAGAAAAGAGAAGAAAGAGAGAAAAGCGAGGCGGTCCAAGAGACCTTGAGCGAGAAAGAGAGCGATCCGAGAGAAGAGATTGAGAAGAAAGCGGAGAGAAAACAAGAGGGAAGCTCCATGAGCCAAAATAGTGGAAGTGAGGAAAACATGCCTTCAACCGACCCAACTTTTCCACTAATTTCTGTCTTGCAACCCCTTGTTTATCTTCTTTGAATGTACAGATCGTTGTGGACAGCAAGGCTGAAGGAAGCCTTCAACAGCCCGGGAAGGAAGTGTCACCCCCTCTCGGTAAGGAAGAAAAGAGCAAGAGGGAGAGAGCGAACATGGGTAACTGTGCTTCTAATCTCTCATCTCTTAATATCAAGCATGACTTGGGTGACATAATTGGCGATCCCATGTCTGTTATGGGACATGACTTAGGTCCGGTGCATTGGGGCCATGCCCATGAATGGCCGAGGCTTATATTTGATCCCGGAATAACTATATGGGTTTGTTTTAAGGCTAAATATAAAAGTGAAGCGAAGAGAAAGGGCGGATTGTCCATCTCATTCCTTCAGTCTATTTTTAGGGGAATTTTGATGTCTAACGCATTCGGTTCACTAACCCTTAACGCCTCTTTAAGTTTGTTGTGGTGTCTTAAGATTTGTAGGGAAAATTCCCTTATGAATCCGAGGACGGATTCTTCAAGAGGAGGGTATGATGTGGACATCAGCCCCATTTTTGAGACAAGGCGCGACCCTTCATCCAGAGGGTCTAAAGGACCCTTGGCGAAGGCACGGGCGAAGAAGAAGCGGCATTCTAGGCACCGGCGAAGCCCCAAGGCAGAGTCGCGCTCGCCAGGATCTTGGCGAACCCATGCCCCATTGGCGAACCCTTGGCCTTTGGCGAGGCCAAGGCTCAATGGCGAAGCCATGGCTCTTGGCGACCCCCATGGTCGTTGGCGAAGACCCTGTGCCTCATTTCCGAAGCAAGCGAAGCCGGGTGTTCGCCAAGCGAAAGAGGCCTCCATACGCAAGTCGGGCGAACCCTTCAACTTGTGCAGAGGCCCTCTTCTTCCCTTTTCCCGCCAAAAGCAATTCATGGGAAATGGGAGCCGCAAAGCAGGTCTAGCCTACAATGTCACATCAGCCGCCACCTCTCATTTCGCCTACCATAGATCCAGGAGCTGTTCCCTTGTCAAGACATTCTTTATTATTTCCTTCTTTCTTTCTCCTTCTATAAAAGGAGGTTGTAACCTAAGTATTAGGCAGAACTCATTTTGTAAGAACACATATTTGCGGAAGTACGCATATTGTTCTTCGTGGGTCTCAAATCTTGCTCCACCAATCCATTAGTGATCCATTGCAAGAGGATCCAATATAATACCTAGCATTGTTTGATCTCGTAGTCAAAAGGTTCTAGGTCCCATTTTCCTTCCCCAGGCATTTTCAAGGGCATTGCCTCACCTCGTAGTGAGGAGGTTCCCTTGGCCGACTCTGTTTCCTTCGTGTTCTTCCTCTGTTTCGTTTCCATTCTTGCTGGAAACCGCCTCCTTCGAGCTAGATCCGAGCTCGTGATCACGTTCCCCCACCGTGATCACATCAAGTGGTATCAGAGCCAAAGCGCTTGGAGGTACCGTATCAGTTGTTTGTTTTCTTCAAGTAAAACCACTGCCTTCTTTCTTACACTTGAAGAAAAACGTCTTGTTGTTGAAGAGAAACCGAAAATATTTGTGTTTATGCGTGGTTCATGTGACTGGAGAAAAAGTTCATATCTGAATATTGATTATTGAAGTTGGGTGAGAAAGAAAAGTGATTTCGGATTTGGAAATGAAAAAGTGTTGTATTGTGTGAAAAGTGCGAAGAAAGGTTGTTGAAAATGATGAACAAGTTCATGTGTTCTTGAGTGTTCTTGGTGTTCTTGAGATGTTCATATGAAGTTCATACCAAACTCATATGAATAGTACTTTTGATCCAAAATTTGTTGATGAACTTTAAGAAAACGTGTTTGTGATTGCAAAAGCCCCTTTCTAAACTCCCTACCATACTTCTTTCAACCACCATCCACCTTAAATCATTCAAAAGCTAGTTTCAAGTAACTAGTTATCTTTCTTGAATTGCAAGTTTCGGTTTTCACTAGATATTATGACTTGTTCCTACTTGTGTGTTTGCATTTGATCTAAAAAGTTGAGTGTGATCAAGTTAAGAGAACTTGTGAAAGCCTTGTGTGGAGAATCAAGAGTGAAACCGTGTGGAGTGCTCACCTAAACACGTGAGGAGGAATGAGTGGTACTGATTTTATTGTCTAAGTGTGTAGGTAATGGAGGAAGAGAACCTACATTTCATTGGGTTTCATCCCTTGAAAGGGAGGCGCAAACTTGAAGATGACTTATGGCAATGGATCGAGGAATTGGAATACCACTTTTGGTATTACCAATTTCATAAGGAAGAGAAGTTAGACCTTGCCATAAGGTGTCTAAAGGGAGAAGCCAAAAGATGGTGGCGACAAGATTTCGCTCAAAGAGAGCACTACCATGAAGCCTCCATTCGGACTTGGAGCGGATTGAAGAGGTTACTAGTGGAAAGATATGGCTCACCTCGAGAAGAGCCACCCTCTCCGTTCCACTCCCAAACAAGAAGGTCCCCCTCTCGGCCTACATCCTCCACCCACATTCGAACCATAGTCGGAGGAGACCAAGTCCCACACCTCCACAAACACTATCGGCCGAGCCGTGTACTCCACCGCCCAACACTTGCACCACCCAAACTCCTTCCCCAAACCCAAGTCCTCGCCAAGATTCAAGTGAAGATCTTTCTCAAATGATTAAGAATCTGAGGAAAGAGTTTGAAGAATATGAGAGAGAGAAAAAGAAAAAGAAAGAGAGAAGAAAGGAAAGGGCTCTCCTTAGCCAAACAAGTGAAAAGAATATTGCACCCGGGCCTTCAACCCATCTCCAAGAAGGAATGACCATTTCATCTTCTAACTCTTGTTATTCTTCTTTATTTGTGCACGAGTTTGAAGGAGAGAATGGCACGGATGCGCCATACCTTGAAGGAAAAGAAGGATTTTCGGCTTTGAAGGAGGACCCTCCCTCCCCTAACTTGGGGAGAGGTAACCTACTCTTTTCTTTTAGTGATGAAGTGAATAGGCTTGAATGTGAAACCTTATTCGAAAATGAGCACGCATCTCCACCATTGCTTAATTTTCTCAACCATGATAAGTGTCACATATTCGAATTCCCTCTTGAAAGCATGAAGCATGATGATTCGGTTGACCATGAGCTGTACGTACATGATGCATATCCCATACCACTCACCCCTAGCCATGAATTCTCTTCAATGCATGATCATGAATCCTATTTTTTGATCATAAGAATGAAAGGCCTCGGCTTACGTTTGACCCCGGGATTGACCTTGAGCTATGTGTAAGGTTGAAGTGAAGAGAAAGGGCGGATTGTCCATCTCACTCCTTCAAACCATTTTTGTGATTTTCATGTTTACAGCTTTAGTCCACTAACCCTTAATGCCTCTTCAAGTTTATTGTGGTGTCTTAAGATTTGTAGGGACAATTTCCTTATGAATCCGAGGACGGATTCTTCTGAAGAGGGAGGGTATGATGTGGACATCACCCCTATTTGTGAGTTAAGAGGCAACCATTCCTCCAGAGGGTCTAAAGGGACCCTTGGCGAAGGCATGGACAAAGAAGAAGTGGCATTCTAGGCGACGGCGAAGCCCCAAAGGCAGAGTCGTGCTCGCAAGGATCTTGGCGAACCCAGACCCCATTGGCGAACCCTTGGCCTTTGGCGAAGCCATGGTCTTTGGCGAAGCCATGCTCATTGGCGAACCCATGGTCCTTGGCGAAGACCTTGTGCAACACTCCCAGATGCAAGCGAAACACGGGTGTTCGCCAAGCGGGGGAGGCCTCCATACGCAAGTCAGGCGACCCCTTCAACTTGTGCAGAGGCCCTCTTCCTCCCATTTCCCGCCAACTACAAATCCTGGGAAACTGGGAGCCGCTAAAGCCGGAAGTCTACACAGCCTATGCTGTCACCTCGCCTGCCACCTCTCATTTCGCCTACCATAGAACCAGGAAGCTGGTTCCCTTGTCCAGTCATTCTTTATTTTCCTTTACCGTTTCTTCTATATAAGGCAGCTTGTAACCATTGTAAAGGTAGAACATATTTATAAGAAATCAGAAATACTCCAAGTGAGGTTTTGGCTTTCTTGTTCTCATTTCTTGCATTCCATCTCCTTAAGTGATCCGTGCAAGAGGATCCAACATAATATCTAGTATTGTTTGAACTTGTATTCAAAAGGTGCTAGATCCCGCTTCCTTCCCAGGCATTTTCAAGGGCATTGCCTCACCTCGTAGTGAGGAGGTTCCCTTGGCCGACTCTGTTTCCTTCGTGTTCTTCCTCTGTTCTTCGTTTCCATTCTTGCTGGAAACCGCCTCCATCGAGCTAGATCCGAGCTCGTGATCACTTACCCCCCCTGTGATCACATCAGACTTGCAGCGATGACGGAGACTCGCCCTTAGTTAGCGTCCCGAACTGGAAGTCTTCTTGTTGTAGACGTGGCCTTTACCAGGAGACTGGCTGGGATGACGTCGCCCAAGGGCTTTGCCTTCGCCAGGAAGCTACGCCAGGAAGTACCGTCCGTATCTTAAAGACTTCTCGTGGACATTGTTGCATGAGGGCTTCGCAATGGGGAGGGTTATGGAGATGGCTTCGCTGAAGGTTTGGCCATCGCGTAACTCCTTTGTTTGGGGAAGCCTAGCCCTCGCCTTGAGGCTTCGCAGGAATGGCTTCGCCTGGAGGCTTCGCCAGTGTTCTGGATGCCTTAGCATGATGCAGTTCATCCTTCGCCTTGAGACTTCACAGGGACGGCTTTGCCAAAGTGGCTTGCCTTCGCCTGGATGCCTTTTGCACAGAAGCCTCTCCTACGCCTTGAGGCCTCTTTTAGGGTCCTCGCGTGAAGGCATTGCCCTTTCCATGTCTGGGGTTAATCCAGACCATCGGATTAGGCCGCCTGGGCCTCTGAACCCACTCGCCAAGGGTTTGCTCCGAGCTTCACTCGACTGCCTCTTCGTCTGGGACGTCTTGTTGTTGCTTGGGGATCCCATGATCACATCATTCCCTCCCTCTTAAAAAGATTCGTCCTCGAATCTTAAGGGAAGAAATTTTTCCTACAATTGAAAACAAGCACAACAAACTTTGGAGAGCATTAGAGGTTAGTAAATGAAACTTAACCGAGACTGGGGGTCGCGGTGGCGATGCATATGTATGCATGAGCATGACAACTCCTATATGCATCGTGATCATGAACAGAAGTCTATAAAAATTCATGACATGCTTCCTAGAGTATTGTAGACATTTAACAAGAACTTTATACTCAAGGAAAGCATGCGGTCTAAAGCCTTTAGACCTCTGCTCATGGAACTGGGGTGGGGGGTCAAGGGAAGCTTTACCTTCGCCAAGCACATGCATTTGTGCTTCCCGAGACAAAGAAGAAGAAACTAAGCTAGTCATAGAAAGAACTTCGACCTGCAACATCGCAGAGACTAGCATTAGCATAAGCAAGAGGTTGAGAGATGAACAGGTCGCTCTCTCTCTCCACCTCAACCATTAACATGGTTTCAGCTCGATTTATTTTAAGATGCTCATGTTTGCTAAGGAAAGGCATGGATGTCTCTCGTGGAATAAAGTGGCCTTTTCTTAACGCATGCATTCTAAGCATGTCGAACATGGCATCTGGGGGGTCCCATATATATATTCGAACAATGGGTGCGGTGTCGAACCAATGTCTGATCCATCACCCACGTTCGTAGCATGCAGACTCAAGGAAACCACGGGTTCGCACTTTTGCGTATACCCTTCGCTATTAGAAGAGAGAGACAAGTTACCTTCTCCCAAGTTAGGGAGGCGTAGACCTGCTTCGCATATCATCTTCTTCTCCTTCAGCAACGGTGTGGCTTCTTCCTCAAGTGCGGGTTTAGTTGGGACTCCCGCATGAGCTCGCCTTCTTCCAAAGCGCCTTCGCTTTCTTCAACTCTTCGCGCGCCCGCGGCCTCTTCTTCTTCCTGCACAGCCAAAGAAGAACAACAAGTTTGAGAAGATGAAACGATTAGTTCTTCTTGGGGTATGGTAGAAGGCCCGGGTGAGTCTTTCTTTTCACTCATTTGGCTTTGGAGAGCTCTTTCTTTTCTTCTCTCTTTCCTTTTCTCTCTCGCCCGCTCATATTCTAAGTACTCATCTTTGAGCCTTCTAATCTCTTGGGCGAGAGTCTCTTCTTTTGGATTTTGGTGAGGGTTGGGATTTGTGGTGTAGGTATGGGCTGCGCAAGTAGTGGGCGGTGGGGTGCGCGGCCCAACCAAGGGGGTTTGTGGCGATGGGGTCCTCGCCTCCTTTCTGGAAGGAAGTTGGTTCGCCCGAGGCGAAGACCCGTCGAGTGGAGTATGGTGGCGGAGCTGGTGGGTACTGGGTGCGGGCGCATGGGGGCCCTCGCACAGGAGTAGTATGGAGGGTGGCTCTTCTTGACAGAGTCCATATCGTCGCCACAAAGAACCTCTTCAACTCACTCCAAGACTGGATGGGGGCTTCAGCGGACCGTTCTCTGTCAGAGAACTCTCGGCGACACCATTCCTTGGCCTCTCCTTTTAGGCGTCTTATGGCTTGGCTCAACATTTCTTCACCACGAAGTGGGGAGCACCAGAAGTGGTACTCCAACTTCTCCATCCAATGCCATAAGTCTTTTCCAAGCTGGTATCGCCCCACTGATAGATCAACCCCATAGAAATATTTATCCGCCATGGGGTTTCCTGCACATTTAAACAATAAAATTAGTCCGCTCAAACTCCTCACGTGTTTGGGGTTCTCTCCTGCCGCGAAGGGGTCTGCCCTTTCGCGAGGGGTCACACTCGGCTTTCTTTCTTTCCTCTTGCTTAGCTCTCAGAGCTTGCTCTTTCCAAGGCCAAAACCCGATAATGAATATCACAAGATAACCAATAGCATGCAAAAATCTTTAAGTAAGAAGTACTAGTTACTTGAAGCAAGCTAGGTTAAAATGGAGGGGGGGGTTTCGACAATAGATATACAAGAGGGTTAGAAATGAGGTTTTGGCGCACAAACACTTTTGGCTCAAATTTGAAATCGAAATTAGATCAAGGTCACTGTTCATATGAGTTGTGGAATGAACAGATATGAACACTCATATGAACACCAAGAACAATAAGAACACAGATTCGATTTCTTCTACGCTTTTCACAACCAAGCCTTATACACCACTTCTCTTCACTTTTCAACTACAGCCTCACTCTTTTGAGCGTATAAATCTTTGCACGTTGCGGTTTTGGATTGAATCCGAAACTTGCGACTTTCGCAAAACCTGCAACTGCTTTTCTTTCTTTTTCTTTTTCTTCTTCTCTGTTTCTCTTCTTTTTTTTTTATTTATGAAGTTGCTAACACAACAACAACTCCTAACACAGAATCAACACAACAGATAAACCGAAATAAAAGCGGAGATGGGTGGGTTACGAGAAAAGCGAGAGTATAACACGGTTTGAAAACACAAAGATAAATCTTTCTTCAAGTAGAAAATAAAGGGGTTTAACCTTGAAGAAATCACAACAACTCCAGCAAGCGATCTGGCTCTGATACCACTTGATACGATCACGGGTACGCTTGACGCGAATCCGCGAGATCGTACGGAAGCGCAGATCTAGCTCGGTGGAGTCGATTGAACAAAGAAGGATAGAGACGGCCACAGACACCTCCCAACTACGAGGTTGGGCAATATCTGCGATAAGCACAGGGAGTATGGAAGATCTAGCACCTCTTAACTACGAGATTAAGCAATACTAGATATTAAACTTGATGATAAACGATCAATCAAGGGGGATGGCGGAATATAGCAGGGGGGGTGAGAACCGGGCTTAAGGAATTGTCCTTCTTAAGCTTTACATATGTTCTACCTATTCCAGAAGTCTGTCTTTCCTTTTATAGGGAAGGAAGGGAACAGCCTCTTACAAAAGACGCATGCATGCCATAAAGTGTACAAGACTTTTGCATGCATGTCGAAAAAGATAAAAAGGTAAAAGTTCGCTCCCAAGTGTCAGCGTATAAGGCGGGAGGGGCCGAGAATGGTCGGGAGTGGTTGGCCGATTTGGATAAGCCGAGGTGGCTCGCTTTAGGGCTCTGCTGATGGGAGGCCCGGCTCGGAAGGCCTCGCCTTTGTTGGGAAGCTTTCTCAAAGGAGGCTTCGCCTAGTGGCCTCGCCTTCCCCTTTGAGACTTGCAACGAAGGCTCCGCCTTCGTTTGGAGACTCCGCAGAAGAATATCCCTTAGTTAGAGTCAATCGGAAGTCTTCTTGTTGTGGACGTGGCCTTTACCAGGAGACTGGCTGGGATGACGTCGCCCAGGGGCTTTGCCTTCGCCAGGAAGCTTCGCAAGGAAGTTCCGTCCGTATCTTAAAGACTTCTCGTGGACATTGTTGCATGAGGGCTTCGCAATGGGGAGGGTTATGGAGATGGCTTCGCCTGAAGGTTTGGCCATCGCCAGAACTCCTTTGTTGGGGAAGCCTAGCCCTCGCCTCGGGGCTTCGCAGGAATGGCTTCGCCTGGGGGCTTCGCCAGTGTTCCGGATGCCTTAGCATGATACAGTTCATCCTTCGCCTTGAGACTTCACAGGGACGGCTTTGCCAAAGTGGCTTGCCTTCGCTGATGCCTTTTGCACGAAGCCTCTCCTACGCCTTGAGGCCTCTTTTAGGGTCCTCGCGTGAAGGCATTGCCCTTTCCATCGGGTGATCGGGCCGCTTAATCCACCATCGGATCTTGGCTGCTGGGCCTCACATCATTTATGACCCACTCGCCAAGGGTTTGCTCCGAGCTTCACTCGCTTTGCCTCTTCATGCAGGGATACTCTTGTTGTTGCTTGGGGATCTCCATGATCACATCAACCTCGCCTTATCCAAATGGCCAACCACTCCCGACCATTCCCGGCCCTCCCGCCTTATACGCCGACACTTGGGAGCGAACTTTTGACCTTTTATCTTTTCGCCGACATGCATGCAAAAGTACCGTACACTTTATGGCATGCCTGCGACTTTTGTAAGAGTCTGTTCCTTTCCTTCCCTATAAAAGGAAAGACAAACTCCTAGAACCGGCAGAACATATGTAAAGCTTAAGAAGGACAATTCCTTAAGCCCGGTTCTCACCCCCCCCGGCTATTTTCCGCCATCCCCCGTGATAGATTAATATCATCAAGTTTAATATCTAGTATTGCTTAATCTCGTAGTTAAGAGGTGCTAGATCTTCCATCCACCCCAGGCGTATCGCAGATATTGCCCAACCTCGTAGTTGGGAGGTGTCTGTGGCCGTCTCTATCCTTCTTAGTTCAATCGACTCCACCGAGCTAGATCTGCGCTTCCGTACGATCTCGTGGATTCGCATCAAGCGTACCCGTGATCGTATCAAGTGGTATCAGAGCGATCGCTTGCTGGAGTTGTTGTGATTTCTTCAAGGTTAAACCCTTTTTATTTCTACTTGAAGAAAGATTTATCTTTGCGTTATTTTCAAACCGTGTTATACTGCTCGCTTATCTCGTATCCCTTCCCATATCCGCTGCTTCGGTTTATCTCGTTGTGTTGATTCGGTGTTAGGAGTTGTTGTTGTGTTAGCAACTTCATAAATCAAAAAGTCAAAAAAAAAAAAAAAAAGAAGAAGAAGAAGAAGAAGAAGAAGAAAGCAGTTGCGGTTTTTCGAAAGTCGCAAAATCACAGTTTTATTCAAAACCGCAACGTGCCAAGATTTATACGCTCAAAAGAGTGAGGTTGTAGTTGAAAAGTGAAGAGAAGTGGTGTATAAGGCTTGGTTGTAAAAAGCGTAGAAGAAATCGGATCTGTGTTCTTATTGTTCTTGGTGTTCATATGAATGTTCATATCTGTTCATTCCACAACTCATATGAACAGTGACCTTGATCTAATTTCGATTTCAAATTTGAGCCAAAAGTGTTTGTGCGCCAAAACCTCATTTCTAACCCTCTTATATATATCTGTTTAAACCCCCTCCATTTTAACCTAGCTTGCTTCAAGTAACTAGTACTTCTTACTTAAAGATTTTTGCATGCTATTGGTTATCTTGTGATATTCATTATCGGGTTTTGGCCTTGGAAAGAGCAAGCTCTGAGAGCTAAGCAAGAGGAAAGAAAGAAAGCCGAGTGTGACCCCTCGCGAAAGGGCAGACTTTCGCGGCAGAGAGAACCCCAAACACGTGAGGAGTTTGAGCGGACTAATTTTATTGTTTAAATGTGCAGGGAGACCCCATGGCGATAAATATTTCTATGGGGTTGATCTATCGGTGGGCGATACCACTTGGAAAAGACTTATGGCATTGGATGGAGGAGTTGGAGTACCACTGTGCTCCACTTCGTGGTGAAAAAATGTTGAGCCAAGCCATAAGACGCCTAAAAGGAGAGGCCAAGGAATGGTGTCGCCGAGAGTTCTCTCGACAGAGAACGGTCCGCCGAAGCCCCCATCCAGCCTTGGAGTGAGTTGAAGAGGTTGCTGTGGCGACGATATGGACTCTGTCAAGAAGAGCCGCCCTCCATACTACCCCGTGCGAGGGCCCCATGCGCCCGCACCCAAGACTCCCAACAGCTCCGCCACCATACTCCACTCGACGGGTCTTCGCCTCGGGCGAACCAACTTCCTTCCAGAAAGGAGGCGAGGACCCCCATCGCCACAAACCCCCTTGGTTGGGCCGCGCACCCCACCGCCCAATACTTGCGCAGCCCATACCTACACCACAAATCCCAACCTCACCAAAATCCAAAGAAGAGACTCGCCCAAGAGATTAGAAGGCTCAAAGATGAGTACTTAGAATATGAGCGGGCGAGAGAGAAAAGGAAAGAGAGAAGAAAAGAAAGAGCTCTCCAAAGCCAAATGAGTGAAAAGAAAGACTCACCCGGCCTTCTACCATACCCCAAGAAGAACTAATCGTTTCATCTTCTCAAACTTGTTGTTCTTCTTTGGCTGTGCGAAGAAGAAGAAGCCGCGGGCGCGCGAAGAGTTGAAGAAAGCGAAGGCGCTTTGGAAGAAGGCAGAGCTCATGCGGAAGCCCCAACTAAGCCCGTACTTGAGGAAGAAGCCACACCGTTGCTGAAGGAGAAGAAGATGATATGCGAAGCAGGACCACGTCTCCCTAACTTGGGAGAAGGTAACTTGTCTCTTCCTTCCAAAGAGTACGCAGTATACGCAAGAGTGCGAATCTGTGGTTTCCTTGAGTCCGCATGCTACGAACAGGGGTGATGGATCGACATTGGTTCGACACCGCACCCATTGTTCGAATATATACCGGGACCCCCTGCATGCCATGTTTGACATGCTTAGAATGCATGCGTTAAGGAAAGACCCCTTTGTTCCACGAGAGACATCCATGCCTTTCCTTAACAAACATGAGCATCTTAAAATAAATCGAGCTGAAACCATGTTAATGGTTGAGGTGGAGAGAGAGAGCGACATGTTCATCTCTCAACCTCTTGCTTATGCTAATGCTAGTCTCTGCGCGTTGCAGGCCGAAGTTCTTTCTACGACTAGCTTAGTTTCTTCTTCTTGGTCTCGGGAAGCACATGTGCATGTGCTTGGCGAAGGTAAAGCTTCCCTTGACCCCCCACCCCAGTTCCATGAGCAGAGGTCTAAAGTCTTTGGACCGCATGCTTTCCTTGAGTATAACGTTCTTGATAAATGCCTACAATACTCTAGGAAGCATGTCATGAATTTTTATAAACTTGCTCATGATCACGATGCATATAGGAGTTGTCATGCTCATGCATACATATGCATCGCCACCGCGACCCCCAGCCTCCGGTTAAGTTTCGTTTACTAACCTCTAATGCCCTCCAAAGTTTGTTGTGCTTGTTTTCAATTGTAGGAAAAATTTCTTCCCTTAAGATTCGAGGACGAATCTTTTTAAGAGGGAGGGAATGATGTGATCACGGGATCCCCAAGCAACAACAAGATGACCCAGACAAAGAGGCAGTCGAGTGAAGCTCGGAGCAAACCCTTGGCGAGTGGGTTCAGAGGCCCTGGCTGCCTAATCCGAAGGTCTGTAATAAACCCAGACATGGAAAGGGCAATGCCTTCACGCGAGTACCCTAAAAGATGCCTCAAGGCGTAGGAGAGGCTTCTGTGCAAACAGGCATCCAGGCGAAGGCAAGCCACTTTGGCAAAGCCGTCCCTGTGAAGTCTCAAGGCGAAGGATGAACTGCATCGTGCTAAGGCATCCAGAACACTGGCGAAGCCCCCAGGCGGAGCCATTACTGCGAAGCCCCGAGGCGAGGGCTAGGCTTCCCCAACAAGGGAGTTCTGGCGATGGCCAATCCTTCAGGCGAAGCCATCTCCATAACCCTTCCCTTTGCGAAGCCCTCATGCAACAATGTCCACGAGAAGTCTTTAAGATACGGACGGTACTTCCTGGCGAAGCTTCCTGGCGAAGGCCAAGCCCTTGGGCGACGTCATCCCAGCCAGTCTCCTGGTAAAGGCCACGTCCACAACAAGAAGACTTCCAGTTCAGACGCTAAGGGATATTCTTCTTGGAGCCTCCAAGCGAAGGCGGAGCCTTCGTTGCAAGTCTCAAAGGGAAAGGCGAGGCCACTAGGCGAAGCCTCCTTTGAGAAAGTTTGCCAACAAAGGCGAGACCTTCCGAGCCGGGTCTCCCATCAGCAGAGCCCTAAAGCAGAGCCACCTCAGCTTATCCAGTCGGCCAACCACTCCCGACCATTCTGGCCCCTCCCGCCTTATACGCTGACACTTGGGAGCGAACTTTTGACCTTTTTATCTTTTCGTCAGACATGCATGCAAAAGTACTGTACACTTTATGGCATGCCTGCGACTTTTGTAAGAGTCTGTTCCTTTCCTTCCCTATAAAAGGAAAGACAAACTCCTAGAACCGGCAGAACATATGTAAAGCTTAAGAAGGACAATTCCTTAAGCCCGGTTCTCGCCCCCCCCCTGCTATTTTCCGCCATCCCCCTTGATAGATTAATATCATCAAGTTTAATATCAAGTATTGCTTAATCTAGTAGTTAATAGGTGCTAGAACATCCAACCTCCCCAGGCTTATCAAAGATATTGCCCAACCTCGTAGTTGGGAGGTGTCTGTGGCCGTCTCTATCCTTCTTTGTTCAATCGACTCCACCGAGCTAGATCTGCGCTTCCGTACGATCTCGTGGATTCGCGTCAAGCGTATCCGTGATCGTATCAATTTAGGCTCTTTCGATGGGAGGCCCCGCTCAAAGGCCATGCCTTTGTTGGGAAGCTTTTACAGAGGAGGCTTCGCCTAGTGGCCTCGCCTCCCCCTTTGAGACTTGCAAAGAAGGCTTCGCCTTCATTTGGAGACTTCGCAGTAGAATATCCCATACTTAGCGTCTGAACTGGAAGTCTTCTTGTTGTAGATACGATCACGGGTACACTTGACGCGAAGCCGCGAGATCGTACGGAAGCGCAGATCTAGCTTGAAGGAGTCGATGAACAAAGAAGGATAGAGACGGCCACAGACACCTCCCAACTACGAGGTTGGGCAATATCTGCGATAAGCCTGGGGGGTATGGAAGATCTAGCACCTCTTAACTACGAGATTAAGCAATACTAGATATTAAACTTGATGATAAACAATCAATCAAGGGGGATGGCGGAATATAGCAAGGGGGTGAGAACCGGGCTTAAGGAATTGTCCTTCTTAAGCTTTACATATGTTCTACCTTACAAAAAGAATCTGCTGTCCCTTTTATAGGAGAGAAGGGAACAGTCTGACATATGTGCATGCATGCCAAAAGCATAAAGTGCTTTAACATGCATGCCATCCTAAAAAGGTAAAAGGGTAAAAACTAAGTAAACAATATAATACTCCCAAGTGTCGGCGAGAAAGGAGGGAGTGTTCCGGATGGGATGGAAGTGGTTGGAGATGGTCGGCGACATTATTGAGCATAGGTGGCTTCGCTTTTGGGCTTCGCTGAACGGGAAGGCCTCGCACCGAAGGCTTCGCCTTCGCTCGGAAGCTTCACGAGAGATGGCTTCGCCAAAAGGCCTCGCCTTCTCTTGGGGCTTCATGAAGAAGGCTTTACCTTCACTATGAAGTCTTTACTTTGGAGATTCTTGCTTGAGGGCTTCACCGAGAGGCTTCTCAGAAATGGCTTCGCTTGAGGGCCTTGCCATCACCGAGATGCCTTTGTTTAAGAAGCCTAGCCCTCGCCTTGAGGCTGCACAGGGGCGGCTTTGCGAAAGGGCCTCGCCAACGCCTGGGTGCCTTCGCATGATGAAGTCCAGTCTGCCTTGAGGTTCCTCAGGAATGGCTTCGCCTGAGGGGCTTCGCCATTGCCCGGATGTCTTCGCTTGAAGAAGCCTTGCCTTTTCCTTGAGGCCTCTTGAGGAGTCCTCGCATAGAGGCGTTGCCTTCTCTGGTCAGGTGATCGCTGAACCATGGATCAGTGCTGAGCCTATGAACCTCCTCGCCACGTGGTTGCTCCGAGCTTCATTCGCCGCCTCTTCGTCTGGGACATTTTGTTGTTGCTTGGGGATCCCATGATCACATCATTCCCTCCCCCTTAAAAGATTCGTCCTCGAATCTTAAGGAAGAAATTCCTACAAGCGAAACAAGCACAACAAACTTTGCAGAACATTAGGGGTTAGTGAATAAAGCTCATCAATGGAGACTGGGGGGGGTCGCGGGGGCGATGCATATTAATGGGGGAGCATAATAACTCCAATATGCATCGTAATCATGAACAAAAGTCGATAAAAATTCATGACATGCTTCCTAGAGTATTGTATGCAATTAACAATCAAGTTATACTGAGGAATGCATGCGGTCTAAAAAGTGTAGACCTTTGTTCATGGATAGGGGTGGGTCAAGGGAAGCGTTGTCTTCGCAATCCACATGCACATGTGCTTCCCAAGACAAAGAAGAAGAGACTAAGCTAGTCATAAAAGAGACGCCTTCGCGTGAATCACAAAGAATAGCCTTAGCACAAACAGGAGGTTCAGAGATGGACAATCCGCCCTTTCCCTTCACCTCGGAAACGAGGAGATGCATGCTGATTCAGCTCCTATGTTCGTAGCATGCAAACTTAAGGAAGCTATGGATTTGCACTCAGGCGTATATCCTTCACTGCTAGGAGAAGGAAGCAAATTACCTTCTCCCACATTAGGGAGGAGTAGATCCTCTTCGTATATTTTCTTGCCTCCCGGCAATGATGTGGCCTTCTTGATGTGATCACGGTGGGGAAACGTGATCACGAACTCGGATCTAGCTCGTTGGAGGCGGTTTCCAGCAAGAATGGAAACGAAGAACAGAGGAAGAACACGAAGGAAACAGTGTCGGCCAAGGGAACCTCCTCACTACGAGGTGAGGCAATGCCCTTGAAAATGCCTAGGATTGAAGATGGGATCTAGCACCTCTTGACTACAAGGTCAAGCAATACTAGATATTATGCTTGGATCCTCTTGCCTGGATCACTAGGGAAATGGAAATGCAAGAGTGGAGAACACAAAAGCCGATGACTCCCCGGGAGTGTTTCAGCCGAATTGCTTAAATTCAATAATATGTTCTAGGTATCACAATGGTTACATGATTCCTTATATAGAAGGAAAATGGTATGGTAAATGGTGAGTGACGTGACAAGGGACAAAGACCCTTGAATTATGGTGGGTGAGGTGAGAGATGGAAGGGATGGATGGAAGACAATTGTAGGCTACGGACTATTCCTCCCTTCCCTTCATAAATGGGATTTATAAAGAAATGGAGGGAATATTCAAATCACCAATCATGCACATGGCCAGGGGGGTTCTCCAAAGCCAGGGGTTCTCCGGAGGGGCCATCGCCAAAGTGCCTTCGCCAAAGTGCCTTCGCCAAAGTGCCTTCGCCAAAGTGCCTTCGCCAAAGTGCCTTCGCCAGAGTGCCTTGGGTATGCGGAACTTCACTGTTTTCTGAATAACTTGAGCTCTGGAACTCCGATTGAGGTGATTCAAAAGCCATTTTCTCCTCTTGAAAAGGGCTTCAATATGAAGTACATTGCTCCAGCTCCTGATGAGTACAGATCCGCGTTTTCATCTCCTTTGATCTTCAAGTTTGCATCCGGAGTGATTCGAGGCCCTCATGATCATATCACTTTTCCTCAAGTGTGGGCTCGGTTGGAACCCCCACGTGAGCTCTTCCTTCTTCCAAAGCCATGGCGCCTTCGCCATCTTCAAGTCTTCGCGCATCCGCGGCCTCTCCCTCTTTCTGCACAAACAAAGAAGAACTACAAGGTTGAGAAGATGAAATCGTTAGTTCTTCTGGGAGTTTGGTTGAAAGCCCGGGTGCGTCATTCTTTTCACTCAGTTGGCTTTGGAGAGCCCTCTCCTTTCTTCTCTCTTTTCTTTTCTTTTTCTCTCTCTCATACTCGATGTACTCATTCTTGAGTCTTTCAATCGTCTGAGAGATTTCTTCACTTAAACTTAAGTGAGGGTTTGGATTTTGGGTGTGGGTTGAGGCTGCGCAAGCATTGGGGGGTGGGGTGTGCAGCACGGCCGAAAGAGTTTGTGGCGGTTGGGGTCCTCGCCTCCTCTCATTGGAGGGACTAGGTTCGCTTTGGGGCGAAGACCCTTCGAGTGGATTTTGGGTGGGAAGTTGGGCGGGGCACTTTGGGTGTAGGGCGCATGGGGGATCGTGCTCGGGAGTAGTATGGAGAGGGCGGCTCTTCTTCAAAGATACCATATCTTTGGCGAGCAACCTCTTCAATTCATTCCAAGTCCGAATAGGGGCTTCACGGCAACGAGCTCTAAAAAAGGTTTGAGCCGACTCTTGTTGCCACCATTCTCGGGCTTCTCCCTTTAGGCACCTTATGGCAAGGCTTAACTTCTCTTCTTTGTGAAATCGGAAATACCAGAAGTGGTACTCCAATTCCTCCAGCCAATGCCATAAGTCTTCTCCAAGTTGGCGTCTTCCTATTGAGGAATGAAACCCGAAGAAATATTTATCCACCATGGGATCGCCTACACATTTAAACAATAAAGTTAGTACCGCTCAAGCTTCTCACGTGTTTAGGCCTCTCCTTTCGCGAAGGGGTCTGCCCTCTCGCGAGGGGTCACACTCGATTTTTCATCTCTGCTCTTGCTTGCAGCTCTCAAAGCTTGCTCTTTTCAAGGCCAAGACCCGACAATGAATATCACAAGATAACTTCTAGCATGCAAAAAATCTTTAAGCAATGAAGTACTAGTTACTTGAAGCAAGCTAGGTTAAAAAAATGGGGGGGTTCTTTGGCAAAGAAATGTACAAGAGGATCTGAAATGAGGTTTTGGCGCACAAACACCTTTTTGGCTCAATTTGAAATCAAATTTCGATCAAGGTCACTATTCATATGAGTTTTGGTATGAACTTGTATGAACACTCATATGAACACCAAGAATAATAAGAACACAGATTTGATTTCTTTCAATGCTTTAAACAACCAATCTTTGGTACACCACTTCCTTTTCACTTTTCAACTAAAACCTCACTCTCTTTAAGCACTAAATATTCGCACGTTGCGGTTTTTGAATCAAGACCGAGATTTGCGATAAAACCCGCAACTGCGTTCTTTTCTTTTCTTCTTCTTCTCTGTTTCTCTTCTTCCCTTTTTTTTGACTTTTTTGATTTATGAAGTTGCAAACACAACAACAACTTCTAACACAGAATCACACAACAGATAAACCGAATTAAAAGCGGATATGGGGGGGTTCAGAAAATGAACAGAGTATAACACGGTTTGAAAACGCAAAGATAAATCTTTCTTCAAGTAGAAAATAAAGGGGTTTAACCTTGAAGAAATCACAACAACTCCAGCAAGCGATCTGGCTCTGATACCACTTGATACGATCACGGGTACACTTGACGCGAAGCCGCGAGATCGTACGGAAGCGCAGATCTAGCTTGAAGGAGTCGATGAACAAAGAAGGATAGAGACGGCCACAGACACCTCCCAACTACGAGGTTGGGCAATATCTGCGATAAGCCTGGGGAGTATGGAAGATCTAGCACCTCTTAACTACGAGATTAAGCAATACTAGATATTAAACTTGATGACAAACAATCAATCAAGGGGATGGCGGAATATAGCAAGGGGGTGAGAACCGGGCTTAAGGAATTGTCCTTCTTAAGCTTTACATATGTTCTACCTTACAAAAAGAATCTGCTGTCCCTTTTATAGGAGAGAAGGGAACAGTCTGACATATGTGCATGCATGCCAAAAGCATAAAGTGCTTTAACATGCATGCCATCCTAAAAAAGGTAAAAGGGTAAAAACTAAGTAATATAATACTCCCTAGTGTCAGCGAGAAAGGAGGGAGTGTTCCAGATGGGATGGAAGTGGTTGGAGATGGTTGGCGGCATTATTGAGCATAGGTGGCTTCGCTTCGCGCCTTTGCTGAACGGGAAGGCCTCGCACTGAAAGCTTCTCCTTCACTCGGAAGCTTCTCAGAGATGGCTTCTCCAAAAAGGCCTCGCCTTCCCTTGGGGTCTTCGTGTAGAAGGCTTTACCTTCACTTTGAAGTCTTTACTTTGGAGATTCTTGCTTGAGGGCTTCACCGATGAGGACATCGCCCGAAGGATCCTCGAGGTTCCGAAGACCCACAACCTCAAGCGCGCGCGACCACGGTCCGTTCCAAGGCCTTGGCGGACCCATGACCAGTCCCGGCTGAAACAAGTCCAAGCGAACCTTAATGCTTTCATGAGGCTCATGGCGCGGGGACGATCGAGAGGTGTCTCGGGAGAAGGCCTTACAACTTCGCCAACTCGGTATCGCTACTGGACGAAGAGTGTGCGAAGCCCCTTGGAGTATTAAGCATAAGCGTTCTTGAAGAAGGAGCAGCCCGGTCTTAAGCGCGCGAACACTTGGCGAAGGAGAAGGCCTCGGCCAAGGGCAACTCACAAGGCACCCGGCGGAGGCATCCTAGCGAAGGCCATTCGCGTAATCTCCAGGCTTCACCAGTTGACCGACCAAACCTGACACATGGTGTCTTTTCTCCGCCGATACTTGGAAAGACAAACAACCACTTTTAGGCTAGCCTTACCTTTTTACCTTTTAGAAGCTTTTCACTCTGTAAGCGTGCAAAAGTACTTTGTACTTTCGCACGCATGCCCATTCGAAATACTCCTTTTACTTCTTCCATTTCACTCCACTATATAAGCTAAGTGGCAGTCACCATTGTAACCTAGAACATATTATTGAATTTAAGCAATTGGCTGAAACGCTCCCGGGAGTCATCGGCTTTTGTGTTCTCCACTCTTGCATTTCCATTTCCCTAGTGATCCGGGCAAGAGGATCCAAGCATAATATCTAGTATTGCTTGACCTTGTAGTCAAGAGGTGCTAGATCCCATCTCACTTCCTGCATTTTCAAGGGCATTGCCTCACCTCGTAGTGAGGAGGTTCCCTTGGCCGACTCTGTTTCCTTCGTGTTCTTCCTCTGTTCTTCGTTTCCATTCTTGCTGAAACTGCCTCCCTCAAGCTAGATCCGAGCTCGTGATCACTTCCCCCTCCTGTGATCACATCAAGTGGTATCAGAGCCAAAGTGCTTGCTGGAGGTACCGTATCAGTTGTTGAGTTTTCTTCAAGCAAAACCTTTTGTTACCTTTTCTTACACTTGAAGGAATGTCGGTTGATGATCTCATTGAGACCGAAAAAGTTGTTTAAAAGTGTGCTTGTTTAAGCCAAGTATTTTCGAGATAAGCCAAAAGAGTTGTCTGAGCGACAAGTGTGTAAAGAAAACGTTTAAATAAATAAATGTATTTAGCAAGTTTATTCGTTCTGGAAAAGTTCTTGAATGTTCTTACGTGTTCTTCCCAAAACACAAGTGAACAGTAAGATTGATCGGACAAATAGTTTCCGAACTTAAACAAGAAGTGTTTGTGACTGCAAAAGCCTTTTCTAAACTTCCAACCAAGTATCTTCCGAGCCCGATATCCCACAAAACCGGTTTCAAGTAACTAGTCATTTTCTTGAGTTGCAAGTTGCGGTTTTACTAGAGTTTTGTTTGTGTTTTCTTGCGTGTTCATCTTTGATCTAAGGTTGAAAACGGTATCAAGTTTAGAGAACTTGTAAAAGCCGTCGGTGAACAGTCGAAGTGACAAAGTTGTTGAGAGAAACACGAGAGTGAGAGTAAACACTCAGGGAGTGGTGAGCTTCTTTTCCGATTACGTATCTTTAACGAATCGTGTCACAGATGGTTTCAACAGACTCATCCCCCTCATCCATCCCGACTAACGTGCACAACGCTACGAAGATCTTACAGAGGTTGGACGAATCGGGAGCTCAAGTCGCCATGACAAATGAGCGACTAACGAAAGTAGAGGTAGCTCAAGGAAGCAACCGGAAAGCTCGCAAGCCCACGATGACGCCTATGCATCGCGGGCTCAAGATGGAGTCACCCATACCACTTTCGACCCTGCATCAACGAAGCCACAGGCTACCCCTCACAGTCGTCCGACCACTTCCACGAGAATAGATCGTGGTGTTGACATCCTGGACAGTGATGACCAGGAATATTACGCGGAGCCACCACCAAAGCCTATTAAAAGAAGAGTCTTTCCCGATAGAGCTCAAGCGAGCCTATCTCCACAGAGACCTCGAAGAAGAGGAAGAAGCAGAGCGAGGCCGAGTTCACCGAGGGTTCAACAGACACAGGAGGCGGGCGCAAGCCCAGGGACCAACAAGCCCTCGCCAACATCAAGCTTCAAATACCACCCTTCTACGGGTCCAGGTGATCCGGAAGAGTACTTTACATGGATGGCTAGGACTGAGCGGATCATTGATATGATGGGATACACTGAAGCTATAGCCACGAAACTTGTGGTTATTGAGTTTCATGAATATGCTCTCACCGGTGGGAGCAAGAGCATCACGAAAGAGCCGAGATCCGATGTCGTCCTATCACCACGTGGGAAGATCTTAAAAGGACCATGAAGAACCGTTTCGTACCCAGCTACTATGACCGAGATTGTGCTCGAGGCTGCAGCGCCTTATCCGTGGTCATCGCGGTGTCGAGAATACCGAGAAGGACCTTGAGAGGGCCACGATGAGGGCCAACGTCAAGGAGGACGAAGAGGCTAAGTTGGCGATTCTTATATGGCCTACGGGAGGACGTCGCCAAGACAGTTGAACTATGCGATTACCGGGATTACCAAGATCTGGTGCATAAGGCCATTCGGGTGGAGAAACAACTACAGAAGGGAAACTCTTACTACCCTGCTCCTACCCCCGGCAGGGCCCCAAGCAGCAAGACCCCCCCCTTCACCAAACCGCTCCCGCCAAAACCATACGCATCTTCTGCGGCGATGCCATCCCCTCGCCAAAATTACCCCAACACAAGACCCTCCTCGCAACCTCAGCCAAAACACAACGCCCTCACTAATGAAGGCCCTCGGCGATCAAGGAGCATCGAATGCTTTAAGTGCACAGGCAAGGGACACTATGCGAGGATTGCCCCAACCGAAGAGCCATGGTAATGCGGCCCAACGGGAATTGTCTAGTGAAGAGGAAGGAGAGGGCTATCCCGAGCAAGAGCAACATGAGAGTGAAGCGAGAAGAGGGAGAGCTCCTATGGACGGTCTCATATTAGTTACCAAGAGGGTCTGCAAAGTTCCCCAAGTGTCACCGAAAGTATTCAGCGGGAAAATCTATTCCAATCAAGAGCCATGGTGAATGGGACTCTGTGCGGTCTCATTATTGACAGCGGAGTTGTGTCAACGCCGCCAGCGAAGACATGGTCGCTGAATTAGGCCTCCCACCATCATACATCCTAAACCGTATCAGCTGCGGTGGGTCGACAGCAGAACCTTTGTAAAGGTTGTCAAACAAGTCGAAGTCCCAATCAAGATCGGCAAGTATGAGGATTCCATCACTTGTGATGTAGTGCGAATGCAGGCTACCCACATCCTCTTGGGCAGACCCTGGCAATATGACAAGGAGGCCATACATTATGGCAAAGCCAACAAATATGCCCTCACTCACCTCAGTAAACCATACACCCTGCTTCCCTCACCCCAACTCAAGCCCATCAGATCAAATCCATCGGCTAGTAAGTCGAGAGAAAAGAAAGGGGGAGGGTAGAGAGCGGAGAGAAAATGGTGAGAAGGTTCAAGGAACCTTGAGTGAACGGAAAGGGTGTGCATTAATGGGAAACACCCCGAGAGAGCCCACGAGAAAACAAGAGTGTCTTCCTCCCATAGCCAAAGAGAGGGATTTTAAAAGAGCGTTCCTTGGAAATAGGATCTGTTTTCTCCTGATCCCCACTCACTGCATGCTAACACTTGACAATGTGTCTTCTCTTCCTTTCTATGTGCAGAAGGTCCTGAAAGAATTCGGCGAAGTATTTGATGAGCCGCGAACCCTTCCTCCATATCGCGGCATCGAGCATCAAATCGACTTGCTTCCGGGGGCACCTTTACCCAACAAGGCCGCCTACCGGACCAATCCCCAAGAATCCAAAGAGATCCAGTCGCAAGTTCAGGAGCTGTTAGACAAAGGGTTCATCCGCGAAAGCCTGTCGCCATGCGCGGTCCCAGTCATACTCGTACCAAAGAGCGATGGCACTTGGCGCATGTGCATGGACTGTCGCCCCATCAACTCTATCACGGTAAAGTATCGCCACCCTATACCTAGACTTGATGACATGTTAGACGAATTGAGTGGTGCTTGTGTGTTTTCAAAAATTGACCTTAGAAGTGGATATCACCAAATTCGGATGAAGGAAGGTGATGAATGGAAAACTGCTTTCAAAACCAAGATTGGTTTGTATGAGTGGAATGTTATGCCCTTCGGGTTATCTAACGCACCAAGTACTTTCATGCGTCTAATGAATCATGTTTTGAGGCATTTCATAGGGAGATTTGTGGTAGTATACTTTGATGACATACTAGTTTATTCTAAGAACCATGAGGAGCATGTTGAGCATCTGAGGCAAGTCCTTGATATGCTTAGGTTAGAAAAACTGTATGCCAAATTTGAAAAGTGTGTATTCGCATCCCAGGAAGTTAACTTTCTTGGATATGTAGTGGGTGCGAAGGGAGTCAAGGTAGACGAGAGTAAGATCAGTGCCATTCGGGACTGGCCTACTCCTACCTCCTTAATCGAGGTCAGTCCTTCCTAGGACTTGCTAGTTTTTACAGAGATTTGTTAAAGACTTCTCTTCCATTGCTGCCCCTTTGCATGAACTGGCTAAGAAGAATGTCGTCTTTGAATGGGGTCGATCGCAAGAGAAATCTTTTAACGAATTGAAATCTCGTCGACAAATGCCCCTCTACTCACTTTGCCAAACTTCGACAAAGTGTTCGAGGTAGAGTGCGATGCCGGTGGTATAGGCATCGGTCTTTGTCTTGCACCAAGAAGGCCGTCCCATCGCCTTTTTAGTGAAAAGTTGAGTGGAGCCACCTGAATTACTCCACGTATGACAAAGAGCTATACGCTCTTGTGAGATCCTTACAAACGTGGAGCCATTATCTTCTGACTAGAGAATTCGTAATCCATACGGATCACTTGTCTTTGAAGTACCTTCAAGGACAAGGAAATTTGAGCAAAAGGCATGTTAGGTGGGTAGAGTTCATTGAGTCTTTCTCCTATGTTATTAAGTATAAAAAGGGCAAAGACAATGTCGTTGCTGATGCTCTATCCAGGAGATATGCATTACTCATGACTCTCGATACGAGGATTGTTGGTTTTGAGGGTTTAAAAGGAATGTATGAACATGACATGGATTTTGGTGAAATATTTGCCAAGCGTGTTAAAGGAAGCCAAAGAGGCTACTATGTTTTTGATGGTTTTCTGTTTAAGTTGAAAAGATTGTGCGTTCCCAGAGGGTCAATGCGCGAAGTGATCATCAAGGAGGCACATGGAGGTGGTCTCATGGGACACTTCGGTGTCCAAAAGACGCTTGAGGCCGTTAAGGAGAACTTCTTCTGGCCCGGCATGAAGAAGGATGTCACCAAAGCTTGCGCCAGATGCGTCACATGCCACCAAGCCAAGTTGACTCTCCAACCGAAAGGGAAGTACACTCCTCTTCCCACACCTTCTATTCCTTGGGTTGAAATAAGCATGGACTTTATAAGTGGTTTACCTAGGACATCGCATGGTCATGATGCTATATTTGTGGTAGTTGATAGGTTCTCCAAAATGGCCCATTTCATCCCATGTCATAAAACTGAAGATGCATCTCATGTGGCGGAATTGTTCTTTAATAACATCGTTAAATATCATGGCCTCCCGCGATCCATTGTTAGCTATAGAGATTCGAGATTCCTAAGCCATTTCTCGCGAACCCTTTGGTCTAGGCTAGGCACCCGGTCTGATGTACTCCACATCCATTCACCCTCAAAAAGACTGACAAACCGAAGTGACTAATAGGACCCTCACCACTATCCTGCGCACCCTCCTTAGGAAAAAACTGAAAGAATGGGAAAAATGCTTGCCTCATGTAGAGTTTGCGTATAACCGAGCCTACCATTCCTCTACATCCCATAGTCCTTTTGAGATTGTATATGGCTTCAATCCTTTAACCCCTTTGGACTTAATCGCATTAGACTACACTGAACAGTTGGAAGTAGATGGGAAAGAAAAAGCCCGACGCATGAAGGACTTGCATGCTAAGATTCACAAACAACTTGAGAAAATTAATGAGTCTTACGCAAGCAGAGTTAATAAGGGCAGAAAATTTAGAAGTTTTCAAGTCGGGGATTGGGTATGGTTACATTTAAGAAAAGATCGATTTCCCCAGGCTAGGAAAAGCAAGCGGCGCCAAGAGGCGATGGCCCCTTTCAAATCACTAAAAATAGGAGAAAATGCTTATGTACTTGACTTACCTTGCGATGGCTCTTATAATGTACATGCAACTTTTAACGTTTGTGATTTAGCTCCCTTTGAAGGACAAGCGATTTTAAGAATCCGCGGACGGATTCTTTTGAAGAAGGAGAGTATGATGAGGACATCGCCCGAAGGATCCTCGGGTTCGGAAGACCCACAACCTCAAGCGCGCGACCACAGTCCGTTCCAAGGCCTTGGCGGACCCATGACCAGGTCCCGGCTGAAACAAGTCCAAGCGAACCTTAATGCTTTCATGAGGCTCATGGCGCGGGACGATCGAGAGGAGTCTCGGGAGAAGGCCTTACAACTTCGCCAACTCGGTATCGCTGGGACGAAGAGTGTGCGAAGCCCCTTGGAGTATTAAGCATAAGCGTTCTTGAAGAAGGAGCAGCCCAGTCTTAAGCGCGCGAACACTTGGCGAAGGAGAAGGCCTCGGCCAAGGGCAACTCCGCGAGGCACCGGCGGAGACATTCTAGCGAAGGCTCCTAGCGAAGGCCTTCGCGAAATCTCCAGGCTTCACCAGTTGACCGACCAAATCTGACACATGGTGTCTTTACTCCGCCGATACTTGGAAAGACAAACAACCACTTTTAGGCTAGCCTTACCTTATTACCTTGTTAGAAGATTTTCACGCTGTAAGCGAGCAAAAGAACTATGTACTTTCTGCACGCAGGCACATTCGACATACTCCTTTTACTTCTTCCATTTCACTCCACTATATAAGCTAAGTGGCGTCACCATTGTAACCTAGAACATATTATTGAATTTAAACAATTCGGCTGAAACACTCCCGGGGAGTCATCGGCTTTTGTGTTCTCCACTCTTGCATTTCCATTTCCCTAGTGATCCAGGCAAGAGGATCCAAGCATAATATCTAGTATTGCTTGACCTTGTAGTCAAGAGGTGCTAGATCCCATCTCACTTCCCAGGCATTTTCAAGGGCATTGCCTCACCTCGTAGTGAGGAGGTTCCCTTGGCCGACTCTGTTTCCTTCGTGTTCTTCCTCTGTTCTTCGTTTCCATTCTTGCTGGAAACTGCCTCCCTCAAGCTAGATCCGAGCTCGTGATCACTTTCCCCTCCTGTGATCACATCATTCACCGTAAGGCTTCTCAGAAATGGCTTCGCTTGAGGGCCTTGCCATCACCGAGATGCCTTTGTTTAAGAAGCCTAGCCCTCGCCTTGAGGCTGCACAGGGGCGGCTTTGCGAAAGGGCCTCGCCAACGCCTGGGTGCCTTCGCATGATGAAGTCCAGTCTGCCTTGAGGTTCCTCAGGAATGGCTTCGCCTGAGGGGCTTCGCCATTGCCCGGATGTCTTCGCTTGAAGAAGCCTTGCCTTTGCCTTGAGGCCTTTTGAGGAGTCCTCGCATAGGCGTTGCCTTCTCTGTGATCGCCCGAACCATGGATCAGGCTGCTTGAGCCTATGAACCTCCTTGCCACGTGGTTGCTCCGAGCTTCATTCGCCTGCCTCTTCGTCTGGGACATTTTGTTGTTGCTTGGGGATCCCATGATCACATCAGATGACGTCGCCCAGGGGCTTTGCCTTCGCCAGGAAGCTTCGCAGGGAAGTTCCGCCTTTATCTTAAAGACTTCTCGTGGACATTGTTGCATGAGGGCTTCTCAATGGGGGGGTTATGGGGATGGCTTCGCCTGAAGGTTTTGCCATCGCCGGAACTCCTTTGTTGGGGAAGCCTAGCCCTCGCCTTGAGGCTTCGCAGGAATGGCTTCGCCTGGAGGCTTCGCCAGTGTTCTGGATACCTTAGCATGATGCAGTTCATCCTTCGCCTTGAGGCCTCACAGGGACGGCTTTGCCGAAAGGCATTGCCCTCGCCTGGCTGCCTTCGTGTGCAGAAGCCTCTCCTACGCCTTGAGGCCTCTCGTAGGGTCCTCGCGTGGTGGCGTTGCCTTCTCCATGTCAGGTGCTAGTCCAGACCATGGATTAGGTCACCTGGCCTCTCATCCCACTCGCCGAGGGAGTGCTCCGCGCTTCACTCGACTGCCTCTTTGTCTGGGGCTTCTTGTTGTTGCTTGGGGAATCCCATGATCACATCATAAAGGTAGAACATAATTATAAGAAATCAGAAATACTCCAAGTGAGGTTTTGGCTTTCTTGTTCTCATTTCTTGCATTCCATCTCCTTAAGTGATCCACGCAAGAGGATCCAACATAATATCTAGTATTGTTTGAACTTGTATTCAAAAGGTGCTAGATCCCATCTCCTTTCCCAGGCATTTTCAAGGGCATTGCCTCACCTCGTAGTGAGGAGGACCTTGCCTTCACCTTGAAGACTTCACATTGGAGATTCTTGCTTGAGGGCTTCGCCTTGAGGCTTCGAAGGAATGGGTTCGCCTGAGGGCTTCGCCATCGCTGGAACGCCTACGCATGAGAAGCCTATCCCTCGCCTTGAGGCTTCGCAGGGACGAGTTCGCCCGAGGGCTTCGCCATCGCCTGGATGCTTTCGCATGATGAAGTCCAGTCTTTGCCTTGAGGCTTCGCAGGAACGGCTTCGCCTGGGGGCTTCGCCATTGCCTGGATGCCTTCGCATGAAGAAGCCTTGCCTTCGCCTTGAGGCCTCGCGTGGAGTCCTCGCGTGGAAACGTTGCCTTCTCCTGGTCAGGTGATCGCCCGAACCATGGATTAGGTCGCCTGGGCCTCTGAACCTCCTCGCCAAGGGGGTGCTCCAAGCTTCATTCGCCTTCCTCTTCGATCTGAGACACTTTGTTGTTGCTTGGGGATCCCATGATCACATCATTACCTCCCTCTTAAAAAGATTCGTCCTCGAATCTAAAAGGGATAAAATTCCTACAAACGAAAACAAGCACAACAAACTTCGTCGAACATTAGGGGTTAGTGAATGAATACTCAACGGGAGACTGGGGGGTCGCGGTGGCGATTGATGTGAAACCGTCCAGTGACCTACATGCACACATGTGCAACCTGGAAGACCCAAGAGCCAGAATGCCAAAGCTAAAGGGTCAAAGTGGATATTTACAAGAAGATGAAGGAAAGGTAGCCCATGCCTTCAACTTAGGTCATTTGAATGCCCAACAAGCCGCCCAACTCTTCAACCTTACCATTTGGGCTCACAACAATGCTCAAGCCCAAGATGATGATCAGAGCCTAAGCCAAGTCAAGGCCCATGCCTTCAACTCTTGGCCCAAGGTCACTCACAACACCTTGGTCCAAGTGATGTGATCACGGGGGGTAAGTGATCACGAGCTCGGATCTAGCTCGATGGAGGCGGTTTCCAGTAGAATGGAAACGAAACAGAGGAAGAACACGAAGGAAACAGAGTCGGCCAAGGGAACCTCCTCACTACGAGGTGAGGCAATGCCCTTGAAAATGCCTAGGAAGGAAGATTGAATCTAGCACCTTTTGAATACAAGTTCAAACAATACTAGATATTATGTTGGATCCTCTTGCACGGATCACTTAAGGAGATGGAATGCAAGAAATGAGAACAAGAAAGCCAAAACCTCACTTGGAGTATTTCTGATTTCTTATAAATATGTTCTAAGTATTACAATGGTTACATGCCTTCGATATAAAGAGGTGAGATGGTATGGGACATGGTGAGTGACGTGACAAGGGACAAAGACCCTTGAATTATGGTCGGTGAGGTGAGAGATGGAAGGGATGGATGGAAGACAATTGTAGGCTACTGACTATTCCTCCCATTTCTTCATAAATGGGATTTTTGAAGAAATGGAGGGAATATTCAAATCACCAAACATGCACATGGCCAGGGGGGTCTTGATGTGGACATCACCCCTATTTGTGAGTTAAGAGGCAACCATTTCTCCAGAGGGTCTAAAGGACCCTTGGCGAAGGCATGGACAAAGAAGAAGTGGCATTCTAGGCGTCGGCGAAGCCCCAAAGGCAGAATCGTGCTCGTAAGGATCTTGGCGAACCCAGACCCCATTGGCGAACCCTTGGCCTTTGGCGAAGCCATGGTCTTTGGCGAAGCCATGCTCATTGGCGAAGACCCTGTGCAACACTTCCCGACGCAAGCGAAGCACAGGTGTTCGCCAAGCGGAGGAGGCCTCCACACGCAAGTCAGGCGACCCCCTTCAACTTGTGTAGAGGCCCTCTTCCTCCCATTTCCCGCCAACTACAAATCCTGGGAAATTGGGAGCCGCTAAGGCAGGAAGTCTACACAGCCTATGCTGTCACCTCACCTGCCACCTCTCATTTCGCCTACCATAGAACCAGGAAGCTGGTTCCCTTGTCCCGTCATTCTTTATTTTCCTTTACCGTTTCTTCTATATAAAGCAGCTTGTAACCATTGTAAAGGCAGAACATAATTATAAGAAATCAGAAATACTCCAAGTGAGGTTTTGGCTTTCTTGTTCTCATTTCTTGCATTCCATCTCCTTAAGTGATCCGTGCAAGAGGATCCAACATAATATCTAGTATTGTTTGAACTTGTATTCAAAAGGTGCTAGATCCCGCTTCCTTCCCTGCATTTTCAAGGGCATTGCCTCACCTCGTAGTGAGGAGGTTCCCTTGGCCGACTCTGTTTCCTTCGTGTTCTTCCTCTGTTCTTCGTTTCCATTCTTGCTGGAAACCGCCTCCTTCGAGCTAGATCCGAGCTCGTGATCACTTCCCCACCGTGATCACATCAAGTGGTATCAGAGCCAAGTTGCTTGCTGGAGGTACCGTATCAGTTGTTTGATTGTTTTCTTCAAGTAAAACCATTGCCTTCTTTCTTACACTTGAAGAAAAACGTTTTGTTGTTATTCAAGAGAAACCGGAAATATTCATATTTGTGTGTGGTTCATGTGACTGGAGCAAAGTGCATATTTGAATGCCGATTATTGAAGTTGGGTGAGAAAGAAAAGTGATTTCGAATTTGGAAAAGGAAAAGTGATGTATTGTGTGAAAAAGTGCAAAAGAAAGGTTGTGAAGAAAAAGAAAATGATGAACAAGTTCATGTGTTCTTGAGTGTTCTTGGTATTCTTGAAATGTTCATATGAAGTTCATACCAAACTCATATGAATAGTACTTTTGATCCAAAAATATTTTATGAACTTGAGCAAAACGTGTTTGTGATTGCAAAAGCCCCTTTCTAAACTCCCTACCATACTTCTTTCAACCACCATCCACCTTAAATCATTCAAAAGCTAGTTTCAAGTAACTAGTTATCTTTCTTGAATTGCAAGTTTCGGTTTTCACTAGATATTATTGCTTGTTCCTACTTGTGTGTTTGCATTTGATCTAAAGTTGAGTGTGATCAAGTTAAGAGAACCTGTGAAAGCCTTGTGTGGAGAATCAAGAGTGAAACCGTGCGGAGTGCTCACCTAAACACGAGAGGAGAAATGAGTGGTACTGATTTTATTGTCTAAGTGTGTAGGTAATGGAGGAAGAGAACCTACATTTCATTGGGTTTCATCCCTTGAAAGGGAGGCGCAAACTTGAAGATGACTTATGGCAATGGATCGAGGAATTGGAATACCACTTTTGGTATTACCAATTTCATAAAGAAGAGAGGTTAGACCTTGCCATAAGGCGTCTAAAGGGAGAAGCCAAAAGATGGTGGCGACAAGATTTCGCTCAAAGAGAGCACTACAATGAAGCCTCCATTCGGACTTGGAGCGGATTGAAGAGGTTACTAGTGGAAAGATATGGTTCACCTCGAGAAGAGCCACCCTCTCCGTTCCACTCCCAAACAAGAAGGTCCCCCTCTCGGCCTACATCCTCCACCCACATTCGGAGCCATAGTCAGGAGAGACCGAGCCCCACACCTCCACAAACACTATCGGCCGAGCCATGTACTACACCGCCCAACACTTGCACCACCCAAACTCCTTCCCCAAACCCAAGTCCTCGCCAAGATTCAAGTGAAGATCTTTCTCAAATGATTGAGAATCTGAGGAAAGAGTTTGAAGAATATGAGAGAGAGAAAAAGAAAAAGAAAGAGAGAAGAAAGGGAAGGGCTCTCCTTAGCCAAACAAGTGAAAAGGATCTTGCACCCGAGCCTTCAACCAAACTCCAAGAAGAATTAACCATTTCGTCTTCTAAATCTTGTTATTCTTCTTTATTTGTGCAAGAGTTTGAAGGAGAGACGGACATGGATGCGCCATGCCTTGAAGAAGAAAGATTTTCGGTTTCAGAGGAGGATCCTCCCTCCCCTAACTTGGGGAGAGGTAATTTATCCTTTTCTTTTGATGGTGATAGTAAACATGCTTGTGATGCTTTATCGCCTTCGCATGAACATAAGCATGACATTAATGAGGAGAATGCTTTGAATGAACTTATGCCTGCTTCCATGAATGAGGTATTACCCTTGGACGAGGATAGTGCGCCTAATGACTTGTGCGACCAGTCTGATGATACATCTTCTTTTCAGTATGAGTCTGAAGGAGAAATTAGTGAGGATAGGGGAGGCATATACTATTTTCTTCCTCATGATTGGTTTAATGAGCATAATTATTATCATGAAGAGATACATGATCATGATCCCTATTTTTTTGATCATAAGAATGAAAGGCCTAGGCTTACATTTGACCCTGGGATTGACCTTGAGCTATGTATAAGGTTGAAGTGAAGAGAAAGGGCGGAATGTCCATCTCACTCCTTCAAACCATTTTTGTGATTTTCATGTTTACAGCTTTAGTCCACTAACCCTTAACGCCTCTTCCAGTTTGTTGTGGTGTCTTAAGATTTGTAGGGACAATTTCCTTATGAATCCGAGGACGGATTCTTCTGAAGAGGGAGGGTATGATGTGGACATCACCCCTATTTGTGAGTTAAGAGGCAACCATTCCTCCAGAAGGTCTAAAGGACCCTTGGCGAAGGCATGGACAAAGAAGAAGTGGCATTCTAGGCGTCGGCGAAGCCCCAAAGGCAGAATCGTGCTCGTAAGGATCTTGGCGAACCCAGACCCCATTGGCGAACCCTTGGCCTTTGGCGAAGCCATGGTCTTTGGCGAAGGTCATTGGCGAAGACCCTGTGCAACACTTCCAGACGCAAGCGAAGCACAGGTGTTCGCCAAGCGGAGGAGGCCTCCACACGCAAGTCAGGCGACCCCCTTCAACTTGTGTAGAGGCCCTCTTCCTCCCATTTCCCGCCAACTACAAATCCTGGGAAATTGGGAGCCGCTAAAGCAGGAAGTCTACACAGCCTATGCTGTCACCTCGCCTGCCACCTCTCATTTCGCCTACCATAGAACCAGGAAGCTGGTTCCCTTGTCCCGTCATTCTTTATTTTCCTTTACCGTTTCTTCTATATAAAGCAGCTTGTAACCATTGTAAAGGCAGAACATAATTATAAGAAATCAGAAATACTCCAAGTGAGGTTTTGGCTTTCTTGTTCTCATTTCTTGCATTCCATCTCCTTAAGTGATCCGTGCAAGAGGATCCAACATAATATCTAGTATTGTTTGAACTTGTAGTCAAAAGGTGCTAGATCCCATCTCACTTCCCAGGCATTTTCAAGGGCATTGCCTCACCTCGTAGTGAGGAGGTTCCCTTGGCCGACTCTGTTTCCTTCGTGTTCTTCCTCTGTTCTTCGTTTCCATTCTTGCTGGAAACCGCCTCCTCCGAGCTAGATCCGAGCTCGTGATCACTTCTACCCCCGTGATCACATCCCCCAAGATCACATCACAGGGGCCATGGCTTCCACGTGAAGAGGATCATGGGTTCGCATAGAAGGTGCCATCGAAAGTGCCTTCGCCAAAGGGCCTTCGCCAAAGGGCCTTCGCCAAAGTGCCTTCGCCAAAGTGCCTTCGCCAAAGGGCCTTCGCCAAAGTGCCTTCGCCAAAGTGCCTTCGCCAGAGTGCCTTCGCCAAAGTGCCTTGGGTATGCGGAACTTCACTGTTTTCTGAATAACTTGAGCTCTGGAACTCCGATTGAGGTGATTCAAAAGCCATTTTTCTCCTCTTGAAAAGAGCTTCAATATGAAGTCCATTGCTCCATCTTTTGATGAGCACAGATCCGCATCACTTCTCCAATGGAATGCCCAAGTCTTGAAGTTTGTTGGCGCCTTCGTGGTGATGTACACATCATACTCTCCCTCTTCAGAAGATTCGTCCTCGAATCTAAATGGGGCGAATCCTACAAAAACTAAAATACCGCAACAAACTTGGAGGACATTAGGGGGGGTTAGTGAACTAAAGCTTAAACATAAAAATCACAAAAATGGTTTGAAGGAGTGAGATGGACAATCCACCCTTTCTCTTCACTTCAACCTTACACATAGCTCAAGGTCAATCCTGTGGTCAAACGTAAGCCTAGGCCATGCCTTCTCATTATCTAAAAAGAAGGAGTCATGATCATGCATTGCAGAGAATTCAAGGCTAGGGGTGAGTGATATGGGATATGCATCATGTACATACATCTCATGGTCAACCGAATCATCATGCTTCATGCTTTCAAGAGGGAATTCGAATATGTTACACTTATCATGGTTGAGAGAATTAAGCAATGGTTGAGTTGCATGCTCATTTTCGAATAAGGTTTCACATTCATGCCTATTCACTTCATTACTAAAAGAAAAGAGTAGGTTACCTCTCCCCAAGTTTCAACCAGAGGGTCCTCCTTCAAAGCCGAAAATCTTTCTTCTCAAGAAGGTACGCATCCGTGCCCTTCTCTCCTTCAAACTCGTGCACAAATAAAGAAGAATAACAAGCTTTAGAAGAATGAATGGTTAATTCTTCTTGGAGATGGGCCAGAAGGTCCGGTGCAATATTCTTTCACTTGTTTGGCCAAGGAGAGCCCTCTCCTTTCTTCCGGAGCTTTTTCTTTTTCTCTCTCTCATATGATGTGATCATGGGATCCCCAAGCAACAACAAGACGTCCCAGACGAAGAGGCAGTCGAGTGAAGCTCGGAGCAAACCCTTGGCGAGTGGGTTCAGAGGCCCAGGCGGCCTAATCCGATGGTCTGGATTAACCCCAGACATGGAAAGGGCAATGCCTTCACGCGAGGACCCTAAAAGAGGCCTCAAGGCGTAGGAGAGGCTTCGTGCAAAAGGCATCCAGCGATGGCAAGCCACTTTGGCAAAGCCGTCCTGTGAAGCTCAAGGCATGAACTGCATCATGCTAAGGCATCCGGCGACCGGCGAAGCCCCAGCGAAGCCATTCTGCGAAGCCCCGAGGCGAGGGCTAGGCTTCCCAACAAAGGAGTTCGCGATGGCCAAACCTTCAGGCGAAGCCATCTCCATAACCCTCCCCATTGCGAAGCCCTCATGCAACAATGTCCACGAGAAGTCTTTAAGATACGGACGGAACTTCCTTGCGAAGCTTCTGGCGAAGGCAAAGCCCTAGGCGACGTCATCCCGATCAGCCTCTGGTAAAGGCCACGTCTACAACAAGAAGACTTCCGGTTCGACGCTAACTAAGGGATATTCTTCTGCGGAGTCTCCAAGCGAAGGCGGAGCCTTCGTTGCAAGTCTCAAAGGGGAAGGCGAGGCCACTAGGCGAAGCCTCCTTTGAGAAAGCTTCCCAACAAAGGCGAGGCCTTCCGAGCCGGGCCTCCCATCAGCAGAGCCCTAAAGCGAGCCACCTCGGCTTATCCAGGTCGGCCAACCACTCCCGACCATTCTGGCCCCTCCCGCCTTATACGCCGACACTTGGGAGCGAACTTTTTACCTTTTTATCTTTTAAATGACATGCATGCAAAAGTACATGTACACTTTATGGCATGCATGCGTCTTTTGTAAGAGGTCTGTTCCTTTCCTTCCCTATAAAAGGAAAGACAAACTCCTAGAACCGGTAGAACATATGTAAAGCTTAAGAAGGACAATTCCTTAAGCCCGGTTCTCACCCCCTTGCTATATTCCGCCATTCCCCTTGATTGATCGTTTATCATCAAGTTTAATATCTAGTATTGCTTAATCTCGTAGTTAAGAGGTGCTAGATCTTCCATACTCCCTGTGCTTATCGCAGATATTGCCCAACCTCGTAGTTGGGAGGTGTCTGTGGCCGTCTCTATCCTTCTTTGTTCAATCGACTCCACCGAGCTAGATCTGCGCTTCCGTACGATCTCGCGGATTCGCGCCTAGCGTACCCGTGATCGTATCAAGTGGTATCAGAGCCAGATCGCTTGCTGGAGTTGTTGTGATTTCTTCAAGGTTAAACCCTTTTTACTTCTACTTGAAGAAAGATTTATCTTTGCGTTTTTATAACCGTGTTATATTCTGTCCGTTTTCTGAAACCCCTTCCCATATCCGCTTTTCATATCGGTTTATCTGTTGTGTTGATTCTGTGTTAGGAGTTGTTGTTGTGTTAGCAACTTCATAAATCAAAAAGTCAAAAAAAAGGAAGAAAAAAAAAAAAAAGAAAGCGATTGCGGTTTTGCGAAAGTCGCAAAATCTCGCTTTATTCAAAACCGCAACGTGCAAAGATTTATACGCTCAAAAGAGTGAGGTTGTAGTTGAAAAGTGAAGAGAAGTGGTGTATAAGGCTTGGTTGTGAAAAGCGTAGAAGAAATCGGATCTGTGTTCTTATTGTTCTTGGTGTTCATATGAATGTTCATATCTGTTCATTCCACAACTCATATGAACAGTGACCTTGATCTAATTTCGATTTCAAATTTGAGCCAAAAGTGTTTGTGCGCCAAAACCTCATTTCTAACCCTCTTGTATATCTATTGTCGAAACCCCCCCCTCCATTTTAACCTAGCTTGCTTCAAGTAACTAGTACTTCTTACTTAAAGATTTTTGCATGCTATTGGTTATCTTGTGATATTCATTATCGGGTTTTGGCCTTGGAAAGAGCAAGCTCTGAGAGCTAAGCAAGAGGAAAGAAAGAAAGCCGAGTGTGACCCCCTCGCGAAAGGGCACCCTTCGCGGCAGAGAGAACCCCAAACACGTGAGGAGTTTGAGCGGACTAATTTTATTGTTTAAATGTGCAGAAACCCCATGGCGTATAAATATTTCTATGGGGTTGATCTATCGATGGGCGATACCAGCTTGGAAAAGACTTATGGCATTGGATGGAGAAGTTGGAGTACCACTGTGCTCCCACTTCGTGGTGAAAAATGTTGAGCCAAGCCATAAGACGCCTAAAAGGAGAGGCCAAGGAATGGTGTCGCCGAGAGTTCTCTCGACAGAGAACGGTCCGCTAAAGCCCCCATCCAGTCTTGGGGTGAGTTGAAGAGGTTGTTGTGGCGACGATATGGACTCTGTCAAGAAGAGCCACCCTCCATACTACCCCCGCGAGGGCCCCATGCGCCCGCACCCAAGACCCCAACGAGACTCCGCCACCATACTCCACTCGACGGGTCTTCGCCCTCAGGCGAACCAACTTCCTTCCAGGAAAGGAGGCGAGGACCCCCATCGCCACAAACCCCCTTGGTTGGGCCGCGCACCCCACCGCCCAATACTTGCGCAGCCCATATCTACACCACAAATCCCAACCCTCACCAAAATCCAAAGGAAGAGACTCTCGCCCAAGAGATTAAAAGGCTCAAAGATGAGTACTTAGAATATGAGCGGGCGAGAGAGGAAAGGAAAGAGAGAAGAAAAGAAAGAGCTCTCCAAAGCCAAATGAGTGAAAAGAAAGACTCACCCGGGCCCTCTACCATACCCCAAGAAGAACTAACCGTTTCATCTTCTCAGAATTGTTGTTCTTCTTTGGGCAGTGCAGAAGGAGAAGAGGCCACGGACGCGAAGAGTTGAAGAAAGCGAAGGCGCTTTGGAAGAAGGCGAGCTCATGCGGGAGTCCCAACTAAACCCGTACTTGAGGAAGAAGCCACACCGTTCTTTGAAGGAGAAGAAGATGATATGCGAAGCAGTTCACGTCTCCCTAACTTGGGAGAAGGTAACTTGTCTCTTCCTTCCAGTAGCACAGAGTTTACGCAAGAGTGCGAATCTGTGGTTTCCTTGAGTCTGCATGCTACGAACAGGGGTGATGGATCAGACATTGGTTCGACACCGCACCCATTGTTCGAATATATATACGGGACCCCCCCAGATGCCATGTTTGACATGCTTAGAATGCATGCGTTAAGGAAAGACCCCTTTGTTCCACGAGAGACATCCATGCCTTTCCTTAACAAACATGAGCATCTTAAAATAAATCGAGCTGAAACCATGTTAATGGTTGAGGTGGAGAGAGAGAGCGACTGTTCATCTCTCAACCTCTTGCTTATGCTAATGCTAGTCTCTGCGCGTTGCAGGTCTGAAGTTCTTTCTACGACTAGCTTAGTTTCTTCTTCTTTGTCTCGGGAAGCACATATGCATGTGCTTGGCGAAGGTAAAGCTTCCTTGACCCCCACCCCATTTCCATGAGCAGAGGTCTAAAGTCTTTGGACCGCATGCTTTCCTTGAGTATAAAGTTCTTGTTAAATGTCTACAATACTCTAGGAAGCATGTCATGAATTTTTATAGACTTCTCATGATCACGATGCATATAGGAGTTGTCATGCTCATGCATACATATGCATCGCCACCGCGACCCCCCGCCTCTCGGTTAAGTTTCGTTTACTAACCTCTAATGCTCTCCAAAGTTTGTTGTGCTTGTTTTCAATTGTAGGAAAAATTTCTTCCCTTAAGATTCGAGGTCGAATCTTTTTAAGAGGGAGGGAATGATGTGATCATGGGATCCCCAAGCAACAACAAGACGTCCCGCACGAAGAGGCGGTCGAGTGAAGCTCGGAGCAAACCCTTGGCGAGTGGATTCAGAGGCCGGGCGGCCTAATCCGATGGTCTGGATTAACCCAGAGACATGGAAAGGGCAATGCCTTCACGCGAGGACCCTAAAGAGGCCTCAAGGCGAAGGAGAGGCTTCGTGCAAAAGGCATAGGATGAACCGCATCATGCTAAGGCATCCGTAACACTGGCGAAGCCCCAGGCGAAGCCATTCTGCGAAGCCCCGAGGTGAGGGCTAGGCTTCCCAACAAAGGAGTTACGCGATGGCCAAACCTTCAGCGAAGCCATCTCCATAACCCTCCCCATTGCGAAGCCCTCATGCAACAATGTCCACGAGAAGTCTTTAAGGTACGGACGGAACTTCCTTGCGAAGCTTCTGGCGAAGGCAAAGCCCACAGGCGACGTCATCCCGATCGATCTCACTGGTAAAGGCCACGTCTACAACAAGAAGACTTCCGGTTCGGACGCTAACTAAGGGATATTCTTCTGCGGAGTCTCAGCGAAGGCGGAGCCTTCGTTGCAAGTCTCAAAGGGGAAGGCGAGGCCATTAGGCGAAGCCTCCTTTGAGAAAGCTTCCCAACAAAGGCGAGGCCTTCCGAGCCGGGCCTCCCATCGCAGAGCCCTAAAGAAAGGCCACCTCGGCTTATCCAGTCGGCCAACCACTCCCGACCATTACGGCCCCTCCCGCCTTATACGCCGACACTTGGGAGCGAACTTTTTACCTTTTTATCTTTTCGTCGAGACATGCATGCAAAAGTACTTGTACACTTTATGGCATGCATGCGTCTTTTGTAAGAGGCTGTTCCTTTCCTTCCCTATAAAAGGAAAGACAAACTCCTAGAACCGGTAGAACATATGTAAAGCTTAAGAAGGACAATTCCTTAAGCCCGGTTCTCACCCCCTTGCTATATTCCGCCATCCCCCTTGATTGATCATTTATCATCAAGTTTAATATCTAGTATTGCTTAATCTCGTAGTTAAGAGGTGCTAGATCTTCCATACTCCCCAGGCTTATCGCAGATATTGCCCAACCTCGTAGTTGGGAGGTGTCTGTGGCCGTCTCTATCCTTCTTTGTTCAATCGACTCCACCGAGCTAGATCTGCGCTTCCGTACGATCTCGTGGATTCGCGTCAAGCGTACCCGTGATCGTATCACATATTCTTCAAACTCCTTCTTCGGACTTTCAATTAATTGAGAAAGATCTTCACTCGGATCTTGGCGAGGGCTTGGGTTTGGGGAAGGAGTTTGGGTGGTGCAAGTGTGGGGAGGTGGAGTACATGGCTCGGCTGATAGTGTTTGTGGAGGTGTGGGGCTCGGCTTCCTCCAAGAGTTATGGCTTCTAGCGTGGGTGGAGGATGTAGGCCGAGAGGGGGACCTTCTTGTTTGGGAGTAGTATGGAGAGGGTGGCTCTTCTTGAGGTGAACCATATCTTTCCAATAGTAACCTCTTCAATCCACTCCAAGCCCGAATGGGGGCTTCATTGTATTGCTCTCTTTGAGCGAAATCTTGTCGCCACCATCTTTTGGCTTCTCCCTTTAGACACCTTACGGCAAGGTCTAACTTTTCTTCTTTATGAAATTGGTAATACCAAAAGTGGTATTCCAATTCCTCGATCCATTGCCATAAGTCATCTTCAAGTTTGCGCCTCCCTTTCAAGGGATGAAACCCAATGAAGTGTAGGTTCTCTTCCTCCATTTGGCACACCTACACACTTAGACAATAAAATCAGTACCACTCATTTCTCCTCACGTGTTTAGGTGAGCACTCCACACGGTTTCACTCTTGATTCTCCACACAAGGCTTTCACAAGTTCTCTTAACTTGATCACACTCAACTTTTAGATCAAATGCAAACACACAAGTAGGAACAAGCAATAATCTCTAGTGAAATCCGAAACTTGCAAATCACAAAGATAACTAGTCACTCGAAACTAGCTTTTGAGAGTTTAAGGTGAGATGGGGTTGAAAGAAGTAATGTATGTATGAGAGAAGGCTCTTTTACAATCAGAAACACTTTTTGTGCAAGTTCATAAAATATTTTTGGATCAAAGTCACTATTCACATGTGTTTGATATGAACTTCATATGAACAGCTCAAGAACACCAAGAACACTCAAGAACACATAATCTTGTTCATCATTTTCTTTTTTCTCCAACAACCTTTCTTTTGCACTTAATCACACAAGATGATACTTTCTTCTTCAAATCCGAATTTAAATCTCTTTTCATGAACTTTTCAAGAACACTATTCTCCACACATGAACTTTTACTCTAGTCACATGAACCACACAAACATAAATATTTTCGGTTTCTCTTGACCAACAACAAAACGTTTTTCTTCAAGTGTAAGAAAGAAGGCAATGGTTTTACTTGAAGAAAACAAACAACTGATACGGTACCTCCAATGAGCGCTTTGGCTCTGATACCACTTGATGTGATCACAGGGGGGGGGTAAGTGATCACGCGCTCGGATCTAGCTCGATGGAGGCGGTTTCCAGCAAGAATGGAAACGAAACAGAGGAAGAACACGAAGGAAACAGAGTCGGCCAAGGGAACCTCCTCACTACGAGGTGAGGCAATGCCCTTGAAAATGCCTAGGAAGGAAGATGGAATCTAGCACCTTTTGAATACAAGTTCAAACAATACTAGATATTATGTTGGATCCTCTTGCACGGATCACTTAAGGAGATGGAATGCAAGAAATGAGAACAAGAAAGCCAAAACCTCACTTGGAGTATTTCTGATTTCTTATAAATATGTTCTAAGTATTACAATGGTTACATGCCTTCTATATAAAGAGGTGAGATGGTATGGGAAATGGTGAGTGACGTGACAAGGGACAAAGACCCTTGAATTATGGTGGGTGAGGTGAGAGATGGAAGGGATGGATGGAAGACAATTGTAGGCTATCGACTATTCCTCCCATTTCTTCATAAATGGGATTTATGAAGAAATGGAGGGAATATTCAAATCACCAAACATGCACATGGCCAGGGGTTCTCCAAGGCCATGGGTTCTCCGGAGGGGCCATGGGTTCGCGGAAGAGGCTATGGGTTCGCCAGAAGTGCCATCGCCAAAGTGCCTTCGCCAAAGTGCCTTCGCCAAAGGGCCTTCGCCAAAGTGCCTTCGCCAAAGTGCCTTCGCCAAAGTGCCTTCGCCAAAGTGCCTTCGCCAAAGTGCCTTCGGGTGCCTTCGCCATGCGGGTAACTTCACTGTTTCTGAATAACTTGAGCTCTGGAACTCCGATTGAGGTGATTCAAAAGCCATTTTCTCCTCTTGAAAAGAGCTTCAATATGAAGTCCATTGCTCCATCTTTTGATGAGCACAGATCCGCATCACTTCTCCAATGGAATGCCCAAGTCTTGAAGTTTGTTGGCGCCTTCGTGGTGATGTCCACATCATACTCTCCCTCTTGAGAAGATTCGTCCTCGAATCTAAATGGGGCGAATCCTACAAAAACTAAAATACCGCAACAAACTTGGAGGACATTAGGGGGGTTAGTGAACTAAAGCTTAAACATGAAAATCACAAAAATGGTTTGAAGGAGTGAGATGGACAATCCGCCCTTTCTCTTCACTTCAACCTTACACATAGCTCAAGGTCAATCCCGGGGTCAAACGTAAGCCTAGGCCATGCATTCTCATTATCTAAAAAGAAGGAGTCATGATCATGCATTGAAGAGAATTCATGGCTAGGGGTGAGTGATATGGGATATGCATCATGTACATACATCTCATGGTCAACCGAATCATCATGCTTCATGCTTTCAAGAGGGAATTCGAATATGTTACACTTATCATGGTTGAGAGAATTAAGCAATGGTTGAGTTGCATGCTCATTTTCGAATAAGGTTTCACATTCATGCCTATTCACTTCATCACTAAAAGAAAAGAGTAGGTTACCTCTCCCCAAGTTAGGGGAGGGAGGGTCCTCCTTCAAAGCCGAAAATCTTTCTTCTCCTTCAAGGTATGGCGCATCCGTGCCCTTCTCTCCTTCAAACTCGTGCACAAATAAAGAAGAATAACAAGATTTAGAAGATGAAATGGTTAATTCTTCTTGGAGATGGGTTGAAGGTCCGGGTGCAATATTCTTTTCACTTGTTTGGCCAAGGAGAGCCCTCTCCTTTCTTCTCTCTTTCTTTTTCTTTTTCTCTCTCATATTCTTCAAACTCCTTCTTCAGACTTTCAATTAATTGAGAAAGATCTTCACTCGGATCTTGGCGAGGGCTTGGGTTTGGGGAAGGAGTTTGGGTGGTGCAAGTGTGGGGAGGTGGAGTACATGGCTCGGCTGATAGTGTTTGTGGAGGTGTGGGGCTCGGCTTCCTCCAAGAGTTATGGCTTCTAGCGTGGGTGGAGGATGTAGGCCGAGAGGGGGACCTTCTTGTTTGGGAGTAGTATGGAGAGGGTGGCTCTTCTTGAGGTGAACCATATCTTTCCAATAGTAACCTCTTCAATCCACTCCAAGCCCGAATGGGGGCTTCATTGTATTGCTCTCTTTGAGCGAAATCTTGTCGCCACCATCTTTTGGCTTCTCCCTTTAGACACCTTACGGCAAGGTCTAACTTTTCTTCTTTATGAAATTGGTAATACCAAAAGTGGTATTCCAATTCCTCGATCCATTGCCATAAGTCATCTTCAAGTTTGCGCCTCCCTTTCAAGGGATGAAACCCAATGAAGTGTAGGTTCTCTTCCTCCATTTGGCACACCTACACACTTAGACAATAAAATCAGTACCACTCATTTCTCCTCACGTGTTTAGGTGAGCACTCCACACGGTTTCACTCTTGATTCTCCACACAAGGCTTTCACAAGTTCTCTTAACTTGATCACACTCAACTTTTAGATCAAATGCAAACACACAAGTAGGAACAAGCAATAATCTCTAGTGAAATCCGAAACTTGCAAATCACAAAGATAACTAGTCACTCGAAACTAGCTTTTGAGAGTTTAAGGTGGATGGGGTTGAAAGAAGTAATGTATGTATGAGAGAAGGCTCTTTTACAATCAGAAACACTTTTTGTGCAAGTTCATAAAATATTTTTGGATCAAAGTCACTATTCACATGTGTTTGATATGAACTTCATATGAACAGCTCAAGAACACCAAGAACACTCAAGAACACATAATCTTGTTCATCATTTTCTTTTTTCTCCAACAACCTTTCTTTTGCACTTAATCACACAAGATGATACTTTCTTCTTCAAATCCGAATTTAAATCTCTTTTTCATGAACTTTTCAAGAACACTATTCTCCACACATGAACTTTTACTCTAGTCACATGAACCACACAAACATAAATATTTTCGGTTTCTCTTGACCAACAACAAAACGTTTTTCTTCAAGTGTAAGAAAGAAGGCAATGGTTTTACTTGAAGAAAACAAACAACTGATACGGTACCTCCAATGAGCGCTTTGGCTATGATACCACTTGATGTGATCACGGAGGGGGAAGTGATCACGCGCTCGGACCTAGCTCAATGGAGGCGGTTTCCAACAAGAATGGAAACGAAACAGAGGAAGAACACGAAGGAAACAGAGTCGGCCAAGGGAACCTCCTCACTACGAGGTGAGGCAATGCCCTTGAAAATGCCTAGGAAGGAAGATGGAATCTAGCACCTTTTGAATACAAGTTCAAACAATACTAGATATTATGTTGGATCCTCTTGCACGGATCACTTAAGGAGATGGAATGCAAGAAATGAGAACAAGAAAGCCAAAACCTCACTTGGGAGTATTTCTGATTTCTTATAAATATGTTCTGAGTATTACAATGGTTACATGCCTTCTATATAAAGAGGTGAGATGGTATGGGAAATGGTGAGTGACGTGACAAGGGACAAAGACCCTTGAATTATGGTGGGTGAGGTGAGAGATGGAAGGGATGGATGGAAGACAATTGTAGGCTCTCGACTATTCCTCCCATTTCTTCATAAATGGGATTTATAAAGAAATGGAGGGAATATTCAAATCACCAAACATGCACATGGCCAGGGGGTTCTCCAAGGCCATGGGTTCTCCGGAGGGGCCATGGGTTCGCGGAAGAGGCCATGGGTTCGCCAGAAAGTGCCTTCGCCAAAGTGCCTTCGCCAAAGTGCCTTCGCCAAAGGGCCTTTGCCAAAGTGCCTTCGCCAAAGTGCCTTCGCCAAAGTGCCTTCGCCAAAGGGCCTTCGCCAAAGTGCCTTCGCCAAAGGGCCTTCGTGATACGATCACGGGTACGCTTGACGCGAATCCACGAGATCGTACGGAAGCGCAGATCTAGCTCGGTGGAGTCGGTTGAACAAAGAAGGATAGAGACGGCCACAGACACCTCCCAACTACGAGGTTGGGCAATATCTGCGATAAGCCTGGGGAGTATGGAAGATCTAGCACCTCTTAACTACGAGATTAAGCAATACTAGATATTAAACTTGATGATAAACGATCAATCAAGGGGGATGGCGGAATATAGCAAGGGGGTGAGAACCGGGCTTAAGGAATTGTCCTTCTTAAGCTTTACATATGTTCTACCTTACAAAAGAGTTTGCTGTCCCTTTTATAGGAGGGAGAGGGGACAGTCTCTGACAAATGCGCAGTATGCTAAAAGGTATAAAGTGCCTCAATCAGGCATGCTATCCTAAAAGGTAAAAGCTAAAGTAAACAATATAATACTCCCAAGTGTCGGCTTGAAAGGAGGGAGTGTTCCAGATGGGATGGGAGTGGTTGGAGATGGTCGGCTGCTTTATTGAGCATAGGTGGCTTCGCTTCAGGGCTCGCTTTGGCTGGAAGGCCTCGCATGAAGGCTTCGCCTTCGCTCGGAAGCATTGCGGAGATGGCTTCGCCAAAAGGCCTCACCTTCTCCTGGAGGCTTCGCGAAGAAGACTTTACCTTCACTTTGAAGTCTGTACTTTGGAGTTTCTTGCTTGAGGGCTTCACCGTGAGATTTCTCAGAAATGGCTTCGCCCGAAGACTTTGCCATCGCCGAGATGCCTTTGCTTAAGAAGCCTAGCCCTCGCCTTGAGGCTGCACAGGGGCGGCTTTGCCAAAGGGCCTCGCCAACGCCTAGGTGCCTTCGCATGATGAAGTCCAGTCTGCCTTGAGGTTCCTCAGGAATGGTGCCTTGAGGCCTCTTGAGGAGTCCTCGCATAGAGGCGTTGCCTTCTCCTGGTCAGGTGATCGCCTGAACCATGGATCAGCTGCTGAGCCTATGAACCTCCTCGCCACGGAGTTGCTCCGAGCTTCATTCGCCTTTGCCTCTTCATCTGGGATACTTTGTTGTTGCTTGCGGCTCTCATGATCACATCATTCCCTCCCTCTTAAAAAGATTCGTCCTCGAATCTAAAGGGAAGAAATTTCTGCAAATGAAACAAGCACAACAAACTTTTACAGAACATTAGGGGTTAGTGAATGAAAGCTCATCAGTGGAGACTAGGGGGGGTCGCGGTGGCGATGCATACAAATGGGGGAGCATAATAACTCCAATATGCATCGTAATCATGAACAAAAGTCGATAAAAATTCATGACATGCTTCCTAGAGTATTGTATGCAATTAACAATGAATTTATACTCGAGGAATGCATGCGGTCTAAAAAGTGTAGACCTTTGTTCATGGATAGGGGGTGGGTCAAGGGAAGCGTTGTCTTCGCAATCCACATGCACATGTGCTTCCCAAGACAAAGAAGAGAAAACTAAGCTAGTCATAAAATGAACATCAAAGTGTGGCACACACGGACTAGCATTAGTATAAACAGGAGGCTCGGAGAGGGACAATCTGCCTTCTCTCTTCGCCTTAACCATTAACATGGTTTCAGCCTTAATCTTCCTAAGATGCTCATGTTTACTAAAGATAGACATGGATGTCTCGCATGGGGTAAACATGGCATCTTGGGAAGTCCCATATAAATATTCGAACAGCGGGTGTGGAGGATGATCGACGTCTGATCCATCACCCACGTTCGTAGCCTGAAAACTTAAGGAAGCCATAGGTTCGCACGCAGGAATATACTCTTCGCTGCCAGAAGAAAGAGTTAAGTTACCTTCCCCCAAGTTAGGGAGGTGTAGGTCCTCTTCGCTCATCATCTTCTCCTCCAGTAACAGTGTGGCTTCTTCCTTAAGTGGGGGCTCGGTTGGAACTCCCGAGTGAGCTCTTCCTTTTTCCAAAGCCGTGGCGCTTTCGCTTTCTTCAACTCTTAGCGCATCTGCGACCTCTTCATTTTTCTGCACAACCAAAGAAGAACACTCGGATTGAGAAGATGTTGTTAGTTCTTCTTGGAGTTTTGTTGAAGGGCTGGGTGAGTCTTTCTTTTCACTCAGTTGGCTTTGGAGAGCCCTTTCCTTTCTTCTCTCTTTTCTTTTCTTTCTCTCTCTCTCATACTCGATGTACTCATTCTTGAGTCTTTCAATCATTTGAGAGAGAGGTTCCTCATTTGGTTTTTGGTGAGGGTTTGGATTTGGGGTGTGGACTTGGGCTGCGCAAGCATTGGCGGTGGGGTGCGCGGCTCGGCCAAGGGAGTTTGTGGCAACTGGGGTCTTCGCCTGATGTGATCACGGGATCCCCAAGCAACAACAAGATGACCTGCACAAAGAGGCGGTCGAGTGAAGCTCGGAGCAAACCCTTGGCGAGTGGGTTCGAGGCCCCGGCGGCCTAATCCGATGGTCTGGAATAACCCCAGACATGGAAAGGGCAATGCCTTCACGCGAGGACCCTAAAAGAGGCCTCAAGGCGTAGGAGAGGCTTCTGTGCAAACAGGCATCCAGGCGAAGGCAAGCCACTTTGGCAAAGCCGTCCCTGTGAAGTCTCAAGGCGAAGGATGAACTGCATCATGCTAAGGCATCCAGAACACTGGCGAAGCCCCCAGGCGGAGCCATTACTGCGAAGCCCCGAGGCGAGGGCTAGGCTTCCCCAACAAGGGAGTTCTGGCGATGGCCAATCCTTCAGGCGAAGCCATCTCCATAACCCTCCCCTTTGCGAAGCCCTCATGCAACAATGTCCACGAGAAGTCTTTAAGATACGGACGGTACTTCCTGGCGAAGGCAAAGCCCTGGGGCGACGTCATCCCAGCCAGTCTCCTGGTAAAGGCCACGTCCACAACAAGAAGACTTCCAGTTCGACGCTAAGGGATATTCTTCGCGGAGCCTCCAAGCGAAGGCGGAGCCTTCGTCGCAAGTCTCAAAGGGAAAGGCGAGGCCACTAGGCGAAGTCTCCTTTGAGAAAGTTTGCCAACAAAGGCGAGGCCTTCCGAGCCGGGTCTCCCATCAGCAGAGCCCTAAAGCTTATCCAGTCGGCCAACCACTCCCGACCATTCTGGTCCCTCCCGCCTTATACGCTGACACTTGGGAGCGAACTTTTGACCTTTTATCTTTTAAATGGACATGCATGCAAAAGTACTTGTACACTTTATGGCATGCATGCGTCTTTTGTAAGAGGCTGTTCCCTTCCTTCCCTATAAAAGGAAAGACAGACTCCCAGAATAGGTAGAACATATGTAAAGCTTAAGAAGGACAATTCCTTAAGCCCGGTTCTCACCCCCTTGCTATATTCCGCCATCCCCCTTGATTGATTGTTTATCATCAAGTTTAATATCTAGTATTGCTTAATCTCGTAGTTAAGAGGTGCTAGATCTTCCATACTCCCAGTGCTTATCGCAGATATTGCCCAACCTCGTAGTTGGGAGGTGTCTGTGGCCGTCTCTATCCTTCTTTGTTCAATCGACTCCACCGAGCTAGATCTGCGCTTCCACGATCTCGTGGATTCGCGTCAAGCGTACCGTGATCGTATCAAGTGGTATCGAGCCGGATCGCTTGCTGGAGTTGTTGTGATTTCTTCAAGGTTAAACCCTTTTTATTTCTACTTGAAGAAAGAATTATCTTTGCGTTATTTTCAAACCGAGATATAATCTGTTCGCTTATCTGTATCCCTTCCCATATCCGCTTTTCGTTTCGGTTTATCTGTTGTGTTGATTCGGTGTTAGGAGTTGTTGTTGTGTTAGCAACTTCATAAATCAAAAAGTCAAAAAAAAAAAAAAAAAGAAGAAGAAGAAAAGAAAGCAGTTGCGGTTTTGCGAAAGTCGCAAATCTCGCTTTATTCAAAACCGCAACGTGCCAAGATTTATACGCTCAAAAGAGTGAGGTTGTAGTTGAAAAGTGAAGAGAAGTGGTGTATAAGGCTTGGTTGTAAAAAAGCGTAGAAGAAATCGGATCTGTGTTCTTATTGTTCTTGGTGTTCATATGAATGTTCATATCTGTTCATTCCACAACTCATATGAACAGTGACCTTGATCTAATTTCGATTTCAAATTTGAGCCAAAAGTGTTTGTGCGCCAAAACCTCATTTCTAACCCTCTTATATATCCGTTGCCGAAACCCCCCCCTCCATTTTAACCTAGCTTGCTTCAAGTAACTAGTACTTCTTACTTAAAGATTTTTGCATGCTATTGGTTATCTTGTGATATTCATTATCGGGTTTTGGCCTTGGAAAGAGCAAGCTCTGAGAGCTAAGCAAGAGGAAAGAAAGAAAGCCGAGTGTGACCCCTCGCGAAAGGGCAGACCCCTTCGAGGAAGCAGAGAACCCCAAAAACGTGAGTAGTTTGAGCGGAATAATATAATTGTTTAAATGTGAAGGAGACCCCATGGCGAATAAATATTTCTATGGGGTTGATCTATCAGTGGGGCGATACCAGCTTGGAAAAGACTTATGGCATTGGATGGAGAAGTTGGAGTACCACTTCTAGTGCTCCCCACTTCGTGGTGAAAAAATGTTGAGCCAAGCCATAAGACGCCTAAAAGGAGAGGCCAAGGAATGGTGTCGCCGAGAGTTCTCTGACAGAGAACGGTCCGCTGAAACCCCCATCCAGTCTTGGAGTGAGTTGAAGAGGTTGCTGTGGCGACGATATGGACTCTGTCAAGAAGAGCCACCCCCTCCATACTACCCCCAGGCGAGGGCCCCCATGCGCCCTGCACCCAAGACCCAGTCGAGCTCCGCCACCATACTCCACTCGACGGGTCTTCGCCTCGGGCGAACCAACTTCCTTCCAGGAGAGGAGGCGAGGACCCCATCGCCACAAACCCCCTTGGTTGGGCCGCGCACCCCACCGCCCAATACTTGCGCAGCCCATACCTACACCACAAATCCCAACCCTCACCAAAATCCAAAAGAAGAGACTCTCGCCCAAGAGATTAGAAGGCTCAAGGATGAGTACTTAGAATATGAGCGGGCGAGAGAGAAAAGGAAAGAGAGAAGAAAAGAAAGGGCTCTCCAAAGCCAAATGAGTGAAAAGAAAGACTCACCCGGGCCTTCTACCATACCCCAAGAAGAACTAATCGTTTCATCTTCTCAAACTTGTTGTTCTTCTTTGGCTGTGCAGAAGAAGAAGAAGCGCGGGCGCGCGAAGAGTTGAAGAAAGCGAAGGCGCTTTGGAAGAAAACAGAGCTCATGCGGGAGCCCCAACTAAACCCGTACTTGAGGAAGAAGCCACACCGTTGCTGAAGGAGAAGAAGATGATATGCGAAGCAGTCTCTACGTCTCCCTAACTTGGGAGAAGGTAACTTGTCTCTTCCTTCCAAGCACAGAGTATACGCAAGAGTGCGAATCTGTGGTTTCCTTGAGTCTGCATGCTACGAACAGGGGTGATGGATCAGACATTGGTTCGACACCTCACCCATTGTTCGAATATATACACGGGACCCCCCCCGATGCCATGTTTGACATGCTTAGAGTGCATGCGTTAAGGAAAGACCCCTTTGTTCCACGAGAGACATCCATGCCTTTCCTTAACAAACATGAGCATCTTAAAATAAATCGAGCTGAAACCATGTTAATGGTTGAGGTGGAGAGAGAGAGCGACTGTTCATCTCTCAACCTCTTGCTTATGCTAATGCTAGTCTCTGCGCATTGCAGTCCAAGTTCTTTCTACGACTAGCTTAGTTTCTTCTTCTTTGTCTCGGGAAGCACATATGCATGTGCTTGGCGAAGGTAAAGCTTCCTTGACCCCCACCCCAGTTCCATGAGCAGAGGTCTAAAGTCTTTGGACCGCATGCTTTCCTTGAGTATAAAAATCTTGTTAAATGTCTACAATACTCTAGGAAGCATGTCATGAATTTTTATAGACTTCTGTTCATGATCACGATGCATATAGGAGTTGTCATGCTCATGCATACATATGCATCCCCACCGCGACCCCCCCAGTCTCCGGTTAAGTTTCATTTACTAACCTCTAATGCTCTCCAAAGTTTGTTGTGCTTGTTTTCAATTGTAGGAAAAATTTCTTCCCTTAAGATTCGAGGACGAATCTTTTTAAGAGGGAGGGAATGATGTGATCACGGGATCCCCAAGCAACAACAAGATGACCCAGACAAAGAGGCAGTCGAGTGAAGCTCGGAGCAAACCCTTGGCGAGTGGGTTCAGAGGCCCCGGCGGCCTAATCCGATGGTCCTGGAATAACCCCAGACATGGAAAGGGCAATGCCTTCACGCGAGGACCCTAAAAGAGGCCTCAAGGCGTAGGAGAGGCTTCGTGCAAACAGGCATCCAGCGAAGGCAAGCCACTTTGGCAAAGCCGTCCCTGTGAAGTCTCAAGGCGAAGGATGAACTGCATCATGCTAAGGCATCCAGAACACTGGCGAAGCCCCCAGGCGGAGCCATTACTGCGAAGCCCCGAGGCGAGGGCTAGGCTTCCCCAACAAGGGAGTTCTGGCGATGGCCAATCCTTCAGGCGAAGCCATCTCCATAACCCTCCCCTTTGCGAAGCCCTCATGCAACAATGTCCACGAGAAGTCTTTAAGATACGGACGGTACTTCCTGGCGAAGCTTCCTGGCGAAGGCAAAGCCCTTGGGTGACGTCATCCCAGCCAGTCTCTGGTAAAGGCCACGTCCACAACAAGAAGACTTCCGGTTCGACGCTAAGGGATATTCTTCTGCGGAGCCTCCAAGCGAAGGCGGAGCCTTCGTTGCAAGTCTCAAAGGGAAAGGCGAGGCCACTAGGCGAAGCCTCCTTTGAGAAAGTTTGCCAACAAAGGCGAGGCCTTCCGAGCCGGGTCTCCCATCAGCAGAGCCCTAAAGCGAGCCACCTCGGCTTATCCAGTCGGCCAACCACTCCCGACCATTCTCGCCCCTCCCGCCTTATACGCCGACACTTGGGAGCGAACTTTTGACCTTTTATCTTTTAAATCGACATGCATGCAAAAGTACTTGTACACTTTATGGCATGCATGCGTCTTTTGTAAGAGGCTGTTCCCTTCCTTCCCTATAAAAGGAAAGACAGACTCCCAGAATAGGTAGAACATATGTAAAGCTTAAGAAGGACAATTCCTTAAGCCCGGTTCTCACCCCCTTGCTATATTCCGCCATCCCACTTGATTGATTGTTTATCATCAAGTTTAATATCTAGTATTGCTTAATCTCGTAGTTAAGAGGTGCTAGATCTTCCATACTCCCCAGGCTTATCGCAGATATTGCCCAACCTCGTAGTTGGGAGGTGTCTGTGGCCGTCTCTATCCTTCTTTGTTCAATCGACTCCACCGAGCTAGATCTGCGCTTCCGTACGATCTCGTGGATTCGCGTCAAGCGTACCCGTGATCGTATCAACTTACCCCCCCCCCGTGATCACATCAATACCTTTGCCATAACAACCTCTTCAATTTACTCCACGTCCGAATAGGGGGTTCGCCATATTGTTTTCGTTGGGCGAGTTCTTGGCGATGCCATCTCTGGGCTTCTCCCTTTAGGCACCTTATGGCAAAGTCTAATCTTTCTTCATTATGAAGTTGGTAATACCAAAAGTGGTATTCCAATTTCTCCATCCAATGCCATAAATTCTCTTCAAGTTTGCACCTCTTTGTCAAGGGGTGAAACCCAATGAAATGGAAGTCTTCTTCCGCCATGAGTTCGCCTGCACATGTAAACAATAAAGTTAATACCTCTCAAGCTCCTCACGTGTTTAGGCCTCTCCTTTCGCGAAGGGGTCTGCCCTTTCGCGAGGGGTCTCACTCGTTTTTCCCTCTTTCCTCTTGCTTGTAGCTCTCAAAGCTTGCTCTTTAGTGCCAAACCCGAAAATGAATACCTCAAGATAACGTCTAGCATGCAAAAATCTTTAAGCAATGAAGTACTAGTTACTTGAAGCAAACTAGGTTAAAAATGGGGGGGGTTTCTTTGGCAGCAGAATTCAAGAGGGTATGAAAGAAGGTTTTGGCTCACAAACAGTTTTGGCTCAAATTTGAAATCGAAATTAGATCAAGGTCACTATTCATATGAGTTTTGGTATGAACTGTAAGAACACTCATATGAACACCAAGAACATCAAGAACACAGATTCGATTTCCTTTATGCTATAAACAACCATTCTTTGGTACACCACTTTCTTTTCTCTTTTCGACTACAACCTCACTCTTTTGAGCTTAAAGACTTCGCACGTTGCGGTATTGAATCAAACTGAGATTTGCGATAAAACCCAGAATCGCGTTCTTTTCTTTTTCTTCTTCTCTGTTTCTCTTCTTCTTTCTCCTTCTTTTTTTTTTGACTTTTTGATTAATGAAGTTGCTAACACAACAACAACTTCTAACACAGAAACAACACAACAGATAAACCGAAATAAAACGGATAGGGGTTTTCGAAAATGGACTATAACACGGTTATAAAATACGCAAAGATAAATCTTTCTTCAAGTAGAAGTTAAAGGTTTTAACCTTGAAGAAATCACAACAACTCCAGCAAGCGATCTGGCTCTGATACCACTTGATACGATCACGGATACGCTTGACGCGAACCCACGAGATCGTACGGAAGCGCAGATCTAGCTCGGTGGAGTCGAGTGAACAAAGAAGGATAGAGACGGCCACAGACACCACCCAACTACGAGGTTGGGCAATATCTGCGATAAGCTCCGGGAGTGTGGAAGATCTAGCACCTCTTAACTACGAGATTAAGCAATACTAGATATTAAACTTGATGATAAACGATCAATCAAGGGGGATGGCGGAATATAGCAAGGGGGTGAGAACCGGGCTTAAGGAATTGTCCTTCTTAAGCTTTACATATGTTCTACCTTACAAAAGAGTTTGCTGTCCCTCTTATAGGAGGGAGAGGGGACAGTCTCTGACAAATGCGCAGGTATGCTAAAAAGGTATAAAGTGCCTCAATCAGGCATGCTATCCTAAAAGGTAAAAGCTAAAGTAAACAATATAATACTCCCAAGTGTCGGCTTGAAAGGAGGGAGTGTTCCAGATGGGATGGGAGTGGTTGGAGATGGTCGGCTGCTTTATTGAGCATAGGTGGCTTCGCCCGGGCTCCGCCTGAAATGGAAGGACTCTCAATGAAGGATTCGCCTTCGCTCGGAAGCATTGCGGAGATGGCTTCGCCAAAAGGCCTCACCTTCTCCCGGAGGCTTCGCGAAGAAGACTTTACCTTCACTTTGAAGTCTGTACTTTGGAGTTTCTTGCTTGAGGGCTTCACCGTGAGATTTCTCAGAAATGGCTTCGCCCGAAGACTTTGCCATCGCCGAGATGCCTTTGCTTAAGACGCCTAGCCCTCGCCTTGAGGCTGCACAGGGGCGGCTTTGCCAAAGGGCCTCGCCAACGCCTAGGTGCCTTCGCATGATGAAGTCCAGTCTGCCTTGAGGTTCCTCAGGAATGGCTTCGCCTGAGGGGCTTCGCCATTGCCCGGATGTCATAACTTGGGAAGCCTTGCCTTTGCCTTGAGGCCTCTTGAGGAGTCCTCGCATAGGCGTTGTCTTCTCTGGTCGGTGATCGCTGAACCATGGATCAGTGCTGAGCCTATGAACCTCCTCGCCACGGAGTTGCTCCGAGCTTCATTCGCCTGCCTCTTCATCTGGGATACTTTGTTGTTGCTTGCGGCTCTCATGATCACATCACTTCGCCAGAGTGCCTTCGCCAAAGTGCCTTGGGTATGCGGAACTTCACTGTTTCTCAATAACTTGAGCCTGGAACTCCGATTGAGGTGATTCAAAAGCCATTTTTCTCCTCTTGAAAAGAGCTTCAATATGAAGTCCATTGCTCCATCTTTTGATGAGCACAGATCCGCATCACTTCTCCAATGGAATGCCCAAGTCTTGAAGTTTGTTGGCGCCTTCGTGGTGATGTCCACATCATACTCTCCTCTTGAGAAGATTCGTCCTCGAATCTAAATGGGGCGAATCCTACAAAAACTAAAATACCGCAACAAACTTGGAGGACATTAGGGGGTTAGTGAACTAAAGCTTAAACATGAAAATCACAAAAATGGTTTGAAGGAGTGAGATGGACAATCCGCCCTTTCTCTTCACTTCAACCTTACACATAGCTCAAGGTCAATCCCGGGGTCAAACGTAAGCCTAGGCCATGCATTCTCATTATCTAAAAAGAAGGAGTCATGATCATGCATTGAAGAGAATTCATAGCTAGGGGTGAGTGATATGGGATATGCATCATGTACATACATCTCATGGTCAACCGAATCATCATGCTTCATGCTTTCAAGAGGGAATTCGAATATGTTACACTTATCATGGTTGAGAGAATTAAGCAATGGTTGAGTTGCATGCTCATTTTCGAATAAGGTTTCACATTCATGCCTATTCACTTCATTACTAAAAGAAAAGAGTAGGTTACCTCTCCCCAAGTTAGGGGAGGGAGGGTCCTCCTTCAAAGCCGAAAATCTTTCTTCTCCTTCAAGGTATGGCGCATCCGTGCCCTTCTCTCCTTCAAACTCGTGCACAAATAAAGAAGAATAACAAGATTTAGAAGATGAAATAGTCAGTTCTTCGTGGAGATTGGTTGAGGGCCCGGGTGCAATATTCTTTTCACTTGTTTGGCTAAGGAGAGCACTTTCCTTTCATCTCTCTTTCTTTTTATTTTTATCTCTCTCATATAATACAAACTCTTTCCTCAGATTCTAAATCATATGAGAAAGATCTACACTTGAATATTGGCGAGGACTTTTGTTTTTGGAAGGAGTTTGGGTTGTGCAAGTGTGGGGTGGTGGAGTACATGGCTCGGCTTATAGTGTTTGTGGAGGTGTGGTGCTCGGATTCCTCCAAGAGTTATGGCTTCTAGCGTGGGTGGAGGATGTAGACCGAGAGGGGGACCTTCTTGTTTGGGAGTAGTATGGAGAGGGTGGCTCTTCTCGAGGTGAACCATATCTTTCTAATAGTAACCTCTTCAATCCACTCCAAGCCCGAATGGGGGCTTCATTGTATTGCTCTCTTTGAGCGACATCTTGTCGCCACCATCTTTTGGCTTCTCCCTTTAGACACCTTATGGCAAGGTCTAACTTCTCTTCTTTATGAAATTGGTAATACCAAAAGTGGTATTCCAATTCCTCGATCCATTGCCATAAGTCATCTTCAAGTTTGCGCCTCCCTTTCAAGGGATGAAACCCAATGAAGTGTAGGTTCTCTTCCTCCATTTGGCACACCTACACACTTAGACAATAAAATCAGTACCACTCATTTCTCCTCACGTGTTTAGGTGAGCACTCCACACGGTTTCACTCTTGATTCTCCACACAAGGCTTTCACAAGTTCTCTTAACTTGATCACACTCAACTTTTAGATCAAATGCAAACACACAAGTAGGAACAAGCAATAATCTCTAGTGAAATCCGAAACTTGCAAATCACAAAGATAACTAGTTACTTGAAACTAGCTTTTGAGAGTTTAAGGTGAATGGGGTTGAAAGAAGTAATGTAGGTATGAGAGAAGGCTCTTTTACAATCACAAACACCTTTTGTCCAAGTTCATAAAATATTTTTAGATCAAACACTATTCACATGAGTTTGGTATGAACTTCATATGAACATCTCGAACACTCAAGAACACATGAACTTGTTCATCATTTTCTCTTTCTTCAACAACCTTTCTTTTGCACTTTTTCACACAATACAACACTTTTCCTTCAAATCCAAATTTAAATCTCTTTTTCATGAACTTTTCAAGAACACTATTCAACACATGAACTTTTACTCTAGTCACATGAACCACACACAAATAAATATTTTCGATTTCTCTTGACCAACAACAAAACGTTTTTCTTCAAGTGTAAGAAAGAAGGCAATGGTTTTACTTGAAGAAAACAAACAACTGATACGGTACCTCCAATGAGCGCTTTGGCTCTGATACCACTTGATGTGATCACGGTGGGGGTTCGTGATCACTAACTCGGACCTAGCTCAATGGAGGCGGTTTCCAGCAAGAATGGAAACGAAACAGAGGAAGAACACGAAGGAAACAGAGTCGGCCAAGGGAACCTCCTCACTACGAGGTGAGGCAATGCCCTTGAAAATGCCTAGGAAGGAAGATGGAATCTAGCACCTTTTGAATACAAGTTCAAACAATACTAGATATTATGTTGGATCCTCTTGCACGGATCACTTAAGGAGATGGAATGCAAGAAATGAGAACAAGAAAGCCAAAACCTCACTTGGAGTATTTCTGATTTCTTATAAATATGTTCTGAGTATTACAATGGTTACATGCCTTCTATATAAAGAGGTGAGATGGTATGGGAAATGGTGAGTGACGTGACAAGGGACAAAGACCCTTGAATTATGGTGGGTGAGGTGAGAGATGGAAGGGATGGATGGAAGACAATTGTAGGCTATCGACTATTCCTCCCATTTCTTCATAAATGGGATTTATGAAGAAATGGAGGGAATATTCAAATCACCAAACATGCACATGGCCGGGGGTTCTCCAAGGCCATGGGTTCTCCGGAGGGGCCATGGGTTCGCGGAAGAGGCCATGGGTTCGCCCATCGCCAAAGTGCCTTCGCCAAAGTGCCTTCGCCAAAGTCGCCAAAGTGCCTTCGCCAAAGTGCCTTCGCCAAAGTGCCTTCGCCAAAGTGCCTTCCATCGCCAAAGTGTCTTCGCAGAGTGCCTTCGCCAAAGTGCCTTGGGTATGCGGAACTTCACTGTTTTGAATAACTTGAGCTCTGAACTCCGATTGAGGTGATTCAAAAGCCATTTTTCTACTCTTGAAAAGAGCTTCTATATGAAGTCCATTGCTCCATCTTTTGATGAGCACAGATCCGCATCACTTCTCCAATGGAATGCCCAAGTCTTGAAGTTTGTTGGCGCCTTCGTTGTGATGTCCACATCCCAATGCCAAGGAGGACAATTCTCAAGGGTGTTCCACACTTGAAGGGTACCCTCTATTCCTAGGGTACTTCACACCCAACGGGAACCCTTCAATTCATGTCCACCAACCAAGTGAAGGGTACCCTACAATCGTAGGGTACCCTACAATTCAATTAACTTCTTGATGAACTCTTCAAAGTGCCCTACAATCGTAGGGTACCCTACAAATGAAGGGTACCCCTGCCGTACACAAGACCAAGGTGCCCTACATGTTTTACCAGCACTAAAGACCACTTTTATGGCAAGACCAAGTCTTGATGGTGTCCAAACGTCCATTAATAACATAAAAGGAGTTCTAGACGTTGGTCATCAATGCCCCATCATAAATGGCATCCAAACATTAAAGGAGTTAGCCGTTGGAGCATTATTAGCTCATAAATGGGTTAACTGCACTCTAAATGCTTTTCAATCTGATTTCTTTTGATGTCTAGAGCTATAAACAGCCAAGAAGGAGCCATGAAGATGATAGAGACGTTGAGCATTAATGCTGGACATAAATGAGAGGCTGCTCATTAAGAATATCAAACACTTTTGCATACTTGAGAGCATTCTCTTGTTGATCTATCTTCACTTTCCACTCAACTCTTGTCCAAGTTTCTTGAGCAAGTTTATTCAAATCCAAGATTGTCTTCTCACTTGAAGAAGGAGGTGTTGTGATGTGGACATCAGCCCCATTTTTGAGACAAGGCGCGACCCTTCATCCAGAAGGTCTAAAGGGCCCTTGGCGAAGGCACGGGCGAAGAAGAAGCAGCATTCTAGGCGCCGGCGAGGCCCCAAGGCAAGTCCGTGGACGCTATGTTCTAGGCGCACCCATGCCCCGTTGGCGAACCCTTGGCCTTTGGCGAGGCCAAGGCCATTTGCGAGGCCATGGCTCTTTGCGACCCCCATGGTCGATGGCGAAGACCCTGTGCCTCATTCCCAGAAGCAAGCGAAGCCCCGGTGTTCGCCAAGCAGAAGAGGCCTCCATACGCAAGTCCGGCGAACCCTTCAACTTCAGAAGAGGCCCTCTTCTTCCCTTTTCCCGCCAAAAGCAATTCATGGGGAAATGGGAGCCGCAAAAGCAGGTAGCCTACAATGTCACATCCGCTGCCACCTCTCATTTCGCCTACCATAGATCCAGGAGGCTGTTCCCTTGTCAAGACATCTTTTATTATTTCCTTCTTTCTTTCTCCTTCTATAAAAGGAGGTTGTAACCTAAGTATTAGGCAGAACTCATTTTGTAAGAACACATATTTGCGGAAGTACGCATATTGTTCTTCGTGGGTCTCAAATCTTGCTCCACCAATCCATTAGTGATCCATTGCAAGAGGATCCAATATAATACCTAGCATTGTTTGATCTCGTAGTCAAAAGGTTCTAGGTCCCATTTTCCTTTCCCAGGCATTTTCAAGGGCATTGCCTCACCTCGTAGTGAGGAGGTTCCCTTGGCCGAACTCTGTTTCCTTAGTGTTCTTCCTCTGTTTCGTTTCCCTTTCTTGCTGGAAACCGCCTCCTTCGAGCTAGATCCGAGCTCGTGATCACGCTTCCCCACCGTGATCACATCAGTTGGTATCAGAGCCAAAGCGCTTGTCGGAGGTATCACACCGTATCAGTTGTGTGTTTCCTTCAAAGTTAAAACCTTTGCTGTTCTTTTCAAAACTTGAAGAAAAGTTTCGGTTAATGATCTCTTGAGAGAAACCGAATATTTGTTATCCTTGTTTAAAGTTCTTAAAGGTTCATAAATCTGTGAGTTATTTCGGATTTGAAAGAGAAAAGAGATTCCCTGTGTGCAAAAGAACAAGAGTTTACAGAAAAAGAAATATTCAAATCAGTTCATAATTTCTGGGAAAAAGTTCTAAGTGTTCTTGAAGAGTTCATCCGAAACTCAGAGTAAACAGTACTCACAGATCGAAAATAATTTCGAAACCTGAACTTTTGTGTTTACATGTGTGAAAAGCCTTTTCTATATCATTTCCAACTTCTTTCAACCACCAACCAACTTCAAAAGCTAGTTTCAAGTAACTAGAACTTTGTGCTTAACTTGTTTCGGACACTGCTAGGATTTCTTTGGATATTCTTTGCGTGTTTGCATTTGATCTTAATCGCAGATTGGTGGTAAGTTTTGAAGCTTGAAAGAACCGTTGTGTTCTAAACACGAGAGAAGAGTGTAAACACTAAGGGAGTGTAGCGAGGCTTCACAAAACTGTTCACATGTGCAGAACTTGAATCTCATGGAGTATGTGGAAGAGGACTACTACCCGGAATCGGATCCTTGTTATCAAGAATCTGATTTCTGGCGGAGGAAACCTCGACCATACATATTCAGGGAACTATTCAGAGTACCCCCTTGGCCAAGAAACCTGGCCCGAACCGACCCCATCCTCTGAATACGACCCTCCATACCCTGCTGCATATGAGCAACACTCAGGCCTAGACCCTGAACAATTGGTGGCGAACCCATGCCATCGCCAAGATGACTCCCCTCATTATCGCTACCCTCCTACTCCTATTATTCACCCATACCGTCGTATCCTAGCTGTACGACGCCCAGCTTGGAGCCCCCTCTCATTCGCGGTTTTCCATCCACCAACAGTAAACCAGCGAGGACCCCCACTCACAAGTTTGCTTCGTCGCGCCAATCACCTCCTGACCAACAGGGCGAAGCCACACCAGAAGTGCCTCAAAGACCCAGCTCCTCCACTATCATTGATGAGCTAAAGCAACTTGTACTTATGGTCCAGGACCAGATGTTACGAGGACACATGGAGGAAGCTGCAACCGGTGGTAAGGTTGAGAGGAAAACAACCGAGAGGAAAGGAGAAATTACGAGGGAAAGAAAAGAGAAGAAAGAGAGAAAGCGAGGCGGTCCAAGAGACCTTGAGCGAGAAAGAGAGCGATCCGAGAGAAGAGATTGAGAAGAAAGCGGAGAGAAAACAAGAGGGAAGCTCCATGAGCCAAAATAGTGGAAGTGAGGAAAACATGCCTTCAATGCACCCAACTTTTCCACTAATTTCTGTCTTGCAACCCCCTTGTTTATCTTCTTTGAATGTACAGATCGCTGTGGACAGCAAGGCTGAAGGAAGCCTTCAACAGCCCGGGAAGGAAGTGTCACCCCCTCTCGGTAAGGAAGAAAAGAGCAAGAGGGAGAGAACGAACATGGGTAACTGTGCTTCTAATCTCTCATCTCTTAATATCAAGCATGACTTGGGTGACATAGTTGGCGATCCCATGTCTGTTGTGGGATATGATTTAGGCCCGGTACATTGGGGCCATGCCCATGAATGGCCGAGGCTTATATTTGATCCCGGAATAACTATGAGGGTCTGTCTTAAGGCTAAGTATAAGAGTGAAGCGAAGAGAAAGGGCGGATTGTCCATCTCATTCCTTCAGTCTATTTTTAGGGGAATTTTGATGTCTAACGCTTTCAGTTCACTAACCCTTAACGCCTCTTCAAGTTTGTTGTGGTGTCTTAAGATTTGTAGGAACAATTTCCTTATGAATCCGAGGACGGATTCTTCTGAAGAGGGAGGGTATGATGTGGACATCAGCCCCATTTTTTAAACAAGGCGCGACCCTTCATCCAGAAGGTCTAAAGGGCCCTTGGCGAAGGCACGGGCGAAGAAGAAGCAGCATTCTAGGCGCCGGCGAGGCCCCAGGGCAAGTCCGTGGTCGCAATGTTCTTGGCGCACCCATGCCCGTTGGCGAACCCTTGGCCTTTGGCGAGACAAGGCCATTTGCGAGGCCATGGCTCTTTGCGACCCCCATGGTCGATGGCGAAGACCCTGTGCCTCATTCCCAGAAGCAAGCGAAGCCCCGGTGTTCGCCAAGCAGAAGAGGCCTCCATACGCAAGTCAGGCGAACCCTTCAACTTGTGCAGAGGCCCTCTTCTTCCCTTTTCCCGCCGAAAGCAATTCATGGGGAAATGGGAGCCGCAAAAGGTAGCCTACAATGTCACATCCGCTGCCACCTCTCATTTCGCCTACCATAGATCCAGGAGGCTGTTCCCTTGTCAAGACATCTTTTATTATTTCCTTCTTTCTTTCTCCTTCTATAAAAGGAGGTTGTAACCTAAGTATTAGGCAGAACTCATTTTGTAAGAACACATATTTGCGGAAGTACGCATATTGTTCTTCGTGGGTCTCAAATCTTGCTCCACCAATCCATTAGTGATCCATTGCAAGAGGATCCAATATAATACCTAGCATTGTTTGATCTCGTAGTCAAAAGGTTCTAGGTCCCATTTTCCTTTCCTGCATTTTCAAGGGCATTGCCTCACCTCGTAGTGAGGAGGTTCCCTTGGCCGAATCTGTTTCCTTTGTGTTCTTCCCCTGTTTCGTTTCCCTTTCTTGCTGGAAACCGCCTCCTTCGAGCTAGATCCGAGCTCGTGATCACGTTCCCCCACCGTGATCACATGATCACATCAAAGGAGAAGTTTTCTATCCCTTTTCTATTCAATTCCGCAACTACATCTCTTTTTGATTTCATCTTGTTTTATCATCATCCATCTTATTTATTCTTTCCATTTCATCTTGTGTTTCAAGTGTTGTGCCATCTTTTCTATTCTATTCTATCATTTCATACAAAAAGACAAAAAAAAATTACTCACACAAGTGTTTGTGAAATTTCAGCAAGCTTTGAAGCAAAAAGAAGCATTTTGGCACAACAAAAGCAAGGAAAGAACAAGCTTTGTGATTTGCAAAAGCCACCTAAGCCATTCTTTCAAGTTGCGGAAATTGTCTTCAAAACCAAGCCAATTTGCAATCTACCCTTTGCAAAAAGTAACCAACATTTTCTTCAAAGGTTTGAAACTTTCTTGTGATTTTAAAACTTGTTTTGAGCATCTTGTTCAGAAGTTTTGAGCTAGAAAGGTTGCTAGATCTTGTAAATAGAATTTTGGTGACTAAGAGTGGAAAAAGGCCTGAGTGTTACATTTTTTCCAAAGAGTGTAAACACGAGTGTGGAGTGAAACACTAAGGGAGTGTGGTGAGGTACAACTTTATTGTTTCATTGTGTAGGTACCAAAATGAGATGTTTTAAGACATTTCAAGGATTTGATGACAATGAAGGTTATTGGTCATGGGAAAGTCAAATGGAAAATATTTTCTCCAAGGCACACAAAACGCCCCACATGCAATTTGTGACCGCCATGGAAAACTTGGGTGAAGAACCTTATCAATGGGTTCTTGATGAGATCAAATATCGCAAAAGGAAAGGATATGAACCCATTTCAACATGGGAATATTTGAGGCGTCTTATGAGGAAAAGGTATGCACCTTCATATTCCAGTTCTACACCTCAATCATCTTCCTACCTTTCTCAAAGTTCAAGCCCTCCAAGAAAACACTTTCCTACCCATAAGGCCTACCCTACACAAAAGAGTCATACTTCCTACTACCATTCGAATGACCACCCCTCACAAAAAGAAGGTGATACTGCATTCAATTCTTTTCTTGCTTCTATTGAGACCATAAAGAGTTTGATGCAACAATCTATGGATGAAAAAGCAAGATCTTGTGAGGAAGAGAGAAAAGGAGAAAGAGAAGAAGAGAGAAAGAGAAAAGAAAGAGTGATGGCGAAACCAAAGAAAAAGAAAGAGAGATGGCCATGAGAGAAGAGAGTGCCTTGAGTGCAATAACAGAGAAAGATGAGAGAAAACAAGAGTGTGAGCCTAGCCAAAGTACTTGTTCTATCATGCTCAATGGAACATTTGGAGATGCACTTTCCATGGAGGAAGAAGAGCAACTACATCAAGAGGAAACCTCAATTTTGAGGGAGGGTAACTATTCTCTTTACTCAAATGGTTTATTTGATAAAAATGATTCTTTGAGTATTGATATGCTTGATATTGAAAATTCTAAAACTATGCATGAAATTATTCATATGAATGATTTATGTTCTAGTTTCGAATTTGTTGACTCCTCTCATAAACATGTTGCTTATATTGATCCATATGCTTCATTGTTAAAGTCCATGATTGATTGGAAAAGTATTCTTAAGCATGCTTTGTTTTCACCATCTATTCTTACTAGAGCCAAAAGCAAAAATGTTGCTAATTCTTTTCACATAGTTGTTGCCTATGGTGGAAATGATATGAGAACTATATACCATTTGTTGGGTCATGTGAATTTGGAAAAGTTAAAGATGGTGAATATGAAAATTTTGTTGAAAAAAGATGTGGCAATGAATTTGGTCATGAACCTTTCTTATGTGTTAATGTAAGTATGGCATTCAACTTGCTGATGAATGAAAGGCTTCAAAAGTCTATATTTGTGTTTGATCCAGGAGTATGTTTGAGTGAATTAATTTATTCGATCAAGCATGAGAATGACTTCTTCCCAAGTAACATGCTTAAAAATTGTGATGACGTACCTTGTCCAAGATTCAATTTTAATTCACCATGTGATGATTTGTTGTTTGATGACTATCATTCTATCATTGCAATTAGTGAAAAATACATGGTCATTGATGAATGTGCAAACTTGGAAATTGCATGTGATGCGTGTTTTGGAATAATAACACATATTTGGACCACCTTTGCAATTGTGTTTACATATATGATTTTCATACTTAAAGTTGCTAACATGGTCCTCGAGAAAGGCCTACATGCATTTTGTAGGTACAAAGGTTTCATATTTGAAGGGCCAAACCGTGGATGTAAAGGAGCACTATTCCATGACACATTACTTCAATTCTTATCAAGCAATATGCCCCTTGATATTTTCAAGTGGGCAATGGAGGGAAGTAATTTGTTTCTTGAACTCTTTTTATCCATAATTATTTTTGGATTTGCATCATCTAACTTCCAAAAATTTTCTCTTACAGAACAACATGATTCGAGGACGAATCATTATGCGGGAGCATAATAACTCCAATATGCATCGTGAACATGAACAAAAGTCGATAAAAATTCATGACATGTTTCCTAGAGTGTTGTATGCCATTAACAAGGAATTTATACTCAAGGAAGACATGCGGTCTAAAAGTTGTAGACCTTTTTTTATGGAGAGGGGGTGGGTCAAAGGAAGCATTGTCTTCACAAACCACATGCACTTGTGCTTCCCAAGACAAAAAATGAAAAACTAAGCTAGTCATGAAACAATCATCAAAGTGTGGCACACATACACTAGCATTAGCACAAACAGGAGGTTCGGAGATGGACAGATCGCCCTTTCTCCTCACCTCAACTGATGTGATCACGGGGGGGGTAAGTGATCACGAGCTCGGATCTAGCTCGTTGGAGGCGGTTTCCAGAAGAGTGGAAACGAAACAGAGGAAGAAACGAAGGAAACACAAGTCGGCCAAGGGAACCTCCTCACTACGAGATGAGGCAATGCCCTTGAAAATGCCTAGGAATGAAGATGGAATCTAGCACCTTTTGAATACAAGTTCAAACAATACTAGATATTATGTTGGATCCTCTTGCACGGATCACTTAAGGAGATGGAATGCAAGAAATGAGAACAAGAAAGCCAAAACCTCACTTGGAGTATTTCGATTTCTTATAATTATGTTCTACCTTTACAATGGTTACAAGCTGCCTTATATAGAAGAAACGGTAAAGGAAAATAAAGAATGATCTGGACAAGGGAACCAGCTTCTGGTTCTATGGTAGGCGAAATGAGAGGTGGCGGGCGAGGTGACAAAGATAGGCTGTGTAGACTACCCGCTTTAGTGACTCCCAATTTCCCAGGATTTGTAGTTGGCGCCAAATGGGAGGAAGAGGGCTTCGCACAAGTTGAAGGGGTCGCCGACTCGCGTATGGAGGCCTCCTCCGCTTGGCGAACACCCGTGCTTCGCTTGCGTCTGGAAGTGTTGCACAGGGGACCTTCGCCAAGGAACGTGGGTTCGCCAAGATCTTGCGAGCACGGCTCTTGCCTTTGGGGCTTCGCCGACGCTAAAACGCCACTTCTTCTTCGCCCATGCCTTCGCCAAGGGTCCTTTAGACCCTCGGGAGGAATGGTGGCTTCTTAACTCACAAATAGGGGTGATGTCCACATCATACCCTCCTCTTCGTAAGAATCCGTCCTCGGATTCATAAGGAAATTGTCCCTACAAATCTTAAGACACCACAATAAACTTGAAGAGGCATTAAGGGTTAGTGGACCAAAACTGTAAACAGCAAAGTTCCAAAAATGGTTCGAAGGATTTGAGATGGACAATCCGCCCTTTCTCTTCACTTCTACCTTACACACAGTTTCTAGTATCCCGGGATCATTTGTTAGCCTAGGCCTTTATTTCTTATGATCAAAAAATAGGATTCATGATCATGCATTGAAGAGAATTCATGGCTAGGGGTGAGTGATATGGGATATGCATCATGTACATACAGCTCATGGTCAACCGAATCATCATGCTTCATGCTTTCAAGAGAGAATTCGAATATGTTACACTTATCATGGTTGAGAGAATTAAGCAATGGTTGAGTGGCATGCTCATTTTCGAATAAGGTTTCACATTCAGGCCTATTCACTTCATCTCTAAAAGAAAAGAGTAGGTTACCTCTCCCCAAGTTAGGGGAGGGAGGGTCCTCCTTCAAAGCCGAAAATCCTTCTTTTCCTTCAAGGTATGGCGCATCCGTGCCATTCTCTCCTTCAAACTCGTGCACAAATAAAGAAGAATAACAAGATTTAGAAGATGAAATGGTTATTTCTTCTTGGAGATGGGTTGAAGGTCCGGGTGCAATATTCTTTTACTTGGTTTGACCAAGGAGAGCCCTCTCCTTTCTTATCTCTTTCTTTTTCTTTTTCTCTCTCTAATATTCTTCAAACAATTTCCTAAGATTCTCAATCATTTGAGAAAGATCTTCACTTGAATTTTGGTATGGGCTTTGGTTTTGGTAAGGAGTTTGGGTTGTGCAAATGTTGGGGGTGGGGTACATGGCTCGGTCGATAGTGTTTGGGGAGGTGTGGGGCTCGGTCTCCCCGACTATGGCTCCGAATGTAGGTGGAGGATGTAGGCCGAGAGGAGACCTTCTTGTTTGGGAGTGGAACGGAGAGGGTGGCTCTTCTCGAGGTGAACCATATCTTTCCACTAGTAACCTCTTCAATCCGCTCCAAGTCCGAATGGAGACTTCATTGTAGTGCTCTCTTTGAGCGAAATCTTGTCGCCACCATCTTTTGGCTTCTCCTTTAGACACCTTATGGCAAGGTCTAACCTCTCTTCTTTATGAAATTGGTAATACCAAAAGTGGTATTCCAATTCCTCGATCCATTGCCATAAGTCATCTTCAAGTTTGCGCCTCCCTTTCAAGGGATGAAACCCAATGAAATGCAGGTCTTCTTCCTCCATTTGGCACACCTACACACTTAGACAATAAAATTAGTGCCACTCATTTCTCCTCACGTGTTTAGGTGAGCACTCCACACGGTTTCACTCTTGATTCTCCACACAAGGCTTTCACAAGTTCTCTTAACTTGATCACACTCAACTTCAGATCAAATGCAAACACACAAGTAGGAACAAGCAATAATATCTAGTGAAAACCGAAACTTGCAATTCTAGAAAGATAACTAGTTTCTTGAAACTAGCTTTTGAATGATTTAAGGTGGATGTTGGTTGAAAGAAGTAGGGTAGGGAGTTTAGAAAGGGTCTTTTGTAATCACAAACACGTTTTGCTCAAGTTCATAAAATATTTTTGGATCAAAAGTACTATTCACATGTGTTTGATATGAACTTCATATGAACAGCTCAAGAACACCAAGAACACTCAAGAACACATGAACTTGTTCAACATTTTCTTTTCCTCCAACAACCTTTCTTTTGCACTTAGTCAACACGAGATGATACTTTCTTCTTCAAATCCGAATTTAACTCCCTTTTTCATGAACTTCAAGAACACTATTCACTTCAACATGAACTTTACACTAATCACATGAACCAAACACAAACACGATTCGGTTTTTCTCATGAACAACAACAAAAACGTTTTTCTTCAAGTGTAAGAAAGAAGGCAATGGTTTTACTTGAAGAAAACAAACAACTGATACGGTACCTCCAATGAGCGCTTTGGCTCTGATACCAACTGATGTGATCACAGGGGGGGTAAGTGATCACGAGCTCGGATCTAGCTCGATGGAGGCGGTTTCCGGAAAAGGGGGAACGAAACAGAGGAAGAAACGAAGGAAACACAAGTCGGCCAAGGGAACCTCCTCACTACGAGATGAGGCAATGCCCTTGAAAATGCCTAGGAATGAAGATGGAATCTAGCACCTTTTGAATACAAGTTCAAACAATACTAGATATTATGTTGGATCCTCTTGCACGGATCACTTAAGGAGATGGAATGCAAGAAATGAGAACAAGAAAGCCAAAACCTCACTTGGAGTATTTCTGATTTCTTATAATTATGTTCTACCTTTACAATGGTTACAAGCTGCCTTATATAGAAGAAACGGTAAAGGGAAATAAAGAATGATCGGACAAGGGAACCAGCTTCCTGGTTCTATGGTAGGCAAAATGAGAGGTGGCAGCGAGGTGACAAAGATAGGCTGTGTAGACTACCCGCTTTAGCGGCTCCCAATTTCCCAGGATTTGTAGTTGGCGCCAAATGGGAGGAAGAGGGCTTCGCACAAGTTGAAGGGGTCGCCGACTCGCGTATGGAGGCCTCCTCCGCTTGGCGAACACCGTGTTTCGTGCTTCGCTTGCCAAGGACCATGAAGTGTTGCAGGACCTTCGCCAAGGAACGTGGGTTCGCCAAGATCTCTTGCGAGCACGGCTCTGCCTTTGGGGCTTCGCCGACGCTTAAAACGCCACTTCTTCTTCGCCCATGCCTTCGCCAAGGGTCCTTTAGACCCTCGGGAGGAATGGTGGCTTCTTAACTCACAAATAGGGGTGATGTCCACATCATACCCTCCCTCTTCAGAAGAATCCGTCCTCGGATTCATAAGGAAATTGTCCCTACAAATCTTAAGACACCACAATAAACTTGAAGAGGCATTAAGGGTTAGTGGATTAAAACTGTAAATATCAAAGTCCCAAAAATGGTTCGAAGGATTTGAGATGGACAATCCGCCCTTTCTCTTCACTTCTACCTTACACACGCTTTCTAGTATCCCGGGGTCAAATATGAGCCTAGGCCTTTCATTCTTGTGATCAAAAATAGGATTCATGATCATGCATTGAAGAGAATTCATGGCTAGGGGTGAGTGATATGGGATATGCATCATGTACATACAGCTCATGGTCAACCGAATCATCATGCTTCATGCTTTCAAGAGAGAATTCGAATATGTTACACTTATCATGGTTGAGAGAATTAAGCAATGGTTGAGTGGCATGCTCATTTTCGAATAAGGTTTCACATTCAGGCCTATTCACTTCATCTCTAAAAGAAAAAGTAGGTTACCTCTCCCCAAGTTAGGGAGGGAGGGTCCTCCTTCAAAGCCGAAAATCCTTCTTCTCCTTCAAGGTATGGCGCATCCGTGCCCTTCTCTCCTTCAAACTCGTGCACAAATAAAGAAGAATAACAAGATTTAGAAGATGAAATGGTTATTTCTTCTTGGAGATGGGTTGATGGTCCGGGTGCAATATTCTTTTTATGGTTTGACCAAGGAGAGCCCTCTCCTTTCTTCTCTCTTTCTTTTTCTTTTCTCTCTCTCATATTCTTCAAACTCCTTCTTCAGATTCTCAATCATTTGAGAAAGATCTTCACTTGAATTTTGGTATGGGCTTTGGTTTGGGTAAGGAGTTTGGGTTGTGCAAATGTTGGGGGTGGGGTACATGGCTCGGTCGATAGTGTTTGTGGAGGTGTGGGGCTCGGTCTCCCGACTATGGCTCCGAATGTAGGTGGAGGATGTAGGCCGAGAGGGGGACCTTCTTGTTTGGGAGTGGAACGGAGAGGGTGGCTCTTCTCGAGGTGAACCATATCTTTCCACTAGTAACCTCTTCAATCCGCTCCAAGTCCGAATGGAGACTTCATTGTAGTGCTCTCTTTGAGCGAAATCTTGTCGCCACCATCTTTTGGCTTCTCCCTTTAGACACCTTATGGCAAGGTCTAACCTCTCTTCTTTATGAAATTGGTAATACCAAAAGTGGTATTCCAATTCCTCGATCCATTGCCATAAGTCATCTTCAAGTTTGCGCCTCCCCAACAAGGGATGAAACCCAATGAAATGCAGGTCTTCTTCCTCCATTTGGCACACCTACACACTTAGACAATAAAATTAGTGCCACTCATTTCTCCTCACGTGTTTAGGTGAGCACTCCACACGGTTTCACTCTTGATTCTCCACACAAGGCTTTCACAAGTTCTCTTAACTTGATCACACTCAACTTCAGATCAAATGCAAACACACAAGTAGGAACAAGCAATAATATCTAGTGAAAACCGAAACTTGCAATTCTAGAAAGATAACTAGTTTCTTGAAACTAGCTTTTGAATGATTTAAGGTGGATGTTGGTTGAAAGAAGTAGGGTAGGGAGTTTAGAAAGGGTCTTTTGTAATCACAAACACGTTTTGCTCAAGTTCATAAAATATTTTTGGATCAAAAGTACTATTCACATGTGTTTGATATGAACTTCATATGAACAGCTCAAGAACACCAAGAACACTCAAGAACACATGAACTTGTTCAACATTTTCTTTTCCTCCAACAACCTTTCTTTTGCACTTAGTCAACACGAGATGATACTTTCTTCTTCAAATCCGAATTTAACTCCCTTTTCATGAACTTCAAGAACACTATTCACTTCAACATGAACTTTACACTAATCACATGAACCAAACACAAACACGATTCGGTTTTTCTCATGAACAACAACAAAAACGTTTTTCTTCAAGTGTAAGAAAGAAGGCAATGGTTTTACTTGAAGAAAACAAACAACTGATACGGTACCTCCAATGAGCGCTTTGGCTCTGATACCAACTGATGTGATCACAGGGGGGGTAAGTGATCACGAGCTCGGATCTAGCTCGATGGAGGCGGTTTCCGGAAAAGGGGAAACGAAACAGAGGAAGAAACGAAGGAAACACAAGTCGGCCAAGGGAACCTCCTCACTACGAGATGAGGCAATGCCCTTGAAAATGCCTAGGAATGAAGATGGAATCTAGCACCTTTTGAATACAAGTTCAAACAATACTAGATATTATGTTGGATCCTCTTGCACGGATCACTTAAGGAGATGGAATGCAAGAAATGAGAACAAGAAAGCCAAAACCTCACTTGGAGTATTTCTGATTTCTTATAATTATGTTCTACCTTTACAATGGTTACAAGCTGCCTTATATAGAAGAAACGGTAAAGGAAAATAAAGAATGACTGGACAAGGGAACCAGCTTCCTGGTTCTATGGTAGGCGAAATGAGAGGTGGCAGGCGAGGTGACAGCATAGGCTGTGTAGACTACCTGCTTTAGCGGCTCCCAATTTCCCAGGATTTGTAGTTGGTGCCAAATGGGAGGAAGAGGGCTTCTGCACAAGTTGAAGGGGTCGCCTGACTCGCGTATGGAGGCCTCCTCCGCTTGGCGAACACCTGTGCTTCGCTTGCGTCTGGAAGTGTTGAACAGGGCCTTCGCCAAGGAACGTGGGTTCGCCAAGATCCTTGCGAGCACGGCTCTGCCTTTGGGCTTCGCCGACGCTTAAAACGCCACTTCTTCTTTGTCCATGCCTTCGCCAAGGGTCCTTTAGACCCTCTGGAGGAATGGTTGCCTCTTAACTCACAAATAGGGGTGATGTCCACATCATCAACCATAAACATGGTTTCAGCCTTAATCTTTCTAAGATGCTCATGTTTACTAAAGAAAGGCATGGATGTGTCGCATGGGATGAAGTATCCTTTCTTTAGCGCATGCACCCTAAGCATACTAAACATGGCATCTACCTTCAAATCGCAGCAAATTGGCAGGCATGCATCCTCATGTATCCCGGGATCAAAATTAAACCTAGGCCACGCATTCTCATCATCTATTTGTAAAGAATCAGAATCATGCATTGAAGAGAATGCTTGACTAGGGGTGGGGGACATGGGGTATGCATCATGCGCATACATCTCATCATGATAATAATTATGCTCAATGTCCGAAGGGTAGTGCTCATGGGTTTCGGACACTTCAAGTGATGAATGAGATGCATGTTCATGGCTATCACATTCAAGAGTTTCATCGTATAAAGAAGAAAACCATCAAATGATATGGAGTTAGACTCATTAATCTCTTCACATCCTAACTCATGCTCTTGAATGGCATACCAATTGTCATCGCATGGAAATGGATAATGTTTAAATTCATTCATGCACTTGTCACTTTTAACATGCTCATTGTTATCATGGGAAGTTCCATATATATATTCGAACAATGGGTGTGGAGGATGAACGATGTCTGATCCATCACCCATGTTCATAGCATGCAAACTTAAGGAAGCCATGGATTCGCACTCAAGCGCACACCCTTCGCTGCTAGGAGAAAAGGACAAATTACCTTCTCCCAAGTTAGGGAGGTGCAGGTCCTCTTCGCATATCCTCTTTTCTTCCAGCAACGGTGTGGCCTCTTCCTCAAGTGTGGGCTCAGTTGGAACCCCCAAGTATGCTCTTCCTTCTTCCAAAGTCGTGGCGCCTTCGCCATCTTCAAGCCTTCGCGCATCCGCAACCTCTTCATTTTTCTGCACAACCAAAGAAGAACAACAAGGTGGAGAAGATGAAATGGTCAGTTCTTCTTGGAGTGTGGTTGAAGGCCCGGGTTAGTCTTTCTTTTCACTCAGATGGCTTTGGAGAGCTCTCTCCTTTCTTCTCTCTTTTCTTTTCTTTCTCTCTCTCATATTCTAAGTACTCATTCTTGAGCCTTTCAATCTCTTGAGAGAGAGTTTCTTCATTTGGATTTTGGTGAGGGTTTGGATTTGGGGTGTGGGTTTGGGCTGCGCAAGCATTGGGGGTGGGGTGTGCAGCGCGGCCAAGGGGGTTTGTGGCGATGGGGGTCCCCGCCTCCTTTCATGGGAGGGACTTGGTTCGCTTTGGGGTGAAGACCCTTCGAGTGGAGTTTGGTGGCGGGGACGAGCGGGGGTACTAGGTGTAGGGCGCATGGGGGTCTCGCTTGAGAGTGGTATGGAGAGGGCGACTCTTCTTGACAGAGTCCATATCTTCGCCATAGCAACCTCTTCAACTCACTCCAAGTCTGGATGGGGGCTTCATCGTATCGCTTTCTTTCAACGAACTCTCGTCGACACCATTCCTTGGCTTCTCCTTTTAAGCACCTTATGGCATGGCTTAACTTTTCTTCTCTGTGGAATTGGTAATACCAATAGTGGTACTCCAATTCCTCCATCCAATGCCATAAGTCTTCTCCAAGTTTGTATCGCTCTACTGATGGATGAGCCCCGAAGAAATACTGATCCGCCATGGGTTCGCCTACACACTTAAACAATAAAGTTAGTTTTGCTCAAGCTCCTCACGTGTTTAAGGGGGTCTCTCCTGTCGCGAAGGGGTCTGCCCTTTCGCGAGGGGGGTCACACTCGGCTTTCCCTCTTTCCTCTTGCTTGTAGCTCTCAAAGCTTGCTCTTTACAGTGCCAAACCTGAAAATGAATATCACAAGATAACCTCTAGCATGCAAAAATCATTTGAGTAATGAAGTACTAGTTACTTGAAGCAAGCTAGGTTAAAATGGAGGAGGGGTTCTTTGGCAGCAAATATACAAGAGAAATGAGATTTTGGCGCACAAACACTTTTGGCTCAAAGTTGAAATCAAATTTAGATCAAGGTCACTATTCATATGAGTTTTGGTATGAACTTGTATGAACACTCATATGAACACCAAGAACAATAAGAACACAGATTCGATTTCTTCAATGCTTTAACAACCAATCTTTGGTACACCACTTCCTTTCAATTTTCAACTACAACCTCACTCTTTTAAGCGTATGAACCTTTGTACAGTGCGGTTTTCGGGATAAACTGAGATTCGCAACTTTTGCAAAACCGCAACTGCGTTTCTTTTCTTTTTCTTCTTCTTCTCTGTTTCTCTTCTATGATGTGATCACGGGGGGTAAGTGATCACGCGTTCGGATCTAGCTTGAAGGAGGCAGTTTCCGGCAAGAATGGAAACGAAACAGAGGAAGAACACGAAGGAAGAACAAAGTCGGCCAAGGGAACCTCCTCACTACGAGGTGAGGCAATGCCCTTGAAAGCGCCTGGGGAAGGAGATGGAACCGAGAACCTCCTCACTACGAGGTGAGGCAATGCAAGGTATTATATTGGATCCTCTTGCAGGGATCACTGAGGAGTGGCGAAGCAAGATTTGAGAACCCATAAAGGGGCCTGAGGAATTTTCCTTCTCTAGCTTTTCTTTAAAATTGGTTCTGTCTATTCTAGGAGTCTGTTGTCCCTTTTATAGAGAAGGGAAAGGGAACAGACTCTTACATATACGCATGCATGCCATAAAGCGTACAGTGCTGTTGCATGCATGTTATCTAAAAAGGTGAAAAAGGTCAAAGCTAAGTAATATAATACTCCCAAGTGTCAGCGTGAAAGGAGGGAGTGTTCCTGATGGGACGGGAGTGGTTGGGAGTGGTCGGCTGAATTATTGGAAGTGCCTTCGCCAAAGTGCCTCCGCCAAAGTGCCTCCGCCAAAGTGCCTCCGCCAAAATGCCTCCGCCAAAATGCCTTCGCCAAAGTGGAACTTCACTGTTTTCTGAATAACTTGAGCTCTGAACTCCGATTGAGGTGATTCAAAAGCCATTTTTCTCCTCTTGAAAAGGGCTTCAATATGAAATCCATTGCTCCAGCTCTTGATGAGTACAGATCCGCTTCACTTCTCCAAAAGAAAGCCCGGAGTGATTTGAGGCCCCTCATGATCATATCATTCTCTCCCTCTTCAAAAGGATTCGTCCTCGAATCCAAGGTGAGAGTTCCTCCCAAAATTAAATTACATACATAACATTCATAGTTACAGGGGCGACAAGGAAGGAGTTGTAAAGGTTGAGCACCAAGCACCTCTCAACTACGAGGTTGAGCAATACTTGGTATTCGCTCACAGAAATGCCGGACTCCGTCTTTGAACACCGTGCACCTCCCAACTACGAGGTTGGGCAATACAAGGTATAATTTCTCAAACGGACACCGTCTCCTCTGCTTCTCCACAGCTCCGGGAAAAGAAATCACAGGGGCAACCAAGGCACAGAGGCGGACTTGCTAAGTTTGAGCAGAACGGGTTGATGCCTTCTCTTCTGCTTCTTAACAATCCGGGAAAGAAAATACAGAGGCAACGAAGTTGGAACTTACGAGGAGGAGAAGAAATGGACTTTCTGTTCTTCAACTTCTCGATGGTTCCGTGGAGAGAAGAAAACACAAACGAACTCCCTCAAGCAGCATGGCTCTGATACCAATTGATGTGATCACGGGGGGGGGGTAAGTGATCACGCGTTCGGATCTAGCTTGAAGGAGGCGGTTTCCGGCAAGAATGGAAACGAAACAGAGGAAGAACACGAAGGAAGAACAAAGTCGGCCAAGGGAACCTCCTCACTACGAGGTGAGGCAATGCCCTTGAAAGCGCCTGGGGAAGGAGATGGAACCGAGAACCTCCTCACTACGAGGTGAGGCAATGCAAGGTATTATATTGGATCCTCTTGCAGGGATCACTGAGGATTGGCGAAGCAAGATTTGAGAATCCATAAAGGGCTTGAGGAATTTTCCTTCTCAAGCTTTTCTTTAAAATTGGTTCTGTCTATTCTAGGAGTCTGTTGTCCCTTTTATAGAGAAGGGAAAGGGAACAGACTCTTACATATACGCATGCATGCCATAAAGCGTACAGTGCTTTTGCATGCATGTTATCTAAAAAGGTGAAAAAGGTCAAAGCTAAGTAATATAATACTCCCAAGTGTCAGCGTGAAAGGAGGGAGTGTTCCTGATGGGACGGGAGTGGTTGGGAGTGGTCGGCTGAATTATTGGAAGTGCCTTCGCCAAAGTGCCTCCGCCAAAGTGCCTCCGCCAAAATGCCTCCGCCAAAATGCCTTCGCCAAAGTGGAACTTCACTGTTTTCTGAATAACTTGAGCTCTGGAACTCCGATTGAGGTGATTCAAAAGCCATTTTTCTCCTCTTGAAAAGGGCTTCAATATGAAATCCATTGCTCCAGCTCTTGATGAGTACAGATCCGCTTCACTTCTCCAAAAGAAAGCCCGGAGTGATTTGAGGCCCCTCAGGATCATATCAGTTAGGGGTGCTCCAAGCTTCATTCGCCTTCTTCTTCGATCTGAGACACTTTTTTGTTACTTGGGGATCCCATGATCACATCACGAAGCCCACGGGCGAACCCGTCCCTATGAAGCCTCAAGGCGAGGGCTAGGATTCTTATGCGAAGGCATCTCAGCGATGGCGGAGCCCTCGGGCGAAGCCATTTCTGAGAAGCCTCAAGGCGAAGCCGATGTGATCATGGATTGATCAACCTTCGAAAGGATCTAGCTTGGATGATGAACACGAACACTTGTAACTTTCCGGCCGAATTCAAAACACCTCTTCACTACTTGGTGAAGCAATATTTTGAGTGCCAAGGGGTAGAGATGGATCTAGCACCTCTCAACTACTTGATTGGGCAATACTAGATATAATTCTTGAACCACAAAGCATGGAACAAGGGAATGGATTGGTAGAAGTGAGTGTTCAAACCGAAATGGCTCTCTTTGGAGTTCAATTTTCGGATTCAAAAACTGAAATTGAGTTACATACTGATGTGTTTCCTTAAGGATGAAAACACCTCACACTTGATCTAGCTTGACAATGGATGAACACTTGATGGAAATGAAGAAAATCAGATTGCGGAAGCTTGAAATTGATAGATATGGCCGCCAACTCCTCTTGAATCTTTGTTCAAGCAAAGATGGTGTTTTGCCTTGGCGACTCCTCCTTCTTGATACTTTGAAAGTTCAAGACAAAGCAAGCCTTTGTTGCCAAAATGGGGGGTGTAGATGGATCCAACACCTTCTTCTTCAAGTGAGAAGACAATCTTGGATTTCACTAAACTTGCTCAAGAAACTTGGACAAGAGTTGAGTGGAAAGTGAAGATAGATCAACAAGAGAATCACTCTCAAAGTTGGAAAACGTTTTTCTTCTGAAATGTATGATATGTCTTTTACAAATTTCGTGCAAGCCTCCTTTTATAGGACTAAGGGGCTGCTTACAATGACTAGACACTTAACTAGGCAATTAACTACACAATTCCTCCACTTAAATGTCATAATGAAGGAAATAAAGCTAATACTAAATGCTCAACGTCTATAATCATAAAACACACTTATTCTAGGCTATTATGATGTAAAAATATCCTAGGAAAAGAAAAGAATTCGGATGGAATGAGTTTAAGGCAAAACAAGCCTTTAAAACACCTCATTATGTCTCCAAATGCTCCATAAAGCCTCCAATAAATGTCCAACGGCTCAACCATTAATTTCCAACGTATTCTAGCTCCTTAAGGCTGTTAGAAACCGAAATAAACATGTCCATTTGATTTTGGAAGCTTTGGAGAAGAAATGGCCCATTTAGAGGCCAATTAAGGCTCCAACGGCTATATTCTTAATGAGCAGCCTCTCATTTATGTCCAATTAATGCTCAACGTCTCTATCATCTTCATGGCTCCTTCTTGGCTGTTTATAGCTCTAGACATCAAAAGAAATCAGATTGAAAAGCATTTAGAGTGCAATTAACCCATTTATGAGCTAATAATGCTCCAACGGCTAACTCCTTAAATGTTTGGATGCCATTTATGATGGGGCATTGATGACCAACGTCTAGAACTCCATTTATGTTGTTAATGGACGTTTGGACACCATCAAGACTTGGTCTTGCCTTAAAAGTGGCCCTTAGTGCTTGTAAAACATGTAGGGCACCTTGGTCTTGTGTAGGGCTGGGGTACCTTTCATTTGTAGGGTACCCTACAATTGTAGGGCACTTTGAAGAGTTCACCATCAAGTCATTTGAAGCATGTTGAACACTTGGCTGGTGGACATGAATTAGAGGGCTCCCATTGGGTGTGGAGTACCCTAGGAATGGAGGGTACCCTTCAAGTGTAGAACACCCTTGAGAATTGTCCTCCTTGGCATTGGGATGGGCCAATTTGGACATGTCTTAGACCAAGGTTGATGTGGACATCACCACGAAGGCGCCAACAAACTTCAAGACTTGGGCATTCCATTGGAGAAGTGATGCGGATCTGTGCTCATCAAAAGATGGAGCAATGGACTTCATATTGAAGCTCTTTTCAAGAGGAGAAAAATGGCTTTTGAATCACCTCAATCGGAGTTCCAGAGCTCAAGTTATTCAGAAAACAGTGAAGTTCCGCATACCCAAGGCACTTTGGCGAAGGCACTCTGGCGAAGGCACTTTGGCGAAGGCACTTTGGCGATGGCACTTTGGCGAAGGCCCTTTGGCGAAGGCCCTTTGGCGAAGGCACTTTGGCGAAGGCACTTTGGCGATGGCACTTTGGCGATGGCACTTTCTGGCGAACCCATGGCCTCTTCCGCGAACCCATGGCCCCTCCGGAGAACCCATGGCCTTGGAGAACCCCCTGGCCATGTGCATGTTTGGTGATTTGAATATTCCCTCCATTTCTTTATAAATCCCATTTATGAAGAAATGGGAGGAATAGTCAGTAGCCTACAATTGTCTTCCATCCATCCCTTCCATCTCTCACCTCACCCACCATAATTCAAGGGTCTTTGTCCCTTGTCACGTCACTCACCATTTCCCATACCATCTCACCTCTTTATATAGAAGGCATGTAACCATTGTAATACTTAGAACATATTTATAAGAAATCAGAAATACTCCAAGTGAGGTTTTGGCTTTCTTGTTCTCATTTCTTGCATTCCATCTCCTTAAGTGATCCGTGCAAGAGGATCCAACATAATATCTAGTATTGTTTGAACTTGTATTCAAAAGGTGCTAGATCCCGCTTCCTTCCCCAGGCATTTTCAAGGGCATTGCCTCACCTCGTAGTGAGGAGGTTCCCTTGGCCGACTCTGTTTCCTTCGTGTTCTTCCTCTGTTTCGTTTCCCATTCTTTCTGGAAACCGCCTCCTTCGAGCTAGATCCGAGCTCGTGATCACTTACCCCCCCCGTGATCACATCAGTTGGTATCAGAGCCAAAGCGCTCATTGGAGGTACCGTATCAGTTGTTTGTTTTCTTCAAGTAAAACCATTGCCTTCTTTCTTACACTTGAAGAAAAACGTTTTGTTGTTGGTCAAGAGAAACCGAAAATATTTATGTTTGTGTGGTTCATGTGACTAGAGTAAAAGTTCATGTGTGGAGAATAGTGTTCTTGAAAAGTTCATGAAAAAGAGATTTAAATTCGGATTTGAAGAAGAAAGTATCATCTTGTGTGATTAAGTGCAAAAGAAAGGTTGTTGGAGAAAAAAGAAAATGATGAACAAGATTATGTGTTCTTGAGTGTTCTTGGTGTTCTTGAGCTGTTCATATGAAGTTCATATCAAACACATGTGAATAGTGACTTTGATCCAAAATATTTTATGAACTTGCACAAAAAGTGTTTCTGATTGTAAAAGAGCCTTCTCTCATACATACCTTACTTCTTTCAACCCCATCCCACCTTAAACTCTCAAAAGCTAGTTTCGAGTGACTAGTTATCTTTGTGATTTGCAAGTTTCGGATTTCACTAGAGATTATTGCTTGTTCCTACTTGTGTGTTTGCATTTGATCTAAAAGTTGAGTGTGATCAAGTTAAGAGAACTTGTGAAAGCCTTGTGTGGAGAATCAAGAGTGAAACCGAGTGTGGAGTGCTCACCTAAACACGTGAGGAGAAATGAGTGGTACTGATTTTATTGTCTAAGTGTGTAGGTGTGCCAAATGGAGGAAGAGAACCTACATTTCATTGGGTTTCATCCCTTGAAAGGGAGGCGCAAACTTGAAGATGACTTATGGCAATGGATCGAGGAATTGGAATACCACTTTTGGTATTACCAATTTCATAAAGAAGAAAAGTTAGACCTTGCCGTAAGGTGTCTAAAGGGAGAAGCCAAAAGATGGTGGCGACAAGATTTCGCTCAAAGAGAGCAATACAATGAAGCCCCCATTCGGGCTTGGAGTGGATTGAAGAGGTTACTATTAGAAAGATATGGTTCACCTCAAGAAGAGCCACCCTCTCCATACTACTCCCAAACAAGAAGGTCCCCCTCTCGGCCTACATCCTCCACCCACGCTAGAAGCCATAACTCTTGGAGGAAGCCGAGCCCCACACCTCCACAAACACTATCAGCCGAGCCATGTACTCCACCTCCCCACACTTGCACCACCCAAACTCCTTCCCCAAACCCAAGCCCTCGCCAAGATCCGAGTGAAGATCTTTCTCAATTAATTGAAAGTCTGAAGAAGGAGTTTGAAGAATATGAGAGAGAAAAAGAAAAAGAAAGAGAGAAGAAAGGAGAGGGCTCTCCTTGGCCAAACAAGTGAAAAGAATATTGCACCCGGACCTTCAACCCATCTCCAAGAAGAATTAACCATTTCATCTTCTAAATCTTGTTATTCTTCTTTATTTGTGCACGAGTTTGAAGGAGAGAAGGGCACGGATGCGCCATACCTTGAAGGAGAAGAAAGATTTTCGGCTTTGAAGGAGGACCCTCCCTCCCCTAACTTGGGGAGAGGTAACCTACTCTTTTCTTTTAGTGATGAAGTGAATAGGCATGAATGTGAAACCTTATTCGAAAATGAGCATGCAACTCAACCATTGCTTAATTCTCTCAACCATGATAAGTGTAACATATTCGAATTCCCTCTTGAAAGCATGAAGCATGATGATTCGGTTGACCATGAGATGTATGTACATGATGCATATCCCATATCACTCACCCCTAGCCATGAATTCTCTTCAATGCATGATCATGACTCCTTCTTTTTAGATAATGAGAATGCATGGCCTAGGCTTACGTTTGACCGTGGGATTGACCTTGAGCTATGTGTAAGGTTGAAGTGAAGAGAAAGGGCGGATTGTCCATCTCACTCCTTCAAACCATTTTTGTGATTTTCATGTTTAAGCTTTAGTTCACTAACCCCCTAATGTCCTCCAAGTTTGTTGCGGTATTTTAGTTTTTGTAGGATTCGCCCCATTTAGATTCGAGGACGAATCTTCTCAAGAGGGAGAGTATGATGTGGACATCACCACGAAGGCGCCAACAAACTTCAAGACTTGGGCATTCCATTGGAGAAGTGATGCGGATCTGTGCTCATCAAAAGATGGAGCAATGGACTTCATATTGAAGCTCTTTTCAAGAGGAGAAAATGGCTTTTGAATCACCTCAATCGGAGTTCCGAGCTCAAGTTATTCAGAAAACAGTGAAGTTCCGCATACCCAAGGCACTTTGGCGAAGGCACTCTGGCGAAGGCACTTTGGCGAAGGCACTTTGGCGATGGCACTTTGGCGAAGGCCCTTTGGCGAAGGCCCTTTGGCGAAGGCACTTTGGCGAAGGCACTTTGGCGAAGGCACTTTGGCGAAGGCATGGCCTCTTCCGCGAACCCATGGCCCCTCCGGAGAACCCATGGCCTTGGAGAACCCCTGGCCATGTGCATGTTTGGTGATTTGAATATTCCCTCCATTTCTTTATAAATCCCATTTATGAAGAAATGGGAGGAATAGTCGAGCCTACAATTGTCTTCCATCCATCCCTTCCATCTCTCACCTCACCCACCATAATTCAAGGGTCTTTGTCCCTTGTCACGTCACTCACCATTTCCCATACCGATGTGATCACGGGGAGGCCTAAGTTGATGTGGACATCGCCCCTATTTATGAGTTAAGAGGCAACCATTCCTCCAGAGGGTCTAAAGGGCCCTTGGCGAAGGCATGGATGAAGAAGAAGTCGCATTCTAGGCGTCGGCGAAGCCCCAGAGGCAAAGTAGTGCTCGCAAGGATCTTGGCGAACCCAGGCCCCATTGGCGAACCCTTGGCCTTTGGCGAAGTCATGGTCTTGGCGAAGCCATGCTCATTGGCGAACCCATGGTCCTTGGCGAAGACCTTTGGCGAAGCCAACAATATGGATGTTGGCGAAGACCCCGTGCCTCATTTCCAACAAGCGGGTGTTCGCCAAGCGAAGAGGCCTCCATACGCAAGTCAGGCGACCCCTTCAACTTGTGCAGAGGCCCTCTTTCTCCCATTTCCCGCCAAACTACAATTCCTGGGAAATTGGGAGCCGCTAAAGCAGGTAGTCTACACAGTCTACATGTCACCTCGCCTGCCACCTCTCATTTCGCCCACCATAGAACCAGGAAGCTGGTTCCCTTGTCCAGATCATTCATTATTTTCCTTTACCATTTTTCTTCTATATAAGGCAGCTTGTAACCATTGTAAAGGCAGAACATATTTATAAGAAATCGAAATACTCCAAGTGAGGTTTTGGCTTTCTTGTTCTCATTTCTTGCATTCCATCTCCTTAAGTGATCCGTGCAAGAGGATCCAACATAATATCTAGTATTGTTTGAACTTGTATTCAAAAGGTGCTAGATCCCGCTTCCTTTCCTGCATTTTCAAGGGCATTGCCTCACCTCGTAGTGAGGAGGTTCCCTTGGCCGACTCTGTTTCCTTCGTGTTCTTCCTCTGTTTCGTTTCCATTCTTGCTGGAAACCGCCTCCTTCGAGCTAGATCCGAACGCGTGATCACTTACCCCCCACTGTGATCACATCAAGTGGTATCAGAGCCAAATTGCTTGCTGGAGGTACCGTATCAGTTGTTTGTTTTCTTCAAGTAAAACCATTGCCTTCTTTCTTACACTTGAAGAAAAAAAAAACGTTTTGTTGTTGTTCAAGAGAAACCGAAAACATTTGTGTTTCGTGGTTAATGTGTTTAGAGCAAAGTGCATATTTGAATGTTGATTATTGAAGTTGAGTGAAGAAAGAAGTGGTTTCGGATTTGAAGTTGAAAAAGTAGAAAAGTTGTTACGTTGTGTGCAAAAGAAAATTTGTTTAAGAAAAAATTTGATGTGTTCTTGAGTGTTCTTGAGTGTTCATATGAAGTTCATACCAAACTCATATGAATAGTACTTTTGATCCAAAATATTTGATGAACTTGAACAAAAGTGTTTGTGTTCATAAAAGAGCCTTTTCTAATACACTACCTTACTTCTTTCAACCCCATCTCACCTTAAATTCTCAAAAGCTAGTTTCAAGTAACTAGTTATCTTTGTGATTTGCAAGTTTCGGATTTCACTAGATTTTATTGGTTCCTACTTGTGCGTTTGCATTTGATCTTAATCGAGATTGGTGGTAAGTTTTGAGGCTTGAAAGAACCGTTGTGTTCTAAACACGAGAGAGAAGTGGTACTGAGTGTGTCCCTAAACACAAACGAGAGGCCAACCATACACGTGAGGAAATGAGTGGTACTGACGTTATTGTTTAAGTGATACGATCACGGGTACGCTTGACGCGAACCCACGAGATCGTACGGAAGCGCAGATCTAGCTCGGTGGAGTCGATTGAACAAAGAAGGATAGAGACGGCCACAGACACCACCCAAAAAAGAGGTTGGGCAATATCTGCGATAAGCCTGGGGAGTGTGGAAGATCTAGCACCTCTTAACTACGAGATTAAGCAATACTAGATATTAAACTTGATGATAAACGATCAATCAAGGGGGATGGCGGAATATAGCAAGGGGGGTGAGAACCGGGCTTAAGGAATTGTCCTTCTTAAGCTTTACATATGTTCTGCCTATTCTAGGAGTCTGTCTCTCCTTTTATAGGGAAGGAAGGGAACAGCCTCTTACAAAAGACGCATGCATGCCATAAAGTGTACAGTACTTTTGCATGCATGTCTCGAAAAAGATAAAAAGGTCAAAAGTTCGCTCCCAAGTGTCGGCGTATAAGGCGGGAGGGGCCGTAATGGTCGGGAGTGGTTGGCCGACTGGATAAGCCGAGGTGGCTCGCTTTAGGGCTCTGCTGATGGGAGACCCGGCTCGGAAGGCCTCGCCTTTGTTGGCAACTTTCTCAAAGGAGGCTTCGCCTAGTGGCCTCGCCTTTCCCTTTGAGACTTGCAACGAAGGCTCCGCCTTCGTTGGAGACTCCGCGAAGAATATACCTTAGTTAGCGTCTGAACTGGAAGTCTTCTTGTTGTGGACGTGGCCTTTACCAGGAGACTGGCTGGGATGACGTCGCCCAGGGGCTTTGCCTTCGCCAGGAAGCTTCGCAAGGAAGTTCCGTCCGTATCTTAAAGACTTCTCGTGGACATTGTTGCATGAGGGCTTCGCAATGGGGAGGGTTATGGAGATGGCTTCGCTGAAGGTTTGGCCATCGCGAACTCCCTTGTTGGGAAGCCTAGCCCTCACCTCGGGGCTTCACAGCAATGGCTTCGCTGGAGGCTTCGCCGGTGTTCTGGATGCCTTAGCATGATGCAGTTCATCCTTCGCCTTGAGACTTCACAGGACGGCTTTGCCAAAGTGGCTTGCCTTCGCTGGATGCCTTTTGTGCGAAGCCTCTCCTACGCCTTGAGGCCTCTTTTAGGGTCCTCGCGTGAAGGCATTGCCCTTTCCATGTCCTGGGGTTATTCCAGGACCATCGGATTAGGCCGCCGGGGCCTCCGAACCCACTCGCCAAGGGTTTGCTCCGAGCTTCACTCGACCGCCTCTTAAATGCAGGACATCTTGTTGTTGCTTGGGGATCCCATGATCACATCATTCCCTCCTCTTAAAAAGATTCGTCCTCGAATCTTAAGGGAAGAAATTTTTTTCTACAATTGAAAACAAGCACAACAAACTTTGGAGAGCATTAGAGGTTAGTAAACGAAACTTAACCGGAGGCTGGGGGTCGCGGTGGGGATGCATATGTATGCATGAGCATGACAACTCCTAGATGCATCGTGATCATGAACAAGTCTATAAAAATTGTTGACTTGCTTCCTTGAGTATTGTAGATATTTAACAAGATTTGTATACTCAAGGAAAGCATGCGGTCCCAAGACTTTAGACCTCTGCTCATGGAACTGGGGTGGGGGGTCAAGGGAAGCTTTACCTTCGCCAAGCACATGCATATGTGCTTCCCGAGACAAAGAAGAAGAAACTAAGCTAGTCGTAGAAAGAACTTGACTGCAACGCAGAGACTAGCATTAGCATAAGCAAGAGGTTGAGAGATGAACAGGTCGCTCTCTCTCTCCACCTCAACCATTAACATGGTTTCAGCTCGATTTATTTTAAGATGCTCATGTTTGTTAAGGAAAGGCATGGATGTCTCTCGTGGAACAAAGGGGTCTTTCCTTAACGCATGCATTCTAAGCATGTCAAACATGGCATCCTGGGGTCCCATGTATATATTCGAACAATGGGTGAGGTGTCGAACCAATGTCTGATCCATCACCCCTGTTCATAGCATGCAGACTCAAGGAAACCACAGATTCGCACTCTTGCGTATACTGCTTCGCTATTAGAAGGAAGAGACAAGTTACCTTCTCCCAGGTTAGGGAGACGTAGACCTGCTTCGCATATCATCTTCTTCTCCTTCAGCAACGGCGTGGCTTCTTCCTCAAGTACGGGTTTAGTTGGGGCTCCCGCATGAGCTCTGCCTTCTTCCAAAGCGCCTTCGCTTTCTTCAACTCTTCGCGCGCCCGCGGCCTCTTCTTCTTCTGCACAGCCAAAGAAGAACAACAAGTTTGAGAAGATGAAACGATTAGTTCTTCTTGGGGTATGGTAGAAGGCCCGGGTGAGTCTTTCTTTTCACTCATTTGGCTTTGGAGAGCCCTTTCTTTTCTTCTCTCTTTCCTTTTCTCTCTCGCCCGCTCATATTCTAAGTACTCATCCTTGAGCCTTCTAATCTCTTGGGCGAGAGTCTCTTCTTTTGGATTTTGGTGAGGGTTGGGATTTGTGGTGTAGGTATGGGCTGCGCAAGTATTGGGCGGTGGGGTGCGCGGCCCAACCAAGGGGGTTTGTGGCGATGGGGGTCCTCGCCTCCTCTCCTGGAAGGAAGTTGGTTCGCTTTGGGGTGATGATGTGATCACGGGATCCCCAAGCAACAACAAGATGACCCAGACAAAGAGGCAGTCGAGTGAAGCTCGGAGCAAACCCTTGGCGAGTGGGTTCAGAGGCCCCGGCGGCCTAAACCAATGGTCAGGAATAACCCCGGACATGGAAAGGGCAATGCATACACGCGAGGACCCTAAAAGAGGCCTCAAGGCGTAGGAGAGGCTAATGAAAAAAGGCATCCAGGCGAAGGCGAACCACTATGGCAAAGCCGTCCTGTGAAGTCTCAAGGCGAAGGATGAACTGCATCATGCTAAGGCATCCGTAACACCGGCGAAGCCCCAGGCGGAGCCATTGCCGCAAGCCCCGAGGCGAGGGCTAGGCTTCCCAACAAGGGAGTTCGCGATGGCCAAACCTTCAGCGAAGCCATCTCCATAACCCTCCCCTTTGCGAAGCCCTCATGCAACAATGTCCACGAGAAGTCTTTAAGATACGGACGGTACTTCCCGGCGAAGCTTCTGGCGAAGGCAAAGCCCTTTGGCGACGTAATCCCAGCCAGTCTCATGGTAAAGGCCACGTCCACAAAAATATGACTTACAGTTCAGACGCTAAGGGATATTCTTCTGCGGATCCTCCAAGCGAAGGCGGAGCCTTCGTTGCAAGTCTCAAAGGGAAAGGCGAGGCCACTAGGCGAAGCCTCCTTTGAGAAAGTTTGCCAACAAAGGCGAGGCCTTCCGAGCCGGGTCTCCCATCAGCAGAGCCCTAAAGCAGAGCCACCTCAGCTTATCCAAATCGGCCAACCACTCCCGACCATTCTCGCCCCTCCCGCCTTATACGCCGACACTTGGGAGCGAACTTTTGACCTTTTTATCTTTTCGTCAGACATGCATGCAAAAGTACTGTACACTTTATGGCATGCATGCGTCTTTTGTAAGAGGCTGTTCCCTTCCTTCCCTATAAAAGGAAAGACAGACTCCCGGAATAGGTAGAACATATGTAAAGCTTAAGAAGGACAATTCCTTAAGCCCGGTTCTCACCCCCCTTGCTATTTTCCGCCATCCCCCTTGATTGATTGTTTATCATCAAGTTTAATATCTAGTATTGCTTAATCTCGTAGTTAAGAGGTGCTAGATCTTCCATACTCCCCAGGCTTATCGCAGATATTGCCCAACCTCGTAGTTGGGAGGTGTCTGTGGCCGTCTCTATCCTTCTTTGTTCAATCGACTCCACCGAGCTAGATCTGCGCTTAAACGATCTCGCGGCTTCGCGTCAAGCGTACCCGTGATCGTATCAAGTGGTATCGAGCGAGATCGCTTCTTTGGAGTTGTTGTGATTTCTTCAAGGTTAAACCCTTTTTATTTCTACTTGAAGAAAGATTTATCTTTGCGTTATTTTCAAACCGTGTTATACTGCTCGCTTATCTCGTATCCCTTCCCATATCCTCTTTGCGTTTCGGTTTATCTGTTGTGTTGATTCGGTGTTAGGAGTTGTTGTTGTGTTAGCAACTTCATAAATCAAAAAGTCAAAAAAAAAAGAAGAAGAAGAAGAAGAAAAGAAAGCAGTTGCGGTTTTGCGAAAGTCGCAAAATCCCAGTTTTATTCAAAAACCGCAACGTGCCAAGATTTATACGCTCAAGAGAGTGAGGTTGTAGTTGAAAAGTGAAGAGAAGTGGTGTATAAGGCTTGGTTGTAAAAAGCGTAGAAGAAATCGGATCTGTGTTCTTATTGTTCTTGGTGTTCATATGAATGTTCATATCTGTTCATTCCACAACTCATATGAACAGTGACCTTGATCTAATTTCGATTTCAAATTTGAGCCAAAAGTGTTTGTGCGCCAAAACCTCATTTCTAACCCTCTTATATATCTCATTGTCAAACCCCCTCCATTTTAACCTAGCTTGCTTCAAGTAACTAGTACTTCTTACTTAAAGATTTTTGCATGCTATTGGTTATCTTGTGATATTCATTATCGGGTTTTGGCCTTGGAAAGAGCAAGCTCTGAGAGCTAAGCAAGAGGAAAGAAAGAAAGCCGAGTGTGACCCCTCGCGAAAGGGCAGACCCCTTCGCGGCAGGAGAGAACCCCAAACACGTGAGGAGTTTGAGCGGACTAATTTTATTGTTTAAATGTGCAGGAGACCCCATGGTAGATAAATATTTCTATGGGGTTGATCTATCAGTGGGGCGATACCAGCTTGGAAAAGACTTATGGCATTGGATGGAGAAGTTGGAGTACCACTTCTGGTGCTCCCCACTTCGTGGTGAAAACATGTTGAGCCAAGCCATAAGACGCCTAAAAGGAGAGGCCAAGGAATGGTGTCGCCGAGAGTTCTCTCGACAGAGAACGGTCCGCTGAAAACCCCATCCAGCCTTGGAGTGAGTTGAAGAGGTTGCTGTGGCGACGATATGGACTCTGTCAAGAAGAGCCACCCTCCATACTACCCCCGTGCGAGGGCCCCCATGCGCCCGCACCCAAGACTCCCACCAGCTCCGCCACCATACTCCACTGACGGGTCTTCGCCTCGGGCGAACCAACTTCCTTCCAGGAGAGGAGGCGAGGACCCCATCGCCACAAACCCCCTTGGTTGGGCCGCGCACCCCACCGCCCAATACTTGCGCAGCCCATACCTACACCACAAATCCCAACCCTCACCAAAATCCAAAAGAAGAGACTCTCGCCCAAGAGATTAGAAGGCTCAAGGATGAGTACTTAGAATATGAGCGGGCGAGAGAGAAAAGGAAAGAGAGAAGAAAAGAAAGGGCTCTCCAAAGCCAAATGAGTGAAAAGAAAGACTCACCCGGCCTTCTACCATACCCCAAGAAGAACTAATCGTTTCATCTTCTCAAACTTGTTGTTCTTCTTTGGTCAGCAGAAGAAGAAGAAGCGCGGCGCGCAAGAGTTGAAGAAAGCGAAGGCGCTTTGGAAGAAAACAGAGCTCATGCGGGAGCCCCAACTAAACCCGTACTTGAGGAAGAAGCCACACCGTTGTTGAAGGAGAAGAAGATGATATGCGAAGCAGTCTACGTCTCCCTAACTTGGGAGAAGGTAACTTGTCTCTTCCTTCCAAAGAGCACGAGTATACGCAAGAGTGCGAATCTGTGGTTTCCTTGAGTCTGCATGCTACGAACAGGGGTGATGGATCGGACATTGGTTCGACACCTCACCCATTGTTCGAATATATACACGGACCCCAGGATGCCATGTTTGACATGCTTAGAGTGCATGCGTTAAGGAAAGACCCCTTTGTTCCACGAGAGACATCCATGCCTTTCCTTAACAAACATGAGCATCTTAAAATAAATCGAGCTGAAACCATGTTAATGGTTGAGGTGGAGAGAGAGAGCGACTGCTCATCTCTCAACCTCTTGCTTATGCTAATGCTAGTCTCTGCGCATTGCAGTCCAAGTTCTTTCTACGACTAGCTTAGTTTCTTCTTCTTTGTCTCGGGAAGCACATATGCATGTGCTTGGCGAAGGTAAAGCTTCCTTGACCCCCACCCCAGCCTCCATGAGCAGAGGTCTAAAGTCTTTGGACCGCATGCTTTCTTTGATTATAAAAATTTTGTTATATGTTTACTATAGTCTAGTATGCATGTCATGAATTTTTATAGACTTGCTCATGATCACGATGCATATAGGAGTTGTCATGCTCATGCATACATATGCATCCCCACCGCGGCCCCCCAGCCTCCTCGGTTAAGTTTCGTTTACTAACCTCTAATGCTCTCCAAAGTTTGTTGTGCTTGTTTTCAATTGTAGGAAAAATTTCTTCCCTTAAGATTCGAGGACGAATCTTTTTAAGAGGGAGGGAATGATGTGATCACGGGATCCCCAAGCAACAACAAGATGACCCAGACAAAGAGGCAGTCGAGTGAAGCTCGGAGCAAACCCTTGGCGAGTGGGTTCAGAGGCCCTGGCGGCCTAATCCGATGGTCTGGAATAACCCCAGACATGGAAAGGGCAATGCCTTCACGCGAGGACCCTAAAAGAGGCCTCAAGGCGTAGGAGAGGCTTCTGTGCAAAAGGCATCCAGGCGAAGGCAAGCCACTTTGGCAAAGCCGTCCCTGTGAAGTCTCAAGGCGAAGGATGAACTGCATCATGCTAAGGCATCCGAACACCGGCGAAGCCCCAGGCGGAGCCATTGCTGCAAGCCCCGAGGCGAGGGCTAGGCTTCCCAACAAGGGAGTTCTCGCGATGGCCAAACCTTCAGCGAAGCCATCTCCATAACCCTCCCATTTGCGAAGCCCTCATGCAACAATGTCCACGAGAAGTCTTTAAGATACGGACGGTACTTCCTGGCGAAGCTTCCTGGCGAAGGCAAAGCCCTTGGCGACGTCATCCCAGCCAGCCTCCTGGTAAAGGCCACGTCCACAACAAGAAGACTTCCAGTTCAGACGCTAAGGGATATTCATCTGCGGAGTCTCCAAGCGAAGGCGGAGCCTTCGTTGCAAGTCTCAAAGGGAAAGGCGAGGCCACTAGGCGAAGCCTCCTTTGAGAAAGTTTGCCAACAAAGGCGAGGCCTTCCGAGCCGGGTCTCCCATCAGCAGAGCCCTAAAGCAGAGCCACCTCAGCTTATCCAATCGGCCAACCACTCCCGACCAGTCTGGCCCCTCCCGCCGTATACGCCGACACTTGGGAGCGAACTTTTGACCTTTTATCTTTTTTCGACATGCATGCAAAAGTACTGTACACTTTATGGCATGCATGCGTCTTTTGTAAGAGGTCGTTCCCTTCCTTCCCTATAAAAGGAAAGACAGACTCTAAATAGGTAGAACATATGTAAAGCTTAAGAAGGACAATTCCTTAAGCCCGGTTCTCACCCCCTTGCTATATTCCGCCATCCCCCTTGATTGATTGTTTATCATCAAGTTTAATATCTAGTATTGCTTAATCTCGTAGTTAAGAGGTGCTAGATCTTCCATACTCCCCAGGCTTATCGCAGATATTGCCCAACCTCGTAGTTGGGAGGTGTCTGTGGCCGTCTCTATCCTTCTTTGTTCAATCGACTCCACCGAGCTAGATCTGCGCTTCCGTACGATCTCGTGGATTCGCGTCAAGCGTACCCGTGGTCGTATCAGGTGAAGACCCGTCGAGTGGAGTTTGGTGGCGGAGCCTGACTGGGGTACTGGGTGTAGAGCGCATGGGGGCCCTCGCTTGGGAGTAGTATGGAGGGGGTGGCTCTTCTTGACAGAGTCCATATCATCGCCACAACAACCTCTTCAACTCACTCCAAGACTGGATGGGGGCTTGGCGGACCGTTCTCTGTCGAGAGAACTCTCGGCGACACCATTCCTTGGCCTCTCCTTTTAGGCGTCTTATGGCTTGGCTCAACATTTTTTCACCACGAAGTGGGAGCACCAAGTGGTACTCCAACTCTTCCATCCAATGCCATAAGTCTTTTCCAAGTTGGTATCGCCCCACTGATAGATCAACCCCATAGAAATATTTATCCGCCATGGGATCGCCTACACATTTAAACAATAAAATTAGTCCGCTCAAACTCCTCACGTGTTTGGGGTTCTCTCCTGCTGCGAAGGGGTCTGCCCTTTCGCGAGGGGTCACACTCGGCTTTCTTTCTTTCCTCTTGCTTAGCTCTCAGAGCTTGCTCTTTCCAAGGCCAAAACCCGATAATGAATATCACAAGATAACCAATAGCATGCAAAAATCTTTAAGTAAGAAGTACTAGTTACTTGAAGCAAGCTAGGTTAAAATGGAGGGGGGGGTATCGGCAACAGAAATATAAGAGGGTTAGAAATGAGGTTTTGGCGCACAAACACTTTTGGCTCAAATTTGAAATCGAAATTAGATCAAGGTCACTGTTCATATGAGTTGTGGAATGAACAGATATGAACATTCATATGAACACCAAGAACAATAAGAACACAGATCCGATTTCTTCTACGCTTTTTACAACCAAGCCTTATACACCACTTCTCTTCACTTTTCAACTACAACCTCACTCTTTTGAGCGTATAAATCTTTGCACGTTGCGGTTTTGAATAAAAATTTTATTTTTCGACTTTCTCAAAACCTCAACTGGTTTCTTTTATTCTTATTCTTCTTTATTTTTTTTTTTGACTTTTTGATTTATGAAGTTGCTAACACAACAACAACTCCTAACACCGAATCACACAAATGATAAACCGAAACGAAAAGCGGATATGGGAAGGGATACAGATAAGCGAATGAGTATAACACGGTTTGAAAATAACGCAAAGATAAATCTTTCTTCAAGTAGAAATAAAAAGGGTTTAACCTTGAAGAAATCACAACAACTCCAGCAAGCGATCCGCTCGATACCACTTGATACGATCACGGTACGCTTGACGCGAATCCACGAGATCGAACGGAAGCGCAGATCTAGCTCGGTGAGTCGATTGAACAAAGAAGGATAGAGACGGCCACGACACCTCCCAACTACGAGGTTGGGCAATATCTGCGATAAGCACGGGAGTGTGGAAGATCTAGCACCTCTTAACTACGAGATTAAGCAATACTAGATATTAAACTTGATGATATTCAATCTATCAAGGGGAATGGCGGAAAATAGTAAGGGGGTGAGAACCGGAGCTTAAGGAATTGTCCTTCTTAAGCTTTACATATGTTCTGCCTATTCTAGGAGTCTGTCTCTCCTTTTATAGGGAAGGAAGGGAACAGCCTCTTACAAGAGACGCATGCATGCCATAAAGTGTACAGTACTTTTGCATGCATGTCTGACGAAAAGATAAAAAGGTCAAAAGTTCGCTCCCAAGTGTCGGCGTATAAGGCGGGAGGGGCCGAATGGTCGGGAGTGGTTGGCCGACTGGATAAGCCGAGGTGGCTCGCTTTTGGGCTCGGCTGTTGGGTGACCGGGCTCGGAGGGCCTCGCCTTGGTTGGAAACTTTCTCAATGGTGGGTTGGCCTTGTGGCCTCGCCTTTCCCTTTGAGACCTGCAAGGATGGCTCCGCCTTCGTTGGAGACTCCGCAAAGAATATCCCTTAGTTAGCGTCCCGAACTGGAAGTCTTCTTGTTGTGGACGTGGCCTTTACCAGAGAGGCGGCTGGGATGACGTCGCCTGTGGGCTTTGCCTTCGCCAGAAGCTTCGCAAGGAAGTTCCGTCCGTATCTTAAAGACTTCTCGTGGACATTGTTGCATGAGGGCTTCGCAATGGGGAGGGTTATGGAGATGGCTTCGCCTGAAGGTTTGGCCATCGCGTAACTCCTTGTTGGGTAATCCTAGCCCTCTCCTCGTGGCTTCGCAGTAATTGTTCCGCCTGGGGGCTTCGCCAGTGTTCTTGATGCCTTAGCATGATGCAGTTCATCCTTCGCCTTGAGACTTCACAGGGACGGCTTTGCCAAAGTGGCTTGCCTTCGCCTAGATGCCTTTTTGCACAGAAGCCTCTCCTACGCCTTGAGGCCTCTTTTAGGGTCCTCGCGTGAAGGCACTGCCCTTTCCATGTCTGGGGTTATTCCAGACCATCGGATTAGGCCGCCAGGGCCTCTGAACCCACTCGCCAAGGGTTTGCTCCGAGCTTCACTCGACTGCCTCTTCGTCTGGGACATCTTGTTGTTGCTTGGGGATCCCATGATCACATCATTAAGTGTGTAGGTGTACAATGGCGCGAACCCTTAAGTTTCGAGGGGATGATGACCTTTTCGGGTTTGAATCATGGGAACACCATCTTGAGGCATTCTTTGCTAAAAGAGGTGTTCACGAACTTGAAAAGCTTGACATAGCGCTCGAGCCGCTAAGAGACGAAGCCTGGTATTGGTGGTGTGAATACGCCACAAAGAGAAGTGATCGAGGTTAGAGTTCATACCCTCTTGGGACCGCTTGAAAAGCGTGATGAGGCGGCGGTATGGTGCCCAAACCCCATCGCCCACTTGGCCCCAGCCCCTACCCACAGATCGCGACCCCCCACCACTCATAGCTCATTTCGGTGTCCCACATCCGACCCCACTATCACACCCGAAGGGACTGCCACACCTTCAAGAGCCTGCTCACCCCCTTCTCCAAAAGCGTACCCGAACCCTCCTTGTGAACCAATCTCTTTGAGAAATCTCACTCAAGAAATTAGAGCAGATTTCGAGGAGATGGAAAAAGATTTAAAGGAGATAAGAAAGGAAGTCTCACAAGGGTGATGTGGACATCAGCCCCATTTTTGTGATAAGGGACACCCTTCATCCGGGAAGGTCTAAAGGGTCCTTGGCGAAGGCACGGGCGAAGAAGAAGCGGCATTCTAGGCACCGGCGAAGCCCATACAGGCAGAGTCGCGGATCTGATGTGGACGCCCCTTTCAGCGATCTTTGGCGAAAGAAGAAGCCCATGGCGAAGCCCGTATTGGCGAACCCTTGGCCTTTGGCGAAGTCAAGGCCTTTTGCGAGGCCATGGCTCTTTGCGACCCCATGGTCGATGGCGAAGACCCTGCGCCTCATTTCCAGAAACAAGCGAAGCCCAGGTGTTCGCCGAACAGAAGGGGCGTCCATATACAAGTCGGGCGAACCCTTCAACTTGTGCAGAGGCCCTCTTCTTCCCTTTTCCCGCCGAAAGCAATTCATGGGGAAATGGGAGCCGCAAAAGCAGGTAGCCTACAATGTCACATCACCTGCCACCTCTCATTTCACCCACCATAGATCCAGGAAGCTGGTTCCCTTGTCAAGACACCTTTATTATTTACTTCTTTCTTTCTCCTTCTATAAAAGGAGGTTGTAACCTAAGTATTAGGTAGAACTCATTTTGTAAGAACACATATTTGCGGAAGTCGCATATTGTTCTTCGTGGGTCTCAAATCTTGCTCCACCAATCCATTAGTGATCCATTGCAAGAGGATCCAATATAATACCTAGCATTGTTTGATCTCGTAGTCAAAAGGTTCTAGGTCCCATTTTCCTTTCCCAGGTATTTTCAAGGGCATTGCCTCACCTCGTAGTGAGGAGGTTCCCTTGGCCGACTCTGTTTCCTTCGTGTTCTTCCTCTGTGTTTCGTTTCCATTCTTACTGGAAACCGCCTCCTTCGAGCTAGATCCGAGCTCGTGATCACTTACCCCCTCCGTGATCACATCAGTTGGTATCAGAGCCAAAGCGCTTGTAGGAGGTATCTTACCGTATCAATTGTTTACTTTCTTCAAGTTAAAACCTTTGCTGTTCTTTTCGAAAACTTGAAGAAAAGTTATCGGTTAATGATCTCTTGAGAGAAACCGAATATTTGTTACCCTTGTTTAAAGTTCTTAAAGGTTCATAAATCTGTGAGTTATTTCGGATTTGAAAAAGAAAAGAGATTCCCTGTGCGCAAAAGAACAAGAGTTTACAGAAAAAGAAATATTCAAATCAGTTCATAATTTCTGGGAAAAGTTCTAAGTGTTCTTGAAGAGTTCATCCGAAACTCGGAGTAAACAAGACTCACAGATCGAAAATAATTTCGAAAACCTGAACTTTGTGTTTGTGAAAGGCTTTTCTATCTCACTTCCAACTTCTGTCAACCACCAACCAACTTCAAAAGCTAGTTTCGAGTAACTAGAACTTTGTGCTTTACTTGTTTCGGACATTGCTAAGATTTCTTTGGATATTCTTTGCATGTTTGCATTTGATCTTAATCGCAGATTGGTGGTAAGTTTTGAAGCTTGAAAGAACCGTTGTGTTCTAAAACACGAGAGAAGAGTGTAAACACTAAGGGAGTGTAGCGAGGCTTCACAAAACTGTTCCCATGTGCAAAACTTGAGTCTCATGGAGTATGTGGAAGAGGACTACTACCCGGGATCGGATCCTTGGTATCAAGAATCTGATTTCTGGGCGGAGGAAACCCTCGACCATACGTACTCAGGGAACTATTCGAGTACCCCCTTGGCCAAGAAACCTGGCCCGAACCGACCCCATCCTCTCGAATTTGATCCTCCATACCTGCCGCATATGAGTATTACTCAGTCCGGACTGGACGGGTGGTGGCGATCCCTTGCCATCGCCAAGATACCCCCTCGCTATCGCTACCTCAAGCACCGGAGGACTTACCCTTCATCCTCGTATTATTCCCCCATTCCGTCGTATCCTAGCTGTACGACGCCCACTTTGAGCCCCTCTCATTCGCGGTTCCCCATCCACCAACCGAAAGCCAACGAGGGCCCCCACTCACAAGTTTGCTTGCCGCCCCAATCGCCTTCGACCAACAGGCGAAGCAACACCAAGTGCCTCAAAGACCCAACTCCTCCACTATCATTGATGAGCTAAAACAACTTGTACTTATGGTCCAGGACCAGATGTTACAAGGACACATGGAGGAAGCTGCAACCGGTGGTAAGGTTGAGAGGAAAATAACCGAGAGGAAAGGAGAAATTACGAGGGAAAGAAAAAGAAGAAAGAGAGAAAGCGAGGCGGTCCAAGAGACCTTGAGCGAGAAAGAGAGCGATCTGAGAGAAGAGATTGAGAAGAAGGCAGAGAGAAAACAAGAGGGAAGCTCCATGAGCCAAAATAGTGGAAGTGAGGAAAACATGCCTTCAACCGACCCAACTTTTCCACTAAATTCTGTCTTGCAACCCCCTTGTTTATCTTCTTTGAATGTACAGATCGCTGTGGAAAGTAAGGCTGAAGGAAGCCTTCAACAGTCCGGGAAGGAAGTGTCACCCCCTCTCGGAAAGGAAGAAAAGAGCACGAGGGAGAGAGCGAACATGGGTAACTGTGCTTCTAATCTCTCATCTCTTAACATTAAGCATGAATTGGGTGACATAGTTGGCGATCCCATGTCTGTTATGGGACATGACTTAGGCCCGGTACATTGGGGCCATGCCCATGAATGGCCGAGGCTCATATTTGATCCCGGAATAACTACGTGGGCTTGTCTTAAGGCTAAGTATAAGAGTGAAGCGAAGAGAAAGGGCGGATTGTCCATCTCATTCCTTGATCTATTTTTAGGGGAAACTTTGATGTCTACCGCTTTTAGTTCACTAACCCTTGATGCTTCTTCAAGTTTGTTGTGGTGTCTTAAGATTTGTAGAGACAATTTCCTTATGAATCCGAGGACGGATTCTTCTGAAGAGGGAGGGTATGATGTGGACATCAGCCCCATTTTTGTGATAAGGGACACCCTTTCAGCCAGAAGGTCTAAAGGGTCCTTGGCGAAGGCACGGGCGAAGAAGAAGCGGCATTCTAGGCACCGGCGAAGCCCCAAGGCAGAGTCGCGCTCGCCAGGATCTTGGCGAACCCATGCCCTATTGGCGAACCCTTGGCCTTTGGCGAAGTCAAGGCCATTTGCGAGGCCATGGCTCTTTGCGACCCCATGGTCGATGGCGAAGACCCCGCGCCTCATTTCCGAAACAAGCGAAGCCTGTGTGTTCGCCAAACGAAAGGCGTCCATATACAAGTCGGCGAACCCTTCAACTTGTGCAGAGGCCCTCTTCTTTCCTTGTCCCGCCGAAAGCAATTCATGGGGAAATGGGAGCCGCAAAGCAGTAGCCTACAATGTCACATCCGCTGCCACCTCTCATTTCGCCTACCATAGATCCAGAAGCTGTTCCCTTGTCAAGACACCTTTATTATTTACTTCTTTCTTTCTCCTTCTATAAAAGGAGGTTGTAACCTAAGTAGTAGGCAGAACTCATTTTGTAAGAACACATATTTGCGGAAGTCCGCATCTTGTTCTTCGTGGGTCTCAAATCTTGCTCCACCAATCCATTAGTGATCCATTGCAAGAGGATCCAATATAATACCTAGCATTGTTTGATCTCGTAGTCAAAAGGTTCTAGGTCCCATTTTCCTTTCCCAGGCATTTTCAAGGGCATTGCCTCACCTCGTAGTGAGGAGGTTCCCTTGGCCGACTCTGTTTCCTTCGTGTTCTTCCTCTGTTCTTCGTTTCCATTCTTGCTGGAAACCGCCTCCTTCGAGCTAGATCCGAGCTCGTGATCACTTACCCCCGTGATCACATCACTATCTTGTTAAATTTACTTTCGGCCAACAAGAAAGCTTTAGGCATAGGGCACTTGTGTGCTTTCAAGGCACGAGAGCAAGAAAGAGCGGATTGTTCATCTTGCCCCAACTTAGTGCTTCCTTGTTTGCTATCCATGAACTAGGTACCCTATGTTTTGAGTATAAAAATGCCCATCACCTAGCCATGTATGTAGCCACCGAGGACACCCCACATTGTGCCCCTTTTTCTAAATAGTTGGAATTATATTGTAAATACATTCAGGTTTTTGTCATTGAACATAATACATATTAGAGTCTTTACAATCCCATTTTGATATGGGTACATCTGCATGACTTTGGTCCACTAACCCTTAACGCCTCTTCCAGCTTTGTTGTGGTGTCTTAAGATTTGTAGGGACAATTTCCTTATGAATCCGAGGACGGATTCTTACGAAGAGGAGGGTATGATGTGGACATCAGCCCCATTTTTGTGATAAGGGACACCCATTCAGCCGGAGGGTCTATGATGTGGACATCACCAACCCCATGGCCTTCCCACCCAACTCCACCACGAGAGTCTCCTAGCCCTTTCCAAGGTCTCAATGGACCTTTAACCCGAGCGCGGTTGAGAAAAATGCAAGACAAGCTTCAAGCCTTCATTCGGATCATGGCACAAGGAGAGGAGCGGAATGAGGACCAGGACCGCGCCATCAAGCTTCAAGACATGGGTATTCAAGTGGAAGGACCTCTCAAAGCTATGGAAACCGTCACACTCACCACCCTTGGAACCGAGGAGGAGTCCACGCGCCCCACGCGCCAAGGCGGCCCTCACACGCGCCCCACGCGCCAACCTCCCTTCCCAGACCCGACTCCACCACCTTTGGAATGTTGCACCACCTTCCCAAGCCTTGAAGACACCCAGAAGTGAAGGTCACGCGCCGGCCGAGCCAACAACGCGCCTTCACGCGCTCCAGGCGCCTCCATGGGCCTTCCCACGTTTCTCCAAGTTGGGCCGGCCCAATTTCATCCCATAATCTGAAATGTGGACTTATTCATTTGAATTTGAATGTTGTTTAAGATATTTAGGCAAAGGGAGGGAAAAGAGGTAGTGGAGGTCTTTATCCAATGGTTTTGGCTAATGGTTGGGTATTGCCCACACTTGCCAAACTAGGTAAGATTCCTCCCTTCCACCTTCCCATTTATGGAAGTGCCATCATGCCTTCCTTTTCTTACATGGAAATGGTAAGTGGACACAAGAGGGAGTTGCCAAAAGTGTCTACAACACTTTGGGTAATACCCTCCACTCACCATCTCTCATGTTTAAATAGGAGACATGTATGTAACTCAATTTCAGTTTTAGAATCCGAAAATTGAACTCCAAAGAGAGCCATTTCGGTTTGAACACTCACTTCTACCAATCCATTCCCTTGTTCCATGCTTTGTGGTTCAAGAATTATATCTAGTATTGCTCAATCAAGTAGTTGAGAGGTGCTAGATCCATCTCTATCCATTGGCACTCAAAATATTGCTTCACCAAGTAGTGGAGAGGTGTTTTGAATTCGGCCGAAAGTTACAAGTTGCTTGTGTTCATCTTCCAAGCTAGATCCTTCAAAGGTTGATCAATCCATGATCACATCAAGTGGTATCAGAGCTTTGGTGCTTGGTTGATGATTTGTGTTGTAAGTTTCTTCAAAACCCCTTTGATTTTCGTTTATAAACTTGAAGAAACTTGTTGCTCTTTTTCTACCCTTGGCCAAAACTTTAGGCCATTCTTTTTCAAAGTTCAAGTGCAAAAAGTTGTTGTTTGTTTGTTGGAATGATGTTGTGATGAAGAAAGTTGTGTGGTTGATGCAAAAGATTCAAGAAAAGTTCAACTTTTGAAGAGAGAGAAAGTGTGTTCATAAAGTGTTCATAAGTGTTCATCTTGAGTTCATACAAAGTTCATCACAAAAAGTACGTTTGATCTAAAAGTTCTTAACAACTTGCACTAAAACTTGTTTGTTGTTTCCAAAATACCTTTCTTACATCCTACCTTACTTCTTTCAACCCCCATCCACCTTAAACTCTTTCAAAACCCTAGTTTCAAGTAACTAGCATTTTCTTACCTACTTGTTTTCGGTTTTACTAGTGTATTTTCTTGTTTCCATTGTTGTGTTCACATTGAATAAGGTTGAAAGATTGGTGCTTTGAGAGTTTGAAACCGAAAGAGTGGTAAAAGGCAAGAGTGATTCATCATAAAAGAGCCGCTTTGAGTGCTAAACACGAGGGATGCTTGTGAGGTTTTTGTTGTGTTTGCTACATGTGTAGGTGAACAATGGAGGATCAAGAATGGAGAGCCGATTGGTATGGGAGCTCTTCACCATTTTCGGCCCTCTCTAAGGTGTCTTCTTCAATCGGCCATGACTATGCAACACCATGTTATGTACCACCTCCGTCAAAGCATAGCAATCATCTTTCATCCAACCCACAGGCCTCCTCTCATTATGGCCGAATCCTCTTTGAAGACTCTTGTGACCTCGATCCCTATCCCTACACTCCTTCACCAACCTCACATCACAAGACCTCTTACTATACCCCTAAAGGCCGAACCCTTCATGCCTCAAGTACCTTCACCTCACCAAACTCACGGCCTAACCCTTTTACAAAGAGTCCATTTTCCTACCTTAGCCAAGCCTCATCAAAAGGGACCCCAATTCATCCCTCAAAAGGAGCAAGGCCGAAACCTCAACCCTCCTTAATCTCACCCTATGTCTCGGCCCAAAAGCTTCAAGAAGAGTCCTCACCTCCAACCCAAACCATTTGTGATGATGTGTGGCAAATCCTCAAGGAACTCAAGGAACAAATGCTAAGTGAGGCCAAGACAAAAATAATGTGTAAGAAAGTGCAAGATGAGGGAAGGAGAGGAAAAAGTGAGCATGAAACCGAAATGGTTTCTAAAAGAAAGAGTGTTGAGAGTTTGGAGAGAAGAGAAGAGGGAAATGAGAGAAAACAAGAGAGCTCTCCACAAAACCAAATGAGAGATGAGAATGAAGTACCCAAGCTTTCAACCGAGCCCAATGAAGAACTAACTTTTAAATCTTCTAAACCATGTTGTTCTTCTTTGTTTGTGCATGAGTTTGAGGAAGGAAAGGACTCGGATGTGCAATGCCTTGGAGAAGAAGAAGGTATTTCGATTTTGGAGAAGGATCATCACTCCCTAACGTGGGGAGAGGTAACCCATCCTATTCTTTTAGTGGTGACATGAATGAGCATGAAAGTGACACCTTAACCGGAAATGAACATGCATCACAACCATTGCTTGATTACATATATGGCTCCCCTCTTGAATGCAATGAGCATAATGATTCGGTTGACCTTGAAGAGTGCATCAATAACTTCAACCATTATCCCTATGCATGTGATGAAACTTGCATTTATCCTTGTGATGATGATTGGTATGTTAATCAAGAGCATGAATTGAAAGGTGGAGAGAATGATGAACTTCAAGCCATAACATATGATGATTTCTTTTCCTTGAATGATGAAACTCTTGAATTTGACAACTATGAGCATGCATCTCATTCATCATATGAAGTATCCGAAACCTATGAGATTTATCCTTCGGATGAAGAGCATGATTATTACCATGAAGAGGTTTATGAACATGATGCATACCCCATATCACCCGCCCCTAGCCATGAATTCTCTTCAATGCATGATCAAGACTCTTTACATTTAGATGATGAGAATGAATGGCCTAGGCTTACATTTGACCCCGGGATAGACCATTGTCCATACCATTTTGAAATTTGAGATTAGCTATTCGAGATTGAATTGAAGCTATGTGTATGGTTGAAGTGAAGAGAAGCGGATTGTCCATCTCATTCCTTCAGACCATTTTTTGGGGCTTTGATGTTTAAGCTTTAATTCACTAACCTCTAATGTTCTCCAAGTTTGTTGTGGTGTCTTAGTTTTTGTAGGTTTCAAGTCTTCTGGATTCGAGGACGAATCTTCTCAAGAGGGAGGGAATGATGTGAACATCGACCCAACTCCACCACCTTTAGAATGTTGCACTACCTTCCCAAGCCTTGAAGACACCCGGAAGTGAAGGTCACGCGCCGGCCGAGCCAACAACGCGCCTTCACGCGCTCCAGCGCCTCCATGGGCCTTCCCACGTTTCTCCAAGTTGGGCCGGCCCAATTGCATCCCATAATCTGAAATGTGGACTTATTCATTTGAATTTGAATGTTGTTTAAGATATTTAGGCAAAGGAAGGGAAAAGAGGTAGTGGAGGTCTTTATCCAATGGTTTTGGCTAATGGTTGGGTATTGCCCACACTTGCCAAACTAGGTAAGATTCCTCCCTTACACCTCCCCATTTATTGTAGAGCCATCATGCCATCTTTTTCTTACATGGAAATGGTAATTGGACACAAGAGGGAGTTGCCAAAAGTGTCTACAACACTTTGGGTAATACCCTCCACTCACCATCTCTCATGTTTAAATAGGAGACATGTATGTAACTCAATTTTAGTTTTGGAATCCGAAAATTGAACTCCAAGAGAGCCATTTCGGTTTTAACACTCACTTCTACCAATCCATTCCCTTGTTCCATGCTTTGTGGTTCAAGAATTATATCTAGTATTGCTCAATCAAGTAGTTGAGAGGTGCTAGATCCATCTCTATCCATTGGCACTCAAAATATTGCTTCACCAAGTAGTGGAGAGGTGTTTTGAATTCGGCCGAAAGTTACAAGTTGCTTGTGTTCATCTTCCAAGCTAGATCCTTCAAAGGTTGATCAATCCATGATCACATCAATATTCCCCTTGAATCCATTAAAGTGGATTCTTGCTTAAATCTAGTGTTGCTCTTCGTTTGAGAAGTGAGGTGCTAGATCCCTCACTCCTGGCATTAATCTTTCCATTGCTCTCCATTTGAGGATTGAGGTGGTTAGAGCCGAAACTGTTCGTGTTCTTCGTGTTCATCTTTCAACAAGCTAGATCATCCAAGGATAGGGCTTCTCCTTTTGGAGTCGTACCTTTATCAAGTGGTATCAGAGCCTTGGTGCTTGTTGAAGATTGTGTTATTGTTTTCTTCAAGTAAGCCTTTGTTTTTATCTCTTATTCTTGAAGAAAATGTTTTACCCGGAAAAAACTTTGTTCAAGACCGAAAGGTTCAACACTTTTACGTTCAAAGTTGTTTATGTGTGGTTCATGTGCCTAGTATAAAGTTCTTGATGAATGTTGTATGATTTCGGATTAAAAGGCAAAAGATATGTGTTTTGGATGTTGAAAACCGAAAAGAAGAAAGAGAAAAAGGAAAGCAAAGTTCTTGTGTTCTTGAATTGTTCATATATTCTTGGTGAATACTCAAGTGAACAGTACATTTGATCCGAAATTTATTTGTGAACTTGTGCAAAAAGTGTTTGGCACTACAAAAGAGGCCTTTTCAAAACTTATCCTTCTTTTCTTTCAACCCCCACCCACCCTTTTAAACACTTAACTAGTTTCAAGTAACTAGTATTCTTGCTTTTCAAAGGAAGTGTTTTCACTCTTAATCTTAGCTTGATTTCACTTTGATGTGCAAAACTTTTCTTGGGTTGAAAGTGGAGTTTAAATTAGAGTTCTTGAGTGAACCTTGAGAGGAAAAAGGCGTAGAGTGGACATCTTGGAAAAAGCCATATTTGTGAGTAAACACGAGTGCAAACACGTGAGGTAGCTTAGGCGCATTTGGAACAATGGTTCAAGATGAGGAAGTTTCGGACTCACCCCCTCCCCATCCCAATCAACTCGGTCTTTACCAAAAGATGGAGGAGATGATGGCTATGATGAGTCATCTTCAAGCTTCGGTTTCCTCTAATCAAGAGAGGATGTCAAGGCTTGAAAAGGAGTCCAAAACGCAAGGCAAAAGAAAGGAAGGCGAAGGCACTAACCCAGAACGTGCTTCCACACCACCACCGCAAACCCCCCTCAACAAGAAGGATCATCCCAATTCTCATAGAACCCCCCCCAAAGAGGTGTTCTATGAACCTCTTGACGATGAAGAGGATGATGGTGGACGGTGGACCGCCAAGGAGGGCCTAGTCAACCTTCCAAGAGCGCATATTATGACGGACCAAGAATGAGACCTAGGGGATTCCACCAAAGAGAAGAATACTCTCCTCCACCAAGGGGAAGGTTTCGGTCTCCGCCAAGGGACCACTTTCAGCCGAACCAAAGGCGACCCCAAAACCTTGAGCAACAAGCTATGCAAGGTATTAAACTTCAAGTTCCAACTTTTTACGGTAGAAGCGACCCGGAAGAATTCATTGATTGGGTCAAGAAGGCCGATATGATCTTTGATTGCTATGAGTATCCGGATCACTTAAGACTAAAGTTAGCAACCATTGAATTTTCGGGATATGCGATGACTTGGTGGGAATCATTGACATTTGAAGAGGCGAGGCGGGAAGACCACCAATCACTTCATGGGAGCAACTTAAGGTCCTTATGAGGCGGAAGTTCATTCCACCCTACTATGCTCAAGAGAGTTGCCAACGGTTACAACAACTAACCCAAGGCAACAAATCGGTTGAGGATTATGCCAAGGAGCTCGAAAGGGCTTCAATGAGGGCTGAAGTGCAAGAAGGGGAGAATGCAAAAATGGCTCGGTTTACCTTTGGGTTAAAGTCCGAGATCAACAAGTTACTTGAGCTATGCGAAGTGAGAAACTACATGGAGCTTGTGCACAAGGCCATGAAGATCGAGAGGCAAGGAAAGAGGCCTGCTTACCAAGAATCCGCCACCTCCCAAACCTCTTATTCTCGACCCGCATGGAGCAAACCCCAATCCACTCCTTCCAAACCAACACCCTACACATCCAAGCCTCCGCCACAAAGAACACCTTACCCATCCAAGTTCCAACCTAAACCCCAAGGTCAAACTTCCTCCTCCAACCCGCCAAGCAACCCACCTTTCAAGACGAGAACCCTTGAGTGCTTCAAGTGTGGAGGCAAGGGACATTACTCTTTTGAGTGTCCTAACAAGCGAGTAATGGTCGTGAAGCCGGATGGCGAGATTTCTAGTGAAGACGAGGGAGAGGTCGAGATGCCTCTAGAAGTAATGGAGGAGAGGAGAGAAGAGGAAGAAGAAGCCCCACCCGAGGGAATGCTATTAGTGTCCAAGAGAGTTTTACAAGCCACCCCAAGGCCCTTGACACTTCCCAAAGAGAAAACCTTTTCCAAACTAGAGCCGCGGTCAATGGGCAATTGTGTAGCCTCATTGTGGATAGTGGGAGTTGTGTGAATGTGGCCAACCATAGCATGGTCAAGAAGCTCAAACTAAAGTCCACCCTCACCCAAAACCTTACCAACTCCAATGGGTGGATGACAACTCTGTGTGAAAGTGGAGTACCAAACCGTGGTACCCATCAAGATTGGGAAGTATGAAGATGAGGTCTTATGTGACATCGTGAAGATGCAAGCCACCCATATCCTTTTGGGCCGTCCATGGCAATATGATAGAGAGGCGGTTCACTATGGAAGGACAAACAAATACACCCTTATACACCTCACCCGACCCCACACTTTGCTCCCCTTATCCCCGGCCCAGGCCTTGCAGACCAAATTCATTTGGCTACCACTACCGAAAGGAACAAAGGGAAAGAGGGAACTGAGAAGAGTGAGAAGGTCCAAGCGACCTTGAGTGGAAAGAATGAGGGTGCATCTATGGGAAACACCAAGAGAGGGCAAGAGAGAAAACAAGAAAGGATACCCCCCATGGCCAAAGAGAGAGACATCAAGAAGGCTTTGTTGGGAAACAAAATGTGTTTTCTCATGGTTCCTCTTACATGCATGCTAACGCTTAACAAGGATTCTTCTCTTCCTTTGTTTGTGAAGCAGGTACTCCAAGAGTACGGTGATGTGTTCGATGAGCCGCAAGATCTTCCACCATACCGCGGCATTGAACACCAAATAGATTTGGTTCCAGGAGCCCCTTTGCCAAATAGGCCTGCCTACCGAACCAACCCCGAGGAATCCAAAAAAATCCAATCACAAGTACAAGACTTGTTGTCCAAGGGATACATCCAGGAGAGTCTTTCTCCATGTGCGGTGCCGGTTTTGTTGGTGCCAAAGAGTGATGGAACATGGCGCATGTGCATGGATTGCCGCCCCATCAACAAAATCACTGTAAAGTATCGACATCCCATTCCTAGATTAGATGATATGCTTGATGAGTTATGTGGCGCATGTGTTTTCTCAAAAATTGACTTAAAAGTGGCTATCATCAAATTAGGATGAATAAAGGAGATGAATGGAAAACGGCATTCAAAACTAAAATTGGATTATATGAGTGGAATGTCATGCCATTTGGGTTGTCGAATGCACCTAGCACCTTTATGAGGTTGATGAATCATGTTTTGAGAAGGATGATAGGAAAGTTTGTGGTTGTGTATTTCGATGATATACTTGTTTATTCCAAATCCCATGATGAACATGTTAATCATTTGAGGCAAGTCCTTGACACACTTAGAATAGAGAAGATGTATGCTAAAATGGAAAAGTGTGTGTTTGCTACAAATGAGGTGAACTTTCTCGGATATATTGTGGGAAAAGAAGGGATAAAAGTTGATGAGAACAAAGTGCATGCGATTAAAGAATGGCCTAATCCCAAGACTTAACTGAAGTGAGGTCTTTCCTAGGACTCGCTAGTTTCTATAGGCGGTTTGTGAAAGATTTTTCAACAATTGCATCACCTTTACATGAGCTAACTAAAAAGAACACAACATTTGAATGGGGAGAAGCTCAAGAGAATGCGTTTGTTGAATTAAAGTCTCGGTTGATTAGTGCACCTCTGCTTTGTTTGCCGAATTTTGATAGTGTGTTTGAAGTTGAGTGCGATGCTAGTGGAATTGGCATTGGTGCGGTGTTGCACCAAGAGGGTCGTCCCATAGCCTATTTTAGTGAGAAGTTAAGTGGTGCCACACTCAATTACTCTACTTATGACAAGGAGCTTTATGCCCTTGTAAGGTCATTACAAGTGTGGTCCCATTACTTGCTTCCCAAGGAATTTGTTGTGCATACCGATCATGAATCTCTGAAATATTTGCAAGGGCAAGGGAATTTGAATAGAAGGCATGCTAAGTGGGTAGAGTTTATAGAATCATTCTCCTATTTAATAAAATACAAGAAAGGCAAAGAAAATGTGGTTGCCGATGCTTTGTCTAGGAGATATGCATTGCTTACAACTCTTGATGCTAAAATTGTTGGGTTTGAGTGCCTTAGAGATATGTATGCGCATGATGATGATTTTGGTGAAATTTATTCGAGTTGTATTAAAGGTAGCCGAGATGGCTATTACATCTTTGATGGATTTCTTTTTAAGATGAAAAGGTTGTGTGTACCAAAAGGATCCATTAGAGAGGTGATAATCAAAGAGGCTCATGGTGGAGGTCTCATGGGACACTTTGGTGCCCTAAAGACTTATGAGACCGTCAAGGAGAACTTCCATTGGCCGAATCTTCAAAAGGATGTGGACAAGGTGTGCGCTCGGTGTGTGACATGCCACAAGGCGAAGGCCAGGATGCAATCGAAAGGGAAGTATTCTCCTCTCCCGATTCCTTGTTTACCATGGATTGATTTAAGTATGGACTTTGTTAGTGGATTGCCTAGGACTTCTCATGGTCATGATGCTATCTTTGTCGTGGTAGATAGGTTCTCAAAATGGCTCATTTCATTCCATGTCATAAACTGACGATGCATCCCATGTAGCCGAGTTGTTCTTTAAGGAAATTGTAAAATATCATGGCATCCCCAGGACTATAGTGAGTGATAGAGACTCTAGATTTTTGGGTCACTTTTGGAGGACCCTTTGGTCACGGTTGGGCACTAGTTTGGTATTCTCCACTTCGAGTCACCCACAAACCGATGGTCAAACGGAAGTAACTAATAGAACTCTCATCACTATCTTAAGGACCATACTAAGAAAGAACCTAAAAGAATGGGAAAAGTGCCTACCACATGTGGAGTTTGCATATAACCGATCATATCATTCATCTACATCCCATAGTCCGTTCGAGGTTGTGTATGGCTTTAATCCTCTTACTCCATTGGATTTAGTTGCATTGACTCATTCGGATCAACTAGATGTAGAAGGGAAAAGAAAGGCTCAAAGCATGAAAGACTTACATGAAAAGGTGCAAAAACAACTTGCGAAGGCTAGTGAGTCTTATGCTAGGAGGGCAAACAAGGGTAGGAACTTTAGGAGCTTTGAAGTGGGAGAATGGGTGTGGTTACATTTGAGGAAGGAAAGGTTTCCCAAGCTAGGAAGAGTAAACTTGCACCAAGGGGGGATGGGCCTTTCCAAATTGTGAAAAAGATTGGTGAAAATGCTTATGTGCTTGATTTACCTTGCGATGGCTCTTATGGTGTTCATGCAACCTTTAATGTGTGTGACTTGATCCCTTATGTAGGTGAGTTAGAAGGCAAGAATCCGAGGACGGATTCTTTTCAAGAAGGGGAGTATGATGAGGGCATCGCCATGGATCAACACAATCGGTCGACCAAGGACCAAGAGGACAGCCAATCTCAAGCGCACAAGCCTCGCAACCCTCTAGAAGGTATTGGCGGACCCATGACAAGGTCCTGCACCAAAAAGGCGCAGGAGAGCCTTCACGCCTTCATGAGGATTATGGCTCAAGAAAAGGAGCGAGATGAAGATCAAGAAGGCACCTCCCAACTTCAACAAATGGGAATCCACATAGAAGAAGACATGCTCAACACTTTGGAGAACGTTAGCACCATCATGGTAGCGGACGAAGACACCTCACGCCCCGCGCACCACCCCGAAGCATCGGTCATCGCGGCCCCCGACATCACCAACCCCATGGCCTTCCCAAGCCTTCTCCTGATGTCGCGAACCCATGGCACCTCCCGTGAACCCATGGCCCCGCCGCGAACCCATGGTCCCTCTTGCGAACCCCTGGCTTCTCCCGCGAACCCGTGCCCCGCCGCGAACCCAGGTCCCCCTTCGGCGACCCCCCCTGATCAGACGCCGGTACACTTGTGGATTTTGTAACATCCTTCCATTTCTTCATAAATCCATTTATGCAAGAAATGAATCCATTTAGGGAGAAATGGAAGGAAGGGAATAGTCTACCATCTTTGACTTTCAACTCTTTGAAATGTCCAGTTTTCCCTCCATTTCCCCATAACTTTTAAGGGGACAATGGAGAGTGATTTAGGGAAGAAGTGATAGGGAGAAGTGAAGGCACATTTCACATCCTCCCACTATTCCTTCTCTCCCTTCCCATATATACTCTTTTGTAACAAGGATGAAACAGATTATTGAGATTATTCATTATTGAAAGAAAGACATTTTCGGCTCTTGAGAGAGCATTGGGTTCAAGCTTGAACTCTTCTTTTCATCTCCATATTCCCCTTGAATCCATTAAAGTGGATTCTTGCTTAAATCTAGTGTTGCTCTTCATTTGAGAAGTGAGGTGCTAGATCCCTCACTCCTGTGCATTAATCTTTCCATTGCTCTCCATTTGAGGATTGAGGTGGTTAGAGCCGAAACTGTTCGTGTTCTCCGTGTTCATCTTTCAACAAGCTAGATCATCCAAGGATAGGGCTTCTCCTTTTGGAGTCGTACCTTTATCACTTGGCCTTTGGAGAACCCATGCCCCATCGGCGAACCCATGATCACGGGCGAGCCCATGGCTAGTGGCGAACTCTTGGCCTTTGGCGAAGCCATGGTCTTTGGCGAAGCCAAGTTCAATAGTGAATCCATGGATGTTGGCGAAGACCCTGTGCCTCATTTCCGAGCAAGCACAACCTGTGTGTTCGCCAAGCAGAAGAGGCTTCCATACACAAGTCAGGCGAACCCTTCAACTTGTGCAGAGGTGATGTGGACATCAGCCCCATTTTTGAGACAAGGCGCGACCCTTCATCCAGAAGGTCTAAAGGGCCCTTGGCGAAGGCACGGGCGAAGAAGAAGCAGCATTCGAGGCACCGGCGAAGCCCCAAGGCAGAGTCGCGCTCGCCAGGATCTTGGCGAACCCATGCCCTATTGGCGAACCCTTGGCCTTGGCGAAGCCATGCCTCAACGGGCGGACCCGTGGCTATCGGCGAGCCCAATCGGCGAGCCCATTGACCTGGCGAACCGATGGCCCTTTTGGGCGAACTCAAGACCATTTGCGAGGCCATGGCTCTTGGCGACCCCCATGGTCGTTGGCGAAGACCCCGTGCCTCATTTCCGAAACAAGCGAAGCCTGTGTGTTCGCCAAACAGAAGAGGCCTTCATACACAAGTCAGGCGAACCCTTCAACTTGTGCAGAGGCCCTCTTCTTCCCTTTTCCCCGCCGAAAGCAATTCCTGGGGAAATGGGAGCCGCAAAAGCAGGTAGCCTACAATGTCACATCCGCTGCCACCTCTCATTTCGCCTACCATAGATCCAGGAAGCTGTTCCCTTGTCAAGACATCTTTTATTATTTCCTTCTTTCTTTCTCCTTCTATAAAAGGAGGTTGTAACCTAAGTATTAGGTAGAACTCATTTTGTAAGAACACATATTTGCGGAAGTACGCATATTGTTCTTCGTGGGTCTCAAATCTTGCTCCACCAATCCATTAGTGATCCATTGCAAGAGGATCCAATATAATACCTAGCATTGTTTGATCTCGTAGTCAAAAGGTTCTAGGTCCCATTTTCCTTTCCCAGGCATTTTCAAGGGCATTGCCTCACCTCGTAGTGAGGAGGTTCCCTTGGCCGAATCTGTTTCCTTTGTGTTCTTCCTCTGTTCTTCGTTTCCATTCTTGCTGGAAACCGCCTCCTTCGAGCTAGATCCGAGCTCGTGATCACTTACCCCCCCTGTGATCACATCAGTTGGTATCAGAGCCAAAGCGCTTGTCGGAGGTATCATATCATACCGTATCAGTTGTTTGTTTTCTTCAAGTAAAACCATTGCATTCTTTCTTACACTTGAAGAAAAACGTTTTGTTGTTGAAGAGAAACCGAAAATATTTGTGCGTGGTTCATGTGATTCGAGCAAAGCTCATATTTGGGATGTTGTTTATTGAAGTTGAGTAAAGAAAGAAACATTTTCGGATTGGAAGTTGAAAAGAGAAGAAAAGTTGTTGTGGTTGTGCACAAAAAGAACATTTGAAGAAAGAAAAAGTTTGAGTGTTCTTGAGTGTTCTTGAGTGTTCATATCAAAACACATCCGAACAGTGATTTGATCCGAAAATATTTGAGGAACTTGAACAAAAGTGTTTGTGTGGATAAAAGAGCCTTCTCTCATACATACCTTACTTCTTTCAACCCCCATCTCACCCTAAACTCTCAAAGTTAGTTTCAAGTAACTAGAACTTTGTGCTTTACTTGTTTCGGATATTGCTAAGATTTCATTGGATATTCTTTGCATGTTCGCATTTGATCTTAATCGAGATTGGTGGTAAGTTTTGAGGCTTGAAAGAACCGTTGTGTTCTAAACACGAGAGAGAAGTGGTACCGAGTGTGTCCCTAAACACAAACGAGAGGCCAACCATACACGTGAGGAAATGAGTGGTACCGACACTATTGTCTAAGTGTGTAGGTATACAATGGCGCGAACCCTTAAGTTTCGAGGGATGATGACCTTTTCGGGTTTGAATCATGGGAACACCATCTTGAGGCATTCTTTGCTAAGAGAGGTGTTCACGAACTTGAAAAGCTTGACATAGCGCTCGAGCCGCTAAGAGGCGAAGCCTGGTATTGGTGGTGTGAATACGCCACAAAGCGAAGTGATCGAGGGTTAGAGTTCATACCCTCTTGGGACCGCTTGAAAAGCGTGATGAGGCGGCGGTATGACACCCAAACCCCCATCGCCCACTTGGCCCCAGCCCCTAACCACGTATCGCGACCCCCACCACTCATAGCTCATTTCGGTGTCCCACATCCGATCCCACTATCACACCCGAAGGACTGCCACACCTTCAAGAGCCTGCTCACCCCCTTCTTCAAAAGCGTACCCGAACCCTCCTTGTGAACCAATCTCTTTGAGAAATCTCACTCAAGAAATTAGAGCAGATTTCGAGGAGATGGGAAAAGATTTAAAGGAGATAAGAAAGGAAGTCTCACAAGTGGGAGATCTTATGAAGGAATGGTGTGAGAGTGAGAGAAAAGAGAGAAAGAGAAAAGAAAGAAAAAGGCTCTTCAAAACCCAGAGAGTGAAACACCCAAGCTTTCGACCGAGATCAATGGAGGGCTAACGCCTAAATCTTTTAATGAATGTTGTTCTTCTTTGATTATTCCAGGAATCGATGAGAAAGAAACTTTGGGTTGTTTACAAGAGGAAGAAGACGCCTCGGTGTCGGAGCAGAGCCTCCTCCCTAGCTTGGGGAGAGGTAACATACCATTTCCTCATATTGATTAGACTTTGCAATCTTGTTACCATGAAATGATTTATGCTATAACTGTCATGTGCATGCGTAATTTTGCTAGTTATCACTCATACATTTTTTATGTGAATATTGATGGAACCATGGTCATGCGCTGCGCTAAAATGGATGAACCCACCCGAGTATATGCGATGCAAATGAATGGGTTATGCATGTTGCGAATGATAGGGAAACTTGCCAGGGTAAGGTTCATACATGACCCCGGCACATGTAAAAATAATTTGTTTGGAAATGAGCATGCCATGAATCCTAGTTTTGAAAATCGTGTTGAAAGTGCATGCTATTTTGTTAAATTTATTTTCGGCCATAAGGAAGACTTTGGACATAAGGCCCTTGTGTGCTTTCAAGGCACGGGAGCAAGAAAGAACGGATTGTTCATCTTGCCCCAACTTGGTGCTTCCTTGTTTGCTACCCATGAGCTAGGTACCATATGTTTCGAGTATAAGAATGCCCATCACCTAGCCATGTATAAAGTAAGTCGCGGGCATCCCCACATTATGCCCCTTTGTCTAAATGATTGGAAGTATATCATAAATTCATTTAGACTATTGTCGCTGCACATAATACATATTAGGATCTTTACAATCCCATTTTTGATATGGGCACATCCACTTGACTTTAGTTCACTAACCCTTGATGCTTCTTCAAGTTTGTTGTGGTGTCTTAAGATTTGTAGGGACAATTTCCTTATGAATCCGAGGACGGATTCTTCTGAAGAGGGAGGGTATGATGTGGACATCAGCCCCATTTTTGAGACAAGGCGCGACCCTTCATCCAGAAGGTCTAAAGGGCCCTTGGCGAAGGCACGAGTGAAGAAGAAGCAGCATTCTAGGCACCGGCGAGGCCCCAAGGCAAGTCCGTGTTCGCAAGGTTCTTGGCGCACCCAAGTCCCATTGGCGAACCCTTGGCCTTTGGCGAAGCCATGCCTCAACGGCGGACCCATGGCTATAGGCGAGCCCATTGACCCTGGCGAACCTAAGGCCCTTTTGGGCGAACTCAGGGCCATTTGCGAAGCCATGGCTCTTTGCCCCCATGGTCGTTGGCGAAGACCCTGTGCCTCATTTCCAGACGAGCGAAGCTCAGGTGTTCGCCAAGCAGAAGAGGCCTCCATACGCAAGTCAGGCGAACCCTTCAACTTGTGCAGAGGCCCTCTTCTTCCCTTTTCCGCCGAAAGCAATTCATGGGGAAATGGGAGCCGCAAAAGCAGGTAGCCTACAATGTCACATCCGCTGCCACCTCTCATTTCGCCTACCATAGATCCAGGAAGCTGTTCCCTTGTCAAGACATCTTTTATTATTTCCTTCTTTCTTTCTCCTTCTATAAAAGGAGGTTGTAACCTAAGTATTAGGTAGAACTCATTTTGTAAGAACACATATTTGCGGAAGTACGCATATTGTTCTTCGTGGGTCTCAAATCTTGCTCCACCAATCCATTAGTGATCCATTGCAAGAGGATCCAATATAATACCTAGCATTGTTTGATCTCGTAGTCAAAAGGTTCTAGGTCCCATTTTCCTTTCCCTGCATTTTCAAGGGCATTGCCTCACCTCGTAGTGAGGAGGTTCCCTTGGCCGACTCTGTTTCCTTTGTGTTCTTCCTCTGCTTCCCTTTCGTTTCCATTCTTGCTGTGAAATCCGCCTCCTTCCGAGCTAGATCCGAGCTCGTGATCACTTACCCCCTTTTTCCCTTCTATATAAGTGATCACATTTTGTAAGAACACATATTTGCGGAAGTACCGTGATCACTTACTCCCCCGTGATCACATCATATGATCACGAGCTCGGATCTAGCTCAAGGAGGCGGTTTCCAAAGAATGGGAAACGAAACAGAGGAAGAACACGAAGGAAAAGAGTCGGCCAAGGGAACCTCCTCACTACGAGGTGAGGCAATGCCCTTGAAAATGCCTGGGGACGGAAGCGGGATCTAGCACCTTTTGAATACAAGTTCAAACAATACTAGATATTATGTTGGATCCTCTTGCACGGATCACTTAAGGAGATGGAATGCAAGAAATGAGAACAAGAAAGCCAAAACCTCACTTGGAGTATTTCTGATTTCTTATAAATATGTTCTGCCTTTACAATGGTTACAAGCTGCCTTATATAGAAGAAAAATGGTAAAGGAAAATAATGAATGGACAAGGGAACCAGCTTCCTGGTTCTATGGTGGGCGAATTGAGAGGTGGCAGACGAGGTGACAGTGTAGACTGTGTAGTCTACCTGCTTTAGCGGCTCCTGATGTGATCACAGGGGGGGGTAAGTGATCACGAGCTCGGATCTAGCTCGAAGGAGGCGGTTTCCAGAAAGAATGGGAAACGAAACAGAGGAAGAACACGAAGGAAACAGAGTCGGCCAAGGGAACCTCCTCACTACGAGGTGAGGCAATGCCCTTGAAAATGCCTGGGGAAGGAAGCGGGATCTAGCACCTTTTGAATACAAGTTCAAACAATACTAGATATTATGTTGGATCCTCTTGCACGGATCACTTAAGGAGATGGAATGCAAGAAATGAGAACAAGAAAGCCAAAACCTCACTTGGAGTATTTCTGATTTCTTATAAATATGTTCTAAGTATTACAATGGTTACATGATTCCTTATATAGAAGGAAAATGGTATGGTAAATGGTGAGTGACGTGACAAGGGACAAAGACCCTTGAATTATGGTGGGTGAGGTGAGAGATGGAAGGGATGGATGGAAGACAATTGTAGGCTACTGACTATTCCTCCCTTCCCTTCATAAATGGGATTTATGAGGAAATGGAGGGAATATTCAAATCACCAATCATGTACATGGCCAGGGGGGGTTCTCCAAAGCCGGGGGTTCTCCGGAGGGGCCATCGCCCAAGTGCCTTCGCCAAAGTGCCTTCGCCAAAGTGCCTTTGCCAAAGGGCCTTTGCCAAAGTGCCTTCGCCAAAGTGCCTTCGCCAAAGTGCCTTCGCCAAAGTGCCTTCGCCAAAAGTGCCTTCGCCAAAAGTGCCTTCGGTACGCGGAACTTCACTGTTTTCTGAATAACTTGAGCTCTGGAACTCCGATTGAGGTGATTCAAAAGCCATTTTTCTCCTCTTGAAAAGGGCTTCAATATGAAGTACATTGCTCCAGCTCTTGATGAGTACAGATCCGCGTTTTCATCTCCTTTGATCTTCAAGTTTGCATCCGGAGTGATTCGAGGCCCCTCATGATCATATCATTCTCTCCCTCTTCAAAAGATTCGTCCTCGAATCTAAATGGGGCGAATCCTACAAAAACTAAAATACCGCAACAAACTTGGAGGACATTAGGGGGGGTTAGTGAACTTTAAACATGAAAATTCACAAAAATGGTTTGAAGGCGTGAGATGGACAACCCGCCCTTTCTCTTCACTTCAACCTTACACACAGCTCAAGGTCAATCCCGGGTCAAATGTAAGCCTAGGCCACTCATTCGCATGGTCCAAATGCAAAGTGTTTAAGGCATAACCCGAAGCATGCATAGGACCGTCCAAGGCATCACCCAAGTTCAACAAACCACATGTTCTACAGTCATCAAGTTCATGATTAATGCAAACATGCTCAACTTGGTTTAATTTATTCTCAAGATTAGAAACTAAGGGATTAGAAGTATAGCTACCAAGCCGCGTGTCCTCCCGCTTAGTTTCTGCATTTTGGCCGAATGGGTGATGAAGCTCCTCTCCATCCTTTTGCAAACCACCCAAGGTACTTGTGTCATCAATACCCTGCACAATCAAAGAAGAACTACAATTGTTAGAAGATTTAGGAGTTAGTCCTTCCTTGGTCTCGGTTGAAAGCTTGGATGCTTCACTCTCTTCACTCATCTGGCTCTGAGGAGCTATTTTCTTTCTTTTCTCTTTTTCTCTCTTTTTCTCACTCTCACTCCATTCTTTCACAATCCCTTCCACTGTTAAAATTTCATTTCTTATCTCCTTGAAACCTTTTCTCAGTTCCTCGAAATCTGCTCTAATTTCTCGAGTGAGATTTCCCAAAGGGGTTAGTGCACAAGGAGGATTCGGGTTCATTCTTGGAGAAGGGGTGGAGTGGGCTGATGGTGCGGCTCTTCTTTCGGTGGTTACAGGGAGTAGTGTGGGGACTCGGAGATGAGCTATGTGAGGTGCGGGGTCTCGACCGATGGGTAGAGGTTGGGGTCAAATGTGCGATGGGGTTTGGGTGCCATACCGCCGCCTCATCACACTTTTCAAGCGGTCCCAAGACGGTATGAACTCTAACCCTCGATCACTTCTCTTTGTGGCGTATTCGCACCACCAATACCAAGCTTCACCTCTTAGCATCTCAATGGCTATGTCAAGCTTCTCGAGTCCATGAGCACCACTTTTGGCAAAGAATGCCTCAAGATGGTGTTCCCATGACTCGAACCCGAAAGGGTCATCATCCCCTCGAAACTTAAGGGTTCGCGCCATTTGTATCCCTACACACTTAAACAATAATGTCAGTACCACTCATTTCCTTACGTGTATGGTTGGCCTCTTGTTTGTGTTTAGGGACACACTCGGTTTCACTCTTGGCTTCTCCACACAAGGTTTTCACAAGTTCTCTTAACTTGATCACACTCAACTTCAGATCAAATGCAAACACACAAGTAGGAACAAGCAATAATATCTAGTGAAAACCGAAACTTGCAATTCTAGAAAGATAACTAGTTTCTTGAAACTAGCTTTTGAATGATTTAAGGTGGATGTTGGTTGAAAGAAGTAGGGTAGGGAGTTTAGAAAGGGTCTTTTGTAATCACAAACACGTTTTGCTCAAGTTCATAAAATATTTTTGGATCAAAAGTACTATTCACATGTGTTTGATATGAACTTCATATGAACAGCTCAAGAACACCAAGAACACTCAAGAACACATGAACTTGTTCAACATTTTCTTTTCCTCCAACAACCTTTCTTTTGCACTTAGTCAACACGAGATGATACTTTCTTCTTCAAATCCGAATTTAACTCCCTTTTTCATGAACTTCAAGAACACTATTCACTTCAACATGAACTTTACACTAATCACATGAACCAAACACAAACACGATTCGGTTTTTCTCATGAACAACAACAAAAACGTTTTTCTTCAAGTGTAAGAAAGAAGGCAATGGTTTTACTTGAAGAAAACAAACAACTGATACGGTACCTCCAATGAGCGCTTTGGCTCTGATACCACTTGATGTGATCACAGTGGGTAAGTGATCACGAGCTCGGATCTAGCTCGAAGGAGGCGGTTTCCAGCAAGAATGGAAACGAAGAAGAGGAAGAACACGAAGGAAACAGAGTCGGCCAAGGGAACCTCCTCACTACGAGGTGAGGCAATGCCCTTGAAAATGCCTGGGGAAGGAAGCGGGATCTAGCACCTTTTGAATACAAGTTCAAACAATACTAGATATTATGTTGGATCCTCTTGCACGGATCACTTAAGGAGATGGAATGCAAGAAATGAGAACAAGAAAGCCAAAACCTCACTTGGAGTATTTCGATTTCTTATAAATATGTTCTAAGTATTACAATGGTTACATGATTCCTTATATAGAAGGAAAATGGTATGGTAAATGGTGAGTGACGTGACAAGGGACAAAGACCCTTGAATTATGGTGGGTGAGGTGAGAGATGGAAGGGATGGATGGAAGACAATTGTAGGCTATCGACTATTCCTCCCTTCCCTTCATAAATGGGATTTATGAGGAATTGGAGTGAATATTCAAATCACCAATCATGCACATGGCCAGGGGGTTCTCCAAAGCCATGGGTTCTCCGGAGGGGCCTTCGCCAAAGTGCCTTCGCCAAAGTGCCTTCGCCAAAGTGCCTTCGCCAAAGTGCCTTCGCCAAAGTGCCTTCGCCAGAGTGCCTTCGCCAAAGTGCCTTCGCCAGAGTGCCTTCGCCAGAGTGCCTTCGCCAGAGTGCCTTGGGTATGCGGAACTTCACTGTTTTCTGAATAACTTGAGCTCTGGAACTCCGATTGAGGTGATTCAAAAGCCATTTTTCTCCTCTTGAAAAGGGCTTCAATATGAAGTACATTGCTCCAGCTCTTGATGAGTACAGATCCGCGTTTTCATCTCCTTTGATCTTCAAGTTTGCATCCGGAGTGATTCGAGGCCCTCATGATCATATCAGTCTTTGCCAAGGACCATGGGTTCGCCAATGAGCATGGCTTCGCCAAGACCATGACTTCGCCAAAGGCCAAGGGTTCGCCAAGCCTGGGTTCGCCAAGATCCTTGCGAGCATGACTTTGCCTCCGGGGCTTCGCCGGCGCCTAGAATGCGACTTCTTCTTCGTCCATGCCTTCGCCAAGGGCCCTTTAGACCCTCTCGGAGGAATGGTTGCCTCTTAACTCATAAATAGGGCGATGTCCACATCATACCCTCCTCTTCGAAGAATCCGTCCTCGGATTCATAAGGAAATTGTCCCTACAAATCTTAAGACACCACAATAAACTTGAAGAGGCATTAAGGGTTAGTGGACTAAAGCGGTAAACATCAAAGTCCCAAAAATGGTTCGAAGGATTTGAGATGGACAATCCGCCCTTTCTCTTCACTTCTACCTTACGCACGCCTAGTATTCTGGGGTCAAATGTGAGCCTAGGCCTTTCATTCTTATGATCAAAAAAATAGGAATCATGATCATGTATCTCATCATGATAATAATTATGCTCATTAAACCAATCATGAGGAAGAAAATAGTATATGCCTCCCCTACCCTCACTAATTTCTTCTTCAGGCTCATACTGACAAGAAGATGTATCATCGACTTGTCGCACAAGTAATTAGGCTCACTATCCTCGTCCAAGGGTAATAACTCATTCATGGAAGCAGGCATAAGTTCATTCAAAGCATTCTCCTCATTAATGTCATGCTTATGTTCATGCGAAGGCGATAAAGCATCACAAGCATGTTTACTATCACCATCAAAAGAAAAGGATAAATTACCTCTCCCCAAGTTAGGGGAGGGAGGATCCTCCTCCGAAACTAAAAATCTTTCTTCTTCTTCAAGGCATGGCGCATCCGTGTCCTTCTCTCCTTCAAACTCATGCACAAATAAAGAAGAATAACAAGATTTAGAAGATGAAATGGTTAATTCTTCTTGGAGATTGGTTGAAGGTCCGGGTGCAATATTCTTTTCACTTGTTTTGCTAAGGAGAGCCCTTTCCTTTCTTCTCTCTTTCTTTTTCTTTTCTCTCTCTCATATTCTTCAAACTCCTTCTTCAGATTCTCAATCATTTGAGAAAGATCTTCACTTGAATCTTGGCGAGGACTGGGGTTTGGGGAAGGAGTTTGGGTGGTGCAAGTGTTGGGCGGTGGAGTACATGGCTCGGCCGATAGTGTTTGTGGAGGTGTGGGGCTCGGTCTCCTCCGACTATGGTTCTGAATGTGGGTGGAGGATGTAGGCCGAGAGGGGGACCTTCTTGTTTGGGAGTGGAACGGGGAGGGTGGCTCTTCTCGAGGTGATCCATATCTTTCCACTAGCAACCTCTTCAATCCGCTCCAAGTCCGAATGGAGGCTTCATTGTAGTGCTCTCTTTGAGCGAAATCTTGTCGCCACCATCTTTTGGCTTCTCCCTTTAGACACCTTATGGCAAGGTCTAACCTCTCTTCTTTATGAAATTGGTAATACCAAAAGTGGTATTCCAATTCCTCGATCCATTGCCATAAGTCATCTTCAAGTTTGCGCCTCCCTTTCAAGGGATGAAACCCAATGAAATGCAGGTTTTCTTCCTCCATTTGGCACACCTACACACTTAGACAATAAAATTAGTTCCACTCAAGTCTCCTCACGTGTCTTAGGTGAGCACTCCATTTGGTTTCACTCTTGATTCTCCACACAAGGCTTTCACAAGTTCTCTTAACTTGATCACACTCAACTTTTAGATCAAATGCAAACACACAAGTAGGAACAAGCAATAATCTCTAGTGAAATCCGAAACTTGCAAATCACAAAGATAACTAGTTACTTGAAACTAGCTTTTGAGATTTAAGGTGAGGTGGGGGTTGAAAGAAGTTAGGAGTGAAGTAGAAAAGGCTCTTTATAAACACAAACACCTTTTGTGCAAGTTCATAAAATATTTTCGGATCAAAAGTACTATTCATATGAGTTTGGTATGAACTTCACATGAACAGCTCAAGAACACCAAGAACACTCAAGAACACATGAACTTCTTCATCATTTTCTTTTTCTTCAACAACCTTTTCTTTTGCACTTAAACAACACAAGATGATACTTTCTCCACAACAAAGCCGAAACCACTTCTCTTTTCACACAACTTCGATAATCGGCATTCACATATGCACTTTGCTCTAGTCACATGAACCACGCACAAACATAAATATTTTCGGTTTCTCTTGAACAACAACAAAACGTTTTTCTTCAAGTGTAAGAAAGAAGGCAATGGTTTTACTTGAAGAAAACAAACAACTGATACGGTACCTCCAATGAGCGCTTTGGCTCTGATACCACTTGATGTGATCACAGGGGGGTAAGTGATCACGAGCTCGGATCTAGCTCGTTGGAGGCGGTTTCCAGAAAGAATGGGAAACGAAACAGAGGAAGAACACGAAGGAAACAGAGTCGGCCAAGGGAACCTCCTCACTACGAGGTGAGGCAATGCCCTTGAAAATGCCTGGGGAAGGAAGCGGGATCTAGCACCTTTTGAATACAAGTTCAAACAATACTAGATATTATGTTGGATCCTCTTGCACGGATCACTTAAGGAGATGGAATGCAAGAAATGAGAACAAGAAAGCCAAAACCTCACTTGGAGTATTTCTGATTTCTTATAAATATGTTCTGCCTTTACAATGGTTACAAGCTGCCTTATATAGAGGAAACGGTAAAGGAAAATAAAGAATGACTGGACAAGGGAACCAGCTTCCTGGTTCTATGGTAGGCGAAATGAGAGGTGGCAGACGAGGTGACAGAGTAGGCTGTGTAGACTACTGCTTTAGCGGCTCCCAATTTCCCAGAATTGTAGTTGGCGGGAAATGGGAGAAAGAGGGCCTCTGCACAAGTTGAAGGGGGTCGCCGACTTGCGTATGGAAGCCTCCTCCGCTTGGCGAACACAGTGCTTCGCTTGCGTCTGGAAGGACCATGGGTCTTCGCCAATGAGCATGGCTTCGCCAAAGACCATGACTTCGCCAAAGGCCAAGGGTTCGCCAATGGGGCCTGGGTTCGCCAAGATCCTTGCGAGCACGACTCTGCCTCTGGGGCTTCGCCGCCAAGGGCCCTTTAGACCCTCTCGGAGGAATGGTTGCCTCTTAACTCATAAATAGGGGTGATGTCCACATCACCTCTTTATATAGAAGGCATGGACGAAGAAGAAGTCGCATTCTAGGCGTCGGCGAAGCCCCGGAGGCAAAGTCGTGCTCGCAAGGATCTTGGCGAACCCAGGCCCCATTGGCGAGCCCTTGGCCTTTGGCGAAGTCATGGTCTTGGCGAAGCCATGCTCATTGGCGAACCCATGGGCCTTGGCAAAGACCCTGAACAATACTTCCAAACGCAAGTCAGGCGACCCACTTTAACTTGTGCAGAGGCCATCTTTCTCCCATTTCCCGCCAAACTAAAATTCCTGGGAAATTGGGAGCCGCTAAAGCAGTCGACGACCCCTAGTCTACACCCGTCTACACTGTCACCTCATCTGCCACCTCTCAATTCGCCCACCATAGAACCAGGGAGCTGGTTCCCTTGTCCAGTCATTCATTATTTTCCTTTACCATTTTCTTCTATATAAGGCAGCTTGTAACCATTGTAAAGGCAGAACATATTATTGAATTTAAGAATTCGGCTGAAACACTTCCGAGAAGTTGTTGGCTTTTGTGTTCTCATTTCTTGCATTCCATCTCCTTAAGTGATCCGTGCAAGAGGATCCAACATAATATCTAGTATTGTTTGAACTTGTATTCAAAAGGTGCTAGATCCCGCTTCCTTCCCAAGGCATTTTCAAGGGCATTGCCTCACCTCGTAGTGAGGAGGTTCCCTTGGCCGACTCTGTTTCCTTCGTTTCTTCCTCTGTTTCGTTTCCCCATTTCCGGAAACCGCCTCCATCGAGCTAGATCCGAGCTCGTGATCACTTACCCCCCCTGTGATCACATCAAGTGGTATCAGAGCCAAAGTGCTTGCTGGAGGTACCGTATCAGTTGTTTGTTTTCTTCAAGTAAAACCATTGCCTTCTTTCTTACACTTGAAGAAAAAAAAAACGTTTTGTTGTTGTTCAAGAGAAACCGAAAACATTTGTGTTTGTGCGTTGTTCATGTGACTAGAAGCAAAGTGCATATTTGAATGCTGATTATTGAAGTTGTGTGAAAAGAGAAGTGGTTTCGGATTTGTTGTGGAGAAAGTATCATCTTGTGTTGTTTAAGTGCAAAAGAAAAGGTTGTTGAAGAAAAAGAAAATGATGAACAAGTTCATGTGTTCTTGAGTGTTCTTGGTGTTCTTGAGCTGTTCATATGAAGTTCATACCAAACTCATATGAATAGTACATTTGATCCAAAATATTTTATGAACTTGCACAAAGGGTGTTTGTGTTCATAAAGAGCCTTTTCTATTTCACTCCTAACTTCTTTCAACCCCACCTCACCTTAAATTCTCAAAAGCTAGTTTCAAGTAACTAGTTATCTTTATGATTTGCAAGTTTCGGATTTCACTAGAGATTATTGCTTGTTCCTACTTGTGCGTTTGCATTTGATCTGAAGTTGAGTGTGATCAAGTTAAGAGAACTTGTGAAAGCCTTGTGTGGAGAATCAAGAGTGAAACCGAGTGTGTCCCCAATCACAAATGGAGGGCTCACCTAAGACACGTGAGGAGACTTGAGTAGAACTAATATTATTGTCTAAGTGTGTAGGTGTGCCAAATGGAGGAAGAAAACCTGCATTTCATTGGTTTTCATCCCTTGAAAGGGAGGCGCAAACTTGAAGATGACTTATGGCAATGGATCGAGGAATTGGAATACCACTTTTGGTATTATCAATTTCATAAAGAAGAGAGGATAGACCTTGCCATAAGGTGTCTAAAGGGGGAAGCCAAAAGATGGTGGCGACAAGATTTCGCTCAAAGAGAGCACTACAATGAAGCCTCCATTCGAACTTGGAGTGGCTTGAAGAGGCTGCTCGTGGAAAGATATGGATCACCTCGAGAAGAATCACCCTCCCCATTCCACTCCCAAACAAGAAGGTCCCCTCTCGGCCTACATCCTCCACCCACATTCGAAGCCATAGTCGGAGGAGACCGAGCCCCACACCTCCACAAACTCCTCGGCCGAACCATGTACTCCACCGCCCAACACTTGCACAACCCAAACTCCTTATCCAATCCAAAGCCTTTGCCAAAATCCAAGTGAAGATCTTTCTCAAATAATTGAAAATCTGAAGAAGGAGTTTGAAGAATATGAGAGAGAGAAAAGAAAAAGAAAGAGAGAAGAAAGGAGAGGGCTCTCCTTAGCCAAACAAGTGAAAAGAATATTGCACCCGGCCTTCAACTAATCTCCAAGAAGAGCTAACCATTTCATCTTCTAAATCTTGTTGTTCTTCTTTGTTTGTGCAAGAGTTTGAAGGAGAGAAGGATATGGATGTGCAATACCTTGAAGAAGGAGAAAGATTTTCGGTTTCGGGGGCGGATCCTCCCTCCCCTAACTTGGGGAGAGGTAACCTATCCTTTTCTTTTAATGGTGATAGTGAACATGCTTGTGATGCTTTATCGCCTTCGCATGAACCGAAGCCTGACATTGATGAGGAAAAAGCTTTGAATGAACTTATGCCTGCTTCCATGAATGATGTATTACCCTTGGACGAGGATAGTGAGCCTAATGACTTGTGTGACAAGTCTGATGATACATCTTCTTTTCAGTCTGAGTCTGAAGAAGACATTAGTGAGGGTAGGGGATGCATATACTATTTTATTCCTCATGATTGGTTTAATGAGCATAACTATTATCATGATGAGATGCATGATCATGATTCCTATTTTTTTGATCATAAGAATGAAAGGCCTAGGCTCACATTTGACCCCGGGATACTAGAAACTGTGCGTAAGGTAGAAGTGAAGAGAAAGGGCGGATTGTCCATCTCAAATCCTTCGAACCATTTTTGGAACTTTGATGTTTACCGCTTTAGTCCACTAACCCTTAATGCCTCTTCAAGTTTATTGTGGTGTCTTAAGATTTGTAGGGACAATTTCCTTATGAATCCGAGGACGGATTCTTCTGAAGAGGGAGGGTATGATGTGGACATCGCCCCTATTTATGAGTTAAGAGGCAACCATTCCTCCAGAGGGTCTAAAGGACCCTTGGCGAAGGCATGGACGAAGAAGAAGTGGCATTCTAGGCGTCGGCGAAGCCCCAAAGGCAGAGTCGTGCTCGCAAGGATCTTGGCGAACCCAGGCCCCATTGGCGAACCCTTGGTCTTTGGCGAAGCCATGCTCATTGGCGAACCCATGGTCCTTGGCGAAGACCCTGTGCAACACTTCCAGACACAAGCGAAGCACAGGTGTTCGCCAAGTAGAGGAGGCCTCCATACGCAAGTCAGACGACCCCTTCAACTTGTGCAGAGGCCCTCTTTCTCCCATTTCCCGCCAACTACAATTCCTGGGAAATTGGGAGCCGCTAAAGCAGGTAGTCTACACAGTCTACACTGTCACCTCGTCTGCCACCTCTCATTTCGCCTACCATAGAACCAGGAAGCTGGTTCCCTTGTCCAGATCATTCATTATTTTCCTTTACCATTTTTTTCTATAGAAGGCAGCTTGTAACCATTGTAAAGGCAGAACATATTATTGAATTTAAGAATTCGGCTGAAACACTTCCGGGAAGTTGTTGGCTTTTGTGTTCTCCAATCTTGCATTCCATCTCCTTAAGTGATCCGTGCAAGAGGATCCAACATAATATCTAGTATTGTTTGAACTTGTATTCAAAAGGTGCTAGATCCCGCTTCCTTTCCTAGGCATTTTCAAGGGCATTGCCTCACCTTGTAGTGAGGAGGTTCCCTTGGCCGAATCTGTTATTTCCTTGTTTCTTCCTCTGTTCTTCGTTTCCACTCTTCTGGAAACCGCCTCCATCGAGCTAGATCCGAGCTCGTGATCACTTACCCCCCTTGTGATCATATCACCGGCGCGTGACCTTCACTTCCGGGTGTCTTCAAGGCTTGGGAAGGTGGTGCAACATCCCAAAGGTGGTGGAGTCGGGTCCGGGAAGGGAGGTTGGCGCGTGGGGCGCGTGTGAGGGTCACCTTGGCGCGTGGGGCGCATGGACTCCTCCTCGGTTCCAAGGGTGGTGAGTGTGACGGTTTCCATAGCTTTGGGAGGTCCTTCCACTTGGATACCCATGTCTTGAAGCTTCATGGTGCGGTCCCGGTCCTCATTCTGCTCCTCTCCTTATGCCATGATCCGGATGAAGGCTTGAAGCTTGTCTTGCATTTTCCTCAACCGCGCTCGGGTTAAAGGTCCATTGAGACCTTGGAAAGGGCTAGGAGACTCTCGTGGTGGAGTTGGGTTGATGTCCACATCATTCCCTCCTTCTTGAGAAGTATCCGACCTCGTATTTAAGTCCTTCATGTCACCTTCAAAAGGAAGCAAATCACAAACATTAAATGTAGCATGCACATTATATGTTCCATCACTTGGCAAGTCAAGCACATATGCATTATCATTAATCTTCTTTGTGATTTGGAAAGGTCCATCCCCTCTAGGTGAAAGCTTGTTTTTCCTTGCTTGTGGGAACCTTTCCTTCCTAAGATGTAACCAAACCCAATCCCCCACATCAAATATTCGAAATTTATTTCCCTTATTTACCCTTCTTGCATAGGTTTCATTGATTTTCTCAAGTTGTTGATGTACCTTAGCATGCAAGTCTTTCATTTGTTGGGCTTTCTTTTTACCATCAACATCCATTTGACCATCTTGATTTAATGCAATTAAGTCCAAAGGTGCTAAGGGATTAAAACCATACACTACTTCAAACGGACTATGTGATGTGGATGAGTGATATGCACGATTGTAGGCAAACTCAACATGGGGTAAACATTTTTCCCATTCCTTCAAATTCTTCCTAAGTATGGTTCTTAGGATAGTGATTAAGGTCCTATTAGTAACCTCGGTTTGACCATCGGTTTGGGGATGACTTGATGTAGAGAACATCAAGTTGGTTCCTAACCTAGACCACAAGGTTCTCCAAAATGCCCAAGGAACCTAGAATCCCTATCACTAACAATCGACCTAGGAAGTCCATGATATTTCACAACATGCTTGAAGAACAATTCGGCAACTTTAGATGCATCATCACTTTTATGACATGGAATGAAATGTGCCATTTTAGAAAACCTATCAACAACCACAAAGATAGCATCATGTCCATGTGAAGTCCTAGGCAATCCACTAATGAAATCCATGCTAATGTCAACCCAAGGGTGAGTAGGAGAAGGAAGAGGAGTGTACTTCCCTTTCGGTTGAAGAGTGGACTTTGCCTTGTGGCAAGTGATGCATCTTGCACAAACCCTTGTGACATCCTTTTTCATGCCCGGCCAATAAAAGTTCTCCTTCAATGCTTCAAGTGTCTTTTGGACACCAAAATGGCCCATAAGACCGCCGCCATGCGCTTCTTGTATGATGACTTCTCTCATGGAACTTCTTGGAACACAAAGCCTTTTAAACTTAAACAAGAAGCCATCAAATACATAGTAGCCATTTCGCCACCTTTAGCACAAGAAGCATATATCTCACCAAAATCAAGGTCATGCTCATACATATCCTTCAAACAATCAAATCCAACAAGTTTGGCATCAAGAGTAGAAAGAAGTGCATATCTCCTAGACAAAGCATCGGCAACAACATTTTCTTTTCCCTTTTTGTACTTAATCACATAGGAGAATGATTCTATAAACTCTATCCACCTAACCTGCCTTTTGTTTAAATTTCCTTGACCTTGAAGGTATTTCAAAGAGAGGTGATCCGTGTGAATCACAAACTCTCTTGGCAACAAATAATGACTCCACACTTGTAGTGACCTCACAAGAGCATAAAGCTCTTTGTCATAAGTGGAGTAGTTCAATGTAGCACCACTCAATGTTTCGCTAAAGAAAGCAATGGGTCCGATGTGAATCTACAAAGTGATTCAATTGCCCACTTGTTAAGGCTTGAGGACCCAAGAGCTCGAATGCCCAAACTTAAGGAGAAATATGGAGAATTAGAAGAAGACGAAGGAAAGGCGGTTTATGCCTTCATTTTGGGCCAATTCAATGCCCAAGAAGCAGTCCAACTCATCACCATCAACATTTGGGCTCATATCATCGCTCATGTCCAAGATTGTGACCCGAGCCCAATCCAAATCAAGGCCCATGCCTTCCACTGTTGGCCCAAGGCCACTCACAATACTTTGGGTCAAGACATGTCTAAATTGGCCATTCACAATGCCAAAGAGGACTATGTTCAAGGGTGCCCTCCATCTTTAGGGTTCCCTCCACTCCAAGGGTATTCTACGCCTCATGGGTGCCCTCCAAATCAAGTCCACCAACAAAATGCTCAAAGTGTTCCAATTGACTTGTTGGTGAACTCTTCAAAGTGCCCTACAATTGTAGGGTACCCTACAAATGAAAGGTACCCCAGCCCTACACAAGACCAAGGTGCCCTACATGTTTTACAAGCACTAAGGGCCACTTTTAAGGCAAGACCAAGTCTTGATGGTGTCCAAACGTCCATTAACAACATAAATGGAGTTCTAGACGTTGGTCATCAATGCCCCATCATAAATGGCATCCTAACATTTAAGGAGCTAGCCGTTGGAGCATTATTAGCTCATAAATGGGTTATTTGCTTCTTAAATGCTTTTCAATCTGATTTCTTTGGATATCTAGGGCCATAAACAGCCAAGAAGGAGCCATGAAGATGAGAGAGACGTTGGACATTGATTGCTAGCTGGCCATTTAAGAATATAGCCGTTGGAGCCTTAATTGGCCTCTAAATGGGCCATTTCTTCTCCAAAGCTTCCAAAATCAAATGGACATGTTTATTTCGGTTTCTAACAGCCTTGAGGAGCTAGAATATGTTGGAAATTAATGGTTAAGCCGTTGGACATTTATTGGAGTCTTTATGGAGCATTTGGAGACATAATGAGGTGTTTTAAAGGCTTGTTTTGCCTTAAACTCATTCCATCCGAATTCTTTTCTTTTCATAGGATATGTTTACATCATAATAGCCTAGAATAAGTGTTTTTTATGATTATAGACGTTGAGCATTTAGTATTAGCATTATTTCTTTCATTATGACATTTAAGTGGAGGAATTGTGTAGTTAATAGCCTATTTAAGTGACTAGTCATTATAAGCAGCCCCTTAGTCCTATAAAAGGAGGCTTGCAAGAAATTTGTAGGAGACATATCATACATTTCAGAAGAAAAACGTTTTCCAACTTTGAGAGGGATTCTCTTGTTGATCTATCTTCACTTTCCACTCAACTCTTGTCCAAGTTTCTTGAGCAAGTTTAGTGAAATCCAAGATTGTCTTCTCACTTGAAGAAGAAGGTGTTGGATCCATCTACACCCCCCATTTTGGCAACAAAGGCTTGCTTTGTCTTGAACTTTCAAAGTATCAAGAAGGAGGAGTCGCCAAGGCAAAACACCATCTTTGCTTGAACAAAGATTCAAGAGGAGTGCGGCCATATCTATCAATTTCAAGCTTCCGCAATCTGATTTTCTTCATTTCCATCAAGTGTTCATCCTTTGTTGAGCTAGATCAAGTGTGAGGTGTTTTCGGCCTTAAGGAAACACATCAAGATTTGTTAAGGACAATGATGTGAAACCGTCCAGTTTATGCACACATGTGCAACTTGGGACCCAAGAGCCAGAATGCCAAAGCTAAAGGGTCAAAGTGGATATTTACAAGAAGATGAAGGAAAGGCATCCCATGCCTTCAACTTAGGCCATTCTAATGCCCAACAAGCCACCCAACTCATCAACCTCACCATTTGGGCTCACAACAATGCTCAAGCCCAAGATGATGATCAGAGGCCAAAGCAAAGTCAAGGCCCATGCCTTCAACTCTTGGCCCAAGGTCACTCACAACACCTTGGTCCAAGACATGTCCAAATTGGCCCATCCCAATGCCAAGGAGGACAATTCTCAAGGGTGTTCTACACTTGAAGGGTACCCTCCATTCCTAGGGTACTCCACACCCAACGGAGCCGTTTAATTCATGTCCACCAACCAAGTGTTCAACATGCTTCAAATGACTTCTTGGTGAACTCTTCAAAGTGCCCTACAATCGTAGGGTACCCTACAAATGAAGGGTACCCCTGCCCTACACAAGACCAAGGTGCCCTACATGTTTTACCAGCACTAAAGGCCACTTTTATGGAAAGACCAAGTCTTGATGGTGTCCAAACGTCCATTAACAACATAAATGGATTTCTAGACGTTGGTCATCAATGCCCCATCATAAATGGCATCCAAACATTTAAGGAGTTAGCCGTTGGAGCATTATTAGCTCATAAATGGGTTAATTGCACTCTAAATGCTTTTCAATCTGATTTCTTTTGATGCCTAGAGCTATAAACAGCCAAGAAGGAGCCATGAAGATGATAGAGACGTTGAGCATTAATGTTGGACATAAATGAGAGGCTGCTCATTAAGAATATAGCCGTTGGAGCCTTAATTGGCCTCTAAATGGGTTGTTTCTTCTCTAAAGCTTCCAAATTCAAATGGACATGTTTATTTCGGTTTCTAACAGCCTTGAGGAGCTAGAAGACGTTGGAAATTAATGGTGGAGCCGTTGGAGCTTTATTGGAGGCTTTATGGAGCATTTGGAGCCATAATGAGGTGTTTTAAAGGCTTGTTTTGCCTTAAACTCATTCCATCCGAATTCTTTCTTTTCCTAGGATATTCTTACATCATTATAGCCTAGAATAAGTGTGTTTTATGATTATAGACGTTGAGCATTTAGTATTAGCTTTATTTCCTTCATGATGACATTTAAGTGGAGGAATTGTGTAGTAATTGCCTAGTTAAGTGTCTAGTCATTGTAAGCAGCCCCTTAGTCCTATAAAAGGAGGCTTGCACGAAATTTGTAAAAAACATATCATACATTTCAGAAGAAAAACATTTTCCAACTTTGAGAGTGATTCTCTTGTTGATCTATCTTCACTTTCCACTCAACTCTTGTCCAAGTTTCTTGAGCAAGTTTAGTGAAATCCAAGATTGTCTTCTCACTTAAAGAAGAAGGTGTTGGATCCATCTACACCCCCCCATTTTGGCAACAAAGGCTTGCTTTGTCTTGAACTTTCAAAGTATCAAGAAGGAGGAGTCGCCAAGGCAAAACACCATCTTTGCTTGAACAAAGATTCAAGAGGAGTTGGCGGCCATATCTATCAATTTCAAGCTTCCGCAATCTGATTTTCTTCATTTCCATCAAGTGTTCATCCTTTGTTAAGCTAGATCAAGTGTGAGGTGTTTCGGCCTTATGGAAACACATCGTGGTCGACCTTCTTGGTGCAAAACGGCACCAATGCCAATCCCACTTGCATCACATTCAACCTCAAATACTTTCTCAAAGTTAGGCAAAGCAAGCAAGGGAGCATTCATCAATTTAGACTTCAAAGCAAGAAAAGACTCCTCTTGGGCTTTGCCCCTTTCAAAGACAACATCCTTTTTGGTCAATTCGTGTAAAGGGGAGGCAATAGTGGAGAAGTCCTTAACAAACCTCCACACCTCACCTCGGTCATGGACTTAGGAGTAGGCCAATCCCTTATTGCTTCCACTTTACTCTCATCAACCGACACACCATGCTTTCCAACAACATATCCAAGAAAATTTACCTCACTTGTAGCAAAGACACACTTCTCAAACTTAGCATACAATTTCTCAAGTCTAAGTGTATCTAAAACATGCTTCAAGTGTTCAATATGCTCATCACGATTCTTGGAATACACCAAAATGTCATCAAAGTAGACAACCACGAATTTTCCTATCAAATGCCTCAAAACATGATTCATCAATCTCATGAATGTACTAGGTGCATTAGACAATCCAAATGGCATGACATTCCAGTCATAGAATCCAATTTTAGTCTTTAATGTCGTTTTCAATTCATCTCTCTCTTTCATTCTTATTTGATGATAGCCACTTTTCAAATCAATCTTAGAAAAGACACATGAACCACTCAATTCATCAAGCATATCATCAAGTCTAGGGATAGGATGTCTATACTTTAAAGTGATTGAGTTGATGGGGTGGCAATCTGATATGATCATGAGGGGCCTCGAATCACTCCGGATGCAAACTTGAAGATCAAAGGAGATGAAAACGCGGATCTGTACTCATCAAGAGCTGGAGCAATGTACTTCATATTGAAGCCCTTTTCAAGAGGAGAAAATGGCTTTTGAATCACCTCAATCGGAGTTCCAGCTCAAGTTATTCAGAAAACAAGAAGTTCCGCATACCCAAGGCACTCTGGCGAAGGCACTGCGAAGGCACTGGCGAAGGCACTCGCGAAGGCACTTTGATCTGGCGAAGGCGAAGTCACGGCGAAGGCACTTTGGCGAAGGCGCTTGAAGGCACTTTGGCGATGGCCCCTCCGAGAACCCCCTTTGAGAACGAGATCGATCACGGGTACACTTGACGCGAAGCCACAAGATCGCAGATCTAGCTCGGTGGAGTCGATTGAACAAAGAAGGATAGAGACGGCCACATACACCTCCCAACTACGAGGTTGGGCAATATCTTCGATAAGCCGGGGGAGGATGGAAGATCTAGCACCTCTTAACTACGAGATTAAGCAATACTAGATATTAAACTTGATGATAAACAATCAATCAAGGGGGATGGCGGAATATAGCAAGGGGGTGAGAACCGGGCTTAAGGAATTGTCCTTCTTAAGCTTTACATATGTTCTACGTTACAAAAGAGTTTGCTGTCCCTTTTATAGGAGGGAGAGGGGACAGTCTCTGACAAATGCGCAGGTATGCTAAAAAGGTATAAGGTGCCTCAATCAGGCATGCTATCCTAAAAGGTAAAAGCTAAAGTAAACAATATAATACTCCCAAGTGTCGGCTTGAAAGGAGGGAGTGTTCCAGATGGGATGGGAGTGGTTGGAGATGGTCGGCTGCTTTATTGAGCATAGGTGGCTTCGCTTCCGGGCTCCGCCGAACCGGGAAGGCCTCGCACCGAAGGCTTTGCCTTCGCTCGGAAGCATTGCGGAGATGGCTTAGCCAAAAGGCCTCACCTTCTCCTTGAGGCTTCGCGAAGAAGACTTTACATTCACTTTGAAGTCTGTACTTTGGAGTTTCTTGCTTGAGGGCTTCACCGTGAGATTTCTCAGAAATGGCTTCGCCCGAAGACTTTGCCATCGCCGAGATGCCTCTGCTTAAGAAGCCTAACCCTCGCCTTGAAGCTGCTCAGGGGCGGCTTTGCCTAAGGGCCTCGCCAACGCCTGGGTGCCTTCGCATGATGAAGTCCAGTCTGCCTTGAGGTTCCTCAGGAATGGCTTTACCTGAGGGGCTTCGCCATTGCCCGGATGTCTTCGCCTGGAGAAGCCTTGCCTTTGCCTTGAGGCCTCTTGAGGAGTCCTCGCATAGAGGCGTTGCCTTCTCTGGTCGGTGATCGCTCGAACCATGGATCAGCCGCTGAGCCTATGAACCTCCTCGCCACGGAGTTGCTCCGAGCTTCATTCGCCCGCCTCTTCATCTGGGATACTTTGTTGTTGCTTGCGGCTCTCATGATCACATCATTCCTCCTCTTAAAAAGATTCGTCCTCGAATCTAAAGGGAAGAAATTTCGTAAATGAAACAAGCACAACAAACTTTTACGTAACATTAGGGGTTAGTGAATAAAAGCTCATCAGTGGAGACTAGGGGGGGTCGCGGTGGCGATGCATACAAATGGGGGAGCATAATAACTCCAATATGCATCGTAATCATGAACAAAAGTCGATAAAAATTCATGACATGCTTCCTAGAGTATTGTATGCAATTAACAATGAATTTATACTCGAGGAATGCATGCGGTCTAAAAAGTGTAGACCTTTGTTCATGGATAGGGGGTGGGTCAAGGAAAGCGTTGTCTTCGCAATCCACTTGCACATGTGCTTCCCAAGACAAAGAAGAAGAGACTAAGCTAGTCATAAAAGAGACGCCTTCGCGTGAATCACAAAGACTAGCCTTAGCACAAATAGGAGGTTCGAGATGGACAATCCGCCCTTTCCCTTCACCTCGGAAACGAGGAGATGCATGCTTTCAGATTCAGCTCCTATGTTCGTAGCATGCAAACTTAAGGAAGCCATGGATTTGCACTCAGCGTATATCCTTCACCGCTAGGAGAAGGAAGCAAATTACCTTCTCCCACGTTAGGGAGGAGTAGATCCTCTTTGTATATTTTCTTGCCTCCCAAAGAATGATGTGGCCTTTTCCTCAAGTGTGGGCTCGGTTGGAACCCCCACGTGAGCTCTTCCTTCTTCCAAAGCCATGGCGCCTTCGCCATCTTCAAGTCTTCGCGCATCCGCGGCCTCTCCCTCTTTCTGCACAAACAAAGAAGAACTACAAGGTTGAGAAGATGAAATCGTTAGTTCTTACGGGAGTTTGGTTGAAAGCCCGGGTGCGTCATTCTTTTCACTCAGTTGGCTTTGGAGAGCCCTCTCCTTTCTTCTCTCTTTTCTTTTCTTTTTCTCTCTCTCATACTCGATGTACTCATTCTTGAGTCTTTCAATCGTCTGAGAGATTTCTTCACTTAAACTTAAGTGAGGGTTTGGATTTTGGGTGTGGGTTGGGGCTGCGCAAGCATTGGGGGGTGGGGTGTGCAGCACGGCCGAAAGAGTTTGTGGCGGTTGGGGTCCTCGCCTCCTCTCATTGGAGGGACTAGGTTCGCTTTGGGGCGAAGACCCTTCGAGTGGATTTTGGGTGGGAAGTTGGGTGGGGGCACTGGGTGTAGGGCGCATGGGGGATCGTGCTCGGGAGTAGTATGGAGAGGGCGGCTCTTCTTGAAAGATACCATATCTTTGCCGAGCAACCTCTTCAATTCATTCCAAGTCCGAATGGGGCTTCACGGCAACGAGCTCTAAAAAGGTTTGAGCCGACTCTTGTTGCCACCATTCTCGGGCTTCTCCTTTAGGCACCTTATGGCAAGGCTTAACTTCTCTTCTTTGTGAAATCGGAAATACCAAGTGGTACTCCAATTCCTCCACCAATGCCATAAGTCTTCTCCAAGTTGGCGTCTTCCTATTGAGGAATGAAACCCGAAGAAATATTTATCCGCCATGGGATCGCCTACACATTTAAACAATAAAGTTAGTACCGCTCAAGCTCCTCACGTGTTTAGGCCTCTCCTTTCGCGAAGGGGTCTGCCCTCTCGCGAGGGGTCACACTCGATTTTTCCTCTCTGCTCTTGCTTGCAGCTCTCAAAGCTTGCTCTTTTCAAGGCCAAGACCCGACAATGAATATCACAAGATAACTTCTAGCATGCAAAAATCTTTAAGCAATGAAGTACTAGTTACTTGAAGCAAGCTAGGTTAAAACAAATGGGGGGTTCTTTGGCAGCAAATGTACATACAAGAGGATTTGAAATGAGGTTTTGGGCGCGCAAACACTTTTGGCTCAAATTTGAAATCGAATTTAGATCAAGGTCACTATTCATATGAGTTTTGTTATGAACTGTAAGAACACTCATATGAACACCAAGAACAATAAGAACACAGATTCGATTTCTTTCAATGCTTTAAACAACCAATCTTTGGTACACCACTTCCTTTTCACTTTTCAACTAAAACCTCACTCTCTTTAAGCACTAAATATTCGCACGTTGCGGTTTTGAATCAAAACTGAGATTTGCGATAAAACCCGCAACTGCGTTCTTTTCTTTTTCTTCTTCTTCTTCTCTGTTTCTCTTCTTCTTTCTTTTTTTTTTTGATTTATGAAGTTGCTAACACAACAACAACTCCTAACACAGATTCAACACAACAGATGAACCGAAATAAAAGCGGATATGGGGGTTCAGAAAACGAATGCAGTATAACACGGTTTGAAAACACAAAGATAAATCTTTCTTCAAGTAGAAAATAAAGGGTTTAACCTTGAAGAAATCACAACAACTCCAGCAAGCGATCCGGCTCGATACCACTTGATACGATCACGGTACGCTTGACGCGAATCCACGAGATCGTGCGGAAGCGCAGATCTAGCTCGGTGGAGTCGATTGAACAAAGAAGGATAGAGACGGCCACAGACACCTCCCAACTACGAGGTTGGGCAATATCTGCGATAAGCCCGGGAGTATGGAAGATCTAGCACCTCTTAACTACGAGATTAAGCAATACTAGATATTAAACTTGATGATAAACAATCAATCAAGGGGGATGGCGGAATATAGCAAGGGGGTGAGAACCGGGCTTAAGGAATTGTCCTTCTTAAGCTTTACATATGTTCTACCTTACAAAAGAGTTTGCTGTCCCTTTTATAGGAGGGAGAGGGGACAGTCTCGACAAATGCGCAGTATGCTAAAAGGTATAAGGTGCCTCAATCAGGCATGCTATCCTAAAAGGTAAAAGCTAAAGTAAACAATATAATACTCCCAAGTGTCGGCTTGAAAGAAGGGAGTGTTCCAGATGGGATGGGAGTGGTTGGAGATGGTCGGATGCTTTATTGAGCATAGGTGGCTTCGCTTCTGGGCTCACCTGAATCGGAAGGCCTCGCATGAAGGCTTTGCCTTCGCTCGGAAGCATTGCGGAGATGGCTTTGCCAAAAGGCCTCACCTTCTCCTAGAGGCTTCAAGAAGACTTTACCTTCACTTTGAAGTCTTTTCTTTTGAGTTTCTTGCTTGATGGCTTCGCCGTGAGATATCTCAGAAATGTCTTCGCCCGAAGACTTTTCCAACGCCGAGATGCCTCTGCTTAAGAAGCCTAACCCTCGCATAGAAGCTGCACAGGCGGCTTTACCAAAGGGCCTCGCCAACGCCTAGGTGCCTTCGCATGATGAAGTCCAGGTCTGCCTTGAGGTTCCTCGGGAATGGCTTCGCCCGAGGGCTTCGCCATTGCCGGATGTCATCGCTTGGGAAGCCTTGCCTTTGCCTTGAGGCCTCTTGAGGAGTCCTCGCATAGGCGTTGCCTTCTCTGGTCAGTGATCGCTGAACCATGGATCAGTGCTGAGCCTATGAACCTCCTCGCCACGGAGTTGCTCCGAGCTTCATTCGCCCGCCTCTTCATCTGGGATACTTTGTTGTTGCTTGCGGCTCTCATGATCACATCATGCATGATTGGTGATTTGAATATTCCCTCCATTTCCTCATAAATCCCATTTATGAAGGGAAGGGAGGAATAGTCGATAGCCTACAATTGTCTTCCATCCATCCCTTCCATCTCTCACCTCACCCACCATAATTCAAGGGTCTTTGTCCCTTGTCACGTCACTCACCATTTACCATACCATTTTCCTTCTATATAAGGAATCATGTAACCATTGTAATACTTAGAACATAATTATAAGAAATCAGAAATACTCCAAGTGAGGTTTTGGCTTTCTTGTTCTCATTTCTTGCATTCCATCTCCTTAAGTGATCCGTGCAAGAGGATCCAACATAATATCTAGTATTGTTTGAACTTGTATTCAAAAGGTGCTAGATTCCATCTTCATTCCTAGGCATTTTCAAGGGCATTGCCTCATCTCGTAGTGAGGAGGTTCCCTTGGCCGACTTGTGTTTCCTTCGTTTCTTCCTCTGTTTCGTTTCCCCTTTTACGGAAACCGCCTCCTCTGAGCTAGATCCGAGCTCGTGATCACTTACCCCCCCTGTGATCACATCAAGTGGTATCAGAGCCAAAGCGCTCATTGGAGGTACCGTATCAGTTGTTTGTTTTCTTCAAGTAAAACCATTGCCTTCTTTCTTACACTTGAAGAAAAACGTTTTTGTTATTGTTCAAGAGAAACTGAAAATATTTGTGTTTGTGTTTGGTTCATGTGATTAGTGTAAAGTTAATGTTGAAGTGAATAGTGTTCTTGAAGTTCATGAAAAAGGGAGTTAAATTCGGATTTGAAGAAGAAAGTATCATCTCGTGTTGACTAAGTGCAAAAGAAAGGTTGTTGGAGGAAAAGAAAATGTTGAACAAGTTCATGTGTTCTTGAGTGTTCTTGGTGTTCTTGAGCTGTTCATATGAAGTTCATATCAAACACATGTGAATAGTACTTTTGATCCAAAAATATTTTATGAACTTGAGCAAAACGTGTTTGTGATTACAAAAGACCCTTTCTAAACTCCCTACCCTACTTCTTTCAACCAACATCCACCTTAAATCATTCAAAAGCTAGTTTCAAGAAACTAGTTATCTTTCTAGAATTGCAAGTTTCGGTTTTCACTAGATATTATTGCTTGTTCCTACTTGTGTGTTTGCATTTGATCTGAAGTTGAGTGTGATCAAGTTAAGAGAACTTGTGAAAACCTTGTGTGGAGAAGCCAAGAGTGAAACCGAGTGTGTCCCTAAACACAAACAAGAGGCCAACCATACACGTAAGGAAATGAGTGGTACTGACATTATTGTTTAAGTGTGTAGGGATACAAATGGCGCGAACCCTTAAGTTTCGAGGGGATGATGACCCTTTCGGGTTCGAGTCATGGGAACACCATCTTGAGGCATTCTTTTCCAAAAGTGTTTCTCATGGACTCGAGAAGCTTGACATAGCCATTGAGATGCTAAGAGGTGAAGCTTGGTATTGTTGTTGCGAATACGCCACAAAGAGAAGTGATCGATGGTTAGAGTTCATACCGTCTTGGGACCGCTTGAAAAGTGTGATGAGGCGGCGGTATGGCACCCAAACCCCATCGCACATTTGACCCCAACCTCTACCCATCGGTCGAGACCCCGCACCTCACATAGCTCATCTCCGAGTCCCCACACTACTCCCTGTAACCACCGAAAGAAGAGCCGCACCATCAGCCCACTCCACCCCTTCTCCAAGAATGAACCCGAATCCTCCTTGTGCACTAACCCCTTTGGGAAATCTCACTCGAGAAATTAGAGCAGATTTCGAGGAACTGAGAAAAGGTTTCAAGGAGATAAGAAATGAAATTTTAACAGTGGAAGGGATTGTGAAAGAATGGAGTGAGAGTGAGAAAAAGAGAGAAAAAGAGAAAAGAAAGAAAATAGCTCCTCGTGAGCGATGAGTGAAGAGAGTGAAGCATCCAAGCTTTCAACCGAGACCAAGGAAGGACTAACTCCTAAATCTTCTAACAATTGTAGTTCTTCTTTGATTGTGCAGGGTATTGATGACACAAGTACCTTGGGTGGTTTGCAAAAGGATGGAGAGGAGCTTCATCACCCATTCGGCCAAAATGCAGAAACTAAGCGGGAGGACACGCGGCTTGGTAGCTATACTTCTAATCCCTTAGTTTCTAATCTTGAGAATAAATTAAACCAAGTTGAGCATGTTTGCATTAATACCATGTGACTAGCCCCGGGAGTCACTGGGCCCCACCCTCAATCCGAGTACTAGCCCTTAACTAACCTAATACACATGAGTTGAACTGCAATGCGTATTAAGAAAGCTAAACCCCTTACCTTCACAGAATCGGATAATCTACTGTGGCCCCCAGACGCCCCACAGCAGTATCCACAGAAACGCAATCTTCCAGAATTAGAAACACAAAATAACTCTAGTTAATTAACTAAAGTTAATTAGTCCTCAAACTTTTCAAAAATTTACAATCTTGCCCAAAACTTCACAAAGTTGCAAAAAGTGACAACTTTATACTTAAAGTGTACAAAATTTATCACCAAAACATCATTTAATCATGATATGATCACACAAGGGTTGTATGATCATGAGCTTTGATCTAGCTTGAGTGAGGAAGAACTCCAAGAAATGGAGCCACAATTTCGGCAATGGGGGGATGGAAATGGAACCTAGAACCTTTTGACTACTTGATCAAACAATGCTAGGTATTTAATTGGACCCTCTTGCATGGATCACTAATGGATTGATGAAGCAAGATTTGAGAACAAATGAAGAACAAATTGGCCTTGTATTTTCGGCAACAATAGTTCTTTACAAATGAGTTCTAAGTTGCAAATGAACTTGCATCCTAGCTAAAATGGTGAGGGAAGGGAGGAGAGAGGTGGCTTGGAGACAAGCCTCCTAAGATTAAGGTGGGTGAGGTGAGGGTTGTGAGAGATGGATGGGAGGGGTTGACTCCCTTTCTTTAATTTCCATAAAACATATATCTCATACTTATGAAATTATATGTTTTATGGAACTTAAAGAATTACATTTGGGCTGAAAATAGGTTGAAAACTACAAATATTGGAAAGTCAACAAAAATGGCTAGGTTTCAAAAAGTGGAGGGAAATGCATTTTCGGAGAGCCAGGCGACCGCCTGATCCAGGGTTTGGGTCGCCTGGATCTCGCCTGGTCGCCTGTCCATCACTGTAGACAGGCCAGGCGACCGCCTGGCTGAAGAATTGGGTCGCCTGGTTCTCTCGCCTGGACCGGGCGACCGCCTGACTTCAAGTTTGGGTCGCCTGGTTGTGTCGCCTGGTTCTTGGATCTTCACTGTTTTCTGAATATCTTGAGCTCCGGAACTCCGATTGAGGTGATTCAAAAGCCATTTTTCTCCTCTTGAAAAGAGCTTCAATAGGAAGTCCATTGCTCCAGCTTTGGATGATTACAGATCCACATCATTTGGTTTGGTCTTGGCCATGCTCACATCATTCCCGCCCACTTAAGAAGATTCGTCCTCGAATCTAAATGGGATGAATCCTACAAAAACTAAGACACCGCAACAAACTTGGAGGACATTAGGGGTTAGTGAGCTAAAGCTTAAACATCAAAGTCCCAAAAATGGTTTGAAGGAATGAGATGGACAATCCGCCCTTTCTCTTCACTTCAACCTTACACATAGCTTAAGGTCAATCCCATATAGATACTCATGTTTCTCAAAAGTTGCATTCATATCCATATTAAAGTAAGTACACTCAAGAAGTTCAATTCATGCACTTCACTCATGCTAAACATGGCACTATTTCTACAAACCTCCATTTTCAACATGGTATGCTCAATGGTATATCCCGGGGTCAAATGTAAGCCTAGGCCATTCATTCTCATCGTCCAAATGCAAAGAGTCTAAATCATACATCAAAGAATGATCATGGCTAGGTGTGGGTGACATGGGATAGAGGTCATGTTCATACATCTCATCATGATAATAGTTATGCTCATCATCCGAGGGATACAACTCATAATGCTCGGACACTTCATATGATGAATGAGATGCACTTTCATTATTGTCATATTCAAGAGGTTCATCATTCAAGGAAGAGAAATCATATGCTATGGACTTAGATTCATTATTCTCTTCACATTCCAATTCATGCTCTTGAATAGCATACCAATCATCATCACAAGGGTGAATGCAAGTATCATCACATGGATATGGATAATGGTTGAAGTTATTGATGCACATTTCACGGTCAACCGAATTGTCACCCCACCGCCGGAACACCGGAAGAGCGGTTGTCGAGTGGTTGCGGAAGCTTGCGATGACGGCGTCGTGTGAACGCGGAGTTCTCTTAAATAGTTTTTGAGTGGACCCGAAACCCAACCCTTAAAACGTTTTCCTTTCAGTTTTAAGGTTAAGTCGTGTTGCAGATTTTACGACATCTTTCTAGTCCTAAACCTGCACCCGAGACACGTTAGTGGTTTTACAGAATATCGCGCGCATGGAAAAGCAGATAAGATATACAGGCAGAAGAAGTTCCGCCCTCTTCGTAGGGCCGGAAACTTCCTACGAATAAGATACATCCCAAGTACTGAAACTAACCTACATGCAGAACATATACAGAGCCGAGTCCAAAACAGTAATAATACCTTGCTAGCTAGTACTGCTGTGCTGCAGAACATAAACAGGAGAATAAAAGTCAAACCCAACTCAAAAGAGATCGCAACAGTATCTAACGAGAAAACACCCCCAACTTAACCAATAATACCTTATAGCCAAAAACGCACAACGATAATCGCGGAAAATCTACACCGCAGTCGTTTGCCCGGATCTCTGAAAACATAACAAGTGGGGGTGAGTTCTCGAAAGAACTCCGTAAGGGGGTAGGTACGGTAGTGGTAAAACCTTTTAAAACATTTCCCGCATAAAAGGGTTAGAATGCCATGAACTAAATAATACAAATTCTAAATATATCGGGATTATGACATGCATATGTGATGATGCTCTTAAGTCCCGTCGGACAGGTGGTACACCAATACAAAGGTTCCCGAACCCTCGACAAAGACTCCTACGGGCTTGTTAAGCTCACACCGATGATCGAGTCATAACGCGTGGTACCGGCGAGGATATCGCCCTAACTGCCGGCCCAAAACGGCATAAAGCCAACACATAACATCGTGAGTTAACGACTACGGTTGGCATACCGGCTTAGGTCCCGGCGTCCCCGTCAGCCGAACTAACGGACTTCTCACGTACAGAACATAAATATGGGTCCGTTGTCGACCCCCGATAAGCAAGCCCGATATGATAAAAGTCCAACCCATATTTAAGCAAAAACCCCGCAGACCACTATGTACCATGTGACTAGACCCGTGTCACCCCACCGCCCGGAACGCCGGAATCGCGGTTGTCGAGTGGTTGCGGAAGCTTGCTAAAACGGCGGCGGGTGAACGTGGAGTTCTCTTAAAACAGTTTTGAGTGTGGACCCGAAACCCAACCCTTAAAACGTTTTCCTTTCAGTTTTAAGGTTAAGTCGTGTTGCAGATTTTACGACATCTTTCTAGTTCTAAACCTGCACCCGAGACAACTTAGTGGTTTTGCAGAATATCGCGCGCACAGTAAAAAGCAGACAATACGGTATACAAGCAGAAGAAGTTCCGCCCTCTTCGTAGGGCCGGGTACTTCCTACGAATATTACAAACCCAAGTGCTGAAGCCATCCTATATGCAAAATTACCTACAGAGCCAAGTCCAAAACCTGTATTACCTTGATAACTACAACTGCTGCGAGCTGAACATAAACAGGAGAATAATGTCAGACAAACCCAGAAAGAACACACCAAAAGTATCTAACGAGAAAAACACCCCCAACTTAACAAATAGTACCTTATAGCCAAAAACGCACAACGATAACTGCGAGAAATCTACACCGCAGGTCGTTTGCCCGGATCCCCTGAAACCATAATAAGTGGGGGGTGAGTTCTCGAAAGAACTCCGTAAAAAGACCCTACAGCGGCTTGTTAAGCTCACACCGATGATCGGGTCATAACGCGTGGTACCAGCGAGGGGGATATCGCCCCTAACTGTCGGCCCAAAAACGGCCCAAAGCCAACACACATAACATCGTGAGTTAACGACCACGGTTGGCTTACCGGCTTAGGTCCCGACGTCCCCGTCAGCCGAACTCACGGACTTCCCACGTACAGAACATAAATATGGGTCCGTTGTCGACCCCCGATAAGTAAGTCCGATATGTTATAAGTCCATAACCCATATTTAAGCAAAACCCTGCAAACCACTACGTACCATGTGACTAGACCCGGGAGTCACCGGGCCCCACCCTCGACCCAAGTACAAGCCCTTAACCAACCTAATACACATAAAATGCGCATTAAGGAAGTTAAACCCCTTACCTTAGCCAAACGGAAACTCTACTGAGGCCACCTGCTTACCACCACAAAACCCCGGAAAAATCCCGGCTCCCGACCCGAAAAGTGGTAGTGTGACTTTTGAAGTCCCGCACTACACCACCAACGCTGAATCAAGCTGAACAACCAAACAGCAGTCAGAAAACACCAAAACCAATCCCCGGGAACCAAACCCGCACAATCCCGCACTTTCCAGCAAAATTCCACAGAAAGCTCGGTTTCTCAAACCGAACTAGAACATCCTTATACAAACATCCATAAACACATCCAAACCATTAAATCCAGATTCCAGACACTTTACCCGAAATCCCGCATAAAGGTAACTTTTGCTCCTATTATCCGAAAACGACGTTTCAAACATCAATACGCACCTAAATCCATTCCCGATACCAAATCACCAACCAAACCATTCAAAACACAACACCAACATAACTAAAGTTTCATATTTAGTTTCGGCCAAACACCAACTTTTCACCAAACTTCCAATTCAATCCATTCAAAGTTCCAATCACACACTTTAACCATCAATTTCACTTCTTAAGCATTCTTACTAACCAATTCCACCTTAATCACCCAAAATCAACCATCAAACTTAACCAAAACAATTCGGCCAAATGGGGATTTTCCACTCAACATGCTTACTTCCAAACTGAATCCATACAACGCCTTAGAATCATGTTAGGAACAACATATCCAAAGCATGATTCAAGAACACCATTAATCACCAAGTTAGAAAATTCAACATAAATTCGGCAATTTATGAAATTCTTCACCATGGTGTTCTTCCAAAATTTAAACCTTGATTCCTACTCTCCTCCATACCAAGAACAACATACTTAAACATGGAATCAAGAAGATCATCACAACACATAGCAAGGAGTAACCTCAATTCGGTTTCAACTCTTCTTTTCCAACCAAAATTCATGCTTCAAACTTGCTAAAACATGAAGAAGAAAAGCTTACCAAAAGATTGAACCCAGCTTGTTAAACCTCAAAACCCGAAACTTCAAGTTTGAGTTTTCAGCACCAACATCACAGCAGACCCGTTTTCGTGCAGCTCAGAATTGGAGGTCTTCCCGACGTTTTTGGACCATGGCCCCTTCAGCAAAGTTGTAGCCAAGAGGTTAAGGAAGATTTCTTCTAACTACCACCAAAGCCAATTCGAACCACAGAAGAACAGAATCAGCAACGAACACAAGAGAAGTATTCTGGCCAGCCAATGAAGAGAGTTCAAGAACTTACTAAGAACATGAAGAAGAGAAGCTTACCAAATTCTTAAGCCCAACCCTTGTTGATTTCAGCCATGAATGAAGAACACATGAGAGCAAATGAAGAACAAGTTTGGCGGATGAATGAAGAGAGAGAAGTAGAAATGTGAGCAAATGTTTTAATTTCCCATAAAATGCTCTCTTTTATGCCAAAAGTGTGGTGAGTCATGGGACACTTGTCCCATGATAAAATAGTCATACCATGACTCACCACAAATCCAAAAGAAAGCTGAAATGCCAAGTGTTGGCGCGCCAAACCAGCGTCAACGACAACCGCGTAATTCCCGACGTGCGCGTGAAAACCCGAACCAAAATCCGGCCATGCCAAAATCCACAAAATTGCCATAAAAACCGCCTCGTGAAATAACACGTCAAACACCGAAGCCGTCAGAAAATTTCCATCCCGAGCCCCGGGAGCCACCCGGGACCGAACGTCCCGTCCCAAAAAGTATATTCCGTAAAAAGATGCAGAATGTTCCCACGATCCCAAATATGCAAACGGTTTCCTTTTCCGAGGTCCTGGGAGCGCTACCGGGCCCACTGTACGTCTCCAGACAAGTCCCGGCCCCAGAAAAATATTTTCCGCGGAAATGTCCGGGGAACCAGTAGGACCTCAAATCCAGAAGGATTCCCAAAAATAATACCCAAGTAAGTCTCGGGAGCTCTCTGACCGCCCGAAACCATGACCCGCAGGCAAAATCTGAAACCCCGGGTCACCCAGGCCACAACCCGCTCGGGGTGACTGTAACGGTTTGCCCACTACGCAGAACACTTAAAATAACCACAAAATTAACATTCAAATACTGATTCCATAAAATAATCACAAGTCATATGTGATCTGAAAATTACAGTATTTGACCTTCCGGCCGATATTTACAGAAAAGGCAAAACGTCGGGGGTGGGTGTAACACGAATCATCATGCTCCATGCATTCAAGAGGGAATTCAAATATGTCATATTCATCATGGTTGAGAGAATTAAGCAATGGGTGAGGAGAATAGGCACTTTCAGTTTCTTCATCAATGTCATGCTTATGTTCATGTGAAGGTGAGAAAACATCACAAGCATGTTCATTATCATCACTATGCACATGTTCATCATGTTCAACCAAATCATTATTCTCAATGCATTCAAGAGGGGATCCATATATGTAATCAAGCAATGGATGTGATGCATGCTCATTTTCGGATAAAGTGTCACATTCATGCTTATTCACATCATCACTAAAAGAAAATGATGGGTTACCTCTCCCCAAGTTAGGGAAGGGAGGATCCTCCTCCAAAACCGATTTCTTCTTCTTCAAGGCATTGCACATCCGTGTCCTTTTCTTCTTCAAATTCTTGCACAAACAAAGAAGAACAACAAGATTTAGAAGATGAAATAGTTAGTTCTTCTTGGATTTCGGTTGAAGGCCCGGGTGCAACATTATTTTCACTCAATTGGCTTTGGGGAGCTCTTTCCTTTCTTCTCTCTTTCTTTTTCTTTTTCTCTCTCTCATAGTCTTCAAACTCCTTCTTAAGCCTATCAATTATTTGAGAGAGATCTTCTTTTGGATTTTGGTGAGGGCTTTGGTTTGGGTTGTGAGTTCGGGTTGCACAAGTGTTGGAAGGTGGAGTACTTGACTCGGCCGAGAGTGTTGGTGGAGGTGTGGAGCTCGGTTTCCTCCAAGGGCTAGGGCTCCGAATGTGGGTAGAGGATGTAGGTCGAGAGGGGACCTTCTTGTTTGGGAGTAGTATGGAGAGGGTGGCTCTTCTTGAGGTGAACCATATCTTTCCAATAGTAACCTCTTCAATTCACTCCAAGTCCGAATGGGGGCTTCATTGTATCGCTCTCTTTGAGCAAACTCTTGTCGACACCATCTTTTGGCTTCTCCCTTTAAGCACCTTATGGCAAGGTCTAACTTCTCTTCTTTTTGAAATTGGTAATACCAAAAGTGGTACTCCAATTTCTCAATCCAATGTCATAAGTCATCTTCAAGTTTGAGCCTCCCTTTCAATGGATGAAACCCAATAAAATGTAGGTTTTCTTCCTCCATTTGGTACACCTACACACTTAGACAATAAAATTAGTACCACTCATTTCCTCACGTGTTTGGTTGGCCTCTCGGTTTCACTCTTGCCTTCTTCTCCACTCAAGGCTTTCACAAGTTCTCTCACAGTCCCTAAGTGTTTACACTCTTCTCTCGTGTTTGGAACACAATGATCTTCAAAAATCTCAATTCTAGTCACCAATCTTCTATTAAGATCAAATGCAAACACACAAGGAGAGTTCAATGAAAACCTAGTAAAATTCGAAAATTAGCAATGCAAATGTTCTAGTTACTTGAACTAGGGTTTTGAGAAATGAGGTTGGTTGGTGGTTGAAAGAAATTAGGTGTGAAGTAGAAAGACTCTTTTATAAACACAAACACCTTTTGTGCAAGTTCATAAAATATTTTGGATTAAAGTTACTATTCACATGTGTTTGACATGAACTTCATATGAACTTTGCATGAACACCAAGAACACTCAAGAACACCAAGAACACTTTTGCATTTCTTTTCAATAAAAACTCTTTTTTAATACTTTCTCTCTCTTTTTCACAACACTTCAACAATCACATTCAATCATCAACTTTGCCCTAATCACATGAACCACACAAACTTGCCCTAGGCACATGAACCATTCACAAATTTTCGGCCTCTCTCAAGAGATACAAACCGAAATTTTCTTCAAGTTTTGAAAAGGAATTCAAGAGGATAACTTGAAGAAAATCATGCAAAACAACATTTACCGCATTCAAGCAAGTTGGCTCTGATACCACTTGATATGATCACACAAGGGTTGTATGATCATGAGCTTTGATCTAGGTTGAGTGAGGAAGAACTCCAAAGAAATGGAGCCACAATTTCGGCAAAGGGAGGATGGAAATGGAACCTAGAACCTTTTGACTACTTGATCAAACAATGCTAGGTATTTAATTGGACCCTCTTGCATGGATCACTAATGGATTGATGAAGCAAGATTTGAGAACAAATGAAGAACAAATTGGCCTTGTATTTTCGGCAACAATAGTTCTTTACAAATGAGTTCTAAGTTGCAAATGAACTTGCATCCTAGCTAAAATGGTGAGGGAAGGGAGGAGAGAGGTGGCTTGGAGACAAGCCTCCTAAGATTAAGGTGGGTGAGGTGAGGGTTGTGAGAGATGGATGGGAGGGGTTGACTCCCTTTCTTTAATTTCCATAAAACATATATCTCATACTTATGAAATTATATGTTTTATGGAACTTAAAGAATTACATTTGGGCTGAAAATAGGTTGAAAACTACAAATATTGGAAAGTCAACAAAAATGGCTAGGTTTCAAAAGTGGAGGGAAATGCATTTTCGGAGAGCCGGGCGACCGCTTTGATCCAGGAGTTTGGGTCGCCTGGATCTCGCCTGGTCGCCTGTCCATCATCAGACAGGCCAGGGCTGACCGCCTTTGGTTACATCGCCTGGAGAATTGTTTGGGTCGCCTGGTTCTTGGATCTTCACTGTTTTCTGCTTGAGCTCCGGACTCGGGCGATTCGCCATTTTCTTCAAGTTTGGGTCCATTGCCAGCTTTGGTTGATTACAGATCCACATCATTTGGTTCTTGGATCTTCATTCCCGCCCACTTTTCGTAATATCTTGAGCTCCTACAAAAACTAAGACACCGATTGAGGTGATTCAAAAGCCATTTTTCTCCTCTTGAAAATAGCTTCAATAGGAAGTCTATTGCTCCAGCTTTGGATGATTACAGATCCACATCGTTTGGTTTGATCTTGGCCATGCTCACTTAAAGTGGCTAACTTTCCTTTAGCTTCGTCATAATTACACTTTTAGTCCTTAAACTTTTTAAGAACTTTTAAATTAGTCCTTAAACTTTTTAAGAACTTTTAAATTAGCCCTTAAGTTCCACAAAGTTACAAAACACTCAACTTTGTCAACTTTTCCACACAAGTAATTTTTCCAACCTAAATTTCAGCCAAGTCCTCAATTTCCGCCAAACTTCCATTTTGACCCTAAACTTTCTAAACTTACACTTTAGCCACTTAAACCATACTTTTTTCACCAAAACATCATTTAATCACTCATATGATCACACAAGGGTTGTATGATCATGAGCTTTGATCTAGCTTGAGTGAGGAAGAACTCCAAAGAAATGGAGCCACAATTTCGGCAAAGGGAGGATGGAAATGGAACCTAGAACCTTTTGAATACTTGATCAAACAATGCTAGGTATTTAATTGGACCCTCTTTGATACGATCACGGGTACGCTTGACGCGAATCCTCGAGATCGTACGGAAGCGCAGATCTAGCTCGGTGGAGTCGATTGAACAAAGAAGGATAGAGACGGCCACAGACACCTCCCAACTACGAGGTTGGGCAATATCTGCGATAAGCACAGGGACGATGGAAGATCTAGCACCTCTTAACTACGAGATTAAGCAATACTAGATATTAAACTTGATGATATTAATCTATCAAGGGGGATGGCGGAAAATAGCAAGGGGGGGGTGAGAACCGGGCTTAAGGAATTGTCCTTCTTAAGCTTTACATATGTTCTACCTATTCTGGGAGTCTGTCTTTCCTTTTATAGGGAAGGAAGGGAACAGCCTCTTACAAAAGACGCATGCATGCCATAAAGTGTACTGATACTTTTGCATGCATGTCGGATTTAAAAGATAAGAAGGTCAAAAGTTCGCTCCCAAGTGTCGGCGTATAAGGCGGGAGGGGCCGAGAATGGTCGGGAGTGGTTGGCCATTTGGATAAGCCGAGGTGGCTCTGTTTAGGGCTCTGCTGATGGGAGACCGGCTCGGAAGGCCTCGCCTTTGTTGGCAAACTTTCTCAAAGGAGGCTTCGCCTAGTGGCCTCGCCTTCCCTTTGAGACTTGCAACGAAGGCTCCGCCTTCGCTTGGAGGCTCCGCAGAAGAATATCCCTTAGCGTCGAACTGGAAGTCTTCTTGTTGTGGACGTGGCCTTTACCAGAGATCGGCTGGGATGACGTCGCCTAAGGGCTTTGCCTTCGCCAGGAAGCTTCTCCAGGAAGTACCGTCCGTATCTTAAAGACTTCTCGTGGACATTGTTGCACGAGGGCTTCGCAAAGGGGAGGGTTATGGAGATGGCTTCGCCTGAAGGATTGGCCATCGCCAGAACTCCCTTGTTGGGGAAGCCTAGCCCTCGCCTCGGGGCTTCGCAGAATGGCTCCGCCTGGGGCTTCGCCGGTGTTACGGATGCCTTAGCATGATGCAGTTCATCCTTCGCCTTGAGACTTCACAGGACGGCTTTGCCAAAGTGGCTTGCCTTCGCCTGGATGTCCTGTTTGCACGAAGCCTCTCCTACGCCTTGAGGCCTCTTTTAGGGTCCTCGCGTGAAGGCATTGCCCTTTCCATGTCCGGGGTTATTCCGGACCATCGGATTAGGCCGCCAGGGCCTCTGAACCCACTCGCCAAGGGTTTGCTCCGAGCTTCACTCACCGCCTCTTTATGCAGGTCATCTTGTTGTTGCTTGGGGATCCCATGATCACATCATTCCCTCCCTCTTAAAAAGATTCGTCCTCGAATCTTAGGGGAAGAAATTTTTCCTACAATTGAAAACAAGCACAACAAACTTTGGAGAGCATTAGAGGTTAGTAAATGAAACTTAACCGGAGACTGGGGGGGTCGCGGTGGCGATGCATATGTATGCATGAGCATGACAACTCCTATATGCATCGTGATCATGAACAGAAGCCTATAAAAATTCATGACATGCTTCCTAGAGTATTGTAGACATTTAACAAGATTTTTATACTCAAGGAAAGCATGCGGTCCAAAGACTTTAGACCTCTGCTCATGGAACTGGGGTGGGGGGTCAAGGAAGCTTTACCTTCGCCAAGCACATGCATATGTGCTTCCCGAGACCAAGAAGAAGAAACTAAGCTAGTCGTAGAAAGAACTTGACTGCAACGCGCAGAGACTAGCATTAGCATAAGCAAGAGGTTGAGAGATGAACAGTCGCTCTCTCTCTCCACCTCAACCATTAACATGGTTTCAGCTCGATTTATTTTAAGATGCTCATGTTTGTTAAGGAAAGGCATGGATGTCTCTCGTGGAACAAAGGGGTCTTTCCTTAACGCATGCATTCTAAGCATGTCAAACATGGCATCTGGGGGGGTCCCGTGTATACATTCGAACAATGGGTGCGGTGTCGAACCAATGTCTGATCCTTCACCCCTGTTCGTAGCATGCAGACTCAAGGAAACCACAGATTCGCACTCGGGCGTATACTCTGTGCTACTGGAAGGAAGAGACAAGTTACCTTCTCCCAAGTTAGGGAGACATAGTCCTGCTTCGCATATCATCTTCTTCTCCTTCAGCAACGGTGTGGCTTCTTCCTCAAGTACGGGTTTAGTTGGGACTCCCGCACGAGCTCGCCTCCTTCCAAAGCGCCTTCGCTTTCTTCAACTCTTGCGCGCCCGCGGCTTCTTCTTCTTTCTGCATACCAAAGAAGAACAACAAGTTTGAGAAGATGAAACGATTAGTTCTTCTTGGTGTATGGTAGAAGGCCAGGGTGAGTCTTTCTTTTCACTCATTTGGCTTTGGAGAGCTCTTTCTTTTCTTCTCTCTTTTCTTTTCTCTCTCGCCCGCTCATATTCTAAGTACTCATCTTTGAGCCTTCTAATCTCTTGGGCGAGAGTCTCTTCTTTTGGATTTTGGTGAGGGTTGGGATTTGTGGTGTAGGTATGGGCTGCGCAAGTATTGGGCGGTGGGGTGCGCGGCCCAACCAAGGGGGTTTGTGGCGATGGGGTCCTCGCCTCCTCTCCCGGAAGGAAGTTGGTTCGCCCGAGGCGAAGACCCGTCGAGTGGAGTATGGTGGCGAGCTGAATGCTGGGTGCGGGGGTGCATGGGGCCCTCGCACGGAGGTAGTATGGAGGGTGGCTCTTCTTGACAGAGTCCATATCGTCGCCACAGCAACCTCTTCAACTCACTCCAAGACTGGATGGGGGCTTCGGCGGACCGTTCTCTGTCGAGAGAACTCTCGGCGATACCATTCCTTGGCCTCTCCTTTTAGGCGTCTTATGGCTTGGCTCAACATTTTTCACCACGAAGTGGAGCACCAAGTGGTACTCCAACTTCTCCATCCAATGCCATAAGTCTTTTCCAAGCTGGTATCGCCCACCGATAGTTCAACCCCATAGAAATATTTATCTCGCCATGGGGTCTCCCGCACATTTAAACAATAAAATTAGTCCGCTCAAACTCCTCACGTGTTTGGGGTTCTCTCCTGCTCGCGAAGGGGTCTGCCCTTTCGCGAGGGGTCACACTCGGCTTTCTTTCTTTCCTCTTGCTTAGCTCTCAGAGCTTGCTCTTTCCAAGGCCAAAACCCGATAATGAATATCACAAGATAACCAATAGCATGCAAAAATCTTTAAGTAAGAAGTACTAGTTACTTGAAGCAAGCTAGGTTAAAATGGAGGGGGGGTTTCGGTAACAGATATATAAGAGGGTTAGAAATGAGGTTTTGGCGCACAAACACTTTTGGCTCAAATTTGAAATCGAAATTAGATCAAGGTCACTGTTCATATGAGTTGTGGAATGAACAGATATGAACATTCATATGAACACCAAGAACAATAAGAACACAGATCCGATTTCTCTTACGCTTTTTACAACCAAGCCTTATACACCACTTCTCTTCACTTTTCAACTACAACCTCACTCTTTTGAGCATATAAATTTTGGCACGTTGCGGTTTTGAATAAAACTGAGATTTTGCGACTTTCGCAAAACCGCAACTGCTTTCTTTTCTTCTTCTTCTTCTTCTTCTCTTTTTTTTTTTTTTTGACTTTTGATTTATGAAGTTGCTAACACAACAACAACTCCTAACACCGAATCAACACAACAGATAAACCGAAACGAAAAGCGGATATGGGAAGGGATACAGAAAAAGCGAACAGAGTATAACACGGTTTGAAAACACAAAGATAAATCTTTCTTCAAGTAGAAAATAAAGGGGTTTAACCTTGAAGAAATCACAACAACTCCAAAGCGATCCGCTCGATACCACTTGATACGATCACGATACGCTTGACGCGAATCCTCGAGATCGTACGGAAGCGCAGATCTAGCTCGGTGGAGTCGATTGAACAAAGAAGGATAGAGACGGCCACAGACACCTCCCAACTACGAGGTTGGGCAATATCTGCGATAAGCCTGGGGAGGATGGAAGATCTAGCACCTCTTAACTACGAGATTAAGCAATACTAGATATTAAACTTGATGATATTAATCTATCAAGGGGGATGGCGGAAAATAGCAAGGGGGGTGAGAACCGGGCTTAAGGAATTGTCCTTCTTAAGCTTTACATATGTTCTACCTATTCCGGGAGTCTGTCTTTCCTTTTATAGGGAAGGAAGGGAACAGCCTCTTACAAAAGACGCATGCATGCCATAAAGTGTACAGTACTTTTGCATGCATGTCCGATTTAAAAGATAAGAAGGTCAAAAGTTCGCTCCCAAGTGTCAGCGTATAAGGCGGGAGGGGCCAGAATGGTCGGGAGTGGTTGGCCGACTGGATAAGCTGAGGTGGCTCTGCTTTAGGGCTCTGCTGATGGGAGACCCGGCTCGGAAGGCCTCGCCTTTGTTGGCAAACTTTCTCAAAGGAGGCTTCGCCTAGTGGCCTCGCCTTCCCCTTTGAGACTTGCAACGAAGGCTCCGCCTTCGCTTGAGGCTCCGAAGAATATCCCTTAGCGTCTGAACTGGAAGTCTTCTTGTTGTGGACGTGGCCTTTACCAGGAGACTGGCTGGGATGACGTCGCCTAAGGGCTTTGCCTTCGCCAGGAAGCTTCGCCAGGAAGTACCGTCCGTATCTTAAAGACTTCTCGTGGACATTGTTGCATGAGGTCTTCGCAAAGGGGAGGGTTATGGAGATGGCTTCGCTGAAGGATTGGCCATCGCGTAACTCCCTTGTTGGGGAAGCCTAGCCTCGCCTCGGGGCTTGCAGAATGGCTCCGCCCGGGGCTTCGCCAGTGTTCTGGATGCCTTAGCATGATGCAGTTCATCCTTCGCCTTGAGACTTCACAGGGACGGCTTTGCCAAAGTGGCTTGCCTTCGCCTGGATGTCTGTTTGCACAGAAGCCTCTCCTACGCCTTGAGGCCTCTTTTAGGGTCCTCGCGTGAAGGCATTGCCCTTTCCATGTCCTGGGGTTATTCCAGACCATCGGATTAGGCCGCCGTGGCCTCTGAACCCACTCGCCAAGGGTTTGCTCCGAGCTTCACTCGACTGCCTCTTCGTCTGGGACGTCTTGTTGTCGCTTGGGGATCCCATGATCACATCAATTGGTGAAGCAAGATTTGAGAACAAATGAAGAACAAATGGCCTTGTATTTTCGGCAACAAGAGTTCTTTACAAATGAGTTCTAAGTTGAAAATGAACTTGCATCCTAGCTAAAATGGTGAGGGAAGGGAGGAGAGAGGTGGCTTGGAGACAAGCCTCCTAAGATTAAGGTGGGTGAGGTGAGGGTTGTGAGAGATGGATGGGAGGGGTTGACTCCCCTTCTTTAATTTCCATAAAACATATATCTCATACTTATGAAATTATATGTTTTATGGAACTTAAAGAATTACATTTGGGCTGAAAATAGGTTGAAAACTACAAATATTGGAAAGTCAACAAAAATGGCTAGGTTTCAAAAAGTGGAGGGAAATGCATTTTCGGAGAGCCAGGCGACCGCCTGATCCAGGGTTTGGGTCGCCTGGATCTCGCCTGGTCGCCTGTCCATCACTGTAGACAGGCCAGGCGACCGCTTGGCTGAAGAATTGGGTCGCCTGGTTCTGTCGCCTGGACCGGGCGACCGCCTGACTTTCAAGTTTGGGTCGCCTGGTTCTGTCGCCTGGTTCTTGGATCTTCATTGTTTTCTGAATATCTTGGGCTCCGGAACTTCGATAAAGGTGATTCAAAAGCCATTTTTCTCCTCTTGAAAAGAGCTTCAATAGGAAGTCCATTGCTCCAGCTTTGGATGATTACAGATCCACATCATTTGGTTTGGTCTTGGCCATGCTCAAATCAATCACTTTCTCCAACACTTAACTTCACAAAATCATCAAAACAACATCATCATCAATTCGGCCCCTTTCCAAAATTCACTGAATAATTCCCAACTTTTTCCAACAACTTAAAATCATGTTAAACATACTTATAACATGCTTTCTACCAACTTTCTTCAACAAAAATCCACCCAAAAATACGTTCAACAATTCGGCCTCACCATGAAAATTCCAACATGTTTTTTCATGATTTCTCAAGAACAAAGTATGTTCATCATACTACCAAAAACAACATACTTGAAAATCAAAAACATCCATGAACAAAATCCGTAAAAATTATCAAGGAGGATCTTCACCTTGATAATACTTGTAGCTTAGCTTAGGATGAGTTGCTGTTGAGACAAATCCACCACCAAAAATCCCTGAAGTTTTCGGCCAAGGAAGAACAAGAAGATGAATGAGTTTTCTTCATGTTTTAATTCCAAGAACATGAAGATTCAATCAAAATAACTCAACCATACCTTGAGTACTACTGATTTAGGAAGCCTAGGAAGTGGTAGGACTAAGCTTGTTGAATATCCACGCTCAAATCTTCAAGAAATAGTTTTTGGCACCAAAAGTGCTGCTGGACCCGTCGGATTGCAACAAGGTTTTGGGGACCTTACCTTCCCCTTTGGCTCTTTCTTCCTTCAGAAACGTTGTAGCCAAGACCGTAATGAAGAGTTTCGCTGAAGACCACAATAGCAGATTCGGACGTCTACTAGGGCAAAAAGGCTGTAGAACAGAGAGGAAAATATTTGGCAGCAAAGGAAGAGAGGTTCTTCTATCTCTTGCTCAATAATGGAGATGAATGATGAATGAGAGAGATAAAAGAGAGTGAATGGTTAGAAAATAATGGGTGAAGTCTGATTAAAATGGATGAGAATGGAAGGGGATAGGTGTGAAAAGAAGGGGTATGGGCTTAAAGGTGAAGAGATAAGAGAGGAATGAGTTTTAAAAGAAAAACTTATCTCATCTTTAATTATAAATAGGTAGAATGTTACACCCACCCCCGACGTTCTGTAATTTTGTTCTGTGAATTTCGGCCGTAAGTTCAAATTCTGTAATTATCGGATCACAAACGGCTTGTGATTAATTAATGGAATTCAGTGTTTGGGAGTTAATTTGGAGTTATTTATAAGTGTTTTACATGTTGGATAACATTGACGGAGTTCCGGAACGTATTGCCGAAAATCGGTTTCGGGGGGAAAAACGGTCACCGAGGAAGAAAGAAATTTGAAAATTACATGTTGGGCTGATTTCTTTTTGAGACGGCGCATTGGAGAAGATATTCTTTGGACAAATTTTACCTATTTCTACTTATATTTTATGATATAAGTTTTCTAACACTCATTCCTCTCTTATCTCTTCTCCTTTAACCCATACCTTCTTTTTTGCCCATCCCCTTCCATTTAATCAGACTTCATCTCTTATTTCTTGACCATTCACTCATTTCTTTACCTCTCACTCATCACTCATCTCCATTATTGAGCAAGAGATAGAAGAACCTCTATTCCTTTGCTGCCATAAATTTTTGTCTCTCTTGCACAACTTTTTCCCTTAGTAAACGTCAGAATCAGCTCTTGAAGTCTTCAAAGAAAATCGTCATCAAGGTCTTGGCTACAACTTTGATGAAGGAAGCAAGAGCCAAAAGTGAAAGGAAGGTCCCCAAAACCTTGGTGTAATCCGACAGTCTGATGTGGACATCAGCCCCATTTTTGAGACAAGGCGCGACCCTTCATCCAGAAGGTCTAAAGGGCCCTTGGCGAAGGCACGGGCGAAGAAGAAGCAGCATTCCAGGCACCGGCGAGGCCCCAAGGCAAGTCCGTGGTCGCTATGTTCTTGGCGCACCCATGCCCCATTGGCGAACCCTTGGCCTTTGGGTGAACTCAAGGCCATTTGCGAAGCCATGGCTCTTTGCGACCCCCATGGTCGTTGGCGAAGACCCCGTGCCTCTTTGCCGAAGCAAGCGAAGCCTGTGTTCGCCAAGCGTAAGAGGCTCCATACGCAAGTCGCGAACCCTTCAACTTGTGCAGAGGCCCTCTTCTTCCCTTTTCCCGCCGAAAGCAATTCATGGGGAAATGGGAGCCGCAGCAGTGTAGCCTACAATGTCGCATCCGCTGCCACCTCTCATTTCGCCTACCATAGATCCAGAAGCTGTCCCCTTGTCAAGACATCTTTTATTAATTCCTTCTTTCTTTCTTTCTCCTTCTATAAAAGGAGGTCAGTAACCTAAGTATTAGGCGTAACTCATTTTGTAAGAACACATATTTGCGGAAGTACGCATATTGTTCTTCGTGGGTCTCAAATCTTGCTCCACCAATCCATTAGTGATCCATTGCAAGAGGATCCAATATAATACCTAGCATTGTTTGATCTCGTAGTCAAAAGGTTCTAGGTCCCATTTTCCTTTCCCAGGCATTTTCAAGGGCATTGCCTCACCTCGTAGTGAGGAGGTTCCCTTGGCCGAACTCTGTTTCCTTTGTGTTCTTCCCCTGTGTCGTTTTCCATTCTTGCTGGAAACCGCCTCCTTCGAGCTAGATCCGAGCTCGTGATCACTTACCCCCTCCGTGATCACATCAGTTGGTATCAGAGCCAAAGCGCTTGTCGGAGGTATCATACCGTATCAGTTGTTTGTTTTCTTCAAGTAAAACCATTGCATTCTTTCTTACACTTGAAGAAAAACGTTTTGTTGTTGAAGAGAAACCGAAAATATTTGTGCGTGGTTCATGTGATTCAAGCAAAGCTCATATTTGGATGTTGTTTATTGAAGTTGAGTAAAGAAAGAAACATTTTCGGATTGGAAGTTGAAAAGAGAAGAAAAGTTGTTGTGGTTGTGATGTGATCACGGTGGGGAAACGTGATCACGAGCTCGGATCTAGCTCGGAGGAGGCGGTTTCCAGCAAGAATGGAAACGAAGAACAGAGGAAGAACACGAAGGAAACAGAGTCGGCCAAGGGAACCTCCTCACTACGAGGTGAGGCAATGCCCTTGAAAATGCCTGGGAAGTGAGATGGGATCTAGCACCTCTTGACTACAAGGTCAAGCAATACTAGATATTATGCTTGGATCCTCTTGCCTGGATCACTAGGGAAATGGAAATGCAAGAGTGGAGAACACAAAGCCGATGACTCCCCGGGAGTGTTTCAGACGAATTGCTTAAATTCAATAATATGTTATAGGTTACAATGGTGACTGCCACTTAGATTATATAGTGAATTGAAATGGAATAAGTAAAAGGAGTATTTCGAATGTGCATGCGTGCAGAAAGTACAAAGTACTTTTGCACGCTTACAGAGTGAAAAGCTTCTAAAAAGGTAAAAAGGTAAGGCTAGCCTAAAAGTGGTTGTTTGTCTATCCGAGTATCGGCGGAGAAAAGACACCATGTGTCAGGTTTGGTCGGTCAACTGGTGAAGCCTGGAGATTACGCGAAAGGCCTTCGCTAGGAGCCTTCGCTAGAATGCCTCCGCCGGGTGCCTTCGCGGAGTTGCCCTTGGTCCCTTCTTCAAGAACGCTTATGCTTAAGACTCCAAGGGGCTTCGCACACTCTGCGTCCAGCGCGATACCGAGTTGGTGAAGTTGTAAGGCCTTCTCCCGAGACTCCTCTCGATCGTCCTGCGCCATGAGCCTCATGAAAGCATTAAGGTTTGCTTGGACTTGTTTCAGCCGGGACCTGGTCATGGGTCCGCCAAGGCCTTGGAACGGACCAGGGGTCGCGCGTGCTTGAGGTTGTGGGTCTTCTGGAACCTGAGGGTCCTTTGGGGCGATGTCCTCATCATACTCTCCTTCTTCAAAAGAATCCGTCATGATTCTTAAAATCTGCTTGTCCTTCAAAGGGAGCTAAATCACAAACGTTAAAAGTCGCATGTACATTATAAGAGCCATCGCAAGGTAAGTCAAGTACATAAGCATTTTCTCCTATTTTTTTAGTGATTTGAAAGGGGCCATCGCCTCTTGGCGCCAGTTTGCTTTTCCTAGCCTGGGGAAATCGATCTTTTCTTAAATGTAACCATACCCAATCCCCGACTTGAAAACTTCTAAATTTTCTGCCCTTATTAACTCTGCTTGCGTAAGACTCATTAATTTTCTCAAGTTGTTTGTGAATCTTAGCATGCAAGTCCTTCATGCGTCGGGCCTTTTCTTTCCCATCTACGTCCACCTGTTCAGTGTAGTCTAATGCGATTAAGTCCAAAGGGGTTAAAGGATTGAAGCCATATACAATCTCAAAAGGACTATGGGATGTAGAGGAATGGTAGGCTCGGTTATACGCAAACTCTACATGAGGCAAGCATTTTTCCCATTCTTTCAGATTTTTCCTAAGGAGGGTGCGCAGGATAGTGGTGAGGGTCCTATTAGTCACTTCGATTTGGCCGTCTGTTTGAGGGTGACTGGATGTGGAGTACATCAGACTGGTGCCTAGCCTAGACCAAAGGGTTCTCCAGAAATGGCTTAGGAATCTCGAGTCTCTATCGCTAACAATGGATCGCGGGAGGACATGATACTTAACGATGTTATTAAAGAACAATTCCGCCACATGAGAGGCATCTTCACTTTTATGACATTGGATGAAATGGGCCATTTTGGAGAACCTATCAACTACCACAAATATAGCATCATGACCATGCGATGACCTAGGTAAACCACTTATAAAGTCCATGCTTATTTCAACCCAAGGAATGAAGGTGTGGGAAGAGGAGTGTACTTCCCTTTCGGTTGGAGAGTCAACTTGGCCTGGTGGCATGTGACACATCCGGCGCAAGCTTTGGTGACATCCTTCTTCATGCCGGGCCGAAGAAGTTCTCCTTAACGGCCTCAAGCGTCTTTTGGACACCGAAGTGTCCCATGAGACCACCTCCATGTGCCTCCTTGATGATCACTTCGCGCATTGACCCCCTGGGGACGCACAACCTTTTCAACTTAAACAGAAAACCATCAAAAACATAGTAGCCTCTTTGGCTTCCTTTAACACAGCTTGGCAAATATTTCACCAAAATCCACGTCATGTTCATACATTCCTTTTAAACCCTCAAAACCAACAATCCTCGTATCGAGAGTCATGAGTAATGCATACCTCCTTGATAGAGCATCAAGAACGACATTGTCTTTCCCTTTTTATACTTAATAACATAGGAGAAAGACTCAATGAACTCTACCCACCTAACATGCCTTTTGCTCAAATTTCCTTGTCCTTGAAGGTACTTCAAAGACAAGTGATCCGTATGGATTACGAATTCTCTAGGCGAAGATAATGGCTCCACGTTTGTAAGGATCTCACAAGAGCGTATAGCTCTTTGTCATACGTGGAGTAATTCAGGTGGCTCCACTCAACTTTTCACTAAAAAGGCGATGGGACGGCCTTCTTGGTGCAAGACAAAGACCGATGCCTATACCACCGGCATCGCACTCTACCTCGAACACTTTGTCGAAGTTTGGCAAAGTGAGTAGAGGAGCATTTGTCGACGAGATTTCAATTCGTTAAAAGATTTCTCTTGCGATCGACCCCATTCAAAGATGACATTCTTCTTAGCCAGTTCATGCAAAGGGGCAGCAATGGAAGAGAAGTCTTTAACAAATCTCCTGTAAAAACTAGCAAGTCCTAGGAAGGACCTGACCTCAGTTAAGGAGTTAGGAGTAGGCCAGTCCCGAATGGCACTGATCTTACTCTCGTCTACCTTGACTCCTTCGCACCCACGACATATCCAAGAAAGTTAACTTCCGGGATGCGAATACACACTTTTCAAATTTGGCATACAGTTTTCTAACCTAAGCGTATCAAGGACTTGCCTCGGATGCTCAACATGCTCCTCATGGTTCTTAGAATAAACTAGTATGTCATCAAAGTATACTACCACAAATCTCCTATGTAATGCCTCAAAACATGATTCATCGACGCATGAAAGTACTTGGTGCGTTAGATAACCCGAAGGGCATAACATTCCACTCATACAAGCCAATCTTGGTTTTGAAAGCAGTTTTCCATTCATCACCTTCCTTCATCCGAATTTGGTGATATCCACTTCTAAGGTCAATTTTTGAAAACACACAAGCACCACTCAATTCGTCTAACATGTCATCAAGTCTAGGTATAGGGTGGCGATACTTTACAGTGATAGAGTTGATGGGGCGACAGTCCATGCACATGCGCCAAGTGCCATCGCTCTTTGGTACGAGTATGACTGGGACCGCGCATGGCGACAAAGCTTTGCGGATGAACCCTTTGTCTAACAACTCCTGAACTTGCGACTGGATCTCTTTGGATTCTTGGGGATTGGTCCGATAGGCGGCCTTGTTGGGTAAAGGTGCCCCGGAAGTAAGTCGATTTGATGCTCGATGCCGCGATATGGAGGACGGTTTCGCGGCTCATCAAATACTTCGCCAAATTACTTAAGGACCTTTTGCACATAGAAAGGAAGAGAAGACACATTGTCAAGTGTTAGCATGCAGTGAGTGGGGATCAGGAGAAAACAGATCCTGTTTCCAAGGAACGCTCTTTTAAAATCCCTCTCTTTGGCTATGGGAGGAAGACACTCTTGTTTTCTCGTGGGCTCTCTCGGGTGTTTCCCATTAATGCACACCCTTTCCGTTCACTCAAGGTTCCTTGAACCTTCTCACCATTTTCTCTCCGCTCTCCGCCTCCCCTTTCTTTTTCCCTCAGACTTACTAGCCAGATGGATTTGATCCTGATGGGCTTGAGTTGGGGTGAGGGGAAGCAGAGTGTATGGTTTACTAAGGTGAGTGAGGGCATATTTGTTGGCTTTGCCATAATGTATGGCCTCCTTGTCATATTGCTGTGGTCTGCCCAAGAGGATGTGGGTCGCCCGCATTCGCACTACATCACAAGTGATGGAATCCTCATACTTGCCGATCTTGATTGGGACTTCGACTTGTTTGACAACCTTTACAAAGGTTCTGGCTGTCGACCCACCGCAGCTGATACGGTTTAGGATGTATGATGGTGGGGAGGCCTAATTCAGCGACCATGTCTTCGCCGGCGCGTTGACACAACTCCCGCTGTCAATAATGAGATCGCACAGTCCCATTCACCAGGGCTCTTGATTGGACATGATTTTCCCGCTGAATACTTTCGGTGCGACTGGGGGAAGTTTGCAGGACCCTGGTGGTAACGAAGATGAGACCCTCCGTAGGGAGCTCGCCCTCTGCTGCTGCACTCTCATGTTGCTCTTGCTCGGGATAGCCCTCTTCTTCCTCTTCTTCGAGGTCTCTATGGAGATAGGCTCTGGCTTGAGCTCTATCGGGAAAGACTCTTCTTTTAATAGGCTTTGGTGGTGGCTCGCGTAATATTCCTGGTCATCACCGTCTGTGATGTCAACACCACGATCTATTCTTGTGGAAGTGGTCGGACGATCGTGTGGGGTAGCCTGTGGCTTCGCTGTTGCAGGGTCGAAAGTGGTATGGGTGACTCCATCTTGAGCCCGCGATGCATGGGCGTCATCGTGGGCTTGCGAGCTTTCCGGTTGCTTCCTCGAGCTACCTCTACTTTCGTTAGTCGCTCATTTGTCATGGCGACTTGAGCTCCCAGTTCGTCCAACCTCTGTAAGATCTTCGTGAGCGTGCTGTGCACGGCTAGCTGGGATGGATGAGGGGGGGATGAGTCTGTTGAAACCATCTGTGACACAATTCTGTTAAAGATATGTAATCAGAAAAGAAGCTCACCACTCCCTGAGTGTTTACTCACTCTCGTGTTTCTCTCAACAACTTTGTCAATTCGGCTGTTCACCGCCGGCTTTTACAAGTTCTCTAAACTTGATACCGTTTTCAACCTTAGATCAAAGATGAACACGCAAGGAAACACAAACAAAACTCTAGTAAAACCGCAACTTGCACTCAAGAGAAAGACTAGTTACTTGAAATCGATTTTGTGGGATATCGGGCTCGGAAGATACTTGGTTGGAAGTTTAGAAAAGGCTTTTGCAGACACAAACACTTCTTGTTTAAGTTTGGAAACTATTTGTCCGATCAATCTTACTGCTTCACTTGTGTTTTGGGAAGAACACGTAAGAACATTCAAGAACTTTTCCAACGCAGAAACTTGCTCAATACATTTCTTTCTTTAAACGTTTTTCTTTACACACTTGTCGCTCAGACAACTCTTTTGGTCTATTTCGAAAATACTTGGCTTACACAAGCACACTTTTAAACAACTTTTTCGGTCTCAATGAGATCATCAACCGACATTCCTTCAAGTGTAAGAAAAGGTAACAAAAGGTTTTGCTTGAAGAAAACTCAACAACTGATACGGTACCTCCAGCAAGCACTTTGGCTCTGATACCACTTGATGTGATCACGGTGGGGGAACGTGATCACGAGCTCGGATCTAGCTCGGAGGAGGCGGTTTCCAGCAAGAATGGAAACGAAGAACAGAGGAAGAACACGAAGGAAACAGAGTCGGCCAAGGGAACCTCCTCACTACGAGGTGAGGCAATGCCCTTGAAAATGCCTGGGAAGTGAGATGGGATCTAGCACCTCTTGACTACAAGGTCAAGCAATACTAGATATTATGCTTGGATCCTCTTGCCTGGATCACTAGGGAAATGGAAATGCAAGAGTGGAGAACACAAAAGCCGATGACTCCCCGGGAGTGTTTCACCAATTGCTTAAATTCAATAATATGTTCTAGGTTACAATGGTGACTGCCACTTAGCTTATATAGTGGAGTGAAATGGAAGAAGTAAAAGGAGTATTTCGAATGTGCATGCGTGCAGAAAGTACAAAGTACTTTTGCACGCTTACAGAGTGAAAAGCTTCTAAAAAGGTAAAAAGGTAAGGCTAGCCTAAAAGTGGTTGTTTGTCTATCCGAGTATCGGCGGAGAAAAGACACCATGTGTCAGGTTTGGTCGGTCAACTGGTGAAGCCTGGAGATTACGCGAAAGGCCTTCGCTAGGAGCCTTCGCTAGAATGCCTCCGCCGGGTGCCTTCGCGGAGTTGCCCTTGGTCCCTTCTTCAAGAACGCTTATGCTTAAGACTCCAAGGGCTTCGCACACTTTGCGTCCAGCCAGCGATACCGAGTTGGTGAAGTTGTAAGGCCTTCTCCCGAGACTCCTCTCGATCGTCCCCGCGCCATGAGCCTCATGAAAGCATTAAGGTTTGCTTGGACTTGTTTCAGCCGGGACCTGGTCATGGGTCCGCCAAGGCCTTTGAACGGATCAGGGGTCGCGTGCGCTTGAGGTTGTGGTTCAACTGGAACCTGAGGGTCCTTTGGGGCGATGTCCTCATCAGGTTGTGCACAAAAAGAACATTTGAAGAAAGAAAAGTTTGAGTGTTCTTGAGTGTTCTTGAGTGTTCATATCAAAACACATCCGAATGCTGATTTGATCCGAAAATATTTGAGGAACTTGAATAAAAGTGATTGTGTGGGTAAAAGAGCCTTCTCTCATACATACCTTACTTCTTTCATCCCACATCTCACTCTAAACTCTCAAAGCTAGTTTCAAGTAACTAGAACTTTGTGCTTTACTTGTTTCGGATATTGCTAAGATTTCATTGGATATTCTTTGCATGTTCGCATTTGATCTTAATCGAGATTGGTGGTAAGTTTTGAGGCTTGAAAGAACCGTTGTGTTCTAAACACGAGAGAGAAGTGGTACCGAGTGTGTCCCCGAACACAAACGAGAGGCCAACCATACACGTGAGGAAATGAGTGGTACCGACATTATTGTCTAAGTGTGTAGGTATACAATGGCGCGAACCCTTAAGTTTCGAGGGATGATGACCTTTTCGGGTTTGAATCATGGGAACACCATCTTGAGGCATTCTTTGCTAAGAGAGGCGTTCACGAACTTGAAAAGCTCGACATAGCGCTCGAGCTGCTAAGAGGCGAAGCCTGGTATTGGTGGTGTGAATACGCCACAAAGCGAAGTGATCGAGGGTTAGAGTTCATACCCTCTTGGGACCGCTTGAAAAGTGTGATGAGGCGGCGGTATGGCACCCAAACCCCTATCGCACACTTGGCCCCAAACCCTACCTACGTAACGAGACCCCACAACACTCATAGCTCATTTCGGCGCCCGACATCCTACCCCACTCGAATACCCGAAAGGACTGCCACTCCTTCAAGAGCCTACTCACCCCCTTCTCCAAGTGCGAGCCTGAATCCTCCTTGTGAACCAATCCCTTTGAGCAATCTCACTCGAGAAATTAGAACAGACTTCGAGGAGTTGGGAAAAGGTTTAAAGGAAATAAGAGATGAAGTCTCACAAATGGAAGGCCTTATGAAAGAATGGTGTGAGAGTGAGAAACAGAGAAAAAGAGAGAAAAGAAAGAAAAGAGCTCTTCCGAGCCAAAAAAATGAAGAGAGTGGAACACCCAAGCTTTCAACCAAGATCAATGAAGGACTAACGCTTAAATCTTCTAATGATTGTTGTTCTTCTTTGAATATGCCAGGAAATGATGACAAAGAAACTTTGGGGTGTTTACAAGAGGAAGAAGACGCCTTGGTGTCGGAGCAGGAGCCTCCCTCCCCTAACTTGGGGAGAGGTAACATACCATTTCCTCCCAGTGATGAAACTTTGCAACTTTGTGACCATGAAATGATTTATGCTAAAACTATCATGTGCATGCCTACTTTAGCTAGGAAGCACTCATACATTTTTTATGTGAATATTGATGGAACCATGGTCATGCGCTGCGCTAAAATGGATGAACCCACCCGAGTCTATATGATGAACATGAATGGGTTATGCATGTCACGAACGATAGGAAAACTTGCTAGGGTAAGGTTCATACATGACCCCGGCACATGTAAAAATAAATTGTTTGGAAAAGAGCATGCCATGAATTCTAGTTTTGGAAATCATGTCGAAATTGCATGCTATCTTGTTAAATTTATTTTCGCCAACAAGAAAGCTTTAGGCATAGGGCACGTGTGTGCTTTCATGGCACAGGAGCAAGAAAGAGCGGATTGTTCATCTTGCCCCAACTTGGTGCTTCCTTGTTTGCTATCCATGAGCTAGGTACCATATGTTCCGAGTATAAAAATGCCCATCACCTAGCCATGTATGTAGCCAGCCGAGGACACCCCACATTGTGCCCCTTTTCCTAAATAGTTGGAATTGTATTGTAAATACATTCAGGTTTTGGTCATTGAACATAATACATATTAGAGTCTTTACAATCCCTTTTTTGATGTGGGCACTTCTACATGCCTCTGGTCCTCTTACCATTAACGCCTCTTCAAGTTTGTTGTGGTGTCTTTAGATTTTTAGTGACTTTTTCCTTATGAATCCGAGGACGGATTCTTCTGAAGAGGGAGGGTATGATGTGGACATCAGCCCCATTTTTGTGACAAGGCGCGACCTTTCTTCCAGAGGGTCTAAAGGACCCTTGGCGAAGGCTCGGATGAGGAAGAAGCCACACTCTGGGCACCGGCGAGGCCCCAAGGCAAGTCCGTGGTCGCAATGTTCTTGGCGCACCCATGCCCCATTGGCAAACCCTTGGCCTTTGGCGAGGCCAAGCCTCAACGGCGAACCCGTGGCTATTGGCGAGCCCACTGACCCTGGCAAACCCATGGTCCTTTTTGGCGAACTCAAGGCCATTTGTGAATCCATGGCTCTTTGCGACCCCATGGTCGTTGGCGAAGACCCCGTGCCTCATTTCCCGAAACAAGCGAAGCCTGTGTGTTCGCCAAGCGTAAGAGGCTTCCATACACAAGTCGCGAACCCTTCAACTTGTGCAGAGGCCCTCTTCTTCTCCTTTTCCCGCCAAATGCAATTCATGGGAATTGGGAGCCGCAAAGCAGTAGCCTACAATGTCACATCAGCCGCCACCTCTCATTTCACCTACCATAGATCCATGAAGTTGTTCCCTTGTCAAGACATTCTTTATTATTTCCTTCTTTCTTTTCCCTTCTATAAAAGGAAGCTGTAACCTAAGTATTAGTTAGAACCCATATATTGAGAGAATTCATATATTGTAAGAACACGGTTTGTTCTTCTTGGGGTCTCAAATCTTGCTCCATCAATCCTTTAGTGATCCATGCAAGAGGATCCAATATAATACCTAGCATTGTCTGATCTAGTAATCAAAAGGTTCTAGGTTCCATTTTCCTTTCCCAGGCAATTTCAAGGGCATTGCCTCACCTCGTAGTGAGGAGGTTCCCTTGGCGGACTCGTTTCCTTTGTGTTCTTCCTCTGAGTTTCCATTCTTGCCTGAAACCGCCTCCTTCGAGCTAGATCCGAGCTCGTGATCACTTACCCTCCGTGATCACATCAAGGTCCAACAACACTTTTGCTTCCTTCAAGCTAGATCCGAGCTCGTGATCGCTCACTCCTCTCACTCGTAATCACATCTCACTGAAGATTGGTATCGCTGTGGAGCGTCCCGTGATCACATCGGTCAAGGGTGGGGCCCACACCCTTGATGTGGACATCACCCCTATTTGTGAGTTAAGAGGCAACCATTCCTCCAGAGGGTCTAAAGGACCCTTGGCGAAGGCATGGACAAAGAAGAAGTGGCATTCTAGGCGTCGGCGAAGCCCCAAAGACAGAATCGTGTTCGCAAGAATCTTGGCGAACCCAGGCCCCATTGGCGAACCCTTGGCCTTTGGCGAAGCCATGGTCATTGGCGAACCCATAGCCCTTGGCGAAGACCCTGCGCAACACTTCCAGACACAAGCGAAGCACAGGTGTTCGCCAAGCAGGGGAGGCCTCCATACGTAAGTCAGGCGAACCCTTCGACTTGAGCAGAGGCCCTCTTTCTCCCTTTTCCCGCCAACTACAATTCCTGGGAAATTGGGAGCCGCTGAAACAGGAAGTCTACACAGCCTATACTGTCACCTCGTCTGCCACCTCTCATTTCGCCTACCATAGAACCAGGAAGCTGGTTCCCTTGTCCAGTCATTCTTTTACTTTCCTTTACCGTTTCTTCTATATAAGGCAGTTTGTAACCATTGTAAAGGCAGAACATATTTATAAGAAATCAGAAATACTCCAAGTGAGGTTTTGGCTTTCTTGTTCTCATTTCTTGCATTCCATCTCCTTAAGTGATCCGTGCAAGAGGATCCAACATAATATCTAGTATTGTTTGAACTTGTATTCAAAAGGTGCTAGATCCCGCTTCCTTCCCTGCATTTTCAAGGGCATTGCCTCACCTCGTAGTGAGGAGGTTCCCTTGGCCGACTCTGTTTCCTTTGTGTTCTTCCTCTGTTTCGTTTCCATTCTTGCTGGAAACCGCCTCCTTCGAGCTAGATCCGAGCTCGTGATCACTTACCCCCACCGTGATCACATCAGTTGGTATCAGAGCCAAAGCGCTTGTCGGAGGTATCATACCGTATCAGTTGTTTGTTTTCTTCAAGTAAAACCATTGCCTTCTTTCTTACACTTGAAGAAAAACGTTTTGTTGTTGAAGAGAAACCGAAAATATTTGTGCGTGGTTCATGTGACTAGAGCAAAGTGCATATTTAAATGCCGAACATTGAAGTTGTGTGAAAAGATAAGTGGTTTCGGATTTGTTGTGGAGAAAGTACCATCTTGTGTTGATTAAGTGCAAAAGAAAAGGTTGTTGAAGAAAAAGAAAATGATGAACAAGTTCATGTGTTCTTGAGTGTTCTTGGTGTTCTTGAGATGTTCATATGAAGTTCATACCAAACTCATATGAATAGTACTTTTGATCCAAAAATATTTTATGAACTTGCACCAAAGGTGTTTGTGCTTATAAAGAGCCTTTTCTATTTCACTCCTAACTTCTTTCAACCCCATCTCGCCTTAAACTCTCAAAAGCTAGTTTCAAGCAACTAGTTATCTTTGTGATTTGCAAGATTCGGTTTTCACTAGATATTATGGCTTGTTCCTACTTGTGTGTTTGCATTTGATCTAAAAGTTGAGTGTGATCAAGTTAAGAGAACTTGTGAAAGCCTTGTGTGGAGAATCAAGAGTGAAACCGTGTGGAGTGCTCACCTAAACACGTGAGGAGAAATGAGTGGCACTAATTTTATTGTCTAAGTGTGTAGGTGTGCCAAATGGAGGAAGAAGACCTGCATTTCATTGGGTTTCATCCCTTGAAAGGGAGGCGCAAACTTGAAGATGACTTATGGCAATGGATCGAGGAATTGGAATACCACTTTTGGTATTACCAATTTCATAAAGAAGAGAGGTTAGACCTTGCCATAAGGTGTCTAAAGGGAGAAGCCAAAAGATGGTGGCGACAAGATTTCGCTCAAAGAGAGCACTACAATGAAGCCTCCATTCGGACTTGGAGCGGATTGAAGAGGTTACTAGTGGAAAGATATGGTTCACCTCGAGAAGAGCCACCCTCTCCGTTCCACTCCCAAACAAGAAGGTCCCCTCTCGGCCTACATCCTCCACCCACATTCGGAGCAATAGTCGGAGGAGACCGAGCCCCACACCTCCACAAACACTATCGACCGAGCCATGTACTCCACCACCCAACACTTGCACAACCCAAACTCCTTACCCAAACCAAAGCCCATACCAAAATTCAAGTGAAGATCTTTCTCAAATGATTGAGAGTCTGAAGAAGGAGTTTGAAGAATATGAGAGAGAGAAAAAGAAAAAGAAAGAGAGAAGAAAGGAGAGGGCTCTCCTTGGCCAAACAAGTGAAAAGAATATTGCACCCGGACCTTCAACCCATCTCCAAGAAGAATTAACCATTTCATCTTCTAAATCTTGTTATTCTTCTTTATTTGTGCACGAGTTTGAAGGAGAGAAGGGCACGGATGCGCCATACCTTGAAGGAGAAGAAAGATTTTCGGCTTTGAAGGAGGACCCTCCCTCCCCTAACTTGGGGAGAGGTAACCTACTCTTTTCTTTTAGTGATGAAGTGAATAGGCATGAATGTGAAACCTTATTCGAAAATGAGCATGCATCTCAACCATTGCTTAATTCTCTCAACCATGATAAGTGTAACATATTCGAATTCCCTCTTGAAAGCATGAAGCATGATGATTCGGTTGACCATGAGCTGTATGTACATGATGCATATCCCATATCACTCACCCCTAGCCATGAATTCTCTTCAATGCATGATCATGAATCCTATTTTTTTGATCATAAGAATGAAAGGCCTAGGCTCACATTTGACCCCGGGATACTAGAAACTGTGTGTAAGGTTGAAGTGAAGAGAAAGGGCGGATTGTCCATCTCAAATCCTTCAAACCATTTTTGTGATTTTCATGTTTACAGCTTTAGTCCACTAACCCTTAATGCCTCTTCAAGTTTATTGTGGTGTCTTAAGATTTGTAGGGACAAATTCTTTATGAATCCGAGGACGGATTCTTCTGAAGAGGGAGGGTATGATGTGGACATCACCCCTATTTGTGAGTTAAGAGGCAACCATTCCTCCAGAGGGTCTAAAGGACCCTTGGCGAAGGCATGGACAAAGAAGAAGTGGCATTCTAGGCGTCGGCGAAGCCCCAAAGACAGAATCGTGTTCGCAAGAATCTTGGCGAACCCAGACCCCATTGGCGAACCCTTGGCCTTTGGCGAAGCCATGGTCATTGGCGAACCCATAGTCCTTGGCGAAGACCCTGCGCAACACTTCCAGACACAAGCGAAGCACAGGTGTTCGCCAAGCAGGGGAGGCCTCCATACGTAAGTCAGGCGAACCCTTCGACTTGAGCAGAGGCCCTCTTTCTCCCTTTTCCCGCCAACTACAATTCCTGGGAAATTGGGAGCCGCTGAAACAGGAAGTCTACACAGCCTATACTGTCACCTCGTCTGCCACCTCTCATTTCGCCTACCATAGAACCAGGAAGCTGGTTCCCTTGTCCAGTCATTCTTTTACTTTCCTTTACCGTTTCTTCTATATAAGGCAGCTTGTAACCATTGTAAAGGCAGAACATATTTATAAGAAATCGAAATACTCCAAGTGAGGTTTTGGCTTTCTTGTTCTCATTTCTTGCATTCCATCTCCTTAAGTGATCCGTGCAAGAGGATCCAACATAATATCTAGTATTGTTTGAACTTGTATTCAAAAGGTGCTAGATCCCGCTTCCTTCCCTGCATTTTCAAGGGCATTGCCTCACCTCGTAGTGAGGAGGTTCCCTTGGCCGACTCTGTTTCCTTTGTGTTCTTCCTCTGTTTCGTTTCCATTCTTGCTGGAAACCGCCTCCTTCGAGCTAGATCCGAGCTCGTGATCACTTACCCCCCCTGTGATCACATCAGCTTTTCGCGCGCGCGATATTCTGTAAAACCACTAACGTGTTTCGGGTGCAGGCTTAGGACTAGTAAGATGTCTTCAAAATTGCAAACACGTATTAACCTTAAACTTGAAGGAAAACGTTTAAGGGACGGGTTTCGGGTCCACAACCCTCTTAAGAGAAATTCCGTATTCACCCACCGCCGATACTTCCAGCTTCCGCAACAAAGACGCTTCTGCCAGCTTCCGGAGGCGGTGGGGTGACAATTTGGTATCAGAGCTTATGGTTAGAGTTAGGAATGGTTAGACTTTCTGACCTAAACTCCGCTTCTAGTTCTGGGGTAATTTAACTAAAAGAGTAGCTAACTTTTACTAAAATTATTCAAGAACTTAAGGTCAGGTTTAGGGTTGGTTAGTTGACACCATAACGTAGCATAATCTGGAAACTCAAATAAAGTGGTTAAAACAGATATCGCGCCAGAATGATCCACGAAGGATGTGGATTATCTGAGTCCTTTCAAAGTAAGCAAGCAAAGGAAATTGCTGCTGAAATTCTAAATTTTATGTTTAGGTTAAATATGCATATCATCTTTACTACAGAGCCATTAGGAAACTATTGTTTGCTAACATGGAGATTAATTGTCTTTTATGTCTGTTTTAGTTGGGAATTTCAGATGTTCAATACGAGGCGCGACAGCGCTACTCGTACGGATATTTCGGATCCCTCTCTCAATAGTAACCCCGAGAGGAGGGAACACCGCCGGGCTCGACAGCCCACACCACGACCTTCACCTCAGTCCCGACCTAGATCTGCTCTACGCCAGGAGCGCGTCAACCTTGTGGAGGTATTGGATCAGATAAGCACCGTTCTGAACGGTGTCTTTGCTCACGGGGATCTGTTGTCTGATCAGGAGAGTGACAGTGACCACTCCCGCACCGACTGGTACACCCTCTGACACTGAGACTACACGTATTGACTCCAGACTATGCAGTCCAACTCCTATTTCTGAGGAGGAGGACCGGTCTGAGTCACGAGGTCGTTCCCGCACTGAGTGTCACCCCACCGCCCGAAATATGCGAAGCGTCGGTTGGAGGTTTCGGCGGCGGGCGAACTCGGAAATTTCTCTTAAAAGGTTGTGGACTCAAACCCTTCCCTTAAAACATTTTTCTTACGCTTTTAAGGTTGTTACGTGTTTGCAGATTTTAAGACGTCTTACTAGTCCTAAACTGCACTCGAGACACGTTAGTGGTTTTTACAGGATATCGCGCGTAAAAATAATGAAGCAGAAAATAAAGATACAAAGCCGAGGAAGTTCCGCCTCTGCGTAGGGTCGGAAACTCCCACAAAATATACAGACCGATAGTATGAATGTACTAAAGTGTCTACATGCACTACTTCTACAGAGCCGAGCCAACAGTGCGGAATTATACCTCGCCACTAGAGGCCGCCGCTAAACATACACAGAGAAGAACGCCGACTTAACAGAAAGATACCAACATAGAAGGGATTTTAACGAGAATTTCCCCAAACACAATTATACCTCAAAATAACGAAGTGCGAACGAGCACCGCGGAAATCTAGTCTCGCTTTGCCCGGATCCTGAAAATATTGTAAGCATGGGGGTGAGTTCTCGAAAGAACCCGTAAGGGGGGGTAGGTACGAAACGGTCAAACCAAAACTTTTAAAACATTTTAGCTTTGCACAAAAGGGTTAGCGTGCAATGTTCTAACAGATAACGCAACCCTAAATATCATGATGTGATATGCAGATGCATGTATACGTAATCCCATCGATCGAGGGCACACCATGGATAGATCTTCTCGCCCCGCCGCATCTCCATGCGCCGTGAGCAGATATCAAGGCACGACCATGGGTAGTTCTTCCTGCCCGGCCGGCATCCCCATGCGTCGTTAACGAAGCGAGAATGGGTCCGTCTTCACCCCCGATAAATGTATCCGATATAGCGTAAGTCCGTAAATAATAACAAAATGGGTCCGTCGCCGACTTCGATATGCATATATTCCAAATAAAAACCCCGCAAACCACTACGTACTCAAGAATTCAGCCCCGGAGTCACCGGGCCCCACCCTCGAACCGAGTACGAGCCCTTAACTAACCTACTACTCATTTAATGCGCATTAAGGAAGTTAAACCCCTTTCCTCAACATATTTCGGATATCTACTGGGGCCTCCTGACGCACAAGCAAGATCCTGCACTGCATTTAATCTGCCAAATCGAGACACGTAAATAGCTTAAGTTTCTTTACTAAAGTTCCAATGTTGGGAATTTATCCTTAATTACAACCTAAGTCCCTCAACTTTTCGTAACTTGCAAAAGTGCCCCAAAACTTACCAAGTGTCCAATTTTATCCGTAACTTGATAGAAACCCTTGTTTCCACAATTCTTAGTGACATCCTTCCATATTTACCAAGTTTACACTTTTACCCAAACTTTTCCATATTTTACACTTTGGTCCTCCAATTTTCATAAAATTGCCAACTTTACCCGGTTTGGTCAACTTGGTCAAAAAGTCAACTTCTATCCATTTTTACCCCAAATTTCGGCCCAAGCCCATACTTTTGGCCCAACTTTCATTTCAACCCAACTCTTTTCTAAACTTCACACTTTAGTTACTTTTCTTTTAATCCTTCATGTTAAACCATTTTTAACATGTTTTAATCAACTTTTCATCACCAAAACACTATTCACAAAGAAACATATTTTTCCTTCCAAGTGTAGGATTTTCGGTTATAACTCCAAATTTCACCCAACTTTAAATCTTAACACTTTCATGTATAATCCTTTATGTACTTCCATTTTCCAACACTTTAACATTTAAATCTTCAACAAAGCTTCATCAAACATACAAGCTCAAATTTTCGGCTAGCCCTCAAACTTTCACCAAAGTGTTCTTTTCACAAAATTTCAAGAACAAAGCATGCTTCAAATTCAACCAACAACAACATGCTTGAATATCACAACCCATCATTAACACAAATCATAAAACTTGTCAAGAGTGATCCTCACCTTGAAGAAGTTCCACCCAAAACTTGATTTAGCTGCTGGAAACTTGACAACACCACCACCAAAGTTTCCTTCAAAGATTTGGCCAAGAACAATCAAGAGTAAGCATAACCTCCATACATGTTCTTCTTTAAACATGATGATTAACCCAAGATAAACTCACATTTACCTTGATTGTCACTGATTTGTGAGGTTAAGAAAGTGGTAGAACCCAGCTTGTTGAACCTCAAAACCCGAAACTTCAAGTTTGAGTTTTTTGCTCAAACATCACAGCAGACCCGTTTTCGTGCATCTCATATTTGGAGGTCTTCCCGACGTTTTTGGACCTTGGCCCCTTCAGCAAAGTTGAAGCCAAGAGGTTAAGGAAGATTTTCTCTAACTACCACAAGATCTGATTCGGCCTCTAAATGGAGCAGAAAACGCTGAGACAGAGGGACGAAAATTCTGGGCAGCAAGAGAAGAGAGAGTTCTCTACTTGTTTTTCTTTTCTAAGTGTGGAGAGATAAAGAAGCTGGAGCAAATGGCTTGTAAAAGGCCTTAAGGGCTGGTTAAAATGGAGGGATAAGGGGAGGGGACAAGAGCTCTTATCTAGGTTGGTATTGGGAAGGCAATGTGTAAGAGTTGTCCTCAGATATTTCTTCCTCCAACCTTATCACTTCAAAAACTAAAAACCACACAAATAAAATAAAATCCTATCCCATACCAGCCAAAAACGTCAGCAAGGTTACTAACCAACAAAATATTTTTCCAAGATTTTACCCAACGGTGACCATTTTGCCCTCCGAAACCAATTTTTCGCAAAATGTCCTAACTCGAAAGTTGTCGTCCAACATGTAAAACACTTATAAATAACACCAAATTCACTTCCAACATTGAATTCCAATAATTATCATATTCCAATATTGTTCCGATAATTTACGGAATACACAACTCCGCCGACATTCACGGAAAATTACAAAACGTCGGGGTGGGTGTAACATGGAGGACACTGGGTCGCACTAGCACTGACACTAGACAGACTACCGATAGGGCTCGGAGGGGGCGATCACTGATCTGTCATCGCCGACCTAGGGATGATTCAAATTCTAATTCTGGGGATACTCGAGGGACCCCGAGGCCGCGTAGGGGGAGTATTTTGGGTTACGATGAGGTCAGGATGATGGAGCGCCTGCAGCGTTTCAACCCGCCCAAGTTTTCGGGCAAGTCAGGGCTAGATGCAGCCGAGAGCTGGCTGTCAGATATCGAGCGTCTCCTGCCGAGATTGGGACTGCCATCCGAGGTGATGGTTTCTCTTGCTACCTTTTATCTGCGTGACACTTCTCCCAGCTTCCGGAGGCAGTGGGGTGACATAGAAAATAGCCAAAATATCTTCTCTTCACTCAAAAAAAGCGACGGCCCAAAAGAAAAGAGCCCAACATGTGATTTTCCAAATCTTTTCCTTCCTCGGTGACCATTTTGCCCTCCGAAACTGATTTTTGGCAAAACATCCCGGAACTCCATAAATGTTATCCAACATATAAAACACTTGTAAATAACTCCAAATTAACTTTCAAACAATGAATTCCAATAATTAATCACAAGCCGTTTGTGATCCGATAATTACAGAATTTAAACTTACGGCCAAAATTCACAGAAAAATTACAGAACGTCGGGGGTGGGTGTAACAATCTCCCCCCTAGACTTTTGGTCCTACCGAGTGGTCTCAACAACCCGTACTCATCCGGATACTTACTCATCAAGTCCTGCTCCGTCTCCCAAGTCGCCTCCCGATTAGAATGATGTGACCACTGAACCTTGATCATCGGAATCGACAAGTTGCAGAGCCTTCGAATATCTCTGGCCAGAAAAGCTATCGGTACCTCTCGGTAGGATAGATCCGGCTCTAGTTCAATCTCCTCCACCGGAATGGTTTGAATGACGTCTAAAACGCACTTCTTGAGCATGCTGACGTGGAAAACATTATGCACAGCTGACATGCTCGGGGGTAAGACCAATCTGTATGCGACCCTGCCTATACGCTCCAGAATCTCGTAAGAACCAATATATCTCGGGGCTAACTTTCGCCGCTTGCCAAAACGAACTGTCCCACGAGTCGGTGCAACTTTCAACCAAACTCTATCTCCCACCTCAAACTCCAGATCTCGTCATCTCTTTTTGACGTATGAGGTGGTCCTGTCGTTTGCACCCTTCATCCGCATCTGAATCAGACGGATCTTCTCCGTCGTCTCCTCTAAAAGCTCAGGACTGATAGTCATCTTATCTGAGGCATATGTCCAACAATGCGGTGTCATGCATCTCCGACCATATAGTGCCTCAAAAGGTGTCATGCCGATAGTAGTCTGATAGCTGTTGTTGTAGGAACTCTACTAAAGGAAAGTACTGATCCCAATGTCCCCCGAAGTTGAAAACACAACTCCTGAGCATATCCTCGACAATCTGAATAGCTCTCTTTGACTGCCGTCTGTCTGAGGATGGTATGCCGTGCTCAAGTGAAGTCGCGTGCCTAGAGCCTTGCGAAAAGCACCGCAGAACCTCGCGGTAAATCGTGGGTCCCTGTCGGATACAATAGAGTCCGATACTGAATGTAATCGCACAATCTCCCGAATATACAACTGGGCAAGCTTCTCCAGCGAGTCTGTCACACGCATCGGTAGAAAGTGTGCGCACTTAGTCAGTAGATCGACTATAACCCAGATAGCATCATGATGTGCTCTGGTTGGAGGTAGATCAGTCAGGAAATCCATCGTAATATTACCCCACTTCCGGACAGGATTAGGTAGAGTATGCAACGTACTAGCTGACTTCTGATGCTCTACCTTGACACGCTGACAAATCGCACATCTCGCCACGTAGGCAACTATATGTCTCCGCATCCCTGGCCACCAGAAGTGAGATCGAAGCTCATTGTACATTTTCTCACCTCCGGGGTGGATGCTCAAACTACTGGAGTGTGTCTCTCCCAGAAGTCGGTCTCAAATTGACGATTCGTCCGGTACTTAGAGGCGACTCCTGAAGTACAACAATCCCTGCTTGTACTCGAAGAATAGTCGCAAGGCTCCTTTGTTCTCACCCGAGATTTTCTTCAACCCTGTGTCTCTGGCCTGTGCCTCTCGGATCTCGGTCAACCAATCAGACTGAATAGTCAAAGTGTTAACCTGAGCTTGCTCCCACTGATGCCATAACAGCATCAGATTTATTCCCTCGGCCTTGTTCCCAGAGTCTCCACCATTGACTATACTCGTGTAATTCCTGCTCAAAGCATCTGCTACTGAGTTGCCCTTGCCGGCAGTGTACTCGACGGTACAGTCGTAATCCTTTATGTACTCGAGCCACAGTCGTTGCCTCATGTTCAGATCCTTCTGCTTAAACAGATACCTCAAGCTCTTGTGGTCGGTGAAAATCTGGAACCTGTTACCGAGTATGTCACGGGTGCGCCCGCGCCCGATTGCGGAGGCGGGGCCGTCCCGCGACGGAGGAAACGGAAGCTACGGCGGACACGGAAGCGGTCCGTCCAACCGAAACCCTTTGGGTGTGGTGGTCCCGTGACCCGACCCACAAAGTCCCGTTCTCAAAGGCCCGATGTCTGAGAACACTTTGCTCACGGAGTATGCAGACAGAGTTATGCGCTTATAACCTTCGGTCGTGTTTCGACCCACAACCTACAATTCCCAAACATGGCAAGCATACAGTATAAACCCTAACTATCCATGGTGAGCCCCGCCCCACTGAAATAGGCGAGCACTCCACCATCACCAAGCATGCAGTTCATGGATAACATCATTCATAAAATCCATAGAATCATACAGATACAGAATGTGTCTTAACACATCAGAATATGATTATACCCCGAGTCCCGCCTCTCACTGTCATGGGTGAGTCCCCGGTCCTACAGAGTATCCAAAACATATATATAGAAACAGAATGTATCTAGGATACATAGCATGATCAGACAGATGACATGCATGCATATACACCTACAGAGTCGACCAAGGAAAACCTTAGAATACCCAAGTGCGGGATCTAGCTGAAACTCAGAGATCAGAAGATCCCCGCAAGTACCGCTGCTGCTGCTAACACACCAACAGAAGAGAGATAAGTTAACTATGAGTTAACCCATATGCTATCCGTTAGCATAAAACCAGAAGTCAGGAAACAAACTATAGATTCAGATCCAGATACCGATACAGATTTCAAACAACAGATTCGGATTCAGACTACAGACTCAGATTCATACTACAGATTCAGATATCAGATTTTGAGCGGCCGCCTCCGTGATCGCCGTGGTCGTGCGGATTAAGCGACCACCTCTGTGATCACCATGGGAGGAGCTTTCTCCTGTCGAGTGAACTGACGCTCCACGGTTCGCAGTGGCGGTGGGTGGATTTCTCCTTCCACTGCCGTTCTGCTGGCTTGCACTCCTTGTTGTAGGTATGGCTTTTGTTCTTAGTGGTTTTCTTCGTGGGACTCCCTGTTCTTCATCGACGTGCACACCAACCCTCCTCGCAACATGCAGCAGTTCCTCAATACAGCAACTAGGTTCATGCACACTGAGGAGGTCACCAGGCTCTATCTCAAGGGCATAACAACTGATGTGAGGGGACAACCCTCGCACATGCCAGATTCCAGGGGCCATAGGCAGCGGAGGCAGCAGCCTCCAAAGGGCAACATGGACCTTCCATACCCTGGAAAAGAGGAGGGAGATCACCAAATGGCCTCGCCCCCTACCCAAAGGGGTTGCGAGGCCAAACAACAAGTACTGCCGCTACCATTGCGACAAGGGCCACGACACTGAAGACTGCGTGGAGCTCAAGTGTATGCTGGTGGAAATGATTGCTCAGGGCAAACTTACGGAGTTCCTGGTCTGCAACTCCTCTCCATGAAGTGGTTCCCCCAACGGACATAAGCGCGAAGGTGACCGGGAGGATCGCGGACGGGACAATAATCGGCAAAACAGGGAACATGGAGGTGTGGACCAGATTCAACCTGCCAGGGGCCACATCAGTGTGATCACTCAATGTGAAGGCGCAGCTGCGAGGCACCGTTATATGCGACAGATCTATCAGCTTGATCCATCGCCGCAATGGGACCTCTATGGCGATCCCCCACTCAGATCCACTGATCATCACAGCCCGCATCGCCGGATGGGACATCGGTTGGATCTACATGGATACAGGGGTTAATGCCAACGTCATTTACAAGCACACACTTGTTGAGGCAAAGGTGCCCCTATCTCAAATTAAGCCGACGAAGGGAGCAACCTTTGGGATCGGAAGGGAAGAGATCCCAACCATGGAGGCCATCACACTCCTGTTTATGATGGTTGGCGCCACCAAGGACAACAGGCAGGTCTGCCATTCCAGATTTGTGGACTTCATCATGTTCGACCTCCCCTCGCCCTACAATGCCATTGTTGGGCACGCCACACAGACTGAATTCCACATTCGCTGTGACGTGTGCACCTTAACACTGGTGTTCCGTAGCTCCGCCGGCGATGCCTACATCTACGTCAACCAGAACGTAGCCAGGGGTAACTATGTCTCTGCGCTCGCTGGCCCCTCTCAGCTGCCTCAATACATGGAGCCAAAGAGGAAAACTAACCAGCTGAGGAGCTTGTGCCAGAGAGCGAGGTAGCCCCTGACCTATCTGGTACTTTTGAAGAGGTCGAGATCTCCCCAAGCAAGAAGTTCGGCATTAGGAAAGACCTCCCAAAAAAGGACAAGGAAGCCCTCATTCACCTCCTCCATGCCAACATGGACGTCTTCGCATGGATCCCAGCTGGCCTCCCAGGCGTAGATCCTTCTATTATCTCCCACAAACTCAATGTACTATGGTACACTACCCAAGCAAACGCGCCCTCGCGTCGCATCAGAATCATACAAGACCTTTGAAGAGGTCTCATCCTGGTGGTCTCCAGTATCGCCTTCGCAAGGTCTCATCCTTGCGGTCTCCAGTCTCGCCTTCGCGAAGTCTCCAGTCTCGACTTCGCGGGGTCTCCAGTCTCGCCTGCGCGGGGTCTTGCCCTCGCGGGCCTCAAGTCTCGCATGGGCGATGTCTCACACTCACCTTTGCGTCTCTTAGGCCTTCGCGGGTCATTCTCGCGGTCTCAGGTCTCTCCTTTGCGATCTCATTCGCCTTCACGGGTCTTACTCCCGCAGCCTCAGCTCGCCTTCGCGAGGACTCTCTTGCCTATACTGGGCTCGCCCAGATAAGGCCCTTATACTCAGGTTCGTGCGGCCCTCACTCCTTACTTGGCTATATTCTATCTGGGCCTTCGCCCCTTGCAGCCTTCGCCGCCGCTTGCTCCACTCGGAAATAGACCACTTGGTCATTTAACATTAATCAGCCAATAAGGAGGCCAGCACGAGCACGAGTGATCTTCACCAGTTTGTACGCCAAACATTCCCTTACAGGTGAATCTTCTAAGGCGATTTGCTGAGATCTTCATCATCACAGCCGCCTTATCTCCAATCATCGACATAGACTTATCTCTCCAAATCTGGCTGACTTGTCGATCTGCCTCACACTGTCCAAGGCTTCAACTGGGGGAGGCTCTTCTCCTGCCATCTCCCTATAAATAGGGGGATGTCCACCTTAAACTAGGTAAGCTACTACACGCCCCCCACTCCTCTCTTGCTACTTCTGAGTATTCTCTCTATCTTTTACAGATTACTCATAACAAGCAAGCTTGGAGCCTCAAGAACATCATCCTCATCAACCACTCAACTGAGAGTCCGGGCCTTCCTTAGGAACGAGACTATCAGTTTGGCGCCGTCTGTGGGAAAGAAAGAAACAAAAAGTTCTTCTCGTTTACCCATATTACAAACCACAAGTAGTAAGCCATGCCAACTACCCGGAGTGCAAGCAGGCACAGTCGTCAGGGACGGAGGAATCCTCCTACGACAAAAACAAACAATGATCCATGATCGGAACCGTCTCCAAGTAACGTTCCCCCACAACGGGGAGAACTCTGTTCACTCAACGGAGGAGAGCTCCTCCCACATGAACTGTAACGTACCTCAGGAGCGTAACACTCCACCACCAAACACTCCACCAACGGGCCTTGATCCGGCCATTACGCAAACAATCACGGATGCGGTTACTCTCAACTTACGCGAAACACTCGCCACCACTTTGAGGGGCGTTCGGATAGCGTTGGGCGCTACGGACTAATCAGCCCGAACGCCCAGCTACTCCTCCTCAACAAGTAAGTAATCCTGACCCTTCTTCGTTGTTACTTATAGCACTTACTAGACGACTGGAAGAAGTGGAAAAAAGGGACGAAAGAGCCAGTGTTCATAATGTTTCCAGAATGGGTCTGGATCACCTCTAGATCCAACCTTTCACCCAACGGGTTTTGGAGACACCTCTTCCAGAACAGTTTCGCCAGCCTAAGCTAGACGCTTACGATGGTCTCTCAGACCCTGATATTCATCTCCAGCGTTACATTTCTGCGATGGCCGTCGCGAGAGCGGACGATAACACGCTCTGTAGAGCCTTCAGCTCCACTCTCACGGGAGCAGCCTCCTAATGGTATACCTCCCTCCGTGATAAACGGTTTAACTCCTTTGAGGAACTCTTGATATGGTCCTTACCCAGCTGATTAGGGTTCATAGGACTTGGGATCTAGCTCAAAGAACCAAGAGAAACCGGCGGAATGGCGATGTGATCCTCCCATCACCTCCGGTCACACTTGGGCGCCGGCAACAAGGAGATTTCGATGGATCCAGGAGGAAATGGCTCTAGCACCTTCACCTACGGTGGAGTGACAACACTAGAGATGATCCTTGAGGCTTGGATCAAGCCCCAAGAGCTGGAGATGTAAGATAGAAGTTGAGAATACTAGCCTTGGCAAGAAGGTGTTCTTGGTTTGCATGAAATGTATTCAAATTCAAAAGTGCGGCTGTAGCAGCCCATATACCCTAAACTATAGCCATCCCAGATCAATCCTAGGGTCTAAACCGTTTGGTAAGTGACCTGGAATGATTAGGGGGGCTAAGCAACATCAAAAGAGGCAAAACAAGTTTGGGAACCCTAACCAGCCCCAATTAGTGACCTAAGTTGAGGTAAAGTCCAAAAATGACATTAAATGAGTCTAAACAAGCTTCCAAGGAGTGACTCAGCCTTGTCCAGAGTGTGTTGGCTGAGGTAGAAGCCCTGATGGAAGCCTGAAAGGTCGGAGAGCCGTTGTAGGAGGAAAGAGGTGGCTGGTACGGTACGCTGACATCACCATTTGGCCTGATTGGGTTGCTGTCTTGCAATGCTCATATCTTGGGCTGTAGGTGTCCTTTGGAGCTGAGACCGGTGCCATTCTCTTCCTCTTTTCTAGGGCTATAGAATGGGATCCTGGATGGCCCCTTTTGGACGTCAAATGAGGGAGATAAGGCAGGTGAAATTTGCTGCTCTGCTGGAGCCCAGCCGATTGTATCTTCTTCAATTATCTCCAAGTCGGCGCCTACATGGAGGGTGCTTAAGCTCCACACCTTGCTGCCCAAGTCTTCTACATTTGACACCATCTTGAGCCCTAAATCTTCAACCTTCCTTGCAGTCATTTGAAGTTCCATTTCTTGCTCATGATTTTCGGCCATAGCACGCATGAATAGTCCTAGGGCTTCCTTCATCTTTTTGGCCTTGGATCTTGTCATTGGTGCTCCTATGTTGTGCAAAGGACTTGAAACCTTCCTTACCTTCAAAAGCATACAAATCAGTGATATTGAAAGTAGCATGCACATTGTATTTATCACTAGGTAAATCAAGTTTGTAAGCATTATCTCCTATTCGTTGGACCACTTTGAAGGGTCCATCACCCCTGGGGGCTAGCTTGTTCTTTCTTTCTTGTGGAAAACGCTCCTTCCTCAAATGAAGCCACACCCACTCCCCGGGCTCAAAAGTGACCATCCTCCTCCCTTGGTTGGCCCTCCTTGCATAGGCTTCATTTGACTTCACTATTTGAGCTTGCACTTGGGCATGGAGCTTCCTCATGGTCTCGGCCTTCTCGGCACCACCTACACTCACAACATCTTTCAAAGGCAAGGCAATCATATCAAGTGGAGCAAGGGGCTGAAACCCATAAACAACCTCAAAAGGACTCATGTGAGTAGAAACATGGAAGGAACTATTGTAGGCAAACTCCACATGAGGCAAACACTTCTCCCACTCTTTTAAATTCTTTTTAAGCAATGTCCTAAGTATGGTGGTGAGTGTTCTATTAGTGACCTCAGTTTGACCATCAGTTTGTGGGTGGTGTGAAGTGGAAAACAACAATTTAGTGCCTAACCTAGACCAAAGGACTCTCCAAAAATGACTCATGAATTTTGTGTCCCTATCACTAACAATGGTCTTTGGCAACCCATGGAACTTCACCACCTCCCTAAAGAACAAGTCGGCTATATGAGATGCATCATCAGTTTTATGGCATGGTATAAAATGAGCCATCTTAGAAAACCTATCCACTACCACAAACACAGAATCATGACCCTTACTAGTCCTAGGCAGTCCGGAGATGAAATCCATACTGATATCAGTCCAAGGTACACTAGGAGTAGGGAGAGGAGTATACAACCCATGTGGTAGCAATCTGGATTTGGCCTTCTTGCAAGTAATGCACCTCTCACAATGCTTCTCCACATCTCTCTTCATGTGAGGCCAAAAGAAGTCCACCTTCAGGGCCTCTAAAGTCTTTTGTACTCCAAAGTGGCCTTTCAACCCGCCACCATGAGCTTCATCAACAAGAAGCTCTCTCATGGACCCCCTTGGGATGCATAACCTGTGACTCTTAAACAGAAAGCCATCAAATATATAAAAGGAGTTGAAGCCATTTGGCACGCAAGATCTGTAGATCTAGCCAAAGTCCTCATCTCCGTCATACAAGTCTCTCAAACACTCAAAGCCAACAATTTTAGAATCCAAGGCAGATAACAATGCATATCTCCTACTCAAAGCATCAGCAACCACATTATCCTTCCCTTTCTTATACTTGATCACATAAGGAAAAGACTCAATGAACTCAACCCATTTTGCATGCCTCCTATTCAAACTACCCTGACCTTGCAAATACTTCAGTGAGAAATGATCAGTATGAATGACAAACTCTTTAGGCAACAAATAGTGGGACCAATTCTCCAAAGACCTAACCAATGCATACAGCTCCTTGTCATATGTAGAGTAGTTGAGGGTGGCACCACTCAACTTTTCACCAAATAGGCCACCGCCGACCCTCTTGCCGCAACACCGCCCTATGCCAATGCCACTAGCGTCGCACTCAATTTCAAACAATTTATCAAAATCAGACAAGGCAAGCAATGGAGCACTACTCAACCTAGACTTTAGCTCATCAAAAGCTTTTTGTTGAGACTCACCCCACACAAATGTCACATTTTTCTTGGTGAGCTCATGCAAAGGAGCTGCCATCGATGAAAATCCTTGACAAACCTCCTATAGAAGCTTGCAAGGCCATGAAAAGATCTAATCTCAAGAACACTAGTAGGTGTGGGCCAATCTGGATAGCCCTCACCTTGGTCTCATCAACTCTAAGTCCATCTCTACTCACAACATATCCAAGGAAATTCACTTCTGGGACACAAAACACACACTTCTCAAGTTTGGCAAACAGACATTCATTTCTAAGTGTGTGTAGGACTTTCCTAAGGTGCACAAAGATGATCATCGTGTGTGGTACTATAAACAAGTATATCATCAAAATACACTACCACAAACCTACCAATGAAATCTCTCAAAACATGGTTCATGAGTCTCATAAAAGTGCTGGGGCCATTTGATAAGCCAAAAGGCATCACATTCCACTCATAAAGCCCCAGCTTGGTTTTGAAAGCAGTTTTCCACTCATCTCCCTCTTTCATTCTGATCTGATGATATCCAGATCTCAAATCAATTTTGGAAAAACAACAAGCACCAGACAATTCATCCAACATGTCATCAAGGCGAGGGATAGGAAATCTATACATTACAGTGATTTTGTTGATGGGCCTGCAGTCCATGCACATCCTCCAGGTGCCATCACTCTTGGGCACCAACAACACTGGCACTGCACCTGGGCTCATGCTCTCCTTGATGTATCCCTTGGATAATAGCTCATCAATTTGTGCTTGTATCTCCTTGGTCTCTTGGGGTTGCATCTATATGCAGCTCGGTTGGGCAAAGGGGCACCGGGCACCGGATCAATTTGGTGCTCAATGCCTCGGTATGGTGGCAACCCCTTGGGCTCTCCAAAGACATCATCATACTCCTGCAAGATAGAAGACACACAAGAAGGAAGAGAAGAAGTGTGGTCAGCAGTTAGCAAACAGTGAGAGGGTATGAAGAGGAGGCAAGGCTTTCGGTTGAGAAGGGCTCTCTTAATGTCTCTCTCTTTGGCTAGTGGTGGGTATCCCTCTTGTCTTCCCTCAACCTCTCTTTTCCCACTCGGTTCACTCTCCCTCTTGTCTTCTCTCAAAGGTCAAGGACCTTTCTTACCATCTTCTCTCAATCTCTCCCCACTTGACTTACCATCTTTTCTCTCTTCCTCACTTTGTAGTTGAAGTTGATCTTGTAAAGCTTGCAAAGGTGTCAATGGTAAAAGGGTGAACTTCCTTTCACCATGCAACAAGCTATACTTGTTCTCCCTTCCAAAGTGGGTGGCCTCTCAGTCAAATTGCCAAGGTCTACCGAGCAAGAGGTGGGTGGCCTTCATTTGCACCACGTCACATGTCACCACATCCTCATACTTCCCAATCTTGAATGGAATTGTAACTCTTTGCTTCACTCTCACATTGGCATGTTCATCCATCCATTGCAAATTGTATGGTTGTGGGTGCTTGAAGGGTTTCAACCTTAACTTGTCCACCAAGTCTTGGCTAGCCACATTGGTGCAACTACCTCCATCAATGATCACACTACAAATCTTGCCTTGCACCAATGCCCTAGTTTGGAACAAATTCTCCCTTTGGTCTCGATCGGTCACTTGGAGCTTGGAATGTAGAACCCTCCTAGTCACCAACAAATGGCCCTCAATTGGCCTTTCTCCCTCACTTTCTTCATCCTCATCAATGACCTCAACCTTCCCCTCATCATTGTCTTCCTCACTTGAAAAGTCCCCATCCGGCCGAGCCACAATAACCCTCTTGTTTGGGCAATCATAGGCATAGTGGCCTTTCCCAAGGCATTTGAAGCATACAATCTCCCTTGAAGGTCGCCTTGGTTGGTTTGGGTTGGGGTTTGGGTTGTTTTGGGGTCTCGGGTTAGGTCTTGGAGGTGGGTCTTGGTTTCTTGGTTGTTGTGGTCTTGTAGTTGGGTTAGGTCTAGGCCAAGGGTTTCGGGTTGTAGTACTTTGGTGGGTAGGGTTGGTGTAGTGTGGTGCAAGCTTCTTCATTTGCCTATCCAACTTGATGGCCTTGTGTAGGAGGTCATTAAATCCCTATACTCATGCAAGTCCAATGTCCTAGCCAACTCGGGTTTCAATCCATACAAAAATCTAGCCATTTTGGCCTCTTCCCCTTCTCTCACATTGGCTCTCATAAGTGCTCCCTCCAAGTCCTTGTGATAGTCTTCCACCGACCGTGAGCCTTGTGTCAAATGTTGGAGCCTTTGACAACATTCCCTATCATAATAGGGTGGCACAAATCTCTCCCTCATGATTTCCTTCAAGTGCTCCCAAGATTCAATCGGGCGGAGCATTGCTCTTCTTCTCTCCATATTCACTTGGTCCCACCAAGTGAGGGCATATCCACTAAACTCGATCACCGCCAATCTAAGCCTCAAATGGTCTGAATGTTGTAGGCAATCGAACACCATGTCGGCCTTCTTTACCCACTCCAAATATTCCTCCGGTCACTCTTGCCATAGAAAGGAGGCACTTGTAGTTTCACATGGTTCATGGCTTGCCGATCAAGCAACTCCTCCCTTCTTCTAGGTTCTCGCTCCCTAGCCCTTGGTTCATCTCCAAACCCATCATGTGCTGGCCACACCAATCTCCTAGGTTGCCTCATCCTTGAAGGGGCATAGTAGGATCCATCAAGGAACTCACCGCCTAGGTCTCGGCCACTAGGGGTCCCATGCATCATCTCACCCTCCTCATCTTCATATATAGTCTCAATGGGCTTGTAATGAGGTGTATTTTGCTGGGGTTTGTGGGTGGTAAAAGGGTGTGGGGAGTCTTGGTAAGGTGGGTTGGATCTTGGGGTTGGGAAATTCGGGTAGGTATGGGATCCAAGGGTGGAGTGGTAGTTTGGGAGTTAGGTGTGCTATGGGGTCTTGTTGGGTGTTGGTTTAGAGACTCGGTGGCTTCTTCTCTCCATTCTGATTTCTTTCCCAAGGCTTTAACCTCCCTTTCCAGCCCGATCATTCTCTCCTCACTAGCATCAACCTTGGAGGACAGCCCTTGAATCATCTTGGCAAGTGTCTCAAAGTTGATTTCACGGACTTGTCTCCATGATTGAGTAACCTGTTTCACAAGCAACACACACACACAAAATGGACCTTACTGACTTCTTTTCAAATGTAAATCACTCGTGTTTACTCAGGGATTGAAGGTGAGTAGGTAATCTCGGCCTATTTTCAAGCTCACTCACAACCTATCTCAACCAAAGACTAGGTAGACTCAAATTCACCTTAACCCTCTCAAAGTCCTTGGGTGGTGATGAACTTGACCCGCCACTCAAAGCCACCCTTAGTGCCAAGTTTGAAAACCAATAAGTGAAGGCACTAGTTACTGAAAATGGGTTAGGCTAGGTGGTTGGGGGCTGAACGAAAAAAAACCGGTAGGTAATTCGAAAAAGGTTTTGAACAAAAGCTGGATATTCAAACTTTCAAGGTGCCGAAAATGGTACCACCTTGTTCTGGAATTTTGAACACATTTCAATTCTTCTCCAGCTGAGATTTTTCAGTATGTACTCCTTTAATATGTCAAGAAAGTATCCTCAAAAGGATAGGGGCAGATTCACACAGAATCACCACGAAACTTCAATTTTCTTCCGGGTCTCCAATGACACGCCCGGCTGGTCCAGTTCGAAAGAGATAACTTTTTGAAGAACTTGCGATTCGATTTTGCAAAAACTTTCTTCTACAAACTTGTAGAACACAGATTTTCCTAGCTGGACGAAGTGGCCAGATTTACCAGAAAGCTCAGAACCAGTACAGAATCGCGACGAAATAAAGGGCAGAAACACTGCCTGCTATAACGATTGAAATCAAAAGGGTTTTGGGTCTAGCAAGCTATTTACCTCTAGTTCAATGAGCAACACGGCTCTGATACCAAATGATATGGTCCTTACCCAGCTGATTAGGGTTCATAGGACTTGGGATCTAGCTCAAAGAACCAAGAGAAACCGGCGGAATGGCGATGTGATCCTCCTCACCTCCGGTCACACTTGGGCGCCGGCAACAAGGAGATTTCGATGGATCCAGGAGGAAATGGCTCTAGCACCTTCACCTACGGTGGAGTGACAACACTAGAGATGATCCTTGAGGCTTGGATCAAGCCCCAAGAGCTGGAGATGTAAGATAGAAGTTGAGAATACTAGCCTTGGCAAGAAGGTGTTCTTGGTTTGCATGAAATGTATTCGAAATTCAAAAGTGCGGCTGTAGCAGCCCATATACCCTAAACCCTAGCCATCCCAGATCAATCCTAGGGTCTAAACCGTTTGGTAAGTGACCTGGAATGATTAGGGGGGCTAAGCAACATCAAAAGAGGCAAAACAAGTTTGGGAACCCTAACCAGCCCCAATTAGTGACCTAAGTTGAGGTAAAGTCCAAAAATGACATTAAATGAGTCTAAACAAGCTTCCAAGGAGTGACTTAGCCTTGTCCAGAGTGTGTTGGCTGAGGTAGAAGCCCTGATGGAAGCCTGAAAGGTCGGAGAGCCGTTGTAGGAGGGAAGAGGTGGCTGGTACGGTACGCTGACATCACCATTTGGCCTGATTAGGTTGCTGTCTTGCAATGCTCATATCTTGGGCTGTAGGTGTCCTTTGGAGCTGAGACCGGTGCCATTCTCTTCCTCTTTTCCAGGGCTACAGAATGGAATCCTGAATGGCCCCTTTTGGACGTCAAATGAGGGAGATAAGGCAGGTGGAAGTTGCTGCCCTGCTGGAGCCCAGCCGATTGTATCTTCTTCAATTATCTCCAAGTCGGCGCCTACATGGAGGGTGCTTAAGCTCCACACCTTGCTGCCCAAGTCTTCTACATTTGACACCATCTTGAGCCCTAAATCTTCAACCTTCCTTGCAGTCATTTGAAGTTCCATTTCTTGCTCATGATTTTCGGCCATAGCACGCATGAATAGTCCTAGGGCTTCCTTCATCTTTTTGGCCTTGGATCTTGTCATTGGTGCTCCTATGTTGTGCAAAGGACTTGAAACCTTCCTTGATTGCTCCTGGTCTTTGATGCCCTCATCATCTCTCCCACAACTTCTCCAACCACTTCGTGGTATCTAAACCTCCCCCAAAACGGCGGGCACCTCCTCAAAATACGGCAAAAGAAAGATGAGCCTCTCAGGGAGTATATCCAGCGTTTCCAGGTTGAATCCATTCAAGTCCCTAATCTGGGGGAGGAAGCCCGCCTCCAATATGGAACAGTTCTTGAGCACTGCCTCACGATTTATGAATACGGAAGAGGTCACTCGACCACTCGCCAGGGCCGCCACGACGGATGCAAAGGGACAACCCTCACGACTGGACTCCAGGTCCCAGAGACAGTACCCTACGCCACCCAACAGACAGGGGCGTATTTTACTCTTCCCCCACTAAGGGAATCTCGCACCAACATACTCCATGCCCTGGAGCAGAAGAGGGAGGTTCCCAAGTGGCCCCGCCCCCTCTCCCAGGAGGTCGTCAGGTCTAGCACCAAGTATTGTCGCTACCATCGCGACAAGGGACATGACACTGAGGACTGTTTTGAGCTTAAACGCATGATTGGGGAAATGCTTGCTCAAGGCAAACTCAGGGAGTTCTTACTCCACGATGATGGGGATCGCAGGCGAGAAAATAACCAGGAGGACCGCCGTCAGGGGGACCGAAGACGGGGTCGCTCCCAGCAAAACCCAGATCGAGAAGATCTGGTCAAAATTCCCCCACCAAGGGGGCACATCAGCGTAATCACACAATGTGAAGGCGCATCGGCGAGACGCCGTCATATGAGATAGATCTACCAGGTCAATCACTCTTCTACTCACTTACTGCATCGTCGCGACGGCACCTCGGTGGCGGTACCGCACGCGGACCCTTTGGTCATCACTGCCCGCATCGCAGGATGGGATATTGACAGAGTCTACATGGACACGGGGGCGAATGCCAACGTCATCTACAAACACACTTTGGTTGAGGCCAAGGTGCCTTTGTCACAAATTCAACCTGCCAAGGGGGCTACCTTTGGAGTAGGACGGGATGAAATCCCAACTTTGGGGTCAATCACACTCCCCTATATGATGATGGGGACCACCAAGGAAAAGAAGCAAGTGTGCCACTCCAGCTTTGTGGACTTTATCGTCCTAGATCTCCCTACACCTTACAACGCCATCATAGGGCGCCATACTCATAATGAGTTTCACGTCCCGCTGTGATGTGCGGGCTCGACTTTGGTTTTCCACACTGCGGCGGGGATGCCTATATCTTCACAACCAAAATGTGGCCGGGGGCAATTATGTCTCTGCCTGGCGGGACCTCCCCGCTCCCAAGCGATCTGAGCCTAAAAGAAAGGCGCCAATGGAAGAAGGCTGGGCCCGCGGCGAAGTCACTCCCGACTTGTCCGGGGCCTTTGAGGAGGTTGAAATCTCCCGGCAAGAAATTCCAGTGGGAAAAGACATTGAAGAAAAAGACCAAGCACTCATCCATCTCCTCCAGTCCAATGGAGATGTCTTCGCATGGGCTCCTGAGGACTTACCAGGTGTGGATCCTGCTATCATTTCTCACAAGTTAAGTGTACTCCCCGGCTTTAGCCCGGTTAGACAAAAAACAAGGGGCATGGCCCCTGACCGTAAGGACTTTGTACGCACGGAAGTGCAGAAATTGCTTAAGGCAAATATAATCAAGGAAGTTCACTACTCTGAGTGGGTTGCTAATATTGTCCTCGCCGACAAAGAGGGCGGTCAGTGGCGACTTTCCGTGGACTACAAGGGGGTAAATAGGGCATGCCCAAGGGATCCCTATCCAATGCCTTCTATCGATCAACTGGTTGACTCAACCGTTCATCACTCTGTCTTCTCCTGCCTCGACGCATACAGCGGGTACCATCAAGTTTTTATGTACCCAGAGGACGCGGTAAAAACCGCCTTCACTACCGGCGAGGCCGTCTACCATTATATCAGAATGCCCTTCGGCTTAAAAATGCAGGGCTACTTTCCAAAGGCTTGTAAATCAGGTCTTCGCCGCCGATCGGCCAAATCTTGAAGCTTATGTCGATGACATTGTGGTCAAAAGCAAAGCCACCTCAACACACCTCGCAGACTTAGAGGAAACATTTGCCAACTTCCGTAAGTATAATATGCGGTTGAACCCAAAGAAGTGTATCTTTGGCGTTGGCGAAGGCAAGTTTCTGGGTTTCCAGATTTCCAAAGGAGGGATTCATGCGAATCCTAAAAAGATTGAAGCCATCACCACTTTGTGCACCCCTAGGGGGCTCAAAGACGTTCAACAACTGTCAGTATCGATGTTTGCCTTGTGACGGTTTTTCTCCAAACTCAGCGATCGCTGCAGTACTTGCTTCACTCAAATCCGACAGAAAAAAGCTTGCAAGTGGACAGAAGAATGCCAGAGGCATACGATTCAATCAAGCAACACTTACAAGAGTTGCCGCACTCAAGTGCCCTAAACCAGCGACGACACTGGTCCTCTACCTTGCCACCTCCGATAGGAGCGTCGCCTCTGTCCTTATCAAAGAAGAGGCTGCCAACCAAGGGCCAGTCTACTACACCAGTCCCCCCCTCCAGGATACGAAAAAAAGGTATCCTCCTCTCCAAAAAGCTATCTTATCTCTTGTATATGCAGCAAGAAAGCTCAAGCCCTACTTCCAAGGGCACACGATCATAGTCCGAACGGACTTACCAATCCAAGATATTCTAAGGTGGCCCGAACACTCAAGGGCCATGCCTCGCCGACTTCATTGCGGAATTTTCGGGTGTCGACGTCATCCCGGCCCCTAAGCAGGGTCCCGCACCACAACTCATTCCCCCAGAGTGGGACATGTTCGTGGATGGCTCATCCAAGCTTGGATCCCCCGCGGGGGGCGTATATCTCCGCTGACCTCTAGGTATGGAAGTATCTCTTCGCGTCTCTTTCCAATTCCAAGTAACTAATAATGTTGCAGAATATGAGGCCCTCATCGCGGGGCTCAAAGTCGCCATAAGGGCAGGCATTCGCCGCCTTCATGTCCACAGCGACTCGCAACTGGTGATTCACCAGGTCCAGGGGTGCGCTGAATGCAAAGACGCTACCCTGACCAAATACCTCAAATTGGTGAACGCCTTGCGGACCAACTTTGAGGAAGTTATTTTTCTCCACATTCCTCGTTCTGAGAACACCACAGCAGACATGCTATCCAAGGGAAAGACTCCCTCCACCATGGCCACCCTGGCCAGCCCTTCCATTTCGGAGGCTATTGATATTGCCTCACTGGCAACACAGGACCCGGTCGTAGACTGGAGAGACCCTATTATTACTGAGCTGAAAGCCAGTACCACGGACCCCCAAGCCCGCACAAGGGCCATCCGTTTTGTTCTCATTGATGACCAATTATGGCATCGCGGATTCGCAGCACCCCTCCAACGATGCCTCAGCACCCTTGAGGGACGCTCTGTCCTAGATACTCTCCACCAAGGCAATTGTGGCGCACACATTGCTGCGGAGGCGCTTGCCCACAAGGCCCTTCGTCAAGGGTACTACTGGCCTACCTTGAAAAAGGACGCCGCTGCACTGGTCAAAACATGCCACCAGTGCCAGATCAATTCTCGCATCCAATGATCGCCATCTACGAAATCTCCAAAGATCGACAAACCCGGTGCCCTTTGCCCTGTGGGGCCTTGACCTCATTGGTCCGATGCCGACCGCTCTAGGTCAGTACCGCTTCTGTGTGGTTGCAGTTGATTATTTTTCTAAATGGGTCGAAGTAGAACCCCTGGTCTCCATCACTTCCGCCAAGATCATCAAATTCCTATGGAAAAATCTTATCTGCCAGTACGGCAGTCCTCGTGCTATTATTACAGATAATGGCACTCAATTTGCCGATCACGGCGTCCAACAGTGGGCCCAGGACAATAATGTCCGCATGCTTTTCGCCCTAGTGGCGCACCCCCAGTCTAATGGGCAGGTCGAGGTCACCAACCGCACCCTCAAGGAGGGCCTCAAGAAGCGCCTTGAGGGGGCCAAAGGCCGTTGGGTAGATGAACTCCCAAGTGTCCCGTGGGACTATCACATCACAACGCGAACCCCAACGGGCGAAACGCCTTTCTCCCTGGTATATGGCGCAGATGCGCTCCTGCCTATTGAGGCGGACCTCCCTACGATCCGCATGATCAACTTTACCAGCAAGGCCAATGCTCAAGGGCTTCGTGCCAAGCTTGACTTAATCGAGGAATTACGCGAGGGCGCTCGCCTTCGCATCTCTGCCCTCAAACAGAGGCTCCGTCGTCACCACAATGCCAGGGTTAAGCCCAAGGCACTACAACAAGGGGGCCTTGCCCTGCTTAAATCGGCCCTCACCGCTCGCGACCCCAAGCAGGGTGTCTTGCGACCTAACTGGGACGGACCCTATATTGTTCATAAATAGGTCCGCCCAGGAGTCTATGAACTACAGGACCATGATGGTCGTCCTCTTCCCCGCAATTTTCATGCGGATGACTTACGTCCATATTACGTGTAAGTCCTCAGTCTTACGTCTTCAATTCAATAAAATGCATATGCATTTCTCCCTTTTTTGCAGCATCATATGGCATTACAAAATGCCCTCCCAATCGCCCTCTGCACACAACCAGTCAGACGGGCCACTTGCCAAAATCGCGGCATCAGACCTTGTCAGGTCTCACTTATGCACCCACACAAAGGGAAGCCCCCTGCGGAAGGGTAACCCCCTTTTGGCTCCTTCAGGGTGGTCTATGTGTAAGTCGCCCTCGCTCGCCACAGCAGACCTTCCGCACTTCTCCACACAGGTAGTTGCGGGTCTCATCCCCAACTGACCTTCAACTCGCCCCGCCCCAAGGGTAACCCCCTTGCGCTGCGGAAGGGTAACCCCCTTTTGGCTCCTTCAGGGAGGTCTATGTGTAACTCGCCCTCGCGCGCCACAGCAGACCTTCCGCACTTCTCCACACAGGTAGTTGCGGGTCTCATCCCCAACTGACCTTCAACTCGCCCCGCCCCAAGGGTAACCCCCTTGCGCTGCGGAAGGGTAACCCCTTTTGGCTCCTTCGGGAGGTCTATGTGTAAGACGCCTCCCGCGCCACGAGACCTTCCGCTCGGACTCCTCCGATTCCTCCACACAACTACGGGTCTCACTCCCCAGAGCTCTACTTGGCTCTCCACTTATCTCAAACAAGTACTCCACTGCCTTCGCCATCGCGCGACTTCAGGCTCAAGGTAAACTGAGTTTTCCTCTTTATCATATAAATGATGAGCGTTCTGCAGGTATCGTTTACTTGGTACATCAGACACTACCCAAGGGCTTACTCCCTGGAAAATTGCCCATGGTCTTCAAGGGCACCTCCTCTGCAAGCCCTAAAAGGGCCCTTCACTTGTCTCAACAAGGGATCTTCATCTCAGCTTGTCTCAACAAGTGAACCCACAAATTATCTGGAAAGATATACGTGGCTCTGCCGTTGCAGATTATAAGTGCCTCGTCACTATAAACTCAAACCGAGTCTCCAGCTTCTGGACAGAGTGATCCTGTGGCTTCGCATTGCGAGCCCCAGAAGACTTCTCTCCACGAACAGGACTTAGCCTATGGTTGTTAACCTAGCTAACGTGCCTACACTACTGTCACGAAACAAAAGCGAGGCTACAAGACAATGAAGGTAAAATGAAATTTTACTTCATCTACTATTTTCAAAAATATGCATGAATGCAGGTGTTCCTTATACAAAAAAGAGGGGGGGTATCCACATGTTGGAACCTCCACCCTAATCCAAAAGGGCATACCAGGCTTCGCCCATCTTCTTTCCTTGCTCTCTCCAGTCGAGCAGAGCCTCCACTGTTGGACTGCTAGTATTAGCAGCATCCAGAATCCCAAGACTCAGCTCTGGGAACGCCTTCTACACTTGGAAGCGGCATCGCAGCCAGCCCTCCTCGTAGGCTTGCGCCCCCGCTTCGCCTAGAGCTTGGATCTCGCCAAGCTTCTCCATCAGTCGAGGCATCCGCTCAGAGATGGGCACTTTGATGAAGGAAGAGGACTCAGGATCCTCATTTGCAAAGGGAGGGAGGCCCAGAGCCTTCTCCATCTCCCGCACCGAGGCCATTGCCTTCTCCAGTCGATGGCGACCTCCGGGCGTGCCTTCATGGCAGCCTCAGCAGCACGCCTGCCCTCCTCCACCTTCTTCTCTGCCAACTGGGCCTGGGCAATACCCTGGCGCCTCGCCTCCTCAGCTGCAGCCTCTGCCTGCTCAACTTGGGCCTTCGCCACTTCAAGGGCAGCTTTGTTTTCTGCCTCCAAAGAAAGGAGGGACTCCTTCAAGACAGCATTTTCAAGCTGCTTGGCTTCCAACGTTGCTGCTTGCTGAAGGAAGCGTTGCTTCAAAACATCAAGTAGGCAGGCCTGCTCCCACCGGTACCGCATACTGAGCACCCGCTCCTTGTTGCCATAATCGCACCAACTCTCCAGTTGGGCCACACACTTGGCATGTTCCTCTTGGAGCTCCTTCTCCCTTCCTTTGGAGGCTTCCAGCTCCCTCCTGAGAGGCAATCTCTGTTATCTGGGCGTCATCCCGTTTGTTGGCATACTTCAGGAAGTCATGCCATTGCTCCATAGCAAGATATCCTTTGACGGCCGCCGCACCACAGTTCTATTTAAACAAAGGCAGAAAGAGGCCAAGCTGAACTTACACATAGAGACCAGAAGTTGTCTTACCTGCAGACTTTGTTGAGCTGCCTCCCTCATGAACTCAGCAGGGGAGTCCAAACTCCGCTCTGTCACCTCCCTGTCATAAGGGGTGCGCAGCCCCTCCAGGCAGGATAGGAGGGTTTGCTCCCCTCCCCTTAGCAATGAGCTGGTGTTCCTGAGGAGGAACACCGGATCCCAGGCATCGCTCAGGAGCCTCCCTTGCTCCCTGTACACCCTAGCCCTGGTCTCGTGCCTCTTGACCCTCGTGGTGTCTCGGCTCCTCGACCACTTGGGGACCGACTTGGCGAACTCGCCTTCGCTCCAAGAAATGGGACCAGACCCCACTCTCCTCAAGGATCTCGGTCCTGGTCCCCATATCTGCAGGGACCTCGGTCATGGTCCCTTGGTCCACTGGGACCTCGCAAGGGCCAAGCTCTTGCCCAGAAGGGCCCGCGCCTACAAAAGTTGCAAGTATCAGCAGCTGAGGAAACTGAAGTGCAAAACTCAAAACAAGGAAAGCATGCTATCAAGTCAAAAGACTTACCAGCAGAAGGACGCCCCCATCCACTGACCTCCAGCTGGCTGCTGGAGGGCTGGGTTATCTCCCAACCACTCGTCCTCGCAGAGGACCGTGCTACCAGACCCCCCTCCTCTGGGGCCTCATCATCATAGGAAGAGGAAATCTTCTCAATCCTCAGGATCCTCTTCCCCTTTGTTGCAGGGGCCTTCTCCCTCGAAGGAGTCACTTCAGAGGTCCCCTCTCCAGAAGGGGTTGCTGCAGGGGCCTCCTCCCTTGCAATGGGGGCTTCCACCTCCTCCTCCACAGGAGTAACCATTGCCTCCTGTTGGCAAGAATCGCCAATGGCCTTGGTAGCCTGGCTGCCCCTCCTCCTCATGGAGATCAGGATATTACCTGCTGACATCTTGCCCTTGGGAGGGGGCACCTTTCCTCTGGTGAGGATCTCTGCCACGACCACATGCCCGGGCAAGTCTTCACCTTGGATTGGGGAAGGGCTCGTAAAGAGCCCAGACACAAAGGCTTCAGCAGCAGCCTCCTCAGAAGAGATAGGCTGCAACACTGAGATGGGCACAGCCTCTATGGGAGCAGCGTTATGCACTGCGCTCCCTCGAGCCCTCTGCAGAGTGATGTGATCACAGGAGGGGGGAGTGATCACGAGCTCGGATCTAGCTCGGAGGAGGCGGTTTCCAGCAAGAATGGAAACGAAGAACAGAGGAAGAACACGAAGGAAACAGAGTCGGCCAAGGGAACCTCCTCACTACGAGGTGAGGCAATGCCCTTGAAAATGCCTGGGAAGTGAGATGGGATCTAGCACCTCTTGACTACAAGGTCAAGCAATACTAGATATTATGCTTGGATCCTCTTGCCTGGATCACTAGGGAAATGGAAATGCAAGAGTGGAGAACACAAAAGCCGATGACTCCCCGGGAGTGTTTCAGCCGAATTGCTTAAATTCAATAATATGTTCTAGGTTACAATGGTGACTGCCACTTAGCTTATATAGTGAAGTGAAATGGAAGAAGTAAAAGGAGTATTTCGAATGTGCATGCGTGCAGAAAGTACAAAGTACTTTTGCACGCTTACAGAGTGAAAAGCTTCTAAAAAGGTAAAAAGGTAAGGCTAGCCTAAAAGTGGTTGTTTGTCTTTCCAAGTATCGGCGGAGAAAAGACACCTTGTGTCAGGTTTGGTCGGTCAACTGGTGAAGCCTGGAGAATACTCGAAAGGCCTTCGATAGGAGCCTTCGCTAGAATGCCTCCGCCGGCCGCCTTCGCGGAGTTGCCCTTGACTGAGGCCTTCTCCTTCGCCAAGTGTTCGCGAGCTTAAGACGGGGCTGCTCCCTTCTTCAAGAACGCTTATGCTTAAGACTCCAAGGGGCTTCGCACACTCTTCGCCCAGCGCGATACCGAGTTGGCGAAGTTGTAAGGCCTTCTCCCGAGACTCCTCTCGATCGTCCTGCGCCATGAGCCTCATGAAAGCATTAAGGTTCGCTTGGACTTGTTTCAGCCGGGACCTGGTCATGGGTCCGCCAAGGCCTTGGAACGGACTGTGGTCGCGCGCGCTTGAGGTTGTGGGTCTTCCGAACCCGAGGGTCCTTTGGGGCGATGTCCTCATCATACTCTCCTTCTTCAAAAGAATCCGTCCGCGGATTCTTAAAATCTGCTTGTCCTTCAAAGGGAGCTAAATCACAAACGTTAAAAGTTGCATGTACATTATAAGAGCCATCGCAAGGTAAGTCAAGTACATAAGCATTTTCTCCTATTTTTTAGTGATTTGAAAGGGACCATCGCCTCTTGGCGCCAGTTTGCTTTTCCTAGCCTGGGGAAATCGATCTTTTCTTAAATGTAACCATACCCAATCCCCGACTTGAAAACTCCTAAATTTTCTGCCCTTATTAACTCTGCTTGCGTAAGACTCATTAATTTTCTCAAGTTGTTTGTGAATCTTATCATGCAAGTCCTTCATGCGTCGGGCTTTTTCTTTCCCATCTACGTCCAATTGCTCAGTGTAGTCTAATGCGATTAAGTCCAAAGGGGTTAAAGGATTGAAGCCATATACAATCTCAAAAGGACTATGGGATGTAGAGGAATGGTAGGCTCGGTTATACGCAAACTCTACATGAGGCAAGCATTTTTCCCATTCTTTCAGATTTTTCCTAAGGAGGGTGCGCAGGATGGTGGTGAGAGTCCTATTAGTCACTTCGGTTTGGCCGTCTGTTTGAGGGTGACTGGATGTGGAGTACATCAGACTGGTGCCTAGCCTAGACCAAAGGGTTCGCCAGAAATGGCTTAGGAATCTCGAATCTCTATCGCTAACAATGGATCGCGGGAGGCCATGGTGTTTAACGATGTTATTAAAGAACAATTCCGCCACATGGGATGCATCTTCAGTTTTATGACATGGGATGAAATGGGCCATTTTGGAGAACCTATCAACTACTACAAATATAGCATCATGACCATGCGATGTCCTAGGTAAACCACTTATAAAGTCCATGCTTATTTCAACCCAAGGAATAGAAGGTGTAGGAAGAGGGGTGTACTTCCCTTTCGGTTGGAGAGTCAACTTGGCTTGGTGGCATGTGACACATCCGGCGCAAGCTTTGGTGACGCCCTTCTTCATGCCGGGCCGAAGAAGTTCTCCTTAACGGCCTCAAGCGTCTTTTGGACACCGAAGTGTCCCATGAGACCACCTCCATGTGCCTCCTTGATGATCACTTCGCGCATTGACCCTCCGGGAACGCACAACCTTTTCAACTTAAACAGAAAACCATCAAACACATAGTAGCCTCTTTGGCTTCCTTTAACACAGTTGGCAAATATTTCACCAAAATCCACGTCATGTTCATACATTCCTTTTAAACCTTCAAAGCCAACAATCCTCGTATCGAGAGTCATGAGTAATGCATATCTCCTGGATAGAGCATCAAAGAACGACATTGTCTTTGCCTTTTTATACTTAATAACATAGGAGAAAGACTCAATGAACTCTACCCACCTAACATGCCTTTTGCTCAAATTTCCTTGTCCTTGAAGGTACTTCAAGGACAAGTGATCCGTATGGATTACGAATTCTCTAGGCAGAAGATAATGGCTCCACGTTTGTAAGGATCTCACAAGAGCGTATAGCTCTTTGTCATACGTGGAGTAATTCAGGGTGGCTCCACTCAACTTTTCACTAAAAAAGGCGATGGGACGGCCTCCTTGATGCAAGACCGCGCCGATGCCTATGCCACTGGCATCGCACTCTACCTCGAACACTTTGTCGAAGTTTGGCAAAGTGAGTAGAGGGGCATTTGTCAGACGAGATTTCAATTCGTGAAAAGATTTTTCTTGCGACTGAAACAATTCAAAGATGACATTCTTCTTAGCCAGTTCGTGCAAATGGGCAGCTATGGAAGAGAAGTCTTTAACAAATCTTCAGAAAACTAGCAAGTCCTAAGAAGGACTCGACCTCGCTTAAGGAGTTAGGATTAGGCCAGTCCAGAATAGCACTGATCTTACTCTAGTCTACCTTGACTCCCTTCGCACCCACTACATATACAATAAAGTTAAATTCCTGGGATGAGAAAACACACTTTTCAAATTTGGCATACAGTTGTTCTATCTTAAGCGTATCAAGGACTTGCCTCGATGCTCAACATGCTCCTCATGGTTCTTAGAATAAACTAGTATGTCATCAAAGTATACTACCACAAATCTCCCAATGAAATGCCTCAAAACATGATTCATTAGACGCATGAAAGTACTTGGTGCGTTAGATAACCCGAAGGGCATAACATTCCACTCATACAAACCAATCTTGGTTTTGAAAGCAGTTTTCCATTCATCACCTTCCTTCATCCGAATTTGGTGATAACCACTTCTAAGGTCAATTTTTGAAAACACACAAGCACCACTCAATTCGTCTAACATGTCATCAAGTCTAGGTATAGGGTGGCGATACTTTACAGTGATAGAGTTGATGGGGCGACAGTCCATGCACATGCGCCAAGTGCCATCGCTCTTGGTACGAGTATGACTGGGACCGCGCATGGCGACAAAGCCGCGGATGAACCCTTTGTCTAACAACTCCTGAACTTGCGACTGGATCTCTTTGGATTCTTGGGGATTGGTCCGGTAGGCGGCCTTGTTGGGTAAAGGTGCCCCCGGAAGCAAGTCGATTTGGTGCTCGATGCCGCGATAGGGAGGAAGGGATCGCGGCTCATCGAATACCTCGTCGTACTCTTTCGTGACTTCCCGCACAAAAAAAGGGAGAGAAGATACATGGTCAAGGGTTAACATGCAATGAGTGGGGATTAGGAAGAAACAAATCTTGTTTCCAAGAAATGCCCTTTTAAAATCCCTTTCTTTAGCCAGGGGAGGGAGGCTCTCTTGTTTTCTCGTGGGCTCTCTCAAGGTGTTTCCCACTAACGCACACCCTTTCCGTTCACTCAAGGTTCCTTGAATCTTCTCACCATTTTCTCTCCGCTCTCTGCCCTCTCCCTTTCTTTTTCTCTCAGACTTACTAGCTAGATGGGTTTGATCCTGATGGGCTTGAGTTGGGGTGAGGGGAAGCAGGGTGTATGGTTTACTGAGATGAGTGAGGGCATATTTGTTGGCTTTGCCATAATGTATGGCCTCCTTGTCATATTGCCAGGGTCTGCCCAAAAGGATGTGGGTAGCCTGCATTCGCACCACATCACAAGTGATGGAATCCTCATACTTGCCGATCTTGATTGGGACTTCGACTTGTTTGACAACCTTTACAAAGGTTCTGCTGCCGACCCACCGCAGCTTGATACGGCTTAGGATGTATGATGGTGGGGAGGCCTAATTCAGCGACCATGTCTCGCCGGCAGCGTTGACACAACTCCCGCTGTCAATAATGAGATCGCACAGAGTCCCATTCACCATGGCTCTTGATTGGAATAGATTTTCCCGCTGAATACTTTCGGTGACACTTGGGAACTTTGCAGACCCTCTTGGTAACTAATATGAGACCGTCCATAGGTAGCTCTCCCTCTTCGATTCACTCTCATATTGCTCTTGCTCGGGAAGGCCCTCTCCTTCCTCTTCACTAGACAGCTTCCCATTGGGCCGCATTACCATGGCTCTTCGGTTGGGGCAATCCTCGCATAGTGTCCCTTGCCCAGACACTTAAAGCATTCGATGCTCCTTGACTGCCGAGGGCCTTCATTAGTGATGGTGTTGGGTTTCGGCTGAGGTTGCGAGGAGGGTCTTGTGTTGGGGTAATTTTGGCGAGGGGGTGGCATCGCCGCAGAAGATGCGTATGGTTTTGGCGGGAGCGGTTTGGTGAAGGGGGGGGTCTTGCTGCTTGGGGTTCTGCTGGGAGTAGGAGCAGGGTATTAAGAGTTCACCTTCTGTAGTTGTTTCTCCACCCGAATGGCCTTATGCACCAGATCTTGGTAATCCCGGTAATCTCATAGTTCAACTGTCTTGGCGACGCCCTCCCGTAGGCCATATAAGAATCTGGCCAACTTAGCCTCTTCGCCCTCCTTGACGTTGGCCCTCATCGTGGCCCTCTCAAGGTCCTTCTCGGTATTCCTCGACACCGCGATGACCCCGGGTAAGGCGCCGCAGCCTCCGAGCACAATCTCGGTCATAGTAGCCGGGTACGAATCGATTCTTCATGGTCCTTTTAAGATCCTCCCACGTGGTGATAGGACGACATCGGATCCTCGGCTCTTTCGTGATGCTCTTGCTCCCACCAGTGAGAGCATATTCATGAAATTCAATAACCACAAGTTTCGTGGCTATAGCGTCGGTGTATCCCATCATATCAATGATCCGCTCCGTCCTAGCCACCCATGTAAAGTACTCTTCCGGATCACCGGACCCGTAGAAGGGTGGTATTTGAAGCTTGATGTTGGCGAGGGCTTGTTGGTCCCGGCTTGCGCCCGCCTCCTGTGTCTCGTTGAAACCTCGGTGAACTCGGCCTCGCTCCGCTTCTTCCTCTTCTTCGAGGTCTCGTGGAGATAGGCTCGCTTGAGCTCTATCGGGAAAGACTCTTCTTTTAATAGGCTTTGGTGGTGGCTCCGCGTAATATTCCTGGTCATCAATGTCAAGTATGTCAACACCACGATCTATTCTTGTGGAAGTGGTCGGACGACTGTGAGGGGTGGCCTGTGGCTTCGTTGATGCTGGGTCGAATGTGGTATTGGTGACTCCATCTTGAGCCCGCGATGCATAGGCGTCATCATGGGCTTGCGAGTTTTCCGGTTGCTTTCCTTGAGCTACCTCTACTTTCGTTAGTCGCTCATTTGTCATGGCGACTTGAGCTCCCGCTTCATCCAACCTCCGTAAGATCTTCGTGAGCGTGCCGTGCACGGTTAGCCGGGATGGATGAGGGGGATGAGTCTGTTGAAACCATCTGTGACACAGTACTGTTAAAGATATGTAATCAGAAAAGAATCTCACCACTCCCTGAGTGTTTACTCTCACTCTCGTGTTTCTCTCAACAACTTTGTCACTTCGGCTGTTCACCGACGGCTTTTACAAGTTCTCTAAACTTGATACCGTTTTCAACCTTAGATCAAAGATGAACACGCAAGAAAACACAAACAAAACTCTAGTAAAACCGCAACTTGCAACTCAAGAAAATGACTAGTTACTTGAAACCGGTTTTGTGGGATATCGGGCTCGGAAGATACTTGGTTGGAAGTTTAGAAAAGGCTTTTGCAGTCACAAACACTTCTTGTTTAAGTTCGGAAACTATTTGTCCGATCAATCTTACTGCTCACTTGTGTTTTGGGAAGAACACGTAAGAACATTCAAGAACTTTTCCGTAACGCAAAACTTGCTCAATATATTTCTTTCTTTAAACGTTTTTCTTTACACACTTGTCGCTCAGGACAACTCTTTTGGCTTATCTCGAAAATACTTGGCTTAAACAAGCACACTTTTAAACAACTTTTTCGGTCTCAATGAGATCATCAACCGACATTCCTTCAAGTGTAAGAAAAGGTAACAAAAGGTTTTGCTTGAAGAAAACTCAACAACTGATACGGTACCTCCAGCAAGCACTTTGGCTCTGATACCACTTGATGTGATCACAGGAGGGGGGAGTGATCACGAGCTCGGATCTAGCTCGGAGGAGGCGGTTTCCAGCAAGAATGGAAACGAAGAACAGAGGAAGAACACGAAGGAAACAGAGTCGGCCAAGGGAACCTCCTCACTACGAGGTGAGGCAATGCCCTTGAAAATGCCTGGGAAGTGAGATGGGATCTAGCACCTCTTGACTACAAGGTCAAGCAATACTAGATATTATGCTTGGATCCTCTTGCCTCGGATCACTAGGGAAATGGAAATGCAAGAGTGGAGAACACAAAAGCCGATGACTCCCGGGAGTGTTTCACCAATTGCTTAAATTCAATAATATGTTCTAGGTTACAATGGTGACTGCCACTTAGCTTATATAGTGAAGTGAAATGGAAGAAGTAAAAGGAGTATTTCGAATGTGCATGCGTGCAGAAAGTACAAAGTACTTTTGCACGCTTACAGAGTGAAAAGCTTCTAAAAAGGTAAAAAGGTAAGGCTAGCCTAAAAGTGGTTGTTTGTCTTTCCAAGTATCGGCGGAGAAAAGACACCTTGTGTCAGGTTTGGTCGGTCAACTGGTGAAGCCTGGAGATTACGCGAAAGGCCTTCGCTAGGAGCCTTCGCTAGAATGCCTCCGCCGGGTGCCTTCGCGGAGTTGCCCTTGGCTGAGGCCTTCTCCTTCGCCAAGTGTTCGCGCGCTTAAGACTGGGCTGCTCCCTTCTTCAAGAACGCTTATGCTTAAGACTCCAAGGGGCTTCGCACACTCTTCGTCCAGCGCGATACCGAGTTGGCGAAGTTGTAAGGCCTTCTCCCGAGACTCCTCTCGATCGTCCTGCGCCAAGAGCCTCATGAAAGCATTAAGGTTCGCTTGGACTTGTTTCAGCCGGGACCTGGTCATGGGTCCGCCCAGGCCTTGGAACGGACCAGGGGTCGCGCGCGCTTGAGGTTGTGGGTCTTATGGAACCTTAGGATACGTTGGGGCGATGTCCTCATCAGCGCACCTCGTGGTCTAGCACGAAGCCCGTGCTGATCCCAGCCCACCTCAGAGTAGTCTCGTCCAGTTGTACAGAAGAAAAGGGGAAGAACTCATCGCAAGTGCTCCTTGAGAGAACGTCGTCCAACCACCCCAAAAGTTGGATGTACGCCCGCCACCACACTCCCTCATGAGTTAGTTCGGGCCTCCGTGCGATGCTGTGCACGGTAGCCTGCGTCCTCGCGCAGGAAAGACCCATGAGTTGTCGCGGGAAGAAGAATGACCCATGCCGGTTGTGGTAGGATTTGGGCGAGGCGGTGAAAGAAATGGAGTGGTTACCTCCGACGTTTATGGGAGTGACGTGAAAAATGCACTCCCACTCTCAACTCCAACCGATAGAAACGGTTGAAGACGTCGACATAGGGCTTCACGCCAGCCATATGGCAGGCAACAATGAACCCTGCTATGGTTAGAAAGGTGTTGGGCGCCAACTGCGTTGGTGGCATCCCCCAATCGGCGCACAAATCTTGCACCAATTGCGGAAAGGGAAACCGCAACCCCGCCGCAAGCTGCGCCGTGTACAAACACAGCACCCGGTTCTCCATGATCTCTTTGGTCTCAGGCCAACCCTTCGCCCGGCAGACGCCTGAGCGAGACGTGTATGCAGGCACTGCCTCCACGGGCCAAAAGGCCTCCACCATATCTTGGTGGATCTTGTCAAACTTCACCGTGGCCTTCTCCACGGTGGGAATCACTGGGCGCACAGCTTCTTTGGATTCCATCTCTGCAAAAAGGGGAGCAACGGATGTATAAATCGAAGCAGCCTAGCAAAGGCATTTCATCAAGCACTCAGGGTGCCGGAAAACTTGAAACACTCAGGGTGCCGGAAAACGAAATCTTACCTGATTCGTTACCAGTGAGTAAGGCGGATAAAGCAGTCGGCAAACGAACAAGTGACCGGCGGAATCTCAAACAAAGAATGGGGGACAACCGCAAGAAAACTCTCAACTACCGATGAACGGTTCAAAAACGCAAGAATGCGAAATCAGCTGCTCAGTGCGAAAGCAAGGAAATACGGAAATGAAGATGAAAAGCTTCAATCTTCTCGGATACACTTTTATAAGCCCGCCAAAATGAAAGCGCTTTTAAGCGTAATTGGCTCCTGAGGCGCCACGTGCCAACATCCAGCGGTTAGTAAACCCCTCACCTTATGTGTAGAAGTGAAGAAACGCTTTTTAAAAGCGAAATCGGCTCCTGAGGCGCCACGTGTCGCACCCCACAACGGTTAGTAAACCTCCCATCTTCCATTATCTCTCCTGCTTTAAATGCTGAGAAGACCCTTCACTGCCTTTGCACCCAAACGGCTCGCAAAAGGCCTGAGCGCCTTCGCCGTTTCCAAAGACTTGGAATATAAACAGAGTACAGGACCCTGCCCATACTCTGCTCTCAGGAGGGGGCATCTTGGTACACTACCCAAGCAAATAACCCCTCAAAAAAACTTACAAGGATCATGATGGATCCAACACGAACTATTATATCACGGTCACCCCGGCGGGTTGCGGCCGGGTGACCGGGCTCGGTTTTGGCGCGCGGTCACGTTTTTCGGCGTTCAGGCGGCTCCCGAGCCCTATCCGAGTATCATTTTGGCGAACCCTTCCGTATTTGAGGTCGTGTGGGTCCCCCGGACGTTTCCGCCGAAAATATTTTTCTGGCGCCGGGGGGTTGTCGGGGTCGCCTCGGGACGTCTGGCGGGCTCGGTAGCGCTCTCGAGATCTAAGTGTGAGAAGCCGTTTGTAGTTTTGGAGTCGTGTAAACGTCCCGGTGGTGGTTGTGGAGTTTAATATTTGGGGCGGGACGTTCGGTTACGGGCGACTCCAGGGGCTCGGGACGGGAATCCCGGGGCTCGGGATGGAAATTTTCTGACGGCTTTTGGGTAAGTTGTGTTATAATTTAAGATGGAATTTATGGGTATTTTTGAGGAATTTTTGGTGTGATGGGATTTTGGTTCTGTTGGACACGCTCGCACGTCGGGTTTTGGTTCGGGTTCAGCGAGCTCGGTAGGACACTCTGGAGTGGTAAATGAACTTTTGAAAAATGTTCTGTGAATGTTATATTATTCTGAGGGTTGTGTCCAAGTTTTGTTAATTTTGGAATTCGGTAATTATTTTTGGGCCAAAAATATTGGAACTTTCGGAAAAATTGGGAGTTAATTGAATTTTGGTTGCAAAATAAATAAAATGGGTATGGGCAGCATTTGGATTTTTCGGCAGCATTTGGGATGAGATAGGGACACATGTCCTTCTCTCATTTAAGAAGATATAGTATGGGAAAAAGAAGAAGAAATTATATAAGGCCTTTTATGTTATAAATGTGATATTATTTTCATTTCTTCTTCTTCTTCCTCCTTGCATCCGCCACCATGGGAGCTCCTCTCAAGCTTTGAAGTTCTTCTCCTTTGCTGAAATCATCATGAGCTTAGCTTCAATCTTGGGTAAGTTTCCTTCCTAAGCTCTCTTTTCTTCTTGGAATCAAGTTTGGATGGATAAAGAGATGGTTTTGAAAATTATGGATTTGTTCTTAGCTACTAGCTAGGATGATTCTCTTCCTCCCATCTTTTAGTATGTTGTTCTTGGGTAGTAGGAGAGTGTTAATCAAGTGTTAGATTTTGGAGAAACTCCTTGGATGGAAAAGCCCCATTTTGGCCGAATTTCTTGGAAATTCTATGTTGATGTGTGTTTGTCTCCTTGATTCATGCTTCAAGTATGTTAATCCTAGCATGATTCTAAGCTTATGTATGGATTCAATTTGATGGAAAACAAGTTGGGTTGGAAACCCCCTTTATGGCCGAATTTGTTGGTTGATTTTCAATGATGGATTTTGTTGTTTTGGATGCAATTGGATAGCATTCTTGGTTTAGAAGTGAAATTGGTGGTTAGATTGATTAATTGGAAGCTTGAATGGATTGAATTGGAAGTTGGATAAAAAGTTGGTTAAGAACCGAATTTTGGAATGATTCTTTATCTAGGTTGGAGTTTGGTTTTGGTTGAATTGGATGTTAATTTGGTGTTGGGGTTGATTTTAGGAGTGGTTTGAAGTTTAAAACGTTGAATTCGGATAAGAAATGGAAAAGTTACAATTAAGCGGGATTATCGGAAAATGGCGGGCAATGAAGGGTTTAAGGTTGGATTTGATCAGTTCGCTTGTTGTATGATGGTTGTCAATGTGTAATCTTGCTTTGTCTAGGTTGGTTCTGAATTCTGACATTTCTGTGGAAATCTGGAATTTTACGGAAATTCTGCCGGATTTTCGGTTTTGGGGTCGGGGGTGTAGTTTGGTAGTGTGGTTGGTAAGGTTGCTAATTCAGCTTGAATTGACAGATTCTGAGGTTCGGAAGTTAGAAAAAGAGAGGTTTTCGGGTTTCGGGTCGTGGTTTGGAAATCGTCCAGAATCGGTCAAATACTGGAATTGTGAGGTAAGGGTTTGGTTACGCTATTTTTGGTAAGATAGGTGTATGTTTAGTTTCATTTTACATTACTGCAAGTATTTCGGTATTATATGCCTAGAGCATATTCGTAGTCTGTAGGTGTATGTATTGTAGCACTTCATTTTGCGGGTATTTGGAAATTTACGCTTTAAGGTACGTTACGTGATTTGTAGGTGTATGCCTTGTAGCATACCAGGTGTATGCTGTACTTTGTGCATTAACCCTACGTTTGTAGGTGTATGCCTTGTGGCATACTTTGTCTGCATTAACCCTACGGCGGTTGTGGGTTCGCTACCCAGTGGTGCACCATGCTTCCGTAATAGCTTCGGCTTGACTCCCTTAGAGGAGGCTGTCGTTACGATTGGTTATAAGGGTTTATGGCGATTTAGTATCGCACATCCTTCGGTATTCTGATCTGTTTTTATTACATGCACGATGTTACGTATTACATTGCATATATTACGTATATTGCTATCTTTACATTTTGCGAGGGTTACATATGCTTATCTTACCCCAAATCCCTTACGGGGTCCTTTTAGGACTCACCCTTTTTGGGTTACTTTTTGGATTTCAGGTAGACTTGGTAAACAACCAGCGGAGTTGGTTTCCGTGAGGCTTCTGCCTTGGTTGGGTTGAGCGGCAGTACCTTACGGGCTGGGATTTTGTCTACTTGGTCTGAATCCCGCGAGGTATTTTGACGTTTAGGCCTAGGGTCGGCTCTGTAGTTGCATGTGCATATTTTACGGATGATTGCGATGATCGTATAAGTATGTATATATTACATTACATTGCATGTTACGGCGCTTGGCGCTTGCTAGATACCCTAGGTTACGTGAACTCTGTATATATCTATGTTTGGTGCGTAAGCACTCGTCCCACGGAGGCGGGGCTTACTCTGTTGCTAATGCATGAATTGCATGTTTTGATTTTATTTTAGTGATATGTATGGAACTTTAGTTGATTTGCTTACATTTTCATATCGCTCTTTGGGTCCGATACGCGCGGCGGGTCTCTATGGACCTGCCATCATGTATGTTTCCGGCTTCCGCTTCCGGCATCCCGGCGCCCCCGCCTCCGCAACCGGGCTCGGGTGGCGTGCGGTGACAAGTTGGTATCAGAGCAGGTAAGTGACCATATTGGTCGTCAGTGGTGACTTGTAGTGACAACTATTGCTTTACATTTTATTTTAGAATGGTTTGAGTACGGAGATTGGCCACCTCCTTACTTGAACCACTTCAAAATAAAATTGTGGAACAAAGTTGATCCTTCAAGTTATCCCGATAGTTGCAGATTTGAACTCGGGATTTACGGATTACGGTAAAAGTATTACGAGTAAGGGGTTGTGGAAAAGTTTCGTACGTAAAATTGTGTGTTAGGAAAAGATTTGGTGAAATAAGAATGAATTGCTTCTGTGATTCTGTGAAAGGCATGATTTTATCATTTTGCGAAATAACATCTGTGTCAAGTACTGCATTGCACTACAGAGCCTTAGAAAACTGCTGCTAGCTTCTGTAGAGATTAGGAGTGACCGATGTTTGTCTGGACTCTGTTTGGTCTGAAATTTTTGAGATATGGTTAACACGCGTAGATAGCGTGATTTGGTACCGAGGCGGGGACTGGGATCCCACACCTCCGTGGAATAGGATACGGGTTCAGTGTAACCCAGGGTCTGAACAACCACACTCACCGCCCCCTAGGTTTAGCGGTCGTAGGGACCCCTCTCTGATTTGGTATTACCGCCAGCCTAGCTGGTTCAGGGGCGGCGGTAGGCAGGGGAAAATCTGTTTATGCCACGGTAAGGGCATTTTGATTAGGTGGTGATAGCGAGACTTAAGCCACTGCTCGCCATAGTTTTGGGATCGGTAAGTGAGTGACTCTGACAAGGGTGGTCACTACGACACCTAGACTTCTCGTCGGTCCTATTAACGACGAGGAGATCTGGGCACCGATCGGCGAGGTCAGACTTTTGGAGAGGTTTTAGAGTTTGAACCCCGAGGTTCAATGACCGAGAAGGGCAGGGTAGTAGAGATTTGGTTTGCGGAGTTGACAAACTCCTGGGGAGGCTACATTTTCCCAGCGGTGCGGCGGGGATGTAGCCGAGGATCTGCGTTAGGCACAGTTCGATGAGCTTCATCAGGGAGACAAGATTGTCGGAAAGTTTGAGTGAGAGTTTGATCGGCTGGTTTACTATGTACCGTAGTATCAAGGTATGGAAGAGGAGAAGACCAAGAGGTTTATTTCGTTGACTGCGCCCCGAGTACCGGTGGGTTTTGAGACCTTTAGACATTACTTTGTTTCGGGAAGCGGTTATTGGGCTCAACTCCTCGAGCAAGAGGAGGTTGAGAGTCGTCTCACCTTGCAATGAGGTCAGTGGCGTATGGAGGGGTTCCATACAGCCGGGACCCCGACAGATTTCTTGCTGGCCGAACAGGCACAGGCAGTTTAGTAGAGGTAGAGAGGAGCACCACCGGCACGACCTTGTCTGATTTGCGGTAGGTATCACTCCGGTCGACTTTGTTACCGGCGGGAGGGCCGATGTTTACGTTGCAGTCGACACTCTTTGGGTACGGGATTGCCCTCTTACTGTAGGGCAGGGTTTTGGCAGTCTTCAGCGTCCATAGTCTCGGACGCAACCCAACGCGCCGCGAGGGCGTGGGTTTCAGCAGGGTGGCCCGAGACCTCAGTAGCGACAGCAGCTTCAGCCACCCCCTCCGTCACAGCAGCTCAGAGCAGGACAAGTTTTCCATTTTCTGAGGGGAGGCCCTAGTCATCAGGGAGGACCTAGTTAGCAGACATGCACTAGCCAGCATGGAGGCTCGAGTCAGCAGGGAGTTTTACATGGTACTTTATTTCTGAATGAGATACCGGTACATGCAGTATTGGATACAGGAGCATCTGTTTCCATGGTAACACAGAGATGTATTACATCTCTGCATCTGTCTGTTAGTAACTTGCCTCAAACGTATTTAGTAAAAACTGCTGGGAGTCAGTTTCTGTTTTCTAATGAGATGGTTCGGACCTGTGCGATATCTCCAGGCGGACATCTGATGGTATCGGATTTGTTGGTTTTTAGACACGCTGAACTATAATATTATACTTGGGATGGACTGGCTATTCAAGAATTCTGTGCACATTGATTGTGCAACCCGTACCATTATGGTTTCTGGAGAGGTACAACCTCTCACGGCTCCGACTGGTTTGACTATCGCGCAGCACAATATAGAGTTACAGATTCTGGATCAGCTGTCGATAGTTGGTGTAGGGGAATGCTATGATCTGAATGAAGCTGGTATTAAGTTGAAGTTGGATGGTTTACCGTTGGTTCGAGATTTTCCGCAAGTATTTCCGGAGGAGTTGCCGTATTACCACCAGAGCGGGAAATTGTGTTTGACATCCACCTGCAGTCGGGTACTGCTCCGATATCTATTCCTCCTTATCGGATGCCTATTTCTGAGATGTAGGAGTAGAAGAAGCAGTTGGAGGAATTACAGCAAAAGGGCTTCACCCGACCGAGCACTATACCGTGGGGTGCTCTGGTTTTGTTTGTTAAGAAGAATGATGGGACACTCTGACTTTGTATTGATTACAGACGGTTGAATGCTCTTATTGGGAAGAATAAGTATTCGTTACCGAGGATTGACGATCTTTTTGATCAACTTCGGGGTTCGAGAGTTTTCTCAAAGATTGATCTCTGATCTGGGTATTTTCAGCTTAGAGTGAAGGAAGAGGACATACCTAAGACTGCTTTCCGCACCCGATTTGGACACTTAGAGATTACGGTCATGCCATTTGGGCTGACCAATGTTCCAGTGGCATTCTTGGATCGATGCATCGGGTGTTCCGACCGTACTTGGACTCATTTCGGTGGTTTTATTGATGATATTCGATATATTCTCGGGATGAGGATTCGCATCGGGATCATCGAGGGTAGTTCTGCAGATACCTTGGGAACATCAGCTTTATGCTAAATTCTCAAGGTGTGAGTTCGGATTCGGGAAGTCACTTTTAAGGACACGTTATTTCGAGCATGGTGCATGCTGTGGATCCAGAGAAGGTGAGGGCAGTTCGGGACTGGAAACAACCTACCACGGTATGGGAGATTAGGAGCTTCCTGGGGTTAGTAGGATATTATCGGAGGTTCGTACCGGGGTTTTCTATTCTGGCATCACCGCTCACGCAGTTGACCAAGAAGGGTCAACCGTTTATCTGGTCTGATAGGTGTGGGCAGAATTTTCAGGAGTTGAAGCGGCAGTTGACTAACGCTCCGATTCTGACTCTTTCAGATCCGATCTTGCCGTATGTGAATTATACGGATGCTTCCACATCTGGTTTTGGATGTGTGTTGGTGCGAGCGTTTTGTGGTAGCTTATGGGTCGAGGCAGTGCGACCGCATGAGCTGAACTGGTTGGCACATGATCTCGGAGTTGGCTATAGTAATTTATGCGCTGAAACATTGGAAGCAATATCTGTTTGATAGTAAATTTCAGATTCTTACCGACCATAAGAGTCTGAAATATCTGTTTACGCAAAAGGAGCTTAATTTGAGGCAGCATAGATGGCTCGAATACATTAAGGACTATGGTTGCTGTATCGAGTACATCTCTGGCACGGGCAACACGGTTGCCGATGTACTGAGCAGGAAGTATACCGGGTTGGTTAAGGGAGGAGGTGTTGGTGACCGATCCGAGGAGAGAGATTCGACTTGCCTTTGGCACGGGTGGCAGCTCTGGGAGCGTGCTCATGGTTATTACACTTACCATACATTCTGAGTGGCTTGACAGGGTGCGCGAGGCGCAAGGTAGAAATCCGGGGTTGAAGAAGTTATCTGGGGAAGATAAGGGTTTATTTGTTACCGACGTTTCAGTATAGGCAGGGATTGCTATACTTCCGAGACCGCCTTTATGTACCGGAGGATCAGGAGTTCTGGAATGAGATTTTAGAGGAGGCACACTCGAGCAGTTTGAGCATCAGAAACCGGCAGGGACACTGCAGACTTTGCCCATTCTAGTTCGGGAAGTGGGGTAATGTTACTATGGACTTTCTGACTGCACTGCCCCTGACACGGTCTCGCCATGATGTTATCTGGGTTTTTGTGGATCGGCTGATAAAGTGCGCACACTTTCTGCTTATTCGGGTCACAGACCCTCTGGAGAAGCTTGCCCGGCTTTACATCAGGGAGATTGTACGTTTACATGGAATACCAGACTCCATTGTATCTGACCGTGATCCGCGTTTTATAGCACAGTTCTGGAGAGTTTTTCATGAAGCACTGGGCACGCGACTCCATCGGAATATAGCTTACCACCCACAGACGGACGGGCAGTCGGAGTGGGTGATTCTGATATTGGAGGATATGTTGCGAATCTGTACTTTGGATTTTGGAGGAGTTTGGGACTAGCAGTTACTTTGATAGAGTTCTCGTACAACAATTGCTTTCAGACTACGTTTGGCATGATACCATTTGAGGCGTTGTGCGGGAGGAGGTGTATGACACCATCTTGTTGGACAGATGCGTCGATGGGGTTAAGCTGGGACCCGAGCTTTTGAGGAGACTACGGCGAAGATCAGTTATTACAGGCGCGGATTAAAACCGCGAATGACAGCACTGCTTATACGAACCGCCGCCGTAGGGCTCTGGAATCGAGTTTGGTGATAGAATTTGATAGAATTTGGGAGGTAGCACCGTTCAGAGGGACAGTAAGATTTGATAGGCGGAGCGAGTTACCCCGAGTTATATCGGTTCTCATGAGTTTCCAGAGTAAGTTGTTAGGTTGGTTTTTTCCCCCCAACTGTTTCTGTTTTATGTGGTATCTTCCAGGATAGCCTGTTGTGGATCGGTTAGATTTAGGTTCGGTACTGTCTGGGGTTGTCTGGTAGAAATACCGGCAACTGACTCGGGTGCAATAAGATGCACCCGGAGGGTGGGACGCCGTGAGGCTCTGTATGGTAGTCTAAACTACCACTCCCGCCGCACCAGTACGGTGGTCCGATTGTTCTTAGTAAGGGGAATATTTACATTCTAGTTGGTAGCGACACCTGTTTAGATGGTTCAGGCTACTCTTGGAGGACCAAGAGTTCTAAGGGGGGGAGAATGTTACGGTCACCCCGAGCGGGTTGCGACCGGGTGACCCGGGGCTCCGGTTTTGGCCTGCGGGTCACGTTTTTCGGCGTTCAGGCGGCTCCCGAGCCCTATCCGAGTATTATTTTGGCGAACCCTTCCGTATTTGAGGTCGTGTGGGTCCCCCGGACGTTTCCGCCGAAAATATTTTTCTGGCGCCGGGGGGTTGTCGGGGTCGCCTCGGGACGTACAGCGGGCTCGGTAGCGCTCTCGAGATCTCAGTTTGAGAAGCCGTTTGTAGTTTTGGAGTCGTGGAAACGTCCCGGTGGTGGTTGTGGAGTTTAATATTTGGGGCGGGACGTTCGGTTCCGGGCGACTCCCGGGGCTCGGGACGGGAATCCCGGGGCTCGGGATGGAAATTTTCTGACGGCTTTTGGGTAAGTTGTGTTATAATTTAAGATGGAATTTATGGGTATTTTTGAGGAATTTTTGGTGTGATGGGATTTTGGTTCTGTTGGACACGCTCGCACGTCGGGTTTTGGTTCGGGTTCAGCGAGCTCGGTAGGACACTCTGGAGTGGTAAATGAACTTTTGAAAAATGTTCTGTGAATGTTATATTATTCTGAGGGTTGTGTCCAAGTTTTGTTAATTTTGGAATTCGGTAATTATTTTTGGGCCAAAAATATTGGAACTTTCGGAAAAATTGGGAGTTAATTGAATTTTGGTTGCAAAATAAATAAAATGGGTATGGGCAGCATTTGGATTTTTCGGCAGCATTTGGGATGAGATAGGGACACATGTCCTTCTCTCATTTAAGAAGATATAGTATGGGAAAAAGAAGAAGAAATTATATAAGGCCTTTTATGTTATAAATGTGATATTATTTTCATTTCTTCTTCTTCTTCCTCCTTGCATCCGCCACCATGGGAGCTCCTCTCAAGCTTTGAAGTTCTTCTCCTTTGCTGAAATCATCATGAGCTTAGCTTCAATCTTGGGTAAGTTTCCTTCCTAAGCTCTCTTTTCTTCTTGGAATCAAGTTTGGATGGATAAAGAGATGGTTTTGAAAATTATGGATTTGTTCTTAGCTACTAGCTAGGATGATTCTCTTCCTCCCATCTTTTAGTATGTTGTTCTTGGGTAGTAGGAGAGTGTTAATCAAGTGTTAGATTTTGGAGAAACTCCTTGGATGGAAAAGCCCCATTTTGGCCGAATTTCTTGGAAATTCTATGTTGATGTGTGTTTGTCTCCTTGATTCATGCTTCAAGTATGTTAATCCTAGCATGATTCTAAGCTTATGTATGGATTCAATTTGATGGAAAACAAGTTGAGTTGGAAACCCCATTTGGCCGAATTTGTATGTTGATGTTCAATGTTGGATTTTGTTGTTTTGGATGCAATTGGATAGCATTCTTGGTTTAGAAGTGAAATTGGTGGTTAGATTGATTAATTGGAAGCTTGAATGGATTGAATTGGAAGTTGGATGAAATGTTGGTTAAGAACCGAATTTTGGAATGATTCTTTATCTAGGTTGGAGTTTCACTTTGGTTGAATTGGATGTTAATTTGGTGTTGGGGTTGAATTTAGGAGTGGTTTGAAGTTTGAAACGTTGAATTTGGTTAAGAAATGGAAAAGTTACAATTAAGCGGGATTATCGGAAAATGGCGGGCAATGAAGGGTTTAAGGTTGGATTTGGTCGGTTCTGCTTGCTGTATGATGTTTGTCAATGTATAATCTTGCATTGTCTAGGTTGGTTCTGAATTCTGACATTTCTGTGGAAATCTGGAATTTTACGGAAATTCTGCCGGATTTTCGGTTTTGGGGTCGGGGGTGTAGTTTGGTAGTATGGTTGGTAAGGTTGCTAATTCAGCTTGAATTGACAGATTCTGAGGTTCGGAAGTTAGAAAAAGAGAGGTTTTCGGGTTTCGGGTCGTGGTGTGGAAGTCGTCCAGAATCGGTCAAATACCCTGGAATTGTGAGGTAAGGGTTTGGTTCTGCTATTTTTGGTAAGATAGGTGTATGTTTAGTTTCACTTTTACATTACTGCAAGTATTTCGGTATTATATGCCTAGAGCATATTCTCGTAGTCTGTAGGTGTATGTATTGTAGCACTTCATTTTGCGGTATTTGGAAATTTCGCTTTAAGGTACGTTACGTGATCTGTAGGTGTATGCCTTGTAGCATACCACATGCAGTAACCCTACGTTTGTAGGTGTATGCCTTGTGGCATACTTTGTCTGTTAACCCTACGACAGTTGTGGGTTCGCTACCCCAGCTGGTGCACCATGCTTCTGTAATAGCTTCGGCTTCTGACTCCCTTAGAGGGAGGCTGTCGTTCTGATTGGTTATAAGGGTTTATGGCGATTTAGTATCGCACATCCTTCGGTATTCGATCTGTTTTTATTACATGCACGATGTTCGTATTACATTGCATATATTCGTATATTGCTATCTTTACATTTTGCGAGGGTTACATATGCTTATCTTACCCCAAATCCCTTACGGGGTCCTTTTAGGACTCACCCTTTTTGGGTTACTGTTTTTGGATTTCGGTAGACTTGGTAAACAACCAGCGGAGTTGGTTTCCGTGAGGCTTCGCCTTGGTTGGGTTGAGCAGCAGCAGTACCTTACGGGCTGGGATTTTGTCTACTTGGTCTGAATCCCGCGAGGTATTTTGACGTTTAGGCCTAGGGTCGGCACTGTATTTGCATGTGCATATTTTATGTATGATTGAGATGATCGTATCAGTATGTATATATATTATGTTATGTTGCATGTTCTGAGCGCTTGGCGCTTGCTAGATACCCTAGGTTCGTGAACTCTGTATATATCTATGTTTGGTGCGTAAGCACTCGTCCCACGGAGGCGGGGCTTACTCTGTTGCTAATGCATGAATTGCATGTTTAGATTTTATTTTAGTGATATGTATGGAACTTTTGTTAAGTTGCTTCCATTTTCATTTCGCTCTTTGGGTCCGCTACGCGCGGCGGGTCTCGATGGACCTGCCATCATGTATGTTTCCGGCTTCCGCTTCCGGCATCCCGGCGCCCCCGCCTCCGCAACCGGGCTCGGGTGGCGTGCGGTGACAAGTTGGTATCAGAGCAGGTAAGTGACCATATTGGTCGTCAGTGGTGACTTGTAGTATCAACTATTGTTGCACATTTTATTTTAGAATGGTTTGGTACGGAGATTGGCCACCTCCTTACTTGAACCACTTCAAAATAAAAATGTGGAACAAAGTTGATCCTTCAAGTTATCACGATAGTTGCAGATTTGAACTCGGGATTTTGGATTCGGTAAAAGTATTACGAGTAAGGGGTTGTGGAAAAGTTTCGTACGTAAAATTGTGTGTTAGGAAAAGATTTGGTGAAATAAGCATTAAATGCTTCTTTGATTAGGTTTAATACATGATTTTATCATTTTGAGAAGTAACTTCTGTGTCAAGTACTGCATTGCACTACAGAGCCTTAGAAAACTGTTGCTAGCTTCTGTAGAGATTAGGAGTGACCGATTTTTGTCTGGACTCTGTTTGGTCTGAAATTTTTGAGATATGGTTAACACGCGTAGATAGCGTGATTTGGTACCGTTGGGGCGGGACTGGGATCCCACACCTCCGTGGAATAGGATACGGGTTCAGTGTAACCCAGGGTCTGAACAACCACACTCACCGCCCTGAGGTTTAGCGGTCATAGGGACCCCTCTCTGATTTGGTATTACCGCCAGCCTAGCTGATTCAGAGGCGGCGATGGCAGGGGAAAATCTGTTTATGCCACGGTAAGGGCATTTTGATTAGGTGGTGATAGCGAGACTTAAGCCACTGCTCGCCATAGTTTTGGGATCGGTAAGTGAGTGACTCTGACAAGGGTGGTCACTACGACACCTAGACTTCTCGTCGGTCCTATTAACGACGAGGAGATCTGGGGCACAAGTCTTGCGAGGTCAGACTTTTGGAGAGGTTTTAGAGTTTGAACCCCCGAGGTTCAATGACCGAGAAGGGTCAGGGTAGTAGAGATTTGGTTTGCAGGAGTTGACAAACTCCTGGGGAGGCTACATTTTCCCAAAGAAGGCGGCGGGGATGTAGCCGAGGATCTGCGTTAGGCACAATTCGATGAGCTTCATCAGGGAGACAAGATTGTCGGAAAGTTTGAGTGAGAGTTTGATCGGCTGGTTTACTATGTACCGTAGTATCAAGGTATGGAAGAGGAGAAGACCAAGAGGTTTATTTCGTTGATCGCGCCCAGTACAGGTGGGTTTTGAGACCTTTAGACATTACTTTGTTTCGGGAAGCGGTTATTGGGCTCAACTCCTCGAGCAAGAGGAGGTTGAGAGTCGTCTCACCTTGCAATGAGGTCAGGGGAGTACGGAGGGGTTCCATACAGCAGGGACCCCGGCAGATTTCTGGATGGCCGAACAGGCCTGGGCAGTTTAGTAGAGGTAGAGAGGGAGCACCACCGGCACGACCTTGTCCGATTTGCAGTAGGTATCACCCCGGTCGACTTTGTTACCGGCAGGAGGGCCGATGTTTACGTTGCAGTCCGACACTCTTTGGGTACGGGATTGCCCTCTTACTATAGGCAGGGTTTTGGCGCCTTCGGCGTCCATAGTCCCCCAACGCGCCGCGAGGGCGTGGGTTTCAGCAGGGTGGCCCGAGACCTCAGTAGCGACAGCAGCTTCAGCCACCCCCTCCGTCACAGCAGCTCAGAGCAGGACAAGTTTTCCATTTTCTGAGGGGATGCCCTAGTCATCAGGGAGGACCTAGTCAACGGTCAGGTACCAGCCAGCAGGGAGGCTCGAGTCAGCAGGGAGTTTTACATGGTACTTTATTTCTGAATGAGATACCGGTACATGCAGTATTGGATACAGGAGCATCTGTTTCCATGGTAATACAGAGATGTATTACATCTCTGCATCTGTCTGTTAGTAACTTGCCTCAAACGTATTTAGTAAAAACTGCTAGGAGTCAGTTTCTGTTTTCTAATGAGATGGTTCGGACACATGCGATATCTGTAGGCGGACATCTGATGGTATCGGATTTGTTGGTTTTAGACACGCTGAACTATAATATTATACTTGGGATGGACTGGCTATTCAAGAATTCTGTGCACATTGATTGTGCAACCCGTACCATTATGGTTTCTGGAGAGGTACAACCTCTCACGGCTCCGACTGGTTTGACTATCGCGCAGCACAATATAGAGTTACAGATTCTGGATTCAGCTGTCGATAGTTGGTGTGGGGTAATGCTATGATCTGAATGAAGCTGGTATTAGGTTGAAGTTGGATGGTTTACCAATGGTTCGAGATTTTCCGCAGTATTTCCGGAGGAGTTGCCCGGATTACCACAAGAGCGGGAAATTGTGTTTGACATCCACCGCAATGGGTCATCGCTCCGATATCTATTCCTCCTTATCGGATGCCTATTTCGAGATGCAGGAGTTAAAGAAGCAAGCTTGGAGGAATTACAGAAAAGGGGCTTCATCCGACCGAGCACTTCACCGTGGGGTGCTCTGGTTCTGTTTGTTAAGAAGAAAGATGGGACACTCTGACTTTGTATTGATTACAGATGGTTGAATGCTCTTACTGGGAAGAATAAGTATCCGTTGCTAAGGATTGACGATCTTTTTGATCAACTTCAGGGTTCGAGAGTTTTCTCAAAGATTGATCTCTGATCTGGGTATTTTCAGCTTAGAGTGAAGGAAGAGGACATACCTAAGACTGCTTTCCGCACCCGATTTGGACACTTAGAGATTACGGTCATGCCATTTGGGCTGACCAATGTTCCGTGGCATTCTTGCATCTGATGCATCGGGTGTTCCGACCGTACTTGGACTCATTTCTGGTGGTTTTATTGATGATATTCTGATATATTCTCGGGATGAGGATTCGCATCGGGATCATCTGAGGGTAGTTCTGCAGATACCTTGGGAACATCAGCTTTATGCTAAATTCTCAAGGTGTGAGTTCTGGATTCGGGAAGTCACTTTTCTGGGACACGTTATTTCTGAGCATGGTCTGTCTGTGAATCCAGAGAAGGTGAGGGCAATTTGGGATTGGAAACAACCTACCACGGTACGGGAGATTAGGAGCTTCCTGGGGTTAGTAGGATATTATCGGAGGTTCGTACCGGGGTTTTCTATTCTGGCATCACCGCTCACGCAGTTGACCAAGAAGGGTCAACCGTTTATCTGGTCTGATAGGTGTGAGCAGAATTTTCAGGAGTTGAAGCGGCAGTTGACTAACGCTCCGATTCTGACTCTTTCAGATCCGATCTTGCCATATGTGCATTATACGGAGGCTTCCCCATCTGGTTTGGGATGTGTGTTGGTGGCGGAGCGTTTTGTGGTAGCTTATGGGTCGAGGCAGCTGCGACCGCATGAGCTGAACTGACTGACACATGATCTGGAGTTGGCTATAGTAATTTATGCGCTGAAACATTGGAAGCAATATCTGTTTGATAGTAAATTTCAGATTCTTACCGATCATAAGAGTCTGAAATATCTGTTTACGCAAAAGGAGCTTAATTTGAGGCAGCATAGATGGCTCGAATACATTAAGGACTATGGTTGCTGTATCGAGTACATCTCTGGCACGGGCAACACGGTTGCCGATGTACTGAGCAGGAAGTATACCGGGTTGGTTAAGGGAGGAGGTGTTGGTGACCGATCCGAGGAGAGAGATTCGACTTGCCTTTGGCACGGGTGGCAGCTCTGGGAGCGTGCTCATGGTTATTACACTTACCATATATTCTGAGTGGCTTGATAGGATGCGCGAAGCGCAAGGTAGAGATCTGGTATTGAAGAAGTTATCTGGGGAAGATAAGGGTTTATTTGTTACCGACGTTTCAGTATAGGCAGGGATTGCTATACTTCCGAGACCGCCTTTATGTACCGGAGGATCAGGAGTTCTGGAATGAGATTTTAGAGGAGGCACACTCGAGCAGTTTGAGCATCAGAAACCGGCAGGGACACTGCAGACTTTGCCCATTCTAGTTCGGGAGTGGGGCAATGTTACTATGGACTTTCTGACTGCACTGCCCCTGACACGGTCTCGCCATGATGTTATCTGGGTTTTTGTGGATCGGCTGATAAAGTGCGCACACTTTCTGCTTATTCGGGTCATAGACCCTCTGGAGAAGCTTGCCCGGCTTTACATCAGGGAGATTGTACGTTTACATGGAATACCAGACTCCATTGTATCTGACCGTGATCCGCGTTTTACAGCACGGTTCTGGAGAGTTTTTCATGAAGCACTGGGCACGCGACTCCATCGGAATATAGCTTATCACCCACAGACGGACGGGCAGTCGGAGCGGGTGATTCAGATATTGGAGGATATGCTGCGAATCAGTACTTTGGATTTTGGAGGAGATTGAGACCAGCAGTTACTTTGATAGAGTTCTCATACAACAATTGTTTTCAGACTACGTTTGACATGGCACCATATGAGGTGTTGTACGGGAGGTGTATGACACCATGCTGTTGGACAGATGCGTCTGATGGGGTTAAGCTGGGACCCGAGCTTTTTGAGGAGTCTACGGCAAAGATCAGATTGTTACAGGCGCGGATTAAAACCGCGAATGACTACACCACTGCTTATACGAACCGCCGCCGTAGGGCTCTTGAATCGAGTTTGGTGATAGAATTTGATAGAATTTGGAGGTAGCACCGATCGGAGGGACAAGAAGATTTGATAGGCGGGCGAGTTACCCCGAGTTATATCGGTTCTCATGAGTTTCGAGTAAGTTGTTAGGTTGGTTTTACCCCCATCAAGCTTCTGCTTTTATGTGGTATCTTCCGTGATAGCCTGTTGTGGATCGGTTAGATTTAGGTTCGATCTTGTCTGCAGGGTTGTCTGGTAGAAATACCGGCAAGCTGACTCGGGGTGCAATAAGATGCACCCGGAGGGTGGGACGCCGTGAGGCTCTGTATGGTAGTCTAAACTACCACTCCCGCCGCACCAGTACGGTGGTCCGATTGTTCTGGGTTAGAGGAATGTTTACATTTTCTGGTTGGTAGCGACACTGTTTAGATGGTTCAGCTACTCTTGGAGGACCAAGAGTTCTAAGGGGGAGAATGTTACGGTCACCCCGAGCGGGTTGCGGCCGGGTGACCCGGGCTCGGTTTTGGCTGCGGTCACGTTTTCGGCGTTCAGCGGCTCCCGAGCCCTATCCGAGTATTATTTTGGCGAACCCTTCCGTATTTGAGGTCGTGTGGGTCCCCGGACGTTTCCGCCGAAAATATTTTTCTCGCGCCGGGGTTGTCGGGTCGCCTCGGGACGTCTGCGGGCTCGGTAGCGCTCTCGAGACCTCAGTTTGAGAAGCCGTTTGTAGTTTTGGAGTCGTGGAAACGTCCCGGTGGTGGTTGTGGAGTTTAATATTTGGGGCGGGACGTTCGGTTCCGGGCGACTCCCGGGGCTCGGGATGGAAATTTTCTGACGGCTTTTGGGTAAGTTGTGTTATAATTTAAGATGGAATTTATGGGTATTTTTGAGGAATTTTTGGTGTGATGGGATTTTGGTTACATTGGACACGCCGCACGTCGGGTTTTGGTTCGGGTTCAGCGAGCTCGGTAGGACACTCTGGAGTGGTAAATGAACTTTTGAAAAATGTTCTGTGAATGTTATATTATTCTGAGGGTTGTGTCCAAGTTTTGTTAATTTTGGAATTCGGTAATTATTTTTGGGCCAAAAATATTGGAACTTTCGGAAAAATTGGGAGTTAATTGAATTTTGGTTGCAAAATAAATAAAATGGGTATGGGCAGCATTTGGATTTTTCGGCAGCATTTGGGATGAGATAGGGACACATGTCCTTCTCTCATTTAAGAAGATATAGTATGGGAAAAAGAAGAAGAAATTATATAAGGCCTTTTATGTTATAAATGTGATATTATTTTCATTTCTTCTTCTTCTTCCTCCTTGCATCCGCCACCATGGGAGCTCCTCTCAAGCTTTGAAGTTCTTCTCCTTTGCTGAAATCATCATGAGCTTAGCTTCAATCTTGGGTAAGTTTCCTTCCTAAGCTCTCTTTTCTTCTTGGAATCAAGTTTGGATGGATAAAGAGATGGTTTTGAAAATTATGGATTTGTTCTTAGCTACTAGCTAGGATGATTCTCTTCCTCCCATCTTTTAGTATGTTGTTCTTGGGTAGTAGGGGAGTGTTAATCAAGTGTTAGATTTTGGAGAAACTCCTTGGATGAAAAAGCCCCATTTTGGCCGAATTTCTTGGAAATTCTATGTTGATGTGTGTTTGTCTCCTTGATTCATGCTTCAAGTATGTTAATCCTAGCATGATTCTAAGCTTATGTATGGATTCAATTTGATGGAAAACAAGTTGGGTTGGAAACCCCCATTTGGCCGAATATGTATGTTGATGTTCAATGTTGGATTTTGTTGTTTTGGATGCAATTGGATAGCATTCTTGGTTTAGAAGTGAAATTGGTGGTTAGATTGATTAATTGGAAGCTTGAATGGATTGAATTGGATGTTGGGTGAAATGTTGGTTAGTAACCAAAATGTTGGAATGAAACTTTATCTAGGTTGGAGTTTCATTTTGGTTAAATTGGATGTTAATATGGTGTTGGGGTTGAATTTAGGAGTGGATGGAAGTTTGAAACGTTGAATTCGGTTAAGAAATGGAAAAGTTACAATTAAGCGGGATTATCGGAAAATGGCGGGTAATGAAGGGTTTAAGGTTGGATTTGATCAGTTCTGCTTATTTTATGATGTTTGTCAATGTATAATCTTGCATTGTCTAGGTTGGTTCTGAATTCTGACATTTCTGTGGAAATCTGGAATTTTACGGAAATTCTGCCGGATTTTCGGTTTTGGGGTCGGGGGTGTAGTTTGGTAGTGTGGTTGGTAAGGTTGCTAATTCAGCTTGAATTGACAGATTCTGAGGTTCGGAAGTTAGAAAAAGAGAGGTTTCTGAGTTTCGGGTCGTGGTGTGGAAGTCGTCCAGAATCGGTCAAATACTCTGGATTTTGAGGTAAGGGTTTGGTTCTGCTATTTTTGGTAAGATAGGTGTATGTTTAGTTTCATTTTCTGTTCTGCAGGTATTTCAGTATTATATGCCTAGAGCATATTCTGTAGTCTGTAGGTGTATGTATTGTAGCACTTCTGTTTTGCAGGTATTTCGGAAATTTCTGCTTTAAGGTACGTTCTGTGATCTGTAGGTGTATGCCTTGTAGCATACCCATACTTTGTCTGTTAACCCTACGACAGTTGTGGGTTCGCTACCCCAGCTGGTGCACCATGCTTCCGTAATAGCTTCGGCTTCTGACTCCCTTAGAGGGAGGCTGTCGTTCTGATTGGTTATAAGGGTTTATGGCGATTTAGTATCGCACATCCTTCGGTATTCTGATCTGTTTTTATTACATGCACGATGTTCTGTATTCTGTTGCATATATTCTGTATATTGCTATCTTTCTGTTTTGCAGGGTACATATGCTTATCTTACCCCAAATCCCTTACGGGGTCCTTTTAGGACTCACCCTTTTTGGGTTCTGTTTTTGGATTTCAGGTAGACTTGGTAAACAACCAGCGGAGTTGGTTTCCGTGAGGCTTCTGCCTTGGTTGGGTTGAGCAGCAGCAGTACCTTACGGGCTGGGATTTTGTCTACTTGGTCTGAATCCCGCGAGAGGTATTTTGACGTATAGGACTAGGGTCGGCTCTGTAGTTGCATGTGCATATTTTCTGGATGATTGCGATGATCGTATAAGTATGTATATATTCTGTTCTGTTGCATGTTCTGAGCGCTTGGCGCTTGCTAGATACCCTAGGTTCTGTGAACTCTGTATATATCTATGTTTGGTGCGTAAGCACTCGTCCACGGAGGGCGGGGCTTACTCTGTTGCTAATGCATGAATTGCATGTTTAGATTTTATTTTAGTGATATGTATGGAACTTTTGTTAAGTTGCTTCCATTTTCATTTCGCTCTTTGGGTCCGCTACGCGCGGCGGGTCTCGATGGACCTGCCATCATGTATGTTTCCGGCTTCCGCTTCCGGCATCCCGGCGCCCCCGCCTCCGCAACCGGGCTCGGGTGGCGTGCGGTGACGAAGTTGTTGGATGCTAATATAATTAAGGAAGTTCACTACTCTGAGTGGGTCGCTAATATTGTGCTTGCAGATAAAGAAAATAGAGACTGGCGTCTGAGTGTGGATTACATGGCGGTCAACAGGGCCTTCCCTAGAGATCTATACCCCTTACTCCCCATAGACCAACTGGCGGACTCAATTGTGCGATACCCAATCCTTTCCTTCCTTGATGCGTACAGTGGCTACCATCAAATCTTCATTGATCCTGAAGATGCCATGAAAACCGCCTTCACAACCGACGAAGCGGTCTACCACTACATTCGCATGCCTTTTGGCTTGAGGAATGCGGGGGCGACCTTTCAAAGGTTAGTGAACAGGGTCTTTGCGAATCAAATAGGGAAGAACCTTGAAGCCTATGTCAACGGCATAGTGGTGAAGAGTAAAGCCACCGCCAAACACCTGGAGGACCTAGAACAGAGCTTCGCCAACTTCCGCGCATATAATATGCGCTTGAATCCAACGAAGTACATCTTTGGCATTGGCGAAGGGAAGTTCCTTGGCTACCAGGTCTCAAAGGGAGGGATTCGCGCCAATCCCAAGAAGATCGAGGCCATCGCGAACCTCCGTGTTCCCAGGGGGCTAAAAGATGTCCAGCAACTGACAAGAAGGTTAGTAGCCCTGGGATGATTCATCTCGATGCTCAATGACCGTTGCAAGTTGTTCTTCAACCAGATCCGGAAGAAGAAAGCTTGCAACTGGACAGAGGATTGCTAAACAGCCTACGACACCATCAAGCAGCACTTATAGGAGCTGCCCAGCCTCAAATGTCCTAGGCCTGGCGATGACCTTGTCCTTTATCTATCCACAACAAGCAACAACGTCGCCTCAGTTCTCGTCAAGGAGGAAGCCGACAAACAGCGGTCGGTCTACTATACCAGCCACACCTTACAATCTGCGAAAACAAGGTACCCTCTACTACAAAAGGCGATCCTTTCACTGGTCTACGCGACCAGGAAACTCAAGCCCTACTTCCAAGGGCACACGATCACAGTTCGAACGGACCTGCCAATCAAGGATATCCTTCAACGACTAGAGCACTCAGGCAGCCTCGCAAAGTGGTGGATTGAACTGAGCGGATACGACATTAACTATGAACCTCGCAAAGCGATAAAGGGTCAAGCCCTCACAGATTTCCTAGCGGAGTTCTCAGTAGCTGAATGTTCCACACCTCAGGAACAAGTCCCAGCCCCCAAGCCTCCGCCCCCAGAATCGGAGATGTACGTTGATGGGGCATCCAATGCGGCATCTCCAGCAGGTGGCGTCTACCTGCGCTGTCACAGCCACCCCGCCCGGTTGCGGAGGCGGAGCCGGCTGCGACGTCGAGAACCGGAACCTACGGCGGAAAGCGCGGCAACGGAGCATCGAGCCCAAATAACAAACAGCCAAGTGGCAACTAGCAACCTAGATACTCAATCAAGGCAAGCATACTAGTAAATCCAACTTCTACCAAACATGCAGTTCATGGTGTCAAACATCAAACATCGCCACAACACAGAAACACCAAATCCATAATATAACAACAACTCCAATATAAGCAAGTCGGGGCTCTGCCCTCGACTCAGAAGACAAACAAAGACAGAATATATCTCAGATTATACGTCTTATACAAATACATGATCTAAACTACATGCATGCAGCTACAGCTACAGAGCCATTAAACCAAAACCTATATATACCTATGTGCGAAATCGGAAACCTTCTCGCTCAGGAGATTTCCCGCACGTGGTACTGCTGCTGCTGCTGAAACCCAAAATAACAGAAAGCACCGCGGATCTCTACTCCGCTGGTTGCTTGTCAGGACGGCCTGAAAGGTTTAAACAAATGAAAGGGTGAGTCCTCGAAAGGACCCAGTAAGGGCTGAGGTAAAACGTAGTTTGCCCAAGTGGCAACAAGCTGAACCTGCAAAACAGAATAACACAAGCATATGCACATATATATATATATATATATATATAAACATAAAGTATGAGGTGAGCCGGAATCCAATCATATGCGGTCCAACCGCCAGAACGACCCAAGACGACAGCCCTCACACAGAGGTCAGAATATCTGAGCATGCATCGAATGCAATGTAAAGCACGGTACCGGCTAGGGTCGCGATCCCCAAACTGTCGTAGGGTCACAGAAGTATATCGGCACCCCAAGTGCGGATATACACAGAATGTCGGCACCCTCCAGTGCAGACACCACAGAACAGATCCAAGGAGTACCCGTGGCCTCTAAGACCATCCGAGACTCGTCACAGAGCAGAACCATACAATGATAATAATGCATAAGTATAAACAGAAGTATCATCACCTGATGTACATATACAGAACAGAATAGGAACCCGGGGCCTCCAAGGTCACCCGGGCCTCGAGACAGAACAAACATACATTTTACCATTTGACGGGTCTCGGGATCACCGAACCACCGCCCTCACCCAGAACCCGCCTCAACTAAACCCGATACACATCATATAGCTCCCAGAATGTATAACGAGAGAAGTTGAGCCCTTACCTCAGCAACAGCGCTCCGTTGCACAATCCCCGGGAAATCCCGGCTCCCGGCCCGAAAAGTAAAACTTGGCTCTTACGGTTCCACGCTACTCCTCCCACGCAGAATCAAGCTGAACAACCATAATTAAGTCAGAACGCACCCAAACAAACCCCGGAAACCAATTCCCGCACAAACCCGCACTTTCCCGCAAAATCCACAGAAAGCTCGGTTTTACGAACCGAGCTAGAACCTTGTTATTCCAACACCCACAACCACATTTCAACCTTTAAACCCGCATTCCAGACACTTTTCCCGGAAAACCTGCATAAAGGTAACTTTCGATTCCTAACCCGAAAATGATATTTCAAACGCCATACCGCACCTAAATCCAACCCCGATACCAATTTAGCATCTAATTCAACCAAAACACATCACCAACATGGAAAAAGTTTCACTTGAACATTTCGACCCTTAACCAACTTTTCACCACATTCCCAAATCAAACCATTCAAGCTTCCAATTAATCATACTAATCACCAATTCCACTTCCTAAGCATGCTTACTAACCAATTGCACCAAAATCAACAAAACCCCTCTCTTGAACATTTCGGCCAAAATGGGGAATTCCTACCCAACATGTTTTCCATCAAATTGAATCCATACATAGGCTTAGAATCATGCTAGGAACAACATACTAAGAGCATGATTCAAGAACACAAACATACACCATTTTAGAAAATCACCCATTAATTCGACTAATTAGGGTTTTTCAACCAATAAGTTTTCTCCAAAATTTAACCATAGATTCTTACTCCTCTCCTTCCGAAGATCAACATACTTAATTTTGGAAGCATGAGGATCATCCTAGATGGTAGCTAAGAACAAACCCCAATTCCACAAATCCTTCTCTTTCTCTAACCTAATCTTGTTTCCAACTTGAAAAGAGAAGGAAAGAGGGAGCTTACCAATTTTTGGAGCCAAATCCTAGTTGTTTTCAGCAAAGATTGAAGAACTTGAAGCTTTTGTGAACAATGAAAATGGCGTGAAGAAAGGGAGAAGGAAGAAGAAGAAATGAAATTAAAATGAATTTCATGTAATTTTTGCCTAATATACTTCTTCCCTTTAGCCATCTTTAATCATAAATGGACAAGTGTCCTCCCCATCAGCTGCTGCCGACTTACTCTTAATTCTGGCCCAAAAATATTATTAACTTTTGGGTTAATAACAACTTAACCCCCAATTCTCCAAATCTTTGCAATTAAACCCCAAATATAAGTAACGAACCCCAAATGTAACCAAAACTGACAACGACCCTCAGAATATCATAAAATATCCAAAACTTCTTTCCAAAGTCCATTTGGAAATCCAGAGTGTCCTACCGGGCCCGCTGAACCCGCGCAAACCCCGACGTGCGCGCGTGCCGACCTAAACCACAATCCCATCATGCCAAAATTCCGCAATTATTACCATAAAATCCACCTTAAAATATAACATACCTTACACCCAAGCCGTCGGAAAGTTTCCATCCCGAGCCCCGGGAGTCGCCCGGGACCGAACGTCCCCACCCAAAAATTATACTCCGTAAAAAGATCCGGGACGTTCCCACGATTCCAAATTTGCAAACGGTATCTCATTCCGAGGTCCCAGGAGCTCTACCGAACCCGCTGTACGTCCCGAGACAACCCCCCGGCCCCGAAAAATATTTTCGGCGAAAACGTCCGGGGGACCCACACGACCTCAAAACCCGAAGGATTTCCAGAAATAATGCTCAGATAAGTCCCGGGAGCCATTTAACCGCCAAAAAACGTGACCCGCTCGGGGTGACCGTAACATGCGCGGACCATTAGGTATGGAAACTACCCTCCGTGTGTCTTTCCAATTCCCATTTAGTAATAATGTTGCAGAGTGTGAAGCCCCCATCGCGGGGCTCAAACTGGCCATCAAAGTGTGTATTCTCCGAATACACATTCATAGCGACTCCCAACTGGTTATACACCAAGTTCAGGGGTGCTCAGAATTCGAGGACGCCACTTTGATCAAGTACCTCAAGCTTGTCAACTCCCTGCGTTCGAACTTTGAGGAAGCAGTCTTTATTTAGATCCCTCGTTCCGAGAACACAAAAGCATATATGCTCTCCAAGGGAAACGCACCTTCCGCATTGGAGACTCTGGCTCGACCGTCAATCGACGGGATACTGGACATTAGCTCACTCGAAACAGGGGATGATCCGGATGACTGGCGATTCCCCATCATCGCCCAAATCAAGAGGACCCCCACAGATCCGCGCACCCGCATTCGAGTGACAAGATTCATCCTCATAAACAGGCTGCGGTGGCATCAGGGATTCTCCTCGCCTCTCTAACGTTGCCTCACCACCAAGGAGGGACAACTGTGGACAGCTGTGGTGCTCACATAACTGCGGAGGCTCTAGCACACAAAGCCCTTCGCCAAGGATACTATTGGCCTACCTTGAAGAAGGACGCGGCCTTGCTTGTCAAGACATGCCATCAATGCCATGGTAACTCTCGCGTCCAACAGCTCCCATCCACGGAATCTGCCGCACTCACACACCCTGTGTAGTTTGCCCTTTAGTGTCTCGACCTCATCGGACCAATGCCAAAGGCGACAGGTCAGTACTGGTTCTGTGTTCTCGCCATGGACTATTTCACAAAGTGTATTGAAGTCAAGCCCTTAGTGAAGATAACATCCTTCAGGATCATCAGACTCCGGTCAGTACTGGTTCTGTGTTGTCGCCATGGACTATTTCACAAAGTGTATTGAAGTCAAGCCCTTAGTGAAGATAACATCCTCCAGGATCATCAGACTCCTGTGGAGGAACATCGTCTGTCGATATGGCAGCCCTCGCGCCATTATCACAGACAACGAAAGCCAATTCGCAAGCCACAGCGTTCAACAATGGGCTGAGGACAACAGGATCCGCATGCTCTATGCCCCAGTGCCACACCCCCAATCCAATGGCCAAGTTGAGGTCACCAACCGCACAATCGAGGAGGGACTCAAGCAGCGCCTGGCGAGCGCGAAGGGACGATGGGTCGATGAACTTCCAAGCGTCCTATGGGACTACAGAACAACAACGACAATGCCAACAGGCGAGACACCGTTCCCCCTGGTTTACAGCACTAACGCACTCCTCCCCATCGAGGCAGACTTCCTGACAATCAGGAGGATCAACTTCACTGATGAAGCCAAACTAGACCTGCTCGAGGAACTGCGCGAAGGGGCACGCCTTCGCCTTTTCGCTCTCAAGCAGCTTCTCAATGTGCAACAAAACGTCAAAGTCAAGCCCAAGGCACTCACCAGGAGGCCTCGCACAACTCAAGTCTGTCCTCATTGCTCGCGACCGTGCGTCTATGAGTTTGTTACAGTCACCCCGAGCGGGTAGTGACTTTTGTAAACCGGGTGTTACACCCACCCTTGACGTTCTATAATTTTTCTGTGAATTTCGGCCGTAGGTTTAAATTCTGTAATTATCGATCACAAACGGCTTGTGATTAATTAATGGAATTCAGTGTTTGGGAGTTAATTTGGAGTTAATTACAAGTGTTTTATATGTTGGATAACATTTACGGTGTTACGGTCACCCCAAGCGGGTTGTGATTTTGGTGACTCGGGGCTCCGTTTCAGGCATGCGGGTCACGTCGTCGGGTGGTCAGATAGCTCCCGAATCTTTTCTGGGTATCATTCTCTGGAATCTTTCCATATTTGGGGTCACACGGGTTCCCCGGACATTTCCGCGGAAAATATGTTTTCGGGAGCGGGACTTGTCTCGGGACATTCAGTAAGCTCGGTAGCTCTACCGGGACCTCGGAAATGGAAACCGTCAGCATATTTGGGATCGTACAGGCATTCCGCATCTTTTTACGGAGTATAATTTTTGGGATGGGATGTTTGTTTCCAGGCGACACCCGGGGCTCAGGATGAGGAAACCGGGACTCGGCATGAGGTTTTGTGACGGTTTTGGTGTGAGAGGTGTTATGACTCGGGATGAGTAGTGTGATGATAACCAAGCAAGTACGCATGACGGGATTACTCAGTTGAGCTAGCAAGCGCACAAGTCGGGATTTGCTCGGGTTAAGCTGGCGTGGTATGACGCTCGGGACTTATAATTAAACATGTGAAGCATGATTTGTGTGTGTTATGAGGTCCCGAGAATGTGTCTCAGATTTTGTTCCGTTCGGAGTTACGGTTTGAAAGTTGCAATTTTCGGTTTGGGCTAAATTGCAACTTTTGGAAAGTTTGGGGGCCAAACTGTAATTTAGCATAAAATTAGCAATATTTTGGAAAGGAAGGAGAGGAAGTAGAAAAAGAAAAGAAAAAGAAACGGAAAAAAGGTATAAAGGGAAAAAAACAAATTGGCAACAAGCCAAAATTTCTTCTTCTTCCTCCTTCCTGCCATTTCTTCCACCATGAAAGTGCCAAAGTGAGCTCCAAGCTTGAAGTTGGAGATTTCTCGAAGAACCTTTGTGGTAAGGTTACCAAAACGATCCTTGTGTTGTGTAAGTGAATAATCCGAGGTCGGTTTGTGAAGATTCAGCCCGGTTTGTAAACCGTGAGCTATTGAAATTTTGGAGTAATTATGGAACCACCTTCTCTGCTTGATTTATTGGTTTCTAAACGTTCCCGGCACCTTCTTGTGTATATTTGTGATCAGAGTGAAGAGATGAGTCTGTTGTGCTATTTGGTTTTGTCAGAAAAGGCTTGGTGTGAAAGCCGTTTTTCCCGGCTCGAGCCTCGGTTTTGGCGCCAATGATATTAGCTAATTCTGTGAATTCTAAACATATACTCTCTATCTGTGGATCATATGTGAATAGGGGGTAGTCAGAAACGCAACTGAAACTCTGTCGAAACTTGTACCGGGACAGCTGAACGAGAATTTCGATTCGGACTTGTGTGAACGATTTGGGAAGAAGTTATGATTTGAATGCTTGGTTGTGCTTTTGGTTGTTTGATTATCAATGTTTTAGCTCGGTTTGAGAAACCGAGCTTTTTGTGGAATTTTGCGGGAAAGTGCGGGATTGGTTTTCGGGTGTCTATTTTGGTGATTTCTTACTTGTGTGTGGTTGTTCAGCTTGAATCAGCAGTGGTGGAGTAGTCTGGGACTTCGGAAGTCACACTACCGCGTTTCGGGCCGGGAGCCGGGAATTTCCCGGGATTTTGGCTACGAATCGGTTTTTCTGAGGTAAGGGGTTTAACATTCTTAATGCGCATTTATGTGTATTAGGTTAGTTAATGGCTAGTACTCGGGTCGAGGGTGGGGCCCGGTGATTCCCGGGGCTAGTCACAAGGTACGTAGCGGTTTGCAGGGTTTTATGTTTTAGGACTTATTACATATCGGGGGTCGATGACGGACACATTATCTGCTATGCTTTCTGGACCTATGCTATATCATATAGGACTTGCTTATCGGGGGTCGACAACGGACCCATATTTATGTTCTGTACGTGAGAAGCCCGTGAGTTACGGCTGACGGGAACGCCTGGACCTAAGCCGGTATGCCAACCGTGGTCGTTAACTCACGATGTTATGTGCCGGCATTGTGTCGCTTTATGTCCGACAGTTAGGGGCGATATCCCTTCGCTGGTACCATGCGCTCTGATCCCGATAATCGGCGTGAGCCTAACAAGCCGCTGTATGGGTTATGTACCACCTGTTATCGGTTGATGGGGACGCCAGTTGGACTGGTATGCCAACCATGGTCGTTAACTTATATATTGGATCTGTTTATCGGCTGATGGGGACGCCTGTTGGACTGGTATTGATGTGATCACGGGGGTAAGTGATCACGAGCTCGGATCTAGCTCGAAGGAGGCGGTTTCCAGCAAGAATGGAAACGAAGAACAGAGGAAGAACACGAAGGAAACAGAGTCGGCCAAGGGAACCTCCTCACTACGAGGTGAGGCAATGCCCTTGAAAATGCAGGAAGTGAGATGGGATCTAGCACCTCTTGACTACAAGGTCAAGCAATACTAGATATTATGTTTGGATCCTCTTGCCTGGATCACTAGGGAAATGGAAATGAAAGAGTGGAGAACACAAAGCCGATGACTCCCGGGAGTGTTTCACCAATTGTTTAAATTCAATAATATGTTCTAGGTTACAATGGTGACTGCCACTTAGCTTATATAGTGAAGTGAAATGGAAGAAGTAAAAGGAGTATTTCGAATGTACATGCGTGCGAAAGTTATGTGGACATCAGCCCCATTTTTGAGACAAGGCGCGACCCTTCATCCAGAAGGTCTAAAGGGCCCTTGGCGAAGGCACGGGCGAAGAAGAAGCAGCATTCTAGGCACCGGCGAGGCCCCAAGGCAAGTTCGTGGTCGCTATGTTCTTGGCGCACCCATGCCCCATTGGCGAACCCTTGGCCTTTGGCGAGGCCAAGGCTCAATGGCGAAGCCATGGCTCTTGGCGACCCCCATGGTCGTTGGCGAAGACCCTGTGCCTCATTTCCAGAAACGAGCGAAGCCTGTGTGACCGCTAAATGCAAAGGGGCTCCATGCGCAAGTCGCGAACCCTTCAACTTGTGCAGAGGCCCTCTTCTTCCCTTTTCCCGCCGAAAGCAATTCATGGGGAAATGGGAGCCGCAAAGCAGTAGCCTACAATGTCACATCCGCCGCCACCTCTCATTTCGCCTACCATAGATCCAGGAGCTGTCCCTTGTCAAGACATCTTTTATTATTTCCTTCTTTCTTTCTCCCTCTATAAAAGGAGGTTGTAACCTAAGTATTAAGAAGAACTCATTTTTGTAAGAACACATATTTGCGGAAGTACGCATATTGTTCTTCGTGGGTCTCAAATCTTGCTCCACCAATCCATTAGTGATCCATTGCAAGAGGATCCAATATAATACCTAGCATTGTTTGATCTCGTAGTCAAAAGGTTCTAGGTCCCATTCTCCTTTCCTGCATTTTCAAGGGCATTGCCTCACCTCGTAGTGAGGAGGTTCCCTTGGCCGAACTCTGTTTCCTTTGTATCCTTCCTCTGCTTCGCTTCCCATTCTTGCTGGAAACCGCCTCCAACGAGCTAGATCCGAGCTCGTGATCACGTTCCCCGTGATCACATCAAGTGGTATCGAGCCAAAGCGCTTGTCGGAGGTATCACACCGTATCGCTTGTTTGTTTTCTTCAGATAAAACCTTTGCTGTTCCTTTCAAAACTTGAAGAAAAGTTATCGGTTAATGATCTCTTGAGAGAAGCCGAATATTTGTTTCCCTTGTTGAAAAGTTCTTAAAGGTTCTTAAATCTGTGAGTTATTTCGGATTTGAAAGAGAAAAGAGTTTCCCTGTGTGCAAAAGAACAAGAGTTTACAGAAAAAGAAATGTTCAAACCAGTTCATAATTTCTGGGAAAAGTTCTAAGTGTTCTTGAAGAGTTCATCCGAAACTCGAGTAAACAAGACTCACAGATCAAAAGTAATTTCAAAACCTGAACTTTGTGTTTATGAAAGGCTTTTCTATCTTATTTCCAACTTCTTTCAACCACCAACCAACTTCAAAAGCTAGTTTCAAGTAACTAGAACTTTGTGCTTAACTTGTTTCGGACATCGCTAGGATTTCTTTGGATATTCTTTGCATGTTTGCATTTGATCTTAATCGCAGATTGGTGGTAAGTTTTGAAGCTTGAAAGAACCGTTGTGTTCTAAACACGAGAGAAGAGTGTAAACACTAAGGGAGTGTAGCGAGGCTTCGCAAAACTGGTCACATGTGCAGAACTTGAATCTCATGGAGTATGTGGAAGAGGACTACTACCTTAATCGGATTCTTATTATCAAGAATCTGATTTCGGAGGAAACCTCGACCATACATACTCGGAGAACTATTCGTAGTACCCCCTTGGCCAAGAAACCTGGCCCAAACCGACCCCATCCTCCGAATACGACCCTCCATACCCCGCCGCATATGAGCATCACCTGTGCCTAGACCCTGAACAGTTGGTGGCGAACCCATGCCATCGCCAAGATGACTCCTCTCATTATCGCTACCCCTCCCACTCCTCGTATTATTCCCCCATTCCGTCGTATCCCAGCTGTACGACGCCCAGCTTTGAGCCCCCTCTCATTCGCGGTTCCCCATCCACTAACCGAAAGCCAACAAGGGCCCCCGCTCACAAGTTTGCTTCATCGCACCCATCACCTTCTGACCAACAGGGCGAAGCAACACCAGAAGTGCCTCAAAGACCCAGCTCCTCCACTATCATTGATGAGCTAAAACAACTTGTACTTATGGTCCAGGACCAGATGATACAAGGACACATGGAGGAGGCTGCAGCCGGTGGTAAGGCTGAGAGGAAAATAACTGAGAAGAAGGGAGAAATTACGAGGGGAGAGAAAAGAGAAGAACGAGAGAAAAGCGAGGCGGTCCCAGAGACCTTGAGCGAGAAAGAGAGCGATCCGAGAGAAGAAAATGAGAAGAAAGCGGAGAGAAAACAAGAGGGAAGCTCCCTGAGCCAAAATAGTGGAAGTGAGGAAAACATGCCTTCAATGCACTCCAACTTTTCCACTAATTTCGTCTTGCAACCCCTTGTTTATCTTCTTTGAATGTACAGATCATTGTGGACAGCAAGGTGAAGGAAGCCTTCAACAGCCCGGGAAGGAAGTGTCACCCTCTCGGTAAGGAAGAAAAGAGCAAGAGGGAGAGAGCGAACATGGGTAACTATGCTTCTAATCTCTCATCTCTTAATATCAAGCATGACTTGGGTGACATAGTTGGCGATCCCATGTCTGTTATGGGACATGACTTAGGTCCGGTGCATTGGGGCCATGCCCATGAATGGCCGAGGCTTATATTTGATCCCTAATAACTATATGGGTTTGTTTTAAGGCTAAATATAAAAGTGTAGCGAAGAGAAAGGGCGGATTGTCCATCTCATTCCTTCATCTATTTTTAGGAAATTTTGATGTCTAACACTTTCAGTTCACTAACCCTTAACGCCTCTTCAAGTTTGTTGTGGAGTCTTCAGATTTGTATGGAAAATTTCCTTATGAATACGAGGACGGATTCTTCTGAAGAGTGAGGGTATGATGTGGACAACAGCCCCAATATTGTGACAAGGCGCGACCCTCATCCGTAAGGTCTAAAGGGCCCTTGGCGAAAGCACGGGCGAAGAAGAAGCAAGATTCTAGGCACCGGCGAGGCCCCAGGACAAGTCTCGTGGTCGCTATGTTCTTGGCGCACCCATGCCCCATTGGCGAACCCTTGGCCTTTGGCGAGGCCAAGGCTCAATGGCGAAGCCATGGCTCTTGGCGACCCCCATGGTCGTTGGCGAAGACCCTGTGCCTCATTTCCAAACAAGCGAAGCCTGTGTGACCGCTAAATGCAAAGGGGGCTCCATGCGCAAGTCGCGAACCCTTCAACTTGTGCAGAGGCCCTCTTCTTCCCTTTTCCCGCCGAAAGCAATTCATGGGGAAATGGGAGCCGCAAAGCAGTGTAGCCTACAATGTCACATCCGCCGCCACCTCTCATTTCGCCTACCATAGATCCAGGAGCTGTCCCCTTGTCAAGACATCTTTTATTATTTCCTTCTTTCTTTCTCCTTCTATAAAAGGAGGTTGTAACCTAAGTATTAGGTAGAACTCATTTTGTAAGAACACATATTTGCGGAAGTACGCATATTGTTCTTCGTGGGTCTCAAATCTTGCTCCACCAATCCATTAGTGATCCATTGCAAGAGGATCCAATATAATACCTAGCATTGTTTGATCTCGTAGTCAAAAGGTTCTAGGTCCCATTCTCCTTTCCCAGGCATTTTCAAGGGCATTGCCTCACCTCGTAGTGAGGAGGTTCCCTTGGCCGAACTCTGTTTCCTTTGTATCCTTCCTCTGCTTCGCTTTCCCATTCTTGCTGGAAACCGCCTCCAACGAGCTAGATCCGAGCTCGTGATCACGTTCCCCCGTGATCACATCAAAGTATAAAGTACTTTTGCACGCTTACAGAGTGAAAAGGCTCCCAAAAAGGTAAAAAGGTAAGGCTAGCCTAAAAGTGGTTGTTTGTCTTTCCAAGTATCGGCGGAGAAAGGACACCTTGTGTCAGGTTTGGTCGGTCAACTGGCGAAGCCTGGAGGTTTCGCGGAAGGCCTTCGCTAGGAGCCTTCGCTAGAATGCCTTCGCCGGCGCCGCGGAGTTGCTCTTGGCCGAGGCCTTCTCCTTCGCCAAGTGTTCGCGCGCTTAAGGCCGGGCTGCTCCTTCTTCAAGAACGCTTATGCTTTAGACTCCAAGGGGCTTCGCACACACTTCGTCCAGCGCGATACCGAGTTGGCGAAATTGTAAGGCCTTTTCCCGAGACTCCTCTCGATCGTCCTGCGCCATGAGCCTCATGAAAGCATTTAGGTTCGCTTGGACATGTTTCAGCCGGGACCTGGTCATGAGTCCGCCAAGACCTTGGAGCGGTTCGTGGGTCTCGCGCGCTTGAGGTTGTGGTTCATCCGGATCCCGATGGTCCTTTGGGGCGATGTCCTCATCGTGTATGCCAACCATGGTCGCTAAGTTATTGGATCTGTTTATCGGTGATGGGGACGCCAGCTTGGACTAGTATGCCAACCATGGTCGATAACATCACCAGTCCGACGGGACTTCTGAGTATCATGACCTTGCATATCATATTTATGTTTATATATTTAGGATTGTATTATCTGCTAGATCATTGCACGCTAACCCTTTCATGCAGGTAAAAACGTTTCTAAAGTTTCTGTCCGTTATCGTACCTACCCCCTTACTGGGTTCTTTCGAGAACTCACCCCCAAATATTAAACATTTTCAGGGGATCCGGGCAAAACGACATGCGGAGTTGATCTCCCGCGCTGCTCGTTCTTCATTTATGTTTGTTTGAGGTATTGGTCTATTTATGATTGGGGGTATTCTCGTTAGATCCCTTTTGTGATCTGTTTGGGTAATCTGACTCCATTCTTCTGGTTGTGGTTTAGCAGCAGCAGCAGTACTACGTGCAGAAATCTTCTGTTCGGGAAGTTTTCCAGATTCCGCACCTAGGTATTCTAACTTTGCCGGCTCTGTAGATGTACTTGCATGCATGTTTAGATCAGATCATGTTGTATGTTATGTATTTTGGGATACATTATGATTCTGCACTTCTGTCTGACTGGAGGGCTCGCCCATTTCAGTTGAGGGCGGGACACGAGCTATGTTCATATTGGTTATACATATCGGATGGATTCTGTATTCTGGTTGTTTGTGATCGATGAATGATATTTCCATGAACTGCATGTTTGGTGATGTTCGGGTGCTCGCCTATTTCAGTGGGGCGGGGCTCACCATGGATAGTTAAGAACATATTGTATACTTTCCGTGTTTGAGTTTTGTAGGTTGTGGGTCGTAGTACGACCAATACTACTAAGTGAGCAAAGTGTTCTCAGGCACCGGGCCTTCGAGAACGAGACTTTGCGGGCCGGGTCATGGGACCACTGGACATAGCGGATTTCGGTAGTACCGTTTCCGTGCTCTCCGCCGTAGCTTCCTCTTCCGACGTCGCGGGTGGCCCCTTCTCCGCAACCGAGCGCGGGTGCCCGTGACATACGGAGTTCCGGGACGTTTTGCCAAAATTCGGTTTCAGAGGGCAAAATGGTCACCGAGGAAGGCAAAAATGCCAAAATTCGGTTTCACATGTTGGATTAAGCCCATTGGGCCGGCCCATTTGTTGAGTGAGAGAAGATTTGTTTTGGGCCAATTTTACCTATTTCCATTTATAAGTTGATATAATTATTTTGGTTATTAGTTTCATTTCTTTTCTTTTCTTCATAAGTCAAGTCTTCTTCCTTTAAGCCCATGCTTTCTCTTTTACCCATCCCCTTCCATTATTTTAGACTTCACCACTTATTTTCTGACCATTCACTCTCTTTCTTATCTGTCATTCATCTTTCATCCCCATTATTGAGCAAGAGAGAAGAACCTCTCTCCCTTTGGTACAAGAAATTTGTGTCTCTCTTCCACAGCCTTTCTGCCCTAGTAGACGTCCGAATCTGCTCTTGGGGTCCTCAGAGAAACTCTTTATCAAGGTCTTGGCTACAACTGTTCTGAAGGAAGCAAGAGCCAAAAGGGAAGGGACGGTCTCCAAAACCTTGGTGCAATCCGACGGGTCCAGCAGTACCTTTGGTTCCAGCAACCATTTCTAGAAGTTTTGAGCTTTGATCTTCAACAAAGCTTAGTCCTACCACTTCCTAGGCTTCCTAAATCAGTAACATTCAAGGTATAATTGAGTTATTTTGGTTGAATCTTTAGTTCTTGGAATTAAAACATGAAGAAAACTCATCCACTTCCTTTGTTCTTCTTTGGCCGAATTTTTCAAGGACTTTTGGTGGTGGATTTGTCTCAACAACAGCTCATCCTAAACTAAGCTACAAGTTTTATCACCGCACGCCGCCCGAGCCCGGTTGCGGAGGCGGGGGCGCCGGGACGCCGGAAGCGGAAGCCGGAAAAACATAAGATGGCAGGTCCATCGAGACCCACCGCGCGTAGCGGACCCGAAACGCGAAACGATTATGGAAGCAACCTAACAAAAATTTCATACATATAACTAAAATAAAATCAAAACATACAATTCATGCATTAACAGCAGAGTAAGCCTCGCCTCCGTGGGACGAGTGCTTACGCACCAAACATAGATACATGTAGAGTTCACAGAACCTAAGGTGTCTAGCAAGCGCCAAGCGCTCGAATATGCAAACATAATGGTATATATATACAAACATATACAATCATCACAACAATAAAGCAGAAAGTATGCACATGCAACTACAGAGCCGACCCTAGGCCTAAGTATCAAAATACCTCGCGGGATTCAGACCAAGTAGACAAAATCCCAGCCCACAAGGTGCTGCTACTAACCCAACCAAGGTAGAAGCCTCGCGGAAACCAACTCCGCTGGTTGTTTACCAAGTCTACCTGAAACCCAAAAACAGAACCCAAAAATGGTGAGTCCTAAAAGGACCCGTAAGGGATTTGGGGTAAGATAAGTATATGTAACCCTACAAAACAGAAAGAATGCAATATACAGAATATATGAAACAGAATACAGAATATCGTGCATGTGAAGATAACAGATCATAATCCCGAAGGATGTGCGATTCTAAATCGCCATAACCCTTATAACAAATCGGAACGACAGCCTCCCTCTAAGGGAGTCAGAAGCCGAAGCTATTACAGAAGCATGGTGCACCAGCTGGGGTAGCGAACCCTCAACTGTCGTAGGGTTAATGCAGACAGTATGCCATAAGGCATACTCCTACAAATTACAGAAACGTACCTTAAAGCGTAAATTTCCGAAATACCTGCAAAATGTAAGTGCAACAACACATACACCTACAGACTACAGAATATGCCCTAAGCATATAATACTGAAATACTTGCAGAACAGAAAGTGAAACTAAACATACACCTATCTTACCAAAAATAGCAGAACCAAACCCTTACCTCAAAAATCCAGAGTATTAGACCGCTTCTGGACAACTTCCATACTACGACCCGAAACTCAGAAACCCCTCTTTTTCTCACCTCCGAACCTCAGAATCTGTCAAACCAAGTTGAATTAGAATCCTAATCGACCACTCTACCAAACTACACCCCGACCCCAAAACCGAAAATCCGGCAGAATATCCGTAAAATTCCAGATTTCCACAGAATCTTCAGTATTCAGAACCAACCTAGAGAATGCAAGGTTATACATTGACAAACATCATCCAGCAAGGAAATCCGACCAAAACCAACTTAAAACCCTTCATTACCCGACATTTTCCGATAATCCCGCATTATTGCAACTTTTCCATTTCTTATCCGAATTCAACGATTCAAACTTCAAACCACTCCTAAATTCAACCCCAACACCATTTTAACATCCAATTCAACCAAAATGAAACTCCAACATGGAAAAAGAATCATTCCAATAATTCGGTTCTTAACCAACATTTTACCCAACTTCCAATTCAATCCATTCAAGCTTCCAAACAACCATTCTAATCACCAATTTCACTTCTAAACCAAGAATGCTATCCAATTGCATCCAAAACAACAAAATCCAACATTGAACATCATCTCATAAATTCGGCCAAATGGGAGTTCCAACCCAACTTATTTTCCATCAAATTGAATCCATACATAAGCTTAGAATCATGCTAGGATTAACATACTTGAAGCATGAATCAAGATAACAAACACACATCATTATTAGAATTTCCAAGAAATTCGGCATTTTGGGGTTTTCATCCAAGGTATGTTTTCCAAAATCCAACACTTGATTAACACTCCCTACAACCCAAGAACAACATACTAAAATATGGGAGGAAGAAAATCATCCTAGCTTATAGCTAAGAACAAACTCATAATTCTCAAAATCTCCTCTTTTCTTCACTAATTCTTGTTTCTAACAAGAAAAGAGAACAAGGGAGAATGCTTACCACAAAAAGGATCCATTTCCTTGTTGATTTGAGCCAAGATTTGAAGAACAAGAAGCTTGGAGTGAGCTTCAATGGTGGCGGCAGCATGAAGAGGAAGAAGAAGAAGAAAAGAAGTGAAATGAGATAATAATATCTCATTTAGGAAATTATATGTCATATATAATTTCCTTCTCTTTTACCCATACCATCCCACTTTAAATAACAAAAAGACATGTGTCCCTCATGTCTCCCAATACTGCCGAATAAGCTGCTGCTGCCCATACCCATTACTTTTTATTTTGTGGCCAAACGCAATTTAATCTCCTAACTTTTCCGAAAGTTCCAATTTTGGCCCAAAAATAATTACCGAATTCCAAAATTAACGAAACTTGGACACAACCCTCATAATATTATAACATTCGTAAAACATATTTCAAAAGTTCATTTACAATTCCAGAGTGTCCTACCGAGCTCGCTGAACCCGAACAAATCCCGACGTGCGAGCGTGTCCAACAGAACTAAAATCCCATCACACCAAAATTCCACAAAAATACTCATAAATCCAACTTGAATTATAACATGACTTACCCCAAAGCCGTCAGAAGATTTCCATCCCGAGCCCCGGGATTCCCGTCCCGAGCCCCGGGAGTCGCCCGGAACCGAACGTCCCGCCCCAAATATTAAACTCCACAACCACCTCCGGGACGTTTCCACGACTCCAAAACTGCAAACGGCTTCCCAAACGGAGATCTCGAGAGTGCTACCGAGCCCGCTGTACGTCCCGAGGCGACCCCGACAACCCCCCGGCGCCAGAAAAATATTTTCGGCGGAAACGTCCGGGGGACCCACACGACCTCAAATACGGAAGGGTTCGCCAAAATGATACTCGGATAGGGCTCGGGAGCCGTCTGAACGCCGAAAAACGTGACCCGCAGGCCAAAACCGGAGCCCCGGGTCACCCGGTCGCAACCCGCTCGGGGTGACCGTAACATTCTCCCCCCCTTAGAACTCTTGGTCCTCCAAGAGTAGCCTGAACCAACCAGACAGGTGTCGCTACCAACCAGAAAATATAAACATTCCTCTAACCCAGAACAATCGGACCACCGTGCTGGTGCGGCGGGAGTGGTAGTTTAGACTACCATACAGAGCCTCACGGCGTCCCACCCTCCGGGTGCATCTTATTGCACCCCGAGTCAGTTGCCGGTATTTCTACCAGACAACCCCAGACAGTACTGAACCTAAATCTAACCGATCCACAACAGGCTATCCTGGAAGATATCACATAAAACAGAAACAGTTGGGGGGGAAAGATCAACCGAACAACTTACTCTAGAAACTCATGAGAACCGATAAAATTCGGGGTAACTTGCCCCGCCTACCAAATCTTACTGTCTCTCTGATCGGTGCTACCTCCAGTCAAATTCTGCCACCAAACTCAGATTCCAGAATCTTACGGCGACGGTTCGTATAAGCAGTGGTGCAGTCATTCGCGGTTTTAATCCGCGCCTATAACAATCTGATCTTTGCCGTAGACTCCTCAAAAAGCTCGGGTTCCAGCTCAACCCCATCAGACGCATCTGTCCAACAGTATGGTGTCATACACCTCCTCCCGTACAACGCCTCAAATGGTATCATGCCAATCGTAGTCCGAAAGCAATTGTTGTGCGAGAACTCTATCAACGCAACTGCTAGTCCCAAACTCCTCCAAAATCCAAAGTACAGATTCGCAACATATCCTCCAATATCAGAATCACCCGCTCCGACTGCCCGTCCGTCTGTGGGTGATAAGCTATATTCCGATGGAGTCGCGTGCCCAGTGCTTCGTAAAAAGCTCTCCAGAACCGTGCTGTAAAACGCAGATCATGATCGGATACAATGGAGTTTGGTACTCCATGTAAACGTACCATCTCCCTGATGTAAAGCCGGCAAGCTTCTCCAGAGGGTCTATGACCCGAATAAGCAGAAAGTGTGCGCACTTTGTCAGCCGATTCACAATAACCCATATCGCATCATGGCGAGACCGTGTCAGGGGCAGTGCAGTCAGAAAGTCCATCGTAACATTACCCCATTTCCATACTGGAATGGGCAAAGTCTGCAGTGTCCCTGCCGGTTTCGATGCTCAAACCGCCGAGTGTGCCTCCTCTAAAATCCCATTCCGTAACTCCCGATCCTCCGGTACATAAAGGCGGTCTCGGAAGTATAGCAATCCTCGCCATACTGAAACATCGGTAACAAAGAACTCTTATCTACCCCAGATAATTCCTTCAACCCCGGATTTCTACCTGCGCCTCGCGCACCCCTGTCAAGCCACTCAGAATGTATAATAAGTGTAATAACCTGAGCACGCTCCCAGAGCTGCCCCCTGTGCCAAAGGCATATCAAATCACTCTCCTCAGATCGGTCACCAACATTTCCCCCCTTAATTAAGCCGGTAAACTTTCTGCTCAGAGCATCGGCAACCGTGTTGCCCTTGCCGGAGATGTACTCGATACTACAATCATAGTCCTTAATGTATTCGAGCCATCTGCGCTGCCTCATGCTAAGCTCCTTCTGTGTAAACAGATATTTCAGACTCTTATGGTCGGTAAGAATCTGAAATTTATTACCAAACAGATATTACTTCCAATGTTTCAGCGCATAAATTATTATAGCCAACTCCAGATCATGTGTCAGTCAGTTCAGCTTATGCGGTCGCAGCTGCCTCGACCCATAAGCTACCACAAAACGCTCTTGCACCAACACACCCCAAACTGGATGTGGAAGCATCCGTATATATCACGTACGGTAAGCTCGGATCTGGAAGAGTCAGAATCGGAGCGTGAGTCAACTGCCGTTTCAACTCCTGAAAATTCCGCTAACACCTATCAAACCAGAAATACGGTTGACCCTTCTTGGTCAACTGCGTAAGCGGAGATGCTAGGATAGAACACCCTGGTACAAACCTCTGATAAAATCCTGCTAACCCCAGGAAGCTCCTGAACTCCCGTACCGTGGTAGGTTGTTTCCAATCCCGAACTGCCCTCACCTTCTCTGGATCCACAGACAAGCCATGCCCAGAAATAACGTGTCCCAGAAAAGTGACTTCCCGAATTCAGAACTCACACTTTGAGAATTTAGCATAAAGTTGATGTTCCCAAAGTGTCTGCAGAACTACCCTCAGATGATCCCGATGCGAATCCTCATCCCGAGAATATATCAGAATATTATCAATAAGTACCACCAGGAATGAGTCCAAGTAGGGTCGGAACACCCGATGCATCGATCCATGAATGCCGCTGGGGTATTGGTCAGCCCAAATGACATGACCGTAAACTCAAAGTGTCCATATCGGGTGCGGAAAGTAGTCTTAGGTATGTCCTCTTCCTTCACCCTAAGCTGAAAGTATCCAGATCGGAGATCAATCTTCGAGAAAACTCTCGAACCCCGAAGTTGATCAAATAGATCGTCAATCCTCGGTAACGAATACTTATTCTTCCCAATAAGAGCATTCAACCGTCTGTAATCAATACAAAGTCAGAGTGTCCCATCATTCTTCTTAACAAACAGAACCAGAGTACCCCACGCTGAAGTGCTCGGTCGGATGAAACTCTTTTGCTTGTAATTCCTCCAGCTTGCTTCTTCTACTCCTGCATCTCGAAATAGGCATCCGATAAGGAGGAATAGATATCGGAGCAAGCCCGATTGCGGTGGATGTCAAACACAATTTCCGCTCTTATGGTAATCCGGCAACTCCTCCTCCGAAATACTGCGGAAAATCTCGAACCAACGGTAAACCATCCAACTTCAACCTAATACCAGCTTCATTCAGATCATAGCATTCCCCTACACCCACTATCGATACCTGATCCTGAATCAGTGACTCCTTCGTCTTGGCGATAGTCAAACCAGCCGGAGTCGTGAGAGGTAGTACCTCTCCGTAAACCATAATGGTACGGGTTGCACAATCAACGTGCACAGAGTTCTTGGATAGCCAGTCCATCCCAAGAATAACATCATAGTCCAGCGTGTCTAATACCAACAAATCCAATACTATCAGATGTCCACCCACAAACATCGTACAATCCCGAACCATCTCATTGAAAAACAGAAACTGACTCCCAGCAGTTTTTTACTAAATACGTTTGAGGCAAGGTACTAACAGACAGATACAGAAATGTAACACATTTCGGTGTTACAATGGAAACAAATGCTCCTGTATCAAATAACGCATGAACCGGTATCTCATTCGGAAATATAGTACCTTACAGAACTTCCTGCTGACTCAAGCCTCCCTGCTGGCTAGTGCCTGACCGCTGACTAGGTCCTCCCTGATAACCAAGGCCTCCCTTCAGAAAAAGGAAAACCCGTCCCGCTCTGGTTGCTGTGACGGAGGGGGTGGCTGAAGCTGCTGTCGCTGCTGAGGTCTTGGGCCACCCATCTGAAACCCACGCCCTCGCGGCGCGTTGGGCTGTACTCGAGACTATGGACGCTGAAGAATGCCAAAACGCTGCCCTACAGTAAGAGGGCAATCCCTTACCCAAAGAGTGTCAGTCCTGCAACGTAAACATCGGCCCTCCTTCCGGTAACAAAGTCGACCTGAGTGATACCTACTGCAAATCAGACAAGGTCGTGCGGTGGTGCTCCTCTCTACCTCTACTAAACGCCCGGGCACTGTTCGGCCATCCAGAAATCTGCATGGGTCCATGCTGTATGGAACCCCTCCGTACTCCCCTGACCAAATTGCAAGGTTAGACGAATCTCAACCTCCTCTTGCTCGATGAGTTGAGACAAATAACCGCTTCCCGAAACAAAGTAATGTCTAAAGGTCTCAAAACCCACTGTACTGGGCGCGATCGTGAAATAAACCTCTTGGTCTTCTCCTCTTCCATACCTTGATACTACGGTACATAGTAAACCAGCCGATCAAACTCTCACTCAAACTTTCCGACAATCTTGTCTCCCTGATGAAGCTCATCGAACTGTGCCTAACGCAGATCCCTGGCTACATCCCCGCTGCACTGCTGGGGAAAAATGTAGCCTCCCCCAGGAGTTTGTCAACTCCTGCAAACCAAATCTCTACTACCCCAGACCCTTCTCGGTCATTGAACCTCGGGGGGGGTTCAAACTCTAAAACCTCTCCAAAAGTCTGACCTCGCCAGACTGGTGCCCCAGATCTCCTCGTCGTTAATAGGACCGACGAGAAGTCTAGGTGTCGTAGTGACCATCCTCCTCGGAGTCACTCACATACCAATCCCAAAGCTGTGGCGAGCAGTGGCTAAAGTCTCGCTATCACCACCTGATCAGAATGCCCTTATTGTGGCATAATCAGATCTTCCCTTGCCTACTGTCGCCCTTGAACCAGCTAGGCTGGCGGGTAATACCAAATCAGAGAGGGGTCCCTACGACCGCTAAACCTCGGGGCGGTGAGTGTGGTTGTTCAGACCCTGGGTTACGCTGAACCCGTATCCTATTCCACGGAGGTGTGGGATCTCAGTCCCGCCCCTCCGGTACCAAAACACGCTGTCTACGCGTGTTAACCAAACCTGAGACATTTCAGACTAAACAGAGTCCAGACAAAAATCGATCACTCCTAATCTCTACAGAAGCTAGCAGCAGTTTTCTAAGGCTCTGTAGTGCAATGCAGTACTTGACACAGAAGTTACTTCTCAGAATGATAAAATCATGCATTTCACAGAATCACAGAAGCAGTTCATGCTTATTTCACCAAATCTTTTCCTAACACACAATTTTACGTACCTGAAACTTTTCCACAATCCCCCTTACTCGTAATACTTTTACCAGAATCCAGAAATCCCGAGTTCCGAAATCTGCAACTATCAGGATAACTTGAAGGATCAACTTTGTTCCACAATTTTATTTTGAAGTGGTTCAAGTAAGGAGGTGGCCAATCTCCGTACCAAACCATTCTAAAATAAAATGTACAACAATAGTCGTCACTACAAGTCACCACTGACGACCAATATGGTCACTTACCTGCTCTGATACCAACTTGTCACCGCACGCCACCCGAGCCCGGTTGCGGAGGCGGGGGCGCCGGGACGCCGGAAGCGGAAGCCGGAATGATACAGAAAAGGCAGGTCCATCGAGACCCGCCGCGCGTAGCGGACCCGAAAGGCGAAACGATTGTGGAAGCAACCTAACAAAAATTTCATACATATAACTAAAATAAAATCAAAACATACAATTCATGCATCGGCAACAGAGTAAGCCTCGCCCTCCGTGGACGAGTGCTTACGCACCAAACATAGATACATGCAGAGTTCACAGAACCTAAGGTGTCTAGCAAGCGCCAAGCGCTCGAAATGTACATGTATAATGTATATATATACAAACATATACAATCATCACAACAATAAAGCAGAAAGTATGCACATGCAACTACAGAGCCGACCCTAGGCCTAAACGTCAAAATACCTCGCGGGATTCAGACCAAGTAGACAAAATCCCAGCCCACAAGGTACTGCTGCTGCTCAACCCAACCAAGGCAGAAGCCTCGCGGAAACCAACTCCGCTGGTTGTTTACCAAGTCTACCTGAAACCCAAAAACAGAACCCAAAAATGGTGAGTCCTAAAAGGACCCGTAAGGGATTTGGGGTAAGATAAGTATATGTAACCCTGCAAAACAGAAAGAATGCAATATACAGAATATATGAAACAGAATACAGAATATCGTGCATGTGAAGATAACAGATCATAATCCCGAAGGATGTGCGATTCTAAATCGCCATAACCCTTATAACAAATCGGAACGACAGCCTCCCTCTAAGGGAGTCAGAAGCCGAAGCTATTACAGAAGCATGGTGCACCAGCTGGGGTAGCGAACCCTCAACTGTCGTAGGGTTAACAGACAGAGTATGCCATAAGGCATACTCCTACAAATTACGTAACGTACCTTAAAGCGTAAATTTCCGAAATACCGCAAAATGTATGCAACAACACATACACCTACAGACTACGAGTAATATGCCCTAAGCATATAATACTGAAATACTTGCAGAACAGAAAGTGAAACTAAACATACACCTATCTTACCAAAAATAGCAGAACCAAACCCTTACCTCAAAAATCCAGAGTATTAGACCGCTTCTGGACAACTTCCATACTACGACCCGAAACTCAGAAACCCCTCTTTTTCTCACCTCCGAACCTCAGAATCTGTCAAAGCAAGTTGAATTAGAATCCTTATCGACCACTCTACCAAACTACACCCCCGACCCCAAAACCGAAAATCCGGTAGAATGTCCGTAAAATTCCAGATTTCCACAGAAATGTCAGAATTCAGAACCAACCTAGACAATGCAAGGTTATACATTGACAAACATCATCCAACAAGCATAACCGACCAAAACCAACCTAAAAACCCTTCATTACCCGACATTTTCCGATAATCCCGCATTATTGCAACTTTTCCATTTCTTATCCGAATTCAACGATTCAAACTTCAAACCACTCCTAAATTCAACCCCAACACCATTTTAACATCCAATTCAACCAAAATGAAACTCCAACATGGAAAAAGAATCATTCCAATAATTCGGTTCTTAACCAACATTTTACCCAACTTCCAATTCAATCCATTCAAGCTTCCAAACAACCATTCTAATCACCAATTTCACTTCTAAACCAAGAATGCTATCCAATTGCATCCAAAACAACAAAATCCAACATTGAACATCATCTCATAAATTGCCAACTGGGGGTTTCCAACCCAACTTATTTTCCATCAAATTGAATCCATACATAAGCTTAGAATCATGCTAGGATTAACATACTTGAAGCATGAATCAAGATAACAAACACACATCATTATTAGAATTTCCAAGAAATTCGGCATTTTGGGGGTTTTCATCCAAGGTATGTTTTCCAAAATCCAACACTTGATTAACACTCCCCTACAACCCAAGAACAACATACTAAAATATGGGAGGAAGAAAATCATCCTAGCTTATAGCTAAGAACAAACTCATAATTCTCAAAATCTCCTCTTTTCTTCACTAATTCTTGTTTCTAACAAGAAAAGAGAACAAGGAGAATGCTTACCACAAAAAGGATCCATTTCCTTGTTGATTTAAGCCAAGATTTGAAGAACAAGAAGCTTGGAGTGAGCTTCAATGGTGGCGGCAGATGAAGAGGAAGAAGAAGAAGAAAGAGTGAAATGAGATAATAATATCTCATTTAGGAAATTATATGTCATATATAATTTCCTTCTCTTTTACCCATACCATCCCACTTTAAATAACAAAAAGACATGTGTCCCTCATGTCTCCCAATACTGCCGAATAAGCTGCTGCTGCCCATACCCATTACTTTTTATTTTGTGGCCAAACGCAATTTAATCTCCTAACTTTTCCGAAAGTTCCAATTTTGGCCCAAAAATAATTACCGAATTCCAAAATTAACGAAACTTGGACACAACCCTCATAATATTATAACATTCGTAAAACATATTTCAAAAGTTCATTTACAATTCCAGAGTGTCCTACCGAGCTCGCTGAACCCGAACAAATCCCGACGTGCGGCGTGTCCAATGTAACTAAAATCCCATCACACCAAAATTCCACAAAAATACTCATAAATCCAACTTGAATTATAACATGACTTACCCCAAAGCCGTCAGAAGATTTCCATCCCGAGCCCCGGGATTCCCGTCCCGAGCCCCGGGAGTCGCCCGGAACCGAACGTCCCGCCCCAAATATTAAACTCCACAACCACCTCCAGGACGTTTCCACGACTCCAAAACTGCAAACGGCTTCCCAAACGGAGATCTCGAGAGTGCTACCGAGCCCGCTGTACGTCCCGAGGCGACCCCGACAACCCCCCCGGCGCCAGAAAAATATTTTCGGCGGAAACGTCCGGGGGACCCACACGACCTCAAATACGGAAGGGTTCGCCAAAATGATACTCGGATAGGGCTCGGGAGCCGTCTGAACGCCGAAAAACGTGACCCGCAGCCAAAACCGAGCTCGGGTCACCCGGGCCGCAACCCGCTCGGGGTGACCGTAACAAGTATTATCAAGGTGAGGATCCTCCTTGGTAATTTTTATGGATTTTGTTCATGGATATTTTTGATTTTCAAGAATGTTGTTGTTGGAAGTATGATGAACATACTTTGTTCTTGATAAATCTTGACAAAACATGTTATTGGTATTTTTTTGGGTTAGGGCGGAAATGTTGGATGAATATTTGGGTGGATTTTTGTTGAAGAAAGTTGGTAGAAAGCATGTTATAAGTATGTATAACATGTTTTGAAGTTGTTGGAAAAAGTTGGAAATAAATTGGTAATTTTTGGGAAGAAACCGAATTGTTGATGATGATTTTGTGAAGTTAAAGTGTTGGAGAAAGTGTTTAATTGATGTTTTGGTGGAAAAGGTATGGTTTAAGTGGCGAAAGTGTTAAATTTATAAAGTTTAGGGTAAAAATGAAAGTTTGACTGAAATTAAGGACTTGGCTGAAAGTTTGGTTGGAAAAGATACTTGTGTGGAAAAGTTGACAAAGTTGAGTATTTTGTAACTTTGCAAAACTTAAGGGCTAATCTGAAAGTTCTTAAAAAGTTTAAGGACTAAAGGTGTAATTATGGAAAAGTTAAAGGAAAGAAAGCCACTTTAAGCCACTTTAAGGACTAACCTTTTTGCAGGGAAAAACGTTTTTAAAAAGTTTTCCCGGTATCGTACCTGCCCCCTTACGGGTTCTTTCGAAAACTCACCCTCATATATACATATATGTATGTATGTATGTATGTATATATATATATATAGTATAAGAAAGAAAGAGGCAAACATTCACGCTCCTTCTTTCTTCTCTGCGCATGGCCGAAACTTCAGGAGCCATTTTGGGATCTCTCAATTTCTCACCAAAATCTTGAAGGTCAGTTGGTTAAATCGATCCTTAGGAGAAATAATTAACTCCTTATAAATCAGTTTTTGTGATTGTGGCTCCGGTTGGAAACCGTGAGCGTTCGAAATTTGGGTAACTTTGTGATACTTTTGTCGGTGGATTATTTTGGGTTCTAAGTGTTGTTTGGGTGTTCAGCTGCCATTTTGTCTTAAGGAGGAGTACGAGAAAACTGACGGAGTACTGCCGAATTCACGTCTGAACCGTTTGGAAAAGTAGAAAGGTTCCTGCCTCTGGGTAAAGTTGGTAAGGGTTCAGTTTTCCTTGACTCTGCATTCTGGGATAATTATAATATGCTTGTCAGGGTTAATTGTGGCTGAGTTCGAGTTGAGGGTGGGGCCCGGTGATACCGAACTCAGTTTATGACATAGGTTTAGGTGTGCAGGTATAGGGTATAAGATACCTTGTATGGTAAGTTTTCTTTTAATTTTGTTATGTTGTTCTGTTCTGACGGAAGCGGGGAATCCGGACCTCGGGCTGGTACCATGCCTCAGGAAATATATTTTATCGGTTAATTCAGTTCGTTATGAAAAATCCTCTTCTGCAACGCTAAAAGCCTTAGAGGTCTGCCGATCTGTTCAGAGTTTTTATTACTTTCATGATTGTTTTGCATTTTTTATTTTCATGTTTTCTTGTGCAGGTGTGAAAGCTCGGGATTATTCAGAATTTCTGAAAACATTATCTTATATCTGACCCTTACTGAGTTCTCATCGAGGACTCACCCTTAAATACGTTTACCTTTTCAGGTTCATCTGATAAGAAACCCGAAGAGTAGATCTATCCGGTGTTTACTTGTGTTTTGGTTTCAGGTATTACTATGTTTGAGTTTGTCTTCTGAGTTTGTAAGGGTCGTGTCGGTTGAGATTTCTGCTCAGTTGCACAGTCCGACCCTTATTTTAGTACATTATGAGTTTACTGACGGTTTTGTTTTCTGTTACCTATCTAGCAGCAGCGGGTGTCCTACGTGGAGTTTTGTTTCAAGGATCTTGTTGCACCAGATCCCTCCACGTGTGTATGCACTCTGAACACTAGGTTTTGGGCTTTGTACATGTAAACGCATGCATGTGTGTATATATGTTGCATCACATATGTATATATAAGGATTGCTCGTGTTCTGTTATATTTTGGAGCCTGCGGAGCAGGGGCATGAGCTTGCCCATTTCAGTGGGAGCAAGGCACGTCTTGTTACATATGTGTATATGTGTGGTTGTGTTCAGATGATCTCTTTTACCTGCATGGCAAGTTAGTAAAACTAGTAGATAGAAAACCATGGATTATGTGATTTTGGTGCATATGTTCTGGTGATAGATGTGAGTGAACTTTGTACTATCCATGTTGTAGAAGTGTGTTTGGTTGCAGTCATTTCAGGCTGGAATTTCTCGGTTTCTCTGTCAAACTCAGGATCAGACCATTTCGACCTTCCTACTACGTTCTTACACATCCCTCTCAAATCAACAAATCTTCAAACAAAAGGGCTTGGACCACCACACCAAGGGGACTCCGTTTACTGTTACCCAAGTCTGGTTTTCGCATTACGCCACCTGGTGTTACGGTCACCCTGAGCGGGTTGCGACCGGGTGACCCGGGGCTCCGGTTTTGGCCTGCAGGTCACGATTTTGGGCGTTCAGACGGCTCCCGAGCCTTATCCGAGCATCGTTCTGGCGAACCCTTTCATATCTGAGGTCGTGTGGGTCCCCCGGACGTTTCCGCCGAAAATATTTTTTCCAGCACCGGGGGGTTGTTGGGGTTGGCTCGGGACGTACAGCGGGCTCGGTAGTGCTCCCGGGACCTCGGAATGAGAAACCGTTTGCATATTTGGAATCGTGGGAACGTCCTGCATCTTTTTACGGAGTATATTTTCTGGGTGGGGACGTTCGGTCCCTGGCGACTCCCGGGGCTCGGGATGGAAATTCTCCGACGGCTTGGGTGTAAAGTATGTTATATTTTGAGACGGATTTTATGGTGATATTTGAGGATTTTTGGCATGGCGGGTTTTTGGTCTGGGTTAGCACGTCTGGTTTTGCTCGGGTTCAGGGGGGCCCGGTAAGACACTCTGGATGGGTAATTGAGCATCTGAAAGATGTTTTGTGTGTGTTATGATATTCTGAAGGTTGTGTTCGGTTTATGTTCCAATTGGAGTTCGGAAATTGCGGTTGGGTCAAAGTTGTAACTTTTGGGAGAGATTGAGGACTAAAGTTGTAATTTGGCCATAAGTCAGCAATATTTGGAAGTGGACAAGGGAAGAGGCGGTTATTTGGTGATGAAATGGGACACTTGTCCCATTTCCATTAAAAGGGAGGAAAATAGAAAAGAAAAGATAAAGGAAGAAAGAAGGGAAAGAAGAAGAAGAAGAAGAAGACAAAAAGGAAAGGAAGAGATAATGGAAAAAAAAAAGAAAAAAAAAGATATGAAGGAAAACGTGAGAAAAGGGAAGAAAGAGAAAGAAAAGGAAAGTGAAAAGAAAAGGAAATGAGAAAATATAAAAGGAAGAAAATAGCCAAATTGGCCATTTCTTCATCTTCTTCCTCTTTCTCTCTCAAGCTTTCTTCCTTCTTCTCCATAAAAGCCATTTTTACTATTCATTGAAGCTTCTCTTGTGTTCTTCATTTTGGCAAAGAAACATCAAGGTTTTGGGTTCAATTTGTTGGTAAGCTTCTTCTCTTCAAGAATTTGGCAAGTTTGAAGCATGATTTTGGTTGGAAGATGGGTTTAGAAACCATTTTGTGTTTGTTCTTGGCTACATGTTGTGATGATCTTCTTGCTTCCATCTTTGAGTATGTTGTTGGTGGGATGGAGAAGAGTAGGAATTAGGGTTTAATTGATGGAAAAACATTAAGGTTGAAGGAAACCTAAAATGGCGAAATTTTGATGATTCTCTAAACTTGGTGTTTTGTTGTGTTCTTGAATCATGCTCTTGATATGTGGTTCCTAGCATGATTCTAAGGCTTGCTATGGTTTCAATTTGGAGGAAATTGATTGAGTAGAAAAGCCCCAATTTGAGTGAATAGTGGATTAGGGTTCATGGTTGATTTTGGTTGATTTATGTGTAATTGGTTAGTAAGCATGCTTAGGAAGTGAAATTGGTGATTAGTATGATTAATTGGAAGCTTGAATGGTTTGATTTGGAAGTGTGGTGAAAAATTGGTTAAGGGCCGAAATGTTCAAGTGGAACTTTTTCAATGCTGGTGTGGTATTTTGATTAAATTGGATGGTAAATTGGTATTGTGGATGGAAGTAGGTTCGTAATGGTGTTTGAAACATCATTTTCGGACAATGGTAGGAAAAGTTAGGTTTATGCGGGTTTTCCGGGAAAAGTGTCTGGAATGTGGGTTTAAAGGTTGGAATGTGTTTGTGGGTGTTGGAATAACAAGGTTCTAGCTCGGTTCGTAAAACCGAGCTTTCCGTGGATTTTTGCGGGAAAGTGCGGGATTGTGCGGGTTTGGTTTCTGGAGGTGTATTTTGATGAGTTCTAACTGGTTTGTGATTGCTCAGCTTGATTCTGCATTGGTGGAGCAGTGTGGGACCATCAGAGTTCGGATCGCACTTTTCGAGCCGAAAGTCAGGATTTCCCAGGAGTTGTGCTGCGGGGCAGTGTTTCGAGGTAAGGGTTTAACTTCTCTTGTTATACATAGTGGTATGGGACATTGTGTATACGGGTTTAGTTAAGGCGGGTTCCCGGGTTGAGGACAGTGGTTCGGTGATCCCGGAACCTGTTATATGGTAAGGTATGTGTTCGTGTCTATTCCAGGGCTCGGATGGTCTTGGAGGCCACGAGTTGTTTTGGTTTGGAATTTCCGCACTAGGTGCGAGTATTTTGGTTTATATTGTCATATCATATCATTGTACTATATGTGGTTCTAATGGGAGACCCGGGACGGTCTTGGAGACCTCGGGTGCTCGATGGTTTATTGGTGTGTCCAGCACCGGAGGGTGCCGACACTGTATGTATACCTGCACCGGGAGTGCCGGTATACCATTGGGATTTTACGGGGCTCATGACCCCAGCCGGTACCGTGCTTTGGATTGGGCGGTTGGACCGCGAGATGCGCCATCTCACCCGACGCTGGGGGTACGCCGGTTAGGCCGGGGAAGAACTACCCTTGCTCGGTCATTTCACCCGACGCTGGGGGTACGCCGGTTCGGCCGGGGAAGAACTACCCTTGCATCGGTCATTCATCGTTATATATGTGCATACCTGTGGTTGTTCTGTTTTGCAGGTTTGGATGGTTACGAACTGTATCTTACCTCAGCCCTTACTGGGTCCTCCCGAGGACTCACCCCTTATTTGTTTATCACCTTTCAGGCAGACCTGATAAACAGCCGGCGGGATAGTAATCCGCGGTGCTTTGGTTGATTTTGAGTTTTCAGGTATTTGTTGTTCCGTTTCGGGAACTTTGGTTGGTTTTGGTTAAGGGGTAGTCTCGGTTGAGGCTCTGGTTGGTATTCCATATTTGGTTTGGATGGTTGACTAACTTTCTCTTCTCTCTTTGGTTTTGGTTAGCAGCAGCAGCAGTACCGTGTGCGGAAATCTCCTGAGCGGGAAGTTTTCCGACACCGCACTTAGGTATATATAGGCTTTAGTTTTGTTGGCTCTGTAGCTGTAGTTGCATGCATGTATAGTGGATCATGATTTTGTTTATGGTGTATCACTCTGGATTTATTATGTTTTGAACTGCCTTCTGAGTCGTGGGCGGAGCCCCGACTTGCCTACATTGTATATACTGGTTTTGAGTTGGAAGTGGTTTCTGTGATTCGGTGTTCTGTTGCTATGCGTGATTTTCCATGAATTGCACGTCTGTATACTTGCCGTATTTTGAGTGTTGTAGGTTGCGGGTCGTAGAACGACCATTCCGTTACTGCGGGTCGGGTCATGTAACCGCGCTTTCCGCTGTGGGTTCCGTTTCCGTACGTCGCGGCTGGCCCCGCCTCCGCAACCGGGCGGGGTGGTCGTGACAAGTTGGTATCAGAGCAGGACGGGTCGGAGTGACCCGAGAGGTAAGTTGGATCAGTTCCGGAAGGATTCCGGGAGGCAAGTATACAAGTCCAGGAGTGGACTTTTGGGACCAGTTCATGGGTAAGTATCTGTAGTGGATGACTTCGGAGTGCAAGCCACCGCTCTACGTTTCATTCTTGGGTGGTTCTGTACGGAGCCTGATCAACTCCTTATTTGAACCATTTCGGAATGGGTGTGGAGCAGCGGGCGGTTCTTTGAGGCATCCTGGAAGAGATGGGGTACTTTGGATGGATTTTGGATTTTGGGAGGTGCGGAGCTCGAGTGTGGGCTTGCGACATAATCCGGGTACCTCTAAGTTTTTGGTTGATATATGTTGTGATTCTGTGATATGAACATGATCTGCTTCTGTGTTTAAGTGTTAACTTTTGGGTTAGAGATTCTGAAAAGAATCTTTGCATCATGCATTGCATTACACTACAGAGCCTTAGAATACTGCTGCTAGCTCTAGTAGAGAGAGATAGAGTTAACTGTTGTGAGTTATATGGATTTGGATTGGTTTGGTTTCAGGAATGGTTAACACGCGCAGACAGCGCGAGCGAGTACCGGAGGGTTGGGACCGGGATCCCACACCTCCGAGAGTTCGGAGACGGGTTCAGAGGAACCCAGGGTCTAAGCAGTCACATTCCCCCCGCATTCCCAGCAGTTAGAGGGACCCCTTCCTGATGTGATACAGGTTCTGGGTCAGTACAGCAGATTCTTGGGTACTATTCTGCCAGCCCGGCACGTGCGGGGCGACAGCAGGCCGGGAGATCGAGTCGAGACCACATCGAGGCATCCTGACCGAGAGGTGGGCAGCAGCCACCTTAGTGTCCAGAGTCAGCGGGAGAGTGACTCTGAGGAGGATGAGCGTCGTGATACAGAGATTTCCCGTCGGTCCCATCAGCGACGGGAAGAGCAGAGATGTCGGACAGATGAGGTCCGATTACTGGAGCGGTTTCAGCGGTTGAACCCCCCGAGGTTCAACGGCAGAGGAGGACCAGAGGCTGCAGAGGCTTGGTTTGCAGGGGTTGACAAACTCCTGGGGAGACTACACCTTCCATCGGAGGTTATGGTCTCGCTGGCTACATTTAATCTGCATGATAGTGCAGATCATTGGTGGAGGAGCTTACAGGGCCGGTTGAAAGCTGAGTCAACACGAGAGGGTGGAGAGGATCCAGACCTTACCTGGGAGCAGTTTGCTTACTACTTCCACCAGCAGTATATCGGGGATGCAGTCCGGGATCTCCGCCAATCACGATTCGACGACACAGGAGCAGGGCACTCGGACCGTAGTAGAGTATGAGCGGGAATTTAACCGGTTGGTCCGCTACGTACGCAGATATTACGGTATGGAGCAGGAGAAGGTCAAGCGGTTCATTCGCCGCTTACGCCCGGAGTACAGGTGGGCTTTGAGGCCCCTGGATATCACTTCTTATCACGAGGCTGTGCAGAAGGCCCAACTCCTCGAGTAGGAGGAGGTCGAGGATCGGTATCTACCACAACGATCTCGAGACAGAGGCAGGGTTTCTGCACCCCAGGGTTCATCAAGGTTTGTGAGGAGGACAGGACGAACTGAGCAGAGTGGCCGGAGTGGTAGGGTGGCTCCGTAGTTCAGACTTGTGAGATATGTGGCCAGCGGCACCCGGCCGGCCATGTTATAGGCAGGCGGGCCAGTGCTTACATTGTGGGGCAGATGATCATTGGGTGCGAGACTGTCCACTGGCACCGGGCGAGATCCAATAGTGTTATACGTCCTCAGTCTCGGTTCCAGCCCAACTCACCCAGGGGGCGTGGTTTCCAGTAGGGCGGCCCGAGACCACCGCGACAGTTACCACTTCAGTCATCCCCTCCGCCACAGCAGCCCAGGGCTGGGCGCGTCTTTCAGATTGAGCAGGGAGGCATCAGACAGGAACAAGCTGGGTCTGGAACTCATCAGGAGATCACATCGAGGATCACGACTAGATGGACGCGGATGAAAACCGCGAATGACCGTACCACCTGGTTCGTGAATAAATGTTTTTGGGATCTGGGGTTGAGATTGGTAACAGGGTTTGGCAAGGTAACAGCTACTCAGGGAACTGTCGGAGCTGGTAGAAAGAGGAAGAGCTAAGATAAGGGTTATCGGTTTCTGTAAGACTTTGTAACGAGTTGGCAGAATAGTATGTAAATTAGAGTTACTTTCCAGAATGGTTGCAGTGTAGAATGTTTTGTCTTTGGAATATATATATATATATATATATATATATATATATATATATATATATATATATATATATATATATATATATATATATATATATATATATATATATATTGAAGGTTGTTAAGTATGGATTCGACATGCAGGGTTGTCCGGTAGAAATACCGGCGATCGACTGGGCGCAACAAGTTGCACCCGGAGGGTGGGACGCCACTGAGAGGCTCTGGATGGTAGTCTAAACTACCACTCCCGCCGCACTAGGACGGTGGTTCGATTATGTTTAGTAAAGGGAAGTATATATGTTCGGTTGATAACGACACCCGTATGGTTCAAGTTACTCTTGGAGGACCAAGAGTCCTAAGGGGGGGAGGATGTTACGGTCACCCTGAGCGGGTTGCGACCGGGTGACCCGGGGCTCCGGTTTTGGCCTGCAGGTCACGATTTTGGGCGTTCAGACGGCTCCCGAGCCTTATCCGAGCATCGTTCTGGCGAACCCTTTCATATCTGAGGTCGTGTGGGTCCCCCGGACGTTTCCGCCGGAAATATTTTTCCGGCACCGGGGGTTTGTTGGGGTTGTCTCGGGGCGTCTGGCCAGGCTCGGTAGTGCTCCCGGGACCTCGGAATGAGAAACCGTTTGCATATTTGGAATCATGGGAACGTCCTGCATCCTGTAAGGTAGTATATTTTCTGGGTGGGGACGTTCGGTCCCGGGCGACTCCCGGGGCTCGGACGGAATCCTGGGCTCGGGACGGGAATCCCGGGCTCGGGATGGAAATTCTCCACGGCTTGGGTGTAAAGTATGTTATATTTTGAGACGGATTTTATGGTGATATTTGAGGATTTTTGGCATGGCGGGTTTTTGGTCTGGGTTAGCACGTCTGGTTTTGCTCGGGTTCAGGGGGGCCCGGTAAGACACTCTGGATGGGTAATTGAGCATCTGAAAGATGTTTTGTGTGTGTTATGATATTCTGAAGGTTGTGTTCGGTTTATGTTCCAATTGGAGTTCGGAAATTGCGGTTGGGTCAAAGTTGTAACTTTTGGGAGAGATTGAGGACTAAAGTTGTAATTTGGCCATAAGTCAGCAATATTTGGAAGTGGACAAGGGAAGAGGCGGTTATTTGGTGATGAAATGGGACACTTGTCCCATTTCCTTTAAAAGGGAGGAAAATAGAAAAGAAAAGATAAAGGAAGAAAGAAGGAAAAGAAGAAGAAGAAGACAAAAAGGAAAGGAAGAGATAATGGAAAAAAAAAGAAAGAAAAAGAAAAGATATGAAGTAAAACGTGAGAAAAGGGAAGAAAGAGAAAGAAAAGGAAAGTGAAAAGAAAAGGAAAAGAAAAGGAAATGAGAAAATATAAAAGGAAGAAAATAGCCAAATTGGCCATTTCTTCATCTTCTTCCTCTTTCTCTCTCAAGCTTTCTTCCTTCTTCTCCATAAAAGCCATTTTTACTATTCATTGAAGCTTCTCTTGTGTTCTTCATTTTGGCAAAGAAACATCAAGGTTTTGGGTTCAATTTGTTGGTAAGCTTCTTCTCTTCAAGAATTTGGCAAGTTTGAAGAATGATTTTGGTTGGAAGATGGGTTTAGAAACCATTTTGTGTTTGTTCTTGGCTACATTTTGTGATGATCTTCATGCTTCAATCTTTGAGTATGTTGTTGATGGGATGGAGAAGAGTAGGAAATTGGGTTTAAATGATGGAAAAACATTAAGGTTGAAGGAAACCTAAAATGGCGAAATTTTGATGATTCTCTAAACTTGGTGTTTTGTTGTGTTCTTGAATCATGCTCTTGATATGTGGTTCCTAGCATGATTCTAAGGCTTGCTATGGTTTCAATTTGGAGGGAAATTGATTGAGTAGAAAAGCCCCAATTTGAGTGAATAGTGGATTAGGGTTCATGGTTGATTTTGGTTGATTTATGTGTAATTGGTTAGTAAGCATGCTTAGGAAGTGAAATTGGTGATTAGTATGATTAAATTGGAAGCTTGAATGGTTTGATTTGGAAGTGTGGTGAAAAATTGGTTAAGGGCTGAAATGTTCAAGTGGAACTTTTTCAATGCTGGTGTGGTATTTTGATTAAATTGGATGGTAAATTGGTATTGTGGATGGAAGTAGGTTCGTAATGGTGTTTGAAACATCATTTTCGGACAATGGTAGGAAAAGTTAGGTTTATGCGGGTTTTCCGGGAAAAGTGTCTGGAATGTGGGTTTAAAGGTTGGAATGTGTTTGTGGGTGTTGGAATAACAAGGTTCTAGCTCGGTTCGTAAAATCGAGCTTTCTGTGGATTTTTGCGGGAAAGTGCGGGATTGTGCGGGTTTGGTTTCTGGAGGTGTATTTTGATGAGTTCTAACTGGTTTGTGATTGCTCAGCTTGATTCTGCATTGGTGGAGCAGTGTGGGACCATCAGAGTTTGGATCGCACTTTTCGAGCCGAAAGTCAGGATTTCCCAGGAGTTGTGCTGCGGGGCAGTGTTTCGAGGTAAGGGTTTAACTTCTCTTGTTATACATAGTGGTATGGGACATTGTGTATACGGGTTTAGTTAAGGCGGGTTCCCGGGTTGAGGGCAGTGGTTCGGTGATCCCGGGACCTGTTATATGGTAAGGTACGTGTTCGTGTCTATTCCAGGGCTCGGATGGTCTTGGAGGCCACGAGTTGTTTTGGTTTGGGATTTCCGCACTAGGTGCGAGTATCTTAGTTTATATCGTCATATCATATCATTGTACTATATGTGGTTTTAATGGGAGACCCGGGACGGTCTTGGAGACCTCGGGTGCTCGATGGTTTATTGGTGTGTCCAGCACTGGAGGGTGCCGACACTGTATGTATACCCGCACCGGGAGTGCCGGTATACCATTGGGATTTTACGGGGCTCATGACCCCAGCCGGTACCGTGCTTTGGATTGGGCGGTTGGACCGCGAGATGCGCCATCTCACCCGACGCAGGGGGTACGCCGGTTAGGCGGCGAAGAACTACCCTTGCTCGGTCATTTCACCCGACGCTGGGGGTACGCCGGTTAGGCCGGGGAAGAACTACCCTTGCTCGGTCATTTCACCCGACGCTGGGGGTACGCCGGTTCGGCCGGGGAAGAACTACCCTTGCATCGGTCATTCATCGTTATATATGTGCATACCTATTGTTGTTCTGTTTTGCAGGTTTGGATAGTTACGAACTGTATCTTACCTCAGCCCTTACTGGGTCCTCCCGAGGACTCACCCTTATTTGTTTATCACCTTTCAGGCAGACCTGACAAGCAGCCGGCGGGATAGTAATCCGCGGTGCTTTGGTTGATTTTGAGTTTTCAGGTATTTGTTGTTCCGTTTCGGGAACTTTGGTTGGTTTTGGTTAAGGGGTAGTCTCGGTTGAGGCTCTGGTTGGTATTCCATATTTGGTTTGGATGGTTGACTAACTTTCTCTTCTCTCTTTGGTTTTGGTTAGCAAGAAGAAGAAGAAGCACTGCAGCGGAAATCTCCCGAGTGGGAAGTTTTCCGACACCGCACTTAGGTATATATAGGCTTTAGTTTTGTTGGCTCTGTAGCTGTAGTTGCATGCATGTATAGTGGATCATGATTTTGTTTATGGTGTATCACTCTGGATTTATTATGTTTTGAACTGCCTTCTGAGTCGTGGGCGGAGCCCCGACTTGCCTACATTGTATATACTGGTTTTGAGTTGGAAGTGGTTTCTGTGATTCGGTGTTCTGTTGCTATGCGTGATTTTCCATGAATTGCACGTCTGTATACTTGCCGTATTTTGAGTGTTGTAGGTTGCGGGTCGTAGAACGACCATTCCGTTACTGCGGGTCGGGTCATGTAACCGCGCTTTCCGCTGTGGGTTCCGTTTCCGTACGTCGCGGCTGGCCCCGCCTCCGCAACCGGGCGGGGTGGTCGGGACACTGCCTAATTCTTGTCCCAGCGTCAAAGGACAATCCCGTATCCAATGATCGTCTGCCCCACATCGCAGACACTGCCCCGTCTACCTGAAGCATGGCCGGCCGGGGTGATACCTGCCACAACTCGCACAAGTCTGTGCTACCGGGGCCGCCCTGCCACTCCTGTTGCTCTGCCCAGCTCTGCCCATCCTTCCCATAAACTTCGAGGAACTCTGCTATACAGGAATTCTCCCTCTGTCATAAGATCGGTGTGGTAGGTACCGACTCTCAACCTCCTCCTGCTCGAGGAGTTGGGCCTTCTGCACAGCCTCATGATAGGAAGTGATATCCAGAGACCTCAAAGACCGCCTGTAATCCGGGCGTAGCCGGCGGATAAACCTCTTGACCTTCTCCTACTCCATACCATAATACTGTGGTACGTAGCGAACCAGCCGGTCAAACTCCCGCTCATACTCTCCGACAGTCAAGGTGCCCTGCTCCAGCTCGTCAAACTGTGACTGTCGGAGATCCCTAACCGCATCCCCGATATACTGCCGATGGAAGTAGTAGGCAAACTGCTCCCAGGTAAGATCCAAGTCCTGCCCACCTTCCCGCGCTGTATTAGCTCTCAGTCGGCCCTGCAGGCTCCTCCACCAATGATCTGCACTATCCTGCAGATTAAACGTCGCCAACAAGACCTTAACCTCTGATGGAAGATGTAGTCTCTCAAGAAGCTTACCAACTTCCGCAAACCAAGTCTCTACCGCCTCGGGCCCTCCTCGGCCGTTGAATTTCGGGGGGTTCAAACGCTGAAATCTCTCAAAGAGTCTGACCTTGTCAGACTGCTGTCTCTGCTCTTCCCGTCGTTGGTGGAACCGACGAGAAGTCTCAATACCATAACGATCACCCTCTTGCCGACCCCGAACGCTGAGGTGGCTGCTGCTTACCTCTCGATCTGCACGCCTCTGCTGTGGTCTAACCAGACCTCCCCGTGCCTGCTGCCGCCCCTGAACCCGCTGGGCTGGCAGTAAAGTACCCAACAACTGTTGTACCTGACCCAACACCTGTATCACATCAGGAGTGGGTCCCTCTGTCTGCTGAACACTCGGGGGGGGGTGAGTGTGGTTGTTCAAGTCTTGGGTTCCTCTGAACCCGTCTCCTAAACCTCGGAGGTGAGGGATCACGGTCCCGATCCTCCGGCTCTTGCTCACGCGGTCTGCGTATAGTGACCATGCCTGAAACCAAACCAATCCAAAACCATATAGTCCCACGGTTAACCCTCTCTCTCTATCACAGCTAGCAGCAGTATTCTAAGGCTCTGTAGTGTAATGCAATACATGATGCAAAGATTCTTTTCAGAATCACTCAACCAAATACTAAACCTTAAACACAGAACCAATTAATGCTCACAACACAGAAACACATCACATAGCACCCAACAAACATAAAGGTATACCGAACCTTCCAGAGTGCTCCAAAGAACCGCCCGCTGCTCCACATCCATTCCAAGGTGGTTCAAGTAAAGAGTTGATCAGGCTCCGTACCGAACCGCCCCAGAATGTAACATAGAACGGTGGCTTGTACCTCGAAGTCACTTCCACAGTTACTTACCCACGAACTGACTTAACATACTCCAAGAGTCCACCCTCGGACCTATATACTTGCCTTCCACAATCCAAACCGAAACCAAACATACTTTACCTTTTGGGTCAATCCGACCCGACCTGCTCTGATACAAACTTGTCACAGCCACCCCGCCCGGTTGCGGAGGCGGGGCCGACCACGACGTTCGGAATCGGAACCTACGGCGGATAGCGCGGTGGCGAAGCATTTTACCCATTAAACAGAATAATCGATACTAACATGCAACCTACCAAAATCCATACATGGCAAGCATACAAGTAGCTCAGCAATTACCAAACACGCAGTTCATGGAATATCGTTCATTACACAGGACAAGCAGAACACAGAATCCCATTTCATAAACAAATCCAATATAGGCAAGTCGGGGCTCCGCACTCGACTCAGAAGACAACAAAGTCAGATATAAAAATATAACAGAATTTCCATCATATACCATCTCATGATCCGAAAAACATGCATGCAACTACAGCTACAGAGCCATCAAACTAAAACCTAGATATACCTAAGTGCGGAATCGAAACCTTCTCGCTCGGGAGATTTTCCGCACGTGGTACTGCTGCTTCTTCTTCTTGCAACCTGCACAATAACGAAAGCACCGCGGATCTCTATTCCGCCGGTTGCTTTTCAGAACAACCTGAAAGGTGGTAAACATATAAGGGGTGAGTCCTCGAGAGGACCCAGTAAGGGCTGAGGTGAGATACAGTTGTACAAGTGCTGCTGTACCGAACTTGCAAAACAGAACAAGCACCAACACAAATATACATATATATGAATGTATGCAAAGTCAGAGGTCAAAATATACAAATATACAGAACAGAACAGAATAGACCACCCGGGCCTTGAAACAGAACAAGTACAAACATGTACCCTACCATATGACAGGTCCCGAGATCATTGGACCACCGTCCTCAACCCGGAATCCTACCTCAACTAGACCCGATATACCTAAAGTCCCATTCCAGAATGTATAACGAGAGAAGTTGAACCCTTACCTCAGCAACACCGCTCCGTAGCACAACTCCCGGGAAATCCCGGCTCCCGGTCCGAAAAGTCGCAACTTGCCTTTTACGGTCCCACGCTACTCCACCCACGCAGAAATAAGCTGAACAACCACAATTGAGTCAGAACACACCCAAACAAACCCCCGGAAATCAATCCCGCACTTTCCCACAAAAATCCACAGAAAGCTCGGTTTCACGAACCGAGCCAGAACATTGTTATTCACACACCCACAAACACATTCCAACCTTTAAACCCACATTCCAGACTTTTTCACCCGCAATTAAGCATAAAGGTGAATTTTGCTACCAACGCCCGAAAACGACGTTTCAAACACCAATATGAACCTACTTCCATCTACAAAACCAAATTACCAACCAACACAACCAAAACACAACCCTTACATGGAAAAAGATTCATTCAAGGTTTCGGTTCTTCACCCATTTTCCACCAAGCTTCCAAACCAAACCATTCAAGGTTCCATTTGCACTCTTTAATCACCAATTACAATTCTTAAGCAAGATTACTAACCAATTCCACCTTAATCAACCAAAATCAAACATGAACCCTAATTTCACTATTCACCCAATTTGGGGCTTTTCCACACAACATATTTTCCATCAAATTGAAACCATAGAAAGCCTTAGAATCATGCAAGGAACAACATATCCCAAGCATGATTCAAGAACACAACTACACACAATTTTGGAAAATTAAGCAATAATTTGGCATTTTATGTTTCCACCATCCATGGTGTTCTTCCAAAATTTAAACCATGATTCTTACTCCTCTCCAACCCAAGAAGAACATACTAAAAGATGGGAGGAAGAAGATCATCCAAACATGTAGCAAAGAGTAAACCCTAGCTTGAAACTTCCTCTCTTTCCCCACCCAAAACAAGCTTCCAAAATGAAATTCCAAGGAGAAGAGAAGCTTACCAATTTCTTAAGCCCAACCTTGATGATTTTCAGCCAAGAGATGAAGAACAAGGAGCTTGGAAAAGGTTGAAGATGGTGGCGGCACTTAGGAGAAAGAAGAAGAAGAAGAAATGAAAGACTTATCCTTTTCTTTTTCCATAAAAGCCTTCTTTTATACCTCTTTTCTTTCCATCTCTCACCATAAAAGGACAAGTGTCCTTATCTCTTTCATTCCAGCCGACTTACTCTTCCCCTTTACCAAATAATTGCTGATTTTTGGGTTAAATAACAACTTAGTCCTCCAACTCTCCAAATCTTTACAATTTATCTCTTTCATTCGACGGAAGCTGGAAGTAGGTCGTAGGGAGGTTGCTCTGTGAGATGTTTCCTCTGAGGAACTCCGGTAACTGGGATTGGCCGTGCGGCCGTCGGTGGAGCCTTCTCCCTCCGGTTTGGATGAACGGGAACGGGAATGGCCCCCACGTTCGATCTGCTTTTGGGGGCCATCGTGTTTCCCACAGACGGCACCATTTGGTGGCGGAGCTGTGTGTGTAACCGCCACATTCCGGTTGTGCTGACGTGTCCTGATGTTAACAGACGTCATCAGGTTGATTCTGAGTATTAAGACGAGATTGGTGGGAAATAGAGGAGAGGCCCTCTGTGATGGTGGTGTCTTGACGAATGCAATCAAGTGGTTGTCAAAACGTTACCCCTTTTAGGTGTAGATAATGAATGTATTTATAGTTCCATATCTAAGTGGTATTATTGTAATATCTCAATATGAGGTGATAATGTCTTAGAGTGCGTTTAGAGTGCGTGTCTATACGTAGTATGGTTCGGGAACTTTCTTAAGCATAGTTCGGGTTATTTATGTCTGGCAAGGTCCTCGTGCATATTTAACAGTTTTTTAATGGGGCCCTTATTTCGGGGTTATGCTTGGACCTTTTGTTAGGCCTTTTGTGCGGATTAGGCCTGGCGGCCATCAGGTATTTTTTGGGTTAGGGCTGAAATGTTGGATGAAATTTTGGGTGGATTTTTGTTGAAGAAAGTGGGTAGAAAGCATGTTATAAGTATGTTTAACATGTTTTGAAGTTGTTGGAAAAATTTGGAAATTATTTGGTAATTTTTGGGAAGAAACCAAATTGTTGATGATGATTTATGATGATTTTGTGAAGTTAAAGTGTTGGAGAACGTGTTTAATTGATGTTTTGGTGGAAAAAGTATGGTTTAAGTGGCTAAAGTGTTAAGTTTAGAAAGTTTAGTGTCAAAATGAAAGTTTGGCTGAAATTAAGAACTTGGCTGAAAGTTTGGTTGGAAAAGATACTTGTGTGGAAAAGTTGACAGTTGAGTATTTTGTAACTTTGTAAAACGTAAGGGCTAATCTGAAAGTTCTTAAAATGTTTAAGGACTAAAGGTGTAATTATGGAAAAGTTAAAGGAAAGATAGCCACTTTAAGTTATGGAATAAATTTTGGACACTTTAAGTATGAAGTTGTCCCTTTTTGCAACTTTGTGATGTTTTGGGAAAGATTGCAAATTTCTGAAAAGTTGGAGGACTTAAGTGGTAATTTTGAATAAATTCCAAAAGTAAGAAACTTTAGTTAATTAACTAGAGTTATTCTGTGTTTCTGATTTTGGCAGATTAAATCTGCGTTTCTGGGATACTGTTCGTGTGCATCGGTGGCCATAGTAGATATCTGATTCTGTCAAGGTAAGGGGTTTAGCTTTCTTAATACACAATATAGTTCAACTCATCTGTATTAGGTTAGTTAAGGGCTAGTACTCGGGTCGAGGGTGGGGCCCAGTGACTCCCGGGGCTAGTCACATGGTACAATAGCGGTTTTCAGGTTTTTTTAATATTTTTATGGACTTCATGATTATCGGGGTTCGATGACGGACCCCACTCTCTGTTTTGATTTCTGGACTTATGGTATATTGAACATGCTTATCGGGGGTCGATGACGGACTCATTTTCTGTTCTGTGTCGGCTTTATGCCGCTAACTATTCTGACAGTTAGGGGCAAATCACCCCTCGCTGGTACCATGCGTTCTGATCCCGATAATCGGCGTGATCTTAACAAGCCACGGTAGGGTGCTTTCTGTGGTCGTGGACCATCTGCATGGGAAAGTACCACCAGTCCGACGGGACTTCTGAGCATCATGTCATTTGCATACCATATTCCTGTTTATACTTAGGGTTGTATTATATGCTAGTTCATTGCATACTAACCTTTTTGCAGGGAAAAACGTTTTTAAAAGTTTTCCCGGTATCGTACCTGTCCCCTTACGGGTTCTTTAGAGAACTCACCCCCATATATTAAACAATTTCAGAGGATCGTGGCAAACGACCTGCGGAGTAGACCTCCAGCAGTGATCGTTCTGCATTATGTTCTGATAGGTATACTTCTGATTAAGTTTGGGGGTTATTTCTTGTTAGATCATTTCTGTGATCTGTTGGTTTAAATCTGTGTTTAGTCTGACGTTAATTTCTGCTATTTATGTTTAGCAACAACAGCAGTACTTAAAGAGGTATAATCTGCTTTATGGCTCGGCTCTGTTGGCGTAGTATGCATATTAGTTACATTGGGTATTGTGATGTTCTGGTCTGTATATTATTCATAGGGAGTTTCCGACCCCACGAAGAGGGCGGAACTCCTTCTGCCTGTATTACTTATTTTCTGCATTCCGCGCGCGTGATTTTCTGTAAAACCACTAACGTGTTTCGGGTGCAGGTTTAGGACTAGTAAGACGTCTTAAAAACTGCAAACACGTATTAATCTTAAAACCTGAAGGAAAACGTTTTAAGGGACGGGTTTCGGGTCCACAACCCTTTTTAAGAGAAAATCCGTATTCACCCGCCGCCAATACTTTGGTTTTCCATAAAAACAACGCTTCCGCCAGCTTCCGGGGGCGGTGGGGTGAGACCGGGGCTCCGTTTCAAACATGTGGACCATGTCTTCGGTTGGTCAGACAGCTCCCGGATCTTTTCTGAGTAACAATTTTGGGAATGCTTATATATTTGAGGTCGCACAAGTCCACCGCACCTTTCCGCGGAACATATTTTTTGGGGGCGGGACATTCGTTCTTGTGCGACGCTCGGGGCTCGGGATGAATAATTTGATGACGAATATGGTGTGAGCTGTGATATGACTCGGGATGAGTAATGCGGTGATAACCGAGCAAGCACACATGACGGGATTATTTGGTCGGGCAAACAAGCACACACGTCGGGATTTATTCGGGTGAAGTTGGCGCGGGATGCTACTTCAACACTTAGGCAAATTTCGGATTTGGCTTGATGTGTGACTCACCATGGTGACTAAGGTTTGTGCTAAGGTGGCATGGTGACTAAGGTGTGTGTGTCATAAGTTGGAAAGTATAAAAGGTGAGTAATTAGAAAGAAATACAATTTTGGCTCATTTCTTTCTTCTCTTCCACCATCCGCCAACTTCTCTTCCTCTCTACCTCTCAAGTGTTCTTCATTTTGCAAGGGTTTAAGGAAGGATTGATCGTGGTGTTGAGCTTGAGGTAAGCTTGATTTCTTCATGAGTTTGGTGTGTAGATGCAAGATTTGTGGTTGAAAACACATGTTGAAATCGAAATCATGATAAGCCTTAGTTATATGTTATGTTCATCTTCTTGCTTCAAGCTTTGAGTATGTTGTTCTTGGCATGATTTGGTGTAGGAATCAAGGTTTGGATTATGAAAGAATATCATGGATTGAAAAACCCTAAATGGCCGAATTATTGCCTAAATTCTAAGTATGTTGAATTGATGTCATCTTGAATCATGATTTGGATATGTTGTTCCTAGCATTGTTAGGTGTTGATATTATGGTTCAATTTCAAGATGAGCATGTTTTGGGTGAAGTACCCAAATGGCCGAATTCTTTAAGTATGAATTGATATGATTTTGGGTGAAGTATGTTAGTAAGTATGCCTAGAATGGTTAATTGTTGAATTGAGCGTGAGAATGGAATCCTAATTGGATTGGAAAGAATATTGATATAGGAATCATGTTGAGGCCGAATTTGAGGAAGGGTATGTTTATGGTTGTGGTGTGTTTCAGGGATGTATTGGTAGTGAAATGGTATCGGGAATGGAAGTAGGTAACAAACGATGTTCGGAATATCGTTTTCGTAAATTGTGAACGTAACCGACCTACTTGCTTGCTTGTGTAGATTTGGGAAAAGTTTGATTTAAAGGCTTGATTGTACATGTTTAAGTGTAAATATCAATGTTCTAGCTCAGTTTGAGAATCTGGGTTTACTGCGGAATTTTGCGGGAATGTGCGGGATTAGTTCCCGGGGTCTGGATTGGTGATTTCTGACTTGTACGTGGTTATTCAGCTTGAATCAACAGGTGTAGAGTAGTGCGGGATTTTCCCCGTATTCTTCTGCGAATCGGTAGTAGTATGGTAAGGGTTCAACGTTTCTCGTTATACATTTTGGGAGGGATATCATGTATATTGGGGTTAGTTGAAGAGGGTTTCGGGTTGAGGACGGTGGTCCGGTGATCCCGGGACCAGTTATATGGTAAGGTATAGGCTTGCAGGTTCAAGGCCCGGGATGGTCTCAGAGACCTCGGGTTCTTCTTCGGTATTCTATATCTGCACTGGGTACTGATATTCTGTATATACCCTGCGGTATACTCTGTTTATGACCCTACAACAGTTAGGGGATCACGACCCCGGCTGGTACCATGCCTCTGTTAACTTCGGCTTCTGATCTCTTGGAGAGGGCTGTCGTTATGTTTATATGCACGCACATGGGTCTCTGACGGTTCTAACCGTGTCCTTCGGGACATTGTTTATTATTTACGTTTATATCTTTTTGCATATATGTTCTTGTGTTTTTTGTGTTTAGCATTATGTGCAAACTGTATCTTACTGGGTCCTCCTGAGGACTCACCCCTTTTTGTTTACCACCTTTAAGGTCTACCTGACAAGCAGCCAGCAGACTAGAGTTTCGTGGTACTTTCTGTTCTGTAATCAGGTATTCGCAGTTCCGACACGGAACTTCTGTTAAGTTTATAGGGGTAGTCTACGTAGAGGTTATAGTCTGTTTTCAGACTTCTGATTTTATGTTAAGTATAGCATATGGGTTTTCACAGTTAACTGACCTCTCTCTTATGTTTGTGTATTAGCAACAACATCAGAGATACGTGCGGGAATCTTATGATCTCGGAGTTTCTCCTAGATTCCGCAACTAGGTATTCTAGGGTTTCCCCTTGTCGGCTCTGTAGGTGTATGTGCATCCATGTCATATGTCAGATCATGATATGTATCTTAGATACATTCTGCTTATGTATTACTGTATGACTGGGGGCCCGCCCGTGTCAGTGGAGGGCGGGACCCAGGATGTGATCATATTGTGGTAGATCAGATGTATTTTGTATCTGGATGATTCTGTAAGCTTATGAATGATGTTATCCATGAACTGCATGTTTGGTGATTGTTACACCCACCCCCGACGTTCTATAATTTTTTTTGTGAATTTCGACCGTAAGTTCAAATTCTGTAATTATTGGATCACAAATGGCTTGTGATTAATTAATGAAATTTAGTGTTTGGGAGCTAATTTGGAGTTATTTACAAGTTTTTTACATGTTGGATAACATTTACGGAGTACTGGGACGTTTTGCAGAAAATCGATTTCAGAGGGCAAAATGGTTATCGAGGAAGGAAAAAATTGGAAAACCATTTGTTGGACTAAGCCCATTTGGCCGGCCCATTTTCTTGAAGTGGAGGAAGATATTTATTTTTGGCAAAATCTTATTTACCTATTTCTAGTTTTTTAAAAAATGAGATAAGTTTCTTTTAAAGCTCATCCCTCTTACACACTCCTTTAAACTCATGCCTCTCTTTTATACCCATTCCTTTCCATTATTTTAGACTTTATCTCTTATTCTTGACCACTCACTCTCTTTTATCTCTCTCATTCATCTCTCATCTCCATTATTGAACAAGAGGAAGAATACATCTCTCTTTGCTGCAAGAAATTTTCGTCTCTCTTGCACAGCCTTTTTCCACTTTTATACGTCCGAATCTGCTATTGGGGTCTTCATACAAAGTCTTCATCAGGGTCTTGGCTACAACTTTGCTACACGAAGTAAGAGCCAAAAGTGAAAGGAAGGTCCCCAAAACCTTGGTGCAATCCGACAGTTCCAGCATCACTTTTGGTGTCAAAAACCATTTCTGGAAGTTTTGAGCTTGGATCTTCAACAAGCTTAGTCCTACCACTTCCTAGGCTTCCTAAATCAGTAGTATTCATGGTATGGTTGAGTTGTTTTGTTTGAATCTTAATGTTCTTGAAATTAAAACATGAAGAAAACTCATCCATTTCCTTTGTTCTTCTTTGGCCGAATTCCTCAAGTATTATCAAGGTGAGGATCCTCCTTGGTAATTTTTTATCAAGGTGAGGATCCTCCTTGGTAATTGTTTATGGATTTGGTTCATGGATGTGTTTGATTTTCAAGAATGTTGTTGTTGGAAGTATGATGAACATACTTTGTTCTTGAGAAATCATGAAAAACATGTTGTTGGAATTTTGGGTGTGAAACTGAATTGTTGGATGAATTTTTGGGTGGCTTTTTGTTGAAGAAAGTTGGTAGAAAGCATGTTATAAGTATGTTTAACATGTTTTGAAGTTGTTGGAAAAAGTTGGAAATTATTTGGTGAAATTTTAGTGAAAACCAAATTGTTAATGATGTTGTGATGATGATTTTGTGAAGTTAAAGTGTTGGAGAAAGTGATTAATTGATGTTTTGATGTAAAAAGTATGGTTTAAGTAACTAAAGTGTAAGTTTATAAGTTGAGGGTCAAAATGTAAATTTGGCCGAAATTATGGACTTGGCCGAAAGTTTGGTTAGAAAAGATACTTGTGTGGAAAAGTTGACAAAGTTGAGTATTTTGTAACTTTGTGGAACTTAAGGGCTAATTTGAAAGTTCTTAAAAAGTTTAAGGACTAAAGGTGTAATTATGGAGAAGTTAAAGGAAAGATAGCCACTTTAAGTTATAGAATAAATTTTGGACACTTTAATTATAAAGTTGTCACTTTTTGCAACTTTGTGAAGTTTTGTGCAAGATTGCAAATTTCTGAAAAGTTGGAGGACTTAAGTGGTAATTTTGGATAAATTCCCAAAGTAAGAAACTTTAGTTAATTAACTAGATTTATTCTTTGTTTCTGATTCTGGCATATTAAATCTGCGATTCTGTGGATACTGCTGTGGAGCGTCTGGGGACCACAGTAGATTATCTGTTTCTGTCAAGGTAAGAGGTTTAGCTTTCTTAATACACATTGCAGTTCAACTCAACTGTATTAGGTTAGTTAACGGCTAGTACTCGGGTCGAGGGTGGGGCCCAGTGACTCCCGGGACTAGTCACATGTTACAATAGCGGTGTGCAGATTTTTAATATTTCTGGACTTTATGCTTATCGAGGGTCTATGACGGACCCACTCTCTGTTGAGATTTTCTAGACTTATGCTATATTGGATATACTTATCAGGGGTCGACGACGGACCCATTTTCTGTTCTGTGTCAGCTTTATGCCGCTAACTATTCTGACAATTAGGGGCAGATCACCCTTCGCTGGTACCATGCGTTCTTATCCCAAAAATCGGCGTGAGCTTAAGAAGTCGCCGAAGGGTGCTGTCTGTATGGGAAAGTACCACCAGTCCGACGGGACTTCTGAGCATCATGACATTTGCATACATATTCCTGTTTATACTTAGTATTGTATTATCTGCTAGTCAATTTCATGCTAACATTTTATGCAGGGAAAAAATGTTTTTAAAAAAGTTTTCCCGGTATCGTACTTGCCCCCTTACGGGTTCTTTCAAGAACTCACCCCATTTATTAAACATTTTCAGGAGATTGTGGCAAACGACCTGCGGTGTAGACCTCCCGCAGTGACCGTTCTGCATTATGTTCTAATAGGTATACTTCTGATTATGTTTGGGGGTTGTTTCAAGTTGGATCCTTTCTGTGATCTGTTGGTTTAAATCTGTATTTAGTCTGACGTTAATTTCTCCTGTTTATGTTTAGCAGCAACAGCAGCAGTAGTTAGCGAGGTATAATCCACTTTATGGCTCGGCTCTGTAGGCGTACTATGCATATTAGTTACATTGGCTATTCTGATGTTCTGGTATGTATATTATTCGTGGGGAGTTTCCGACCCTATGAAGAGGGCGGAACTCCTTCTGCTTGTATTACTTATTTTCTGCTTTTTGCGCGCGGGATATTTTGTAAAGCCACTAATGTGTTTTGGGTCCAGGTTTTGGACTAGTAAGACATCTTAAAAACTGCAAACACGCGTTAACCTTAAAACCTGAAGGAAAACGTTTTAAGGGACGGGTTTCGGGTCCAAAACCCTTTTAAAGAGAAAATTCCGTATTCACCCGCCGCCGATACTTTCGGCTTCCGCAACAAAGACGCTTCCGCCAGCTTCCGGGGGTGGTGGGGTGACAATTTGCTATCAGAGCTTAAGGTTAGAGTTAGGAATGGTTAGACTTTCCGACCTGAACTCCGCTTCTAGTTCTGGGGTAATTTAACTAAAAGAGTAGTTAACTTTTACTAAAATTATTAAAGAACATAAGGTTAGGTTTAGGGTTGGTTAGTTGACACCATATCCTAGCATAATCTGGAAACTGAAATAAAGTGGTTAAAACATATATCGCGCCAAAATGATCCACGAAGGATGTGGATTATCTGAGTCCTTTCAAAGTAAGGAAGCAAAGGAAATTGCTGCTGAAATTCTAAATTTTTTGTTTAAATTAAATATGCATATCATCTACACTACATAGCCATTAGGACATGAGGCGTACCGACTCGGGGATGACTTGTGAGGAGTTTTCCCACCTTTATCATGAGAGGTGGATAGGGTACGCCATTCGGGAGCACCGACAGGCAGAATTTGATGCGCTCACTCAAGACAGCAAGACCGTCACCGAGTATGAACTGGAGTTCAGCCGACTCATCCGTTACTCCTCTCAGTTCGATTCTTCCGAACGGGAGAAGACGAGGAGGTTCATCAGGGGCTTGCGCCCGCAGATCAGAGAGCACTTGATAGCGTTCAGTAAGTCTGTCTATCACGAGGCCATTCAGAAGGCCCTTCTGCTGGAGACGGAGATGATCGGATCAACAGCCATATCTTCCCGGCCCCAGAGTGGCAGGAAGTCATCAGGCCAGCATGGCCAAGGACAACATCGGTGACCGAGGCCCCCACTACAGAGATGCCAGTTTGGCTACAGTGTGGCAGGCGCCACGAGGGTTGAACTTGATACAGGATATCAGGCGAGTGCCTGAGGTGCGGGGCATCAGATCATTGGATCAAGGATTTCCCGCAGACTCAGACACAGGGCGTTCGATTTCAGCTGGAAGGACAGAAGCAGGGTCAGACCAGGGCTATTCAGGGCCGAGGCATAGCACAGGGAGGTTTGAGAGCTCCACCGATTTTAGCTTTCTTAATGCGCAATGCAGTTCAACAGATGTGTATTAGGTTAGTTAGGGGCTAGTACTCGGGTTGAGGGTGTGGCCCAGTGACTCACGGGGCTAGTCACATGGTACATAGCGGTTTGCAGGTTTTCATTATTATTCTAGACTTCATGCTTATCGGGGGTCGATGATGGACCCACTCTCTGTTATCGATTTCTGGACTTATGCTATATCGGATATGCTTATCGGGGGTCGACGACGGACCCATTTTCTGTTCTGTGTCGGCTTTATGTCGCTTCCTATTCTGACGGTTAGGGGTATATCACCCCTCACTGGTAGTATGAGCTTAACAAGCCGCCGTAGGGTGCTATCTGAGGTCTGGGACCACTTGTATGGGAAAGTACCACCAATCTGACGGGACTTCTGAGCATCATGACATTTGCATATCATATTCCTGTTTAAACCTAGGGTTATATTATCTGCTAGTTCATTGCATACTAACCTTTTATGCAGGGAAAAACGTTTTTAAAGGTTTTTTCATTTTCGTACTTGCCGCCTTACGAGTTCTTTCGAGGAGCTTTCAGAGAAGGGATTCATCCATCAGAGTACTTCACCTTGGGGAGCCCCAGTTTTGTTCGTCAGAAAGAAGGACGGGACTCTCCGACTCTGTATCGACTACAGGCAACTGAATGCCATCACTATTAAGAACAAGTATCCGATACCTAGGATCGATGATCTGTTTGACCAGCTCAGGGGAGCTAAATTATTTTCAAAGATCGACCCGCGGTCAGGTTACTTTCATCTCCGCGTCACGGAAAAAGATATTCCCAAAACAGCCTTTCGCACTCGGTACGGGCATTACGAGTACACAGTAATGCTGTTTGGTTTGACAAATACACCAACTGCATTTATATATCTGATGCACCAAGGGTTCTGCCCGTCTCTGGATTCCTTTGTTATAGTCTTCATCGATGACATCCTTGTCTACTCTCCCGATGAGGAATCCCATCAGGAACATTTGAGGACTGTACTCGAGACACTTGCGAACAACCAATTGTACGCTAAGTTCTCTAAATGCGACTTTTGGATGTGGGAAGTAGCTTTTTTGGGTCACGTTGTTGGAGAGCACGGTATTTCAGTGGACCCAGAGAAAACCAAGTCAGTGGAGGAGTGGGGGCAGCCACGGACAGTCAAGGATATACGGAGCTTCCTGGGTTTGGCAGGGTACTACAACAGATTCGTACCAGGATTCTCCTTACTGGCATCGCCGCTCACTCAGCTAACGAAGAAGGGTCAGCTGTTTGTTTGGTCCTCAGCCTGCGAGGACAGTTTTCTGGAACTCAAGCGGTTGTTGACACACGCACCGATTCTGAGCCAACCGGACCCGACACTACCTTACGTGATCTACACTGATGCGTCGAGGACGGGACTCGGCTGTGTGTTGATGCAAGGGCAGCACGTCATTGCGTATGGGTCGAGGCAAATGCGACCGCACGAGCAGAACTGCCCGACGCATGACCTGGATTTGGTTGCGATCATCTATGCCCTCAAACAGTGGAGCCACTACCTACTCGGCAACAGGTTGTAGATTTTCACCGACCACAAGAGCTTGAAGTATCTGTTTACGCAGAAGGATCTGAACATGAGGTAGCGATGGTGGCTTGAGTACATCAAAGATTACAACTGTACCATCGAGTACACCACCGGCAAGGGGAACTCAGTAGCAGATGCTTTGAGCAGTAGGAGTCGCCTCTATTTACCGAACGAATCGTCGATTCGAGACCGACTTGTCACCCCACCACCCCCGGAAGCTGGCGGAAGCTGGAAAAACCGGCGGCGGGGTGAATACGGAGTTTCCTCTTAAAAAGGGTTGTGGACCCGAAATCCGTCCCTTAAAACATTTTCCTTGAAGTTTTAAGGTTATTACGTGTTTGCAGATTTTAAGACGTTTTGCTAATCCTAAACCTGCACCTGAGACACGTTAGTGGTTTTAAAGGATATCGCGCGCGCACAAGACTTAAACAGAATAAAAATAATACAGGCAGAAGGAGTTCCGCCCTCTGCGTAGGGTCAGAAACTCCCCACGAATAATATACAGACTGGAAGTATTAGAATGCCAGAAGTAACTATATGCATACTACGCCTACAGAGCCAAGCCAAAAAAACGGAACTATACCTCGCTACTACAAGCTGCTGCTGCTAAACACAAACCGGAGAAATAACGTCAGATTACCCAAACAGATCACAGAAGGGATCTAACGAGAATACCCCCAAACATAAACAAACCAATACGTCTAACAAACAGAAATGCAGAACGAGCACCGCGGGAGGTCTACTTCGCAGGTTGTTTGCCCGAATCCTCTGAAAATGTTTAATATTTGGGGGTGAGTTCTCGAAAGAACCCAGTAAGGGGGTAGGTACGATAACCGACGGAAACTTTAAAAACATTTTTACCTGCATAAAAGGGTTAGCGTTCAATGATCTAGCAGATAACACAATCCTAAATATATAAACAGGAATATGATATGCAATGTCATGATACTCAGAAGTCCCGTCGGACTGGTGATGTTATCGACCATGGTTGGCATACCAGTCCAACTGGCGTCCCCATCAGCCGATAAACAGATCCAATAACTTAGCGACCATGGTTGGCATACCAGAATCACTGGCGTTCTCATCAGTCGATAACAGGTGGTACAACCCATATAGGTGGTCCCCGACCATTGACAGCACCCTACGGTGGCTTGTTAAGCTCACGCCGATTATCGGGATCAGAGCGCATGGTACCAGCGAAGGGGTGATCATCCCCTAACTGTCCCAGAAGCGGCATAAGTCGACACAGAACAAAATACGGGTCTGTCGTCGACCCCTTATAAGCATAACTGATATAGCAGAGGTCCAGAAAGCATAGCAGATAATGGGTCCGTCATCGACCCCCGATACATAATAGGTCCAGAAACCTAATACACATAAATGCGCACCCTCGACCCGAGTACTAGCCCTAGACTAACCTAATACACATAAATGCGCATTAAGAAAGTTAAACCCCTTACCTCGACAGAAACGGATATTCTACTGGGTCCCCTGACGCTCCACAGTAGTATCCCAGAAATGCAGATCTAATCTGCCAGAATCAGAAACACAGAATACTTTAGTTATTTTACTAAAGTTCCTTAAACATCACCAAATACACCCTCATATTTTCGGCCATCTTCCACAAATTACCCAAATAAATTCCAACTTTTTCCTACAACTTCCAAACATGTTAAACATACTTATTGTCACAGCCACCCCGCCCGGTCGTTGGAACAGAGGGGTAGGTTTTGGCAGCAAAGGGAGGCGGAGCCGGCCGCGACGCCGGAAACAGGAATTACGGCGGAAAACGCGGCAATGAGCATCGAGCTCAAATACGTAACAAACGAGTATCGACTAGCAACCTACGTAACCCATACATGGCAAGTATACATGATAACTCAACAAAATACCAACCAAGCGGTTCATGGTATACCAAACATTGCTCATCGCAACAACCACGAAACACCGAATTCATATCATAACAAATCCAATATAGGCAAGTCGGGCTCCGCCTCGACTCGAAAGGCATCAAAGGCAGAATATATTTCCGATCATATGGCATATACAAATTCATGATCTGACCTACATGCATGCAGCTACAGCTACAGAGCCATTAAACAAAATCCTATATATATATACCTAAGTGCGGAATCAGAAGCCTCTCGCTCAAGAATTCCCGCACGTGGTACCGCCGCTACATGTAACCCAAAATGTCCGAAGCACCGCGGATCTCTATTCCGCTGGTTGCTTGTCGATCGCCTGAAAGATGGTAAACAAATAAAAGGGTGAGTCTCGAAAGGACCCGGTAAGGGCTTAAGGTAAAAGTGCGCTTTGCCCATGTGGCGACCATCTCGAACTCGCAAAATGAATATCACAAAGATATGCATGTACATATAAACATAAAGCATAACGTAAATCAGAATCCAACACATGCGGTCCAACCGCCAGAACGACCCGTAAAGACAGCCCTCAACAGAGGTAAGAATATACAGATCGTAATGCAATGTATAGCACGGTACGGGCCGGGGTCGCGAGCCCCAAACCGCCGTAGGGTCACGTAACGTAAGTATCGGCACTCCCGGTGCGGATACGCAGAATGTCGGCACCCTTCGGCGGACACGTAATGTAAGTATCGGCACTCGTGCGGATACGCAGAATGTCGGCACCCTTCAAAGGCGGACACGTAATGTAACATATAATAATAATATGAATACATAAACATAAACAGAAGTAACATTACCTGATAATCATATACAGAACAGAATAGGAACCCGGCCTCTAAGGTCATCCGGGCCTTGAAACAGAACAAACGTACATTTTACCAAATTAAGCCCTTACCTCAGAAACGCTGCCCTGCAGCCCAACACTCGGAAAATCCCGACTTCCGACCCGTAATGCACAACTTGGCTCCTACGGGTCCGCGCTACTCCACCAACGCAGAATCAAGTCAGACAACCATAGTTGGATCAGAACACATCCAAACAAACCCCAGAAAACAATTTCCGCACAAACCCGCACTTTCCCGGAAAATTCCACAGAAAGCTCGGTTTCCCAAACCGAGCTAGAACATTGTTACTTATACATCCATAAACACAACCAAACCTTTAAATCATACCTTCTTCCCAAATCGTTCACACAAGTCCGAACCGAAATTCTCGCTCACCTGTCCCAGATAAATTTCGGCAGAGTTTCGGTCCAATTTCAAAGCAACTCCTGCTCACAATCAATTCCATATACGTAAAACGCATTCAATTCCACGGAATCAATCACTAACAATGGCACCAAAACCGAGGCTCGGGCCGGAAAACGGCTTTCACACCGAGCCTCTTCTAACGTAACCGATTACACTAATGTAACCGAACTTCGCTCTGATCACAAATATATCCTTACCTTTCGCTGAATCCACCGTTGGATTTTACACCCAAATTTTCAGACGCACTTCGGCACCACCTCAGGCGCGTTTCTTCCTACGCTCCTATTATCAAACATGCACAAGAAGGTGTCGGGAACGTTTAGAAACCAAGAAATCAAACAAAACTTGTGATTCCATAATCATTTCCAAACTTCAAGAAATTTCACGGTTTACAAACCGGCTAAACTTCACAAACCGACCTCGATTATTCACTTACACGACACAAGGATCGCTTTTGACATGCTTACCTCGAAGCTTGGCCGAGTATTTGTAAAGTTCACCTTTGAGCTCATCTTGGCGCAACCATGGCTGCCTCTTACGGTAAAGAAGAGAGGAGGAAGAAGAAGAAAAGAAATTAATGCCCTTTTGGCATTTTCCTCCCTTTTTTATACTTCTTTTTTCATTTTTCTTTTCTTTTTCAACTTCATTTAACTAGGAAGGGACAAGTGTCCCTTCCCTCTTTATTTCAACCGACTTCAACTTTCTCTTTTCCAAATTATGGCTGGTTTGTGGGCCAATTACTAATTAGCTCCCAATTTCTCCGAAAGTTCCAATTCTTTTTGCCCAAAAATAATTACCGAATTCCAAAATTAATGAAACTCGGACACAATCTTCAGAATATTATAACATGCACAGAACATTTTTCAGAAATTCATTTGCCTTTCCGGAGTGTCCTACCGAGCTCGCTGAACCCGAACCAAAACCCGACGCGCGAGCGTGACAACCTGAACCGAAATTCCGTCACTCCAAAATTCTATAAAAATTCCCATAAATTCCATCTTAAATTCAAACACAACTTACCCCAAAGCCGTCAGAAAATTTCCATCCCGAGCCCCGGGATTCCCGCCCCGAGCCCCGGAGTCGCCCGAACCGAACGTCCCGCCCCAAATATTAAACTCCACAACCACCTCCGGACGTTTCCACGACTCCAAAACTACAAACGGCTTCCCAAACTGAGATCTCGAGAGTGCTACCGAGCCCGCCAGACGCCCCGAGGCGACCCCGACAACCCCGGCGCCAAAAAATATTTTCGGCGGAAACGTCCGGGGACCCACACGACCTCAAATACGGAAGGGTTCGCCAAAATGATACTCGGATAGGGCTCGGGAGCCGTCTCGAACGCCGAAAACGTGACCCGCAGCCAAAACCGAGCCCCGGTCACCCGGTCCGCAACCCGCCGGGTGACCGTAACATTCTCCCCTTAGAACTCTTGGTCCTCCAAGAGTAGCTCTCCAACCAACCGTAAAATATGAACGCTCCTCTAACCTGAACAATCGGACCACCGTATCGGTGCGGCGGGAGTGGTAGTTTAGACTACCATACAGAGCCTCACGGCGCCCCACCCTCCGGTGCATCTTATTGCACCCGAGACAGCTTGCCGGTATTTCTACCAGACAACCCTGCATAAGATCGAACCTAAATCTAACCGATCCACAACAGTTATCCTGGAAGGTACCACATAAAATGTAAACAGCTTGGGGGAAAGGCCAACCTAACAACTTACTCGAAACTCATGAGAACCGATAAAATTCGGGGTAACTTGCCCCGCCTAACAAATCTTATCGTTCCTCCGATCGGTACTACCTCCACCTAAATTCTGCCACCAAACTCGATTCCAGAGCCCTACGGCGACGGTTCGTATGAACAGTGGTGCAGTCGTTCGCGGTTTTAATCCGCGCCTGTAACAATCTGATCTTTGCCGTAGACTCCTCAAAAAGCTCGGGTCCCAGCTTAACCCGATCAGACGCATCTGTCCAACAGCATGGTGTCATACACCTCCTCCCGTACAACGCTTCATATGGTGCCATGCCAAACGTAGTCCAAAGCAATTGTTGTACGAGAATCCTATCAAAGTAATCGCTAGTCCCAAACTCCTCCAAAATCCAAAATACAGTTTCGCAACATATCCTCCAATATCAGAATCACCCACTCCGACCGCCCGTCCGTCGGTGGGTGATAAGCCGTACTCAGATGGAGCCGCGTGCCCAGCGCTTCATGAAAAGCCCTCCAGAACCGTGCCGTGAAACGCGGATCACGGTCAGATACAATGGAGTCTGGTGCTCCATGTAATCGCATAATCTCCCCGATGTAAAGCCGGGCAAGCTTCTCCGCAGGGTCTCGTGACCCGAATAGGCAGAAAGTGTGCGCACTTTATCAGCTGATCCACAGAAACCCAGATAACATCATGGCGAGACCGTGTCAGGGGCAGTGCAGTCAGAAAGTCCAAAGTAACATTACCCCACTTCCAGACTGGAATGGGCAAAGTCTGCAGTGTCCCTGCCGGTTCCAGATGCTCAAACCGCCGAGTGTGCCTCCTCGAAAATCTCATTCCAGAACTCCTGATCCTCTGGTACACAAAGGCGGTCTCAGAAGTATAGCAATCCTTGCCTATACTGAAACGTCGGTAACACATAAACCCTTATCTTCCCCAGATAACTTCTTCAATACCAGATCTCTACCTTGCACTTCGCGCATCCTATCAAGCCACTCAGAATGTATGGTAAGTGTAATAACCTGAGCACGCTCCCGTAGCTGCCACCGTGCCAAAGGCACGCGATCACTCTCCTCGATCGGTCACCAACATTTCCTCTCTTAATTAAGCCGGTATACTTCCTGCCAGAGCATCGGCAACCGTGTTGCCCTTGCCAGAGATGTACCCGATACAACAATCATAGTCCTTAATGTATTCGAGCCATCTAATGCCTCAAATTAAGCTCCTTCGTTTAAACAGATATTTCAGACTCTTATGGTCGGTAAGAATCTGAAATTTATTACCAAACAGATATTGCCTCCAATGATTCAACGCATAAATCATCGCAGCCAACTCCGCATCATGTATCGCCGGTTCAGCTCATGCGGTCGCACTGCCTCGACCCATAAGCTACCACAAAACGCTCTCGCGCCAACACACCCCAAATCGGATGTGGAAGCATCCGAATAAATCACATACGGTAAGTTCGGATCTGAAAGAGTCGAATCGGAGCGTTAGTCAACCGCCGTTTCAACTCCTGAAAATTCTGCTCACACCTATCGGACAGATATATCGTTGACCCTTCTTGGTCAATCGCGTAAGCGGAGATGCCGTAATAGAAAATCCCAAGACAAACCTCCGATAATATCCTACTAACCCCAGTGGAGCTCCTGATCTCCTGTGCCGTGGTAGGTTGTTTCCAATCCCGAACCGCCTCACCTTCTCTGGATCCACAGACAGCCCATGCTCAGATATAATGTGTCCCAGAAAGGTGACTTCCCGAATCCAGAACTCACACTTTGAGAATTTAGCATAAAGCTGATGTTCCCAAAGTGTCTGCAGAACTACCCTCAGATGATCCCGATGCGAATCCTCATCCCGAGAATATATCAATATCATCAATAAAACCACCGAAATGAGTCCAAGTACGGTCGGAACACCCGATGCATCAGATCCGAGAATGTCACCGGAACATTGGTCAGCCCGAATGGCATGACCGTAAACTCAAAGTATCCAAACCGGGTGCGAAAAGCAGTCTTAGGTATGTCCTCTACCTTCACCCTAAGCTGAAAATACCCAGATCAGAGATCAATCTTTGAGAAAAACTCTCAAACCCCGAAGTTGATCAAAAAGATCGTTAATCCTTGGTAACGGATACTTATTCTTCCCAATAAGAGCATTCAACCGTCTGTAATCAATACAAAGTCAGAGTGTCCCATCATTCTTCTTAACAAACAATACCAGAGCACCCCACGCTGAAGTGCTCGGTCGGACGAAACTCTTTTTCTGTAATTCCTCCAGTTACTTCTTCTACTACTGCATCTCAGAAATAGGAATCCTATAAGGAGGAATAGATATCGAGCAAGACTCACCGCAGTGGATCTCAAACACAATTTCCCGCGACCAAACCCGGAAACCTTTCTTTTTCAACCTTCGACCTCGAATCTGTCAATTCAAGCTGAATTAGCAACTTTACCAACCACACTACCAAACTACACCCCGACCCAAAATCGAAAATCCGGCACTTTCGTAAAATTCCGCTTTTCCGCAGAGACATCGAATTCAGAACCGATTCAGAACATGCAAGATTTCACTTCAATAATCACAAATCAATCCACGTAACACATCAAATTCAACAGAAATTCCCAACATAATCACCAAAAATTCGCCAAAAGGTGAGTTCTCACCCGTGTTGTGTTTCCAACGATCCAACGTTATTTCCTAATCCTTACCTACCCAACATCAACATATATGAACCACACAACGATCCAACGGTTCAATTCCATCAAAACTCAGATCTAAGCCAAGAACATCAACTTTCCAATATTGCCAAATACTCAACAGTAATCGAACCATACCTCGACAGCACGTAGTACTCGAGTTGCCGATCAACTTCCCGCTTGAACTCTCGACCAAGAAGCAATCTAGAGCAAGCTTTGGAAGCTTGTAAAACACAACAATGGTGGCTTTAGAGAGAGGAAGAATTCGGCAATGAAGAAGGAAGAAGAATACGTTTGCATTTTTGCAAGACTTGCCAAAACTTAAGTCTTGTAATAATAAGTCATGTGCTTTGCACATGACATCCTTTTTGACATCATAGTGAATCATAATCACTAGAAATAACAAGAGACCAAGTCCAATACTTTCCACTAATCACATTTCGCCAAGTGTCACAGCTTGGCTCGCCCCGAGCCCGAAAACTGCCCGAAACCGTAATTTCCGACCCCGAACATTTTTCTTCACAGAAAAATGTAAATTGTATCCCCGACTCCAGATCTTCCTCAAAACTGCAAATCTGAGTCCCGGGTCACTCCCGAGCCGTTTCTCCGCCTGTAATCCCGAAAATCGTCCGACGGCAACCCCGGCCCAAAAATATTTTCCGCGGAAATGTCCTAGACACCGCCAGACACTAGAAATCAGATATCGGGTCAATCCGAACTCCGGTTCAAATCTGGAAGCACCGACCGAGTAGCCGTTGGCCCCGGCCAACCGGCCTCGAATAGCCTCCTCCAGTGAGTTTGTCAATTCCTGCAAACCAAGTCTCTAATACCTCCGGCCCTCCTCGGCCGCCGAACTCGGGGGGAATTCAAACTCAAACCTCTCCAAAAGTCCAACCTCGCTGACCGGTGTCTCGGATCTCCCGTCGTTTATGGGACCGACGAGAAGTCAAGGTGTCGTAGTGACCATCCACCTCGGAGTCAACCACAAACCAATCCCAAAGCAGTGGCGAGCAGTGGCTAAAGTCTCGCTATCACCACCTGATCAAAATGCCCTTACCGTGGCATAAACAGATTTTCCCCTGCCTACTGCCGCCCCTGAACCAGCTAGGCTGGCGGTAATACCAAATCAGAGAGGGGTCCCTACGACAGCTAAGCCTCGGGGGCGGTGAGTGTGGTTGTTCAGACCCTGGGTCACGCTGAACCCGTATCCTATTCCACGGAGGTGTGGGATCCCAGCCCCGCCTCCGGTACCAAATCACGCTATCAACGCGTGTTAACCATATCTCAAAAATTTCAGACCAAACAGACTTATCCCATATCCAAAAGTCGGTCACTCCTAATCCCTACGTAAGCTAGCAGCAGCTTTTCTAAGGCTCAGAGTGTAATGCAATGCATGATGCAAGGATTCTTTTCGTAATCCCGAAACTAAATAATAAACCTTAACATAGAATCGATCATGCTTATAATCACGGAATCACTTCATATAACACCCACACCTTCCATAATGCTCCAAAGAACCGCCACCGCTCCACACGCATTCCGAAATGGTTCAAATAAGGAGTTGATCAGGCCCGCATCGAACCACCTGCAATGAGGTGTAAACCAAGAGCTTGCCCTTCAAGTCATCTTCCGCAGTACTTAACCATGAACAGACTTATCTTACTCCAAAAGTCCACCTCGGACTTGTATACTTGCCTTCCACATTTCATATCAAAACCAAACATACTTTACCTTTTGGTCAATCCGACCCAACCTGGCTCTGATACCAACTTGTCACAGCCACCCCGCCCGGTTGCGGAGGCGGAGCCGGCCGCGACGTCGGAACAGGAATTACGGCGGAAAACGCGGCAATGCGAGCATCGAGCTCAAATACGTAACAAACGAGTATCGACTAGCAACCTACGTAACCCATACATGGCAAGTATACATGATAACTCGACAAAATACCAACCAAGCAGCTTCATGGTATACCAAACATTGCTCATCGCAACAACCACGTAAACACCGAATTCATATCATAACAAATCTAATATAGGCAAGTCGGGCTCCGCCTCGACTCAAGGCATCAAAGGCAGAATATATTTCCGATCATATGGCATATACAAATTCATGATCTCGACCTACATGCATGCAAACTACAGCTACAGAGCCATTAAACAAAATCCTATATATATATATACCTAAGTGCGGAATCAGAAGCCTCTCGCTCAAGAATTCCCGCACGTGGTACTGCTGCTGCTACAGAACCCAACATGTCAGGAAGCACCGCGGAACCTCTATTCCGCTGGTTGCTTGTCGATCGCTCTGAAAGATGGTAAACAAATAAAAGGGTGAGTCCTCGAAAGGACCCAGAAGGGCTTAAGGTAAAAGTGCGCTTTGCCCATAGGGCGACAATCTCGAACTCGCAAAACAGAATATCACAAAGATATGCATGTACATATAAACATAAAGCATAACGTAAATCAGAATCCAACACATGCGGTCCAACCGCCGTAACGACCAGAACGATGCCCTCAACAGAGGTCGAATATACAGATCGTAATGCAATGTATAGCACGGTATCGGCCGGGGTCGCGAGCCCCAAACTGCCGTAGGGTCACGTAACGTAAGTATCGGCACTCCCGGTGCGGATACGCAGAATGTCGGCACCCTTCAAAGGCGGACACGTAATGTAAGTATCGCACTCGGTGCGGATACGCAGAATGTCGCACCCTTCAAAGGCGGACACGTAATGTAACATATAATAATAATAATAATACATAAACATAAACAAGTAACATTACTCGATAACCATATACGTAATGTAATAGGAACCCGGCCTCTAAGGTCATCCGGCCTTGAAACAGAACAAACGTACATTTTACCAAATTAAGCCCTTACTCGTAAACGCCGCCCGCAGCCCAACACTCGGAAGATCCCGACTTCCGACCCGTAATGCACAACTTGGCTCCTACGGGTCCGCGCTACTCCACCAACGCAGAATCAAGCTGTACAACCATAGTTGGATCAGAACACATCCAAACAAACCCCAGAAAACAATTTCCGCACAAACCCGCACTTTCCCGGAAAATTCCACAGAAAAATCGGTTTCCCAAACCGAGCTAGAACATTGTTACTTATACATCCATAAACACAACCAAACCTTTAAATCATACCTTCTTCCCAAATCGTTCACACAAGTCCGAACCGAAATTCTCGCTCACTGTCCCAGCACAAATTTCGGCAGAGTTTCGGTCCAATTTCAAAGCAACTCCTGCTCACAATCAATTCCATATACGTAAAACGCATTCGTAATTCACGGAATCAATCACTAACAATGGCACCAAAACCGAGGCTCGGGCCGGGAAAACGGCTTTCACACCGAGCCTCTTCTAACAGTAACCGATTACACTAATGTAACCGTAACTTCGCTCGATCACAAATATATCCTTACCTTTCGCTGAATCCACCGTTGGATTTTACACCCAAATTTTCGACGCACTTCGGCACCACCTCAAAGCGCGCTTTCTTCCTACGCTCCTATTATCAAACATGCACAAGAAGGTGTCGGGAACGTTTAGAAACCAAGAAATCAAACAAAACTTGTGATTCCATAATCATTTCCAAACTTCAAAGAAATCACGGTTTACAAACCGGGTGAAACTTCACAAACCGACCTCGATTATTCACTCACACGACCCCAGGATCGTTTTGACAACCTTACCTCGCAGCTTGGCCGCGTATTTGTAACGTTCACCAATGGAGCGCATCTTGGCGCAACCATGGCTGCCTCTTACGGTAAAGAAGAGAGGAGGAAGAAGAAGAAAAGAAATTAATGCCCTTTTGGCATTTTCCTCCCTTTTATACTTCTTTTCCATTTTTCTTTTCTTTTTCAACTTCATTTAACTAGGAAGGGACAAGTGTCCCTTCCTCTTTATTTCAACCGACTTCAACTTTCTCTTTCCAAATTATGGCTGGTTTGTGGGCCAATTACTAATTAGCTCCCAATTTCTCCGAAAGTTCCAATTCTTTTGCCCAAAAATAACTACCGAATTCCAAAATTAATGAAACTCGGACACAATCTTCAGAATATTATAACATGCACAGAACATTTTTCAGAAATTCATTTGCCTTTCCGGAGTGTCCTACCGAGCTCGCTGAACCCGAACCAAAACCCGACGCGAGCGTGACAACTCGAACCGAAATTCCGTCACTCCAAAATTCCATAAAAATTCCCATAAATTCCATCTTAAATTCAAACACAACTTACCCCAAAGCCGTCAGAAAATTTCCATCCCGAGCCCCGGGATTCCCGCCCCGAGCCCCGGAGTCGCCGAACCGAACGTCCCGCCCCAAATATTAAACTCCACAACCACCTCCGGACGTTTCCACGACTCCAAAACTACAAACGGCTTCCCAAACTGAGATCTCGAGAGTGCTACCGAGCCCGCTGTACGTCCCGAGGCGACCCGACAACCCCGGCGCGTAAAAATATTTTCGGCGAAACGTCCGGGGACCCACACGACCTCAAATACGGAAGGGTTCGCCAAAATGATACTCGGATAGGGCTCGGGAGCCGTCTCCTAATCTTTCCCGTCGGTGAACGCCGAAAACGTGACCCGCAGCCAAAACCGAGCTTCGGTCACCGTACACTGCAGACTCTTCCTATTCCTGTCAGGAAGTGGGGTAATATAACTGTCACCCCACCGCCCCGTAAACTGGCGAAAGCATCTTACTTGCGGAGGTTGGAGGTATCGACGGCAGGTGAATATGAAATTTCCGCTAAAAAGAGGTGTGGACCCGAAACCTGTCCCTCATTTTCCTTCAAGTTTTAAGGTTATTACGTGCTTGCAAATTTTCCTTCAAGTTTTAAGGTCATTTTCCTAAACCTGCACCCGAGACACGTTAGTAGTTTTACAGAATATCGCGCGCGCATAAAACATAAGCAGATAATAAGTCATACAGGCAGAAGGAGTTCCGCCCTCTTCGTTGGGTTGGAAACTCCCCACGAATAATGTACAGTTTAGGTCCAAATACTAAAAGTGTCTAATATGCGGTCTACACCTACAGAGCCGTGCCAAAAACCGGAATTATACCTCGCTAAACAAAAGCTGCTGCTGCTGCTCAGAATATAAAGAATGCAGAACGAACACCGCGGGAGGTCTACTCCGCAGGTACAGTAACGGGATTCCCTGAAAATATTTAGTATGTGGGGGATGATATCTCGAAAGAACCCAGTAAGGGGCAGGTACAGTAACGGGAAAACATAAAAAAAAACGTTTTTCCCTACATAAAAGGTTAGCGTGCAATGAACTAGCAGATAATACAATCCTAAGTATAAACAAGAATATGATATGCAAATGTCGTGATGCTCAGAAGTCCCGTCGACTGGTGGTACTTTCTCATACGGTGGTCTCAACTACGCGACACACTCTACGGCCCTAACTGTCAGATAAAATAGGCGGCATAAAGCCGACGCAGAACAGAAATCGGGTCTGTTGTCGACCCCCGATAAGCAGATCCGATATAGAATAAGTCTAGAAAAATAATAAAACCTGCAAACCGCTTTGTACCATGTGACTAGCCTCGGAAGTCACTGGGCCCCCACCCTCGACCCAAGTACTAGCCCTTGACTAACCTAATACACATGCATTGCGTATTAAGAAAGCTAAACTCTTTACCTTAGCAGAAACAGATAATCTACTGTGGCTCCCAGACGCTCCGCAGCAATATCCACAGAAATGCAGATTTAATCTGCCAGAGTCAGAAACACAACATAACTCTGGGAATTTATCCAAAATTACCAATTAAGTCCCTCAACTTTTCAAAAATTTGCAAACTTGCCCAAAACTTCAAAAAGTTGCAAAAAGTGACAATTTATACTTAAAGTGTCCAAAGTTACTTTCATAACTTAAAGTGGCTAGCTTTCCTTTAACTTTTACTATGTTACAAAATATCCAATTTTATCAACTTTTCAACACAAATAACTTTTCCACAAGTCAACCTAAATTTTCGGCCGAAGGCCCATAATTTCGGCCCAACTTCCTTTTTGACCCTAAACTTTATAAACGTGCATTTTAACCACACAAATAAAACTTTCTTCACCCAAATACTATTAAACAACTTTCACAACACCTTAATTTCACAAAACATCACCAAATACATCCTCAAAGTTTCGGCTTCCCCACAAAAATCACCCAAACAATTTCCAACTGGTACACTACCCAAGCAAACGTGCCCTCGCGTCGCATCAGAATCATACAAGGCCTTTGAAAAGGTCTCACCCTTGTGGTCTCCAGTATCGCCTTCGCAAAGTCTCAACCGTGTGGTCTCCAGTGCCGTCTTCGTGGGGTCTTGCCCTCGAAGGCCTCAAGTCTCGCCTGGGCGATGTCTCACACTCACCTTTGCGTCTCTTAGGCCTTCGCGGGCCACCCCCACGGTCTCAGGACTCACCCTTGCGATCTCACTCGCCTTCGCGGGTCTTACGCCCGCAGTCTCAGCACGCCTTCGCGAGGACTCTCTTGCCTATACTGGCCTCGCCCAGATAAGGCCCTTATACTCAGGTTCGTGCGACCCTCACTCCTTACTTGGCTGTATTCTATCTGGGCCTTCGCCTGCCACTTGCTCCACCTGGAAATAGACCACTTGGTCATCTGACATCAAGCAGCCAATGAGGAGGCCAGCACGAGCCTGAGTGATCTTCACTAGATTTGTACGCCAAACATTCCCTTGCAGGTGAATCTTCTAAGGCGGTTTGCTGAGATCTTCATCATCACAGCCGCCTTATCTCCAGTCAGTCTGACACAGACTTTTATCTCCTTACATCTGACAGACTTGTCAGTTCTGTCTCACAGTCTGTCCAAGGCTTCAACTGGGGAGGCTCTTCTCCTGGCATCTCCCTATAAATAGGGTGATGTCCACCTTAAACTGGGTAAGCTACTACATGCCCCCCCACTCCTCTCTTGCTACTTATGAGTATTCTTCTTATCTTTTACAGATTACTCAACAGCAAGCTTGGAGTCTCAAGAACACAATCTTCATCAATCACTCAACTGGGATTCCGTTCCTACTCCGGGAACGAGAATATCAGTTTGGCGCCGTCTGTGGGAACGAAAGAAACAAAAAAGTTCTTCTCGTAAACCCATATTACAAACCACAAGTAGTAAGCCATGCCAACTACCCGGAGTGCAAGTAGGCACAGTCGTCAGGGACGGAGGAATCCTCCACGGCAAACACAAACAATGATCCACGATCGGAACCATCTCCAAATAACGTTCCCCGCAACGGGAGAACTCTGTTCACTCAACGGAGGAAAGCTCCTCCCACATGAACCATAACGTACGTCAGGAGCGCAACACTCCACCACCAAACACTCCACCAACGAGCCTTGATCCGGCCGTTCTGCAAACAATCACTGATGCGGTTGCTCTCAACTTGCGCGAAACGCTCGCCACCACTCTGAGGGGCGTTCTGGATAGCGTTGGAACGCTACGGACTAATCAGCCTGAACGCCCTACTACTCCCCCTCAACAAGTAAGTAACCCTGACCCTTCTTCGTCGTTACTTATACCACTTACTAGACGATTAGAGGAAGTAGAAAAGAGGGACGAAAGGGCCAGTGTTCATAATGTTTCCAGGATGGGTCTGGACCACCTCTGGACCCAACCTTTCACCCAACGGGTTTTGGAGACCCCTCTCCCAGAACAGTTCCGCCAGCCTAAACCGGACGCTTACGACGGTCTCTCAGACCCTGATATTCATCTCCAGCGTTACGTTTCTGCGATGGCCATCGCAAGAGCGGACGATAACACGCTCTGTAGAGCCTTCAGCTCCACGCTCACGGGAGCCGCCGCCAACTGGTATACCACCCTCCGTGATAAACGGTTTAACTCCTTTGAGGAACTCTCCTGCAACTTCTCCAACCACTTTGTGGTATCTAAACCTCCCCCCAAAACGGCGGGACACCTCCTCAAAATATGACAAAAGAAAGATGAGCCTCTCAGGGAGTATATCCAGCGTTTCCAGGCAGAATCCATCCAAGTCCCTAATCTGGGGGAAGAAGCCCGCCTACTTGCGGCCATTCAGGGCCTCCGCTGGGAATCCCTTTTCTTTGTGGATGTGTGGTACACTACCCAAGCAAACGCGCCCTCGCGTCATATTATAATCGTACAAAGCCTTTGAGGAAGCCTCATCCTTGTGGTCTCCAGTATAGCCTTCGCGAGGTCTCATCCTTGTGGTCTCCAGTATGGCCTTCGCGAGGTCTCATCCTTGTGGTCTCCAGCCTCACCTACGCGGGGTCCCGCCTCGCGGCCTCAAGACTCGCATGGGCGACGCCTCATACTCACCCTTGCGTTTCTAAAGCCTGCGCGGCCACCCTCGCGGTCTTAGGGCGAGCCCTCGCGATCTCCTTCGCCTCCATGGGTCTTACTCCCGCCTCCCGCCTATACCGGCCCCGCCTGCATAAGGCCTCGTACCTGTGTTCGTGCAACCTCACCCCTTATTTGGCTATATTCTATTTGGGCCTTCGCCCCTATGGGCCTTCGCCCGCCGCTTGCTCCACTTGGAGATAGACCACTTGGTCGTCCGACATCAACCGCCAATAAGGAGGGCAGCACGAGCCTCGGGAGATCTTCACCAGATTTATACGCCGACATTCTCTCGACAAGTGAATCACCTAAGGCGGTTTGCTGAGATCTTCATCATCACAACCGCCTTATCTCCAATCACCGACAGACTTATCTCAACAGCCTGTCTAAAGGGCTTCAACTGGGGGAGGCTCTTCTCCGGGCATCACTCTATAAATAGGGTGATGTCCACCCTAAATCGGATTACTCTGAACAGCAAGCTTGGAGTCTCAAGAACATCATCTTCTCCACCACATCAACTGAGAGTCCGGGCCTTCTTTAGGAACGAGACTATCAGTTTGGCGCCGTCTGTGGGAACAAAGTTCTTACTATAAACCCATATTACAAACCACAAGCAATAAGTCATGCCAACCACCCGGAGTGCCAACAGAATAGCCAAGGGAGGAGGAATCCTCCCGGGACAAATACGAACAATGATCCACCATCGAGCCATCCTCGAACCACGTTCCCCACAACGGGAGAACTCTCTATTCACTCAACGGAGGAAAGCTCCTCCCACGTTAACCGTAACATGCCTCGTGAGCATAACACCCCACCTCCAAACACCCTCCAACGGGCCTCGATCCGCCGCCCCGCAAACGATCACCGAGGCGGTTGCTTTCAACTTACGTGAAACTCTCGCCACCACTCTTCGGGCGTTCGGATAGCGTTGAACGCCGCGGACTAATCAGCCAACGCCCAGCCTACTCCTCCTCGGCAAGTAAGTAACCCCGATCCTTCTTCGTCATTACTTATCGCGCTTACTAGACGATTAGAGGAAGTGGAAAAAGAGATGAAAGGGCCAGTGTCCATAATATCTCCGTGAGGGGTCTGACCACCTCTGACTCCAACCTTTACTCGAGGGTTTTAGAAACCCTCTTCCGACTGGGCCACAGCCTAAGCCGGATGCTTATGATGGCCTGTCGACTCGATATTCATCTCCAGCCACATGCCTCCGCAATGGCAATAGCAAGAGCGGACGACAACACGCTCGTAGAGCTTTCAGCTCCACACTTACCGGGGCCGCCGCCAACCGGTACACCACTCTCCGGGACAAACGGTTTGATTCCTTCGAGGAGCTATCCCGCAACTTCTCCAACCATTTTGTGGTATCCAAACCACCTCCTAAAACGGCAGGGCACCTTCTTAAGATACGGCAGAAAAGGATGAGCCCTCGAGAATATATTCAACGCCTGTGCCGAGTCTATCCAGGTCCCTAATCTGGGAGAAGAAGCTCGCTTGCTTGCAGCTATCCAAGGCCTCCGCTGGGAGTCCCTTTTCTTTGTGGATGTCCACACTAACCCGCCCACCAATATGGAACAATTCTTAAGTACAGCGTCGCGATTTATGAATACGGAAGAGGTCACTCGACCACTCGCCAGAGCCGCCACGGCGGACGCCAAGGGACAGCCCTCGCGACCGGACCCTAGGTCTCAAAGGCAAGACTCACGCCGCCCAAGAGGGAGAGGGCATACATTTCTCTTCCCCGCCGAGGGAATCTCGTACCAACATCCTTCATGCCTTGGAACAAAAAGGGCGGTCCCCACTTGGCCTCGTCCCTCTCCCAGGAAATAACAAGGCAAAGCAACAAGTTTTGCCGCTACCACCGTGACAAGGGTCACGACACTGAGGACTGTTTTGAGCTCAAGCGCATGATTGGAGAAATGTTGGCTCAAGGCAAGCTCAGGGAGTACTTGCTCCAAACTGAGGAGGGCCGTAGAAGAGAAGGTGACCGTGAAGGGCGCCGGCCAGAGGACCGCCGGCGGGGGCGCTCCCAACAAAACCCAGGTCAGGAGAATCTGGTCCAGTCCCCCGGCAAGGGGACATATCGGCGTAATCACACAAGCAGTGAAGGCGCTTCGGCAAGACGCCGTCATATGAGGCAGATCTACCAGATAGACCACTCCTCTACTCAGTTTTTGCATCGCAGCGATGGCACCTCTGTGGCAGTACCGCACGCTGACCCCTTGGTTATCACTGCCCGTATTGCGGGATGGAACGCTGACAGAATCTACATGGATACGGGGGCAAATGCCAACGTGATCTACAAACACACTGCTTGAGGCAAAGGTGCCTTTGTCACAAATTCAGCCCGCAAAGGGGGCCACCTTTGGAATAGGACGGGATGAAATCCCAACCTTGGGGTCGATCACCCCGCCCTATATGATGATGGGAACCACCAAGGAGAAAAAGCAGTATGTCATTCGAGCTATGTGGACTTTATTGTCCTGGATCTCCTACGCCATATAACGCCATCATCGGGCGACATACTCAAACCGAGTTCCATGTCCGCCGTGATGTGCGAACCCCGACTCTAGTTTTTCACATCGCGGCCGGGATGCCTATATATTTGTCAGCCGTAATGTGGCCAGAGGCAATTATGTCTCGCCTCGCCGGCCCCCGCAGCCTTCCCGCCATCCGAGCCTAAGAGGAAGGCACCCGCAGAGGAAGCTGGTCCTGTGGCGAAACTGCCTCGACTTGTCCTGGAGCCTTTGAAGAAGTTGAGATCTCTCCCGGGAAGAAGTTTCGGGTGGGAAAGGACCTCGAGGAAAAGACCAGCAAGCGCTCATCCATCTCCTCCATACCAACAAAGATGTCTTCGCATGGAGCCTCGAGGACCTACCAGAGTTGATCCCGCCGTTATTTCTCACAAGTTAAGTGTACTCCCCGGCTTTAGCCCGGTTAGACAGAAAACAAGGGGCATGGCCCTTGACCGTAAGGACTTTGTACGCACTGAAGTGCAGAAATTGCTTAAGGCAAATATAATCAAGGAAGTTCACTACTCTGAATGGGTTGCGAATATTGTCCTCGCCGATAAAGAGGGCGGTCAGTGGCGACTTTGTGTGGACTACAAGGGGGTTAATAGGGCCTGCCCAAGGGACCCCTATCCTTTACCATCCATTGACCAACTGGTTGACTCAACCGGTCATCACTCGGTTTTTTCTTTTCTCGATGCTTATAGCGGGTACCACCAAGTCTTTATGGAACCAGAGGACGCGGTAAAAACAGCCTTTACTACTTGCGAGGCCGTATATCATTAAATCAGAATGCCCTTAGGCTTGAAGAATGCGGGGCTACCTTCCAAAGGCTTGTAAATCAAGTCTTCGCAGCCGATTGGCCGAAATCTTGAAGCTTATGTGGATGACATTGTGGTCAAAAGCAAGGCCGTCTCAACCCATCTCACAGACTTGAAGGAAACATTCGACAACTTCCGCAAATACAATATGCGATTAAATCCAAAGAAGTGTATCTTCGGCGTGGGCGAAGGGAAGTTCCTGGGATACCAAATCTCCAAAGGAGGAATCCATGCAAATCCCAAAAAGATTGAGGCGATCACTACCTTGCGCACCCCCTGGGGGCTCAAGGAAGTCCAACAGTGGCAGAAAGCTAGTGGCCTTGGGACGATTCTGCCTCTAAACTAAGTGATCGCTGCAAACCTTTCTTCGATCAGATTCGCAAGAAAAAGCTTGCAAATGGACGGAGGAGTGTCGGAGGCATATGCCTCCATCAAACGACACCTACAAGAACTACCGCACTCAAGTGCCCTAGGCCAGGCGATGACCTGGTCCTTTACCTCGCCACCTCAGAAAGAAGTGTCGCTTCTGTCCTTATTAAGGAAGAGGCCGCCAAGCAATGGCCGGTCTATTACACCAGCCACACTCTCCAAGATACGGAAGCAAGGTATCCTCCCCTCCAAAAGGCTATATTGTCCCTTGTATATGCAGCAAGGAAGCTCAAGCCCTATTTCCAAGGGCACACTATTATAGTCCGAACGGACTTGCCAATTCAGGACATCCTAAGGCGCCCGAACATTCAGGGCGCCGCCAAGTGGTGTATCGAACTTGGCGGCTTTAACATCAATTATGAGCCCAGAAAGGCAATTAAGGGCCAGGCCCTCGCCGACTTTATTGCGGAATTCTCAAATGCTGATATACTCTCGGCCCCGAGCAGGCCCCGCACCTCGACCCACTCCTCCCGAATGGGACTTATTTGTGGATGGCTCATCCAAACTTGAATCTCCGTAGGGGTGTGTATCTACGTGGACCCCTAGGTATGGAAGTATTCCTTCGTGTCTCTTTTCAATTTCAAGTAACTAACAATGTTGCAGAATATGAGGCCCTCGTCGCCGGGCTGAAACTCGCCGCAAGGGCAGGCATTCGCCGCCTCCATGTCCACAGTGACTCGCAGCTGGTGATTCACCAGGTTCAAGGGTGCGCCGAGTGCAAGGACGCCACCCTGATCAAATACCTTAAGTTGGTAAACACCCTACGAACCGACTTTGAAGAAGTCATCTTTATACATGTTCCTCGCTCGAGAACACTACAGCAGACATGCTATCAAAAGGAAAGACTCCTCCACCACAGCCACTCGACCACTCCTTCCATCACTAAGGTATTGATATTGCCTCTCTAGCAACGCATGATCCAGTCACAGATCGGAGAAACCCTATCATTGCTGCGCTAAAAGCCAGCACCACAGATCCCTGTGTTCGCAAGCAAGCCCTCCGCTTCGTCCTCATTGATGACCAATTATGGCATCGCGGGTTTGCGGCGCCTCTACAACGGTGCCTTAGCACCCTTGAGGGACGCTCTGTCTTGGACACTCTCCACCAAGGCAATTGTGGCGCTCACATCGCTGCGGAGGCACTCGCCCACAAAGCCCTTCGTCAAGGGTATTACTGGCCTACCTTGAAAAGGACGCCGCTGCACTGGTCAAAACGTGCCACCAAGCAAATCAATTCTCGCGTCCAGCGGCTACCATCCACGGAATCTCCAAAGATCGACAAATCCAAAGGTTTTCGCCTGTGGGGCCTCGACCTCATTGGTCCAATGCCGAACGCTCCAGTGCCGCACCGCTTCGTGTTGTAGCAATGGATTATTTTTCTAAATGGGTCGAGGTAGAACCCTGGTCTCCATCACTTCCGCCAAGATTATCAAGTTTCTTTGGAAGAATCTTGTCTGCCGTACGGCAGCCCTCGTGCTATTATTACGCATAATGGCACTCAGTTCGCCACCACAAGTGTCCAACAATGGGCACAGGACAATAATGTCCGCATGCTTTTGCCCCGGTGGCGCACCCCGCCTAATGGGCAGGTTGAGGTCACCAACCGAACCTCAAGGAAGGCCTCAAGAAGCGCCTGGAAGGGGCCAAGGGCCGCTGGGTAGATGAACTCCCAAGTGTCTTATGGGACTATCGCACCACAACACGAACCCCCACAGAGAGACGCCTTTCTCTCTAGTATACGGCGCAGATGCGCTCCTGCCTATTGAGGTAGACCTCCCTACAATCCGTATGATCAACTTCACCGACGGCCAATGCTCAAGGGCTCCGTGCCAAACTCGACTTAATCGAAGAATTACGCCAAGGTGCTCGCCGCATGACCGCCTCAAACAGAGGCTCGGCTTCACCATAATTCCCGGTAAAACCCAAGGCACTGCAACAAGGAGGCCTTGCCTTGCTTAAATCAACCCTCACCGCCGCGACCCCAAGCAGGGTGTCCTCGCGACCCAACTGGGGACGGGCCTTATATTGTTCATAAACAAGTCCGCCTGTGAGTCTATGAACTACAAGACCATGATGGTCGCCCGCTCCCGCAACTTTCATGCGGATGACTTGCGCCATATTACGTGTAAGTCCTTAGTCTTACAAATTCAATAAAATACATATGTATTTCTTCCCGTCTTACAGCTTACATGGCATTTCAAATGCCCTCTTCATCGCCCTCTGTACCCGGCCGGTCGATCGGCTACCTACCCGAGTTATGGCATCGACCTTGTCAGGTCTCACTCCTCCACACAGGTGGTTGCGGGTCTCATTCCCCGACCGACCTTCACCTCGCCCCGCCCCAAGGGTAATCCCCTTGCGCTGCGGAAGGGTAACCCCCTTTTGGCTCCTTCAGGAAGGTCTATGTTACACCCCACCTTTTCCGGCAACAGTCACCGGTGACTGGAGTTCTGGAGGTATGTTTAAATTTGTAATTTGAGGAGTTTGTTAGGTGTTGTTGTTGTTGAGTGTTGTGTTGGGAGTGGAATGGTTTTGGGTTAAGTCTTGTTGAGGCTGAATTTTGTGAGTTTTGGGTCCAGCGATCGCCCGGACGAGGAAACGGTTCGCCTGGTCTCGCCTCGACACTCCGCCTCGGTGTTCTTCCAAAGGGCAAAGCTATTGTATGACCGGGGTGACCACCGCCACCCCCAAAATTTTGTAAAAGATAGGGTATATAATGTATATTTTTAAAAATTAAGGGATTGAAGCTTCTTTTCCCCAATTGCCTTCCCAATTCCCAATTCTATTTTGTTCGCGTGTCTGCCTGCCGCTGCCCAACCCAATTCTATTTAGAGGGCTTGTGCACAACTCGTGCGCAAGCCTGCACGCGCACACCACGTGCACAACTTGTGCACAATCTGTGCGCAAGCAGCACAAGCGCGCAGACAAGCTCGTGCACAACTTGTGCACCATCTGTGCGCAAGCTCGTGCGCTGCGCACAAGCCTGCACACCAGGCGCAAGGCTGCGCGCTGTGCACAAGCTCAGGCGCAAGGCTGGCGCGATCGCCGATCGGGAACGCCGCCGACCGCCGCCTCGCTCGGCTATTTAAGTCGAGCAGCTCGGTTTCAACCTCATTTTCGCTTTTCACTCCGAAAACTCTCCCAACTCTCTCTCAATTCGGTTTTGCTCCTATCTAAGTGATTTTGGACTCTTTGGTGCGTGGAAACGGTGGATTCGCAAGGGAATCACTACAAGAAAGACGATTCAACAAAGGATTCGCTCCAACAACACTTGGTGGATGAATTTGAGAAATTTCCCAAATTGAGAGGTTGGTATTTTCGTGTTCTCTTGGTTCATTTGAGTTAGTAGTGGTGTTTCTATGTTGGATTAGAGGTAGAAACACATTTTACAACACGAATTGAGCATGAATTGAAGGAAATTCGAATTAGGGTTCTTGAGCTAGGATGAACGAATTTTGGGGATTGTTAAATTGACCTCAAATTAGTGTTGTTGGGTAGTTTTGGAACAACATTAATACTTGGTAAAAGGTCCAATTATGGGTTAATCTATGAGCTAAGAGAAAACTCATAGGTTTTATGGTGGAGAATTGAAGTGTGTTGTATTGTTGAATTCAATCCAAATTGTTGCTATTGGGTATGTTTAGAGCAATATTGATAATTGGAACATTGTCCAAATATGCTCCGATTATATACCTAAGACAAAGTTCATCCGGATTTTTGGTGGAAAGTAAAAGCATGTGTTTTGTGTGGTTTAAGGTTTCAAGCATGTTTAGGCAATGAATTTGAGCAACTTTAAGTCTTGGAGTGAGGTCCAATTGTCAATGGATATTGATGTGTTGAATAAAAGTGTAATGTGGAAAGTGTGTGAATTGTTTAGGTGTTATGTGAAGCAAGGTTTGAGGTTGCATAAGGAAGAAGTTTGGTGTGTGGTGCTTGGCTGCTACCCTCTACGGTTGCGGTTGCTTCCAATTCGAGGTAAGGGTTCGACCTACCTATGTTATTGTAATGTAGGATGGTTGAGGCAAGTCTTGGGCGTCGGTCTCTGACTTCGGTCTTAGATCGGGATTGTGGAGCCCCAAGGCTAGTCCCATGGTAGGAGTATCGGTGCGCAGGTAGGAGCATCGGTGCGCAGGTTCGCATTCGTGTGTGTCGACGCATGGCGAATGCCGGTTGGACCGGGGAAGATCTAGCCATGGTCCGTGATTTATGATGTTTGTTGGATGCATGGCGAATGCCGACGCATGGCGAATGCCGGTGCGTCCGGGGAAGATCTAGCCATGGTCGGGGAAGATCTAGCCATGGTCCGTATTATATGGGATTTGTTGGGTGCATGGCGAATGCCGACGCATGGCGAATGCCGGTGCGTCCGGGGAAGATCTAGCCATGGTCGGGGAAGATCTAGCCATGACCCGTTACATTCGGATGTTGTGCACACATCATACCTTACTTGTTTCTGTATATTGCTATCTGTATGTATATCTGTTCTGATCTGTCTTTGCACGTTAGTCGGAAGAACATCGTTACTCTTGCCTAAGCTCTTACCGGGTTTTTCTTTAAGGAAAACTCACACCCTTACTTAATATTTTTCAGAGATAAGGATTCGGGGCCGGAGTAGGATTTCCGCCGTGCTGTTCGGTTAGCTATTTTGAGGGTTTAGCAGCTTTTGGATCTAGACTTCGGGTTCCTCGTCGGTTTCTTTATCCGACGCCCGACTCTTGTACGGTTGCATCTTCACTGTAGATAGCTCGTAGCATGATACTCTGTTGGCATGTAGTATTATGATAGCATGTTATCATTAGATCTGTCTATTCATCTAAGTTTGATTATGGTTATGTATATATATATGCGTCGCTCTCAATTGATTGAATGAGTATGTTGATCTCGTGTGGAAGCCTCTGCTCGGTAGTGAAAGAACAGACTTCCTTTTGATAATCTGATTTTGATATCCTCGCTTCGATATTCGATCATGGGCGGAGCCCATTGCTTCAAGTATTGTGATCTGCTTACGTGCATGAATTGTCATACTTGATCTGTTGTTAGAAGGGACCTCTCAAGTTAGTTAAAGGCCCGCGAAATACTCTCACATTAGCTGCGCTTATCCGGTCCCACCTTGCTCACCACCGCCCACCGGCCGGCGACCGCTTCCCGCCGGGTCCGGAAGGTGTCCGACGGGGTGGTGGTGACAATTTGGTATCGGGCGTGGTTAATTGGTTGCGTCGAGGGTGTGTTAGGATTGACAGCCCCAGTCGACTGATCGATTCCAGATGGTTGTGTGGTGAGACTGCCACCTCGCCACAAGAACCATGTTGGAATGGTAAGTGGAACAAGAGGCGGTTTGTCTAAGCGCACTTGAGAACAACCAAGAGATGATTTCTTTGGTACCGGTAGTTTGTGACTTGGTACTGTCTCGTGGTTACCGCGTAGGATACCAAGAATTGACTCGGGTGCTATAAGAGGTGCCTGGGAATGAGATGCCGTAAGGTGCATGATGGTAATTTAAATTACCTCTCTCGTTAAAAACAGACGGTGGATGCCGAGTGAGAAGTGTGTTATTCCTAAGCAGTACCACGGGTTTTAAGGGATTGTTTTGTATAAGTAATTTTGAGAATTGATTTGCATCATGCATTGCATTCATGCTACAGAGCTGATAGGATTACCAACGTAGGTAATGCTAACCGTTAAGTGAACCCTTTATGTTCTGGAATTTCAGTAAATGGTCAACACTCGCCGGACTCGAGCGTTGGAAGATGAAGCAGTAGGAGGAAATCCTGCTCCAGATGTGAATAGAGGAAGAGGTAGAGGTCGAGGGAGACCTCAGCGAAGAGCGGCACCAGTTCAGCCGCATGTGATACCTGATCCGGAACAGATGGCCCAAGTGTTGGGGCAAATGACTGTACTGCTCAATAACATGTGGGCAGGGACAGGAGTTGAAGAGCAAGGAAGTACACATGTTATGAGTTCTCAGCCTACTGCGGTAGGATCGACTGATCCTAGCTATCAGGCTCATGAGGAGGACGTTGAGGCGGATGATGTGCACCAAGAGCATGTGGATACGAAGAGGGGAATCTGAATCTAGGTGCGGAAGTCGACCCACAGCCCCGCCGAGGGAGAGTGCGGGCTAGGCCCGATTCTGTTGTTGAGATACCGAGAGCCCAGCGGCTCAAATCTGATAGTGCGACCAGCTCTGATAAACTTTCTTTGATGGAGCGGTTTGAGCGATTCAAACCACCCCGTTTCTCGGGCAAGGGTGGAATGGATTCGGCGGAGACGTGGTATAAGGACATGGATCGGTTGCTTGGCAGACTTGGTTTTCCGGCAAATGAGATGGTGTCTTTGGCTACCTTGTATTTGCGTGATCGGGCATATGATTGGTGGGAGACCACTATGGCTACTCGGAAGGCCGACTTTGTGCGTAGGCGCTTGAGAGACCCGGGTATGACGTGGGATGAATTTTCCCACTTGTTCCATGAGAAGTGGATTGGTTATGCCGCAACAGATAGGCGGCAATCGGAGTTTGATACCTTGACTCGTGGAAGCAAGACTGCATATGGAGTATGGGCACGAGTTTGAACGCTTGGTGCGTTATGTGCCTCATTACAACACCAAAGTGAGGAGGCCAAGGCAAAGAGATTCATGAGAGGGTTGAAGCATGACATCGGGAAGTACTTGGCACCGTTGAACATTGATAGGTACCATGAGGCTGTGCAGAAAGCACGAAGATTGAGAATGAGGACTTGGATACAGCTTCGGTGACACACCACCGAGATCTACGAGGATTGTCATTGGTGGAGTTAGAGGATCCGGACGTGGTGGACTGCACGACACCACAGACCGGCGGTAGTTCTAGTGGGCTTGGATCGAAGGATAAGGGCAAAGGGAAGGCAAAGGTAGCAGAGCCTTGGTACTGCCGGACTTGTGACCGGAGTCACACAGGATCGGTTTCATAAAAAGAGTCATGCAAGTGTATCAGATGTGGGTCAACCGACCACATGATTAGGATTGCCTCGATGGCAACCCGAGGAGTTGCAAAGCCACAAGGATTTCAGAGTTATGCTCCTCGTGGGCGTGGTGTTCCTCGGTTTGGACCACGACCCCGACCACGGCAGATGCGGCCACCACTACAAGAGAGCCCCGCCGCCGCGCGCACCACAGGCAAGGCAGGGACGAGTGTTCCAGATTGAGCGTGGTGATGCGGCTCAGAAAGGAGCACTAGCAGGTATGGTGTTTCTGAATGGTATTTCCGTTCGTGCTCTTTTTGACACAGGTGCTTCGATTTCTATAGTGTCACAGAAGTGTGCAAAGTCTTTGCAACTTCCTGTGACTCATCTGTCTCAAGTATTCCTGGTACGAACTGCCGGGAGTCAGTATCTGTTCAGTAATGAGCTTATCAAGGGTTGCATGTTAACTGTTGGTGAGCGACAGATTCCTTCTGATTTGTTGGTGTTGGATACGTCACATTATGATGTGATTCTGGGTATGGATTGGCTCTCGGAGCATTCCATACGGATAGATTGTGCGCAGCGACAGTTGGTGGTGTCGGATCAAGTATTACCACTTGTTCCCCCCTCAGATGTAGAGATTGTTCAGAATAGCATGGAGCTTCAGGTAATGGAGAAGTTACCTGTGACGGATGAAGGCGAGTACTTTGGACTCAATGATGCAGGTACGCGGATGGAACTTGATAAAATTCCGATTGTTAGATACTTTCCGCAGGTGTTTCCTGAAGAGTTGCCAGGTATGCCACCCGAGCGGGAGGTGATTTTGAGATAGTGTTACAGACCGGAGCTACACCTATCTCCATTCCTCCGTATCGCATGCCGATAGTGGAGATGAAGGAATTGAAGAAGCGATTGGATGAGTTGTTGGATAAGGGGTTTATCCGACCGAGCGGATCACCGTGGGGAGCCCCTGTTATTTGTTAAGAAGAAGGATGGAACACTTAGACTCGTATTGATTACGAAGGTTGAATGCGGTGACATTAAGAACAAATATCCGTTACCACGGATTGACGATCTGTTCGACCAGCTCCGAGGAGCTAAAGTGTTCTCAAAGATTGATCTCCGATCGAGGTTATTTCCAAATGCGTGTGAAGGAAGAAGACATTCCGAAACTGCTTTTCGCACGCGCTTATGGTCACTATGAGTACACTGTCATGCCTTTTGGGCTGACAAATGCCCCGGCAGCTTTCATGAATTTGATGAATGAGGTTTTCCGCCCCTACTTGGACGATTTTATTGTTGTCTTCATTGATGATATACTCATCTATTCTCTGGATGAGGACACACATCAAGAGCACTTGAGAATTGCTTTGGAAACTTTGTCTAACAACCAGCTGTATGCAAAGTTTTCGAAGTGTGATTTCTGGTTGCGCGAGATAGCATTTCTCGGGCATATCATCAATGAGAACGGAATTTCTGTCGACCCGAGAAGATCAAGTCTGTTCAAGAGTGGAGGCAACCCCGATCGGTAAAGGATATCCGTAGTTTTCTCGGGTTAGCTGGTTACTACCGTAAGTTCGTACCAGCCTTCTCGGTTCTTGCCTCTCCACTCACTCAACCGACAAAGAAGGGTAAGGCGTTTGTATGGTCGGATGAATGTGAAAAGAGCTTTCAAGAGCTCAAGTGTGGACTGACACGAGCACCGATTCTGGTTCTACCCGACCCGTCTCAGCCTTATGTCATTTATACGATGCCTCCCTCCAGGAGTTTGTCAATTCCTGCAAACCAAGTCTCTACTACCTCCGGCCCTCCTCGGCCGCTGAACCTCGGGGGGGATTCAAACTCTGAAACCTCTCCAAAAGTCCAACCTCGTCAGACCGGTGTCTCAGATCTCCTCGTCGTTAATAGGACCGACGAGAAGTCTAGGTGTCGTAGTGACCACCCTTGTCAGAGTCACTCACTTACTGATCCCAAAACTATGGCGAGCAGTGGCTGAAGTCTTGCTATCACCACTGACCAAAATGCCCTTACCGTGGCATAAACAGATTTTCCCCGCCATCTGCCGCCTCTCGAACCGGCTAGGCTGGCGGTAATACCAAATCAGAGAGGGGTCCTTACGACCACTAAACCTCGGGGTTGTGAGTGTGGTTGTTCAGACCCTGGGTTACACCGAACCCGTATACTATTCCACGGAGGTGTGGGATCCCAGTCCCGCCTCCGGTACCAAATCACGCTATCTACGCGTGTTAACCATATCTCAAAAATTTCAGACCAAACAGAGTCCAGAGAAATCGGTCACTCCTAATCTCTCTGAAGCTAGCGGCAGTTTTCTAAGGCTCGTAGTGTAATGCAATGCATGATGCAAGGATTCTTTTGAGAATCCCGAAACTAAATAATAAACCTTAACATAGAATCGAGATCATGCTTATAATCACGGAATCACTTCATATAACACCCACACCTTCCATAATGCTCCAAAGAACCGCCACCGCTCCACACGCATTCCGAAATGGTTCAAATAAGGAGTTGATCAGGCTCGCATGCGAACCACCTCGAATGAGGTGTAAACCAGTAGCTTGCCCTTCGAAGTCATTACTTGTAAAGCTTACCCATGAACTAACATGACTTGCCTTCCACAACCCATACTTTAACTAACCATGCTTTACCTCTTGGGTCACTTCGACCCGACACTGCTCGATACCAACTTGTCACAGCCACCCCGCCCGGTTGCGGAGGCGGGGCCGGCCGCGACGTCGGAAACAGGGATTACGGCGGAAAGCGCAGGCGGAGCTTCGAGCTCAAATAACAAATAGCCAAGTGACAACTAGCAACCCGAGATACTCATTCAAGGCAAGCATACTAGTAACTCCAACTTCTACCAAACATGCAGTTCATGGTATCAAACACCAAACATCGCAACAACCACAGAAACTCAATTCATATCATAACAAATCCTATATAGGCAAGTCGGGCTCGCCTCGACTCAGAAGGCATCAAAGGCAGAATATATTTCCGATCATATGACATATACAAATTCATGATCTGATCTACATGCATGCAACTACAGCTACAGAGCCATTAAACAAAATCCTATATATATAAATATACCTAAGTGCGGAATCAGAAGCCTCTCGCTCAAGAATTCCCGCACGTGGTACTGCTGCTGCTACAGAACCCAAAATGTCAGAAAGCACCGCGGATCTCCATTCCGCTGGTTGCTTGTCAGACTGCCTGAAAGATGGTAAACAAATAAAAGGGTGAGTCCTCGAAAGGACCCAGTAAGGGCTTAAGGTAAAAGTGCAGTTTGCCCACAGGGCAACAATCTGAACCTGCAAAACAGAATATCACAGCATATGCATATACATATAAACATAAAGCATAATGTAAATCAGAATCCAACATATGCGGTCCAACCGCCAGAACGACCCGTAACGACAGCCCTCAGCAGAGGTCAGAATATACGTATCGTAATGCAATGTATAGCACGGTACCGGCTGGGGTCGCGAGCCCCAAACTGTCGTAGGGTCACAGAACAGAAGTATCGGCACTCCTGGTGCGGATACGCAGAATGTCGGCACCCCTTCAGTGCGGACACGGCAATGTCGGCACTCCTGGTGCGGATACGCGAGAATGTCGGCACCCGTGGCCTTCGGTGCGGACACGTACAGTAACATACAATAATAACAATAATACATAAATATAAACATAAGTATCATTACCTGTTAAACATATACAGAACAGAATAGGAACCCGGGCCTCTAAGGTCATCCGGGCCTTGAAACGGAACAAACATACATTTTACCAAATTAAGCCCTTACCTCAGAAACGCTGCCCCGCAGCCCAACACTCGGAAGATCCCAACTCCCGACCCGAAATGCACAACTTGGCTCCTACGGGTCCGCGCTACTCCACCAACGCAGAATCAAGCTGTACAACCATAGTTGGATCAGAACATATCCAAACAAACCCCAGAAAACAATTTCCGCACAAACCCGCACTTTCCCGGAAAATTCCACAGAAAGCTCGGTTTCACGAACCGAGCTAGAACATTGTTATTCCAACTCCCACAAACGTATTCCAACCCTTAAACCCGCATTCCAGACACTTTTCCCGATAAACTCGTATAAAACTAACTTTCTCATTTCTAACCCGAAAATGGTATTTCAAACGTCATAACACACCTACTTTCACCCACATTACCAATTTAGCATCCAATTCAATCAACACACACCATCAAGATTGAAAAAGAATCACTTCAACAATTTGGTCCTTAACCAATTTTCCATCACACTTCCAAATCAAACCATACAAGCTTCTAATTAATCACACTAATCACCAATTCCACTTCCTAACCAATAATACTAACCAATTACACCAAAATCACAAACCTCTTCCTTAATAATTTTCGGCCAAGTTAGGGATTTCTCACCCAACTTCCATTTCGATCCAAACAAAGTTCCATTAGCTCTCTTTAATTACCAATTACACTTCTTAACCAAGATTACTAACCAATTGCATCAAAATCAACAAACCCTCTCTTGAACATTTCGGCCAACTTGGGGTTTTCTACCCAACATGTTTTCCTTCAAATTGAAACCATAGATTGTCTTAGAATCATGCAAGGAACAACATATCTTAAGCATGAATCAAGAACACAACCATACACAATTTTAGAATTTTCCATCAACATTTCGGCATTTAGGGTTTGTTCAAACCAATGAGTTTTTCCAAAATCTAACCATAGATTCTTACTCCTCTCAAGCCCAAGAACAACATACTAAAATTTGGGAGGGAGAGGGTCACTCAAACACATAGCCAAGAACAAACCAATCCTTCAAAAATCCTCTCTTTTCCAACATTTTCTTGTTTCCAAACTTGAAGGAGAAGAAGAAAGGAAGCTTACCAATCTTTTGGAGCCTAAACCCATGAAGTTTCAGCCAAGAATTGAAGAAGGAGGAGCTTGATGAACAGCACCCATGGCTGCTCATAGCTTCGGCAGAGAGAGAAGAGAAGGAAGAAAGAAGAAGAAGAAATGAAATATCTTTTTCATGTAATAATAATAATAACCCTTATATAATTTCCCTTCTTTTTCATCTTAAATCATAAGTGGACAAGTGTCCCTTATCACACACACACACACATGCTGCCGAAAATCAGATTGCTGCCCATACCCCTTTTTTATTTATTTTGCAACCATAATTCAATTAACTCCCAATTTTTCCGAAAGTTCCAATTCTTTTTGCCCAAAAATAATTACCGAATTCCAAAATTAATGAAACTTGGACACAACCTTCAGAATATTATAACATTCACAGAACATTTTTCAGAAATTCATTTACCACTCCAGAGTGTCCTACCGAGCTCGCTGAACCCGAACCAAAACCCGACGTGCGAGCGTGACAACCTGAACCGAAATTCCGTCACTCCAAAATTCTATAAAAATTCCCATAAATTCCATCTTAAATTCAAACACAACTTACCCCAAAGCCGTCAGAAAATTTCCATCCCGAGCCCCGGGATTCCCGTCCCGAGCCCCGGCGCCCGGAACCGAACGTCCCGTCCCAAATATTAAACTCCACAAACACCTCCGGGACGTCACCACGACTCCAAAACTACAAACGGCTTTCCAAACTGAGATCTCGAGAGTGCTACCGAGCCCGCCAGACGTCCCGAGGCGACCCGACAACCCCGGCGCGAAAAATATTTTCGGCGGAAACGTCCTGGTGACCCACACGTCCTCAAATACGGAAGGGTTCGCCAAAATGATACTCGGATAGGGCTCGGGAGCTGCCTGAACGCCGAAAAACGTGACCCGCAGGCCAAAACCGGAGCCCCGGGTCACCCGGTCGCAACCCGCTCGGGGTGACCGTAACAACTATTATCTTGATGAGATGTATGAACATGACATATATCCCATGTCACCCACACCTAGCCATGATCATTCTTTGATATATGATTTAGACTCTTTGCATTTGGACAATGAGAATGAATGACCTAGGCTTACATTTGACCCCGGGATAGACCATCGAGCATACAATGTTCAAAATGGAGGTTTGTAGAAATAGTGCCATGTTTAGCATGAGTGAAGTGCATGAATTGAACTTCTTGAGTGTACTTACTTTAATATGGATATGCATGCAACTTTTGAGAAACATGAGTATCTATATGGGATTGAATTAAAGCTATGTGTATGGTTGAAGCGAAGGGAAAGGGCGGAATGTCCATCTCATTCCTTCAAACCATTTTTCGGACTTTGATGTTAAAGCTTTAGTTCACTAACCTCTAATATCCTCCAAGTTTGTTGCGGTGTCTTAGTTTTTGTAGGATTCATCCCATTTAGATTCGAGGACGAATCTTCTTAAGTGGGAGGAATGATGTGAGCATGGTGAAGACCAAACCAAATGATGTGGATCTGTAATCATCTAAAGCTGGAGCAATGGACTTCCTATTGAAGCTCTTTTCAAGAGGAGAAGAATGGCTTTTGAATCACCTCAATCGGAGTTCTGGAGCTCAAGATATTCAAAACAGTGAAGATCCAAGAACTAGGTGACGAACCGGGCGACCCAAACTTGAAGTCGGCGGTCGCCCGGTCCAGGCGAGAGAACCAGGCGACCCAATTCTTCATCCAGGCGGTCGCCCGGACCAGTCTGATGATTGGCGGCGACCAGGCGAGATCCAGGCGACCCAAACCCTGGATCAGGCGGTCGCCTGGCTCACCCGAAAATGCCTTCCCTCCAAACTTCAAACCTAGCCATTTTTGTTGACTTTTCAATACTTAAGTTTTATGGGACTTATTCCTATTTGTAAAATCCCCTTTAATTGCCCATAAATCAATTTATATCTACATGAGTTGATTTATGGAAAATTAAAAGGAATTAAGATTAATTCCCATTATTTTGTTTTATGGAGAAATGTGAGATGGAAGTGAAGGGAATGAAGTGAAGGCTCCTCTCCCATCACCCCATCTCTCTCCTTTCTCTCCCTTGGTATTAACCTAGCCAAGGCCATTTGCAACACTTAGAACTCATTTTGTAAGAACCATTGTTGCCAAAATTCAAGGCTCTTTGTTCTTCATTGTTCTCAAATTCTTGCTTCATCAATCCATTAGTGATCCATGCAAGAGGGTCCAATTAAATACCTAGCATTGTTTGATCAAGTAGTCAAAAGGTTCTAGGTTCCATTTTAATCCCCTTTGCCGAAATTGTGGCTCCAATTCTTTGGAGTTCTTCCTCAATCAAGCTAGATCAAAGCTCATGATCATGCAACTCTTGTGTGATCATATCATGAAGAGGCCATCGCGCCCCACACAAACTCACTCAGTCCTGTGGCTGCTACCGCCCTCAACACTTAGTATTCTTAACACACGGAGTACAGGACCCTGCCCATACTCCGCTCTCAGGAGGAAGCGTCTTGGTACACTACCCAAGCAAATGCGTCCCCGCATCACATCAGAATTAGACCAAGGATCAGCATGGCCATCACCCCTTGATGGCACCTTCAAGTTATGCCTCTGCAGGTCTCGCCCTCGTGGTCTCACACTCGCCTTCGCAAGTCTCTTATGCCTCCGCAGGTCTCGCCCCCGTGGTCTTACACTCGCCTTCGCGAGTCTCTTATGCTTCCGCAGGACTCGCCCTCGCGGTCTCACACTCGCCTTCGCGAGTCTCTTAGGCCTTCGCAGGTCTCGCCCTCGCCAGATCTCATGTCTCGCCTTCGCGGGTCTCGCCCTCGCGGTCTCAGGTCTCGCCTTCGCAGGTCTCACCCTTGCGGTATTAGATCTAACCTTCGCGGGTCTCGCCCTCGCGGTCTCAACTCACCTTCGCGTTCTCAACTCGCCTTCGCGAGGTCTCTCATGCCTATACTGGCCCCGCCAGACAAGGTCCTTGCACTCACGGTTCGTGCGACCCTTACTCTTACCCTTATTGTCTTCGCTTTTATCTAAGCCTTCGCCCCTTGCTGGCCTTCGCCGCTACATGCTCAACTAAGGAAAGACCACTTGGTCATCTGACATTAAATAACCAATAAGGAAGACGGTCAGCACGAGCCTGAGTGATCTTCACCAGATTCACACGCCAGATATCCTCTGACAAACGAATCAACTAAGGCGATTTACTGACACATTCATCATCACAGCCGCCTTATCTCAAACAGCCTGGCTAAAGGCTTCAATTGGGGGAGGCTCCTCCTGGAATCACCCTATAAATAGGATGATGTCTACCTTAAAACGGGTAAGACACTTCACGCCCCTGAGTGCTCTCTTTATCTTTCACAGATCACTCTGAACAGCAAGCTTGGAGTCTCAAGAACACAACACCATCAACAAGTTATCTGAGAGTTCGGACCTGTTGAAGGAACGCGACTATCAGTATTTTTTATGGATTTTGTTCATGGATGTTTTTTATTTTCAAGTATGTTGTTGTTGGAAGTATGATGAACATACTTTGTTCTTGAGAAATCATGAAAAAACATGTTGTTGGTATTGGTGGCGGATCTGTTACGGTCACCCCGAGCGGGTTGCGACAGGGTGACCCGGGGCTCCGGTTTTGGCATGTGGGTCACGTTTTTGGCGTTCAGGCGGCTCTCGAGCCCTATCCGAGTGTCATTTTGGCGAACCCTTTCGTTTTTGAGGTCGTGTGGGTCCCCCGGACGTTTTCGCCGAAAATATTTTTCCGGCGCCGGGGGGTTGTCGGGGTCATCTCGGGACGTACAACGGGCTCGGTAGCGCTCTCGAGACCTCAGATTGGGAAGCCGTTTGCAGTTTTGGAGTCGTGAGAATGTCCCGGAGGTGTTTATGGAGTTTAATATTTGGGGCGGGACGTTCGGTTCCGGGCGACTCCCGGGGCTCGGGACAGGAATCCCGGGGCTCGGGATGGAAATTTTCTGACGGCTTTGGGGTAAGTTATGTTATAATTTAAGATGGAATTTATGGGTATTTCTGTAGAATTTTGGAGTGACGGAATTTTGGTTCAGGTTGACACGCTCGCACATCGGGATTTGTTCGGGTTCAGCGAGCTCGGTAGGACACTCCGGAATGGTAAATGAACTTTTGAAACATGTTTTAGGAATGTTATAATATTCTGAGGGTTGTGTCCAAATTTCATTTAATTTGGAGTTCGGTAGTTATTTTTGGGCCAAAATAGGAACTTTCGAAAAAGTTAGGAGATTAATTTGTGTTTGGCCACAAAATAAAAATTATTTCAGCATGGGCAGCAGCTGGCTTTTTCGGCAGCACTTGGGATGAATTAAAGGACACATGTCTTGTTTTAATTTAAGTGGAGAAGTATGGGTTAAAAGTGAAGGAAAATATATTATGACATATTATTTCCAAAATTAGATAATTTCTCATTTCACTTTCTTTTCTCTTCTTCTTCTTCCTCTTGCTGCCGACGCCATTGAAGCATCCTTCAAGCTTGAAGTTCTTCTCCTTGGATGAAATCAAAGAGGAATTGGGTGCTTTATGTGATTCTGAGGTTCGGAGGTTAGAAAAAGAGGGGTTTCTGAGTTTCGGGTCGCGGTGTGGAAGTTGTCCAGAATCGGTCTAATACTCTGGATTTGTGAGGTAAGGGTTTGGTTCCGTTATTTTGGTAAGATAGGTATATGTTTTGGTTTTACTTTCTGTTCTGCAAATATTTCGGAATTATATGCCTTAGGGCATATTCTGTAGTCTGTAGGAGTATGCCTTGTGGCATACTCTGTATGTTAACCTTACGACAGTTGTGGGTTCGCTACCCGGTGGTGCACCATGCTTCGTATTAGCTTGGCTTTTGACTCTCTTAGAGGGAGGCTGTCGTTCGATTTGTTATAAGGGTTATGGCGATTTAGAATCGCACATCCTTCGGGATTACGATCTGCTTTCCGTACATGCATGATATTCGTATTCATTGCGTATATTGCTATCTTTCTGTTTTGCGAGGGTTACATATACTTACCTTACCCCAAATCCCTTACGGGTCCTTTTAGGACTCACCCTTTTGGGTTACTGTTTTTGGGTTTCGGTAGACTGATAAGCGGCCTGCGGAGTAGGTTCCGTGAGGTTTCTACCTTGGTTGTGTTTTTTGTTTGCACCTTGCGGGCCGGGATTTTATCTACTTGGTCTGAATCCCGCAAGGTATTTGATGTTTAGGCCTAGGGTTGGCTCTGTAGTTGCATGTGCATATTTTCTGATTTGTTGTGATGATTGTATATTTGTATATATGTAAATATTACATTACATTGCATGTTACGAGCGCTTGGCGCTTGCTAGACACCCTAGGTTCTGGAATTACTATATGTTTCTATGTTTTGAGAGTAAGTACTCGTCCACGGAGGGCGGGGCTTACTCTGTTGCTAATGCATGAATTGTATGTTTGGATTTTATTTTAGTTATATGTATGAAAATGTTCCGGTTGCTTCCACAATCGTTTCGCTTTTCGGGTCCGCTACGCGCGGCAGGTCTCGATGGACCTGCCATTCTGTATCATTCCGGCTTCCGCTTCCGACGTCCCGGCGCCCCCGCCTCCGCAACCGGGCTCGGGTGGCGTACGGTGACAAGTTGGTATCAGAGCAGGTAAGTGACCATATGGGTCGTCAGTGGTGACTTGTAGTGACAACTATTGTTGTACATTTTATTTTAGAATGGTTTGGTACGGAGATTGGCCACCTCCTTACTTGAACCACTTTAAAATAAAATTGTGAAACAAAGTTTGGTCCTTCAAGTTATCCTGGTAGTTGCAGTTTACGGAGCTCAGGATTTCTGGATTTTGGTAAAACTATTACGAGAAAGGGATTGTGGAAAAGATCCAGGTACGTAAAATTGTGTGTTAAGAAAAGATTTGGTGAAATAAGCATGAATTGCTTCTGTGATTTTGCGAAATACATGATTTTATTATTTTGAGAAATAACTTCTGTGTCAAGTACTGCATTGCACTACAGAGCCTTAGAAAGCTGCTGCCAGTTTCTGTAGGGATTAGAAGTGACTGATTGGTCTGGACTCTGTTTTGTCTGAAACGTTTCAGGTATGGTTAACACGCATAGACAGCGTGATTTGCGACCGGAGGGAGGGGACCGTAATCCCACGCCTCCGAGAGATAGGGAGGAGGCAGGGGGATTCTGGAGTAGAGCGGATACATACCCCGCCACCGGTTGCACAGCAGGGTCAGGGGTCTTCTACTACTTTGGTTCAGGTGCTGGAACAGCAGTTGTTGAGGACATTAGTTCCGGCACAGGATCCAGTACAGCCACAGGTACAGGAGGACTTGGTCGTGGCACCATCTGTACATTCTAGCAGAGGAGTGAGTAGCCACACCCGGACTACTACCCACACTCATTGATGAGGACATCGCCCCAAAGGACCCTCGGGTTCCGAAGACCCACAACCTCAAGCACGCGCGACCCTGGTCCGTTCCAAGGCCTTGGCGGACCCATGACCAGGTCCCGGCTGAAACAAGTCCAAGCGAACCTTAATGCTTTCATGAGGCTCATGGCGCGGGGACGATCGAGAAGAGTCTCGGGAGAAGGCCTTACAACTTCACCAACTCGGTATCGCTACCGGACGCAGAGTGTGCGAAGCCCCTTGGAGTCTTAAGCATAAGCGTTCTTGAAGAAGGTAGCAGCCCAGTCTTAAGCGCGCGAACACTTGGCGAAGGAGAAGGCCTCAGCCAAGGGCAACTCCGCGAAGGCACCCGGCGGAGGCATTCTAGCGAAGGCTCCTAGCGAAGGCCTTTCGCGTAATCTCCAGGCTTCACCAGTTGACCGACCAAGCCTGACACATGGTGTCTTTTCTCCGCCGATACTCGGATAGACAAACAACCACTTTTAGGCTAGCCTTACCTTTTACCTTTTTAGAAGCTTTTCACTCTGTAAGCGTGCAAAAGTACTTTGTACTTTCTGCACGCATGCACATTCGAAATACTCCTTTTACTTCTTCCATTTCACTCCACTATATAAGCTAAGTGGCAGTCACCATTGTAACCTAGAACATATTATTGAATTTAAGCAATTCGGCTGAAACACTCCCGGGGAGTCATCGGCTTTTGTGTTCTCCACTCTTGCATTTCCATTTCCCTAGTGATCCGGGCAAGAGGATCCAAGCATAATATCTAGTATTGCTTGACCTTGTAGTCAAGAGGTGCTAGATCCCATCTCACTTCCCTGGCATTTTCAAGGGCATTGCCTCACCTCGTAGTGAGGAGGTTCCCTTGGCCGACTCTGTTTCCTTTGTGTTCTTCCTCTGTTCTTCGTTTCCATTCTTGCTGGAAACTGCCTCCTCGAGCTAGATCCGAGCTCGTGATCACGTTCCCCACCGTGATCACATCAAGTGGTATCGAGCCAAAGTGCTTCTTTGGAGGTACCGTATCAGTTGTTGAGTTTTCTTCAAGCAAAACCTTTTGTTACCTTTTCTTACACTTGAAGGAATGTCGGTTGATGATCTCATTGAGACCGAAAAAGTTGTTTAAAAGTGTGCTTGTGTAAGCCAAGTATTTTCGAAATAAGCCAAAAGAGTTGTCCTGAGCGACAAGTGTGAAAAGAAAAACGTTTAAAGAAAGAAATGTATTGAGCAAGTTTCTGCGTTCTGGAAAAGTTCTTGAATGTTCTTACGTGTTCGTCCCAAAACACAAGTGAACAGTAAGATTGATCGGACAAATAGTTTACAAACTTAAGCAAGAAGAGTTTGTGTCTGCAAAAGCCTTTTCTAAACTTCCAACCAAGTATCTTAGAGCCCGATATCCCACAAAATCGATTTCAAGTAACTAGTCATTCTCTTGAGTTGCAAGTTGCGGTTTTACTAGAGTTTTGTTTGTGTTTCCTTGCGTGTTCATCTTTGATCTAAGGTTGAAAACGGTATCAAGTTTAGAGAACTTGTAAAAGCCGGCGGTGAACAGCCGAAGTGACAAAGTTGTTGAGAGAAACACGAGTGAGAGTAAACACTCGGGGAGTGGTGAGCTTCTTTTCGATTACATATCTTTAACGAAGCGTGTCGCAGATGGTTTCAACAGACTCATCCCCCTCATCCATCCCGGCTAGCCGTGCACGGCACGCTCACGAAGATCTTACGAGAGGTTGGACGAATCGGGAGCTCAAGTCGCCATGACAAATGAGCGGCGGCGAAAGTAGAGGTAGCTCGAGGAAGCAACCGGAAAGCTCGCAAGCCCACGATGACGCCCATGCATCGCGGGCTCAAGATGGAGTCACCCATACCACTTTCGACCACTGCATCGGCGAAGCCACAGGCTACCCCACACGATCGTCCGACCACTTCCACAAGAATAGATCGTGGTGTTGACATCACAGACAGTGATGACCAGGAATATTACGCGAGCCACCACCAAAGCCTATTAAAAGAAGAGTCTTTCCCGATAGAGCTCAAGCGAGCCTATCTCCATAGAGACCTCGAAGAAGAGGAAGAAGCGGAGAGAGGCCGAGTTCACCGAGGGTTCAACGAGACACAGGAGGTAGGGCGCAGGCCCGGGACCAACAGGCCCTCGCCAACATCAAGCTTCAAATACCACCCTTCTACGGGTCCGGTGATCCGGAAGAGTACTTTACATGGATGGCTAGGACTGAGCGGATCATTGATATGATGGGATACTGCGCGCTATAGCCACGAAACTTGTGGTTATTGAGTTTCATGAATATGCTCTCACCTGGTGGGAGCAAGAGCATCACGAAAGAGCCAGGATCCGATGTCGTCCTATCACTACGTGGGAAGATCTTAAAAGGACCATGAAGAACCGATTCGTACCCAGCTACTATGATCGAGATTGTGCTCAGAGGTTGCAGCGCCTTATCCGGGGTCATCGCAGTGTCGAAGAATACCAGAAGGACCTTGAGAGGGCCACGATGAGGGCCAACGTCAAGGAGGACGAGGAGGCTAAGTTGGCCAGATTCTTATATGGCCTACGGGAGGGCGTCGCCAAGGCAGTTGAACTATGCGATTACCGGGATTACCAAGATCTGGTGCATTAGGCCATTCGGGTGGAGACACAACTCCAGAATGGAAACTCTTACTACCCTGCTCCTACCCCCGGCAGCGCCCCAAGCAGCAAGACCCCCCACTTCCCCAAACCGCCCCCGCCAAAACCATACGCATCTTATGCGGCGATGCCACCCCCTCGCCAAAATTACCCCAACACAAGACCCTCCTCGCAACCTCAGCCGAAACCCAACGCCACCACTAATGAAGGCCCTCGGCAGTCAAGGAGCATCGAATGCTTTAAGTGCACAGGCAAGGGACACTATGCGAGGATTGCCCCAACCGAAGAGCCATGGTAATGCGGCCCAACGGGAATTGTCTAGTGAAGAGGAAGGAGAGGGCTATCCCGAGCAAGAGCAACATGAGAGTGAAGCGAGAAGAGGGAGAGCTCCTATGGATGGTCTCATATTAGTTACCAAGAGGGTCTGCAAAGTTCCCCAAGTGTCACCGAAAGTAATCAGCGGGAAAATCTTTTCCAATCAAGAGCCATGGTGAATGGGACTCTGTGCGATCTCATTATTGACAGCGGGAGTTGTGTCAACGCTGCCAGCGAACATGGTCGCTGAATTAGGCCTCCCCACCATCATACATCCTAAACCGTATCAGCTGCGGTGGGTCGGCAGCAGAACCTTTGTAAAGGTTGTCAAACAAGTCGAAGTCCCAATCAAGATCGGCAAGTATGAGGATTCCATCACTTGTGATGTAGTGCGAATGCAGGCGACCCACATCCTCTTGGGCAGACCCTGGCAATATGACAAGGAGGCCATACATTATGGCAAAGCCAACAAATATGCCCTCACTCACCTTAGTAAACCATACACCCTGCTTCCCCTCACCCCAACTCAAGCCCATCGGGATCAAATCCATCGGCTAGTAAGTCCGAGGAAAAAGAAAGGGGAGGCGAGAGCGGAGAGAAAATGGTGAGAAGGTTCAAGGAACCTTGAGTGAACGGAAAGGGTGTGCATTAATGGGAAACACCCGAGAGAGCCCACGAGAAAACAAGAGTGTCTTCCTCCCATAGCCAAAGAGAGGATTTTAAAAGAGCGTTCCTTGGAAACAGGATCTGTTTTCTCTGATCCCCACTCACCGCATGCTAACACTTGACAATGTGTCTTCTCTTCCTTTCTATGTGCGAAGGTCACGAAAGAATTGGCGAAGTATTTGATGAGCCGCGAACCCTTCCTCCATATCGCGGCATCGAGCATCAAATCGACTTGCTCCCGGGGGCACCTTTACCCAACAAGGCCGCCTACCGAATCAACCCCCAAGAGTCCAAAGAAGCCAAAGAGGCTACTATGTTTTTGATGGTTTTCTGTTTAAGTTGAAAAGGTTGTGCGTCCCCAGAGGGTCAATGCGCGAAGTGATCATCAAGGAAGCACATGGAGGTGGTCTCATGGGACACTTCGGTGTCCAAAAGACGCTTGAGGCCGTTAAGGAGAACTTCTTCTGGCCCGGCATGAAGAAGGATGTCACCAAAGCTTGCGCCAGATGTGTCACATGCCACCAGGCCAAGTTGACTCTCCAACCGAAAGGGAAGTACACTCCTCTTCCCACACCTTCATTCCTTGGGTTGAAATAAGCATGGACTTTATAAGTGGTTTACCTAGGTCATCGCATGGTCATGATGCTATATTTGTGGTAGTTGATAGGTTCTCCAAAATGGCCCATTTCATCCCATGTCATAAAAGCGAAGATGCCTCTCATGTGGCGGAATTGTTCTTTAATAACATCGTTAAGTATCATGGCCTCCCGCGATCCATTGTTAGCGATAGAGATTCGAGATTCCTAAGCCATTTCGGCGAACCCTTTGGTCTAGGCTAGGCACCGGTCGATGTACTCCACATCCAGTCACCCTCAAACAGACGGCCAAACCGAAGTGACTAATAGGACCCTCACCACTATCCTGCGCACCCTCCTTAGGAAAAATCGAAAGAATGGGAAAAATGCTTGCCTCATGTAGAGTTTGCGTATAACCGAGCCTACCATTCCTCTACATCCCATAGTCCTTTTGAGATTGTATATGGCTTCAATCCTTTAACCCCTTTGGACTTAATCGCATTAGACTACATTGAACAGGTGGACGTAGATGGGAAAGAAAAGGCCCGACGCATGAAGGACTTGCATGCTAAGATTCACAAACAACTTGAGAAAATTAATGAGTCTTACGCAAGCAGAGTTAATAAGGGCAGAAAATTTAGAAGTTTTCAAGTCGGGGATTGGGTATGGTTACATTTAAGAAAAGATCGATTTCCCAGGCTAGGAAAAGCAAGCGGCACCAAGAGGCGATGGCCCCTTTCAAATCACTAAAAAAAAATAGGAGAAAATGCTTATGTACTTGACTTACCTTGCGATGGCTCTTATAATGTACATGCAACTTTTAACGTTTGTGATTTAGCTCCCTTTGAAGGACAAGCAGATTTTAAGAATCCGCGGACGGATTCTTTTGAAGAAGGAGAGTATGATGAGGACATCGCCCCAAAGGACCCTCAGGTTCCAGAAGACCCACAACCTCAAGCACGCGCGACCCCTGGTCCGTTCCAAGGCCTTGGCGGACCCATGACCAGGTCCCGGCTGAAACACGTCCAAGCGAACCTTAATGCTTTCATGAGGCTCATGGCGCGGGGCGATCGAGAAGAGTCTCGGGAGAAGGCCTTACAACTTCACCAACTCGGTATCGCGGCTGGACGCGAGTGTGCGAAGCCCCTTGGAGTCTTAAGCATAAGCGTTCTTGAAGAAGGTAGCAGCCCAGTCTTAAGCGCGCGAACACTTGGCGAAGGAGAAGGCCTCAGCCAAGGGCAACTCCGCGAAGGCACCCGGCGGAGGCATTCTAGCGAAGGCTCCTAGCGAAGGCCTTTCGCGTAATCTCCAGGCTTCACCAGTTGACCGACCAAGCCTGACACATGGTGTCTTTTCTCCGCCGATACTCGGATAGACAAACAACCACTTTTAGGCTAGCCTTACCTTTTTACCTTTTTAGAAGCTTTTCACTCTGTAAGCGTGCAAAAGTACTTTGTACTTTCGCACGCATGCACATTCGAAATACTCCTTTTACTTCTTCCATTTCACTCCACTATATAAGCTAAGTGGCGGTCACCATTGTAACCTAGAACATATTATTGAATTTAAGCAATTGGTGAAACACTCCCGGGAGTCATCGGCTTTTGTGTTCTCCACTCTTGCATTTCCATTTCCCTAGTGATCCAGGCAAGAGGATCCAAGCATAATATCTAGTATTGCTTGACCTTGTAGTCAAGAGGTGCTAGATCCCATTTTCCTTCCCCAGGCATTTTCAAGGGCATTGCCTCACCTCGTAGTGAGGAGGTTCCCTTGGCCGACTTTGTTTCCTTTGTGTTCTTCCTCTGTTCTTCGTTTCCATTCTTGCTGGAAACAGCCTCCAACGAGCTAGATCCGAGCTCGTGATCACGTTTCCCCACCGTGATCACATCACTCATGTACGGGCACGATCTGGAGAGTGAGTCGAGGAGGACGAGGAGCGCCAGAATCCGCGATCTCGGAGGTACGACCAGAGCGTGAGTAGCCACACCGCTACGCTCCGATCGTGAGTCGACCAGCGCAGACACATCAGCCCCATCGTAGCTCGCTCCAATCGCGACCAGAGGATTATTGAGCTGGATTACATTACCACCCGTTGGACCCACCGACGACGGGGAGGTTCGGGGCATCACTCTGACTCTGATGATGTCCGTTTGTTGGAGAGGTTTCAGCGCTTGAACCCTAAGAAGTTCGATGGCAGGGGAGGTCCCGAGGCAGCCGAGACTTGGTTCATGGAGATTGATAAGCTCCTAGGGAGGTTACACCTACCTTCTACAGTGATGGTATCCCTCACCACGTTTAACTTGCAGGAGGGAGCCGATCATTGGTGGAGGAGCCTTCAGGGCAATCTGAGAGCGAATACGGGGCTAGCACCCGATCAGGATCTGGATGTTACCTGGGAGCAGTTTACACAGCTGTTCCATCGGAGATTTATCGGGGCTGCAGCTAGAGATCTGCGTCAGGCTCAGTTTGATGAGCTCCATCAGGGAGACAGGACTGTCGCAGAGTATGAGCGAGAGTTTGTGAGCTTGTCCACTACGTACCGCAGTACCACGGTATGGAGGAGGAGAAGGCAAAGAGGTTTATCCGTCATTGCGCCCGAATACAGGTGGGCTCGAGGCCGTTAGACATTACTACGTATGGGAGGCGGTTCATAAGGCTCAACTCCTCGGCAGGAGGAGGTTGAGAGTCGCCTCATCTCACGAGAGGCCGGGGGAGTTCGAGGGGTTCCACACAGCGAGGACCCCGGCAGATTTCTGACGGCCGAATAGGCTGGCGATCTAGCGGAGGCGGGGGAAGCACCACCCTCACGACCTTGTCCGACTTGTGGTGGGTATCACCCGGTCGACCTTGTTACCGGCAGGAGGGCCGATGTTTGCGATGCGGGTCGGATACTCACCGGGTGCAGGATTGCCCTCGGACGGTGGACAGGGTTTCGGCGATCTTCAGCATCCACGATCTCGGGCACAGCCCAACGCGCCGCGTGGGCGTGTGTTTCAGCGGGGTGGCCCGAGACCTCAGCAGCGACAGCAGCTTCAGCCACCCCCCACCACAGCAGCCCAGAGTAGGGCGAGTTTTCCAGATTGAGAGGGGAGGCCCTAGCCATCAGGGAGGATCTAGTCATCGGTCGAGAACTAGCCCCAGCCAGAGGAGGCCGAGTCGGCGGGGAGTTCTGCAAGGTACTGTATTTCTGAATGATACCCCTGTTCATGCGTTATTTGATACAGGTGCATCTATTTCTATTGTAACACAGAAATGTGTTACATCTCTGCATCTGTCTGTTAGTACTTTGCCCCAGATGTACTTAGTAAAAACTGCTGGGAGTCAGTTTCTGTTTTCCAATGATATGGTTCAGGGTTGTACGATATCTGTAGGTGGACATCATATAGTATCGGATCTGTTGGTTTTAAACACGCCGAACTATGATGTTATTCTTGGGATGGATTGGCTATCCAAGAATTCTGTGCACATTGATTGTGCAACCCGAACCATTATGGTTTCTGGAGAGGTACTACCTCTCACGGCTCCGACTGGTTTGACTATCGCACAGCACAGTACAGAGTTGCAGATTCTGGATCAGCTGTCGATAGTTGGTGTAGGGGAATGTTATGATCTCAATGAGGCTGGTATTAGGTTGAAGTTAGATAGTATACCAGTGGTTCGAGATTTTCCGCAGGTATTTCCGGAGGAGTTGCCCGGATTACCACCAGAGCGGGAATTGTGTTTGAGATCTACTGCAGTCGGGCACTTTGCTCCGATATCTATTCCTCCTTATCGGATGCCCATTTCGAGATGCGGGAGTTAAAGAAGCGATTGGAGGAATTACAGCAGAAGGGCTTCATCCGACCGAGCACTTCACCGTGGGGTGCTCGGTTACATTTGTAAAGAAGAAAGATGGGACGCTCCGACTTTGCATAGATTACAGACGGTTGAATGCCCTTACTGTAAAGAATAAGTATCCGTTACCGAGGATTGATGATCTTTTTGATCAACTTCGGGGTTCGAGAGTTTTCTCGAAGATTGATCTCCGATCTGGATACTTTCAGCTTAGGGTGAAGGAAGAGGACATACCTAAGACTGCTTTCCGCACCCGATATGGATACTTTGAGTTTACGGTCATGCCATTTGGGCTGACCAATGCCCCAGCGGCATTCATGGATCTGATGCATCGGGTGTTCCGACCCTACTTGGACTCATTCCTGGTGGTTTTTATTGATGATATCCTGATATATTCTAGGGATGAGGATTCGCATCGGGAGCATCTGAGGGTAGTTCTGCAGACACTTTGGGAACATCAGTTTTATGCTAAGTTCTCAAAGTGTGAGTTCTGGATTCGGGAAGTTATTTTTCTGGGACATATTATATCTGAGCATGGTCCTGCTGTGGACCCGAGAGAAGGTGAGGGCAGTTCGATCGGAAACAACCTACCACGGTGCGGGAGATCGGGAGCTTCTGGGTTTAGCAGGATATTATGGGAGGTTCGTGCCGGGGTTTTCTATTCTGCATCTCCGCTCACGCAGTTGACCAAGAAGGGTCAACCGTTTATCTGGTCTGATAGGTGTGAGTAGAATTTTCAGGAGTTGAAGCGGCAGTTGACTAACGCTCCGATTCTGACTCTTCCAGATCCGAGCTTACCGTATGTGATTTATACGGATGCTTCCACGTCTGGTTTGGGGTGTGTGTTGATGCGGGCGTAATGTGGTAGCTTATGGGTCGAGGCATGCGACCGCATGAGCTGAACTACCCGACGCATGATCCGGAGTTGGCTGCGGTGATTTATGCGCTGAAACAATGGAGGCATTATCGCTTGGTAACAAATTTCAGATTCTTACCGACCATAAGAGTCTGAAATATCTGTTTACTGTGAAGGAGCTTAACATGAGGCAGCGCAGATGGCTCGAATACATTAAGGACTATGATTGTAGTATCGAGTACATCTCTGGCAAGGGCAACACGGTTGCCGATGCACTGAGTAGGAAGTATACCGGGTTGGTCAAGGGAGGAGATGTTGGTGACCGATCCGAGGAGAGTGATTTGACATGCCTTTGGCACAGGTGGCAGCTCTGGGAGCGTGCTCAGGTATACACACTTACTATACATTCTGAGTGGCTTGATAGAGTGCGCGAGGCGCAAGGTAGAGATCCGGGGCTGAAGAAGTTATCTGGGGAGGATAAGGGGTCTTTGTTACCGGCATTTCGGTATAGGCAGGATTGCTATACTTCCGAGACCGCCTTTATGTACGGAGGATCAGGAGCTCCGGAATGAGATTTTAGAGGAGGCACATTCGAGCAGGTTGAGTATTCATCCCGGGAGTGAGAAGATGTATCAGGATCTGCGTACTCACTTCTGGTGGCCTAGTATGAGGAGACACATTGCCACACATGTGTCTAGGTGTGTCGTATGTCAGCAAGTGAAGATTGAGCATCAGAAACCGGCAGGGACACTGCAGACTTTGCCCATTCCAGTCCGGAAGTGGGGCAATGTTACTATGGATTTTCTGACTGCACTGCCCCTGACACGGTCTCGCCATGATGCTATCTGGGTTATTGTGGATCGGATGACAAAGTGCGCACACTTTCTGCCTATTCGGGTCCGCTGCACCCTCTGAGAAGCTTGCCCGGCTTTACATTAGGAGATTGTGCGATTACATGGAGTACAGACTCCATTGTATCTGACCGTGATCCGCGTTTTACGGCACGGTTCTGGAGAGCATTTCATGAAGCACTGGGCACGCGACTCCATCTGAGTACATCTTATCACCCATGCACGGATGGGCAATCGGAGCGGGTGATTCATATCTTGGAGGATATGTTTAAGCCGTACTTTGGACTTTGGAGGAGATTGGGACCAGCTTACCCTTGATAGAGTTCTCGTACAACAACAGCTTCCAGACTACGTTTGGTATGGCACCATATGAGGCGTTATGCGGGAGGAGGTGTATGACACCACACTGCTGGACAGATGCGTCTGATAGGGTTGAGTTGGGACCCGAGCTTATTGAGGAGACTACGGCGAAGATCAGATTGATTCAGGCGCGGATCAAAACCGCGAACGACCGCACCACTGCTTATGCGAACCGCCGCCGTAGGGCTCTGGAGTTTGAGGTTGGGGATAGGGTTTGGCTCAAGGTAGCACCTATCCGAGGGACAGTCAGATTCGGGAAGAAGGGCAAGTTGGCCCCACGGTATATCGGCCCATATGAGATTCTGGAGCGGGTCGGTAAGGTGGCATACCGGTTAGCTTTGCCTCCTAGTCTGTCTGCTGTGCACAATGTCTTCCATGTTAGCATGTTGAAGAAGTGCATTCTGGATCCGACTCAGACGATTCCAGTGGAGGAGGTACAGCTGGAACCCGATCTTTCTTATCAGGAGGTACCGGTAGCCTTTCTGGATAGAGATGTCAGGAGACTCCGTAGCAAGTTGATTCTCATGGTCAAGGTTCAGTGGTCACATCATACCGACCGGGAAGCGACTTGGGAGACGGAGAAGGACATTCGGGATGATACCCCGAGCAGTGCCGGTTGATACCCCTCTTGGAGGACCAAGAGTCCTAAGGGGGAGGATGTTACGGTCACCCCGAGCGGGTTGCGACCGGGTGACCCGGGGCTCCGGTTTTGGCCTGCGGGTCACGTTTTTGGCGTTCAGGCGGCTCCCGAGCCCTATCCGAGTGTCATTTTGCCGAACCCTTTCGTTTTTGAGGTCGTGTGGGTCCCCCGGACGTTTCCGCCGAAAATATTTTTCCGGCGCCGGGGGGTTGTCGGGGTCGTCTCGGGACGTACAGCGGGCTCGGTACCGCTCTCAAGACCTCATATTGGGAAGCCGTTTGCAGTTTTGGAGTCGTGAGAATGTCCCGGAGGTGGTTATGGAGTTTAATATTTGGGGCGGGACGTTCGGTTCCGGGCGACTCCCGGGGCTCGGGATGGAAATTTTCTGACGGCTTTGGGGTAAGTTATGTTATAATTTAAGATGGAATTTATGGGTATTTTTGTAGAATTTTGGAGTGACGGAATTTTGGTTCAGGTTGACACGCTCGCACATCGAGATTTGTTCGGGTTCAGCGAGCTCGGTAGGACACTTCAGATTGGTAAATAAACATTTGAAACATGTTTTATGAATGCTATAATATTCTGAGGGTTGTGTCCAAATTTCATTTAATTTGGAGTTTGGTAGTTATTTTTGGGCCAAAATAGGAACTTTCGGAAAAGTTAGGAGATTAATTTGCGTTTGGCCACAAAATAAAAATTATTTCAGCATGGGCAGCAGCTGGCTTTTTCGGCAGCACTTGGGATGAATTAAAGGACACATGTCTTGTTTTAATTTAAGTGGAGAAGTATGGGTTAAAAGTGAAGGAAAATATATTATGACATATTATTTCCAAAATGAGATAATTTCTCATTTCACTTTCTTTTCTCTTCTTCTTCTTCCTCTTGCTGCCGACGCCATTGAAGCATCCTTCAAGCTTGAAGTTCTTCTCCTTGGATGAAATCAAAGAGGAATTAGGTGCTTTATGTGATTCGAGGTTCGGAGGTTAGAAAAAGAGGGGTTTGAGTTTCGGGTCGCGATGTGGAAGTTGTCCAATTGGTCTAATACTGGATTTGTGAGGTAAGGGTTTGGTTCCGTTATTTTGGTAAGATAGGTATATGTTTTGGTTTTACTTTCTGTTCTGCAAATATTTCGGAATTATATGCCTTAGGGCATATTCTGTAGTCTGTAGGAGTATGTCTTGTGGCATACTCTGTATGTTAACCTTACGACAGTTGTGGGTTCGCTACCCCAGCTGGTGCACCATGCTTCTGTATTAGCTTCGGCTTCTGACTCCCTTAGAGGGAGGCTGTCGTTCCGATTTGTTATAAGGGTTATGGCGATTTAGAATCGCACATCCTTCGGGATTCTGATCTGTTTCCTGTACATGCATGATATTCTGTATTCTGTTGCGTATATTGCTATCTTTCTGTTTTGCAGGGTTACATATACTTACCTTACCCCAAATCCCTTACGGGTCCTTTTAGGACTCACCCGTTTTGGGTTACATTTTTGGGTTTCAGTAGACTGATAAGCGGCCTGCGGAGTAGGTTCCGTGAGGTTTCTACCTTGGTTGTGTTTTGCAGCAGCTGCACCTTGCGGGCCGGGATTTTATCTACTTGGTTGGAATCCCGCGAGAGGTATTTGATGTTTAGGCCTAGGATTGGCTCTGTAGTTGCATGTGCATATTTTCTGATTTGTTGTGATGATTGTATATTTGTATATATGTAAATATTCTGTTCATTGCATGTTACAGCGCTTGGCGCTTGCTAGACACCCTAGGTTGGAATTTCTATATGTTTCTATGTTGTGTGCGTAAGTACTCGTCCACGGAGGGCGGGGCTTACTCTGTTGCTAATGCATGAATTGTATGTTTGGATTTTATTTTAGTTATATGTATGAAAATGTTCCGGTTGCTTCCACAATCGTTTCGCTTTTCGGGTCCGCTACGCGCGGCAGGTCTCGATGGACCTGCCATTCTGTATCATTCCGGCTTCCACTTCTGACGTCCCAGCGCCCCCGCCTCCGCAACCGGGCTCGGGTGGCGTACGGTGACAGGATCTGTGTGTGTAACCGCCACATTCCAGTTGTGCTGACGTGTCCTGATGTTAACAGACGTCATCAGGTTGATTCTTAGTATTAAGACAAGATTGGTGGGAAATAGAGGAGAGGCCCTCTGTGATTGTGGTGTCTTGTCGAATGCAATCTAGTGGTTGTCAAAACGTTACCCCTTTTAGGTGTAGATAATGAATCTATTTATAGTTCCAGATCTGAGTGGTATTATTGTCAAAACGTTACCCCTTTTAGGTGTAGTATGGTTCGGGAACTTCCTTAAGCATAGTTCGGGTTATTTATGTCTGGCAAGGTCCTGGTGCATATTTAACAGTTTTTTAATGGGGCCCTTATTTCGGGCTTATGCTTGTGCCTTTTGTTAGGCCTTTTGTGCGGATTAGGCCTGGCGGCCATCAAGTCCCCCCTCAGCACTTTTGGCCAACTAGAAGGAGTCCAAAATTTTATTTTTTATTTATTTATTTATTATGGACAACGTTCGAGCTTCTGAATGCGTGATTCGGGCAGGTGATCCCCGTTTCTTGAATAATGTTCGACCATTCGACCACATAGTTCGGGCATTTGAATCCTTTCGTTTCGAACAATGTTCGGGCTTTTGAAGAATTCTGTTACGGTCACCCCGAGTGGGTTGCGATCGGGTGACCCGGGGCTCCGGTTTTGGCCTGCGGGTCACGTTCTCCGGCGTTCAGGCGGCTCCCGAGCCTTATCCGAGTATCATTTTGGCGAACCCTTTCGTATTTGAGGTCGTGTGGGTCCCCCGGACGTTTCCGCCGAAAATATTTTTCCGGCGCCGGGGGGGTTGTCGAGATCGTCTCGGGACGTACAGCGGGATCGGTAGCGCTCCCGAGACCTCGGTTTGAGAAGCCGTTTGCAGATTTGGAGTCGTGGGAATGTCCCGGAGGTTTCTATAGAGAATAATATTTGGGGCGGGACGTTCGGTCTCGGGCGACTCCCGGGGCTCGGGACGGGAATCCCGGGGCTCGGGATGGAATTTCTCCGATGGCTCCATGGTAGGTTTTGTTATAATTCAAGATGGATTTTATGAGTAGTTTTGAGGAATTTTGGAGTGACGGGATTTTGGTTCGAGTTGACACGCTCGCACGTCGGGATTTGTTCGGGTTCAGCGAGCTCGGTAGGACACTCTGGAATTGTAAATGAACTTTTGGAACATGTTTTATGAATGTTATAATATTCTGAGGGTTGTGTCCAAGTTTCATTTATTTTGGAGTTCGGTAACTGTGTTGGGCCAAAATTGGAACTTTTGGAAAAGTTAGGAGGTTAATTTGATTTTGGCCACAAAATACAAATAATTCAGCATGGGCAGCAGCCTGTATTCGGCAGAATGGGAGAGAGAGTTAAAAGGACACTTGGCTTGTTTTTATTCAAGATGAAAAAGAGAAGTAAATATATATGGGATATATATTTCATATTATGGAATTATTTCTTCTTTTCTTCTTCTTCTTCTTCTTCTTCTTCTTCCTCACTTCATCCGCCACCATGAGAGCACCTCCAAGCTTCTTGTTCTTCAAATCTTGGCTCAAATCAACAAGGAAATGGATCCTTTTTGTGGTAAGCATTCTCCATTGCTCTCTTTTCTTATTGGAAACAAGATTTGGATGGAAAAAGAGAGATTTGTGAATGATGGGTTTGTTCATGACTACCATCTAGAGTGATTCTCTTGCTTCCATCTTTTAGTATGTTGTTCTTGGGTTGTAGGGGAGTGAGAATCAAGTGTTAGATTTTGGAAAAACTCCTTGGATGCTAGAAACCTAAAATGGCGAAATTTTGGAATTTTTTCTAAAATGGTGTGTGTTTGTCTTCTTGGATCATGCTTCAATTATGTTGTTCCAAGCATTATTCTAATCTTATGTATGGATTCAATTTTATGGAAAACAAGTTGGGTTAGAAACCCCTTTTGGCCGAATTTGAATGTTGGTGTTCAATGTTGAAATTGGTTGTTTTGGATGCAATTGGTTAGCATTCTTGGTTTAGAAGTGTAATTGGTTATTAGAATGGTTGTTTGATGGCTTGATTGGATTGAATTGGAAGTTGGATGAAATGTTGGTATAGAACCGAATTGGTTAAGTGAAACTTTTCCTATGTTGGGGTTTGATTTTGGTTGAATTGGATGTTGAATTGGTATTGGGGTTGAATTTAGGTGTGGTTTGGTGTTTGAAACGTGGATTTCGGGTAATAAATGGAAAAGTTACTATTATGCGGGTTTATCGAAAAATGTCGGGTAATGAAGGGTTTTAAGGTTGGATTGAGTTTGTCAATGTATAATCTTGCATTGTCTAAGTTGGTTCTGAATTCTGATGTTTATGTGGAAATCTGGAATTTTACTGAAATTCTGCCGGATTTTCGGTTTTGGGGTCGGGGGTGTAGTTTGGTAGTGTGGTTGGTAAGGTTGCTAATTCAACTTGAATTGACAGATTCTGAGGTTCGGGGGTTAGAAAAAGAGAGGTTTCTGAGTTTCGGGTCGCAGTGTGGAAGTCGTCCAGAATCAGTCTAATACTCTGGATTTGTGAGGTAAGGGTTTGGTTCTGCTATTTTTGGTAAGATAGGTATATGTTTGGGTTTTACTTTCATTCGGCAAGTATTTCGAGATTATATGCCTTAAAGCATATTCTCAGAGTCTGTAGGAGTATGCCTTGTGGCATACTGCATGCATTAACCCTACGGCAGTTGTGGGTTCGCTACCCCAGCTGGTGCACCATGCTTCTGTAATAGCTTCGGCTTCTGACTCCCTTAAAGGGAGGCTGTCGTTCCGATTTGTTATAAGGGTTATGGCGATTTAGAATCGCACATCCTTCGGGATTCTGATCTGTTTCCTGTACATGCATGATATTCCGTATTCTGTTGCGTATATTGCTATCTTTCTGTTTTGCAGGGTTACATATACTTACCTTACCCCAAATCCCTTACGGGTCCTTTCTAGGACTCACCCTTTTTGGGTTCTGTTTTTGGGTTTCAGGTAGACCTGGTAAGCAGCCAGCGGAGTAGGTTTCCGTGAGGCTTCTACCTTGGTTGAGTTTAGCAGCAGCTGCACCTTGCGGGCCGGGATTTTGTCTACTTGGTCTGAATCCCGCGCGAGGTATTTTGACGCTTAGGCCTAGGTTTGGCTCTGTAGCTGCATATGCATATTTTTCTGGATTGTTGTGATGATTGTATATATGTGTATATATATTCTGTTTTATTGCATGTTCTGAGCGCTTGGCGCTTGCTAGATACCCTAGGTTCGAGAAACTCTGTGTGTATCTATGTTGTGTGCGTAGGTACTCGTCCATGGAGGGCGGGGCTTACTATGTTGCTAATGCATGAACTGTTTGTATGGTGATGGTGATGTGCTCGTCCATTCCCGAGGGGCGAGACTCACCATGGATTTTATTTTAGTACATGTATGAAATTTTCAGGTTGCTTCCACAATCGCTTCGCTTTTCGGGTCCACTACGCGCGACAGGTCTCGATGGACCTGCCATCTTGTATTATTCCGGCTTCCGCTTCTGACGTCCCGGCGCCCCCGCCTCCGCAACCGGGCTCGGGTGGCGTATGGTGACAAATTTCCCGGATGATAACGTCCGGGAGATTGAGGATGCAAAGTCCTCCTTTCGTCTCGAACAATGTTCAGGCTTTTTAAGTCTTCCCGGACGATAACGTCCGGGAAATTGAGGATGCAAAGTCCTCCTTTCATCTCGAACAATGTTCGGGCTTTTGAAGTATTTACCGGACGATAACGTCCTGGAAATTGAGGATGCAAAGTCCTCCTTCCGTCTCGAACAATGTTCGGGCTTTTGAAGTATTTTCCGGACGACCGGGATATTGAGGATGCAAAGTCCTCAAAGTCCTCCTTTTGTCTCGAACAATGTTCGGGATTTTGAGTCGATTATGGGTTTCTTGTCTCCGGGATCTGCGATGGTTCATAATCCTCCCAACTGCTACTTTTTGAATCGACGGTGGGGATTAGATGACTTGACGTTTCGTGTACCCGGACTTCTTTTATAAACGTGAGTTGAGCGCCATTCACTATCATTCGTGTTTCTTTCTCAAGCTCTCCTTTCTCACAATTAAGTCACGACGGATAATCCTTCCCTCCGGAGGCGGTTAATATCTTCAAGAGGTGGAGGACTGTTGAAGAATCTCACCCGAAGATTTCTTCCCCGTTTTCTCGGTCAGCCACCGTCTGGAAGGTTACAGAGGTTCGTCGGCCGTTCATCGGTTTTATCGGCTCCACCATCGAGTGGTTGTGGCCCCGCCAGCCCGTCCTTCGACCTTCTTCCAGCGGGTCAACCTTTTCTCCTCCGGCCTTTAACTCGAGGTACATGAGAATGGCCCTTGCTTTTCCCACCCCTTCTATTGTTCGTCCCTCAGGTTGCCTTTTAGAAACCAAGGGCGACGTCCCCAATGGTTGGTGGTCCGAAATAGAGAACTACCGGAGCAAGGCAAATCCGGAGTTAATAAGGGAGTGGCAATCCACTTTCTTTTTCCCGATGACGGTTCGTACTCGGGTACCTTCTCCGGAATGCCGAGTGTACGAGCCCGGGAAAGGCTGGTTGGTGATCTTTAAGGATCAGATGTTGTGCAGGCTTCGCTTCCCACCGCACTCATTCGTCCGACAACTGGCGGAATCCCACGGGCTAGCTGTCAACCAGTTTAGCCCGAACACCTACTGCCATATTAACGCCTACCTCATTCTTTGTGCTCTGTTCGGGACATAGCCCACCATAACCACTTTCCTCAAGTACTACAAGGTCAACGTTATCCCGAGGAATTGCGTCAACTTCTTCAGTGCCCGGGGTCCTCCTACCGTGAAATTCAATTTCGCTTGGAACTGCCCTATGAGCAGCAAGGGATGGCATCGGGAGTTTTTCTTCATGGAGCCCGATGCGTCGTGGGGCCTGCAAACAGCGTAGAAATTAGGAGGGCTTCCGGACGTGAAGAATCCTCGGCGCTTGCTGAAAGAGGCTGACGCCAAGGAGAATTTTGACCGGTTCAACAATAAAATCTGGACTATTGCTCTTTGGTCTGGGGATGGACCAAAGGAAGTCGTTCCCTTTCCTTTGTACTGGAGGCTGATTACCCAAGGGATCCTTACCCACTTGGGTATCATCCGGGGTGATTTGGGGGAGTTGGGCATCCGGGAATCTCCCCCTTCGACCCGAGACTTGGCCTTGGTGCAACGTCTTCGGGGCGAACTATCCCTCGAGGAATTCAACAAAGGTTTATATCATTCTTCTGTTCATCGTTGTATTCGTCTGATATTAACTAATTCTTCCTCCTTTGCAGAAATGGAGTCCGACTTCGATCTCAGCGCCATCTATCGGGACGTGAAGAAGAATAAGCACCATTGCTCCAAAGCCAGGGGTTCCAAACCCGCAGCACCGGAGAAAAAGCAAAGAGGGGTGATTCGGTCGATGCAGAGACTGGTCCAACCTCCTCAGAAAACGTCCGGGGGAGTACCATCTCCGGTACACGTTGAAGGTGACCCTACTCGGGATGACGTTTACGGGTCAGAAGGATTCAGGGGAAGTTCACGGCTGCACCGGTGACTGGGCAGCGCCCCCCAGAGGTCACGCTTATCGAGTTTCAACTAGGTAACCAGTTTGTGAAGTTACGTAATCTCTGCTTTTGGAACTTATTCGGGAATCTTTCCCGGATGTTCGGTGAAGACCCTCTACATGACGTGGTTCGATCTCATTTTTGTACGTTAGGTCCGGATTGGAAAGAGTCCCAGGAAGAGAAAAGGCGGCTGAGGGACGAAAAGCTCTCGCGCCTCGGGAACGATCTCATCCCCCGGGAGCCTGGGTGGTTGATCCAGGAGGATCAGGACATCCTAAACGACGAAGATGCCAAGGATATGGCTCCTGAGCTATGGGAGGGGACCACCACTGCTCGAACTCTAGAGACCTTAGAGCACTTCTACCCGGACTTGGATGTCGCTTCTGCAAAATTGGGCGTCCTGGGGTACCAGGTAATCACTTAGTCAATTTTTTTGTCTGAACTTTCGGGGTGGAATAGAATTAAAAATTCTAAACAAAACAATTAATTCGAATTTTAATTAGTTTGGTTAGTTTCAATTTTTTTTTTATAAAAATCCGAAGTGAGGTGAAAGCGAAAAAGTTTAACTTGTTTTGTATATTTGGGGTCTTAACCTTCCTTTGGGGATGTGCAGATGGCAACGATGAGTGGGTGGATCTCCCGAATTGTCCGGTCATCAAACAGGATCCGGACCGAAGCCGAGCAGCGGGCGACAAAAGCTATAGTTGTGGTGGCCAAACTCATCCAGCGAGTCCACCACTGTGAGCAGCTGCTACGGCACTCCTGTAGCTCGTCCTCACTTGTGCTTCCCGAAGGTAGCCATATTCGGGACAACCTCAGCCCGGCCGAAGCTGATGACTTCGCCATGGCTGAAGCCTCTTTTCTTGGCGTGGTCAAACAGTGTCGCAACTCTGAGGATGCTCTACGGGAAAACATTCGGAAGCTTGAGGCCGAAAGAGAGAAATCCCAGGTTTACTTCACCAACCTGAGGAACCATTATGAGCAGGACCTAAGAGTCAAGGATGAGGAGGTCCAGAGGCTTCGGGACGAGCAAGATTTGAAGGCCAAGGACGAGGAGATCCAGAAGCTTCGGGACGAGCTAACCAAAGCTCAGGAATATATCCCGAGGTTTCGTCAAGCGTTAAAGGATTCAGTAGGGATGGCGGTCGACAAATTTACCTTTGGGTTCTGTTTGGCCAGGAAGCAAATTGTTGAACGCAACCCTCACGCTGATCTATCTGGGCTTAACGGGGATGACGAGCCCGAAGAAGACCTCTCATGGTATGGCGAGGAATTTTTGCAGCCGCCTGAACCAGTCACCGTAGATGACTTTACGGACCCTCACTAGTGTAAATTTTTTTTTGTAATCCATTTTTTGCAGTCCCAGCCTCGGGCTTTGTCAATGAAAATATTACAGGGATTGGTCCAACACTTGTTTCCCGGATCAACTGCGCTTTATTACTCTTTGGTCATACAAAGTATTTTTTCAGTGCTTCGGAATGGTAAGAGTTTACTAGTTCCCTCCCTTCGGGATCTAATAACTTGTAAACTCCTTTTCTTTCTTCGGCAACAACCTTGAATGGGCCTTCCCAGTTTGGGCCGAACGCGCCCCCTTTTGGTCTCCGGGATCCCAACTTAGTTTGCCGCAGGACTAAGTCACCTACCTTGATATTTTTTGTCTTGACTCTGGATTTTTCCATAGACGCATTTCTCTGTTGGAATGCTTTTCTACGAAGCTCTGCTTCTTCTCTCCTTCCTTCGAGCAAATCCAAATTCGTTCGCAAGCCCTGTTCGTTTGCTTTTTCTTCGAACACTTCTGCTCGGAGAGAAGAGTTAGTTACTTTAACGGGGATGAGGGCTTCGGTTCCGTATGCTAAAGGGAACGGGGTTTCTCCGGTCGACCTACGCGGTGTGGTCCTGTAACTCCACAAAACATGAGGGAGTTCCGTATGCAATGACTTGCTCACATAATAGACCAGCCACTGTTTTCCTTGGTTGTCTTCCTGAACGAGGACTGAACTTATAGCCTTTTCTCCTACTGCCAAGTATACAACAAGGGGTTTGTCTTCGGTCGGTTGCTGAAGCGTAGGCATTTCCAAGAGGTAAGCTCTGATTTCCTCCCAAGCCTTCTGACATTTGGGATTCCAACTGAATCTCGCTCGATCTTTTGCGTTCTTTTCCTTTGACTTTTTCTCCCCTTTGCTCACCCCAATCCTACCGGGCTCCGCACCTTCCTTAATCAAGAGTTTGAAGAAAGGGCGGCACTTGTCTCCATATCGAGATATGAAATGACTCAGGGCTGTAATTCTCCCGAGAAGCCTCTACACGTCTTTTATTGTTGAAGGTGTCCTTGCGTTTAACAGAGCTTCGATCTTCACTGGATTTGCATCGATGCCGCGCTCGGACACCATGAACCCAAGAAATTTCTCGGATGTTTCTCCGAAAACACACTTGTCCGGATACAATCGGAGTCCATACTTTCGGATCTGCCCGAACACCTCTTCTATATCGCGGTCGAGGTCAGTTTCCTCCTTGCTTTTGACAATGCTGTCGTCAACGTAAACTTCAAGCATTCTTCCTATCTGCCCGGAGAACACTTTGTCCATCAATCTTCGGTAAGTTGCTCTGGCGTTTTTTAGTCCAAATGGCATTCTGGTATAACAGTGTCTGCCGGAGTCGCTTATAAAAGACGTATTTTCTTCATCAGCTGGGTTCATCCTGATTTGATGGTAACCGCTGTAAGCATCGAGGAAGGAGAGCCTTGCATGCCCGGCCGTAGAATCCACGAGCTTGTCGACTGGTAGTGTAGGGTATGAATGCTTCGGGCAAGCATCGTTTACATTTGTGAAATCAATGCACATATGTAATTTGTCGCTGTCTTCCCGGGTTGCTACTACGGGATTGCTCCACCACTCGGGATACGATACTTCTCTTACGACCCCTGCATCGAGAAGCTTTGAGATTTGGTCTTTGATGAAGGCCCTTTTGAATGGGGCGTTGTTTCTTTTCTTCTATCTTATAGGTTTAGTATTCGGGTCGATGTGCAGGCTGTGTTGGATTACTTTTGGGTCGATCCTGGGCATATCACTTGGAGAGTAGGCGAACAAGTCTTTATTCATTTGAAGCAAGTTTACAAGGTTTTCCTTACTGTCCTCAGGCATGTCTTTCGCAATTCTTCTGATCCTATCCCCTTCCAAGACGACGTCTTCGGTATCCGTTGTCTCCTTGTCCTCCTTCGAGCAGCTCTGACCCGAATCCTTCTGAGCTATCGTCATGATGTCCTTGGCCTCCCTCGCTTACGTAAATCGGCGTCGCCTTCATCTGTATCGAAGGTAACGGTGAGGTACTTCACGTCACTTCTCATGTGGATTGCCACCTGAGTTTCTCTCCCGATAATAGCGTTGTAGGCGGAGGGGACATCGAAGGCCAGCAATTTGATTATTAGTGTTGTGTAGCGGGTTTGACCTTCAGGTCCGATTCCAAGGAACATGGCTGGGAGCTCGATAGAGCCTAGCACTGGCAGCTTGTCCGGGCCCACTCCATAGGTTGTTGTCCGGACGGGGTTCAGCCTGCTTGACTTTAGCTTAAGGCCTTCATATGCGTTCCCGAACAATACATCTGCATTTGAACCATCGTCGCAGAGAACCCTTTTGACATCTATGGTTCCAATTCGGAGGGTGATGATGAGCGGGTCATAATGCAGGAAACGTACTTCGGATCCATCCGTCCATTTTTCCCTTGAAGATGGATCCCCATAGTTTAGTGAGGCTATCTCCCTTGCCTTCCTCTTTCTTAGGTTCGAGGCCAGGGTGGTCGTTATGGTGTTCAGTATCCCAGTTGCTCGGGGTGGAGATTTCCTCTCTTTATTCTTGTTTGGTCCCGATGTGTCTTCTTCAGCCTTCCCTTTGCTTCGGGAAGTTTCTTCATTTCGAGGCATCTTCAAGTATTCTCTCAGGGAACCTCTTTTGATAAGATGTTCAATGTACCTTTTTAACTGATAGAACTGCTCAGTTTCATGTCCGGTGTCTCTATGGAACTGGCAGTACTTGGAAGGGTTGCGCTTTGCTTCCTCCGGCATGGCCCTGGGCCAACTGATATTCTCGCTTCCTTGTCTCTGGAGGGCTGCGAGGATGCTAGCCCGAGTTGAGTTGAGGGGAGTGAAATTCGGACTTTTCTCGAAGGTTCTCTTTTGTCCTCTTGACTTGTTCCAGACGATGTAACATTTGCCGGATCACATCGTCCCGTGGATCGCCAAGTACCAGTCTCTCGGGTCTTGGGGATCAGTCTCTTTGGTTCTTCCCCGGGGATCTTGATCGTTGTCGGCTTTGACGGTTCAGGGAAGCAGCTTGTTGTGAAGCTGTCCGCTGGCTACCATGGTCTGGCCACCTCTGCCGTGATTGCTGCTCATTTCGAGGTCTACGGGATTGGTCAGGCCGGTTATCTTGATTACCTCGCTCTTCCTGAAGCACTATCCTCACTGCTTGGACAAGGTCTGGATCCAATTGTCGAATGTCGCTTCGACGGAAGCTGGAAGTAGGCCGTAGGGAGGTTGCTCTGTGAGATGTTTCCTCTGAGGAACTCCGGTAACTGGGATTGGCCGTGCGGTCGTCGGTGGAGCCTTCTCCCTCCGGTTTGGATGAACGGGAACGGGAATGGTTCGATCTGCTTTTGGGGGCCATCGCGTTTCCCACAGACGGCACCATTTGGTGGCGGAGCTGTGTGTGTAACCGCCACATTCCGGTTGTCTTTGGCGTGTCTGATGTTATGACGTCATCAGGTTGATTCTGTGTATTAAGACGAGATTGGTGGGAAATAGAGGAGAGGCCCTCTGTGATGGTGGTGTCTTGACGAATGCAATCAAGTGGTTGTCAAAACGTTACCCCTTTTAGGTGTAGATAATGAATGTATTTATAGTTCCATATCTAAGTGGTATTATTGTAATATCTCAATATGAGGTGATAATGTCTTAGAGTGCGTTTAGAGTGCGTGTCTATACGTAGTATGGTTCGGGAACTTCCTTAAGCATAGTTCGGGTTATTTATGTCTGGCAAGGTCCTCGTGCATATTTAACAATTTTTTAATGGGGCCCTTATTTCGGGCTTATGCTTGGGCCTTTTGTTAGGCCTTTTGTGCGGATTAGGCCTGGCGGCCATCAGGTATTTTTTGGGTTAGGGCTGAAATGTTGGATGAAATTTTGGGTGGATTTTTGTTGAAGAAAGTGGGTAGAAAGCATGTTATAAGTATGTTTAACATGTTTTGAAGTTGTTGGAAAAAGTTAGAAATTATTTGGTAATTTTTGGGAAGAAACCAAATTGTTGATGATGATTTATGATGATTTTGTGAAGTGAAAGTGTTGGAGAAAGTGTTTAATTGATGTTTTGGTGGAAAAAGTATGGTTTAAGTGGCTAAAGTGTTAAGTTTAGAAAGTTTAGGGTCAAAATGAAAGTTTGGCTGAAATTAAGAACTTGGCTGAAAGTTTGGTTGGAAAAGATACTTGTGTGGAAAAGTTGACAGTTGAGTATTTTGTAACTTTGTAAAACGTAAGGGCTAATCTGAAAGTTCTTAAAAAGTTTAAGGACTAAAGGTGTAATTATGGAAAAGTTAAAGGAAAGATAGTCACTTTAAGTTATGGAATAAATTTTGGACACTTTAAGTATGAAGTTGTCCCTTTTTGCAACTTTGTGATGTTTTGGGAAAGATTGCAAATTTCTGAAAAGTTGGAGGACTTAAGTGGTAATTTTGAATAAATTCCAAAAGTAAGAAACTTTAGTTAATTAACTAGAGTTATTCTGTGTTTCTGATTTTGACAGATTAAATCTGCGTTTCTGGGATACTGCCCGTGTGCATCGGTGGCCATAGTAGATATCTGATTCTGTCAAGGTAAGGGGTTTAGCTTTCTTAATACACAATATAGTTCAACTCATCTGTATTAGGTTAGTTAAGGGCTAGTACTCGGGTCGAGGGTGGGGCCCAGTGACTCCCTGGGCTAGTCACATTGTACAATAGCGGTTTTCAGGTTTTTTTAATATTTTTGGACTTCATGATTATCGGGGTTCGATGACGGACCCCACTCTGTTTTGATTTCTGGACTTATGGTATATTGAACATGCTTATCGGGGGTCGATGACGGACCCATTTTCTGTTCTGTGTCGGGTTTATGCCGCTAAGTATTCTGACAGTTAGGGGTAGTTCACCCCTCGCTGGTACCATGCGTTCTGATCCCGATAATCGGCGTGATCTTAACAAGCCACGGTAGGGTGCTTTCTGTGGTCGTGGACCATCTGCATGGGAAAGTACCACCAGTCCGACGGGACTTCTGAGCATCATGTCATTTGCATACCATATTCCTGTTTATACTTAGGGTTGTATTATATGCTAGTTCATTGCATACGTTCTTTTTGCAGGGAAAAACGTTTTTAAAAGTTTTCCCGGTATCGTACCTGCGTAGTAGACCTTCGTAGTGATCGTTCTGCATTATGTTCTGATAGGTATACTTCTGATTAAGTTTGGGGGTTATTTCTTGTTAGATCCTTTCTGTGATCTGTTGGTTTAAATCTGTGTTTAGACTGACGTTAATTTCTGCTATTTATGTTTAGCACCAACAGCAGTACTCAAAGAGGTATAATCTGCTTTATGGCTCGGCTCTGTTGGCGTAATATGCATATTAGTTACATTGGGTATTGTGATGTTCTGGTCTGTATATTATTCGTGGGGAGTTTCCGACCGCACGAAGAGGGCGGAACTCCTTCTGCCTGTATTACTTATTTTCTGCATTCCACGCGCGTGATTTTCTGTAAAACCACTAACGTGTTTCGGGTGCAGGTTTAGGACTAGTAAGACGTCTTAAAACTGCAAACACGTATTAATCTTAAAACCTGAAGGAAAAGCGATTTAAGGGACGGGTTTGGTCCACAACCCTTTTTAAGAGAAAATCCGTATTCACCCGCCACCAATACTTTGGTTTTCCATAAAAACAACGCTTCGCCAGACTTCCGGGCGGTGGGGTGAGATCGGGGCTCCGTTTCAAACATGTGGACCATGTCTTCGGTTGGTCAGACAGCTCCCGGATCTTTTATGAGTAACAATTTTTGGAATGCTTATATATTTGAGGTCGCACAAGTCCACCGCACCTTTCCGCGGAAAATATTTTTTGGGGGCGGGACATTCGTTCTCGGGCGACGCTCGGGGCTCGGGATGAATAATTTGATGACGAAAATGGTGTGAGCTGTGATATGACTCGGGATGAGTAATGCGGTGATAACCGAGCAAGCACACATGACGGGATTATTTGGTCGGGCAAACAAGCACACACGTCGGGATTTATTCGGGTGAAGTTGGCGCGGGATGCTACTTCAACACTTAGGCAAATTTGGATTTGGCTTGATGTGTGACTCACCATGGTGACTAAGGTTTGTGCTAAGGTGGCATGGTGACTAAGGTGTGTGTGTCATAAGTTGGAAAGTATAAAAGGTGAGTAATTAGAAAGAAATACAATTTTGGCTCATTTCTTTCTTCTCTTCCACCATCCGCCAACTTCTCTTCCTCTCTACCTCTCAAGTGTTCTTCATTTTGCAAGGGTTTAAGGAAGGATTGATCGTGGTGTTGAGCTTGAGGTAAGCTTGATTTCTTCATGAGTTTGGTGTGTAGATGCAAGATTTGTGGTTGAAAACACATGTTGAAATCGAAATCATGATAAGCCTTAGCTATATGTTATGTTCATCTTCTTGCTTCAAGCTTAGAGTATGTTGTTCTTGGCATGATTTGGTGTAGGAATCAAGGTTTGGATTATGAAAGAATATCATGGATTGAAAAACCCTAAATGGCCGAATTATTGCCTAAATTCTAAGTATGTTGAATTGATGTCATCTTGAATCATGATTTGGATATGTTGTTCCTAGCATTGTTAGGTGTTGATATTATGGTTCAATTTCAAGATGAGCATGTTTTGGGTGAAGTACCCAAATGGCCGAATTCTTTAAGTATGAATTGATATGATTTTGGGTGAAGTATGTTAGTAAGTATGCCTAGAATGGTTAATTGTTGAATTGAGCGTGAGAATGGAATCCTAATTGGATTGGAAAGAATATTGATATAGGAATCATGTTGAGGCCGAATTTGAGGAAGGGTATGTTTATGGTTGTGGTGTGTTTCAGGGATGTATTGGTAGTGAAATGGTATCGGGAATGGAAGTAGGTAACAAACGATGTTCGGAATATCGTTTTCGTAAATTGTGAACGTAACCGACCTACTAGTTTGCTTGCGTAGATTTGGGAAAAGTTTGATTTAAAGGCTTGATTGTGCATGTTTAAGTGTAAATATCAATGTTCTAGCTCAGTTTGAGAATCTGGGTTTACTGCGGAATTTTGCGGGAATGTGCGGGATTAGTTCCCGGGGTCTGGATTGGTGATTTCTGACTTGTACGTGGTTATTCAGCTTGAATCAACAGGTGTAGAGTAGTGCGGGATTTTCCCCGTATTCTTCTGCGAATCGGTAGTAGTACGGTAAGGGTTCAACTTTTCTCGTTATACATTCTGGGAGGGATATCATGTATATTGGGGTTAGTTGAAGCGGGTTTCGGGTTGAGGACGGTGGTCCGGTGATCCCGGGACCAGTTATATGGTAAGGTATAGGCTTGCAGGTTCAAGGCCCGGGATGGTCTCAGAGACCTCGGGTTCTTCTTCGGTATTCTATATCTACACTGGGTACTGATATTCTGTATATACCCTGCGGTATACTCTGTTTATGACCCTACAACAGTTAGGGGATCGCGACCCCGGCTGGTACCATGCCTCTGTTAGCTTTGGCTTCTGACCTCTTGGAGAGGGCTGTCGTTATGTTTATATGCACGCACATGGGTCTCTGACGGTTCTAACCGTGTCCTTCGGGACATTGTTTATTATTTACGTTTATATCTTTTTGCATATATGTTCTTGTGTTTTTTGTGTTTAGCATTATGTGCAAAGCGTATCTTCTTGGGTCCTCCCGAGGAATCACCTCTTTTTGTTTACCACCTTTAAGGTCTACGACAAGCGGCAATGAGACTAGAGTTTCGTGGTACTTTCTGTTCTGTAATCAGGTATTCGCAGTTCCGACACGAAACTTCTGTTAAGTTTATAGGGGTAGTCTAGGTAGAGGTTATAGTCTGTTTTCAGACTTCTAATTTTATGTTAAGTATAGCATATGGGTTTTCACAGTTAACTGACCTCTCTCTTCTGTTTGTGTATTAGCAACAACATCAGAGATACGTGCGGGAATCTTATGATCTCGGAGTTTTTCCTAGATTCCGCAACTAGGTATTCTAGGGTTTCCCCTTGTCGGCTCTGTAGGTGTATGTGCATCCATGTCATATGTCAGATCATGCTATGTATCTTAGATACATTCTCCTTATGTATTTCTGTATGACTGGGGGCCCGCCCGTGTCAGTGGAGGGCGGGACCCAGGATGTGATCATATTGTGGTAGATCAGATGTATTTTGTATCTGGATGATTCTGTAAGCTTATGAATGATGTTATCCATGAACTGCATGTTTGGTGATTGTTACACCCACCCCCGACGTTCTATAATTTTTTCTATGAATTTCGACCGTAAATTCAAATTCTGTAATTATCGGATCACAAATGGCTTGTGATTAATTAATGAAATTTAGTGTTTGGGAGCTAATTTGGAGTTATTTACAAGTTTTGTACATGTTGGATAACATTTACGGAGTACTGGGACGTTTTGCCGAACATCGGTTTCAGAGGGCAAAATGGTTATCGAGGAAGGAAAAAATTGGAAAACCATTTGTTGGACTAAGCCCATTTGGCCGGCCCATTTTCTTGAAGTGGAGGAAGATATTTATTTTTGGCAAAATCTTATTTACCTATTTCTAGTTTTTTAAAAAATGAGATAAGTTTCTTTTAAAGCTCATCCCTCTTACACACTCCTTTAAACTCATGCCTCTCTTTTCTACCCATTCCTTTCCATTATTTCAGACTTTATCTCTTATTCTTGACCACTCACTCTCTTTTATCTCTCTCATTCATCTCTCATCTCCATTATTGAACAAGAGGAAGAATACATCTCTCTTTGCTGCAAGAAATTTTCGTCTCTCTTGCACAGCCTTTTTCCACTTTTATACGTCCGACTCTGCTATTGGGGTCTTCATACAAAGTCTTCATCAAGGTCTTGGCTACAGCTTTGCTACACGAAGTAAGAGCCAAAAGTGAAAGGAAGGTCCCCAAAACCTTGGTGCAATCCGACAGTTCCAGCATCACTTTTGGTGTCAAAACCATTTCTGGAAGTTTTGAGCTTGGATCTTCAACAAGCTTAGTCCTACCACTTCCTAGGCTTCCTAAATCAGTAGTATTCAAGGTATGGTTGAGTTGTTTTGTTTGAATCTTAATGTTCTTGAAATTAAAACATGAAGAAAACTCATCCATTTCCTTTGTTCTTCTTTGGCCGAATTCCTCAAGTATTATCAAGGTGAGGATCCTCCTTGGTAATTTTTTATCAAGGTGAGGATCCTCCTTGGTAATTTTTTATGGATTTGGTTCATGGATGTGTTTGATTTTCAAGTATGTTGTTGTTGGAAGTATGATGAACTTACTTTGTTCTTGAGAAATCATGAAAAACATGTTGTTGGAATTTTGGGTGTGAAACTGAATTGTTGGATGAATTTTTGGGTGGCTTTTTGTTGAAGAAAGTTGGTAGAAAGCATGTTATAAGTATGTTTAACATGTTTTGAAGTTGTTGGAAAAAGTTGGAAATTATTTGGTGAAATTTTAGTGAAAACCAAATTGTTAATGATGTTGTGATGATGATTTTGTGAAGTTAAAGTGTTGGAGAAAGTGATTAATTGATGTTTTGATGTAAAAAGTATGGTTTAAGTAACTAAAGTGTAAGTTTATAAGTTGAGGGTCAAAATGTAAATTTGGCCGAAATTATGGACTTGGCCGAAAGTTTGGTTAGAAAAGATACTTGTGTGGAAAAGTTGACAAAGTTGTGTATTTTGTAACTTTGTGGAACTTAAGGGCTAATTTGAAAGTTCTTAACAAGTTTAAGGACTAAAGGTGTAATTATGGAGAAGTTAAATGAAAGATAGCCACTTTAAGTTATAGAATAAATTTTGGACACTTTAATTATAAAGTTGTCACTTTTTGCAACTTTGTGAAGTTTTGTGCAAGATTGCAAATTTCTGAAAAGTTGGAGGACTTAAGGGGTAATTTTGGTTAAATTCCCAAAGTAAGAAACTTTAGTTAATTAACTAGATTTATTCTTTGTTTCTGATTCGGCCAGATTAAATCTGCGATTCTGTGAATACTGCTGTGGAGCGTCTGGGGACCACAGTAGATTATCTGTTTCTGTCAAGGTAAGAGGTTTAGCTTTCTTAATACACATTGCAGTTCAACTCAAGTGTATTAGGTTAGTTAACGGCTAGTACTCGGGTCGAGGGTGGGGCCCAGTGACTCCCGGGACTAGTCACATGTTACAATAGCGGTATGCAGATTTTTAATATTTCTGGACTTTATGCTTATCGAGGGTCGATGACGGACCCACTCTCTGTTGAGATTTTCTAGACTTATGTTATATTGGATATGCTTATCAGGGGTCGACGACGGACCCATTTTCTGTTCTGTGTCAGCTTTATGCCGCTAACTATTCTGACAATTAGTCGCCGAAAGTGGTGTGTATGGGAAAGTACCACCAGTCCGACGGGACTTCTGAGCATCATGACATTTGCATACCATATTCCTGTTTATACTTAGTATTGTATTATCTGCTAGTCAATTTCATGCTAACATTTTATGCAGGGAAAAAATATTTTTAAAAAAGTTTTCCCGGTATCGTACCTGCCCCCTTACGGGTTCTTTCAAGAACTCACCCCCATTTATTAAACATTTTCAGGAGATTGTGGCAAACGACCTGCGGTGTAGACCTCCCGCAGTGATCGTTCTGCATTATGTTCTAATAGGTATACTTCTGATTATGTTTGGGGGTTGTTTCAAGTTCGATCCTTTCTGTGATCTGTTGGTTTAAATCTGTATTTAGTCTGACGTTAATTTCTCCTGTTTATGTTTAGCAGCAACAACAGCAGTAGTTAGCGAGGTATAATCCACTTTATGGCTCGGCTCTGTAGGCGTACTATGCATATTAGTTACATTGGCTATTCTGATGTTCTGGTATGTATATTATTCGTGGGGAGTTTCCGACACTATGAAGAGGGCGGAACTCCTTCTGCTTGTATTACTTATTTTCTGCTTTTTGCGTGCGGGATATTTTGTAAAGCCACTAATGTGTTTTGGGTCCAGGTTTAGGACTAGTAAGACATCTTAAAAACTGCAAACACGCGTTAACCTTAAAACCTGAAGGAAAACGTTTTAAGGGACGGGTTTCGGGTCCAAAACACTTTTAAAGAGAAAATTCCGTATTCACGCGCCGCCGATACTTTCGGCTTCTGTAACAAAGACGCTTCCGCCAGCTTCTGGGGGTGGTGGGGTGACAATTTGCTATCAGAGCTTAAGGTTAGAGTTAGGAATGGTTAGACTTTCCGACCTGAACTCCGCTTCTAGTTCTGGGGTAATTTAACTAAAAGAGTAGTTAACTTTTACTAAAATTATTCAAGAACTTAAGGTTAGGTTTAGGGTTGGTTAGTTGACACCATATCCTAGCATAATCTGGAAACTGAAATAAAGTGGTTAAAACATATATCGCGCCAAAATGATCCACGAAGGATGTGGATTATCTGAGTCCTTTCAAAGTAAGGAAGCAAAGGAAATTGCTGCTTTAAATTAAATATGCATATCATCTACACTACATAGCCATTAGGACATGAGGCGTACCGACTCGGGGATGACTTGTGAGGAGTTTTCCCACCTTTATCATGAGAGGTGGATAGGGTACGCCATTCGGGAGCACCGACAGGCAGAATTTGATGCGCTCAGTCAAGACAGCAAGACCGTCACCGAGTATGAACTGGAGTTCAGCCGACTCATCCGTTACACCTCTCAGTTCGATTCTTCCGAACGAGAGAAGATGAGGAGTTTCATCATGGGCTTGCGCCCGCAGATCAGAGAGCACTTGATAGCGTTCAGTAAGTCTGTCTATCACGAGGCCATTCAGAAGGCCCTTCTGCTGGAGACGGAGATGATCGGATCAGCAGCCATATCTTCCCGGCCCCAGAGTGGCAGGAAGTCATCAGGCCAGCATGGCCAAGGACAACATCGGTGACCGAGGCCCCCACTACAGAGATGCCAGTTTGGCTACAGTGTGGCAGGCGACACGAGTGTTGAACTTGATACAGGATATCAGGCGAGTGCCTGAGGTGCGGGGCATCAGATCATTGGATCAAGGATTTCCCGCAGACTCAGCACAGGGCGTTCGATTTCAGCTGGAAGGACAGAAGCAGGGTCAGACCAGGGCTATTCAGGGCCGAGGCATAGCACAGGGACGTTTGAGAGCTCCAACGATTTTAGCTTTCTTAATGCGCAATGCAGTTCAACAGATGTGTATTAGGTTAGTTAAGGGCTAGTACTCGGGTTGAGGGTGTGGCCCAGTGACTCACGGGGCTAGTCACATGGTACATAGCGGTTTGCAGGTTTTTATTATTATTCTAGACTTCATGCTTATCGGGGGTCGATGACGGACCCACTCTCTGTTATCGATTTCTGGACTTATACTATATCGGATATGCTTATCGGGGGTCGACGACGGACCCATTTTCTGTTCTGTGTCGGCTTTATGTCGCTTCCTATTCTGAGAGTTGGGGGTATATCACCCCTCACTGGTACCATGCGTTCTGATCCCGATAATTGGTATGAGCTTAACAAGCCGCCGTAGGGTGCTATCTGAGGTCTGGGACCACTTGTATGGGAAAGTACCACCAATCCGACGAGACTTCTGAGCATCATGACATTTGCATATCATATTCCTGTTTAAACCTAGGGTTATATTATCTGCTAGTTCATTGCATACTAACCTTTTATGTAGGGAAAAATGTTTTTAAAGGTTTTTCCGCTTTCGTACTTGCCGCCTTACGAGTTCTTTCGAGGAGCTTTCAGAGAAGGGATTCATCCATCAGAGTACTTCACCTTGGGGAGCCCCAGTTTTGTTCGTCAGAAAGAAGGACGGGACTCTCCGACTCTGTATCGACTACAGGCAACTGAATGCCATCACTATTAAGAACAAGTATCCGATACCTAGGATCGATGATATGTTTGACCAGCTCAGGGGAGCTAAATTATTTTCAAAGATATTCCCAAAACAGCCTTTCGCACTCGGTACGGGCATTACGAGTACACAGTAATGCTGTTTGGTTTGACAAATACACCAACTGCATTTATGGATCTGATGCACCAAGGGTTCTGCCCGTATCTGGATTCCTTTGTTATAGTCTTCATCAATGACATCCTTGTCTACTCTCCCGATGAGGAATCCCATCAGGAACATTTGAGGACTGTACTCGAGACACTTGCGAACAACCAATTGTACGCTAAGTTCTCTAAATGCGACTTTTGGATGTGGGAAGTAGCTTTTTTGGGTCACGTTGTTGGAGAGCACGGTATTTCAGTGGACCCAGAGAAAACCAAGTCAGTGGAGGAATGGGGGCAGCCACGGACAGTCAAGGATATACGGAGCTTCCTGGGTTTGGTAGGGTACTACAACAGATTCTTACTAGGATTCTCCTTACTGGCATCGCCGCTCACTCAGCTAACGAAGAAGGGTCAGCCGTTTGTTTGGTCCTCAGCCTGCGAGGACAGTTTTCTGGAACTCAAGCGGTTGTTGACACACGTACCGATTCTGAGCCAACCGGACCCGACACTACCTTACGTGATCTACACTGATGCGTCGAGGACAGGACTCGGCTGTGTGTTGATGCAAGGGCAGCACGTCATTGCGTATGGGTCGAGGCAAATGCGACCACACGAGCAGAACTGCTCGACGCATGACCTGGATTTGGTTGCGATCATCTATGCCCTCAAACAGTGGAGCCACTACCTACTCGGCAACAGGTTGCATATTTTCACCGACCACAAGAGCTTGAAGTATCTGTTTACGCAGAAGGATCTGAACATGAGGTAGCGATGGTGGCTTGAGTACATCAAAGATTACAACTGTACCATCGAGTACACCACCGGCAAGGGGAACTCAGTAGCAGATGCTTTGAGCAGGAAGTACAAGGGTATTGTCAATGGTGGAGATTCCGGGAACAAGGACGAGGGAATAAATCTGATGCTGTTATGGTATCAGTGGGAACAGTGGGAGCAAGCTCAGGTTAACACTTTGACTATTCAGTCTGATTGGTTGACCGAGATCTGAGAGGCACAGACCAGGGACACATGGTTAAAGAAACTCTCGGGTGAGAACAACGGAGCCTTGCGACCATTCTTCGAGTACAAGCAGGGATTGTTGTACTTTAGGAGTCGCCTCTATTTACCGAACGAATCGTCGATTCGAGACCGACTTGTCACCCCACCACCCCCGGAAGCTGGCAGAAGCTGGAAAAACCGGCGGCGGGGTGAATACGGAGTTTCCTCTTAAAAAGGGTTGTGGACCCGAAATCCATCCCTTAAAACATTTTCCTTCAAGTTTTAAGGTTATTACGTGTTTGCAGATTTTAAGAAGTTTTGCTAATCCTAAACCTGCACCTAAGACACGTTAGTGGTTTTAAAGGATATCGCGCGCGCACAAGACTTAAACAGAATAAAAATAATACAGGCAGAAGGAGTTCCGCCCTCTGCGTAGGGTCGGAAACTCCCCACGAATAATATACAGACCAGAAGTATTAGAATGCCAGAAGTAACTATATGCATACTACGCCTACAGAGCCAAGCCAAAAAAACGGAACTATACCTCGCTACTACAAGCTGCTGCTGCTAAACACAAACCAGAGAAATAACGTCAGATTACCCAAACAGATCACAGAAGGGATCTAACGAGAATACCCCCAAACATAAACAAACCAATACGTCTAACAAACAGAAATGCAGAACGAGCACCGCGGGAGGTTTACTCCGCAGGTCGTTTGCCCGGATCCCCTGAAAATGTTTAATATTTGGGGGTGAGTTCTCGAAAGAACCCAGTAAGGGGGTAGGTACGATAACCGACGGAAACTTTAAAAACATTTTTACCTGCATAAAGGGTTAGCGTTCAATGATCTAGCAGATAACACAATCCTAAATATATAAACAGGAATATGATATGCAATGACATGATACTCAGAAGTCCCGTCGGACTGGTGATGTTATCGACCATGGTTGGCATACCAGAATCACTGGCGTTCTCATCAGTCGATAACAGGTGGTACAACCCATATAGGTGGTCCCCGACCATTGACAGCACCCTACGGTGGCTTGTTAAGCTCACGCCGATTATCGGGATCAGAGCGCATGATACCAGCGAAGGGGTGATCATCCCCTAACTGTCCCAGAAGCGGCATAAGCCGGCACAGAACAAAATACGGGTCTGTCGTCGACCCCTTATAAGCATAACTGATATAGCAGAGGTCCAGAAAGCATAGCAGATGATGGGTCCGTCATCGACCCCCGATACATAATAGGTCCAGAAACCTAATACACATAAATGCGCACCCTCGACCCGAGTACTAGCCCTAGACTAACCTAATACACATAAATGCGCATTAAGAAAGTTAAACCCCTTACCTCGACAGAAACGGATATTCTACTGGGTCCCCTGACGCTCCACAGTAGTATCCCAGAAATGCAGATCTAATCTGCCAGAATCAGAAACACAGAATACTTTAGTTATTTTACTAAAGTTCCTTAAACATCACCAAATACACCCTCATATTTTCGGCCATCTTCCACAAATTACCCAAATAAATTCCAACTTTTCCTACAACTTCCAAACATGTTAAACATACTTAAAACATGCTTTTCAACACTTCCCTTCAATACAAATTCACCCAAAATTTCACCAACAATTCAGCCTCGACATGAACTCACCATGGGAGGGTAGGAAGTGACAGAGCTTGGTTGGTTGAAGAGCCCAGCTCAAAATCTTGAAAGATGGAACTTTTGGTGTTGAACACACAGCAAGACCCGTTTTCTTGCACCAGGGATTTGGAGGCCTTCCCGTCACCTTTGGCTTTGGCTTCCTTCTACAAAGTTGTAGACAGGAGGTTGAGGACAATTTTCTCTAACGACCACAAGAGCGGATTCGACCTCTAAATGGAGCAGAAATCGTTGGAACAGAGGGGTAGAAGTATTGGCAGCAAAGGGAGATAGGTTGAGGTTTTCTTGAAACAAGCTAAGTGTTGAGTGAGAGAGATGAAATGAGATGAATGATCTGAAATGAGATAAGATACATGTCTGAATTATAGAGAGAGGGCCGAATTTTTGAGATATTTTAGGCATTTTTATTTAATTAAAAGAGGAAAAGAAATGGTGGTGAAATGTGATTGGTGGAGGGTGACTTGGTGTAAGGGTATGGGTTGCCATACCCTTGACCAAGCACCAAAAATCAGCTAAAATCTTATCCCTTTGGCCGAATATTACAAGGGAGATAATCACAGATTATCTCCTAATCTTTCCCGTCGGTGACCATTTTGCCCCCCGAAAACGATTTTTCGCAAAAATTCCCGGAAGTCGACAAATGTCATACAACACATAAAACTCTTAAAATTATCTCCAAATTCACTCCCGAACATTGAATTCCAAAAATTAATCATATTCCAACAATATTCCGATAATTACAGATTTCAAAACTTCCGGCCGAAACCATCTGAAAATTTTAAAGCGTCGGGGTGGGTGTAACACGTGCGACTTCTCAACGTGTCAAGGTAGAGCATCAGAAGCCAGCTGGTACACTGCAGACTCTTCCTATTCCTGTCAGGAAGTGGGGTAATATCACGAATAATATACGCTTTAGGTCCAAATACTAAAAGTGTCTAATATGCGGTCTACACCTACAGAGCCGTGCCAAAACCGAATTATACCTCGCTAAACAAAAGGCTGCTGCTGCTCGGAATGTAAAGAATGCGAACGAACACCGCGGGAGGTCTACTCCGTAGGTACGATGTGGGATTCCACGAAAATATTTAGTATGTGGGGGATGATATCTCGAAAGAACCCAGTAAGGGGCAGGTACAGTAACGGGAAAACATAAAAAAAAACGTTTTTCCCTACATAAAAGGTTAGCGTGCAATGAACTAGCAGATAATACAATCCTAAGTATAAACAAGAATATGATATGCAAATGTCGTGATGCTCAGAAGTCCCGTCGGACTGGTGGTACTTTCCCATACAGGTGGTCCCCAACCACTGACAGCACCCTACGGCGGCTTGTTAAGCTCACGCCGATTATCGGGATCAGAACGCATGGTACCAGCGAGGGGTGATCTGCCCCTAACTGTCAGATAAAAAAGGCGGCATAAAGCCGACGCAGAACAGAAATCGGGTCTGTTGTCGACCCCCGATAAGCAGATCCGATATAGAATAAGTCTAGAAAAATAATAAAACCTGCAAACCGCTTTGTACCATGTGACTAGCCTCGGAAGTCACTGGGCCCCTACCCTCGACCCAAGTACTAGCCCTTGACTAACCTAATACACATGCATTGCGTATTAAGAAAGCTAAACTCTTTACCTTAGCAGAAACAGATAATCTACTGTGGCTCCCAGACGCTCATGACAATATCCACAATGCATATTTAATGCGAGTCGAAACACAACATAACTCTGGGAATTTATCCAAAATTACCAATTAAGTCCCTCAACTTTTCAAAAATTTGCAAACTTGCCCAAAACTTCACAAAGTTGCAAAAGTGACAATTTATACTTAAAGTGTCCAAAGTTACTTTCATAACTTAAAGTGGCTAGCTTTCCTTTAACTTTTACTATGTTACAAAATATCCAATTTTATCAACTTTTCAACACAAATAACTTTTCCACAAGTCAACCTAAATTTTCGGCCGAAGGCCCATAATTTCGGCCCAACTTCTGGTACACTACCCAAGCAAATACGCCAACTCGCGCAACACATCGAAAACATCATACAAGGCCTTTGAAAAGGTCTCACCCTTGTGGTCTCCAGTATCGCCTTCGCAAGGTCTCAACCGTGTGGTCTCCAGTATCGCCTTCGCAAGGTCTCAACCGTGTGGTCCCCAGTGCCGTCTTCGTGGGGTCTTGCCCTCGAGGGCCTCAAGTCTCGCCTGGGCGATGTCTCACACTCACCTTTGCGTCTCTTAGGCCTTCGCGGGCCACCCCCACGGTCTCAGGACTCACCCTTGCGATCTCACTCGCCTTCGCGGGTCTTACGCCCGCAGTCTCAGCACGCCTTCGCGAGGACTCTCTTGCCTATACTGGCCTCGCCCAGATAAGGCCCTTATACTCAGGTTCGTGCGACCCTCACTCCTTACTTGGCTGTATTCTATCTGGGCCTTCGCCCCTTGCAGGCCTTCGCCTGCCACTTGCTCCACCTGGAAATAGACCACTTGGTCATCTGACATCAATCAGCCAATAAGGAGGCCAGCACGAGCCTGAGTGATCTTCACCAGATTTGTACGCCAAACATTCCCTTGCAGGTGAATCTTCTAAGGCGGTTTGCTGAGATCTTCATCATCACAGCCGCCTTATCTCCAGTCAGTCTGACACAGACTTATCTCCTTACATCTGACAGACTTGTCAGTCCTGTCTCACAGCCTGTCCAAGGCTTCAACTGGGGGAGGCTCTTCTCCTGGCATCTCCCTATAAATAGGGTGATGTCCACCTTAAACTGGGTAAGCTACTACACGCCCCCCACTCCTCTCTTGCTACTTTTAAGTATTCTTCTTATCTTTTACAGATTACTCTGAACAGCAAGCTTGGAGTCTCAAGAACACAATCTTCATCAATCACTCAACTAGGATTCCGTTCCTACTCCGGGTACGAGAATATCAGTTTGGCGCCGTCTGTGGGAACGAAAGAAACAAAAAAGTTCTTCTCGTAAACCCATATTACAAACCACAAGTAGTAAGCCATGCCAACTACCCGGAGTGCAAGTAGGCACAGTCGTCAGGGACGGAGGAATCCTCCCACGGCAAACACAAACAATGATCCACGATCGGAACCATCTCCAAGTAACGTTCCCCCACAACGGGGAGAACTCTCTGTTCACTCAACGGAGGAAAGCTCCTCCCACATGAACCGTAACGTACCTCAGGAGCGCAACACTCCACCACCAAACACTCCACCAACGAGCCTTGATCCGGCCGTTCTGCAAACAATCACTGATGCGGTTGCTCTCAACTTGCGCGAAACGCTCGCCACCACTCTGAGGGGCGTTCTGGATAGCGTTGGAACGCTACGGACTAATCAGCCTGAACGCCCTACTACTCCTCCTCAACAAGTAAGTAACCCTGACCCTTCTTCGTCGTTACTTATCGCACTTACTAGACGATTAGAGGAAGTGGAAAAGAGGGACGAAAGAGCCAGTGTTCATAATGTTTCCAGGATGGGTCTGGACCACCTCTGGACCCAACCTTTCACCCAACGGGTTTTGGAGACCCCTCTCCCAGAACAGTTTCGCCAGCCTAAGCTGGACGCTTACGACGGTCTCTCAGATCCTGATATTCATCTCCAGCGTTACGTTTATGCAATGGCCATCGCAAGAGCGGACGATAACACGCTCTGTAGAGCCTTCAGCTCCACGCTCACGGAGCCGCCGCCAACTGGTATACCACCCTTCGTGATAAACGGTTTAACTCCTTTGAGGAACTCTCCCGCAACTTCTCCAACCACTTTGTGGTATCTAAACCTCCCCCCAAAACGGCGGGACACCTCCTCAAAATACGGCAAAAGAAAGATGAGCCTCTCAGGGAGTATATCCAGCGTTTCCAGGCAGAATCTATCCAAGTCCCTAATCTGGGGGAGGAAGCCCGCCTACTTGCGGCCATTCAGGGCCTCCGCTGGGAATCCCTTTTCTTTGTGGATGTGCACACCAACCCTCCCACCAATATGGAACAGTTCTTGAGCACTGCCTCACGGTTTATGAATACGGAAGAGGTCACTCGACCACTCGCCAGGGCCGCCACGGCAGATGCAAAGGGACAGCCCTCACGACCGGACTCCAGGTCCCAGAGACAGTACCCTACGCCATCCAACAGAGAGGGGGCGTATTTTACTCTTCCCCCACTAAGGGAATCTCGCACCAACATACTCCATGCCCTGGAGCAGAAGAGGGAGGTTCCCAAGTGGCCCCGCCCCCTCTCCCAGGAGGTCGTCAGGTCTAGCACCAAGTATTGTCGTTACCATCGCGACAAGGGACATGACACTGAGGACTGTTTTGAGCTTAAACACATGATTGGGGAAATGCTCGCTCAAGGCAAACTCAGGGAGTTCTTACTCCACGATGATGGGGATCGCAGGCGGGAAAATAACCAGGAGGACCGCCGTCAGGGGGACCGCAGACGGGTCGCTCCCAGCAGAACCCAGATCGAGAAGGTCTGGTCGAAATTCCCCCACCAAGGGGGCACATCAGCGTAATCACACAATGTGAAGGCGCATCGGCGAGACGCCGTCATATGAGACAGATCTACCAGGTCAATCACTCTTCTACTCACTTACTGCATCGCCGCGATGGCACCTCGGTGGCGGTACCGCACGCGGACCCTTTGGTTATCACTGCCCGCATCGCAGGATGGGATATTGACAGAGTCTACATGGACACTGGGGCGAATGCCAACGTCATCTACAAGCACACTCTGGTTGAGGCCAAGGTGCCTTTGTCACAAATTCAACCTGCCAAGGGGGCCACCTTTGGAGTGGGGCGGGATGAAATCCCAACTTTGGGGTCAATCACGCTCCCCTATATGATGATGGGAACCACCAAGGAAAAGAAGCAAGTGTGCCACTCCAGCTTTGTAGACTTTATCGTCCTAGATCTCCCTACACCATACAACGCCATCATTGGGCGCCACACTCATACTGAGTTTCACGTCCGCTGTGATGTGCGGGCTCTAACTTTGGTTTTCCACACTGCGGCGGGGGATGCCTATATCTTTGTCAACCAAAATGTGGCCAGGGGCAATTATGTCTCTGCCCTAGCGGGACCTCCCCCGCTCCCCAAGCCGTCTGAGCCTAAAAGAAAGGCGCCCATGGAAGAGACTGGACCCGCGGGCGAAGTCGCTCCTGACTTGTCTGGGGCCTTTGAGGAGGTTGAAATCTCCCCTGGCAAGAAATTCCGGGTGGGAAAAGACCTTGAAGAGAAAGACCAGCAAGCACTCATCCATCTCCTCCAGGCCAATGGAGATGTCTTCGCATGGACTCCTGAGGATTTACCAGGTGTGGATCCTGCTATCATTTCTCACAAGTTAAGTGTACTCCTCGGCTTTAGCCCGGTTAGACAAAAAACAAGGGGCATGGCCCCTAACCGTAAGGACATTGTACGCACAGACGTCCAGAAATTGCTTAAGGCAAGTATAAACAAGCAGGTTCACAACACTGAGTGGGTTGCAAATATCGTCCTCGCCGATAAAGAGGGTGGTCGAGGTGACTTTGCGTAGACTACAAAGGGGTTAATAGGGCCTACCCAAGGGATCCCTATCCCCTGCCTTCTATCGATCAACCGGTTGACTCAACCGTTCATCAACCTGTCTTCTCCTTCCTCGACGCATACAGCGGGTACCATCAAGTTTTTATGGACCCAGAGGACGCGGTAAAAATCGCCTTCACTACCTACCATTATATCCGGATGCCCTTCGGCTTGACAAATGCAGGGGCTACTTTCCAAAGGCTTGTAAATCAGGTCTTCACGGACCAAATCGGCCGAAATCTTGAAGCTTATGTCGATGACATTGTGGTCAAAAGCAAGGCCACCTCCACACACCTCGCAGACTTAGAGGAAACGTTCGCCAACTTCCGCAAGTACAATATGCGGTTGAACCCAAAGAAGTGTATATTTGGCGTTGGCGAAGGCAAATTTCAGGTTACCAGATTTCCAAAGGAGGGATTCATGCAAATCCTAAAACGATTGAAGCTATCACCACTTTGCGCACCCCTAGGGGGCTCAAAGACATTCAAAGAATGGCAGGAAAGCTGGTTGCCTTGTGACGGTTTGTCTCCAAACTCAGCGATCGCTGCAGACCTTTCTTCAATCAAATCCGCTAGAAAAAAGCTTGCAAATGGATAGAAGAATGCTAGGAGGCATACGATTCAATCAAGCAACACTTACAAGAGTTGCCTCAAGCACTCAAGTGCCCTAAACCAGGCGATGACCTGGTCCTCTACCTTGCCACCTCTTCGATAGGAGCGTCGCCTCTGTCCTTATCAAAGAAGAGGCTGCCAAACAATGGCCAGAGGAAGGATACTACTACACCACCACACCCTCCAGAGATACGGAAACAAGGTATCCCCTCTCCAAAAAGCTATCTTATCTCTTGTATATGCGGCAAGGAAGCTCAAGCCCTACTTCCAAGGGCACACAATTATAGTCCGAACGGACTTACCAATCCAGATATTCGAGGCGGCCCGAACACTCATGGGTGCGCCTTGCCAAATGGTGTATAGAGCTTCTGGGTGGCTTTAATGTCCACATCACTTTAACATCAACTATGAGCCTAGAAAGACAATCAAGGGCCAGGCCCTCGCCGACTTCATTGCGGAATATTCGGATGTCGACATCATCCCGGCCCCTGAGCAGGTTCCCGCACCACAACCCATTCCCCCAGAATGGGACATGTTCGTGGATGGCTCATCCAAACTTGGATCCCCCGCAGGGGCGTATATCTGCGCGGACCCGTAGGTATGGAAGTATCTCTTCGTGTCTCTTTCCAGTTCCAAGTAACTAATAATGTTGCAGAATATGAGGCCCTCATCGCGGGACTCAAGCTCGCCATAAGGGCAGGCATTCGCCGCCTTCATGTCCACAGAGACTCGCAACTGGTGATTCACTGTGTCCAGGGTGCGCTGAATGCAAAGACGCCACCCTGACCAAATACCTCAAATTGGTGAACACCTTGCGGACCAACTTTGAGGAGGCTATTTTTCTCCACATTCCTCGTTCTGAGAACACCACAGCAGACATGCTATCCAAGGGAAAGACTCCCTCCACCATGGCCACCCTGGCCAGCCCTTCCATTTCGGAGGCTATTGATATTGCCTCGCTGGCAACACAGGATCCGGTCGTAGACTGGAGAGACCCTATTATTGCTGAGCTGAAAGCCAGTACAACGAACCCCCAAGCTCGCACAAGGGCCATCCGTTTTGTTCTCATTGATGACCAATTATGGCATCGCGGGTTCGCAGCACCCCTCCAACGATGCCTCAGCGCCCTTGAGGGACACTCTGTCTTGGATACTCTCCACCAAGGCAATTGTGGTGCACACATTGCTGCGGAGGCACTTGCCCACAAAGCCCTTCGTCAAGGGTACTACTGGCCTACCTTGAAAAAGGACGCCGCTGCACTAGTCAAAACATGCCACCAGTGCCAGATCAATTCTCGCATCCAGCGACTGCCATCTACGGAATCTCCAGCACTGACAAACCCAGTGCCCTTCGCCCTGTGGGGCCTTGACCTCATTGGTCCGATGCCGACCGCTCCAGGTCAGTACCGCTTCTGTGTGGTTGCAGTTGATTATTTTTCTAAATGGGTCGAAGTAGAACCCCTGGTCTCCATCACTTCCGCCAAGATCATCAAATTCCTAAGGAAAAATCTTGTCTACCGATACGGCAGCCCTCGTGCTATTATTACAGATAATGGCACTCAGTTTACCAGTCACAGCGTCCAACAATGGGCCCAGGACAACAATGTACGCATGCTTTTCGCCCAGTGGCGCACCCCCAGTCTAATGGGCAGGTTGAGGTCACCAACCGTACCCTCAAGGAGGGCCTCAAGAAGCGCCTTGAGGGGGCCAAAGGCCGCTGGGTAGATGAACTCCCAAGTGTCTTGTGGGACTATCGCACCACAACGCAAACCCCAACGGGCGAAACGCCTTTCTCTCTGGTATATGGCACAGATGCGCTCCTGCCTATTGAGGCGGACCTCCCTACGATCCGCATGATCAACTTTACCAGTGAGGCCAATGCTCAAGGGCTCCGTGCCAAACTTGACTTAATCAAGGAATTACGCGAGGGCGCTCGCCTTCGCATGTCTACCCTCAAACAGAGGCTCAGTCTTCACCATAATGCCAGGATCAAGCCCAAGGCACTACAACAAGGGGGCCTTGCCCTGCTTAAATCGGCCCTCACCGCTCGCGACCCCAAACAGGGTGTCTTACGACCTAACTGGGACGGACCCTATATTGTTCATAAACAGGTCCGCCCATGAGTCTATGAACTACAAGACCATGATGGTCGTCTTCTTCCCCGCAACTTTCATGCGGATGACTTACGTCCATATTACGTGTAAGTCCTCAGTCTTATGTCTTCAATTCAATAAAATACATGTGTATTTCTCCCTCTTTTGCAGCATCATATGGCATTACAAAATGCCCTCCCAATCGCCCTCTGCACTCAACCGGTCAGATGGGCCACTTGCCTAAATCACGGCATCAGACCTTGTCAGGTCTCACTTGTGCACCCACACAAAGGGAAGCCCCCTGCGGTCGCGCCAGGTGGTTGCGGGTCTCATTCCCCAACTGACCTTCAACTCGCCCCGCCCCAAGGGTAACCCCCTTGCGCTGCGGAAGGGTAACCCCCTTTTGGCTCCTTCAGGGAGGTCTATGTGTAAGTCGCCCTCGCGCGCCACAGCAGGCCTCCCGCCCGGACTCCTCCACACAGGTAGTTGCGGGTCTCATCCCCAACTGACCTTCAACTCACCCGCCCCAACGGTAACCCCCTTGCGCCGCGGAAGGGTAACCCCTTTTGGCTCCTTCGGGGAGGTCTATGTGTAAGTCACCCTCGCGCGCCACGGCAGGCCTCTCGCCCGGACTCCTCCACACAGGTGGTTGCAGGTCTCATCCCCAACCGACCTTAAACTCACCCCGCCCCAAGGGTCACCCCCTTTGCGCTGCGGAAGGGTAACCCCCTTTTGGCTCCTTCAGGGAGGTCTATGTGTAAGTCACCCTCGCGCGCCACAGCAGGCCTCCCGCCCGGACTCCTCCACACAGGTAGTTACGGGTCTCATCCCCAACTGACCTTCAACTCGCCTCGCCCCAAGGGTAACCTCCTTGCGCTGCGGAAGGGTAACCCCCTTTTTGGCTCCTTCAGGGAGGTCTATGTGAAAGTCGCCCTCGCGCGCCACAGCAGACCTTCCGCTCGGGCTCCTCCACATAACTACGGGTCTCACTCCCCAGAGCTCTACTTGGCTCTCCACTTGTCTCAACAAGTACTCCACGGCCTTCACCATCGCGCGACTTCAGGCTCAAGGTACAATGAGTTTTCCTCTCTCCTTATCATATAAATGATGAGCGTCCTGCAGGTATCTTCTACTTGGTACACAGCACACTACCCAAGGGCTTACTCCCTGAAAATCACCAAAGCCTCTGTGTGAGCCGCCTTCGCGAGCCCCAGTAGACCTTCACTTGGGGAAGTCTCATCCATGGTCTTCAAGGGCATCGCCTCTACAAGCCCTAAAAGGGCCCTTAACTTGTCCCAACAAGGGGTCTCTATCTCAGCTTGTCTCAACAAGCGAACCCACAAAATTATCTGGAAAGATATGTGTGGCTCCGCCATTGCGGACTTCAAGTGCCTCGTCACTATAAACTCAAACCGAGTCTCCAGCTTCTTGACATGTGATCTCTATGGCTTCGCCGTTGCGAACCCCAGAAAGATTTCTCTCTACAAACGGGACTTAGCCTAGGATTGTTAACCTAGCTAACGTGCCCTACACTGCTATCGCGAAATAAAAGCAAGGCTACAAGACAATGAAGGTAAAGTAAAATTTTACTCCATCTACTGTTTCCAAAATTATGCATGAATGCAGGTGTTCTTTATGCAAAAGGAGGGGGGGCATCCACATGTTGGAGCCTCCACCCTAGTCCAAAAGGGCATACCAGGCTTCGCCCATCTTCTTTCCCTGCTCCCCCCAGTCGAGCAGGGCCTCTACTGTTGGATTGCTGGTGTTAGCAGCATCCAGAATCCCAAGACTCAGCTCTGGGAAGGCCTTCTCAACTTGGAAGCGGCATCGCAGCCAGCCCTCCTCGTAGGCTTGCGCCCCTGCTTCACCTTGAGCTTGGATCTCACCAAGCTTCTCCATCAGCCGAGGCATCCGCTCAGGGATGGGCACCTTGGTAGAGGAAGAGGACTCAGGATCCTCACCTTCAAAAGGAGGGAGGCCCAAGGCCTTCTCCATCTCCCGTACTGAGGCCATCGCCTTCTCCAGGTCACTGGCGACCTCCAGGCGTGCCTTCATAGCAGCCTCAGGAGCAAGCCTGCCCTCCTCTACCTTCTTCTCTGCCAACTGGGCCTGGGCGATGGCCTGGCGCTCCACTTCCTTGGTTACAGCTCTTGCCTGCTCAGCTTCAGCCTTCGCTGATTGAAGGGACTCCTTCAGAGCAGCAGCCTCGACTTGCTGGGCTTCCAAGCTTGTGGCCTGCTGAAGGAAGCGTTGCTTGAACGCACCAATAAGGCTGGCTTGCTCGCACCGGTACAGCCTGCTAGCTGCCCGCTCCTTGTTGACATAATCACACCAACTCTCCAGTTGGGCCACACGCTTGGCATGCCCCTCTTGGAGCTCCACCTCCCTTTTCTGGGCAGCCTCCAGCTCCCCCCTGAGGAACGCTATCTCATCTACCTGGCACGGTCCCGCTTTGTTGGCATACTTGAGAAAATCCTGCCATTGCTCCATGGCCGCGTACCCTTGGATAGCAGCCTGCATCCAAGCTTATTCAGCAAAACCGAGAGAGTACTAAGGATTATTGACATAGACCAGATGTGTCTTACCCGCAGATTCTGCTTGGCTGACTCCTTCATAAGTTCAGCAGGGGACTCCAGGCTTTGCCCCATCACCTCCCTGTCATAAGGGTGCGCAGCCCCTCCAAGCATGAGAGGAGGATCTCCTCTCCTCCCAACAACAATGAGTTGTCATTGTTAAGGAAGAAGACCGGGTCCCACGCGTCGCGCAACGGCTTGCCCTCTGCCTTGTACACCTTGGCTCTGAGGTCTTCCCTCGTGACCCTCAGGGTAACTGGCTTCTCAGACCACTTGGGGGCCTCCTGGGCAGCAATGCGCCTTCTCTCCAAATAGTGGTGCCATACCCCAGACTCCTCCAAAATTTCAGCCATGGTTCCCAGATCTGCTGGGATCTCACGGGGGCCAAGCCCTTGCCCTGAGGGCCCCGCACCTGCAGTAGTGGCAGGCATCAGCACGACTGAGAACTGAAATACGAGACTCAAAGCAAGAAAAGCACACTATCAAGTCAAAAGACTTACCAGCAGAAGGACGCCCCCATCCACTGGCCTCCAGCTGGCTGCTGGAGGGCTGGGCTATTTCCCAACCACTCATCCTCGTAGAGAACCGTGCTACCAGACCCCCTCCTCTGGGGCCTCATCATCAGAAGAAGAGGAAGTCTCCTCAATCCTCAGGATCCTCTTCCCCTTTGTTGCAAAGACCTTCGACCCTGAAGGAGTCACTTCAGGGATCCCCTCTCTAGAAGGGGTTGCTGCAGGGGTCTCCTCCCTTACAGTGGTGGCTTCCACCTCCTCCTCCACAGGAGTGACCGTTGCCTCCTGTTGGCAAGAACTGCCAATGGCCTTGGCAGCCTGGCTACCTGATGAGGACATCCCTGCAAGACGGTCGCCGACCCAAAGCGAAGCCCTATCCCCCGCGCGCGAAGCCCCAGATCCTCTCCAGAATATAGGAGGTCCAATGACGAGGTCACGCCTCAAACGAGTTCAAGCTGACCTTAACGCGTACGTGAAACTGATGGCGCAAGCAGAAGAACAAGCGGAGACACAAGGAAGGACCTTGCAGCTTCGCCGACTCGGCAACCCCCAAGAAGGAGAGTTCGCGAACCCCATTGGTGTCTTAAATGTGAGTCGGGTCAAGAAAGGTAAAGACAATACCCCCTCGCAAAACTCCCAGAAGCAAGCGAGGCCCCAAGACGAGACCATTTGCGCGAGGACATGCGGCGAAGGCCCTTCATCAGAATTCCAGAGTAAGGCACCACCCCAAAGGGAGACCTTTCTCGCAAGGGCTTATGGCGGAACCCCAACGCAAGACTCTCAGGCAAGCGAAGCCCCAGGTATTCGCCAATATGAAGAAGACTTCCCTCCCATTTCCCGCCAACTGTAATTTCTGGACAAATGGAAGTGACAGGAGCAGTTAGCCTACAATGTCACCCATCATCTGCTCCCTCTCACGTCGCCCACCATAAATCAAGGGAGACGGTTCCCTAAGTCAAAGTCAAGTTCTTTCTTCCCCCTTTCAACCTATATAAGGAAGGCTTGTAACCGAATGAACGCAGAATATATTTAGAAATCAAAACTCTTGAAGAGATTGGTTTTTGTGTTCTCATATCTTGCACTCCCACATTCCTTCGTGATCCATGCAAGAGGATCCAACTATAATATCTAGTATTGCTTGATCTTGTAATCAAGAGGTGCTAGATCCCATTTCCTTTCCCAGGCATTTTCAAGGGCATTGCCTCACCTCGTAGTGAGGAGGTTCCCTTGGCCGACTTTGTTCTTCCTTCGTATTCTTCCTCTGTTCCGTTTCCATTCTTGCCGTAAACCGCCTCCCTCAAGCTAGATCGGCACCGGTTGATCGCGGTGTAACGGCCGTGATCATATCAAGTGGTATCATAGCCAAAGTGCTTGTTGGAGGTACCGTGTTGTTTGTTTGATTTCTTCAAGTTAAAACCTTTGTTTTCCTTCAAAACTTGAAGAAAAGTTTCGGTTAAGGATCTCTTGAGAGAGAAACCGAATTGTATTTGTGCGTGGTTCATGTGATTAGAGCAAAAGTTCATATTTGAATATTGACTGTTGAAGCTGAGTAAGGAAAGAAAAGTGATTCTGGATTTGAAAAAAAAAACAAGAGTTCGCAGAAAAGAAATTTTAGAACAAGTTAATTAAATTCGGGAAAAGTTCAAAAGTGTTCATCACAGAACTCAAGTGAACAGTGCTCGCGAATCAAAACTGGAACCGAACCCAAAGTATTTGTGTTTACAAAAGCCTTCATAATATCCCAACCCACATCTTTCAACCCCCCCTTTTTGAAAGTCTCGAAAGCTAAGTTCAAACAACTAGTTCTTTTCTTGCTTTACAAGTTTCGGTTTTACTAGAGGTTATTATTTGAATCTGCTTGTGTGTTCCCCTTTGATCTAAAAGTTGATAGTGGGATCAAGTTAAGAGGACTTGTGAAGACCATCTGGAGTGAAACACGAGTGAGAGAACAAACACTAAAAAAAGAGGAGAGGTGATTTCTGTTGCTAACTCTTTATCCTCACTTGTAAAGGAGAAAGAAAATTTTGTTTGCAGAAATGGCATCACCCAGTACTTCACCATCACCTCCTCATCCATCTCATCTCCCTATCTTGGAAGCCCTCAACCAAATTAATAGAAGGTTGGATAACATCGATCAAAGGCTTGACACTTCGGAAACTCGACAAGCCGCCTTTGAAACCAAACTTGGAAGGTTTGAGGTGGTTCTAGGCAAGCAGCCTTCAACCTCTAGACAACAAGAAGAACTTGAAGCCTCCAGGGACTTTGGTGGTACCACATACACCACCTTTGAACACCTCGCAAAGCAGACGCAATGCAGACTCTATCTGTAAGCCTTATCATACGAAAAGAAATCCCACTGTACAGGACATTCTGGATAGCAATGAAGATGAGTATTATGAGGAACCACCACGGAGGAACCCAAGGAAGAAAATCTTTCAAGATAGGACACAAGCAAAAGCCTTTCTCGACAGAGACCTTGAGGAAGCCGAGGAAGTGGACAGAGGTAATGCTCATCGGGAGTTCATCCGACATCTCGGAGAACGGGAGCAAGAGATAGATCAACATGTCATCAATAACTTGAAGCTCCACATACCCCCATTCAGTGGTTCTAGTGATCCGGAAGAATATCTCGCCTGGATAGTTAAAACTGAAAGGATAGTCGACATGATGGGTTACAGTGACGCCACTGCAATAAAACTCATCGTTATCGAGTTTCATGACTTTGCTCTCATTTGGTGGGAGCAAGAGCATTATAAAAGGGCAGTGGAGCGAGGGCATCCCATCTCCACTTTGGAAGAACTTAAAAGGGCCATGCGAAAACAATTTGTGCCAAGTTATCATGACCGAGACGTGCTCGAAGTTACAACACCTTACTCGGGGCAATCGGCGGGTAGAAGATTACCGAGAAGGACCTTGAGAAGTCATTGATGAGAGCAGGCGTTCGGGAAAATGATGAGGCCAAATTGGCGCGATTTTTATACGGTCTGAGGGAAGACATTGCCAAAACGGTAGAGTTGTGTGACTATAAGGATTACCAAGACTTGGTGCAGAAGGCGATCAGAGTGGAGAAACAGCTTAAGAGGGGAGGCTCTTACCATTCCTACTTCACCCCTCCGCGGAATCCAGGGAGCAAGCCTGCCCCCTCCGCCAGAGCGCCCCCTTCAAAACCCTATCAACTCTTTGCCGCGACATCTCCCTCCCGCCAAAATCAACCCTTTTCACGGCCACCATCCCACCAAACAACCCCACCCCACTTCCAACCTGCAACCAGTGCCTACCCTAGAACTACCGACACTTCGCGCCCACCAGGAGCATTGAGTGTTTTAAGTGCTTGGGAAAAGGACACTATGCTAGAGACTGCCCCAACAAGCGAGCTATGATCGTCCGACCAAACGGGAACTCTCTAGTGAAGAAGAAGCGGAAGTCGATCCTCGAGCCTCCAAACAATGAGTTCAAAGAAGAAGGAGAATTGCCCTTTGAAGGCTTGATATTGGTCACTAAGAGGGTTCTGCAGAGCACCCCAGTGTAATTGAAAATACTCAAAGGGAAAATTTGTTCCAATCAAGAGCCATGGTAAATGGGACCCTCTGCAGCCTCATCATCGATAGTGGCAGTGTCAACGCCGCCAGCAAGGACATTGTCACCGCACGCCACCCGATCACTGTTGCGGAGGCGGGGCCGACGGTACGTCGGAAGAGGAAGCCGGAAACATACATGATGTCATTTCAATCGAGACCCGCCACGCGTAGCGGACACAAACAGCGAAATGAAAGTGGAAGCAACCTAACAAAAATTTCATACATATTCAAATGCAATCATGCATCGGCAATTCATGCATTGACAACGAGTAAGCCTCGCCCTCCGTGGGACGAGTGCTTACGCACCAAACATAGACACATGCAGAGTTCACAGAACCTAAGGTGTCTAGCAAGCGCCAAGCGCTCAGAATATGCAACAGAACAGAATATATATATAAACACATACAATCATCATAACAATAAAACAGAGAGTATGCACATGCAGCTACAGAGCCGACCCTAGGCCTAAACGTCAAAATACCTCGCGCGGGATTCAGACCAAGTAGACAAAATCCCAGCCCGCAAGGTACTGCTGCTGCTCAACCCAACCAAGGCAGAAATCTCACGGAAACCAACTCCGCTGGTTGTTTACCAAGTCTACCTGAAACCCAAAAACAGAACCCAAAAAGGGTGAGTCCTAAAAGGACCCCGTAAGGGATTTGGGGTAAGATAAGCATATGTAACCCTGCAAAACAGAAAGACAGCAATATATATATATAATATATGCAATGGAATACAGAATATCGTGCATGTAATAAAACAGATCAGAATCCCGAAGAATATGCGATACTAAATCGCCATAAACCCTTATAACAACTCAGAACGACAGCCTCCCTCTAAGGGAGTCAGAAGCCGAAGCTAATACAGAAGCATGGTGCACCAGCTGGGGTAGCGAACCCTCAACTGTCGTAGGGTTAACAGACAGAGTATGCCATAAGGCATACTCCTACAAATTACAGAACGTACCTTAAAGCAGAAATTTCCGAAATACCTGCAAAACAGAAGTGCTACAATACATACACCTACAGACTACAGAATATGCTCTAGGCATATAATACTTGAAATACTGCAATGTAATGTAAATGAAACTAAACATACACCTATCTTACCAAAAATAGCAGAACCAAACCCTTACCTCACAATTCCAGAGTATTAGACCGATTCTGGACGACTTCCACACCACGACCCGAAACTCAGAAACCTCTCTTTTTCTAACTTCCGGACCTCAGAATCTGTCAATTCAAGTTAAATTAGCAACCTTACCAACCACACTACCCAAACTACACCCCCGACCCCAAAACCGAAAATCCGGCAGAATTTCCGTAAAATTCCAGATTTCCACAGAAACTTCAGAATTCAGAACCAACCTAGACAATGCAAGATTATACATTGACAAACATCATACAATAAGCAGAACTGATCAAATCCAACCTTAAACCCTTCATTACCCGCCATTTTCCGATAATCCCGCTTAATTGTAACTTTTCCATTTCTTAACCGAATTCAACGTTTCAAACTTCCATCCACTCCTAAATTCAAGCCCAACACCATATTAACATCCAATTTAACCAAAATGATCCTCCACCATCGAAAAAGAATCATTCCAAGATTTCGGTTCCTAACCAACTTTTTATCCAACTTCCAATTCAATCCATTCAAGCTACCAAACAACCATTCCAACCACCAATTTCACTTCTAAACCAAGCATGCTATCCAATTGCATCCAAACAACAAAATCCATCATGAACATACACCTAAACAAATCGGCCAAAAGGGGTTTTCACCTCAACTTGTTTTCCATCAAATTGAATCCATACATAAGCTTAGAATCATGCTAGGACTAACATACTTGAAGCATGAAACAAGATAACAAACACACACCATTTTGGAAAATCTTCAAGAAAATCGCCAACACAAATTCTTCATCCAAGATGTGTTTTCCAAAATCCAACACTTGATTAACACTCTCCTACAACCCAAGAACAACATACTAAAACATGGGAGGAAGAGAATCATCCTAGCTTATAGCTAAGAACAAACCCAACATTTGCCAAAACTCCTCTTTTCACCACTAATCTTCAAAACTAACAAGAAAAGAGGAGAAGGGATGATGCTTACCACAAGTAGCAACCAATTCCTCTTTGATTTCTACCAAAAAGAAGGAGTTCAAGCTTGGAGGTGAGCAACTATGGAGGCGTCGGCAGCAGCAAGCATGAGGAAGAAGAAGAAGAAAAGAAGTGAAAATGAGATAAGTCTCATTTTTTGGAAATATTAAGCCTTTTATATTTTCCCAACTTTAACCCATACTTCTCTACCTTAAATAAAATTTGGCCAAGTGTCCCAAAAAGCCTCCCCACTTGCTGCCGAAAATATCAGCTGCTGTGCCCATGCTGATTTTTATTTAATTTGCATCCAATTGCAAATTAACTCCCAATTTTTCCGAAAGTTCCAATTCTTTTTGCCCAAAAATAATTACCGAATTCCAAAATTAACGAAACTTGGACACAACCTTCAGAATATTATAACATTCACAGAACATTTTTCAGAGATTCATTTACCTTTCCGGAGTGTCCTACCGAGCTCGCTGAACCCGAACCAAAACCCGACGTGCGAGCGTGTCAACCTGAACCGAAATTCCGTCACTCCAAAATTCTATAAAAATACCCATAAATTCCATCTTAAATTATAACACAACTTACCCCAAAGCCGTCAGAAAATTTCCATCCCGAGCCCCCGGGATTCCCGTCCCGAGCCCCGGGAGTCGCCCGGAACCGAACGTCCCGCCCCAAATATTAAACTCCACAAACACCTCTGGGACATTCTCACGACTCCAAAACTGTAAACGGCTTCCCAAACTGAGGTCTCGAGAGCGCTACCGAGCCCGCTGTACGTCCCGAGGCGACCCGACAACCCCCCGGCGCCAGAAAAATATTTTCGGCGGAAACGTCCGGGGGACCCACACGACCTCAAATACGGAAGGGTTCGCCAAAATGATACTCGGATAGGGCTCGGGAGCCGCCTGAACACCGAAAAACGTGACCCGCAGGCCAAAACCGGAGCCCCGGGTCACCCGGTCGCAACCCGCTCGGGGTGACCGTAACATTCTCCCCCCCTTAGAACTCTTGGTCCTCCAAGAGTAGCCTGAACCAACCAGACAGGTGTCGCTACCAATCGAAAATATAAACTTTCCTCTAACCCAGAACAATCGGACCACCGTACAGGTGCGGCGGGAGTGGTAGTTTAGACTACCATACAGAGCATCACTGCGTCCCACCCTCCGGGTGCATCTTATTGCACCCCGAGTCAGTTGCCGGTATTTCTACCAGACAACCCCAGACAGTACCGAACCTAAATCTAACCGATCCACAACAGGCTATCCTGGAAGACACCACATAAAACAGAAACAGTTGGGGGGGGGGAAAGATCAACCTAACAACTTACTCTAGAAACTCATGAGAACCGATAAAATTCGGGGTAACTTGCCCCGCCTACCAAATCTTACTGTCTCTCTGATCGGTGCTACCTCCAGTCAAATTCTGCCACCAAACTCAGATTCCAGAGCCCTACGGCGGCGGTTCGTATAAGCAGTGGTGCAGTCGTTCGCGGTTTTGATCCGCGCCTGTAACAATCTGATCTTCGCCGTAGTCTCCTCAAAAAGCTCGGGTCCCAGCTCAACCCTATCAGACGCATCTGTCCAACAGTGTGGTGTCATACACCTCCTCCCGCATAACGCCTCATATGGTGTCATGCCAATCGTAGTCTGGAAGCTGTTGTTGTACGAGAACTCTATCAAAGCAACTACTAGTCCCAAACTCCTCCAAAATCCAAAATACAGATTCGCAACATACCCTCCGATATCGGAATCACCCGCTCCGACTGCCCGTCCGTCTGTGGGTGATAAGTCAGTATTCGATGGAGTCGCGTGCCCAATGCTTCATGAAAAGCAATCCAGAACCGTGCTGTAAAACGCGGATCACGGTCAGATTCAATGGAGTCTGGTACTCCATGTAAACGTACAATCTTCCTGATGTAAAGCCGGCAAGCTTCTCCAGAGGGTCTATGACCCGAATAAGCAGAAAGTGTGCGCACTGTGTCACCCGATTCACAATAACCCAGATCGCATCATGGCGAGACTGTGTCAGGGGCAGTGCAGTCAGAAAGTCCATAGTAACATTACCCCACGTCCAGACTGGAATGGGCAAAGTCTGCAGGGTCTCTGCCAGTTTTCGATACTCAAACTGCTCGAGTGTGCCTCCTCGAAAATCTCAGTCCGAACTCCCGATCCTCGGGTACATAAAGGCGATCTCGAAGTATAGCAATCCTCGCCTATACCGAAACGTCGGTAACAAATAAACCCTTATCTTCCCGGATAACTTCTTCAATACCAGATCTCTACCTTGCGCGCGCGCATCCTATCAAGCCACTCGTAATGTATGGTAAGTGTTATAACCCGAGCACGCTCCCGAGCTGCCCCTTGTGCCAAAGGCATATCAAATCACTCTCCTCGATCGGTCACCAACATTTCCTCCCTTAATTAAGCCGGTATACTTCCCGCCAGAGCATCGGCAACCGTGTTGCCCTTGCCAGAGATGTACCCGACACTACAATCATAGTCCTTAATGTATTCGAGCCATCTATGCTGCCTCAAATTAAGCTCCTTTTGCGTAAACAGATATTTCAGACTCTTATGGTCGGTAAGAATCTGAAATTTACTATCAAACAGATATTGCTTCCAATGTTTCAGCGCATAAATTACTATAGCCAACTCCAGATCATGTGCCAACCAGTTCAGCTCATGCGGTCGCAGCTGCCTCGACCCATAAGCTACCACAAAACGCTCCTGCACCAACACACATCCCAAACCAGATGTGGAAGCATCCGTATAATTCACATACGGCAAGATCGGATCTGAAAGAGTCAGAATCGGAGCGTTAGTCAACTGCCGCTTCAACTCCTGAAAATTCTGCTCACACCTATCAGACCAGATAAACGGTTGACCCTTCTTGGTCAACTGCGTGAGCGGTGATGCCAGAATAGAAAACCCCGGTACGAACCTCCGATAATATCCTACTAACCCCAGGAAGCTCCTAATCTCCCGTACCGTGGTAGGTTGTTTCCAATCCCAAATTGCCCTCACCTTCTCTGGATTCACAGCAGACCATGCTCGAAATAACGTGTCCTTAAAAGTGACTTCCCGAATCCAGAACTCACCCTTGAGAATTTAGCATAAAGCTGATGTTCCCAAGGTATCTGCAGAACTACCCTCAGATGATCCCGATGCGAATCCTCATCCCGAGAATATATCAGAATATCATCAATAAAAAAACCACCAAAAATGAGTCCAAGTCCTGTCGGAACACCCTATGAATCAGATCCATGTATGCCGCTGGGGCATTGGTCAGCCCGAATGGCATGACCGTAAACTCAAAATGTCCAAATCAGGTGCGGAAAGCAGTCTTAGGTATGTCCTCTTCCTTCACCCTAAGCTGAAAATACCCAGATCGGAGATTAATCTTTGAGAAAACTCTCGAACCCTGAAGTTGATCAAAAAGATCGTCAATCCTTAGCAACGGATACTTATTCTTCCCAAGAAGAACATTCAACCATCTGTAATCAATACAAAGTCAGAGTGTCCCATCATTCTTCTTAATAAACAGAACCAGAGCACCCCACGCTGAAGTGCTCGGTCGGATGAAACTCCTTTGCTGTAATTCCTCCAGCTGCTTTTTCTACTCCTGCATCTCAGAAATAGGCATCCGATAAGGAGGAATAGATATCGGAGCAGTACCCGACTGCAGGTGGATCTCAAACACAATTTCCCGCTCTTGTGGTAATCAGGGCAACTCCTCCGGAAATACCTGCGGAAAATCTCAAACCACTGATATACTATCTAACTTCACCCTTGTATCAGCCTCATTCAGATCAAAACATTCCCCTACACCAACTATCGACAGCTGAATCCAGAATCTGTAACTCCTTACTGTGCTGTGCGATAGTCAAACCAGTCGGAGCCGTGAGAGGTAGTACCTCTCCAGAAATCATAATGGTACGGGTTGCACAATCAATGTGCACAGAATTCTTGGATAGCCAGTCCTTCCCAAGAATAATATCATAGTTTCGGCGTGCCAAAAACCAGCAAATCCGATACTATCAGATGTCCGCCTACAGATATCGTACAACCCCGAACCATCTCATTGGAAAACAGAAACTGACTTCCTGCAGTTTTTACTAAATGCGTTTGAGGCAAGGTACTAACAGACAGATGCAGAGATGTAACACATTTCTGTGTTACCATGGAAACAGATGCTCCTGTATCCAATACTGCATGTACCGGTATCTCATTCAGAAATAAAGTACCATGTAAAACTCCCTGCTGACTCGAGCCTACCTGACCGTTGACTAGGTCCTCCCTGATAACCAGGGCCTCCCTTCAGAAAAAGGAAAACCCGTCCTACTCTGGTTGCTGTGACGGAGGGGGTGGCTGAAGCCGCTGTCGCTGCTGAGGTCTCGGCCACCCATCTCAAACCCACGCCCTCGCGGCGCGTTGGGCTGTACTTGAGACTATGAACGCCGAAGACCGCCAAAACCCTGCCCTACAAGAAGAGGGCAATCCCGTACCCAAAGAGTGTCGACTGCAACGTAAACATCGGCCCTCCCGCCGGTAACAAAGTCGACCGGAGTGATACCTACCGCAAATCAGACAAGGTCGTGCCGGTGGTGCTCCTCTCTACCTCTACTAAATTGCCCAGCCTGTTCGGCCATCCAGAAATCTGCCGGGGTCCCCGCTGTATGGAACCCCTCGTACTCCTCTAACCTCGCTGGGAGGTGAGGTAACTCTCAACCTCCTCTTGCTCGAGGAGTTGAGCCTTAATAACCGCTTCCCGAAACAAAGTAATGTCTAAAGGTCTCAAAGCCCACCTGAACTCGGGGCGCAGTCGGCGAATAAACCTCTTGGCCTTCTATTCTTCCATTCCTTGATACTACGGTACATAGTAAACCAGCCGATCAAACTCTCACTCATACTCTCCGACAATCCTGTCTCCCGATGAAACTCATCAACCGTGCTCGACGCAGATTCTCGGCTACATCCCCGCCGCACCGCTGGGAAAAATGTAGCCTTCCCGTGAGTTTGACAACTCCCGCAAACCAAATCTCTACTACCCTGCACCCTTCTCGGTCATTGAACCTCGGGGGTTCAAACTCTAAAACCTCTCCAAAAGTCTGACCTCGCCAGATCGGGTGCCCCGATCTCCTCGTCGTTAATAGGACCGACGAGAAGTCTAGGTGTCGTAGTGACCACCCTTGTCAGAGTCACTCACTTACCGATCCCAAAACTATGGCGAGCAGTGGCTAAAGTCTCGCTATCACCACCTGATCAAAATGCCCTTACTGTGGCATAATCAGATCTTCCCTTGCCTACTGCCGCCCCTGAACCAGCTAGGCTGGCGGGTAATACCAAATCAGAGAGGGGTCCCTACGACCACTAAACCTCGGGGCGGTGAGTGTGGTTGTTCGAGACTCGGGTTACGCCGAACCCGTATCCTATTCCACGGAGGTGTGGGATCCCAGTCCCGCCTCCGGTACCAAATCACGCTATCAACGCGTGTGAACCATCTCTCAAAAATTTCAGACCAAACCAGTCCAACCCATAACAAAAAATCGGTCACTCCTAATCTCTACGCGTGTTAAAGCTAGCATTTCAGCACCAAACAGAGTCCGGACAAATTTCCTAATCTAAGGCTCAGAGTGCAATGCAGTATTTGACACAGAAATTACTTCTCAGAATGATAAAATCATGCATTTCACAGAATCACAGAAGCAGTTCATGCTTATTTCACCAAATCTTTTCCTAACACACAATTTTACGTACCTGAAACTTTTCCACAATCCCCCTTACTCGTAATACTTTTACCAGAATCCAGAAATCCCGAGTTCCGAAATCAGCAACTATCACGATAACTTGAAGGATCAACTTTGTTCCACAATTTTATTTTGAAGTGGTTCAAGTAAGGAGGTGGCCAATCTCCGTACGAAACCATTCTAAAATAAAATGTACAACAATAGTCGTCACTACAAGTCACCACTGACGACCAATATGGTCACTTACCTGCTCTGATACCAACTTGTCACCGCACGCCACCCGAACCCGGTTGCGGAGGCGGGGGCGCCGGGACGCCGGAAGCGGAAGCCGGAAACATACATGATGGCAGGTCCATCGAGACCCGCCGCGCGTAGCGGACCCAAAGAGCGAAAGGATTATGGAAGCAACCTAACAAATATTTCGCGCATATAACTGAAAATAAAATCAAAACATGCAATTCATGCATTGACAACAGAGTAAGCCTCGCCTCCGTGGACGAGTGCTTACGCACCAAACATAGATACATGCAGAGTTCACGTAACCTAAGGTGTCTAGCAAGCGCCAAGCGCTCGTAATATGCAATGTAATGTAATATATATACAAACATATACAATCATCACAACAATAAAACAGAAAGTATGCACATGCAACTACAGAGCCGACCCGATGCCTAAACGTCAAAAAACCTCGCGCGGGATTCACACCAAGTAGACAAAAACCCACCCCGCCAGGGACTGCTGCTGCTCAAACCAACCACGGCAGAAGCCTCACGGAAACCTACTCCGCTGGTTGCTTTACCAAGTCTACCAAACCCAAAAATGTAACCCAAAAAGGGTGAGTCCTAAAAGGACCCCGTAAGGGATTTGGGGTAAGATAAGCATATGTAACCCCGCAAAACAGAAAAGATAGCAATATATATAATATATGCAATGGAATACGTAATATCGTGCATGTAATAAAACAGATCAGAATCCCAAGGATGTGCGATACTAAATCGCCATAAACCCTTATAACAAATCGGCAACGACCTCCTCTAAGGGAGTCAAGCCAAGCTATTACGAAGCATGGTGCACCACTGGGTAGCGAACCCACAACTGTCGTAGGTTAATGTTAAAGTATGCCAGTATGCCATAAGGCATACTCCTACAAATCACGTAACGTACCTTAAAGCGTAAATTTCCAAATACCTGCAAAATGTATGCTACAATACATACACCTACAGACTACATGTAATATGCTCTAGGCATATAATATCAAATACTGCAGTAATGTAAAATGAAACTAAACATACACCTATCTTACCAAAAATAGCAGTAACCAAACCCTTACCTCAAAATCCAGAGTATTAGACCGATTCTGACGACTTCCACACCACGACCCGAAACTCAAAACTCTCTCTTTTCTAACTTCCGAACCTCGAATCTGCCAATTCAAGTTGAATTAGCAACCTTACCAACCACACTACCAAACTACACCCCGACCCCAAAACCGAAAATCCGCAATTTCCGTAAAATTCCAGATTTCCACGTAAACGCCGTAATTCGTAACCAACCTAGGCAATGCAATATTACACATTGAAAAACATCACACAATAAGCATAACTGATCAAATCCAACCTTAAAACATTCATTACCCGCCATTTTCCGATAATCCCGCTTAATTGTAACTTTTTCATCTCTTAACCGAATTCAACATTTCAAACTTCCATCCACTCCTAAATTCAAGCCCAACACCATATTAACATCCAATTTAACCAAAATGAACCCCCAACATCGAAAAAGAATCATTCCAAGATTTCGGTTCCTAACCAACTTTTTATCCAACTTCCAATTCAATCCATTCAAGCTACCAAACAACCATTCCAACCACCAATTTCACTTCTAAACCAAGCATGCTATCCAATTGCATCCAAACAACAAAATCCATCATGAACATACACCTAAACAAATCGGCCAAAAGGGGGTTTTCACCTCAACTTGTTTTCCATCAAATTGAATCCATACATAAGCTTAGAATCATGCTAGGACTAACATACTTGAAGCATGAAACAAGATAACAAACACACACCATTTTGGAAAATCTTCAAGAAAATCGGCCAACACAAATTCTTCATCCAAGATGTGTTTTCCAAAATCCAACACTTGATTAACACTCTCCTACAACCCAAGAACAACATACTAAAACATGGGAGGAAGAGAATCATCCTAGCTTATAGCTAAGAACAAACCCAACATTTGCCAAAACTCCTCTTTTCACCACTAATCTTCAAAACTAACAAGAAAAGAGGAGAAGGGATGATGCTTACCACAAGTAGCAACCAATTCCTCTTTGATTTCTACCAAAAAGAAGGAGTTCAAGCTTGGAGGTGAGCAACTATGGAGGCGTCGGCAGCAGCAAGCATGAGGAAGAAGAAGAAGAAAAGAAGTGAAAATGAGATAAGTCTCATTTTTTTAGAAATATTAAGCCTTTTATATTTTCCCAACTTTAACCCATACTTCTCTACCTTAAATAAAATTTGGCCAAGTGTCCCAAAAAGCCTCCCCACTTGCTGCCGAAAATATCAGCTGCTGTGCCCATGCTGATTTTTATTTAATTTGCATCCAATTGCAAATTAACTCCCAATTTTTCCGAAAGTTCCAATTCTTTTTGCCCAAAAATAATTACCGAATTCCAAAATTAACGAAACTTGGACACAACCTTCAGAATATTATAACATTCACAGAACATTTTTCAGAGATTCATTTACCTTTCCGGAGTGTCCTACCGAGCTCGCTGAACCCGAACCAAAACCCGACGCGCGAGCGTGTCAACTCGAACCGAAATTCCGCTACTCCAAAATTCTATAAAAATACCCATAAATTCCATCTTAAATTATAACACAACTTACCCCAAAGCCGTCAGAAAATTTCCATCCCGAGCCCCGGGATTCCCGCCCCGAGCCCCGGAGTCGCCCGAACCGAACGTCCCGCCCCAAATATTAAACTCCACAAACACCTCCGGGACATTCTCACGACTCCAAAACTGTAAACGGCTTCCCAAACTGAGGTCTCGAGAGCGCTACCGAGCCCGCTGTACGCCCGAGGCGACCCGACAACCCCGGCGCCCGAAAAATATTTTCGGCGGAAACGTCCGGGGGACCCACACGACCTCAAATACGGAAGGGTTCGCCAAAATAATACTCGGATAGGGCTCGGGAGCCGCCTGAACACCGAAAAACGTGACCCGCAGGCCAAAACCGGAGCCCCGGTCACCTTGGCCGCAACCCGCGGGGTGACGGGGTGACCGTACGCACCACCATGGACGACCTTATACTTTGTTACCCTCACCCCAACTCAAGCTTTTCAAGACCAACTTCACTTGGCGAGCAAGGCCGAAAAGAAAAAGAGGGAGGAGGAGGGAGAGAAGAGAGAAAATAGTAAGAAGGTTCAAGAAACCTCGAGTGAAAAGAAAGAGTGTGCATTAATGGGAAACACTGAGAGCAGACCAGAAAGAAAACAAGAGTGCAACATCCATCGGCCAAAGCTAAGCATCTCAAGAAGGCCCTCTTAGAAAACAAAACATGTTTCCTCATGATTCCCACGCATTGCATGCTAACTCTTGAGAACATAGTCTCTCTTCCTTCGTATGTGCAGGAAGTACTAAGGGAGTTCCAGGAGATCTTTGATGAGCCGCGAAGCCTTCCTCCTATAGAGGCATAGAGCATCGATAGACCTACTTCCGGGCGCCATTACCGAATAAGGCAGCATACCGAACAAATCCCCAAGATTCCAAGGAGATCCAAACTCAAGTACGGGAATTGCTGGACAAGGGTTTCATCCGCAAAGCTTTGTCACCGCTCGGTACCAGTCATACTGCACTCCAAGAGCGACGGCACATGGCGCATGTGCATGGACTGCACCCATCAACAACATCACTGTAAAGTATCGCCACCCTATACCTAGACTTGATGACATGCTAGATGAATTAAGTGGTGCATGTGTGTTTTCGAAAATTGATCTTCGAAGTGGATACCACCAAATTAGAATGAAGAAGGGCGATGAATGGAAGACTGCTTTCAAAACTAAAATCGGTTTATATGAATGGAATGTCATGCCCTTTGGATTATCTAATGCACCAAGTACTTTTATGCGTCTCATGAATCATGTCTTACGGGAGCTGATTGGAAAATTTGTGGTAGTGTACTTTGATGATATACTTGTCTACTCTAGAAGTCATGATGAGCATGCTAAGCATTTAAGGTAAGTCCTTGACACACTTAGATTGGAGAAACTGTATGCTAAATTTGAAAAGTGTGTCTTCGCCTCCAATGAGGTTAATTTTCTTGGATATGTGGTTGGTATGAATGGTGTCAGGGTAGACGAGGGCAAGGTTAGTGCCATTCGGGAATGGCCAACCCCAAGTCCTTAACCAAGTGAGATCCTTTCTAGGACTCGCCGCTTTTATCGGAGGTTTGTTAAGGACTTTTCTTCTATTGCCGCCCTCTACATGAGTTGGCAAAGAAGAACGTAACCTTTCACCGGGAAGAGACCAGAAGAATCTTTTAACAAGCTAAAAACCCGCTTGACCAATGCCCCTTTGTTAGCCTTACCAAATTTTGACAAAGTTTTGAGGTAGAATGCGATGCCGTGGAATAGGCATTGGTGCTGTTTTGCAACAAGAAGGCCGCCCATCGCCTTCTTTCGTGAAAAGTTAGGAGGAGCAACCTTGAATTACTCCACCTACGATAAAGAGCTATACACTCTTGTGCGATCCCTGCAAACTTGGAGTCACTATTTACCGCCTAGGGAATTTGTTATCCACACCGATCATCTGTCTTTGAAGTATCTTCAAGGACAAGGGAACCTGAACAAGAGGCATGTTAAATGAGTAGAATTTATTGAGTCTTTCTCCTACGTGATTAAATACAAAAAAGGTAAAGAAAATGTTTTTGCGGATGCACTTTCTAGGAGATATGATTGACTCACATCTCTTGATGCTCGAATCATTGGCTTTGAATGCTTGAAAGGTATGTATGAGAATGATGTGGACTTTGGCCAAATTTACACTCTGTGTTAAAGAGAGCCAAAACGGCTACTACTTGTTTGATGGCTTTTGTTTAAGTACAGCAGGTTATGCATTCCAAGGAGTTCCATACGAAAAGTCATCATCCAAGAAGCGCACGGCGGGGGCCTTATGGGACACTTCGGAGTCCAGAAGACACTTGAGACCGTGAAAGAAAATTTCATCTGGCCCGGCATGAAGAAGGATGTCACTAAGGCATGCGCCGATGTGTCACCCGCCACCGCGCCAAATCCACACTTCAACCAAAAGGGAAGTACACCCTCTCCCTACACCTTCACTTCCTTGGGTAGATATCAGCATGGATTTCATAAGTGGTTTGCCTAGGACGTCACATGGGCATGATGCTATATTCGTGGTAGTAGATAGGTTTTCAAAATGGCACATTTCATTCCTTGCCATAAGACTGAAGACGCATCGCATGTAGCAGATTTGTTCTTTAATGGCATTCTGAAGTATCATGGTCTTCCCGATCCATTGTGAGTGATAGAGACTCAAGGTTCCTAAGTCACTGGAGAACCACGTGGTCGCGGTTTGGCACAAACTTGATGTACTCTACATCAAGCCACCCCCAAACCGATGGGCGCGGTAGTGACGAATGTAACCTTGACCACTATCTTGCGAACCCTTCTCGAGAAAGAATTTAAGGGACTGGGAGAAGTGTCTCGCCTCATGTAGAGTTTGCCTATAATAGGGCCTATCATTCATCTACATCTCATAGTCCCTTCAAGTTGTGCATGGGTTCAATCCTTTAGCTCCTTTGGACTTAATTGCATTAAAACATGTTGATCAAATGGATGTAGATGGTAATAATACGGCAAAACAGATGACCGAATTACATGCTAAGGTTCACCAACATCTTGAGAAAATCAATGAATCTTATGCGAAGAGGGTCAATAAGGATAGAAAGTTTAGAAGTTTTCAGGTTGGGATCGGGTATGGTTGCACCTAAGGAAGGATCGGTTTCCCCAAGCTAGAAAAAATAAACTTGCGCCAAGAGGCGATGGGCCTTTCCAAATCACTCAGAAAATTGGTGATAACGCTTATGTACTGAATTTACCCGGTGATGGAACTTATGACGTACATGCTACATTTAATGTGTGTGATTTCGCTCCTTTTGAAGGTCTTGAAGAATATGAGAATCCGTGGACGGATTCTTTTGAAGAAGGAGAGTATGATGAGGACATCCCTGCAAGACGGTCGCCGACCCAAAGCGAAGCCCTATCCCCCGGGCGCGAAGCCCCAGATCCTCTCCAGAATATAGGAGGTCCAATGACGAGGTCACGCCTCAAACGAGTTCAAGCTGACCTTAACGCGTACGTGAAACTGATGGCGCAAGCGTAAGAATAAGCGGAGACACAAGGAAGGACCTTGCAGCTTCGCCGACTCGGCAACCCACAATAAGGAGAGTTCGCGAACCCCATTGGTGTCTTAAATGTGAGTCGGGTCAAGAAAGGTAAAGACAATACCCCCTCGCAAAACTCCCAGAAGCAAGCGAGGCCCCAAGACGAGACCATTTGCGCGAGGACATGCGGCGAAGGCCCTTCATCAGAATTCCAGAGTAAGGCACCACCCCAAAGGGAGACCTTTCTCGCAAGGGCTTATGGCGGAACCCCAACGCAAGACTCTCAGGCAAGCGAAGCCCTAGGTATTCGCCAATATGAAGAAGACTTCCCTCCCATTTCCTGCCAACTGTAATTTCTGGACAAATGGAAGTGACAGGAGCAGTTAGCCTACAATGTCACCCATCATCTGCTCCCTCTCACGTCGCCCACCATAAATCAAGGGAGACGGTTCCCTAAGTCAAAGTCAAGTTCTTTCTTCCCCCTTTCAACCTATATAAGGAAGGCTTGTAACCGAATGAACGCAGAATATATTTAGAAATCAAAACTCTTGAAGAGATTGGTTTTTGTGTTCTCATATCTTGCACTCCCACATTCCTTCGTGATCCATGCAAGAGGATCCAACTATAATATCTAGTATTGCTTCATCTTGTAATCAAGAGGTGCTAGATCCCATTTCCTTTCCCATGCGTTTTCAAGGGCATTGCCTCACCTCGTAGTGAGGAGGTTCCCTTGGCCGACTTTGTTCTTCCTTCGTATTCTTCCTCTGTTCCGTTTCCATTCTGGCCGGAAACCGCCTCCCTCAAGCTAGATCGGCGCCGGTTGATCGCGGTGTAACGGCCGTGATCATATCACTACCTGTCCTCCTCATGGAGATCAGGATCTCCCCCGCTGACATCTTACCCTTGGGAGGAAGCACCTTTCCTCTGGTGAGGATCAACGCCGCGACCACATGCCCAGGCAAGTCTTCACCTTGGGCTGGAGAAGGGCTCGCAAAGAGCCCAGACACGAAGGCTTCAGCAGCAGCCTCCTCAGCAGAGATAGGTTGCACCACTAAGATAGGCACAGCCTCTATGGGAACAGCATTGTCTGCCTGCGTTCCCTCTGAGCCCTCTGCAGAAGGCATGGCCTCTTCAACAGTGGAAGGAACTTCCACCTCCACTCTTCTGGCCTCCTCAGCCACAGGCTCCTCGGCCTCCTCCACGACAATGGGGACTTCCTACCCAGCAGGCTCCTCAGCCTCTTCAGTTGGAGGGACTACAGGAGACCCCTCTGCTTCAGAAGGCCCCTTGGCCTCTTCAATCGGCCTCGCAGTCTCTTCAGTAGAAGGGACCGCCGCAGATGCCCCTGCCCCTACAGGCTCCCTGGCCTCTTCAGCAGCAGCAGAGGAACTCCCCTCAACATTCTGCGCTGCACCATCAGCCACTCTCGTCTTCTTTGGTGGCTGGGTAGAGACCGAGGGCTTGGTGCCAGCCCTCTTCTTTGGCTGCTTAGGGACAATACGTCCCTAACGCCTTAACAGCCCCAGCCGGGCATCACCTCCAACCGCACATGCCCAATGCACTGCCGAGCAAAGGCGCATGGACGCTCTCTTGCCCTGCCCTTCGCCGGACTCCATGGAGGCATCTGCAAGCATAAGAAGAACCTCAGACCAGGTTTTACTAAAACCTCTTACACTTATACAATACACTTATAAATGTGTGAACATACCTTTGGGACCTGCCAAAGGCGGCATAAAAGGAGTCTATCATCGTCCCACGATGGACAGGGGCCCATCCTCGTATGGAGGGGGAACCTCGGGGTCCAAAGACGAAGCCCGTGCTAATCCCAGCCCACCTCGAGTGGTCTCATCTAATCGGGCGGCGAAAAGGGGAAGAACTGCCGCAAGCGCTCCTTGAGAAGACGTCGCCCAGCCAGTCCAAAGAGTTGGACATATGCCTCGCCACCGCACTCCTTCGCGGTCGCCAGGCCTCCGCGCAATACTTTGCACGGATGGTTGCGCCCTCACCACGGGAAGTCCCATGAGTTTTCACGAGGCACGAAGAAGAAGGACCCATGCCAGCTTGTGGTAGGATCTGGGTGCGGCGGTGAAGGAGATGGAGTTGTTACTCTAACATTTATGGGAGTGACGAGAAAACGCACTCCCACTTCTCGGCTCCAACCGGTAGAACCGGTGGAAAACATCGGCGAAGGGCTTCACGCCAGCCAGTGTGACAGCAACGATGAAGCCTGCTATGGTCAAGAAGGTGTTGGGCGCCACTGCGTGGTGGCAGCCCCACCCAGCGCCGCATGATCTTGCACCAACTGAGGAAGGGGAAACCGTAGCCCCGCCGCCAGCTGTGTCGTGTACAGGCACAGCACCCGGTTCTCCACGTTCTCCTCGGTGGCGGGCCAACCCATCGCCTGGCAGACACCCGACGAGACGAGAACACCGGCACTCTCTTCACAGTCCTGATGGATTTTCTCAAACTTCACCGTGGTCCTCTCCACGGGGGCGAGCACTGGACGAATAGCCTCTTTGGATTCCATCTCTGCAAAAAGAAATCGAGCAACAAGCATTTTAAGTCGAAACGACTCAGCAGAGGCATTTCATCAAGCGCTCGGCGCTCTAAAACTTGAAGCACTCATCAGATCGGAAAACGAGATCTTACCCGATTCGCTGCAATGAAACGGAAGAAACAGTCGGCAAACGAACGAATGAACGGCAAAATCTCGGGCGGAAAGTAGAAAACCACCGCAAGAAGCTCTCAAACTACCGATAAACGGTTCAAGAACGCAAGAATGCGAAATACGCTGCTCAGTGCGAAAGCAAGGAAATGCGAGAATGAAGATGAAAAGCTTCAAACTTCTCGAATACGCTTTTATAAGCCCGCCAAAATGAAAAACGCTTTTAAGCGTAATTGGCTCCTGAGGTGCCACGTGCCAACATCTAGCGGTTAGTAAACCCTCACCTTCCGTGTGGAAATGAAGAAACGCTTTTCAAAAGCGTAATCGACTCGAGGCGCCACGTGCCGCGCCCGTAACGGTTAGTAAACCTCCCATCTCCCATTATCTCTCCCGCTTTAAATGCTGAGGGGACCCTTCACTGCCGATTGCACTCCAAACGACCCGCTAGCAGCATAGCGCCTTCGCCAGCTCCAAGGCTTGGGATTTTAACAGAGTACGGGACCCTACCCATACTCTGCCTTCAGGGGGAGGCATCTTGGTACACTACCCAAGCGAATGTTCGCTCAAAAACTCACAAGGATCATAAAAGGTCTTCATTTGTGGCTGCTATATCAGTCCTCAGCAAAGTACTTTCAAAAAACGGAGTACAGGACCCTGCCCGTACTCCGCTCATGAGAGGAGGCATCTTGGTACACTACCCAAGCAAACACGCCCTCGCGTCGCATCAGAATCATACAAGGCCTTTGAAAAGGTCTCACCCTTGTGGTCTCCAGTATCGCCTTCGCAAGGTCTCAACCGTGTGGTCTCCAGTGCCGTCTTCGTGGGGTCTTGCCCTCGAGGGCCTCAAGTCTCGCCTGGGCGATGTCTCACACTCACCTTGGCGTCTCTTAGGCCTTCGCGGGCCACCCCCACGGTCTCAGGACTCACCCTTGCGATCTCACTCGCCTTCGCGGGTCTTACTCCCGCAGTCTCAGCTCGCCTTCGCGAGGACTCTCTTGCCTATACTGGCCTCGCCCAGATAAGGCCCTTATACTCAGGTTCGTGCGACCCTCACTCCTTACTTGGCTGTATTCTATCTGAGCCTTCGCCCCATGCAGGCCTTCGCCTGCCACTTGCTCCACCTGGAAATAGACCACTTGGTCATCTGACATCAATCAGCCAATGAGGAGGCCAACACGAGCCTGAGTGATCTTCACCAGATTTGTACGCCAAACATTCCCTTGCAGGTGAATCTTCTGAGGCGGTTTGCTGAGATCTTCATCATCACAGCTGCCCTATCTCCAATCCTCCGACACGAGACTTATCTCCTTACATCCGATGACTTGTCGACTGCCTCACACTGTCCCAAGGCTTCAACCTGGGAGGCTCTTCTCCGGCATCTCCTTATAAATAGGGTGATGTCCACCTTAAACTGGGTAAGCTACTACACGCCCCCACTCCTCTCTTGCTACTTCTGAGTATTCTTCTTATCTTTTACAGATTACTCTGAACAGCAAGCTTGGAGTCTCAAGAACACCATCTTCATCAATCACTCAACTGGGATTCCGTTCCTACTCCGGGAACGAGAATATCACCAACTTTTTCCAACAACTTAAAATATGTTAAATATCACATGTGTTTATCCAATTTTTTCCTTACTTGGTGACCATTTTGCCCTCCCAACATGTTATCCAAAATATAAAACACATGTAAATAACTCCAAAATAACTTCCAAACACTGAATTCCATAAATTAATCACAACCCATTTGTGATCTGATAATTACAGAATTTAAGCTTACGGCCGAAATTTACAGAAAAATTACAGAACCTCGGGGTGGGTGTAACAACCTCCCCCTAGGACTCTTGGTCCTCCATGAGTGGTCTCAAAAACCCGTACTCATCTGGATACTTACTCATCAAATCCTGTTCCGTCTCCCAAGTCGCCTCCCGATCAGAATGATGTGACCACTGAACCTTAATCATCGGAATCGACTTGTTGCAGAGCCTCCGAATATCTCTGGCCAGAAAAGCTATCGGTACCTCTCGATAGGATAGGTTCGGCTCTAGCTCAATCTCCTCCACCGGAATGGTCTGACTGGCGTCCAAGATGCATTTCTTGAGCATGCTGACGTGGAAAACATTATGCACAGCTAACATGCTTGAAGGCAAGGCCAATCTGTATGCAACCCTGCCTATACGCTCTAGAATCTCGTAAGGACAAATATATCTCGGGGCTAACTTGGCCCGTCTGTCGAATCGAATTGTCTTACGAGTCGGTGCAACCTTCAACCAAACTCTGTCTCCAACCTCAAACTCCAGATCTCGTTGTATCTTGTTGACGTATGAGGTGGTCCTGTCGTTTGCGGCCTTCATCCGCATATGAATCAGATGGATCTTCTCCGTCATCTCATATAAAAGCTCGGGACCCATAGTCATCCTATCTGTGGCATCTGTCCAACAATGCGATGTCATGCATCTCCGACCATACAACACCCCAAATGGTGCCATGTCGATAGTAGTCTGATAGCTATTGTTGTAGGAGAACTCTACTAACGGCAAGTGCTGATACCAATGTCCCCCGAAGTCCAAAATACAACTACTAAGCATATCCTCGACAATCTGAATAACTCTCTCTGACTGCCCGTCTGTCTGAGGATGGTATACCATGCCCAGGTGAAGTCGCATGCCTAGAGCTTTGTGAAAGGCACTCCAGAACCTCGCGGTAAATCGTGGGTCCCTGTCGTGTACAATAGAGTCCAGTACTCCATGTAATCGCACGATCTCCCGAATATACAACTGGGCAAGCTTCTCCAGCGAGTCCTTCACTCGCATCGGTAGAAAGTGTCTGCACTTGTCAGTCGGTCGACTATAGCCCAGATAGCATCATGATGTGCTCTGGTCAGAGGTAAACCAGTCAGGAAATCCATCAAAATATTACCCCACTTCCTGACAGGAATAGGTAGAGTCTGCAGTGTACCAGCTGGCTTCTGATGCTCTACCTTGACACGCTGACAAGTCGCACATCTCGCCACGTAGGCAGCTATATGTCTCCGCATCACTGGCCACCAGAAGTGAGATCGAAGGTCATCATACATTTTCTCACCTCCGGGGTGGATGCTCAAACTACTGGAGTGCGTCTCTCCCAGAAGTCGGTCTCGAATCGACGATTCGTCTGGTACATAGAGGCGACTCCTGAAGTACAAGAATACCCGTGTACTTCCTTCTCAAAGCATCTGCTACTGCCCCTTACCGGTGGTGTACTCGATGGTACAGTCGTAATCCTTCATGTACTCGAGCTGTCGCGCACGCTATCTTAATCTCGGTCATTAGACCGTATAATCCTCTCATTTAATCTTAATGAGACACGTGCCAGGATCGCTCGCTCAAAATTTGTATTCAAGCGTCGGTTGCAAGTGGGTACAATACTTGTAATACATTAAAACATTCGTGCTCTCTAGTATTTAACTTAGCAATGCAATGTATGTATAATTGGCATAAGGAAACTATTAAGTTTTCTTCTTAAACATTTAAAACTTGGCATGCCATATAAAATTTCTTAACATTTCCTTAGCCAAGAAAGCCACATTTATTTATTTACCTCCAAGTACTGCCTATATGCCCGACCCAGCTTTGGCACATCCAAAAGCAACCATAACTAGTTGACAATTCGCATAGCTTAGAATATTTACATATTCAACTGAAACTGTATCTGCTAGAGGCAACTACACTATATACATAGGGCCATGTTCCAAAACTTCTCAAACAACCAACCTACAGATGGAGTTGAGATGATCCTAGTACCTTTGTGCCGACACTACCCGCTACCTTTAATCTCGAGAAGGTCCCTTACCCTTTATATCTGCACAAAAAAATGGACTAAAGGGGTGAGTATTCGAAAATACTCAGTAAGAGGTTAAACCTGCAAAATGGATCTCACCACAATATATAGCAATAATATCAAGCATGAATATGATGAGAATGATAATGATGCAATTGCAAATGCATATGCAAAGTTTTTATGCACGTAGGACTTTTCTCAGCATTGATATTTTATCACATGCTGTCTTGTGTACTAAGCTTCTCATACACGTCGGCCCTTAATAGTGACCGCTATCCCGGTAATTAATCATATGCTAACTCGTGTACTGAGCTACTCATACACGTCGGCCCTTAATTGGGACCGTTATATCGGTATCATTCAATGATTGTCCTACTATCATCAATGGTTACTTTCCTTGTCTCAACAACCATTGGTTGTTGCTCCTTGCTTTAGCAAGTCTTATCTCACCTTTTACTCTTAATTTTTGTGCAAGAGTTGTTAAACTACTTTGGTTGACCTCAGCTCATTAGGGCTGCCATGGTTATATAAACATTCTCAAGTAAGTTATCTCATACAAGGCCCGATTTGGTTCCACTCGAGTTTAAGTTTACTTCTAATTAGATCTTCTTTCCTAGCTTCCCAGAGATCGCTAGAGATCGCTGGGAGGCAATTTTGTGGGTTCAGCGCGCATCAGCTCCTTCTCAGCGATCGCTGGAGATCTCTAGCAATCGCTGGCTCCAAGATTTTCCCCCTCACAACTTCGGCATGATTTGGAGTTCCAACTTTGAGTAACCATAACTCACTCAATTCAACTCCAAATCATGAACCGTAAAATTCCATTTGTTCCTCAGCTTCTCTAGAACATCTCAGACTGAAAGTTAGGATTTTTTAGCAAGCCAAATGACCCAGATCACCCCTACAACCTGTCATACACAGATTGTGTTCATTTGGTGCATACTTCCACCAAACTTTCATTTTTCTTAACCAAAGCTTAACAACTCATTTCTATCTCATCCTCAACATCTCAATACACACATAAGACATTGAGAAATTGAGTACATCAAGTTAGAAACCCCTTACCTTGGTGCAAAACCTTGCAAAAGCACAACTATAGCTCAACAGTCCTAGCTTGTGTGCAACCTTACTTCCTCGTGCGTAAATGATCATCAAGGCACATAATTAAGCAATCTAGCATGAAGATTAAACAATCATTTAACCTTGGAAAACTTACAAATTTGGATTTACACCCTAGCAAAAACCTAAAAGTTCACCCAAACACATATAAGCTAACCCATGCTCTCTTATGGCCCTATGATGTTCCATAATATCATTTAGCACCAAAAATACACTCAAATAGCCATAAATTCAAAGAAACTCAGTTAGGGCAGTAGGTTCATCCTCTCTAAACTCAATCACAAAAAGAAGAACTAATTACCTCAATCAAAGGTGAGATTAAGCTTCACCATAGTTGATTGCTCATAAACCACCATTTTCCTTGAAAACATTGGAGAGATTTGGCTTGGGTAGGGTTTTGGCTATGCGTTTTTCATAGAAGAGGGTTGCTGGAAATGAAATTGCTCTACTTCCTCAGCAGAACACGTAGAGGAGAAGAGGAAGATAAGCTCATTTGGTTGTGTGTGGTTCCCACAAGAGAAGTTGGGCTACTTAGCCCAACACTCTTATATAAGCCCTATTTATATCTAGTCCTAACCCATCCAAAATAAGCCAATAACCCATACCCAATCTCCTCTTTTAATGCTCAACTTTGAGCAATAATGCTAAGCCAATAAGGACCTTAAACTTCTCAATGTTACAACTAGATCACTAAGCACTAACATTGCTCGTTCTCCCAAACTATACATAGTTTGGTTCTAAAACTTGTCATGTTATTTTATAACATGATTGAGACCTCCCAAATTGAAATTTGGTACTTCCTAATTGTATTTTGTTCAAATGACCAAAATACCCTTGATGTCATTCTTAAACTGATTTTGTCCAAAATAACCTTTATTTGCACACAAGTCTAGTTTACTATCAAATGACATACAGTATGCATTTAAACATAATAATTAAATTATGAATACTAACCTCAACCATTTACCGCTAATTCATCTGAGGGTCTTTACATTCTCCCCCCTAAAGAAATTTGGTCCTCCAAATTCCTTCGTAGTTCTTCAAATTCTCTAGGGTATTGGTTGATCATATCTTGCTCTATCTCCCAAGTGGCCTCATCTTCACTATGGTTAGACCATAGAATCTTTACCATAGGAATCCACTTGGTTCTTAGCTTTCTTACCTGTCGGTCTAGTATTCTAACTGGTACTTCCTCATAAGAGAGATCCTCTCTTATGGTCACGGATTCAGGATTTATTACCTGTCCTAGATACATGAGACACTTTCTCAACGAGCTTACATGAAAAACATCATGTACTTGTGATAAACTCGGTGGTAATGCCAACCGATAGGCCACTCTTCCTATTTTCTCCAAGATTTCAAAAGGGCCTATATACCTCGGAGCTAACTTACCCCGTTGACCAAATCTGGTCACCCCTTACATAGGTGAAATCTTTAAAAGCACTTTATCTCCTACTTCAAAATTCAAATCTCGTCTCCGCCTATTGGCGTATTGCTCCTGCCGATCATTGGCAATCTTGATTCTCTTTTGAATCAATTTAATCTTGGCTGTGGTATCCATTATAATTTCAGGTCCAATATGAATCTGGTCCTCTGAATTCGCCCAACAGTGAGGAGTCATACATCTCCTTCCATACAATGCTTCATATGGAGCCATCTGAATCACCGCTTGAAAACTATTATTATAAGCGAATTCAACCAAAGGTAAATGTTCATCCCAATTACCTTTGAAATCCACAGCACACATCCTGAGCATTTCCTCCAAGGTCTGAATTACTCTCTCAAACTGGCCATCTGTATGAGGATGGTACGCTGTACTCAAGCTTACATTGCTACCCATAGCTTTCTGGAAGGCTGTCCAGAATCTTGATACAAACCTTGGTTCTCGATCAGAAATAATCTGATCAGGTATGCCATGCAACCTTACCAGCTCCCTGATATACAGGTTTGCCAATCTCTCAAGTGTATCGGTGATCTTGATAGGGATGAAATGTGCAGATTTAGTCAACCTATCAACAACCACCCATACTGCATCATGTTGACTACGGGTTTTCGGTAGTCCTACCAAAAATCCATTGTGGTACACTACCCAAGCAAACGCGCCCTCGCGTCATATTATAATCGTACACGGCCTTTGAGGAAGCCTCATCCTTGTGGTCTCCGATAGCCTCCGTGAGGTCTCATCCTTGTGGTCTCGGCCTCACCTACGCGGGGTCCCGCCTCGCGGGCCTCAAGACTCGCATGGGCGACGTCTCATACTCACCCTTGCGTTTCTAAAGCTGCGCGGCCACCCTCGCGGTCTTAGGGCGAGCCTCGCGATCCCCTTCGCCTCCATGGGTCTTACTCCCGCCTCCCGCCTATACTGGCCCCGCCCGAATAAGGCCACGTACCTGTGTTCGTGCAACCCTCACCCCTTATTTGGCTATATTCTATTTGGGCCTTCGCCCCTATAGGCCTTCGCCCGCCGCTCGCTCCACTTGGAGATAGACCATCTGGTCCGTCTCGACATCAATCGGCCAATAAGGAGGGCAGCACGAGCTCGGGAGATCTTCACTGATTTATACGCGGACATTCTCTCGACAAGTGAATCACCTAAGGCGGTTTGCTGAGATCTTCATCATCACAACCGCCTTATCTCCAATCGATCGACACGACTTATCTCAACAGCCTCTCTAAAGGGCTTCAACCTGGGAGGCTCTTCTCCTGGCATCACTCTATAAATAGGGTGATGTCCACCCTAAATCGGGTAAGCTACTACACGCCCCCACTCCCCTCTTGCTACTTCTGAGTACTCTTCCTATCTTTTACAGATTACTCAACAGAAGCTTGGAGTCTCAAGAACATCATCTTCTCCACCACATCAACCGAGAGTCCGGGCCTTCTTTAGGAACGAGACTATCGATTTGGCGCCGTCTGTGGGAACGAAAGTTCTTACTATAAACCCATATTACAAACCACAAGCAATAAGTCATGCCAACCACCCGAGTGCCAACAGAATAGTCGTCAAGGGAGGAGGAATCCTCCGGGACAAATACGAACAATGATCCACCATCGAGCCATCCCGAACCACGTTCCCCACAACGGGAGAACTCTCTATTCACTCAACGGAGGAAAGCTCCTCCCACGTTAACCGTAACATGCCTCGAGCATAACACTCCACCTCCAAACACCCTCCAACGGGCCTGGATCCCGCCGTCCCGCAACGATCACTGAGGCGGTTGCTTTCAACTTACGTGAAACTCTCACCACCACTCTTCGGGGCGTTCTGGATAGCGTTGGAACGCTGCGGACTAATCAGCCTGAACGCCCAGCTACTCCTCCTCAGCAAGTAAGTAACCCTGATCCTTCTTCGTCATTACTTATCGCGCTTACTAGACGATTAGATGAAGTGGAAAAAAGAGATGAAAGGGCCAGTGTCCATAATATCTCCAGGATGGGTCTGGAACACCTCTGACTCCAACCTTTTACTCGGAGGGTTTTAGAAACCCCTCTTCCGACTGGGCCGTCACCCTAAGCCGGATGCTTATGATGGCCTGTCGGACACTCGATATTCATCTCTAGCGTTACGCCTCCGCAATGGCAATAGCAAGGGCGGACGACAACACGCTCTGTAGAGCTTTCAGCTCCACACTAACTGGGCCGCTGCCAACTGGTACACCACTCTCCGGGACAAACGGTTTGATTCCTTCGAGGAGCTATCCCGCAACTTCTCCAACCATTTTGTGGTATCCAAACCACCTCCTAAAACGGCGGGACACCTTCTTAAGATACGGCATAAAAAGGATGAGCCCCTCAGAGAATATATTCAACGCTTCCAGGCCGAGTCTATCCAGGTCCCTAATCTGGGAGAAGAAGCTCGCCTGCTTGCAGCTATCCAAGGCCTCCGCTGGGAGTCCCTTTTCTTTGTGGATGTCCACACTAACCCGCCCACCAATATGGAACAATTCTTAAGTACAGCGTCGCGATTTATGAATACGGAAGAGGTCACTCGACCACTCGCCAGAGCCGTAACGGCAGACGCAAAGGGACAACCCACGCGACCGGACCCTAGGTCTCAAAGGCAGACTACCACGCCCCAAGAGGGATAGGGCATACATTTCTCTTCCCCGCCGAGGGAATCTCGTACCAACATACTCCATTCCTTGGAACAAAAGAGGGAGGTCCCCACTTGGCCTCGCCCCCTCTCCCAGGAAATTACAAGGCAAAGCAACAAGTTTTGCCGCTACCACCGTGACAAAGGTCACGACACTGAGGACTGTTTTGAGCTTAAGCGCATGATTGGAGAAATGCTGGCTCAAGGCAAGCTCAGGGAGTACTTGCTCCAAACTGAGGAGGGCCGTAGAAGAGATGGTGACCGTGAAGGGTGCCGGCCAGAGGACCGCCAGCGGGGGCGCTCCCAACAAAACCCAGGTCAGGAGAATCTGGTTCAGGTCCCCCCGGCAAGGGGACATATCGGCGTAATAACACAGTGTGAAGGCGCTTCGGCAAGACGCCGTCATATGAGGCAGATCTACCGAGATAGACCACTCCTCTACTCGGTTTTGCATCGCAGCGATGGCACCTCGTGGCAATACCGCACGCTGACCCCTTGGTTATCACCGCCCGTATTGCGGGATGGGACGTCGGCAGAATCTACATGGATACGGGGCAAATGCCAACGTGATCTACAAGCACACTGGTTGAGGCAAAGGTGCCTTTGTCACAAATTCAGCCCGCAAAGGGGGCCACCTTTGGAATAGGACGGGATGAAATCCCAACCTTGGGGTCGATCACCCTGCCCTACATGATGATGGGAACCACCAAGGAAAAAAAGCAGGTATGTCATTCGAGCTATGTGGACTTTATTGTCCTGGATCTCCCTACGCCATACAACGCCATCATCGGGCGACATACTCAAACCGAGTTCCATGTCCGCCGTGATGTGCGAACCCCGACTCTAGTTTTTCACACTGCGGCCGGGGATGCCTATATATTTGTCAACCGTAATGTGGCCGAGGCAATTATGTCTCTGCCCTCGCCGGCCCCCGCAGCCTTCCCGGCCATCCGAGCCTAAGAGGAAGGCACCCGCAGAGGAAGCTGGTCCTGTGGCGAAACTGCTCTGACTTGTCTGGAGCCTTTGAAGAAGTTAAGATCTCTCCCGGGAAGAAGTTTCGGGTGGGAAAGGACCTCGAGGAAAAGACCAGCAAGCGCTCATCCATCTCCTCCATGCCAACAAAGTGATGTCTTCGCATGGAGCCACGAGGACCTACCAGGAGTTGATCCTGCTGTTATTTCTCACAAGTTAAGTGTACTCCCGGCTTTAGCCCGGTTAGACAGAAAACAAGGGGCATGGCCCTTGACCGTAAGTGACTTTGTACGCATCAAGTGCGTAAATTGCTTAAGGCAAATATAATCAAGGAAGTTCACTACTCTGAATGGGTTGCGAATATTGTCCTCGCCGATAAAGAGGGCGGTCAGTGGCGACTTTGTGTGGACTACAAGGGGGTTAATAGGGCCTGCCCAAGGGACCCCTATCCTTTACCATCCATTGACCAACTGGTTGACTCAACCGTTCATCACTCGGTTTTTTCTTTTCTCGATGCTTACAGCGGGTACCACCAAGTCTTTATGGACCCAGAGGACGCGGTAAAAACCGCCTTTACTATCAAGCGAGGCCGTATATCATTATATCGAATGCCGCTCGCTTAAAGAATGCGGGGCTACCTTCCAAAGGCTTGTAAATCAAGTCTTCGCAGCCGATTGGCCGAAATCTTGAAGCTTATGTGGATGACATTGTGGTCAAAAGCAAGGCCGTCTCAACCCATCTCACAGACTTGAAGGAAACATTCGACAACTTCCGCAAATACAATATGCGATTAAATCCAAAGAAGTGTATCTTCGGCGTGGGCGAAGGGAAGTTCTGGGATACCAAATCTCCAAAGGAGGAATCCATGCAAATCCCAAAAAGATTGAGGCAATCACTACCTTGCGCACCCCGGGGCTTAAGGAAGTCCAACAATGGCAGAAAGCTAGTGGCCTTGGGACGATTCGTCTCCAAACTAAGTGATCGCTGCAAACCTTTCTTCGATCAGATTCGCAAGAAAAAGCTTGCAAATGGACGGAGGAGTGTCAGGAGGCATATGCCTCCATCAAACGACACCTGCAAGAACTACCGGCACTCAAGTGCCCTAGGCCAGGTGATGACCTGGTCCTTTACCTCGCCACCTCAGAAAGAAGTGTCGCTTCTGTCCTTATTAAGGAAGAGGCCGCCAAGCAATGGCCGGTCTATTACACCAGCCATACTCTCCAAGATACGGAAACAAGGTATCCCCCCTCCAAAAGGCTATATTGTCCCTTGTATATGCAGCAAGGAAGCTCAAGCCCTATTTCCAAGGGCACACTATTATAGTCCGAACGGACTTGCCAATTCAGGACATCCTAAGGCGCCCCGAACATTCAGGGCGCCTCGCCAAGTGGTGTATCGAACTTGGCGGCTTTAACATCAATTATGAGCCCAGAAAGGCAATTAAGGGCCAGGCCCTCGCCGACTTTATTGCGGAATTCTCGAATGCCGATATACTCTCGGCCCCTGAGCAGGGCCCCGCACCTCGACCCACTCCTCCCGAATGGGACTTATTTGTGGATGGCTCATCCAAACTTGAATCCCCCGCGGGGGGTGTGTATCTACGTGGACCCCTAGGTATGGAAGTATTCCTTCGTGTCTCTTTTCAATTCCAAGTAACTAACAATGTTTCATAATATGAGGCCCTCGTCGCCGGGCTGAAACTCGCCACAAGGGCAGGCATTCGCCGCCTCCATGTCCACAGCGACTCGCAGCTGGTGATTCACCAGGTTCAAGGGTGCGCCGAGTGCAAGGACGCCACCCTGATCAAATACCTTAAGTTGGTAAACATCCTACGAACCGACTTTGAAGGAGTCATCTTCATACATGTTCCTCGTTACGAGAACACTACAGCAGACATGCTATCAAAGGGAAAGACTCCCTCCACCACACCTACTCGGCCGGTCCTTCCATCACGGAAGATATTGATATTGCCTCTCTAGCAATGCATGATCCGATCCTGAGACTGGAGAAACCCTATCATTGCTGCGCTAAAAGCCAGCACCACAGATCCCCGGGTTCGCAAGCAAGCCCTCCGCTTCGTCCTCATTGATGACCAATTATGGCATCGCGGGTTTGCGGCGCCTCTACAACGGTGCCTTAGCACCCTTGAGGGACACTCTCTCTTGGACACTCTCCACCAAGGCAATTGTGGCGCTCACATCGCTGCAGAGGCACTTGCCCCCAAAGCCCTTCGTCAAGGGTATTACTGGCCTACCTTGAAAAAGGACGCCGCTGCACTGGTCAAAACGTGCCACCAGTGCCAAATCAATTCTCGCATCCAGCGGCTACCATCCGCGGAATCTCCAAAGATCGACAAATCCGGTGTCTTTCGCCTGTGGGGCCTCGACCTCATTGGTCCAATGCCGAACGCTCAGTCCGCACCGCTTCGTGTTGTAGCAGCTTGATTATTTTTCTAAATGGGTCGAGGTAGAACCCTGGTCTCCATCACTTCCGCCAAGATTATCAAGTTTCTTTGGAAGAATCTTGTCTGCGTCGGCAGCCCTCGTGCTATTATTACAGACAATGGCACTCGGTTCGCGACCACAGTGTCCAACAATGGGCACGGGACAATAATGTCCGCATGCTTTTGCCCCGGTGGCGCACCCCGCCTAATGGGCAGGTTGAGGTCACCAACCGAACCCTCAAGGAAGGCCTCAAGAAGCGCTGGAAGGGGACAAGGGCAGCTGGGTAGATGAACTCCCAAGATACTTATGGTACTATCGCACCACAACACGAACCCCCACAGGAGAGACGCCTTTCTCTCTAGTATACGGCGCAGATGCGCTCCTGCCTATTGAGGTAGACCTCCCTACAATCCGTATGATCAACTTCACTGACAAAGCCAATGCTCAAGGGCTCCGTGCCAAACTCGACTTAATCGAAGAATTACGCGAAGGTGCTCGCCTTCGCTTGTCTGCCCTCAAACAGAGGCTCAGTCTTCACCATAATTCCCGGTAAAACCCAAGGCACCGCAACACGGAGGCATTGCCTTGGTTAAATCGACCCTCTCCGCTCGCGACCCCAAGCAGGGTGTCGTGCGCTCCAACTGGGACGGGCCTTATATTGTTCATAAACAAGTCCGCCCAGGAGTCTATGAACTACAAGACCATGATGGTCGTCTGCTCCCCCGCAACTTTCATGCGGATGACTTGCGCCCATATTACGTGTAAGTCCTTAGTCTTACAAATTCAATAAAATACATATGTATTTCTTCCTGTCTTACAGCTTACATGGCATTTCAAATGCCCTCTTCATCGCCCTCTGCACCCGGCCGGTCGATCAAGCTACTGCTGAGTTATGGCATCAGACCTTGTCAGGTCTCACTTCTCCACACAGGTGGTTGCGGGTCTCATTCCCCAACCGACCTTCAACTCGCCCCGCCCCAAGGGTAATCCCCTTGCGCTGCGGAAGGGTAACCCCCTTTTGGCTCCTTCAGGAAGGTCTATGTGTAAGTCGTCCTCGCACGCCACATCAGACCTTCCGCTCTGACTTCTCCACACAGGTGGTTGCGGGTCTCATTCCCCAACCGACCTTCAACTCGCCCGCCCCAAGGGTAATCCTTGCGCTGCGGAAGGGTAACCCCTTTTGGCTCCTTCACGAAGGTCTATGTGTAAGTCGTCCTCGCACGCCACAGCAGACCTTCCGCTCGGACTTCTCCACACAGGTGGTTGCGGGTCTCATTCCCCAACCGACCTTCAACTCGCCCCGCCCCAAGGGTAATCCCCTTGCGCTGCGGAAGGGTAAACCCCTTTTGGCTCCTTCAGGAAGGTCTATGTGTAAGTCGTCCTCGCACGCCACAGCAGACCTTCCGCTCGGACTTCTCCACACAGGTGGTTGCGGGTCTCATTCCCCAACCGACCTTCAACTCGCCCGCCCCAAGGGTAATCCCCTTGCGCTGCGGAAGGGTAACCCCTTTTGGCTCCTTCAGGAAGGTCTATGTGTAAGTCGTCCTCGCACGCCACAGACCTTCCGCTCGGACTTCTCCACACAGTGTGGTTGCGGGTCTCATTCCCAACCGACCTTCAACTCGCCCGCCCCAAGGGTAATCCCCTTGCGCTGCGGAAGGGTAACCCCTTTGGCTCCTTCAGAAGGTCTATGTGTAAGTCGTCCTCGCACGCCACAGCAGACCTTCCGCTCGGACTTCTCCACACAGTGGTTGCGGGTCTCATTCCCAACCGACCTTCAACTCGCCCGCGCCCCAAGGGTAATCCCCTTGCGCCGCGGAAGGGTAACCTTCTTTTTGGCTCCTTCAGGAGGTCTATGTGCAAGTCGTCCTCGAACGCCACAGCAGACCTTCCGCAAGGGCTCCCTGCACACGCAGTGGGTCTTACCCCGTAACCTCGATGGTTCTCCACTTGTCTCAACAAGCGTCCCTATCGCCTTCGCCAAACACGCGACTCCGTGCTCCGTAAACCGAACCTTTTTACTGCATGCTTATCGTATAAATGATGAGCAAACCACAGGGGTCTTCTACTTGGTACACCGTCCACTACCCAAGGGCTTACTCCTAAACAGCTTGTCCAAGAAAGGGGCCTGAACTTATCTCAAAAAGTGGTCTCCATCACAGCTTGGCTCAACAAGTAAACCCACAAGTCATTTGGAATGACTCATGTGGCTCCGCCGTTGCGGATCTTGAGTGCCTCGTCACTATAAACTTAAAACTGAGTCTCCAGCTCCTTGATAAGTAGTCCCTGTGGCTTCGCCTTCGCGGACCCCAGAAGGACATCTCTCCATGAGACTAGCCTATGGTTATTAAACTTAGCTAACGTACCCTACAGGGCTATCGCGAGATAAAGCGAATCTACAAAACAGTGAAGGTAAAAGGAAATTTTACTTCATCTATTGTTCCCAAAAAGTGTGTGAATGCAGGTCTTTATACAAAAATAGGGGGGGCATCCACATGTTGGAACCTCCACCCTAGTCCAAAAGGGCATACCAGGCATCGCCCATCTTCCTTCCCTGCTCCCCCATCAAGCGCCTCTACCGTTGGCTCATTGGTGTTGGCAGCATCCAGATCCCAAGATTTACAGCTGGAAACGCCTTCTCCACTTGGAAGCGGCATCGCAGCCAGCCCTCCTCGTAGGCTCGCGCCCGCTCGCCTGTGGCTTGATCTCGCCAAGCTTCTCCACTGGGCCGAGGCATCCGCTCGTGGATGGGCACCTTGATGGAGGAAGAGGACTCGTGATCCTCACATTCAAAGGAGGGAAGGCCCAGAGCCTTATACATCTCCCACACTGAGGACATTGCCTTCTCCAGGTCAGTGGCGACCTCCAGGCGTGCCTTCATGGCAACATAAACAGAAAGCCTGCACTCCTCCACCTTCTTCTCTCGCTAATTGAGCTCGGACAATAGCTTGGCGCCTCGCCTCCTCGCCGCGGCCTCTGCCTGCTCAACTCCGGGCCTTCGCCACTACAAGGGCGGCTTTGGTTTCGCCTCCAAAGAAAGGAGGGACTCCTTCAAGACAGCATTCTCAAGCCGCTTGGCTTCCAAAGATTGCTACTGCTGAAGGAAGCGTTGCCGCAACATCAAGTAAGCAGGCCTGCTCCCACCGGTACCGCATGCTGTGTGCCCGCTCTTGGTTGCCATAATCGCACCAACTCTCTAGTTGGGCCACACGCTTGGCATGCTCCTCTTTAAGCTCCTCCTCCCTCTTCTTTGAGGACTCAGCTCCTCCCGAGAGAAGCAATCTCGATATCCAAGGCGTCGTCCCGCTTATTGGCATACTTTAGGAAGTCATGCCATTGCTCAGCAGAAGAATGACATTTGACAGCCGACTACATCCCATGGCTATTAAAACAGAAGCAGAAAAAGGCTAATCTAAACTTATACATGAATACAAGAAGCTGTATTACCTGCAGACTCTGTTGAGCTGCCTCCTCATGAATTCAGCAGGGAGTCCAGGCTCCGCTCGGTCACCTCCTGTCATAGGGGTGCGCAGCCCCTCCAGTGTGGATTGGAGGTTTTGCTCCCCTCCCCGCAGCAGTGAACTGCTGTTCCTAAGAAGGAACACCGGATCCCATGCATCTTTCAGGAGCCTCCCTTGCTCCCTGTACACCCTGAGTCTGGTCTGGTGCCTCTGGACTCTCAGGAGGTCTGGCTCCTCAGACCACTTGGGGACCGACTTGGCAGCAACGCGCCTCCGCTCCAAATAGTGAGACCAGACTCCGGTTTTCTCAAGGACCTCGGTCCTGGTCCCCAAATCGGCAGGGATCTCTGTCAGGACCCCTTGGTCCACGAGAGCCTCACAGGGACCGGCCCTTGGCTCAAGGGCCCTCGCCTACAAAGAACAGGCATCAAGCAACTAGGAAGCAGTATGAACTCAAAAACAAAGAAAATACTGTCAAAGTCAAAAAGACTTACCAGCGGAAGGACGCCCCCATCCACCGACTTCCACTGGCTGCGGAAGGTTGGGCAATCTCCCAACCACTTGTCCTCGCAGAGGACCGTGTTACTGCACCCCCTTCCTCCGGGGCCTCACTATTAGAAGAGGAAGAAGTCTCCTCAACCACCGTGATCCTCTTCCCCTTTGTTGCGGGGCCTTCTCCCTGAAGGGGCCTCTTCAGTGATCCCCTCTCCGAAGGGATGGCTGCAGGATCTCCCCCTCGCATTAGTCGTCTCCGCCTCCTCCGTTGGAATGACTGGTACCTCCCGTTGGCCAGGACTCCCAATGGCCTTTGCAGCTTGGTTGCCCCTCCTTCTCATAGAGATCGGGATGTTGGCCGACATCTTACCCTTGGGAGGAGGCACTCTTCCTCCGGTGATGATCTGCCGCGACCACATGACCGGGCAAGTCTTCACCTTGAATCGTGAAGGGCTCGCGAAGAGCCCAGATACAAAGGCTTCAGCAGCCTCCTCGGAAGAAATAGGCTGCACCACCGAGATGGGCACAGCCTCTATGGGAACAGCGCTATCTGCTCGCGCTCCTCTCGGGCCCTCTGCAGAAGGCACGACCTCTTCAACAAGAAGAGGCGCTTCAAACTCCACTCTTGGCTTCTTCAGCCAGGGGCTCCCCACTGGGAACTTCTTCCCCAGCGGGCTCCCTGGCCTCTTCAGCTGAAATGACTGGAATAGGACCCTCTTCCCCAGCAGGCTCCCTGGCCTCTTCAGTTAAAATAACTGGAGTAGGCCCCTCTGCTCCAGCGGGATTCTCAGCCTCCCCAGCCGGCCCTTCAGCCAGGGTCCCCTCAGCACCGGCAGGGGCTCTCTCTTCTTCAGGCTGCGTGGCAGCCACTTTTCTCTTCTTCTTCTCCGGCTGAGAAGCCATCGAAGGCTTGATACCAGCCCTCTTTTGGGACAGTTTGGGGACAATGGGTCCCAACACCTTGACCGCCCGGCAGGGCGTCTTCCCAAGTGCACAGGCCAGGTGCACTCGTTGGGCGATGCGCATGGATGCTTTCTTACCACAGGCTTCGCTGACTCGCAACAAAGATCTGCAGACAAAGAGGGACTTCGCACCGTGTTCTACTGCACTCTTACAAATTTACAGTATATTTGTATGTATGCGCAGCGTACCTTTGGGTGCCGCTAGAGCAGCGAAGAAAGAGTCTATCATTGTCCCACGGTGGACGGGAGCCCATCCCTCGTATGGCGGAGGCACCCTAGGGTCCAGCACGAAACCCGTGCTAATCCCAGCCCACCTTAGGGTGGTCTCGTCCAGTTGGGCAGCTAAGAAGGGGAAGAACGCCTCGCACGCGCTCCTCGAAAGGACATCGTCTAACCACCCCAGTAGTTGAACGTATGCCTGCCACCGCACTCCCCCGTGAGTCAGCACAGGCCTCCGCGCAATGCTTTGCACGGATTGTCGCGTCCTCGCCACGGGAAAGTCCCATGAGCCTTCGCGGGGCAAGAAGAAAAAAGATCCATGCCAATTATGGTAGGATCGGGTGAGGCGGTAAAGAGATGGAGTGGTTACCTCCAACGTTTATGGGAGTGACGTGAAGAACGCGCCCCACTCCTCGAGTCCAACCGATAGAAACGGTTGAACACGTCGGCGAATGGCTTCACGCCGGCCATGTGGCAGGCGACAATAAAGCCCGCAATACTCAGGAAAGTATTGGGCGCCAACTGAGTTGGGGGCATTCCCCAATCAGCACAAAGATCTTGCACCAGTTGCGGAAAGGGATACCGTAATCCCGCCGCAAGCTGCGCCGTGAAAAGCCACAGCACCAGGTTCTCCTTGTTCTCCTCGGTAACGGGCCAACCCATCGCCCGACAAACACCCGCACGGGACGCATATACCGGCGTTTTCTCCACGGGCCAGAAGGCCTCCACCATATCCTGGTGAATTCTCTCAAACTTCACCGTGGTTTTGTCTAGAGGAGCAACCACTGGGCGAACGGCTTCCCTGGAATCCATCTCTACAAAAAGAAGAACCACAGGCATATAAATAAACACAGCCTTGCAAAGGCATTTCGTCAAACGCTCAGTGCGCTCAGAGAACTGGAGGCACTCAGTATGCAGGGAACGGAAACTTACCTGATTAGTTGAGAAGTAAGCAAGAACGGACGGAGCGGTTGGCAAATGAACAGTTGACCGGCGGAATCTCAAACGAAAAGGAGGAACCACCGCAAATCACCTCTCAACTGCCGATGAAATAGCCAAGAAACGCAAGAATACGAAAGGGTTACTCAGAACAGAGCGAACAAATGCAAGAGTGGAGAAGAAAGGCTTCAATCTTCTCAAGTACGCTTTTATAAGCCCGCCAAAATGAAAAAGCGCTTTTAAGCGTGAACGGCTCCTGAGGCGCCACGTGCCAGCATCCAGCGGTTATTAAACCTCTCCCCTGCCGTACAAAAAAGAAGAAACGCTTTTACAAAGCGTAATCGACCCCTACGGCGCCACGTGTTGCGTCCCATAACGGTCAGTAAACCTCTCATCTTCCTTTATCTCTCCTACATTAAATGCTGAAGGGACTCTTCGCTGCCTTCACAATCAAACGGTCCGCAAACGGACCAGCGCCTTCGCCAACTCCAAAGACTTGGAATTTGAGCAGTACGGGACCACCGCCCATACTCTGCCTTCAGGAGGAGGCATCTTGGTACACTACCCAAGCAAATGCCCCCCCTCAAAAACTCACAAGGATCACAAACGATTTTCACTTATGGCTGCTACGTCGGTCCTCAGCAAGATTTTTACTTATGGCTGCTACGTCGGTCCTCAGCAAAGTACTTTCGAAAAAAAGGAGTACAGGACCCAGCCCATACTCCGCTCTCGGGAGGAGGCATCTTGGTACACTACCCAAGCAAACGCGCCCTCGCGTCATATTATAATCGTACAGGCCTTTGAGGAAGCCTCATCCTTGTGGTCTCCGGTATAGCCTCGCGAGGTCTCATCCTTGTGGTCTCCGGCCTCACCTACGCGGGGTCACGCCTCGCGGGCCTCAAGACTCGCATGGGCGACGTCTCATACTCACCCTTGCGTTTCTAAAGCTGCGCGAGCCACCCTCGCGGTCTTAGGGCGAGCCCTCGCGATCCCCTTCGCCTCCATGGGTCTTACTCCCGGTCTCCTGCCTATCTTGGCCCCGCCCGAATAAGGCCACAGTACCTGTGTTCGTGCAACCTCACCCCTTATTTGGCTATATTCTATTTGGGCCTTCGCCCCTATAGGCCTTCGCCCGCCGCTTGCTCCACTTGGAGATAGACCATCTGGTCGTCGACATCAATCGGCCAATAAGGAGGGCAGCACGAGCACGGGAGATCTTCACTGATTTATACGCCGACATTCTCTGACAAACGAATCACTTAAGGCGGTTTGCTGAGATCTTCATCATCACAGCCGCCTTATCTCCAATCAGTCTGACACAGACTTATCTCAACAGCCTGTCTAAGGGCTTCAACTGGGGGAGGCTCTTCTCCTGGCATCACTCTATAAATAGGGTGATGTCCACCCTAAATCGGGTAAGCTACTACACGCCCCCCCCACTCCCCTCTTGCTACTTCTGAGTATTCTTCCTATCTTTTACAGATTACTCTGAACAGCAAGCTTGGAGTCTCAAGAACATCATCTTCTCCACCATATCAACTGAGAGTCCGGACCTTCCTTAGGAACGAGACTATGATGTGATCACGGTGGGGAAACGTGATCACGAGCTCGGATCTAGCTCGAAGGAGGCGGTTTCCAGCAAGAATGGAAACGAAACAGAGGAAGAACACGAAGGAAACAGAGTTCGGCCAAGGGAACCTCCTCACTACGAGGTGAGGCAATGCTCTTAAAAATGCCAGGAAAGGAAAATGAGACCTAGAACCTTTTGACTACGAGATCAAACAATGCTAGGTATTATATTGGATCCTCTTGCAATGGATCACTAATGGATTGGTGGAGCAAGATTTGAGACCCACGAAGAACAATATGCGTACTTCCGCAAATATGTGTTCTTACAAAATGAGTTCTACCTAATACTTAGGTTACAACCTCCTTTTATAGAAGGAGAAAGAAAGAAGGAAATAATAAAGTTGTCTTGACAAGGGGACAGCTTCCTGGATCTATGGTAGGCGAAATGAGAGGTGGCAGTGGATGTGACATTGTAGGCTACTGCTGCGGCTCCCATTTCCCCATGAATTGCTTTCGGCGGGAAAAGGGAAGAAGAGAGCCTCTGCACAAGTTGAAGGGTTCGCCGACTTGCGTATGGAGCCTCTTACGCTTGGCGAACACACGGGCTTCGCTTGCTTCGAAAAGAGGCACAGGGTCTTCGCCAACGACCATGGGGGTCGCCGAGAGCCATGGCTTCGCCATTGAGGCTTGGCCTCGCCAAAGGCCAAGGGTTCGCCAATGGGGCATGGGTGCGCCAAGAACATAGCGACCACGGACTTGCCTTGGGGCCTCGCCGGTGCCTAGAATGCTGCTTCTTCTTCGCCCGTGCCTTCGCCAAGGGTCCTTTAGACCGTCTGGATGAAGGGTCGCGCCTTGCCACAAAAATGGGGCTGATGTCCACATCATACCCTCCCTCTTCAGAAGAATCCGTCCTCGGATTCATAAGGAAATTGTCCCTACAAATCTTAAGACACCACAACAAACTTGAAGAAGCATCAAGGGTTAGTGAACTAAAAGCGTTAGACATCAAAGTTCCCTAAAAATAGATCAAGGAATGAGATGGACAATCCGCCCTTTCTCTTCGCTTCACTCTTATACTTAGCCTTAAGACAAACCCATATAGTTATTCCGGATCAAATATAAGCCTTGGCCATTCATGGGCATGGCCCCAATGCGCCGGACCTAAGTCATGTCCCATAATGTACATGGGATCGCCAACTATGTCACCCAAGTCATGTTTGATATTAAGAGATGAGAGATTAGAAGCACAGTTACCCATGTTCGCTCTCTCCCTCTTGCTCTTTTCTCCCTTACCGAGAGGGGGTGACACTTCCTTCCCGGGCTGTTGAAGGCTTCCTTCAGCCTTGCTGTCCACAGCGATCTGTACATTCAAAGAAGATAAACAAGGGGGTTGCAAGACAGAAGTTAGTGGAAAAGTTGGGTCATTGAAGGCATGTTTTCCTCACTTCCACTATTTTGGCTCATGGAGCTTCCTCTTGTTTTCTCTCTGCTTTCTTCTCATTCTCTTCTCTCGGACCGCTCTCTTTCTCGCCCAAGGTCTCTTGGACCGCCTCGCTTTTCTCTCTTTCTTCTCTTTTCTTTCCCTCGTAATTTCTTCTTTCCTCTCGCTTATTTTCCTCTCAACCTTACCACCGGTTGCGGCTTCCTCCATGTGTCCTTGTAACATCGGTCTGGACCATGAGTACAAGTTGTTTTAGCTCATCAATGATAGTGGAGGAGCTGGGTCTTTGAGGCAATTATGGTGTTGCTTCGCCCTGTTGGTTAGAAGGTGATGGGTGCGACGAAGCAAACTTGTGAGCGGGGGCCCTCGTTGCCTTTCGGTTAGTGGGTGGGGAACCGCGAATGAGAGGGGGCTCGAAGCTGGGCGTCGTACAGCTTGGATACGACGGAATGGGGGAATAATCCGTGGAGGGCGCGTCAGTCCTTCGGTGCTTGGGGTAGCGATCGCGAGGGGGGGGATCTTGGCGATGACAAGGGATCGCCACCACCCGTTCAGGGTCCGAACCCGAGTAATACTCATATGCAGCAGGGTATGGAGGATCAAATTCAGAGGATGGGGTCGGTTCGGGCCAGGTTTCTTGGCCAAGGGGGTACTCTGAATAGTTCTCCGAGTATGTATGGTCGAGGGTTTCCTCCGCCCAGAAATCAGATTCTTGATAACAAGGATCCGTTTCCGGGTAGTAGTCCTCTTCCACATACTCCATGAGACTCAAGTTCTGCACATGTGAACAGTTTTGTGAAGCCTCGCTACACTCCCTTAGTGTTTACACTCTTCTCTCGTGTTTAGAACACAACGGTTCTTTCAAGCTTCAAAACTTACCACCAATCTGCGATTAAGATCAAATGCAAACATGCAAAGAATATCCAAAGAAATCCTAGCAGTGTCCGAAACAAGCTAAGCACAAAGTTCTAGTTACTCGAAACTAGCTTTTGAAGTTGGTTGGTGGTTGACAGCAGTTGGAAATGATATAGAAAAGGCTTTTCACACATGTAAACACAAAAGTTCAGGTTTCGAAATTATTTTCGATCTGTGAGTGCTGTTTACTCTGAGTTTCGGATGAACTCTTCAAGACACTTAGAACTTTTTCCCAGAAGTTATGAACTGATTCGAATATTTCTTTTACGTAAACTCTTGTTCTTTTGCACACAGGAATCTCTTTTCTTTTTCAAATCCGAAATAACTCACAGATTTATGAACCTTTAAGAACTTTAAACAAGGATAACAAATATTCGGTTTCTCTCAAGAGATCATTAACCGAAACTTTTCTTCAAGTTTTAGAAAGAACAGCAAAGGTTTTAACTTTGAAGGAAACAAACAAGCGATACGGTGTGATACCTCCGATGAGCGCTTTGGCTCGACACCAACCGATGTGATCACGGGGGACGTGATCACGAGCTCGGATCTAGCTCGTTGGAGGCGGTTTCCAGAAAGAATGGGAAACGAAACAGAGGAAGAACACGAAGGAAACAGAGTTCGGCCAAGGGAACCTCCTCACTACGAGGTGAGGCAATGCCCTTGAAAATGCCTGGGAAAGGAAAATGGGACCTAGAACCTTTTGACTACGAGATCAAACAATGCTAGGTATTATATTGGATCCTCTTGCAATGGATCACTAATGGATTGGTGGAGCAAGATTTGAGACCCACGAAGAACAATATGCGTACTTCCGCAAATATGTGTTCTTACAAAATGAGTTCTACCTAATACTTAGGTTACAACCTCCTTTTATAGAAGGAGAAAGAAAGAAGGAAATAATAAAGTTGTCTTGACAAGGGGACAGCTTCCTGGATCTATGGTAGGCGAAATGAGAGGTGGCAGCGGATGTGACATTGTAGGCTACCTGCTTTTGCGGCTCCCATTTCCCCATGAATTGCTTTCGGCGGGAAAAGGGAAGAAGAGAGCCTCTGCACAAGTTGAAGGGTTCGCCGACTTGCGTATGGAGCCTCTTCGCTTGGCGAACACAGGGCTTCGCTTGCTTCGGAAAAGAGGCACGGGGTCTTCGCCAACGACCATGGGGTCGCCAAGAGCCATGGCTTCGCCATTGAGCCTTGGCCTCGCCAAAGGCCAAGGGTTCGCCAATGGGGCATGGGTGCGCCAAGAACATAGCGACCACGAACTTGCCTTGGGGCCTCGCCGGTGCCTAGAATCTGCTTCTTCTTCGCCCGTGCCTTCGCCAAGTGTCCTTTAGACCGTGCGGATGAAGGGTCGCGCCTTGCCACAAAAATGGGGCTGATGTCCACATCAAATAGAACCCCATTTCCTATCTGGAATGGGTAAGCTCTGCAATGTCCTGCCGGTTTCTGATGCTCTGCTTTCACCACCTGACATGTAAGACACTTGCTAACATGTTCAACGATATTCTTCTTAAATCCCGGTCACCAGAAATGGGTCTAAATCATGATAAATCTTATTCACTCCAGGGTGAATATTCAACCTGCTACTATGTGCCTCCTCTAGAATTTGTCTCCTGAGATTATCAACATCAGGTACATAAAGCCTTCCTTGGTAATACAACATTCCTTCTCTATACTGGAACTCGTTCAGTATAGTACCATGTTTCTCCTCCCCTGAAACCTTTTTCAGATCAGGGTCTCTATCTTGCGCCTCCCTCACTTTATTCAACCAAAGTGAGTAAATCTCCAATGTATATATTTGCTCTCTTTCCCAAATTTTCCAATACTCATGCAATGCTGAGAAAGTCTCATGATCATTAACTTCTGAGGTACTACTCACCTGATCCTTGGAAAGGATCACACCGGTATATTTCCGACTCAATGCATCAGCCACTACATTACCTTTCCCTGCAGAATACTCGATCACACAATCATAATACTTGATGTACTCTATCCACCTCCTTTGCCTCATGTTCAACTCTTTTTGTGTAAACAAGTACTTTAAACTCTTGTGATCTGTGAAGATTTTGAATGATCTTCCCAAGAGATAATGTCTCCACAATTTTAATGCGAAGACTACTGCAGCCAATTCTAAGTCATGTACTGGATAATTCAACTCATTAGGTCGTAATTGTCTCGACCCATATGCAATCACCTGTTTTTCTTGCATCAGTACACAACCAAGTCCTGTTCCAGAAGCATCTGTATAAATTTCAAATGTCCTATTCGGCTCCGGTAAAACTAGAACAGGTGCTGATGTAAGTCTCTTCTTCAGTTCTTGAAAACTGGTTTCACACTTAGCGGACCATTCAAACTTCTGAGCTTTCCTCGTTAGAGTTGTCAGTGGCAAGGCTATTACTGAGAATTTTTCAATGAACCTTCTATAATAGCCTGCTAATCCAAGAAAACTCCTGACTTCTCTAACAGTAGTCGGCCTCTTCCAATCAATTACTACTTTTACCTTTTCTGGGTCAACTGCTAATCCACAAGCATTAATGATATGGCCTAGGTAATGTATCTCATCTGCCCAAAATTGGCACTTGGAAAGCTTAGCATAAAATTGATGATTCTTTAACACTTGAAGTATTGTTTCCAAGTGTGTTGCATGCTCAATAGCATTCAAAGTGTATATCAAAATATCATAAATAAATACTTCAATGAACTGATCGAGATATGGCTTGAAGATTCTGTTCATGGTGTCCATGAATACTGTCGGCGCATTAGTCACACCAAATGGCATGATTGTATATTCATAATGCCCATATCTCGTCCTGAAGGTTGTTTTAGGTATATCTTCCTCCTTCACTCTAATCTGGAAATAACCAGATCGTAGATCTATCTTGAAAAAGACTTTAGCTCCTCTCAACCTATCAAATAGGTCGTCAATTCTGGGTAGTGGATATTTGTTCTTCACCGTTAAAGCATTCAACTTTCTATAGTCAATACACAAATGGAGGGTGCCATCCTTCTTCTTGACCAATAACACCGGTGCTCCCCAGGGTGAAACACTAGGTCTAATGAATCCTATCTTCAACAATTCTTCCAATTGTTATTTCAGCTCATCTAGTTCAGGAGCTGCCATTCGATACGGAGGAATAGAAACAGGTTCTGCACCAGGTTGTAGGTGAATAGAAAACTCAATCTCCCTCTCAGGCGGTAAACCTGGCAACTCTTCTGGAAACACCTATGGGAACTGATTGACTATAGGGATATTTTTCAACTCCTCTTCGATAGATGTTCCATTTAACGCACAATATTCCTCCTCCAACACTATTGGAACACTATCGAGCATTTTCAATTGCATACTCCTGGCACTACCTGCCAGTCCTCCTGTACACACAACTTTCTCCCCTGTAGGACTATCCAGGGTAACTTTACGATCCATACAGTCAATATTAGCCCTGTTTTAACTCAGCTAATCCATACCCAACACGACATCATATGTTTGCAAATCCATTACCCAAAGATCACATGGAAAAGCACAATTTTCGATCTCAACAGGATATCTCCTAACGACTTCGTTAGTAAACATAATAGTTCTTCCTGGAGTTCTAATTAATTTCATCTCATTCATATAATCTATCTCTAGATTCAATTTCTTAACTAGAGATGCAGAGATAACAGAAATAGTAGCACCAGTGTCAAAAAGAATTTTAACGCTACTATTCTGGAATGAGAACGTACCTCTCGCCTCTATGTTGAAAACCCTCGGCTCTACAGTAGGACGAGCTGATGCTCCTGCTCCACGCCCTACATGTTGAAATTGGCCCCAGCCTCCAGGTTGAAATTGGCCTCGCCCTCCTGCCTGGAATTGTCCTCGGCCCATGGGACGAAATGGTGCCCGACCTGCTAGTTGAGGATTAATGGGACAATCTCGAGCATAGTGTCCGGACTGATAACAAATGTGGCACCTGTCGGTGCCGACATTCCACGGTCTATCACCATGAAACTTGTAACATTGTTGACACATTCTATCTAACCCTTTCTTCCTTTTAGGTTGGTCTTGACCACTCTGAGAAACAGACCTTTTACCTGAAAGTTTCTCGTGTCCCGATGCTCTAGAACGGGCAGCCTGTTTTGTTTCTTTAGTCTTCATCTCTTTAAACTCTCTTTCAAGAGCTAAAGCTTTCTCCAACACCTCATTATAAGTCTGATTACTCACTGGTAGAATGTGCCGCCTTAGTGACGATCAAAGTCCATCAACAAACTTCTTCACTCTCAACTCCTCCCGAGATTCCATATATGTAGCATACTGTATCAAAGTGTTGGATTCATGCTCATATTCTTGCACTGTCTTCAAGCCTTGCTCAAGTTTATCAAATTCCTTCCTCTTCATATCTTTAACAACCTCACTGATAAACTATCGTCAAAACTTTTCCTGAAAATCTTTCCATTCCAACTTAGGCCTACGATGCTCCGATTGGTTCGCATTATCTCTCTCGAAGCCTAACAATGGTTTTCCACCATCTTGCGGCTTGACCCTTCAGAAAGAATATTACTAACTCTACCCTACTTTGAGAAGGGATTTTTGCATAATTGAAGTTCCCCTCAATCTCATTCAGCCAATCAACTGCTGTTTCAGTATCTCTCTGACCATCAAAGATAGATTGTTTTGTCTTCCGGAATGATTCCAGAAGTTCTAGCGAATCTTTCGGTTCTTCCGTCAGCATCCGGCGTCTACGAGGATTAATATCCTCGTTGATCTCATCCTCAGGGTCCTGCTTATACCCCTATGGATGGTCCCTTTCAGGTATATCAGCCTCCCCACTCTCAGTAGTGGGTTGTTTATTTTCCTCTTGATACACCTGATAATTATGCCTCAAACCTGCCAAGGTTTGATCCATTCTATCCATTTTAGAACTCAAGTCTTGTAGAACCTGTGGTAAAACACTCAAGTTTTGCATAACTTGTGGTAACGTGCTCATATTCTGCATGAAACTATAAATTTCTCTTAGCAAACCTAACACTGGGTCGCTAGCACCCTCGCCCGAATGGACATTATCTATCGGTTGAGTATTCTCCATATCACCTGCAATGACAACAACAACAACAACATGCCACAAAAATTATATAATAAAATCATTAAAAACCCATCCTACTCGGCACAGTACTTTCTATCCTAGACTCCTATGCCTCTAGCATCACATTCAAGCAATGCTGATCCCGGGTCTCAATCTAGTAAACTTGCTATGATACCAACTGTCACAGATGCTATCTTAATCTCGGTCATTAGACCGTATAATCCTCTCATTTAATCTTAATGAGACACGTGCCAGGATCGCTCGCTCAAAAATTGTATTCAAGCGTCGGTTGCAAGTGGGTACAATACTTGTAATACATTAAAACATTCGTGCTCTCTAGTATTTAACTTAGCAATGCAATGTATGTATAATTGGCATAAGGAAACTATTAAGTTTTCTTCTTAAACATTTAAAACTTGGCATGCCATATAAAATTTCTTAACATTTCCTTAGCCAAGAAAGCCACATTTATTTATTTACCTCCAAGTACTGCCTATGTGCCCGACCCAGCTTTGGCACATCCAAAAGCAACCATAACTAGTCGACAATTCGCATAGCTTAGAATATTTACATATTCAACTGAAACTGTATCTACTAGAGGCAACTAGACTATATACATAGGGCCATGTTCCAAAACTTCTCAAACAACCAACCTACAGATGGAGTTGAGATGATCCTAGTACCTCCGTGCCGACACTACCCGCTACCTTTAATCTCGAGAAGGTCCCTTACCCTTTATATCTGCACAAAAAACAGACTAAAGGGGTGAGTATTCGAAAATACTCAGTAAGAGGTTAAACCTGCAAAACGGATCTCACCACAATATATAGCAATAATATCAAGCATGAATATGATGAGAATGATAATGATGCAATTGCAAATGCATATGCAAAGTTACTATGCATGTAGGACTTTTCTCAGCATTGATATTTTATCACATGTTGTCTCGTGTACTAAGCTTCTCATACACGTCGGCCCTTAATAGTGACCGCTATCCCGGTAATTAATCATATGCTAACTCGTGTACTGAGCTACTCATACACGTCGGCCCTTAATTGGGACCGTTATACCGGTATCATTCAATGATTGTCCTACTATCATCAAGGATTACTTTCCTTGTCTCAACAACCATTGGTCGTTGCTCCTTGCTTTAGCAAGTCTTATCTCACCTTTTACTCTTAATTTTTATGCAGGAGTTGTTAAACTACTTTGGTTGACTTCAGCTCATTAGGGCTGTCATGGTTATGTAAACATTCTCAAGTAAGTTATCTCATTAAAGGTTTGATTTGGTTCCACTCGAGTTTAAGTTTACTTCTAATTAGATCTTCTTTCCTAGCTTCCCAACAATCGCTGGAGATCGCCTGGACCCAACAGGTGGCATCAACTAATTCCCAGCGATCGCTGGAGATCTCTAGCGATCGCAAGTGATCGCTAGCTCCAAGAGTTTTCCCCCTCACAGCTTCAGCATGATTTGGAGTTCCAACTTTGAGTAACCATAACTCACTCAATACAACTCCAAATCATGAACCGTAAAGTTCCATTTGTTCCACAACTTCTCTAGAACATCTCAGACCGAAAGTTAGGATTTTTAAGCATGCCAAATGACCCAGTTCACCCCTACAACCTGACATACATAGATTGTATTCATTTGGTGCATACCTCCACCAAACTTTCATTTTTCTCAACCAAAGCTTAACAACTCATTTCTATCTCATCCTCAACATCTCAATACACACATAAGACCTAGAGAAATTGAGAACATCAAGTTAGAAACCCCTTACCTTGGTGCAAAACCTTGCAAAAGCACAACTATAGCTCAACACTCCTAGCTTGTGTGCAACCTTACTTCCTTGTGCCTAAATGATCATCAAGGCACATAATTAAGCAATCTAGCATCAAGATTAAATAATCATTTAACCTTGGGAAACTTACAAATTCGGATTTACACCCTAGCAAAAACCTAAAAGTTCACCCAAACACATATAAGCTAACCCATTCTCTCTTATGGCCCTATGATGTTCCATAACATCATTTAGCACCAAAAATACACTAAAATAGCCATAAATTCGAAGAAACTCAGTTAGGGCAGTAGGTTCATCCTTTCTAAACTTAATCACAAAAAGAAGAACTAATTACCTCAATCAAAGGTGAGATTAAGCTTCACCATAGTTGATTGCTCATAAACCACCATTTTCCTTGAAGAAATTGGTGAGATTTGGCTTGAGAAGGGTTAAGCTTTGAGTTTTTTTTGAAGAAGGTTGCTGAAATGGCTGCTACTTCCTCAGAATGAGGAAGAAGAGAGGATGATGAGGTATAAAAACTTGTGTGGGTCCCACAAGCAAATTTGGGCTGCTTAGCCCAAACACTCTTTTTTGCTATAAACTCACCCTCTTCACCTGTTAAGCCAAACTAAAATCCTCCAACAATAATGAGGCCCACATCTATCCTTTAATGGTCAACTTTGACCATTAATGTTAGGCCAATAAGGTGCTTAAACTTTCCAAAGTTACAACTAGGCCACTAAACACTAAAATGACCCTTTATCCCAAACGGTACATAGTTTGGTTCCAAAACTTGTCATGTTATTTTATAACATGATTGAGACTTCCCAAATTGAAATTTGGTACTTCCTAATTGTATTTTGTTCAAATGACCAAAATACCCTTGATGTCATTCTTAAACCGATTTTGTCCAAAATAACCTCTATTTGCACACAAGTCTAGTTTACTTTCAAATGACATACAATATGCATTTAAACATAATAATTAAATTATGAATACTAACCTCAACCATTTACCGCTAATTCATCTGAGGGTCTTTACATGTCACGGGTGCCCGCGCCCGGTTGCGGAGGCGTGGCCGCCCCGCGACAGTGCAAGCAGAAGCTGCGGCGGAAACCGCGAAACGGTCGGTCCAACCGAAGCCCGTTGCGTGTAGTGGTCCCATGACCCGGCCCACAAAGTCTCGTTCTCGAAGGCCCGGTGCCTGAGAACACTTTGCTCATGGAGTATGCAGACAGAGTTATGCGCTTATAACCTTCGGTCGTGTTACGACCCCCAACCTACAAAACTCAAAGATGGCAAGCATACAATATAAATCCAAACTATCCATGGCAAGCCCCGCTCCACTGAAATAGGCGAGCACTCAACCATCACCAAACATGCAGTTCATGGATAACATCATTCATAACTCACAGAATCATCCAGATACAAAATACATCCGATCTACCACAATATGATCACATCCTGGGTCCCGCCCTCCACCGACACATGCGAGCCCCCAGTCATACAGAAATACAAAAGCAGAATGTATCTAAGATACACCTACAAAGCCGACAAGGGAAAACCCTAGATTACCTAGGTGCGGAATCTGGGAGAAACTCCGAGATCAGAAGAATCCCGCACGTATCATTGCTGCTACTGCTGTTAATACACCAACAGAAGAGAGAGGTCAATTAACTGTGAAACCCATATGATATACAGAGACTACAGAAGAGAGAAGTCTGAAAACAGAGTATAACCTCTACAGAGACTACACCTATAAACTTAATAGAAGTTCCGTGTCGGAACTACAAATACCTGATTACAGAATAGAAAGCACCACGGAACTCTAGTCCGCTGGCTGCTTGTCAGGTAGACCTGAAAGGTGGTAAACAGAAGGGGTGAGTCCTCGGGAGGACCCAGTAAGGGCTGAGGTAAGATACAGTTTGCATATAGTGCTAAATGCGCGGTACCTGCAAAACAAAGAAAACACAAAAACACAAGAACATATATGCAAAAAGATATAAACATAATTAATAAACAGAGTCCCGAAGGACACGGTTAGAACAGTCAAAGACCCATGTGCGCGCATATAAACAGAACGACAACCCTCTCCTAGAGGTCAGAAGCCGAAACTAACAGAGGCATGGTACTAGTCGTAGGGTCATAAATAGTGTATACAACATATAGAATATACCGCAGTGTATATACAGAATATCAGCACCTAGTGCAGATACAGAATACCGAAGAAGAACCCGAGGTCTCCGAGACCATCCCGGGCCTTGAACCTGCAAGCCTGTACCTTACCATATAACTGGTCCCGGGATCACCAGACCACTGTCCTCAACCCGGAACCCGCTTCAACAAACCCCGATATACATGATATCCCCCCCAGAATGTATAACAAGAGAAGTTGAACCCATACCATACTATTTTCGATCCGCAGAAGAATCCTGGGAAAATCCCGAAGTTTGGCCCGAAAGGAGGTAGTGTGACTTCTGAAATCCCGCACTACTCCAGCACTGTTGATTCAAGCTGAACAACCACATACAAATCCGAAATCACCAATCCAGAGCCCCGGGATCTAATCCCGCACATTCCCGAAAAATCCCACCAAAAACTCAAATTCTCAAACCGAGCTAGAACATTGTTATTTATACTCACACATGCACAACCAAGCATTCACATCCTACTTTCCCAAAATTTACACAAACAAGCAAGTAGGTCAGTTACGTTCACCATTTCAGAAAACGATGTTCCGAACATCGTTTGTTACCTTGATGTGATCCTTACAATAGTCTAAGATCAACACTTTTAATGATCTAGCTTGAAGGAAATAAAGATCAAAGTGAAGAAAGTTCAAGAACAATATGAACAAAGTTCAAGAACAATATGAACAAAGTTCAAGAACAATATGAACAATATATGGCTAGAATCACAAGCACCTTTCAACTACAAGGTTACTTGAGAATGGCCAAGTGAAGAAGAATGGCTCTAGCACCTCTTAACTACAAGATTAAGCAATACTGGAAATAAAGTTCGAAACCACTTACATGGATCAAAGGGACACGGAAGCAAGGAAGAAGAGAACACAAATGGTAAACCCTTCAAGGAAGGAATTTCGGCAAAGACTTGAATTTCTTTCAAAAATATGTTCTAAGGTTTTACAAAGGGATACATGGGGTATCTATTGTGGTACACTACCCAAGCAAACGCGTCCTCGCGTCGCGTCAGAATCATACAAGGCCTCGCAAGGTCTCACCCTTGTGGTCTCCAGTATCGCCTGAGCAAGGTCTCACCCTTGCGGTCTCCAGTCTCGCCTTCGCGAGGTCTCCAGTCTCACCTGCGCGAGGTCTTTCTCTCGCTAGCCTCAAGTCTCGCCTTCGCGATGTCTCACACTCGCCTTTGCGTCTCTTAGGCCTTCGCGGGTTGCCCTCGCGGTCTCAGGTCTCGCCCTTGCAAACTCACTCGCCTTCGCGGGTCTTACTCCCGCAGTCTCAACTCGCTTTCACGAGGACTCTCTTGTCTATACTGGCCCCACCCAGATAGGGCCCTTACACTCAGGTTCGTGCGACCCTCACTCCTTATTTGGCTGTATTCTATCTGGGCCTTCACCCCTTGCAGGCCTTCGCCTGCCACTTACTCCACTGGGAGACAGACCACCTGGTCATCTGACATCAAGCGGCCAATAAGGAGGTCAGCACGAGCCTGGGAGATCTTCACCAAATTCATATGCCAGACATTCTCTGACAAACGAATCACTTAAGGCGGTTTGCTGAGATCTTTATCATCACAGCCGCCTTATCTCCAATCAGTTTGACACAGACTTATCTCAAACAACCTGTCCAAGGGCTTCAACTGGGGGAGGCTATTCTCCTGGCATCACTCTATAAATAGGGTGATGTCCACCCTAAATTGGGTAAGCTACTACACGCCCCCCCACTCCTCTCTTGCTACTTCTGAGTACTCTCTTTATCTTTTCACAGATTACTCTGAACAGCAAGCTTGGAGCTCTCAAGAACACCATCATCATCAACAATTCAACTAAGATTCCGCTCCAATTCTGGGAACGAGAATATCAGTTTGGCGCCGTCTGTGGGAACGAAAGAAACGAAAGTTCTTATCGTAAACCCATATCACAAACCACCAGTAGCAAGTCATGCCAACTACCCAGAGTGCAAGTAGGCATAGCCGTCAGGGAAGGAGGAATCCTACCGCGACGAACACAAACAATGATCCACGATCAGAACAATCTCCAAACAACGTTCCCCACAACGGGGAGAACTCTCTGTTCATTCAACGGAGGAAAGCTCCTCCCATGTTAACCGTAACGTGCCCCAAGAGAGCAACACTCCACCACCAAACACTCCACCAACGAGCCTTGATCCGGCCGTTCTGCAAACAATCACTGAGGCGGTTGCTCACAACTTGCGTGAGACACTCGCCACCACTCTCAGGGGCGTTCTGGATAGCGTTGGAACACTACGCACTAGTCAACCTGAATGCCCTACTACTCCTCCTCAACAAGTAAGTCACCCTGACCCTCCTTCGTCTATACTTATCGCGCTTACTAGACGATTAGAGGAAGTAGAAAAGACGGAGGAAAGGGCCAGTGTTCATAAAATCACCAGGATGGGTCTGGACCACCTCTAGACCCAACCTTTCACTCAGCGGGTCTTGGAGACCCCTCTTCCAGATCAGTTTCGCCAGCCTAAGCTGGATGCCTGTGACGGTTTCTCAGACCCAGATGTTCACCTACAACGTTACGTTTCCGTGATGGCCATCGCGAGGGCGGACGACAACACGCTCTGTAAAGCTTTCAGCTCCACACTCCCTGGGGCCGCAGCAAACTGGTATACTACCCTCCGCGATAAGCGTTTTGACTCATTTGAGGAGCTCTCTGGCAACTTCTCCAACCACTTTGTGGTTTGAGTGTACTCACTGGCTTTAGCCCGGTTAGGCAGAAAACAAGGGGCATGGCCCCTGACCGTAAGGACTTTGTACGCACTGAAGTGCAGAAATTGCTCAAGGCAAATATAATCAAGGAGGTTCACTACTCTGAGTGGGTTGCTAATATAGTCCTCGCCGACAAGGAGGGCGGTCAGTGGCGACTTTGCGTAGACTACAAAGGGGTTAATAGGGCCTGCCCAAGGGATCCCTATCCCCTACCCTCTATTGATCAGCTGGTTGACTCAACCGTTCATCACTCTGTCTTCTCTTTCCTCGACGCATATAGTGGGTACCATCAAGTCTTTATGGACCATTATATCAGAATGCCCTTTGGTTTAAAGAATGCGGGGGCTACTTTCCAAAGGCTTGTGAATCAGGTCTTTGTCAATCAAATTGGCAGAAATCTCGAGGCCTATGTGGATGACATAGTGGTTAAAAGCAAGGCCACCTCTACACACCTCGCAGACTTGGAGGAAACATTCTCCAACTTCCGCAAATATAACATGCGGTTAAACCCAAAGAAATGCATCTTTGGCGTGGGCGAAGGCAACTTTCTGGGTTACCAGATTTCCAAGGGAGGGATTCATGCAAATCCCAAAAAGATTGAAGCCATCACCAATCTTCGCACCCCTAAGGGGCTCAAAGAAGTACAGCAACTGGCAGGAAAGCTGGTTGCCTTGGGACGATTCGTCTCTAAACTCAGCGACCGCTGCAGGCCTTTCTTCGACCAAATCCGCAGGAAGAAGGCTTGCAGATGGACAGAGGAATGCCAGGATGCATACGACTCGATCAAGCAATGTTACGGTCACCCCGAGCGGGTTGTGACCTGGGTTACCCGGGGCTCCAGTTTTGACCTGCGGGTCACGTTTTTGGGTGGTTAAATGGCTCCCGAGGCTTATCTGGGCTTTATTTCTGGTAATCCTTCGGGATTTGAGGTCGTGTGGGTTCCCCGGACATTTTCGCCGAAAATATTTTTCGGGGCCGGGGGGTTGTCTCGGGACGTACAGCGGGCTCGGTAGCGCTCCCGGGACCTCGGAATGGGGAACCATTGGCATATTTGGGATCGTGAGAACGTCCTGCATCTTTTTACGGAGCATATTTTCTAGAGCGGGACATGCGGTCCCGGGCGACTCCCGGGGCTCTGGACAGGAATCCCGGGACTCGGGATGGAAATTCTCCGACGACTTTGGTGAAAAGTATGTTATATTTTAAGACGGATTTTATGGTAATATTTGTGGAATTTTGGCATGACGGGATTTTGCTTCAGTGTTGACACACGCGCACGTCGGGATTTACTCGGGTTCAACGGGCCCGGTAGGACACTCTGGTTTTCCAAATGGACTTTGGAAACAAGATTTGGGTATTTTATGATATTCTGGGGGTTGTGGTCAGTTTTGGTTCCATTTGGAGTTTGGTATATGCATTTGGGGTTAAATTGCAAAGATTTGGAGAGTTGAAGGACTAAGTTGTTATTTACCCTAAAGTCAGTAATATTTTTGGTCAGAATGGGTTAAGTCGGCTGCAAGGGTTAAGGTAGGACACTTGTCAAATTTTTAGTAAAGTAGGAAAAGGAAAGAAGTATAAAAGGGGGCATTATTACATGAAAAACATTTTGTCTTTTCTCCTTCTTCTTCTACCTCTTGCATCCGCCATTCTTGCCCATCTCCAAGCTCTTTGTTCTTCATTTTCTTGGCTGGAAACTACAAGGATTTAAGCTCCAAAAATTGGTAAGCTTCCTCCCTTCATCTCCTTTCAAGATTGGAAACATGATTTCTTTGGAAAAAGAGAGGAAATTTCTAAGCTAGGGTTTGTTCTTCACTACATGTTTGGATGATCTTCTTCCTCCCATCTTTTAGTATGTTGTTCTTGGGTTGGAGGAGTAAGAATCTATGGTTGGATTTTGGAAAAACATCATGCATGGGGGAAACATAATTAGTCAAATTATTGGTGGAATTTCTAAAATATTGTGTGGTTGTGCTCTTGAATCATGCTCTTAGTATGTGGTTCCTAGCATGATTCTAAGGCTTGCTATGGTTTCAATTTGGTGGAAAATTGGTTGAGTAGGAAAGCCCCAATTTGAGTGAATAGTGGATTAGGGTTCATGGTTGATTTTGGTTGATAAGGGTGAAATTGGTTAGTAATCTTGCTTAAGAATTGTAATTGGTGGTTAAAGAGTGTAAATGGAACCTTGAATGGTTTGATTTGGAAGCTTGGTGGAAAATGGGGTTAAGGCCGAAACTTAAGATGGATCTTTTTCCATGTTAGAGTTGTGTTATGGTTGTTTTGGATAGTAATTTGGTATCGAGAACGGAAATAGGTTCGTATTGGTGTTTGAAACGTCATTTTCGGATAATAAATGGAAAAGTTACCTTTATGCGGGATTAAGGGTGAAAGTGTTTGGAATGTGATTGTGGGTGTATGAATAGCAATGTTCTAGCTCGGTTCGTGAAACCGAGCTTTCTGTGGATGCAGTCAGGGATCTCCGACAGATCGGGGATGCAGTCAGGGATCTCCGACAGTCACAGTTTGACGATCTGGAGCAGGGCACCAGGATTGTCGGAGAGTATGAGCGGGAGTTTGACCGGCTGGTTCGCTACGTACCACAGTACTATGGTATGGAGCAGGAGAAGGCCAAAAGATTTATTCGCAGGTTACGCCCAGACTACAGGTGGGCTCTAAGGCCTCTGGACATCACTTCCTATCATGAGGCTGTGCAGAAGGCTCAACTCCTCGAGCAGGAGGAGGTTGAGAGTCGGTACTTACCACACCGATCTCGAGATAGGGGGAGAGGTTCCGTTCAGCAGAGTTCGTCAGGGTTTACGGAGAAGGCGAGCAGGACCGAGCAGAGTAGCAGGGGCAGCAGAGTGGCCCCGGTAGCACAGGCTTGTGCGAGTTGTGGCGGGTATCACCCCCGCCGGCCATGCTTCAGGCAGACGGGGCAGTGCCTGCGATGCGGGGCAAGTGATCATTGGATTCGTGACTGTCCTCTGACACTGGGGCAGGGATCCAGCAGTGCTACACATCCGCAGTCTAGGTTCCAGCCTAACGCACCCCGAGGGCACGGTTCACAGCGGGGCGTTCCGAGACCACCGCAGCAGAGGCATCCGTTCCTGCCATCCTCTCCACCGCAGCAGCCCAGAGCTGGGCGTGTGTTTCAGATTGAGCAGGGAGGCATCAGACAGGAACAAGCAGGATCTGGAACTCATCAGGGAGACGACATCGAGGATCAGGATCAGGTAGATGTGAATGTACACCGCGAATGACCGCACCACCTCGTTTGTGAATTAACGTAGTTGGGATCTGGAGTTGAGGTTGTTGTTTAGGTTTAGCAAGATAGTATCTGCGTAGGGAACTGTTGAATTTGATAGAAGGGAAAAGAGCTAGTCTAAGGTTGTCGTTTCCTATAAGATTTTGTAACAAGTTGGCAGGATAGCATGTGAATCAGCTTTACTTTCCAGAATGTTTGCAGCGTATATTGTTATGTTGGTATTTGAAAGTTTATTAAGTATAAATTTGATACCGTCTGGGGTTGTCTGGTAGAAATACCGGCAACTGACTCGGGGTACAACGAGATGCACCCGGAGGGTGGGACGCCGCTGAGAGGCTCTGGGTGGTAGTCTAAACTACCACTCCCGCCGCACCAGCAACAGTGGTCCATTTACGTTCGGTAAAGAGTATTTATAATCTGATTGGTAGCGACACCTATATGGTTTTTGGTTACTCTTGGAGGACCAAGAGTTCTAAGGGGGGGGAGAATGTTACGTTCACCCCAAGCGGGTTGTGACCGGGTGACCCGGGCTCGGTTTTGACCCGCGGTCACGCTTTGGGTGGTTAAATGGCTCCCGAGGCTTATCTGGGCTTTATTTCGGTAATCCTTGGGATTGAGGTCGTGTGGGTTCCCGTGACATTTTCGCCGAAAATATTTTTCGTGGCCGGGTTGTCTCGGACGTCTGGCTCGGTAGCGCTCCCGGGACCTCGGAATGGGGAACCATTGGCATATTTGGGATCGTGAGAACGTCCTGCATCTTTTTACGGAGCATATTTTCTGGAGCGGGACGTGCGGTCCCGGGCGACTCCCGGGGCTCTGGACAGGAATCCCGGGACTCGGGATGGAAATTCTCCGATGGCTTTGGTGAAAAATATGTTATATTTTAAGACGGATTTTATGGTAATATTTGTGGAATTTTGGCATGACGGGATTTTGGTTCAGTGTCGACACACGCGCACGTCGGGATTTACTCGGGTTCAGCGGGCCCGGTAGGACACTCTGGTTTTCCAAATAGACTTTGGAAACAAGATTTGGGTATTTTATGATATTCTGGGGGTGGTGGTCAGTTTTGGTTCCATTTGGAGTTTGGTATATGCATTTGGGGTTAAATTGCAAAGATTTGGTCACCAACCGCACCCTCAAGGAAGGCCTCAAGAAGCGCCTTGAGGGGGCCAAAGGCCGCTGGGTATATGAACTCCCAAGTGTCTTATGGGACTACTGCACCACAACGCGCACCCCAACAGGCGAGACACCTTTCTCCCTGGTATATGGCGCAGACGCGCTTCTGCCTATTGAGGCAGACCTCCCAACAATCCGCATGATCAACTTCTCTGACGAAGCCAATGCTCAAGGGCTTCGCGCAAAACTCGACTTACTCGAAGAGTTACGCGAAGGCGCTCGCCTTCGCATGTTTGCCCTCAAACAGAGGTTCAGTGATGAGGACATCCCTGCAAGACGGTCGCCGACCCAAAGCGAAGCCCTATCCCCCGCGCGCAAAGCCCCAGATCCTCTCCAGAATATAGGAGGTCCAATGACGAGGTCACGCCTCAAACGAGTTCAAGCTGACCTTAACGCGTACGTGAAACTGATGGTGCAAGCAGAAGAACAAGCGGAGACACAAGGAAGGACCTTGCAGCTTCGCCGACTCGGCAACCCCCAAGAAGGAGAGTTCGCGAACCCCATTGGTGTCTTAAATGTGAGTCGGGTCAAGAAAGGTAAAGACAATACCCCCTCGCAAAACTCCCAGAAGCAAGCGAGGCCCCAAGACGAGACCATTTGCGCGAGGACATGCGGCGAAGGCCCTTCATCAGAATTCCAGAGTAAGGCACCACCCCAAGGGGAGGCCTTTCTCGCAAGGGCTTATGGCGGAACCCCAACGCAAGACTCTCAGGCAAGCGAAGCCCCAGGTATTCGCCAATATGAAGAAGACTTCCCTCCCATTTCCCGCCAACTGTAATTTCTGGACAAATGGAAGTGACAGGAGCGATTAGCCTACAATGTCACCCATCATCTGCTCCCTCTCACGTCGCCCACCATAAATCAAGGAGACGGTTCCCTAAGTCAAAGTCAAGTTCTTTCTTCCCCTTTCAACCTATATAAGGAAGGCTTGTAACCGAATGAACGCAGAATATATTTAGAAATCAAAACTCTTGAAGAGATTGGTTTTGTGTTCTCATATCTTGCACTCCCACATTCCTTCGTGATCCATGCAAGAGGATCCAACTATAATATCTAGTATTGCTTGATCTTGTAATCAAGAGGTGCTAGATCCCATTTCCTTTCCCAGGCATTTTCAAGGGCATTGCCTCACCTCGTAGTGAGGAGGTTCCCTTGGCCGACTTTGTTCTTCCTTCGTATTCTTCCTCTGTTCCGTTTCCATTCTGGCCGGAAACCGCCTCCCTCAAGCTAGATCGGCACCGGTTGATCGCGGTGTAACGGCCGTGATCATATCAAGTGGTATCAGAGCCAAAGTGCTTGTTGGAGGTATCGTGTTGTTTGTTTGATGTTCTTCAAGTTAAAACCTTTGTTTTCCTTCGAAAACTTGAAGAAATGTTTCGGTTAAGGATCTCTTGAGAGAGAAACCGAATTGTATTTGTGCGTGGTTCATGTGATTAGAGCAAAAGTTCATATTTGAATATTGACTGTTGAAGTGAGTAAGGAAAGAAAAGTGATTCTGGATTTGAAAAAAAAACAAGAGTTCGCAGAAAGAAATTTTCGAACCAGTTCATTAAATTGGGAAAAGTTCAAAAGTGTTCATCACAAAACTCAAGTGAACAAGTGCTCGCGAATCAAAATCGGAACCGAACCCAAAGTATTTGTGTTTACAAAAGCCTTCATAATATCCCAACCCACATCTTTCAACCCCCCCTTTTTGAAAGTCTCGAAAGCTAAGTTCAAACAACTAGTTCTTTTCATGCTTTACAAGTTTCGGTTTTACTAGAGGTTATTATTTGAATCTGCTTGTGTGTTCCCCTTTGATCTAAAAGTTGATAGTGGGATCAAGTTAAGAGGACTTGTGAAGACCATCTGGAGTGAAACACGAGTGAGAGAACAAACACTAAGAAAGAGGAGAGGTGATTTCATTGCTAACTCTTTATCCTCACTTGTAAAGGAGAAAGAAAATTTTGTTTGCGAAATGGCATCACCCAAGACTTCACCATCACCTCCTCATCCATCTCATCTCCCTATCTTGGAAGCCCTCAACCAAATTAATAGAAGGTTGGATAACATCGATCAAAGGCTTGACACTTCGAAACTCGACAAGCCGCCTTGAAACCAAACTTGGAAGGTTTGAGGTGGTTCTAGGCAAACAGCCTTCAACCTCTAGACAACAAGAAGAACTTGAAGCCTCCAGGGACTTGGGTGGTACCACATACACCACCTTTGAACCTCGCTCGCAAACAGACGCAATGAGACTCCTATCGCAAGCCTTATCATACGAAAAGAAATCCCATCAGACAGACATTCGTGTCACCGCACGCCACCCGAGCCCGGTTGCGGAGGCGGGGGCGCCGGGACGCCGGAAGCGGAAGCCGGAATGGAAAGGGGTGGCAGGTCCATCGAGACCCGCCGCGCGTAGCGGACCCGAAAACGGAAGGATTGTGGAAGCAGACTAACGGAAATTTCATGCGTATAACCAAAAATAAAATGCAACCATACAATTCATGCACTAATAACCGAGTAAGCCCCGACCTCCGTGGACGAGTGCTTACGCACCAAAACACATATACATACAGAATTCACAGAACCTAAAATGTCTAGCAAGCGCCAAGCGCTGAGAACAGATATAGAACAGAATATACCAATGTATATACAGACATACAACCATCATAGCAATACAGAAAGTGTGCATATGCAACTACAGAGCCAACCTTAGAATCTATGTAACAAAGTACCTTGCGCGGGATTCACACCAAGTACACAATCCCGGACCGCAAGGTGCAACTGCAAAACACACCCAAGGCGAAGCCTCACGGAAACCTACTCCGCTGGCCGCTTACTGCACCTACCTGAAATCCAAAAACAGTAACCCAAAGAAGGGTGAGTCCTAAAAGGACCCCGTAAGGGATTTGGGGTAAGATAAGTATATGCAACCCCGCAAAACAGAAAAATAGCAATATACGCAATGTAATACGTAATAACATACATGTACCAGAAACAAACCGGAATCCCGAAGGATGTGCGATTCCAAATCGCCATAAACCTTATAACAGATCGGAACGACAGCCTCCCACTAAGGGGAGTCAGAAGCCGAAGCTATTACAGAAGCATGGTGCACCAGTGGGTAGCGAACCCACAACCGTCGTAGTGTTAATGCATGCAGTATGCCATAAGGCATACTCCTACAAACGTAGGATTACTGCATGCAGTATGCTACAAGGCATACACCTACGAGATCACAGAACTTACCTTAAAGCGAAATTTCCGAAATACCGCAAAATGTAGTGCTACAATACATATACCTACAGACTACGTAATATGCTCTAGGCATATAATACCGAAATACCCAGCAGTAAAATGAAACTAATCATACACCTATCTTACCAAAAATAGCAGAACAAAACCCTTACCTCAAAATCCAGAGTATTGGACCGATTCTGGATAACACCTACACCGTGACCCGAAACTTAGAACTCCTCTTTTCCTAACCACCGAAACTCAGAATCTGCCAAACCAAGTTGAATTAGCATCCTCATCAACCACACTACCAAACTACAACCCCCGACCCCAAAACCGAAAATCCGGCTGCACTTCCGTAAAATTCCAGATTTTCACGTAAACGTCGAATTCGAACCAACCTAGACAATGCAAGATTTCACATTGACAAACATCATACAATAAGCAAAATTGATCAAATCCAACCTTAAACCCTTCATTACCCGACATTTTCCGATAAACCCACTTAATAGTGACTTTTCCATTTCTTATCCGAATTCAACATTTCAAACTTCCATCCACTCCTAAATTCAACCCCAACACCATATTAACATCCAATTTAACCAAAATGAACCTCCAACATTGAAAAAGAATCATTCCAACAATTTGATCCTTAACCAATTTTTCACCACACTTCCAAATCAAACCACACAAGCTTCTAATTAATCACACTAATCACCAATTCCATTTCTTAACCAACATTACTAACCAATTGCATCAAAATCAACAAAACCCCTTTCCTATTCAATTCGGCCAAAAGGAGGATTCCTCACCCAACTTCCATTTCAATCCAAACAAAGTTCCATTAGCATTCTTTAATCACCAATTGCAATTATTAAGCAAGATCACTAACCAATTTCACCTAAACAACCACAACATCTTCACTAATAATTCGGCCAAAGAGGGCTTTTTCCCTCAACTTGTTTTCCATCAAATTGAATCCACACATAAGCTTAGAATCATGCTAGGATTAACATACTTGAAGCATGAACCAAGATAACAAACACACATCATTTTGAAAAATTCCAAGAATTTCGGCAATTTAATGGTATTTATCAAAGGTGAGTTTTCCAAAATCCAACACTTGATTATCACTCTCCTACCACCCAAGAACAACATACTAAAACATGGGAGGGAGAGGATCACTCTTTCAAGTAGACAAGAACAAACTCATACTTCTCCAAAATCCTCATTTCAATACCAATCTTCAATTCTAAAGGGTAAAGAGAAGAAAGAATGATGTTTACCACACAAAGCTCCCAATTCTTCTTTGATTCCAAGCAAGGGAAGGATTTCAAGCTTGGAGGTTGCATTCTTCAACCATGGCGGCAGCAGAACTTCACGAAGAAGAAGAAGAGAAGAAGAAAGAATGAAATATATTTACATGTAATAATAATAATACCCCTTTATATAATATCCTTTCTTTTTTTCCTCTTAAATCATAAAGGGACAAGTGTCCCTTATCACTCACACACACACACATGCTGCCGAAATGGCCTGCTGCTGCCCATGCTGAATACTTCAGATTTTTATAGCCAATTACTAAATAACTCCCAATTTTTCCGAAAGTTCCAATTCTTTTTGCCCAAAAATAATTACCGAATTCCAAAATTAATGAAACTTGGACACAACCTTCAGAATATTATATCATGCACAGAACATTTTTCAGAAATTCATTTGCCTTTCCGGAGTGTCCTACCGAGCTCGCTGAACCCGAACCAGAACCCGACGTGCGAGCGTGACAATCTGAACCGAAATTCCGTCACTCCAAAATTCTATAAAAATTCCATAAATTCCATCTTAAATTCAAACACAACTTATCCCAAAGCCGTCAGAAAATTTCCATCCCGAGCCCCGGGACTCCCGTCCCGAGCCCCGGGAGTCGCCCGGAACCGAACGTCCCGCCCCAAATATTAAACTCCACAAACACCTCCGGGACATTCTCACGACTCCAAAACTGCAAACGGCTTCCCAAGCTGAGGTCTCAAGAGCGCTACCGAGCCCGCTGTACGTCCCGAGGCGACCCCGACAACCCCCCGGCGCCAGAAAAATATTTTCGGCGGAAACGTCCGGGGGACCCACACGACCTCAAATACGGAAGGGTTCGCCAAAATAATACTCGGATAGGGCTCGGGAGCCGCCTGAACGCCGAAAAACGTGACCCGCAGGCCAAAACCGGAGCCCCGGGTCACCCGGTCGCAACCCGCTCGGGGTGACCGTAACATTCTCCCCCCCTTAGAACTCTTGGTCCTCCAAGAGTAGCCTGAACCAACCCGACAGGTGTCGCTACCAACCAGAAAATATAACTATTCCTCTAACCCAGAACAATCGGACCACCGTGCTGGTGCGGCGGGAGTGGTAGTTTAGACTACCATACAGAGCCTCACGGCGTCCCACCCTCCGGGTGCATCTTATTGCACCCCGAGTCAGTTGCCGGTATTTCTACCAGACAACCCTGCATAAAGATCGAACCTAAATCTAACCGATCCACAACAGCTATCCTCGAAGACATCACATAAAACAGTAAACAATTGGGGGTAAGGCCAACCTAATAACTTACTCTGGAAATTCATGAGAACCGATAAAATTGGGGTAACTTGCCCCGCCTAACAAATCTTATCGTCCCTCCGATCGGCGCTACCTCCGGTCTAATTCTCACACCAAACTCGATTCCAGAGCCCTACGGCGACGGTTCGTACAAACAGCAGCAGTCATTCCCGGTTTTAATCCGCGCCTATAACAATCTGATCTTCGCCGTAGTCTCCTCAAAAGCTCGGGTCCCAGCTTAACCCCATCAGACGCATCTGTCCAACAGTATGGTGTCATACACCTACCGTACAACACCTCATAGGGTGCCATGTCAAACGTAGTCTGAAAGCAATTGTTGTAAGAGAACTCTATCAAAGTAACTGCCAGTCTCAAACTCCTCCAACATCCAAAGTACAGATTTACAACATATCCTCCAATATCAGAATCACCCGCTCCGACTGCCCGTCCGTCTGGGGGTGATAAGCTGTATTCAGATGGAGTCGCGTGCCCAGTGCTTCATGAAAAGCATTCCAGAACCGTGCTGTAAAACGCAGATCACGGTCAGATACAATGGAGTCTGGTGCTCCATGTAAACGCATAATCTCCCTGATGTAAAGCCGGGCAAGCTTTTCCAGAGGGTCTATGACCCGAATAAGCAGAAAGTGTACGCACTTTGTCAGCCGATCCACAAAACCCAGATAGCATCATGATGAAACCGTGTCAGGGCAGTGCAGTCAGAAAGTCCATCATAACATTACCCCACTTCCAGACTGGAATGGGCAAAGTCTGCAGTGTCCTGCCGGTTCTCGATGCTCACACCGCTCGAGTGTGCCCCCTCTAAAATCTCATTCCGTAACTCCCGATCCTCCGGTACATAAAGGCAATCTCGGAAGTATAGCAATCCTGCCTATACCGAAACGTCGGTAACAAATAAATCCTTATCTTCCCGGATAACTTCTTCAATACCAAATCTCTACCTTGCGCTTCGCGCATCCTATCAAGCCACTCGTAATGTATAATAAGTGTAATAACTCGAGCACGCTCCCGTAGCTGCCACCGTGCCAAAGGCACGTCGACCACTCTTCTCGGACTACCACCGACATTTCCTCTCTTAATTAAGCCGGTATACTTCCCGCCAGAGCATCGGCAACCGCGTTGCCCTTGCCGAGATGTACCCGATACTACAATCATAGTCCTTAATGTATTCGAGATCTCTGCGCTGCCTCATGCTAAGCTCCTTCGTGTAAACAGATATTTCAGACTTATGGTCGGTAAGAATTTGAAATTTATTACCAAACAGATATTGATTCCAATGTTTCAGCGCATAAATTATTATAGTCAACTCCAGATCATGTGTCGATTAGTTCAGCTCATGCGGTCGCAGTGCCTCGACCCGAAGCTACCACAAACGCTCTGCACCAACACACATCCCAAACCAGATGTGGAAGCATCCGTATAATTCACATACGGCAAGATCGGATCTGAAAGAGTCGAGAATCGGAGCGTTAGTCAACTACCGCCTCAACTTCAAAATCCTGCTCACACTGCTCGGACCGGATATACGGTTGACCCTTCTTGGTCAATCGCGTAAGCGGAGATGCCAGATAGAAAATCCCAGTACAAACCTCCGATAATATCTTATTAACCCTGTGGAGCTCCCGATCTCCCGTACCGTGGTAGGTTGTTTCCAGTCCTGAACTGCTCTCACCTTCTCTGGGTCCACAGACAGACCATGCTCAGAAATAACGTGTCCCAGAAAGGTGACCTCCCGGATCCAGAACTCACACTTTGAGAATTTAGCATAAAGCTGATGTTCCCAAAGTGTCCGCAGAACTACCCTCAGATGCTCCCGATGCGAATCCTCATCCTTAGAATATATCAGAATATCATCGACAAAGACCACCAAAAATGAGTCCAAGTACGGTCGGAACACCCGATGCATCAAATCCATGAATGCCGCTGTAGCATTGGTCAGCCCAAATGGCATGACCGTAAACTCAAAGTGTCCATACCGGTGCAGAAAGCAGTCTTAGGTATGTTCTCATCATTCACCCTAAGCTGAAAATACCCAGATCGGAAATTAATCTTAGAGGAAATTCTTGAACCACGAAGTTGATCAAAAAGATCGTCAATCCTTAGCAACGGATACTTATTCTTTACAATAAGTGCATTCAACCGTCTGTAATCAATACAAAGTCAGAGTGTCCCATCATTCTTCTTAACAAACAGAACAACTAGAGCACCCCACGCCGAAGTGCTCGGTCAGATGAAACACTTTTTGTCTGTAATTCCTCCAGTTGCTTCTTCTACTCCTGTATCTCAGAAATGGGCATCCGATAAGGAGGAATAGATATCGGAGCAGTACCTGACTGCAAGGGGTTGTCAAACACAATTTCCCGCTCTTATGGTAATCCGGGCAACTCCTCCGGAAATACCCGCGGAAAATCTCGAACCAACGATAAACCATCCAACTTCAACCTAATACCAGCTTCATTCAGATCATAGCATTCCCCTACACCAACTATCGACAGATGATCCAGAATCTGCAACATGCACCGTCGTTGTGCGATAGTCAAACCGGGGCCGAGTCGTGAGAGGTAGTACCTCTCCGTAAACCATAATGGTACGGGTTGCACAATCAACGTGCATAGAGTTCTTGGATAGCCAGTCCATCCCAAGAATAACATCATAGTTCGGCGTGTCTAATACCAACAAATCCAATACTATCAGATGTCCGCCTACAGATATCGCACAACTCCGAACCATCTCCTTAGAAAACGGAAATCGACTCCTGCAGCTTTTACTAAATACGTTTGAGGCAAGGTACTGACAGACAGATACAGAGATGTAACACATTTCTATGTTACAATGGAAACAGATGTTCCTGTATCCAATAATGCATGCACCGACACCTCATTCAGAAATAAAGTACCCAGCCTTACAGTCAGAGGGCAATCCCGTACCCAGTGAGTGTCAGACCCGCAACGTAAACATCGGCCCTCCTGCCGATAACAAATTCAACCTGAACGATACCTACTACAAATCGGATAAGATCATGCCGGTGGTGCTCCTCTCTACCTCTACTAAACCGCCCAAACCGTAATTTCCGACCCGAACATTTTTCTTCACGAGAAAAATGTAAATTATATCCCGACTCCAGATCTTCCTCAAAACGCAACTGAGTCCCGGGTCACTCCCGGAGCCGTTTCTCCGCCCAAAATCCCGAAAATCGTCCGACGGCAACCCCGGCCCCGAAAAATATTTTCCGCGGAAATGTCCGTACACCGCCAGGACACTAGAAATCGATATCGGGTCAATCCGAACTCCGGTTCGAGAATCTGAAGCAATCGACCGAGTAGCCGCCATCCCGGCCAACCGGCTCAGAATAGCCTCCCTCCAGGAGTTTGTCAATTCCTGCAAACCAAGTCTCTACTACCTCCGGCCCTCCTCGGCCGCTGAACCTCGGGGGGGATTCAAACTCTAAAACCTCTCCAAGTCTAACCTCGCGGTGGTGCCCAGATTTCCTCGTCGTTAATAGGACCGACGAGAAGTCTAGGTGTCGTAGTGACCACCTTTGTCAGAGTCACTCACTTACCGATCCCAAAACTATGGCGAGCAGTGGCTTAAGTCTCGCTATCACCACCTAATCAAAATGCCCTTACCGTGGCATAAACAGATTTTCCCCTGCCTACTGCCGCCCCTGAACCAGCTAAGCTGGCGGTAATACCAAATCAGAGAGGGGTCCTTACGACCACTAAACCTCGGGGTGGTGAGTGTGGTTGTTCAGACCCTGGGTTACACTGAACCCGTATCCTATTCCACGGAGGTGTGGGATCCCAGTCCCGCCCCTCCGGTACCAAATCACGCTATTCGCATGTAGTACACATTTCCTTAAACCGAGTCCGACCAGAAAAACCAATTTATCCCAAACCAAATTTCCAAACCAAACACCAACTCAACCCATAACCAACAGTTCAAACCCTATCTCTCGGAGGCGTGGGATTACAATCCCCTCCCTCCGGTCGCAAAACACACTGCCTACGCGTGTGAATCCAACCTGAGACATTTCAGACCAAACAGAGTCCAGACAAAAATCGGTCACTCCTAATCTCTACAGAAGCTAGCAGCAGTTTTCTAAGGCTCTGTAGTGCAATGCAGTACTTGACACAGAAGTTACTTCTCAGAATGATAAAATCATGCATTTCACAGAATCACAGAAGCAGTTCATGCTTATTTCACCAAATCTTTTCCTAACACACAATTTTACGTACCAAAACTTTTCCACAATCCCCTTACTCGTAATAATCTTACCGTAACTCCGAAATCCCAAGTGCCGAAATCGCAACTATCAGGATAACTTGAAGGATCAACTTTGTTCCACAATTTTATTTTGAAGTGGTTCAAGTAAGGAGGTGGCCAATCTCCGTACCAAACCATTCTAAAATAAAATGTACAACAATAGTCGTCACTACAAGTCACCACTGACGACCAATATGGTCACTTACCCGCTCGATACCAACTTGTCACCGCACGCCGCCCGAGCCCGGTTGCGGAGGCGGGGCGCCGGGGCGCCGGAAGCGGAAGCCGGAATGGAAAGGGTGGCAGTCCATCGAGACCCGCCGCGCGTAGCGGACCCGAAAATGGAAGGATTGTGGAAGAAGACTAACGGAAATTTCATGCGTATAACCAAAAATAAAATGCAACCATACAATTCATGCACTAATAACGAGTAAGCCCCTCCCTCCGTGGACGAGTGCTTACGCACCAAAACGCATATACATACAGAATTCACAGAACCTAAAATGTCTAGCAAGCGCCAAGCGCTGAGAACAGATATAGAACAGAATATACCAATGTATATACAGACATACAACCATCATAGCAATACAGAAAGTGTGCATATGCAACTACAGAGCCAACCTTAGAATCTATGTAACAAAGTACCTTGCGCGGGATTCACACCAAGTACACAATCCCGGACCGCAAGGTGCAAGCTGCAAAACACACCCAAGGCGAAGCCTCACGGAAACCTACCCGCCGGCCGCTTACTGCACCTACTACCAAATCCAAAAACAGAACCCAAAAAAGGGTGAGTCCTAAAAGGACCCCGTAAGGGATTTGGGGTAAGATAAGTATATGCAACCCTGCAAAACAGAAAAATAGCAATATACGCAACAGAATACAGAATAACATACATGTACCAGAAACAAACCGGAATCCCGAAGGATGTGCGATTCCAAATCGCCGTAAACCTTATAACAGATCGGAACGACAGCCTCCCACTAAGGGGAGTCAGAAGCCGAAGCTATTACGGAAGCATGGTGCACCAGCTGGGGTAGCGAACCCACAACTGTCGTAGTGTTAACAGACAGAGTATGCCATAAGGCATACTCCTACAAACGTAGGATTAACAGACAGAGTATGCTACAAGGCATACACCTACAGATCACAGAACTTACCTTAAAGCAGAAATTTCCGAAATACCTGCAAAACAGAAGTGCTACAATACATATACCTACAGACTACAGAATATGCTCTGGGCATATAATACTGAAATACCTGCAGAACAGAACATGAAACTAAACATACACCTATCTTACCAAAAATAGCAGAACCAAACCCTTACCTCAAAATCCAGGGTATTTGACCGATTCGGATAACACCTACACCGTGACCCGAAACTTAGAACTCCTCTTTTCCTAACCACCGAAACTCAGAATCTGCCAAACCAAGTTGAATTAGCATCCTCATCAACCACACTACCAAACTACAACCCCCGACCCCAAAACCGAAAATCCGGCTGCACTTCCGTAAAATTCCAGATTTTCACGTAAACGTCGAATTCGAACCAACCTAGACAATGCAAGATTTCACATTGACAAACATCATACAATAAGCGAATTGATCAAATCCAACCTTAAACCCTTCATTACCCGACATTTTCCGATAAACCCACTTAATAGTGACTTTTCCATTTCTTATCCGAATTCAACATTTCAAACTTCCATCCACTCCTAAATTCAACCCCAACACCATATTAACATCCAATTTAACCAAAATGAACCTCCAACATTGAAAAAGAATCATTCCAACAATTTGATCCTTAACCAATTTTTCACCACACTTCCAAATCAAACCACACAAGCTTCTAATTAATCACACTAATCACCAATTCCATTTCTTAACCAACATTACTAACCAATTGCATCAAAATCAACAAAACCCCTTTCCTATTCAATTCGGCCAAAAGGAGGATTCCTCACCCAACTTCCATTTCAATCCAAACAAAGTTCCATTAGCATTCTTTAATCACCAATTGCAATTATTAAGCAAGATCACTAACCAATTTCACCTAAACAACCACAACATCTTCACTAATAATTCGGCCAAAGAGGGCTTTTTCCCTCAACTTGTTTTCCATCAAATTGAATCCACACATAAGCTTAGAATCATGCTAGGATTAACATACTTGAAGCATGAACCAAGATAACAAACACACATCATTTTGAAAAATTCCAAGAATTTCGGCAATTTAGGGGTTTTTATCCAAGGTGTGTTTTCCAAAATCCAACACTTGATTATCACTCTCCTACTACCCAAGAACAACATACTAAAAGATGGGAGGAGAGGATCACTCTTTCAAGTAGACAAGAACAAACTCATACTTCTCCAAAATCCTCATTTCAATACCAATCTTCAATTCTAAAGGGTAAAGAGAAGAAAGAATGATGTTTACCACACAAAGCTCCCAATTCTTCTTTGATTCCAAGCAAGGGGAAGGATTCCAAGCTTGAGGTTGCATTCTTCAACCATGGCGGCAGCAGAACTTCACGAAGAAGAAGAAGAGAAGAAGAAAGAATGAAATATATTTACATGTAATAATAATAATACCCCTTTATATAATATCCTTTCTTTTTTTCCTCTTAAATCATAAAGGGACAAGTGTCCCTTATCACTCACACACACACACATGCTGCCGAAATGGCCTGCTGCTGCCCATGCTGAATACTTCAGATTTTTATAGCCAATTACTAAATAACTCCCAATTTTTCCGAAAGTTCCAATTCTTTTTGCCCAAAAATAATTACCGAATTCCAAAATTAATGAAACTTGGACACAACCTTCAGAATATTATATCATGCACAGAACATTTTTCAGAAATTCATTTTCCTTTCCGGAGTGTCCTACCGAGCTCGAACCCGAATCAAAACCCGACGTGCGGCGTGTCAACTCGAACCGAAATTCCGTCACTCCAAAATTCTATAAAAATTCCCATAAATTCCATCTTAAATTCAAACACAACTTACCCCAGAGCCGTCAGAAAATTTCCATCCCGAGCCCCGGGAGTCGCCCGGAACCGAACGTCCCGCCCCAAATATTAAACTCCACAAACACCTCCGGAAATTCTCACGACTCCAAAACTGCAAACGGCTTCCCAAACTGAGGTCTCAAGAGCGCTACCGAGCCCGCTGTACGTCCCGAGGCGACCCCGACAACCCCCCGGCGCCAGAAAAATATTTTCGGCGGAAACGTCCGGGGGACCCACACGACCTCAAATACGGAAGGGTTCGCCAAAATAATACTCGGATAGGGCTCGGGAGCCGCCTGAACGCCGAAAAACGTGACCCGCAGGCCAAAACCGGAGCCCCGGGTCACCCGGTCGCAACCCGCTCGGGGTGACCGTAACATTCTGGATAGCAATGAAGATGAGTATTATGAGGAACCACCACGGAGGAACCCGGGAAGAAAATCTTTCAAGATAGGACAGAAGCAAAAGCCTTTCTCGACAGAGACCTTGAGGAAGCCGAGGAAGTGGACAGAGGAATGCTCATCGGGAGTTCAACCGACATCTTGGAGAACGGGAGCAAGCGATAGATCAACAGTCATCAATAACTTGAAGCTCCAAATACCCCCATTCGGTGGTTCTAGTGATTCGGAAGAATATCTACGCTGGATAGTTAAAACTGAAAGGATAGTCGACATGATGGGTTACGGTGGCGCCACCGCAATAAAACTCATCGTTATCGAGTTTCATGACTTTGCTCTCATTTGGTGGGAGCAAGAGCATTATAAAAGGGCGGTGGAGCGAGGGCATCCCATCTTCACTTTGGAAGAACTTAAAAGGGCCATGCGAAAACAATTTGTGCCAAGTTATCATGACCGAGATCGTGCTCGGAAGTTACAACACCTTACTCGGGGCAATCGGCAGGTAGAAGATTACCAAGGACCTTGAGAAGTCATTGATGAGAGCAGGCGTTCGGGAAAATGATGAGGCCAAATTGGCGCGATTTTTATAAGGTCCGAGGGAAGACATTGCCAAAACGGTAGAGTTGTGTGACTATAAGGATTACCAAGACTTGGTGCGAAGGCGATCGAGTGGAGAAACAGCTTAAGAGGAGGCTCTTACCATTCCTACTTCACCCCTCCGCAGAATCCAGGAGCAAGCTCGCCCTCCGCCGAGCGCCCCCTTCAAAACCCTATCAACTCGCTGCCGCGACATCTCCCTCCCACCAAAATCAACCCTTTTCACGGCCACCATCCCACCAAACAACCCCACCCCACTTCCAACCTGCAACCGGTGCCTACCCTAGAACTACCGACACTTCGCGCCCCACCAGGAGCATTGAGTGTTTTAAGTGCTTAGGAAAAGGACACTATGCTAGAGACTGCCCCAACAAGCGAGCTATGATCGTCCGACCAAACGGGAACTCTCTAGTGAAGAAGAAGCGGAGTCGATCACGAGCCTCCAAACAATGAGGTCAAAGAAGAAGGAGAATTGCCCTTTGAAGGCTTGACATTGGTCACTAAGAGGGTTACGCGAGCACCCCAGTGTAATTGAAAATACTCAAAGGGAAAATTTGTTCCAATCAAGAGCCATGGTAAATGGGAACCTCTGCAGTCTCATCATCGATAGTGGCAACTGTGTCAACGCCGCCAGCGAGGACATGGTCGCTGAACTCGGCCTACGCACCTTTACGCACCCTAAGCCATACCAACTCCAATGGGTTGATGACCGAACTTTTGTCAAAGTTGTCAAACAAGTGGAGGTACCGATAAAGATTGGCAAGTATGAAGACACAATCACCTGTGATGTGATACGAATGCAGGCCACCCACATTCTCTTGGGAAGGCCACAGGCGGTATGACAGGGGACTCCATGCATCATGGAAGAGTCAACAAATACTCCCTCACTCATTTGTTAGAGACCAGGTTGGCATAGCCAGGTTGGCATCGCCCTTGGCGAGCCTGCAGCCGTCTGCATCTCTAAGTCACAGACCTTCTCTGCCGGTTAGGAGTCTTATGCCTTCCCGGTCTCGAACACAGGACTCGGGCTTAATGTCCCATTTCATATGAGACCGAGTACCACTTAGCTCAAGTGGTACTCGGTCTCATATGAAATGGGACATTAAGCCCGAGTCCTGTGTTCGAGACCGGGAAGGCATAAAACTCCTAACCGGGTAGAGAAGGTCTGTGACTTAGAGATGCAGGGACGGCTGCAGGGACCGCCAAGGGCGATGCCAACTGGGCTATGCCAACCTGGTCTCTAACACTCACCATGGACGACCTTATACTTTGTTACCCTCACCCCACTCAAGCTTTTCAAGACCAACTTCACTTGGCGAGCAAGGCCGAAAAGAAAAAGAGGGAGGAGGAGGGAGAGAAGAGAGAAAATAGTAAGAAGGTTCAAGAAACCTCGAGTGAAAAGAAAGAGTGCGCATTAATGGGAAACACTGAGAGCAGACCAGAGAGAAAACAAGAGTGCAACCCTCCATCGGCCAAAGCTAAGCATCTCAAGAAGGCCCTCTTAGAAAACAAAACATGTTTCCTCATGATTCCCACGCATTGCATGCTAACTCTTGAGAACATAGTCTCTCTTCCTTCGTATGTGCAGGAAGTACTAAGGGAGTTCCAGGAGATCTTTGATGAGCCGCGAAGCCTTCCTCCCTATAGAGGCATAGAGCATCAGATAGACCTACTTCCAGGGGCGCCATTACCTAATAAGGCAGCATACCGAACAAATCCCCAAGATTCCAAGGAGATCCAAACTCAAGTACGGGAATTGCTGGACAAGGGTTTCGTCCGCGAAAGCCTGTCACCCTGCGCGGTACCAGTCATACTCGTACCCAAGAGCGACGGCACATGGCGCATGTGCATGGACTGCAGACCCATCAACAACATCACTGTAAAGTATCGCCACCCTATACCTAGACTTGATGACATGCTAGATGAATTAAGTGGTGCATGTGTGTTTTCGAAAATTGATCTTCGAAGTGGATACCACCAAATTAGAATGAAGAAGGGCGATGAATGGAAGACTGCTTTCAAAACTAAAATCGGTTTATATGAATGGAATGTCATGCCCTTTGGATTATCTAATGCACCAAGTACTTTTATGCGTCTCATGAATCATGTCTTTCAGGAGCTGATTGGAAAATTTGTGGTAGTGTACTTTGATGATATACTTGTCTACTCTAGAAGTCATGATGAGCATGCTAAGCATTTAAGGCAAGTCCTTGACACACTTAGATTGGAGAAACTGTATGCTAAATTTGAAAAGTGTGTCTTCGCCTCCAATGAGGTTAATTTTCTTGGATATGTGGTTGGTATGAATGGTGTCGGGGGTAGACGAGGGCAAAGTTAGTGCCATTCGGGAATGGCCAACCCCCAAGTCCTTAACCGAAGTGAGATCCTTTCTAGGACTCGCCAGATTTTATCGGAGGTTTGTTAAGGACTTTTCTTCTATTGCCGCCCCTCTACATGAGTTGGCAAAGAAGAACGTAACCTTTGACTGGGGAAGAGACCAGGAAGAATCTTTTAACAAGCTAAAAACCTGCTTGACCAATGCCCCTTTGTTAGCCTTACCAAATTTTGACAAAGTTTTTGAGGTAGAATGCGATGCAGTAGGAATAGGCATTGGTCTTGTTTTGCAACAAGAAGGCCACCCCATCGCCTTCTTTAGTGAAAAGTTAGGAGGAGCAACCTTGAATTACTCCACCTACGATAAAGAGCTATACGTTATTGTGCGATCCCTGCAAACTTGGAGTCACTATTTACTGCCTAGGGAATTTGTTATCCATACCGATCATCTGTCTTTGAAGTATCTTCAAGGACAAGGGAACCTGAACAAGAGGCATGTTAAATGGGTAGAATTTATTGAGTCTTTCTCCTACGTGATTAAATACAAAAAAGGTAAAGAAAATGTTGTTGCGGATGCACTTTCTAGGAGATATGCTTTACTCACATCTCTTGATGCTCGAATCATTGGCTTTGAATGCTTGAAAGGGATGTATGAGAATGATGTGGACTTTGGCCAAATTTACATCGCTGTGTTAAAGAGATCCAAAACGGCTACTACTTGTTTGATGGCTTTTTGTTTAATTACAGCATGTTATGCATTCCAAGGAGTTCCATACGAAAATTCATAATCCAAGAAGCGCACGGCCGGGGCCTTATGGGACACTTCGGAGTCCAAAGACACTTGAGACCGTGAAAGGAAATTTCTTCGGCCCGGCATGAAGAAGGATGTCACTAAGGCGTGCGCGGATGTGTCACCGCCACCGCGCCAAATCCACACTTCAACCAAAAGGGAAGTACACCCTCTCCCTACACCTTCACTTCCTTGGGTAGATATCAGCATGGATTTCATAAGTGGTTTGCCTAGGACGTCACATGGGCATGATGCTATATTCTTGGTAGTAGATAGGTTTTCAAAAATGGCACATTTCATTCCTTGCCATAAGATCAAGACGCATCGCATGTAGCAGATTTGTTCTTTAATGGCATTGTGAAGTATCATGGTCTTCCCCGATCCATTGTGAGTGATAGAGACTCAAGGTTCCTAAGTCACTTCTGGCGAACCCTGTGGTCGCGGTTGGGCACAAACTTGATGTACTCTACATCAAGCCACCCCTAAACCGATGGGCGAGACATGTATGACGCAATGAACCTTGACCACTATCTTGCGCACCCTTCTCAGAAAGAATTTAAGGGACTGGGAGAAGTGTCTGCCTCATGTAGAGTTTGCCTATAATAGGGCCTATCATTCATCTACATCTCCTAGGCCCTTCAAGTTGTGTATGGGTTCAATCCTTTAGCTCCTTTCGACTTAATTGCATTTTAACATGTTGATCAAATGGATGTAGATGGTAATAATAAGGCAAAACAGATGACCGAATTACATGCTAATGTTCACCAACATCTTGAGAATATCAATGAATCTTATGCGAATAGGGTCAATAAGGATAGAAAGTTTAGAAGTTTTCAGGTTGGGGACTGAGTATGGTTGCACCTAAGGAAGGATCGGTTTCCCCAAGCTAGAAAAAATAAACTTGCGCCAAGAGGCGATGGCCCTTTCCAAATCACTCAGAAAATTGGTGATAATGCTTATGTACTGAATTTACTCGGTGATGGAACTTATGATGTACATGCTACATTTAATGTGTGTGATTTGGCTCCTTTTGAAGGTACTAAAGAATATGAGAATCCGTGGACGGATTCTTTTGAAGAAGGAGAGTATGATGAGGACATCCCTGCAAGACGGTCGCCGACCCAAAGCGAAGCCCTATCCCCCGCGTGCGAAGCCCCAGATCCTCTCCGAATATAGGAGGTCCAATGACGAGGTCACGCCTCAAACGAGTTCAAGCTGACCTTAACGCGTACGTGAAACCCGATGGCGCAAGCAGAAGAACAAGCGGAGACACAAGGAAGGACCTTGCAGCTTCGCCGACTCGGCAACCCCCAAGAAGGAGAGTTCGCGAACCCCATTGGTGTCTTAAATGTGAGTCGGGTCAAGAAAGGTAAAGACAATACCCCCTCGCAAAACTCCCAGAAGCAAGCGAGGCCCCAAGACGAGACCATTTGCGCGAGGACATGCGGCGAAGGCCCTTCATCAGAATTCCAGAGTAAGGCACCACCCCAAGGGAGGCCTTTCGCAAGGGCTTATGGCGGAACCCCAACGCAAGACTCTCGGGCAAGCGAAGCCCCGGTATTCACCAATATGAAGAAGACTTCCCTCCCATTTCCCGCCAACTGTAATTTACGGACAAATGGAAGTGACAGGAGCGCTTAGCCTACAATGTCACCCATCATCTGCTCCTCTCACGTCGCCCACCATAAATCAAGGAGACGGTTCCCTAAGTCAAAGTCAAGTTCTTTCTTCCCCCTTTCAACCTATATAAGGAAGGCTTGTAACCGAATGAACGCAGAATATATTTAGAAATCAAAACTCTTGAAGAGATTGGTTTTGTGTTCTCATATCTTGCACTCCCACATTCCTTCGTGATCCATGCAAGAGGATCCAACTATAATATCTAGTATTGCTTGATCTTGTAATCAAGAGGTGCTAGATCCCATTTCCTTTCCCAGGCATTTTCAAGGGCATTGCCTCACCTCGTAGTGAGGAGGTTCCCTTGGCCGACTTTGTTCTTCCTTCGTATTCTTCCTCTGTTCCATTTCCATTCTGGCCGGAAACCGCCTCCCTCAAGCTAGATCGGCGCCGGTTGATCGTGGTGTAACGGCCGTGATCATATCACTCAATCTTCGTCATAATGCCAGGGTGAGACCCAAGGCGCTACAACAAGGGGGCCTTGCCTTGCTTAAGTCTGCCCTCACTGCTCACGACCCCAAACAGGGTGTCTTGCGACCCAACTGGGACGGACCTTATATTGTTCATAAACAAGTCCGCCCAGGAGTCTATGAACTGCAAGACCATGATGGTCGTCTTCTTCCCCGCAACTTTCATGCGGATGACTTAAGCCCATATTACGTGTAAGTCCTCAATCTTACTGTTTCAATTCAATAAAATACAAGTGTATTTTCTCCTCTCTTACAGCATTACATGGCAACACGATTGCCCTCTCAAATCACCATCTACACCCAACCGGTTAGACTGGCCACTTGCCTAAAACTGCAGCATCCAACCTTGTCAGGTCCTACTCGCGCACCCACATAAAGGGAGGCTCCCTGCGGTCGCGCCAATGGTAGTTGCGGGTCTCATCCCAAACTGACCTTCAACTCGCCCCGCTCCAAGGGTAATCCCCTTGCGGTGCGGAAGGGTAATCCCCTTTTGGCTCCTTCAGGGAGGTCCTCGTGCCCTCGCGCGCATCACCGGACCTTCCGCGCGGACTCCACACAAGTAGTTGCGGGTCTCATCCCCAACTGACTTTCAACTCGCCCCACTCCAAGGGTAATCCTCTTGCGGTGCGGAAGGGTAATCCCCTTTTGGCTCCTTCAGGGAGGTCCCTGTGTGAGTCGCCCTCGCGCGCATCACCAGACCTTCCGCGCGGACTCCTCCACATAGGTAGTTGCGGGTCTCATCCCCAACTGACCTTCAACTCGCCCCGCTCCAAGGGTAATCCTCTTGCGATGCGGAAGGCTAACCCCCTTTTGGCTCCTTCAGGGAGGTCCCTGTGTAAGTCGCCCTCGCGCGCCTCATCGGACTTTCCGCACGGGCTCCTCAACACAGCTGCGGGTCTCATCCCCCAGAACTCCAGCTGGCTCTTCACTTGTCTCGAGAAAGTACTCCATTGCCTTCGCCATCGCGCGAGTCCAGGCTCAAGGTAAACTGAGCTTTACTTCATTCTTATCAAATAAGTGATGAGCACTATGCAGGTATCCTCTACTTGGTACACTGTACACTACCCAAGGGCTTACTCCCGGAAAAATTGCCAAGAAGATCTTTGTGTGACCCGCCTTCGCGAGCCCCAGCAGACCTTCCACAAGGAGAAATCTCATCCATGGTCTTCAAAGGCATCGCCTCTGCGAACCCTAAAAGGGTCCTCAACTTGTCTCAACAAGTGGTCTCTGCCTTAACTTGTCTCCAACAAGTGAATCCACAGATTGTCTGGAAAGATATTTGTGGCTCCGCCGTTGCGGATTTCAAGTGCATCGTCACTACGAACTCAAGCTGAAACTCCAGCTTCTTGACAACTGATCTCTGGGCTTCGCCATTGCGAACCCCAGCAGATCCCTCACCACAAACGGGACTTAGCCTACGGTTGATAACCTAGCTAGCGTACCCTACACTGCTATCGCAAGGCAAAAGTGAGGCTACAAGACAATGAAGGTAAAATGAAATTTTACTTCATTAACTACTATCAAAGTTATGCATGAGTGCAGGTGTCCTTTGTACACAAAAGAGTGGGGGTCATCCACAGATTGGAGCCTCCACCCTAGTCCAGCAGGGCATACCATGCTCCTCCCATCTTCTTCCCCTACTCCCCCTAGTCGAGCAGATCCTCTACTGCTGGATCGCTGGTGTTCGCAGCATCCAGAATCCCAAGACTCAGCTCTGGGAACGCTTTCTCTACTTGAAAGCAGCATCGCAGCCAGCCCTCCTCGTAGGCCTGCGCCCCTGCTTCGCCTTGAGCTTGGATCTCACCAAGCTTCGCCATCAGTCAAGGCATCCTCTGAGGAATGGATACCTTGATGGAAGAAGAGGACTCAGGGTCCTCATCTGCAAAAAGAGGGAGGCCCAGAGCCTTCTCCATTTCCCACACTGAGGCCACCGCTTTCTCAAAAGCAGTAGTGACCTCAGCTTGTGCCTTCGCGGCATCCTTAGCAGCAAGCCTACTCGCTTCGGCTTCCTCCTTAGCCAGCTGGGCCTGGGCGCTTCACCTCCTCAGCTGCAGCCTCTGCCAACTCAACTTTGGCCTTCACCTCCGCGAGGGCAGCTTTTGTTTCAGCCTCCAAGGAGAGGAATGACTCCTTCATGAGAGCAGCCTCAACCTGGCTGGCTCCCAACTCTGCTTCCTGTTGAAGGAAACGGTGCTGAAACGCATCGATCAGACGGACCTGCTCCCACCAGCGCATCCTGCAAGTGGTCTGCTCCTTGTTAAGGAAGTCACACCAAGTCTCCAGTTGGGCCACACGCTTGGCTTGCTCCTCTTGGTGCACCTCCTCCCTTCTCAGGCTGGCTTCCAGCTCCTTCCTAAGGGACGCAATCTCTGCTACTTGGGCATCGTCCCGCCTGTTGGCATACTGCAGAAAGTCATGCCATTGCTCCATAGCAGCATACCCTTGAACGGCGGCCTGCATCCAAACCCGTTCAGCAAGACAGAAAGAAGAGCAAAACTTATGAAATAAAGACCAAAAGTAGGTCTTACCCGCAGACTCTGTTGGGCGGCCTCCTTCATAAACTCGGCAGGGGAATCTAGGCTTCGCCCTATTACCTCCCTGTCATAGGGGTGCGCAGCCCCTCCAGACACGATAAGAGGGTCTTCTCCCCTCCCAACAACAATGAGTTACCATTGTTGAGAAGGAAGACCGGATCCCACGCATCGCGCAGGTGTTTCCCCTCTTCTTGGTACACTTTGGCCCTGAGGTCTTGCCTCGTGACCTCAGCCAGAATCGGCTTTTTAGACCACTGGGGGGCTGTCTTAGCAGCGACGCTCCTTCGTGCCAAATAATGGGGCCACACCCCAGTCTCCTCAAGAATCTCGGTCATGGTCCCCAGGTCCGCACAGACCTTGCGACGACCGCTCCCTTGCCCAGAAGGCCCTTCACCTGCAGCTGTTAAGGGCAGTACAACTGAGAAAACTGACACACAATCTCAAAACAAAAGAAACAGACTCTCAAGTCTAGTGACTTACCAGCAGAGGGTTGCACCCATCCACTAGCCTCTGGCTGGCTACTGGAAGGTTGGGCTGCTTCCCAATCACATGTCCTCGCAGAGGACCGCGCCACCAGTGCCCCCTCCTCTGGGGCCTCGCTATCAGAAGAGGAAGTCTCCTGAATTCTCAAGACTCCCTTCCCCTTCGCCGCAAGGGCATCTTCCCTTGAAGGAGTCACCGCAGGGGTCTCCGCCCCTGAAGAGATAGCCACAGGGACCTCCTCCCCTGCAGTAACGGCCTCCACCTCCTCCCCCACAGGGGTGATCACCACCTCCTCCTCCACAGGAGTGACCCTCACCTCCTCAGGAATGGCCACTGCCTCCTGCTGCCCAGAGCTGCTGATTGCTTTAGCAGCCTGTTGGCCCCTCCTTCTCATGAACAACAGGACTTCTCTCTTTTGGGGGGCGCGTTTCCCTTGGCAGCAATTTCTACCGCGACCACGTGCCCGGGCAAGTCTTCGCCTTGAGCTGGAGAAGGGCTTGCAAAGAGCCCCGACACGAAGTCCTCAAGGACAGCAGCATCCTCAAGGGGGACTGGCTGCACTACTGATATAGGCACAATCTATGGGAGCAGCGGTGTCCGCTTGCACTCCCTCTGAGCCCTCTACCATGGGCGTGGCTTCTTCAACAGTGGAGGGGACCTCCACTTCCACCTCCCTTGCCTCCTCAGCAGGCTCTACAGCCTCCTCTACAATGTCGGGGACCTCCTCCCTAACAGGCCCCGCAGCCTCTTCAGTAGAAGGAACTGCTGCAGATCCCTCTACCTCTGCAGGCCCCTTGGCCTCTTCCACAGCAGCAGGGGCACTCTCCTCTCCAGGCTGCACTCCACCAGCAGCCACTCTCCTCTTCTTCTCTTTTTGGGGGGATACCAGTGACTTGGTACCAGCCCTCTTCTTCTGCTTAGGGACAATGCGTCCCAATGCCTTGACAGCCCCAGTAGGGGCATCCCTCCCAAATGCACAAGCCAGGTGCACCTGCTGGGCAATGCCCATGGACGCTCTCTTGCCCTTGCCTTCGCCGGACTCCATGGGAGCATCTACAAAAAGAAGAAAAACTTCAGACCATGTTTTACTAAACCTCTTACATTTGTGCAATACGCTTATATATGCAAACATACCTTTTGGCCCTGCCAGCGCTGCGTAAAGGGCATCTACCACTGCCCCATGATGGGCTGGGGCCCATCCCTCATATGGCGAGGGCACCTCAGGGTCCAGCACGAAACCCGTGCTAATCCCAGCCCACCTCAACGTTGTCTCATCAAGTTGGGTGGCTGAGAAGGGGAAGAGCTCATCACAGGCGCTCCTTGAAAACACACCGTCCAACCATCCCAGCAGTTGGACGTATGCCTGCCACCGCAGTCCTTCGGAAGTCAGCTCAGGCCTCCTCGCGATACTCTGCATGGGTCGCTGCGTCCTCGCCACGGGAAAGTTCCATGAATTGTCGCGGGGCAGGAAGAAGAAAGACCCGTGCCAATTGTTGTAGGATTTGGGCGCAGCAGTAAAGGAGATGGAGTGGTTGCCCCCAACATTTATGGGGGTGACGTAGAAAAACGCACTCCCACTCCGCAGTTCCAACCGGTAGAACCGATAGAAGACGTCGGCAAAGGGCCTCACTCCGGCCATTCGACAGGCAACGATGAAGCCTGAAATGGTCAAGAATATGTTGGGCGCCAACTGCGATGGTGGCAGCCCCCACCCTGTGCACAAATCTTGCACTAGCGACGGAAAGGGAAACCGCAGCCCCGCCGCAAGCTGTGCCGTGTACAGGCACAACACCTGATTCTCCAGGTTCTCTTCAGTCGCGGGCCAACCCAACGCCTGGTGGTACACTACCCAAGTAAACGCGTCCTCGCGTCGCATCAGAATCAAACAAGGCCCCGTATGTCTCACCCTTGCGGTCTCCAGTCTCGCCTTCGCAAGGTCTCCAGTCTCGCCTTCACGAGGTCTCCAGTCTCGCCTTCGCAAGGTCTCCAGTCTCGCCTTCGCGAGGTCTCCAGTCTCGCCTTCGCAAGGTCTCCAGTCTCGCCTTCGCGAGGTCTCCAGTCTCGCCTTCGCAAGGACTCCTGTCTCGCCTTCGCAAGGACTCCTGTCTCGCCTTCGCAAGGTCTCCAGTCTCACCTGCGCAAGGTCTTGCCCTCGCGGGCCTTAAATCTCGCCTTGGTGATGTCTCACACTCGCCTTTGCGTCTCTTAGGCCTGCGAGGGTTGCCCTCGCGGTCTCAGGTCCCGCCCTTGCGATCTCACTCGCCTTCGCGGATCTTACTCCCGCGGTCCCAACTCGTCTTCCCGAGGACTCCCATGCCTATACTGGTCCCGCCCAGATAAGGCCCTTACACTCAGGTTCATGCGACCCTCACTCCTTATTTGGCTATATTCTATCTGGGCCTTCGCCCCTTGCAGGCCTTCGCCTGCCACTTGCTCCACTTGGAGATAGGCCACTTGGTCATCTGACATCAAGCAGCCAATGAGAAGGTCAGCACGAGCCTGGGAGATCTTCACCAGGTTCATACGCCAGACATTCTCTGACAAGCGAATCACCTAAGGCGGTTTGCTAATATCTTCATCATCACAGCCGCCTTATCTCAAATCAGTCTGACACAGACTTATCTCAAACAGCCTGTCCAAAGGCTTCAACTGGGGGAGGCTCTTCTCCTGGCATCACTCTATAAATAGGGTGATGTCCACCCTAAATTGGGTAAGCTACTACACGCCCCCCCACTCCTCTCTTGCTACTTCTGAGTATTCCTCTTATCTTTTACAGATTACTCTGAACAGCAAGCTTGGAGTCTCAAGAACACCATCATCATCAACCACTCGACTGGGATTCCGCTCCTATTCTGGGAACGTGAATATCATAAGGTAATGAAGTGATACGACCACGGGTACGCTTGACGCGAATCCGCGAGATCGTACGGAAGCGCAGATCTAGCTCGGTGGAGTCGATTGAACAAAGAAGGATAGAGACGGCCACAGACACCTCCCAACTACGAGGTTGGGCAATATCTGCGATAAGCCNGGGGAGTATGGAAGATCTAACACCTCTCAACTACGAGATTGAGCAATACTAGATATTAAACTTGATGATATTAATCTATCAAGGGGAATGGCGGAAAATAGCAAGGGGGTGAGAACCGGAGCTTAAGGAATTGCCCTTCTTAAGCTTTACATATATTCTACCTATTCTAGGAGTTTGTCTTTCCTTTTATAGGGAAGGAAGGGAACAGCCTCTTACAAAAGACGCAGGCATGCCATAAAGTGTACAGTACTTTTGCATGCATGTCTCGATTTAAAAGATAAAAAGGTAAAAGGAGATAAGTTCGCTCCCAAGTGTCGGCGTATAAGGCGGGAGGGGCCGAGAATGGTCGGGAGTGGTTGGCCGACCGGATAAGCCGAGGTGGCTCTGCTTTAGGGCTCTTTTGATGGGAGGCCCGACTCAAGGCCTCGCTTTGTTGGGAAGCTTTCTCGGAGGAGGCTTCGCCTAGTGGCCTCGCCTTCACCTTTGAGACTTGCAACGAAGGCTCCGCCTTCGTTTGGAGACGCCGTGAGAAGAATATCCCTTAGTTAGCGTCAACTGGAAGTCTTCTTGTTGTAGACGGGGCCTTTACCAGGAGACTGGCTGGGATGACGTCGCCCAGGGGCTTTGCCTTCGCCAGGAAGCTTCGCAAGGAAGTTCCGTCTGTTTCTTAAAGACTTCTCGTGGACATTGTTGCATGAGGGCTTCACAATGGGGAGGGTTATGGAGATGGCTTCGCTGAAGGTTTGGCCATCGCGAAACTCCTTTGTTGGGAAGCCTAGCCCTCGCCTCGGGGCTTCGCAGAATGGCTTCGCACTGGGGCTCCGCCGATGTTCGGATGCCTTAGCATGATGCAGTTCATCCTTCGCCTTGAGACTTCACGGGGACGGCTTTGCCAAAGTGGCTTGCCTTCGCTGGATGCCTTTTGCACGAAGCCTCTCCTACGCCTTGAGGCCTCTTTTAGGGTCCTCGCGTGAAGGCATTGCCCTTTCCATGTCTCGGGGTTAATCCAGGACCATCGGATTAGGCCGCTGGGCCTCTCGATCCCACTCGCCAAGGGTTTGCTCCGAGCTTCACTCATTGCCTCTTAAATGCAGGACGTCTTGTTGTCGCTTGGGGATCCCATGATCACATCATTCCCTCCCTCTTAAAAAGATTCGCCTCGAATCTTAAGGGAAGAAATTTTTCCTACAATTGAAAACAAGCACAACAAACTTTGGAGAGCATTAGAGGTTAGTAAATGAAACTTAACCGGAGGCTGGGGGGGTTGCGGTGGCGATGCATATGTATGCATGAGCATGACAACTCCTATATGCATCGTGATCATGAACAGTCTATAAAAATTCATGACATGCTTCCTGGAGTATTGTAGACATTTAACAAGAACTTTATACTCAAGGAAAACATGCGGTCTAAAGCCTTTAGACCTCTGCTCATGGAAGGCTGGGGTGGGGGGTCAAGGAAGCTTTACCTTCGCCAAGCACATGCATATGTGCTTCCCGAGACCAAGAAGAAAAACTAAGCTAGTCGTAGAAAGAACTTCGGACTGCAACGCGCAGAGACTAGCATTAGCATAAGCAAGAGGTTGAGAGATGAACAGTCGCTCTCTCTCTCCACCTCAACAATTAACATGGTTTCAGCACTATTTATTTAGCTAAGGAAAGGAATGGATGTCTCTCTTGGTATAAAGTTGCCTTTCCTTAGCGCATGCATTCTAGGCATGCTTATCATAGTATCCGGGAGTCCCATATATAGATTCGAACAAGGGTTGCGGTGTTGAACCAATGTCGATCCATCACCCATGTTCGCGGCATGCCGACTCAAGGAAACCAGAGATTCGCACCCTTGCGTATATCCTGTGCTTCTAGAAAGAAGAGACGAGTTACCTTCTCCCAAGTTAGGGAGACGTAGACCTGCCTCGCACATCATCTTCTTCTCCTTCAAACGGTGTGGCCTTCCCCTCGAGTGGGGGTTCGGTTGGGGCCCCGCATGAGCTCTGCCTTCCTCCAAACCGTCTTCGCTTTCTTCAACTCTTCGCGTCCGCGGCCCCTTCTCCTTCCTGCACAGCCAAAGAAGAACAACAATTTTGAGAAGATGAAACGGTCAGTTCTTCTTGGGGTATGGTAGAGGGCCCGGGTGAGTCTTTCTTTTCACTCATTTGGCTTTCGAGAGCTCTTTCTTTTCTTCTCTCTTTCCTTTTTCTTCTCGCCTCTCATATTCTAAGTACTCATTTTTGAGCCTTGTGATTTCTTGGCGAGAGTTTCTTCATTTGGATTTTGGTGAGGGTTAGGATTTGTAGTGTAGGTATGGGCTGTGCAAGTATTGGGCGGTGGGGTGCGCGGCCCAACCAGGGGGTTTGTGATGGTGGGGGCCTCGCCTTCTATCCTGGAAGGAAGTTGGTTCGCCTGATGGCGAAGACCCGTCAGTGGAGTATGGTGGCGGAGCTGTTGGGAATCTTGGGGCGGGCGCATGGGGCCCTCGCTTGGGAGTAGTATGGAGGGGTGGCTCTTTTGTGAGAGGCCATATCGTCGCCACAAAGATCCTCTTCAACTCACTCCAAGGCTGGATGGGGGCCTCGGCGGACCGTTCTCTGTCGAGAGGACTCTCGGCGACACCATTCCTTGGCCTCTCCTTTTAGGCTCCTTATGGCTTGGCTCAACATTTCTTCACCACGAAGGGGAAGCACCAAAAGTGGTACTCCCACCTTTCCATCCAATGCCATAAGTCTTTTCCAAGCTGGTACCGCCCCACCGATAGATCAACCTCATAGAAATATTTATTCGCCATGGGGTTTCTGCACATCTAAACAATAAAATTAGTCCGCTCAAGCTCCTCACGTGTTTGGGAGGTCTCTCCTGCCGCGAAGGGGTCTGCCCTTTCGCGAGGGGTCACACTCGGCTTTCTTTCTTTCCTCTTGCTTAGCTCTCAGAGCTTGCTCTTTCCAAGGCCAAACCCGACAATGAATATCACAAGATAACCACTAGAATGCAAAAATCTTTAAGTAAGAAGTACCGATTACTTGAAGCAAGCTAGGTTAAAATGGAGGGGGTTTGCAACCGATATACCAGAGGGTTAGAAAGGAGGTTTTGGCGCACAAACACTTTTGGCTCAAATTTGAAATCTAAATTAGATCAAGGTCACTGTTCATATGAGTTGTGGAATGAACAGATATGAACACTCATATGAACACCAAGAACAATAAGAACACAGATTCGATTTCTCCTACGTTTTCACAACCAAGCCTTATACACCACTTCTCTTCACTTTTCAACGACAACCTCACTCTCTTTGAGCGTATAAATCTTTGCACGTTGCGGTTTCGAATAAAACTGAGATTTGCGACTTTCGCAAAACCGCAACTGCTTTCTTTTCTTTTTTTTTTTGACTTTTGTTTTTATGAAGTTGCTAACACAACAACAACTTCTAACACAGAATCAACACAACAGATTAACCGAAACGAAAAGCGGATAGGGTGAGGTATAGAAATGAATAGAGTATAACACGGTTTGAAAACACAAAGATAAATCTTTCTTCAAGTAGAAACAAAAAGGGTTTAACCTTGACGAAATCACAACAACTCCGGCCAAGCGATCGGCTCGATACCACTTGATACGACCACGGGTACGCTTGACGCGAATCCGCGAGATCGTACGGAAGCGCAGATCTAGCTCGGTGGAGTCGATTGAACAAAGAAGGATAGAGACGTCCACCTACACCTCCCAACTACGAGGTTGGGCAATATCTGCGATAAGCCTGGGGAGTATGGAAGATCTAACACCTCTCAACTACGAGATTGAGCAATACTAGATATTAAACTTGATGATATTAATCTATCAAGGGGGATGGCGGAAAATAGCAAGGGGGTGAGAACCGGAGCTTAAGGAATTGCCCTTCTTAAGCTTTACATATATTCTACCTATTCTAGGAGTTTGTCTTTCCTTTTATAGGGAAGGAAGGGAACAGCCTCTTACAAAAGACGCAGGCATGCCATAAAGTGTACAAGATTTTTGCATGCATGTCTCATTTAAAAGATAAAAAAGGTAAAAGGAGATAAGTTCGCTCCCAAGTGTCAGCGTATAAGGCGGGAGGGGCCGAATGGTCGGGAGTGGTTGGCCGATTGGATAAGCCGAGGTGGCTCGCTTTAGGGCTCTTTTGATGGGAGGCCCGGCTCTGAAGGCCTCGCCTTTGTTGGGAAGCTTTCTCAGAGGAGGCTTCGCCTAGTGGCCTCGCCTTCCCCTTTGAGACTTGCAACGAAGGCTCCGCCTTCGTTTGGAGACGCCGCAGAAGAATATCCCTTAGTTAGCGTCTAAACTGGAAGTCTTCTTGTTGTAGACGGGGCCTTTACCAGGAGACTGGCTGGGATGACGTCGCCCAGGGGCTTTGCCTTCGCCAGGAAGCTTCGCAAGGAAGTTCCGTCTGTTTCTTAAAGACTTCTCGTGGACATTGTTGCATGAGGGCTTCACAATGGGGAGGGTTATGGAGATGGCTTCGCCTGAAGGTTTGGCCATCGCCAGAACTCCTTTGTTGGGGAAGCCTAGCCCTCGCCTCGGGGCTTCGCAGGAATGGCTTCGCCTGGGGGCTCCGCCAGTGTTCTGGATGCCTTAGCATGATGCAGTTCATCCTTCGCCTTGAGACTTCACAGGGACGGCTTTGCCAAAGTGGCTTGCCTTCTCCTGGATGCCTTTTGCACAGAAGCCTCTCCTACGCCTTGAGGCCTCTTTTAGGGTCCTCGCGTGAAGGCATTGCCCTTTCCATGTCCGGGGTTAATCCAGGACCATCGGATTAGGCCGCCTGGGCCTCACGATCCCACTCGCCAAGGGTTTGCTCGAGCTTCACTCGATTGCCTCTTCGTGCAGGGACGTCTTGTTGTCGCTTGGGGATCCCATGATCACATCATAAACCCATATTACAAACCATAAGTAGTAAGTCATGCCAACTACCCGGAGTGCAAGTAGGCACTGCCGTCGAGACGGAGGAATCCTCCCGCGATTTAACACAAACAACGATCCACGATCGGAACCATCTCCAAATAACGTTCCCCACAACGGGAGAACTCTGTTCACTCAACGGAGGAAAGCTCCTCCCACGTCAACCGTAACGTGCCTCAGGAGCGCAACACTCCACCACCAAACACTCCACCAACGAGCCTTGATCCGGCCGTTCTGCAAACGATCACTGAGGCGGTTGCTCTCAACCTGCGCGAAACACTCGCCACCACTCTTAGGGGCGTTCTGGATAGCGTTGGAACGCTACGGACAAATCAGCCTGAACGCCCTGTTACTCCGCCTCAACAAGTAAGTAACCCTGACCCTTCTTCGTCATTACTTATCGTACTTACTAGACGATTAGAGGAAGTGGAAAAAAGGGACGAAAGGGCCAGTGTTCATAATGTTTTCAGAATGGGTCTGGACGACCTATGGACCCAACCTTTTACTCAATGGGTCTTCGCTGGGAGTCCCTTTTCTTTATAGATGTACACACCAACCCTCCCACCAACATGGAACAGTTCTTGAGCACGGCCTCACGGTTTATGAACATGGAGGAGGTCACTCGACCACTCGCCAGGGCCACCACGACAGATGCGAAGGGACAGCCCTCGCGAGCGGACTCCAGGTCCCAGAGGCAGTATCCTACGCCGTCCAACAGGTAGGGGGCGTATTTTACTCTTCCCCCACTAAGGGTGATGTGATCATGAGAGCCGCAAGCAACAACAAAGTATCCCGGATGAAGAGGCGGGCGAATGAAGCTCGGAGCAACTCCGTGGCGAGGAGGTTCATAGGCTCAGGCAGCCTGATCCATGGTTTAGGCGATCACCTGACCAGGAGAAGGCAACGCCTCTATGCGAGGACTCCTCGAGAGGCCTCAAGGCAAAGGCAAGGCTTCCCAAGCGATGACATCCGGCAATGTCGAAGCCCCTGACGCGAAGACATTCCTGAGGAACCTCATGGCAGACTGGACTTCATCATGAGAAGGCACCTAGGCGTTGGCGAGGCCCTTTGGCAAAGCCGCCCCTGTGCAGCCTCAAGGCGAGGGCTAGGCTTCTTAAGCAGAGGCATCTCAGCGATGGCAAAGTCTTCGGGCGAAGCCATTTCGAGAAATCTCACGGTGAAGCCCTCAAGCAAGAATCTCCAAAGTAAAGACTTCAAAGTGAAGGTAAAACTGATGTGGACATCACCCCTATTTGTGAGTTAAGAGGCAACCATTCCTCCAGAGGGTCTAAAGGACCCTTGGCGAAGGCATGGACAAAGAAGAAGTGGCATTCTAGGCGTCGGCGAAGCCCCAAAGACAGAATAGTGTTCGCAAGAATCTTGGCGAACCCAGGCCCCATTGGCGAACCCTTGACCTTTGGCGAAGCCATGGTCATTGGCGAACCCATGTTCCGTGGCGAAGACCCTGTGCAACACTTCCAGACGCAAGCGAAGCACAGGTGTTCGCCAAGCGGAGGAGGCCTCCATACGCAAGTCAGGCGACCCCTTCAACTTGTGCAGAGGCCCTCTTCCTCCCATTTCCCGCCAACTACAAATCCTGGGAAACTGGGAGCCGCTAAAGCCGGAAGTCTACACAGCCTATGCTGTCACCTCGCCTGCCACCTCTCATTTCGCCTACCATAGAACCAGGAAGCTGGTTCCCTTGTCCAGTCATTCTTTATTTTCCTTTACCGTTTCTTCTATATAAGGCAGCTTGTAACCATTGTAAAGGTAGAACATATTTATAAGAAATCAGAAATACTCCAAGTGAGGTTTTGGCTTTCTTGTTCTCATTTCTTGCATTCCATCTCCTTAAGTGATCCGTGCAAGAGGATCCAACATAATATCTAGTATTGTTTGAACTTGTATTCAAAAGGTGCTAGATCCCGCTTCCTTCCCTGCATTTTCAAGGGCATTGCCTCACCTCGTAGTGAGGAGGTTCCCTTGGCCGACTCTGTTTCCTTCGTGTTCTTCCTCTGCTTTCGCTTCCATTCTTTCCGGAAACCGCCTCCTTCGAGCTAGATCCGAGCTCGTGATCACTTACCCCCGTGATCACATCAAGTGGTATCGAGCCAAAGTGCTTGCCGGAGGTACCGTATCGCTTGTTTGTTTTCTTCAAGTAAAACCATTGCCTTCTTTCTTACACTTGAAGAAAACGCCTTGTTGTTGTTCAAGAGAAACCAAAATATTTGTGTTTATGCGTGGTTCATGTGACTGGAGAAAAAGTTCATATTTGAATATTGATTATTGAAGTTGGGTGAGAAAGAAAAGTGATTTCGGATTTGGAAATGAAAAAGTGTTGTATTGTGTGAAAAGTGCGAAAGAAAGGTTGTTGAAAAGGATGAACAAGTTCATGTGTTCTTGAGTGTTCTTGGTGTTATTGAGATGTTCATATGAAGTTCATACCAAACTCATATGAATAGTACTTTTGATCCATTGATGAACTTTAAGAAAACGTGTTTGTGATTGCAAAAGCCCCTTTCTAAACTCCCTACCATACTTCTTTCAACCACCATCCACCTTAAATCATTCAAAAGCTAGTTTCAAGTAACTAGTTATCTTTCTTGAATTGCAAGTTTCGGTTTTCACTAGATATTATGACTTGTTCCTACTTGTGTGTTTGCATTTGATCTAAAAGTTGAGTGTGATCAAGTTAAGAGAACTTGTGAAAGCCTTGTGTGGAGAATCAAGAGTGAAACCGTGTGGAGTGCTCACCTAAACACGTGAGGAGGAATGAGTGGTACTGATTTTATTGTCTAAGTGTGTAGGTAATGGAGGAAGAGAACCTACATTTCATTGGGTTTCATCCCTTGAAGGGGAGGCGCAAACTTGAAGATGACTTATGGCAATGGATCGAGGAATTGGAATACCACTTTTGGTATTACCAATTTCATAAGGAAGAGAAGTTAGACCTTGCCATAAGGTGTCTAAAGGGAGAAGCCAAAAGATGGTGGCGACAAGATTTCGCTCAAAGAGAGCACTACCATGAAGCCTCCATTCGGACTTGGAGCGGATTGAAGAGGTTACTAGTGGAAAGATATGGCTCACCTCGAGAAGAGCCACCCTCTCCGTTCCACTCCCAAACAAGAAGGTCCCCCTCTCGGCCTACATCCTCCACCCACATTCGTAACCATAGTCGGAGGAGACCAAGTCCCACACCTCCACAAACACTATCGGCCGAGCCGTGTACTCCACCGCCCAACACTTGCACCACCCAAACTCCTTCCCCAAACCCAAGTCCTCGCCAAGATTCAAGTGAAGATCTTTCTCAAATGATTAAGAATCTGAGGAAAGAGTTTGAAGAATATGAGAGAGAGAAAAGAAAAAGAAAGAGAGAAGAAAGGAAAGGGCTCTCCTTAGCCAAACAAGTGAAAAGAATATTGCACCCGGCCTTCAACCCATCTCCAAGAAGGAATGATCATTTCATCTTCTAACTCTTGTTATTCTTCTTTATTTGTGCACGAGTTTGAAGGAGAGAATGGCACGGATGCGCCATACCTTGAAGGAAAAGAAGGATTTTCGGCTTTGAAGGAGGACCCTCCCTCCCCTAACTTGGGGAGAGGTAACCTACTCTTTTCTTTTAGTGATGAAGTGAATAGGCATGAATGTGAAGCCTTATTCGAAAATGAGCATGCAACTCAACCATTGCTTAATTCTCTCAACCATGATAAGTGTAACATATTCGAATTCTCTCTTGAAAGCATGAAGCATGATGATTCGGTTGACCATGAGCTGTATGATGCATATCCCATATCACTCACCCCTAGCCATGAATTCTCTTCAATGCATGATCATGAATCCTATTTTTTTGATCATAAGAATGAAAGGCCTAGGCTCACATTTGACCCCGGGATACTCGAAACTGTGTGTAAGGTAGAAGTGAAGAGAAAGGGCGGATTGTCCATCTCAAATCCTTCGAACCATTTTTGGAATTTTGATGTTTACAGTTTTGGTTCACTAACCCTTAATGCCTCTTCAAGTTTATTGTGGTGTCTTAAGATTTGTAGGGACAATTTCCTTATGAATCCGAGGACGGATTCTTCCGAAGAGGGAGGGTATGATGTGGACATCACCCCTATTTGTGAGTTAAGAGGCAACCATTCCTCCAGAGGGTCTAAAGGACCCTTGGCGAAGGCATGGACAAAGAAGAAGTGGCATTCTAGGCGTCGGCGAAGCCCCAAAGACAGAATAGTGTTCGCAAGAATCTTGGCGAACCCAGGCCCCATTGGCGAACCCTTGACCTTTGGCGAAGCCATGGTCATTGGCGAACCCATGTTCCGTGGCGAAGACCCTGTGCAACACTTCCAGACGCAAGCGAAGCACAGGTGTTCGCCAAGCGGAGGAGGCCTCCATACGCAAGTCAGGCGACCCCTTCAAGTTGTGCAGAGGCCCTCTTCCTCCCATTTCCCGCCAACTACAAATCCTGGGAAACTGGGAGCCGCTAAAGCCGGAAGTCTACACAGCCTATGCTGTCACCTCGCCTGCCACCTCTCATTTCGCCTACCATAGAACCAGGAAGCTGGTTCCCTTGTCCAGTCATTCTTTATTTTCCTTTGCCATTTTCTTCTATATAAGGCAACTTATAACCATTGTAAAGGCAGAACATATTTATAAGAAATCAGAAATACTCCAAGTGAGGTTTTGGCTTTCTTGTTCTCATTTCTTGCATTCCATCTCCTTAAGTGATCCGTGCAAGAGGATCCAACATAATTATCTAGTATTGTTTGAACTTGTATTCAAAAGGTGCTAGATCCCGCTTCCTTTCCCAGGCATTTTCAAGGGCATTGCCTCACCTCGTAGTGAGGAGGTTCCCTTGGCCGACTCTGTTTCCTTCGTGTTCTTCCTCTGTTTCGTTTCCATTCTTGCTGGAAACCGCCTCCTTCGAGCTAGATCCGAGCTCGTGATCACTTACCCCCCTGTGATCACATCATGAGGCCTTTTGGCGAAGCCATCTCCGCAATGCTTCCGAGCGAAGGCGAAGCCTTCAGTGCGAGGCCTTCCAGTTCAGGCGGAGCCCAGAAGCGAAGCCACCTATGCTCAATAAAGCAGCCGACCATCTCCACCCACTCCCATCCCCTCTGGAACACTCCCTCCTTTCAAGCCGACACTGGGGAGTATTATATTGTTTACTTTAGCTTTTACCTTTGAGGATAGCATGCCAGATTGAGTCACTTTATAACTAAATAGCATACCTGCGAATTTGTCAGAGACTGTCCCATCACCATCATATAAAAGGGACAGCAAACTCTTTTGTAAGGTAGAACATATGTAAAGCTTAAGAAGGACAATTCCTTAAGCCCGGTTCTCACCCCCTTGCTATATTCCGCCATTCCCCTTGATAGATTGAATATCATCAAGTTTAATATCTAGTATTGCTCAATCTCGTAGTTGAGAGGTGCTAGATCTTCCATACTCCCCAGGCTTATCGCAGATATTGCCCAACCTCGTAGTTGGGAGGTGTCTGTGGCCGTCTCTATCCTTCTTTGTTCAATCGACTCCACCGAGCTAGATCTGCGCTTCCACGATCTCGCGGATTCGCGTCAAGCGTACTCCGTGATCGTATCAAGTGGTATCGAGCGATCGCTTGCGGAGTTGTTGTGATTTCTTCAAGGTTAAACCCCTTTATTTTCTACTTGAAGAAAGATTTATCTTTGTGTTTTGAAACCGTGTTATACTCTCGTTCGTTTTCCCGAACCCCCACATCCGCTTTTATTTCGGTTCATCTGTTGTGTTGAATCTGTGTTAGGAGTTGTTGTTGTGTTAGCAACTTCATAAATCAAAAAGAAGAAAGAAGAAGAGAAACAGAGAAGAAGAAGAAGAAAAAGAAAAGAACGCGATTTTGTTTTATCGCAAATCTCATTTTTGATTCAAAACCGCAACGTGCGAATATTTAGTGCTTAAAGAGAGTGAGGTTTTAGTTGAAAAGTGAAAAGGAAGTGGTGTACCAAAGATTGGTTGTTTAAAGCATTGAAAGAAATCAAATCTGTGTTCTTATTATTCTTGGTGTTCATATGAGTGTTCATACAAGTTCATACCAAAACTCATATGAATAGTGACCTTGATCGAAATTTGATTTCAAATTGAGCCAAAAGGTGTTTGTGCGCCAAAACCTCATTTCAGATCCTCTTGTACATTTGCTGCCAAAGAACCCCCCCCATTTTTTTTAACCTAGCTTGCTTCAAGTAACTAGTACTTCATTGCTTAAAGATTTTTGCATGCTAGAAGTTATCTTGTGATATTCATTGTCGGGTCTTGGCCTTGAAAAGAGCAAGCTTTGAGAGCTGCAAGCAAGAGCAGAGAGGAAAAATCGAGTGTGACCCCTCGCGAGAGGGCAGACCCCTTCGCGAAAGGAGAGGCCTAAACACGTGAGAAGCTTGAGCGGTACTAACTTTATTGTTTAAATGTGTAGGCGATCCCATGGCGGATAAATATTTCTTCGGGTTTCATTCCTCAATAGGAAGACGCCAACTTGGAGAAGACTTATGGCATTGGCTGGAGGAATTGGAGTACCACTTCTGGTATTTCCGATTTCACAAAGAAGAGAAGTTAAGCCTTGCCATAAGGTGCCTAAAGGGAGAAGCCCGAGAATGGTGGCAACAAGAGTCGGCTCAAACCTTTTTTAGAGCTCGTTGCCGTGAAGCCCCCATTCGGACTTGGAATGAATTGAAGAGGTTGCTCGGGCAAAGATATGGTATCTTTCAAGAAGAGCCTCCCTCTCCATACTACTCCCGAGCACGATCCCCCATGCGCCCTACACCCGGCTCCCCGCCCAACTTCCCACCCAAAATCCACTCGAAGGGTCTTCGCCCCAAAGCGAACCTAGTCCCTCCAATGAGAGGAGGCGAGGACCCCAACCGCCACAAACTCTTTCGGCCGTGCTGCACACCCCACCCCCCAATGCTTGCGCAGCCCCAACCCACACCCAAAATCCAAACCCTCACTTAAGTTTAAGTGAAGAAATCTCTCAGACGATTGAAAGACTCAAGAATGATTACATCGAATATGAGAGAGAGAAAAAGAAAAGAAAAGAGAGAAGAAAGGAGAGGGCTCTCCAAAGCCAACTGAGTGAAAAGAATGACGCACCCGGCTTTCAACCAAACTCCCGTAAGAACTAACGATTTCATCTTCTCAACCTTGTAGTTCTTCTTTGTTTGTGCAGAAAGAGGGAGAGGCCGCGGATGCGCGAAGACTTGAAGATGGCGAAGGCGCCATGGCTTTGGAAGAAGGAAGAGCTCACGTGGGGTTCCAACCGAGCCCACACTTGAGGAAAAGGCCACATCATTGCCGGGAGGCAAGAAAATATACGAAGAGGATCTACTCCTCCCTAACGTGGGAGAAGGTAATTTGCTTCCTTCTCCTAGCAAAGAAGGATATACGCCCGAGTGCAAATCCATGGCTTCCTTAAGTTTGCATGCTACGAACAAAGGAGCTGAATCTGAAAGCATGCATCTCCTCGTTTCCGAGGTGAAGGGAAAGGGCGGATTGTCCATCTCTCAACCTCCTATTTGTGCTAAGGCTAGTCTTTGTGATTCACGCGAAGGCGTCTCTTTATGACTAGCTTAGTCTCTTCTTCTTTGTCTTGGGAAGCACATGTGCATGTGGATTGCGAAGACAACGCTTCCTTGACCCACCCCCTATCCATGAACAAAGGTCTACACTTTTTAGACCGCATGCATTCCTCGAGTATAAATTCATTGTTAATTGCATACAATACTCTAGGAAGCATGTCATGAATTTTTATCGACTTTTGTTCATGATTACGATGCATATTGGAGTTATTATGCTCCCCCATTTGTATGCATCGCCACCGCGACCCCCCCTAGTCTCCACCGATGAGCTTTCATTCACTAACCCCTAATGTTCTGTAAAAGTTTGTTGTGCTTGTTTCATTTGCAGAAATTTCTTCCCATTAGATTCGAGGACGAATCTTTTTAAGAGGAGGGAATGATGTGATCATGAGAGCCGCAAGCAACAACAAAGTATCCCAGATGAAGAGGCAGGCGAATGAAGCTCGGAGCAACTCCGTGGCGAGGAGGTTCATAGGCTCAGTAGCTGATCCATGGTTCAGCGATCACCGACCAGAGAAGGCAACGCCTATGCGAGGACTCCTCAAGAGGCCTCAAGGCAAAGGCAAGGCTTCCCCAAGTGATGACATCCGGGCAATGGCGAAGCCCCTCAGGCGAAGCCATTCCTGAGGAACCTCAAGGCAGATGGGACTTCATCATGCGAAGGCACCTAGGCGTTGGCGAGGCCCTTTGGCAAAGCCGCCCCTGTGCAGCCTCAAGGCGAGGGCTAGGCTTCTTAAGCAAAGGCATCTCGGCGATGGCAAAGTCTTCGGGCGAAGCCATTTCTGAGAAATCTCACGGTGAAGCCCTCAAGCAAGAAACTCCAAAGTACAGACTTCAAAGTGAAGGTAAAGTCTTCTTCGCGAAGCCTCTAGGAGAAGGTGAGGCCTTTTGGCGAAGCCATCTCCGCAATGCTTCCGAGCGAAGGCGAAGCCTTCATTGCGAGGCCTTCCAGGTTCAAAGGAGCCTGAGCGAAGCCACCTATGCTCAATAAAGCACCGACCATCTCCAACCACTCCCATCCCATCTGGAACACTCCCTCCTTTCAAGCCGACACTTGGGAGTATTATATTGTTTACTTTAGCTTTTACCTTTTAGGATAGCATGCCCGATTGAGGCACTTTATACCTTTTAGCATACCTGCGCATTTGTCAGAGACTGTCCCCTCTCCCTCCTATAAAAGGGACAGCAAACTCTTTTGTAACGTAGAATATATGTAAAGCTTAAGAAGGACAATTCCTTAAGCTCCGGTTCTCACCCCCTTACTATTTTCCGCCATTCCCCTTGATAGATTGAATATCATCAAGTTTAATATCTAGTATTGCTCAATCTCGTAGTTGAGAGGTGCTAGATCTTCCATACTCCCCAGGCTTATCGCAGATATTGCCCAACCTCGTAGTTGGGAGGTGTCTGTGGCCGTCTCTATCCTTCTTTGTTCAATCGACTCCACCGAGCTAGATCTGCGCTTCCGTACGATCTCGCGGATTCGCGTCAAGCGTACCCGTGATCGTATCAAAGGGAATCTCGCACCAACATCCTTCATGCCCTGGTACACTGTACACTACCCAAGGGCTACGGGTCTCATCTCCTGGAACTCCAACTGGCTCTTCACTTACCTCAACAAAGTGTTCCAACGCCTTCGCCGTCGTGTGGCTTCAGGCTCAAGGTAAAACTGAGTTTTACTTCATTCTTATCATATAAATGATGAGCATTCTGCAGGTATCCTCTACTTGGTACACTGTACACTACCCAAGGGCTTACTCCCTGAAAAATCGCCAGGAAGGTCTCTGAGTGAGCCGCCTTCGCGTGCCCCAGCAGACTTTCCAACATGGAAAAATCTCATCCATGGTCTTCAAAGGCATCGCCTCAACTTGTCTCAACAAGGGAACCCACATATTGTCAGGAAAGATATTTGTGGCCCCGCCGTTGCGGATTTCAAGTGCATTGCCACTATGAACTCAAGCTGAATCTTCAGCATCTTGACAAGTGATCTATGTGGCTTTGCTGTTGCGAACCCCAGCAAACTTCTCACCACAAACAGGACTTAGCTTACGGTTGTTAACCTAGCTAACGTACCCTACACCGCTATCGCAAGACAAAAGCGAGGCTACAAAATGATGAAGGTAAAATGAAATTTTACTTCATCTACTATTATCAAAATTATGCATAAGTGCAGGTGTCCTTTTTTCACAAAAGAGGGAGGGGCATCCACATTTCGGAGCCTCCACCCTAGCCGAGCAGGGCATGCCATGCTTCCCCCATCTTCTTCCGCTGCTCCCCCCAGTCGAGCAGGGCCTCTACTGTTGGATCGCTGGTGTTAGCAGCATCCAGAATCCCAAGACTCAGCTCTAGGAACGCCTTCTCTACTTGAAAGCGGCATCGCAGCCAGCCCTCCTCGTAGGCTTGTGCCCCTGCTTCGCCTTGAGCTTGGATCTCACCAAGCTTCGCCATTAGTCGAGGCATCCTTTGAGGAATGGACACATTGATGGAAGAAAAGGACTCAGGGTCCTCACCTGCAAAAGGAGGGAGGCTCAGGGCCTTCTCCATCTCCCACACTGAGGCCACCGCCTTTTCAAAAGCAGTAGTGACCTCAGTTATTGCCCTCAGGGCATCCTTAGCAGCAAGCCTGCTCACTTCGGCTTCCTCCTTAGCCAGTTGAGCCTGGGCAGTAGCCCGGCGCTCCGCCTCCTCAGTTGCAGCCCTCGCCTGCTCGACTTGAGCCTTCGCCACTGCGAGGGCAGCCTTGGTTTCTGCCTCCAAAGAAAGGAGGGACTCCTTCAGAACAGCATTCTCGAGCTGCTTGGCTTCCAACCCTGCTGCCTGCTGGAAGAAGCGTTGCTGAAACGCATCAATTAGGCTGGCCTGCTCCCACCGGTACAGCCTGCTAGCCGTCCGCTCCTTGTTGACGTAATCACACCAACTCTCCAGTTGGGCCACACGTTTGGCCGGCTTCTCCGGAGCTCCTCTTCCTTTTCTTGGAAGCTTCCAGCTCCTTCCCGAGGGAGGAGATTTCCGCTACTGGACGTCGTCCCGCTTGTTGGCATACTTCAGAAAGTCATGCCATTGCTCCATGGCAGCGTATCCTTTAACGGCACCCTGCATCCAAGTTTATTTAAGACAAAGGCAGAAAGAAAGCGAGCGAGGCTTATGTATATAGACAAGAAGTTGTCTTACCTGCAGACTCTGTTGGGCTGCCTCCCTCATGAACTCAACAGGGGAGTCTAGGCTCTGCTCTGTCACCTCCCTATCATAGGGTTTGCCAACCCCTCCAGACATGATAGGAGGGTTTGCTCCCCTCCCCTCAGTAGTGAACTGTTGTTTTAGAGAAGGAAGACTGGGTCCCACGAATCGCGCAGGAGCTTCCCTTCCTTCCTGTACACCTTGGCCCTGGCTTCCTACCTCTTGACCCTCAGGGTGCCTGGCTCTTCAGACCACTTGGGGACTGACTTGGCAGCAATTCGCCTTCGCTCCAAGTAGTGGGACCACACCCCGGCCTCCTCAAGGACCTCAGTCCTGGTCCCTAGGTCTGCTGGGACCTCGGTCATGGCCCCTTGGTCCATTGGGACCTCGCGGGGGCCAAGCTCTTGCACAGAGGGCCCCGCACCTAAAACAGTTAAAGGCAGTACAACTGAGAGAGCTGGAACATAATCTCAAAACGAGAGAAACAGACTTGCAAAGTCAAGAGACTTACCAGCAGAGGGTTGTGCCCATCCGATAGCCCCTGGCTGACTACTGGAAGGTTGGGCTGCTTCCCAACCACTTATCCTCACAGAGGACTGCGCCACCAGTGCCCCCTCCTCAGGTCCCTCGCTATCTGAAGAGGAAGATGTTCCCTCAATCCTCAGGATCCCCTTCCCCTTCGCCGCAAGGGCCTCCTCTCTTAAAGGGGTCACTGCAGGAGCCTCCTCCCTTAAAGGGATCGCCACAGGGGTCCCCTCCCTGGCAGTGGTGGCCTCCTCCTCCCCCACAGGTATGGTCACCACCTCCTTTTCCATAGGAGTGACCACTGCCTCCTGCTGGCCAGGACTGCTTATGGCCTTAGCAGCCTGTTGGCCCTTCCTCAGCATGAACAGCAGGACTTCCACTGCTGACATCCTGCCTCTCTTAGGGAGAGTACTCCCCTTGGCAATGATCTCTGCGGCAACCACGTGCCCAGGCAAGTCTTCGCCTTGGGTTGGAGAAGGGCTCGCGAAGAGCCCAGACACGAAGTCTTCAGCAGCAGCATCCTCAAGGGAGATTGGCTGCACCACTGATATTGGCACAACCTTTAGGGGAGCAGCGGCGTCGGCTTGTACACCCTCTGGGCCCCCTGCAATGGGCGTAGCCTCTTCTTCGGTGGAGGAAACCTCCACCGCCACTCTCCTGGCCTCCTCAGCTGGCCCTTCGGCCTCCTCCCCAACAGGCTCTTCAGCCTCTTCAGTAAAAGGGACTGCCACAGATCCCTCTGCTTCGGCAGGCCCCCTGGCCTCCCAAACTGGCCTCGCCATATCTTCAGTAGAAGGGACCGCTGCAGATCCCTCCGCCTCAACAGGCTCTCTGGCCTCTTCAACAACAGTAGGAGCACTCCCCTCTCCAGGCTGCGCCACTCTCCTCTTTTTCCCTTGAGGGAACGCTGACGACTTGGTGCCAGCCCTCTTCTTCTGCGGCTTAGGGGTAATGCGCCCCAACGCCTTGACAGCCCCAGCAGGGGCATCCTTCCCAAATGCACATGCCAGGTGCACTTGCTGGGTAATGCCCATTGACGTTCTCTTGCCCCGGCCTTCGCCAGACTCCACAGAGGCATCTAAAAATAGAAGGAAAACTTGCACTGTGTTTTACTAAACCTCTTACACTTATGCAATACACTTATATATGCAAAACATACCTTTGGGCCCCGCCAACGCTGCGTAAAGAGAGTCTACCACCGTCCCACGGTGGCGGGGGCCCATCCTCGTATGGCGGGGCACCTCGTGGTCCAAAGACGAAGCCCATGCTGATCCCAGCCCACCTCAGAGTGATCTCATCCAGTTGGGCGGCCGAGAAGGGGAAGAGCTCGTCACAAGCGCTCCTTGAAAAAACATCGTCCAACCACCCCAGTAGTTGGACGTATGCCCGCCACCGCAGTCCTTCAGAAGACAGTTCAGGCCTCCGCGCGATGCTTTGCACGGGTAGCTGCGTCCTCGCCACGGGAAAGTCCCACGAATTGTCACGGGGGAGGAAGAAGAAGGACCCGTGCCAGTTGTGGTAGGATTTGGGCGAGGCGGTGAAGGAAATGGAATGGTTGCCCCCAACATTTATGGGAGTGACGTAGAAAAACGCACTCCCACTCCTCAGCTCCAGCTGATAGAACCGGTTGAAGACGTCAGCAAAAGGCCTTACGCCAGCCATATGGCAGGCAACAATGAAGCCCGCTATGGTCAGGAAGGTGTTGGGCGCCAACTGTGCTGGTGGCATCCCCCATCCTGCGCACAAGTCTTGCACTAATTGCGGAAGGGGAAAGCGGAGCCCCGCCGCGAGCTGTGCCGTATATTGGCACATCACCCGATTCTCCATATTCTCTGCAGTCATGGGCCAACCCATCGCCCGGCAGACGCCCGAACGGGACGTATATACCGGCACTTTCTCCACAGGCTAGAAGGCCTCCACCGTATCCTGATGAATTTTGTCAGATTTCACCGTGGTCTTCTCCACGGTGGCAAGCACTGGACGAACAGCTTCTTTGGACTCCATTTCTGCAAAAAGTAGAGCAGCGGGCATATAAATCGGAACAACCCAAAGAGGGGCATTTCATCAAACACTTAGTGTGCTCAGAAAATTTGAAGCACTCACTGTGCCAGAAAACGAGATCTTACCTGATTCGTTACCGGTGAGTAAAGCGGAAGGGGCAGTCGACAAACGAACGGATGAACGGTGAAATCTTGAACGAAAAGTAGAGAACCACCACAAGAAAGCTCCCAACAGCCGATGAACGGTTCAAGAACGCAAGAATGCGGAATAGCTACTTGACACAGAAAATGAGGAAATCCGAAAGTGAAGGTGAAAAGTTCCAATCTTCTCAAATACGCTTTTATAAGCACGCCAAAATGAAAAAGCGCTTTTAAGCGAAATCGGCTCCTAAGGCGCCACGTGCCAACATCTAGCGGTTAGAAAACCTTTTACCTTCCGTGCAAAATGAGAGAAGCGTTTTTAAAAGCGTAATCAACTCCTGGGGTGCCACGTGCCGCGTCCCATAACGGTTAGTAAACCTTTCACCAGCTCCAAGACTTGGGATTTTAACAGAGTACGGGACCCTACCCATACTCGTTATCTCTCCCAAGCTTTAAATGCCGAAAGGACCCTTCACCGCCGTTGCACTCCAAACGGTCCACAAGCGCAAGGTCTTGCCCTCGCGGGCCTTAAAGCGGCCTTGGCGATGTCTCACACTCGCCTGTACGTCTCTTATAGCGCCTTCACCAACTCCAACGGTCCCAACTCGTTTTCACGAGGACTCCCATGCCTATACCGGTCCCGCCTGCATAAGGCCATTACACTCAGGTTCATGCGACCCTCACTCCTTATTTGGCTATATTCTATCTGGGCCTTCGCCCCTTGCAGGCCTTCGCCTTCCACCTGCTCCACTTGGAGATAGGCCACTTGGTCATCTGACATCAAGCAGCCAATGAGGAGGTCAGCACGAGCCTGAGAGATCTTCACCAGGTTCATACGTCAGACATTCTCTGACAAGCGAATCACCTAAGGCGGTTTGCTGAGATCTTCATCATCACAGCCGCCTTATCTCCAATCAGTCTGACACAGACTTATCTCAAACAGCCTGTCCAAAGGCTTCAACTAGGGGAGCCTCTTCTCCTGGCATCTGTTACGGTCACCCTGAGCGGGTTGCGACCGGATGACCCGGGGCTCCGGTTTTGGCCTGCGGGTCACCCTTCTGGGCGGTTATTTGGCTCCCGAGACTTATCTGAGCATCATTTCTGTAAATCCTTCGGGATTTGAGGTTGTGTGGGTTCCCCGGACGTTTTCGCCGAAAATATTTTTCGGGGCAGGGGGGTTGTCTCGGGACGTACAGCGGGCTCGGTAGCGCTCCCAAACCCTCAGATTGGAAAACCGTTCGCATATTTGGGATCGTGGAAACGTCCTGCATCTTTTTACGAAGCATATTTTCTGGAGCGGGACTTGCGGTTCCGGGCGACTCCCGGGGCTCTGGGCGGAATCCCGGGGCTCGGGATGGATTTTTCCAGAAGGCGTCTGTGTGAGGTATGTTATATTTTAAGACGGAATTTATGGTAATTTTTGTGAATTTTTTGTTGTGGTGTGATTTTTGGGTTGGATTAATACGTGCACGTCAGGAATTACTCGGGTTCAGCGGACCCGGTAGGACACTCTGATTTTCGAAATGGACTTTGGAAAGAAGATTTGGGCATTTTATTATATTCTGGGGGTTGTGGTCAGTTTTGGTTCCAATTGGAGTTCGTGACCTACGTTTGGGGATTTAATTGCAAAGATTTGGGGAATTGGGGGGTTAAGTGGTTATTAACCCAAAAGTCATTAATGTTTTGGGCCAGAATTGGGCCTTGAGTCGGCAGCAGCAATGGGGAGGGACACTTGTCCAATTTTTATTAAATGTGGTTAAAAAGAAGGATAAATATATATATGGTAAATTATTACATAAAATGGGTTAGAAAATCATTTTCTTCTTCTTCTTCCTTCCCTTCTTCATCCGCCATGTTCTTCTTCTTCTAAACTCCATGTTCTTCATCTCCCTTTGCTGAAACTTCAAGGATTTGGGTTCAAGAATTGCTTGATTCTTCGTGGTTGGAGTAGCGAGGGACCGTGAGAGTCAAATTTTACGTTTCGGGCCAAGAGCTGGGATTTCCCGAGCTTTGTGCTGCGGGGCAGCGTTTCTGAGGTAAGGGCTCAACTTCTCTCGCTATACATTCGGGGAGTTATGTGATGTGTATCGGGTTTAGTTGGGGCGGGTTCCGGGTGAGGGCGTGGTTCTGTGATCCCGAGACCCGTCATATGGTAAAATGTCTGTTTGTTCTGCCTCAAGGCCCGGATAGCCATGGAGGCCCCGGGTTCCTTTTCTGTTCTGTATGTGCATATCAGGTGGTGTATTTCTGTTTATACTTATGCATTATTATTATTGTATGGTTCTGTTCTGTGACGAGTCCCGGATGGTCTTAAAGGCCACGGGTACTCCTTGGATCTGTTCTGTGGTGTCTGCACTGGAGGGTGCTGACATTCTGTGTATATCCGCACTTGGGGTGCCGATATACTTCTGTGACCCTACGACAGTTTGGGGATCGCGACCCCAGCCGGTACCGAGCTTTCTGTTCTGTTCTGTTCTGTATATTCTGACCTCTGTTAGAGGGCTGTCGTTATGGGTCGTTCTGGCGGTTGGACCGCATATGGTTGTGATTCCGGTTTACCTTATGATATATGCTCACATGTTATATATATACTTGTGATATTCTGTTTTGCAGGTTCAGTTTGTTGCCAATTGAGCAACTGCGTTTTACCATTAGCCCTTACTGGGTCCTTTCGAGGACTCACCCCTTTTATTTGTTTACCACTTTCAGGCCGACCTGACAAGCAACCAGCGGAGTAGAGATCCGCGGTGCTTCCTACATTTTTGAGGTCGTGGTTGCAGCAGCAACACCACGTGCGGAGATCCTCGAGCGAGAGTCTTCGGATTCCGCGCTAGGTATTTATAGGATTGTGTTTATTGGCTCTGTAGCTGTAACTGCATGCATATAGATCAGATCATATATTTGTAAATGTTGTATAACCTGAGATATATTCCGCTTTTGTTTGTCTTCTGAGTCGTGGGCGGAGCCCCGACTTGCCTATATCGGAATTATGGATTTGGTGCTTTTGTGTTGTGGCGATAATTGAAATGTAGTTTGCCATGAACTGCTTGTTGGTGGAAGTTGGTTGCTATATATATGCTTGCCTTGCTTGAGTAATTAGGTTGCTAGTGGTTACCTTATTGTTTTGTTATTTGAGCTCGATGCTCCATTGCCGCGCTTCCCGCCATAGGTTCCGGTTCTCGACGTCGCGGCTGGCTCCGCCTCCGCAACCGGGCGGGGTGGCTGTGACAAGTTGGTATCAGAGCGGGTCGGGTCAAAGTGACCCAAGAGGTAAAGTATGGTCAGATTAGTATGAGTTGTGTGGGAGGCAAGCATACAAGTCCAAAGGTGGACTTTTGGAGCAAGTTATGCTAGTTCATGGGTAAGTTCTACAAGTAATGACTTCGAAGAGCGAGCTACTGGTTTACACTTCATTTTGGGGCGGTTCGGTACGGAGCCTGATCAACTCCTTATTTGAACCGTTTCGGAATGCGTGTGGAGCAGCGGGCGGTTCTTTGGAGCATTCTGGAAGATGTGGGTGTTATATGAAGTGATTCTGTGATTACGAGCATGATCTGATTCTATGTTTAAGGTTTATTATTTTGGTTTCGGATTCTGAAAAGAATCCTTGCATCATGCATTGCATTACACTACAGAGCCTTAGAATGCTGCTGCTAGATTAGGGAGAGAGAGAGTTAATTGTTGGATTATATGGTTTTGGGTTGGTTTATTTTCAGGTATGGCTAGAACACGCCGTCAGCGTGAGCAGGAACCGGAGGGTCGGGACCGGGATCCCACACCTCCGAGAGTTAGAAGGCGGGTTCAGAGAAACCCGGGACCTGAGCAGTCACACACACCCCCCCGAGTGATCAGCAGTCTGAGGGACCCGCTCCTGATGTACTACAGGTGTTGGGTCAGGTTCAGCAGTTGTTGAGTACCTTAGTGCCAGCCCAGCGGATTCAAGGGCGGCAGCAGGCACAGGGAGGTCCAGTCAGGCCCCAACGGAGACAGCCAGATCAGGAGGTGGGCAGCAGCCACCTCAGTGTGCAGGATCAGCAGGATAGCGATTCTGAGGAGGGGGATCAGTGCTTGTACGAATCGGCGATCGCTCTCTCTGAGCCCTACAGGCAGTACGGGTAGTGCGGGCGGTGCTGGCCGCTGCCCGGGACCTCCTGGAGTGAGAGCGACCCCGTGACTCGGTGTCAGAGGGTGTACCAGTCGGTGTGGAATCAAAGACACCGTCCAGAACGGTGCATATCTCTCCCAAAACCTCCACAAGGTTGACGCGCTCCTGGCGTCTAGCAGATCTAGGTCGCGGCTGAGGTGAAGGTCGTGGTGAGGGTTGTCTAGCCTGAGGGTGTACCCTCCTCTCGGGGTCACTACGAATAGAGGGGTCTGAAATGTCAGTACGAGTAGCGCGGTCGCGTCTCGTGTTGACCATCTGAAATTCCCAATGAAACAGACAGGAAAGAAAATTAATTTCCATGTTAGCAAACAACAGTTTCCTAATGGCTCTGTAGTGTAGATGATATGCATACTAACTTAAACAAAACATTTCAGCAGCAATTCCTTTGCTTGCTTACTTTGAAAAGACCCAGATAATCCATATCCTTCTTGAATTATCCTGGCGCGATGTCTGTTTTAACCACCTACTTGAGTTTCCAGATTATGCACTCAAGTGTCCCAGACCCGGCGATGACCTGGTCCTCTATCTTGCCACCTCAGACAACAGCGTCGCCTCTATCCTCATCAAGGAAGAAGCTGTCAGGCAGTGGCCGGTCTACTATACCAGCCACACCCTCCATGCTGAGGAAACAAGGTATCCTCCACTTCAAAAGGTTATTCTATCTCTGGTATATGCAGCACGGAAGCTCAAGCCCTACTTCCAAGGGCACACGATTATAGTCCGGACGGACCTACCAATTCAGGAGATTCTCAGGCGACCCGAACATTCAAGGCGCCTCGCCAAATGGTGTATCGAATTAGGTGGCTTCAACATCAACTACTAGTCCAGAAAGGCGATTAAGGGCCAGGCCCTCGCTGACTTCATTGCGGAATTCTCGGATATCAACACCATCCCTGCCCCTGAACAGAACCCCACGCCACAACCCATCCCACCAGAATGGGACATGTTCGTGGACGGCTCATCCAAACTCGGTTCCCCAGGGGTGTCACCGTACGCCACCCGAACCCGGTTGCGAAGGCGGGAGCGCCGGGACGTCGGAAGCGGAAGCCGGAATGATACAGAAGCGGACCCGAAAAACGTAGCGATTGTGGAAGCAACCTGAAATTTTCATACATATAACTAAAACAAAACCCATGGTGAGTCTCGCCTTTCGAAAACGGACGAGAACATCACCATCACCATACATACAGTTCATGCAATAACAACAAAGTAAGCCCCGCCCTCCGAGGACGAGTACTTACGCATATAACATAGAACACACAATATTCCCCGAACCTAGGGTACCTAACAAGCGCCAAGCGCTCAGAACATGCAACAGAACAGAATACATTCATACATATACAATCATCACAATAATCCAGAAAGTATGCGCATGCAACTACAGAGCCGACCCTAGGCCTAAACATCAAAATACCTCGCGCGGGATTCAGGCCTAGTAGACAAAATCCCAGCCCGCAAGGTACTGCTGCTGCTCAACACAACCAAGGCAGAAGCCTCACGGAAACCTACTCCGCAGGCCGCTTACCAGACCTACCTGAAATCCAAAAACAGAACCCAAAAAGGGTGAGTCCTAAAAAGGACCCGTAAGGGATTTGGGGTAAGATAAGCATATGTAACCCTACAAAACAGAAAGATAGCAATATACAGAATATATGAAACAGAATACCGAATATCGTGCATGTAAAGATAACAGATCAGAATCTCGAAGGATGTGTGATTCTAAATCGCCATAAACCCTTATAACAAATCGAACGACAGCCTCCCTCTAAGGGAGTCAAGCCGAAGCTATTACGAAGCATGGTGCACCACTGGGTAGCGAACCCACAACTGTCGTAGGGTTAATGCAGACAAAGTATGCCACAAGGCATACACCTACAAATTACGTAACGTACCTTAAAGCGTTAATTTCCGAAATACCTGCAAAATGTATGCAACAACACATACACCTACAGATCTACGTAATATGCCCTAAGGCATATAATACCGAAATACTTGCAGAACAGAAAGTGAAACAAAACATATACCTATCTTACCAAAATAACATAACCAAACCCTTACCTCACAAATCCAGAGTATTTGACCGATTCTGGACGATTTCCAAACCACGACCCGAAACCCGAAAACCTCTCTTTTTCTAACCTCCGAACCTCAGAATCTGTCAATTCAAGCTGAATTAGCAACCTTACCAACCACACTACCAAACTACACCCCCGACCCCAAAACCGAAAATCCGGCAGAATTTCGGTAAAATTCCAGATTTCCACAGAAACGTCAGAATTCAGAACCAACTTAGACAATGCAAGATTATACATTGACAAACATAATCCAACAAGTAGAACTGATCAAATCCAACCTTAAAACCCTTCATCCCCGACATTTTCCTATAAACCCGCATAATGGTAACTTTTCCATTTCTTACCCGAAATCAATGTTTCAAACATCAAACCACACCTAAATCCAACCCCAATACCATCTTAGCATCCAATTCAACCAAAATCAAACCCCAACATGGAAAAAGAATCATCCAATAATTCGGCTCCTTTGCCAATTTTTACCCAACTTCCAATTCAATCCATTAAAGATTCCAATTTATCATAATAAGCACCATTTACACTTATAATACAATAATGCTAACCAATTGCATCCAAAACAACCAAATTCAACATTGAACATCAACATTCAAAATCGGCCAATTGGGGTTTTCTTACCCAACTTGTTCTCCATCAAATTGAATCCATACATAAGCTTAGAATCATGCTAGGAACAACATACTTGAAGCATGATTCAAGAAACCAAACACACATCATTTTGGAAAATTCCCAAAAATTCGGCCAAAAATAGGTACTTTCATCCAAGGAGTTTTTCCAAAATCTAACACTTGATTATCACTCCCCTACAACCCAAGAACAACATACTAAAAGATGGGAGGAAGAGAATCATCCTAGCATGTAGCTAAGAACAAACTCATAATTCTCAAAATCTCCTCTTTTCTTCATCAAACCTTAATTCCAACATGAAAAGAGAAGAAGGAAGGAAGCTTACCAAAGATTGAAGCCAAAGCCTTGATGATTCTAGTCAAGAAGAAGAACTTCAAGCTTGAGAGCAAGCTTTAATGGTGGCGGATGAAGTGAGGAAGAAGAAGAAGAAGAAGAGAAGAAATAATAAGATATAAATCACTTATGAAATTATACCATAATATATATATTTTCTTCTCTTTAACCCATGCCTCTCTACTTAAATAAGAAAAGGCCAAGTGTCCTTTAATTGTCCCCAATTCTTCCGAAAATCCCAGCTGCTGCTGCCCATGCTGATTACTTTTTATTTGTGGCCAAACGCAATTTAATCTCCTAACTTTTCCGAAAGTTCCAATTTTTTGCCCAAAAATAACTACCGAACTCCAAATTAAACGAAACTTGGACACAATCCTCAGAATATTATAACATTCATAAAACATGTTCCAAAAGTTCATTTACAATTCCAGAGTGTCCTACCGAGCTCGCTGAACCCGAACAAATCCCGACGTGCGAGCGTGTCCAACAGAACCAAAATTCCGTCACACCAAAATTCCCCAAAAATACTCATAAAATCCATCTTGAATTATAACATAACCAACCCCAAAGCCGTCGGAGAAATTCCATCCCGAGCCCCGGGATTCCCGTCCCGAGCCCCGGGAGTCGCCCGGGACCGAACGTCCCGCCCCAAATATTATTCTCCATAGAAACCTCCGGGACATTCCCACGACTCCAAAACTGCAAACGGCATCTCAATCTGAGGTCTCGGGAGCGCTACCGAGCCCGCTGTACGTCCCGAGACGACCCCGACAACCCCCCGGCGCCGGAAAAATATTTTCGGCGGAAACGTCCGGGGGACCCACACGACCTCAAATACGAAAGGGTTCGCCAAAATGATACTCGGATAAGGCTCGGGAGCCGCCTGAACGCCGAAAAACGTGACCCGCAGGCCAAAACCGGAGCCCCGGGTCACCCGGTCGCAACCCGCTCGGGGTGACCGTAACATCCTCCCCCCCTTAGAACTCTTGGTCCTCCAAGAGTAGCCTGAACCATCCAAACAGGTGTCGCTACCAACCAGAATATACAAATATTCCCCTTACTAAGAACAATCGGACCACCGTACTGGTGCGGCGGGAGTGGTAGTTTAGACTACCATACAGAGCCTCTCAACGGCGTCCCACCCTCCGGATGCATCTTATTGCACCCGAGTCGGGCTGCCGGTATTTCTACCAGACAACCCTGCATAAGATCCGAACCTAAATCTAACGATCCTCAACAGGCTATCCCGAAGACATCACGTAAAACGAAATAGTTGGGGGAAAGACCAACCTAACAACTTACTCTAGAAACTCATGAGAACCGATAAAACTCGGGGTAACTTGCCCCGCCTACCAAATCTTATCGTCCCTCCGATCGGTGCTACCTCCACCAAACTCTGTCACCAAACTCAAATTCCAGAGCCCTACGGCGGCGGTTCGTATAAGCAGGTGGTGCGGTCATTCGCGGTTTTGATCCGCGCCTGTAATAACTGATCTTTACCGTAGTCTCCTCAAAAGCTCGGGTCCCACCAACCCTATCGACGCATCTGTCCAACAAGATGGTGTCATACACCTCCTCCCGCATAACGCCTCATATGGTGCCATGCCAATCGTAGTCCGGAAGCCGTTGTTGTACGAGAACTCTATCAAAGGTAATCGCTAGTCCCAAACTCCTCCAAAATCCAAAGTACAGATTCGCAAAGATATCCTCCAAGATCGTAATCACCCGCTCCGACTGCCCGTCAGTCTGTGGGTGATAAGCTGTGCTCAGATGGAGTCGCGTGCCCAGTGCTTCATGAAAAGCTCTCCAGAACCGTGTCGTAAAACGCGGATCACGGTCAGATACAATGGAGTCTGGTACTCCATGTAATCGCATAATCTCCCCGATGTAAAGCCGGGCAAGCTTCTCCAGGGTCTCAGACCCGAATAGGCGAAAAGTGTGCGCACTTTGTCAGCCGATCCACAATAACCCGAGATAGCATCATGGCGAGACCGTGTCGGGCAATGCAATCGAAAGTCCATAGTAACATTGCCCCACTCCCGAACTGGAATGGGCAAAGTCTGCAGTGTCCTCGCCGGTTTCGATGCTCAAACCGCTCGAGTGTGCCTCCTCTAAAATCTCATTCCGTAACTCCCGATCCTCCGGTACATAAAGGCGGTCTCGAAGTATAGCAATCCTCGCCTATACCGAAACGTCGGTAACAAATAAACCCTTATCTTCCCAGATAATTTCTTCAACCCCGGATCTCTACCTTGCGCCTCGCGCACCCTAACAAGCCACTCGTAATGTATAGTAAGTGTATACCCCTCGAGCACGCTCCCGTAGCTGCCACCGTGCCAAAGGCATGTCAAATCACTCTCCTCGGATCGATCCCCAACATTTCCTCCCTTAACCAACCCGGTATACTTCCCGCCAGAGCATCGGCAACCGTGTTGCCCTTGCCGAGATGTACTCGATACTACAATCATAGTCTTTAATGTATTCGAGCCATCTGCGCTGCCTCATGTTAAGCTCCTTCTACGTAAACAGATATTTCAGACTTTTATGGTCGGTAAGAATCTGAAATTTATTATCAAACAGATAATGCCTCCAATGATTCAGCGCATAAATCACTGCAGCCAACTCCAGATCATGTGTCGGTTAGTTCAGCTCATGCGGTCGCAGCTGCCTCGACCCATAAGCTACCACATTACGCTCCTGCATCAACACACACCCCAAACCGGACGTGGAAGCATCCGTATAAATCACATACGGTAAGCTCGGATCTGGACGAGTCAGAATCGGAGCGTTAGTCAACTGCCGCTTCAACTCCTGAAAATTCTGCTCACACCTATCAGACCAGATATACTATTGACCCTTCTTGGTCAACTGCGTAAGCGGAGATGCCAGAATAGAAAATCCCAGTACAAACCTCCGATAAAATCCCGCTAACCCCAGGAAGCTCCTGATCTCACGTACCGTGGTAGGTTGTTTCCAATCCCGAACTACCCTCACCTTCTCTGGATCCACAGACAGACCATGCTCAGATATAATGTGTCCCAGAAAAGTGACTTCCCGAATCCAGAACTCACACTTTGAGAATTTAGCATAAAGCTGATGTTCCCAAAGTGTCTGCAGAACTACCCTCAGATGCTCCCGATGCGAGTCCTCATCCCTAGAATATATCAGAATATCATCGATAAAAACCACCAGAAATGAGTCCAAGTACGGTCGGAACACCCGATGCATCAGATCCAAGAATGCTGCCGGAGCATTGGTCAGCCCGAATGGCATGACCGTAACCTCAAAGTGTCCATACCGGGTGCGGAAAACAGTCTTAGGTATGTCCTCATCCTTCACCCTAAGCTGAAAGTGCCCAGATCGGAGATCAATCTTTGAGAAAACTCTCGAACCCTGAAGTTGATCAAAAAGATCGTCAATCCTCGGCAACGGATACTTATTCTTCCCAATAAGAGCATTCAACCGTCTGTAATCAAAACAAAGTCAGAGTGTCCCATCTTTCTTCTTAACAAACAGAACCAGAGCACCCCACGCTGAAGTGCTCGGTCGGATGAAGCCCTTCTGCTGTAATTCCTCCAACTGTTTTTTTTTCAACTTCTGCATCTCAGAAATAGGCATCCGATAAGGAGGAATAGATATCGGAGCAGTACCCGACTGCAGGTGGATCTCAAACACAATTTCCCGCTCTGATGGTAATCCGGACAACTCCTCCGGAAATACCTGCGGAAAAACTCGAACCACTGGTAAACCATCCAACTTTAACCTAGTACCAGCCTCAAACAGATCATAGCATTACCCCACACCAACTATCGACAGCTGAATCCAGAATCTGTAACTCTATACTGTGCTGCGCGATAGTCAAACCAGTCGGAGCCGTGAGAGGTAGTACCTCTCCAGAAACCATAATGGTACGGGTTGCACAATCAATGTGCACAGAATTCTTGGATAGCCAGTCCATCCCAAGAATAATATCATAGTTCGGCGTGTCAAAAACCAACAAATCCGATACTATCAGATGTCCGCCTACAGATGTCGTACAACCCCGAACCATCTCATTAGAAAACAGAAACTGACTCCCAGCAGTTTTTACTAAGTACATTTGAGGCAAGGTACTAACAGACAGATACAGAGATGTAACACATTTCGGTGTTACAATGGAAATAAATGTTCCTGTATCCAATACTGCATGAACCGGTATCTCATTCAGAAATAAAGTACCCTGCAGAACTCCCTGCTGACTCGAGCCTCCCTGCTGGCTGGTACCTGACCGCTGACTAGGTCCTCCCTGACCTCCCTGATGTCTAGGGCCTCCCCCCTCAAAATGGAAAACTTGTCCTGCTCTGAGCTGCTGTGGTGGAGGGGATGGCTGAAGCTGCTGTCGCTACTGAGGTCTCGGGCCACCCTGCTGAAACCCACGCCCTCACGGCGCGTTGGGCTGTGCCCGAGACTGTGGACGCTAATAACTGCCAAAACCCTGCCTTACAGTCAGAGGGCAATCCCGTACCCAGTGAGTGTCAGACCCGCAACGTAAACATCGGCCCTACTGCCGATAACAAAATCAACCGGGGTGATACCTACTGCAAATCGGACAAGATCGTGCCGGTGGTGCTCCCCCTCTACCTCTACTAGACTACCCAGGCCTGTTCGGCCGTCCAGAAATCTACCGGGGTCCTCGCCGTGTGGAGCCCTCGTACTCCCCGACCTCGCTGCGAGGTGAGGCGACTCTCAACCTCCTCTTCCATACCATGGTACTGCGGTACGTAGTGAATAAGCCTGTCAAACTCCCGCTCAAACTCGCAACAGCCTGTCTCCCTGATGAAACTCATCAAACTGTGCCTGACGCAGATTCCTGGCTACATCCCCACTGCACTGCTGGTGGAAAATGTAGCCTCCCCCAGGAGTTTGCCAACTCCTGCAAACCAAGTCTCTACTACCTCTGGCCCTTCTCGGTCATTGAACCTCGGGGGGGTTCAAACTCTGAAACCTCTCCAGAAGTCTGACCTCGTCAAACTGGTGCCTCAGATCTCCCTGTCGTTAATAGGACCGACGAGAAGTCTAGGTGTCGTAGTGACCATCCTCCTCGGAGTCACTCACTTACCAATCCCAAAGCTGTGGCGAGCAGTGGCTAAAGTCTCGCTATCACCACCTAATCAGAATGCCCTTACTGTGGCATGATCAGATCTTCCCTTGCCTACTGCCGCCCCTGAACCAGCTAGGCTGGCGGGTAATACCAAATCAGAGAGGGGTCCCTACGACCGCTAAACCTCGGGGGCGGTGAGTGTGGTTGTTCAGACCCTGGGTTACGCTGAACCCGTATCCTATTCCACGGAGGTGTGGGATCCCAGTCCCGCCCCTCCGGTACCAAATCACGCTATTCGCGTGTAGTACACAATTCCTCAAACCAAGGCCAACCAGAAAAACAACTTATCCCAAACCAAATTTCCAAACCATATACCAACTCAACCCATAACCAACAGTTCAAACCCTATCTCTCGGAGGCGTGGGATTATAGTCCCCTCCCTCCGGTCGCAAAACACGCTGTCTACGCGTGTTAACCAAACCTGAGACATTTCAGACCAAACAGAGTCCAGACAAATCGGTCACTCCTAATCCCTACAGAAGCTAGCAGCAGTTTCTAAGGCTCTGTAGTGCAATGCAGTACTTGACACATAAATTATTTCTCAGAATGCTAAAATCATGTATTTCACCAAATCACAGAAGCAGTTCATGCTTATTTCACCAAATCTTTTCCTAACACACAAGTTTACGTACCCGGATCTTTTCCACAATCCCTCGATCGTAATAATCTTACCAGAATCCAGAAATCCCGAGTTCCGAAATCTGCAACTATCAGGATAACTTGAAGGATCAACTTTGTTCCACAATTTTATTTTAAAGTGGTTCAAGTAAGGAGGTGGCCAATCTCCGTACCAAACCATACTAAAATAAAATGTACAACAACAGTTGTCACTACAAGTCACCACTGACGACCAATACGGTCACTTACCTGCTCTGATACCAACTTGTCACCGTACGCCACCCGAGCCCGGTTGCGGAGGCGGGGGCGCCGGGACGTCGGAAGCGGAAGCCGGAATGATACAGAATGGCAGGTCCATCGAGACCTGCCGCGCGTAGCGGACCCGAAAAGCGAAGCGATTGTGGAAGCAACCTGAAATTTTCATACATATAACTAAAACAAAACCCATGGTGAGTCTCGCCTCTCGAAAACGGACGAGAACATCACCATCACCATACATACAGTTCATGCAATAACAACAAAGTAAGCCCCGCCCTCCGAGGACGAGTACTTACGCATATAACATAGAACACACAATATTCCCCGAACCTAGGGTTTCTAGCAAGCGCCAAGCGCTCGGAACATGCAATGTAATGTAATATATATCATATATATACAATCATCACAACAATCCGAAAGTATGCACATGCAACTACAGAGCCGACCCTAGGCCTAAACATCAAAATACCTCGCGGGGATTCAGGCCTAGTAGACAAAATCCCGGCCCGCAAGGCGCAGCTGCTGCTAAACTCACCCAAGGTAGAAACCTCACGGAAACCTACTCCGCAGGCCGCTTACCAGACCTACCTGAAATCCAAAAACAGAACCCAAAAAGGGTGAGTCCTAAAAAGGACCCGTAAGGGATTTGGGGTAAGATAAGCATATGTAACCCTGCAAAACAGAAAGATAGCAATATACAGAATATATGAAACAGAATACAGAATATCGTGCATGTAAAGATAACAGATCAGAATCCCGAAGGATGTGCGATTCTAAATCGCCATAAACCCTTATAACAAATCGGAACGACAGCCTCCCTCTAAGGGAGTCAGAAGCCGAAGCTATTACAGAAGCATGGTGCACCACTGGGTAGCGAACCCACAACTGCCGTAGGGTTAATGCAGACAAAGTATGCCACAAGGCATACACCTACAATTACGTAACGTACCTTAAAGCGAAATTTCCGAAATACCTGCAAAAGGTATGCAACAACACATACACCTACAGACTACGAATATGCCCTAGGCATATAATACCGAAATACTTGCAAAAATGTAAAGTGAAACAAAACATATACCTATCTTACCAAAATAACAGAACCAAACCCTTACCTCACAAATCCAGAGTATTGGACTGATTCTGGACGACTTCCACACCACGACCCGAAACTCAGAAACCTCTCTTTTTCTACCCTCCGAACCTCAGAATCTGTCAATTCAAGCTAAATTAGCAACCTTACCAACCACACTACCAAACTACACCCCGACCCCAAAACCGAAAATCCGGCAATTTCGGTAAAATTCCAGATTTCCACCGAAACGTCAGAATTCAGAACCAACTTAGACAATGCAAGATTATACATTGACAAACATAATCCAACAAGCAGAACTGATCAAACCCAACATTTAAACCCTTCATCCCCGACATTTTCCAATAAACCCGCATATTGGTAACTTTTCCATTTCATACCCGAAATCAATGTTTCAAACATCAAACCACACCTAAATCCAACCCCAATACCATCTTAGCATCCAATTTAACCAAAATCAAACCCCAACATGGAAAAAGAATCATTCCAATAATTCGGTTCTTAACCAACATTTTACCCAACTTCCAATTCAATCCATTCAAGCTTCCAATTAATCATACTAACCACCAATTACACTTCTAAACCAAGAATGCTAACCAATTGCATCCAAAACAACCAAATTCAACATTGAACATCAACATACAATTCGGCCAAATTGGGGTTTTCTTACCCAACTTGTTCTCCATCAAATTGAATCCATACATAAGCTTAGAATCATGCTAGGAACAACATACTAGAAGCATGATTCAAGAAACCAAACACACACCAATTTTAGAAAATTCCCAAAAATTCGGCCAAAAATAGGTACTTTCATCCAAGGAGTTTTTCCAAAATCTAACACTTGATTATCACTCCCCTACAACCCAAGAACAACATACTAAAAGATGGGAGGAAGAGAATCATCCTAGCATGTAGCTAAGAACAAACTCATAATTCTCAAAATCTCCTCTTTTCTTCATCAAACCTTAATTCCAACATGAAAAGAGAAGAAGGAAGGAAGCTTACCAAAGATTGAAGCCAAAGCCTTGATGATTCTAGTCAAGAAGAAGAACTTCAAGCTTGAGAGCAAGCTTTAATGGTGGCGGATGAAGTGAGGAAGAAGAAGAAGAAGAGAAGAAATAATAAGATATAAATCACTTATGAAATTATACCATAATATATATATATATTTTCTTCTCTTTAACCCATGCCTCTCTACTTAAAATGATAATAGGACAAGTGTCCCTTAATTGTCCCCAATTCTGCCGAAAATATGCTGCTGCCCATACTGAATTATTTTTGTTTTGTGGCCAAACGCAAATTAATCTCCTAACTTTTCCAAAAGTTCCAATTTTGGCCCAAAAATAACTACCGAACTCCAAATTAAACGAAACTTGGACACAATCTTCAGAATATAATAACATTCGTAAAACATGTTCCAAAAGTTCATTTACAATTCCAGAGTGTCCTACCGAGCTCGCTGAACCCGAACAAATCCCGACGTGCGAGCGTGTCCAACAGAACCAAAATTCCGTCACACCAAAATTCCCCAAAAATACTCATAAAATCCATCTTGAATTATAACATAACCAACCATGGAGCCATCGGAGAAATTCCATCCCGAGCCCCGGGATTCTCGTCCCGAGCCCCGGGAGTCGCCCGGAACCGAACGTCCCGCCCCAAATATTATTCGCCATAGAAACCTCCGGGACATTCCCACGACTCCAAAACTGCAAACGGCATCTCAATCTGAGGTCTCGGGAGCGCTACCGAGCCCGCTGTACGTCCCGAGACGACCCCGACAACCCCCCGGCGCCGGAAAAATATTTTCGGCGGAAACGTCCGGGGGACCCACACGACCTCAAATGATACTCGGATAAGGCTCGGGAGCCGCCTGAACGCCGAAAAACGTGACCCGCAGCCAAAACCGAGCCCGGTCACCCGGCCGCAACCCGCTCGGGAGAATGACCGTAACATCGGCGGAGGCACTTGCCCACAAGGCCCTCCGCCCGGGATACTATTGGCCCACCACCGAAAAGGACGCCGCCCGATGTGATCACAGGGGGGGGTAAGTGATCACGAGCTCGGATCTAGCTCGAAGGAGGCGGTTTCCAGCAAGAATGGAAACGAAGAACAGAGGAAGAACACGAAGGAAACAGAGTCGGCCAAGGGAACCTCCTCACTACGAGGTGAGGCAATGCCCTTGAAAATGCCTGGGAAGTGAGATGGGATCTAGCACCTCTTGACTACAAGGTCAAGCAATACTAGATATTATGCTTGGATCCTCTTGCCTGGATCACTAGGGAAATGGAAATGCAAGAGTGGAGAACACAAAAGCCGATGACTCCCCGGGAGTGTTTCAGCCGAATTGCTTAAATTCAATAATATGTTCTAGGTTACAATGGTGACTGCCACTTAGCTTATATAGTGAAGTGAAATGGAAGAAGTAAAAGGAGTATTTCGAATGTGCATGCGTGCGAAAGTACAAAGTACTTTTGCACGCTTACAGAGTGAAAAGCTTCTAAAAAGGTAAAAAGGTAAGGCTAGCCTAAAAGTGGTTGTTTGTCTTTCCAAGTATCGGCGGAGAAAAGACACCATGTGTCGAGTTTGGTCGGTCAACCGGTGAAGCTCGAGATTACGAGAAAGGCCTTCGCTAGGAGCCTTCGCTAGAATGCCTCCGCCGGGTGCCTTCGCGGAGTTGCCCTTGGCTGAGGCCTTCTCCTTCGCCAAGTGTTCGCGCGCTTAAGACTGGGCTGCTCCCTTCTTCAAGAACGCTTATGCTTAAGACTCCAAGGGGCTTCGCACACTCTTCGTCCAGCGCGATACCGAGTTGGCGAAGTTGTAAGGCCTTCTCCCGAGACTCCTCTCGATCGTCCTGCGCCATGAGCCTCATGAAAGCATTAAGGTTCGCTTGGACTTGTTTCAGCCGGGACCTGGTCATGGGTCCGCCAAGGCCTTGGAACGGACCAGGGGTCGCGCGCGCTTGAGGTTGTGGGTCTTCTGGAACCTGAGGATCCTTTGGGGCGATGTCCTCATCATACTCTCCTTCTTCAAAAGAATCCGTCCGCGGATTCTTAAAATCTGCTTGTCCTTCAAAGGGAGCTAAATCACAAACGTTAAAAGTTGCATGTACATTATAAGAGCCATCGCAAGGTAAGTCAAGTACATAAGCATTTTCTCCTATTTTTTAGTGATTTGAAAGGGGCCATCGCCTCTTGGCGCCGCTTGCTTTTCCTAGCCTGGGAAATCGATCTTTTCTTAAATGTAACCATACCCAATCCCCGACTTGAAAACTTCTAAATTTTCTGCCCTTATTAACTCGCTTGCGTAAGACTCATTAATTTTCTCAAGTTGTTTGTGAATCTTAGCATGCAAGTCCTTCATGCGTCGGGCTTTTTCTTTCCCATCTACGTCCAATTGCTCGGTGTAGTCTAATGCGATTAAGTCCAAAGGGGTTAAAGGATTGAAGCCATATACAATCTCAAAAGGACTATGGGATGTAGAGGAATGGTAGGCTCGGTTATACGCAAACTCTACATGAGGCAAGCATTTTTCCCATTCTTTCAGATTTTTCCTAAGGAGGGTGCGCAGGATAGTGGTGAGGGTCCTATTAGTCACTTCGGTTTGGCCGTCTGTTTGAGGGTGACTGGATGTGGAGTACATCGACCGGTGCCTAGCCTAGACCAAAGGGTTCGCCGAAATGGCTTAGGAATCTCGAATCTCTATCGCTAACAATGGATCGCGGAGGCCATGATATTTAACGATGTTATTAAAGAACAATTCCGCCACATGAGATGCATCTTCGCTTTATGACATGGGATGAAATGGGCCATTTTGGAGAACCTATCAACTACCACAAATATAGCATCATGACCATGCGATGTCCTAGGTAAACCACTTATAAAGTCCATGCTTATTTCAACCCAAGGAATAGAAGGTGTGGGAAGAGGAGTGTACTTCCCTTTCGGTTGGAGAGTCAACTTGGCTTGGTGGCATGTGACACATCTCGCGCTAGCTTTGGTGACATCCTTCTTCATGCCGGGCCGAAGAAGTTCTCCTTAACGGCCTCAGCGTCTTTTGGACACCGAAGTGTCCCATGAGACCACCTCCATGTGCCTCCTTGATGATCACTTCGCGCATTGACCCTCCGGGACGCACAACCTTTTCAACTTAAACAGAAAACCATCAAAAACATAGTAGCCTCTTTGGCTTCCTTTAACACAGCTTGGCAAATATTTCACCAAAATCCACGTCATGTTCATACATTCCTTTTAAACCCTCAAAACCAACAATCCTCGTATCGAGAGTCATGAGTAATGCATATCTCCTGGATAGAGCATCAAAGAACGACATTGTCTTTGCCCTTTTATACTTAATAACATAGGAGAAAGACTCAATGAACTCTACCCACCTAACATGCCTTTTGCTCAAATTTCCTTGTCCTTGAAGGTACTTCAAAGACAAGTGATCCGTATGGATTACGAATTCTCTAGGCATAAGATAATGGCTCCACGTTTGTAAGGATCTCACAAGAGCGTATAGCTCTTTGTCATACGTGGAGTAATTCAGGGTGGCTCCACTCAACTTTTCACTAAAAAGGCGATGGGACGGCCTTCTTGGTGCAAGACAAAGACCGATGCCTATACCACTGGCATCGCACTCTACCTCGAACACTTTGTCGAAGTTTGGCAAAGTGAGTAGAGGGGCATTTGTCAGACGAGATTTCAATTCGTTAAAAGATTTCTCTTGCGACTGACCCCATTCAAAGACGACATTCTTCTTAGCCAGTTCATGCAAAGGGGCAGCAATGGAAGAGAAGTCTTTAACAAATCTCCTGTAAAAACTATCAAGTCCTAGGAAGGAACTGACCTCAGTTAAGGAGTTAGGAGTAGGCCAGTCCCGAATGGCACTGATCTTACTCTCGTCTACCTTGACTCCCTTCGCACCCACTACATATCCAAGAAAGTTAACTTCCTGGGATGCGAATACACACTTTTCAAATTTGGCATACAGTTTTTCTAACCTAAGCATATCAAGGACTTGCCTCAGATGCTCAACATGCTCCTCATGGTTCTTAGAATAAACTAGTATGTCATCAAAGTATACTACCACAAATCTCCCTATGAAATGCCTCAAAACATGATTCATTAGACGCATGAAAGTACTTGGTGCGTTAGATAACCCGAAGGGCATAACATTCCACTCATACAAACCAATCTTGGTTTTGAAAGCAGTTTTCCATTCATCACCTTCCTTCATCCGAATTTGGTGATATCCACTTCTAAGGTCAATTTTTGAAAACACACAAGCACCACTCAATTCGTCTAACATGTCATCAAGTCTAGGTATAGGGTGGCGATACTTTACGTGATAGAGTTGATGGGGCGACAGTCCATGCACATGCGCCAAGTGCCATCGCTCTTGGTACGAGTATGACTGGGACCGCGCATGGCGACAAAGCTTTCGCGGATGAACCCTTTGTCTAACAACTCCTGAACTTGCGATCGGATCTCTTTGGATTCTTGGGGATTGGTCCGGTAGGCGGCCTTGTTGGGTAAAGGTGCCCCCGGAAGCAAGTCGATTTGATGCTCGATGCCGCGATATGGAGGAAGGGTTCGCGGCTCATCAAATACTTCGCCGAATTCTTTCAGGACCTTCGCACATAGAAAGGAAGAGAAGACACATTGTCAAGTGTTAGCATGCGGTGAGTGGGGATCGGAGAAAACAGATCCTATTTCCAAGGAACGCTCTTTTAAAATCCCTCTCTTTGGCTATGGGAGGAAGACACTCTTGTTTTCTCGTGGGCTCTCTCGGGCTGTTTCCCATTAATGCACACCCTTTCCGTTCACTCAAGGTTCCTTGAACCTTCTCACCATTTTCTCTCCGCTCTCTGCCCTCCCCTTTCTTTTTCTCTCGGACTTACTAGCCGATGGATTTGATCCTGATGGGCTTGAGTTGGGGTGAGGGAAGCAGGTGTATGGTTTACTGAGGTGAGTGAGGGCATATTTGTTGGCTTTGCCATAATGTATGGCCTCCTTGTCATATTGCCAGGGTCTGCCCAAGAGGATGTGGGTAGCCTGCATTCGCACTACATCACAAGTGATGGAATCCTCATACTTGCCGATCTTGATTGGGACTTCGACTTGTTTGACAACCTTTACAAAGGTTCTGCTGCCGACCCACCGCAGCTGATACGGTTTAGGATGTATGATGGTGGGGAGGCCTAATTCAGCGACCATGTCTTCGCCGGCGCGTTGACACAACTCCCGCTGTCAATAATGAGATCGCACAGAGTCCCATTCACCATGGCTCTTGATTGGAATAGATTTTCCCGCTGAATACTTTCGGTGACACTTGGGGAACTTTGCAGACCCTCTTGGTAACTAATATGAGACCGTCCATAGGTAGCTCTCCCTCTTCTCGCTTCACTCTCATGTTGCTCTTGCTCGGGATAGCCCTCTCCTTCCTCTTCACTAGACAATTCCCGTTGGGCCGCATTACCATGGCTCTTCGGTTGGGGCAATCCTCGCATAGTGTCCCTTGCCCAGCACTTAAAGCATTCGATGCTCCTTGACTGCCGAGGGCCTTCATTAGTGATGGCGTTGGGTTTCGGCTGAGGTTGCGAGGAGGGTCTTGTGTTGGGGTAATTTTGGCGAGGGGGTGGCATCGCCGCAGAAGATGCGTATGGTTTTGGCGGGAGCGGTTTGGTGAAGGGGGGGGTCTTGCTGCTTGGGGCCCCGGCCGGGGGTAGGAGCAGGGTAGTAAGAGTTTCCCTTCTGTAGTTGTTTCTCCACCCGAATGGCCTTATGCACCAGATCTTGGTAATCCCGGTAATCGCATAGTTCAACTGTCTTGGCGACGCCCTCCCGTAGGCCATATAAGAATCTGGCCAACTTAGCCTCTTCGTCCTCCTTGACGTTGGCCCTCATCGTGGCCCTCTCAAGGTCCTTCTCGTATTCCTCGACACCGCGATGACCCCGGATAAGGCGCTGCAACCTCTCGAGCACAATCTCGGTCATAGTAGCTGGGTACGAATCGGTTCTTCATGGTCCTTTTAAGATCTTCCCACGTGGTGATAGGACGACATCGGATCCTCGGCTCTTTCGTGATGCTCTTGCTCCCACCAGGTGAGAGCATATTCATGAAACTCAATAACCACAAGTTTCGTGGCTATAGCGTCAGTGTATCCCATCATATCAATGATCCGCTCAGTCCTAGCCATCCATGTAAAGTACTCTTCCGGATCACCGGACCCGTAGAAGGGTGGTATTTGAAGCTTGATGTTGGCGAGGGCTTGTTGGTCCTGGGCTTGCGCCCTGCCTCCTGTGTCTCGTTGAACCCTCGGTGAACTCGGCCTCGCTCCGCTTCTTCCTCTTCTTCGAGGTCTCTGTGGAGATAGGCTCTGGCTTGAGCTCTATCGGGAAAGACCCTTCTTTTAATAGGCTTTGGTGGTGGCTCCGCGTAATATTCCTGGTCATCACTGTCCAGGATGTCAACACCACGATCTATTCTCGTGGAAGTGGTTGGACGACTGTGAGGGGTGGCCTGTGGCTTCGTTGATGCAGGGTCGAAAGTGGTATGGGTGACTCCATCTTGAGCCCGCGATGCATGGGCGTCATCGTGGGCTTGCGAGCTTTCCGGTTGCTTTCCTTGAGCTACCTCTACTTTCGTTAGTCGCTCATTTGTCATGGCGACTTGAGCTCCCAGTTCATCCAACCTCTGTAAGATCTTCGTGAGCGTGCTGTGCACGGTTAGCTGGGATGGATGAGGGGGGGATGAGTCTGTTGAAACCATCTGTGACACAGTACTGTTAAAGATATGTAATCAGAAAAGAATCTCACCACTCCCTGAGTGTTTACTCTCACTCTCGTGTTTCTCTCAACAACTTTGTCACTTCGGCTGTTCACCGACGGCTTTTACAAGTTCTCTAAACTTGATACCGTTTTCAACCTTAGATCAAAGATGAACACGCAAGAAAACACAAACAAAACTCTAGTAAAACCGCAACTTGCAATTCAAGAAAATGACTAGTTACTTGAAACCGGTTTTGTGGGATATCGAGCTCGGAAGATACTGGTTGGAAGATTAGAAAAGGCTTTTGCGATTACAAACACTTTTGTTTAAGTTCGGAAACTATTTGTCCGATCAATCTTACTGCTCACTTGTGTTTTGGGAAGAACACGTAAGAACATTCAAGAACTTTTCCGATCGCAAAACTTGCTCAATACCTTTCTTTCTTTAAACGTTTTTCTTTACACACTTGTCGCTCAGACAACTCTCTTTGGCTTATCTCGAAAATATTTGGCTTAAACAAGCACACTTTTAAACAACTTTTTCGGTCTCAATGAGATCATCAACCGATATTCCTTCAAGCGTAAGAAAAGGTAACAAAAGGTTTTGCTTGAAGAAAACTCAACAACTGATACGGTACCTCCAGCAAGCACTTTGGCTCTGATACCACTTGATGTGATCACGGGGGGGGGTAAGTGATCACGAGCTCGGATCTAGCTCGAAGGAGGCGGTTTCCAGCAAGAATGGAAACGAAGAACAGAGGAAGAACACGAAGGAAACAGAGTCGGCCAAGGGAACCTCCTCACTACGAGGTGAGGCAATGCCCTTGAAAATGCCTGGGAAGTGAGATGGGATCTAGCACCTCTTGACTACAAGGTCAAGCAATACTAGATATTATGCTTGGATCCTCTTGCCTGGATCACTAGGGAAATGGAAATGCAAGAGTGGAGAACACAAAAGCCGATGACTCCCCGGGAGTGTTTCAGCCGAATTGCTTAAATTCAATAATATGTTCTAGGTTACAATGGTGACTGCCACTTAGCTTATATAGTGAAGTGAAATGGAAGAAGTAAAAGGAGTATTTCGAATGTGCATGCGTGCAGAAAGTACAAAGTACTTTTGCACGCTTACAGAGTGAAAAGCTTCTAAAAAGGTAAAAAGGTAAGGCTAGCCTAAAAGTGGTTGTTTGTCTTTCCAAGTATCGGCGGAGAAAAGACACCATGTGTCAGGTTTGGTCGGTCAACCGGTGAAGCTCGAGATTACGCGAAAGGCCTTCGCTAGGAGCCTTCGCTAGAATGCCTCCGCCGGGTGCCTTCGCGGAGTTGCCCTTGGCTGAGGCCTTCTCCTTCGCCAAGTGTTCGCGCGCTTAAGACTGGGCTGCTCCCTTCTTCAAGAACGCTTATGCTTAAGACTCCAAGGGGCTTCGCACACTCTTCGTCCAGCGATACCGAGTTGGCGAAGTTGTAAGGCCTTCTCCCGAGACTCCTCTCGATCGTCCCCGCGCCATGAGCCTCATGAAAGCATTAAGGTTCGCTTGGACTTGTTTCAGCCGGGACCTGGTCATGGGTCCGCCAAGGCCTTGGAACGGACTGTGGTCGCGCGCAAACCCGCTTGAGGTTGTGGGTCTTCCGAACCCGAGGGTCCTTTGGGGCGATGTCCTCATCACGCACCCAAGTGTCTTGTGGGACTACCGCACCACAACTCGCACCCCAACAGGCGAGACACCTTTCTCCCTGGTTTATGGCGCAGACGCAGTTCTACCTATTGAGACAGATCTCCCCACGATCCGCATGATCAACTTCACTGACGAAGCCAACGCTCAGGGGCTTCGCGCCAAACCCGACCTAGTCGACGAATTACGCGAAGGCGCTCACCTCCGCATGTTTGCCCTCAAACAGCGGATCAATCTTCATCATAATGCCAGGGTCAAACCCAAGGCACTACAACAAGGGGGCCTTGCCTTGCTCAAGTCCGCCCTCACTGCTCGCGACCCCAAACAGGGCGTCTTGCGACCCAACTGGGACGGACCTTACATTGTTCACAAGCAGGTCCGCCCAGGGGTTTATGAATTACAAGACCATGATGGTCATCTTCTCCCTTGCAACTTTCACTTGGATGACTTACCCCCATATTACGTGTAAGTCCTCAGCTTCATATTTCAATTCAATAAAATACTAGTGTATTTTTTTCTGCTCTTACAACATCACATGGCAACACAACTGCCCTCTCAATCGCCCTCTGCACCCACCCGGTCGGTGTCACCACCACCCCCGTCGGACACCTTCCGGACCCGGCGGGAAGCGGTCGCCGGCCGGTGGGCGGTGGTGAGCAAGGTGGGACCGGATAGCGCAGCTAATGTGAGAGTATTTCGCGGGCCTTTAACTAACCCAAGAGGTCTCTTTCTAACAACAGATCAAGTATGACAATTCATGCACGAAAATGTATCACAATAACGAAGCAATGGGCTCCGCCCATGATCGAATATCGAAGCGAGGATATCAAAATCAGATTATCAAAAGGAAGTCTGTTCTTTCACTACCGAATGAGGCTTCCACACGTATCAACATACTCATTCAATCAATTGAGCGAACGCATATATTTATACACAACCATAATCAAACTTAGATGAACAGACAGACCTACGATAACATGCTATCGTAATACTACATGCCAACAGGATATCATGCTACAGAGCTATCTACAGGCTGAAGATGCAACCGTACAAGAGTCGGGCGTCGGATAAAGAAACCGACGAGGAACCCGAAGTCTAGATCCAAAAGCTGCTAAACCCTCAAAATAGCTAACCGAACAGCCTGGCGGAAATCCTACTCCGGCCTCGTAATCCTTATCTCTGAAAAATATTAGGTAAGGGTGTGAGTTTTCCTTAAAGGAAAACCCGGTAAGAGCTTAGGCAGTTGTAACGATGTTCTTCCGACAAACCTGCATATACAGATCAGAAATGATATTCATACAGATAGCAATATACAGAAACAAGTAATGTATGATGTGTGCACAACATCCGAATGTAACGGGTCATGGCTAGATCTTCCCCGACCATGGCTAGATCTTCCCCGGACGCACCGGCATTCGCCATGCGTCGGCATTCGCCATGCACCCAGCAAATCCCATATAATACGGACCATGGCTAGATCTTCCCCGACCATGGCTAGATCTTCCCGGGCACCGGCATTCGCCATGCGTCGGCATTCGCCATGCATCCAACAAACATCATAAATCACGGACCATGGCTAGATCTTCCCGGTCCAACCGGCATTCGCCATGCGTCCACACACACGAAACGTAACCTGCGCACCGATGCTCCTACTGCGCACCGATACTCCTACCATGGGACTAGCCTTGGGCTCCACAATCCCGATCTAAGACCGAAGTCAGAGACCGACGCCCAAGACTTGCCTCAACCATCCTACATTACAATAACATAGGTAGGTCGAACCCTTACCTCGAATTGGAAGCAACCGCAACCGTAGAGGGTAGCAGCCAAGCACCACACACCAAACTTCTTCCTTATGCAACCTCAAACCTTGCTTCACATAACACCTAAACAATTCACACACTTTCCACATTACACTTTTATTCAACACATCAATATCCATTGACAATTGGACCTCACTCCAAGACTTAAAGTTGCTCAAATTCATTGCCTAAACATGCTTGAAACCTTAAACCACACAAAACACATGCTTTTACTTTCCACCAAAAATCCGGATGAACTTTGTCTTAGGTATATAATCGGAGCATATTTGGACAATGTTCCAATTATCAATATTGCTCTAAACATACCCAATAACAACAATTTGGATTGAATTCAACAAAACAACACACTTCAATTCTCCACCATAAAACCTATGAGTTTTCTCTTAGCTCATAGATTAACCCATAATTGGACCTTTTACCAAGTATTAATGTTGTTCCAAAACCACCCAACAACACTAATTTGAGGTCAATTTAACAATCCCCAAAATTCGTTCATCCTAGCTCAAGAACCCTAATTCGAATTTCCTTCAATTCATGCTCAATTCGTGTTGTAAAATGTGTTTCTACCTCTAATCCAACATAGAAACACTACTACTAACTCAATTGCATCAGAAAATCACGAAAATACAAACCTCACAATTTGGGAAATTTCTCAAATTCATCCACCAAGTGTTGTTGGAGCGAATCCTTTGTTAATTCGTTGTTCTTGAAGTGATTCCCGCACGAATCCTTCGTTTCCACGCACCAAAGAGTCCAAAATCACTTAGATAGGAGCAAAACCGAATTGAGAGAGAGTTGGGAGAGTTTTCGGAGCTGAAAACGCGAAAATGAAGTTGAAACCGAGCTGCTCGACTTAAATAGCCGAGCCAGGCGATCGCGCACAGCCTTGCGCACAGGCTTGCTTGCACAAGCAGCACAGCCTTGCGCACGAAGCAGCGCACGAGCTTGCTTGCGCACATTGTGCGCGCACAGCTTGTGCGCATGATTGTGCTTGTGCGCGCACAAGCAGCTTGCGCATGTGCACAAGCTTGTTGTGCGCAGCGCAGCTTGTCTGCGCACAAGTTGTGCACAAGTTGTGCGGCGCAGGCGCAGCACTTGTGCACGAGCAAAACTCACAAAATTCAGCCTCCAACAAGACTTAACCCAAAACCATTCCACTCCCAACACAACAATCAACAACAACAACAACTAACAAACTCCTCAAATTACAAATTTAAACATACCTCCAGAACTCCAGTCACCGGAGGCTGTTGCCGGAAAAGGTGGGGTGTAACATCCTCCCCCTTAAGACTCTTGGTCCTCCAAGAGCTCCTTAAGCGTTGGTACTCTGAGGGTAGCGTTCGATCATATCTTTCTCCGTCTCCCAGGTTGCCTCCTTGTCAGAATGGTGCGACCATTGCACCTTCACCATGGGAATTAACTTGCTCCTCAATTTGCGAGTATCCCTCGCCAACAAAGCAATTGGCACTTCCTTATAAGACAAGTCAGGTTCCAATTGCACTTCCTCAACTGGAATCGTTTGCGTCGGATCCATGACACACTTTTTCAGCATGCTCACGTGAAACACATTATGCACAGCTGACAAGCTCTCCGGTAGTGCTAAGCGATAAGCCACCTTTCCAATCCTTTCTAAAATATCGAATGGGCCAATATACCTCGGAGCTAACTTCCCTTTCCGACCAAATCTCATTATTCCCTTCATTGGTGCCACCTTCAACCACACTTTGTCGCCAACTTCAAACTCTAAGTCGCGACGCCTATACATTCACATAAGCCGTGGTTCTATCATTTGCCGCTTTCAATCTTGCCTGAATTGTTTTGATCTTTTCTGTGGTCTCTTCAATCAATTCCGGACCAAGTTCAACCTTATCGGCGGTTCGGACCAACAGTGAGGTGTCATACACCTCCGTCCATAAAGAGCCTCGTAAGGTGCCATCTTGATTGTACTCTGATAACTATTGTTATACGAAAACTCTATGAGCGGTAGATGTTGATCCCAATCACCTCCGAAATCAATCGCACAGCTCCTCAGCATGTCCTCAAGTACTGTATCACCCTCTCGGATTGCCCATCAGTTTGTGGGTGATACGCGGTACTAAGGTGCAACCGGTACCGAGCTCGATGGAAAGCATTCCGAGAAATGGGCTGTAAATCTTGGATCCCGATGCGAAACTATAGAATCCGGTACACCGTGCAACCGCCGCGATCTCTTTGATGTAGAGTCGTGCTAACTTGTCCAACGGGTCGGTGACCTTAATGGGCAAGAAATGCGCACACTTAGTCAACCGGTCCACAATTACCCAAATGGCATCATGACGTGCTCTCGTAGTGGGTAATCCGGTAAGAAAATCCATAGTCACGTTTCCCCACTTACGAACCGGGATAGGTAACGTCTGAAGCGTGCCGCGGGCTTCGATGTTCAACCTTTACTGTTGGCAAGTGGTACACTTTGCCACACACTCTGCAATATGCCTCCTCATACCTGGCCACCAAGTGTGACCTCAAATCGTGATACATCTTTTCACCGCCCGGATGAAAACTTAAAGCTGTTATTATGAGCTTGATCCAAAATCTCATCTCTAAGAGCCACATCATTCGGCACGTACAAACGCCCTTTGAAGTATAGCAATCCTTGCCTATACTCAAAGAATGGGCGCATTGCTCCTTTAGCTTCTCCGAAACCTGCTTCAAACTACGATCTCTCATCTGAAATTCTCGGATCTGTCGATCCAAGAAGACTGAACTCTCAACACAAATATCTGCTCCTGCTCTTGTAGGCCAAGCGGTGCCACAAGGCGATCAGTCCGTAAGCTCTGTTCGGTTTCCGGGTTCTCCACCTCTAACTATCCCGGTGTATGCCCTACTCAAGGCATCTGCCACCGTATTCCCTTTACTGCGGTGTACTCGATACTACGGTCATAATCTTTCATGTACTCGAGCCACCTTCTTTGGCGCATATTCAGATCTTTCTGCGTGAACAAGTACTTCAAGCTCTTATGATCGGTAAAGATTTGAAATTTGTTTCCCAACAAATAATGCCGCCATTGCTTGAGTGCATACATAACCGCAGCAAGCTCCAAATCATGAGTGGGATAGTTTTCCTCATGTGGTATGGCCATCGCGACCCATAAGCAATTACCTGCTGGTTTTGCATAAGCACACACCCAGACACTGTTCGTGAGGCATCGGTATAAATGACATAAGGCTGAGGCAGGTCGGGTAGAACCGAGAATCGGTGCTGTGTCGGTCTACACTTGAGCTCTTGAAAGCTCTTCTCACATTCATCCGACCATACAAACGCCTTACCCTTCTTTGTCGGTTGAGTGAGTGGAGAGGCAAGAACCGAGAAGGCTGGTACGAACTTACGGTAGTAACCAGCTAACCGAGAAAACTACGGATATCCTTTCTTGATCGGGGTTGCCTCCACTCTTGAACAGACTTGATCTTCTCGGGTCGACGAAATTCCGTTCTCATTGATGATATGCCCGAGAAATGCTATCTCGCGCAACCAGAAATCACACTTCGAAAACTTTGCATACAGCTGGTTGTTAGACAAAGTTTCCAAAGCAATTCTCAAGTGCTCTTGATGTGTGTCCTCATCCGGAGAATAGATGAGTATATCATCAATGAAGACAACAATAAAATCGTCCAAGTAGGGGCGGAAAACCTCATTCATCAAATTCATGAAAGCTGCCGGGGCATTTGTCAGCCCAAAAGGCATGACAGTGTACTCATAGTGACCATACCGCGTGCGAAAAGCAGTTTTCGGAATGTCTTCTTCCTTCACACGCATTTGGAAATAACCCGATCGGAGATCAATCTTTGAGAACACTTTAGCTCCTCGGAGCTGGTCGAACAGATCGTCAATCCGTGGTAACGGATATTTGTTCTTAACTGTCACCGCATTCAACCTTCTGTAATCAATACAGAGTCTAAGTGTTCCATCCTTCTTCTTAACAAATAACACCGGGGCTCCCCACGGTGATACTGCTCGATCGGATAAACCCCTTATCCAACAACTCATCCAAGCTGCTTCTTCAATTCCTTCATCTCCACTATCGGCATGCGATACGGAGGAATGGAGATAGGTGTAGCTCGGTCTGTAACACTATCTCAAAAATCACCTCCCGCTCGGGTGGCATACAGCAACTCTTCGAAACACTGCGGAAAGTATCTAACAATCGGAATTTTATCAAGTTCCATCCGGCGTACTGCATCATTGAGTCCAAAGTACTCGCCTTCATCCGTCACAGTAACTTCTCCATTACGAAGCTCCATGCTATTCTGAACAATCTCTACATCGAGGGGGAACAAGTGGTAATACTTGATCCGACACCACCAACTGTCGCCAAGCACAATCTATCCGTATGGAATGCTCGAGAGCCAATCCATACCCAGAATCACATCATAATGTGACGTATCCAACACCAACAAATCGGAAGGAATCTGCCGCTCACCAACAGTTAACATGCAACCCTTGATAAGCTCATTCTTGAACAGAATCGACTCCCGGCGGTTCGTACCGGGAATACTTGAGGCAGATGAGTCACGGGAAGTTGCAAAGACTTTGCACATACGTGACACTATAGAAATCGAAGCACTGTGTCAAAAGAGCACGAACGGAAATACCATTCAGAAACACCATACCTGCTAGTGCTCCTTTCGAGCCGCATCACCACGCTCAATCTGGAACACTCGTCCCTGCCTTGCTGCTTTGGTGCGGCTGGCGGCGGGGCTCTTTGTAGTGGTGGCCGCATCTGCTGTGGTCGGGGTCGTGGTCCAAACGAACACCACGCCCACGAGGAGCATAACTCTGAAATCCTTGTGGCCTTGCAACTCCACAGGTTGCCATCGAGGCAATCCTAATCATGTGGTCGGTTGACCCACATCGAAACACATGCACGACTCTTTATAACAAACCGAGCCGGTGTGACTCCGGTCACAAGTCCGACAGTACCAAGGCTCTGCTACCTTTGCCTTCCCTTTGCCCTTATCCTTGATCCAAGCCCACTAGAACTACCGCCGGTCTGTGGTGTCGTGCGAGTCCACCACGTCCGGATCCTCTAACTCCACCAATGACAATCCCGTAGATCTCGGTGGTGTGTCACCGAAGGCTGTATCCAAGTCCTCATTCTCAATCTTCTGTGCTTTCTGCACAGCCTCATGGTACCTATCAATGTTCAACGGTGCCAAGTACTTCCTGATGTCATGCTTCAACCCTCTCATGAATCTCTTTGCCTTGGCCTCCTCACTGGTGTTGTAATGAGGCACATAACGCACCAAGCGTTCAAACTCGTGCCCATACTCCGCAACAGTCTTGCTTCCCTGAGTCAAGGTATCAAACTCCGATTGCCGCCTATACATTGCGGCATAACCAATCCACTTCTCATGGAACAAGTGGGAAAATTCATCCCACGTCATACCGGGTCTCTCAGCGCCTACGCACAAAGTCGGCCTTCCGAGTAGCCATAGTGGTCTCCCACCAATCATATGCCCAGTCACGCAAATAAAAGGTAGCCAAAGACACCATCTCATTTGCCGGAAAACCAAGTCTGCCAAGCAACCGGTCCATGTCCTTATACCACGTCTCCGCCGAATCCATTCCACCCTTGCCCGAGAAACGGGGTGGTTTGAATCGCTCAAACCGCTCCATCAAAGAAAGTTTATCAGAGCTGGTCGCACTATCAGATTTGAGCCGCTGGGCTCTCGGTATCTCAACAACAGAATCGGGCCTAGCCCGCACTCTCCCTCGGCGGGGCTGTGGGTCGACTTCCGCACCTAGATTCAGATTCCCCTCTTACGTATCCACATGCTCTTGGTGCACATCATCCGCCTCAACGTCCTCCTCATGAGCCTGATAGCTAGGATCAGTCGATCCTACCGCAGTAGGCTGAGAACTCATAACATGTGTACTTCCTTGCTCTTCAACTCCTGTCCCTGCCCACATGTTATTGAGCAGTACAGTCATTTGCCCCAACACTTGGGCCATCTGTTCCGGATCAGGTATCACATGCGGCTGAACTGGTGCCGCTCTTGGCCGAGGTCTCCTCGACCTCTACCTCTTCCTCTATTCACATCTGGAGCAGGATTTCCTCCTCCTGCTTCATCATCCAACGCTCGAGTCCGTCAGTGTTGACCATTACTGAAATTCCGAACATAAAGGGTTCACTTAACGGTTAGCATTACCTACGTTGGTAATCCTATCAGCTCTGTAGCATGAATGCAATGCATGATGCAAATCAATTCTCAAAATTACTTATACAAAACAATCCCTTAAAACCCGTGGTACTGCTTAGGAATAACACACTTCTCACTCGGCATCCACCGTCTGTTTTTAACGAGAGAGGTAATTTAAATTACCATCATGCACCTTACGGCATCTCATTCCCCAGGCACCTCTTATAGCACCCAGAGTCAATTCTTTGGTATCCTACGCGGTAACCACGAGACAGTACCAAGTCACAAACTACCGGTACCAAAGAAATCATCTCTTGGTTGTTCTCAAGTGCGCTTAGACAAACCGCCTCTTGTTCCACTTACCATTCCAACATGGTTCTTGTGGCGAGGTGGCCAGTCTCACCACACAACCATCTTGGAATCGATCGGTCGACCGGGGCTGTCAATCCTAACACACCCTCGTCGCAACCAATTAACCACGCTCTGATACCAAATTGTCACCACCACCCCCGTCAGACACATTCCGGACCCGGCGGGAAGCGGACGCCGGCCGGTCGGCGGTGGTGAGCAACGTGGGACCGGATAGCGCAGCTAATGTGAGAGTATTTCGCGGGCCTTTAACTAACCCGATAGGTCCCTTTCTAACAACAGATCAAGTATGACAATTCATGCACGAAGCAGATCACAATAACTTGAAGCAATGGGCTCCGCCCATGATCGAGAATATCGAAGCGAGGATATCAAAATCAGATTATCAAAAGGAAGTCTGTTCTTTCACTACCGAGCAGAGGCTTCCACACGATCAACATACTCATTCAATCAATTCGGAGCGAACGCATATATATATATACATAACCATAATCAAACTTAGATGAATAGACAGATCTAATGATAACATGCTATCATAATACTACATGCCAACAGAGTATCATGCTACAGAGCTATCTACAGGCTGAAGATGCAACCGTACAAGAGTCGGGCGTCGGATAAAGAAACCGACGAGGAACCCGAAGTCTAGATCCAAAAGCTGCTAAACCCTCAAAATAGCTAACCGAACAGCCTGGCGGAAATCCTACTCCGCTGCCCCGAGAATCCTTATCTCTGAAAAATATTAAGTAAGGGTGTGAGTTTTCCTTAAAGGAAAACCCGGTAAGAGCTTAGGCGTAGTAACGATGTTCTTCCGACAAACCTGCAAAGACAGATCGAAGCAGATATACATACGAGATAGCAATATACGAAACAAGTAATGTATGATGTGTGCACAACATCCGAATGTAACGGGTCATGGCTAGATCTTCCCGACCATGGCTAGATCTTCCCGGGCGCACCGGCATTCGCCATGCGTCGGCATTCGCCATGCACCCAGCAAATCCCATATAATACGGACCATGGCTAGATCTTCCCGACCATGGCTAGATCTTCCCGGACGCACCGGCATTCGCCATGCGTCGGCATTCGCCATGCATCCAACAAACATCATAAATCACGGACCATGGCTAGATCTTCCCGGTCCAACCGGCATTCGCCATGCGTCCACACACACGAATGAGAACCTGCGCACCGATGCTCCTACTGCGCACCGATACTCCTACCATGGGACTAGCCTTGGGGCTCCACAATCCCGATCTAAGACCGAAGTCAGAGACCGACGCCCAAGACTTGCCTCAACCATCCTACATTACAATAACATAGGTAGGTCGAACCCTTACCTCGAATTGGAAGCAACCGCAACCGTAGAGGGTAGCAGCCAAGCACCACACACCAAACTTCTTCCTTATGCAACCTCAAACCTTGCTTCACATAACACCTAAACAATTCACACACTTTCCACATTACACTTTTATTCAACACATCAATATCCATTGACAATTGGACCTCACTCCAAGACTTAAAGTTGCTCAAATTCATTGCCTAAACATGCTTGAAACCTTAAACCACACAAAACACATGCTTTTACTTTCCACCAAAAATCCGGATGAACTTTGTCTTAGGTATATAATCGGAGCATATTTGGACAATGTTCCAATTATCAATATTGCTCTAAACATACCCAATAACAACAATTTGGATTGAATTCAACAATACAACACACTTCAATTCTCCACCATAAAACCTATGAGTTTTCTCTTAGCTCATAGATTAACCCATAATTGGACCTTTTACCAAGTATTAATGTTGTTCCAAAACCACCCAACAACACTAATTTGAGGTCAATTTAACAATCCCCAAAATTCGTTCATCCTAGCTCAAGAACCCTAATTCGAATTTCCTTCAATTCATGCTCAATTCGTGTTGTAAAATGTGTTTCTACCTCTAATCCAACATAGAAACACTACTACTAACTCAATTGCATCAGAAAATCACGAAAATACAAACCTCACAATTTGGGAAATTCCCCAAATTCATCCACCAAGTGTTGTTGGAGCGAATCCTTTGTTAATTCGTTGTTCTTGAAGTGATTCCCGCACGAATCCTTCGTTTCCACGCACCAAAGAGTCCAAAATCACTTAGATAGGAGCAAAACCGAATTGAGAGTGAGTTGGGAGAGTTTTCGGAGCTGAAAACGCGAAAATGAAGTTGAAACCGAGCTGCTCGACTTAAATAGCCGAGCCGGGCGATCGCGCACACCTTGCGCCTGAGGCTTGTGCAGCGCACAGCCTTGCACAGCACAGCCTTGTGTGCGCAGAGCTTGTGCAGCGCGCTTGCGCACTTGTGCACAGCGTGCGCGAGCTTGTGCGCGCGCCTTACTTGCTTGCTGCATGTGCACAAGTTGTGCACAGAGCTTGTGCTTGCGCACTGAGCTTGCGCACTGTGTGCACAAGTTGTGCACAGGCTTGTGCGCAGCGCACAGGCTTGCGCACAGATTGGCAAGTGTCCAGGCGAAACGCAGGCGAACCGTTTCCTCGTCCGGGCGATCGCCTGGACCCAAAACTCACAAAATTCAGCCTCCAACAAGACTTAACCCAAAACCATTCCACTCCCAACACAACAATCAACAACAACAACAACTAACAAACTCCTCAAATTACAAATTTAAACATACCTCCAGAACTCCAGTCACCGGAGACTGTTGCCGGAAAAGGTGGGGTGTAATCAGATCGCCACGCGCCTAATTCTACGGCACCAGACCTTGTCAGGTCCCACTCGCGCACCCACACAAAAGGAATCCCCTTGCGGTCGCGACAATGTTCTTTGAGGGTCTCATCTTTATGAACCTCAGCTGACCTTCAACTCGCCTCGTCCCAAGGGTAATCCCCTTGCGGTACGAAAGGGTAATCCCCTTTTTGGCTTCTTCAGGGAGGTCTATGTGTAAGTCGCCCTCGCGCGCTGTAGCAGACCTTCCGCGTGGACTCCTCAGCATAGGTAGTTGCGGGTCTTGCCTCTACGAACCCCAGCTGACCTTCAACTCGCCTCGTCCCAAGGGTAATCCCCTTACGGTACGAAAGGGTAATCCCCTTTTGGCTTCTTCAGGGAGGTCTCTATGTAAGTCACCATCGCGCGCTGCAGCAGACCTTCCGCGCGGACTCCCCAACACAGTAGTTGCGGGTCTCGTCTTGTCACCGCACGCCGCCCGAGCCCGGTTGCGGAGGCGGGGCGCACGGGAGCGCGGTTGCGGAGGCGGAAGCCGGAGCGGAAGCCGGAATGGAGATGGCAGGTCCATCGGGACCCGCCGCGCGTAGCGGACCCGAAAACGGAAAGATTGTGGAAGCAAACTAACGGAAATTTCATGCGTATAACCAAAATAAAATGCAACCATACAATTCATGCACTAATAACAGAGTAAGCCCCGCCCTCCGTGGACGAGTGCTTACGCACCAAAACATAGACGCATACAGAGTTCACAGAACCTAAAGTATCTAGCAAGCGCCAAGCGCTGAGAACAGATACAGAACAGAATATATGAATATATACAGAAATACAATCATCACAGCAAACCAGAAAATATGCACATGCAGCTACAGAGCCAAGCCTAGGACTAAGCGTCAAATACCTCGCGCGGGATTCAGATCCAAAAGACAATCCCGGGCCGCAAGGTGAAAACTGCTGCTCAACACAACCAAGGCAGAAGCCTCGCGGAAACCTACCCCGCTGGCTGCTTACTGCACCTACCGAAATCCAAAAACAGAACCCAAAAGGGTGAGTCCTAAAAGGACCCCGTAAGGGATTTGGGGTAAGATAAGTATATGCAACCTGCAAAACAGAAAGATAGCAATATACGCAATGTAATACGAATAACATACATGTACGAAACAAATCGGAATCCCGAAGGATGTGCGATTCCAAATCGCCATAAACCTTATAACAGATCGGGCAATGACCTCCCACTAAGGGGAGTCGAAGCCGAAGCTATTACAGAAGCATGGTGCACCAGCTGGGGTAGCGAACCCACAACTGTCGTAGGGTTAACAGACAAAGTATGCCACAAGGCATACACCTATAAATTACAGAACGTACCTTAAAGCAGAAATTTCCGAAATACCTGCAAAACAGAAGTGCTACAATACATACACCTACAGACTACAGAATATGCTCTAGGCATATAATACCGAAATACTGCAGTAATGAAAATGAAACTAAACATACACCTATCTTACCAAAAATAGCAGAACCAAACCCTTACCTCACAATTCCAGAGTATTTGACCGATTCTGGATGATTTCCAAACCACGACCCGAAACTTAGAACTCCTCTTTTCCTAACCACCGAAACTCAGAATCTGCCAAACCAAGTTGAATTAGCATCCTTATCAACCACACTACCAAACTACAACCCCCGACCCCAAAACCGAAAATCCGGCGAATTTCCGTAAAATTCCGATTTTCACGTAAATGTCGAATTCAGAACCAATCTAGACAATGCAAGATTATACATTGACAAACATCATACAATAAGCGAACTGATCAAATCCAACCTTAAACCCTTCTTTACCCGCCATTTTCCGATAATCCCGCTTAATTGTAACTTTTCCATTTCTTAACCGAATTCAACATTTCAAACTTCCATCCACTCCTAAATTCAAGCCCAACACCATATTAACATCCAATTTAACCAAAATGAACCTCCAACATTGAAAAAGAATCATTCCAAGATTCGGTTTTCAATCAACTTTTCATCCAATTTCCAATTCAATCCATTCAAGCTTCCAAATAATCATATTAATCACCAATTCCACTTCCTAAGCATGCTTACTAACCAATTACACCAAAATCAATAAAACCCCTTCACTTATCAATTCGGCCAAAGAGGGTTTTCTCACCCAACCTCCATTTCAATCCAAACAAAGTTCCATTTGCACTCTTTAATCACCAATTACATTTCTAAACCATGAATGTTATCCAATTGCATCCAAAACAACAAAATCCATTTTTGAAAATCAACCCATAATTCGGCCATTTGGGGATTTTTCCCTCAACTTGTTTTCCATCAAATTGAATCCATACACAAGCTTAGAATCATGCTAGGACTAACATACTTGAAGCATGAAACAAGATAACAAACACACACCATTTTGGAAAATTCTCCATAAATTCGCCAACACTAAGTTTCCATCCAAGTTGTGTTTTCCAAAATCCAACACTTGATTAATACTCCCCTACCACCCAAGAACAACATACTAAAAATTGAGAGGAAGAGAATCATCCTAGCTAGTAGCTAAGAACAAACCCATAATTTGAGAAATCTCCTCTTTTCTCCACTAATCTTCAAAACCAATGAGAAAAGAGAGCTTAGGGAGGTACTTACCACATAAAGCACCCAATTCCTCTTTAATTTGAGCCAAGATGAAGAGCTTCAAGCTTGAGGTTGAGCTTCAAGGGAGGCGGACAGAGGAAGAAGAAGAAGAAGAAGAAATGAATTTTATTTTATTTTATTGATTAATAGGATAAATATATATATATATCTCTTCCACTTTAAAACCCATACCTCTCTTGCTAAATTAAAAATGGCCAAGTGTCCCATTTAATCACACACACACACATGCTGCCGAAAGAAAGGGCTGCTGCTGCCCATGCTGATTTCCTTTTTAATTTGCACCCAATTGCAAATTAACTCCCAATTTTTCCGAAAGTTCCAATTCTTTTTGCCCAAAAATAATTACCGAATTCCAAAATTAATGAAACTCGGACACAATCTTCAGAATATTATAACATTCACAGAACATTTTTCAGAAATTCATTTACCAGTCCAGAGTGTCCTACCGAGCTCGCTGAACCCGAACCAAAACCCGACGTGCGAGCGTGTCAACCTTAACCGAAATTCCGTCACTCCAAAATTCTATAAAAATTCCCATAAATTCCATCTTAAATTCAAACACAACTTACCCCAAAGCCGTCAGAAAGTTTCCATCCTGAGACCCGGGATTCCCGTCCCGAGACCCGGGAGTCGCCTGGAACCGAATGTCCCGGCCCAAATATTAAACTCCACAACCATCTCCGGCACGTCACCACGACTCCAAAACTGCAAACGGCTTCCCAAACTGAGATCTCGAGAGTGCTACCGAGCCCGCTGTACGTCCCGAGGCGACCCCGACAACCCCCCGGCGCCAGAAAAATATTTTCGGCGGAAACGTCCGGGGGACCCACACGACCTCAAATACGGAAGGGTTCGCCAAAATGATACTCGGATAGGGCTCGGGAGCCGCCTGAACGCCGAAAAACGTGACCCGCAGCTAAAACCGAGCCGGGTCACCGGCCGCAACCCGCTCGGGGTGACCGTAACATTCTCCCCTTAGAACTCTTGGTCCTCCAAGAGTAGCACGAATCAACCAGACAAGTGTCGCTACCAACCAGAAAATATGAACATTCCTCTAACCCAGAACAATCGGACCACCGTACTGGTGCGGCGGGAGTGGTAGTTTAGACTACCATACAGAGCCTCACGGCGTCCCACCCTCCGGGTGCATCTTATTGCACCCCGAGTCAGTTGCCGGTATTTCTACCAGACAACCCCAGATAGTACCGAACCTAAATCTAACCGATCCACAACAGGCTATCCTGGAAGACATCACGTAAAACAGAAATAGTTGGGGGGGGAAAGATCAACCTAACAACTTACTCTAGAAACTCATGAGAACCGATAAAATTCGGGGTAACTTGCCCCGCCTACCAAATCTTACTGTCTCTCTGATCGGTGCTACCTCCAGTCGAATCGTGCCACCAAACTCAGATTCCAGAGCCCTACGGCGGCGGTTCGTATAAGCAGTGGTGCAGTCGTTCGCGGTTTTAATCCGCGCCTGTAACAATCTGATCTTTGCCGTAGACTCCTCAAAAAGCTCGGGTCCCACTTCAACCCCATAACACGCATCTGTCCAACAGTATGGTGTCAAACACCTCCTCCCGTACAACGCCTCAAATGGTATCATGCCAATCGTAGTCTGAAAGCAATTGTTGTATGAGAACTCTATCAAAGTAACTGCTAGTCCCAAACTCCTCCAAAATCCAAAGTACAGATTCGCAACATATCCTCCAATATCAGAATCACCCGCTCCGACTGCCCGTCCGTCTGTGGGTGATAAGCTGTATTCAGATGGAGTCGCGTGCCCAATGCTTCATGAAAAGCAATCCAGAATCGTGCTGTAAAACGCGGATCACGGTCAGATTCAATGGAGTCTGGTGCTCCATGTAAACGTACAATCTCCCTGATGTAAAGCCGGGCAAGCTTCTCCAGAGGGTCTGTGACCCGAATAGGCAGAAAGTGTACGCACTTTGTCAGCCGATCCACAAAACCCAGATAGCATCATGATGAAACCGTGTCGGGCGGTGCGGTCGAGAAAGTCCATCATAACATTACCCCACTTCCAGTGGAATGGGCAAAGTCTGCAGTGTCCTGCCGGTTCTGATGCTCACACGCTCGAGTGTGCCCCCTCTAAAATATCATTCCGAACTCCCGATCCTCCGGTACACAAAGGCGGTCTCGGAAGTATAGCAATCCTCGCCTATCTTGAAACGTCGGTAACAAAGAACTCTTATCCTCCCCAGATAAACTTCTTCAACCCCGGATTTCTACCCTGCGCCTCGCGCACCCTGTCAAGCCACTCAGAATGTATGGTAAGTGTAATAACCTGAGCACGCTCCCAGAGCTGCCCCCTGTGCCAAAGGCATGTCAAATCACTCTCCTCAGATCGGTCACCAACATTTCCTCTCTTAATTAAGCCGGTATACTTCCTGCTCAGAGCATCGGCAACCGCGTTGCCCTTGCCAGAGATGTACCCGATACTACAATCATAGTCCTTAATGTATTCGAGATATCTGCGCTGCCTCATGCTAAGCTCCTTCTGTGTAAACAGATATTTCAGACTTATGGTCGGTAAGAATCTGAAATTTATTACCAACCGGATATTGATTCCAATGTTTCAGCGCATAAATTATTATAGCCAACTCCAGATCATGTGTCAGTTAGTTCAGCTCAGGCGGTCGCAGCTGCCTCGACCCATAAGCTACCACAAAACGCTCCTACACCAACACATATCCCAAACCAGATGTGGAAGCATCCGTATAATTCACATACTGCAAGATCGGATCGAAAGAGTCGAATCGGAGCGTTAGTCAACTACCGCCTCAACTCCTGAAAATCCTGCTCACACTTATCGGACCGGATATACGGTTGACCCTTCTTAGTCAAGCTGCATAGCGGAGATGCCGAGATAGAAAATCCCAGTACAAACCTCTGATAAAATCCTACTAACCCCATGAAGATCCTGAACTCCAGTACTGTGGTAGGTTGTTTCTAATCCATAACTGACCTCACCTTATCTTGATCCACAGACAGACCATGCTCGAAATAACATGTCCCGAGAAAGGTGACCTCCCGAATCAGAACTCACACTTTTAGAACTTATCATAAAGGTGATGTTCCCAAAGTGTATGCAGATCTAGCCTCTGATGCTCCCGATGCGAGTCCTCATCCCGATAATATATCAGAATATCATAAATAAAGACCACTACAAATGAATCCAAATATGGTCGGAACACCCGATGCATCGATCCATGAATGCTGCCGAGCATTGGTCAGCCCAAATGGCATGACCGTAATCTCTAAGTGTCCAAATCGGGTGCGGAAAGCAGTCTTAGGTATGTCCTCTTCCTTCACTCTAAGCTGAAAATACCCAGATCAGAGATCAATCTTTGAGAAAACCCTCAAACCCCGAAGTTGATCAAAAAGATCATTAATCCTCGGTAACGGATACTTATTCTTCCCAATAAGAGCATTCAACCGCCTATAATCAATACAAAGTCAGAGTGTCCCATCATTCTTCTTAACAAACAAAACCAGAGCACCCCACGCTGAAGTGCTCGGTCGGACGAAACTCTTTTTCTTTGTGATTCCTCCAGCTTGCTTCTTCTACTCCCGCATCTCGAAATAGGCATCCGATAAGGAGGAATAGATATCGGAGCAAGACCCATTGCAAGTGGATGTCAAACACAATTTCCCGCTCTTATGGTAATCCGGGCAACTCCTCCGGAAATACCTGCGGAAAATCTCGAACCAATGGTAAACCATCCAACTTCAACCTAGTACCAGCCTCATTCAGATCATAGCATTCCCCTACACCAACTATCGACGGTGATCCGAATCTGTAGCTCCTTCGTGTGTGCGATAGTCAAACCAATCGGAGTCGTGAGAGGTAGTACCTCTCCGTAAACCATAATGGTACGGGTTGCACAATCAACGTGCACGAGTTCTTGGATAGCCAGTCCATTCCAAGAATAACATCATAGTCCGGCGTGTCTAAAACCAACGGATCCGATACTATCATGTCCGCCTACGAGATATCGTACAACCCCGAACCATCTCATTGGAAAACAAAACGACTTCCTGCAGTTTTTACTAAATGCGTTTGAGGCAAGGTACTAACAGACAGATACAGAAATGTAACACATTTCGGTGTTACAATGGGAACAAATGCTCCTGTATCAAATAACGCATGAACCGGTATCTCATTCGGAAATATAGTACCTTACAGAACTTCCTGTGACTCTCGCCCTACGGTAAGAGGGCAATCCCGTACCAAAGAGTGTCGGACACGCAACGTAAACATCGGCCCTCCCGCCGATAACAAATTCAACCGGAGTGATACCTACTACAAATCGGATAAGATCGTGCGGTGGTGCTCCCTCTCTACCTCTACTAAATTGCGCCTGTTCGGCCGTCCGTAATTTGCCGACCCGGAACATTTTACTTCACGCTACGAAAAATGTAAATTAACCTCCTCTTGCTCGAGGATCCGCCTCCTCAAAGTAATGTCTAGTCCCGGGTCACCCCCGGAGCCGTTTCTCCGCCCAGCCAATCCCGAAAATCTCTCCGCCTTCTATTCTTCCATTCCATAAAACTACGGTACGTAGCAAACCAACCGATCAAACTCTCACTCATACTCTCCGACACTCCTGTCTCCCCGATGAAACTCACAATCGTGCGAACTCCGGTTCCTCGGCTAATCCCCACCGCACTTCTAGTGGAAAATGTAGCCTCCCTCCAGGAGTTTGTCAATTCCTGCAAACCAAGTCTCTACTACGTCCGGTCCTCCTCGGTCATTGAACCTCGGGGGGGGTTCAAACTCTAAAACCTCTCCAAAAGTCTGACCTCGCCAGACTGGTGCCCCAGATCTCCTCGTCGTTAATAGGACCGACGAGAAGTCTAGGTGTCGTAGTGACCACCCTTGTCAGAGTCACTCACTTACCGATCCCAAAACTATGGCGAGCAGTGGCTTAAGTCTCGCTATCACCACCTAATCAAAATGCCCTTACCGTGGCATAAACAGATCTTCCCCTGCCTACTGCCGCCTCACGAACCGGCTAGGTGGCGGTAATACCAAATCGAGAGAGGGTCCCTACGACCACTAAACCTCGGGCGGTGAGTGTGGTTGTTCAGACCCTGGGTTTCACTGAACCCGTATCCTATTCCACGGAGGTGTGGGATCTCAGTCCCACCCCTCTGGTACCAAATCACGCTATCTACGCGTGTTAACCATACCTCAAAAATTTCAGACCAAACACCAGTCCCCAGGACAAAAATCGGTCACTACTAATCTCTACGGTCGCAAAACACACCTAGCGTGTGAATCCAACTTTTCGGACTAAGGCTCGGTCACTCCTAATCTCTACGAGTGCAATGCTCAGTAGTGCAATGACTTGACACAGAAGTTACTTCTCAGAATGATAAAATCATGCATTTCACAGAATCACAGAAGCAGTTCATGCTTATTTCACCAAATCTTTTCCTAACACACAATTTTACGTACCTGAAACTTTTCCACAATCCCCCGATCGTAATAATCTTACCAGAATCCAGAAATCCCGAGTTCCGAAATCTGCAACTATCAGGATAACTTGAAGGATCAACTTTGTTCCACAATTTTATTTTGAAGTGGTTCAAGTAAGGAGGTGGCCAATCTCCGTACCAAACCATTCTAAAATAAAATGTACAACAATAGTCGTCACTAAAAGTCACCACTGACGACCAATATGGTCACTTACCTGCTCTGATACCAACTTGTCACCGCACGCCGCCCGAGCCCGGTTGCGGAGGCGGGGGCGCCGGGACGCCGGAAGCGGAAGCCGGAATGGAAAGGAGTGGCAGGTCCATCGAGACCCGCCGCGCGTAGCGGACCCGAAAACGGAAGGATTGTGGAAGCAAACTAACGGAAATTTCATGCGTATAACCAAAATAAAATGCAACCATACAATTCATGCATTAGCAACAGAGTAAGCCCCGCCCTCCGTGGACGAGTGCTTACGCACCAAAACATAGATGCATACAGAGTTCACAGAACCTAAAGTATCTAGCAAGCGCCAAGCGCTGAGAACAGATATGAAATGAATATATGAATATATACGAAATACAATCATCACAAAGAAACCGTAAAATATGCACATGCAGCTACAGAGCCAAGCCTAGGACTAAGCGTCAAATACCTCGCGCGGGATTCAGATCCAAAAGACAATCCCGGGCCGCAAGGTGAAAACTGCTGCTCAACACAACCAAGGCAGAAGCCTCGCGGAAACCTACCCCGCTGGCTGCTTACCAGACCTACCTGAAATCCAAAAATGTAACCCAAAAAGGGTGAGTCCTAAAAGGACCCCGTAAGGGATTTGGGGTAAGATAAGTATATGCAACCCTGCAAAACAGAAAGATAGCAATATACGCAACAAAATACAGAATAACATACATGTACCAGAAACAAATCGGAATCCCGAAGGATGTGCGATTCCAAATCGCCATAAACCTTATAACAAATCGGAGCACGGACCTCCCACTAAGGGGAGTCGAAGCCGAAGCTATTACGAAGCATGGTGCACCAGTGGGTAGCGAACCCACAAGCGCCGTAGGGTTAATGACAAAGTATGCCACAAGGCATACACCTACAAACGTAGGGTTAACAGACATGGTATGATAGAAGGCATACACCTACTGATCACAGAACTTACCTTATAGCTGTAATTTCCGAAAGACCTGAAAAACATTATTGCTACAATACATACACATTCAGACTAAAGAATATGCTCTAGGCATATAATACTTGAAATACCCGCAGTAAGAAAATGAAACTAAACATACACCTATCTTACCAAAAACAGCAGAACCAAACCCTTACCTCACAATTCCAGGGTATTTGACCGATTCTGGACGATTTCCAAACCACGACCCGAAACCCGAAACCTCTCTTTTCCTAACTTCCGGATCCCAGAATCTGCCAATTCAAGCTAAATTAGCAACCTTACCAACCACACTACCAAACTACACCCCGACCCCAAAACCGAAAATCCGGCTGAATTTAGTAAAATTCCAGATTTCCACGAAATGTCGAATTCAGAACCAATCTAGACAATGCAAGATTATACATTGACAAACATCATACAATAAGCGTAACTGATCAAATCCAACCTTAAACCCTTCTTTACCCGCCATTTTCCGATAATCCCGCTTAATTGTAACTTTTCCATTTCTTAACCGAATTCAACATTTCAAACTTCCATCCACTCCTAAATTCAAGCCCAACACCATATTAACCTCCAATTTAACCAAAATGAACCTCCAACATTGAAAAAGAATCATTCCAAGATTTCGGTTCTTAATCAACTTTTCATCCAACTTTCAATTCAATCCATTCAAGCTTCCAAATAATCATATTAATCACCAATTCCACTTCCTAAGCATGCTTACTAACCAATTACACCAAAATCAATAAAACCCCTTCACTTATCAATTCGGCCAAAGAGGGGTTTTCTCACCCAACCTCCATTTCAATCCAAACAAAGTTCCATTTGCACTCTTTAATCACCAATTACATTTCTAAACCATGAATGTTATCCAATTGCATCCAAAACAACAAAATCCATTTTTGAAAATCAACCCATAATTCGGCCATTTGTGGATTTTTCCCTCAACTTGTTTTCCATCAAATTGAATCCATACACAAGCTTAGAATCATGCTAGGACTAACATACTTGAAGCATGAAACAAGATAACAAACACACACCATTTTGGAAAATTCTCCATAAATTCGGCCAACACTAAGTTTCCATCCAAGTTGTGTTTTCCAAAATCCAACACTTGATTAATACTCCCCTACCACCCAAGAACAACATACTAAAAATTGAGAGGAAGAGAATCATCCTAGCTAGTAGCTAAGAACAAACCCATAATTTGAGAAATCTCCTCTTTTCTCCACTAATCTTCAAAACCAATGAGAAAAGAGAGCTTAGGGAGTTACTTACCACATAAATCACCCAATTCCTCTTTGATTTCTTGCAAGATGAAGAACCTCAAGCTTAAGGTTGAGCTTCAATGGAGGCGGACAGAGGAAGAAGAAGAAGAAGAAGAAATGAAATGTATTTTCATTTATGGAATAATAGACTAAATATATATATATATATCTCTTCCACTTTAAAACCCATACCTCTCTTGCTAAATTAAAAATGGCCAAGTGTCCCATTTAATCACACACACACACATGCTGCCGAAAGAAAGGGCTGCTGCTGCTGCCCATGCTGATTTCCTTTTTAATTTGCACCCAATTGCAAATTAACTCCCAATTTTTCCGAAAGTTCCAATTCTTTTTGCCCAAAAATAATTACCGAATTCCAAAATTAATGAAACTCGGACACAATCTTCAGAATATTATAACATTCACAGAACATTTTTCAGAAGTTCATTTACCAGTCCAGAGTGTCCTACCGAGCTCGCTGAACCCGAACCAAAACCCGACGTGCGAGCGTGTCAACCTGAACCGAAATTCCGTCACTCCAAAATTCTATAAAAATTCCCATAAATTCCATCTTAAATTCAAACACAACTTACCCCAAAGCCGTCAGAAAATTTCCATCCCGAGCCCCGGGATTCCCGTCCCGAGCCCCGGGAGTCGCCCGGAACCGAACGTCCCGCCCCAAATATTAAACTCCACAACCATCACCGGGACGTCTCCACGACTCCAAAACTGCAAACGGATTCCCAAACTGAGATCTCGAGAGTGCTACCGAGCCCGCTGTACGTCCCGAGACGACCCCGACAACCCCCCGGCGCCAGAAAAATATTTTCGGCGGAAACGTCCGGGGGACCCACACGACATCAAATACGGAGGGGTTCGCCAAAATGATACTCGGATAGGGCTCGGGAGCCGCCTGAACGCCGAAAAACGTGACCCGCAGGCTAAAACCGAGCCGGGTCACCGTGCCGCAACCCGCTCGGGGTGACCGTAACATGAGCCGCCTTCGCGAGCCTTAGCGAGACCTTCCACATGGGAAAATCTCATCCATGGTCTTCAAGGGCATCTCCACTGGGAACCCTAAACTGATATTCAGCTTGTCTCAACAAGTGATCTCTGTGGCTTCGCCGTCGCGAACCCCAGCAGACCCTTCGCCATAAACCGGATTTAGCCTACGGTTGTTAACCTAGCTAACGTACCCTACAACGCTATCGCAAGACAAAAGCGAAGCTACAAATAATTAAGGTAAATTGAAAGTTTACTTCATTACTATTATCAAAATTGTGCAAGAATTTCAGATATCCCTTATATACAAAAAAGGGGGGGTCATCCACAATTTGGAGCCTCCACCCTAGTCCAACATGGCGTACCATGCGCCCCCATCTTCCTCCCCTGCTCCCCCAGCTGAGCAGGGCCTCTACTTCTGGATCGCTGGTGTTTGCAGCATCCAAAGTCCCAAGACTTAGCTCTGGGAACAACTTCTCTACTTGGAAGCGACATCGCAACCAGCCTTCCTCAAAGGCCTGCGCCCCAGCTACACTTTGAGCTTGGAGCTCACCAAGTTTCTCCATCAATCGAGGCATCCTCTCTGGAATGGGCACCTTGATGGAAGAGGGGGACTCAGGGTCCTCATCTGCAAAGGGAGGAAGGCCCAGGGCCTTCTCCATCTCCCACACTGAGGCCACCGCGTTCATAAAGTCAGTGGTGACCTCCAGATGTGCCTTGGCAGTGTCCTCAGCAGCGAGCCTGGCATCTTCTGCCTTCTCTCTCGCCGACTGGGCCTGGGCGGTAGCCTGGCGCTTTTCTTCTTCAGCTGCAACCCTCGCTAGCTCAGCTTCAGCCTTTGCCTCCGCAAGGGCAGCTTTGGTATCAGCCTCCAGGGAGAGGAATGACTCCTTCAGCACAGTGACCTCAATGTTTTTGGCTTCCAGCTCTGCACCCTGTTGAAGGAAACGGTGCTGAAATGGGTCTATCAGACTCGCCTGCTCCCACCGGAGCAGCCTACAAGCAATCCGCTCCTTGTTGAGGTAGTCACACCAGGTCTCCAACTGGACCACCAGCTTGGCCTTCTCCTCTCCCCCTTCTTGGGCAGCTTTCAGCTCCCCCCTGAGGCGTGCAATCTCTGCAACTTGGGCACCATCCCGGCCGTTAGCATACTTCATAAAGTCCTGCCATTGCTCCATGGCAGCATACCCCTGGACGGCGGCCTGCATCCAAGATTACTCAGCAAGGTAGAAAGAAAAAAACAAAACTTATAAAACAGAGACCAAAGGTTGTCTTACCTGCAGATTTTGCTTGGCTGCCTCTTCATGAGCTCAGCAGGGGAGTCCAAGCTTCGCCCTATTACCTCCCTGTCATAAGGGGTGTGCAGCCCCTCCAGGCATGACAGGAGGGTTCTCTCCCCTCCTAACAACAAAGAGTTGTTGTTGTTAAGAAGGAAGACCAGGTCCCACGCCTCATGCAAAGGCTTCCCCTCTTCCTTATACACTTTGGCCCTGAGGTCTTCCCTCATGAGCCTCAGCGCAGCTACTTTTTCGGACCACTTAGGGACCTTTGCAGCAGCAACACGCTTCCGCTCCAAGTAGTGGGACCACACCCCAGTCTCCTCCAAGATAGCAGACATGGCCCCCAAGTTCATTGCGCCTTCGCGCAGGCTGTGGCCTTGTTCTGAAGGCCCTGCACCTACAGCAACAATAGATTGCAAATATCAGTACCACTGAAAAGTTGGGACACAGTCTTAAAATAAATGACTTACCAGTAGAAGGTTGCACCCATCCACTAGCCCCTGGCTGGCTGCAGGAAGGTTGGGCTGCTTCCCAGCAACTTGTCCCCGCAAGGGTCTGCGCCATCAACACCCCTTCCATAGGGACCTCACTATCAGAAGGCACCTCTTCTGCGACCCCTCCCTGGGTAATGGGGGTTTTCAATAGAGAAGCCTCCTGAATACTCGAGGCCTCCTGCCCCTTCACCACAGGGGCCTCCTCCCCTGCAGGAATGCCCACCGCCTCCTCCCCTGTAGGAGTGGCCACCGCCTCCTACTGCCCAAAACTGCTGCTCTCCTTAGTAGCCAGCTTGCTCCTCCTCATGGACAGCAGGAGTGCGCCTGGTGACATCCTGCCCCTGTGAGGGGGCGCGGTTCCCCTTGAAACAATCCCTGTCGCAACCACATGCCCAGGTAGGTCTTCACCTTTGTCTTGAGGAGGGCTCGCAAAGAGCCCAGACACGAAGGCCTCGAGGTTGGAGGGCTCCTCAGGGGAGACTGGCTCAACTACTGCTATAGGGACAGCCTCTACAGGAACGACGGTGTCCACCTTCACCATCTCTAGGCCCGCCGCTGTAGGAGAGGCCTCTTCAACAATGGAGGGGACTGCCTCAGACCCCTTTGCCTCCACAGGCTCTACGGCCTGTTCTACAACAGCGAAGACCTCTTCCTCAGCAGGCCTTACTACCTCAGCACGTTCCTCCCCTAGGGGAGCTCCCCTTTCTTCAGGCTACGCGTCATCAGCAGCCACCTTCTTCCTCTTTGCTCCTTGTAGGGGCGCCGCCAGGCTGGTGTACCCCTCTTCTTCCTCGCAGGGACAATGGGTCCCAATGCCTTGACAGCCGCGGCGGGGGCATCCTTCCCAAACGCGCAGGCCATGTGCACCTGCTGTGCAGCGCGCATGGACACCCTTTTGCCCCTGCCCTCGCCGAACTCAGGGGAGGCATCTGTAAACAGAGAGGACTTCAGACCAGGTTTAGCTAAATAATGAACGTGTATGTAACGTACACATATGTACAACATACCTCTGGGCCCTGCCAGCGCCGCGCTAAGGGCATCTACCACTTCTCCACGATGGGCAAGGGCCCATCCCTCATATGGCGGGAGCACCTCAGGGTCTAGCAGGAAGCGAGTGCTGATCCCAGCCCACCTCAGTGTTGTCTCGTCAAGTTGAGTGGCAGAGAAGGGGAAGAGAGCTCGTCACAGGCACTCCTCGCGAACACATCATCCAACCATCCCAACAGTTGGATGTATGCCTGCCACCGCAGCCCGATCGATGGTACTTAGCTCAGGCCTCCGCGCGATACTTTGCAATGATCCCTGCGTCCTCGCCACTGGAAAGTCCCATGAGTTGTCGCGAGGCATGAAGAAGAAGGATCCATGGCAAGAGTGGTAGGATCTGGGCGCGGTGATGAAGGAGATAGAATTGTTTCCCCAACATTAATGGGGGTCACATGAAAGAATGCGCTCCCACTGCACAATTCCAGTCGGTAGAACCGCTGGAAGACATCAGCAAACAGTTTTGCCCCGGCCATCCTGCAGGCAACGGTGAAGCCTGCAATAGTCGGGAACGTGTTGGGCGCCAACTGCAACGGTGGTAGTCCCCACTTTGTGCACAGATCTTGCACCAAAGGCGGCAACGGAAACCGCAACCTGGCCGCAAGCTGCGCCGTATACAGGCATAACACCGCCCCTTCCAGGTTCTCCTCGGTCGGGGGAAGGCCCAACGACTTACAAGCGCCCTTGCGCGACGGATAAACCAACACCTTCTCCACCGGGAAGAAGGCTTTCACCAGCTTCTAGTGAATCTTCTCAGCGCTCACCGTGGTCTTCTCCACGGGAGCAATCACCGGGTAAACAGCTTCTTTCAACTCCATTCCTACAAAGTCGGGTCACAGCCCCATAAATCACCAGAATACAACATAAGCATTTCATCGAACACCCACTACGCACAGTGAAAAAGTCATACCTGTTTGCGTACTGGTGAAGAAGATGAAAGGGCAAAAGATAGTACGAACTCCAATGAAATCACAGGCTCACCGGACTCGGCTCCACAGCACAAATACTCAAAGCAGTTGCAAGGAAGCTCAAACACAAGAAGCTCTGGAAAACGAAAGCAAAGAAGTGCGAAAGCTAAAAGAAGAATCGTTTTCTCTTCTCAGACACGCTTTTATAAGCCCGCGGAAACGAAAAGGCCTTTTTAAAGTATGGCCGAATCAAGGAGCGCCACGTGCCAGCTTCTTAACGGTTAGAAACCTTTCGCCTCCCGTTATTATCTCTCCTGCTTTAAATACTAGGGAACCTCCCTGCCTCCGTTACACATTAAACGGTCCACAAACGGCGTAACGTCCCCGCCAACTCCAAGACACTGGATTACAACAGAGTACGGGGCCCTGCCCATACTCTGCATTCAGGAGGAGGCATCTTGGTACACTACCCAAACAAATGCCCCGTCAAAGGTTCACACTAATTATGAACAGGACATCGCGCCCCACATAAACTCACTCAGTCCTATGGCTGCTACCGCCCTCAACTTTTAGTATTTTCAACACATGGAATACAGGACCCTGCCCATACTCCGCTCTCAGGAGGAGGCATCTTGGTACACTACCCAAGCAAATGCGTCCCCGCATCACATCAGAATCAGACCAAGGATCAGCATGGTCATCACCCCTTGATGGCACCTTCAAGTTATGCCTCCGCAGGTCTCGCCATCGCGGCCTCACACTCTCCTTCGCAAGTCTCTTAGGCCTTCACAGGTCTCGCCCTCGCCAGATCTCAAGTCTCACCTTCGCAGGTCTCGCCCTCGCGGTCTCAAGTCTCACCTTCGCAGGTCTCGCCCTTGCGGTATCAGATCTCACTTTCGTGGGTCTCGCCCTCGCGGTCTCAACTCTCTTTCGCGAGGTCTCTCATGCCTATACTGGCCCTGCCAGATAAGGCCCTTGCACTCACGGTTCGTGCGACCCTTACTCTTACCCTTATTGGTTTCGCTTTTATCTAGACCTTCGCCCCCTTGCTGGCCTTCACCGCTACATGCTCAACTAAGGAAAGACCACTCGGTCATCTGACATTAAGCAACCAATAAGGAAGACGGTCAGCACGAGCCTGAGTGATCTTCACCAGATTCACACGCCAGATATCCTCTGACAAACGAATCAACTAAGGCAGTTTACTGACACATTCATCATCACAGCCGCCTTATCTCAAACAGCCTGGCTAAAGGCTTCAACTGGGGAGGCTCTTCCTGCCATCACCCTATAAATAGGGTGATGTCCACCTTAAAACGGGTAAGACACTTCAAGCCCCCCACACTCCTCTCTTGCTACTCCTGAGTGCTCTCTTTATCTTTCACAGATCACTCTGAACAGCAATCTTGGAGTCCTTAAGAACACAACACAATCAACAAATCATCTGAGAGTCCGGACCTGCAAAGGAACGCGGCTATCAGGTTGTGCAAAGGACTTGAAACTTGGGTTGAATCTCCCTGAACTTGGATGCCCTCATCACAAGTTATGTGTGAATGTTTAGTAAATAACGGTTTGTATGAACTTAGACCGAGTAGCCATACTAATGTTTCATCTAGTTGCCACGTGACAGAGGTCACAAGTGAAATGACTTGGCATGAAAGGCTTGGACATATGGGTCAAGATAGGTGGTACACTACCCAATCGTTTACGCCCTCTCAAGGTCTCACCCTTGCAGGCTTAAGTCTCGCCTTCGCGAGGTCTCCAAATCTCGCCTTCGCGAGGTCTCCAGGTCTCGCCTGCGCAAGGCCCTCACAAACTTAAGTATCACCTACACGAGGTCTTACTCCTCGCGGTCTCCTTTCCCGCCTTCGCGGGCCTCTTATGCCTTTGCGGGTCTCACCCCCGCGGTCTTACTCGCCTTCGCGAGGGCTCTCGTGCCTATACTGGCCTCGCCCAGATAAGGCCCCTGCACTCAGGTTCGTGCGACCCTTACACCCTCATTGGCTTTGCTTTATCTGGGCCTTCGCCCCTTGCAGGCCTTCGCCCCTTGCAGGCCACTTGGCCATCTGGCTTCAAGCAACCAATGGGGAGGTCAGCACGAGCCTGAGTGATCTTACCTTGGCTCACACGCCAAAGATCTTCTATCTTCTGACAAGTGAATCTCCTAAGGCGGTTTGCTGAGATCTTCATCATCACAGCCGCCTTATCTCCTGAAATCGGCAGACTTGTCGACTTGTCTCACACTGTCCAAGGCTTCAACCTGGGAGGCTCTTCTCCTGGCATCACTCTATAAATAGGGTGATGTCCACCTTAAACTGGGTAAGCTACTACACGCCCCCCCACTCCCCTCTTGCTACTTCTGAGTATTCTTCCTATCTTTTACAGATTACTCTGAACAGCAAGCTTGGAGTCTCAAGAACATCATCTTCTCCACCACATCAACTGAGAGTCCGGGCCTTCTTTAGGAACGAGACTATCAGTTTGGCGCCGTCTGTGGGAACGAAAAGTTCTTACTATAAACCCATATTACAAACCACAAGTGGCAAGTCATGTCAACTACTCAAAGTACGAGTAGGCGTAGCCGCCAAGGAAGGAGGAATCCACCCGCCACGGCTTCCCCACAATCTGGGGAACTCTCGGGTCATTCGACGGAGGAAAGCTCCTCTCACGTTAACCAAAATGTGCCCCAGGAGCAAAACACTCCACCACCGAATACTCCACTGGTAGGCCTTGATCCGGCCGTTCTTCGAACAATCACTGAGGCGGTTTCTCACAACTTGCGCGAAACACTCGCCTGTTCTCTAAGAGGCGTTCTGGATGGCGTTGGAACGCTGCGAACCAACCAACCGGAACGCCCTGCTACGCCGCCTCATCAAGTAAGTCGTCCTGACTCTCCCTCATCTGTACTTATGGCACTTACTAAACGGATAGAAGAACTGGAAAGAAGAGAGGAGGGGGCTAGTGTCCATAACGTCGCCAGAGTGGGTTTGGGTCACCTCTGGACCCAGCCCTTCACCCAACGGGTTTTGGAGACCTCTATTCCGGATCAGTTTCACCAACCCAAGCTAGACGCTTACAACGGTTTATCAGATCCAGATATTCATTTACAACGTTACGTCTCCGCGATGGCCATTGCGAGGGCGGACGACAACACGCTCTGCAGAGCCTTCGATTCCACGCTCGTAGGGGCTGCGGCGGGTGGTTTACCACCCTTCGCGGGAAGCGGTTTGACTCCTTTGAGGAGCTCTCCGCAGCTTTTCCAATCACTTTATGGTATCCAAGCCTCCTCCCAAAATGGCAGGACACCTCCTGCAGATACGCCTAAAAGGGAAGAATCCCTCGGGAATACGTTCAACGGTTCCAAGCGGAATCTCTCCAAGTCCCAAATCTGGGAGAGGAGGCCCGCCTGCTCACGGTCATTCAGGGTCTCCGTTGGGGTCTCTTTTCTTTGTGGAGGTACACACCAACCCCCCGGGCAACATGGAGCAGTTTCTCCATAGGGCATCCCGGTTCATGAACGTAGAGGAAGTCACTTGACCACTCTCGCCAACCCTTCATTGCGAAGGCTAGCAATATTGCCTCACTGCAAAACATGTCATATGACATATTCTCATTAATAAAGCAAACATGGCTTCACGGGTTTTTCATCATCCCTCCAACAATGCTTCAACACTCTTAAAGGGACTCCGCCTGGATACCCCGAAAAGGGACATCGCGCGATGGTCAAAATATGACACCAGATGCAGACCAACTCTTGTGTTAAAATGGCTGCCATCTACGGAGTCTCCAACACTGACGAATCCAGTGCCATTCGCCCTATGGGGCCTTGATCTCATTGGCCCAGAGCCGACCGCACCAGGCGCCTTCGCGAGTCTGGTCCTCACGGCCTTGTTGCTCGCCTCCGCGAAATCTTTTATCTCTACTTGGTCGCCAACCATACCCTCAAAGAGGGCCTCAAGAGACATCCTTCTCCTTTATCTACGGCGCAGACACGCCTTTGCCTATTAAGGCAGATCTCTCCACGATCCACATGATCAAAAAACTTCACGGACCAAGTAAGTCCTAAAGCTCCGCTTTGTTAATCCAATATAAATTGGTATACCTGCTTTTCTCTTACAGTATCCCATGGCAAAACAATTGCCCTCTCAATTGCCCTCTGCACCTGACCGGTCAGACGGACTCCTCAACACAGGTGGTTGCGGGTCTCATCCCCAACTGACCTTCAACTCGCCCCGCCCCAAGGGTAATCCCTTTGCGGTGCGGAAGGGTAATCCCCTTTTGGCTCCTTCAGGGAGGTCTATGTGTAAGTCGTCCTCGCACGCCACAGCAGACCTTCCGCTCGGACTTCTCCACACAGGTAGTTGCGGGTCTCATCCCCAACTGACCTTCAACTCGCCCCGCCCCAAGGGTAATCCCTTTGCGGTGCGGAAGGGTAATCCCCTTTTGGCTCCTTCAGGGGGGTCCTTGTATAAGTCGCCCTCGCGCGCGTCACCGGACCTTCCGCACGGGCTCCTCGACACAGGTAGTTGCGGGTCTCATCCCCAACTGACCTTCAACTCGCCCCGCCCCAAGGGTAATCCCCTTGCGGTGCGGAAGGGTAGTCCCCTTTTGGCTCCTTCAGGGAGGTCTATGTGTAAGTCGTCCTCGCACGCCACAGCAGACCTTCCGCTCGGACTCCTCAACACAGGTGGTTGCGGGTCTCATCCCCAACTGACCTTCAACTCGCCCCGCCCCAAGGGTAATCCCCTTGCGGTGCGGAAGGGTAGTCCCCTTTTGGCTCCTTCAGGGAGGTCTATGTGTAAGTCGTCCTCGCACGCCACAGCAGACCTTCCGCTCGGACTCCTCAACACAGGTGGTTGCGGGTCTCATCCCCAACTGACCTTCAACTCGCCCCGCCCCAAGGGTAATCCCTTTGCGGTGCGGAAGGGTAATCCCCTTTTGGCTCCTTCAGGGGGGTCCTTGTATAAGTCACCCTCGCGCGCGTCACCGGACCTTCCGCACGGGCTCCTCGACACAGGTAGTTGCGGGTCTCATCCCCAACTGACCTTCAACTCGCCCCGCCCCAAGGGTAATCCCCTTGCGGTGCGGAAGGGTAGTCCCCTTTTGGCTCCTTCAGGGAGGTCTATGTGTAAGTCGTCCTCGCACGCCACAGCAGACCTTCCGCTCGGACTTCTCCACACAGGTAGTTGCGGGTCTCATCCCCAACTGACCTTCAACTCGCCCCGCCCCAAGGGTAATCCCTTTGCGGTGCGGAAGGGTAATCCCCTTTTTGGCTCCTTCAGGGGGGTCCTTGTATAAGTCGCCCTCGCGCGCGTCACCGGACCTTCCGCACGGGCTCCTCAACACAGTGGCTGCGGGTCCCATCCCCAACTGACCTTAAACTCACCCCACCCCAAGGGTAATCCCTGTGCGGCACGGTAGGGCCACAACTACAGGCTTAAGGTCAACAGAACTATATTTCACTCTTATCATATGGCTTGTGAGAACTTAGCAGGTATCCTCTTCTTGGTCCACTGAACACTACCCAAGGGCTTACCCCTTGCGGTATCTTCAGGAAGGTCTGCGAGAGCCGCCTTCGCGTGCCCCAGCAGACCTTCCAAGTGGGAAAATCCCATCCATGGTCTTCAACGGTCATCACTCTTCGAGCAAAAACCCTTACTTTGGCTACATACGGAGTACAGGACCCTCCCCATACTCCGCTATCAGGAGGAGGCATCTTGGTACACTACCCAAGCGTTTACGCCCTCGCAAGGTCTCACCCTCGCAGGCTTAAGTCTCGCCTTCGCGAGGTCTCCAAATCTCGCCTTCGCGAGGTCTCCAGGTCTCGCCTGCGCAAGGCCCTCACAAACTTAAGTATCACCTACACGAGGTCTTACTCCTCGCGGTCTCCTTTCCCGCCTTCGCGGGCCTCTTATGCCTTTGCGGGTCTCACCCCCGCGGTCTTACTCGCCTTCGCGAGGGCTCTCGTGCCTATACTGGCCTCGCCCAGATAAGGCCCCTGCACTCAGGTTCGTGCGACCCTTACACCCTCATTGGCTTTGCTTTATCTGGGCCTTGCAGCCTTCGCCCCTTGCAGGCCTTCGCCCCTTGCAGCCACTTGGCCATCTGGCTTCAAGCAACCAATGGGGAGGTCAGCACGAGCCTGAGTGATCTTACCTTGGCTCACACGCCAAAGATCTTCTATCTTCTGACAAGTGAATCTCCTAAGGCGGTTTGCTGAGATCTTCATCATCACAGCCGCCTTATCTCCTGAAATCTGACAGACTTGTCAGACTTGTCTCACAGCCTGTCCAAGGCTTCAACTGGGGGAGGCTCTTCTCCAGGCATCACTCTATAAATAGGGTGATGTCCACCTTAAACTGGGTAAGCTACTACACGCCCCCCCACTCCCCTCTTGCTACTTCTGAGTATTCTTCCTATCTTTTACAGATTACTCTGAACAGCAAGCTTGGAGTCTCAAGAACATCATCTTCTCCACCACATCAACTGAGAGTCCGGGCCTTCTTTAGGAACGAGACTATCAATAGGATGTAAAGTTGTCCAAAAATGGCTTGCTTGGATCCTTGACAAAAGTTGTCTTGCCAAGTTGCCAAGCATGCCTTGAAGGAAAGGCAACAAGAAAGCCTTTTGGGCGCAGAACTAGGAGAGAAGAAGCATTTAACGTGGTTCATTTTGGCTTTTGTGGACCTATGAGAGTAACATCTTGAAATGGTTATAGATATTTCATTACACTTACTAATGATTATACTCGATTCACACACATGTTTTCTTACTCAAGAACAAAGTTGAGGCTTTATCATACTTTCAGAAGTATGTACATTTGGTTGAGAACCAAATGGGTAAGAAAATAAAATCCTTGAGAAAGGATAGTGGTGGGGAGTATAATTCAAAAGCTTTCAAAGTCTTTTGTGACATGAAAGGAATCCAGAGGGAGTTTACTCTTTCTTGGACACCCCAACAAAATGGAGTGTATGAAAGGAAGAACAGAACCCTAATGGATATGGTAAGGTCCATGATGGCTAAAGCTAACTTGGAAATCATCTATTAGAGTGACGCACTACTTTACGCAGTACACATCCTCAATAGAGTTCCAACTAGAACATCGCCTCTTCTCCATATCAGTTGTGGAAGAAGAGGTCGCCTAATCTAAGCAATGTGCACCCTTGGGGTTGCCTTGCTTATGTGCATGCCTCGGACCATCCTTTAGAAATGTTGGGTCGTCGGGGAAATAGATGTGCTTTCCTTGGATATTGCATTGATTCGAAAGGTTATGATTTCTTATATATCAGTCACAAAGAAGGATTGGTATTTGATGGCAGAAATGCCAACTTCATGGATAGCGAGTTTCCTAACGTTGGTGAATGTAATGATCTTAACTTTTTCGGTCCAATCCTTGAAGAGGATCAACCTAGTACTTCAGAAGTACCAGTTGCACAAGGTGCGCACCTACTCCACAAGGAGTACCTAAACAAGAGGGAATTGTGACTTCTAATGCTGAATCCAATGTGTTGGATCACATGGAACAAGATCCTGGAGAAGGAGGACTTGTTCAAGAGGGAGTTGAGGATCAACAAGAGCTGGAACCACCTCCAACCATGTTGAGAAGATCAACTAGGGAATCGAGACAATCCAAAAGGTGGGGTCTCTCGGAGGGTGAAACTTATTTGGTGTCATCTGAAATAGATGAACCAAGTAATATTAAAGAAGCTCTCAATAGTGCACAAAGAGAAGAATGGCTAAATGCCATGAATGAAGAACTTCATTCTATAGCAGTGAATGGTTTGTAGGAATTGTCAGATCTTCCTATTGGCCGGAAGGCCATTGGTAATAAATGGATGTTAAAGATAAAGAAGAATTCCGATGGAAGTATTGAAAGGTAAAAAGCCCGATTGGTGGCTAAGGGTTTCATACAAAAGAAAGGTGTTGATTTCAAAGATACCTTCTCACCTATTGTGAAATTCATTTCCATCATATTACTAATTGCCATTGTGGCACACTTGGATCTGGAATTACATTAAATGGATGTTAAAACAGCCTTCCTCAATGGTGATTTGAGTGAGGAGATCTATATGAGACAACCAGAAGGGTTTGTCTAAGAAGGTCTTGAGGACAAGGTATGTAGACTTAAAAAATCTATTTATGGTCTTAAGCAAGCTTCAAGACAATAGTAGTTGAAGTTCCATCATGCAATTACAAGCTATGGCTTTGTAATGATGCATGAAGATCATTGTGTATACTTGTACTCATCTGGATTCAATTATGCTGTAATGACCTTGTATGTAGATGACATACTAATTGCAAGTAGTGGAGTTGAGTTAATGACAACAATCAAAGGATGGTTATCCTCCACTTTTGACATGAAAGACATGGGAGAAGCTTCATTTATTTTAGGTGTCAAGATACACCGGAGTAGAAAGGAACGCTTGTTAGGCCTCTCCCAGGAACCTTATATAGATAAGATCCTGGAAAGGTTTTATTTAACCAACTCCAAACCCATAAATACCCCACTTGCATATAGATGCAAAATGTCAGGGGACATGTGTCCCACGACTCCAGCAGAAAAGGAAGCGATGCCAAACATACCATACATGAGTGATATAGGTTCCTTAATGTATGCCATGTTGTGTACAAGGCCTGATATTAGCCAAACAGTTGGCTTATTGGCTCGATATTCTTCAAACCTTGAAATGCAGCATTGGAAGAGTGTCAAGAGGGTTCTACGGTACCTTAAAGGTATTAAGGATTATTGGCTATGCTATCAAGGCAGGAAGTTTGATTTGCATGGTTACTCTGATGCTGATTGGGGTGGAGAACGTGACTTCAGAAAATCTACATCTGGTTATGTATTTATGCTTAATGGTGGGGCTACTACATGGTGTAGTAAGAAACAAACTTGTACAGCATTGTCAACCATGGAGGCTGAGTTTATCTCATGTGCCTTTGCTGTACAAGAAGCCCTTTGGCTTGGCTTCTTTCTTAAGAACTTGGAATCTTGGATCATGGTGGAAAGGCCTATTACTATTTATAGTGATAGTATGGTGGCCATGGCTTACACCAAAGATTCCAAGTACCATGGAAAGACCAAGCACATAAGCATGAAATACAATTTTGTGAGGGATGCAATTGAAGAGAGTGAAGTCAAAATTGAGTACATATCAACTGACCTAATGGTGACAGATACTCTAACTAAGCCATTGCCACCACTTGTATTTGTTAGACATGTCAAAGCAATGGGTGTTCGTAGATTGTTATTAAGTTGGATGTACTTTACCACTTTGGTGTCACACAAGTATTATATGATGAATGATTAATAAAGTTGTTTGTTTGTCTTCATCTAATTTGTTCAATTTTTATGATTTCACAACTAAAATTAGAACATGTCAAACATAGGCATTAGAAAAGGTTTCCTAACATGAACCTTTCGCCCTTAATCTTGTGTAGACTTAAGGAAAAGACTAGATACAGACTCAATGTATGTTGTTTTTTAAATGAAACATGTTACTTGGTAAAGTAATACTTGAGTGGGAGTCATAACCCAACACATGACACCTTAACCTCTTGTCGCCTTGATTATGTAAATCAAGATGAGATAACTAAGTTTCATCGAGTTTGTATGACCACCATACATCCTAGTCTATGATTGGTGTAAGTGTTGGCATACTTGTTAAAATTTCATGGATTGTGACATGCCCTCCTTTTATTTGATAAGGAGAGTACACTTTTAGTGTTTAAAGAGGGAGAGAAATAACACACCTCCCATTCTTTAAGTGGACATCATTCCGAGTGGGAGTGATGTAAGTGATGTGGACATCAACCCCATTTCGTCAATAAAGGACAACCATTCTTTCAGAGGGCCTAATGGACCCTTGGCGAAGGCGCGGGTGAAGAGGATGCAGCACTCTAGGTGCCGGCGAGGCCCCAAAGTGAAGCCGCACCTGCAAGGTCTCCAGAAGAGGACCCTGTACGCATCCTCCAAGTTAAGGCAAAACCGTACTCGCGCAGCTCTTTGGCAAGCCCATGGCCTTATGGCGAACCCATGGCCTTTGGCGAGCCCATGGCCCTATGGCAAACCCATGTCCTTTGGCGAGCCCATGGCCCTATGGCGAACCCATGGCCTTTGGCGAGCCCATGGCCCTTGGCGAACCCAGGACCCCTTGGCGAAGCCATGGTCCTTGGCGAGCCCGTGCCCCATTGGCGAACCCATGGCGCTTGGAGAGCCCATGGTCTTATGGCGAACCCAAGGCCTTTGGCGAGTCCATGGGAATATGGCGAAAACCCTGCGCCAGATTTGCAAACAAGCGAAGCCCCAGGGATTCGCCAGCAAGAAGGAGCCCCTCTACACGCCCCAGCCAGGCGAACCGTTCTGAATTGCGGAGAAGTCGTCCCTCCCATTTTCCCGCCAATTATAAATTCTGGCAAAATGGAAGCGACAGGAGCAGGTAGCCCACAATGTCATCTCAGCGTCTGCCTCCTCTCACTTCACCCTCCATAATTCAAGGGTCTTTGTCCCTTGTCAAGTCACTCATCACTTCCCTTCACCCTTTTCCCTTTTCCAGCCTATATAAGGAAGGCTTGTAACCATTGTAATACTCAGAATATATTTTAGAAATCAAAACTCTTCAAGAGATTGGTTTTTGTGTTCTCATATCTTGCACTTCCGTATTCCTTCGTGATCCATGCAAGAGGATCCAACTGTAATATCTAGTATTGCTTGATCTTGTAATCAAGAGGTGCTAGATCCCATTTCCTTTCCCAAGCATTATCAAGAGCATTGCCTCACCTCGTAGTGAGGAGGTTCTCTTGGCCGAATCTGTGTTCTTCATTACTGTTCGCCTCCGCCAAGCTAGATCGGCGCCGGTTGATCGCGGTGTAACGGCCGTGATCATATCAATTGGTATCAGAGCCAAAGCGCTTGTTGGAGGTACCGTGTTGTTTGTTTGATTTTCTTCAAGTTAAAACCTTTGTTTTCTTTCGAAACTTGAAGAAAAGTTTTCGGTTGATGATCTCTTGAGAGAAACCGAAACTATTTGTGTTTGGTTCATGTGACTTGAGCAAAAGTTTCCTATTCAGATATTGATTACTGAAGTTGTGAAAAGAAAAGTGATTTCGGATTTGTTATGGAAAAGTGTTATACTGTGTGAAAAAGTGCAAAAGAAAAGAGATTGAAGAAAGAGAAAATGATGGACAAGTTCATGTGTTCTTGAGTGTTCTTGGTGTTCTTGAGAAGTTCATATCAAACACATGTGAATAGTGACTTTAATCCAAAAATATTTTATGAACTTTCACAAAAGGTGTTTGTGTTTATAAAGAGCCTTTTCTACATCACTCCTAACTTCTTTCAACCCCCCCACCTCACCTTAAATCATTCAAAAGCTAGTTTCAAGCAACTAGTTATCTTTCTTGAATTGCAAGATTTCGGTTTTAATAGATATTATTGCTTGTTCCTACTTGTGTGTTTGCATTTGATCTAAAGTTGATAGTGGGATCAAGTTAAGAAAACTTGTGAAAACCTTGTGTGGAGAATTAAGAGTGAAGCCGAGCGTGTCCCTAAACACAAATCGAGAGGCCAACCATACACGTCAGGAAATGAGTGATACTAACACTATTGTTTAAGTGTGTAGGTATACAATGGCGCAAACCCTTAAGTTTCGAGGGGATGATGACCCTTTCGGGTTTGAATCATGGGAACACCATCTCGAGGCATTCTTTGCCAAAATTGGTGCCAACGAATTTGAGAAGCTTGACATCGCTATTGAGATGCTAAGTGGTGAAGCTTGGTATTGGTGGCATGCATACGCCACAAAGAGGAGCAATCGAGGGTTGGAGTTCATACCCTCTTAGGACCGTTTGAAAAGTGTGATGATGTGGCGGTATGGCACCCAACCCACCGTAGCACACTTGACCCCAACCCCTACCCATTGGTCGAGACGTCCCACCACTCATAGCTCGTATCGGGGTCCCACATACTACTCCCGTTCAACGTCTGAAAGGAATGCCACACCTTCAAGAGCCCACTCAACCCCTTCGCCAAGTGTGAGCCCGAATCCTCCTTGTGAGCCAATCCATTTTGGTGACATTACTCGAGAACTTAGTGAAGATTTCCAGGCAATAAGAAATGAAGTTTCTAAAATGGAAGGGCTTGTGAAAGAATGGTGTGAGAGTGAGAAAAAGAGAGAGAAAGAGAAAAGAAAGAAAAGAGCTCTTCGAAGCCAAATGAGTGATGAGAATGAAGTACCCAAGCTTTCAACCGAGATCAATGAAGGACTAACTTTTAAATCTTCTAATGATTGTAGTTCTTCTTTGATTGTGCAAGGTATTGATGACAAAAGTACCTTGGGTGGCTTACAAAAGGATGAAGAGGAGCATCATCACCCATTCGGCCAAGATGAGGAAACTAAGATGGAGGGCTCACGGCTTGGTAGCTATACTTCTAATCCCTTGGTCTCTAATCTTGAGAATGAATTGAATCAAGTTAAGCATGTAGGCATTGATCATGAACTTAATGAATGTAGTACATCCTTTGTTGATCATGCTTTGAAATTTAGTGATCATGACTTGATTTGTGAGGAATACATGCCTACTTTAGCTAGGAAGTACACTTGTCATGATATCTCGATTGAAACCGAATCTACACCCATGTCATGTTCCTTGCAAGATAGACATAACCAAGCCCCTTTGTTGAAAGAAAATGGTAATTGCATGCTTGGAATGAAAGAAAAGAATGGTATGTCTAGACTAGTGTTCGATCCCGGCACTAGTACATGTGGTTTGTTGAACTTGAGTGATAAAGGAAGTGCATTGGATGATCCTATGCATGCTTCGGGATATGATTTAGACTCTTTACATTTGGTCCATGCAAATGAGTGGCCTAGGCTTACATTTGATCCCAGAATAGACCATTGAGCATACCATGTTGAAAATTTTGGTTTGTAGAAATAGTGCCATGTTTAGCATGAGTGAAGTGCATGAATTAAACTTCTTGAGTGTACTTACTTTGATATGGATATGCATGCAACTTTTGGAGAAACATGAGTATCTATATGTGATTGGCTTAAAGCCAAGTGTAATGTTAAAGCGAAGAGAAAGGGCGGATTGTCCATCTCATTCCTTCAAACCATTTTTGGGACTTTGATGTTTACGCTTTAGTTCACTAACCCCTGATGCCTCTTCAAGTTTGTTGTGGTGTCTTAAGATTTGTAGGGATAACTTCCTTATGAATCTGAGGACGGATTCTTTTGAAGAGGGAGGGTATGATGTGGACATCAGCCTCATTTCATCAATAAAGGACAACCATTCCTTCAGAGGGCCTAATGGACCCTTGGCGACGGCGCGGGTGAAGAGGATGCAGCACTCTAGGCACCGGCGAGGCCCCAAAGCGAAGCCGCACCTGCAAGGTCTCCAGAAGAGGACCCTGTACGCATCCTCCAAGCTAAGGCAAAACCGTACTCGCGCAGCTCTTTGGCGAGCCCATGGCCTTATGGCGAACCCATGGCCTTTGGCGAGCCCATGGCCCTATGGCGAACCCATGTCCTTTGGCAAGCCCATGACCTTATGGTGAACCCATGGCCTTTGGCGAGCCCATGGCCCTTGGCGAACCCAGGCCCCCCTGGCGAACCCATGGTCCTTGGCGAGCCCGTGCCCCATTGGCGAACCCATGGCGCTTGGCGAGCCCATGGTCTTATGGCGAACCCAAGGCCTTTGGCGAGCCCATGGGAATATGGCGAAGACCCTGTGCCAGATTTGCAAACAAGCGAAGTCCCAGGGATTCACCAGCAAGAAGGAGCCCCTCTACGCCCCAGCCAGGCGAACCGTTTTGAATTGCGGAGAAGCCGTCCCTCCCATTTTCCCGCCAATTATAAATTCTGGCAAAATGGAAGCGACGGGAGCAGGTAGCCCACAGTGTCATCTCAGTGTCTGCCTCCTCTCACTTCACCCACCATAATTCTAGCAAAACAGAACAGCACAAGCATATATATATATATACAAACACAAACATAAACAAACAAGGTGAGCCGGAATCCCATCACATGCGGTCCAACCGCTGACCCTTATAATATCGCAGAACGACAGCCCTCTCCAAGAGGTCAGAAATATACAGAAGCATGGTACCGGCTGTGGTCATGATCCCCAAACTGTCGTAGGGTCACAGAAGTATATCGGCACCCCCAGTGCGGATATACACAGAATGTCAACACCCTCCAGTGCGGACACAGAACAAAAGTATCGGCACTCCCGGTGCGGATACGCAGAACAGAACCAAGGAGCACCCGTGGCCTCTAAGACCATCCGGGTCTCGTCACAGAACAGAACATATCAGAATACATATGGAAAACAGAACAGAATATATCAAAAACGTATAAGTATAAATATCGGCGCCTAGTGCGGATTTGCAGAACAGAATATAAACCCGTGGCCTCCAAGACCATCCGGGCCTTGAAACAGAACAAACATGCATCTTACCATATGACGGGTCTCGGGGTCACCGATCCACCGCCCTCACGCGGAACCCGCCTCAACTAAACCCGATATACATGCAAATACTCCCAGAATGCATAACGAGAGAAGTTGAACCCTTACCTAGAAAAACTGCTCCGCAGCACAAATCCCGGGAAATCCCGGCTCCCGGCCCGATATGTGACAACTTGACTTTTATGGTCCCGCACAACTCCACCAATGCATAAACACACTGAACAACCACAAACAAATCAAAACTCACCAAAATAGACCCCCAAAACCAAACCCGCACAATCCCGCACTTTCCCGCAAAATCCCGTAGAAAGCTCGGTTCCACGAACCGAGCTAGAACATTGTTATTCATACACCCACAAACACATTCCAACCTTTAAACCTCACTTCCAGACACTTTACCCGTAATCCCGCATAAAGTTAACTTTTTCTCCCATCATCCGAAAACGACGTTTCAAACACCAGTACGCACCTAAATCCATCCCCGATACCAATTTACTATCCAATTCAACCAAAACATAACACCAACATAGATAAAGATTCACTTTTAGTTTCGGCCCTTTGCCAACTTTTCACCCAACTTCCAATTCAATGCATTCAAGGTTCTAATCACTCACTTTAACCACCAATTACACTTCCTAAGCAAGAATGCTAACCAATTTCACCTTTAATAACCAAGAACAACTTAACCCTTAGCTTGCACAATTCGGCAATTTGGGGTTTCAACAACCAAGATGTTTTTCCAAAATCTAAACCTTGATTCTTACTCCTCTCCTTCCCAAGAACAGCATACTAAAAGTTGGAAGCAAGGGAATCATTAAAACCCATAGCCAAGAACAAACCCATGTTCCATTTTCTTTCTCTTTTTCCAAAGAATCATGCTTCCAATCTTGAAAAGAGATGAAGGGAGGAAGCTTACCACTTATGGAACCCAAATCCTTGATGTTTCCAACCAAGAAGTGAAGAACAAGAAGCTTGAAGAAGAGCTTCAATGGTGGCGGCACTTGGAGGAAGAAGAAGATGAAATGAAAAGAATCACTCGTATCATTTCCATAAATCCCCTTTTTAAACCTCTTTCCTTTCCATCTTTAATATACACTTGACAAGTGTCCTTACCCTTACCCTTGGGTCAACACTTATGACCCATTAGCCACCAAAAATCTGAAATCTTCGGGAGAACCCATGTCCTCTTCTTGAGAGGACCCATGTCCCCCGGGAGAGGACCCATGTCCTATTCGGGAGAAGAGGACCGAACGTCCCACCCCAAAATATTTTATAGCGTAAAAAGCTCCGGGACGTTCCCACGATTCCAAATCCGTAAACGGTTTCCCAATCCGAGGTCCCGGGAGCGCTACCGAGCCCGCTGTACGCCCCGAGACAAGTCCCGGCCCCCTACGGGAGAGGACCATGTCCCCTTTGGGAGAGGACCCATGGCCTCTTCAGGAGGACACTTACAACCACAAATCCTTCGGGAGAGGACCATGTCCCCTTTGCAAGAGGACCCATGGCCTCTTCAGGAGGACACTTAGTACCACAAATCCTTCAGGAGAGGACCATGTCCCCTTTGGGAGAGGACCCATGGCCTATTCAGGAGAACACTTAGTACCACAAATCCTTCGGGAGAGGATCATGTCCCCTTTGGGAGAGGACCCATGGCCTCTTCAGGAGAACACTTAGTACCACAAATCCTTCGGGAGAGGACCATGTCCCCTTTGGGAGAGGACCCATGGCCTCTTCAGGAGAGCACTTAGTACCACAAATCCTTTGGGAGAAGACCATGTCCCCTTTGGGAGAGGACCCATGGCCTCTTCAGGAGAACACTTAGTACCACAAATCCTTCGGGAGAGGACCATGTCCTCTTTGGGAGAGGACCCATGGCCTCTTTAGGAGAGCACTTAGTACCACAAATCCTTCGGGAGAGGACCATGTCCCCTTTGGGAGAGGACCCATGGCCTCTTCAGGAGGACACTTAGTACCACAAATATGCAAGGGCTTGCCAAAACGATTCTCGAACAAGGCCCAGAAGCCATCTGACCACCAAAAGCCCGATTCCGCAGGCCAAAACCGAAGCCCCGGGTTACCCGGTCGCAACCCACTCTAGGTGACCGTAACAAAATGTAAGCCCAAAGTAAGCTAAAAGTAGTTTGGCTTGGCTCAATGGAGCTAGAAGTAGCTGTACACAGCTCAAGTCATCTCAGCTAGACAAAAGCTAGGAGTGGTTTCCCTCAGCTCATCTCCAGCTAGAAGTAGCTGGACACAGCTCAAGTCAGCTCAATGAGCTCAATTTGATCTCACACTAGCTGGGTGTAGCTAGACTCAGGTCAAAGTGAGTTCACTCCAGCTAGAAGTAGCTATGTGCAGCTCAACTCCAGCTCAAGTTACCTAGAAGTAGTTAACCCTAACTCAAGTTGACTAGGAGTTGTCAACTTTAGCTCATGGTAGCTAAAAGTAGCATCCTCAAGACACCAAACCCCAGCTCATGTTGACTATAAGTAGTCAACTTTTGCTCAAATGAGCTAGTCTTGATGGAGAAGTTACTTTCAGCTCGTGAGCTGAAAGGAGCTCACAAGAGCTCAATTATATGTGTTATAGTCACCTTGCGCCGGACGACTTCTGAGATAGTATTCGTGTGATTTCCAATCTGTTTTCGGATTTCTGTAAATATCGGGATTTGAAATTAAACATGTTGGACATGTTTTCGGTATGTTATGGAATCCCAGAGTTAGTATCAGGGTTTCAGTTCCGTTGGAGATTCTATTGGGAAGTTGTGATAGCTGCAGTTGGATGAAATCACGACTTTGCAAGGTTTGGGGACCAGTTTGTAAATGTGGAAAGTTTGAAAGGGTTCCTCTCCCATAAGGGAAATGAAGTCAAGTCAAATGGTATAGAGGAGAGGGAAATGAGTATAGCAACACGTTACCTTCATTTCAGAACTTTCTCCAATTCTCTCTCATCCGTTTTCTTTGTGGGAGCTCAAGGTGATCTTCTCCAATACTGGTCCGATTTATGAGGTAAGGGATTATGTTGTTCACAGTGAGGAGTTATACGTTTTCTACGGATCAGATTTCTTATTGTTTGCTACGTTGATCAGTTGTGAAGAGAGAAAGATTTGAAATTCGCAGGAACCGGTTTCGCGTACGCCTTCTCTGTCACGATTTTGTGAACTTCGCGTGGCTTGTGCATGGAAATCTTCAGTGTTTAAGGTAAGGGTTTAGTTTTTCCCTGATATTGCATTTCTGGGATGCGTATAAACTACATATCAGGATAAATTGGGGTTAAGTTTGGTTAAGGGGTGTGTGTTTGAGGGTTATCGCCGTTCTGGGAATGAAGCTTCGTATGAATCTGGGAAAGGCTTCGCATGAATCTGGGAAGGGCTTCGCATGAGTCTGGGGTTTTCGCATAAATTTGAGACTTCGTGTATATCTGACTTTGTATCTGTTCTGATATGGACTCTACGCGATGGGAAATCCCATGGCCCGCTTCACCTTGGGGTCTTCGCATCTTCTTAGGGGTTCTGCCGGAAGGTCTTCGCCTTCATTTAGACTTCGCATCTGTTCTGAGAGGCTCCACACCCATGATGGGAGTCCTAGCATCTATTTTGAGAGGCTTCGCCTGTTAGAGACCAGGTTGGCATACCAGTCCAACTGGCGTTCCCTGCATCCCTAACTCACGGACTTCTCGTACCCGGTTACGAGTTTCATGCCTTCCCCAGGACTCGAACATGGGACTCCGGGCTTAATGTCCCATTTCACATGAGTCTGAGTACCACTTGGGCTAGTAGCTCAAGTGGTACTCAGACTCATGTGAAATGGGACATTAAGCCCGGAGTCCCATGTTCGAGTCCTGGGGAAGGCATGAAACTCGTAACCGGGTACAAGAAGTCCGTGAGAGGGATGCAGGGGACGCCAGTTGGACTAGTATGCCAACCTGGTCTCTAACATCGCCTTCACATTGAGGCTTCGCCTTCGCATTGGGACTTCGCCTTCGCCAAGGGGTTTCCTCACCCGCAATATCTGTATTGCGATGCAACCCTCAGCACCCCCTCTAGCCTCCGCAACACCAAACTTAACTTATGGCATAGGTTGGGTATGTGCGTGGATCTGGGAATCTACTCAGGATAACTTGCTTGACAAGTGTCCTTCTGGGATCTGCTATCTGGATCTGTTCCGGGAATCTGCTATCTGGATCTGTTCTATTCGGCAGCGGGGAATCCGGAACCCGGGCTGGTACCATGCCTCCGATATTGTGAAATCCCCTTCTGTAAGGGATGGAGTCTTAGGGGTCTGCCGAATCTATCTAACCTAGAATAACATTATAATTGTTATATTTGTCTTTCTGTATCTGTGTTTTTCTGTGCAGGTTTTTCTGTTCTGAATATTCTGCATTCTAAGATAACCTAGCCTATGTCATACCCTTACTGAGTTCTCATCGAGGACTCACCCTTATTATGTCCACTGTTTCAGGCTCAGCTGATAAGAAGCCCGAGAAGTAAAGACTCTCGGTGCTTTCTGGTGTTTGTGTTTCAGGTATTAAGGAGTTCCGAATCTGTCTTCTGGTTTAGAAAGGATCAGTTCTATTTGTGTTATCTGCATGATCTGATTCTGATTCTGAGTCTGATTCTGGTTCACAACACATTCTGAGATGTCTGATAGTTTGTATTATGTTCTGTGTTTAGCAGCAGCGGTGACTTACGTGAAGTTATGTATGAGGATCTTAGCGTTCCAGATCCCTCTACTCACATAGGTATTTTGGATAGTAGGTTTTAGCTTTGTAAATATAAACGCTAGCATGTTTAGTTTGTTGCATCACATTTGTTTCAGTCAGGTATGTGTATAAGTATGTTTGAGCTCAGATGCTCCTCATTACTTGTACTACAAGTTTACTACACGAAAATGTTAAGGTGCGGTTTGAATCGGGTGGGTTTGGACCACTACACCTAAGGGAACTCCGTGATCGTTGTTACCCCTCCCCCGACTCCGGCTTTCACGTGGGGCAGGGGGGGTAACAGTAAAGTTGGTATCAGAGCAGGTTTAGTCAAGTACGAGAATCGTGTAAGACTGTGTTCTGAGTTTGGTATTGTCCAGAGGTGGACTTCTGTTTTGTGTACGGACTTGATAGGACGTGCCGCTATACTGCCATTCGATTCCAGGAATGTTCGGTAAGAGGTCTGGCCACCCTCTTTCCTGAACATTGTTAGAGGAGGTGTCAGAGCAGGGGTTGGTTCTTCGAGACGTACAATACGGATTTAATCGGGACCTCAGGAGGGGCTGATGTTTTGAGTTAAGAGTTTCTAATATGTCTATGTGGATCTGGGGTTTGGTGTGATTGCATCATGCATTGAATTTACATTACAGAGCCTATAGGAACACCGCTGCTAGCTTCTGTTAGACACTTACCGTTCTGTATGTGCTTCTAGTATTGTGAATTTCAAGAAATATGGTTAATACTCACCGTCAGCGAGACAGAGGTTAGGGTGAGCGGGGCAACGATCCCGACTCTCCGAGAAATGTTCCAGAAGAGTAGGATCTAGAACAGCAGTTGCATCTTCAACAGCAACCACCTGTTGATCTCGCACAGACTCTGGAGCAGATAAGAGATCTGGTTACAGCATTACTGCCAATTTTGGCTCAGGTTGCTCCAGGGGTTCAGCAGGTTCAGAGTGAGGAGAATACCCTCACTCGTGCTACAGTTCATACATATACTTTATCACAGGAGGAGGATTCTGAAAGACCCCCTTAACCTAGGAGGTTACGATCTGAGGTTGGCCGTTAGGTCAGGTTTGATCGCTCAGAGGACGAGCGGTATCGGGATGATGAGAGTCGGTACCATCGCCGATGACATAGAGGTGATGAGTACGATGAGTCAGAGGGTTCTCGCAGGTCTCGCAGGCGATAGGGTCATCAGGAGCCCCGATTCGTTGATGTTAGACTACTTGAGCGGTTTCTACGTCTGAATCCGACCAAATTTGATGGAAAAGGAGGACCGAAAGCCACTGAGGCCTGGATTTCTGATATGGAGAAGACTCTCAGGATGCTACATTTGCCTTCTACTACCATGGTATCCATGGCTACTTACAATTTGGTTGGCCAAGCAGATTATTAGTGGAGGTGTGTGCAGAGTGGCAGGGGAGTGCAGTTTGAGCGCAGAGACAAGTAGGACCCAGGTATGGGTTGGGAGGAGTTTTCTCGTGCATTTCTGGAGTACTATATCGGTGATGCAGTTCGAGATCTCTGACAGAGGCAGTTCAATAGCCTATAGCAGGGCGACAGGACCGTGCAGGACTATGAGTAGGAGTTCGATCGGTTGGTCCGTTTTGTTCCTCAATATTATGATTTTGAGGAGCAGAAGGCCAAGCGATTTGTGTGGGGACTGCCCCCCGATATCAGATGGGCGCTACGGCCTCTGGGTATCACTACTTACCATGAGGCAGTTCAGAAGGCTCAGCTTCTAGAGCAGGAGGAGTCTCCTTTTCGGCCTCATGAGATTGCATCAGGTTCCGGATTTCAGAGATCACGGAGACCATTCAGGGGTTCAAAGCAGACGTCTAGTGTGGGACCGAGCGACAGAGGGAAGGGCATTGTTGCAACACCATCTAGACCTCCTTGTCGCAGTTGTGGGACATTTCACGCCGGTCGCCCATGTTATCCGGAGTCTGGTCGATGTCTGAGATGTGGGTCCACGGAGCATTGGATCCGCAACTGTCCTCTGATGCCAAGACAGGAGTCTTGCAGTTTTCCACGGGCACCGCCTCCACAGCAGCCTAGTGCATGTAGGGGGCGGGATGCTTTTCAGAGAGGTCCGCGACAGCCAGCACGACCATCACTTCCACCACCACATCAGCCTCAAGCTGGCAGAGTCTTTCGAATTGAGCAGGGCGAATCAGCTCAGCAGGGAGCGCTGAAAGGTACACTGCTTCTGAACGATGTATCTGTTACTGTACTGTTTGACACTGGTGCTTCTACGTCGATTGTAGCACAGAGATGTGCTCAATCTCTGCAGTTATCTGTCTGTCAGCTATCTGATGTGTTTCTGATTAAAAATGTTGGGCGTTAGTATCTTTTTTTGAATGAGATAGCTCGAGATTGTGTCCTGACAGTGGGAGGACACAAATTTCTGTCTGATCAGTTAGTTCTGAATGTTCCGAAATATAATGTGATTCTTGGGATGGATTGGCTATCCAAGAATTCTGTTCAGATTGACTGTGCCCAGCGGCAGATCAGGGTATCTGGAGAGGTACCGCCTCTATCTGTTGTGCCGGATGTGGAAGTTGTGAAACATGGTATAGAGCTTCAGGTTCTGGACCGGGTCACAGTGGCGAGCGAGGAAGAATATTCTGAGTTAAACCTAGTTGATACCCGAATGGAGCTGGAGAAGATTTCGATTGTGCGGTACTTTCTGCAAGTCTTTCCGGAGGATCTTCCAGGGCTACCACCGGAGTGAGAAGTTACATTTGAGATTCAGCTCCAACCAGGTTCTACTCCTATTTCTGTTCCTCCTTATCGCATGCCTATAGTTGAGATGAATGAGTTAAAGAAACAATTGGATGAAATGCTTGCGAAAGGATTTATTAGACCGAGCACTTCTCCATGAGGTGCTCTAGTTCTGTTTGTGAGGAAGAAGGATGGAACCCTTAGGTTGTGCATTGATTATCAGAAGATAAATGCCATCATAGTGAAGAATAGGTATCCGCTACCCAGGATCAACAATCTGTTTGATCATTTGAATGGAGCAAAGGTCTTTTCGAAGATCGACCTGCGGTCCGGATACTTTCAGTTACGGGTTAAGGAGGAAGACATTCCAAAAACTGCTTTCCAGACTCGGTATGGACATTATTAGTATACGGTTATGCCGTTCGGACTGACTAACGCTCCTGCAGCATTTGTGGATCTGATGAACAGAGTCTTCCGTCCTTACCTAGATGCGTTCGTCGTGGTGTTTATTGATGACATCCTGGTATAGTGATAGTGTATTTTCTCACACTCATCACACCCTCCAACTTACTCATTACTAGTCCCTAGCAATTTCTATGCAGAATAGATAGGAAAAGAATAATTATCACTAAAGCAACCTATCAACTCAAATTTTCATATTCTCAAGCTCAAATAGCATACTACAAACAATTCACTTAAGCAAGTCACAGAGTGTAAGTGTGTGTTCCAAACTATATCCATCTTACCAACAATCCTAACACATGCATCATCAAGAACACCTCCACATAAGGATTCAACACACATCTCACAAGTATAAAGTGTTTCAAATGAAAGAATATCTGGAGTTAACAAAGGGTGCACACTCACTCTTATATGAAAAATAAGGGGTAAGCTACAAGCAAGCATTGATCTTATGATAGAAACACTTGCATTTGAGACATCCACCAGTCTTACCACAAACTTACTCAAAATTAGAATAGTCAACCCAAAAGGCTCAAATGTAACTTGGGTGTAAGGTCAAATATTGGTAGGAAAAGATGAAGGAACTTCCAAGCACATACAAATATCTTATGAAATATCCAAGAGAACTCACTTCCCACTTGAATTACTTTTCCACTTTGCTGAACATTGGCAAAATTGCTTTGCCTTCTATTTTTCTTCTTCTTTTTTGAATTTTTTTCTTTTCACTTTCAGACTTTTTTTTCTTCTTCTACTTTCATGTACAAGCAACCACACCACACTTTGTATCCTCTATTTCTACAGTTCCATGATCAAAAACATTTTTCACAATAAAAGGGCCAGTCCACCTAGATCTAAGTTTTCTTGGCTACTTGTGAAGTCTAGAATCATATAGGAGAACTCGATCATTAGGCTTAAAGGATTTCCTCAAAATATTTTTATCATGAAATGCTTTCATCTTAGCCTTGTATATCCTAGAATTTTCATATGCATCATTCCTTAACTCTTCTAACTCATTGAGCTGCAATTTCCGAAGCTTACCTGCTTCACCCATATCAAGATTAAAATTCTTTATAACCCAATATGCTTTATGTTCAAGTTCCACAGGATGATGACAAGGTTTACCAAAAACAAGCCTATAAGGAGACATGCCTAAAGGAGTTTTAAAAGTTGTACGGTAGGCCCAAAGTGCATCAATTAATCTTAAAGACCAATATTTACGATCCGGGTTTACTGTTTTTTCTAAGATTTGCTTAATCTCCCTATTAGCAAGCTCAACTCGCCCACCGTGCAGGGATGATAGGCAGTAGAAACTTTATGTATAACCCCATACTTTTTCATTAAAGCCTCAAAAGAACGGTTGCAAAAACGTGTACCTTAATCACTAATGATAGCCCGTGGTGTACCAAATCTAGATAACACATTTTCTTTAAGAAATTTAATTACCGTCTTATTATCATTAGCTCTACAAGCTGCTGCCTCTACCCATTTCGACACGTAATCTACAGCCAAAAATAATATACAAATATCCAAAAGAAGGTTGAAACGGTCCCATAAAATCAATCCCCCAACAATCAAATACTTCAATCACTAAATTTGGGTTTAAGGGCATCATATGACGACGAGAAATAGCTCCTAACTTTTGACACCTTTCACATGAACGACAAAAGATATTTGCATCACTAAATAAAGTTGGCCAATAAAATCCACACTGTAAAATTTTTGCAGCAGTTTTCTTCATTGAAAAATGGCCCCCACAAGCTTCAGAGTGACAAAATTTTAGGACACTAGCAATCTCATCATTAGGGATACAACGCCTTAAAACCTGATCAGGACAATATTTAAAAAGAAAAGGGTCATCCCAATAGAAATTGCGTACCTCATTTATGAACTTCCTCCTATCTTGTGCTCCTCAATCTCCGGTGTTACGGTCACCCCGGCGGGTTGCGGCCGGGTGACCGGGAGCTCGGTTTTGGCTGCGGGTCACGTTTTCGGCGTTCGGGCGGCTCCCGAGCCCTATCCGAGTATCATTTTGGCGAACCCTTCCGTATTTGAGGTCGTGTGGGTCCCCGGACGTTTCCGCCGAAAATATTTTTTGGCGCCGGGGTTGTCGGGTCGCCTCGGGACGTCTGGCTGGGCTCGGTAGCGCTCTCGAGATCTCAGTTTGAGAAGCCGTTTGTAGTTTTGGAGTCGTGGAAACGTCCGGTGGTGGTTGTGGAGTTTAATATTTGGGGCGGGACGTTCGGTTCCGGGCGACTCCCGGGGCTCGGGACGGGAATCCCGGGGCTCGGGATGGAAATTTTCTGACGGCTTTGGGGTAAGTTGTGTTTTAATTTAAGATGGAATTTATGAGTATTTTTATAGAATTTTGGAGTGACGGAATTTCGGTTCAGGTTGACACGCTCGCACGTCGGGTTTTGGTTCGGGTTCAGCGAGCTCGGTAGGACACTCCGGAATGGTAAATGAATTTCTGAAAAGTGTTTTGTGAATGTTATAATATTCTGAAGGTTGTGTCCAAGTTTCGTTAATTTTGGAATTCGGTAATTATTTTTGGGCAAAAAGAATTGGAACTTTCGGAAAAATTGGGAGTTAAATTGCAATTGGTTGCAAAATTATTAAAAATCAGTATGGGCAGCAGCAGCAGCATGTTCGGCAGTTTATGGGAGAGAAAAGGGAATGGACATGTGTCCTCTTTTGGTGGAAGAAGAAAAGGAAATAAAAGGAATTATGTGATATATATATATATATGTGTTTATGTTAATAATGCATATATATATATATATATATATATATGTATAAGTAATATAAAATGGTAATTTTGGAAGAAAAGAAGGAATGGGCGGATGGGAGAGAGAGAAAAGAAGGGACATGTGTCCCTTCTTGGTTAGAGAAGAAAAGAAAAAGAAAGGGATTTATGAAGATATTTATATATATGTAGAAAAAGGAAAAGTGCATCATTTTTTTGTCAATTTCTTCATCTCCTCCATCCGTATCTCTCTCCCTTTCTCTCTGTTGCTGCTGCGCCATTGTTGGAGCTTAAAGCTCCACAACTGATTTCTGTCGTTTGGCGGCCAAACTTCGAGTTATTGCCCTTAAATCGTTCATTGGGTTGTGTGGTTGAGTATTCTGAAGTCTTTTTTGAAAGATTTAGTGTGGTTTGCAAGTTATGAGCGTTTGAATTTTGGAGTGAATAGTGTCACATGCTCTTTTGTTTGATTTTCGGTTCCTAAGCGTTCTCGGCACTTCTGGTGCATGTTTGATAACGAGGCGTAGGAAGAAACGCACCCGAGGTTGTGCCGATTCGCGTCTGAAAATTTTGGTGTAATTTTCGGCGGAGCATTTAGCGAAAGGTAAGGGCATTTCTGCGTTCAGAGTAGAATTCTGGTTCTGTTAGTGTAATCGGTTCTGTTAGAAGAGGCTCGGTGTGAAAGCCGTTTTTCCCGGCCCGAGCCTCGGTTTTAGCGCCAATTATATTGGTTGATTCTGTGAATTCGAATGCGTTTTACGTATCTGGAATTGATTGTGAGCAGGAGTTGCTTTGAAATTGGACCGAAACTCTGCCGAAATTTGTCTGGGACGGTGAGCGAGAATTTCGGTTCGGACTTGTGTGAGCGATTTGGGAAGAAGGTATGATTTAAAGGTTTGGTTGTGTTTATGGATGTATAAGTAACAATGTTCTAGCTCGGTTTGGGAAACCGATCTTTACGTGGAATTTTGCGGGAAAGTGCGAGTTTGTGCGGGAATTGGTTTCTAAGGGTTGTTGGATGTGTTCGACATAATTATAGTTGTTCAGCTTGTTTACTGCGTTGGTGGAGTAGCGTGGGACCGGGATAGGCAAGTTTGGCGTTTCGGGTCGGGAGCCGGGATTTCACGAGTTGTTGGGGAGCGGTGTCGGCCGAGGTAAGGGCTTAATTTGGTAAAAATGTATGTTTGTTCCGTTTCAAGGCCCGGAAAACCTTAGAGGCCCGGGTTCTTATTCATTCCGTATATGTTTATCAGGTATGATACTGCTGTTTTTATTTGTGCATTATTATTATTATTTGTTACGATTTCGTGTGAGACCCGTATGGTTGGAGAGACCACGGGTGCTCCTTGGTTACATTATGCGTATCCGCACCAGAGTGCGATATTACGATCTGTGTCCGCCTTTGGAGGTGCCGACATTTACGTATATATCCGCACCAGGGGTGCCGATATACCTCTCGTGACCCTACGACAGTTTGGGGATCGCGACCCCAGCCGTACCGTGCTTTACATTGCATTACATTACGTATATTTCGACCTCTTAGAGAGGGCTGTCGTTTTAGGTCGTTCTGGCGGTTGGACCGCATACGATGGATTCTGACTCACCTCTGACTTTGCATACATGTATATATGCGATTGTGCTTGTATCTGCTCTGTTTTGCAGGTTCAGTTCGCGCCATATGGGCAAACTACACTTTTACCTTAGCCCTTACTGGGTCCTTTCGAGGACTCACCCTTTCATTTGTTTACACCTTTCAGGTTGTTCTGAAAAACTACCGGCGGATTAGAGGTCCGCGGTGCTTTGGATTTCTTGGGTTTCAGCGAGTAGTACCACGGGCGGAAAATCTCACAGTGAGAAAGTTTCGATTCCGCACAATAGGTATATATAGGTTTTGGTTTAATGGCTCTGTAGCTGTAGCTGCATGCATGTAGTTTAGATCATGTATTTGTATATGACGCATAATCTGAGACATATTCTGCTTTTGGTTGTCTTCTGAGTCGAGGGCGGAGCCCCGACTCGTTTATATTGGAGTTGTTGTTGTGTTCTGGGTTTGGTGTTTCTGTGTTGTGGCGATGTTTGATGTTTGACACCATGAACCGCATGTTTGGTAGAAGATGGATTTACTAGTATGCTTGCCTTGATTGAGTATCTAGGTTGCTAGTTGCCACTTGGCTGTTTATTATTTGGGCTCGATGCTCCGTTGCCGCGCTTTCCGCCGTAGGTTCCGGCTCTCGACGTCGCAGCCAGCTCCGCCTCCGCAACCGGGCGGGGTGGCTGTGACAAGTTGGTATCAGAGCAGGTCGGGTCGGAATGACCCAAAAGGTAAAGTATGTTTGGTTTTGGGTATGGAATGTGAAAGGCAAGTATACAAGTCCGAGGGTGGACCCTTGGAGTAAGTTAAGTCTGTTCATGGTTAAGTACCTGCGGAAGATGACTTCGAAGTGCGAGCCACTGGTTCTACGTTTCATTCAGGGGCGGTTACGTACGGAGACTGGCCACCTCCTTATTTGAACCACCTTGGAATGGGTGTGGAGCGTGGGCGGTTCTTTGAAGCATTTTGAAGGTTTAGAAGTTGGACTTCTGGTCTGATCCGGGTACTTTAATTCATTGTTTGGTATAGGGTGTGATTCTGTGATATGAACATGAACTGATTCCGTGTGTGAGGATTTGATATTTGGTTGTGTGATTCTAAAATGAATTTCTGCATCATGCATTGCATTACACTCTGAGCCTTAGAATCTGCTGCTGGCTTTTGGATAGATGGGGAAGAGTTAGTTGATTTGGACTTTTGGATATGGGATAAGTTGGCTTTGGTTGGACTTGGTTTAAGGGAATGTTTACTACACGCGAACAGCGTGTTTGGCATCGGAGGCGGGACTGGAATCCCACACCTCCGAAGAATGGGATAAGGGTTCAGCGTAACCCAGGGTCTGAACAACCACAAACACCACCCCCGGGGTTCTAGCAGTCACAGGAACCCTTTCTGTTTGGTATTTGTGTTGGCCAGGTACAACTGTGCTGGGTACTTCACTGCCAGCACAACAGGTTCAGGGATGGCAGTAGGCAAGGGAAAATCTGCTTGTGCCTCGGTAAAGGCATTCGGATCAGGAGGTGATAAGGAGACTTAGGCCACGGCTCGACCTTGACTTTGGGCAGCAGCCACCTTAGTGTTCAAGACCAGCCGGAGAATGACTCAGGTGGACGATCACATGAATACAGGGACCTCTCGTCGGTTCCACCAATGACGAGAAGGCCAGAGGTACCAGTCTGACAAGGTCAGACTTCTGGAGAGGTATCGCATTTGACCCCCGAGGTTCTACGGCCGAGGAGGGCCAGGGTAGTAGAGATTTGGTTTGCGGGAGTTGACAAACTCCTGGGAGGCTACATTTTCCCCTAGCGGTGCGGCGGGGATGTAGCCAGGATCTACGTCGAGCACGGTTCGATGAGCTTCATCGGGAGACAAGATTGTCGGAAAGTTTGAGTGAGAGTTTGATCGGTTGGTTTACTACGTACCGTAGTACTATGGAATGGAAGAATAGAAGGCCAAGAGGTTTATTTAGTTGTTGCGCCCGAGTTCGAGTGGGTTTTGAGACCTTTAGACATTACTTTGTTTCGGGAAGCGGTTATTGGGCTCAACTCCTCGAGCAAGAGGAGGTTGAGAGTCGCTTCACCTTGCAATGAGGTCGGGGGGTACGGAGGGTTCCATACAGCGAGGACCCGGCAGATTTCTGGATGGCCAAATAGGCACAGGCGATTTGTAGAGGTAAAGAGGAGCACCACCGGCACGATCTTATCCGATTTGCAGTAGGTATCATTCCGGTTGAATTAGTTACCGGCGGGAGGGCCGATGTTTACGTTGCGGGTCTGACACTCACTGGGTACGGGATTGCCCTCTGACTGTAAGGCAGGGTACTATATTTCCGAATGAGATACCGGTTCATGCGTTATTTGATACAGGAGCATTTGTTCCCATTGTAACACTGAAATGTGTTACATTTCTGTATCTGTCTGTTAGTACCTTGCCTCAAACGCATTTAGTAAAAAAACTGCAGGGAGTCAGTTTCTGTTTTCCAATGGGATGGTTCGGGGTTGTACGATATCTGTAGGCGGACATGATAGTATCGGATCTGTTGGTTTTAGACACGCCGGACTATGATGTTATTCTTGGAATGGACTGGCTATCCAAGAATTCTGTGCGTTGATTGTGCAACCCGTACTATTATGGTTTACGGAGAGGTACTACCTCTCACGACTCGATTGGTTTGACTATCGCACGTTTGATTATCAGCACAGATAGTTGGTGTAGGGAATGCTATGATCCGAGTGAAGTTGGATGGTTTACCGTTGGTTCGAGATTTTCCGCAGATTTCCGGAGGAGTTGCCGGATTACCATAAGAGCGGAAATTGCGTTTGACATCCACTGCGGTTCTCTCCGATATCTATTCTTCCTTATCGGATGCCTATTTACGAGATGCACAAGCTTTACAAACAAAAGAGTTTTGTCCGACCGAGCACTTCAGTTGGGGTGCTCTGGTTTTGTTTGTTAAGAAGAATGATGGGACACTCGACTTTGTATTGATTACAGACGGTTGAATGCTCTTATTGGGAAGAATAAGTATCCGTTGCGAGGATTGACAATCTTTTTGATCAACTTCGGGTTCAAGAGTTTTCTCAAAGATTGATCTCCGATCTGGACATTTTCAGCTTAGGGTGAAGGAAGAGGACATACCTAAGACTACTTTCCGCACCCGATATGGACACTTTGAGTTTACGGTCATGTCATTTGGGCTGACCAATGCCCCGGTTGCATTCTTGGATCTGATGCTTCGGGTGTTCTGTCCGTTCTTGGACTCATTCGTGGTGGTTTTATTGATTATATTCTGATATATTCTCGGGATGAGAACTCGCATCGGGAGCATCGAGGATAGTTCTGCAGACACCTTGGGAACATCAGCTTTATGCTAAATTCTCAAGGTGTGAGTTCTGGATTCGGGAAGTCACTTTTAAGGACACGTTATTTGAGCATGGTGCATGCAGTGGATCCGGTGGAGGTGAGGGCAGTTCGGGATTGGAAACAACCTACCACGGCACGGGAGATCAAGAGCTTCACGGGGTTAGCAGGATTTTATCGGAGGTTTGTCTTGGGATTTTCTATTACGGCATCTCCGCTTACGCGATTGACCGGGAAGGGTCAACGACTTATCTGTCGATAGGTGTGAGCAGAATTTTCATGAGTTGAAACGGCGGTTGACTAACGCTCCGATTCTGACTCTTTCAGATCCGATCTTACCGTATGTGAATTATACGGATGCTTCCACATCTGGTTTGGGATGTGTGTTGGTGCAGGAGCGTTTTGTGGTAGCTTATGGGTCGAGGCAGCTGCGACCGCATGAGCTGAACTGGTTGGCACATGATCTGGAGTTGGCTATAATAGTTTATGCGCTGAAACATTGGAATCAATATCTGTTTGGTAATAAATTTCAGATTCTTACCGACCATAAGAGTCTGAAATATCTGTTTGCACAGAAGGAGCTTAGCATGAGGCAGCGCAGATGTCTCGAATACATTAAGGACTATGATTGTAGTATCGGGTACATCTCGGCAAGGGCAACACGGTTGCCGATGCTCTGGCAGGAAGTATACCGGCTTAATTAAGGGAGGAAATGTTGGTGACCGATCGAGGAGAGTGATTTGATATGCCTTTGGCACGGTGGCAGCTCTAGGAGCGTGCTCGGTTATTACACTTATTATACATTACGAGTGGCTTGACGGGTGCGCGAGGCGCAGGGTAGAAATCCGGGGTTGAAGGAATTATCTGGGGTGGATAAGAGTTCTTTGTTACCGACGTTTCAGTATGGCAGGGATTGCTATACTTCCGAGACCGCCTTTGTGTACAAGAGGATCAGGAGTTCTGGAATGATATTTTAGAGGGCACACTCGGCGGTGTGAGCATCGAGAACCGGCGGGGACACTGCAGACTTTGCCCATTCCGATCTGGAAGTGGGGTAATGTTATGATGGACTTTCATTGCCTTGCCCGACACGGTTTCATCATGATGCTATCTGGGTTTTTGTGGATTGGTGACAAAGTGCGCACACTTTCCGCTTATTCGGGTCACAGACCCTTTGGAGAAGCTTGCCCGGCTTTACATCAGGGAGATTGTACGTTTACATGGAGTACCAGACTCCATTGAATCTGACCGTGATCCGCGTTTTACAGACAGTTACGGATTGCTTTTCATGAAGCACTCACGCGACTCCATCGAATACTGACTTATCACCCACAGACGGACGGTGAGTCGGGCGGGTGATTACGATATCGGAGGATATGTTGCAAATCTGTACTTTGGATTTTGGAGGAGTTTGGGACTAGCGATTACTTTGATAGAGTTCTCATACAACAATTGCTTTGGACTACGTTTGACATGGCACCATATGAGGTGTTGTACGGGAGGTGTATGACACCATCTTTGTTGGACAGATGCGTCGATGGGGTTAAGCTGGGACCCGAGCTTTTGAGAGTCTACGGCAAAGATCAGTTATTATAGGCGCGGATTAAAACCGCGACAGCCCTGCTGCTTATACGAACCGCCGCCGTAGGGCTCTTGAATCGGAGTTTGGTAATAGAATTAGACTGGAGGTAGCACCGTTCAGAGAAACAGTAAGATTTGATAGGCGTGGCGAGTTACACCGAGTTATGTCGATTATCATGAGTTTCCAGAGTAAGTTGTTAGGTTGGCCGTACCCCCAACTATTTACATTTTTATGTGGTACCTTCCGGGATAGCTTTGTTGTGGATCGGTTAGATTTAGGTTCGATGCTGTGCAGGGTTGTCTTGTAGAAATACCGGCAAGCTGACTCGGGTGCAATAAGATGCACCCGGAGGGTGGGACGCCGTGAGGCTCTGTATGGTAGTCTAAACTACCACTCCCGCCGCACCAGTACGGTGGTCCGATTGTTCTTAGTAAGAGGAATGTTTATATTTTCTGGTTGGTAGCGACACCTGTCTGGTTGATTCAGGCTACTCTTGGAGGACCAAGAGTTCTAAGGGGGGGAGAATGTTACAGTCACCCCGAGCGGGTTGCGACCGGGTGACCCGGGGCTCCGGTTTTGGCCTGCGGGTCACGTTTTTCGGCGTTCGGGCGGCTCCCGAGCCCTATCCGAGTATCATTTTGGCGAACCCTTCCGTATTTGAGGTCGTGTGGGTCCCCCGGACGTTTCCGCCGAAAATATTTTTCTGGCGCCGGGGGGTTGTCGGGGTCGCCTCGGGGCGTCTGGCGGGCTCGGTAGCGCTCTCGAGATCTCAGTTTGAGAAGCCGAGTGTGGTTTTGGAGTCGTGGCAACGTCCGGAGGTGGTTGTGGAGTTTAATATTTGGGGCGGGACGTTCGGTTCCGGGCGACTCCCGGGGCTCGGGATGGAAATTTTCTGACGGCTTTGGGGTAAGTTGTGTTTTAATTTAAGATGGAATTTATGAGTATTTTTATAGAATTTTGGAGTGACGGAATTTCGGTTCAGGTTGACACGCTCGCACGTCGGGTTTTGGTTCGGGTTCATCGAGCTCGGTAGGACACTCCGGAATGGTAAATGAATTTCTGAAAAGTGTTTTGTGAATGTTATAATATTCTGAAGGTTGTGTCCAAGTTTCGTTAATTTTGGAATTCGGTAATTATTTTTTGGTCAAAAAATATTGGAACTTTCGGAAAAATTGGGAGTTAAATTGCAATTGGTTGCAAAATTATTAAAAATCAGTATGGGCAGCAGCAGCAGCATGTTCGGCAGTTATGGGAGAGAAAAGGAAATAAAAGGAATTATGTGATATATATATATATATATGTGTTTATGTTAATAATGCATATATATATATATGTATAAGTAATATAAAATGGTAATTTTGGAAGAAAAGAAGGAATGGGCGGATGGGAGAGAGAGAAAAGAAGGGACATGTGTCCCTTCTTGGTTAGAGAAGAAAAGAAAAAGAAAGGGATTTATGAAGATATTTATATATATGTAGAAAAAGGAAAAGTGCATCATTTTTGTCAATTTCTTCATCTCCTCCATCCGTATCTCTCTCCCTTTCTCTCTGTTCTTCTTTGCATCATTGTTGGAGCTTAAAGCTCCACAACTGATTCTGTCGTTTGGCGGCCAAACTTGAGGTATTGCACTTAAATCGTTCATTGGGTTGTGTGGATCGATGTCAAGTCTGTTTTGAAAGATTTAGTGTGGTTTGCAAGTTATGAGCGTTTGAATTTTGGAGTGAATAGTGTCACATGCTCTTTTGTTTGATTTTCGGTTCCTAAGCGTTCTCGGCACTTCTGGTGCATGTTTGATAACGAGGCGTAGGAAGAAACGCACCGAGGTTGTGCGATTCGCGTCTGAAAATTTTGGTGTAATTTTCGGCGGAGCATTTAGCGAAAGGTAAGGGCATTTCTGCGTTGAGTAGAATTCTGGTTACATTAGTGTAATCGGTTACATTAGAAGAGGCTCGGTGTGAAAGCCGTTTTTCCCGGCCCGAGCCTCGGTTTTGGCGCCAATGATATTGGTTGATTCTGTGAATTCTGAATGCGTTTTCTGTATCTGGAATTGATTGTGAACAGGGAGTTGCTTTGAAATTGGACCGAAACTCTGCCGAAATTTGTCTGGGACAGGTGAGCGAGAATTTCGGTTCGGACTTGTGTGAGCGATTTGGGAAGAAGGTATGATTTAAAGGTTTGGTTGTGTTTATGGATGTATAAGTAACAATGTTCTAGCTCGGTTTGGGAAACCGATCTTTACGTGGAATTTTGCGGGAAAGTGCGAGTTTGTGCGGGAATTGGTTTCTAAGGGTTGTTGGATGTGTTACGACATAATTATAGTTGTTCAGCTTGTTTCTGCGTTGGTGGAGTAGCGTGGGACCGGGATAGGCAAGTTGCGACTTTTCGTGCCGGGAGCCGGGATCTCCCGGGAATTGTGCAACGGAGCGGTGTCGCTGAGGTAAGGGCTAAATTTGGTAAAAATGTATGTTTGTTCCGTTTCAAGGCCCGGATGACCTTAGAGGCCCGGGTTCTTATTACATTACGTATGTGTATATCGGGTATGATACTTGTTTTTATTTGTGCATTATTATTATTATTTGTTCGATTACGTGACGATACCCGTATGGTTGGAGAGACCACGGGTGCTCCTTGGTTCTGTTCTGTGTATCCGCACGAGTGCCGATGCTTACATTACGTGTCCGCACCTTTGGAGGTGCCGACATTTACGTATACTCGCACCAGGAGTGCCTGTATACCACTGTTACCCTACGACAGTTTGGTTATCGCGACCCCGGCCGATACCGTGCTTTACATTACATTACATTACGTATATTTCGACCTCTTAGAGAGGGCTGTCGTTTTAGTCGTTCTGGCGGTTGGACCGCATACGATGGATTCTGACTCACCTCTGACTTTGCATACATGTATATATGCGATTGTGCTTGTATCTGCTCTGTTTTGCAGGTTCAGTTCGCGCCATATGGGCAAACTACACTTTTACCTTAGCCCTTACTGGGTCCTTTCGAGGACTCACCCTTTCATTTGTTTACACCTTTCAGGTTGTTCTGAAAAGCAATTGGCGGAATAGAGATCCGCAGTGCTGTCGGATTTCTTGGGTTTCAGCAGCAGTAGTACCACGGGCGGAAAATCTCCTGAGTGAGAAAGTTTCCGATTCCGCACAATAGGTATATATAGGTTTTGGTTTAATGGCTCTGTAGCTGTAGCTGCATGCATGTAGTTTAGATCATGTATTTGTATAAGACGTATAATCTGAGACATATTCTGCTTTTGGTTGTCTTCTGAGTCGAGGGCAGAGCCCCGACTTGTTTATATTGGAGTTGTTGTTGTGTTATGGGTTTGGTGTTTATGTGTTGTGGCGATGTTTGATGTTTGACACCATGAACCGCATGTTTGGTAGAAGATGGATTTACTAGTATGCTTGCCTTGATTGAGTATCTAGGTTGCTAGTTGCCACTTGGCTGTTTATTATTTGGGCTCGATGCTCCGTTGCCGCGCTTTCCGCCGTAGGTTCCGGCTCTCGACGTCGCAGCCAGCTCCGCCTCCGCAACCGGGCGGGGTGGCTGTGACACCGGAATTTCTCCTGCAACCAAGTAATTTACAATATGAGCAAACCATGGTAGAGAATCAATAGAAAGTAAATGCTCATCTGGAAAATCATCTCGAATTGGTAAATCAGTGGAGTTATCCTGAAAAGTGAGCCTCGAGAGATGATCATCTACTACATTCTCAACCCCTTTCTTATCCTTAATGGCGATGTCAAATTCTTACAGAAGTAGAATCCAACGTATAATTCGCGCCTTAGCATCTTTCTTTGCAAAAAGATACTTAAGGGCTGCATGATCTGTGAAAATAACAATTGGTGAACGAATCAAGTATGCACGAAACATATCCAAAGCAAAAACCACAGCTAGTAACTCTTTCTCAGTGGTAGAATAATTCATTTGAGCACTATTCAGAGTTCTACTAGCATAATAAATCACAAAGGGTTTACCATCCCTTCGCTGTCCAAGAACAGCACCTACAGTAATAGCCAAAGAGTGACCTCCGGCTATCAAGTGCTCTCTGACGACTGAAATAGGGCAGCTCCGGTACCTGAGAAGAGTAGGACAAAGGACACTTTCAGGTGCAGACAGAGAAGAGAGGTGTGGGTGTGTAGTCATCACCTTATTTGAGGCAGGCACCACCCAATATATAGGGTGGTGCTAGGTCCCGTTATGGGGCCTTGAATGCTGGAGAATCTCCATAAATGTGTCCATAATTAGGATGGCGGCGTATTAATGGTGTAATAACAGTGGAGTTATTGCGGAGTTACTCCCTCTCCTTTGGCTTAATGCCATAATTAGTGTAACGGTTGTTTTGAGGGAGGCAGTAAGCGTTTTACGACTAACGGACTTATACGGGGCACCCTTATTGGTAAGAGGGGCTCTCCGTAAATACGAGGCCGGCTGTGGTGGGCGTGGCCCGTGTGGCGTTTGCATTTGGCAATACCGCCGTATGGGCTGGCCCATATATATCAGTAGGAGAATTGGTTCCTACAAAACTTGTGACAGGGTGGCGGATGTGCATTGATTATAGGAAATTAAATGCCGCCACTCGAAAAGATCACTTTCCCCTCCCTTTTATTGATCAAATTCTTGAGCGTGTGGCTGGTTATTCTTTTTATTGTTTCTTGGATGGTTATTCTGGCTATTATCAGATTGAAATTGCATTAGAAGATCATTATAAAACCACTTTCACTTGTCCTTTTGGTACTTTTGCCTTCCGTAGAATGCCTTTTGGATTATGTAATGCACCTGCCACTTTTCAACGCTACATGATGAGCACTTTTAGTGACATGATTGAAAATTGCATGGAAGTGTTTATGGATGACTTGACTATTTATGGATCTTCTTTTGATGTCACTTTGTCAAATCTTGAGAGAGTATTAATTCGTTGTGAAGAAAAAGGATTGGTTTTGAACCGGGAAAAGTGTCATTTTATGGTGTCATCAGGTATTGTCTTAGGGCACATTGTTTCTTCCAAAGGAATAGAGGTTGATCAATCTAAAATTGAATTAATTTCTAAATTGCCTATACCTAAGACATTAAAGGATGTGAGATCTCTTCTTGGTCATGCTGGTTTTTATAGAAGGTTCAAAAGAAATTTTTCTACTATATCCAGACCATTATGTGATCTTTTAGCTAAAGATGTCCCATTTGAATGGACTGAATCTTGTCATGAGGCTTTTAAAAATTTGACTAGCAAGCTCACTTCAGCACCTATAATGCAGCCACCAGATTGGAATTTGCCATTTGAACTGATGTGTGATGCTAGTGATTTTGCTGTATGATAGCCAAAGAGTGACCTCCGGCTGTCAAGTGCTCTCTGACGACTGAAATAGGGCAGCTCCGGTACCTGAGAAGAGTAGGACAAAGGACACTTTCAGGTGCAGACAGAGAAGAGAGGTGTGGGTGTGTAGTCATCACCTTATTTGAGGCAGGCACCACCCAATATATAGGGTGGTGCTAGGTCCCGTTATGGGGCCTTGAATGCTGGAGAATCTCCATAAATGTGTCCATAATTAGGATGGCGGCGTATTAATGTTGTAATAACAGTGGAGTTATTGCGGAGTTACTCCCTCTCCTTTGGCTTAATGCCATAATTAGTGTAACGGTTGTTTTGAGGAGGCGATGGCGTTTACGGCTAACGGACTTATACGGGGCGCCCTTATTGGTAAGAGGGGCTCTCCGTAAATACGAGGCCGGCTGTGGTGGGCGTGGCCTGTGTGGCGTTTGCATTTGACAATACCGCCGTATGGGCTGGCCCATATTTATCAGTATGTCCTCCCCCCACAGCGGAGGATGGGTTGGGCCCCTGTGCTCCGCTTTAGAAGGAAGTATCGTGGTAGATGTTGGGCCCGTGTGGTATTGTGCCGTTTTGGAGCTTAATTGAGGAAGAGCCCAGGAGCTGCCCCATTGTTGGCCCAATTGTTGGCCCAATACCATTTGTGGCGGTTGTAAAGCACTTTTTCAAATTTGCGCTTTTTGCGCCGTTTGTAATTATGGGAGAAGTCGTTTCACTTCCCATCGGCCTTTACTTATACGTCAACCCATGTGAGGAGTCAGTTTTCCCGAATTCTCGCTTTCCTTGCTTTTGCGCTTGATTTCCTCTTCACTCTAGTTTCCATTTTCGGCGATTACGAAGAATTTCGGCGAGATTCGAAGAACCCAACCGTTGAATCTTTCGTTTTCGTCTCCGGCGTATCAATCGATAAGTATCACCGTGTTATTTCATCTTTTTTCCGTCGTATGTCGCGGCGTATTTTGTCGCGCCGGTGCACAGGTTCTTGGGTTTTAGCGTTTAAGTTTTGAATTTGTGGTTTATTTCTATAGATGGCTCCCAAGAATCTAAGCAAGCCCGGCGTCGGTCCTAGATATCGGGAGGGGCTGTCCGGCTGAATAGCTCTGCGGTTCGGCAGAAGAAAATGACCGACATTTGCCATAACCACCATGTGTATACACGGGTGGTCGATGGTGTGGCTTTCTCCGCGGTTCGTGGATACAGATGTGTTGAGAAAAGCGGGGATGGAGTTGAGCGGTCGGTCAGATATCGGGCATGAGCTCTGTCGGAAGAAAATGACCATGCCATAACCACCATGTGTATACGGGTGGTTTCTTGGTAGATGTGTTGAGAAAGCGCTTGAAGCCCAGTTGAAAGCTGGGTTGAGGCTCCCGTTATGCTCGCTGTTGTTACAGTTGTGTGAAGGTTGGGGGGTCTGCCCCGGGCAACTGGCCCCGAACGTGTTTACCACCGTAAACGCGTTTGTGGTGGCCTGTCACTTGGCGAAGATGGTGGTGTTGTCGGAGACCTTCTTGCAGTTCTACACCCTGAAGAGGCCGGTCGGACACCCCTTTTATCAGTTGACGCCCGAGGAGGTGACGGTGGGCAACAAAATGGTGAAGATCGGGGTCTTCGCTGAAACTACCAGCTCGTGGGGGAGCTGGAAGAACAACTTCTTTTTCATCCTCAAGGAGGAAAGCTGGGGGTTCCCTGCGTACTTCATCAAGGAGAAGGACGCAAGGATGTCGGTGAGGCCCTCCTTGTGGGCGGGTAGTGATGTGATCACAGGGGGGGGTAAGTGATCACGCGTTCGGATCTAGCTCGAAGGAGGCGGTTTCCAGCAAGAATGGAAGCAAACAGGGGAAGAACACAAAGGAAACAAATTCGGCCAAGGGAACCTCCTCACTACGAGGTGAGGCAATGCCCTTGAAAATGCAGGAAAGGGAAATGGGACCTAGAACCTTTTGACTACGAGATCAAACAATGCTAGGTATTATATTGGATCCTCTTGCAATGGATCACTAATGGATTGGTGGAGCAAGATTTGAGACCCACGAAGAACAATATGCGTACTTCCGCAAATATGTGTTCTTACAAAATGAGTTCTAAGGTTTACAATAGTTACAACCTCCTTATATAGAAGGGAAAAAGGTAAAGGAAGTAATGTGTGACTTGACAAGGGAACCAGCTTCTGGATCTATGGTGGGCGAAATGAGAGGTGGCGGTGATGTGACATTGTAGGCCGCTGTTTTTACGGCTCCCAATTCCCTAGGAATTGTATTGGGTGGGAAAAGGGAAGAAGAGGTCCTCTGCACGGTTGAAGGGTTCGCCGACTTGCGTATGGAGGCCTCTTACGCTTGGCTACAGGCTGTGCTTGCGTCGGAAATGAGGCACAGGGTCTTCGCCATCATCCATGGATTCACCATTGAACTTGGCTTCGCCAAAGACCATGGCTTCGCCAAAGGCCAAGAGTTCGCCACTAGCCATGGGCTCGCCCGTGATCATGGGTTCGCCGATGGGGCATGGGTTCTCCAAAGGCCAAGGGTTCGCCAATGGGGCATGGGTTGGCCAAGATCCTTGCGGCGCGGCTCGGCCTCGAGGCTTCGCCGGTGCCTAGAATGCCGCTTCTTCTCCGCCCGTGCCTTCGCGAGGCCTTTTGGACCCTCGAGTTGAAGGGTTCTCCTTTATCACAAAAATGGGACTGATGTCCACATCATACCCTCCCTCTTCAGAAGAATCCGTCCTCGGATTCATAAGGAAATTGTCCCTACAAATCTTAAGACACCACAACAAACTTGAAGAAGTATCAAGGGTTAGTGAACTAAAAGCGTTAGACATCAAAGTTTCCCTAAAAATACTCTGAAGGAATGAGATGGACAATCCGCCCTTTCTCTTCGCTTTACTTCTATACTTAGCATTTAAACAAGCCCACGTAGTTATTCCGGGATCAAATATAAGCCTCGGCCATTCATGGGCATGACCCCAATGTACCGGGCCTAAATCATATCCCAAAACAGACATGGGATCGCCAATTATGTCACCCAAATCATGTTTAATATTAAGAGATGAGAGATTAGAAGCACAGTTACCCATGTTCACTCTCTCCCTCTTGCTCTTTTCTTCCTTACCGAGAGGGGGTGACACTTCCTCCCCGGATTGTTGAAGGCTTCCTTCAGCCTTGCTTTCCACAGCGATCTGTACATTCAAAGAAGATAAACAAGGGGGTTGCAAGATAGAAGTTAGTGGAAAAGTTGGGTCGGTTGAAGGCACGTTGTCCTCACTTCCACTATTTTGGGTCATGGAGTTTCCCTCTTGTTTTCTTTCCACTTTCTTCTCAGACTCCTCTCTCGGATCGCTCTCTTTCTCGCTCAAGGTCTCTTGGACCGCCTCGCTTTGCTCTCTTTCTTCTCTTTTCTTTCCCTCGTAATTTCTTCTTTTCCCTCGGTTCTTTTTCTCTCAACCTTTCCACCGATTGCAGCTTCCTCCATGTGTCCTTGTAACATCGGTCTGGACCATAAGTACAAGTTGTTTTATCTCATCAATGATGGTGGAGGAGCTGGGTCTTTGAAGCACTTCGGTGTTGCTTCGCCTGTTGGTCGAAGGTAATTGGTGCGGCAAGCAAACTTGTGGGTGGGTCCCTCATTGGGTTTCGGTGGGTGGATGGGGATCTGCGGTCGAGAGATTGCTCAAAGGCTGGGCGTCGTACGGCTAGGATACGACAAAATAGGGGAGTAATACGAGTGTGAGGGTAGCGATAGCAAGGGGTTTAGCTTGGCGATGGCGAGGGTTCGCCATCCATCGTTCGAGTGCAGGCACGAGTGATACTCATATGCAGCAGGGTATGGAGGGTCAAATTCAGAGGATAGGGTCGGTTCGGGCCAGGTTTCTTGGCCAAGGGGGTACTCTGAATAATCCCCTGAGTATGTATGGTCGAGGGTTTCTTCCGCCCAGAAGTCAGATTCTTGATAATAAGGATCCGATTCCGGGTCGTAGTCCTCTTCCACATTCTCCATGAGACTCAAGTTCTGCACATGTGGAAAGTATTGTGAAGCCTCGCTACACTCCCTTAGTGTTTACACTCTTCTCTCGTGTTTAGAACACAACGGTTCTTTCAAGCTTCAAAACTTACCACCAATCTGCGATTAAGATCAAATGCAAACACGCAGAGAATATCCAATGAAATCTTAGCGATGTCGAAACAAGTTAAGCACAAAGTTCTAGTTACTTGAAACTAGCTTTTGAAGTTGGTTGATGGTTGAAAGAAGTTGGGAGTGACATAGAAAAGGCTTTTCACCAATATAGACACTAGAAGTTCAGGCTTTGAAATTATTTTTGATCTGTGAGTACTGTTCACTTGAGTTTCGTGATGAACTCTTCAAGAACACTTAGAATTTTTCCCAGAAATTATGAACTGGTCTGAAATTTTTCTTTTCTGCAACTCTTGTTCTTTGGCACACAGGGACTCTTTTCTTTTAAAATATCCGAAATAACTCACAGATTTATAAACCTTTAAGAACTTCAAACAAGGATAACAAATATTCGGTTTCTCTCAAGAGATCATTAACCGAAACTTTTCTTCAAGTTTTCGAGAGATCAGCAAAGGTTTTAACTTGAAGAAAGTAAACAACTGATACGATATGATACCTCCGACAAGCGCTTTGGCTCTGATACCAACTGATGTGATCACAGGGGGGTAAGTGATCACGCGTTCGGATCTAGCTCGAAGGAGGCGGTTTCCAGCAAGAATGGAAACGAAACAGGGGAAGAACACAAAGGAAACAGAGTCGGCCAAGGGAACCTCCTCACTACGAGGTGAGGCAATGCCCTTGAAAATGCCTGGGAAAGGGAAATGGGACCTAGAACCTTTTGACTACGAGATCAAACAATGCTAGGTATTATATTGGATCCTCTTGCAATGGATCACTAATGGATTGGTGGAGCAAGATTTGAGACCCACGAAGAACAATATGCGTACTTCCGCAAATATGTGTTCTTACAAAATGAGTTCTAAGGTTTACAATAGTTACTGACCTCCTTATATAGAAGGGAAAAAGGTAAAGGAAGTAATGTGTGACTTGACAAGGGAACCAGCTTCCTGGATCTATGGTGGGCGAAATGAGAGGTGGCAGGTGATGTGACATTGTAGGCCGCCTGCTTTTACGGCTCCCAATTCCCCAGGAATTGTATTGGGCGGGAAAAGGGAAGAAGAGGTCCTCTGCACAAGTTGAAGGGTTCGCCTGACTTGCGTATGGAGGCCTCTTCTGCTTGGCGAACACCTGGGCTGTGCTTGCGTCTGGAAATGAGGCACAGGGTCTTCGCCAACATCCATGGATTCACCATTGAACTTGGCTTCGCCAAAGACCATGGCTTCGCCAAAGGCCAAGAGTTCGCCACTAGCCATGGGCTCGCCCGTGATCATGGGTTCGCCGATGGGGCATGGGTTCTCCAAAGACCAAGGGTTCGCCAATGGGGCATGGGTTGGCCAAGATCCTTGCGGCGCGGCTCGGCCTCGAGGCTTCGCCGGTGCCTAGAATGCCGCTTCTTCTCCGCCCGTGCCTTCGCCAGGGGCCTTTTGGACCCTCGGGATGAAGGGTTCTCCTTTATCACAAAAATGGGACTGATGTCCACATCAGGTAGCGAGGGGAAGAAAGCCCTCGACGCCCTGTGTGAATGGGTCCGCGATGTGGAGAGGCTCGAGAAGTGTAAGGGTGGGTTTCCCTTCACTCTATCCAGCCTGGATGAAGTGGTCCTACGGAGGGTAGGGATTAGCAGGGCCCATCGCCTTCCGAGCCACGTAGACATCCTAAAGAACTGGGTGGAGGGCCTGGACGGGGACCTTATCGAGCGCTTCGAAGGCGCTTTCAGCAACCCCCATTGTCTGTTTTGTACGCCTTTTCGCTTTTGTGTTTCTGTGTTTGCACGTTTTGAATGCTATTATGACCTGACTTTGTGTTTTGTCACAGCCAAGATGTCGCACCCCAGCACCCTCTTTGCGAAGAAGCAGGACTTGAGGGAAGCCCTCAAGATGAAGATGGACGGGGAGGTCCCAGCAGAGCCCGTTCAAAGGGCTATCGAGGGGCCAATTGCTGGGACCTCGAAGGGTGGAGAGGCCCACGGTGAAGAGGCCTTGGTGACGGTGGCTCAACCAGTCAGTGTGGCTGGTCCCGAACCATACTTCCCGAAGTGCATATATGACCTAAAAAAGTATAATCACCTTACATAGAGATATTACGATAACGCCACTGAGACATAGGACTATAAATACATTCCTTTATTCATACCTAAAGGGGTAACGTTTTACAACTACTCAACGCGACTCGTCAAATCGGGACCTCGGAGGATCTCTCTATTCCTCGACAATCGCGCCTAGTACGCAAAGTCGACCTAATGGCTTCCGTCAATGTCGTAACACGCAAGTCAAACCGGAGCGTGGCGATTACGCGCCGATTTGCCACCGGCTGATTTTCAGATTTCCAACTAAAATTGGGGTGATTTCTCCATCCAGGATTATAGGTCTCAGAAAAAGGTGCAAATGGTTTCTTGTACACACCCAAATTATTACATGGTTCCTCATGCACTCCTTTCATCTCCTTAAAAGTGGCGCAATCCTGAGCAATGTGATCTATCCCACCACAAACAAAACATGGTCCAAAAGACTCTACATTATTAACCACATGTGCTGGTTTTAATTCTTTGCTTTTTAACCTTTCTAGCTCCCTAGTCAACATCTCAACCTTAGCTTTTAGGTTTTCCTTTTCCCTAAGATAATAGATTCCACCACTACTTGAATTTCCTAGAGGTCGTGATCTATTTGTGCTCTCAGTAGCACTGGGTCCAGTCCAAGTATGAGCTTTTTCAGCAAGCTCATTAAGGTAGTCAATAGCCTCATCATGATCTTTTAAAGAGAATAAAAACAACTAAACAATTAACTGGAGAAAGTACTCAAATTTGACCAACAGTAAAGCATCGTGAATCCCTTGCACAAGTTTAATATTTTAATTATTCCAATTTCAATGAAGTCCAAATTTCACAAAATTTCCAAGATAAATATTTATAAACCAAGGTGGATTTACTACAACTCTTTGATAAATTATCCTCAACCTTTAAAGCACAGAAATTATTATCACTATTGAGAAAATCCAGTGACGACAATATACCTAGAGGCAATACCGCAGCAGAGAACTGAATCAATATAGATAAATAATCAATCCAAACATAATTATAGAATCAACCACTCTATGAGAAAAGCATGACTGAACTCATGAATAATATAAACCTATAATTATTCGGAGAACAAAATCCAATAAAAATCTGAGAATAATAAATCAAAGAATTATAATTTTTCAAATCTATTTAAGAATGTAGAATAAATAAAATATTATCCATGTGCAAGTTCAACCCTAGCTGTACAAGAGAATTAGTTACCCATAAACATGAGTGAAGAAAATCCACAAAGAATTGAAGAAGAATTGTCCATGAATGTTGCTGTGTTGCGAATTTATGTCCCTGTAGCTTTGTCCCAATTTGTCTCCTGATTTTCGTTTCCTCCGTATACGTTGGTTCTCTCTATTTGCTGTTGCCCTGCCTTTTTATATCATTGAGTTCAAATCTATTAGAATTAGGTTGTTGCTTGCTGCCGCATCTTTTCCTTTTTTTTTCGTTACTTTTTCCTCTTTGATCCAATGGGCCAAATTTGGCCCAACTTTTTGTATCCCAACACCACGAACAACATGCTCCTTCCTTCTTTTTTTCTTTAATTCACCACTTCAACACTAGCTTGTCCAATAAGTTCTAAAGTGGACTAAGCTTTGCTCCATAATAAGTCTGCAATTCAAATATCAAAATGCACTTAGAAATATCCAACAGTAAATAATAATCCAATATAAAATATGCACTAATATCAATGATACTTACTTATATTTATTCACATTTAAACCCAAAAATAGGATAGTAATAGTGTATTTTCACACACTCATCACACCCTCCAACCTACTCATTACTAGTCCCTAGCAATTTCTATGCAGAATAGATAGGAAAAGAATAATTATCACTAAAGCAACCTATCAACTCAAATTTTCATATTCTCAAGCTCAAATAGCATACTACAAACAATTCACTTAAGCAAGTCACAGAGTGTAAGTGTGTGTTCCAAACTATATCCATCTTACCAACAATCCTAACACATGCATCGTCAAGAACACCTCCACTTAAGGATTCAACACACAGCTCACAGGTATAAAGTGTTTCAAATGAAAGAATATCTGGAGTTAACAAAGGGTGCACACTCACTCTTATATGAAAAATAAGGGGTAAGCTACAAGCAAGCATTGATCTTATGATAGAAACACTTGCATTTGAGACATCCACCAGTCTTACCACAAACTTACTCAAAATTAGAATAGTCAACCCAAAAGGCTCAAATGTAACTTAGGTGTAAGGTCAAATATTGGTAGGAAAAGATGAAGGAACTTCCAAGCACATACAAAGATCTTATGAAATATCCAAGAGAACTCACTTCTCACTTGAATTACTTTTCCACTTTGCTGAACATTGGCAAAATTGCTTTGCCTTCTATTTTTCTTCTTCTTTTTCGAATTTTTTTCTTTTCACTTTCAGACTTTTTTTTTCTTCTTCTACTTTCATGTACAAGCAACCACACCACACTTTGTATCCTTTCTCACTTCTACAACCTTCACTTCCACTGATAAAATAAGAACTGAATATGCACTTGGAAGTAGGAGAGAAAATGGTTGAAATTTTGGGCGAAGTGGCAATAATTTAGCATAATAAGGCATGAATAATGGAAGATGAAGAAAATAAGTGCTTCTTGGAAAAATTTTGGGACAAGTAGAAATTTATGATGGGAAGGGTTGGCTTGAAAGGCTCAAACGTTAGTTATGAGTTGGCCTTCATCATATTCCAAGTATATCCACAATCTTACCACAAATCATTATCTCAAAAGAAAGTTCCAGTTCAACAGATCAATGAATGCTCATCACTTTTTTTACTGCAGTTGCAGCCAACTGATTCTCTCTATCACTCACATGAATCCATAAGTAAGAGTTCTGTAGCTACATGTGTTAAACCACCATCTTACCACAAAGCTTGGATAAGTGCAATAAAGTTCTGTGAATGCCTAAGAGAATTGCTTGTGGCAGGCCTGAGCAATGCAAATTTTAATTTTTACCCTGACACCCCCCAACTTAAACGAGACATTGTCCTCAATGTTCAAGAATCAAATATAATCAGGGGTGTAAGAAAAAGGAGAGGATACACCTGATATATGATAGGGAACTTTGGAGTCACTCAAACTTGTCGATTGAATTAGCTAAAGGGATTTGACCTGCAAACTAAAACAAAACAACAAAAATCCAAACAAGAACGAAAACTAGTAATAAAAGGAATAAATCAAGAAAAAGAAAAAAATAATAATAAAAGTAAACAACAAACAAAACCAAAAGTCTACATACCTGCATGGTGTGGTCAAGACTGATAAAATGGATCCACAAGTGGAATATCTCCCACTTTAGGAACATAACCATCATTTAACTCTTTCAGACGCTGACCATTAACTTTCATAATCCGGTGGTCCTTAGGATCCTCTATTTCTACAGTTCCATGATCAAAAACATTTTTCACAATAAAAGGGCCAGTCCACCTAGATCTAAGTTTTCCTGGGTACTTGTGAAGTCTAGAATCATATAGGAGAACTCGATCATTAGGCTTAAAGGATTTCCTCAAAATATTTTTATCATGAAATGCTTTCATCTTAGCCTTGTAAATCCTAGAATTTTCATATGCATCATTCCTTAACTCTTCTAACTCATTGAGCTGCAATTTCCGAAGCTTACCTGCTTCACCCATATCAAGATTAAAATTCTTTATAACCCAATACGCTTTATGTTCAAGTTCCACAAGATGATGACAAGGTTTACCAAAAACAAGCCTATAAGGAGACATGCCTAAAGGAGTTTTAAAAGCTGTACGGTAGGCCCAAAGTGCATCAATTAATCTTAAAGACCAATATTTACGATCCGGGTTTACTGTTTTTTCTAAGATTTGCTTAATCTCCCTATTAGCAAGCTCAACCTGCCCACTGGTCTGGGGATGATAGGCAGTAGAAACTTTATGTATAACCCCATACTTTTTCATTAAAGCCTCAAAAGAACGGTTGCAAAAACGTGTACCTTAATCACTAATGATAGCCCGTGGTGTACCAAATCTAGATAACACATTTTCTTTAAGAAATTTAATTACCGTCTTATTATCATTAGCTCTACAAGCTGCTGCCTCTACCCATTTCGACACGTAATCTACAACCAAAAATAATATACAAATATCCAAAAGAAGGTGGAAACGGTCCCATAAAATCAATCCCCCAACAATCAAATACTTCAATCACTAAATTCGGGTTTAAGGGCATCATATGACGACGAGAAATAGCTCCTAACCTTTGACACCTTTCACATGAATGACAAAAGATATTTGCATCTCTATTCCGCCGGTTGCTTTTCAGAATAACCTGAAAGGTGGTAAACAAATAAGGGGTGAGTCCTCGAGAGGACCCAGTAAAGGCTGAGGTAAGATACAGTTTGTACAGGTGCTGCTGAACCGAACCTGGAAAACAGAACAGATACAAACACAAATATACATATATATGAATGTATGCAGAGTCAGAGGTGAGCTGGAACCCATCATACGCGGTCCAACCGCCAGAACGACCCAAAATGACAGCCCTCTCTAAGAGGTCAGAATATACAGAACAGAACAGAACAGACAGAACAGAAGCACGGTACCGGCAGGGGTCGCGATCCCCAAACTGTCGTAGGGTCACAGAAGTATATCTGTAAAGTGTCGGCACTCTCCGGTGCGGACACACGAGAATGCGGGTATACGTATAGAATGTCGGCACCCTCAGTGCGGACAGAACCAAGGAGCACCCGTGGCCTCTAAGACCATCCGGGTCTCGTCACAGAATAGAACCACATAATAATAATGCATATGCAAAACAGAACAGAATATATACCGAAATGGCATAAGTATAAATATCGGCGCCTAGCGCGGATATCTGAGAACAACATATAAACCCGTGGCTTCCAAGACTACCGGGCCTTGAAAGCAGAACAAGCTACAAACAAGATCCTACCATGTGGTGGTCCGGGATCACCGAACCACCGTCCTCAACCCGGAACCCGCCTCAACTAAACCCAGTATACATAATGTCCCATTCCATAATGCATAACGAGAGAAGTTGAACCCTTACCTCAGCAACACCGCTCCGTAGCACAACTCCCGGGAAATCCCGGCTCCCGGCCCGAAAAGTGACAACTCGCCTTTTAAGGCCCCGCACAACTCCACCAACGCAGAACACACTGAACAACCACAAACAAGTCATAACACACCAAAACAAACCCCCAGAAACCAAAACCCGCGCAATCCCGCACTTTCCCGCAAAAATCCACAGAAAGCTCGGTTTTACGAACCGAGCTAGAACCTTGTTATTCACACACCCACAAACACATTCCAACCTTTAAACCCACATTCCAGACACTTTTACCCTTAATCCCGCATAAAAGTGAACTTTGCTCCCATTGCCCGAAAACAACGTTTCAAACATCAACACGCACCTAAATCCATCCCCGATACCAAATTACTATCCAAATCACTCAAAACACAACACCAACATGGATAAAGATTCATTTCAAGTTTTGGCTTCAACCCCAATTTTCACCAACCCTTCAATTCAACCCATTCAAGGTTCCATTTGCACTCTTTAATCACCAATTTCACATCCTAAGCTTGATTACTAACCAATTCCACCTTAAACACCAAAAATCCAACATGAACCCTAATTACACTATTCACTCAATTTGGGGCTTTCCTACTCAACATCTTTTCCATCAAATTGAAACCATAGAAAGCCTTAGAATCATGCTAGGAACAACATATCCAAAGCATGATTCAAGAATCTCACTAAACATCAAGTTTAGAATTCCATCAAATTTTCGCCAAATTATGTTTCCATCTTCCATGATGTTTTTCCAAAATCTAAACATAGATTCTTACTCCTCTCCACACCAAGAACAACATACTAAAAGATGGGAGCAAGAGAATCATTAAATCTCATAGCCAAGAACAAACCCTAGTTCCATTTTCTTCCTCTTTTTCCAAAGAAATCATGCTTCCAATCTTGAAAAGAGATGAAAGGAGGAAGCTTACCACTTTTGGAACCCAAATCCTTGAAGTTTCCTTGCCAAAAATGAAAAACACCATGGAGAGTGTTACGGTCACCCCGAGCGGGTTGTGACCCGGATGACCCGGGGCTCCGGTTTTGGCCTGCGGGTCACGGTTTTGGGCTGTCAGACGGCTCCCTAGACTTGTCTGAGCATTATTTCTGGGAATCCTTCGGGATTTGAGGTCGTGTGGGTCCCCCGAACAGTTCCGCCAAAATATTTTTCGGGGCCGGGGGGTTGTCTCGGGACGTACAGCAGAATCGGTAGCGCTCCCGGGACCTCGGATTGGGAAACCGTTTGCATATTTGGAATCGTGGGATCGTCCTGTATCTTTTTACGGAGTATATTTTCTGGGGCGGGATGTTCGGTCCCGGGCGACTCCCGGTGCTCGGGACGAAATCCCGGGGCTCAGGAAGGAAATTTTCCGACGGATTCAGTGTAAGTTATGTTGTATTTTAAGACGGATTTTATGATAATATTTGTGGAATTTTGGCATGATGGGATTCTGGTTCAGGTCGACACACGCGCAAGTCGGGATTTGCGCGGGTTCAGCGGGCCCGGTAGGACACTCTGGATTTCCAAATGGACCTTGGAAACAGGATGTGGGTGTTTTATGATATTCTGAGGGTTGTGTTTAGTTTTGGTTTCAATTGGTGTTAGGAAGTTGCGTTTGGGGGCTAAAATTGCAACTTTTGGAAAGTTAGAGGACTAAGTTGCAATTTAGCCTAAAGTCAGCAATAAGTTGGAAAAGACAAAGATTGAGGAGGCTGAAATGGGAGATGATAAGGGGACACTTGTCTAATTATGGTTTAAAGATGAGAAAGGTAAAAGAAAAGAAAAAGAAAGTATAAAAGGGTAAGAAATGGTATATTTCTTCATTTCTTCTTCTTCTTCCTTCCTCCATCCGTAACTTTCACCATGGAAGTACTATTCATTGAGCTCCATGGTGTTCTTCATTTTTGGCAAGGATTCAACAAGGTTTTGGGTGCAAATTAATGGTAGGCTTCTTCTCTTCTTCTCTTTACAAGTTTGAAGCATGGATTGGTTGAGAAAGTGAGGTTTAGAGAAGATTTGGGTTTGTTCTTTGCTATGGGTTTTGATGATCCTCTTGCTCCCATCTTTTAGTATGTTGATCTTGGGATGGTGGGGAGTAAGAATCTATGGTTGGATTTTGGAAAAACATCATGGATGAAGGAAACATATTTTGGCGAAAATTAGGGTTGTTTCTAAAGTTGGCCATTTGTTGCATTTTTGAATCATGCTTTGGATATGTGGTTCCTAGCATGATTCTAAAGCTTTCTATGGTTTCAATTTGGTGGATAATTGGTTGAGTGGAAAAGCGCCAATTTGAGTGAATAGTGGATTAGGGTTCATGGTTAATTTTGGTTGATTTAGGTGCAATTGGTTAGCATTTTTGGTTAAGAAGTGTAATTGGTGGTTAGAATGTTTGTTTGGTGGCTTGAATGGATTGAATTGGAAATTGGATAAAATGTTGGTAGAGGGCCGAATTGTTCCATGGAATCTTTCTCTAGGTTGGTGTTGTAATTTGGTTGAATTGGATGGTAAATTGGTATCGGGGTTGGATTTAGGTGTTGTATGGCGTTTGAAACGTTGTTTTCGGGTAATGTATGGAAAAGTTACCTTTATGCGGGATTAAGGGTAAAAGTGTCGGAAATGAAGGGTTTAAAGGTTGGAATGGGTTTGTAGGTGTTGGAATAACAAGGTTACGCTCGGTTCGTAAACCGAGCTTTACGTGGATTTTTGCGGGAAAGTGCGGGATTGTGCGGGATTTTTGTGGGTGTTGTTTTGTATAGTTGCCATGTATGAGTTTTGTAGGTTGCGGGTCGATGTGATCACGGGGGGGGTAAGTGATCACGCGTTCGGATCTAGCTTGAAGGAGGCAGTTTCCAGCAAGAATGGAAACGAAGTCCAGAGGAAGAACAAGGAAACTAAGTCAGCCAAGGGAACCTCCGCACTACGAGGTGAGGCAATGCCCTTGAAAACGCCTGGGGAAGGAGATGGAACCGAGAACCTCCTCACTACGAGGTGAGGCAATGCAAGGTATTATATTGGATCCTCTTGCATGGATCACTAAAGATTGGCGAAGCAAGATTTGAGAAGGAGATGGAACCGAGAACCTCCTCACTACGAGGTGAGGCAATGCAAGGTATTATATTGGATCCTCTTGCAATGGATCACTATGATTGGCGAAGCAAGATTTGAGAACCCATAAAGGGCTTGAGGAATTTTCCTTCTCAAGCTTTTCTTTAAAATTGGTTCTATCTATTCTAGGAGTCTGTTGTTCCTTTTATAGAGAAGGGAAAGGAGCAGACTCTTACATATACGCATGCATGCCATAAAGCGTACGGTGCTTTTGCATGCATGTTATCTAAAAAGGTGAAAACGTCAAAGCTAAGTAATATAATACTCCCAAGTGTCAGCGTGAAAGGAGGGAGTGTTCCTGATGGGGCGGGAGTGGTCGGCTGAATTATTGGAAGTGCCTTCGCCAAAGTGCCTTCGGAAGTGCCTTCGCCAAAGTGCCTCCGCCAAAGTGCCTCCGCCAAAATGCCTTCGCCAAAGTGGAACTTCACTTGTTTTCTGAATAACTTGAGCTCGGAACTCGATTGAGGTGATTCAAAAGCCATTTTCTCCTCTTGAAAAGGGCTTCAATATGAAATCCATTGCTCTAGCTCTTGATGAGTACAGATCCGCTTCACTTCTCCAAAAGAAAGCCCGGAGTGATTTGAGGCCCCTCAGGATCATATCAGGTCGTAGTTCGACCATTCCGTTATTTGGGCGGGTCATGGGACCATTGCACGTAGCGGGTTTTGGTAGTACCGTTACCGCGCTCTCCGCCGTAGCTTCCGCTTCCGAACGTCGCGGCTGGCTCCGCCTCCGCAACCGGGCGGGGTGGTCGTGACAAGTTGGTATCAGAGCAGGTCAGGTCGGAGTAACCCGAGAGGTAAGGTATGATCAGTTTCAGTGTGGATTGTGGAAGGCAAGTGATATGATCATGAGGGCCTCAAATCACTCCGGGCTTTCTTTTGGAGAAGTGAAGCGGATCTGTACTCATCAAGAGCTGGAGCAATGGATTTCATATTGAAGCCCTTTTCAAGAGGAGAAAATGGCTTTTGAATCACCTCAATCGGAGTTCCAGAGCTCAAGTTATTCAGAAAATAATGAAGTTTCACTTTGGAGAAGGCATTTTGGCGGAGGCATTTTGGCGGAGGCACTTTGGCGGAGGCACTTTGGCGGAGGCACTTTGGCGAAGGCACTTCCAATAATTCAGCCGACCACTCCCAACCACTCCCGTCCCATCTGGAACACTCCCTCCTTTCAAGCCGACACTTTGGAGTATTATATTACTTAGCTTTGACCTTTTCACCTTTTTAGATAACATGCATGCAAAAGCACCGTACGCTTTATGGCATGCATGCGTATATGTAAGAGTCTGTTCCTTTCCCTTCTCTATAAAAGGGACAACAGACTCCTAGAATAGACAGAACCAATTTTAAAGAAAAGCTTGAGAAGGAAAATTCCTCAAGCCCTTTATGGGTTCTCAAATCTTGCTTCGCCAATCATAGTGATCCATTGCAAGAGGATCCAATATAATACCTTGCATTGCCTCACCTCGTAGTGAGGAGGTTCTCGGTTCCATCTCCTTCTCAAATCTTGCTTCGCCAATCATAGTGATCCATTGCAAGAGGATCCAATATAATACCTTGCATTGCCTCACCTCGTAGTGAGGAGGTTCTCGGTTCCATCTCCTTCCCGGCGTTTTCAAGGGCATTGCCTCACCTCGGAGTGCGGAGGTTCCCTTGGCCGACTTTGTTTCCTTGTTCTTCCTCTGTTCTTCGTTTCCATTCTTGCTGGAACTGCCTCCTTCAAGCTAGATCCGAACGCGTGATCACTTACCCCCGTGATCATATCAATTGGTATCAGAGCCATGCTGCTTGAGGGAGTTCGTTTGTGTTTTCTTCTCTCCACGGAACCATCGAGAAGTTGAAGAACAGAAAGTCCATTTCTTCTCCTCCTCGGTAAGTTCCAACTTCGTTGCCCCCGTATTTTTCTTTTCCCGGATTGTTGAGAAGCAGAAGAGAAGGCATCAACCCGTTCTGCTCAAACTCAGCAAGTCCGCCTCTGTGCCTTGGTTGTCCCTGTGATTTCTTTTCCCGGAGCTGTAGAGAAGCAGAGGAGACGGTGTCCGTTTGAGAAATTATACCTTGTATTGCCCAACCTCGTAGTTGGGAGGTGCACGGTGTTCAAAGACGGAGTCCGGCATTTCTGTGAGCGAATACCCAGTATTGCTCAACCTCGTAGTTGAGAGGTGCTAGGTGCTTAACCTGTACAACTCCTTCCTTGTCGCCTGTAACTATGAATGTTATGTATGTAATTTAATTTTGTTGTACCGGGAGGAACTCTCACCTTGGATTCGAGGACGAATCCTTTTGAAGAGGGAGAGAATGATATGATCATGAGGGGCCTCAAATCACTCTGGGCTTTCTTTTGGAGAAGTGAAGCGGATCTGTACTCATCAAGAGCTGAAGCAATGGATTTCATATTGACGCCCTTTTCAAGAGGAGAAAATGGCTTTTGAATCACCTCAATCGGAGTTCCAGAGCTCAAGTTATTCAGAAAACAGTGAAGTTCCACTTTGGCGAAGGCATTTTGGCGGAGGCATTTTGGCGGAGGCACTTTGGCGGAGGCACTTTGGCGGAGGCACTTTGGCGAAGGCACTTCCAATAATTCAGCCGACCACTCCCAACCACTCCCGTCCCATCAGGAACACTCCCTCCTTTCACGCTGACACTTGGGAGTATTATATTACTTAGCTTTGACCTTTTTCACCTTTTTAGATAACATGCATGCAAAAGCACTGTACGCTTTATGGCATGCATGCGTATATGTAAGAGTCTGTTCCCTTTCCCTTCTCTATAAAAGGGACAACAGACTCCTAGAATAGACAGAACCAATTTTAAAGAAAAGCTTGAGAAGGAAAATTCCTCAAGCCCTTTATGGGTTCTCAAATCTTGCTTCGCCAATCATAGTGATCCATTGCAAGAGGATCCAATATAATACCTTGCATTGCCTCACCTCGTAGTGAGGAGGTTCTCGGTTCCATCTCCTTCTCAAATCTTGCTTCGCCAATCATAGTGATCCATTGCAAGAGGATCCAATATAATACCTTGCATTGCCTCACCTCGTAGTGAGGAGGTTCTCGGTTCCATCTCCTTCCCAGGCGTTTTCAAGGGCATTGCCTCACCTCGTAGTGCGGAGGTTCCCTTGGCCGACTTTGTTTCCTTGTTCTTCCTCTGTTCTTCGTTTCCATTCTTGCTGGAAACCGCCTCCTTCAAGCTAGATCCGAACGCGTGATCACTTACCCCCGTGATCATATCGGCAAGTATACAAGTCCAGGAGTGGAGTTTGGAGCTGTTATGCTAGTTCATGGATAAGTGTCTGCGGGAGATGACTTCGAAGTGCGGCTGCTGTTTTGTATCCTATTCCAGGGCGGTTCGGTACGGAGTCTGGCCACCTCTTTATTGGAACCACTTCGGAATGGGTGTGGAGCAGCGGGTGGTACCTTGAAGCATTTTGGAAGGTTTGGAGTACTTTGGCAAGATTTTGAGGGATTTTGGACTTCGGAGCATGTAGAGAAGCGCAAAGCTCGAGTGCGGGCTTCTGACATAATCCGGGTACTCTTATTTGTTGATTGGTTGTGATGTGATTTTGTCTTATGAACATGATCTGCTTCTGTGTTTAAGGTTTCGGATTTTAGTTTTGTGATTCTGAGATGAATTTCTGCATCATGCATTGCATTACACTACAGAGCCTTAGAATACTGCTGCTAGCTTTTGGATAGAGAGAGAGAGTTATTTGGGTTGGACTTTTGGTTATGGGTTAAGTTGGCATTTGATTGGTTTTGGTTTAAGGAAAGGGTTACTACACGCAAACCGCGTGATTTGGTACTGGAGAGTCTGTTTCGGTTTCGGCACAGAAGTGTGTCGAATCTCTGCATTTGGCTAGCAGTGAGCTTGATGTGATCACGGGGGGGGGGGTAAGTGATCACGCGCTCGGATCTAGCTTGAAGGAGGCGGTTTCCATAAGGAATGGAAACGAAACAGGGGAAGAACACGAAGGAAACACAAGTCGGCCAAGGGAACCTCCTCACTACGAGGTGAGGCAATGCCCTTGAAAATGCCTGGGAAAGGAGATGGGATCTAGCACCTTTTGAATACAAGTTCAAACAATACTAGATATTATGTTGGATCCTCTTGCGTGGATCACTTAAGGAGATGGAATGCAAGAAATGAGAACAAGAAAGCCAAAACCTCACTTGGAGAATTTCTGATTTCCTATAAATATGTTCTAGGTATTACAATGGTTACAAGTTGCCTTATATAGAAGAAAATGGTAAAGGAAAATAATGAATGACTGGACAAGGGAACCAGCTTCCTGGATCTATGGTAGGCGAAATGAGAGGTGGCAGGCGAGGTGACAGTGTAGGCTACCTGCTTTAGCGGCTCCCAATTCCCCAGGAATTGTAGTTGGCGGGAAATGGGAGAAAGAGGGCCTCCGCTCAAGTTGAAGGGTTCGCCTGACTTGCGTATGGAGGCCTCTTCTGCTTGGCGAACACCTGGGCTTCGCTTGCCTCTGGAAATGAGGCACAGGGCCTTCGCCAACGACCATGGGGTCGCAAAGAGCCATGGATTCGCCAATGGTCTTAAGTTCGCCCAAAAGGACCATGGGTTCGCCAGGGTCAATGGACTCGCCAAGGGCCACGGGTTCGCCGTTGGGGCATGGCCTCGCCAAAGGCCAAGGGTTCGCCAAGAGCCTTGCGAACATGGCCTTACTGGAGCTTTGCCGGGGCCTAGTTTGTTGCCTTTCCTCCTGCGCCTTCGCCAAGGGCCCACTAAGTCTCCTGAAGGAATGGTTGTCCCTTATTGGCGAAATGGGGCTGATGTCCACATCATACCCTCCCTCTTCGAAAGAATCCGTCCTCGGATTCATAAGGAAGTCATCCCTACAAATCTTAAGACACCACAACAAACTTGAAAGGCGTCAAGGGTTAGTGGATGAAATTTAAACATCAAAGCCCCAAAAATGGTTTGAAGGAGTGAAATGGACAATCCGCCCTTTCTCTTCACTTCAACCTTACACACAGTTCTTAGTATCCCGGGGTCAAAAGTGAGCCTAGGCCTTTCATTCTTATTATCTAAAAATAAGGGGTCATGATCATGCATTGAAGAGAATTCATAGCTAAGGGTGGGTGACATGGGATGCGCATCATGTACATGCATCTCATCATGATAATAGTTATGCTCATCAGACCAATCATGAGGAAGGAAATAGTGTATGCCTCCTTTACCCTTACTAATTTCTTCTTCATTTTTATACTCAAAAGAAGATGTATCATCAGACTTGTCACACAAGTCGTTAGGCTCACTATCCTCATCCAAGGGTAATACATCATTCATCATCGAAGCATGCATAAGATCATTCAAGGCATTATCCTCATCAATTTTATGCTCATGTTCATGCGAAGGGGATAAAGCACCACAAGCATACTTACCATCATCATTAAAAGAAAAGGATAGGTTACCTCTCCCCAAGTTAGGGGAGGGAGGATCCTCCTCCAAAACCGAAAATCTTTCTCCTTCTTCAAGGTATTGCACATCCGTGTCCTTCCCTTCTTCAAACTCATGCACAAACAAAGAAGAACAACAAGATTTAGAAGGTGAAATTGTTAGTTCTTCCTGGAGATTAGTTGAAGGCCCGGGTGCAACATTCTTTTCACTTATTTGGCTAAGGAGAGCTCTTTCCCTTCTCCTCTCTTTCCTTTTCTTTCTCTCTCTCTCATATTCTTCAAACTCCTTCTTCAGATCTTCAATTATTTGGGAAAGATCTTCACTCGGATTTTGGTGGGGCTTTGGTTTGGGTAAGGAGTTTGGGTTGTGCAAGTGTTGGAGGGTGGAGTATATGGTTCTACCGAGGAGTTTGTGGAGGTGTGGGGCTCGGTCTCCTCCAAGGACTATGGCTCCGAATGTGGGTGGAGGATGTAGGCCGAGAGGGGACCTTCTTGTTTGGGAGTGGTACGGAGAGGGTGGCTCTTCTTGAGGTGAACCATATCTTTCTAATAGTAACCTCTTCAGTCCACTCCAAGCCCGAATGGGGGCTTCATTGTAGTGCTCTCTTTGAGTGACATCTTGTCGCCACCATCTTTGGCTTCTCCCTTTAGACATCTTATGGCAAGGTCTAACTTCTCCTCTTTATGAAATTGGTAATACCAAAAGTGGTATTTCAATTCCTCAATCCATTGCCATAAGTCATCTTCAAGTTTGCGCCTCCCTTTCAAGGGATGAAACCCAATGAAATGCAGGTTTTCTTCCTCCATTTGGCACACCTACACACTTAGACAATAAAATCAGTACCACTCAATTCTCCTCACGCATCTTAAGCGAGCACTCCATTTGTGATTAGGGACACACGGTTTCACTCTTGGCTCTCCACACAAGGCTTTCACAAGTTCTCTTAACTTGATCACACTCAACTTTTAGATCAAATGCGAACGCACAAGTAGGATCAATCAATAACCTCTAGTGAAATCCGAAACTTGCAAAACACAAAGATAACTAGTTACTTGAAACTAGCTTTTGAGAGTTTTAAGGTGGGATGGGGGTTGAAAAAAAGTAAGGTATGTACTTTTTAGAAAGGCTTTTGTAATCACAACACTTTTGGTGCAAGTTCATAAAATATTTTGGATCAAAAGTACTATTCATATGAGTTTGGTATGAACTTCATATGAACATCTCAAGAACACCAAGAACACTCAAGAACACATGAACTTGTTCATCATTTTCAACAACCTTTCTTCTGCACTTTTTCACACAATACAACACTTTTCCATTTCCAAATCCGAAATCACTTTTCTTTCTCACCCAACTTCAATAATCAATATTCAAATATGCACTTTGCTCTAGTCACATGAACCACGCACAAATACAAATATTTTCGGTTTCCTTGAACAACAACAAAACGTTTTTCTTCAAGTGTAAGAAAGAAGACAATGGTTTTACTTGAAGAAAACAAACAACTGATACGGTACCTCCAGCAAGCGCTTTGGCTCTGATACCAACTGATGTGATCACAGGGGCAACCAAGGCACAGAGGCGGACTTGCTAAGTTTGAGCAGAACGGGTTGATGCCTTCTCTTCTGCTTCTTAACAATCCGGGAAAAGAAAATACAGAGGCAACGAAGTTGGAACTTACCGAGGAGGAGAAGAAATGGGTTTTCTGTTCTTCAACTTCTCGATGGTTCCGTGGAGAGAAGAAAACAGAAACGAACTTCCTCAAGCAGCATGGCTCTGATACCAACTGATGGGATCATGGGGGGGTAAGTGATCACGCGCTCGGATCTAGCTTGAAGGAGGCGGTTTCCAGAAGGAATGGAAACGAAATAGGGGAAGAACACGAAGGAAACACAAGTCGGCCAAGGGAACCTCCTCACTACGAGGTGAGGCAATGCCCTTGAAAATGCCTGGGAAAGGAGATGGGATCTAGCACCTTTTGAATACAAGTTCAAACAATACGAGATATTATGTTGGATCCTCTTGCGTGGATCACTTAAGGAGATGGAATGCAAGAAATGAGAACAAGAAAGCCAAAACCTCACTTGGAGAATTTCTGATTTCCTATAAATATGTTCTAAGTATTACAATGGTTACAAGTTGCCTTATATAGAAGAAAATGGTAAAGGAAAATAATGAATGACTGGACAAGGGAACTAGCTTCCTGGATCTATGGTAGGCGAAATGAGAGGTGGCGGGCGAGGTGACAGTGTAGGCTACCTGCTTTAGCGGCTCCCAATTCCCAGAATTGTAGTTGGCGGGAAATGGGAGAAAGAGGGCCTACGCTCAAGTTGAAGGGTCCGCCGGACTTGCGTATGGAGGCCTCTTCTGCTTGGCGAACACCTGGGCTTCGCTTGCCTCTGGAAATGAGGCACAGGGCCTTCGCCAACGACCATGGGGTCGCAAAGAGCCATGGATTCGCCAATGGTCTTAAGTTCGCCCAAAAGGACCATGGGTTCGCCAGGGTCAATGGACTCGCCAAGGGCCACGGGTTCGCCGTTGGGGCATGGCCTCGCCAAAGGCCAAGGGTTCGCCAAGAGCCTTGCGAACATGGCCTTACTGGAGCTTTGCCGGGGCCTAGTTTGTTGCCTTTCCTCCTGCGCCTTCGCCAAGGGCCCACTAAGTCTCCTGAAGGAATGGTTGTCCCTTATTGACGAAATGGGGCTGATGTCCACATCATACCCTCCCTCTTCGAAAGAATCCGTCCTCGGATTCATAAGGAAGTCATCCCTACAAATCTTAAGACACCACAACAAACTTGAAAGGCGTCAAGGGTTAGTGGATGAAATTTAAACATCAAAGCCCCAAAAATGGTTTGAAGGAGTGAAATGGACAATCCGCCCTTTCTCTTCACTTCAACCTTACACACAGTTTTTAGTATCCTGGGGTCAAATATGAACCTAGGCCTTTCATTCTTTTTATCTAAAAATAAGGGGTCATGATCATGCATTGAAGAGAATTCATAGCTAGGGGTGGGTGACATGGGATGCGCATCATGTACATGCATCTCATCATGATAATAGTTATGCTCATCAGACCAATCATGAGGAAGGAAATAGTGTATGCCTCCTTTACCCTTACTAATTTCTTCTTCATTTTTATACTCAAAAGAAGATGTATCATCAGACTTGTCACACAAGTCGTTAGGCTCACTATCCTCATCCAAGGGTAATACATCATTCATCATCGAAGCATGCATAAGATCATTCAAGGCATTATCCTCATCAATTTTATGCTCATGTTCATGCGATGGGGAGAAAGTGTTACGGTCACCCCGAGCGGGTTGCGACCGGGTGACCCGGGGCTCCGGTTTTGGCCTGCGGGTCACGTTTTTCGGCGTTCAGACGGCTCCCGAGCCCTATCCGAGTATCATTTTGGCGAACCCTTCCGTATTTGAGGTCGTGTGGGTCCCCCGGACGTTTCCGCCGAAAATATTTTTCTGGCGCCGGGGGGTTGTCGGGGTCGCCTCGGGACGTACAGCGGGCTCGGTAGCACTCTTGAGATCTCAGATTGGGAAGCCGTTTGCAGTTTTGGAGTCGTGGAGGCGTCCCGGTGATGGTTGTGGAGTTTAATATTTAGGGCGGGACGTTCGGTTCCGGGCGACTCCCGGGGCTCGGGACGGGAATCCCGGGGCTCGGGATGGAATTTTTCTGACGGCTTTTGGGTGAGTTGTGTTTTAATTTAAGATGGAATTTATGGGTATTTTTATAGAATTTTGGAGTGACGGAATTTCGGTTCAGGTTGTCACGCTCGCACGTCGGGTTTTGGTTCGGGTTCAGCGAGCTCGGTAGGACACTCTGGAATTGTAAATGAATTTCTGAAAAATGTTCTGTGCATGTTATAATATTCTGAAGATTGTGTCCGAGTTTCATTAATTTTGGAATTCGGTAATTATTTTCGGGCAAAAAGAATTGGAACTTTCGGAAAAATTGGGAGTTAAATTGTAATTGGCCACAAAATTAAAGTATTTCAGCATGGGTGCAGCAGCTACTTTCGGCAGCAAGTGTGTGAGTGTGTGATTTATAAGGGACACATGGCTAGCTCTTATTAAAGATGGAATGGTATGGGTTTAAAATGGGAAAAATACATAAGGCTTATTATTTTCATAAAGGTGGACTTATTTCATTTCTTCTTCTTCATCTTCTCCAAGTTGCTTGCCGCCTCCATGGATGCCAAGCTCCAAGCTTGACTTTCTTCATCTTGTCTCAAATCAAAGAGGAATTGGGTTCTCCATGTGGTAAGTACCTCCCTAACTCCTCTTTTCTCATTAATTTGGAAGATTAGTGGTGAAAAGAGGAGTTTTTGCATTTGATGGGTTTGTTCTTAGCTATAAGCTAGGATGATTCTCTTCCTCCCATGTTTTAGTATGTTGTTCTTGGGTGGTAGGAGAGTGTTAATCAAGTGTTGGATTTTGGAAAACACAACTTGGGTGGAAATTTAGTTTTGGCCGAATTTATGGAGAAAATTCCAAAATAATGTGTGTTTGTTATCTTGTTTCATGCTTCAATTATGTTAATCCTAGCATGATTCTAAGCTTTTGTGTTGATTCAATTTGATGGTATATAAGTTGAGGTGAAAACCCCATTTTGGCGAAATAATCAAGGTTGGGGTTTTGTTGTTTGGGTGCAATTGGATAGCATTCATGGTTTAGAAATGTAATTGGTGATTAGTGGGATTAATTGGTAGCTTGAATGGATTGAATTGGAAGTTGGATGAAAATTTGGTTAAGAACCGAATCTTTGAATGATTCTTTTTCAATGTTGGAGGTTCATTTTGGTTGAATTGGATGTTAATATGGTGTTGGGGTTGAATTTAGGAGTGGATGGAAGTTTGAAATGTTGGATTCGGTTAAGGAATGAAAAAGTTATAATTAATCGGGATTATCGGGAAATGGCGGGTAATGAAGGGTTTAAGGGTGGATTTGATCAGTTATGCTTATTGTATGATGTTTGTCAATGTGAAATCTTGCATTGTCTAGGTTGGTTCTGAATTCGACGCTTCGTGAAAATGGAATTTTACGGAAATTCAGCCGGATTTTCGGTTTTGGGGTCGGGGTAGTAATTTTGTAGTGTGGTTGATAAGGATGCTAAATCAACTTTGTTTGGCAGATTCTGATTTTAGGTGGTTAGGAAAAGAGGAGTGCCAATTTTCGGGGCACGGTGTAGGTGTTATCCAGAATCGGTCCAATACTCTGGATTTTGAGGTAAGGGTTTGGTTCTGCTATTTTTGGTAAGATAGGTGTATGTTTAGTTTCATTTTCTGTTCTGCAGGTATTTCAGTATTATATGCCTAGAGCATATTCTGTAGTCTGTAGGTGTATGTATTGTAGCATTTCTGTTTTGCAGGTATTTCGGAAATTTCTGCCTTAAGGTAAGTTCTGTGATCTGTAGGTGTATGCCTTGTAGCATACCCGTCTGCATAACCCTACGTTTGTAGGTGTATGCCTTGTGGCATACTTTGTCTATTAACCCTACGACAGTTGTGGGTTCGCTACCCCAGCTGGTGCACCATGCTTCTGTAATAGCTTCGGCTTCTGACTCCCCTTAGTGGGAGGCTGTCGTTCCGATCTGTTATATGGTTTATGGCGATTTGGAATCGCAAATACTTCGGGATTCCGATTTTTTTATGGTACATGTATGGTATTCGTATTCATTGCGTATATTGCTATCTTTCTGTTTTGCAGGGTTGCATATACTTATCTTACCCCAAATCCCTTACGGGGTCCTTTTAGGACTCACCCTTTTGGGTTCTGTTTTTGGATTTCAGTAAGGTCTGGTAAGCAGCCAGCGGGGCAGGTTTCCGCGAGGCTTCTGCCTTGGTTATGTTGAGCAGCAGCAGTACCTTGCGAGCTGGGATTTTGTCTACTTGGTCTGAATCCCGCGCAAGGTATTTTGTTACATAGATTCTAAGGTTGGCTCTGTAGTTGCATATGCACACTTTCTCGTATTGCTATGATGGTTGTATGTCTCGTATATACATTTGTATATTCTGTTCTATATCTGTTCTCAGCGCTTGGCGCTTGCTAGACATTTTAGGTTCTGTGAATTCTGTATGCATACGTGTTTTGGTGCGTAAGCACTCGTCCACGGAGGGCGGGGCTTACTCTGTTATTAGTGCATGAATTGTATGGTTGCATTTTATTTTTGGTTATACGCATGAAATTTCCGTTAGTCTGCTTCCACAATCCTTCCGTTTTCGGGTCCGCTACGCGCGGCGGGTCTCGATGGACCTGCCATCTCTTGTTTTCCGGCTTCCGCTTCCGGCGTCCCGGCGCCCCCGCCTCCGCAACCGGGCTCGGGCGGCGTGCGGTGACAAGTTGGTATCAGAGCAGGTAAGTGACCATATTGGTCGTCAGTGGTGACTTGTAGTGACGACTATCGTTGTACATTTTATTTTAGAATGGTTTGGTACGGAGATTGGCCACCTCCTTACTTGAACCACTTCAAAATAAAATTGTGGAACAAAGTTGATCCTTCAAGTTATCCTGATAGTTGCAGATTTCGCACTCGGGATTTCGGAATTCTGGTAAGATTATTACGAGTAAGGGGATTGTGGAAAAGTTTCAGGTACGTAAAATTGTGTGTTAGGAAAAGATTTGGTGAAATAAGCATGAACTGCTTCTGTGATTCTGTGAAATGCATGAGTTTATCATTCTGAGAAGTAACTTCGTGTTAAGTATCGCATTGCACTACAGAGCCTTAGAAAACCGCCGCTAGTTTCGTAGAGATTAGGAGTGACCGAGTTGTCTGGATTCTGTTTGGTCCGGAATGTCTCAGTTGGATTCACACGCGTGGCGGTGTGTTTTGTGACCGGAGGGAGGGGATTGTAATCCCATGCCTCCGAGAGATAGGGTTTGAACTGTTGGTTATGGGTTGAGTTGGCATATGGTTTGGAAATTTGGTTTGGGATAAGTTGTTTTTCTGGTTGGACTTGGTTTGAGGAATTGTGTACTACACGCGAATAGCGTGATTTGGTACCGGAGGGGCGGGATCGGGATCCCACACCTCCGTGGAATAGGATACGGGTTCAGCGTAACCTGTGGTCTGAACAACCACACTTACCGCCCCGAGGCTTAGCTGTCGTAGGGACCCCTCTCTGATTTGGTATTACCGCCAGCCTAGCTGGTTCAGGGGCGGCAGTAGGCAGGGGAAAATCTGTTTATGCCACGGTAAGGGCATTTTGATCAGGTGGTGATAGCAAGACTTAAGCCACTGCTCGCCATAGTTTTGGGATCGGTAAGTGAGTGACTCCGAGGAGGATGGTCACTACGACACCTAGACTTCTCGTCGGTCCCATCAACGACGGGGGGGATCTGAGGCACCACCGCGAGGTCGACTTTTGGAGAGGTTTTAGAGTTTGAACCCCCGAGGTTCAATGACCGAGAAGAGTCCGGGGTAGTAGAGATTTGGTTTGCAAGAGTTGACAAACTCCCGGAGGGAGGCTATTCGAGCCGGTTGGCACGGGGCCAACGGCTACTCCGGCCGATTGCTTTCGATTCTCGAACCGGAGTTCGATTGACTGATATCGATTTCTAGTGTCCTGGCAAAGTACCGGACATTTCCGCGAAAAATATTTTTCGGGCCGGGGTTGCCGTCGGACGATTTTATGGGATTATGGGCGGAGAAACGGCTCCGGGAGTGACCCGGGACTCGATTTGCGCTTTGAGGAAGATCTGAGTCGGGATATAATTTACATTTTTCTCGTGAAGAAAAATGTTCGGGTCGGAAATTACGGTTTTGGGCGCTTTAGTAGTGGTAGAGAGGAGCACCACCGCACGATCTTATCCGATTTGTAGTAGGTATCATTCCGGTTGAATTTGTTACCGGCAGGAGGGCCGATGTTTATGTTGCAGTGTCCGACACTCACCGGGTACGGGATTGCCCTCTCGAGTGTAAGGCGGTAGTTTATTTCGAATGAGGTGTCGATTCATGCATTATTTAATACGGAGCATCTGTTTCCATTGTAACACGTAAAGGTGTTACATCTCTGCATCTGTCTGTTAGTACTTTGCCTCAAACGCATTTAGTAAAAACTGCAGAAGTCGGTTCGTTTTCCAATGGGATGGTTCGGGGTTGTACTATATCTGTGGGCGGGCATCAGATAGTATCGGACTTGTTGGTTCTGGATACGCCGAACTATGATGTTATTCTTGGGATGGATTGGCTATCCAAGAATTCTGTGCACATTGATTGTGCAGCCCGTACCATTATGGTTTCTGGAGAGGTACTACCTCTCACGACTCCGACTGGTTTGACTATCGCACAAAGACAAGAAGGAGCTACGATTCGGGATCACCGTCGATAGTTGGTGTAGGGGAATGCTATGATCTGAATGAAGCCGGCATTAGGTTGAAGTTGGATGGTTTACCGTTGGTTCGAGATTTTCCGCAGTATTTCCGGAGGAGTTGCCCGGATTACCATAAGAGCGGGAATTGTGTTTGACACCCACCGCAATGGCATCGCTCCGATATCTATTCCTCCTTATCGGATGCCTATTTCTGAGATGCAGGAGTAGAAGAAGCAACTGGAGGAATTACGGCAAAAGAGTTTCGTCCGACCGAGCACTTCAGCGTGGGGTGCTCTGGTTCTGTTTGTTAAGAAGAATGATGGGACACTCTGACTTGGTATTGATTATAGACGGTTGAATGCTCTTGTTGGGAAGAATAAGTATCTGTTACCGAGGATTAACGATCTTTTTGATCAACTTCGTGGTTCGAGAGTTTTCTCAAAGATTAATCTCCGATCCGGGTACTTTCAGCTTAGGGTGAAGGAAGAGGACATACCTAAGACCGCTTTCCGCACCTGATTTGGACACTTTGAGTTTACGGTCATGCCATTCGGGCTGACCAATGCTACAGCATTCATGGATCTGATGCATCGGGTGTTCCGACCGTACTCGAACCCATTTCTCGGTGATTTTATTAATGATATTCGATATATCCTCGGGATGAGGATTCGCATCGGGATCATCGAGGGTAGTTACAGACACTTTGGGAACATCAGCTTTATGCTAAATTCCCAAAGTGTGAGTTCTGGATTCGGGAAGTCACTTTTCTGGGACACATTATATCTGAGCATGGTTGGTCTGTGGATCCAGAGAAGGTGAGGGCAGTTCGGGATTGGAAACAACCTACCACTGTACGGAAGATTAGGAGCTTCCTGGGGTTAGTAGGATATTATCTGAGGTTTGTACTAGGATTTTCTATTCTGGCATCTCCACTTATGCAGTTGACTAAGAAGGGTCAACTATATATCTGGTCTGATAAGTGTGAGCAGAATTTTCAGGAGTTGAAACGGCAGTTGACTAACGCTCCAATTCTGACTCTTTCGCATCCGAGCTTACCGTATGTGATTTATACGGATGCTTCCACATCTGGTTTCGGGTGGGTTGGCGCAAGAGCGTTTTGTGGTAGCTTATGGGTCGAGGCGATTGCGACCGCATGAGCTGAACTGACCGACACATGATCTCGGAGTTGGCTATAATAGTTTATGCGCTGAAACATTGGAATCAATATCTGTTTGGTAATAAATTACAGATTCTTACCACCATAAAAGTCTGAAATATCTGTTTACACGTATGAGCTTAGCATGAGGCAACGCAGATATCTCGAATACATTAAGGACTATGGTTGTTGTATCGAGTACATCTTCGGCATGGGCAACACGGTTGCCGATGCTCGAGCGAAGTATACCGCTTAATTAAGAAAGGAAATGTTGGTGACCGATCCGACGAGAGTGATCCGACGTGCCTTTGGCACAGTGGCAGCCTACGGGAGCGTGCTCGTTATTACACTTATTATAAATTCTGAGTGGCTTGATAGGATGCGCGAAGCGCAAGGGAGAGATCTGGTATTGAAGAAGTTATCTGGGGAAGATAATAGTTTATTTGTTACCGACGTTTCAGTATAGGCAGGGATTGCTATACTTCCGAGATTGCCTTTATGTACCGGAGGATCAGGAGTTCTGGAATGAGATTTTAGAGGGGGCACACTCGAGCAAAGTGAGCATCAGAACCGGCAGGGACACTGCAGACTTTGCCCATTCCACTGGGAAGTGGGGTAATGTTATGATGGACTTTCTCGACCGCACCGCCCGACACGGTTTCATCATGATGCTATCTGGGTTTTGTGGATCGGCCGACAAAGTGCGTACACTTTCGCTTATTCGGTCATAGACCCTCCGGAAAAGCTTGCCCGCTTTACATCGTGGAGATTGTACGCTTACATGGAGCACCGAGACTCCATTGAATCGACCGTGATCCGCTTTTCTGACGGTTCGATTGCTTTTCATGAAGCATTGGACACGCGACTCCATCCGAATACGCCTTATCACCCACAGACGGACAGGCGGTGGAGCGGGTGATTCTGATATTGGAGGATATGCTGCGAATCTGTACTTTGGAATTTGGAGGAGTTTGGGACTAGCAGTTACTTTGATAGAATTCTCGTACAACAACAGCTTTCAGACTACGGTTGGCATGATACCATTTGAGGCGTTGTACGGGAGGAGGTGTATGACACCATACTGTTGGACAGATGTGTCTGATGGGGTTGAGCTGGGACCCGAGCTTTTTGAGGAGTCTACGGCAAAGATCAGATTGTTACGGGCGCGGATTAAAACCGCGAACGACTGCATCACTGCTTATATGAACCGCCGCCGTAGGGCTCTGGAATCTGAGTTTGGTGGCAGGATTCGACTGGAGGTAGCACCGATCAGAGAGACAGTAAGATTTGGTAGGCGGGGCAAGTTACCCCGAATTTATCGGTTCTCGTGGGTTTCTAGAGTAAGTTGTTAGGTTGATCTTTTCCCCCAACTATTTCTCGTTTTACGTGATGTCTTCCGTGATAGCCTGTTGTGGATCGGTTAGATTTAGGTTCGGCATCGTCTGGGGTTGTCTGCAGAAATACCGGCAAATCGACTCGGGTGCAATAAGATGCACCCGGAGGGTGGGACGCCGTGAGGCTCTGTATGGTAGTCTAAACTACCACTCCCGCCGCACCAGCACGGTGGTCCGATTGTTCTGGGTTAGAGGAAATGTTATATCTTCTGGTTGGTAGCGACACCTGTCTGGTTGGTTCAGGCTACTCTTGGAGGACCAAGAGTTCTAAGGGGGGGAGAATGTTACGGTCACCCCGAGCGGGTTGCGACCGGGTGACCCGGCTCCGGCCTGGCTCGCGGTCACGCTTTCGGCGTTCAGACGGCTCCCGAGCCCTATCCGAGTATCATTTTGGCGAACCCTTCCGTATTTGAGGTCGTGTGGGTCCCCCGGACGTTTCCGCCGAAAATATTTTTCTGGCGCCGGGGGGTTGTCGGGGTCGCCTCGGGACGTACAGCGGGCTCGGTAGCACTCTTGAGATCTCAGATTGGGAAGCCGTTTGCAGTTTTGGAGTCGTGGAGGCGTCCCGGTGATGGTTGTGGAGTTTAATATTTAGGGCGGGACGTTCGGTTCCGGGCGACTCCCGGGCTCGGGGGATGGAATTTTTTCTGACGGCTTTTGGGTGAGTTGTGTTTTAATTTAAGATGGAATTTATGGGTATTTTTATAGAATTTTGGAGTGACGGAATTTCGGTTCAAAGTTGTCACGCTCGCACGTCGGGTTTTGGTTTGGGTTCAGCGAGCTCGGTAGGACACTCTGGAATTGTAAATGAATTTCTGAAAAATGTTCTGTGAATGTTATAATATTCTGAAGATTGTGTCCGAGTTTCATTAATTTTGGAATTCGGTAATTATTTTCGGGCAAAAAGAATTGGAACTTTCGGAAAAATTGGGAGTTAAATTGTAATTGGCCACAAAATTAAAGTATTTCAGCATGGGTGCAGCAGCTACTTTCGGCAGCAAGTGTGTGAGTGTGTGATTTATAAGGGACACATGGCTAGCTCTTATTAAAGATGGAATGGTATGGGTTTAAAATGGGAAAAATACATAAGGCTTATTATTTTCATAAAGGTGGACTTATTTCATTTCTTCTTCTTCATCTTCTCCAAGTTGCTGCCGCCTCCATGGATGCCAACCTCCAAGCTTGACTTTCTTCATCTTGTCTCAAATCAAAGAGGAATTGGGTTCTCCATGTGGTAAGTACCTCCCTAACTCCTCTTTTCTCATTAATTTGGAAGATTAGTGGTGAAAAGAGGAGTTTTTGCATTTGATGGGTTTGTTCTTAGCTATAAGCTAGGATGATTCTCTTCCTCCCATGTTTTAGTATGTTGTTCTTGGGTGGTAGGAGAGTGTTAATCAAGTGTTGGATTTTGGAAAACACAACTTGGGTGGAAATTTAGTTTTGGCCGAATTTATGGAAAAATTCCAAAATGGTGTGTGTTTGTTATCTTGTTTCATGCTTCAAGTATGTTAATCCTAGCATGATTCTAAGCTTATGTGTGGATTCAATTTGATGGAAAACAAGTTGAGGTGAAAACCCCCATTTTGGCCGAAATAATCAAGGTTGGGGTTTTGTTGTTTGGGTGCAATTGGATAGCATTCATGGTTTAGAAATGTAATTGGTGATTAGTGGGATTAATTGGTAGCTTGAATGGATTGAATTGGAAGTTGGATGAAAATTTGGTTAAGAACCGAATCTTTGAATGATTCTTTTTCAATGTTGGAGGTTCATTTTGGTTGAATTGGATGTTAATATGGTGTTGGGCTTGAATTTAGGAGTGGATGGAAGTTTGAAATGTTGGATTCGGTTAAGGAATGAAAAAGTTATAATTAATCGGGATTATCGGGAAATGGCGGGTAATGAAGGGTTTAAGGGTGGATTTGATCGGTTCTGCTTATTGTATGATGTTTGTCAATGTGAAATCTTGCATTGTCTAGGTTGGTTCTGAATTCTGACGTTTCTGTGAAAATCTGGAATTTTACGGAAATTGCAGCCGGATTTTCGGTTTTGGGGTCGGGGTTGTAGTTTGGTAGTGTGGTTGATAAGGATGCTAAATCAACTTGGTTTGGCAGGTTCGAGTTTCGGTGGTTAGGAAAAGAGGAGTGCCAAGTTTCGGGCACGGTGTAGGAGTTATCCAGAATCGGTCCATTTCTCTGGATTTTGTGGTAAGGGTTTGGTTATGCTATTTTTGGTAAGATAGGTGTTTGTTTAGTTTCATTTTCTGCCTGCAGTATTTCAGTATTATATGCCTAGAGCATATTCTCGTAGTCCGTAGGTGTATGTATTGTAGCATTTCATTTTGCAGGTATTTCGGAAATTTCGCCTTAAGGTAAGTTCTCGTGATCTCGTAGGTGTATGCCTTGTAGCATACCCCGTCTGCAGTAACCCTACGTTTGTAGGTGTATGCCTTGTGGCATACTTTGTCTCAGTAACCCTACGACGGTTGTGGGTTCGCTACCCCACTGGTGCACCATGCTTCGTAATAGCTTCGGCTTCGACTCCCCTTAGTGGGAGGCCGTCGCCCGATCTGTTATATGGTTTATGGCGATTTGGAATCGCACATCCTACGGGATTCCGATTTGTTTCTCGGTACATGTATGTTATTCGTATTCTGCTGCGTATATTGCTATCTTTCTGTTTTGCGGGGTTGCATATACTTATCTTACCCCAAATCCCTTACGGGTCCTTTTAGGACTCACCCTTTTGGGTTCTGTTTTTGGATTTCGTAGGTCCGGTAAGCGGCCAGGGCAGTTTCCGCGAGGCTTCGCCTTGGTTATGTTGAGCAGCAGTACCTTGCGAATCGGGATTTTGTCTACTTGGTCTGAATCCCGCGCAAGGTATTTTGTTACATAGATTCTAGGGTTGGCTCTGTAGTTGCATATGCACACTTTCGTATTGCTATGATGGTTGTATGTCCGTATATACATTTGTATATTCTGTTCTATATCTGTTCTCAGCGCTTGGCGCTTGCTAGACATTTTAGGTTCTGTGAATTCGTATGTATACGTGTTTTGGTGCGTAAGCACTCGTCTACGGAGGCGGGGCTTACTCGTTATTAGTGCATGAATTGTATGTTTGCATTATATTTTTGGTTATAAGCATGAAATTTCAGTTAGTCTGCATCCACAATACTTCAGTTCTAGGGTCCGCTACTAGCTGCGTGTCTCGATGGACCTGCCATCTCTCAATTTCCGGCTTCCGCTTCCGGCGTCCCGGCGCCCCCGCCTCCGCAACCGGGCTCGGGCGGCGTGCGGTGACATACCTCTCCCCAAGTTAGGTGAGGGAGGATCCTCCTCCAAAACCGGAACTCTTTCTTCTTCTACAAGGTATTGCACATCCGTGTCCTTCCCTTCTTCAAACTCATGCACAAACAAAGAAGAACAACAAGAGTTAGAAAGTGAAATTGTTAGTTCTTCTTGGATATTAGTTGAAGGCCCGGGTGCAACATTCTTTTCACTTATTTGGCTAAGGATAGCTCTTTCCCTTCTCCTCTCTTTCCTTTTCTTTCTCTCTCTCTCATATTCTTCAAACTCCTTCTTCAGATCTTCAATTATTTGGGAAAGATCTTCACTCGGATTTTGGCGGGGGCTTTGGTTTGGGTAAGGAGTTTGGGTTGTGCAAGTGTTGGAGGGTGGAGTATATGGTTCTACCGAGGGAGTTTGTGGAGGTGTGGGGCTCGGTCTCCTCCAAGGACTATGGCTCCGAATGTGGGTGGAGGATGTAGGCCGAGAGGGGGACCTTCTTGTTTGGGAGTGGTACGGAGAGGGTGGCTCTTCTTGAGGTGAACCATATCTTTCTAATAGTAACCTCTTCAGTCCACTCCAAGCCCGAATGGGGGCTTCATTGTAGTGCTCTCTTTGAGTGAAATCTTGTCGCCACCATCTTCTGGCTTCTCCCTTTAGACACCTTATGGCAAGGTCTAACTTCTCCTCTTTATGAAATTGGTAATACCAAAAGTGGTATTCCAATTCCTCAATCCATTGCCATAAGTCATCTTCAAGTTTGCGCCTCCCTTTCAAGGGATGAAACCCAATGAAATGCAGGTTTTCTTCCTCCATTTGGCACACCTACACACTTAGACAATAAAATCAGTACCACTCAATTCTCCTCACGCATCTTAAGCGAGCACTCCATTTGTGATTAGGGACACACGGTTTCACTCTTGGCTCTCCACACAAGGCTTTCACAAGTTCTCTTAACTTGATCACACTCAACTTTTAGATCAAATGCGAACGCACAAGTAGGATCAATCAATAACCTCTAGTGAAATCCGAAACTTGCAAAACACAAAGATAACTAGTTACTTGAAACTAGCTTTTGAGAGTTTTAAGGTGGGATGGGGGTTGAAAAAAAAAGTAAGGTATGTACTTTTTAGAAAGGCTTTTGTAATCACAACACTTTTGGTGCAAGTTCATAAAATATTTTGGATCAAAAGTACTATTCATATGAGTTTGGTATGAACTTCATATGAACATCTCAAGAACACCAAGAACACTCAAGAACACATGAACTTGTTCATCATTTTCAACAACCTTTCTTCTGCACTTTTTCACACAATACAGCACTTTTCCATTTCCAAATCCGAAATCACTTTTCTTTCTCACCCAACTTCAATAATCAATATTCAAATATGCACTTTGCTCTAGTCACATGAACCACGCACAAATACAAATATTTTCGGTTTCCCTTGAACAACAACAAAACGTTTTTCTTCAAGTGTAAGAAAGAAGACAATGGTTTTACTTGAAGAAAACAAACAACTGATACGGTACCTCCAGCAAGCGCTTTGGCTCTGATACCAACTGATGTGATCACAGGGGCAACCAAGGCACAGAGGCGGACTTGCTAAGTTTGAGCAGAACGGGTTGATGCCTTCTCTTCTGCTTCTTAACAATCCGGGAAAAGAAAATACAGAGGCAACGAAGTTGGAACTTACCGAGGAGGAGAAGAAATGGGTTTTCTGTTCTTCAACTTCTCGATGGTTCCGTGGAGAGAAGAAAACAGAAACGAACTTCCTCAAGCAGCATGGCTCTGATACCAACTGATGGGATCATGGGGGGGTAAGTGATCACGCGCTCGGATCTAGCTTGAAGGAGGCGGTTTCCAGAAGGAATGGAAACGAAATAGGGGAAGAACACGAAGGAAACACAAGTCGGCCAAGGGAACCTCCTCACTACGAGGTGAGGCAATGCCCTTGAAAATGCCTGGGAAAGGAGATGGGATCTAGCACCTTTTGAATACAAGTTCAAACAATACGAGATATTATGTTGGATCCTCTTGCGTGGATCACTTAAGGAGATGGAATGCAAGAAATGAGAACAAGAAAGCCAAAACCTCACTTGGAGAATTTCTGATTTCCTATAAATATGTTCTAAGTATTACAATGGTTACAAGTTGCCTTATATAGAAGAAAATGGTAAAGGAAAATAATGAATGACTGGACAAGGGAACTAGCTTCCTGGATCTATGGTAGGCGAAATGAGAGGTGGCGGGCGAGGTGACAGTGTAGGCTACCTGCTTTAGCGGCTCCCAATTCCCCAGGAATTGTAGTTAGCGGGAAATGGGAGAAAGAGGGCCTCCGCTCAAGTTGAAGGGTCCGCCTGACTTGCGTATGGAGGCCTCTTCTGCTTGGCGAACACCTGGGCTTCGCTTGCCTCTGGAAATGAGGCACAGGGCCTTCGCCAACGACCATGGGGTCGCAAAGAGCCATGGATTCGCCAATGGTCTTAAGTTCACCCATAAGGACCATGGGTTCGCCGGGGTCAATGGACTCGCCAAGGGCCACGGGTTCGCCGTTGGGGCATGGCCTCGCCAAAGGCCAAGGGTTCGCCGAGAGCCTTGCGAACAGGGCCTTACCGGAGCTTTGCCGGGCCTAGTTTGTTGCCTTTCCTCCTGCGCCTTCGCCAAGGGCCCACTAAGTCTTCTGAAGGAATGGTTGTCCCTTATTGGCGAAATGGGGTTGATGTCCACATCAGAGCTGCCAAATGATTCTGGTACAAACGGCTGGGAGCCGGTTTTGTTTTCTATGAGGTGGCACAGGACTGCGTGCTATCTATTGGCAGACACAAGATTCTGTCAGGTCTGTTGGTGTTGGACACACCAAGTATGATGTTATTTTTTTGGGATGATTGGTCTGCTCAAGAGTTCCGTGCACATTGACTGTGCTAACCGTAGTATTACGGTTTCTGGAGAGGTGTTACCTCTCATGGGTTCTAATGGGGTAGAGGTGGTAAGGAGCAGCATGGAGCTGCAGGTTTTGGGATCAGGTTCCGACAGTGGATTCGGAGGAGTATTATGATCTGGCCACGGCAGATACTCGGTTGGAGCTGGATTGGATTCCAGCAGTTTGGGATTTTCCCGCAAGTATCTCCGGAGGATTTACCCGGGATGCCACTAGAGCGGGAAATCGTGCTTGAGATTCGTCTGCAATTGGATTCCACTCGAATTTCTACTCCTCCATATCGGATGCTGATAGTGGAGATGGTTGAGCTGGACAAGCAGTTGGAGGAATTTCAGAAGGAGGATAAACCGAAGATTACTTTGTTTACTCGATTTGGGCACTACGAGAATACGGTTGCGCCGTTCGGACTAATCAACGCACCGGCAGCGTTCATGGACATGATGAACAAGGTGTTCCGACTGTACTTGGACTCTTTTGGGGAGTGTTCATCAGGGATTTTCTGATTTACTCTCGGGATGAAGGCTTGCATCAGGAACAACCAAGAGTTATTCTACAGGCGCTTTGGGAACATTGGTTTTATACTAAGGTTTCGAAGTGCGATTCGAGAGGCTTCTTTTCTGGGACACATTATCAGTGAACATGGGTTTTCAGCGAATTCCGAGAGGATTAAGGTTGTACAGGATTGGTAGCAGCTGACCTCGGTACGCGGGATAAGGAGCTGAACATAAGGGAGCACGAGAGATCGGACCCAGGAGGATGACTTGGGGTACCTTTGGCACACGTGGGAGTTTTGGGAGTACACTCAGGTCAACACTTTGATCACTCCTTCAGGGAGGCTGGATGGAGGGCGTGAGGCACAAGAGAAGGATCCGGGTTTGAGGAAGTTGTCTGGAGAGGACAAAGGAGCACTACTACCGGCATTTCAGTGCAGGCAGGGAAATTGTGTGATTGCATGGAGTACCAGATTCCATTGTATCTGATCGTGATCTGCATTTTACTGCACGGTTCTGGAGTACTTTTCAGAGGGTTTTGGGCACGTACTTCCATCTGGGTACAGTTCATCATTCCCAACCCGATGGGAAATCAGAGTGGATGATTCAGATTGTTGAGGAGACCACAGCAAAGATCAGGATGATTCAGGCGCGGATGAAAACCGCGAATGACCGCACCACTTCAGTTCTAAATAAACGTCTTTGGGATCTGGGGTTTGAGTTTGGTGACAGGGTTTAGCAAGGTAGCAGCTACTCAGGGAACTGTCTGAGTTGGTAGGAAGGAAAAGAGTTAATATAAGGGTTATCGGTTTCTGTAAGACTTTGTAACGGGTTGGCAGGACAGTGTTTAGATCGGCTTTACTTTCAAGAATGTTTGCGGTGTTTAAAGCTTTTGTGTTGGTTTATATTGAAGGTGGTTAAGTATAAACTCGATACTGTCTGGGGTTGTCTGGTAGAAATACCGGCAACTGACTCGGGGTGCAACGAGATGTACCCGGAGGGTGGGACGCCGCTGAGAGGCTCTGGATGGTAGTCTAAACTACCACTCCCGCCGCACCAGTAACGGTGGTTCAATTATAATTAGTAAAGAGAGTAAGTATTTATAATCTGGTTGGTAGCGACACCTATATGGTGCAGGTGACTCTTGGAGGACCAAGAGTCCTAAGGGGGGGAGAATATTACGGTCACCCCGAGCGGGTTGTGACCCGGGTGACCCGGGGCTCTGGTTTTGGCCTGCGGGTCACGGTTTTGGGCTGTCAGACGGCTCCCTAGACTTGTCTGAGCATTATTTCTGGAAATCCTTCGGGATTTGAGGTCGTGTGGGTCCCCCGGACATTTCCGCCGAAAATATTTTTCGGGGCCGGGGGAGTTGTCTCGGGACGTACAGTGGACTCGGTAGCGCTCCCGGGACCTCGGATTGGGAAACCGTTTGCATATTTGGAATCGTGGGATCGTCCTGCATCTTTTTACGGAGTATATTTTCTGGGGCGGGACGTTCGGTCCCGGGCGACTCCCGGGGCTCGGGACGGAATCCCGGGGCTCAGGAAGGAAATTTTCCGACGGATTCAGTGTAAGTTATGTTGTATTTTAAGACGGATTTTATGATAATATTTGTGGAATTTTGGCATGATGGGATTCTGGTTCAGGTCGACACACGCGCACGTCGGGATTTGCGCGTGTTCAGCGGGACTGGTAGGACACTCTGGATTTCCAAATGGACCTTGGAAACAGGATGTGGGTGTTTTATGATATTCTGAGGGTTGTGTTTAGTTTTATGGTTTAAAGATGAGAAAGGAAAAAGAAAAGAAAAGAAAAAGAAAGTATAAAAGGGTAAGAAATGGTATATTTCTTCATTTCTTCTTCTTCTTCCTTCCTCCATCCGTAACTTTCACCATGGAAGTACTATTCATTGAGCTCCATGGTGTTCTTCATTTTTGGCAAGGATTCAACAAGGTTTTGGGTGCAAATTAATGGTAGGCTTCTTCTCTTCTTCTCTTTACGAGCGTGTTTGGTTGCACGTATGGGATGGGATAAGATGATTTTAATCCCATCCCATCATGTTATCAGTTGTTTGGTGTGTGGGGGGAAAGGATGATAAATCATCCGTCTCAGAATTTAATCCGTCCCATATACCTATTTTCTAATCACCTCTTCACTGCCGTTTGAGGAAAGACAGATGGGTTTCGATTTCGAATCGAGACCTCCTAGTCGTTCTCGACCTTGAATCAGATCCTTCTTCTCCAACAACTCGAGCAAGGCGAGTAAGAACGTTCTAGTCATTCTGAATCTTCTTCTCGTTCTCATTCTCTATTCTCATTCTCTCGCATGAATTCCAAATCTGGTTTCGGTTTCGATTTCGTTGAAGTTCACTTATTCGATCTCTCCTTCTCCTTCTCCTTCTCTCTCTCTCTCTCTCTCGCTCTCATGAATTCCGAATTTGGTTTTGCTTTCACAAAGCGGATCTCCTGCTTAAATCTGGGTTTGCTATCATCGTTTCAACTTATCAACTATTTTGTTCGAATATTTCAGATCTCATGTTATTCTTACTTGGGTCTGAAAGCTAGTGTTGTGCTGTGATTTGAGCTGTACGAAGAAGAGGCAGAAAAGAGGAGGGCAAGAGAAAAGGAAGTTGGGTTGTGCAATCGATCTGAGTACGATATCTCTTACATCTCTTAATTCATCTCATCTCTTAATTCATTATTTTTGGTATCTCAGTTACTGGATTTCTTTATGACATTCCTATGTGGGGTTAGATTAAATGACATTAGTCTTCATGAGTCTGTTGTTGTGATCCTTCCTGAGTGTGCCTATCTTTTCTGCTGTGTGGCTTGTGCGTGATCTGCTAATACAATCATGATCTGCTAACAAATGTGTAATGGGGAAAACTGGTAAGTTCTATCTATTAGCTACTCTCCTGAATGTGGGGCATGGTCCTGTGAGCTAAAGCTGATGATGTGAAGAAATTAAGAATGCTACAGAATTTGCATGGTTGTGTAGTGAGGATAAGCTCAGAAATAACATTACATGCAGTATTGGATTTTCTTTTTCCTTCTATTTTTCTTCTCTTTTTACTTGGGAGCAGTTGGGGAGAGATCCTGACCTCGGACAATGTGCAGAAAGGGGAAGAATGGTAGTTAGGCATGCTTTTTTGTTCAAGGGAAAGTCTGACTTGGTGTATCATCTCTTATCTCACTCTGTCTCAGTGTGGGAGTTTCTGAATACTGCTCTTGGAGTGTTGAATTGTTGAATTCAGCTTATTATGTATCATATCATAATATTAATATTAATTGGTCAAATAAATTTTATTTGGATAATGAGAAACTTACATGTAGTTGGAGAGTTGGTTGACTATATATTTCGTCAGCTGAACTTCAATCTTTTTTCATCAGTTTACAGAGAACGTAATTTGGCTCCTGCATATTTTAGTACTTGTTAATTAGACATTAATTATACACACACATACTTGATGGAAAACAAAGTAAATTATGAGAGTTAAGTGAAGTGGAATCACATATTTGTGATGAGTGCATCTATTAACATGCATTGCTGTATATATATAATATAGGAATGAATTGTTATTATGATCTTGTTTAATTGAAAATGTAGGAATGGATAATGAGATAAGTACTGAACTGCTTATTATGATCTTGTTGATTGAACAAATGTGGAAACAGTGGGTCTCTATACTCATTACCACATTCGTTGCAGTCTGTAATGCCGCAACACATTCCATCAACACGAACTGTTCAGATTATGATTCTGATGATAATAGTTGGCTTGACAATAACCATGTAAGAATAGCTCACTTAGATCGTTTACTTAACGATGACACAACCTGTATTGAACAACTTCGAATGAATAGGAGAACTTTTTCAAAACTTTGTAAGTTGCTTCGTATTGAGGGCAAGTTGACGTCAAATGGGGCTGTGTTAATAGAGGAACAAGTTGCAATGTTCCTTTATATTTTAGGCCATCATAAGAAGAATCGTATTATTAAATTCGATTTCATGAGGTCGGGTGAAACAGTTAGCCGGAATTTCAACAAAGTGTTGAATGCAGTAATAAAGTGCTCAGATTTTCTTCTTAGAGCTGCAAATCCTATTGGTGAGAATTGCATTGATCCACGCTGGAAATGGTTTAAGGTACATTTAATACTTATACTTTTCCAGTTTTTTTTTCACTGATAATTATTAAATAACTTATGGTTGTATGTGCATGTAGAATTGTCTTGGTGCACTAGATGGAACTCATTAAAGTAACTGCCCCAACCGGAGATAAGACAAGACACCGAAATCGAAAAGGGGAAATAAGTACAAATGTGTTAGGCGTATGTGCAAGAGACATGCAAATCATTTTTATACTTTCAGGTTTGGAAGGATCAGCTTCAGATTCTAGGGTATTGCGCGATGCAATTTCTAGACCAAATGGTTTCAAAGTGCCTGTTGGTAAGGGATACAAAAATAGAAATACTAACACTGTTTTATTAATTACTCATAAAATTATATAAATATTTATTTATTATTTACATCTATAGGATATTATTATCTTGTTGATGGCGGATACACTCATGGACCGGGATTCCTTGCACCGTATAGGGGGATAAAGTATCATTTAGAAGAGTGGAGAAATGGACACATACCTACAAATGCAAAAGAACTCTTCAACAAGCGTCATGCACAAGCTAGAAATGTGATTGAAAGAACCTTTGGCTTACTTAAGATTCGATGGGCTATTCTTAGAAGCCCTTCTTACTACTCTATTAGGACTCACAACAAGATCATCATTGCATGTGCTCTTCTACACAACTTCATTAGAAGAGAAATGCCTACTGACCCTTTTGAGCATTTGTTGGATGAATATGTCCAGCATGAAGATTTAGATGAAGCTGATCATATTGAGTCAATAGAAACAGATCCGGCTTGGAATTCTTGGAGAGACAATCTTGCAAATGAGATGTGGCAAGAATGGGTTCATAATAGGCGACAATTTTAGGAAAGGCGTTTTTACTTATATCTTTTAGTTTTAGGTGATGTTACTGCAGTATTTATGTGAATGTTACTGCAGTATTTAGATGAGGCTTTTTAAAATCTATTATGAATGTTACTGCAGTATTTATGTGAATGTTACTGCAGTATTTAGATGAGGCTTACTAAAATCTATTATGAATGTTACTGTTTGTTCATGAATATGAATGTATGTGTGTATGAATCTGAATGATGGACTAGTATTGTGTGTGAAGAATCAGATTCAGAAACCATGTATGCATATGTTGGGTAAGTTCCTGAAATTTCATATTCCTTGTTAGTGTTCACCAGATTTTAGTGCTCAAATTTCCTAAAGTATGTGATATTTTATCAGGAGGATGGAAGAGCAGACTGCATCAAACAAAAAAGGGCGTAGAGTTTGGACTGACGAAGAGATGCTAGCACTTATAGTTGCATTAGAAACTCAATTAAGCATTGGTGGTATTAGTCAAGGTGGAAATTTAAAACCTGGAACAGCTGCTAAGATGGAACTAGAGCTATTGGAAGTGTTGCCAAATTCTGGGTTAAGAGCTGATCCTCATATAGTATCTGCTGTGAGGGCTCTCAAGACACAAACCCATCTCATAAATGAATTGGTATCTGTCAGTGGATTCGGTTGGAATGATGAGAAGAAGTGTGTGGTGTGTGATAGCAATGACGCGTGGAATACCTATGTTCAGGTATTTTATTCCTTCTTTTGTTACCTAATCTCCAATTATTTTGATGCCTTCATGAAACCTGAGAGAGACAATTAAAAAAATAATAGGAGTAATAAAAAACAAACTATTGGGATTTTCAGCATCCCTGTTTTAGGTTCCTGCCCTACTTTTGAGAAACTCTTCTTCATTTTCCTGCAAATGTGCCTTAATAATACTAGTATCATACTCTTTTTATGCAGAAAGAGAAAAGAGTTAAAAATTACAGGAACGAGTCTTTTTCATATCATGAGAGACTTCTGGCTATATTTGGAAAAGATCGAGCTAATGGTCAGGAATCAATCACTGTTGGGGATGCTAGAGATGAAAGTAATAGAGAAATTGATGGAGCAGATGGTGATGAGGTTTCAATTAATCAAATGGCCAGCACCGCTATTGCTGATGGGAGTTCTGCTAGGAAAAGAGCAAGGGTTGGTGAAATGTTGTCTGCTTCAATTAACAATTTGGGGGATAAAATTGTTGAGGTCATGGCTAAGTCAAGAGAAAGTGTTGACAAGCTTGTTGAGTCTATTAGCTCCAACAAAAAGGTGTTTGATTATCAAATGGCTGTTTGTGGCGAGTTGAAGAATATGGACTTGACAACTCAAGAAAGGGTAATTGCTGCTACAAAAGTGTTTGATAACCCTCAAAATATTCACATATTTTGGGGTTTTGATGGAGAAGATAGGGTGGCTTATGTGAAGCACCTTATATATAATTAAAACAAGGCTTCATAAAGGTGAGATTTTTATTTACTAATTGTTGGTTGATTTCTGTTTCAGATTTTTGTTGCAATTTTCTGGTTGCTTTAGATATTATTAGAACAGTTTAAGCTTTTATGGTGTGCTGATTTTATGTTAATCACATAATTTTCTCTTGCAGGTTGATTTGTTCAAGTAGACAATTAACTTGAAATTGAACCATGAGGAGGCACTTGTCAGGTTCCATGAGTTTGAGGAATCATATTGCTTTTTGTTTCTGAGTAGATATTAGCAGACCACTAGCTGGCTGTTTTATTTGTAATGAGACAGCACCCCTAAATACAGTTTCTCAAATTAATGCTTCAAAGAGGCAGCTTTGAAATCTTTAGAAATCTTTTCTATTTGGATTTGGATTTGGATCATGTGTTGTTGCTATTTGGATTTGGTTTATGGTTTACAAAGTTGAGTACAAGAAGATTCGTTGCTATTGAGCAAACTTTTTGCCATTTATAAACTTTCTTGCAGTGCAAGTATAGATAATTACTTCAGTTCATTGAATTTAATACAAGAGAAAGTGATCTTATCCTTAAGATAAGACAAGAGTTTAGTCATCCTTCTTGCAACCAAACAAGGGAAGGGTTGATCATCATCCCAACCTATCCAATCCTTCATCAACCCATCCAACTCATCCCATCTTCCCTCATCCAATACATGCAACCAAACAGGCCCTACAAGTTTGAAGCATGGATTGGTTGAGAAAGTGAGGTTTAGAGAAGATTTGGGTTTGTTCTTTGCTATGGGTTTTGATGATCCTCTTGCTCCCATCTTTTAGTATGTTGATCTTGGGATGGTGGGGAGTAAGAATCTATGGTTGGATTTTGGAAAAACATCATGGATGAAGGAAACATATTTTGGCGAAAATTAGGGTTGTTTCTAAAGTTGGCCATTTGTTCTGTTTTTGAATCATGCTTTGGATATGTGGTTCCTAGCATGATTCTAAAGCTTTCTATGGTTTCAATTTGGTGGATAATTGGTTGAGTGGAAAAGCGCCAATTTGAGTGAATAGTGGATTAGGGTTCATGGTTAATTTTGGTTGATTTAGGTGCAATTGGTTAGCATTTTGGTTAAGAAGTGTAATTGGTGGTTAGAATGTTTGTTTGGTGGCTTGAATGGATTGAATTGGAAATTGGGTAAAATGTTGGTAAAGGGCCGAATTGTTCCATGGAATCTTTCTCTAGGTTGGTGTTGTAATTTGGTTGAATTGGATGGTAAATTGGTATCGGGGTTGGATTTAGGTGTCAGTATGGCGTTTGAAACGTTGTTTTCGGGTAATGTATGGAAAAGTTACCTTTATGCGGGATTAAAGGTAAAAGTGTCGGAAATGAAGGGTTTAAAGGTTGGAATGGGTTTGTGGGTGTTGGAATAACAAGGTTCTGGCTCGGTTCGTAAAACCGAGCTTTCTGTGGATTTTTGCGGGAAAGTGCGGGATTGTGCGGGTTTGGTTTCTGGGGGTCTATTTTGATGAGTTCTGATTGGTTTGTGGTTGTCCAGCTTGTTTTCTGCAGTGGTGGAGTAGTGCGGGACCTCAAAAGGCACATTACCACATTTCGGGCCGGGAGCTGGGATTTCCCGGGACTTTTGCTGCGGAGCAGTTTTTCTGAGGTAAGGGTTCAACTTCTCTCGTTATACATACTGGTATGGGACTTTATGTATACGGGTTTAGTTGAGGCGGGTTCCCGGGTTGAGGACGGTGGTTCGGTGATCCCGGGACCTGTCATATGGTAAAATGCATGTTTGTATTTGTTCTGTTTCAAGGCCTGGATGGTCTTGGAGGCCACGGGTTGGTATTCTGTTCTGTATATCCGCGCTAGGCGTCGATATTTATACTTATGCCATTTTGGTATATATTCTGTTCTCTTTTGCATATGCATTATTATTATGTTGTTCTGTTCTGTGACGTGACCCGGATGGTCTTAGAGGCCACAGGTGCTCCTTGGTTCTGTTCTGCAGTGTCTGCACTGAGGGTGCCGACATTCTATTTGTATCCGCACCGGGAGTGCTGATATTCTGTTCTGTGTGTCCGCACTGGAGGGTGCCGACACTTTACGTATACACGCACCGGGAGTGCAGGTATACTTCTGTGACCCTACGACAGTTTGGGGATCGCGACCCCAGCCGGTATCGAGCTTCTGTTCTGTATATTATGACCTCTTAGAGAGGGCTGTCGTTTTGGGCCATTCTGGCGGTTGGACCGCGTATGATGGGTTTCGGCTCACCTCTAACTTTGCATACATGCATACGTATATATATATATATATATATATATATATATATATATATATATATATATATATATATATATATATATATATATATATATATATATATATATATGTGTTTGTGTTTGTTCTGCTTTTGCAGTTCGGTTCAAAGAAAGACATCCGCAAATCGTATCTTACCTCAGCCCTTACCGGGTCCTCCCGAGGACTCACCCCTTATTGTTTACCACCTTTCAGTTGATCTCGACAAGCACTGCGGACTAGGGATCCGCGGTGCTTTTGGTTGTTTGGGTTTTCAGCAGAGTGCACGTGCAAGGGAATTTTCTGGGTGAGAGGTTTTCTTGATTCCACACCTAGGTATTCTAGGGTTGTCTTTGGTGGCTCTGTAGGTGTAGTTGCATGCATGTATTTCGGATCATGATATTGTATATGACGTATATTCTGGAATATGTGATGATTCTATATCTGTCTTCTGAGTCGAGGGCGGAGCCCCGACTTGCGTATATTGGTTATATGTATGAAATGGTTTCGGTGATTTGGTTATCATGAGTAATGAATGGTATTCCATGAACTGCATGTTTGGTTGTTAAGTTGTTTTGTATACTTGCCATGTATGAGTTTTGTAGGTTGCGGGTCGTAGTTCGAACATTTCGTTATTGCGAGCCGGGTCATGGGACCACTGCACATAGCGGGTTTCGGTAGTACCGTTACCGCGCTCTCCGCCGTAGCTTCCGCTTCCGAACGTCGCGGCTGGCTCCGCCTCCGCAGCCGGGCGGGGTGGTCGTGACAGAGAGCTTGAGAGAAGAAGAATGGCGGATGAAGAAGCTGGGAAGAAGAAGAAGAAATGAAGAAAATCCCTTTTTCTTTCCTTTTTTATATTTTTCTTTCTTTTCTTTTCTTTTTCTTCCTTTTTCCATAAATGGGACAAGTGTCCCTTATCCTTCCCCATTTCATTTCAGCCGCCTCACTCCCTTGTCCTTTTCCAAATATTGCTGATTTGTGGGCTAATTGCAACTTAGTCCTCCAACTCCCCAAATCTTTGCAATTTAGCCCCAAATGCACCTAACAAACCCCAATTGAAACCAAAACTGACCACAACCCTCAGAATATCATAACACACCGAGAGACGCAAAGGCCTAAGAGACGCAAAGGCGAGTGTGAGACATCGCCAAGGCGAGACTTAAGGCCCGCGAGAGCAAGACCTCGCGCAGGTGAGACTGGAGATCTCGCGAAGGCGAGACTGGAGACCGCAAGGGTGAGACCTTGCTTCAGGCGAGACTGGAGACCACAAGGGTGAGACCTACGGGGCCTTGTATGATTCTGATGTGACGCGAGGACGCGTTTGCTTGGGTAGTGTACCAAGATGCCTCCTCCTGAGAGCGGAGTATGGGCAGGGTTCTGTACTCCATTTTGAAAATACCGTGTTGACGACAGTAACAGTCAAAAGACTGAGCTTGTGTGGAGTGCGAAGATCTCTTATGATCTTGTGTTCCATGTTGGATCCTTAATGATCCTTATGAGTCTTTTGAGGGGGCATTTGCTTGGGTAGTGTACCAAGATGCCTCCTCCTGAAGGCAGAGTATGGGCAGGGTCCCGTACTCTGTTTAAAATTCAAAGTCCTGGAGCTGGTGAGGGCGGCATGCCGCTTGCGGTCCGTTTTAAGTATAACGGAGGTGAGGGGGTTCCTTAACATTCAAAGTATGAGAGATAACGGGAGGTGAAAGGTTTACTAACCGTTATGGGTCGCGACACGTGGCGCTCTCTGAGTTGTCCGTAAAAAGTAGCCTTTCGTTTACGCGGGCTTATAAAAGCGTGTCCGAGAAGATTGAAGCTGTTCATCTTCACTTTCGCATTTCCACATTTTCGCGCTGAGTAGCCTTTTCGCATTCTTGCGCATTTGAACCGTTCATCGGTTGTGGTGATTCTCTACTTTCCGTTCGAGACTTCACCGTTCGTCCGTTCGTTTGCCATCTGTTCTTCCGCTTTTTTTTCACCGATGACGAATCAGGTAAGATTTCGTTACCAAAGACGTTGAGTGCTTCGATTTTTCTGAGCACAGTGAGTGCTTGACGAAATGCCTCTGTTAGGCTCTTTCGATTTATATGCCTGTTGCTCGGTTTTTTGCAGAAATGGAGTCCAAGGAAGCCGTATGTCCAGTGATTGCCACCGTGGAGAAGACCACGGTGAGTATTGACAAAATCCACCAGGAAATGGTGGAGGCCTTCTGGCCTGTGGAGAAGGTGCCGACGTATACGTCTCGCTCGGGCGTTTGCCGGGCGTTGGGCTGGCCCACGACTGAAGAGAACTCGAGAATCGTGTGTTGTGTTCAGACACGCACGGCTTGCGGCGGGCTGTGGTTTCCTTTCCGCAATCTAGTGCAAGATCGGAGCATCGTGCGGAGGCTCGAGCTGACTTCAAGGACTGCGGTGGCAGGCATACGTCCAACCGCTGGGATGGTTGAACGATGTGTTTTCATGGAGCTCCTGTGATGAGCTCTTCCCCTTCACAGCCTCCCATCTTTATGATACAACATTGAGGTGGGTTGGGATCAGTACGGGCTTCGTGCTGGACGCTGAGGTGCCCCCGCCATACGAGTGATGGGCCCCAGCCCATCGTGGGGTAGTGGTAGATGCCCTTTACACAGCGCTGGCAGGGCCCAAAGGTGTGTTTGCATATATAAGCGTATTCCACAAATGTAAGACTTAGTAAAACCTGGTCTGATGTTTTTCTTCTGTTTGCAGATGCTTCCATGGAGTCTAGCGAAGGCAGGGGCAAGAGAGCGTCCATGCGCATTGCTCAGCAGGTGCACCTGGCCTGTGCATTTGGGAGGGATGCCCCTACTGGGGCTGTCAAGGCATTGGGACGCGTTGTCCCTAAGCAGAAGAAGAGGGCTGGTACCAAGTCACTGGTGTCCTCCCCAAAAGAGAAGAAGAGGAGAGTGGCTGCTGGCGAAGTGCAGCCTGGAGAGGGAGTGCCCTGATGTGATCACCAAAAATGATCAACTCTTGGAAGGATCTAGCTTGGAAGATGAACAAGAACAAGATGATACTTTCGGCTTCTCCAAGAACCTCTTCACTACAAGATGAAGCAATGCTTGGAATGCCTAGGGGAGGAGATGGATCTAGCACCTCTTAACTACTTGATCAAGCAATACTAGATATAATTCTTGAACCAAAATTATGGAACAAGGGAATGGATTGTAGAAATGAGAACCAAGAACCAAAATGATCTCTTGTAGAAGAAGAGAATTTCGGCTGAAATGCTTCAAAATAAGTTCTACCTTTACAATGTCTAGTTGCTAGTTTAAATAGGAAAGGTAAGTGGAGGTTATTGTCCAAAGTGTAGTAACACTTTTGACAAACACCCTAGGGTTACTTACCATTTCCATGATACAAAAGAAATCATAATGATACTACTAAAAATGGTGAGGGAAAAGTGAAAGGTAACCACCATTTGTGGTAATGGAGGGCAAGGACCAACCATTACTACAAACTAGTGAGTAAAGACCTCCACTTTAACCTACTTTCCTCCCATCTTCCAATAACATAAATATTGTTCAAATATAAGTCAACTAAGATAAAAATCTGATATAAATGGACATTGGGCCGAAATTGGAAGAATTTGGGCCGGCCCAATCATGGTGGCGCGTGGCCCACACGCGCGGGCCTTAAGTGGCGCGTTGCGCGCTTGGCCGGCGAGTGAGGCTACTTCCGGGCATCTCCAAGGTTGGGGAAGGCTAGGCAGCTGTCCATGGGTGGTGGCGCATCGGTCCGGGGCGGGGGTGAGCGCGTGGAGCGCGTGGGTGAGGAGAGGTGGCGCGTGAGGCGCGTGGCACCCTCCTCGTCTTCAAGGGAAGTGTAGGTGATGCTTCCCAAATGGTTTGGGGTCTTCTCCACTTGAATTCCCATGAGTTGGAGCTTGAGGTCTTGGTCTCGATCTTCATTCCGCTCCTCGGTTTGTGCCATGATCCTTATAAACGCTTGGAGCTTCTCTTGCACCTTCTTTGACCTAGACCGTGTCATGGGTCCATTGAGGCCTTGGAAGGGGCTTGGCATCTCTTGTGTGGAAGTGGGGTGGATGTCCACATCATTCCCTCCCTCTTGAAAAGAATCCGACCTCGGATTTAGTTCTTCCATATCACCTTCAAAAGGAAGTAAATCACAAACATTAAAAGTTGCATGAACATTATATGAACCATCACATGGCAAGTCAAGAACATATGCATTATCATTGATCTTCTTTGTGATTTGAAAAGGCCCATCTCCTCTAGGTGAAAGTTTGCTCTTCCTAGCTTGTGGAAACCTTTCTTTCCTAAGGTGCAACCAAACCCAATCCCCTACCTCAAAGGTTCGAAATTTCTTGCCCTTGTTCACCCTTTTTGCATAAGACTCATTAATCTTGTTAAGTTGTTCATGAACCTTAGCATGCAAGTCTTTCATTTGTTGAGCTTTCTTTTGACCACTGACATCCATTTGATCATCATGATTTAAAGCAATCAAGTCCAAAGGGGTTAAAGGGTTAAAACCATATACAATCTCGAATGGACTAAATGAGGTGGAGGAATGGTATGCACGATTATAAGCAAACTCAACATGTGGCAAACATTTCTCCCATTCTTTCAAATTCTTCCTAAGTATGGTTCTCAAGATAGTGATTAGGGTTCTATTAGTGACCTCGGTTTGCCCATCGGTTTGGGGATGACTAGAGGTAGAAAACATTAAGCTAGTTCCCAACCGAGACCACAAGGTCCTCCAAAAGTGTCCAAGAAACCTAGAGTCCCTATCACTCACAATTGACCTAGGAAGTCCATGATATTTAACCACATGCTTGAAAAACAAATCGGCCACTTTAGATGCATCATCACTCTTATGACATGGAATGAAATGTGCCATTTTAGAGAATCTATCAACAACCACAAAAATAGCATCATGTCCATGTGAGGTCGTAGGCAATCCACTAACAAAATCCATGCTAATATCAACCCAAGGGAGAGTAGGAGAAGGAAGAGGAGTGTACTTCCCTTTCGGTTGGAGAGTGGCTTTTGCCTTGTGACAAGTGATGCACCTTGCACACATCCTTGTGACATCTTTCTTCATGCCCGGCCAATAGAAATTTTCTTTCAAAGTCTCTAGTGTCTTTTGGACACCAAAATGGCCCATTAGGCCGCCACCATGGGCTTCTTTAGTGATGACTTCCCTCATGGAACTCCTTGGTATGCATAGCCTTTTAAACTTAAACAAGAAGCCATCAAATATGTGGTAGCCATTTCGGCCACCCTTAGCACAAGAAGCATATATCTCACCAAAATCAAGGTCATGCTTATACATTTCTTTCAAACAATCAAATCCTATAATCTTAGCATCAAGAGAGGTAAGAAGCACATATCTCCTAGACAAGGCATCGGCTACAACATTTTCTTTCCTTTCTTGTACTTAATCACATAGGAAAATGATTCAATGAACTCTATCCATCTAACATGCCTTTTATTCAAGTTGCCTTGACCTTGAGGTATTTCAAGGAGAGGTGATCCGTATGAATCACAAACTCCTTAGGCAACAAGTAATGACTCCACACTTGCAAAGATCTCACAAGAGCATAAAGCTCTTTATCATAAGTGGAGTAGTTCAATGTAGCACCATTCAATTTCTCACTAAAATATGCAATGGGCGGCCCTCGTGGTGCAAAACGGCACCAATGCCAATCCCACTTGCATCACATTCAATCTCAAAGACTTTCTCAAAATTAGGTAAAGCAAGCAAGGGCGCACTCATCAATTTAGACTTTAAAGCAAGAAAAGACTCCTCTTGGGCTTTACCCCATGCAAACACATTATTCTTTTTAGTTAACTCATGTAAAGGGGCGGCAATAGAGGAAAAGTCCTTGATAAATCTCCGGTAAAAACTAGCAAGACCAAGAAATGATCTCACTTCGGTTATGGACTTAGGAATGGGCCATTCCTTTATTGCTACCACTTTACTCTCATCAACCCGAACACCATGCTTTCCCACAACAAATCCAAGAAAGTTAACTTCACTTGTAGCAAAGACACACTTTTCAAACTTAGCATACAACTTCTCAAGCCTAAGTGTATCTAAAACATGCTTCAAGTGATCAATATGCTCAACATGATTCTTGGAATACACCAATATGTCATCAAAGTAGACAACCACAAATTTTCCAATGAAATGCCTCAAAACATGGTTCATTAATCTCATGAAAGTACTAGGTGCATTGGTTAGTCCAAAGGGCATCACATTCCATTCATACAAGCCAATCTTAGTTTTAAATGCCGTTTTCCATTCATCACCCTCTTTCATGCGAATTTGATGATATCCACTTTTCAAATCAATTTTAGAGAAAACACATGAACCACTCAATTCATCAAGCATATCATCAAGTCTAGGGATAGGATGTCTATACTTTACAGTGATGGTGTTGATGGGTCGGCAATCCATACACATCCGCCAAGTGCCATCACTTTTGGGCACTAAGATGACCGGCACGGCACAAGGAGAAAGGCTCTCTTTGATGAAGCCCTTTTGGAGCAACTCTTGCACTTGGGTTTGGATCTCCTTGGACTCTTGAGGGTTAGTCCGATAGGCGGCCTTGTTGGGAAGTGGAGCACCGGAATCAAGTCAATTTGGTGCTCAATCCTCTATATGGGGAAGGCCGCAAGGGTCCTCAAAACATCCTCATATGCCTTCAAGAGATCCTGCACATCCAAAGAAAGAGAAGACACTTGTTCAAGGGTTAGCATGCATGAAGTTGGAACCATGAGAAAACAAGTTTTGTTTTGCAAAAGTGCTCTTTTAAAATCTCTCTCTTTGGCCAAGTGGGGTATGCACTCTTGTTTTCTCTCTTGCTCTCTTGAAGTGTTTCCCACATATGCACACTCCTTCTTTTCTCTCAAGGATCCTTGATCCTTCTCACTCTTTTCTCTCTTCTCCCTTCCCATTTCCCTCCTCTTACTTTCGGCTTTGTTAGCCAAATGGATTTGGTCTTGTAAAGCTTGAGTGGGTGTGAGTGGGAGTAGGGTTAGGTTTCGGCTTTGATGGGAGATGATGTACTTGTTGGCATTTCCATGATGAATGGCATCCTTGTCAAATTGCCATGGCCTCCCAAGTAAGATGTGAGTGGCTTGCATCCTCACAACATCACAAGTGATGGTGTCTTCATACTTGCCAATTCGGATTGGCACCTCAACTTGCTTCACCACCTTGACAAATGATCTATCATCCACCCATTGGAGTTGGTAGGGTTTCGGATGCAACTTGGTTGGGAGATGCAACTCATGGACCATGTCTTCACTTGCGGCATTCACACAACTACCGCTATCCACAATGAGGCTACAAAGTGTGCCATTCACCAAGGCTCTTGTTTGGAAGAGATTCTCCCTTTGTGAAGTTTCGGTCAACTTTGGTGAACTTTGGAGAACTCTCTTTGTGACCAAGATATGCCCCTCAAGAGGCAACTCTCCCTCTTCTTCGTCGGTTTCTTCATTAGGAAGTTCATGTGGAACTTCCTCCTCATCTTCACTTGAAATGTCACCATTGGGTCGGATCACCATAACTTTCTTGTTGGGACATTCTCTTGCATAGTGTCCCTTGCCAAGACACTTGAAACATTCAACGGTTCTTGCTTGAGGTGGCGGGTTTGTAGGCTTGGAGGGTAGGGTGCTTTCGGTAGTGGGTTGGAATAGGGAGTAGGGTGAGATGGGGGTTTTGGTTGTGCATGGGAGGGTAAGGAGGCTTGGAGGTGGCGGTTTGGTAGGGTTTGGAGGTGGAGGGCTTGTTGGCGGTAGTGGACTTGCTCCATGAGTTTCGGTTGGAAGCATGGTAGGAAGTGTAGGAACTTCCTCTCTTGAGTTGCTTCTCAACTCTTATGGCTTTGTGCACTAGCTCTTGATAACTCCCATAATCACAAAGCTCCACCGCACGAGAGATGTCATCTCTCAAACCATACAAAAATCGAGCCATCTTTGCCTCTTGATTCTCCTTGACATTAGCCCTCATCAAGGCACTTTCAAGCTCCTTTTGGTAGTCTTCAACACTTCGGTTGCCTTGGGTGAGGTGTTGCAACCTTTGAGCACATTCTCTCTCGTAGTAGCATGGGATGAACCGAGCTCTCATGGCATGCTTGAGCTCCTCCCAAGTGGCAATGGGAGCTTGGCGGTTTCTAGCTCTTGCTTGGTGTTCTTGCTCCCACCAAATGATGGCATAGTCATGAAGTTCAATGATAGCTAGTTTGAGTTTGGTAGCATCATTGTACCCCATGACATCAAAGACCCTTTCGGTTTTGTTCATCCAAGTAAGGAACTCCTCCGGATCACTTGAACCATAGAAAGGTGGAACTTGAAGCTTCACATTGTTGAGAGCTTGTTGATCTTGAACTTGGACTCTCTCTCCTAGGTTTCGGTTAAACCCTCGGTGGAAGTGGCTCCTCTCATAATCTTCGGCTTCATCCATGTCTCTTTCAAGATAGGCTTTGGCTTGCACCCTATCTTGAAAGATCCGCCTTCTAGGGTTTCGGAGGGGAGGTGGTGCTTCATGGTGTTCTTCTTCTTCACTACTCTCCGAAACCTCCTCAACCATCCGGCCCCTCCTTGGTGGACCAAGAGGCCGAATGCTAGGAGCAATTTGGGGAGTCTTTTGGGGCGGTTCCCTCCTTGTGGCATCGGTCACACCTTGGGCATGGGAGCTCTCCGGTAGCTTGCCTTGAGCAATCTCAAGTCTTGTAACTTTCTCATTGGTAGTGACCATTTGTACTTTGATCTCTTTAAGCTCTTGCATGAGGTTGACAAGAGTTTCTTCCAACGTTGACTTAGGAGGAGGAGGTGGAGGTGATGAAGATGAATCGGTTGACATACCTACAAAAAAGACTTCTTTCTTTTGCAATTGAAAATATGAAGTTAGTGGTATAAACCCTCTCTTTGTGTTTGTATTCTCTCTTTTGTGTTTCACTCAAGGAGGATTCTCAATGGTGTATCACCCTTGATTGGCTTTAACCTCTCAAGTCCACAACCTCTTTCAACCTTGTTCTAGGAAAACACAACAATGGGCACAAGAATAAACTAGTAAAACCGAAAACAAGTAGAAAAAGAGAGCACTAGTTACTTGAAACTAGGTTTTGAAAAGTTTAAAGGTAGATGGGGGGTTGAAAGAAATAAGGTGTGGTAAAGAAAGGTCTTTTGCAAGAAACAAACACTTTTGGATGCAAGATGTTTAGCACTTTCGGATCAAATGTACTTTTGTGATGAACTTGATATGAACTCAAGATGAACTTGATGAACTTGCAAGAACACACAACTTTTCTCTCTCTTTAAGAGTTGTACTTTTTCTTGATCCTTTTTCAAAAGCAACAAACTTTTCACTTCACAACATCATAGCATCATAAAAACAACAACTTGCACTTTCACTTTGCAAGAAATGGTAACTTTTGCACTTTACAAGAAGTGGCAACTTTGCACTTCCACTTTGCAAGAAATGACCATAAGTTTCGGTCACTCTTTGAGAAAGGAAGAGAGTAGTTTCTTCAAAGTTTGCAAATCAAAACAAAAGGTTTCTTTGAAGAAACTTACAACATAAACATCAACCAAGCAACAAAGCTCTGATACCACTTGATGTGATCACCAAAAATGATCAACTCTTGGAAGGATCTAGCTTGGAAGATGAACAAGAACAAGATGATACTTTCGGCTTCTCCAAGAACCTCTTCACTACAAGATGAAGCAATGCTTGGAATGCCTAGGGGAGGAGATGGATCTAGCACCTCTTAACTACTTGATCAAGCAATACTAGATATAATTCTTGAACCAAAATTATGGAACAAGGGAATGGATTGTAGAAATGAGAACCAAGAACCAAAATGATCTCTTGTAGAAGAAGAGAATTTCGGCTGAAATGCTTCAAAATAAGTTCTACCTTTACAATGTCTAGTTGCTAGTTTAAATAGGAAAGGTAAGTGGAGGTTATTGTCCAAAGTGTAGTAACACTTTTGACAAACACCCTAGGGTTACTTACCATTTCCATGATACAAAAGAAATCATAATGATACTACTAAAAATGGTGAGGGAAAAGTGAAAGGTAACCACCATTTGTGGTAATGGAGGGCAAGGACCAACCATTACTACAAACTAGTGAGTAAAGACCTCCACTTTAACCTACTTTCCCTCCCATCTTCCAATAACATAAATATTGTTCAAATATAAGTCAACTAAGATAAAAATCTGATATAAATGGACATTGGGCCGAAATTGGAAGAATTTGGGCCGGCCCAATCATGGTGGCGCGTGGCCCACACGCGCGGGCCTTAAGTGGCGCGTTGCGCGCTTGGCCGGCGAGTGAGGCTACTTCCGGGCATCTCCAAGGTTGGGGAAGGCTAGGCAGCTGTCCATGGGTGGTGGCGCATCGGTCCGGGGCGGGGGTGAGCGCGTGGAGCGCGTGGGTGAGGGGTGGTGGCGCGTGAAGCGCGTGGCGCCCTCCTCGTCTTCAAGGGAAGTGTAGGTGATGCTTCCCAAATGGTTTGGGGTCTTCTCCACTTGAATTCCCATGAGTTGGAGCTTGAGGTCTTGGTCTCGATCTTCATTCCGCTCCTCGGTTTGTGCCATGATCCTTATAAACGCTTGGAGCTTCTCTTGCACCTTCTTTGACCTAGACCGTGTCATGGGTCCATTGAGGCCTTGGAAGGGGCTTGGCATCTCTTGTGTGGAAGTGGGGTGGATGTCCACATCAGAGGACAAGTGGTTGGGAAGCAGCCCAACCTTCCAGTAGCCAGCCAGAGGCTAGTGGATGGGTGCAACCATCTGCTGGTAAGTCACTTGACTTGAGAGTGTGTTTTTGTTTTGAGATCGTGTTTCCGCTTTCTCAGTTGTACTGCCCTTAACAGCTGCAGGTGCGGGGCCTTCTGGGCAAGGGAGCGGTCCTCACGAGATCCCAGTGGACCTAGGGAATGTGACAGAGGTCCTTTAGGAGACTGGGGTGTGGCCCCATTATTGGGAGCGAAGGCGAATTGCTGCCAAGACAGCCCCCAAGTGGTCTGAAGAGCCGGTTAAACTGAGGGCCACGAGGCACGACCTTAGGGCCAAGGTGTACAAGGAAAATGGGAAGCTACTGCGCGATGTGTGGGACCCAGACTTCCTTCTCAACAATGGCAGTTCATTGTTGTCGGGAGGGGAGAAGACCCTCTTATCGTGCCTGGAGGGGCTGCGCACCCCCTATGACAGGGAGGTGGTAGAGCGAAGCCTGGACTCCCCCGCTGAGTTTATGAGGGAGGCAGCCCAACAGAGTCTGCGGGTAAGACCTACTTTTGGTCCCTGTTTCATAAGTTTTGTTCTTCTTTCTGTCTTGCTGAATGGATTTGGATGCAGGCCGCCGTTCAAGGGTACGCTGCCATGGAGCAATGGCATGACTTTCTGAAGTATGCCAACAGGTGGGACGAGGCCCAAGTAGCAGAGATCGCGTCCCTTAATGGTACACTACCCAAGCAAACGCGCCCTTGCGTCGCATCAGAATCATACAGGACCTTTGAAGAGATCTCATACTTGTGGTCTCCAGTATCGCCTTCGCAAGGTCTCCAGTCTCACCTGCGCGGGGTCTTGCCCTCGCGGGCCTCAAGTCTCGCAGGGGCGATGTCTCACACTCACCTTTGCGTCTCTTAGGCCTTTGCGGGCCACCCTCGCGGTCTCAGGTCTCGCCCTTGCGATCTCACTCACCTTCGCGGGTCTTGCTCCCGCAGTCTTGGCTCACCTTCGCAAGGATTCTCTTGCCTATACTGGCCCAGCCCAGATAAGGCCCTTACACTCAGGCTCGTGCGACCCTCACTCCTTATTTGGCTATATTCTATCTGGGCCTTCGCCCCTTGCAGGCCTTCGCCTGCCACTTGCTCCACTTGGAGATAGACCACTTGGTCACCTGACATCAACCAGCCAATAAGGAGGGCAGCACGAGCCTGGGAGATCTTCACCAGATTCATACGCCAGACATTCTCTGACAAACGAATCACTTAAGGCGGTTTACTGAGATCTTCATCATCACAGCCGCCTTATCTCCAATCAGTCTGACACAGACTTATCTCAACAGCCTGTCTAAGGGCTCCAACTGGGGGAGGCTCTTCTCCTGGCATCACTCTATAAATAGGGTGATGTCCAGCCTAAACCGGGTAAGCTACTACACGCCCCCCCCACTCCTCTCTTGCTACTTCTGAGTATTCTTCTTATCTTTTACAGATTACTCTGAACAGCAAGCTCGTAGTCTCAAAGAACATCATCTTCTCCACCACTTCAACTGAGAGTCCGGGCCTTCCTTAGGAACGGGACTATCAGTTTGGCGCCGTCTGTGGGAACGAAAGTTCTTACCATAAACCCATATTACAAACCACAAGTAGCAAGTCATGCCGACTACCCGGAGTGCAAACAGGCACAGTCGCCAGGGAAGGAGAAATCCTCCCGAGACAAATACGAACAACGATCCACCATTGGAGCCATCTCCGAACAATATTCCCCCACAGCGGGGAGAACTCTTTGTTCACTTAACGGAGGAAAGCTCCTCCCACGTTAACCGTAACGCACCCCAGGAGCATAACACTCCACCTCCAAATGCTCCTCCGACGAGCATTGATCCGGCCGTTCTGCAAACAATCACCGAGGCGCTTGCTTTCAACTTGCGTGAAACACTCGCCACCACTCTTCGGGGCGTTCTGGATAGCGTAGTAATGCTACAGACTAATCAGCCTTAACGCCCAGCTACTCCTCAACAAGTAAGTAACCCCGACCCTTCTTTGTCATTACTTATCGCACTTACTAGACGGTTAGAAGAAGTGGAAAAAAGGGACGAAAGGGCCAGTGTTCATAATATTTCCAGGATGGGTCTAGACCACCGACCCAGCCTTTTACTCAACGGGTTCGGAAACCCTCTTCCCGATCAGTTTCGCCAGCCTAAATCGACGCTTATGATGGCCTCTCGACCACGATATTCATCTCCAACGTTACGTTTCCGCGATGGCAATCGCGAGGGCGGACGACAACACGCTCTGTAGAGCTTTCAGCTCCACGCCATCGGGCCGCCGCCAACCGGTATACCACTCTCCGCGATAAGCGGTTTGACTCCTTTGAGGAACTCTCCCGCAACTTCTCCAACCACTTTGTAGTGTCAAAACCTCCCCTAAAACGGCGGGACAACTTCTTAAGATACGGCGAGAAAAGGATGAGCCGCCGGGAATATATTCAGCGCTTTCAGCAGAGTCTATCCCAGTCCCTACTCTGGGAGAGGAAGCTCGCCTGCTTGTGGCCATTCAGGGCCTCCGCTGGGAATCTCTCTTTTTTGTGGATGTCCACACCAACCCGCCCACCAACATGGAGCAGTTTTTGAGCACGGCGTCTCGGTTTATGAACACGGAAGAGGTCACTCGACCATTCGCCAGAGCCTCCACGGCGGATGCGAAGGGACAGCCCTCGCGACCAGACTCCAGGTCCCAGGGACAGTACCCTACGCCACCCAGTAGGGAGAAGCCGTATTTTTCTCTTCCCCCGTTGAGGGAATCTCGCACCAACATCCTCCATGCCCTGGAACAAAAGAGGGAGGTCCCCACTTGGCCTCGCCCCCTCTCCCAGAAAATATCCAGGCGAAGCAACAAGTTTTGCCGCTACCACCGTGACAAAGGTCACGATATTGAGGACTGCTTTGAACTCAAGCGCATGATTGGGGAGATGTTGGCTCAAGGCAAGCTCAGGGAATATTTGCTCCATGCGGAAGGAGGCCGCAGAAGAGAGGGTGACCGTGAAGATCGCCGTGTTACGGTCACCCCGAGCGGGTTGCGACCGGGTGACCCGGGGCTCCGGTTTTGGCCTGCGGGTCACGTTTTTCGGCGTTCAGACGGCTCCCGAGCCCTATCCGAGTATCATTTTGGCGAACCCTTCCGTATTTGAGGTCGTGTGGGTCCCCCGGACGTTTCCGCCGAAAATATTTTTCTTGCGCCGGGGGGTTGTCGGGGTCGCCTCGGGACGTACAGCGGGCTCGGTAGCACTCTCGAGATCTCAGTTTGGGAAGCCGTTTGCAGTTTTGGAGTCGTGGAAACGTCCCGGTGGTGGTTGTGGAGTTTAATATTTGGGGCGGGACGTTCGGTTCCGGGCGACTCCCGGGGCTCGGGACGGGAATCCCGGGGCTCGGGATGGAAATTTTCTGACGGCTTTGGGGTAAGTTGTGTTATAATTTAAGATGGAATTTATGGGAATTTTTGTAGAATTTTGGAGTGACGGAATTTCGGTTCAGGTTGACACGCTCGCACGTCGGGTTTTGGTTCGGGTTCAGCGAGCTCGGTAGGACACTCCGGAATGGTAAATGAACTTTTGAAATATGTTTTGTGAATGTTGTAATATTCTGAGGGTTGTGTCCAAGTTTCGTTAATTTTGGAATTCGGTAATTATTTTTGGGCAAAAAGAATTGGAACTTTCGGAAAAATTGGGAGATTAAATTGTGTTTGGTTACAAAATGAAAATTTTGGAGTATGGGCAGCAAGTATTTTCGGCAGAATTGGGAAGGAGGAAGGGACACTTGGCCTTTTCTTATTTAAGATGAGAAGTATGGGTTATAAAGTGAGGGGAAATTATATATGACTTATTATTTCATAAAAGGAGATTTATCTCATTTCTTTTCTTTTCTTCTTCTTCTTCCTCTTGCTGCTACTGCCGACGCCACCATTGAAGCTCCACTCAAGCTTGAAGTTCTTCTCCTTGCAAGAAATCAAAGAGGAATTGGGTGCTTTGAGTGGTAAGCATCCTTCCTTCTTCTCTTTACTCACTAGAATTGAAGATTAGTGAAGAAAAGTTGAGTTTTTGCAAATGATGGGTTTGTTCTTAGCTATAAGCTAGGATGATTTTCTTCCTCCCATCTTTTAGTATGTTGTTCTTGGGTTGTAGGAGAGTGTTAATCAAGTGTTGGATTTTGGAAAATACATCTTGGATGAGGAACCCTTGTTTGGCCGAATTTCTTGGAAAATTCCAAAATGATGTGTGTTTGTTATCTTGGTTCATGCTTCAAGTATGTTAATCCTAGCATGATTCTAAGCTTATGTATGGATTCAATTTGATGGAAAACAAGTTGAGGTAAAAACCCCCATTTGGCCGAATTTATGGGATGATGTTCATTGTTGGATTTTGTTGTTTTGGATGCAATTGGATAGCATTCTTGGTTTAGAAGTGAAATTGGTGGTTAGAATGGTTGTTTGGTAGCTTGAATGGATTGAATTGGAAGTTGGATAAAATGTTGGTTAGGAACCGAAATGTTGGAATGATTCTTTTTCAATGTTGGAGTTTCATTTTGGTTGAATTGGATGTTGATATGGTGTTGGGGTTGAATTTAGGTGTGGTTTGAAGTTTGAAACGTTGAATTCGGTTAAGAATTGGAAAAGTTGCAATTAAGCGGGATTATCGGAAAATGTTGGGTAATGAAGGGTTTTAAGGTTGGTTTTGGTCGGTTCTGCTTGTTGGATGATGTTTGTCAATGTATAATCTTGCATTGTCTAGGTTGGTTCTGAATTCTGGCATTTCTGTGGAAATCTGGAATTTTACGGAAATTCTGCCGGATTTTCGGTTTTGGGAACGGGGGTGTAGTTTGGTAGTATGGTCGATAAGGATTCTAATTCAACTTGGTTTGACAGATTCCGAGGTTCGGAGGTGAGAAAAAGAGGGGTTTCTGAGTTTCGGGTCGTAGTGTGGAAGTTGTCCAGAAGCGGTCTAATACTCTGGACTTGAGAGGTAAGGGTTTGGTTCTGTTATTTTGGTAAGATAAGTATATGTTTTGGTTTCATTTTCTGTTCTGCTAGTATTTCGGAATTTTATGCCTTAGGGCATATTTTGTAGTCTGTAGGAGTATGCCTTATGGCATACTCTGTCTGTTAACCCTACGACAGTTGTGGGTTCGCTACCCCAGCTGGTGCACCATGCTTCTGTATTAGCTTCGGCTTCCGACTCCCTTAGTGGGAGGCTGTCGTTCCGATTTGTTATAAGGGTTATGGCGATTTAGAATCGCACGTCCTTCGGGATTCCGATCTATTTCCGGTATATGCATGATATTCTGTATTCTGTTGCATATATTGCTATCTTTCTGTTTTGCAGGGTTACATATACTTACCTTACCCCATATCCCTTACGGGTCCTTTTAGGACTCACCCTTTTTCGGGTTTTGTTTTTGGGTTTCAGGTAGACCTGATAAGCGACCTGCGGAGTAGGTTTCCGTGAGGTTTCTACCTTGGGTGTGTTTTTGCAGCAGCTGCACCTTGCGGTCCGGGATTTGTCTTTTGGATCTGAATCCCGCGCGAGGTATTTTGACACTTAGATCTAGGGCTGGCTCTGTAGTTGCATATGCACACTTTCCGTATTGCTGTGATGATTGTATATTTGTATATACTTATATATTCTGTTCTGTGCATGTTCTGAGCGCTTGGCGCTTGCTAGACACCTTAGGTTCTGTGAACTCTGTATGTATATATGTTTTGGTGCGTAAGCACTCGTCCACGGAGGGCGGGGCTTACTCTGTTGCTAATGCATGAATTGTATGTTTGGATTTTATTTTCAGTTATATGCACGAAATTTTTGTTAGGTTGCTTCCATAATCCTTTCGCTCTTTGGGTCCGCTACGCGCGGCGGGTCTCGATGGACCTGCCATTCCATATCATTCCGGCTTCCGCTTCCGACGTCCCGGCGCCCCCGCCTCCGCAACCGGGCTCGGGTGGCGTGCGGTGACAAGTAGAAATGCTTCTGTGATTCTGTGAAATGCATGATTTTATCATTTTGCAAAATAACTTCTGTGTCAAGTACTGCATTGCACTACAGAGCCTTCGGAAGCTGCTGCTAGTTTCTATAGGGACTAGAGGTAACTGATGGTTTTGGGCTCTGGTTGGTCCGAAATGTTTCAGGAATGGTTAACACGCGCCGACAGCGTGATTTGCGACCGGGGGGAGGGGACCGTAATCCCACGCCTCCGAGAGATAGAGAGCAGAGGCAGGGGGATTCTGGTGCTGAGCAGATACATACCACGCCACCGGTTGTACAGCAGGGTCAGGGGTCTACCACTGCTGTGGTTCATGTGCCGGAGCAGTCCAGCAGCTTGTTGAGGACACTAGTCCCGAACAGTTCCGCACACACAGGTGCAGGAGGATTCAGTCGTGGCACCGTCTGTGCATTCTGATGGGAGGGTGAGTAGCCACACCCGGACTACCACCCACACTCATGTACGGGCCCGATCTGAGAGTGAGTCTGAGGAGGATGAGGAGCGCAGGAATCCGCGATCTCGGAGGGTACGACCAGAGCGTAGCTCCGCAGCTCGCTCCGATCGTTCTGACCAGGAGACTTATCAGCCCCTCGACAGCGACGGAGGGTTATTGAGCTGGATTCTGATACCACCCGGCCGGACCCACCGACGACGGGAGGTTCGGGGCATCACTCGACTCGATGATGTCCGGTTGTTGGAGAGGTTCCAGCGGTTGAACCCTAGGAAGTTTGATGGCAAGGGAGGTCCCGAGGCAATGGGAGACTGGTTTATGGAGATTGACAAGCTCCTTGGGAGGTTACACCTACCTTCTACGGTGATGGTATCCCTTGCCACGTTCAACTGGGCAGGAGGGAGCAGATCATTGGTGGAGGAGCCTTCTGTGGTAACTCCGAGGGCGAATGCGGGGCTGGCACTCGATCAGGAGGTGGATGTTACCTGGGAGCAGTTTACACAGCTGTTCCATCGGAGGTTCATCTGGGCTGCAGCTAGAGATCTGCGACAGGCACAGTTTGATGAGCTTCATCAGGGAGATAGGACTGTCGCAGAGTATGAGCGTGAGTTTGACAGCTTATCCACTACGTACCGCAGATCACGGTATGGAGGAGGAGAAGGCAAAGAGGTTTATCCGCCGATCGCGCCCGAGCATACAGATGGGCTCTGAGGCCGTTGGACATTACTACTTACGAGGAGGCAGTTCACAAGGCTCAACTCCTCGAGCAGGAGGACGTTGAGAGTCGCCTCACCTCGCAGAGAGGTCAGGGGAGTTCGAGGGGTTCCACACAGCAGGGACCCCGGCAGAGTTCTGGACGGCAGAACAGACCTGGGCAGTCTAGCGGAGGCAGGGGGAGCACCACCCTCACGACCTTGTCCGACTTGTGGTGGGTATCACCCGGGTCGACCTTGTTACCGGCAGGAGGGCCGATGTTTGCGATGCGGGTCGGATACTCACTGGGTACGGGACTGCCCCCAGACGGTAGGGCAGGGATTTGGTAGTCTTCAGTGTCCGCAGTCTCGGGCACCGCCCAACGCGCCGCGAGGGCGTGGGTTTCAGCGGGTGGCCCGAGACCTCAGCAGCGACCGCAGCCTTCAGCCACCCTCCACCGCAGCAGCCTAGGGCAGACGAGTTTTTCAGATAGAGCAGGAGGTCCTAGTCAGCGAGGAGGCCCTAGTCAGCCGGCGGGCCCCAGCCAGCTGGGAGGCTCGACTCAGCAAGGAGTTCTGCAAGGTACGGTCTTTCTGAATGATACATCTGATCATGCGTTATTTGATACAGGTGCATCCATTTCTATTGTAGCACAGAAATGTGTTACATCTCTGCACTTGTCTGTTAGTACTTTGCCGCAGATGTATTTAGTAAAACCGCTGAGTCGGGCTGTTTTCCAATGGGATGGTTCGGGGTTGTACGATATCTGTAGGCGGGCATCAGATAGTATCGGATTTGTTGGTTTTAGACACGCCGAACTATGATGTTATTCTTGGGATGGATTGGCTATCCAAGAATTCTGTGCACATTGATTGTGCAGCCCGTACCATTATGGTTTCTGGAGAGGTACTACCTCTCACGACTCCGACTGGTTTGACTATCGCACAGCATAGTACAGAGTTGCGGATTCTGGACCAGCTGTCGATAGTTGGTGTAGGGGAATGTTTTGATCTGAATGAGGCTGATACTAGGGTGAAGCTAGATAGTATACCGGTGGTTCGAGATTTTCCGCAGTATTTCCGAAGGAGTTGCCCGGATTACCACCAGAGCGGGAAATTGTGTTTGAGATCTACTGCAATGGGCACTTTGCTCCGATATCTATTCCTCCTTATCGGATGCCCATTTCTGAGATGCAGGAGTTAAAGAAGCAGTTGGAGGAATTACAACAGAAGGGCTTCATCCGACCGAGCACTTCACCGTGGGGTGCTCCGGTTCGGTTTGTAAAGAAGAAAGATGGGACGCTCCGACTTTGTATAGACTACAGACGGTTGAATGCCCTTACTGTGAAGAATAAGTATCCGTTACCGAGGATTGATGATCTTTTTGATCAACTTCGGGATTCGAGAGTTTTCTCGAAGATTGATCTACGATCTGGATACTTTCAGCTTAGGGTGAAGGAGGAGGACATACCTAAGACTGCTTTCCGCACCCGATATGGACACTTTGAGTTTACGGTCATGCCATTCGGGCTGACCAATGCTCCGGCAGCATTCATGGATCTGATGCATCGGGTGTTCCGGCCGTACTTGGACTCATTTGTGGTAGTCTTTATTGATGATATTCTGATATATTCTCGGGATGCGGACTCGCATCGGGAGCATCTGAGGGTAGTTCTGTAGACACTTTGGGAACATCAGCTTTATGCTAAGTTCTCAAAGTGTGAGTTCTGGATCCGGGAGGTCACCTTTCTGGGGCACGTTATATCTGAGCATGGTCTGTCTGTGGACCCAGAGAAGGTGAGGGCAGTTCAGATCGGAAACAACCTACCACGGTACGGAGATCGTGAGCTTCCCGGGGTTAGCAGGATATTATCGGAGGTTCTGCACCGGGTTTTCTATTCTCGCATCTCCGCTCACGCAGCTTGACCAAGAAGGGTCAACCGCTTATCCGGTCCGATAGGTGTGAGCAGAATTTTCAGGAGTTGAAGCGGCAGCTTGACTAACGCTCCGATTCTCGACTCTTCCGCATCCGAGCTTACCGTATGTGATTTATACGGATGCTTCCACATCCGGTTTGGGGTGTGTGCCGATGCAGATCGTAATGTGATAGCTTATGGGTCGAGGCACTGCGACCGCATGAGCTGAACTATCCGACACACGATCCGGAGTTGGCTGCAGTGATCTATGCGCTGAAACAATGGAGGCATTATCTCGCTTGGTAACAAATTTCAGATTCTTACCACCATAAGAGTCTGAAATATCTGTTTACGCAGTAAGGAGCTTAACATGAGGCAGCGCAGATGGCTCGAATACATTAAGGACTATGATTGTAGTATCGAGTACATCTTCGGCAAGGGCAACACGGTTGCCGATGCACCGAAAGGTGAAGTATACCGGGTTGGTCAAGGGAGGAGATGTTGGTGACCGATCCGAGGAGAGTGATCTGTCATGCCTTTGGCACAGTGGCAGCCTGGGAGCGTGCTCAGCGCACACGCTACCATACATTCTGAGTGGCTTGACAGGGTGCGCGAGGCGCAAGGTAGAGATCCGGGGTTGAAGAAGTTGTCTGGGGAAGACAAGGGGTCTTTGTTACCGACGTTTCAGTATAGGCAGGGATTGCTATACTTCCGAGACCGCCTTTATGTACCGGAGGATCAGGAGCTCCGGAATGAGATTTTAGAGGAGGCACACTCGAGCAGATTGAGTATTCATCCCGGAAGTGAGAAGATGTATCAGGATCTGCGTACTCACTTCTGGTGGCCTAGTATGAGGAGGCACATTGCCACACATGTGTCTAGGTGTGCCGTTTGTCAGCAGGTGAAGATTGAGCACCAGAAACCGGCAGGGACACTGCAGACTTTGCCCATTCCAGTCCGGAAGTGGGGCAATGTTACTATGGACTTTCTGACTGCACTGCCCCTGACACGGTCTCGCCATGATGCTATCTCGGGTTATTGTGGATCGGCTGACAAAGTGCGCACACTTTTCGCCTATTCGGTCACGGACCCTCCGGAGAAGCTTGCCCGGCTTTACATCGTGAGATCGACGATTACATGGAGTACCAGACTCCATTGTATCTCGACCGTGATCCGCGTTTACGGCACGGTTCTCGAGGGCTTTTCATGAAGCTTGGGCACGCGACTCCATCCGAGTACAGCTTATCACCCATGCACGGACGGGCAATGGAGCGGGTGATTCAGATATTGGAGGATATGCCGCGAAGCCGTACTTTGGATTTTGGAGGAGATTGGGACCAGCAGCTTGCCTTTGATTGAGTTCTCGTACAACAACAGCCTTCCAGACTACGATTGGTATGGCACCATATGAGGCGTTGTACGGGAGGAGGTGTATGACACCACACCGCTTGGACCGATGCGTCGATAGGGTTGAGTTGGGACCCGAGCTTATTGAGGAGACTACGGCGAAGATCAGATTGATTCAGCGCGGATCAAAGCCGCGAACGACCGCACCACTACTTATGCGAACCGCCGCCGTAGGCTCGGAGTTTGAGGTTGGGGATAGGGTTTGGCTCAAGGTAGCACCTATCCGAGGGACAGCCGATTCGGGAAGAAGGGCAAGTTGGCCCCACGGTATATCGGCCCATATGAGATTCTCGGAGCGGGTCGCTAGGGTGGCATAACGGTAGGCATTACCTCCTAGTCTGTCTGATGTGCACAAAGTCATCCATGTTAGCATGTTGAAGAAGTGCATACTGGAACCGACTGCACGATTCCAAAGGAGGAGGTACACTGAACCCGATCTTTCTTATCGAGGTACCGGTAGCCTTTCTCGGATAGAGATGTCGAGACTCTCGTAGCAAGTTGATTCCCATGGTCAAGGTTCTGGTCACATCATACTGATCGGGAAGCGACTTGGGAGACCGAGAAGGACAGTCAGGCCTGATACCCCGAGCAGTCTCAGCGGTTGATACAACTCTTGGAGGCCCAAGAGTCCTAAGGGGGGGAGGATGTTACGGTCACCCCGCGAGGGTTGCGACCGAGTGACCCGGCTCGGTTTGGCCTGCGGGTCACGTTTTTCGGCGTTCAGGCGGCTCCCGAGCCCTATCCGAGTATCATTTTGGCGAACCCTTCCGTATTTGAGGTCGTGTGGGTCCCCCGGACGTTTCCGCCGAAAATGTTTTTCTGGCGCCGGGGGGTTGTCGGGGTCGCCTCGGGACGTACAGCGGGCTCGGTAGCACTCTCGAGATCTCAGTTTGGGAAGCCGTTTGCAGTTTTGGAGTCGTGGAAACGTCCCGGAGGTGGTTGTGGAGTTTAATATTTGGGGCGGGACGTTCGGTTCCGGGCGACTCCCGGGGCTCGGGACGGGAATCCCGGGGCTCGGGATGGAAATTTTCTGACGGCTTTGGGGTAAGTTGTGTTATAATTTAAGATGGAATTTATGGGTATTTTTATAGAATTTTGGAGTGACGGAATTTCGGTTCAGGTTGACACGCTCGCACGTCGGGTTTTGGTTCGGGTTGATAAATGACGGTAGGACACTCCGGAATGGTAAATGAACTTTTGAAATATGTTTTGTGAATGTTATAATATTCTGAGGGTTGTGTCCAAGTTTCGTTAATTTTGGAATTCGGTAATTATTTTTGGGCAAAAAGAATTTGAACTTTCGGAAAAGTTGGGAGATTAAATTGTGTTTGGTTACAAAATGAAAATTTTGGAGTATGGGCAGCAAGTATTTTCGGCAGAATTGGGAAGGGGGAAGGGACACATGGCTTGATTTAATTTAAGAAGAGAGGGATGGGTTTAAAGTGAGGGGAAATTATATATGACTTATTACTTTACAAAATGAGTTATCTCATCTCATTTCTTTTCTTTTCTTCTTCTTCTTCCTCTTGCTCTTCTGCCGACGCCACCATTGAAGATCAACCTCAAGCTTGAAGTTCTTCTTCTTGGAAGAAATCAAAGAGGAATTGGGTGCTTCAAGTGGTAAGCATCCTTCCTTCTTCTCTTTACTTTATGGTTTAAGGGTTTAGTGAAGAAAAGTGTGGTTTTTGGAGAATGATGGGTTTGTTCTTAGCTATAAGCTAGGATGATTCTCTTCCTCCCATCTTTTAGTATGTTGTTCTTGGGTTGTAGGAGAGTGTTAATCAAGTGTTGGATTTTGGAAAACACATCTTGGATGAGGAACCCTTGTTTGGCCGAATTTTTGGATAATTTCCAAAATGATGTGTGTTTGTTATCTTGGTTCATGCTTCAAGTATGTTAATCCTAGCATGATTCTAAGCTTATGTATGGATTCAATTTGATGGAAAACAAGTTGAGGTAAAAACCCCCAAATGGCCGAATTTATGAGTTGATGTTCATTGTTGAATTTTGTTGTTTGGATGCAATTGGATAGCATGCTTGGTTTAGAAGTGAAATTGGTGGTTAGAATGGTTGTTTGGTAGCTTGAATGGATTGAATTGGATATTAGGTGAAATGTTGGTTAGGAACCGAAATGTTGGAATGAAACTTTTTCAATGTTGGAGTTTCATTTTGGTTGAGTTGGATGTTAATATGGTGTTGGGGTTGAATTTAGGAGTGGTTTGAAGTTTGAAACGTTGAATTCGGTTAAGAAATGGAAAAGTTGCAATTAAGCGGGATTATCGGAAAATGTTGGGTAATGAAGGGTTTTAAGGTTGGTTTTGGTCGATTCGCTTGTTGGATGATGTTTGTCAATGTATAACCTTGCATTGTCTAGGTTGGTTCTGAATTCAGACATTTCTATGGAAATCTGGAATTTTACGGAAATTTCCGGATTTTCGGTTTGGGTCGGTGTTACGGTCACCCCGAGCGGGTTGCGACCGGGTGACCCGGGGCTCCGGTTTTGGCCTGCGGGTCACGTTTTTCGGCGTTCAGGCGGCTCCCGAGTCCTATCCGAGTATCATTTTGGCGAACCCTTCCGTATTTGAGGTCGTGTGGGTCCCCCGGACGTTTCCGCTGAAAATATTTTTCTGGCGCCGGGGGGTTGTCGGGGTCGTCGCGGGATGTACAGCGGGCTCGGTAGCGCTCTCGAGATCTCAGTTTGAGAAGCCGTTTGTAGTTTTGGAGTCGTGGAAACGTCTCGGTGGTGGTTGTGGAGTTTAATATTTGGGGCGGGACGTTCGGTTCCGGGCGACTCCCGGGGCTCGGGACGGGAATCCCGGGGCTCGGGATGGAAATTTTCTGACGGCTTTGGGGTAAGTTGTGTTTGAATTTAAGATGGAATTATGGGTATTTTTATAGAATTTTGGAGTGACGGAATTTCGGTTCAGGTTGTCACGCCGCACGTCGGAGTTTTGGTTCGGGTTCAGCGAGCTCGGTAGGACACTCTGGAATTGTAAATGAATTTCTGAAAAATGTTCTGTGAATGTTATAATATTCTGAAGATTGTGTCCGAGTTTCGTTAATTTTGGAATCCGATAATTATTTTTAGGCAAAAAGTATTGGAACTTTCGGAAAAATTGGGAGTTAATTTGCAATGGGTGCAAATTTAAAAGAAATCAGCATGGGCAGCAGCAGCCTATTTTCGGCAGCTTGTGGGTGTGTGTGTGATGAGGGACACATGGCTTCTTTATGTTTGAGATGAGAAGTATGGGTTTAAAGTGGAAGAGATATATATATATATATATATATATATATATATATATATATATATATATATATATATATATATATATTTAGGCTAGTATTGCATAAATGAAAATAGATTTCATTTCTTCTTCTTCTTCCTTGGAGTCTGCTGCCGCCATGGTTGAAGAACTCAACCTTCAAGCTTGAACTTCTTATTCTTGCAAGAAATCAAAGAGGAATTGGGTGATTTATGTGGTAAGTAACTCCCTAACTCCTCTTTTCTCATTAATTTGGAAGATTAGTGGTGAAAAGAGGAGTTTTTGCATTTGATGGGTTTGTTCTTAGCTATAAGCTAGGATGATTCTCTTCCTCCCATGTTTTAGTATGTTGTTCTTGGGTGGTAGGAGAGTGTTAATCAAGTGTTGGATTTTGGAAAACACAACTTGGGTGGAAACTTAGGTTTGGCCGAAATTATGGAAGAAATTCCAAAATTGTGTGTGGTTGTTATCTTGTTTCATGCTTCAAGTATGTTAGTTCTAGCATGATTCTAAGCTTGTGTATGGATTCAATTTGATGGAAAACAAGTTGAGGGAAAAATCCCCAAATGGCCGAATTATGGGTTGATTTTCAAAAATGGATTTTGTTGTGTTGGATGCAATTGGATAACATTCATGGTTTAGAAATGTAATTGGTGATTAAAGAGTGCAAATGGAACTTTGTTTGGATTGAAATGGAGGTTGGGTGAGAAAACCCCTCTTTGGCCGAATTGATAAGTGAAGGGGTTTTATTGATTTTGGTGTAATTGGTTAGTAAGCATGCTTAGGAAGTGGAATTGGTGATTAATATGATTATTTGGAAGCTTGAATGGATTGAATTGAAAGTTGGATGAAAAGTTGATTAAGAACCAAATCTTGGAATGATTCTTTTTCAATGTTGGAGGTTCATTTTGGTTAAAGTGGAGGTTAATATGGTGTTGGGCTTGAATTTAGGAGTGGATGGAAGTTTGAAATGTTGACTTCGGTTAAGAAATGGAAAAGTTACAATTAAGCGGGATTATCGGAAAATGGCGGGTAAAGAAGGGTTTAAGGTTGGATTTGATCAGTTACGCTTATTGTATGATGTTTGTCAATGTATAATCTTGCATTGTCTAGATTGGTCTGAATTGACATTTCGTGAAAATCTGGAATTTTACGGAAATTCTGTCGGATTTTCGGTTTTGGGGTCGGGGGTTGTAGTTTGGTAGTGTGGTTGGTAAGGTTGCTAATTTAGCTTGAATTGACAGATTCTGGGATCCGGAAGTTAGGAAAAGAGAGGTTTCGGGTTTCGGGTCGTGGTTTGGAAATCGTCCAGAATCGGTCAAATACTTGGAATTGTGAGGTAAGGGTTTGGTTCTGCTATTTTTGGTAAGATAGGTGTATGTTTAGTTTCATTTTCATTACTGCAGTATTTGGTATTATATGCCTAGAGCATATTCGTAGTCTGTAGGTGTATGTATTGTAGCACTTCATTTTGCGGTATTTCGGAAATTTCGCTTTAAGGTAAGTTACGTGTCCGTAGGTGTATGCCTTGTAGCATACTGCATGCATTAATCCTACGTTTGTAGGAGTATGCCTTATGGTATACTCTGCATTAACACTACGGCAGTTGTGGGTTCGCTACCCACTGGTGCACCATGCTTCGTAATAGCTTCGGCTTCTGACTCCCCTTAGTGGGAGGCTGTCGTTCCGATCTGTTATAAGGTTTAGGGCGATTTGGAATCGCACATCCTTCGGGATTCCGATTTGTTTCTGGTACATGTATGTTATTCTGTATTCTGTTGCGTATATTGCTATCTTTCTGTTTTGCAGGGTTGCATATACTTATCTTACCCCAAATCCCTTACGGGGTCCTTTTAGGACTCACCCTTCTTTGGGTTCTGTTTTTGGATTTCAGGTAGGTCTGGTAAGCAGCCAGCGGGGTAGGTTTCCGCGAGGCTTCTGCCTTGGTTGTGTTTTGCAGCTTGCACCTTGCGGTCCGGGATTGTGTACTTGGTGTGAATCCCGCGCAAGGTATTTTGTTACTTAGATTCTAAGGTTGGCTCAGTAGTTGCATATGCACACTTTCTGTATTGCTATGATGGTTGTATGTCCGTATATACATTTGTATATTCTGTTCTATATCTGTTCTCGGCGCTTGGCGCTTGCTAGACATTTTAGGTTACTGTGAATTCTGTATGTATATGTGTTTTGGTGCGTAAGCACTCGTCCCACGGAGGGCGGGGCTTACTCGTTATTAGTGCATGAATTGTATGGTTGCATCTTATTTTTGGTTATACACATGAAATTTCCGTTAGTCTGCTTCCACAATCCTTCCGTTCTCGGGTCCGCTACGCGCGGCGGGTCTCGATGGACCTGCCACTCCTTTCCATTCCGGCTTCCGCTTCCGGCGTCCAGGCGCCCCGCCTCCGCAACCGGGCTCGGGCGGCGTGCGGTGACAAGATCGGGGTGTAGTTTGGTAGTGTGGTCGATAAGGATTCTAATTCAACTTGGTTTGACAGATTCTGAGGTTCGGAGGTGAGAAAAAGAGGGGTTTCTGAGTTTCGGGTCGTAGTGTGGAAGTTGTCCAGAAGCGGTCTAATACTCTGGACTTGAGAGGTAAGGGTTTGGTTCTGTTATTTTGGTAAGATAAGTATATGTTTTGGTTTCATTTTCTGTTCTGCTAGTATTTCGGAATTTTATGCCTTATGGCATATTTTGTAGTCTGTAGGAGTATGCCTTATGGCATACTGCATGCAGTAATCCTACGACATTGTGGGTTCGCTACCCCACTGGTGCACCATGCTTCAGATAGCTCCGGCTTCCGACTCCCTTAGTGGAGGCTGTCGTTCGATTTGTTATAAGGGTTATGGCGATTTAGAATCGCACGTCCTTCGGGATTCGATCTATTTTCTGTACATACATGAATATTCTCGTATTCATTGCATATATTTCTATCTTTCTGTTTTGCAGGGTTAAATATACTTACCTTACCCCTTATCCCTTACGGTGTCCTTTTAGGACTCACACTTCTTTGTGTTCTGTTTTTGGGTTTCAGTTAGACCTGATAAGCGGCCTGCGGTGTAGGATTCCGTGAGGGTTCTACCTTGGGTGTGTTTTTGCAGCAGCTGCACCTTGCGGTCCGGGATTTGTCTTTTGGATCTGAATCCCGCGAGGTATTTTGACACTTAGATCTAGGGCTGGCTCTGTAGTTGCATATGCACACTTTAGGTATAGCTGTGATGATAGTATATTTGTATATATTTATAGATTCTGCTACGTACATGTTCTGAGCGCTTGGCGATTGCTAGACACCTTAGGTTCTGTGAACTCTGTATGTATATATGTTTTGGTGCGTAAGTACTCGTCCACGGAGGGCGGGGCTTACTCCTTTGCTAATGCATGAATTGCATGTTTGGATTTTATTTTCAGTTATATGCACGAAATTTTTGTTAGGTTGCTTCCACAATCCTTTCGCTCTTTGGGTCCGCTACGCGCGGCGGGTCTCGATGGACCTGCCATTTCTATTCATTCCGGCTTCCGCTTCCGGCGTCCGGCGCCCCGCCTCCGCAACCGGGCTCGGGTGGCGTGCGGTGACAATACTTCCCGAAGGGTATATATGACCTAAAACACATAATCACCGTATATTGAGATATTACAATAATGCCACTAAAACATAGGACTATAAATACATTCACTATTCATACCTAAAGGGGTAACGTTTTACAACTACTCAACGCGACTGGTCAAATCACAACCTCAGAGGATCTCTCTATTCCTCGACAATAGCGCTCCAATACGCAAAGTCGACCTAATGGCTTCCGTCAATGTCGTGACACGCAAGTGAAACCGGAACGTGGCGATCACGCGCACTGATTTGCCACCAAATGGCGCCGTCTGTGGGAAAAGCGGTGGTCCCCAAAATCGGATTGAACATGGGGGCCATTCCCGTTCCCGATCATCCAGGCCGGAGGGAGAAGGTTCCACCAACGGCCGCACTGCCGATCCCAGCTACAGGGGTTCCCCAGAGGAATCGTCCAATGGAGCAACCTCCCTACGCCCTACTTCCGCCTACCGTCGAAGCAACATCCGGCACTTGGACCCCGATCTTGTCCAAGCTGTGCGAAGAAACCGTAACGACCAGATCGGTCAATCTGTCACAACCTCGTGATGTAGTTTTCACGGCATAATCGATCGGGCTACGGTAGCCAGCAGGCAGCTTCGCAGCAAGTTGCTTCTCCGGACCGCCAAAACCGGCAGCGATCAAGGTCCCCGAGGGAGCACAAGAGAGACCGATCCCCAAGGCCGAGAGACGGTGCATGATCCACGGGACGATGTGATCAGGCAATCGCTGCATCGCCCGGAGCGAAGTTGAGAGAAACTCGGGCATTCCCGAGCCCAAATGCGAGGACATCCCCGATGAAGGACCGTTCACTGCCAGGATTCGGGACGCCCAGATGCCGCGTATATTTATCTTACCGCCTCCGTTGGAGGTGTACCAAGGTTCAGGAGACCCTGACGCCTTCGTCCGCAAGTATAAGAGAGCAATGGAGCTGAAAGGAGCCAACGAGGCGGCCTTGTGTAAGTGCTTCGAAGTAGCTTTAGGAGGTCCGGCCTCCGCTTGGTACAACTCGCTCCTCCCGAACTCGGTGTCATCATTCGGGGACCTTGCCACCAAATTCACGACACACTTCATCGGATGCAAGAGGTCAGCGAAAAGGGCCATCCAGATGTTTGACATCAAACAAAGACCGAACGAGAGTATTCGGGAGTTCGTCGAGAGGTTCAACCGAGAAGCCGTTCACGCGTCTGATCTGACAGACAACATTCGCATCATGGCATTCACAAAAGCGCTCATCCCCAACTCGCGCCTGGCTTACGAGTTATCTCGGAAGAACTTCACGAGCGTCGAAGAAATGTATGCTGTCACCCAGGAGCATATGATTGCTCAGGAGATGTTGTCTCAGCGAGAAGGAAAGCAGGACAGCAGAGATAATCGAGAACCACGGAAGGAGAACCCGAGGAACCCGTCAGCCAGGCAGCCGGGGAACTGGGGAGGACCGAAGAGAGCTTTCGAGAGAAATCCGATCTTCACCCCCCTTAACACGTCTCGGGCTAGTATCCTCGCTGCCCTCCAAAGACACCGGCCATGCCATGGCGGAAGGGACGAAGCGTGATTCGTCCAAGTATTGCCAGTTTCATAGAGACACCGGCCATGAAACTGAACAATGCCATCAGCTGAAGAGGTACATAGAGCACCTCATCAAGAGAGGCTCCACAGGGGAATATCTCAAGATGCCTCGAGCGAAGAAATTTCCCGAGCCAAGGGGAAGGCCAAGAAGATTCATCGGGACCGAACAAAAAAGGGAAAGAGAAGATGGCTCCGCCACAACCCACTAGGATCCTAAACACCATAACGACCACCCTAGGGTCAAACGCGAGGAAGAGGAAAGCAAGAGAGATAGCCTCTTTAAGCTACGGAGATCCATCTTCGAGAGTCAAACGGGCGGACGGGACCGAAATGCGTCTCCCGCATTATGACCCGCTCATCATCACCCTCCGAATCGGAACCATAGATGTCAAGAGGGTTCTATGCGATGACGGCTCGAATGCAGACGTGTTGTTCAGGAAAGCTTATGAAGGCCTCAAGCTTAAATCGAGCCGATTGAATCCCGTCAAGACAACAACCTACGGAGTGGGCCCGGACGAGATACCAGTATTAGGCTCCATTGAGCTCCCTGCTATGTTCCTCGGGGTCGGCCCCAAGGTCAACCCCGATAAAAACGCTGATGGTCAAATGCCTTGTCCTCGATGTCCCCTCTGCGTACAATGCTATCATCGGGAGAGAAACCCAGGTGGCTATTCACATGAGGACTGACGTGAAATACCTGACCATCCGTGGCGGGGGACGCCTCGATTTACGTGAGCCAAAGAGAGGCCAAGGATGTCATGGCAATAGCTCAGAAGGATCCTACTCCGGGCTGCTCGAAGGAAGATAACGGGAAAGCGGATACCGAAGACATCGTCTTGGAAGGAGATAGGACAACGAGAATTGCGAAAGACTTGCCCGAGGGCAGTAAGGAAAATCTTGTAAACTTGCTTCGAATGAATAAAGATTTGTTCGCCTACTCTCCGAGTGACATGCCCGGGATCGACCCGAAGGTGATACAACACAGCCTGCACATCAATCCGAATTCAAGACCCATAAGGCAGAAGAAATAACGCTCCATTCAAAAGGGCCTTCATCAAAGAGCAAATTTCGAAACTCCTCGATGCGGGAGTCATAAGGGAAGTATCGTATCCCGAATGGTTAAGCAATCCCGTGGTGGCAACCCGAGAGGATAGCGATAAGTTGCGCATGTGCATCGACTTTACCAATGTGAACGATGCTTGCCCGAAGGATTCATACCCAACCCCTCCGATCGATAGGCTTGTGGATTCCACGGCAGTTCACTCAAGGATCTCTTTCCTTGATGCTTACAGTGGGTATCATCGGATAAGAATGAACCTGGCAGATGAAGAAAAGACGTCCTTCATAAGCGACGCCGGGACGCACTGTTATACGAGAATGCCCTTCGGACTGAAGAACGTCGGAGCAACTTACCAAAGATTGATGGACAAGGTATTCTTCGGACAGATAGGAAGAATTCTCGAGGTTTATGTTGATGATATCATCATCAAAAGCAAGGAGGAAGAAAATCTAATCCGCGATATTGAAGAAGTGTTCGGGCAGATCCGAAAGTATGGAATACGATTGAACCCGGATAAGTGCGTTTTGAATGTAACGTCCGGGAAATTTCTCGGTTTATGGTGTCCGAGCGCGGCATCGATGCGAACCCCGCAAAGATCAAAGCTCTCCTAAACGTGAGAACACCTTCATCGATAAAGGACGTGCGAGAGACTCCTTGGGAAGATCACGGCCCTCGATCGTTTTATATCTCGATATGGAGATAAGTGCCGTCCCTTCTTCAAACTCTTGATCAAAGAAGGTGCGGAGCCCGGTAGAGTTGGGGTACGAAAAGGTGAGAAGAAATCTAAGGACGAGAACGCAAGAGAACGAGCTAGGTTCAGATTGGAATCCCGAATGTCGAAAGCCTGGGAGGAAATCGAGCCTACCTCTTGGAAATGCCTACGCTACGGCAACCGACCGAGGATAGACCCTCATTGTATACTTGGCGGTAGGAGAAAAGGCCGTTAGTTAGGTACTTTTTAAAGAAGAAGACCAAGGAAAGCAGAGGACTTTCTACTATGTAAGCAAATCATTGCACGCGGCCGATCTCAACTATCAGATTATCCAGAAAGCGATGTACTCTGGTCCTATCAGCCAGAAGACTGAAGCCATACTTCCTCGGGTTTTCTATCATTGTTCGAAGTAATGTCCCTATCAAGGACATCTTAAAACGGGTAGACCACTCCGGAAGGCTGTCAAAGTGGTGCGTAGAACTAAGCGAGTACGAGATCAAATACAAACCTCGAAGAGCAATCAAAGCGCAAGCATTGGCGGATTTTATCGCGGAATTACCCAAGGAATCCAAAGTGAGGATTCTTTGAACGAGGATAGCCCGGTCTAGACCCTACACGTGGATGGAGCTTCGGGATCGTACAAGCAAGGTGCCGGACTAGTTCTCGAAGGCCCGAAGGAATGAAGGCTACTAAGTCAATTAAGTTCAATTTCCGGTAACGAACAACGCAATCGAATATGAAGCCCTTATTGCTGGTCCGAATTAGCCAAAAGGCGGGAATCCGATCACCGAAAGCGTGTAGCGACTCAAACCTCCTCGTTCGGTAGATGAATGGGGAGTACGAGGTCGAGAGCCAAGTCTCAAGAAATACGCCGAGGTAGCTAGAAAATTGGCCGCGGATTTCGAGAAGTCGTGTATCGAGAAGATCCCGAGGTCTCTCAATTCGGAGGCCGATCAAGCGTCAAGTCAACCTCTTACGACGAAATAAGGAGTGAGCCTTGCGTCGATTACTCCCGGATAGGCTGCATTACCTCGGGATGGAGGACCCCCTATTGGAAGTACCTCGATGAAGGGGTACTCCCGGACAATCCAATCGAAGCCGCCAACATCAGGAGAAAGGCCAGCAAGTTTGTCATAATTGGGATAGTATGTACCGTAAGGGATTCTCTTCCCCGTTGCAAAAATGCGTCGGAGAAGGAGACACCGAGAACATCCTGAGAGAAACCCATGAAGGCACCTGCGGGTCGCACATTAAGTCGGACGCGTTAGCAGCGGTCATCCTAAGACAAGGGTTCTTTTGGCCTACTCTCAAGGAAGACGCAAGGAGACTCGTGAACAAATGCAAGAAGTGTCAAGAACACGCCCGAATACAGAGAGTTCCCTCGGAGTACGTATCGTCTTCGGATTATCCTATACCGTTCACCGTATGGGGAATCGACCTGATCGGGGCCTTGCCTACCGCTCCCGGAGGACTGAAGTATTGTGTAGTCGCCGTAGACTACTTCACCAAGTGGATAGAAGCCGAACCACTGGCTACAATTACGGCTGAAAACATTCGAAAGTTTGTCCGGAAGAACATCATCTGCAGTTCGGTGCCCGAAGGTCCTTGTTGCCGATAACGGAGCTCAGTTCACTGACGGTGGATTCCAGGACTTCGCCGAGGAATTCGGAATCAAGATTCATTTTGCCCCAGTCGCCCACCCGCAGAGCAATGGCCAAGTGGAGGTATCCAATCGAACGTTGAAGGATGGTTTAAAAGCAAGGCTTGGAAAGGCAAAGGGAAAATGGCCCGGAGAACTCCCCCATGTTTTATGGAGTTACCGGACCACGCCCCGAAGGTCAACTGGAGAAACCCCGTTCTCTTTGACATACGGGACCGAGGCACTGATCCCGATTGAAGTAGCAAATTCCTCCCTCAGAACCGAAGTATTCGAGGAGGTATCGAATGAACAAGGTTTACGAGCAAATTTAGACTTGCTCGAAGGAAGAAGAGATGAAGCAGAGCTGCGAAGGAAAGCTTTCCAACAAAGAACCGCATCTGCAACAAATTCAAAAGTGAAGGTAAAAGGTATCAAAGTGGGTGATTTGGTCTTACGGCAAACCAAACTGGGATCCCGAAGGCCGAAAGGGGGCCCATTCGAAGTCATCGCCGAAGAAAGGAAAGGAGTATACAAGTTATCGGATCCGAAAGGAAGGGAATTGGCTAACTCTTTCCAATCCTTGAATATTTTTCATTGATAACGCCCGAGGACGGGATTACAAAAAATGAGTGCAAAAAGGAAAAGAGTACATCACTGAGGATCGGCAAAATCGTCAACGGTTACCGGTTCGGGTGGGTGCATAAATTCGTCCCCGTACCAACTGGGATCCTCTTCGGGCTCCTCATCCCCGTCAAGCCCGGACAGGTCAACATGAGGGTTACGCTCAACGATTTGCTTCCTGGCCAAACAAAACCCGAAGGTATATTTGTCAACGGCCATATCCACAGAATCCTTCAACGCCTTCTGATACTTCGGGATCTTGGCCTGAACCGCAGCAAGCTCATCCCGAAGTCTCTGATTCTCCTCATCCTTGACCCGTAGCTCGTGCTCATGATGCTCTTTCTGATTGGCGAAGTCAACCTGGACCTTCTCTTTTTCAGTCTTGAGCAAGCGAGCTTCTTCCCGAAGAACGTCCTCTGAATGGCGGTGCTCTTTGACCGCGCTTAAAAAGGCAACCTCAGCCAAAGCGAAATCATCAGCCTCGGCCGGGCTGAGGTTCTCCCGAATATGTGAGCCTTCGGGAAGCTCGAGTTTGGAGGAGGTACGGGAATGCCGCAGCAACTGCTCATAGTGGTGGACTAAAGCCACCCGATACGATCACGGATTATTTTCGCTATTAACCCAAAAGCGCGAATCCACGAACTGGTACCGAGGACGGCCACTTTTGAAGCGGCGCAGATCTAGCTCGGTGGAGTCGATTGAACAAAGAAGGATAGAGACGGCCACGGTTGATACGATCACCTCCCAACTACGAGGTTGGGCAATATCTGCGATAAGCACAGGGAGGATGGAAGATCTAGCACCTCTTAACTACGAGATTAAGCAATACTAGATATTAAACTTGATGATATTAATCTATCAAGTGGTATGGCGGAAAATAGCAGGGGGGGGTGACAACCGGGCTAAAGGAATTGTCCTTCTTAAGCTTTACATATGTTCTGCCTGTTCTAGGAGTTTGTCTTTCCTGTTATAGGGAAGGAAAGGAACAGACTCTAACAAAAGTCGCAGGCATGCCAAAAAGTGTACAGTACTATTGCATGAATGTCGGACGAAATGATAAAAAGGTCAAAAGTTCGCTCCCAAGTGTCGGCGTATAAGGCGGGAGGGGCCGAAATGGTCGGGAGTGGTTGGCCGATTGGATAAGCCGAGGTGGCTCTGCTTTAGGGCTCTGCTGATGGGAGACCCGGCTCGGAAGGCCTCGCCTTTGTTGGCAAACTTTCTCAAAGGAGGCTTCGCCTAGTGGCCTCGCCTTTCCCTTTGAGACTTGCAACGAAGGCTCCGCCTTCGCTTGGAGGCTCCGCAGAAGAATATCCCTTAGCGTCTGAACTGGAAGTCTTCTTGTTGTGGGCGCGGCCTTTACCAGGAGACTGGCTGGGATGACGTCGCCCAATGGCTTTGCCTTCTCCAGGAAGCTTCGCCAGGAAGTAACGTCCGTATCTTAAAGACTTCTCGTGGACATTGTTGCATGAGGGCTTCGCAAAGGGGAGGGTTATGGAGATGGCTTCGCTGAAGGATTGGCCATCGCGAGAACTCCCTTGTTGGGAAGCCTAGCCCTCGCCTCGGGGCTTCGCGATAATGGCTCCGCTGGGGCTTCGCCGGTGTTACGGATGCCTTAGCATGATGCAGTTCATCCTTCGCCTTGAGACTTCACGGGGCGGCTTTGCCAAAGTGGCTTGCCTTCGCTGGATGCCTGTTTGCACGAAGCCTCTCCTACGCCTTGAGGCCTCTTTTAGGGTCCTCGCGTGAAGGCATTGCCCTTTCCATGTGCTGGGGTTATTCCAGGACCATCGGATTAGGCCGCCGGGGCCTCTGAACCCACTCGCCAAGGGTTTGCTCCGAGCTTCACTCATTGCCTCTTTATGCAGGTCATCTTGTTGTTGCTTGGGGATCCCGTGATCACATCATTCCCTCCCTCTTAAAAAGATTCGTCCTCGAATCTTAAGGGAAGAAATTTTTCCTACAATTGAAAACAAGCACAACAAACTTTGGAGGGCATTAGAGGTTAGTAAACGAAACTTAACCGGAGACTGGGGGGGGTCGCGGTGGCGATGCATATGTATGCATGAGCATGACAACTCCTATATGCATCGTGATCATGAGCAGTTTATAAAAATTCATGACATGCTTCCTAGAGTATTGTAGACATTTAACAAGAACGTTATACTCAAGGAAAGCATGCGGTCCAAAGACTTTAGACCTCTGCTCATGGAAGGCTGGGGTGGGGGTCAAGGAAGCTTTACCTTCGCCAAGCACATGCATATGTGCTTCCCGAGACCAAGAAGAAGAAACTAAGCTAGTCGTAGAAAGAACTTGGACTGCAACGCGCAGAGACTAGCATTAGCATAAGCAAGAGGTTGAGAGATGAGCAGTCGCTCTCTCTCTCCACCTCAACCATTAACATGGTTACAGCTCGATGTATTTTAAGAAGCTCATGATTGTTAAGGACAGGCATGGATGTCACTCGTGGAAAAAAGGGGTCTTTCATTAAAGCATGCATTCTAAGCATGTCAAACATGGCATGCAGGGGTGTCCGTGTATATATTCGAACAATGGGTGCGGTGTCGAACCAATGTCGATCCATCACCCCTGTTCGTAGCATGCGAGACTCAAGGAAACCACAGATTCGCACTCTTGCGTATACTACGTACTCTTTGGAAGGAAGAGACAAGTTACCTTCTCCCAAGTTAGGGAGACGTAGTCCTGCTTCGCATATCATCTTCTTCTCCTTCAGCAACGGTGTGGCTTCTTCCTCAAGTACGGGTTTAGTTGGGACTCCCGCATGAACTCTGCCTTCTTCCAAAGCGCCTTCGCTTTCTTCAACTCTTCGCGCGCCCGCGGCTTCTTCTTCTTCTGCACAGCCAAAGAAGAACAACAAGTTTGAGAAGATGAAACGATTAGTTCTTCTTGGGGTATGGTAGAAGGCCGGGTGAGTCTTTCTTTTCACTCATTTGGCTTTGGAGAGCTCTTTCTTTTCTTCTCTCTTTCCTTTTCTCTCTCGCCCGCTCATATTCTAAGTACTCATCTTTGAGCCTTCTAATCTCTTGGGCGAGAGTCTCTTCTTTTGGATTTTGGTGAGGGTTGGGATTTGTGGTGTAGGTATGGGCTGCGCAAGTATTGGGCGGTGGGGTGCGCGGCCCAACCAAGGGGGTTTGTGGCGATGGGGTCCTCGCCTCCTTTCTGGAAGGAAGTTGGTTCGCCCGAGGCGAAGACCCGTCGAGTGGAGTATGGTGGCGGAGCCTTAATGGGGTACTGGGTGAAGGGTGCATGGGGGCCCTCGCCTGGAGGTAGTATGGAGGGGGTGGCTCTTCTTGACAGAGTCCATATCGTCGCCACAGCAACCTCTTCAACTCACTCCAAGACTGGATGGGGGCTTCAGCGGACCGTTCTCTGTCAGAGAACTCTCGGCGACACCATTCCTTGGCCTCTCCTTTTAGGCGTCTTATGGCTTGGCTCAACATTTTTCACCACGAAGTGGGGAGCACCAGAAGTGGTACTCCAACTTCTCCATCCAATGCCATAAGTCTTTTCCAAGCTGGTATCGCCCCACTGATAGATCAACCCCATAGAAATATTTATCTGCCATGGGGTCTCCTGCACATTTAAACAATAAAATTAGTCCGCTCAAACTCCTCACGTGTTTGGGGTTCTCTCCTGCCGCGAAGGGGTCTGCCCTTTCGCGAGGGGTCACACTCGGCTTTCTTTCTTTCCTCTTGCTTAGCTCTCAGAGCTTGCTCTTTCCAAGGCCAAAACCCGATAATGAATATCACAAGATAACCAATAGCATGCAAAAATCTTTAAGTAAGAAGTACTAGTTACTTGAAGCAAGCTAGGTTAAAATGGAGGGGGGGTTTCGCAACAGATATATAAGAGGGTTAGAAATGAGGTTTTGGCGCACAAACACTTTTGGCTCAAATTTGAAATCGAAATTAGATCAAGGTCACTGTTCATATGAGTTGTGGAATGAACAGATATGAACATTCATATGAACACCAAGAACAATAAGAACACAGATCCGATTTCTTCTACGCTTTTTACAACCAAGCCTTATACACCACTTCTCTTCACTTTTCAACTACAACCTCACTCTTTTGAGCGTATAAATCTTGGCACGTTGCGGTTTTGAATAAAACTGGGATTTTGCGACTTTCGCAAAACCGCAACTGCTTTCTTTTCTTCTTCTTCTTCTTCTTTTTTTTTTTTTTTGACTTTTTGATTTATGAAGTTGCTAACACAACAACAACTCCTAACACCGAATCAACACAACAGATAAACCGAAACGAAAAGCGGATATGGGAAGGGATACAGATAAGCGACAGTATAACACGGTTTGAAAATAACGCAAAGATAAATCTTTCTTCAAGTAGAAATAAAAAGGGTTTAACCTTGAAGAAATCACAACAACTCCAGCAAGCGATCGGCTCGATACCACTTGATACGATCACGGAGTACGCTTGACGCGAATCCACGAGATCGTGCGGAAGCGCAGATCTAGCTCGGTGGAGTCGATTGAACAAAGAAGGATAGAGACGGCCACAGACACCTCCCAACTACGAGGTTGGGCAATATCTGCGATAAGCACAGGGAGGATGGAAGATCTAGCACCTCTTAACTACGAGATTAAGCAATACTAGATATTAAACTTGATGATATTAATCTATCAAGGGGATGGCGGAATATAGCAAGGGGGTGAGAACCGGGCTTAAGGAATTGTCCTTCTTAAGCTTTACATATGTTCTGCCGGTTCTAGGAGTTTGTCTTTCCTTTTATAGGGAAGGAAAGGAACAGACTCTTACAAAAGTCGCAGGCATGCCATAAAGTGTACAGTACTTTTGCATGCATGTCGATTTAAAAGATAAAAAGGTCAAAAGTTCGCTCCCAAGTGTCGGCGTATAAGGCGGGAGGGGCCGAGAATGGTCGGGAGTGGTTGGCCGACCGGATAAGCTGAGGTGGCTCTGCTTTAGGGCTCTGCTGATGGGAGACCCGGCTCGGAAGGCCTCGCCTTTGTTGGCAAACTTTCTCAAAGGAGGCTTCGCCTAGTGGCCTCGCCTTTCCCTTTGAGACTTGCAACGAAGGCTCCGCCTTCGCTTGGAGGCTCCGCAAGAATATCCCTTAGCGTCTGAACTGGAAGTCTTCTTGTTGTGGACGTGGCCTTTACCAGGAGACTGGCTGGGATGACGTCGCCCAAGGGCTTTGCCTTCGCCAGGAAGCTTCGCCAGGAAGTACCGTCCGTATCTTAAAGACTTCTCGTGGACATTGTTGCATGAGGGCTTCGCAAAGGGGAGGGTTATGGAGATGGCTTCGCCTGAAGGATTGGCCATCGCCAGAACTCCCTTGTTGGGGAAGCCTAGCCCTCGCCTCGGGGCTTCGCGATAATGGCTCCGCCTGGGGGCTTCGCCAGTGTTCTGGATGCCTTAGCACGATGCAGTTCATCCTTCGCCTTGAGACTTCACAGGGACGGCTTTGCCAAAGTGGCTTGCCTTCGCCTGGATGCCTGTTTGCACAGAAGCCTCTCCTACGCCTTGAGGCCTCTTTTAGGGTCCTCGCGTGAAGGCATTGCCCTTTCCATGTCTGGGGTTATTCCAGGACCATCGGATTAGGCCGCCAGGGCCTCTGAACCCACTCGCCAAGGGTTTGCTCCGAGCTTCACTCATTGCCTCTTTATGCAGGTCATCTTGTTGTTGCTTGGGGATCCCGTGATCACATCGGGAGCCATATCCTTGACGTCTTCATCATCAAAGATGTTTTGATCCTCGTGGATCAGCCACCCCGGCTCCCGAGGAATGAGATTGCTCCCGAATTGCGAGAGCTTCTCATCCCGCATCCGCCTCCTCTCTTCCTGGCACTCTTTCCAGTTCGTACCTAACGTACAAAAATGAGATCGAATAAGTTCCAAAAGCGGAGATTGTGTAACTTCACAAACCGGTTACCTAGTTGAAGCTCGATTGGTGGGACCTTCGGGCGCTTTGCTCGGTCATCCTCGAGGCTACAAACTTCCCCTAGCCCTCCCGATTCGTTCGGAGGAGTTCTGCAGCATATCATATACATCATCCCGAGTAGGCTGCCCTTCCATATGAACCGGGGATGGAACTTCCCCGGTAGACTTTTCAGCAGGCTGACTTCCAGCCTCAGCATCAACCGAAGGACCCCTCTTCCGCTTTTTCTCAGCTTCGGCGGGCCTCGAACCACCGGCTTTAGAGCTCGGTTTCTTCTCCTTCGCGTCCCGAAAGATGGAGCTGAGATCAAACTCGGGCTCCATTTCTGCAAAAAGGGGAAGAATTAGTTAATACCAAACGAATGCATCTATGAACAGAAGAACGATATAAACCTTTCTTGAAATCCTCGAAGGACGTCTCGCCCCGAAGACGGTGCACCAAGGCCAAGTCTCGGGTCGAAGGGGGAGACTCCCGGATGCCCAACTCCCCCAAGTCCCCCTGAATAATACCCAAGTGAGAAAGGACCCCTTGGGTAATCAGCCTCGAAGACAAAGGAAAGGGAGGACTTCCTTCGGTCCATCCCGCACCAAGGAGCAATGGTCCGGATTTTATTGTCGAACCGGTCATAATTCTCCTTGGCAGCAGCCCCCTTCAGCAATCGCCGAGGATTCTGCACGTCCGGCAGCCCTCCTACCTTCTGCGCAGTTTGCAGGCCCCATGACGCATCAGGCTTCATGAAGAAAAATTCCCGATGCCATCCCTTGCGGCTGGTTGGCAAATTCCAAACGAAGTTGAATTTTACAGGAGGAGGACCCCGGCATCGAAGAAGTAGAAACAGTTCCTCGGGATCACATTCACTTTATAGTACTGGAGGAAAGTGGATATGGTTGGCTCTATCTCGAACAGAGCACAGAGAATGAGATAGGCGTTTATGTGGCAGTAGGTATTCGGGCTGAATTGGTTAATGGCAAGTCCGTGGGATTCCGCCAACTGCCGAACAAATGGGTGCGGGGGGAAGCGGAGCCCGCACAGCAGTTGATCCTTGAAGATCACCAACCAGCCTTTCCCAGGCTCATACGCCCGGCATTCCGGAGAAGGAACCCGAGTACGGACCGTCATCGGGACAAAATGAGTGGATTGCCACTCTTTTATTAACTCCGGAGTTGCCTTTGCTCCGGTAATTCTCTATCTCGGACCACCAACCTTCGGGAATCTCGCCTTGGTCTCTAAAAGGCAACCTGAAGGACGAACAGTAGAAGGGGTGGGAAAAGTAGGAGCCATTCTCATGTACCTCGGGTAAATGGCCGGAGGAGACAAGGACGGCTCATGGAAGAAGATTAAAAGACGGACTGACAGCAGCGGCGTCAACAACTCGACGGTGGAGTCGGTAGAATTGATGGACGGCGGACGAACCTTTGTAACCGTCCGGTACGGTGGTTTCTCCGAGGAAAGGGGGGAAAAAGTCTTCTGGATTAGATTCTTCAACAGTCCTCCACCTCTTGAAGATACTAACAGCCTCCTGGAGCGTGGGATTGTCCGTCGTGATTTTATTGTGAGGAGAGAAGAGCTTGAGAGATGCAAATGAAAGTGAGGCTCAACTCACATTTATAGAAAAGATCGGGCAGATGAATCGCCAAACGACATGTGATCTCCACCGTCGATTAAAAAATAACCGTTGGGAATACCAACCGTGGCAGATCCCGAATGAGAAAATCTCAGAAACGACTCAGAATCCCGAACATTGTTCGAGACAGAAGGAGGAATCATCATCCTCAGTTTCCCGAACACAATGGTACGGGAAACGACTCAGAACGAACATTGTTCAAAACAGAAGGAGGAATCATCATCCTCAGTTTCCCGAACACAATAGTATGGGAAATGATTCAGAAGCCCGAACACTGTTCGAGATAGAAGGAGGAATCGTCATCCTCAGTTTCCCGAACACAATAATATGGGAGACTACTCGGAAGCCCGAACTATGTTCGAGAAAAGGGGAATCATCTTCAGTTTCCCGAACACATTGGTACGGGAAATGACTCAGTTTCCCGAACACATTGGTACGGGAAACGACTCAGTTACCCGAACACAAGAGGAATCAGATGAATCAGATGCCCGAACAAAGAAAGTATCCCGAACCAAGCAGTTTCTCGAACATGACTCACAGACATTCTAAAATAGATCTTCAAGAAAAGAACTTTGGACTCCTTTTAGTCGGCCAAAAGGGCTTGGGGGGGACTTGATGGCCGCCAGGCCCAAATACGCATAAAAGGCCTATCAAAAGGCCCACACATAAGCCCGAAATAAGGGCCCATTAAAAAACTAGCGTATAACCCGAATAAAGCTTGAGGACTTTCCCGAACCATACTTCCCGAAGGGTATATATGACCTAAAACACTTAATCACCGTATATTGAGATATTACAATAATGCCACTAAAACATAGGACTATAAATACATTCACTATTCATACCTAAAGGGGTAACGTTTTACAACGACTCAACGCGACTTGTCAAATCACAACCTCAGAGGATCTCTCTATTCCTCGACAATCGCGCTCCAGTACGCAAAGTCGACCTAATGGCTTCCGTCAATGTCGTGACACGCAAGTCAAACCGGAACGTGGCGATCACGCGCACTGATTTGCCACCAGCAGATCCCTTGGTTATCACCGCCCGTATTGCGGGGTGGGATGTTGACAGAATCTACATGGACACAGGGGCAAACGCCAACGTGATCTACAAGCACACTCTGGTTGAGGCCAAGGTGCCTTTGTCCCAGATCCAGCCCGCGAAAGGGGCCACCTTTGGGGTAGGAAGAGATGAAATCCCGACTTGGGGGTCAATCACCTTACCCTACATGATGATGGGAATCACTAAAGAAAAGAAGCCAGTATGCCGTTCAAGCTTTGTGGACTTTATCGTTCTAGATCTCCCAACACCATACAACGCCATCATTGGACGTCATACTCAGACTGAGTTCCATGTCCGCTGTGATGTGCGGACCCTGACTTTGGTTTTTCACACTGCGGCTGGGGATGCCTTTGTCTTTATCAACCAGAACATAGCCAGGGGCAATTATGTCTCCGCCCTTGCTGGACCTCCTCACCTCCCCCGACCATCTGAGCCTAAGAGAAAGGCACCTATGGAGGAGGCTGGGCCCACCGGCGAGGCCGCTCCTGACTTATCTGGGGCCTTTGAAGAGGTTGAGATCTCCCCTGGAAAGAAGTTCCGAGTGGGAAAAGACCTCGAAGAAAGAGATCAGCGAGCACTCATCCATCTTCTCCATGCCAACAACGACGTCTTCGCATGGAACCCTGAGGACTTACCGGGGGTAGATCCTGCTATCATTTCTCATAAGTTGAGTGTACTCCCCGGCTTTAGCCCGGTTAGACAAAAAACAAGGGGCATGGCCCCTGACCGTAAGGACTTTGTACGCACGGAAGTGCAGAAATTGCTTAAGGCAAATATAATCAAGGAAGTTCACTACTCCGAGTGGGTCGTTAATATTGTCCTCGCCGACAAAGAGTGCGGTCAGTGTCGACTTTGCGTGGACTACAAAGGGGTAAACAGTGACTGCCCGAGGGATCCCTATCCCATGCCTTCCATCGATCAACTGGTTGACTCAACCGTTCATCACTATGTCTTCTCCTTCCTCGACGCACAGCGGGTATCATCAAATTTTTATGGACCCAGAGGTCGCGTTAAAAAACTCATTCACTACCTGTGAAGGCGTCTTCCATTACATCAGAATGCCCTTCGGCTTAAAAAATGCTGGGGCTACTTTTCAAAGGCTTGTAAATCAGGTCTTCGCCGGCTAGATCGGCCGGAATCTTGAAGCTTATGTCGATGACATTGTGGTCAAAAGCAGAGCCACCTCCACACACCTCACAGACTTAGAGGAAACATTTGCCAACTTCCGTAAGTATAATATTCGGTTGAACCTAAAGAAGTGTATCTTTGGCGTTGGCGAAGGCAAGTTTCTGACTTACCAGATTTCCAAAGGAGGGATCCACGCGAATCCTAAAAAGATTGAAGCCATCACCACTTTGCGCACCCCTAGGGGGCTCAAAGATGTTCAAAAACTGACAGGAATGCTGGTTGCCTTAGGGTGATTTGTCTCCAAACTTAGCGATCGCTGCAGACCTTTTTTCAATCAAATCCGCAAGAAAAAAGCTTGCAAGTGGACGGAGGAATGCCAGGAGGCATGCGATTCAATCAAGCAACACTTACAAGAATTGCCTGCACTCAGGTGCCCTAAACCAGGCGACGACCTGGTCCTTTATCTTGCCACCTCCGATAGGAGCGTCGCCTCTGTCCTTATCAAAGAAGAGGCTGCCAAGCAATGGCCAGTATACTACACCAATCACACCCTCCAGGATACGGAAACAAGGTACCCTCCTCTCCAAAAGGCTATCTTATCTCTTATATATGCAGCGAGAAAGCTCAAGCCCTACTTCCAAGGGCACACGATTATAGTCCGAACGGACTTACCAATCCAAAATATTCTGAGGCGGCCCAAACACTCAGGGCGCCTTGCCAAATAGTGTATAGAGCTCGGTGGCTTTAACATCAACTATGAGCCTAGAAAGGCAATCAAAGGCCAGGCCCTCGCCGACTTCATTGCGGAATTTTCAGGTATTAACGTCATCTCGGCCCCTGAGCAGGGTCCCGCACCACAACTCATTCCCCCAGAATGGGACATGTTCATGGATGGCTCATCCAAGCTTGGATCCCCTGCGGGGGGCGTATATCTCCGCGGACCTCTAGGTATGGAGGTATTCCTTCGCGTCTCTTTCCAATTCCAAGTAACTAACAACGTTGCAGAATATGAGGCCCTCATCGCGGGACTCAAACTCGCCATAAGAGCAGGCATTCGCCGCCTTCATGTCCACAGCGACTCGCAACTGGTGATTCACCAGGTCCAGGGATGCGCTGAATGCAAAGATGCCACCCTGACCAAATACCTTAAATTGGTAAACACCTTGCGGACCGGCTTTGAGGAAGTCATTTTTCTCCACATTCCTCGCTCCGAGAACACCACGGCAGACATGCTATCCAAGGGAAAGACTCCTCCACCATGGCCACCCCGGCCAGCCCCTCCATTTCGAGAGGCTATTGATATTGCCTCACTAGTTACACAAGGTCCGGTCGTGGACTGGAGTGACCCTATTATTGCCGAAAAGGCCGGTACCACGGACTCCCGTGCTCGCAAACGGGCTATCCGTTTTGTTCTCATTGATGACCAATTAAGGCATCGCGGGTTTTCGGCACCCCTTCAACGTTGCCTCAGCACCCTTGAAGGACACTCTGTATTGGATACTCTCCACCAAGGCAACTGTGGCGCACACATCGCTGCAGAGGCACTCGTCCACAAAGCCCTTCGTCAAGGCTACTACTGGCCTACCTTGTAAAGGGATGCCGCTGCACTGGTCAAAACATGCCACCAGTGCCAAATCAACTCTCGCATCCAGCGACTACCATCTACGGAATCTCCAGCACTGACAAACCCAGTGCCCTTTGCCCTGTGGGGCCTTGATCTCATTGGTCCAATGCCGACCGCTCCAGTCCGCACCGCTTCGTGTTGTTGCGCTTGATTATTTTTCTAAATGGGTCGAAGTAGAGCCCCTGGTCTCCATCACTTCCGCCAAGATTATCAAGTTTCTTTGGAAGAATCTTGTCTGCCGATGCGGCAGCCCTCGTGCTATTATTACAGATAATGGCACCCAATTTGCTACCACAAAGTGTCCAACAGTGGGCTCAGGACAACAATGTCCGCATGCTTTTCGCCCCAGTAGCGCACCCCCAGTCTAATGGACAGGTTGAAGTCACCAACCACACCCTCAAGGAAGGCCTCAAGAAGCGCCTTGAGGGAGCCAAAGGCCGCTGGGTAGATGAACTCCCAAGCGTCTTATGGGACTATCGCACCACAACGCGAACCCCAACAAAGCGAAACGCCTTTCTCTCTGGAATATGGCGCGGACGCGCTCCTGCCTATTGAGGCAGACCTCCCCACGATCCGTATGATCAACTTCACTGATGAGGCCAATGCTCAAGGGCTCCGCGCCAAACTCGACTTAATCGAGGAGTTATGCGAGGGTGCTCGCCTTCGCATGTCTGCCCTTAAACAGAGGCTCAGTCTTCACCATAATGCCCAGGTAAAACCCAAGGCACTACAACAAGGGGGCCTTGCCCTGCTTAAATCAGCCCTCACCGCTCGTGACCCAAAACAGGGTGTCTTGCGACCTAACTGGGACGGACCCTATATTGTTCATAAGCAAGTCCGCCCAGGAGTCTATGAGCTACAGGACCATGATGGTCGTCTTCTTCCCCGCAACTTCCATGCGGATGACTTGCGCCCATATTACGTGTAAGTCCTCAGTCTTACGTCTCCAATACGATAAAATATACGTGTATTTCCACCTGTCTTACAGCTTTACATGGCATTATAAATACCCTCTCTGTCGCCCTTTGCACCCAACCGGTCAGACTGGCCACCTGCCTGAGTTATGGCATGAGACCTCGTCAGGTCTCACTTGCGCACCCACACAATGGGAAGCCCCCTGAGGTCGCGCCACAGGTGGTTGCGGGTCTCATTCCCCAACCGACCTTCAACTCGCCCCGCCCCAAGGGTAATCCCCTTGCGCTGCGGAAGGGTAACCCCCTTTTTTGGCTCCTTCAGGAAGGTCTATGAATAAGTCATCCTCGCACGCCACAGCAGACCTTCCGCTCGGACTTCTCCACACAGGTGGTTGCGAGTCTCATTCCCCGACCGACCTTCAACTCGCCCCGCCCCGCCCCAAGGGTAATCCCCTTGCGCTGCAGAAGGGTAACCCCCTTTTGGCTCCTTCAGGAAGGTCTATGTGTAAGTCGTCCTCGCACGCCACAGCAGACCTTCCGCTCGGACTTCTCCACACAGGTGGTTGCGGGTCTCATTCCCCAACCGACCTTCAACTCGCCCCGCCCCAAGGGTAATCCCCTTGCGCTGCGGAAGGGTAACCCCCTTTTGGCTCCTTCAGGAAGGTCTATGTGTAAGTCATCCTCACACGCCACAGCAGACCTTCCGCTCGGACTTCTCCACATAGGTGGTTGCGGGTCTCATTCCCCAACCGACCTTCAACTCGCCCCGCCCCATGGGTAATCCCCTTGCGCTGCGGAAGGGTAACCCCCTTTTTGGCTCCTTCAGGAAGGTCTATGTGTAAGTCGTCCTCGCACGCCACAGCAGACCTTCCGCTCGGACTTCTCCACACAGGTGGTTGCGGGTCTCATTCCCCAACCGACCTTCAACTCGCCCCGCCCCAAGGGTAAGTCCCTTGCGCTGCGAAAGGGTAACCCCCTTTTTGGCTCCTTCGGAAAGGTCTATGTGTAAGTCGTCCTCAAACGCCACAGCAGACCTTCCGCACGGGCTTCTCAACGCAGCTATGGGTCTCACTCCCCAGAACCTCAGATGGTTCTCCACTTGTCTCAATAGGTATCCTACTGCCTTCGCCGACGTGCGACTTCAGGGCCGAGGTAAACTGAGTCTTTTACTTCATTCCTATCATATAAATGATGAGCAATCTGCAGGGGTCTTCTACTTGGTACACTGTACACTACCCAAGGGCTCGCTCCCTAAAAAATTACCCATGATCTTCAAGGGTACCTCCTCTGCAAGCCCTAAAGCGACCCTTAACTTGTCTCGAACAAGTGGTCTCCATCTCAGCTTGTCACAACAAGTGAGCCCACAAATGATCTAGAAAGATAATTGTGCCTCCGCCGTTGCGGATCTCAAGTGCCTTGTCACAGTGAACCCAAACCAAGTCTCCGGTTCCTTGACAAGTGATCTCTGTGGTTTCACCATTATGAACCCCATAAAGACTTCTCTCCACAGGCAGGACTTAGCCTATTGTTGTTAACCTAGCTAACGTGCCCTACACTGCTATCACGAAATAAAAACGAGACTACAAGATAGTAAAGGTAAAAATTAAATTTTACTTCGCCTGCTGTTCCCAAAGTATGCATAAATGCAGGTGTCTTTATACAAAAAGAGGGGGGCATCCACATGTTGGAACCTCCACCCTAGTCCAGAAGGGCATACCAGGCTTCGCCCATCTTCCTTCCCTGCTCCCCCCAGTCGAGCAAGGCCTCTACTGTGGGATCGCTGGTATTGGCAGCATCTAGAATCCCAAGACTCAGCTCTGGGAACGCCTTCTCCACTTGGAAGCGGCATCGCAACCAACCCTCCTCGTAGGCTTGCGCCCCCGCTTCGCCTAGGGCTTGGATCTCACCAAGCTTCTCCATCAGTCGAGGCATCCGCTCAGGGATGGACACCTTTGATAGTCTCGCTTCCTAAAGAAGGCCCGGACTCTCGGTTGATGTGGTGGAGAAGATGATGTTCTTGAGACTCCAAGCTTGCTGTTGAGTAATCTGTAAAGATAGGAAGAATACTCGAAGTAGCAAGAGGGGAGTGGGGCGTGTAGTAGCTTACCCGATTTAGGGTGGACATCACCCTATTTATAGAGTGATGCCAGGAGAAGAGCCTCCCCAGGTTGAAGCCCTTAGACAAAGTTGTTGAGATAAGTCTCGTGTCGACTGATTGGAGATAAGGCGGCTGTGATGATGAAGATCTTAGCAAACCGCCTTAGGTGATTCACTTGTCGAGAATGTGTCGGCGTATAAATCTGGTGAAGATCTCCCGTGCTCGTGCTGCCCTCCTTATTGGCGGTTGATGTCGGACGACCAAGTGGTCGATCTCAAGTGGAGCAAGTGGCGGGCGAAGGCCTATAAGGGCGAAGGCCCAAATAGAATATAGCCAAATAAGGAGTGAGGTTTGCACGAACACAGGTGTAAGAGTCCTATTCAGGCGGGGCCAAAGATAGGCAGGGAGTCTCGCGAAGGCGGCCGAGACTTGGAGTAAGACCCATGGAGGCGAGTGAGATCACAAAGGCGAGACTCGAGGCTGCGAGGTAGCCGCGAAGGCCCCAGAGGCGCAAAGGTGAGTGTGAGACATCGCCCATGCGAGACTTGGGGCCGCGAGGGCGAGACCTCGCGCAGCGAGCTTCGGAGACCACAAGGATGAGACCTTGCGAAGGCGTCTCGAGACCACAAGGATGAGACCTTGCGAAGGCGATACTTGGAGACCACAAGGATGAGACCTCTCCAAAGGCCTCGTATGATTCTCGATGCAACGCGAGGCGCGATTGCTTGGGTAGTGTACCAAGATGCCTCCTCACGAGAGCGGAGTATGGGCAGGGTCCCGTACTCCGTTTTTGAGAGTACTTTGTTGAGGACCGATGTAGTAGTCATAAGTGAAGATCTTTATAATCTGATAGTTTGTGTTGGATCCTTCACGACCCTTTACTCGTGTTGAAGATACCGTTTGAAAATACCATGTTGAGGGCGTGCGATCACGTAACTGAGTTTGTGTGGAGCGCGATGACCTTTTATGGTCTGATATTACGTGTTGGATCCTTCATGATCCTTGTGAGTTTCGAGGAGGGGGCATTTGCTTGGGTAGTGTACCAAGATGCCTCCTCCCGAAGGCAGAGTATGGGCGGGGTCCCGTACTGCTCAAATTCCAAGTCTTTGGAGTTGGCGAAGGCGCTTGGGCCGTTTGCGGACCGCTTGATTGTGAAGGCAGCGAAGAGTCCCTTCAACATTTAATGCGGGAGAAATAAAGGAAGATGAGAGGTTTATCGACTGTTATGGGACGCAACACGTGGCGCCGTAGGGGTCGATTACGCTTTGTAAAAGCGTTTCTTCTTTTTGTACGGCAGGGGAGAGGTTTGATAACCGCTGGATGCTGGCACGTGGCGCCTCAGGAGTCATTCACGCTTAAAAAGCGCTTTTTCATTTTGGCGGGCTTATAAAAGCGTACCCGAGAAGATTGAAACCTTTCTTCTCCACTCTTGCATTTGTTCGCTCTGTTCTGAGTAACCCTTTCGTATTCTTGCATTTCTTGGCTATTTCATCGGCAGTTGAGAGGTGATTTGCGGTGGTTCCCCCTTTTCGTTTGAGATTCCGCCGGTCAACTGTTCATTTGCCAACCGCTCCGTCCGTTCCTGCTTACTGTTTAACAAATCAGGTAAGTTTCTTCTTCCCGCACACCGAGTGCTTCAAGTTCTCTCGAGCGCACTGAGCGCTTGACGAAATGCCTTCACTGGGCTGTTTCGATTTATATGCCTGTCTGTTCTTCTTTTTGTAGAGATGGATTCCAAGGAAGCTGTTCGCCCGGTGGTCGCTCCTCTCGAGAAGACCACGGTGAAGTTTGAGAGAATTCACCAGGAAATGGTGGGGGCCTTCTGGCCCGTGGAGAAAACGCCGGTGTATGCATCCCGTGCGGGTGTCTTGTCGGGCGATGGGTTGGCCCGTTACCGAGGAGAACAAGGAGAACCGGGTGCTGTGCTCAGACACGGCGCAGCTTGCGGCGGGATTACAGTACCCCTTTCCGCAATCGGTGCAAGATCTCTGTGCTGATTGGGAATGCCCCCAACTCGCTTGGCGCCAATACTTTCCCGAGTATTGCAGGCTTTATTGTCGCTTTGCCACATGGCCGGCGTGAAGCCATTCACCGATGTGTTCAACCGTTTCTATCGGTTGGAGCCGAGGAGTGGGGGTGCGTTCTTCACGTCACTCCCATAAATGTTGAGGTAACCACTCCGTCTCCTTCACTGCTGCGCCTGCATCCTACCACAACCGGCACGGATCCTTTTTCTTCTTGCCGCGCAAGGCACATGGGACTTTCCGTGGCAAGGACGCGACAATCCGTGCAAAGCATTGCGCGGAGGCCTGTCTTGACTCACGGGGAGTGCGGTGGCAGGCATACGTTCAACTCTTTGGGGTGGTTAGACGATGTCCTTTCGAGGAGCGCGTGCGAGGCGTTCTTCCCCTTCTCGGCTGCCCAATCGGGCGAGACCACCCTAAGGTGGGCTGGGATTAGCACGGGTTTCGTCTTTGGACCCCAGTGCCCCCGCCATACGAGGGATGGGCTCCCGCCCACCGTGGGACGATGATAGATTCTTTCTTCGCTGCTCTAGCGGCGCCCAAAGGTACGCTGCGCATACATACTAATATCTTGTAAATTTGTAAGAGGTCAGTAGAACACGGTCTCAAGTCCCTCTTTGTCTGCAGATGCCGTTGCGAGTAGCGAAGCCCGTGGTAAGAAAGCATCCATGCGCATCGCCCAACGAGTGCACCCGGCATGTGCACTTGAGGAAGATGCCTGCCATGGCGGTCAAGGTGTTGGGACCCATTGTCCCCAAACTGTCCAAAAGAGGGCTGGTATCAAGCCTTCGATGGCTTCTCACCGGAGAAGAAAAAGAGGAAGGTGGCTGCCACGCAGCTCGAAGAAGAGAGAGCCCTGCCGGTGCCGAGGGACCCCGGCTGAAGGGCCGGCTGGGAGGCTGAGAATCTTGCTTTGGGCAGAGGGGCCTACTCCAGCTTATTTTAATCAAGAGGCCAGGAGCTGTGGGGAAGAGGGTCCTACCCCAGCCATTTCAGGTGAAGAGGCTGTGGAGCCCGCCGGGGAGAAGTTCCCGGTGGGAGCCCCCGGCTGAAGAAGCCAGAGGGTGGAGTTTGAAGTGCCTCTCACCGTTGAAGAGGCCGTGCCTTCTCGCAGAGGGCCTGAAGGAGCGCGAGCAGTAGCGCTGCTTCCCATAGAGGCCGTGCCCATCTCGGTGGTGCAGCCCATTTCTTCCGAGGAGGCCGCTGAGGCCTTTGTATCTGGGGCTCTTCGCGAGCCCTTCACCAATTCAAGGTGAAGACTTGCCCGGTCATGTGGTCGCGGCAGAGATCATCACCGGAGGAAGAGTGCCTCCTCCCAAGGGTAAGATGTCGGCGGCCAACATCCCGATCTCTATGAGAAGGAGGGGCAACCAGCTGCAAAGGCCATTGGGAGTCCCGGCCAGCGGGAGGCACCGGTCATTCCCATGGAGGAGGCGGAGACCACTAATGCGGGGGAGATCCTGCAGCCATCCCTTCTGGGGAGGGGATCCCTGTAGAGGCCCCTTCAGGGGTGGGGGCCCCTGCAACAAAGGGGAAGAGGATCCTGGTGGTTGAGGAGACTTCTTCCTCCTCTAATAGCGAGGCCCCGGAGGAAGGGGGTCTGGTAACACGGTCCTCTGTGAGGCCAAGTGGTTGGGAGATTGCCCAACCTTCCAGCAGCCAGCTGGAAGTCGGTGGATGGGGGCGTCCTTCCTGCTGGTAAGTCTTTTTGACTTTGACAAGATCTTCTTTGTTTTTGAGTTCATACTTACTTCCTAGTTGCTTGATGCCTGTTCTTTGTAGGCGAGGCCCTTCAGGCCAAGGGACCGGTCCCTGTGAGGCTCTTGTGGACCAAGGGGTCCCTACAGAGATCCCTGCCGATTTGGGGACCAGGAGCGAGGTCCTTGAGAAAACGGGAGTCTGGTCTCACTATTTGGAGCGGAGGCGCGTTGCTGCCAAGTCGGCCCCCAAGTGGTCTGAGGAGCCAGACCTCCTGAGAGTCCAGAGGCACCAGACCAGACTCAGGGTGTACAGGGAGCAAGGGAGGCTCCTGAAAGATGCATGGGATCCGGTATTCCTCCGAGGAATAGCAGTTCACTTCTGCGGGGAGGGAGCAAACCCTCCAATCCTGCCTGGAGGGGCTGCGCACCCCCTATGACAGGGAGGTGACCGAGCGGAGCCTGGACTCCCCTGCTGAATTCATGAGGGAGGCAGCTCAACAAAGTCTGCAGGTAAGACAGCTTCTGGTCTTTATGTATAAGTTTAGTTTAGCCTTTTTCTGTTTCTGCTTTAATAGTGTTGGGATGCAAAGCGGTGTCAAAGGTCATGTCTTGCTTTGAGCAATGGCATGACTTCCTGAAGTATGCCAACAAGCGGGACGATGCCCAGATATCAGAGATTGCCTCTCTCAGGAGGGAGCTGGAGTCCTCAAAGAAGAGGGAGGAGGAGCTTAAGGAGGAGCACGCCAAGCGGGTGGCCCAACTAGAGAGTTGGTGCGATTATGGCAACCAAGAGCGAGCGCACAGCATGCGATACCGGTGGGAGCAGGCCTGCTTGCTTGATGTTGCGAAGCAACGCTTCCTTCAGCAGGTAGCAATGCTGGAAGCCAAGCAGCTTGAAAATGCTGTCTTGAAGGAGTCCCTCCTTTCCTTGGAGGCGAAACCAAAGCTGCCCTTGCAGAGGCGAAGGCCCAAGTTGAGCGGCAGAGGCCGCACTGAGGAGGCGAGGCGCCAAGCCATTGTCCGAGCTCAACCGGCGGAGAAGAAGGTGGAGGAGGGCAGGCTTGCCGCCGAGGTTGCCCTGAAGGCACGCCTGGAGGTCGCCACTGACCTGGAGAAGGCAATGGCCTCAGTGTGGGAGATGGAGAAGGCTTTGGGCCTTCCCTCCTTTGAAGGTGAGGATCCTGAGTCCTCTTCCTCCATCAAGGTGCCCATCCCTGAGCGGATGCCCGACTTTTGGAGAAGCTTGGCGAGATCCAAGCCCCAGGCGAAGCGGGCGCAGCCTATGAGGAGGGCTGGCTGCGATGCCGCTTTCAAGTGGAGAAGGCGTTTCCACCTCTAGATCTTGGGATCCCGGATGCTGCCAACACCAATGAGCCAACGGTAGAGGCGCCGTCTGTGGGGAGCAGGGAAGGAAGTTGGGCGATGCCTTGTATGCCCTTCTGGACTAGGGTGGAGGCTCCAACATGTGGATGCCCCCCCTATTTTGTATAAAGACCTGCATTCACACACTTTTTGGGAACAATAGATGAAGTAAAACTTCCTTTTACCTTCACTGCTTTTGTAGATTCGCTTTAACTCGCGATAGCCCCTGTAGGTACGTTAGCTTAGTTTAATAACCATAGGCTAAGTCCTGTCTCATGGAGAGATGTCCTTAAGGGTTCGCGGCGAAGCCACGGGGACTACTTATCAAGGAGCCGGAGACTCGCTTTAAGTTTATAGTGACGAGGCACTTCAAGATCCGTAATGGCGGAGCCACATGAGTCATTCCAAATGACTTGTGGGTTTACTTGTTGAGCCACCGTGATGGAGACCACTTTTGAGATAAGTTCGTGGGCCTGTTTAGGGAGTAAGCCCTTGGGTAGTGGACTGTGTACCAAGTAGAAGACCCCTGTAGTTTGCCCATCATTTATACGATAAGCATGCAGTAAAAAAGGCTCAGCTTACCTGGAGCCTGAAGTCGCGTGTTTGGCGAAGGCAGTAGGACGCTTGTTGAGACAAGTGGAGAACCATCTGAGGTTCTGGGGGGTAAGACCCACTGCTGTGTTTGGGGAGCCCTTGTGGAAGGTCTGGGCGACTTACACAGAGGCCTTCCTGAAGGAGCCGAAAGGGGGTTACCCTTCCGCAGCGCAAGGGGATTCCCCTTGGGGCGGGGCGAGTTGAAGGTCGGTTGGGGAATGAGACCCGCAACCACCAGTGAGGAGAAGTCCGGGCGGAAGGTCTGCTGTGGCGTGCGAGGACGACTTACACATAGACCTTCCTGAAGGAGCCAAAAGGGGGTTACCCTTCCGCAGCGCAAGGGGATTACCCTTGGGGCGGGGCGAGTTGAAGGTCGGTTGGGGAATGAGACCCGCAACCAACTGTGTGGAGAAGTCCGGGCGGAAGGTCTGCTGTGGCGTGCGAGGACGACTTACACATAGACCTTCCTGAAGGAGCCAAAAGGGGGTTACCCTTCCGCAGCGCAAGGGGATTACCCTTGGGGCGGGGCGAGTTGAAGGTTGGTTGGGGAATGAGACCCGCAACCACCTGTGTGGAGAAGTGAGACTCGACAAGGTCTCGATGCCATAACTCGTGCAGTAGCCACCGACCGGTCGGGTGCAGAGGGCGATGAAGAGGGCATTCGAAATGCCATGTAAGCTGTAAGACAGAGGAAATACATATGTATTTTATTGAATTTGTGAGACTAAGGACTTACACGTAATATGGGCGCAAGTCATCCGCATGAAAGCTGCGGGGAGCAGACGACCATCATGGTCTTGTAGTTCATAGACTCGGGCGGACTTGTTTATGAACAATATAAGGCCCGTCCCGGTTGGGTCGCAGACACCCCGCTTGGGGTCGCGAGCGGTGAGGGCCGATTTAAGTAAGGCAAGGCCTCCTTGTTGCAGTACCTTGGGTTTTACCGGGAATTATGGTGAAGACCGAGCCTCTGCTTGAGGGCGGTCATGCGGCGAGCACCTTCGCGCAATACTTCAATTAAGTCGAGTTTTGCACGGAGCCCTTGAGCATTGGCTTCGTCAGTGAAGTTGATCATACGGATTGTAGGGAGGTCTACCTCAATAGTTATGAGCGCATCTGCGCCGTATACTAGATAGAAAGGCGTCTCTCCTGTGGTGGTTCGCGGAGTGGTGCGATAGTCCCATAAGACACTTGGGAGTTCATCTACCCAGCCCCCTTGGCCCCATCCAGGCGCTTCTTGAGGCCTTCCTTGAGGGTTCGGTTGGTGACCTCAACCTGCCCATTAGACTGGGGGTGCGCCACCGGGGCAAAAAGCATGCGGACATTATTGTCCTGTGCCCATTGTTGGACACTGTGACTGGCGAACTGAGTGCCATTGTCTGTAATAATAGCACGAGGGCTGCCGTACCGGCAGACAAGATTCTTCCAAAGAAACTTGATAATCTTGGCGGAAGTGATGGAGACCAGGGGTTCTACCTCGACCCATTTAGAAAAATAATCAACGGCTACAACACAGAAGCGGTACTGACCTGGAGCGGTCGGCATTGGACCAATGAGGTCGAGGCCCCACAGGGCGAAAGGCACTGGATTTGTCAGTGCTGGAGATTCCGTGGATGGTAGCCGCTGGATGCGAGAATTGATTTGGCACTGGTGGCACGTTTTGACCAGTGCAGTGGCGTCCTTTTTCAAGGTAGGCCAGCAGTACCCTTGACGAAGGGCTTTGTGGGCAAGCGCCTCCGCAGCGATGTGAGCGCCACAATTGCCTTGGTGGAGAGTGTCCAAGACAGAGCGTCCCTCAAGGGTGCTAAGGCACCGTTGTAGAGGCGCCGCAAACCCGCGATGCCATAATTGGTCATCAATGAGGACGAAGCGGAGGGCTTGCTTGCGAACCTGGGATCTGTGGTGCTGGCTTTTAGCGCAGCAATGATAGGGTTACTCCAGTCTGTGATCGGATCATGCGTTGCTAGAGAGGCAATATCAATACCTTTCGTGATGGAAGGACTGGCCGAGTGGTGGTGGTAGAGGGAGTCTTTCCCTGTTATAGCATGTCTGATGTAGAGTTATCAGAACGAGGCACATGTATAAAGATGACTTCTTCAAAGTAGGTACGTAGGGTGTTTACCAACTTAAGGAATTTGATCATGGTGGCGTCATTGCACTCGGCGCACCCTTGAACCTGGTGAATCACGAGCTGCGAGTCTATGTGGACTTGGAGGCGGCGAATGCCTGCCATGGTGGCGAGTTTCAGCCCGGCTACGATGGCCTCATATTCGCAACATTGTTAGTTACTTGAAATTGAAAAGAGACACGAAGGAATACTTCCATACCTAGGGGTCTACGTAGATACACACCCCGCGGGGATTCGAGTTTGGATGAGCCATCCACAAATAAGTCCCATTCGGGAGGAGTGGGACGAGGTGTGAGCCCCCGCTCAGGGGCCGAGAGTACATCAGCATTTGAGAATTCCGCAATAAAGTCGGCGAGGGCCTCGGCCCTTAATTGCCTTTCTGGGCTCATAATTGATGTTAAAGCCGCCAAGTTCGATGCACCACTTGGCGGGCGCCCGAATGTTCGGGCGCCTTAGGATGTCTGAATCGGCAAGTCCGTTCGGACTATAATAGTGTGCCCTTGGAAATAGGGCTTGAGCTTCCTTGCTGCATATACAAGGGACAATATAGCCTTTTGGAGGAGGATACCTTGTTTCGTATCTTGGAGAGTGTGGCTGGTGTAATAGACCGGCCATTGCTTGGCAGCTTCTTCCTTAATAAGGACAGGCGACACTTCTTTCCGAGGTGGCGAGGTAAAGGACCAGGTCATCGCCGGCCTAGGGCACTTGAGTGCCGGCAGTTCTTGCAGGTGTCGTTTGATGGAGGCATATGCCTCCCGACACTCCTCCGTCCATTTGCAAGCTTTTTCTTGCGAATCTGATCGAAGAAAGGTTTGCAGCGATCACTTAGTTTAGAGACAGATCGTCCCAAGGCCACTAGCTTTCCCGCCAGTTGTTGGACTTCCTTGAGCCCCCTAGGGTGCGCAAGGTGGTGATTGCCTCAATCTTTTTGGGATTTGCATGGATTCCTCCTTTGGAGATTTGGTATCCCAGGAACTTCCCTTCGCCCACGCCGAAGATACACTTCTTTGGATTTAATCGCATATTGTATTTGCGGAAGTTGTCGAATGTTTCCTTCAAGTCTGTGAGATGGGTTGATACGGCCTTGCTTTTGACCACGATGACATCCACATAAGCTTCAAGATTTCGTCCAATCTGGCCTGCGAAGACTTGATTTACAAGCCTTTGGAAGGTAGCCCCCGCATTCTTTAAGCCGAAGGGCATTATGATATAATGATATACGGCCTCGCCAGTAGTAAAGGCGGTTTTTACCGCGTCCTCTGGGTCCATAAAGACTTGGTGGTACCCGCTATAAGCATCGAGAAATGAATTAACCGAGTGATGAACGGTTGAGTCTACGAGTTGGTCAATGGATGGTAAAGGATAGGGGTCCCTTGGGCAGGCCCTATTAACCCCCTTGTAGTCCACGCAAAGTCGCCACTGACCGCCCTCTTTATCGGCGAGGACAATATTCGCAACCCATTCAGAGTAGTGAACTTCCTTGATTATATTTGCCTTAAGCAATTTCTGCACTTCAGTGCGTACAAAGTCCTTACGGTCAAGGGCCATGCCCCTTGTTTTCTGTCTAACCGGGCTAAAGCCGGGAGTACACTTAACTTGTGAGAAATAACAGCAGGATCAACTCATGGTATGTCCTCAGAGCTCCATGCGAAGAAATCACTGTTGGCATGGAGGATATGTATGAGCGCCTGCTGATCTTATTCCTCGAGGTCCTTTCCCACCCGGAACTTCTTCCCGGGAGAGATCTCAACTTCTTCAAAGGTTCCGACAAGTCGGGCGGTTTCGCCCACGGGACCAGCTTCCTCTGCAGTGCCTTCCTCTTAGGCTCGGATGGCCGGGAAGCTGCGGGGGCCGGCGAGGGCAGAGACATAATTGCCTCTCGGCCACATTCTCGTTGACAAAGATATAGGCATCCCGGCCGCAGATGTGAAAAACTAGAGTCGAGTTCGCACATCACGGCGGACATGGAACTCGGCTTGAGTATGTCGCCCGATGATGGCGTTATATGGCGTAGGAGATCCAGGACAATAAAGTCCACATAGCTCGAATGACATACCCGCTTTTTCTCCTTGGTGATTCCCATCATCATGTAGGGCGGGGTGATCGACCCCAAGGTTGGGATTTCATCCCGTCCTATTCCAAAGGTGGCGCCCTTCGCGGGCTGAATTTGTGACAAAGGCACCTTTGCCTCAACTAAAGTGTGCTTGTAGATTACGTTGGCATTCGCCCCGTATCCATGTAGATTCTATCGGCGTCCCATCCCGCAATACGGGCGGTGATAACCAAGGGGTCAGCGTGCGGTATTGCCACGAGAGGTGCCATCGCTGCGATGCAAAAACCGAGTAGAGGAGTGGTCTATCTGGTAGATCTGCCTCATATGATGGCGTCTTGCCGAAGCGCCTTCACACCGTGTGATTACGCCGATATGTCCCCTTGCCGGGGACTGAACCAATTCTCTGACACTGGGTTTTGTTGGGAGTGCCCCGCCGGCGGTCCTCCAGTCGGCGCCCTTCACGGTCACCTTCTCTTCTACGGCCCTCCTCGGTTTGGAGCAAGTACTCCCTAGCTTGCCTTGAGCCAGCATTTCTCCAATCATACGCTTGAGCTCAAAACAGTCCTCGGTGTCGTGACCTTTGTCACGGTGGTAGCGGCAAAACTTGTTGCTTTGCCTTGTTATTTCACAGGAGAGGCGGGGCCAAGTGGGGACCGCCTCTTTGTTCCAAGGCATGGAGGATGTTGGTACGAGATTCCCTTAGCGGGGAAGAGAAATGTATGCCCTCTCCCTCTTGGGGCGTGAGTCTTGCCTTTGAGACCTAGGGTCCGGTCGCGAGGTTGTCCCTTGGCGTCCGCCGTGGCGGCTCTGGCGAGCGGTCGAGTGACCTCTTCCGTATTCATGAACCGCGACGCTGTACTTAAGAATTGTTCCATATTGGTGGGCGGGTTAGTGTGGACATCCACAAAGAAAAGGGACTCCCAGCGGAGGCCTTGGATAGCTGCAAGCAAAGAGCTTCTTCTCCCAGTTAGGGACTGGATAGACTCGGCACAGGCGTTGAATATATTCTCCGAGGGGTTCATCCTTTTACGCCGTATCTTAAGAAGGTGCCCTGCCGTTTTAGGAGGTGGTTTGGATACCACAAAATGGTTGGAGAAATTGCGGGATAGCTCCTTGAAGGAATCAAACCGTTTGTCCCGGAGAGTGGTGTACCGGTTGGCGGCCCCGGTAAGTGTGGAGCTGAAAGCTCTACGAGCGTGTTGTCGTCCGCCCTTGCTATTGCCATTGCGGAAACGTAACGCTGGAGATGAATATCGTGGTCGACAGGCCATCATAGGCGTCTAGCTTAGGCTGGCGAAACTGTCCTAAGAGGGTTTCTAAAACCCTCGAGTAAAGGTTGGGTCCAGAGGTGGTCCGGACCCATCCTGGAGATATTATGGACACTGGCCCTTTCATCTCTTTTTTCCACTTCCTCTAATCGTCTAGTAAGCGCGATAAGTAATGACGAAGAAGGATCAGGGTTACTTACTTGCTGAGGAGGAGTAGCCGGGCGTTCAGGCTGATTAGTCCGCAGCGTTCCAACGCTATCCGAACGCCCGAAGAGTGGTGGCGAGAGTTTCACGTAAGTTGAAAGCAACCGCCTCGGTGATCGTTTGCGGGGCGGCCGGATCGAGGCCCGTTGGAGGGTGTTTGGAGGTGGAGTGTTTCGCTCCCGAGGTATGTTACGGGCAACGTGGGAGGAGCTTTCCTCTGTTGAGTGAATAGAGAGTTCTCCCCGTTGTGGGGGAACGTGGTTCGGGGATGGCTCCGATGGTGGGTCATTGTTCGTACTTGTCCCGGGAGGATTCCTCCTCCCTTGACGACTGTTCCTGTTGGCACTCCGGGTGGTTGGCATGACTTATTACTTGTGGTTTGTAATATGGGTTTGTAGTAAGAACTTTCGTTCCCAAAGACGGCGCCAAACTGATAGTCCCGGTCCTAAGGAATGCCCGGACTCTCAGTTGATGTGGTGGAGAAGATGGTGTTCTTGAGACTCCAAGCTTGCTGTTCAGAGTAATCTGTAAAAGATAAGGAGAATACTCAGAAGTAGCAAGAGAGGAGTGGGGGGGCGTGTAGTAGCTTACCCGATTTAGGGTGGACATCATCCTATTTATAAAGTGATGCCGGAGAAGAGCCTCCCAGTTGAAGCCCTTAGACAGTGTTGTTGAGATAAGTCTGTGTCAGACTGATTGGAGATAAGGCGGCTGTGATGATGAAGATCTCAGCAAACCGCCTTAGGTGATTCGCTTGTCAGAGAATGTCTGGCGTATAAATCTGGTGAAGATCTCCCAGGCTCGTGCTGCCCTCCTTATTAGCCGGTTGATGTCAGACGACCAAGTGGTCTATCTCCAAGTGGAGCAAGGTGATGAGGACATCGCCCCAAAGGACCCTCAGGTTCCAGAAGACCCACAACCTCAAGCGCGCGCGACCCCTGGTCCGTTCCAAGGCCTTGGCGGACCCATGACCAGGTCCCGGCTGAAACAAGTCCAAGCGAACCTTAATGCTTTCATGAGGCTCATGGCGCAGGACGATCGAGAAGAGTCTCGGGAGAAGGCCTTACAACTTCACCCACTCGGTATCGCTACCGGACGCAGAGTGTGCGAAGCCCCTTGGAGTCTTAAGCATAAGCGTTCTTGAAGAAGGTAGCAGCCCAGTCTTAAGCGCGCGAACACTTGGCGAAGGAGAAGGCCTCAGCCAAGGGCAACTCCGCGAAGGCACCCGGCGGAGGCATTCTAGCGAAGGCTCCTAGCGAAGGCCTTTCGCGTAATCTCCGTGCTTCACCAGGTTGACCGACCAAGCTCGACACATGGTGTCTTTTCTCCGCCGATACTCGGATAGACAAACAACCACTTTTAGGCTAGCCTTCCCTTTTTACCTTTTTAGAAGCTTGTCACTCTGTAAGCGTGCAAAAGTACTTTGTACTTTCGCACGCATGCACATTCGAAATACTCCTTTTACTTCCTCAATTTCACTCCACTATATAAGCTAAGTGGCAGTCACCATTGTAACCTAGAACATATTATTGAATTTAAGAAATTCGGCTGAAACACTCCCGGGAGTCATCGGCTTTTGTGTTCTCCACTCTTGCATTTCCATTTCCCTAGTGATCCGTGCAAGAGGATCCAAGCATAATATCTAGTATTGCTTGACCTTGTAGTCAAGAGGTGCTAGATCCCATCTTCAATCCTAGGCATTTTCAAGGGCATTGCCTCACCTCGTAGTGAGGAGGTTCCCTTGGCCGACACTGTTTCCTTCGTGTTCTTCCTCTGTTCTTCGTTTCCATTCTTGCTGGAAACCGCCTCCAACGAGCTAGATCCGAGCTCGTGATCACGTCCCCCCCCCCGTGATCACATCCAGTGGTATCGAGCCAAAGTGCTTGGCCGGAGGTACCGTATCGCTTGTTGAGTTTTCTTCAAGCAAAACCTTTTGTTACCTTTTCTTACACTTGAAGGAATGTCGGTTGATGATCTCATTGAGACCGAAAAGTTGTTTAAAAGTGTGCTTGTGTAAGCCAAGTATTTTCGAAATAAGCCAAAAGAGTTGTCCTGAGCGACAAGTGTGTAAAGAAAACGTTTAAAGAAAGAAATGTATTGAGCAAGTTTCGCTCGAAAAGTTCTTGAATGTTCTTACGTGTTCGTCCCAAAACACAAGTGAACAGAAGATTGATCGGACAAATAGTTTCCAAACTTAAACAAGAAGTGTTTGTGTCTGCAAAAGCCTTTTCTAAACTTCCAACCAAGTATCTTCCGAGCCCGATATCCCACAAAATCGATTTCAAGTAACTAGTCATTCTCTTGAGTTGCAAGTTGCGGTTTTACTAGAGTTTTGTTTGTGTTTCCTTGCGTGTTCATCTTTGATCTAAGGTTGAAAACGGTATCAAGTTTAGAGAACTTGTAAAAGCCGGCGGTGAACAGCCTTATTGACAAAGTTGTTGATAGAAACACGTGAGTGAGAGTAAACACTGTGGAGTGGTGAGCTTCTTTTCGATTACATATCTTTAACGTAACCGTGTCGCAGATGGTTTCAACAGACTCATCCCCCTCATCCATCCCAAATAGCCGTGCACAAAGACGCTCACGAAGATCTTACAGAGGTTGGACGAATCGGGAGCTCAAGTCGCCATGACAAATGAGCGATCGACGAAAGTAGAGGTAGCTCAAGGGAAGCAACCGGAAAGCTCGCAAGCCCACGATGACGCCCATGCATCGCGGGCTCAAGATGGAGTCACCCATACTACTTTCGACCCTGCATCGACGAAGCCACAGGCTACCCCACACAGTCGTCCGACCACTTCCACAAGAATAGATCGTGGTGTTGACATCCTGGACAGTGATGACCAGGAATATTACGCGGAGCCACCACCAAAGCCTATTAAAAGAAGAGTCTTTCCCGATAGAGCTCAAGCCAGAGCCTATCTCCATAGAGACCTCGAAGAAGAGGAAGAAGCGGAGAGAGGCCGAGTTCACCGAGGGTTCAACAGAGACTGGGAGGTAGGGCGCAGCCCAGTGACCAACAGCCCTCGCCAACATCAAGCTTCAAATACCACCCTTCTACGGGTCCAGTGATCCGGAAGAGTACTTTACATGGATGGCTAGGACTGAGCGGATCATTGATATGATGGGATACACTGACGCTATAGCCCTGAAACTTGTGGTTATTGAGTTTCATGAATATGCTCTCACCGGTGGGAGCAAGAGCATCACGAAAGAGCCAGGATCCGATGTCGCCCTATCACTACGTGGGAAGATCTTAAAAGGACCATGAAGAACCGATTCGCACTCAGCTACTATGATCGAGATTGTGCTCGAGGTTGCAGCGCCTTATCCAGTGGTCATCGCAGTGTCGAAGAATACCGTAAGGACCTTGAGAGGGCCCCGATGAGGGCCAACGTCAAGGAGGACGAGGAGGCTAAGTTGGCCAGATTCTTATATGGCCTACGGGAGGACGTCGCCAAGACAGCTTGAACTATGCGATTACCGGGATTACCAAGATCTGGTGCATAAGGCCATTCGGGTGGAGAAACAACTACGAAGGGAAACTCTTACTACCCTGCTCCTACCCGGCAGGCCCCAAGCAGCAAGACCCCCTTCCCCAAACCGCCCCGCCAAAACCATACGCATCTTCTGCAGCGATGCCACCCCCTCGCCAAAATTACCCCAACACAAGACCCTCCTCGCAACCTCAGCCGAAACCCAACGCCACCACTAATGAAGGCCCTCGGCAGTCAAGGAGCATCGAATGCTTTAAGTGCCTGGGCAAGGGACACTATGCGAGGGATTGCCCCAACCGAAGAGCCATGGTAATGCGGCCCAACGGGGAATTGTCTAGTGAAGAGGAAGGAGAGGGCTATCCCGAGCAAGAGCAACATGAGAGTGAAGCAGAAGAGGGAGAGCTCCCTATGGATGGTCTCATATTAGTTACCAAGAGGGTCCCGCAAAGTTCCCCAAGTGTCACCGAAAGTAATCAGCGGGAAAATCTTTTCCAATCAAGAGCCATGGTGAATGGGACTCAGTGCAGCCTCATTATTGACAGCGGGAGTTGTGTCAACGCCGCCAGCGAAGACATGGTCGCTGAATTAGGCCTCCCACCATCATACATCCTAACCTGTATCAGCTGCAGTGGGTCGACGACAGAACCTTTGTAAAGGTTGTCAAACAAGTCGAAGTCCCAATCAAGATCGGCAAGTATGAGGATTCCATCACTTGTGATGTAGTGCGAATGCAAAGCGACCCACATCCTCTTGGGCAGACCACGGCAATATGACAAGGAGGCCATACATTATGGCAAAGCCAACAAATATGCCCTCACTCACCTTAGTAAACCATACACTCGCTTCCCCTCACCCCAACTCAAGCCCATCAGATCAAATCCATCCGGCTAGTAAGTCCGAGGAAAAAGAAAGGGGAGGGCAGAGAGCGGAGAGAAAATGGTGAGAAGGTTCAAGGAACCTTGAGTGAACGGAAAGGGTGTGCATTAATGGGAAACACCCCGAGAGAGCCCACGAGAAAACAAGAGTGTCTTCCTCCCATAGCCAAAGAGAGGGATTTTAAAAGAGCGTTCCTTGGAAACAGGATCTGCTTTTCTCCGATCCCCACTCACCGCATGCTAACACTTGACAATGTGTCTTCTCTTCCTTTCTATGTGCGAAGGTCCCGAAAGAATTCGGCGAAGTATTTGATGAGCCGCGAACCCTTCCTCCATATCGCGGCATCGAGCATCAAATCGACTTGCTCCCGGGGCACCTTTACCCAACAAGGCCGCCACCGGACCAATCCCCAAGAATCCAAAGAGATCCAGTCGCAAGTTCAAGAGTTGTTAGACAAAGGGTTCATCCGCGAAAGCCTGCCGCCATGCGCGGTCCCACCATACTGCACTCAAAGAGCGATGGCACTTGGCGCATGTGCATGGACTGTCGCCCCATCAACTCTATCATCAGTAAAGTATCGCCACCCTATACCTAGACTTGATGACATGTTAGACTAATTGAGTGGTGCTTGTGTTTTTTCAAAAATTTACCTTAGAAGTGGATATCACCAAATTCGGATGAAGGAAGGTGTTGAATGGATAACGGCTTTCAAAAACAAGATTGGTTTGTATGAGTGGAATGTTAGGCCCTTCGGGTTATCTAACGCACCAAGTACTTTCATGCGTCTGATGAATCATGTTTTGAGGCATTACATAGGGAGATTTGTGGTAGTATACTTTGATGACATACTAGTTTATTCTAAGAACCATGAGGAGCATGTTGAGCATCTGAGGCAAGTCCTTGATACGCTTAGGTTAGAAAACTGTATGCCAAATTTGAAAAGTGTGTATTCGCATCCCAAGAAGTTAACTTTCTTGGATATGTCGTGGGTGCGAAGGGAGTCAAGGTAGACGAGAGTAAGATCAGTGCCATTCGGGACTGGCCTACTCCTAACTCCTTAACTGAGGTCAGTCCTTCCTAGGACTTGCTAGTTTTTACAGAGATTTGTTAAAGACTTCTCTTCCATTGCTGCCCCTTTGCATGAACTGGCTAAGAAGAATGTCGTCTTTGAGTGGGGTCAGTCGCAAGAGAAATCTTTTAACGAATTGAAATCTCGTCTGACAAATGCTCCTCTACTCACTTTGCCAAACTTTGACAAAGTGTTCGAGGTAGAGTGCGATGCCAGTGGTATAGGCATCGGTGCTGTCTTGCACCAAGAAGGCCATCCCATCGCCTTTTTTAGTGAAAAGTTGAGTGGAGCCACCCTGAATTACTCCACGTATGACAAAGAGCTATACGCTCTTGTGAGGTCCTTACAAACGTGGAGCCACTATCTTCTGCCTAGAGAATTCGTAATCCATACGGATCACTTGTCTTTGAAGTACCTTCAAGGACAAGGAAATTTGAGCAAAAGGCATGTTAGGTGGGTAGAGTTCATTGAGTCTTTCTCCTATGTTATTAAGTATAAAAAGGGCAAAGACAATGTCGTTGCTGATGCTCTATCAAGGAGGTATGCATTACTCATGACTCTCGATACGAGGATTGTTGGTTTTGAGGGTTTAAAAGGAATGTATGAACATGACGTGGATTTTGGTGAAATATTTGCCAACTGTGTTAAAGGAAGCCAAAGAGGCTACTATGTTTTTGATGGTTTTCTGTTTAAGTTGAAAAGGTTGTGCGTCCCCAGAGGGTCAATGCGCGAAGTGATCATCAAGGAAGCACATGGAGGTGGTCTCATGGGACACTTCGGTGTCCAAAAGACGCTTGAGGCCGTTAAGGAGAACTTCTTCTGGCCCGGCATGAAGAAGGATGTCACCAAAGCTTGCGCCAGATGTGTCACATGCCACCAGGCCAAGTTGACTCTCCAACCGAAAGGGAAGTACACTCCTCTTCCCACACCTTCTGTTCCTTGGGTTGAAATAAGCATGGACTTTATAAGTGGTTTACCTAGGTCATCGCATGGTCATGATGCTATATTTGTGGTAGTTGATAGGTTCTCCAAAATGGCCCATTTCATCCCATGTCATAAAACGAAGATGCCTCTCATGTGGCGGAATTGTTCTTTAATAACATCGTTAAGTATCATGGCCTCCCGCGATCCATTGTTAGCGATAGAGATTCGAGATTCCTAAGCCATTTCGCGAACCCTTTGGTCTAGGCTAGGCACCGCCTGATGTACTCCACATCCAAATACCCTCAAACAGACGGCCAAACCGAAGTGACTAATAGGACCTCACCACTATCCTGCGCACCCTCCTTAGGAAAAATCAAAGAATGGGAAAATGCTTGCCTCATGTAGAGTTTGCGTATAACCGAGCCTACCATTCCTCTACATCCCATAGTCCTTTGAGATTGTATATGGCTTCAATCCTTTAACCCCTTTGGACTTAATCGCATTAGACTACACCGAACAGTGGACGTAGATGGGAAAGAAAAGGCCCGACGCATGAAGGACTTGCATGCTAAGATTCACAAACAACTTGAGAAAATTAATGAGTCTTACGCAAGCAGAGTTAATAAGGGCAGAAAATTTAGAAGTTTTCAAGTCGGGATTGGGTATGGTTACATTTAAGAAAAGATCGATTTCCCTGTGCTAGGAAAAGCAAATCGGCACCAAGAGGCGATGGCCCCTTTCAAATCACTAAAAATAGGAGAAAATGCTTATGTACTTGACTTACCTTGCGATGGCTCTTATAATGTACATGCAACTTTTAACGCTTGTGATTTAGCTCCCTTTGAAGGACAAGCAGATTTTAAGAATCCGCGGACGGATTCTTTTGAAGAAGGAGAGTATGATGAGGACATCGCCCCAAAGGACCCTCAGTTCCGTAAGACCCACAACCTCAAGCACGCGCGACCCTCGGTCCGTTCCAAGGCCTTGGCGGACCCATGACCAGGTCCCGGCTGAAACAAGTCCAAGCGAACCTTAATGCTTTCATGAGGCTCATGGCGCAGTACGATCGAGAAGAGTCTCGGGAGAAGGCCTTACAACTTCACCAACTCGGTATCGCTACCGGACGCAGAGTGTGCGAAGCCCCTTGGAGTCTTAAGCATAAGCGTTCTTGAAGAAGGTAGCAGCCCAGTCTTAAGCGCGCGAACACTTGGCGAAGGAGAAGGCCTCAGCCAAGGGCAACTCCGCGTCCGCGAAGGCACCCGGCGGAGGCATTCTAGCGAAGGCTCCTAGCGAAGGCCTTTCGCGTAATCTCCAGGCTTCACCAGTTGACCGACCAAGCCTGACACATGGTGTCTTTTCTCCGCCGATACTCGGATAGACAAACAACCACTTTTAGGCTAGCCTTACCTTTTTACCTTTTTAGAAGCTTTTCACTCTGTAAGCGTGCAAAAGTACTTTGTACTTTCGCACGCATGCACATTCGAAATACTCCTTTTACTTCTTCCATTTCACTCCACTATATAAGCTAAGTGGCAGTCACCATTGTAACCTAGAACATATTATTGAATTTAAGCAATTCGGCTGAAACACTCCCGGGGAGTCATCGGCTTTTGTGTTCTCCACTCTTGCATTTCCATTTCCCTAGTGATCCAGGCAAGAGGATCCAAGCATAATATCTAGTATTGCTTGACCTTGTAGTCAAGAGGTGCTAGATCCCATCTTCAATCCTAGGCATTTTCAAGGGCATTGCCTCACCTCGTAGTGAGGAGGTTCCCTTGGCCGACACTGCTTTCCTTCGTGTTCTTCCTCTGTTCTTCGTTTCCATTCTTGCTGGAAACCGCCTCCAACGAGCTAGATCCGAGCTCGTGATCACGTTCCCCCCCCCGTGATCACATCACGACTCGGAGATCTTTACGGAGCATATTTTCGGGGCGTGACGTGCGGTCCCGGGCGACACCGAGGCTCAGGCGGAATCCCGGGGCTCGGGACGGAATTTCTCCGACGGTTCTGGGGTAAGTCATGTTATATTTAAAGGTGGATTTTATGGATATTTTTGTGGAATTTTGTCGTGACGGGTCGTGGTTCAGTTATTATGCGCCACGCCGGATTTGTTCGGATCGTGAGCTCGGTAGGATGCTACGGAAGGGTAAATAAATATTTGAAAAATGTTTCATGTATGTTATAATATTCTGAAGATTCTGGTTGGTTTTGAGTTTGTTTGGAGTTCGTTACCTATAATTGGGATTTTATTGCAAAGATTTGGAGAATTAGGGGGTTAAATTGTAATTAACCCAAAAGCATTAATATTTTTGGGCCTGAGATGGGCTTAAGTCGGCAGCAAGGGCTGGGGCTGGACACTTGTCCATTTATCATTTAACTTGGAGTTCCTTCTCTTCTCCTTCTGCCGCCACACTTCTTCTTCTTCAAGCTCCATGTCTTCCATTTATTCTTGCTGAAATCTTCAAGAGATTGGGTCCAAAAGATTGGTAAGCTTCCCCTTTTCTTCTCTTTCAAGTTTGGAAACAAAGAAATGTTGGAAAAAGAGAGAATTTTCAAGCTTTGTGTTTACTCTTGTCATCATGCTAGAGTGATCCTCTCCCTCCCATCTTTTAGTATGTTGTTCTTGGGCTTGAGGGGAGTAAGAATCTATGGTTAAATGTTGGAAGAACTCCATGGAGGATGGAACCCTAGGGATGCCGAAATATTGGTGATTTTTCCAAAATTGTGTGTGTTTGTGTTCTTGAATCATGCTTCAAGTATGTTGTTCCTAGCATGATTCTAAGACTATCCATGGTTTTAATTTGATGGAATACAAGTTGGGTGAAAAACCCCTTTTGGCCGAATTGTTGAGGATTCTTTTTCCATGTGGATGTTGTGTTTTGATTAAATTGGATGCTAAATTGGTAATGTGGGTGGTAGTAGGTGCGTTATGGCGTTTGAAATACCATTTTCGGGTTAGAAATGAGAAAGTTAGTTTTATACGGGTTTACCGGGAAAGTGTCCGGAATGCGGGTTTAAGGGTTGGAATATGTTTGTGGGTGTTGGAATAACTAGGTTCTAGCTCGGTTCGTAAAACCGAGCTTTCTGTGGAATTTTGCGGGAAAGTGCGGGTTTGTGCGGAAATTGCTTTCTGGGGTTTGTTTGGATGTGTTCTGATCCAATTATGGTTGTACAGCTTGATTCTGCGTTGGTGTAGTAGCGCGGACCCGTAGGAGCCAAGTTGTTCATTTCGTGTCGGGAGTCGGGATTTTCCGAGTTCTGGGATGCGGGGCAGCGTTTCAGAGGTAAGGGCTTAATTTGGTAAAAATGTACGTTTGTTACTGCTCCGTGTATGTTATCGTGTATGATATTTCGTTGTATTTGTATATTTTATTATATGTTACGATTACGTGACGAGACCCGTATGGTTGGAGAGACCACGGGTACTCTTTGGTTACATTACGTATCCGCACCGGAGTGCCGATACTTACGTTACGTGACCTACGACGGTTTGGGGATCGCGACCCCGGCCGTACCGTGCTATACATTGCATTACGATCTGTATATTCTGACCTCTGTTGAGGGCTGTCGTTACGGGTCGTTCTGGCGGTTGGACCGCATATGATGGGTTCTGATTTACTTTATATTTTATGTTCATATGTGTATGTATATGTTGTGGTATTCATTTTGCGAGTTCGGATTGTTGCCACTATGGGCAAACCGCACTTTTACCTTAAGCCCTTACTGGGTCCTTTCGAGGACTCACCCTTTTCGTTTACCAATTTCAGGCCGTTACGATAAGCAACCGGCGGAGTAGAGATCCGCGGTGTTTCTTACATTTTGGGGTTGTGGTTGCAGCAGCAATACCACGTGCGGAGGTCGCATCGATTCCGCGCTAGGTATTTATAGGATTTTGTTTATTGGCTCTGTAGCGCATGCATATAGATCGAGATCATGTAATTGTGAATGTTGTATAACTTTGAGTTATTTACGCTTTTGTTTGTCTTGAGTCGTGGGCGGAGCCCGACTTGCCTATATCGGAATTGCTATATTATGGACTTGGGGCTTTTGTGTTGTGGCGATAATTGAAATGTAATTTGCCATGAAGCGCTTGTTGGTGGAAGTTGGTTGCTTTATATATATGCTTGCCTTGCTTGAGTATTTAGGTTGCTATTGGTTACTTGCTTATTTTGCATATGAGCTCGATGCTCCGTTACCGCGCTTCCTGCTATATTACTGTTCGGACGTCGCGGTCGGCTCCGCCTCCGCAACCGGGCGGGGTGGCTGTGACAACCTCCAGGCGTGCCTTCATGGCAGCCTCAGCAGCGAGCCTGCCTTCTTCTATGGCCTTCTCCGCCAACTGGGCCTGGGCGATGGCCTGGCAGTCCACTTCCTTGGTTGCAGCCCTCGCCTGCTCCACTTCAGCCTTCGCTGATTGAAGGGACTCCTTTAGAGCAGCAGCCTCAATCTGCTGGGCTTCTAAGCTTGCGACCTGCTGAAGAAAGCGCTGGCCTGCTCATACCGTTGTTGACGTAGTCGCACCAACTCTCTAGTTGGGCCACACGCTTGGCATGCTCCTCTTTGAGCTCCTCCTCCCTCTTTTTTGAGGCTTCCAGTTCCCTCCTGAGAGAAGCAATCTCATTATCCGGGCACCGTTCCGCTTGTTGGCATACTCCAAGAAGTCATGCCATTGCTCAGTAGCAGCGTACCCTTTGACGGCCGCCTGCACCACAGTTCTACTTAAACAAGGGCAAGAAAAGGCCAAGCTGAACTTACACACAAAAGGCCAGAAGTTGTCTTACCTGCAGACTCTGTTGGGCTGCCTCCCTCATGAATTCAGCAGGGGAGTTCAAACTCCGTTCTGTCACCTCCCTGTCATAAGTGGTGCGCAGCCCCTCCAGGCAGGATTGGAGGGTTTGCTCCCCTCCCATCAGCAGCGAACTGCTGTTCCTGAGAAGGAAGACCGGATCCCATGCATCCTTCAGGAGCCTCCCTTGCTCCTTGTACACCCTGAGTCTGGTCTGGTGCCTCTTGACCCTCAGGAGGTCTGGCTCCTCAGACCACTTGGGAGCCGACTTGGAAGCAACACGCCTCCGCTCCAAATAATGGGACCAGACCCCAGTCTCCTCAAGGACCTCAGTTCTGGTCCCCAGGTCCGCAGGGATCTCTGTCAGGGCCCCTTGGTCCACTGGGACCTCGCGGGGATCAAGCTTTTGCCCTGATGGGCCCGCGCCTACAAAGTTGTAGGTATCAGCAACTAGGAAACAGAAGTATGAACTCAAAAACAAAGAAAACACTGCCAAAGTCAAAAAGACTTACCAACAGAAGGACGCCCCCATCCACTGACTTCTAGCTGGCTGCTGGAAGGTTGGGCAATCTCCCAACCACTTGTCCTCGCAGAGGACCGTGTTACCAGACCCCCCTCCTCTGGGGCCTCACTATCAGAAGAGGAAGAGGTCTCCTCAACCATCAGAATCCTCTTCCCCTTTGTTTCAGGGGCCTTCTCCCCTGAAGGAGCCGCTTCAGGGATCCCCTCTCTAAAAGGGATTCCTGCAGGGATCTCCTCCCTTGCATTAGTGTTCTCCGCCTCCTTCACGGGAATGACTAGTACCTCCCGTTGGCCAGAACTCCCAATGGCCTTGGCAGCTTGGTTGCCCCTCCTTCTCATGGAGATCAGGATGTTAGCCGCTGACATTTTGCCCTTGGGAGGGGGCACTCTTCCTCTGGTGAGGATCTCTGCCGCGACCACGTGACCGGGCAAGTCTTCACTTTGGGCTGGTGAAGGGCTCGCAAAGAGCCCAGATACAAAGGCTTCAGCAGCAGCCTCCTCAGAAGAAATAGGCTGCACCACTGAGATGGGTACAGCCTCTATGGGGGCAACGCTATCTACCTGCGCTCCCTTTGGGCCCTCTGCAGAAGGCACGGCCTCTTCAGCAATGGGAGGCACTTCAACCTCCACTCCTCTGGCTTCCTCAGCCACAGCCTCCGCGGTCTCATCCACAGCACTGGGAGCTTCCTCCCCAGCAGGCTCCTTAGCCTCCTCAGCTAAGGGGACTGCAGCAGGCCCTTCTGCTTCAGCAGGCCTCGTGGCCTCTCCAACCGGCTCTGCAGCCCTGGCCCCCCCAGCAACGGCGAAGGCACTGCCTTCTCCAGGCTGCGCAGCAGTCGCTCTTCTCTTCTTCTTCTCTGGCTGAGAAGACACCAAGGGCTTCATACCAGCCCTCTTCTTGGGCGGCTTAGGGATGATACATCCCAACGCCTTGACTGCCCCAGCAGGGGCATCCTTCCCAAATGCACAAGCCAAGTGCATCCGCTGGGCAATGCGCATGGACGCTTTCTTGCCCTGGGCTTCGCCAGACTCTGTAAAGGCATCTACAGACGTAAAAGAAAGTCTTCAGACCAGGTTCTACCAGACCTCTCACACTTACACAGTATGTTTATATATATGCAAAACGTACCTTTGGGCCCTGCCAGTGCGGCGTAGAAGGAGTCTATCATCGTCCCACGATGGACGGGCGCCCATCCCTCATACGGCGGAGGCACTTCAGGATCCAGCACGAAACCCGTGCTGATCCCGGCCCACCTCAGGGTGGTCTCGTCCAGTTGTGCGGGAGAGAAAGGAAAGAACTCATCGCAGGTACTCCTTGAGAGAACGTCGTCCAACCACCCCAATAGTTGGACGTACGCCCGCCACCGCACTCCCTCGTGAGTTAGTTCAGGCCTTCGCGCAATGCTGTGCACAGGTAGCTGCGTCCTCGCACAGGGAAAGTCCCATGAGTTGTCACGCGGCAGGAAGAAGAATGACCCGTGCCAGTTGTGGTAGGATTTGGGCGAGGCAGTGAAAGAAATGGAGTGGTTACCTCCAACGTTTATGGGAGTGACATAGAAAAATGCACTCCCACTCCTCAACTCCAACCGGTAGAAACGGTTGAAGACGTCAGCATACGGCTTTACGCCCGCCATGTGGCAGGCAGCAATGAACCCAGCTATGGATAGGAAGGTGTTGGGCGCCAACTGCGTTGGTGGCATTCCCCAATCGGCGCACAAATCCTGCACCAATTACGGAAGGGGAAACCGCAACCCCGCCGCAAGCTGCGCCGTGTACAAACACAGCACCCGGTTCTCCATGTTCTCCTCGGTGGCGGGCCAACCCATCGCCCGACAAACGCCCGCGCGCGACACATACGCCGGCACCTTCTCTACAGGCCAGAAGGCCTCCACCATATCCTGGTGAATCTTCTCGAACTTTACGGTGGTCTTCTCCAAAGGGGCGAGCACTGGGCGAACAGCTTCCTTGGATTCCATCTCTGCAAAAAAGGGAGCAACAGACATATAAATCGAAACAGCCTAGCAAGGGCATTTCGTCAAACGCTCAGTGCGCTCAGAAAACTTGGAGCACTCAATGTGCCGGAAAATGAAATCTTACCTGATTCGTTACCGGTGAGTAAGACGGACGGAGCGGTTGGCAAGTGGATGGTTGAACGGCGGAATCTCAAACAAAAAATAGGGAATCACCGCACAAAAACTCTTAACTGCCGATGAGCGGTTCAAGAAGCACAAGAATGCGAAAAGAATACTCAGAGCAGAATGAGGAAATACGAGAGTGGAAGTAAAAGACTTCAATCTTCTCGGATACGCTTTTATAAGCCCGCCAAAATGAGAAGCACTTTTTCAGCGTGATTGGCTCCTGAAGCACCACGTGCCAGCATCCAGCGGTTACTAAACCTCTCCCCTTCCGTGCAGAAAAGGAAAAACGCTTTTGAAAAGCGTAATCGACCCCTGAAGCGCCACGTGCCGCGCCCCGTAACGGTCAGTAAACCTCCCATCTCCCACTATCTCTCATGCTTTAAATACTAAAGGGACTCTTCACTGCCGTTATACCCAAACGGCCCGCAGAGGGCTTAAGTGCCTTCGCCGGTTACAAAGACTTGGAATATAAACAGAGTACGGGACCCTGCCCATACTCTGCCTTCAGGAGGAGGCATCTTGGTACACTACCCAAGCAAATGCCTCCTCAAAAGCTCACAAGGATCATGAAGGATCCAACACGGAATATCAGACCATAAAAGGTCATCGCGCTCCACACAAACTCAGTTCTGTGGCTGCTACTACCCTCAACATGGTATTTTCAAACAGTATTTTCAACACAGAGTAAAGGGTCAGGAAGGATCCAACACAAACTATCAGATCATGAAAGGTCTTCACTTATGGCTACTGCATCGGTCCTCAGCAAAAGTACTTTCGAAAAACGAAGTACAGGACCCTGCCCATACTCTGCTCTCAGGAGGAGGCATCTTGGTACACTACCCAAGCAAACGCGCCCTTGCGTCGCATCAGAATCATACAGGACCTTTGAAGAGATCTCATACTTGTGGTCTCCAGTATCGCCTTCGCAAGGTCTCCAGTCTCACCTGCGCGGGGTCTTGCCCTCGCGGGCCTCAAGTCTCGCAGGGGCGATGTCTCACACTCACCTTTGCGTCTCTTAGGCCTTTGCGGGCCACCCTCGCGGTCTCAGGTCTCGCTCTTGCGATCTCACTCACCTTCGCGGGTCTTGCTCCCGCAGTCTTGGCTCACCTTCGCAAGGATTCTCTTGCCTATACTGGCCCCGCCCAGATAAGGCCCTTACACTCAGGTTCGTGCGACCCTCACTCCTTATTTGGCTGTATTCTATCTGGGCCTTCACCCCTTGCAGGCCTTCGCCTGCCACTTGCTCCACTTGGAGATAGACCACTTGGTCACCTGACATCAACCAGCCAATAAGGAGGGCAGCACGAGCACAGGAGATCTTCACCAGATTCATACGCCGGACATTCTCGACAAACGAATCACTTAAGGCGGTTTCTTGAGATCTTCATCATCACACCCGCCTTATCTCCAATCGATCGACACAGACTTATCTCAACAGCCTGTCTAAGGGCTCCAACTGGGGGAGGCTCTTCTCCTGGCATCACTCTATAAATAGGGTGATGTCCACCCTAAACCGGGTAAGCTACTACACGCCCCCCCCACTCCTCTCTTGCTACTTCTGAGTATTCTTCTTATCTTTTACAGATTACTCTGAACAGCAAGCTCGTAGTCTCAAAGAACATCATCTTCTCCACCACTTTAACTGAGAGTCCGGGACTTCCTTAGGAACGGGACTATCACTTAAGAGGGAGCTAGAAGCCAGCCAGAGAAGGGAAGAGGAGCGCCAAGAGGAGCAGGCCAAGCGTGTGGCCCAACTGGAGACTTGGTGCGACTTCCTTGACAAAGAGCAGACCGCTTGCAGGCTGCGCTGGTGGGAGCAGGCCCGTCTGATTGGTGCATTCCAGCACCGTTTCCTTCAACAGGAAGTAGAGTTGGGAGCCAAACAGATTGAGGCTGCTGTCATGAAGGAGTCATTCCTCTCTTTGGAGGCTGAGACAAAAGCTACTCTTGCGGAGGCGAAGGCCAAAGTTGAGTTGGCAGAGGCTGCAGCTGAGGAGGTGAAGTGCCAGGCCATCGCCCAGGCCCGGTTGGCAGAGGGGAAAGCATCAGAGAGCAGACTTGCTGCTAAGGATGCCGTCAAGGCACAAGTTGAGGTGTCCACTACTTTCCAGAATGCGGTGGCCTCTGTGCGGGAGATGGAGAAGGCTCTAGGCCTTCTTCCTTTTACAGGTGAGGATCCTGAGTCCTCTTCCATCAAGGTGTCCATCCCACAGAGGATGCCTCGATTGATGGAGAAGCTTGGTGAAATCCAAGCTCAAGATGAAGCAGGGGCGCAGGCCTATGAGGAGGGCTGGCTGCGATGCCGCTTCCAAGTGGAGCAAGCGTTCCCAGAGCTAAGTCTTGGGATTCTGGATGCTGCGAACACCAGCAATCCAGCAGTAGAGGCCCTGCTCAACTGGGGGGAGCAGGGGAAGAAGATGGGAGATGCATGGTATGCCATGCTGGATTAGGGCGGAGGCTCCAATCTGTGGATGACCGCCCCCTCTTTCGTGTACAAAGGACACCTGCATTCATGCATAATTTTGATAGTAGTAAACGAAGTAAAATTTCATTTTACCTTCATTGTTTTGTAGCCTTACTTTTGCCTTGTGATAGCAATGTAGGGTACGCTATCTAGGTTATCAACCGTAGGCTAAGTCCCGTTTGTGGCGAGGGGACTTCGCCAATGGGGCCTGGGCTCGCCAAGATTCTTGCGAACACGGTTCTGCCTTTGGGGCTTCGCCGACGCCTAGAATGCCACTTCTTCTTTGGGGAAATGGTTGCCTCTTAACTCACAAATAGGGGTGATGTCCACATCATACCCTCCCTCTTGAAGAATCCGTCCTCGGATTCATAAGGAAATTGTCCCTACAAATCTTAAGCGAAGCCACAAAGATCACTTGTCGAGAAGCTGGAGTTTCAGCTTGAGTTCGTAGTGGCGATGCACTTGAGATCCGCAACGGCGGAGCCACAAATATCTTTCCAGACAATCTGTGGGTTCACTTGTTGAGACAAGTTGAGGCAAAGACCACTTGTTGAGACAAGTTGAGGACCCGTTTAGGGTTCGCAGAGGCGATGCCTTTGAAGACCATGGATGAGATTTCTCCATGTGGAAGGTCTGCTGGGGCTCGCGAAGGCGGCTCACACATAGACCTTTATGGAGATTTTGCAGGGACTAAGCCCTTGGGTAGTGTACAGTGTACCAAGTAGAGGATACCTGCAAGGTGCTCGCAAGCTGTATGTTTAAGAGAAATAAAGCTCAGTTTACCTTGAGATTGTATTCGCGTGACGGCGATGGCAGTGGAGCACTTGTTGAGACAAGTGAAGGGCCAGCTGGAGTTCTGGGGGATGAGACCCGCAGCTGTGTTGAGGAGCACATGCGGAAGGTCCGGTGAGGCACGCGAGGCGACTTACACAGGGGACCTCCCCGAAGGAGCCAAAGGGGTTACCCTTCCGCATCGCAAGAGGATTACCCTTGGAGCGGGGCGAGTTGAAGGTCAGTTGGGGTTGAGACCCGCAACTACCTGTGTGGAGGAGTCCGCGCGGGAGGTCCGGTGATGCGCGCGAGGGCGACTTACACAGGGACCTCCCTGAAGGAGCCAAAAGGGGATTACCCTTCCGCATCGCAAGAGGATTACCCTTGGAGTGGGGCGAGTTGAAGGTCAGTTGGGGATGAGACCCGCAACTACCATTGTCGCGACCGCAGGGAGCTTCCCTTTGTGTGGGTGCGCGAGTAGGACCTGACAAGGTCGGATGCCGCGATTTGGACAAGTGGCCAGATCGACCGGTCGGGTGCAGATGGTGATTTGAGAGGGCAATTGTGCTTGCCGTGTAATGCTGTAAGAGAGGAGGAAATACACTTGTATTTTATTGAATTGAAAAAATAAGACTGAGGACTTACACGTAATATGGGCGTAAGTCATCCGCATCAAAGTTGCGGGGAAGAAGACGACCATCATGGTCTTGCAGTTCATAGACTCCTGGGCGGACTTGTTTGTGAACAATATAAGGTCCGTCGCAGTTGGGTCGCAAGACACCCTGTTTGGGGTCGCGAGTAGTGAGGGCAGACTTGAGCAAGGCAAGGCCCCCTTGTTGTAGCGCCTTGGGTCTCACCCTGGCATCATGATGAAGACTGAGCCTCTGTTTGAGGGCAAACATGCGAAGGTGAGCGCCTTCGCGCAATTCTTCGAGTAAGTCGAGCTTGGCGCGAAGCCCTTGAGAGTTGGCTTCGTCGTTGAAGTTCATCATGCGGATCGTGGGGAGATCTGCCTCAATAGGCAAGAGCGCGTCTGTGCCATATACCAGAGAGAAAGGCGTTTCGCCTGTTGGGGTTCGCGTTATGGTGCGGTAGTCCCACAAGACGCTTGGGAGTTCATCTACCCAGCGGCCTTTGGCCCCCTCAAGGCGCTTCTTGAGGCCCTCCTTGAGGGTGCGGTTGGTTACCTTGACTTGCCCATTAGACTGGGGTGCGCCACTGGGGCCAAAAGCATGCGGACATTGTTGTCCTAGGCCCATTGTTGGACGCTATGACTGGCGAACTGAGTGCCATTATCTGTGATGATAGCGCGAGGGCTGCCGTACCGGCAAACAAGATTTTTCCACAGAAATTTGATGATCTTGGCGGAGGTGATAGAGACCAGGGGTTCTACCTCGACCCATTTAGAAAAATAATCAACAGCAACCACGCAGAAGCGGTACTGACCTGGGGCGGTCGGCATTGGACCAATGAGATCAAGGCCCCACAGGGCCAAGGGCACTGGGTTTGTCAGCGCTTGAGATTCCGTAGATGGCAGTCGCTGGATACGAGAGTTGATCTGGCACTGGTGGCATGTTTTGACCAGTGCAGCGGCGTCCTTTTTCAAGGTAGGCCAGTAGTACCGTTGACGAAGGGCTTTGTGGGCGAGAGCCTCCACAGCAATGTGTGCGCCACAGTTGCCTTGGTGGAGAGTATCCAAGACGGAGTGTCCCTCAAGGGTGCTGAGGCATCGTTGGAGGGGTGCTGAATACCCGCGATACCACAATTGTTCATCAATGAGAACAAAGCGGATGGCCCGCTTGCGAGCTTGGGGGTCCGCGGCGCTGGCTTTCAGCTCAGCGACAACGGGGTCTCTCCAGTCTGCAACCGGATCTTGTGTTGTCAGAGAGGTAATATCGATAACCTCTGCAATGGAAGGGCTGGCAAGGGTGGCCAAGGTGGAGGGGGTCTTTCCCTTGGACAGCGTGTCTGCTATAGTGTTCTCAGAACGAGGAACATGGATGAAGATGGCCTCTTCAAAGTTGGTTCGTAAGGTGTTTACCAACTTAAGGTATTTCATCAGGGTAGCGTCTTTGCATTCAGCGCACCATTGGACCTGGTGAATTACCAGTTGCGAGTCGCTATGGACATGGAGGCGACGAATGCCTGCCCTTATGGCGAGCTTAAGTCCCGCAATGAGAGCCTCATACTCTGCAACATTGTTAGTTACTTGAAACTGAAAAGATACGCGAAGAGATACTTCCATACCTAGGGGTCCGATCCAAGTTTGGATGAGCCATCCACGAACATGTCCCACTCTGGGGGAATGGGTTGTGGTGCGGGGCCCTGCTCAGGGGCCGGGATGATGTCAACATCCGAGAATTCCGCAATGAAGTCGGCGAGGGCTTGACCCTTAATTGCCTTTTTGGGCTCATAGTTGATGTTAAAGCCACCAAGCTCAATACACCATTTGGCGAGGCGCCCTGAATGTTCAGGTCGCCTGAGGATCTCATGGATTGGTAAGTCCGTTCGGACTATAATTGTGTGCCCTTGAAAGTAGGGCTTGAGCTTCCTAGCTGCATATACCAGAGATAAGATAACCTTATGGGGAGGAGGATACCTTGTTTCCGTATCCTGGAGAGTGTAGCTGGTGTAATAGACTGGCCATTGCTTAGCAGCCTCTTCCTTAATAAGGACAGAGGCGACGCTCTTGTCTGAGGTGGCGAGATAGAGGACCAGGTCATCGCCTGGTCTTGGACACTTGAGTGCAGGGAGATCTTGCAAATGTTGCTTGATTGAGTCATACGCATCCTGGCATTCCTCTGTCCATCTGCAAGCCTTCTTTCTGCGGATTTGATCGAAGAAAGGTCTGCAGCGGTCACTGAGTTTAGAGACAAATCGTCCCAAGGCAACCGGCTTTCCTGCCAGTTGTTGTACTTCTTTGAGCCCCCTAGGGGTGCGAAGATTGGTGATGGCCTCAATCTTTTTGGGATTCGCATGAATCCCTCCTTTGGAAATCTGGTAACCGAGAAACTTGCCTTCGCAAACGCCAAAGATGCATGTCTTTGGGTTCAACCGCATGTTATATTTGCGGAAGTTGGAGAATGTTTCCTCCAAGTCTGCGAGGTGTGTAGAGGTGGCCTTTCTTTTAACCACTATGTCATCCACATAGGCTTCGAGATTTCGGCCAATTTGATTGGCGAAGACCTAATTGAAAAGCCATTGGAAAGTAGCCCCCGCATTCTTTTAGCCAAAGGGCATTCTGATATAATGGTAGACGGCTTCGCCAGTAGTGAATGCGGTTTTTACCGCGTCCTCTGGGTCCATAAAGACTTGATGGTACCCGCTATATGCGTCGAGGAAAGAGAAGACAGAGTGATGAACGGTTGAGTCAACCAGTTGATCAATAGAGGGTAGGGGATAGAGATCCCTTGGGCAGGCCCTATTAACCCCTTTGTAGTCTACGCAGAGTCGCCACTGACCGCCCTCTTTATCGGCGAGGACTATATTAGCAACCCACTCAGAGTAGTGAACCTCCTTGATTATATTTGCCTTAAGCAAATTTTGCACTTCAGTGCGTACAAAGTCCTTACGGTCAGGGGCCATGCCCCTTGTTTTCTGTCTAACTGGGCTAAAGCGGGGGAGTACACTCAACTTGTGAGAGATAATAGTAGGATCCACACCTGGTAAGTCTTCAAGACTCCATGCGAAGATGTCGCTGTTTGCATGGAGGAGATGGATGAGTGCTTGTTGATCTTGCTCTTCAAGGTCTTTTCCCACCCGGAACTTCTTGCCAGGAGAAATTTCAATTTCGTCGAAGGCTCCAGACAAGTCAGGAGCGGCCTCGCCTGCGGGCCCAGTTTCCTCCATGGGTGCCTTTCTCTTAGGCTCTGATGGCTTGGGGAGCTGAGGAGGTCCCGCAAGGGCAGAGACATAATTGCCTCTGGCCACGTTTTGGTTGACAAAGATGTAGGCATCCCGGCGCAGTGTGGAAAACCAAAGTCAGGGCCCGCACATCACAGCGGACGTGGAACTCAGTTTGAGTGTGACGCCCAATGATGGCGTTGTATGGTGTAGGGAGATCCAGGACAATAAAGTCCACAAAGCTGGAGTGGCACACTTGCTTCTTCTCTTTGGTAGCCCCCATCATCATGAAGGGGAGGGTGATTGTCCCCAAAGTTGGGATTTCATTCCGTCCTACTCCAAAGGTAGCCCCCTTTGCTGGCTGGATTTGTGATAGGGGCACCTTGGCTTCAACCAGAGTGTGCTTGTAGATCACATTAGCATTCGCCCTAGTGTCCATATAGACTCTGTCAGTGTCCCATCCCGCGATGCGGGCGGTGATAACCAAAGGGTCCGCGTGGGGTACTGCAACAGAGTTGCCATCGCGGTGATGCAGTAAGTGAGTTGAGGAGTGATCTATCTGGTAGATCTGCCTCATGTGACAACATCTTGCCGCTGCGCCTTCGCACTGCGTGATTACGCTGATATACCCCCTTGATGGGGGAATTTGGACTAGATCTTCTCGATCTGGATTTTGCTGGGAGCGGCCCCGCCTGCGGTCCCCCTGCCGGCGATCTTCCTGATTATTTTCTCACCTGCGACCACCATCGTCTTGGAGCAAGAACTCCCTAAGTTTGCCCTGAGCCAGCATTTCTCCAATCATGCGCTTGAGCTCAAAACAGTCCTCAGTGTCGTGACCCTTGTCACGATGATAGCGGCGGTACTTGCTGCTCTGCTTAGTTACTTCTTGGGAGAGTGGGTGAGGCCATTTGGGGACCTCTCTCTTTTGTTCCAGAGCATGGAGAATGTTGGTGCGAGATTCCCTTAATGGGGGGAGAGTAAAATATGTTCCCTCCCTGTTGGATGGCGTAGGGTACTGCAACTGGGACCTGGAGTCCGTTCGCGAGGGCTGTTCCTTCGCATCTGCCGCTGTGGCCCTCGCAAGTGGTCGAGTGACCTCTTCCGTGTTCATGAACCGCGATGTCGTGCTCAAGAACTGTTCCATGTTGGTGGGAGGGTTGGTGTGCACATCCACAAAGAAGAGGGACTCCCAGCGAAGGCCCTGAATGGCCGCGAGCAGGTGGGCTTCCTCTCCCAAATTAGGGACTTGGATAGAATCCGCCTGAAAACGCTGGATATACTCCCTGAGGGGCTCATCTTTCATTTGACGTATCTTGAGGAGATGTCCCGCCGTCTTGGGGGGAGGTTTGGATACCACAAAGTGGTTGGAGAAGTTGCGAGAGAGCTCCTCAAAGGAGTCAAAACGCTTATCGCGGAGGGTGGTATACCAGTTCGCTGCGGCCCCAGTGAGCGTGGAGCTGAAAGCTCTACAGAGCGTATTGTCGTCCGCCCTCGCGATGGCCATCGCGGAAACGTAACGCTGGAGATGAATATCCGGGTTTGAGAGACCGTCATTTGCATCCAGCTTAGGCTGGCGAAACTGTTCTGGAAGAGGGGTCTCCAAAACCCGCTGAGTGAAAGGTTGGGTCCAGAGGTGGTCCAAACCCATCCTGGTGATATTATGAACACTGGCCCTTTCCTCCCTCTTTTCTACTTCCTCTAATCGTCTAGTAAGCGCGATAAGTATAGACGAAGGAGGGTCAGGGTGACTTACTTGTTGAGGGGGAGTAGCAGGGCGTTCTGGCTGACTAGTCCGTAGCGTTCCAACGCTATCCAGAACGCCCCTGAGAGTGATGGCGAGTGTTTCACGCAAGATTGTGAGCAACCGCCTCAGTTATTGTTTGCAGAACGGCCGGATCAAGGCTCGTTGGTGGAGTGTTTGGTGGTGGAGTGTTGCGCTCCTGGGGCACGTTACAGTTAACGTGGGAGGAGCTTTCCTCTGTTGAATCAACAGAGAGTTCTCCCCGTTATGGGGGAACGTTGTTTGGAGATGGTTCTGATCGTGGATCATTGTTCGTGTTCGTCCCGGGAGGATTCCTCCTTCCCTGATGGTGTGCCTACTTGCACTCCGGGTAGTCGGCATGACTTGCTACTTGTGGTTTGTGATATGGGTTTACGATAAGAACTTTCCGTTTCTTTCATTCCCACAGACGGCGCCAAACTGATATTCGCGTTCCCAGAACAGGAGCAGAATCCCAGTTGAGTGGTTGATGATGATGTTCTTGAGAGCTCCAAGCTTGTTGTTCAGAGTAATCTGTGGAAAGATAAAGAGAATACTCAGAAGTAGCAAGAGAGGAGTGGGGGGGCGTGTAGTAGCTTACCCAGTTTAGGGTGGACATCTCTCTATTTATAGAGAGATGCCAGGAGGAGCCTCCCCCAGTTGAAGCCTTGGACAGGCTGTGAGACAAGTCTGACAAGTCTGTCAGATTTAAGGAGATAAGGCGGCTGTGATGATGAAGATCTCAGCAAACCGCCTTAGAAGATTCACTTGTCAGGGAATGTTTGGCGTACAAATCTGGTGAAGATCACTCAGGGTCGTGCTAGCCTCCTTATTGGCTGCTTAATGTCAGATGACCAAGTGGCCTATCTCTAAGTGGAGCAAGTGGAAGGCGAAGGCCTGCAAGGGGCGAAGGCCCAGATAGAATATAGCCAAATAAGGAGTGAGGGTCGCACGAACCTGAGTGTAAGGGCTTTATCTGGGCGGGACCAGTATAGGCATGAGAGTCCTTGCGAAGGCGAGTTGAGACCGCGGGAGCAAGATCCGCGAAGGCGAGTGAGATCGCAAGGGCGAGGCCTGAGACCGCGAGGGCAACCCGCGAAGGCCTAAGAGACGCAAAGGCGAGTGTGAGACCCATTGCGAAGGCGAGTTGAATCCGGTGGGGGAGGGGAAGCGGAGCCTGAAAGGACTTGAGAGAGGGATTTGGTATGACCATTTAAGGGTATGACGGTAATTTTACTGTACACTTTAAGATATTGACTCAAACTAACGGTCAAAATAACGTTGACTCTAACAGAAGGACCCAATTGAGACAATTTTTAAAGCTACGTGATTAAAATAGGACAAAATCTTAAAATAGGAAGAAAATAGGACAAAGTTGAAAGTTAAGGGACTAAACTTGGAGATTACCCATTGTTTATCATCAAGTTTAATATCTAATATTGCTCAATCTCGTAGTTGAGAGGTGCTAGATCTTCCATACTCCCCAGGCATTTTCCCAGATATTGCCCAACCTCGTAGTTGAGAGGTGTCTGTGGCCGAATTTATCCCTTCCCTGTTCGTCGACTCCTTCAAGCTAGATCCGGCGCTTCCGACGATCTCGTGGTTTCGCGTCAAGCGTACCCGTGATCGTATCAAGTGGTATCAGAGCCAAATCGCTTGCTGGAGTTGTTTGTGATTTTTTCAAGGTTAAAACCTTTAAATTCTACTTGAAGAAAGATTTATCTTTGCGTTTTTCAAACCGTGTTATACTCTGTTCATTTCTGTACCCCCCCCATTCGCTTTTATTTCGGTTTATCTGTTGTGTTGAATTTGTGTTAGGAGTTGTTGTGTTAGCAACTTCATAAATCAAAAGTCAAAAAAACAAAGAAGGAAGAAGAAGAGAAACATAAAGCTTGGTTGTGAAAAGCATAGAAGAAATCGAATCTGTGTTCTTATTTGTTCTTGGTGTTCATATGAGTGTTCTTACAGTTCATACCAAAACTCATATGAACAGTGACCTTGATCTAATTTCGATTTCAAATTTGAGCCAAAAGTGTTTGTGCGCCAAAACCTCATTTCTAACCCTCTTGTATATTTGCTTCCATCAAACCCCCTTCTCCATTTCAACCTAGCTTGCTTCAAGTAACTAGTACTTCATTGCTCAAATGATTTTTGCATGCTAGAAGTTATCTTGTGATATCCATTTTCGGGTTTTGGCACTGTGAAGAGCAAGCTTTGAGAGCTACAAGCAAGAGGAAAGAGGGAAAGCCGAGTGTGACCCCTTCGCGAAAGGGCAGACCCCTTCGCGGCAGGAGAGACCCCCTAAACACGTGAGCGTGAGCGGTACTAACTTTATTGTTTAAGTGTGCAGGCGAACTCATGGCGGAAGAAGACTTCCATTTCATTGGGTTTCATCCCTTGAAAAAGAGATGCAAACTCGAAGAGGACTTATGGCATTGGATGGAGAAGTTGGAATACCACTTTTGGTATTACCCACTTCGTGATGAAGAAAGATTAGACTTTGCCATAAGGTGCTTAAAAGGAGAAGCCCAGAGATGGCATCGCCAAGAGCTCGCCCAACGAAAACAATATGGCGAACCCCCTATTCGGACGTGGAGTAGATTGAAGAGGTTGTTATGGCAAAGGTATGGTTCCCCACAAGAGGAGCCACCCTCTCCATACTACCAAACAAGGCCCCCATTGCGCCTTACACCTAGTAACTCCACCCGACTCCACCACCAAAATCCACTCGTAGGGTCTTCGCCCCAAAGCGAACCTACTCCCTCCCATGAGAGGAGGCGAGGACCCCAATCACCACAAACCCCCTTGGCTGAGCCGCGCACCCCACCGTCCAATACTTGCGCAGCCCAAGGCTACACCCCAACCCAAAGCCCTCACCAAAATCCAAAAGAAGAAACTCTCTCTCAACTGATTGAAAGGCTAAGAATGAGTACTTAGAATATGAGAGAGAGAAAGAAAAGAAAAGAGAGAAGAAAGGAGAGAGCTCTCCAAAGCCAATTGAGTGAAAATAAAGACTCACTAGGGCCTTCAACCACCCTCCAAGAAGAACTAACCGTTTCATCGTCTCAACCTTGTTGTTCGACTTTGGTTGTGCAGAAAACTGAAGAGGTCGCGGATGCGCGAAGTGTTAAAGAAAGCGAAGGCGCTACGGCTTTGGAAGAAGGAAGAGCTCATTCGGGAGTTCCAACCGAGCCCCTACTTGAGGAAGAAGCCACATCATTGCTGGAAGAGAAGATGATATGCGAAGAGGACCTGCACCTCCCTAACTTGGGAGAAGGTAATTTGTCCTTTTCTCCTAGCAATGAAGGGTATGCGCAAAAGTGCGAATCCATGGCTTCCTTAAGTTTGCATGCTACGAACGTGGGTGATGGATCAGACATCGATCATCCTCCCCACCCATTGTTCGTATATATATATAGAACTCCCCAAGATGCCATGTTTAGTATGCTTAGAATGCATGCACTAAAGAAAGATTATTTCACCTCATGCGAGACATCCATGCCTTTCTTTAGTAAACATGAGCATCTTAGAATAATTAAAGCTGAAACCATGTTTATGGTTGAGGTGAAGAGAGCGGGCGTCTTGCCCATCTCTGAACCTCCTGTTTGTGCTAATGCTAGTCTCTGCGCGCCGCAGTCTGATGTTCCTTCTATGACTAGCTTAGTTTTTCCTTCTTTGTCTTGGGAAGCACATGTGCATGTGGTTTGCGAAGGCAACGCTTCCCTTGACCCACCCCCTCTCCATGAACAAAGGTCTACTTTTTTTAGACCACATGCCTTCCTTGAGTATAAATTCCTTGTTAATTGCATACAATACTCTAGGAAGCATGTCATGAATTTTTATCGACTTTTGTTCATGTTCACGATGCATATTGGAGTTATCATGCTCCCGCATGAATGTGCATCGCCACCGCGACCCCCCCAGTCTCCATTGATGAGCTTCATTCACTAACCCCTAATGTTCTACAAAGTTTGTTGTGCTTGTTTCGATTGTAGGAATTTCTCCACTTAAGATTCGAAGATGAATCTTTTTAAGAGGGAAGGATTGATGTGATCATGGAATCCCCAAGCAACAACAAAGTGTCCCAGATGAAGAGGCAGGCGAATGAAGCTCGGAGCAACTCCGTGGCGAGGAGGTTCAGAGGCCCAGGCGGCCTAATCCATGGTTCAGGCGATCACCTGACCAGGAGAAGGCAACGCCTCTACGCGAGGACTCCACAAGAGACCTCAAGGCGAAGGCAAGGCTTCTTCATGCGAAGGCATCCAGGTAATGGCGAGGCCCCCAGGCGAAGCCGTTCCTGCGAAGCCTCAAGGCAAAGACTGGACTTCATCATGTGAAGATACCTAGGCGATGGCGAGGCCCTTTGGCGAAGCCGTCCCTGCGCAGCCTCAAGGCGAGGGCTAGGCTTCTTAAGCAAAGGCATCTCGACGATGGCGAAGCCCTCAGGCAAAGCCATTTCTGAGAAGCCTCACGGCGAAGCCCTTAAGCAAGAATATCCAAAGTAAAGTCTTCAAGGTGAAGGCAAGACCTCCAGGCGAAGCTTCCTGGCAAAAGCGAAGCCTCTGGGCGAAGCCATCTCTGCGAAGCCTCCTGGCAAGGGCGAAGCCTTCAGCACGAGGACTTCCAGTCCAGGCGCTAAGGTTGGGTTTCCCTCATGCGAAGTCTCCAAGCGAAGGCGAAGCCTTCTTCGCGAAGCCTCCAGGAGAAGGCGAGGCCTTTTGGCGAAGCCATCTCCGCGAAGCTTCCAAAGCGAAGGCGAGGCCTTCAGTGCGAGGCCTTCCAGTTCGAGCGAAGCCCAGAAGCGAAGCCACCTATGCTCAATAATTCGGCCGACCACCTCCAACCACTCCCAACCACTCTGGAACACTCCCTCCTTTCACGCTGACACTCGGGAGCACAATTATCTACTTTAGCTTTTACCTTTTAACTTTTAGGATGGCATGCATGACAAAGCACTGTACGCTTTATGGCATGCATGCACATATGTAAGAGTTTGTTCCCTTCCCTATAAAAGGAACAACAGACTCCTAGAATAAGGCAGAACATGTTTAAAGCTTAAGAAGGACAATTCCTTAGGCTTCGGTTCTCACCCCTTGCTATTTTCCGCCATCCCCCTTGATTGTTTATCATCAAGTTTAATATCTAGTATTGCTCAATCTCGTAGTTGAGAGGTGCTAGATCTTCCATACTCCCCAGGCATTTTCACAGATATTGCCCAACCTCGTAGTTGGGAGGTGTCTGTGGCCGAATTTATCCCTTCCTTGTTCGTCGACTCCTTCAAGCTAGATCTGCGCTTCCGTACGATCTCGCGGCTTCGCGTCAAGCGTACCCGTGATCGTATCAGAAATGGAGAAAAGGGAGGAGAGGGCTAGTGTCCATAACATCACCAGGATGGGTTTGGACCACCTCTGGACCCAACCTTTCACTCAGTGGGTCTTAGAGACCCCTCTTCCAGATCAATTTTGCCAGCCCAAGCTGGATGCTTATGACGGTCTGTCAGACCCGGACATTCATCTACAACGTTACGTCTCCGCGATGGCCATCATGAGGGCAGACGACAACACCCTCTGTAGGGCTTTCAGCTCCACACTCACTGGGGCCGCGGCAAACTGGTATACCACCATTCGCGAAAAGCGTTTTGACTCCTTTGAGGAGCTCTCCCGCAATTTCTCCAATCACTTTGTGGTGTCCAAACCTCCCCCCAAAATGGCAGGACACCTCCTCAAGATACGACAGAAGAAAGATGAATCCCTTATGGAGTACATTCAGCGATTTCAGGCAGAATCCATCCAAGTCCCAAATCTGGGGGAGGAGGCCCGTCTGCTCGCAGCCATTCAGGGCCTCCGCTGGGAGTCTCTTTTCTTCGTGGATGTACACACCAACCCCCCTGCAACATGGAGCAGTTCCTGAGCACGACATCCCGGTTCATGAACACAGAAGAGGTCACTCGGCTACTTGCTAGGACCACCCCATCAGATGCGAAGGGGCAGCCCTCGCAAATGGACTCCAGGTCCCAGAGGCAGTACCCTACACAGTCCAACAGGGAGAGGACGTATCCAACCCTCCCACCACTTAGAGAATCTCGCACCAACATCCTTCATGCCCTGGAACAGAAGAGGGAGGTCCCCAAGTGGCCCCGCCCCCTCTCCCAGGAGGTGCTTAGACTGAGCAATAAGTATTGCCGCTACCATCGCGACAAAGGTCATGACACTGAGGATTGTTTTGAGCTCAAACGCATGATCGGAGACATGCTCGCTCAGGGCAAACTCAGGGAATTCTTGCTTCACGACTCAAGTGGGGGTCGCAAACGAGAAGGTAGTCAGGAGGACTGCAGACAGGGGGACCGCAGGCGGGGTCGCTCCCAACAGAACCCGGATCGAGAGAATACACACCAAATTCCCCCAGCTAGGGGACACATCAGCGTAATCACACAGTGTGAAGGCGCGGCGGCAAGACGCCGTTACATGAGGCAAATCTATCAGATTGATCATTCCTCAACTCACCTACTTCATCGCCGCGATGGGACCTCCGCCGCGGTACCTCACGCGGACCCCTTGGTCATCACCGCCTGCATTGCCGAGTGGGACACTGATAGAGTCTACATGGACACCGGGGCGAACGCCAATGTTGTCTACAAACACACTCTTGTTGAAGCAAAGGTAGCCCTATCGCAGATCCAGCCGGCGAAGGGGGCCACCTTTGGAGTGGGACGAGAGGAAATCCCAACCTTGGGAACAATCACACTCCACTTCATGATGATGGTGGTCACCAAAGAGAAGAAGTAGGTCTGCCACTCTAGCTTTGTGGACTTCATTGTCCTTGATCTCCCAACACCATACAATGCCATCATTGGGCGCTGGTACGCTACCCAAGCAAACGCGTCCTCGCGTCGCATCAGAATCATACAAGGCCTTTTGAAAAGGTCTCATCCTTGTGGTCTCCAGAATCGCCTTCGCAAGGTCTCACCCGTGCGGCCTCCAGTCTCGCCTTCGCGAGGTCTCCAATCTCACCTGCGCAAGGTCTTGCCCTCGCGGGCCTTAAGCCTCGCCTTGGCGATGTCTCACACTCACCTTTGCGTCTCTTAGGCCTGCACGGATTGCCCTCGCGGTCTCGGGTATCGCCCTTGCGATCTCACTCGCCTTCACGGGTCTTACTCCCGCAGCCTCAACTCGCCTTCGCGAGGACTCTCTTGCCTATACCGGCCTCGCCCAGATAAGGCCCTTATACACTCCTCTCTTGCTACTTCTGAGTATTCCTCTTATCTTTTACAGATTACTCTGAACAGCAAGCTTGGAGTCTCAAGAACACCATCATCATCAACCACTCAACTGGGATTCCGCTCCTACTCTAGGAACGAGAATATCACGTTGTCAGTGAGGCAATATCAATAGCCTCCGCAATGGAAGGGCTGGCCAGGGTGGCCATGGTGGAGGGAGTCTTTCCCTTTGACAGCATGTCTTCTGTGGTGTTGTCAGAACGAGGAACGTGGATAAATATGGCCTCCTCAAAGTTGGTCCGCAAGGCGTTCACCAATTTGAGGTATTTGATCAGGGTGGCATCTTTGCATTCAGCGCACCCTTGGACCTGGTGAATCACCGGTTGCGAGTCGCCGTGGACATGGAGGTGGCGAATGCCTGCCTTATGGCGAGCTTGAGCCCCGCGATGAGGGCCTCATATTCTGCAAAATTATTAGTTACTTGAAATTTGAAAGAGAAACGAAGGGATACTTCCATACCTAGGGGTCCGTGCATATATACGCCCCTGCGGATCCGAGTTTGGATGAGCCATCCAAAAACATGTCCAACTCGGGGAATGGGTTGTGGTGCGAGGCCACCTTTCGGGGCCGGGATGATGTCAACATCGGAGAATTCCGCAATAAAGTCGGCGAGGGCCCTTAATTGCCTTTCTGGGCTCATAGTTGATGTTAAAGCCACCAAGCTCAATACACCATTTGGCGAGGCGCCCTGAATGTTCGGGCCGCCTCGGGATATCCTGAATTGGCAAGTCCGTTCGGACTATAATTGTGTGCAATTGGAAGTAGGGCTTGAGCTTCCTTGCTGCATATACAAGAGATAAGATAGCCTTTTGGAGAGGAGGATACCTTGTTTCCGTATCCTGGAGAGTGTGACTGGTGTAGTAGACTGGCCATTGCTTGGCAGCCTCTTCCTTGATAAGGACAGAGGTGACGCTCTTGTCAGAGGTGGCGAGGTAGAGGACCAGGTCATCGCCTGGGCTAGGGCACTTGAGTGCAGGCAACTCTTGTAAGTGTTGCTTGATTGAGTCGTATGCCTCCTGGCATTCCTCTGTCCACTTGCATGCTTTTTTCTTGCGGATTTTGTTGAAGAAAGGTCTGCAGCGATCGCTAAGTTTAGGTGATGTGATCACGGTCACGCTCCGAACCCAGCTGAAGTGGTTACCGAGGAGTGAACGGACACGAGCTCGGATCTAGCTCGAAGGAGACGGTTTCCAGCAAGAATGGAAACGAAGCAGGGAAGAACACAAAGGAAACAAAGTCGGCCAAGGGAACCTCCGCACTACGAGGTGAGGCAATGCCCTTGAAAATGCCTGGGAAAGGAAAATGGAACCTAGAACCTTCTGATTACTAGATCAGACAATGCTAGGTATTATATTGGATCCTCTCGCATGGATCACTAAAGGATTGATGGAGCAAGATTTGAGACCCCAAGAAGAACAAACCGTGTTCTTACAATATATGAATTCTCTCAATATATGGGTTCTACCTAATACTTAGGTTACAGCTTCCTTTTATAGAAGGAGAAAGAAAGAAGAAACTAATAAAGAATGTCTTGACAAGGGAACCAGCTTCCTCGAAATAGGGTGGGCGAATTCGTGAGATGGCAGATGTGACATTGTAGGCTACCTGCTCTTGCGGCTCCCAATTCCCAGAATTGCATTTGGCGGGAAAAGGAAAGAAGAGGGCCTCTGTAAGAGTTGAAGGGTTCGCCGACTTGCGAAAGGAGACCTCTTCTGCTTGGCAAACACTTGGGCTTCGCTTGCCTTTGGAAATGAGGCACAGGGTCTTCGGCAACGACCATGGGGTAGCAAAGAGCCAGGGACTCGCAAATGGCCAAGGGTTCGCCAAAAGAATCATGGTTTCGCCAAGGACTGCGGGTTCGCCATGGGGACGTGGCTTCGCCAAAGGCCAAGGGTTCGCCAATGGGACATGGATGCCCCAAGATCGTTGCTAGCACGGGATGGCCCTGTGGGCCTCGCCAGTGCCCAGAATGTGGCTTCCTCCTCATCCGAGCCTTCGCCAAGGGTCCGTCAGACCCTCTGGAGGGATGGTTGCTCCTTGTCTCAAAAATGGGGCTGATGTCCACATCATACCCTCCCTCTTCAGAAGAATCCGTCCTCGGATTCATAAGGAAATTGTCCCTACAAATCTTAAGACACCACAACAAACTTGAAGAGGCATCAAGGGTTAGTGAACCAAAGTCATGCAAATGTACCCATATCAAAAATGGGATTGTAAAGACTCTAATATGTATTATGTTCAATGACAAAAACCTGAATGTATTTACAATACAATTCCAACTATTTAGGAAAAGGGGCACAATGTGGGGGTGTCCTCGGCTGGCTACATACATGGCTAGGTGATGGGCATTTTTATACTCGGAACATATGGTACCTAGCTCATGGATAGCAAACAAGGAAGCACCAAGTTGGGGCAAGATGAACAATCCGCTCTTTCTTGCTCTGTGCCATGAAAGCACACACGTGCCCTATGCCTAAAGCTTTCTTGTTGGTCGAAAATAAATTTAACAAGATAGCATGCAATTTCGACATGATTTCCAAAACTAGAATTCATGGCATGCTCTTTTCCAAACAATTTATTTTTACATGTGCCGGGGTCATGTATGAACCTTACCCTAGCAAGTTTTCCTATCGTTCGCAACATGCGAGCCCATTCATGTTCATCATATAGACTCGGGTGGGTTCACCCATTTTAGCGCAGCGCATGACCATGGTTCCATCAATATTCACATCAAAAATGTATGAGTGCTTCCTAGCTAAAGTAGGCATGCACATGATAGTTTTAGCATAAATCATTTCATGGTCACAAAATTGCAAAGTTTCATCACTGGGAGGAAATGGTATGTTACCTCTCCCCAAGTTAGGGGAGGGAGGCTCTGCTCCGACACCGAGGCGTCTTCTTCCTCTTGTAAACACCCCAAAGTTTCTTTGTCATCATTTCCTGGCATATTCAAAGAAGAACAACAATCATTAGAAGATTTAAGCGTTAGTCCTTCATTGATCTTGGTTGAAAGCTTGGGTGTTCCACTCTCTTCATTTTTCTGGCTCGGAAGAGCTCTTTTCTTTCTTTTCTCTCTTTTTCTCTGTTTCTCACTCTCACACCATTCTTTCATAAGGCCTTCCATTTGTGAGACTTCTTCTCTTATTTCCTTTAAACCTTTTCCCAGCTCCTCGAAGTCTGTTCTAATTTCTCGAGTGAGATTTCTCAAAGGGATTGGTTCACAAGGAGGATTCAGGCTCGCACTTGGAGAAGGGGGTGAGTAGGCTCTTGAAGGAGTGGCAGTCCTTTCGGGTATTCGAGTGGGGTAGGATGTGGGGCGCCGAAATGAGCTATGAGTGGTGTGGGGTCTCGTTCTGTAGGTAGGGTTTGGGGCCAAGTGTGCGATAGGGGTTTGGGTGCCATACCGCCGCCTCATCACACTTTTCAAGCGGTCCCAAGAGGGCATGATCTCTAACCCTCGGTCGCTTCTGTTGGTGGCGTAGTCACTCCACCAATACCATGCTTCGCCTCTTAGCAGCTCGAGCGCTATGTCAAGCTTTTCAAGTTCGTGAACACCTCTTTTAGCAAAGAATGCCTCAAGATGGTATTCCCATGATTCAAACCCGAAAAGGTCATCATCCCCTCGAAACTTAAGGGTTCGCGCCATTGTATACCTACACATTTAGACAATAATGTCAGTACCACTCATTTCCTCACGTGTATGGTTGGCCTCTCATTTGTGTTTAGGGACACACTCAGTACCACTTCTCTCTCGTGTTTAGAACACAACGGTTCTTTCAAGCCTCAAAACTTACCACCAATCTCGATTAAGATCAAATGCAAACACACAAGGAGTTTCCAATAAAATCTTAGCAATATCCCAAATAAGCAACGCATAAAGCTCTAGTTACTCGAACTAGGATTTGGGGTTGGTTGGTGGTTGAAAGAAGTTGGAAATGATATAGAAAAGGCTTTTCACACATGTAAACACAAGAAGTTCAAGTTTCAAATTATTTTCGATCAAAGCACCGTTCACTTGAGTTTCGTGATGAACTCTTCAAGAACACTTAGAACTTTTCCTCGAAATTATGAACTGGTTTGAATATTTCTTTTTGTGCACAACTCAACAACTTTTCTTCTCTTTTCAACTTCCAATCCGAAAATGTTTCTTTCTTTACTCAACTTCAATAAACAACATCCAAATATGAGCTTTGCTCGAATCACATCAACCACGCACAAATATTCGGTTTATCTTCAAGAACAAAAACCGTTTTTCTTCAAGTTTAAGAAAGAACAAAGAATGGTTTTACTTGAAGAAAACAAACAACTGATACGGTAAGATACCTCCGACAAGCGCTTTGGCTCTGATACCAACTGATGTGATCACGGTCACGCTCCGAACCCAGCTGAAGTGGTTACAGAGGAGTGAACGGTCACTAGCTCGGATCTAGCTCGAAGGAGGCGGTTTCCAGCAAGAATGGAAACGAAACAGGGGAAGAACACAAAGGAAACAAAGTCGGCCAAGGGAACCTCCGCACTACGAGGTGAGGCAATGCCCTTGAAAATGCAGGAAAGGAAAATGGAACCTAGAACCTTCGATTACTAGATCGAGACAATGCTAGGTATTATATTGGATCCTCTCGCATGGATCACTAAAGGATTGATGGAGCAAGATTTGAGACCCCAAGAAGAACAAACCGTGTTCTTACAATATATGAATTCTCTCAATATATGGGTTCTACCGAATACTTAGGTTCTGACTTCCTTTTATAGAAGGGAAAGAAAGAAGGAAAGAATAAAGAATGATTTTACTAAGGGAACATCTTCCTCGAAATATGGTAGGCAAAGCGTGGGGTGGCAGGTGATTTGACATTGTAGGCTACCTGCTTTTGCGGCTCCCAATTCCCCAGGAATTGCTTTTGGCGTGAAAATGTAAGAAGAGGGCCTCTGTAAGAGTTGAAGGGTTCGCCGGACTTGCGAAAGGAGACCTCTTCTGCTTGGCAAACACTTGGGCTTCGCTTGCCTTTGGAAATGAGGCACAGGGTCTTCGGCAACGACCATGGGGTCGCAAAGAGCCAGGGACTCGCAAATGGCCAAGGGCTGCGGGTTCGCCATGGGGACGTGGCTTCGCCAAAGGCCAAGGGTTCGCCAATGGGACAGGGGTTGCCCCAAGAACCTTGCGAGCACGGGATGGCCCTGTGGGCCTCGCCAGTGCCCAGAATGTGGCTTCCTCCTCATCCAAGCCTTCGCCAAGGGTCCGTCAGACCCTCTGGAGGGATGGTTGCTCCTTGTCTCAAAAATGGGGCTGATGTCCACATCAAAAGGGCATTCTATATAGTGATAGACGGCTTCGCCAGTGGTGAAGGCGGTTTTTACCGCGTCTTCTGGGTCTATAAAGACTTGATGGTACCCACTATAAGCGTTGAGAAATGAGAAGACGAAGTGATGAACGGTTGAGTCAACTAGTTGATCAATAGAGGGTAGGGGATAGGGATCCCTTGGGCAGGCCCTATTAACCCCTTTGTAGTCCACGCAAAGTCGCCACTGACCGCCTTCCTTATCAGCGAGGACTATTTTAGCAACCCACTCAGAGTAGTGAACCTCCTTGATTATATTTGCCTTAAGCAATTTTTGCACTTCAGTGCGTACAAAGTGAATAAGAAGTGGCATTCTAGGCACCGGCGAAGCCCCGAGGCCGAGCCGCGCCGCAAGGATCTTGGCCAACCCATGCCCCATTGGCGAACCCTTGGCCTTTGGCGAGGCCAAGCCTCAACGGCGAACCCGTGGCTATTGGCGAGCCCATTGACCACTGGCGAACCCATGGTCCTTTTGGGCGAACTCAAGGCCATTTGCGAAGCAATGGCTCTTTGCGACCCCCATGGTCGTTGGCGAAGACCTTGTGCCTCATTACCAGAAGCAAGAGAAGCCCGGGTGTTCGCCAAGCAGAAGAGGCCTCCATACTCAAGTCAGGCGAACCCTTCAACTTGTGCAGAGGCCCTCTTCTTCTCCTTTTCCCGCCAAATGCAATTCTGGGAATTGGGAGCCGCAAAGCAGTAGCCTACAATGTCACATCAGCTGCCACCTCTCATTTCGCCTACCATAGATCCAGAAGCTGTTCCCTTGTCAAGACATTCTTTATTATTTCCTTCTTTCTTTTCCCTTCTATAAAAGGAAGCTGTAACCTAAGTATTAGGCAGAACCCATATATTGAGAGAATTCATATATTGTAAGAACACGGTTTGTTCTTCTTGGGGTCTCAAATCTTGCTCCATCAATCCTTTAGTGATCCATGCGAGAGGATCCAATATAATACCTAGCATTGTCTGATCTAGTAATCAGAAGGTTCTAGGTTCCATTTTCCTTTCCCAGGCATTTTCAAGGGCATTGCCTCACCTCGTAGTGCGGAGGTTCCCTTGGCCGACTTTGTTTCCTTTGTGTTCTTCCCCTGTTTCATTTCCATTCCTGCTGAAACCGCTTCCTTCAAGCTAGATCCGGCTCGTGATCGCTCACTCCTCTGTAACCACTTCGGTTGAGTTCGAGCGTGACCGTGATCACATCACAAAGTCCTTACGGTCAGGGCCATGCCCCTTGTTTTCTGCCTAACCGGGCCAAAGCCGGGAGTACACTCAACTTGTGAGAAATGATGGCAGGATCCACGCACACTCACCTTTGCGTCTCCTAGGCCTTAGCGGGTCACCCTCGCAGTCTCAGGTCTCTCCCTTGGAATCTCATTCGCCTTCGCGGGTCTTACTCCCACAGCCTCAGCTCGCCTTCGTGAGGACTCTCTTGCCTATACTGGCCTCGCCCAGATAAGGCCCTTATACTCAAGTTCGTGCGACCCTCACTCCTTACTTGGCTATATTCTATTCTGGCCTTCGCCCCTTGCAGGCCTTCGCCTGCCACTTGCTCCACCTGGAAATAGACCACTTGGTCATCTGACATCAATCAGCCAATAAGGAGGCCAGCACGAGCCTGAGTGATCTTCACCAGATTTGTACGCCAAACATTCCCTTACAGGTGAATCTTCTAAGGCGGTTTGCTGAGATCTTCATCATCACAACCGCCTTATCTCCAATCAGTCTGACACAGACTTATCTCCTTACATCTAATCTGACAGACTTGTCAGTCCTGTCTCACAGCCTGTCCAAGGCTTCAACTGGGGGAGGCTCTTCTCCTGGCATCTCCCTATAAATAGGGGGATGTCCACCTTAAACTGGGTAAGCTACTACACGCCCCCCCACTCCTCTCTTGCTACTTCTGAGTATTCTTCTTATCTTTTACAGATTACTCTGAACAGCAAGCTTGGAGCCTCAAAGAACATCATCTTCTCCACCACTTCAACTGAGAGTCCGGGCCTTCCTTAGGAACGAGACTATCAGTTTGGCGCCGTCTGTGGGAACGAAAGAAACAAAAAAGTTCTTCTCGTAAACCCATATTACAAACCACAAGTAGTAAGCCATGCCAACTACCCGGAGTGCAAGTAGGCACAGTCGTCAGGGACGGAGGAATCCTCCCACGGCAAACACAAACAATGATCCACGATCGGAACCATCTCCAAGTAACGTTCCCCCACAACGGGGAGAACTCTCTGTTCACTCAACGGAGGAAAGCTCCTCCCACATGAACCGTAACGTACCTCAGGAGCGCAACACTCCACCACCAAACACTCCACCAACGAGCCTTGATCCGGCCGTTTTGCAAACAATCACTGATGCGGTTGCTCTCAACTTGCGCGAAACACTCGCCACCACTTTGAGGGGCGTTCTGGATAGCGTTGGAACGCTACGGACTAATCAGCCCGAACGCCCAGCTACTCCTCCTCAACAAGTAAGTAACCCTGACCCTTCTTCGTCGTTACTTATAGCACTTACTAGACGATTGGAAGAAGTGGAAAAGAGGGACGAAAGAGCCAGTGTTCATAATGTTTCCAGAATGGGTCTGGATCACCTCTGGACCCAACCTTTCACCCAACGGGTTTTGGAGACACCTCTTCCAGAACAGTTTCGCCAGCCTAAGCTGGACGCTTATGACGGTCTCTCAGACCCTGATATTCATCTCCAGCGTTATGTTTCTGCGATGGCCATCGCAAGAGCGGACGATAACACGCTCTGTAGAGCCTTCAGCTCCACGCTTACGGGAGCCGCCGCCAACTGGTACACCACCCTCCGTGATAAACGGTTTAACTCCTTTGAGGAACTCTCCCGCAACTTCTCCAACCATTTTGTGGTATCTAAACCTCCCCCCAAAACGGCGGGACACCTCCTCAAAATACGGCAAAAGAAAGATGAGCCTCTCAGGGAGTATATCCAGCGTTTCCAGTGCGTAATCCATCCAAGTCCCTAATCTGGGAGGAAGCCCGTCTACTTGCGGCCATTCAGGGCCTCCGCTGGGAATCCCTTTTCTTTGTGGATGTGCACACCAACCCTCCCACCAACATGGAACAGTTCTTGAGCACTGCCTCACGGTTTATGAATACGGAAGAGGTCACTCGACCACTTGCCAGGGCCGCCACGGCAGATGCAAAGGGACAGCCCTCACGACCGGACTCTAGGTCCCAGAGACAGTACCCTACGCCACCCAACAGAGAGGGGGCGTATTTTACTCTTCCCCCACTAAGGGAATCTCGCACCAACATACTCCATGCCCTGGAGCAGAAGAGGGAGGTTCCCAAGTGGCCCCGCCTCTCCCGGGAGGTCGTCGGTCTAGCACCAAGTATTGTCGTTACCATCGCGACAAGGGACATGACATCGAGGACTGTTTTGAGCTTAAACGCATGATTGGGGAAATGCTCGCTCAAGGCAAACTCGGGAGTTCTTACTCCACGATGATGGGGATCGCAGCGGGAAAATAACCAGGAGGACCGCCGCCGGGGGACCGCAGACGGGTCGCTCCCAGCATAACCCAGATCGAGAAGGTCTGGTAGAAATTCACCCACCAAGGGGGCACATCAGCGTAATCACGCAATGTGAAGGCGCATCGGCGAGACGCCGTCATATGAGACAGATCTACCATGTCAATCACTCTTCTACTCACTTGCTGCATCGCCGCGATGGCACCTCGGTGGCGGTACCACACGCGACCCTTTGGTTATCACTGCCCGCATCGCGGGATGGGATATTGACATAGTCTACATGGACACTGGGGTGAATGCCAACGTCATCTACAAGCACACCCTGGTTGAGGCCAAGGGGCCCTTGTCACAAATTCAACCTGCCAAAGGGGCTACTTTTGGAGTGGGACGGGATGAAATCCCAACTTTGGGGTCAATCACGCTCCCCTATATGATGATGGGAACCACCAAGGAAAAGAAGCAAGTGTGCCACTCCAGCTTTGTAGACTTTATCGTCCTGGATCTCCCTACACCATACAACGCCATCATCGGGCGCCACACTCATACTGAGTTTCACGTCCGCTGTGATGTGCGGGCTCTAACTTTGGTTTTCCACACTGCGGCGGGGGATGCCTATATCTTTGTCAACCAAAATGTAGCCAGGGGCAATTATGTCTCTGCCTAGCGGGACCTCCCCGCTCCCAAGCCGTCTCGAGCCTAAAAGAAAGGCGCCCATGGAAGAGACTGGACCCACGGGCGAAGTCGCTCCTGACTTATCTGGGGCCTTTGAGGAGGTTGAAATCTCCCCTGGCAAGAAATTCCGAGTGGGAAAAGACCTTGAAGAAAAGGACCAGCAAGCACTCATCCATCTCCTCCACGCCAACGGCGATGTCTTCGCATGGACCCCTGAGGACTTACCAGGTGTGGATCCTTCTATCATTTCTCACAAGTTGAGTGTACTCCCCGGCTTTAGCCCGGTTAGACAGAAAACAAGGGGCATGGCCCCGACCGTAAGTGACTTTGTACGCACGGAAGTGCAGAAATTGCTTAAGGCAAATATAATCAAGGAAGTTCACTACTCGAGTGGGTTGCTAATATTGTCCTCGCCGACAAAGAGGGCGGTCGTGGCGACTTTGCGTGGACTACAAGGGGGTAAACAGGGCCTGCCCAAGGGATCCCTATCCCCGCCTTCTATCGATCAATCTGGTTGACTCAACCGCTCATCACTGTCTTCTCCTTCCTCGACGCATACAGCGGGTACCATCAAGTTTTTATGGACCCAGAGGACGCGGTAAAACCGCCTTCACTACAGCGAAGCCGCCTACCATTATATCGTAATGCCCTTCGCTTAAAAATGCAGGGGCTACTTTCCAAAGGCTTGTAAATCAGGTCTTCGCGGACCAAATCGGCCGAAATCTTGAGGCTTATGTCGATGACATTGTGGTCAAAAGCAAGGCCACCTCCACACACCTCGCGGACTTAGAAGAAACGTTCGCCAACTTCCGCAAATACAATATGCGATTGAACCCAAAGAAGTGTATCTTTGGTGTGGGCGAGGGCAAGTTTCTGGGTTACCAGATCTCCAAAGGAGGGATTCATGCAAATCCTAAAAAGATTGAAGCTATCACCACTTTGCGCACCCCTGGGGGCTCAAAGACATTCAGCAACTAGCAGGAAAGCTGGTTGCCTTGGGACGGTTTGTCTCCAAACTCAGCGATCGCTGCAGACCTTTCTTCAATCAAATCCGTAAGAAAAAAGCTTGCAAATGGACAGAAGAATGCCAGAGGCATACGATTCAATCAAGCAACACTTACAAGAGTTGCCTGCACTCAAGTGCCCTAAACCAGCGATGACCTGGTCCTCTACCTTGCCACCTCTCGATAGGAGCGTCGCCTCTGTCCTTATCAAAGAAGAGGCTGCCAAACAATGGCCAGCCTACTACACCACCACACCCTCCAGTGATACGGAAACAAGGTATCCCCTCTCCAAAAAGCTATCTTATCTCTTGTATATGCCGCAAGGACGCTCAAGCCCTACTTCCAAGGGCACACAATTATAGTCCAAACGGACTTACCAATCCAGGATATTCTGAGGCGGCCCGAACACTCAGGGCGCCTTGCCAAATGGTGTATAGAGCTCGGTGGCTTTAACATAAACTATGAGCCTAGAAAGGCAATCAAAGGCCAGGCTCTTGCCGACTTCATCGCGGAATTCTCGGATGTTGACATCATCCCTGCTCCTGAACAGGGCCCCGCACCACAACCCATTCCCCCAGAGTGGGACATGTTCGTGGATGGCTCATCCAAGCTTGGATCCCCCGCAGGGGGCGTATATCTACGCGGACCTCTAGGTATGGAAGTATCTCTTCGCGTCTCTTTCCAATTCCAAGTAACTAATAATGTTGCAGAATATGAGGCCCTCATCGCGGGCTCAAACTCGCCATAAGGGCAGGCATTCGCCGCCTTCATGTCCACAGCGACTCGCAACTGGTGATTCACCAGGTCCAGGGGTGCGCCGAATGTAAAGACGCCACCCTGACCAAATACCTCAAATTGGTGAACACCTTGCGGACCAACTTTGAGGAGGCTATTTTTCTCCACATTCCTCGTTCTGAGAACACCACAGCAGACATGCTATCCAAGGGAAAGACTCCCTCCACCATGGCCACCCTGGCCAGCCCTTCCATTTCGGAGGCTATTGATATTGCCTCACTGGCAACACAGGATCCGGTCGTGGACTGGAGAGACCCTATTATTACTGAGCTGAAAGCCAGTACCACGGACCCCCAAGCTCGCACAAGGGCCATCCGTTTTGTTCTCATTAATGACCAATTATGGCATCGCGGGTTCGCAGCACCCCTCCAACGATGCCTCAACACCCTTGAGGGACGCTCTGTCCTGGATACTCTCCACCAAGGCAATTGCGGTGCACACATTGCTGCGGAGGCACTTGCCCACAAAGCCCTTCGTCAAGGGTACTACTGGCCTACCTTGAAAAAGGACGCCGCTGCACTGGTCAAAACATGCCACCAGTGCCAGATCAATTCTCGCATCCAGCGACTGCCATCTACGGAATCTCCAGCACTGACAAACCCAGTGCCCTTCGCCCTGTGGGGCCTTGACCTCATTGGTCCGATGCCGACCGCTCCAGGTCAGTACCGCTTCTGTGTGGTTGCAGTTGATTATTTTTCTAAATGGGTCGAAGTAGAACCCCTGGTCTCCATCACTTCCGCCAAGATCATCAAATTCCTTTGGAAAAATCTTGTCTGCCGGTACGGCAGTCCTCGTGCTATTATTACAGATAATGGCACTCAGTTTGCCAGTCACAGCGTCCAACAATGGGCCCAGGACAACAATGTCCGCATGCTTTTCGCCCCAGTGGCGCACCCCCAGTCTAATGGGCAGGTTGAGGTCACCAACCGTACCCTCAAGGAGGGCCTCAAGAAGCGCCTTGAGGGGGCCAAAGGCCGCTGGGTAGATGAACTCCCAAGTGTCTTATGGGACTATCGCACCACAACGCGAACCCCAACGGGCGAAACGCCTTTCTCTCTGGTATATGGCGCAGATGCGCTCCTGCCTATTGAGGCGGACCTCCCTACGATCCGCATGATCAACTTCACCAGCGAGGCCAATGCTCAAGGGCTCCGTGCCAAACTTGACTTAATCGAGGAATTACGCGAGGGCGCTCAGTCTTTACCATAATGCCAGGGTCAAGCCCAAGGCACTACAACAAGGGGGCCTTGCCCTGCTTAAATCAGCCCTCACTGCTCGCGACCCCAAACAGGGTGACTTGCGACCTAACTAGGACGGACCCTATATTGTTCTTAAACAGGTCTGCCTTGGAGTCTATGAACTACAAGACCATGATGGTCGTCTTCTTCCCCGCAATTTTCATGCGGATGACTTACGTCCATATTACGTGTAAGTCCTCAGCCTTACGTCTTCAATTCAATAAAATACATGTGCATTTCTCCCTCTTTTGCAGCATCATATGGCATTACAAAATGCCCTCCCAATCGCCCTCTGCACTCAACCGGTCAGACGGGCCACTTGCCAAAATCACGGCATCAGACCTTGTCAGGTCTCACTTATGCACCCACACAAAGGGAAGCCCCCTACGGTCGCACCAGGTAGTTGCGGGCCTCATCCCCAACTGACCTTCAACTCGCCCCACCCCAAGGGTAACCCTCTTGCGCGGTGGAAGGGTAACCCCCTTTTTGGCTCCTTCAGGGAGGTCTATGTGTGAGTCGCCCTCGCGCGCCACAGCAGGCCTCCCGCCCGGACTCCTCCACACAGGTAGTTGCGGGTCTCATCCCCAACTGACCTTCAACTCGCCCCACCCCAAGGGTAACCCCCTTGCGCTGTGGAAGGGTAACCCCCTTTTGGCTCCTTCAGGAAGGTCTATGTGTAAGTCACCCTCGCGCGCCACAGCAGACCTTCCGCACGGACTCCTCCACACAGGTAGTTGCGGGTCTCATCCCCAACTGACCTTCAACTCGCCCCGCCCCAAGGGTAACCCCCTTGCGCTGCGGAAGGGTAACCCCCTTGTGGCTCCTTCGGGAGGTCTATGTGTAAGTCGCCCTCGCGCGCCACAGACCTTCCGCTCGGGCTCCTCCACACAACTACGGGTCTCACTCCCGCAGCTCTACTTGGCTCTCCACTTGTCTCAACAAGTACTCCACCGCCTTCGCCATCGCGCGACTTCGTGCTCAAGGTACAATGAGTTTTCCTCTGTCTTTATCATATAAATGATAAGCGTTCTGCAGGTATCTTCTACTTGGTACACTGTACACTACCCAAGGGCTTACTCCCTGAAAAATCACCAAAGTCTCTGTGTGAGCCGCCTTCGCGAGCCCCAGTAGACCTTCACTTGGGAAAGTCTCATCCATGGTCTTCAAAGGCATCGCCTCTGCAAGCCCTAAAAGGGGCCTTAACTAATCCCAACAAGGGGTCTCGATCTTAGCTCGTCTCAACAAGCGAACCCTCAAAGTTATCTGGAAAGATATGTGTGGCTCCGCTGTTGCGGATTTCAAGTACCTCGTCACTATGAACCTAGGCTGAATCTTCAGCATCTTGACAAGTAATCTCTGTGGCTTCGCCGTTGCGAACCCCAGCAGACTTCTCGCCACAAACAGGACTTAGCCTACGGTTGTTAACCTAGCTAACGTGCCCTATACTGCTATCGCGAAGTAAAAGCGAGGCTACAAGACAATGAAGGTAAAATAATATTTTACTTCATCTACTGTTATCAAAATAATGCATGAGTGCAGGTGTTCTTGGTCCACAAAAAAGGGGGGCGTCCACAAGTTGGGGCCTCCACCCTAATCCAACAGGGCATACCAGGCTTCGCCCATTTTCTTTCCTTGCTCCCCCCAGTCGAGTAGGGCCTCCACTGATGGATCGCCGGTATTAGCAGCATCCAGAATCCCAAGACTCAGCTCTGGGAACGCCTTCTCCACTTGGAAGCGGCATCGTAGCCAGCCTTCCTCATAGGCTTGCGCCCCTGCTTCACCTTGGGCTTGGATCTCACCAAGCTTCTTGTCACCGCACGCCACCCGAGCCCGGTTGCGGAGGCGGGGCGCCGGGACGCCTCCTTCAAGACAGCAAGCGGAAGCCGGAATGAATACGAGATGGCAGTCCATCGAGACCCGCCGCCCGTAGCGGACCCAAAGAGCGAAATGAAAGTGGAAGCAACTAACAAAAATTCCATACATATCACTAAAATAAAATCTAAACATGCAATTCATGCATTAGCAATAGAGTAAGCCCCGCCCTCCGTGGACGAGTGCTTACGCACCAAACATAGATATATCCAGAGTTCACAGAACCTAGGGTATCTAGCAAGCGCCAAGCGCTCGTAACATGCAATGTAATAGAATATATACATACTTATACAATCATCGCAATCATCCGTAAAATATGCACATGCAACTACAGAGCCGACCCTAGGCCTAAACGTCAAAATACCTCGCGGGATTCAGACCAAGTAGACAAAATCCCAGCCCGTAAGGTACTGCTGCTCAACACAACCAAGGCAGAAGCCTCGCGGAAATCAACCCGCTGGCTGCTTACCAGACCTACCTGAAATCCAAAAACAGAACCCAAAAAGGGTGAGTCCTAAAAGGACCCCGTAAGGGATTTGGGGTAAGATAAGCATATGTAACCCTGCAAAACAGAAAGATAGCAATATACAGAATATATGCAACAGAATACAGAACATCGTGCATGTAATAAAAACAGATCAGAATACCGAAGGATGTGCGATACTAAATCGCCATAAACCCTTATAACCAATCAGAACGACAGCCTCCCTCTAAGGGAGTCAGAAGCCGAAGCTATTACAGAAGCATGGTGCACCAGTTGGGTAGCGAACCCACAACCGTCGTAGGGTTAATGCAGACAAAGTATGCCACAAGGCATACACCTACAAACGTAGGGTTAATATGCTACAAGGCATACACCTACGAGATCACGAACGTACCTTAAAGCGAAATTTCCGAAATACCTGCAAAACAAGTGCTACAAAACATACACCTACAGACTACGTAATATGCCCTAGGCATATAATACTGAAATACTTGCAGAACAGAAAGTGAAACTAAACATACACCTATCTTACCAAAAATAGCAGAACCAAACCCTTACCTCACAATTCCAGGGTATTTGACCGATTCTGGACGACTTCCACACCACGACCCGAAAACCTCTCTTTTTCTAACTCCCGAACCTCAGAATCTGGCAAACTAAGTTGAATTAGAATCCTTATCGACCACACTACCAAACTACACCCCCGACCCCAAAACCGAAAATCCGGCAGAATTTCCGTAAAATTCCAGATTTCCACAGAAATGTCAGAATTCAGAATCAACCTAGACAATGCAAGATTATACATTGACAAACACAATTCAACAAGCAGAACTGACCAAACCAACCTTAAACCCTTCATTACCCGCCATTTTCCGATAATCCCGCTTAATAGTAACTTTTCCATTTCTTATCCGAATTCAACGTTTCAAACTTCAAACCACTCCTAAATTCAACCCCAATACCATTTTAACATCCAAATCAACCAAAACCAAACTCCAACCTAGATAAAGAATCATTCCAAAATTCGGTTCTTAACCAACTTTTTATCCAACTTCCAATTCAATCCAATCAAGCTTCCAATTAATCAATCTAACCACCAATTTCACTTCTAAACCAAGAATGCTATCCAATTGCATCCAAAACAACAAAATCCAACCTTGAACATCAACATACAAAATCGGCCAAATGGTGGTTTCCAACTCAAGTTGTTTTCCATCAAATTGAATCCACACATAAGCTTAGAATCATGCTAGGATTAACATACTTGAAGCATGAATCAAGGAGACAAACACACATCAACATAGAATTTCCAAGATTTCGCCACATTAGGTTTCTAGCATCCAAGGAGTTTTTCCAAAATCTAACACTTGATTAACACTCCCCTACTACCCAAGAACAACATACTAAAAGATGGGAGGAAGAGAATCATCCTAGCTAGTAGCTAAGAACAAATCCATAATTTTCAAAACCATCTCTTTATCCATCCAAACTTGATTCCAAGAAGAAAAGAGAGCTTAGGAAGGAAACTTACCCAAGATTGAAGCTAAGCTCATGATGATTTCAGCAAAGGAGAAGAACTTCAAAGCTTGAGAGGAGCTCCCATGGTGGCGGATGCAAGGAGGAAGAAGAAGAAGAAATGAAAATAATATCACATTTATAACATAAAAGGCCTTATATAATTTCTTCTTCTTTTCCCATACTATATCTTCTTAAATGAGAGAAGGACATGTGTCCCTATCTCATCCCAAATGCTGCCGAAAAATCCCAAATGCTGCCCATACCCATTTCATTTATTTTGCAACCAAAATTCAATTAACTCCCAATTTTTCCGAAAGTTCCAATATTTTTGGCCCAAAAATAATTACCGAATTCCAAAATTAACAAAACTTGGACACAACCCTCAGAATAATATAACATTCACAGAACATTTTTAAAAGTTCATTTACCACTCCAGAGTGTCCTACCGAGCTCGCCGAACCCGAACCAAAACCCGACGTGCGAGCGTGTCCAACTCGAACCAAAATCCCATCACACCAAAAATTCCTCAAAATATCCATAAATTCCATCTTAAATTATAACACAACTTACCCAAAAGCCGTCAGAAAATTTCCAGCCCGGGATTACCGTCCCGAGCCCCTGGAGTCGCCAGGAACCGAACGTCCCGCCCCTATTATTAAACTCCACAACCACCTCCGTGACAGTCTCAAGACTACAAAACTACCAACTGCTTCTCAAACTGAGGTCTCGAGAGCGCTACCGAGCCCACTGTACGTCCCGAGGCGACCCGACAACCCCCGACGCGAAAAATATTTTCGGCGGAAACGTCCGGGACCCACACGACCTCAAATACGGAAGGGTTCGCCAAAATGATACTCGGATAGGGCTCGGGAGCCGCCTGAACGCCGAAAACGTGACCCGCAGCCAAAACCGAGCCCGGGTCACCCGGCCGCAACCCGCTCGGGGTGACCGTAACACTTCTCCATCGACGAGGCATCCGCCTGTGGATGGGCACCTTGATGGAGGAAAAGGACTCGTGGTCCTCACCTTCAAAAAGGGGAAGGCTAAGGGCCTTCTGCAACATCAAGTAGGCAGCTGCTCCCACCGGTCTGACATGCCGATTGCCCGCTCCTTGTTGCCATAATCGCACCAACTCTCCGGTTGGGCCACACGCTTGGCATGTTCCTCTTGGAGCTCCTCCTCCCTTTTCTGGGCAGCTTCCAGCTCCCCCCTGAGGAACGCTATCTCATCTACCTGGGCACGATCCCGCCTGTTGGCATACTTGAGGAAATCCTGCCATTGCTCCATGGCAGCGTACCCTTGGATAGCGGCCTTCATCCAAGCTTGTTCAGCAAAGCTGAGAGGATATTAAAGACTTGAAAAAGACCAGATGTGTCTTACCCGCAGATTCTGCTTGGCTGACTCCATCATAAGTTCAGCGGGGGACTCCAGGCTTTGCCCCAGCACCTCCCTGTCGTGAGGAGTACGCAACCCCTCCAAGCATGAGAGGAGGGTCTCCTCCCCTCCCAACAACAATGAGTTGTCGTTATTAAGGAAGAAGACCGGGTCCCACGCATCGCGCAACGGCTTGCCCTCTGCCTTGTACACCTTGGCTCTGAGGTCTTCCCTCATGACCCTCAGGGTAACTGGCTTCTCAGACCACTTGGGGCCTCCTTGGCAGCAATACGCCTCCGCTCCAAGTAGCGGTGCCATACCCCGGACTCCTCCAAAATTTCAACCGTGGTTCCCAGATCTGCTGGGATCTCACGGGGGCCAAGCCCTTGCCCTGAGGGCCCCGCACCTACAGAAGTGGCAGGTATCAGCACAACTGAGAAAACTGAAATACAAGACTCAAAGCAAGAAAAGCACACTATCAAGTCAAAAGACTTACCAGCAGAGGGACGCCCCCACCCACTGGCCTCCAGCTGGCTGCTGGAGGGCTGGGCTATCTCCCAACCACTTAGCCTCTCAGAGGACCATGCCACCAGGCCCCCCTCCTCTGGGGCCTCGCTATCAGAAGAGGAAATATCTTGAACTTGCAAGACCCCCTTCCCCTTCGTCGCAAGGGCCTCCTCCCTTGAAGGAATTATTGCAGGGGCCTCTTCCCCAGAAGAGATTGCTACGGGGAGCTCCTCCCCCACATTAGTGGCCGCCACTCCCTCCTCCACAGAAGCAAACACTACCTCCTGCGGGCCAGAATTATCAATGGCCTTGGCAGCTTGGCTGCCCCTCCTCCTCATGGAGATCAGGATATTACCTGCTGACATCTTGCCCTTGGGAGGGGGCACCTTTCCTCTGGTAAGGATCTCTGCCACGACCACATGCCCGGGCAAGTCTTCGCCTTGGGCTGGAGAAGGGCTCACGAAGAGCCCAGACACAAAGGCTTCAGCAGCCTCCTCAGAAGAGATAGGCTGCACCACTGAGATAGGCACAGCCTCTATGGGAGCAGCGTTGTCTGCCTGCGCTCCCTCTGAGCCCTCTGCAGAGGGCATGGCCTCTTCAACAGTGAAAGGCACTTCCACCTCCACTCTTCTGGCCTCTTCAGCCACAGGCTCCTCGGCCTCCTCCACGACAATGGGGACTTTCCGCCCATCAGGCTCCTCAGCCTCTTCAGTTGGAGGGACTGCAGCAAGCCCTCCTGCTTCGGCAGACTTCTTGGCCTCCTCGGCCGGCCTCGCCGACTCTACAGTTGAAGGGATCGCTGCAGATCTCCTCACCTCAACAGGCCCCCTGGCCTCCTCAACAGTAATAGGGGCACCCCCCTCTCCAGGCTGCGCTGCACTGGCAGCCACTCTCCTCTTTTTTCCTTGAGGGGGCACCGATGACTTAGTGCCAGCCCTCTTCTTCTGCGGCTTAGGGGTAATGCGCCCCAACGCCTTGACAGCCCCAGCAGGGGCATCCTTCCCAAATGCACATGCCAGGTGCACTTGTTGGGCAATGCGCATGGACGCTCTCTTGCCCCGGCCTTCGCCAGACTCCACAGAAACATCTACAAAACAAAAGAAAAGCTTCAAAGCCAGGTTTTACTAAAGCCTCTTACACTTATGCATTACACTTGTTTATACAAAACACACCTTTGGGTCCTGCCAGCACCGCGTAAAGAGAGTCCACTGCCGTCCCACGGTGGGCGGGGGCCCATCCCTCGTATGGCGGACGCACCTCGTGGTCCAAAGACGAAACTGTGCGATCCCAGCCCACCTCAGTGGTCTCATCCAGTTGGCCAGCCGAAAAAGGGAACAGCTCGTCACAAGCACTCCTTCAAAACGTCATCCAACCACCCCGAGTTGGACATATGCCTGCCACCGCACTCCTTCAGAAGACAGTTCCGGCCTCCGCGCAATGCTGTGCACGGGTAGCTGCGTCCTCGCGCAAGGAAAGTCCCATGAGTTGTCACGGGGCACGAAGAAGAAGGACCCGTGCCAGTTATGGTAGGACTTGGGCGAGGCAGTGAAGGAAATGGAATGGTTGCCTCCAACGTTTATGGGAGTGACGTAGAAGAACGCACTCCCACTCCTCAGCTCCAGCCGGTAGAAACGGTTGAAAACGTCAGCAAAGGGCTTCACGCCGGCCATATGGCAAGCAACAATGAAGCCTGCTATGGTTAGAAAGGTGTTGGGTGCCAACTGTGTTGGTGGCATCCCCCAATCGGCGCACAGATCTTGCACCAGCTGCGGAAGGGGAAAACGCAGCCCCGCCGCAAGCTGTGCCGTGAAAAGGCACAGCACCCGGTTCTCCATGTTCTCCTCGGTGGCGGGCCAACCCATCGCCCGGCAGACGCCCGAGCGGGGCCAGCAGTACAGGACCCTGCCCATACTCTGCCTTCAGGAGGAGGCATCTTGGTACACTACCCAAGCAAATGCCCCCTCAAAAACTCACAAGGATCATGAAGGATCCAACACAAACTATCAGATCATGAAAGATCTTCACTTATGACTACTACATCGGTCCTCAGCAAAGTACTTTCGAAAAATGGAGTACAGGACCCTACCCATACTCCGCTCTCAGGAGGAGGCATCTTGGTACACTACCCAAGCAAACGCGCCCTCGCGTCGCATCAGAATCATACAAGGCCTTTTGATGTGATCATGGGATCCCCAAGCAGCAACAAGGAGTCCCAGACGAAGAGGCAGTCGAGTGAAGCTCGGAGCAACCCCTCGGCGAGTGGGTTCAGAAGCCCAGGCGACCTAATCCATGGTCTGGACTAGCACCTGACATGGAAAAGGCAACGCCTCCACGCGAGGACCCTACGAGAGGCCTCAAGGCGTAGGAGAGGCTTCTGCACACGAAGGTATCCAGGCGAAGGCAAAGCACTTTGGCAAAGCCGTCCCTGTGAGGTCTCAAGGCGAAGGATGAACTGCATCATGCTAAGGCATCCAGAACACTGGCGAAGCCATTCCTGCGAAGCCTTAAGGCGAGGGCTAGACTTCCTCAAACAAAGGTGTTCCGGCGATGGCAAAGCCTCCAGGCGGAGCCATTCCCCACAGACCCCCCTAAGGCGAAGCCCTCATGCAACAATGTCCACGAGAAGTCTTTAAAGTAAAAGCAGGACCTTCCCGCGAAGCTTCCTGGTGAAGGCGAAGCCTCTGGGCGAAGTCATCCCAGCAAGTCTCTTGGCAAAGGCAACGTCTACAACAAGAAGACTTCCAGTTCAGACGCTAAAGAAGAGTTTTCCTACTGCGAAGCCTCCAAGCAAGGCGAAGCCTTCTTAGCGAAGCCTCCAAGAGAAGGCGAGGCCAAACCAGGCAAAGCCTTCTCCGCGAAGTTTCCTAACGAGGGCGAAGCCTTCAGAGCGGGGCCTCCAGTCAGACGAAGCCTTCTAGCAAAGCCACCTAAGCTTATTAAGTTGGCCAAACCACTCCCGACCATTCTGGCCCCTCCCGCCTTTCACGCTAACACTTAGGAGCGAACTTATCTACTTTTACCTTTTTACCTTTTAGTCAGACATGCATACAAAAGTACTGTACACTTTATGGCATGCATACACCTTATTGTAAGAGTCTGTTCCCTTCTTCCCTATAAAAGGAACAACAGACTCCTAGAATTAGATAGAACATATGTAAAGCTTAAGAAGGACAATTCCTTAAGCCCGGTTCTCACCCCCTTGCTATATTCCACCAACCCCCTTGATCGATTGTTTATCATCAAGTTTAATATCTAGTATTGCTTAATCTCGTAGTTAAGAGGTGCTAGATCTTCCATACTCCCCAGGCTTATCGCAGATATTGCCCAACCTCGTAGTTGGGAGGTGTCTGTGGCCGAATCTATCCTTCTTTGTTCGTCGACTCCTTCAAGCTAGATCTGCGATTCCGTACGATCTCGCGGCTTCGCGTCAAGTGTACCCGTGATCGTATCACAGCCTGTCCAAGGCTTCAACTGGGGGAGGCTCTTCTCCTGGCATCTCCCTATAAATAGGGGGATGTCCACCTTAAACTGGGTAAGCTACTACACGCCCCCCCACTCCTCTCTTGCTACTTCTGAGTATTCTTCTTATCTTTTACAGATTACTCTGAACAGCAAGCTTGGAGCCTCAAAGAACATCATCTTCTCCACCACTTCAACTGAGAGTCCGGGCCTTCCTTAGGAACGAGACTATCAGGCCATGTTTTGATTAACAAAGATGTAAGCATCACCAGCCGCAGTGTGGAAAACCAAGGTCAAAGCCCGCACATCACAGCGAATGTGGAACTCAGTTTGAGTGTGACGCCCAATGATGGCGTTGTAAGGGGTGGGGAGATCCAGGACAATAAAGTCCACAAAGCTGGAGTGGCATACTTGCTTCTTTTCTTTGGTGGTCCCCATCATCATGTAGGGGAGCGTGATTGACCCCAAAGTTGGGATTTCATCCCGTCCCACTCCAAAGGTGGCCCCCTTCGCGGGTTGGATTTGCGACAAAGGCACCTTGGCCTCAACAAGAGTGTGCTTGTAAATCACATTGGCGTTTGCCCCCGTGTCCATGTAGATTCTGTCAATGTCCCATCCCGCAATACGGGCAGTGATAACCAAAGGGTCTGCGTGAGGTACTGCAACAGAGGTGCCATCGCAGAGATGCAGTAAGTGAGTGGAGGAGTGATCTATCTGGTAGATCTGCCTCATGTGACGGCGTCTTGCTGCTGCGCCTTCGCACTGCGTGATTATGCTGATATGCCCCCTTGCCGAGGGAATTTCGACCAAACCTTCTCGATCTGGGTTCAGCTAGGAGAGTCCCTGTCTGCGGTCCCCCTGACGGCGGTCCTCCTGGTTACTCTCCCGTCTGTGACCCCCATCATCGTGGAGTAAGAATTCTCGGAGTTTGCCTTGAGCAAGCATATCCCCAATCATGCGCTTGAGCTCAAAACAGTCCTCAGTGTCGTGACCCTTGTCACGATGATAACGACAATATTTGGTACTAGACCTGACGACCTCCTGGGAGTGGGGGCGGGGCCACTTGGGGACCTCCCTCTTCTATTCCAGGGCATGAAGGATGTTAGTGCGAGATTCCCTTAGTGGGGGAAGAGTGAAATACGCCCCTCCCTGTTAGACGGCGTGGGGTACTGCCTCTGGGACCTGGGGTCCGCTCGCGAGGGCTGTCCCTTCGCATCTGTCGTGGTGGCCCTGGCGAGTGGTCGAGTGACCTCCTCTGTGTTCATAAACCGCGATGTCGTGCTCAAGAACTGTTCCATGTTGGTGGGTGGGTTGGTGTGTACATCAACGAAGAAAAGGGACTCCCAGCGAAGACCCTGAATGGCCGCAAGTAGGCGGGCTTCCTCCTCAGTTAGGAACTGGATGGATTCCGAAAGCGCTGAATATACTCCCGAGGGCTCATCTTTCTTCTGCCGTATCTTGAGGAGATGACCCGCCGTTTTGGGGGAGGTTTAGACACCACAAAGTGGTTGGAGAAGTTGCGAGAGAGATCCTCAAAGGAGTTAAAAGCTTGTCGCCGAGGGTGGTATATCAGTTCTGTCACCCCACCGCCCCCGGAACTGGCGGAAGCATCTTTCTTGCAGAGGTTGGAGGTATCGGCGGCGGGTGATCGCGGAATTTTCTCTTAAAAGGGTTTGGTCCCAAAACCCATCCCTTAAAACGTTATCTTTCGGTTTTAAGGTTGTTACGTGTTTGCAGATTTTTACGACGTCTTACAAGTCCTAAACCTGCACCGAGACACGTTAGTGGTTCTTACAGATATCGCGCACGCGTAAAACTTAAGCGAGAATACAATACGAGATAATACAGGCGAAGGAGTTCCGCCCTCTGCGTAGGGTCGGAAACTCCCACGAATAAACTATACAGACCAGAAATCCGAATGCGAGATAACTAATATGCATACTACGCCTCTGAGAGCCGAGCCATACGGCAGAATTATACTTCGCCAAACAAAGCTGTTGCTGCTAAACATACAAAGGAGAAATAACATCGACACAGATAGTCCAAACGCAGATCACGAAGGGATCTAACGAGAAAACCCCGACATAAACAGATAAATACCTCGAATGCAGACGAGAATGCGAAGCGAACACCGCGGGAGGTCTACTCCGCAGTCGCTTTGCCCAGATCCCCGAAAATGTTATATGTGGGGGTGAGTTCTCGAAAGAACCCGATAAGGGGTAGGTACGAAACGGTCAAAACAAAACTTTAAAAACATTTTTGCTCGCACGAAAGGGTTAGCATGCAATGATCTAGCGATATCCCAATCCTAAAAAGTATTATGATATGCGAGTCATGATGCTCGAAGTCCCGTCGGTGTGTTAACGATCATGGTTTGCTTACCAGAATCACTTGCGTTCCCATCAGTCGATAACAGGTGGTACATAACCCATACAGGTGGTCCCCGACCACTGACAGCACCCTACGGCGGCTTGTTAAGCTCACGCCGATTATCGGGATCAGAGCGCATGGTACCAGCGAAGGGGCGTACGTCCCCTAACTGTCACAGAAACGGCCTAAGCCGGTACAGAACATATAACGGGTCCGTTGTCGACCCCCGATATGCAGATCCGATATAGCAGAAGTCCAGAAATAATAACAGAAATGGGTCCGTCGTCGACCCCCGATATGCATATAGTCCAGAAATAAAAACCCTGCAAACCACTACGTACCTTGTGACTAGCCCCGGGAGTCACTGGGCCCCACCCTCGACCCGAGTACTAGCCCTTAACTAACCTAATACACATTTAATGCGCATTAAGAAAGTTAAACCCCTTACCTCGACAGAAGCAGATAATCTACTGGGGTCCCCAGACGCTCCACAGTAGTATCCCAGAAAATGCAGAATCAGTCTGCGAATTATCCTTAATTACAACTTAAGTCCCTCAACTTTTCGAGGTTTGCAAAAGTACCCAAACTTCACAATTCTAGCAACTTACTTCCATTAATAACAAGTTTACACTTTTACCCAAACTTTTCCAAATTACACACTTTGGTCCTCCAATTTCCATAAAAGGTCAACTTTACCCCGGTTTGGTCAACTTGGTCAAAAAGTCAACATTTATCCATTCTTTCCCAAATTTCACCCAAGCCCATATTTTCGGTCCAACTTCCATCTCAACCCAAATCTTTTCTAAACTTCACACTTTAGTCACTTTCTTTTAATCCTTCATGTTAAACCATTTTTAACATGTTTTAACCAACTTTTCATCACCAAAACACTATTCACAGCAAACAAAATTTTCTTCCAAATCCTTGATTTTCGGTTTTCCTTCCAATCTTCACCCAAACTTTAAAACTTAACACTTCCATGCATAAACCTTTATATACTTCCATTTTTCAACACTTAAACACTTAAATCTTCAACAAAACATCATCAATCACACAAGCTTATTTTCGGCCCTAAGTAGATCAACAAGAAACTCATGCTTTCTCATGCTCAACACAACACAACATACTTTCTTCATAAACATGCTTCCAAATCTTTCCATAAATTCAAAGATCACCTTACCTTTGCAAGATGACTTGAGAGATTGTCCAAATCTCTTCTCAAAATTTCGCCAACCACTTAAATCTCTTCTAGACTTGATGTTTGGTACACTTGATCCTTGAAGAACACTTGAAGAAAATCCCTTCCAAGAAGCCCTCTAAAATTGGCCTTAACAAGAAAAGAAGGAAAGAATTAGTGCTTGAAGTTGAACACTAATCATCTTTGATTAGTGATGAACAAACACCATTACCTTGCTTAATCTTCCTTGATTAAGGATCTAGGAGAGGATTAGTTCTTGATTAGTGAAGAACACTCAAGAACACAAGCAAAGTTCATGAGGAGAGAGAGAGAAAAGAGAGAGAAGGCTTTCTTTCAATTTTTCAAGACTTCAATTTTGGGAAAGAAATGAAAATGAAATATTGGCCAAAATGAGAGAGAATTTCGGCCATAAGGTGAGGGAAGAGAGAGATGTGTGATTATGACACAAGCATGGTGAATGTGTAAGAGAGGTATGGGCATAAGGAAGCCTTTCTACTCCATCTTCCATTATTGCCTCTTTTCTTCCTATTTCTTTCCTTTTTAATCCTTTTCCCATAAAAACAAAATAAATGGGCTATCAAAATCTGAAAAATAGAAGTCTCAAATGGGCTTAAATCCCAAGAATTTTCGGCAGCCCAAAGATAGCCCAACCCCATTCTTCTTCAACCTTCTCCATTTACACTTGGCAGATTTTGTACCAACTTGTAAAAATAAACTTCACCAGACCACCAGCCCTAAAATCATGAAACTTTACATGAAGGTAGCCCTGTGTGTCTAGTTTAAGAAGAAATTTACAGATCTCAATTTGGATTTCTGTACAGTTTACTAAAAATGTTTGACTGAACACTGGTCAAACCAGTCTTTTGGAATTTCGAATTTTTTTCCAAAATTAACAGTTATCACCGAAAATCGTCCGACACTTGTAACACTTATAAACAACACCAAAATCACATCCAACAGTGAATTTTGATAAATTATCATAACCCAATGTTATTCCGATAATTTACAGAATTCATAAATTCCGATCGACACTCGCCGGAAAGTTACGAGCGTCGGGGTGGTGTAACAATCTCCCCACGAGACTCTTGGTCCTCCAAGAGTGATAACAACCTTCAGTACTCCTCTGGGTATCTACTCAATAACTCCTGCTCTGTCTCCCAAGTCGCTCCCCGATCAGAATGATGTGACCACTGAACTTTGATCATCGGAATTGACTTGCTGCGGAGCCTCCGAACATACCTGGCCAGAAAAGCTATCGGTACCTCTCGGTAGGATAGATCCGGCTCTAACTCAATCTCCTATGTTGGAATGATCTGAGTGTCATCCAAAATGCATTACTTCAGCATGCTTTGACATGAAAACGTTGTGCACCGCAGACATGCTCGGAGGAAGGCCAATCTGTAAGCGACTCTGCCTATACGCTCCAAAACCTCGTAAGGACCAACATACCTTGGAGCCAACTTGCCCCACCTGCCAAAACAAATGGTCCCACGAGTCGGTACAACCTTCAGCCAAACTCTGTCTCCTACCTCAAACTCCAGATCACATCGTCTCTTGTTAACATATGAGGTGGTCCTGTCATTTGCGGCCTTCATCCGCATCTGAATCAGACGGATCTTCTCCGTAGTCTCCTCCAACAACTCGGGGCCAATAATCATCTTGTCTGAGGCATCTGTCCAACAATGAGGTGTCATGCATCTCCGACCATACAGTGCCTCATAGGGTGCCATGCCGATAGTAGTCTGATAACTGTTGTTGTAGGAGAACTCTACTAGCGGCAGGTGGCGATCCCACTGTCCCCGAAATCCAGAACACAACTCCTGAGCATATCCTCGACAATCTGAATAACCCTCTCGGACTGCCCGTGCTGCGAGGATGGTACGCCGTGCTCGGGTGAAGTCGCGTGCCCGAGCCTTATGGAAGGCAACCCAAAACCTCGCGGTAAACCGTGGATCTCTATCAGACACAATGGAGTCTGGTACCCCATGAAGTCGCACGATCTCCCAAATATAAAGCTGGGCAAGCTTCTCTAGCGAGTCTGTCACTCTCATTGGCAGAAAATGTGCACACTTTGTCAGCCGATCGACTATAACCCAGATGGCGTCATGCTGAGCTCTAGTCGGAGGAAGACCAGTCAGGAAGTCCATCGTGATATTGCCCCATTTCCTGACAGGAATAGGTAGAGTCTGCAGTGTACCCGCTGGCTTCTGATGCTCTACCTTAACACGCTGACAAGTCGCACACCTCGACACATAGGCGGCTATGTGCCTTCGCATCCCCGGCCACTAGAAGTGAGATCGAAGATCATGGTACATCTTCTCACTTCCGGGGTGGATGCCCAAGCTACTCGAGTGCGCCTCCCCAACGGTCGATCTCGAATCGACGAATCATCCGGTACATAGAGGTGACTCTGAAGTACAGCAACCCCGCCTGTACTCAAAGAACGGTCGCAGAGTCCCTTTGTCCTCACCCGAGAGTTTCTTCATCCTCGCATCTCGGCTGTGCCTCTCGGATCTCGGTCAACCACTTCGACCGAACGGTCAAAGTGTTAACCTGAGCTTGCTCCCACTGCTCCCACTGATGCCATAACAACATCAGATCTGAACCCTCACCCTTGTTCCCAAAATCTCCACCGCTAATAATCCCAGTATACCTCCTGCTCAAAGCATCTGCTACTGAATTCCCCTTGCCGGCGGTGTACTCGATAGTGCAGTCATAGTCCTTCATGTATTCGAGCCACCGTCGCTGTCTCATATTCAAATCCTTCTGGGTAAATAGATACTTCAAACTCTTGTGATCGGTGAAGATCTGGAATCTACTGCCGAGTAGATAATGTCTCCACTGCTTGAGAGCATAAATGATCGCAGCCAACTCCAGGTCGTGCGTAGGGTAGTTCTGTTCGTGTGGTCGCATTTGTCTTGACCCGTACGCAACGACGTGGTGCCCTTGCATCAACACACATCCGACTCCCGTCCTTGACACATCCGTAGATTACGTAAGGTAGTGCGAGGTCCGGTTGACTCGGAATCGGAGCGTGTGTCAGTAACCGCTTAAGTTCCCGAAAACTGTTCTCGGATAGCATATCCCAACCACCTCTCGTGGTACAGTCGGAGAAATCCTCCCAGATTATTCCCGGCTCGGTTCGCCTCATGACACTGCACCGTGTTGCCCGATCCTGGACTATCCCCTACCTCCAGTTGTGAGCAGCGTCACGCATATAAATAAGTGACAAGAGACTCAATCACCTCAGATGGTAGTCCCAATCTGATCAAAAGATGCTTCATGTCTCACAACCAGCTCTCGGCTGTAATCGGCCCCGACTTGCCCGAAAACTTGAGCGGTTAAAGCGCTGCGGCGCTCAACATCTCGACCTCGTCCAATCCCGACGAAGCTCTCTCTGCGGCCTTGGAATCACTAAGGTATCCCCAGAATCAGATCCAGAATCAGAATTAGAATTACAATTATCCCTAGATCGCCGATGACAGATCGGTGATCGCTCCCTCCGAATCCTGGGGTAGCCGGCCCAGCGCGGCGATGCTGGCCGCTGCCGGATCCTCCTGTTGTTGGGCGATCCCTCAACTCAGAGTGAACCTCCTCAATATTGTAACGTCTGGAGACGGTATACATGGTCTCGGTGTCAGAAGGTGTAGTAATCAGCACTGAGAATAGTCGCCAACGCTCTCTCGATCCAAGCAGTAAATCCTCGGAATCAAAGACATCGCTCAAACCGTTGCATAAGTGTTCCGAACTTCCACGAGATTGACGCGCTCTTGGCGTCCTACGGATCTCGGTCGGGGCTGAGGTAAAGTCACGAAGTGGGCGGTCAAGCCCGCGGTAAACCCTCCTCTCTCGGTCACTAACGGGAGGGGGTCGAAACGTCGGCACGAGTGGCGCGGTGTGCCTCGTCTGCAGACCAACATAAATTCCCAACAAAGCAGACAGAAAAAGACAGTTAATCTCCATGTTAGCAAACAGCGGTTTCCTAATGGCTCTGTAGTGTAGATGATATGCATATTAATTAAAATAGAGAATTTCAGCAGCAATTCCTTTACTTGCTTACTTTGAAAAGACTCAGATAATCCACATCCTTTGTGGTTCATCCAGGCGCGATATCTGTTTTAAACCACTTAATTGAATTTCAGATTATGCTAGGTTCTGGTGTCAACTAACCAACCCTAAACCTACCTAAAGTTCTTGAATAATTTTAGTAAAAGTTGATCAGTCTTTTAGTTAAATTACCCCAGAACTAATAGCGTAGTTTAAGTCGGAAAGTCTAACCATTCCTAACTTTAAACCTTAAGCTCTGATACCAAATTGTCACCCCACCGCCCCCGGAATTGGGGAAGCAACTTTCTTGCAGAGGTTGGAGGTATCGGCGGCGGGTGATCGCAGAATTTTCTCTTAAAAGGGTTTGGTCCCAAAAACCCATCCCTTAAAACGTTATCTTTCGGTTTTAAGGTTGTTACGTGTTTGCAGATTTTTACGACGTCTTACAAGTCCTAAACCTGCACCCGAGACACGTTAGTGGTTCTTACAGTATATCGCGCACGCAGAAAACTTAAGCAGAATACAGGCAGAAGGAGTTCCGCCCTCTGCGTAGGGTCGGAAACTCCCACGAATACACTATACGGACCAGAAATCCGAATGCGAGATAACTAATATGCATACTACGCCTCAGAGCCGAGCCATACGACAATTATACTTCGCCAAACAAAACTGTTGCTGCTAAACATACAAAGGAGAAATAACATCGACAGCACGAGATAGTCCAAACGCAGATCACGAAGGGATCTAACGAGAAAACCCCACGACATAAGCAGATAAATACCTCGGAATGCAGACGAGAATGCGGAAGCGAACACCGCGGAGGTCTACTCCGCAGTCGTTTGCCCAGATCCCCGAAAATGTTATATGTGGGGGTGAGTTCTCGAAAGAACCCGATAAGGGGTAGGTACGAAACGGTCAAAACAAAACTTTAAAAACATTTTTGCACCTTGCGAAAGGGTTAGCATGCAATGATCTAGCGAGATATCCCAATCCTAAAAGTATTATGATATGCAGTCATGATGCTCAGAAGTCCCGTCGGACTGTGTTAACGACCATGGTTGGCATACCAGAATCACTGGCGTTCCCATCAGTCGATAACAGGTGGTACATAACCCATACAGGTGGTCCCCGACCACTGACAGCACCCTACGGCGGCTTGTTAAGCTCACGCCGATTATCGGGATCAGAGCGCATGGTACCAGCGAAGGGGCGTACGTCCCCTAACTGTCACAGAAACGGCCTAAGCCGGTACAGAACATATAACGGGTCCGTTGTCGACCCCCGATATGCAGATCCGATATAGCAGAAGTCCAGAAATAATAACAGAAATGGGTCCGTCGTCGACCCCCGATATGCATATAGTCTAGAAATAAAAACCCTGCAAACCACTACGTACCTTGTGACTAGCCCCGGGAGTCACTGGGCCCCACCCTCGACCCGAGTACTAGCCCTTAACTAACCTAATACACATAAATGTGCATTAAGAAAGTTAAACCCCTTACCTCGACAGAAGCGGATAATCTACTGGGGTCCCCAGACGCTCCACAGTAGTATCCCAGAAAATGCAGAATCAGTCTGCCAGAATCAGAAACACAGAAATAACTTTAGTTACTTCACTAAAGTTCCTTATGTTGGGAATTTATCCTTAATTACAACTTAAGTCCCTCAACTTTTCAGAGGTTTGCAAAAGTACCCAAACTTCACAATTCTAGCAACTTCCTTCCATTAATAACAAGTTTACACTTTTACCCAAACTTTTCCATATTACACACTTTGGTCCTCCAATTTCCATAAAAGGTCAACTTTACCCGGTTTGGTCAACTTGGTCAAAAGTCAACCTTTATCCATTCTTTCCCAAATTTCGACCCAAGCCCATAATTTCGGTCCAACTTCCATCTCAACCCAAATCTTTTCTAAACTTCACACTTTAGTCACTTTCTTTTAATCCTTCATGTTAAACCATTTTTAACATGTTTTAACCAACTTTTCATCACCAAAACACTATTCACAGCAAACAAAATTTTCTTCCAAATCCTTGATTTTCGGTTTTCCTTCCAATCTTCACCCAAACTTTAAAACTTAACACTTCCATGCATAAACCTTTATATACTTCCATTTTTCAACACTTAAACACTTAAATCTTCAACAAAACATCATCAATCACACAAGCTTATTTTCGGCCCTAAGTAGATCAACAAGAAACTCATGCTTTCTCATGCTCAACACAACACAACATACTTTCTTCATAAACATGCTTCCAAATCTTTCCATAAATTGAAAGATCACCTTACCTTTGCAAGATGACTTGAGAGATTGTCCAAATCTCTTCTCAAAATTTCGTCCAACCACTTAAATCTCTTCAAGACTTGATGTTTGGTACACTTGATCCTTGATGAACACTTGAAGAAAATCCCTTCCAAGAAGCCCCTCTAAAATCGGCCTTGACAAGAAAAGAAGGAAAGAATTAGTGCTTGAAGTTGAACACTAATCATCTTTGATTAGTGATGAACAAACACCATTACCTTGCTTAATCTTCCTTGATTAAGGATCTAGGAGAGGATTAGTTCTTGATTAGTGAAGAACACTCAAGAACACAAGCAAAGTTCATGAGGAGAGAGAGAGAAAAGAGAGAGAAGGCTTTCTTTCAATTTTTCAAGACTTGAATTTTGGGAAAGAAATGAAAATGAAATATTGGCCAAAAATGAGAGAGAATTTCGGCCATAAGGTGAGGGAAGAGAGAGATGTGTGATTATGACACAAGCATGGTGAATGTGTAAGAGAGGTATGGGCATAAGGAAGCCTTTCTACTCCATCTTGCATTATTGATCGTTTTCTTCCTATTTCTTTCCTTTTTAATCCTTTTCCCATAAAACAAAATAAATGGGCTATCCAAATCTGAAAAATAGAAGTCTCAAATGGGCTTAAATCCCAAGAATTTTCGGCAGCCCAAAGATAGCCCAACCCCATTCTTCTTCAACCTTCTCCATTTACACTTGGCAGATTTTGTACCAACTTGTAAAACTAAACGTCACCAGACCACCAGCCCTAAAATCATGAAACTTTACATGAAGGTAGCCCTGTGTGTCTAGTTTAAGTAGAAATTTACAGATCTCAATTTGGATTTCTGTACAATTTACTAAAAATGTTTGACTGAACACTGGTCAAACCAGTCTTTTGGAATTTCGAATTTTTCCAAAATTAACAGCTTATCACCGAAAATCGTCGACACTTGTAACACTTATAAACAACACCAAAATCACATCCAACAGTGAATTTTGATAAATTATCATAACCCAATGTTATTCGATAATTTATAGAATTCGTAAATTCCGATCGGCATCGGGAAAGTTACTGAGCGTCGGGGTGGGCTGTAACAAGTTCGCCGCGGCCCCAGTGAGCGTGGAGCTAAAAGCTCAACAGAGCGTATTGTCGTCCGCCCTTGCGATGGACATCGCGGAAACGTAACGTTGGAGATGGATGTCTGGGTCTGAGAGACCGTCATATGCATCCAGCTTAGGCTGGCGAAACTGTTTTGGAAGTGGGGTCTCCAAAACCCGCTGAGTGAAGGGTTGGGTCCAGAGGTGGTCCAAACCCATCCTGGTGATACTATGAACACTGGCCCTTTCCTCCCTCTTTTCTACTTCCTCTAATCGTCTAGTAAGCGCGATAAGTATAGACGAAGGAGGGTCAGGGTGACTTACTTGTTGAGGAGGAGTAGCAGGGCGTTCAGGTTGACTAGTCCGTAGCGTTCCAACGCTATCCAGAACGCCCCTGAGGGTGGTGGCGAGTGTTTCACGCAAGTTGTGAGCAACCGCCTCAGTGATTGTTTGCAGAACGGCCGGATCAAGGCTCGTTGGTGGAGTGTTGCGCTCCTGATGCACGTTCCGGTTAACGTGGGAGGAGCTTTCCTCCGTTGAATGAACAGAGAGTTCTCCCCGTTGTGGGGGAACGTTGTTTGGATATGGTTCCGATCGTGGATCATTGTTTGCGTTCGTCGCGGGAGGATTTCTCCTTCCCTGACGGCTGTGCCTACTCGCTCTCCGGGTAGTTGGCATGACTTGCTACTTGTGGTTTGTGATATGAGTTTATGATAAGAACTCTCGTTTCTTTCGTTCCCACAGACGGCGCCAAACTGATATTCGTGTTCCCAGGATAGGAGCGGAATCCCAGTTGAGTGGTTGATGATGATGGTGTTCTTAAGAGCTCCAAGCTTACTGTTTAGAGTAATCTGTGGAAAGATAAAGAGAATACTCAGAAGTAGCAAGAGAGGAGTGGGGGGGCGTGTAGTAGCTTACCCAATTTAGGGTGGACATCACCCTATTTATAGAGTGATGCCAGGAGAAGAGCCTCCCCCAGTTGAAGCCCTTGGGCAGGCTGTTTGAGATAAATCTGTGTCAGACTGATTGGAGATAATGCGGTTGTGATGATGAAGATCTCAGCAAACCGCCTTAAGTGATTCGCTTGTCAGAGAATGTCTAGCGTATGAATCTGGTGAAGATCTCCCAGGCTCGTGCTGACCTCCTTATTGGTTGCTTGATGTCAGATGACCAAGTGGTCTGTCTCCCGGTGGAGCAAGTGGCGGGCGAAGGGCTACAAGGGCGAAGGGCCAGATAGAATATTGCCAAATAAGGAGTGAGGGTCGCACGAATCTGAGTATAAGGGCCTTATCCGGGCGGGACCAGTATAGGCGTGAGAGTCCTCGCGAAGACAAGTTGGGACCGCGGGAGTAAGATCCGTGAAGGCGAGACCTGAGACCGCGAGGGCAACCCGCGCAGGCCTAAGAGACGTAAAGGCGAGTGTGAGACATCGCCAAGGCGAGACTTAAGGCCTGCGAGGGCAAGACCTTGTGCAAGTGAGACTGGAGACCTCGCGAAGATGAGACTGGAGACCGCAAGGGTGAGACCTTACTCAGGCGATACTGGAGATCACAAGGGTGAGACCTTGCGAAGGCGGTACTGGAGACCACAAGGGTGAGACCTTGCGAAGGCGGTACTGGAGATCACAAGGGTGAGACATACAGGGCCTTGTATGATTCTGATGCGACGCGAGAACGCGTTTGCTTGGGTAGTGTACCATCCTTCAAGTAAAACCCTTTGTTATCTTTCTTACACTTGAAGAAAATCTCGGTTGATGATCCCCGTTGAAACCGAAGAGTTGTTTAATTGTGTGTTTGTTAAAGCCAAGTATTTTCGGGTTTAAGCAGAAAAGAATTGTCTTGTGGTACAAAAGTGCAGAGAAAAGTGTTTGAAGAAAGAAAAGTGTGGAGCAAGTTTATGTGTTCTTGAAAAAGTTCATGAGTGTTCTTGCATGTTCTTATCAAAACACAAGTGAACAGTGCTTTAAATCCGACAATGATTTCTGAACTTGAACGAAACGTGTTTGTGTTTCTAAAAGGCCTACTCTAAGACTGATGTGATAATGGGATCCCCAAGCAACAACAAAGTATCAAAGACCGAAAAGGAAGGTGAATGAAGCTCGGAGCACCCCTTTTGGCGAGGAGGTTTACAGGCCCAGGCGGCCCCATCCATGATTCAGGCTGACGCCTGACCAGGAAAAGGCAGTCTCCACGCGAGGGCTCCACGTGTTACGGTCACCCCGAGCGGGTTGTGACCCAGGTGACCCGGGGCTCCGGTTTTGGCCTGCGGGTCACGGTTTTGGGCGGTTAGACAGCTCCCGAGGCTTATCTGGGTATTAGTTTTTGGAATACTTCAGGTTTTGAGGTGTGGGTCCCCCGGACGTTTTCGTCGAAAATATTTTTCGGGGCCGGGGGTTGTCTCGGGACGTACAGCGGGCTCTGTAGCGCTCCCGGGACCTCGGATTGGGAAACCGTTTGTATATTTGGAATCGTGGGAACGTTCCGAATCTTTTTACGGAGTATATTATTTGGGGCGGGACGTTCGGTCCCGGGCGGCTCCCGGGGGCCGGGATGGGGATCCCGGAGCTCGGGAAGGAATTTTTCCAACGGTTTTGGTGTAAGTATGTTATATTTTAAGACGGATTTTATAGTAATACTTGTGGAATTTTGGCATGACGGGATTTGGATTTGGGTTAGCACGTCGGGATTGGCTCGGGTTCAGCGGGCCTAGTAGGACACTCTGGATAGGTAATTGAACATGTGAAAGATGATTTGTGTATGATATGAGGTCCCGAGAATGTGTCTCAGATTTCGTGCCATTTGGGGTTACGGTTTGAAAGTTTCAATTTTCGGGCTGGACTAAATTGTAACTTTTGAAAGTTTGGGGGCTAAAATGAAAAGTTAAAAAAAAGTGAAATTGTGGAAAGCGGCTGGAGGTGAGGCGGTTATGTTTTAAGGAAGGGAAGTGAGGTGTGTGCAAGTAAAAATACATGTTAGTATTATTATTTTATTATTATTATTATTATATATATAGTATTAGAAACGAAAGAAGAGTGTCAGGAAGCAAGCTTCTTCTTCTTTCTTCCTCTCTGCACCATCGCCGAGCTTAAGGAGCAATTTGAGATCTTTCAATTTCTCACCAAAATCTTGAAGGTCAGTTGGTTAAATCGATCATTATGAGAAATAATTAACTCCTTATAAATCGGTTTTTGTGATTGTGGCTCCGGTTGGAAACCGTGAGCTTCTGAAAATTGCTCCACATTTATGGAAATTCTCCTATGGTTGATTTTATGGTTCCTAAGTGTTCATTGCACCTTCTATTACGTCTTTTGTGTCAGGAGTGTGAGCTGAATCTTTGTAGAAGTGCTGCCAATATTGTTCTGAAATTTTGAATAGAAACTCAACTTCAGGCGTGATTTGACGGAAGGTAAGGGTATATTATTGATCAGAGCGAAGAGTTATACATTTTGTACGATTCAGATTTCGTTGAAAAAGGCGTATGTGAAAGCCGTTTTTCCTGTCCAGAGCCCCATTTTTGGCGCTTGTGTTGTGAGTCAATTTTGTGAATTCTGAATGTGTATTCTGTATCTGTGGATCATATGTGGACAGGGGGTAGTCGGAAGTGCGGCTGAAACTCTGCCGAAATTTGTACCGGGATAGCTGAACGAGAATTTCGATTCGGACTTGTGTGAACGATTTAGGAAGAAGGTATGATTAAAAGGTTTGGTTGTGTTTATGGATGTATAAGTAACAATGTTCTAGCTCGGTTTGAGAAACCGAGCTTTCTGTGTATTTTGCGGGAAAGTGCGGGAATGTGCGGGTTTGGTTTCTGGGGGTTATTTTGGTGAGTTCTGATTTGTTTGTGGTTGTTCAGTGTGTTTCTGCATTGGTGGAGTTGTGCGGGACCATAAAAGTCAAGTTGTCACTTTTCGGGCCGGGAGCCGAGATTTGTACTGCGGGACAGCTTTTCTGAGATAAGGGCTCAACTTCTCTCGTTATGCATTCTGGGAGTATTTGCATGTATATCAGGTTTAGTTTAGGCGGGTTCCGGATGAGGGCGGTGGTTCGGTGATCCCGAGACCCGTCATATGGTAAGATGCATGTTTGTACTTGTTCTGTTTCAAGACCCGGGTGGTCTTGGAGGCCACGGGTTTATATGTTGTTCTGTATATCCGCGCTAGGCGCCGATATTTCTGTTTATACGTTTTGGTATATTATATTCTGTTTTGCATATGCATTATTATTATATGATTACATTTCGTGACGAGACTGGGCAGTCTTAGAGGCCACGGGTGCTCCTTGGTTATGTTCTGTAGTGTCTGCATTGAGGGTGCCGACATTCTGTTTGTCTCCGCACCTGGAGTGCTGATATTCTGTTCTGTGTGTCCGCACTGTAGGGTGCCGACACTTTACGTATACACGCACCGGGAGTGCAGGTATACTTCTGTGACCCTACGACAGTTTGGGGATCGTGACCACAGCCGGTACCGTGCTTCTATTCTGTTATGTATGTTCTGACCTCTTAGAAAGGGCTGTCGTTTTGGGTCGTTCTGGCGGTTGGACCACGTACTATGGGTTCCGGCTCACTTCTGACTCTGCATACATGTATACATATATGTATATGTTTGCTTGTGTTGTTCTGTTTTGCAGGTTCTGCTCACTACTGCTTAGGCAAGCGGTATCTTACCTTAGCCCTTACTGGGTCCTCTCGAAGACTCACCCTTTTATTTGTTTACCATCTTTCAGGCTGTTCTGGCAAGCAACCGGCGGAGTAGAGATTCGCGGTGCTTTTTGTCATTTTGGGTTTTGATAGCAGCAGCAGTACCACGTGCGGGAATCCTTGAGCGATAGGCTTCTGATTCCGCACCTAGGTATTTATAGGATTTTGTTTAGTGGCTCTATAGCTGTAGCTGCATGCATGTATTTATAGGATACGGGATTGCTTTCTGGTCCTGGGATAGGAATCCAACGGTGTTTTATGTCCGCAGATCTTGGTTCCAGCCCAACACACCCCGAGGGTGCGATTCATAGGGAGGCGTTCGAGACCACAGCGATGACTTTCGTTTTAGCCACCCCCTCCGCCACAGCAGCCCAGAGCTAGGCGCGCTTTCCAGATTGAGCAGGGAGACACCTTGCAGTGTGGGGCATTACAAGTTATGCTGTTTCTGGATGATACACTTGTTCATGATTTACTTGGTAATCGAGAGTCTGCTTTGGTTTCGCACAAAGAAGGTGTCGAATCACGCATTTGGCTAGCAATGAGCCGCCAAATGATTCGTACAAACGGCCGGGAGCCGGTATTGTTTTCTATGAGGTGGCACAGGACTGCGTGCTATCTATTGGCAGACACAAGATTCTGTCAGGTCTGTTGGTGTTGGACACACCAAGTATGATGCTATTTTTTGGAATGATTGGTCTGCTCAAGAGTTCCGTGCACATTGACCGTGCTAACCGTAGTATTACGATTTCTGGAGAGGTGTTACCTCTCATGGGTTTTGATGGGGTAGAGGTGGTAAGGAGCAACATGGAGCTGCAGGTTTTGGGTCAGGTTCCGATAGTGGATTTGGAGGAGTACTACGATCTGGCTACGGTAGATACTCGGTTGGAGCTGGATAGGATTCCAGCGGTTCGGGATTTTTCCGCAGGTATTTCCAGAGGATTTGCCTGGGATGCCCCAGAGAGGAAAATTGTGTTTGGGATTCGTCTGCAGTGGGATTTCACTCTAATTTTCATTCCTCCTTATCGGATGTTGGCAGTGGAGATGATTGGGTTGAAGAAGCAGTTAGGGAAACTACAGGAGAAGAGTTTCATCCGCCCGAGCACTTCACCGTGGGGTGCTCCGGTTCTGTTTGTTAAGGAAAAGGATGGGTTACTCCGAGTGGGTATGGACTACTTGCGGATGAATGCCATCACAAGTAAGAATAAGTACCCGTTGTTGGGGAGTGATAACCTCCTTGATCGGTTGGGAGATTTGAGGATCTTTTCCAGGGTTGACTTGCAAGCAGGATACTTTCCGTGTGGATGAAGGAAAAGGATATGCCGAAGATTGTTTTCTGGATTGGGTATGGACACTAGGAGTAGGGTAACGCCATTTGGTCTGATCAACGCACCGGCAGCGTTCATGGACATGATGAATCGGGTGTAACGATTATACTTAGACTCTTTTGGGAAGTGTTCATCGAGGATATTCTGATTTACTCTCGAGATGAAGGCTCAAGAGCTATTTTGCGGGCGCTTTGGGAACATTGATTTTACATCATCGGTGAATATGGGTTTTCAGCGGTTTCCAAGAGGATTAAGGTTGTATAGGATTGGAGGCAGCCAGCCTCGACGCAAGATAAGGAGTTGAACATGAGGTAGCATAGGTGGCTCGAGGACATTAAGAATTAGGATGGTGGTATCTAGGGCACTTTGCTAGCAAGGGCAATGCGATTGCCGATACTTTGCGTAGAGAGGTTACCGGATTAGTTAAAGGAAGTAACACGGAAGATCGGACCTGTGAGGATGACTCGGTGTACCTTGGGCACACGTGGGAGTTTTGGGAGCACACTCGTGTCAACACTTTGATCACTCTTTCGAGAGGCTGGATAGAGAGCGTGAGGCACAAGAGAAGAATTCGGGTTTAAGGAAGTTGTCCGGAGAGGGCAAAGGAGTACTACTACTGACATCTCAGTACAGGTGGGAATCGTTATATTTTGGGGATTGGTTGTAGGTATCAGAGGATCAGGTACTACGGGATAAGACTCTTGAGAAGGCAAATTTGAGCCGGTTAAGTATACACCCCGGTAGGGAGAGGATATCCCAAGATTTGCGCACTTGCTTTTGGTGGCCAGATATGCGGAGACACATTGACATTTATATGTCTAAGTGTGATCACTTTTTGCTGATACGGGTGACAAGCTCTCTTTAGGCGCTTGCCCATCTGTACCTCAGGGGAATTGCGCGGTTACAGAGGGTACCATACTCCATTGTGTCTGATCATTTTACTGCACGGTTCTGGAGTACTTTTCGAGGGTTTTGGGCACGTGGTTTCATCTGGGTACAGTTCATCATTCCCAACCTGATGGGAAATCAGAGTGGATGATTCAGATTGTTGAGGAGACCACAGCAAAGATCAGGATGATTCAGGCGCGGGTGAAAACCGCGAATGACCGCACCACTTTAGTTGTAAATAAACGTCTTTGGGATCTGGGGTTTGAGTTTGGTGACAGGGTTTAGCAAGGTAGCAGCTACTCAGGAAACTGTCTGAGTTGGTAGGAAGGGAAAGAGTTAATATAAGGGTTATCGGTTTCTGTAAGACTTTGTAACGGGTTGGCAGGACAGTGTTTAGATCAGCTTTACTTTCTAGAGTGTTTGCGGTGCTTAATGCTTTTATGTTGGTATATATTGAAGGTTGTTAAGTATAAATTCGATACTGTCTGGGGTTGTCTGGTAGAAATACCGGCAACTGACTCGGGGTGCAACGAGATGCACCCGGAGGGTGGGATGCCGCTGAGAGGCTCTGGATGGTAGTCTAAACTACCACTCCCGCGGCACCAGTGACAGTGGTTCAATTATGCTTAGTAAAGAGTATATATATATTCTGGTTGGTAGCGACACCTATATGGTTCAGGTTACTCTTGGAGGACCAAGAGTTCTAAGGGGGGGAGAATGTTATGGTCCCCCCGAGCGGGTTGTGACCCAGGTGACCCGGGGCTCCAGTTTTGGCCTGCGGGTCACGGTTTTGGGCGGTTAGACAGCTCCCGAGGCTTATCTGGGTATTATTTTTGGGAATACTTCGGGTTTTGAGGTCGTGTAGGTCCCCCGGACGTTTTCGCCGAAAATATTTTTCGGGGCCGGGGGGTTGTCTCGGGACGTACAGCGGGCTCGGTAGCGCTCCCGGGACCTCGGATTGGGAAACCGTTTGTATATTTGGAATCGTAGGAACGTTCCGAATCTTTTTACGGAGTACATTATTTGGGGCGGGACGTTCGGTCCCGGGCGACTCCCGGGTGCCGGGATGGGGATCCCTGAGCTCGGGATGGAATTTTTCCGACGGTTTTGGTGTAAGTATGTTATATTTTAAGACAGATTTTATGGTAATACTTGTGGAATTTTGGCATGACGGGATTTGGATTTGGGTTAGCACGTCGGGATTGGCTCGGGTTCAGAGGGCCCAGTAGGACACTCTGGATAGGTAATTGAACATGTGAAAGATGATTTGTGTATGATATGAGGTCCCGAGAATGTGTCTCAGATTTCGTGCCATTTGGGGTTACGGTTTGAAAGTTGTAATTTTCGGGTTGGACTAAATTGCAACTTTTGAAAGTTTGGGGGCTAAAGTGAAAAGTTAAAAAAAAGTGAAATTGTGGAAAGCGGCTGTAGGTGAGGGGGTTATGTTTTAAGGAAGGGAAGTGAGGTGTGTGCAAGTAAAGATACATGTTAGTATTATTATTTTATTATTATTATAATTATTATTATTATTATTATTATTATTATATATATATATAGTATTAGAAACGAAAGAAGAGTGTCACCATTTGCCACCCGAGCCCGGTTGCGGAGGCGGCACTACAAACAAAATGCCATTTAATGGCACACAAAATGTGTCACTAAATTACGAAAAAGTGCCGGTAAAGATACTTGAGGAAACAACAACACACGAGAAATGTGCCAAGTACAAGTCCTAACACTAAAGCCTATTAGTGGCACTTACAGCGTGTGTTCTTTGCAGCTATCTAGGATTTCGTGGCACATTTTTATGTATCAGAAAAGAATTCTTAGAATTAATGGCACATTATTTTTTGCCATTAAATGCATCCAGGTAAATAATTGGGAGGTTACTTTAGTGGCACAAAACGTATGCCATAATAGCAAAATTAGATTTTCTGTAGTTTCATTTGTGCCATAATAGAATTTTTATTCACTTTTTCTACTTCATTTAATAAAATGTAGAAAATATAATAAAAATATTCATGAAAAACTTGAAGAATTTAATCACATTACTTGAAACAAAGTATACACATGAATTATTAAAAAAAAGGTATACACATGAAGTATCCAAAGTACCTAAATACTAACTAGGAACCTAATAAAAGTACCAAACTATTTGTTTAAATACAACATAAACGATGCTCAAAGTTTTCTACTACCATCGAACAAAATTCTGAGTGTGCAAAAGAGATGTGATATCTGTAAAACAAGAAGGTGAAACAATGGTTAAGCGTTCGTGTACTTCTAAATTTATACGGAAAAAACATCAAATTGAATAAATTTACTTACAAATTTACCTGCCAAATGATGAAAAGAGGAACTTGTGGATTCAAATCGGAAATTAGTATTTCAAACTAGTAATTTTCTAGTGAAATATAGGTTCTCTTTGTTCAATGTTGCTCATCATCCAAGACAACTCGGCGGCCAGAATGGTGTAATACTTGAAAAGAAATATTCTACAAAGCAAATGCATTCCATAAGCAATGCTGTAAATGTAATTAAGTCGTGTCTATTGGGCAGTTCCAATTAAAAGTTGAAGAAACTTACATGCTTAAAGTTTTTTTGCCTCGGATGTTCATGTGCCTCTCATGCCCACGTGCTTCTCATTATCATGAGAGTAATACCTCCAGAAACAAGAATATGTTAAAAAGTAAGATAAACATCAATCAAAGAACAAAACTAGAGTTGAAAACATTGCACTAAACTTTGCAGGACTTCTTTCTACATAAAGAACAACTAAAATATATTGATTTGATATATGTGAGGAAAATATTGACATTTGATAGAAATTTGGTGAAAGTAGGAGGAAGTAGTGTAAAAAGAGCACACACAGTGTGAAGTATCATCTCATTCTAAGGTCATCCAAAGTGAAAATTAAGCCATATGTAGAAAACCCTTATTCATTTTAGAAGGGTGTTACACATACTTTTTTACAGAAGACTTAAGGTTATGTATTATTAAGAACAATTGAATCAATAGCACACACAGACACGAGAAATTATTAACTCAACATATTTCTAGGAAAATTCATAACATAGACCTTCCTTTCAATCATAAAAGTAGATGACAAATGTCTGTCTATATTCTCACTTACAACTAACCTCTTTCCTACCTAAATCTGCCATCAAACTTGATATTTGACTTCCAGCATATCTGGCAATCATTCCATAAATGAGAAGGTATGCACGAAATAAGACTCTTTGGATACAAGCATCTAATTAAAAACAGATCCAGTACTTACCCGTTAAATTCACATAGGTTTCACCAACACTAACAAGTATTGATCAGGAGAGAGTATTGACATCAAAGTATTCATGAGCTGACTTCCGCTTCTTAGCTTCCTGCACTTCAAATTCATATCTAATATACAACCAAATTAAGTCGGAGATTAGAGGAATCATAGGCATCAAACACACCTGATCAAGTAAATCGCAAACTCCATTAAATTTAAAAATTCTAAATGAAATTTGACCAGAATCGATTATGCTAACAAACTACTTGAGAGTGATTTACTAAATCAAGTATATGGTAATTTGTGCATTAATGGAAAAGGAAATTACCTTCTAGTACTAAAAGGGAAGTAAGAACCAATACACCAGTAGTGAAACTCGCATAATTCCTAAGCTCTTCTTGCAGATGTTTAATTAAGCTATCACACCTTGCCAAAGAAACTTGTTGAAATGTAAAACTTGATAGCTTCTTCTCAGCTTCACTATTTAAGTTCAAGCACTGCCGAAAAAGCAAGATAATAACATATAAACAAGTGACATAATGGAGATGATAATCATACTAAACTTCAATCTAGGCTTCATAATATACAAGTAGACAACAAGCAAAAAATTAAAATAGCAGCACGTTAAACGTAGAGTACCTAGATTTTTGATGGAATTAAAATAGATGCAAGTGAGCTTTAGCGATGATCAACAGAGTATAGACATATAGCTAATAAGCAAGTGATAAAATGGAAGAAAATATGTAAATAGAGCTGTTTAAGGCAGTAAGAGATGAAGATTTTGAAAATTTCAACAGATTAGCTTCGTCAGAAGGAGCGAACCTCAACAGAGAAACCGAGCACGACAACACTGTTCCCCAGAGCAACAAGAAGGGCGCTACGGCAACAAGAAGTCTTCGGCTACATTGAGATCATCGAGTAGCTCTGGCCGGCTACAATAACGGCGACACACCTCTCCATGGCGTCGTCCAGAGCAGCCGCTCGTCAGTGTACCTGTTGATGGAGCTTTTAGAGCTCCGCACAAAAATTTAGCGTCATTGAAGCAGGTCGGGGAGCAGAGATTTAGGAATGTCGATTAATAGATCGGAGTGTCGATGGAGGTAGAATTGGTCAGAGAATGTAGGATCGTTGATGGAGGCGAGCATGTGGATGAGGGTTCACAACTACTATGAGAAAGTAATTGGGATGGGTTAGGGTTCCAAGATTGAAAACGAAAAGGGATTTAATTATTTTCAGGGGGCACTCTACTCTAGTGGCACATGGATAAAATTTTAGTTTTAAAAATTAACTTATTTTGGCAAGAGTTTATTTTATGCCACTAGAGGTACATAAATTTGTGGCATTTAATAAGAAAGTGCCACTAACGATTTAAAATATTTCCTGTCACTTAATTTCTGTCACTGTAATACATATACAGTGGCACAAAAATATGTGCCATTAAATATGTATGCCACTAAATGACATTTTGTTTGTAGTGCGGGCGCCGGGACATCGGAAGCGGAAGTCGGAATGAATACGTAATGGCAGTTCATCGAGACTGCCGCGCGTAGCGGACCCGAAAAGTGATGTGGACATCGCCCTATTTATGAGTTAAGAGGCAACCATTCCTCCGGAGGGTCTAAACGGCCCTTGGCGAAGGCATGGACGAAGAAGAAGTCGCATTCTAGGCGTCGGCGAAGCCCCGGAGGCAAAGTCGTGCTCGCAAGGATCTTGGCGAACCCAGGCCCCATTGGCGAGCCCTTGGCCTTTGGCGAAGTCATGGTCTTGGCGAAGCCATGCTCATTGGCGAACCCATGGTCCTTGGCAAAGACCACGAACAATACTTCCAGACGCAAGCGAAGCACGAGTGCTCGCCAAGCGAGGAGGCTTCCATACGCAAGTCGGCGACCCCTTCAACTTGTGCGAGGCCCTCTTTCTCCCATTTCCCGCCAAACTACAATTCACTGGGAAATTGGGAGCCGCTAAAGCAGTAGTCTACACAGTCTACACTGTCACCTCGTCTGCCACCTCTCAATTCGCCCACCATAGAACCAGAAAGCTGGTTCCCTTGTCCATCATTCATTATTTTCCTTTACCATTTTCCTTCTATATAAGGCAGCTTGTAACCATTGTAAAGGCAGAACATATTATTGAATTTAAGAATTGGCTGAAAACACTTCAGGGAAGTTGTTGGCTTTTGTGTTCTCTTTTCTTGCATTCCATCTCCTTAAGTGATCCGTGCAAGAGGATCCAACATAATATCTAGTATTGTTTGAACTTGTATTCAAAAGGTGCTAGATTCCATCTTCATTCCTAGGCATTTTCAAGGGCATTGCCTCACCTCGTAGTGCGGAGGTTCCCTTGGCCGACTTGTGTTTCCTTCGTGTCTTCCTCTGTTCTTCATTTCCATTCTTGCTGAAAACCGCCTCCAACGAGCTAGATCCGAGCGTGTGATCACTTACACCCCCCCCCCCGTGATCACATCAGTTGGTATCAGAGCCAAAGCGCTCATTGGAGGTACCGTATCAGTTGTTTGTTTTCTTCAAGTAAAACCATTGCCTTCTTTCTTACGCTTGAAGAAAAAGCGTTTTGTTGTTGTTCAAGAGAAACCAGCAGATTGTGTTTGTGCGCTGTTCATGTGACTAGAGCAAAAGTGCATATCTGAATGCCGAACATTGAAGTTGTGTGAAAAGAGAAGTGGTTTGGTTTGTTGTGGAGAAAGTATCATCTTGTGTTGTTTAAGAGCAAAAGAAAAGGTTGTTGAAGAAAAAGAAAATGATGAACAAGTTCATGTGTTCTTGAGTGTTCTTGGTATTCTTGAGATGTTCATATGAAGTTCATACCAAACTCATATGAATAGTACTTTTGATCCAAAAATATTTTATGAACTTGCACAAAAGGTGTTTGTGCTTATAAAGAGCCTTTTCTACCTCACTCCTAACTTCTTTCAACCCCCACCTCACCTTCAACTCTCAAAAGCTAGTTGCTAGTAACTAGTTATCTTTGTGATTTGCAAGTTTCGGATTTCACTAGAGATTATTGCTTGTTCCTACTTGTATGTTTGCATTTGATCTGAAGTTGAGTGTGATCAAGTTAAGAGAATTTGTGAAAGCCTTGTGTGGAGAATCAAGAGTGAAACCGTGTGTCCCTAATCACAAATGGAGTGCTCACCTAAGACACGTGAGGAGACTTGAGTGGAACTAATTTTATTGTCTAAGTGTGTAGGTGTGCCAAATGGAGGAAGAAAACCTGCATTTCATTGGTTTTCATCCCTTGAAAGGGAGGCGCAAACTTGAAGATGACTTATGGCAATGGATCGAGGAATTGGAATACCACTTTTGGTATTATCAATTTCATAAAGAAGAGAGGATAGACCTTGCCATAAGGTGTATAAATGGAGAAGCCAAAAGATGGTGGCGACAAGATTTCGCTCAAAGAGAGCACTACAATGAAGCCTCCATTCGAACTTGGAGCGGATTGAAGAGGCTGCTAGTGGAAAGATATGGTTCACCTCGAGAAGAGCCACCCTCCCCGTTCCACTCCCAAACAAGAAGGTCCCCCTCTCGGCCTACATCCTCCACCCACATTCAGAGCCATAGTCGGAGGAGACCGAGCCCCACACCTCCACAAACACTATCGGCCGAGCCATGTACTCCACCGCCCAACACTTGCACCACCCAAACTCCTTCCCCAAACCCAAGTCCTCGCCAAGATTCAAGTGAAGATCTTTCTCAAATGATTGAGAATCTGAAGAAGGAGTTTGAAGAATATGAGAGAGAGAAAAAGAAAAAGAAAGAGAGAAGAAAGGAAAGGGCTCTCCTTAGCCAAACAAGTGAAAAGGATCTTGCACCCGAGCCTTCAACCAATCTCCAAGAAGAATTAACCATTTCATCTTCTAAATCTTGTTATTCTTCTTTATTTGTGCAAGAGTTTGAAGGAGAGACGGACACGGATGCGCCATGCCTTGAAGAAGAAAGATTTTCGGTTTCAAAGGAGGATCCTCCCTCCCCTAGCTTGGGGAGAGGTAATTTATCCTTTTCTTTTGATGGTGATAGTAAACATGCTTGTGATGCTTTATCGCCTTCGCATGAACATAAGCATGACATTAATGAGGAGAATGCTTTGAATGAACTTATGCTTGCTTCCATGAATGAGGTATTACCCTTGGACGAGGATGGTGAGCCTAATGACTTGTGCGACCAGTCTGATGATACATCTTCTTTTCAGTATGAGCCTGAAGAAGAAATTAGTGAGGGTAGGGAGGCATATACTATTTTCTTCCTCATGATTGGTTTAATGAGCATAATTATTATCATGATGAGATACATGATCATGATTCCTATTTTTGATCATAAGAATGAAAGGCCTAGGCTCACATTTGACCCCGGAATACTAGAAACCGAGCGTAAGGTAGAAGTGAAGAGAAAGGGCGGATTGTCCATCTCAAATCCTTGAACCATTTTTGGGACTTTGATGTTTACCGCTTTAGTCCACTAACCCTTAATGCCTCTTCAAGTTTATTGTGGTGTCTTAAGATTTGTAGGGACAATTTCCTTATGAATCCGAGGACGGATTCTTACGAAGAGGAGGGTATGATGTGGACATCGCCCTATTTATGAGTTAAGAGGCAACCATTCCTCCGAGGGTCTAAAGGGCCCTTGGCGAAGGCATGGACGAAGAAGAAGTCGCATTCTAGGCGTCGGCGAAGCCCCAGAGGCAAAGTCGTGCTCGCAAGGATCTTGGCGAACCCAGGCCCCATTGGCGAACCCTTGGCCTTTGGCGAAGTCATGGTCTTGGCGAAGCCATGCTCATTGGCGAACCCATGGTCCTTGGCAAAGACCACGAACAATACTTCCAGACGCAAGCGAAGCACAGTGCTCGCCAAGCGAGAGAGGCTTCCATACGCAAGTCGGGCGACCCCTTCAACTTGTGCAGAGGCCCTCTTTCTCCCATTTCCCGCCAAACTACAATTCTTGGGAAATTGGGAGCCGCTAAAGCAGGTAGACTACACAGTCTACACTGTCACCTCGTCTGCCACCTCTCAATTCGCCCACCATAGAACCAGGAAGCTGGTTCCCTTGTCCAGTCATTCATTATTTTCCTTTACCATTTTTCTTCTATATAAGGCAGCTTGTAACCATTGTAAAGGCAGAACATATTATTGAATTTAAGAATTCGGCTGAAAACACTTAGGGAAGTTGTTGGCTTTTGTGTTCTCTTTTCTTGCATTCCATCTCCTTAAGTGATCCGTGCAAGAGGATCCAACATAATATCTAGTATTGTTTGAACTTGTATTCAAAAGGTGCTAGATCCCATTTCCTTTCCCAGGTATTTTCAAGGGCATTGCCTCACCTCGTAGTGCGGAGGTTCCCTTGGCCGAATCTGTATTTCCCTCGTTTCTTCCTCTGTTTCGTTTCCTTTTCTTCTGGAAACCGCCTCCAACGAGCTAGATCCGAGCTCGTGATCACTCACTCCTCTGTGACCATATCAGTTGGGTTCAGAGCGTGACCGTGATCACATCAAAAGTGATTGTGGAAGCAACCTGAAAAATTCATACATATAACTAAAATGTCCATGGTGAGTCTCGCCCCTCGGAAACGGACGAGAACATCACCATCACCATACATACAGTTCATGCATTAACAACAAAGTAAGCCCCGCCCTCCGTGGACGAGTGCTTACGCACATAACATAGATACACACAGTATTCCCCGACAAAGGGTATCTACCAAGCGCTAAGCGCTCTGAACATGCAACAGAACAGAATATATACATATATACAATCATCACAACAATTCAGAAAAAAAAAATATGCACATGCAGCTACAGAGCCAACCCTAGGCCTAAACGTCAAAATACCTCGCGCGGGATTCAGACCAAGTAGACAAAATCCCGGCCCGCAAGGTGCACCCGACACAAACAAGTCAGAAGCCTCACGGAAACCTACTCCGCTGGCTGCTTACCAGGTCTACCTGAAACCCAAAAACAGAATCCAAAAAGGGGTGAGTCCTAGAAAGGACCCGTAAGGGATTTGGGGTAAGATAAGCATATGTAACCCTGCAAAACAGAAAGATAGCAATATACAGAATATATGCAACAGAGTACAGAATATCGTGCATGTAAAGAAAACAGATCAGAATCCCGAAGGATGTGCGATTCTAAATCGTCATAAACCCTTATAACGAATCGAAACGACAACCTCCCTCTAAGGGAGTCGAGCCGAAGCTATTACGAAGCATGGTGCACCACTGGGTAGCGAACCCACAACCGTCGTAGGGTTAATGCATGCAGTATGCCACAAGGCATACACCTACAAACTACGAATATGCCTTAAGACATATAATCCCGAAATACTTGCAATGTAAAGTGAAACAAAACATATACCTATCTTACCAAAACAACAGAAAAAACCCCTTACCTAAAAAATCAATAGTAGTTGACAGATTCTTGACGACTTTCACTCCGAGACACGAATCCCGGAAACCTCTATTTTTCTAACTTCCGAACCTCATAATCTGTCAATTCAAGCTGTATTTGCTACCTTACTAACCACGCTACCAAACTACACCCCCGACCGAAAACAGAAAATCCGGCAGTATTTCAGTAAAATTCCAGATTTCAACAGATTCATCAGAATTCAGAACCAACTTAGACAATGCAAGATTATACATTGACAAACTCAATCCAACCTTAAAACCCTTCATTACCCGACATTTTTCGATAAACCCGCATAATAGTAACTTTTCCATTTCTTACCCGAAATCCACGTTTCAAACACCAAACCACACCTAAATCCAACCCCAATACCATTTAAGCATCCAATTCAACCAAAATCCAACCCTAACATAGAAAAAGTTTCACTTTAACAATTCGGTTCCAACCCAACATTTCACCCAACTTCCAATTCAATCCAAACAAGCCACCAAACAACCATTCTAATCACCAATTACACTTCTAAACCAAGAATGCTAACCAATTGCATCCAAAACAACCAAATTCAACTTTGAACATCAACCCATAATTTCGGCAATTTGGGGATTTCTCACCCAACTTGTTTTCCATCAAATTGAATCCATACACAAGCTTAGAATCATGCTAGGAACAACATACTTGAAGCATGATTCAAGAAAGCAAACACACACCATTTTAGAAAATTCTTCAAAAATTCGGCCAAATAGGGTTCTTGCATCCAAGGAGTTTTTCCAAAATCTAATACTTGATTATCACTCCCCTACAACCCAAGAACATCATACTAAAAGATGGGAGGAAGAGAATCATCCTAGCTAGTAGCTAAGAACAAACTCATAATTCTCAAAACCATCTCTTTATCCACCCAAACTTGATTCCAAGAAGAAAAGAGAGCTTAGGAAGGAAACTTACCCAAGATTGAAGCTAAGCTCTTGATGATTTCAGCCAAGGAGAAGAACTTCAAAGCTTGGAGGTGAGCTCTAATGGTGGCGGATGGAGAAGAGAAAGAAGAAGAAGAAGAAAATGAGATATAACTCATTTATGAAAATATAAGTCAAACATATATTTTCTTTCTCTTTAACCCATACCTCCCAACATAAATAACAAAAAGCCATGTGTCCCTTATATGTCCCAATTTCTGCCGAAAAAACTGCTGCTGCCCATGCTGAATTATTTTTGTTTTGTAGCCAAATGAAAGTTAACCTCCAAACATTTCTAAAAGTTCCAATTTTGGCCCAAACGCAAATACCGAACTCCATGTTACGGTCACCCCGAGCGGGTTGCGACCGGGTGACCCGGGGCTCCGGTTTTGGCCTGCGGGTCACGTTTTTCGGCGTTCAGGCGGCTCCCGAGCCCTATCCGAGTATCATTTTGGCGAACCCTTCCGTATTTAAGGTCGTGTGGGTCCCCCGGACGTTTCCGCCGAAAATATTTTTCTGGCGCCGGGGGGGGTTGTCGGGTCGCCTCGGGCGTCTGGCGGGCTCGGTAGCGCTCTCGAGACCTCAGTTTGGGAAGCCGTTTACAGTTTTGGAGTCGTGAGAATGTCCCGGAGGTGTTTGTGGAGTTTAATATTTGGGGCGGGACGTTCGGTTCCGGGCGACTCCCGGGGCTCGGGACGGGAATCCCGGGGCTCGGGATGGAAATTTTCTGACGGCTTTGGGGTTGACACGCTCGCACGTCGGGTTTTGGTTCGGGTTCAGCGAGCTCGGTAGGACACTCCGGAATGGTAAATGAATCTCTGAAAAATGTTCTGTGAATGTTATAATATTCTGAAGGTTGTGTCCAAGTTTCGTTAATTTTGGAATTCGGTAATTATTTTTGGGCAAAAAGAATTGGAACTTTCGGAAAAATTGGGAGTTAATTTGCAATTGGATGCAAATTAAATAAAAATCAGCATGGTCACAGAAGCTGATATTTTCGGCAGCAAGTGTGGAGGTTTTTTATGGTACACTTGTCCAAATTTTATTTAAGGTAGAGAAGTATGGGTTAATGTTGGGAAAATATAAAAGGCTTAATATTTCTAAAAAAATGAGACTTATCTCATTTTCACTTCTTTTCTTCTTCTTCCTCATGCTTGTTGCTGCCGACGCCTCCATAGTTGCTCACCTCCAAGCTTGAACTCCTTCTTTTGGTAGAGATCAAAGAGGAATTGGTTGCTACTTGTGGTAAGCATCATCCCTTCTCCTCTTTTCTTGTTAGTTTTGAAGATTAGTGGTGAAAAGAGGAGTTTTGGCAAATGTTGGGTTTGTTCTTAGCTATAAGCTAGGATGATTCTCTTCCTCCCATGTTTTAGTATGTTGTTCTTGGGTTGTAGGAGAGTGTTAATCAAGTGTTGGATTTTGGAAAACACATCTTGGATGAAGAATTTGTGTTGGCCGATTTTCTTGAAGATTTTCCAAAATGGTGTGTGTTTGTTATCTTGTTTCATGCTTCAAGTATGTTAGTCCTAGCATGATTCTAAGCTTATGTATGGATTCAATTTGATGGAAAACAAGTTGAGGTGAAAACCCCCTTTTGGCCGATTTGTTTAGGTGTATGTTCATGATGGATTTTGTTGTTTGGATGCAATTGGATAGCATGCTTGGTTTAGAAGTGAAATTGGTGGTTGGAATGGTTGTTTGGTAGCTTGAATGGATTGAATTGGAAGTTGGATAAAAAGTTGGTTAGGAACCGAAATCTTGGAATGATTCTTTTTCGATGTTGGGGGTTCATTTTGGTTAAATTGGATGTTAATATGGTGTTGGGCTTGAATTTAGGAGTGGATGGAAGTTTGAAACGTTGAATTCGGTTAAGAAATGGAAAAGTTACAATTAAGCGGGATTATCGGAAAATGGCGGGTAATGAAGGGTTTAAGGTTGGATTTGATCAGATTACGCTTATTGTATGATGTTTGTCAATGTATAATCTTGCATTGTCTAGGTTGGTTCTGAATTCGAAGTTTCGTGGAAATCGGAATTTTACGGAAATTCTGGATTTTTGGTTTTGGGGTCGGGGTGTAGTTTGGGTAGTGTGGTTGGTAAGGTTGCTAATTTAAATTGAATTGACAGATTCGAGGTCCGGAAGTTAGAAAAAGAGAGGTTTCGAGTTTCGGGTCGTGGTGTGGAAGTCGTCCAATCGGTCTAATACTGGAATTGTGAGGTAAGGGTTTGGTTACTGCTATTTTTGGTAAGATAGGTGTATGTTTAGTTTCATTTTCTGTTACTGCAGTATTTCAAGTATTATATGCCTAGAGCATATTCTGTAGTCCGTAGGTGTATGTATTGTAGCATACATTTTGCAGGTATTTGAAATTTCGCTTTAAGGTACGTTCGTAATTTGTAGGAGTATGCCTTATGGCATACTGTCTGCATAACCCTACGACAGTTGAGGGTTCGCTACCCACTGGTGCACCATGCTTCAGATTAGCTTCGGCTTCGACTCCCTTAGAGGGAGGTCGCTGCCTTGAGTTGTTATAAGGGTTTATGGCGATTTAGTATCGCATATTCTTCGGGATTCTGATCTGTTTTATTACATGCACGATATTCGTATTCCATTGCATATATTATATATATATTGCTATCTTTCTGTTTTGCAGGGTTACATATGCTTATCTTACCCCAAATCCCTTACGGGGTCCTTTTAGGACTCACCCTTTTTGGGTTCTGTTTTTGGGTTTCAGGTAGACTTGGTAAACAACCAGCGGAGTTGGTTTCCGTGAGGTTTCTGCCTTGGTTGGGTTGAGCAGCAGCAGTACCTTGCGGGCTGGGATTTTGTCTACTTGGTCTGAATCCCGCGCGAGGTATTTTGACGTTTAGGCCTAGGTTCGGCTCTGTAGCTGAACGTGCATACTTTCTGTTTTATTGTTGTTATGATTGTATATGTTTGTATGTATATTCTGTTCTTTTGCATATTCGAGCGCTTGGCGCTTGCTAGACACCTTAGGTTCCGTGAACTCGCATGTATCTATGTTTGGTGCGAAAGCACTCGTCCACGGAGGGCGACCCTTACTCTGTTGCTGATGCATGAATTGTATGTTTTGATTTTATTTTAGTTATATGTATGAAATTTTTGTTAGGTTGCTTCCACTTTCATTTCGCTCTTTGGGTCCGCTACGCGCGGCGGGTCTCGATGGACCTGCCATCATGTATGTTTCCGGCTTCCGCTTCCGACGTCCCGGCGGCCCCGCCTCCGCAACCGGGATCGGGTGGCGTGCGGTGACAAGTTGGTATCGAGCGGGTAAGTGACCATATTGGTCGTCAGTGGTGACTTGTAGTGACGACTATTGTTGTACATTTTATTTTAGAATGGTTTGGTACGGAGATTGGCCACCTCCTTACTTGAACCACTTCAAAATAAAATTGTGGAACAAAGTTGATCCTTCAAGTTATCACGATAGTTGCAGATTTGAACTCGGGATTTACGGATTACGGTAAAAGTATTACAGTAAGGGGGATTGTGGAAAAGTTTCAGTACGTAAAATTGTGTGTTAGGAAAAGATTTGGTGAAATAAGCATGAAGCGCTTCGTGATTCTCGTGAAATGCATGATTTTATCATTCGAGAAGTAACCACGTGTCAAATCTTGCATTGCACTCTGAGCCTTAGAAAAGCTGCTAGCTTCTGTAGAGATTAGGAGTGACCGATTTTTTGTCTGGACTCTGTTTGGTCTGAAATTTTTGAGATATGGTTAACACGCGTTGATAGCGTGATTTGGTACCGGAGGGGCGGGACTGGGATCCCACACCTCCGTGGAATAGGATACGGGTTCAGCGTAACCTAGGTCCGAACAACCACACTCACCGCCCCGAGGCTTAGCCGTCGTAGGGACCCCTCTCTGATTTGGTATTACCCGCCAGCCTATCTGGTTCAGGGGCGGTAATTGGCAGGGGAAGATCTGATTATGCCACAATAAGGGCATTTTGATCAGGTGGTGATAGCGAGACTTTAGCCACTGCTCGCCATAGTTTTGGGATCGGTAAGTGAGTGACTCTGACAAGGGTGGTCACTACGACACCTAGACTTCTCGTCGGTCCTATTAACGACGAGGAGATCTGGGGCACCCGATCTAGCGAGGTCAGACTTTTGGAGAGGTTTTAGAGTTTGAACCCCCGAGGTTCCATGACCGAGAAAGTGCAGGGTAGTAGAGATTTGGTTTGCGGGAGTTGTCAAACTCCTGGGGAAGGCTACATTTTTCCCCAGCAGTGCAGCGGGGATGTAGCCAGGAATCTGTGTCAGGCACAGTTGATGAGTTTCATCGGGGAGACAGGACTGTCGGAGAGTATGAGTGAGAGTTTGATCGGCTGGTTTACTACGTACCGTAGTACTATGGAATGGAAGAATAGAAGGCCAAGAGGTTTATTCGCCGACTGCGCCCCGAGTATGGGTGGGCTTTGAGACCTTTAGACATTACTTTGTTTCGGGAAGCGGTTATTAAGGCTCAACTCCTCGAGCAAGAGGAGGTTGAGAGTTACCTCACCTCGCAACGAGGTTAGGGGAGTACGAGGGGCTCCACACAGCTGGGACCCCGGCAGATTTCTGGATGGCCGAGCAGGCCTGGGCAATTTAGTAGAGGTAGAGAGGGAGCACCACCGGCACGACCTTGTCTGATTTGCAGTAGGTATCACTCCGGTCGACTTTGTTACCGGCAGGAGGGCCGATGTTTACGTTGCAGGTCTGACACTCTTTGGGTACGGGATTGCCCTCTTCTTGTAGGGCGGGGTTTTGGCGGTCTTCGGCGTTCATAGTCTCAAGTACAGCCCAACGCGCCGCGGCGTGGGTTTCGAGATGGGTGGCCGAGACCTCGGCGGCGGCAGCAGCCTTCAGCCACCCTCCGTCACGGCAACCAGAGCGGGGCGGGTTTTCCTTTTTCTCGAAGGAGGCCACGGTTATCGGGGAGGACCTAGTCAACGGTCAGTACCAGCCAAAGCAGGAGGCTCGAGTCGGCAGGAGTTTTACATGGTACTTTATTTCGAATGAGATACCGGTACATGCAGTATTGGATACAGGAGCATCTGTTTCCATGGTAACACAGAAATGTGTTACATCTCTGCATCTGTCTGTTAGTACCTTGCCTCAAACGCATTTAGTAAAAACTACAGGAAGTCAGTTTCTGTTTTCCAATGAGATGGTTCGGAGTTGTGCGATATTTGTAGGCGGACATCGATAGTATCGGATTTGCTGGTTTTTGGCACGCGAAACAATGATATTATTCTTGGGAAGGACTGGCTATCCAAGAATTCTTTGCACATTGATTGTGCAACCCGTACCATTATGATTTACGGAGAGGTACTACCTCTCACGGCTCGGCTTGGTTTGACTATCGCACACGCAATGGAGATTCTGATTCTGGATCAGTTGTCGATAGTTGGTGTAGGGGAATGTTTTGATCTGAATGAGGCTGATACAAGGGTGAAGTTAGATAGTATATCAGTGGTTTGAGATTTTCCGCAGGTATTTCCGGAGGAGTTGCCCGGATTACCACAAGAGCGGGAAATTGTGTTTGAGATCCACCTGCAGTCAGTCTTGCTCCGATATCTATTCCTCTTTATCGGATGCCTATTTACGAGATGCGGGAGTAGAAAAAGCAGTGGAGGAATTACAGAAAAGGAGTTTCATCCGACCGAGCACTTCAGCGTGGGGTGCTGCAGTTACATTTATTAAGAAGAATGATGGGACACTCGACTTTGTATTGATTACAGATGGTAGAATGTTCTTCTTGGGAAGAATAAGTATCCGTTGCTAAGGATTGACGATCTTTTGATCAACTTCGTGGTTCGAGAGTTTTCTCAAAGATTAATCTCCGATCTGGGTATTTTCAGCTTAGGGTGAAGGAAGAAGACATACCTAAGACTGCTTTCCGCACCTTGATTTGGACATTTTGAGTTTACGGTCATGCCATTCGGGCTGACCAATGCCCCCGGCATACATGGATCGATGCATAGGGTGTTCCGACCGTACTTGGACTCATTTCGGTGGTTTTATTGATGATATTCGATATATTCTCGGGATGAGGATTCGCATCGGGATCATCGAGGTAGTTCTGCGAGATACCTTGGGAACATCAGCTTTATGCTAAATTCTCAAGGTGTGAGTTACGGATTCGGGAAGTCACTTTTAAGGACACGTTATTTCGAGCATGGTCATGCAGTGAATCCGAGAGAAGGTGAGGGCAATTTGGGATTGGAAACAACCTACCACGGCACAGGAGATTAGGAGCTTCACGGGGTTAGTAGGATATTATCGGAGGTTCGTGCAGGGTTTTCTATTCGGCATCACCGCTCACGCAGATTGACCAAGAAGGGTCAACCGTTTATCCGGTCCGATAGGTGTGAGCAGAATTTTCAGGAGTTGAAGCGGCGGTTGACTAACGCTCCGATTCGACTCTTTCAGATCCGATCTTGCCATATGTGAATTATACGGATGCTTCCACATCTGGTTTGGGATGTGTGTTGGTGCGAGAGCGTTTTGTGGTAGCTTATGGGTCGAGGCATATGCGACCGCATGAGCTGAACTGGTTGGCACATGATCTGGAGTTGGCTATAGTAATTTATGCGCTGAAACATTGGAAGCAATATCTGTTTGATAGTAAATTTCAGATTCTTACCGACCATAAGAGTCTGAAATATCTGTTTACGCAAAAGGAGCTTAATTTGAGGCAGCATAGATGGCTCGAATACATTAAGGACTATGATTGTAGTATCGGGTACATCTCTGGCAAGGGCAACACGGTTGCCGATGCTCTGAGCAGGAAGTATACCGGCTTAATTAAGGGAGGAAATGTTGGTGACCGATCTGAGGAGAGTGATTTGATATGCCTTTGGCACAGGGGGCAGCTCTGGGAGCGTGCTCAGGTTATTACACTTACCATACATTCTGAGTGGCTTGATAGGATGCGCGAAGCGCAAGGTAGAGATCTGGTATTGAAGAAGTTATCTGGGGAAGATAAGGGTTTATTTGTTACCGACGTTTCAGTATAGGCAGGGATTGCTATACTTCTGAGATCGCCTTTATGTACCTGAGGATCAGGAGTTCTGGAATGAGATTTTTGAGGAGGCACACTCGAGCAGTTTGAGTATCGAAAATCGGCGGAGAGACATCGTAGACTTTGCCCATTCCGACTGAAGTGGGGTAATGTTACTATGGACTTTCTGATGCCTTTGCCCGCCGACACGGTCTCGCCATGATGCGATCTGGGTTATTGTGAATCGGTGACAAAGTGCGCACACTTTACGCTTATTCGGGTCATAGACCATCTGGAGAAGCTTGCCGGCTTTACATCAGGAAGATTATGCGTTTACATGGAGTACCAGACTCCATTGAATCGGCCGTGATCCGCGTTTCTGAGACGGTTCTGGATTGCTTTTCATGAAGCATTGGGCACGCGACTCCATCTGAATACAGCTTATCACCCACAGACGGACGGGCAGTCGGAGCGGGTGATTCTGATATCGGAGGGTATGTTGCGAATCTGTATTTTGGATTTTGGAGGAGTTTGGGACTAGTAGTTGCTTTGATAGAGTTCTCGTACAACAACAGCTTCCAGGACAACGATTGGCGTGACACCATTTGAGGCGTTATACGGGAGGAGGTGTATTAAACAATACTGTTGGACAGATGCGTCGGTTGGGGTTGAGCTGGTACCCGAGCTTTTGTGGAGACTACGGCGAATATCTGATTGTTATAGGCGCGGGTCAAAACCGCGAACGACTGCACCTCTGCTTATACGAACCGCCGCCGTAGAGCTCTGGAATCTGAGTTTGGTGGCGGAATTTGGTGGAGGTAGCACCGATCGGAGAGAAGAAGATTTGGTAGGCGGGGCAAGTTACCCCGAATTTTATCGGTTCTCATGAATTTCTAGAGTAAGTTGTTAGGTTGATCTTTCCCCCAATTGTTCTTTGTTTTATGTGGTGTCTTCCGTGATAGCTTTGTTGTGGATCGGTTAGATTTAGGTTCGGTCTTATGCAGGGTTGTCTGGTAGAAATACCGGCAAGCCGACTCGGGTGCGATAAGATGCACCCGGAGGGTGGGACGCCGTGAGGCTCGTATGGTAGTCTAAACTACCACTCCCGCCGCACCAAAGACGGTGGTCCGATTGTTCAGGTTAGAGGAATGTTTATATTTTCTCGATTGGTAGCGACACTGTCTGGTTGGTTCGAGCTACTCTTGGAGGACCAAGAGTTCTAAGGGGAGAATGTTACGGTCACCCCGGCGGGTTGCGGCCGGGTGACCGGGAGCTCGGTTTTGGCTGCGGGTCACATTTTTCGGTGTTCGGCGGCTCCGAGCCCTATCCGAGTATTATTTTGGCGAACCCTTCCGTATTTGAGGTCGTGTGGGTCCCCGGACGTTTCCGCCAAAAATATTTTTCGGGCGCCGGGGTTGTCGGGTCGCCTCGGGCGTACAGCGGGCTCGGTAGCGCTCTCGAGACCTCAGTTTGGGAAGCCGTTTACAGTTTTGGAGTCGTGAGAATGTCCGGAGGTGTTTGTGGAGTTTAATATTTGGGGCGGGACGTTCGGTTCGGGCGACTCCGGGGCTCGGGGCGGGAATCCGGGGCTCGGGATGGGATAATTTAAGGGAAATGGGTATTTTTATAGAATTTTGGAGTAGCGGAATTTGGTTCGGTTGACACGCTCGCACGTCGGGTTTTGGTTCGGGTTCAGCGAGCTCGGTAGGACACTCCGGAAAGGTAAATGAATCTCTGAAAAATGTTCTGTGAATGTTATAATATTCTGAAGGTTGTGTCCAAGTTTCGTTAATTTTGGAATTCGGTAATTATTTTTGGGCAAAAAGAATTGGAACTTTCGGAAAAATTGGGAGTTAATTTGCAATTGGATGCAAATTAAATAAAAAATCAGCATGGGCACAAAGCTGATATTTTCGGCAGCAAGTGGGGAGGCTTTTTGGGACACTTGGCCAAATTTTATTTAAGGTAGAGAAGTATGGGTTAAAGTTGGGAAAATATAAAAGGCTTAATATTTCTAAAAAATGAGACTTATCTCATTTTCACTTCTTTTCTTCTTCTTCTTCCTCATGCTTGCTGCTGCCGACGCCTCCATAGTTGCTCACCTCCAAGCTTGAACTCCTTCTTTTTGGTAGAAATCAAAGAGGAATTGGTTGCTACTTGTGGTAAGCATCATCCCTTCTCCTCTTTTCTTGTTAGTTTTGAAGATTAGTGGTGAAAAGAGGAGTTTTGGCAAATGTTGGGTTTGTTCTTAGCTATAAGCTAGGATGATTCTCTTCCTCCCATGTTTTAGTATGTTGTTCTTGGGTTGTAGGAGAGTGTTAATCAAGTGTTGGATTTTGGAAAACACATCTTGGATGAAGAATTTGTGTTGGCGATTTTCTTGAAGATTTTCCAAAATGGTGTGTGTTTGTTATCTTGTTTCATGCTTCAAGTATGTTAGTCCTAGCATGATTCTAAGCTTATGTATGGATTCAATTTGATGGAAAACAAGTTGAGGTGAAAACCCCCTTTTGGCCGATTTGTTTAGGTGTATGTTCATGATGGATTTTGTTGTTTGGATGCAATTGGATAGCATGCTTGGTTTAGAAGTGAAATTGGTGGTTGGAATGGTTGTTTGGTAGCTTGAATGGATTGAATTGGAAGTTGGATAAAAAGTTGGTTAGGAACCGAAATCTTGGAATGATTCTTTTCGATGTTGGGGGTTCATTTTGGTTAAATTGGATGTTAATATGGTGTTGGGCTTGAATTTAGGAGTGGATGGAAGTTTGAAACGTTGAATTCGGTTAAGAAATGGAAAAGTTACAATTAAGCGGGATTATCGGAAAATGGCGGGTAATGAAGGGTTTAAGGTTGGATTTGATCAGTTCTGCTTATTGTATGATGTTTGTCAATGTATAATCTTGCATTGTCTAGGTTTGTTCTGAATTCTGACGTTTCGGTGAAAATCTTGAATTTTACGGAAATTCTGTCGGATTTTCGGTTTTTGGGGTCGGGGTGTAGTTTGGGTAGTGTGGTTGGTAAGGTTGCTAATTTAACTTGAATTGTGATTAAGGTCGGAAGTTAGAAAAGAGAGGTTTGAGTTTCGGGTCGTGGTGTGGAAGTCGTCCGAGAATCGGTCTAATACTGGAATTGTGAGGTAAGGGTTTGGTTACGCTATTTTTGGTAAGATAGGTGTATGTTTAGTTTCATTTTACATTACTGCAGTATTTGATATTATATGCCTAGAGCATATTACATGTAGTCTGTAGGTGTATGTATTGTAGCACTTACATTTTGCGGGTATTTGGAAATTTCGCTTTAAGGTACGTTACGTAATTTGTAGGAGTATGCCTTATGGCATACTGCATGCATTAACCCTACGGCAGTTGAGGGTTCGCTACCCAGTGGTGCACCATGCTTCGTATTAGCTTCGGCTTCGACTCCCTTAGAGGGAGGCTGTCGTTACGAGTTGTTATAAGGGTTTATGGCGATTTAGTATCGCATATTCTTGAGATTCTGATCTGTTTTATTACATGCACGATATTACGTATTCCATTGCATATATTATATATATATTGCTGTCTTTCTGTTTTGCGGGGTTACATATGCTTATCTTACCCCAAATCCCTTACGGGGTCCTTTTAGGACTCACCCTTTTTGGGTTACATTTTTGGGTTTCGGGTAGACTTGGTAAACAACCAGCGGAGTTGGTTTCCGTGAGATTTCTGCCTTGGTTGGGTTGAGCAGCGGCGATACCTTGCGGGCTGGGATTTTGTCTACTTGAGTCCGAATCCCGCGAGGTATTTTGACGTTTAGGCCTAGGGTCGGCTCTGTAGCTGCATGTGCATACTCTCTTTTATTGTTGTGATGATTGTATATGTTTGTATATATATTCTGTTACATTGCATATTCGGCGCTTGGCGCTTGCTAGACACCTTAGGTTACGTGAACTCTGCATGTGTCTATGTTTGGTGCGTAAGCACTCGTCCACGGAGGCGAGGCTTACTCTGTTCTTGATGCATGAATTGTATGTTTTGATTTTATTTTAGTTATATGTATGAAATTTTTGTTAGGTTGCTTCCACTTTCATTTCGCTCTTTGGGTCCGCTACGCGCGGCGGGTCTCGATGGACTGCCATCATGTATGTTTCCGGCTTCCGCTTCCGGCGTCCGGCGCCCCGCCTCCGCAACCGGGTTCGGGTGGCGTGCGGTGACACTCCAAATTAATCGACACTTGGACACAATCCTCAAGATATTATAACATTCATAAAACATGTTCCAAATGTTTATTTACCATTCCGGAGTGTCCTACCGAACTCGCTGAACCCGAACAAGTCCCGACGTGCAAGCGTGTCAACCTGAACCAAAAATCCCGTCACGCCAAAATTCCCCAAAAATAATCATAAACTCCATCTTGAATTATAACATGACTTACACCAAAGCCGTCAGAAGATTTACATCCCGAGCCCCGGGATTCCCGTCCCGAGCCCCGGGAGTCGCCCGGAACCGAACGTCCCGCCCCAAATATTACATTCCATAAAAACCTCCGGGACATTCCACGACTCCAAAACTACAAACGGCTTCCCAAACTGTGGTCTCAAGAGCGCTACCGAGCCCGCTGTACATCCCGAGACGACCCCGACAGCCCCCCGGCGCCGGAAAAATATTTTCGGCGGAAACGTCCGGGGGACCCACACGACCTCAAATACGAAAGGGTTCGCCAAAATGATACTCGGATAAGGCTCGGGAGCTGCCTGAACGCCGAAAAACGTGACCCGCAGGCCAAAACCGGAGCCCCGGGTCAACCGGTCGCAACCCGCTCGGGGTGACCGTAACAAAGAGTGTCAGGAAGCAAGCTTCTTCTTCTTTCTTCCTCTCTGCACCATCGCCGAGCTTAAGGAGCAATTTGAGATCTTTCAATTTCTCACCAAAATCTTGAAGGTCAGTTGGTTAAATCGATCATTAGGAGAAATAATTAACTCCTTATAAATCGGTTTTTGTGATTGTGGCTCCGGTTGGAAACCGTGTGCTTCTGAAAATTGCTCCACATTTATGAAAATTCTCCTATGGTTGATTTTATGGTTCCTAAGTGTTCCTTGCACCTTCTATTACGTCTTTTGTGTCAGGAGTGTGAGCTGAATCTTTGTAGAAGTGCTTCCAATATTGTTCTAAAATTTTGAATAGAAACTCAACTTCAGGCTTGATTTGACGGAAGGTAAGGGTATATTATTGATCAGAGCAAAGAGTAATACATTTTGTACGGTTGATTTCGTTGAAAAAGCAAAGATGTGAAAAGCCGATTTTCCTGTCCGAGCCCCATTTTTGGCGCTTTTGTTGTGAGTCAATTTTGTGAATTCTGAATGTGTATTCTCAGATCATGGATCATATGTGGACAGGGGGTAGTCGGAAGTGCGGTGAAACTCGCAGTAAATTTGTACCGGGATAGCTGAACGAGAATTTCGATTCGGACTTGTGTGAACGATTTGGGAAGAAGCTATGATTAAAAGGTTTGGTTGTGTTTATGGATGTATAAGTAACAATGTTCTAGCTCGGTTTGAGAAACCGAGCTTTCTGTGTATTTTTGCGGGAAAGTGCGGGAATGTGCGGGTTTAGTTTCTGGGGGTTATTTTGGTGAGTTATAATTTGGTTGTGGTTGTTCAGTTGTTTCAGTTTTGGTGGAGTTGTGCGGGACCATAAAAGTCAAGTTGTCACTTTTCGGGCCGGGAGCCGAGATTTGTACTGCAGGACAACTTTTCTGAGGTAAGGGCTCAACTTCTCTCGTTATGCATTCTGGGAGTATTTGCATGTATATCGGGTTTAGTTGAGGCGGGTTCCGGATGAGGGCGGTGGTTCGGTGATCCCGAGACCCGTCATATGGTAAGATGCATGTTTGTACTTGTTCTGTTTCAAGACCCGGGTGGTCTTGGAGGCCACGGGTTTATATGTTGTTCTGTATATCCGCGCTAGGCGCCGATATTTCTGTTTATACGTTTTGGTATATTATATTCTGTTTTGCATATGCATTATTATTATATGATTCTGTTCTGTGACGAGACCTGGACGGTCTTAGAGGCCACGGGTGCTCCTTGGTTATGTTCTGTAGTGTCTGCATTGAGGGTGCCGACATTCTGTTTGTCTCCGCACCTGGAGTGCTGATATTCTGTTCTGTGTGTCCGCACTGTAGGGTGCCGACACTTTACGTATACACGCACCGGGAGTGCAGGTATACTTCTGTGACCCTATGACAGTTTGGGGATCGTGACCCCAGCCGGTACCGTGCTTCTGTTCTGTTCTGTATGTTCTGACCTCTTAGAGAGGGCTGTCGTTTTGGGTCGTTCTGGCGGTTGGACCGCGTACTATGGGTTCCGGTTCACTTTTGACTTTGCATACATGTATACATATATGTATATGTTTGCTTGTGTTGTTCTGTTTTGCAGGTTCTGCTCACTACTGCTTAGGCAAGCGGTATCTTACCTTAGCCCTTACTGGGTCCTCTCGAGGACTCACCCTTTTATTTGTTTACCATCTTTCAGGCTGTTTTGGCAAGCAACCGGCAGAGTAGAGATCCGCGGTGCTTTCTGTCATTTTGGGTTTCGATAGCAGCAGCAGTACCACGTGCGGGAATCCTTGAGCGAGAGGCTTCTGATTCCGCACCTAGGTATTTATAGGATTTTGTTTAGTGGCTCTGTAGCTGTAGCTGCATGCATGTATTTAAGTTCATGAGTTTGTATATGTTATATGATCGGAGATATATTCTGCCTTTGTTGTCTTCTGAGTCGAGGGCGGAGCCCCGACTTGCCTATATTGGATTTGTTATGAAATGAATTCAGTGTTTCTGTGGTTGTTGCGATGAGCAATGTTGGGTATACCATGAACTGCATGTTTGGTAAATGTTGGGTTACTTTGTATACTTGCCATGTATGAGTTTGTAGGTTGCAAGTCGTTGCTCGACTAATCCGTCTTTTGAGTAAAACGCTCCGTTGCCGCGCTTTCCGCCGTAGTTTCCGGTCCCAACGTCGCGTCCTGCTCCGCCTCCGCAACCGGGCGGGGTGGTCGTGACACCACGCGAAGCCCCTAGGCGAAGGCTAGGTTTCCCTCATGCGAAGCATCCAGGCGATGGCGAAGTCCTCAGGCGAAGCCGTTCCTGCGAAGCCTCAAGGCGAAGCCCGCATGCAGGAACCTCCAACGTGAAGTCTTCAAAGTGAAGGCAAGACCTCCATGCAAAGATTCCATGCGAAGGCGAAGCCGTTAGGCGTAGCCATCTCCACGAAGCCTTCATGCGAGGGCGAAGTCTTGGCGAAGGCCCGAGGTGAAGCCATCTCCGCAAAGCTTCCAGGTGAAAGTGAAGCCGTTAGGCGAAGCCATCTCCGCGAAGCCTCCAGGCGAGGGCGAAGCCTTGGCGAAGGCCCGAGGCGAAGCCATCTCCGCGAAGCTTCTAGGCGAAGGCGAGGCAAAGCCCTCATGCGAAGCCTCCAACGCGAGGGCTTCAAAGCCTTGGCGAAGGCCCAAGGCGAAGCCATCTCTGTGAAGCCTCCAGGCGAGGGCGAAGCCTTCAGTGCGAAGACTTCCAGTTCAGGCGGAGCCCTGAGGCGAAGCCACCTATGCTCAACAATCCGGCCAACCATTCCAAGCCAATCCGGAACACTCCCTCCATTTAATGAAGATACTTGGGAGTACAAATATTTACTTTATAATTTTAAGGTTAGCTTTTACCTTTTTACCTTTTAGGATGACATGCATGCAAAAGCACTTTATGCTTTTGGCATGCATGCGCATATGTAAGAGACTGTTCCCTTCTCCCTCCTATAAAAGGGACAACAGACTCCTAGAAAACCTAGAACATAGTTAAACGCTTGAGAAGGAAAATTCCTCAAGCTTCGGTTCTCACCCCTTGCTACCTTCCGCCATCCCCCTTGGTGTTTATCATCGAGTTTAATATCTAGTATTGCTTAATCTCGTAGTTAAGAGGTGCTAGATCTTCCATCTTCCCCAGGCATTATCTCAGATATTGCCCAACCTCGTAGTTGGGAGGTGTCTGAGGCCGAATTTATCCTCCCTGTTCTTGCGACTCCTTCGAGCTAGATCCGGCGCTTCCTTTGATCTCGCGGGATCGCGTCCCGCGTCCCCGTGATCATATCAAGTGGTATCAGAGCCAAATCGCTTGTTGGAGTTGTGTGTGATTTCTTCAAGGTAAACCCTTTACCTTCTACTTGAAGAAAGATTTGTTTTTGTGTTTTCAAACCTTGTTTCATTCGGCCCATTTCTTTACCCCACCATCCGCGTTTGTTTCTGTTAATCTGTTGTGATGTTTCTGTGTTAGAAGTTGTTGTTGTGTTTAGCAACTTCATAAATTCAAAAAGTCAAAAAAAGAGACAGAGAAGAAGAAGAAGAACAGAACGCAGTTGCGGGTTTTGCCAAAGTCGCAAATCTCAGTTTATATCCAAAACCGCAATGTGCGAAGGTTTTTATGCGCAAAAGAGTGAGGTTGTAGTTGAAAAGTGAAAAGAAAGTGGTGTACCAAAGATTGGTTGTGAAAAGCATTGAAGAATCAAAACTGTGTTCTTAATGTTCTTGGTGTTCATATGATGTTCATACAAAGTTCATACCAAAACTCATATGAATAGTGACCTTGATCTAATTTTGATTTCAAATTTGAGCCAAAAAGGTGTTTGTGCGCCAAAATCTTCTTTCATACCCTCTTGTATATTTGCTGCCAAAGAACCCCCCCACCCCATTTTAACCTAGCTTGCTTCAAGTAACTAGCACTTTATTGCTCAAATGATTTTTGCATGCTAGACGTTATCTTATGGTAATCATTTCGGGTTTGACACTAAAGAGCAAGCTTTGAGAGCTACAAGCAAGAGGAAAGAGTGAAAGCCGAGTGTGACCCCTTCGCAAAAGGACAGACCCCCCAAACACGTGAGGAGATTGCGCGATACTAACTTTATTGTCTAAGTGTGTAGGCTAACCCATGGCGGATAAATATTTCTTCGGGTTTCATTCATCAATAGGACGACACCAACTTTTAGAAGACATATGGCATTGGATGGAGGAATTGGAGTACCACTTTTGGTATTACCAATTTCACAAAGAAGAGAAGTTAGGCCTTGCCATAAGGTGCTTAAAAGGAGAAGCCAAAGAATGGTGTCGACAAGAGTTTGCTGAAAGGAAGCGATACAATGAAGCCCCTATTCAGACTTGGAATGAATTGAAGAGGTTGCTATGGCGAAGATATGGTATCTATCAAGAAGAGCCTACCTCTCCATACTACTCCCAAGCGAGGTCCCACTTGCGCCCTACACCTAGTGCCTCCGCCCGACTCCGCCACCAAACTCCACTCGAAGGGTCTTCGCCCCAAAGCGAATCCAGTCCCTCCAATGACAGGAGGCGAAGACCCCCTCACCACAAACCCCCTTGGCCGAGCTGCACACCCCACCCCCCAATGCTTGCGCAGCCCAAACCCACACTACAGACCAAAGCCCTCACCAAAAGCCAAATGAAGAACCTCTCTCTCAAACGATCGAGACTCAAGAATGAGTACATAGAATATGAGAGAGAGAAAGAAAACAAAAGAGAGAAGAAAGGAGAGAGCTCTCCAATGCCAAATGAGTGAAAAGAATGATGCACCCAGGCCTTCAACCTGATATTCGCGTTCCCAGAACAGGAGCGGAATCTCAGTTCAGTGGTTGATGATGATGGTGTTCTTGAGAGCTCCAAGCTTGCTGTTCAGAGTAATCTGTGGAAAGATAAAGAGAATACTCAGAAGTAGCAAGAGAGGAGTGGGGGGCGTGTAGTAGCTTACCTAGTTTAAGGTGGACATCTCTCTATTTATAGGGAGATGCCAGGAGGAGCCTCCCCCAGTTGAAGCCTTGGACAGGCTGTGAGACAAGTCTGTCAGACTTGGAGAGATAAGTCTGTGTCAGACTGATTGGAGATAAGGCGGCTGTGATGATGAAGATCTCAGTAAACCACCGTAAGTGATTCGCTTGTCAGAGAATGTCTGGCGTATGAATCTGGTGAAGATCTCCCAGGCTCGTGCTGACCTCCTTATTGGCTGCTTGATGTCAGATGACCAAGTGGTCTATCCCCTAGTGGAGCAAGTGGCAGGCGAAGGCCTGCAAGGGACGAAGGCCCAGATAGAATACAGCCAAATAAGGAGTGAGGGTCGCACGAACCTGAGTGTAAGGGCCTTATCTGGGCAGGACCAGTATAGGCATGAGAGTCCTCGCGAAGGCGAGTTGAGACCGCGGGAGCAAGATCCACGAAGGCGAGTGAGATCGCAAGGGCGAGACCTGAGATTGCGAGAGCAACCCGCGAAGGCCTAAGAGGCGCAAAGGCGAGTGTGAGACATCGCCAAGGCGAGACTTAAGGACAGCGAGAGCAAGACCTCGCGCAGGAGAGACTGGAGCTCTCGCGAAGGCGATACTGGAGACCGCAAGGGTGAGACCTTGCTTCAGGCGAGACTGGAGACCACAAGGGTGAGACCTTGCATCAGGCGAGACTGTTGACCACAAGGGTGAGACCTTTCGAAGAGGGAGAGTATGATGAGGACATCGCCCCAAAAGGCCCTCAAGTTCAAGATGGTCCGCAACCTCAAGCGCGCGCGACCCCCGATCCACTCCAAGGCATTGGCGGACCCATGACCAGGTCCCGGTTGAAGCGAGTTCAAGCACATCTCCACGCCTTCATGAGGCTCATGGCGCAGGACGACCAAGAGGAATCTCGAGCGAAGTCCTTACAGCTTCATCAGCTCGGCCTCGCGATGGATGAAGGATGCGCGAAGCCCTTTGGAGTCTTGAGCATAAGTATCCTTGAAGAAGGGAGCAGCCAAACCTTGGTGCGAGAACGCTTGAACCTTGAGAAGACCTCAAGTAAAAACATATTCGTGAAGGCTCTTGGCGAAGGCATTCCCGCGAAGGCACTTGGCGAAGACATCCCGCGAAGCCTCCATACTTAACCAGATGGCCGACCAAGTCCGACAGCCGGGCGTCCTTTCTCTGCAGCTACTCGGGAATGTAGGCTTCCCTTTTCGAGGAAAAGACACCCGAACACTTTTTAGGCTAGCTTTTCCTTTTCACCTTTTTGGAAACTTTTACTCTGCACGCATGTCAAAAAGCACTTGTTTGCTTTTTGCACGCACGCACGGCTGTACTAAGCCAACTTACTTCTCACAGCCCTCTACTATATAAGCTAGAAACAACACCATTGTAACCTAGAACATATTATTGAATTTAAGCAATTCGGCTGAAACACTCCTGGGGAGTCATCGGCTTTTGTGTTCTCCACTCTTGCATTTTCATTTCCCTAGTGATCCAAGCAAGAGGCTCCAAGCATAATATCTAGTATTGTTTGACCTTGTAGTCAAGAGGTGCTAGATCCCATCTCCTTCCCCGGGCATTTTCAAGGGCATTGCCTCACCTCGTAGTGAGGAGGTTCCCTTGGCCGACTTTGTTGTCTCCTTGTTCTTCCTCCGTTTCGTTTCCGTTTCCTGGAAAACAGCCTCCTTCGAGCTAGATCCGAGCTCGTGATCACACCCTCCTTCTCGTGATCACATCAAGTGGTATCAGAGCCAAAGCGCTTGTCGGAGGTATTCGTGTTCTTGGGTTTCAAGTTGCGGTTTTACTAGAGTTTTGTTTGTGTTTTCTTGCGTGTTCACCTTTGATCCAAGGTTGAAAACGGTATCAAGTTTAGAGAGCTTGTGAAAGCCATAAGTGAACAGCCGAGTGACAAAGTTGTTGCGAGAAACACGAGAGCGAGAGTAAACACTCAGGGAGTGGTGAGGTTCTTTCTTGACTACATATTTTCAACAGTATTGTGTTACAGATGGTTTCGTCAGATTCATCTCCTCCTCACCCATCCCAGCTAGCTATGCATAGTACGCTAGCCAAGATCCTACAGAGGTTAGAAGACTTGGGAGCTCAGGTCGCTACCACGAATGAGCGACTAACGAGAGTGGAGGTAGCTCAAGGAAAGAAACCGGAAAACTCGCCAGCCCACGAGGAGGCCCACGCATCGCGGGCTCAAGACGGAGTCACCCATACCACTTTCGTTCCAGCATCAACAAGGCCACATGCCACCCCTCACAGCCGTCCCACCACTTCCACGAGAGTAGATCGTGGTGTTGACATCCTGGACAGTGATGATCAGGAGTATTACGCGGAGCCACCGCCAAAGCCTATAAAGAGATGGGTCTTTCCCGATAGAGCTCAAGCCAGAGCCTATCTCCACAGAGACCTCGAAGAAGAGGAAGAAGCAGAGCGAGGCCGTGTCCATCGAGGTTTCAACCGAGACACAGGAGGTCGGGTGCAAGCCGTGACCAGCAAGCCCTCGCCAATATAAAGCTTCAGATACCACCCTTCTACGGCTCCAGTGATCCATAAGAGTACCTTACATGGATGACTAAAACCGAGCGGATCATTGATATGATGGGGTACACTGACGCGATAGCTTTGAAGCTCGTGGTCATTGAATTCCATGATTACGCTCTCACCTGGTGGGAGCAAGAGCATCACGAGAGGGCAAGAACCCGTTGTCGTCCCATCACAACTTGGGAAGATCTCAAACGAACCATGAAGAATCGGTTTGTGCCCAGCTACTACGACAGAGATTGTGCCCAGAAACTGCAACGCCTTATCCAAGGTCATCGCAGCGTCGAGGAATACCAAAAGGATCTTGAGAGGGCCTTGATGAGGGCCAATGTCAAGGAGGACGAAGAGGCTAAGTTGGCCAGATTTTTATATGGCCTACGAGAAGACGTCGCAAAGACAGTTGAACTGTGCGACTATCGAGATTACCAAGATCTGGTTCACAAGGCCATCCGGGTGGAGAAGCAACTGAAGAAGGGGAACTCCTATCATCCCGCCCATACACCCAACAGGGGCTCAGGTAGCAAGACCCCCCCCTTTGCCAAACCGCCCCCGCCAAAACCGTACACATCTCCCACGGCGATGCCACCCCCTCGCCAAACTTACCCCAACACAAGACCCCCATCACAACATCAGCCAAAACCCAGCACCAGCGCTTATGATGCACATCGCCAATCAATGAGCATCGAATGCTTTATGTGTTTTGGCAAGGGACACTATGAGAGGGATTGCCCAACAAAAGAGCCATGGTCATTCGGCCCAATGGGGAACTGTCTAGCGAAGAAGAAGAAGAGGTCCATCCCGAACAACGAGATCACGAGAGTGAAGCGTAAGAGGAGAGCTGCCTATGGACGGTCTCATACTAGTCACCAAGAGGGTTACGCAAAGCTCCCCAAGATCACCGAAAGCACTCGGCGGGAAAATTTATTCCAGTCGAGAGCCATGGTGAATGGGACTCGTGTAGTCTCATTATTGATAGCGGGAGCTGTGTTAACGCCGGCGAGGATATGGTTGCTGAACTGGGTCTTCGCACTATTGCCCATCCCAAACCATATCAACTGCAGTGGGTTGATGACCGGACCTTTGTGAAGGTCGTTAAACAAGTTGAAGTCCCGATAAAGATCGGCAAGTACGAAGATTCCATCACTTGTGACGTGGTGCGGATGCAGGCCACCTGTTACGGTCACCCCGAGCGGGTTGCGACCGGGTGGCCCGGGGCTTCGTTTTGGCCCGCGGAACCGGGCTTTCGCGTTCTGACGGCTCCCGAGCCTTATCCGAGTGTCTTTTTGGAAAACCCTTTCGTTTTTGAGGTCGTGTGGGTCCCCCGGACGTTTCCGCCGAAAATATTTTTCCGGCGCCGGGGGGTTGTCTGGTTTGTCTCGGGACGTACAGCGGGCTCGGTAGCGCTCCCGAGACCTCAGATTGGGATGCCGTTTTCAGTTTTGGAGTCGTGGGAATGTCCCGGAGGTTTCTATGGAGAATAATACTTGGGGCGGGACGTTTGGTCCCGGGCGACTCCCGGGGCTCGGGATGGAATTTCTCCGATGGCTCCATGGTAGGTTATGTTATAATTCAAGATGGTGTTTATGAGTATTTTTGGGGAATTTTGGTGTGACGGGATTACGGTTCGGATGGACACGCCGCACGTCGGGATTTGTTCGGGTTCAGCGAGCTCGGTAGGACACTCTGGATTTGTAAATAAACTTTTGGAACATGTTTTACGAATTTTATAATATTCTGAGGATTGTGACCAAGTTTCGTTTATTTTAGAGTTCGGTAGTTGTGTTTGGGCCAAAATTGTAACTTTTGGAAAAGTTAGGAGGTTAATTTGATTTTGGCCACAAAATACAAATAATTCAGCATGGGCAGCAGCCTGTATCCGGGTACGTACAATTGTGTGTTAGGGAAAAGATTTGGTGAAATAAGCATGAATTGCTTCTGTGATTCTGTGAAATACATGATTTTAGCATTCTGGGAAATAACTTCTGTGTCAAGTACTGCATTGCACTACAGAGCCTTAGAAAACTGCTGCTAGCTTCTGTAGGGATTAGGAGTGACCGATTTGTCTGGACTCTGTTTGGTCTGAAATGTCTCAGGTTTGGTTAACACGCGTAGACAGCGTGATTTGCGACCGGAGGGAGGGGACCGTAATCCCACGCCTCCGAGAGATAGGGTTTGGACTGTTGGTTATGGGTTGAGTTGGTATTTGGTTTGGAAATTTGGTTTGGGATAAATTGTTTTTCTGGTTGGATTTGGTTTAAGGAAATGTGTACTACACGCGAATAGCGTGATTTGGTACCGGAGGCGGGATCGGGATCCCACACCTCCGTGGAATAGGATACGGGTTCAGCGTAACCTGTGGTCTGAACAACCACACTCACCGCCCCGAGATTTAGCGGTCGTAGGGACCCCTCTCTGATTTGGTATTACCCGCCAGCCTAGCTGGTTCAGGGGCGGCAGTAGGCAGGGGAAGATCTGATCATGCCACCGTAAGGGCATTCTGATTAGGTGGTGATAGCGAGACTTAGGTCACTGCTCGCCACAGCTTTGAGATTGGTAAGTGAGTGACTCCGAGGAGGATGGTCACTACGACACCTAGACTTCTCGTCGGTCCTATTAACGACGGGGAGATCTGAGGCACCAGTCTGACGAGGTCAGACTTCTGGTGAGGTTTTAGAGTTTGAACCCCCCGAGGTTCAATGACCGAGAAGGGCCAGAGGTAGTAGAGACTTGGTTTGCAGGAGTTGACAAACTCCTAGGGGAGGCTACATTTTCCACCAGCAGTGCAGCGGGGATGTAGCCAGGAATCTGCGTTAGGCACAGTTTGATGAGCTTCATCAGGGAGACAGGATTATCGGAGAGTATGAGTGAGAGTTTGATCGGCTGGTTTACTACGTACCGCAGTAAAATGGCATGGAGGAGGAGAAGATAAAGAGGTTTATTCGTCGACTGCGCCCGAGTACAGATGGGCTTTGAGACCATTAGATATTACTTTGTATCGGGAGGCGGTTCTTAAGGCCCAACTCCTCGAGCAAGAGGAGGTTGAGAGTCGCCTCATCTCGCAGCGAGATTAGGGGAGTACGAGGGGCTCCACACAGCAGGGACCCCGGCAGATTTCTGGATGGCCGAACAGGCCTGGGCAGTCAAGTAGAGGCAGGAGGGCCGATGCTTACGTTGCGGGTCTGACACTCACTTGGTACGGGATTGCCCTCTGACTGTAAGGCAGGGTTTTGGCAGTTATCAGTGTCCACAGTCTCGGGCACCGCCCAACGCGCCGCGAGGGCATGGGTTTCAGCGGGGTGGCCCGAGACCTCAGCAGCGACAGCAGCTTCAGCCACCCCCTCCACCACAGCAGCTCAGAGCAGGACAAGTTTTTCATTTTGAGAGGGGAGGCCCTAGTCATCAGGGAGGACCTAGAATCGGTTCATGCATTATTTGAGGAGCATCTATCCATCTACTGCATCTGTCTGTTAGGCCTCGGAGGCTCGTGTCGGCGATATACGGAGTTAGATTTGTTGGTTTTAGACGCAAGGTACTTTATTTCGAATGAGGTTTTGTGCTGTGCGATAGTTGGTGTAGGGGAATGCTATGATCTGAATGAGGCTGGTACTAGGTTGAAGTTGGATGGTTTACCATTGGTTCGATATTTTCCGCAGGTATTTCCGGAGGAGTTGCCCGGATTACCACCAGAGCGGGAAATTGTGTTTGAGATCCACCAGCAGTCGGGTACTGCTCCGATATCTATTCCTCCTTATCGGATCCTCCTTATCGGATGCCTATTTCTGAGATGCAGGAGTAGAAGAAGCAACTGGAGGAATTACAGCAAAAAGGGCTTCGTCCGACCGAGCACTTCATCGTGGGGTGCTCCGGTTCTGTTTGTTAAGAAAAAAGATGGGACGCTTCGACTTTGCTTTGATTGACGATCTTTTTGATCAACTTCGGGGTTCGAGAGTTTTCTCAAAGGTTGATCTCCGATCTGGGTACTTTTAGCTTAGGGTGAAGGATGAGGACATACCTAAGACTACTTTCCGCACCCGATTTGGACACTTTGAGTTTACGGTCATGCCATTCGGGCTGACCAATGCTCCAGCGGCATTTATGGATCTGATGCATCGGGTGTTCCGACCATACTTGGACTCATTTCTGGTGGTTTTTATTGATGATATTCTGATGTATTCTAGGAATGAGGACTCGCATCGGGAGCATCTGAGGGTAGTTCTGCAGACACTTTGGGAACATCAGCTTTATGCTAAATTCTCAGTGTGAGTTCTGGATTCGGGAAGTCACTTTTCTGGGACATATTATATCTGAGCATGGTTTGTCTGAGGATCCAGAGAAGGTGAGGGCAGTTCGGGATTGGAAACAACCTACCACGGTACGTGAGATCAGGAGCTTCCTGGGGTTAGCGGGATTTTATCGGAGGTTTGTACTGAGATTTTCTATTCTGGCATCTCCGCTTACGCAGTTGACCAAGAAGGGTCAATAGTATATCTGGTCTGATAGGTGTGAGCAGAAGTTTCAGGAGTTGAAGCGGCAGTTGACTAACGCTCCGATTCTGACTCGTCCAGATCCGAGCTTACCGTATGTGATTTATACGGATGCTTCCACGTCCGGTATGGGGTGTGTGTTGGTGCAGGAGCGTTATGTGGTAGCTTATGGGTCGAGGCAGCTGCGGCCGCATGAGCTGAACTAACCGACACATGATCTGGAGTTGGCTGCAGTGATTTATGCGCTGAATCATTGGAGGCATTATCTGTTTGATAATAAATTTCAGATTCTTACCGACCATAAAAGTCTGAAATATCTGTTTACGTAGAAGGAGCTTAACATGAGGCAGCGCAGATGGCTCGAATACATTAAAGACTATGATTGTAGTATCGAGTACATCTCTGGCAAGGGCAACACGGTTGCCGATGCTCTGAGCATGAAGTATACCGGATTGGTTAAGGGAGGAGATGTTGGGGATCGATCTGAGGAAAGTGATTTGACATGCCTTTGGCACCGATGGCAGCTCTGGGAGCGTGCTCGGGGTATACACTTACCATACATTCGAGTGGCTTGATAGGGTGCCGATGTGGACATCAGCCCCATTTTTGTGACAAGGCGTAACCTTTCCCTTTGGAGGGTCTAAAGGGCCCTTGGCGAAGGCTCGAAGAGGAGGAAGCCACATTCGGGGCAGGCGAGGCCACTAAGACAAGTCCGTACTCGCAAGGCGCGTGGTGCATCCATGTCCCTTTGGCGGACTCTTGGCCTTTGGCGAGTCCATGCACCAACGGCGAGTCCGTGGTCACCGGCGAGTCCATTGACCTGGCGAACTCGTGGTCCTCTTGGGCGAACTCAAGGTCATTTGCGAATCCATGGCTCTTTCCGACCCCGTGGTCATTGGCGAAGGCCACCGCACCTCATTTCCGAAGCAAGCGAAGCCCGGTATTCGCCAACCAAAGGAGCCTCCACGGCAAAGTCACACTGCCGGATCTCCGAGAGAGGACCACGAACACCTTCCCAAAGCTCGGACCAAATGCCAAGGCAAGGCCATGCTCGCGAAGCCCCTTAAGGCGAACCCTCGGTCTTTGGCGAAGCCATATCCCATTGGCAAACCCAAGGTCCTTTTTGTGAGCCCATGGTCTCTCCGCAAAGCCCTGCCTTATTGAAGAACACCCTGCACCAAACTTCCCAGTACAAGTGAGGCCCAGGTGTTCGCCAAGCAGAAGAGGTCTCCATACACAAGTCAGGCGAACCCTTCAACTTGTGCAGAGGCCCTCTTCTTCCCTTTTCCCGCCGAAAGCAGTTCATGGGGAATTGGGGAGCCGCAAAAGCAGGTAGCCTACAATGTCAAATCACCTGCCACCCCACGCTTTGCCTACCATATTTCGAGGAAGATGTTCCCTTAGTAAAATCATTCTTTATTCTTTCCTTCTTTCTTTTCCTTCTATAAAAGGAAGCTGTAACCTAAGTATTCGGGGAAACCCATATATTGAGAGAATTCATATATTGTAAGAACACGGTTTGTTCTTCTTGGGGTCTCAAATCTTGCTCCATCAATCCTTTAGTGATCCATGCGAGAGGATCCAATATAATACCTAGCATTGTCGATCTAGTAATCGAAGGTTCTAGGTTCCATTTTCCTTTCCCGAGGCATTTTCAAGGGCATTGCCTCACCTCGTAGTGCGGAGGTTCCCTTGGCCGACTTTGTTTCCTTTGTGTTCTTCCCTGTTTCGTTTCCATTCTTGCTGAAACCGCCTCCTTCGAGCTAGATCCGAGCTCGTGACCGTTCACTCCTCTGTAACCACTTCAGCTGGGTTCGGAGCGTGACCGTGATCACATCAGTTGGTATCAGAGCCAAAGCGCTTGTCGGAGGTATCTTACCGTATCAGTTGTTTACTTTCTTCAAGATAAAACCTTTGCTTTTTTCTTTTGAAAACTTGAAGAAAAGTTATCGGTTAATGATCTCTTGAGAGAAGCCGAATATTTGTTACCCTTGTTGAAAAGTTCTTAAAGGTTCTTAAATCTGTGAGTTATTTCGGATTGAAAAGAAAAAGAGTTTCCCTGTGTGCAAAAGAACAAGAGTTTACAGAAAAGAAATATTCAAACCAGTTCATAATTTCTGGGAAAAGTTCTAAGTGTTCTTGAAGAGTTCATCACGAAACTCAAGTGAGCGGTGCTCACAGATCAAAAATAATTTCGAAACCTGAACTTCTTGTGTTTACATGTGTGAAAAGCCTTTTCTATATCATTTCCAACTTCTTTCAACCACCAACCAACCCCAAATCCTAGTTCGAGTAACTAGAGCTTTGTGCGTTGCTTATTTGGGATATTGCTAAGATTTTATTGGAAACTCCTTGTGTGTTTGCATTTGATCTTAATCGAGATTGGTGGTAAGTTTTGAGGTCTGAAAGAACCGTTGTGTTCTAAACACGAGAAAGGAGTGTAAACACTAAGGGAGAGTGGCGAGGCTTCCCAATACTATCCGCATGTGCGGGATTTGAGTTTCATGGAGTATGTGGAAGAGGACTACTACCCGGAATCGGATCCTTGTTATCAAGAATCTGACTTCTGGTCGGAGGAAACCCTTGACCATACATACTTCGGGAACTATTCAGAGTACCCCCTTGGCCAAGAAACCTGGCCCGAACCGACCCCATCCTCTGAATGCGACCCTCCATACCCTGCTGCATATGAGCATCACTCAGGCCTAGACCCTGAACAATTGGTGGCGAACCCATGCCATCGCCAAGATGACTCCTCTCATTATCGCTACCCCTCCTACTCCTATTATTCACCCATACCGTCGTATCCTGGCTGTACGACGCCCAGCTTGGAGCCCCCTCTCATTCGCGGTTTTCCATCCACCAACAGGAAGCCAGCGAGGACCCCCACTCACAAGTTTGCTTCATTACGACAAACACCCTCTGCTCAACAGGGCGAAGCAACACTAGAAGTGCTTCAAAGACCCAGCCCCTCCACCATCATTGATGAGATAAAACAACTTGTACTTATGGTCCAGGACCAGATGTTACAAGGACACATGGAGGAAGCTGCAATCGGTGGAAAGGTTGAGAGGAAAAGCGACCGAGAGGAAAGGAGAAAGTATGAGGGAAAAAGAAAGAGAAGAAAGGGAGAAAAGTAAGGCGGTCCAAGAGACCTTGAGCGAGAAAGAGAGCGATCCGAGAGAAGAGAATGAGAAGGAAGCGGAGAGAAAACAAGAGGGAATCTACATAATCCGAAATAGTGGAAGCGCGGGAAACATACCTTCAACCGACCCAACTTTTCCACTAATTTCTGTCTTGCAACCCCCTTGTTTATCTTCTTTGAATGTGCAGTCATTTGTGGAAAGGAAGGCTGAAGGAAGCCTTCAACACCCCGGGCAGGAAGTGTCACCCCCTCTCGGAAAGGAAGAAAAGAGCAAGAGGGAGAAAGCGAACATGGGTAACTGTGCTTCTAATCTCTCATCTCTTAACATTAAGCATGATTTGGGTGACATAGTTGGCGATCCCATGTCATTATGGGACATGACTTAGGCCCGGTACATTGGGGCCATGCCCATGAATGGCCGAGGCTTATATTTGATCCCGGAATAACTATGTGGGTTTGTCTTAAGGCTAAGTATAAAAGTGAAGCGAAGAGAAAGGGCGGATTGTCCATCTCATTCCTTGATCTATTTTTAGGGAACTTTGATGTCTAACGCTTTTAGTTCACTAACCCTTGATGCCTCTTCAAGTTTGTTGTTGTGTCTTAAGATTTGTAGGGACAATTTTCATATGAATCCGAGGACGGATTCTTCGAAGAGGAGGGTATGATGTGGACATCAGCCCCATTTTTGTGACAAGGCGTGACCTTTCCATTGGAGGGTCTAAAGGGCCCTTGGCGAAGGCTCAGAAGAGGAGGAAGCCACATTCAGGGCACTGGCGAGGCCCTAAGACAAGTCCGTACTCGCAAGGCGCGTGGTGCATCCATGTCCCTTTGGCGGACTCTTGGCCTTTGGCGAGTCCATGCACCAACGGCGAGTCCGTGGTCACTGGCGAGTCCATTGACCCTGGCGAACTCGTGGTCCTCTTGGACGAACTCAAGGTCATTTGCGAATCCATGGCTCTTTCCGACCCGTGGTCATTGGCGAAGGCCACGCACCTCATTTCCGAAGCAAGCGAAGCCCGGTATTCGCCAACCAAAAGGAGCCTCCACGGCAAAGTCACACTGCCGGATCTCGAGAGAGGACCACGAACACCTTCCCAAAGCTCGGACCAAATGCCAAGGCAAGGCCATACTCGCGAAGCCCCTTAAGGCGAACCCTCGGTCTTTGGCGAAGCCATATCCCATTGGCAAACCCAAGGTCCTTTTTGTGAGCCCATGGTCTCTCCATGAAAGCCCTGCCTTATTGAAGAACACCTGCACCAAACTTCCCGGTACAAGTGAGGCCCGGTGTTCGCCAAGCGAAGAGGTCTCCATACACAAGTCGGGCGAACCCTTCAACTTGTGCAGAGGCCCTCTTCTTCCCTTTTCCCGCCGAAAGCAGTTCATGGGGAATTGGGGAGCCGCAAAAGCAGGTAGCCTACAATGTCAAATCACCTGCCACCCCACGCTTTGCCTACCATATTTCGAGGAAGATGTTCCCTTAGTAAAATCATTCTTTATTCTTTCCTTCTTTCTTTTCCTTCTATAAAAGGAAGCTGTAACCTAAGTATTCGGGGAAACCCATATATTGAGAGAATTCATATATTGTAAGAACACGGTTTGTTCTTCTTGGGGTCTCAAATCTTGCTCCATCAATCCTTTAGTGATCCATGCGAGAGGATCCAATATAATACCTAGCATTGTCTGATCTAGTAATCAGAAGGTTCTAGGTTCCATTTTCCTTTCCCAGGCATTTTCAAGGGCATTGCCTCACCTCGTAGTGCGGAGGTTCCCTTGGCCGACTTTGTTTCCATGTTCTTCCCTGTTTCGTTTCCATTCTTGCTGGAAACCGCCTCCTTCGAGCTAGATCCGAGCTCGTGACCGTTCACTCCTCTGTAACCACTTCAGCTGGGTTCGGAGCGTGACCGTGATCACATCAGAGATCTGCGCACTCACTTCGGTGTCCTAGTATGAGGAGACACATTGCCATGTCACCGTACGCCACCCGAGCCCGGTTGCGGAGGCGGGGGCGCCGGGACGCCGGAAGCGGAAGCCGGAATGAATACGGAATGGCAGGTCCATCGTGACCTGCCGCGCGTAGCGGACCCAAAGAGCGAAACGATTGTGGAAGCAACCTAACAAAAATTTCATACATATAACTAAAATAAAATGCAAACATATAATTCATGCATTAGCAACAGAGTAAGCCCCGCCCTCCGTGGACGAGTGCTTACGCACCAAAACATATATACATACAGAGTTCACAGAACCTAAGGTCTCTAGCAAGCGCCAAGCGCTCAGAACATGCACAGAACAGAATATATAAATATATACAAATATACAATCATCACAGCAAACCAGAAAGTATGCATATGCAACTACAGAGCCAACCCTAGGCCTAAACAACAAATACCTCGCGGGGATTCAGACCAAGTAGACAAAATCCCGGCCCGCAAGGTGCATTGCTGCTCAACCCAACCAAGGCAGAAGCCTCACGGGAACCTACTCCGCTGGTTGCTTACCAGGTCTACCTGAAACCCAAAAACAGAACCCAAAAAGGGTGAGTCCTCGAAAGGACCCGTAAGGGATTTGGGGTAAGATAAGCATATGTAACCCTGCAAAACAGAAAGATAATAATATACAGAATATATACGACAGAAAACAGAATATCGTGCATGTAATAAAAACAGATCAGAATCCCGAAAAAATATGCGATACTAAATCGCCATAAACCCTTATAACAAATCGAGCAGCGACCTCCCTCTAAGGGAGTCGAAGCGAAGCTATTACAAAAGCATGGTGCACCAGCTGGGGTAGCGAACCCACAACTGTCGTAGGGTTAGCAGACAGAGTATGCCACAAGGCATACTCCTACAAACTACAGAACGTACCTTAAAGCAGAAATTTCCGAAATACCTGCAAAACAGAAGTGCAACAACACATACACCTACAGACTACGAATATGCCCTAGGCATATAATACCGAAATACTTGCGAGCAGAAAGTGAAACTATACATACACCTATCTTACCAAAAATAGCAGAACCAAACCCTTACCTCACAATTCCAGTATTTGACCGGTTACGGGCGATTTCCAAACCACGACCCGAAACCCGAAAACCTCTCTTTTTCTAACTTCCGGACCTCAGAATCTGTCAATTCAAGCTAAATTAGCAACCTTACCAACCACTCTACTAAACTACACCCCCGACCCCAAAACCGAAAATCCGGCAGAATTTCCATAAAATTCCAGATTCCCACAGAAACATCAGAATTCAGAACCAACTTAGGCAATGCAAAATTATACATTGTCAAACACAATCCAACAAGCAGAACTGATTAAATCCAACCTTAAAACCCTTCATTACCCGACATTTTCCGATAAATCCGCATAAATGCAACTTTTCCAATTCTTACCCGAAATCAACGTTTCAAACTTCTAACCACACCTAAATTCAACCCCAATTCCACTTTAGCATCCAATTCAACCAACATCAAACCCCAACATGGAAAAAGACTCATTCCAATAATTCGGTTCTTAACCAACATTTTACCCAACTTCCAATTCAATCCATTCAAGCTTCCAAACAACCATTCTAATCACCAATTTCACTTCTAAACCAAAAATGCTATCCAATTGCATCCAAAACAACAAAATCCAACATTGAACATCATCTCATAAATTCGGCCAAATGGGGTTTCCAACCCAACTTATTTTCCATCAAATTGAATCCATACACAAGCTTAGAATCATGCTAGGATTAACATACTTGAAGCATGAATCAAGATAACAAACACACATCATTTTGGAAATTATCCATAAATTCGGCCAAAATAGAATTCTTCATCCAAGGTGTGTTTTCCAAAATCCAACACTTGATTAACACTACCCTACTACCCAAGAACATCATACTAAAAGATGGGAGGAAGAAAATCATCCTAGCTTATAGCTAAGAACAAACCCATCATTCACAAATCCTCTCTTTTTTCCAACCAATTCTTGTTTCTAACAAGAAAAGAGAGCTAGGGAGTAAGCTTACCACTTAAAGGATCCATTTCCTTGTTGATTTGAGCCAAGATTTGAAGAACAAGAAGCTTGGAGTGAGCTTCCATGGTGGCGGCAGCAAGTGAGAAAGAAGGAAGAAGAAGAAGAAGTATGAAATAATAACCATTTTATGAAATATAAGCTATATATAAATATCCTTTCCTTTTTCCCATCCTTTCTCATCTTAAATAAGAAAAGGCCAAGTGTCCCATAAACCTTCCCATTTCTGCCGAAAGTAAGCTGCTGCCCATGCTCCAATTATTTGTTTTGTGGCCAAATACAAATTAATCTCCTAACTTTTCCGAAAGTTCCAATTCTTTTTGCCCAAAAATAATTACCGAATTCCAAAATTAACGAAACTTGGACACAACCCTCAGAATATTATGGCATTCACAGAACATTTTTCAAAAGTTCATTTACCATTTCGGAGTGTCCTACCGAGCTCGCTGAGCCCGAACCAAAACCCGACGTGCGAGCGTGTCAACTGAGAACCAAAATACAGTCACTCCAAAATACTACAAAAATACCCATAAATTCCATCTTAAATTATAACACAACATACTCCAAAGCCGTCAGAAAATTTCCATCCCGAGCCCCGGATTCCCGTCCGAGCCCCGGAGTCGCCCGGAACCGAACGTCCCGCCCCAAATATTAAACTCCACAACCACCTCCGGGACGTTTCCACGACTCCAAAACTGCAAACGGCTTCCCAAACTGAGATCTCGAGAGTGCTACCGAGCCCGCTGTACGTCCCGAGGCGACCCCGACAACCCCGGCGCGGAAAAATATTTTCGGCGGAAACGTCCGGGGACCCACACGACCTCAAATACGGAAGGGTTCGCCAAAATGATACTCGGATAGGGCTCGGGAGCCGCTGAACATCAAAAACGTGACCGCGAGGCCAAAACCGAGCCCGGGTCACCCGGTCGCAACCCGCTCGGGGTGACCGTAACATTCTCCCCCCCTTAGAACTCTTGGTCCTCCAAGAGTAGCCTGAACCATCTAACCAGGTGTCGCTACCAACCAGAATGTAAATATTCCCATTACTAAGAACAATCGGACAACCGTACTGGTGCGGCGGGAGTGGTAGTTTAGACTACCATACAGAGCCTCACGGCGTCCCACCCTCCGGGTGCATCTTATTGCACCCAGTCGATTGCGGTATTTCTACCAGACAACCCCGAGACAGATGCGAACCTAAGTCTAACCGATCCACAACAGGCTATCACGGAAGACATCACGTAAAACGAAATAGTTGGGGGGTAAGGCCAACCTAACAACTTACTCTAGAAACTCATGAGAACCGATAAAATTCGGGGTAACTTGCCCCGCCTACCAAATCTTACTGTCCCTCTGATCGGTGCTACCTCCAGTCAAATTCTGCCACCAAACTCAGATTCCAGAATCCTACGGCGACGGTTCGTATAAGCAGTGGTGCAGTCGTTCGCGGTTTTGATCCGCGCCTGTAACAATCTGATCTTCGCCGTAGTCTCCTCAAAAAGCTCGGGTCCCAGCTCAACCCCATCAGACGCATCTGTCCAACAGTATGGTGTCATACACCACCTCCCGTACAACGCCTCATATGGTGCCATGCCAAACGTAGTCTGGAAGCTGTTGTTGTACGAGAACTCTATCAAAGGCAACTGCTGGTCCCAAACTCCTCCAAAATCCAAAGTACAGATTCGCAGCATAACCTCCAGTATCAGAATCACCCGCTCCGACTGCCCGTCAGTCTGTGGGTGATAAGGCGTATTCGGATGGAGTCGCGTGCCCGTGCTTCATGAAAAGCTCTCGAACCGTCTTTGTAAAACGCGGATCACGGTCGAGATACAATGGAGTCTAGTACTCCATGTAATCGTCGATCTCCACGATGTAAAGCCGGGCAAGCTTCTCCAGAGGGTCTGTCACCCGAATAGGCAGAAAGTGTGCGCACTTTGTCAGCCGATCCACAATCACCCAGATAGCATCATGGCGAGACCGTGTCAGGGGCAGTGCAATCAGAAAATCCATAGTAACATTGCCCCACTTCCGGACTGGAATGGGCAAAGTCTGCAGATGTCCCTGCCGGTTTACGGTGCTCAATCTTCACTGCAAACGGCACACCTAGACACATGTGTGGCAATGTGCCTCCTCATACTAGGCCACCAGTAAGTACTCAGATCCTGATACATTTTCTCACTTCCGGGATGAATACTCAATCTGCTCAGTGTGTCTCCTCTAAAATCTCATTCGGAGCTCCTCCTCCGGTACATAAAGGCGGTCTCGGAAGTATAGCAATCCCTGCCTATCTTGAAACGTCGGTAACAAAGACCCCTTGTCTTCCCGGACAACTTCTTCAACCCCGGATCTCTACCTTGCGCTTCGCGCATCCTATCAAGCCACTCAGAATGTATGGTAAGTGTAATAACCTGAGCACGCTCCCAGAGCTGCCCCCTGTGCCAAAGGCACGTCAGATCACTCTCCTCGGATCGGTCACCAACATCTCCTCCCTTGACCAACCCGGTATACTTCCTGCTCAAAGCATCGGCAACCGTGTTGACCTTGCCATAGATGTACTCGATACTACAATCATAGTCCTTAATGTATTCGAGCCATCTGCGCTGCCTCATGTTAAGCTCCTTCTGCGTAAACAGATATTTCAGACTCTTATGGTCGGTAAGAATCTGAAATTTGTTACCAAGCAGATAATGCCTCCATTGTTTCAGCGCATAGATCACTGCAGCCAACTCCAGATCGTGTGTCGGATAGTTCAGCTCATGCGGTCGCAGCTGCCTCGACCCATAAGCTATCACATTACGATCCTGCATCAGCACACACCCCAAACCGGATGTGGAAGCATCCGTATATATCACATACGGTAAGTTCGGATCTGGAAGAGTCAGAATCGGAGCGTTAGTCAACTGCCGCTTCAACTCCTGAAAATGTTGCTCACACCTATCAGACCAGATAAACGGTTGACCCTTCTTGGTCAACTGCGTGAGCGGAGATGCCAGAATAGAAAACCCCGGTACAAACCTCCGATAACATTCTGTCAATCCCAGGGAGCTCCTGATCTCCCATACCGTGGTAAGTTGTTTCCAATCCCAAATTGCCCTCACCTTCTCTGGATCCACAGACAAGCCATGCTCAGAAATAACATGTCCCAGAAAAGTGACTTCCCGAATCCAGAACTCACACTTTGAGAATTTAGCATAAAGCTGATGTTCCCAAAGTGTCTGAACTACCCTCAGATGATCCCGATGCGAATCCTCATCCCGAGAATATATCAGAATATCATCTATAAAAACCACCAGAAATGAGTCCAAGTACGGTCGGAACACCCGATGCATCAGATCCATGAATGCCGCTGGAGCATTGGTCAGCCCGAACGGCATGACCGTAAACTCAAAGTGTCCAAATCGGGTGCGGAAAGCAGTCTTAGGTATGTCCTCTTCCTTCACCCTAAGCTGAAAATACCCAGATCGGAGATTAATCTTTGAGAAAACTCTCGAACCCTGAAGTTGATCAAAAAGATCGTCAATCCTCGGTAACGGATACTTATTCTTCACAGTAAGGGCATTCAACCGTCTGTAATCTATACAAAGTCGGAGCGTCCCATCTTTCTTCTTTACAAACAGAACCGGAGCACCCCACGGCGAAGTGCTCGGTCGGATGAAGCCCTTCTGCTGTAATTCCTCCAACTGCTTCTTTAACTCCTGCATCTCAGAAATGGGCATCCGATAAGGAGGAATAGATATCGGAGCAGTGCCCGACTGCAGGTAGATCTCAAACACAATTTCCCGCTCTGGTGGTAATCCGGGCAACTCCTCCGGAAATACCTGCGGAAAATCTCGAACCACTGGTATACTATCTAGCTTCACCCTAGTATCAGCCTCATTCAGATCAAAACATTCCCCTACACCAACTATCGACAGCTGGTCCAGAATCTGCAACTCTGTACTATGCTGTGCGATAGTCAAACCAGTCGGAGTCGTGAGAGGTAGTACCTCTCCAGAAACCATAATGGTACGGGCTGCACAATCAATGTGCACAGAATTCTTGGATAGCCAATCCATCCCAAGAATAATATCATAGTTCGGCGTGTCTAAAACCAACAAATCCGATACTATCTGATGCCCGCCTACGGATGTCGTACAACCCCGAATCATCTCTTTGGAAAACAGAAACTGACTCCCAGCAGTTTTTACTAAGTACATTTGAGGCAAAGTACTAACAGTCAGATACAGAGATGTAACACATTTCGGTGTTACAATGGGAATAAATGTTCTGTATCCAATCCGCATGAACCGATATCTCATTCGAAATAAAGTACCTGCAGAACTCCTGCCGACTCGAGCCTCCTGGGCCGGTACACGACCGCCGACTAGGTCCTCCCGACCTCCCCGATAACTAAGGCCTCCCCCTCAAAATGGAAAACTCGGCCCACTGCAGGCTCTTGTGGTGGAGGGTGGCTGAAGCTGCTGTCGCTACTGAGGTCTCGGGCCACCCTGCTAAAACCCACGCCCTCGCGGCGCGTTGGGTTGTGCCCGAGACAGTGGACGCCGAAGGCGCCAAAACCACCGCCTTACGGTCGAGAGGGCAAAACCGTACCCAGTGAGTGTCAGAACCGCAACGTAAACATCGGCCCTCCAGCCGGTAACTAAGTCAACCGGGGTGATACCTACTGCAAATCGGACAAGACCGTGCCGGTGGTGCTCCCTCTCTGCCGCTACTAGACTGCCCAGGCCTGTTCGGCCGTCCAGAAATCTGCCGGGGTCCCAGTTATGTGGAGCCCCTCGTACTTCCCTGACCTCGTTGCAAGGTGAGACGACTCTCAACCTCCTCTTGTTCGAGGAGTTGAGCCCTAATAACCGCTTCCCGAAACAAAGTAATGTCTAAAGGTCTCAAAACCCACCTGAACTCGGGGCGCAGTCAACGAATAAACCTCTTGGCCTTCTATTCTTCCATTCCATAGTACTACGGTACGTAGTAAACCAGCCGATCAAACTCTCACTCGTACTCTCCAACAGTCTGTCTCACGATGAAACTCATCAAACCGTGCACGTGCAGATTCACGGCTACATCCCCGCTGCACTGCTGGTGGAAAATGTAGCCTCCCCCAGGAGTTTGTCAACTCCTGCAAACCAAATTTCTACTACCTCTAGCCCTTCTCGGTCATTGAACCTCGGGGGGTTCGAACTCTAAAACCTCACCAGAAGTCTGACCTCGTCAGACTGGTGCCTCAGATCTCCCCGTCGTTAATAGGTCCGACGAGAAGTCTAGGTGTCGTAGCGACCATCCTCCTCGGAGTCACTCACTTTCCAATCCCAAAGCTGTGGCGAGTAGTGGCTAAAGTCTCGCTATCACCACCTGATCAAAACGCCCTTCTTGTGGCATAAACAGATTTTCCCCTGCCTACTGGCGCCCCTGAACCAGCTAAGCTGGCGGGTAATACCAAATCAGAGAGGGTCCCTACGACCACTAAACCTCGGGGCGGTGAGTGTGGTTGTTCAGACCCTGGGTTACGCTGAACCCGTATCCTATTCCACGAAGGTGTGGGATCTCGTCCCGCCTCCGGTACCAAAACACGCTGTCTACGCGTGTTAACCAAACTGAGACATTTCGGACCGAGACGAGTCCAGACAAATCGGTCACTCCTAATCCCTACAGAAGCTAGCAGCAGTTTTCTAAGGCTCTGTAGTGCAATGCAGTACTTGACACAGAAATTATTTCTCAGAATGATAAAATCATATATTTCACAAAATCACAGAAGCAATTCATGCTTCTTTCATCAAATCATTTCCTAACACACAATTTTACGTACCTGAAACTTTTCCACAATCCTTTACTTGTAATTCTTTTACCAAAATTTAGAAATTCTGGATTCCGTACTCTGAAACTACCAGGATAACTTGAAGGACCAAACTTTGCTCCACAATTTTATTTTGAAGTGGTTCGAGTAAGGAGGTGGCCAATCTCCGTACCAAACCATTCTAAAATAAAATGTACAACAATAGTTGTCACTTCAAGTCACCACTGACGACCAATATGGTCACTTACCTGCTCTGATACCAACTTGTCACCGCACGCCACCCGAGCCCGGTTGCGGAGGCGGGGGCGCCGGGACACCGGGAGCGGAAGCCGGAAAATACAGAATGGCAGGTCCATCGAGACCTGCCGCGCGTAGCGGACCCAAAGAGCGAAACGATTGCGGAAGCAACCTAACAAAAATTTCATACATATAACCAAAATAAAATGCAAACATATAATTCATGCATTAGCAACAGAGTAAGCCCCGCCCTCCGTGGACGAGTGCTTACGCACCAAAACATATATACATACAGAGTTCACAGAACCTAAGGTCTCTAGCAAGCGCCAAGCGCTCAGAACATGCACGTAATGAATATATAAATATATACAAATATACAATCATCACAGCAAACCAGAAAGTATGCATATGCAACTACAGAGCCAACCCTAGGCCTAAACAACAAATACCTCGCGCGGGATTCAGACCAAGTAGACAAAATCCCGGCCCGCAAGGTGCAGCTGCTGCTCAACCCAACCAAGGCAGAAGCCTCACGGAAACCTACTCCGCTGGTTGCTTACCAGGTCTACCTGAAACCCAAAAACAGAACCCAAAAAGGGTGAGTCCTCGAAAGGACCCGTAAGGGATTTGGGGTAAGATAAGCATATGTAACCCTGCAAAATAGAAAGATAATATTATACAGAATATATACGACAGAAAACAGAATATCGTGCATGTAATAAAAACAGATCAGAATCCCGAAAAATATGCGATACTAAATCGCCATAAACCCTTATAACAAATCGAGCATGACCTCCCTCTAAGGAGTCGAAGCCGAAGCTATTACAGAAGCATGGTGCACCAGCTGGGGTAGCGAACCCACAACTGTCGTAGGGTTAACAGACAGAGTATGCCACAAGGCATACTCCTACAAACTACAGAACGTACCTTAAAGCAGAAATTTCCGAAATACCTGCAAAACAGAAGTGCACCAACACATACACCTACAGACTACAGAATATGCCCTAGGCATATAATACCGAAATACTTGCAGAACAGAAAGTGAAACTATACATACACCTATCTTACCAAAAATAGCAGAACCAAACCCTTACCTCACAATTCCAGAGTATTTGACCGGTTCTGGACGATTTCCAAACCACGACCCGAAACCCGAAAACCTCTCTTTTTCTAACTTCCGGACCTCAGAATCTGTCAATTCAAGCTAAATTAGCAACCTTACCAACCACTCTACTAAACTACACCCCCGACCCCAAAACCGAAAATCCGACAGAATTTCCATAAAATTCCGATTCCCACGAAACATCGAATTCGTAACCAACTTAGGCTATGCAAAATTATACCTTGTCAAACACAATCAAACAAGACGAACTGATTAAATCCAACCTTAAAACCCTTAATTCCCCGACATTTTCCGATAAATCCGCATAAATTCAACTTTTCCAATTCTTACCCGAAATCAACGTTTCAAACTTCTAACCACACCTAAATTCAACCCCAATTCCACTTTAGCATCCAATTCAACCAACATCAAACCCCAACATGGAAAAAGACTCATTCCAATAATTCGGTTCTTAACCAACATTTTACCCAACTTCCAATTCAATCCATTCAAGCTTCCAAACAACCATTCTAATCACCAATTTCACTTCTAAACCAAAAATGCTATCCAATTGCATCCAAAACAACAAAATCCAACATTGAACATCATCTCATAAATTCGGCCAAATGGGGTTTCCAACCCAACTTATTTTCCATCAAATTGAATCCATACACAAGCTTAGAATCATGCTAGGATTAACATACTTGAAGCATGAATCAAGATAACAAACACACATCATTTTGGAAATTATCCATAAATTCGGCCAAAATAGAATTCTTCATCCAAGGTGTGTTTTCCAAAATCCAACACTTGATTAACACTCCCCTACTACCCAAGAACATCATACTAAAAGATGGGAGGAAGAAAATCATCCTAGCTTATAGCTAAGAACAAACCCATCATTCACAAATCCTCTCTTTTTTCCAACCAATTCTTGTTTCTAACAAGAAAAGAGAGCTAGGGAGTAAGCTTACCACTTAAAGGATCCATTTCCTTGTTGATTTGAGCCAAGATTTGAAGAACAAGAAGCTTGGAGTGAGCTTCCATGGTGGCGGATGTGAGAAAGAAGGAAGAAGAAGAAGAAGTGTGAAATAATAACCATTTTATGAAATATAAGCTATATATAAATATCCTTTCCTTTTTCCCATCCTTTCTCATCTTAAATAAGAAAAGGCCAAGTGTCCCATAAACCTTCCCATTTCTGCTGAAAGTAAGCTGCTGCCCATGCTCCAATTATTTGTTTTGTGGCCAAATACAAATTAATCTCCTAACTTTTCCGAAAGTTCCAATTCTTTTTGCCCAAAAATAATTACCGAATTCCAAAATTAACGAAACTTGGACACAACCCTCAGAATATTATGGCCTTCACATAACATTTTTCAAAAGTTCATTTACCATTCCGGGGTGTCCTACCGAGCTCACTGAACCCGAACCAAAACCCGACGTGCGAGCGTGTCAACCTGAACCAAAATTCCGTCACTCCAAAATTCTATAAAAATACCCATAAATTCCATCTTAAATTATAACACAACTTACCCCAAAGCCGTCCCGAGCCCCGGGAGTCGCCCGGAACCGAACGTCCCGCCCCAAATATTAAACTCCACAACCACCTCCGGGACGTTTCCACGACTCCAAAACTGCAAACGGCTTCCCAAACTGAGATCTCGAGAGTGCTACCGAGCCCGCTGTACGTCCCGAGACGACCCCGACAACCCCCCGGCGCCCGAAAAATATTTTCGGCGGAAACGTCTGGGGGACCCACACGACCTCAAATACGGAAGGGTTCGCCAAAATGATACTCGGATAGGGCTCGGGAGCCGCCTGAACACCGAAAAACGTGACCCGCAGGCCAAAACCGGAGCCCCGGGTCACCCGGTCGCAACCCGCTCGGGACTGTGAATACCCACACATGTGTCTAGGTGTGCCGTAGGTCAGCAAGGGAAGATTGAGTACCAGAAACCGGCAGGGACACTGCAGACCTTGCCCATTCCAGTTCGGAAGTGGGGCAATGTTACTATGGACTTTCTGACTGCACTGCCCCTGACACGGTCTCGCCTTGATGCTATCTGGGTTATTGTGGATCGGCTGACAAAGTGTGCACACTTTCTGCCTATTCGGGTCACAGACCCTCTGGAGAAGCTTGCCCGGCTTTACATCAGGGAGATTGTACGTTTACATGGAGTACCAGACTCCATTGTATCTGACCGTGATCCGCGTTTTACAGCACGGTTCTGGAGAGCATTTCATGAAGCACTGGGCACGCGACTCCATCTGAGTACAACTTATCACCCACAGACGGACGGGCAGTCGGAGCGGGTGATTCTGATACTGGAGGATTTGCTGCGAAGCTGTACTTTGGATTTTGGAGGAAATTGGGACCAGCAGTTACCTTTGTTAGAGTTCTCGTACAACAACAGCTTCCAGCCTACGATTGGCATGGCAACATATGAGGCGTTGTACGGGAGGAGGTGTATGACACCACACGGTTGGACGGATGCGTCTGATAGGGTTGAGCTGGGACCCGAGGTTTTTGAGGAGACTACGGTAAAGATCAGATTGTTACAGGCGCGGATCAAAACCGCGAATGACCGCACCACCTCATGTGTGAACAGATGTCACAGGGACTTAGAATTTGAGATTGGTGACAGAGTTTGACTGGAGGTAGCACCGATCAGAGGGACAGTAAGATTTGGTAGGCGGGGCAAGTTACCCCGAGTTTTATCGGTTCTCATGAGTTTCTAGAGTAAGTTGTTAGGTTGGTCTCCCCCCCCCTCAACTGTTGCTGTTTTACGTGATGTCTTCTAGGATAGCCTGTTGAGGATCGGTTAGATTTAGGTTCGGTACTGTTACGGTCACCCCGAGCGGGTTGCGACCGGGTGGCCCGAGGCTTCGATTTTGGCCCGCGGAACCGGGGTTTTGGCGTTCAGACGGCTCCCGAGCCTTATCCGAGTGTCTTTTTGGCGAACCCTTTCGTTTTTGAGGTCGTGTGGGTCCCCCGGACGTTTCCGCCGAAAATATTTTTCCGGCGCCGGGGGGTTGTCGGGGTTGTCTCGGGACGTACAGCGGGCTCGGTAGCGCTCCCGAGACCTCAGATTGAGATGCCGTTTTCAGTTTTGGAGTCGTGGGAATGTCCCGGAGGTTTCTATGGAGAATAATACTTGGGGCGGGACGTTTGGTCCCGGGCGACTCCCGGGGCTCGGGATGGAATTTCTCCGATGGCTCCATGGTAGGTTATGTTATAATTCAAGATGGTTTTTATGAGTATTTTTGGGGAATTTTGGTGTGACGGGATTCTGGTTCAGATGGACACGCTCGCACGTCGGGATTTGTTCGGGTTCAGCGAGCTCGGTAGGACACTCTGGATTTGTAAATAAACTTTTGGAACATGTTTTACGAATGTTATAATATTCTGAGGATTGTGACCAAGTTTCGTTTATTTTGGAGTTCGGTAGTTGTGTTTGGGCCAAAATTGTAACTTTTGGAAAAGTTAGGAGGTTAATTTGATTTTGGCCACAAAATACAAATAATTCAGCATGGGCAGCAGCCTGTATTCGGCAGAATGGGAGAGAGAGTTAAGAGGACACTTGGCTTGTTTTTATTCAAGATGAAAAAGAGAAGTAAATATATATGGGATATATATTTCATATTATGGAATTATTTCATACTTCTTCTTCTTCTTCGTCACTTCATCCGCCACCATGAGAGCACCTCCAAGCTTCTTGTTCTTCAAAGCTTGGCTCAAATCAACAAGGAAATGGATCCTTTTTGTGGTAAGCATTCTCCCTTGTTCTCTTTTCTTGTTAGAAACAAGAATTAGTGAAGAAAAGAGGAGATTTTGAGAATTATGAGTTTGTTCTTAGCTACATGCTAGGATGATTCTCTTCCTCCCATCTTTTAGTATGTTGTTCTTGGGTTGTAGGGGAGTGATAATCAAGTGTTAGATTTTGGAAAAACTCCTTGGATTGAAAATCCCCAATTGGCCGAATTATTGGGTGAATTCTAAAAATGGTGTGTGTTTGGTTTCTTGAATCATGCTTCTAGTATGTTGTTCCTAGCATGATTCTAAGCTTATGTATGGATTCAATTTGATGGAGAACAAGTTGGGTAAGAAAACCCCAAATGGCCGATTTTGAATGTTGGTGTTCAATGTTGAATTTGATTGTTTTGGTGCAATTGGTTAGCATTCTTGGTTTAGAAGTGTAATTGGTGATTAGAATGGTTGTTTGGTAACTTGTTTGGATTGAATTGGAAGTTGGGTGAAATGTTGGTATAGAACCGAAAAGTTTAAGTGAAACTTTTTCTATGTTGGAGTTTGGCTTTGGTTGAATTGGATGTTAAAATGGTATTGGGGTTGAATTTAGGTATGGTTTGGAGTTTGAAACGTTGATTTCGGGTATGGAATGGAAAAGTTACCATATTGTGGGTTTATCGGAAAAGTGTCGGGGAGGAAGGGTTTAAAGGTTGGATTTGATCAGTTCTGCTTGTTGAATTGTGTTTGTCAATGTATAATCTTGCATTGTCTAAGTCGGTTCTGAATTCTGACGTTTCTGTGGAAATCTGGAATTTTACCGAAATTCTGCCGGATTTTCGGTTTTGGGGTCGGGGTGTAGTTTGGTAGTGTGGTTGGTAAGGTTGCTAATTCAGCTTGAATTGACAGATTCTGAGGTTCGGAAGTTAGAAAAAGAGAGGTTTTCGGGTTTCGGGTCGCGGTGTGGAAGTCGTCCAGAATCGGTCAAATACTCTGGATTTGTGAGGTAAGGGTTTGGTTCTGTTATTTTGGTAAGATAGGTGTATGTTTAGTTTCACTTTCTGTTCTGCAAGTATTTCGGGATTATATGCCTTAGGGCATATTTGTAGTCTGTAGATGTATGTGTTGTTGCACTTCTGTTTTGCAGGTATTTCGGAAATATGTGCCTTAAGGTACGTTCTGTGATCTGTAGGTGTATGCCTTGTGGCATACTCTGTCTGTTAACCCTACGTTTGTAGGTGTATGCCTTGTGGCATACTTTGTCTGTTAACCCTACGACAGTTGTGGGTTCGCTACCCCAGCTGGTGCACCATGCTTCTGTAATAGCTTCGGCTTCTGACTCCCTTAGAGGGAGGCTGTCGTTCCGATTTGTTATAAGGGTTTATGGCGATTTAGAATCGCACATCCTTCGGGATTCTGATCTGTTATCTTTACATGCACGATATTCTGTATTCTGTTTCATATATTCTGTATATTGCTATCTTTCTGTTTTGCAGGGTTACATATGCTTATCTTACCCCAAATCCCTTACGGGTCCTTTCGAGGACTCACCCTTTTTGGGTTATGTCTTTGGGTTTCAGGTAAACCTGGTAAGCAGCAGCTTTAGCTGTACCTTGCGGGACGGGATTTTGTAGAGGTAGCGGTTTTGATCTGGATCACGCGAGGTATCTGACTTTTAGGTTGGCTCTGTAGCTGCACATGCATACTTTCTGGTTGTGATGACTGGTTTCTGATTTGAGGACTATGTATATATACATATATTCTGTTCTGTTGCATGTTCTGAGCGCTTGGCGCTTGCTAGATACCCTAGGTTCGGTGAATTCTGTATGTATCTATGTTGTGTGCGTAAGCATTCGTCCACGGAAGGCGAGGCTTACTTTGTTGCTAATGCATGAACTGTATGTATGGTGATGGTGATGTGCTCGTCCGTTTTTGAGGGGCGAGACTCACCATGGATTTTATTTTAGTTATATGTATGAAAATTTCAGGTTGCTTCCACAATCGCTTCGCTTTTCGGGTCCGCTACGCGCGGCAGGTCTCGATGGACCTGCCATTCTGTATTCATTCCGGCTTCCGCTTCCGACGTCCCGGCGCCCCCGCCTCCGCAACCGGGCTCGGGTGGCGTACGGTGACACCACCCACATTCTCTTGGGCACCCATCTCAGTCAACCCTACACCCTGCTTCCCCTCACCCCAACCCAAGCTCACCAAGATCAAATTCACCTGGCTAGTAAGGCCGAGAGAAGAAGAAAGAGCGAGGGCAGAGAGAGGAGAGAAAATGGCGAGAAGGTTCAAGGAACCTTGAATGAGAAAAAGGAGTGTGCATTAATGGGAAACACCCCAAGTGAGCCCGTGAGAAAACAAGAGTGCCTCCCTCCCATGGCCAAAGAGAGGGATTTTAAAAGAGCATTTCTTGGAAACAAGACTTGTTTCCTCATGATTCCCACTCATTGCATGCTAACACTTGATCATGTATCTTCTCTCCCTTTCTATGTGCAGAAGTTACGAAGGAATTCTATGAAGTATTCGATGAGCCGCGAACCCTCCCCTTATCGCGGCATAGAGCATCGATCAACCTGCTTCGGAGCGCCTTTACCCAACAAGGCCGCCTACCAACCAACCCTCAAGAATCCAAAGAAATCCAATCGCAAGTGCAAGAGCTGCTGGACAAGGGCTTCATCCGTGAAAGCCTTTCGCCCTGTGCAGTGCCAGTCATACTCGTGCCAAAGAGCGATGGCACTTGGCGCATGTGCATGGACTGCCGTCCCATCAACTCTAGCACTATAAAGTATCGCCACCCTATACCTAGACTTGATGACATGTTAGACGAATTGAGTGGTGCATGTGTGTTTTCAAAAATCGATCTTAGAAGTGGCTATCACCAGATCCGAATGAAGGAAGGTGATGAATGGAAAACTGATTTCAAAACCAAAATTGGTTTATACGAATGGAATGTTATGCCCTTCTAATTGTCAAATGCACCTAGTACGTTCATGCGTCTAATGAATCATGTCTGAGGCGTTTAATTGGAAAATTTGTTATAGTATACTTTGATGACATACTAGTTTATTCTAAAAACCATGAGGAGCATGTTGAGCACTTACGGCAGGTCCTCGACACGCTTAGGTTAGAAAACTGTATGCCAAGTTTGAAAAGTGTGTCTTCGCATCCCAGGAAGTTAACTTTCTTGGATATGTAGTGGGTGCGAAGGGTGTCAAGGTAGATGAGAGTAAGATCAGTGCCATTCGGGACTGGCCTACTCCTAATTCCTTAACTAAAGTAAGATCCTTCCTAGGACTTGCTAGTTTTTATAGGAGGTTTGTTATGGACTTCTCTTCCATTGTCGCCCCTTTGCATGAACTGGCTAAGAAGAATGTTGTCTTCGAATGGGGACAGTCGCAAGAGAAATCTTTTAATGAATTAAAATCTCGTCTGACAAATGCCCCTCTACTCACTTTGCCAAACTTTGACAAGGTGTTCGAGGTAGAGTGTGATGCTAGTGGTATAGGCATCGGTGCTGTCTTGCACCAAGAAGGTCGTCCCATAGCCTTCTTTAGCGAAAAGCTGAGTGGAGCCACCTTGAATTACTCCACATACGACAAGGAGCTATACCTACAAACGTGGAGTCATTATCTGCTGCCTAGAGAGTTTGTTATCCATACGGATCACTTGTCTTTGAAGTATCTTCAAGGACAAGGAAATTTAAGCAAAAGGCATGTTAGGTGGGTAGAGTTCATCGAGTCTTTCTCCTATGTTATTAAGTATAAGAAAGGAAAGGAAAATGTTGTTGCTGATGCCCTTTCTAGGAGATATGCATTACTCATGACTCTTGATACTAAGGTCGTCGGATTTGAATGTTTAAAGGGAATGTATGAGCATGATGCGAATTTTGGGGAAATATTTGTTAACTGTGCTAAAGGTAGCCAGAATGGCTACTATGTTTTTGATGGCTTTCTGTTTAAGTTGAAAAGGTTGTGCGTTCCCAGAGGATCAATGCGCGACGTCATCATCAAGGAGGCGCATGGAGGCGGTCTCATGGGGCATTTCGGCATCCAGAAGATGCTTGATGCCGTTAGGGAGAACTTCTTCTGGCCCGGCATGAAGAAGGACGTCACCAAGGCTTGCGCCAGATGTGTCACATGCCACCAAGCCAAGTCTACTCTACAACCAAAAGGGAAGTACACTCCTCTCCCTACACCTTCTCTTCCATGGGTTGATATAAGCATGGATTTTATAAGTGGTCTGCCTAGGACGTCGCATGGTCATGATGCTATTTTTGTGGTAGTGGATAGATTTTCCAAAATGGCACACTTCATTCCCTGTCATAAAACTGAAGATGCCTCGCATGTGGCTGATTTATTCTTTAGGGACGTCGTGAAATACCATGGCCTTCCGCGGTCCATTGTCAGTGATAGGGATTCGCGGTTCCTAAGTCATTTTTGGCGAACCCTTTGGTCTAGATTAGGTACTAGTTTGATGTACTCAACATCGAGTCACCCTCAAACAGATGGCCAAACTGAAGTGACCAATAGGACCCTCACCACTATCTTGCGAACCCTCCTTAGGAAGAATCTGAAAGAGTGGGAAAATGCTTACCACATGTAGAATTTGCTTACAACCGAGCCTATCACTCCTCTACATCCCACGGTCCCTTTGAAGTCGTGTATGGCTTCAACCCTTTGACCCCTTTGGACTTAGTAGCCTTAGACTTTGCTGAGCAAGTAGATATAGAAGGGAAAGAGAAAGCCCAACACATGAAAGATTTGCATACCAGGGTTCACAAGCAACTTGAGAAAGTTAATGAGTCTTATGCAAGAAGGGTTAATAAGGGTAGAAAATTTAGGAGTTTTCAAGTTGGGACCGGGGTGTGGCTGCACTTAAGAAAAGACCGATTTCCCAGGCAAGAAAAAAATAAACTTGCGCCAAGAGGCGATGGGCCTTTCCAAATCACTAAGAAGATCGGTGATAATGCATATGTACTAGACCTATCCTATGATGGATCTTATAATGTACATGCAACTTTTAACGTTTGTGATTTGGCTCCCTTTGAAGGACAAGCAGAATTAGAGAATCCGCGGACGGATTCTTTCGAAGAGGGAGAGTATGATGAGGACATCGCCCCAAAAGGCCCTCAAGTTCAAGATGGTCCGCAACCTCAAGCGCGCGCGATCCCCGATCCACTCCAAGGCATTGGCGGACCCATGACCAGGTCCCGGTTGAAGCGAGTTCAAGCACATCTCCACGCCTTCATGAGGCTCATGGGGCAGGATGACCAAGAGGAATCTCGAGCGAAGTCCTTACAGCTTCATCAGCTCGGCCTCGCGATGGATGAAGGATGCGCGAAGCCCTTTGGAGTCTTGAGCATAAGTATCCTTGAAGAAGGGAGCAGCCAAACTTTGGTGCGAGAACTCTTGAACCTTGAGAAGACCTCAAGTAAAGACATATTCGCGAAGGCTCTTGGCGAAGGCATCCCCGCGAAGGCACTTGGCGAAGACATCCCGAGAAGCCTCCATACTTAACCAGATGGCCGACCAAGTCCGACAGCCGGGCGTCCTTTTTCTGCAGCTACTCGGGAATGTAGGCTTCCCTTTTCGAGGAAAAGACACCCGAACACTTTTTAGGCTAGCTTTTCCTTTTCACCTTTTAGATCGGAAGATGCCAGGAGAAGAGCCTCTCCGAGTTGAAGCCTTGGACATCGGCTTTTGTGTTTTCCAGACAGTGATCGACAAGTCTGCCTAGATTTGGAGAGATAAGTCCCTTGGCCGTGTCGATCGATTGGAGATAAGGCGGCACACCCTCCTTCTCGTGATGATGAAGATCTCAGCAAACCGCCTTAGAAGATTCACTGAGTTTAAGGGCCTTATGATGAAGATCTCGGGCGAGGCCATTCGGGCGAGATAGGCAAGAGAGTCCTCACGAAGGCGAGCTGAGGCTGGGAGTAAGACCCGCGAAGGCGAGTGAGATCGCACGGGCGATACCTGAGACCGCGAGGGCAACCCGCGCAGGCCTAAGAGACGCAAAGGCGAGTGTGAGACATCGCCAAGGCGAGGCTTAAAGCCCGCGAGGGCAAGTCCTTGCGCAGGTGAGACTGGAGACCTCGCAAAGGCGAGACTGGAGACCGCAAGGGTGAGACCTACGGGTCTTTGTATAGTTCTGATGCGACGCGAGGACGCGTTTGCTTGGGTAGTGTACCAAGATGCCTCCCGCTGAGAGCGGAGTATGGGCAGGGTCCTGTACTCCGTTTTGGAGGTATTGTGTTGAGGACAATAGTAGTCACAAATCTGGACTCGTGTGGAGTGTGAAGACTTTTTACGATCTGATTAAAAATGTCGGATTCTTCACGATCCTTATGGCGGGAGAGGGGGCATCGCTTGGGTAGTGTACCAAGATGCCTCCTCCTGAAGGCAGAGTATGGGTAGGGTCCCGTACTCTGTTAAAATCCCAAGTCTTGGAGTTGGCGAAGGCGCTATGCTGCTGGTGGGCCGTTTGGAGTGCAGCGGCAGTGAAGGGTCCCTTCAGCATTTAAAGCAGGAGAGATGACAGGAAGTGAAAGGTTTACTAACCGTTATGGGACGCGGCACGTGGCGCCCAGAGTTGATTACGCTTTTAGAAAGCGCTTCTCTGATTTTGCACGGAAGGTAAAAGGTTTCCTAACTGCTAGATGTCAGCACGTGGCGCCTTGGGAGCCAATTCCGCTTAAAAGTGCTTTTCATTTTGGCAGGCTTATAAAAGCATATTGGAGAAGGTTGAAGCCTTTCACCTTCATTCTCGTATTTCCTCACTTTTGCTCTGAGTAATCTTTTTGCATTCCTTGCGTTTTTCGAACCGTTCATCGGCTGTTTAGAGCTTTTCTGTGGTGGTTCTCTACTTTTCGTTCGAGATTTCACCGTTCATCCGTTCATTCTCCGACTGTCCCTCCCGCTTCACAACGAATCAGGTAAGGCCTCGTTTTCTGGCACAGTTAGTGCTTCCAACTTTCTGAGCACACTGAGTGCTTGATGAAATGCCCCTGTTTGGGCTGTTCCGATTTATATGCCTGTTGCTCTACTTTTTGCAGAAATGGAGTCCAAAGAGGCTGTTCGTCCAGTGCTCGCCCCCGTGGAGAAGACCATGGCGAAATTTGACAAGATCCAACAGGATATGGTGGAGGCTTTCTGGCCTGTGGAGAAAGTGCCTGTATACTCGTCTCGCTCGCGCATCTGCCGGGCGATAGGTTGGCCCGTTACCGCAGAGAATATGGAGAACCGGGTGCTGTGTCTGTACACAGCACAGCTTGCGGCGGGGTTGCGGTTTCCCCTTCCGCGGTTGGTACAAGACTTGTGCGCCGATTGGGGGATGCCACCAACACAGTTGGCGCCCAACACTTTTCTGACCATAGCGGGCTTCATTGTTGCCTGCCATATGGCCGGTGTGAAGCCCTTTGCTGACGTCTTCAACCGTTTCTACCGGCTGGAGCTAAGGAGTGGAAGTGCGTTTTTCTACGTCACTCCCATAAATGTCGGCGGTAACCACTCCATTTCCTTCACTGCCTCACCCAAATCCTACCACAACTGGCACGGGTCCTTCTTCTTCCTGCCCCGCGATAACTCTGCGCGGAGGCCTGAACTGTCTTCTGAAGGAGTGCGGTGGCGGGCATACATCCAACTACTGGGGTGGTTGGACGACGTTTTCTCAAGGAGCGCTTGTGACGAGCTCTTCCCCTTTTCGGCTGCCCAACTGGATGAGACCACTCTGAGGTGGGCTGGGATCAGCACGGGCTTCGTGCTGGACCCTGAGGTGCCTCCGCCATACGAGGGATGGGCCCCCGCCCACCGTGGGACGGCGGTAGACTCTCTTTACGCGGCGCTGGCAGGGCCCAAAGGTATGTTTTGCATATATAAGTGTAATGCATAAGTGTAAGAGGCTTTAGTAAAACCTGGTCTGAAGCTTTCCTTTTACTTGTAGATGCCTCTATGGAGTCTGGCGAAGGCCGGGGCAAGAGAGCGTCTATGCGCACCGCCCAGCAAGTGCACCTATCATGTGCATTTAGGAAGGATGCCCCTGCTGGGGCTGTCAAGGCGTTGGGGCGCATTACCCCAAAGCCGTCAAAGAAGAGGGCTGGCATCAAGTCGTCAGCGTTCCCTCAAGGGAAAAAGAGGAGGGCAGTCTGGAGAGGGGAGTGCCCCTACTGCTGTTGAGGAGGCCAGGGGGCCTGTTGAGGCGAGGGGATCTGCAGCGGTCCCCTCTACTGAAGATGCGGCGAGGCCGGCTGGAGAGGCCAAGGGGCCTGTTGAAGCAGAGGGGTCTGCAACAGTCCCTTCTACTGAGGAGGCTGCAGAGCCTGTCGGGGCGGAGGTCCCCAGTGTTGTGGAGGAGGCCGAGGAGCCTGTTGCTGAGATGGCCGAGGGAGTAGAGGTGGGGGTCCCTCCTAGTGTTGAAAAGGTCATGCCCTCTACAGAGGGCTCAGAGGGAGTGCAGGCAGGCAACGCTGCTCCCATAGAGGCTGTGTGATGTGGACATCGTCCCAAAGGACCCCCAGGTTCAAGAAGGTCCGCAATCCCAAGCGCGCGCACCCCCAGATCCACTCCAAGGCATTGGCGGACCCATGACCAGATCCCGGTTGAAGCGAGTTCAAGCGAATCTCCACGCCTTCATGAGGCTCATGGCGCAGGACGACCAAGAGGAATCTAGAGCGAAGTCCTTACAGCTTCGTCAGCTCGGCGTCGCGTTGGACGAAGAATACGCGAAGCCCTTTGGAGCCTTGAGCATAAGCATCCTAGAGGAAGGGAGCAGCCAAACATTGGTGCGTGAAAACTTGAACCCTAAGAAGACCGCAAGTAAAAACATATTCGCGAAGGCTCTTGGCGAAGGCATTCCCGCGAAGGCACTTGGCGAAGACATCCCGCGAAGCCCCCATACTTAACCAGATGGCCGACCAAGTCCGACAGCAAGGCGTCCTTTCTCTGTAGCTACTCGGGAATGTAGGCTTCCCTTTTCGAGGAAAAGACACCCGAACACTTTTTAGGCTAGCTTTCCCTTTTCACCTTTTTGGAAACTTTTACTCTACACGCATGTCAAAAGCACTTTGTTTGCTTTCGCATGCACGCACTACTGCATGTACTAAGCCGATTTACTTCTCACATCCCTCCACTATATAAGTTAGGAACAACACCATTGTAACCTAGAACATATTATTGAATTTAAGCAATTCGGCTGAACCACTCCCGGGGAGTCAACGGCTTTTGTGTTCTCCATTCTTGCATTTCCATTTCCCTAGTGATCCAGACAAGAGGATCCAAGCATAATATCTAGTATTGCTTGACCTTGTAGTCAAGAGGTGCTAGATCCCAACTCCTTTCCCAAGCATTTTCAAGGGCATTGCCTCACCTCGTAGTGAGGAGGTTCCCTTGGCCGTCTTTGTGTTCTTCGTGTTCTTCCTCTGTTTCCGTTTCCATTTTCTGGAAAACCGCCTCCACCAAGCTAGATCCGAGCTCGTGATCACGAAACCCCCTGTGATCACATCAAGTGGTATCAGAGCCAAAGTGCTTGTCGGAGGTATCGTGTTCTTTGCTTAGTTTTCTTCAAGCAAAACCCTTTTGCTACCTTTCTTACGCTTGAAGAAATATCGGTTGATGAACTCAGTTGAGACCAAAAGGTTGTTTCAAAAGTGCGTTTGTTAAAGTCAAGAGTCTCGAGTTTAAACAAAAGAAGAGTTGTTCTGTCGTACAAAAGCGCAGAGAAAAGTTTTATAAAGAAAGAAAAACACTGCACAAAGTTTCTGTGTTCTGAGGAAAGTTCTTGAATGTACTTGCGTGTTCTTATCAAAACACAAGTGAACAGTGTTTTTGATCCGAAAATAGTTTCAGAACTTGAACAAAAAGTGTTTGTGACTGCAAAAAGCCTTTTCTCATCTTTCAACCTGTTTCTTTCGACCCCAACTCAACCCTGACATCCCACAAAACTGGTTTCAAGTAACTAGTCATTTTCTTGGGTTTCAAGTTACGGTTTTACTAGAGTTTTGTTTATGTTTTCTTGCATGTTCATCTTTGATCCGAGGTTGAAAACGGTATCAAGTTTAGAGAGCTTGTGAAAGCCATAAGTGAACAGCCGGAGTGACAAAGTTGTTGTGAGAAACACGAGAGCGAGAGTAAACACTCAGGGAGTGGTGATGTTCTTTCCTGACTACATATTTTCAACAGTATTGTGTTACAGATGGTTTTGTCAAATTCATCCCCTCCTCATCCATCCCAGCTAGCTATGCACAGCACGCTAGCGAAGATCTTACAGAAGTTAGAAGACTTGGGAGCTCAGGTCGCTACTACGAATGAGCGACTAACGAGAGTGGAGGTAGCTCAAGGAAAGCAACAGGAAAGCTCGCAGGCCCACGAGGATGCCCACGCATCACGGGCTCAAGACGGAGTCACCCATACCACTTTCGATCCAACATCAATGAGGCCAGAGGCCACCCCTCACAGCCGTCCCACCACTTCTACGAGAGTAGATCGTGGTGTTGACATCCTGGACAGTGATGATCAGGAGTATTACGCGGAGCCACCGCCCAAGCCTATAAAGAGAAGAAGCCAGAGCCTATCTCCACAGAGACCTCGAAGAAGAGGAAGAAGCAGAGCGAGGCCGTGTCCATCGAGGTTTCAACCGAGACCTAGGAGGTAGAGCGCAAGCCCAGGATCAACAAGCCCTCGGCAACATAAAGCTTCAAATACCACCCTTCTACGGGTCCAGTGATCCGGAAGAGTACTTTACATGGATGGCTAAAACAGAGCGGATCATTGATATGATGGGATACACTGATGCGATAGCTTTGAAGCTCGTGGTCATTGAATTCCATGATTACGCTCTCACCTGGTGGGAGCAAGAGCATCACGAGAGGGCAAGAATCCGCTGTCGTCCCATCACAACTTGGGAAGATCTCAAACGAACCATGAAGAATCGGTTTGTGCCCAGCTACTACGACAGAGATTGTGCCCATAAGCTGCAACGCCTTATCCAAGGTCATCGCAGCGTCGAGGAATACCAAAAGGATCTTGAGAGGGCCTTGATGAGGGCCAATGTCAAGGAGGACGAAGAGGTTAAGTTGGTCAGATTTTTATATGGCCTACGAGAAAACGTCGCGAAGACAGTTGAACTGTGCGACTATCGAGATTACCAAGAAGGGGAACTCCTATCATCCCGCCCATGCACCCAACAGGGGCTCAGGCAGCAAGACCCCCCCCTTCGCCAAACCGCCCCCGCCAAAACCGTACACATCTCCCGCGGTGATGCCACCCCCTCGCCAAACTTACCCCAACACAAGACCCCCACCACAATCCCAACCGAAACCCAGCACCAACACTTATGACGCCCCTCGCTAATCAAGGAGCATCGAATGCTTTAAGTGTTTGGGCAAGGGACACTATGCGAGGGATTGCCCCAACAGAAGAGCCATGGTCATTCGGCCCAATGGGGAACTGTCTAGCGAAGAAGAAGAAGAGGTCCTTCCCGAACAACGAGGTCACGAGAGTGAAGCAGAAGAGGGAGAGCTGCCTATGGACGGCCTCATACTAGTCACCAAGAGGGTTGCGCAAAGCTCCCCAAGTATCACTGAAAGCACTCAGCGGAAAAATTTGTTCCAATCGAGAGCCATGGTGAATGGGACTGCTCAGCCTCATTATTGATAGCGGGAGAGGTGTCAACGCTGCCAGTGAGGACATGGTAGCTGAACTGGGTCTTCGCACTATTGCCCATCCCAAACCGTATCAACTGCAGTGGGTTGATGACCGGACCTTTGTGAAGGTCGTTAAACAAGTTGAAGTCCCGATAAAGATCGGCAAGTACGAAGATTCCATCACTTGTGACGTGGTGCGGATGCAGGCCACCCACATTCTCTTGGGCAGGCCCTGGCAAGATCGACAAGGAGGCCATACACTATGGCAAAACCAACAAATATGCCCTCACCCATCTCAAGAAACCCTACAACCTCGCTTCCCTCACCCCAACCCAAGCTCACCAAGATCAAATTCACCGGCTAGTAAGGCCGAGAGAAAAAGAAAGAGCGAGGCAGAGAGAGGAGAGAAAATGGCGAGAAGGTTCAAGGAACCTTGAATGAGAAAAAGGAGTGTGCATTGATGGGAAACACCCCGAGTGAGCCCGTGAGAAAACAAGAGTGCCTCCCTCCCATGGCCAAAGAGAGGGATTTTAAGAGAGCATTTCTTGGAAACAAGGCTTGTTTCCTCATGATTCCAACTCATTGCATGCTAACACTTGATCATGTATCGTCTCTCCCTTTCTAAGTGCAGGAAGTTCTGAAAGAATTCGACGAAGTATTCGATGAGCCGCGAACCCTCCCCCCTATCGCGGCATAGAGCATTAGATCGACTTACTTTCGGGAGCGCCTTTACCCAACAAGGCCGCCACTGACCAACCTCAAGAATCCAAAGAAATCCAATCGCAAGTGCAAGAGCTGCTGGACAAGGGGTTCATCCGTGAAAGCCTTTCGCCTGTGCAAGACTCACCATACTGTACCAAAGAGCGATGGCACTAGGCGCATGTGCATGGACTGCCGTCCCATCAACTCTATCATCAGTAAAGTATCGCCACCCTATACCTAGACTTGATGACATGTTAGACGAATTGAGTGGTGCATGTGTGTTTTTAAAAGTCGATCTTAGAAGTGGCTATCACCAGATCCGAATGAAGGAAGGTGATGAATGGAAAACTGCTTTCAAAACCAAAATTGGTTTATACGAATGGAATTTTATGCCCTTCGGATTGTAAAACGCACCTAGTACGTTCATGCTTTTAATGAATCATGTCTTGAGGACTTTAATCGGAAAATTTGTGGTAGTATACTTTGATGACATACTAGTTTATTCTAAAAACCATGAGGAGCATGTTGAGCACTTACTACAGTCCTCGACACGCTTAGGTTAGAAAACTGTATGCCAAGTTTGAAAAGTGTGTCTTCCCATCCCAGGAGGTTAACTTTCTTGGATATGTAGTGGGTGCGAAGGGTGTCAAGGTAGATGAGAGTAAGATCGGTGCCATTCGGGATCGGCCTACTCCTAACTCCTTAATCAAGTAAGATCCTTTCTAGGTCTTGCTAGTTTTTATAGGAGGTTTGTTAAGGATTTCTCTTCTATTGCCGCCCCTTTACATGAGCTGGCTAAGAAGAATGTCGTCTTCGAATGGGGCCAGTCGCAAGAGAAATCTTTTAATGCATTAAAATCTCGAAGTAGAGTGTGATGCCAGTGGTATAGGCATCGGTGCCGTCTTGCACCAAGAAAGTCGTCCCATAGCCTTCTTTAGCGAAAAGCTGAGTGGGGCCACCTTGAATTACTCCACATATGACAAGGAGCTATACGCTCTTGTCATTCACCCCGAGCGGGTTGCGACCGGGTGACCCGGGGCTCCGGTTTTGGCCTGCGGGTCACGTTTTTCGGCGTTCAGACGGCTCCCGAGCCTTATCCGAGTATCATTTTGGCGAACCCTTCCGTATTTGAGGTCGTGTGGGTCCCCCGGACGTTTCCGCCGAAAATATTTTTCTGCGCCGGGGTTGTCGGGGTCGCCTCGGGACGTACAGCGGGCTCGGTAGCACTCTCGAGATCTCAGTTTGGGAAGACGTTTGCAGTTTTGGAGTCGTGGAAACGTCCCGGTGGTGGTTGTGGAGTTTAATATTTGGGGCGGGACGTTCGGTTCTGGGCGACTCCCGGGGCTCGGGACGGGGATCCCGAGGCTCGGGATGGAAATTTTCTGACGGCTTTGGGGTAAGTTGTGTTATAATTTAAGTTGGAATTTATGGGTATTTTTGAGGAATTTTTGGTGTGATGGGATTTTGGTTCTGTTGGACACGCTCGCACGTCGGGATTTGTTCGGGTTCAGCGAGCTCGGTAGGACACTCCGGATTGGTAAATGAACTTTTGAAATATGTTCTGTGAATGTTATAATATTCTGAGGGTTGTGTCCAAGTTTCGTTAATTTTGGAATTCGGTAATTATTTTTGGGCAAAAAGAATTGGAACTTTCGGAAAAATTGGGAGTTGAATTGTGTTTGGTCACAAAATGAAAAAGTTGGAGTATGGGCAGCAATTGGGTTTTTTCGGCAGCAAATGGAGATGAGTTAGAGGACACTTGTCCTATTTTAATTTAAGAAGAGGGGGATGGGTTTAAAGTGAGGGAAGTATATATATGACTTATTATTTTCATAAAAGGTGAGATATTTCATTTTTCACTTCTCTCCTTCTTCTCCATTGTCTTTGCCGCCACCATTGAAGCTTCTCCCAAAGCTTCTTGTTCTTCAAATCTTGGCTCAAATCAAGGAGGAAATGGATCCTTTTTGTGGTAAGCATCCTCCCTAGCTCTCTTTTCTTGTTAGAAACAAGAATTGGATGGAAAAAGAGAAGGATTTGTGAATTATGGGTTTGTTCTTAGCTACTAGCTAGGATGATTCTCTTCCTCCCATATTTTAGTATGTTGTTCTTGGGTTGTAGGGGAGTGTTAATCAAGTGTTGGATTTTGGAAAACATACCTTGGATGAAAACCCCCAAAATGCCGAATTTCTTGGAAATTCTATGTTGATGTGTGTTTGTTATCTTGATTCATGCTTCAAGTATGTTAATCCTAGCATGATTCTAAGCTTATGTATGGATTCAATTTGATGGAAAACGAGTTGAGTCAAAAACCCCCAAATGGCCGATTATGTAGGTTGATGTTCATTGTGGATTTTGTTGTTTTGGATGCAATTGGATAGCATTCTTGGTTTAGAAGTGGAATTGGTGATTAGTATGATTAATTGGAAGCTTGATTGGATTGAATTGGAAGTTGGGAAAAATGTTGGTTAAGAACCGAATTGTTGGAATGAAACTTTTTCTATGTTAGGGGTTGTTTTTGGTTGAATTGGATGTTAAAGTGGTATGGGGGTTGAATTTAGGTGTGGTTAGAAGTTTGAAACGTTGATTTCGGGTAAGAATTGGAAACGTTACATTTATGCGGATTTATCGGAAAATGTCGGGTAATGTAGGGTTTAAGGTTGGATTTAATCAGTTCTGCTTGTTGGATTGTGTTTGACAATGTATAATTTTGCATTGCCTAAGTTGGTTCTGAATTCTGAAGTTTCTGTGGAAATCTGGAATTTTACGGAAATTCTGCCGGATTTTCGGTTTTGGGGTCGGGGGTTGTAGTTTGGTAGTGTGATTGGTAAGGTTGCTAATTCAACTTGGTTTGACAGATTCTGAGGTTCGGAGGGTAGAAAAAGGGAGGTTTTCGGGTTTCGGGTCGTGGTGTGGAAGTCGTCCAGAATCGGTCTAATACTCTGGACTTTGAGGTAAGGGTTTGGTTCTGCTATTTTTGGTAAGATAGGTGTATGTTTAGTTTCATTTTCTGTTCTGCAGGTATTTCAGTATTATATGCCTAGAGCATATTCTGTAGTCTGTAGGTGTATGTATTGTAGCACTTCTGTTTTGCGGTATTTGGAAATTTACGCTTTAAGGTACGTTCGTAATTTGTAGGAGTATGCCTTATGGCATACTGTGCAGTAACTGCTAACCCTACGACAGTTGAGGGTTCGCTACCCCAGCTGGTGCACCATGCTTCTGTAATAGCTTCGGCTTCTGACTCCCTTAGAGGGAGGCTGTCGTTCTGATTGGTTATAAGGGTTTATGGCGATTTAGTATCGCACATCCTTGATATTCGATCTGTTTTTATTACATGCACGATGTTACGTATTACATTGCATATATTCGTATATTGCTATCTTTCTGCTTTTGCGGGGTTACATATGCTTATCTTACCCCAAATCCCTTACGGGGTCCTTTTAGGACTCACCCTTTTTGGGTTACATTTTTGGGTTTCGTAGACTTGGTAAACAACCAGCGGGGTAGGTTTCCGCGAGGCTTCGCCTTGGTTGTGTTGAGCAGCAGCACCTTGCGGGCTGGGATTTTGTCTACTTGGTCTGAATCCCGCGCGAGGTATTTTGATGTTTAGGCCTAGGGTTGGCTCTGTAGCTGCATGTGCATACTTTCTGTTTTATTGTTGTATATGTTTGTATATATATTCTGTTCTGTTGCATATTCTGAGCGCTTGGCGCTTGCTAGACACCTTAGGTTATGTGAACTCGCATGTATCTATGTTTGATGCGTAAGCACTCGTCCCACGGAGGGCGAGGCTTAATCTGTTGATGATGGATGAATTGCATTTTTTGTTTTTATTTTAGTTATATGTATGGAAATTTTGTTAGGTTGCTTCCACAATCGTTTCGCCTTCGGGTCCGCTACGCGCGGCAGGTCTCGATGGACCTGCCTTTTCTGTATCACTCCGGCTTCCGCTTCCGACGTCCCGGCGCCCCCGCCTCCGCAACCGGGTTCGGGTGGCGTGCGGTGACAAGTTGGTATCAGAGCAGGTAAGTGACCATATTGGTCGTCAGTGGTGACTTGTAGTGACGACTATTGTTGTACATTTTATTTTAGAATGGTTTGGTACGGAGATTGGCCACCTCCTTACTTGAACCACTTCAAAATAAAATTGTGGAACAAAGTTGATCCTTCAAGTTATCCTGATAGTTGCAGATTTCAGAACTCGGGATTTCTGGATTCTGGTAAAAGTATTACGAGTAAGGGGATTGTGGAAAAGTTTCAGGTACGTAAAATTGTGTGTTAGGAAAAGATTTGGTGAAATAAGCATGAACTGCTTCTGTGATTCTGTGAAATGCATGATTTTATCATTCTGAGAAGTAACTTCTGTGTCAAGTACTGCATTGCACTACAGAGCCTTAGAAAACTGCTGCTAGCTTCTGTAGAGATTAGGAGTGACCGATTTTTGTCTGGACTCTGTTTGGTCTGAAATTTTTGAGATATGGTTAACACGCGTAGATAGCGTGATTTGGTACCGGAGGCGGGATCGGGATCCCACACCTCCGTGGAATAGGATACGGGTTCAGTGTAACCCAGGGTCTGAACAACCACACTCACTGCCCGAGGTTTAGTGGTCGTAGCGACCCCTCTCTGATTTGGTATTACCGCCAGCCTAGCTGGTTCGGGGGTGGCGATGGCGGGGAAAATCTGTTTATGCCACGGTAAGGGCATTTTGATTAGGTGGTGATAGCGAGACTTAAGCCACTGCTCGCCATAGTTTTGGGATCGGTAAGTGAGTGACTCTGACAAGGGTGGTCACTACGACACCTAGACTTCTCGTCGGTCCTATTAACAACGAGGAGATCTGGGGCACCAGTCTGGCGAGGTCAGACTTTTGGGAGAGGTTTTAGAGTTTGAACCCCCCCGAGGTTCAATGACCGAGAAGGGCAGGGTAGTAGAGATTTGGTTTGCAGGAGTTGACAAACTCCTGGGGGAGGCTACATTTTCCCCCAGCAGTGCAGCGGGGATGTAGCCAGGGATCTGCGTTAGGCACAGTTCGATGAGCTTCATCAGGGAGACAAGATTGTCGGAAAGTTTGAGTGAGAGTTTGATCGGCTGGTTTACTATGAACCGTAGTATCAAGGTATGGAAGAGGAGAAGACCAAGAGGTTTATTTCGTCGACTGCGCCCCGAGTACAGGTGGGTTTTGAGACCTTTAGACATTACTTTGTTTCGGGAAGCGGTTATTGGGCTCAACTCCTCGAGCAAGAGGAGGTTGAGAGTCGTCTCACCTTGCAATGAGGTCAGGGGAGTACGGAGGGGTTCCATACAGCAGGACCCGGCAGATTTCTGGATGGCCGAACAGGCCCGGGCAGTTTAGTAGAGGTCGAGAGGAAGCACCACCGGCACGACCTTGTCTGATTTGCAATAGGTATCACTCCGGTCGACTTTGTTACCGGCAGGAGGGCCGATGTTTACGTTGCAGGTCTGACACTCTTTGGGTACGGGATTGCCCTCTTACTGTAGGGCGGGGTTTTGGCAGTCTTCAGCGTCCATAGTCTCGGACGCAACCCAACGCGCCGCGAGGGCGTGGGTTTCAGCAGGGTGGCCCGAGACCTCAGTAGCGACAGCAGCTTCAGCCACCCCCTCCGTCACAGCAGCTCAGAGCAGGACAAGTTTTCCATTTTCTGAGGGGAGGCCCTAGTCATCAGGGAGAACCTAGTTAGCATGCAGGCACTAGCCAGCAGGGAGGCTTGAGTCAGCAGGAAGTTCTGTAAGGTACTATATTTCCGAATGAGATACCGGTTCATGCGTTATTTGATACAGGAGCATTTGTTTCCATTGTAACACCGAAATGTGTTACATTTCTGTATCTGTCTGTTAGTACCTTGCCTCAAACGCATTTAGTAAAAACTGCAGGAAGTCAGTTTCTGTTTTCCAATGAGATGGTTCGGGGTTGTACGATATCTGTAGGCGGACATGATAGTATCGGATCTGTTGGTTTTAGACACGCCGGACTATGATGTTATTCTTGGAATGGACTAGCTATCCAAGAACTCTGTGCACGTTGATTGTGCAACCCGTACCATTATGGTTTACGGAGAGGTACTACCTCTCACGACTCGACTGGTTTGACTATCGCACGCCACGAAGAGCTACGGATTCTGGATCAGCCGTCGATAGTTGGTGTAGGGAATGCTATGATCTGAATGAAGCTGGTATTAGGTTGAAGTTGGATGGTTTACCGTTGGTTCGAGATTTTCTGCAGGTATTTCCGGAGGAGTTGCCGGATTACCATAAGAGCGGGGAATTGTGTTTGACATCCACCTGCAGTCGGGTACTGCTCCGATATCTATTCCTCCTTATCGGATGCCTATTTCTGAGATGCAGGAGTAGAAGAAGCAATTGGAGGAATCACAGAAAAAGAGTTTCGTCCGACCGAGCACTTCAGCGTGGGGTGCTCTGGTTTTGTTTGTTAAGAAGAATGATGGGACACTCTGACTTTGTATTGATTACAGACGGTTGAATGCTCTTATTGGGAAGAATAAGTATCCGTTACCGAGGATTAACGATCTTTTTGATCAACTTCGGGGTTTGAGGGTTTTCTCAAAGATTGATCTCTGATCCGGGTATTTTCAGCTTAGAGTGAAGGAAGAGGATATACCTAAGACTGCTTTCCGCACCCGATTTGGACACTTAGAGATTACGGTCATGCCATTTGGGCTGACCAATATTCCGGTGGCATTCTTGGATCGATGCATCGGGTGTTCCGACCGTACTTGGACTCATTTCTCGGTGGTTTTATTGATGATATTCTATATATTCTCGGGATGAGGATTCGCATCGGGATCATCGAGGGTAGTTCTGTAGATACCTTAGGAACATCAGCTTTATGCTAAATTCTCAAGGTGTGAGTTACGGATTCGGGAAGTCACTTTTCCGGGACACGTTATTTCGAGCATGGTCATGCGTGGATTCAGAGTAGGTGAGGGCAGTTCGGGATTGGAAACAACCTACCACGGTACGGGAGATCAAGAGCTCCCTGGGCTTAGCAGGATTTTATCGGAGGTTTGTACTGGGATTTTCTATTCTGGCATCACCGCTCACGCGGTTGACCAAGAAGGGTCAACCGTTTATCTGGTCTGATAGGTGTGAGCAGAATTTTCAGGAGTTGAAGCGGCGGTTGACTAACGCTCCGATTCTGACTCTTTCAGATCCGATCTTACCGTATGTGAATTATACGGATGCTTCCACATCTAGTTTGGGGTGTGTGTTGGTGCATGAGCGTTTTGTGGTAGCTTATGGGTCGAGGCAGCTTCGACCGCATGAGCTGAACTGACTGACACATGATCTGGAGTTGGCTATAGTAATTTATGCGCTGAAACATTGGAAGTAATATCTGTTTGGTAATAAATTTCAGATTCTTACCGACCATAAGAGTCTGAAATATCTGTTTACGCAAAAGGAGCTTAATTTGAGGCAGCATAGATGGCTCGAATACATTAAGGACTATGATTGTTGTGTCGAGTACATCTCTGGCAAGGGCAACACGATTGCCGATGCTCTGAGCAGGAAGTATACCGGCTTAGTTAAGGGAGGAAATGTTGGGGATCGGTCTGAGGAGAGTGATTTGACGTGCCTTTGGCACAGGTGGCAGCTCTGGGAGCGTGCTCAGGGGTATACACTTACCATACATTACGAGTGGCTTGACGGGATGCGCAAAGCGCAAGGTAGAGGTCCGGTGTTGAAGAAGTTATCTGGGAAGATAAGGGTTTATTTGTTACCGACGTTTCAAGATAGGCGAGGATTGCTATACTTCCGAGATCGCCTTTATGTACCGAGGATCGGGAGTTACGGACGAGATTTTAGAGGAGGCACACTCGGCGGTTTGAGCATCAGAAACCGGCAGAGACACTGCAGACTTTGCCCATTCCAGTCTGGAAGTGGGGTAATGTTACTATAGACTTTCTGACTGCACTGCCCCTGACACGGTCTCGCCATGATGCGATCTGGGTTATTGTGAATCGGTTGACAAAGTGCGCACACTTTCTGCTTATTCGGGTCATAGACCCTCCGAGAAGCTTGCCGGCTTTACATCAGGAAAATTGTACGTTTGCATGGAGTACCAGACTCCATTGAATCTGACCGTGATCCGCGTTTTACAGCACGGTTCTGGATTGCTTTTCATGAAGCATTGGGCACGCGACTCCATCTGAATACAGCTTATCACCCACAGACGGACGGGCAGTCGGAGCGGGTGATTCTGATATCGGAGGATATGTTGCGAATCTGTACTTTGGATTTTGGAGGAGTTTGGGACTAGCAGTTGCGTTGATAGAGTTCTCGTACAACAACGGCTTTCGGACTACGATTGGCATGATACCATTTGAGGCGTTATGCGGGAGGAGGTGTATGACACCATCTTGTTGGACAGATGTGTCTGATGGGGTTAAGCTGGAACCCGAGCTTCTTGAGGAGTCTACGGCAAAGATCAGATTGTTACAGGCGCGGATTAAAACCGCGAACGACTGCACCACTGCTTATACGAACCGCCGCCGTAGGGCTCTTGAATCTGAGTTTGGTGACAGAATTAGACTGGAGGTAGCGCCGATCAGAGGGACAGTAAGATTTGATAGGCGGGGCAAGTTACCCCGAATTTTATCGGTTCTCATGAGTTTCTAGAGTAAGTTGTTAGGTTGTTTTTTTTTTCCCCCCAACTGTTTCTGTTTTACGTGATGTCTTCCAGGATAGCCTGTTGTGGATCGGTTAGACTTAGGTTCGATGCTGCAGGGTTGTCTCGGTAGAAATACCGGCAATCGACTCGGGTGCAATAAGATGCACCCGGAGGGTGGGACGCCGTGAGGCTCTATATGGTAGTCTAAACTACCACTCCCGCCGCACCAGTACGGTGGTCCGATTGTTCTGGATTAGAGGAATGTTTATATTTTCTGGTTGGTAGCGACACCTGTCTGGTTGGTTCGAGCTACTCTTGGAGGACCAAGAGTTCTAAGGGGAGAATGTTACGGTCACCCCGAGCGGGTTGCGGCCGGGTGACCCGGGCTCGGTTTTGGCTGCGGGTCACGGTTTTCGGCGTTCAGACGGCTCCCGAGCCCTATCCGAGTATCATTTTGGCGAACCCTTCCGTATTTGAGGTCGTGTGGGTCCCCCGGACGTTTCCGCCGAAAATATTTTTCTGGCGCCGGGGGGTTGTCGGGGTCGTCTCGGGATGTACAGCGGGCTCGGTAGCACTCTCGAGATCTCAGTTTGGGAAGCCGTTTGCAGTTTTGGAGTCGTGGAAACGTCCCGGAGGTGGTTGTGGAGTTTAATATTTTGGGCGGGACGTTCGGTTCCGGGCGACTCCCGGGGCTCGGGACGGGAATCCCGGGGCTCGGGATGGAAATTTTCTGACGGCTTTGGGGTAAGTTGTGTTATAATTTAAGATGGAATTTATGGGTATTTTTATAGAATTTTGGAGTGACGGAATTTCGGTTCAGGTTGACACGCTCGCACGTCGGGTTTTGGTTCGGGTTCAGCGAGCTCGGTAGGACACTCCGGAATGGTAAATGAATTTCTGAAAAGTGTTCTGTGAATGTTATAATATTCTGAAGGTTGTGTCCAAGTTTCGTTAATTTTGGAATTCGGTAATTATTTTTGGGAAAAAAGAATTGGAACTTTCGGAAAAATTGGGAGTTAAATTGTGTTTGGTTACAAAATGAAAAAAGTTGGAGTATGGGCAGCAATTGGTTTTTTTCGGCAGCAAATGGGGATGAGTTAGAGGACACTTGTCCTATTTTAATTTAAGAAGAGGGGGATGGGTTTAAAGTGAGGGAAGTATATATATGACTTATTATTTTCATAAAAGGGGAGATATTTCATTTTTCACTTCTCTTCTTCTTCTCCATTGCTGCCGCCACCATTGAAGCTTCTCCCAAAGCTTCTTGTTCTTCAAATCTTGGCTCAAATCAAGGAGGAAATGGATCCTTTTTGTGGTAAGCATCCTCCCTAGCTCTCTTTTCTTGTTAGAAACAAGAATTGGATGGAAAAAGAGAAGGATTTGTGAATTATGGGTTTGTTCTTAGCTACTAGCTAGGATGATTCTCTTCCTCCCATATTTTAGTATGTTGTTCTTGGGTTGTAGGGGAGTGTTAATCAAGTGTTGGATTTTGGAAACATACCTTGGATGAAAACCCCCAAAATGCCGAATTTCTTGGAAATGCTAATAATGGTGTGTGTTTGTTATCTTGATTCATGCTTCAAGTATGTTAGTCCTAGCATGATTCTAAGCTTATGTATGGATTCAATTTGATGGAAAACAAGTTGAGGTGAAAACCCCCTTTTGGCCGATTTGTTTAGGTGTATGTTCATGATGGATTTTGTTGTTTGGATGCAATTGGATAGCATGCTTGGTTTAGAAGTGAAATTGGTGGTTGGAATGGTTGTTTGGTAGCTTGAATGGATTGAATTGGAAGTTGGATAAAAAGTTGGTTAGGAACCGAAATCTTGGAATGATTCTTTTTCGATGTTAGGGGTTCATTTTGGTTAAATTGGATGTTAATATGGTGTTGGGCTTGAATTTAGGAGTGGATGGAAGTTTGAAATGTTGAATTCGGTTAAGAGATGAAAAAGTTACAATTAAGCGGGATTATCGGAAAATGGCGGGTAATGAAGGGTTTAAGGTTGGATTTGATCAGTTCTGCTTATTGTGTGATGTTTGTCAATGTGTAATCTTGCATTGCCTAGGTTGGTTCTGAATTCTGACGTTTCTGTGGAAATCTGGAATTTTACGGAAATTCTGCCGGATTTTCAGTTTTGGGGTCGAGGGTGTAGTTTGGTAGTGTGGTTGGTAAGGTTGCTAATTTAACTTGAATTGACAGATTCTGAGGTTCGGAAGTTAGAAAAAGAGAGGTTTTCGGGTTTCGGTCGTGGTTTGGAAATCGTCGAGAATCGGTCAAATACCTGGAATTGTGAGGTAAGGGTTTGGTTACGCTATTTTTGGTAAGATAGGTGTATGTTTAGTTTCATTTTACATTACTGCAGGTATTTCAGTATTATATGCCTAGAGCATATTACGTAGTCCGTAGGTGTATGTATTGTAGCACATTTTGCGGTATTTGGAAATTTACGCTTTAAGGTTTACGTGATCTTAGGTGTATGCCTTGTAGCATACCACATGCAGTAACCCTACGTTTGTAGGTGTATGCCTTATGGCATACTTTGTGCATTAACCCTACGGCGGTTGTGGGTTCGCTACCCCAGTGGTGCACCATGCTTCGTAATAGCTTCGGCTTGACTCCCTTAGAGGGAGGCTGTCGTTACGATTGATTATAAGGGTTTATGGCGATTTAGTATCGCACATCCTTGATATTCGATCTGTTTTTATTACATGCACGATGTTACGTATTACATTGCATATATTACGTATATTGCTATCTTTCTGTTTTGCGAGGTTACATATGCTTATCTTACCCCAAATCCCTTACGGGGTCCTTTTAGGACTCACCCTTTTTGGGTTACATTTTTGGGTTTCGAGTAGACTTGGTAAACAACCAGCGGAGTTGGTTTCCGTGAGATTTCTGCCTTGGTTGGGTTGAGCGGCAGCAGTACCTTGCGGGCTGGGATTTTGTCTACTTGGTCTGAATTCCGCGCGAGGTATTTTGACGTTTAGGCCTAGGGTCGGCTCTGTAGCTGCACGTGCATACTCTCTGTTTTATTGTTGTGATGATTGTATATGTTTGTATATATATTACATTACATTGCATGTTACGAGCGCTTGGCGCTTGCTAGATACTTTAGGTTCTGTGAACTCTGTATGCGTCTATGTTTTGGTGCGTAAGCACTCGTCCACGGAGGGCGGGGCTTACTCTGTTGCTAATGCATGAATTGTATGGTTTTGATTTTATTTTAGTTATATGTATGAAATTTTTGTTAGGTTGCTTCCACTTTCATTTCGCTCTTTGGGTCCGCTACGCGCGGCGGGTCTCGATGGACCTGCCTTTTCTGTATCACTCCGGCTTCCGCTTCCGACGTCCCGGCGCCCCCGCCTCCGCAACCGGGTTCGGGTGGCGTGCGGTGACAGGCGGTCCCTGCAAACGTGGAGTCATTATCTGCTGCCTAGAGAGTTTGTTATCCATATGGATCACTTGTCTTTGAAGTATCTTCAAGGACAAGGAAATTTGAGCAAAAGGCATGTTAGGTGGGTAGAGTTCATCGAGTCTTTCTCCTATGTTATTAAGTATAAGAAAGGAAAAGAGAATGTTGTTGCTGATGCCCTTTCTAGGAGATATGCATTACTCATGACTCTTGATATGAAGGTTGTTGGTTTCAAATGTTTGAAAAGCATGTATGAGCATGATGCGGATTTTGGTGAAATATTTGTCAATTCTGCTAAAGGTAGCCCGAATGGCTACTATGTGTTTGATGGTTTCCTGTTTAAGTTAAAAAGGTTGTGTGTTCCGAGAGGATCAATGCGTGAAGTCATCATCAAAGAGGCACATGGTGGCGGCCTCATGGGGCACTTCGGTGTTCAAAAGACACTTGAAGCTGTGAAGGAAAATTTCTTTTGGCCCGGCATGAAGAGGGACGTCACCAAGTTCTGCGCCAGATGCGTCACATGCCACCAAGCCAAGTCTACTCTGCAACCAAAAGGGAAGTACACTCCTCTCCCTACACCTTCTCTTCCTTGGGTTGATATAAGCATGGATTTTATAAGTGATCTGCCTCGGACGTCGCATGGTCATGATGCTATTTTTGTGGTAGTGGATAGGTTTTCAAAAATGGCACACTTCATTCCCTGTCATAAAACTGAAGATGCCTCGCATGTGGCTGATTTATTCTTTAGGGACATCGTGAAGTACCATGGCCTTCCGCGGTCCATTGTCAGTGATAGGGATTCGCGGTTCCTAAGTCATTTCTGGCGAACCCTTTGGTCTAGATTAGGCACTAGTTTGATGTACTCAACATCGAGTCACCCTCAAACAGATGGCCAAACCGAAGTGACCAATAGGACTCTCACCACTATCTTGCGAACCCTCCTTAGGAAGAATCTGAAAGAGTGGGAAAAGTGCTTACCACATGTAGAATTTACTTACAACTGAGCCTACCACTCCTCTACATCCCACAGTCCCTTTGAAGTCGTGTATGGCTTCAACCCTTTGACCCCTTTGGACTTAGTAGCCTTAGACTTTGCTGAGCAAGTAGATGTAGAAGGGAAAGAGAAAGCCCAACACATGAAAGATTTGCATACCAGGGTTCACAAGCAACTTGAGAAAGTTAATGAGTCTTATGCAAGAAGGGTTAATAAGGGTAGGAAATTTAGGAGTTTTCAAGTTGGGGACTGGGTGTGGCTGCACTTAAGAAAAGACCGATTTCCCCAGGCGAGAAAAAATAAACTTGCGCCAAGAGGCGATGGCCCTTTCCAAATCACTAAGAAAATCAGTGATAATGCATATGTACTAGACTTACCCTATGATGGATCTTATAATGTGCATGCGACTTTTAACGTTTGTGATTTGGCTCCCTTTGAAGGACATGAAGAAATTGAGAATCCGCGGACGGATTCTTTCGAAGAGGGAGAGTATGATGTGGACATCGTCCCAAAGGACCCCCAAGTTCAAGAAGGTCCGCAATCCCAAGCGCGCGCACCCCCAGATCCACTCCAAGGCATTGGCGGACCCATGACCAGATCCCGGTTGAAGCGAGTTCAAGCGAATCTCCACGCCTTCATGAGGCTCATGGCGCAGGACGACCAAGAGGAATCTCGAGCGAAGTCCTTACAGCTTCGTCAGCTCGGCCTCGCGTTGGACGAAGAATACGCGAAGCCCTTTGGAGCCTTGAGCATAAGCATCCTTGAAGAAGGGAGCAGCCAAACCTTGGTGCGCGAACACTTGAACCCTAAGAAGACCCCAAGTAAAGGCACATTCGCGAAGGCTCTTGGCGAAGGCATTCCCGCGAAGGCACTTGGCGAAGACATCCCGCGAAGCCTCCATACTTAGCCAGATGGCCGACCAAGTCCGACAGCAAGGCGTCCTTTCTCTGCAGCTACTCGGGAATGTAGGCATCCCTTTTCGAGAAAAGACACCCGAATACTTTTTAGGCTAGCTTTTCCTTTTCACCTTTTTGGAAACTTTTTACTCTGCACGCATGTCAAAAAGCACTGTTTGCTTTCCGCATGCACGCACGGCTGTACTAAGCCGATTTACTTCTCACATCCCTCCACTATATAAGTTAGGAACAACACCATTGTAACCTAGAACATATTATTGAATTTAAGCAATTCGGCTGAAACACTCCCGGGGAGTCATCGGCTTTTGTGTTCTCCATTCTTGCATTTCCATTTCCCTAGTGATCCAGGCAAGAGGATCCAAGCATAATATCTAGTATTGCTTGACCTTGTAGTCAAGAGGTGCTAGATCCCATCTCCTTTCCCAGGCATTTTCAAGGGCATTGCCTCACCTCGTAGTGAGGAGGTTCCCTTGGCCGTCTTTGTGTTCTTCGTGTTCTTCCTCTGTTTCCGTTTCCGTTTTCTGGAAAACCGCCTCCACCAAGCTAGATCCGAGCTCGTGATCACGAAACCCCCTGTGATCACATCACTGTGCCTATATCAGTGGTGCAGCCCATCTCCCTTGAGGAGGCTGCTGCTGAAGACTTTGTGTCTGGGCTCTTTGCGAGCCCCTCCCCAGTCCAAGGCGAAGACGTGCCTGGGCACGTGGTCATGGCAGAAATCCTTGCCACAGGCGGAATGCCTCCTCCAAAGGGCAAGATGTCAGCGGGGGAAATCTTGCTGTCTATGAGGAGGAGCCAACAGGCTGCTAAGGCCATTGACAGTTCTGGCCAGCAGGAGGCCATGGACACTCCGGTGGAGGAGGAGGTGTTGACCACACCCGCAGGAGATGTTACGGTCACCCCGAGCGGGTTGTGACACGGGTGACCCGGGGCTACGGTTTTGGCCTGCGGGTCATGGTTTTGGTCGGTTAGACAGCTCCCGAGGCTTATCTGGGTATTATTTTTGGAATCCTTCGGGTTTGGAGGTCGTGTGGGTCCCCCGGACATTTTCGCCTAAAATATTTTTCGGGGCCGGGGGGTTGTCTAGGGACGTACAGCGGGCTCGGTAGCGCTCCCGAGACCTCGGATTGGGAAACCGTTTGCATATTTGGAATCGTGGGAACGTCCCCGCATCTTTTTACGGAGTATATATTTTGGGTGGGGACGTTCGGTGCTGGGCGACTCCCAGGGCTCGGGATGGAAATTTTCCGACGGCTTGGGTGTAAAGTATGTTATATTTTGAGACGGATTTTATGGTAATATTTATGGAATTTTCGCATGGCGGGATTTGGATTTGGGTTAGCACGTCGGGATTTGCGCGGATTCAGCGGGCCCGATAGGACACTCTGGATGGGTAATTGATCATGTAAAAGATGTTTTCTATGTGATATGAGGTTCCGAAATTGTGTCTCAGATTTCGTGCCGTTTGGGGTTACGGTTTGGAAGTTGCAATTTTCGGGCTAGACTAAATTGCAACTTTTGAAAGTTTGGGGTTAAAGTGAAAAAGAAAATAAAAAGAAAGAAAGCGGTGAAATGAAAGTAACGTGAGGTGTGTGAAAGTGTGTGTGAAAGTGTGTGTGAGTGTTAGTATTGTTTTATTAGTAATATTATACTATATATATATATATAAATAAATATATGTATGTATATATATATAGTATTAGAAAGAAAAGTATAGGAAGCATAGCTTCATTTCTTTCTTTCTTCCCTGCACTTCGCCGAGCGCACAAGGAGCAATTTAGAATCTTTCAAATTCTCACCAAAATCTTGAAGGTCAGTTGGTTAAATCGATCATTAGGAGAAATAATTAACTCCTTATAAATCGGTTTTTGTGATTGTGACTCCGGTTGGAAACCGTGAGCTTCTGAAAATTGCTCCACATTTATGGAAATTCTCCTATGGTTGACTTTTGGTTTCTAAACGTTCCGGCGCTTTCTTGTGTATGTTTGGTAACAGAGTGTGAGCGAACCACTTCGGAAGTGTTCCAAAAATCTGTTCAAAGATTTGGTACGAAAAATCAACTTTGCTTTCAGCAAAAGGTAAGGATATATTTGTGATCAGAGGGAAGTTCTGATTCTGATGGTGTAATTGGTTTGTCAGAAAAGGCTCGGTGTGAAAGCCGTGTTTTCCGGCCCGAGCCTCGGTTTTGGCGCCAATGATATTTGTTGATTCTGTGAATTCTGAACATATATTCTGTATATGTGGATCATTTGTGAACAGGGGGTAGTCGGAAACGAAGCTGAAACTCTGCCGAATTTTGTACCGTGACTGCTGAACTAGAATTTCGATTAGGACTTGTGTGATCGATTTTGGAAGAAGGTATGATTTATAGGTTTGATTGTGTTTATGGATGTATACGTTTCAATGTTCTAGCTCGGTTTGATTATCCGAGCTTTCTTGGTATTTTTGCGGGAAAGTGCGGGAATGTGCGGGTTTGGTTTCTGGGGGTTATTTTGGTGAGTTCTGATTTGTTTGTGGTTGTTCAGTGTGTTTCTGCATTGGTGGAGTTATGCGGGACCATAAAAGTCAAGTTGTCACTTTTCGGGCCGGAGCCGGGATTTCCGGGATTTGTATGCGGAGCAGATTTTCGAGGTAAGGGTTCAACTTCTCTCGTTATGCATTCTGGGAGTATTTGCATGTATATCGGGTTTAGTTGAGGCGGGTTCCGGGTGAGGGCGGTGGTTCGGTGACCCCGAGACCCGTCATATGGTAAGATGCACGTTTGTTCTATTTCAAGGCCCGGATGGTCTTGGAGGCCACGGGTTTATATTCTGTTCTGCATATCCGCGCTAGGTGCCGATATTTATACTTATACGTTTTTTATATATTCTGTTTTCTTTTGCATATGCATTACGATATGTTACGTTACGTGACGAGACCGGATGGTCTTAGAGGCCACGGTGCTCCTTGGTTACATTACTGCGTATCCGCACCGGAGTGCCGATACTTACATTACGTGTCCGCCTTTGGAGGGTGCCGACATTCGTGTATATCCGCCTTTGGGGTGCCGATATATACGTGACCCTACGACAGTTTGGGGATCATGACCCCAGCCGGTACCGTGCTTCTGTTCTGTATATTCTGACCTCTTGGAGAGGGCTGTCGTTCTGTGGGTCAGCGGTTGGACCGCATGTGATGGGTTTCGGCTCACTTCTGACTTTGCATACATGTATATATATGTATATGTTTGCTTGTGTTGTTCTGTTTTGCAGGTTCCGCTTACTACTGCTTAAGCAAGCAGTATCTTACCTTAGCCCTTACTGGGTCCTCTCGAGGACTCACCCTTTTATTTGTTTACCACCTTTCAGGCTGTTCTGGCAAGCAACCAGCGGAATAGAGATCCGCGGTGCTTTCTGTCATTTTGGGTTTCGATAGCAGCAGCAGTACCGCGTGCGGGAATCCTTGAGCGAGAGGCTTCTGATTCCGCACTTAGGTATTTATAGGATTTTGTTTAGTGGCTCTGTAGCTGTAGCTGCATGCATGTATTTAAGATCATGAGTTTGTATATGATATATATTCTGGATATCTGCTGATGTTGAACTGTCTTCTGAGTCGAGGGCGGAGCCCCGACTTGCCTATGTTGTATATACTGGTTTTAATGTGGAAATAGATTTTGTGATCATGTGTTCTGTTGCTATGCATGATTTTCCATGAACTGCGCGTTTGTATACTTGCCGTATATGAATGTTGTAGGTTGCGGGTTGTAGTACCATTTCCGCGCTTTCCGCCGCAACTACTGGCTTCCGAACGTCACGGTTGGCCTCGCCTCCACAACCGGGCGGGGTGGCTGTGACAAGTTGGTATTAGAGCAGGTCGGGTCGGTGTGACCCAAGAGACAAGGTATGATCAGTTTCAGTATGGGTTTCTGGAGGCAAGTATACCAGTCCAGGAGTGGACTTTGGAGCAATCATGCCAGTTCATGGATAAGTGTCTGTGGGAGAAGACTTCGAAGTACGGGCTGCTGTTCTGTGCTCCATTCTGGGGCGGTTCGGTACGGAGACTGGCCACCTCCTTATTTGAACCACTTTGGAATGGGTGTGGAGCAGTGGGCGGTACCTTGAACCATTTTGGAAGGTTTGGAGTCCTTTGGCAAGATTTTGGGGGATTTTGGGCTTCGGAGCATGTAGAGAAGCGCAAAGCTCGAGTGCGGGCTTCTGACGTAATCCGGGTACTCTTATTTGTTGGTTGGTATTGTGGTGTGGTTCTGTGTTATGAACATGATCTGATTGTGTGCTTAAGTTTTGGTATTTGGTTCTGTGATTCTGGAAAGAATCTTTGCATCATGCATTGCATTACACTACAGAGCCTTAGAATACTGCTGCTAGCTTTTGGTAGAGAGAGAGTTAACTGTTTAGGACTTTTGGTTATGGTTAAATCTGTATTTGGTTGGATTGGTTTAAGGAAATGGTTACCACACGCAGACAGCGTGATTGGGAACCGGAGGGTCGGGACCGGGATCCCACACCTCCGAGGTTTAGGAGTTGGGTTCAGCGTAACCCAGGGCCTGAACAACCACACTCACCACCCTTGAGGTTTTAGTGGTCACAGGGACCCTTTCTGATTTGGTTTTGTGTTGGGTCGTGCAGTGTCTTTGGGCACTTTTCCCGGCCACGGCAGTTCGGCGCGCGGTAGGCAAGGGGAGATTTGGTTATGCCACGGTAAAGGCATTCTGAATAGGAGGTGATGGTGAAACTTAGGCCACTGCTCGGCACAGTTTTGGTATTGGTAAGTGAGTGACTCCGAGGAGGATGGTCACTACGACATCGAGACTTCTCGTCCATCTCATCAACGACTGGAAGGTTTGAGGCACCCGGTCAGCGAGGTCAGACTTCGGAGAGGTTTCAGGGTTTGAAACCCCGAGGTTCAACGGCCGAGGAGGGCCGAAGGCGATAGAGTTTTGGTTTGCGGGAGTTGATAAACTCACGGGAGGCTACACTTTTCCACTGGAATTGCGGCGGGGATGTAGCCAGGGACCTCCGACAGGCGCAGTTTGATGATTTTGAGCAGGGGACCACGGCCATCGGAGAGTATGAGTAAAAGTTTGATCGGCTAGTTCGTTACATACCACAGTACTAAGGTGTGGAACATGAGGAAGTTGAGAGTCGGTACGTCCCCCACCGATCTCAAGAGCGAGGGAGTGTTTCTGTACCACAGAGTTCATAAAGGTTTATGAGTAAGGTAGGCAGGACTGGGCTGGGTGGCAGGGGCAGCTGGGTGGCCGTGATAGTTCAGTTTTGGTTGAGTTGTGTTAGGCAGCACCCCGGCCGGCCATGCTGCAGGCAGGTGGGGTAGTGCATGCAATGCAGGGCAGATAACTGTTGGATACGGGATTGCTTTCTGGTGCTGGGATAGGAATCCAACAGTGTTTTATGTCCATGATCTTGGTTCCAGCCCAACACGCCCGAGGGTGTGGTTCATAGGGGAGGCGTTCGAGACCACAGCGGCGACTTTCGTTTTAGCCACCCACTCCGCCACAGCAGCCCAGAGCTAGGCGCGCTTTCCAGATTGAGCAGGGAGACACCTTGCAGTGTGGGGCATTACAAGTTATGCTGTTTCTGGATGGTACATCTGTTCATGATTTACTTGGTACTGGAGAGTCTGTTTCGGTTTCGGCACAGAAGTGTGTCGAATCTCTGCATTTGGCTAGCAATGAGCTGCCAAATGATTCTGGTACAAACGGCTGGGAGCCGGTTTTGTTTTCTATGAGGTGGCACAGGACTGCGTGCTATCTATTGGCAGACACAAGATTCTGTCAGGTCTGTTGGTGTTGGACACACCAAGTATGATGTTACTTTTGGGATGATTGGTGCTTAAGAGTTCCGTGCACATTGATTTGTGCTAACCGTAGTATTACGGTTTACGGAGAGGTGTCTCATGGGTTTTGATAGGATAGAGGTGGTAAGGAGCGAGCATGGAGCTGCGGGTTTAGGAGTCGAGTTACGATAGTGGATTTGGAGGAGTACTACGATCTGGCTACGGTAGATACTCAGTTGGAACTGGATAGCATTCCAGCGGTTCGGGATTTTTCCGCAGGTATTTCAGAGGATTTACAGGATGCCCCAGAGAGGAAAATGGTGTTTGGGATTCGTCTGCAGTGGGATTTCACTTTAATTTTCATTCCTCCTTATCGGATGTTGGCAGTGGAGATGATTGGGTTGAAGAAGCAGTTAGGGAAACTATAGGAGAAGAGTTTCATTCGCCCGAGCACTTCATCGTGGGGTGCTCCGGTTCTGTTTGTTAAGGAAAAGGATGGGTTACTCCAAGTGGGTATGGACTACAGGCGGATGAATGCCATCACAAGTAAGAATAAGTACCCGTTGTTGGGGACTGATAAGCTCCTTGATCGGTTGGGAGATATGAGGATCTTTTCCAGGGTTGACTTGCAAGCGGGATACTTTCCGAGTGGATGAAGGAAAAAGGATATGCCGAAGATTGTTTTCTGGATTGGGTATGGACACTAGGAGTAGGGTAATGCCATTTGGTCTGACCAACGCACCGGCAGCGTTCATGGACATGATGAATCGGGTGTACCGATTATACTTAGACTCTTTTGGGAAGTGTTCATTGAGGATATTCCGATTTACTCTCGGGATGAAGGCTCGCACCATGAGCATCTAAGGATTGTTCTGCAGGCGTTTTGGGAACATTGATTTTACATCATCGGTGAATATGGGTTTTCAGCGGTTTCCAAGAGGATTAAGGTTATATAGGATTGGAGGCAGCCAGCCTCAGTACGCAAGATAAGGAGTTTAACATGAGGTAGCATAGGTGGCTCGAGGACATTAAGAATTAGGATGGTGGTATCTAGGGCACTGCTAGCAAGGGCAATGCAGTTGCCGATACTTTGCGTAGAGAGGTTACCGGGTTAGTTAAAGGAAGCAACACGGAAGATCAGACCCGGGAGGATGACTCGGTGTACCTTGGGCACACGTGGGAGTTTTGGGAGCACACTCAGTCAACACTTTGATCACTCTTTCGAGAGGCTGGATAGAGGCGTGAGGCACAAGAGAAGAATTCGGGTTTAAGGAAGTTGTCCGGAGAGGGCAAATGAGTACTACTACTGACATCTAAGTACAGGTGGGAATCGTTATATTTTGGGGATTGGTTGTAGGTATCAGAGGATCAGGTACTACGGGATAAGACTCTGGAGAAGGCAAATTTGAGCCGGTTAAGTATACACCCCGGTAGGGAGAGGATATCCCAAGATTTGCGCACTTGCTTTTGGTGGCCAGATATGCGGAGACATATTGACATTTATATGTCTAAGTGTGATCACTTTTTGCTGATACGGGTCACAAGCTCTCTTTAGGCGCATGCCCATCTGTACCTCCGGGGACTTGCGCGGTTACAGAGGGTACCATACTCCATTGTATCTGATCGTGATCTGCATTTTACTGCACGGTTCTGGAGTACTTTTCAGAGGGTTTTGGGCACGTGGTTCCATCTGGGTACAGTTCATCATTCCCAACCCGATGGGAAATCAGAGTGGATGATTCAGATTGTTGAGGAGACCACAGCAAAGATCAGGATGATTCAGGCGCGGATGAAAACCGCGAATGACCGCACCACTTTAGTTGTAAATAAACGTCTTTGGGATCTGGGGTTTGAGTTTGGTGACAGGGTTTAGCAAGGTAGCAGCTACTCAGGAAACTGTCTGAGTTGGTAGGAAGGGAAAGAGTTGGCAGGACGACCAAGAGGAATCTCGAGCGAAGTCCTTACAGCTTCGTCAGCTCGGCGTCGCGTTGGACGAAGAATACGCGAAGCCCTTTGGAGCCTTGAGCATAAGCATCCTTGAAGAAGGGAGCAGCCAAACCTTGGTGCGCGAACACTTGAACCCTAAAAAGACCCCAAGTAAAGGCACATTCGCGAAGGCTCTTGGCAAAGGCATTCCCGCGAAGGCACTTGGCGAAGACATCCCGCGAAGCCTCCATACTTAGCCAGATGGCCGACCAAGTCCGACAACAAGGCGTCCTTTCTCTGCAGCTACTCGGGAATGTAGGCATCCCTTTTCGAGAAAAGACACCCGAATACTTTTTAGGCTAGCTTTTCCTTTTCACCTTTTTGGAAACTTTTTACTCTGCACGCATGTCAAAAAGCACTGTTTGCTTTCTGCATGCACGCACGGCTGTACTAAGCCGATTTACTTCTCACATCCCTCCACTATATAAGTTAGGAACAACACCATTGTAACCTAGAACATATTATTGAATTTAAGCAATTCGGCTGAACCACTCCCGGGGAGTCAACGGCTTTTGTGTTCTCCATTCTTGCATTTCCATTTCCCTAGTGATCCAGGCAAGAGGATCCAAGCATAATATCTAGTATTGCTTGACCTTGTAGTCAAGAGGTGCTAGATCCCATCTCCTTTCCCAGGCATTTTCAAGGGCATTGCCTCACCTCGTAGTGAGGAGGTTCCCTTGGCCGTCTTTGTGTTCTTCGTGTTCTTCCTCTATTTTCATTTCCGTTTTCTGGAAAACCGCCTCCACCAAGCTAGATCCGAGCTCGTGATCACGAAACCCCCTGTGATCACATCACTGTGCCTATATCAGTGGTGCAGCCCATCTCCCTTGAGGAGGCTGCTGCTGAAGACTTTGTGTCTGGGCTCTTTGCGAGCCCCTCCCCAGTCCAAGGCGAAGACGTGCCTGGGCACGTGGTCATGGCAGAAATCCTTGCCACAGGCGGAATGCCTCCTCCAAAGGGCAAAATGTCGGCGGGAAATCTAGCTGTCTATGAGGAGGAGCCAGCAGTGCTAAGGCCATTGACAGTTCTGGCCAGCGGGAGGCCATGGACACTCCGGTGGAGGAGGATGTGTTGACCACACTGCGGGGAGATGTTACGGTCACCCCGAGCGGGTTCTGAAACGAGTGACCCGGGGCTCCGATTTTGGCCTGCGGGTCATGGTTTTGGGCGGTTAGACAGCTCCCTAGGCTTATCTGGATATTATTTTTGGAAATCCTTCAGGTTTGGAGGTCGTGTGGGTCCCCCGGACATTTTCGCCTAAAATATTTTTCGGGGCCGGGGGGTTGTCTAGGGACGTACAGCGGGCTCGGTAGCGCTCCCGAGACCTCGGATTGGGAAACCGTTTGCATATTTGGAATCGTGGGAACGTCCTGCATCTTTTTACGGAGTATATATTTTGGGTGGGGACGTTCGGTCCTGGGCGACTCCCGGGGCTCGGGATGGAAATTTTCCGACGGCTTGGGTGTAAAGTATGTTATATTTTGAGACGGATTTTATGGTAATATTTGTGGAATTTTTGCATGGCGGGATTTGGATTTGGGTTAGCACGTCAGGATTTGCGCGGATTCAGCGGGCCCGATAGGACACTCTGGATGGGTAATTGATCATGTAAAAGATGTTTTCTATGTGATATGAGGTTCCGAAATTGTGTCTCAGATTTCGTGCCGTTTGGGGTTACGGTTTGGAAGTTGCAATTTTCGGGCTAGACTAAATTGCAACTTTTGAAAGTTTGGGGTTAAAGTGAAAAAGAAAAGAAAAAGAAAGAAAGCGGCTGAAGAGGCGGTGAAATGAAAGTAACGTGAGGTGTGTGAAAGTGTGTGTGAAAGTGTGTGTGAGTGTTAGTATTGTTTTATTAGTAATATTATACTATATATATAAATAAATATATGTATGTATATGTATGTATATATATATAGTATTAGAAAGAAAAGTATAGGAATCATAGCTTCATTTCTTTCTTTCTTCCCTGCACTTCGCCGAGCGCACAAGGAGCAATTTAGAATCTTTCAAATTCTCACCAAAATTTTGAAGGTCAGTTGGTTAAATCGATCATTAGGAGAAATAATTAACTCCTTATAAATCGGTTTTTGTGATTGTGACTCCGGTTGGAAACCGTGAGCTTCTGAAAATTGCTCCACATTTATGAAAATTCTCCTATGGTTGATTTTTTGGTTTCTAAACGTTCCCGGCGCTTTCTTGTGTATGTTTGGTAACAGGAGTGTGAGCAGAAACACGTCGGAAGTGTTCTAAAAATCCGTTCAAAGATTTGGTACGAAAAATCAACTTTGCTTTCAGCAAAAGGTAAGGATATATTTGTGATCGGAGGAAGTTCGATTACGATGGTGTAATTGGTTTGTCGGAAAAGGCTCGGTGTGAAATCCGTGTTTTCGGCCCGAGCCTCGGTTTTAGCGCTAATGATATTGGTTGATTATGTGAATTCTGAACATATATTACGTATCTGTGGATCATTTGTGAGCAGGGGGTAGTCGAAACGCAGCTGAAACTCTGCGAATTTTGTCTGGGGCGGTGAGCGAGAATTTCGATTCGGACTTATGTGAAGCGATTTGTGAAGAAGGTATGATTTAAAGGTTTGGTTGTGTTTATGGATGTATAAGTAACAATGTTCTAGCTCGGTTTGAGAAACCGAGCTTTACGTGTATTTTTGCGGGGCAGTGCGGGAATGTGCGGGTTTCTGGGGGTTATTTTGGTGAGTTGTGATTTGTTTGTGGTTGTTCAGTGTGTTTCTGCATTGGTGGAGTTTTGTGGGACCATAAAAGTCAAGTTGTCACTTTTCGGGTCGGGAGCCGTGATTTCCCGAGATTTATCGCTGCGAGCGATTTTGAGTAAGGGTTCAACTTCTCTCGTTATGCGATGCAGGACTATTTGCATGTATATCGGGTTTAGTTGAGGCGGGTTCCGGGTGAGGGCGGTGGTTCGGTGACCACGAGACCCGTCATATGGTAAGATGCACGTTTGTTACATTTCAAGGCCCGGATGGTCTTGGAGGCCACAGTTTATATTCATTCTTCATATCCGCGCTAGGCACCGATATTTATACTTATACGTTTTTGATATATTCTTATGTTTTGCATATGCGATCGATATGTTACATTACGTGACGAGACCGGATGGTCTTGGAGGCCACGGGTGCTCCTTGGTTCTATTCTGTGTATCCGCACCGAGAGTGCCGATACTTGTTTTGTGTCCGCCTTTGGAGGGTGCCGACATTACGTGTATATCCGCACCGGGGTGCCGATATATACAGTGACCTACGGCAGTTTGGGGATCATGACCCCAGCCCGGTACCGTGCTTACATTACGTATATGATATCGATCACGGGTACGCTTGACGCGAGACCACGAGATCGAGGTCCTGCGGACACAGGGACGGAAGCGCAGATCTAGCTCGGTGGAGTCGATTGAACAAAGAAGGATAGAGACGGCCACAAAGAAGGATAGAGACACCTCCCAACTACGAGGTTGGGCAATATCTGCGATAAGCACTGGGAGTATGGAAGATCTAGCACCTCTCAACTACGAGATTGAGCAATACTAGATATTAAACTTGATGATATTAATCTATCAAGGGGGGATGGCGGAAAATAGCAAGGGGAGTGAGAACCGGAGCTTAAGGAATTGTCCTTCTTAAGCTTTACATATATTCTATCTATTCTAGGAGCCTGTTGTTCCTTTTATAGAAGAGAAGGGAACAGACTCTGACACATGCGCAGACATGCCAAAAGCATAAAGTGCCTAAACAGGCATACTATCCTAGAAAGGTAAAAAGGTAAAAGCTAAAGTAAAAGGTAAGTATTTGAACTCCCAAGTGTCTGCTTTAAAGGAGGGAGTGTTCGGATGGGATGGAGTGGTTGGAAGTGGTCGGCTGCATTATTTGAGCATAGGCGGCTTCGTTTTGGGGCTTCGTCGAACCGGAAGGCCTCGCATGAAGGCTTCGCCTTCACCGGAAGCTTCAGCGGAGATGGCTTCGCAAAAGGCCTCGCCCTCTCTTGGAGGCTTCGCAAAGAAGGCTTTACCTTCACTTTGAAGTCTTTACTTTGGAGATTCTTGCTTGAGGGCTTCGCCGTGAGGCTTCTCAGAAATGGCTTCGCCTTTGCCATCGCCGAGATGCCTTTGCTTAAGAAGCCTAGCCCTCGCCTTGAGGCTGCAGAGGAATGGCTTCGCCTGAAGGGGCTTCGCCATTGCCCGGATGTCTTCGCTTGAAGAAGCCTTGCCTTTGCCTTGAGGCCTCTTGTGGAGTCCTCGCATAGAGGCGTTGCTTTCTCCTGGTCAGGTGATCGCCCGAACCATGGATTAGGCCGCCTTAGCCTATGAACCTCCTGGCCACGGAGTTGCTCCAAGCTTCATTCGTCTGCCTCTTCGTCTGGTACACTTTGTTGTTGCTTGAGGATCCCATGATCACATCAATCCCTCCCTCTTAAAAAGATTCGTCCTCGAATCTTAAAGGGAGAAATTCCTACAAACGAAACAAGCACAACAAACTTTGCAGAATATTAGGGGTTAGTGAATGAAAGCTCATCAATGGAGACTGGGGGGTCGCGGTGGCGATGCATAGAAATGGGGGAGCATAATAACTCCAATATGCATCGTAATCATGAACAAAAGTCGATAAAAATTCATGACATGCTTCCTAGAGTATTGTATGCAATTAACAATGAATTTATACTCGAGGAATGCATGCGGTCTAAAAAGTGTAGACCTTTGTTCATGGATAGGGGTGGGTCAAGGAAGCGTTGTCTTCGCAATCCACATGCACATGTGCTTCCCAAGACAAAGAAGAAGAGACTAAGCTAGTCATAAAAGAGACGCCTTCGCGTGAATCACAAAGACTAGCCTTAGCACAAATAGGAGGTTCGAGAGATGGACAATCCGCCCTTTCCCTTCACCTCGGAAACGAGGAGATGCATGCTTTGATTCAGCTCCTATGTTCGTAGCATGCAAACTTAAGGAAGCCATGGATTTGCACTCAGGCGTATATCCTTCACTGCTAGGAGAAGGAAGCAAATTACCTTCTCCCACGTTAGGGAGGAGTAGATCCTCTTCGTATATTTTCTTGCCTCCCAGCAATGATGTGGCCTTTTCCTCAAGTGTGGGCTCGGTTGGAACCCCCACGTGAGCTCTTCCTTCTTCCAAAGCCATGGCGCCTTCGCCATCTTCAAGTCTTCGCGCATCCGCGGCCTCTCCATTTTTCTGCACAAACAAAGAAGAACTACAAGGTTGAGAAGATGAAATCGTTAGTTCTTACGGGAGTTTGGTTGAAAGCCCGGGTGAGTCATTCTTTTCACTCAGTTGGCTTTGGAGAGCCCTCTCCTTTCTTCTCTCTTTTCTTTTCTTTTTCTCTCTCTCATACTCGATGTACTCATTCTTGAGTCTTTCAATCGTCTGAGAGATTTCTTCACTTAAACTTAAGTGAGGGTTTGGATTTTGGGTGTGGGTTGGGGCTGCGCAAGCATTGGGGGGTGGGGTGTGCAGCACGGCCGAAAGAGTTTGTGGCGGTTGGGGTCCTCGCCTCCTCTCATTGGAGGGACTAGGTTCGCTTTGGGGCGAAGACCCTTGAGTGGATTTTGGGTGGGAAGTTGGGCGGGAGCCTTTGGGTGTAGGGCGCATGGGGGATCGTGCTCGGGAGTAGTATGGAGATGGCGGCTCTTCTTGAAAGATACCATATCTTTGCCAGAGCAACCTCTTCAATTCATTCCAAGTCCGAATGGGGGCTTCACGGCAACGAGCTCTAAAAAAGGTTTGAGCCGACTCTTGTTGCCACCATTCTCGGGCTTCTCCCTTTAGGCACCTTATGGCAAGGCTTAACTTCTCTTCTTTGTGAAATCGGAAATACCAGAACTGGTACTCCAATTCCTCCAGCCAATGCCATAAGTCTTCTCCAAGTTGGCGTCTTCCTATTGAGGAATGAAACCCGAAGAAATATTTATCCGCCATGGGATCGCCTACACATTTAAACAATAAAGTTAGTACCGCTCAAGCTTCTCACGTGTTTAGGCCTCTCCTTTCGCGAAGGGGTCTGCCCTCTCGCGAGGGGTCACACTCGATTTTTCCTCTCTCCTCTTGCTCGTAGCTCTCAGAGCTTGCTCTTTCCAAGGCCAAAACCCGATAATGAATATCACAAGATAACCAATAGCATGCAAAAATCTTTAAGTAAGAAGTACTAGTTACTTGAAGCAAGCTAGGTTAAAATGGAGAGGGGGTTCTTTGGCAGCAAATATACAAGAGGGTCAGAAATGAGGTTTTTGGCGCACAAACACTTTTGGCTCAAAGTTGAAATCAAATTTAGATCAAGGTCACTATTCATATGAGTTTTGGTATGAACTTGTATGAACACTCATATGAACACCAAGAACAATAAGAACACAGATTCGATTTCTTTCAATACTCTTCACAACCAAGCTTCGGTACACCACTTTCTTTCACTTTTCAACTACAACCTCACTCTCTTTAAGCACATAAATATTCGCACGTTGCGGTTTTGAATAAAAACTGAGATTTGCGATAAAACCGCATATCTGCTTTCTTTTTCTTTTCTTCTTCTTCTCTGTTTCTTTTTTTTTTTTTTCTTTTTTTTGGGTTTATGAAGTTGCTAACACCACAACAACTCCTAACACAGAAACAACACAACAGATAACCGAAACGAAAAGCGGATATGGGGGGGTACCGAAAAATGAACAGAGTATAACACGGTTTGAAAAACGAAAGATAAATCTTTCTTCAAGTAGAAGTTAAAGGGGTTTAACCTTGAAGAAATCACAACAACTCCAGCAAGCGATCTGGCTCTGATACCACTTGATACGATCACGGGTACGCTTGACGCGAGACCGCGAGATCGTACGGAAGCGCAGATCTAGCTCGGTGGAGTCGATTGAACAAAGAAGGATAGAGACGGCCACAGACACCTCCCAACTACGAGGTTGGGCAATATCTGCGATAAGCCTGGGGAGTATGGAAGATCTAGCACCTCTCAACTACGAGATTGAGCAATACTAGATATTAAACTTGATGATATTAATCTATCAAGGGGGATGGCGGAAAATAGCAAGGGGGGGTGAGAACCGGAGCTTAAGGAATTGTCCTTCTTAAGCTTTACATATATTCTATCTATTCTAGGAGCCTGTTGTTCCTTTTATAGAAGAGAAGGGAACAGACTCTGACACATGCGCAGACATGCCAAAAGCATAAAGTGCCTAAACAGGCAGGCTATCCTAAAAGGTAAAAGGGTAAAAGCTAAAGTAAAAGGTAAGTATTTGAACTCCCAAGTGTCTGCTTTAAAGGAGGGAGTGTTCCGGATGGGATGGAGTGGTTGGAAGTGGTCGGCTGCATTATTTGAGCATAGGCGGCTTCGTTTTGGGGCTTCGTCTGAACCGGAAGGCCTCGCACTGAAGGCTTAGCCTTCACCGGAAGCTTCAGCGGAGATGGCTTCGCAAAAGGCCTCGCCCTCTCTTGGAGGCTTCGCAAAGAAGGCTTTACCTTCACTTTGAAGTCTTTACTTTGGAGATTCTTGCTTGAGGGCTTCGCCGTGAGGCTTCTCAGAAATGGCTTCGCCTTTGCCATCGCCGAGATGCCTTTGCTTAAGAAGCCTAGCCCTCGCCTTGAGGCTGCGGAGGAATGGCTTCGCTGAAGGGGCTTCGCCATTGCCCGGATGTCTTTGCTTGAAGAAGCCTTGCCTTTGCCTTGAGGCCTCTTGTGGAATCCTCGCATAGGCGTTGCTTTCTCTGGTCGGGTGATCGCCCGAACCATGGATTAGGCCGCCTTAGCCTATGAACCTCCTGGCCACGGAGTTGCTCCAAGCTTCATTAAATCTGCCTCTTCGTGCAGTACACTTTGTTGTTGCTTGAGGATCCCATGATCACATCACCAAAGCGGGACAACGCCCAGTATCGAGATTGCAGCCCTCGGGAGGAGGCTGGAGGCCTCGAAAAGGGAAGAGGAGCTGATGTGGACATCAGCCCCATTGTTGTGATAAGGGACACCCTTTCAGCCAGAAGGTCTAAAGGGGTCCTTGGCGAAGGCACGGGCAAAGAAGAAGCGGCATTCTAGGCACCGGCGAAGCCCCAAGGTAGAGCCGCTCGCAAGGATATTAGCGAACCCAGGCCCCATTGGCGAACCCTTGGCCTTTGGCGAAGCCATGGTCATTGGCAAACCCAAGGTCTGGCGAAGACCTGCGCAACACTTCCGGACACAAGCGAAGCACGGTGTTCGCCAAGCGAGGAGGCCTCCATACGTAAGTCGGGCGAACCCTTCAACTTGAGCAGAGGTCCTCTTTCTCCCTTTTCCCGCCAACTACAATTCACTGGGAAATGGGAGCCGCAGCAGTAGCCTACAATGTCACATCAGTGCCACCTCTCATTTCGCCTACCATAGATCCAGGAGGCTGTTCCCTTGTCAAGACGTCCTTTATTATTTACTTCTTTCTTTCTCCTTCTATAAAAGGAGGCTGTAACCTAAGTATTAGGCGGAACTCATTTTGTAAGAACACATATTTGCGGAAGTACGCATATTGTTCTTCGTGGGTCTCAAATCTTGCTCCACCAATCCATTAGTGATCCATTGCAAGAGGATCCAATATAATACCTAGCATTGTTTGATCTCGTAGTCAAAAGGTTCTAGGTCCCATTTTCCTTCCCCAGGCATTTTCAAGGGCATTGCCTCACCTCGTAGCGAGGAGGTTCGCTTGGCCGACTCTGTTTCCTTCGTGTTCTTCCTCTGTTTCGTTTCCCATTCTTTCTGGGAACTGCCTCCTTGAGCTAGATCCGAGCTCGTGATCACGTACCCCCGTGATCACATCGGGAGCTCCAAGAGAGGCAGGCCAAACGTGTGGCCCAACTGGAGAGTTGGTGTGACTACGTTAACAAGGAACGGACGGCCAGCAGGCTGTACCGGTGGGAGCAGGCCTGCCTAATTAATGCGTTTCAGCAACGCTTCCTCCAGCAGGCAGCAGGTTTGGAAGCCAAGCAGCTCGAGAATGCTGTTCTGAAGGAGTCCCTCCGTTCTTTGGAGGCAGAAAACAAGGCTGCTCTTGAAGCGGCAAAGGCTGAAGTTGAGCAGGCAAGGGCTGCAACTGAGGAGGCGGAGCGCCGAGCTACTGCCCAGGCTCAACTGGCTAAGGAGGAAGCCGAAGTGAGCAGGCTTGCTGCTAAGGATGCCCTGAAGGCTGTCCATTCCTCAGAGGATGCCTCGACTTATGGCGAAGCTTGGTGAGATCCAAGCTCAAGGTGAAGCAGGGGCACAAGCCTACGAGGAAGGCTGGCTGCGATGTCGCTTTCAAGTGGAGAAGGCGTTCCCAGAGCTGAGTCTTGGGATTCTGGATGCTGCTAATACCAGCGATCCAACAGTAGAGGCTCTGCTCGACTGGGGGGAGCAAGGAAAGAAGATGGGGGAAGCCTGGTATGCCCTGTTGGGCTAGGGTGGAGGCTCCAACATGTGGACGCCCCCCTTTTTGTGCATAAAGGACACCTGCATTCATGCATAATTTTGATAACAGTAGATGAAGTAAAATTTCATTTTACCTTCATTGTTTTGTAGCCTTGTTTCCGTCTTGCGATAGCGATATAAATCGTTAGCTAGGTTCACAACCATAAGCTAAGTCCCGTTTATGGGGAGAAGTCCACTTTGGGGTTCGCGGCGAAGCCACAGAGATCACTTGTCAAGCGGAAACTCATCTTGAGTTTAAAGTGGCAAGGCACTTTAAAATCCATAGCAGGTGAGCCACATATATCCTTCCGAGATAATTTTGTGGGTTCACTTGCTGAGACAAGTTTGAGGACCCGTTTAGGGTTCGCAGAGGCTATGCCTTTGAAGACCATGGATGAGATTTCTCCATGTTGGAAAGTCTGTGGGGCACGGGAAGGCGGCTCACCCGAGTCCTTCTGGCGATTTTCACGGAGTAAGCCCTTGGGTAGTGTATAGTGTACCAAGTAGGGGATACCTGCAGTGTGCTCACCACTTATATGATAAGAATGAAGTAAAACTCAGTTTACCTCGAGTCTGGAGCCGTACGTTGGCGAGGGCAGTGGAGCACTTGTTGAGACAAGTGAAGAGCCAGGTGGAGTTTCGGGAGATGAGACCCGTAGTTGTGTTGAGGAACCCGTAAGGAAGGTCCGGTGTGGCGTGCGAGGGTGACTTACGCAGGGACCTTCCTGAAGGAGCCAAAAGGAGGTTTCCCTTCAGCGGCGCAAGGGGGTTACCCTTGGGGCGGGGCGAGTTGAAGGTCAGTTGGGGATGAGACCCGTAACTACCTGTGTGGAATAGTCCGAGCGGGAGGTCTGCTGTGGCGCGCGAGGGCGACTTACACATAGACCTTCCTAAACGAGCCAAAAGGGTGTTACCCTTCCGCAGCGCAAGGGGGTTACCCTTGGAGCGGGGCGAGTTGAAGGTCAGTTGGGGGTGAGACCCGCAACTACCTGTGTGGAGGAGTCAGGCGGGAGGTCTGTGGCGCGCGAGGCGACTTACACATAGACCTTCTGAAGGAGCCAAAAGGGGTTACCCTTCCGCGGCGCAAGGGGTTACCCTTGGGGCGGGGCGAGTTGAAGGTCAGTTGGGGATGATACCCGCAACTACCAGTGTGGAGGAGTCAGTGGGAGGTGCATTGTGGCGTGCCGGGCGACTTACACATAGACCCCACGAAGGAGCCAAAGGGGTTACCCTTCCGCAGCGCAAGGGGTTACCCTTGGGGCGGGGCGAGTTGAAGGTCAGTTGGGGATGAGACCCGCAACTACAGGCGCGACCGTAGGGGGCTTCCCTTTATGTGGAGTGCGCAAGTGAGACTGACAAGGTCGATGCGGTGATTTTGGCCAATGGCCAGTCGACCGGCAGGCGAGAGGCGGTGGGAGGGCATTTGTTATGCCACGTGATGCTGCAAAAAGAGGAGAAATACACATGTATTTTATTGAATTGAAGATGTAAGACTGAGGACTTACACGTAATATGGACGTAAGTAATCCGCATGAAAATTGCGGGGAAGAAGACGACCATTATGGTCTTGTAGTTCATAGACTCCTGGGCGGACTCGTCTATGAACAATATAGGGTCCGTCCCAGTTAGGTCGCAAGACACCCTGTTTGGGGTCGCGAGCGGTGAGGACCGATTTAAGCGAGGCAAGGCCCCCTTGTTGTAGTGCCTTGGGTTTGACCACAGCATTATGATGAAGCCCGAGCCTCTGTTTAAGGGCAAACATGCGGCGGCGGCCTCGCGCAATTCCTCGATTAAGTCGAGTTTGGCGCGAAGCCCCGATGTGAACATCAGCCCATTTTTGAGACAAGGCGCGGCCTTTCCTCCAGAGGGTCTAAAGGGCCCTTGGCGAAGGCACGGGCGAAGAAGAAGCGGCATTCTAGGCACCGGCGAAGCCCCAAAGGCAGAACCGTGTTCGCAAGGATCTTGGCGAGTCCAGGCCCCATTGGCGAACCCTTGGCCTTTGGCGAAGCCATGGTCATTGGCAAACCCAAGGTCCTTGGCGAAGACCCTGCGCAACACTTCCAGACACGAGCGAAGCACAGGTGTTCGCCAAGCGGAGGAGGCCTCCATACGCAAGTCAGGCGACCCCCTTCAACTTGAACAGAGGTCCTCTTTCTCCCTTTTCCCGCCAACTACAATTCCTGGGAAATGGGAGCCGCAAAGCAGTAGCCTACAATGTCACATCAGCTGCCACCTCTCATTTCGCCTACCATAGATCCAGGAGGCTGTTCCCTTGTCAAGACATCCTTTATTATTTACTTCTTTCTTTCTCCTTCTATAAAAGGAGGCTGTAACCTAAGTATTAGGGAGAACTCATTTTGTAAGAACACATATTTGCGGAAATACGCATATTGTTCTTCGTGGGTCTCAAATCTTGCTCCACCAATCCATTAGTGATCCATTGCAAGAGGATCCAATATAATACCTAGCATTGTTTGATCTCGTAGTCAAAAGGTTCTAGGTCCCATTTTCCTTCCCCAGGCATTTTCAAGGGCATTGCCTCACCTCGTAGTGAGGAGGTTCCCTTGGCCGACTCTGTTTCCTTCGTGTTCTTCCTCTGTTTCGTTTCCCATTCTTTCTGGAAACTGCCTCCTTCGAGCTAGATCCGAGCTCGTGATCACGTACCCCCCCCTGTGATCACATCAAGTGGTATCAGAGCCAAAGTGCTCATTGGAGGTACCGTATCAGTTGTTTGTTTTCTTCAAGTAAAACCATTGCATTCTTTCTTACACTTGAAGAAAAAGCGTTTTCTTTGTTATTCAAGAGAAACCGAAAATATTTGTGTTTATGCGTGGTTCATGTGATTCGAGCAAAGCTCATATTTGAATGTTGTTTATTGAAGTTGAGAAAAGAAAGAAACAGTTTTGGATTGGAAGTTGAAAAGAGAAGAAAAGTTGTTGTGGTTGTGCACAAAAAGAACATTTGAAGAAAGAAAAGTTTGAGTGTTCTTGAGTGTTCTTGAGTGATCACATCAAAACACATCCGAACGGTGATTTGATCCGAAAATATTTGAGGGATTTGAACAAAAGTGTTTGTGTGGATAAAAGAGCCTTCTCTCATGCATACCTTACTTCTTTCAACCCACCACCTCACCCTAAACTCTCAAAGTTAGTTTCAAGTAACTAGAACCTTGTGCTTTACTTGTTTCGGATATTGCTAAGATTTCATTGGATGTTCTTTGCATGTTCGCATTTGATCTTAATCGAGATTGGTGGTAAGTTTTGAGGCTTGAAAGAACCATTGTGTTCTAAACACGAGAAAGGAGTGGTACTGAGTGTGTCCCTAAACACAAACGAGAGGCCAACCATACACGTGAGGAAATGAGTGGAACTAATTTTATTGTCTAAGTGTGTAGGTGTGCCAAATGGAGGAAGAAAACCTGCATTTCATTGGTTTTCATCCCTTGAAAGGGAGGCGCAAACTTGAAGATGACTTATGGCAATGGATCGAGGAATTGGAATACCACTTTTGGTATTATCAATTTCATAAAGAAGAGAGGATAGACCTTGCCATAAGGTGTCTAAAGGAGAAGCCAAAAGATGGTGGCGACAAGATTTCGCTCAAAGAGAGCACTACAATGAAGCCTCCATTCGAACTTGGAGTGGATTGAAGAGGCTGCTAGTGGAAAGATATGGATCACCTCGAGAAGGGCCACCCTCCCCGTTCCACTCCCAAACAAGAGGGTCCCCCTCTCGGCCTACATCCTCCACCCACATTCGAGCCATAGTCGGAGGAGACCGAGCCCCACACCTCCACAAACACTTTCGGCCGAGCCATGTACTCCACCGCCCAACACTTGCACCACCCAAACTCCTTCCCAAACCCAAGTCCTCGCCGAGATTCAAGTGAAGATCTTTCTCAAATGATTGAGAATCTGAAGAAGGAGTTTGAAGAATATGAGAGAGAGAAAAGAAAAAGAAAGAGAGAAGAAAGGAAAGGGCTCTCCTTAGCCAAACAAGTAAAAAGGATCTTGCACCCGAGCCTTCAACCAATCTCCAAGAAGAATTAACCATTTCATCTTCTAAATCTTGTTATTCTCCTATATTTGTGCAAGAGTTTGAAGGAGAGACGGACACGGATGCGCCATGCCTTGAAGAAGAGATTTTCGGTTTGAGAGGAGGATCCTCCCTCCCCAACAGGGGAGAGGTAACACATCATTTCATCCTAGTGATGAGACTTGCAATTTTGTGACCATGAAATGATTTATGCTAAAACTGTCATGTGCATGCCTACTTTAGCTAGGAAGCACTCTTACATTTTTATGTGAAAATTGATGGAACCATGGTCATGCGTTGCGCTAAAATGGATGAACCCACCCGAGTCTATGCAATGCAAATGGATGGGATATGCATGTTGCGAATGATAGAAACTTGCCGGGGTAAGGTTCATACATGACCCGGCACATGTAAAAATAATTTGTTTGGAAACGAGCATGCCATGAACCCTAGTTTTGAAAATCATGTTGAAAGTGCATGCTATTTTGTTAAATTTATTTTCGGCCATAAGGAAGACTTTGGACATAAGGCCCTTGTGTGCTTTCAAGGCACGGGAGCAAGAAAGAACGGATTGTTCATCTTGCCCCAACTTGGTGCTTCCTTGTTTGCTACCCATGAGCTAGGTACCATATGTTTGAGTATAAGTGTTACGGTCACCCCGAGCGGGTTGCGGCCGGGTGACCGAGCTCGGTTTTGGCTGCGGGTCACGTTTTCGGCGTTGACGGCTCCCGAGCCCTATCCGAGTATCATTTTGGCGAACCCCTCCGTATTTGAGGTCGTGTGGGTCCCGGACGTTTCCGCCGAAAATATTTTTGGCGCCGGGGTTGTCGGGGTCGTCTCGGGGCGTACAGCGGGCTCGGTAGCGCTCTCGAGATCTCAGTTTGGGAAGCCGTTCGCAGTTTTGGAGTCGTGGAGACGTCCGGAGGTGGTTGTAGAGTTTAATATTTGGGGCGGGACGTTCGGTTCGGGCGACTCCGAGGCTCGGGGCGGGAATCCCGGGGCTCGGGATGGAAATTTTCTGACGGCTTTGGGGTAAGTTGTGTTTTAATTTAAGATGGAATTTATGGAATTTTTATAGAATTTTGGAGTGACGGAATTCCGGTTCGAGTTGACACGCTCGCGCGTCGGGTTAGTTCGGGTTCAGCAAGCTCGGTAGGACACTCCGGAAAGGTAAATGAATTTCTGAAAAATGTTCTGTGAATGTTATAATATTCTGAAGGTTGTGTCCAAGTTTCATTAATTTTGGAATTCGGTAATTATTTTTGGGCAAAAGAATTGGAGCGTTCGGAAAAATTGAGAGCTAAATTGCAAATGGGTGCAATTTAAAAGGAAAATCAGCATGGGCAGCAGCAGGCCTCTCTCATTTTCGGCAGATTTGTGTGTGTGTGTGATTATTGGTGGACACATGTCTCATTTTAATTAAAAGAGGAGAGGCATGGGTATTATAAAGTAGAAAATATATATATACCATATTATTACATAAAGACTTACCTCATTTCATTTCTTCTTCTTCTTCCTTCGTTTCTTTGCTGCTGCCGAAACACAATTGATGAAGCTCCTCCAAGCTTGACTTCCTTCATCTTTGTGGAAATCAAAGAAGAATTGCTTGCCACTTGTGGTAAGTGTCATCCTAACTCCTCTTTTGTCATTAGTTTGGAAGTTTAGTGGTTAAAAGAGGAGATTTTGAGAAGTTTGGGTTTGTTCTTCACTACATGATTGAGTGATCCTCTCCTTCCCATCTTTTAGTATGTTGTTCTTGGGTGATAGGAGAGTGTTAATCAAGTGTTAGATTTTGGAAAACACAAGTTGGAAGGAAAACCTAGGTTGGCCGAATTATTGGAAGAATTTCCCAAATGGGGTGTGTTTGTTATCTTGTTTCATGCTTCAAGTATGTTAGTCCTAGCATGATTCTAAGGCTATCCATGGTTTTAATTTGATGGAGAACAAGTTGAGGTGAAAACCCCTAAATGGCCGAATTGTGCAAGTGTATGTTCTTGGTGGATTTTGTTGATTTTGGTGTAATTGGTTAGTAAGCATGCTTAGGAGGTGGAATTGGTGATTAATATGATTATTTGGAAGCTTGAATGGATTGAATTGGAAATTGGATAAAAGTTGGTTGGAAACCGAAACTTTGAATGATTCTTTTTCAATGTTAGAGGTTCATTTTGGTTGAATTGGATGTTAATATGGTGTTGGGGTTGAATTTAGGAGTGGATGGAAGTTTGAAATGTTGAATTCGGTTAAGGAATGAAAAAGTTACAATTAATCGGGATTATCGGAAAATGGCGGGTAATGAAGGGTTTAAGGTTGGATTTGATCAGTTCGCTTATTGTATGATGTTTGTCAATGTGAAATCTTGCGTTGTCTAGGTTGGTTCTGAATTCTGACGTTTCTGTGAAAATCTGGGATTTTACGGAAATTCTGTCGGATTTTCAGTTTTGGGGTCGGGGGTTGTAATTTGGTAGTGTGGTTGATGAGGATGCTAATGCAACTTGGTTTGGCAGGTCTCGAGTCTCGGTGGTTAGGAAAAGAGGAATTCTAAATTTCGGGGCACGGTGTAGGTGTTATCGAGAATCGGTCCAATACTGGATTTTGAGGTAAGGGTTTGGTTACGTGTTTTGGTAAGCTAAGTATATGTTTTGGTTTCCGTTTTGTTCGCTAGTATTTGAGAATATTGTGCCTTTGGGCATATTACGTAGTTTGTAGGAGTATGCCTTATGGCATACTGCATGCATTAATTTTACGGCAGTTGTGGGTTCGCTACCCGGTGGTGCACCATGCTTCCGTATTAGCTTGACTTGACTCCCATAGTGGAGGCTGCTCGTTCCGATTTACTATATGGGTTATGGCGATTTAGAATCGCACGTCCTTGAGACTCCGATCATCTCTTGTTTATGCATGTTATTCCGTAGTCATTGCATATATATATTGCTATCTTTCTGTTTTGCGGGGTTACATATACTTACCTTACCCCTTATCCCTTACGGGGTCCTTTTAGGACTCAACCTTATTTGGGTTCTGTTTTTGGGTTTAGTCGACACGATAAGCGGCTGCGGAGTAGGGTTTTGTGAGGTTCTACCTCGGTTGTATTTTGCGGCGGCTTCACCTTGCGGCCGGGATTGTCTTTTGGATCTGAATCCCGCGCGAGGTATTTGGCGCTTAGTCTTAGGCTTGGCTCTGTAGCTGCATGTACATACTTTCTGATTTGCTATGATGTTTGTATGTCTGTATATATATTTATATATTCATTCTATATCTGTCCTCGGCGCTTGGCGCTTGCTAGACTTTTTAGGTTACGTGAATTACGTATGTATATGTGTTGTGGTGCGTAAGCACTCGTCCACTGAGGGCGGGGCTTACTCTGTTATTAGCTCATGAATTGTATGGTTGCATATTATTTTTTTTCTCTGCATGAAATGTCTGATGGTTGCTTCCACAATCCTTCCGTTTTGGGTCCGCTACGCGGCGGGTCTCGATGGACTGCCACTCCTCTCCATTCCGGCTTCCGCTTCCGGCGTCCGGCGCCCCGCCTCCGCAACCGGGTTCGGGCGGCGTGCGGTGACAAGTTGGTATCAGAGCCAGGTTAGTGACCATATTGGTCGTCAGTGGTGACTTGTAGTGACAAGCTATTGTTTTACATTTTATTTTAGAATGGTTTGGTACGGAGATTGGCCACCTCCTTACTCAAACCACTTCAAAATAAAATTGTGGAGCAAAGTTTGGTCCTTCAAGTTATCCTGGTGGTTGCGAGTACGGGATCCAGAATTTTGAGACTTTGGTAAAAGTGTTACAAGTTAAGGGTTGTGGAAAAGTTTCAGGTACGTAAAATTGTGTGTTAGGAAAAGATTTGGTGAAATAAGCATGAATTGCTTCTGTGATTCTGTGAAATGCATGATTCTACCGTTTTGCAAAATAACTTCTGAGTTAAGTACTGCATTGCACTCTGAGCCTTAGGAAGCTGCTTTGCTAGTTTCGGTAGGGATTAGAGGTAACTGATTGTTTTGGACTCTGTTTGGTCCGAAATGTTTGAGTTTGGTTAACACGCGTAGACAACGTGTTTTGTGACCGGAGGGAGGATTGTAATCCCATGCCTCCGAGATATAGGGTTTGAACTGTTGGTTATGGGTTGAGTTGGTGTATGGTTTGGAAATTTGGTTTGGGATAAGTTGTTTTTCCGGTTGGACTTGGTTTGAGGAAATGGGTACTACACGCGAATAGCGTGATTTGGTCTCGGAGGCGGGGCCAGGATCCCACACCTCCGCGGAATAGGATATGGGTTCGGTGTAACTCGAGTGCGAACAACCACACTCACCGCCCGAGGCTTAGTGGTCGTAGGGACCCCTCTACGAATTGGTATTACCGCCAGCCTAGGCTTTGGTTCGGAGGCGGCGATGGCGAGGAAGATCTGTTTATGCCACGGTAGGGGTATTTTGATCGTGTGGTGATAGCAAGACTTAAGCCACCGCTCGCCATAGTTTTGGGATCGGTAAGTGAGTAACTCGACAAGGGTGGTCACTCGACACCTAGACTTCTCGTCGGTCCTATTAACGACGAGGAGATCTCAGGGCACCCGATCTGGCGAGTCAGACTTTTGGAGAGGTTTGAGTCTGAATTCCCCCGAGGTTCAATGACCGAGGAGGACCGAGGTAGTAGAGACTTGGTTTGCAGGAGTTGACAAACTCCTGGAGAGAGGCTATTCGAGCGGTTGGCCGCCGAGCCAACGGCTACTCGGTCGGTGCTTCAGTCTGAACCGGAGTTCGGATTGACCCGATATCGATTTCTAGTGTCTGGCGATTATAGGACATTTCCGCGGAAAATATTTTTCGAGGCCGGGGTTGCCGTCGGACGATTTTGAGGATTACAGGCGGAGAAACGGCTCGGGAGTGACCCGGGACTCAGTTGCGATTTTGAGGAAGATGCAGAGTCGGGGATATAATTTACATTTTTCGTGAAGAAAAATGTTAAGGGTCGAAATTACGGTTTGGGCGGTTTAGTAGAGGTAGAGTGGGAGCACCACCGCACGATCTTGTCGATTTGCGGTAGGTATCACTCCGGTCGACTTTGTCACCGGCGGGAGGGCCGATGTTTACGTTGCAGTCGACACTCTTTGGATACGGGATTGCCCTCTTCTTGTAGGGCGGGGTTTTGCGATCTGCGGCGTCCATAGTCTCGGGCGCAACCCAACGCGCCGCGGCGTGGGTTTCAGCAGGGTGGCCGAGACCTCAGTAGCGACAGCAGCTTCAGCTACCCCCTCCGTCACTGCAGCTCAGAGCAGGACGGGTTTTCCTTTTGCTGAAGGGAGGCCCTGGTTATCAGGGAGGACCTAGTCAACGGTCAGGTACCAGCCAGTAGGGAGGCTCGAGACAGCAGGGAAGTTTACATGGTACTTTATTTACGAGTGAGATCTTGGTACATGCGGTATTGGATACAGGAGCATCTGTTTCCATTGTAACACAGAAAGGTGTTACATCTCTGCATCTGTCTGTTAGTACTTTGCCTCAAATGTTTTTAGTAAAAACTGCTGGGAGTCAGTTTCTGTTTTCCAATGAGATGGTTCGGGGTTGTACGATATCTGTAGGCGGATATCTGATAGTATCGGATTTGTTGGTTTTAGACACGCGAACTATGATATTATTCTTGAGATGGACTGGCTATCCAAGAACTCTGTGCACGTTGATTGTGCAACCCGTACCATTATGGTTTTACGGAGAGGTACTACCTCTCACGACTCCGGCTTGGTTTGACTATCGCACGGCCGATGAAGGAGCTGATTCTGGATCAGTGTCGATAGTTGGTATAGGGAATGTTTTGATCTGAATGAGGCTGATACTAGGTTGAAGTTGGATGGTTTACCATTGGTTCGAGATTTTCCGGTATTTCCGGAGGAGTTGCCCGGATTACCACTAGAGCGGGAAATTGTGTTTGAGATTTACCTGCAGTCGGGTACTGCTCCGATATCTATTCCTCCTTATCGGATGCCTATTTCTGAGATGCAGGAGTAGAAGAAGCAATTGGAGGAATTACAGCAAAAGAGTTTCGTCCGACCGAGCACTTCAGAGTGGGGTGCTCTGGTTTTGTTTGTTAAGAAGAATGATGGGACACTCTGACTTTGTATTGATTACAGACGGTTGAATGCTCTTATTGGGAAGAATAAGTATCCGTTACCGAGGATTAACGATCTTTTTGGTCAACTTCGGGGATTGAGGGTCTTCTCAAAGATTGATCTCTGATCCGGGTATTTTCAGCTTAGAATGAAGGAAGAGGATATACCTAAGACTGCTTTCCGCACCCGATTTGGACACTTAGAGATTACGGTCATGCCATTTGGGCTGACCAATGCTCGATAGCATTCTTGGATCTGATCGTCGGGTGTTCCGACCGTACTTGGATTCATTTACGGTGGTTTTATTGATGATGTTACGATATATTCTCGGGATGAGGATTCGCATCGGGATCATCGAGGATAGTTCTGCAGACACTTTGGGAGCATCAGCTTTATGCTAAATTCTCAAGGTGTGAGTTACGGATTCGGGAAGTCACTTTTAAGGACATGTTATTTCGAGCATGGTGCATGCAGTGAATCCGAGAGAAGGTGAGGGCAATTCGGGATTGGAAACAACTTACCACGGCACGGGAGATCAAGAGCTCCACAGGGTTAGCGGGATTTTTATCGGAGGTTTGTCTTGGGATTTTCTATTACGGCATCTCCGCTTATGCGATTGACTAAGAAGGGTCAAGCTGTATGTCCGGTCCAGTAAGTGTGAGCAGAATTTTCGGGAGTTGAGGCGGTAGTTGACTAACGCTCCAATTCGACTCATTCAGATCCGATCTTACCGTATGTGAATTATACGGATGCTTCCACATCTGGTTTGGGATGGGTGTTGGTGCAGGAGCGTTTTGTGGTAGCTTATGGGTCGAGGCAGCTGCGACCGCAAGAGCTGAATTAACCGACATATGATCTGGAGTTGGCTGTAGCGTTTTACGCGCTGAAACATTGGAAGCAATATCTGTTTGGTAGTAAATTTCAGATTCTTACCGACCATAAAAGTCTGAAATATCTGTTTACGCAAAAGGAGCTTAATTTGAGGCAGCATAGATGGCTCGAATACATTAAGGACTACGGTTGTTGTGCAGTACATCTCGGCAAGTGCAACACGGTTGCCCATGCTATGAGAAGGAAGTATACCGGCTTAATTAAGAGAGGAAATGTTGGTGACCGATATGAGGAGAGTGGTCTGACGTGCCTTTGGCACAGGTGGCAGCTCTGGGAGCGTGCTCAGGTTATTACGTTTATTATATATTCTGAGAGGCTTGATAGGATGCGCGAAGCGCAAGGTAGATATTTGGTATTGAAGAAGTTATCTGGGGAAGATAAGGGTTTATGTGTTACCGACGTTTCAGGATAGGCAGGGATTACTATACTTCGAGATCGCCTTTATGTACCCGAGGATCGGGAGTTACGGAATGGGATTTTCGAGGAGGCACACTCGGCGGTTGGAGTATTAGAAACCGGCGAGACACTGCAGACTTTGCCCATTCCGGTTCGGGAGTGGGGCAATGTTATTATGGATTTTCCGACCGCCTTGCCCGACACGGTCTCGCCATGATGTTATCTCGGTTATTGTGGATCGGTGATAAAGTGCGCACACTTTCGCTTATTCGGGTCACTGCACCCTGCGGAGAAGCTTGCCCGGCTTTACATCGGGGAGATTATGCGTTTACATGGAGCACCAGACTCCATTGAATCTGACCGTGATCCGCGTTTTACAAAGACGGTTCGGATTGCTTTTCATGAAGCGATGGGCACGCGACTCCGTCTAAATACTGACTTATCACCCACAGACGGACGGGCGGTCGGAGCGGGTGATTCGATATTAGAGGATATCTTTGTGAATCATGCCAGGATTTTGGAGGAGTTTGGGACCAGCGATTACTTTGATAGAGTTCTCGTACAACAATTGCTTTGATTACGTTTGACATGACACCCTATGAGATGTTGTACGGGAGGTGTATGACACCATCTTGTTGGACAAATGCGTCGATCGGGTTAAGCTGGGACCCGAGCTTTTTGAGGAGTCTACGTCAAAGATCAGATTGTTACAGTCGCGGATTAAAACCGCTAACGACTGCACCACTGTTTATACGAAACGCCGCCGAAGGGCGCTTGAATCTGAGTTTGGTAGTAGAATTTGGTGGAGGTAGCACCGTTCGAGCTTGATAAGATGTGATAGGCGGGGCGAGTTACCCCAGTTATGTCGGTTATCATGAGTTTCGAGTAAGTTGTTAGGTTGGCCTTACCCCCAATCAAGTTTGTTTTATGTGGTATCCTCAGGATAGCCTGTTGTGGATCGGTTAGATTTAGGTTGATCTTCTGGGGTTGTCTTGTAGAAATACCGGCAACTGACTCGGGGTGCAATAAGATGCACCCGGAGGGTGGGACGCCGTGAGGCTCTGTATGGTAGTCTAAACTACCACTCCCGCCGCACCAGTACGGTGGTCCGATTGTTCTGGGTTAGAGTAGGGAAATGTTTATATTTTCTGGTTGGTTGGTTCAGGCTACTCTTGGAGGACCAAGAGTTCTAAGGGGGGGAGAATGTTACGGTCACCCCGAGCGGGTTGCGACCGGGTGACCGGGGCTCCGGTTTTGGCTGCGGGTCACGTTTTCGGCGTTGACGGCTCCCGAGCCCTATCCGAGTATCATTTTGGCGAACCCCTCCGTATTTGAGGTCGTGTGGGTCCCCGGACGTTTCCGCCGAAAATATTTTTCTCGCGCCGGGGTTGTCGGGGTCGTCTCGGGGCGTACAGCGGGCTCGGTAGCGCTCTCGAGATCTCAGTTTGGGAAGCCGTTCGCAGTTTTGGAGTCGTGGAGACGTCCGGAGGTGGTTATAGAGTTTAATATTTGGGGCGGGACGTTCGGTTCCGGGCGACTCCCGGGGCTCGGGACGGGAATCCCGGGGCTCGGGAAGGAAATTTTCTGACGGCTTTGGGGTAAGTTGTGTTTTAATTTAAGATGGAATTTATGGAATTTTTATAGAATTTTTGGAGTGACGGAATTCAGGTTCAGGTTGACACGCTCGCACGTCGGGTTCTGGTTCGGGTTCAGCGAGCTCGGTAGGACACTCCGGAAAGGTAAATGAATTTCTGAAAAATGTTCTGTGAATGTTATAATATTCTGAAGGTTGTGTCCAAGTTTCATTAATTTTGGAATTCGGTAATTATTTTTGGGCAAAAAGAATTGGAACGTTCGGAAAAATTGAGAGCTAAATTGCAAATGGGTGCAATTTAAAAGGAAAATCAGCATGGGCAGCAGCAGGCCTCTCTCATTTTCGGCAGATTTGTGTGTGTGTGTGATTATTGGTGGACACATGTCTCATTTTAATTAAAAGAGGAGAGGCATGGGTATTATAAAGTAGAAAATATATATATACCATATTATTACATAAAGACTTACCTCATTTCATTTCTTCTTCTTCTTCCTTCGTTTCTTTGCTGCTGCCGAAACACCATTGATGAAGCTCCTCCAAGCTTGACTTCCTTCATCTTTGTGGAAATCAAAGAAGAATTGCTTGCCACTTGTGGTAAGTGTCATCCTAACTCCTCTTTTGTCATTAGTTTGGAAGTTTAGTGGTTAAAAGAGGAGATTTTGAGAAGTTTGGGTTTGTTCTTCACTACATGATTGAGTGATCCTCTCCTTCCCATCTTTTAGTATGTTGTTCTTGGGTGATAGGAGAGTGTTAATCAAGTGTTAGATTTTGGAAAACACAAGTTGGAAGGAAAACCTAGGTTGGCGATTTTTGGAAGAATTTCCAAAATGGTGTGTGTTTGTTATTTTGTTTCATGCTTCAAGTATGTTAGTCCTAGCATAATTCTAAGGCTATCCATGGTTTTAATTTGATGGAGAACAAGTTTAGGTGAAACCCCCTAAATGGCCGAATTGTGCAAGTGTATGTTCTTGGTGGATTTTGTTGATTTTGGTGTAATTGGTTAGTAAGCATGCTTAGGAAGTGGAATTGGTGATTAATATGATTATTTGGAAGCTTGAATGGATTGAATTGGAAATTGGATAAAAAGTTGGTTGGAAACCGAAACTTTGAATGATTCTTTTTCAATGTTAGAGGTTCATTTTGGTTGAGTTGGATGTTAATATGGTGTTGGGGTTGAATTTAGGAGTGGATGGAAGTTTGAAATGTTGAATTCGGCTAAGGAATGAAAAAGTTACAATTAATCGGGATTATCGGAAAATGGCGGGTAATGAAGGGTTTAAGGTTGGATTTGATCAGTTCTGCTAATTGTATGATGTTTGACAATGTGAAATCTTGCGTTGTCTAGTTTGGTTACGAATTACGGCGTTTACGTGAAAATCGGGATTTTACGGAAATTCTGTCGGATTTTCGGTTTTGGGGTCGGGGGTTGTAATTTGGTAGTGTGGTTGATTAGGATGCTAATGCAACTTGGTTTGGCAGATTCTGAGTCTCGGTGGTTAGGAAAAGAGGAATTCTAAATTTCGGGGCACGGTGTAGGTGTTATCCAGAATCGGTCCAATACTCTGGATTTTGAGGTAAGGGTTTGGTTCTGTGTTTTGGTAAGCTAAGTATATGTTTTGGTTTCCGTTTCTGTTCCGCTAGTATTTCAGAATATTGTGCCTTTGGGCATATTCTGTAGTTTGTAGGAGTATGCCTTATGGCATACTCTGTCTGTTAATATTACGACAGTTGTGGGTTCGCTACCCCAGCTGGTGCACCATGCTTCCGTATTAGCTTCGGCTTCCGACTCCCATAGTGGAGGCTGTCGTTCCGATTTACTATATGGGTTATGGCGATTTAGAATCGCACGTCCTTCAGGACTCCGATCTGTCTTCTGTTTATGCATGTTATTCCGTAGTCTGTTGCATATATATATTGCTATCTTTCTGTTTTGCAGGGTTACATATACTTACCTTACCCCTTATCCCTTACGGGGTCCTTTTAGGACTCACCCTTCTTTGGGTTCTGTTTTTGGGTTTCAGGTCGACCTGATAAGCGGCCTGCGGAGTAGGGTTTTGTGAGGTTCTACCTCGGTTGTATTTTGCGGCAGCTTCACCTTGCGGCCGGGATTGTCTTTTGGATCTGAATCCCGCGAGGTATTTGACGCTTAGTCCTAGGCTTGGCTCTGTAGCTGCATGTACATACTTTCTGATTTGCTATGATGGTTGTATGTCTATATATATATTTATATATTCTGTTCTATATCTGTCCTCAGCGCTTGGCGCTTGCTAGACTTTTTAGGTTCTGTGAATTCTGTATGTATATGTGTTTTGGTGCGTAAGCACTCGTCCACGGAGGGCGGGGCTTACTCGTTATTAGCTCATGAATTGTATGGTTGCATTTTATTTTGTTTATATGCATGAAATGTCCGATAGTTGCTTCCACAATCCTTCCGTTTTCGGGTCCGCTACGCGCGGCGGGTCTCGATGGACCTGCCACTCCTCTCCATTCCGGCTTCCGCTTCCGGCGTCCCGGCGCCCCCGCCTCCGCAACCGGGTTCGGGCGGCGTGCGGTGACAATGAGGATGCCCATCACCTAGCCATGTATATAGTAAGTCGAGGCAACCCCACATTATGCCCCTTTGTCTAAAAGATTGGAAGTATTTCATAAATTCATTTAGACTTTTGTCGCTGCACATAATACATATTAGAGTCTTTACAATCCCCTTTTTTGATATGGGTACATCTGCATGACTTTGGTCCACTAACCCTTAACGCCTCTTCCAGTTTGTTGTGGTGTCTTAAGATTTGTAGGGACAATTTCCTTATGAATCCGAGGACGGATTCTTACGAAGAGGAGGGTATCTTTGTGAACATCAGCCCATTTTTGTGACAAGGCGCGGCCTTTCCTCCAGAGGGTCAAAAGGGCCCTTGGCGAAGGCACGGGCGAAGAAGAAGCGGTATTCTAGGCACCGGCGAAGCCCAAAGGTAGAGCCGCGCTGCAAGAATCTTGGCGATCCCAGGCCCCATTGGCGAACCCTTGGCCTTTGGCGAAGCCATGGTCCTTGGCGAAGACCCTGCTCAACACTTCCAGACACAAGCGAAGCACAGGTGTTCGCCAAGCAGAGGAGGCCTCCATACGTAAGTCAGGCGAACCCTTCGACTTGAGCAGAGGTCCTCTTTCTCCCTTTTCCCGCCAACTACAATTCCTGGGAAATGGGAGCCGCAGCAGTAGCCTACAATGTCACATCATTGCCACCTCTCATTTCGCCTACCATAGATCCAGGAGGCTGTTCCCTTGTCAAGACATCCTTTATTATTTACTTCTTTCTTTCTCCTTCTATAAAAGGAGGTCTGTAACCTAAGTATTAGGCGAGAACTCATTTTGTAAGAACACATATTTGCGGAAGTACGCATATTGTTTGATGTGATCACGGAGGGGGTAAGTGATCACGCGCTCGGACCTAGCTCGATGGAGGCGGTTTCCAACAAGAATGGAAATGAAACAGAGGAAGAACACGAAGGAAACAGAGTCGGCCAAGGGAACCTCCTCACTACGAGGTGAGGCAATGCCCTTGAAAATGCCTGGGAAGGAAGATGGGATCTAGCACCTTTTGAATACAAGTTCAAACAATACTAGATATTATGTTGGATCCTCTTGCACGGATCACTTAAGGAGATGGAATGCAAGAAATGAGAACAAGAAAGCCAAAACCTCACTTGGAGTATTTCGATTTCTTATAAAATATGTTCTACCTTTACAATGGTTACAAGTTGCCTTATATAGAAGAAAATGGTAAAGGAAAATAATGAATGACTGGACAAGGGAACCAGCTTCCTGGATCTATGGTAGGCGAAATGAGAGGTGGCAGGCGAGGTGACAGTGTAGGCTACCTGCTTTAGCGGCTCCCAATTCCCCAGGAATTGTAGTTGGCGGGAAATGGGAGGAAGAGGGCCTCTGCTCAAGTTGAAGGGTCCGCCTGACTTGCGAATGGAGGCCTCTTCTGCTTGGCGAACACCTGGGCTTCGCTTGCCTCTTGGAAATGGGGCACAGGGCCTTCGCCAACGACCATGGGGTCGCAAAGAGCCATGGATTCGCAAATGGCCTTGAGTTCGCCCATAAGGGCCATGGGTTCGCCAGGGTCAATGGGTTCGCCAATGACTACGGGTTCGCCGCTGGGGCATGGCCTCGCCAAAACCAAGGATTCGCCGAGAGCCTTGCGAACTTGGCCTTTCTGGGACCTTGCCGGGGCCTAGTTTGCTGCCTTTCCTCCTCCGGCGCCTTCGCCAAGGGTCCACTAAGTCTCCTGAAGGAATGGTTGTTCCTTATTGGCGAAATGGGGCTGATGTCCACATCATACCCTCCCTCTTCGAAAGAATCCGTCCTCGGATTCGTAAGGAAGTCATCCCTACAAATCTTAAGACACCACAACAAACTTTGAAAGGCGGCAAGGGTTAGTGGACAAAATTTAAACATCAAAGCCCCAAAAATGGTTTGAAGGAGTGAGATGGACAATCCGTCCTTTCTCTTCACTTCAACCTTACACACAGTTCTTAGTATCCCGGGGTCAAATGTGAGCCTAGACCTTTCATTCTTATTATCTGAAAATAAGAAGTCATGATCATGTATTGAAGAGAATTCATGGCTAAGGGTGGGTGACATGGGATGCGCATCATGTACATGTGTCTCATGGTCAACCGAATCTTCATGCTTCATGTTTTCAAGAGGGAATTCGAATAAATCACCTTTAACATGGTTGAGAGAATTAAGCAATGGGTGGGATGCATGCTCATTTTCGATTAAGATTTCGCATTCATGCCTATTCGCTTCATCATTAAAAGAAAAGAGTAGGTTACCTCTCCCCAAGTTAGGGGAGGGAGGGTCCTCCTCCAAAACCGAAGATCCTTCTTCTTCAAGGCATGGCACATCCGTGTCCTTCTCTCCTCCAAACTCATGCACAAATAAAGAAGAATAACAAGATTTAGAAGATGAAATGGTTAATTCTTCTTGGAGATTGGTTGAAGTCCCGGGTGCAACATTCTTTTCACTTGTTTGGCTAAGGAGAGCCCTTTCCTTTCTTCTCTCTTTCTTTTTCTTTTTCTCTCTCTCATATTCTTCAAACTCCTTCTTCAGACTCTCAATCATTTGAGAAAGATCTTCACTTGAATTTTGGTAAGGGCTTTGGTTTGGGTAAGGAGTTTGGGTTGTGCAAGTGTTGGGAAATGGAGTACATGGTTCTACCGAGGGAGTTGGTGGAGGTGTGGGGCTCGGTCTCCTCCAAGGGCTATGGCTCCGAATGTGGGTCGAGGATGTAGGCCGATAGGGGGACCTTCTTGTTTGGGAGTGGTACGAAGAGGGTGGCTCTTCTTGAGGTGAACCATATCGTTCCCATAGTAACCTCTTCAATCCACTCCAAGCCCGAATGGGGGCTTCATTGTAGTGCTCTCTTTGAGCGAAATCTTGTCGCCACCATCTTTTGGCTTCTCCCTTTAGACACCTTATGGCAAGGTCTAACTTCTCTTCTTTATGAAATTGGTAATACCAAAAGTGGTATTCCAATTCTTCGATCCATTGCCATAAGTCATCTTCAAGTTTGTGCTTCCCTTTCAAGGGATGAAACCCAATGAAATGTAGGTTTTCTTCCTCCATTTGGCACACCTACACACTTAGACAATAAAATTAGTACCACTCATTTCTCCTCACGTGTTTAGGTGAACACTCCACACGGTTTCACTCTTGATTCTCCACTCAAGGTTTTCACAAGTTCTCTTAACTTGATCACACTCAACTTTAGATCAAATGCAAACACACAAGTAGGAACAAGCAATAATATCTAGTGAAAACTGAAACTTGCAATTCAAGAAAGATAACTAGTTACTTGAAACTAGCTTTTGAATGATTTAAGGTGGATGGTGGTTGAAAGAAGTATGGTAGGGAGTTTAGAAAGGGGTTGTTGCAATCACAAACACGTTTTCTTCAAGTTCATCAACAAATTTTGGATCAAAAGTACTATTCATATGAGTTTGGTATGAACTTCATATGAACATCTCAAGAACACCAAGAACACTCAAGAACACATGAACTTGTTCATCATTTTCTCTTTCTTCACAACCTTTCTTTTGCACTTAACCAACACAAGGTGATACTTTCTTTACAACAAATCCGAAACCACTTCTCTTTTCACACTTCAATAATCGGCATCCAAATATGCACTTTGCTCTAGTCACATGAACCACGCATAAACACAGATATTTTCGGTTTCTCTTGAACAACAACAAAAACGTTTTCTTCAAGTGTAAGAAAGAAGGCAATGGTTTTACTTGAAGAAAACAAACAACTGAGACGGTACCCCCAGCAACCACTTTGGCTCTGATACCACTTGATGTGATCACGGGGGGGTAAGTGATCACGCGCTCGGATCTAGCTCGAAGGAGGCGGTTTCCAGCAAGAAAGGAAACGAAACAGGGGAAGAAACAAGGAAACACAAGTCGGCCAAGGGAACCTCCTCACTACGAGGTGAGGCAATGCCCTTGAAAATGCCTGGGGAAGGAAGCGGGATCTAGCACCTTTTGAATACAAGTTCAAACAATACTAGATATTATGTTGGATCCTCTTGCACGGATCACTTAAGGAGATGGAATGCAAGAAATGAGAACAAGAAAGCCAAAACCTCACTTGGAGTATTTCTGATTTCTTATAGATATGTTCTGCCTTTACAATGGTTACAAGTTGCCTTATATAGAAGAAAATGGTAAAGGAAAATAATGAATGACTGGACAAGGGAACCAGCTTCCTGGATCTATGGTAGGCGAAATGAGAGGTGGCAGGCAAGGTGACAGTGTAGGCTACCTGCTTTATCGATTCGACGAACCCCAAAACGAAGCCGCCTATGCTCAAATAATGCAGCCGACCACTTCCAACCACTCCATCCCATCCGGAACACTCCCTCCTTTAAAGCAGACACTTGGGAGTTCAAATACTTACCTTTTACTTTAGCTTTTACCTTTTTACCTTTTTAGGATAGCCTTCCTGTTTAGGCACTTTATGCTTTTGGCATGTCTGCGCATGTGTCAGAGTCTGTCCCCTTCTCTCTTATAAAAGGGACAGCAGACTCTTTTTGTAGGGTAGAATATATGTAAAGCTTAAGAAGGACAATTCCTTAAGCTCCGGTTCTCACCCCCTTACTATTTTCCGCCATTCCCCTTGATAGATTGAATATCATCAAGTTTAATATCTAGTATTGCTCAATCTCGTAGTTGAGAGGTGCTAGATCTTCCATACTCCCCAGGCTTATCGCAGATATTGCCCAACCTCGTAGTTGGGAGGTGTCTGTGGCCGTCTCTATCCTTCTTTGTTCAATCGACTCCACCGAGCTAGATCTGCGCTTCCGTACGATCTCGCGGATTCGCGTCAAGCGTACCCGTGATCGTATCAAAACTGAGTGCCATTATCTGTAATAATAGCACGAGGGCTGCCGTACCGGCAGACGAGATTTTTCCACAGGATCTTGATGATCTTGGCGGAAGTGATGGAGACCAGGGGTTCTACTTCGACCCATTTAGAAAAATAATCAACTGCCACCACACAGAAGCGGTACTGACCTGGAGCGGTCGGCATAGGACCAATGAGGTCAAGGCCCCACAGGGCAAAGGGCACTGGGTTTGTCAGTGCTGGAGATTCCGTAGATGGCAGTCGCTGGATGCGAGAATTGATCTGGCACTGGTGGCATGTTTTGACCAGTGCAGCGGCGTCCTTTTTCAAGGTAGGCCAGTAGTACCCTTGACGAAGGGCTTTGTGGGCAAGTGCCTCTGCAGCAATGTGTGCACCACAATTGCCTTGGTGGAGAGTATCCAAGACAGAGTGTCCCTCAAGGGTGCTGAGGCATCGTTGGAGGGGTACTGCGAACCCGCGATGCCATAATTGGTCATCAATGAGAACAAAACAGATGGCCCTTTTTCGAGCTTGGGGGTCCGTGGCACTGGCTTTCAGCTCAGCGATAATAGGGTCTTTCCAGTCTACGACCGGATCCTGTGCCGCGGTGAGGCAATATCAATAGCCCCCGAAATGGAAGGGCTGGCCAGGGTGGCCATGGTGGAGGGAGTTTTTCCCTTAGATAGCATGTCTGCTGTGGTGTTCTCAGAACGAGGAATGTGGATAAAAATAGCCTCCTCAAAGTTGGTCCGCAAGGCGTTCACCAATTTGAGGTATTTGGTCAGGGTGGCGTCTTTGCATTCAGCGCACCCTTGGAACTAGAAAATCACCAATTGAGAGTCAATGTGGAGATGAAGGCGGCGAATGCCCGCCCTTATGGCGAGTTTGAGCCCCGCGATGAGGCCTTCATACTCCGCAACATTATTAGTTACTTGGAATTGGAAAGAGACACGAAGGGATACTTCCATACCTAGAGGTCCGCGCAGATATACGCCCCCTGCGGGGGATCCAAGCTTGGATGAGCCGTCCACGAACATGTCCCACTCTGGGGGAATGGGTTGTGGTGCGGGGCCTTGCTCAGGGGCCGGGATGATGTCAACATCCGAAAATTCCGCTATGAAGTCGGCGAGGGCCTGGCCCTTAATTGCCTTTCTAGGCTCATAGTTGATGTTAAAGCCACCAAGCTCGATACACCATTTGGCAAGGCGCCTTGAATGTTCGGGCCGCCTCAGAATATCCTGGATTGGCAAGTCCGTTCGGACTATAATTGTGTGCCCTTGGAAGTAGGGCTTGAGCTTCCTTGCCGCATATACAAGAGATAAGATAGCTTTTTGGAGAGGAGGATACCTTGTTTATGTATCCTGGAGAGTGTGACTGGTATAGTAGATTGGCCACTGTTTGGCAGCCTCCTCCTTGATAAGGACAGAGGCGACGCTCTGTCGTCACCGCACGCCACCCGAGCCCGGTTGTGGAGGCGGGGGCGCCGGGACGTCGGAAGCGGAAGCCGGAAAATACAAGATGGCAGTCCATCGAGACCCGCCGCGCGTAGCGGACCCAAAAAGCGAAATGAAAGTGGAAGCAACTTAACAAAAATTTCATGCGTATAACCAAAAATAAAATCAAAACATGCAATTCATGCATCGGCAACGAGTAAGCCTCGCCCTCCGTGGACGAGTGCTTACGCACCAAACATAGATACATGCAGAGTTCACAGAACCTAAGGTGTCTAGCAAGCGCCAAGCGCTCAGAATATGCAACAGAACAGAATATATATACAAACATATACAATCATCACAACAATAAAACAGAAAGTATGCACATGCAGCTACGAGCCGACCCTAGGCCTAAACGTTAAAATACCTCGCGGGATTCAGACCAAGTAGACAAAATCCCAGCTCGCAAGGTCTGCTGCTGCTCAACACAACCAAGGCGAAGCCTCGCGGAAACCTACCCCGGCTGGCTGCTTACCGGACCTACGAAATCCAAAAACAGAACCCGAGAAGGGTGAGTCCTAAAAGGACCCGTAAGGGATTTGGGGTAAGATAAGTATATGTAACCTGCAAAACAGAAAGATAGCAATATACGCAATGAATACGAATAACATGCATGTACGAAACAAATCGGAATCCCGAAGGATGTGCGATTCTAAATCGCCATAAACCTTATAACAAATCGGAGCAATGACCTCCCACTAAGGGGAGTCAGAAGCCGAAGCTATTACGGAAGCATGGTGCACCAGCTGGGGTAGCGAACCCACAACTGTCGTAGTGTTAACAGACAGAGTATGCCATAAGGCATACTCCTACAAACGTAGGATTAACAGACAGAGTATGCCATAAGGCATACTCCTACAAATTACAGAACGTACCTTAAAGCCCAGATTTCCGAAATACCTGCGAAACAGAAATGCAACAACACATACACCTACAGACTACAGAATATGCCCTAGGCATATAATACCGAAATACTTGCAGAACAGAAAGTGAAACTAAACATACACCTATCTTACCAAAAATAGCAGAACCAAACCCTTACCTTACAAATCCAGAGTGTTTGACCGATTCTGGACGATTTCCAAACCACGACCCGAAACCCGAAACCTCTCTTTTTCTAACTTCCGGACCTCGAATCTGTCATTTCAAGTCGAATTAGAATCCTTATCAACCATACTACCAAACTACACCCCCGACCCCAAAACTGAAAATCCGGCAGAATTTCCGTAAAATTCCAGATTTTCACAGAAACTTCGGAATTCAGAACCAACTTTGGCAATGCAAGATTATACATTGATAACCAAAATTCAATAAGCAGAACTGATCAAATCCAACCTTAAACCCTTCATTACCCGCCATTTCCGATAAACCCGCTTAATTGCAACTTTTCCATTTCTTAACCAAATTCAACGTTTCAAACTTCTAACCACACCTAAATTCAACCCCAATTCCACTTTAGCATCCAATTCAACCAACATCAAACTCCAACATGGAAAAAGAATCATTCCAATAATTCGGTTCTTAACCAACATTTTACCCAACTTCCAATTCAATCCAAACAAGCTACCAAACAACCATTCTAATCACCAATTTCACTTCTAAACCAAGAATGCTATCCAATTGCATCCAAAACAACAAAATCCAACATTTAACATCAACCTAAAATTCGGCCAAAAGGGGGTTTTTTGACTCAACTTGCTTTCCATCAAATTGAATTCATACACAAGCTTAGAATCATGCTAGGATTAACATACTTGAAGCATGAATCAAGATAACACACACACATCATTTTGGAAATTATCCATAAATTCGGCCAAAATATGAAATTGTAACCGAATTGTGTTTCCGACGATCCAAAGTTATTTACCTACTCCTTACCAATCCAATATCAACATATATGAAGCACACAACGATCCAACGGTTCAATTTCTTCAAAACTCAGATCTAAGCCAAGAACATCAACTTTCCAATATTGCCAAATACTCAACAGAATCGAACCATACCTCGAGACAGACGTAGTACTCGAGTTCTTTGATCAACTTTCCAGATGAACTCTCGGGCAAAGGAGCAACTTAGAACAAGATTTTGGAAGCTTTAGAAACTCAACAATGGTGAAGAAAGAAGAAGAAAGTTTCGGCAGATTGATGAAAGAAGAAGAAAACGTTTTCTTATAAGCCAAATATATATATATATATATATATATATATATATATATCCCTTTCTTTTTTTCCATCCCTTCTCTTCTTAAATGAGAAAAGGACATGTGTCCCTATCTCATCCCAATTCCAGCCGAAAGTATCAGCTGCCCATGCTCCATAATTTTCCTTTTATAACCAAATACAAATTAACTCCCAATTTTTCCAAAAGTTCCAATTCTTTTTGCCCAAAAATAATTACCAAATTCCAAAATTAACGAAACTTGGACACAACCCTCAGAATATTATAACATTCACAGAACATATTTCAAAAGTTCATTTACCATTCCGGAGTGTCCTACCGAGCTCGCTGAACCCGAACCAAAACCCGACGTGCGAGCGTGTCCAACAGAACCAAAACCCATCACACCAAAAATTCCTCAAAAATACTCATAAATTCCATCTTAAATTATAACACAACTTACCCCAAAGCCGTCAGAAAATTTCCATCCCGAGCCCCGGGATTCCCGTCCCGAGCCCCGGGAGTCGCCCGGAACCGAACGTCCCGCCCCAAATATTAAACTCCACAAACACCTCCGGGACATTCTCACGACTTCAAAACTGCAAACGGCTTCCCAAACTGAGGTCTCGAGAGCGCTACCGAGCCCGCTGTACGTCCCGAGGCGACCCCGACAACCCCCCGGCGCCAGAAAAATATTTTCGGCGGAAACGTCCGGGGGACCCACACGACCTCAAATACGGAAGGGTTCGCCAAAATGATACTCGGATAGGGCTCGGGCCGGAGCCCCGGGTCACCCGGTCGCAACCCGCTCGGGGTGACCGTAACATCCTCCCCCCCTTAGAACTCTTGGTCCTCCAAGAGTAGCCTGAACCATCCATACCGGTGTCACTACCAACCAGAATATACAAACATTTCTCTAACCCAGAACAATCGGACCACCGTACTGGTGCGGCGGGAGTGGTAGTTTGGACTACCATACAGAGCCTCACGGCGTCCCACCCTCCGGGTGCATCTTATTGCACCCAGTCGATTGCGGTATTTCTACCGGACAACCCCAGACAGTGCGAACCTAAATCTAACTGATACTCAACAGGTTAACCTGGAAGACAGCACATAAAACAGAAATAGTTTGGGGTAAAAAGACCAACCTAACAACTTACTCAAGAAACTCATGATAGCCGATATAACTCGGGGTAACTCGCCCCGCCTACCAAATCTTACTGTCTCTCTTATCGGTGCTACCTCCAATCAAATTCTATCACCAAACTCAGATTCCAGAGCCCTACGGCGGCGGTTCGTATAAGCAGTGGTGCAGTCGTTCGCGGTTTTGATCCGCGCCTGTAACAATCTGATCTTCGCCGTAGTCTCCTCAAAAAGCTCGGGTCCCAGCTCAACCCCATCAGACGCATCTGTCCAACAGTATGGTGTCATACACCTCCTCCCGTACAACGCCTCAAATGGTGTCATGCAAATCGTAGTCTGGAAGCTGTTGTTGTACGAGAACTCTATCAAAGCAACTGCTAGTCCCAAACTCCTCCAAAATCCAAAATACAGATTCGCAACATATCCTCCAATATCAGAATCACCCGCTCCGACTGCCCGTCCGTCTGTGGGTGATAAGCCGTACTCAGATGGAGTCGCGTGCCCAATGCTTCATGAAAAGCAATCCAGAACCGTCTTTGTAAAGCGGATCACGGTCAGATTCAATGGAGTCTGGTACTCCATGTAAGCGTACAATCTTCACGATGTAAAGCGGCAAGCTTCTCCGGAGGGTCTATGACCGAATAAGCGAAAGTGTGCGCACTTTGTCAGCCGATTCACAATAACCCGAGATCGCATCATGGCGAGACCGTGTCGGGCGGTGCGGTCGAGAAAGTCCATAGTAACATTGCCCCACTCCCGAACTGGAATGGGCAAAGTCTGCAGTGTCCCTGCCGGTTTCTGATACTCAAACTGCTCGAGTATGCCTCCTCTAAAATCTCATTCCAGAACTCCTGATCCTCTGGTACATAAAGGCGATCTCGGAAGTATAGCAATCCCTGCCATACTGAAACGTCGGTAACAAAGAACTCTTATCTACCCCAGATAATTCCTTCAACCCCGGATTTCTACCCTGCGCCTCGCGCACCCTGTCAAGCCACTCAGAATGTATAATAAGTATATACCCAGAAGTACGCTCCTAGAGCTGCCCCCTGTACCAAAGGCAAGTCGAATCTCTCTCCTCAGATCAGTCCCCAACATTTCCTCCCTTAACTAACCCGGTATACTTCACCTCGAGCATCGGCAACCGTGTTGCCCTTACCGAAGATGTACTCGATACTACAATCACAGTCCTTAATGTATTCGAGCCATCTGCGCTGCCTCATGCTAAGCTCCTTCTGCGTAAACAGATATTTCAGACTCTTATGGTCGGTAAGAATCTGAAATTTATTACCAAACAGATATTACTTCTAATGTTTCAGCGCATAGATCACTGCAGCCAACTCCAGATCGTGTGTCGGATAGTTCAGCTCATGCGGTCGTAGCTGCCTCGACCCATAAGCTACCACACTACGCTCCTGCATCAACACACATCCCAAACCAGACGTGAAAGCATCCGTATAAATCACATACGGTAAGATCGGATCTGAAAAAGTCAGAATCGGAGCGTTAGTCAACAGCCGTTTCAACTCCTGAAAATTCTGCTCACACCTATCAGACCAGATAAATCGTTGACCCTTCCTGTTCAACTGCGTAAGCGGAGATGCCAGAATAGAAAATCCCAGTACAAACCTCCGATAAAATCCTGCTAACCCCGAGGAGCTCTTGATCTCCGTGTCGTGGTATGTTGTTTCCAATCCCGAACCGCCCTCACCTTCTCTGGATCCACGGACAAACCATGCTCAGAAATAACGTGTCCCAGAAAAACGACTTCCCAAATCCAGAACTCACACTTTGAGAATTTAGCATAAAGCTGATGTTCCCAAGGTATCTGCAGAACTACCCTCAGATGATCCCGATGCGAATCCTCATCCCGAGAATATATCAGAATATCATCAATAAAAACCACCGAAATGAGTCCAAATGCGGTCGGAACACCCGATGCATCAGATCCATGAATGCTGCCGGAGCATTGGTCAGCCCAAATGGCATGACCGTAAACTCAAAGTGTCCATACCGGGTGCGGAAAGCAGTCTTAGGTATATCCTCCTCCTTCACCCTAAGCTGAAAATACTCAGATCGGAGATTAATCTTTAAGAAAACCCTCGAACCCTGAAGTTGATCAAAAAGATCGTTAATCCTCGGTAACGGATACTTATTCTTCCCAATAAGAGCATTCAACCGTCTGTATTCAATACAAAGTCAGAGTGTCCCATCATTCTTCTTAACAAACAGAACCAGAGCACCCCACGCTGAAGTGCTCGGTCGGACGAAACTCTTTTGCTGTAATTTCTCCAGTTGCTTCTTCTACTCCTGCATCTCAGAAATAGGCATCCGATAAGGAAGAATAGATATCGGAGCAGTACCCGACTGCAAGTGGATGTCAAACACAATTTCTCGCTCTTATGGTAATCCGGCAACTCCTCCGGAAATACCTGCGGAAAATCTCGAACCAACGGTAAACCATCCAACTTTAACCTAGTACCAGCCTCAAACAGATCATAGCATTACCCTACACCAACTATCGGAAGCTGAATCCAGAACCTGTAACTCTATACTGTGTTGCGCGATAGTCACACCAGTCGGAGCCGTGAGAGGTAGTACCTCTCCAGAAACCATAATGGTTCGGGTTGCACAATCAATGTGCACAGATTTCTTGGATAGCCAGTCCATCCCAAGAATAATATCATAGTTCGGCGTGTCTAAAACCAACAAATCCGATACTATAAGATATCCGCCTAAAGATATCTTACAACCACGAAACATCTCATTTGAAAACAGAAACTGACTCCAAGCAGGTCTTACTAAAAACATTTGAGGCAAAGTACTAACAGACAGATACAGAGATGTAACACATTTCGGTGTTACAATGGAAATAAATGTTCCTGTATCCAATACTGTATGAACCGGTATCTCAATCAGGAATAAAGTACCCTGCAGAACTCCCTGCTAACTCGAGCCTCCCTGCTGGCTGGTACCTGACCGCTGACTAGGTCCTCCCTGATAACTAGGGCCTCCCCTCAGAGATGTAACTTGTCCTGCTCTGAGCTGCTGTGACGGAGGGGGTGGCTGAAGTTGCTGTCGCTGCTGAGGTCTCGGGCCACCCATCTGAAACCCACGCCCTCACGGCGCATTGGGCTGTACTCGAGACTATGGACGCTGAAGACTGCCAAAACCCTGCCCTACAGTAAGAGGGCAATCCCGTACCCAAAGAGTGTCAGACCTGCAACGTAAACATCGGCCCTCCTGCCGGTAACAAAGTCGACCGGAGTGATACCTACTGCAAATCAGACAAGGTCGTGCCGGTGGTGCTTCCTCTCTACCTCTACTAAACTGCCCAGGCCTGTTCGGCCATCCAGAAATCTGCCGGGGTCCCTGCTGTATGGAACCCCTCCGTACTCCCTTGACCTCATTGCAAGGTGAGACGACTCTCAACCTCCTCTTGCTCGAGGAGTTGAGCCCAATAACCGCTTCCCGAAACAAAGTAATGTCTAAAGGTCTCAAAACCCACCTGTACTCGGGACGCAGTCGACGAAATAAACCTCTTGATCTTCTCCTCTTCCATACCTTGATACTACGGTACATAGTAAACCAGCCGATCAAACTCTCACTCAAACTTTCCGACAATCTTGTCTCCCTGATGAAGCTCATCGAACCGTGCACGACGCAGATCCTGGCTACATCCCGCTGCCTTCTTTGGGGAAAAATGTAGCCTCCCGGGAGTTTGTCAACTCCTGCAAACCAAATCTCTACTACCCCGGACCCTTCTCGGTCATTGAACCTCGGGGGTTCAAACTCTAAAACCTCTCCAAAAGTCTGACCTCGCGGTGGTGCCCCAGATCTCCTCGTCGTTAATAAGACCGGCGAGAAGTCTAGGTGTCGTAGTGACCACCCTCGTCAGAGTCACTCACTTACCGATCCCAAAACTATGGCGAGCAGTGGCTTAAGTCTCGCTATCACCACCTAATCAAAATGCCCTTACCGTGGCATAAACAGATTTTCCCCTGCCTACTGCCGCCCCTGAACCAGCTAGGCTGGCGGTAATACCAAATCGAGAGAGGGTCCCTACGACCGCTAAGCCTCGGGGCGGTGAGTGTGGTTGTTCGGACCACAGGTTACGCTGAACCCGTATCCTAGTCCACGGAGGTGTGGGATCCCAGTCCCGCCCCTCCGGTACCATTTCACGCTATCTACGCGTGTTCACCATATCTCAAAAATTTCAGACCAAACGAGTCCAGGACAAAAATCGGTCACTCCTAATCCCTACGAAGCTAGCGGCGGTTTTCTAAGGCTCTGTAGTGCAATGCGATACTTGACACAGAAGTTACTTCTCAGAATGATAAAATCATGCATTTCACAGAATCACAGAAGCAGTTCATGCTTATTTCACCAAATCTTTTCCTAACACACAATTCTACGTACCTGAAACTTTTCCACAATCCCACGATCGTAATACTTTTACCAGAATCCAGAAATCCCGAGTTCCGAAATCCGCAACTATCAGGATAACTTGAAGGATCAACTTTGTTCCACAATTTTATTTTGAAGTGGTTCAAGTAAGGAGGTGGCCAATCTCCGTACCAAACCATTCTAAAATAAAATGTACAACAATAGTAGTCACTACAAGTCACCACTGACGACCAATATGGTCACTTACCTTTCGATACCAACTTGTCACCGCACGCCACCCGAGCCCGGTTGTGGAGGCGGGGGCGCCGGGACGTCGGAAGCGGAAGCCGGAAAATACAAGATGGCAGGTCCATCGAGACCCGCCGCGCGTAGCGGACCCAAAAGCGAAATGAAAGTGGAAGCAACTTAACAAAAATTCCATACATATAACTAAAATAAAATCAAAACATGCAATTCATGCATCGGCAACGAGTAAGCCTCGCCCTCCGTGGGCCGAGTGCTTACGCACCAAACATAGATACATGCGAGTTCACAGAACCTAAGGTGTCTAGCAAGCGCCAAGCGCTCAGAATATGCAACAGAACAGACTATATATACAAACATATACAAACATCACAACAATAAAAGCAGAAAGTATGCACATGCGGCTACGAGCCGACCCTAGGCCTAAGCGTTAAAATACCTCGCGCGGGATTCAGACCAAGTAGACAAAATCCCAGCTCGCAAGGTACTGTTGCTGCTCAACACAACCAAGGCAGAAGCCTCGCGGAAACCTACCCGCGGCTGCTTACCGGACCTACGAAATCCAAAAACAGAACCCGAAAAGGGTGAGTCCTAAAAGGACCCGTAAGGGATTTGGGGTAAGATAAGTATATGTAACCCTGCAAAACAGAAAGATAGCAATATACGCAACAGAATATAGAATAACATGCATGTACCAGAAACAAATCGGAATCCCGAAGGATGTGCGATTCTAAATCGCCATAAACCTTATAACAAATCGGAGCAATGACCTCCCACTAAGGGGAGTCGAAGCCGAAGCTATTACGGAAGCATGGTGCACCAGTGGGGTAGCGAACCCACAAGCTGTCGTAGTGTTAGCAGACAGTATGCCATAAGGCATACTCCTACAAACGTAGGATTAGCAGACAGTATGCCATAAGGCATACTCCTACAAATCTGAACGTACCTTAAAGCCCAGATTTCCGAAATACTGCGAAGCAATGCAACAACACATACACCTACGGACTACGAGAATATGCCCTAGGCATATAATACCGAAATACTTGCGAGCAGAAAGTGAAACTAAACATACACCTATCTTACCAAAAATAGCGAGAACCAAACCCTTACCTTACAAATCCAGTGTTTGACCGATTACGGGCGATTTCCAAACCACGACCCGAAACCCGAAACCTCTCTTTTTCTAACTTCCGGACCTCGAAATCTGTCATTTCAAGTCGAATTAGAATCCTTATCAACCATACTACCAAACTACACCCCGACCCCAAAACCGAAAATCCGTGAAATTTCCGTAAAATTCCAGATTTTCACGAAACTTCGAATTGAGAACCAACTTTGGCAATGCAAGATTATACATTGATAACCAAAATTCAATAAGCAGAACTGATCAAATCCAACCTTAAACCCTTCATTACCCGCCATTTCCGATAAACCCGCTTAATTGCAACTTTTCCATTTCTTAACCAAATTCAACGTTTCAAACTTCTAACCACACCTAAATTCAACCCCAATTCCACTTTAGCATCCAATTCAACCAACATCAAACTCCAACATGGAAAAAGAATCATTCCAATAATTCGGTTCTTAACCAACATTTTACCCAACTTCCAATTCAATCCAAACAAGCTACCAAACAACCATTCTAATCACCAATTTCACTTCTAAACCAAGAATGCTATCCAATTGCATCCAAAACAACAAAATCCAACATTTAACATCAACCTAAAATTCGGCCAAAAGGGGGTTTTTTGACTCAACTTGCTTTCCATCAAATTGAATTCATACACAAGCTTAGAATCATGCTAGGATTAACATACTTGAAGCATGAATCAAGATAACACACACACATCATTTTGGAAATTATCCATAAATTCGGCCAAAATATGAAATTGTAACCGAATTGTGTTTCCGACGATCCAAAGTTATTTACCTACTCCTTACCAATCCAATATCAACATATATGAAGCACACAACGATCCAACGGTTCAATTTCTTCAAAACTCAGATCTAAGCCAAGAACATCAACTTTCCAATATTGCCAAATACTCAACGAGAATCGAACCATACCTCGAGACAGGACGTAGTACTCGAGTTCTTTGATCAACTTTCCAGATGAACTCTCGGGCAAAGGAGCAACTTAGAACAAGATTTTGGAAGCTTTAGAAACTCAACAATGGTGAAGAAAGAAGAAGAAAGTTTCGGCAGATTGATGAAAGAAGAAGAAAACGTTTTACTGCAAGCCAAATATATATATATATATATATATATATATATATATATATATATATATCCCTTTCTTTTTTTTTTTCCATCCCTTCTCTTCTTAAATGAGAAAAGGACATGTGTCCCTATCTCATCCCAATTCCAGCCGAAAGTATCAGCTGCCCATGCTCCATAATTTTCCTTTTATAACCAAATACAAATTAACTCCCAATTTTTCCAAAAGTTCCAATTCTTTTTGCCCAAAAATAATTACCAAATTCCAAAATTAACGAAACTTGGACACAACCCTCAGAATATTATAACATTCACAGAACATATTTCAAAAGTTCATTTACCATTCCGGAGTGTCCTACCGAACTCATTGAACCCGAACCAAAACCCGACGTGCGGCGTGTCCAATGAAACCAAAACCCATCACACCAAAAATTCCTCAAAAATACTCATAAATTCCATCTTAAATTATAACACAACTTACCCCAAAGCCGTCAGAAAATTTCCATCCCGAGCCCCGGGATTCCCGTCCGAGCCGGGAGTCGCCCGGAACCGAACGTCCCGCCCCAAATATTAAACTCCACAAACACCTCCGGGACATTCTCACGACTTCAAAACTGCAAACGGCTTCCCAAACTGAGGTCTCGAGAGCGCTACCGAGCCCGCTGTACGTCCCGAGGTGACACCGACAACCCCCCGGCGCCAGAAAAATATTTTCGGCGGAAACGTCAGGTGGACCCACACGACCTCAAATACGGAAGGGTTCGCCAAAATGATACTCGGATAGGGCTCGGGAGGCGTCTGAACGCCGAAAAACGTGACCCGCAGGTCAAAACCGGAGCCCCGGGTCATCCGGTCGCAACCCGCTCGGGGTGACCGTAACACCATAAAAACTTGATGGTACCCGTTGTATGCGTCGAGGAAGGAGAAGACAGAGTGATGAACGGTTGAGTCAACCAATTGATCGATAGAAGGCAGGGGATAGGGATCCCTTGGGAAGGCCCTATTAACCCCTTTGTAGTCTACGCAAAGTCGCCACTATCCACCCTCTTTATCGGCGAGGACTATATTTGCTACCCACTCAGAGTAGTGAACCTCCTTGATTATATTTGCCTTAAGCAATTTCTGCACCTCTGTGCGTACAAAGTCCTTTCGGTCAGGGGCCATGCCCCTTGTTTTTTATCTAACCGGGCTAAAGCTGGGGAGTACACTTAACTTGTGAGAAATTATAGCAGGATCCACACCTGGTAAGTCCTCAGGGGTCCATGCGAAGACATCGCCGTTGGCATGGAGGAGATGGATGAGTGCTCGCTGCTCCTTTTCGTCAAGGTCTTTTCCAACCCAGAATTTCTTGCCAGGGTAGATTTCAACCTCCTCAAAGGCCCCAGACAAGTCAGGAGCGACCTCGCCCGCGGGTCCAGTCTCTTCCATGGGTGCCTTTCTTTTAGGCTCAGATGGCTTGGGAGCGGGGGAGGTCCCGCTAGGGCAGAAACATAATTGCCCTTGGCCACATTTTGGTTGACAAAGATATAGGCATCCCCTGCTGCAGTGTGGAAAACCAAAGTCAGAGCCCGCACATCACAGCGGACGTGGAACTCAGTATGAGTGTGGCGCCCAATGATGGCGTTGTATGGTGTAGGGAGATCCAGGACTATAAAGTCCACAAAGCTGGAGTGACATACTTGCTTCTTTTCTTTGGTGGTCCCCATCATCATGTAAAGGAGCGTGATTGACCTAAAGTTGGGATTTCATCCCGCCCCCACAAAGGTAGCCCCCTTGGCAGGTTGGATTTGTGATAGAGGCATCTTGTCCTCAACCAGAGTGTGCTTGTAGATCACGTTGGCATTTGCCCCAGTGTCCATGTAGACTCTGTCAATGTCCCATCCCGCGATCCGGGCAGTGATAACCAAAGGGTCCGCGTGTGGAACCGCCACCGAGGTGCCATCACGGCGATGCAATAAGTGAGTAGAGGAGTGATTGACCTGGTAGATCTGTCTCATATGGCGGCGTCTCGCCGATGCGCCCTCACATTGCGTGATTACGCTGATGTGTCCCCTTGGTGGGGGAATTTCGACCAGACCTTCTCGATCTGGGTTCTGCTGAGAGCGACCCCGTCGGCGGTCCCCCTGACGACGGTCCTCCTTGTTACTTTCCCGCCTATGATCCCCATCGTCGTGGAGTAAGAACTCCCTGAGTTTGCCTTGAGCGAGCATTTCCCCAATCACGCGTTTAAGCTCAAAACAGTCCTCATTGTCGTGTCCCTTGTCGCGATGGTAACGATAGTAATTGGTACTAGACCTGACGATCTCCTGGGAGAGGGGGCGGGGCCACTTGGGAACTTCCCTCTTTTGTTCCAGGGCATGGAGGATGTTGGTGCGAGACTCCCTTAGTGGGGGAAGAGTGAAATACGCCCCCTCCCTGTTGGATGGCGTAGGGTACTGCCTCTGGGATCTGGAGTCCGCTTGCGAGGGCTGTCCCTTCGCTTCTGCTGTGGCGGTCCTGGCGAGGGGACGAGTGACCTCCTCGGTGTCCATAAACCGTGACGCCGTGCTCAAGAACTGTTCCATGTTGGTGGGAGGGTTGGTGTGATGTGATCACGGAGGGGGTAAGTGATCACGCGTTCGGATCTAGCTTGAAGGAGGCGGTTTCCAGAAAGAATGGAAACGAAACAGAGGAAGAACACAAAGGAAACAAAGTCGGCCAAGGGAACCTCCTCACTACGAGGTGAGGCAATGCCCTTGAAAGCAATGCAAGGTATTATATTGGATCCTCTTGCAGGGATCACTGAGGAGTGGCGAAGCAAGATTTGAGAACCCATAAAGGGGCCTGAGGAATTTTCCTTCTCTAGCTTTTCTTTAAAATTGGTTCTATCTATTACAAGAGAAAGCTCCTCCATTTATAGTAGAAGGAAGCATGTGTGGCATTTATGGGAGGTATGGGTTAGGGGACAAAAGATCCTTGATTTAAGGGATTGGAAGGGATGGTGATGGAAGTGACGTTGCAGGTTGCCTACTCCCATCCTTTCCATTTCTCCATAAATTGCTTTATGGGAAAATGGGAAGGACATACAAAAGGCATGATCGGGGCTTCTCCAAAGTGCCTTCTCCAAAGTGACTTTGCCAAAGTGCCTTTGCCAAAGTGCCTTCTCCAAAGTGACTTTGCCAAAGTGCCTTTGCCAAAGTGCCTTCGCCAAAGTGCCTTCGCCAAAGTGCCTTTGCCAAAGTGCCTTCGCCAAAGTGCCTCCGCCAAAGTGCCTTCGCCAAAGTGCCTTCGGCTCGCGGAACTTTACTGTTTTCTGAATAACTTGAGCTCTGGAACTCCGATTGAGGTGATTCAAAAGCCATTTTTCTCCTCTTGAAAAGGGCTTCAATATGAAGTAAATAGCTCCAGCTCTTGATGAGAACAGATCCGCTTCACTTCTCCAATGGAAGGCCCGGAGTGGATTAGAGTCCACTCAGGATCATATCAAACTCTCCCTCTTCAAAAGTATTATTCCTCGAATCCAAGGTGAGAGTTCCTCCCGGTACAACAAAATTAAAATTACATAATAACATTCATAGATACAGGGGCGACAAGGAAGGAGTTGTAAAGGTTGAGCACCAAGCACCTCTCAACTACGAGGTTGAGCAATACTGGGTATTCGCTCACAGAAATGCCGGATTCCGTCTTTGAACACCATGCACCTCCCAACTACGAGGTTGGGCAATACAAGGTATAATTTCTCAAACGGACACCGTCTCCTCTGCTTCTCCACAGCTCCGGGAAAAGAAATCACGGGGCAACCAAGGCACAAAGGCGGACTTGCTAAGTTTGAGCGAGAATGGGTTGATGCCTTCTCTTACGCTTCTTAACAATCCGGGAAAGAAAATACGAGAGGCAACGAAGTTGGAACTTACGAGGAGGAGAAGAAATGGACTTTCTGTTCTTCAACTTCTCGATGGTTCCGTGGAGAGAAGAAAACACAAACGAACTCCCTCAAGCAGCATGGCTCTGATACCAATTGATGTGATCACGGGGGGTAAGTGATCACGCGTTCGGATCTAGCTTGAAGGAGGCAGTTTCCGGCAAGAATGGAAACGAAACAGAGGAAGAACACGAAGGAAGAACAAAGTCGGCCAAGGGAACCTCCTCACTACGAGGTGAGGCAATGCCCTTGAAAGCGCCTGGGGAAGGAGATGGAACCGAGAACCTCCTCACTACGAGGTGAGGCAATGCAAGGTATTATATTGGATCCTCTTGCAGGGATCACTGAGGAGTGGCGAAGCAAGATTTGAGAACCCATAAAGGGGCATGAGGAATTTTCCTTCTCTAGCTTTTCTTTAAAATTGGTTCTATCTATTACAAGAGAAAGCTCCTCCATTTATAGTAGAAGGAAGCATGTGTGGCATTTATGGGAGGTATGGGTTAGGGGACAAAAGATCCTTGATTTAAGGGATTGGAAGGGATGGTGATGGAAGTGACGTTGCAGGTTGCCTACTCCCATCCTTTCCATTTCTCCATAAATTGCTTTATGGGAAAATGGGAAGGACATACAAAAGGCATGATCGGGCTTCTCCAAAGTGCCTTCTCCAAAGTGACTTTGCCAAAGTGCCTTTGCCAAAGTGCCTTCTCCAAAGTGACTTTGCCAAAGTGCCTTTGCCAAAGTGCCTTCTCCAAAGTGACTTTGCCAAAGTGCCTTTGCCAAAGTGCCTTCTCCAAAGTGCCTTCGCCAAAGTGCCTCCGCCAAAGTGCCTTCGCCAAAGTGCCTTCGGCTCGCGGAACTTTACTGTTTTCTGAATAACTTGAGCTCTGGAACTCCGATTGAGGTGATTCAAAAGCCATTTTTCTCCTCTTGAAAAGGGCTTCAATATGAAGTACATTGCTCCAGCTCTTGATGAGTACAGATCCGCTTCACTTCTCCAATGGAAGGCCCGGAGTGGATTCGAGGCCCCTCAGGATCATATCATGGTGTGTACATCTATAAAGAAGAGGGACTCCCAGCGAAGGCCCTGAATGGCCGCAAGTAAGCGGGCTTCCTCCCCCAAATTAGGGACCTGGATGGATTCCGTCTGGAAGCGCTGAATATACTCCCTGAGGGGCTCATCTTTCTTTTGCCGTATTTTAAGGAGGTGCCCCGCCGTTTTGGGGGGTGGTTTAGATACCACAAAGTGGTTGGAGAAGTTGGAGAGCTCCTCAAAGGAGTTAAACCGTTTATCACGGAGGGTGGTATACCGGTTGGCGGCGGCTCCGTGAGCGTGGAGCCGAAGGCTCTACAGAGCGTGTTATCGTCGCTCTTGCGATGGCCATCGCAGAAGCATGTAACTGGAGATGGATATCGAGTGCGAGAGACCGTCGTAAGCGTCCGGCTTAGGCTGGTGAAAGGTTGGGTCCAGAGGTGGTCGGACCCATTCTGGAAACATTATGAACACGGCCCTTTCATCCCTTTTTCCACTTCCTCTAACCGTCTAGTAAGTGCGACAAGTAATGACGAAGAAGGGTCGGGGTTACTTACTTGTTGAGGCGGAGTAGCGGGCGTTGGTCTGGATTAACCCCAGGACATGGAAAGGGCAATGCCTTCACGCGAGGACCCTAAAAGAGGCCTCAAGGCGTAGGAGAGGCTTCGTGTAAAAGGCATCCAGGCGAAGGCAAGCCACTTTGGCAAAGCCGTCCTGTGAAGGCTCAAGGCGAAGGATGAACTGCATCATGCTAAGGCATCCGAACAGCGGAGTCCCAGGCGAAGCCATTCTGCGGCCCGAGGCGAGGCTAGGCTCCCAACAAAGGAGTTCTGGCGATGGCCAAACCTTCAGGCGAAGCCATCTCCATAACCCTCCCCATTGTGAAGCCCTCATGCAACAATGTCCATGAGAAGTCTTTAAGATACAGACGGAACTTCCTTGCGAAGCTTCTGGCGAAGGCAAAGCCCACAGGCGACGTCATCCCAGCCAGTCTCTGGTAAAGGCCACGTCTACAACAAGAAGACTTCGATTCAGACGCTAACTAAGGGATATTCTTCTGCGGAGTCTCCAAACGAAGGCGGAGCCTTCGTTGCAAGTCTCAAAGGGAAAGGCGAGGCCACTAGGCGAAGCCTCCTCGAAAGCTTCCCAACAAAGGCGAAGCCTTGAGCCGGGCCTCCCATCAAAGAGCCCTAAAGCGAGCCACCTCGGCTTATCCGGTCGGCCAACCACTCCCGACCATTCTGGCCCCTCCCGCCTTATACGCTGACACTTGGGAGTGAACTTATCTCCTTTTACCTTTTTATCTTTTAAATCGGACATGCAAGCAAAAATCTTGTACACTTTATGGCATGCATGCGTCTTTTGTAAGAGGCTGTCCCCTTCCTTCCCTATAAAAGGAGAGACAGACTCCTAGAATAGGCAGAACATATGTAAAGCTTAAGAAGGACAATTCCTTAAGCCCGGTTCTCACCCCCCCTTGCTATATTCCGCCATCCCCCTTGATTGATCGTTTATCATCAAGTTTAATATCTAGTATTGCTTAATCTCGTAGTTAAGAGGTGCTAGATCTTCCATACTCCCAGGCTTATCGCGAGATATTGCCCAACCTCGTAGTTGGGAGGTGTACGTGGCCGTCTCTATCCTTCTTTGTTCAATCGACTCCACAGGCTAGATCTGCGCTTCCGTGCGATCTCGCGGACTCGCGTCAAGTGTACCCGTGGTCGTATCAAGTGGTATCGAGCCAGATCGCTTCTTTGGAGTTGTTGTGATTTCTTCAAGGTTAAACCCTTTTTACTTCTACTTGAAGAAAGATTTATCTTTGCGTTTTCAAAACCGTGTTATATTCTATCCGTTTTGAACCCCCATCCGCTTTCATTTCGGTTTATCTGTTGTGTTGTTTACGTGTTAGGAGTTGTTGTGGTGTTAGCAACTTCATAAATCCAAAAGTCAAAAAAAAAGGAGAAGAAAAACAAAAGAAAGCGATTGCGGTTTTGCGAAAGTCGCAAAACCTCGGTTTTATTCAAAACCGCAACGTGCAAAGATTTATACGCTCAAAGAGTGAGGTTGTAGTTGAAAAGTGAAGAGAAGTGGTGTATAAGGCTTGGTTGTGAAAAGCGTAGAAGAAATCGGATCTGTGTTCTTATTGTTCTTGGTGTTCATATGAATGTTCATATCTGTTCATTCCACAACTCATATGAGCAGTGACCTTGATCTAATTTCGATTTCAAATTTGAGCCAAAAGTGTTTGTGCGCCAAAACCTCATTTCTAACCCTCTTGTATATACATTGCGAAACCCCCTCCATTTTAACCTAGCTTGCTTCAAGTAACTAGTACTTCTTACTTAAAGATTTTTGCATGCTATTGGTTATCTTGTGATATTCATTATCGGGTTTTGGCCTTGGAAAGAGCAAGCTCGAGGCTAAGCAAGAGGAAAGAAAGAAAGCCGAGTGTGACCCCTCGCGAAAGGGCAGACCCCTTCGCGGCGGGAAAGAACCCCAAACACGTGAGGAGTTTGAGCGGACTAATTTTATTGTTTAAATGTGCGGGAAACCCCATGGCGAGATAAATATTTCTATGGGGTTGATCTATCGATGGGCGATACCAGCTTGGAAAAGACTTATGGCATTGGATGGAGAAGTTGGAGTACCACTTGGTGCTCCCACTTCGTGGTGAAAAAATGTTGAGCCAAGCCATAAGACGCCTAAAAGGAGAGGCCAAGGAATGGTGTCGCCGAGAGTTCTCTCGACAGAGAACGGTCTGCTGAAGCCCCCGTCCAGTCTTGGAGTGAGTTGAAGAGGTTGCTGTGGCGACGATATGAACTCTGTCAAGAAGAGCCACCCCCTCCATACTACCCCCAGGCGAGGGCCCCCGTGCGCCCTGCACCCAGTACCCAGTCGGGCTCGCCACCATACTCCACTCGGCGGGTCTTCGCCTCGGGCGAACCAACTTCCTTCCCGGGAAAGGAGGCGAGGACCCCATCGCCACAAACCCCCTTGGTTGGGCCGCGCACCCCACCGCCCAATCTTGGCGCAGCCCATACCTACACCACAAATCCAAACCCTAACCAAAATCCAAAAGAAGAGACTCTCGCCCAAGAGATTAAAAGGCTCAAAGATGATTACTTAGAATATGAGCGGGCGAGAGAGAATTGGAAATAGATAATAAAAGAAAGAGCTCTCCAAAGCCATCTGATTGAAAAGAAAGACTCACCCGGGCCTTCTACCATACCCCAAGAAGAACTAATCGTTTCATCTTCTCAAACTTGTTGTTCTTCTTTGGCTGTGCGAGAAGAAGAAGAGACCGCGGGCGCGAAGAGTTGAAGCGAAGGCGCTTTGGAAGAAGGCGAGCTCATGCGGAGCCCAGAGTTCGCACTTGAGGAGAAGCCACACCGTTGCTGAAGGAGAAGAAGATGATGTGCGAAGCAGTCTCGTCTCCCTAACTTGGGAGAAGGTAACTTGTCTCTTCCTTCCGGTAGCACGAGTATACGCAAGAGTGCGAACCTATGGTTTCCTTGAGTCCGCATGCTACGAGCAGGGTGGTGGATCGGACATTGGTTCGACACCGCACCCATTGTTCGAATATATATACAGGACCCCAGGATGCCATGTTTGACATGCTTAGGATGCATGCGTTAAGGAAAGACCCCTTTGTTCCACGAGAGACATCCATGCCTTTCCTTAACAAACATGAGCATCTTAAAATAAATCGAGCTGAAACCATGTTAATGGTTGAGGTGGAGAGAGAGAGCGACTGTTCATCTCTCAACCTCTTGCTTATGCTAATGCTAGTCTCCGGCGTTGCAGTCGAAGTTCTTTCTACGACTAGCTTAGTTTTTCTTCTTGGTCTCGGGAAGCACATATGCATGTGCTTGGCGAAGGTAAAGCTTCCCTTGACCCCCACCCCGGTTCCATGAGCAGAGGTCTAAAGGCTTTAGACCGCATGTTTTTCTTGAGTATAAAGTTCTTGTTAAATGTCTACAATACTCAAGGAAGCATGTCATGAATTTTTATAGACTTCTGTTCATGATCACGATGCATATAGGGGTTGTCATGCTCATGCATGCATATGCATCGCCACCGCGACCCCCCCCCCGGTCGCCGGGTGAGGTTCGTTTACTAACCTCTAATGCTCTCCAGAGTGTGTTGTGCTGGTTTTCAGGTGGAGGAAAAAGTTCTTCGCTTAAGATTCGAGGACGAATCTTTTTAAGAGGAGGAATGATGTGATCATAGGATCCCCAAGCGACAACAAGGCGTCCCGAGAAGAGGCGGTCGAGTGAAGCTCGGAGCAAACCCTTGGCGAGTGGGTTCGGAGGCCCCGGGCGGCCTAATCCGATGGTCTGGATTAACCCCAGGACATGGAAAGGGCAATGCCTTCACGCGAGGACCCTAAAAGAGGCCTCAAGGCGTAGGAGAGGCTTCGTGTAAAGGCATCCGAGGCGAAGGCAAGCCACTTTGGCAAAGCCGTCCTGTGAAGGCTCAAGGCGAAGGATGAACTGCATCATGCTAAGGCATCGAACACACTGGCGGAGTCCCAGGCGAAGCCATTCTGCAAGCCCCGAGGCGAGGCTAGGCTCCCCAACAAAGGAGTTCTGTTGATGGCCAAACCTTCAGGCGAAGCGATCTCCATAACCCTCCCCATTGTGAAGCCCTCATGCAACAATGTCCACGAGAAGTCTTTAAGATACGACGGAACTTCCTTGCGAAGCTTCTGGCGAAGGCAAAGCCCACAGGCGACGTCATCCCAGCCAGTCTCTGGTAAAGGCCACGTCTACAACAAGAAGACTTCCAGTTCGGACGCTAACTAAGGGATATTCTTGCGGAGTCTCCAAACGAAGGCGGAGCCTTCGTTGCAAGTCTCAAAGGGAAAGGCGAGGCCACTAGGCGAAGCCTCCTGCGAAAGCTTCCCAACAAAGGCGAAGCCTTGAGCCGGGCCTCCCATCAAAGAGCCCTAAAGCGAGCCACCTCGGCTTATCCAGTCGGCCAACCACTCCCGACCATTCGGCCCCTCCCGCCTTATACGCTGACACTTGGGAGCGAACTTATCTCCTTTTACCTTTTTATCTTTTAAATCGGACATGCAAGCAAAAGTCTTGTACACTTTATGGCATGCATGCATCTTTTGTAAGAGGCTGTCCCCTTCCTTCCCTATAAAAGGAGAGACAGACTCCTAGAATAGGTAGAACATATGTAAAGCTTAAGAATGACAATTCCTTATGACCGTTTATCACCACCTTGCTATATTCCTCCATCCCCCTTGATTGTTTGTTTATCGTCAAGTTTAATATCTAGTATTGCTTAATCTCGTAGTTAAGAGGTGCTAGATCTTCCATACTCCCAGGCTTATCGCGAGATATTGCCCAACCTCGTAGTTGGGAGGTGTCGTGGCCGTCTCTATCCTTCTTTGTTCAATCGACTCCACCGAGCTAGATCTGCGCTTCACGATCTCGCGGACTCGCGTCAAGCGTACCGTGGTCGTATCAAAGCGCCTCGGTGATTGTCTGAATGGCCGGATCAAGGCTCGTTGGTGGAGTGTTTGGTGGTGGAGTGTTGCGCTCACGAGGCACGTTACGGTTGCGTGGGAGGAGCTTTCCTCCGTCGAGTGAGCAGAGAGTTCTCCCGTTGTGGGGAGCGTTATTTGGAGATGGTTCCGATCGTGGATCGTTGTTTGTGTTCGTTGCGGGAGGATTTCTCCGTCCCTGACGGCTGTGCCTACTTGCACTCCGGGTAGTTGGCATGACTTACTACTTGTGGTTTGTAATATGGGTTTACAAGAAGAACTTTTTGTTCCTTTCGTTTCCCACAGACAGCGCCAAACTGATATTCTCGTTCCCAGAATAGGAGCGGAATAACAGTTGAGTGGTTGATGATGGTGTTCTTGAGACTCCAAGCTTGCTGTTCAGAGTAATCTATAAAAGATAAGAAGAATATTCAGAAGTAGCAAGAGAGGAGTGGGGGGCGTGTAGTAGCTTACCCAGTTTAGGGTGGACATCCCCTTATTTATAGGGAGATGCCAGGAGAAGAGCCTCCCCCAGTTGAAGCCTTGGACAGTGTGAGGCAGATCGACAAGTCTGTCAGATTTGGAGAGATAAGTCTGTGTCAGACTGATTGGAGATAAGACGGCTGTGATGATGAAGATCTCAGCAAACCGCCTTAGAAGATTCACCTGAGTATAAGGGCCTTATCTGGGCAAGACCAGTATAGGCAAGAGAGTCCTCGCGAAGGCGAGTTGAGGCTGTGGGAGTAAGACCCGCGAAGGCGAGTGAGATCGCACGGGCGATACCTGAGACCGCGAGGGCAACCCGCGCAGGCCTAAGAGACGCAAAGGCGAGTGTGAGACATCACCAAGGCGAGGCTTAAAGCCCGCGAGGGCAAGTCCTCGCGCAGGTGAGACTGGAGACCTCGCGAAGGTGAGACTGGAGACCGCAAGGGTGAGACCTACGGGTCTTTGTATAGTTCTGATGCGACGCGAGGACGCGTTTGCTTGGGTAGTGTACCATGTGTTGAGGACAGTAGTAATCACAAGTCTGGGCTTGTGTGGAGTGTGAAGACCTTTTACGATCTGATTTTCCGCGTTGGATCCTTCATGATTCTTGTGAGTCTTTTGAGGGGGCATTTGCTTGGATAGTGTACCAAGATGCCTCCTCCTGAAGGCAGAGTATGGGCAGGGTCCCGTACTCTGTTTAAAATTCAAAGTCTTGGAGCTGGCGAGGGCGCTACGCCGCTTGTGGACCGTTTGGATCGTATCGGCAGTGAGGGGTTCTCTCAGTATTTAAAGCAGAAGAGATAATGGGAGGTGGAAGGTTTACTAACCGTTAGACGTCGGCACGTGGCGCTGCGGGAGTTGATTACGCTTTTAAAGAGTGCTTCTCTATTTCTGCACGGAAGGCAAAAGGTTTACTAACCGCTAGATGTTGGCACGTGGCGCCTCAGGAGCCGATTTCGCTTAAAAGCGCTTTTTCATTTTGGCGGGCTTATAAAAGCGTGTCCGAGAAGATTGAAGCTATTCATCTCCACTTTCGCATTTCCTCATTTTTGCGCTGAGTAGCCTTTTCGCATTCTTGCGTATTTGAACCGTTCATCGGCTGTTGCGAGCTTTCTTGTGGTGATTCTCTACTTCCCGTCCGAGACTTCACCGTTCGTTTGCCGTCTGTTCTTCCGCTTTTTTTCACCGGTAACGAATCAGGTAAGATCTCATTTTCCAGCACAGTGAGTGCTTTGATTTTTCTGAGCACACTGAGTGCTTGACGAAATGCCTCTGTTAGGCTCTTTCGATTTATATGCTTGTTGCTCAATTTTTTGTAGAAATGGAGTCCAAGGAGGCCATACGTCTAGTGATTGCCACCGTGAAAAAGGCCACGGTGAGTTTTGACAAGATTCACCAGGATATGGTGAAGGCCTTTTTCCCAGTGGAGAAGGCTTTGGCGTTCTCCGCCCGTAAGGGTGCTTGCCGGGCGTTGGGTCTGTCGACAACCGAGGAGAACCTAGAGAACCAGGTGCTGTGTCTGTACACGGCACAGCTCGCGGCGGGGCTGCGGTTTCCCTTTCCGCCGCTGGTGCAAGATTTATGCACAGGGTGGGGGCTGCCACCCACGCAGTTGGCGCCCAACACATTCCTGACCATTGCAGGTTTTACTGTCGCCTGTCGAGTGGCCGGTGTGAGGCCCTTTGCTGATGTCTTCCACCGGTTCTACCGACTGGAACTGCAGAGTGGGAGTGCGTTCTTCCATGTCACCCCCATAAACGTTGGGGGAAACAACTCCATCTCCTTTACCGCTTCGCCCAAGTCCTACCACAATTGGCACGGGTCTTTCTTCTTCCTGCCCCGCGACAATTCATGGGATTTTCCCGTGGCGAGGACGCAGCGATCCGTGCAAAGCATCGCGCGGAGACCTGAGCTGACTTCCGAAGGACTGCTGTGGCAGACATACGTCCAACTGTTGGGGTGGTTGGACGATGAGTTTTCGAGGAGCGCCTGTGATGAGCTCTTCCCCTTCTCAGCCACCCAGCTTGACGAGGCAATACTGAGGTGGGCTGGTGATGAGGGCATCGCCATGGATCAACACAATAGGTCGACCAAGGACCAAGAGGACACCCAATCTCAAGCGCACAAGCCTCGCAACCCTCTAGAAGGTATTGGCGGACCCATGACAAGGTCCTAGACCAAAAAGGCGCAAGAGAGCCTTCACGCCTTCATGAGGATTATGGCTCAAGAAAAGGAGCGAGATGAAGATCAAGAAGGCATCTCCCAACTTCAATAAATGGGAATCCACATAGAAGAAGACATGCTCAACACTCTGGAGAACGTTAGCACCATCATGCTAGCAGACGAAGACACCTCACGCCCTGCGCACCACCCCGAGGCATCGGTCATCGCGGCCCCCGACTTCACCAACCTCATGGCTTTCCCAAGCCTCCTCCTGAGGTCGCGAACCCATGGCTCCTCCCGCGAACCCATGCCCCCGCCGCGAACCCAAGGCCCCTTCGGCGAACCCATGGCTTCTGCCGCGCGAACCCTTGGCCCCGCCGCGAACCCAGGGACCCTCTTGCGAACCCCTGGCTTCTCCCACGAACCCGTACCCCCGCCGCGAACCCAGGGCCCCTTCGGCGACCCCCCTGATTAGACGACGGTACACTTGTGAATTTTGTAACATCCTTCCATTTCTTCATAAATCCATTTATGCAAGAAATGAATCCATTTAGGAAAAAATGGAAGGAAAGGGATAGTCTACTATCTTTGACTGTCAACTCAATGAATTTTTTATTTTCCCTCCATTTCTCCTTTCTTTTATGGAGACAATGGAGAGTGATTTAGGGAAGAAGTGATGGGGAAGAAGTGAAAGCACATTTCACATCTTCTTACTATTCCTTCTCTCCCTTCCCATATATATGCTCTTTTGTAATGCGAAAAGGGACGGATTATTGATTATTGAAAGAAAGACAATTTCGGCTCTTCAGAGAGTATTGGGTTCAAGCTTGAACTCTTCTTTTCACCTCCATATTCCCCTTGAATCCATTAAAGTGGATTCTTGTTTAAATCTAGTGTTGCTCTTCATTTGAGAAGTGAGGTGCTAGATCCCTCACTCCTAGGCATTAATCTTTCCATTGCTCTCCATTTGAGGATTGAGGTGGTTAGAGCCGAAACTATTGTGTTCTTCGTGTTCATCTTCCAACAAGCTAGATCATCCAAGGATAAGTCCTTCGGCTTGTAGTCGGACCCTTATCAGCTGGGATCAGCACGGGCTTCGTGCTGGACCCTGTGGTGCCCCCGCCATACGAGGGATGGGCCCCAGCCCATCGTGGGGCAGTGGTAGATGCCCTTTACGCAGCGCTGGCAGAGCCAAAAGGTATGTTTGCATATATAAGCGTAATGTACAAGTGTAAGAGTCTTAGTAAAACCTGGTCTGAAGTTTTTCTTCTGTTTGCAGACGTTTCCATTGAGTCTGGCGAAGGCAGGGGCAAGAGAGCGTCCATGCGCATTGCCCAACAGGTGCACCTGGCCTGTGCATTTGGGAGGGATGCCCCTACTGGGGCATTCAAGGCGTTGGGACGCATTGTCCCTAAGCAGAAGAAGAGGGCTGGTACCAAGCCACTGGTGTCCCCCCAAAAGGAGAAGAAGAGGAGAGTGGTTGCTGGCGGAGTGCAGCCTGGAGAGGGGAGTGCCCCCGCTGCTGTTGAAGACGCCAAGGGGCCTGCAGGGGCAGAGGGATCTGCAGCGGCCCCTCCTTCTGAAGAGGCTGCGGGGCTTGCTGGGGAGGAGGTCCCCGCCATTGTAGAAGAGGCTGAAGAGCCTGCTGGGGAGACCAGGGGAGTGGAAGTGGAGGTCCCCTCCACTGTTGAAGAGGCTACGCCCATGGTAGAGGGCTCAGAGGGAGTGCAAGCGGACACCGCTGCTCCCATAGAGGCTGTGCCAATATCAGTGGTGCAGCCAGTCCCCCTTGAGGATGCTGCCATCCTTGAGGACTTTGTGTCTGGGCTCTTCGCGAGCCCTTCTCCGGCTCAAGGCGAAGACCTGCCTGGGCACGTGGTCGCAGCAGAGATCATTACCACGGGGAGTGCTCTCCCCAAAAGAGGCAGGATGTCAGCAAGGGAAGTCCTGCTGTTCATGAGGAGGAAGGGCCAACAGGCTGCTAAAGCCATAAGCAGTTCTGGGCAGCAGGAGGCAGTGGCCATTCCTGAGGAGGTGAGGGTCACTCCTGTGGAGGAGGAGGTGGTGATCACCCCTGTGGGGGAGGAGGTGGAGGCCGTTACTGCAGGGGAGGAGCTCCCTGTGGCTATCTCTTCAGGGGAGGAGACCCCTGCAGTGACTCCTTCAAGGGAGGAGGCCCTTGCGGCGAAAGTGATGTGATCACGAGAAGGAGGGTGTGATCACGAGAAGGAGGGTGTGATCACGAGCTCGGATCTAGCTTGGTAGAGGCAGGTTTCCAGAAGATGGAAACGAAACAGAGGAAGAACACGAAGAAGACAGAGTCGGCCAAGGGAACCTCCTCACTACGAGGTGAGGCAATGCCCTTGAAAGCGCCTGGGAAATGAGATGGGATCTAGCACCTCTTGACTACAAGGTCAAGCAATACTAGATATTATGCTTGGATCCTCTTGCCTGGATCACTAGGGAAGTGGAAATGCAAGAATGGAGAACACAAAAGCCGATGACTCCCCGGGAGTGTTTCAGCCGAATTGCTTAAATTCAATAATATGTTCTAGGTTACAATGGTGACTGCCACTTAGCTTATATAGTGAAGTGAAATGGAAGAAGTAAAAGGAGTATTTCGAATGTGCATGCGTGCGGAAAGTATAAAGTACTTTTGCACGCTTACAGAGTGAAAAGCTTCTAAAAAGGTAAAAAGGTAAGGCTAGCCTAAAAGTGTCCAGATGTCTTTTGTGCAAAGTGGTTGTTTGTCTTTCCAAGTATCGGCGGAGAAAAGACACCTTGTGTCAGGTTTGGTCGGTCAACTGGCGAAGCCTGGAGGTTCTGTGAAGGCATTCGCTAGGAGCCTTCGCTAGAATGCCTTCGCCGGGCGCCTTCGCGGAGTTGCCCTTGGCTGAGGCCTTCTCCTTCGCCAAGTGTCCGCGCATTTAAGGTTGGGCTGCTCCCTTCTTTAAGAACGCTTATGCTCAAGACTCCAAGGGGCTTCGCACACTCTTCGTCCAGCGCGATACCGAGTTGGCGAAGTTGTAAGGCCTTTTCCCGGGACCCCTCTCGATCGTCCTGCGCCATGAGCCTCATGAAAGCATTAAGGTTCGCTTGGACTTGTTTCAGCCGGGACCTGGTCATGGGTCCGCCAAGGCCTTGGAACAGATCAGGGGTCACGCGCGCTTGAGGTTGTGGTTCATCTGGAACCTGAGGGTCCTTTGGGGCGATGTCCTCATCATACTCTCCCTCTTCGAAAGAATCCGTCCGTGGATTCTTAAAATCGGCTTGTCCTTCAAAGGGAGCTAAATCACAAACGTTAAAAGTTGCATGTACATTATAAGAGCCATCGCAAGGTTAGTCAAGTACATAAGCATTTTCTCCTATTTTTTTAGTGATTTGAAAGGGGCCATCGCCTCTTGGCGCCAGTTTGTTTTTCCTAGCCTGGGGAAATCGGTCTTTTCTTAAATGTAACCATACCCAATCCCCGACTTGAAAACTCCTAAATTTTCTGCCCTTATTAACTCTGCTTGCGTAAGATTCATTAATTCTCTCAAGTTGTTTGTGAATCTTAGCATGCAAGTCCTTCATGTGTCGGGCTTTTTCTTTCCCATCTACATCCACCTGCTCAGTGTAGTCTAAGGCGACTAAGTCCAAAGGGGTTAAAGGGTTGAAGCCATACACGATCTCAAAAGGACTATGGGATGTAGAGGAATGGTAGGCTCGGTTATATGCAAACTCTACATGGGGCAAACATTTTTCCCATTCTTTCAGATTTTCCTAAGGAGGGTGCGCAGGATAGTGGTGAGGGTCCTATTAGTCACTTCAGTTTGGCCGTCTGTTTGAGGGTGACTGGATGTGGAGTACATCAGACTTGTGCCTAGCTTAGACCAAAGGGTTCGCCAAAAATGGCTTAGGAATCTCGAATCTCTATCGCTAACAATGGATCGCGGGAGGCCATGATATTTAACAATGTTACTAAAACAATTCAGCCACATGAGAGGCATCTTCAGTTTTATGACATGGGATGAAATGGGCCATTTTGGAGAACCTATCGACTACCACAAATATAGCATCATGACCATGCGATGTCCTAGGTAAACCACTTATAAAGTCCATGCTTATTTCAACCCAAGGAATAGAAGGCGTAGGAAGAGGGGTGTACTTCCCTTTCGGTTGGAGAGTAGACTTAGCTTGGTGGCATGTGACACATCTGGCGCAAGCTTTGGTGACGTCCTTCTTCATGCCTGGCCAGAAGAAGTTCTCCTTAACGGCCTCAATCATCTTCTGGACACCGAAGTGCCCCAAGAGACCGCCTCCATGCGCCTCTTTGATGATGACTTCGCGCATTGACCCTCTGGGAACGCACAACCTTTTAAACTTAAACAGAAAACCATCAAAAACATAGTAGCCCTTTTGGCTACCGTTAACACAGTTGGCAAATATTTCACCAAAATCCACGTCATGTTCATACATCCCTTTTAAACCTTCAAAACCAACAATCCTTGTATCGAGAGTCATGAGTAATGCATATCTCCTGGATAGGGCATCAACAACAACATTTTCTTTGCCTTTTTTATACTTAATAACATAGGAGAAAGACTCAATGAACTCTACCCACCTAACATGCCTTTTGTTCAAATTTCCTTGTCCTTGAAGATACTTCAAAGACAAGTGATCCGTATGGATTACGAATTCTCTAGGCAGAAGATAATGGCTCCACGTTTGTAAGGATCGCACAAGAGCGTATAGCTCTTTATCAGATGTGGAATAATTCAGGGTGGCTCCACTCAACGTTTCACTAAAAAAGGCGATGGGACGGCCTTCTTGGTGCAAGACAGCGCCGATGCCTATACATCTGGCAGCGCACTATACCTCGAACACTTTGTCGAATTTTGGCAAAGTGTGTAGAGGGGCATTTGTCAGACGATATTTCAATTTGTTAAAAGATTTCTCTTGAGACTGACCCAATTCAAAGACGACATTCTTCTTAGCCAGTTCATGCAAAGGTGCAGCAATGGAAGAGAAGTCATTAACAAAACTCCTGTAAAAACAAGCAAGTCCTAGGAAGGACTGACCTCGATTAAGGAGTTAGGAGTAGGCCAGTCCCGAATGGCACCGATCTTACTCTCGTCTACCTTGACTCCCTTCGCACCCACTACATATCCAAGAAAGTTAACTTCCGGGATGCGAATACACACTTTTCAAATTTGGCATACAGTTTTTCTAACCTAAGCGTGTCGAGGACCTGCCTCAAGTGCTCAACATGCTCCTCATGGTTCTTAGAATAAACTAGTATGTCATCAAAGTATACTACCACAAATCTCCCAATTAAATGCCTCAAAACATGGTTCATTAAACGCATGAAAGTACTTGGTGCGTTAGATAACCCGAAGGGCATAACATTCCACTCATACAAACCAATTTTGGTTTTGAAAGTAGTTTTCCATTCATCACCTTCCTTCATCCGAATTTGGTGATAGCCACTTCTAAGGTCAATTTTTGAAAACACACACGCACCACTCAATTCATCTAACATGTCATCAAGTCTAGGTATAGGGTGGCGATACTTTCTGATGATAGAGTTGATGGGGAGGCAGTCCATGCACATGCGCCAAGTGCCATCGCTCTTTGGCACGAGTATGACGGTACCACGCATGGCGACAGACTTTCGCGGATGAACCCCTTGTCCAGCAGCTCTTGCACTTGCGATTGGATCTCTTTGGATTCTTGAGGGTTGGTCCGGTAGGCGGCCTTGTTGGGTAAAGGCGCTCCCGGAAGCAAGTTGATTTGATGCTCTTGATTTGATGCTCTATGCCGCGATAGGGGGGAAGGGTTCGCGGCTCATCGAATACTTCGCCAAATTCTTTCAGGACTTCCTGCACATAGAAAGGAAGAGAAGACACATTGTCAAGCGTTAGCATGCAATGAGTGGGAATCAGGAGAAAGCAGATCCTGTTTCCAAGGAACGCTCTTTTAAAGTCCCTCTCTTTGGCCATGGGAGGAAGGCACTCTTGTTTTCTCGTGGGCTCTCTCGGGGTGTTTCCCATCAACGCACACTCTTTTCTTTCACTCAAGGTTCCTTGAACCTTCTCACCATTTTCTCTCCGCTCTCTGCTCTCGCCCTTTCTTTTTCTCTCGGCCTTCTGATGTGGACATCAGCCCCATTATTGTGATAAGGCGTAACCTTTCCCTTTGGAGGGTCTAAAGGGCCCTTGGCAAAGGCTCGAAGAGGAGGAAGCCACATTCGGGGCACTTGGCGAGGCCTAAGACAAGACCGTACTCGCAAGGCGCGTGGTGCACCCATGTCCCTTTGGCGGACTCTTGGCCTTTGGCGAGTCCATGCACCAACGGCGAGTCCGTGGTCACCGGCGAGTCCATTGACCACTGGCGAACTCGTGGTCCTCTTGGGCGAACTCAAGGTCATTTGCGAATCCATGGCTCTCTCCGAGGCCCGTGGTCATTGACGAAGGCCACGCACCTCATTTCCGAAGCAAGCGAAGCCCGGTGTATTCGCCAACCAAAGGAGCCTCCACGGCAAAGTCACACTTGCCGGATCTCCGAGAGAGGACCACAGAACACCTTCCCAAAGCTCGGACCAAATGCCAAGGCAAGGCTATACTCGCGAAGCCCCTTAAGGCGAACCCTCGGTCTTTGGCGAAGCCATATCTCATTGGCAAACCCAAGGTCCTTTTTGAGAGCCCATGGCCTCTCCGCAAAACCCTGCCTTATTGAAGAACACCCTGCATCAAACTTCCCAGTACAAGTGATGCCAAGGTGTTCGCCACGCAGAAGAGGTTTCCATACACAAATCAGGCGAACCCTTCAACTTGTGCAGAGGCCCTCTTCTTCCCTTTTCCCTTGGCAGTTCATGGGGAATTGGGGAGCCGCAAAAGCAGGTAGCCTACAATGTCAAATCACCTGCCACCCCACGCTTTGCCTACCATATTTCGAGGAAGATGTTCCCTTAGTAAAATCATTCTTTATTCATTCCTTCTTTCTTTTCCTTCTATAAAAGGAAGCTGTAACCTAAGTATTCGGCAGAACCCATATATTGAGAGAATTCATATATTGTAAGAACACGGTTTGTTCTTCTTGGGGTCTCAAATCTTGCTCCATCAATCCTTTAGTGATCCATGCGAGAGGATCCAATATAATACCTAGCATTGTCTGATCTAGTAATCAGAAGGTTCTAGGTTCCATTTTCCTTTCCCAGGCATTTTCAAGGGCATTGCCTCACCTCGTAGTGCGGAGGTTCCCTTGGCCGACTTTGTTTCCTTTGTGTTCTTCCCCTGTTTCGTTTCCATTCTTGCTGAAACCGCCTCCTTGAGCTAGATCCGAGCTCGTGACCGTTCACTCCTCTGTAACCACTTGGTGGGTTCGGAGCGTGACCGTGATCACATCAGTTGGTATCAGAGCCAAAGCGCTTGTCGGAGGTATCTTACCATATCAGTTGTTTACTTTCTTCAAGATAAAACCTTTGCTGTTCTTTTCGAAAACTTGAAGAAAAGTTATCGGTTAATGATCTCTTGAGAGAAGCCGAATATTTGTTACCCTTGTTGAAAGGTTCTTAAAGGTTCATAAATCTGTGAGTTATTTCGGATTGAAAAGAAAAAGAGTTTCCACTGTGTGCAAAAGAACAAGAGTTTACGAAAAGAAATATTCAAACCAGTTCATAATTTACGGAAAAGTTCTAAGTGTTCTTGAAGAGTTCATCACGAAACTCAAGTGAGCGGTGCTCACGAGATCGAAAATAATTTGAAACACTGAACTTCTTGTGTTTACATGTGTGAAAAGCCTTTTCTATATCATTTCCAACTTCTTTCAACCACCAACCAACCCCAAATCCTAGTTCGAGTAACTAGAGCTTTGTGCGTTGCTTATTTGGGACATTGCTAAGATTTTATTGGAAACTCCTTGTGTGTTTGCATTTGATCTTAATCGAGATTGGTGGTAAGTTTTGAGGTCTGAAAGAACCGTTGCGTTCTAAACACGAGAAAGGAGTGTAAACACTAAGGGAGAGTGGCGAGGCTTCCCAATACTATCCGCATGTGCGGGATTTGAGTTTCATGGAATATGTGTGTCACAGCCACCCCGCATCAAAACACATCCCAACCTGACCTAGATGCATCCGTGTAGATCACATAAGGTAGACTCGGGTCGGGTAGGACCAAGATCGGTGCGTTGGTCAGTGTCGCTTGACTCACGAAAGTTCCGCTAACACTTCTCGACCACACAAATGGCTGCCCCTTCTTGGTTAAGCTGCGTGAGTGGGGAAGCCAAAACGGAAAACCCTAGCACAAACCGTCGGTAGTAGCCTGCTAACCCCGAGAAAACTCACGATCTCCCGTCTGAGGTTGGCTGCTTCCACTCTGTACCGCCTTAACTTTCTCGGGATCCACTTGCCAAACCGTGCTCACCGATGATATGCCCCGGAAAAGACACCTCTCGGATCAAGTCACACTTTGAGAACTTAGCGTAAAGTGGTGTTCCCAAAGTGTCTGAACAATCCTCGGATGCTCCGGTGTAAATCCTCATCCCGAGTAAATCGAATGTCATCGATGAACACTACCACAAATGAGTCCAGATACGGCGGAACACTCTGTTCATCATATCCATAAACGCAGCGGTGCATTAGTCAAACCAAACGGCATCACTTTGTATACTCATAGTGCCCATACCACGTACGGAAAGCTGTCTTCGGAATGTCCTCCTCTTTCACTCATGGCTGAAAGTACCCCGATCGCGGTCGATCTTGAAAAGATCTTCGCACCTCTCGGTGATCAAAGAGATCGTCGATCCTCGGCAATGGGTACTTGTTCTTGATGGTGATGGCGTTCAACCGTCTGTAATCTATACACAACATGAGTGACCCATCCTTCTTTTCACGAATAGAAGCTGGAGCACCCCATGGTGAAGTGCTCGGACGGATGAAGCCCTTCTCCTGCAATTCCTCTAATTGCTTCTTGACTCCACCATTTCCACTATCGGCATCCGATATGGTGGAATGGAAATGGGTGTATTACCAGGCTGCAACTGGATCTCAAAGGTAATCTCCCTCTCTGGTGGCATCCCGGGCAAGTCCTCCGGAAATTCCTGCGGAAAATCTCGGACAAGCGGAATCTTATCCAGCTCCAACCGAGTATCGAGGCGTGTTCAGACCGTAGTACTCCTCCGAATCCACTATCGGGACACGATCCGAACACTGCGGCTCCATGCTGGTCACGACCGTCTTCGTCCCATCCCCGAACTGAGAGGGTAACACCTCTCCGAAGCCGTAACACTACGGTTGCGATCAATATGCACGGAATTCTTGGACAGCCAATCCATCCCAAGAATAACGTCATACTTGATGTGTTCAACACCGGCAGATCGACATAATCCGGTGTTGCCAATGGATAGCACGCGATCCGTACCATCTCATTGGAAGCGGCCCGACTCGGCCGTCTTCACCATGAAGACGCTCGGAAATCCACTTGGTAGTCGGTGGAGAGACTCGGCACACTTTTGTGCCACAATCAAAGCAGACGCCCCGGTGTCAAATAATGCACGAGCAGGAGTATCGTTCGAAGTAAAGAACCTTGGGCGCCCCACGCTGCGAAGTCTCTCCCGCTCGATCTGAAACACCCGTCCTGCTCCGGGCTCTTTGTGGTGGAGGCTCACGCTGCGATGTCTCACCCGCTCCACTGGAATACACGTCCTACTCCAGTGCTTTGTGGCGGAGGGTGGCTGAAGCAGTCGTCTCGAGCTGCTTTGTGATGGCCTCGGTCCGCCCCAGCTGTGAACCGCGCCCCGGGTGCGTTAGGCTGGCGAGGCTGCGGACGTGTAGCTGCTGGACCCTGTCCCAGCGTCGAGAGGACAATCACGAATCCAATGATCGCTAGACCCACATCGCGAACAACATCCCATTGCTGTAACATGGCCGGCACAGGTGCTGCCCGCCACAACTCGCACAAGTCGGGGATCGGCGTAGTCCTGCTGCCCTGCTGCTCTGCCGAGACCTACGACCTCCACAGAAGACCTCGCTGAACCTGCGTGCGAAGCCCTCCCTCATCAGCGGGTCGGTGCGGTAGGTATCGACTCTCAACCTCCTCCTGCACGAGGAGTTGGGCATTCTGCACAGCCTAATCGTAGGAAGTGATGTCCAGAGCTCTAAAAGCACACCGATACTCGGGGCCTTGGCGGCGAATGAACCGCTTGGCCTTCTCTGCTCCATGCCATATCTGCGGCACATAGCGGACCAATCGGTCAAACTCCGCTCGTACTCACCAACGGTCACTGGTGCCACTGCTCCGAGTCATCAAGCGTGCTGACGGAGGTCCCGGCGGCATCCCGATGTCTTGCTGATGGAAGTAGTAAGCAAGCTGCTCCCAAGTCAAGTCCGAATCCTGCCCCCATCACGTCTTTGCCTCGGCTCTCGAGGCGGCCACAGGCTCCTCCACCAATGATCTGCACTATCCTGCCCAGTTGAATGTAGCCAACGAGACTCTCACCTCGAGACGGAAGGTGTAGCCTCCCAAGGAGCTTGTCAACTCCCATGAAACCATGCCTCTGCCGTCTCGGGTCCTCCACGGCCGTTGAACCTCGGGGTTCAAGCGCTGAAACCGCTCAGTCTGAGTCTCATCGGGGCGGCGTCTCGGCTCTTCCGTCGGTGGTGGGACCGGCGAGAACTCTCGGCCTGCGCAGATCTCCTCCTCGAGAATCACTATCCTGCTGATCCTGCGCCCGAGGTGGCTGCTGCCCACCTCTGTGCCGGCTGTCTCCGGCCGTGGCCTGTCCGGCCCTCCACTGTGCCCAGCTGCGCCTGAATCCCACTTTGGGCTGGTACTACGGTACTCGATGGCTGAACTGACCCAACACATGTAGTATATCGGGAGGCGGGTCCCTCGGGCTGCTGATCACTCGGGGGTGTGTGTGTGCTCGAGATCCGGGTTTCTACGAACCCGCCTTCTAACCCTTGGAGGTGTGGGATCCCGGTCCCGACCCTCTGTTCTTGTTCACGCCGGCGGCGTGTTCTAGCCATACCTGAAAATGGATCAACCCAAAACCATATAACCCAATAATAAACTTTCTCTTCCTAAAGCTAGCAGCAGCATTTTATGGCTCTGTAGTGTAATGCAATGCATGATGCAAGGATTCTTTTCAGAATCCCGAAACTAAATAATAAACCTTAATATAGAATCAGATCATGCTTATAATCACGAAATCACTTCATGTATCACCCACACCTTCCATAATGCTCCAAAGAACCGCCACTGTTCCACACGCATTCCGAAATGGTTCAAATAAGGAGTTGATCAGGCTCAGTACCGAACCACTCCAGAATGAAGTGTAAACCAGTAGCTCGCCCTTCGAAGTCAATACTCGTAGTACCTACCCATGAACTAGCATGGTTTGCTCCAACGGTCCACCCTCGGACTTGTATGCTTACCTTCCACACACCATACCATAACCAACATACTTTACCTCTTGGGTCACTTTGACCCGACCTGCTCGATACCAACTTGTCACAGACCACCCCTGCATCAAAACACATCCCAACCCGGACCTAGATGCATCCGTGTAGATCACATAAGGTAGACTCGGGTCGGGTAGGACCAAGATCGGTGCATTGGTCATTGTCGCTTCAGCTCTGAAAGTTCCGCTCACACTTCTCGACCACACAAATGGCTGCCCCTTCTTGGTTAAGCTGCGTGAGTGGGGAAGCCAAAACGGAAAACCACTGGCACAAACCGTCGGTAGTAGCTGCTAACCCCGAAAACTCACGATCTCCGTCTGAGGTTGGCTGCTTCCACTCTGTGCCGCCTTAACTTTCTCGGGATCCACTTTGCCAAACCGTGCTCACCGATGATATGCCCCGGAAAAGACACCTCTCGGATCAGAAGTCACACTTTGAGAACTTAGCGTAAAGTGGTGTTCCCAAAGTGTCTGTGCTAATCCTCGGATGCTCCGGTGTAAATCCTCATGCGAGAGTAAATCGAATGTCATCGATGAACACTACCACAAATGAGTCCAGATACGGCCGGAACACTCTGTTCATCATATCCATAAACGCAGCCGGTGCATTAGTCAAACCAAGCGGCATCACTTGTATACTCATAGTGCCCATACCGCGTCACGGAAAGGCTGTCTTGAATGTCCTCCTCCTTCACTCATAGCGAAAGTACCCGATCGCAGATCGATCTTGAAAAGATCTTCGCACCTCTCGGCTGATCAAAGAGATCGTCGATCCTCGGCAATGGGTACTTGTTCTTGATGGTGATGGCGTTCAACCGTCTGTAATCTATACACAACCTGAGTGACCCATCCTTCTTTTTCACGAATAGGCTGGAGCACCCCATGGTGAAGTGCTCGGACGGATGAAGCCCTTCTCCTGCAATTCCTCTAGCTGCTCCTTCAGCTCCACCATTTCCACTATCGGCATCCGATAAGGTGGAATGGAAATGGGAGTAGAACCGGCTGCTGGATCTCAAGCGTGATCTCCGCTCTGGTGGCATCCCGGGCAAGTCCTCCGGAAATACTGCGGAAAATCTCGGACAAGCTGGAATCTTATCCGGCTCAACCGAGTATCGAGGCGTGTTCAGACCGTAGTACTCCTCCGAATCCACTATCGGGACACGATCCGAACACTGCGGCTCCATCTGGTCGGCCGTCTTCGTCCCATCCCGAACTGAGAGGGTAACACCTCTCCGAAACCGTAACACTACGGTTGGCACGATCAATATGCGGAATTCTTGGACAGCCAATCCATCCCAAGAATAACGTCATGCCGGTGTGTTCAACACGGCGAATCGACATAATCCGGTGGCGCCAATGGATAGCACGCGATCCGTACCATCTCATTGGAAAGCGGCCCGACTCGGCCGTCTTCACCATGAAGGCGCTCGGAAATCCACCGGTAGTCAGGTGGAGAGACTCGGCACACTTTTGTGCCACAATCAAACAGAGCCTTGATGTCAAATAATGCACGAGCAGGAGTATCGTTCGAAGTAAAGTACCTTGGGCGCCCCACGCTGCGAAGTCGCTCCGCTCGATCTGAAACACCCGTCTGCTCCGGGCTCTTTGTGGTGGAGGCTCACGCTGCGATGTCTCACCCGCTCCACACGGAATACACGTCCTACTCCAGTGCTGTGGCGGAGGGTGGCTGAAAGCAGTCGTCTCGGCTGCTGTGATGGCCTCGGTCCGCCCGCTGTGAACCGCGCCCCGGGGTGCGTTAGGCTGAAACCGAGGCTGCGGACGTGTAGCACTTCTTTGGACCCCTGTCCCAGCGTCGAGAGGACAATCACGAATCCAATGATCGCTAGACCCACATGAGACACTTGTCCCATTGCTGTAACATGGCCGGCACAGGTGCTGCCCGCCACAACTCGCACAAGTCGGGGATCTTTGGCGTAGTCCTGCTGCCCTGCTGCTCTGCCAGACCTACTGACCTCCTGAAGACCTCGCTGAACCTGGCTGTGCGAAGCCCTCCCTCATCAGGGGTCGGTGCGGTGGGTATCGACTCTCAACCTCCTCTGCTCGAGGAGTTGGGCCTTCTGCATGACCTCATGGTAGGAAGTGATGTCAAGAGGTCTCAAAGCCCACCGATACTCGGGGCGCAAGCGGCGAATGAACCGCTTGGCCTTCTCCTGCTCCATGCCATATCTTGCGGCCATAGCGGACCAATCGGTCAAACTCCCGCTCGTACTCACCAGCAGTCTGGTGCCCTGCTCAGGTCATCAAAGCGTGCTGACGGAGGTCAGCGGCTTTGGGGTAAGTTGTGTTTTAATTTAATATGGAATTTATGGGTATTTTTATAGAATTTTGGAGTGACGGAATTTGGTTCGAGTTGACACGCTCGCACGTCGGGTTTTGGTTCGGGTTCAGCGAGCTCGGTAGGACGCTCCGGAAAGGTAAATGAATTTCTGAAAAATGTTCTGTGAATGTTATAATATTCTGAGGGTTGTGTCCAAGTTTCGTTAATTTTGGAATTCGGTAATTATTTTTGGGCAAAAGAATTGGAACTTTCGGAAAAATTGGGAGTTAATTTGCAAATGGGTGCAAAATTAATAATAGTGAGTATGGGCTGCAGCAGCTGATTAATTCGGCAGATTTTTGGGAAGGAGGAAGGGACACTTGGCCATTTTTAATTTAAGGAAGAGAAGTATGGGCTAAAAGTGATGAAAATATAAAAGGCTAAAAATCAATTAAAATTCACTAAAATTCCATTTCTTTTCTTCTCTTCTTCTTCCTTCTCTCTGCCGCCATCAACCTTCATCTTGAGCTCCATGTTCTTCATCCCTTCTTGGCTGATTTCTTCAAGGTTTTTGGCTCCAATCTTTGGTAAGTTTCATTCCTTCATCTCTTTTCAAATTGGAAACAAGTTTTGTTAGAGATAAGAGGAGAAATTCAAATTCATGGGTTGTTCTTGTCAACATGCTAGAGTGATCCTCTCCCTCCCATCTTTTAGTATGTTGTTCTTGGGCTTGAGGAGTAAGAATCTATGGTTGAATGTTGGAAGAACTCCATGGAGGGCCAAACCCTAGGGGTGCCGAATTTGAGTGTGAATTTCTAAAATTGTGTGTGTTTGTGTTCTTGAATCATGCTTGGGATATGTTGTTCCTTGCATGATTCTAAGACAATCTATGGTTTTAATTTGATGGAAAACAAGTTGAGGGAAAAAGCCCTCTTTGGCCGAATTGTTAAGTGAAGAAGTTTTGGTTGTTTAGGTGAAATTGGTTAGTAATCTTGCTTAATAATTGTAATTGGTGATTAAAGAGTGCTAATGGAACTTTGTTTGGATTGAAATGGAAGTTGGGTGAGAAATTCTCCTTAAGGTTGAATTGTATATGAAAGGGGTTTGTTGTTTTTGATGCAATTGGTTAGTAAGTTTGGTTAGAAAGTGAAATTGGTGATTAGTATGTTTAATTGGAAGCTTGAATGGTTTGGTTTGGGAATGTGGTGAAAAATTGGTTAAGGACCGAAATGCTTAAGTGGTTCTTTTTCCATGTTAGTGATGTGTGTTGATTGAATTGGATGCTAAATTGGTATTGTGGATGAAAGTAGGTGTGTTATGGCGTTTGAAATACCATTTTCGGGTTAGAAATGAGAAAGTTAGTTTTATACGAGTTTACCGGGAAAAGTGTCTGGAATGCGGGTTTAAGGGTTGGAATATGTTTGTGGGAGTTGGAATAACAAGGTTCTAGCTCGGTTCGTAAAACCGAGCTTTCTGTGGAATTTTAGGAAAGTGCGGGTTTGTGCGGAAATTGTTTTACGGGGTTTGTTTGGATGTGTTACGATCCAACTATGGTTGTCTGACTTGATTACTGCGTTGGTGGAGTAGCGCGGACCCGTAGGAGCCAAGTTGTGCGTTTGGGTCGGGAGTCGGGATTTTCCGAGAGTTGGGCTGCGGGCGGCGTTTACGAGGTAAGGGCTTAATTTGGTAAAATGTACGTTTGTTACTGCTCCATATATGTTATCGGGTATGATATCTCTGCTATATTTGTATGTTTCATTTATATGTTACGATTACGTGGCGAGACCCGTATGGTTGGAGAGACCACGGGTACTCCTTGGTTACATTACGTATCCGCACCGGAGTGCCGATACTTCGTGACCCTACGGCAGTTTGGGGATCGCGACCCCAGCCGGTACCGTGCTATACATTATGTTACGATCTGTATATTCGACCTCTGTTGAGGGCTGTAATAACGTAGTCGTTACGGCGGTTGGACCGCATGCGATGGTTTATGATTCACTATATGCTTTATGTTCGTATGTATATGTATATCTTTGTGTTATTACATTTTGCGAGTTGATTGTTGCCCTGTGGGCAAACTGCATTTTTACCTTAAGCCCTTACTGGGTCCTTTCGAGGACTCACCCTTTTATCTGTTTACCACTTTCAGGCCGTCCTGACAAGCAACCGGCGGAGTAGAGATTCCGCGGTGCTTCCTTCTTTTGAGGTTGGGTTGCAGCAGCAGTACTACGTGCGGAGGTCGCTTCAGATTCCGCGCTAGGTATTTATAGGATTTTATTCTTGGCTCTGTAGTGTATGCGCATGCATATAGGTCGAGATCATGTTTTGGATATGTATATATATATATGAGATATATTCTGCTTTGTTGTCTTACGAGTCGAGGCGGAGCCCGACTTGCCTATATTGGTAATCTTTGTTTAATTGTGGTGTCTGGTGATTTTGTGTTTGTGGCAATGATAGATGTTGGATAAACCATGAACTGCATGTTTGGTAGAAGTTGGGTGGTTGCGCATGCTTGCCTTGTACGAGTTTTTAGGTTGCTAGTCGATACTCGTTTGTTCTGAATTTGAGCTCGATGTTCCGCTGCCGCGTTTTCCACCGTAATTCCTGTTTCCGACGTCGCGGCCGGCTCCGCCTCCGCAACCGGGCGGGGTGGCTGTGACACCCCCTTGGCCAAGAAACTGGTCGAACCGACCCTATCCTCTGAATGCGACCCCCATACCTGCTGCATATGAGCATCACTCAGGCCTAGACCCTGCACACTTGGTGGCGAACCCATGCCGTCGCCAAGATGACTCCTCTCATTATCGCTACCCCTCCTACTCCTATTATTCACCCCTACCGTCGTATCCTAGGCATCGACGCCCGACTTGGAGCCCCCTCTCATTTGCGGTTTTCCATCCACCAACAGGAAGCCAGCGAGGACCCCCACTCACTAGTTTGCTTCGTTCGACAAACACCCTCGATCAACAGGCGAAGCAACACCAGTGCTTCAAAGACCCAGCCCCTCCACCATCATTGATGAGATAAAACTACTTGTGCTTATGGTCCTGGACCAGATGTTTCAAGGACACATGGAGGAAGCTGCAATCGGTGGAAAGGTTGAGAGCAAAACGACCAAGAGGAAAGGAGAAAGTATGAGGAAAAAAGAAAGAGAAGAAAGGGAGAAAAGTAAGGCGGTCCAAGAGACCTTGAGCGAGAAAGAGAGCGATCCGAGAGAAGAGAATGAGAAGGAAGCGGAGAGAAAACAAGAGGGAATCTACATGATCCGAAATAGTGGAAGTGCGGGAAACATACCTTCAACCGACCCAACTTTTCCACTAATTTCTGTCTTGCAACCCCCTTGTTTATCTTCTTTGAATGTGCAGGTCGCTGTGGAAAGGAAGGCTGAAGGAAGCCTTGACACCCCGGGCGGAAGTGTCACCCCCTCTCGGAAAGGAAGAAAAGAGCAAGAGGGAGAAAGCGAACATGGGTAAGCGTGCTTCTAATCTCTCATCTCTTAACATTAAGCATGATTTGGGTGACATAGTTGGCGATCCCATATGCATTATGGGAAATGACTTAGGCCGGTACATTGAGGCCATGCCCATGAATGGCCGAGGCTCATATTTGATCCCGGAATAACTATGTGGTTACGTATTAAGGCTAAGTATAAAAGTGAAGCGAAGAGAAAGGGCGGATTGTCCATCTCATTCCTTGATCTATTTTAGGGGAACTTGGATGTCTAACGCTTTTAGTTCACTAACCCTTGATGCCTCTTCAAGTTTGTTGTGGTGTCTTAAGATTTGTAGGGACAATTTTCATATGAATCCGAGGACGGATTCTTCTGAAGAGGGAGGGTATGATGTGGACATCAGCCCCATTTTTGTGACAAGGCGTAACCTCTCCACTGGAGGGTCTAAAGGGCCCTTGGCGAAGGCTCAGAAGAGGAGGAAGCCACATTCAGGGCACTGGCGAGTCCCTAAGACAAGACCGTACTCGCAAGGCGCGTGGTGCACCCATGTCCCTTTGGCGGACTCTTGGCCTTTGGCGAGTCCATGCACCAACGGCGAGTCCGTGGTCACTGGCGAGTCCATCGACCCTGGCGAACTCGTGGCCCTCTTGGGCGAACTCAAGGTCATTTGCGAATCCATGGCTCTCTCCGACCCCGTGGTCATTGACGAAGGCCCTGCACCTCATTTCCAGAAGCAAGCGAAGCCCGGGTATTCGCCAACCAAAAGGAGCCTCCACCGCAAAGTCACACTTGCCGGCTCTCCAGGAGAGGACCCTGAACACCTTCCCAAAGCTCAGACCAAATGCCAAGGCAAGGCCATACTCGCGAAGCCCCTTAAGGCGAACCCTCGGTCTTTGGCGAAGCCATATCCCATTGGCAAACCCAAGGTCCTTTTTGAGAGCCCATGGCCTCTCCGCAAAACCCTGCCTTATTGAAGAACACCCTGCATCAAACTTCCCAGTACAAGTGAGGCCCAGGTGTTCGCCACGCAGAAGAGGTTTCCATACACAAATCAGGCGAACCCTTCAACTTGTGCAGAGGCCCTCTTCTTCCCTTTTCCCGCCGAAAGCAGTTCATGGGGAATTGGGGAGCCGCAAAAGCAGGTAGCCTACAATGTCAAATCACCTGCCACCCCACGCTTTGCCTACCATATTTCGAGGAAGATGTTCCCTTAGTAAAATCATTCTTTATTCATTCCTTCTTTCTTTTCCTTCTATAAAAGGAAGCTGTAACCTAAGTATTCGGCGAGAACCCATATATTGATAGAATTCATATATTGTAAGAACACTGTTTTTTCTTCTTGGGGTCTCAAATCTTGCTCCATCAATCCTTTAGTGATCCATGCGAGAGGATCCAATATAATACCTAGCATTGTCGATCTAGTAATCGAAGGTTCTAGGTTCCATTTTCCTTTCCCGAGGCGTTTTCAAGGGCATTGCCTCACCTCGTAGTGCGGAGGTTCCCTTGACCGACTTTGTTTCCTTGTTCCTCCTTTGTTCTTCGTTTCCATTCTTGCTGGAAACTGCCTCCTTCAAGCTAGATCCGAGCTCGTGACCGTTCACTCCTCTGTAACCACTTGGTGGGTTCGGAGCGTGACCGTGATCTCATCACTTACTAGCCGGGTGAATTTGATCTGATGGGCTTGAGTTGGGGTGAGGAAGCGGGGTGTATGGTTTACGAGGTGAGTGAGGGCATATTTGTTGGCTTTGCCATAATGTATGGCCTCCTTGTCATCTTGTCGGGGCCTGCCCAAGAGGATGTGGGTAGCCTGCATTCGCACCACATCACAAGTGATGGAATCCTCATACTTGCCGATCTTGATTGGGACTTCGACTTGTTTGACAACCTTCACAAAGGTTCTGTCATCGACCCACTGCAGTTGGTACGGCTTAGGATGTGCGATGGTGTGGAGGCCTAATTCAGCTACCATGTCTTCGCTGGCAGCGTTGACACAACTTCCGCTATCAATAATGAGACTGCACAGAGTCCCATTCACCATGGCTCTTGATTGGAATAAATTTTTCCGCTGAATACTTTCGGTAACGCTTGGAGAGCTTTGCAGAACCCTCTTGGTGACTAATATGAGATCGTCCATAGGCAGTTCTCCCTTTTCTGCTTCACTCTCATGTTGCTCTTGTTCGGGAAGGACCTCTCCTTCCTCTTCACTAGACAGTTCCCCATTGGGCCGAATGACCATGGCTCTTGTTGGGGCAATCCCTCGCATTGTGTCCCTTGCCCAAACACTTACAGCATTCGATGCTCCTTGACCCCGAGGGCATCATAAGTCTTGGCGTTGGGTTTCGGCTGAGGTTTGGAGGAGGGTCTTGTGTTGGGGTAATTTTGGCGAGGGTGGCATCGCGCGAAGATGTGTATGGCTTTGGCGGGCGGCTTGGTGAAGGGGGTCTTGCTGCTTGGGGCCTGCTGGGTATGAGCGGGATAGTAGGAGTTCCCCTTCTTCAGTTGCTTCTCCACCCGGATGGCCTTATGCCCCAGTTCTTGGTAATCCCGGTAATCGCAGAGTTCAACCGTCTTGGCGACGTCATCCCGAACGCCATATCAGAATCTGGCCAACTTAGCCTCTTCGTCCTCCTTGACGTTGGCCCTCATCAAGGCCCTCTCAAGGTCCTTACGGTATTCCTCGACAACTGCGATGACCTTGGATAAGGTGCTGTAGCCTCTGGGCACAATCTCGGTCATAGTAGGCTGGGCACAAATCGATTCTTCATGGTCCGTTTAAGATCCTCCCAAGTGGTGATAGGGCGACATCGGATCTGGCTCTCTCATGATGCTCTTGCTTCCACCGGTGAGAGCATATTCATGGAACTCAATGACCACAAGTTTCAAGGCTATAGCGTCGGTGTACCCCATCATATCAATGATCCGCTCAGTTTTAGCCACCCATGTCAAGTACTCTTCTGGATCACTGGACCCGTAGAAGGGGTGGTATTTGAAGCTTAATGTTGGCGAGGGCTTGCTGGTCTTGGGCTTGCGCCCTACCTCCCAGGTCTCTGTTGAAACCTCGATGAACACGGCCTCGCTCTGCTTCTTCCTCTTCTTCGAGGTCTCTGTGGAGATAGGCTCTGGCTTGAGCTCTATCGGGAAAGACCCTTCTTTTAATAGGCTTTGGTAGTGGCTCGCGTAATATTCCTGGTCATCACTTTGTCCAGGATATCAACACCACGATTTACTCTCGTAGAAGTGGTTGGACGGCTGTGAGGGTGGCTTGTGGCTTCGTTGATGCAGGGTCGAAAGTGGTATGGGTGACTCCGTCTTGAGCCCGCGATGCATGGGCATCATTGTGGGCTTGCGAGCTTTCCGGTTGCTTTCCTTGAGCTACTTCCACTCTCGTTAGTCGCTCATTCGTCATAGCGGCTTGAGCTCCCAGTTCATCCAACCTCTGTAAGATCTTTGCTAGCGTGCTGTGCACGGTTAGCTGGGATGGATGAGGGGGGATGAGTCTGTTGAAACCATCTGTGACACAGTACTGTTGAAGATTTGTAGTCAGGAAAGAATCTCACCACTCCCTGAGTGTTTACTCTTGCTCTCGTGTTTCTCTCAACAACTTTGTTGCTTCGGCTGTTCACCGACGGCTTTTACAAGTTCTCTAAACTTGATACCGTTTTCAACCTTAGATCAAAGATGAACACGCAAGAAAACACAAACAAAACTCTAGTAAAACCGCAACTTGAAATTCAAGAAAATGACTAGTTACTTGAAACCGGTTTTGTGGGATATCGGGAGTCGAGTTGGGGGTCGAAAGTGACTGGTTGGAAGATTAGAAAAGGCTTTTACAGTCACAAACACTTTTTGTTTAAGTTCGGAAACTATTTGTCGGATCAAACTTACTGTTCACTTGTGTTTTGGAAAGAACACGTAAGAACATTCAAGAATTTTTTTCGAGCGAAACTTGCTCAATACTTTTCTTTCTTCAAACGTTTTCTTCACACATTTGCCGCTCAAGACAACTCTTTTGGCTTATCTCGAAAATACTTGGTTTTAAACAAGCACACTTTTAAACAAGCTGTCTCGGTCTCACTTTGAGATCATCAACGAAATCCCTTCAAGCGTGAGGAAGGTAACAAAAGGTTTTGCTTGAAGAAAGCTTAACAAGAACACGAATACCTCCAACAAGCAAGTTGGCTCTGATACCACTTGATGTGATCACGAGAAGGAGGGTGTGATCACGAGCTCGGATCTTGCTTGGTAGAGGCAGGTTTCCAGAAGATGGAAACGAAACAGAGGAAGAACACGAAGAAGACAGAGTCGGCCAAGGGAACCTCCTCACTACGAGGTGAGGCAATGCCCTTGAAAGCGCCTGGGAAATGAGATGGGATCTAGCACCTCTTGACTACAAGGTCAAGCAATACTAGATATTATGCTTGGATCCTCTTGCCTGGATCACTAGGGAAGTGGAAATGCAAGAATGGAGAACACAAAAGCCGATGACTCCCCGGGAGTGTTTCAGCCGAATTGCTTAAATTCAATAATATGTTCTAGGTTACAATGGTGACTGCCACTTAGCTTATATAGTGAAGTGAAATGGAAGAAGTAAAAGGAGTATTTCGAATGTGCATGCGTGCGGAAAGTATAAAGTACTTTTGCACGCTTACAGTGAAAAGCTTCTAAAAAGGTAAAAGGTAAGGCTAGCCTAAAAGTGTCCAGATGTCTTTTGTGCAAAGTGGTTGTTTGTCTTTCCAAGTATCGGCGGAGAAAAGACACCTTGTGTCGAGTTTGGTCGGTCAATGGCGAAGCACGGAGGTTACGCGGAAGGCCTTCGCTAGGAGCCTTCGCTAGAATGCCTTCGCCGGGCGCCTTTGCGGAGTTGCCCTTGGCTGAGGCCTTCTCCTTCGCCAAGTGTCCGCGCATTTAAGGTTGGGCTGCTCCCTTCTTTAAGAACGCTTATGCTCAAGACTCCAAGGGGCTTCGCACACTCTTCGTCCAGCGCGATACCGAGTTGGCGAAGTTGTAAGGCCTTTTCCCGGGACCCCTCTCGATCGTCTGCGCCATGAGCCTCATGAAAGCATTAAGGTTCGCTTGGATTTGTTTCAGCCGGGACTGGTCATGGGTCCGCCAAGGCCTTGTGTCACCGCACGCCGCCCGAGCCCGGTTGCGGAGGTGGGGCGCCGGGGCGCCGAGCGGAAGCCGGAAAACAAGAGATGGCAGGTCCATCGAGACCCGCCGCGCGTAGCGGACCCAAAGAGCGAAAGGATTATGGAAGCAACCTACAAATATTTCATACATATAACTAAAATTAAATCAAAACATACGATTCATGCACTAATAACGAGTAAGCCCCGCCCTCCGTGGACGAGTGCTTACGCACCAAAACATATATACATACAGAATTCACAGAACCTAAAATGTCTAGCAAGCGCCAAGCGCTCAGGGCAGATACAGAACAGAATATACAAATATATACAGACATACAATCACCACAGCAATACAGAAAGTGTGCATATGCAACTACAGAGCCAACCTTAGAATCTAAGTAACAAAATACCTTGCGCGGGATTCACACCAAGTACACAATCCCGGACCGCAAGGTGCAACTGCAAAACACACCCAAGGTAGAACCCTCACGGAATACTACTCCATGGCCGCTTATCAGTCTGCACAAACCCAAAACAGAACCCAAAGAAGGGTGAGTCCTAAAAGGACCCGTAAGGGATATGGGGTAAGGTAAGTATATGTAACCTGCAAAACAGAAAAGATAGCAATATATGCAGCAGAATACGGAATAACGTGTATGTAATAAAAGTAGATCGAGTCTCGAAGGACGTGCGATTCCAAATCGCCATAAACCTTATAATAAATCGGAGCAGCGGCCTCCACTAAGGGAGTCGGAAGCCAAAGCTATCTGAAGCATGGTGCACCGGTGGGGTAGCGAACCCACAACTGTCGTAATATAAGCAGAGGGTTAACAGACAGTATGCCATAAGGCATACTCCTACAAACTACTGAGAATATGCCCAAAGGCATAATATTACGAAATACTAGCGAGCAAAAATGAAACCAAAACATATACTTAGCTTACCAAAACACGTAACCAAACCCTTACCTCAAAATCCAGTATTGGACCGATTCTGGACAACATCTACACCGTGCCCCGAAACTTAGAACTCCTCTTTTCCTAACCTCCGAACCTCGGAATCTGCCAAACTAAGTTGAATTAGAATCCTTATCAACCACACTACCAAATTACAACCCCCGACCCCAAAACCGAAAATCCGACAGAATTTCCGTAAAATTCCAGATTTTCACAGAAACGTCAGAATTCAGAACCAACCTAGACAATGCAAGATTTCACATTGACAAACATCATACAATAAGCGGAACTGATCAAATCCAACCTTAAACCCTTCATTACCCGCCATTTTCCGATAATCCCGATTAATTGTAACTTTTTCATTCCTTAACCGAATTCAACATTTCAAACTTCCATCCACTCCCAAATTCAACCCCTACACCATATTAACATCCAATTTAACCAAAATGAACCTCCAACATTGAAAAAGAACCATTCCAAGATTTGGTTCCTAACCAACTTTTCATCCAACTTCCAATTCAATCCATTCAAACTACCAAACAACCATTCTAACCACCAATTTCATTTCTAAACCATGAATGCTATCCAATTGCATCCAAAACAACAAAATCCATTTTTGAAAATCAACCCATAATTCGGCCATTTGGGGATTTTTCCCTCAACTTGTTTTCCATCAAATTGAATCCATACACAAGCTTAGAATCATGCTAGGACTAACATACTTGAAGCATGAAACAAGATAACAAACACACACCATTTTGGAAAATTCTCCATAAATTCGGCCAACACTAGTTCCTCATCCAAGATGTGTTTTCCAAAATCCAACACTTGATTAACACTCTCCTACCACCCAAGAACAACATACTAAAAGATGGGAGGAAGAAAATCATCCTAGCTTATAGCTAAGAACAAATCCATAATTTGAGAAATCTCCTCTTTTCTTCACTAAATCATGTTTCCAACATGAAAAGAGAACCTAGGAAGGAACTTACCACATGAAGGACCCAATTCCTCTTTGATTTGAGCCAAGATGAAGAACCTCAAGCTTGGAGGAAGAGCTCAACAATGGCGGCAGTAGCAGCAAGAAGGAGATGAAGAAGAAGAGAAATGAGTTAAAACTCATTTTATGAAAATAATAACCAATATATATCTCTACCCTTACTTTTAACCCATACATCTCTACTTAAATAAGAAAAGGCCAAGTGTCCCTTCCTCACTCCCAATTCTGCCGAGAATACAAATGCTGCCCATGCTGATTTTTTTTTTAATTTTGCACCCAATTGCAAATTAACTCCCAATTTTTCCGAAAGTTCCAATTCTTTTTGCCCAAAAATAATTACCGAATTCCAAAATTAACGAAACTTGGACACAATCTTCAGAATATTATAACATTCACAAAACATTTTTCAGAAATTCATTTACCATTCCGGAGTGTCCTACCGAGCTCGCTGAACCCGAACCAAAACCCGACGTGCGAGCGTGTCCAACAGAACCAAAATTCCGTCACTCCAAAATTCTATAAAAATACCCATAAATTCCATATTAAATTAAAACACATCTTACCCCAAAGCCGTCAGAAAATTTCCATCCCGAGCCCCGGGATTCCCGTCCCGAGCCCCGGGAGTCGCCCGGAACCGAACCTCCCGCCCCAAATATTAAACTCCACAAACACCTCCGGACATTCTCACGACTCCAAAACTGCAAACGGCTTCCCAAACTGAGGTCTCGAGAGCGCTACCGAGCCCGCGGTACGTCCGAGGCGACCCCGACAACCCCCCGGCGCCAGAAAAATATTTTCGGCGGAAACGTCCGGGGGACCCACACGACCTCAAACACGGAAGGGTTCGCCAAAATGATACTCGGATAGGGCTCGGGAGCCGTCTGAACGCCGAAAAAACGTGACCCGCAGGCCAAAACCGGAGCCCCGGGTCACCCGGTCGCAACCCGCTCGGGGTGACCGTAACATTCTCCCCCCCTTAGAACTCTTGGTCCTCCAAGAGTAGCCTGAATCAACCAGACAGGTGTCGCTACCAACCAGAAAATATAAACATTCCTCTAACCCAGAACAATCGGACCACCGTACTGGTGCGGCGGGAGTGGTAGTTTGGACTACCATACAGAGCCTCACGGCGTCCCACCCTCCGGGTGCATCTTATTGCACCCGAGTCGGGCTTGCCGGTATTTCTACCAGACAACCCCAGACGATCGAACCTAAATCTAACCGATCCACAACAGGCTATCCTGGAAGATACCACATAAAACAGAAACAGTTGGGGGGAAAAAACCAACCTAACAACTTACTCTGGAACCTCATGAGAACCGATATAACTCGGGGTAACTCGCTCCGCCTAACAAATCTTACTGTCCCTCTGATCGGCGCTACCTCCAGTCTAATGCACCAAACTCGATTCCGAACCCTACGGCGGTTCGTATAAGCAGTGGTGCGGTCATTCGCGGTTTTAATCGCGCCTATAACAATCGATCTTCGCCGTAGTCTCCTCAAAAGCTCGGGTCCCGGCTTAACCCCATAAGACGCATCAGTCCAATAGTATGGTGTCAAACACCTCCCGTACAACACCTCAAATGGTGCCATGTCAAACGTAGTCGGAAAACAATTCTTGTATGACAACTCTATAAAAGTAACTGTAGGTCTCAATCTCCTCCAAAATCCAAAGTACTGATTCGCAGCATATCCTCCAATATCTGAATCACCCGCTCCGACTGCCCGTCCGTCTGTGGGTGATAAGTTGTATTCAGATGGAGTCGCGTGCCCTGCGCTTCATGAAAAGCCATCCAGAACCGTTCCTTTAACCTCTGATCACAGTCAGATTCAATGGAGTCTGGTACTCCTTGCAAACGCATGATCTTCCCGATGTAAAGCCGACAAGCTTCTCCGGAGGGTCTATGACCCGAATAAGCAGAAAGTGTGCGCACTTTGTCAGCCGATTCACAATAACCCAGATCGCATCATGGCGAGACCGTGTCAGGGGCAGTGCAGTCAGAAAGTCCATAGTAACATTACCCCACTTCCAGACTGGAATGGGCAAAGTCTGCAGTGTCCCTGCCGGTTCCTGATGCTCAAACTGCTCGAGTGTGCCTCCTCGAAAATCTCATTCCAGAACTCCTGATCCTCAGGTACATAAAGGCGATCTCAGAAGTATAGCAATCCCTGCCTATACTGAAACGTCGGTAACAAATAAACCATTATCTTCCCCAGATAACTTCTTCAATACCAGATCTCTACCTTGCGCTTCGCGCATCCAATCAAGCCACTCAGAATGTATGGTAAGTGTAATAACCTGAGCACGCTCCCAGAGCTGCCCCCTGTGCCAAAGGCATATCAAATCACTCTCCTCAGATCGGTCACCAACATTTCCTCCCTTAATTAAGCCGGTATACTTCCTGCTCAGAGCATCGGCAACCGTGTTGCCCTTGCCAGAGATGTACCCGATACTACAATCATAGTCCTTAATGTATTCGAGACATCTGCGCTGCCTCATGCTAAGCTCCTTCTGTGTAAACAGATATTTCAGACTCTTATGGTCGGTAAGAATCTGAAATTTATTACCAAACAGATATTGATTCCAATGTTTCAGCGCATAAACTACTATAGCCAACTCCAGATCATGTGTCAGTCAGTTCAGCTCATGCGGTCGCAGCTGCCTCGACCCATAAGCTACCACAAAACGCTCCTACACCAACACACATCCCAAACCAGACGTGGAAGCATCCGTATAATTCACATACGGTAAGATCGGATCTGAAAGAGTCAGAATCGGAGCGTTAGTCAACTGCCGTTTCAACTCCTGAAAATCCTGCTCACACCTATCAGACCAGAAATACGGTTGACCCTTCTTGGTCAACTGCATAAGCGGAGATGCTAGGGTAGAACACCCTGGTACAAACCCCTGATAAAATCCTGCTAACCCCAGGAAGCTCCAGAACTCCCGTACCGTGGTAGGTTGTTTCCAATCCCGAACTGCCCTCACCTACTCTGAATCCACAGACAGACCATGCTCAGATATAATGTGTCCCAGAAAAGTGACTTCCCGAATCCAGAACTCACACTGAGAATTTGGCATAAAGCTGATGTTCCCAAAGTGTCTGCAGAACCACCTCGGATGATCCCGATGCGAATCCTCATCCCAAGAATATATCGAATATCATCAATAAAGACCACCGAGAAATGAGTCCAAGTACGGTGGAACACCCGACGCATCAAATCAATGATGTGATCACAGGGGGGGTAAGTGATCACGCGCTCGGATCTAGCTTGAAGGAGGTGGTTTCCAGCAAGAATGGAAACGAAACAGAGGAAGAACACAAAGGAAACAGAGTCGGCCAAGGGAACCTCCTCACTACGAGGTGAGGCAATGCCCTTGAAAATGCCTGGGGAAGGAAAATGGGACCTAGAACCTTTTGACTACGAGATCAAACAATGCTAGGTATTATATTGGATCCTCTTGCAATGGATCACTAATGGATTGGTGGAGCAAGATTTGAGACCCACGAAGAACAATATGCGTACTTCCGCAAATATGTGTTCTTACAAAATGAGTTCTCCCTAATACTTAGGTTACAACCTCCTTTTATAGAAGGAGAAAGAAAGAAGTAAATAATAAAGGACGTCTTGACAAGGGAACAGCTTCCTGGATCTATGGTAGGCGAAATGAGAGGTGGCAGCGGATGTGACATTGTAGGCTACCTGCTTTTGCGGCTCCCATTTCCCCATGAATTGCTTTCGGCGGGACAAGGAAAGAAGAGGGCCTCTGCACAAGTTGAAGGGTTCGCCTGACTTGTATATGGACGCCTCTTCTGTTTGGCGAACACCTGGGCTTCGCTTGTTTCTGGAAATGAGGCGCAGGGTCTTCGCCAACGACCATGGGGGTCGCAAAGAGCCATGGCCTCGCAAATGGCCTTGACTTCGCCAAAGGCCAAGGGTTCGCCAATAGGGCATGGGTTCGCCAAGATCCTGGCGAGCGCGACTCTGCCTTGGGGCTTCGCCGGTGCCTAGAATGCCGCTTCTTCTTCGCCCGTGCCTTCGCCAAGGACCCTTTAGACCTTCTGGATGAAGAGTCGCGCCTTGTCACAAAAATGGGGCTGATGTCCACATCATACCCTCCCTCTTCAGAAGAATCCGTCCTCGGATTCATAAGGAAATAGTCTCTACAAATCTTAAGACACCACAACAAACTTGAAGAAGCATCAAGGGTTAGTGAACTAAAAGCGTTAGACATCAAAGTTCCCTAAAAATAGATCAAGGAATGAGATGGACAATCCGCCCTTTCTCTTCGCTTCACTCTTATACTTAGCCTTAAGACAAGCCCACGTAGTTATTCCGGGATCAAATATGAGCCTTGGCCATTCATGGGCATGGCCCCAATGTACCGGGCCTAAGTCATGTCCCATAACAGACATGGGATCGCCAACTATGTCACCCAATTCATGCTTAATGTTAAGAGATGAGAGATTAGAAGCACAGTTACCCATGTTCGCTCTCTCCCTCTTGCTCTTTTCTTCCTTTCCGAGAGGGGTGACACTTCCTTCCCGGACTGTTGAAGGCTTCCTTCAGCCTTACTTTCCACAAATGATCTGTACATTCAAAGAAGATAAACAAGGGGGTTGCAAGACAGAAATTAGTGGAAAAGTTGGGTCGGTTGAAGGCATGTTTTCCTCACTTCCACTATTTTGGCTCATGGAGCTTCCCTCTTGTTTTCTCTCTTCCTTCTTCTCAATCTCTTCTCTCGGATCGCTCTCTTTCTCGCTCAAGGTCTCTTGGACCGCCTCGCGTTCTCTCTTTCTTCTTTTTCCTTTCCCTCGTAATTTCTCCTTTCCTCTCAGTTATTTTCCTCTCAACCTTACCACCGGTTGCAGCTTCCTCCATGTGTCCTTGTAACATCTGGTCCTGGACCATAAGTACAAGTTGTTTTAGCTCATCAATGATAGTGGAGGAGCTGGGTCTTTGAGGCACTTCTGGTGTTGCTTCGCCTGTTGGTCGAAGGCGATTGGGGCGGCAAGCAAACTTGTGAGTGGGGGCCCTCGTTGGCTTTCGGTTGGTGGATGGGGAAACGCGAATGAGAGGGGGCTCAAAGCTGGGCGTCGTACAGCTAGGATACGACGGAATGGGGGAATAATACGAGGATGAAGGGTAAGTCCTCCGGTGCTTGAGGTAGCGATAGCGAGGGGGGGTGTCTTGGCGATGGCAAGGGGTCGCCACCACTCGTTCAGGGTCTGAACCTGAGTAATACTCATATGCAGCAGGGTATGGAGGATCAAATTCAGAGGATGGGGTCGGTTCGGGCCAGGTTTCTTGGCCAAGGGGGTACTCTGAATAGTTCCCTGAGTATGTACGGTCGAGGGTTACCTCCGCCCAGAAATCAGATTCTTGATAACAAGGATCCGATTTCGGGTAGTAGTCCTCTTCCACATACTCCATGAGACTCAAGTTATTCACATGTGAACAGTTTTGTGAAGCCTCGCTACACTCCCTTAGTGTTTACACTCTTCTCTCGTGTTTTAGAACACAACGGTTCTTTCAAGCTTCAAAACTTACCACCAATCTGCGATTAAGATCAAATGCAAACATGCAAAGAATATCCAAAGAAATCTTAGCAATGTCCGAAACAAGTAAAGCACAAAGTTCTAGTTACTCGAAACTAGCTTTTGAAGTTGGTTGGTGGTTGATGAAGTTGGAAGTGAGATAGAAAAGCCTTTCACAAACACAAAGTTCAGGTTTTCAAAATTATTTTCGATCTGTGAGTACTGTTTACTCCGAGTTTCGGATGAACTCTTCAAGAACACTTAGAACTTTTCCCAGAAATTATGAACTGATCTGAATATTTCTTTTTCTGTAAACTTTTGTTCTTTTGCACACAGGGAATCTCTTTTCTTTTTCAAATCCGAAATAACTCACAGATTTTATGAACCTTTAAGAACTTTAAACAAGGGTAACAAATATTCGGTTTCTCTCAAGAGATCATTAACCGATAACTTTTCTTCAAGTTTTTGAAAAGAACAGCAAAGGTTTTAACTTGAAGAAAGTAAACAACTGATACGGTAAGATACCTCCGACAAGCGCTTTGGCTCTGATACCAACTGATGTGATCACAGGGGGGGTAAGTGATCACGCGCTCGGATCTAGCTTGAAGGAGGTGGTTTCCAGCAAGAATGGAAACGAAACAGAGGAAGAACACAAAGGAAACAGAGTCGGCCAAGGGAACCTCCTCACTACGAGGTGAGGCAATGCCCTTGAAAATGCCTGGGGAAGGAAAATGGGACCTAGAACCTTTTGACTACGAGATCAAACAATGCTAGGTATTATATTGGATCCTCTTGCAATGGATCACTAATGGATTGGTGGAGCAAGATTTGAGACCCACGAAGAACAATATGCGTACTTCCGCAAATATGTGTTCTTACAAAATGAGTTCTCCCTAATACTTAGGTTACAACCTCCTTTTATAGAAGGAGAAAGAAAGAAGTAAATAATAAAGGACGTCTTGACAAGGGAACAGCTTCCTGGATCTATGGTAGGCGAAATGAGAGGTGGCAGCGGATGTGACATTGTAGGCTACCCGCTTTGCGGCTCCCATTTCCCCATGAATTGCTTTCGGCGGGACAAGGAAAGAAGAGGGCCTCTGCACAAGTTGAAGGGTTCGCCTGACTTGCGTATGGAAGCCTCTTCTGCTTGGCGAACACCTGGGCTTCGCTTGTTTCTGGAAATGAGGCGCAGGGTCTTCGCCATCGACCATGGGGGTCGCAAAGAGCCATGGCCTCGCAAATGGCCTTGACTTCGCCAAAGGCCAAGGGTTCGCCAATAGGGCATGGGTTCGCCAAGATCCTGGCGAGCGCGACTCTGCCTTGGGGCTTCGCCGGTGCCTAGAATGCCGCTTCTTCTTCGCCCGTGCCTTCGCCAAGGACCCTTTAGACCTTCTGGATGAAGAGTCGCGCCTTGTCACAAAAATGGGGCTGATGTCCACATCACTTATCCTGCTCTGAACTGCTGTGGGGGAGGGGATGGCTGAAGCTGCTATCGCTGCTGAGGTCTCGGGCCACCCCGCTGAAACCCACGCCCTCGCGGCGCGTTGGGCTGTGCCCGAGACTGTGGACGCTGAAGACTGCCAAAAACCCTGCCTACAGTAAGAGGGCAATCCCGTACCCAAAGAGTGTCGGACCTGCAACGTAAACATCGGCCCTCCGCCGGTAACAAAGTCGACCGGAGTGATACCTACTACAAATCAGACAAGGTCGTGCGGTGGTGCTCCCTCTCTACCTCTACTAGATTGCCCGGGCCTGTTCGGCCATCCAGAAATCTGCCGGGGTCCCCGCTGTATGGAGCCCCTCCGTACTCCCGACCTCACCGCAAGGTGAGACGACTCTCAACCTCCTCTTGCTCGAGGAGTTGAGCCCTAATGACCGCTTCCCGAAACAAAGTAACGTCTAAAGGTCTCAAAACCCACCTGAACTCGGGCGCAGTCAACGAATAAACCTCTTGGCCTTCTATTCTTCCATTCCATGGTACTACGGTACGTAGTAAACCAGCCGATCAAACTCTCACTCATACTCTCCGACAATCCTGTCTCCCTGATGAAGCTCATCAAACTGTGCCTGACGCAGATTCCTGGCTACATCCCCGCTGCACTGCTAGTGGAAAATGTAGCCTCCCCCAGGAGTTTGCCAACTCCTGCAAACCAAGTCTCTACTACCCGAGACCCGTCTCGGTCATTGAACCTCGGGGGGGGTTCAAACTCTAAACCCTCTCCAAGAGTCTGACCTCGCCAGACTGGTGCCCCAGATCTCCTCGTCGTTAATAGGACCGATGAGAAGTCTAGGTGTCGTAGTGACCACCCTTGTCAGAGTCACTCACTTACCGATCCCAAACTATGGCGAGCAGTGGCTTAAGTCTCGCTATCACCACCTAATCAAAATGCCCTTACCGTGGCATAAACAGATCTTCCCCTGCCTACTGCCGCCTCTGAACCAGCTAGGCTGGCGGTAATACCAAATCAGAGAGGGGTCCCTACGACCACTAAACCTCGGGGCGGTGAGTGTGGTTGTTCAGACCCTGGGTTACACTGAACCCGTATCCTATTCCACGGAGGTGTGGGATCCCGCCTCCGCCAAATCACGCTCGCGGTACCAAATCACGCTATCAACGCGTGTTAACCATATCTCAAAAATTTCAGACCAAACAGAGTCCAAACACGTTGTCTACGCGTGTTAACCAAATCGGTCACTCCTAATCTCTCCTAAGCTAGCAGCGGCTTCTAAGGCTCAGAGTGCAATGCAAGATGACACGAAATTACTTCTCGAATGATAAAATCATGCATTTCACAGAATCACAGAAGCAGTTCATGCTTATTTCACCAAATCTTTTCCTAACACACAATTTTACGTACCTGAAACTTTTCCACAATCCCCTTACTCGTAATAATCTTACCAAAATTCCAGAAATCCCGAGTGCCGAAATCTGCAACTATCAGGATAACTTGAAGGATCAACTTTGTTCCACAATTTTATTTTGAAGTGGTTCAAGTAAGGAGGTGGCCAATCTCCGTACCAAACCATTCTAAAATAAAATGTACAACAATAGTCGTCACTACAAGTCACCACTGACGACCAATATGGTCACTTACCTGCTCTGATACCAACTTGTCACCGCACGCCACCCGAGCCCGGTTGCGGAGGCGGGGGCGCCGGGACGCCGGAAGCGGAAGCCGGAAAACAAGAGATGGCAGGTCCATCGAGACCCGCCGCGCGTAGCGGACCCAAAGAGCGAAAGGATTATGGAAGCAACCTAACAAATATTTCGCGCATATAACTGAAAATAAAATCCAAACACACAATTCATGCACTAATAACAGAGTAAGCCCCGCCCTCCGTGGACGAGTGCTTACGCACCAAAACATATATACATACAGAATTCACAGAACCTAAAATGTCTAGCAAGCGCCAAGCGCTCAGGGCAGATACAGAACAGAATATACAAATATATACAGACATACAATCATCATAGCAATACAGAAAGTGTGCATATGCAACTACAGAGCCAACCTTAGAATCTAAGGAACAAAATACCTTGCGCGGGATTCAGACCAAGTAGACAATCCCGGACCGCAAGGTGCAACCTGCAAAACACACCCAAGGTAGAACCCTCACGGAATCCTACTCCGCAGGCCGCTTATCAGTGTCTACCAAACCCAAAACAGAACCCAAAGAAGGGTGATTCCTATAAGGACCCAGTTAGGGATTTGGGGTAAGATAAGTATATGTAACCCTGAAAAACAGAAAGATAGCATTATTTGCAACAGAATTCGGAATAACGTGTATGTACAGAAAATAGATCGAGTCCCGAAGGACGTGCGATTCTAAATCGCCATAAACCCTTATAATAAATCGAACGACCCTCCACTAAGGGAGTCGGAAGCCGAAGCTAATACGAAGCATGGTGCACCAGTGGGTAGCGAACCCACAATTGTCGTAATATAAATGCAGACAGTATGCCATAAGGCATACTCCTACAAACTACGTTAATATGCCCAAAGGCATAATATTCACGAAATACTAGCACAAATGTAAATACTTGAAACCAAAACATATACTTAGCTTACCAAAACACAGAACCAAACCCTTACCTCAAAATCCAGTATTGGACCGATTCTGACAACATCTACACCGTGCCCCGAAACTTAGAACTCCTCTTTTCCTAACCTCCGAACCTCGGAATCTGCCAAACTAAGTTGAATTAGAATCCTTATCAACCACACTACCAAATTACAACCCCCGACCCCAAAACCGAAAATCCGGCAGAATTTCCGTAAAATTCCAGATTTCCACAGAAACGTCAGAATTCATAACCAACCTAGACAATGCAAGATTATACATTGACAAACATCATACAATAAGCAGAACTGATCAAATCCAACCTTAAACCCTTCATTACCCGCCATTTTCCGATAATCCCGATTAATTGTAACTTTTTCATTTCTTAACCGAATTCAACATTTCAAACTTCCATCCACTCCTAAATTCAACCCCAACACCATATTAACATCCAATTTAACCAAAATGAAACTCCAACATTGAAAAAGAACCATTCCAAGATTTCGGTTCCTAACCAACTTTTCATCCAACTTCCAATTCAATCCATTCAAGCTTCCAATTAATCATTCTAACCACCAATTTCACTTCTAAACCATGAATGCTATCCAATTGCATCCAAAACAACAAAATCCAATAAACATCAACCTAAAATTCGGCCAAAAGGGGGTTTTCACCTCAACTTGTTTTCCATCAAATTGAATCCATACATAAGCTTAGAATCATGCTAGAACTAACATACTTGAAGCATGAAACAAGATAACAAACACACACCATTTTGGAAAATTCTCCATAAATTCGGCCAACACTAGTTCCTCATCCAAGATGTGTTTTCCAAAATCCAACACTTGATTAACACTCTCCTACAACCCAAGAACAACATACTAAAAGATGGGAGGAAGAGAATCATCCTAGCTTATAGCTAAGAACAAACTCATAATTTGCAAAATCTCCTCTTTTCTTCACTAAATCTTGTTTCCAACATGAAAAGAGAGCTTAGGAAGGAACTTACCACATGAAGGACCCAATTCCTCTTTGATTTGAGCCAAGATGAAGAACCTCAAGCTTGGAGGTGAGCTCAACAATGGTGGGCAGACTTGCAAGGAGGAGATGAAGAAGAAGAAAATGAGTTAAAACTCATTTTATGAAAATAATAGCCAATATATATCTCTCCCTTACTTTTAACCCATACATCTCTACTTAAATGAGAAAAGGCCAAGTGTCCCTTCCTCACTCCCAATTCTGCCGAAAATACAAATGCTGCCCATGCTGATTTTTTTTTAATTTTGCACCCAATTGCAAATTAACTCCCAATTTTTCCGAAAGTTCCAATTCTTTTTGCCCAAAAATAATTACCGAATTCCAAAATTAACGAAACTTGGACACAACCTTCAGAATATTATAACATTCACAAAACATTTTTCAGAAATTCATTTACCATTCCGGAGTGTCCTACCGAGCTCGCTGAACCCGAACCAAAACCCGACGTGCGAGCGTGTCAACCTGAACCAAAATTCCGTCACTCCAAAATTCTATAAAAATACCCATAAATTCCATCTTAAATTATAACACAACTTACCCAAAAGCCGTCAGAAAATTTCCATCCCGAGCCCCGGGATTCCCGTCCCGAGCCCAGGGAGTCGCCCGGAACCGAACGTCCCGCCCCAAATATTAAACTCCACAAACACCTCCGGACATTCTCACGACTCCAAATCTTCTAACGGCTTCACAAACCGATGTTTCTAGAGTGCTACAGAGCCCGCTGTACGTCCCGAGGCGTCCCCGACAACCCCGGCGCCGAAAAATATTTTCGGCTGTAACGTCCGGGGGACCCACACGACATCAAATTCTGAAGGGTTCGCCAAAATGATACTCGGATAGGGCTCGGGAGCCGCCTGAACGCCGAAAAACGTGACCAGCAGGCCATAACCGAGCCGGGTCACCCGGCCGCAACCCGCTCGGGGTGACCGTAACACCTTGGAACGGATCAGGGGTCGCGCGCGCTTGAGGTTGTGGTTCATCTGGAACCTGAGGGTCCTTTGGGGCGATGTCCTCATCAGAAAGGGAAGGGGGTCTTGAGAATTCAGGAGACTTCCTCTTCTGATAGCGAGGCCCCAGAGGAGGGTGCACTGGTGGTGCGGTCCTCTACGAGGACAAGTGGTTGGGAAGCAGCCCAACCTTCCAGTAGCCAGCCAGAGGCTAGTGGATGGGTGCAACCCTCTGGTAAGTCACTTGACTTGAGAGTGTGCTTCTTTCGTTTTGAGATTGTGTTCCAGTTTTCTCAGTTGTACTGCCCTTAACAGTTGCAGGTGAGGAGCCTTCTAGGCAAGGGAGCGGTCCCCGCAAGGTCTGTGCGGACCTGGGGACCATGATCGAAATTCTTGAGGAGACTGGGGTGTGGCCCCATTATTTGGAGCGAAGGCGCGTTGCTGCTAAGACAGCCCCCCAGTGGTCTAAAAAGCCAGTTACGCTGAGGGTTATTGATGTGATCACGGGGGGGGGGAAGTGATCACGAGCTCGGATCTAGCTTGAGGGAGGCAGTTTCCAGCAAGAATGGAAACGAAGAACAGAGGAAGAACACGAAGGAAACAGAGTCGGCCAAGGGAACCTCCTCACTACGAGGTGAGGCAATGCCCTTGAAAATGCCTGGGAAGTGAGATGGGATCTAGCACCTCTTGACTACAAGGTCAAGCAATACTAGATATTATGCTTGGATCCTCTTGCCTGGATCACTAGGGAAATGGAAATGCAAGAGTGGAGAACACAAAAGCCGATGACTCCCCGGGAGTGTTTCACCAATTGCTTAAATTCAATAATATGTTCTAGGTTACAATGGTGACTGCCACTTAGCTTATATAGTGAAGTGAAATGGAAGAAGTAAAAGGAGTATTTCGAATGTGCATGCGTGCGAAAGTACAAAGTACTTTTGCACGCTTACAGAGTGAAAAGCTTCTAAAAAGGTAAAAAGGTAAGGCTAGCCTAAAAGTGGTTGTTTGTCTTTCCAAGTATCGGCGGAGAAAAGACACCATGTGTCGTTTGGTCGGTCAACCGGTGAAGCTCGAGATTACGCGAAAGGCCTTCGCTAGGAGCCTTCGCTAGAATGCCTCCGCCGGGTGCCTTCGCGAGTTGCCCTTGGCCGAGGCCTTCTCCTTCGCCAAGTGTTCGCGCGCTTAAGACTGGGCTGCTCCTTCTTCAAGAACGCTTATGCTTAAGACTCCAAGGGGCTTCGCACACTCTTCGTCCGGTAGCGATACCGAGTTGGCGAAGTTGTAAGGCCTTCTCCCGAGACTCCTCTCGATCGTCCCGCGCCATGAGCCTCATGAAAGCATTAAGGTTCGATTGGACTTGTTTCAGCCGGGACCTGGTCATGGGTCAGCCAAGGCCTTGGAACGGACAATTGGTCTTGCGCGCTTGAGGTTGTGGGTCTTCTGGAACCTGAGGGTCCTTTGGGGCGATGTCCTCATCATACTCTCCTTCTTCAAAAGAATCCGTCCGTGGATTCTTAAAATCTGCTTGTCCTTCAAAGGGAGCTAAATCACAAACGTTAAAAGTTGCATGTACATTATAAGAGCCATCGCAAGGTAAGTCAAGTACATAAGCATTTTCTCCTATTTTTTAGTGATTTGAAAGGGGCCATCGCCTCTTGGCGCCGCTTGCTTTTCCTAGCCTGGGAAATCGATCTTTTCTTAAATGTAACCATACCCAATCCCCGACTTGAAAACTTCTAAATTTTCTGCCCTTATTAACTCGCTTGCGTAAGACTCATTAATTTTCTCAAGTTGTTTGTGAATCTTAGCATGCAAGTCCTTCATGCGTCGGGCTTTTTCTTTCCCATCTACGTCCACCTTGCTCGGTGTAGTCTAATGCGATTAAGTCCAAAGGGGTTAAAGGATTGAAGCCATATACAATCTCAAAAGGACTATGGGATGTAGAGGAATGGTAGGCTCGGTTATACGCAAACTCTACATGAGGCAAGCATTTTTCCCATTCTTTCAGATTTTTCCTAAGGAGGGTGCGCAGGATAGTGGTGAGGGTCCTATTAGTCACTTCGGTTTGGCCGTCTGTTTGAGGGTGACTGGATGTGGAGTACATCGACCGGTGCCTAGCCTAGACCAAAGGGTTCGCGAAATGGCTTAGGAATCTCGAATCTCTATCGCTAACAATGGATCGCGGGAGGCCATGATATTTAACGATGTTATTAAAGAACAATTCCGCCACATGAGATGCATCTTCGCTTTTATGACATGGGATGAAATGGGCCATTTTGGAGAACCTATCAACTACTACAAATATAGCATCATGACCATGCGATGTCCTAGGTAAACCACTTATAAAGTCCATGCTTATTTCAACCCAAGGAATAGAAGGTGTGGGAAGAGGAGTGTACTTCCCTTTCGGTTGGAGAGTCAACTTGGCTTGGTGGCATGTGACACATCTCGCGCTAGCTTTGGTGACATCCTTCTTCATGCCGGGCCGAAGAAGTTCTCCTTAACGGCCTCAGCGTCTTTTGGACACCGAAGTGTCCCATGAGACCACCTCCATGTGCCTCCTTGATGATCACTTCGCGCATTGACCCTCCGGGAACGCACAACCTTTTCAACTTAAACAGAAAACCATCAAAAACATAGTAGCCTCTTTGGCTTCCTTTAACACAGTTGGCAAATATTTCACCAAAATCCACGTCATGTTCATACATTCCTTTTAAACCCTCAAAACCAACAATCCTCGTATCGAGAGTCATGAGTAATGCATATCTCCTGGATAGAGCATCAGCAACGACATTGTCTTTGCCCTTTTTATACTTAATAACATAGGAGAAAGACTCAATGAACTCTACCCACCTAACATGCCTTTTGCTCAAATTTCCTTGTCCTTGAAGGTACTTCAAAGACAAGTGATCCGTATGGATTACGAATTCTCTAGGCGTAAGATAATGGCTCCACGTTTGTAAGGATCTCACAAGAGCGTATAGCTCTTTGTCATACGTGGAGTAATTCAGGTGGCTCCACTCAACTTTTCACTAAAAAGGCGATGGGATGGCCTTCTTGGTGCAAGACAAAGACCGATGCCTATACCACCGGCATCGCACTCTACCTCGAACACTTTGTCGAAGTTTGGCAAAGTGAGTAGAGGGCATTTGTCGACGAGATTTCAATTCGTTAAAAGATTTCTCTTGCGATCGACCCCATTCAAAGACGACATTCTTCTTAGCCAGTTCATGCAAAGGGGCAGCAATGGAAGAGAAGTCTTTAACAAATCTCTGTAAAACTAGCAAGTCCTAGGAAGGACCTGACCTCAGTTAAGGAGTTAGGAGTAGGCCAGTCCCGAATGGCACTGATCTTACTCTCGTCTACCTTGACTCCCTTCGCACCCACTACATATCCAAGAAAGTTAACTTCCTGGGATGCGAATACACACTTTTCAAATTTGGCATACAGTTTTCTAACCTAAGCGTATCAAGGACTTGCCTCAGATGCTCAACATGCTCCTCATGGTTCTTAGAATAAACTAGTATGTCATCAAAGTATACTACCACAAATCTCCCTATGAAATGCCTCAAAACATGATTCATTAGACGCATGAAAGTACTTGGTGCGTTAGATAACCCGAAGGGCATAACATTCCACTCATACAAACCAATCTTGGTTTTGAAAGCAGTTTTCCATTCATCACCTTCCTTCATCCGAATTTGGTGATATCCACTTCTAAGGTCAATTTTTGAAAACACACAAGCACCACTCAATTCGTCTAACATGTCATCAAGTCTAGGTATAGGGTGGCGATACTTTACTGCTGATAGAGTTGATGGGGCGACAGTCCATGCACATGCGCCAAGTGCCATCGCTCTTTGGTACGAGTATGACTGGGACCGCGCATGGCGACAGGCTTTCGCGGATGAACCCTTTGTCTAACAACTCTTGAACTTGCGACTGGATCTCTTTGGATTCTTGGGGATTGGTCCGGTAGGCGGCCTTGTTGGGTAAAGGTGCCCCCGGAAGCAAGTCGATTTGATGCTCGATGCCGCGATATGGAGGAAGGGTTCGCGGCTCATCAAATACTTCGCCGAATTCTTTCAGGACCTTCCGCACATAGAAAGGAAGAGAAGACACATTGTCAAGTGTTAGCATGCAGTGAGTGGGGATCAGGAGAAAGCAGATCCTGTTTCCAAGGAACGCTCTTTTAAAATCCCTCTCTTTGGCTATGGGAGGAAAGCACTCTTGTTTTCTCGTGGGCTCTCTAGGGTGTTTCCCATTAATGCACACCCTTTCCGTTCACTCAAGGTTCCTTGAACCTTCTCACCATTTTCTCTCCGCTCTCTGCCCTCCCCTTTCTTTTTCTCTCGACTTACTAGCCGATGGATTTGATCCCGATGGGCTTGAGTTGGGGTGAGGGAAGCAGGTGTATGGTTTACTGAGGTGAGTGAGGGCATATTTGTTGGCTTTGCCATAATGTATGGCCTCCTTGTCATATTGCCAGGGTCTGCCCAAGAGGATGTGGGTAGCCTGCATTCGCACTACATCACAAGTGATGGAATCCTCATACTTGCCGATCTTGATTGGGACTTCGACTTGTTTGACAACCTTTACAAAGGTTCTGTCGTCGACCCACCGCAGCTTGATACGGTTTAGGATGTATGATGGTGGGGAGGCTGATGTGATCACAGGGGGGTGTTACTGGCCACCCCGAGCGGGTTGCGACCGGGTGACCCGGCTCGGCTTTGGCTGCGGGTCACGCTGGCGTTCAGACGGCTCCCGAGCCCTATCCGAGTATCATTTTGGCGAACCCTTCCGTATTTGAGGTCGTGTGGGTCCCCGGACGTTTCCGCCGAAAATATTTTTCTCGGCGCCGGGGTTGTCTGGGTCGCCTCGGACGTACAGCGGGCTAGGTAGCGCTCTCGATACATCAGTTTGGGAAGCAGTTTTCAGGTTTGGAGTCGTGCGGATGTCCCGGAGGTGTTTGTGGAGTTTAATATTTGGGGCGGGACGTTCGGTTCCGGGCGACTCCCGGGGCTCGGGACGGGAATCCTGGGGCTCGGGATGGAAATTTTTTGACGGCTTTGGGGTAAGTTGTGTTTGAATTTAAGATGGAATTTATTGTAATTTTTATAGAATTTTGGAGTGACTGAATTTCGGTTCAGTTTGTCACGCTCGCACGTCGGGTTTTGGTTCGGGTTCAGCGAGCTCGGTAGGACACTCCGGAAGGGCAAATGAATTTCTGAAAAATGTTCTGTGAATGTTATAATATTCTGAGGGTTGTGTCCAAGTTTCGTTAATTTTGGAATCCGGTAATTATTTTTGGGCAAAAAGAATTGGAACTTTCGGAAAAATTGGGAGTTAATTTGCAATGGGGTGCAAATTTAATAAAAATCAGCATAGGCACAGCAGCTGATATTGTCGGCAGCAGCAAAAGAGGAGGGACACTTGTCCCTTCTTAATTTAAAGAAGTTGAAAAAGAAAAGAAAATGAAAAAAAAGTATAAAAAAGGGAGGAAAATGCCAAAAGGGCATTAATTTCTTTTCTTCTTCTTCCTCCTCTCTTCTTTACCGTAAGAGGCAGCCATGGTTGCGCCAAGATGAGCTCCAAAGGTGAACTTTACAAATACTCGGCCAAGCTTCGAGGTAAGCATGTCAAAACGATCCTTGTGTCGTGTAAGTGAATAACTGAGGTCGGTTTGTGAAGTTTCACCGGTTTGTAAACCGTGAGTCTGAAATTTGGAAGTGATTATAGAATCACAAGGTTTGTTTGATTTCTTGGTTTCTAAACGTTCCCGGCATCTTCTTGTGCATGTTTGATAACAGGAGCGTAGGAAGAAACGCGCCTGTGGTGGTGCCGAAGTGCGTCTGAAAAATTTGGTGTAAAATCCAACGGTGGATTCAAATAAAGGTAAGGATATATTTGTGATCGTGAGCGAAGTTCGATTCTGTTGGTGTAATTGGTTTTGTCGAAAAGGCTCGGTGTGAAAGCCGCTTTTCCGGCCCGAGCCTCGGTTTTGGCGCCAATGATATTGGCTGATTCTGTGAATTCTCAACATATATTCTCAGATTCTGTGGATCATTTGTGAACAGGGGTAGTCGGAAACGCAATGAAACTCTGCCGAAATTTGTACCGGGACGCCCGAACGAGAATTTCGATTCGGACTTGTGTGAATGATTTGGGAAGAAGGTATGATTTGAATGCTTGGTTGTGTTTATGGATGTATCGAACAATGTTCTAGCTCGGTCCGTGAAACCGAAGCTTCGTGAAATTTTCCGGAAAGTGCGGGTTTGTGCGGAAATTGTTTTCTGGGGTTTGTTTGGATGTGTTCGATCCAACTATGGTTGTACACTTGATTCTGCATTGGTGGAGAAGCGCGGACCCGTAGGAGCCAAGTTGTGCATTTCGGGTCGGGAGTCGGGATTTTCCGAGTGTTGGGCCGCGGGCGCGTTTACGAGGTAAGGGCTTAATTTGGTAAAATGTACGTTTGTTCTGCTTTCAAGGCCCGGATGACCTTAGAGGCCCGGGTTCATATTCTGTTCTGTATATGGTTATCAGGTAATGTTACTTCTGTTTATGTTTATGTATTCTTATTATTATTATATGTTCTGTTCTGTGACGAGACCCGAATGGTCTAAGAGGCCACGGGTGCTCCTTGATTCTGTTCTGCGTATCCGCACCGGGAGTGCCGACATTGCTCCGGTCCGCACCGGCGGGTGCCGACATTCTGCGTATCCGCACCGGGAGTGCCGACATTGCTTGTGTCCGCAAGGGGTGCCGACATTCTGCGTGTATCCGCACCGGAGTGCCGAGCATTGCCTGCGTGTCCGCATCAAGGGGTGCCGACATTCTGCGTGTATCCGCACCGGGAGTGCCGACATTGCTCGTGACCCTACGACGGTTTGGGGCTCGCGACCCCACCGTACCGTGCTATCTGCTCTGCTCGACCAGTATATTCGACCTCGCCGAGGGCCGCCGCTACGGGTCGCTCGCGGTTGGACCGCATATGTTGGATTCTCGATTTACGTTATGCTTTATGTTCGTATATACATGTATATGCTGTGTTATTCTGCTTTTGCGAGTTCGGATTGTTGCCACCGGCAAACCGCACTTTTACCTTAAGCCTCATCGGGTCCTTTTGAGGACTCACCCTTTCATTTGTTTACACCTTTCAAAGTTGTTCGGAAAGCAATTGGCGGAATAGAGATCCGCAGTGCTTTCGGGTTTCTTGGGTTTCAGCAGCAGCAGTACCACGGGCGGAAAATCTCCCGAGTGAGAAAGTTTCCGATTCCGCACAAATGTATATATAGGTTTTGGTTTAATGGCTCAGAGCCGTAGCCGCATGCATGTAGTTTAGATCATGTATTTGTATAAGACGTATAACTGAGACATACTCGCCTTTGTTGTCTTCGAGTCGAGGCGGAGCCCACTTGCTTATATTGGAGTTGTGGTTATATCATGGATTTTGGTGTTTCTGTGTTGTGGCGATGTTTGATGTTTGACACCATGAACTGCATGTTTGGTAGAAGTTGGATTTTTTTTCTAGTATGCTTGCCTTGAATGAGTATCTGGGTTGCTAGTTGCCACTTGGCTATTTGTTATTTGAGCTCGATGCTCACGCCGCGTTTTCCGCCGTAATTCCTGCTTTCCGACGCCGCGCCGGCTCCGCCTCCGCAACCGGGCGGGGTGGCTGTGACAAGTTGGTATCAGAGCAGGTTGGGTCGGATTGACCCAAAAGGTAAAGTATGTTTGGTCTTGATATGAAACGTGGAAGGCAAGTATACAAGTCCGAGGGTGGACTTTTGGAGTAAGTTAAGTCTGTTCATGGTTAAGTACCTGCGGAAGATGACTTCGAAGTGCAAGCCACCGTTCTACGTTTCATTGTGGGGCGGTTCTCAGACGGAGATTGGCCACCTCCTTATTTGAACCGCTTTCGGAATGGATGTGGAGCGTGGGCGGTTCTTTGGAGCATTTTTGAAGGTTTAGAAGTTGGACTTCTGGTGTGATCCGGGTACTTTAATTCATTGTTTGGTATATGGTGTGATTCTGTGATATGAACATGATCTGATTCTATGTTAAGGTTTATTATTTAGTTTCGGGATTCTGAAAAGAATCCTTGCATCATGCATTGCATTACACTACAGAGCCTTAGAATACCGCTGCTGGCTTTTGGATAGATGGGGAAGAGTTAGTTGATTTGGACTTTTGGATATGGGATAAGTTGGCTTTGGTTGGACTTGGGTTAAGGGAATGTTTACTACACGCGAATAGCGTGATTTGGTACCGGAGGCGGGGACTCGGGATCCCACACCTCCGTGGAATGGGATACGGGTTCAGCGTAACCCGTGGTCTAAACAACCACACTCACCGCCCCGAGGCTTAGCTGCCGTAGGGACCCCTCTCGATTTGGTATTACCGCCACTTAGCCGGTTCGGGCGGCAGAGGCGGGGAAAACTGCTTTATGCCACGGTAGGGGCATTTTGATCAGTGGTGATAGCGAGACTTTAGCCACCGCTCGCCATAGCTTTGGGATTGGTATGTGAGTGACTCAGGAGGATGGTCACTACGACACCTAGACTTCTCGCCGGTCCTTTTAACGACGGGGAGATTCGAGGCACCGCCGACGAGGTCGACTGGAGAGGTTTCGAGTTTGAATCCCCCGAGGTTCGGCGGCCGAGGAGGACCGGAGGTAGTAGAGACTTGGTTTGCAGGAATTGACAAACTCCTGGAGGGAGGCTATTCTGAGTCGGTTGGCCGCCAACGGCTACTCCGGTCAGATTGCTTCCAGGTTCTGAACCGGAGTTCGGATTGACCCGATATCTGATTTCTAGTGTCCCGGCGGTGTCGGACATTTCGCGAAAATATTTTTCGGGTCGGGGGTTGCCGTCGGACGATTTTCGGGATTCTCGGGCGGAGAAACGGCTCGGAGTGACCCGGGACTCAGATTTGCGCTTTGAGGAAGATCGGGAGTCGGGGATATAATTTACATTTTTCTGTGAAGAAAAATGTTCTGGGTCGGAAATTATGGTTTCGGCGCTGGTTTTCAAGCAGCCAAGCCGTGACACTTGGCGAAATGTGATTAGTGGAAAGTATTGGACTTGGTCTCTTGTTATTTCTAGTGATTATGATTCACTATGATGTCAAAGGATGTCATGTGCAAAGCACATGACTTATTATTACAAGACTTAAGTTTTGGCAAGTCTTGCAAAAATGCAAACGTATTCTTCTTCCTTCTTCACTGCCGAATTCTTCCTCTCTCTAAAACCACCATTGTTGTGTTTTACAAGCTTCCAAAGCTTGCTCTAGATTGCTTCTTGGTCCGAGAGTTCAACTGGGAAGCTGATCAGCAACTCGAGTACTACGCCCGTCTCGAGGTATGGTTCGATTCTGCTGAGTATTTGGCAATATTGGAAAGTTGATGTTCTTGGCTTAGATCTGAGTTTTGATGGAATTGAACCGTTGGATCGTTGTGTGGTTCATATATGTTGATGTTGGGTAGGTAAGGATTAGGGAAATAACGTTGGATCGTTGGAAACACAACACGGTGAGAACTCACCTTTGGCCGAATTTTTGACCGATTATGTTGGGAGTTTCGTTGAATTTGATGTGTTCGTGGATTGATTTGTGATTATTGAAGTGAATTCTTGCATGTTCGAATCGGTTCTGAATTCGATGTTTCATGAAAATCGGAATTTTACCGAAATTCGCCGGATTTTCGATTATGGGTGGGGTGTAGTTTGGTAGTGTGGTTGGTAAAGTCGCTAATTCAGCTTGAATTGACAGATTCTCGAGGTCCAAGGTTGAAAAAGAAAGGTTCCCGGGTTTCGGGTCGCGGGAAATTGTGTTTGAGATCCACTGCGGTGGCATCGTCTCCGATATCTATTCCTCCTTATCGGATGCCTATTTCGAGATGCGGGAGTAGAAGAAGTAATCTGGAGGAATTACAAAGAAAAGAGTTTCGTCCGACCGAGCACTTCAGCGTGGGGTGCTCGGGTATTGTTTGTTAAGAAGAATGATGGGACACTCGACTTTGTATTGATTCCAGACGTTTGAATGATATTATTGGGAAGAATAAGTATACGTTACAGAGGATTAACTATCTTTTTGATCAACTTCGGTGTTTGAGGGTTTTCTCAAAGATTGATCTCTGATCTGGGTATTTTCAGCTTAGGGTGACGGTAGAGGACATACCTAAGACTGCTGCACCCGGTTTGGATACTTTGAGTTTACGGTCATGCCGTTCGGCCGACCAATGTTCGTGGCATTCATGGATCGATGCATCGGGTGTTCCGACCGCATTTGGACTCATTTCTGGTGGTTTTATTGATGATATTCTGATATATTCTCGGGATGCGGATTCGCATCGGGAGCATCTGAGGGTAGATGTTACGGTCACCCCGAGCGGGTTGCGGCCGGGTGACCCGGGGCTCCGGTTTTGGCCTGCGGGTCACGTGTTTTCGGCGTTCAGACGGCTCCCGAGCCCTATCCGAGTATCATTTTGGCGAACCCTTCCGTATTTGAGGTCGTGTGGGTCCCCCGGACGTTTCCGCCGAAAATATTTTTCTGGCGCCGGGGGGTTGTCGGGGTCGCCTCGGGACGTACAGCGGGCTCGGTAGCGCTCTTGAGACCTCAGTTTGGGAAGCCGTTTGCAGTTTTGGAGTCGTGAGAATGTCCCGAGGTGTTTGTGGAGTTTAATATTTGGGACGGACGTTCGGTTCGGGCGACTCCGGGGCTCGGGGCGGGAATCCCGGGGCTCGGGATGGAAATTTGCTGTCGGCTTTGGGGTAAGTTGTGTTTGAATTTAAGATGGAATTTATGGGTATTTTTATAGAATTTTGGGGTGACGGAATTTCGGTTCAGGTTGTCACGCTCGCACGTCGGGTTTTGGTTCGGGTTCAGCGAGCTCGGTAGGACACTCCGGAAAGGCAAATGAATTTCTGAAAAATGTTCTGTGCATGTTATAATATTCTGAAGATTGTGTCCAAGTTTCATTAATTTTGGAATTCGGTAATTATTTTTGGACAAAAAGAATTGGAACTTTCGGAGAAATTGAGAGTTAAATTAGTAATTGGCCACAAAAATTAAACGTATTCAGCATGGGCAGTTGGGCAGCAATCAGTTTTTCGGCAGCATTGGGAGACATGAGGGACACATGTCTTTGTGTTATTTAAAAGAAGAGAAGTATGGGATATATAAGGTATAAAAAACTTATTAATTCATCTCTTCTTCATTTCTTCTTCTTTCTTCTTCTTTCTTTCTTCTCTGCCGCCATGGCTACCTCCTCCCAAGCTCCATGTGCTTCATCATTTCTTGCTGGAATTCAACAAGGAATTGGCTCCAAACAATGGTAAGCTTCCATCCTTCTTCTCTTTTCAAGTTGATAACATGATATGGTGAAGAAAAGAGAGCAAATTTGAGAATTCATGGTTGTTCTTCACTATAAGCTAGAGTGATCCTCTCCCTTCCATCTTTTAGTATGTTGTTCTTGGGCTTGAGGGGAGTGATAATCAAGTGTTAGATTTTGGAAAAAACTCCTTGGATGAGAAACCCTCTTTGGCCGAATTTATGGTGAAATTCTAAAATGATGTGTAGTGCAGCACGAAATATGTGCGCAGCGCACAGCCTTGCGCACAGATTGTGCACAGCCTTGTGCGCAGCGCACAGCCTTGCGCACAGGTTGTGCACAGCCTTGTGCGCAGCGCACAGCCTTTGCGTGTGCGCAGCTTAGCGCACCTTGCGCATGATTGTGCACAGCCTTGTGCGCACAAGACAACCTTGCGCACAGATTGTGCACAGGTTGTGCACGAGCTTGTGCACACAGACAGCTTGCGCACAGGTTGTGCACATGCCAAAACTCACCCAAGAAGAACTTAGATATGAAGAGAAGTAAGTTTCGATGAAGGGAAATTGCGGGTTAGTGCGAGAATGTCTTTCTCGGATTATTTGTATGTGTACTTACTCAACTATGGTTATCCAGCTTGATTCTGTATTGGTGGAGTAGCGTGGAACCTTAGGAGCCAAGTTGGGCATTACGGGTCGGAAGTCGGGATTTTCCGAGTTTTGGGCTGCGGGGCAGCGTTTCAGAGGTAAGGGCTTAATTCGGTAAAATGTACGTTTGTTCTGTTTCAAGGCCCGGATGACCTTAGAGGCCCGGGTTCCTATTCTGCATTACGTATATGATTATCGGGTAATGTTACTTGTTTATGTTTATGTATTTGTGTTATTACTATATGTTCTGTTCTGTGTCCGCACTGAAGGGGTGCCGACATTCTGCGTATCCGCACCAGGAGTGCCGATACTTCTGTTCTGTGTCCGCACTGAAGGGGTGCCGACATTCTGCGTATCCGCATCAGGAGTGCCGATACTTCTGTTCTGTGACCCTACGACAGTTTGGGGCTCGCGACCCCACCGGCACCGTGCTTCGCTCGCTTACGATCTGTATATTCGACCTCTGTTGAGGGTTGTCGTTACGGGTCGTTCTGGCGGTTGGACCGCATATGTTGGTTTCTGATTTTCGTTATACTTTATGTTTATATGTACATGCATATGTTGTGATATTCTGCTTTTGCGAGTTCAGATTGTTGCCACGTGGGCAAACCGCACTTTACCTTAAGTCCTTACCGGGTCCTTTCGAGGACTCACCCTTTATTTGTTTACCATCTTTCAGGCGATCGACAAGCAACCAGCGGAATAGAGATCCGCGGTGCTTCCCGACATTTCGGGTTACATGCGGAAGAGTACCACGTGCGGGAATTCTTGAGCGAGAGGCTTCTGATTCCGCACTTAGGTAAATATATATAGGATTCTGTTTAATGGCTCTGTAGCTGTAACTGCATGCATATAGGTCAGATCATATTTTGGATATGTGTAGTTATATTTGAGACATATTCTGCCTTTGATGCTTTCGAGTCGTGGCGGAGCCCGACATGCCTCTGATAGATTTGGTTGATCTCAGACTTTGTGCTTCGGTGCTGATGGCGATAACTGATGTTAGCATACCATGAACTGCATGTGTGGTAGAAGTAAGATTGTTAAGCATGCTTGCCTTGTATGAGTTTTAGGTTGCTAGTTTTTACTCAATGATTCTGTATTTGAGCTTGATGCTCACGCCGCGTTTACCGCCGTAATTCCTGTTTCCGACGTCGCGGCCGGCTCCGCCTCCGCAACCGGGCGGGGTGGCTGTGACAAGTTGGTATCGAGCAGGTCGGGTCGAAGTGACCCAAGAGGTAAAGCATGGTTAGTTAAAGTATGGGTTGTGGAAGGCAAGTATACAAGTCCGAGGTGGACTTTTGGAGTAGGATAAGTCTGTTCATGGTTAAGTACCTGCGGAAGATGACTTCGAAGGGCAAGCTACTGGTTTACACCACATTCTGGAGTGGTTCGGTACGGAGCCTGATCAACTCCTTATTTGAACCATTTCGGAATGCGTGTGGAGCGGTGGCGGTTCTTTGGGGCATTATGGAAGGTGTGGGTGTTGTATGAAGTGATTCCGTGATTATAAGCATGATCTGATTCTATGTTAAGGATTATTATTTAGTTTCGGGATTACGAAAAGAATCCTTGCATCATGCATTGCATTACACTACTGAGCCTTAGAAAACTGCTGCTAGCTTCGTAGGGATTAGGAGTGACCGATTTGTCCTGGACTCTGTTGGTCCGAAATGTCTCGGGTTGGATTCACACGCGTGGCGGTGTGTTTGCGACCGGAGGAGGATTGTAATCCCACGCCTCCGAGAGATAGGGTTTGAACTGTTGGTTATGGGTGGAGTAGGCATATGGTTTGGAAATTTGGTTTGGGATAAGTTGTTTTTTTTTTTTTCCGGTTGGAATTGGTTTGAGGAATTGTGTACTACACGCGAATAGCGTGATTTGGTACCGGAGGGGCGGGACTGGGATCCCACACCTCCGTGGAATAGGATACGGGTTCAGCGTAACCCAGGGTCTGAACAACCACACTCACCACCCCCGAGGCTTAGCTGTCGTAGGGACCCCTCTCTGATTTGGTATTACCGCCAGCCTAGCTGGTTCAGGGGCGGCAGTAGGCAGGGGAAAATCTGTTTATGCCACGGTAAGGGCATTTTGATCAGGTGGTGATAGCGAGACTTTAGCCACTGCTTGCTACAGCTTTGGAGTTGGTAAGTGAGTGACTCCGAGGAGTGTGGTCACTACGACACCTAGACTTCTCGTCGGTCCTATCAACGACGGGGAGATCGAGACACCGGTCCCGACGAGGTTGGACTTTTGGAGAGGTTTGAGTTTGAATCCCCGAGGTTCGGCGGCCGAGGAGGGCCGGAGGTATTAGAGACTTGGCTTGCAGGCATTGACAACTTCCTGGAGGGAGGCTATTCTGAGCTGGTTGGCCGCCGGGGCAACGGCTACTCGGTCGATTGCTTCAGTTCGAACCGGAGTTCGGATTGACCCGATATCTGATTTCTAGTGTCTGGCAGATGTACCGGACATTTCCGCGGAAAATATTTTTGGGCCGGGGGTTGCCGTCGGACGATTTTGGGGATTCAGGCGGAGAAACGGCTCCCGGGAGTGACCCGGGACTCAGATTTGCAGTTTTGAGGAAGATCTGGAGTCGGGGATATAAGTTACATTTTTCTGTGAAGAAAAATGTTCTGGGTCGGAAATTACGGTTTCGGGCAGTTTAGTAGAGGTAGAGAGGGAGCACCACCGGCACGATCTTATCCGGTTTGTAGTAGGTATCATTCAGGTTGAATTTGTTATCGGCAGGAGGGCCGATGTTTACGTAGCAGGTCTGACACTCTTTGGGTACGGGATTGCCCTCTTATTGTAGGGCGAGTCGGAGGAAGTTACGTAAGGTACTATATTTCCGAATGAGATACCGGTTCATGCGTTATTTGATACAGAGCATTTGTTCCCATTGTAACACCGAAATGTGTTACATTTACGTATCGATCTGTTAGTACCTTGCCACAAACGCATTTAGTAAAAATTGCAGGAAGTCAGTTTCTGTTTTCCAATGAGATGGTTCGGGGTTGTGCGATATCTGTAGGCGGACATGATAGTATCGGATCTGTTGGTTTTAGACACGCCGAACTATGATATTATTCTTGGGATGGGCTGGCTATCCAAGAATTCTGTGCACATTAATTGTGCAACCCGGACCATTATGGTTTCTGGAGAGGTACTACCTCTCACGACCCGATCGGTTTGACTATCGCACGCCACGATGGAGCTACTGATTCGGATTCAGCCGTCGATAGTTGGTGTAGGGAATGCTATGATCTGAATGAGGTTGGTACTAGGTTGAAGTTGGATGGTTCACCATTGGTTCGAGATTTTCCGCAGTATTTACGGAGGAGTTGCCCGGATTACCACAAGAGCGGGAATTGTGTTTGAGATCCACTGCGGTCGGATCTTGCTCCGATATCTATTCCTCCTTATCGGATGCCTATTTACGAGATGCGAGGAGTAGAAGAAGTAAGCTGGAGGAATTACTGACAAAGAGTTTCGTCCGACCGAGCATTTCAGCGTGGGGTGCTCTGGTATTGTTTGTTAAGAAGAATGATGGGACACTCTAACTTTGTATTGATTACAGACGGTTGAATGCTCTTATTGGGAAGAATAAGTATCCGTTACCGAGGACTAACGATCTTTTTGATCAACTTCGGGGATTGAGGGTTTTCTCAAAGATTGATCTCTGATCTGGGTATTTTCAGCTTAGGGTGAAGGTAGAGGACATACCTAAGACTGCTTTTCGCACCCGGTATGGAAATTTGGAGGTTACGGTCATGCCGTTCGGGCTGACCAATGTTCCGGGGCATTCATGAATCTGATGCATCGGGTGTTCCGACCGTACTTGGACTCATTTCTGGTGGTTTTATTGATAATATTCTGATATATTCTCGGGATGAGGATTCGCATCGGGATCATCTGAGGGTAGTTCTGCAGACACTTTGGGAACATCAGCTTTATGCTAAATTCTCAAAGTGTGAGTTCTGAATTCGGGAAGTCACTTTTTGGGACACATTATTTCGAGCATGGTCATGCGTGGACCCGAGAGAAGGTGAGGGCGCTTCAGATCGGAAACAACCTACCACGACGGAGATCAGGAGCTTCCTGGGGTTAGCAGGATATTATCGGAGATTCGTACCGGGGTTTTCTGTTCTGGCATCTCCGCTTACGCAGTTGACCAAGAAGGGTCAACCGTATATCTGGTCTGATAGGTGTGAGCAGAATTTTCGTGGAGTTGAAACGGCGGTTGATTAACGCTCCGATTCTCGACTCTTTCATATCCGATCTTACCGTATGTGATTTATACGGATGCTTCCATCCCGTAGAAATGTGTTACATTTATGTATCTGTCTGTTAGTACCTTGTCTAGTTTGGGATGAGTGTGGATGCAGGAGCGTTTTGTGGTAGCTTATGGGTCGGGGCAGCTGCGACCGCATGAGCTGAACTGACTGACACATGATCTGGAGTTGGCTATAATAGTTTACGCGCTGAAACATTGGAACCAATATCTGTTTGGTAATAAATTTCAGATTCTTACCGACCATAAGAGTCTGAAATATCTGTTTACGAAAAAGGAATTAATTTGAGGCAGCATAGATGGCTCGAATACATTAAGGACTATGATTGTTGTATCGGGTACATCTCTGGCAAGGGCAACGCGGTTGCCGATGCTCTGAGCATGAGGTATACCGGCTTAATTAAGAGAGGAAATGTTGGTGACCGATCTGAGGAGAGTGATCTGACGTGCCTTTGGCACAGGTGGCAGCTCTGGGAGCGTGCTCAGGTTATTACACTTATTATACATTCTGAGTGGCTTGATAGGATGCGCGAAGCGCAAGGTAGAGATTTGGTATTGAAGAAGTTATCTGGGGAAGATAAGGGTTTATGTGTTACCGACGTTTCAGTATAGGCAAGGATTGCCATACTTCTGAGACCGCCTCTGTGTACCAGAGGATCAGGAGTTCTGGAATGATATTTTAGAGGGGCACACTCGAGCAGTGTGAGCATCAGGAACCGGCAGGGACACTGCAGACTTTGCCCATTCCAGTCTGGAAGTGGGGTAATGTTATGATGGACTTTCTGACTGCACTGCCCTGACACGGTTTCATCATGATGCTATCTGGGTTTTTGTGGATCGGCTGACAAAGTGCGTACACTTTACGCTTATTCGGTCATAGACCCTCCGGAGAAGCTTGCACGGCTTTACATCGTGTAGATTTTACGTTTACATGGAATACCAGACTCCATTGTATCTGACCGTGATCCGCGTTTCACGGCACGGTTCTGGAGGGCTTTTCATGAAGCGCTGGGCACGCGACTCCATCTGAGTACGGCTTATCACCCACAGACGGACGGGCAGTCGGAGTGGGTGATTCTGATATTGGAGGATATGTTGTGAATCTGTACTTCGGATTTTGGAGGAGTTTGGGACCAGCAGTTACTTTGATAGAGTTTTCGTACAACAATTGCTTTCAGACTACGTTTGACGTGGCACCCTATGAGGTGTTGTACGGGAGGTGTATGACACCATACTGTTGGACAAATGCGTTTGATCGGGTTAAGCTGGGACCCGAGCTTTTTGAGGAGACTACGGCGAAGATCAGATTGTTATAGGCGCGGATTAAAACCGCGAATGACTGCACTACTGTTTGTACGAACCGTCGCCGTAGGGCTCTTGAATCTGAGTTTGGTGACAGAATTAGAATTTGACTGGAGGTAGCACCGTTCAGAGAGACAGTAAGATTTGATAGGCGGGGCGAGTTACCCCGAGTTATATCGGTTCTTATGAGTTTCCAGAGTAAGTTGTTAGGTTGGCCTTACCCCCCCTACTGTTTCTGTTTTATGTGGTATCTTCCGTGATAGCTGTTGTGGATCGGTTAGATTTAGGTTCGATCTTCTGCAGGGTTGTCTGGTAGAAATACCGGCAATCGACTCGGGTGCAATAAGATGCACCGGAGGGTGGGACGCCGTGAGGCTCGGTATGGTAGTCTAAACTACCACTCCCGCCGATACGGTGGTCCGATTGTTCTTAGTTAGAGGAATGGTTATATTTTCTGGTTGGTAGCGACACCTGTCTGGTTGGTTCAGGCTACTCTTGGAGGACCAAGAGTTCTAAGGGGGGGAGAATGTTACGGTCACCCCGAGCGGGTTGCGACCGGGTGGCCCGGGGCTCCGGTTTTAGCCTGCGGGTCACGTTTTTCGGCGTTCAGACGGCTCCCGAGCCCTATCCGAGTATCATTTTGGCGAACCCTTCCGTATTTGAGGTCGTGTGGGTCCCCCGGACGTTTCCGCCGAAAATATTTTTCTGGCGCCGGGGGGTTGTCGGGGTCGCCTCGGGACGTACAGCGGGCTCGGTAGCGCTCTTGAGACCTCAGTTTGGGAAGCCGTTTGCAGTTTTGGAGTCGTGAGAATGTCCCGGTGGTGTTTGTGGAGTTTAATATTTGGGGCGGGACGTTCGGTTCCGGGCGACTCCCGGGGCTCGGGACGGGAATCCCGGGGCTCGGGATGGAAATTTTCTGACGGCTTTGGGGTAAGTTGTGTTATACTTTAAGATTGAATTTATGTGTATTTTTATAGAATTTTGGAGTGACGGAATTTCGGTTCAGTTGTCACGCTCGCGTCGGAGTTTCGGTTCGGGTTCAGCGAGCTCGGTAGGACACTCCGGAAAGGCAAATGAATTTCTGAAAAATGTTCTGTGCATGTTATAATATTCTGAAGATTGTGTCCAAGTTTCATTAATTTTGGAATTCGGTAATTATTTTTGGACAAAAAGAATTGGAACTTTCGGAGAAATTGAGAGTTAAATTAGTAATTGGCCACAAAAATTAAACGTATTCAGCATGGGCAGTTGGGCAGCAATCAGTTTTTCGGCAGCATTGGGAGACATGAGGGACACATGTCTTTGTGTTATTTAAAAGAAGAGAAGCATGGGATATATAAGGTATAAAAAACTTATTAATTCATCTCTTCTTCATTTCTTCTTCTTTCTTCTTCTTTCTTTCTTCTCTGCCGCCATGGCTACCTCCTCCCAAGCTCCATGTGCTTCATCATTTCTTGCTGGAATTCAACAAGGAATTGGCTCCAAACAATGGTAAGCTTCCATCCTTCTTCTCTTTTCAAGTTGATAACATGATATGGTGAAGAAAAGAGAGCAAATTTGAGAATTCATGGTTGTTCTTCACTATAAGCTAGAGTGATCCTCTCCCTTCCATCTTTTAGTATGTTGTTCTTGGGCTTGAGGGGAGTGATAATCAAGTGTTAGATTTTGGAAAAAACTCCTTGGATGAGAAACCCTCTTTGGCCGAATTTATGGTGAAATTCTAAAATGAGGTGTAAATTCGAGCTTCATGCTTACAGTGCGGCCACGAAATATGTGCGCGCACAAAGCGCGCGCTTTTGGCAGGTTGTGCAGCTTGCGCACATTGGCCTTGCGCATAAGTTGTGCACAGCCTTGTGCGCAGCGCACAACTTTGCGACAATTGTGGCAGTTGTTGTGCGCACACCTTGCGCATGCATTGTGCACAGACCTTGTGCGCAGCTTGCACAACCTTGCAACGCAAAAATTGTGCAATTCAGATTGTGCACAGCTGTGTGTGCACAGCAATTGGCATGCAAATGCGCAGGTGAGTTTGTGCACATGCCAAAACTCACCCAAGAAGAACTTAGATATGAAGAGAAGTAAGTTTCGATGAAGGGAAAGTGCGGGTTTGTGCGAGAATTTCTTTCGGGATTATTTGGATGTGTTCGACTTAACTATGGTTATCCACTTGATTACGTATTGGTGGAGTAGCGTGGAACCTTAGGAGCCAAGTTGGGCATTACGGGTCGGAAGTCGGGATTTTCCGAGTTTTGGGCTGCGGGCGCCGTTTGCAGGTAAGGGCTTAATTCGGTAAAATGTACGTTTGTTCTGTTTCAAGGCCGGATGACCTTAGAGGCCCGGGTTCCTATTCTTACGTGTATGATTATCGTGTAATGTTACTTCGTTTATGTTTATGTATGTTGTTATTACTATATGTTACATTACGTGTCCGCATTTGAAGGGGTGCCGACATTCTGCGTATCCGCACCGAGTGCCGATACTTGCTTACGTGTCCGCACCGAAGGGTGCCGACATTCTGCGTATCCGCATCGAGTGCCGATACATCTGTTACGTGACCCTACGACAGTTTGGGGCTCGCGACCCCGGCCTGCACCGTGCTTCATTGCATTACGTCTGTATATTCTGACCTCTGTTGAGGGCTGTCGTTACGGGTCGTTCTGGCGGTTGGACCGCATATGTTGGTTTCTGATTTTCGTTATACTTTATGTTTATATGTACCTGCATATGTTGTGATATTCTGTTTTGCAGGTTCAGTTTGTTGCCCTGTGGGCAAACTGCACTTTTACCTTAAGTCCTTCGGGTCCTTTCGAGGACTCACCCTTTATTTGTTTACCATCTTTCAGGCGATCGACAAGCAACCAGCGGAATAGAGATCCGCGGTGCTTCCCGACATTTCGGGTTACAGAGCGGCGGTACCACGTGCGGGAATTCTTGAGCGAGAGGCTTCGATTCCGCACTTAGGTATATATATATAGGATTTTGTTTAATGGCTCTGTAGCTGTAATTGCATGCATATAGGTCAGATCATATTTTGGATATGTGTAGTTATATTTGAGACATATTCTGCTTTGATGCCTTACGAGTCGTGGGCGGAGCCCGACATGCCTATGATAGATTTGGTTGATCTCGACTTTGTGCTTCTGGTGATGGCGATAATCGATGTTAGCATACCATGAACGGCATGTGTGGTAGAAGTAAGATTGTTAAGCAAGCTTGCATTGTAGGAGTTTTAGGTTGCTAGTTTTTACTCAATGATTACGTATTTGAGCTTGATGCTCATTGCCGCGTTTACCGCCGTAATTCCTGTTTCCGACGTCGCGGCCGGCTCCGCCTCCGCAACCGGGCGGGGTGGCTGTGACATAGATCTGCAGACACTTTGGGAATATCAGCTTTATGCTAAATTCTCAAAGTGAGTTCTGGATTCGGGAAGTCACCTTTCTGGGACACATTATATCTGAGCATGGTCTGTCTGTGGATCCAGAGAAGGTGAAGGCGATTTGGGATTGGAAACAACTTACCACGGCACGGGAGATCGAGAGCTCCCTGGGGTTAGCAGGATTTTATCGGAGGTTTGTACTTGGGATTTTCTAATCTGCATCTCCGCTACGCAGCTTGACCAGAAGGGTCAACGATTTATCCGGTCCGATAGGTGTGAGCAGAATTTTCAGGAGTTGAAACGGCGGTTGACTAACGCTCCGATTCTGACTTTTCAGATCCGATCTTACCGTATGTGAATTATACGGATGCTTCCACACCTGGTTTGGGATGTGTGTTGGTGCAGAGCGTTTTGTGGTAGCTTATGGGTCGAGGCAGCTACGACCGCATGAGCTGAACTATCCGCCACATGATCTGGAGTTGGCTATAGTAATTTATGCGCTGAAACATTGGAAGCAATATCTGTTTGGTAATAAATTTCAGATTCTTACCGACCATAAGAGTCTGAAGTATCTGTTTACACAAGAAGGAGCTTAGCATGAGGCGGCGCTGATGTCTCGAATACATTAAGGACTATGATTGTAGTATCGGGTACATCTCTCGGCAAGGGCAACACGGTTGCCGATGCTCTGAGCAGGAAGTATACCGGCTTAATTAAGGGAGGAAATGTTGGTGACCGATCTGAGGAGAGTGATTTGATATGCCTTTGGCACGGGGGGCAGCTCTGGGAGCGTGCTCAGGTTATTACACTTATTATACATTCTGAGTGGCTTGACAGTGTGCGCGAGGCGCAGGTAGAAATCCGGGGTTGAAGGAATTATCCGGGGTGGATAAGAGTTCCTTGTTACCGACGTATCGCATGGCAGGATTGCCATACTTCCGAGACCGCCTTTGTGTACGAGAGGATCGGGAGTCCTGGAATGATATTTTAGAGGGCACACTCGAGCAAAGTGTGAGCATCGAGGAACCGGCAGGGACACTGCAGACTTTGCCCATTCCACTGGGAAGTGGGGTAATGTTATGATGGACTTTCGACTCGCACTGCCCTGACACGGTTTCATCATGATGCTATCTGGGTTTTGTGGATCGGCTGACAAAGTGCGTACACTTTCTGCTTATTCGGGTCATAGACCCTCTGGAGAAGCTTGCCGGCTTTACATCAGTGAGATTGTACGATTACATGGAGTACCAGAGACTCCATTGTATCTGACCGTGATCCGCGTTTCACGGCACGGTTCTGGAGGGCTTTTCATGAAGCGCCGGGCACGCGACTCCATCTGAATACAGCTTATCACCCACAGACGGACGGGCAGTCGGAGCGGGTGATTCTGATATTGGAGGATATGTTGCGAATCTGTACTTTGGATTTTGGAGGAGTTTGGGGACTAGCAGTTACTTTGATAGAGTTCTCATACAACAATTGCTTTCAGACTACGTTTGACATGACACCCTATGAGGTGTTGTACGGAGGTGTATGACACCATACCGCTGGACAGATGCGTCGATCGGGTTAAGCCGGGACCCGAGCTTTTGAGGAGTCTACGGCAAAGATCAGATTATTACAGCGCGGATTAAAACCGCGAATGACTACACCACTGCTTGTACGAACCGCCGCCATAGTGGCTCTGGAATCGAGTTTGGTGACAATTAGACTGGAGGTAGCGCCGATCAGAGGGACAGTAAGATTGGTTAGGCGGGGCAAGTTACCCCGAATTTTATCGGTTCTCATGAGTTTCCAGAGTAAGTTATTAGGTTGGCCTTACCCCCCCTACTGTTTCTGTTTTATGTGGTATCTTCCAGGATAGCCTGTTGTGGATCGGTTAGATTTAGGTTCGGTACTGTCTGGGGTTGTCTGGTAGAAATACCGCAATCGACTCGGGTGCAATAAGATGCACCCGGAGGGTGGGACGCCGTGAGGCTCGTATGGTAGTCTAAACTACCACTCCCGCCGCACCAAGACGGTGGTCCGATTGTTCAGGTTAGAGGAATGTTTATATTTTCTCGGTTGGTAGCGACACTGCCTGGTTGGTTCAGGCTACTCTTGGAGGACCAAGAGTTCTAAGGGGGGGAGAATGTTACGGTCACCCCGAGCGGGTTGCGATCGGGTGACCCGGGGCTCCGGTTCTGGCCTGCAGGTCACGTTTTTCGACGTTCAGGCGGCTCCCGAGCCCTATCCGAGTATCATTTTGGCGAACCCTTCCGTATTTGAGGTCGTGTGGGTCCCCCGGACGTTTCCGCCGAAAATATTTTTCTGGCGCCGGGGGGTTGTCGGGGTCGTCTCGGGACGTCTGGGGCTCGGTAGCGCTCTTGAGACCTCAGTTTGGGAAGCCGTTTGCAGTTTTGGAGTCGTGAGAATGTCCGGAGGTGTTTGTGGAGTTTAATATTTGGGGCGGGACGTTCGGTTCCGGGCGACTCCCGGGGCTCGGGACGGGAATCCCGGGGCTCGGGATGGAAATTTTCTGACGGCTTTGGGGTAAGTTGTGTTTGAATTTAAGATGGAATTTATGGGAATTTTTATAGAATTTTGGAGTGACGGAATTTCGGTTCAGGTTGTCACGCTCGCACGTCGGGTTTTGGTTCGGGTTCAGCGAGCTCGGTAGGACACTCCGGAAGGGCAAATGAATTTCTGAAAAATGTTCTGTGAATGTTATAATATTCTGAGGGTTGTGTCCAAGTTTCGTTAATTTTGGAATCCGGTAATTATTTTTGGGCAAAAAGAATTGGAACTTTCGGAAAAATTGGTAGTTAATTTGCAATGGGGAGCAAATTTAATAAAAATCAGCATAGTCACATCAGCTGATATTGTCTTAAGCTTCAATAGATGAGGGACACTTGTCCCTTCTTTATTTAAAGAAGTTGAAAAAGAATAGAAAAATGAAAAAAAGTATAAAAGGGAGGAAAATGCCAAAAGGGCATTAATTTCTTTTCTTCTTCTTCCTCCTCTCTTCTTTACCGTAAGAGGCAGCCATGGTTGCGCCAAGATGAGCTCCAAAGGTGAACTTTACAAATACTCGGCCAAGCTTCGAGGTAAGCATGTCAAAACGATCCTTGTGTCGTGTAAGTGAATAACTGAGGTCGGTTTGTGAAGTTTCACCGGTTTGTAAACCGTGAGTCTGAAATTTGGAAGTGATTATAGAATCACAAGGTTTGTTTGATTTCTTGGTTTCTAAACGTTCGGCATCTTCTTGTGCATGTTCGATAACAGGAGCGTAGGATTAAACGCGCTTGAGCTGGTGCCGAAGTGCGTCTGAAATATTTGGTGTAAAATCCAACGGTGGATTCAGCGAAAGGTAAGGATATATTTGTGATCGAGCGAAGTTCGATTCTGTTGGTGTAATTGGTTTTGTCGAAAAAGGCTCGGTGTGAAAGCCGCTTTTCCGGCCCGAGCCTCGGTTTTGGCGCCAATGATATTGGCTGATTCTGTGAATTCGAACATATATTCTCAGATCTCGTGGATCATTTGTGAACAGGGGGTAGTCAGAAACGCAGCTGAAACTCTGCCGAAATTTGTACCGGGACGTCTGAACGAGAATTTCGATTCGGACTTGTGTGAATGATTTGGGAAGAAGGTATGATTTGAATGCTTGGTTGTGTTTATGGATGTATCAGTAACAATGTTCTAGCTCGGTCCGTGAAACCGAGCTTTCTGTGAAATTTTCCGGGGAAGTGCGGGTTTGTGCGGAAATTGTTTTCGGGGTTTGTTTGGATGTGTTCGATCCAACTATGGTTGTACTGACTTGATTCTGCGTTGGTGGAGAAGCGCGGACCCGTAGGAGCCAAGTTGTGCATTTCGGCCTGGAGTCGGGATTTTCCGAGTGTTGGGCTGCGGGCGCGTTTCGAGGTAAGGGCTTAATTTGGTAAAATGTACGTTTGTTCTGCTTTCAAGGCCCGGATGACCTTAGAGGCCCGGGTTCCTATTCTGCTCGTATATGGTTATCGTGTAATGTTACTTCGCTTATGTTTATATATTCTTATTATTATTATATGTTCTGTTCTGTGACGAGACCCGAATGGTCGAAGAGGCCACGGGTGCTCCTTGATTCTGTTCTGCGTATCCGCACCGGGAGTGACGATACTTCTGTTCTGTGTCCGCACTGAAGGGGTGCCGACATTCTGCGTATCCGCACCGGGAGTGCCGATATTGCATTACGTGTCCGCACCGGAAGGGTGCCGACATTCTGCGTGTATCCGCACCGGAGTGCCGACATTGCTACGTGACCCTACGGCAGTTTGGGGCTCGCGACCCCACCTGCCGTGCTATCTGCTCTGCTCGATCTGTATATTCGACCTCTGTGAGGGTGTCGCTCTGAGTCGCTCGGCGGTTGGACCGCATATGTTGGATTCTGATTTACGTTATGCTTTATGTTCGTATATACATGTATATCTTTGTGTTATTCATTTTGCGAGTTCGGATTGTTGCCCCGTGGGCAAACCGCACTTTACCTTAAGCCCTTATCGGGTCCTTTTGAGGACTCACCCTTTCATTTGTTTACACCTTTCAGTTGTTACGGAAAGCAATTGGCGGAATAGAGATCCGCAAAGTGCTTTCGGGTTTCTTGGGTTTCAGCAGCACGGTAGTACCACGGGCGGAAAATCTCCCGAGTGAGAAAGTTTCCGATTCCGCACAATGTATATATAGGTTTTGGTTTAATGGCTCAGAGCCGTAGCTGCATGCATGTAGTTTAGATCATGTATTTGTATAAGACGTATAATCTGAGACATACTCGCCTTTGTTGTCTTCTCGAGTCGAGGCGGAGCCCCACTTGCTTATATTGGAGTTGTGGTTATATCATGGATTTTGGTGTTTCGTGTTGTGGCGATGTTTGATGTTTGACACCATGAACCGCATGTTTGGTAGAAGTTGGATTTTTTTCTAGTATGCTTGCCTTGAATGAGTATCTGGGTTGCTAGTTGCCACTTGGCTATTTGTTATTTGAGCTCGATGCTCACGCCGCGCTTTCCGCCGTAATTCTGCTTCCGACGCCGCGGCCGGCTCCGCCTCCGCAACCGGGCGGGGTGGCTGTGACAGGGGTACGTGATCACGAGCTCGGATCTAGCTCAAGGAGGCAGTTTCCAGTAAGAATGGGAAACGAAACAGAGGAAGAACACGAAGGAAACAGAGTCGGCCAAGGGAACCTCCTCACTACGAGGTGAGGCAATGCCCTTGAAAATGCCGGGGGAAAATGGGACCTAGAACCTTTTGACTACGAGATCAAACAATGCTAGGTATTATATTGGATCCTCTTGCAATGGATCACTAATGGATTGGTGGAGCAAGATTTGAGACCCACGAAGAACAATATGCGTACTTCCGCAAATATGTGTTCTTACAAAATGAGTTCGCCTAATACTTAGGTTACAGACCTCCTTTTATAGAAGGAGAAAGAAAGAAGTAAATAATAAAGGATGTCTTGACAAGGGAACAGCCTCCTGGATCTATGGTAGGCGAAATGAGAGGTGGCAGGTGATGTGACATTGTAGGCTACCTGCTTTGCGGCTCCCATTTCCCAGGAATTGTAGTTGGCGGGAAAAGGGAGAAAGAGGACCTCTGCTCAAGTTGAAGGGTTCGCGACTTACGTATGGAGGCCTCCTCTCGCTTGGCGAACACCGTGCTTCGCTTGTGTCCGGAAGTGTTGCGCAGGTCTTCGCCAGACCTTGGGTTTGCCAATGACCATGGCTTCGCCTTAAGCCATGGGTTCGTCAATGGGGCATGGGTTCGCCAAGATCCTTGCGAGCGCGGCTCTACCTTGGGGCTTCGCCGGTGCCTAGAATGCCGCTTCTTCTTCGCCCGTGCCTTCGCCAAGGGCCCTTTTGACCCTCTAGAGGAAAGGCCGCGCCTTGTCACAAAAATGGGGCTGATGTCCACATCATACCCTCCCTCTTCAGAAGAATCCGTCCTCGGATTCATAAGGAAATTGTCCCTACAAATCTTAAGACACCACAACAAACTGGAAGAGGCGTTAAGGGTTAGTGGACCAAAGTCATGCAGATGTACCCATATCAAAAAAGGGGATTGTAAAGACTCTAATATGTATTATGTGCAGCGACAAAAGTCTAAATGAATTTATGAAATACTTCCAATCTTTTAGACAAAGGGGCATAATGTGGGGTTGCCCTCGACTTACTATATACATGGCTAGGTGATGGGCATCCTTATACTCAAACATATGGTACCTAGCTCATGGGTAGCAAACAAGGAAGCACCAAGTTGGGGCAAGATGAACAATCCGTTCTTTCTTGCTCCCGTGCCTTGAAAGCACACAAGGGCCTTATGTCCAAAGTCTTCCTTATGGCCGAAAATAAATTTAACAAAATAGCATGCACTTTCAACATGATTTTCAAAACTAGGGTTCATGGCATGCTCGTTTCCAAACAAATTATTTTTACATGTGCCGGGGTCATGTATGAACCTTACCCCGGCAAGTTTCCTATCATTCGCAACATGCATATCCCATCCATTTGCATTGCATAGACTCGGTGGGTTCATCCATTTTAGCGCAGCGCATGACCATGGTTCCATCAATTTTCACATAAAAATGTAAGAGTGCTTCCTAGCTAAAGTAGGCATGCACATGACAGCTTTAGCATAAATCATTTCATGGTCACAAAATTGCGAAGTCTCATCACTAGGATGAAATGATGTGTTACCTCTCCCAAGTTAGGGGAGGGAGGATCCTCCTCTGAAACCGAAAATCTCTCTTCTTCAAGGCATGGCGCATCCGTGTCCGTCTCTCCTTCAAACTCTTGCACAAATATAGGAGAATAACAAGATTTAGAAGATGAAATGGTTAATTCTTCTTGGAGATTGGTTGAAGGCTCGGGTGCAAGATCCTTTTCACTTGTTTGGCTAAGGAGAGCCCTTTCCTTTCTTCTCTCTTTCTTTTTCTTTTTCTCTCTCTCATATTCTTCAAACTCCTTCTTCAGATTCTCAATCATTTGAGAAAGATCTTCACTTGAATCTCGGCGAGGACTTGGGTTTGGGGAAGGAGTTTGGGTGGTGCAAGTGTTGGGCGGTGGAGTACATGGCTCGGCCGATAGTGTTTGTGGAGGTGTGGGGCTCGGTCTCCTCCGACTATGGCTCTGAATGTGGGTGGAGGATGTAGGCCGAGAGGGGAACCTTCTTGTTTGGGAGTGGAACGGGAAGGGTGGCCCTTCTCGAGGTGATCCATATCTTTCCACTAGCAGCCTCTTCAATCCACTCCAAGTTCGAATGGAGGCTTCATTGTAGTGCTCTCTTTGAGCGAAATCTTGTCGCCACCATCTTTTGGCTTCTCCTTTAGACACCTTATGGCAAGGTCTATCCTCTCTTCTTTATGAAATTGATAATACCAAAAGTGGTATTCCAATTCCTCGATCCATTGCCATAAGTCATCTTCAAGTTTGCGCCTCCCTTTCAAGGGATGAAAACCAATGAAATGCAGGTTTTCTTCCTCCATTTGGCACACCTACACACTTAGACAATAAAATTAGTTCCACTCATTTCCTCACGTGTATGGTTGGCCTCTCGTTTGTGTTTAGGGACACACTCGGTACCACTTTTCTCTCGTGTTTAGAACACAATGGTTCTTTCAAGCCTCAAAACTTACCACCAATCTCGATTAAGATCAAATGCGAACATGCAAAGAATATCCAATGAAATCTTAGCAATATCCGAAACAAGTAAAGCACAAGGTTCTAGTTACTTGAAACTAACTTTGAGAGTTTAGGGTGAGGTGGTGGGTTGAAAGAAGTAAGGTATGCATGAGAGAAGGCTCTTTTATCCACACAAACACTTTTGTTCAAATCCCTCAAATATTTTCGGATCAAATCACCGTTCGGATGTGTTTTGATATGATCACTCAAGAACACTCAAGAACACTCAAACTTTTCTTTCTTCAAATGTTCTTTTTGTGCACAACCACAACAACTTTTCTTCTCTTTTCAACTTCCAATCCGAAACTGTTTCTTTCTTTTCTCAACTTCAATAAACAACATTCAAATATGAGCTTTGCTCGAATCACATGAACCACGCATAAACACAAATATTTTCGGTTTCTCTTGAATAACAGCAAAACGTTTTTCTTCAAGTGTAAGAAAGAATGCAATGGTTTTACTTGAAGAAAACAAACAACTGATACGGTACCTCCAGCAAGCACTTTGGCTCTGATACCACTTGATGTGATCACAGTGGGGGTACGTGATCACAAACTCGGATCTAGCTCGAAGGAGGCGCTTTCAGTAAGAATGGGAAACGAAGCAGAGGAAGAACACGAAGGAAACAGAGTCGGCCAAGGGAACCTCCTCACTACGAGGTGAGGCAATGCCCTTGAAAATGCAGGGAAGGAAAATGGGACCTAGAACCTTTTGACTACGAGATCAAACAATGCTAGGTATTATATTGGATCCTCTTGCAATGGATCACTAATGGATTGGTGGAGCAAGATTTGAGACCCACGAAGAACAATATGCGTACTTCCGCAAATATGTGTTCTTACAAAATGAGTTCGCCTAATACTTAGGTTACAGACCTCCTTTTATAGAAGGAGAAAGAAAGAAGTAAATAATAAAGGATGTCTTGACAAGGGAACAGCCTCCTGGATCTATGGTAGGCGAAATGAGAGGTGGCGGCTGATGTGACATTGTAGGCTACACCTTTTGCGGCTCCCAATTTCCCAGGAATTGTAGTTGGCGGGAAATGGGAGGAAGAGGGCCTCTGCACAAGTTGAAGGGGTCGCCTGACTTGCGTATGGAGGCCTCCTCCGCTTGGCGAACACCTGTGCTTCGCTTGTGTCAGAAGTGTTGCGCAGGTCTTCGCCAGACCTTGGGTTTTCCAATGACCATGGCTTCGCCAAAGGCCAAGGGTTCGCCAATGGGGCCTGGGTTCGCCAAGATCCTTGCGGCGCGGCTCTACCTTGGGCTTCGCCGGTGCCTAGAATACCGCTTCTTCTTCGCCCGTGCCTTCGCCAAGGGCCCTTTTGACCCTCTCGGAGGAAAGGCCGCGCCTTGTCACAAAAATGGGCTGATGTTCACATCGAGGCCTAATTCAGCGACCATGTCTTCACCGGCAGCGTTGACACAACTCCCGCTGTCAATAATGAGACTGCACAGCAGTCCCATTCACCATGGCTCTTGATTGGAATAGATTTTCCCGCTGAATACTTTCGGTGACACTTGGGAACTTTGCAGACCCTCTTGGTAACTAATATGAGACCGTCCATAGGTAGCTCTCCCTCTTCTGCTTCACTCTCATATTGCTCTTGCTCGGGATAGCCCTCTCCTTCCTCTTCACTAGACAATTCCCCGTTGGGCCGCATTACCATGGCTCTTCGGTTGGGACAATCCCTCGCATATTGTCCCTTGACCAGTCACTTAAAGCATTCGAAGCTCCTTGACTGCAGAGGGCCTTCATTGGTGATGGCGTTGGGTTTCGGCTGAGGTTGCGAGGAGGGTCTTGTGTTGGGGTAATTTTGGCGAGGGGATGGCATCGCCGCAGAAGATGCGTATGGTTTTGGCGGGAGCGGTTTGGTGAAGGGGGTCTTGTTGCTTGGGGCCTGCCGGGGTAGGAGCAGGGTAGTAAGAGTTTCCCTTCGTAGTTGTTTCTCCACCCGAATGGCCTTATGCACCAGATCTTGGTAATCCCGTGTCGCATAGTTCAACTGTCTTGGCGACGTCCTCCCGTAGGCCATATAAGAATCTGGCCAACTTAGCCTCTTCGTCCTCCTTGACGTTGGCCCTCATCAGGGCCCTCTCAAGGTCCTTCTGGTATTCCTCGACACTGCGATGACCTTGGATAAGGCGCTGCAGCCTCTGAGCACAATCTCGATCATAGTAGCTGGGTGCGAATCGGTTCTTCATGGTCCTTTTAAGATCTTCCCACGTGGTGATAGGACGACATCGGATCCTGGCTCTTTCGTGATGCTCTTGCTCCCACCGGTGAGAGCATATTCATGAAACTCAATAACCACAAGTTTCAAGGCTATAGCGTCGTGTATCCCATCATATCAATGATCCGCTCGATCCTAGCCATCCATGTAAAGTACTCTTCCGGATCACTGGACCCGTAGAAGGGTGGTATTTGAAGCTTGATGTTGGCGAGGGCTTGTTGGTCCTGGGCTTGCGCCCTGCCTCCCAGGTCTCTGTTGAACCCTCGGTGAACTCGGCCTCGCTCTGCTTCTTCCTCTTCTTCGAGGTCTCTGTGGAGATAGGCTCTGGCTTGAGCTCTATCGGGAAAGACCCTTCTTTTAATAGGCTTTGGTGGTGGCTCCGCGTAATATTCCTGGTCATCACTGTCCAGGATGTCAACACCACGATCTATTCTCGTGGAAGTGGTTGGACGACTGTGAGGGGTGGCTGTGGCTTCGTTGATGCGAGGTCGAAAGTGGTATGGGTGACTCCATCTTGAGCCCGCGATGCATGGGCGTCATTGTGGGCTTGCGAGCTTTCGGTTGCTTTCCTTGAGCTACCTCTACTTTCGTTTGTCGGTCATTTGTCTTTGCGTCTTGAGCTCCCAGTTCATCCAACCTCTGTAAGATCTTCGTGAGCGTGCTGTGCACGGTTAGCTGGGATGGATGAGGGGGGGATGAGTCTGTTGAAACCATCTGTGACACAATACTGTTAAAGATATGTAATCAGAAAAGAATCTCGCCACTCCCTGAGTGTTTACTCTCACTCTCGTGTTTCTCTCAACAACTTTGTCACTTCGGCTGTTCACCGACGGCTTTTACAAGTTCTCTAAACTTGATACCGTTTTCAACCTTAGATCAACGATGAACACGCAAGAAAACACAAACAAAACTCTAGTAAAACCGCAACTTGTAATTCAAGAAAAATGACTAGTTACTTGAAACCGGTTTTGTGGGGTATCGGGTTCGGAAGATACTGGTTGGAAGATTAGAAAAGGCTTTTGCGATCACAAACACTTTTTGTTTAAGTTCGGAAACTATTTGTCGCATCAATCTTACTGTTCACTTGTGTTTTGGGAAGAACACGTAAGGACATTCAAGAACTTTTCCCGATCGCGAAACTTGCTCAATACCTTTCTTTCTTTAAACATTTTTCTTTACACACTTGTCGCTCAGGACAACTCTCTTTGGCTTATCTCGAAAATATTTGGCTTAAACAAGCACACTTTTAAACAACTTTCTCGGTCTCAATGAGATCATCAACCGATATTCCTTCAAGCGTAAGAAAAGGTAACAAAAGGTTTTGCTTGAAGAAAACTCATTAAGAATACGGTACCTCCAACAAGCACTTTGGCTCGATACCACTTGATGTGATCACGGAAGGAGGAAGTGATCACGAGCTCGGATCTAGCTTGAGGGAGGCAGTTTCCAGCAAGAATGGAAACGAAGAACAGAGGAAGAACACGAAGGAAACAGAGTCGGCCAAGGGAACCTCCTCACTACGAGGTGAGGCAATGCCCTTGAAAATGCATGGGAAGTGAGATGGGATCTAGCACCTCTTGACTACAAGGTCAAGCAATACTAGATATTATGCTTGGATCCTCTTGCCTGGATCACTAGGGAAATGGAAATGCAAGAGTGGAGAACACAAAAGCCGATGACTCCCCGGGAGTGTTTCAGCCGAATTGCTTAAATTCAATAATATGTTCTAGGTTACAATGGTGACTGCCACTTAGCTTATATAGTGAAGTGAAATGGAAGAAGTAAAAGGAGTATTTCGAATGTGCATGCGTGAAGAAACTACACAGTAATTTTGCACGCTTACAGAGTGAAAAGCTTCTAAAAAGGTAAAAAGGTAAGACTAGCCTAAAAGTGGTTGTTTGTCTTTCCAAGTATCGGCGGAGAAAAGACACCATGTGTCGGGTTTGGTCGGTCAATCGGTGAAGCTCGGAGATTACGCGAATGTCGTTCGCTAGGAGCCTTCGCTATAATGCCTCCGCCGGGCGCCTTCGCGGTGTTGCCCTTGGCTGAGGCCTTCTCATTCGCCAAGTGTTCGCGCGATTAAGACTGGGCTGCTTCCTTCTTCAAGAACGCTTATTCTCAAGACTCCAAGGGGCTTCGCACACTCTTCGTCCAGCGATACCGAGTTGGCGAAGTTGTAAGGCCTTCTCCCGAGACTCCTCTCGATCGTCTGCGCCATGAGCCTCATGAAAGCATTAAGGTTCGCTTGGACTTGTTTCAGCCGGGACCTGGTCATGGGTCCGCCAAGGCCTTGGAACGGACCAGGGGTCGCGCGCGCTTGAGGTTGTGGGTGTTCTGGAACCTGAGGATCCTTTGGGGCGATGTCCTCATCGGTTATGAGGCAAGACCTCAGGGCCAAAGTTGATTTGGACATCAGCCCCATTTTTGTGATAAAAGGGAACCAATCCTCCAGAGGGTCTAAAGGACCCTTGGCGAAGGCTCAGATAAGGAAGAAGCGACCCTCTAAGTGCCGGTGAGGCCACAAAGCGAAGCCACACTTGGTGGATCTCCAGGAGAGGACCTTGAACGACTCCAAGCTAAGGCCAAGTTCCAAGACGAGGCCGTGCTTGCGAAGCCCCTTTGGCGAAGCCATGGTAATTGGCGAACCCATGGACATTGGCCATTGGCGAACCCATGGCCATTGGCGAACCCATGGCCATTGGCGAACCCCTGGTCCCTTTGCGAACCCATGGCTCCTCCCGCGAGCCCAAGGTCATCGGTGAAGATCCTGTACCCACTTTCAGATGCCAGCGAAGCCCCAGGTGTTCGCCAACCAGAAGAAGCCTCCCTACGCAAGTCAGGCGAACCCTTCAACTTATGCAGAGGCCCTTCCTCCCATTTCCCGCCAACTCCAATTCTGGGGAAATGGACGCCGCCAGAGCAGGTAGCCTACAATGTCACATCATCTGCCACCTCTCTTTTCGCCCACCCTAAATCAGGGAAGATGGTTCCCTTGTCAAGTCACTCCTTATTTTCCTTTAGCATTTTCCTTCTATATAAGGAAGCATGTAACCATTGTAAACCCTAGAACTCATTTTGTAAGAACACATATTTGCTGAAATACGCATATTGCTCTTCTTGGATCTCAAATCTTGCTCCACCAATCCATTAGTGATCCATTGCAAGAGGATCCAATATAATACCTAGCATTGTTTGATCTCGTAGTCAAAAGGTTCTAGGTCCCATTTTCCTTTCCCAGGCATTTTCAAGGGCATTGCCTCACCTCATAGTGAGGAGGTTCCCTTGGCTGACTTTGTGTTCTTCGTTTTCTCCCTCTGTCTTCGTCTCCCAGTTTCTGGAGACCGCCTCCATCGAGCTAGATCCGAGCTCGTGATCACGAAACCCCCTGTTATCACATCAAAAGTGTACCAGGAAGAGGGGAAACACCTGTGCGATGCGTGGGATCCGGTCTTCCTTCTCAACAATGGTAACTCATTGTTGTTAGGGGGGAGAAGACCCTCTTATCGTGTCTGGAGGGGTTACGCACCCCCTATGACAGGGAGGTAATAGGGCGAAGCCTAGATTCCCCTGCCGAGTTTATGAAGGAGGCCGCCCAACAGAGTCTGCGGGTAAGACCTACTTTTGGTCTTTATTTCATAAGTTTTGCTCTTCTTTCTGTCTTGCTGAACGGGTTTGGATGCAGGCCGCCGTTCAAGGGTATGCTGCTATGGAGCAATGTCATGACTTTCTGCAGTATGCCAGCAGGCGGGGCGATGCCCAAGTAGCAGAGATTGCGTCCCTCAGGAAGGAGCTGGAAGCCAGCCAAAGAAGGGAGGAGGTGTGATGGCCGCCGGGCCCAATATGCATAAAAGGCCTAACAAAGGCCCATACACAAGCCGAAATAAGGGCCCCATTAAAAACTTAATAGAATACCCGAACAAGGCTTTCCCGAACTGTACTTCCCGAAGTGCATATAGGACCTAAAACGAATAATCACCTTACACTGGGATATTACAATATTGCCACTAAAACATGGGACTATAAATACATTCACTATTCATACCAAAAGGGGTAACGTTTAACAACTACTCAACACGACTTGTCAAATCACTACATCAGAGAAACTCTCTATTCCTCGACAATCGCGCTCCAATACGCAAAGTCGACCTAATGGCTTCCGTCAATATCGTGACGCGCAAGTCAAACCGGAACGTGGCAATCACGCGCACCGATTTGCCACCAAATGGCGCCGTCTGTGGGAAAGGCGGTGGTCCCCAAAATCAGATTGAGCGTGGGGGCCATTCCGTTCCCGATCACCCGGGCCGGAGGAGAAGGTTCCACCAACGGCCGCACGGCCGATCCCAGCTACGAGGGTTCCCGGAGGAATCATCCAATGGAGCCACCTCCCTACGTCCTACCTCCGGCTACCGTCAGTGACATCCGGCACTTGGACCCGATCTTGTCCAAGGCTGTGCGGGTGGTCCTTCGAAAGAGCGAAGAAACCGAGCGAGCATCTTGGTCAATCACTGTCGGCCTCGCGGCAGGCGAGATATCACGGCCTAATCGATCGGGCTATGGTAGCCAGCGGGAAGGTTCGCAACAAGTTCCATCTCCGGACCGTCAAAGCCGGCGGCGCTCGAGGTCCCGAGGGAGTACAAGAGGACCGATCCCAAGGCCGGAGAGGCGGTTCGTGGTGATCCACGGGACGATGTGATCAGGCAAGCTGCTACATCGCTGGAGCGAGTCGAGAGAAACTTCGGGCATTCCCGAGCCCAAATGCGAGGACATCCACGATGAAGGACCGTTCACCAGCGAGGATTCGGGACGCCCGGATGCCCCGAATATTCAACTTGCCGCATCCGTTGGAAGTCTACCAAGGTTCGGGAGACCACAGCGCTTTTGTCCGCAAGTATAAGAGAGCAATGGAGCTGAAAGGAGCCAACGAGGCTGCTTTGTGTAAGTGCTTCGAAGTAGCTTTAGGAGGTCCCGCCTCCGCTTGGTACAACTCGCTGCTCCCGAACTCGGTGTCATCGTTCGGGGATCTGGCCACCAAATTCGCAACACACTTTATCGGATGCAAGAGGTCAGCGAAAAGGGCCATTCAGATGTTTGACATCAAACAAAGACCGAACGAGTATTCGGGAGTTCGTCGAGAGGTTCAACCGGGAAGCCGTTCACGCCTCCGATCTAACGGACAACATCCGGATCATGGCATTCACGAAGGCTCTCATCCCGAATTCGCGCCTAGCTTACGAGTTGTCCCGGAAGAACTTCACCAGCGTAGAAGAAATGTACGCTGTCACCCAGGAGCATATGATTGCTCAAGAAATGTTGTCTCAGCGTGAAGGAAAGCAGGACACCAGGGATAACCGAGAGCCGAGGAAGGAGAACCCGAGGAGCCAGCCGGTCAAGCAGTCAGGGAGCTGGGGAGGACAGAAGAGAACTTTTGAGAGAAGTTCGGGCTTCACCCCCCTTAATACGTCCCGGGCTAGTATCCTCGCGGCCCTCCAAAGACAAGGCACCGGGAGTATTAACTGGCCCAGGGCCATGCCGGAAGGGGCGAAGCGGGATTCGTCCAAATGCGTCGATTTCACGAGACACCGGGCATGGCGAGCAGTGTCACCAACTGAAGAGGTATATAGAGCACCTCATCAAGAAAGGCTCTCTGGGAGAGTATCTGAAGATGCCTCGGGGCGAGGAAGTTTCCCGAGGCAAAGGGAAGACTGAGGAAGATTCATCGGGACCAAACAAGAAGGGCAAGGAGAAGATGGTTCCGCCGCAACCCACCGGGATCCTGAACACCATAACAACCACGCTAGGTTCGAATGCAAGGAAGAGGAAGGCGAGGGAGATAGCCTCGCTAAGCTACGGAGATCCGTCTTCAAGAATCAAAGCGAGCGGATGGGTCGAAGTGCGTCTGCCGCATTATGACCCACTCATCATCACCCTACGGATCGGGACCATTGACGTCAAAAGGGTTCTGTGCGATGACGGCTCAAATGCGGATGTGCTGTTCAGAAAGGCATATGAAGGCCTCAAGCTTAAGTCAAGCCGACTGAACCCCGTCAAGACAGCAACCTACGGTGTGGGCCGGACGAGATACCGATTTTAGGCTCCATCGAGCTTCTGCGATGTTCATCGGGTCGGCCCGAAGGCCAACCTCGGTACACCACGTTGATGGTCAAATGGCTCGTCCTCGATGTCCCCTCTGCGTACAATGCTATCATCGGAGAGAAACCCGGTAGCTATTCACATGAGGACGGCGTGAAATTCCTGACCATCACGTTCGCTACGGATGAGGAGACGCCTCGATCTCGTGAGCCAAAGAGAGGCCAAGGATGTCATGGCGATAGCTCGGAAGAATCCCACTCCGGGTTGCTCGAAGGAAGGCGATGAGGAAGCGGAGTACGAAGGCGTTGTCTGGAAGGAGATAGGACAACGAGAATCGCGAAAGACTTGCCCGAGGGCGATAAGGAAAATCTTGTAAACTTACTTGAATGAATAAAGACTTGTTCGCTTACTCTCCGAGTGACATGCCGGGATTAACCCGAAGGTAATACAACACACTGCACATCAATCCTAGTTCCGGACCGATAAGGCGGAAGAAAAGAAATAACGCCCCATTCAAAAGAGCCTTCATCAAAGAGCAAATTTGAAGCTTCTCGATGCGGGGTCATAAGGAAGTATCGTATCCCGAATGGCTGAGCAATCCCGTGGTGGCAACCCGAGAGGATAGCGACAAGTTGCGCATGTGCATCGACTTCACTAACGTAAATGATGCTTGCCCGAAGGATTCGTATCCAACTCCCCCGATCGATAGGCTTGTGGATTCCACGGCCGGACACGCGAGGCTCTCTTTCCTTGACGCTTACAGTGGGTATCATCAGATAAGGATGAACCCGGCCGATGAAGAAAAGACATCTTTCATAAGCGACGTCGGAACGCATTGTTATACGAGAATGCCCTTGGGCTGAAGAACGCCGGAGCAACCTACCAAAGATTGATGGACAAGGTATTCTCGAGCAGATTGGAAGAATTCTCGAGGTTTATGTTGACGATATCATCATCAAAAGCAAGGAAGAAGAAAATCTAATCCGCGATATTGAAGAAGTGTTCGGGCAGATCCGAAAGTATGGATTACGGCTGAATCCGGATAAGTGTGTTTTCGGGGTAACATCCGGGAAATTTCTCGGGTTTATGGTGTCGGCGCGGCATCGGCGAATCCCGCAAAGATCGAAGCACTCTTAAGCGTGAGGACACCCTCATCGATAAAGGGCGTGCGAGAGACTCCTCGGGAAAATTACGGCCCTCGGTCGTTTTATATCTCGATATGGAGACAAGTGTCGTCCGTTCTTCAAGCTTTTAATCAAAGAAGGCGCGGAGCCGGGCCGAATAGGCGTACGAAAAGGTGAGAAAAATCTAAGGAAGAAAACGCAAGGGAAAGAGCTAGGTTCGGTTGGAATCCCGAATGTCGAGAGCACAGGAGGAAATCGAGCCTACCTCCTCGAGATGCCTACGCTTGACAACCGACCGAGGACAGACCCCTCATTGTATACCTGGCCGTAGGTGAAAAGGCCGTAAGTTCGGTACTTGTTCAAGAAGGCGACCAAGGGAAGCGGTGGCGGTCTATTACGTAAGCAAATCCCTGCATGGAGCCGAACTGAACTACCCGATGATCCAGAAGGCGGTATACTCTCTGGTCCTTTCAGCCAGAAGGTTGAAACCATACTTCCTCGGGTTTTCCATCATTGTTCGAAGTAATGTCCCTATCAAGGACATCTTAAGACGGGTAGACCACTCCGGAAGGCTATCAAAGTGGTGCGTCGAGCTAAGCGAGTACGAGATCAAGTATGAACCCCGAAGAGCGATCAAAGCACAAGCATTAGCTGATTTTATCGCGGAATTACCCAAGGAGTCCGAGTGAGGATTCTTTGAGCGAGGATAGTCGGTCTGGACCCTACACGTGGATGGAGCTTGGGATCGGACAAGCAAGGTGCCGGACTAGTACTCGAAGGCCCGGAAGGAATGAAGGCTACTAAGTCAATCAAGTTCAATTTCCCGGTAACGAACAACGCGGCCGAATATGAAGCCCTCATTGCTTGGTGCAGGAATTAGCCAAGAAGGCGGGAATCCGATCACTTGAAAGCATGCGGCGACTCGAACCTTCTCGTTCAGCGGATGAGCGGGAGTACGAGGTCAAAGAACCAAGTCTTAAGAAATACGCCGAGGTAGCTAGAAGGTTGGCGCGGATTTGAAAAATTGTGTATCGAGAAGATCCGAGATCGCTCAATTCGGAGGCCGACCAACTTTGAAGTCAGCTTCTTATGGCGAAGTAAGAAGTGAGCCTAGCGTCGACTACTCCCGGATATGCTACGTTACTTGGGATGGAGGACACCTTCTTGGAAGTACCTCAATGAAGGGGTGCTCCCGGACAATCCAACGAAGCCGCCAACATCAGAAGAAAGGCCAGCAAGTTCGTCATAATCGGGGATAATATGTACCGTAAGGGATTCTCTTCCCCGCTGCAAAAATGCGTCGAAGAAGGAGACACCGAGGACATTCTAAGAGAAACCCATGAAGGCACCTGCGGGTCGCACATTAAATCGGACGCGTTAGCTGCGGTCATACTAAGACAAGGGTTCTTGGCCTACTCTCAAGGAAGACGCAAGGAGACTAGTGAACAAGTGCAAAAGGTGTCAAGAACACGCTCGAATACGAGAGAGTTCCATCGGAGTACGTATCGTCCTCGGACTATCCCATACCGTTCGCCGTCTGGGGAATTGATCTGATAGGGGCCTTGCCTACCGCCCCCGGAGGACTGAAGGACTGTGTAGTCGCCGTGGACTACTTCACCAAGTGGATAGCAGCCGAACCACGGGCCACAATTACGGCTGAAAACATCCGAAAGTTTATGCGGAAGAACATTATCTGCGAGTTCGGTGCCCGAGGTCCTTGTTGCCGATAACGGAGCTCGGTTCTTGACGGAGGATTCGAGATTTCGCCGAGGAATTCGGGATCAAGATTCATTTTGCTCGGTCGCCCACCCGCGAGCAATGGCCAAGTAGAAGTATCAATCGAGCGTTGAAAGATGGTTTAAAAGCAAGACTTGGGAAGGCAAAGGGAAATGGCCGGAGAACTCCCCATGTTCTATGGAGTTACCGGACCACGCACCGTATGTCAAATGGAGAAACCCCGTTCGCTTTGACATACGGGACCGAGGCACTGATCCCGATTGAAGTAGCTAATTCCTCCCTCAGAACCGAAGTATTCGAGGAAGAATCGAATGAGCAGGGTCTACGAACAAACTTAGACTTGCTCGAAGGAAAAAGAGATGAGGCAGAGCTGCGAAGGAAAGCTTTTCAACAAAGGACCGCGCGTCTGCTACAAATTCCAAAGTAAGGGTAAAAAATATCAAAGTAGGTGATCTGGTCCTTGACAAACCAAAGCTGGGATCCCGAAGACCAAAAGAGGCGTTCGCCCCGAGCTGAAGGCCCATTCGAGGTCATCGTCGAAGAACGGAAAGGAGTTTTCAAACTATCGGATCCCGAAGGAAGGGAATTGGCAAACTCTTTTCATTCCGAAGCTTTGAAGAAGTATTTTGTATGACCGGGAATAAATAAGCAATACTGAATTCAGAGACAAGTGTTGAACCAAAACCTTGAATGTTTTCATTAATAATGCCCGAGGCCGGTATTACAAAAATGGTCAAAAAACCAAGTACATCATTGAGGATCAGCGAAGTCGTCCACGGTTACTGGTTCGGGCGGATGCGAGGTTCGTCCCGAACCAGTGGGATCTTCTTCGGGTTCCTCATCCCCGTCGATCCCGGAGAGGTCGGCATGAGGGTTGCGCACAACGATTTGTTTTCTAGACAGACAAAACCCGAAGGGGTATTTGTTAACGGCTAGATCCACAGAATCCTTCAGCGTCTTATGGTACTTGAGATTCGGGCACGAGCTGCGGCAAGCTCATCCCGAATCCTCGATTCTCCTCATCCTTGGCCCGCAGCTCCTTCTCGTGGTGCTCTTCCGATTGGCGAAGTCCACATGGAACTTCTCTTTTTCAGCCACTGAGCGACCGATTTTCTTCCCGAAGAGCATCCTCTGAATGGCGGTGTTCTTTGACGCGCTAAGGAAAGCAACCTCAGCCAACGCAAAATCATCGGCTTCGGCCGGGCTGAGGTTCTCCCGAATATGAGAGCCTTGGGAAGCTCGAGCTTGGGGAGAATGCGGCAATGCCGCGGCAAGCGCTCGTAGTGGTGGACTCGGCTGAATCGGCTTAGCCACCACGGCTATGGCTTTGGTCGCCCGTTGCTCAGCCTCGGACTGATCCGGTTGGATGCTCGGGTGATTCGGGAAATCCACCCGCCCATAGTGGCCACCTGCACATCATCAAGATTATTTTCCCGCGGCATTAACGAAAACTCGGACTTGAGAAGTAAACAAACAAATACTAACTGCTGCCCGAGGGCGGCCACCTTTGAAGCGGCGACGTCCAAGTCAGGGTAGAAGTGCTCCAGGCACTCCATCGTTCGGGCGGTAGTGGTCCCGTCGAAAAGCTCGGGAGCCATGTCTTTGGCGTCTTCATCGTTGAGGATATTCTGATCCTCATGAATCAGCCACGCAGGCTCCCGGGGAATGAGATCATTCCCGAACTGCAACTTCTCGTCCCGCAGCCGCCGCCTCTCTTCTGGGCCTCTCTCCAGTCCGGACCTAGTGTACAAAAATGAGACCGAACCACGTCATGTAGTGGGTCTTCACCAAACATTCGGGATAGATTCCCGAATAGGTTCCAAAAGCACAGTTGCGTAACTTTACAATTTTATTACCTAAGCGAAACTCGATAGGTTCAACCTCAGGGGCACTTTGCCCGGTCACCCTGGAAGCCGTGAACTTCCCCCTTGACCTTCTAATTTGTTCGGGGGAGTTCCGCAGCATGTCATAAACGTCATCCCGAGTGGGATGACCTTCCATATGAACCGGGGACGGAACTTCCCCGGCATGTTTCTCGGCGGCTGGCCCGCAGCCTCGGCATCTACCGGCGGCTCTCTTCCGTTTCTTTTCAGCTGCCGCGGGCCTCGAACTACCGGCTTTAGAGCCGGTTTCTTCTCCTTACGGTCCCGGAAGATAGCGCCGAGGTCAAATTCAGGCTCCATTTCTGCGAAAAGGAAAAGATTAGTTAATATCACACGAATGCACAAGTAAACAGAAGAACGATATAAACCTTTCTTGAAGTCCTCGAAGGACGTCTCGCCCCGAAGACGATGCACCAGGGCTAGGTCTCGGGTCGAAGGGGGGGACTCCCGGATGCCCAACTCCCCCAAGTCCCCCTGAATAATGCCCAAGTGGGAAAGGACCCCTTGGGTAATCAGCCTCCAGTACAAAGGGAAGGGAGGACCTCCTTGGCCCATCCCGCACCAAGGAGCAATGGTCCGGATTTTATTGTTGAACCGGTCATAATTCTCCTTGGCAGCATCCCCCTTCAGCAATCGCCGAGGATTCTGCACATCCGGCAGCCCTCCTACCTTTTGCGCGGTTTGCAGGCCCCACGACGCATCAGGCTCCATGAAGAAAAACTCCCGATGCCATCCCTTGCGACTGGTTGGCAAATTCCAAACAAAGTTGAATTTTACGGTAGGAGGACCCCGGGCGAAGAAGTAAAAGCAGTTCCTCGGGATCACATTCACTTTATAGTCTTGGAGGAAAGTGGATATGGTTGGCTCTATCTCGAACAAGGCACGAGAGAATGAGATAGGCGTTTATGTGGCGGTAGGTATTCGGGCTGAATTGGTTAACGGCTAGCCCGTGGGATTCCGCTAATTGCCGAACAAATGGAGTGCGGGGAAGCGGAGCCCGCACGATAATTGATCCTTGAAGATCACCAACCAGCCTTTCCCGAGCTCATATGCCCGGCATTCCGGAGAAGGAACCCGAGTACGGACCGTCATCGGGGCGAAATGGGCGGACTGCCACTCTTTTATTAACTCGGAGTTGCCTTACTCCGGTAGTTCTCGATCTCGGACCACCAACCTTGGGAACTTCGCCCTTGGTTTCTAAAAGGCAACCTTTGAAGGGCGAACAGTAGAAGGGTGGGAAAAGTAGGGCCATTCTCATGTACCTCGGGTAAATGGCCGGAGGAGACACGGACGGCTCGCCGGAAGAAGATTAAAAGACGGGCTGGTAGCGGCGGCGTCAACAACTCGGCGGTGGAGTCGGTAGAATTGATGAGCGGCGGACGAACCTTTATAACCGTCCGGAGCAGTGGTTTCTCCGAGGAAAGGGGAAGAAGTCTTAGGGTTAGATTCTTCAACTGTCCTCCACCTCTTGAAGATACTAACAGCCTCTGGAGCGTCGGGTTGTCCGTCGTGATTTTATTGTGAGAAGAGAGAAGAGCTTGAGAGATACAAATGAAAGTGACGCTCAACTCATTTATAGAAAAGATCGGGCAGATGAAACGACAAATGACATTTGATCTTCACCGTCGATTCAAAAAGTAACCGTTGGGAATATCAACAAATCCCGAATATGAAAACCCGAGAGGCGATTGAAGCCCGAACATTGTTCGGGACAAATGGAGGACTCCACATCCTCGGTTTCCCGAACATCATAAGTGCGGAAAGCGATTCAAAAGCCCGAACATTGTTCGAGACAGAAGGAGGACTCCACATCCTCAGTTTCCCGAACATCATAGTACGGAAACGATTCAAAAGCCCGAACATTGTTCGAGACAAAAGGAGGACTCCACATCCTCAGTTTCCCGAACATCATAGTACGGGAAACGATTCAAAAGCCCGAACATTGTTCGAGACAAAAGGAGGACTCCACATCCTCAGTTTCCCGAACATCATAGTACGGGAAACGATTCAAAAGCCCGAACATCGTTCGAGACAAAAGGAGGACTTCACATCCTCAGTTTCCCGAACATCATAGTACGGGAAACGATTCAAAAGCCCGAACATCGTTCGAGACAAAAGGAGGACTTCACATCCTCAGTTTCCCGAACATCATAGTACGGGAAACGATTCAAAAGCCCGAACATCGTTCGAGACAAAAGGAGGACTCCACATCCTCAGTTTCCCGAACATCATAGTACGGGGAACATTGTTCGAGACAAAAGGAGGACTCCATATCCTCGGTTTCCCGGACGGGGAAGCGATCAAAAGCCCGAACATCGTTCGAGAGCCCGAACATGGTTCAAGACAAAAGGATTCAGGAGCTCGAACATGGTTCGAGACAAATGGAGGACTCCACGTCCTCTTTTCCCGAACACAGTTGTACGGGAAACGACTCAAAAACCTGAACACTGTTCTAGCCAGAAGGGAGAACCTACATCCTCAGTTCCCGAACACAATAGTTCGGGAAACGTCTCGATTACCCGAGCAGAAGAGGAATCACATACCCGAGCAATGCTCTCAAAATGCGGAATCCGATTACCCGAGCAGGAGAGAAACACCTGCCCGAGCAGAGCGGTATCCCGAACTAAGCGGTCCCAGAACATGACTCACAGAACATTGAAAATTTATTTTGAAGAAGTGAACTTTGGACTCCTTTTAGTCGGCCAAAAGGGCTTGGGGGACTTGATGGCCGCCAGCCCAATATGCATAAAAGGCCTAACAAAGGCCCATACACAAGCCGAAATAAGGGCCCCATTAAAAACTTAATAGAATACCCTAACAAGGCTTTCCCGAACTGTACTTCCCGAAGTGCATATAGGACATAAAACTAATAATCACCTTACACTGGATATTACAATATTGCCACTAAAACATGGGACTATAAATACATTCACTATTCATACCAAAAGGGGTAACGTTTAACAACTACTCAACACGACTTGTCAAATCACTACATCAGAGAAACTCTCTATTCCTCGACAATCGCGCTCCAATACGCAAAGTCGACCTAATGGCTTCCGTCAATATCGTGACGCGCAAGTCAAACCGGAACTTGGCAATCACGCGCACCGATTTGCCACTAGGATCTGTGGATTCACTTGTTGGAGACAAGTTGAGGCAGAGACGACTTGTTGAGACAAGTTGAGGACCCGTTTGGGGTTCGCAGAGGCGATGCCTTTAAAGACCATGGACGAGATTTCTCCATGTGGAAGGTCTGTTGGGGCTCGCGAAGGCGGCTCACACAGAGATCTCCTTGTCAATTTTTCCGGGAGTAAGTCCTTGGGTAGTGTACAGTGTACCAAGTAGGGGATACCTGCAGAGTGCTCATCAATTATTTGATAAGAATGAAGTAAAGCTCAGTTTACCTTGAGCCTGGAGTCGCGCAATGGCGAAGGCAATGGAGTACTTGTTGAGACAAGTGAAGAGCCAGCTGGAGTTCTGGGGGATGAGACCCACAGCTGTGTTGAGGAGCCCGTGCGGAAGGTCCGGTGAGGCGCGCGAGGTCGACTTACACAGGGACCTTCCTGAAGGAGCCAAAAGGGGATTACCCTTCCGCACCGCAAGAGGATTACCCTTGGAGCGGGACGAGTTGAAGGTCAGTTGGGGATGAGACCCGCGACTACCTGTGTGGAGGAGTCCGCGCGGAAGGTCCGGTGATGCGCGCGAGGGCGACTTACACAGGGACCTCCCTAAAGGAGCCAAAAGGGGATTACACTTCCGCACCGCAAGAGGATTACCCTTGGAGCGGGGCGAGTTGAAGGTCAGTTGGGGATGAGACCCGCAACTACCATTGGAGCGACCGCAGGGAGCCTCCCTTTATGTGGGTGCGCGAGTAGGACCTGACAAGGTCGGATGCCGCGGTTTTGGGCAAGTGGCGAGTCTTATCGGTTTGGTGCAGATGGCGATTTGAGAGGGCAATCGTGTTGCCATGTAATGCTGTAAGAGAGGAGAAAATAGACTTGTATTTTATTGAATTGAAAAAGTAAGATTGAGGACTTACACGTAATATGGGCGTAAGTCATCCGCATGAAAGTTGCGGGGAAGAAGACAACCATCATGGTCTTGCAGTTCATAGACTCCTGGGCGGACTTGTTTATGAACAATATAAGGTCCGTCCAAGTTGGGTCGCAAGACACCCTGTTTCGGGTCGCGAGCAGTGAGGGCAGACTTAAGCAAGGCAAGGCCCCCTTGTTGTAGCGCCTTGGGTCTCACCCTGGCATTATGACGAAGATTGAGCCTCTGTTTGAGGGCAAACATGCGAAGGCGAGCGCCTTCGCGTAACTCTTCGAGTAAGTCGAGTTTTGCGCGAAGCCCTTGAGCATTGGCTTCGTCAGAGAAGTTGATCATGCGGATTGTTGGGAGGTCTGCCTCAATAGGCAGAAGCGCGTCTGCGCCATATACCAGGGAGAAAGGCGTCTCGCCTGTTGGGGTGTGCATTGTGGTGCGGTAGTCCCATAAGACACTTGGGAGTTCATCTACCCAGCGGCCTTTGGCCACCTCAAGGCGCTTCTTGAGGCCTTCCTTGAGGGTGCGGTTGGTGACCTCAACCTGCCCATTAGACTGGGGGTGCGCCACTGGGGCGAAAAGCATGCGGACATTGTTGTCCTGGGCCCATTGTTGGACGCTATGACTGGCGAACTGAGTGCCATTATCTGTGATGATAGCGCGAGGGCTGCCGTACCGGCAGACAAGATTCTTCCAAAGAAACTTGATAATTTTGGCGGAAGTGATGGAGACCAGGGGTTCTACCTCGACCCATTTAGAAAAATAATCAACTGCAACCACACAGAAGTGGTACTGACCTGGTGCGGTAGGCATTGGACCGATGAGATCAAGGCCCCACAGGGCTAAGGGCACTGGGTTTATCAGTGCTGGAGACTCCGTAGATGGCAGTCGTTGGATACGTGAGTTGATCTGGCACTGGTGGCATGTTTTGACCAGTGCAGCGGCGTCCCTTTTCAGGGTGGGCCAGTAGTATCCTTGGCGAAGGGCCTTGTGGGCAAGTGCCTCCGCAGCAATGTGTGTGCCACAGTTGCCTTGGTGGAGAGTGTCCAAAACTTAGTGTCCCTCAAGGGTGCTGAGGCATCGCTGGAGAGGTGCTGAGAACCCGCGATGCCACAATTGTTCATTAATGAGAACAAAGCGGATGGCCCGCTTGCGAGCTTGGGGTCCGCGGTGCTGGCCTGTAGCTCAGCGATAATGGGATCCCTCCAGTCTGCAACCGGATTTTGCGTTGCCAGTGAGGCAATATCGATAGCTTCTGCAATGGAAGGGTTGGCGAGGGTAGCCAAGGTGGAGGGAGTCTTTCCCTTGGACAGCATGTCTGCTGTAGTGTTCGCAGAACGCGGAACATGGATGAAGATGGCCTCTTCAAAATTGGTTCGCAAGGCGTTTACCAACTTAAGGTATTTTATCAGGGTAGCGTCTTTGCATTCAGCGCACCCTTGGACCTGGTGAATCACCAGCTGCGAGTCGTTATGGACATGGAGGCGGCGAATGCCTGCCCTTATGGCGAGCTTGAGCCCCGCGATGAAAGCCTCATACTCTGCAACATTATTAGTTACTTGAAATTGAAAAGAGACGCGTAGGGAAGCTTCCATACCTGATGGTCCTCGCAGATATACGCCCCCGCGGGGGATCCGAGTTTGGATGAGCCATCCACGAACATGTCCCACTCTGGGGGAATGGGTTGTGGTGCGGGGCCCTGCTCAGGGGTCGAGATGATGTCAACATCCGAGAATTTCGCAATGAAGTCGGCGAGGGCCTGGCCCTTAATTGCCTTTCTGGGCTCATAGTTGATGTTAAAGCCACCAAGCTCGATACACCATTTGGCGAGGCGCCCTGAGTGTTCAGGTCGCTTGAGGATCTCCTGGATTGGTAAGTCCGTCTGGACTATAATTGTGTGCCCTTGGAAGTAGGGCTTGAGCTTCCTAGCTGCATATACTAGAGATAAGATAACCTTTTGGAGATGAGGATACCTTGTTTCCGTATCATGGAGAGTGTGGCTAGTGTAGTAGACTGGTCATTGCTTGGCAGCCTCTTCCTTAATAAGAACGGAGGCAACACTCTTGTCCGAGGTGGCCAGATAGAGGACCAGGTCATCGCCTGGAATTGGACACTTGAGTGCGGGGAGATCCTGCAAGTGTTGCTTGATCGAGTCGTATGCATCCTGGCATTCCTCTGTCCATCTGCAAGCCTTCTTCCTGCGGATTTGGTCGAAGAAAGGCCTGCAGCGGTCGCTGAGTTTAGAGACGAATCGTCCCAAGGCAACCAGCTTTCCTGCCAGTTGCTGTACTTCTTTGAGCCCCTTAGGGGTGCGAAGATTGGTGATGGCTTCAATCTTTTTGGGATTCGCATGAATCCCTCCCTTGGAAATCTGGTAACCCAGAAACTTGCCTTCGCCAACGCCAAAGATGCATTTCTTTGGGTTTAACCGCATGTTATATTTGCGGAAGTTGGAGAATGTTTCCTCCAAGTCTGCGAGGTGTGTAGAGGTGGCCTTGCTTTTAACCACTATGTCATCCACATAGGCCTCGAGATTCCTGCCAATTTGATTGACGAAGACCTGATTCACAAGCCTTTGGAAAGTAGCCCCCACATTCTTTAAACCAAAGGGCATTCTGATATAATGGTAGACGGCTTCGCCAGTAGTGAAGGCGGTTTTTACCGCGTCCTCTGGGTCCATAAAGACTTGATGGTACCCACTATATGCGTCGAGGAAAGAGAAGACAGAGTGATGAACGGTTGAGTCAACCAGCTGATCAATAGAGGGTAGGGGATAGGGATCCCTTGGGCAGGCCCTATTAACCCCTTTGTAGTCTACGCAAAGTCGCCACTGACCGCCCTCCTTGTCGGCGAGGACTATATTAGCAACCCACTCAGAGTAGTGAACCTCCTTGATTATATTTGCCTTAAGCAATTTCTGCACTTCAGTGCGTACAAAGTCCTTACGGTCAGGGGCCATGCCCCTTGTTTTCTGCCTAACCGGGCTAAAGCCGGGGAGTACACTCAATTTGTGAGAAATAATAGCAGGGTCCACACCTGGTAAGTCTTCAGGGCTCCATGCGAAGACGTCGCTGTTTGTATGGAGAAGATGGATGAGTGCTTGTTGATCTTGCTCTCCAAGGTCTTTTCCCACCCGGAACTTCTTGCCAGGAGAAATTTCAATTTCGTCGAAGGCCCTAGACAAGTCAGGGACGACCTCGCCTGTGGGCCCAGTTTCTTCCATGGGTGTCTTTCTCTTAGGCTCTGATGGCCTGGGGAGCTAAGGAGGTCCCGCGAGGGCAGAGACATAATTGCCTCTGGCCATGTTTTGGTTGACAAAGATGTAGGCATCCCCAGCCGCAGTGTGGAAAACCAAAGTCAGGTCCCGCACATCACAGCGGACGTGGAACACAGTTTGCGTGTGACACCCAATGATGGCGTTGTATGGTGTAGGGAGATCCAGGACAATAAAGTTCACAAAGCTGGAGTGGCACACTTGCTTCTTCTCTTTGGTGGTCCCCATCATCATGTAGGGGAGCGTGATTGACCCCAAAGTTGGGATTTCATCCCGTCCCACTCCAAAGGTGGCCCCCTTCGTAGGTTGGATTTGTGACAAAGGCACCTTGGCCTCAACAAGAGTATGCTTGTAGATCACATTGGCATTTGCCCCAGTGTCCATGTAGACTCTGTCGATGTCCCATCCCGCAATTCGGGCAGTGATAACCAAAGGGTCCGCGTGAGATACTGATATGATCATGAGGAGCCTCGAATCACTCCGGTTGCAAGCTTGAAAATCAAAGGAGATAGATCACTTTTTGAAGCTCATTTTGTTTAGGCGAGGCCCCTGTGCAAGCCGCCCAGGCAAATGCGAAGCGCCCATGTTTCGGCGAAGCCCCGCGGTGAAGCCACCCATGCGAGGCCTCCCGGCGAGGGCCCCGTGCGAAGCCTCTACGCGCAAGCGAAGCCGCCCAGCCTCCAGGCTAAGTCCCAATAATGCATTTTGTATTTCCCTCCCATTTCCACATAAAATACAATTTATGGAGAAATGGAAGGGATAGGAGTAGGTAGCCTACAATGTCACTTCCATCACCATCCCTTCCAATCCCTTAATTCAAGGGTCTTGGTCCCCTAACCCATACTTCCCATATTGCCCAATCTTGTAGTTGGGAGGTGCCACTTCGCCCGCTTTTGGAGATGCAAGCTAGAAGTGAGTCACATCGAGGAGTGATCGCGGTGATGCCGAGTAGAGGAGTAGAGATCTGTCTCATATGACGGCGTCTCGCCGCTACGCCTTCACATTGTGTGATTACGCTGATGTGCCCCCTGGGTGGGGGAATTTCGACCAGACCTTCTCGATCTGGGTTCTACTGGGAGCGACCCCGTCTGCGGTCCCCCTGACGGCGGTCCTCCTGGTTACTTTCCCGCCTGCGACCCCCATCGTCATGGAGTAAGAACTCTCTGAGTTTGCCATGAGCAAGCATATCCCCGATCATGCGCTTAAGCTCAAAACAATCCTCAGTGTCGGGACCCTTGTCACGATGATAACGACAATACTTGGTACTAGACCTGACGACCTCCTGGGAGAGGGGGCGGGGCCACTTGGGGACCTCCCTCTTTTGTTCCAAGGCATGAAGGATGTTGGTGCGAGATTCCCTTAGTGGGGGAAGAGTAAAATACACCCCCTCCCTGTTGTACGACGTGGGGTATTGCCTCTGGGACCTGGAGTCCGCTCGCGAGGGCTGTCCCTTCGCATCTGCCGTGGCAGCCCTGGCGAGTGGTCGAGTGACCTCCTCCGTGTTCATAAACCGCGATGCCGTGCTCAAGAACTGTTCCATGTTGGTGGGGGTTGGTGTGCACATCCACAAAGAAGAGGGACTCCCACGAAGACCCTGAATGGCCGCAAGTATGCGGGCTTCCTCCCCCAGGTTAGGGACCTGGATGGACTCCGCTTGGAAGCGCTGAATATACTCCCTGAGGGGCTCATCTTTCTTCTGCTGTATCTTGACGAGGTGTCCCGCCATTTTGGGGGGAGGTTTTGACACCACAAAGTGGTTGGAGAAGTTGCGAGAGAGCTCCTCAAAGGAGTCAAAACGCTTATCGCGGAGGGTAGTATACCAGTTTGCTGCGGCCCCAGTGAGTGTGGAGCTGAAAGCTCTACAGAGCGTGTTGTCGTCCGCCCTCGCGATGGCCATCGCGGAAACGTAACGTTGTAGGTGAACATCTGGGTCTGAGAGACCGTCATAGGCATCCAGCTTAGGCTGGCGAAACTGATCTGGAAGAGGGGTCTCCAAGACCCGCTGAGTGAAAGGTTGGGTCCAGAGGTGGTCCAGACCCATCCTGGTGATATTATGAACACTGGCCCTTTCCTCCCTCTTTTCTACTTCCTCTAATCGTCTAGTAAGCGCGATAAGTATAGACGAAGGAGGGTCAGGGTGACTTACTTGTTGAGGAGGAGTAGCAGGGCGTTCAGGTTGACTAGTCCGTAGCGTTCCAACGCTATCCAGAACGCCCCTGAGGGTGGTGGCGAGTGTTTCACGCAAGTTGTGAGCAACCGCCTCAGTGATTGTTTGTAGAACGGCCGGATCAAGGCCTGCCGGTGAAGGATTTGCTGGTGGAGTCATGCGCTCCTGGGGCACGTTGCGGTTAACGTGGGAGGAGCTTTCCTCCGTTGAATGAACAGAGAGTTCTCCCCGTTGTGGGGGAACGTTGTTTGGAGATGGTTCTGATCGTGGATCATTGTTCGTGTTCGTCGCGGGAGGATTCCTCCTTCCCTGACGGCTATGCCTACTTGCACTCCGGGTAGTTGGCATGACTTGCTACTTGTGGTTTGTGATATGGGTTTACGATAAGAACTTTTCGTTTCTTTCGTTCCCACAGACGGCGCCAATCTGATATTCGCGTTCCCAGAACAGGAGCGGAATCTCAGTTGAGTGGTTGATGATGATGGTGTTCTTGAGAGCTCCAAGCTTGCTGTTCAGAGTAATCTGTGGAAAGATAAAGAGAATACTCAGAAGTAGCAAGAGAGGAGTGGGGGGCGTGTAGTAGCTTACCCAGTTTAAGGTGGACATCCCCCTATTTATAGGGAGATGCCAGGAGGAGCCTCCCCCAGTTGAAGCCTTGGGCAGGCTGTGAGACAAGACTGACAAGTCTGTCAGATTTGGAGAGATAAGTCTGTGTCAGACTGATTGGAGATAAGGCGGCTGTGATGATGAAGATCTCAGCAAACCGCCTTAAGTGATTCGCTTGTCAGAGAATGTCTAGTGTATGAATCTGGTTAAGATCTCCCAGGCTCGTGATGACCTCCTTATTGGCTGCCTGATGTCAGATGACCAAGTGGTCTATCTCCTAGTGGAGCAAGTGGCAGGAGAAGGCCTGCAAGGGAAGAAGGCCCAGATAGAGTACAGCCAGGTAAGGAGTGAGGGTCGCACGAACCTGAGTGTAAGGGCCTTATCTGGGCGGGACCAGTATAGGCATGAGAGTCCTCGCGAAGGCGAGTTGAGACCGCGGGAGTAAGATCCGCGAAGGCGAGTGAGATCGCAAGGGCGAGACCTGAGACCGCGAGGGCAACCCGCGAAGGCCTAGGAGACGCAAAGGCGAGTGTGAGACATCGCCAAGGCGAGACTTAAGGCCCGCGAGGGCAAGACCTCGCGCAGGTGAGACTGGAGACCTCGCGAAGGCGAGACTGGAGACCGCAAGGGTGAGACCTTGCTCAGGTGATACTGGAGGCCACAAGGGTGAGACCTTGCGAAGGCGATACTGGAGACCGTGGGAGCGAGACCTACGAGGCCTTGTATGGTTCTGATGCGACGCGAGGACGCGTTTGCTTGGGTAGTGTACCACAACCAAACTCCAAGAAGAACTAACAATTTCATCTTCTCAATCATGTTGTTCTTCTTTGTTTGCGCAGAAAGATGAAGAGGTCGCGGATGCGCGATGTTACCCACACCCGGTACGTAATTAAGTTAATTACACGTTTAAGTTTAATTACCGGGTTTTCGATAATTTCTATTTTGGGACTTGTACTGCATGTTTGGTAATTATGGATTTAATTTGGTGAATTTTGGGGCAACCCGGGACGGATTTAGAATTTATTACGCGGCTGCGCGTAATTCCCTGGAGTTGCGATTCTGAGTGACTCGGGACTTATATTTGGATAACAAAAATAGGTTTTATGGGTTTTGTGATATCCTGAGTATGTGGTTAAAGTTTGGTTCCAATCGGAGTAAGTTTGGTAAAAAATTGCATTTTCGGGCTGAGCGAAAATGCAGTTTTGTTTGTGAGTGAGATATTTGAAAATTGGCAATTTTGGTAAAAAGAAAGGTAGTGGGACGCATGGGAGAGAAAAGAAGAGGACAAGTGTCACTTTGTGGTGGAAGAAGAAAAGAAAAGAAAGGTTTATGGAAGAGTTATATATATGTGTATTTATGCTAATAATATATATATATATATATATATGTGTGTGTGTGTGTAAGTAAAGAAAAAGGTAATATTTGGGCATTTTGGAAGAAAAGAAGGGATGGGGCGGATGGGAGATAAAAGGGAAGGGACATGTGTCCACTTTTGAGTGAAGAAGAGAAGAAAAGAAAAGAAATAAGGAAAGGTATATAAATGTATTTATGTAAATAATACATATATATGTTTTAGTAAGGGGAAAAGGATTATTGGTCAACACTTTGCACTTCTTCTTCTCCCTCATCCGTCTCTTTCTTCCTCTCTCTGTGATATGCCATTGATGAGAGCTTAAGCTCACAACTGATTTCTATCATTTCGCGACCAAACTTCGAGGTAAGCAACTTAAATCGTTCATTAGGATGTGTAGTTCAGTAATCTGAAGTCTGTTTTGGAAGAATCAGTTTAGTTTGCAAGTTATGAGCATTTGAATTTTGGAGTAAATAGTGTCATATGTTCCTTTGTTTGATTTTTCGGTTCCTAAGCGTTCTCGGCACTTCCTGGTGCATGTTTGATAACAGGAACGTAGGAAGAAACGCACCCGAGGTTGTGCCGATTCGCGTCTGAAAATTTGGGTGTAATTTTCGACGGAGAATTCAACGAAAGGTAAGGGCATTTCTGTATTCAGAGTAGAATTCTGGTTCCGATAGTGTAGTTGGTTCTGTTAGAAGAGGCTCGGTGTGAAAGCTGTTTTTCTCGGCCTGAGCCTCGGTTTTGGCGCCATTGTTAGTGATTGATTCTGTGAATTCTGAATGTGTTTCCAGCATCTGGATTTGATTGTGAACAGGGAGTTGCTTTGAAATTGGATCGAAACTCTGCCGAAATTTCTACCGGGACCGTCGATCGAGAATTTGGTTTTGGACTATAACCCGAGGTAAGGGTTCAGTGTGTGTTTAGGAGTATTGCTTTGCATAGCAAGCATACTCGGATATAGACTGAGGCTAGGTTTGGAAGAGGGGAGTGCCCCGATGACGCCGACCTAGTTCCTGGTATAGACATTGTTGTGCAGGAACCGATTGGGATTCCGATATACCTACGATGGTTATCGATGAATTTATTGGGATTCCGATATACCTACGATGCTTATCGATGAATTTACCGGGATTCCGATATACCTACGATGGTTATCGATGATTCATATTGATTGACCGATGGGGGTCGCTCCCCCGAGCTGGTACCATGCTCTACCGACCGATTGTGAATGGACGCATGGCCATTGCCGGTTGGACCGGGCAGATCTCGCCATGGTCCATAACAAAGAATGTTACCGTTTTGATTGTGAATTGAATGTGATTGTGATTGACCGACTGCATTGCATATGTTTGATTGTGTTGCATTGATTGAGCATTTGATTGATTGGTGAGATGCTTTGTGTATATCGTATTCGTTCTGTTTCCGATTGCAGGTACATTGTATCGACTGTTATAGTGACTGCACCATGTCTATACCTGTTCTCTTACTAAGTTCTTTCAAGAACTTACCCTTATGTCTACCATTTCAGGAAAAGGAAAGGAAAAGCAAGCCGCTGAGTAGAGGCGAGGTTGCTAGACTGTGAAGGTTTTGGACTTGAGGGGTAGCAGCAGTAACTTCAAGTGGTGTGGTTAGGTTCCGCGTGTTCGCCACTTGGTTGGTTTTCTTGTATTCCGAACTCATTCCTGGCTCTGTATAATGTACATAACATGCATGTTTCGTTTGTAAGGTTTGGATGTGTAAATGGTTTGGATTGCATAAGTGTTTAAGTTCAGGTTCGGAACTGTTGGTTTTCGCGTTGTAATTTCAGGTTTTGGGTTCAGTAGGAAGGTCGGGTGACCAACTCCAACACTTTGCAATTTGATGACTTGCTGTTTTTTAGGTGATCACCAGGTGATCAACTCGCTTCAACTTGATGATCACCAGGTGATCAACTCGCTTCAACTGGATGATCACCAGGCGATCAACTGGATTCTAGATGATCACCCGGTGATCAACTCTTTCAGCTCCAGGGTGTTTTGAGACTCCCTGGTTTTTAGGTGACCACCCGGTGATCACCTAAATAAGAAATTTTGCCCCTTTGATCCTCTAACTCCTCCTTTTGTTACATCTTGTCCCAAAATGACCTGAAGTGCCAAATTCAGTAATTTTATGAGAAAAACAACCCCATTCGCATAGGTAAACATCTTGGGACTTAGTTGAGCATTAGTGCTATGGTTTAAGGAAATTTTTTGGGTGATCTCAAGGGGCGGTTGCCCTGTTGTTAGGGTTGTTTGTGATAAGGTTGTGAGTGAACCGTCGCCCACACCTCCCCCCTTTCCCCGGTTTGGTTCCGTTCTTCGTGCGCTTCCGCGAGTGTGGGGCGTGAGGGTGCGGGGGTGGGGTGACAAGTTGGTATCAGAGCAGGTTTATCTAGTTGCGAATGGTTTATGTGATAGTAAGGTTGCACTTCATTGCATCATGCATGTACATATACAGAGCCAATTGGAATACTGCTGCTGCTAAGTTTTGATTGTTACCGTAATGTTGTGTTTATAATGATTCTCAGAAATGGTTAATACCTGGGGAAGACCGGGAGTGAGTGAGCAAGACAGGCGGGACGAAGGTCCCGAACCTCAACAGATAGTACGAGCGGTAGGGGGACAGGCACCACAAGTTCCCCTGAGCTAGTGCGAGTGGTACTCGGTCTCCTATGAAACGGGACATTAAGCCCGGAGTCCCGAGTTCGAGACTGGGGAAGGCAAAAATTCCACAACCGGGTGTGGAAAAGACCGTGAGTTGGGACGCATGGCAATGCAACCGCATGACGATGCCGGTTGGACCGGGGAAGATCTAGCCATGGTCGGGGAAGATCTCGCCATGGTCTCTAATAGTACGGGTCTTAGAACAGATCCGAGATAGTTTGGCACAGATATTACCGGAACCGACAGACTCAAGGACGGTGCAACAACTTCGAGGTGCGAGTGGAAGTGGATCGGGGCGTCATGGACCCCATACTATGACTGTTAGCAGCCCATCCTCATCGGAGGAGGAGGCTAGTACTGATGAAGAGCGGAGACACCCAAGAGGTAGGAGGGTGCAACGAGGGATTGATTCAGCTGCAAGACGGAGTCATGATGATCATGGCCCGTCTCAAGGAAGTGTTAGTGGTCGACGTCACCGTCGACAATCTGAGGAAGTGGAAGGGTCACACCGACCTAAGAGGCAACGGGAAGAGAATGAGCGCCCTAGTAGGATGCTTGAGCGATTCCAACGCCTGAACCCACCCCGTTTCAGCGAAAAGGGTGGACCTGAGGCGGCGGAAGTCTGGTTTCGACGAATCAATTCCATGTTTGAAAGGTTGGAATTCTCACCTACTGCAATGGTATCTTTGGCTACATACAATTTGGATGACCGAGCTTTGATATGGTGGGAGAGTGTGAGGAACAGGCACCGAGCGGAGCAGTTCGCGCGGGGAGAGCCTGATATTGATATGGCGTGGGATGAGTTTACTCGCTTGTTCCACGAGCATTATGTGAGTGATGCAGTTCGAGATCTGCGTCAGGCACAGTTTGACAATCTGACTCCGGGTACAAAGAGCGTGCTGGACTACGAGCACGAGTTTGATCGATTGATTCGTTACATCCCACAGTATCATGGGATGGAAGAGCAAAAGGCAAAGAGGTTTATCAGAGGGTTGCGACCTGATATTCGATTGGCACTCCGACCGTTGGATATCAAATATTATCAGGAAGCAACACAGAAGGCTCAACTGATTGAGCAAGAGGATGTTGAGAGTAGACTCATACCTCAGCAGACTGTTGGGCGTGGAAGGGGTGCTAGTTTCGGTGGCTTCTCTCGAAACGCCAGGAGGGCACCCTAGCCTAACCCGAGCGCTAGAGGGAAGGGAGCAGCTTCTACCTCCACTGCTGTTTGTTCGACCTGTCAACGTTCTCACCCGGGCAGAGCATGCTATCGGGAGATAGGTCAGTGTTTGGGATGTGGTTCTTCGGACCATTGGATCTGGGATTGTCCTCAAGCTGCACCGAGAAGGGAGGTCGGCCATGGTGCGAGGCCCCCATTTGGGTTACCGCTGATCTGACCGGGGGCACCACGAGGTGGTGCCAAGCCGCAGTTTCCACGACAGCAAGCACCTCCTCCGCCACCGCAACCGAGAATGGGAAGAGTTTTCCAGTTTGAACGCGGGGAAGGCAACTCAGCAAAAGGAAGGTGAAACAGCACGACAGGGTGCCCTTAAAGGTACCATATTGTTAAATAACATTCCTGCTACTGTATTGTTCGATACTGGTGCTTCTGTGTCTATAGTGGCTCAGAAATTTGTTATGGCCCAGAATTTATCTGTGAGTTCCATGCCACACGTGGCTTTAGTTAAGACTGCAGGGAGCCAGTGGTTGCTCTCTAATGATATGGTTCGAGATTGTGTGATCGATTTGGGGAAACATCAGATTCTGAGTGATTTACTGGTTCTGGATATTTCGGGTTATGATGTGGTTTTGGGAATGGACTGGTTGGCTAAGAATGGAGTACAGATTGATTGTGGGAAGCGGGAGGTGACACTAGCTACCGGGAAGGTACTTTTGTCCTCCGCTTCTTCTAAGCAGGGATCGGAAATGAGGAGTCTAGAATTGCAAATTCTAGATGAGTTTGAAGTGATCGATGAGGATGATTACTGTGGGTTGAACTCTTCGGATATCAGGGATGAGATAGATCGAATCTTGGTAGTAAGAGAGTTTCCGCAGGTATTTCCCGAAGATTTACCGGGGATGCCTCCGGAACGAGAAATTATTCTCGAGATTTTGCTTCAGCCGGGATCAGTACCCGTATCTGCTCCCCCTTATCGAATGTCTATCCCTGAAATGAATGAGCTTAAGAAGCAACTGGATGAATTTCTTGCTAGAGGATTCATTCGGCCGAGCACGTCCTCGTGGGGTGCTCCAGTGTTGTTTGTGAAAAAGAAGGATGGAACGTTACGACTGTGTATCGACTATCGCAAACTGAATGCGATAACTATGAAGAATAAATACCCCCTCCCACGGATTGATGATTTGTTTGATCAGCTGAAGGGGGCAAAGGTATTTTCGAAGATTGACATGAGATCGGGGTACTTCCAGCTCGAGTGAAGGAAGAAGATATCCTTAAAACGGCTTTTCGAACCCGGTATGGACATTATGAGTATACAGTCATGCCATACGGTTTGACGAATGCGCCTGCAGCGTTTATGGATATGATGAACCTAGTGTTCCGTCCATACGTGGATCAGTTTGTGGTGGTATTTATTGATGATATCTTGGTTTACTCCAAGAATGAAGGTGAACATCAGGATCACCTGCGAACTGTACTGAAGACTCTAAGTGGTCATCAATTGTATGCCAAACTCTCCATGTGTCAGTTTTGGATCAGAGAAGTGTCCTTTGGGGGCATGTTATTGGAGAGAATTGTTTAGCTTATGGGTCGAGACAGCTTCGACCGCATGAGCAAAATTACCCGACTCATGATTTGGAATTGGCAGCGGTTATTTATGCACTCAAGCAATGGCGACACTATCTGCTGGGTAGCGAATTTTAAATCTTTACAGATCATAAGAGTTTGAAATATTTGTTTACCCAGAAGGATTTGATTATGAGGCAACGGAGGTGGCTTGAGTACATGAAGGACTACGATTGTAGTATCGAATATATCGCTGGCAAAGGAAATTCGGTGGCTGACGCACTGAGTCAGAAGTACACTGGCTTGGTGAATGGTGGAGATCTGGATGGTGTTGATGTGGACATCAGCCCCATTTTTGTGATAAGGGGCAACCATTCCGCCAGAGGGTCTAACGGGCCCTTGGCGAAGACCCAGGCGAGGAAAAACAACATTCCGTGCCCCGGCGAAGCCCCAAGGCAAGCCCATGCTCGCAGAGTTCCAGCGCACCCATACCCCATTGGCGAACCCTTGGCCTTTGGCGAAGCCTCGTCCCAATGGCGGACCCATGGCCACCGGCGAGTCCATCGACCACTGGCGAACCCATGAGCCTTTGGGCGAACTCAAAGCCATTTGCGAGTACATAGTCGTTGGCGAAGACCACCGTGCTTCATTTCCAAAAGCAAGCAAAGCCTGTGTGTTCGCCAAGCGAAGAAGCCTCCATCCACAAGTCGGCGAACCCTTCAACTTGTGCAGAGGCCCTCCTCTTCCCCTTTTCCCGCCAAATGCAATTCTGGGAATTGGGAGCCGCATAGCGTGTAGCCTACAATGTCAAATCACCTGCCACCCCACGCTTTGCCTACCATATTTCGAGGAAGATGTTCCCTTAGTAAAATCATTCTTTATTCTTTCCTTCTTTCTTTCCTTCTATAAAAGGAAGCTGTAACCTAAGTATTCGGTAGAACCCATATATTGAGAGAATTCATATATTGTAAGAACACGGTTTGTTCTTCTTGGGGTCTCAAATCTTGCTCCATCAATCCTTTAGTGATCCATGCGAGAGGATCCAATATAATACCTAGCATTGTCTCGATCTAGTAATCGAAGGTTCTAGGTTCCATTTTCCTTTCCTGCATTTTTAAGGGCATTGCCTCACCTCGTAGTGCGGAGGTTCCCTTGGCCGACTTTGTTTCCTTTGTGTTCTTCCCCTGTTTCGTTTCCATTCTTGCCGGAAACCGCCTCCTTCGAGCTAGATCCGAGTTCGTGACCGTTCACTCTCTGTAACCACTTCAGCTGGGTTCGAGCGTGACCGTGATCACATCAATTGGTATCAGAGCCAAAGCGCTTGTCGGAGGTATCATACCGTATCAGTTGTTTGTTTTCTTCAAGTAAAACCATTGCATTCTTTCTTACACTTGAAGAAAAAGCGTTTTGTTGTTGAAGATAAACCGAAAATATTTGTGCGTGGTTCCTGTGATTCGAGCAAAGCTCATATTTGGATGTTGTTTATTGAAGTTGAGTAAAGAAAGAAACATTTTCGGATTGGAAGTTGAAAAGAGAAGAAAAGTTGTTGTGGTTGTGCACAAAAAGAACATTTGAAGAAAGAAAAAGTTTGAGTGTTCTTGAGTGTTCTTGAGTGTTCATATCAAAACACATCCGAACAGTGATTTGATCCGAAACTATTTGAGGAACTTGAACAAAAGTGTTTGTGTGGATAAAAGAGCCTTCTCTCATACATACCTTAATTCTTTCAACCACCAACCAACCCCAAATCCTAGTTCGAGTAACTAGAGCTTTGTGCGTTGCTTATTTGGGATATTGCTAAGATTTTATTGGAAACTCCTTGTGTGTTTGCATTTGATCTTAATCGAGATTGGTGGTAAGTTTTGAGGCTTGAAAGAACCGTTGTGTTCTAAACACGAGAGAGAAGTGGTACTGAGTGTGTCCCTAAACACAAACGAGAGGCCAACCATACACGTGAGGAAATGAGTGGTACTTGACATTATTGTCTAAATGTGTAGGTATACAATGGCGCGAACCCTTAAGTTTCGAGGGGATGATGACCTTTTCGGGTTTGAATCATGGGAATACCATCTTGAGGCATTCTTTGCTAAAAGAGGTGTTCACGAACTTGAAAAGCTTGACATAGCGCTCGAGCTGCTAAGAGGCGAAGCATGGTATTGGTGGAGTGACTACGCCAACAACGAAGCGACCGAGGGTTAGAGATCATGCCTTCTTGGGACCGCTTGAAAAGTGTGATGAGGCGGCGGATGGCACCCAAACCCCTATCGCACACTTGGCCCCAAACCCTACCTACGTAACGAGACCCCACACCACTCATAGCTCTTTTCGGCGCCCCACATCCTACCCCACTCGAATACCCGAAAGGACTGCCACTCCTTCAAGAGCCTACTCACCCCCTTCTCCAAGTGCGAGCCTGAATCCTCCTTGTGAACCAATCCCTTTGAGAAATCTCACTCGAGAAATTAGATTAGACTTCGAGGAGCTGGGAAAAGGTTTAAAGGAAATAAGAGATGAAGTCTCACAAATGGAAGGCCTTATGAAAGAATGGTGTGAGAGTGAGAAACAGAGAAAAAGAGAGAAAAGAAAGAAAAGAGCTCTTCCGAGCCAAAAAAATGAAGAGAGTGGAACACCCAAGCTTTCAACCAAGATCAATGAAGGACTAACGCTTAAATCTTCTAATGATTGTTGTTCTTCTTTGAATATGCCAGTAATCGATGACAAAAAAACTTTCGGTTGTCTGCAAGAGGAAGAAGAAGTCCCGGTTACAGAGCAGGAGCCTGCCTCCCCTAACTTGGGGAGAGGTAACATCTCGTTTCATCCTAGTGATGAAACTTTGAAATTGTATGATCATGACATGATTTGTGCCAGGACTAATATGTGCATACCTACTTTAGCTAGGAAGCACTCATGCATTTGTAATATGCCTATTGATGAAACCATGATCATACCATGCGCTGAATTGAATGACCCCACCTGGCCTATGCCAAGAAAATTAATGGGTTGAACATGTTGCGAAGGGTCGGGAAACTTGCTAGGGTAAGACTTGTACATGACCCCGGCACATGTAGAAATAATTTGCTTGAAACTGAGCATGTAGAAATTGCATGCTATTTGGTTAAATTTATTTTCGGCCAACAAGAAGGCTTTTGGCATAAGGCACTGGTGTGCTTTCATGGCACCGGAGCAAGAAAGAGCGGATTGTTCATCTTGCCCCAACTTAGTGTCTCCTTGTTTGCTACCCATGAGCTAGGTACCATATGTTTTGAGTATAAGAATGCGCATCACCTAGCCATGTATGTAATAAACCGCGGGCACCCCCACATAATGCCCCTTTGTCTAAGTGATTGGAAGTGTCTCATGCATGTATTTAGACTTTGGTCCTCGATCATGATGCATTTTAGGATCCTTAGAATCCAATTTTTGATGTGGGCACACCCACTTGGATTTAGTCCACTAACCCCTAATGCCTCTTCAAGTTTGTTGCGGTGTCTTAAGATTTGTAGGAACAATTCCCTTATGAATCCGAGGACGGATTCTTCTGAAGAGGGAGGGTATGATGTGGACATCAGCCCCATTTTTGTGATAAAGGGGAACCATTCCTCCAGAGGGTCTAACGGGCCCTTGGCGAAGACCCAGACTGAGGAAAAACAACATTCCAGGCCCCGGCGAAGCCCCAAGGCAAGCCCGTGCTCGCAGAATTCCAGGCGCACCCATACCCCATTGGCGAACCCTTGGCCTTTGGCGAAGCCTCGTCCCAATGGCGGACCCATGGCCACTGGCGAGTCCATCGACCACTGGCGAACCCATGAGCCTTTTGGGCGAACTCAAAGCCATTTGCGAGTACATAGTCGTTGGCGAAGACCACGTGCTTCATTTCCAAAAGCAAGCAAAGCCTGTGTGTTCGCCAAGCGTAAGAAGCCCCCATCCACAAGTCGTGCGAACCCTTCAACTTGTGCAGAGGCCCTCTTCTTCCCCTTTTCCCGCCAAATGCAATTCCTGGGGAATTGGGAGCCGCAAAAGCAGGTAGCCTACAATGTCAAATCACCTGCCACCCCACGCTTTGCCTACCATATTTCGAGGAAGATGTTCCCTTAGTAAAATCATTCTTTATTCTTTCCTTCTTTCTTTCCTTCTATAAAAGGAAGCTGTAACCTAAGTATTCGGTAGAACCCATATATTGAGAGAATTCATATATTGTAAGAACACGGTTTGTTCTTCTTGGGGTCTCAAATCTTGCTCCATCAATCCTTTAGTGATCCATGCGAGAGGATCCAATATAATACCTAGCATTGTCGATCTAGTAATCGAAGGTTCTAGGTTCCATTTTCCTTTCCTGAGGCATTTTCACGGGCATTGCCTCACCCCGTAGTGCGGAGGTTCCCTTGGCCGACTTTGGTTCCATTGTGTTCTTCCCCTGACCCGTTTCCATTCTTGCTGGAAACCGCCGCCTTCGAGCTAGATCCGAGTTCGTGACCGTTCACTCCTCCGTAACCACTTCAGCTGGGTTCGGAGCGTGACCGTGATCACATCGGTGTTGATGAAGAGAATGACTTGGTTTGTTTGTGGAGTTTGTGGGAGCATCGAGAGCGAGAGCAATCACACTTTGACGATCCAGTCAGAATGGCTGGACAGGGTACGAGACGCTCAGAAGGTAGATGCGTCACTGAAGAAGGTATCGGGAGAAGCAAAAGGATCACTTCACCCGTCTTTTGAGTACAAGCAGGGATTGTTGTATTTCAGAGATCGACTGTATGTATCGATGGAACCGACCCTTCTCAATGAAATACTTGAGGAGGCGCATACGAGTTGATTGAGCGTACACCTGGGAGGTGAGAAAATGTATCATGATTTGAAATCTCACTTCTGGTGGCCGGATATGCGCAAGGACATTGCCACTTATGTTTCTAAGTGTGCAACGTGTCAACGGGTGAAGGCGGAGCATCAGAAACCAGCAGGTACCTTATAGACATTGCCCATTCCGGTCAGGAAATGGGGCAATATTTCTATGGACTTTCTGACAGGATTACCTATGATCCGAGCGCACCACAATGCTGTATGGGTTGTAGTGGATTGATTAACCAAGTGTGCCCATTTTCTGCCAATGCGGATCACGGACTCTTTGGAGAAGTTAGCTCAACTGTACATCAAGGAGATTGTACGGTTACATGGAGTACCAGACTCCATAGTGTCCGATCGAGATCCGCGGTTTACAGCACGGTTCTGGAAAGCTTTTCACATAGCTTTGGGTACACAGGGTCTTAAGGGGGGAGAATTGTTACCCACACCCTTTACGTAATTAAGTTAATTACACGTTTAAGTTTAATTACCGGGTTTTCGATAATTTCTGTTTTGGGACTTGTACTGCATGTTTGGTAATTATGGATTTAATTTGGTGAATTTTGGGGCAACCCGGGACGGATTTAGAATTTATTACGCAGTTGCGCGTAATTCCCGGGAGTTGCAATTCTGAGTGACTCGGGACATATTTGAATAAGAAAAATAGGTTTTATGGGTTTTGTGATATCCTGAGTATGTGGTTAAAGTTTGGTTCCAATCGGAGTAAGTTTGGTAAAAAATTGCATTTTCAGGCTGAGCGAAAATGCAGTTTTGTTTGTGAGTGAGATATTTGAAAATTGGCAATTTTGGTAAAAAGAAAGGTAGTGGGACGCATGGGAGAGAAAAGAAGAGGACAAGTGTCACTTTGTGGTGGAAGAAGAAAAGAAAAGAAAGGTTTATGGAAGAGTTATATATATATGTATTTATGCTAATAATACATATATATATTTGTGTAAGTAAAGAAAAGGGTAATATTTGGGCATTTTGGAAGAAAAGAAGGGATGGGGCGGATGAGAGAGAAAAGGGAAGGGACATGTGTCCACTTTTGAGTGAAGAAGAGAAGAAAAGAAAAGAAATAAGGAAAGGTATATAAATGTATTTATGTAAATAATACATATATATATGTTTTAGTAAGGGGAAAAGGATTATTGGTCAACACTTTGCAATTCTTCTTCTCCCTCATCCGTCTCTTTCTCTCTTCCTCTCTCTGTGATACGCCATTGATGAGAGCTTAAGCTCACAACTGATTTCTGTCATTTCGCGACCAAACTTCGAGGTAATCCACTTAATTCGTTCATTGGGATGTGTAGTTCAGTAATCTGAAGTCTGTTTTGGAAGAATCAGTTTAGTTTGCAAGTTATGAGCATTTGAATTTTGGAGTGAATAGTATCATATGTTCCTTTGTTTGATTTTTCGGTTCCTAAGCGTTCTCGGCACTTCCTGGTGCATGTTTGATAACAGGAACGTAGGAAGAAACGCACCCGAGGTTGTGCCGATTCGCGTCTGAAAATTTATGTGTAATTTTCGACGGAGAATTTAGCGAAAGGTAAGGGTATTTCTGTGTTCAGAGTAGAATTCTGGTTCCGATAGTGTAGTTGGTTCTGTTAGAAGAGGCTCGGTGTGAAAGCTGTTTTTCCCTGCCCGAGCCTCGGTTTTGGCGCCATTGTTAGTGATTGATTCTGTGAATTCTGAATGTGTTTCAGATCGTGGATTTGATTGTGAACAGGAGTTGCTTTGAAATTGGATCGAAACTCTGTCGAAATTTCTACCGGGACCGTCGATCGAGAATTTGGTTTTGGACTATAACCCGAGGTAAGGGTTCAGTGTGTGTTTAGGAGTATTGCTTTGCATAGCAAGCATACTCGGATATAGACTGAGGCTAGGTTTGGAAGAGGGGAGTGCCCCGATGACGCCGACCTAGTTCCTGGTATAGACATTGTTGTGCAGGAACCGATTGGGATTCTGATATATACCTACGATGGTTATCGATGATTTTATTGGGATTCCGATATACCTACGATGGTTATCGATGAATTTACCGGGATTCCGATATACCTACGATGGTTATCGATGATCCATATTGATTGATCGATGGGGGTCGCTCCCCCGAGCTGGTACCATGCTCTACCGACCGATTGTGAATGGACGCATGGCCATTGCCGGTTGGACCGGGGCAGATCTCGCCATGGTCCATAACAAAGAATGTTGCCGTTTCGATTGTGAATTTAATGTGATTGTGATTGACCGACTGCATTGCATATGTTTAATTGTGTTGCATTGATTGAGCATTGATTGATTGGTGAGATGCTTGGTGTATATCGTATTCGTTCTGTTTCCGATTGCAGGTACATTGTATCGACTGTTATAGTGACTGCACCATGTCTATACATGTTCTCTTACTAAGTTCTTTCGAGAACTTACCCTTATGTCTACCATTTCAGGAAAAGGAAAGGAAAAGCAAGCCGCTGAGTAGAGGCGAGGTTGCTAAACTGTGAAGGTTTTGGACTTGAGGAGTAGCAGCAGTAACTTCAAGTGGTGCGGTTGGGTTCCGCGTGTTCGCCACTTGGTTGGTTTTCTTTGTATTCCGAATTTGGTTTCTGGCTCTGTATAATGTACATAACATGCATGTTTCGTTTGTAAGGTTTGGATGTGTAAATGGTTTGGATTGCATAAGTGTTTAAGTTCAGGTTCGGAACTGTTGGTTTTCACGTTGTAATTTCAGGTTTTGGGTTAAGTAGGAAGGTCGGGTGATCACCAGGTGATCATCAACTTCAACACTTTGCAATTTGATGACTTGCTGTTTTTTAGGTGATCACCAGGTGATCAACTCGCTTCAACTTGATGATCACCTGGTGATCAACTCGCTTCAACTGGATGATCACCAGGCGATCAACTGGATTCTAGATGATCACCCGGTGATCAACTCTTTCAGCTCCAGGATGTTTTGAGACTCCCTGGTTTTTAGGTGACCACCCGGTGATCACCTAAATAAGAAATTTTGCCCTTTTGATCCTCTAACTCCTCCTTTTGTTACATCTGGTCCCAAAATGACCTGAAGTGCCAAATTCAGTAATTTTATGAGAAAAACAACCCCTTTCGCATAGGTAAACATCTTGGGACTTAGTTGAGCATTAGTGCTATGGTTTAAGGAAATTTTTTGGGTGATCCCAAGGAGCGGTTGCCCTGTTATTAGGGTTGTTTGTGATAAGGTTGTGAGTGAACCGTCGCCCACACCTCCCCCTTTCCCCGGTTTGGTTCTGTTCTTCGTGTGCTTCCGCGAGTGTGGGGTGTGAGGGTGCGGGGGTGGGGTGACATGCGAAGGCTTGAAGATGGCGAAGACGCCACGGCTTTGGAAGAAGGAAGAGCTCACTTGGGAGTTCCAACCGAGCCCACACTTGAGGGAGAGGCCACACCATTGCTGGAAGAAGAGAAAACATGGAGAGAGGACCTACACTTCTGATGAGGACATCGCCCCAAAGGACCCTCAGGTTCCAGATGAACCACAACATCAAGCGCGCGCGACCCCTGATCCGTTCCAAGGCCTTGGCGGACCCATAACCAGGTCCCGGCAGAAACAAGTCCAAGCGAACCTTAATGCTTTCATGAGGCTCATGGCGCAGGACGATCGAGAGGAGTCCCGGGAAAAGGCCTTACAACTTCGCCAACTCGGTATCGCGCTGGACGAAGAGTGTGCGAAGCCCCTTGGAGTCTTGAGCCTAAGCGTTCTTGAAGAAGGGGGCAGCCCAGCCTTAAGCGCGCGGACACTTGGCGAAGGAGAAGGCCTCAGCCAAGGGCAACTCCGCGAAGGCGCCCGGCGAAGGCATTCTAGCGAAGGCTCCTAGCGAAGGCCTTCCGCGTAACCTCCAGGCTTCGCCAGTTGACCGACCAAACCTGACACAAGGTGTCTTTTCTCCGCCGATACTTGGAAAGACAAACAACCACTTTGCACAAAAGACATCTGGACACTTTTAGGCTAGCCTTACCTTTTTACCTTTTTGGAAGCTTTTCACTCTGTAAGCGTGCAAAAGTACTTTATACTTTCTGCACGCATGCACATTCGAAATACTTCTTTTACTTCTTCCATTTCACTTCACTATATAAGCTAAGTGGCAGTCACCATTGTAACCTAGAACATATTATTGAATTTAAGCAATTCGGCTGAAACACTCCCGGGGAGTCATCGGCTTTTGTGTTCTCCATTCTTGCATTTCCACTTCCCTAGTGATCCAGGCAAGAGGATCCAAGCATAATATCTAGTATTGCTTGACCTTGTAGTCAAGAGGTGCTAGATCCCATCTCATTCCCCAGGCGCTTTCAAGGGCATTGCCTCACCTCGTAGTGAGGAGGTTCCCTTGGCCGACTCAGTCTTCTTCGTGTTCTTCCTCTGTTTCGTTTCCGTCTTCTGGAAACCTGCCTCTACCAAGCTAGATCCGAGCTCGTGATCATACCCTCCTTCTCGTGATCACATCAAGTGGTATCAGAGCCAACTTGCTTGTTGGAGGTATTCGTGTTCTTGTTAAGCTTTCTTCAAGCAAAACCTTTTGTTACCTTCCTCACGCTTGAAGGGATTTCGGTTGATGATCTCAGTGAGAGCGAGACAGCTTGTTTAAAAGTGTTCTTGTTTAAAACCAAGTGATGGCCGCCAGGCCCAATAGGCATAAAAGGCCTAACAAAAGGCCCATACACAAGCCCGAAATAAGGGCCCCATTAAAAACTTAGTAAAATTACCCGAACAAGGAATTTTCCCGAACTATGCCTCCTGAAAGGTATATATGACTTAAAATACATAATCACCTTAGATTGAGATATTACAATAATGCCACTGAGACATGGAACTATAAATACATTCACTATTCATACCTAAAGGGGTAACAGAAAACTAATACTCTACGCGACTCGTCAAATCACTACCTCAGAGAATACCTCTATTCCTCGACAATCGCGCTCCAATACGCAACGTCGACTTAATGGCTTCCGTCAATATCGTGACACGCAAGTCAAACCGGAACGTGGCAATCACGCGCACCGATTTGCCACCAAATGGCGCCGTCTGTGGGAACGACGGTGGTCCCCAAAATCAGATTAACCGTGGGGGCCATTCCCGTTCCCGATCATCCAGGCCGGAGGGAGAAGGTTCCACCAACGGCCGCACGGCCGATCCCAGCTACAGGGGTTCCCCGGAGGAATCATCCAATGGAGCCACCTCCCTACGTCCTACCTCCAGCTACCGTCGAAGTGACATCCGGCACTTGGACCCTGATCTTGTCCAAGCTGTGCGGGTGGTCCTTCAGGAAGAGCGAAGGAATCAGAACGACCGGACGGGTCAGTCCCGTCAACTTCAGGACAGGCAGTTATCACAGCACAAGCGATCAGGATGTGGTAGTCTACAGGCAGGTTCGCAGCCGGTTGCTTCTCCGGACCGCCGAAGCCGGCAGCGGTCAAGATCCCCGAGGGAGCATAGGAGAGAACGATCCCCAAGACCGGAGAGGCTGGTACGTGGCGATCCCCGGGACGACGTGATCAGGCAAATGTTGCTTCGTCTGGAGCAAGTCGAGAGAAACTCGGGCATTCCCGAACCCAAAAGCGAGGACATACCTGATGATGGTCCGTTCACCAGCAGGATTCGGGACGCCCAGATGCCCCGAATATTTAATTTACCTCATCCGTTGGAAGTGTACCAAGGTTCGGGAGATCCTGACGCTTTTGTCCGCAAGTACAAGAGAGCGATGGAGTTGAAAGGGGCTAACGAGGCGGCCTTGTGCAAGTGCTTTGAAGTGGCTCGGGAGGTCCAGCCTCGGCTTGGTACAACTCGCCGCTCCCGAACTCGGTGTCGTTATTCGGGACCTGGCCACCAAATTTACAACGCACTTCATCGGGTGCAAGAGATCGCCAAAAGGGCCATCCAAATGTTTGACGTCAAGCAAAGACCGAACGAGTATTCGGGAGTTCGCCGAAAGGTTCAACCGAGAAGCCGTTCACGCGTCGATCTAACGGACAACATCCGGATCATGGCATTCACGAAGGCTCTCATCCCGAATTCGCGCTACCGCTTACGAGTTGTCCCGAAAGAACTTCACCAGCCGAGGAAATGTACGCTGTCACCCGAGCATATGATTGCTCAAGAAATGTTGTCTCAGCGTGAAGGAAAGCAGGGACACTGTGGATAATCGAGAACCGAGGAAGGAGAACCCGAGGAGCCAGCCGGTCAAGCAGCCGAGGAGTTGGGAGGACAAGAGGACTTTTGAGAGAAGTTCGGGCTTCACCCCCCTTAATACGTCCCGGGCTAGTATCCTCGCGGCACTCCAAAGACAAGGAACCAGGAGTATCAACTGGCCTAGGGCCATGCCGGAAGGGGCGAAGCGTGATTCGTCCAAGTACACGCGCCACAGAGACACCGGGCATGAAATCGAGCAAGGCCATCAGTCAAGAGGTACATAGAGCACCTCATCAAGAAAGGCTCTCTGGGAGAGTACTGAAAATGCCTCGGGCGAAGAAGTTTCCCGAGGAAAAAGGAAGGCCGAAGAAGATTCATCAGGACCGGACAAGAGGGGCAAGGAGAAGATGGTTCCGCCACAACCCACCGGGATCCTGAACACCATAACGACCACGCTGGGTTCGAATGCAAGGAAGAGGAAAGCGAGGGAAATAGCCTCACTAAGCTACGGAGATCCGTCTTCGAGAATCAAACGAGCAGACGGGTCCGAGGTGCGTCTACCGCATTACGACCCCCTCATCATCACCCTTCGTATCGGGACCATAGACGTCAAGAGGGTCCTCTGCGATGACGGCTCAAATGCGGATGTGTTGTTCAGAAAAGCTTATGAAGGCCTCAAGCTTAGATCGAGCCGGCTCAACCCCGTCAAGACAGCAACCTACGGCGTGGGCCCGGACGAGATACCAGTCTTAGGCTCCATCGAGCTCCCCGTCATGTTCCTCGGGGTCGGCCCCGAAGGTCAATCCCGGTACACGACGTTGATGGTCAAGTGGCTCGTCCTCGATGTCCCCTCTGCGTACAATGCTATCATCGGGAGAGAAACCCAGGTGGCTATTCACATGAGGACCGACGTGAGATACCTGACCATCACGTTCGCTACGGATGAGGGAGACGCCTCGATCTACGTGAGCCAGAGAGAGGCCAAGGACGTCATGGCTATAGCTCAGAAGGACCCCACTCCGGGCGGTCCGACGGAGGACAAGGAGGAAGCAGAAACCGAAGACGTCGTCTTGGAAGGAGATAGGACGACGAGAATTGCAAAAGACTTGCCCGAGGGCAGTAAGAAAACCTTGTAAACTTGCTTGAATGAATAAAGACTTGTTCGCCTACTCTCCAAGTGACATGCCCGGATCGACCAAGGTAATACAACACAGCCGCACATCAATCCGGATTCAAGACCCATAAGGCAGAGGAAAAGAAATAACGCCCCATTCAAAAGGGCCTTCATCAAAGAGCAAATTTCGAAACTTCTCGATGCGGGGGTCATAAGGGAAGTATCGTATCCCGAATGGCTGAGCAATCCCGTCGTGGCAACCCGAGAGGATAGCGACAAGTTGCGCATGTGCATCGATTTCACTAACGTGAACGATGCTTGCCCGAAGGATTCGTATCCAACTCCCCCGATCGACAGACTTGTGGATTCCACGGCCGGACACGCGAGGCTCTCTTTCCTTGACGCTTACAGTGGGTATCATCGATAAGGATGAACCCGGCAGATGAAGAAAAGACGCCTTTCATAAGCGACGCCGAACGCATTGTTATACAAGAATGCCCTTCGGATTGAAGAATGCCGGAGCAACCTACCAAAGACTGATGGATAAGGTATTCTCCGGGCAGATAGGAAGAATTCTCGAAGTGTATGTTGATGATATCATCATCAAAAGCAAGGAGGAAGAGAACCTCATCTGCGATATTGAAGAAGTGTTCGGGCAGATTCGAAAGTATGGAATACGGTTGAATCCGGATAAATGCGTTTTCGGAGTAACATCCGGGAAATTTCTCGGATTTATGGTGTCCGAGCGCGGCATCGATGCGAATCCCGCAAAGATTGAAGCACTCTTAAACGTGAGAACACCTACATCAATAAAGGACGTGCAGAGGCTTCTCGGGAAGATTACGGCCATTAGTCGCTTTATATCTCGATATGGAGACAAGTGCCGTCCGTTCTTCAAACTCCTGATCAAAGAAGGTGCGGAGCCCGGCCGAATAGGTGTACGAAAAGGTGAGAAGAAATCTAAGGAAGAGAACGCGAGAGAAAGAGCTAGGTTCAGTTGGAATCCCGAATGTCAGAAAGCCTGGGAAGAAATCAGAGCCTACCTCCTGGAGATGCCTACGCTTCGACAACCAACCGAGGACAGACCCCTCATTGTATACTTGGCCGTAGGTGAAAAGGCTGTAAGTTCGGTACTTGTTCAAGAAGACGACCAAGGAAAGCAAAGGCGGTCTATTACGTAAGCAAATCCTTGCACGGCCGAACTCAACTACCCGATGATCCAGAAAGCGGTGTACTCTCTAGTCTTATCAGCCAGAAGGTTGAAGCCATACTTCCTCGGTTTTTCCATCATTGTTCGAAGTAATGTCCCTATCAAGGACATCTTAAAACGGGTAGACCACTGATACGACCACGGTACGCTTGACGCGAGTCCGCGAGATCGTGCGGAAGCGCAGATCTAGCTCGGTGGAGTCGGCTGAACAAAGAAGGATAGAGACGGCCACAGACACCTCCCAACTACGAGGTTGGGCAATATCTGCGATAAGCACAGGGAGTATGGAAGATCTAGCACCTCTCAACTACGAGATTGAGCAATACTAGATATTAAACTTGATGATATTAATCTATCAAGGGGGATGGCGGAAAATAGCAAGGGGGGTGAGAACCGGAGCTTAAGGAATTGTCCTTCTTAAGCTTTACATATATTCTACCTATTCTAGGAGTTTGTCTTTCCTTTTATAGGGAAGGAAGGGAACAGCCTCTTACAAAAGACGCATGCATGCCATAAAGTGTACAGTACTTTTGCATGCATGTCGATTTAAAAGATAAAAAGGTAAAAGGAGATAAGTTCGCTCCCAAGTGTCGGCGTATAAGGCGGGAGGGGCCGAGAATGGTCGGGAGTGGTTGGCCGATTTGGATAAGCCGAGGTGGCTCGCTTTAGGGCTCTTTTGATGGGAGGCCCGGCTCAAGGCCTCGCCTTTGTTGGGAAGCTTTCTCGGAGGAGGCTTCGCCTAGTGGCCTCGCCTTCCCCTTTGAGACTTGCAATGAAGGCTCCGCCTTCGTTTGGAGACTCCGCAGAAGAATATCCCTTAGTTAGCGTCTGAACTGGAAGTCTTCTTGTTGTAGACGTGGCCTTTACCAGGAGACTGGCTGGGATGACGTCGCCCAGGGGCTTTGCCTTCGCCAGGAAGCTTCGCAAGGAAGTTCCGTCTGTATCTTAAAGACTTCTCGTGGACATTGTTGCATGAGGGCTTCGCAATGGGGAGGGTTATGGAGATGGCTTCGCCTGAAGGTTTGGCCATCGCCAGAACTCCTTTGTTGGGGAAGCCTAGCCCTCGCCTCGGGGCTTCGCAGGAATGGCTTCGCCTGGGGGCTTCGCCAGTGTTCTGGATGCCTTAGCATGATGCAGTTCATCCTTCGCCTTGAGACTTCACAGGGACGGCTTTGCCAAAGTGGCTTGCCTTCGCCTGGATGCCTTTTGCACAGAAGCCTCTCCTACGCCTTGAGGCCTCTTTTAGGGTCCTCGCGTGAAGGCATTGCCCTTTCCATGTCTGGGGTTAATCCAGACCATCGGATTAGGCCGCCTGGGCCTCTGAACCCACTCGCCAAGGGTTTGCTCCGAGCTTCACTCGACTGCCTCTTCGTCTGGGACGTCTTGTTGTCGCTTGGGGATCCCATGATCACATCATTCCCTCCCTCTTAAAAAGATTCGTCCTCGAATCTTAAGGGAAGAAATTTTTCCTACAATTGAAAACAAGCACAACAAACTTTGGAGAGCATTAGAGGTTAGTAAATGAAACTTAACCGGAGGCTGGGGGGTTGCGGTGGCGATGCATATGTATGCATGAGCATGACAACTCCTATATGCATCGTGATCATGAACAGAAGTCTATAAAAATTCATGACATGCTTCCTAGAGTATTGTAGACATTTAACAAGAACTTTATACTCAAGGAAAACATGCGGTCTAAAGCCTTTAGACCTCTGCTCATGGAAGGCTGGGGTGGGGGTCAAGGAAGCTTTACCTTCGCCAAGCACATGCATATGTGCTTCCCGAGACCAAGAAGAAAAAACTAAGCTAGTCGTAGAAAGAACTTCGGACTGCAACGCGCAGAGACTAGCATTAGCATAAGCAAGAGGTTGAGAGATGAACAGGTCGCTCTCTCTCTCCACCTCAACCATTAACATGGTTTCAGCACCCTTTAGTTTGCTAAGGGAAGGCATGGATGTCTCTCGTGGGATTAAGTGTCCCTTCCTTAGCGCATGCATTCTAGGCACGCTTATCATAGTATCCGGGGGAGTCCCATATATATATTCGAACAAGGGTTGCGGTGTCGAACCAATGTCTGATCCATCACCCATGTTCGCAGCATGCCGACTCAAGGAAACCAGAGATTCGCACCCTTGCGTATATCCTGTGCTTCTAGAAAGAAGAGACGAGTTACCTTCTCCCAAGTTAGGGAGACGTAGACCTGCTTCGCACATCATCTTCTTCTCCTTCAGCAACGGTGTGGCTTTTCCCTCGAGTGGGGGTTCAGTTGGGGCCCCCGCATGAGCTCTGCCTTCCTCCAAAGCGTCTTCGCTTTCTTCAACTCTTCGCGCGTCCGCGGCCTCTTCTCCTTCCTGCACAGCCAAAGAAGAACAACAATTTTGAGAAGATGAAACGGTCAGTTCTTCTTGGGGTATGGTAGAGGGCCCGGGTGAGTCTTTCTTTTCACTCATTTGGCTTTCGAGAGCTCTTTCTTTTCTTCTCTCTTTCCTTTTTCTTCTCGCCCTCTCATATTCTAAGTACTCATTTTTGAGCCTTGTGATTTCTTGGGCGAGAGTTTCTTCATTTGGATTTTGGTGAGGGTTAGGATTTGTAGTGTAGGTATGGGCTGCGCAAGTATTGGGCGGTGGGGTGCGCGGCCCAACCAGGGGGGTTTGTGGTGGTGGGGGTCCTCGCCTTCTATCCTGGAAGGAAGTCGGTTCGCCTGATGGCGAAGACCCGTCGAGTGGAGTATGGTGGCGGAGCCTGACTGGGGTACTGGGGGCAGGGCGCATGGGGGCCCTCGCTTGGGAGTAGTATGGAGGGGGTGGCTCTTTTTGACAGAGGCCATATCGTCGCCACAGCATCCTCTTCAACTCACTCCAAGACTGGATGGGGGCCTCAGCGGACCGTTCTCTGTCAGAGGACTCTCGGCGACACCATTCCTTGGCCTCTCCTTTTAGGCTCCTTATGGCTTGGCTCAACATTTCTTCACCATGAAGGGGTAAGCACCAAAAGTGGTACTACCACCTTTCCATCCAATGCAATAAGTCTTTTCCAAGCTGGTACCGCCCCACTGATAGATCAACCCCATAGAAATATTTATTCGCCATGGGATTTCCTGCACATCTAAACAATAAAATTAGTCCGCTCAAAACTCCTCACGTGTTTGGGAGGTCTCTCCTGCCGCGAAGGGGTCTGCCCTCTCGCGAGGGGTCACACTCGGCTTTCTTTCTTTCCTCTTGCTTAGCTCTCAGAGCTTGCTCTTTCCAAGGCCAAACCCGACAATGAATATCACAAGATAACCACTAGCATGCAAAAATCTTTAAGTAAGAAGTACCGATTACTTGAAGCAAGCTAGGTTAAAATGGAGGGGGTTTCGGCAATGATATACAAGAGGGTTAGAAAGGAGGTTTTGGCGCACAAACACTTTTGGCTCAAATTTGAAACCGAAATTAGATCAAGGTCACTGTTCATATGAGTTGTGGAATGAACAGATATGAACACTCATATGAACACCAAGAACAATAAGAACACAGATTCGATTTCTCCTACGCTTTCACAACCAAGCCTTATACACCACTTCTCTTCACTTTTCAACTACAACCTCACTCTCTTTGAGCGTATAAATCTTTGCACGTTGCGGTTTCGAATAAAAGCGAGATTTGCGACTTTCGCAAAACCGCAATCGCTTTCTTTTCTTTTTCTTCCTTCTTCTTTTTTTTGACTTTTGTTTTTATGAAGTTGCTAACACAACAACAACTTCTAACACGTAATCAACACAACAGATTAACCGAAACGAAAAGCGGATAGGGTGAGGTATAGAAATGAATAGAGTATAACACGGTTTGAAAAACACAAGACAAATCTTTCTTCAAGTAGGAATAAAAAGGGTTTAACCTTGAAGAAATCACAACAACTCCAGCAAGCGATCTGGCTCTGATACCACTTGATACGACCACGGGTACGCTTGACGCGAGTCCGCGAGATCGTACGGAAGCGCAGATCTAGCTCGGTGGAGTCGACTGAACAAAGAAGGATAGAGACGGCCACAGACACCTCCCAACTACGAGGTTGGGCAATATCTGCGATAAGCCTGGGTATTATGGAAGATCTAGCACCTCTCAACTACGAGATTGAGCAATACTAGATATTAAACTTGATGATATTAATCTATCAAGGGGGATGGCGGAAAATAGCAAGGGGGGTGAGAACCGGAGCTTAAGGAATTGTCCTTCTTAAGCTTTACATATATTCTACCTATTCTAGGAGTTTGTCTTTCCTTTTATAGGGAAGGAAGGGAACAGCCTCTTACAAAAGACGCATGCATGCCATAAAGTGTACAGTACTTTTGCATGCATGTCTGACGAAAAGATAAAAAGGTAAAAAGGAGATAAGTTCGCTCCCAAGTGTCAGCGTATAAGGCGGGAGGGGCCAGAATGGTCGGGAGTGGTTGGCCGACTGGATAAGCTGAGGTGGCTCTGCTTTAGGGCTCTTTTGATGGGAGGCCCGGCTCTGAAGGCCTCGCCTTTGTTGGGAAGCTTTCTCAGAGGAGGCTTCGCCTAGTGGCCTCGCCTTCCCCTTTGAGACTTGCAACGAAGGCTCCGCCTTCGTTTGGAGACTCCGCAGAAGAATATCCCTTAGTTAGCGTCTGAACTGGAAGTCTTCTTGTTGTAGACGTGGCCTTTACCAGGAGACTGGCTGGGATGACGTCGCCCAGGGGCTTTGCCTTCGCCAGGAAGCTTCGCAAGGAAGTTCCGTCTGTATCTTAAAGACTTCTCGTGGACATTGTTGCATGAGGGCTTCGCAATGGGGAGGGTTATGGAGATGGCTTCGCCTGAAGGTTTGGCCATCGCGAACTCCTTTGTTGGGAAGCCTAGCCCTCGCCTCGGGGCTTCGCAGGAATGGCTTCGCCTGGGGGCTTCGCCAGTGTTCTGGATGCCTTAGCATGATGCAGTTCATCCTTCGCCTTGAGACTTCACAGGGACGGCTTTGCCAAAGTGGCTTGCCTTCGCCTGGATGCCTTTTGCACAGAAGCCTCTCCTACGCCTTGAGGCCTCTTTTAGGGTCCTCGCGTGAAGGCATTGCCCTTTCCATGTCTGGGGTTAATCCAGACCATCGGATTAGGCCGCCTGGGCCTCTGAACCCACTCGCCAAGGGTTTGCTCCGAGCTTCACTCGACTGCCTCTTCGTCTGGGACGTCTTGTTGTCGCTTGGGGATCCCATGATCACATCAACCGCGGAGAGCTCATCCCGAAGTCTTTGAATCTCCTCATCCTTGACCCGTAGATCCCGCTCGTGGTGCTCTTCTTGGTTGGCGAAGTCCACTTGGAACTTCTCTTTTCAGCCTTCAAGAACCGATTTTCTTCCCGAAGAGCTTCCTCCGAATGGCGGTGCTCTTTGACCGCGCTTAGAAAGCAACCTCAGCCAAAGCAAAATCATCGGCTTCGGCCGGGCTAAGGTTCTCCCGAATATGTGAACCTTCGGGAAGCTCGAGCTTGGAGGACGTGCGGCAATGCCGCAAAGAATCGCTCATAGTGGTGGACTCGCTGAATCAGCTTAGCCACCACTGCTATGGCCTTAGTCGCCCGATGCTCGGCCTCGGACCTGATCCGGTTGGATGCTCGGGTGATTCGTGAAATCCACCCGCCCATTGTGGCCACCTGCGCATCACCCAAAGATTATTTTCCCGTGGTATTAACCCGAAAGCTTAGATTTAAGAAGTGAACAAACAAAGGCTAACTGGTGCCCGAGGACGGCCACCTTTGAAGCGGCGACGTCCAAGTCAGGGTAGAAGTGCTCCAGGCACTCCATTGTTCGGGCGGTGGTGGTCCCGTCGAAAAGCTCGGGAGCCATGTCTTTGGCGTCCTCATCGTTGAGGACATTTTGATCCTCATGGATCAGCCACGCAGGCTCCCGGGGAATGAGATTATTCCCGAGCTGCAACAGCTTCTCATCCCGTTGCCGCCGCCTCTCTTCCTGGGCCTCTTTCCAGTCCGGACCTAGTGTACAAAAATGAGATCGAACCACGTCATGTAGCGGGTCTTCACCAAACATTCGAGAAAGATTCCCGAACAGGTTCCAAAAGCAGAGATTGCGTAACTTCACAATTTGATTACCTAACTGGAACTCGATAGGTTCAACCTCAGGGGCACTTTGCCCGGTCACCCTCGAAGCCGTGAACTTCCCCCTTGTCCTTCTGATTTGTTCGGGGGAGGTCCGCAGCATGTCATAGACGTCGTCCCGAGTGGGATTGCCTTCCATGTGAACCGGGGATGGAACCTCCCCGGACGTTGTTTCAGCAGGCTTGACCGCAGCCTCAGCATCAACCGTCGGCCCTCTTCCGCTTCTTCTCGGCTGCTGCGGGCTTAGAGCCTCCGGCTTTAGAGCCCGGTTTCTTCTCCTTCGCGTCCCGGAAGATAGCGCCGAGGTCAAATTCAGGCTCCATTTCTGCGAAAAGGAAAAGAATTAGTTAATATCAAACGAATGCACAAGTAAACAAGAACGATATAAACCTTTCTTGAAGTCCTCGAAGGACATTTCGCCCCGAAGGCGGTGCACCGTGGCCATATCTCGGGTCGAAGGGGAGAAGCCCGGATGCCCAACTCGCCCAAGTCCCCTGGATAATACCCAAGTGAGAAAGGAGCCCTTGAGTAATCAGCTTCGAAGACAAAGGAAAAGGGAGGATTTCCTTCGGCCCATCCCCGCACCAAGGAGCAATGGTTCGGATTTTATTATCGAACCGTTCATAATTCTCCTTGGCGGCAGCCCCCTTCAGTAATCGCCGAGGATTCTGTACGTCCGGGAGTCCCCCTACTTTCTGCGCGGTTTGCAGGCCCCATGACGCATCAGGCTTCATGAAGAAAAATTCCCGATGCCATCCCTTGCGGCTGGATGGCAAGTTCCAAACGAAATTGAACTTCACAGTAGGAGGACCCCGGGCACTGAAGAAGTAAAAACAGTTCCTCGGGATCACGTTGACCTTATAGTACTGAAGGAAGGTGGATATGGTTGGCTCTGTCTCGAACAGAGCACAAAGAATGAGATAGGCGTTTATGTGGCAGTAGGTGTTCGGGCTGAATTGGTTAACCGCTAGCCCGTGGGATTCTGCCAGCTGCCGGACGAATGGGTGCGGGGGAAAACGCAGCCCGCACAGTAGTTGATCCTTGAAGATCACCAACCACCCTTTCCCAGGCTCGTACGCCCGACACTCTGGGGAAGGGACCCGAGTATGAACGGTCATCGGGAAAAAATGAGTGGACTGCCACTCCTTTATTAACTCCGGAGTGGCCTTGCTCCGGTAGTTCTCTATCTCAGACCACCAACCTTCGGGAACCTCGCCCTTGGTTTCTAAAAGGCAACCGGAGGGACGAACAGTAGAAGGGGTGGGAAAAGTAGGAGCCATTCTCATGTACCTCGGGTAAATGGCCGGAGGAGACAAGGACGACTCGGCTGGAAGAAGAGTAAAAGGCGGGATGACGGCGGCGGCGTCGACAACTCGACGGTGGAGTCGATAGAATTGATGAACGGCGGACGAACCTATATACCCGTCCGGTTCAGTGGTTTCTCCGAGGAAAGGGGTGAAGAAGTCTTATGGGTTAGATTCTTCAACAGTCCTCCACCTCTTGAAGATACTAACAGCTTCCTGGAGCGTCGGATTGTCCGTCGTGTTTTTATTATGAGAGAAGAGCTTGAGAGATACAAATGAAAGTGACGCTCAACTCACATTTATAGAGAAGATCGGGTAGATGAAACGTCAAAAGTCATTCGATCTCCACCGTCGATTCAAAAAGTAACCGTTGGGAATATCAACAGATCCCGAATATGAAAATCCCAGAAACGATTCAAAAGCCCGAACATTGTTCGAGCCAGAAGGGGGAATCCACATCCTCGAAAATCATAGTACGGGAAGCGATTGTTCGAACATTGTTCGGGACAAATGGAGGACTCCACATCCTCGCTTCCCAAACACCATAGTACGGAAAACGATTCAGAAGCCCGAACATTGTTCAGGACAAATGGAGGACTCCACATCCTCAGTTTCCCAAACCCCATAGTACGGGAAACGATTCAAAAGCCCGAACATTGTTCGAGCCAGAAGGGGGAATCCACATCCTCAGTTTCCCGAACATCATAGTACGGGAAACGATTCAGAAGCCCGAACATTGTTCAGGACAAATGGAGGACTCCACATCCTCAGTTTCCCGAACATCACAGTACGGGAAACGATTCAAAAGCCCGAACATTGTTCAGGACAAATGGAGGACTCCACATCCTCAGTTTCCCGGACACAACACTACGGGAAACGATTCAGAAGTCCGAACATTGTTCAGGACAAATGGAGGACTCCACATCCTCAGTTTCCCGAACATCATAGTACGGGAAATGATTCAGAAGCCCGAACATTGTTCGAGCCAGAAGGGGGAATCCACATCCTCAGTTTCCCGGACACAACACTACGGGAAGCAATTCAGAAGTCCGAACATTGTTCGAGCCAGAAAGGGGAACCCACGTCCTCAGTTCCCGAACACAATAGTACGAGAAAAGCCTCAGATTCCCGAACACAAAAAAAACGGGAAACGTCTCAGTTACCCGAACAGAGGAGGAAACACCTGCCCGAACAAAGACAGTATCCCGAACCAAGCAGTCCCCCGAACATGACTCACAAATATTCTAAAATGGATCTTGAAGAACTTTGGACTCCTTTTTAGTCGGCCAAAAGGGCTTGGGGGGGACTTGATGGCCGCCAGGCCCAATAGGCATAAAAAGGCCTAACAAAAGGCCCATACACAAGCCCGAAATAAGGGCCCCATTAAAAACTTAATAAAATTACCCGAACAAGGAATTTTCCCGAACTATGCCTCCTGAAAGGTATATATGACTTAAAATACATAATCACCTTAGATTGAGATATTACAATAATGCCACTGAGACATGGAACTATAAATACATTCACTATTCATACCTAAAGGGGTAACAGAAAACTAATACTCTACGCGACTCGTCAAATCACTACCTCAGAGAATACCTCTATTCCTCGACAATCGCGCTCCAATACGCAACGTCGACTTAATGGCTTCCGTCAATATCGTGACACGCAAGTCAAACCGGAACGTGGCAATCACGCGCACCCACGTGACAAAGTTGTTGAGAGAAACACGAGAGTGAGAGTAAACACTCGGGAGTGGTGAGATTCTTTCCTCGACTACATATCTTCAACAAGATCTTGTGTCACGAGATGGTTTCAACAGACTCATCCCCCTCATCCATCCCAGCTAACCGTGCACAAAGACGCTAGCAAAGATCTTACAGAGGTTGGATGAACTGGGAGCTCAAGTCGCTATGACGAATGAGCGACTAACGAGAGTGGAGGTAGCTCAAGGAAAGCAACCGGAAAGCTCGCAAGCCCACGATGATGCCCATGCATCGCGGGCTCAAGACGGAGTCACCCATACCACTTTCGACCCTGCATCAACGAAGCCACAGGCCACCCCTCACAGTCGTCCGACCACTTCCACAAGAATAGATCGTGGTGTTGACATCCTGGACAGTGATGACCGGGAATATTACGCGGAGCCACCACCAAAGCCTATTAAAAGAAGGGTCTTTCCCGATAGAGCTCAAGCCAGAGCCTATCTCCACAGAGACCTCGAAGAAGAGGAAGAAGCAGATCGAGGCCGTGTTCATCGAGGTTTCAACAGAGACCTGGGAGGTAGGGCGCAAGCCCAAGACCAGCAAGCCCTCGCCAACATTAAGCTTCAAATACCACCCTTCTACGGGTCCAGTGATCCGGAAGAGTACTTTACATGGGTGGCTAAAACTGAGCGGATCATTGATATGATGGGGTACACAGACGCGATAGCACAGAAACTTGTGGTCATTGAGTTACATGAATATTCTCTCACCTGGTGGGAGTAAGAGCATCACGAGAGAGCCAGGATCCGATGTCGTCCTATCACCACTTGGGAGGATCTTAAAAGGACCATGAAGAATCGATTTGTGCCCAGCGACTATGACCGAGATTGTGCCCGGAGACTGCAGCGCCTTATCCAAGGTCATTGCAGTGTCGAGGAATACCAGAAGGACCTTGAGAGGGCCTTGATGAGGGCCAACGTCAAGGAGGACGAAGAGGCTAAGTTGGCCAGATTCTTATATGGCCTACGGGAGGACGTCGCCAAGACGGATGAGATCTGCGATTATAGAGATTACCAAGACTTGGTGCATAAGGCCATCCGGGTGGAGAAGCAACTGAAGAAGGGGAACTCCTACTATCCTGCTCATACCCCCAGCAGGGCCCCAAGCAGCAAGACCCCCCCTTCACCAAGCAGCCCCCGCCAAAGCCATACACATCTTATGCGGCGATGCCACCCCCTCGCCAAAATTACCCCAACACAAGACCCTCCTCCCAACCTCAGCCGAAACCCAACGCCAGCACTTATGATGCCCCTCGGCAGTCAAGGAGCATCGAATGCTTTAAGTGTTTGGGCAAGGGACACTATGCGAGGGATTGCCCCAACAGAAGAGCCATGGTCATTCGGCCCAATGGGGAACTGTCTAGCGAAGAGGAAGGAGAGGTCCTTCCCGAACAAGAGCAACATGAGAGTGAAGCAGAAGAGGGAGAACTGCCTATGGACGGTCTCATATTAGTCACCAAGAGGGTTCTGCAAAGCTCCCCAAGTGTCACCGAAAGTATTCAGCGGGAAAATTTATTCCAATCAAGAGCCATGGTGAATGGGACTCTGTGCAGTCTCATTATTGATAGCGGAAGTTGTGTCAACGCTGCCAGCGAAGACATGGTCGCTGAATTAGGCCTCCACACCATCGCACATCCTAAGCCGTACCAACTGCAGTGGGTCGATGACAGAACCTTTGTGAAGGTTGTCAAACAAGTCGAAGTCCCAATCAAGATCGGCAAGTATGAGGATTCCATCACTTGTGATGTGGTGCGAATGCAGGCTACCCACATCCTCTTGGGCAGACCCTGGCAGTATGACAAGGAGGCCATACATTATGGCAAAGCCAACAAATATGCCCTCACTCATCTCAGTAAACCATACACCCTGCTTCCCCTCACCCCAACTCAAGCCCATCAGGATCAAATTCACCTGGCTAGTAAGGCCGAGAGAAAAAGAAAGGGCGAGGGCAGAGAGCGGAGAGAAAATGGTGAGAAGGTTCAAGGAACCTTGAGTGAAAGAAAAGAGTGTGCGTTGATGGGAAACACCCCGAGAGAGCCCACGAGAAAACAAGAGTGCCTTCCTCCCATGGCCAAAGAGAGGGATTTTAAAAGAGCGTTCCTTGGAAACAGGATCTGCTTTCTCCTGATTCCCACTCATTGCATGCTAACACTTGACAATGTGTCTTCTCTTCCTTTCTATGTCCAGGAAGTCCTGAAAGAATTCGGTGAAGTATTCGATGAGCTACGAACCCTTCCCCCTATCGCGGCATAGAGCATCAAATCGACTTGCTTCCAGGGGCGCCTTTACCCAACAAGGCCGCCTACCGGACCAACCCTCAAGAATCCAAAGAGATCCAATCGCAAGTGCAAGAGCTGCTGGACAAGGGGTTCATCCGCGAAAGCCTTTCGCCCTGCGCGGTGCCAGTCATACTCGTGCCAAAGAGCGATGGCACTTGGCGCATGTGCATGGACTGCCGCCCCATCAACTCTATCACTGTAAAGTATCGCCACCCTATACCTAGACTTGATGACATGTTAGACGAATTGAGTGGTGCATGTGTGTTTTCAAAAATTGACCTTAGAAGTGGCTATCACCAAATTCGGATGAAGGAAGGTGATGAATGGAAAACTGCTTTCAAAACCAAAATTGGTTTGTATGAGTGGAATGTTATGCCCTTCGGGTTATCTAACGCACCAAGTACTTTCATGCGTCTAATGAATCATGTTTTGAGGCATTTAATTGGGAAATTTGTGGTAGTATACTTTGATGACATACTAGTTTATTCTAAGAACCATGAGGAGCATGTTGAGCACTTGAGGCAGGTCCTCGACACGCTTAGGTTAGAAAAGCTGTATGCCAAATTTGAAAAGTGTGTGTTCGCATCCCAGGAAGTTAACTTTCTTGGATATGTAGTGGGTGCGAAGGGAGTCAAGGTAGACGAGAGTAAGATCAGTGCCATTCGGGACTGGCCTACTCCTAACTCCTTAACTGAGGTCAGGTCCTTCCTAGGACTTGCTAGTTTTTACAGGAGATTTGTTAAAGACTTCTCTTCCATTGCTGCCCCTTTGCATGAACTGGCTAAGAAGAATGTCGTCTTTGAATGGGGTCAGTCGCAAGAGAAATCTTTTAACGAATTGAAATCTCGTCTGACAAATGCCCCTCTACTCACTTTGCCAAACTTCGACAAAGTGTTCGAGGTAGAGTGCGATGCCGGTGGTATAGGCATCGGCTGTCTTGCACCAAGAAGGCCGTCCCATCGCCTTTTTAGTGAAAAGTTGAGTGGAGCCACCTGAATTACTCCACATATGATAAAGAGCTATACGCTCTTGTGCGATCCTTACAAACGTGGAGCCATTATCTTCTGCCTAGAGAATTCGTAATCCATACGGATCACTTGTCTTTGAAGTATCTTCAAGGACAAGGAAATTTGAGCAAAAGGCATGTTAGGTGGGTAGAGTTCATTGAGTCTTTCTCCTATGTTATTAAGTATAAAAAAGGCAAAGAAAATGTTGTTGCTGATGCCCTATCCAGGAGATATGCATTACTCATGACTCTCGATACGAGGATTGTTGGTTTTGAAGGTTTAAAAGGGATGTATGAACATGACGTGGATTTTGGTGAAATATTTGCCAACTGTGTTAAAGGAAGCCAAGGAGGCTACTATGTTTTTGATGGTTTCCTGTTTAAGTTGAAATGGTTGTTCGGTGTCCAAAAGACGCTTGAGGCCGTGATGTGATCACAGGGGGGGTAAGTGATCACGAGCTCGGATCTAGCTCGAAGGAGGCGGTTTCCAGCAAGAATGGAAACGAAGAACAGAGGAAGAACACGAAGGAAACAGAGTCGGCCAAGGGAACCTCCTCACTACGAGGTGAGGCAATGCCCTTGAAAATGCCTGGGAAGTGAGATGGGATCTAGCACCTCTTGACTACAAGGTCAAGCAATACTAGATATTATGCTTGGATCCTCTTGCCTGGATCACTAGGGAAATGGAAATGCAAGAGTGGAGAACACAAAAGCCGATGACTCCCGGGAGTGTTTCAGCCAATTGCTTAAATTCAATAATATGTTCTAGGTTACAATGGTGACTGCCACTTAGCTTATATAGTGAAGTGAAATGGAAGAAGTAAAAGGAGTATTTCGAATGTGCATGCGTGCGAAAGTACAAAGTACTTTTGCACGCTTCTGAGTGAAAAGCTTCTAAAAAGGTAAAAAGGTAAGGATAGCCTAAAAGAGGTTGTTTGTCTTTCCAAGTATCGGCGGAGAAAAGACACCATGTGTCGAGTTTGGTCGGTCAACCGGTGAAGCTGGAGATTACGCGAAAGGCCTTCGCTAGGAGCCTTCGCTAGAATGCCTCCGCCGGGTGCCTTGCGGAGTTGCCCTTGGCCGAGGCCTTCTCCTTCGCCAAGTGTTCGCGCGCTTAAGACTGGGCTGCTCCTTCTTCAAGAACGCTTATGCTTAAGACTCCAAGGGGCTTCGCACACTCTTCGTCCGTAGCGATACCGAGTTGGCGAAGTTGTAAGGCCTTCTCCCGAGACTCCTCTCGATCGTCCTGCGCCATGAGCCTCATGAAAGCATTAAGGTTCGCTTGGACTTGTTTCAGCCGGGACCTGGTCATGGGTCCGCCAAGGCCTTGGAACGGACCAGGGGTCGCGCGCGCTTGAGGTTGTGGGTCTTCTGGAACCTGAGGGTCCTTTGGGGCGATGTCCTCATCATACTCTCCTTCTTCAAAAGAATCCGTCCGCGGATTCTTAAAATCTGCTTGTCCTTCAAAGGGAGCTAAATCACAAGCGTTAAAAGTTGCATGTACATTATAAGAGCCATCGCAAGGTAAGTCAAGTACATAAGCATTTTCTCCTATTTTTAGTGATTTGAAAGGGGCCATCGCCTCTTGGCGCCGATTTGCTTTTCCTAGCACAGGGAAATCGATCTTTTCTTAAATGTAACCATACCCAATCCCGACTTGAAAACTTCTAAATTTTCTGCCCTTATTAACTCGCTTGCGTAAGACTCATTAATTTTCTCAAGTTGTTTGTGAATCTTAGCATGCAAGTCCTTCATGCGTCGGGCTTTTTCTTTCCCATCTACGTCCACATGTTCGGTGTAGTCTAATGCGATTAAGTCCAAAGGGGTTAAAGTTGAAGCCATATACAATCTCAAAGGACTATGGGATGTAGAGGAATGGTAGGCTCGGTTATACGCAAACTCTACATGAGGCAAGCATTTTCCCATTCTTTCAGATTTTTCCTAAGGAGGGTGCGCAGGATAGTGGTGAGGTCCTATTAGTCACTTCGGTTTGGCCGTCTGTTTGAGGGTGACTGGATGTGGAGTACATCGATTGGTGCCTAGCCTAGACCAAAGGGTTCGCGAAATGGCTTAGGAATCTCGAATCTCTATCGCTAACAATGGATCGCGGGAGGCCATGATATTTAACGATGTTATTAAAGAACAATTCCGCCACATGAGATGCATCTTCGATTTTATGACATGGGATGAAATGGGCCATTTTGGAGAACCTATCAACTACCACAAATATAGCATCATGACCATGCGATGTCCTAGGTAAACCACTTATAAAGTCCATGCTTATTTCAACCCAAGGAATAGAAGGTGTGGGAAGAGGAGTGTACTTCCCTTTCGGTTGGAGAGTCAACTTGGCTTGGTGGCATGTGACACATCGGCGCAAGCTTTGGTGACATCCTTCTTCATGCCGGGCCGAAGAAGTTCTCATTAACGGCCTCAAGCGTCTTTTGGACACCGAAGTGTCCCATGAGACCACCTCCATGTGCCTCCTTGATGATCACTTCGCGCATTGACCCTGCGGGGACGCACAACCTTTTCAACTTAAACAGAAAACCATCAAAAACATAGTAGCCTCTTTGGCTTCCTTTAACACAGATTGGCAAATATTTCACCAAAATCCACGTCATGTTCATACATTCCTTTTAAACCCTCAAAACCAACAATCCTCGTATCGAGAGTCATGAGTAATGCATATCTCCTGGATAGAGCATCAGCAACGACATTGTCTTTGCCCTTTTTATACTTAATAACATAGGAGAAAGACTCAATGAACTCTACCCACCTAACATGCCTTTTGCTCAAATTTCCTTGTCCTTGAAGGTACTTCAAAGACAAGTGATCCGTATGGATTACGAATTCTCTAGGCAGAAGATAATGGCTCCACGTTTGTAAGGATCTCACAAGAGCGTATAGCTCTTTGTCATACGTGGAGTAATTCAGGGTGGCTCCACTCAACTTTTCACTAAAAAAGGCGATGGGACGGCCTTCTTGGTGCAAGACAGCACCGATGCCTATACCACTGGCATCGCACTCTACCTCGAACACTTTGTCGAAGTTTGGCAAAGTGAGTAGAGGGGCATTTGTCAGACGAGATTTCAATTCGTTAAAAGATTTCTCTTGCGACTGACCCCATTCAAAGACGACATTCTTCTTAGCCGGTTCATGCAAAGGGGCAGCAATGGAAGAGAAGTCTTTAACAAATCTCTGTAAAAACTAGCAAGTCCTAGGAAGGACGACCTCGATTAAGGAGTTAGGAGTAGGCCAGTCCCGAATGGCACCGATCTTACTCTCGTCTACCTTGACTCCCTTCGCACCCACTACATATCCAAGAAAGTTAACTTCACGGGATGCGAATACACACTTTTCAAATTTGGCATACAGTTTTCTAACCTAAGCGTATCAAGGACTTGCCTCAGATGCTCAACATGCTCCTCATGGTTCTTAGAATAAACTAGTATGTCATCAAAGTATACTACCACAAATCTCCCTATGAAATGCCTCAAAACATGATTCATTAGACGCATGAAAGTACTTGGTGCGTTAGATAACCCGAAGGGCATAACATTCCACTCATACAAACCAATCTTGGTTTTGAAAGCAGTTTTCCATTCATCACCTTCCTTCATCCGAATTTGGTGATATCCACTTCTAAGGTCAATTTTTGAAAACACACAAGCACCACTCAATTCGTCTAACATGTCATCAAGTCTAGGTATAGGGTGGCGATACTTTACAGATGATAGAGTTGATGGGGCGACAGTCCATGCACATGCGCCAAGTGCCATCGCTCTTTGGTACAGTATGGCTGGGACCGCGCATGGCGGCAGGCTTTCGCGGATGAACCCTTTGTCTAACAACTCCTGAACTTGCGACTGGATCTCTTTGGATTCTTGGGGATTGGTCCGGTGGCGGCCTTGTTGGGTAAAGGTGCCCCGGAAGCAAGTCGATTTGATGCTCGATGCCGCGATATGGAGGAAGGGTTCGCGGCTCATCAAATACTTCGCCGAATTCTTTCGGGACCTTCGCACATAGAAAGGAAGAGAAGACACATTGTCAAGTGTTAGCATGCAGTGAGTGGGGATCAGGAGAAAGCAGATCCTGTTTCCAAGGAACGCTCTTTTAAAATCCCTCTCTTTGGCTAGGGGAGGAAGACACTCTTGTTTTCTCGTGGGCTCTCTCGGGGTGTTTCCCATTAATGCACACCCTTTCCGTTCACTCAAGGTTCCTTGAACCTTCTCACCATTTTCTCTCCGCTCTCTGCCCTCCCCCTTTCTTTTCTCTCGGACTTACTAGCCGGATGGATTTGATCTGATGGGCTTGAGTTGGGGTGAGGGGAAGCGAGTGTATGGTTTCTTGAGGTGAGTGAGGGCATATTTGTTGGCTTTGCCATAATGTATGGCCTCCTTGTCATATTGCCGAGTCTGCCCAAGAGGATGTGGGTAGCCTGCATTCGCACTACATCACAAGTGATGGAATCCTCATACTTGCCGATCTTGATTGGGACTTCGACTTGTTTGACAACCTTTACAAAGGTTACGTGCGTCGACCCACCGCAGCTGATACGGTTTAGGATGTATGATGGTGGGGAGGCCTAATTCAGCGACCATGTCTTGGCTGGCGGCGTTGACACAACTCCCGCTGTCAATAATGAGATCTGCACAGAGTCCCATTCACCATGGCTCTTGATTGGAATAGATTTTCCCGCTGAATACTTTCGGTGACACTTGGGAACTTTGCAGGACCCTCTTGGTAACTAATATGAGACCGTCCATAGGTAGCTCTCCCTCTTACCTTCACTCTCATGTTGCTCTTGCTCGGGATAGCCCTCTCCTTCCTCTTCACTAGACAATTCCCCGTTGGGCCGCATTACCATGGCTCTTCGGTTGGGGCAATCCCTCGCATAGTGTCCCTTGCCCGAGCACTTAAAGCATTCGATGCTCCTTGATGCCGAGGGCCTTCATTAGTGATGGCGTTGGGTTTGGCTGAGGTTGCGAGGAGGGTCTTGTGTTGGGGTAATTTTGGCGAGGGATGGCATCGCCGCGAGAAGATGCGTATGGTTTTGGCGGGAGCGGTTTGGTGAAGGGGGTCTTGCTGCTTGGGGCCTGCCGGGGTAGGAGCGAGGGTAGTAAGAGTTTCCCTTCGTAGTTGTTTCTCCACCCGAATGGCCTTATGCACCAGATCTTGGTAATCCCGGTAATCGCATAGTTCAAGCTGTCTTGGCGGCGTCCTCCCGTAGGCCATATAAGAATCTGGCCAACTTAGCCTCTTCGTCCTCCTTGACGTTGGCCCTCATCAGGGCCCTCTCAAGGTCCTTCTGGTATTCTTCGACACTGCGATGACCCTGGATAAGGCGCTGCAACCTCTGAGCACAATCTCGGTCATAGTAGCTGGGTCCGCATCGGGTCTTCAGGGTCCTTTTAAGATCTTCCCACGTGGTGATAGGGCGACATCGGATCCTGGCTCTTTCGTGATGCTCTTGCTCCCACCGGTGAGAGCATATTCATGAAACTCAATAACCACAAGTTTCAGGGCTATAGCGTCAGTGTATCCCATCATATCAATGATCCGCTCAGTCCTAGCCATCCATGTAAAGTACTCTTCCGGATCACTGGACCCGTAGAAGGGTGGTATTTGAAGCTTGATGTTGGCGAGGGCTTGTTGGTCCTGGGCTTGCGCCCTGCCTCCCAGGTCTCTGTTGAACCCTCGGTGAACTCGGCCTCGCTCTGCTTCTTCCTCTTCTTCGAGGTCTCTGTGGAGATAGGCTCTGGCTTGAGCTCTATCGGGAAAGACCCTTCTTTTAATAGGCTTTGGTGGTGGCTCCGCGTAATATTCCTGGTCATCACTTTGTCAGGGATGTCAACACCACGATCTATTCTTGTGGAAGTGGTTGGACGGCGTGAGGGTGGCACTGTGGCTTCGTTGATGCGGGGTCGAAAGTGGTATGGGTGACTCCATCTTGAGCCCGCGATGCATGGGCGTCATCGTGGGCTTGCGAGCTTTCCGGTTGCTTTCCTTGAGCTACCTCTACTTTCGTTAGTCGCTCATTTGTCATGGCGACTTGAGCTCCCGATTCATCCAACCTCTGTAAGATCTTCGTGAGCGTCTTTGTGCACTTTGTTAGCTGGGATGGATGAGGGGGATGAGTCTGTTGAAACCATCTCGTGACACGATCTTGTTAAAGATATGTAATCGAGAAAAGAATCTCACCACTCCACAGTGTTTACTCTCACTCTCGTGTTTCTCTCAACAACTTTGTCACTTCGGCTGTTCACCGACGGCTTTTACAAGTTCTCTAAACTTGATACCGTTTTCAACCTTAGATCAAAGATGAACACGCAAGAAAACACAAACAAAACTCTAGTAAAACCGCAACTTGCAATTCAAGAAAATGACTAGTTACTTGAAACCGGTTTTGTGGGATATTGGGCTCGGAAGATACTTGGTTGGAAGTTTAGAAAAGGCTTTTGCGATTACAAACACTTTTTGTTTAAGTTCGGAAACTATTTGTCCGATCAATCTTACTGTTCACTTGTGTTTTGGGAAGAACACGTAAGAACATTCAAGAACTTTTCCAGATCGCAGAAACTTGCTCAATACCTTTCTTTCTTTAAACGTTTTTTTCTTTACACACTTGTCGCTCAGGACAACTCTCTTTGGCTTATCTCGAAAATATTTGGCTTAAACAAGCACACTTTTAAACAACTTTTTCGGTCTCAATGAGATCATCAACCGATATTCCTTCAAGCGTAAGAAAAGGTAACAAAAGGTTTTGCTTGAAGAAAACTCATTAAGCGATACGGTACCTCCGGCCAAGCACTTTGGCTCGATACCACTTGATGTGATCACGGGGGGGGGAAGTGATCACGAGCTCGGATCTAGCTCGAGGGAGGCGGTTTCCAGCAAGAATGGAAACGAAGACCAGGGGAAGAACCCGATGGAACCCGGGGCGGCCAAGGGACCCTCCTCACTACGGGGGGGGGCAATGCCCTTGAAAATGCAGGAAGTGAGATGGGATCTAGCACCTCTTGACTACAAGGTCAAGCAATACTAGATATTATGCTTGGATCCTCTTGCCTGGATCACTAGGGAAATGGAAATGCAAGAGTGGAGAACACAAAAGCCGATGACTCCCCGGGAGTGTTTCAGCCGAATTGCTTAAATTCAATAATATGTTCTAGGTTACAATGGTGACTGCCACTTAGCTTATATAGTGAAGTGAAATGGAAGAAGTAAAAGGAGTATTTCGAATGTGCATGCGTGCGGAAAGTACAAAGTACTTTTGCACGCTTACAGTGAAAAGCTTCTAAAAAGGTAAAAAGGTAAGGCTAGCCTAAAAGTGGTTGTTTGTCTTTCCAAGTATCGGCGGAGAAAAGACACCATGTGTCGAGTTTGGTCGGTCAACCGGTGAAGCACGGAGATTACGCGAAAGGCCTTCGCTAGGAGCCTTCGCTAGAATGCCTCCGCCGGGTGCCTTGCGGAGTTGCCCTTGGCCGAGGCCTTCTCCTTCGCCAAGTGTTCGCGCGCTTAAGACTGGGCTGCTCCTTCTTCAAGAACGCTTATGCTTAAGACTCCAAGGGGCTTCGCACACTCTTCGTCCGGTAGCGATACCGAGTTGGCGAAGTTGTAAGGCCTTCTCCCGAGACTCCTCTCGATCGTCCTGCGCCATGAGCCTCATGAAAGCATTAAGGTTCGCTTGGACTTGTTTCAGCCGGGACCTGGTCATGGGTCCGCCCAGGCCTTGGAACGGACCCGGGGGCGCGCGCGCTTGAGGTTGTGGGTCTTCTGGAACCGAGGGTCCTTTGGGGCGATGTCCTCATCGGTTCCCATAGGGTCAATGCGCGAAGTCATCATCAAAGAGGCGCATGGAGGCGGTCTCATGGGGCACTTCGGTGTCCTACTAAGACGCTTGAGGCCGTTATCATCAGAACTTCTTCCGGCCGGCATGGCATGAAGAAGGGCGTCACCAAAGCTTGCGCCAGATGTGTCACATGCCACCAAGCTAAGTCGACTCTCCAACCAAAAGGGAAGTACACCCCTCTTCCTACGCCTTCTATTCCTTGGGTTGAAATAAGCATGGACTTTATAAGTGGATTACCTAGGACATCGCATGGTCATGATGCTATATTTGTGGTAGTCGATAGGTTCTCCAAAATGGCCCATTTCATCCCAAGTCATAAAAATGAAGATGCATCTCATGTGGCTGAATTGTTCTTTAGTAACATTGTTAAATATCATGGCCTCCCGCGATCCATTGTTAGCGATAGAGATTCGAGATTCCTAAGCCATTTTTGGCGAACCCTTTGGTCCAAGCTATGCACAAGTCAATGTACTCCACATCCAGTCACCCTCAAACAGACGGCCAAACTGAAGTGACTAATAGGACCCTCACCACTATCCTGCGCACCCTCCTTAGGAAAAATCTGAAAGAATGGGAAAAATGTTTGCCCCATGTAGAGTTTGCATATAACCGAGCCTACCATTCCTCTACATCCCATAGTCCTTTTGAGATCGTATATGGCTTCAACCCTTTAACCCCTTTGGACTTAGTCGCCTTAGACTACGGGCGAGTGGATGTAGATGGGAAAGAAAAAGCCCGACACATGAAGGACTTGCATGCTAAGATTCACAAACAACTTGAGAGAATTAATGAATCTTACGCAAGCAGAGTTAATAAGGGCAGAAAATTTAGGAGTTTTCAAGTCGGGGATTGGGTATGGTTACATTTAAGAAAAGACCGATTTCCCCAGGCTAGGAAAACAAACTGGCACCAAGAGGCGATGGCCCCTTTCAAATCACTAAAAAAATAGGAGAAAATGATTATGTACTTGACTTACCTTGCGATGGCTCTTAGAATGTACATGCAACTTGTAACGTTTGTGATTTAGCTCCATGTGAAGGACAAGCAGATATTAATAATCCGCGGACGGATTCTTTCGAAGAGGGAGAGTATGATGAGGACATCGCCCCAAAGGACCCTCGGGTTCGGATGAACCACAATGTTACGGTCACCCGGCGGGTTGCGGCCAAGGTGACCGGCGCTCGGTTTTAGCCTGCGGGTCACGTTTTTCGGCGTTCAGGCTGCTCCCGAGCCCTATCCGAGTATCATTTTGGCGAACCCCTCCGTATTTGAGGTCGTGTGGGTCCCCCGGACGTTTCCGCCGAAAATATTTTTCTGGCGCCGGGGGGTTGTCGGGGTCGTCTCGGGACGTACAGCGGGCTCGGTAGCACTCTCGAGATCTCAGTTTGGGAAGCCGTTTGCAGTTTTGGAGTCGTGGAGACGTCCCGGAGATGGTTGTGGAGTTTAATATTTGGGGCGGGACGTTCGGTTCGGGTGACTCCGGGGCTCGGGGCGGGAATCCCGGGACTCGGGAAGGAAATTTTCTGACGGCTTTGGGGTAAGTTGTGTTTTAATTTAAGATGGAATTTATGGGTATTTTTATAGAATTTTGGAGTGACGGAATTTGGTTCGAGTTGAGACGCTCGCACGTCGGGTTTTGGTTCGGGTTCAGCGAGCTCGGTAGGACACTCCGGAATGGTAAATGAATTTCTGAAAAGTTTTTTGTGAATGTTATAATATTCTGAAGGTTGTGTCCAAGTTTCGTTAATTTTGGAATTCGGTAATTATTTTTGGGCAAAAAGAATTGGAACTTTCGGAAAAATTGGGAGTTAATTTGCAATTGGGTGCAAATTTAATAAAAATCAGCATGGGCACAGCAGCTGATAATTTCGGCAGCAAGTGGGGAGGGTTTTTGGGACACTTGGCCAAATTCTATTTAAGGTAGAGAAGTATGGGTTAAAGTAGGGAAAATATATAAGGCTTAATATTTCTAAAAAATGGGACTTATCTCATTTTCTCTTCTTTTCTTCTTCTTCTTCCTCTTGCTTGCTGCTGCTTCGCCTCCATTGTTGCTCACCTCCAAGCTTGAACTTCTTCTTCTTGGTAGAAATCAAAGAGAAATTGGATGCTACTTGTGGTAAGCATCCTCCCTACTCCTCTTTTCTCATTAGTTTTGAAGATTAGTGGTGAAAAGAGGAGTTTTGGCAAATGTTGGGTTTGTTCTTAGCTATAAGCTAGGATGATTCTCTTCCTCCCATGTTTTAGTATGTTGTTCTTGGGTTGTAGGAGAGTGTTAATCAAGTGTTGGATTTTGGAAAACACATCTTGGATCATGAACCCTATTATGGCGAATTTATGGAATAAATTCCAAAATGGTGTGTGTTTGTTATCTTGTTTCATGCTTCAAGTATGTTAGTCCTAGCATGATTCTAAGCTTATGTATGGATTCAATTTGATGGAAAACAAGTTGAGGTAGAAACCCCCTTTTGGCCGATTTATTTGGGTGTATGTTCATGTTGGATTTTGTTGTTTGGATGCAATTGGATAGCATGCTTGGTTTAGAAGTGAAATTGGTGGTTGGAATGGTTGTTTGGTAGCTTGAATGGATTGAATTGGATGTTGGGTGAAATGTTGGTTAGGAACCCAAATGTTGGAATGATTCTTTTTCAATGTTAGAGTTCCATCTTGGTTAAATTGGATGTTGATATGGTGTTGGGGTTGAATTTAGGAGTGGATGGAAGTTTGAAACGTTGAATTCGGTTAAGAAATGAAAAAGTTACAATTAAGCGGGATTATCGGAAAATGGCGGGTAATGAAGGGTTTAAGGTTGGATTTGATCAGTTCTGCTTATTGTATGATGTTTGTCAATGTATAATCTTGCATTGTCTAGGTTGGTTCTGAATACTGAAGTTTACGTGGAAATCTGGAATTTTACGGAAATTCTGGATTTTCGGTTTTGGGGTCGGGGTTGTAGTTTGGTAGTGTGGTTGATAAGGATGCTAATTCAACTTGGTTTGGCAGATTCGAGGTTCGGAGGTTAGGAAAAGAGGAGTTCTAAGTTTCGGGGCACGGTGTAGGAGTTGTCGAGAATCGGTCTAATACTCTGGATTTGAGGTAAGGGTTTGGTTACATTGTTTTGGTAAGCTAAGTATATGTTTTGGTTTCATTTTCTGCTACTGCTGGTATTTGGAATATTATGCCTTTGGGCATATTCTATAGTTTGTAGGAGTATGCCTTATGGCATACTGTCTGCATAACATTACGGCAGTTGTGGGTTCGCTACCCATTTGGTGCACCATGCTTCATATTAGCTTCGGCTTCCGACTCCCTTAGTGGAGGTCGTTCCGATTTATTATAAGGGTTATGGCGATTTAGAATCGCACGTCCTTGAGACTCCGATCTATTTTACGTACATGCATGTTATTCCGTATTACATTGCATATATTGCTATCTTTACTGTTTTGCAGGGTTACATATACTTACCTTACCCCATATCCCTTACGGGTCCTTTTAGGACTCACCCTTCTTTGGGTTCTGTTTTTGGGTTTCAGGTAGACCTGATAAGCGGCCTGCGGAGTAGGTTTCCGTGAGGTTCTACCTTGGGTGTGTTTTGCAGCAGCTCCACCTTGCGGCCCGGGATTGTCTTTTGGATCTGAATCCCGCGCGAGGTATTTGACGCTTAGGCCTAGGCTTGGCTCTGTAGCTGCATGTGCATATTTTCTGGTTTGCTGTGATGATTGTATTTCTGTATATATTTATATATTACATTACGTATATGTTAGCGCTTGGCGCTTGCTAGACACCTTAGGTTACGTGAATTTTGTATGTATATATGTTTTGGTGCGTAAGCACTCGTCCCACGGAGGCGGGGCTTACTCATTGTTAATGCATGAATTGTGTGTTTGGATTTTATTTTAAGTTATATGCGCGAAATATTTGTTAGGTTGCTTCCATAATCCTTTCGCTCTTTGGGTCCGCTACGCGCGGCGGGTCTCGATGGACCTGCCATTCCTATTCATTCCGGCTTCCGCTTCCGGCATCCCGGCGCCCCCGCCTCCGCAACCGGGCTCGGGTGGCGTGCGGTGACAAGTTGGTATCAGAGCAGGTAAGTGACCATATTGGTCGTCAGTGGTGACTTGTAGTGCCAACTATTGTTCTACATTTTATTTTAGAATGGTTTGAGTACGGAGATTGGCCACCTCCTTACTCGAACCACTTCAAAATAAAATTGTGGAGCAAAGTTTAGTCCTTCAAGTTATCACTGGTGGTTGCGAGTACGGAATCCAGAATTTCGGGACTTTGGTAAAAGTGTTACAAGTAAAGGATTGTGGAAATGTTTGGTACGTAAACTTGTGTGTTAGGAAAAGATTTGGTGAAATAAGCATGAATTGCTTATGTGATTCTGTGAAATGCATGATTCTATTGTTTTGCAAAATAACTTCTGAGTTAAGTACTGCATTGCACTACAGAGCCTTAGAAAGCTGCTGCTAGTTTCTATAGGGATTAGAGGTAACTGATTGGTCTGGACTCTGTTTGGTCTGAAATTTTTCAGGAATGGTTAACACGCGCCGGCAGCGTGATTTGCGACCGGAGGGAGGGGACCGTAATCCCACACCTCCGAGAGGTAGAGAGCAGAGGCAGGGGGATTCTGGGCAAGAGCAGGTACATACCCCGCCACCGGTTGTACAGCAGGGTCAGGGGTCTACCACTGCTTTGGTTCATGTCTTTGGGCAGTCAGCGGTTGTTGAGACACTAGTACCGGAGCAGGTTCGGTACGATCCACAGTGCGAGAGGATTCGGTCGTGGCACCGTCTGTGCATCTTGATGGGAGAGTGAGTAGCCACACCGGACTACCACCCACACTCATGTGCGGGCCCGATCGAGAGTGAGTCGAGGAGGACGCGGAGCGCGAGGAACCCGCGATCTCGGAGGGTACGACCGAGGCGTAGCTCGCGTAGCTCGCTCCGATCGTTCGACCAGGAGACTTATCAGCCCCTCGGCGGCGGAGGTTATTGAGCTGGATTACGATACCACCCGTCGGACCCACCGGCGGCGGGGAGGTTCGGGGCATCATTCTGACTCTGATGATGTCCGTTTGTTGGAGAGGTTCCAGCGGTTGAACCCTAGGAAGTTTGATGGTAAGGGAGGTCCCTAGGCAGCGGAGACCTGGTTTATGGAGATTGACAAGCTCCTGGGGAGGTTACATTTACCTTCCACAGTGATGGTATCCCTTGCCACGTTCAATCTGCAGGAGGGAGCGGATCATTGGTGGAGGAGCCTTGAGGCAACACGAGGGCGAATGCGGGGCTAGCACCCGATCGGGAGTTGGATGTTACACAGGAGCGGTTTACATTGTTCCATCGGAGGTTCATCGGGGCTGCGGCTAGGGATCTGCGACAGCACGGTTTGATGAGCTTCAGCAGGAGATAGGACTGTCGCAGTATGAGCGCGAGTTTGTGAGCTTATCCACTATGTACCGCAGTATACCAAGGTATGGACGAGGAGAAGACCAAGAGGTTTATTTCGTCGACTGCGCCCCGAGTACAGATGGGCTCTGAGGTCGTTGGACATTACTACTTACGGGGAGGCAGTTCACAAGGCTCAACTCCTCGAGCAAGAGGAGGTTGAGAGTCGTCTCACCTTGCAACGAGGTCAGGGGACTTCGAGGGGTTCCACACAGCGAGGACCCCGGCAGAGTTCAGGACGGCGAATGCACCCGGGCAATCTAGTGGAGGCAGGGGGGGAGCACCACCCTCACGACCTTGTCCGACTTGTGGTGGGTATCACCCGGGTCGACCTTGTTACCGGCAGGAGGGTCGATGTTTGCGATGTGGGTCGGATACTCACTGGGTACGGGACTGCCCTCAGACGGTGGGGCGGTGGTTACAGTAGTTTTCAGCATTGATAGTCTCGTTCCTAAAGAAGGCCCGGACTCTCGGTTGATGTGGTGGAGAAGATGATGTTCTTGAGACTCCAAGCTTGCTGTTGAGTAATCTGTAAAGATAGGAAGAATACTCGAAGTAGCAAGAGGGGAGTGGGGGCGTGTAGTAGCTTACCCGATTTAGGGTGGACATCACCCTATTTATAGAGTGATGCCGGGAGAAGAGCCTCCCAGGTTGAAGCCCTTAGGCAGGCTGTTGAGATAAGTCTGTGTCGGTGATTGGAGATAAGGCGGCTGTGATGATGAAGATCTCAGCAAACCGCCTTAGGTGATTCACTTGTCGAGAGAATGTCGGCGTATAAATCTGGTGAAGATCTCCCGAGGCTCGTGCTGCCCTCCTTATTGGCGGTTGATGTCGGGCGACCAAGTGGTCAATCTCCAAGTGGAGCAAGTGGCGGGCGAAGGCTGTAAGGCGAAGGCCCGAGATAGAATATAGCCAAATAAGGAGTGAGGTTTGCACGAACACAGGTGTAAGAGTCCTATCAGGCGGGGCCGGCATAGGCGGGAGAGTCCTCGCGAAGGCGGCCGAGGCTGGGAGTAAGACCCATGGAGGCGAGTGAGATCACAAAGGCGAGACACGAGGCTGCGAGGTAGCCGCGAAGGCCCCAGAGACGCAAAGGTGAGTGTGAGACATCGCCCATGCGAGACTTGGGGCCCGCGAGGCGAGACCTCGCGCGAGCGTCTTGGAGACCACAAGGATGAGACCTTGCGAAGGCGTCTGGAGACCACAAGGATGAGACCTTGCGAAGGCGTCTTGGAGACCACAAGGATGAGACCTCTCCAAAGGCCTCGTATGATTACGATGCAACGCGAGGGCGATTGCTTGGGTAGTGTACCAAGATGCCTCCTCACGAGAGCGGAGTATGGGCGAGGGTCACTGTACTCCGTTTTTGAAGTACTTTGTTGAGGACCGATGTAGTAGTCATAAGTGAAGATCTTTTATAATCTGATAGTTTGTGTTGGATCCTTCACGACCCTTTACTCTGTGTTGAAGATACTGTTTGAAAATACCATGTTGAGGGCAGTAGCAGTCACAGAACTGAGTTTGTGTGGAGCGCGATGACCTTTTATGGTCTGATATTACGTGTTGGATCCTTCATGATCCTTGTGAGTTTACGAGGAGGGCATTTGCTTGGGTAGTGTACCAAGATGCCTCCTCACGAAGGCGAGTATGGGCGGGGTCCGTACTGCATTCAAATTCAAGTCTTTGGAGTTGGCGAAGGCGCTTGGGCCGTTTGCGGACCGTTTGATTGTGAAGGCAGCGAAGAGTCCCTTCAACATTTAATGCGGGAGAGATAAAGGAAGATGAGAGGTTTCTTGGCCGTTATGGGGCCTTAACACGTGGCGCCGTAGAAGTCGATTACGCTTTGTAAAAGCGTTTCTTCTTTATGCGGCGGGGAGAGGTTTGATAACCGCTGGATGCTTTGGCACGTGGCGCCTCGAGTCATTCACGCTTAAAAGCGCTTTTTCATTTGGCGGGCTTATAAAAGCGTACCGAGAAGATTGAAACCTTTCTTCTCCACTCTTGCATTTGTTCGCTCATTACGAGTAACCCTTTCGTATTCTTGCGTTTCTTGGCTATTTCATCGGCGGTTGAGAGGTGATTTGCGGTGGTTCCCCCTTTTCGTTTGAGATTCCGCCGGTCAAGCTGTTCATTTGCCAACCGCTCCGTCCGTTCTTGCTTATTGTTTAACAAATCGGGTAAGTTTCTTCTTCCCGCACACCGAGTGCTTCAAGTTCTCTGGCGCCTTTGGCGCTTGACGAAATGCCTTATTTGGGCTGTTTCGATTTATATGCTGTCTGTTCTTCTTTTTGTAGAGATGGATTCCAAGGAAGCTGTTCGCCGGTGGTCGCTCCTCTCGTGAAGACCACGGTTAAGTTCGAGAGAATTCACCTGGATATGGTGTGGGCCTTCTGGCCCGTGGAGTTTTCGCCGGTATTTGCATCCCGTGCGGGTGTTTGTCGGGCGATGGGTTGGCGCGTTTCCGTGGAGAACAAGGAGAACCGGGTCTTGTGCTGTGCAGGCGCGGCTTGCGGCGGGATTACAGTACCCCTTTCCATGGCCCAGTGCAAGATCTCTGTCTTGATTGGGAATGCCCCCAACTCGGTTGGCGCCCAATACTTTCACGAGTATTGCGGGCTTTATTATCGCCTTTGCCACATGGCCGGCGTGAAGCCATTCGCCGATGTGTTCAACCGTTTCTATCGGTTGGAGGCGAGAGTGGGGTGCGTTCTTCTACGTCACTCCCATAAATGTTGGAGGTAACCACTCCATCTCCTTCACCGCTGCGCCCGAATCCTACCACAAGCGCACGGATCCTTTTTCTTCTTGCCGCGAAGGCACATGGGACTTTCCCGTGGCGAGGGCGCGACAATCCGTGCAAAGCATTGCGCGGAGGCTGTCTTGACTCACGGGGAGTGCGGTGGCAGGCATACGTTCAGCTCTTTGGGGTGGTTAGACGATGTCCTTTCGAGGAGCGCGTGCGGCGTTCTTCCCCTTCTCGGCTGCCCAATGGGCGAGACCACCCTAAGGTGGGCTGGGATTAGCACGGGTTTCGTCTTTGGACCCCAGTGCCCCCGCCATACGAGGATGGGCTCCCGTCCACCGTGGGACAATGATAGATTCTTTCTTCGCTGCTCTAGCGGCGCCCAAAATACTGCTGCGCATACATACTAATATCTTGTAAATTTGTAAGAGTGCAGTAGAACACAGTGCAGAAGTCCCTCTTTGTCTGCGAGATGCCGTTGCGAGTGCAGCGAAGCCCAGGGTAAGAAAGCATCCATGCGCATCGCCCAGCGAGTGCACCTGGCATGTGCACTTGAGGAAGATGCCCCTGCCATGGCGGTCAAGGTGTTGGGACCCATTGTCCCCAAACTGTCCAAAAAGAGGGCTGGTATCAAGCCTTCGATGGCTTCTCAGCCGGAGAAGAAAAAGAGGAAAGTGGCTGCCACGCAGCCTGAAGAAGAGAGAGCCCCTGCCGGTGCTGAGGGGACCCTGGCTGAAGGGCCGGCTGGGGAGGCTGAGAATCCTGCTTTGGAGCAGAGGGGCCTACTCCAGTTATTTTAACTGAAGAGGCCAGGGAGCCTGCTGGGGAAGAGGGTCCTACCCCAGCCATTTCAGCTGAAGAGGCCAGGGAGCCCGCTGGGGGAGAAGTTCCCAGTGGGGAGCCCCTGGCTGTAGAAGCCAGAGGGGTGGTGTTTGATGTGCCTCTCACTGTTGAAGAGGCCGTGCCTTCTGCGAGAGGGCCCGGAAGGAGCGCGAGCGGAATGCTGTTCCCATAGAGGCTGTGCCCATCTCGGTGGTGCAGCCCATTTCTTACGAGGAGGCGGCTGCTGAGGCCTTTGTATCTGGGCTCTTCGAGCCCTTCACCAATTCAAGGTGAAGACTTGCCCGGTCATGTGGTCGCGGCGAGATCATCACCGGAGGAAGAGTGCCTCCTCCCAAGGGTAAGATGTCGGCGGCCAACATCACGATCTCTATGAGAAGGAGGGGCAACCAGGCTGCAAAGGCCATTGGGAGTCTGGCCAGCGGGAGGCACCAGTCATTCCCATGGAGGAGGCGGAGACCACTAATGCGGGGGAGATCCCTGCAGCCATCCCTTCAGGGAGGATCCTGTAGAGGCCCCTTCGGGGTGGGGGCCCCTGCAACAAAGGGGAAGAGGATCACGGTGGTTGAGAGACTTCTTCCTCCTCTAATAGCGAGGCCCCGGAGGAAGGGTGCAGTAACACGGTCCTCTGTGAGGCCAAGTGGTTGGGAGATTGCCCAACCTTCCAGGCCAGTGGAAGTCGGTGGATAGGGCGTCCTTCTGCCGGTAAGTCTTTTTGACTTTGTGATATCTTCTTTGTTTTTGAGTTCATACTTGTTTCCTAGTTGCTTGATGCCTGTTCTTTGTAGGCGAGGGCCCTTGAGCCAAGGGCCGGTCCACTGTGAGGCTCTTGTGGACCAAGGGGTCCCTACGAGAGATCCCTGCCGATTTGGGGACCGGGAGCGAGGTCCTTGAGAAAACCGGAGTCTGGTCTCACTATTTGGAGCGGAGCGCGTTGCTGCCAAGTCGGCCCCCAAGTGGTCGAGGCCGAGACCTCACGAGAGTCGAGGCACCGAGACCGGACTCGGGGTGTATAGGGAGCAAGGAGGCTCTGAAAGATGCATGGGATCGGTCTTCCTCACGAGGAATAGCAGTTCACTGCTGCGGGGAGGAGCAAACCCTCCAATCCTGCTGGAGGGCTGCGCACCCCTATGGCAGGAGGTGACCGGCGGAGCCTGGACTCCCTGCCGAATTCATGAGGGAGGCAGCTCAACAAAGTCTGCAGGTAAGACAGCTTGGTCTTTATGTATAAGTTTAGTTTAGCCTTTTTACTTACCTTTAATAGTATTGGGATGCGGCGGGTGTCAAAGGTCATCTTCTTTGCCGAGCAATGGCATGACTTCTGAAGTATGCCAACAAGCGGGACGATGCCCGGATATCGAAATTGCCTCTCTCGGGAGGAGGCTGGAGTCCTCAAAGAAGAGGGAGGAGGAGCTCCAAGAGGAGCACGCCAAGCGGGTGGCCCAACTAGAGAGTTGGTGCGATTATGGCAACCAAGAGCGGCGCACGGCATGCGATACCGGTGGGAGCAGGCCTGCTTGCTTGATGTTGCGAAGCAACGCTTCCTTCAGCGAGTAGCAATGCTTGGAAGCCAAGCGGCTTGAAAATGCTGTCTTGAAGGAGTCCCTCCTTTCCTTGGAGGCGAAACCAAAGCTGCCCTTGCGGGGCGAAGGCCCAAGTTGAGCGGCGAGGCCGCGGCGAGGAGGCGGCGCCAAGCCATTGTCCGAGGCTCAGCGGCGGAGAAGAAGGTGGAGGAGGGCAGGCTTGCTGCTGAGGTTGCCACTGAAGGCACGCACAGGAGGTCGCCACGACACGGAGAAGGCAATGGCCTCGGTGTGGGAGATGGAGAAGGCTTTGGGCCTTCCCTCCTTTGAAGGTGAGGATCACGAGTCCTCTTCCTCCATCAAGGTGCCCATCCACGGCGGATGCCTCGGCGAGTGGAGAAGCTTGGCGAGATCAAGCCACAGGCGAGCGGGCGCGAGCCTATGAGGAGGGCTGGCTGCGATGCCGCTTCCAAGTGGAGAAGGCGTTTCCATCTCTAGATCTTGGGATCTGGATGCTGCCAACACCAATGAGCCAACGGTAGGCGCTGCTTGATGGGGGAGCGGGGAAGGAAGATGGGCGATGCAGTATGCCCTTACGGACTAGGGTGGAGGCTCCAACATGTGGATGCCCCCTATTTTGTATAAAGACCTGCATTCACACACTTTTTGGGAACAATAGATGAAGTAAAACTTCCTTTTACCTTCAACTGTTTTGTAGATTCGCTTTAACTCGCGATAGCCACTGTAGAATACGTTAGCTTAGTTTAATAACCATAGGCTAAGTCTGTCTCATGGAGAGATGTCCTTACGGGGTTCGCGAAGGCGAAGCCACGGGGACTACTTATCAAGGAGCCGGAGACTCGGTTTTAAGTTTATAGTGACGAGGCACTTCAAGATCCGTAATGGCGGAGCCACATGAGTCATTCAAATGACTTGTGGGTTTACTTGTTGAGCCACCGTGATGGAGACCACTTTTTGAGATAAGTTCGGGGCTGTTTAGGGAGTAAGCCCTTGGGTAGTGGACTGTGTACCAAGTAGAAGACCCCTGTGGTTGCCCATCATTTATACGATAAGCATGCGGTAAAAAGGCTCGGCTTACACGGAGCCTGAAGTCGCGTGTTTGGCGAAGGCGATGGGACGCTTGTTGAGACAAGTGGAGAACCATCGAGGTTACGGGGGTAAGACCCACTGCTGTGTTTGGGAGCCCTTGTGGAAGGTCTGCTGTGGCGTTCGAGGGCGACTTACACGAGACCTTCTGAAGGAGCCAAAAGGGGTTACCCTTCCGCGGCGCAAGGATTACCCTTGGGGCGGGGCGAGTTGAAGGTCGGTTGGGGAATGAGACCCGCAACCACTGTGTGGAGAAGTCCGGGCGGAAGGTCTGCTGTGGCGTGCGAGGCGACTTACACATAGACCTTCTGAAGGAGCCAAAAGGGGTTACCCTTCCGCGGCGCAAGGGGATTACCCTTGGGGCGGGGCGAGTTGAAGGTCGGTTGGGAATGAGACCCATGACCACTGTGTGGAGAAGTCCGGGCGGAAGGTCTGCTGTGGCGTGCGAGGGCGACTTACACATAGACCTTCTGAAGGAGCCAAAGGGGTTACCCTTCCGCGGCGCAAGGGGATTACCCTTGGGGCGGGCGAGTTGAAGGTCGGTTGGGGAATGAGACCCATGACCACTGTGTGGAGAAGTCCGGGCGGAAGGTCTGCTGTGGCGTGCGAGGCGACTTACACATAGACCTTCTGAAGGAGCCAAAGGGGTTACCCTTCCGCGGCGCAAGGATTACCCTTGGGGCGGGGCGAGTTGAAGGTCGGTTGGGAATGAGACCCATGACCACTGTGTGGAGAAGTCCGGGCGGAAGGTCTGCTGTGGCGTGCGAGGGCGACTTACACATAGACCTTCTGAAGGAGCCAAAAGGGGTTACCCTTCCGCGGCGCAAGGGGATTACCCTTGGGGCGGGGCGAGTTGAAGGTCGGTTGGGAATGAGACCCATGACCACTGTGTGGAGAAGTGAGACGACAAGGTCGATGCCATAACTCAGGCGGTAGCTTGATCGACCGGCCGGGTACAGAGGCGATGAAGAGGGCATTCGAAATGCCATGTAAGCTGTAAGACGGAGGAAATACATATGTATTTTATTGAATTTGTGAGACTAAGGACTTACACGTAATATGGCGCAAGTCATCCGCATGAAAGTTGCGGGGAGCGAGGCGACCATCATGGTCTTGTAGTTCATAGACTCACAGGCGGACTTGTTTATGAACAATATAAGGCCCGTCCCGGTTGGGTCGCGAGACACCACTGCAGGAGTCGCGGCGGTGAGGGCGATTTAAGTAAGGCAAGGCCTCCTTGTTGCAGTACCTTAGGTTTTACCGGGAATTATGGTGAAGCCCGAGCCTCTGTTTGAGGGCGGTCATGCGGCGAGCACCTTCGCGCAATTCTTCAATTAAGTCGAGTTTGGCGCGGAGCCCTTGAGCATTGGCCGTCGGTGAAGTTGATCATACGGATTGTAGGGAGGTCTACCTCAATAGGTAGGAGCGCATCTGCGCCGTATACTAGAGAGAAAGGCGTCTCTCTGTGGGGTTCGCGTTGTGGTGCGATAGTCCCATAAGACACTTGGGAGTTCATCTACCCGGCGGCCCTTGGCCCCATCCAGCGCTTCTTGAGGCCTTCCTTGAGGTTCGGTTGGTGACCTCAACCTGCCCATTAGGCGGGGTGCGCCACCGGGGCAAAAGCATGCGGACATTATTGTCCTGTGCCCATTGTTGGACACTTGTGGTGGCGGCCAGAGTGCCATTATGCGTAATAATAGCACGAGGGCTGCCGTGCCGGCAGACAAGATTCTTCCAAAGAAACTTGATAATCTTGGCGGAAGTGATGGAGACCAGGGGTTCTACCTCGACCCATTTAGAAAAATAATCAAGCTGCTACAACACGAAGCGGTGCGGCACAGAGCGGTCGGCATTGGACCAATGAGGTCGAGGCCCCACAGGCGAAAACCTTTGGATTTGTCGATCTTTGGAGATTCCGTGGATGGTAGCCGCTGGATGCGAGAATTGATTTGCTTGGTGGCACGTTTTGACCAGTCGGCGGCGTCCTTTTTCAAGGTAGGCCGGTAGTACCCTTGACGAAGGGCTTTGTGGGCAAGCGCCTCCGCAGCGATGTGAGCGCCACAATTGCCTTGGTGGAGAGTGTCCAAGACAGAGCGTCCCTCAAGGGTGCTAAGGCACCGTTGTAGAGGCGCCGCAAACCCGCGATGCCATAATTGGTCATCAATGAGGACGAAGCGGAGGGCTTGCTTGCGAACCTGGGGATCTGTGGTGCTGGCTTTTAGCGCAGCAATGATAGGGTTTCTCCAGTCTGTGACTGGATCATGCGTTGCTAGAGAGGCAATATCAATACCTTCCGTGATGGAAGGACTGGTCAGAGTGGCTGTGGTAGAGGGAGTCTTTCCCTTTGATAGCATGTCTGCTGTAGTGTTTTCAGAACGAGGAACATGTATAAAGATGACTTCTTCAAAGTCGGTTCGTAGGGTGTTTACCAACTTAAGGTATTTGATCAGGGTGGCGTCCTTGCACTCGGCGCACCCTTGAACCTGGTGAATCACCAGCTGCGAGTCGCTGTGGACATGGAGGCGGCGAATGCCTGCCCTTGTGGCGAGTTTCAGCCCGGCGGCGAGGGCCTCATATTACGCAACATTGTTAGTTACTTGAAATTGAAAAGAGACACGAAGGAATACTTCCATACCTAGGGGTCACGTAGATACACACCCCTGCGGGGATTCGAGTTTGGATGAGCCATCCACAAATAAGTCCCATTCGGGAGGAGTGGGACGAGGTGTGAGCCACGCTCGGGGCCGAGAGTACATCAGCATTTGAGAATTCCGCAATAAAGTCGGCGAGGGCACGGCCCTTAATTGCCTTTCTGGGCTCATAATTGATGTTAAAGCCGCCAAGTTCGATGCACCACTTGGCGGCGCCCTGAATGTTCGGGCGCCTTAGGATGTCTGAATTGGCAAGTCCGTTCGGACTATAATAGTGTGCCCTTGGAAATAGGGCTTGAGCTTCCTTGCTGCATATACAAGGGACAATATAGCCTTTTGGAGGGGAGGATACCTTGTTTCTGTATCTTGGAGAGTGTGGCTGGTGTAATAGACCGGCCATTGCTTGGCGGCTTCTTCCTTAATAAGGACAGAAGCGACACTTCTTTCTGAGGTGGCAAGGTAAAGGACCAGGTCATCGCCCGGCCTAGGGCACTTGAGTGCCGGTAGTTCTTGCAGGTGTCGTTTGATGGAGGCATATGCCTCCTGACACTCCTCCGTCCATTTGCAAGCTTTTTTCTTGCGAATCTGATCGAAGAAAGGTTTGCAGCGATCACTTAGTTTAGAGACGAATCGTCCCAAGGCCACTAGCTTTCTGCCACTGTTGGACTTCCTTGAGCCCCCTAGGGTGCGCAAGGTGGTGATTGCCTCAATCTTTTTGGGATTTGCATGGATTCCTCCTTTGGAGATTTGGTATCCCAGAACTTCCCTTCGCCCACGCCGAAGATACACTTCTTTGGATTTAATCGCATATTGTATTTGCGGAAGTTGTCGAATGTTTCCTTCAAGTCTGTGAGATGGGTTGAGGCGGCCTTGCTTTTGACCACAATGTCATCCACATAAGCTTCAAGATTTCGGCCAATCGGCCTGCGAAGACTTGATTTACAAGCCTTTGGAAGGTAGCCCCGCATTCTTTAAGCCGAAGGGCATTCGATATAATGATATACGGCCTCGCTTGATAGTAAAGGCGGTTTTACCGCGTCATCCGGGTCCATAAAGACTTGGTGGTACCCGCTATAAGCATCGATAAAAGAAAAAACTGAGTGATGAACGGTTTAGTCAACCAGTTGGTCAATGGATTGTAAAGGATAGGGGTCCCTTGGGCAGGCCCTATTAACCCCCTTGTAGTCCACGCAAAGTCGCCACTGACCGCCCTCTTTATCGGCGAGGACAATATTCGCAACCCATTCAGAGTAGTGAACTTCCTTGATTATATTTGCCTTAAGCAATTTCTGCACTTCAGTGCGTACAAAGTCACTTACGGTCAAGGGCCATGCCCCTTGTTTTCTGTCTAACCGGGCTAAAGCCGGGAGTACACTTAACTTGTGAGAAATAACAGCAGGATCAACTCCCGGTAGGTCCTCGTGGCTCCATGCGAAGACATCACTTTGTTGGCATGGAGGAGATGGATGAGCGCTGCTGATCTTTTCCTCGAGGTCCTTTCCCACCCGGAACTTCTTCCCGGGAGAGATCTCAACTTCTTCAAAGGTTCCGAGACAAGTCGAGGCAGTTTCGCCCACGGGACCAGCTTCCTCTGCAGGTGCCTTCCTCTTAGGCTCGGATGGCCGGGAAGGCTGCGGGGGCCGGCGAGGGCAGAGACATAATTGCCTCGGCCACATTCTGGTTGACAAAGATATAGGCATCCCCACCGCGGTGTGAAAAACTAGAGTCGAGTTCGCACATCACAGCGGACATGGAACTCACTTGAGTATGTCGCCCGATGATGGCGTTATATGGCGTAGGAGATCCAGGACAATAAAGTCCACATAGCTCGAATGACATACCTGCTTTTTCTCCTTGGTGATTCCCATCATCATGTAGGGCAGGGTGATCGACCCCAAGGTTGGGATTTCATCCCGTCCTATTCCAAAGGTGGCGCCCTTCGCGGGCTGAATTTGTGACAAAGGCACCTTTGCCTCAACTAAAGTGTGCTTGTAGATTACGTTGGCATTCGCCCCGTATCCATGTAGATTCTATCGACGTCCCATCCCGCAATACGGCGGTGATAAACAAAGGGTCAGCGTTCGGTATTGCCACAGAGGTGCCATCGCTGCGATGCAAAAACTGAGTAGAGGAGTGGTCTATCTGGTAGATCTGCCTCATATGACGGCGTCTTGCCGAAGCGCCTTCACACTGTGTGATTACGCCGATATGTCCCCTTGCCGGGGGGACCTGAACCAGATTCTCCTGACCTGGGTTTTGTTGGGAGTGCCCCCGCCGGCGGTCCTCTGGTCGGCGCCCTTCACGGTCACCTTCTCTTCTACGGCCCTCCTCAGTTTGGAGCAAGTACTCCCTGAGCTTGCCTTGAGCCAGCATTTCTCCAATCATACGCTTGAGCTCAAAACAGTCCTCAGTGTCGTGACCTTTGTCACGGTGGTAGCGGCAAAACTTGTTGCTTTGCCTTGTTATTTCCTAGGAGAGGGGGCGGGGCCAAGTGGGGACCGCCCTCTTTTGTTCCAAGGCATGGAGGATGTTGGTACGAGATTCCCTCAGCGGGGGAAGAGAAATGTATGCCCTCTCCCTACTGGGGGGCGTGGGGTACTGCCTTTGAGACCTAGGGTCCGGTCGCGAGGGTTGTCCCTTGGCGTCCGCCGTGGCGGCTCTGGCGAGCGGTCGAGTGACCTCTTCCGTATTCATGAACCGCGACGCTGTACTTAAGAATTGTTCCATATTGGTGGGCGGGTTAGTGTGGACATCCACAAAGAAAAGGGACTCCCAGCGGAGGCCTTGGATAGCTGCAAGCAAAGCGAGCTTCTTCTCCCAGTTAGGGACTGGATAGACTCGGCCCGGAAGCGTTGAATATATTCTCCGAGGGGCTCATCCTTTTCTGCCGTATCTTAAGAAGGTGCCCTGCCGTTTTAGGAGGTGGTTTGGATACCACAAAATGGTTGGAGAAATTGCGGGATAGCTCCTCGAAGGAATCAAACCGTTTGTCCCGGAGAGTGGTGTACCAGTTGGCAGCGGCCCCAGTAAGTGTGGAGCTGAAAGCTCTACAGAGCGTGTTGTCGTCCGCCCTTGCTATTGCCATTGCGGAAACGTAACGCTGGAGATGAATATCAGGGTCTGACAGGCCATCATAGGCGTCTAGCTTAGGCTGACGAAATCGTCCTAAGAGGGGTTTCTAAAACCCTCTCGAGTAAAAGGTTGGGTCCAGAGGTGGTCCGACTCCATCCCGGAGATATTATGGACACTGGCCCTTTCATCTCTTTTTCCACTTCCTCTAATCGTCTAGTAAGCGCGATAAGTAATGACGAAGAAGGATCGGGGTTACTTACTTGCCGAGGAGGAGTAGGCTGGCGTTCAGCTGATTAGTCCGCAGCGTTCAACGCTATCAAGAACGCCCGAAGAGTGGTGGCGAGAGTTTCACGTAAGTTGAAAGCAACCGCCTCGGTGATCGCTTTGCAGGACGGCCGGATCCAGGCCCGTTGAGGGGTGTTTGGAGGTGGAGTGTTTCGCTCCCGAGGCATGTTACGGGCAACGTGGGAGGAGCTTTCCTCTGTTGAGTAAATAGAGAGTTCTCCCGTTGTGGGGATGGCTCCGATGGTGGGTCATTGTTCGTACTTGTCCCGGGAGGATTCCTCCTCCCTTGATGATGTGATCATGGGATCCCCAAGCAACAACAAGACGTCCCAGCATTTAAGAGGCAATGAGTGAAGCTCGGAGCAAACCCTTGGCGAGTGGATTCAGAGGCCCGAGCAGCCTAATCCGATGGTCCTGGATTAACCCCGCACATGGAAAGGGCAATGCCTTCACGCGAGGACCCTAAAAGAGACCTCAAGGCGAAGGAGAGGCTTCGTGCAAAAGGATGAACTGCATCATGCTAAGGCATCCGTAACACCGGCGAAGCCCCCAGCGAAGCCATTCTGCGAAGCCCCGAGGCGAGGGCTAGGCTTCCCAACAAAGGAGTTCGCGATGGCCAAACCTTCAGGCGAAGCCATCTCCACAACCCCCCCCATTGCGAAGCCCTCATGCAACAATGTCCACGAGAAGTCTTTAAGATACGGACGGAACTTCCTTGCGAAGCTTCCTGGCGAAGGCAAAGCCCCTGGGCGACGTCATCCCAGCCAGTCTCCTGGTAAAGGCCACGTCCACAACAAGAAGACTTCCAGTTCAGACGCTAACTAAGGGATATTCTTCTGCGGAGTCTCCAAACGAAGGCGGAGCCTTCGTTGCAAGTCTCAAAGGGAAAAGGCGAGGCCACTAGGCGAAGTCTCCTTTGAGAAAGTTTGCCAACAAAGGCGAGGCCTTCCGAGCCGGGTCTCCCATCAGCAGAGCCCTAAAGCAGCCACCTCAGCTTATCCAGTCGGCCAACCACTCCCGACCATTCTGGCCCCTCCCGCCTTATACGCTGACACTTGGGAGCGAGCTTTTGACCTTTTTATCTTTTAAATGACATGCATGCAAAAGTACTTGTACACTTTATGGCATGCATGCGTCTTTTGTAAGAGGCTGTTCCCTTCCTTCCCTATAAAAGGAAAGACAGACTCCTAGAATAGATAGAACATATGTAAAGCTTAAGAAGGACAATTCCTTAAGCCCGGTTCTCACCCCCTTGCTATATTCCGCCATCCCCTTGATTGATTGTTTATCATCAAGTTTAATATCTAGTATTGCTTAATCTCGTAGTTAAGAGGTGCTAGATCTTCCATACTCCCAGTGCTTATCGCAGATATTGCCCAACCTCGTAGTTGGGAGGTGTCTGTGGCCGTCTCTATCCTTCTTTGTTCAATCGACTCCACCGAGCTAGATCTGCGCTTCCACGATCTCGTGGATTCGCGTCAAGCGTACCCGTGATCGTATCAAGTGGTATCGAGCGATCGCTTGCCGGAGTTGTTGTGATTTCTTCAAGGTTAAACCCTTTTTATTTCTACTTGAAGAAAGATTTATCTTTGCGTTATTTTCAAACCGTGTTATATTCTGCTCGCTTATCTGTATCCCTTCCCATATCCGCTGCTTCGGTTTATCTGTTGTGTTGATTCGGTGTTAGGAGTTGTTGTTGTGTTAGCAACTTCATAAATCAAAAAAAAAAAAAAAAAAAAAGAAGAAGAAGAAAAACGAAAGTCGCAAAATCTTCAAAACCGCAACGTGCCAAGATTTATACGCTCAAAAGAGTGAGGTTGTAGTTGAAAAGTGAAGAGAAGTGGTGTATAAGGCTTGGTTGTAAAAAGCGTAGAAGAAATCGGATCTGTGTTCTTATTGTTCTTGGTGTTCATATGAATGGTCATATCTGCTCATTCCACAACTCATATGAACAGTGACCTTGATCTAATTTCGATTTCAAATTTGAGCCAAAAGTGTTTGTGCGCCAAAACCTCATTTCTAACCCTCTTATATATCCGTTGCCGAAACCCCCCCCTCCATTTTAACCTAGCTTGCTTCAAGTAACTAGTACTTCTGACTTAAAGATTTTTGCATGCTATTGGTTATCTTGTGATATTCATTATCGGGTTTTGGCCTTGAAAAGAGCAAGCTCTGAGAGCTAAGCAAGAGGAAAGAAAGAAAGCCGAGTGTGACCCCTCGCGAAAGGGCAGACCCCTTCGCGGCAGAGAGAACCCCAAACACGTGAGGAGTTTGAGCGGACTAATTTTATTGTTTAAATGTGCAGAGACCCCATGGCGTATAAATATTTCTATGGGGTTGATCTATCGATGGGCGATACCAGCTTGGAAAAGACTTATGGCATTGGATGGAGAAGTTGGAGTACCACTGTGCTCCACTTCGTGGTGAAAAATGTTGAGCCAAGCCATAAGACGCCTAAAAGGAGAGGCCAAGGAATGGTGTCGCCGAGAGTTCTCTCGACAGAGAACGGTCCGCCAAGCCCCCATCCAGCCTTGGAGTGAGTTGAAGAGGTTGCCGTGGCGACGATATGGACTCTGTCAAGAAGAGCCACCCTCCATACTACCCCGGTGCGAGGGCCCCATGCGCCCGCACCCAAGACTCCCAGTCAGCTCCGCCACCATACTCCACTGACGGTCTTCGCCTCGGGCGAACCAACTTCCTTCCAGAAAGGAGGCGAGGACCCCATCGCCACAAACACCCTTGGTTGGGCCGCGCACCCCACCACCCAATACTTGCGCAGCCCATACCTACACCACAAATCCCAACCCTCACCAAAATCCAAAAGAAGAGACTCTCGCCCAAGAGATTAGAAGGCTCAAGGAAGAGTACTTAGAATATGAGCGGGCGAGAGAGAAAAGGAAAGAGAGAAGAAAAGAAAGGGCTCTCCAAAGCCAAATGAGTGAAAAGAAAGACTCACCCGGCCTTCTACCATACCCCAAGAAGAACTAATCGCTTCATCTTCTCAAACTTGTTGTTCTTCTTTGGCTGTGCAGAAGAAGAAGAAGCCGCGGCGCGCGCAAGAGTTGAAGAAAGCGAAGGCGCTTTGGAAGAAGGCAGAGCTCATGCGGGAGCCCCAACTAAACCCGTACTTGAGGAAGAAGCCACACCGTTGCTGAAGGAGAAGAAGATGATATGCGAAGCAGGTCTACGTCTCCCTAACTCGGGAGAAGGTAACTTGTCTCTTCCTTCCAGTAGCACAGAGTATACGCAAGAGTGCGAATCTGTGGTTTCCTTGAGTCTGCATGCTACGAACAGGGGTGATGGATCGACATTGGTTCGACACCGCACCCATTGTTCGAATATATATACGGACCCCTGCATGCCATGTTTGACATGCTTAGAATGCATGCGTTAAGGAAAGACCCCTTTGTTCCACGAGAGACATCCATGCCTTTCCTTAACAAACATGAGCATCTTAAAATAAATCGAGCTGAAACCATGTTAATGGTTGAGGTGGAGAGAGAGAGCGACCTGTTCATCTCTCAACCTCTTGCTTATGCTAATGCTAGTCTCTGCGCGTTGCAGTCAAGTTTTTTCTACGACTAGCTTAGTTTCTTCTTCTTTGTCTCGGGAAGCACATATGCATGTGCTTGGCGAAGGTAAAGCTTCCTTGACCCCCACCCCAGCCTTCCATGAGCAGAGGTCTAAAGTCTTTGGACCGCATGCTTTCCTTGAGTATAAAATTCTTGTTAAATGTCTACAATACTCTAGGAAGCATGTCATGAATTTTTATAGACTGCTCATGATCACGATGCATATAGGAGTTGTCATGCGCATGCATACACATGCATCGCCCCCGCGACCCCCCCACAGTCTCCGGTCAAGTTTCATTGACTACCCGCTACTGCCCTCCCCCGTTTGTTGGGCGTGTTTTCAATTGTAGGAAAATTTTCTTCCCTTAAGATTCGAGGACGAATCTTTTTAAGAGGGAGGGAATGATGTGATCATGGGATCCCCAAGCAACAACAAGACGTCCTGCACGAAGAGGCAATGAGTGAAGCTCGGAGCAAACCCTTGGCGAGTGGATTCAGAGGCCCAGGCAGCCTAATCCGATGGTCCTGGATTAACCCTGCACATGGAAAGGGCAATGCCTTCACGCGAGGACCCTAAAAGAGACCTCAAGGCGAAGGAGAGGCTTCGTGCAAAAGGATGAACTGCATCATGCTAAGGCATCCGAACACCGGCGAAGCCCCAGCGAAGCCATTCTGCGCGAGCCCCGAGGCGAGGGCTAGGCTTCCCAACAAAGGAGTTCGCGATGGCCAAACCTTCAGCGAAGCCATCTCCATGACTCTCCCATTGCGAAGCCCTCATGCAACAATGTCCACGAGAAGTCTTTAAGATACGGACGGAACTTCCTTGCGAAGCTTCCCGGCGAAGGCAAAGCCCCGGGCGACGCCATCCCAGCCTGGGCTCTCCTGGTAAAGGCCACGTCCACAACAAGAAGACTTCCAGTTCAGACGCTAACTAAGGGATATTCTTCTGCGGAGTCTCCAAACGAAGGCGGAGCCTTCGTTGCAAGTCTCAAAGGGAAAGGCGAGGCCACTAGGCGAAGCCTCCTTTGAGAAAGTTTGCCAACAAAGGCGAGGCCTTCCGAGCCGGGTCTCCCATCAGCAGAGCCCTAAAGCAGAGCCACCTCAGCTTACTTATACGCTGACACTTGGGAGCGAACTTTTGACCTTTTATCTTTTCGTCAGACATGCATGCAAAAGTACTGTACACTTTATGGCATGCATGCGTCTTTTGTAAGAGGCTGTTCCCTTCCTTCCCTATAAAAGGAAAGACAGACTCCCAGAATAGGTAGAACATATGTAAAGCTTAAGAAGGACAATTCCTTAAGCCCGGTTCTCACCCCCTTGCTATATTCCGCCATCCCCCGTGATTGATTGTTTATCATCAAGTTTAATATCTAGTATTGCTTAATCTCGTAGTTAAGAGGTGCTAGATCTTCCATACTCCCCAGGCTTATCGCAGATATTGCCCAACCTCGTAGTTGGGAGGTGTCTGTGGCCGTCTCTATCCTTCTTTGTTCATTCGACTCCACCGAGCTAGATCTGCGCTTCCGTACGATCTCGCGGATTCGTGTCAAGCGTGATCGTGATTGACGTATCGCTCTCTGCTGGCACTCCGGTGGTTGGCATGACTTATTACTTGTGGTTTGTAATATGGGTTTATCGTAAGAACTTTCGTTCCCACAGACGGCGCCAAACTGATAGTCTCGTTCCTAAAGAAGGCCCGGACTCTCAGTTGAAGTAGTGGAGAAGATGATGTTCTTGAGACTCCAAGCTTGCTTGTTATGAGTAATCTGTAAAAGGTAGAGAGAATACTCAGAAGTAGCAAGAGAGGAGTGGGGGTGGCGTGTAGTAGCTTACCCGATTTAGGGTAGACATCACCCTATTTATAGAGTGATGCCAGGAGAAGAGCCTCCCAGGTTGAAGCCCTTAGACAGTGTTGAGATAAGTCCGTGTCGACTGATTGGAGATAAGGCGGCTGTGATGATGAAGATCTTAGCAAACCGCCTTAGGTGATTCACTTGTCGAGAAATGTCCGGCGTATAAATCTGGTGAAGATCTCCCAGCTCGTGCTGCCCTCCTTATTGGCGGTTGATGTCGGACGACCAAGTGGTCGATCTCCAAGTGGAGCAAGTGGCGGGCGAAGGCTGTAAGGGCGAAGGCCCAAATAGAATATAGCCAAATAAGGAGTGAGGTTTGCACGAACTGGGTGTAAGAGTCCTATTCGGCGGGGCCGGCATAGGCAGGGAGTCTCGCGAAGGCGAGCCGAGACCGGGAGTAAGACCCATGGAGGCGAGTGAGATCACAAAGGCGAGACCTGAGACTGCGAGGGTAGCCCGCGAAGGCCCCAGAGACGCAAAGGTGAGTGTGAGACATCGCCCATGCGAGACTTGGGGCCCGCGAGGGCGAGACCTCGCGCAGGCGATACTGGAGACCACAAGGATGAGACCTTGCGAAGGCGATACTGGAGACCACAAGGATGAGACCTTGCGAAGGCGATACTGGAGACCACAAGGATGAGACCTCTCCAAAGGCCTCGTATGATTCTGATGCAACGCGAGGGCGCGATTGCTTGGGTAGTGTACCAAGATGCCTCCTCCTGAGAGCGGAGTATGGGCGTGGTCCCGTACTCCGTTTTTGAGAGTACTTTGTTGAGGACCGATGTAGTAGTCATAAGTGAAGATCTTTTATAATCTGATAGTTTGTGTTGGATCCTTCACGACCCTTTACTCGTGTTGAAGATACCGTTTGAAAATACCATGTTGAGGGCGTGAGCCACGCGTAACCGAGTTTGTGTGGAGCGCGATGACCTTTTATGGTCTGATATTCGTGTGTTGGATCCTTCATGATCCTTGTGAGTTTCGAGGAGGGGGCATTTGCTTGGGTAGTGTACCACATCTGTTCATGCGTTATTTGATACGGGAGCGTCTATTTCTATTGTAGCACAGAAATGTGTTACATCTCTACACCTGTCTGTTAGTACTTTGCCGCAGATGTATTTAGTAAAAACTGCTGGGAGTCAGTTTCTGTTTTCCAATGGGATGGTTCGGGTTGTACGATATCCGTAGGCGGGCATCAGATAGTATCGGACTTGTTGGTTCCGACACGCCGAACTATGATGTTATTCTTGGGATGGATTGGCTATCCAAGAATTCATGCACATTGATTGTGCAGCCCGTACTATTATGGTATCTGGAGAGGTACTACCTCTCACGACTCCGACTGGTTTGACTATCGCACAGCATAGTACAGAGTTGCAGATTCTGGACCAGCTGTCGGTAGTTGGTGTAGGGGAATGTTTTGATCTGAATGAGGCGGATACTAGGTCGAAGCTAGCTAGTATACCGGTGGTTCGAGATTTTCCGCAGGTATTTCCGGAGGAGTTGCCCGGATTACCACCAGAGCGGAAATTGTGTTTGAGATCTACCTGCAGTCGGGCACTGCTCCGATATCTATTCCTCCTTATCGGATGCCCATTTCTGAGATGCAGGAGTTAAAGAAGCAGTTGGAGGAATTACAGCAGAAGGGCTTCATCCGACCGAGCACTTCGCCGTGGGGTTCTCCGGTTCTGTTTGTAAAGAAGAAATATGGGACTCTCAGACTTTGTATACATTACAGACGGTTGAATGCCCTTACCGTGAAGAATAAGTATCCGTTGCCGAGGATTGACGATCTTTTTGATCAACTTCGGATTCGAGAGTTTTCTCGAAGATTGATCTACGATCCGGATACTTTCAGCTTAGGGTGAAGGAGGAGGATATACCTAAGACTCGCTTTCCGCACCCGGTATGGACACTTTTACGGTCATGCCATTCGGGCTGACCAATGCCCCAGCAGCATTCATGGATCTGATGCATCGGGTGTTCCGGCCGTACTTGGACTCATTTGTGGTGGTCTTTATTGATGATATTCTGATATATTCTCAGGATGCGGACTCGCATCGGGAGCATCTGAGGGTAGTTCTGCATACACTTTGGGAACATTAGCTTTATGCTAAGTTCTCAAAGTGTGAGTTCTGGATCCGGTAGGTCACCTTTCTGGGACACGTTATTTCGAGCATGGTCTGTCTGTGGACCCAGAGAAGGTGAGGCGCTTCAGATCGGAAACAACCTACCACGGTGACGGAGATCGGGAGCTTCCCGGGATTAGCAGGATATTATCGGAGGTTCGCATCGGGTTTTCTATTCTGGCATCTCCGCTTACGCAGTTGACCAAGAAGGGTCAACCGTTTATCTGGTCTGAAAGGTGCGAGCAGAATTTTCAGGAGTTGAAACGGCAGTTGACTAACGCTCCGATTCTGACTCTTCCAGATCCGAGCTTACCGTATGTGATTTATACGGATGCTTCCACATCCGGTTTGGGGTGTGTGCTGATGCAGATCGGAATGTGATAGCTTATGGGTCGAGGCACCGCGACCGCATGAGCTGAACTATCCAACACACGATCGGGAGTTGGCTGCAGTGATCTATGCGCTGAAACAATGGAGGCATTATCTGCTTGGTAACAAATTTCAGATTCTTACCGACCATAAGAGTCTGAAATATCTGTTTACGCAGAAGGAGCTTAACATGAGGCAGCGCAGATGGCTCGAATACATTAAGGACTATGATTGCAGTATCGAGTACATCTCTGGTAAGGGCAACACGGTTGCCGATGCACTGAAGTATACCGGGTTGGTCAAGGGAGGAGATGTTGGTGACCGATCCGAGGAGAGTGATCTGACGTGCCTTTGGCACAGGTGGCAGCTCTGGGAGCGTGCTCAGGTATACACACTTACTATACATTCTGAGTGGCTTGATAGAGTGCGCGAGGCGCAAGGTAGAGATCCGGGGTTAAAGAAGTTATCTGGGGAGGATAAGGGGTCTTTGTTACCGGCATTTCAGTATAGGTAGGAATTGCTATACATCCGAGACCGCCTTTATGTACTAGAGGATCAGGAGTTCTGGAATGAGATTTTAGAGGAGGTACACCCGAGCAGATTGAGTATTCATCCCGGGAGTGAAAAGATGTATCGTGATCTGCGTACTCACTTCGTAGCTCGGGATGAGGAGGCACATTGCCACACATGTGTCTAGGTGTGCCGTTTGTCGCCAGTGAAGATTGAGCACTGTAAACCGGCAGGACATCGCAGACTTTGCCCATTCCACCGGAAGTGGGGCAATGTTACTATGGATTTTCTCGACCGCACCGCCCGACACGGTCTCGCCATGATGCTATCTCGGGTTATTGTGGATCGGCCGACAAAGTGCGCACACTTTCGCCTATTCGGGTCACGGACCCTCCGGAGAAGCTTGCCCGGCTTTACATCGGTGAGATTATGACGATTACATGGAGTACCAGACTCCATTGTATCTCGACCGTGATCCGCGTTTCACGGCACGGTTCGAGGGCTTTTCATGAAGCGCTGGGCACGCGACTCCATCTCGAGTACAGCTTATCACCCACTGCACGGACGGGCAATGAGCGGGTGATTCAGATATTGGAGGATATGCTACGGAGCTGTACTTTAGACTTTAGAGGAGATTGGGACCAGCAGCTTGCCTTTGATTGAGTTCTCGTACAACAACAGCCTTCCAGACTACGATTGGTATGGCACCATATGAGGCGTTGTACGGGAGGAGGTCTATGACACCACACCGCTGGACCGATGCGTCCCGATAGGGTTGAGTTGGGACCCGAGCTTATTGAGGAGACTACGGCGAAGATCAGATTGATTCAGCGCGGATCAAAGCCGCGAACGACCGCACCACTACTTATGCGAACCGCCGCCGTAGGGCTCGGAGTTTGAGGTTGGGGATAGGGTTTGGCTCAAGGTAGCACCTATCCGCGGGACAGTCAGATTCGGGAAGAAGGGCAAGTTGGCCCCACGGTATATCGGCCCATATGAGATTCTGGAGCGGATCGGTAGGGTGGCATACCGGTTGGCATTACCTCCTAGTCTGCTGCTGTGCACAATGTCTTCCATGTCGCATGTTGAAGAAGTGCATTCTGATCCGACTCAGACGATTCCAGTGGAGGAGGTACAGCTGGAACCCGATCTTTCTTATCAGGAGGTACCGGTAGCCTTTCTGGATAGGGATGTCAGGAGACTCCGTAGCAAGTTGATTCCCATGGTCAAGGTTCAGTGGTCACATCATACTGACCGGGAGGCGACTTGGGAGACAGAGAAGGACATTCAGGATCGATACCCCGAGCAGTATCAGCGGTTGATACAACTCTTGGAGGACCAAGAGTCCTAAGGGGGGGAGAATGTTACGGTCACCCCGAGCGGGTTGCGACCGGGTGACCCGGGGCTCCGGTTTTAGCCTGCGGGTCACATTTTTTTGGCGTTCAGGCGGCTCCCGAGCCCTATCCGAGTATCATTTTGGCGAACCCCTCCGTATTTGAGGTCGTGTGGGTCCCCCGGACGTTTCCGCCGACAATATTTTTCTGGCGCCGGGGGGTTGTCGGGGTCGCCTCGGGACGTACAGCGGGCTCGGTAGCACTCTCGAGATCTCAGTTTGGGAAGCCGTTTGCAGTTTTGGAGTCGTGGAGACGTCCCGGAGATGGTTGTGGAGTTTAATATTTGGGGCGGGACGTTCGGTTCCGGGCGACTCCCGGGGCTCGGGACGGGAATCCCGGGACTCGGGAAGGAAATTTTCTGACGGCTTTGGGGTAAGTTGTGTTTTAATTTAAGATGGAATTTATGGGTATTTTTATAGAATTTTGGAGTGACGGAATTTCGGTTCAGGTTGACACGCCGCACGTCGGGTTTTGGTTCGGGTTCAAATGAGCTCGGTAGGACACTCCGGAATGGTAAATGAATTTCTGAAAAGTGTTTTGTGAATGTTATAATATTCTGAAGGTTGTGTCCAAGTTTCGTTAATTTTGGAATTCGATAATTATTTTTGGGCAAAAAGAATTGGAACTTTCGGAAAAATTGGGAGTTAATTTGCAATTGGGTGCAAATTTAATAAAAATCAGCATGGGCACAGCAGCTGATAATTTCGGCAGCAAGTGGGGAGGGTTTTTGGGACACTTGGCCAATTTCTATTTAAGGTAGAGAAGTATGGGTTAAAGTAGGGAAAATATATAAGGCTTAATATTTCTAAAAAATGGGACTTATCTCATTTTCTCTTCTTTTCTTCTTCTTCTTCCTCTTGCTTGCTGCTGCCGACGCTCCATTGTTGCTCACCTCCAAGCTTGAACTTCTTCTTCTTGGTAGAAATCAAAGAGAATTTGGATGCTACTTGTGGTAAGCATCCTCCCTACTCCTCTTTTCTCATTAGTTTTGAAGATTAGTGGTGAAAAGAGGAGTTTTGGCAAATGTTGGGTTTGTTCTTAGCTATAAGCTAGGATGATTCTCTTCCTCCCATGTTTTAGTATGTTGTTCTTGGGTTGTAGGAGAGTGTTAATCAAGTGTTGGATTTTGGAAAACACATCTTGGATCATGAACCCTATTATGGCCGAATTTATGGAATAAATTCCAAAATGGTGTGTGTTTGTTATCTTGTTTCATGCTTCAAGTATGTTAGTCCTAGCATGATTCTAAGCTTATGTATGGATTCAATTTGATGGAAAACAAGTTGAGGTAAAAATCCCTTTTGGCCGATTTATTTGGGTGTATGTTCATGTTGGATTTTGTTGTTTGGATGCAATTGGATAGCATGCTTGGTTTAGAAGTGAAATTGGTGGTTGGAATGGTTGTTTGGTAGCTTGAATGGATTGAATTGGATGTTGGGTGAAATGTTGGTTAGGAACCCAAATGTTGGAATGATTCTTTTTCAATGTTAGAGTTCCATCTTGGTTAAATTGGATGTTGATATGGTGTTGGGGTTGAATTTAGGAGTGGATGGAAGTTTGAAACGTTGAATTCGGTTAAGAAATGAAAAAGTTACAATTAAGCGGGATTATCGGAAAATGGCGGGTAATGAAGGGTTTAAGGTTGGATTTGATCAGTTCTGCTTATTGTATGATGTTTGTCAATGTATAATCTTGCATTGTCTAGGTTGGTTCTGAATTCTGAAGTTTCTGTGGAAATCTGGAATTTTACGGAAATTCTGCCGGATTTTCAGTTTTGGGGTCGGGGGTGTAGTTTGGTAGTGTGGTTGATAAGGATGCTAATTCAACTTGGTTTGGCAGATTCTGAGGTTCGGAGGTTAGGAAAAGAGGAGTTCTAAGTTTCGGGGCACGGTGTAGGAGTTGTCCAGAATCGGTCTAATACTGGATTTGAGGTAAGGGTTTGGTTCTGTTGTTTTGGTAAGCTAAGTATATGTTTTGGTTTCATTTTCTGTTCTGCTAGTATTTCGGGATATTATGCCTTTGGGCATATTCTGCAGTTTGTAGGAGTATGCCTTATGGCATACTCTGTCTGTTAACATTACGACAGTTGTGGGTTCGCTACCCCAGCTGGTGCACCATGCTTCTGTATTAGCTTCGGCTTCCGACTCCCGTAGTGGAGGCTGTCGTGCCGATTTATTTTTAAAGGTTGAGGCGCTTTAGAACCGCACGTTCTACGGGACTCCGATCTATCGTCGGTACACGCATGTTATTCCATATTCTGTTGCATATAGTGCTATCTTTCTGCTTTTGCAGGTTACATATACTTACCTTACCCCATATCCCTTACGGGTCCTTTTAGGACTCACCCTTCTTTGGGTTCTGTTTTTGGGTTTCAGGTAGACCTGATAAGCGGCCTGCGGAGTAGGTTTCCGTGAGGTTCTACCTTGGGTGTGTTTTGCAGCAGCTCCACCTTGCGGCCCGGGATTGTCTTTGGATCCGAATCCCGCGCGAGGTATTTGACGCTTAGTCCTAGGCTTGGCTCTGTAGCTGCATGTGCATATTTTCTGGTTTGCTGTGATGATTGTATTTCTGTATATATTTATATATTCTGTTCTGTATATGTTCTGAGCGCTTGGCGCTTGCTAGACACCTTAGGTTCTGTGAATTTTGTATGTATATATGTTTTGGTGCGTAAGCACTCGTCCACTGAGGGCGGGGCTTACTCTGTTGTTAATGCATGAATTGTGTGTTTGGATTTTATTTTCAGTTATATGCGCGAAATATTTGTTAGGTTGCTTCCATAATCCTTTCGCTCTTTGGGTCCGCTACGCGCGGCGGGTCTCGATGGACCTGCCATTCCTATTCATTCCGGCTTCCGCTTCCGGCATCCCGGCGCCCCCGCCTCCGCAACCGGGCTCGGGTGGCGTGCGGTGACACACAACCTCAAGCGCGACCCCCGATCCGTTCCAAGGCCTTGGCGGACCAATGATCAGGTCCCGGCTGAAACAAGTCCAAGCGAACCTTAATGCTTTCATGAGGCTCATGGCGCAGGACGATCGAGAGGAGTCTCGGGAAAAGGCCTTACAACTTCGCCAACTCGGTATCGCGCTGGACGAAGAGTGTGTGAAGCCCCTTGGAGTCTTGAGCCTAAGCGTTCTTGAAGAAGGGGGCAGAAGGCCTTCCTCGTAACCTCCGCGAAGGCGCCCGGCGAAGGCTTCACCTCCTAGCGTTGACCGACCAAACCTGACACAAGGTGTCTTTTCTCCGCCGATACTTGGAAAGACAAACAACCACTTTGCACAAAAGACATCTGGACACTTTTAGGCTAGCCTTACCTTTTTATCTTTTTGGAAGCTTTTCACTGTAAGCGTGCAAAAGTACTTTATACTTTCGCACGCATGCACATTCGAAATACTTATTTTACTTCTTAAATTTCACTTCAATAGATAAGCTAAGTGGCAATCACCATTGTAACCTAGAACATATTATTGAATTTAAGCAATTAGGCTGAAACACTCCCGGGGAGTCATCGGCTTTTGTGTTCTCCATTCTTGCATTTCCACTTCCCTAGTGATCCAGGCAAGAGGATCCAAGCATAATATCTAGTATTGCTTGACCTTGAAGTCAAGAGGTGCTAGATCCCATCTCATTCCCCAGGCGCTTTCAAGGGCATTGCCTCACCTCGTAGTGAGGAGGTTTCCTTGGCCGACTCTGTCTTCTTCGTGTTCTTCCTCTGTTTTATTTCCGTCTTCTGGAAACCTGCCTCTACCAAGCTAGATCCGAGCTCGTGATCATACCCTCCTTCTCGTGATCACATCAACTTCCCTAACTTGGGAACAGGTAACTTGTCCCTTTCTCTTACTAGCGAAGAGTATGCACCTGAGTACGAATCCATGGCTTCCTTAAGATTACATGACACGAACATGGGTGATGAACCTGAAAGCACACATCCCCCACATCCATTGTTCGAATATATATATGGAACTTCCCTTGATAACAATGAGCATGTTAAAAGTGACAAGTGCATGAATGAATTTAACCATTATCCATTTCCATGCGATGACACTTGCACTTTTCCATGCGATGATAATTGGTATGCCATTCAAGAGCATGAGTTAGGATGTGAAGAGATTGATGAGTCTAAATCCATAACATATGATGATTTCTCTTCTTTATATGATGAAACTCTTGAATGTGATAGCCATGAACATGCATCTCATTCATCATTTGAAGTGTCCGAAACCTATGAGCATTATCCTTCGGATGTTGAGCATAATTTTTACCATGATGAGGTGTATGAGCATGATGCATACCCCATGTCCCCCACCCCTAGTCAAGCATTCTCTTCAATGCGTGATTCTGATTCCTTACAATTAGATGATGAGAATGAATGGCCTAGGCTCAATTTTGATCCCGGGATACATGAGAATGCATGCATGCTTGTTTGCTGCGATTTGAAGGGAGATGCCATGTTTAGTATGCTTAACATGCATGAGCTTAAGAAAGATTATTTCACCCCATGCGACTCAGCCATGCCATTATTTAGTAAACATGAGCATCTTAGAAAAATGAAAATTGAAACCATGTTTATGGTTGAGGTGAAGAGAAAGGGCAGATTGTCCATTTCCGCACCTCTTGTTTGTGCTAAGGCTAGTCTTTGTGTTCCACATTCTGGCAATTCTTCTATGACTAGCTTAGTTTTTCATTCTTTGTCTTGGGAAGCACATGTGCATGTGGTTTGCAAAGAAAATGCTTCCTTTGACCCACCCCCTCTCCATGAACAAATGTCTGCAATTTTTAGACAGTATGTCTTCCTTGAGTATAAATTCCTTGTTGATTGCATAAAATACTCTAGGAAGCATGTCATGAACATTTATATATTTTTGTTCATGTTCACGATGCATATTGGAGTTATTATGCTCCCGCATTTATGTGCATAGTTACCGCGACCCCCCAGTCTCCAATTGATGGGCATTCATTCACTAACCCCTAATATTCTGCGAAGGTTGTTGTGCTTGTTTTCGTGTGTAGGAATTTCCCTCTTTAGATTCGAGGACGAATCTTTTTAAGAGGGAGGGAATGATGTGATCATGGGATCCCCAAGCAACAACAAAGTATCAAAGACCGAAAAGGAAGGTGAATGAAGCTCGGAGCACCCCTTTTGGCGAGGAGGTTTACAGGCCCAGGCAGCCCCATCCATGATTCAGGTTGTCGCCTGACCAGGAGAAGGCAGTCTCCACGCGAGGGCTCCACGCGAAGCCCCTAGGCGAAGGCTAGGTTTCCCTAATGCGAAGCATCCAGGCGATGGCGAAGCCCTCAGGTGAAGCCGTTCCTGCGAAGCCTCAAGGCGAAGCCCGCATGCAAGAACCTCCAACGTGAAGTCTTCAAAGGGAAGGCAAGACCTCCATGCAAAGCTTCCATGTGAAGGCAAAGCTGTTAGGCGAAGCCATCTCCGTGAAGCCTTCAGGCGAGGGCGATGTCTTGGCGAAGGCCCGAGGTGAAGCCATCTCCGCGAAGCTTCCAGGAGAAAGCGAAGCCGTTAGGCGAAGCCATCTCCGCGAAGCCTCCAGGCGAGGGCGAAGCCTTGGCGAATGCCCGAGGCGAAGCCATCTCCGCGAAGCTTCCAGGTGAAGGCGAAGCCATCTCCGCGAAGCCTCCAGGCGAGGGCGAAGCCTTGGCGAAGGCCCAAGGCGAAGCCATCTCTGCGAAGCCTTCAGCGTGAAGACTTCCAGTTCAGGCGGAGTCCTTAGGCGAAGCCACCTATGCTCAACAATCCGGCCAACCATCCGAAGCCAATCCGGAACACTCCCTCCATTTAATGAAGATACTTGGGAGTACAAATATTTACTTTATACCTTTTTAGGTTAGCTTTTACCTTTTTACCTTGTAGGATGACATGCATGCAAAAGTACTTTATGCTTTTGGCATGCATGCGCATATGTAAGAGACTGTTCCCTTCTCCATCCTATAAAAGGGACAACAGACTCCTAGAAACGTTAGAAAATAGTTAAACGCTTGAGAAGGAAAATTCCTCAAGCTTCGGTTCGATACGATCACGGGGACGCTTGACGCGAAACCGCGAGATCGTCCGGAAGCGCAGATCTAGCTCGGTGGAGTCGATGAACAAGGAAGGATAGATTCGGCCACAGACACCTCCCAACTACGAGGTTGGGCAATATCTGCGATAAGCCTGGGGAGTATGGAAGATCTAGCACCTCTTAACTACGAGATTAAGCAATACTAGATATTAAACTTGATGATAAACAATCAATCAAGGGGGATGGCGGAATATAGCAAGGGGGTGAGAACCGGGCTTAAGGAATTGTCCTTCTTAAGCTTTACATATGTTCTAACTATTCTAGGAGTCTGCCTTTCCTTTTATAGGGAAGGAAGGGAACAGCCTCTTACAAAAGGTGCATGCATGCCATAAAGTGTACAATACTTTTGCATGCATGTCCATTTAAAAGATAAAAAGGTAAAAGTAGATAAGTATGCTCCCAAGTGTCAGCGTAAAAGGCGGGAGGGGCCAGAATGGTCGGGAGTGGTTTGGCCGACTTAATAAGCTTAGGTGGCTTTGCTGGAAGGCTTCGTCTGACTGGTGGCCCCGCTCTGAAGGCTTCGCCCGCGTTAGGAAACTTCGCGGAGAAGGCTTTGCCTGGCTTGGCCTCGCCTTCTCTTGAGTAGGAGAACTCTTCTTTAGCGTCTGAACTGGAAGTCTTCTTGTTGTAGACGTTGCCTTCGCCAAGAGACTTGCTGGGATGACTTCGCCTCTGCCAGGAAGCTTCACGGGAAGGCCCTGCCTTTACTCTAAAGACTTCTCGTGGGTATTGTTGCATGAGGGCTTCGCCTTAGGGGGGGTGGTCCGCGAGGATGGCTCTGCCTGGAGGCTTTGCCATCGCCGGAATACCTTTGTTTGAGGAAGCCTAGTCCTCGCCTTGAGGCTTCGCAGGAATGGCTTCGTCAGTGTTCTGGATGCCTTAGCATGATGCAGTTCATCCTTCGCCTTGAGGCCTCACAGGGACGGCTTTGCCAAAGGGCATTGCCTTCGCCTGGATACCTTCGTGTGCAGAAGCCTCTCCTACGCCTTGAGGCCTCTCGTAGGGTCCTCGCGTGGAGGCGTTGCCTTTTCCATGTCAGGTGCTAGTCCAGACCATGGATTAGGTCGCCTGGGCCTCTGATCCCACTCGCCGAGGGGTTGCTCCGAGCTTCACTCGACTGCCTCTTCGTCTGGGACTTCTTGTTGCTGCTTGGGGATCCCATGATCACATCATTCCCTCCACCTTAAAAAGATTCGTCCTCGAATCTTAAGGGAAGAAAACTTCCTACAACGAAAACAAGCACAACAAACTTTGAAGAGCGTCAGAGGTTAGTGAGTGAAAACCGAACCGGAGACTGGGGGGGTCGCGGTGGCGATGCATATGTATGCGTGAGCATGATAACTCCTATATGCATCGTGAACATGAACAGAAGTTTATAAAAATTCATGACATGCTTCCTAGAGTATTTTAGGCAATTAACAAGAAATTTATACTCAAGGAAAACATGCGGTCTAAAGCCTTTAGACCTCTGCTCATGGAACTGGGGTGGGGGGTCAAGGGAAGCTTTACCTTCGCCAAGCACATGCATATGTGCTTCCCGAGACAAAGAAGAAAAAACTAAGCTAGCCACAGAAGGAACATCAGACTGCAATGCGCAGAGACTAGCATTAGCATAAGCAAGAGGTTGAGAGATGAACAGGTCGTCCTCTCTCTCCACCTCAACCATTAACATGGCTTCAGCTCTAATTATTTTAAGATGCGTATGTTTGCTAAAGAAAGGCATGGATGTCTCTCGTGGAATAAAATGGCCTTTCCTTAGCGCATGCATTCTAAACATGCTAAACATGGCATCTTGGGGGGTCCCATATATAGATTCGAACAATGGGTGTGGCTTCGAACCAATGTCTGATCCATCACCCACGTTCGTAGCATGCAGACTCAAGGAATCCACGGGTTCGCACTCTTGCGTATACCCTTTGCTGTTAGGAGGAAGAGACAAATTACCTTCTCCCAATCTAGGGAGGCGAAGACCTGTTTCGCATATCATCTTCTCCATGTCCAACAAAAGTGTGGCTTCTTCCTCGAGTGGGGGTCCAGTTGGGGTTCCCGCATGAGCTCGCCTTCTCCCAAAGCGCCTTCGCTTTCTTCAACTCTTCGCGTCCGCGGCCTCTTCTTGTCCCTGCACAGCCAAAGAAGAACAACAAGTTTGAGAAGATGAAACTGTTAGTTCTTCTTGGAGTATGGTAGAAGGCCCGGGTGAGTCTTTCTTTTCACTCATTTGGCTTTGGAGAGCTCTTTCTTTTCTTCTCTCTTTCCTTTTCTCTCTCGCCCGCTCATATTCTAAGTACTCATCTTTGAGCCTTTTAATCTCTTGGGCGAGAGTCTCTTCTTTTGGATTTTGGTGAGGGTTGGGATGTGTGGTGTAGGTATGGGCTGCGCAAGTATTGGGCGGTGGGGTGCGCGGCCCAACCAAGGGGGTTTGTGGCGATGGGGGTCCTCGCCTCCTCTCCTGGAAGGAAGTTGGTTCGCCTGAGGGCGAAGACCCGTCGAGTGGAGTATGGTGGCGGAGCCTGACTGGGGTACTGTGTGCAGGGCGCATGGGAGCCCTCGCTTGGGAGTAGTATGGAGGGGGTGGCTCTTCTTGACAGAGTCCATATCGTCGCCACAGCAACCTCTTCAACTCACTCCAAGACTGGATGGGGGCTTCAGCGGATCGCCCTCTGTCAGAGAACTCTCGACGACACCATTCCTTGGCCTCTCCTTTTAGGCTTCTTATGGCTTGGCTCAACATTTCTTCACCACGAAGTGGGAAGCACCAAAAGTGGTACTCCAACTTCTCCATCCAATGCCATAAGTCTTTTCCAAGCTGGTATCGCCCCATTGATAGTTCAACCCCATAGAAATATTTATTCGCCATGGAATCTCCTGCACATTTAAATAATAAAATTAGTCCGCTCAAGCTCCTCACGTGTTTGGGGGGGTTTCTCCTGCCGCGAAGGGGTCTGCCCTTTCGCGAGGGGTCACACTCGGCTTTCTTTCTTTCCTCTTGCTTAGCTCTCAGAGCTTGCTCTTTCCAAGGCCAAAACCCGACAACGAATATCACAAGATAACCACTAGCATGCAAAAATCTTTAAGCAAGAAGTACTAGTTACTTGAAGCAAGCTAGGTTAAAATGGAGGGGGTTTCGGCAACAGATATACAAGAGGGTTAGAAATGAGGTTTTTGGCGCACAAACACTTTTGGCTCAAATTTGAAATCGAAATTAGATCAAGGTCACTGTTCATATGAGTTGTGGAATGAACAGATATGAACATTCATATGAACACCAAGAACAATAAGAACACAGATTCGATTTCTTCTACGCTTTTCACAACCAAGCCTTATACACCACTTCTCTTCACTTTTCAACTACAACCTCACTCTTTTGAGCGTATAAATCTTTGCACGTTGCGGTTTCGAATAAAACTGAGATTTGCGACTTTCGCAAAACCGCAACTGCTTTCTTTTCTTTTTCTTCTTCTTCTTCTCTGTTTCTCTTTTTTTTTTGACTTTTTGATTTATGAAGTTGCTAACACCACAACAACTCCTAACACAGAAACAACACAACAGGTAAACCGAAATAAAAGCGGATATGGGAGGGGTACAGGAAAATGAACAGAGTATAACACGGTTTGAAAACGTAAAGATAAATCTTTCTTCAAGTAGAAGTTAAAGGGTTTAACCTTGAAGAAATCACAAACAACTCCAGCAAGCGATCTGGCTCTGATACCACTTGATACGATCACGGGGACGCTTGACGCGAAACCGCGAGATCGTCCGGAAGCGCAGATCTAGCTCGGTGGAGTCGATGAACAAGGAAGGATAGATTCGGCCACATATACCTCCCAACTACGAGGTTGGGCAATATCTGCGATAAGCCTGGGGAGTATGGAAGATCTAGCACCTCTTAACTACGAGATTAAGCAATACTAGATATTAAACTTGATGATAAACAATCAATCAAGGGGGATGGCGGAATATAGCAAGGGGGTGAGAACCGGGCTTAAGGAATTGTCCTTCTTAAGCTTTACATATGTTCTAACTATTCTAGGAGTCTGCCTTTCCTTTTATAGGGAAGGAAGGGAACAACCTCTTACAAAAGGTGCATGCATGCCATAAAGTGTACAATACTTTTGCATGCATGTCTCATTTAAAAGATAAAAAGGTAAAAGTAGATAAGTTCGCTCCCAAGTGTCAGCGTAAAAGGCGGGAGGGGCCAGAATGGTCGGGAGTGGTTTGGCCGACTTAATAAGCTTAGGTGGCTTTGCTGGAAGGCTTCGTCTGACTGGAGGCCCCGCTCTGAAGGCTTCGCCCGCGTTAGGAAACTTCGCGGAGAAGGCTTTGCCTGGTTTGGCCTCGCCTTCTCTTGGAGGCTTCGCCAAGTAGGCTTCGCCTTGCTTGGAGGCTTCGCAGTAGGAAAACTCTTCTTTAGCGTCTGAACTGGAAGTCTTCTTGTTGTAGACGTTGCCTTTGTCAAGAGACTTGCTGGGATGACTTCGCCTGCAGGCTTCGCCTTCGCCAGGAAGCTTCACGGGAAGGCCCTGCCTTTACTCTAAAGACTTCTCGTGGACATTGTTGCATGAGGGCTTCGCCTTAGGGGGGGTCCGCGAGGATGGCTCTGCCCGGAGGCTTTGCCATCGCCGGAATACCTTTGTTTGAGGAAGCCTAGCCCTCGCCTTGAGGCTTCGCAGGAATGGCTTCGCCTGGAGGCTTCGCCAGTGTTCTGGATGCCTTAGCATGATGCAGTTCATCCTTCGCCTTGAGGCCTCACAGGGACGGCTTTGCCAAAGGGCATTGCCTTCGCCTGGATACCTTCGTGTGCAGAAGCCTCTCCTACGCCTTGAGGCCTCTCGTAGGGTCCTCGCGTGGAGGCGTTGCCTTTTCCATGTCAGGTGCTAGTCCAGGACCATGGATTAGGTCGCCCGGGCCTCTTGGGAATCGATCCCACTCGCCGAGGGGTTGCTCCGAAAGACTTCACTCGACTGCCTCTTCGTCTGGATCTTCTTGTTGCTGCTTGGGGATCCCATGATCACATCATTATCTCTTAAAGTCTGACAGACTTGTCTCACAGCCTGTCCAAGGCTTCAACTGGGGGAGTCTCCTCCTGGCATCTCCCTATAAATAGGGAGATGTCCACCTTAAACTGGGTAAGATACTACACCCCCCACTCCTCTCTTGCTACTTCTGAGTGCTTTCCTTATCTTTTACAGATCACTCTGAACAGCAAGCTTGGAGTCTTCAAGAACACAAACACCATCAACCATTCAACTGAGAGTCCGCACCTGCCTCAGGAACGCGACTATCAGTTTGGCACCGTCTGTGGGAACAGAGTTCTCATCAAAAAACCCATATCACAAACCACAAGTAAGCCATGCCGGTTACCCGGAGCACGAGCAGGCACAGTCGCCAAGGGAGGAGGAATCCACCTATGACGGTCACAAATAATGACCCGCAGTCGGAAGCCTGCCCAAACAACGTTCCCCCACAACGGGGAGAACTCTCTGTCCATTCAACGGAGGAAAGCTCCTCCCACGTTAACCGTAACGTGCACTAGGAGCGCACCACTCCACAACCAAATTTTCCGGCAGTAGGCCTTGATCCGGCCGCCCTGCAGTCAATCACTGAGGCTGTGGCCAATAACTTACGCGAAACGCTCGCTAATACTCTCAGGGGAGTTCAAGATAATGCGGGGACGCTGCGAACAAACCAACCCGAGCGTCCCGCCACCCCGCCTCAACAAGTAAGTGATCCTGACCCTCCTTCGTCTATACTTATCGCACTTACTAGACGGTTAGAGGAAATGGAAAAAAGGGAAGAGAGGGCCAGTGTTCATAACATCTCCAGGATGGGCTTGGACCACCTCTGGACCCAACCTTTCACTCAGCGGGTCTTAGAGACCCCTCTTTCGGATCAGTTTCGCCAGCCCAAGCTAGATGCTTACGACGGGTTGATGATCCGGATATTCACTTACAACGTTACGTCTCCGCGATGGCCATCGCGAGGGCGGATGACAACACCCTTTGTAGGGCCTTTAGCTCCACACTCACTGGGGCCTCGGCGAACTGGTATACCACCCTTCGCGATAAGCGATTTAACTCCTTTGAGGAGCTCTCCCACAATTTCTCCAACCATTTCGTGGTGTCCAAGCCTCCCCCAAAACGGTAGGACACCTCCTCAAAATTGTAGGCCGCTTTTACGGCTCCCATTTCCCCATGAATTGCTTTTGGCGGGAAAAGGGAAGAAGAGGGCCTCTGCATAGGTTGAAGGGTTCGCCGACTTGTGTATGGAGGCCTCTTCGCTTGGCGAACACCGGGCTTCGCTTGCCTCTAGAAGTTCAGACAGGGTCTTCGCCAACGACCATGGGGTCGCAAAGAGTCATGGCTTCGCAGATGGCCTTGAGTTCGCCCAAAAGGTCCATGGGTTCGCCAGGGAATGGGCTCGCCAATAGCCACGGGTTCGCCGTTGAGGCTTGGCCTCGCCAAAGCCCAAGGGTTCGCCAATGGGGCATGGGTTGGCCAAGATCCTCGCGAGCGGCTCGGCCTCGAGGCTTCGCCGGTGCCTAGAATGCCGCTTCTTCTTCGCCCGTGCCTTCGCCAAGGGCCCTTTAGTCCCTCTGGATGAAGGTTTCCCCTTTATCACAAAAATGGGGCTGATGTCCACATCATACCCTCCCTCTTCAGAAGAATCCGTCCTCGGATTCATAAGGAAATTGTCCCTACAAATCTTAAGACACCACAACAAACTGGAAGAGGCGTTTAAGGGTTAGTGGGCCAAAGTCATGCAGATGTACCCATATCAAAAATGGGATTGTAAAGACTCTAATATGTATTATGTTCAATGACAAAAATTCTGAATGTATTTACAATATAATTCCAACTATTTAGAAAAAGGGGCACAATGTGGGGTGTCCTCGGCTGGCTACATACATGGCTAGGTGATGGGCATTTTTATACTCAAACATATGGTACCTAGCTCATGGATAGCAAACAAGGAAGCACCAAGTTGGGGCAAGATGAACAATCCGCTCTTTCTTGCTCCCGTGCCATGAAAGCTGATGTGATCATGGATTGATCAACCTTTGAAGGATCTAGCTTGGAAGATGAACACAAACAACTTGGAACTTTAGGCCGAATTCAAAACACCTCTCCACTACTTGGTGAAGCAATATTTTGAGTGCCAATGGATAGAGATGGATCTAGCACCTCTCAACTACTTGATTGAGCAATACTAGATATAAATCTTGAACCAAAATCATGGAACAAGGGAATGGATTGATAGAAATGAGAATTCAAACCGAAATTGCTCTCCAAGAGTTCTAATTTTCGGATTTATGAATGCTAAGGAGTTCCATACATGTTGCTAGCTTAAATAGGAGAGATGGTAAGTGGAGGGTATTACCCAAAGTGTGTTAGACACTTTTGGTAACTCCTCTTGTGTCTTCTTACCATTTTCATGTAAGAAAGGAAGGCATGATGACACTACCTTAAATGGGAAGGTGGAAGGGAGGAATCTTACCTAGTTTGGCAAGTGTGGGCAATACCCAACCATTAGCCAAAACTATTGGATAAAGACCTCCACTACCTCTTTTCCCTCCCTTTGCCTAAATATCTTAAACAACATTCAAATTCAAATGAATAAGTCCACATTTCAGATTATGGGCTGGAATTGGGCCGGCCCAACTTGGAGAAACGTGGGAAGGCCCATGGAGGCGCGTGGAGTGCGTGAAGGCGCGTTGTTGGCTCGGCCGGCGCGTGACCTTCATTTCTGGGTGTCTTCAAGGCTTGGGAAGGTGGTGCAACATCCCAAAGTTGGTGGAGTCGGGTCCGGGAAGGGAGGTTGGCGCGCGGGCGCGTGTGAGGGCCGCCTTGGCGCGTGGGGCGCGTGGACTCCTCCTTGGTTCCAAGGGTGGTGAGTGTGATGGTGTCCATGGCTTTGGGAGGCCCTTCCACTTGGATTCCCATGTCTTGAAGCTTGATGGCATGGTCCCAGTCCTCATTCCACTCCTCTCCTTGTGCCATGATCTGGACGAAGGCTTGAAGCTTGTCTTGCATCTTCCTCAACCGCGCTTGGGTCAAAGGTCCATTGAGACCTTGGAAAGGTCTAGGAGACTCTCGTGGTGGAGTTGGGTCGATGTCCACTTTATTCCCTCCTCTTGAGAAGATTCGTCCTCGAATCCTAAGACTTGAAACCTACAAAAACTAAGACACCACAACAAACTTGGATAACATTAGAGGTTAGTGAATTAAAGCTTAAACATCAAAGCCCTAAAATGGTCTGAAGGAATGAGATGGACAATCCGCCCTTTCTCTTCACTTCAACCATACACATAGCTTCAACTCAATCTCGAATAGATACTCAATTTTCAACATTGTATGAAGAATGGTCTATCACTGGGTCAAATGTAAGCCTAGGCCATTCATTCTCATCATCTAAATGTAAAGAGTCTTGATCATGCATTGAAGAGAATTCATGGCTAGGGGCGGGTGATATGGGGTATGCATCATGTTCATAAACCTCTTCATGGTAATAATCATGCTCTTCATCCGAAGGATAAATCTCATAGGTTTCGGATACTTCATATGATGAATGAGATGCATGCTCATAGTTGTCAAATTCAAGAGTTTCATCATTCAAGGAAGAGAAATCATCATATGTTATGGCTTCAAGTTCATCATTCTCTCCACCTTTCAATTCATGCTCTTGATTAACATACCAATCATCATCACAAGGATAAATGCAAGTTTCATCACATGCATATGGATAATGATTGAAGTTATTGATGCACTCTTCAAGGTCAACCGAATCATTATGCTCATTGCATTCAAGAGGGGAGCCATATATGTAATCAAGCAATGGATGTGATGCATGTTCATTTTCGGTAAAGGTGTCACTTTCATGCTCATTCATGTCATCACTAAAAGAATAGGATGGGTTACCTCTCCCCACGTTAGGGAGTGATGATCCTTCTCCAAAATCAAAATACCTTCTTCTTCTCCAAGGCATTGCACATCCGAGTCCTTTCCTTCCTCAAACTCATGCACAAACAAAGAAGAACAACATGGTTTAGAAGATTTAAAAGTTAGTTCTTCATTGGGCTCGGTTGAAAGCTTGGGTACTTCATTCTCATCTCTCATTTGGTTTTGTGGAGAGCTCTCTTGTTTTCTCTCATTTCCCTCTTCTCTTCTCTCCAAACTCTCAACACTCTTTCTTTTAGAAACCATTTCGGTTTCATGCTCACTTTTTCCTCTCCTTCCTCATCTTGCACTTTCTTACACATTATTTTTGTCTTGGCCTCACTTAGCATCTGTTCCTTGAGTTCCTCGAGGATTTGCCACACATCATCACAAATGGTTTGGGTTGGAGGTGAGGACTCTTCTTGAAGCTTTTGGGCCGAGACATTGGGTGAGTTTAAGGAGGGTTGAGGTTTCGGCCTTGCTCCTTTTGAGGGATGAATTGGGGTCCCTTTTGATGAGGCTTGGCTAAGGTAGGAAAATGGACTCTTTGTAAAAGGGTTAGGCCGTGAGTTTGGTGAGGTGAAGGTACTTGAGGCATGAAGGGTTCGGCCTTTAGGGGTATAGTAAGAGGTCTTGTGATGTGAGGTTGGTGAAGGAGTGTAGGGATAGGGATCGAAGTCACAAGAGTCTTCAAAGAGGATTCGGCCATAATGAGAGGAGGGTTTTGGGTTGGATGAAAGATGATTGCTATGCTTTGACGGAGGTGGTACATAACATGGTGTTGCATAGTCATGGCCGATTGAAGAAGACACCTTAGAGAGGGCTGAAAATGGTGAAGAGCTCCCATACCAATCGGCTCTCCATTCTTGATCCTCCATTGTTCACCTACACATGTAGCAAATCCCTCGTGTTTAGCAATTAAAGTGGCTCTTTTATGATGAATCACTCTTGCCTTTTACCACTCTTTCGGTTTCAAACTCTCAAAGCACCAATCTTTCAACCTTATTCAATGTGAACACAACAATGGAAACAAGAAAATACACTAGTAAAACCGAAAACAAGTAGGTAAGAAAATGCTAGTTACTTGAAACTAGGGTTTTGAAAGAGTTTAAGGTGGATGGGGGTTGAAAGAAGTAAGGTAGGATGTAAGAAAGGTATTTTGGAAACAACAAACAAGTTTTAGTGCAAGTTGTTAAGAACTTTTAGATCAAACGTACTTTTGTGATGAACTTTGTATGAACTCAAGATGAACACACTTTCTCTCTTTTCAAAAGTTGAACTTTTCTTGAATCTTTTGCATCAACCACACAACTTTCTTCATCACAACATCATTCCAACAAACAAACAACAACTTTTTGCACTTGAACTTTGAAAAAGAATGGCCTAAAGTTTTGGCCAAGGGTAGAAAAAGAGCAACAAGTTTCTTCAATTTTATAAACGAAAATCAAAGGGGTTTTGAAGAAACTTACAACACAAATCACCAACCAAGCAACAAAGCTCTGATACCACTTGATGTGATCATGGATTGATCAACCTTTGAAGGATCTAGCTTGGAAGATGAACACAAACAACTTGGAACTTTAGGCCGAATTCAAAACACCTCTCCACTACTTGGTGAAGCAATATTTTGAGTGCCAATGGATAGAGATGGATCTAGCACCTCTCAACTACTTGATTGAGCAATACTAGATATAAATCTTGAACCAAAATCATGGAACAAGGGAATGGATTGATAGAAATGAGAATTCAAACCGAAATTGCTCTCCAAGAGTTCTAATTTTCGGATTTATGAATGCTAAGGAGTTCCATACATGTTGCTAGCTTAAATAGGAGAGATGGTAAGTGGAGGGTATTACCCAAAGTGTGTTAGACACTTTTGGTAACTCCCTCTTGTGTCTTCTTACCATTTTCATGTAAGAAAGGAAGGCATGATGACACTACCTTAAATGGGAAGGTGGAAGGGAGGAATCTTACCTAGTTTGGCAAGTGTGGGCAATACCCAACCATTAGCCAAAACTATTGGATAAAGACCTCCACTACCTCTTTTCCCTCCCTTTGCCTAAATATCTTAAACAACATTCAAATTCAAATGAATAAGTCCACATTTCAGATTATGGGCTGGAATTGGGCCGGCCCAACTTGGAGAAACGTGGGAAGGCCCATGGAGGCGCGTGGAGTGCGTGAAGGCGCGTTGTTGGCTCGGCCGGCGCGTGACCTTCATTTCCGGGTGTCTTCAAGGCTTGGGAAGGTGGTGCAACATCCCAAAGTTGGTGGAGTCGGGTCCGGGAAGGGAGGTTGGCGCGCGGGGCGCGTGTGAGGGCCGCCTTGGCGCGTGGGGCGCGTGGACTCCTCCTCGGTTCCAAGGGTGGTGAGTGTGATGGTGTCCATGGCTTTGGGAGGCCCTTCCACTTGGATTCCCATGTCTTGAAGCTTGATGGAATGGTCCCAGTCCTCATTCCACTCCTCTCCTTGTGCCATGATCCGGACGAAGGCTTGAAGCTTGTCTTGCATCTTCCTCAACCGCGCTTGGGTCAAAGGTCCATTGAGACCTTGGAAAGGGCTAGGAGACTCTCGTGGTGGAGTTGGGTCGATGTCCACATTAAAAGCACACAAGTGCCCTATGCCTAAAGCTTTCTTGTTGGCCGAAAGTAAATTTAACAAGATAGCATGCAATTTCGACATGATTTCCAAAACTAGAATTCATGGCATGCTCTTTTCCAAACAATTTATTTCTACGTGTGCCGGGGTCATGTATGAACCTTACCCTAGCAAGTTTTCCTATCGTTCGCAACATGCAGATCCCATTCATGTTCATCATATAGACTCGGGTGGGCTCATCCAATTTAGCGCAGGTATGACCATGGTTCCATCAATATTCACATCAAAATGTATGAGTGCTTCCTAGCTAAAATAGGCATGCACACGGCGCTTTAGCACGAATCATTTCATGGTCACAAAATTGCACGCTTTCATCACTAAGATGAAATGATATGTTACCTCTCCCCAAGTTAGGGAGGCAGACTCTGCTCCGAAATCGGGACTTCTTCTTCGCCTTGCAAACAACCCAAAGTTTCTTTATCATCGATTCTGGAATAATCAAAGAAGAACAACATTCATTAAAAGATTTAGGCGTTAGCCCTCCATTGATCTCGGTTGAAAGCTTGGGTGTTTCACTCTCTGGGTTTGGAAGAGCCTTTTCTTTCTTTTCTCTTTCTCTCTTTTTCTCTCACTCTCACACCATTCCTTCATAAGATCTCCCACTTGTGAGACTTCCTTTCTTATCTCCTTTAAATCTTTTTCCATCTCCTCGAAATCTGCTCTAATTTCTTGAGTGAGATTTCTCAAAGAGATTGGTTCACAAGGAGGGTTCGGGTACGCTTTTGGAGAAGGGGGTGAGCAGGCTCTTGAAGGTGTGGCAGTCCCTTCGGGTGTGATAGTGGGGTCGAATGTGGGACACCGAAATGAGCTATGAGTGGTGGGGGGTCGCGATCTGTGGGTAGGGGCTGGGGCCAAGGGGGCGATGGGGGTTTGGGTGCCATACCGCCGCCTCATCACGCTTTTCAAGCGGTCCCAAGAGGGTATGAACTCTAACCTCGATCACTTCGCTTTGTGGCGTATTCACACCACCAATACCAGGCTTCGCCTCTTAGCAGCTCGAGCGCTATGTCAAGCTTTTCAAGTTCGTGAACACCTCTCTTAGCAAAGAATGCCTCAAGATGGTGTTCCCATGATTCAAACCCGAGAAGGTCATCATCCCCTCGAAACTTAAGGGTTCGCGCCATTGTATACCTACACACTTAGACAATAGTGTCAGTACCACTCATTTCCTCACGTGTATGGTTGGCCTCTCGTTTGTGTTTAGGGACACACTCGCACCACTTCTCTCTCGTGTTCGTAACACTACGGTTCTTTCAAGCCTCAAAACTTACCACCAATCTCGATTAAGATCAAATGCGAACATGCAAAGAATATCCAATGAAATCTTAGCAATATCCGAAACAAGTAAAGCACAAAGTTCTAGTTACTTGAAACTAACTTTGAGAGTTTAGGGTGAGATGGGGTTGAAAGAAGTAAGGTATGTATGAGAGAAGGCTCTTTTATCCACACAAACACTTTTGTTCAAGTTCCTCAAATATTTTTGGATCAAATTACTGTTCGGATGTGTTTTGATATGATCACTCAAGAACACTCAAACTTTTTCTTTCTTCAAATTCTTTTTGTGCACAACCACAACAACTTTTCTTCTCTCTTCAACTTCCAATCCGAAAATGTTTCTTTCTTTACTCAACTTCAATAAACAACATCCAAATATGAGCTTTGCTCAATCACATGAACCACGCATAAACACAAATATTTTCGGTTTCTCTTGAATAACAACAAAACGTTTTTCTTCAAGTGTAAGAAAGAATGCAATGGTTTTACTTGAAGAAAACAACAACTGATACGGTATGATACGATACGATACCTCCAGTGAGCGCTTTGGCTCTGATACCACTTTGATGTGATCACGGAGGGGGTAAGTGATCACGCGCTCGGACCTAGCTCGATGGAGGCGGTTTCCAACAAGAATGGAAACGAAACAGAGGAAGAACACGAAGGAAACAGAGTCGGCCAAGGGAACCTCCTCACTACGAGGTGAGGCAATGCCCTCGAAAATGCGTGGGAAAGGAAAATGGGACCTAGAACCTTTTGACTACGAGATCAAACAATGCTAGGTATTATATTGGATCCTCTTGCAATGGATCACTAATGGATTGGTGGAGCAAGATTTGAGACCCACGAAGAACAATATGCGTATTTCCGCAAATATGTGTTCTTACAAAATGAGTTCTACCTAATACTTAGGTTACAGCCTCCTTTTATAGAAGGAGAAAGAAAGAGTAAATAATAAAGAATATCTTGACAAGGGAACAGCCTCCTGGTTCTATGGTAGGCGAAATGAGAGGTGGCAGCTGATGTGACATTGTAGGCCGCCTGTTTTACGGCTCCCAATTCCCCAGGAATTGTATTGGGCGGGAAAAGGGAAGAAGAGGGCCTCTGTACAAGCCGAAGGGTTCGCCCGACTTGTGTATGGAGGCCTCCTCCGCTTGGCGAACACTGGGCTTCGCTTGCCTCTAGAAGTTCAGCACAGGGTCTTCGCCAACGACCATGGGGTCGCAAAGAGTCATGGCTTCGCAGATGGCCTTGAGTTCGCCCAAAAGGTCCATGGGTTCGCCATCAAGATTCGACAAAAGAAAGATGAGCCACTAAGGGAGTACATTCAGCGTTTCCAGGCGGAATCCATTCAAGTCCCCAATCTGGGGGAGGAAGCCTGCCTACTTGCAGCTATCCAGGGCCTTCGCTGGGAATCCCTTTTCTTCGTGGATGTGCACACCAACCCCCCCCGCCAACATGGAGCAGTTCTTGAGCACGGCTTCCCGGTTCAAGAACACATAAGAGGTCACTCGACCGCTTGCGAGGGCCACCACGTCAGATGCGAAGGGGCAGCCCTCGCGAACGGACTCCAGGCAGCTGAGGCAGTACCCTACGCCATCCAACAGGGAGAGGACGTATCCAACCCTCCCACCACTTAGAGAGTCCCGCACAAACATTCTCCATGCTTTGGAACAAAAGAGGGAGGTCCCCAAGTGGCCTCGCCCACTCTCCCAATAAGTAACTAGACAGAGCAGTAAATACTGTAGCTATCATCGTGACAAGGGTCACGACACTGAGGACTGTTTTGAGCTTAAACGCATGATTGGAGATATGCTTGCTCAGGGCAAACTCAGGGAGTTCTTGCTCCATGACTCAGAAGGGGGTCGCAAACGTGAAAACAACCAGGAAGATCGCAGACAGGGGGACCGCAGGCGAGGTCGCTCCCAACAAAACCCGGATCGTGAGGATCTAATCCAAATGGGGGCACATCAGCGTAATTACGCAGTGCGAAGGCGCATCGGCAAGACGCCGTCACATGAGGCAAATTTACCAGATTGATCACTACTCTACTCAGTTGCTGCATCGCCGCTATGGCACCTCGGTCGCAGTAGCTCTTGCAGACCCATTTGTCATCACCGCCCTAATTGCGTGATGGGACACTGACAGAGTTTACATGGACACCGGGGCTAATGCCAATGTTATCTACAAGCATACTCTGGTTGAAGCGAAGGTGCCCCTATCGCAAATCCAACCCGCGAAGGGGGCCACCTATGGAGTCGGAAGGGAGGAAATCCCAACCCTGGGGACAATCACGCTACCCTTCATGATGATGGGGCCACCAAAGAAAAGAAGCAAGTATGCCACTCCAACTTTGTGGACTTCATTGTCCTTGATCTCCCCACGCCATACAACGCCATTATTGGGCGGTACACACAGACTGAGTTCCACGTCCGCCGTGATGTGCGGGCACTAACCCTGGTGTTCAATACCGCAGCAGGAGATGCCTATATTTACGTCAATCAGAACGTGGCTAGAGGAATTTACGTCTCTGCCCTCGCAGGACCTCCTCAGCTCCCCAAACCGTCAGAGCCCAAGAGAAAGGCACCCATGGAGGAGACTACGCCATCAGGCGAGGCCGCTCCTGACTTGTCTGGGGCTATCGACAAAGTTGAAATTTCTCCTGGTAATAGATTTTGGGTTGGAAAGGACCTTGAAGATCAAGACCAGCAAGCACTCATACATCTCCTCCATGCCAACAGTGACATCTTCGCATGGAGTCCTCGACGACTTACTGTGTGTGGATCCTGCTATTATTTCTCATAAATTGAGTGTACTCCCGGCTTTAGCCCGGTTAGACAAAAACTAGGGTATGGCCCCCGATCGTAAGGACTTTGTACGCACAGAGGTGCAAAAATTGCTTAAGGCAAATATAATCAAGGAAGTTCACTACTCTGAGTGGGTCGCCAATGTAGTCCTCGCGGATAAGGAAGGTGGTCAGTGGCGACTCTGCGTAGACTACAAAGGGGTCAATAGGGCCTGCCCAAGAGATCCCTATCCCCTACCCTCTATTGATCAGCTAGTGGATTCAACCGTCCACCATTCAGTCTTCTCGTTCCTTGATGCGTATAGTGGGTACCATCAATTCTTTATGGACCCAGAGGACACAGTAAAAACTGCCTTCACCACTAGCGAAGCCGTCTACCACTACATCAGGATGCCCTTTGGCTTAAAGAACGCGGGGGCTACTTTCCAAAGGCTTGTGAATCATTTCTTCGCCAATCAAATTGGCCGAAATCTCGAGGCCTATGTGGATGACATAGTGGTTATATAGATACATAACCATAATCAAACTCGATAAACAGACAGATCTAATGATAACATGCTATCATAAAACTACATGCCAACAGAGTATCATGCTACGAGCTATCTACAGTGAAGATGCAACCGCACAAAAGTCGGGCGTCGGATAAAGAAACCGACGAGGAACCCGAAGTCTAGATCCAAAAGTCGCTAAACCCACAAAATAGCTAACCGAGCAGCCTTGCGAAAATCCTACTCCGCTGGCCCGTAATCCTTATCTCCCGAAAAATGTTAAGTAAGGGTGTGAGTTTTTCTTAAAGAAAAACCCAAGAAGAGCTTAGGCGAGTAACGATGTTCTTCCGACAAACCCGCAAAGACAGATCGTAACAGTATATACATACAGATAGCAATATACGTAAACAAATAATGTATGATGTGTGCACAACATCCGAATGTAACGGGTCATGGCTAGATCTTCCCGACCATGGCTAGATCTTCCCGACGCACCGGCATTCGCCATGCGTCGGCATTCGCCATGCACCCAAAGAAATCCCATATAATACGGACCATGGCTAGATCTTCCCGACCATGGCTAGATCTTCCCGACGCACCGGCATTCGCCATGCGTCGGCATTCGCCATGCATCCAACAAACATCATATAATACGGACCATGGCTAGATCTTCCTCGACCATGGCTAGATCTTCCCCGGACGCACCGGCATTCGCCATGCGTCGGCATTCGCCATGCATCCAACAAACATCATAAATCACGGACCATGGCTAGATCTTCCCGGTCCAACCGGCATTCGCCATGCGTCCACACACACAGTAATGTAACCTGCGCACCGATGCTCCTACCGCGCACCGATACTCCTACCATGGGACTAGCCTTGGGGCTCCACAATCCCGATCTAAGACCGAAGTCAGAGACCGACGCCCAAGACTTGCCTCAACCATCCTACATTACAATAACATAGGTAGGTCGAACCCTTACCTCGAATTGGAAGCAACCGCAACCGTAGAGGGTAGCAGCCAAGCACCACACACCAAACTTCTTCCTTATGCAACCTCAAACCTTGCTTCACATAACACCTAAACAATTCACACACTTTCCACATTACACTTTTATTCAACACATCAATATCCATTGACAATTGGACCTCACTCCAAGACTTAAAGTTGCTCAAATTCATTGCCTAAACATGCTTGAAACCTTAAACCACACAAAACACATGCTTTTACTTTCCACCAAAAATCCGGATGAACTTTGTCTTAGGTATATAATCGGAGCATATTTGGACAATGTTCCAATTATCAATATTGCTCTAAACATACCCAATAGCAACAATTTGGATTGAATTCAACAATACAACACACTTCAATTCTCCACCATAAAACCTATGAGTTTTCTCTTAGCTCATAGATTAACCCATAATTGGACCTTTTACCAAGTATTAATGTTGTTCCAAAACCACCCAACAACACTAATTTGAGGTCAATTTAACAATCCCCCAAAATTCGCTCATCCTAGCTCAAGAACCCTAATTCGAATTTCCTTCAATTCATGCTCAATTCGTGTTGTAAAATGTGTTTCTACCTCTAATCCAACATAGAAACACCACTACTAACTCAAATGAACCAAGAGAACACGAAAATACCAACCTCTCAATTTGGGAAATTTCTCAAATTCATCCACCAAGTGTTGTTGGAGCGAATCCTTTGTTAATTCGTTGTTCTTGAAGTGATTCCCGCACGAATCCTTCGCTTTCCACGCACCAAAGAGTCCAAAATCACTTAGATAGGAGCAAAACCGAATTGAGAGTGAGTTGGGAGAGTTTTCGAGCTGAAAACGCGAAAATGAAGTTGAAACCGAGCTGCTCGACTTAAATAGCCGAGCCAGGCGATCGCGCAGTTCAACAGCCTTGCGCACGAGCTTGTGCACAGCGCAGCAGCTTGCGCATGCCTTGTGCACAGGCTTGCGCGGCAGCGCAGCCTTGCGCATGCTTGTGCACAGCTTGTGCACAAGCTTGCGCACAGCATGTGCTTGTGCACAAGCACAAGTTGTGCACAGTGCTTGTGCACAAGCTTAGTTAGCGCACAGCTTGCAGAGCATGTTGCACAGTTGTCTGTGCACGCAGTAACCGTTTCCTCGTCCGGCGATCGCTGGACCCAAAACTCACAAAATTCAGCCTCCAACAAGACTTAACCCAAAACCATTCCACTCCCAACACAACAATCAACAACAACAACAACTAACAAACTCCTCAAATTACAAATTTAAACATACCTCCGTAACTCCACCACCGGAGACTGTTGCCGGAAAAGGTGGGGTGTAACATCCTCCCCCTTAAGACTCTTGGTCCTCCAAGAGCTCCTTAAGGCGTTGGTACTCCCGAGGGTAGCGTTCGATCATATCTTTCTCCGTCTCCCGTGTTGCCTCCTTGTCGAATGGTGCGACCATTGCACCTTCACCATGGGAATTAACTTGCTCCTCAATTTGCGAGTATCCTCGCCAACAAAGCAATTGGCACTTCCTTATAAGACAAGTCAGGTTCCAATTGCACTTCCTCAACTGGAATCGCTTTGCGTCGGATCCATGACACACTTTTTCAGCATGCTCACGTGAAACACATTATGCACAGCTGACAAGCTCTCCGGTAGTGCTAAACGATAAGCCACCTTTCCAATCCTTTCTAAAATATCGAATGGGCCAATATACCTCGGAGCTAACTTCCCTTTCCGACCAAATCTCATTATTCCCTTCATTGGTGCCACCTTCAACCACACTTTGTCGCCAACTTCAAACTCTAAGTCGCGACGCCTTCGCTCACATAAGCCGTGGTTCTATCATTTGCCGCTTTCAATCTTGCCTGAATTGTTTTGATCTTTTCGTGGTCTCTTCAATCAATTCCGACCAAGTTCAACCTTATCTCGACGGTTCGTGACCAACAAAGTGAGGTGTCATACACCTCCGTCCATAAAGAGCCTCGTAAGGTGCCATCTTGATTGTACTGATAACTATTGTTATACGAAAACTCTATGAGCGGTAGATGTTGATCCCAATCACCTCCGAAATCAATCGCACAGCTCCTCAAAGATGTCCTCAAGTACCTGTATCACCCTCTCGGATTGCCCATCAGTTTGTGGGTGATACGCGTACTAAGGTGCAACCGGGTACCGAAAGCTCGATGGAAAGCATTCCAGAAATGGGCTGTAAATCTTGGATCCCGGTCTGAAACTATAGAATCCGGTACACCGTGCAACCGCACGATCTCTTTGATGTAGAGTCGTGCTAACTTGTCCAACGGGTCGGTGACCTTAATGGGCAAGAAATGCGCACACTTAGTCAACCGGTCCACAATTACCCAAATGGCATCATGACGTGCTCTCGTAGTGGGTAATCCGGTAAGAAAATCCATAGTCACGCTTTCCCCACTTACGAATCGGGATAGGTAACGTCAAGTGTGCCCGCGGGCTTCGATGTTCAACCTTTACCTGTTGGCAAGTGGTGCACTTTGCCACACACTCGCAATATGCCTCTCATACCTGGCCACCAAGTGTGACCTCAAATCGTGATACATCTTTTCACCGCCCGGATGAAAACTTAAACTGTTATTATGAGCTTGATCCAAAATCTCATCTCTAAGAGCCACATCATTCGGCACGTACAAACGCTCTTTGAAGTATAGCAATCCTTGCCTATACTCAAAGAATGGACGCATTGCTCCTTTAGCTTCTCCAGAAACCTGCTTCAAACTCTGATCTCTCATCTGAAATTCTCGGATCCTGTCGATCCAAGAAGACTGAACTCTCAACACAAATATCCGCTCCTGCTCTTGTAGCCGCCAACGGTGCCACAAGGCGATCAGTCCGTAAGCTCTGCTCGGTTTCCAGTGTTCTCCACCTCTAACTATCCCGGTGTATGCCCTACTCAAGGCATCTGCCACCGTATTCCCTTTGCCTGCGGTGTACTCGATACTACAGTCATAATCTTTCATGTACTGAGCCACCTTCTTTGGCGCATATTCAGATCTTTCTGCGTGAACAAGTACTTCAAGCTCTTATGATCAGTAAAGATTTGAAATTTGTTTCCCAACAAATAATGCCGCCATTGCTTGAGTGCATACATAACCGCAGCAAGCTCCAAATCATGAGTGGGATAGTTTTCTCATGTGGTCGCAACTGCCGCGACCCATAAGCAATTACTGCTGGTTTTGCATAAGCACACACCCTGCACTGTTCGTGAGGCATCGTATAAATGACATAAGGCTGAGACGGGTCGTAGAACCAGAATCGGTGCTGTGTCGGTCCACACTTGAGCTCTTGAAAGCTCTTCTCACATTCATCCGACCATACAAACGCCTTACCCTTCGTTGTCAGTTGAGTGAGTGGAGAGGCAAGAACCGAGAAGGCTGGTACGAACTTACGGTAGTAACCAGCTAACCCGAGAAAACTACGGATATCCTTTACTGATCGGGGTTGCCTCCACTCTTGAACAGACTTGATCTTCTCCGGGTCGACAGAAATTCCGTTCTCATTGATGATATGCCCGAGAAATGCTATCTCGCACAACCAGAAATCACACTTCGAAAACTTTGCATACAAATGGTTGTTAGACAAAGTTTCCAAAGCAATTCTCAAGTGCTCTTGATGTGTGTCCTCATCCAGAGAATAGATGAGTATATCATCAATGAAGACAACAATAAAATCGTCCAAGTAGGGCGGAAAACCTCATTCATCAAATTCATGAAAGCTGCCGGGCATTTGTCAGCCCAAAAGGCATGACAGTGTACTCATAGTGACCATAACGCTGCGGCAGCTTTTGAATGTCTTCTTCCTTCACACGCATTTGGAAATAACCTGATCGGAGATCAATCTTTGAGAACACTTTAGCTCCTCGGAGCTGGTCGAACAGATCGTCAATCCGTGGTAACGGATATTTGTTCTTGACTGTCACCGCATTCAACCTTCTGTAATCAATACAGAGTCTAAGTGTTCCATCCTTCTTCTTAACAAATAACACCGGGCTCCCCACGGTGATCTCGCTCGGTCGGATAAACCCCTTATCCAACAACTCATCCAATCGCTTCTTCAATTCCTTCATCTCCACTATCGGCATGCGATACGGAGGAATGGAGATAGGTGTAGCTCCGGTCTGTAACACTATCTCAAAATCACCTCCCGCTCGGGTGGCATACCTGCAACTCTTCAGAAACACTGCGGAAAGTATCTAACAATCGGAATTTTATCAAGTTCCATCCGCGTACTGCATCATTGAGTCCAAAGTACTCGCCTTCATCCGTCACGAGTAACTTCTCCATTACTCGAAGCTCCATGCTATTCTGAACAATCTCTACATCCGAGGGGGAACAAGTGGTAGTACTTGATCCGACACCACCAACTGCCGCCGCACACAATTTATCCGTATGGAATGCTCCGAGAGCCAATCCATACCTTAATCACATCATAATGTGACGTATCCAACACCAACAAATCAGAAGGAATCTGTCGCTCACCAACAGTTAACATGCAACCCTTGATAAGCTCATTACTGAACAGATACTGACTCCCGGCAGTTCGTACCAGGAATACTTGAGACAGATGAGTCACAGGAAGTTGCAAAGACTTTGCACACTTCGTGACACTATAGAAATCAAGCACTGTGTCAAAAAGAGCACGAACGGAAATACCATTCAGAAACACCATACCTGCTAGTGCTCCTTTCGAGCCGCATCACCACGCTCAACTGGAACACTCGCCCTCGCCTTGCTCGCTGGTGCGCTGGCGGCGGGGCTCGCTGTAGTGGTGGCCGCATCTGCCGTGGTCGGGGTCGTGGTCCAAATCGAGGAACACCACGCCCACGAGGAGCATAACTCTGAAATCCTTGTGGCCTTGCAACTCCTCGGGTTGCCATCCGAGGGCAATCCTAATCATGTGGTCGGTTGACCCACATCTCAAACACATGCCCGACTCTTTATAACAAACCGAGCCGGTGTGACTCCGGTCACAAGTCCGACAGCACCAAGGCTCGCTACCTTTGCCTTCCCTTGCCCTTATCCTTCGATCCAAACCCACCAGAGTTACCGCCGGTTCTGCGGTGTTGTGCAGGTCCACCACGTCCGGATCCTCTAACTCCACCAATGACAATCCCCGTAGATCTCGGTGGCTGTGTCACCGAAGCTGTATCCAAGTCCTCATTCTCAATCTTCGTGCTTTCGCACAGCCTCATGGTACCTATCAATGTTCAACGGTGCCAAGTACTTCCCGATGTCATGCTTCAACCCTCTCATGAATCTCTTTGCCTTGGCCTCTCACTGGTGTTGTAATGAGGCACATAACGCACTGCCGCTCAAACTCGTGCCCATACTCCGCAACGGTCTTGCTTCCCGAGTCAAGGTATCAAACTCCAGCTTGCCGCCTATCTCTTGCGGCATAACCAATCCACTTCTCATGGAACAAGTGGGAAAATTCATCCCACGTCATACCCGGTCTCTCAACCGCCTACGCACAAAGTCGGCCTTCCGAGTAGCCATAGTGGTCTCCCACCAATCATATGCCCACCACGCAAATAAAAGGTAGCCAAAGACACCATCTCATTTGCCGGAAAACCAAGTCTGCCAAGCAACCGGTCCATGTCCTTATACCACGTCTCCGCCGAATCCATTCCACCCTTGCCCGAGAAACGGGTGGTTTGAATCGCTCAAACCGCTCCATCAAAGAAAGTTTATCGAGCTGGTCGCACTATCGATTTGAGCCGGGGCTCTCGGTATCTCAACAACAGAATCGGGCCTAGCCCGCACTCTCCTCGACGGGGCTGTGGGTCGACTTCCGCACCTAGATTCAGATTCCCCTCTTCTGTATCCACATGCTCTTCGAATTGCACATCATCCGCCTCAACGTCCTCCTCATGAGCCTGATAGCTAGGATCAGTCGATCCTACCGCAGTGGGCTGAGAACTCATAACATGTGTACTTCCTTGCTCTTCAACTCCTGTCCCTCGCCACATGTTATTGAGCAAGATACCATTTGCCCCAACACTTGGGCCATCTGTTCCGGATCGTATCACATGCGGCTGAACTGGTGCCGCTCTTCGCCGAGGTCTCCTCGACCTCTACCTCTTCCTCTATTCACATCCGGAGCAGGATTTCCTCCTCCTGCTTCATCATCCAACGCCGAGTCCGTCGAGTGTTGACCATTTACTGAAATTCCTTAACATATATGGTTCAATTAACGGTTAGCATTACCTACGTTGGTAATCCTATCAGATCTGTATCATTAATGCAATGCTTGATTCTTATAAATTCTCAAATTTAATTATAGAAAACAATTCCTTATAACCCGAGGAACTGCCTAGGACTAACACATTTCTCACTATGCATCCACCGTCTGTTTTTTAACGAGAGAGGTAATTTAAATTAACATCATGCACCTTACGGCATCTCATCACACAGGCACCTCTAGTAGCGCCCAGAGTCAATTACTCGGTGTCCTACGCAGCAACCACAGCATGTACCAAGTCACAAACTACCAAGACTAATGAAATCATCTCTTGGTTGTTCTCAAGTGCGCTTAGACAAACCGCCACTGCTCCACTTACCATTCCAACATGGTTCTTGTGACGAGGTGGCCAGTCCTCACCACACAACCATACTGGAATCGATCACCGACCAGTGGCTGTCAATCCTAACACACCCTCGACGCAACCAATTAACCACGCCCGATACCAAATTGTCACCACCACCCCGCCGACACCTTCCGGACCCGGCGGGAAGCGGTCGCCGGCCGGTGGGCGGTGGTGAGCAAGGTGGGACCGGATAGCGCAGCTAATGTGAGAGTATTTCGCGGGCCTTTAACTAACCCAGGTGGTCCCTTTCTAAACAACAGATCAAATACAACAACTCATGCACGTAAATGATCATGACAACAAACAATGGGCTCCGCCATAAATGTAATACGAAGGTGGATATCGAAATCAGATGATCAAAAGGAAGTCTGTTCTTTCACTACCGAACAGAGGCTTCCGCACAGATCAACATACTCATTCATTCAGTTCAGAGCAGAACGCATATATATACATAACCATAATCAAACTCAGATGAACAGACAGATCTAATGATAACATGCTATCATAATACTACATGCCAACAGAGTATCATGCTACAGAGCTATCTACAGGCAGAAGATGCAACCGTACAAAAGTCGGGCGTCGGATAAAGAAACCGACGAGGAACCCGAAGTCTAGATCCAAAAGCTGCTAAACCCACAAAACAGCTAACCAGACAGCCTTGCGGAAATCCTACTCCGCTGGCCCAGAATCCTTATCTCCTGAAAAATATTAAGTAAGGGGTGTGAGTTTTTCTTAAAGAAAAACCCAAGAAGAGCTTAGGCAAGAGTAACGATGTTCTTCCGACAAACCCGCAAAGACAGATCGAGCAGTATATACATACAGATAGCAATATACAGATCAAAGCAAATAATGTATGATGTGTGCACAACATCCGAATGTAACGGGTCATGGCTAGATCTTCCCGACCATGGCTAGATCTTCCCGACGCACCGGCATTCGCCATGCGTCGGCATTCGCCATGCACCCAAAGAAATCCCATATAATACGGACCATGGCTAGATCTTCCCGACCATGGCTAGATCTTCCCGACGCACCGGCATTCGCCATGCGTCGGCATTCGCCATGCATCCAACAAACAGCATATAATACGGACCATGGCTAGATCTTCCCGACCATGGCTAGATCTTCCCGACGCACCGGCATTCGCCATGCGTCGGCATTCGCCATGCATCCAACAAACATCATAAATCACGGACCATGGCTAGATCTTCCCGGTCCAACCGGCATTCGCCATGCGTCCACACACACGTAATGTAACCTCGCGCACCGATGCTCCTACCGCGCACCGATACTCCTACCATGGGACTAGCCTTGGGGCTCCACAATCCCGATCTAAGACCGAAGTCAGAGACCGACGCCCAAGACTTGCCTCAACCATCCTACATTACAATAACATAGGTAGGTCGAACCCTTACCTCGAATTGGAAGCAACCGCAACCGTAGAGGGTAGCAGCCAAGCACCACACACCAAACTTCTTCCTTATGCAACCTCAAACCTTGCTTCACATAACACCTAAACAATTCACACACTTTCCACATTACACTTTTATTCAACACATCAATATCCATTGACAATTGGACCTCACTCCAAGACTTAAAGTTGCTCAAATTCATTGCCTAAACATGCTTGAAACCTTAAACCACACAAAACACATGCTTTTACTTTCCACCAAAAATCCGGATGAACTTTGTCTTAGGTATATAATCGGAGCATATTTGGACAATGTTCCAATTATCAATATTGCTCTAAACATACCCAATAGCAACAATTTGGATTGAATTCAACAATACAACACACTTCAATTCTCCACCATAAAACCTATGAGTTTTCTCTTAGCTCATAGATTAACCCATAATTGGACCTTTTACCAAGTATTAATGTTGTTCCAAAACCACCCAACAACACTAATTTGAGGTCAATTTAACAATCCCCCAAAATTCGTTCATCCTAGCTCAAGAACCCTAATTCGAATTTCCTTCAATTCATGCTCAATTCGTGTTGTAAAATGTGTTTCTACCTCTAATCCAACATAGAAACACCACTACTAACTCAAATGAACCAAGAGAACACGAAAATACCAACCTCTCAATTTGGGAAATTTCTCAAATTCATCCACCAAGTGTTGTTGGAGCGAATCCTTTGTTGATTCGTCGTTCTTGAAGTGATTCCCGCACGAATCCTTCGTTTCCACGCACCAAAGAGTCCAAAATCACTTAGATAGGAGCAAAACCGAATTGAGAGTGAGTTGGGAGAGTTTTCGGAGCTGAAAACGCGAAAATGAAGTTGAAACCGAGCTGCTCGACTTAAATAGCCGAGCCGAGCGATCGCCAGCCTTGATGCGAGCTTGCGCACGCCGAGCTTGTGCACAGCACACAGCTTGCGCCGCAGTGTGCATGATGCTTGCGCAGCGCACAGCCTTGCGCACAGACAGTGTGCAAGGCTTGTGCGCAGCAAGACAGATTGCTTGCTTGCGCACAGCTTGCGCATGCACAAGTTGTGCACAAGTTGTGCATGCACAGCTTGTGCATGCTTGCGCACAAAGACATGTGCACAAGCCACTCAAAATAGAATTGGGGCAAGTGTCCAGCGAACGCAGCGAACCGTTTCCTCGTCCGGCGATCGCCTGGACCCAAAACTCACAAAATTCAGCCTCCAACAAGACTTAACCCAAAACCATTCCACTCCCAACACAACAATCAATAACAACAACAACTAACAAACTCCTCAAATTACAAATTTAAACATACCTCCGTAACTCCACACACCGGAGATCATTGCCGGAAAAGGTGGGGTGTAACAAAGGGTTAAAAGCAAGGCCACCTCTACACACCTCGCAGACTTGGAGGAAACATTCTCCAACTTCCGCAAGTATAACATGCGGTTGAACCCAAAGAAATGCATCTTTGGCGTTGGCGAAGGCAAGTTTCAGGTTACCAGATTTCAAGGGAGGGATTCATGCAAATCCCAAAGATTGAAGCCATCACAATTCTCCGCACCCTAGGGGCTCAAAGAAGTACAAGAATCGGCAGAAAGCTGGTTGCCTTGGGACGATCGTCTCTAAACTCAGCAACCGCTGCAGACCTTTCTTCGATCAAATCCGTAGGAAGAAGGCTTGCAGATGGACAGAGGAATGCCAGGATGCATATGACTCAATCAAGCAACACTTGCAAGATCTCCCCGCACTCAAGTGTCCAAGACCAGGTGATGACCTGGTCCTCTACCTTGCCACCTCAGACAAGAGCGTCGCCTCTGTCCTTATCAAGGAAGAAGCTGCCAAACAATGGCCAGTCTACTACACCAGCCACACCCTCCAGGATACGGAAACAAGGTATCCTCCCCTTCAAAAGGCTATCTTATCTCTGGTGTATGCAGTGCGAAAACTTAAGCTTTACTTCCAAGGGCACACAATTATCGTCCGAACGGACTTGCCAATCCAGGAGATCCTCAGGCGGCCCGAACATTCAGGTCACCTCGCCAAATGGTGAATTGAGCTAGGTGGCTTCAATATCAACTATGAATCCAGGAAGGCAATTAAGGGTCAAGCCCTCGCCGACTTCATTGCGGAATTCTCGGATGCAGACACCATCCCGGCCCCTGAGCAGGGTTCCGCACCGCAGCCCATTCCCCCAGAATGGGACATATTTGTGGATGGCTCATCCAAACTCGGATCCCCGTGGGGGGCGTCTATCTGCGAGGACCATTAGGTATGGAAGCTTCCCTACGCGTCTCTTTTCAATTTCAAGTAACTCAATGTTGCAGAGTACGTAGCCCTCATCGCGGGGCTCAAGCTCGCCATAAGAGCGAGGCATTCGCCGCCTCCATGTCCACAACGACTCGCAATCGGTGATCCACTGAGTTCAAGGGTGCGCCGAATGCAAAGATACCACCCTAATCAAATACCTCAAATTGGTGAACACCTTGCGGACCAACTTTGAGGAAGCCATCTTCATCCATATTCCTCGCTCTGAGAACACTACAGCAGACATGTTGTCTAAAGGAAAGACACCCTCCGCCTTGATTACCCTCGCAAGCCCCTCAATCGCGGAGACTATTGACATAGCCTCACTAGCAACACAAGATCCGATTACGGATTGGCGAGACCCCATCATCGCCGAACTTCAGGCCACCGCCGCGGACCACAAAGCTCACAAGCGGGCCCTCCGCTTTGTTCTCATTAATGAACAATTGTGGCATCGCGGGTTTGCAGCACCCCTCCAACGATGCCTCAGTACTCTTGAGGGACACTCAGTCTTGGACACTCTCCACCAAGGCAACTGTGGCGCACACATAGCGGCGGAGGCACTTGCCCACAAGGCCCTCCGCCAAGGATACTACTGGCCCACCCTGAAAAAGGACGCCGCTGCACTGGTCAAAACATGCCACCAGTTCCAGATTAACTCTCGCATCCAATGACTGCCATCTAAGGAATCTCCAGCAATGACAAACCCAGTGCCCTTCACCCTATGGGGAATTGATCTCATTGGCCCAATGCCGACCGCGCCAGGTCAGTACCGCTTTTGCGTTGTAGCAGTTGATTAATTCTCTAAATGGGTCGAGGTAGAGCCCTTGGTCTCTATCACTTCCGCCAAATTTATCAAATTTCTCTGGAAGAATCTCGTCTGCCGGTACGGCAGCCCTCGCGCCATCATTACAGACAATGGCACTCAGTTCGCCAGTCAGAGCGTCCAACAATGGGCCCAGGACAACAACGTCCGCATGCTTTTCACCCCAGTGGCGCATCCCCAATCCAATGGCCAAGTTGAGGTCACCAACCGCACCCTCAAGAAGGGCCTCAAGAAGCGCCTTGAGGGGGCCAAAGGCCGCTGGGTAGATGAACTCCCAAGCGTCTTGTGGGACTATCGCACCACAACGCGCACCCCAACAGGTGAGACACCTTTCTCCCTGGTTTATGGCGCAGACGCGCTTCTACCTATTGAGGCAGATCTTCCTACCATCCGTATGATCAACTTCACTGACGAAGCCAACGCTCAAGGACTTCGCGCCAAACTAGACGTACTCGAGGAATTTCGCAAGGGCGCTCGCCTCCGCATGTTTGTCCTCAAACAGAGGCTCAATCTCCATCATAATGCCAGGGTCAGGCCTAAGGCACACTACAACAAGGGGACCTTACCTTGCTCAAGTCTGCCCTCACTGCTCGCGACCCCAAACAGGGCGTCTTGCGACCCAACTGGGACGGACCTTACATCATTCATAAAGAAGTCCATCCGAAAGTCTATGAATTACAAGACCATGATGGTCGTCTTCTTCCCCGCAACTTTCATGCGGATGACTTACGCCCATATTACGTGTAAGTTCTCAGCTACATTTTTCAATTCAATAAAATACAAGTATATTTCTTCCTCTCTTACAGAACTAAATGGCAACATAATTGCACTCTCAATAGCCCACTGCACCCAACCGGTCAGACTGGCTACTCGCCTAAATCATGGCACCAGACCTTGTCAGGTCCCCCCCGCGCACCCACACAAAGGGAAGCCCATTACGGCCGCGCTAACGATAGTTGCGGGTCCCATCCCCAATTGACCTTCAACTCGCCCCGCCCCAAGGGTAATCCCCTTGCAAGGCGGAAGGGTAATCCCCTTTTGGCTCCTTCAGGAAGGTCCATGTATAAGTCGCCCTCGCGCGCCTCACCGGGCCTTCCGCGCGGACACCTCCAACGCGTAGTTGCGGGTCTCATCCCCAACCGACCTTCAACTCGCCTCGCCCCAAGGGTAATCCCCTTGCGGTGCGAAAGGGTAATCCCCTTTTGGTTTCTTCAGGAAGATCCCTGTGTAAGTCGCCCCCGCGCGCCTCACCGGATCTTCCGCCCGGGCATCTTCAAAGCAAGTAGCTGTGGGTCTTGTCTCTACAAACCCCAGCAGACCTTCAACTCGCCCCACCCCAAGGGAAAATCCCCTTGCGATGCGGAAGGGTAATCCCCTTTTGGCTCCTTCAGGAAGGTCCCTGTATAAGTCGCCCTCGCGCGCCTCACCGGCCCTTCCGCGCAAACACCTAAAACAAGAAGATGTGTAAGTCGCCCTCGCGCGCTGCAGCGGACCTTCCGCACGAACTCCCCAACACAGTTGCGGGTCTCATTCCCTAGAACTCCAGCTGGCTCTTCACTTGTCTCAACAAGTACTCCACTACCTTCGCCATCGCGCGACCTCAGGCTCAAGGTAAACTGAGCTTTACTCCATCCTTATCATATAATTGATGAGCACTCTGCAGGTATCCTCTACTTGGTACACTCGTACACTACCCAAGGGCTTACTCCCTGGAATATCGCCAGGAAGGTCTCTGTGTGAGCTGCCTTCGCGAGCTCCAGCAGACCTTCCATGAGGGGAAATCTCATCCATAGTCTTAAAAGGCATCGCCGCCGCGAACCCTAAACGGATCCTCAACTTGTCTCAACAAGTGATCTGTCTCAACTTGTCTCGACAAGTGCTCTCTGTGAATTCGCCGTTGCGAACCCCAGCAGACCCCTCGCCACGAATGGGACTTAGTGATATGATCACGGGGGTAAGTGATCACGAACTCGGATCTAGCTCGTTGGAGGCGGTTTCCAGCAAGAATGGAAACGAAACAGAGGAAGAACACGAAGGAAACAGAGTCGGCCAAGGGAACCTCCTCACTACGAGGTGAGGCAATGCCCTTGAAAATGCAGGAAAGGAAAATGGGACCTAGAACCTTTTGACTACGAGATCAAACAATGCTAGGTATTATATTGGATCCTCTTGCAATGGATCACTAATGGATTGGTGGAGCAAGATTTGAGACCCACGAAGAACAATATGCGTACTTCCGCAAATATGTGTTCTTACAAAATGAGTTCTGCCTAATACTTAGGTTACAACCTCCTTTTATAGAAGGAGAAAGAAAGAAGGAAATAATAAAAGGTGTCTTGACAAGGGGACAGCCTCCTGGATCTATGGTAGGCGAAATGAGGGGTGGCAGCGGATGTGACATTGTAGGCTACCTGCTTTTGCGGCTCCCATTTCCCCATGAATTGCTTTCGGCGGGAAAAGGGAAGAAGAGGGCCTCTGCTCAAGTTGAAGGGTTCGCCTGACTTGTATGAGGAAGGCCTCTGCTGTTTGGCGAACACCTGGGCTTCGCTCGTTTCTGGAAATGAGGCACAGGGTCTTCGCCAACGACCATGGGGGTCGCCAAGAGCCATGGCTTCGCCATTGAGCCTTGGCCTCGCCAAAGGCCAAGGGTTCGCCAATGGGGCATGGGTGCGCCAAGAACATAGCGACCACGAACTTGCCTTGGGGCCTCGCCGGTGCCTAGAATGCTGCTTCTTCTTCGCCCGTGCCTTCGCCAAGGGCCCTTTAGACCGTCTGGATGAAGGGTCGCGCCTTGTCTCAAAAATGGGGCTGATGTCCACATCATACCCTCCCTCTTCAGAAGAATCCGTCCTCGGATTCATAAGGAAATTGTCCCTACAAATCTTAAGACTCCACAACAAACTTGAAGAGGCGTTAAGGGTTAGTGAACTGAAAGCGTTAGACATCAAAATTTCCCTAAAAATAGACTGAAGGAATGAGATGGACAATCCGCCCTTTCTCTTCGCTTCACTTTTATATTTAGCCTTAAAACAAACCCATATAGTTATTCCGGGATCAAATATAAGCCTCGGCCATTCATGGGCATGGCCCCAATGCACCGGACCTAAGTCATGTCCCATAACAGACATGGGATCGCCAACTATGTCACCCAAGTCATGCTTGATATTAAGAGATGAGAGATTAGAAGCATAGTTACCCATGTTCGCTCCCTCCCTCTTGCTCTTTTCTTCCTTACCGAGAGGGGGTGACACTTCCTTCTCGGGCTGTTGAAGGCTTCCTTCAGCCTTGCTGTCCACAGCGATCTGTACATTCAAAGAAGATAAACAAGGGGGTTGCAAGACAGAAATTAGTGGAAAAGTTGGAGTGCATTGAAGGCATGTTTTCCTCACTTCCACTATTTTGGCTCAGGGAGCTTCCCTCTTGTTTTCTCTCCGCTTTCTTCTCATTTTCTTCTCTCGGATCGCTCTCTTTCTCGCTCAAGGTCTCTGGGACCGCCTCGCTTTTCTCTCGTTCTTCTCTTTTCTTTCCCCTCGTAATTTCTCCTTTCCTCTCAGTTGTTTTCCTCTCAACCCTACCACCGGTTGCAGCTTCCTCCATGTACCCTTGTAACATCTGGTCCTGGACCATAAGTACAAGTTGTTTTAGCTCATCAATGATAGTGGAGGAGCTGGGTCTTTGAGGCACTTCTGGTGTTGCTTCGCCCTGTTGGTCAGGAGGTGGTTGGCGCGACGAAGCAAACTTGTGAGTGGGGGTCCTCGCTGGCTTCCTGTTGGTGGATGGAAAACCGCAAATGAGAGGGGGCTCCAAGCTGGGCGTCGTACAGCTAGGATACGACGGTATGGGTGAATAATAGGAGTAGGAGGGGTAGCGATAATGAGAGGAGTCATCTTGGCGATGGCATGGGTTCGCCACCAACTGTTGTGGTCTAGGCACAGGTGATGCTCATATGCAGCAGGTATGGAGGGTCGTATTCAGAGGAGGGGGTCGGTTTGGGCCCGTGTTCTTGGCCAAGGGGGTACTCTGAATAGTTCTCCGAGTATGTCTGGTCGAGGGTTTCCTCCTCCCAGAAATCAGATTCTTGATAATAAGAATCCGATTCTGGGTAGTAGTCCTCTTCCACATACTCCATGAGACTCAAGTTCTGCACATGTGAACAGTTTTGTGAAGCCTCGCTACACTCCCTTAGTGTTTACACTCTTCTCTCGTGTTTAGAACACAACGGTTCTTTCAAGCTTCAAAACTTACCACCAATCTGCGATTAAGATCAAATGCAAACATGCAAAGAATATCCAAAGAAATCCTAGCAGTGTCCGAAACAAGTTAAGCACAAAGTTCTAGTTACTTGAAACTAGCTTTTGAAGTTGGTTGGTGGTTGAACGAAGTTGGAAATGATATAGAAAGGCTTTTCACACATGTAAACACAAAAGTTCAGGTTTTCGAAATTATTTTCGATCCGTGAGTCTTGTTTACTCGAGTTTCGGATGAATTCTTCGAGAACACTTAGAACTTTTCCCGAAATTAGGAACTGATTCGAATATTTCTTTTACGTAAACTCTTGTTCTTTTGCACACAGGAATCTCTTTTCTTTTCAACTCCGAAATGACTCATGATTTATGAACCTATAAGAACTTTAAACAAGGATAACAAATGTTCGGTTTCTCTCAAGAGATCATTAACCGATAACTTTTCAAGTTTTCGAAAAGAACAGCAAAGGTTTTATCCTGAAGAAAACAAACAACTGATACGGTGTGATACCTCCAATGAGCGCTTTGGCTCTGATACCAACTGATGTGATCACGGTGGGGGGGTAAGTGATCACGAACTCGGATCTAGCTCGTTGGAGGCGGTTTCCAGCAAGAATGGAAACGAAACAGAGGAAGAACACGAAGGAAACAGAGTCGGCCAAGGGAACCTCCTCACTACGAGGTGAGGCAATGCCCTTGAAAATGCAGGAAAGGAAAATGGGACCTAGAACCTTTTGACTACGAGATCAAACAATGCTAGGTATTATATTGGATCCTCTTGCAATGGATCACTAATGGATTGGTGGAGCAAGATTTGAGACCCACGAAGAACAATATGCGTACTTCCGCAAATATGTGTTCTTACAAAATGAGTTCTGCCTAATACTTAGGTTACAACCTCCTTTTATAGAAGGAGAAAGAAAGAAGGAAATAATAAAAGGTGTCTTGACAAGGGGACAGCCTCCTGGATCTATGGTAGGCGAAATGAGGGGTGGCAGCGGATGTGACATTGTAGGCTACCTGCTTTTGCGGCTCCCATTTCCCCATGAATTTGCTTTCGGCGGGAAAAGGGAAGAAGAGGGCCTCTGCTCAAGTTGAAGGGTTCGCCTGACTTGTATGAGGAAGGCCTCTGCTGTTTGGCGAACACCTGGGCTTCGCTCGTTTCTGGAAATGAGGCACAGGGTCTTCGCCAACGACCATGAGGGTCGCCAAGAGCCATGGCTTCGCCATTGAGCCTTGGCCTCGCCAAAGGCCAAGGGTTCGCCAATGGGGCATGGGTGCGCCAAGAACATAGCGACCACGAACTTGCCTTGGGGCCTCGCCGGTGCCTAGAATGCTGCTTCTTCTTCGCCCGTGCCTTCGCCAAGGGCCCTTTAGACCGTCTGGATGAAGGGTCGCGCCTTGTCTCAAAAATGGGGCTGATGTCCACATCAATTAGCCTACGGTCGTTGACCTAGCTAACGTACCTACTACTATGCTATCGCGAGACTACAAACAATGAAGGTAAATCAAAATTTTACTTCATTTCTACTATCAAAAGTATGCCAAAATTGCAGATCCCATTTGTACACAAAAGAGGGGGGCCATCCACATATTGGAGCCTACGCCCTAATCCAGCATGGCATACCATGCATCTCTCATCTTCTTCCCCTGCTCCCCCAGTTGAGCAGGGCCTCTACTGCTGGATCGCTGGTGTTCACAGCATCCAGAATCCCAAGACTTAGCTCTGGGAACGCTTGCTCCACTTGGAAGCGGCATCGGAGCTAGCCCTCCTCATAGGCCTGCGCCCCTGCTTCACCTTGAGCTTGGATTTCACCAAGCTTCTCCATCAATCAAGGCATCCTCTGTGGGATGGACACCTTGATGGAAGAGGACTCAGGGTCCTCATCTGCAAAAGGAGGAAGGCCCAAAGCCTTCTCCATCTCCCGCATTGAGGCCACCGCATTCTGGAAAGCAGTGGAAACCTCAACTTGTGCCTTCGCGGCATCCTCAGCAGCAAGCCTGCTCTCTTCTGCTTTCTCTCCGCTAACCGGGCTCGGGTGATGGCACGGCGCTTCACCTCTCAGTGCAGCCTCTACAAACTCAACTTTGGCCTTCGCCTCCGGGAGGGCGCTTTTGTTTCAGCCTCCAAAGAGAGGAATGACTCCTTCATGACAGCAGCCTCAATCTGCTTTGGCTTCCAACTCGCTTCTGTTGAAGGAAACGGTGCTGAAATGCATCAATCAGACTGGCCTGCTCCCACCGGCGCAGCCTGCAAGGGGTCTGCTCCTTGTTAAGGAAGTCGCACCAAGTCTCCAGTTGGGCCACACGCTTGGCCTGCTCCTCTTGGCGCTCCTCTTCCCTTCTCTGGGTGGCTTCCAGCTCCCTCCTGAGGGACGCGATCTCTGCTATTTGGGCCTCGTCCCGCCTGTTGGCATACTTCAGAAAGTCATGCCATTTCTCCATGGCATCATACCCTTAAACGGCAGCCTGCATCCAAATCCATTCAGCAAGACAGAAAGAAGAACAAAACTTATGAAACAAAGACCAAAGGTGGTCTTACCCGCAGACTCTGTTGGGCTGCCTCCTTCATAAACTCAGCGGGGGAGTCTAGGCTTCGCCCTATCACCTCCCTGTCATAGGGGGTGCGCAGCCCCTCCAGGCACAATAAGAGGGTCTTCTCCCCTCCCAACAACAAAGAACTGCCATTGTTGAGAAGGAAGACTGGGTCCCACACATCGCGCAGTAGCTTCCCCTTTTCCTTGTACACCTTGGCCCTGAGGTCTTGCCTCGTGACCCTCAGTGTAACCGGCTCTTCAGACCACTTGGGGGCTGTCTTAGCAGCGACACGCCTTCACTCCAAATAATGGGACCACATCCCATTCTCCTCAAGGACCTCGGTCATGGTCCCCAGGTCCGCTGGGACTTCGCGAGGGCCGCTCCCTTGCCCTGAGGGCCCCGCACCTGCAACAGTTAAAGGTATCAGTACAACTGAGAAAGCTGAAACACAATCTCGAAACAAGTTGAAATGATCATGAGGAGCCTCGAATCACTCCGGATGCAAGCTTGAAAATCAAAGGAGATGGATCACTTTTGAAGCTCATTTTGTTTAAGCGAGGCCCCTGTGCAAGCCGCCCAGGTAAATGCGAAGCGCCCATGTTTCGGCGAAGCCCCGCGGTGAAGCCACCCATGCGAGGCCTCCTGGCGAGGGCCATGTGCGAAGCCTCTAGGCGCAAGCGAAGCCGCCCAGCCTCCAGGCTAAGTCCCAATAATGCATTTTGTATTTCCCTCCCATTTCCACATAAAATACAATTTATGGAGAAATGGAAGGGATAGGAGTAGGTAGCCTACAATGTCACTTCCATCACCATCCCTTCCAATCCCTTAATTCAAGGGTCTTGGTCCCCTAACCCATACTTCCCATAAATCCCACCCATGCTTCCTTCTACTATAAATGGAGGAGCTTTCTTTTGTAATAGGCAGAAACCAATTTTAAAGAAAAGCTTGAGAAGGAAAAATTCCTCAAGCCCTTTATGGTTCTCACTTCTATCTTCGCCAACGCCAGCCCTTGAGGTGCCTTCGCCGGCCCTCAAGATGTATCTCGAGTATTGCTCCGTCACCCGAGCGGGGAGGTGCTCGAGCCGCAACCATCGACCCCGGCACTATTCCGATTATTGCCCAACCTCGTAGTTGGGAGGTGATCGGAGCCACTTCTACCATCTCCGCCCGCTTTTGGAGCTCCCGCAAGCTAGATCCGTCGGATTGTGTGAATCCCGCCCCGGCGATCACATCAAGTGGTATCAGAGCCATGCTGCTTGAGGGAGTTCGTTTGTGTTTTCTTCTCTCCACGGAACCATCGAGAAGTTGAAGAACAGAAAGTCCACTTCTTCTCCTCCTCGGTAAGTTCCAACTTCGTTGCCTCTGTATTTTCTTTTCCCGGATTGTTAAGAAGCAGAAGAGAAGGCATCAACCCGTTCTGCTCAAACTTAGCAAGTCCGTCTCTGTGCCTTGGTTTCCCTTGTGATTTCTTTTCCCGGAGTTGTGGAGAAGCATAGGAGACGGTGCCCGTTTGAGAATTATACCTTGTATTGCCCAACCTCGTAGTTGGGAGGTGCACGGTGTTCAAAGACGGAGTCCGGCATTTCTGTGAGCGAATACCAAGTATTGCTCAACCTCGTAGTTGAGAGGTGCTTGGTGCTCAACCTTTACAACTCCTTCCTTGTCGCCCCTGTAACTATGAATGTTATTATGTAATTTAATTTTCTTTGTACCGGGAGGAACTCTCACCTTGGATTCGCGGACGAATCCTTTTGAAGAGGGAGAGAATGATATGATCATGAGGAGCCCGAATCACTCCGGATGCAAGCTTGAAAATCAAAGGAGATGGATCACTTTTGAAGCTCATTTTGTTTAAGCGAGGCCCCTGTGCAAGCCGCCCAGGCAAATGCGAAGCGCCCATGTTTCGGCGAAGCCCCGCGGCGAAGCCACCCATGCGAGGCCTCCTGGCGAGGGCCATGTGCGAAGCCTCTAGGCGCAAGCGAAGCCGCCCAGCCTCCAGGCTAAGTCCCAATAATGCATTTTGTATTTCCCTCCCATTTCCACATAAAATACAATTTATGGAGAAATGGAAGGGATAGGAGTAGGTGGCCTACAATGTCACTTCCATCACCATCCCTTCCAATCCCTTAATTCAAGGGTCTTGGTCCCCTAACCCATACCTCCCATAAATCCCACCCATGCTTCCTTCTACTATAAATGGAGGAGCTTTCTTTTGTAATAGGCAGAAACCAATTTTAAAGAAAAGCTTGAGAAGGAAAAATTCCTCAAGCCCTTTATGGTTCTCACTTCTATCTTTGCCAACGCCAGCCCTTGAGGCGCCTTCACCGGCCCTCAAGATGTATCTCGAGTATTGCTCCGTCACCCGAGCAGGGAGGTGCTCGAGCCGCAACCATCGACCCCGGCACTATTCCGATTATTGCCCAACCTCGTAGTTGGGAGGTGATCGGAGCCACTTCTACCATCTCCGCCCGCTTTTGGAGCTCCCGCAAGCTAGATCCGTCGGATTGTGTGAATCCCGCCCCGGTGATCACATCACCTGAGAACCCATAAAGGGCTTGAGGAATTTTCCTTCTCAAGCTTTTCTTTAAAATTGGTTCTATCTATTCTAGGAGTCTGTTGTTCCTTTTATAGAGAAGGGAAAGGGAACAGACTCTTACATATACGCATGCATGCCATAAAGTGTACAGTGCTTTTGCATGCATGTTATCTAAAAAGGTGAAAAAGGTCAAAGCTAAGTAATATAATACTCCCAAGTGTCGGCGTGAAAGGAGGGAGTGTTCTGATGGGACGGGAGTGGTTGGGAGTGGTCGACTGAATTATTGGAAGTGCCTTCTCCAAAGTGCCTTCGCGGAAGTGCCTTCGCCAAAGTGCCTCCGCCAAAGTGCCTCCGCCAAAATGCCTTCGCCAAAGTGGAACTTCACTGTTTTCAATAACTTGAGCTCTGAACTCCGATTGAGGTGATTCAAAAGCCATTTTTCTCCTCTTGAAAAGGGCTTCAATATGAAATCCATTGCTCCAGCTCTTGATGAGTACAGATCCGCTTCACTTCTCCAAAAGAAAGCCCGGAGTGGATTCGAGGCCCCTCAGGATCATATCAGACCTCCTCCCCTGCAGTAGTGGCCTCTATCTCCTCCCCTGCAGGGGTGATCACCACCTCCTCCTCCACAGGAGTGACCACTGCCTCTTGTTGGCCAGAACTGCTGATTGCTTTAGCAGCTTGTTGGCCCCTCCTCCTCATGGACGGCAGGACTTCCCCTGCTGACACCCTGCCTCGTTTAGGAGGCGCGCTCCCCTTAGCAGCAATCTCTGCCGCGACCACGTGCCCAGGAGAGTCTTCGCCTTGAGCTGGGGAAGGGCTCGCTAAGAGCCCGGACACGAAGGCCTCAAGAACGGCGGTCTCCTCGAGGGAAACTGGCTTCACTACTGTCACAGGCACAGCCTCTTTAGGAGCAGCGGTGTCCGCCCGCACCCCTTCTAAGCCCTCAACAATACGCGAGGCCTCTTCAGCAGTGGAAGAGACCTCCATTTCCAGTCCCCTCGCCTCCTCCGCAGAATCTGTGACCTCTACGGTGGCGGGGACCTCTTCCCCAACAGGCCTCGCAGCCTCTTCAGTAGGAGGGACTGCTGCAGATCCCTCTGCCTCTGCAGGCCCCTTAGCCTCTCCAGCAACGGCAGAGGCACTCCCCTCTCTAGGCTGCACATCGCCAGCAGCCACTTTCCTCCTTTTCTCTCCCTGAGGAGATGACAGTGGCCTGGTGCCACTCCTCTTCTTCTGCGAAGGGACGACGCGTCCCAACGCCTTGACAGCCAAAGTAGGGGCACCCCTCCCAAATGCACAGGTCAGGTGCACCTGCTGGGCAGCGCGCATAGACGCCCTTTTGCCTCTGCCCTCGCCGGACTCAATGGAGGCATCTACAAACGAAAGAGACTTCAGACCAAGTTTTGCTAAACCTTTTACATTTATACAAAACACTTGTATACAAACGTACCTCTGGGCCCTGCCAGCGCTGCGGTAAGGGCATCTACCACTGCCCCACGATGTGCTGGCGCCCATCCCTCGTATGGCGGGGGCACCTCTGGATCTAGCAGGAGCCCGTGCTGATCCCAGCCCACCTCAACGTTGTCTCGTCAAGTTGGGTGGCAGAGAAAGGGAAGAGCTCATCACAGGTGCTCCTCGCGAACACATCGTCCAACCATCCCAACAGTTGGACATAGGCCTGCCATCGCAGCCCGTTTGAAGTCAGCTCAGGCCTCCGCACGATGCTCTGCACTGGTCGCTGCGTCCTCACCACTGGAAAATTCCATGAGTTGTCGCGAGGCACGAAGAAGAAGGATCCATGCCAAGAATGGTAGGATTTGGGCGCAGCTATGAACGAGATGGAGCTATTTCCCCCAACGTTGATGGGGGTCACGTGGAAGAACACACTCCCACTCCGCAATTCCAGCCGGTAGAACCGATGGAAGACATCAGCAAAGGGCCTCACTCCGGCCATTCAACAGGCGACAGTGAAGCCCGCAATGGTCAGGAATGTGTTTGGCGCCAACTGCGATGGGGGCAGCCCCCACCCTGTGCATAAGTCTTGCACCAGAGGCGGCAACGGGAATCGCAGCCCAGCCGCAAGCCGCGCCGTGTACAAACAGAGCACCTCCCCCTCTAGGTGCTCCTCAGTTGGGGAAAGTCCCAACGATTTACAGGCACCCTTGCGTGATGGGTACACCTACACCTTCCCCAGTGGAAAAAAGGCTTTCGTCAATTCCTGCTCCATTTTCTCACGGCCCACCGTGGTCTTCACCACAGTGGAAATCACTGGACATACGGTTTCCTTGGACTCCATTTCTGCAAAAAAAACCGAGCAACAGGCATATAAATCGGAAGAGCCTAACAGAGGCATTTCGTCAAGCACTCACTGTGCTCAGAAAAATCGTTAGCACTCACTGTGCTTGGAAACAAAATCTTACCTGATTCGTCACCGGTAAAGAAAGCGGAAGAACAGACGACAAACGAACGAACGAACGGTGAAGTCTCGAACGGAAAGTAGAGAATCACCACAAGAGAACTCGCAACAACCGATGAACGGTTCAAATGCGCAAGAATGCGAAAAGGCTACTCAGCACGAAAACAAGGAAATGCGAAAGTGAAGGTGAACAGCTTCAATCTTCTCGGACACGCTTTTATAAGCCCGCGTAAACGAGAGGCTACTTTTTACGGACAACTCAGAGAGCGCCACGTGCCAAGCCCCATAACGGTTAGTAAACCTTTTCGCCTCCCGTTATCTCTCCTACTTTAAACACTGAGGAACCCCCTCGCCTCCGTTATACTTAAAACGGACCGCAAGCGGCATGCCGCCCTCGCCAGCTCCAAAACATGGAATTTTAACAGAGTACGGGACCCTGCCCATACTCTGCCTTCAGGAGGAGGCATCTTGGTACACTAACCAAGCAAATGCCCCCTCAAAAGCCACAAGGATCGTGAAGGATCCGACATTTGAAATCAGATCGTAAAAGATCTCCGCACTCCACACGAGCCCAGTCTTGTGGCTACTACTGTCCTCAACACAGTATTTGCAACACGGAGTACAGGACCTTACCCATACTCCGCTCTCAAGAGGAGCATCTTGGTACACTACCCAAGCAAATGCGTCCTCGCATCGCATCAGAATCACACAAGGCCCCGCAGATTCCGCCCTTGCAGTCTCCTAGACCGCCTGCGCGAGGTCTTACTCCTCTCGGTCTCCCTGCCCGCCTTCGCTGGTCTCTTATGCCTTCGCGGGTCTCACCCTCGCGGCCCCCAGTCTCGCCTGTGCAAGATCTGCAGTCTCACCTTCGCGAGGTCTCGCCCTCACGGATCTCAAGTCTCGCCTTCGCGAGTCTTTTAGGCCTTCGCGGGTCACCCTCGCGGTCTCAGGTCTCGCCCTTACGATCTCACCCTCGCGGTCTCAGGTGATGTGGACATCAGTCCCATTTTTGTGATAAAGGAGAACCCTTCAACTCGAGGGTCCAAAAGGCCCCCGGCGAAGGCACGGGCGGAGAAGAAGCGGCATTCTAGGCACCGGCGAAGCCTCGAGGCCGAGCCGCTCTAGCAAAGATCTTGGCCAACCCATGCCCCATTGGCGAACCCTTGGTCTTTGGAGAACCCATGCCCCATCGGCGAACCCATGATCACGGGCGAGCCCATGGCTAGTGGCGAACTCTTGGCCTTTGGCGAAGCCATGGTCTTTGGCGAAGCCAAGTTCAATGGTGAATCCATGGATGTTGGCGAAGACCCTGTGCCTCATTTCCGCACGCAAGCACAGGCCTGTGTTCGCCAAGCGTAAGAGGCCTCCATACGCAAGTCGCGAACCCTTCAACCGTGCAGAGGACCTCTTCTTCCCTTTTCCAGCCCAATACAATTCCTGGGAATTGGGAGCCGTAAAGCAGGCGGCCTACAATGTCACATCACCGCCACCTCTCATTTCGCCCACCATAGATCCAGAAGTCGGGTTCCCTTGTCAAGTCACACATTACTTCCTTTACCTTTTTCCCTTCTATATAAGGAGGTCAGAACTATTGTAAACCTTAGAACTCATTTTGTAAGAACACATATTTGCGGAAGTACGCATATTGTTCTTCGCGGGTCTCAAATCTTGCTCCACCAATCCATTAGTGATCCATTGCAAGAGGATCCAATATAATACCTAGCATTGTTTGATCTCGTAGTCAAAAGGTTCTATGTTACGGTCACCCCGAGCGGGTTGCGACCGGGTGACCCGGGGCTCCGGTTTTGGCCTGCGGGTCACGTTTTTCGGCGTTCAGGCGGCTCCCGAGCCCTATCCGAGTATCATTTTGGTGAACCCTTCCGTATTTGAGGTCGTGTGGGTCCCCCGGACGTTTCCGCCGGCGAACCCATGATCACGGGCGAGCCCATGGCTAGTGGCGAACTCTTGGCCTTTGGCGAAGCCATGGTCTTTGGCGAAGCCAAGTTCAATGGTGAATCCATGGATGTTGGCGAAGACCCCGTGCCTCATTTCCGTGACGCAAGCACAGGCCTGTGTTCGCCAAGCGAAGAGGCCTCCATACGCAAGTCGGCGAACCCTTCAACCGTGCAGAGGACCTCTTCTTCCCTTTTCCCGCCAATACAATTCTGGGAATTGGGAGCCGTAAAACAGGCGGCCTACAATGTCACATCACCGCCACCTCTCATTTCGCCCACCATAGATCCAGAAGCCGGGTTCCCTTGTCAAGTCACACATTACTTCCTTTACCTTTTTCCCTTCTATATAAGGAGGTCAGAACTATTGTAAACCTTAGAACTCATTTTGTAAGAACACATATTTGCGGAAGTACGCATATTGTTCTTCGTGGGTCTCAAATCTTGCTCCACCAATCCATTAGTGATCCATTGCAAGAGGATCCAATATAATACCTAGCATTGTTTGATCTCGTAATCAAAAGGTTCTAGGTCCCATTCTCTATCTTTGACCGATTTTGTTACGATCACCCCGAGCGGGTTGCGACCGGGTGACCCGGCTCGGTTTTGGCTCTGCGGTCACGTTTTCGGCGTTCAGGCGGCTCCCGAGCCCTATCCGAGTATCATTTTGGCGAACCCTTCCGTATTTGAGGTCGTGTGGGTCCCCCGGACGTTTCCGCCGAAAATATTTTTCTGGCGCCGGGGGGTTGTCGGGGTCGCCTTGGGACGTACAGCGGGCTCGGTAGCGCTCTCGAGATCTCAGTTTGGGAAGCCGTTTGCAGTTTTGGAGTCGTGAGAATATTCCGGGGTGTTTGTGGAGTTTGATATTTGGGGCGGGACGTTCGGTTCCGGGCGACTCCCGGGGCTCGGGACGGGAATCCCGGGGCTCGGGATGGAATTTTTCTGACGGCTTTGGGGTAAGTTGTGTTATAATTTAAGATGGAATTTATGGGTATTTTTAGAGAATTTTGGAGTGACGGAATTTCGGTTAAGGTTGACACGCTCGCACGTCGGGTTTTGGTTCGGGTTCAGCGAGCTCGGTAGGACACTCCGGAATGGTAAATGAACTTTTGAAAAATGTTCTGTGAATGTTATAATATTCTGAAGATTGTGTCCGAATTTCATTAATTTTGGAATTCGGTAATTATTTTTGGGCAAAAAGAATTGGAACTTTCGGAAAAGTCGGGAGATAAATTGGAAATTGGTTGCAAAATAAATAATTGGAGCATGGGCAGCAGCCTACTTTCGGCTGGAATGGAGAAGGGATAAGGGACACTTGTCCCTTTATAATTTAAGAGGAAAAAAGAAAGGATATTATATAAGGGATAGTTAGTAATTAAAATGAAGTAAAATTCATTTTCTTTTCTTTCTTCTTCCTTCTCTTCTTCTTCCCGAAAACAAGAGCAGCCATGGGTACTGTTCATCAAGCTTGGTGTTCTTCAAATCTTGGCTCAAATCAACAAGAAAATGGATCCTTTTAGTGGTAAGCTTCCTCCCTTATTCTCTTTACTTGTTGGAAACAAGTTTTGGTGGAAAAAAGAGAGGATTTTTGAAAGATTGGTTTGTTCTTGGCTATGTGTTTGAGTGATCCTCTCCCTCCCAAATTTTAGTATGTTGTTCTAGGGCTTGAGAGGAGTAAGAATCTAGGTTTAGATTTTGGAAAAACATCATGGATGATGGAAACATAATTAGGCGAAATTTTGATGGATTTTCTAAAATGGTGTAGAGTGGTGTTCTTGAATCATGCTTTGGATATGTTGTTCCTAGCATGATTCTAAGGCATTCTATGGTTTCAATTTGGTGGAGAATGGATTGAGAAGGAAAGCCCTAAATTGAGTGAATAGTACCATTAGGATTTATGTTGATTTTGGTTGATTTAAGTGCAATTGGTTAGTAATTTTGGTTAGGAATTGAAATTGGGATTAGTATGATTAATTGGAAGCTTGAATGGTTTGATTTGGAAGTGTGGTGAAAAGATGGTTTAGGGCCGAATTGAAGAAATGAAACTTTCTCTAGGTTGGTGTTGTAATTTGGTTGATTTGGATGGTAAAATGATATCGGGGTTGGATTTAGGTGCGGTGTGGTATTTGAAACGTCATTTTCGGGTTAGAAATGAGAAAGTTAGTTTTATACGGGTTTACCGGGAAAAGTGTCTGGAATGCGGGTTTAAGGGTTGGAATATGTTTGCGGGTGTTGGAATAACAATGTTCAGGCTCGGTTTGTAAAACCGAGCTTTCAGGAATTTTCCGAAAGTGCGGGTTTGTGCGAAATTTCTTTACGGAGTTATTTGGATGTGTTCGACTCAACAATGGTTATCCACTTGATTCTACGTTAGTGGAGTAGCGTGGAACCATAGGAGTCAAGTTTGGCGTTGGTCGGGAGCCGGGTTTCACGAGTTTTGGGCTGCGGGCGCGCTTCCGAGGTAAGGGCTTAATTTGGTAAAATGTACGTTTGTTCTCGCTCCACGAATGTTATCGGGTATGATATCTCTCGCTGTATTTGTATGTTACATTTATATGTTCGATTCGTGGCGAGACCCGTATGGTTGGAGAGACCACGGGTACTCCTTGGTTACGCTACGTGTATCCGCACCGGAGTGCCGATACTGCTCGTGACCCTACGGCAGTTTGGGGATCGCGACCCCAGCCGGTACCGTGCTATCTGTTCTGTTCTGATCTGTATATTCTGACCTCTGTTGAGGGCTGTCGTAACGGGTCGTTCTGGCGTTTGGACCGCATGCGATGGTTTATGATCCACTATACGCTTTATGTTCGTTTGCATATGTATATGCTGTGTTATTCATTTTGCGAGTTCGATTGTTGCCACGTGGGCAAACCGCACTTTGCCTTAAGCCTCATCGGGTCCTTTCGAGGACTCACCCTTTCATTTGTTTACACCTTTCAGTTGTTACGAAAAGCAATTGGCGGAATAGAGATCCGCGGTGCTTTGGATTTCCGGGTTTCAGCAGCAGAGGTACCACGGGCGGAAAATCTCACAGGTGAGAAAGTTCCGATTCCGCACAATAGGTATATATATAGGTTTTGGTTTAATGGCTCAGTGTGTAGCTGCATGCATGTGGTTTAGATCATGTATTTGTATAAGACGTATAATCGAGACATACTCGCCTTTATTGTCTTCTCGAGTCGAGGCGGAGCCCCACTTGCTTATATTGGAGTTGTGGTTATATCATGGATTATGGTGTTTCGTGTTGTGGCGATGTTTGATGTTTGACACCATGAACGCATGTTTGGTAGAAGTTGGATTTTTCTAGTATGCTTGCCTTGAATGAGTATCTAGGTTGCTAGTTGCCACTTGGCCGTGTGTTACTTGAGCTCGATGCTCATTGCCGCGCTTTCCGTCGTTGGTTCCGGTTCTCGACGTCGCAGCCGGCTCCGCCTCCGCAACCGGGCGGGGTGGCTGTGACAAGTTGGTATCAGAGCAGGTCGGGTCGGAATGACCCAAAAGGTAAAGTATGTTTGGTTTTGGGTATGGAATGTGAAAGGCAAGTATACAAGTCCGAGGGTGGACCCTTGGAGTAAGTTAAGACTGTTCGTGGGTAAGTAACTGTGGAAGTGACTTCGAGGTACAAGCCACCGTTCTACGTTTCATTCTGGGGCGGTTCTGTACGGAGACTGGCCACCTCCTTATTTGAACCACCTTGGAATGGGTGTGGAGCAGCGGGCGGTTCTTTGAAGCATTTTTGAAGGTTTAGAAGTTGGACTTCTGGTATGATCCGGGTACTTTAATTCATTGTTTGGTATATGGTGTGATTCTGTGATATGAACATGAACTGATTATGTGTTTGAGGATTTGATATTTGGTTGTCTGGTCCTAAAATGAATTTCTGCATCATGCATTGCATTACACTACAGAGCCTTAGAATACTGCTGCTGGCTTTTGGATAGATGGGGAAGAGTTAGTTGATTTGGACTTTTGGATATGGGATAAGTTGGCTTTGGTTGGACTTGGTTTAAGGGAATGTTTACTACACGCGAACAGCGTGTTTTGGCTTCGGAGGGGCGGGACTGGAATCCCACACCTCCGATGAATGGGATACGGGTTCAGCGTAACTCAGGGGTTGAACAATCACAATCATCACCCCCGGGGTTCTAGTAGTCACGGGACCCTTTCTGCTTTGGTATTGGTGTTGGACCGAGTGCAGTGTCTTTGGGTACTTTACCGCCAAAGACAGCAGTTCGGAGGCGGCGAGGCGGGGAAGATCTGCTTTATGCCACGGTAAGGGCATTTTGATTAGGTGGTGATAGCGAGACTTAAGCCACCGCTCGCGAGTTTGGGATCGGTAAGTGAGTGACTCTGACAAGGGTGGTCACTACGACACCTAGACTTCTCGTCGGTCCTATTAACGACGGGGAGATCTGAGGCACCAGTCTGACAAGGTCAGACCTTTGTAGAGGTTTTAGAGTTTGAACCCCCCCCGAGGTTCAATGACCGAGAAGGGCCAGAAGTAGTAGAGATTTGGTCTGCAGGAGTTGATAAACTCCTGGGGGAGGCTACATTTTCCACTAGCAGTGCAGCGGGGATGTAGCTGTGAATGCTGTCGTGCACAGTTTGGTGAGCTTCATCGGGGAGACAGGATTGTCGGAGAGTATGAGTGAGAGTTTGATCGGCTGGTTTACTACGTACCGTAGTACCATGGAATGGAAGAATAGAAGGCCAAGAGGTTTATTCGTCGACTGCGCCCCGAGTACTGGTGGGCTTTGAGACCTTTAGACATTACTTTGTTTCGGGAAGCGGTTATTAGGGCTCAACTCCTCGAGCAAGAGGAGGTTGAGAGTTGTCTCACATTGCAATGAGGTCAGGGGAGTACGGGGGGGTTCCATACAGCAGGGACCCCGGCAGATTTCTGGATGGCCGAACAGGCCTGGGCAATTTAGTAGAGGTAGAGAGGGAGCACCACCGGCACGACCTTGTCTGATTTGCAGTAGGTATCACTCCGGTCGACTTTGTTACCGGGAGGAGGGCCGATGTTTACGTTGCGGGTCTGACACTCACTGGGTACGGGATTACCCTCTGACTGTAAGGCAGGGTACTTTATTTCTGAATGAGGTGTCGGTTCATGCATTATTTGATACGGGAGCATCTGTTTCCATTGTAACACAGAAAGGTGTTACATCTCTGCATCTGTCTGTTAGTACTTTGCCTCAAATGCATTTAGTAAAAACTACAGGAAGTTAGTTTCGTTTTCCAATGAGATGGTTCGGGGTTGTACGATATCCGTAGGCGGACATGATAGTATCGGATCTGTTGGTTTTAGACACGCCGGACTATGATGTTATTTTTGGAATGGACTGGCTATCCAAGAACTCGTGCACGTTGATTGTGCAACCCGTACTATTATGGTTTACGGAGAGGTACTACCTCTCACGACTCCGATTGGTTTGACTATCGCACAAAGACAAGAATGAGCTCTGATTCGGATCAGCTGTCGATAGTTGGTGTAGGGGAATGCTATGATCTGAATGAAGTTGGTATTAGGTTGAAGTTGGATGGTTTACCATTGGTTCGAGATTTTCCGCAGGTATTTCCGGAGGAGTTGCCCGGATTACCATAAGAGCAGGGAATTGTGTTTGACATCCACCTGCAGTCAGGTACTGCTCCGATATCTATTCCTCCTTATCGGATGCCTATTTCTGAGATGCAGGAGTAGAAGAAGCAACTGGAGGAATTACAACAAAAGAGTTTCGTCCGACCGAGCACTTCGAGTGGGGTGCTCTGGTTTTGTTTGTTAAGAAGAATGATGGGACACTCGACTTTGTATTGATTACGACGGTTGAATGCTCTTATCGTGAAGAACAAGTATCCGTTGCCGAGGATTGACGATCTTTTTGATCAACTTCGGGGTTTGAGGGTTTTCTCAAAGATTGATCTCTGATCTGGGTATTTTCAGCTTAGATTGAAGGAAGAGGACATACCTAAGACTGCTTTCCGCACCCGGTATGGAAACTTTGAGGTTACGGTCATGCCATTCGGGCTGACCGATGCTCCGGTACCATTCTTGGATCTGATGCATCGGGTGTTCCGACCGTACTTGGACTCATTTCTGGTGGTTTTATTGATGATATTCTGATATATTCTCGGGATGAGGATTCGCATCGGGATCATCTGAGGGTGGTTCTGCAGACACTTTGGGAACATCAGCTTTATGCTAAATTCTCAAAGTGTGAGTTCTGGATTCGGGAAGTCACTTTTCTGGGACACGTTATTTCTGAGCATGGTCTGTCTGTGAATCCAGTGAAGGTGAGGGCAATTTGGGATCGGAAACAACCTACCACGACGCAGGAGATCAAGAGCTCCCCGGGTTTAGCAGATTTTATCGTAGGTTTGTACCGGGATTTTCTATTCTCGCATCACCGCTCACGCGGTTGACCAGTGAAGGGTCAACCGCTTATCCGGTCCGATAGGTGTGAGCAGAATTTTCAGGAGTTGAAGCGGCGGTTGACTAACGCTCCGATTCTCGACTCTTTTAGATCCGATCTTGCCGTATGTGAATTATACGGATGCTTCCACATCTGGTTTGGGATGTGTGTTGGTGCGGGAGCGTTTTGTGGTAGCTTCGGTCGAGGCATTTGCGACCGCATGAGCTGAACTAAGCGACACATGATCCGGAGTTGGCTATAATAATTTATGCGCTGAAACATTGGAATCAATATCCGTTTGGTAATAAATTTCAGATTCTTACCGACCATAAGTCTGAAATATCTGTTTACACAGAAGGAGCTTAGCATGAGGCAGCCCAGATATCTCGAATACATTAAGGACTATGATTGTAGTATCGGGTACATCTTCGCAAGGGCAACGCGTTGCCGATGCTCGAAAGGTGAAGTATACCGGCTTAAGTAAGAAAGGAAATGTTGGTGACCGGTCTGAGGAGAGTGATCTGACGTGCCTTTGGCACAGGTGGCAGCTCTGGGAGCGTATTTCGGGGTATACACTTACCATACATTCTGAGTGGCTTGACAGGATGCGCGAAGAGCAAGGTGGAGATCTGGTGTTGAAGAAATTATCTGGGGAAGATAAGGATTTATTTGTTACCGACGTTTCAGTATAGGCAGGGATTGCTATACTTCCGAGATTGCCTTTATGTACCTGAGGATCAGGAGTTCTGGAATGAGATTTTAGAGGAGGCACACTCGAGCAGTTTGAGTATCAGAAACCGGCAGGGACACTGCAGACTTTGCCCATTCCAGTTCGGGAGTGGGGCAATGTTACTATGGACTTTCCGCGGCACCGCCCACGACACGGTCTCGCCATGATGCGATCTCGGGTTATTGTGAATCGGCTGATAAAGTGCGCACACTTTTCGCTATTCGGTCATAGACCCTCCGGAGAAGCTTGCCGCTTTACATCGTGAAGATTGTACGCTTGCATGGAGTACCGGACTCCATTGAATCTGACCGTAATCCGCGTTTTACAAAGACGGTTCGATTGCTTTTCATGAAGCATTGGGCACGCGACTCCGTCGAATACGCCTTATCACCCACAGACGGACGGACGGTCGGAGCGGGTGATTCTGATATCGGAGGATATGTTGCGAATCTGTATTTTGGATTTTGGAGGAGTTTGGGACTAGCAGTTGCGTTGATAGAGTTCTCGTACAACAACAGCTTTCAGACTACGATTGGCATGATACCATTTGAGGCGTTGTACGGGAGGAGGTGTATGACACCATACTGTTGGACAGATGTGTCTGATGGGGTTGAGCTGGAACCCGAGCTTTTTGAGGAGTCTACGGCAAAGATCAGATTGTTACAGGCGCGGATTAAAACCGCGAACGACTGCACCACTACTTATACGAACCGCCGCCGTAGGGCTCTTGAATCGGCGTTTGGTGATAGAATTTGATAGAATTTGACTGGAGGTAGCACCGTTCAGAGAGACAGTAAGATTTGATAGGCGGGGCGAGTTACCCCGAGTTATATCGGGTCTTATGGGTTTCCAGAGTAAGTTGTTAGGTTGGGTTTTCCCCAATCAAGCTTTGTTTTATGTGGTACCTTCCAGTGATAGCCTGTTGTGGATCGGTTAGATTTAGGTTCGGTGCATCGTCTGGGGTTGTCTGGTAGAAATACCGCAATCTGTCTCGGGTGCAATAAGATGCACCCGGAGGGTGGGACGCCGTGAGGCTCTGTATGGTAGTCTAAACTACCACTCCCGCCGCACTGCACGGTGGTCCGATTGTTCAGGTTAGAGGAATGTTTATATTTTCGGTTGGTAGCGACACTGTCTGGTTGGTTCAGCTACTCTTGGAGGACCAAGAGTTCTAAGGGGGAGAATGTTACGGTCACCCCGAGCGGGTTGCGACCGGGTGACCCGGCTCCGGTTTTGGCTCGCGGTCACGTTTTCGGCGTTGACGGCTCTCGAGCCCTATCCGAGTATCATTTTGGCGAACCCTTCCGTATTTGAGGTCGTGTGGGTCCCCCGGACGTTTCCGCCGAAAATATTTTTCTGGCGCCGGGGGGTTGTCGGGTCGCCTCGGGACGTACAGCGGGCTCGGTAGCGCTCTCGAGATCTCAGTTTGGGAAGCCGTTTGCAGTTTTGGAGTCGTGAGAATATTCCGGAGGTGTTTGTGGAGTTTGATATTTGGGGCGGGACGATCGGTTCCGGGCGACTCCCGGGGCTCGGGACGGGAATCCCGGGGCTCGGGATGGAAATTTTCTGACGGCTTTTGGGTAAGTTGTGTTATAATTTAAGATGGAATTTATGGGTATTTTTAGAGAATTTTGGAGTGACGGAATTTCGGTTAAGGTTGACACGCTCGCACGTCGGGTTTTGGTTCGGGTTCAGCGAGCTCGGTAGGACACTCCGGAATGGTAAATGAACTTTTGAAAAATGTTCTGTGAATGTTATAATATTCTGAAGATTGTGTCCGAATTTCATTAATTTTGGAATTCGGTAATTATTTTTGGGCAAAAAGAATTGGAACTTTCGGAAAAGTCGAGAGATAAATTGGAAATTGGTTGCAAAATAAATAATTGGAGCATGGGCAGCAGCCTACTTTCGGCTGGAATGGAGAAAGGATAAGGGACACTTGTCCCTTTATAATTTAAGAGGAAAAAGAAAGGATATTATATAAGGGATAGTTAGTAATTAAAATGAAGTAAAATTCATTTTCCTTTCTTTCTTCTTCCTTCTCTTCTTCTTCCAAAACAAGAGCAGCCATGGGTACTGTTCATCAAGCTTGGAGTTCTTCAAATCTTGGCTCAAATCAACAAGAAAATGGATCCTTTTAGTGGTAAGCTTCCTACCTTATTCTATTTACTTGTTTGAATCAAGTTTTGGTGGAAAAAGAGAGGATTTTTGAAAGATTTGTTTGCTCTTGTCCATGTGTTTGAGTGATCCTCTCACTACCAAATTTTTGTATGTTGTTCTAGGGCTTGAGAGGAGTAAGCATCTAGGTTTAGATTTTGGAAAAACATCATGGATGATGGAAACATAATTAGGCGAAATTTTGATGGATTTTCTAAAATGGTGTAGAGGTGTGTTCTTGAATCATGCTTTGGATATGTTGTTCCTAGCATGATTCTAAGGCATTCTATGGTTTCAATTTGGTGGAGAATGGATTGAGAAGAAAAGCCCTAAATTGAGTGAATAGTACCATTAGGGTTTATGTTAATTTTGGTTGATTTAAGTGCAATTGGTTAGTAATTTTGGTTAGGAATTGAAATTGGGGATTAGTATGATTAATTGGAAGCTTGAATGGTTTGATTTGGAAGTGTGGTGAAAAGATGGTTTAGGGCCGAATTGAAGAAATGAAACTTTCTCTAGGTTGGTGTTGTAATTTGGTTGATTTGGATGGTAAAATGATATCGGGGTTGGATTTAGGTGCGGTGTGGTATTTGAAACGTCATTTTCGGGTTAGAAATGAGAAAGTTAGTTTTATACGGGTTTACCGGGAAAAGTGTCTGGAATGCGGGTTTAAGGGTTGGAATATGTTTGCGGGTGTTGGAATAACAATGTTCAGGCTCGGTTTGTAAAACCGAGCTTTCTGTGGAATTTTCCGGGAAAGTGCGGGTTTGTGCAGAAATTTCTTTCTGGAGTTATTTGGATGTGTTCTGACTCAACAATGGTTATCTAGCTTGATTCTACGTTAGTGGAGTAGCGTGGAACCATAGGAGTCAAGTTTGGCGTTCGGTCTGGGAGCCGGGGTTTCACGAGTTTTGGGCTGCGGCGCGCTTCCGAGGTAAGGGCTTAATTTGGTAAAATGTACGTTTGTTCTGCTCCACGAATGTTATCAGGTATGATATCTCTGCTGTATTTGTATGTTACATTTATATGTTCTGATTCTGTGGCGAGACCCGTATGGTTGGAGAGACCACGGGTACTCCTTGGTTCTGTTCTGTGTATCCGCACCGGGAGTGCCGATACTTCTGTTCTGTGACCCTACGACAGTTTGGGGATCGCGACCCCGGCCGGTACCGTGCTATCTGCTCGCTCGACCAGTATATTCGACCTCTGCTTGAGGGCTGCCGTAACGGGTCGCTCGGCGGTTGGACCGCATGCGATGGTTTATGATTCACTATATGCTTTATGTTTGTATGCATATGTATATGCTTTGTGTTATTCTGCTTTTTGCAGTTCAGATTGTTGCCTGGGCAAACCGCACTTTTGCCTTAAGCCCTCATCGGGTCCTTTCGAGGACTCACCCTTTCATTTGTTTACACCTTTCAGTTGTTCTCGAAAAGCAATTGGCGGAATAGAGATCCGCAGTGCTTTCGGATTTCCCGGGTTTCAAAGCAGAAGCAGAGTACCACGGGCGGAAAATCTCCAGGTGAGAAAGTTCCGATTCCGCACAATAGGTATATATATAGGTTTTGGTTTAATGGCTCTGTAGCTGTAGCTGCATGCATGTGGTTTAGATCATGTATTTATATAAGACGTATAATCTGAGACGTATTCTGCTTTGTTTGTCTTCTGAGTCGAGGGCGGAGCCCCGACTTGCTTATATTGGAGTTGTGGTTATATCATGGATTTTGGTGTTTCTGTGTTGTGGCGATGTTTGATGTTTGACACCATGAACTGCATGTTTGGTAGAAGTCGGATTTTTCTAGTATGCTTGCCTTGAATGAGTATCTAGGTTGCTAGTTGCCACTTGGCTGTGTTACTTGAGCTCGATGCTCATTGCCGCGCTTCCGTCGTTGGTTCAGGTTCTCGACGTCACAGCCGGCTCCGCCTCCGCAACCGGGCGGGGTGGCTGTGACACCTTTCCTGTGCATTTTAAAGGGCATTGCCTCACCTCGTAGTGAGGAGGTTCCCTTGGCCGAATTTGTTTCCTTCGTGTTATTCCTCTGTTTCGTTTCCATTCTTGCTGGAAACCGCCTCCTTCGAGCTAGATCCGAACGCGTGATCACTTACCCCCCCTGTGATCACATCGGTTGGTATCGAGCCAAAGCGCTTGTCGGAGGTATCTTACCGTATCGATTATTTACTTTCTTCAAGTTAAAACCTTTGCTGATCTTTCAAAACTTGAAGAAAAGTTTCGGTTAATGATCTCTTGAGAGAAACCGAATATTTGTTATCCTTGTTTGAAGTTCTTAAAGGTTTATAAATCGTGAGTTATTTCGGATATTTAAAGAAAAGAGTCCTGTGTGCCAAAGAACAAGAGTTGCGAAAGAAAAATTTCAGACCAGTTCATAATTTCGGGAAAAGTTCTAAGTGTTCTTGAAGAGTTCATCACGAAACTCAAGTGAACAAGATCTCACAGATCAAAAATAATTTCGAAAGCCTGAACTTCTAGTGTCTATATTGGTGAAAAGCCTTTTCTATGTCACTCCCAACTTCTTTCAACCATCAACCAACTTCAAAAGCTAGTTTCAAGTAACTAGAACTTTGTGCTTAACTTGTTTCGGACCGTGCTATGATTTCATTGGATATTCTCTGCGTGTTTGCATTTGATCTTAATCGCAGATTGGTGGTAAGTTTTGAAGCTTGAAAGAACCGTTGTGTTCTAAACACGAGAGAAGAGTGTAAACACTAAGGGAGTGTAGCGAGGCTTCACAATACTTTCCACATGTGCAGAACTTGAGTCTCATGGAGAATGTGGAAGAGGACTACGACCCGGAATCGGATCCTTATTATCAAGAATCTGACTTCTGGGCGGAGGAAACCCTCGACCATACATACTCAGGGGATTATTCAGAGTACCCCCTTGGCCAAGAAACCTGGCCCGAACCGACCCTATCCTCTGAATTTGATCCTCCATACCCTCGCCGCATATGAGTATCACTCGTGCCTGCACTCGAACGATGGATGGCGAACCTCGCCATCGCCAAGCTAAACCCCCTTGCTATCGCTACCCTCACACTCGTATTACTCCCCTATTTTGTCGTATCCTAGCCGTACGACGCCCAGCTTTGAGCAATCTCTCGACCGCAGATCCCCATCCACACACCGAAACCCAATTAGGGAACCCACCCACAATTTTGCTTGCCGCACCAATTACCTTCTCGACTAACAGGCGAAGCAACACTGTAGTGCTTCAAAGACCCAGCTCCTCCACCATCATTGATGAGATAAAACAACTTGTACTTATGGTCCAGGACCAGATGTTACAAGGACACATGGAGGAAGCTGCAATCGGTGGAAAGGTTGAGAGAAAAACAACCGAGGGAAAAGAAGAAATTACGAGGGGAAAGAAAAGAGAAGAAAGAGAGCAAAGCGAGGCGGTCCAAGAGACCTTGAGCGAGAAAGAGAGCGATCCGAGAGAGGAGTCTGAGAAGAAAGTGGAAAGAAAACAAGAGGGAAACTCCATGACCCAAAATAGTGGAAGTGAGGACAACGTGCCTTCAACCGACCCAACTTTTCCACTAACTTCTATCTTGCAACCCCCTTGTTTATCTTCTTTGAATGTACAGATCATGTGGAAAGCAAGGCTGAAGGAAGCCTTCAACAGTCCGGGAAGGAAGTGTCACCCCTCTCGGTAAGGAAGAAAAGAGCAAGAGGGAGAGAGTGAACATGGGTAATCGTGCTTCTAATCTCTCATCTCTTAATATTAAACATGATTTGGGTGACATAATTGGCGATCCCATGTCTGCTTTTGGGATATGATTTAGGCACGGTAAATTGGGTTCATGCCCATTAATTTCCTAGACTTATATTTTATCCCGTAATAACTACGTGGGCTTGTTTAAATGCTAAGTATAGAAGTAAAGCGAAGAGAAAGGGCGGATTGTCCATCTCATTCCTTCAGAGTATTTTTAGGGAAACTTTGATGTCTAACGCTTTTAGTTCACTAACCCTTGATACTTCTTCAAGTTTGTTGTGGTGTCTTAAGATTTGTAGGGACAATTTCCTTATGAATCCGAGGACGGATTCTTCTGAAGAGGGAGGGTATGATGTGGACATCAGTCCCATTTTTGTGATAAAGGAGAACCCTTCATCCCGAGGGTCCAAAAGGCCTCGGCGAAGGCACGGGCGGAGAAGAAGCGGCATTCTAGGCACCGGCGAAGCCTCGAGGCCGAGCCGCGCCGCAAGGATCTTGGCCAACCCATGCCCCATTGGCGAACCCTTGGTCTTTGGAGAACCCATGCCCCATCGGCGAACCCATGATCACGGGCGAGCCCATGGCTAGTGGCGAACTCTTGGCCTTTGGCGAAGCCATGGTCTTTGGCGAAGCCAAGTTCAATGGTGAATCCATGGATGTTGGCGAAGACCCTGTGCCTCATTTCCACGCAAGCACAGCCTGTGTTCGCCAAGCGTAAGAGGCCTCCATACGCAAGTCGGCGAACCCTTCAACGTGCAGAGGACCTCTTCTTCCCTTTTCCCGCCCAATACAATTCCCGGGAATTGGGAGCCGTAAAAACAGGCGGCCTACAATGTCACATCACCCGCCACCTCTCATTTCGCCCACCATAGATCCAGAAGCTGGTTCCCTTGTCAAGTCACACATTACTTCCTTTACCTTTTTCCCTTCTATATAAGGAGGTCAGAACTATTGTAAACCTTAGAACTCATTTTGTAAGAACACATATTTGCGGAAGTACGCATATTGTTCTTCGTGGGTCTCAAATCTTGCTCCACCAATCCATTAGTGATCCATTGCAAGAGGATCCAATATAATACCTAGCATTGTTTGATCTCGTAGTCAAAAGGTTCTAGGTCCCATTTCCCTTTCCTGCATTTTCAAGGGCATTGCCTCACCTCGTAGTGAGGAGGTTCCCTTGGCCGAATTTGTTTCCTTTGTGTTCTTCCCTGTTTCGCTTTCCATTCTTGCCGGAAACCGCCTCCTTCGAGCTAGATCCGAACGCGTGATCACTTACCCTCAGGTCTCGCCCTTGCGATCTCACTCGCCTTCGCGAGTCTCGTTCCCGCGTTCTCAACTCGCCTTCGCGAGGGCTCTCACGCCTATACTGGCCCCGCCCAGATAAGGCCCCTGCACTCAGGTTCGTGCGACCCTTACACCTTTATTTGCTATACTTTATCTGGGCCTTCGCCCCTTGCAGGCCTTCGCCTGCTACTCGCTCCACTAGGAGATAGGCCACTTGGTCATCTGACATTGAGCAGCCAATGGGGAGGTCAGCACGAGCCTGAGTGATCTTCACCAGATTTGCACGCCAAACATTCCATGACAAGTGAATCTTCTAAGGCGGTTTGCTGAGATCTTCATCATCACAGCCGCCTTATCTCCTTAAGTATGACAGACTTGTCTCACAGCCTGTCCAAGGCTTCAACTGGGGGAGGCTCCTCCTGGCTTCTCCCTATAAATATGGGGAAGTCCACCTTAAACTGGTAAGCTACTACACGCCCCCCACTCCTCTCTTGCTACTTCTGAGTATTCTCTTTGTCTTCCATAGATTACTCTGAACAACAAGCTTGGAGCTCTCAAGAACACAACATCATCCATCATTCAACTGAGAGTTCGCCTCCTACCTCAGGAACGCGGCTATCAAAGGTTGAAGTCGGTATCAAGTTTAGAGAACTTGTGAAAGCCTTTAAGTGGAACCGCCGAAGTGAAATAATCACTAAAGCCTTTGTGCGAAACACGAGAGTGAGTGTAAACACTCAGGGAGTGGTGAGGTTCTTTTCCTAACTTTCTATTTTCAGCTGCACTTTGATTGCAGATGGCTTCTTCAGATTCGACTCCTCCTCATCCATCCCAACTAGCAATGCATGACACACTTGCAAAAATATTACAAAGGTTGGATGACTTGGGAGCTCAAGTCGCCACTACAAATGAGCGACTAACAAGGGTAGAGATAGCACAAGGGAAACAACCAGAAAGTTCGCAAGTCCACGATGATGCCCATGCATCGTGGGCTCAAGGCGGAGTCACACACACTACCCTCAATCCGATGTCGGCGAAGCCACAAGCCACCCCTCACAGTCGTCCAACTCCCTCTACGAAAGCAGACCACGATGTTGATGTTTTGGATAGTGATGATCAGGCGTACTATGCGGAGCCACCACCGAAACAAGCAAAAAGAAGAGTCTTTCCCGATAGAACTCAAGCAAGAGCTTATCTCGAGAGAGACCTTGAAGAAGAATAAGAAGAAGAAGAAGCAGAGAGAGGACGTGTCCATCGAGTTTTCAACCGAAACCTTGGACACTCGGGAAGACAAACACCTACTTTACATGTAAAAGACACAGGAAGACTTTTAGACTAGCTTTTGCCTTTTTACCTTTTGAAAGCTTTTTTGCATAACATGCATGCAAAAGAACTTTATGCTTTCTGCATGCATGCGCAGGTGTAAGAGTCGCTTTGCCTCTCACATCACTCCTCAACATTTAAGCTAGTTTCACACACATTTGTAAACAGAACATAATTTTGAATCAACGAATTCGGCCAAAACTCTCCAAGTGGGACTTTGGCTTTTGTGTTCTCTTTTCTTGCATTTCCATCTCCTTAGTGATCCATGCAAGAAGATCCAAACATAATATCTAGTATTGCTTGATCTTGTAATCAAGAGGTGCTAGATCCCATCTCCTTTCCCAGGCATTATCAAGTGCATTGCCTCACCCCGTAGTGAGGAGGTTCACTTGGCCAAAATCTGTTCGTTCATCCGTGTCCGCCTCCGCCAAGCTAGATCCGTAAGCGTTGATCACACCCCCACTCCCCGTGATCACATCAGATTGACTCCTCAACTGCCTTCGGTTTTAAAGTTACAGTTAAACCCCTGACGACGCAACACTTAACGGACTCGGAATACAGGGCCTGGTGTGATCATGGGATCCCCAAGCAACAACAAGGAGTCCCAGACGAAGAGGCAGTCGAGTGAAGCTCGGAGCAACCCCTTGGTGAGTGGGTTCAGAGGCCCAGGCGGCCTAATCCATGGTCTGGCACTAGCACCTGACAAGGAAAAGGTAACGCCTCCACGCGAGGACCTTACGCGAGGCCTCATGGCGTAGGAGAGGCTTTTGCACACGCAGACATCCAGGCGAAGGCAAACCACTTTGGCAAAGCCGTCCCTGTGAAGTCTCAAGGCGAGGGCTAGGCTTCCTCAAACAAAGGTGTTTCGGCGATGGCGAAGCCTTCAGGCAAAGCCATCTCCACAAACCCCAAAAGCGAAGCCCTCATGCAACAATGTCCACGAGAAGTCTTTAAGATAAAGACAGAACCTCCCCGCGAAGTTTCCTGGCGAAGGTGAAGCCCCTGGGTGACGTCATCTCAGCAAGCCTCCTGGTAAAGGCAACGTCTACAACAAGAAGACTTCCAGTTCAGACGCTAAGTATGGGATATTCTACTGTGAAGTCTCCAAATGAAGGCGAAGCCTTCTTTGCAAGTCTCAAAGGGGAAGGCGAAGCCAACTAGGCGAAGCCTCCTCCGTGAAAGCTTCCCAGTGAAGGCGAGGCCTTCAGAGCGGGGCCTCCAGTCAGACGAAGCCCTAAACGCAGAGCCACCTAAACTTATCAAGTCGGCCAACCACTCCCCGACCATTCTCGCACACTCCCACCTTTCACGCTGACACTGGGAGCCTATTATCTACTTAGCTTTTACCTTTTTATCTTTTAGTAAAGCATACACATTTGTCGTTGTCTCATTACCTTCCCTATAAAAGGAAAGGCAGACTTTAGAATAGGCAGTAACATATGTAAAGCTTAAGAAGGAACATTCCTTAAGCTCGGTTCTCACCCCCCTGCTATTTTCCGCCATCCCCCTTGATAGATTGTTTGTCATCAAGTTTAATATCTAGTATTGCTCAATCTCGTAGTTGAGAGGTCCTAGATCTTCCATACTCCCCAGGCTTATCGCGGATATTGCCCAACCTCATAGTTGGGAGGTGTCCGTGGCCGAATTTATCCTTCTTTGTTCATCGACTCCACCGAGCTAGATCTGCGCTTCCGTACGATCTCGCGGTTTCGCGTCAAGCGTCCCCGTGATCGTATCAGGGCCCCTCCCATATTCCGACTTATGGGGGGTTCCTTGGTATATCGTGGCCCAATCTGCCTGATGGGCCCCCTGATCTAGGCCTAACGATGAAGGCCCAACACGCTCGACGAAAGGATTCCACCAAGGCACGGACGGCCGCGAGGGGGTGTCACCCTCGAGGACACCCCTCGCCTCAGCACACTGAGAGGGAGTCCTCCCCCCTCCCTTACAACTCATCTCTTCTCTTGATTGACTAAAACATGTCTTAATCCGCGAAGGAGGGCCTTCGTCCGCAAGCCCTTCACCCAGCGAAGCCTCCGGACTTAGTAAATTGGAACCCAATAGGAACTTGCCTTGAGCGCCCTGTACACGATCCCGCTAGATCAGCCACGATTTCAAAGAGCGTCTCCCACCTTCCATATCGGCTCCCACGATATCAGGGAGCATCTCCACTTTCCATAAACGTGCCCACGGTCAACGCGCACCAAAGGCAGCAGCCCTGCTCCACCTCCTATAAAAAGGAAACTTTGGGAAATGTGAACCCTATCTACACACCCTCACTTCTCTTTCTGCTCCTGAGTGTTATGTTTTCTTCTTTGCAGATCACTCCTCCAACAGCAGACCGCCCTCTCCAGCTTGTGGATCACATCAACCATATCAGATTATGCCACCAAACATCTAAGAGCTCGGCCGTTTGAGGACGAGACTATCAATTTTTTTTTTTTGTTGCAAAAGACAACGAAGTTCTAATGGTTATAAGCCCATTGCCCAGCCCACCACTTCTTCCGCTTGTGTTACCCAAAAATGTGCGACTTTGACTACTTAGACTTCTTGAGTTGGATAAATGCCGATTGAGCTCACAGAAGCTTCCAGAATAACCAGAAGCCTCTGGTTGAGTCTTTTCACATCCCTTCTTATTATACCTTCTCTCACTACTATTTTTCTCGTTCAATTCTGCGTTCTGATTCCGACTTCCGATTTCACAACCGATGGCTGACGAAGCAAAAGCCAAAGGCAATGCCGCCTTCTCTGCCGGCGACTTCGACGCCGCCGTCCGGCACTTCTCTGAAGCGATCAATCTCTCTCCGGACAATCACGTTCTCTACTCCAACCGATCGGCCGCGTACGCCTCGCTGCACGACTACGATGCGGCATTGGCCGATGCGAAAAAGACCGTTAAGGTCAAGCCGTACTGGTCTAAGGGCTACAGTCGGCTCGGTGCTGCTCATCTAGGGCTTCATCAGTACCAGGACGCAATCTCATCCTACAAGAAAGGTCTTGATATCGATCCTAGCAATGAGGGTTTGAAGTCCGGCTTAGCTGACGCTCAAGCCGCTGCCGCCACTGCCTCCGCCTCTCGGAGCCGTGCGCCGTCTAGCCCCTTTGGAGACGCCTTTTCGGGGCCGGAGATGTGGGCGAAGCTCACAGCGGATCCAAGCACGAGAGCTTACTTGCAGCAGCCAGATTTCGTGAGGGCGATGCAGGATATACAGAAGAACCCTAGCAAATTGAACGAGTATTTACAGGATCAGAGGGTGATGCAAGCTCTTGGTGTTCTCTTGAACGTCAAGTTCAAGACGCATACTCCTGGCGACAACGATGTTGAAATTCCGGAGTCAGACACGTCGCCTCCTCCCCGCCCCAGGGAAGAGTCGAAGAAGACGCAGCCGGAACCGGAGCCTGAACCGGAACCGATGGACCTGACAGAGGATGAAAAAGAGAGGACGGTAAAGAAGGAAAAGGCGCAGAAAGAGAAGGAGGCTGGGAACGCGGCTTATAAAAAGAAGGATTTTGATAAGGCGATTGCGCACTACACCAAGGCCATGGAGCTTGATGATGAGGACATCTCTTACCTTACAAATCGTGCTGCCGTTTATCTGGAAATGGGCAAGGTATGCTCTTTTTATTTGTCTGATACAGCTGTTTCGTTTCTATTACTGGGAATGTTTATAATTCTCTAATCCAGGGTTTTTCTGGATTGCTCGTTTACTTGATATGATATCTACAATGTTTAAGATGGTCCTGTGGCCTTCATCCTGCTGTTATGTGGATCAATCCCTTCTGCTACCTAGTTTAGTTCACTACAAAATAATAATGCAGCTGACTTGTGGTGGTGGGAATACAAGTCCAAATTTGACTTAGGTAACCTGAGGTTTAATGTTCGAAGATATAGGTGGTCTCTTGTTGAAATGCTGCTCTCTAGGCTCTCACTGGCAGCTCGAAGGAGATTTTATCTTTGATAAAGGGAAGTTCTAGCGGAGCATCGCTTGGAATGTCTGCTAGGTAACTTGTAAATGAGATGGTTTACTGGCAGAACTTATTAGATGAAAGTACTTGATGATATATCGAGATGCCAAAGCATTGTACCTCACTGAAGTTCAGCTGTGTTCTACCTCTTGAGTGCTAGGCTTGGTGACTTTTATTGTGCTTCTGAATTTGAGAAAAAAACGGAGTTTTCTGTTTGGTTATTTTAGTGAAGGACTGAATGTTGGTTGTGAAGCTGAAAGTGATCCCACTATCACTGAGAGGCAAGTTGTACCAGTAGCGCTCCTACTTGTCCTATTTTCCGAAGCTTAAAGCTCATTTTGTATGGACTGTTGCGGATTAATCCACTGGATTAATACTTGTATCATTAATATATGTTCAACCATTTTTTCACTCTAGATCAGGCAGATTTTCATCTCAAACTTCAGTGTGAATACCAAATAGATTTTCACATTTCTTGATAGTTCATAGGATTAATACTTAGAAATGTGCACGTAATTGGGAATTAATTGAGTGTCGGAGATGATAGTATCTTCTTCTTTACTTTTTGTATTTTGTAGTGTAACATTGCTCTTATTGCTCTAAAGGCTGACGGGTCCTGTTGGTTTTATAGTTTTTTAAATTATTGTTTTTAATTCATTTGGGTAGGAGATACATGGAAGCACATGTTTGGACCTTGGTTCATATGCCAAGTTCAGAATTATGAACTCTGATATAGCACTTAAAACTTAAAGCTGAGTGTGAGTGGTTGATCAATTTACTCCTTTTAAGTGATGCGGTGTTGACTGCAAAACTGAAAGTTGTTCCTCTGTCCCTTTTTAATATTTGCATTTAACTTTTGATTTTTTCTATAAATTATTTTTTTTTATTAAATTTCAATGAAAATATATTTACGACTCCAAACAATTTTTACTTGATGCATGTAAGTTACTCAATTTGACATTGTAGATGAAAATGTTAAGAAATTTATAGATTTGATGTTGAAAAAAATATGTATCAAGTAAAAATGGATGGAAGTATGTTACATTTTGGAGATTTCTCAATGTGTTCAGATTTGGTAGAGTTTCAATAGTACACTGATGATATTCTTTTTGCAGTATGGTGAATGCATTCAAGATTGTGACAAGGCTGTCGAGAGGGGTAGAATGCTCAGGTCGGACTTCAAGATGATAGCTAGAGCTTTAACACGGAAAGGAACTGTGTTGGTCAAAATGGCAAAATGTTCGAAGGACTATGACCTAGCTATTGAGACATTCCAGAAAGCTCTCACTGAGCATCGTAACCCAGACACGTTGAAGAAACTAAATGAGGCAGAGAAAGCGAAGAAGGAACTTGAGCAACAAGAGTATTTTGATCCTGAGATTGCTGATGAGGAGCGTGAGAAAGGTATTTGCTTCACTTTACAGTTCTCTTTTAGCTGTCTCATTTTACCAAAACAAAGCTGCTATCAGTTCTAGGCACCTGAAGAGAGACATGGTGGTAGAATTGGAATATCCACTAATGTGCGTTGGGTTTCGTGGCTTTGAATTTTGCAGGAAATGAATTTTTTAAGCTGCAAAACTATCCGGAGGCAATTAAACATTATAGTGAGTCGATACGAAGAAACCCTGAAGATACAAGGGTAAGAAAATGCTCATTCTGCAAGTATTAATCAGGTCTGCTTGTAGAAGATTGATATTTTTGTTGGTAATATAATCATGTCATGTTGTTGCAGGCTTATAGCAATCGGGCTGCATGCTACACAAAACTAGGTGCAATGCCTGAGGGACTGAAGGACGCAGAGAAATGCATTGAGCTGGATCCTACATTTTCCAAGGGATATACAAGAAAGGGTGCTGTCCAGTTTTTCATGAAAGAGTATGACAAAGCTCTCGAGACTTATCAAGCAGGATTGAAACATGATCCTAGTAACCAGGAGTTGATTGATGGTGTACGAAGGTATGCTGCCTAGTTTAGAAATAATAACATTTTTTTCTGTCAATTCTGCATGTTCTAATCGAGTTTATCAATTATTTAACAGATGTATTGAACAAATAAACAAGGCGTCTCGTGGGGATTTGAGCGCTGAGGAGTTGAAAGAGAGACAGGTATGTGTTTCATCTGATTGTTGTCTGGACTTAAAAATGAAATGCCGAGACCTTGTCTAAAGCTTATTTTGGTCTGATTACGACTAGATATGTTAATTGGGTGGGGTTGGGTGTGTTCAAGTCCGATTATTCGGGTTCAGGCTGAAATTGGTTGGGATGAATTCAAGTCTAGCCAGGTTTGAATTCTGTTCATTCAGATTCACCATCTTTTTGGTTTTTAGTTACAATTGAGTTGACTTAAATTCAGCTTAATGTTACTTGGGGTCAAAATCGGGTCATGCTATATATTACTCTCTTCATCCCATAATGATTGAAGCTTTTGATTTTGATTGCTGCATTTGACTCAATTTTTTATAATGAAGAATTTGTTAAAAAAATGAAAAATAGTATTTGAAATTTAGAAACATTATTCAACTACACAATTTCAGGGGATTTTTACTTTTCATAGTTGAGATTTTGCGGAGTGTTTGTGGGAGTAAGTTGAATTCGTGCTCTTGAATCTGATGAATCTGATCAAACAGCCATTCATTGTGTTGAGTACTTTAGACCATGAGGTTTACATTCTCATTAGCAGTGTACTCTCTTGGGAGAGTTGAATTCTGTGATTGGTACTGTGGATGTTAATTCCCTTCAACATTTTTGTATATACTACACATATTTATATAGAAATGTTGAGTGAAATTTTCTAATTTCTACATAAATTATTTTTATAAACTTTTTAATGTAAATATTTATGATAGAAATTTGTGTCAAACATAATTTCAAAAATAATCTGTATCTAGAAGGTATAGGTGCTGGAAATAAAAAGGAAAAAACACTTATAACAATGATTTCTAATATAAAGTGATATAAAGTTTGAAAATCAATAGTATATTTTTAATTGTATGGAATGGAGTTAGTACAATACAAGATCATATGAGGTGAAAATAAAAAGAAAATAAAAAAAACACTCTTGTTCGTTTTTCAGTTGTATGTAAATTAGTTAATTTTATACATCAAAACACTGAAAAAATTTAATCATTTGTATAAAAATTTGTTAACTTTGACAATCTTTGTTGATGGAAGAATGATTCCTGAAAACTTGAAGTTGAATCAAAGTTGGTTAAGATACAACTTAATGTGAACTATATAACTGTGGAGTTTCGACACATTTTTTTGTCCAGGTACTTCAATTATAATAAAAAAAATGTTCAAACAATCAAATCTAAACAGTAGTAAACAATTTACTGAAAATAAAGGAAATATGTCTAATTAAGAAAATATATTGATATTGATTGCAAGAATGCTGGTTTTTTTATACCAGAACCTCATTCTCTCACTTATTTTATGTTTGGGTCATTTTTGGGCTTCTTGTGTTTGGGATTGAGTTCAAGTTGCATCTTAAACAGGTTTGGATGATCCATTTCTAGGTCAACATAGATTGGGTCAGGTCGTCTGAACACGGGTTATTTGGGTCGGTTCTGATTTTATCATCAGTAATTATGATCGTCATTTTGCAGGCCAAAGGGATGCAGGATCCTGAAATTCAAAATATCCTCTCTGATCCTGTCATGCGACAGGTAATGTTTTTGGTTATAGGGTGTGAACTCATTTGCGCTTGCTGGAAAATTGAGAAACAAGTTGATATTCGCAGGTATTGGTTGATCTACAAGAAAACCCAAAGGCATCTCAAGAACATATGAGGAACCCTATGGTGATGAATAAGATCCAGAAATTAGTCTCCGCTGGAATTGTTCAGATAAGATGAGCTAAACGCTGCGATGGAAAAAGTCTGTGCTCATCTTCTTAAGTTCTAATTGGTGATTGTTGTGTTGTCACCTTGCAGTTGTTTATCTAAACGCTGCGATGGAAAAAGTCTGTGCTTGTCTTCTTAAGTTCTAATTGGTGATTGTTGTGTTTACTTGCAGTTGTTTATGGCTACCTTTCTTTTTTTGCACCACTGTATCACGGGAAGTTTTTGGGTAAAATGTCAATTTCAGTCATATTCTACTATAGTTGGGGTCAATTGAAAGATAAGTAGAAATTTATTGTGGGAAACTAGTCCTAATACCCGTCTTCGACACAGGTTTTCTACATTAATATTTCACAGTTCTTATACTGTCAATACTGTCGTTCGTATCAATGTGATATGTTCATAGTTCTTATACTGTCATTCGTATCAATGTGATATGATTCGTTTAGTCGTGTAAATTCATTTCTTTTTCACCAAAACTTGGAGCATAAAAGTACGCACTTATTACTTTTCCATATACTATGATGATACCTAAAACACCAAACTTAACTATCCACAAACAATTACTTAATTATGCGCTCATTCATCAAACTTCACCATTCAGATCCATAATCGGGTGATCTAGTATCTCCCCTATCATGTAAAATAACACAAAATACTTTAACACATAAGCACTATACTGCAATTAGCAATATTATTTAACAACAGAGAATTACCTGATTTCTACATCATCATCATCATTCAGATTCAATTTAAGACAATGACCTTTTACTGGTTCCTCAACATATACCTTTTCTTTCCCCTTCTCAAGTCTGCATGACAGATAAAATAACGAAAAATTATACATTCATTGTCATGCGTATAAATAAACATTCATGAATGTGAAGTTAATATCAGTACCGCTTAACGGATTCCTCATCCGCTGGATCTACACACAATCCGCTTTTTAGTGAATCATCGGGGTCCCAATGGAAACTTCCCCTTTTTAACATCCCCTGTAATGTTAAAAGTGCTATTCAGATGTCATACATAAGTGATAACATAAAATGCAGATTATACAATATATCTTACATTCCAAATCGTTGTCAAAGCCACATCCATCTCAAATACATAGTTGACATCAGCGATCTTTCTTACAGTGAATGCAGAATCCGGATTATGAAAATTGAAATCCGTTATCTGCACCTCCCACATCACTCGCTTCATGACCATTTTACATATTCTACGATTCACTTCACCCTGTACATATATGCAAAAAAAATTAGCAAACCAATAAACACAACACATGGCCCCCACACCTTGACCATCACACCTGCCTAACTGGAAATTCTGGAAAAGTTACCGCGTCACAACCTAACAGCTTAGATGCAATATGATCAAACATGATAAAAGAAGACTCAGTTGTCAGATCCCCCACTCGAGTTTCAATCTTGAACCTATAGATTTCCAAAAAGATATACAAATTTTGTCATGTACAATAAATTAGGGAAAATAATGTTAAGGTTTAGCTGAATCATGGATACATACCAAGTTGAAGCAGTCCGAGAAGACGTCTTGCAACGATCACAATAGAACTGTGGACCAACCATATTTACTTTCTTCATGCACACCCATGCCATGTACCACATGGGTACTCTATCATTCACTGACATTATGGTTGCGCGAACGTGAAATACCCTCTCCTATGTAAACACAAATTATATACTAATTGCTGACCAAATACATCTAAAACATCCTAGATTATTTAATTTATGGGTGCACCTGTGATGTGATCACGAGAAGGAGGGTGTGATCACGAGCTCGGATCTAGCTCGAAGGAGGCTGTTTTCCAGGAAACGGAAACGAAACGGGGGAAGAACAAGGAGACACACAAAGTCGGCCAAGGGAACCTCCTCACTACGAGGTGAGGCAATGCCCTTGAAAATGCCTGGGGAAGGAGATGGGATCTAGCACCTCTTGACTACAAGGTCAAGCAATACTAGATATTATGCTTGGATCCTCTTGCCTGGATCACTAGGGAAATGGAAATGCAAGAGTGGAGAACACAAAAGCCGATGACTCCCCGGGAGTGTTTCAGCCGAATTGCTTATATGTTCTAGGTTACAATGGTGTTGTTTCTAGCTTATATAGTAGAGGGCTGTGAGAAGTAAGTTGGCTTAGTACAGCCGTGCGTGCGTGCAAAAAGCAAACAGTACTTTTTGACATGCGTGCAGAGTAAAAGTTTCCAAAAAGGTGAAAAGGAAAAGCTAGCCTAAAAGTGTTCGGTGTCTTTTCCTCGAAAAGGAAGCCTACATTCCCGAGTAGGCTGCAGAGAAAGGACGCCCGGCTGTCGGACTTGGTCGGCCATCCGGTTAAGTATGGAGGCTTCGGGATGTCTTCGCCAAGTGCCTTCGCGGGAATGCCTTCGCCAAGAGCCTTCACGAATATGTTTTTACTTGAGGTCTTCTCAAGGTTCAAGCGTTCTCGCACCAAGGTTTGGCTGCTCCCTTCTTCAAGGATACTTATGCTCAAGACTCCAAAGGGCTTCGCGCATCCTTCATCCATCGCGAGGCCGAGCTGATGAAGCTGTAAGGACTTCGCCGAGATTCCTCTTGGTCGTACTGCGCCATGAGCCTCATGAAGGCGTGGAAATGTGCTTGAACTCGCTTCAACCGGGACCTGGTCATGGGTCCGCCAATGCCTTGGAGTGGATCGGGGGTCGCGCGCGCTTGAGGTTGCGGACCATCTTGAACTTGAGGGCCTTTTGGGGCGATGTCCTCATCATACTCTCCCTCTTCGAAAGAATCCGTCCGCGGATTCTCTAATTCTGCTTGTCTTCCCTTTTGGTTGTAAAGTAGACTTGGCTTGGTGGCATGTGACACATCTGGCGCCAGCCTTGGTGACGTCCTTCTTCATGCCGGGCCAGAAGAAGTTCTCCCTAACGGCCTCAAGCGTCTTCTGGACGCCGAAATGCCCCATGAGACCGCCTCCATGCGCCTCCTTGATGATGACGTCGCGCATTGATCCTCTGGGAATGCACAACCTTTTCAACTTAAACAGAAAGCCATAAAAACATAGTAGCCATTCGGCTACCTTTAGCACGATTAACAAATATTTCCCCAAAATCCGCATCATGCTCATACATTCCCTTTAAACATTCAAATCCGACGACCTTAGTATCAAGAGTCATGAGTAATGCATATCTCCTAGAAAGGGCATCAGCAACAACATTTTCCTTTCCTTTCTTATACTTAATAACATAGGAGAAAGACTCGATGAACTCTACCCACCTAACATGCCTTTTGCTTAAATTTCCTTGTCCTTGAAGATACTTCAAAGACAAGTGATCCGTATGGATAACAAACTCTCTAGGCAGCAGATAATGACTCCACGTTTGCGGGGACCGCACAAGAGCGTATAGCTCCTTGTCGTATGTGGAGTAATTCAAGGTGGCTCCACTCAGCCTTTTCGCTAAAGAAGGCTATGGGACGACCTTCTTGGTGCAAGACAAAGACCGATGCCTATACCACTAGCATCGCACTCTACCTCGAACACCTTGTCAAAGTTTGGCAAAGTGAGTAAAGGGGCATTTGTCGACGAGATTTTAATTCATTAAAAGATTTCTCTTGCGATCGTCCCCATTCGAAGACAACATTCTTCTTAGCCGTTCATGCAAAGGCGGCAATGGAAGAGAAATCCTTAACAAACCTCCTATAAAAACTAGCAAGTCCTAGAAAGGATCTTACTTGATTAAGGAATTAGAGTAGGCCAGTCCCGAATGGCACCGATCTTACTCTCATTTACCTTGACACCCTTCGCACCCACTACATATCCAAGAAAGTTAACTTCCGGGATGTGAAGACACACTTTTCAAACTTGGCATACAGTTTTCTAACCTAAGCGTGTCGAGGACCTGCCGTAAGTGCTCAACATGCTCCTCATGGTTTTTAGAATAAACTAGTATGTCATCAAAGTATACTACCACAAATTTTCCAATTAAACGCCTCAGGGCATGATTCATTAGACGCATGAACGTACTAGGTGCATTTGACAATCCGAAGGGCATAACATTCCATTCGTATAAACCAATTTTGGTTTTGAAAGTAGTTTTCCATTCATCACCTTCCTTCATTCGGATCTAGTGATAGCCACTTCTAAGATCGATTTTTGAAAACACACATGCACCACTCAATTCGTCTAACATGTCATCAAGTCTAGGTATAGGGTGGCGATACTTTACAGTGATAGAGTTGATGGGACGGCAGTCCATGCACATGCGCCAAGTGCCATCGCTCTTTGGCACGAGTATGACTGGCACTGCACAGGGCGAAAGGCTTTCACGGATGAACCCCTTGTCCAGCAGCTCTTGCACTTGCGATTGGATTTCTTTGGATTCTTGAGGGTTGGTCCGGTGGCGGCCTTGTTGGGTAAAGGCGCTCCCGGGAGCGGTCGATCGATGCTCTATGCCGCGATAGGGGGAGGGTTCGCGGTTCATCGAATACTTCATCGAATTCCTTGAACTTCCCGCACATAGAAAGGGAGAGAAGATACATGATCAAGTGTCAGCATGCAATGAGTTGGAATCATGAGGACACAAGTCTTGTTTCCAAGAAATGCTCTTTTAAAATCCCTCTCTTTTGCCATGGGAGGAGGCACTCTTGTTTTCTCACGGGCTCACTTGGGGTGTTTCCCATTAATGCACACTCTTTTTCTCATTCAAGGTTCCTTGAACCTTCTCGCCATTTTCTCTCCTCTCTCTCGCCTCACTCTTTCTTCTTCTCTCGCCAATAAGATATGACCATGGATGATCATATTTAGCTTGGATCTAGCTTGTGGAGTGAAGATAGGGGCGGATGATAGATGTGGCTCCAAGCACCTCACAACCTCACAAACACTAGGTTGAGCAACACTTGGAATAATGCCGGGAGGGAAATGGCCCTAACACCTCCTTCCTACGGTGTGGAAGGCAACATTAGGGGTAGATCTTGAACTCCAATAATGGCGTCCAAGGGCTGGATATGGAGATAGGATAGTATGAGAACCCTAGCTAGGAGATAACACTCACAAGCATTCAAGCATTTTGCATAAAAGGTTCTAACCTTGGCAAAGGAGACCTTGGCCGAATATATGGTATGTTTGGGCTGCCAAGACTCCCTCAAACCCTAAGAGAAGGTTCTAGAATGATCACATGTGACCCAAGATGCCTAGGTGTCCTAATTAGCCTAATAAAGCTAGTTTAAGTACTCATTACAAGCCAAACAGGTAAATAAGGTAGTATTGGTCCTAAATCATGTATCTAAGGTCCTAAACATCCCCCAAAGAGGAAAGAGTTGTTGGTGAAGAGATAAGGCCGAAATTCCAGGGGGGGACCACTCTGCACATGTCACTTTCATTGAAAATCCGGCAAAGAATGGCGTCTTCAAGTCAGCCCCGACCTCCGATTGCTATGAAACCACCACCATTGTCTTCCTCTCTTCAAGGGCTTCAAAAAGAGTATAAAGTAGGACAGGTTTTGAGCACTTAATTTTTGGACCCCAAAGTTGGCCCCAGAATTGGCTAAGTGCTGAAATGTTTCAGCTTTGGTGTCTTGTCTTGGCCGCTCCTCTACTTGCCCTCCAAGCCATCCATGAGTGCTCCTAGGTCCGTATCATCCCCTCCCTCTTCAAAAGGATTTGTCCTCAAATCCATTGTTTGTCTTCTTGATGCTCAAGGTTCCTACGTAAGGGAAAAGGTGAATCATAAGGTAGCATCTCTACATATTCAATAGAAAAACCATGCAAAACAACCTTGAAAGAGTTAAGAAAACAAATACTCCCCTAGTTGGTCCTCTTGAGCTTTTTGTTTTTGTGGCTCAACCAAAGATAGTCATTAAGCTCAAGGGGACTTGTCTTTGAAGCACTTGAAACATCTTTTTCTTGTGCACCAAGGTACTTCACATGTGGATCCCGAACCATAGGGGACAAGTACTTGAACTTGCATCCTTTGAACCTATAATGCCTTAATGGTCTTCGTATTTTGACCGGGTTAGCAATTTTGTAGGAAAAATCACCAAGGTATTGAAGGATCATAAAATCACATGCAATAGTCAAAGCATGGGCACTCTCAGCCTCTAGCACGCAATCAACCCTAAGATGCTCACTAAGCATGAAATCTCTCCATATAGCATCAATGTCTCCAAATTCAAATTTATCATAGGAAGGGTCAAGCATTTCATTGGGGGCATTGTACTCATGGCATTCTATTGGCAAAACACTATCATGGTGATCATTCAACAAATTCCAACAAGTAGGCATGACATGATAATGTTCTCAGTCAAATAAGATCATGGCATGGTGATAAGCACTTTCAAGCTCAAAACTTAAGGTATTTCGCACACCAATCAACAAATAAGGTCTAGGTTCGAAACATCCATAATGAAGATCATATGACTTGCTACCTCTAATCAAAGAACACATGGCAAAGTGATGCACCCTAGTCATGCTACTAAGTGTACCATGGTCCCGAATGTCATGCTCTTGGATAGCAAGCAAGGAAACATCAAGTTGGGGCAAGATGAACAATCCATTCTTTCTTGCTCTCCTATCACGCAAGCACACAAGATTCCAAATCCTCAAAGAAATACCATGGCCGAATTCAAGTTTATATACATGAAATGGATTTTCATCACCAAACTTGCTATTCAAGCCATCTCTCACAGACAAGGCATCTATACATGCACATATACCATCAAGGGTGTTCAAGTACAGACCATCATTCAAAGCAAGTGTAGGATCATTCACACAACGATTAGAAAATGGATTACCCAACCAAACGAGTCCATTTTTATCTTCTTCAAGCTCTCGACCTTCCATTGAAATGAGGTGGTGAGACTCCATTGGCTCTTCCTTCTCAATCCTTGGAGGCTTCCTCTTTTTCCTTGTGATTTTCCTAGCACACTTGTAAAACACATCAAAGTGTTCCCTCCACAAGTCATATAGCCATCCGATGCACATGGACTTACCAAAAGTCATTTTTAACAATTTTAAACCGATTATGTTGGTAAGACCATGGATCATGGTTGTGATGAGATGCAATGTATGACATTTAAGCATGTTATGGACAAAACCTTCATTCAACCCGAGAGCATGTATGTGGAATGACCTACCACAACATACATCAAGCACAAGGCATTTTTCAACATTGACATATAATATCAAGACCAATGTATGAATTAAGTCCACATGATCATTTACAACATCACCATCCGAAACATGCTCATCAAGAGTCCAATCATAAACATCATCAAACTCACTAGAAATAGAACTCAAAGCATTCCCATGGTGTACATCAAACATGGGGTTCCAACATGTCTCACTATAGGTAGATGGTTCAAACTCAAACAAAGGGTTGCAAACCACCTTAAAGTCATGATCATGTACCTTTGAGACATATGTACTCATGTTTCTCTCATGCTCTCCATCATTTTCAATCAAGTGTGAATCATAAGGTTTGTCACTCAAGTCCTCATGCAAACTCAACTCAACTAAGGATAACTCATTACTCAAGACCCAATCATGCTCATTTGCTAAGGACCCTAACATGGCCGAATTGAGCAACTCATTTTGTCCAATCACTTTCATGCTATTGACTTCACACAAGTTTTCATCACGTTTCTCAATAAAGTCACCTATAACATGCTTTCTACCAAAAAATTCCAACAAGTCACATGCACTCGATCCGGGATCAAACACAAATCTAGCCCTACCAAGTTTCTTGATGCACTCCATCATATCCGATGCATCCAATTTCAACAAGTAGGTTCGGCTAGGTGCATTAATCATGGGACATGGTATGCACAAAGTTCCTTCAATCAACACATCATCACCAAAACTAGAAACTAAGGGTTTAGAGATGATACTACCAAGTTTTGAACCCTCCTTCTTAGTTTCCTTCTTTTGGCTGAATGAAAGGGCCTCCTCTTCGTCCTCCTTTGGTTCACCCGGGACACTCCATCCATCAACACCTGGCACATCTAAAGAAGAACAACAAGAGTTAAAAGACTTAAAGGTTAGTTCTTCTTGGAGCTTGGGTGAGGGTAGAGCGGGGTTAGGTCTCGGGTTAGATGGGAATTTTGGACCCTAGTGGCTTGGGTTATGTAAGGGTATGAGGTTTCGGAACTTTGGTGGGTGTAGGTGTGGTGTAAAGGTGTTAGCCTTCGGTTGGCTAGGTGTGAGGGGGTAGGCATGGTGCACATGGGGTCGGGCGAGGTGTAAGTAATGTGGTCTTGGGCATACTTCCCTCTCATTATGCCCTTTAAGTGTTCCCATGACCGAAAGGTTACTTGGCCTCTACTCCTCCATTCTTGATTCAAATTTTCAATCCACCACTTAGCTTCTCCTTCTAGGGTTCCCAAAGCATATGCCACCCTTTCTCCTTCTTGCAAATAATGGGATAAGAAGTAGGATTCAGCTTTTACTACCCAATTCCAAAAACCTTCAAGATCATCAAAGCCTCCAAATTTGGGCATTGGTCTCATCATTGTGCCTACACACTTAGACAATAAAGTTAGTCCCTCTCAATTTCCTCACGTGTTTGGGTGGACACTCCCTTTGTGGATCAAGGGAAACTTTTGGCCAAAGCACTCAATCCCACTTCACCAAAGTTCTCAATCAATCCTCCTCAACATGTATAATGCCTTGAACCTTGAGGAACCACAATTGAAACTCAAGAAAACAACCCTAAAACTACCTTTGAAAACCGTTTGAAGAAGTTGTTAGTCACTTGGAAACTAGCTCGGTTTCAATTGGGAAGTTGGGGGCTGAATTGAAAATTGGTTTGGGTGTTTAAAATAAGCTGAAAATCAGTTTGAAATCTGTTGGAACTGATTTGGAAACAATTTCAAATGAACTTGGTGTTGGTAGAAAGAAAAACAACAAATCTGGAACAAGTCCCTTTCACTGTAGGGGACCACTTGTGCACTACCAACCAAAATCAGATTTTAAACAACTTGGTGACCCAAACAGCCACGTTTTTGTGCATCAAATCCCTTCCTCCACATCAATTTAAAATGAAAACCATGAACAAGCTCAAGAACATTCATTAAAACCGAAACCACACTCAAACTTTTCAACTCCTTCTTCCTTTGTGTGGACAGATTTTTCCTTTCAATTCTTTCTTCAATTCCAACCTCTTTTCTTAATGTTTTCAACTCCAACTTTTTCCCACATCTCAAACAAAATGTCCTCTTCAAGATTCAGCAAAAAAAAATAGGAAGGTATTCATGAAAATCTGGAAATAAACGCGAATTGCCGAAACTGCCCAAACCGTACCGTCAAAACCCTAATCTCAAGATTTCATGAACCAAATCGATTCTTTTTGCAACCAAAACTTAGGAACAGCAAGGAAACTCGTGGAACAAACTTTCCAGCAAGAAAAACGAAATAAAACCAAGAAATGGTGGGTGGAAAATGTGACGGAAAATAAGAAAAGGAAAGAAACCTTCAAGGCCGATTGTGCAAAGGGTTTTACCTTGAAGATACAACTTGAAAACGACTCCAACAAGTCAATCCAGCTCTGATACCACTTTGATATGACCATGGATGATCATATTTAGCTTGGATCTAGCTTGTGGAGTGAAGATAGGGGCGGATGATAGATGTGGCTCCAAGCACCTCACAACCTCACAAACACTAGGTTGAGCAACACTTGGAATAATGCCGGGAGGGAAATGGCCCTAACACCTCCTTCCTACGGTGTGGAAGGCAACATTAGGGGTAGATCTTGAACTCCAATAATGGCGTCCAAGGGCTGGATATGGAGATAGGATAGTATGAGAACCCTAGCTAGGAGATAACACTCACAAGCATTCAAGCATTTTGCATAAAAGGTTCTAACCTTGGCAAAGGAGACCTTGGCCGAATATATGGTATGTTTGGTCCCCCAAAGAGGAAAGAGTTGTTGGTGAAGAGATAAGGCCAAAATTCCAGGGGGGGACCACTGCACATGTCACTTTCATTGAAAATCCGGCAAAGAATGGCGTCTTCAAGTCAGCCCCGACCTCCGATTGCTATGAAACCACCACCATTGTCTTCCTCTCTTCAAGGGCTTCAAAAAGAGTATAAAGTAGGACAGGTTTTGAGCACTTCATTTTTGGACCCCAAAGTTGGCCCCAGAATTGGCTAAGTGCTGAAATGTTGCAGCTTTGGTGTCTTGTCTTGGCCGCTCCTCTACTTGCCCTCCAAGCCATCCATGAGTGCTCCTAGGTCCGTATCACAACCATTCCTTCAGGAGACTTAGTGGGCCCTTGGCGAAGGCGCAGGAGGAGGAAAGGCAACAAACTAGGCCCCGACAAAGCTCCAGTAAGGCCATGTTCGCAAGGCTCTTGGCGAACCCTTGGCCTTTGGCGAGGCCATGCCCCAACGGCGAACCCGTGGCCCTTGGCGAGTCCATTGACCCTGGCGAACCCATGGTCCTTTTGGGCGAACTTAAGACCATTGGCGAATCCATGGCTCTTTGCCACCCCATGGTCGTTGGCGAAGGCCCTGTGCCTCATTTCCAGAGGCAAGCGAAGCCCAGGTGTTCGCCAAGCAGAAGAGGCCTCCATACGCAAGTCGGCGGACCTTCAACTTGAGCGGAGGCCCTCTTTCTCCCATTTCCAGCCAACTACAATTCTGGGAATTGGGAGCCGCTAAAGGTGTAGCCTACACTGTCACCTCGCCCGCCACCTCTCATTTCGCCTACCATAGATCCAGGAAGCTAGTTCCCTTGTCCAGTCATTCATTATTTTCCTTTACCATTTTCTTCTATATAAGGCAACTTGTAACCATTGTAATACTTAGAACATAATTATAAGAAATCAGAAATACTCCAAGTGAGGTTTTGGCTTTCTTGTTCTCATTTCTTGCATTCCATCTCCTTAAGTGATCCACGCAAGAGGATCCAACATAATATCTAGTATTGTTTGAACTTGTATTCAAAAGGTGCTAGATCCCATCTCCTTTCCCAGACATTTTCAAGGGCATTGCCTCACCTCGTAGTGAGGAGGTTCCCTTGGCCGACTTTGTCTTCTTCATGTTCTTCCTCTGTTTCGTTTCCATTTTCTGGAAACCCGCCTCTACCAAGCTAGATCCGAGCTCGTGATCACTTACCCCCCTGTGATCACATCAGTTGGGGTGAGGGGAAGCAGGGTGTAGGGTTTACTGAGATGGGTGAGGGCATATTTGTTGGTTTTGCCATAGTGTATGGCCTCCTTGTCGTACTGCCAGGGTCTGCCCAAGAGAATGTGGGTGGCTCGCATCCGCACCACGTCACAAGTGATGGAATCTTCGTACTTGCCGATCTTTATCGGGACTTCAACTTATTTAACGACCTTCACAAAGGTCCGGTCATCAACCCACCGCTGTTGATATGGTTTGGGATGGGCAATAGTGCGAAGACCCGCCAAGAACCATATCCTCGCCGGCGTTGACACGACTCCCGCTATCAATAATGAGACTACACAGAGTCCCATTCACCATGGCTCTCGACTGGAATAAATTTTCTCGCTGAGTGCTTTCAGTGATACTGGGGGAGCTTTGCAGAACCCTCTTGGTGACTAGTATGAGACCGTCCATAGGCAGCTCTCCCTCTTCTGCTTCACTCTCGTGATCTCGTTGTTCGGGGAGGACCTCTTCTTCTTCTTCGCTAGACAGCTTCCCATTGGGCCGAATGACCATGGCTCTCTTGTTGGGGCAATCCCTCGCATAGTGTCCCTTGCCCAAACACTTGAAACATTCGATGCTCCTTGACTGGCGAGGGCCATCATAGGTGTTGGTGCTGGGTTTCGGTTGGGATTGGGATGGGGGTCTTGTGTTGGGGTAAGTTTGGCGAGGGGGTGGCATCACCGCGGGAGAGGGGTACGGTTTTGGCAGGGGCGGTTTAGTGAAGGGGGGGTCTTGCTACCTAAGCCCATGTTGGGTGTATGGGCGGGTTGATAGGAGTTCCCCTTCTTCAGTTGTTTCTCCACCCGGATGGCCTTATGCACTAGATCTTGATAATCTCGATAGTCACATAGTTCAACTGTCTTCGCTACGTCTTCTCGTAGGCCATATAGAAATCTGGCCAGCTTAGCCTCTTCGTCCTCCTTGACATTGGCCCTCATCAAGGCCCTTTCAAGGTCCTTTTGATATTCCTCGACGCTGCGATGACCTTGGATAAGGCGTTGCAGCTTCTGGGCACAATCTTTGTCGTAATAGCTGGGCACAAACCGATTCTTCATGGTTCGTTTAAGATCTTCCCAAGTTGTGATGGGACGACAGCGGATTCTTGCCCTCTCGTGATGCTCTTGCTCCCACCAGGTGAGAGCGTAATCATGGAATTCAATGACCACGAGCTTCAAAGCTATCGCGTCAGTGTACCCCATCATATCAATGATCCGCTCGGTTTTAGTCATCCATGTAAGGTACTCTTCCGGATCACTGGAGCCGTAGAAGGGTGGTATCTCAAGCTTTATATTGGCGAGGGCTTGCTGGTCACGGCTTGCACCCGACCTCCCAGGTCTCGGTTGAAACCTCGATGGACACGGCCTCGCTCTGCTTCTTCCTCTTCTTCGAGGTCTCTGTGGAGATAGGCTCTGGCTTGAGCTCTATCGGGAAAGACCCTTCTCTTTATAGGCTTTGGCGGTGGCTCCGCGTAATACTCCTGATCATCACTGTCCAGGATGTCAACACCACGATCTACTCTCGTGGAAGTGGTGGGACGGTGTGAGGGTGGCTCTGTGGCCTTGTTGATGCTGGAACGAAAGTGGTATGGGTGACTCCGTCTTGAGCCCGCGATGCGTGGGCCTCCTCGTGGGCTGGCGAGTTTTCCGGTTGCTTTCCTTGAGCTACCTCCACTCTCGTTAGTCGCTCATTCGTGGTAGCGACCTGAGCTCCCAAGTCTTCTAACCTCTGTAGGATCTTGGCTAGCGTACTATGCATAGCTAGCTGGGATGGGTGAGGAGGAGATGAATCTGACGAAACCATCTGTAACACAATACTATTGAAAATATGTAGTCAAGAAAGAACCTCACCACTCCCTGAGTGTTTACTCTCGCTCTCGTGTTTCTCGCAACAACTTTGTCACTCGGCTGTTCACTTATGGCTTTCACAAGCTCTCTAAACTTGATACCGTTTTCAACCTTGGATCAAAGGTGAACACGCAAGAAAACACAAACAAAACTCTAGTAAAACCTGATGTGATCACGGTGGGATAACCGATCACAACGGGAGGATCTAGCTCGAAGGAGGCGGTTTCCAGCAAAAAAAAGGAAATGAAACAGAGGAAGAAACGAAGGAAAACAGAGTTTCGGCCAAGGGAACCTCCTCACTACGAGGTGAGGCAATGCCCTTGAAAATGCCTAGGAAGGAAGATGGAATCTAGCACCTTTTGAATACAAGTTCAAACAATACTAGATATTATGTTGGATCCTCTTGCACGGATCACTTAAGGAGAGGAACGGCAAGAAATGAGAACACAAAAGCCAACAACTTCCTAAGTGTTTTCAGCCGAATTCTTAAATTCAATCATATGTTCTGCCTTTACAATGGTTACAAGCTGCCTTATATAGAAGAAAAATGGTAAAGGAAAATAATGAATGATCGACAAGGGAACCAGCTTCCCGGTTCTATGGTGGGCGAATTGAGAGGTGGCAGACGAGGTGACAGTGTACACCGTGTAGTCTACTGCTTTAGCGGCTCCCAATTTCCCAGGAATTGTAGTTTGGCGGGAAATGGGAGAAAGAGGGCCTCTGCACAAGTTGAAGGGGGTCGCCGACTTGCGTATGGAAGCCTCCTCCGCTTGGCGAGCACTGTGCTTCGCTTGCGTCTGGAAGTATTGTTCGTGGTCTTTGCCAAGGACCATGGGTTCGCTAATGAGTATGGCTTCGCCAAGACCATGACTTCTCCAAAGGCCAAGGGTTCGCCAATGGGGCCTGGGTTCGCCAAGATCCTTGCGAGCATGACTTTGCCTCTAGGGCTTCGCCGATGCCTAGAATGCGACTTCTTCTTCGTCCATGCCTTCGCCAAGGGCCCTTTAGACCCTCTCGGAGGAATGGTTGCCTCTTAACTCATAAATAGGGCGATGTCCACATCAAAACCGCAACTTGAAACCCAAGAAAATGACTAGTTACTTGAAACCAGTTTTGTGGGATGTTAGGGTTGAGTTGGGGGTCGAAAGGAACAGGTTGGAAGATTAGAAAAGGCTTTCGCAGTCACAAACACTTTTGTTTAAATTCTGAAACTATTTGTCGGATCAAAATTACTGTTCACTTGTGTTTTGATAAGAACACGTAAGAACATTCAAGAACTTTTCCAGAACACAGAAACTTGCTCAATACTTTTCTTTCTTTAAACGTTTTTCTTTGCACACCTGTCGCTCAAGACAACTCTTTTGGCTTATCTCGAAAATACTTGGCTTAAACAAGCACACTTTTAAACAACTTTTTCGGTCTCACTGAGATCATCAACCGATATTCCTTCAAGCGTAAGAAAAGGTAACAAAAGGTTTTGCTTGAAGAAAACTCAACAAGAACACGAATACCTCCGACAAGCGCTTTGGCTCTGATACCACTTGATGTGATCACGAGAAGGAGGGTGTGATCACGAGCTCGGATCTAGCTCAAAGGAGGCTGTTTTCCAGGAAACGGAAACGAAACGGGGGAAGAACAAGGAGACAACAAAGTCGACCAAGGGAACCTCCTCACTACGAGGTGAGGCAATGCCCTTGAAAATGCCTGGGGAAGGAGATGGGATCTAGCACCTCTTGACTACAAGGTCAAGCAATACTAGATATTATGCTTGGATCCTCTTGCCTGGATCACTAGGGAAATGGAAATGTAAGAGTGGAGAACACAAAAGCCGATGACTGCCCGGGAGTATTTCAGCCGAATTGCTTAAATTCAATAATATGTTCTAGGTTACAATGGTGTTGTTTCTAGGTTATATAGTAGAGGTCTGTGAGAAGTAAGTTGGCTTAGTACAGCCGTGCGTGCGTGCAAAAAGTAAACAGTGCTTTTTCACATGCGTGCAGAGTAAAAGTTTCCAAAAAGGTGAAAAGTAAAAGCTAGCCTAAAAAGTGTTCGGGTGAAAAGGAAAAGGAAAAGCGCATCCTTCATCCATCGCGAGGCCGAGCTGATGAAGCTGTAAGGACTTCACTCGAGATTCCTCTTGGTCGTCCTGCGCCATGAGCCTCATGAAGGCGTGGAGATGTGCTTGAACTCGCTTCAACCGGGACCTGGTCATGGGTCCGCCAATGCCTTGGAGTGGATCGAGGGTCCCGCGCACTTGAGGTTGCGGACCATCTTGAACGTGAGGGCCTTTTTGGGCGATGTCCTCATCAACCTGGCTATGACCACCACTACGAATGCGCTCGAGTTCTTGTAGTTCAACACGTCTGATATGGTTAACATTCGTAGTGACCGTTGAACCAGACGGTTGAGATTCTTCAACTACAATCGCATCACTAAAATACAAAATAACAATATAAATTTAATCATAAAATAATTAGCATAAATGAACAATGACATTAAAATAACACTATGATAACCTCTGCGAAGCACGTTCTTCTCCGACTTCGGGATTGATGTATAACTTAGTCGCACATGTAGAAGATAAGTGATGCGCACCTGGAAAGGGATAAAACATAGTAAGAATTACATTTTCTTGGTAGAATTGTCTAAATATGATGTTTAACTAAAACTCTAAACATTTACCCATAAAAAATTTCACATAAGTTCCCGTAAAAGCCATAACCATAAGGGCAGAAGCGACTGATACATCAATACCGGACAACAATTCTACCTTGTCACCCCACATTATTACCTCCAGACGGCACACTCTGTATCATGCATAAAGCATTGTTATTATAAACTAAAGTAATCAGGAACATTTACCAGATAATTAAATAATACGTATACATGGATCAATCAAGTACTATAAAATGATGTTAATTTCAGACTCACGTGTCATTGGTAAGCCAGACGGAACGCAGTCTGGTCGACCCTGTACTTTTTAATGATTTCTCACGAACAGGATCTATCTTGTGCAAGAGTCCAATGACATCTAATAAAATATAACACCAATTTGTTAACCCAATTTTTGCATTAATGGTACATCTACCAATTAATATTTAAAGTATTAATAGTACAATCCCGAACACATGAACATATCTACGTACCTGTGCACACGACATTCCCTGGAAACCGTGAAGTGATATCAATAAAGCGCACGAATTCAAATTTGTGTCTCGGGATATCCACACGACCACCACTTATATGAAAGGCCTCTGTGTATGGTGTGAAAAAAATCTTCAAACTGCAGTCTACATGCATCATGATTTGTGGGGCTTTACTGACAGCAAAGTTCTTAATCACATACACATCACCCTCATTAAACATATGCCTGAATTTATCACATATATCGGGTCTGATGCGTGCATAAATGTGATCATTCTACAAACAAAGTTATATAAAAGATTTATAAAACATAACATATACAGTTCATCAAACAATTTATAACCAATTTAACACCAACATTTGCATCCAATAGCACCATGTCAATGCCGAGAAATGCGGCGTTCGAGACGTTAAGCGAATCCCACATCCGCGTCACGCGAACACATATGCTCCATTTATATCCACCGGATGCCAAATGTCGAATCATATGTTTTGCTTCCATTCTTGAGCTCATCTGTAAGATGCAATGTAATTAAAAAACCTAACATTAATAAACAAATATACAAGTTCCAATTAGTAAATACATTATCCAAAATATACCATCGACGCAGGCAATCAAAAATTTCAGTGTACACTATGTTTTTAGTATATCCCCGATGAGCAGCATCATTAGATTCAATCAACACATTAAAGCCATCAGGTGACGTAACACGCGATGCAGCTACGTACAATTGGCCATGGCTAAATACTGGCTCGGGTAAATATAAACTGACATGGTTGAAGGTTTGTCCCTCGCTTTTGTTAATAGTCATCGCAAAACATGCCTTAACCGAGAATTGTCGTCTACCAAACTGAAATGGTAATTTGTTATCCGATGGGACCATCTCAATCCGGGGGATCAAACATCGACGACCAGCAAAACCCCCTAATAAAACCTCAGCTTCTATAACTCTGGATGCCAATTTCGTCACAACCAACCGGGTGCCGTTGCACAACCCTTGTGCATGATTTATGTTACACATCAATATTATAGGCACACCGACCTTTAAACTCAATTCATGATTCGGCAGACCTGAAAACTTTAACGTGTTCAGGTACTCAGTCGGGTATAAATCAACCTGACCATCTACATTCTCCGATGTGGGTGAAATTCTATCAGCACTTAGATATCTCACAATTTCACCGCTAACAACCCTCATCATACGATCATTCACCAAATCAACAATCTCATTCCTTGAAGAAAGAATGGCACGTTCACGTAGATACTCCATATTAGATAACCTATTACATAGGTCAGGGTACGTACTTTCAATGATGGAGTCTATCGGGCTACCACTGTGCCCAATCAAGTGTTTATCAGGAATTTTCAACCATGTATGGTCCTCCTCGTCATCGGTCAATTTCTATAACTGTAATCTCCTCTCCTAGTTTAAGAAACCACTCAAGAAACCCAACCACATCCTCGTCTGTGGAATTACGCAGTCGCATATTCTCCGATAAAACATGTACTTGGCATTGTCTCCATAATAGTGAAGAACAAATGGTTGCCCCAACAATATCACCACGACTACTTTTTGGTACAACTGGTAGTATTTGCCTGAAATCACCGCCTAACACCATAGTCTTTCCACAAAAATCCATATCTGTAGCTCCGGGGTGAACAACTCTCATTAAATCTCTAAGAGAACGGTCAACCGACTCAAACGCATATCTGTGCGCCATAGGTGCCGCGTCCCATACAATCAAAGATGATCGACATATCAAATCAGCTAATGGGGTGGACTGTTTCGCGTTCAAGAATGAGTCCTTATCAATTTCAATTGGGATCTTAAACCGTGAGTGTGCGGTTTTCCCACCAGGTAGTAACAATGCCGCAATTCCAGATGATGCAACGGCGAGTACATATAGGAGTTGTCATGCTCACGCGTACATATGCATCACCACCGCGACCCCCCCAGTCTCCGGTTAGGTTTTCACTCACTAACCTCTGATGCTCTTCAAAGTTTGTTGTGCTTGTTTTCGGTTGTAGGAAGTTTTCTTCCCTTAAGATTCGAGGACGAATCTTTTTTTTAAGGGGGAGGGAATGATGTGATCATGGGATCCCCAAGCAACAACAAGGAGTCCCAGACGAAGAGGCAGTCGAGTGAAGATCGGAGCAACCCCTCGGCGAGTGGGTTCAGAGGCCCAGGCGACCTAATCCATGGTCTGGACTAGCACCTGACATGGAAAAGGCAACGCCTCCAAGCGAGGACCCTACGAGAGGCCTCAAGGCGTAGGAGAGGCTTCTGCACACGAAGGTATCCAGGCGATGGCCAAGCACTTTAGCAAAGCCGTCCCTGTGAAGTCTCAAGGCGAAGGATGAACTGCATCATGCTAAGGCATCCAGAACACTGGCGAAGCCTCCAGGCGAAGCCATTCCTGCGAAGCCTCAAGGCGAGGGCTAGGCTTCCTCAAACAAAGGAGTTCCGGCGATGGCAAAGCCTTCAGGCGAAGCCATCCCCACAAACCCCCCAAGGCGAAGCCCTCATGTAACAATGTCCACGAGAAGTCTTTAAGGTAAAGGCAGGGCCTTTCTGCGAAGCTTTCTGGCGAAGGCGAAGCCTCTGGGCGAAGTCATCCCAGCAAGTCTCCTGGCAATGGCAACGTCTTCCTCAAGAAGACTTCCAGTTTAGACGCTAAAGAAGATTTTTCCTTCTGCGAAGCCGCATAACAAGGCGAAGCCTTCTTTGCGAAGCCTCCAAGGGAAGGCGAGGCCAAACCAGGCAAAGCCTTCTCCGCAAAGCTTCCTAACGAGGGTGAAGCCTTCAGAGCGGGGCCTCCAGTCAGACGAAGCCTTCCAGAAAAGCCACACCTAAGCTTATCAAGTCGGCCAAACCACTCCCGACCATTAAGCCCCTCCCACCTTTTCGCTGACACTTGGGAGCGTACTTATCTACTTTTACCTTTTTATCTTTTAAATCGACATGCATGCAAAAGTACTTGTACACTTTATGGCATGCATGCACCTTTGTAAGAGGTCGTTCCCTTCCTTCCCTATAAAAGGAAAGGCAGACTCTAGAATAGTTAGAACATATGTAAAGCTTAAGAAGGAACATTCCTTAAGCTAGGTTCTCATCCCCACTGCTATCTTCCGCCATCCCCCTTGATAGATTGTTTATCATCAAGTTTAATATCTAGTATTGCTCAATCTCGTAGTTGAGAGGTCCTAGATCTTCCATACTCCCCAGGCTTATCGCGGATATTGCCCAACCTCGTAGTTGGGAGGTGTCCGTGGCCGAATTTATCCTTCTTTGTTCATAGACTCCACCAAGCTAGATCTGCGCTTCCATACGATCTCGCGGTTTCGCGTCAAGCGTCCCCGTGATCGTATCAAGTGGTATCGAGCCGATCGCTTGTCGGAGTTGTTGTGATTTCTTCAAGGTTAAACCCCTTAACTTCTACTTGAAGAAAGATTTATCTTGGCGTTTTCAAACCGTGTTATACTGCTCGTTTCTGTACCCCCACCGTATTTATTTCAGTTTATCTCATTGTGTTGTTTCTGTGTTAGGAGTTGTTGTTGTGTTAGCAACTTCATAAAAGAAAAGTCAAAAAAAAGAAGAAGAAGAAAAGAAGCAGTTGCGGAATTTTGCGAAAGTCGCAAATCTCAGTTTTGTTCCAAAACCGCAACGTGCAAAGTGATGGCCGCCAGGCCCAGATACGCATAAAAGGCCTAACAAAAGGCCCACTCATAAGCCCGAAATAAGGGCCCCATTAAAAAACTAGCATATAACCCGAATATAGATTAAGGACGTTCCCGAACTATACTTCCCGAAGTACATATATGACCTAAAAATTATAATCACATTACATTGAGATATTACAATAAATGCCACCGAGACATAGGACTATAAATATATTCATTATTCATACGTAACAGGGGGAACGTTTAACTACTACTCGACGCGACTCGTCAAAAGAACCTCAGAGGACCTCTCTATTTCTCGACAATCGTGCCTACACGCAAAATCGACCTAATGGCGCCGCTAATCCCGTGACTCGCAAGTCAAACCGGAACGTGGCGGTCACGCGCACAGATCCGCCACCAAATGGCGCCGTCTGTGGGAAGCGCGGTGGCCCCCAAAATCAGCTTGAACGTGGGGGCCATTCCCGTTCCCAATTATCCAGGCCGGAGGGAGAAGGTTCCACCAACGGCCGCTCGGCCGATCCCAGCTATAGGGGTTCCCCAGAGGAATCGTCCGATGGAGCAACCTCCCTACGTCCTACTTCCAGCTACCGTAGATGCGACATCCGGCACTTGGACCCTGATCTTGTTCAAGCTGTACGGGTGGTCCTTCAGGAAGAGCGAAGAAACCAGAACGACCAGACTGGTCAATCTTGTCGACCTCGCGACAGGCAGTTATCACGGCCTAATCGATCGGGCTATGGTAGCCAGCAGCGGTGTTCGTAATAAGTTCCATCTCCGGACCGTCGAGCAGCCGGCGCCGAGGTCCCCGAGGGAGTACAAGAGAGACCGATCCCCAAGGCCGGAGAGATCGGTGCACGGTGATCCACGGGGACGATGTGATCGTGGCAATCGCTACATCGCTCGGAGCGAGTCGAGAGAAACTCGGGCATTCCCGAGCCCAAATGCGAGGACATCCTCGATGAAGGACCGTTCACCAACAGGATTCGGGATGCCCAGATGCCCCGAATATTCAACTTGCCGCATCCGTTGGAAGTCTACCAAGGCTCAGGAGACCCTGACGCTTTTGTCCGCAAGTATAAGAGAGCAATGGAGCTGAAAGGAGCCAACGAGGCTGCTTTGTGTAAGTGCTTCGAAGTAGCTTTAGGAGGTCCAGCCTCCGCTTGGTACAACTCGCTGCTCCCGAACTCGGTGTCATCGTTCGGGGATCTGGCCACCAAATTCGCAACACACTTTATCGGATGCAAGAGGTCAGCGAAAAGGGCCATCCAGATGTTTGACATCAAACAAAGACCGAGCGAGTATTCGGGAGTTCGCCGAGAGGTTCAACCGGAAGTGTTCACGCGTCGATCCGACGGACAACATTCACATCATGGCGTTCACGAAGGCCCTCATCCCTAACTCGCGCTGGCTTACGAATTATCCGGAAGAACTTCACCAGCGTCGAGGAAATGTACACTGTCACGCAAGAGCATATGATTGCTCAGAAATGTTGTCTCGGCGAGGGGAAGCAGGACAGCAGAGATAACCGAGAACCGAGGAAGGAGAACCCGAGGAGCCAGCCAGTCAAGCAGCCGGGAAGTTGGGGAGTACAGAAGAGAACTTTCGAGAGAAGTTCGAGCTTCACCCCCCTTAATACATCCCGGGCTAGTATCCTCGCGGCTCTCCAGAGACAAGGTGCCGGGAGTATTGATGATGTGATCACGGTCACGCTCCGAACCCAGCTGAAGTGGTTACAGAGGAGTGAACGGTCACGAGCTCGGATCTAGCTCGAAGGAGGCGGTTTCCAGCAAGAAAGGAAACGAAAACAGAGGAGGAACACGAAGGAAACAAAGTCGGCCAAGGGAACCTCCTCACTACGAGGTGAGGCAATGCCCTTGAAAATGCCTGGAAAAGGAGATGGAATCTAGCAACTTTTGAATACAAGTTCAAACAATACTAGATATTATGTTGGATCCTCTTACACGGATCACTTAAGGAGATGGAATGCAAGAAATGAGAACACAAAAGCCAACAACTTCCTTGGTGTTTTCAGCCGAATTCTTAAATTCAATAATATGTTCTACTTTTACAATGGTTACAAGCTGCCTTATATAGAAGAAAAATGGTAAAGGAAAATAATGAATGATTGGACAAGGGAACCAGCTTCCTGGTTCTATGGTGGGCGAATTGAGAGGTGGCAGACGAGGTGACAGTGTAGACTGTGTAGACTACCTGCTTTAGCGGCTCCCAATTTCCCAGGAATTGTAGTTTGGCGGGAAATGGGAGAAAGAGGGCCTCTGCACAAGTTGAAGGGGTCGCCTGACTTCGCTTGGCGAGCACCTGTGCTTCGCTTGCGTCTGGAAGTATTGTTCAGGGTCTTTGCCAAGGACCATGGGTTCGCCAATGAGCATGGCTTCGCCAAGACCATGACTTCGCCAAAGGCCAAGGGTTCGCCAATGGGGCCTGGGTTCGCCAAGATCCTTGCGAGCACGACTTTGCCTCTGGGGCTTCGCCGACGCCTAGAATGCGACTTCTTCTTCGTCCATGCCTTCGCCAAGGGCCCTTTAGACCCTCTGGAGGAATGGTTGCCTCTTAACTCATAAATAGGGCGATGTCCACATCATACCCTCCCTCTTCAGAAGAATCCGTCCTCGGATTCATAAGGAAATTGTCCCTACAAATCTTAAGACACCACAATAAACTTGAAGAGGCATTAAGGGTTAGTGGACTAAAGCGGTAAACATCAAAGTCCCAAAAATGGTTCGAAGGATTTGAGATGGACAATCCGCCCTTTCTCTTCACTTCTACCTTACGCTCAGTTTCTAGTATTCCGGGGTCAAATGTGAGCCTAGGCCTTTCATTCTTATGATCAAAAATAGGAATCATGATCATGTATCTCATCATGATAATAATTATGCTCATTAAACCAATCATGAGGAAGAAAATAGTATATGCCTCCCTACCCTCACTAATTTCTTCTTCAGGCTCATACTGAAAAGAAGATGTATCATCAGACTGGTCGCACAAGTCATTAGGCTCACTATCCTCGTCCAAGGGTAATACCTCATTCATGGAAGCAGGCATAAGTTCATTCAAAGCATTCTCCTCATTAATGTCATGCTTATGTTCATGCGAAGGCGATAAAGCATCACAAGCATGTTTACTATCACCATCAAAAGAAAAGGATAAATTACCTCTCCCCAAGTTAGGGGAGGGAGGATCCTCCTCTGAAACCGAAAATCTTTCTTCTTCAAGGCATGGCGCATCCGTGTCCGTCTCTCCTTCAAACTCTTGCACAAATAAAGAAGAATAACAAGATTTAGAAGATGAAATGGTTAATTCTTCTTGGAGATTGGTTGAAGGCTCGGGTGCAAGATCCTTTTCACTTGTTTGGCTAAGGAGAGCCCTTTCCTTTCTTCTCTCTTTCTTTTTCTTTCTCTCTCTCATATTCTTCAAACTCCTTCTTCAGATTCTCAATCATTTGAGAAAGATCTTCACTTGAATCTTGGCGAGGACTTGGGTTTGGGGAAGGAGTTTGGGTGGTGCAAGTGTTGGGCGGTGGAGTACATGGCTCGGCCGATAGTGTTTGTGGAGGTGTGGGGCTCGGTCTCCTCCGACTATGGCTCGAATGTGGGTGGAGGATGTAGGCCGAGAGGGGACCTTCTTGTTTGGGAGTGGAACGGGGAGGGTGGCTCTTCTCGAGGTGAACCATATCTTTCCACTAGCAGCCTCTTCAATCCGCTCCAAGTTCGAATGGAGGCTTCATTGTAGTGCTCTCTTTGAGCGAAATCTTGTCGCCACCATCTTTTGGCTTCTCCCTTTAGACACCTTATGGCAAGGTCTATCCTCTCTTCTTTATGAAATTGATAATACCAAAAGTGGTATTCCAATTCCTCGATCCATTGCCATAAGTCATCTTCAAGTTTGCGCCTCCCTTTCAAGGGATGAAAACCAATGAAATGCAGGTTTTCTTCCTCCATTTGGCACACCTACACACTTAGACAATAAAATTAGTTCCACTCAAGTCTCCTCACGTGTCTTAGGTGAGCACTCCATTTGTGATTAGGGACACACGGTTTCACTCTTGATTCTCCACACAAGGCTTTCACAAATTCTCTTAACTTGATCACACTCAACTTCAGATCAAATGCAAACATACAAGTAGGAACAAGCAATAATCTCTAGTGAAATCCGAAACTTGCAAATCACAAAGATAACTAGTTACTAGAAACTAGATTTTGAGAGTTGAAGGTGAGGTGGGGTTGAAAGAAGTTAGGAGTGAGGTAGAAAAGGCTCTTTATAAGCACAAACACCTTTTGTGCAAGTTCATAAAATATTTTTGGATCAAAAGTACTATTCATATGAGTTTGGTATGAACTTCATATGAACATCTCAAGAATACCAAGAACACTCAAGAACACATGAACTTGTTCATCATTTTCTTTTTCTTCAACAACCTTTTCTTTTGCTCTTAAACAACACAAGATGATACTTTCTCCACAACAAATCCGAAACCACTTCTCTTTTCACACAACTTCAATGTTCGGCATTCAGATATGCACTTTTGCTCTAGTCACATGAACAACGCACAAACACAAATGTTTTGGTTTCTCTTGAACAACAACAAAACGTTTTTCTTCAAGCGTAAGAAAGAAGGCAATGGTTTTACTTGAAGAAAACAAACAACTGATACGGTACCTCCAATGAGCGCTTTGGCTCTGATACCACTTGATGTGATCACGGTCACGCTCCGAACCCACCAAGTGGTTACAGAGGAGTGAACGGTCACGAACTCGGATCTAGCTCGAAGGAGGCGGTTTCCAGCAAGAATGGAAACGAAGCAGGGAAGAACACAAAGGAAACAAAGTCGGCCAAGGGAACCTCCTCACTACGAGGTGAGGCAATGCCCTTGAAAATGCAGGAAAGGAGATGGGATCTAGCACCTTTTGAATACAAGTTCAAACAATACTAGATATTATGTTGGATCCTCTTGCACGGATCACTTAAGGAGATGGAATGCAAGAAATGAGAACACAAAAGCCAACAACTTCCCTTGAAGTGTTTTCAGAATTCTTAAATAAATAATATGTTCTGCCTTTACAATGGTTACAAGCTGCCTTATATAGAAGAAAAATGGTAAAGGAAAATAATGAATGATCGACAAGGGAACCAGCTTCCTGGTTCTATGGTGGGCGAATTGAGAGGTGGCAGACGAGGTGACAGTGTAGACTGTGTTGACTACCTGATTTAGCGGCTCCCAATTTCCCAGGAATTGTAGTTTGTCTGGAAATGGTAGAAGGAGGTCCTCTGAACAAGTTGAAGGTGTCGCCTGACTTTCGTATGGAAGCCTCCTCTGCTTGGCGAGCACACGTGCTTCGCTTGCGTCTGGAAGTATTGTTCGTGGTCTTTGCCAAGGACCATGGGTTCGCCAATGAGCATGGCTTCGCCAAGACCATGACTTCGCCAAAGGCCAAGGGTTCGCCAATGGGGCCTGGGTTCGCCAAGATCCTTGCGAGCACGACTTTGCCTCTGGGGCTTCGCCGACGCCTAGAATGCGACTTCTTCTTCGTCCATGCCTTCGCCAAGGGCCCTTTAGACCCTCTGGAGGAATGGTTGCCTCTTAACTCATAAATAGGGGCGATGTCCACATCGAGATGGGCAAGGAGAAGATGGTTCCGCCCAGCCCACCGGGATCCCGAACACCATAACAACCACGCTAGGGTCGAATGCGAGGAAGAGGAAAGCGAGGGCTCTCTGGGAGATAGCCTCACTAAGCTACGGAGATCCATCCTCGAGAGTCAAACGAGCGGACGGATCTCTTTGAGAGTCAAAGCGAGGTACGGGTCCTCCCGCATTATGACCCACTCATCATCACCCTCCGAATCGGAACCATAGATGTCAAGAGGGTTCTGCGATGGCGGTTCGAATGCGGATGTGTTGTTCAGAAAGCATATGAAGGCCTCAAGCTTAAGTCGAGCCGATTGAACCCCGTCAAGACAAAGAACCTACGGCGTGGGCCGGACGAGATACCAGTATTAGGCTCCATCGAGCTTCTGCGATGTTCATCGGGTCGGCCCGAAGGCCAACCTCGCTACACGACGTTGATGGTCAAATGGCTCGTCCTCGATGTACCTTCTGCGTACAATGCTATCATTGGGAGAGAAACCCAGGTGGCAATTCACATGAGGACTGACGTGAAATACCTGACTATCACGTTCGCCACGGATGAGGGAGACGCCTCGATCTACGTAAGCCAAAGAGAGGCCAAGGATGTCATGGCAATAGCCCAGAAGGACCCCACTCCGGGTTGCTCGAAGGAGGACGATGGGAAAACGGATACAGAAGACGTTGTCCTGGAAGGGGATAGGACAACGAGAATTGCGAAAGACTTGCCCGAGGGCAGTAAGGAAAATCTTGTAAACTTGCTTCGAATGAATAAAGACTTGTTCGCTTACTCTCCGAGTGACATGCCCGGGATCGACCCAAAGGTAATTCAACACAGCCTGCACATCAATCCGAATTCAAGACCCATAAGGCAGAAGAAAAGAAATAACGCCCCGTTCAAAAGAGCCTTCATCAAAGAGCAAATTTCGAAGCTTCTCGATGCGGGGGTGGTACGGGAAGTATCGTATCCCGAATGGCTGAGCAATCCCGTTGTGGCAACCAGGGAGGATAGCGACAAGTTGCGCATGTGCATCGACTTCACTAACGTAAATGATGCTTGCCCGAAGGACTCATATCCAACCCCTCCGATCGATAGGCTTGTGGATTCCACGGCCGGACACGCGAGGCTCTCTTTCCTTGATGCTTACAAAGGTGGGTATCATCGATAAGGATGGACCCGGCAGATGAAGAGAAGACGTCTTTCATAAGCGACTCCGAACGCATTGTTATACAAGAATGCCCTTCGATCGAAGAATGCCGAGCAACCTACCAAAGATTGATGGATAAGGTATTCTCCGGGCAGATAGGAAGAATTCTCGAAGTTTATGTTGACGATATCATCATCAAAAGCAAGGAGGAAGAGAACATCATCCGCGATATTGAGGAAGTGTTCGGGCAAATCCGAAGGTATGGAATACGGTTGAATCCGGATAAGTGCGTTTTCGGAGTAACATCCGGGAAATTCCTCGGATTCATGGTATCCGAGCGCGGCATCGATGCGAATCCCGCAAAGATCGAAGCACTCTTAAACGTGAGAACACCTTCATCGATAAAGGACGTGCAGAGACTTCTCGGGAAGATTACGGCCCTCAGTCGCTTTATATCTCGATATGGAGACAAGTGCCGCCTTTCTTCAAACTCTTGATCAAAGAAGGTGCGGAGCCTGGCCGAATAGGGGTACGAAAAGGTGAGAAGAAATCCAAGGAAGAGAACGAGAGGGAAAGGGCCAAGTTCAGTTGGAATCCCGAATGCCAGAAAGCCTGGGAGGAAATCAGAGCCTACCTCCTGGAGATGCCCACGCTTCGACAACCAACCGAAGACAGACCCCTCATTGTATACTTGGCCGTGGGTGAAAAAGCTGTAAGTTCGGTACTTGTTCAAGAAGACGACCAAGGAAAGCAGTGGCCGGTCTATTACGTAAGCAAATCCCTGCACGGAGCCGAACTCAACTACCCGATGATCCAGAAAGCGGTGTACTCTCTGGTCTTATCAGCCAGAAGGTTGAAGCCATACTTCCTCGGGTTTTCCATCATTGTTCGAAGTAATGTCCCTATCAAGGACATCTTAAGACGGGTAGACCACTCCGGAAGACTGTCAAAATGGTGCGTCGAGCTAAGCGAGTACGAGATCAAGTATGAACCCCGAAGAGCGATCAAAGCACAGGCATTAGCGGATTTCATCGCTGAATTGCCCAAGGAATCCGACAGTGAGGATTCTTTGAACGAGGATAGTCCGGTCTGGACCCTGCACGTGGATGGAGCTTCGGGATCGGACAAACAAGGTGCCGGACTAGTTCTCGAAGGCCCAGAAGGAATGAAGACTACTAAGTCAATTAGATTCAATTTCCCGGTAACAAACAACGCAGCCGAATATGAAGCCCTCATTGCTGGACTGGAGTTAGCCAAAAAAGCATGCAGCGACTCAAACCTCCTCGTCCAGCAGATGAATGGGGAGTACGAGGTCAAAGAACCAAGTCTTAAGAAATACGCCGAGGTAGCAAGAAGGTTGGCCGCGGATTTCGAAAAGCTGTGTATCGAGAAGATCCCAAGATCGCTCAATTCGGAGGCCGACCAACTTTCGAAGTCAGCTTCTTACGACGAAGTAAGAAATGAACCTTGCGTCGACTGCTCCCGAATATGCTGCGTTACCTCGGGGTGGAGGACACCCTACTGGAAGTACCTCGATGAAGGGGTGCTCCCGGACAATCCAACCGAAGCGGCCAACATCAGGAGAAAGGCCAGCAAATTTGTCATAATCGGAGATAACATGTACCGTAAAGGATTCTCTCCCCGCTGCAAAAATGCGTCGGTGAGGGAGAAACCGAGGACATTCTTCGAGAAACCCATGAAGGCACCTGCGGATCGCACATTAAATCGGACGCGTTAGCTGCGGTCATACTAAGACAAGGGTTCTTCTGGCCTACTCTCAAGGAAGACGCAAAGAGACTCGTGAACAAGTGCAAGAGGTGCCAAGAGCACGCTCGAATACAGAGGGTTCCCTCGAGTACGTGACGTCCTCGGACTACCCCATACCGTTCGCCGTATGGGGAATCGATCTGATCGGGGCCTTACCTACCGCTCCGGGAGGACTGAAGTATTGCGTAGTCGCCGTGAGACTACTTCACCAAATGGATAGAAGCCGAACCACTGGCTACAATTACGGCTGAAAACATCCGAAAGTTTGTCTGGAAGAACATTATATGCAGGTTCGGGTGCCCGAAGGTCCTGGTTGCCGATAACGGAGCTCAGTTCACCGACGGTGGATTCCAGGATTTCGCCGAGGAATTCGGAATCAGGATTCATTTCGCCCCGGTCGCCCACCCGCAGAGCAATGGCCAAGTGGAGGTATCCAATCGAACGTTGAAGGACGGTTTAAAAACAAGACTCGGGAAAGCAAAGGGGAAATGGCCCGGAGAACTCCCCCATGTTTTATGGAGTTACCGGACCACGCCCCGAAGGTCAACTGGAGAAACCCCGTTCTCTTTGACATACGGGACCGAGGCACTGATCCCGATTGAAGTGGCGAATTCCTCCCTCAGAACCGAAGTGTTCGAGGAAGTATCAAACGAACAAGGCTTACGAGCAAATTTAGACTTACTCGAAGGAAGAAGAGATGAAGCTGAGTTGCGAAGGAAAGCTTTCCAACAAAGAACCGCATCTGCAGCAAATTTAAAAGTGAAGGTAAAAAATATCAAAGTGGGTGATTTGGTCCTTCGGCAAACCAAGCTGGGATCCCGAAGACCAAAAGGAGGCGCGTTTGCCCCGAACTGGGAAGGTCCATTCGAGGTCATCGCCGAAGAAAGGAAAGGAGTGTTCAAGTTATCGGATCCCGAAGGAAGAGAATTGGCTAACTCTTTCCATTCCGAAGCATTGAAGAAGTATATTGTATGACCGGGAATAATAAAAGCAGTACCCAGTTCAGAAACAAGTATTGATCCAATCCTTAAATAAATTTTCATTAGAAACGCCCGAGGACCGGGTTACAAGAATGGGTACGGAAATAAAAAGAGTACATCACTGAGGATCAGCAAAATCATCAACTGTCACGGGTTCGGGTGGATGCATAAATTCACCCCCGTACCAGCTGGGATCCTCTTCGGGCTCCTCATTCCCGTCGAGCCCGGACAGGTCAACGTGAGGGTTGCGCTCGACGATCTGCTTCCTGGCCAGACAAAACCCGAAGGTATATTTGTCAACGGCCATATCCACGTAATCCTTCAGCGCCTTCTATACTTCGGGATCTTGGCCCGAACCCCGGAGAGCTCATCCCAAGTCTTTGAATCTCCTCATCCTTGATCCGTAGCTCCTGCTCGTGGTGCTCTTCTTGGTTGGCGAAGTCCACTTGGAACTTCTCTTTTCAGCCTTCAGCAACCGATTTTCTTCCCGAAGAGCTTCCTCTGAATGGCGGTGCTCTTTGACCGCGCTTAGGAAAGCAACCTCAGCCAAAGCAAAATCATCGGCTTGGCCGGGCCGAGGTTCTCCCGAATATGTGAGCTTCGTGAAGCTCGAGCTTGGAGGAGGTACGGCAATGCCGCAGCATCTGCTCATAGTGGTGGACTCGCTGAATCAGCTTAGCCACCACTGCTATGGCCTTAGTCGCCCGGTGCTCGGCCTCGGACATGATCCGGTTAGATTCTCGGGTGATTCGTGTAATCCACCCGCCCATTGTGGCCACCTGCGCATCATCAAAAGATTATTTTCCCGTGGTATTAACCCAAAAGCTTAGACTTAAGAAGTAAACAAACAAAGGCTAACCTGGTGCCCGAGGACGGCCACCTTTGAAGCGGCGACGCCTCAGTCGGGTAGAAGTGCTCCGGGCACTCCATTGTTCGGGCGGTAGTGGTCCCGTCGAAGAGCTCGGGAGCCATGTCTTTGGCGTCCTCATCATTGAGGACATTTTGATCCTCATGGATCAGCCACGCAGCTCCCGGGAATGAGATCATTCCCGAGCCGCAGCAGCCTTCTCGTCCCGCAGCCGCCGCCTCTCTTCCTGGACCTCTTTCCAGTCCGGACCTAGGGTACAAAAATGAGATCGAACCACGTCATGTAGCGGGTCTTCACCAAACATTCGAGAAAGATTCCCGAACAGGTTCCAAAAGCAGGGATTGCGTAACTTCACAATTTGATTACCTAACGGAACTCGATAGGTTCAACCTCGGGGCACTTTGCCCGGTCACCCTTGAAGCCGTGAACTTCCCCTTGTCCTTCCGATTTGTTCGGGAGGTCCGCAGCATGTCATAGACATCGTCCCGAGTGGGATTGCCTTCCATGTGAACCGAGGATGGAACCTCCCCGGACGTTGTTTCAGCGGGCTTGACCGCGGCCTCAGCATCAACCGAAGCGGCCCTCTTCCGCTTCTTCTCGGTGGCTGCGGGCTTAGAGCCTCCGGCTTTAGAGCCCGGTTTCTTCTCCTTCGCGTCCCGGAAGATAGCGCCAAGGTCAAATTCAGGCTCCATTTCTACGAAAAGGAAAAGAATTAGTTAATATCAAACGAATGCACAAGTAAACAGAAGAACGATATAAACCTTTCTTGAAGTCCTCGAAGGACGTTTCGCCCCGAAGGCGGTGCACCAGGGCCATATCTCGGGTCGAAGGGGGAGAAGCCCGGATGCCCAACTCGCCCCGGATAATACCCAAGTGAGAAAGGAGCCCTTGAGTAATCAGCTTCCAGTACAAAGGAAAAGGGAGGATTTCCTTCGGCCCATCCCCGCACCAAGGAGCAATGGTTCGGATTTTATTATCGAACCGTTCATAATTCTCCTTGGCGGCAGCCCCCTTCAGTAATCGCCGAGGATTCTGTACATCCGGGAGTCCCCCTACTTTCTGCGCGGTTTGCAGGCCCCATGACGCATCAGGCTTCATGAAGAAAAATTCCCGATGCCATCCCTTGCGGCTGGATGGCAAGTTCCAAACGAAATTGAACTTCACAGTAGGAGGACCCCGAGCACTGAAGAAGTAAAAACAGTTCCTCGGGATCACGTTGACCTTATAGTACTGAAGGAAGGTGGATATGGTTGGCTCTGTCTCGAACAGAGCACAAAGAATGAGGTAAGCGTTTATGTGGCAGTAGGTGTTCGGGCTGAATTGGTTAACCGCTAGCCCGTGGGATTCCGCCACCGCCGGACGAAGGGTGCGGGGAAAGCGAAGCCCGCACAGAGTTGATCCTTGAAGATCACCAACCTCCCTTTCCCTGGCTCGTACGCCCGACTCTCTGGGGAAGGGACCCGAGTATGAACGGTCATCGGGATAAAATGAGTGGACTGCCACTCCTTTATTAACTCCGGAGTGGCCTTGCTCCGGTAGTTCTCTATCTCGACCACCAACCTTGGGAACCTCGCCCTTGGTTTCTAAAAGGCAACCGGAGGGACGAACAGTAGAAGGGGTGGGAAAAGTAGGAGCCATTCTCATGTACCTCGGGTAAATGGCCGGAGGAGACAAGGACGACTCACTGGAAGAAGAGTAAAAGGCGGGATGACGGCAGCAGCGTCGACAACTCGACGGTGGAGTCGGTAGAATTGATGAACGGCGGACGAACCTCTATAACCGTCCGGAACAGTGGTTTCTCCGAGGAAAGGGGGGAAGAAGTCTTCTGGGTTAGATTCTTCAACAGTCCTCCACCTCTTGAAGATACTAACAGCTTCCTGGAGCGTCGGATTGTCCGTCGTGTTTTTATTATGAGAGAGAGGAGCTTGAGGGATACAAATGAAAGTGACGCTCAACTCACATTTATAGAGAAGATCGGGTAGATGAAACATCAAAAGTCATTCGATCTCCACCGTCGATTCAAAAAGTAACCGTTGGGAATATCAACAGATCCCGAATATGAAAATCCCAGAAACGATTCAGAAGCCCGAACATTGTTCAGGACAAATGGAGGACTCCACATCCTCAGTTTCCCGAACATCATAGTACGGGAAACGATTCAGAAGCCCGAACATTGTTCAGGACAAATGGAGGACTCCGCATCCTCAGTTTCCCGAACATCATAGTACGGGAAACGATTCAGAAGCCCGAACATTGTTCAGGACAAATGGAGGATTCCACATCCTCAGTTTCCCGAACATCATAGTACGGGAAACGATTGAAGCCCGAACATTGTTCAGACAAATGGAGGACTCGCATCTCGCTTTCCCGAACATCATAGTACGGGAAACGATTCAAGCCCGAACATTGTTCAGACAAATGGAGGATTCCACATCCTCAGTTTCCCGAACGTCATAGTACGGGAAACGATTCAGAAGCCCGAACATTGTTCCGGACAAATGGAGGACTCAACATCCTCAGTTTCCCGAAAACAATAAACCGGGAAACGATTCAGAAGCTCGAACATGGTTCGAGACAAAACGAGACAACATCCTCAGTTTCCAAACACAATAGTACGGGAAACGATTCAAAAGCCCGAACATTGTTCGAGAAAATAAGGAATCCACATCCTCATTTTCCCGAATACAATGCTAGGGAGACTACTCGAAACCCGAACCATGTCTCGAGAAAAGGAGAATCCACATCTTTAGTCTCCCGAACACACTAGTACGGGAAACGACTTAGTTACCCGAATAACAAGAGGAGCCACATGCCCGAACAATGTTTTCAAAAATACACTCGATTACCCGAATGAAGATGAATCAGATGCCTGAACAAAGACAGGATCCCGAACCAAGCAATTTCCCGAACATGACTCACAGACTCTAAAAAAATGGATCTTCTAGAAAAGAACTTTGGACTCCTTTTAGTCGGCCAAAAGGGCTTGGGGGGGACTTGATGGCCGCCAGGCCCAGATACGCATAAAAGGCCTAACAAAAGGCCCACTCATAAGCCCGAAATAAGGGCCCCATTAAAAAACTAGCATATAACCCGAATATAGATTAAGGACGTTCCCGAACTATACTTCCCGAAGTGCATATATGACCTAAAAAGTATAATCACCTTACATTGAGATATTACAATAATGCCACTGAGACATAGGACTATAAATACATTCACTGTTCATACCTAAAGGGGTAACATTTAACTAATACTCAACGCGACTCGTCAAAAGAACCTCAGAGGACCTCTCTATTTCTCGACAATCGTGCCCCAGCGCGCAAAATCGACCTAATGACGTCAGTTAATCCCAGAACTCGTCGGTCAAACCGGAACGTGGCGGTCACGCGCACAGATCCGCCACCACAAAGATTTAAACTCTCAAAAGAGTGAGGTTGTAGTTGAAAAGTGAAAAGAAGTGGTGTATAAAGCTTGGTTGTGAAAAGCATAGAAGAAATCGAATCTGTGTTCTTATTGTTCTTGGTGTTCATATGAGTGTTCATATCTGTTCATTCCACAACTCATGTGAACAGTGACCTTGATCTAATTTCGATTTCAAATTCGAGCCAAAAGTGTTTGTGCGCCAAAAACCTCATTTCTAACCCTCTTGTATATCTGTTGCCGAGACCCCCCTCTCCATTTTTAACCTAGCTTGCTTCAAGTAACTAGTACTTCTTGCTTAAAGATTTTTGCATGCTAGTGGTTATCTTGTGATATTCATTGTCGGGTTTGGCCTTGGAAAGAGCAAGCTCTGAGAGCTAAGCAAGAGGAAAGAAAGAAAGCCGAGTGTGACCCCTCGCGAAAGGGTAGACCCCTTCGCGGCAGGAGAGAGCCCAAACACGTGAGGAGCTTGAGTGGACTAATTTTATTGTTTAAATGTGCAGGCGATCCCATGGCGGATAAGAATTTCTATGGGGTTGATCTATCAGTGGGCGATACCAGCTTGGAAAAGACTTATGGCATTGGATGGAGAGGTTGGAGTACCACTTTTGGTGCTTCCTCTTCGTGGTGAAGAAATGTTGAGCCAAGCCATAAGAGGCCTAAAAGGAGAGGCCAAGGAATGGTGTCGTCGAGAGTTCTCTGACAGAGGGCAATCCGCTGAAGCCCCCATCCAGACTTGGAGTGAGTTGAAGAGGTTGCTGTGGCGACGATATGGACTCTGTCAAGAAGAGCCACCCCCTCCATACTACTCCCAAGCGAGGGCCCCCATGCGCCCTGCACCCAGTACCCCAGTCAGGCTCCGCCACCATACTCCACTCGACGGGTCTTCGCCCTCAGGCGAACCAACTTCCTTCCAGAAGAGAAGGCGAGGACCCCCATCGCCACAAACCCCCTTGGTTGGGCCGCGCACCCCACCGCCCAATACTTGCGCAGCCCATACCTACACTACAAATCCCAACCCTCACCAAAATCCAAAAGAAGAGTCTCTCGCCCAAGAGATTAAAAGGCTCAAAGATGAGTACTTAGAATATGAGCGGGTGAGAGAGAAAAGGAAAGAGAGAAGAAAGAGCTCTCCAAAGCCAAATGAGTGAAAAGAAAGACTCACCCGGGCCTTCTACCATACCCCAAGAAGAACTAACCGTTTCATCTTCTCAAACTTGTTGTTCTTCTTTGGCTGTGCAGGAAGAAGAAGAGGCCGCGGACGCGCGAAGAGTTGAAGAAAGCGAAGGCGCTTTGGAAGAAGGCAGAGCTCATGCGGGAGTCCCAACTAAGTCCGCACTTGAGGAAGAAGCCACACCGTTGCTGAAGGAGAAGAAGATGATATGCGAAGCAGGTCTACGTCTCCCTAACTTGGGAGAAGGTAACTTGTCTCTTCCTTCTAGTAGCAAAGGGTATACGCCAGAGTGCGAATCCATGGTTTCCTTAAGACTGCAAGCTACGAACGTGGGTGATGGATCAGACATCGGTTCGACACCGCACCCATTGTTCGAATATATACATGGGACCCCCCAGATGCCATGTTTGATATGCTTAAGATGCATGCGTTAAGGAAAGGTCACTTTATTCCACGAGAGACATCCATGCCTTTCCTTAGCAAACATGAGCATCTTAAAATAACTAAGGCTAAAGCCATGTTAATGGCTGAGGCGGGGAGAGAGGACAACCTGTTCATCTCTCAACCTCTTGCATATACTAATGCTAGTCTCTGCATGCTGCGGTCTGATGTTCCTTCTATGACTAGCTTAGTTTTTCCTTCTTTGTCTTGGGAAGCACAGCTGCATGTGCTTGGTGAAGGTAAAGCTTCCCTTGACCCCCCACCCCAGTTCCATGAGCAAAGGTCTAAGGGTTTTAGGCCGCATGCTTCTCTTGAGTATAAATTTCTTGTTGAAAACATAAAATACTCCAGGAAGCATGTCATGAATTTTTATAGGCTTTTGTTCATGTTCACGATGCATATAGGAGTTGTCATGCTCACGCGTACATATGCATCGCCACCGCGACCCCCAGTCTCCAGTTAGGTTTTCACTCACTAACCTCTGATGCTCTTCAAAGTTTGTTGTGCTTGTTTTCGGTTGTAGGAAGTTTTCTTCCCTTAAGATTCGAGGACGAATCTTTTTAAGGGGGAGGGAATGATGTGATCATGGGATCCCCAAGCAACAACAAGGAGTCCCAGACGAAGAGGCAGTCGAGTGAAGATCGGAGCAACCCCTCGGCGAGTGGGTTCAGAGGCCCAGGCGACCTAATCCATGGTCTGGACTAGCACCTGACATGGAAAAGGCAACGCCTCCAAGCGAGGACCCTACGAGAGGCCTCAAGGCGTAGGAGAGGCTTCTGCACACGAAGGTATCCAGGCGATGGCCAAGCACTTTAGCAAAGCCGTCCTTGTGAAGTCTCAAGGCGAAGGATGAACTGCATCATGCTAAGGCATCCAGAACACTGGCGAAGCCTCCAGGCGAAGCCATTCCTGCGAAGCCTCAAGGCGAGGGCTAGGCTTCCTCAAACATAGGTGTTCCGGTGATGGCAAAGCCTTCAGCGAAGCCATCCCCACAAACCCCCCAAGGCGAAGCCCTCATGCAACAATGTCCACGAGAAGTCTTTAAGGTAAAGGCAGGGCCTTTCTGCGAAGCTTTCTGGCGAAGGCGAAGCCTCTGGGCGAAGTCATCCCAGCAAGTCTCCTGGCAAAGGCAACGTCTACAACAAGAAGACTTCCAGTTCAGACGCTAAGAGTTTTCCTACTGCGAAGCCTCCAAGCAAGGCGAAGCCTTCTTCGCGAAGCCTCCAAGGGAAGGCGAGGCCAAACCAGGCAAAGCCTTCTCCGCAAAGCTTCCTAACGAGGGTGAAGCCTTCAGCGGGGCCTCCAGTCAGACGAAGCCTTCCAGAAAAGCCACACCTAAGCTTATCAAGTCGGCCAAACCACTCCCGCCTTTTACGCCTTTTACGCTGACACTTGGGAGCGTACTTATCTACTTTTACCTTTTTATCTTTTCGTCATACATGCATGCAAAAGTACTGTACACTTTATGGCATGCATGCACCTTTTGTAAGAGGCTGTTCACTTCCTTCACTATAAAAGGAAATGCATACTCATAGAATAGTTAGAACATATGTAAAGCTTAAGAAGGAACATTCCTTAAGCTCGGTTCTCACCCCCTGCTATCTTCCGCCATCCCCCTTGATAGATTGTTTATCATCAAGTTTAATATCTAGTATTGCTCAATCTCGTAGTTGAGAGGTCCTAGATCTTCCATACTCCCCAGGCTTATCGCGGATATTGCCCAACCTCGTAGTTGGGAGGTGTCCGTGGCCGAATTTATCCTTCTTTGTTCATCGACTCCACCGAGCTAGATCTGCGTTTCCGAACGATCTCGCGGTTTCGCGTCAAGCGTCCCCGTGATCGTACCAATTTTCCCTTCAGATCGGAGGCGAGCAAGTAGTATACGCCAGAGGTATGTCTTACCGGTACCACCACTACCATACACGAAATAAAACCCACCACTGCCACTATAGATGGAATCAATAATGGATGTGTATACTCATCGCTGACATTCGTTCAAGCCACAATATAAACCATCATGCTCTGCTCTGAGCTGGTTCCTATCATAGTTCAGTTCCTCAACTATCAGTGAGTTATCCTCAATCACTAAGTTGCTCAAATCCGGGTATGGCATTCCATCAAACTCGCGAAGCGAACGACCCAATCTGTTCATTGTCTTCTCGATCTCATATAACCCATAATTAAATATATCATCATCTGGAAGAACCAACTCATTATCATCACGGAGCAGACGTTAGATCATTAAAATATCATCACACAATAGTACTCGATTTCTTATCCAAAGATTGACTGGTTCAGACACTTGACACAAAAGCATAATAGTGACGAATAACTCCCTTAAACTGGCAGGCATAGCCCATTGTGAAGCTTCAATCAACGCTTCATGCCACTCACCATCACCTTCAAGAAGACCCATTGCGAGACATGCGTCCCGATAAGTTGGATGAACAACACCATTAACAGTCCGTATATCATCGTATGTCGCCGGACCACGCACAACATTTAACAGCATCCTTAGGTAATACCGTTCCCCGGCAGTTGGATGAACAAATCTAAGTCGACCTACGCTCTGACCATTCTTACGTCGTGTCCACTTTTTATCGTGTTGCTTCCACACATACATACTCGGGAACTCAACGTATGTAAGCATCCCAGCATCCAAATCAGTCCGGTTAGTTTCCATCCATGCAATGAACTTAGTCACACTATCCCGATGGTTCTGAACAACATCCTCTAAATCAGCATGTGCTCCGAAAATGACATTTTGCTCATTTGGCAGGTGGAATGATAACCTCTCTACGGGAGGCCGATGCTTGTGAACGAAAAATCCAAATATCCTCCAACATGCCTCAGATGCAGAAATGAATCGACAATCCATGTATTGCTTTAACTCATCAACCTGTTGCGTTTGTGTGTGTTCCCGATTGCGTCCATTAGAACCTGTGCGTTCAATTAACACAGTAGACTTGTCCGATCCTTTATGCATGTATTTACAGAGATACTTTACACACATGTCTCGGTTTGTCTTCTCAACGCACACATGGTGATGGCCGCTGTGCCCAAATACGCATAAAAGGCCTAACAAAAGGCCCACGCATAAGCCCGAAATAAGGGCCCCATTAAAAAACTAGCATATAACCCGAATATAGATTAAGGACGTTCCCGAACCATACTTCCCGAAGTGCATATATGACCTAAAAAGTATAATCACCTTACATTGAGATATTACGATAACGCCACCGAGGCATAGGACTATAAATACATTCACTGCTCATACCTAAAGGGGTAACGCTTTACAACTACTCAACGCGACTCACAAATCGTAACCTCGAGGATCTCTATTCCTCGACAATCGCGCCTAGTACGCAAAGTCGACCTAATGGCTTCCACAATGTCGTAACACGCAAGTCAAACCGAACGTGGCGATCACGCGCACCGATTTGCCACCAAATGGCGCTGTCAGGGAACCGTGGTGGTCCCCAAAATCAGATTGACCGTGGGGGCCACTCCCGCTCCCAATCATCCAGGCCGAGGGAGAAGGTTCCACCAACGGCCGCCGGCCGATCCCAGCTATAGGGGTTCCCGAGGAATCGTCTGATGGAGCAACCTCCCTACGTCCTACTTCCAGCTACCGTCGAAGCGACATCCAGCACTTGGACCCTGATCTTGTTCAAGCTGTACGGGTGGTCCTTCAGGAAGAGCGAAGAAACCAGAACGACCAGACTGGTCAATCCTGTCGACCTCGCGACAGGCAGTTATCACGGCCTAATCGATCGGGCTATGGTAGCCGGCAGTGTGTTCGCAACAAGTCCCATCTCCGAACGCCAAAGCCGGCAGCGCCGAGGTCCCCGAGGAGTACAAGAGAGACCGATCCCCAAGGCCGGAGAGACCGGTGCGTGGTGATCCACGGACGATGTGTTCAGCAATCGCCGCATCGCCTGGAGCGAGTCGAGAGAAACTCGGGCATTCCCGAGCCCAAATGCGAGGACATCCCTGATGAAGGACCATTCACTGCCAGGATTCGGGACGCCTGATGCCCCGAATATTCAACTTGCCGCATCCGTTGGAAGTCTACCAAGGTTCAGGAGACCGATCGCCACCGCACGCCACCCGAGCCCGGTTGCGGAGGCGGGGGCGCCGGGATGCCGGAAGCGGAAGCCGGAAACATACATGATGGCAGGTCTATCGAGACCCGCCGCGCGTAGCGGACCCGAAAGGCGAAACGACTGTGGAAGCAACCTAACAAAAATTTCATACATATAGCTAAAATAAAATCAAAACATACAATTCATGCATCAAGCAATGAGTAAGCCTCTCCTCCGTGGACGAGTGCTTACGCACCAAACATAGATACATGCAGAGTTCACAGTAACCTAAGGTGTCTAGCAAGCGCCAAGCGCTCGTAATATGCAATGTAATGTAATATATATACAAACATATACAATCATCACAACAATAAAATGTAAAGTATGCACATGCAGCTACAGAGCCGACCCTAGGCCTAAACGTCAAAAATACCTCGCGGGATTCAGACCAAGTAGACAAAATCCTAGCCCACAAGGTACTGCTGCTCAACCCAACCAAGGCAAAAGCCTCACGGAAACCAACTCCGCTGGTTGTTTACCAAGTCTACTCGAAACCCAAAAATGTAACCCAAAAAGGGTGAGTCCTAAAAGGACCCCGTAAGGGATTTGGGGTAAGATAAGCATATGTAACCTCGCAAAATGTAAAGATAGCAATATACGTAATATATGCAATGTACTACGTAACATCGTGCATGTAATAAAACAGATCGAATACCAAGGATGTGCGATACTAAATCGCCATAAACCCTTATAATCAATCGAACGACAGCCTCCTCTAAGGGAGTCGAAGCCGAAGCTATTACGAAGCATGGTGCACCAGTGGGGTAGCGAACCCTCAACTGTCGTAGGGTTAATGACAGATGCAGTATGCCATAAGGCATACTCCTACAAATTACGTAACGTACCTTAAAGCGAAATTTCCAAATACCGCAAAATGTAAGTGCAACAATACATACACCTACAGACTACGTAATATGCCCTAGGCATATAATACTGAAATACTTGCAGTAATGTAAATTGAAACTAAACATGCACCTATCTTACCAAAAATAGCGTAACCAAACCCTTACCTCGAAGTCCAGTATTAGACCGATTCTGGACGACTTCCACACCACGACCCGAAACCCGAAAACCTCTCTTTTCTAACTTCCGAACCTCAGAATCTGTCAATTCAAGCTGAATTAGCAACCTTACCAACCATACTACCAAACTACACCCCCGACCCCAAAATCAAAAATCCGGCAGAATTTCCGTAAAATTCCAGATTTCCACAGAAACTTCAGAATTCAGAACCAACCTAGACAATGCAAGATTATACATCGACAAACATCATCCCACAAGCAGAACTGATCAAAACCAACCTTAAAACCCTTCATTACCCGACATTTTCCGATAAATCCGCATAAATGCAACTTTTCCAATTCTTACCCGAAATCAACGTTTCAAACTTCTAACCCCTCCTAAATTCATCCCCAATACCATCTTAGCATCCAATCCAACCAAAATCAAACCCCAACATGGAAAAAGAATTATCCAAAAATTCGGCTTCTTTGCCAATTTTTATCCAACTTCCAAATCAATCCATTCAAACTTCCAATTAATCATACTAATCACCAATTTCACTTCTAAACCAAGAATGCTATCCAATTGCATCCAAAACAACAAAATCCACAATGAACATCAACCCAAATAATCGGCCAAAAGGGGGTTTTTAACCCAACTTATTTTCCATCAAATTGAATCCATACATAAGCTTAGAATCATGCTAGGATTAACATACTTGAAGCATGATTCAAGAAACCAAACACACACCAATTTTAGAATTTTCCAAGAAATTCAGCCAAAAGGGAATTTTCAATCCAAGGAGTTTTTCCAAAATCTAACACTTGATTATCACTCCCCTACAACCCAAGAACAACATACTAAAATATGGGAGGAAGAGAATCATCCTAGCTAGTAGCTAAGAACAAACCCATAATTTGAAAAATCTCCTCTTTTCTCCACTAAATCATGTTTCCAACATGAAAAGAGAACCTAGGAAGGAACTTACCACATGAAGGACCCAATTCCTCTTTGATTTGAGCCAAGATGAAGAACTTCAAGCTTGAGGTTGAGCTTCATCAATGGTGGCGGCAGTAGCAGCAAGAGGGAGAAGAAGAAGAAGAAAAGAAAAGAAATGAAAGTGAATTTAATTCACTTAAGTAAATATAACTATATATATATATATCCTTCCTTTATCCCATCCATTCTCTTCTTAAATAACAATAGGACAAGTGTCCTAATAATCATCCCCAATTCTGCCGAAAGGAGCTGCTGCCCCATGCTGAAATACTTTTAATTTTGCACCCAATTGCAAATTAACTCCCAATTTTTCCGAAAGTTCCAATTCTTTTTGCCCAAAAATAATTACCGAATTCCAAAATTAACGAAACTTGGACACAATCCTCAGAATATTATAACATTCACAAAACATATTTCAGAAGTTCATTTACCCTTCCGGAGTGTCCTACCGAGCTCGCTGAACCCGAACAAATCCCGACGTGCGAGCGTCACCACCGGAACCAAAATCCCATCACTCCAAAATTCTACAAAAATACCCATAAATTCCATCTTAAATTATAACACAACTTACCCAAAAGCCGTCAGAAAATTTCCATCCCGAGCCCCGGGATTCCCGTCCCGAGCCCCGGGAGTCGCCCGGAACCGAACGTCCCGCCCCAAATATTAAACCCCACAAACACCTCCGGGACATTCTCACGACTCCAAAACTGCAAACGGCTTCCCAAACTGAGGTCTCGAGAGCGCTACCGAGCCCGCTGTACGTCCCGAGGCGACCCCGACAACCCCCCGACGTCAGAAAAATATTTTCGGCGGAAACGTCCGGGGGACCCACACAACCTCAAATACGGAAGGGTTCGCCAAAATGATACTCGGATAGGGCTCGGGAGTCTCCTGAACGCCGAAAAACGTGACCCGCAGGCCAAAACCGGAGCCCCGGGTCACCCGGTTGCAACCCGCTCGGGGTGACCGTAACATTCTCCCCCCCTTAGAACTCTTGGTCCTCCAAGAGTAGCTCGAACCAACTAGACAGTGTCGCTACCAACCGTAAAATATAAACATTCCTCTAACCTGTAACAATCGGACCACCGTATCAGTGCGGCGGGAGTGGTAGTTTAGACTACCATACAGAGCCTCACGGCGTCCCACCCTCCGGTGCATCTTATTGCACCCGAGTCGGGCTGCCGGTATTTCTACTGCACAACCCTGCATAAGATCGAACCTAAATCTAACCGATCCGTAACAGGCTATCCCGGAAGATATCACATAAACAGAAACAATTGGGGGTTCGAAGTGAGATGGGATCTAGCACCTCTGACTACAAGGTCAAGCAATACTAGATATTATGCTTGGATCCTCTTGCCTGGATCACTAGGGAAATGGAAATGCAAGAGTGGAGAACACAAAAGCCGATGACTCCCCGGGAGTGTTTCAGCCGAATTGCTTAAATTCAATAATATGTTCTGGTTACAATGGTGACTGCCACTTAGCTTATATAGTGAAGTGAAATGGAAGAAGTAAAAAAAAGGGTATTTCGAATGTGCATGCGTGCAGAAAGTACAAAGTACTTTTGCACGCTTACAGAGTAAAAAGCTTCTAAAAGGTAAAAGGTAAGGCTAGCCTAAAAGTGGTTGTTTGTTTTTCCAAGTATCGGCGGAGAAAAGACACCGTGTGTCGGGGTTGGTCGGTCCGCTGGTGAAGCGGGGAGATTACGCGACCGGCCTTCGCTAGGAGCCTTCGCTAGAATGCCTCCGCCGGTGCCTTCGCGGAGTTGTCCTGGCCGAGGCCTTCTCCTTCGCCAAGTGTTCGCGCGCTTAAGACCGGGCTGCTCCCTTCTTCAAGAACGCTTATGCTTAAGACTCCAAGGGACTTCGCACACTCTTCGTCCAGCGCGATACCGAGTTGGTGAAGTTGTAAGGCCTTCTCCCGAGACTCCTCTCGATCGTCCTGCGCCATGAGCCTCATGAAAGCATTAAGGTTCGCTTGGACTTGTTTCAGCCGGGACTGGTCATGGGTCCGCCAAGGCCTTGGAACGGACTGTGGTCGCGCGCGCTTGAGGTTGTGGGTCTTCCGAACCTGAGGATCCTTTGGGGCGATGTCCTCATCATACTCTCCTTCTTCAAAAGAATCCGTCCGCGGATTCTTAAAATCTGCTTGTCCTTCAAAGGGAGCTAAATCACAAACGTTAAAAGTTGCATGTACATTATAAGAGCCATCGCAAGGTAAGTCAAGTACATAAGCATTTTCTCCTATTTTTTAGTGATTTGAAAGGGGCCATCGCCTCTTGGCGCCGCTTGCTTTTCCTAGCCTGGGAAATCGATCTTTTCTTAAATGTAACCATACCCAATCCCCGACTTGAAAACTTCTAAATTTTCTGCCCTTATTAACTCGCTATGCGTAAGACTCATTAATTTTCTCAAGTTGTTTGTGAATCTTAGCATGCAAGTCCTTCATGCGTCGGGCTTTTTCTTTCCCATCTACGTCCAATTGCTCAGGTAGTCTAATGCGATTAAGTCCAAAGGGGTTAAAGGATTGAAGCCATATACAATCTCAAAAGGACTATGGGATGTAGAGGAATGGTAGGCTCGGTTATACGCAAACTCTACATGAGGCAAGCATTTTTCCCATTCTTTCAGATTTTTCCTAAGGAGGGTGCGCAGGATAGTGGTGAGGGTCCTATTAGTCACTTCGGTTTGGCTGTCTGTTTGAGGGTGACTGGATGTGGAGTACATCGACCGGTGCCTAGCCTAGACCAAAGGGTTCGCGAAATGGCTTAGGAATCTCGAATCTCTATCGCTAACAATGGATCGCGGGAGGCCATGATATTTAACGATGTTATTAAAGAACAATTCCGCCACATGAGAGGCATCTTCGCTTTATGACATGGGATGAAATGGGCCATTTTGGAGAACCTATCAACTACCACAAATATAGCATCATGACCATGCGATGTCCTAGGTAAACCACTTATAAAGTCCATGCTTATTTCAACCCAAGGAATAGAAGGTGTGGGAAGAGGAGTGTACTTCCCTTTCGGTTGGAGAGTCAACTTGGCTTGGTGGCATGTGACACATCCGGCGCAAGCTTTGGTGACATCCTTCTTCATGCCGGGCCGAAGAAGTTCTCCTTAACGGCCTCAAGCGCCTTTTTTGACACCGAAGTGTCCCATGAGACCACCTCCATGTGCCTCCTTGATGATCACTTCGCGCATTGACCCTCCGGGACGCACAACCTTTTCAACTTAAACAGAAAACCATCAAAAACATAGTAGCCTCTTTGGCTTCCTTTAACACGCTTGGCAAATATTTCACCAAAATCCACGCCATGTTCATACATTCCTTTTAAACCCTCAAAACCAACAATCCTCGTACGAGAGTCATGAGTAATGCATATCTCCGGATAGAGCATCAAAGAACGACATTGTCTTTGCCCTTTTTATACTTAATAACATAGGAGAAAGACTCAATGAACTCTACCCACCTAACATGCCTTTTGCTCAAATTTCCTTGTCCTTGAAGGTACTTCAAAGACAAGTGATCCGTATGGATTACGAATTCTCTAGGCGTAAGATAATGGCTCCACGCTTGTAAGGATCTCACAAGAGCGTATAGCTCTTTGTCATACGTGGAGTAATTCAGGTGGCTCCACTCAACTTTTCACTAAAAAGGCGATGGGACGGCCTTCTTGGTGCAAGACAAAGACCGATGCCTATACCACCGGCATCGCACTCTACCTCGAACACTTTGTCGAAGTTTGGCAAAGTGAGTAGAGGAGCATTTGTCGACGAGATTTCAATTCGTTAAAAGATTTCTCTTGCGATCGACCCCATTCAAAGACGACATTCTTCTTAGCCGTTCATGCAAAGGGGCAAAGAATGGAAGAGAAGTCTTTAACAAATCTCCCGTAAAAACTAGCAAGTCCTAGGAAGGACTCGACCTCGCTTAAGGAGTTAGGAGTAGGCCAGTCCCGAATGGCACCGATCTTACTCGTCTACCTTGACTCCCTTCGCACCCACGACATATCCAAGAAAGTTAACTTCCGGGATGCGAATACACACTTTTCAAATTTGGCATACGCTTTTTCTAACCTAAGCGTATCAAGGACTTGCCTCGTATGCTCAACATGCTCCTCATGGTTCTTAGAATAAACTAGTATGTCATCAAAGTATACTACCACAAATCTCCCTATGTAATGCCTCAAAACATGATTCATCGACGCATGAAAGTACTTGGTGCGTTAGATAACCCGAAGGGCATAACATTCCACTCATACAAACCAATCTTGGTTTTGAAAGCGCTTTTCCATTCATCACCTTCCTTCATCCGAATTTGGTGATATCCACTTCTAAGGTCAATTTTTGAAAACACACAAGCACCACTCAATTCGCCTAACATGTCATCAAGTCTAGGTATAGGGTGGCGATACTTTACAAAGGATAGAGTTGATGGGGCGACACCCATGCACATGCGCCAAGTGCCATCGCTCTTGGTACGAGTATGACTGGGACCGCGCATGGCGACAAAGCCATGGATGAACCCTTTGTCTAACAACTCCTGAACTTGCGATCGGATCTCTTTGGATTCTTGGGGATTGGTCCGGTAGGCGGCCTTGTTGGGTAAAGGTGCCCCGAAGCAAGTCGATTTGATGCTCGATGCCGCGATATGGAGGAAGGGTTCGCGGCTCATCAAATACTTCGCCGAATTCTTTCAGACCTTCGCACATAGAAAGGAAGAGAAGACACATTGTCAAGTGTTAGCATGCAAAGTGAGTGGGGATCAGAGAAAACAGATCCTGCTTTCCAAGGAACGCTCTTTTAAAATCCCTCTCTTTGGCTATGGGAGGAAGACACTCTTGTTTTCTCGTGGGCTCTCTCGGGTGTTTCCCATTAATGCACACCCTTTCCGTTCACTCAAGGTTCCTTGAACCTTCTCACCATTTTCTCTCCGCTCTCGCCCTCCCCTTTCTTTTTCCTCGACTTACTAGCCGATGGATTTGATCCCGATGGGCTTGAGTCAGGGGTGAGGGAAGCAGGTGTATGGTTTATCGAGGTGAGTGAGGGCATATTTGTTGGCTTTGCCATAATGTATGGCCTCCTTGTCATATTGCCGTGGTCTGCCCAAGAGGATGTGGCACGACAGCATTCTCACTACATCACAAGTGATGGAATCCTCATACGTGCAGATGTTTATTGGGACTTCGACTAGTTTGACAACCTTTACAAAGGTTCTGGCTGCCGACCCACCGCAGCTGATACGGTTTAGGATGTATGACGGTGGGGAGGCCTAATTCAGCGACCATGTCTTCGCTGGCAGCGTTGACACAACTCCCGCTGTCAATAATGAGATCGCACAGAGTCCCATTCACCATGGCTCTTGATTGGAAAAGATTTTCCCGCTGAATACTTTCGGTGACACTTGGGAACTTTGCAGACCCTCTTGGTAACTAATATGAGACCATCCATAGGAGCTCTCCCTCTTCGCTTCACTATCATGTTGCTCTTGCTCGGGATAGCCCTCTCCTTCCTCTTCACTAGACAATTCCCGTTGGGCCGCATTACCATGGCTCTTCGGTTGGGGCAATCCTCGCATAGTGTCCCTTGCCTGTGCACTTAAAGCATTCGATGCTCCTTGATCGCCGAGGGCCTTCATTAGTGATGGCGTTGGGTTTCGGGCTGAGGTTGCGAGGAGGGTCTTGTGTTGGGGTAATTTTGGCGAGGGGGTGGCATCGCCGCAGAAGATGCGTATGGTTTTGGCGGGAGCGGTTTGGGGAAGGGGGGGGTCTTGCTGCTTGGGGCCCTGCCGGGGGTAGGAGCAGGGTAGTAAGAGTTTCCCTTCTGTAGTTGTTTCTCCACCCGAATGGCCTTATGCACCAGATCTTGGTAATCCCGGTAATCGCATAGTTCAACCGCCTTGGCGACGCCCTCCCGTAGGCCATATAAGAATCTGCCAACTTAGCCTCTTCGCCCTCCTTGACGTTGGCCCTCATCGTGGCCCTCTCAAGGTCCTTCTCGTATTCTTCGACACCGCGATGACCCCGGATAAGGCGCTGCAACCTCTCGAGCACAATCTCGGCCATAGTAGCTGGGTACAAATCGGTTCTTCATGGTCCTTTTAAGATCTTCCCACGTAGTCATAGGACGACATCGGATCCAGGCTCTTTCGTGATGCTCTTGCTCCCACCAGGTGAGAGCATATTCATGAAACTCAATAACCACAAGTTTCAGGGCTATAGCGTCAGTGTATCCCATCATATCAATGATCCGCTCAGTCCTAGCCATCCATGTAAAGTACTCTTCCGGATCACTGGACCCGTAGAAGTGTGGGATTGGAAGCTTCATGTTGGCGAGGGCCAGTTGGACCTGCGATTGCGCCCTACCTCCTGTGTCTCGTTGAACCCTCGGTGAACTCGGCCTCGCCTCCGCTTCTTCCTCTTCTTCGAGGTCTCTATGGAGATAGGCTCGCTTGAGCTCTATCGGGAAAGACTCTTCTTTTAATAGGCTTTGGTGGTGGCTCACTGAATATTCCTGGTCATCACTGCCTGTGATGTCAACACCACGATCTATTCTTGTGGAAGTGGTCGGACGACCGTGGGGTAGCCTGTGGCTTCGCCGATGCGTGGTCGAAAGTGGTATGAGTGACTCCATCTTGAGCCCGCGATGCATGGGCGTCATCGTGGGCTTGCGAGCTTTCCGGTTGCTTCCCTTGAGCTACCTCTACTTTCGTTAGTCGCTCATTTGTCATGGCGACTTGAGCTCCCAGTTCGTCCAACCTCTGTAAGATCTTCGTGAGCGTGCTGTGCACGGTTAGCTGGGATGGATGAGGGGGGGATGAGTCTGTTGAAACCATCTGTGACACAGTTCTGTTAAAGATATGTAATCAGAAAAGAAGCTCACCACTCCCTGAGTGTTTACTCACTCTCGTGTTTCTCTCAACAACTTTGACACTTCGGCTGTTCACCGACGGCTTTTACAAGTTCTCTAAACTTGATACCGCTTTCAACCTTAGATCAAAGATGAACACGCAAGGAAACACAAACAAAACTCTAGTAAAACCGCAACTTGCAACTCAAGAAAATGACTAGTTACTTGAAACCGATTTTGTGGGATATCGGGCTCGAAAGATACTTGGTTGGAAGTTTAGAAAAGGCTTTTGCAAATACAAACACTTCTTGTTTAAGTTTGGAAACTATTTGTCCGATCAATCTTACTGCTCACTTGTGTTTTGGGAAGAACACGTAAGAACATTCAAGAACTTTTCCGTAACGCAGAAACTTGCTCAATACATTTCTTTCTTTAAACGCTTTTCTTTACACACTTGTCGCCAGACAACTCTTTTGGCTTATCTCGAAAATACTTGGCTTACACAAGCACACTTTTAAACAACTTTTTCGGTCTCAATGAGATCATCAACCGACATTCCTTCAAGTGTAAGAAAAGGTAACAAAAGGTTTTGCTTGAAGAAAACTCAACAACTGATACGGTACCTCCAACAAGCACTTTGGCTCTGATACCACTTGATGTGATCACGGTGGGGGAACGTGATCACGAGCTCGGATCTAGCTCGGAGGAGGCGGTTTCCAGCAAGAATGGAAACGAAGAACAGAGGAAGAACACGAAGGAAACAGAGTCGGCCAAGGGAACCTCCTCACTACGAGGTGAGGCAATGCCCTTGAAAATGCCTCGAAGTGAGATGGGATCTAGCACCTCTTGACTACAAGGTCAAGCAATACTAGATATTATGATTGTATCATCTTGCCTGGATCACTAGGGAAATGGAAATGCAAGAGTGGAGAACACAAAAGCCGATGACTCCCTGGGAGTGTTTCAGCCGAATTGCTTAAATTCAATAATATGTTCTAGGTTACAATGGTGACTGCCACTTAGCTTATATAGTGAAGTGAAATGGAAGAAGTAAAAGGAGTATTTCGAATGTGCATGCGTGCAGAAAGTACAAAGTACTTTTGCACGCTTACAGAGTGAAAAGCTTCTAAAAAGGTAAAAAGGTAAGGCTAGCCTAAAAGTGGTTGTTTGTCTTTCCAAGTATCGGCGGAGAAAAGACACCATGTGTCAGGTTTGGTCGGTCAACCGGTGGAGCTCGAGATTACGCGAAAGGCCTTCGCTAGGAGCCTTCGCTAGAATGCCTCCGCCGGGTGCCTTCGCGGAGTTGTCCTGGCTGAGGCCTTCTCCTTCGCCAAGTGTTCGCGCGCTTAAGACTGGGCTGCTCCCTTCTTCAAGAACGCTTATGCTTAAGACTCCAAGGGACTTCGCACACTCTTCGTCCAGCGCGATACCGAGTTGGTGAAGTTGTAAGGCCTTCGGGGTAAGGCCAACCTAATAACTTACTCTGGAAACTCATGAGAACCGATATAACTCGGGGTAACTTGCCCCGCCTACCAAATCTTACTGTCCATCAGATCGGTGCTACCTCCAGTCAAACTCTGTCACCAATCTCAGATTCCAGAGCCCTACGGCGGCGGTTCATATAAGCAGCAGGTGTCGCGCGGTTTTGATCCGCGCTGTAATAATCTGATCTTCGCCGTAGTCTCCTGAAAAAGCTCGGGTCCCAGCTCAACCCTATCAGACGTATCTGTCCAACAGTGTGGTGTCGTACACCTCCCGTACAACGCTTCATATGGTGCCATGTCAAACGTAGTCTGAAAGCAATTGTTGTACGAGAACTCTATTAAAGTAACTGCTGGTCCCAAACTCCTCCCAAAATCCAAAGTACAGATTCGCAAAGATATCTTCCAAGATTAGAATCACCCACTCCGACTGCCCATCCGTCTGTGTGTGATAAGCTGTACTCAGATGGAGTTGCGTGCCCAGTGCTTCATGAAAAGCTCTCCGTAACCATCTAGAAAACCCGGATCACGGCCGATACAATGGAGCCTGGTACTCCTTGTAAACGTACAATCTTCCTGATGTAAAGCCGGGCAAGCTTCTCCAAAGGGTCGGTGACCCGAATAAGCAGAAAGTGTGCGCACTTTGTCAGCTAATCCACAATAATCCAGATAGCATCATGATGAGACCGTGTCAGGGCAGTGCAGTCAGAAAGTCCATCATAACATTACCCCACTTCCAGACTGGAATGGGCAACGTCTGCAGTGTCCCTGCCGGTTTCGATACTCAAACCGCTCGAGTGTGCCTCCTCTAAAATCTCATTCCGTAACTCCCGATCCTCGTGTACATAAAGGCAATCTCGGAAGTATAGCAATCCTCGCCTATACCGAAACGTCGGTAACAAATAAATCCTTATCTTCCCCAGATAATTTCTTCAACACCAGATCTCCACCTTGCGCTTCGCACATCCTGTCAAGCCACTCAGAATGTATGGTAAGTGTATACCCCGAAGTACGCTCCCAGAGCTGCCACCTGTACCAAAGGCAAGTCGAATCTCTCTCCTCAGATCAGTCCCCAACATTTCCTCCCTTAACTAACCCGGTATACTTCCTGCTCAGTGCATCGGCAACCGTGTTGCCCTTGCCAGAGATGTACTCGATACAACAATCATAGTCCTTAATGTATTCGAGCCATCTATGCTGCCTCAAATTAAGCTCATTTTGCGTAAACATATTTTACAGACTCTTATGGTCGGTAAGAATCTGAAATTTACTATCAAACAGATATTGCTTCCAATGTTTCAGCGCATAAATTACTATAGCCAACTCCAGATCATGTGCCAACCAGTTCAGCTCATGCGGTCGCAGCTGCCTCGACCCATAAGCTACCACAAAACGCTCCTGCGCCAACACACCCCAAACCGGATGTGGAAGCATCCGTATAATTCACATACGGTAAGATCGGATCTGAAAGAGTCAGAATCGGAGCGTTAGTCAACCGCCGCTTCAACTCCGAAAATTCTGCTCACACCTATCAGACCAGATAAACGGTTGACCCTTCTTGGTCAACCGCGTGAGCGGTGATGCCAGAATAGAAAATCCCAGTACAAACCTCCGATAAAATCCTGCTAAGCCCAGGGAGCTCTTGATCTCCCGTACCATGGTAGGTTGTTTCCAATCCCAAATTGCCCTCACCTTCTCTGGATTCACGCATGCACCATGCTCGAAATAACGTGTCCTTAAAAGTGACTTCCCGAATCCAGAACTCACACCTTGAGAATTTAGCATAAAGCTGATGTTCCCAAGGTATCTCGCAGAACTACCCTCGATGATCCCGATGCGAATCCTCATCCCGAGAATATATCAATATCATCAATACAACCACCTTAAATGAGTACAAGTACGGTCGGAACACCCGATGCTTCAGATCCAAGAATTCCACCGGATCATTGGTCAGCCCAAATGGCATGACCGTAATCTCTAAGTGTCCAAATCGGGTGCGGAAAGCAGTCTTAGGTATGTCCTCTTCCTTCACTCTAAGCTGAAAATACCCAGATCAGAGATCAATCTTTGAGAAAACCCTCAAACCCCGAAGTTGATCAAAAAGATCGTCAATCCTCGGCAACGGATACTTGTTCTTCACAATAAGAGCATTCAACCGTCTGTAATCAATACAAAGTCAGAGTGTCCCATCATTCTTCTTAACAAACAAAACCAGAGCACCCCACGCTGAAGTGCTCGGTCGGACGAAACTCTTTTGCTGTAATTCCTCCAGTTGCTTCTTCTACTCCTGCATCTCAGAAATAGGCATCCGATAAGGAGGAATAGATATCGGAGCAGTACCTGACTGCAAGTGGATGTCAAACACAATTCCCCGCTCTTATGGTAATCCGGGCAACTCCTCCGGAAATACCTGCGGAAAATCTCGAACCAACGGTAAACCATCCAACTTCAACCTAGTACCAGCCTCATTCAGACCATAACATTCCCCTACACCAACTATCGACAGATGATCCAGAATCTGCAACTCCGTACATCGTCATGCGATAGTCAAACCAATGAGTCGTGAGAGGTAGTACCTCTCCAGAAACCATACTGGTTCGTGTTGCACAATCACTGTGCACAGATTTCTTGGATAGCCAGTCCTGACCATGAATAATATCATAGTTCGGCGTTTCTAAAACCAACATATTAGATACTATAAGATATCCGCCTACAGATATCGTACATCTCCGAACCATCTCCTTAGAAAACAGAAACTGACTCCCAGCAGTTTTGACTAAATACGTTTGAGGCAAGGTACTAACAGACAGATACAGAGATGTAACACATCTCTGTGTTACCATGGAAACAGATGCTCCTGTATCCAATACTGCATGTACCGGTATCTCATTAAGAAATAAAGTACCATGTAAAACTCCCTGCTGACTCGAGCCTCCCTGCTGGCTGGTACCTGACCGTTGACTAGGTCCTCCTCGATAACCGTGGCCTCCCTTCGTAAAAAGGAAAACCCGTCCTACTCGGTTGCTGTGACGGAGGGGGGGTGGCTGAAGCTGCTGCCGCCGAGGTCTCGGGCCACCCATTCAAACCCACGCCGCGGCGCGCTGGGCTGTACTCGAGACTATGAACGCCGAAGACTGCCAAAACCCTGCCCTACAAGAAGAGGGCAATCCCGTACCCAAAGAGTGTCGACCTGCAACGTAAACATCGGCCCTCCCGCCGGTAACAAAGTCGACCGGAGTGATACCTACCGCAAATCAGACAAGGTCGTGCCGGTGGTGCTCCTCTCTACCTCTACTAAATTGCCCAGTGCCTGCTCGGCCATCCAGAAATCTGCCGGGTCCCCGCTGTATGGAACCCTCCGTACTCCCCGACCTCATTGCAAGGTGAGACGACTCTCAACCTCCTCTTGCTCGAGGAGTTGAGCCCAATAACCGCTTCCCGAAACAAAGTAATGTCTAAAGGTCTCAAAACCCACCGTACTCGGGCGCAATGACGAAATAAACCACTTGGTCTTCTCCTCTTCCATACCTTGATACTACGGTACATAGTAAACCAGCCGATCAAACTCTCACTCAAACTTTCCGACAATCTTGTCTCCCTGATGAAGCTCATCGAACTGTGCCTAACGCAGATCCCTGGCTACATCCCCGCTGCACTGCTGGGGAAAAATGTAGCCTTCCCCAGGAGTTTGTCAACTCCTGCAAACCAAATCTCTACTACCCCCCCCCCTACTCGGTCATTGAACCTCGGGGGGGATTCAAACTCTGAAACCTCTCCAAAAGTCTGACCTCGCCAGACTGGTGCCCCAGATCTCCTCGTCGTTAATAGGACCGACGAGAAGTCTAGGTGTCGTAGTGACCACCCTTGTCAGAGTCACTCACTTACTGATCCCAAAACTATGGCGAGCAAAGGGCTTAAGTCTCGCTATCACCACCTAATCAAAATGCCCTTACCGTGGCATAAACAGATTTACCCCTGCCTAATGCCGCCCCTGAACCAGCAAGGCTGGCGGACATACCAAATCAGAGACGGGTCCCTACGACAGCTAAGCCTCGGGGGTGGTGAGTGTGGTTGTTCAGTCGCTGGGTCACGCTGAAGCCGTATCCTATTCGAGGGAGGTGTGGGTTAGCAGTCCCGCCCCTCCGGTACGAATTCACGCTATCAACGCGTGTTTACCATATCTCAAAAATTTCAGACCAAACAGAGTCCAGCATAAAAATCGGTCACTCCTAATCTCTACGAAGCTAGCAGCAGCTTTTCTAAGGCTCGTAGTGCAATGCAAGACTTGACACGTGGTTACTTCTCAAAATGATAAAATCATGCATTTCACGTAATCACGTAAGCTTCATGCTTATTTCACCAAATCTTTTCCTAACACACAATTTTACGTACTAAACTTTTCCACAATCCCCTGACTCGTAATACTTTTACCAGAATCCAGAAATCCCGAGTTCCGTAATCTGCAACTATCAGGATAACTTGAAGGATCAACTTTGTTCCACAATTTTATTTTGAAGTGGTTCAAGTAAGGAGGTGGCCAATCTCCGTACCAAACCATTCTAAAATAAAATGTACAACAATAGTCGTCACTACAAGTCACCACTGACGACCAATATGGTCACTTACCTGCTCTGATACCAACTTGTCACCGCACGCCACCCGGGCCCGGTTGCGGAGGCGGGGGCGCCGGGATGCCGGAAGCGGAAGCCGGAAACATACGTGATGGCAGGTCTATCGAGACCCGCCGCGCGTAGCGGACCCGAAAGGCGAAACGACTGTGGAAGCAACCTAACAAAAATTTCATACATATAGCTAAAATAAAATCAAAACATACAATTCATGCATCAGCAACAGAGTAAGCCTCGCCCTCCGTGGACGAGTGCTTACGCACCAAACATAGATACATGCAGAGTTCACGTAACCTAAGGTGTCTAGCAAGCGCCAAGCGCTCGTAATATGCAATGTAATGTAATATATATACAAACATATACAATCATCACAACAATAAAATGTAAAGTATGCACATGCAACTACAGAGCCGACCCTAGGCCTAAACGTCAAAATACCTCGCGGGATTCAGACCAAGTAGACAAAATCCCAGCCCACAAGGTACTGCTGCTGCTCAACCCAACCAAGGCAGAAGCCTCACGGAAACCAACTCCGCTGGTTGTTTACCAAGTCTACCTGAAACCCAAAAACAGAACCCAAAAAGGGTGAGTCCTAAAAGGACCCCGTAAGGGATTTGGGGTAAGATAAGCATATGTAACCCCGCAAAATGTAAAGATAGCAATATACGTAATATATGCAATGTAATACGTAACATCGTGCATGTAATAAAAACAGATCGAATATCAAGGATGTGCGATACTAAATCGCCATAAACCCTTATAATCAATCGTAACGACAGCCTCCCTCTAAGGGAGTCGAAGCCAAGCTATTACGAAGCATGGTGCACCACTGGGTAGCGAACCCACAACCGTCGTAGGGTTAATGCATGCAGTATGCCATAAGGCATACTCCTACAAATTACGTAACGTACCTTAAAGCGTAAATTTCCAAATACCGCAAAATGTAAGTGCAACAATACATACACCTACAGACTACGTAATATGCCCTAGGCATATAATACCGAAATACTTGCAGTAATGTAAAATGAAACTAAACATACACCTATCTTACCAAAAATAGCGTAACCAAACCCTTACCTCAAAGTCCAGTATTAGACCGATTCTGACGACTTCCACACCACGACCCGAAACCCGAAAACCTCTCTTTTCTAACTTCCGAACCTCGAATCTGCAAACTAAGTTGAATTAGCAACCTTACCAACCACACTACCAAACTACACCCCGACCCCAAAATCGAAAATCCGGCAGAATTTCCGTAAAATTCCAGATTTCCACGTAAACTTCGAATTCAGAACCAACCTAGACAATGCAAGATTATACATTGACAAACATTGTTCCCACAAGCGTAACTGATCAAAACCAACCTTAAAACCCTTCATTACCCGCGGTCATTTTCCGATAAATCCGCTCCCGAGCAACTTTTCCAATTCTTACCCGAAATCAACGCTTTCAAACTTCTAACCCTCCTAAATTCATCCCCAATACCATCTTAGCATCCAATCCAACCAAAATCAAACCCCAACATGGAAAAAGAATCATTCCAAAATTCGGTTCTTAGCCAACTTTTTATCCAACTTCCAAATCAATCCATTCAAACTTCCAATTAATCATACTAATCACCAATTTCACTTCTAAACCAAGAATGCTATCCAATTGCATCCAAAACAACAAAATCCACAATGAACATCAACCCAAATAATCGGCCAAAAGGGGGTTTTTAACCCAACTTATTTTCCATCAAATTGAATCCATACATAAGCTTAGAATCATGCTAGGATTAACATACTTGAAGCATGATTCAAGAAACCAAACACACACCAATTTTAGAATTTTCCAAGAAATTCAGCCAAAAGGGAATTTTCAATCCAAGGAGTTTTTCCAAAATCTAACACTTGATTATCACTCCCCTACAACCCAAGAACAACATACTAAAATATGGGAGGAAGAGAATCATCCTAGCTAGTAGCTAAGAACAAACCCATAATTTGAAAAATCTCCTCTTTTCTCCACTAAATCATGTTTCCAACATGAAAAGAGAACCTAGGAAGGAACTTACCACATGAAGGACCCAATTCCTCTTTGATTTGAGCCAAGATGAAGAACTTCAAGCTTGAGGTTGAGCTTCATCAATGGTGGCGGCAGTAGCAGCAAGAGGGAGAAGAAGAAGAAGAAAAGAAAAGAAATGAAAGTGAATTTAATTCACTTAAGTAAATATAACTATATATATATATATATCCTTCCTTTATCCCATCCATTCTCTTCCTAAATAACAATAGGACAAGTGTCCTAATAATCATCCCCAATTCTGCCGAAAGGAGCTGCTGCCCCATGCTGAAATACTTTTAATTTTGCACCCAATTGCAAATTAACTCCCAATTTTTCCGAAAGTTCCAATTCTTTTTGCCCAAAAATAATTACCGAATTCCAAAATTAACGAAACTTGGACACAATCCTCAGAATATTATAACATTCACAAAACATATTTCAGAAGTTCATTTACCCTTCCGGAGTGTCCTACCGAGCTCGCTGAACCCGAACAAATCCCGACGTGCGAGCGTGTCCAACAGAACCAAAATCCCATCACTCCAAAATTCTACAAAAATACCCATAAATTCCATCTTAAATTATAACACAACTTACCCAAAAGCCGTCAGAAAATTTCCATCCCGAGCCCCGGGAGTCGCCCGGAACCGAACGTCCCGTCCCAAATATTAAACTCCACAAACACCTCCGGGACATTCTCACGACTCCAAAACTGCAAACGGCTTCCCAAACTGAGGTCTCGAGAGCGCTACCGAGCCCGCTGTACGTCCCGAGGCGACCCCGACAACCCCCCGACGCCAGAAAAATATTTTCGGCGGAAACGTCCGGGGGACCCACACAACCTCAAATACGGAAGGGTTCGCCAAAATGATACTCGGATAGGGCTCGGGAGCCTCCCGAACGCCGAAAAACGTGACCCGCAGGCCAAAACCGGAGCCCCGGGTCACCCGGTCGCAACTCGCTCGGGGTGACCGTAACACGCGTGATTCGCCCAAGTATTGCTGGCCCCACAGAGACACCGGGCATGAAACTCGAGCAAAGGTTATCAGTCAAGAGGTACATAGAGCACCTCATCAAGAAAGGCTCCCCGGGAGAGATTCAAGATGCCTCGAGTGAAGAAGTTTCTCGAGGCAAAGGGAAGGCTGAAGAAGGTTCATCGGGACCAAACAAGAAGGGCAAGGAGAAGATGGTTCCGCCCCAACCCACCGGGATCCTGAACACCATAACAACCACGCTAGGGTCGAACGCGAGGAAGAGGAAAGCGAGGGAGATAGCCTCACTAAGCTACGGAGATCCATCCTCGAGAGTCAAACGAGCGGACGGGTCCGAGGTACGTCTCCCGCATTATGACCCACTCGTCATCACCCTCCGAATCGGGACCATAGACGCCAAGAGGGTTCTCGTGCGATGACGGTTCGAATGCGGATGTGTTGTTCCAAAAGCATATGAAGGCCTCAAGCTTAAGTCGAGCCGGCTGAACCCCGCCAAGACAAAGAACTCACGGCGTGGGCCCGGACGAGATACCAGTTTTAGGCTCCATCGAGCTTCGCGATGTTCATCGGGGTCGGCCTCAAGGCCAACCTCGCTACACGACGTTGATGGTCAAATGGCTCGCCCTCGATGTACCTTCGCGCACAATGCTATCATTGGAAGAGAAACCCGTGTGGCAATTCACATGAGGACCGACGTGAAATACCCGACTATCACGCTCGCCACGGATGAGGGAGATGCCTCGATCTACGTAAGCCAAAGAGAGGCCAAGGATGTCATGGCAATAGCCCAGAAGGACCCCACTCCGGGTTGCTCGAAGGAGGACGATGGGAAAGCGGATACAGAAGACGTTGTCCTGGAAGGAGATAGGACAACGAGAATTGCGAAAGACTTGCCCGAGGGCAGTAAGGAAAATCTTGTAAACTTGCTTCGAATGAATAAAGACTTGTTCGCTTACTCTCCGAGTGACATGCCCGGGATCGACCAAGGTAATACAAAGACAGCCGCACATCAATCCGAATTCAAGACCCATAAGGCGTAAGAAAAGAAATAACGCCTGCTCAAAAGAGCCTTCATCAAAGAGCAAATTTCGAAGCTTCTCGATGCGGGGGTGATAAGGGAAGTATCGTATCCCGAATGGCTGAGCAATCCCGTTGTGGCAACCCGAGAGGATAGCGACAAGTTGCGCATGTGCATCGACTTCACTAACGTAAATGATGCTTGCCCGAAGGATTCATATCCAACCCTCCGATCGATAGGCTTGTGGATTCCACGGCCGGACACGCGAGGCTCTCTTTCCTTGATGCTTACAAAGGGGTATCATCGATAAGGATGAACCCGGCAGATGAAGAAAAGACGCCCTTCATAAGCGACGCCGAACGCATCAAGTTATACGAGAATGCCCTTCGGACTAAAGAATGCCTGAGCAACCTACCAAAGATTGATGGATAAGGTATTCTCCGGCAGATAGGAAGAATTCTCGAAGTTTATGTTGACGATATCATCATCAAAAGCAAGGAGGAAGAGAACCTCATCCGCGATATTGAGGAAGTGTTCGGGCAAATCCAAGGTATGGAATACGGTTGAATCCGGATAAGTGCTTTTCGGAGTAACATCCGGGAAATTCCTCGGATTTATGGTGTCCGAGCGCATCGATGCGAACCCCGCAAAGATCGAAGCACTCTTAAACGTGAGAACACCTTCATCGATAAAGGACGTGCAGAGACTTCTCGGGAAGATTACGGCCCTCAGTCGCTTTATATCTCGATATGGAGACAAGTGCCGTCCGTTCTTCAAACTCTTGATCAAAGAAGGTGCGGAGCCTGGCCGAATAGGGGTACGAAAAGGTGAGAAGAAATCCAAGGAAGAGAACGAGAGGGAAAGGGCCAGGTTCAGTTGGAATCCCGAATGCCAGAAAGCCTGGGAGGAAATCAGAGCCTACCTCCTGGAGATGCCCACGCTTCGACAACCAACCGAAGACAGACCCCTCATTGTATACATGGCCGTAGGTGAAAAAGCTGTGAGTTCGGTACTAGTTCAAGAAGACGACCAAGGAAAGCAGTGGCCAGTCTATTACGTAAGCAAATCCTGCATGGAGCCGAACTCCACTACCCGCTGATCCAGAAAGCGGTGTACTCTCTCGTCTTATCAGGCAGACGGTTGAAGCCATACTTCCTCGGGTTTTCCATCATTGTTCGAAGTAATGTCCCTATCAAGGACATCTTAAAACGGGTAGACCACTCCGAAGATCACAAAATGGTGCGCCGAGCTAAGCGAGTACGAGATCAAGTATGAACCCCAAGAGCGATCAAAGCACGTGCATTAGCGGATTTTATCGCTGAATTACCCAAGGAGTCCGAGCGTGAGGATTCTTTGAACGAGGATAGTCCGGTCTGGACCCCGCACGTGGATGGAGCTTCGGGATCGGACAAACAAGGTGCCGGACTAGTTCTCAAGGCCCGAAGGAATGAAGGCTACTAAGTCAATTAAATTCAATTTCCGGTAACAAACAACGCAGCCGAATATGAAGCCCTCATTGCTGGTCTGGAGTTAGCCAAAAAGGCGGGATCCGATCACTGAAAGCATGCAGCGACTCAAACCTCCTCGTTCAGCAGATGAATGGGGAGTACGAGGTCAAAGAACCAAGTCTTAAGAAATACGCCGCGGTAGCAAGAAGGTTGGCCGCGGATTTCAAAAGTCGTGTATCGAGAAGATCCCAAGATCGCCAATTCGGAGGCCGACCAACTTTCAAGTCAGCTTCTTACGACGAAGTAAGAAGTGAACCTTGCGCCAATCGCTCCCGGATATGCTGCGTTACTCGGGGTGGAGGACACCCTACCGGAAGTACCTCGATGAAGGGGTGCTCCTGACAATCCAACCAAGCTGCCAACATCAGAGAAATGCCAGAAAATTTGTCATAATCGGGGATAATATTTACCGTAAAGGATTCTCTTCCCCGCTGCAAAAATGCGTCGGAGAGGGAGAAATCGAGGACATTCTTCGAGAAACCCATGAAGGCACCTGCGGATCGCACATTAAATCGGACGCGTTAGCTGCGGTCATACTAAGACAAGGGTTCTTCTGGCCTACTCTCAAGGAAGACGCAAAGAGACTCGTGAACAAGTGCAAGAGGTGCCAAGAGCACGCCGAGTACAGAGGGTTCCCTCGAGTACGTGACGCCCTCGGATTACCCCATACCGTTCGCCGTATGGGGAATCGACCTGATCGGGCCTTACCTACCGCCTCCGGGAGGATTGAAGTATTGCGTAGTCGCCGTAGACTACTTCACCAAGTGGATAGAAGCCGAACCATCGGCTACAATTACGGCTGAAAACATCCGAAAGTTTGTCTCGGAAGAACATTATATGCAGGTTCGGTGCCCAAGGTCCTGGTTGCCGATAACGGAGCTCAGTTCACCGACGGTGGATTCCAGGATTTCGCCGAGGAATTCGGAATCGTGGATTCATTTCGCCCGGCCGCCCACCCGCAGAGCAATGGCCAAGTGGAGGTATCCAATCGAACGTTGAAGGACGGTTTAAAAACAAGACTCGGGAAAGCAAAGGGAAATGGCCCGGAGAACTCCCCATGTTTTATGGAGTTACCGGACAACGCCCGAAGGTCAACCGAGAAACCCCGTTCTCCTTGACATACGGGACCGAGGCACTGATCCCGATTGAAGTAGCGAATTCCTCCCTCAGAACCGAAGTGTTCGAGGAAGTATCAAACGAACAAGGCTTACGAGCAAATTTAGACTTACTCGAGGGAAGAAGAGATGAAGCTGAGTTGCGAAGGAAAGCTTTCCAACAAAGAACCGCATCTGCAGCAAATTCAAAAGTGAAGGTAAAAAATATCAAAGTGGGTGATTTGGTCCTTCGCAAACCAAGCTGGGATCCCAAGACCAAAAGGAGGCGCGCTTGCCCCGAATCGGAAGGTCCATTCGAGGTCATCACCGAAGAAAGGAAAGGAGTGTTCAAGTTATCGGATCCCGAAGGAAGAGAATTGGCTAACTCTTTCCATTCCGAAGCATTGAAGAAGTATATTGTATGACCGGGAATAATAAAAGCAGTACCGAGTTCAGAAACAAGTATTGATCCAATCCTTAAATGTATTTTCATTAAAAACGCCCGAGGACCGGATTACAAAAATGGGTGCGGAAGTGAAAAGAGTATATCACCGAGGATCAGCAAAATCATCAACAGTCACGGGTTCGGGTGGATGCATAAATTCACCCCCGTACCAACTGGGATCCTCTTCGGGCTCCTCATTCCCGTCGAGCCCGGACAGGTCAACATGAGGGTTGCGCTCAACGATTTGCTTCCTGGCCAAACAAAACCCGAAGGTATATTTGTCAACGGCCATATCCACAGAATCCGCCAGCGCCTTCTGATACTTCGGGATCTTGGCCTGAACCGCGGAGAGCTCATCCCAAGTCTTTGAATCTCCTCATCCTTGACCCGCAGCCTCCCGCTCGTGGTGCTCTTCTTGGTTGGCGAAGTCCACTTGGAACTTCTCTTTTCAGCCTTCAAGAACCGATTTTCTTCCCGAAGAGCTTCCTCCGAATGGCGGTGCTCTTTGACCGCGCTTAGAAAGCAACCTCAGCCAAAGCAAAATCATCGCCTTCGGCCGGGCTGAGGTTCTCCCGTATATGTGAGCCCTCGGGAAGCTCGAGCTTGGAGGAGGTACGACAATGCCGCAGCAAATGCTCATAGTGGTGGACTCGCTGAATCAGCTTAGCCACCACTGCTATGGCCTTAGTCGCCCGGTGCTCGGCCTCGGACCTGATCCGGTTAGATGCTCGGGTGATTCGTGAAATCCACCCGCCCATTGTGGCCACCTGCGCATCATCAAAAGATTATTTTCCCGTGGTATTAACCCGAAAGCTTAGACTTAAGAAGTAAACAAACAAAGGCTAACCTGGTGCCCGAGGACGGCCACCTTTGAAGCGGCGACGTCCAAGTCAGGGTAGAAGTGCTCCAGGCACTCCATTGTTCGGGCGGTGGTGGTCCCGTCGAAAAGCTCGGGAGCCATGTCTTTGGCGTCCTCATCATTGAGGACATTTTGATCCTCATGGATCAACCACGCAGCTCCCGGGAATGAGATTATTCCCGAGCTGCAACAGCCTTCTCGTCCCGCAGCCGCCGCCTCTCTTCCTGGGCCTCTTTCCAGTCCGGACCTAGTGTGCAAAAATGAGATCGAACCACGTCATGTAGCGGGTCTTCACCAAACATTCGAGAAAGATTCCCGAACAGGTTCCAAAAGCAGAGATTACGTAACTTCACAATTTGATTACCTAACTGGAACTCGATAGGTTCAACCTCAGGGGCACTTTGCCCGGTCACCCTCGAAGCCGTGAACTTCCCCCTTGCCCTTCTGATTTGTTCGGGGGAGGTCCGCAGCATGTCATAGACGCTCGCCCCGAGTGGGATTGCCTTCCATGTGAACCGGGATGGAACCTCCCGGACGTTGTTTCAAAGCAGGCTTGACCGCAGCCTCGCATCAACCGGCGGCCCTCTTCCGCTTCTTCTCGGCTGCGGGCTTAGAGCCTCCGACTTTAGAGCCCGGTTTCTTCTCCTTCGCGTCCCGGAAGATAGCGCCGAGGTCAAATTCAGGCTCCATTTCTGCGAAAAGGAAAAGAATTAGTTAATATCAAACGAATGCACAAGTAAACAGAAGAACGATATAAACCTTTCTTGAAGTCCTCGAAGGACATTTCGCCCAAGGCGGTGCACCAGTGGCCATATCTCGGTCGAAGAGGGAGAAGCCCGGATGCCCAACTCGCCCAATAATACCCAAGTGAGAAAGGAGCCCTTGAGTAATCAGCTTCCAGTACAAAGGAAAAGGGAGGATTTCCTTCGGCCCATCCCCGCACCAAGGAGCAATGGTTCGGATTTTATTATCGAACCATTCGTAATTCTCCTTGGCGGCAGCCCCCTTCAGTAAGCGCCGAGGATTCTGTACGTCCGGGAGTCCCCCTACTTTCTGCGCGGTTTGCAGGCCCCATGACGCATCAGGCTTCATGAAGAAAAATTCCCGATGCCATCCCTTGCGGCTGGATGGCAAGTTCCAAACGAAATTGAACTTCACAGTAGGAGGACCCCGGCACTGAAGAAGTAAAAACAGTTCCTCGGGATCACGTTGACCTTATAGTACTGAAGGAAGGTGGATATGGTTGGCTCTGTCTCGAACAGAGCACAAAGAATGAGATAGGCGTTTATGTGGCAGTAGGTGTTCGGGCTGAATTGGTTAACCGCTAGCCCGTGGGATTCTGACAGCCGCCGGACGAATGGGTGCGGGGAAAGCGCAGCCCGCATGAGTTGATCCTTGAAGATCACCAACCACCCTTTCCTGTGCTCGTATGCCCGACACTGGGGAAGGGACCCAGTATGAACGGTCATCGGGAAAAAATGAGTGGACTGCCACTCCTTTATTAACTCCGGAGTGGCCTTGCTCCGGTAGTTCTCTATCTCGACCACCAACCTTCGGGAACCTCGCCCTTGGTTTCTAAAAGGCAACCGGAGGGACGAACAGTAGAAGGGGTGGGAAAAGTTGGGGCCATTCTCATGTACCTCGGGTAAATGGCCGGAGGAGACAAGGACGACTCACTGGAAGAAGAGTAAAAGGCGGGACGACGTCAGCGGCTTCAACAACTCGACGGTGGAGTCGGTAGAATTGATGAACGGCGGACGAACCTCTATAACCGTCCGGAACAGTGGTTTCTCCGAGGAAAGGGGGGAAGAAGTCTTCTGGATTAGACTCTTCAACAGTCCTCCACCTCTTGAAGATACTAACAGCTTCCTGGAGCGTCGGATTGTCCGTCGTGTTTTTATTATGAGGAGAGAAGAGCTTGAGAGATACAAATGAAAGTGACGCTCAACTCACATTTATAGAGAAGGTCGGGCAGATGAAACGTCAAAAGTCATTCGATCTCCACCATTGATTCAAAAAGTAACCGTTGGGAATATCAACAGATCCCGAATATGAAAATCCCAGAAACGATTCAGAAGCCCGAACATTGTTCAGGACAAATGGAGGACTCCACATCCTCAGTTTCCCGAACATAATAGTACGGGAAACGATTCAGAAGCCCGAACATTGTTCAGTACGGGAAACGATTCAAAAGCCCGAACATTGTTCAGGACAAATGGAGGACTCCGCATCCTCAGTTTCCCGAACATCATAGTACGGGAAACGATTCAAAAGCCCGAACATTGTTCAGGACAAATGGAGGACTCCACATCCTCGCCCCTCCCGGAATACAATAGTACGGGAAACGATTCAAAAGCCCGAACATTGTTCGAGCCAGAAGGGGGAATCAACATCCTCAGTTTCCCGGACACAATAGTACGGGAAACGATTCAAAAGCCCGAACATTGTTCGAGTCAGAAGGGGGAATCAACATCCTCAGTTTTCCGAACACGGTAGTACGGGAAACGGCTCAGAAGCTCGAACATTGTTCGAGACAAAAGGAGAACCCAACATCCTCAGTTTCCCGAACACAATGAGTACGGGAAACGAGTCAAAAGCCCGAACATTGTCCGGAGAGTACGCATCTTCAGTTTCCCGAATACACTAGTACGGGAAATGACTCAGTTTCCCGAATACACTAGTACGGGAAATGACTCAGTTACCCGAACACGCTAATACGGGAAATGACTCAGTTATCCGAACACAAGAGGACTCACATGCCCGAACAATGTCTCCGAAATGCACCCAGTTTCCCGAAAGCGTAAGAGGAATCGATACCCGAACAAAGAAAGTATCCCGAACCAAGCAGCTTTCCGAACATGACCGACAAACATTCTAAAATGGATTTTCAAGAAAAGAACTTTGGACTCCTTCTAGTCGGCCAAAAGAGCTTGGGGGACTTGATGGCCGCTGTGCCCAAATACGCATAAAAGGCCTAACAAAAGGCCCACGCATAAGCCCGAAATAAGGGCCCCATTAAAAAACTAGCATATAACCCGAATATAGATTAAGGACGTTCCCGAACCATACTTCCCGAAGTGCATATATGACCTAAAAGTATAATCACCTTACATTGAGATATTACGATAACGCCACCGAGGCATAGGACTATAAATACATTCACTGCTCATACCTAAAGGGGTAACGCTTTTACAACTACTCAACGCGACTCGTCAAATCGTAACCTCGAGGATCTCTCTATTCCTCGACAATCGCGCCCTAGTACGCAAAGTCGACCTAATGGCTTCCACAATGTCGTAACACGCAAGTCAAACCGAACGTGGCGATCACGCGCACCGATTTGCCACCACATTATTTTACGGATATCGCTTACTACACGCTCGCTTGCTCATGCAAGGAAAACGTGGATTCGCATTACCACGCGGACCATGCATCATATGTGTGGACACAACCTCATAACCAACGGGATCTTTGTCTCTATCGGGCAACTCGGCCGATACATAACGGTTGATCGAATCAACATCCCGTATCTTGTCCCTCTGGTCCAAGAAAACCGCTATATGTGCGTGTGGTAAACCCCGATTCTGGAACTCAATAGTGGCGATCACTGCAATTTGTACACACAAGTGTTGGAAAAATAACACCAGTTCAGCATCAAAATGAACATGTCAACTTTTAAAAAATATACATTGGTGTTCACGTACCTCCAATGCATTTACCAAATAGCCCTTTCTTCGTTACATCATGCATCAATGAATAGAGCTTCATTTCGAACACACGTGCGACAACATCGTGTCCGCTGCCGACGTTTGGCCGGGTATAAACTCTAAGAATTTCATTATCTCATTCCATTTCGGGTTACATGTCATGGTGATAAACAAATCTGGATGACCCATCCATCGACATATCGACATAGCATCTTGAAAAGCTTGTGCCATGTACCGGGGACCACCAGTAAATGATGACGGCAGAATACATGGTCGACCTGTTCTTGATGCATCATTATCACCACGTGATACAGCATCCTCCAATGCAAATAAAACCTCACATCTAAACTTGTCCTGATTCCGTCGAAGAAATATGAATCGATCCTCCAATATGCATGAGTATGCATAAACCAAGTACTGTTGAAATAACCGACCACCCCTTTGGATTGTAGAAAATACACCAGGTCGATGGTGTATCTGGAATGCGTAGTACTCACGCATTGTTACCCTGTTCCGGATGGATGTGTGAGCCATCTCTATGTGGAATATCCAACCTATACCCATCTGATCCATACGGGAAAAGAATCGGAAAATGGAGGGACATCAATGACTGGTGTAAAACATCAATGCGTCTTGCACCATGATACCTTGAGAATATGACAATATCCCTTCTGCTACCTTCATCCTCATCAAGTCCAACTGTCAATGCCGCAATCTCACCTGATATAGGCAAATTGTACCGTCGCCCATCACCGGACCGGGATGAAAGTAAGCGTAAACTCACCGGCATAACATCTGCTTGACGTAGATAGTCTCTTGCAGCTCGAAATTCTCTTACAAGTTGGTTATGTTGATCAAACATATGTGTTAATCGTTGGATGATCCGGGCATCATTCTCATTATACAGTCTAGATCCAAAACACCGTAGTCTATTCTCCGTTTCATACTCCGTGTCATAAATGTAAAGCTGGGAAAATCGAGGATAATGTCCTTCTAGCGGTACGAGAGATCCAATACAGTGATGGTTCTCGCCTTTCAATCTGAACACGTATGGACCTCCACCATCATTTATACGATTGTCAACTTCACCGCCAGTTGATGTGAATGAAAACCGACAGTTGAATTCTCGAATGTTGCGTCGAAAATACTGAGACAACGGCAAAGTCGAGTGCTCCATTAGTTCTTTCAGGCTATCAGGCGGATCATGTTCAAATGGCAGTTGCACTTTTCCATTTTGACAGCATACGGAAAAGGTGGGATTACGCGGGGGTTTAGATCGAACACTCCTTTCCATCTTCCAAACACTATCGGGCGGACCAAAATTCTCCTTCTCAAAGACAGTCCCTAAATATCATTTAATGTAATCAAAATGATACACTAATGAACTATTCATTATGAAATTAATAATTAAACCAGTAGTACAGCCTTACTGCGATGTACTACTCCAATGTTGTGGATGAGAACACTATCATCATTGTCGGACTGGTCAGAAGCCACCATATCTGTTACATATAGTTGACACACTAAGTGAACTTGTTGCAAAACCTTAACTATTGACACTAATCATTACACATACCTTCCATCGCATCATCAATGGGCTCAAAACCTCTGAATGGTATGGTTCCTATGGCATGTCTATCAACCCTTGACCGTTTGATGTGGACATCAGCCCCATTTTTGTGACAAGGCGCAACCTTTCCACCAGAGGGTCTAAAGGGCCCTTGGCGAAGGCTCAGAAGAGGAGGAAGCCACATTCGTGGCACCGGCGAGGCCCTACGACAAGTCCGTACTCGCAAGGCGCGTCGTGCACCCAAGACCATTTGGCGGACTCTTGGCCTTTGGCGAGTCCATGCACCAACGGCGAGTCCGTGGTCACTGGCGAGTCCATTGACCCTGGCGAACTCGTGGTCCTCTTGGACGAACTCAAGGTCATTTGCGAATCCATGGCTCTTTCCGACCCCGTGGTCATTGACGAAGGCCCTGCACCTCATTTCCAGAAGCAAGCGAAGCCCAGGTATTCGCCAACCAAAAGGAGCCTCCACGGCAAAGTCACACTTGCCGGATCTCCAGGAGAGGACCCTGAACACCTTCCCAAAGCTCAGACCAAATGCCAAGGCAAGGCCATACTCGCGAAGCCCCTTAAGGCGAACCCTCGGTCTTTGGCGAAGCCATATCCCATTGGCAAACCCAAGGTCCTTTTTGTGAGCCCATGGTCTCTCCGCAAAGCCCTCGCTTATTGAAGAACACCGCACCAAACTTCCCAAGACAAGTGAGGCCTGTGTGTTCGCCAAGCGTAAGAGGTCTCCATACACAAGTCGCGAACCCTTCAACTTGTGCAGAGGCCCTCTTCTTCCCTTTTCCCGCCGAAAGCAGTTCATGGGGAATTGGGAGCCGCAAAAGCAGTGTAGCCTACAATGTCAAATCACCTGCCACCCCACGCTTTGCCTACCATATTTCGAGGAAGATGTTCCCTTAGTAAAATCATTCTTTATTCTTTCCTTCTTTCTTTTCCTTCTATAAAAGGAAGTCAGTAACCTAAGTATTCGGTAGAACCCATATATTGAGAGAATTCATATATTGTAAGAACACGGTTTGTTCTTCTTGGTGTCTCAAATCTTGCTCCATCAATCCTTTAGTGATCCATGAGAGAGTATCCAATATAATACCTAGCATTGTCTGATCTAGTAATCAGAAGGTTCTAGGTTCCATTTTCCTTTCCTAGGCATTTTCAAGGGCATTGCCTCACCTCGTAGTGCGGAGGTTCCCTTGGCCGACTTTGTTTCCTTTGTGTTCTTCCCCTGTTTCGTTTCCATTCTTGCTGGAAACCGCCTCCTTCGAGCTAGATCCGAGCTCGTGACCGTTCACTCCTCTCGTAACCACTTCAGCTGGGTTCGGAGCGTGACCGTGATCACATCAGTTGGTATCAGAGCCAAAGCGCTTGTCGGAGGTATCTTACCGTATCAGTTGTTTACTTTCTTCAAGATAAAACCTTTGCTGTTCTTTTCGAAAACTTGAAGAAAAGTTATCGGTTAATGATCTCTTGAGAGAAGCCGAATATTTGTTACCCTTGTTGAAAAGTTCTTAAAGGTTCATAAATCTGTGAGTTATTTCGGATTGAAAAGAAAAAGAGTTTCCCTATGTGCAAAAGAACAAGAGTTTACGAAAAGAAATATTCAAACCAGTTCATAATTTCTGGGAAAAGTTCTAAGTGTTCTTGAAGAGTTCATCACGAAACTCAAGTGAACGGTGCTCACAGATCGAAAATAATTTCGAAACCTGAACTTCTTGTGTTTACATGTGTGAAAAGCCTTTTCTATATCATTTCCAACTTCTTTCAACCACCAACCAACCCCAAATCCTAGTTCGAGTAACTAGAGCTTTGTGCGTTGCTTATTTGGGATATTGCTAAGATTTTATTGGAAACTCCTTGTGTGTTTGCATTTGATCTTAATCGAGATTGGTGGTAAGTTTTGAGGTCTGAAAGAACCGTTGTGTTCTAAACACGAGAAAGGAGTGTAAACACTAAGGGAGAGTGGCGAGGCTTCCCAATACTATCCGCATGTGCGGGATTTGAGTTTCATGGAGTATGTGGAAGAGGACTACTACCCGGAATCGGATCCTTGTTATCAAGAATCTGACTTCTGGGCGGAGGAAACCCTTGACCATACATACTTCGGGAACTATTCAGAGTACCCCCTTGGCCAAGAAACCTGGCCCGAACCGACCCCATCCTCTGAATGCGACCCTCCATACCCTGCTGCATATGAGCATCACTCGTGCCTAGACCTCGAACAATTGGTGGCGAACCCATGCCATCGCCAAGATGACTCCTCTCATTATCGCTACCCTCCTACTCCTATTATTCACCCATACCGCCGTATCCTAGCTGTACGACGCCCACTTGGAGCCCTCTCATTCGCGGTTTTCCATCCACCAACAGAAGCCAGCGAGGACCCCCACTCACAAGTTTGCTTCACGACAAACACCCTCTCGATCAACAGGGCGAAGCAACACCGAAGTGCTTCAAAGACCCAGCCCCTCCACCATCATTGATGAGATAAAACAACTTGTACTTATGGTCCAGGACCAGATGTTACACGGACACATGGAGGAAGCTGCCATCGGTGGAAAGGTTGAGAGGAAAACGACCGAGAGGAAAGGAGAAAGTATGAGGGAAAAAGAAAGAGAAGAAAGGGAGAAAAGTAAGGCGGTCCAAGAGACCTTGAGCGAGAAAGAGAGCGATCCGAGAGAAGAGAATGAGAAGGAAGCGGAGAGAAAACAAGAGGGAATCTACATGATCCGAAATAGTGGAAGTGCGGGAAACATACCTTCAACCGACCCAACTTTTCCACTAATTTCTGTCTTGCAACCCCCTTGTTTATCTTCTTTGAATGTGCAGGTCGCTGTGGAAAGGAAGGCTGAAGGAAGCCTTCAACACCCCGGGCAGGAAGTGTCACCCTCTCGGAAAGGAAGAAAAGAGCAAGAGGGAGAAAGCGAACATGGGTAACTGTGCTTCTAATCTCTCATCTCTTAACATTAAGCATGATTTGGGTGACATAGTTGGCGATCCCATGTCTGTTATGGGACATGACTTAGGCCCGGTACATTGGGGCCATGCCCATGAATGGCCGAGGCTTATATTTGATCCCGGAATAACTATGTGGGTTTGTCTTAAGGCTAAGTATAAAAGTGAAGCGAAGAGAAAGGGCGGATTGTCCATCTCATTCCTTCGCCTATTTTTAGGGGAACTTTGATGTCTAACGCTTTTAGTTCACTAACCCTTGATGCCTCTTCAAGTTTGTTGTGGTGTCTTAAGATTTGTAGGGACAATTTTCATATGAATCCGAGGACGGATTCTTCTGAAGAGGGAGGGTATGATGTGGACATCAGCCCCATTTTTGTGACAAGGCGTAACCTTTCCACTGGAGGGTCTAAAGGGCCCTTGGCGAAGGCTCAGAAGAGGAGGAAGCCACATTCGTGGCACCGGCGAGGCCCTAAGACAAGTCCGTACTCGCAAGGCGCGTGGTGCACCCATGTCCCTTTGGCGGACTCTTGGCCTTTGGCGAGTCCATGCACCAACGGCGAGTCCGTGGTCACTGGCGAGTCCATTGACCCTGGCGAACTCGTGGTCCTCTTGGACGAACTCAAGGTCATTTGCGAATCCATGGCTCTTTCCGACCCCGTGGTCATTGACGAAGGCCCTGCACCTCATTTCCAGAAGCAAGCGAAGCCCAGGTATTCGCCAACCAAAAGGAGCCTCCACGGCAAAGTCACACTTGCCGGATCTCCAGGAGAGGACCCTGAACACCTTCCCAAAGCTCAGACCAAATGCCAAGGCAAGGCCATACTCGCGAAGCCCCTTAAGGCGAACCCTCGGTCTTTGGCGAAGCCATATCCCATTGGCAAACCCAAGGTCCTTTTTGTGAGCCCATGGTCTCTCCGCAAAGCCCTCGCCTTATTGAAGAACACCCCGCACCAAACTTCCCAAGACAAGTGAGGCCTGTGTGTTCGCCAAGCGTAAGAGGTCTCCATACACAAGTCGCGAACCCTTCAACTTGTGCAGAGGCCCTCTTCTTCCCTTTTCCCGCCGAAAGCAGTTCATGGGGAATTGGGAGCCGCAAAAGCAGTGTAGCCTACAATGTCAAATCACCTGCCACCCCACGCTTTGCCTACCATATTTCGAGGAAGATGTTCCCTTAGTAAAATCATTCTTTATTCTTTCCTTCTTTCTTTTCCTTCTATAAAAGGAAGTCAGTAACCTAAGTATTCGGTAGAACCCATATATTGAGAGAATTCATATATTGTAAGAACACGGTTTGTTCTTCTTGGGGTCTCAAATCTTGCTCCATCAATCCTTTAGTGATCCATGCGAGAGGATCCAATATAATACCTAGCATTGTCTCGATCTAGTAATCGAAGGTTCTAGGTTCCATTTTCCTTTCCTGCATTTTCAAGGGCATTGCCTCACCCCGTAGTGAGGAGGTTCCCTTGGCCGACTCTGTTTCCTTCGTTTCTTCCTCTGTTTCGTTTCCATTCTTGCTGGAAACCGCCTCCTTCGAGCTAGATCCGAGCTCGTGACCGTTCACTCCTCTGTAACCACTTCAGCTGGGTTCGGAGCGTGACCGTGATCACATCATATTTCCAAAAAACATTTATTCATAGTAATAATTTAGGTCAAACGTAATATCAAAAGTCAAACGGATCACTCTTTTTTAGAGGGAGGGATTGTAATAAAGCAAAACATTTCAAAGTTTTGAAATATTTTTTTACTTTGATATTAATTCCTGTATATTTACTGCATCTAAGGGTATAATCGCACTATCTTAAAACTTTTAGAAATAATCCGGTGTGAAAAAGGTATCTTAGGGTTATTTTAAAGTTGACAAAGATACAAAGGACTAACATCGCAATTTCACCAAAAGCGATTCAGCCACGCCTCATCAAATTACAAAACGACCACCCTCAGACGCAGGAAATTAGGGGTATTTGCGTAAACTCAACTAAAATTACAAAACTACCCCCTTGCCCTAACAAAACCCATGACTTTCCTTTTTCGACGCATTTCCTACTACCTCCAAACCCTAGATCTGAATTTCCATCTCGTTCTCTCCTCCAACGGTCAACTGATCGCACATGTCGATCTGCCTCTAATTTCACCTACTTGGTGGCATATCATCTGCCTTCTAAGGCGTATAGCAAGAACCCGTCGCTGGGTGTCCATCGGATGCAATCTCCGGTACACAAACGGCCTTATATGGCCAACACTGATTTTTTTCATTTTTTATCAAACAAAAATTCATATTCAAGGTGTTATCTAATTTTTTCGGTGTTTTTTATACATTTACATTTTTGATCTGTCTGATGATCGTTATTCAAGTTTCGATCCGCTTCTGTTCAATATATCGTTACATTTTTAACGATCTGACCAACATTATTTTAAGGCGTATAGCAAGAACTCGTCGCTGGGTGTCCATCGGATGCAATCTCCGGTACACAAACGGCCTTATATGGCCAACACTGATTTTTTCCATTTTTTATCAAACAAAAATTCATATTCAAGGTGTTGTCTAATTTTTTGGGTGTTTTTTATACATTTACATTTTTGATCTGTCTGATGATCGTTATTCAAGTTTCGATCCGCTTCTGTTCAATATATCGTTACATTTTTAACGACCTGACCCCAGACTTATGGTCTTGATCGGATTTTTCTGGGAAATTATTCGACTGTATGGTCTATTTCTTTTTTATTTAAGTGAATTTTAAAATTAAAGATATAAATTTTTTATTAGCAGACCGAATGTACCCTTCAGCGATGGGTACATTTATCACAAAAATGGCCAGATCTGTGTTTAACAAATACTCAGGGCTGATATCAGCAACCCTATTTTCAAATGAGATCGAGTATTTTATAGTGGTGGGCCTGGCTTTTTGTGAGTCTGATCTACATCAATATCAGACACACGAGCTACAATCCATTTCGGCCCATATATTGGGCGCATTATTGGGCTCAGCTAATTTTCAAGTCTCTGTGTGAATTTGGATACACACACGCTAAAGAGAATCAACTTCACTCAAACCGGTTCGACAAAGGTAATGATTCATCAATAATATTATGTAGATTTTACAATCAACAGGGTATTTAGCTATTTATAATTTTTTTTATATTATTTTGAATATTAGTTTTTTTTGCATGGATTAAAGGAATTGGAAAGGTCCCTGATTCAAAACTTCACATGGCTGATCTGTTGATTCAATCATCATAAGGTAATCTTGACATATTAATTTTGTCAATATGCTTATCATATTAATTTTCTATTTATCATGTATTTCTACGCCAATATATTAATTTTCTATTTATCATATATTTCACACTACTAAACTGTACTTTATTTAATTAAAAGTATCAATTATATAGTTTGCATGCGCATGTAATGTTTATTGAATGCTATAAACAATCTAAAAACAAACATACCATTATATATGACATAATATTTTTCAGCAAGATGAGAATATAGTCTATACTGTAACTAGTGTATGTTAATTATTTAAAAACATACCTTGATGTGGTTAACTATTGAATTCTCTGATAAAATGTTGGCAAACCTTTGTACCGCACCCTGTGATGATGACGATGAGGTAAATAAATGTGATAATTTGTAAACATGACAACCATATGAAGTTCAGAGTGATTGTTACCTCTGAATGCTTTATTATGAAGCCACTCAGTAACGCACGTGCAAGATACCCACTATATTTAGGTGTACTGTGAATATTGATTAATTAGAGAACAATTAGATAGAAGAAATAGACAATCACATGAGATTACTCATGAAATTATTCTGAAAGTCTTACCTCGTATTACTTTGTACATTAATGGCTATGGTTATCGATTGATGTGAACATCGTCCCAAAAGACCCCCAAGTTCAAGATGGACCGCCACCCCAGGCGCGCGCACCCTCAGACCTATTCGAAGGCATTGGCGGACCCATGACCAGGTCCCGGTTAAAACGAGTTCAAGCGAATCTCAACGCCTTCATGAGGCTCATGGTGCAGGATGACCAAGAGGAATCTCGAGTGAAGGCCGTACAGCTTCGTCAGCTCGGCCTCGCGTTGGACGGAGAATACACGAAGCCCTTCGGGGCCTTGAGCATAAGCATCCTTGAGGAGGGAAGCAGGCAAACCTTGGCGCGCGAACACTTGAACCCTGAGAAGGCCCCAAGCGAAGGCGCCCCCGTAAAAAACCCCAAGTAAAGGCTTGCTCGGGAAGGCTCTTGGCGAAGGCTCTTGACGAAGGCATTCCCACGAAGGCACTTGGCGAAGGCATCCCGCGAAGCCTCCATACTTAGCCATATAGTCGACCAAGTCCGACAGCCAGGCGTCCTTTCTCTGCAACTACTCGGAATGTAACACCTCCTTTACGAGAAAGACACCCGAACACTTTTAGACTAGTGATGTGATCACAGTGGGGGAACGTGATCACGAGCTCGGATCTAGCTCGTTGGAGGCGGTTTCCAGCAAGAATGGAAACGAAACAGAGGAAGAACACAAAGGAAACAGAGTTCGGCCAAGGGAACCTCCTCACTACGAGGTGAGGCAATGCCCTTGAAAATGCCTGGGAAAGGAAAATGGGACCTAGAACCTTTTGACTACGAGATCAAACAATGCTAGGTATTATATTGGATCCTCTTGCAATGGATCACTAATGGATTGGTGGAGCAAGATTTGAGACCCACGAAGAACAATATGCGTACTTCCGCAAATATGTGTTCTTACAAAATGAGTTCTACCTAATACTTAGGTTACAGCCTCCTTTTATAGAAGGAGAAAGAAAGAAGTAAATAATAAAGAATGTCTTGACAAGGGAACAGCCTCCTGGATCTATGGTAGGCGAAATGAGAGGTGGCAGCGGATGTGACATTGTAGGCTACCTGCTTTTGCGGCTCCCATTTCCCCATGAATTGCTTTCGGCGGGAAAAGGGAAGAAGAGGGCCTCTGCACAAGTTGAAGGGTTCGCCTGACTTGCGTATGGAAGGCCTCTGCTGTTTGGCGAACACCTGGGCTTCGCTCGTTTCTGGAAATGAGGCACAGGGTCTTCGCCAACGACCATGGGGGTCGCCAAGAGCCATGGCTTCGCCATTGAGCCTTGGCCTCGCCAAAGGCCAAGGGTTCGCCAATGGGGCATGGGTGCGCCAAGAACATAGCGACCACGAACTTGCCTTGGGGCCTCGCCGGTGCCCCGCTTGCCGCTTCTTCTTCGCCCCGTGCCCTCGCCAAGGTCCCTTTAGACCCTTTGGAAGAAAGGTCGCGCCTTAGCACAAAAATGGGGCTGATGTCCACATCATACCCTCCCTCTTCAGAAGAATCCGTCCTCGGATTCATAAGGAAATTGTCCCTACAAATCTTAAGACACCACAACAAACTTGAAGAGATATCAAGGGTCAGTGAACTAAAATCAAGTGGGTGTGCCCACATCAAAATTTGGTTTCTAAGGATCCCACAATGCATCATGATCAGGTACCAAAGCCTAGATAGATGCATGAGACACTTCCAATCACTTAAACAAATGCGCATTATGTGTGGTTGCCCGCGGTTTATTAAATACATTGCTAGGTGATTCGCATTATTATACTCAAAACACAGGTACCTAGCTCATGGGTAGCAAACAAGGAGACACTAAGTTGGGGCAAGATGAACAATCCGCTCTTTCTTGCTCCGCGCCATGAAAGCACACCAAGTGCCTTATGCCAAAAGCCTTCTTGTTGGCCGAAAATAAATTTAACCGAACAGCATGCAATTTCTACATGCTCGGTTTCAAATAAATTATTCCTACATGTGCCGGGGTCATGTACAAGTCTGACCTTAGCAAGTTTCCCTATCATTCGCAACATGTTCAACCCATTAATTTTCTTGGCATAGGCCGGGATGGGGTCATTCAATTCAGCGCATGGTATGATCATGGTTTCATCAATATTCATATAAAAATGTATGAGTGCTTCCTAGCTAAAGTAGGCATGCACATGACAGTTTTAACATAAATCATTTCATGGTCACGAAATTGCAAAGTCTCATCACTGGGAGGAAATGGTATGTTACCTCTCCCCAAGTTAGGGGAGGGAGGCTCCTGCTCCGACACCGAGGCGTCTTCTGCCTCTTGTAAACAACCCAAAGTTTCTTTATCATCGATTCCTGGAATAATCAAAGGAGAACAACATTCATTAAAAGATTTAGGCGTTAGCCCTCCATTGATCTCGGTTGAAAGCTGGGGTGTTTTACTCTCTGGGTTTTGAAGAGCCTTTTTCTTTCTTTTCTCTTTCTCTCTTTTTCTCTCACTCTCACACCATTCCTTCATAAGATCTCCCACTTGTGAGACTTCCTTTCTTATCTCCTTTAAATCTTTTCCCATCTCCTCGAAATCTGCTCTAATTTCTTGAGTGAGATTTCTCAAAGAGATTGGTTCACAAGGAGGGTTCGGGTACGCTTTTGGAGAAGGGGGTGAGCGGGCTCTTGAAGGTGTAGCAGTCCCTTCGGGTGTGATAGTGGGGTCGGATGTGGGACACCGAAATGAGCTATGAGTGGTGGGGGTCGAGATCTGTGGGTAGGGGCGGGGGCCAAGTGGGCGATGTGTGTTTGGGTGCCATACCGCCGCCTCATCACACTTTTCAAGCGGTCCCAAGAGGGTATGAACTCTAACCCTCGATCACTTCGCTTTGTGGCGTATTCACACCACCAATACCAGGCTTCGCCTCTTAGCAGCTCGAGCGCTATGTCAAGCTTTTCAAGTTCGTGAACACCTCTTTTAGCAAAGAATGCCTCAAGATGGTGTTCCCATGATTCAAACCCGAAAAGGTCATCATCCCCTCGAAACTTAAGGGTTCGCGCCATTGTATACCTACACACTTAGACAATAATGTCAGTACCACTCATTTCCTCACGTGTATGGTTGGCCTCTCGTTTGTGTTTAGGGACACACTCAGTACCACTTCTCTCTCGTGTTTAGAACACAACGGTCCTTTCAAGCCTCAAAACTTACCACCAATCTTCTATTAAGATCAAACGCAAACACACAAGGAGTATCCAACGAAATCTTAACAGAGTTTGAAATACGTGACGCACAAAGCTCTAGTTACTTGAAACTAACTTTGAGAGTTTAGGGTGAGATGGGGGTTGAAAGAAGTAAGGTATGTATGAGAGAAGGCTCTTTTACCCACACAAACACTTTTGTTCAAGTTCCTCAAATATTTTCGGATCAAATCACTGTTCGGATGTGTTTTGATATGAACACTCAAGAACACTCAAACGTTTTCTTTCTTCAAATGTTCTTTTTGTGCACAACCACAACAACTTTTCTTCTATCTTCAACTTCCAATCCGAAAATGTTTCTTTCTTTACTCAACTTCAATAAACACCATCCAAATATGAGCTTTGCTCGAATCACATGAACCACGCATAAATATTTTCGGTTTCTCTTCAAGAGATCATTAACCGATAACTTTTCAAGTTTTCGAAAAGAACAGCAAAGGTTTTATCCTGAAGAAAACAAACAACTGATACGGTGTGATACCTCCGACAAGCGCTTTGGCTCTGATACCAACTGATGTGATCACGGTGGGGAAACGTGATCACGAGCTCGGATCTAGCTCGTTGGAGGCTGTTTCCAGCAAGAATGGAAAGCGAAACAGAGGAAGAACACAAAGGAAACAGAGTTCGGCCAAGGGAACCTCCTCACTACGAGGTGAGGCAATGCCCTTGAAAATGCAGGAAAGGAAAATGGGACCTAGAACCTTTTGACTACGAGATCAAACAATGCTAGGTATTATATTGGATCCTCTTGCAATGGATCACTAATGGATTGGTGGAGCAAGATTTGAGACCCACGAAGAACAATATGCGTACTTCCGCAAATATGTGTTCTTACAAAATGAGTTCTGCCTAATACTTAGGTTACAGCCTCCTTTTATAGAAGGAGAAAGAAAGAAGTAAATAATAAAGAATGTCTTGACAAGGGAACAGCCTCCTGGATCTATGGTAGGCGAAATGAGAGGTGGCAGCGGATGTGACATTGTAGGCTACCTGCTTTTGCGGCTCCCATTTCCCCATGAATTGCTTTCGGCGGGAAAAGGGAAGAAGAGGGCCTCTGCACAAGTTGAAGGGTTCGCCTGACTTGCGTATGGAAGGCCTCTGTTGTTTGGCGAACACACAGGCTTCGCTCGTTTCGGAAATGAGGCACGGGGTCTTCGCCAACGACCATGGGGTCGCCAAGAGCCATGGCTTCGCCATTGAGCCTTGGCCTCGCCAAAGGCCAAGGGTTCGCCAATGGGGCATGGGTGCGCCAAGAACATAGCGACCACGAACTTGCCTTGGGGCCTCGCCGGTGCCCAGTTGCCGCTTCTTCTTCGCCCGTGCCTCGCCAAGGTCCCTTTAGACCCTCTGGAAGATAGGTCGCGCCTTATCACAAAAATGGGGCTGATGTCCACATCAACTAGCCTTTCCTTTTTCACCTTTTTGGAAACTTTTTACTCTGCATGCGTGCCAGAAAGCACTGTATGCTTTCTGTACGCACGCACGGCTGTACGAAGCCGTTTTACTTCTCACACTAGCTTCACTTCTCACACTTCCCTCACTATATAAGTTAGAAACAGACACCATTGTAACCTAGAACATATTATTGAATTTAAGCAATTCGGCTGAAACACTCCCGGGGAGTCATCGGCTTTTGTGTTCTCCATTCTTGCATTTCCATTTCCCTAGTGATCCAGGCAAGAGGATCCAAGCATAATATCTAGTATTGTTTGACCTTGTAGTCAAGAGGTGCTAGATCCCATCTCCTTTCCCAGGCACTTTCAAGGGCATTGCCTCACCTCGTAGTGAGGAGGTTCCCTTGGCCGACTTTGTTATTTCCTTGTTCTTCCTCTGTTCTTCGTTTCCACTCTTCTAGAAACCGCCTCCAGCGAGCTAGATCCGAGCTCGTGATCATACAACCCCCGTGTGATCACATCATCGATGGTCAATGAATGCTCTTTTTGATTAACATAGCCAAATCGATCTATTCGATAACCTGGGCTGTATAGATCGGAAATCCAATTGGTGATGGTAGATGGTGGACACGAGTAGTGTTGGAATAGAGAATGAGGTATTTGTAAAAACCGGAAGCTTTAGAGAGAATGATATATGTGCGAGAAGTATTTATTAGTTTCTTTGTCACCATCATTCCATTTCGTGATATAAAGTTTAATAATTAATATATCATTCCTGATATTTTGCCTAATTATATTGTAATATACTGGAATGTAGGCATTGTTTTCCTTTTTGCATTTGATTTATACATGGAATGTATAAGAATGACAATAATCGTATTCACAGTAAATGATGTTTATTAAGTTACTTTCGGAAAAATCACTTTGGAATTACTTACCTTTTCTCGGCACATGATTTTATATATCATTCAATTATTACCGTGTTAATTTTAAATATAGTATTTAAACAATTGTTTTACAATGGCCCAATTGGATGGCCCAAACAATTTTTAAATTGATGCATCATTTTGGATTCAAGCCCAACACGATTAATTTTGGCACGAAGGGAGTAAAGCCCATACGAGTTTTATTAAGTCACTTTCGAGAAAATCACTTTGGAATTACTTACCTTTTCTCGGCACATGATTTTATATATCATTCAATTATTACCGTGTTAATTTTAAATATAGTATTTAAACAATTGTTTTGCAATGGCCCAATTGGATGGCCTAAACAATTTTTAAATTAAAGTCGTCATTTTGGGTTTTAGCCCAACACGATAATTTTGGCACGAAGGGAGTAAAGCCCATACGAGTTTTAAATTCATTGTGGACACGTTCGTTCTATTGATTATTGGTTGTTATTTATTTAATGTAGGTTAAAATTAGAGGCATCATTTTCGGTCCATGCCTCACATATAGACAGGTAATTTACAAACTCCAATCTACTATATCATATATAAATTAGGTCAGTGTTCAACCCTGGAGCATAATAACATTGCGGCTGAAGATAATAACTTATGACGGGTAAACTTAATAACAAATAAGTTTCCAATTGAACTGATATTTTTCGCGGTAATAACAATTAATCATAATATTATAATAATTGTCATCAAATTGATTTTAGTCTAGTTATAACATCAAATTTCACTGTCTCCAACGAAGTAATTCACAGCTTCCTGCAACCCAGCAACCTCGTCTTTAAGCTTTGTGTTGCTTTCTTCTAGCTTATTTATAACATGCTGATGCCCTGCCCTGAGATCTGCATCAATCTTCATCATTTCTTTCATGCGAGTCAGAAAGTCACTCTTCTCCTTTTCCAATTCCGAGACCCTCTTCTCTAGTATTTCTATGTCAGCAAACAACTTAAATACTGTGTGTACCGTATGCTGATTTTGTCCCTCCGTAAGAATATTCTTCCATGTGACGTGGGCTAACTTTTGGCCATTTTTGATCATAGAATGGTAGTTGAAATCATGTATCTCTATTTTATGATACATCGCAAGCATATGGGCAGCCTCTTTAGCCGCTTCTTCATAAGATTCCTCCTTAGATTGAACTCCATTGACAGCTTTGAACTGGAATACTCGTCCCTCATTGTTGATAGGCACAGTCACCATACCCATGTATTCGTTTTCCCCTTCGATATGGCAATCATACACCCAATCTGGTAGTCCAACAATTCTCTGAATTTCGCGCAACAAATGAACGTACTTTATATTTAATGTATAAACCTGTATAGAAAAATATAATATCAAAACATTTTTTCGCACACTACATTAGGGGATGAAAATATGTTAATGACAGTGGTGCATTGTTACCTGGTCCATCCTTTGCTATAGGGTCTCTACTTGTCAGTCGACTATTTTACAACATTGATTCATGTTTTATAGTAAAGTAATATATATTGGGTGTCCATTACGTGATCCGCTCCGGATTTGTATGAAACTTGTTTCCTGTTTTATCTAAACAGTTGAATATGATATCTTTCAATTCCAAATCAAATAATCAAAAATCAATTTCCATATGGAAAACTTGTTTCCTGTTTTATCTAAACAGTTGAATATGATATCTTTCAATTCCAAATCAAATAATCAAAAATCAATTTCCATATGGAAATCAAAATTATTATGGTATGCTAGTGCGTATTGTCTGTCAAAATTATTATGGAAATCAGTTACCCAATGAGCCTTTGTACCCATAATAATATTAATTTAGATTACTCGGAATAATATTTAAGGTCATGTGCGAGTTGCTTTTCTCTGTTATTAGTCGTCGTTTACTCATAATAATATTATTGTAAATTACTCAGAATAATAGTAGATGTAAACAAATCAGCATATGGATACACGTTCGATGACTACCAAAAATGAACTGATTTATTAATATTGATTATGCCACATGGAAAAAAAGGCAAACGCATCTTGGCCAATCATGCACCCGGTATCTGTAGTCCTTGGCCTCTTAACTCGATTCCTTCCATGGATCTCAACTGTTGGTTCCTGTATTGGGCCGAAGTTGGATGCAGTTAGATCAGCAATTATCATGTCTCTGTTCATGATCTGCGCAAAGTAGTTGAAATAAGTAAACGATGATCAAAATTACTGTGATAGTGTCGAATGGAATATCTTACTTGATTATGCAACATTTCATTTTGTTCCCTCAAAAACTGAATGTCTTGAGTTAATATGCTGCTTCCCAGACTCAGCTCCTCAACCCTTTTTTCAAGGTACTCGTTTCTCATAAGCAGACGACGATCAACACTATTGCAGTGACATGGGACATCAACCCACTCATCATCGTCACTTTCAATGACCACTACCTCCTTACCCTTGTGGCTGCTAGATGCCATGTTCAGAAATGTGTGAAAATGAGACGGATATTGATGTGATCACAGGGGGGGTAAGTGATCACGAGCTCGGATCTAGCTCGATGGAGGCGGTTTCCAGTAAACTGGATCGGAAACAGAGGAAGAAACAGAGAAGGACAAAGTCGGCCAAGGGAACCTCCTCACTACGAGGTGAGGCAATGCCCTTGAAAATGCCTGGGGAAGGAAGCGGGATCTAGCACCTTTTGAATACAAGTTCAAACAATACTAGATATTATGTTGGATCCTCTTGCGTGGATCACTTAAGGAGATGGAATGCAAGAAATGAGAACAAGAAAGCCAAAACCTCACTTGGAGAATTTCTGATTTCTTATAAATATGTTCTAGGTTACAATGGGGCTGCTTCTAGCTTATATAGTGGGGAGGTGTGAGAAGTAAGTCGGCTTAGTACAGCCGTGCGTGCGTGCAGAAAGCAAACAGTGCTTTTTGGCATGCGTGCAGAGTGAAAAGTTTCCAAAAAGGTGAAAAAGGGAAAGCTAGTCTAGAAAGTGTTCGGGTGTCTTTTTCCTTGTAAAGGAGGTTCTTACATTCCCGAGCAGCTGCAGAGAAAGGACGCTTTGCTGTCGAACTTGGTCGGCTAACGTGTTAAGTGTGGTGGCTTCGCAGGATGCCTTCGCCAAGGGCCTTCGCGGAAGTGCCTTCGCCAAGGGCCTTCGCAGAAGTGCCTTCGCGGAAGTGCCTTCGCCAAGGGCCTTCACGGAAGTGCCTTCGCCAAGTTCTCCGGAGGGGCCATGGGTTCTCCCGAGAGGCCATGGGTTTCGCGGAAGAGGCCATGGGTTCGCGGAAGAGGCCAGGGGTTCGCGGAACTTCACTGTTTTCTGAATAACTTGAGCTCCGGAACTCCGATTGAGGTGATTCAAAAGCCATTTTTCTCCTCTTGAAAAGAGCTTCAATATGAAGTCCATTGCTCCAGCTTTTGATGAGTACAGATCCGCATCACTTCTCCAATGGAATGCCAAAGTCTTGAAGTTTGTTGGCGCATTCGTGGTGATGTCCACATCATACTCTCCCTCTTGAGAAGATTCGTCCTCGAATCTAAATGGGGTGAAGCCTACAAAAACTAAGATACCGCAACAAACTTGGAGGACATTAGGGGGGTTAGTGAACTAAAGCTTAAACATGAAAATCACAAAAATGGTTTGAAGGCGTGAGATGGGCAATCCGCCCTTTCTCTTCACTTCGACCTTACGCATAGCTCAAGGTCAATCCCAGGGTCAAACGTAAGCCTAGGCCATGCATTCTCTTTATCTAAAAAGAAGGAGTCATGATCATGCATTGAAGAGAATTCATGGCTAGGGGTGGGTGACATGGGATACGTCATATTCATCATGGTTGAGAGAATTAAGCAATGGGTGAGATGCATGCTCATTTTCGGATAAGGTATCACATTCATGCCTATTCACTTCATCACTAAAAGAAAAGAATAGGTTACCTCTCCCCAAGTTAGGGGAGGGAGGATCCTCCTCCAAAACCGAAAATCTTTCTTCTTCTTCAAGGTGTGGCGCATCCGCGTCCTTCTCTACTTGATGTGTTTCCTTAAGGATGAAAACACCTCACACTTGATCTAGCTTGACAATGGATGAACACTTGTAGAAAAGGTGGAAAATCAGATTGCGGAAGCTTTGAAAACAATGGATATGGCCGCCAACTCCTCTTGAATCTTTGTTCAAGCAAAGATGGTGTTTTTGCCTTGGCGACTCCTCCTTCTTGATACTTGAAAAGTTCAAGACAAAGCAAGCCTTTGTTGCCAAAATGGGGATGTAAATGGATCCAACACCTTCTTCTTCAAGTGAGAAGACAATCTTGGATTTGAATAAACTTGCTCAAGAACTTGGACAAGAGTTGAGTGGAAAGTGAAGATAGATCAACAAGAGAATGCTCTCAAGTATGCAAAAGTGTTTGATATTCTGAATTGTGATGATAAGGGCGTGCCTAGCCTCCTTTTATAGTACAAGGAAGGCTCATTTTAGCACACAATAAGTATGGCTATTAAACTAGGCATTTCCTCCACATAAATGGTATAATGAAGGAAATCAATGCAAATACTAATTTCTCAACGACTATATGCTTAAATCTGATTTATTCTAGCCTAATATGATGTAAAATGGCCGAATGTAAGAAAAGAAAACGTTTGGAAAGAGTTAAAGGCAAAATAAGGCCTTAAAACACCTCATTAAGGCTTCAAATGCTCCATAACTCCTCCAATAACTCTCCAACGGCTCCACCATTAATTATCAACGTCTCTTAGCTCCTCTTGGCTGTTTCTAGCCGTTTGGAAGTCATTCATCCATGGTTGCATCATAAAAGTGCCATTTTGGGAGCCCGGTTCAACATGTAGGGCACCTCGGTCTTGTGTAGGGCAGGGGTACCCTTCATTTGTAGGGTACCCTACATTTTTAGGGCACTTTGAAGAGTTCACCAACTTGTCATTTGGAACACTTTGAGTACTTGGTTGGTGGACTTGATTTGGAGGGCATCCGGTGGGTGTGGGGTACCCTAGGAGTGGAGGGTACCCTTGGAGTGTAGGGCACCCTTGAGAAAGGTCCTCCTTAGCATTAGGATGGGCCAATTTGGACATGTCTTGGGCCAAGGTGTTGTTAGTGACCTTGGGCCAAGAGTTGAAGGAATGGGCCTTGAATTGAGTTGGGCTCGGTTCTCCAATATGGACTTGGGCTTGAGAGGTGTTGGGAGCCCAAATGGTGATGGTGAAGAGATGGGCAACATGTTGGGCATTGGGCTGGCCCAAGTTGAAGGCATGGGCTGCCTTTCCTTCATCTTCTTGAAGTTCTCCACTTTGCTCCTCAAACTTTGCAAAAGTTCTCATGAGCATGTTAAGAGTCTCCTTTGCTTTCCTTGCCATGCTTCTTGTGATAGGTCCTCCAAGTTCTTGAAGAGGGTCTTGAATCCTTGCCTTGGGCTGCTCCATATCATCCTCCCCCTCTTCAAGAGATTCCGTCCTCGGAATCAAGTCTTCATGTGTACCTTCAAAAGGAGAAAGATCCTTAACATTAAAAGTAGCATGGACTCCATATTTATCATTAGGCAAGTCAAGAGTATAGGCATTATCTCCCCTTTTTCCACGATTTGGAATGGTCCATCTCCTCTTGGTGCAAGCTTGTTCTTCCTTTCTTGAGGAAACCTTTCCTTCCTCAAGTGAAGCCAAACCCAATCACCAACATCAAAGGTGATTTGCTTGCGACTCTTGTTAGCTCTTCTTGCATATGCCTCATTTTGCTTGGTTATTCTTTCCTTGACTTTCTCATGCAATTCCTTCATTTGCTTAGCTTTGGATTCTCCATTCTTGTGAGCTGCATCATTTAAAGGTAAAGGAATTAAGTCCAATGGTGTCAAAGGATTAAAACCATACACAATCTCAAAAGGGCTATAAGATGTAGAAGTATGAAATGCCCGATTGTAAGCAAACTCAACATGAGGCAAAAACTCTTCCCATTGTTTCAGTTCTTCTTTAGAAGTGTCCTAAGCAATTGTATCATGGTTCTATTTGTTACCTCGGTCTGCCCATCAGTTTGTGGGTGACTAGAAGTTGAAAACAAAAGCTTAGTTCCAAGTTTTGCCCATAATGTCTTCCAAAAGTGACTTAGAAACTTAGAGTCTCTATCGCTAACTATTGTTCTTGGCAATCCATGAAATTTGACAACCTCTTTGAAAAACAAGTTAGCAACATGTGTAGCATCATCCGTTTTATGACATGGTATGAAATGTGCCATTTTAGAAAAACGGTCTACTACCACAAAAATTGCATCATGTCCTCTAGATGTTCTAGGAAGTCCGGTGACAAAATCCATAGAAATGTCTATCCAAGGAAGAGAAGGAGTAGGGAGTGGAGTATACAACCCGTGAGGCTCAAGTTTAGACTTAGCCTTTTTGCATGTGATGCATTGTGAACAAAGCTTGTCCACATCCTTCCTCATGTGTGGCCAAAAGAAATGTTCTTTCAAGGTCTCCATTGTCTTGAGTTGGCCAAAGTGTCCCATTAGTCCTCCTCCATGAGCTTCCTTAACAAGTAGGTCTCGGATAGATCCCCTAGGAATACAAAGCTTGTTAGTCTTGAAAAGATAACCATCAAAGATATAATAGTTATCAAAACCTTGTTGCAAGCATGCTTTGTATATGGAACCAAAATCAACATCATCTTCATACAAACTCTTCATATGCTCAAAACCCAAAATCTTAGAATCTAGCATATTCATAAGAGCATATCTCCTAGACAATGCATCGGCTACAATATTTTCTTTACCTTTCTTAAACTTAATCAAGTAAGGAAAAGACTCAACATATTCCATCCATTTAGCATGTCTTTTAGAAAGCTTACCTTGTCCTTGCAAATACTTAAGCGAATAGTGGTCAGTATGTATGACAAACTCTTTAGGAAGAAGGTAATGAGACCATACCTCTAAACTTCTAACAAGTGCATAGAGTTCTTTGTCATATGTTGAGTAGTTCAATGGCCCACCACTTAGTTTCTCACTAAAGTATGCAATTGGCTTACCTTCTTGTGTGAGCACGGCACCAATACCTATGCCACTAGCATCACATTCTACCTCAAAGGTCTTACCAAAGTCCGGAAGTGAAAGAACAGGTGCTTGAATCAACCTCTCTTTCAAGGTGTCAAAAGCCTTTTGTTGCTTCTCACTCCATTGGAATGACACTTCTTTCTTCAAAAGCTCATTGAGAGGTGCGGCTATGGTTGAGAAATCCTTGACAAAGCGTCGGTAGAAGCTTGCAAGTCCATGAAAGGACCTTACCTCGGTCACACTTGTTGGTGTAGGCCAATCCTTGATAGCTTGTACCTTGGACTCATCTACACTCAAACCATTTTCACTAACAACATAGCCAAGGAAAACAATTCGGTTAGTAGCAAATGTACACTTTTTAAGATTAGCGTACAACTTTTGACTCTTAAGTGTATCAAATAGCAACCGAAGGTGTGAAACATGATCATCAAGTGTGTGGCTATAAACAAGTATGTCATCAAAATAAACAACCACAAATTTCCCAATGAAAGCTCTTAAAACATGGTTCATCAATCTCATAAAGGTACTTGGTGCATTGGTTAGTCCAAATGGCATGACAAGCCATTCATACAAACCAATGTTAGTCTTAAAAGCGGTTTTCCACTCATCACCTTCTTTCATCCGAATTTGGTGATATCCACTTTTAAGATCTACCTTAGAAAATACCTTTGCTCCACTTAGCTCATCAAGCATGTCATCTAGGCGTGGAATGGGATGTCTATACTTGATGGTGATCTTGTTGATTGGGCGGCAATCCATGCACATCCGCCATGAACCATCACTCTTTGGAACCAACAAAACGGGCACGGCACAAGGAGAAAGGCTCTCTCGGATGTATCCCTTTTCAAGGAGTTCTTGCACTTGCTTTTGTATCTCCTTTGCCTCCTCTGGATTGGTTCTATAATGTGGTCGGTTTGGAATTGGCATTCCGGGCACCAAATCAATTTGATGCTCAATGCCTCTTATGGGAGGTAAACCAACCGGATCATCAAACAACTCCTTGTATTCCTGCAATAAAGAAGTCAAAAATGGAGGAATTTCTTCTTCTTTGTCCAGGGTTAGAAGACAATTATTAGGCATAAAAAGAAAACAATGTTTTTGACCCAAAAGAGCTTTTTTAATGTGTTTCTCTTTAGCCATGGAAATGGAACCCTCTTGTCTTCTCTCAATCTCACTTTTTCCACTAGATATTCTCTCACCGTCCCTTGACTCTTTTGACTCTTGCAAATCCACTTGGGATTTCATTTTTCTCTCATCCTTACCCTTGTGTTTACCTTCCTTGCTCTCAACCTCACTTTGCAGGTGGACTTGGTCGGCATGAGCTTGTTGTGGGGACAATGGTATAAGGGTGATCTTTCGACCAAGGTGGTGGATGGTGTATTGATTGGAAACACCATTGTGGACAGCTTGCTTATCATATTGCCATGGTCTTCCAAGCAAGATGTGGGCAGCATTCATCTTAGGTACAACATCACAAAGTACCTTGTCTTCATACTTGCCAATTTTGATGGGCACTTCAACTTGGCATATGACTTTGGCATGGGCGGTATCATCCATCCATTGTAGCAAATATGGCCTTGGATGCTTTTGAGTAAAGAGACCTAGCTTTTGCACCATGTATGAACTTGCCACATTAGTACATGAACCACTATCAATAATGAGAGAGCATACTTTACCATCAACGAAGGCTCTTGTATGGAAAAGATTCTCCCTTTGACAAGCTTGTGGTGTTGGTTGAACATGTAGCACTCTCCTTGCTACCAACAAGTGTCCTTCAACCGGAAGGCCATACTCCTCTTCATCATACTCTTGATTCTCATCTTCTTCTTGCATGGAATATTCAGGTTCATCATCCTCATCTTCACTATACCATTCACCATCTCTCAAGATCATGACTTTCGGGTTAGGACATTGACGAGCATAGTGACCTTTGCCTTTGCACTTATAACATTCAACCTCATGAAGTGGTTTAGATGGGGGGCGGGTTTGGGATGTATTATGAGAAGTGGAAGGATTAGAAGTGGAAGGTTTGGAAGTGGTACCTTTTTGTGGAGGTGGTGGTGGTCTTTGTGGTACTCTTGGCCATGGGTTAGCTCTTTGATTGGTGGTGGTGGTGGTGGTGCTTCTCTTAAGCTGCCTCTCTATCTTGATTGCTTTGTGCACCATCTCTCCAAAGTCATTGTATTCACAAAGCTCCAAAGTCTTTACAATTTCAGGCCTAAGTCCTTGCAAAAATCTTGACATTTTTGCCTCACCTCTTTCAATGACATTGGCTTTGAGAAGGGCTGCCTCCATCTCTTTGTGATAGTCTTCAACACTTTTGGAACCTTGAACCAAAGTTTGAAGGCGTTGAAAGCACTCTCGCTCATAGTATGGTGGTACAAACCGCCTCTTCATTCTTGCTTTCAATTCATCCCAAGTTTGTGGACCTAAACCTCCACGGTTTTCTTGCTCCCACCATGTTAGTGCATAACCATGAAATTCAACAATGGCAACTCTAACTTTGAGATAACTTGGGTAATCATAACAATTAAACACCAACTCACAACGTTTTACCCATTCAAGATACTCATCCGGATTGCTTCGACCATGAAATGATGGAATTTGCAACTTGAAGTGTCGAAATGCTTGTTGTTCCATGTTCTCTCTTTGTCTTTGATCTCCATGTGGATGAATATCTTCTAGGTCCGGCATTGATGGTGGAATGCTATCATCTACTCTTGACCTTGTGCCTCGGTCAGATCGTCTCTTCTCCATGTTCTCCATCCTTTGCTCAAAATCAAGTCTCATAGCATTCATTTGTTCCTGCATCTTTTGTAACTCAACCAAGATTTTAGCTTGCATAATATCGGGTGGGGACTATCTTCTCTTGTGTTAACCATTTTCACTCAATCTCACCAAAATTCTCTTAAAAAGATCTATCAACCTTTCTAGCTCAAAACTTTTGAACAAACAGCTCAAAACAAGTTTTAAAACCACAAGAAAGTTTCAAACCTTTGAAGAAAATGATGGTTACTTTTTGCAAATGGTTGATTTGCAAGTGGCTCGGTTTTGAAGATTCAACTCCGCAACTTGAAAGAACAAGGCTAGGGTGGCTTTGGAAATCACAAAACTTGTTCTTTCCTTGCTTTTGTTGTGCCAAATCCTTCTTTTTTCGTTCAAATACTTGCTGCCAAATCACAAACAATTGTGTAAGTAACTTTTTTTGTCTTTTTATATGCAATGATGGAATTGAATAGAAAAGATGGCACAACACTTGAAAAACAAGATGAAATGGAAAGAACAAATAAGATAGGTGATGATAACACAAGATGAAATAAAAAAAATGTAGTTGCGGAATTGAAAAGAAAAGGGATAGAAAACTTCTCCTTATCAAGCAATTGGCTCTGATACCAATTGATGTGTTTCCTTAAGGATGAAAACACCTCACACTTGATCTAGCTTGACAATGGATGAACACTTGTAGAAAAGGTGGAAAATCAGATTGCGGAAGCTTTGAAAACAATGGATATGGCCGCCAACTCCTCTTGAATCTTTGTTCAAGCAAAGATGGTGTTTTTGCCTTGGCGACTCCTCCTTCTTGATACTTGAAAAGTTCAAGACAAAGCAAGCCTTTGTTGCCAAAATGGGGATGTAAATGGATCCAACACCTTCTTCTTCAAGTGAGAAGACAATCTTGGATTTGAATAAACTTGCTCAAGAACTTGGACAAGAGTTGAGTGGAAAGTGAAGATAGATCAACAAGAGAATGCTCTCAAGTATGCAAAAGTGTTTGATATTCTGAATTGTGATGATAAGGGCGTGCCTAGCCTCCTTTTATAGTACAAGGAAGGCTCATTTTAGCACACAATAAGTATGGCTATTAAACTAGGCATTTCCTCCACATAAATGGTATAATGAAGGAAATCAATGCAAATACTAATTTCTCAACGACTATATGCTTAAATCTGATTTATTCTAGCCTAATATGATGTAAAATGGCCGAATGTAAGAAAAGAAAACGTTTGGAAAGAGTTAAAGGCAAAATAAGGCCTTAAAACACCTCATTAAGGCTTCAAATGCTCCATAACTCCTCCAATAACTCTCCAACGGCTCCACCATTAATTATCAACGTCTCTTAGCTCCTCTTGGCTGTTTCTAGCCGTTTGGAAGTCATTCATCCATGGTTGCATCATAAAAGTGCCATTTTGGGAGCCCGGTTCAACATGTAGGGCACCTCGGTCTTGTGTAGGGCAGGGGTAGCCTTCATTTGTAGGGTACCCTACATTTTTAGGGCACTTTGAAGAGTTCACCAACTTGTCATTTGGAACACTTTGAGTACTTGGTTGGTGGACTTGATTTGGAGGGCACCGGTGGGTGTGGGGTACCCTAGGAGTGGAGGGTACCCTTGGAGTGTAGGGCACCCTTGAGAAAGGTCCTCCTTAGCATTAGGATGGGCCAATTTGGACATGTCTTGGGCCAAGGTGTTGTTAGTGACCTTGGGCCAAGAGTTGAAGGAATGGGCCTTGAATTGAGTTGGGCTCAGTTCTCCAATATGGACTTGGGCTTGAGAGGTGTTGGGAGCCCAAATGGTGATGGTGAAGAGATGGGCAACATGTTGGGCATTGGGCTGGCCCAAGTTGAAGGCATGGGCTGCCTTTCCTTCATCTTCTTGAAGTTCTCCACTTTGCTCCTCAAACTTTGCAAAAGTTCTCATGAGCATGTTAAGAGTCTCCTTTGCTTTCCTTGCCATGCTTCTTGTGATAGGTCCTCCAAGTTCTTGAAGAGGGTCTTGAATCCTTGCCTTGGGCTGCTCCATATCACTACTTCAAACTCATGCACAAATAAAGAAGAATAACAAGATTTAGAAGATGAAATGGTTAATTCTTCTTGGAGATTGGTTGAAGGCCCGGGTGTAACATTCTTTTCACTCATTTGGTCATGGAGGGCTCTTTCTCGTTTTCTCTTTTTCTCTCTTTCAATTCTTTCACTCTCTTCACTCAGCCACTTGGCATAATCCTCTTGAAACTCTAACACTTTCCTCTTGAGTTCTTCTAGGGTGTCGGCGATGTCAAGAGAGTCTCGAGAGTCACATGGAGGGCTTGGGTGCTCTTGTGGTGAGGGGCTTTGGTTTGGGTAGGGCTTTTGGATTGTGCAGGTGCTGGGGGATGGATCGCATGGTTCAACCGAGGGAGTTTGTGGAGGTGTGGGGATCGGTCTCCTCCAAGGGCTATGGCTCCGGGTGTGGGTGGAGGGTGTAGGTCGAGAGGGGGACCTTCTTGTTTGGGAGTAGTATGGAGAGGGTGGCTCTTCTTGAGGTGAACCATATCTTTCCCATAGTAACCTCTTCAATCCACTCCAAGCCCGAATGGGGGCTTCATTGTATCGCTCTCTTTGAGCAAGATCTTGTCACCACCATCTTTTTCTTCTCCTTTAGACAGTACCACTCAATTCTCCTCACGCATCTTAAGCGAGCACTCCATTTGTGATTAGGGACACACGGTTTCACTCTTGGCTCTCCACACAAGGCTTTCACAAGTTCTCTTAACTTGATCACACTCAACTTTTAGATCAAATGCGAACGCACAAGTAGGATCAATCAATAATCTCTAGTGAAATCCGAAACTTGCAAAACACAAAGACAACTAGTTACTTGAAACTAGCTTTTGAGAGTTTTAAGGTGGGATGGGGGTTGAAAAAAAAGTAAGGTATGTACTTTTTAGAAAGGCTTTTGTAATCACAACACTTTTGGTGCAAGTTCATAAAATATTTTGGATCAAAAGTACTATTCATATGAGTTTGGTATGAACTTCATATGAACATCTCAAGAACACCAAGAACACATGAACTTGTTCATCATTTTCAACAACCTTTCTTCTGCACTTTTTCACACAATACAGCACTTTTCCATTTCCAAATCCGAAATCACTTTTCTTTCTCACCCAACTTCAATAATCAATATTCAAATATGCACTTTGCTCTAGTCACATGAACCACGCACAAATACAAATATTTTCGGTTTCCCCTTGAACAACAACAAAACGTTTTTCTTCAAGTGTAAGAAAGAAGGCAATGGTTTTACTTGAAGAAAACAAACAACTGATACAGTACCTCCAACAAGCGCTTCGGCTCTGATACCAACTGATGTGATCACAGGGGGGTAAGTGATCACGAGCTCGGATCTAGCTTGATGGAGGCGGTTTCCAGTAAACTGGATCGGAAACAGAGGAAGAAACAGAGAAGGACAAAGTCGGCCAAGGGAACCTCCTCACTACGAGGTGAGGCAATGCCCTTGAAAATGCCTGGGGAAGGAAGCGGGATCTAGCACCTTTTGAATACAAGTTCAAACAATACTAGATATTGATGGCCGCCAGGCCCAGTATGCATAAAAGGCCTAACAAAAGGCCCATACACAAGCCCGAAATAAGGGCCCCATTAAAAACTTAATAGAATACCCGAACAAGGCTTTCCCGAACTGTACTTCCCGAAGTGCATATAGGACCTAAAACGAATAATCACCTTACACTGGGATATTACAATATTGCCACTAAAACATGGGACTATAAATACATTCACTATTCATACCAAAAAGGGTAACGTTTAACAACTACTCAACACGACTTGTCAAATCACTACATCAGAGAAACCCTCTATTCCTCGACAATCGCGCTCCAACACGCAAAGTCGACCTAATGGCTTCCGTCAATATCGTGACGCGCAAGTCAAACCGGAACGTGGCAATCACGCGCACCGATTTGCCACCAAATGGCGCCGTCTGTGGGAAAGGCGGTGGTCCCCAAGATCAGATTGAACGTGGGGACCATTCCCGTTCCCGATCACCCAGGCCGGAGGGAGAAGGTTCCACCAACGGCCGCGGGCCGATCCCAGCTCGGGGTTCCCGGAGGAATCATCCAATGGAGCCACCTCCCTACGCCCTACCTCCAGCCTACCGTCAAGTGACATCCGGCACTTGGACCCCGATCTTGTCCAAGGCTGCGGGTGGTCCTTCAGGAAGAGCGAAGAAACCAGAACGAGCATACTGGTCAATCCTGTCGGCCTCGCGACAGGCAGATATCACGGCCTAATCGATCGGGCTATGGTAGCCAGCAGGAAGGTTCGCAACAAGTTCCATCTCCGGACCGTCAAAGCCGGCAGCGCTCGAGGTCCCCGAGGGAGTACAAGAGGGACCGATCCCCAAGGCCGGAGAGGCCGGTTCGTGGTGATCCACGGGACGATGTGATCAGCAAGCTGCCGCATCGCTGGAGCGAGTCGAGAGAAACTCGGGCATTCCCGAGCCCAAATGCGAGGACATCCCCGATGAAGGACCGTTCACCAGCAGGATTCGGGACGCCTGATGCCCGAATATTCAACTTGCCGCATCCGTTGGAAGTCTACCAAGGTTCAGGAGATCCTGACGCTTTTGTCCGCAAGTATAAGAGAGCAATGGAGCTGAAAGGAGCCAACGAGGCTGCTTTGTGTAAGTGCTTCGAAGTAGCTTTAGGAGGTCCCGCCTCCGCTTGGTACAACTCGCTGCTCCCGAACTCGGTGTCATCGTTCGGGGATCCGCCACCAAATTCGCAACACACTTTATCGGATGCAAAAGGTCAGCCAAAAGGGCCATTCAGATGTTTGACATCAAACAAAGACCTAACGAGTATTCGGGAGTTCGCCGAGAGGTTCAACCGGAAGCCGTTCACGCCTCCGATCTAACGGACAACATCCGGATCATGGCATTCACGAAGGCTCTCATCCCGAATTCGCGCCTGGCTTACGAGTTGTCCCGGAAGAACTTCACCAGCGTAGAAGAAATGTACGCTGTCACCCAGGAGCATATGATTGCTCAAGAAATGTTGTCTCGGCGTGAAGGAAAGCGGGACACTGGGGATAACCGAGAGCCGAGGAAGGAGAACCCGAGGAGCCAGCCGGTCAAGCGATCGAGGAGCTGGGGAGGACAGAAGAGAACTTTTGAGAGAAGTTCGGGCTTCACCCCCCTTAATACGTCCCGGGCTAGTATCCTCGCGGCCCTCCAAAGACAAGGCACCGGGAGTATTAACTGGCCCAGGGCCATGCCGGAAGGGGCGAAGCGTGATTCGTCCAAGTACTGTCAGTTTCACAGAGACACCGGGCATGAAACTGAGCAGTGTCACCAACTGAAGAGGTATATAGAGCACCTCATCAAGAAAGGCTCTCTGGGAGAGTATCTGAAGATGCCTCGGGGCGAGGAAGTTTCCCGAGGCAAAGGGAAGACTGAGGAAGATTCATCAGGACCAAACAAGAAGGGCAAGGAGAAGATGGTTCCGCCGCAACCCACCGGGATCCTGAACACCATAACAACCACGCTAGGTTCGAATGCAAGGAAGAGGAAGGCGAGGGAGATAGCCTCGTTAAGCTACGGAGATCCGTCTTCAAGAATCAAACGAGCAGATGGGTCTGAAGTGCGTCTGCCGCATTATGACCCACTCATCATCACCCTACGGATCGGGACCATTGACGTCAAAATGGTTCTGTGCGATGACGGCTCAAATGCGGATGTGTTGTTCGGGAAAGGCATATGGCGGCCTCAAGCTTAAGTCAAGCCGGCCAACCCCGTCAAGACAAAGAACCTACGGTGTGGGCCCGGACGAGATACCGATTTTAGGCTCCGTCGAGCTCCCTGCGATGTTCATCGGGTCGGCCCGAAGGCCAACCGCGGTACACCACGTTGATGGTCAAATGGCTCGTCCTCGATGTCCCCTCTGCGTACAATGCTATCATCGGAGAGAAATCCGAGGTAGCTATTCACATGAGGATCGACGTGAAATTCGACCATCACGTTACGCTACGGATGAGGGAGACGCCTCGATCTACGTGAGCCAAAGAGAGGCCAAGGATGTCATGGCGATAGCTCGAAGAGTCCCACTCCGGGTTGCTCTAAGGAAAGCGAGGAGGAAGCGGAGTACGAGAAGGCGTTGTCCCGGAAGGAGATAGGACAACGAGAATCGCGAAAGACTTGCCCGAGGGCGATGGCAAAATCTTGTAAACTTACTTGAATGAATAAAGACTTGTTCGCTTACTCTCCGAGTGACATGCCCGGGATTAACCGAAGGTAATACAACACAGCCTGCACATCAATCCTAGTTCCAGACCGATAAGGCAGAAGAAAAGAAATAATGCCCCATTCAAAAGAGCCTTCATCAAAGAGCAAATTTCGAAGCTTCTCGATGCGGGGGTCATAAGGGAAGTATCGTATCCCGAATGGCTGAGCAATCCCGTGGTGGCGACCCGAGAGGATAGCGACAAGTTGCGCATGTGCATCGACTTCACTAACGTAAATGATGCTTGCCCGAAGGATTCGTATCCAACTCCTCCGATCGATAGGCTCGTGGATTCCACGGCCGGACACGCGAGGCTCTCTTTCCTTGACGCTTACAGTGGGTACCATCAGATAAGGATGAACCCGGCCGATGAAGAAAAGACATCTTTCATAAGCGACGTCGGAACGCATTGTTATACGAGAATGCCCTTCAGTCTGAAGAACGCCGAGCAACCTACCAAAGATTGATGGACAAGGTATTCTCCGAGCAGATTGGAAGAATTCTCGAGGTTTATGTTGACGATATCATCATCAAAAGCAAGGAAGAAGAAAATCTAATCCGCGATATTGAAGAGGTGTTCGGGCAGATCCGAAAGTATGGATTACGGCTGAATCCGGATAAGTGTGTTTTCGGGGTAACGTCCGGGAAATTTCTCGGGTTTATGGTGTCCGAACGCGGCATCGACGCGAATCCCGCAAAGATCGAAGCACTCTTGAACGTGAGGACACCCTCATCGATAAAGGACGTGCAGAGACTCCTCGGGAAAATTACGGCCCTCAGTCGTTTTATATCTCGATATGGAGACAAGTGTCGTCCGTTCTTCAAGCTTTTAATCAAAGCATGCGCGTAGCCAGGCCGAATAGGCGTACGAAAAGGTGAGAAAAATCTAAGGAAGAAAACGCAAGGGAAAGAGCTAGGTTCGGTTGGAATCCCGAATGTCGAGAGCACAGGAGGAAATCAGAGCCTACCTCCTCGAGATGCCTACGCTTCGGCAACCGACCGAGGACAGACCCCTCATTGTATACCTCGCCGTAGGTGAAAAGGCCGTAAGCTCGGTACTTGTTCAAGAAGACGACCAAGGGAAGCAGTGGCCGGTCTATTACGTAAGCAAATCCCTGCATGGAGCCGAACTGAACTACCCGATGATCCAGAAGGCGGTATACTCTCTGGTCCTTTCAGCCAGAAGGTTGAAACCATACTTCCTCGGGTTTTCCATCATTGTTCGAAGTAATGTCCCTATCAAGGACATCTTAAGACGGGTAGACCACTCCGGAAGGCTATCAAAGTGGTGCGTCGAGCTAAGCGAGTACGAGATCAAGTATGAACCCCGAAGAGCGATCAAAGCACAAGCATTAGCTGATTTTATCGCGGAATTACCCAAGGAGTCCGAGAGTGAGGATTCTTCGAACGAGGATAGTCCGGTCTGGACCCTACACGTGGATGGAGCTTCGGGATCAGACAAGCAAGGTGCCGGACTAGTACTCGAAGGCCCGGAAGGAATGAAGGCTACTAAGTCAATCAAGTTCAATTTCCATTAACGAACAACGCGGCCGAATATGAAGCCCTCATTCTTTGGTCCGGAATTAGCCAAGAAGGCGGGAATCCGATCACCGAAAGCATGCAGCGACTCGAACCTTCTCGTTCAGCGGATGAGCGGGAGTACGAGGTCAAAGAACCAAGTCTTAAGAAATACAACGAGGTAGCAAGAAGGTTGGCGCGGATTTGAAAAATTGTGTATCGAGAAGATCCCGAGATCGCTCAATTCGGAGGCCGACCAACTTTCAAGTCAGCTTCTTATGGCGAAGTAAGAAGTGAGCCTAGCGTCGACTATTCCCGGATATGCTACGTTACTTGGGATGGAGGACACCTTCTGGAAGTACCTCAATGAAGGGGTGCTCCCGGACAATCCAACCGAAGCCGCCAACATCAGAAGAAAGGCCAGCAAGTTCGTCATAATCGGGGATAATATGTACCGTAAGGGATTCTCTTCCCCGCTGCAAAAATGCGTCGAAGAAGGAGACACCGAGGACATTTTAAGAGAAACCCATGAAGGCACCTGCGGGTCGCACATTAAATCGGACGCATTAGCTGCGGTCATACTAAGACAAGGGTTCTTGGCCTAATCTCAAGGAAGACGCAAGGAGACTAGTGAACAAGTGCAAAGGTGTCAAGAGCACGCTCGAATACAGAGAGTTCCATCGGAGTACGTATCGTCCTCGGACTATCCCATACCGTTCGCCATATGGGGAATTGATCTGATAGGAGCCTTGCCTACCGCCCCCGGAGGACTGAAGTATTGTGTAGTCGCCGTGGACTACTTCACCAAGTGGATAGAAGCCGAACCACTGGCCACAATTACGGCTGAAAACATCCAAAAGTTTATGCGGAAGAACATTATCTGCAGGTTCGGGTGCCCGAAGGTCCTTGTTGCCGATAACGGAGCTCAGTTTACTGATGGAGGATTCCAGGATTTCGCCGAGGAATTCGGGATCAAGATTCATTTTGCTCCGGTCGCCCACCCGCAGAGCAATGGCCAAGTAGAAGTATCCAATCGAACGTTGAAAGATGGCTTAAAAGCAAGACTTGGGAAGGCAAAGGGAAATGGCTCGGAGAACTCCCCATGTTCTATGGAGTTACCGGACCACGCCCGAAGGTCAACCTGGAGAAACCCCGTTCGCTTTGACATACGGGACCGAGGCACGATCCCGATCAAGTAGCTAATTCCTCCTCGTAACTGAAGTATTCGAGGAAGAACCGAATGAGCAGGGTCTACGAACAAACTTAGACTTGCTCGAAGGAAGAAGAGATGAGGCAGAGCTGCGAAGGAAAGCTTTTCAACAAAGGACCGCGTCTGCTACAAATTCCAAAGTAAGGGTAAAAAATATCAAAGTAGGTGATCTGGTCCTTCGGCAAACCAAACTGGGATCCCGAAGACCAAAAGGGGGGGCGTTCGCCCCGAACTGGGAAGGACCATTCATGGTCATCGCCGAAGAAAGGAATGGAGTTTTCAAATTATCGGATCCCGAAGGAAGGGAATTAGCAAACTCTTTTCATTCAAGCTTCAAGAAGTATTTTGTATGACCGGGAATAAATAAGCAATACTGAATTCAGAGACAAGTGTTGAACCAAAACCTTGAATGTTTTCATTAATAATGCCCGAGGCTGGTATTACAAAAATGGGCAAAAGAAAGTACATCATTGAGGATCAGCGAAGTCGTCCACGGTTACTGGTTCGGGCGGATGCATGAATTCGTCCCCGAACCAGCTGGGATCTTCTTCGGGTTCCTCATCCCCGTCAAGCCCGGATAGGTCAGCATGAGGGTTGCGCTCAAGGATTTGTTTTCTAGCCAGACAAAACCCGTAGGTGTATTTGTTGACGGCCAGATCCACAGAATCCTTCAGCGTCTTCGTACTTCAGATTCGGGCACGAGCTGCGGCAAGCTCATCCCGAATCCTCTGATTCTCCTCATCCTTGGCCCGCAGCTCCTTCTCGTGGTGCTCTTCCTGATTGGCAAAGTCCACATGGAACTTCTCTTTTTCAGCCCTGAGCGACCGATTTTCTTCCCGAAGAGCATCCTCTGCATGGCGGTGTTCTTTGACCGCGCTGAGGAAAGCAACCTCAGCCAACGCAAAATCATCAGCTTCAGCCGGGCTGAGGTTCTCCCGAATATGAGAGCCTTCGGGAAGCTCGAGCTTGGGGAGGTACGACAATGCCGCAAAGAATCGCCGTAGTGGTGGACTCGCTGAATCGGCTTAGCCACCACGGCTATGGCTTTGGTTGCCCGTTGCTCGGCCTCGGACCTGATCCGGTTGGATGCTCGGGTGATTCGGGAAATCCACCCGCCCATAGTGGCCACCTGCACATCGTCAAGATTATTTTCCCGCGGCATTAACCAGAGCTCAAACGTGAGAAGTAAACAAACAAATACTAACCTGCTGCCCGAGGACGGCCACCTTTGAAGCGGCGACGTCCAAGTCAGGGTAGAAGTGCTCCAGGCACTCCATCGTTCGGGCGGTAGTGGTCCCGTCGAAAAGCTCGGGAGCCATGTCTTTGGCATCCTCATCGTTGAGGATATTCTGATCCTCATGAATCAGCCACGCAGGCTCCCGGGGAATGAGATCATTCCCGAACTGCAATGACTTCTCGTCCCGCAGCCGCCGCCTCTCTTCCCCGGGGCCTCTTTCCAGTCCGGACCTAGTGTACAAAAATGAGACCGAACCACGTCATGTAGTGGGTCTTCACCAAACATTCGGGATAGATTCCCGAATAGGTTCCAAAAGCACAGATTGCGTAACTTTACAATTTTATTACCTAACTGAAACTCGATAGGCTCGACCTCGGGGGCACTTTGCCCGGTCACCCTGGAAGCCGTGAACTTCCCCCTTGACCTTCTAATTTGTTCGGGGGAGTTCCGCAGCATGTCATAAACGTCATCCCGAGTGGGATGACCTTCCATATGAACCGGGGACGGAACTTCCCGACATGTCTCTCGGCCAGGCTGGCCCGCAGCCTCGGCATCTACCGGCGGCTCTCTTCCGTTTCTTTTCAGCTGCCGCGGGCCTCGAACTACCGGCTTTAGAGCCGGTTTCTTCTCCTTACGGTCCCGGAAGATAGCGCCGAGGTCAAATTCAGGCTCCATTTCTGCGAAAAGGGAAAGATTAGTTAATATCAAACGAATGCACAAGTAAACAGAAGAACGATATAAACCTTTCTTGAAGTCCTCGAAGGACGTCTCGCCCCGAAGACGATGCACCAAGGCTAGGTCTCGGGTCGAAGGGAGACTCCCGGATGCCCAACTCCCCCAAGTACCCCTTTATAATTCCCAAGTGGGATAGGACCCCTTGGGTTATCAGTCTCCAGTACAATGGAATGGGGTGTTCCTCCTTCGGCCCATCCCAGCACCAAGGAGCAATGGTCCAGATTTTATTATCAAACCGGTGTGTCACCACACGCCACCCGAACCCGGTTGCGGAGACGGGGGCGCCGGGACGTCGGAAGCGGAAGCCGGAAAATACAAGATGGCAGGTCCACCGAGACCCGCCGCGCGTAGCGGACCCAGAAAAACGAAGCGATTGCGGAAGCGACTTGAACATTTTCATACATATAACTAAAATAAAATCAAAACATGCAATTCATGCATTAGCAACAGAGTAAGCCCCGCCCTCCGTGGACGAGTGCTTACGCACCAAAACATAGATGCATACAGAGTTCACAGAACCTAAAGTATCTAGCAAGCGCCAAGCGCTGAGCAGTCTACAGCAGAATATATGAATATATACGAAATACAATCATCACAAAGAAACCGGAAGATATGCACATGCGGCTACAGAGCCAAGCCTAGGACTAAGCATCAAATACCTCGCGGGATTCAGATCCAAAAGACAATCCCGGGCCGCAAGGTGAAGCTGCTGCAAAGCACAACCGAGGTAGAACCTCACGGAACCCTACTCCGCAGGCCGCTTATCAGGTCTACCTGAAACCCAAAAACAGAACCCAAAAAGGGTGAGTCCTAAAAGGACCCCGTAAGGGATTTGGGGTAAGATAAGCATATGTAACCCTGCAAAACAGAAAGATAGTAATACACAGAATATGTGCAACAGAACACAGAACATCGTGCATGTAATGAAAACAGATCAGAATACCGAAGGATGTGCGATACTAAATCGCCATAAACCCTTATAACAAATCAGAACGACAGCCTCCCTCTAAGGGAGTCGAAGCCGAAGCTATTACGAAGCATGGTGCACCAGTGGGTAGCGAACCCACAACCGCCGTAGGGTTAATGCAGACAAAGTATGCCACAAGGCATACACCTACTGCACGTAGGGTTAATGCACGGGTATGCTACAAGGCATACACCTACGAGATCACGAAACGTACCTTAAAGCGAAATTTCCAAATACCCGCAAAATGAAGTGCTACAATACATACACCTACAGACTACAGAATATGCTCTAGGCATATAATACTGAAATACCTGCAGAACAGAAAATGAAACTAAACATACACCTATCTTACCAAAAATAGCAGAACCAAACCCTTACCTCACAATTCCAGGATATTTGACCGATTCTGGACGATTTCCAAACCACGATCCGAAACCCGAAAACCTCTCTTTTTCTAACTTCCGGATCTCAGAATCTGTCAATTCAAGCTAAATTAGCAACCTTACCAACCACACTACCAAACTACACCCCCGACCCCAAAACCGAAAATCCGGCAGAATTTCCGTAAAATTCCAGATTTCCACAGAAATGTCAGAATTCAGAATCAACCTAGACAATGCAAGATTATACATTGACAAACACAATTCAACAAGCAGAACTGACCAAACCAACCTTAAACCCTTCATTACCCGACATTTTCCGATAATCCCGATTAATTGTAACTTTTTCATTTCTTAACCGAAATCAATGTTTCAAACTTCTAACCACACCTAAATTCAACCCCAACACCATTTAAACATCCAATTCAACCAAAAAGAAACTCCAACATGCAAAAAGAACCATTCCAAAATTCGGTTCTTCACCAACATTTTTCTCAACTTCCAATTCAATCCATTCAAGCTTCCAATTAATCATTCTAACCACCAATTTCACTTCTAAACCAAGAATGCTATCCAATTGCATCCAAAACAACAAAATCCAACATTGAACATCATCTCACAAAATCGGCCAAATGGGGGTTTTCAACCCAACTTATTTTCCATCAAATTGAATCCACACATAAGCTTAGAATCATGCTAGGATTAACATACTTGAAGCATGAATCAAGGAGACAAACACACATCAACTTAGAATTTCCAAGAAATTCGGCCAAAATGGGGCTTTTTCATCCAAGGGGTTTCTCCAAAATCTAACACTTGATTATCACTCCCCTACAACCCAAGAACATCATACTAAAAGATGGGAGGAAGAGAATCATCCAAACATGTAGCTAAGAACAAAACCATCTTTCACAAAACTCTCTCTTTTTCCTACAAATCTTGATTCCAATAAGAAAAGAGAGCTTAGGAAGGAAGCTTACCCAAGATTGAAGCTAAACCCTTGATGATTCTAGCCAAGATTTGAAGATCACAAAGCTTGGAGAAGGCTCTCATGGTGGCGGCAAGCAAGAGGTTGAAGAAGAAGAGAAGAACAAATGAAATAATAAGCTTTTTAATGAAATATATGTGCTATATATATATATATATCCTTTCCTTTATCCCATTCCTTTTTCCATCACAAACAAAAATAGGACATGTGTCCCTTAATTCTCTCCCATTCCAGCCGAAAGTACCAGCTGCCCATGCTCCATAATTTTCATTTTGTTACCAAATACAATTTAACTCCCAATTTTTCCGAAAGTTCCAATTCTTTTTGCCCAAAAATAATTACCGAATTCCAAAATTAACGAAACTTGGACACAACCCTCAGAATATTATGACATTCACAAAACATATTTCAGAAGTTCATTTACCATTCCGGAGTGTCCTACCGAGCTCGCTGAACCCGAACCAAAACCCGACGTGCGAGCGTGTCAACCTTAACCGAAATTCCGTCACTCCAAAATTCTATAAAAATACCCATAAATTCTATCTCAAATTTTAATACCACTTACCCCAAAGCCGTCAGAAAATTTCCATCCCGAGCCCCGGGACTCCCATCCCGAGCCCCGGGAGTCGCCCGGAACCGAACGTCCCGCCCCAAATATTAAACTCCACAAACACCTCCGGGACGTCTCCACGACTCCAAAACTGCAAACGGCTTCCCAAACTGAGATCTCGAGAGTGCTACCGAGCCCGCTGTACGTCCCGAGGCGACCCCGACAACCCCCCCGGCGCCAGAAAAATATTTTCGGCGGAAACGTCCGGGGGACCCACACGACCTCAAATACGGAAGGGTTCGCCAAAATGATACTCGGATAGGGCTCGGGAGCCGTCTGAACGCCGAAAAACGTGACCCGCAGGCAAAAACCGGAGCCCCGGGTCACCCGGTCGCAACCCGCTCGGGGTGACCGTAACATTCTCCCCCCATTAGAACTCTTGGTCCTCCAAGAGTAGCTGAACCTTCCATACCGGTGTCACTACCATCCAGAATATACAAACATTCCTCTAACCCAGAACAATCGGACCACCGTACTGGTGCGGCGGGAGTGGTAGTTTGGACTACCATACAGAGCCTCACGGCGTCCCACCCTCCGGGTGCATCTTATTGCACCCCGAGTCAGTTGCCGGTATTTCTACCAGACAACCCCAGACAGTACCGAACCTAAATCTAACCGATCCACAACAGGCTATCCTGGAAGACACCACATAAAACAGAAACAGTTGGGGGGGGAAATCAACCTAACAACTTACTCTAGAAACTCATGAGAACCGATAAAATTCGGGGTAACTTGCCCCGCCTACCAAATCTTACTGTCTCTCTGATCGGTGCTACCTCCAGTCAAATTCTGCCACCAAACTCAGATTCCAGAGCCCTACGGCGGCGGTTCGTATAAGCAGTGGTGCAGTCGTTCGCGGTTTTAATCCGCGCCTATAACAATCTGATCTTCGCCGTAGTCTCCTCAAAAAGCTCGGGTCCCAGCTTAACCCCATCAGACGCATCTGTCCAACAGTATGGTGTCATACACCTCCCGTACAACACCTCATATGGTGCCATGTCATACGTAGTCTGAAAACAATTGTTGTATGAGAACTCTATCAAAGTAACTGCTGGTCTCAATCTCCTCCAAAATCCAAAGTACTGATTCGCAGCATATCCTCCAATATCTGAATCACCCGCTCCGACTGCCCATCCGTCTGTGGGTGATAAGCTGTACTCAGATGGAGTCGCGTGCCCAGCGCTTCATGAAAAGCCCTCCAGAACCGTGCCGTGAAACGCGGATCACGGTCAGATTCAATGGAGTCTGGTACTCCATGCAAACGTACAATCTTCCTGATGTAAAGCCGGCAAGCTTCTCCAGAGGGTCTATGACCCGAATAAGCAGAAAGTGTGCGCACTTTGTCAGCCGATTCACAATAACCCAGATCGCATCATGGCGAGACCGTGTCAGGGGCAGTGCAATCAGAAAGTCCATAGTAACATTACCCCAATCCCGAACTGGAATGGCAAAGTCTGCAGTGTCCCTGCCGGTTTCTGATGCTCAAACTACTCGAGTGTACCTCCTCTAAAATCTCATTCCAGAACTCCTGATCTTCAGGTACATAAAAACGATCTCGGAAGTATAGCAATCCCTGCCTATACTGAAACGTCAGTAACAAAGAACTCTTATCTACCCCAGATAATTTCTTCAATACCAGATCTCTACCTTGCGCTTCGCGCATCCTATCAAGCCACTCAGAATGTATGGTAAGTGTAATAACCTGAGCACGCTCCCAGAGCTGCCCCCTGTGCCAAAGGCATATCAAATCACTCTCCTCAGATCGGTCACCAACATTTCCTCCCTTAATTAAGCCGGTATACTTCCTGCTCAGAGCATCGGCAACCGTGTTGCCCCTGCCAGAGATGTACTCAATGCTACAATCATAGTCCTTAATGTATTCGAGCCATCTGCGCTGCCTCATATTAAGCTCCTTTTGCGTAAACAAATATTTCAGACTTATGATCAGTAAGAATCTGAAATTTATTACCAAACAGATATTGCTTCCAATGTTCCAGCGCATAAATCACTGCAGCTAACTCCAGATCATGTGTCGGTTAGTTCAGCTCATGCGGTCGCAGCTGCCTCGACCCATAAGCTACCACAAAACGCTCCTGCACCAACACACACCCCAAACTGGATGTGGAAGCATCCGTATATATCACATACGGTAAGCTCGGATCTGGAAGAGTCAGAATCGGAGCGTTAGTCAACTGCCGTTTCAACTCCAGAAAATTCTACTCACACCTATCAGACCAGATAAACGGTTGACCCTTCTTGGTCAACTGCGTGAGCGGAGATGCCAGAATAGAAAATCCCAGTACAAACCTCCGATAAAATCCTGCTAAGCCCAGGGAGCTCTTGATCTCCCGTATCGTGGTAGGTTGTTTCCAATCCCAAATTGCCCTCACCTTCACTGGATTCACAGGCAGACCATGCTCAGAAATAACGTGTCCCAGAAAAGTGACTTCCCGAATCCAGAACTCACACTGAGAATTTGGCATAAAGCTGATGTTCCCAAGTTATCTGCAGAACTACCCTCAGATGATCCCGATGCGAATCCTCATCCCGAGATTATATCGAATATCATCAATAAAACCACCAGATATGAGTCCAAGTACGGTCGGAACACCCGATGCATCAGATCCAAGAATGCCACCGGAACATTGGTCAGCCCAAATGGCATGACCGTAATCTCTAAGTGTCCAAATCGGGTGCGGAAAGCAGTCTTAGGTATGTCCTCTTCCTTCACCCTAAGCTGAAAATACCCAGATCGGAGATTAATCTTTGAGAAAACCCTCAATCCCCGAAGTTGATCAAAAAGATCGTTAATCCTCGGTAACGGATACTTATTCTTCCCAATAAGAGCATTCAACCGTCTGTAATCAATGCAAAATCGGAACGTCCCATCTTCCTTCTTAACAAACAGAACCGGAGCACCCCTTGGTGAAGCGCTCGGTCGAATGAAGCCCTTCTGCTGTAATTCCTCCAACTACTTCTAGAACTCTTGCATTCCAGAAATAGACATCCGATAAGGAGGAATAGATATCGGAGCAGTACCCGACTGCAGGTAGATCTCAAACACAATTTTCCGCTCTGGTGGTAATCCGGGCAACTCCTCCGGAAATACCTGCGGAAACGCTCGAACCAATGGTATACTATCTAACTTCAACCTAGTACCAGCCTCTTTCAGACCATAACATTCCCCCAACACCAACTATCGACAGATGCTCCAGAATCTGCAACACTGTACTGTGCTGCGAGATAGTCAAACCAGTCGGAGCCGTGAGAGGTAGTAACTCTCCAGAAACCATAATAGTACGGCCTGCACATTCAATGTGCACAGAATTCTTGGATAGCCAGTCCATCCCAAGTATAATATCATAGTTCGGCGTGTCTAAAACCAACAAGTCCGATACTATCTGATGTCCGCCTACAGATATCGCACAACTCCGAACCATCTCCTTAGAAAACAGAAACTGACTCCCAGCAGTTTTTACTAAATACGTTTGAGGCAAGGTACTAACAGACAGATGCAGAGATATAACACATTTCTGTGTTACAATGGAAATAAAAGTTCCTGTATCCAATACTGCATGAACCGATATCTCATTCAGAAATAAAGTACCCTGCAGAACTCCCTGCTGACTCGAGCCTCCCTGCTGGCTGGTACCTGACCGCTGACTAGGTCCTCCCTGATAACTAGGGCCTCCCCCCTCACAATGGAAAACTTATCCTACTCTGAGCTGCTGTGACGGAGGGGGTGGCTGAAGCTGCTGTCGCTGCTGAGGTCTCGGGCCACCCTGCTGAAACCCACGCCCTCGCGGCGCGTTGGGTTCCCCCCGAGACTGTGGACGCTGATAACTGCCAAAAACCCTGCCTTACAGTCAGAGGGCAATCCCGTATCCAATGAGTGTCAGACCTGCAACATAAACATCGGCCCTCCTGCCGGTAACAAAGTCGACCGGAGTGATACCTACTGCAAATCAGACAAGGTCGTGCCGGTGGTGCTCCCCTCTGCCTCTACTAGTCCGCCCGGGCCTGTTCGGCCGTCCGAGAAATCTGCCGGGGTCCCAGTGTGTGGAGCCCTCGTACTTCCCTGACCTCGTTGCAAGGTGAGACGACTCTCAACCTCCTCTTGTTCGAGGAGTTGAGCCCTAATAACCGCTTCCCGAAACAAAGTAATGTCTAAAGGTCTCAAAACCCACCTGAACTCGGGGCGCAGTCAACGAATAAACCTCTTGGCCTTCTATTCTTCCATACCTTGATACCACGGTACATAGTAAACCAGCCGATCAAACTCTCACTCATACTCTCCGACAGTCCTGTCTCCCCGATGAAACTCAACAACTGCACTGCTAGTGGAAAATGTAGCCTCCCCCAGGAGTTTATCAACTCCTGCATCCCAAATCTCTACTACCCCAGACCCTTCTCGGTCATTGAACCTCGGGGGGGTTCAAACTCTAAAACCTCTCCAAGAGTCTGACCTCGCCAGACTAGTGCCCCAGATCTCCTCGTCGTTAATAGGACCGATGAGAAGTCTAGGTGTCGTAGTGACCACCCTTGTCAGAGTCACTCACTTACCGATCCCAAACTATGGCGAGCAGTGGCTTAAGTCTCGCTATCACCACCTAATCAAAATGCCCTTACCGTGGCATAAACAGATCTTCCCCTGCCTACTGCCGCCTCTGAACCAGCTAGGCTGGCGGTAATACCAAATCAGAGAGGGTCCCTACGACCACTACACCTCGGGCGGTGAGTGTGGTTGTTCGGACCACAGGTTACACCGAACCCGTATCCTATTCCACGGAGGTGTGGGATCTCGGTCCCACCCTCCGGTACCAAATCACGCTATCTACGCGTGTTAACCATACCTCAAAAATTTCAGACCAAACAGAGTCCAGACAAAAATCGGTCACTCCTAATCCCTACAGAAGTTAGCAGCAGTTTTCTAAGGCTCTGTAGTGCAATGCAATACTTGACACAGAAGTTACTTCTCAGAATGATAAAATCATGCATTTCACAGAATCACAGAAGCAGTTCATGCTTATTTCACCAAATCTTTTCCTAACACACAATTTTACGTACCTGAAACTTTTCCACAATCCCCTTACTCGTAATAATCTTACCAGAATTCCAGAAATCCCAAGTGCCGAAATCTGCAACTATCAGGATAACTTGAAGGATCAACTTTGCTCCACAATTTTATTTTGAAGTGGTTCGAGTAAGGAGGTGGCCAATCTCCGTACCAAACCATTCTAAAATAAAATGTAAAACAATAGTTGTCACTACAAGTCACCACTGACGACCAATATGGTCACTTACCTGCTCTGATACCAACTTGTCACCACACGCCACCCGAACCCGGTTGCGGAGACGGGGGCGCCGGGACGTCGGAAGCGGAAGCCGGAAAATACAAGATGGCAGGTCCACCGAGACCCGCCGCGCGTAGCGGACCCAGAAAAACGAAGCGATTGCGGAAGCGACTTGAACATTTTCATACATATAACTAAAATAAAATCAAAACATGCAATTCATGCATTAGCAACAGAGTAAGCCCCGCCCTCCGTGGACAAGTGCTTACGCACCAAAACATAGATGCATATAGAGTTCACAGAACCTAAAGTATCTAGCAAGCGCCAAGCGCTGAGAACAGATACAGAACAGAATATATGAATATATACAGAAATACAATCATCACAGCAAACCAGAAGATATGCACATGCAGCTACAGAGCCAAGCCTAGGACTAAGCATCAAATACCTCGCGCGGGATTCAGATCCAAAAGACAATCCCGGGCCGCAAGGTGAAGCTGCTGCAAAGCACAACCGAGGTAGAACCTCACGGAACCCTACTCCGCAGCCGCTTATCGTCTACCAAACCCAAAAACAGAACCCAAAAGGGTGAGTCCTAAAAGGACCCCGTAAGGGATTTGGGGTAAGATAAGCATATGTAACCCTGCAAAACAGAAAGATAGTAATACACAGAATATGTGCAACAGAACACAGAACATCGTGCATGTAATGAAAACAGATCAGAATACCGAAGGATGTGCGATACTAAATCGCCATAAACCCTTATAACAAATCAGAACGACAGCCTCCCTCTAAGGGAGTCAGAAGCCGAAGCTATTACAGAAGCATGGTGCACCAGCTGGGGTAGCGAACCCACAACCGTCGTAGGGTTAACAGACAAAGTATGCCACAAGGCATACACCTACAGACGTAGGGTTAACAGACAGGGTATGCTACAAGGCATACACCTACAGATCACAGAACGTACCTTAAAGCAGAAATTTCCGAAATACCTGCAAAACAGAAGTGCTACAATACATACACCTACAGACTACAGAATATGCTCTAGGCATATAATACTTGAATACCTGCAGTAATGCAAATGAAACTAAACATACACCTATCTTACCAAAAATAGCAGAACCAAACCCTTACCTCACAATTCCAGGATATTTGACCGATTCTGGACGATTTCCAAACCACGATCCGAAACCCGAAAACCTCTCTTTTTCTAACTTCCGGATCTCAGAATCTGTCAATTCAAGCTAAATTAGCAACCTTACCAACCACACTACCAAACTACACCCCCGACCCCAAAACCGAAAATCCGGCAGAATTTCCGTAAAATTCCAGATTTCCACAGAAATGTCAGAATTCAGAATCAACCTAGACAATGCAAGATTATACATTGACAAACACAATTCAACAAGCAGAACTGACCAAACCAACCTTAAACCCTTCATTACCCGACATTTTCCGATAATCCCGATTAATTGTAACTTTTTCATTTCTTAACCGAAATCAATGTTTCAAACTTCTAACCACACCTAAATTCAACCCCAACACCATTTAAACATCCAATTCAACCAAAAAGAAACTCCAACATGCAAAAAGAACCATTCCAAAATTCGGTTCTTCACCAACATTTTCATCCAACTTCCAATTCAATCCATTCAAGCTTCCAATTAATCATTCTAACCACCAATTTCACTTCTAAACCAAGAATGCTATCCAATTGCATCCAAAACAACAAAATCCAACATTGAACATCATCTCACAAAATCGGCCAAATGGGGGTTTTCAACCCAACTTATTTTCCATCAAATTGAATCCACACATAAGCTTAGAATCATGCTAGGATTAACATACTTGAAGCATGAATCAAGGAGACAAACACACATCAACTTAGAATTTCCAAGAAATTCGGCCAAAATGGGGCTTTTTCATCCAAGGGGTTTCTCCAAAATCTAACACTTGATTATCACTCCCCTACAACCCAAGAACATCATACTAAAAGATGGGAGGAAGAGAATCATCCAAACATGTAGCTAAGAACAAAACCATCTTTCACAAAACTCTCTCTTTTTCCTACAAATCTTGATTCCAATAAGAAAAGAGAGCTTAGGAAGGAAGCTTACCCAAGATTGAAGCTAAACCCTTGATGATTCTAGCCAAGATTTGAAGATCACAAAGCTTGGAGAAGGCTCTCATGGTGGCGGCAGCAAGAGGTTGAAGAAGAAGAGAAGAACAAATGAAATAATAAGCTTTTTAATGAAATATATGTGCTATATATATATATATATCCTTTCCTTTATCCCATTCCTTTTTCCATCACAAACAAAAATAGGACATGTGTCCCTTAATTCTCTCCCATTCCAGCCGAAAGTACCAGCTGCCCATGCTCCATAATTTTCATTTTGTTACCAAATACAATTTAACTCCCAATTTTTCCGAAAGTTCCAATTCTTTTTGCCCAAAAATAATTACCGAATTCCAAAATTAACGAAACTTGGACACAACCCTCAGAATATTATGACATTCACAAAACATATTTCAGAAGTTCATTTACCATTCCGGAGTGTCCTACCGAGCTCGCTGAACCCGAACCAAAACCCGACGTGCGAGCGTGTCAACCTTAACCGAAATTCCGTCACTCCAAAATTCTATAAAAATACCCATAAATTCTATCTCAAATTTTAATACCACTTCCCCCACCGCCGTCAGAAAATTTCCATCCCGAGCCCGGGACTCCGTCCCGAGCCCGGAGTCGCCGAACCGAACGTCCCGCCCCAAATATTAAACTCCACAAACACCTCCGGACGTCTCCACGACTCCAAAACTGCAAACGGCTTCCCAAACTGAGATCTCGAGAGTGCTACCGAGCCCGCTGTACGTCCCGAGGCGACCCGACAACCCCCGGCGCCAGAAAAAATATTTTCGGCGGAAACGTCCGGGGGACCCACACGACCTCAAATACGGAAGGGTTCGCCAAAATGATACTCGGATAGGGCTCGGGAGCCGCCTGAACGCCGAAAAACGTGACCCGCAGGCTAAAACCGGAGCCCCGGGTCACCCGGTCGCAACCCGCTCGGGGTGACCGTAACAGACGGCTCGCTGGAAGAAGGCTAAAGGACGGGCTGGCAGCAGCGGCGTGAACAACCCGACGGTGGAGTCGGTAGAATTGATAGACGGCGGACGAACCTTTATAACCGTCCGGAACAGTGGTTTCTCCGAGGAAAGGGGGGAAGAAGTCTTCTGGGTTAGATTCTTCAACTGTCCTCCACCTCTTGAAGATACTAACAGCCTCCTGGAGCGTGGGATTGTCCGTCGTGATTTTATTGTGAGAAGAGAAGAGCTGGAGAGATGCAAAATGAAAGTGACGCTCAACTCATTTATAGAAAAGATCGGGTAGATGAAACGACATTTGATCTTCACCGTCGATTCAAAAAGTAACCGTTGGGAATATCAACAAATCCCGAATATGAAAATCCCAGAGACGATTCAGAAGCCCGAACATTGTTCAGGACAAATGGAGGACTCCACATCCTCAGTTTCCCGGACATCATAGTACGGGAAACGATTCAAAAGCCCGAACATTGTTCGAGACAAAAGGAGGACTCCACATCCTCAGTTTCCCGAACGTCATAGTACGGGAAACGATTTAAAAGCCCGAACATTGTTCGAGACAAAAGGAGGACTCCACATCCTCGGTTTCCCGAATATCATAGTACGGGAAACGATTCAAAAGCCCGAACATTGTTCGAGACAAAAGGAGGACTCCACATCCTCAGTTTCACGAATATCATAGTACGGGAAACGATTCAAAAGCCCGAACATTGTTCGAGACAAAAGGAGGATTCCACATCCTCAGTTTCCCGAACATCATAGTACGGGAAACGATTCAGAAGCCCGAACATTGTTCGAGACAAATGGAGGACTCCACATCCTCAGTTTCCCGAACATCATAGTACGGGAAACGATTCAAAAGCCCGAACATTGTTCAGGACAAATGGAGGACTCCACATCCTCAGTTTCCCGAACATCATAATACGGGGAACGATTCAAAAGCCCGAACATGGTTCAAGACAAAAGGACTCAACATCCCCTGTTTCCCGAACACGGTAAATGCGGGAAGCGATTCAGAGCTTCGAACATGGTTCGAGACAAATGGAGGACTCCACGTCCTCTTTTTCCGAACACGGTTATGCGGAAAGCGACTCAAAACCTGAACACCGTTCTAGCGAGAAGGAGAACCTACATCCTCGGTTCGAGCACAATAGTTCGGGAAGCGTCTCGATTACCGAGCGAAGAGGAATCACATACCCGAGCAATGCTCTCAAAATGCGGAATCCAGTTACCCGAGCAGAGAGGAAACACCTGCCCGAGCAGAGGCGGTATCCCGAACTAAGCGGTCCCGGACATGACAGAACATTCGAAAATTTATTTTGAAGAAGAGAACTTTGGACTCCTTTTAGTCGGCCAAAAGGGCTTGGGGGGACTTGATGGCTGCCAGGCCCAATATGCATAAAAGGCCTAACAAAAGGCCCATACACAAGCCCGAAATAAGGGCCCCATTAAAAACTTAATAGAATACCCGAACAAGGCTTTCCCGAACTGTACTTCCCGAAGTGCATATAGGACCTAAAACGAATAATCACCTTACACTGGGATATTACAATATTGCCACTAAAACATGGGACTATAAATACATTCACTATTCATACCAAAAAGGGTAACGTTTAACAACTACTCAACACGACTTGTCAAATCACTACATCAGAGAAACCCTCTATTCCTCGACAATCGCGCTCCAACACGCAAAGTCGACCTAATGGCTTCCGTCAATATCGTGACGCGCAAGTCAAACCGGAACGTGGCAATCACGCGCACCGATTTGCCACCACAAACAATACTAGGTATTATGTTAGATCCTCTTGCGTGGATCACTTAAGGAGATGGAATGCAAGAAATGAGAACAAGAAGCCAAAACCTCACTTGGAGAATTTCTGATTTCTTATAAATATGTTCTAGGTTACAATGGGGCTGCTTCTAGCTTATATAGTGGGGAGGTGTGAGAAGTAAGTCGGCTTAGTACAGCCGTGCGTGCGCGCAGAAAGCAAACATCGCTTTTTGGCATGCGTGCAGAGTGAAAAGTTTCCAAAAAGGTGAAAAAAGGTAAAAGCTAGTCTAGAAAGTGTTCGGGTGTCTTTTTCCTCGTAAAGGAGGTTCTTACATTCCCGAGCAGCTGCAGAGAAAGGACGCTTTGCTGTCGAACTTGGTCGGCTAACGTGTTAAGTGTGGTGGCTTCGCAGGATGCCTTCGCCAAGGGCCTTCGTGGAAGTGCCTTCGCCAAGGGCCTTCGCGGAAGTGCCTTCGCCAAGGGCCTTCGCGGAAGTGCCTTCGCGGAAGTGCCTTCGCCAAGTTCTCCGGAGGGGCCATGGGTTCTCCCGAGAGGCCATGGGTTTCGCGGAAGAGGCCATGGGTTCGCGGAAGAGGCCAGGGGTTCGCGGAACTTCACTGTTTTCTGAATAACTTGAGCTCCGGAACTCCGATTGAGGTGATTCAAAAGCCATTTTTCTCCTCTTGAAAAGAGCTTCAATATGAAGTCCATTGCTCCAGCTTTTGATGAGTACAGATCCGCATCACTTCTCCAATGGAATGCCAAAGTCTTGAAGTTTGTTGGTGCATTCGTGGTGATGTCCACATCAGATATCTACTACTATATAGCAGGGAAGGTTGACAGTCATCTACTATCGTTTAATTGAGAAGATGTGTGGAAATGTAAGGCGGTTTAATTGAGAATAATTTTGGAATGTATAGATATGGGATCATAATCTACTATCGTTTAATTGTGAATAATTTCTGGTATTATAATACCAATTAATGCATTTTGGTAGTGGGTTATTGGAATAGAATGTTGGCTATTTATAAAAAGAAAGAAGTAAATGCGCAAGTGACGGTAAAAAGAAAGCAAGCATTAAATGCCCAAGTGACAGTAAGAAGAAAGAATTAAATGCTCAGTTTATGGTATAAAAAAAACCTGGTGTGATGTGGTTCTGATGTGGCGCTGATGTGGATGCATGAGAAACCTCCATTCACTTTTTTTTCTGGGCTATTTATGGTAGGCTCCTGTATTAGTATAAAATAGTAGATTTGGGAAGATGTGTATCGTAGGGATGCGTATTGGGTCGATTTGCTTCGTGACCTGTCTTGATTTGTCAGGAAGCGGGTTGATTAGTGACCCTTCCACCGTTTGATGATCAACCCATGATCCGTTCCGCATGATCCGTTCCGCATTTTCAGTTGGTGCTTGTGTCGATCTGCCCCGTTCCACTTCGGGAAAAGGTTCCAAAATTTCACAAAGATTTGGCTTTTGGATCTAAAATGTCCCATTTTTTAAACAGTTTTGTTAATGCATTTTGAACTGGTGGAGCCCTACTCAACTCCACCACTCTGCTCTCACTCAACTCGACTCTTTTGTTCAAAAATTCCTGTTCGTTTCTTCGTAATCACATCTCCTCTTCAAAATCTCTGTTTTTTGGGCAAGGTCGGTGACAGTTATGCCTGAGAAGTTGCAAGTTAGGCGGAAGCCCTCTCGAAAGTAAGTGGTTTTTTTTGGAACTGGATATGTCTCTTTTATGATTCCTATTAGCAGTTGGGTTAGTTTCTTGCAGAAGCTGAAGTTATTCTTGCGGGTTAGGGTTCACAGGTCGAAAAGTGAAAGGGGTTTTGGGTTAGGTTGTTAATACGAGTTGGACAATATATTTATTGTCAAGTTAGTGTTAGTGTATGAGGTTCGGCTAAAGAATATGTTGTGTGATATTAAATTTGATATGGTATGGGTTTTAGGTGTTGTTGGGAAAACCTGCTCCTGCTCTGTTTTTTAGCATTACATGTTGCTTAGATCAAAAGCATATGTTGTGTGATGATAATGCAGTAATTGTTTCTCTTTTGATTGGTGTATCTAGGTTGTGCTTCAGTTTTTACTTACACCATATATTTTGGGGTAAATTTGTTAATGCGTCATATAGATATGAAGGTGGAAGCTGTATAATTACAAGGGAAGTCTTTATCTAGTCCTGATCCTGATGATGTTAGGTTGATATGGGATAAGTCAAGTGCCAACTGTGCAATGGTTTCTTTATTTGAAAGGTGCAATGCTCTGTACTATGAGGGTGGAGCGGGTCTATCTATAATCTAGTGAGAAAAGAAGCTAGAAATGACAAGGGGAAATTTGTTGTAGTAGAAGATGAGGAAGTTGAGAGCACTAGTAAATCTGATTCCATTGAGAGTGATGATGATCAGAATACGTTTATGTTGGGACGTAAGACAGGTCTTGATCTGCAAGAGGTAGTTGAGGAGGCTCATGATGGAGCAGGTGGTGATAATGACAGTGATGAAAATGGCGATGGGTACTATGAGTATTCTGAGAACTTAGGCAATTGTGATGAAGAAATAGAGGATGGGGACTATGAGGAAGAGGCATCTAAAGGGGGATATCTTGAGACCCCTGACCTATCTGATTCCATCTAAGCCTCATAAGTGGTCAGATGAATATGTGATTAGGTCAGATGAGGATGTTGATGCAATTGAAGATTGCTTTGAGACAGAGGAAGGTGTAGAGAGTTCCATTAAGTTTAGAAGGAGCAAATGTGATAAGGGTCCGACTACAAGCCGGAGGACCTATCCTTGGATGATCTAGCTTATTGGAAGATGAACATGAAGAACACGATGGTTTCGGCTCTAACCACCTCAATCCTCAAATGGAGAGCAATGGAAAGATTAATGCCTAGGAGTGAGGGATCTAGCACCTCACTTCTCAAATGAAGAGCAACACTAGATTTAAGCAAGAATCCACTTTAATGGATTCAAGGGGAATATGGAGATGAAAAGAAGAGTTCAAGCTTGAACCCAATACTCTCTCAAGAGCCGAAATTGTCTTTCTTTCAATAATCAATAATCTTTCTTTCACATTACAAAAAGAGCATATATATGGGAAGGGAGAGAAGGAATAGTAGGAAGATGTGAAATGTGCTTTCACTTCTTCCCCATCACTTCTTCCCTAAATCACTCTCCATTGTCTCCATAAAAGAAAGGAGAAATGGAGGGAAAATAAACAATTCAAAGAGTTGAAAGTCAAAGATAGTAGACTATCCCTTTCCCTCCATTTCTTCCTAAATGGATTCATTTCTTGCATAAATGGATTTATGAAGAAATGGAAGGATGTTACAAAATTCACAAGGGCCCTGGGTTCGCGGCGAGGGCGCGGGTTTGTGGGAGAAGCCAGGGGTTCGCAATAGGGTCCCTGGGTTCGTGGCGGGGCCACGGGTTCGCACGGAAGAAGCCATGGGTTCGCCGCGGGGCCATGGGTTCGCGGGAGGAGCCATGGGTTCGCGACCTCAGGAGGAGGCTTGGGAAAGCCATGAGGTTGGTGATGTCGGGGGCCGCGATGACCGATGCCTCGGGGTGGTGCGCGGGGCGTGAGGTATCTTCGTCGGCTAGCACGATGGTGCTAACGTTCTCCAGAGTGTTGAGCATGTCTTCTTCTATGTGGATTCCCATTTGTTGAAGTTGGGAGATGCCTTCTTGATCTTCATCTCGCTCCTTTTCTTGAGCCATAATCCTCATGAAGGCGTGAAGGCTCTCTTGCGCCTTTTGGTGCAGGACCTTGTCATGGGTCCGCCAATACCTTCTAAAGGGCTGCGAGGCTTGTGCACTTGAGATTGGGTGTCCTCTTGGTCCTTGGTCGACCGATTGTGTTGATCCATGGCGATGCCCTCATCATACTCCCCTTCTTGAAAGGATCTAGCTTGGAACTCATGAACACGGATTGATCAACTTGTAACTTTCACGGCCGAATTCAAAACACCTCTTCACTACTTGGTGAAGCAATATTTTGAGTGCCAAGGGGTAGAGATGGATCTAGCACCTCTCAACTACTTGATTGGGCAATACTAGATATAATTCTTGAACCACAAAGCATGGAACAAGGGAATGGATTGGTAGAAGTGAGTGTTCAAACCGAAATGGCTCTCTTTGGAGTTCAATTTTCGGATTCAAAAACTGAAATGGAGTTACATACATGTCTACTACTTAAACATGAGAGATGATGAGTGGAGGGCATTACCCAAAGTGTGGTAGACACTTTTGGCAACTCCTTCTTGTGTCCACTTACCATTTCCATGTAAGAAAAGAAGGCATGATGGCACTACCATAAATGGGGAGGTGGAAGGGAGGAATCTTACCTAGTTTGGTAAGTGTGGGCAATGCCCAACCATTAGCCAAAACTGTTGGGTAAAGACCTCCACTACCTCTTTTCCCTCCCTTTGCCTAAATATCTTAAACAACATTCAAATTCAAATGAATAAGTCCACATTTCAGATTATGGGATGAAATTGGGCCGGCCCAACTTGGAGAAACGTGGGGAAGGCCCATGGAGGCGTGTGGAGCGCGTGAAGGCGCGTTGTTGGCTCGGCCGGCGCGTGACCTTCACTTCCGGGTGTCTTCAAGGCTTGGGAAGGTGGTGCAACATCCCAAAGGTGGTGGAGTCGGGTCCGGGAAGGGAGGTTGGTGCGTGGGGCGCGTGTGAGGGCCGCCTTGGCGCGTGGGGCGCGTGGACTCCTCCTCGGTTCCAAGGGTGGTGAGTGTGACGGTTTCCATAGCTTTGGGAGGTCCTTCCACTTGGATACCCATGTCTTGAAGCTTGATGGCGCGGTTCCGGTCCTCATTCCGCTCCTCTCCTTGTGCCATGATCCGAATGAAGGCTTGAAGCTTGTCTTGCATTTTCCTCAACCGCGCTCGCGTCAAAGGTCCATTGAGACCTTGGAAAGGGCTAGGAGACTCTCGTGGTGGAGTTGGGTTGATGTCCACATCATTCCCTCCCTCTTGAAAAGAATCCGACCTCGGATTTAAGTCCTCCATGTCACCTTCAAAAGGAAGTAAATCACAAACATTAAATGTAGCATGCACATTATAAGTTCCATCACTTGGCAAGTCAAGCACATATGCATTATCATTAATCTTCTTTGTGATTTGGAAAGGTCCATCGCCTCTAGGTGAAAGCTTGTTTTTCCTTGCTTGTGGGAACCTTTCCTTCCTAAGATGTAACCAAACCCAATCCCCCACATCAAATGTTCGAAATTTCTTTCCCTTATTTACCCTTCTTGCATAGGTTTCATTGATTTTCTCAAGTTGTTGATGTACCTTAGCATGCAAGTCTTTCATTTGTTGAGCTTTCTTTTACCATCAACATCCATTTGACCATCTTGATTTAATGCAATTAAGTCCAAAGGTGCTAAGGGATTAAAACCATACACTACTTCAAATGGACTATGCAATGTGGATGAGTGATATGCACGATTGTAAGCAAACTCAACATGGGGTAAACATTTTTCCCATTCCTTCAAATTCTTCCTAAGTATTGTTCTTAGGATAGTGATTAAGGTCCTATTAGTAACCTCGGTTTGACCATCGGTTTGGGGATGACTTGATGTAGAGAACATCAAGTTGGTTCCTAACCTAGACCACAAGGTTCTCCAAAATGCCCAAGGAACCTAGAATCCCTATCACTAACAATTGACCTAGGAGTCCATGATATTTCACAACATGCTTGAAGAACAATTCGGCAACTTTAGATGCATCATCACTTTTATGACATGGAATGAAATGTGCCATTTTAGAAAACCTATCAACAACCACAAAGATAGCATCATGTCCATGTGAAGTCCTAGGCAATCCACTAATGAAATCCATGCTAATGTCAACCCAAGGGTGAGTAGGAGAAGGAAGAGGAGTGTACTTCCCTTTCGGTTGAAGAGTGGACTTTGCCTTGTGGCAAGTGATGCATCTTGCACAAACCCTTGTGACATCCTTTTTCATGCCCGGCCAATAAAAGTTCTCCTTCAATGCTTCAAGTGTCTTTTGGACACCAAAATGGCCCATAAGACCGCCGCCATGCGCTTCTTGTATGATGACTTCTCTCATGGAACTTCTTGGAACACAAAGCCTTTTAAACTTAAACAAGAAGCCATCAAATACATAGTAGCCATTTCGGCCACCTTTAGCACAAGAAGCATATATCTCACCAAAATCAAGGTCATGCTCATACATATCCTTCAAACAATCAAATCCAACAAGTTTGGCATCAAGAGTAGAAAGAAGTGCATATCTCCTAGACAAAGTGATGTGATCACGGTGGGGGAACGTGATCACGAGCTCGGATCTAGCTCGTTGGAGGCGGTTTCCAGCAAGAATGGGAAACGAAACAGAGGAAGAACACAAAGGAAACAGAGTTCGGCCAAGGGAACCTCCTCACTACGAGGTGAGGCAATGCCCTTGAAAATGCCTGGGAAAGGAAAATGGGACCTAGAACCTTTTGACTACGAGATCAAACAATGCTAGGTATTATATTGGATCCTCTTGCAATGGATCACTAATGGATTGGTGGAGCAAGATTTGAGACCCACGAAGAACAATATGCGTACTTCCGCAAATATGTGTTCTTACAAAATGAGTTCTACCTAATACTTAGGTTACAACCTCCTTTTATAGAAGGAGAAAGAAAGAAGGAAATAATAAAAGATGTCTTGACAAGGGAACAGCCTCCTGGATCTATGGTAGGCGAAATGAGAGGTGGCAGCGGATGTGACATTGTAGGCTACCTGCTTTTGCGGCTCCCATTTCCCCATGAATTGCTTTCGGCGGGAAAAGGGAAGAAGAGGGCCTCTGCACAAGTTGAAGGGTTCGCCTGACTGGCGTATGAAGGCCCCTTCTGTTTGGCGAACACCTGGGCTTCGCTTGCTTCTGGAAATGAGGCACAGGGTCTTCGCCAACGACCATGGGGGTCGCAAAGAGCCATGGCTTCGCAAATGGCCTTGGCCTCGCCAAAGGCCAAGGGTTCGCCAATGGGGCATGGGTGCGCCAAGAACATAGCGACCACGAACTTGCCTTGGGGCCTCGCCGGTGCCCAGAATGCCGCTTCTTCTTCACCCGTGCCTTCGCCAAGGACCCCTTTAGACCTTCTGGATGAAGAGTCGCGCCTTGTCACAAAAATGGGGCTGATGTCCACATCATACCCTCCCTCTTCAGAAGAATCCGTCCTCGGATTCATAAGGAAATTGTCCCTACAAATCTTAAGACACCAAAACTAACTTGAAGAGATATCAAGGGTCAGTGAACTAAAATCAAGTGGGTGTGCCCACATAAAAATTTGGTTTCTAAGGATCCTACAATGCATCATGATCAGGGACCAAAGCCTAGATAGATGCATGAGACACTTCCAATCATTTAGACAAAGGGGCATTATGTGGGGTGCCGCGGCTTATTACATACATGGCTAGGTGATGCGCATTCTTATACTCAAAACACAGGGTACCTAGCTCATGGGTAGCAAACAAGGAGACACTAAGTTGGGGCAAGATGAACAATCCGCTCTTTCTTGCTCCGGCGCCATGAAAGCACACCAGTGCCTTATGCCAAAAGCCTTCTTGTTGGCCGAAAATAAATTTAACCGAACAGCATGCAATTTCTACATGCTCAGTTTCAAACAAATTATTCCTACATGTGCCGGGGTCATGTACAAGTCTGACCCTAGCAAGTTTCCCGACCCTTCGCAACATGTTCAACCCATTAATTTTCTTGGCATAGGCCAGGATGGGGTCATTCAATTCAGCGCATGGTATGATCATGGTTTCATCAATATTCATATAAAAAATGTATGAGTGCTTCCTAGCTAAAGTAGGCATGCACATGACAGTTTTAGCATAAATCATTTCATGGTCACAATATTGCAAAGTCTCATCACTATGATGAAATGATATGTTACCTCTCCCCAAGTTAGGGAGGCAGACTCTGCTCCGAAATCGGGACTTCTTCTTCCTCTTGCGAACAACCCAAAGTTTCTTTATCATCGATTCCTGGAATAATCAAAGAAGAACAACATTCATTAAAAGATTTAGGCGTTAGCCCTCCATTGTTCTCGGTTGAAAGCTTGGGTGTTTCACTCTCTGGGTTTGGAAGAGCCTTTTTCTTTCTTTTCTCTTTCTCTCTTTTTCTCTCACTCTCACACCATTCCTTCATAAGATCTCCCACTTGTGAGACTTCCTTTCTTATCTCCTTTAAATCTTTTTCCATCTCCTCGAAATCTGCTCTAATTTCTTGAGTGAGATTTCTCAAAGAGATTGGTTCACAAGGAGGGTTCGGGTACGCTTTTGAAGAAGGGGGTGAGCAGGCTCTTGAAGGTGTGGCAGTCCCTTCGGGTGTGATAGTGGGGTTGGATGTGGGACACCGAAAGGAGCTATGAGTGGTGGGGGGTCGCGATCTGTGGGTAGGGGCTGGGGCCAAGTGGGCGATGGGGGTTTGGGTGCCATACCGCCGCCTCATCACGTTTTTCAAGCGGTCCCAAGAGGGTATGAACTCTAACCCTCGATCACTTCGCTTTGTGGCGTATTCACACCACCAATACCAGGCTTCGCCTCTTAGCAGCTCGAGCGCTATGTCAAGCTTTTCAAGTTCGTGAACACCTCTCTTAGCAAAGAATGCCTCAAGATGGTGTTCCCATGATTCAAACCCGAAAAGGTCATCATCCCTCGAAACTTAAGGGTTCGCGCCATTGTATACCTACACACTTAGACAATAATGTCAGTTTCACTCATTTCCTCACGTGTATGGTTGGCCTCTCGTTTGTGTTTAGGGACACACTCAGTACCACTTCTCTCTCGTGTTTAGAACACAACGGTTCTTTCAAGCCTCAAAACTTACCACCAATCTCGATTAAGATCAAATGCGAACATGCAAAGAATATCCAATGAAATCTTAGCAATATCCGAAACAAGTAAAGCACAAAGTTCTAGTTACTTGAAACTAACTTTGAGAGTTTAGGTGAGATGGGGGTTGAAAGAAGTAAGGTATGTATGAGAGAAGGCTCTTTTATCCACACAAACACTTTTGTTCAAGTTCCTCAAATATTTTCGGATCAAATCACTGTTCGGATGTGTTTTGATATGAACACTCAAGAACACTCAAGAACACTCAAACTTTTTCTTTCTTCAAATGTTCTTTTTTTGCACAACAACAACAACTTTTCTTCTCTTTTCAACTTCCAATCCGAAAATGTTTCTTTCTTTTCATCAACTTCAATAAACAACATCCAAATATGAGCTTTGCTCGAATCACATGAACCACGCATAAACACAAATATTTTCGGTTTCTCTTGAATAACAGCAAAACGTTTTTCTTCAAGTGTAAGAAAGAATGCAATGGTTTTACTTGAAGAAAACAAACAACTGATACGGTACGATACCTCCGACAAGCGCTTTGGCTCTGATACCAACTGATGTGATCACGGTGGGGGTACGTGATCACGAGCTCGGATCTAGCTCGAAGGAGGCGGTTTCCAGCAAGAATGGAAACGAAACAGAGGAAGAACACAAAGGAAACAGAGTTCGGCCAAGGGAACCTCCTCACTACGAGGTGAGGCAATGCCCTTGAAAATGCCTGGGAAAGGAAAATGGGACCTAGAACCTTTTGACTACGAGATCAAACAATGCTAGGTATTATATTGGATCCTCTTGCAATGGATCACTAATGGATTGGTGGAGCAAGATTTGAGACCCACGAAGAACAATATGCGTACTTCCGCAAATATGTGTTCTTACAAAATGAGTTCTCCCTAATACTTAGGTTACAACCTCCTTTTATAGAAGGAGAAAGAAAGAAGGAAATAATAAAGATGTCTTGACAAGGGAACAGCTTCCTGGATCTATGGTAGGCGAAATGAGAGGTGGCAGCGGATGTGACATTGTAGGCTACCTGCTTTTGCGGCTCCCATTTCCCCATGAATTGCTTTCGGCGGGAAAAGGGAAGAAGAGGGCCTCTGCACAAGTTGAAGGGTTCGCCTGACTTGCGTTCGGAGGCCTCTTCGCTTTGGCGAACACCTGGGCTTCGCTTGTTTCTGGAAATGGGGCACAGGGTCTTCGCCAACGACCATGGGGGTCGCAAAGAGCCATGGCCTCGCAAATGGCCTTGGCCTCGCCAAAGGCCAAGGGTTCGCCAATGGGGCATGGGTGCGCCAAGAACATAGCGACCACGAACTTGCCTTGGGGCCTCGCCGGTGCCCAGAATGCCGCTTCTTCTTCACCCGTGCCTTCGCCAAGGACCCCTTTAGACCTTCTGGATGAAGGGGCTGATGTCCACATCAACAAAGCATCGGCAACAACATTTTCTTTTCCTTTTTGTACTTAATCACATAGGAGAATGATTCTATAAACTCTATCCACCTAACATGCCTTTTGTTTAAATTTCCTTGACCTGAAGGTATTTCAAAGAGAGGTGATCCTCTCTTGGCAACAAATGTCCACACTTGTAGTGACAAAAATGGGGCTAGTTCAATGTAGCACCACTCAATTTTTCGCTAAAGAAAGCAATGGGTCGGCCCTCTTGGTGCAAAACGGCACCAATGCCAATCCCACTTGCATCACATTCAACCTCAAATACTTTCTCAAAGTTAGGCAAAGCAAGCAAGGGAGCATTCATCAATTTAGACTTCAAAGCAAGAAAAGACTCCTCTTGGGCTTTGCCCCATTCAAAAACAACATTCTTTTTGGTTAATTCGTGTAAAGGGGAGGCAATAGTGGAGAAGTCCTTAACAAATCTCCTATAAAAACTTGCAAGTCCCAAAAAGGACCTCACCTCGGTCATAGACTTAGGAGTAGGCCAATCCATTATTGCTTCCAGTTTACTTTCATCAACCGACACACCATGCTTTCCAACAACATATCCAAGAAAATGTACCTCACTTGTAGCAAAGACGCACTTCTCAAACTTAGCATACAATTTCTCAAGTCTAAGTTTATCTAAAACATGCTTCAAGTGTTCAATATGCTCATCACGATTCTTAGAATACACCAAAATGTCATCAAAGTAGACAACCACAAACTTTCCAATCAAATGCCTCAAAACATGATTCATCAATCTCATGAATGTACTAGGTGCATTAGACAATCCAAATGGCATGACATTCCATTCACATAATCCAATTTTAGTCTTAAATGCCGTTTTCCATTCATCTCCCTCTTTCATTCTTATTTGATGATATCCACTTTTCAAATCAATCTTAGAAAAGACACATGAACCACTCAATTCATCAAGCATATCATCAAGTCTAGGGATAGGATGTCTATACTTTACAGTGATTGAGTTGATTGGGCGGCAATCCATGCACATCCGCCAAGTTCCATCGCTCTTTGGCACCAAAATGACCGGACGGCACATGGAGAAAGACTCTCCTTGATGAATCCCTTTTGTAGCAACTCTTTCACTTGTGGTTGGATCTCCTTGGACTCTTGTGGGGTTGTCGTTTCAGATGCTCTGTTTGGTAGTGGTGCTGCCGTAATCAAGTCAATTTGATGCTCAATTCCCCTATATGGAGGAAGACCGCAAGGTTCTTCAAACACATCCTCATATGCTTTCAAGAGATCCTGCACATCCAAAGAAAGAGAAGATACTTGTTCAAGTGTTAGCATGCAAGAAGTTGGAACCATGAGAAAACAAGTTTTGTTTTGCAAAAGTGCGGTGATTGATGTGATCACGGGGGGGGGGGGTAAGTGATCACGAGCTCGGATCTAGCTCGAAGGAGGCGGTTTCCAGCAAGAATGGAAACGAAACAGAGGAAGAACACGAAGGAAACAGAGTCGGCCAAGGGAACCTCCTCACTACGAGGTGAGGCAATGCCCTTGAAAATGCCTGGGGAAGGAAAATGGGACCTAGAACCTTTTGACTACGAGATCAAACAATGCTAGGTATTATATTGGATCCTCTTGCAATGGATCACTAATGGATTGGTGGAGCAAGATTTGAGACCCACGAAGAACAATATGCGTACTTCCGCAAATATGTGTTCTTACAAAATGAGATCTACCTAATACTTAGGTTACAGCCTCCTTTTATAGAAGGAGAAAGAAAGAAGTAAATAATAAAGAATATCTTGACAAGGGAACAGCCTCCTGGATCTATGGTAGGCGAAATGAGAGGTGGCAGCTGATGTGACATTGTAGGCTACCGGCTTTTGCGGCTCCCATTTCCCCAGGAATTGCTTTTGGCGGGAAAAGGGAAGAAGAGGGCCTCTGCACAAGTTGAAGGGTTCGCCTGACTTGCGTATGGAGGCCTCTTCTGCTTGGCGAACACCTGGGCTTCGCTTGCTTCTGGAAATGAGGCACAGGGTCTTCGCCAACGACCATGGGGGTCGCAAAGAGCCATGGCTTCGCAAATGACCCTGAGTTCGCCCAAAGCCATGGGTTCGTCATCTGGCCTAAGGCCAAGGGTTCGCCAATGGGGCATGGGTTCGCCAAGATCCTGGCGAGCGCGGCTCTGCCTTGGGGCTTCGCCGGTGCCTAGAATGCCGCTTCTTCCTCGCCCGTGCCTTCGCCAAGGGCCCTTTAGACCTTCTGGATGAAGGGTCGCGCCTTGTCTCAAAAATGGGGCTGATGTCCACATCATACCCTCCCTCTTCAGAAGTATCCGTCCTCGGATTCATAATGAAATTGTCCCTACAAATCTTAAGACACCACAATAATCTTGAAGAGGCATCAAGGATTAGTGAACTAAAGTTTAAACATTAAAGTCCCAAAATAGTTGAAGGAATGAGATGGACAATCCGCCCTTTCTCTTCGCTTCACTTCTAGACTTAGCTTTTAAAAAAGCCCTCGTAGTTATTCCGGGATCAAATATAAGCCTAGGCCATTCATGGGCATGACCCAAATGTACCGGGCCTAAATCATATCCCATAACAGACATGGGATTACCAACTATGTCACCCAAATCATGCTCAATGTTAAGAGATGAGAGATTAGAAGCATAGTTACCCATGTTCACTCTCTCCCTCTTGCCCTTTTCTTCCTTACCGAGAGGGGGTGACACTTCCTTCCCGGACTGTTGAAGGCTCCCTTCAGCCTTTCTTTCCACAGCGACCTGTATATTCAAAGAAGATAAACAAGGGGGTTGCAAGATAGAAGTTAGTGGAAAGGTTGGGTCGGTTGAAGGCATGTTGTCCTCACTTCCACTATTTTGGGTCATGGAGTTTCCCTCTTGTTTTCTCTCCACTCCCTTCTCAATCTCTTCTCTCGGATCGTTCTCTCACTTACTCAAGGTCTCTTGGACCGCCTCGATTTTCTCTCTTTCTTCTTTTCCTTTCCCTCATAATTTCTCCTTTCCTCTCAGTTATTTTCCTCTCAACATTACCACCGGTTGCAGCTTCCTCCATGTGTACTCGTAACATCTGGTCAATGACCATAAGTACAAGATGTTTAAGCTAATCAATGATAGTGGAGGAGCTGGGTCGTTGAGGCACTTCGTGTGTGCTTCGCACTGTTAGTCAGAAGGTGATTGGCGCGACGAAGCAAACTTGTGAGTGGGGGCCCTCGTTGGCTTTCGGTTGGTGGATGGGGAACCGCGAATGAGAGGGGGCTCAAAGCTGGGCGTCGTACAGCTAGGATACGACGGAATGGGGGAATAATACGAGGATGGGGGGTAAGTCCTCCGGTGCTTGGGGTAGCGATAGCGAGGGGGGGTATCTTGGCGATGGCAAGGGGTCGCCACCACCCGTTCAGGGTCTGGGCCTGAGTAATACTTATATGCAGCAGGGTATGGAGGATCAAATTCAGAGGATGGGGTCGGTTCGGGCCAGGTTTCTTGGCCAAGGGGGTACCCTGAATAGTTCCCTGAGTATGTATGGTCGAGGGTTTCTCCGCCCGTAAGTCAGATTCTTGATAACAAGGATCCGATTCCGGTAGTAGTCCTCTTCCACATACTCCATGAGACTCAAGTTCGCACATGTGAACAGTTTTGTGAAGCCTCGCTACACTCCCTTAGTGTTTACACTCTTCTCTCGTGTTTAGAACACAACGGTTCTTTCAAGCTTCAAAACTTACCACCAATCTGCGATTAAGATCAAATGCAAACATGCAAAGAATATCCAATGAAATCTTAGCAATGTCCGAAACAAGTAAAGCACAAAGTTCTAGTTACTCGAAACTAGCTTTTGAAGTTGGTTGGTGGTTGAAAGAAGTTGGAAGTGAGATAGAAAAGGCTTTGCACAAACACTAAAGTTCAGGTTTTGAAATTATTTTCGATCGGTGAGTACTGTTCACTTGAGTTTCGTGATGAACACTTCAAGAACACTTATGAACTTTATCCCAGAATTTAATAACTGGTGTGAAAATTTCTTTTCTGCACCTCTTGTTCTTATGCACAAAGCTAAAACTCTTTTCTTTTTCAAATCCGAAATAACTCACAGATTTATAAACCTTTAAGAACTTCGAACAAGGATAACAAATATTCGGTTTCTCTCAAGAGATCATTAACCGAAACTTTTCTTCAAGTTTTTGAAAGAACAACAAAGGTTTTAACTTGAAGAAAGTAAACAACTGATACGATATGATACCTCCGACAAGCGCTTTGGCTCTGATACCAACTGATGTGATCACAGGGGGGGGTAAGTGATCACGAGCTCGGATCTAGCTCGAAGGAGGCGGTTTCCAGAAAGAATGGGAAACGAAACAGAGGAAGAACACGAAGGAAACAGAGTCGGCCAAGGGAACCTCCTCACTACGAGGTGAGGCAATGCCCTTGAAAATGCCTGGGGAAGGAAAATGGGACCTAGAACCTTTTGACTACGAGATCAAACAATGCTAGGTATTATATTGGATCCTCTTGCAATGGATCACTAATGGATTGGTGGAGCAAGATTTGAGACCCACGAAGAACAATATGCGTACTTCCGCAAATATGTGTTCTTACAAAATGAGTTCTAGCCTAATACTTAGGTTACAGCCTCCTTTTATAGAAGGAGAAAGAAAGAAGTAAATAATAAAGATGTCTTAACAAGGGAACAGCCTCCTGGATCTATGGTAGGCGAAATGAGAGGTGGCAGCTGATGTGACATTGTAGGCTACCTGCGTTTGCGGCTCTCATTTCCCCAGAATTGCTTTTGGCGGGAAAAGGGAAGAAGAGGGCCTCTGCACAAGTTGAAGGGTTCGCCGACTTGGCGTATGGAGGCCTCGCTTGCTTGGCGAATGAGGCATGTGGTTCGCAAAGAGCCATGGCTTCGCAAATGTTCGCCCAAAAGGGCTTCGCCAGGTCATGGGTTCGCCGATAGCCATGGGTTCGCCAAGGGGGCTTTGCCTCGCCAAAGGCCAAGGGTTCGCCAATGGGACATGGGTTCGCCAAGATCCTTGCGAACGCGGCTCTGCCTTTGGGGCTTCGCCGGTGCCTAGAATGCCGCTTCTTCTTCGTCCGTGCCTTCGCCAAGGTCCCTTTAGGCCTTCTGGCTGAAAGGGGGTCCCTTATCACAAAAATGGGGCTGATGTCCACATCATTCTCCCTTTGGAGAACTTTGGAGAACTCTCTTGGTGACCAAGATGTGCCCTCAAGAGGCAACTCCCCCTCTTCTTCTTCAATTTCTTCATTAGGAAGCTCAAGTGTAGCTTCCTCTTCATCCTCACTTGAGATGTCACCATTGGGCCGAATCACCATAACTCTCTTGTTGGGACAATCTCTTGCATAGTGCCCCTTTCCTAGGCACTTGAAACATTCAATGCTCCGTGTTTGTTGAGGACCATCTCCATAAGGTTTGGGATGAGTGTTTGGTCTCGGATGGGTGTTGGTGTGGACTTGTGGTTTCGGATTTGGGAAGTTTTGGTGAGGTGGTGGTCTTGTGGAGGGAGGATGGTTTGGTTTGGATGTGGTTGGCTTGTTGGGAGGGATCGGTTTGCTCCATTGGGATCGGTTGGGAGTGTAGTAGGAGTGGTAGGAACTCCCTTTCTTCATTTGCTTCTCCACTCTTATGGCTTTGTACACAAGGTCTTGGTAATCCTTGTAGTCACAAAGCTCCACCGTTTGGAGATATCGTCCCTCAATCCATACAAGAACCTTGCCATTCTTGCCTCATTGTTCTCCTTGACATTGGCTCTCATCAAGGCGCTTTCAAGGTCCTTTTGGTAATCCTCCACACTCCGGTTGCCTTGAGTAAGATGTTGCAACCTTTGACAACATTCCCTATCATAATAACTTGGCACAAACCGAACTCTCATAGCTTGTTTGAGCTCCTCCCAAGTGTCAATAGGAGCTTCTCGGTTTCTAGCTCTTGTTTGGTGTTCTTGCTCCCACCAAATGAGAGCATAATCTTGAAACTCGATGATGGCTAGCTTCACCTTGGTTGTGTCATTGTAACCCATCATGTCAAAGACTCTTTCGCCTTGCTTACCCAAATGAGGTATTCTTCCGGATTGCTAGTGCCATAGAATGGAGGCACTTGCAACTTCAAGTTGTTGAGAGCTTGTTGATCCCGAGCTTGGCCTCTCTCTCCAAGGTTTCGGTTGAAACCTCTATGCACATGAGCTATTTCGGCCTCCTCCTCTTCTTCAAGATCTCTCTCAAGATAGGCTCTTGCTTGTGCCCTATCTTGAAAGATTTTCCTCCTTGGTCTCCTTAAGGAAGGCTCTTCATAGTAGTCATCTTCTTGACTATCCGGAATCTCCTCCACAACCCGACCCATCCTTGGGTGAGAGAAGGGCCGGCTATGAGGAGTGTTGGAAGAGGGCCTTTGTGGTGGACCGAAAGGCATTTGGGAAGTCCCTCCTTGGTCCTTGGTTGCTCTCGGTTCATCATACACTTGGGAAGCTTCGGGTTGCTTCCCTTGTGTCACCTCCATTCTTGCAACTTTCTCACTTGTGGATGCAAGTTGTGCACCCATATCCTCCATCTTTTGAGTGAGTCTCTCAATGGCTTCATACAACTTAAGTTGTGAAGGAGGTGGTGGTGATGAGTCGGATGATGGCATACCTACAAACAAAGACTTCTTTCTTTTGCAATTGAAAATATGAGGTTAGTAGCAAAAGTCTCACCACTCCCTTAGTGTTTGCACTCAACACTCGTGTTTCACTCAAAGAGGCTCTTTTATGGATGAATCACTCTTGCCTTTTACCTCTCTTTTCGGTATCAAACACTCAAAGCACCAATCTTTCAACCTTGTTCAAGATGAACACACAACAATGGAAACAAGAAAGATAATCTAGTATAAAACCGAAAACAAGTAGCAAAGAAAGTACTAGTTACTTGAAACTAGGTTTTGAAAGAGTTTAAGGTGGATGGGGGTTGAAAGAAGTAAGGTAGGATGTAAGAAAGGTATTTTGGAAACAACAAACAAGTTTTAGTGCAAGTTGTTAAGAACTTTTAGATCAAACGTACTTTTTGTGATGAACTTTGCATGAACACAAGATGAACACTTTATGAACACACTTTTTCTCTCTCTTCAAAAGTTGAACTTTTCTTGAATCTTTTGCATCAATCACACAACTTTCTTCATCACAACATCATTCCAACAAACGAACAACAACTTTTGCACTTGAACTTTGAAAAAGAATGGCCTAAAGTTTCGACCAAGGGTAGAAAAAGAGCAACAGTTTTTACAAGTTTATAAATGAAAATCAAAGGGGTTTGAAGAAACTTACAACACAAATCATCAACCAAGCACCAAAGCTCTGATACCACTTGATGTGATCATGGATTGATCAACCTTTGAAAGGATCTAGCTTGGATGATGAACACGAACACTTGTAACTTTCCGGCCGAATTCAAAACACCTCTTCACTACTTGGTGAAGCAATATTTTGAGTGCCAAGGGGTAGAGATGGATCTAGCACCTCTCAACTACTTGATTGGGCAATACTAGATATAATTCTTGAACCACAAAGCATGGAACAAGGGAATGGATTGGTAGAAGTGAGTGTTCAAACCGAAATGGCTCTCTTTGGAGTTCAATTTTCGGATTCAAAAACTGAAATGGAGTTACATACATGTCTACTACTTAAACATGAGAGATGATGAGTGGAGGGCATTACCCAAAGTGTGGTAGACACTTTTGGCAACTCCTTCTTGTGTCCACTTACCATTTCCATGTAAGAAAAAGAAGGCATGATGGCACTACCATAAATGGGGAGGTGGAAGGGAGGAATCTTACCTAGTTTGGTAAGTGTGGGCAATGCCCAACCATTAGCCAAAACTGTTGGGTAAAGACCTCCACTACCACCGGTATCATGGATTGATCAACCTTCGAAAGGATCTAGCTTGGATGATGAACACGAACACTTGTAACTTTCCGGCCGAATTCAAAACACCTCTTCACTACTTGGTGAAGCAATATTTTGAGTGCCAAGGGGTAGAGATGGATCTAGCACCTCTCAACTACTTGATTGGGCAATACTAGATATAATTCTTGAACCACAAAGCATGGAACAAGGGAATGGATTGGTAGAAGTGAGTGTTCAAACCGAAATGGCTCTCTTTGGAGTTCAATTTTCGGATTCAAAAACTGAAATGGAGTTACATACATGTCTACTACTTAAACATGAGAGATGATGAGTGGAGGGCATTACCCAAAGTGTGGTAGACACTTTTGGCAACTCCTTCTTGTGTCCACTTACCATTTCCATGTAAGAAAAAGAAGGCATGATGGCACTACCATAAATGGGGAGGTGGAAGGGAGGAATCTTACCTAGTTTGGTAAGTGTGGGCAATGCCCAACCATTAGCCAAAACTGTTGGGTAAAGACCTCCACTACCTCTTTTCCCTCCCTTTGCCTAAATATCTTAAACAACATTCAAATTCAAATGAATAAGTCCACATTTCAGATTATGGGCTGAAATTGGGCCGGCCCAACTTGGAGAAACGTGGGGAAGGCCCATGGAGGCGCGTGGAGCGCGTGAAGGCGCGTTGTTGGCTCCGCAGGCGCGTGACCTTCACTTCCGGGTGTCTTCAAGGCTTGGGAAGGTGGTGCAACATCCCAAAGGTGGTGGAGTCGGGTCCGGGAAGGGAGGTTGGTGCGTGGGGCGCGTGTGAGGGCCGCCTTGGCGCGTGGGGCGCGTGGACTCCTCCTCGGTTCCAAGGGTGGTGAGTGTGACGGTTTCCATAGCTTTGGGAGGTCCTTCCACTTGGATACCCATGTCTTGAAGCTTGATGGTGCGACATTGGTCCTCATTCCGCTCCTCTCCTTGTGCCATGATCCGAATGAAGGCTTGAAGCTTGTCTTGCATTTTCCTCAACCGCGCTCGCGTCAAAGGTCCATTGAGACCTTGGAAAGGGCTAGGAGACTCTCGTGGTGGAGTTGGGTTGATGTCCACATCACCTACATAAGGGATCAAGTCACACACATTAAAGGTTGCATGTACACCATAAGAGCCATCGCAAGGTAAGTCAAGAGTATAAGCATTTTCTCCAATTTTTGCCACGATTTGGAATGGTCCATCTCCTCTTGGTGCAAGTTTATTCTTCCTAGCTTGGGGAAACCTTTCCTTCCTCAAATGTAACCATACCCAATCACCAACTTCAAAGGTCCTAAATTTGCTACCCTTGTTAGCCCTTTTTGCATATGCCTCATTTTGCTTGGTTATTCTTTCCTTGACTTTCTCATGCAATTCCTTCATTTGCTTAGCTTTGGCTTCTCCATTCTTGTGAGCTGCATCATTTAAAGGTAAAGGAATTAAGTCCAATGGTGTCAAAGGATTAAAACCATACACAATCTCAAAAGGGCTATAAGATGTAGAAGTATGAAATGCCCGATTGTAAGCAAACTCAACATGAGGCAAAAACTCTTCCCATTGTTTCAAGTTCTTCTTTAGAAGTGTCCTAAGTAATTGTATCATGGTTCTATTTGTTACCTCGGTCTGCCCATCAGTTTGTGGGTGACTAGAAGTTGAAAAGTCCGTTCCAAGGCCTTGGCGGACACATGACCAGGTCCCGGCTGAACCAAGTCCAAGCGAACCTTAATGCTTTCATGAGGCTCATGGCGCAGGTCGATCGAGAGGAGTCTCGGGAGAAGGCCTTACAACTTCGCCAACTCGGTATCGCTACCGGACGAAGAGTGTGCGAAGCCCCTTGGAGTCTTAAGCATAAGCGTTCTTGAAGAAGGAGCAGCCCAGTCTTAAGCGCGCGAACACTTGGCGAAGGAGAAGGCCTCAGCCAAGGGCAACTCCGCGAAGGCACCCGGCGGAGGCATTCTAGCGAAGGCTCCTAGCGAAGGCCTTTCGCGTAATCTCCAGGCTTCACCAGTTGACCGACCAAACCTGACACATGGTGTCTTTTCTCCGCCGATACTTGGAAAGACAAACAACCACTTTTAGGCTAGCCTTACCTTTTACCTTTTTAGAAGCTTTTCACTCTGTAAGCGTGCAAAAGTACTTTGTACTTTCGCACGCATGCACATTCGAAATACTCCTTTTACTTCTTCCTTTTCACTCCACTATATAAGCTAAGTGGCAGTCACCATTGTAACCTAGAACATATCATTGAATTTAAGCAATTCGGCTGAAACACTCCCGGGGAGTCATCGGCTTTTGTGTTCTCCACTCTTGCATTTCCATTTCCCTAGTGATCCAGGCAAGAGGATCCAAGCATAATATCTAGTATTGCTTGACCTTGTAGTCAAGAGGTGCTAGATCCCATCTCACTTCCCAGGCATTTTCAAGGGCATTGCCTCACCTCGTAGTGAGGAGGTTCCCTTGGCCGACTCTGTTTCCTTCGTGTTCTTCCTCTGTTCTTCGTTTCCATTCTTGCTGGAAACCGCCTCCTTCGAGCTAGATCCGAGCTCGTGATCACTTACCCCCCCGTGATCACATCAAGTGGTATCGAGCCAAAGTGCTTGGCCGGAGGTACCGTATCAGTTGATGAATTTTCTTCAAGCAAAACCTTTTGTTACCTTTTCTTACGCTTAAAGGAATATCGGTTGATGATCTCATTGAGACCGAAATGTTGTTTAAAAGTGTGCTTGTTTAAGCCAAGTATTTTCAAGAGAAGCCAAAGAGAGTTGTCTGAGCGACAAGTGTGTAAAGAAAACGTTTAAAGAAAGAAAGGTATTGAGCAAGTTTCTGCGATCTGGAAAAGTTCTTGAATGTTCTTACGTGTTCTTCCCAAAACACAAGTGAACAGTAAGATTGATCAGACAAATAGTTTCCGAACTTAAACAAAAAGTGTTTGTAACTGCAAAAGCCTTTTCTAAATCTTCCAACCAAGTATCTTCCGAAACCGATATCCCACAAAACCGGTTTCAAGTAACTAGTCATTTTCTTGAGTTGCAAGTTGCGGTTTTACTAGAGTTTTGTTTGTGTTTTCTTGCGTGTTCATCTTTGATCTAAGGTTGAAATCGGTATCAAGTTTAGAGAACTTGTAAAAGCCGTCGGTGAACAGCAGAAGTGACAAAGTTGTTGAGAGAAACACGAGAGTGAGAGTAAACACTCAGGGAGTGGTGAGATTCTTTTCTGATTACATATCTTTAACAGTATTGTGTCACAGATGGTTTCAACAGACTCATCCCCCCCTCATCCATCCCAGCTAACCGTGCACAGCACGCTCACGAAGATCTTACAGAGGTTGGATGAACTGGGAGCTCAAGTCGCCATGACAAATGAGCGACTAACGAAAGTAGAGGTAGCTCAAGGAAAGCAACCGGAAAGCTCGCAAGCCCACGATGACGCCCATGCATCGCGGGCTCAAGATGGAGTCACCCATACCACTTTCGATCCTGCATCGGCGAAGCCACAGGCCACCCTCACACGTCGTCCGACCACTTCCACGAGAATAGATCGTGGTGTTGACTTCCTGTACAGTGATGACCATGAATATTACGCTGAGCCACCACCAAAGCCTATTAAAAGAAGGGTCTTTCCCGATAGAGCTCAAGCCAGAGCCTATCTCCACAGAGACCTCGAAGAAGAGGAAGAAGCAGAGCGAGGCCGAGTTCACCGAGGTTTCAACAGAGACCTGGGAGGCAGGGCGCAAGCCCAGGACCAACAAGCCCTCGCCAACATCAAGCTTCAAATACCACCCTTCTACGGGTCCAGTGATCCGGAAGAGTACTTTACATGGATGGCTAGGACTGAGCGGATCATTGATATGATGGGATACACTGACGCTATAGCCCTGAAACTTGTGGTTATTGAGTTTCATGAATATGCTCTCACCTGGTGGGAGCAAGAGCATCACGAAAGAGCCAGGATCCGATGTCGTCCTATCACCACGTGGGAAGATCTTAAAAGGACCATGAAGAACCGATTCGTGCCCAGCTACTATGACCGAGATTGTGCTCGAGGCTGCAGCGCCTTATCCAGGGTCATCGCAGTGTCGAGGAATACCAGAAGGACCTTGAGAGGGCCCTGATGAGGGCCAACGTCAAGGAGGACGAAGAGGCTAAGTTGGCCAGATTCTTATATGGCCTACGGGAGGACGTCGCCAAGACAGTTGAACTATGCGATTATCGGGATTACCAAGATCTGGTGCATAAGGCCATTCGGGTGGAGAAACAACTACAGAAGGGAAACTCTTACTACCCTGCTCCTACCCCCGGCAGGGCCCCAAGCAGCAAGACCCCCCCTTCACCAAACCGCTCCCGCCAAAACCATACGCATCTTCTGCGGCGATGCCATCCCCTCGCCAAAATTACCCCAACACAAGACCCTCCTCGCAACCTCAGCCGAAACCCAACGCCATCACTAATGAAGGCCCTCGGCAGTCAAGGAGCATCGAATGCTTTAAGTGCCTGGGCAAGGGACACTATGCGAGGGATTGCCCCAACCGAAGAGCCATGGTAATGCGGCCCAACGGGGAATTGTCTAGTGAAGAGGAAGGAGAGGGCTATCCCGAGCAAGAGCAACATGAGAGTGAAGCAGAAGAGGGAGAGCTACCTATGGACGGTCTCATATTAGTTACCAAGAGGGTCCTGCAAAGTTCCCCAAGTGTCACCGAAAGTATTCAGCGGGAAAATCTATTCCAATCAAGAGCCATGGTGAATGGGACTCTGTGCAGTCTCATTATTGACAGCGGGAGTTGTGTCAACGCTGCCAGCGAAGACATGGTCGCTGAATTAGGCCTCCCACCATCATACATCCTAAACCGTATCAGCTGCAGTGGGTCGGCAGCAGTAACCTTTGTAAAGGTTGTCAAACAAGTCGAAGTCCCAATCAAGATCGGCAAGTATGAGGATTCCATCACTTGTGATGTAGTGCGAATGCAGGCTACCCACATCCTCTTGGGCAGACCCTGGCAATATGACAAGGAGGCCATACATTATGGCAAAGCCAACAAATATGCCCTCACTCACCTCGATAAACCATACACCCCGCTTCCCTCTCCCCAACTCAAGCCCATCAGGTTCAAATCGATCTGGCTAGTTAGTCTGAGAGAATAAGAATGGGGGAGGGCAGAGAGCGGAGAGAAAATGGTGAGTTGGTTCAAGGAACCTTGAGTGAACGGAAAGGGTGTGCATTAATGGGAAACACCCGAGAGAGCCCACGAGAAAACAAGAGTGTCTTCCTCCCATAGCCAAAGAGAGGGATTTTAAAAGAGCGTTCCTTGGAAATAGGATCTGCTTTTCTCCGATCCCCACTCACCGCATGCTAACACTTGACAATGTGTCTTCTCTTCCTTTCTATGTGCGAAGGTCCTGAAAGAATTCGGCGAAGTATTTGATGAGCCGCGAACCCTTCCTCCATATCGCGGCATCGAGCATCAAATCGACTTGCTTCCGGGGGCACCTTTACCCAACAAGGCCGCCTACCGGACCAATCCCCAAGAATCCAAAGAGATCCAGTCGCAAGTTCAGGAGTTGTTAGACAAAGGGTTCATCCGCGAAAGCCTGTCGCCATGCGCGGTCCTGGGCCATACTCGTACCAAAGAGCGATGGCACTTGGCGCATGTGCATGGACTGTCGCCCCATCAACTCTATCACTGTAAAGTATCGCCACCCTATACCTAGACTTGATGACATGTTAGACGAATTGAGTGGTGCTTGTGTGTTTTCAAAAATTGACCTTAGAAGTGGATATCACCAAATTCGGATGAAGGAAGGTGATGAATGGAAAACTGCTTTCAAAACCAAGATTGGTTTGTATGAGTGGAATGTTATGCCCTTCGGGTTATCTAACGCACCAAGTACTTTCATGCGTCTAATGAATCATGTTTTGAGGCATTTCATAGGGAGATTTGTGGTAGTATACTTTGATGACATACTAGTTTATTCTAAGAACCATGAGGAGCATGTTGAGCATCTGAGGCAAGTCCTTGATATGCTTAGGTTAGAAAAACTGTATGCCAAATTTGAAAAGTGTGTATTCGCATCCCAGGAAGTTAACTTTCTTGGATATGTAGTGGGTGCGAAGGGAGTCAAGGTAGACGAGAGTAAGATCAGTGCCATTCGGGACTGGCCTACTCCTAACTCCTTAACTGAGGTCAGGTCCTTCCTAGGACTTGCTAGTTTTTACAGGAGATTTGTTAAAGACTTCTCTTCCATTGCTGCCCCTTTGCATGAACTGGCTAAGAAGAATGTCGTATTTGAATGGGGTCATTCGCAAGAGATATCTTTTAAAGAATTAAATTCTCGACTGTAAAATGCCCCTCTACTCACTTTGCCAAACTTCGACAAAGTGTTCGAGGTAGAGTGCGATGCCGGTGGTATAGGCATCGGTCTTTGTCTTGCACCAAGAAGGCCGTCCCATCGCCTTTTTAGTGAAAAGTTGAGTGGAGCCACCTGAATTACTCCACGTATGACAAAGAGCTATACGCTCTTGTGAGATCCTTACAAACGTGGAGCCATTATCTTCTGTCTAGAGAATTCGTAATCCATACGGATCACTTGTCTTTGAAGTACCTTCAAGGACAAGGAAATTTGAGCAAAAGGCATGTTAGGTGGGTAGAGTTCATTGAGTCTTTCTCCTATGTTATTAAGTATAAAAAGGGCAAAGACAATGTCGTTGCTGATGCTCTATCCAGGAGATATGCATTACTCATGACTCTCGATACGAGGATTGTTGGTTTTGAGGGTTTAAAAGGAATGTATGAACATGACGTGGATTTTGGTGAAATATTTGCCAACTGTGTTAAAGGAAGCCAAAGAGGCTACTATGTTTTTGATGGTTTTCTGTTTAAGTTGAAAAGGTTGTGCGTCCCCAGGGGGTCAATGCGCGAAGTGATCATCAAGGAGGCACATGGAGGTGGTCTCATGGGACACTTCGGTGTCCAAAAGACGCTGAGGCCGTTAAGGAGAACTTCTTCTGGCCCGGCATGAAGAAGGATGTCACCAAAGCTTGCGCCAGATGTGTCACATGCCACCAAGCCAAGTTGACTCTCCAACCGAAAGGGAAGTACACTCCTCTTCCCACACCTTCTATTCCTTGGGTTGAAATAAGCATGGACTTTATAAGTGGTTTACCTAGGACATCGCATGGTCATGATGCTATATTTGTGGTAGTTGATAGGTTCTCCAAAATGGCCCATTTCATCCCATGTCATAAAACCGAAGATGCATCTCATGTGGTGGAATTGTTCTTTAATAACATCGTTAAATATCATGGCCTCCCGCGATCCATTGTTAGCGATAGAGATTCGAGATTCCTAAGCCATTTCTGGCGAACCCTTTGGTCTAGGCTAGGCACCAGTCTGATGTACTCCACATCCAGTCACCCTCAAACAGACGGCCAAACCGAAGTGACTAATAGGACCCTCACCACTATCCTGCGCACCCTCCTTAGGAAAAATCTGAAAGAGTGGGAAAATGTTTGCCTCATGTGGAGTTTGCGTATAACCGAGCCTACCATTCCTCTAAAAACTTGAGGACTTGCATGAAGGACTTGCATGCTAAGATTCACAAACAACTTGAGAAAATTAATGAGTCTTACGCAAGCAGAGTTAATAAGGGCAGAAAATTTAGAAGTTTTCAAGTCGGGGATTGGGTATGGTTACATTTAAGAAAAGATCGATTTCCCCAGGCTAGGAAAAGCAAACTGGCGCCAAGAGGCGATGGCCCCTTTCAAATCACAAAAAAAATAGGAGAAAATGCTTATGTACTTGACTTACCTTGCGATGGCTCTTATAATGTACATGCAACTTTTAACGTTTGTGATTTAGCTCCCTTTGAAGGAAAAGCAGATTTTAAGAATCCGCGGACGGATTCTTTTGAAGAAGGAGAGTATGATGAGGACATCGCCCCAACGGACCCTCAGGTTCCAGAAGACCCACAACCTCAAGCGCGCGCGACCCCGGGTCCGTTCCAAGGCCTTGGCGGACCCATGACCAGGTCCCGGCTGAAACAAGTCCAAGCGAACCTTAATGCTTTCATGAGGCTCATGGCGCAGGACGATCGAGAGGAGTCTCGGGAGAAGGCCTTACAACTTCTCCAACTCGGTATCGATAGACGAAGAGTGTGCGAAGCCCCTTGGAGTCTTAAGCATAAGCGTTCTTGAAGAAGGGAGCAGCCCAGTCTTAAGCGCGCGAACACTTGGCGAAGGAGAAGGCCTCAGCCAAGGGCAACTCCGCGAAGGCACCCGGCGGAGGCATTCTAGCGAAGGCTCCTAGCGAAGGCCTTTCGCGTAATCTCCAGGCTTCACCAGTTGACCGACCAAACCTGACACATGGTGTCTTTTCTCCGCCGATACTTGGAAAGACAAACAACCACTTTTAGGCTAGCCTTACCTTTTTACCTTTTAGAAGCTTTTCACTCTGTAAGCGTGCAAAAGTACTTTGTACTTTCTGCACGCATGCACATTCAAAATACTCCTTTTACTTCTTCCATTTCACTTCACTATATAAGCTAAGTGGCAGTCACCATTGTAACCTAGAACATATTATTGAATTTAAGCAATTCGGCTGAAACACTCCCGGGGAGTCATCGGCTTTTGTGTTCTCCACTCTTGCATTTCCATTTCCCTAGTGATCCAGGCAAGAGGATCCAAGCATAATATCTAGTATTGCTTGACCTTGTAGTCAAGAGGTGCTAGATCCCATCTCACTTCCCAGGCATTTTCAAGGGCATTGCCTCACCTCGTAGTGAGGAGGTTCCCTTGGCCGACTCTGTTTCCTTCGTGTTCTTCCTCTGTTCTTCGTTTCCATTCTTGCTGGAAACCGCCTCCTTCGAGCTAGATCCGAGCTCGTGATCACTTACTGATACGATCACGGGTACGCTTGACGCGAATCCACGAGATCGTACGGAAGCGCAGATCTAGCTCGGTGGAGTCGATTGAACAAAGAAGGATAGAGACGGCCACAGACACCTCCCAACTACGAGGTTGGGCAATATCTGCGATAAGCCTGGGGAGTATGGAAGATCTAGCACCTCTCAACTACGAGATTGAGCAATACTAGATATTAAACTTGATGATATTCAATCTATCAAGGGGAATGGCGGAAAATAGTAAGGGGGTGAGAACCGGAGCTTAAGGAATTGTCCTTCTTAAGCTTTACATATATTCTACGTTACAAAAGAGTTTGCTGTCCCTTTTATAGGAGGGAGAGGGGACAGTCTCTGACAAATGCGCAGGTATGCTAAAAGGTATAAAGTGCCTCAATCAGGCATGCTATCCTAAAAGGTAAAAGCTAAAGTAAACAATATAATACTCCCAAGTGTCTGCTTGAAAGGAGGGAGTGTTCCGGATGGGATGGGAGTGGTTGAGAGTGGTTGGCCGAATTATCGAGCCTAGGTGACTTCGCTTCAGGGCTTCGCCTTCGCCAGGAAGCCTCGCCTGGAGGTCTTGCCTTCACTGTGAAGACTTCACGTTGGAGATTCTTGCTTGAGGGTTTCGCCTTGAGGCTTCTCAGAGATGGCTTCACTTGAGGGTTTTTGTCATCGCCGAGATGCCTTCGCTTAAGAAGCCTAGCCCTCGCCTTGAGGCTGCACAGGGGCGGCTTTGCCAAAGGGCCTCGCCAACGCCTAGGTGCCTTCGCATGATGAAGTCCAGTCTGCCTTGAGGTTCCTCAGGAATGGCTTCGCCTGAGGGGCTTCGCCATTGCCCGGATGTCATCGCTTGGGGAAGCCTTGCCTTTGCCTTGAGGCCTCTTGAGGAGTCCTCGCATAGAGGCGTTGCCTTCTCCTGGTCAGGTGATCGCTGAACCATGGATCAGCTGCTGAGCCTATGAACCTCCTCGCCACGAGTTGCTCCGAGCTTCATTCGCCGCCTCTTCATCTGGGATACTTTGTTGTTGCTTGCGGCTCTCATGATCACATCAAAAGTGACCCAAAAATCTAGAGTCTCTATCACTCACTATAGTTCTGGGGATGCCATGATATTTTACAATTTCCTTAAAGAACAACTCGGCTACATGTGATGCATCATCAGTTTTATGGCATGGAATGAAATGAGCCATTTTTGAGAACCTATCTACCACGACAAAGATAGCATCATGACCATGAGAAGTCCTAGGCAATCCACTAACAAAGTCCATACTTAAATCAATCCATGGTAAACAAGGAATCGGGAGAGGAGAATACTTCCCTTTCGATTGCATCCTCGGCCTTCGCCTTGTGGCATGTCACACACCGAGCGCACACCTTGTCCACATCCTTTTGAAGATTCGGCCAATGGAAGTTCTCCTTGACGGTCTCATAAGTCTTTAGGGCACCAAAGTGTCCCATGAGACCTCCACCATGAGCCTCTTTGATTATCACCTCTCTAATGGATCCCTTTGGTACACACAACTTTTTCATCTTAAAAGAAACCCATCAAAGGCATAATAGCCATCTCGGCTACCTTTAATACAACTCGCATAAATTTCACCAAAATCATCATCATGCGCATACATATCTCTAAGGCATTCAAACCCAGCAATTTTAGCATCGAGAGTTGTAAGCAAAGCATACCTCCTAGACAAAGCATCAGCAACTATATTTTCCTTGCCTTTCTTGTAGTTTATTACATAGGAGAATGATTCTATAAACTCTACCCACTTAGCATGCCTCCTATTCAAGTTCCCTTGCCCTTGCAAATACTTCAAAGATTCATGATCGGTATACACAACAAATTCCTTGGGAAGCAAGTAATGGGACCACACTTGTAATGACCTTACAATGGCATAAAGCTCCTTGTCATAAGTGGAGTAATTGAGTGTGGCACCGCTTAACTTCTCACTAAAATAGGCTATGGGACGGCCCTCTTGGTGCAACACCGCACCAATGCCTATCCCACTAGCATCGCATTCAACTTCAAACACACTATCAAAATTCGGCAAGCATAGCAAAGGTGCACTAATCAACCGAGACTTTAATTCAACAAACGCATTCTCTTGAGCTTCTCCCCATTCAAATGTTGTGTTCTTTTTAGTTAGCTCATGCAAAGGTGATGCAATTGTTGAAAAATCTTTCACAAACCGCCTATAAAAACTAGCGAGTCCTAGGAAAGACCTCACTTCAGTTAAAGTCTTGGGATTAGGCCATTCTTTAATCGCATGCACTTTGTTCTCATCAACTTTTATCCCTTCTTTTCCCACAATATATCCGAGAAAGTTCACCTCATTTGTAGCAAACACACACTTTTCCATTTTAGCATACATCTTCTCTATCCAAAGTGTGTCAAGGACTTGCCTCAAATGATTAACATGTTCATCATGGGATTTGGAATAAACAAGTATATCATCGAAATACACAACCACAAACTTTCCTATCATCCTTCTCAAAACATGATTCATCAACCTCATAAAGGTGCTAGGTGCATTTGACAACCCAAATGGCATGACATTCCACTCATATAATCCAATCTTAGTTTTGAATGACGTTTTCCACTCATCTCCTTTTTTTATCCTAATCTGATGATATCCACTTTTTAAGTCAATCTTTGAAAACACACATGCGCCACATAACTCATCAAGCATATCATCTAATCTAGGAATGGGGTGTCGATACTTTACAGTGATTTTGTTGATGGGGCGGCAATCCATGCACATGCGCCATGTTCCATCACTCTTTGGCACCAACAAAACCGGCACCGCGCATGGAGAAAGACTCTCCTTGATGTATCCTTTGGACAACAAGTCTTGCACTTGTGATTGGATTTCTTTGGATTCCTGGGATTGGTTCGGTGGCGGCCCTATTTGGCAAAGGGGCACCGGAACCAAATCTATTTGGTGCTCAATGCCGCGGTAAGGTGGGAGACCTTGCGGTTCATTGAACACATCACCGTACTCTTGGAGTACCTGTTCCACAAACAAAGGGAGAGAAGAATCCTTGTTAAGCGTTAGCATGCATGCAAGAGGAACCATGAGAAAACACACTTTGTTGCCCAACAAAGCCTTCCTGATGTCTCTCTCTTTGGCCATGGGAGGGATCCTTTCTTGTTTTCTCTCTTGCCCTCGCTTGGTGTTTCCCAAAGATGCACCCTCATTCTTTTCACTCAAGGTCACTTGGACCTTCTCACTTCTTTCACTTTTCTCGGTTCCCTCTTTTCCCTTTGATGGCCGCTGTGCCCAATTTGCATAAAAGGCCTAACAAAGGCCCGAACATAAGCCCGAAATAAGGGCCCCATTAAAAACTAGTAAGTAATCCGAATAAAGCTTAAGAACTTTCCCGAACTATGCCTCCCGAAGGGTATATATGACTTAAAATACATTATCACCTCATATTGAGATATTACAATAATACCACTAAGATCATGGAGCTATAAATACATTCATTATCTACACCTAAAAGGGTAACGTTTTAACAACCACTTGACGCATTCGTCAAGATCGACCACCTCAGAGGACTCTCTATTTCCCACCAATCTCGCTCTTAATACTCAAATTAACCTAATGACGTCCGTTAACATCGTGACACGCAAGTCAAACCGAATGTGGCGGTTACGCGCAGATCCGCCACGAAATGGCGCCGTCTGTGGGAAACGCGGTGGTCCCAAAATCAGATCGAACGTGGGGGCCATTCCCGTTCCCGTTCATCCAAACCGGAGGGAGAAGGCTCCACCGATGGCCGCACGGCCGATCCCAGTTACCGGAGTTCCTCAGAGGAAACATCTCATAGATTAACCTCCTTATGACCTACTTCCAGCTTCCATCGAAGCGACATTCGACAATTGGATCCAGACCTTGTCCAAGCCGTGAGGATAGTGCTTCAGGAAGAGCGAGGTAATCAAGATAACCGGCCTGACCAATTCCGTAGACCTCGAAACTAGCAGCAATCACTGCAGAGGTGGCCAGACCATGGTAGCCAGCGAACTGCTTCACAGGAAGCTGCTTCCCTGAGCCTCCAAAGCCGACAACGTTCAAGATCCCCGAGGGAGCACCAAAGAGACCGATCCCCAAGGCCCGAGAGACTAGTGCTTGGCGATCCACAGGACGATGTGATTCGGCAAATGTTACATCATCTGGAACAAGTAGAGAGGAACTCGGGCAGGCCCGAAGCCAAATACGAAGCTATCCCTGATGATGGACTATTCACCAGCAGAATTCGGGACAATCAGATGCCCCGGGTATTCAATTTGCCTCACCCTTTACAAATATACCAAGGTTCAAAAGACCCTGATGCCTTTGTCCGGAAATACAAGAGGGTGATGGAACTGAAAGGGGCCAATGAGGCGGCCTTGTGCAAGTGTTTTGAGGTAGCTCTAGGAGGTCCAACCTCAGCTTGGTATAACTCTCTTCTCCCGAACTCCGTATCATCGTTCGGAGACCTGGCTACCAAATTCACCACGCACTTCATCGGGTGCAAAAGATCGACAAAAAGGGCCATACAAATGTTCGACATCAAACAAAGACCGAACGAAGGAATTTGAGAATTCGTTGAAAGGTTCAACAGGGAAGCCGTACACGCGTCAGATCTGACGGACAACATCCGGATCATGGCATTCACGAAAGCACTCCTCCCCAATTCGCGCCTGGCTAATGAATTATCCCGGAAGAACTTCACTGATGTCGAAGAAATGTATGCTGTCACCCGTGAGCATATGCCAAATAGCCGGGAATTAGGGAGGACGGAAGAGAGCTTTCGAGAGAAATCCGATCTTCACCCCCTTAATACGTCTCGGGCTAGTATCCTCGCTGCCCTCCGAGACAAGGTGCCGGAGTATTAATCGCCTGTGGCCATGCCGGAAGGGGCGAAGCGTGATTCGTCCAAGTATTGCCGATTTCATAGAGACACCGGGCATGAAACTCAACAGTGCCATCACCGAAGAGGTACATAGAGCACCTCATCAAGAGAGGCTCTGGGAGTATCTGAAGATGCCTCGGAGCGAAGAAATTTCCCGAGGCAAGGGGAAGGCTGAAGAAGATTCATCGGGACCGAACAAGAAGGGCAAAGAGAAGATGGCTCCGCCACAACCCACCGGGATCCTGAACACCATAACGACCACCCTAGGGTCAAACGCGAGGAAGAGGAAAGCGAGGGAGGTAGCCTCTTTAAGCTACGGAGATCCATCTTCGAGAGTCAAACGAGCGGACGGGTCCGATTGAGGACCCAAGAGCTCGAATGCCTAAACTTAAGGTGCAATATGGAGAATTACAAGAAGATGAAGGAAAGGCAGTTTATGCCTTCAACTTGGGCCAATCTTATGCCCAAGAAGATGCCCAACTCTTCAACCTCAGCATTTGGGCTCACAACAATGCTCAAGCCCAATATGGTGATCAGAGCCTAAGCAAAGTCAAGGCCCATGCCTTCAACTCTTGGCCCAAGGTCACTCACAACACCTTGGTCCAAGACATGTCCAAATTGGCCCATCCCAATGCCAAGGAGGACAATTCTCAAGGGTGTTCTACACTTGAAGGGTACCCTCCATTCCTAGGGTACTCCACACCCAGCGGGAGCCCTTTAATTCATGTCCACCAACCAAGTGTTCAACATGCTTCAAATGACTTCTTGGTGAACTCTTCAAAGTGCCCTACAATCGTAAGGTACCCTGCAAATGAAGGGTACCCCAGCCCTACACAAGACCAAGGTGCCCTACATGTTTTACCAGCACTAAAGGCCACTTTTATGGAAAGACCAAGTCTTGATGGTGTCCAAACGTCCATTAACAACATAAATGGATTTCTAGACGTTGGTCATCAATGCCCCATCATAAATGGCATCCAAACATTTAAGGAGTTAGCCGTTGGAGCATTATTAGCTCATAAATGGGTTAATTGCACTCTAAATGCTTTTCAATCTGATTTCTTTTGATGTCTAGAGCTATAAACAGCCAAGAAGGAGCCATGAAGATGATAGAGACGTTGAGCATTAATGCTGGACATAAATGAGAGGCTGCTCATTAAGAATATAGCCGTTGGAGCCTTAATTGGCCTCTAAATGGGTTGTTTCTTCTCCAAAGCCTCTAAAATCAAATGGACATGTTTATTTCGGTTTCTAACAGCCTTGAGGAGGTAAGAGACGTTGGAATTTAATGGTGGAGCCGTTGGAGCTTTATTGGAGGCTTTATGGAGCATTTGGAGCCATAATGAGGTGTTTTAAAGGCTTGTTTTGCCTTAAACTCATTCCATCCGAATTCTTTTCTTTTCCTAGGATATTCTTACATCATAATAGCCTAGAATAAGTGTGTTTTATGATTATAGACGTTGAGCATTTAGTATTAGCTTTATTTCCTTCATTATGACATTTAAGTGGAGGAATTGTGTAGTTAATTGCCTAGTTAAGTGTCTAGTCAATGTAAGCAGCCCCTTAGTCCTATAAAAGGAGGCTTGCACGAAATTTGTAGAACACATATCATACATTTCAGAAGAAAAACGTTTTCCAACTTTGAGAGTGATTCTCTTGTTGATCTATCTTCACTTTCCACTCAACTCTTGTCCAAGTTTCTTGAGCAAGTTTAGTGAAATCCAAGATTGTCTTCTCACTTGAAGAAGAAGGTGTTGGATCCATCTACACCCCCCATTTTGGCAACAAAGGCTTGCTTTGTCTTGAACTTTCAAAGTATCAAGAAGGAGGAGTCGCCAAGGCAAAACACCATCTTTGCTTGAACAAAGATTCAAGAGGAGTTGGCGGCCATATCTATCAATTTCAAGCTTCCGCAATCTGATTTTCTTCATTTCCATCAAGTGTTCATCCTTTGTTGAGCTAGATCAAGTGTGAGGTGTTTTCGGCCTTATGGAAACACATCAATTGGTATCAGAGCCAATTGCTTGACAAGGAGGCTTTCTATCCAGATCTTTCCAATTCCGCAACTACATCTGCCTTCGCGGCACAGAGCAATGTTTGTCTCGAGGTCTTGTGTTTCAACTGTGCCCCTTAGTACCCCGCTAGTACCATATGCCTTAGTACTCCCTTCCTCGAGGTTGTGAAATAGGCTTAAGACTCCAGAGGACCTCCATGATGTGGACATCAGCCCCATTTTTGTGATAAAGGTGAACCCTTCATCCCGAGGGTCCAAAAGGCCCTTGGCGAAGGCACAGGCGAAGAAGAAGCGGCATTCTAGGCACCGGCGAAGCCCCAAGGCAGAGCCGCGCTCGCAAGGATCTTGGCGAACCCATGCCCCATTGACGAACCCATGGCTTAAGGCGAAGCAAGCCTCAACGGCGAGCCCGTGGTTATTGGCGAGACCATTGACCCTGGCGAACCCATGGATCTTTCGGGCGAACCCAAGGCCATCTGCGAAGCCACGGTTCTTTGCGACCCCCATGGTCGTTGGCGAAGACCCTGTGCCTCATCTCCAGAAGCAAGCGAAGCCTGTGTGTTCGCCAAGCGTAAGGGGCCTCCATACGCAAGTCGCGAACCCTTCAACTTGTGCAGAGGCCCTCTTCTTCCCTTTTCCCGCCGAAAGCAATTCATGGGGAAATGGGAGCCGCAAAGCAGTAGCCTACAATGTCACATCACCGCCACCTCTCATTTCGCCTACCATAGATCCAGGAGGCTGTTCCCTTGTCAAGATATTCTTTATTATTTACTTCTTTCTTTCTCCTTCTATAAAAGGAAGTCAGTAACCTAAGTATTAGGTAGAACTCATTTTGTAAGAACACATATTTGCGGAAGTACGCATATTGTTCTTCGTGGGTCTCAAATCTTGCTCCACCAATCCATTAGTGATCCATTGCAAGAGGATCCAATATAATACCTAGCATTGTTTGATCTCGTAGTCAAAAGGTTCTAGGTCCCATTTTCCTTTCCTGCATTTTCAAGGGCATTGCCTCACCTCGTAGTGAGGAGGTTCCCTTGGCCGACTTTGTTTCCTTTGTGTTCTTCCCCTGTTTCGTTTCCATTCTTGCTGGAAACCGCCTCCTTCGAGCTAGATCCGAGCTCGTGATCACTTACCCCCCCCTGTGATCACATCAGTTGGTATCAGAGCCAAAGCGCTTGTCGGAGGTATCATATCGTATCAGTTGTTTACTTTCTTCAAAGTTAAAACCTTTGCTGTTCTTTCGAAAACTTGAAGAAAAGTTTCGGTTAATGATCTCTTGAGAGAAACCGAATATTTGTTATCCTTGTTTGAAGTTCTTAAAGGTTTATAAATCTGTGAGTTATTTCGGATCTTTAAAAGAAAAGAGTTTCCCTGTGTGCAAAAGAACGAGAGTTGCAGAAAAGAAAAATCTCAGACCAGTTCATAATTTCTGGGAAAAGTTCTAAGTGTTCTTGAAGAGTTCATCACGAAACTCAAGTGAACAGTACTCACAGATCAAAAATAATTTCGAAAAAAAAACCTGAACTTTGTGTTTGTGAAAGGCTTTTCTATCTCACTTCCAACTTCTTTCAAACCACCAACCAACTTTAAAAGCTAGTTTCGAGTGACTAGAACTTTGTGCTTACTTGTTTCGGATATTGCTAAGATTTCATTGGATATTCTTTGCATGTTCGCATTTGATCTTAATCGAGATTGGTGGTAAGTTTTGAGGCTTGAAAGAACCGTTGTGTTCTAAACACGAGGGAAGAGTGTAAACACTAAGGGAGTGTAGCGAGGCTTCACAATACTTTCCACATGTGCAGAACTTGAGTCTCATGGAGTATGTGGAAGAGGACTACTACCCGGAATCGGATCCTTGTTATCAAGAATCTGACTTCTGGGCGGAGGAAACCCTCGACCAAACATACTCAGGGAACTATTCAGAGTACCCCCTTGGCCAAGAAACCTGGCCCGAACCGACCCCATCCTCTGAATTTGATCCTCCATACCCTGCTGCATATGAGTATTACTCACGTTCAGACCCTCAACGCGAGGTGGCGACCCCTTGCCAACGCCAAGACACCCCCCCGCTATCGCTACCCCAAGCACCGAAGGACTTACCCTTCATCCTCGTATTATTCCCCCATTCCGTCGTATCCTAGCTGTACGACGCCCAGCTTTGAGCCCCCTCTCATTCGCGGTTCCCCATCCACCAACCGAAAGCCAACGAGGGCCCCCACTCACAAGTTTGCTTCGTCGCGCCAATCACCTTCTGACCAACAGGGCGAAGCAACACCAGAAGTGCCTCAAAGACCCAGCTCCTCCACTATCATTGATGAGCTAAAACAACTTGTACTTATGGTCCAGGATCAGATGTTACAAGGACACATGGAGGAAGCTGCAACCGGTGGTAAGGTGGAGAGGAACACAACTGCGAGGAAAGGAGAGAGTACGAGGGGAAAGAAAAGAGAAGAAAGAGAGAAAAGCGAGGCGGTCCAAGAGACCTTGAGCGAGAAAGAGAGCGATCCGAGAGAAGAGAATGAGAAGAAAGCGGAGAGAAAACAAGAGGGAAGCTCCATGAGCCAAAATAGTGGAAGTGAGGAAAACATGCCTTCAACAGACCCAACTTTTCCACTAATTTCTATCTTGCAACCCCTTGTTTATCTTCTTTAAATGTACAGATCATTTGTGGAAAGCAAGGCTGAAGGAAGCCTTCAACAGTCCGGGAAGGAAGTGTCACCCCCTCTCGGTAAGGAAGAAAAGAGCAAGAGGGAGAGAGTGAACATGGGTAACTGTGCTTCTAATCTCTCATCTCTTAATATTAAACATGATTTGGGTGACATAATTGGCGATCCCATGTCTGTTTTGGGATATGATTTAGGCCCGGTACATTGGGGTCATGCCCATGAATGGCCGAGGCTTATATTTGATCCCGGAATAACTACGTGGGCTTGTTTAAAAGCTAAGTATAGAAGTGAAGCGAAGAGAAAGGGCGGATTGTCCATCTCATTCCTTCAGAGTATTTTTGGGGAAACTTTGATGTCTAACGCTTTTAGTTCACTAACCCTTGATACTTCTTCAAGTTTGTTGTGGTGTCTTAAGATTTGTAGGGACAATTTCCTTATGAATCCGAGGACGGATTCTTCTGAAGAGGGAGGGTATGATGTGGACATCAGCCCCATTTTTGTGATAAAGGTGAACCCTTCATCCCGAGGGTCCAAAAGGCCCTTGGCGAAGGCACGGGCGGAGAAGACGCGGCATTCTAGGCACCGGCGAAGCCTCGAGGCCGAGCCGCGCTCGCAAGGATCTTGGCCAACCCATGCCCCATTGGCGAACCCTTGGTCTTTGGCGAGGCCAAGCCTCAATGGCGAGCCCGTGGCTATTGGCGAGCCCATTGACCCTGGCGAACCCATGGACCTTTTGGGCGAACTCAAGGCCATTTGCGAAGCCATGGCTCTTTGCGACCCCCATGATCGTTGGCGAAGACCCTGTGCCTCATTTCCAGAAACAAGCGAAGCCCAGGTGTTCGCCAAGCAGAAAGGGTCCCCATACGCAAGTCAGGCGAACCCTTCAGCCTTGTGCAGAGGCCCTCTTCTTCCCTTTTCCCGCCGAAAGTAATTCATGGGGAAATGGGAGCCGCAAAGCAGTGTAGCCTACAATGTCACATCAGCCGCCACCTCTCATTTCGCCTACCATAGATCCAGGAAGCTGGTTCCCTTGTCAAGATATTCTTTATTATTTACTTCTTTCTTTCTCCTTCTATAAAAGGAAGTCAGTAACCTAAGTATTAGGTAGAACTCATTTTGTAAGAACACATATGATGTGATCACAGGAGGGGGAAGTGATCACGAGCTCGGATCTAGCTCGAAGGAGGCGGTTTCCAGAAAGAATGGAAACGAAAAACAGAGGAAGAACACGAAGGAAACAGAGTCGGCCAAGGGAACCTCCTCACTACGAGGTGAGGCAATGCCCTTGAAAATGCAGGAAAGGAAAATGGGACCTAGAACCTTTTGACTACGAGATCAAACAATGCTAGGTATTATATTGGATCCTCTTGCAATGGATCACTAATGGATTGGTGGAGCAAGATTTGAGACCCACGAAGAACAATATGCGTACTTCCGCAAATATGTGTTCTTACAAAATGAGTTCTAAGGTTTACAATAGTTACAGCCTCCTTATATAGAAGGGAAAAAGGTAAAGGAAGTAATGTGTGACTTGACAAGGGAACCAGCTTCCTGGATCTATGGTGGGCGAAATGAGAGGTGGCAGGTGATGTGACATTGTAGGCCGCCTGCTTTTACGGCTCCCAATTCCCCAGGAATTGTATTGGGCGGGAAAAGGGAAGAAGAGGTCCTCTGCACAAGTTGAAGGGTTCGCCTGACTTGCGTATGGAGGCCTCTTCTGCTTGGCGAACACCTGGGCTGTGCTTGCGTCTGGAAATGAGGCACAGGGTCTTCGCCAACGTCCATGGGTTCACCATTGAACTTGGCTTCGCCAAAGACCATGGCTTCGCCAAAGGCCAAGAGTTCGCCACTAGCCATGGGCTCGCCCGTGATCATGGGTTCGCCGATGGGGCATGGGTTTTCCAAAGGCCAAGGGTTCGCCAATGGGGCTTGGGTTCGCCCAGAACCTTGCGAGCACGGCCTTGCCTTGGGGCCTCGCCGGGGCCCAGAATGTGGCTCCCTCCTCATCTGAGCCTTCGCCAAGGGTCCTTTAGACCCTCTGGCTGAATGGGTGTCCCTTATCACAAAAATGGGGCTGATGTCCACATCATACCCTCCCTCTTCAGAAGAATCCGTCCTCGGATTCATAAGGAAATTGTCCCTACAAATCTTAAGACACCACAACAAACTGGAAGAGGCGTTAAGGGTTAGTGGACCAAAGTCATGCAGATGTACCCATATCAAAAATGGGATTGTAAAGACTCTAATATGTATTATGTTCAATGACAAAAACCTGAATGTATTTACAATATAATTCCAACTATTTAGAAAAAGGGGCACAATGTGGGGGTGTCCTCGGCTGGCTACATACATGGCTAGGTGATGGGCATTTTTATACTCGGAACATATGGTACCTAGCTCATGGATAGCAAACAAGGAAGCACCAAGTTGGGGCAAGATGAACAATCCGCTCTTTCTTGCTCTGTGCCATGAAAGCACACAAGTGCCCTATGCCTAAAGCTTTCTTGTTGGCGAAAGTAAATTTAACAAGATAGCATGCAATTTCGACATGATTTCCAAAACTAGAATTCATGGCATGCTCTTTTCCAAACAATTTATTTCTTCGTGTGCCGGGGTCATGTATGAACCTTACCCTAGCAAGTTTTCCTATCATTCGCAACATGCAGAACCCCTTCATGTTCATCATATAGACTCGGGTGGGCTCATCCAATTTAGCGCAGGTATGACCATGGTTCCATCCATATTCACATCAAAAATGTATGAGTGCTTCCTAGCTAAAGTAGGCATGCACACGACAGTTTTAGCACGAATCATTTCATGGTCACAAAATTGCACAGTTTCATCACTAAGATGAAATGATATGTTACCTCTCCCCAAGTTAGGGGAGGCGGACTCTGCTCCGAAATCGGGACTTCTTCTTCCTCTTGCAAACAACCCAAAGTTTCTTTATCATCGATTCCTGGAATAATCAAAGAAGAACAACATTCATTAAAAGATTTAGGCGTTAGCCCTCCATTGATCTCGGTTGAAAGCTTGGGTGTTTCACTCTCTGGGTTTTGAAGAGCCTTTTTCTTTCTTTTCTCTTTCTCTCTTTTTCTCTCACTCTCACACCATTCCTTCATAAGATCTCCCACTTGTGAGACTTCCTTTCTTATCTCCTTTAAATCTTTTTCCATCTCCTCGAAATCTGCTCTAATTTCTTGAGTGAGATTTCTCAAAGAGATTGGTTCACAAGGAGGGTTCGGGTACGCTTTTGGAGAAGGGGGTGAGCAGGCTCTTGAAGGTGTGGCAGTCCCTTCGGGTGTGATAGTGGGGTCGGATGTGGGACACCGAAATGAGCTATGAGTGGTGGGGGGTCGCGATCTGTGGGTAGGGGCTGGGGCCAAGTGGGCGATGGGGTTTGGGTGCCATACCGCCGCCTCATCACGCTTTTCAAGCGGTCCCAAGAGGGTATGAACTCTAACCCTCGATCACTTCTCTTTGTGGCGTATTCACACCACCAATACCAGGCTTCGCCTCTTAGCGGCTCGAGCGCTATGTCAAGCTTTTCAAGTTCGTGAACACCTCTTTTAGCAAAGAATGCCTCAAGATGGTGTTCCCATGATTCAAACCCGAAAAGGTCATCATCCCTCGAAACTTAAGGGTTCGCGCCATTGTATACCTACACACTTAGACAATAATGTCGGTACCACTCATTTCCTCACGTGTATGGTTGGCCTCTCGTTTGTGTTTAGGGACACACTCGGTACCACTTCTCTCTCGTGTTTAGAACACAACGGTTCTTTCAAGCCTCAAAACTTACCACCAATCTCGATTAAGATCAAATGCGAACATGCAAAGAATATCCAATGAAATCTTAGCAATATCCGAAACAAGTAAAGCACAAAGTTCTAGTTACTTGAAACTAGCTTTGAGAGTTTAGGGTGAGATGGGGGTTGAAAGAAGTAAGGTATGTATGAGAGAAGGCTCTTTTATCCACACAAACACTTTTGTTCAAGTTCCTCAAATATTTTTGGATCAAATCACTGTTCGGATGTGTTTTGATATGAACACTCAAGAACACTCAAGAACACTCAAACTTTTTCTTTCTTCAAATGTTCTTTTGTGCACAACCACAACAACTTTTCTTCTCTTTTCAACTTCCAATCCGAAAATGTTTCTTTCTTTACTCAACTTCAATAAACAACATCCAAATATGAGCTTTGCTCGAATCACATGAACCACGCACAAACACAAATATTTCGGTTTCTCTTCGAACAACAAAACGTTTTTCTTCAAGTGTAAGAAAGAAGGTAATGGTTTTACTTGAAGAAAACAAACAAGCGATACGGTGATACCTCCAATGAAGCGCTTTGGCTCGATACCAACCGATGTGATCACGGGGGGTAAGTGATCACGAGCTCGGATCTAGCTCGAAGGAGGCGGTTTCCAGCAAGAATGGAAACGAAACAGGAGGAAGAACACAAAGGAAACAGAGTCGGCCAAGGGAACCTCCTCACTACGAGGTGAGGCAATGCCCTTGAAAATGCAGGAAAGGAAAATGGGACCTAGAACCTTTTGACTACGAGATCAAACAATGCTAGGTATTATATTGGATCCTCTTGCAATGGATCACTAATGGATTGGTGGAGCAAGATTTGAGACCCACGAAGAACAATATGCGTACTTCCGCAAATATGTGTTCTTACAAAATGAGTTCTAAGGTTTACAATAGTTACAGCCTCCTTATATAGAAGGGAAAAAGGTAAAGGAAGTAATGTGTGACTTGACAAGGGAACCAGCTTCCTGGATCTATGGTGGGCGAAATGAGAGGTGGCGGTGATGTGACATTGTAGGCCGCACTGCTTTGCGGCTCCCAATTCCCAGGAATTGTATTGGGCGGGAAAAGGGAAGAAGAGGTCCTCTGCACAAGTTGAAGGGTTCGCCTGACTTGCGTATGGAGGCCTCTTCTGCTTGGCGAACACCTGGGCTGTGCTTGCGTCTGGAAATGAGGCACAGGGTCTTCGCCAACGTCCATGGGGGTCACCATTGAACTTGGCTTCGCCAAAGACCATGGCTTCGCTAAAGGCCAAGAGTTCGCCACTGGCCATGGGCTCGCCCATGATCATGGGTTCGCCGATGGGGCATGGCCTCGCCAAAGGCCAAGGGTTCGCCAATGGGGCATGGGTTCGCCAAGATCCTTGCGAGCGCGGCTCTGCCTTGGGGCTTCGCCGGTGCCTAGAATGCCGCTTCTTCCTCATCTGAGCCTTCGCCAAGGGTCCTTTAGACCCTCTGGCGGAATGGGTGTCCCTTATCACAAAAATGGGGCTGATGTCCACATCAAGCTTGGTTGAACTTGAGAGCCTTTTTGGGCGATGTCCTCATCACCCTTGCAAGTGCGTCTCTACCTTGGGGCTTCGCTCGTACCTAGAATGTTCTAGGTTCCATTCTCCTTTCCTGCATTTTCAAGGGCATTGCCTCACCTCGTAGTGAGGAGGTTCTCTTGGCCGACTTGTGTTTCCTTGATTTCTTCCACTGCTCGTTTCCATTCTTGCCGTTTTACCGCCTCCTTCGAGCTAGATTTGATGATAGTGAAGGATATTGGTCATGGGAAAGTCAAATGGAGAATATTTTCTCCAAGGCACACAAAACGCCCCACATGCAATTTGTGACCGCCATGGAAAATTTGGGTGAGGAACCTTATCAATGGGTTCTTGATGAAAGAAGGAATGGTTATAAACCCATTTCAACATGGGAACATTTGAGGCGTCTTTTGAGGAAAAGGTATGCACCTTCATATTCTACTTCTACACCTCAATCATTTTCCTACCTTTCTCAAAATTCAAGCCCTCCAACAAAACACTTTCCTACTCACCTCCTTCAAATGGCCTACCCTACACAAAAGAGTCCTACTTCCTACCACAATTCAAATGACCACCCCTCACAAAAAGAATGTGACAGTGCATACAATTCTTTTCTAGCTTCTATTGAGACCATAAAGAGTTTGATGCAACAATCTATTGATGAAAAAGCAAGATCTTGTGAGGAAGAGAGAAAAGGAGAAAGAGAAGAAGAGAGAAAGAGTGATGGCCGAAACCAAAGAAAAAGAAAGAGAGATGGCCATGAGAGAAGAGAGTGACTTGAGTGCAATAAAAGAGAAAGATGAGAGAAAACAAGAGTGTGAGCCTAGCCAAAGTACTTGTTCTATCATGCTCAATGGAACATTTGGAGATGCACTTTCCATGGAGGAAGAAGAGCAACCACATCAAGAGGAAACCTCAATTTTGAGGGAGGGTAACTATTCTCTATACTCAAGTGATTTATTTGTTGCAAATGATTCTTTGAGTATTGACATGCTAGACATTGCAAAATCTAGAACTATGCATGAAGTTATTCCCATGAATGATTTATGTTCTAGTTTTGGATTGGTTAAGTCTTCTCAAGAGCATGTTGCATATGTTGATCCTTATGCTTCATTGTTAATTCCAATGATTGATTGGAAAAGTGCTCTTAAGCATGCTTTGTTTTCATCATCTATTGTTGCTAGAACTAATAACAAAAATGTTGCTAATTCTTGCCAAATAGTTACTGCCCATGTTGGAAATGATATGAAAATTCTACCATTTATTGGGTCATATGCATATGGAGATGCTAAACAAGTTGAGCATGACAAATTTGTAGAAAAGAGATTTGGTAATGAATTTGATCATGAATTGTCCTTTTGTGTCATTCTTCTTGTCCTCATTTTGAAATTTGACACATACAATTTGTTGAAGAATGAGAAGCTTCAAAAGTCTATATTTGTGTTTGATCCAGAGTATGTTTGAGTGAATTAACTTATTCGATCAAGCATGAGAATGACTTTTGTTCAAGTTTCTTGCTTAGAAATGGTGATGATCTTTCTTGTACAAGATTAGCTTTAAGTTCACCATGTTATGATGTCTTGATGCTAAGTGATTACAATGCCACCATTTCCTTGAATGAAAATTCCATGAAGATTGATTCATGTGCAAATTTGAGAAATGCAAATGATATTTGTTGTGGGAAAATAATGCAAATTTGGACCAACTTTGCAATTGTGTTCACATTCATCATTTCTATCTTTGAAATTGCTAATTTGGTCCTCGAGAAAGGCCTACATGCATTTTGCAGGTACAAAGGTTTCATATTTGAAGGGCCAAACCGTGGATGTAAAGGAGCACTATTCCATGACACATTACTTCAATTCTTATCAAGCAATATGCCCCTTGATATTTTCAAGTGGGCAATCAAGGGAAGTAATTTGTTTCTTGAACTCTTTTTATCCATAATTATTTTTGGATTTGCATCATCTAACTTCCAAAAAAATTTCTCTTACAGAACAACATGATTCGAGGACGAATCATTTTCAAGGGGAGGAATGATGTGAAACCGTCCGGTGACCTACATGCACACATGTGCAACCTGGAGGACCCAAGAGCCGAATGCCAAAGCTAAAGGGTCAAAGTGGATATTTACAAGAAGATGAAGGAAAGGCAGCCCATGCCTTCAACTTAGGCCATTCTAATGCCCAACAAGCCACCCAACTCATCAACCTCACCATTTGGGCTCACAACAATGCTCAAGCCCAAGATGATGATCAGAGCCTAAGCCAAGTCAAGGCCCATGCCTTCAACTCTTGGCCCAAGGTCACTCACAACACCATGGTCCAAGACATGTCCAAATTGGCCCATCCCAATGCCGAGGACAATTCTCAAGGGTGTTCTACACTTGAAGGGTACCCTCCATTCCTAGGGTACTCCACACCCAGCGGGAGCCCTCTAATTCATGTCCACCAGCCAAGTGTTCAACATGCTTCAAATGACTTCTTGGTGAACTCTTCAAAGTGCCCTACAATCGTAGGGTACCCTACAAATAAAGGGTACCCCTGCCCTATACAAGACCAAGGTGCCCTACATGTTTTACCAGCACTAAAGGCCACTTTTATGGAAAGACCAAGTCTTGATAGTGTCCAAATGTCCATTAACAACATAAATGGATTTCTAGACGTTGGTCATCAATGCCCCATCATAAATGGCATCCAAACATTTAAGGAGTTAGCCGTTGGGGCATTATTAGCTCATAAATGGGCTAATTGCACTCTAAATGCTTTTCAATCTGATTTCTTTTGTTGTCTAGAGCTATAAACAGCCAAGAAGGAGCCATGAAGATGATAGAGACGTTGAGCATTAATGCTGGACATAAATGAGAGGCTGCTCATTAAGAATATAGCCGTTGGAGCCTTAATTGGCCTCTAAATGGGTTATTTCTTCTCCAAAGCCTCTAAAATCAAATGGACATGTTTATTTCGGTTTCTAACAGCCTTGAGGAGGTAAGAGACATTGGAATTTAATGGTGGAGCCGTTGGAGCTTTATTGGAGGCTTTATGGAGCATTTGGAGCCATAATGAGGTGTTTTAAAGGCTTGTTTTGCCTTAAACTCATTCCATCCGAATTCTTTTCTTTTCCTAGGATATTGTTACATCATAATAGCCTAGAATAAGTGTGTTTTATGATTATAGACGTTGAGCATTTAGTATTAGCTTTATTTCCTTCATTATGACATTTAAGTGGAGGAATTGTGTAGTTAATTGCCTAGTTAAGTGTCTAGTCATTGTAAGCAACCCCTTAGTCCTATAAAAGGAGGCTTGCACAAAATTTTTAGAAAAAAATATCATACATTTCATAAGAAAAACGTTTTCCAACTTTGAGAGTGATTCTCTTGTTGATCTATCTTCACTTTCCACTCAACTCTTGTCCAAGTTTCTTGTCCAAGTTTCCGACCATCACGTTCGCCACGGATGAGGGAGACGCCTCGATCTACGTGAGCCAAAGAGAGGCCAAGGATGTCATGGCAATAGCTCAGAAGGATCCTACTCCGGGCTGCTCGAAGGAAGACAAGGAGAAAGCGGATACCGAAGACATCGTCTTGGAAGGAGATAGGACAACGAGAATTGCGAAAGACTTGCCCGAGGATAGTAAGGAAAATCTTGTAAACTTGCTTCGAATGAATAAAGACTTGTTCTCCTATTCTTCGAGTGACATGCCCGGGATCGACCCGAAGGTAATACAACACAGTCTGCACATCAATCTGAATTCAAGACCCATAAGGCAGAAGAAAAGAAATAACGCTCCATTCAAAAGGGCCTTCATCAAAGAGCAAATTTCGAAACTCCTCGATGCGGGAGTCATAAGGGAAGTATCGTATCCCGAATGGTTAAGCAATCTCGTGGTGGCAACCCGAGAGGATAGCGACAAGTTGCACATGTGCATTGATTTTACTAACGTAAATGATGCTTGCCTGAAGGATTCATATCCAACCCCTCCGATTGATAGGCTTGTGGATTCCACGGCCGGACACGCGAGGCTCTCTTTCCTTGATGCTTACAGTGGGTATCATCAGATAAGGATGAACCCGGCAGATGAAGAAAAGACGTCCTTCATAAGCGGCGAACGCATCGTTAAACGAGAATGCCCTTAGGACTGAATAACGCCGTAGCAACCTACCAAAGATTGATGGACAAGGTATTCTCCGGGCAGATAGGAAGAATTCTCGAGGTTTATGTTGATGATATCATCATCAAAAGCAAGGAGGAAGAAAACCTCATCCGCGATATTGAAGAAGTGTTCGGGCAGATCCGAAAGTATGGAATACGATTGAATCCGGATAAATGCGTTTTCGGAGTAACATCCAAGAAATTTCTTGGATTTATGGTGTCCGAGCGGCATCGATGCAAATCCCGCAAAGATCGAAGCTCTCTTAAACGTGAGAACACCTTCATCGATAAAGGACATGCAGAGACTCCTCAAGAAGATCACGGCCCTCAGTCGTTTTATATCTCGATATGGAGATAAGTGTCGTCCTTTCTTCAAACTCTTGATCAAAGAAGGAGCGGAGCCCGGTAGAATCGGGGTACGAAAAGGTGAGAAGAAATCTAAGGACGAGAACGCAAGGGACCGAGCTAGGTTCAGTTGGAATCCCGAATGTCAGAAAGCCTGGGAGGAGATCAGAGCCTACCTCTTAGAAATGCCTACGCTTCGGCAACCAACCGAGGACAGACCCCTCATTGTATACTTGGCAGTAGGAGAGAAGGCCGTAAGTTCGGTACTTGTTCAAGAAGATGACCAAGGAAAGCAGTGGCCGGTCTACTACGTAAGCAAATCATTGCACGGGGCCGAGCTCAATTATCCGATGATCCGAAGCGGTGTACTCTACGGTCCTATCAGCCAGGAGATTGAAGCCATACTTCCTCGGGTTTTCTATCATTGTTCGAAGTAATGTCCCCATCAAGGACATCTTAAAACGGGTAGACCACTCCGGAAGGCTGTCAAAATGGTGTGTAGAACTAAGCGAGTACGAGATCAAGTACGAACCTCGAAGAGCGATCAAAGCACAGGCATTGGCGGATTTTATCGCGGAATTACCCAAGGAGTCCGAAAGTGAGGATTCTTTGAACGAGGATAGTCCGGTCTGGACCCTACACGTGGATGGAGCTTCGGGATCGGACAAGCGGGGTGATGTGGACATCACCCCTATTTGTGAGTTAAGAAGCCACCATCCCTCCCGAGGGTCTAAAGGACCCTTGGCGAAGGCATGGACAAAGAAGAAGTGGCGTTTCAAGCGTCGGCATTGTAAAGGAGAACATATTTATAAGAAATCGAAATACTCCAAGTGAGGTTTTGGCTTTCTTGTTCTCATTTCTTGCATTCCATCTCCTTAAGTGATCCGTGCAAGAGGATCCAACATAATATCTAGTATTGTTTGAACTTGTATTCAAAAGGTGCTAGATCCCGCTTCCTTCCCCAGGCATTTTCAAGGGCATTGCCTCACCTCGTAGTGAGGAGGTTCCCTTGGCCGACTCTGTTTCCTTCGTGTTCTTCCTCTGTTCTTCGTTTCCATTCTTGCTGGAAACCGCCTCCTTCGAGCTAGATCCGAGCTCGTGATCACTTACCCCCCGTGATCACATCAGTTGGTATCAGAGCCAAAGTGCTTGCTGGAGGTACCGTATCAGTTGTTTGTTTTCTTCAAGTAAAACCATTGCCTTCTTTCTTACACTTGAAGAAAAACGTTTTGTTGTTGAAGAGAAACCGAAAATATTTGTGCGTGGTTCATGTGACTAGAGCAAAGTGCATATTTGAATGCCGATTATTGAAGTTGAGTGAAAAGAGAAGTGGTTTCGGATTTGTTGTGGGAAAAATATCATCTTGTGTTGATTAAGTGCAAAAGAAAAGGTTGTTGAAGAAAAAGAAAATGATGAACAAGTTCATGTGTTCTTGAGTGTTCTTGGTGTTCTTGAGATGTTCATATGAAGTTCATACCAAACTCATATGAATAGTACTTTTGATCCAAAAATATTTTATGAACTTGCACAAAAGGTGTTTGTGTTTGTAAAAGAGCCTTCTCTCATACATACCTTACTTCTTTCAACCCCCATCTCACCTTAAACTCTCAAAAGCTAGTTTCAAGTAACTAGTTATCTTTGTGATTTGCAAGTTTCAGATTTCACTAGAGATTATTGCTTGTTCCTACTTGTATGTTTGCATTTGATCTAAAAGTTGAGTGTGATCAAGTTAAGAGAACTTGTGAAAACCTTGAGTGGAGAATCAAGAGTGAAACCGTGTGGAGTGCTCTCATAAACACGTGAGGAGATTTGAGTGGAACTTATTTTATTGTCTAAGTGTGTAGGTGTGCCAAATGGAGGAAGAAAACCTACATTTCATTGGGTTTCATCCCTTGAAAGGGAGGCGCAAACTTGAAGATGACTTATGGCAATGGATCGAGGAATTGGAATACCACTTTTGGTATTACCAATTTCATAAAGAAGAAAAGTTAGACCTTGCCGTAAGGTGTCTAAAGGGAGAAGCCAAAAGATGGTGGCGACAAGATTTCGCTCAAAGAGAGCAATACAATGAAGCCCCCATTCGGGCTTGGAGTGGATTGAAGAGGTTACTATTAGAAAGATATGGTTCACCTCAAGAAGAGCCACCCTCTCCGTTCCACTCCCAAACAAGAAGGTCCCCCTCTCGGCCTACATCCTCCACCCACATTCGGAGCCATAGTCGGAGGAGACCGAGCCCCACACCTCCACAAACACTATCGACCGAGCCATGTACCCCACCACCCAACATTTGCACAACCCAAACTCCTTACCCAAACCAAAGCCCATACCAAAATTCAAGTGAAGATCTTTCTCAAATGATTGAGAGTCTGAAGAAGGAGTTTGAAGAATATGAGAGAGAGAAAAAGAAAAAGAAAGAGAGAAGAAAGGAGAGGGCTCTCCTTGGCCAAACAAGTGAAAAGAATATTGCACCCGGACCTTCAACCCATCTCCAAGAAGAATTAACCATTTCATCTTCTAAATCTTGTTATTCTTCTTTATTTGTGCACGAGTTTGAAGGAGAGAAGGGCACGGATGCGCCATACCTTGAAGGAGAAGAAAGATTTTCGGCTTTGAAGGAGGACCCTCCCTCCCCTAACTTGGGGAGAGGTAACCTACTCTTTTCTTTTAGTGATGAAGTGAATAGGCATGAATGTGAAACCTTATTCGAAAATGAGCATGCAACTCAACCATTGCTTAATTCTCTCAACCATGATGAGTGTAACATATTCGAATTCTCTCTTGAAAGCATGAAGCATGATGATTCGGTTGACCATGAGATATATGTACATGATGCATATCCCATGTCACTCACCCCTAGCCATGAAATCTCTTCAATGCATGATCATGACTCCTTATTTTCAGATAATAAGAATGAAAGGCCTAGGCTCACATTTGACCCCGGGATACTAGAAACTGTGTGTAAGGTTGAAGTGAAGAGAAAGGGCGGATTGTCCATCTCAAATCCTTCAAACCATTTTTGTGATTTTCATGTTTACAGCTTTAGTCCACTAACCCTTAATGCCTCTTCAAGTTTATTGTGGTGTCTTAAGATTTGTAGGGACAAATTCTTTATGAATCCGAGGACGGATTCTTCTGAAGAGGGAGGGTATGATGTGGACATCACCCCTATTTGTGAGTTAAGAGGCAACCATTCCTCCAAAGGGTCTAAAGGACCCTTGGCGAAGGCATGGGCAAAGAAGAAGTGGCGTTGCAAGCGTCGGCGAAGCCCCAAAGGCAGAGCCGTGCTCGCAAGGATCTTGGCGAACCCATGGTCTTTAGCGAAGCCATGGTCCTTGGCGAACCCGTGTCCCTTGGCGAAGACCCTGTGCAACACTTCCAGACGCAAGCGAAGCACAGGTGTTCGCCAAGCAGAGGAGGCCCCATACGCAAGTCAGGCGACCCCTTCAAACTTGTGCAGAGGCCCTCTTCCTCCCATTTCCCGCCAACTACAAATCCTGGGAAATTGGGAGCCGCTAAAGCAGGTAGTCTACACCGCCTATGCTGTGTCACCTCGCCTGCCACCTCTCATTTCGCCTACCATAGAACCAGAAGCTGGTTCCCTTGTCCAGATCATTCTTTATTTTCCTTTACCATTTCCTCTATATAAGGCAGCTTGTAACCATTGTAAAGGTAGAACATATTTATAAGAAATCGAAATACTCCAAGTGAGGTTTTGGCTTTCTTGTTCTCATTTCTTGCATTCCATCTCCTTAAGTGATCCGTGCAAGAGGATCCAACATAATATCTAGTATTGTTTGAACTTGTATTCAAAAGGTGCTAGATCCCATCTCACTTCCCAGGCATTTTCAAGGGCATTGCCTCACCTCGTAGTGAGGAGGTTCCCTTGGCCGACTCTGTTTCCTTCGTGTTCTTCCTCTGTTCTTCGTTTCCATTCTTGCTGGAAACCGCCTCCTTCGAGCTAGATCCGAGCTCGTGATCACTTACCCCCCCCTGTGATCACATCAGGAGTACGAGGTCAAAGAACCAAGTCTTAAGAAATACGCCAAAGTAGCAAGAAGGTTGGCCGCGGATTTCGAAAAGCTGTGTATCGAGAAGATCCCGAGGTCTCTCAATTCGGAGGCCAATCACCGTCGAAGTCAGCCTCTTACGACGAAATAAGGAGTGAGCCTTGCGTCGATTACTCCCGGATAGGCTGCATTACCTCGGGATGGAGGACCCCTATTGGAAGTACCTCGATGAAGGGGTACTCCCGGACAATCCAACCGAAGCCGCCAATATCAGGAGAAAGGCCAGCAAGTTTGTCATAATTGGGGATAATATGTACCGTAAGGGATTCTCTTCCCCGTTGCAAAAATGCGTCGGAGAAGGAGACACCGAGGACATTCTGAGAGAAACCCATGAAGGAACCTGCGGGTCGCACATTAAGTCGGACGCGTTAGCAGCGGTCATACTAAGACAAGGGTTCTTTTGGCCTACCCTCAAGGAAGACGCAAGGAGATTAGTGAACAAGTGCAAGAAGTGTCAGGAACACGCTCGAATACAGAGAGTTCCCTCGGAGTACGTATCGTCCTCGGACTACCCCATACCGTTCGCCGTATGGGGAATCGATCTGATTGGGGCCTTGCCTACCGCCCCCGGAGGACTGAAGTATTGTGTAGTCGTCGTGGACTACTTCACCAAGTGGATAGAAGCTGAGCCACTGGCTACAATTACGGTGGAAAACATCCGAAAGTTTGTCTGGAAGAACATCATCTGCAGGTTCGGATGCCCGAAGGTCCTCGTTGCCGATAACGGAGCTCAGTTCACTGACGGTGGATTCCAAGATTTCGCCGAGGAATTCGGAATCAAGATTCATTTTGCTCCGGTCGCCCACCCGCAGAGCAATGGCCAAGTGGAAGTATCCAATCGAACGTTGAAGGATGGGATAAAGGCGAGACTTGGAAAGGCAAAGGGGAAATGGCCCGGAGAACTCCCTCATGTTTTATGGAGTTACCGGACCACGCCCCGAAGGTCAACTGGAGAAACCCGTTCTCTTTGGCATACGAGACCGAGGCATTAATCCCGATTGAAGTAGCGAACTCCTCCCTCAGAACCGAAGTGTTCGAAGAAGTAGCGAATGAGCAAAGCTTACGGGCAAACTTAGACTTACTCGAAGGAAGAAGAGACGAAGCAGAGCTCTGAAGGAAAGCTTTTCAACAGAGAACCGCGTCAGCAACAAATTCAAAAGTGAAGGCAAAAATATCAAAGTGGGTGATTTGGTCTTACGGCAAACCAAACCGGGATCCCGAAGGCCAAAGGGCGCGTTGCCACTGAAGCTGGGAAGGCCCATTCGAGGTCATCACCGAAGAAAGTAAAGGATTTTACACGTTATCGGATCCCGAAGGAAGTGAATTAGCAAATTCTTTTCATTCCGAAGCATTGAAGAAGTATTTTTTATGACCGAGGAATATTATAGAACTACTGAATTCGGAAACAAGTGTTGAACCAATCCTTGAATATTTTCATTAACAACGCCCGAGGACGGGATTACAAAAAATGGAGGCAAAAAAGAAAAAGTACATCACTGAGGGTCCGCAAAGTCATCTACTGTTACTGGTTCGGGCGGTTGCAGAAATTCCTCCCCGAACCAGCTGGGCTCTTCTTCGGGTTCCTCATTCCCGTCAAGCCCGGACAGGTCAGCATGAGGGTTGCGCTCAACGATTTGCTTCCTGGCCAGACAAAACCCGAAGGTGTATTTGTCAACGGCCATATCAACAGAATCCTTCAGCGCCTTTTGATACTTCGGGAGTTTGGCCTGAACTGCAGCAAGTTCATCCCGAAGTCTTTGGTTCTCCTCATCCTTGACCCGCAGCTCGTGCTCATGATGCTCTTTCTGATTGACGAAGTCAACATGAAACTTCTCTTTCTCAGTTTTGAGCAAGCGAACTTCTTCCCGAAGAGCGTCCTCTGAATGGCGGTTTTCTTTCACAGCGCTCAGGAATGCAACCTCAGCCAAGGCAAAATCATCGAGCTGAGGTTCTCCCGAATGTGAGAACCCTCGGGAAGCTCGAGTACGGGGAAGTATGCAGGAGAGCCGCGAGCTGTTCATAATGGTGGACTCATTCGGCTTAGCCACCACTGGTGTGATCACGAAAGTGATCACGAGCTCGGATCTAGCTTGAGGAGGCGGTTTCCAGCAAGAATGGAAACGAAGAGCAGAGGAAGAACACGAAGGAAACAGAGTCGGCCAAGGGAACCTCCTCACTACGAGGTGAGGCAATGCCCTTGAAAATGCAGGAAGTGAGATGGGATCTAGCACCTCTTGACTACAAGGTCAAGCAATACTAGATATTATGCTTGGATCCTCTTGCCTGGATCACTAGGGAAATGGAAATGCAAGAGTGGAGAACACAAAAGCCGATGACTCCCGGAGTGTTTCAGCCGAATTGCTTGAATTCCAAAATATGTTCTAGGTTAAAATGGTTACGGCCACTTAGCTTATATAGTGTAGTGAAATGGAAGAAGTAAAAGCAGTATTTCGAATGTGCATGCGTGCAGGAAGTACAAAGTACTTTTGCACGCTTACAGAGTGAAAAGCTTCTAAAAAGGTAAAAAGCTAAGGCTAGCCTAAAAGTGGTTGTTTGTCTTTCCAAGTATCGGCGGAGAAAAGACACCTTGTGTCGAGTTTGGTCGGTCAACCGGTGAAGCTCGGAGATTACGCGAAAGGCCTTCGCTAGGAGCCTTCGCTAGAATGCCTCCGCCGGGTGCCTTGTGGAGTTGCCCTTGGCCGAGGCCTTCTCCTTCGCCAAGTGTTCGCGCGCTTAAGACTGGGCTGCTCCTTCTTCAAGAACGCTTATGCTTAAGACTCCAAGGGGCTTCGCACACTCTTCGTCCGTAGCGATACCGAGTTGGCGAAGTTGTAAGGCCTTCTCCCGAGACTCCTCTCGATCGTCTGCGCCATGAGCCTCTTGAAAGCATTAAGTTTCGCTTGGAATTGTTTAAGACGGGACCTGGTCATGGGTCCGCCAAGGACTTGGAACGGACCAGGGGTCGCGCGCGCGTGAGGTTGTGGGTCTTCTGGAACCAGATGGTCCTTTGGGACGATGTCCTCATCAAACTCTCCATCATAAAAAGAATCCGTCCGCGGATTCATAAAATCTGCTTGTCCTTCAAAGGGAGCTAAATCACAAGCGTTAAAAGTTGCATGTACATTATAAGAGCCATCGCAAGGTAAGTCAAGTACATAAGCATTTTCTCCTATTTTTAGTGATTTGAAAGGTGCCATCGCCTCTTGTCGCCAGTTTGATTTTCCTAGACTGGTGATATCGATCTTTTCTTTAATGTAACCATACACAATCCCCGACTTGAAAACTTCTAAATTTTCTGCCCTTATTAACTCTGCTTGCGTAAGACTCATTAATTTTCTCAAGTTGTTTGTGAATCTTAGCATGCAAGTCCTTCATGCGTCGGGCTTTTTCTTTCCCATCTACGTCCACTTGCTCGGTGTAGTCTAATGCGATTAAGTCCAAAGGGGTTAAAGGATTGAAGCCATATACAATCTCAAAAGGACTATGGGATGTAGAGGAATGGTAGGCTCGGTTATACGCAAACTCTACATGAGGCAAGCATTTTCCCATTCTTTCAGATTTTTCCTAAGGAGGGTGCGCAGGATAGTGGTGAGGGTCCTATTAGTCACTTCGGTTTGGCCGTCTGTTTGAGGGTGATTTGGATGTGGAGTACATCAGATCGGTGCCTAGCCTAGACCAAAGGGTTCGCGAGAAATGGCTTAGGAATCTCGAATCTCTATCGCTAACAATGGATCGCGGGAGGCCATGATATTTAACGATGTTATTAAAGAACAATTCCGCCACATGAGATGCATCTTCGCTTTTATGACATGGGATGAAATGGGCCATTTTGGAGAACCTATCAACTACTACAAATATAGCATCATGACCATGCGATGTCCTAGGTAAATCACTTATAAAGTCCATGCTTATTTCAACCCAAGGAATAGAAGGTGTGGGAAGAGGGGTGTACTTCCCTTTCGGTTGGAGAGTCAACTTGGCTTGGTGGCATGTGACACATCTGGCGCAAGCTTTGGTGACATCCTTCTTCATGCCGGGCCAGAAGAAGTTCTCCTTAACGGCCTCAAGCGTCTTTTGGGCACCGAAGTGTCCCATGAGACCACCTCCATGTGCCTCCTTGATGATCACTTCGCGCATTGACCCTCTCGGGAACGCACAACCTTTTCAACTTAAACAGAAAACCATCAAAAACATAGTAGCCTCTTTGGCTTCCTTTAACACAGCTTGGCAAATATTTCACCAAAATCCACGTCATGTTCATACATTCCTTTTAAACCCTCAAAACCAACAATCCTCGTATCGAGAGTCATGAGTAATGCATATCTCTGGATAGAGCATCAAGAACGACATTGTCTTTGCCCTTTTTATACTTAATAACATAGGAGAAAGACTCAATGAACTCTACCCACCTAACATGCCTTTTGCTCAAATTTCCTTGTCCTTGAAGGTACTTCAAAGACAAGTGATCCGTATGGATTACGAATTCTCTAGGCATAAGATAATGGCTCCACGTTTGTAAGGATCTCACAAGAGCGTATAGCTCTTTGTCATACGTGGAGTAATTCAGGGTGGCTCCACTCAACTTTTCACTAAAAAAGGCGATGGGACGGCCTTCTTGATGCAAGACAGCGCCGATGCCTATGCCACTGGCATCGCACTCTACCTCGAACACTTTGTCGAAGTTTGGCAAAGTGAGAAGAGGGGCATTTGTCAGACGAGATTTCAATTCGTGAAAAGATTTTTCTTGCGACTGACCCCATTCAAAGATGACATTCTTCTTAGCCAGTTCGTGCAAAGGGGCAGCAATGGAAGAGAAGTCTTTAACAAATCTTCTGTAAAAACTAGCAAGTCCTAGGAAGGACATGACCTCAGTTAAGGAGTTAGGAGTAGGCCAGTCCCGAATAGCACTGATCTTACTCTCGTCTACCTTGACTCCCTTCGCACCCACTACATATCCAAGAAAGTTAACTTCCTGGGATGCGAAAACACACTTTTCAAATTTGGCATACAGTTTTTCTAACCTAAGCGTATCAAGGACTTGCCTCAGATGCTCAACATGCTCCTCATGGTTCTTAGAATAAACTAGTATGTCATCAAAGTATACTACCACAAATCTCCCTATGAAATGCCTCAAAACATGATTCATTAGACGCATGAAAGTACTTGGTGCGTTAGATAACCCGAAGGGCATAACATTCCACTCATACAAACCAATCTTGGTTTTGAAAGCAGTTTTCCATTCATCACCTTCCTTCATCCGAATTTGGTGATATCCACTTCTAAGGTCAATTTTTGAAAACACACAAGCACCACTCAATTCGTCTAACATGTCATCAAGTCTAGGTATAGGGTGGCGATACTTTACGATGATAGAGTTGATGGGGCGACAGTCCATGCACATGCGCCAAGTGCCATCGCTCTTTGGTACGAGTATGACTGGGACCGCGCATGGCGGCAGAGCTTTCGCGGATGAACCCTTTGTCTAACAACTCCTGAACTTGCGATTGGATCTCTTTGGATTCTTGGGGATTGGTCCGGTAGGCGGCCTTGTTGGGTAAAGGTGCCCCCGGAAGCAAGTCGATTTGATGCTCGATGCCGCGATATGGAGGAAGGGTTCGCGGCTCATCAAATACTTCGCCGAATTCTTTCAGGACCTTCGCACATAGAAAGGAAGAGAAGACACATTGTCAAGTGTTAGCATGCGGTGAGTGGGGATCGGGAAAACAGATCCTGTTTCCAAGGAACGCTCTTTTAAAATCCCTCTCTTTGGCTATGGGAGGAAGACACTCTTGTTTTCTCGTGGGCTCTCTCGGGGTGTTTCCCATTAATGCACACCCTTTCCGTTCACTCAAGGTTCCTTGAACCTTCTCACCATTTTCTCTCCGCTCTCTGCCCTCCCCCTTTCTTTTTCTCTCAGACTTACTAGCCAGATGGATTTGATCCTGATGGGCTTGAGTTGGGGTGAGGGGAAGCGGGGTGTCTGGTTTCTTGAGGTGAGTGAGGGCATATTTGTTGGCTTTGCCATAATGTATGGCCTCCTTGTCATATTGCTGTGGTCTGCCCAAGAGGATGTGGGTAGCCTGCATTCGCACTACATCACAAGTGATGGAATCCTCATACTTGCCGATCTTGATTGGGACTTCGACTTGTTTGACAACCTTTACAAAGGTTCTGCTGCCGACCCACCGCAGCTTGATACGGTTTAGGATGTATGATGGTGGGGAGGCCTAATTCAGCGACCATGTCTTGGCTGGCAGCGTTGACACAACTCCCGCTGTCAATAATGAGACTGCACAGAGTCCCATTCACCATGGCTCTTGATTGGAATAGATTTTCCCGCTGAATACTTTCGGTGACACTTGGGGAACTTTGCAGGACCCTCTTGGTAACTAATATGAGACCGTCCATAGGTAGCTCTCCCTCTTCTGCTTCACTCTCATATTGCTCTTGCTCGGGAAAGCCCTCTCCTTCCTCTTCACTAGACAATTCCCCATTGGGCCGCATTACCATGGCTCTTCGGTTGGGGCAATCCCTCGCATAGTGTCCCTTGCCCAGGCACTTAAAGCATTCGATGCTCCTTGACTGCCGAGGGCCTTCATTAGTGATGGCGTTGGGTTTCGGCTGAGGTTGCGAGGAGGGTCTTGTGTTGGGGTAATTTTGGCGAGGGGGTGGCATCGCCGCAGAAGATGCGTATGGTTTTGGCGGGAGCGGTTTGGTGAAGGGGGTCTTCTTTGCTTGGGCCTGCCGGGTAGGAGCAGGGTAGTAAGAGTTTCCCTTCTGTAGTTGTTTCTCCACCCGAATGGCCTTATTGATGTGATCATGAGGTCCGCAAGCACCAACAAAGTATCCCACGAAGAGGCGGGCGAATGAAGCTCGGAGCAATTCATGTGGCGAGGAGGTTCATAGGCTCAGCAGCTGATCCATGGTTCAGCGATCACCGACCAGAGAAGGCAACGCCTCTATGCGAGGACTCCTCAAGAGGCCTCAAGGCAAAGGCAAGGCTTCATCATGTGAAGACACCCGAGGCGTTGGCGAGGCCCTTTGGCAAAGCCGCCTGTGCAGCCTCAAAGCGAGGGCTAGGCTTCTTAAGCAAAGGCATCTCGGCGATGGCAAAGTCTTCGGGCGAAGCCATTTCTGAGAAATCTCACGGTGAAGCCCTCAAGCAAGAAACTCCAAAGTACAGACTTCAAAGTAAAGGTAAAGTCTTCTTCGCGAAGCCTCCAGGAGAAGGTGAGGCCTTTTGGCGAAGCCATCTCCGCAATGCTTCCGAGCGAAGGCGAAGCCTTCAGCGCGAGTCCTTCCATTTCAAAGCGAGCCTGGGCGAAGCCACCTATGCTCAATAAAGCCGCCACCATCTCCAACCACTCCCATCCCATCTGGAACACTCCCTCCTTTCAAGCCGACACTTGGGAGTATTATATTGTTTACTTTAGCTTTTACCTTTTTACCTTTTAGGATAGCATGCCTGATTGAGGCACTTTATACCTTTTTAGCATACCTGCGCATTTGTCAGAGACTGTCCCCTCTCCCTCCTATAAAAGGGACAGCAAACTCTTTTGTAAGGTAGAACATATGTAAAGCTTAAGAAGGACAATTCCTTAAGCCCGGTTCTCACCCCCTTGCTATATTCCGCCATCCCCCTTGATTGATTGTTTATCATCAAGTTTAATATCTAGTATTGCTTAATCTCGTAGTTAAGAGGTGCTAGATCTTCCATACCCCCAGGCTTATCGCAGATATTGCCCAACCTCGTAGTTGGGAGGTGTCTGTGGCCGAATCTATCCTTCCTTGATCAATCGACTCCACCGAGCTAGATCTGAGCTGCCGGACGATCTCGCGGTTTCGCGTCAAGCGTACCGTGATCGTATCACTTATGCACCAGATCTTGGTAATCCCGGTAATCGCATAGTTCAACTGTCTTGGCGACGTCCTCCCGTAGGCCATATAAGAATCTGGCCAACTTAGCCTCTTCGTCCTCCTTGACGTTGGCCCTCATCAGGGCCCTCTCAAGGTCCTTCTGGTATTCTTCGACACTGCGATTACCCTGGATAAGGCGCTGCAGCCTCTGAGCACAATCTCGGTCATAGTAGCTGGGTACGAATCGGTTCTTCATGGTCCTTTTAAGATCTTCCCACGTGGTGATAGGACGACATCGGATCCTGGCTCTTTCGTGATGCTCTTGCTCCCACCAGGTGAGAGCATATTCATGAAACTCAATAACCACAAGTTTCATGGCTATAGCGTCAGTTTATCAAATCATATCCATGATCCGCTCAGTCCTATCCATCAATGTAAAGTACTCTTCCGGATCACTGGACCCGTAGAAGGGTGGTATTTGAAGCTTGATGTTGGCGAGGGCTTGTTGGTCCCGGCTTGCGCCCGCCTCCTAGGTCTCGTTGAACCCTCGGTGAACTCGGCCTCGCTCTGCTTCTTCCTCTTCTTCGAGGTCTCTGTGGAGATAGGCTCTGGCTTGAGCTCTATTGGGAAAGACCCTTCTTTTAATAGGTTTTGGTGGTAGCTCCGCGTAATATTCCTGGTCATCACTGTCCAGGATGTCAACACCACGATCTATTATTGTGGAAGTGGTTGGGCGATCGTGAGGGTGGCCTGTGGCTTCGTTGATGCGGTCGAAAGTGGTATGGGTGACTCCATCTTGAGCCCGCGATGCATGGGCGTCATCGTGGGCTTGCGAGCTTTCCGGTTGCTTTCCTTGAGCTACCTCTACTTTCGTTAGTCGCTCATTTGTCATGGCGACTTGAGCTCCCAGTTCATCCAACCTCTGTAAGATCTTCGTGAGCGTGCTGTGCACGGTTAGCTGGGATGGATGAGGGGGGGATGAGTCTGTTGAAACCATCTGTGACACAGTACTGTTAAAGATATGTAATCAGAAAAGAATCTCACCACTCCCTGAGTGTTTACTCTCACTCTCGTGTTTCTCTCAACAACTTTGTCACTTCGGCTGTTCACCGACGGCTTTTACAAGTTCTCTAAACTTGATACCGTTTTCAACCTTAGATCAACGATGAACACGCAAGAAAACACAAACAAAACTCTAGTAAAACCGCAACTTGCAATTCAAGAAAATGACTAGTTACTTGAAACCGGTTTTGTGGGATATCGGGTTCGGAAGATACTGGTTGGAAGATTAGAAAAGGCTTTTGCAGTTACAAACACTTTTTGTTTAAGTTCGGAAACTATTTGTCTGATCAATCTTACTGTTCACTTGTGTTTTGGGAAGAACACGTAAGAACATTCAAGAACTTTTCCAGAACGCAGAAACTTGCTCAATACCTTTCTTTCTTTAAACGTTTTTCTTTACACACTTGTCGCTCAGGACAACTCTCTTTGGCTTATCTCGAAAATATTTGGCTTAAACAAGCACACTTTTAAACAACTTTTTCGGTCTCAATGAGATCATCAACCGATATTCCTTCAAGCGTAAGAAAAGGTAACAAAAGGTTTTGCTTGAAGAAAACTCATCAACTGATACGGTACCTCCAGCAAGCACTTTGGCTCGATACCACTTGGTGTGATCACGGGAGGGGAGTGATCACGAGCTCGGATCTAGCTTGAGGGAGGCAGTTTCCAGCAAGAATGGAAACGAAGAACAGAGGAAGAACACGAAGGAAACAGAGTCGGCCAAGGGAACCTCCTCACTACGAGGTGAGGCAATGCCCTTGAAAATGCCTGGGAAGTGAGATGGGATCTAGCACCTCTTGACTACAAGGTCAAGCAATACTAGATATTATGCTTGGATCCTCTTGCCTGGATCACTAGGGAAATGGAAATGCAAGAGTGGAGAACACAAAAGCCGATGACTCCCCGGGAGTGTTTCAGCCGAATTGCTTGAATTCAATAATATGTTCTAGGTTACAATGGTGACTGCCACTTAGCTTATATAGTGAAGTGAAATGGAAGAAGTAAAAGGAGTATTTCGAATGTGCATGCGTGCAGAAAGTACAAAGTACTTTTGCACGCTTACAGAGTGAAAAGCTTCTAAAAGGTAAAAAGGTAAGGCTAGCCTAAAAGTGGTTGTTTGTTTTTCCACGTATCGGCGGAGAAAAGACACCTTGTGTCAGGTTTGGTCGGTCAACTGGTGAAGCTCGGAGATTACGCGAAAGGCCTTCGCTAGAGCCTTCACTAGAATGCCTCCGCCGGGTGCCTTCGTGGAGTTGCCCTTGGCCGAGGCCTTCTCCTTCGCCAAGTGTTCGCGCGCTTAAGACTGGGCTGCTCCTTCTTCAAGAACGCTTATGCTTAAGACTCCAAGGGGCTTCGCACACTCTTCGTCCGGTAGCGATACCGAGTTGGCGAAGTTGTAAGGCCTTCTCCCGAGACTCCTCTCGATCGTCCTGCGCCATGAGCCTCATGAAAGCATTAAGGTTCGCTTGGACTTGTTTCAGCCGGGACCTGGTCATGGGTCCGCCAAGGCCTTGGAACGGACTAGGGGTCGCGCGCGCTTGAGGTTGTGGGTCATCTGGAACCCGAGGGTCCTTTGGGGCGATGTCCTCATCAACAGCTATGGCCTTGGTCGCCCGCTGCTCGGCTTTGGTCCGTATCCGGCTTGACGCTCGGATGACTCGGGAAACCCATCCGCCCATTGTTGCCATCTGTTCACAAAAAATAGAAGAAGGATTACCTTCCCGCGGTCGTACCACAAAAGCTCAGACTTAGGAAATAAAAAACCGTTTCTAACCTGATACCCGAGGACGGCCATTTTTGAAGCGGCGACGTCCAAGTCAGGGTAGAAGTGCTCTAAGCACTCCATAGTTCGGGCAGTGGCGGTCCCTTCAAATAGCTCGGGAGCCATGTCTTTGGCGTCTTCGTCATCCAGGATATTCTGATCCTCATGGATCAGCCATCCCGGCTCCCGGGAATGAGATTGTTCCCGAAGTGCGAGAGCTTCTCATCCCGCAACCGCCTCCTCTCTTCCTGGGACTCTTTCCAGTCCGGACCTAGCGTACAAAAATGAGATCGAACCACGTCATGCAGCGGGTCTTCACCAAACATTCGGGAAAGATTTCGAACAGGTTCCAAAAGCGAGATTACGTAACTTCACAAACTGGTTACCTAATTGGAACTCGATTGGTGGGACCTCCGGGCTCTTTGCTCGGTCACCCTCGAGGCCGTGAACTTCCCCTAGCCCTTCCGACTCGCTCGGGTGAGTTCAAGCATCGCGTAAACGCCTTCCCGAGTGGGCTGACCTTCAACATGAACCGGAGATGGAACTTCCCGGCCGACTTCTCAGCAGCTGGCCCGCAGCCTCAACATCAACCGGCACCCCGCTTTCTTTTCTTCTCAGCTACTACGGGCTTCGAACCTCCGGCTTTAGAGCCCGGTTTCTTCTCCCTCGCATTCCGAAAAATGGCGCCGAGATCAAACTCGGGTTCCATTTCTGCAAAAAGGGGAAGAATTAGTTAATATCAAACAAATGCATCAATAAACAGAAGAACAATATAAACCTTTCTTGAAGTCCTCGAAGGACGTCTCGCCCCGAAGACGGTGCACCAATGATGTGGACATCGCCTATTTATGAGTTAAGAGGCAACCATTCCTCCAGAGGGTCTAAAGGACCCTTAGCGAAGGCATGGACGACGTAGAAGTGGCATTCTAGGCGTCGGCTTAGCCCCTTAGGCAGAGTCGTGCTCGCAAGGATCTTGGCGAACCCAGGCCCCATTGGCGAACCCTTGGTCTTTGGCGAAGCCATGCTCATTAGCGAACCCATGGTCCTTGGCAAAGACCACGTGCAATACTTCCAGACGCAAGCGAAGCACGGGTGCTCGCCAAGCAGAGAAGGCTTCCATACGCAAGTCAGACGACCCCTTCAACTTGTGCAGAGGCCCTCTTTCTCCCATTTCCCGCCAACTACAATTCCTGGGAAATTGGGAGCCGCTAAAGCAGGTAGTCTACACAGTCTACACTGTCACCTCGTCTGCCACCTCTCATTTCGCCTACCATAGAACCAGGGAGCTGGTTCCCTTGTCCAGTCATTCATTATTTTCCTTTACCATTTTCTTCTATATAAGGCAGCTTGTAACCACTGTAAAGGCAGAACATATTATTGAATTTAAGAATTCGGCTGAAACACTTTCGGGAAGTTGTTGGCTTTTGTGTTCTCCAATCTTGCATTCCATCTCCTTAAGTGATCCGTGCAAGAGGATCCAACATAATATCTAGTATTGTTTGAACTTGTATTCAAAAGGTGCTAGATCCCGCTTCCTTCCCCAGGCATTTTCAAGGGCATTGCCTCACCTCGTAGTGAGGAGGTTCCCTTGGCCGACTCTGTTTCCTTCGTTTCTTCCTCTGCTTCGCTTTCCCCATTTCCGAAACCGCTTCCATCGAGCTAGATCCGAGCTCGTGATCACTTACCCCCGTGATCATATCAACCAAGGCCAAGTCTCGGGTCGAAGGGGGAGATTCCCGGATGCCCAACTCCCCAAGTCCTCTCGGATAATACCCAAGTGAGAAAGGACCCCTTGGGTAATCAGCCTCCAGTACAATGGAAAGGGGAGGACTTCCTTCGGTCCATCCCCGCACCAATGAGCAATGGTCCGGATATTGTCGAACCGGTCATAATTCTCCTTGGCAGCAACCCCCTTCAGCAATCGCCGAGGATTACGAACGTCCGGCAGCTTCTCCTACCTTCTGCGCAGTTTGCAAGCCCCATGACGCATCAGGCTTCATGAAGAAAATTCCGATGCCATCCCTTGCGGCTGGTTGGCAAGTTCCAAACGAAGCTGAATTTCACAGTAGGAGGACCCCGGGCACTGAAGAAGTAGAAACAGTTCCTCGGGATCACATTCACTTTATAGTACTGGAGGAAAGTGGATACGGTTGGCTCTATCTCGAACAGAGCACAGAGAATGAGATAGGCGTTTATGTGGCAGTAGGTATTCGGGCTGAATTGGTTAACGGCTAGCCCGTGGGATTCCGCCAGCTGCCGAACAAATGGGTGCGGGGGGAAGCGGAGCCCGCATAGCAGTTGATCCTTAAAGATCACCAACCAGCCTTTCCCAGGCTCATATGCCCGGCATTCCGGAGAAGGAACCCAGTACGAACCGTCATCGTGGACTGCCACTCTTTTATTAGCTCCGGAGTTGCCTTACTCCGGTAATTTTCTATCTCGGACCACCAACCATCGGGAATCTCGCCTTGGTTTCTAAAAGGCAACCTGAAGGACGAATAGTAGAAGGGGTGGGAAAAGTAGGAGCCATTCTCATGTACCTCCGGTCGTCAACAACTCGACGGTGGAGTCGGTAGAATTGATGGACGGCGGATGAACCTCTGTAACCGTCTGGTACGATGGTTTCTCCGAGGAAAGGGGGAAAAGTCTTACGGATTAGATTCTTCAACAGTCCTCCACCTCTTGAAGATATTAACAGCCTCCTGAAGCGTAGGATTGTCCGTCGTGATTTTATTGTGAGGAGAGAAGAGCTTGAGAGATGCAAATGAAAGTGAGGCTCAACTCGCATTTATAGAAAAGATCGGGCAGATGAAACGCCAAATGACATTTGATCTCCACCGTCGATTCAAAAACTAACCGTTGGGAATATCAACCGTTGCAGATCCCGAATGAGAAAATCCCAGAAACGATTCAGACGCCCGAACATTGTTCGAGAAAAGGAGGAATCAACATCCTCAGTTTCCCGAACACAATAGTACGGGAAACGATTCAGAAGCTCGAACATTGTTCGAGAAAAGGAGACAATTGTTTGAGACAAAAGGAGGAATCAACATCCTCAGTAACCCGAACACAATAGTACTCGAAACGATGCATAAGCTCGAACATTGTTTGAGATAAAAGGAGGAATCAACATCCTCAGTTTCCCGAACACAATAGTACGGGAAACGATTCAGAAGCTCGAACAATTGTTTGAGACAAAAGGAGGAATCAACATCCTCAGTTTCCCGAACACAATAGTACGGGAAACGATTCAGAAGCTCGAACATTGTTTGAGACAAAAGGAGGAAATAACATCCTCAGTTTCCCGAACACAATAGTACAGGAAACGATTCAGAAGCCCGAACATTGTTCGAGACAAAAGGAGGAATTCACATCCTCAGTTTCCCGAACACAATAGTACGGGAAACGACTCAGTTACCCGAACACCAGAGGAATCACATGCCCGAACAATGTTTTCAAAACACAGACTCAGTTACCCGAACAGAAGAGGAATAACATGCCCGAACAAAGAAAGTTACCCGAACCAAGCTGCTCCCCGAACATGACTCACATACATTCAAGAATGGATCTTGGAGAAAGGAACATTGGACTCCTTTTAGTCGGCCAAAAGGGCTTGGGGGACTTGATGGCCGCTGTGCCCAATTTGCATAAAAGACCTAACAAAAGGCCCGTACATAAGCCCGAAATAAGGGCCCCATTAAAAACTAGTAAGTAATCCGAATAAAGCTTAAGAACTTTCCCGAACTATGCCTCCCGAAGGGTATATATGACTTAAAATACATAATCACTTTAAATTGAGATATTACAATAATACCACTGAGACATGGAACTATAAATACATTCACTATTCATACCAAAAGGGGTAACGTTTTACAACTACTCAACGCGACTCGTCAAATCACTACCTCAGAGGATCTCTCTATTCCTCGACAATCGCGCTCTAGTACGCAAAGTCGACCTAATGGCTTCTATCAATATCGTGACACGCAAGTCTAACCGGAACGTGGCAATCACGCGCACCGATTTGCCACCACCTTGTTCCTTTCGGTGTTGGTAGCCTGATGTGGACATCAACCCAACTCCACCACGAGAGTCTCCTAGCCCTTTCCAAGGTCTCAATGGACCTTTAACCCGAGCGCGGTTGAGAAAAATGCAAGACAAGCTTCAAGCCTTCATTCGGATCATGGCACAAGGAGAGGAGCGGAATGAGGACCAGGACCGCGCCATCAAGCTTCAAGACATGGGTATTCAAGTGGAAGGACCTCCCAAAGCCATGGACACCATCACACTCACCACCCTTGGAACCGAGGAGGAGTCCACGCGCCCCACGCGCCAAGGCGGCCCTCACACGCGCCCCGCGCGCCAACCTCCCTTCCCGGACCCGACTCCACCAACTTTGGGATGTTGCACCACCTTCCCAAGCCTTGAAGACACCCGAAAATGAAGGTCACGCGCCGGCCGAGCCAACAACGCGCCTTCACGCGCTCCACGCGCCTCCATGGGCCTTCCCCACATTTCTCCATGTTGGGTTGGCCCAATTCCAGCCCATAATCTGAAATGTGGACTTATTCATTTGAATTTGAATGTTGTTTAAGATATTTAGGCAAAGGGAGGTAAAAGAGGTAGTGGAGGTCTTTATCCAATAGTTTTGGCTAATGGTTAGGTATTGCCCACACTTGCCAATCTAGGTAAGATTCCTCCCTTCCACCTTCCCATTTATGGAAGTGTCATCATGCCTTCCTTTTCTTACATGGAAATGGTAAGTGGACACAAGAGGGAGTTGCCAAAAGTGTCTCACCATCTCTCATGTTTAAATAGGAGACATGTATGTAACTCAATTTCAGTTTTTGAATCTGAAAATTGAACTCCAAAGAGAGCCATTTCGGTTTGAACACTCACTTCTATCAATCCATTCCCTTGTTCCATGAGTTTGGTTCAAGATTTATATCTAGTATTGCTCAATCAAGTAGTTGAGAGGTGCTAGATTGATGTGATCATGGGATCCCCAAGCAACAACAAGGAGTCCCAGACGAAGAGGCAGTCGAGTGAAGCTCGGAGCAAACCCTTGGCGAGTGGGTTCAGAGGCCCAGGCGGCCTAATCCGATGGTCTGGATTAAACCCCAGACATGGAAAGGGCAATGCCTTCACGCGAGGACCCTAAAAGAGGCCTCAAGGCGTAGGAGAGGCTTCGTGCAAAAGGCATAGGATGAACCGCATCATGCTAAGGCATCCGAACACCGGCGAAGCCCCAGTGCGAAGTCATTCTGCGAAGCCCCGAGGCGAGGGCTAGGCTTCCCAACAAAGGAGTTGGCGATGGCCAAACCTTCAGGCGAAGCCATCTCCATAACCCTTCCCATTGCGAAGCCCTCATGCAACAATGTCCACGAGAAGTCTTTAAGATACGGACGGAACTTCCTTGCGAAGCTTCTGGCGAAGGCAAAGCCCCGGGCGACGTCATCCCGCCTCGAGTCTCTGGTAAAGGCCACGTCTACAACAAGAAGACTTCCAGTTCAGACACTAACTAAGGGATATTCTTCTGCGGAGTCTCCAAGCGAAGGCGGAGCCTTCGTTGCAAGTCTCAAAGGGGAAGGCAAGGCCATTAGGCGAAGCCTCCTTTGAGAAAGCTTCCCAACAAAGGCGAGGCCTTCCGAGCCGGGCCTCCCATCAGCAGAGCCCTAAAGCAAAGCCACCTCAGCTTATCCAGTCGGCCAACCACTCCCGACCATTCTGGCCCCTCCCGCCTTATACGCTGACACTTGGGAGCGAACTTTTTACCTTTTCCCTTTTTATCTTTTCGGACATGCATGCAAAAGTACTGTACACTTTATGGCATGCATGCGTCTTTTGTAAGAGGCTGTTCCTTTCCTTCCCTATAAAAGGAAAGACAAACTCCTAGAACCGGTAGAACATATGTAAAGCTTAAGAAGGACAATTCCTTAAGCCCGGTTCTCACCCCCTTGCTATATTCCGCCATCCCCCTTGATTGATCGTTTATCATCAAGTTTAATATCTAGTATTGCTTAATCTCGTAGTTAAGAGGTGCTAGATCTTCCATACTCCCCAGGCTTATCGCAGATATTGCCCAACCTCGTAGTTGGGAGGTGTCTGTGGCCGTCTCTTTCCTTCTTTGTTCAATCGACTCCACCGAGCTAGATCTGCGCTTCCGTACGATCTCGCGGATTCGTGCCTAGCGTACCCGTGATCGTATCATAGATCCATCTCTACCCCTTGGCACTCAAAATATTGCTTCACCAAGTAGTGAAGAGGTGTTTTGAATTCGGCCGGAAAGTTACAAGTGTTCGTGTTCATCATCCAAGCTAGATCCTTTGAAGGTTGATCAATCCGTGATCACATCATAGCCAAATGAATTTGGTCTTGCAAAGCTTGGGCTGGGGATAAGGGAAGCAAAGTGTAGGGCCGGGTGAGGTGTGTAAGGGTGTATTTGTTTATCCTCCCATATTGGACCGCCTCTCTATCATATTGCCATGGACGGCCCAAAAGGATTTGGGTAGCTTGCATCTTCACGATGTCACACAAGACCTCATCCTCATACTTTCCAATCTTGATGGGTACCACGGTTTGGTACTCCACTTTCACACAAGAGTTGTCATCCACCCATTGGAGTTGGTAAGGTTTTGGGTGAGGGGTGGACTTTAGTTTGAGCTTCTTGACCATGCTATGGTTGGCCACATTCACACAACTCCCACTGTCCACAATGAGGCTACACAATTGCCCATTGACCGCGGCTCTAGTCTGGAAGAGATTCTTTCTTTGCGAAGTGTCAAGGACCTTGGGAGTGGCTTGTAAGACCCTCTTGGATACCAACAGCATACCTTCAGGCAGGACTTCTCCTTCCTCTTCTTCCCTTTCTTCCATCACTTCTAGTGGCATCTCTGCCTCTCCCTCGTCTTCACTAGAAATTTCACCATCCTGCCTCACGACCATTACTCGCTTGTTAGGACACTCAAAGGAGTAATGTCCCTTGCCTCCGCACTTGAAACACTCAAGGGTTCGCGTCTTGAAAGATGGATTGCTTGGTGGGTTGGAGGCTGAAGTTTGGCCTTGGGTTTTAGGTGGAAACTTGGATGGGTATGAGGTTCTTTGTAGCTGGGGATTGGATGTGAAGGGTGCTGGTGTGGAAGGAGTGGATTGGGGCTTGTTCCATGGGGGTCACGAGTAAGAGGTTTGGGAGGCGGCGGGTTGTTGATAAGGAGGCCTCTTTCCTTGCCTCTCAATCTTCATGGCCTTGTGCACAAGCTCCATGTAATTCCTCACTTCACATAGCTCTAGCAGCTTGTTGATCTCGGTTTTAACCCAAAGGTAAACCGCACCATTTTTGCATTCTCCCCTTCTTGCACATCAGCTCTCATTGAAGCTTTTTCGAGCTCCTTCGCATAATCCTCAACCAATTTGTTGCCTTGGGTTAGTTGCTGTAACCTTTGGCAACTCTCTTGAGCATAGTATGGGGGAATGAATTTCCGCCTCATAAGAGCCTTCAGTTGCTCCCATGACGTGATTGGTGGTCTTCCCGCCCTCGCCTCTTCGAATGTCAAGGACTCCCACCAAGTCATGGCGTATCCCGAAAATTCAATGGTGGCTAACTTGAGCCTCAAGTGATCCGGATATTCATAGCAGTCGAAGATCATATCGGCCTTCTTGACCCATTCCATGAACTCTTCCGGGTCGCTCCTACCATAGAAAGTTGGAACTTGGAGTTTGATACCTTGCATAGCTTGTTGTTCAAGGTTTTGGGGTCGCCTTTGATTCGGCTGGAAGAGGTCCCTTGGCGGGGACCAAAACCTTCCCCTTGGCGGAGGGGAGTATTCTTCTCTTTAGTGGAATCCCCTAGGTCTCATTCTTGGTCCATCATAATATGCACCTTTGGAAGGTTGACTAGGCCCTTCTTGGCTGGTCCACCGTCCACCATTATCCTCTTCATCGTCAAGAGGTTCATAAAACACCAATTTATGGGGAGTTCTATGAGCATTGGGATGATCCTTCTTGTTGAGGGGGGTTTGCGGTGGTGGAGTGGAAGCACGCTCTGGGTTAGCACCTTCGCCTTCCTTTCTCTTGCCTTGCGTTTTGGACTCCTTTTCAAGCCTTGACATCCTCTCTTGATTAGAGGAAACCGAAGCTTGAAGATGACCCATCATAGCCATCATCTCCTCCATCTTTTGGTAAAGACCGAGTTGATTGGTGATGTGTTTCCTTAAGGATGAAAACACCTCACACTTGATCTAGCTCAACAAAGGATGAACACTTGATGGAAATGAAGAAAATCAGATTGCGGAAGCTTGAAATTGATAGATATGGCCGCCAACTCCTCTTGAATCTTTGTTCAAGCAAAGATGGTGTTTTGCCTTGGCGACTCCTCCTTCTTGATACTTTGAAAGTTCAAGACAAAGCAAGCCTTTGTTGCCAAAATGGGGGGTGTAGATGGATCCAACACCTTCTTCTTCAAGTGAGAAGACAATCTTGGATTTCACTAAACTTGCTCAAGAAACTTGGACAAGAGTTGAGTGGAAAGTGAAGATAGATCAACAAGAGAATCACTCTCAAAGTTGGAAAACGTTTTTCTTATGAAATGTATGATATGTTTTTCTAAAAATTTTGTGCAAGCCTCCTTTTATAGGACTAAGGGGTTGCTTACAATGACTAGACACTTAACTAGGCAATTAACCACACAATTCCTCCACTTAAATGTCATAATGAAGGAAATAAAGCTAATACTAAATGCTCAACGTCTATAATCATAAAACACACTTATTCTAGGCTATTATGATGTAACAATATCCTAGGAAAAGAAAAGAATTCGGATGGAATGAGTTTAAGGCAAAACAAGCCTTTAAAACACCTCATTATGGCTCCAAATGCTCCATAAAGCCTCCAATAAAGCTCCAACGGCTCCACCATTAAATTCCAATGTCTCTTACCTCCTCAAGGCTGTTAGAAACCGAAATAAACATGTCCATTTGATTTTAGAGGCTTTGGAGAAGAAATAACCCATTTAGAGGCCAATTAAGGCTATATTCTTAATGAGCAGCCTCTCATTTATGTCCAGCATTAATGCTCAACGTCTCTATCATCTTCATGGCTCCTTCTTGGCTATTTATATCTCTAGACATCAAAAGAAATCAGATTGAAAAGCATTTAGAGTGCAATTAACCCATTTATGAGCTAATAATGCTCCAACGGCTAACTCCTTAAATGTTTGGACGCCATTTATGATGGGGCATTGATGACCAACGTCTAGAACTCCATTTATGTTGTTAATGGACGTTTGGACACCATCAAGACTTGGTCTTGCCATATAAGTGGCCTTTAGTGCTTGTAGAATATGTAGGGCACCTTGGTCTTGTGTAGGGCAGGGGTACCCTTCATTTGTAGGGTACCCTACGATTGTAGGGCACTTTGAAGAGTTCGCCAAGAAGTCATTTGAAGCATGTTGAACACTTGGTTGGTGGACATGAATTGGAGGGCTCCCGTTGGGTGTGGAGTACCCTAGGAATGGAGGATACCCTTCAAGTGTAGAACACCCTTGAGAATTGTCCTCCTTGGCATTGGGATGGGCCAATTTGGACATGTCTTGGAGCAAGGTGTTGTGAGTGACCTTGGGCCAAGAGTTGAAGGCATGGGCCTTGACTTGGCTTAGGCTCTGATCATCATCTTGGGCTTGAGCATTGTTGTGAGCCCAAATGGTGAGGTTGAAGAGTTCGGCGACTTGTTGGGCATTAGAATGGCCTAAGTTGAAGGCATGGGCTGCCTTTCCTTCATCTTCTTGTAAATATCCACTTTGACCCTTTAGCTTTGGCATTCTGGCTCTTGTATCCTCCAGGTTGCACATGTGTGCATATAGGTCACTGGACGGTTTCACATCAATTGGGATGGGGAGGGTGAGTTCGAAACTTCCTCATCCTGAACCATTGTTCACAAATGCGCCTAAGCTACCTCACGTGTTTTGCACTTATGTTTACTCACAAATATGGCTTTTTCCAAGACGTTCACTCTATGCCTTTTTCCTCTCAAGGTTCACTCAAGAACTCTAATTTAAACTCCACTTTCAACCCAAGAAAAGTTTTGTACATCAAAGTGAAATCAAGCTATGATTAAGAGTGAAAACACTTCCTTTGAAAAGCGAGAATACTAGTTACTTGAAACTAGTTAAGTGTTTAAAAGAAGGGATGGGGGTTGAAAGAAATAAAGGGTAAGTTTTGAAAAGGCCTCTTTTGAAATGCCAAACACTTTTGCACGAGTTCACAAATAAAACTTTCGGATCAAATGTATTGTTCACTTGAGTTTCACCAAGAACACATGAACAACTCAAGAACACAAGAACTTTGCTATTCTTCTCCTCTTTCTTCTTTTCGGTTTTCACAACCAAAACACTTCTCTTTTTTTTTGAATCCGAAATCATACAACATTCATCAAGAACTCTACACTAGGCACATGAACCACACATAAACAACTTTGAACATAAAAATTTTCCTTCTCAAGCTTTTCTTAAAATTAGTTCTTTTGCATACAGGAAACTCTTTTCTTTTCAAATCCGAAATCACTCATGATTCATAAACCTTTTAAGAACTTCAAACAAGGATATCAACTATTCGGTTTCTCTCAAGAGATCATTAACCGAAAACTTTTTCTTCAAGTTTTCGAAAGAAATCTAAGGTTTTAACTTGAAGAAAATCAAACAACCAACAGATACGATACCTCCACAAGCACTTTGGCTCGATACCAATTGATGTGATCACCGGGGCGGGATTCACACAATCCGACGGATCTAGCTTGCGGGAGCTCCGCACATCGCCTAAACAAAATGAGCTTCAAAAGGTGATCCATCTCCTTTGATCTTCAAGCTTGCATCCGGAGTGATTCGAGGCTCCTCATGATCATATCAAGAAGGCACCGCTTTACCTTCACCACCCTCCCCATTTAAGCTAGTTTTCACACATTGTAAGACAGTTTTTTCAATATCAGAATTTATCTCCCATTGTGAGAGTATCGGTTCAACTTTGAACTCTTCCTTTTATCTCCATCATCCCCTTGCTTCCATTGAAGTGGATTCAAGCTTGACATCTAGTGTTGCTCTTCATTTGAGAAGTAAGGTGCTAGATCCCTCACTCCTAGGCAATTAACCTTTCTATTGCTCTCCATTTAAGTATTGAGGTGGTTAGGTGACGACCCTGTTTCGTTTTTAACTCAGTCACTTACTACATGCTAGATCCGCCAAGGTGAACATTCTTTCTATTTGGAGTGGATTCGTATCGAAGCATACCTCGCACCCTTGAGAAAACAGCGTAAGGATCTTTGTCCTTGCTCCTAACGTTTGCTCCAAGTCTTCCTGTTGAATCTTCAGGCCTTCGAATTCCTTGATGAGGGCAGATTGCATGTGCTGCAATGAGGTTGTTTTGTGTTAGAGAGACACAAAAAACGTTTCACCCGAAATGCTCTAGGAAGCCTTGATATTTCGGCCAAGAACAAAAAGAAGAGAGAAGTTTTGGATTCTTCGGTGTTATCTTGTGTTGTAGCCAAATCATCTATTTATAGATGATGTAGGGAGTTACTAGAAAGAGACAACTCCTTATGTCCAAAAGTACACATACTTTCGGCCTAAGGAGTGGTTACTCCCCCTTGTACACTCCCTTGTCCAAATGCTAAGTAACTCCTCATTTAGGCGAAGGGTGTCTCCCTTGAGGCGCCTCTTCGCCAATATAGCCACAATTCACATAGTTGAATTCCATAGAACTCATTTCAGCTCACTTTGAGCTGAAACTCACTTCTCCATTTGAGATGAGCTCAAACATCACCTCAAAAGTACTTGGTGCGCTAAGAATTCCAACAAACTCCCACTCGCACTAAGTTATCTTTTGATTGTGAACTCCCACTCAAATAAAATCTCTTTAACACATATGTAGGCCAAAATAAACAAGTACATTCACACAAGTAGAGTTAAGGGTGCAACCCCAAGGCATACACATAAAATCACTTTCATTGTGGTTGTTAGACTCACAATGAAAGCTTGTCCTCTTCAAAATAACATGCTTGAACCAATCAAGCAATGGTGTATTGTTTGAACTTATCAAACATGCTTGAACTTCTTCAAGCTCACTTGAACTCATCAAGTGGTGCCTTTATGATACGATCACGGGTACTATTGACGCGAAGCCGCGAGATCGTACGGAAGCGCAGATCTAGCTTGAAGGAGTCGACGAACAGGGAAGGGATAAATTCGGCCACAGACACCTCCCAACTACGAGGTTGGGCAATATCTGCGATAAGCCTGGGGAGTATGGAAGATCTAGCACCTCTCAACTACGAGATTGAGCAATACTAGATATTAAACTTGGGATAAATCACCAAGGGGGATGGCGGAAAATAGCAAGGGGGTGAGAACCGGAGCTTAAGGAATTTTCCTTCTTAAGCTTTAAACATGTTCTAACTATTCTAGGAGTCTGTTTGTTCCTTTTATAGAGAAGAAGGAAACAGACTCTGATACTTGTGCATGCATGCCATAAAGCGTACAATACTTGTGCATGCATGTCGACTAAAAGATAAGAAAGTAAAAGCTAAAGCAGATAATTGGCTCCCGAGTGTCAGCGTGAAAGGTGGGAGTGTGCCAGAGTGGTTGGGAGTGGTCGGCCGACTTGAAGAGCTTAGGTGGCTTTGTCTGGACTGGGAGGCCCCGCCTGAAGGCCTCGCCTTCATTAGGAATCTTCGCGGAGACGACTTTGCCAGAAGGCCTCGCCTTCTCCTGGAGGCTTCGCGAAGAAGGCTTCGCTTTTGCTTGGAGGCTTCGCAAGAGGGACGCCCAACCTTAGCGTCTGAACTGGAAGTCTTCGTGTTGAAGGCTGGTCCTCGCCAGGAGGCTTTGCTGAGATGGCTTCGCCCAACGGCTTCGCCTTCGCCAGGAAGCTTCGCATGGAGGTCTTTGCCTTCACCATGACTTCATGATGGAAAGTCTTGCATGAGGGCTTCTCCTTGAGGATTCGCAGGGATGGTTCCGCCTGAAGGCTTTGCCATCACCGAAACACCTTCGTTAATGAAGCCTAGCCCTCGCCTTGAGGTTTCGCAGGAATGGCTTCGCCTGAAGGCCTCGCCATTGCCTGGATGCCTTAGCATGATGTAGTTCATCCTTCGCCGGGAGGCTTCACAGGGACGGCTTTGCCAAAGTGCTTTGCCAACGCCTGGGTGCCTTCGCGTGAAGAAACCTATCTTTCGCCTTGAGGCCTCGCGCAGTATCCTCGCGTGGAAGCGATGTCTTTTCCATGTTAGGTGCTAGTCCAAATCATGGATTAGGCCGCCTGGGCCCATGAACCTCCTCGCCAAGGGTTTGCTCCGAGTTTCACTCGACTGCCTCTTCATCTGGGACAACTTGTTGTTGCTTGGGGATCCCATGATCACATCATTCCCTCCCTCTTAAAAAGATTCATCCTCGAATCTTAAGGGAAGAACGTTTCCTACAATCGAAAACAAGCACAACAAACTTTGAAGAGCATTAGAGGTTAGTGAATGAAAACTTAACTGGTCTCTGGGGGGGTCGCGGTGGCGATGCACATATATGCGAGAGCATGATGACTCCTATATGCATCATGAACATGAACAAAAGCTTGTAAAAGTTCATGACATGCTTCCTAGAGTATTTTATGCATTTAACAAGAAATTTATACTCAAGGAAAGCATGCGGCCTAAAATCCTTAGACCTTTGTTCATGGAACTGGGGTGGTGGGTCATGGGAAGCTTTGCCTTCGCAAATCACATGCACATGTGCTTCCCAAGACAAAGAAGAGAAAACTAAGCTAGTCATAGAAGGAATATCAGATCAGCAGCAGAGACTAGCATTAGCATAAGCAAGAGGTTGAGAGATGAACAGGTCGCCCTCTCTCTTCACCTCAACCATTAACATGGTTTCAGCTCTAATTATTCTAAGATGCTCATGTTTGCTAAGGAAAGGCATGGATGTCTCTCGGGGAATAACTGACCTTTCTTTAGCGCATGCATTCTAAGCATGCTAAACATGGCATCTTGGGAGGTTCCATATATATATTCGAACAATGGGTGCGGAGGCGAACCGATGTCTGATCCATCACCCACGTTCGTAACATGCAGACTTAAGGAAACCATTGATTCGCACTCTTGCGTATACCCTTCGCTACTAGAAGGAAGAGACAGGTTACCGTCTCCCAAGTTAGGGAGGTGTAGGTCTGCTTCGCATATCATCTTCTTTTCTTCCAGCAACGGTGTGGCTTCTTCCTCAAGTGTGGGCTCGGTTGGAACTCCCGAATGAGCTCCGCCTTCTTCCAAAGCCGTAGCGCCTTCGCTTTCTTCAACTCTTCGCGCGTCCGCGGCCTCTTCATTTTCCTGCACAACCAAAGAAGAACAACAAGGTTGAAAAGATGAAATGGTTAGTTCTTCTTGGAGGATGGTTGAAGGCCCGAGTGAGTCTTTCTTTTCACTCAATTGGCTTTGGAGAGCTCTCTCCTTTCTTCTCTCTTTCCTTTTCCTTCTCGCCTGCTCATATTCTAAGTACTCATTTTTTAGCCTTTCAATCTCTTGGGCGAGTTTCTTCTTTTGGATTTTGGTGAGGGTTGGGATTTGTGGTGTGGGTATGGGCTGCGCAAGTATTGGGCGGTGAGGTGCGCGACCCAACCAAAGGGGTTTGTGGCAATGGGGATCCTCGCCTCCTCTCCTGGAAGGAAGTTGGTTCGCTTTAGGGGGAAGACCCGTCGAGTGGAGTTTGGTGGCGGAGCCTGACTGGGGTACTGGATGTAGGGCGCATGGGTGCCCTCGCTTGGGAGTAGTATGGAGGGGGTGGCTCTTCTTGACAGAGTCCATATCGTCGCCACAACAACCTCTTCAACTCACTCCAAGTCTGGATGGGGGCTTCAGCGTATCGCTACTCTCGGCGACACCATTCCTTGGCTTCTCCTTTTAAGCTCCTTATGGCAAGGCTTAACATTTCTTCACCACGAAGGGGGTAGTACCAAAAGTGGCACTCCAACTTCTCCATCCAATGCCATAAGTCTTCTCCAAGCTGGTATCGCCCTACTGATAGGTCAACCCCGTAGAAATACTTATCCGCCATGGGATCGCCTACACATTTAAACAATAAAGTTAGTCCGCTTAATCTCCGCACGTGTTTGGAGGGTCTCTCCGCCGCGAAGGGGTCTGCCCTTTCGCGAAGGGTCACACTCGACTTTCCTTCTTTCCTCTTGCTTGCAGCTCTCACAGCTTGCTCTTTTCAAGGCCAAAACCTGACAATGAATATCACAAGATAACTTCTAGCATGCAAAAATCTTTAAGCAATGAAGTACTAGTTACTTGAAGCAAGCTAGGTTAAAATGGAAAGGGGGTTCTTCGGCAACAGATATGCAAGAGGGTTAGAAATGAGGTTTTTGGCGCACAAACACTTTTGGCTCAAATGTGAAATCAAATTTAGATCAAGGTCACTGTTCATATGAGTTGTGGAATGAATAGGTATGAACACTCATATGAACACCAAGAATAATAAGAACACCTCTATGCTTTTATTTGATTTCCCGAGTCTACTCTCGCTCTTTTGTCACAACCAAGCTCTAACCTTTCTTTCTTCAAACGTTTTTCTTTACACACTTGTCGCCAGACAACTCTTTTGGCTTATCTCGAAAATACTTGGCTTAAACAAGCACACTTTTAAACAACTTTTTCGGTCTCAATGAGATCATCAACCGATATTCCTTCAAGCGTAAGAAAAGGTAACAAAAGGTTTTGCTTGAAGAAAACTCATCAATCGATACGGTACCTCCAAAGCCAAGCACTTTGGCTCGATACCACTTGATGTGATCACGGAGGGGGTAAGTGATGTGATCATGGGATCCCCAAGCAACAACAAGATGACCCAGACAAAGAGGCAGTCGAGTGAAGCTCGGAGCAAACCCTTGGCGAGTGGGTTCAGAGGCCCAGGCGGCCTAATCCGATGGTCCGGTGATATGATCATGAGGGCCTCAAATCACCCCGGGCTTTCTTTTGGAGAAGTGAAGCGGATATGTACTCATCATGAGCTGGAGCAATGGATTTCATATTGAAGACCTTTTCAAGAGGAGAAAAATGTCTTTTGAATCCCCTCAATCGGAGTTCCAGAGATCAAGTTATTCAGAACACAGTGAAGTTCCACTTTGACGAAGGCATTTTGGCGGAGGCACTTTGGCGGAGGCATTTTGGCGGAGGCACTTTGGCGGAGGCACTTTGGCGGAGGCACTTTGGCGAAGGCACTTCCAATAATTCAGCCGACCACTCCCAACCACTCCCGTCCCATCAGGAACACTCCCTCCTTTCACGCTGACACTTGGGAGTATTATATTACTTAGCTTTGACCTTTTTCACCTTTTTTAGATAACATGCATGCAAAAGCACTGTACGCTTTATGGCATGCATGCGTATATGTAAGAGTCTGTTCCCTTTCCCTTCTCTATAAAAGGGACAACAGACTCCTAGAATAGACAGAACCAATTTTAAAGAAAAGCTTGAGAAGGAAAATTCCTCAAGCCCTTTATGGGTTCTCAAATCTTGCTTCGCCAATCATAGTGATCCATTGCAAGAGGATCCAATATAATACCTTGCATTGCCTCACCTCGTAGTGAGGAGGTTCTCGGTTCCATCTCCTTCTCAAATCTTGCTTCGCCAATCATAGTGATCCATTGCAAGAGGATCCAATATAATACCTTGCATTGCCTCACCTCGTAGTGAGGAGGTTCTCGGTTCCATCTCCTTCCCCAGGCGTTTTCAAGGGCATTGCCTCACCTCGTAGTGCGGAGGTTCCCTTGGCCGACTTTGTTTCCTTGTTCCTCCTCTGTTCTTCGTTTCCATTCTTGCTGGAAACCGCCTCCTTCAAGCTAGATCCGAACGCGTGATCACTTACCCCCCCTGTGATCACATCATCCTGGATTAACCCCGACATGGAAAGGGCAATGACTTCACGCGAGGACCCTAAAAGAGGCCTCAAGGCGAAGGAGAGGCTTCTGTACAAAAGGCATAGGATGAACTTCATCATGCTAAGGCATCCAGAAAACTGGCGAAGCCCCCAGGCGAAGCCAATCCTGCGAAGCCCCGAGTCGAGGGCTAGGCTTCCCCAACAAAGCAGTTCTGGCGATGGCCAATCCTTCAGGCGAAGCCATCTCCATAAACCTCCCCTATGCCAAGCCCTCATGCAACAATGTCCACTAGAAGACTTTAAGATACGGACGGAACTTCCAAGCGAAGCTTCCCGGCGAAGGCAAAGCCTTTGGGCGACGCCATCCCAATCAAAGCCTCTGGTAAGGCCACGTCTACAACAAGAAGACTTCCAGTTCAGACGCTAACTAAGGGATATTCTTCTGCGGAGTCTCCAAACGAAGGCGGAGCCTTCGTTGCAAGTCTCAAAGGGAAGGCGAGGCCATTAGGCGAAGCCTCCTTTGAGAAGCTTCCCAACAAAGGCGAGGACTTCCGAGCCTGGCCTCCCATCAGCAGATCCCTAAAGCAAAGCCACCTCAGCTTATCCAGTCGGCCAACCACTCCCGACCATTCTGGCCCCTCCCGCCTTATACGCTGACACTTGGGAGCGAACTTTTTACCTTTTTATCTTTTCGTCAGACATGCATGCAAAAGTACTGTACACTTTATGGCAAGCATGCGTCTTTTGTAAGAGGCTGTTCCCTTCCTTTCCCTATAAAAGGAAAGACAGACTCCTAGAATAGGTAGAACATATGTAAAGCTTAAGAAGGACAATTCCTTAAGCCCGGTTCTCACCCCCCTTGCTATATTCCGCCATCCCCCTTGATTGATCGTTTATCATCAAGTTTAATATCTAGTATTGCTTAATCTCGTAGTTAAGAGGTGCTAGATCTTCCATACTCCCCAGGCTTATCGCAGATATTGCCCAACCTCGTAGTTGGGAGGTGTCTGTGGCCGTCTCTATCCTTCTGTGTTCAATCGACTCCACCGAGCTAGATCTGCGCTTAAACGATCTCGCGGATTCGCGCTTAGCGTACCGTGATCGTATCAATTTGTGATTGTATTAAGAAGCCTCATTCACAAGTGATCGTATCAATGAATGGAAACGAAGAACAGAGGAAGAACATGAAGGAAACAGAGTCGGCCAAGGGAACCTCCTCACTACGAGGTGAGGCAATGCCCTTGAAAATGCCTGGGAAGTGAGATGGGATCTAGCACCTCTTGACTACAAGGTCAAGCAATACTAGATATTATGCTTGGATCCTCTTGCCTGGATCACTAGGGAAATGGAAATGCAAGAGTGGAGAACACAAAAGCCGATGACTCCCCAGGAGTGTTTCACCCAATTGTTTAAATTCAATAATATGTTCTAGGTTACAATGGTGACTGCCACTTAGCTTATATAGTGAAGTGAAATGGAAGAAGTAAAAGGAGTATTTCGAATGTACATGCGCGCAGAAAGTATAAAGTACTTTTGCACGCTTACAGTGAAAAGGCTCCCAAAAAGGTAAAAAGGTAAGGCTAGCCTAAAAGTGTCCAGATGTCCTTTGTGTAAAGTGGTTGTTTGTCTTTCCAAGTATCGGCGGAGAAAGGACACCTTGTGTCGGAGTTTGGTCGGTCAATCGGCGAAGCTCGGAGGTTACGCGAAGGCCTTCGCTAGGAGCTTTCGCTAGAATGCCTTCGCCGGGCGCCTTCGCGGAGTTGCCCTTGGCTGAGGCCTTCTCCTTCGCCAAGTGTTCGCGCGCTTAAGGCTGGGCTGCTCCTTCTTCAAGAACGCTTATGCTTAAGACTCCAAGGGGCTTCGCACACTCTTCGTCCCAGCGATACCGAGTTGGCGAAATTGTAAGGCCTTTTTCCCGAGACTCCTCTCGATCGTCCTGCGCCATGAGCCTCATGAAAGCATTTAGGTTTGCTTGGATTTGTTTCAGCCGGGACCTGGTCATGGGTCCGCCAAGACCTTGGAACGGTTCAGGGGTCGCGCGCGCTTGAGGTTGTGGTTCATCTGGATCCTGATGGTCCTTTGGGGCGATGTCCTCATCATACTCTCCCTCTTCGAAAGAATCCGTCCGCGGATTCTTAAAATCTGTTTGTCCTTCAAAGGGAGCTAAATCACAAACGTTAAAAGTTGCATGTACATTATAAGAGCCATCGCAAGGCAAATCAAGTACATAAGCATTGTCTCCTATTTTTTTAGTGATTTGAAAGGGGCCATCGCCTCTTGGTGCTAGTTTGCTTTTCCTAGCCTGGGGAAATCGATCCTTTCTTAGATGTAGCCATACCCAGTCCCCAACTTGAAAACTCCTAAATTTTCTGCCTTTATTAACTCTGCTTGCGTAAGACTCATTAATTTTCTCAAGTTGTTTGTGAATCTTAGCATGCAAGTCCTTCATGCGTCGGGCTTTTTCTTTCCCATCTACGTCCACCTGTTCAGTGTAGTCTAATGCGATTAAGTCCAAAGGGGTTAAAGGATTGAAGCCATATACAATCTCAAAAGGACTATGGGATGTAGAGGAATGGTAGGCTCGGTTATACGCAAACTCTACATGAGGCAAGCATTTTTCCCATTCTTTCAGATTTTTCCTAAGGAGGGTGCGCAGGATAGTGGTGAGGGTCCTATTAGTCACTTCGGTTTGGCCGTCTGTTTGAGGGTGACTGGATGTGGAGTACATCAGACTGGTGCCTAGCCTAGACCAAAGGGTTCGCCGAAATGGCTTAGGAATCTCGAATCTCTATCGCTAACAATGGATCGCGGGAGGCCATGATATTTAACGATGTGATTAAAGAACAATTCCGCCACATGGGATGCATCTACGGTTTTGTTACATGGGATGAAATGGGCCAATGTGGAGAACCTATCAACTACTAAAAATATAGCATCATGACCATGCGATGTCCTAGGTAAACCACTTATAAAGTCCATGCTTATTTCAACCCAAGGAATAGAAGGTGTAGGAAGAGGGTGTACTTCCCTTTCGGTTGGAGAGTCAACTTGGCTTGGTGGCATGTGACACATCCGGCGCAAGCTTTGGTGACGTCCTTCTTCATGCCGGGCCGAAGAAGTTCTCCTTAACGGCCTCAAGCGTCTTTTGGACACCGAAGTGTCCCATGAGACCACCTCCATGTGCCTCCTTGATGATCACTTCGCGCATTGACCCTCTGGGAACGCACAACCTTTTCAACTTAAACAGAAAACCATCAAAAACATAGTAGCCTCTTTGGCTTCCTTTAACACAGCTGGCAAATATTTCACCAAAATCCACGTCATGTTCATACATTCCTTTTAAACCTTCAAAACCAACAATCCTCGTATCGAGAGTCATGAGTAATGCATATCTCCTGGATAGAGCATCAGCAACGACATTGTCTTTGCCTTTTTTATACTTAATAACATAGGAGAAAGACTCAATGAACTCTACCCACCTAACATGCCTTTTGCTCAAATTTCCTTGTCCTTGAAGGTACTTCAAAGACAAGTGATCCGTATGGATTACGAATTCTCTAGGCAGAAGATAATGGCTCCACGTTTGTAAGGATCTCACAAGAGCGTATAGCTCTTTGTCATACGTGGAGTAATTCAGGGTGGCTCCACTCAACTTTTCACTAAAAAAGGCGATGGGACGGCCTTCTTGATGCAAGACAGCGCCGATGCCTATGCCACTGGCATCGCACTCTACCTCGAACACTTTGTCGAATTTTGGCAAAGTGAGTAGAGGGGCATTTGTCAGACGAGATTTCAATTCGTGAAAAGATTTCTCTTGCGACTGACCCCATTCAAAGATGACATTCTTCTTAGCCAGTTCGTGCAAAGGGGCAGCAATGGAAGAGAAGTCTTTAACAAATCTTCTGTAAAAACTAGCAAGTCCTAGGAAGGACTTGACCTCAGTTAAGGAGTTAGGAGTAGGCCAGTCCCGAATAGCACTGATCTTACTCTCGTCTACCTTGACTCCCTTCGCACCCACTACATATCCAAGAAAGTTAACTTCCTGGGATGCGAAAACACACTTTTCAAATTTGGCATACAGTTTTTCTAACCTAAGCGTATCAAGGACTTGCCTCAGATGCTCAACATGCTCCTCATGGTTCTTAGAATAAACTAGTATGTCATCAAAGTATACTACCACAAATCTCCCAATGAAATGCCTCAAAACATGATTCATTAGACGCATGAAAGTACTTGGTGCGTTAGATAACCCGAAGGGCATAACATTCCACTCATACAAACCAATCTTGGTTTTGAAAGCAGTTTTCCATTCATCACCTTCCTTCATCCGAATTTGGTGATAACCACTTCTAAGGTCAATTTTTGAAAACACACAAGCACCACTCAATTCGTCTAACATGTCATCAAGTCTAGGTATAGGGTGGCGATACTTTACAGTGATAGAGTTGATGGGGCGACAGTCCATGCACATGCGCCAAGTGCCATCATTCTTTGGCACGAGTATGACCGGTACCGCGCATGGCGACAGACTTTCGCGGATGAACCCCTTGTCCAGCAGCTCTTGCACTTGCGATTGGATCTCTTTGGATTCTTGGGGATTGGTCCGATAGGCGGCCTTGTTGGGCAAAGGCGCCCTTGGAAGTAAGTCGATTTGATGCTCTATGCCGCGATATGGAGGAAGGGTTCGCGGCTCATCAAATACTTCGCCGAATTCCTTCAGGACCTTCTGCACATAGAAAGGAAGAGAAGACACATTGTCAAGTGTTAGCATGCAGTGAGTGGGGATCAGGAGAAAGCAGATCCTGTTTCCAAGGAACGCTCTTTTAAAATCCCTCTCTTTGGCTATGGGAGGAAGGCACTCTTGTTTTCTCGTGGGCTCTCTCGGGGTGTTTCCCATTAATGCACACCCTTTCCGTTCACTCAAGGTTCCTTGAACCTTCTCACCATTTTCTCTCCGCTCTCTGCCCTCCCCCTTTCTTTTTCTCTCAGACTTACTAGCTAGATGGATTTGATCCTGATGGGCTTGAGTTGGGGTGAGGGGAAGCAGGGTGTATGGTTTACTGAGGTGAGTGAGGGCATATTTGTTGGCTTTGCCATAATGTATGGCCTCCTTGTCATATTGCCACGGTCTGCCCAAGAGGATGTGGGTAGCCTGCATTCGCACCACATCACAAGTGATGGAATCCTCATACTTGCCGATCTTGATTGGGACTTCGACTTGTTTGACAACCTTTACGAAGGTTCTGCTGTCGACCCACCGCAGCTTGATACGGTTTAGGATGTACGATGGTGGAGAGGCCTAATTCAGCGACCATGTCTTCGGCGGCGGCGTTGACACAACTCCCGCTGTCAATAATGAGATCGCACAGAGTCCCATTCACCATGGCTCTTGATTGGAATAGATTTTCCCGCTGAATACTTTCGGTGACACTTGGGAACTTTGCAGACCCTCTTGGTAACTAATATGAGACCGTCCATAGGTAGCTCTCCCTCTTCTGCTTCACTCTCATATTGCTCTTGCTCGGGAAGGCCCTCTCCTTCCTCTTCACTAGACAGTTCCCCATTGGGCCGCATTACCATGGCTCTTCGGTTGGGGCAATCCCTCGCATAGTGTCCCTTGCCCAGACACTTAAAGCATTCGATGCTCCTTGACTGCCGAGGGCCTTCATTAGTGATGGCGTTGGGTTTCGGCTGAGGTTGCGAGGAGGGTCTTGTGTTGGGGTAATTTTGGCGAGGGGGTGGCATCGCCGCAGAAGATGCGTATGGTTTTGGCGGGAGCGGTTTGGTGAAGGGGGGGGTCTTGCTGCTTGGGGCCCTGCTGGGGGTAGGAGCAGGGTAGTAAGAGTTCCCCTTCTGTAGTTGTTTCTCCACCCGAATGGCCTTATGCACCAGATCTTGGTAATCCCGGTAATCGCATACTTCAACGGTCTTGGCGACGTCCTCCCGTAGGCCATATAAGAATCTGGCCAACTTAGCCTCTTCGTCCTCCTTGACGTTGGCCCTCATCAGGGCCCTCTCAAGGTCCTTCTGGTATTCCTCGACACTGCGATGACACTGGATAAGGCGCTGCAGCCTCTGAGCACAATCTCGGTCATAGTAGCTGGGTACGAATCGATTCTTCATGGTCCTTTTAAGAGCCTCCCACGTGGTGATAGGACGACATCGGATCCTGGCTCTTTCGTGATGCTCTTGCTCCCACCAGGTGAGAGCATATTCATGAAACTCAATGACCACAAGTTTCAGGGCTATAGCGTCAGTGTATCCCATCATATCAATGATCCGCTCAGTCCTAGTGATGTGGACATCAGCCCCATTTTTGTGATAAGGCGCGACCTTTCTTCCAGAAGGTCTAAAGGGCCCTTGGCGAAGGCACGGGCGAAGAAGAAGCAGCATTCTAGGCACCGGCGAGGCCCCAAGGCAAGTCCGTGGTCGCTATGTTCTTGGCGCACCCATGCCCCGCTGGCGAACCCTTGGCCTTTGGCGAGGCCATGGCCATTTGCGAGGCCATGGCTCTGTGCGACCCCCCCCATGGTCGTTGGCGAAGACCCTGTGCCTCATTTCCGAAACAAGCGAAGCCCTGGTGTTCGCAAAGCAGAAGAGGCTTACATAAGCACCTCAGGCGAACCCTTCAACTTGTGCAGAGGCCCTCTTCTTCCCTTTTCCCGCCGAAAGCAATTCATGGGGAAATGGGAGCCGCAAAAGCAGGTAGCCTACAATGTCACATCCGCTGCCACCTCTCATTTCGCCTACCATAGATCCAGGAGGCTGTTCCCTTGTCAAGACATCCTTTATTATTTACTTCTTTCTTTCTCCTTCTATAAAAGGAGGTTGTAACCTAAGTATTAGGTAGAACTCATTTTGTAAGAACACATATTTGCGGAAGTACGCATATTGTTCTTCGTGGGTCTCAAATCTTGCTCCACCAATCCATTAGTGATCCATTGCAAGAGGATCCAATATAATACCTAGCATTGTTTGATCTCGTAGTCAAAAGGTTCTAGGTCCCATTTTCCTTTCATTTTCAAGGGCATTGCCTCACCTCGTAGTGAGGAGGTTCCCTTGGCCGACTCTGTTTCCTTCGTGTTCTTCCTCTGTTCTTCGTTTCCATTCTTGCTGGAAACCGCCTCCTTCGAGCTAGATCCGAGCTCGTGATCACTTACCCCCCCTGTGATCACATCAGTTGGTATCAGAGCCAAAGCGCTTGTCGGAGGTATCTTACCGTATCAGTTGTTTACTTTCTTCAAGTTAAAACCTTTGCTGTTCTTTTCGAAAACTTGAAGAAAAGTTATCGGTTAATGATCTCTTGAGAGAAACCGAATATTTGTTACCCTTGTTTAAAGTTCTTAAAGGTTCATAAATCTGTGAGTTATTTCGGATTTGAAAAAGAAAAGAGATTCCCTGTGTGCAAAAGAACAAGAGTTTACAGAAAAAGAAATATTCAAATCAGTTCATAATTTCTGGGAAAAGTTCTAAGTGTTCTTGAAGAGTTCATCCGAAACTCAGAGTAAACAAGTGCTCACAGATCGAAAATAATTTCGAAAACCTGAACTTTGTGTTTGTGAAAGGCTTTTCTATATCATTTCCAACTTCTTTCAACCACCAACCAACTTCAAAAGCTAGTTTCAAGTAACTAGAACTTTGTGCTTAACCTGTTTCGGACACTGCTAGGATTTCTTTGGATATTCTTTGCGTGTTTGCATTTGATCTTAATCGCAGATTGGTGGTAAGTTTTGAAGCTTGAAAGAACCGTTGTGTTCTAAACACGAGAGAAGAGTGTAAACACTAAGGGAGTGTAGCGAGGCTTCACAATACTTTCCACATGTGCAGAACTTGAGTCTCATGGAGTATGTGGAAGAGGACTACTACCCGGAATCAGATCCTTGTTATCAAGAATCTGACTTCTGGGCGGAGGAAACCCTCGACCATACATACTCAGGGAACTATTCGAGTACCCCCTTGGCCAAGAAACCTGGCCCGAACCGACCCCATCCTCTCGAATTTGATCCTCCATACCTGCCGCATATGAGTATTACTCGAGTCCAGACCCTGGACGGGTGGTGGCGATCCCGTGCCATCGCCAAGATACCCCCCCTCGCTATCGCTACCCCAAGCACCGGAGGACTTACCCTTCATCCTCGTATTATTCCCCCATTCCGTCGTATCCTAGCTGTACGACGCCCAGCTTTGAGCCCCCTCTCATTCGCGGTTCCCCATCCACCAACCGAAAGCCAACGAGGGCCCCCACTCACAAGTTTGCTTCGTCGCCCCAATCGCCTTCTGACCAACAGGGCGAAGCAACACCGAAGTGCCTCAAAGACCCAGCTCCTCCACTATCATTGATGAGCTAAAACAACTTGTACTTATGGTCCAGGACCAGATGTTACAAGGACACATGGAGGAAGCTGCAACCGGTGGTAAGGTTGAGAGGAAAATAACTGAGAGGAAAGGAGAAATTACGAGGGGAAAGGAAAAAGAAGAAAGAGAGAAAAGCGAGGCGGTCCAAGAGACCTTGAGCGAGAAAGAGAGCGATCCGAGAGAAGAGATTGAGAAGAAAGCGGAGAGAAAACAAGAGGGAAGCTCCATGAGCCAAAATAGTGGAAGAGGGGAAAACATGCCTTCAACAGACCCAACTTTTCCACTAATTTGTATCTTGCAACCCCCTTGTTTATCTTCTTTGAATGTACAGATCGCTGTGGAAAGTAAGGCTGAAGGAAGCCTTCAACAGTCCGGGAAGGAAGTGTCACCCCCTCTCGGAAAGGAAGAAAAGAGCAAGAGGGAGAGAGCGAACATGGGTAACTGTGCTTCTAATCTCTCATCTCTTAACATTAAGCATGAATTGGGTGACATAGTTGGCGATCCCATGTCTGTTATGGGACATGACTTAGGCCCGGTACATTGGGGCCATGCCCATGAATGGCCGAGGCTCATATTTGATCCCGGAATAACTACGTGGGCTTGTCTTAAGGCTAAGTATAAGAGTGAAGCGAAGAGAAAGGGCGGATTGTCCATCTCATTCCTTGATCTATTTTTAGGGGAACTTTGATGTCTACCGCTTTTAGTTCACTAACCCTTGATGCTTCTTCAAGTTTGTTGTGGTGTCTTAAGATTTGTAGGGACAATTTCCTTATGAATCCGAGGACGGATTCTTCTGAAGAGGGAGGGTATGATGTGGACATCAGCCCCATTTTTGTGATAAGGGACACCCTTTCAGCCAGAAGGTCTAAAGGGCCCTTGGCGAAGGCACGGGCGAAGAAGAAGCAGCATTCTAGGCACCGGCGAGGCCCCAAGGCAAGTCCGTGGTCGCTATGTTCTTGGCGCACCCATGCCCCATTGGCGAACCCTTGGACTTTGGCGAAGTCAAGGCCATTTGCGAGGCCATGGCTCTTTGAGAACCCCATGGTCGTTGGCGAAGAACCTGTGCCTCAATTCCAGAAACAATCGAAGCACAGGTGTTCGCCAAGAAGAAGAGGCCTCCATACGCAAGTCAGGCGAACCCTTCAACTTGTGCAGAGGCCCTCTTCTTCCCTTTTCCCGCCAAAAGCAATTCATGGGGAAATGGGAGCCGCAAAAGCAGGTAGCCTACAATGTCACATCCGCTGCCACCTCTCATTTCGCCTACCATAGATCCAGGAAGCTGTTCCCTTGTCAAGACATCCTTTATTATTTACTTCTTTCTTTCTCCTTCTATAAAAGGAGGTTGTAACCTAAGTATTAGGTAGAACTCATTTTGTAAGAACACATATTTGCGGAAGTACGCATATTGTTCTTCGTGGGTCTCAAATCTTGCTCCACCAATCCATTAGTGATCCATTGCAAGAGGATCCAATATAATACCTAGCATTGTTTGATCTCGTAGTCAAAAGGTTCTAGGTCCCATTTTCCTTTCCCAGGCATTTTCAAGGGCATTGCCTCACCTCGTAGTGAGGAGGTTCCCTTGGCCGACTCTGTTTCCTTCGTGTTCTTCCTCTGTTCTTCGTTTCCATTCTTGCTGGAAACCGCCTCCTTCGAGCTAGATCCGAGCTCGTGATCACTTACCCCCTCCGTGATCACATCAGGATGTCAACACCCCTCCGTGGAAGTGGTCGGACGACTGTGTGGGGTGGCCTGTGGCTTCGTCGATGCAGGATCGAAAGTGGTATGGGTGACTCCATCTTGAACCCGCGACGCATGGGCGTCATCATGGTCTTGCGAGCTTTCCGGTTGCTTTCCTTGAGCTACCTCTACTTTCGTTAGTCGCTCATTCGTCATGGCGACTTGAGCTCCCGATTCATCCAACCTCGTAAGATCTTCGTTAGCGTCTTTGTGCACGGTTAGCTGGGATGGATGAGGGGGGGGATGAGTCTGTTGAAACCATCTGTGACACAGTACTGTTAAAGATATGTAATCAGAAAAGAATCTCACCACTCCCTGAGTGTTTACTCTCACTCTCGTGTTTCTCTCAACAACTTTGTCACTTCGGCTGTTCACCGACGGCTTTTACAAGTTCTCTAAACTTGATACCGTTTTCAACCTTAGATCAAAGATGAACACGCAAGAAAACACAAACAAAACTCTAGTAAAACCGCAACTTGAAATTCAAGAAAATGACTAGTTACTTGAAACCGGTTTTGTGGGATATCGGGTTCGGAAGATACTGGTTGGAAGATTAGAAAAGGCTTTTGCAATCACAAACACTTCTTGTTTAAGTTCTTTAACTATTTGTCGGATCAAACTTACTGTTCACTTGTGTTTTGGGAAGAACACGTAAGAACATTCAAGAACTTTTCCAGAACGCAAAACTTGCTCAATACCTTTCTTTCTTCAAACGTTTTCTTTACACACTTGTCGCTCAGACAACTCTTTTGGCTTATCTCGAAAATACTTGGCTTAAACAAGCACACTTTTAAACAACTTTTTCGGTCTCAATGAGATCATCAACCGATGATGTGATCATGGGATCCCCAAGCAACAACAAGACGTCCCTGCACGAAGAGGCGGTCGAGTGAAGCTCGGAGCAAACCCTGGGCGAGTGGGTTCAGAGGCCCAGGCGGCCTAATCCGATGGTCTGGATTAACCCCAGACATGGAAAGGGCAATGCCTTCACGCGAGGACCCTAAAAGAGGCCTCAAGGCGAAGGAGAGGCTTCTGTGCAAAAGGCATAGGATGAACTGCATCATGCTAAGGCATCCAGAACACTGGCGAAGCCCCAGGCGAAGCCATTCCTGCGAAGCCCCGAGGCGAGGGCTAGGCTTCCCAACAAAGGAGTTCTGGCGATGGCCAAACCTTCAGGCGAAGCCATCTCCATAACCCTCCCCATTGCGAAGCCCTCATGCAACAATGTCCACGAGAAGTCTTTAAGATACGGACGGAACTTCCTTGCGAAGCTTCCTGGCGAAGGCAAAGCCCCTGGGCGACGTCATCCCAGCCAATCTCCTGGTAAAGGCCACGTCTACAACAAGAAGACTTCCAGTTCAGACGCTAACTAAGGGATATTCTTCTGCGGAGTCTCCAAGCGAAGGCGGAGCCTTCGTTGCAAGTCTCAAAGGGGAAGGCGAGGCCATTAGGCGAAGCCTCCTTTGAGAAAGCTTCCCAACAAAGGCGAGGCCTTCCGAGCCGGGCCTCCCATCAGCAGAGCCCTAAAGCAAAGCCACCTCGGCTTATCCAAATGGCCAACCACTCCCGACCATTCTGGCCCCTCCCGCCTTATACGCCGACACTTGGGAGCGAACTTTTTACCTTTTTATCTTTTCGCCGACATGCATGCAAAAGTACCGTACACTTTATGGCATGCATGCGTCTTTGTAAGAGGCTGTTCCTTTCCTTCCCTATAAAAGGAAGGACAAACTCCTAGAACCGGTAGAACATATGTAAAGCTTAAGAAGGACAATTCCTTAAGCCCGGATCTCACCCCCTTGCTATATTCCGCCATCCCCCTTGATTGATTGTTTATCATCAAGTTTAATATCTAGTATTGCTTAATCTCGTAGTTAAGAGGTGCTAGATCTTCCATACTCCCTGTGCTTATCGCAGATATTGCCCAACCTCGTAGTTGGGAGGTGTCTGTGGCCGTCTCTATCCTTCTTTGTTCAATCGACTCCACCGAGCTAGATCTGCGCTTCCGTACGATCTCGCGGATTCGCGCCTAGCGTACCCGTGATCGTATCAAGTGGTATCAGAGCCAGATCGCTTGCTGGAGTTGTTGTGATTTCTTCAAGGTTAAACCCTTTTTATTTCTACTTGAAGAAAGATTTATCTTTGCGTTATTTTCAAACCGTGTTATACTGCTCGCTTATCGTATCCTTTCCCATATCTGCTTTTCGTTTCGGTTTATCTGTGTGTTGTTTTTGTGTTAGAAGTTGTTGTTGTGTTAGCAACTTCATAAATTGAAAAGTCAAAAAAAAAGAAGAAGAAGAAAAAGAAGAAGAAAGCGCTATTGCGGTTTTGCGAAAGTCGCAAAATCTCGCTTTATTCAAAACCGCAACGTGCAAAGATTTATACGCTCAAAAGAGTGAGGTTGTAGTTGAAAAGTGAAGAGAAGTGGTGTATAAGGCTTGGTTGTGAAAAGCGTAGAAGAAATCGGATCTGTGTTCTTATTGTTCTTGGTGTTCATATGAATGTTCATATCTGTTCATTCCACAACTCATATGAACAGTGACCTTGATCTAATTTCGATTTCAAATTTGAGCCAAAAGTGTTTGTGCGCCAAAACCTCATTTCTAACCCTCTTGTATATCTGTTGCCGAAACCCCCCCCTCCATTTTAACCTAGCTTGCTTCAAGTAACTAGTACTTCTTACTTAAAGATTTTTGCATGCTATTGGTTATCTTGTGATATTCATTATCGGGTTTTGGCCTTGGAAAGAGCAAGCTCTGAGAGCTAAGCAAGAGGAAAGAAAGAAAGCCGAGTGTGACCCCTCGCGAAAGGGCAGACCCCTTCGCGGCAGAGAGAACCCCAAACACGTGAGGAGTTTGAGCGGACTAATTTTATTGTTTAAATGTGCAGGAAACCCCATGGCGAGATAAATATTTCTATGGGGTTGATCTATCGATGGGCGATACCAGCTTGGAAAAGACTTATGGCATTGGATGGAGAAGTTGGAGTACCACTGGTGCTCCCACTTCGTGGTGAAAAATGTTGAGCCAAGCCATAAGACGCCTAAAAGGAGAGGCCAAGGAATGGTGTCGCCGAGAGTTCTCTGACAGAGAACGGTCCGCTGAAGCCCCCATCCAGTCTTGGAGTGAGTTGAAGAGGTTGCTGTGGCGACGATATGGACTCTGTCAAGAAGAGCCACCCCCTCCATACTACCCCCAGGCGAGGGCCCCCATGCGCCCTGCACCCAGTACCCCAGTCAGGCTCCGCCACCATACTCCACTCGACGGGTCTTCGCCCTCAGGCGAACCAACTTCCTTCCAGGAAAGGAGGCGAGGACCCCCATCGCCACAAACCCCCTTGGTTGGACCGCGCACCCCACCGCCCAATACTTGCGCAGCCCATACCTACACCACAAATCCCAACCCTCACCAAAATCCAAAAGAAGAGACTCTCGCCCAAGAGATTAGAAGGCTCAAAGATGAGTACTTAGAATATGAGCGGGCGAGAGAGAAAAGGAAAGAGAGAAGAAAAGAAAGGGCTCTCCAAAGCCAAATGAGTGAAAAGAAAGACTCACCCGGCCTTCTACCATACCCCAAGAAGAACTAATCGTTTCATCTTCTCAAACTTGTTGTTCTTCTTTGGCTGTGCAGAAGAAGAAGAAGCGCGGGCGCGCGAAGAGTTGAAGAAAGCGAAGGCGCTTTGGAAGAAGGCAGAGCTCATGCGGGAGTCCCAACTAAACCCGTACTTGAGGAAGAAGCCACACCGTTGCTGAAGGAGAAGAAGATGATATGCGAAGCAGGTCTACGACTCCCTAACTTGGGAGAAGGTAACTTGTCTCTTCCTTCCAATAGCACAGAGTATACGCAAGAGTGCGAATCTGTGGTTTCCTTGAGTCTGCATGCTACGAACAGGGGTGATGGATCAGACATTGGTTCGACACCGCACCCATTGTTCGAATATATATACGGGACCCCCCTGATGCCATGTTTGACATGCTTAGAATGCATGCGTTAAGGAAAGATCCCTTTGTTCCACGAGAGACATCCATGCCTTTCCTTAACAAACATGAGCATCTTAAAATAAATCGAGCTGAAACCATGTTAATGGTTGAGGTGGAGAGAGAGAGCGACCTGGTCATCTCTCAACCTCTTGCTTATGCTAATGCTAGTCTCTGCGCGTTGCAGTCCGAAGTTCTTTCTACGACTAGCTTAGTTTCTTCTTCTTTGTCTCGGGAAGCACATATGCATGTGCTTGGCGAAGGTAAAGCTTCCCTTGACCCCCCACCCCAGTTCCATGAGCAGAGGTCTAAAGTCTTTGGACCGCATGCTTTCCTTGAGTATAAAGTTCTTGTTAAATGTCTACAATACTCTAGGAAGCATGTCATGAATTTTTATAGACTTCTGTTAATGATAACGATGCATATAGGAGTTGTCATGCTCATGCATACATATGCATCGCCACCGCGACCCCCGCCTCCGGTTAAGTTTCGTTTACTAACCTCTAATGCTCTCCAAAGTTTGTTGTGCTTGTTTTCAATTGTAGGAAAAATTTCTTCCCTTAAGATTCGAGGACGAATCTTTTTAAGAGGGAGGGAATGATGTGATCATGGGATCCCCAAGCAACAACAAGACGTCCCAGACGAAGAGGCAGTCGAGTGAAGCTCGGAGCAAACCCTTGGCGAGTGGGTTCAGAGGCCCAGGCGGCCTAATCCGATGGTCTGGATTAACCCCAGACATGGAAAGGGCAATGCCTTCACGCGAGGACCCTAAAAGAGGCCTCAAGGCGAAGGAGAGGCTTCTGTGCAAAAGGCATAGGATGAACTGCATCATGCTAAGGCATCCAATCGCATCATGCACCGGCGAAGCCCCAGTGCGAAGCCATTCCTGCGAAGCCCCGAGGCGAGGGCTAGGCTTCGCCAACAAAGGAGTTCTGGCGATGGCCAAACCTTCAGGCGAAGCCATCTCCATAACCCTCCCCATTGCGAAGCCCTCATGCAACAATGTCCACGAGAAGTCTTTAAGATACGGACGGAACTTCCTTGCGAAGCTTCCTGGCGAAGGCAAAGCCCCTGGGCGACGTCATCCCAGTCAGTCTCCTGGTAAAGGCCACGTCTACAACAAGAAGACTTCCGGTTCAGACGCTAACTAAGGGATATTCTTCTGCGGAGTCTCCAAGCGAAGGCGGAGCCTTCGTTGCAAGTCTCAAAGGGGAAGGCGAGGCCATTAGGCGAAGCCTCCTTTGAGAAAGCTTCCCAACAAAGGCGAGGCCTTCCGAGCCGGGCCTCCCATCAGCAGAGCCCTAAAGCAAAGCCACCTCAGCTTATCCAGTCGGCCAACCACTCCCGACCATTCTGGCCCCTCCCGCCTTATACGCTGACACTTGGGAGCGAACTTTTTACCTTTTTATCTTTTCGTCAGACATGCATGCAAAAGTACTGTACACTTTATGGCATGCATGCGTCTTTTGTAAGAGGCTGTTCCTTTCCTTCCCTATAAAAGGAAAGACAAACTCCTAGAACCGGTAGAACATATGTAAAGCTTAAGAAGGACAATTCCTTAAGCCCGGTTCTCACCCCCTTGCTATATTCCGCCATCCCCTTGATTGATCGTTTATCATCAAGTTTAATATCTAGTATTGCTTAATCTCGTAGTTAAGAGGTGCTAGATCTTCCATACTCCCTGTGCTTATCGCAGATATTGCCCAACCTCGTAGTTGGGAGGTGTCTGTGGCCGTCTCTATCCTTCTTTGTTCAATCGACTCCACCGAGCTAGATCTGCGCTTCCGTACGATCTCGTGGGTTCGCGTCAAGCGTACCCGTGATCGTATCAATCCATCACCCCTGTTCGTAGCATGCAGACTCAAGGAAACCATAGATTCGCACTCTTGCGTATACTCCATCTTCTTCTTCAATCCTTCTTCTAATTCTTCATCTTCTTCTCCTTCTCCTTCTTCTTCTTCTTCTTCTGCTTCTCCTTCTTCATATTCTTCTTCTTCTTCTTCATTTTCTCCTTCATCATCTTCTTCTCTTCATATTCCTCCTCTTCTTCTTCTGCCGTCATCTTCTCCTTCATCATCATCATCATCATCTTCTTCTTCTTTCTTTTCATCATCTTCTTCTTTCTTGCTCATCAGATTTGCTCGCCGGATCCTCAACGACGACCGATGCCCAGGCCCAACGAGTGATGAAGATGGCGACGATGAAGACACCATTGAAAGTGATGAGGAACGAGAGACGGGTTGGGGGCGAAAGTGTGACGATTTTACGGGAAAAATGATGAAGAGGATGATTTTCTGGTTTAGGATTGATGAAGATGATGAATTTATTTTTTTTAAAAAAATAAAATGATGTACTGCGGCCATAACCGCAATAACCTGCAAAACTGCGACTAGTTTTACTGCGGGGATTACCGCGGCTTCCCCCGCAGTTGCTACTGCGGCACTACTGCGGCGGCGGCCGCGGTAACCAATGTCTTCTACGTAGTGAGAACACGAAGGAAACAGAATCGGCCAAGGGAACCTCCTCACTACGAGGTGAGGCAATGCCCTTGAAAATGCAGGAAGTGAGATGGGATCTAGCACCTCTTGACTACAAGGTCAAGCAATACTAGATATTATGCTTGGATCCTCTTGCCTGGATCACTAGGGAAATGGAAATGCAAGAGTGGAGAACACAAAAGCCGATGACTCCCCGGGAGTGTTTCAGCCGAATTGTTTAAATTCAATAATATGTTCTAGGTTACAATGGTGACTGCCACTTAGCTTATATAGTGAAGTGAAATGGAAGAAGTAAAAGGAGTATTTCGAATGTACATGCGTGCAGAAAGTATAAAGTACTTTTGCACGCTTACAGAGTGAAAAGGCTCCCAAAAAGGTAAAAAGGTAAGGCTAGCCTAAAAGTGTCCAGATGTCCTTTGTGTAAAGTGGTTGTTTGTCTTTCCAAGTATCGGCGGAGAAAGGACACCTTGTGTCGGTTTGGTTGGTCAATCGGCGAAGCCTGGAGGTTACGCGGAAGGCCTTCGCTAGGAGCTTTCGCTAGAATGCCTTCGCCGGGCGCCTTCGCGGAGTTGCCCTTGGCTGAGGCCTTCTCCTTCGCCAAGTGTTCGCGCGCTTAAGGCGGGGCTGCTCCCTTCTTCAAGAACGCTTATGCTTAAGACTCCAAGGGGCTTCGCACACTCTTCGTCCAGCGCGATACCGAGTTGGCGAAATTGTAAGGCCTTTTCCCGAGACTCCTCTCGATCGTCCTGCGCCATGAGCCTCATGAAAGCATTTAGGTTTGCTTGGATTTGTTTCAGCCGGGACCTGGTCATGGGTCCGCCAAGACCTTGGAGCGGTTCAGGGGTCTCGCGCGCTTGAGGTTGTGGTTCATCTGGATCCTGATGGTCCTTTGGGGCGATGTCCTCATCATACTCTCCCTCTTGAAAGAATCCGTCCGCGGATTCTTCTTAAATTCTTCTTTGGTCGCATTTCATGGTTATAGAACACTGAAGTTCTCAATGAACACTATTTGATGTTTTACTTACACAACTCCCACTCGGAATGATGTCCACTTAAGTTGGGAGATGTGTCATTTTTCTCCCTCTTAAAACACCAAAAGTGTACTCCCCTTATCAAATAAAAGGAGGACATGTCACAATCCATGAAATGTTATCAAGTAAGCCACTGCTTACACCAATCATAGACTAGGATGTGTGGTGGTCATACAAACTTGATGAAACTTAGTCATCTCATCTTGATTTACATAATCAATGCGACAAGAGGCTACAGTGTCATGTGTTGGTTCATGACTCCCACTCAAGTATTACTTTACCAAGTAACATGCTTCATTTAAGAAACAACATACATTTAATCCGTAGCTAGTCTCATCCTTAATTCTACACAAGATTAAGGTCGAAAGGTTCATGTGAGAAAACCCTTTCTAATGACTATGTTTGACATGTTCTAATTTTCATTGTGAAAACATAAAGATTGAACAAATCAGATGATGACAAACAAACAACTTTATTAATTATTCATCATAGAATACATGTGTGACACCGAAGTGGTGAAGTACATCCAACTTAATTACAATCTACGAAGACCCATTGATACGATCACGGGTACACTTGACGCGAAGCCACGAGATCGTACGGAAGCGAAGATCTAGCTTGAAGGAGTCGACGAACAAGGAAGGGATAGATTCGGCCACGTACACCTCACAACTACGAGGTTGGGCAATATCTGAGATAAGCACGGGAAGTATGGAAGATCTAGTGATACGATCACGGGTACACTTGACGCGGCCGCGAGATCGTGCGGAAGCGCAGATCTAGCCTGAAGGAGTCGACGAACAAAGAAGGATAGATTCGGTCACGAGACACCTCCCAACTACGAGGTTGGGCAATATCTGTGATAAGCCCGGGAGTATGGAAGATCTATCTAGCACCTCTCAACTACTATAATCAGCAATACTAGATATTAAACTTGATGATAAACAATCAAGGGGGGTGAGAACCGGGCTTAAGGAATTTTCCTTCTTAAGCTTTAAACATGTTCTACCTATTCTAAGAGTCTGTTGTTCCTTTTATAGGGAAGAAGGGAACAGACTTTTACAAAGACGCATGCATGCCATAAAGTGTACAGTACTTTTGCATGCATGTCTGACTAAAAGATAAAAAGGTAAAAGTAGATAAGTACGCTCCCAAGTGTCAGCGTGAAAGGCGGGAGTGTGCCAGAATGGTCGGGAGTGGTTGGCCGACTTGATAAGCTTAGGTGGCTTTGCTTTAGGGCTTCGTCTGACTGGAGGCCCCGCTCTGAAGGCCTCGCCTTTGTTGGAAGGCTTCGCGGAGAAGGCTTCGCCTAGTTGGCCTCGCCTTCTCTTTGAGGCTTCGCGAATAAAGGCTTCGCCTTTGCTTGGAGGCTTCGCAGTAGGGAAACCCATCCTCAGCGTCGAACTGGAAGTCTTCGTGTTGCAGGCTTCGGCCTCGCCAGAGGCTTTCTTTGGGATGGCTTCGCCCAAAGGCTTAGCCTTCGCCAGAAGCTTCACTTGGAGGTTTGCCTTTATCTCAAAGACTTCATGATGAAGGGTCTTGCTTGACGGCTTCGCCTTGAGTGTTTATGGGAGTGGCTTCGCCTGACTGGTTTGCCATCGCCGGAACACCTTCGTTTGAGGAAGCCTAGCCCTCACCTCGAGGCTTCGCAGGAATGGCTTAGCTTGGAGGTTTCGCCAGTGTTCTGGATGCCTTAGCATGATGTAGTTCATCCTTCGCCTTGAGACTTCACAGGGACGGCTTTGCCAAAGTGCTTCGCCAACGCCTGGATGCCTTCGTGTGCAGAAGCCTCTCCTACGCCTTGAGGTCTCGCGTAGGGTCCTCGCGTGGTGGCGTTGCCTTTTCCATGTCAGGTGCTAGTCCAGACCATGGGTTTAGGCCGCCTAGGCCTCTGAACCTACTCGCCAAGAGATTGCTCCGAGCTTCACTCGACTGCCTCTTCGTCTGGGACTCAATGTCGTTGCTTGGGGATCCCATGATCACATCATTCCCTCCCTCTTAAAAAGATTCGTCCTCGAATCTTAAGGGAAGAAGATTTCCTACAATCGAAAACAAGCACAACAAACTTTGGAGAGCATTAGAGGTTAGTGAATGAAAACTTAACCGGAGACTGGGGGGTCGCGGTGGCGATGCATATAGATGCAAGAGCATGATAACTCCTATATGCATTGTGAACATGAACAAAAGTTTATAAAAATTCATGACATGCTTCCTGGAGTAATTTATGTATTTAACAAGAAATTTATACTCAAGGAAAGCATGCGGCCTAAAACCCTTAGACCTTTGCTCATGGAACTGGGGTGGGGGGTCAAGGGAAGCTTTGCCTTCGCAAACCACATGCACATGTGCTCCCCGAGACAAAGAAGAAAAAACTAAGCTAGTCACAGAAGGAACATCAGACTGCAACGTGCAGAGACTAGCATTAGCATAAGCAAGAGGTTGAGAGATGAACAGGTCGTCCTCTCTCTCCACCTCAACCATTAACATGGCTTCAGCTCTAATTATTTTAAGATGCTCATGTTTGCTAAGGAAAGGCATGGATGTCTCTCGTGGAATAAAGTGGCCTTTCTTTAGCGCATGCATTCTAAGCATGTCGAACATGGCATCTGGGGGGTCCCGTAGATATATTTGAACAATGATGTGATCACGGGGGGGGTAAGTGATCACGCGCTCGGATCTAGCTCGATGGAGGGGGTTTCCGGAAATGGGGAAACGAAACAGAGGAAGAAACGAAGGAAATAACAAAGTCGGCCAAGGGAACCTCCTCACTATGAGGTGAGGCAATGCCCTTGAAAATGCCTGGGGAAGGATAATGGGACCTAGAACCTTTTGACTACGAGATCAAACAATGCTAGGTATTATATTGGATCCTCTTGCAATGGATCACTAATGGATTGGTGGAGCAAGATTTGAGACCCACGAAGAACAATATGCGTACTTCCGCAAATATGTGTTCTTACAAAATGAGTTCTACCTAATACTTAGGTTACAGCCTCCTTTTATAGAAGGAGAAAGAAAGAAGGAAATAATAAAGAATGTCTTGACAAGGGAACAGCTTCCTGGTTCTATGGTGGGCGAAATGAGAGGTGGCAGGTGATGTGACATTGTAGGCCGCCTGCTTTTACGGCTCCCAATTCCCCAGGAATTGCATTGGGCGGGAAAAGGGAAGAAGAGGGCCTCTGCACAAGTTGAAGGGTTCGCCTGACTGGCGTATGGAGGCCTCTTCTGCTTGGCGAACACCTGGGCTTTGCTTGCGTCTGGAAATGAGGCACAGGGTCTTCGCCAACGTCCATGGGTTCGCCATTGATCATGGCTTCGCCAAAGACCATGGCTTCGCCAAAGGCCAAGGGTTCGCTACTGACCATGGGCTCGCCCGTGATCATGGGTTCGCCGATGGGGCATGGGTTTTCCAAAGGCCAAAGGTTCACCAATGGGGCTTGGGTTCGCCCAGAACCTTGCGAGCACGGCCTTGCCTTGGGCCTCGCCGGGGCCTGAATGTGGCTCCCTCCTCATCTGAGCCTTCGCCAAGGGTCCTTTAGACCCTCTGGCGGAATGGGTGTCCCTTATCACAAAAATGGTGCTGATGTCCACATCATACCCTCCCTCTTCAGAAGAATCCGTCCTCGGATTCATAAGGAAATTGTCCCTACAAATCTTAAGACACCACAACAAACTGGAAGAGGCGTTAAGGGTTAGTGGACCAAAGTCATGCAGATGTACCCACATAAAAAATGGGATTGTAAAGACTCTAATATGTATTATGTTCAATGACAAAAACCTGAATGTATTTACAATACAATTCCAACTATTTAGAAAAAGGGGCACAATGTGGGGGTGTTCTTGGCTGGCTACATACATGGCTAGGTGATGGGCATTTTTATACTCGGAACATATGGTACCTAGCTCATGGATAGCAAACAAGGAAGCACCAAGTTGGGGCAAGATGAACAATCCGCTCTTTCTTGCTCCTGTGCCATGAAAGCACACAAGTGCCCTATGCCTAAAGCTTTCTTGTTGGCCGAAAATAAATTTAACAAGATAGCATGCAATTTCGACATGATTTCCAAAACTAGAATTCATGGCATGCTCTTTTCCAAACAATTTATTTTTACATGTGCCGGGGTCATGTATGAACCTTACCCTAGCAAGTTTTCCTATCGTTCGCAACATGCAGAACCCATTCATGTTCATCATATAGACTCGGGTGGGCTCATCCAATTTAGCGCAGGGTATGACCATTCCAACAATATTCACATTAAAAATGTATGAGTGCTTCCTAGCTAAAGTAGGCATGCACACGACAGTCTTAGCACGAATCATTTCATGGTCACAAAATTGCAAAGTTTCATCACTAAGATGAAATGATATGTTACCTCTCCCCAAGTTAGGGGAGGCAGACTCCTGCTCCGAAACCGGGACTTCTTCTTCCTCTTGCACACAACCCAAAGTTTCTTTATCATCGATTCCTGGCATAATCAAAGAAGAACAACAATCATTAAAAGATTTAGGCGTTAGCCCTCCATTGATCTCGGTTGAAAGCTTGGGTGTTTCACTCTCTGGATTTTGAAGAGCCTTTTTCTTTCTTTTCTCTTTCTCTCTTTTTCTCTCACTCTCACACCATTCCTTCATAAGATCTTCCACTTGTGAGACTTCCTTTCTTATCTCCTTTAAATCTTTTCCCATCTCCTCGAAATTTGCTCTAATTTCTTGAGTGAGATTTCTCAAAGGGATTGGTTCACAAGGAGGATTCGGGTACGCTTTTGGAGAAGGGGGTGAGTAGGCTCTTGAAGGTGTGGCAGTCCCTTCGGGTGTTATAGTGGGGTAGGATGAGGGACGCCGAAATGAGTTATGAGTGGTGTGGGGTCTCGTGCTGTAGGTAGGGGTTGGGGCCAAGTGTGCGATGGGGGTTTGGGTGCCATACCGCCGCCTCATCACTCTTTTCAAGCGGTCCCAAGAGGGCATGATCTCTAACCCTCGGTCGCTTCTCTTGGTGGCGTAGTCACACCACCAATACCAGGCTTCGCCTCTTAGCAGCTCGAGGGCTATGTCAAGCTTTTCAAGTTCGTGAACACCTCTCTTAGCAAAGAATGCCTCAAGATGGTGTTCCCATGATTCAAACCCGAAAAGGTCATCATCCCCTCGAAACTTAAGGGTTCACGCCATTGTATACCTACACACTTAGACAATAATGTCAGTACCACTCATTTCCTCACATGTTTGGTTGGCCTCTCGTTTGTGTTTAGGGATACTCTCGCACCACTCCTCTCTCGTGTCTAGAACACAATAGTTCTCACAAGTCTCAGAACTCACCACCAATCTCGATTAAGATCAAATGCGAACATGCAAAGAATATCCAATGAAATCTTAGCAATATCCGAAATAAATAAAGCGCAAAGTCCTAGTTACTTGAAACTAGCTTTGGAATGATTTGGGGGGGGTTGGTGGTTGAAAGAAGTTAGGAGTGATAAGGAAAGGCTCTTTTATCCACACAAACACTTTTGTTCAAGTTCCTAAAATATTTTTGGATCAAATCACGGTTCGGATGTGTTTTGATATGAACACTCAAGAACACTCCAACTTTTTCTTTCTTCAAATGTTCTTTTTGTGCACAAACACAACAACTTTTCTTCTCTTTTCAACTTCCAATCCGAAAATGTTTCTTTCTTTACTCAACTTCAATAAACAACATCCAAATATGAGCTTTGCTCGAATCACATGAACCACGCACAAACACAATTCGGTTTTCTTATGAACAACAACAAAAACGTTTTTCTTCAAGTATAAGAAAGAAGGCAATGGTTTTACTTGAAGAAAACAAACAACTGATACGGTACCTCCAATGAGCGCTTTGGCTCTGATACCAACTGATGTGATCACGGGGGGGGGTAAGTGATCACGAGCTCGGATCTAGCTCGAAGGAGGCGGTTTCCAGAAAGAATGGGAAACGAAACAGAGTAAGAACACGAAGGAATCAGAGTCGACCAAGGGAACCTCCTCACTACGAGGTGAGGCAATGCCCTTGAAAATGCATGGGAAAGGAAAATGGGACCTAGAACCTTTTGACTACGAGATCAAACAATGCTAGGTATTATATTGGATCCTCTTGCAATGGATCACTAATGGATTGGTGGAGCAAGATTTGAGACCCACGAAGAACAATATGCGTACTTCCGCAAATATGTGTTCTTACAAAATGAGTTCTACCTAATACTTAGGTTACAACCTCCTTTTATAGAAGGAGAAAGAAAGAAGGAAATAATAAAGAATGTCTTGACAAGGGAACAGCTTCCTGGATCTATGGTGGGCGAAATGAGAGGTGGCAGGTGATGTGACATTGTAGGCCGCCTGCTTTTACGGCTCCCAATTCCCCAGGAATTGCATTGGGCGGGAAAAGGGAAGAAGAGGGCCTCTGCACAAGTTGAAGGGTTCGCCTGACTTGCGTATGGAGGCCTCTTCTGCTTGGCGAACACCTGGGCTTTGCTTGCGTCTGGAAATGAGGCACAGGGTCTTCGCCAACGACCATGGGGGTCGCCATTGAGCCATGGCTTCGCAAATGGCCATGAGTTCGCCAAAGGGCCATAGGTTCGCCAGTGACCATGGGCTCGCCCGTGATCATGGGTTCGCCGATGGGGCATGGGTTTTCCAAAGGCCAAAGGTTCGCCAATGGGGCTTGGGTTCGCCTGAACCTTGCGAGCACGGCCTTGCCTTGGGGCCTCGCCGGGGCCCAGAATGTGGCTCCTCACTCATCTGAGCCTTCGCCAAGGGTCCTTTAGACCCTCTGGCGGAATGGGTGTCCCTTATCACAAAAATGGTGCTGATGTCCACATCACTTCTTCCGAAACGGTTAGTTCTTCTTGGAGTATGGTAGAGGCCCCGGGTGAGTATTTCTTTTCACTCATTTTACTATGGAGAGCTCTTTCTTATCTTCTTTCTTACCTTTTCTATCTCGAACGCTCATATTCTAAGAACTCATCTTTGATCCTTTTAATCTATTGTGCTAGAGTCTCTTCTTGGGGATTTGGGGGAGGGTTGGGATTCGTGGTGTAGGTATGGGCTGCGCAAGTATTGGGCGGTGGGGTGCGCGGCCCGACCAAGGGGGTTTGTGGCGATGGGGCCCTCGCCTCTCTTGGAAGGAAGTTGGTTCGCCTAGGGGCAAAGTCCCGTCGAGTGGAGTAGGTGTCGGAGCCTGACTGGGGTATTGGGTGTAGGGCGCATGGGGGCCCTCGCTTGGGAGTAGTATGGAGGGGGTGGCTCTTCTTGACAGAGTCCATATCGTCGCCACAGCAACCTCTTCAACTCACTCCAAGTCTGGATGGGGGCTTCAGCGTATCGCTCTCTTTCAGCGAATTCTCTGCGACACCATTCCTTGGCTTCTCCTTTTAAGCTCCGTATGGCAAGGCTTAACATTTTTTCACCACGAAGGAGGTAGTACCAGAAGTGGTACTCCAACTCTTCCATCCAATGCCATAAGTCTTTTCCAAGTTGGTATCGCCCCACTGATAGATCAACCCCATAGAAATTTTTATCCGCCATGGGATCGCCTGCACATTTAAACAATAAAATTAGTCCGCTCAAGCTCCTCACGTGTTTGGGGCTCTCTCCTGCCGCGAAGGGGTCTGCCCTTTCGCGAGGGGTCACACTCGGCTTTCTTTCTTTCCTCTTGCTTAGCTCTCAAAGCTTGCTCTTTCCAAGGCCAAAACCCGACAATGAATATCACAAGATAACCGCTAGCATGCAAAAATCTTTAAGCAAGAAGTACTAGTTACTTGAAGCAAGCTAGGTTAAATAGAAATGAGGTTTTGGCGCACAAACACTTTTGGCTCAAATTTGAAACCGAAATTAGATCAAGGTCACTGTTCATATGAGTTGTGGAATGAACAGATATGAACACTCATATGAACACCAAGAACAATAAGAACACAGATTCGATTTCTTCTATGCTTTTCACAACCAAGCTTCATACACCACTTTCTTTCACTTTTCAACTACAACCTCACTCTTTTGAGCTTATAAATCTTTGCACGTTGCGGTTTCGAATAAAACTGGGATTTGCGACTTTCGCAAAACCGCAACTGCTTTTCTTTTTCTTTTCTTCTTCTTCTTTTTTTTGACCTTTTGATTTTATGAAGTTGCTAACACAACAACAACTTCTAACACATATTCAACACAACAGATAACCGAAACGAAAAGCGGATATGGGGGGTACAGAAAACGAACAGAGTATAACACGGTTTTGAAAAACGCAAAGATAAATCTTTCTTCAAGTATAAGTTAAAGGGTTTAACCTTGAAGAAATCACAACAACTCCAGCAAGCAATCGGCTCGATACCACTTGATACGATCACGGGTACACTTGACGCGAAGCCATGAGATCGTCGGAAGCGTCGGATCTAGCTTGAAGGAGTCGGCGAACAGGGAAGGGATAAATTCGGCCACAAACACCTCCCAACTACGAGGTTGGGCAATATCTGCGATAAGCCTGGGGAGTATGGAAGATCTAGCACCTCTCAACTACGAGATTGAGCAATACTAGATATTAAACTTGATGATAAACAATCAAGGGGGATGGCGGAAAATAGCAAGGGGGTGAGAACCGGGCTTAAGGAATTTCCTTCTTAAGCTTTAAACATGTTCTACCTACAAAGAGAGTTTGCTGTCCCTTTTATAGGGAAGAAAGGAACAGACTTTTACAAAGACGCATGCATGCCATAAAGTGTACAGTACTTTTGCATGCATGTCTGACTAAAAGATAAAAAGGGTAAAAGTAGATAAGTATGCTCCCAAGTGTCAGCGTGAAAGGCGGGAGGGTGCCAGAATGGTCGGGAGTGGTTGGCCGACTTGATAAGCTGAGGTGGCTTTGCTTTAGGGCTTCATCTGACTGGAGGCCCCGCCCTGAAGGCCTCGCCTTTGTTGTTAGGCTTGAAGAAAGCTTCGCCTTAGTTGGCCTCGCCTTCTCTTTGAGGCTTTGCGAATAAAGGCTTCGCTTTGGCTGGGTGATGTGTTTCCTTAAGGATGAAAACACCTCACACTTGATCTAGCTTGACAATGGATGAACACTTGTAGGAAAGGTGGAAAATCAGATTGCGGAAGCTTTGAAAACAATGGATATGGCCGCCAACTCCTCTTGAATCTTTGTTCAAGCAAAGATGGTGTTTTTGCCTTGGCGACTCCTCCTTCTTGATACTTGAAAAGTTCAAGACAAAGCAAGCCTTTGTTGCCAAAATGGGGATGTAAATGGATCCAACACCTTCTTCTTCAAGTGAGAAGACAATCTTGGATTTGAATAAACTTGCTCAAGAACTTGGACAAGAGTTGAGTGGAAAGTGAAGATAGATCAACAAGAGAATGCTCTCAAGTATGCAAAAGTGTTTGATATTCTGAATTGTGTTGATAAGGGCGTGCCTAGCCTCCTTTTATAGTACAAGGAAGGATCATTTTAGCACACAATAAGTATGGCTATTAAACTAGGCATTTCCTCCACATAAATGGTATAATGAAGGAAATCAATGCAAATACTAATTTCTCAACGACTATATGCTTAAATCTGATTTATTCTAGGCTAATATGATGTAAAATGGCCGAATGTAAGAAAAGAAAACGTTTGGAAAGAGTTAAAGGCAAAATAAGGCCTTAAAACACCTCATTAAGGCTTCAAATGCTCCATAACTCCTCCAATAACTCTCCAACGGCTCCACCATTAATTCTCAACGTCTCTTAGCTCCTCTTGGCTGTTTCTAGCCGTTTGGAAGTCATTCATCCATGGTTGCATCATAAAAGTGCCATTTTGGGAGCCCGGTTCAACATGTAGGGCACCTTGGTCTTGTGTAGGGCAGCGGTACCCTTCATTTGTAGGGTACCCTACATTTTTAGGGCACTTTGAAGAGTTCACCAACTTGTCATTTTGAACACTTTGAGTACTTGGTTGGTGGACTTGATTTGGAGGGCACCCGGTGGGCTGTGGGGTACCCTAGTAGTGGAGGGTACCCTCGGAGTGTAGGGCACCCTTGAGAAAGGTCCTCCCGATGTGATGTGGACATCAGCCCCATTTTTGAGATAAGGGACACCCATTCCTCCAGAGGGTCTAAAGGACCCTTGGCGAAGGCTCAGATGAGGAAGAAGGCACATTCTGGGCACTGGCGAGGCCCCAAGGCAAGGTCGTGCTCGCAAGGTTCTTGGCGAAGCCATGCTCCATCGGCGAACCCATGGACCTTGGGCGAGCCCATGGCCAGTAGCGAACCCTTGGCCTTTGGCGAAGCCAAGGTCTTTTCGGCAAACTCAAAGCCATTTGCGACTCCATGGCTCTTTGCAACCCCATGGTCGTTGGCGAAGACCCTGTGCCTCATTTCCAGAAACAAGCGAAGCCCAGGTGTTCGCCAAAGCGAAGAGGCCTCCAAACGCAAGTCAGGCGAACCCTTCAACTTGAGCAGAGGCCCTCTTCTTCCCTTTTCCCGCCAAATGCAATTTCTGGGGAATTGGGAGCCGCAAAGCAGGTAGCCTACAATGTCACATCACCGCTACCTCTCCTTCTCGCCTACCATAGAACCAGGAAGTCTGGTTCCCTTGTCAAGTCACACATTACTTCCTTTACCTTTTTCCCTTCTATATAAGGGAGCTGTAACTATTGTAAACCTCAGAACTCATTTTGTAAGAACACATATTTGCGGAAATACGCATATTGTTCTTCGTGGGTCTCAAATCTTGCTCCACCAATCCATTAGTGATCCATTGCAAGAGGATCCAATATAATACCTAGCATTGTTTGATCTCGTAGTCAAAAGGTTCTAGGTCCCATTTTCCTTTCCCAGGCATTTTCAAGGGCATTGCCTCACCTCGTAGTGAGGAGGTTCTCTTGGCCAAACTTTGTTTCCTTGTTTCTTCCTCTGTTCTTTGTTTCCATTCTTGTTGGAAACCGCCTCCAACGGGCTAGATCCGAGCGCGTGATCACTTACCCCCTCCGTGATCCCATCAGTTGGTATCAGAGCCAAAGCGCTCATTGGAGGTACCGTATCAGTTGTTTGTTTTCTTCAATTAAAACCATTGCCTTCTTTCTTACACTTGAAGAAAAACGTTTTTTTGTTGTTGTTCATGAGAAAACCGAACTGTGTTTGTGCGTGGTTCATGTGATTCGAGCAAAGCTCATATTTGGATGTTGTTTATTGAAGTTGAGTAAAGAAAGAAACATTTTCGGATTGGAAGTTGAAAAGAGAAGAAAAGTTGTTGTGATTGTGTACACAAAAAGAACATTTGGAGAAAGAAAAAGTTTGAGTGTTCTTGAGTGTTCTTGAGTGTTCATATCAAAACACATCCGAAATGTGATTTGATCCGAAAATATTTTAGGAACTTGAACAAAAGTGTTTGTGTGGATAAAAGAGCCTTTCCTTATCACTCCTAACTTCTTTCAACCACCAACCCCCCCTCAAATCATGCCAAAGCTAGTTTCAAGTAACTAGGACTTTGCGCTTTATTTATTTCGGATATTGCTAAGATTTCATTGGATATTCTTTGCATGTTCGCATTTGATCTTAATCGAGATTGGTGGTAAGTTCTGAGACTTGTGAGAACCATTGTGTTCTAGACACGAGAGAGGAGTGGTACTGAGAGTATCCCTAAACACAAACGAGAGGCCAACCAAACATGTGAGGAAATGAGTGGTACTGACATTATTGTCTAAGTGTGTAGGTATACAATGGCGCGAACCCTTAAGTTTCGAGGGGATGATGACCTTTTCGGGTTTGAATCATGGGAACACCATCTTGAGGCATTCTTTGCTAAGAGAGGTGTTCACGAACTTGAAAAGCTTGACATAGCCCTCGAGCTGCTAAGAGGTGAAGCCTGGTATTGGTGGTGTGAATACGCCACAAAGAGAAGTGATCGAGGGTTAGAGTTCATACCCTCTTGGGACCGCTTGAAAAGCGTGATGAGACAGCGGTATGGCACCCAAACCCCCATCGCCCACTTGGCCCCAACCCCTACCCACAGATCGCGACCCCCCACCACTCATAGCTCATTTCGGTGTCCCACATCCTACCCCACTATAACACCCGAAGGGACTGCCACACCTTCAAGAGCCTACTCACCCCCTTCTCCAAAAGCGTACCCGAATCCTCCTTGTGAACCAATCCCTTTGAGAAATCTCACTCAAGAAATTAGAGCAGATTTCGAGGAGATGGGAAAAGAATTAAAGGAGATAAGAAAGGAAGTCTCACAAGTGGAAGACCTTATGAAGGAATGGTGTGAGAGTGAGAGAAAAAGAGAGAAAGAGAAAAGAAAGAAAAAGGCTCTTCAAAACCCAGAGAGTGAAACACCCAAGCTTTCAACCGAGATCAATGGAGGGCTAACGCCTAAATCTTTTAATGATTGTTGTTCTTCTTTGATTATGCCAGGAATCGATGATAAAGAAACTTTGGGTTGTTTGCAAGAGGAAGAAGAAGTCCCGGTTTCAGAGCAGGAGCCTGCCTCCCCTAACTTGGGGAGAGGTAGCATATCATTTCATCTTAGTGATGAAACTTTGCAATTTTGTGACCATGAAATGATTCATGCTAAAACTGTCGTGTGCATGCCTACTTTAGCTAGGAAGCACTCATACATTTTTGATGTGAATATTGATGGAACCATGGTCATACCCTGCGCTAAATTGGATGAGCCCACCCGAGTCTATATGATGAACATGAATGGGTTCTGCATGTTGCGAACGATAGGAAAACTTGCTAGGGTAAGGTTCATACATGACCCCGGCACATGTAAAAATAAATTGTTTGGAAAAGAGCATGCCATGAATTCTAGTTTTGAAAATCATGTCGAAATTGCATGCTATCTTGTTAAGTTTATTTTCGGCCAACAAGAAAGCTTTAGGCATAGGGCACTTGTGTGCTTTCATGACACAGGAGCAAGAAAGAGCGGATTGTTCATCTTGCCCCAACTTGGTGCTTCCTTGTTTGCTATCCATGAGCTAGGTACCATATGTTCCGAGTATAAAAATGCCCATCACCTAGCCATGTATGTAGCCAGCCGAGGACACCCCCACATTGTGCCCCTTTTTCTAAATAGTTGGAATTGTATTGTAAATACATTCCGGTTTTTGTCATTGAACATAATACATATTAGAGTCTTTACAATCCCATTTTTGATGTGGGTACATCTGCATGACTTTGGTCCACTAACCCTTAACGCCTCTTCCAGTTTGTTGTGGTGTCTTAAGATTTGTAGGGACAATTTCCTCATGAATCCAAGGACGGATTCTTCTGAAGAGGGAGGGTATTATGTGGACATCAGCACCATTTTTGTGATAAGGGGGCGACACCCATTCCGCCGGTCTTTTCGGGCGAGGGTCTAAAGGACCCTTGGCGAGGGCTCGATGAGGAGGGAGCCGCAAAGCAGTAGCCTACAATGTCACATCAGCTGCTCCTTCCGCCTACATTCGGATGTGGACATCAGCCCCATTTTTGTGATAAGGGACACCCATTCCTCCAGAGGGTCTAAAAGGCCCTTGGCGAAGGCACGGGCGAAGAAGAAGCGGCACTCTAGGCACCGGCGAAGCCCCAAGGCAGAGTCGCGCTCGCCAGGATCTTGGCGAACCCAAGCCCCATTGGCGAACCCTTGGCCTTTGGAAAGCCCATGCCCCACCGGCGAACCCATGATCACGGGCGAGCCCATGGCCAGTGGCGGACCCTTGGCCTTTGGCGAAGCCATGGTCTTTGGCGAAGCCAAGATCAATGGCGAACCCATAGACGTTGGCGAAGACCCTGTGCCTCATTTCCAGACGCAAGCAAAGCCCAGGTGTTCGCCAAGCAGAAGAGGCCTCCATACGCAAGTCAGGCGAACCCTTCAACTTGTGCAGAGTACCTCTTCTTCCCTTTTCCCGCCCAATACACTTCCTGGGGAATTGGGAGCCGTAAAGCAGGCGGCCTACAATGTCACATCACCTGCCACCTCTCATTTCGCCCACCATAGATCCAGGAAGCTGGTTCCCTTGTCAAGTCACACATTACTTCCTTTACCTTTTTCCCTTCTATATAAGGAGGCTATAACTATTGTAAGTCTTAGAACTCATATATTAAGAACACATATTTGCGGAAGTACGCATATTGTTCTTCGGGGTCTCAAATCTTGCTCCACCAATCCATTAGTGATCCATTGCAAGAGGATCCAATATAATACCTAGCATTGTTTGATCTCGTAGTCAAAAGATTCTAGGTCCCATTTTCCTTTCCCAGGCATTTTCAAGGGCATTGCCTCACCTCGTAGTGAGGAGGTTCCCTTGGCCGACTTTGTTTCCTTTGTGTTCTTCCTCTGTTTTGTTTCCGTCTTCTTGAAACTGCCTCCATCGAGCTAGATCCGAGCTCGTGATCACTTACCCCCGTGATCAAATCAGTTGGTATCAGAGCCAAAGCGCTTGTCGGAGGTATCGTACTGTATCAGTTGTTTACTTTCTTCAAGTTAAAACCTTTGCTGTTCTTTTCGAAAACTTGAAGAAAAGTTTCGGTTAATGATCTCTTGAGAGAAACCGAATATTTGTTATCCTTGTTTGAAGTTCTTAAAGGTTTATAAATCTGTGAGTTATTTCGGAGCTTTAAAAGAAAAGAGTTTCCCTGTGTGCAAAAGAACAAGAGTTTACGAAAAGAAATATTCAAACCAGTTCATAATTTCGGGAAAAGTTCTAAGTGTTCTTGAAGAGTTCATCCGAAACTCAAGTGAACATTACTCACAGATCGAAATTAATTTCGAAAACTTGAACTTCTTGTGTTTATATTGTGAAAAGCCTTTTCTATCACTCCCAACTTCTTTCAACCATCAACCAACTTCAAAAGCTAGTTTCAAGTAACTAGAACTTTGTGCTTAACTTGTTTCGGACACTGCTAAGATTTCATTGGATATTCTTTGCGTGTTTGCATTTGATCTTAATCGCAGATTGGTGGTAAGTTTTGAAGCTTGAAAGAACCGTTGTGTTCTAAACACGAGAGAAGAGTGTAAACACTAAGGGAGTGTGGCGAGGCTTCACAATACTTTCCACATGTGCAGAACTTGAGTCTCATGGAGTATGTGGAAGAGGACTACTACCCGGAATCGGATCCTTGTTATCAAGAATCTGACTTCTGGGCGGAGGAAACCCTCGACCATACATACTCAGGGAACTATTCAGAGTACCCCCTTGGCCAAGAAACCTGGCCCGAACCGACCCCATCCTCTGAATTTGATCCTCCATACCCTGCTGCATATGAGTATTACTCAGGTCCAGACCCTGAACGGGTGGTGGCGATCCCTTGCCATCGCCAAGATACCCCCCCTCGCTATCGCTACCCCAAGCACAGGAGGACTTACCCCCCATCCTCGTATTATTCCCCCATTCCGTCGTATCCTAGCTGTACGACGCCCAGCTTTGAGCCCCTCTCATTCGCAGTTCCCCATCCACCAACCGAAAGCCAACGAGGGCCCCCACTCACAAGTTTGCTTCGTCGCGCCAATCACCTTCTGACCAACAGGCGAAGCAACACCGAAGTGCCTCAAAGACCCAGCTCCTCCACTATCATTGATGAGCTAAAACAACTTGTACTTATGGTCCAGACCGGATGTTACAAGGACACATGGAGGAAGCTGCAACCGGTGGTAAGGTTGAGAGGAAAATAACCGAGAGGAAAGGAGAAATTACGAAGGGAAAGGAAAGAGAAGAAAGAGAGAAAAGCGAGGCGGTCCAAGAGACCTTGAGTGAGAAAGAGAGCGATCCGAGAGAAGAGTTTGAGAAGAAAGTGGAGAGAAAACAAGAGGGAAACTCCATGACCCAAAATAGTGGAAGTGAGGACAACATGCCTTCAACCGACCCAACCTTTCCACTAACTTCTATCTTGCAACCCCCTTGTTTATCTTCTTTGAATGTGCAGATCGCTGTGGAAAGAAAGGCTGAAGGGAGCCTTCAACAGTCCGGGAAGGAAGTGTCACCCCTCTCGGTAAGGAAGAAAAGAGCAAGAGGGAGAGAGCGAACATGGGTAACTGTGCTTCTAACCTCTCATCTCTTAACATTAAACATGATTTGGGTGACATAATTGGCGATCCCATGTCTGTTTTGGGATATGATTTAGGCCCGGTACATTGGGGCCATGCCCATGAATGGCCGAGGCTTATATTTGATCCCGGAATAACTATGTGGGTTTGTTTTAAAGCTAAGTATAAAAGTGAAGCGAAGAGAAAGGGCGGATTGTCCATCTCATTCCTTCAGACCATTTTTGGGGAAACTTTGATGTCTAACGCTTTTAGTTCACTAACCCTTGATGCTTCTTCAAGTTTGTTGTGGTGTCTTAAGATTTGTAGGGACAATTTCCTTATGAATCCGAGGACGGATTCTTCTGAAGAGGGAGGGTATGATGTGGACATCAGCCCCATTTTTGTGATAAGGGACACCCATTCCGCCAGAGGGTCTAAAGGACCCTTGGCGAAGGCTCAGATGAGGAGGGAGCCAAATTCTGGGCCCCAGCGAGGCCCCAAGGCAAGGCCGTGCTCGCAAGGTTCTGGGCGAACCCAAGCCCCATTGGCGAACCCTTGGCCTTTGGAAAACCCATGCCCCATCGGCGAACCCATGATCACGGGCGAGCCCATGGCCAGTGGCGAACCCTTGGCCTTTGGCGAAGCCATGGTCTTTGGCGAAGCCATGATCAATGGCGAACCCATGGACTTTGGCGAAGACCCTGTGCCTCATTTCCAGACGCAAGCACAGCCCAGGTGTTCGCCAAGCAGAAGAGGCCTCCATACGCAAGTCAGGCGAACCCTTCAACTTGTGCAGAGGACCTCTTCTTCCCTTTTCCCGCCCAATACAATTCCTGGGGAATTGGGAGCCGTAAAAGCAGGCGGCCTACAATGTCACATCACCTGCCACCTCTCATTTCGCCCACCATAGATCCAGGAAGCTGGTTCCCTTGTCAAGTCACACATTACTTCCTTTACCTTTTTCCCTTCTATATAAGGAGGCTGTAACTATTGTAAACCTCAGAACTCATATATTGTAAGAACACATCTCCGCCGCGAATCGGCCATATTGTTCTTCTTGGGTCTCAAATCTTGCTCCACCAATCCATTAGTGATCCATTGCAAGAGGATCCAATATAATACCTAGCATTGTTTGATCTCGTAGTCAAAAGGTTCTAGGTCCCATTTTCCTTTCCCAGGCATTTTCAAGGGCATTGCCTCACCTCGTAGTGAGGAGGTTCCCTTGGCCGACTTTGTTTCCTTGGTGTTCTTCCTCTGTTTTGTTTCCATTCTTGCTGGAAACCGCCTCCTTCGAGCTAGATCCGAGCGCGTGATCACTTACCCCCACCGTGATCACATCACTTGGTGACTAGGATCAGACTGCCAATAGGCAGCTCTCCCTCTTCGGCGTCACTCTCATGATGTCGTGATTTAGGAGGGACCTCTTCCTCATCTTCACTGGACAACTCCCCATTGGACCGAATGACCATGGCCCTTCTGTTGGGGCAGTTCCTCGCATAATGTCCCTTGCCCAAGCACTTAAAACATTCGATGCTCCTTGTCTGGCGAGGAGCATCAGAAGTGTTGGTGCTGGGTTTCGGCTGCGAATGTGATGGGGGCCTCGTGTTAGGGTAGTTTTGGCGAGGGGGTGGCATCGCCGCGGGAGATGTGTATGGTTTCGGTGGGGGCGGTTTGGCGAAGGGGTGGGCTTGCTTCCTGAGCCCCTGATGGGTGTATTGGTTGGGTGGTAGGAGTTCTCCTTCTTCAGTTGCTTCTCCACCCTGATGGCCTTGTGCACCAGATCTTGGTAGTCCCGGTAGTCGCACAGCTCAACTGTCTTGGCGATGTCTTCTCGTAAGCCATATAAAAATCTGGCTAACTTAGCCTCATCATCTTCCTTGACATTGGCCCTCATCAAGGCCCTTTCAAGGTCCTTTTGGTATTCTTCGACGTTGCGATGACCTTGAATAAGGCGTTGCAACTTCTGGGCACAATCTCTGTCGTAGTAGCTGGGCACAAACCGACTCTTCATGGTTCGTTTGAGATCTTCCCAAGTGGTGATGGGGCGACAACGGACTCTTGCCCTCTCGTGATGCTCTTGCTCCCACCAGGTGTGATGTGATCACACCGGGTTTGTATGATCACGAGCTCAGATCTAGCTCGATGGAGGTGGTTTCCAGCAAAGTAGAACGAAAACAGAGGGGGGGAACGAAGAACACAAAGTCGGCCAAGGGAACCTCCTCACTACGAGGTGAGGCAATGCCCTTGAAAATGCCTGGGAAGGAGATGGGATCTAGTACCTCTTGACTACAAGGTCAAGCAATACTAGATATTATGTTTGGATCCTCTTGCCTGGATCACTAGGGAAATGGAAATGCAAGAATGGAGAACACAAAAGCCGATGTCTCACTGTGGAGAGTTTCAACCGAATTGCTTAATTCAATAATATGTTCTCCCTTACAATGGTGTTGCTTCTAGCTTATATAGTGGAGAGGTGTGAGAAGTAAATGGGCTTAGTACAGCTGTGCGTGCGTGCAGAAAGCAAACAGTGCTTTTTGGCATGCGTGCAGAGTAAAAAGTTTCCAAAAAGATGAAAAAGGAAAAGCTAGTCTAAAAAGTGTTCGGGTGTCTTTTTCCTCGTAAAGGAGGTGTTTACATTCCCGAGTAGCTGCAGAGAAAGGACGCTTTGCTGTCGGACTTGGTCGACTATCTGGTTAAGTATGGAGGCTTCGCGGGATGTCTTCGCCAAGTGCCTTCGCGGGAATACCTTCGCCAAGAGCCTTCACGAGCATGTCTTTACTTGGGGCTTTATGGGGGGCCTTCGCTTGGGGCCTTCTCAGGGTTCAAGTGTTCGCGCACCAAGGTTTGGTTGCTCCCTTCCTCAGGGATGCTTATGCTCAAGGCTCCAAAGGGCTTCGCATATTTTTCGTCCAACGCGAGGCCGAGCTAACGAAGCTGTAAGGCCTTCGCTCGAGATTCCTCTTGGTCGTCTTGCGCCATGAGCATCATGAAGGCGTTGAGATTCGCTTGAACCCGCTTCAACCTGGAGTGGATCTAGAGGTGCGCGCGCTTGAGATGGCGGGCAATCTTGAACTTGGGGATCTTTCGGGGCGATGCCCATATCATACTCTCCCTCTTCGAAAGAATCCGTCCGCGGATTCTCAAATTCTTCATGTCCTTCAAAGGGAGCCAAATCACAAGAGTTAAAAGTTGCATGTACATTATAAGATCCATCACAAGGTAAGTCTAGTACATAAGCATTATCACCGATTTTCTTAGTTTTATGACAGGAATGAAGTGTGCCATTTTTGAAAACCTATCCACTACCACAAAAATGGCATCATGACCATGCGATGTTCTAGGCAGACCACTTATAAAATCCATGCTTATATCGACCCAAGGAAGAGAAGGTGTAGGGAGAGGAGTGTACTTCCCTTTTGGTTGCAGAGTAGACTTGGCTTGGTGGCATGTGACACATCTGGCGCAGAACTTGGTGATGTCCCTCTTCATGCCGGGCCAAAAGAAATTTTCCTTCACAGCTTCAAGTGTCTTCTGAACACCGAAGTGCCCCATGAGGCCGCCACCATGTGCCTCTTTGATGATGACTTCGCGCATTGATCCTCTTGGAATGCACAACCTTTTTAACTTAAATAGGAAGCCATCAAACACATAGTAGCCATTCGACTACCTTTAGCACAGTTGACAAATATTTCACCAAAATCCACATCATGCTCATACATGCTTTTCAAACATTCGAAACCAACAACCTTTGTATCGAGAGTCATGAGTATAGCATATCTCCTAGAAAGTGCATCGGCAACTACATTCTCTTTTGATGTGATCACGGTGGGGGTAAGTGATCACGAGCTCGGATCTAGCTCGAAGGAGGCGGTTTCCAGCAAGAATGGAAACGAAACAGAGGAAGAACACAAAGGAAACAGAGTCGGCCAAGGGAACCTCCTCACTACGAGGTGAGGCAATGCCCTTGAAAATGCCTGGGAAAGGAAAATGGGACCTAGAACCTTTTGACTACGAGATCAAACAATGCTAGGTATTATATTGGATCCTCTTGCAATGGATCACTAATGGATTGGTGGAGCAAGATTTGAGACCCACGAAGAACAATATGCGTACTTCCGCAAATATGTGTTCTTACAAAATGAGTTCTAAGGTTTACAATAGTTACAGCTTCCTTTTATAGAAGGAAAAAAGGTAAAGGAAGTAATGTGTGACTTGACAAGGGAACCAGCTTCCTGGATCTATGGTGGGCGAAATGAGAGGTGGCAGGTGATGTGACATTGTAGGCCGCCTGCTTTTACGGCTCCCAATTCCCAGGAATTGTATTGGGCGGGAAAAGGGAAGAAGAGGTCCTCTGCACAAGTTGAAGGGTTCGCCTGACTTGCGTATGGAGGCCTCTTCTGCTTGGCGAACACCTGGGCTGTGCTTGCGTCTGGAAATGAGGCACAGGGTCTTCGCCAACGTCCATGGGTTCACCATTGAACTTGGCTTCGCCAAAGACCATGGCTTCGCCAAAGGCCAAGAGTTCGCCACTAGCCATGGGCTCGCCCGTGATCATGGGTTCGCCGATGGGGCATGGGTTTTCCAAAGGCCAAGGGTTCGCCAATGGGGCTTGGGTTCGCCCAGAACCTTGCGAGCACGGCCTTGCCTTGGGGCCTCGCCGGGGCCCAGAACGTGGCTCCCTCCTCATCTGAGCCTTCGCCAAGGGTCCTTTAGACCCTCTCGGCTGAATGGGTGTCCCTTATCACAAAAATGGGGCTGATGTCCACATCATACCCTCCCTCTTCGAAGAATCCGTCCTCGGATTCATAAGGAAATTGTCCCTACAAATCTTAAGACACCACAACAAACCTGGAAGAGGCGTTAAGGGTTAGTGGACCAAAGTCATGCAGATGTACCCATATCAAAAATGGGATTGTAAAGACTCTAATATGTATTATGTTCAATGACAAAAACCTGAATGTATTTACAATATAATTCCAACTATTTAGAAAAAGGGGCACAATGTGGGGGTGTCCTCGGCTGGCTACATACATGGCTAGGTGATGGGCATTTTTATACTCGGAACATATGGTACCTAGCTCATGGATAGCAAACAAGGAAGCACCAAGTTGGGGCAAGATGAACAATCCGCTCTTTCTTGCTCCTGTGTCATGAAAGCACACAAGTGTCCTATGCCTAAAGCTTTCTTGTCGGCCTAAAATAAACTTAACAAGATATCATGCAATTTCGACATGATTTCCAAAACTAGAATTCATGGCATGCTCTTTTCCAAACAATTTATTTCTTCGTGTGCCGGGTCATGTATGAACCTTACCCTAGCAAGTTTTCCTATCATTCGCAACATGCGTAACCCCTTCATGTTCATCATATAGACTCGGGTGGGCTCATCCAATTTAGCGCAGGGTATGACCATGGTTCCATCCATATTCACATCAAAAATGTATGAGTGCTTCCTAGCTAAAGTAGGCATGCACACGACAGTTTTAGCACGAATCATTTCATGGTCACAAAATTGCACAGTTTCATCACTAAGATGAAATGATATGTTACCTCTCCCCAAGTTAGGGGAGGCGGACTCTGCTCCGAAATCGGGACTTCTTCTTCCTCTTGCAAACAACCCAAAGTTTCTTTATCATCGATTCTGGAATAATCAAAGAAGAACAACATTCATTAAAAGATTTAGGCGTTAGCCCTCCATTGATCTCGGTTGAAAGCTTGGGTGTTTCACTCTCTGGGTTTTGAAGAGCCTTTTTCTTTCTTTTCTCTTTCTCTCTTTTTCTCTCACTCTCACACCATTCCTTCATAAGATCTCCCACTTGTGAGACTTCCTTTCTTATCTCCTTTAAATCTTTTTCCATCTCCTCGAAATCTGCTCTAATTTCTTGAGTGAGATTTCTCAAAGAGATTGGTTCACAAGGAGGGTTCGGCACGCTTTTGGAGAAGGGGGTGAGCAGGCTCTTGAAGGTGTGGCAGTCCCTTCGGGTGTGATAGTGGGGTCGGATGTGGGACACCGAAATGAGCTATGAGTGGTGGGGGGTCGCGATCTGTGGGTAGGGGCTGGGGCCAAGTGGGCGATGGGGGTTTGGGTGCCATACCGCCGCCTCATCACGCTTTTCAAGCGGTCCCAAGAGGGTATGAACTCTAACCCTCGATCACTTCTCTTTGTGGCGTATTCACACCACCAATACCAGGCTTCGCCTCTTAGCAGCTCGAGCGCTATGTCAAGCTTTTCAAGTTCGTGAACACCTCTTTTAGCAAAGAATGCCTCAAGATGGTGTTCCCATGATTCAAACCCGAAAAGGTCATCATCCCCTCGAAACTTAAGGGTTCGCGCCATTGTATACCTACACACTTAGACAATAATGTCGGTACCACTCATTTCCTCACGTGTATGGTTGGCCTCTCGTTTGTGTTTAGGGACACACTCGGTACCACTTCTCTCTCGTGTTTAGAACACAACGGTTCTTTCAAGCCTCAAAACTTACCACCAATCTCGATTAAGATCAAATGCGAACATGCAAAGAATATCCAATGAAATCTTAGCAATATCCGAAACAAGTAAAGCACAAAGTTCTAGTTACTTGAAACTAGCTTTGAGAGTTTAGGGTGAGATGGGGGTTGAAAGAAGTAAGGTATGTATGAGAGAAGGCTCTTTTATCCACACAAACACTTTTGTTCAAGTTCCTCAAATATTTTCGGATCAAATCACTGTTCGGATGTGTTTTGATATGAACACTCAAGAACACTCAAGAACACTCAAACTTTTTCTTTCTTCAAATGTTCTTTTTGTGCACAACCACAACAACTTTTCTTCTCTTTTCAACTTCCAATCCGAAAATGTTTCTTTCTTTACTCAACTTCAATAAACAACATCCAAATATGAGCTTTGCTCGAATCACATGAACCACGCACAAATATTTTCGGTTTCTCTTCAACAACAAAACGTTTTTCTTCAAGTGTAAGAAAGAATGCAATGGTTTTACTTGAAGAAAACAAACAACTGATACGGTATGATACCTCCAACAAGCGCTTTGGCTCTGATACCAACTGATGTGATCACGGGGGGGGGGTACGTGATCACGAGCTCGGATCTAGCTCGAAGGAGGCGGTTTCCAGCAAGAATGGAAACGAAACAGGGGAAGAACACTAAGGAAACAGAGTCGGCCAAGGGAACCTCCTCACTACGAGGTTAGGCAATGCCCTTGAAAATGCAGGAAAGGAAAATGGGACCTAGAACCTTTTGACTACGAGATCAAACAATGCTAGGTATTATATTGGATCCTCTTGCAATGGATCACTAATGGATTGGTGGAGCAAGATTTGAGACCCACGAAGAACAATATGCGTACTTCCGCAAATATGTGTTCTTACAAAATGAGTTCTAAGGTTTACAATAGTTACAGACCTCCTTATATAGAAGGGAAAAAGGTAAAGGAAGTAATGTGTGACTTGACAAGGGAACCAGCTTCTGGATCTATGGTGGGCGAAATGAGAGGTGGCAGGTGATGTGACATTGTAGGCCGCCTGCTTTACGGCTCCCAATTCCCCAGGAATTGTATTGGGCGGGAAAAGGGAAGAAGAGGTCCTCTGCATGAGTTGAAGGGTTCGCCTGACTTGCGTATGGAGGCCTCTTCTGCTTGGCGAACACCTGGGCTGTGCTTGCGTCTGGAAATGAGGCACAGGGTCTTCGCCAACGTCCATGGGTTCACCATTGAACTTGGCTTCGCCAAAGACCATGGCTTCGCCAAAGGCCAAGAGTTCGCCACTAGCCATGGGCTCGCCCGTGATCATGGGTTCGCCGATGGGGCATGGGTTTTCCAAAGGCCAAGGGTTCGCCAATGGGGCTTGGGTTCGCCCAGAACCTTGCGAGCACGGCCTTGCCTTGGGGCCTCGCCGGGGCACAGAATGTGGCTCCCTCCTCATCTGAGACTTCGCAAAGGGCCCTTTAGACCCTCCGGCTGAATGGGTGTCCCTTATCACAAAAATGGGGCTGATGTCCACATCACCCATTGGCGAACCCTTGGCCTTTGGCGAGGCCAAGCCTCAACGGCGAACCCGTGGCTATTGGCGAGCCCATTGACTCGCGAACCCATGGTCCTTTGGGCGAACTCAAGGCCATTTGCGAAGCCAAGACTCTTTGCGACCCCCATGGTCGTTGGCGAAGACCACCGTGCCTCATTTCCAAACAAGCGAAGCCTGTGTGTTCGCCAAGCGTAAGAGGCTTCCATACACAAGTCGGCGAATCCTTCAACTTGTGCAGAGGCCCTCTTCTTCTCCTTTTCCCGCCAAATGCAATTCATGGGGAATTGGGAGCCGCAAAAGCAGGTAGCCTACAATGTCACATCAGCTGCCACCTCTCATTTCGCCTACCATAGATCCAGGAAGTTGTTCCCTTGTCAAGACATTCTTTATTATTTACTTCTTTCTTTCTCCTTCTATAAAAGGAAGCTGTAACCTAAGTATTAGGTAGAACTCATTTTGTAAGAACACATATTTGCGGAAATACGCATATTGTTCTTCGTGGGTCTCAAATCTTGCTCCACCAATCCATTAGTGATCCATTGCAAGAGGATCCAATATAATACCTAGCATTGTTTGATCTAGTAATCAAAAGGTTCTAGGTTCCATTTTCCTTCCCCAGGCATTTTCAAGGGCATTGCCTCACCTCGTAGTGAGGAGGTTCCCTTGGCCGACTTTGTATCTCCTTGTTCTTCCTCTGTTCTTCGTTTCCATTCTTGCCGGAAACCGCCTCCATCGAGCTAGATCCGAGCTCGTGATCACTTACCCCCTCCGTGATCACATCAGTGATTTGAAAAGAAAAGAGTTTTCCTGTGTGCAAAAGAACAAGAGTTTACAAAAAGAAATATTCAAACCAGTTCATAAATTCTGGGTTCTAAGTGTTCTTGAAGAGTTCATCCGAAACTCAAGTGAACAGTACTCACAGATCGAAAATAATTTTGAAACCCGAACTTAAAGTGTTTATATTGGTAAAAACCTTTTCTATATCACTTCCAACTTCTGTCAACCACCAACCAACTTCAAAAGCTAGTTTCGAGTAACTAGAACTTTGTGCTTTACTTGTTTCGGATATTGCTAAGATTTCATTGGATATTCTTTGCATGTTCGCATTTGATCTTAATCGAGATTGGTGGTAAGTTTTGAGGCTTGAAAGAACCGTTATGTTCTAAACATGAGAGGGAAGTAGTACTGAGAGTATCCCTAAACACAAACGAGAGGCCAACCATACACGTGAAAGATGAGTGATACTCACGTTATTGTTTAAGTGTGTAGGTGTACTATGGCGCGAACCCTTAAGTTTCGAGGGATGATGACCTTTTCGGGTTTGAATCATGGGAACATCATCTTGAGGCATTCTTTGCCAAGAGAGGTGTTCATGAACTTGAAAAGCTTGACATAGCCCTTGAGATGCTAAGAGGCGAAGCATGGTATTGGTGGAGCGACTACGCCACCAAGAGAAGCGACCGAGGGTTAGAGATCATGCCCTCTTGGGACCGCTTGAAAAGAGTGATGAGGCGGCGGTATGACACCCAAACCCCATCGCACACTTGGCCCCAACCCCTACCTACGAACGAGACCCCACACCACTCATAGCTCATTTCGGCGTTCCCCATCCTACCCCACTTTAACACTCGAAGGGACCGCCGCACCTTTAAGAGCCCACTCAACCCCTTCTCTACGTGCGAACCCGAATCCTCCTTGCGAACTAACCCTTTGGGTAATCTCACTCGAGAAATTAGAGCAGATTTCGAGGAGATGAGAAAAGAATTAAAGGAGATAAGAAACGAAGTCTCACAAATGGAAGGTCTTATGAAAGAATGGTGTGAGAGTGAGAAAAAAAAAGAGAAAGAGAAAAGAAAGAAAAGGGCTCTTCAAGCCAAATGAGTAAAGAGAGTGAAACACCCAAACTTTCAACCGAGATCAATGAAGGACTAACTCTTAAATCTTCTAATGATTGTTGTTCTTCTTTGATTATGCCAGAATTGACCACAAAGAAACTTTGGGTTGTTTACAAGAGCAAGCGAAGCCTCGGTTTCGAGCAGAGCCTCCTCCCTAACTTGGGGAGAGGTAACATGTCATTTCATCTTAGTGATGAAACTTTGCCATTTTGTGATCATGAAATGATTTGTGCTAGAACTGTTATGTGCATCCCTACCGTAGCTAGGAAGCACTCATGCATTTTTGATGTGAATATTAATGGAACCCCGATCATGCCATGCGCTAAATTGGATGAACCCACCCGAGCCTATACAATGAAAGTGGATGGGTTGTGCCCGCCCGAATGATAGGAAAACTTGCTAGGATAAGGATCATACATTTGATGTGATCACGGTGGGGGTAAGTGATCACGAGCTCGGATCTAGCTCGAAGGAGGCGGTTTCCAGCAAGAATGGAAACGAACAGAGGAAGAACACAAAGGAAACAGAGTTCGGCCAAGGGAACCTCCTCACTACGAGGTGAGGCAATGCCCTTGAAAATGCCTGGGAAAGGAAAATGGGACCTAGAACCTTTTGACTACGAGATCAAACAATGCTAGGTATTATATTGGATCCTCTTGCAATGGATCACTAATGGATTGGTGGAGCAAGATTTGAGACCCACGAAGAACAATATGCGTACTTCCGCAAATATGTGTTCTTACAAAATGAGTTCTGCCTAATACTTAGGTTACAGCCTCCTTTTATAGAAGGAGAAAGAAAGAAGGAAATAATAAAGGATGTCTTGACAAGGGAACAGCTTCCTGGATCTATGGTAGGCGAAATGAGAGGTGGCAGCGGATGTGACATTGTAGGCTACCTGCTTTTGCGGCTCCCATTTCCCCATGAATTGCTTTCGGCGGGAAAAGGGAAGAAGAGGGCCTCTGCACAAGTTGAAGGGTTCGCCTGACTTGCGTATGGAGCCCCTTTCTGCTTGGCGAACACCTGGGCTTCGCTTGTTTCTGGAAATGAGGCACAGGGTCTTCGCCAACGACCATGGGGGTCGCAAAGAGCCATGGCCTCGCAAATGGCCTTGACTTCGCCAAAGGCCAAGGGTTCGCCAATAGGGCATGGGTTCGCCAAGATCCTGGCGAGCGCGACTCTGCCTTGGGGCTTCGCCGGTGCCTAGAATGCCGCTTCTTCTTCGCCCGTGCCTTCGCCAAGGGCCCTTTAGACCCTCGGATGAAGAGTCGCCCTTGTCACAAAAATGGGGCTGATGTCCACATCATACCCTCCCTCTTCAGAAGAATCCGTCCTCGGATTCATAAGGAAATTGTCCCTACAAATCTTAAGACACCACAACAAACTGGAAGAGGCGTTAGGGGTTAGTGGACTAAAATCAAGTGGATGTGCCCATATCAAAAATGGGATTGTAAAGATCCTAATATGTATTATGTGCAACGACAAAAGTCTAAATGAATTTATGATACACTTCCAATCATTTAGACAAAGGGGCATAATGTGGGAGTGCCCGCGGCTTATTACATACATGGCTAGGTGATGCGCATTCTTATACTCAAAACATATGGTACCTAGCTCATGGGTAGCAAACAAGGAAGCACCAAGTTGGGGCAAGATGAACAATCCGTTCTTTCTTGCTCCCGTGCCTTGAAAGCACACAAGGGCCTTATGTCCAAAGTCTTCCTTATGGCCGAAAATAAATTTAACAAAATAGCATGCACTTTCAACATGATTTTCAAAACTAGGATTCATGGCATGCTCGTTTCCAAACAAATTATTTTTACATGTGCCGGGGTCATGTATGAACCTTACCCTAGCAAGTTTCCCTATCATTCGCAACATGCATAACCCATCCATTTGCATCGCATAGACTCGGGTGGGTTCATCCATTTTAGCGCAGCGCATGACCATGGTTCCATCAATATTCACATAAAAAATGTATGAGTGCTTCCTAGCTAAAGTAGGCATGCACATGACAGGTTTAGCATAAATCATTTCATGGTCACAAAATTGCAAAGTCTCATCACTAGGATGAAATGATATGTTACCTCTCCCCAAGTTAGGGGAGGGAGGATCCTCCTCTGAAACCGAAAATCTCTCTTCTTCAAGGCATGGCGCATCCGTGTCCGTCTCTCCTTCAAACTCTTGCACAAATATAGAAGAATAACAAGATTTAGAAGATGAAATGGTTAATTCTTCTTGGAGATTGGTTGAAGGCTCGGGTGCAAGATCCTTTTCACTTGTTTGGCTAAGGAGAGCCCTTTCCTTTCTTCTCTCTTTCTTTTTCTTTTTCTCTCTCTCATATTCTTCAAACTCCTTCTTCAGATTCTCAATCATTTGAGAAAGATCTTCACTTGAATCTTGGCGAGGACTTGGGTTTGGGGAAGGAGTTTGGGTGGTGCAAGTGTTGGGCGGTGGAGTACATGGCTCGGCCGATAGTGTTTGTGGAGGTGTGGGGCTCGGTCTCCTCCGACTATGGCTCTGAATGTGGGTGGAGGATGTAGGCCGAGAGGGGGACCTTCTTGTTTGGGAGTGGAACGGGGAGGGTGGCCCTTCTCGAGGTGATCCATATCTTTCCACTAGCAGCCTCTTCAATCCACTCCAAGTTCGAATGGAGGCTTCATTGTAGTGCTCTCTTTGAGCGAAATCTTGTCGCCACCATCTTTTGGCTTCTCCCTTTAGACACCTTATGGCAAGGTCTATCCTCTCTTCTTTATGAAATTGATAATACCAAAAGTGGTATTCCAATTCCTCGATCCATTGCCATAAGTCATCTTCAAGTTTGCGCCTCCCTTTCAAGGGATGAAAACCAATGAAATGCAGGTTTTCTTCCTCCATTTGGCACACCTACACACTTAGACAATAAAATTAGTTCCACTCATTTCCTCACGTGTATGGTTGGCCTCTCGTTTGTGTTTAGGGACACACTCGGTACCACTTCTCTCTCGTGTTTAGAACACAACGGTTCTTTCAAGCCTCAAAACTTACCACCAATCTCGATTAAGATCAAATGCGAACATGCAAAGAATATCCAATGAAATCTTAGCAATATCCGAAACAAGTAAAGCACAAAGTTCTAGTTACTTGAAACTAACTTTGAGAGTTTAGGGTGAGGTGGGGGTTGAAAGAAGTAAGGTATGTATGAGAGAAGGCTCTTTTATCCACACAAACACTTTTGTTCAAGCTCCTCAAATATTTTCGGATCAAATCACTGTTCGGATGTGTTTTGATATGATCACTCAAGAACACTCAAGAACACTCAAACTTTTCTTTCTTCAAATGTTCTTTTTGTGCACAACCACAACAACTTTTCTTCTCTTTTCAACTTCCAATCCGAAACTGTTTCTTTCTTTTCTCAACTTCAATAAACAACATTCAAATATGAGCTTTGCTCGAATCACATGAACCACGCACAAACACAAATATTTTCGGTTTCTCTTGAACAACAACAAAACATTTTTCTTCAAGTGTAAGAAAGAAGGCAATGGTTTTACTTGAAGAAAACAAACAACTGATACGGTAAGATACCTCCGACAAGCGCTTTGGCTCTGATACCAACCGATGTGATCACACGGGGGGGGGTAAGTGATCACGAGCTCGGATCTAGCTCGAAGGAGGCGGTTTCCAGCAAGAATGGAAACGAAGAACAGAGGAAGAACACAAAGGAAACAGATTCGGCCAAGGGAACCTCCTCACTACGAGGTGAGGCAATGCCCTTGAAAATGCCTGGGAAAGGAAAATGGGACCTAGAACCTTTTGACTACGAGATCAAACAATGCTAGGTATTATATTGGATCCTCTTGCAATGGATCACTAATGGATTGGTGGAGCAAGATTTGAGACCCACGAAGAACAATATGCGTACTTCCGCAAATATGTGTTCTTACAAAATGAGTTCTGCCTAATACTTAGGTTACAACCTCCTTTTATAGAAGGAGAAAGAAAGAAGTAAATAATAAAGGATGTCTTGACAAGGGAACAGCTTCCTGGATCTATGGTAGGCGAAATGAGAGGTGGCAGCGGATGTGACATTGTAGGCTACCTGCTTTTGCGGCTCCCATTTCCCCATGAATTGCTTTCGGCGGGAAAAGGGAAGAAGAGGGCCTCTGCACAAGTTGAAGGGTTCGCCTGACTTGTATATGGACGCCTCTTCTGTTTGGCGAACACCTGGGCTTCGCTTGTTTCTGGAAATGAGGCGCAGGGTCTTCGCCATCGACCATGGGGGTCGCAAAGAGCCATGGCCTCGCAAATGGCCTTGACTTCGCCAAAGGCCAAGGGTTCGCCAATAGGGCATGGGTTCGCCAAGATCCTGGCGAGCGCGACTCTGCCTTGGGGCTTCGCCGGTGCCTAGAATGCCGCTTCTTCTTCGCCCGTGCCTTCGCCAAGGACCCTTTAGACCTTCTGGATGAAGAGTCGCGCCTTGTCACAAAAATGGGGCTGATGTCCACATCATACCCTCCCTCTTCAGAAGAATCCGTCCTCGGATTCATAAGGAAATTGTCCCTACAAATCTTAAGACACCACAACAAACTGGAAGAGGCGTTAGGGGTTAGTGGACTAAAATCAAGTGGATGTGCCCATATCAAAAATGGGATTGTAAAGATCCTAATATGTATTATGTGCAACGACAAAAGTCTAAATGAATTTATGATACACTTCCAATCATTTAGACAAAGGGGCATAATGTGGGGATGCCCTCGGCTTACTACATATACATGGCTAGGTGATGCGCATTCTTGTACTCAAAACATATGGTACCTAGCTCATGGGTAGCAAACAAGGAAGCACCAAGTTGGGGCAAGATGAACAATCCGCTCTTTCTTGCTCCGGTGCCATGAAAGCACACAAGGGCCTTATGTCCAAAGTCTTCCTTATGGCCGAAAATAAATTTAACAAAATGGCATGCACTTTCAACATGATTTTCAAAACTAGGATTCATGGCATGCTCGTTTCCAAACAAATTATTTTTACATGTGCCGGGGTCATGTATGAACCTTACCCTGGCAAGTTTCCCTATCATTCGCAACATGCATAACCCATCCATTTGCATCGCATAGACTCGGGTGGGTTCATCCATTTTAGCGCAGCGCATGACCATGGTTCCATCAATATTCACATAAAAAATGTATGAGTGCTTCCTAGCTAAAGTAGGCATGCACATGACAGTTTTAGCATAAATCATTTCATGGTCACAAAATTGCAAAGTCTCATCACTAGGATGAAATGATATGTTACCTCTCCCCAAGTTAGGGGAGGGAGGATCCTCCTCTGAAACCGAAAATCTCTCTTCTTCAAGGCATGGCGCATCCGTGTCCGTCTCTCCTTCAAACTCTTGCACAAATATAGAAGAATAACAAGATTTAGAAGATGAAATGGTTAATTCTTCTTGGAGATTGGTTGAAGGCTCGGGTGCAAGATCCTTTTCACTTGTTTGGCTAAGGAGAGCCCTTTCCTTTCTTCTCTCTTTCTTTTTCTTTTTCTCTCTCATATTCTTCAAACTCCTTCTTCAGATTCTCAATCATTTGAGAAAGATCTTCACTTGAATCTTGGCGAGGACTTGGGTTTGGGGAAGGAGTTTGGGTGGTGCAAGTGTTGGGCGGTGGAGTACATGGCTCGGCCGATAGTGTTTGTGGAGGTGTGGGGCTCGGTCTCCTCCGACTATGGCTCTGAATGTGGGTGGAGGATGTAGGCCGAGAGGGGACCTTCTTGTTTGGGAGTGGAACGGGGAGGGTGGCCCTTCTCGAGGTGATCCATATCTTTCCACTAGCAGCCTCTTCAATCCACTCCAAGTTCGAATGGAGGCTTCATTGTAGTGCTCTCTTTGAGCGAAATCTTGTCGCCACCATCTTTTGGCTTCTCCCTTTAGACACCTTATGGCAAGGTCTATCCTCTCTTCTTTATGAAATTGATAATACCAAAAGTGGTATTCCAATTCCTCGATCCATTGCCATAAGTCATCTTCAAGTTTGCGCCTCCCTTTCAAGGGATGAAAACCAATGAAATGCAGGTTTTCTTCCTCCATTTGGCACACCTACACACTTAGACAATAAAATTAGTTCCACTCATTTCCTCACGTGTATGGTTGGCCTCTCGTTTGTGTTTAGGGACACACTCGGTACCACTTCTCTCTCGTGTTTAGAACACAACGGTTCTTTCAAGCCTCAAAACTTACCACCAATCTCGATTAAGATCAAATGCGAACATGCAAAGAATATCCAATGAAATCTTAGCAATATCCGAAACAAGTAAAGCACAAAGTTCTAGTTACTTGAAACTAACTTTGAGAGTTTAGGGTGAGATGGGGGTTGAAAGAAGTAAGGTATGTATGAGAGAAGGCTCTTTTATCCACACAAACACTTTTGTTCAAGTTCCTCAAATATTTTCGGATCAAATCACTGTTCGGATGTGTTTTGATATGATCACTCAAGAACACTCAAACTTTTTCTTTCTTCAAATGTTCTTTTTGTGCACAGCCACAACAACTTTTCTTCTCTTTTCAACTTCCAATCCAAACTGCTTTCTTTTTCACTCAACTTTAATAAACAACATTCAAATATGAGCTTTGCTCGAATCACATGAACCACGCACAAACACAAATATTTTCGGTTTCTCTTGAACAACAACAAAACGTTTTTCTTCAAGTGTAAGAAAGAAGGCAATGGTTTTACTTGAAGAAAACAAACAACTGATACGGTAAGATACCTCCGACAAGCGCTTTGGCTCTGATACCAACTGATGTGATCACAGGGGGGGTAAGTGATCACGAGCTCGGATCTAGCTCGAAGGAGGCAGTTTCCAGCAAGAATGGAAACGAAGAACAGAGGAAGAACACGAAGGAAACAGATTCGGCCAAGGGAACCTCCTCACTACGAGGTGAGGCAATGCCCTTGAAAATGCAGGGAAAGGAAAATGGGACCTAGAACCTTTTGACTACGAGATCAAACAATGCTAGGTATTATATTGGATCCTCTTGCAATGGATCACTAATGGATTGGTGGAGCAAGATTTGAGACCCACGAAGAACAATATGCGTACTTCCGCAAATATGTGTTCTTACAAAATGAGTTCTGCCTAATACTTAGGTTACAACCTCCTTTTATAGAAGGAGAAAGAAAGAAGTAAATAATAAAGGATGTCTTGACAAGGGAACAGCTTCCTGGATCTATGGTAGGCGAAATGAGAGGTGGCAGCGGATGTGACATTGTAGGCTACCTGCTTTTTGCGGCTCCCATTTCCCCATGAATTGCTTTCGGCGGGAAAAGGGAAGAAGAGGGCCTCTGCACAAGTTGAAGGGTTCGCCTGACTTGTATATGGACGCCTCTTCTGTTTGGCGAACACCTGGGCTTCGCTTGTTTCTGGAAATGAGGCGCAGGGTCTTCGCCAACGACCATGGGGGTCGCAAAGAGCCATGGCCTCGCAAATGGCCTTGACTTCGCCAAAGGCCAAGGGTTCGCCAATAGGGCATGGGTTCGCCAAGATCCTGGCGAGCGCGACTCTGCCTTGGGGCTTCGCCGGTGCCTAGAATGCTGCTTCTTCTTCACCCGTGCCTTCGCCAAGGGCCCTTTAGACCCTCTGGTGGAAAGGTTGCGCCTTGTCACAAAAATGGGGCTGATGTCCACATCACAAGAGGATCCAATATAATACCTAGCATTGTTTGATCTCGTAGTCAAAAGGTTCTAGGTCCTTGCCTCACCTCGTAGTGAGGAGGTTCCCTTGGCCGACACTGTTTCCTTCGTGTTCTTCCTCTGTTCTTCGTTTCCATTCTTGCTGGAAACCGCCTCCTTCGAGCTAGATCCGAGTTAGTGATCACGCACCCCACCGTGATCACATCGATCTTACCTCGCCATGAGTTGGGAGTAGGCCATCCCGAATGGCACCGATCTTACTCGCCTACCTTGACTCCCTTCGCACCCACGAAATATCCAAGAAAGTTAACTTCCTGGGATGCGAATACACACTTTTCAAATTTGGCATACAGTTTTTCTAACTTAAGCGTGTCGAGGACCTGCCTCAAGTGCTCAACATGCTCCTCGTGGTTCTTGGAATAAACTAGTATGTCATCAAAGTATACCACCACAAATTTCCCAATTAAACGCCTCAAAACATGATTCATTAGACGCATGAAAGTACTTGGCGCGTTTGATAACCCAAGGGCATAACATTCCACTCATACAAACCAATTTTGGTTTTGAAAGCAGTTTTTCCATTCATCACCTTCCTTCATCCGAATTTGGTGATAGTCACTTCTAAGGTCAATTTTTGAAAACACACATGCACCACTCAATTGCCTAACATGTCATCAAGTCTAGGTACAGGGTGGCGATACTTTACAAAGTTGATAGAGTTGATGGGGCGGCAGTCCATGCACATGCGCCAAGTGCCATCGCTCTTGGCACGAGTATAACCGGTACTGCGCATGGCGAAAGGCTTTCATGGATGAACCCCTTGTCCAAAGCAGCTCTTGCACTTGTGGATCTCTTTGGATTCTTGAGGGTTGGTCCGGTAGGCGGCCTTGTTGGGTAAAGGCGCTCCCGCAAGTAAGTCGATTTGATGCTCTATGCCGCGATAGGGGGAAGGGTTCGCGGCTCATCAAACACTTCGCCGAATTCTTTCAGTGACTTCCCGCACATAGAAAGGAAGAGAAGACACATTGTCAAGTGTTAGCATGCAATGAGTGGGAATTAGAGAAAGCAGTCCCGTTTCCAAGGAACGCTCTTTTAAAATCTCTCTCTTTGGCCATGGGAGGGAGGCACTCTTGTTTTCTCGTGGCTCTCTCGGGTGTTTCCCATCAATGCACACTCTTTTTTCACTCAAGGTTCCTTGAACCTTCTCACCATTTTCTCTTCGCTCGCCTCGCTCTTTCTTTTTCTCTCGGCCTTACTAGCCAGATGAATCTGATCTTGGTGAGCTTGGGTGGGTGTGAGGGGAAGTAGGGTGTAGGGTTTACTGAGATGGGTGAGGGCATATTTGTTGGTTTTGCCATAGTGTATGGCCTCCTTGTCGTACTGCCAGGGCCTACCCAAGAGGATGTGGGTGGCCTGCATTCACACCACATCACAGTGATGGAATCCTCATACTTGTCGATCTTGATTGGGACTTCGACTTGTTTGACGACCTTCACCAAGGTCCCGTCATCGACCCACCGTAGTTGGTACGGCTTAGGGTGTGCGAGGGCGCGAAGACCCAGTTCAGCGACCATATCTTCGCTGGCAGCATTGACACAGCTCCCACTATCGATAATGAGGCTACAGAGAGTCCCATTCACCATAGCTCTTGATTGAAATAAGTTTTCCCGCTGCGTGCTCTCAGTGATACTTGAAGAGCTTTGCGCACTTCTCTTGGTGACTAGTATGAGTCCGTCCATAGGCAGCTCTCCTCTTCTGTTTCACTCTCCCGATCTCGCCGCTCGCTGGGGACCTCTTCCTCTTCTTCACTAGATAACTCCCCATTGGGCCGAATAACCATAGCCCTTCTGCTGGGGCAATCCTCGCATAGTGTCCCTTGCCCAAACACTTAAAGCATTCGATGCTCCTTGACCGCGAGGGGCGCCATAAGTGTTGGTGCTGAGTTTCGGCTAGGGTTGTGATGGGGTCTTGTGTCAGGGGTAAGTTTGGCGAGGGGTGGCATCGCCGTTGGAGAGGTGTATGGTTTTGGCGGGGCGGTTTGACGAAGGGGGTCTTGCCGCTCGAGCCTCGATGGGTGTATAGCCGGGATGATAGGAGTTCCCTTCTTCGCTTGTTTCTCCACTGGATGGACTTATGCACCAGATATTGGTAATCCCGTAGTCGCACAGCTTCAACCGCCTTGGCGACGCCCTCTCGTAGGCCATATAAAAATCTGGCCAACTTAGCCTCTTCGTCCTCCTTGATGTTGGCCCTCATCAAGGCCCTCTCAAGATCCTTTTGGTATTCCTCGACGCTGCGATGACCTTGGATAAGGCGTTGCAGCTTCGGGCACGCCTCGGTCATAATAGCCGGGCACAAACCGATTCTTCATGGTTCGCTTAAGATCCTCCCAAGTGGTGATGGGACGACAGCGGATCATCGCTCTCTCGTGATGCTCTTGCTCCCACCAGGTGAGAGCATAATCATGGAATTCAATGACCACGAGCTTCAAAGCTATCGCATCAGTGTATCCCATCATATCAATGATCCGCTCCGCTTTTGATGTGATCACAGAAGGGGTAAGTGATCACGAGCTCGGATCTAGCTCGAAGGAGGCGGTTTCCAGCAAGAATGGAAACGAAGAACAGAGGAAGAACACGAAGGAAACAGAGTCGGCCAAGGGAACCTCCTCACTACGAGGTGAGGCAATGCCCTTGAAAATGCCTGGGAAGTGAGATGAGATCTAGCACCTCTTGACTACAAGGTCAAGCAATACTAGATATTATGCTTGGATCCTCTTGCCTGGATCACTAGGGAAATGGAAATGCAAGAGTGGAGAACACAAAAGCCGATGACTCCCCGGGAGTGTTTCACCAATTGCTTAAATTCAATAATATGTTCTAGGTTACAATGGTGACTGCCACTTAGCTTATATAGTGAAGTGAAATGGAAGAAGTAAAAGGAGTATTTCGAATGTGCATGCGTGCAGAAAGTACAAAGTACTTTTGCACGCTTACAGAGTGAAAAGCTTCTAAAAAGGTAAAAAGGTAAGGCTAGCCTAAAAGTGGTTGTTTGTCTTTCCAAGTATCGGCGGAGAAAAGACACCATGTGTCAGGTTTGGTCGGTCAACCGGTGAAGCTCGAGATTACGCGAAAGGCCTTCGCTAGGAGCCTTCGCTAGAATGCCTCCGCCGGTGCCTCGCGGAGTTGCCCTTGGCCGAGGCCTTCTCCTTCGCCAAGTGTTCGCGCGCTTAAGACCGGCCTGCTCCTTCTTCAAGAACGCTTATGCTTAAGACTCCAAGGGGCTTCGCACACTCTTCGTCCAGCGATACCGAGTTGGCGAAGTTGTAAGGCCTTCTCCCGAGACTCCTCTCGATCGTCCCCGCGCCATGAGCCTCATGAAAGCATTAAGGTTCGCTTGGACTTGTTTCAGCCGGGACCTGGTCATGGGTCCGCCAAGGCCTTGAACGGACTGTGGGTCTCGCGCGCTTGAGGTTGTGGGTCTTCCGAACCTGAGGATCCTTTGGGGCGATGTCCTCATCATACTCTCCTTCTTCAAAAGAATCCGTCCGCGGATTCTTAAAATCTGCTTGTCCTTCAAAGGGAGCTAAATCACAAACGTTAAAAGTTGCATGTACATTATAAGAGCCATCGCAAGGTAAGTCAAGTACATAAGCATTTTCTCCTATTTTTTTAGTGATTTGAAAGGGGCCATCGCCTCTTGGCGCCAGTTTGCTTTTCCTAGCCTGGGGAAATCGATCTTTTCTTAAATGTAACCATACCCAATCCCCGACTTGAAAACTTCTAAATTTTCTGCCCTTATTAACTCTGCTTGCGTAAGACTCATTAATTTTCTCAAGTTGTTTGTGAATCTTAGCATGCAAGTCCTTCATGCGTCGGGCTTTTTCTTTCCCATCTACGTCCACCTGCTCAGTGTAGTCTAATGCGACTAAGTCCAAAGGGGTTAAAGGTGGTGGCAAATCGGTGCGCGTGATTGCCACGTTCCGGTTTGACTTGCGTGTCACGATATTGACGGAAGCCATTAGGTCGACTTTGCGCGCTAGGGCACGATTGTCGAGGAATAGAGAGATTCTCTGATGTCGTGATTTGACAAGTCGTGTTGAGTAGTTGTTAAACGTTACCCCTTTCGGTATGAATAGTGAATGTATTTATAGTCCCATGTTTCAGTGGTATTATTGTAATATCCCAATGTAAGGTGATTATTCGTTTTAGGTCCTATATGCACTTCGGGAAGTAATGTCCGGGAACGTTCTCAATCTTTATTCGGATTATGAGTTTTTTAATGGGGCCCTTGTTCCGGGCTTGTTCGTGGGCCTTTTGTTAGGCCTTTTATGCGTATTTGGGCCTAGCGGCCATCAAGTCCCCCCCCCAAGCCCCTTTGGCCGACTAGAAGGAGTCCAAAGTTCTTTTGTTGAAGATCCATTTTAGAAAATTAGGTTAGTGATGTTCGAAAAGCTGCTTGATTCGGGATACTTTCCTTGTTCGGGTATCGATTAAATCTGTGTTCGGGTAATATTGTTCGGGCATGTGGCTTTTCTTGTGTTCGGGTATGGCAATTCAGTTCCGTACTAGTGTGTTCGGGAATCTAAAGACGTGGATTCTCCTTTTCTCGGTCATGGTTCGGGCTCTTGAATCGTTTCCCGTTCAGTCATGTTCGGGAAGCTTAGGATGTAGAATCCTCCTTTTGCCTTTGAACCATGGTCGGGCTTCTGAATCATTTCCCGTTCTATTGTGTTCGGGAAACTGAGGGTGTTTGAGTCCTTTTGTCTCGAACGATGTTCGGGCTTTTGAATCGTTTTCCCGTATGATGTTCGGGAAACTGAGGATGTGGAATCCTCCATTTGTCTCGAACAATGTTCGGGCTTTTGAATCGTTTCCCGTACTATTGTGTTCGGGAAACTGAGGATGTGGAGTCCTCCATTTGTCTCGAACAATGTTCGGGCTTTTGAATCGTTTCCCGTACTATTGTGTTCGGGAAACTGAGGATGTGGAGTCCTCCATTTGTCTCGAACAATGTTCGGGCTTTTGAATCGTTTCCCGTACTATGATGTTCGGGAAACTGAGGATGTGGAGTCCTCCATTTGTCTCGAACAATGTTCGGGCTTCTGAATCGTTCCCCGTACTATGATGTTCGGGAAACTGAGGATGTGGAGTCCTCCATTTGTCTCGAACAATGTTCGGGCTTCTGAATCGTTCCCCGTACTATGATGTTCGGGAAACTGAGGATGTGGAGTCCTCCATTTGTCTCGAACAATGTTCGGGCTTCTGAATCGTTCCCCGTACTATGATGTTCGGGAAACTGAGGATGTGGAGTCCTCCATTTGTCTCGAACAATGTTCGGGCTTCTGAATCGTTCCTGGAGTCCTCCTTTTGTCTCGAACAATGTTCGGGCTTCTGAATCGTTTTTGGGATTTTCCTATTCGGGATCTGTTGATATTCCCAACGGTTACTTTTTGAATCGACGGTGGAGATTATGTGCCGTTTGGCGATTCATCTGCCCGATCTTTTCTATAAATGTGAGGAGCCTCATTTTCATTTTGCATCTCTCAAGCTCTTCTCTTCTCACAATAAACTCACGACGGACAATCCCACGCTCCAGGGAGGCTGTTAGTATCTTCAAGAGGTGGAGGACTGTTGAAGAATCTCATCCGAAGACTTCTTCCCCCTTTCCTCGGTGAAACCACCGTCCGGACGGTTCTGAGAGGTTCGTCCGCCGTCCATCAATTCTACCGGCTCCACAGTCTATTAGTTGACGCTGCCGCCGTCACCCCGCCTTTTACTCTCCTTCCAGCGAGCCGTCCGTGTTTCCTCCGGCCATTTACCCGAGGTACATGAGAATGGCCCCTACTTTTCCTTCACCTTCTACTGTTCGCCCTTCAGGTTGCCTTTTAGAGACCAAGGGCGAGGTTCCCGAAGGTTGGTGGTCCGAGATTGAAAACTACCGGAGTAAGGCGACTCCGGAGTTAATAAAGGAGTGGCAGTCCACTTATTTTGTCCCGATGACGGTCCGTACTCGGGTTCCGTCTCTGAATGCCGGGCGTATGAGCACAGGAAAGGCTGGTTGGTGATCTTCAAGGATCAACTGCTATGCGGGCTCCGCTTTCCCCCGCACCCATTTGTTAGGCAGTTAGCGGAATCCCACGGGTTAGCCGTTAACCAATTTAGCCCGAACACCTATTGCCACATAAATGCCTATCTCATCCTCTGTGCTCTGTTCGAGATAGAGCCAACCATATCCACTTTCCTCCAGTACTATAAAGTAAACGTAGTCCCGAGGAACTGCTTCTACTTCTTTAGTGCCCGGGGTCCTCCTACTGTAAAATTCAACTTTGTTTGGAATCGCCAACCAGCCGCAAGGGATGGCATCGGGAATTCTTCTTCATGAAGCCTGATGTGTCATGGGGCCTGCAAGCGGCGCGAAGGTAGGAGGACTGCCGGATGTGCGAGTCCTCGGCGGCTGCGAAGGGAGCTGCTGCCAAGGAGAACTATGACCGGTTTGACAATAAACTCCGGACCATTGCTCCTTGGTGCGGCGATGGGCGAAGGAAGTCCTCCCCTTTCCTTTGTCTTGGAGGCTGATTACCCAAGGGTCCTTTCCCACTTGGGTATTATTCGAGGGACTTGGGGAGTTGGGCATCCGGGAATCTCCCCTTCGACCGAGACCTGGCCTTGGTGCATCGTCTTGGGCGAGGCGTCCTTCGAGGACTTCAAGAAAGGTTTATATCGTTCTTGTTCATAGATGCATTCGTTTGATATTAACTAATTCTTCCCCTTTTTGCAGAAATGGAGCCGAGTTTGATCTTGGCGCCATCTTTCGGGATGCGGCACGAAGAAACCGAGCTCTAAAGCCGGTAGTTCGAGGCCCGCGGCTGAAAAGAAAGCGGAAAAGAGCTGCTTCGGTAGATCTTGAGGCTGCGGGCCAGCCTGAGAAGCCTGCCGGGAAGTTCCGTCCCGGTCCATATGGAAGGTCATCCCACTCGGGATGATGTTTATGACATCTTTGCGGACCTCCCCGAACAAGTTAGAAGGACAAGGGGAAGTTCACGGCTTCGGGGTGACCGGGCAAAGTGCCCCGAGGTCGAGCCCATCGAGTTTCAGCTAGGTAATCAATCGGTGAAATTACACAATCTCTGTTTTGGAATCTATTCGGGAATCTTTCCCGAATGTTTGGTGAACCATGCATGGCGTGGTTCGATCTCATTTTTGTACCTTAGGTCCGGACTGGAGGGAGGCCCAAGAAGAGAGGCGGCGGCTGCGGGATGAAAAGCTGGCTCGGTTCGGGGATAATCTTATTCCCGGGAGCCGGGTGGCTGATCCATGAGGATCAAAATGTCCTCGGCGATGAGGACGTCAAAGACATGGCTCCCGAGCTTTTCAACGGGACCACAACCGCCCGAACAATGGAGTGCCTAGAGCACTTCTACCCTGACATGGACGTCGCCGCTTCCAAAGTGGCCGCCCTCGGGTATCAGGTTAGCATCTGTTAGTTTATTTCTTAAGTCTTGGTTTCTCATGCTCGCACCTCGGGAAAATAATCTGTCTTAATACTGTCCGGTGGCCACAATGGGCGGGTGGATTTCCCGAATCACCCAAGCGTCCCACCGGATCCGGTCGAGGCCGAACAACGGGCGACTAAAGCCGTAGGCTGTGGTGGCTAAGCTGATCCAGCGAGTCCATCACTACGAGCGATTCTTTGCGGGTTTCCCGTACCACTCCTAAGCTCGAGCTTCCCAGCTCACATATCCGGGAGAACCTCAGCCGGCTGAGGCTGATGACTTCGCCTTGGCTGAGGTTGCCTTCTGGCGCGGTCAAAGAGCGCCGCCATTACGAGGACGCTATTCGGGAAGAAGCTAAATCGCTCAAGGCTGAAAAGGAGAGGTTTCAAGTGGACCTCGCCAATCGGAAGGAGCACTTGAGCGGGAGGCTGCGGGTCAAGGATGAGGAGAATCGAGACTTCGGGATGAAGTCGCCGCGCTCAAGCCAAAATCCCGAAGTACCGAAGGTGCTAAGTGAGGCGGTGGATCTGGCCGTTAACAAATACACCTTCGGGTTTTGTTTGGCTAGAAAAGCAGATAGTTGAGCGCAACCCTCATGCTGACTGTCCGGACTTGATGGGCGTGAGGAGCCCGAAGAGGATCCCAGTGAGTACGGGGCGAATTTACGCATCCGCCCGAACCGATGGCTGATGATTTTGCCGATCTGAGTGATGTGCTGTACTTTTTTATCCATTTTTGTAAATCCGACCTCGGGCATTATTAATGAAAACATTCAAGGTTTGGTTCAACACTTGTCTCTGGATTCAGCTTTATTATTTCCCGATCAAACAAAGTATTTCCTCAAAGCCTCGGAATGAAAAGAATTTGCTAACTCTCGTCCTTCGGGATCTGATAACTTGTAAACTCCTTTCCGTTCTTGGCGACGACCTCGAAGGGCCTTCCCGATTCGGGCGACGCGCCCCCTTTTGGTCTTCGGGATCCTAGTTTGGTTTGCCGTAAGACCAAATCACCCACTTTGATATTTTTTGCCTTCACTTTTGAGTTTGCTGCAGACGCGGTTCTCTGTTGAAAAGCCTTCCTTCGAAGCTCTGCTTCATCTCTTCTTCCTTCGAGAAAGTCTAAGTTTGCTCTCAAACCTTGCTCATTCGCTACTTCTTGAACACTTCGGTTACGAGGATGAATTTGCTACTTCAATCGGGATTAGCGCCTCGGTCCCGTATGTCGGGGAGAACAGGGTTTCTCCGGTTGACCTTCGGGCGTAGTCCGGTAACTCCATAAAGCGTGAGGAGTTCCCGGGCCACTTTCCTTTCGCCTTTCCAAGTCTGGCCTTTAACCCATCCTTCAACGTTCGGTTGGATACTTCAACTTGGCCATTGCTCTGCGGGTGGGCGACCGGAGCAAAATGAATCTTGATCCCGAATTCCTCGGCGAAATCTTGGAATCCACCGTCAGTGAACTGAGCTCCGTTATCGGCAACCAGGACCTTCGGGCACCCGAACCTGCAGATGATGCTTTTCCAAACAAACTTTCGGATGTTCTCAGCTGTAATAGTAGCCAAGGGTTCGGCTTCTATCCACTTGGTGAAATAATCCACGGCGACCACACAATACTTAAGTCCTCCGGGGGCGGTGGGCAAAGCTCCAATCAGATCGATTCCCCACACGGCGAACGGTATGGGGTAGTCCGAGGATGATACATACTCCGAGGGAACTCTTTGTATTCGGCGTGCTCTGACACCTTTGCACTTGTTCACTAGCCTCCTTGCGTCTTCCTTGAGAGTAGGCCAAAAGAACCCTTGTCTTAGTATGACCGCAGCTAAGGCGTCCGATTTAACGTGCGACCCGCAGGTGCCTTCATGAGCTTCCCGTAGAATGTCCTCGGTGCCTCCTTCACCGACGCATTTCTGCAGCGGGGAAGAGAATCCTTTACGGTACATACTATCTCCAATTATGACAAACTTGCTGGCCTTTCTTGATGTTTGCGGCATCGGTTGGGTTGTCAGGAGCACCCCTTCATCGAGGTACTTCCGGTAAGGTGACCTCCATCCCGAAGCAATGCAGCCTATCCGGGAGTAGTCGATGCAAGGTTCACTTTTTCTTCGTCGTAAGAAGCTGACTTGAAAGTTGGTCAGCCTCCGAATTGAGCGTCCTCGGGATCTTCTCGATGCATAACTTTTCGAAATCCGCTGCCAACCTTTTAGCTACTTGGCGTACCTCTTAAGACTTGGTTCTTTGATCTCGTACTCCCGTTCATCTGCTGAGCGAGAAGGTTGAGTCACTGCATGCTTTCGGTGATCGGATTCCCGCCTTCTTGGCTAACTCCGGACCAGCAATGAGGGCTTCATATTGGCTGCGTTGTTCGTTACGGGAAATTGAACTTGATTGACTTAGTGGCCTTCATTCCTTCCGGGCCTTGAGTACTAGTCCGGCACCTTGCTTGTCCGATCCCGAAGCTCCATCCACGTGTAGGGTCCAGACCGGACTATCCTCGTTCAAAGAATCCGCACTCTCGGACTCCTTGGGCAATTCCGCGATAAAATCAGCTAATGCTTGTGCCTTGATCGCTCTTGGGGTTCATACTTGATCTCGTACTCGCTTAGCTCGACGCACCACTTTGATAGCCTTCCGGAGTGGTCTACCCGTCTTAAGATGTCCTTGATAGGGACATTACTTGAACAATGATGGAAAACCCGAGGAAGTATGGTTTCAACCTTACGGCTGAAAGGACCGAGAGAGTATACCGCCTTCTGGATCATCGGGTAGTTCAGTTCGGCTCCGTGCAGGGATTTGCTTACGTAATAGACCGGCCACTGCTTCCCTTGGTCGTCTTCTTGAACAAGTACCGAACTCACGGCCTTTTCACCTACTGCCAGGTACACAATGAGGGGTCTGTCCTCGGTCGGTTGCCGAAGCGTAGGCATTTCGAGTAGGTAGGCTCTGATTTCCTCCCAGGCTCTTTGGCATTCGGGATTCCAACTGAACCTAGCTCTTTCCTTTGCGTTTTCTTCCTTAGATTTTTTCTCACCTTTGCGTACGCCTATTCGGCCTGGCTCCGCGCCTTCTTTGATTAAAAGCTTGAAGAACGGACGACACTTGTCTCCATATCGAGATATAAAGCAGTGAGGGCCGTAATTTTCCCGAGGAGTCTCTGCCGTCCTTTATCGATGAGGGTGTCCTCACGTTCAAGAGTGCTTCGATCTTTGCGGGATTAGCGTCGATGCGCGCTCGGACACCATAAACCCGAGAAATTTCCCGGACGTTACCCCGAAAACACACTTATCCGGATTCAGCCGTAATCCATACTTTCGGATCTGCCCGAACACCTCTTCAATATCGCGGATTAGATTTTCTTCTTCCTTGCTTTTGATGATGATATCGTCAACATAAACCTCGAGAATTCTTCCAATCTGCTCGGAGAATACCTTGTCCATCAATCTTTGGTAGGTTGCTCGGCGTTCTTCACCGAAGGGCATTCTCGTATAACAATGCGTTCCGACGTCGCTTATGAAAGATGTCTTTTCTTCATCGGCCGGGTCCATCCTTATCTGATGATACCCACTGTAAGCGTCGAGAAAAGAGAGCCTCGCGTGTCCGGCCGTGGAGTCCACGAGCCTATCGATCGGAGGAGTTGGATACGAATCCTTCGGGCAAGCATCATTTACGTTAGTGAAGTCGATGCACATGCGCAACTTGTCGCTATCCTCTCGGGTCGCCACCACGGGATTGCTCAGCCATTCGGGATACGATACTTCCCTTATGACCCCCGCGTCGAGGAGCTTCGAAATTTGCTCTTTGATGAAGGCTCTTTTGAATGGGGCATTATTTCTTTTCTTACGCCTTATCGATGCGGAACTAGGATTGATGTGCGGCTGTGTTGTATTACCTTGGGTTAATCCGGGCATGTCACTCGGAGAGTAAGCGAACAAGTCTTTATTCATTCGAAGTAAGTTTACAAGATTTTGCTTACTGCCCTCGGGCAAGTCTTTCGCGATTCTCGTTGTCCTATCTCCTTCCAGGACAACGTCTTCTGTACCCGCTTCCTCATCGTTTTCCTTCGGGCAACCCGGAGTGGGATTCTTCGAGCTATCGCCATGACATCCTTGGCCTCTCTTTGGCTCACGTAGATCGGCGTCCCCCTCATCCGTAGCGAGCGTGATGGTCGGGAATTTCACGTCGATCCTCATGTGAATAGCTACAGGGTTTCTCTCCCGATGATAGCATTGTACGCGAGAGGGGACATCGAGGGCGAGCCATTTGACCATCAACGTGGTGTACCGAGGTTGGCCTTGGGCCTACCCGATGAACATCGCAGAAGCTCGATGGAGCCTAAAGCGGTATCTCGTCCGGGCCCACACCGTAGGTTGCTGTCTTGACGGGGTTCAATCGGCTTGACTTAAGCTTGAGGCCTTCATACGCCTTTCTGAACAGCACATCCGCATTTGAGCCGTCGTCGCACAGAACCCTTTTGACGTCAATGGTCCCGATCCGTAGGGTGATGATGAGTGGGTCATAATGCGGCAGACGCACTTCGGACCCATCTGCTCGTTTGATTCTTGAAGACGGATCTCCGTAGCTTAGCGAGGCTATCTCCCTCGCCTTCCTCTTCCTTGCATTCGAACCCAGCGTGGTCGTTATGGTGTTCAGGATCCCGGTGGGTTGCGGCGGAACCATCTTCTCCTTGCCCTTCTTGTTCGGTCCTGATGAATCTTCTTCAGACTTCCCTTTGACTCGGGAAACTTCCTCGACCCGAGGCATCTACAGATACAATCCCAGAGAGCCTTTATTGATGAGGTGCTCTATATACCTCTTGATTGGTAGCCTTTGTTCGGTTTCATGCCCGGTGTCTCTGTGGCCAGCGTGCTTGGGCGAATCACGCCTCGCCCCTTCCGGCATGGCCACAGGCGATTAATACTCCCGGTGCCTTGTCTTTGGAGTGCCGCGAGGATACTAGCCGGGGACGTATTAAGGGGGTGAAGCCCGAACTTCTCTCGAAAGTCCTCTTGTCCTCCCAACTCCTGGCCGCTTGACCGGCTGGCTCCTCGCGTTCTCCTTCCTCGGATCTCGATTAAACCAGGTGTCCTGCTTTCCTTCATGCTGAGACAACATTTCTTGAGCAATCATATGCTCTGGGTGACAGCGTACATTTCTTCTACACTGGTGAAGTTCTTCCGGGACAACTCGTAAGCCGGTAGCGAGTTCGGGATGAGAGCCTTTGTGAATGCCATGATCCGGATGTTGTCCGTTAGATCGGAGGCGTGTACGGCTTCCCGGTTGAACCTCTCGACGAACTCCCGAATACTCTCGTTCGGTCTTTGCTTGATGTCAAACATCTGAATGGCCCTTTTCGCTGACCTCTTGCATCCGATGAAGTGTGTTGCGAATTTGGTAGCCAGGTCCCCGAACGATGACACCGAGTTCGGGAGGAGCGAGTTGTACCAAGCAGAGGCCGGACCTCCTAGAGCTACTTCGAAGCACTTGCACAGGGCCGCCTCGTTGGCTCCTTTCAGCTCCATTGCTCTCTTGTACTTGCGGACAAAAGCGTCGGGGTCTCCTGAACCTTGGTAAACTTCCAAGGGATGCGGCAAGTTGAATATTCGTGGCATCTGGGCGTCCCGAATACTGCTGGTGAACGGTCCTTCATCAGGGATGTCCTCTCAGTTGGGCTCGGGAATTCCCGAGTTTCTCTCGACTTCGCTCCGGGCGATGTAGCGATTGCTGATCACATCGTCCCGTGGATCACCGCGGACCAGTCTCTCCGGCCTTGGCGATCGGTCCCTCTTGTACTCCCTCGGGGACCTCGGCGCTGCCGGCTTTGACGGTCCGGAGATGGAACTTGTTGTGACCCTTCCTGCTGGCTCTCATAGCCCGATCGGTTAGGCCGTGATACCTGCCTGTCGCGAGGCCGACAGGATTGACCCGTATGCTCGTTCTGGTTTCTTCGCTCTTCTGAAGGACCACCCGCAGCTTGGACAAGATCGGGGTCCAAGTGCCGGATGTCACTTGACGGTAGGCTGGAGGTAGGGCGTAGGGAGGTGGCTCCATTGGATGATTCCTCCGGGGAACCCCTGTAGCTGGGATCGGCCGTGCGGCCGTTGGTGGATCGGGAACGGGAATGATCGGGAACGGGAATGGCCCCCACGTTCAATCTGATTTTGGGGACCACCGCCTTTCCCACAGACGGCGCCATTTGGTGGCAAATCAGTGCGCGTGATTGCCACGTTCCGATTTGACTTGCGCGTCACGATATTGACGGAAGCCATTAGGTCGACTTTGCGCGCTGGGGCACGATTGTCGAGGAATAGAGAGATTCTCTGATGTCGTGATTTGACAAGTCGTGTTGAGTAGTTGTTAAACGTTACCCCTTTCGGTATGAATAGTGAATGTATTTATAGTCCCATGTTTCAGTGGTATTATTGTAATATCCCAATGTAAGGTGATTATTCGTTTTAGGTCCTATATGCACTTCGGGAAGTAATGTCCGGGAACGTTCTCAATCTTTATTCGGATTATGAGTTTTTTAATGGGGCCCTTGTTCCGGGCTTGTTCGTGGGCCTTTTGTTAGGCCTTTTATGCGTATTTGGGCCTGGCGGCCATCATGCCCTTTTTATACTTAATAACATAGGAGAAAGACTCAATGAACTCTACCCACCTAACATGCCTTTTGCTCAAATTTCCTTGTCCTTGAAGGTACTTCAAAGACAAGTGATCCGTATGGATTACGAATTCTCTAGGCAGAAGATAATGGCTCCACGTTTGTAAGGATCTCACAAGAGCGTATAGCTCTTTATCATACGTGGAGTAATTCAGGGTGGCTCCACTCAACTTTTCACTAAAAAAGGCGATGGGACGGCCTTCTTGGTGCAAGACAGCGCCGATGCCTATGCCACTGGCATCGCACTCTACCTCGAACACTTTGTCGAAGTTTGGCAAAGTGAGTAGAGGGGCATTTGTCAGACGAGATTTCAATTCGTGAAAAGATTTCTCTTGCGATCGACCCCATTCAAAGATGACATTCTTCTTAGCCAGTTCATGCAAAGGGGCAGCAATGGAAGAGAAGTCTTTAACAAATCTCCTGTAAAAACTAGCAAGTCCTAGGAAGGACCTGACCTCAGTTAAGGAGTTAGGAGTAGGCCAGTCCCGAATAGCACTGATCTTACTCTCGTCTACCTTGACTCCCTTCGCACCCACTACATATCCAAGAAAGTTAACTTCTTGGGATGCGACTACACACTTTTCAAATTTGGCATACAGTTTTCTAACCTAAGCGTATCAAGGACTTGCCTCAGATGCTCAACATGCTCCTCATGGTTCTTAGAATAAACTAGTATGTCATCAAAGTATACTACCACAAATCTCCCAATGAAATGCCTCAAAACATGATTCATTAGACGCATGAAAGTACTTGGTGCGTTAGATAACCCGAAGGGCATAACATTCCACTCATACAAACCAATCTTGGTTTTGAAAGCAGTTTTCCATTCATCACCTTCCTTCATCCGAATTTGGTGATAACCACTTCTAAGGTCAATTTTTGAAAACACACAAGCACCACTCAATTCGTCTAACATGTCATCAAGTCTAGGTATAGGGTGGCGATACTTTACGTTGATAGAGTTGATGGGGCGACAGTCCATGCACATGCGCCAAGTGCCATCGCTCTTTGGTACGAGTATGACCGGTACCGCGCATGGCGGCAGGCTTTCGCGGATGAACCCCTTGTCTAACAACTCTTGCACTTGCGATTGAATCTCTTTGGATTCTTGGGGATTGGTCCGATAGGCGGCCTTGTTGGGTAAAGGCGCCCCTGGAAGTAAGTCGATTTGATGCTCTATGCCGCGATATGGAGGAAGGGTTCGCGGCTCATCAAATACTTCGCCGAATTCCTTCAGGACCTTCTGCACATAGAAAGGAAGAGAAGACACATTGTCAAGTGTTAGCATGCAGTGAGTGGGGATCAGGAGAAAGCAGATCCTGTTTCCAAGGAACGCTCTTTTAAAATCCCTCTCTTTGGCTATGGGAGGAAGGCACTCTTGTTTTCTCGTGGGCTCTCTCGGGGTGTTTCCCATTAATGCACACCCTTTCCGTTCACTCAAGGTTCCTTGAACCTTCTCACCATTTTCTCTCCGCTCTCTGCCCTCCCCCTTTCTTTTTCTCTCAGACTTACTAGCTAGATGGATTTGATCCTGATGGGCTTGAGTTGGGGTGAGGGGAAGCGGGTGTATGGTTTCTTGAGGTGAGTGAGGGCATATTTGTTGGCTTTGCCATAATGTATGGCCTCCTTGTCATATTGCCAGGGTCTGCCCAAGAGGATGTGGGTAGCCTGCATTCGCACCACATCACAAGTGATGGAATCCTCATACTTGCCGATCTTGATTGGGACTTCGACTTGTTTGACAACCTTCACAAAGGTTCTGTCGTCGACCCACTGCAGTTGATACGGTTTAGGATGTATGATGGTGGGAGGCCTAATTCAGCGACCATGTCTTCGCTGGCAGCGTTGACACAACTCCCGCTGTCAATAATGAGACTGCACAGAGTCCCATTCACCATGGCTCTTGATTGGAATAAATTTTCCCGCTGAATACTTTCGGGGACACTTGGGGAACGGTGCAGGACCCTCTTGGTGACTAATATGAGACCGTCCATAGGCAGCTCTCCCTCTTCTGCTTCACTCTCATATTGCTCTTGCTCGGGAAGGTCCTCTCCTTCCTCTTCACTAGACAGTTCCCCATTGGGCCGCATGACCATGGCTCTTCGGTTGGGGCAATCCCTCGCATAGTGTCCCTTGCCCAGACACTTAAAGCATTCGATGCTCCTTGACTGCCGAGGGCCTTCATTAGTGATGGCGTTGGGTTTCGGCTGAGGTTGCGAGGAGGGTCTTGTGTTGGGGTAATTTTGGCGAGGGGGTGGCATCGCCGCAGAAGATGCGTATGGTTTTGGCGGGAGCGGTTTGGTGAAGGGGGGGTCTTGCTTTGCTTGGGGCCTGCTGGGGTAGGAGCAGGGTAGTAAGAGGTCCCCTTCTGTTGTTGTTTCTCCACCCGAATGGCCTTATGCACCATATCTTGGTAATCCCGGTAATCGCATAGTTCAACCTGTCTTGGCGACGTCCTCCCGTAGGCCATATAAGAATCTGGCCAACTTAGCCTCTTCGTCCTCCTTGACGTTGGCCCTCATCCGGGCCCTCTCAAGGTCCTTCTGGTATTCCTCGACACTGCGATGACCCTGGATAAGGCGCTGCAGCCTCTGAGCACAATCTCGGTCATAGTAGCTGGGTACGAATCGATTCTTCATGGTCCTTTTAAGATCCTCCCACGTGGTGATAGGACGACATCGAATCCTGGCTCTTTCGTGATGCTCTTGCTCCCACCAGGTGAGAGCATATTCATGAAACCCAATGACCACAAGTTTCGTGGCTATAGCGTCAGTGTATCCCATCATATCAATGATCCGCTCAGTCCTAGCCACCCATGTAAAGTACTCTTCCGGATCACTGGACCCGTAGAAGGGTGGTATTTGAAGCTTGATGTTGGCGAGGGCTTGCTGGTCCTGGGCTTGCGCCCTACCTCCCAGGTCTCTGTTGAAACCTCGGTGAACACGGCCTCGCTCTGCTTCTTACTCTTATTCGAGTTCTCTGTGGAGATAGGCTCTGGCTTGAGCTCTATCGTGAAAGACCCTTCTTTTAATAGGCTTTGGTGGTGGCTCCGCGTAATATTCCTGATCGTCACTGTACAGGATGTCAACACCACCATCTATTCTTGTGGAAGTGGTCTGACTACTGTGTGGTGTGTCCTGTGGCTTCGTCGATGCAGGATCGAAAGTGGTATGGGTGACTCCATCTTGAACCCGCGATGCATGGGCGTCATCATGGGCTTGCGAGCTTTCCGGTTGCTTTCCTTGAGCTACCTCTACTTTCGCTAGTCGCTCATTCGTCAAGGTGACTTGAGTTCCCAGTTCATCCAACCTCTGTAAGATCTTCGCTAGCGTGCTGTGCACGGTTAGCTGGGATGGATGAGGGGGGGATGAATCTGTTGAAACCATCTGTGACACAGTACTGTTAAAGATATGTAATCAGAAAAGAATCTCACCACTCCCTGAGTGTTTACTCTCACTCTCGTGTTTCTCTCAACAACTTTATCACTTCGGCTGTTCTCCGACGGCTTTTACAAGTTCTCTAAACTTGATACCGTTTTCAACCTTAGATAAAAAATGAACACGCAAGAAAACACAAACAAAACTCTAGTAAAACCGCAACTTGAAATTCAAGAAAATGTCTAGTTACTTGAAACCGGTTTTGTGGGTTTTCAGGTTCGGAAGATATTGGTTGGAAAGATTAGAAAAGGCTTTTGCAGTCACAAACACTTCTTGTTTAAGTTCGGAAACTATTCGTCGGATCAAACTTACTGTTCACTTGTGTTTTGGGAAGAACACGTAAGAACATTCAAGAACTTTTCCAGAACGCAGAAACTTGCTCAATACTTTTCTTTCTTCAAACGTTTTTCTTTACACACTTGTCGCTCAGGACAACTCTTTTGGTTTATCTTGAAAATACTTGGCTTAAACAAGCACACTTTTAAACAACTTTTTCGGTCTCAATGAGATCATCAACCGATATCCCTTCAAGCGTAAGAAAGGGTAACAAAAGGTTTTGCTTGAAGAAAACTCAACAACTGATACGGTACCTCCAGCAAGCACTTTGGCTCTGATACCACTTGATACGATCACGGGTACACTTGACGCGAAGCCGCGAGATCGTACGGAAGCGCAGATCTAGCTTGAAGGAGTCGAGGAACAAAGAAGGATAGAGACGGCCACAGACACCTCCCAACTACGAGGTTGGGCAATATCTGCGATAAGCCTGGGGGGGTATGGAAGATCTAGCACCTCTTGACTACAAGGTCAAGCAATACTAGATATTATGCTTGGATCCTCTTGCCTGGATCACTGGGGAAAATGGAAATGCAAGAGTGGAGAACACAAAAGCCGATGACTCCCCAGGAGTGTTTCAGCCGAATTGCTTAAATTCAATAATATGTTCTAGGTTACAATGGTGACTGCCACTTAGCTTATATAGTGAAGTGAAATGGAAGAAGTAAAAGGAGTATTTCGAATGTACATGCGTGCAGAAAGTATAAAGTACTTTTGCACGCTTACAGAGTGAAAAGGCTCCCAAAAAGGTAAAAAGGTAAGGCTAGCCTAAAAGTGGTTGTTTGTCTTTCCAAGTATCGGTGGAGAAAGGACACCTTGTGTCGGAGTTTGGTCGTTAAACTGGCGAAGACTGGAGGTTACGCGAAAGGCCTTCGCTAAGAGCTTTCGCTATAATGCATTCGCCTGGCGACTTCACGGAGTTGCACTTGGATGAGTCCTTCTCATTAGCCAAGTGTACGCGCGCTTAAGACTGGGCTGCTCCATTATTCAATTACGCTTATGCTTAAGATTCCAAGGGGCTTCGCACACTCTTCGTCCAGCGCGATACCGAGTTGGCGAAATTGTAAGGCCTTTTCCCGAGACTCCTCTCGATCGTCCTGTGCCATGAGCCTCATGAAAGCATTTAGGTTCGCTTGGATTTGTTTCAGCCGGGACCTGGTCATGGGTCCGCCAAGACCTTGGAACGGTTCAGGGGTCGCGCGCGCTTGAGGTTGTGGGTCTTCTCGGAACCCGAGTCCTGTGGGGCGATGTCCTCATCAGTTTTAGCCACCCATGTAAAGTACTCTTCCGGATCACCGACCCGTAGGGGTGGAATCCTTTATATTGGCGAGGGCGATTGATCCTCATGCGCCTACCCCTAGGTCTCGTTGAAACCTCGATGGACACGGCCTTGCGATCTTCTTCGAGGTCTGTGGAGATAGGCTCGCTCTCTCGGGAAAGACCCTTCTCTTTATAGGCTTCGAAAATGCCCAGGATGTCAACACCACGATCTATTCTTGTAGAAGTGGTCGGACGTGAGGATGCTAGCGACCTTGGTATGAATGACTCCGTTCAGCCCGCAATGCATGGGCATCATCGTAGATTGCGATTATGTTTCCTTGAGCTACCTCTTCCTTGAGCGTGGATCACTTAAGGAGATGGAATGCAAGAAATGAGAACAAGAAAGCCAAAACCTCACTTGGAGAATTTCTGATTTCTTATAATTATGTTCTACCTTTACAATGGTTACAAGCTGCCTTATATAGAAGAAAATGGTAAAGGAAAATAATGAGGCGACTTGACAAGGGAACCAGCTTCTTGGATCTATGGTAGGCGAAATGAGAGGTGGCGGGATGGAGGTGACAGTGTAGGCTACCTAATATTCCTCCCAATTCCCAGGGAATTGTAGTTGGCGGGAAATGGGAGGAAGAGGGCCTCCGCTCAAGTTGAAGGGATAGCCAACTTGCGTATGGAGGCCTCCCGAGCTTGGCGAACACAGGATGCTTCAAGAGCCTCTGGAAATGAGGCACATGGGCTTCGCCAAAGGCCATGGGGTCGCAAATGGGCCATGGGTTCGCCAAAGGCCATGGGTTCGCCAATGGGGCATGGCCTCGCCGAAGGTCATGGTCAATGGGTTCGCCAATGACCATGGGTTCGCCGCTGGGGCATGGCCTCGCCAAAGCCAAGGATTTGCCAAGAGCCTTGCGAACTTGGCCTTTCTGGGGCTTTGCCGGGCCTAGTTTACTGCCTTTCCTCCTCCTGCGCCTTCGCCAAGGGCCCACTAAGTCTCCTGAAGGAATGGTTGTCCCTTATTGGCGAAATGGGGCTGATGTCCACATCATACCCTCCCTCTTCGAAAGAATCCGTCCTCGGATTCATAAGGAAGTTACCCTACAATTCTCAAGACACCACAACAAACTTGAAAAGCGTCAGGGGTTAGTGGATTAAAACCTAAACATCAAAGTCCCAAAAATGGTTTGAAGGAATGAGATGGACAATCCGCCCTTTCCCTTCACTTCAACCTTACACACAGTTCTTAGTATCCCGGGGTCAAATGTGAGCCTAGGCCTTTCATTCTTTTTATCTAAAAAGAATGAGTCATGATCACGCATTGAAGAGAATTCATGGCTAGGGGTGAGTGACATGGGATACGCATCACGTACATACTTCTCATCATGGTTATGCTCAACCGAAAAGAAATAGTGTATGCCTTCATGCTTCATGCATTCAAGAGGGAATTCAAATATGTCACACAAGTCATTAAGCTCATGTCCTTGAGAGAATTAAGCAATGGGTGAGATGCATGCTCATTTTCGGGTAAGGTATTCGATATTCATGCCTATTCACTTCATCACTAAAAGAAAAGGATAGGTTACCTCTCCCCAAGTTAGGGGAGGGAGGATCCTCCTTCGAAACCGAAAATCTTTCTTCTTCTTCAAGGCATGGCGCATCCGTGTCCTTCCCTTCTTCAAACTCATGCACAAACAAAGAAGAACAACAAGATTTAGAAGGTGAAATGGTTAGTTCTTCTTGGAGATTAGTTGAAGGCCCGGGTGCAACATTCTTTTCACTTATTTGGCTAAGGAGAGCTCTTTCCTTTCTTCTCTCTTTCTTTTTCTTTTTCTCTCTCTCTCATATTCTTCAAACTCCTTCTTCAGACTTTCAATTATTTGAGAAAGATCTTCACTTGGATCTTGGCGAGGGCTTTGGTTTGGCGAAGGAGTTTGGGTTGTGCAAGTGTTGGGAAATGGAGTACATGGTTCTACCGAGGGAGTTTGTGGAGGTGTGGGGCTCGGTCTCCTCCAAGGACTATGGCTCCGAATGTGGGTGGAGGATGTAGGCCGAGAGGGGGACCTTCTTGTTTGGGAGTGGTACGGAGAGGGTGGCTCTTCTTGAGGTGAACCATATCTTTCTAATAGTAACCTCTTCAATCCACTCCACGTCCGAATGGAGACTTCATTGTAGTGCTCTCTTTGAGCGAAATCTTGTCGCCACCATCTTTTGGCTTCTCCCTTTAGACACCTTATGGCAAGGTCTAACTTCTCTTCTTTATGAAATTGGTAATACCAAAAGTGGTATTCCAATTCCTCAATCCATTGCCATAAGTCATCTTCAAGTTTGCGCCTCCCTTTCAAGGGATGAAACCCAATGAAATGCAGGTTTTCTTCCTCCATTTGGCACACCTAGACACTTAGACAATAAAATTAGTACCACTCATTTCTCCTCACGTGTTTAGGTGAGCACTCCATTTGTGATTAGGGATACACTCGGTTTCACTCTTGATTCTCCACACAAGGTTTTCACAAGTTCTCTTAACTTGATCACACTCAACTTTAGATCAAATGCAAACACACAAGTAGGAACAAGCAATAATCTCTAGTGAAATCCGAAACTTGCAAATCACAAAGATAACTAGTCACTCGAAACTAGCTTTTGAGATTTAAGGTGGATGGTGGTTGAAAGAAGTATGGTAGGGAGTTTAGAAAGGGGCTTTTGTAATCACAAACACGTTTTCTTCAAGTTCATCAACAAATTTTGGATCAAAAGTACTATTCATATGAGTTTGGTATGAACTTCATATGAACATCTCAAGAACACCAAGAACACTCAAGAACACATGAACTTGTTCATCATTTTCTCTTTCTTCACAACCTTTCTTTTGCACTTTTCACACAATACAACACTTTTCCACTTCCAAATCCAAAATTTATTCTCTTTCTCACCCAACTTCAATTATCAATATTCAGATATGAACTTTTCTCCAGTCACCTGAACCACGCATAATCACAAATATTTTCGGTTTCTCTTCGAAAACAACAAAACGTTTTTTCTTCAAGTGTAAGAAAGAAGGCAATGGTTTTACTTGAAGAAAACAAACAAACAACACGGTACCTCCAGCAAGCACTTTGGCTCTGATACCAACTGATGTGATCACAGGGGGGTAAGTGATCACGAGCTCGGATCTAGCTTGGTAGAGGCGGGTTTCCAGAAAATGGAAACGAAACAGAGGAAGAACACGAAGAAGACAGAGTCGGCCAAGGGAACCTCCTCACTACGAGGTGAGGCAATGCCCTTGAAAATGCCTAGGAAAGTGATGTGATCACAGGGGGGGTAAGTGATCACGAGCTCGGATCTAGCTCGTTGGAGGCGGTTTTCGGTGGGGGGTTCGTGAAGAATGGGAAAGGCGAAAGAATGGGAGAGGAAGAACACGAAGGAAACAGAGTCGGCCAAGGGAACCTCCTCACTACGAGGTGAGGCAATGCCCTTGAAAATGCCTGGGAAGGAAGCGGGATCTAGCACCTTTTGAATACAAGTTCAAACAATACTAGATATTATGTTGGATCCTCTTGCACGGATCACTTAAGGAGATGGAATGCAAGAAATGAGAACAAGAAAGCCAAAACCTCACTTGGAGTATTTCTGATTTCTTATAAATATGTTCTACCTTTACAATGGTTACAAGCTGCCTTATATAGAAGAAAAATGGTAAAGGAAATTAATGAATGACTGGACAAGGGAACCAGCTTCCTGGTTCTATGGTGGGCGAATTGAGAGGTGGCAGATGAGGTGACAGCATAGGCTGTGTAGACTACCTGCTTTAGCGGCTCCCAATTTCCCAGGATTTGTAGTTGGCGGGAAATGGGAGGAAGAGGGCTTCTGCACAAGTTGAAGGGGTCGCCTGACTCGCGTATGGAGGCCTCCTCCGCTTGGCGAACACCTGTGCTTCGCTTGCGTCTGGAAGTGTTGCACAGGGTCCTCGCCAAGGAACATGGGTTCGCCAAGGACCATGGCTTCGCTAAAGACCATGGCTTCGCTAAAGGCCAAGGGTTCGCCAATGGGGCCTGGGTTCGCCAAGATCCTTGCGAGCACGGCTCTGCCTTTGGGGCTTCGCCGACGCTTAAAACGCCACTTCTTCTTCGCCCATACCTTCGCCAAGGGTCCTTTAGACCCTCGGGAGGAATGGTGGCTTCTTAACTCACAAATAGGGGTGATGTCCACATCATACCCTCCCTCTTCAGAAGAATCCGTCCTCGGATTCATAAGGAAATTGTCCCTACAAATCTTAAGACACCACAATAAACTCGAAGAGGCATTAAGGGTTAGTGGACCAAAACTGTAAACATCAAAGTTCCAAAAATGGTTCGAAGGATTTGAGATGGACAAGCCGCCCTTTCTCTTCACTTCTACCTTACACACAGTTTCTAGTATCCCGGGATCAAATGTGAGCCTAGGCCTTTCATTCTTATGATCAAAAAAATAGGATTCATGATCATGCATTGAAGAGAATTCATGGCTAGGGGTGAGTGACATGGTATATGCATCATGTACATACAGCTCATGGCCAACCGAATCATCATGCTTCATGCTTTCGAATATGTTACACTTATCATGGTTGAGAGAATTAAGCAATGGTTGAGTTGCATGCTCATTTTCGAATAAGGTTTCACATTCACGCCTATTCACTTTATCACTAAAAGAAAAGAGTAGGTTACCTTTCCCCAAGTTAGGGGAGGGAGGGTCCTCCTTCAAAGCCGAAAATCTTTCTTCTCCTTCAAGGTATGGCGCATCCGTGCCCTTCTCTCCTTCAAACTCGTGCACAAATAAAGAAGAATAACAAGATTTAGAAGATGAAATGGTTAATTCTTCTTGGAGATGGGTTGAAGGTCCGGGTGTAATATTCTTTTCACTTGTTTGGCCAAGGAGAGCCCTCTCCTTTCTTCTCTCTTTCTTTTTCTTTTTCTCTCTCTCATATTCTTCAAACTCCTTTTTCAGACTCTCAATCATTTGAGAAAGATCTTCACTTGAATTTTGGTATGGGCTTTGGTTTGGGTAAGGAATTTGGGTTGTGCAAATGTTGGGTGGTGGGGTACATGGCTCGGTCGATAGTGTTTGTGGAGGTGTGGGGCTCGGTCTTCTCCGACTATGGCTCCGAATGTGGGTGGAGGATGTAGGCCGAGAGAGGGACCTTCTTGTTTGGGAGTGGAACGGAGAGAGTGGCTCTTCTCGAGGTGAACCATATCTTTCCACTAGTAACCTCTTCAATCCGCTCCAAGTCCGAATGGAGGCTTCATTGTAGTGCTCTCTTTGAGCGAAATCTTGTCGCCACCATCTTTTGGCTTCTCCCTTTAGACACCTTATGGCAAGGTCTAACCTCTCTTCTTTATGAAATTGGTAATACCAAAAGTGGTATTCCAATTCTTCGATCCATTGCCATAAGTCATCTTCAAGTTTGCGCCTCCCTTTCAAGGGATGAAACCCAATGAAATGCAGGTCTTCTTCCTCCATTTGGCACACCTACACACTTAGACAATAAAATTAGTGCCACTCATTTCCTCACGTGTTTGGTTGAGCACTCCACACGGTTTCACTCTTGATTCTCCACTCAAGGTTTTCACAAGTTCTCTTAACTTGATCACACTCAACTTTAGATCAAATGCAAACACACAAGTAGGAACAAGCAATAATATCTAGTGAAAACCGAAACTTGCAATTCAAGAAAGATAACTAGTTACTTGAAACTAGCTTTTGAATGATTTAAGGTGGATGGTGGTTGAAGAAGTATGGTAGGGAGTTTAGAAAGGGGCTTTTGCAATCACAAACACGTTTTCTTCAAGTTCATCAACAAATTTTGGATCAAAAGTACTATTCATATGAGTTTGGTATGAACTTCATATGAACATCTCAAGAACACCAAGAACACTCAAGAACACATGAACTTGTTCATCATTTTCAACAAACTTTATCTTTGCACTTAATCAACACAGATGATATTCCATTTCCAAATCCGAATCACTTTTCTTTCTCACCCAACTTCAATAATCAATATTCAAATATGAACTTTTTCTCCAGTCACATGAACCACGCATAAACACAAATATTTTCGGTTTCTCTTGACCAACAACAAAACGTTTTTCTTCAAGTGTAAGAAAGAATGCAATGGTTTTACTTGAAGAAAACAAACAACTGATACGGTATGATACCTCCGACAAGCGCTTTGGCTCTGATACCAACTGATGTGATCACAGGGGGGGTAAGTGATCACTAACTCGGATCTAGCTCAAAGGAGGCGGTTTCCAGAAAGAATGGGAAACGAAACAGAGGAAGAACACGAAGGAAACAGAGTCGGCCAAGGGAACCTCCTCACTACGAGGTGAGGCAATGCCCTTGAAAATGCCTGGGGAAGGAAGCGGGATCTAGCACCTTTTGAATACAAGTTCAAACAATACTAGATATTATGTTGGATCCTCTTGCACGGATCACTTAAGGAGATGGAATGCAAGAAATGAGAACAAGAAAGCCAAAACCTCACTTGGAGTATTTCTGATTTCTTATAAATATGTTCTGCCTCTACAATGGTTACAAGCTGCCTTTTATAGAAGAAAAATGGTAAAGGAAATTAATGAATGACTGGACAAGGGAACCAGCTTCCTGGTTCTATGGTGGGCGAATTGAGAGGTGGCAGATGAGGTGACAGCATAGGCTGTGTAGACTACTGCTTTAGCGGCTCCCAATTTCCCAGGATTTGTAGTTGGCGGGAAATGGGAGGAAGAGGGCTTCCGCACAAGTTGAAGGGGTCGCCTGACTCGCGTATGGAGGCCTCCTCCGCTTGGCGAACACCTGTGCTTCGCTTGCGTCTGGAAGTGTTGCACAGGGTCCTCGCCAAGGAACGTGGGTTCGCCAAGGACCATGGCTTCGCTAAAGACCATGGCTTCGCTAAAGGCCAAGGGTTCGCCAATGGGGCCTGGGTTCGCCAAGATCCTTGCGAGCACGGCCCTGCCTTTGGGGCTTCGTCGACGCTTAAAACGCCACTTCTTCTTCGCCCATACCTTCGCCAAGGGTCCTTTAGACCCTCGGGAGGAATGGTGGCTTCTTAACTCACAAATAGGGGTGATGTCCACATCAAAAATAATGATTGACTGGACAAGGGAACCAGCTTCTGGATCTATGGTAGGCGAAATGAGAGGTGGCAGGTGCGGTGACGGTGATGTGATCACGGGGGAGGAAGAGGGCCTAAGTGATCACTAACTCGGATCTAGCTCGAAGGAGGCGGTTTCCGGTAAGAATGGAAACGAAGAACAGAGGAAGAACACGAAGGAAACAAAGTCGGCCAAGGGAACCTCCTCACTACGAGGTGAGGCAATGCCCTTGAAAATGCCTGGGGAAGGAAGCGGGATCTAGCACCTTTTGAATACATGTTCAAACAATACTAGATATTATGTTGGATCCTCTTGCACGGATCACTTAAGGAGATGGAATGCAAGAAATGAGAACAAGAAAGCCGGTGACTGCCACTTGGCTTATATAGTGAAGTGAAATGGAAGAAGTAAAGGAGTATTTCGAATGTACATGCGTGCAGAAAGTATTAAGTACTTTTGCACGCTTACAGACTGAAAAGCTTCCAAAAAGGTAAAAAGGTAAGGCTAGCCTAAAAGTGTCCAGATGTCTTTTGTGCAAAGTGGTTGTTTGTCTGTCCAAGTATCGGCGGAGAAAGGACACCTTGTGTCAGGTTTGGTCGGCCAACTGGCGAAGACTGGAGGTTTCGCGGAAGGCCTTCGCTAGGAGCCTTTGCTAGAATGCCTTCGCCGGGCGCCTTCGCGGAGTTGCCCTTGGCTGAAGCCTTCTCCTTCGTCAAGTGTCCGCGCGCTCGAGGCTGGGCTGCTCCCTTCTTCAAGAACGCTTATGCTCAAGACTCCAAGGGGCTTCGCACACTCTTCGTCCAGCGCGATACCGAGTTGGCGGAGTTGTAAGGCCTTTTCTCGGGACTCCTCTCGATCGTCCTGCGCCATGAGCCTCATGAAAGCATTAAGGTTCGCTTGGACTTGTTTCAGCCGGGACCTAGTCATGGGTCCGCCAAGGCCTTGGAACGGGTCAGGGGTCACGCGCGCTTGAGGTTGTGGTTCAGCTGGAACCTGAGGGTCCTGTGGGGCGATGTCCTCATCATACTCTCCCTCTTCGAAAGAATCCGTCCGCGGATTCTTAGATTCTGCTTGTCCTTCAAAGGGAGCTAAATCACAAACGTTAAAAGTTGCATGTACATTATAAGAGCCATCGCGAGGTAAGTCAAGTACATAAGCATTTTCCCCTATTTTTTTAGTGATTTGAAAGGGGCCATCGCCCCTTGGCGCCAGTTTGTTTTTCCTAGCCTGGGGAAATCGGTCTTTTCTTAAATGTAACCATACCCAATCCCCGACTTGAAAACTCCTAAATTTTCTGCCCTTATTAACTCTACTTGCGTAAGATTCATTAATTCTCTCAAGTTGTTTGTGAATCTTAGCATGTAAGTCCTTCATGTGTCGGGCTTTTCTTTCCCATCTACATCCACCTGCTCAGTGTAGTCTAAGGCGACTAAGTCCAAAGGGGTTAAAGGGTTGAGGCCATATACGATCTCAAAGGGACTATGGGATGTAGAGGAATGGTAGGCTCGGTTATATGCAAACTCTACATGGGGCAAACATTTTTCCCATTCTTTCAGATTTTTCCTAAGGAGGGTGCGCAGGATAGTGGTGAGGGTCCTATTAGTCACTTCAGTTTGGCCATCCGTTTGAGGGTGACTGGATGTGGAGTACATCAGACTTGTGCCTAGCTTAGACCAAAGAGTCCGCCAAAAATGGCTCAGGAATCTTGAATCTCTATCGCTAACAATGGATCGCGGGAGGCCATGATATTTAACAATGTTACTAAAGAACAATTCAGCCACGTGAGATGCATCTTCGCTTTATGACATGAGATGAAATGGGCCATTTTGGAGAACCTATCGACTACCACAAATATAGCATCATGACCATGCGACGTCCTAGGTAAACCACTTATAAAGTCCATGCTTATTTCAACCCAAGGAATAGAAGGCGTAGGAAGAGGGGTGTACTTCCCTTTCGGTTGGAGAGTCGACTTAGCTTGGTGGCATGTGACACATCTGGCGCAAGCTTTGGTGACGTCCTTCTTCATGCCTGGCCAGAAGTTCTCCTTAACGGCCTCAAGCGCCTTCTGACACCGAAGTGCCCCATGAGACCGCCTCCATGCGCCTCTTTGATGATGACTTCGCGCACTGACCCTCTGGGAACGCACAACCTTTTCAATTTAAACAGAAAACCATCAAAGACATAGTAGCCCTTTTGGCTACCGTTAACACAGTTGGCAAATATTTCACCAGAATCCACGCCATGTTCATACATCCCTTTTAAACCTTCAAAACCAACAATCCTTGTATCGAGAGTCATGAGTAATGCATATCTCCTGGATAGGGCATCAGCAACAACATTTTCTTTGCCTTTTTTATATTTAATAACATAGGAGAAAGACTCAATGAACTCTACCCACCTAACATGCCTTTTGTTCAAATTTCCTTGTCCTTGAAGATACTTCAAAGACAAGTGATCCGTATGGATTACGAATTCCCTAGGCAGAAGATAATGGCTCCATGTTTGTAAGGATCGCACAAGAGCGTATAGCTCTTTATCATATGTGGAGTAATTCAGGGTGGCTCCACTCAACTTTTCACTAAAAAAGGCGATGGGACGGCCTTCTTGGTGCAAGACAGCGCCGATGCCTATACCACTGGCATCGCACTCCACCTCGAACACTTTGTCGAAGTTTGGTAAAGTGAGTAGAGGGGCATTTGTCAGACGAGATTTCAATTCGTTAAAAGATTTCTCTTGCGGCTGACCCCATTCAAAGACGACATTCTTCTTAGCCAGTTCATGCAAAGGGGCAGCAATGGAAGAGAAGTCTTTAACAAATCTCCTGTAAAAACTAGCAAGTCCTAGGAAGGACCTGACCTCAGTTAAGGAGTTAGGAGTAGGCCAGTCCCGAATGGCACTGATCTTACTCTCGTCTACCTTGACTCCCTTCGCACCCACTACATATCCAAGAAAGTTAACTTCCTGGGATGCGAAAACACACTTTTCAAATTTGGCATAGAGTTTTTCTAACCTAAGCGATTCTAGGACCTGCCTCAAGTGCTCAACATGCTCCTCATGGTTCTTAGAATAAACTAGTATGTCATCAAAGTATACTACCACAAATTTCCCAATCAATTGCCTCAAAACATGATTCATTAGACGCATGAAAGTACTTGGTGCGTTAGATAATCCGAAGGGCATAACATTCCACTCATACAAACCAATTTTGGTTTTGAAAGCAGTTTTCCATTCATCACCTTCCTTCATCCGAATTTGGTGATAGCCACTTCTAAGGTCAATTTTTGAAAACACACATGCACCACTCAATTCGTCTAACATGTCATCAAGTCTAGGTATAGGGTGGCGATACTTTACAGTGATAGAGTTGATGGGGCGGCAGCACATGCGCCAAGTGCCATCGCTCTTTGGCACGAGTATTACCGGCACCGCGCATGGCGACAGACTTTCGCGGATGAACCCCTTGTCCAGCAGCTCTTGCACTTGCGATTGGATCTCTTTGGATTCTTGAGGGTTGGTTCGGTAGGCGGCCTTGTTGGGTAAAGGCGCTCCCGGAAGCAGGTCGATTTGATGTTCTATGCCGCGATAGGGGGAAGGGTTCGCGGCTCATCGAATACTTCGCCGAATTCTTTCAGGACTTCCTGCACATAGAAAGGAAGAGAAGACACGTTGTCAAGCGTTAGCATGCAATGAGTGGGAATCAGAAGAAAGCAGATCCTGTTTCTAAGGAACGCTCTTTTAAAATCCCTCTCTTTGGCCATGGGAGGAAGGCACTCTTGTTTTCTCGCGGGCTCTCTCGGGGTGTTTCCCATCAACGCACACTCGTTTCTTTCACTCAAGGTTCCTTGAACCTTCTCACCATTTTCTCTCCGCTCTCTGCCCTCCCCCTTCCTTTTTCTCTTGGCCTTACTAGCCAGGTGAATTTGATCCTGATGGGCTTGAGTTGGGGTGAGGGGAAGCAGGGTATATGGTTTACTGAGGTGAGTGAGGGCATATTTGTTGGCTTTGCCATAATGTATGGCCTCCTTGTCATATAGCCAGGGTCTGCCCAATAGGATGTGGGTCGCCAGCATTCGCACTACATCACAAGTGATGGAATCCTCATACTTGCCGATCTTGATTGGGACTTCGACTTGTTTGACTACCTTCACAAAGGTTCTCACATCGACCCACTACAGCTTGGTACGGCTTAGGATGTGCGATGGTGTGGAGGCCTAATTCAGCGACCATGTCTTCGCTGGGCAGCGTTGACACAACTTCCGCTATCAATAATGAGGCTGCACAGAGTCCCATTCACCATGGCTCTTGATTGGAATAAATTTTCCCGCTGAATACTTTCGGTGACGCTTGGAGAGCTTTGCAGAACCCTCTTGGTGACTAATATGAGACCGTCCATAGGCAGTTCTCCCTCTTCTGCTTCACTCTCATGTTGCTCTTGTTCGGGAAGGACCTCTCCTTCCTCTTCGCTAGACAGCTTCCCATCGGGCCGAATGACCATGGCTCTTCGGTTGGGGCAATCCTCGCATAGTGTCCCTTGCCCAAACACTTAAAGCATTCGATGCTCCTTGACTGCCGAGGGGCATCATAAGTGCCGGCGTTGGGTTTCGACTGAGGTTGGGAAGAGGGTCTTGTGTTGGGGTAATTTTGGCGAGGGGGTGGCATCGCCGCAGAAGATGTGTATGGCTTTGGCGGGGGCGGCTTGGTGAAGGGGGGGTCTTGCTGCTTGGGGCCCTGCTGGGGGTATGAGCAGGATAGTAGGAGTTCCCCTTCTTCAGTTGCTTCTCCACCCGGATGGCCTTATTCGTCCTCCTTGACGTTGGCCCTCATCAAGGCCCTCTCAAGGTCCTTCTGGTATTCCTCGACACTGCGATGACCTTGGATAAGGCGCTGCAGCCTTTGGGCACAATCTCGGTCATAGTGGCTGGGCACAAATTGATTCTTCATGGTCCGTTTAAGATCCTCCCACGTGGTGATAGGACGACATCGGATCCTGGCTCTTTCGTGATGCTCTTGCTCCCACCAGGTGAGAGCATATTCATGGAACTCAATGACCACAAGTTTCAAGGCTATAGCGTCAGTGTACCCCATCATATCGATGATCCGCTCAGTTTTAGCCACCCATGTCAAGTACTCTTCTGGATCCCGGGACCCGTAGAAGGGGTGGTCTTTGAAGCTTAATGTTGGCGAGGGCTTGCTGGTCTTGGGCTTGCGCCATACCTCCCAGGTCTCTGTTGAATCCTCGATGTACAGGGACTCGCTCTGCTTCTTCTCTTCTTCGAGGTCTATGTGGAGATAGGCTCTGGATTGAGCTATATCGGGAAAGTCGCTTCTTTTATTAGGCTTTGGTGGTGGCTCCGCGTAATATTCTTGGTCATCACCGCCCGTAATGTCAACACCACGATCTATTCTTATGGAAGTGGTCGGACGGCTGTGAGGGTGGCCTGTGGCTTCGTTGATGCAGGGTCGAAAGTGGTATCGTGACTCCGTCTTGAGCCCGCGATGCATGGGCATCATCGTGGGCTTGTGATATGATCCTGAGGGGCCTCAAATCACTCCGGGCTTTCTTTTGGAGAAGTGAAGCGGATCTGTACTCATCAAGAGCTGGAGCAATGGATTTCATATTGAAGCCCTTTTCAAGAGGAGAAAATGGCTTTTGAATCACCTCAATCGGAGTTCCAGAGCTCAAGTTATTCAGAAAACAGTGAAGTTCCACTTTGGCGAAGGCATTTTGGCGGAGGCACTTTGGCGGAGGCACTTTGGCGAAGGCACTTCCAATAATTCAGCCGACCACTCCCAACCACTCCCGTCCCATCAGGAACACTCCCTCCTTTCACGCTGACACTTGGGAGTATTATATTACTTAGCTTTGACCTTTTTACCTTTTTTAGATAACATGCATGCAAAAGCACCGTACGCTTTATGGCATGCATGCGTATATGTAAGAGTCTGCTCCCTTTCCCTTCTCTATAAAAGGGACAACAGACTCCTAGAATAGACAGAACCAATTTTAAAGAAAAGCTTGAGAAGGAAAATTCCTCAAGCCCTTTATGGGTTCTCAAATCTTGCTTCGCCAATCATAGTGATCCATTGCAAGAGGATCCAATATAATACCTTGCATTGCCTCACCTCGTAGTGAGGAGGTTCTCGGTTCCATCTCCTTCTCAAATCTTGCTTCGCCAATCATAGTGATCCATTGCAAGAGGATCCAATATAATACCTTGCATTGCCTCACCTCGTAGTGAGGAGGTTCTCGGTTCCATCTCCTTCTCAAATCTTGCTTCGCCAATCTTTAGTGATCCATGCAAGAGGATCCAGTATAATACCTTGCATTGCCTCACCTCGTAGTGAGGAGGTTCTCGGTTCCATCTCCTTCCCCAGGCGTTTTCAAGGGCATTGCCTCACCTCGTAGTGCGGAGGTTCCCTTGGCCGACTTTGTTTCCTTGTTCTTCCTCTGTTCTTCGTTTCCATTCTTGCTGGTAATTGCCTCCTTCAAGCTAGATCCGAACGCGTGATCACTTACCCTCCCGTGATCACATCAATTGGTATCAGAGCCATGCTGCTTGAGGGAGTTCGTTTGTGTTTTCTTCTCTCCACGGAACCATCGAGAAGTTGAAGAACAGAAAGTCCACTTCTTCTCCTCCTCGGTAAGTTCCAACTTCGTTGCCTCTGTATTTTCTTTCCCGGATTGTTAAGAAGCAGAAGAGAAGGCATCAACCCGTTCTGCTCAAACTTAGCAAGTCCGCCTCTGTGCCTTGGTTGCCCCTGTGATTTCTTTTCCCGGAGCTGTGGAGAAGCAGAGGAGACGGTGTCCGTTTGAGAAATTATACCTTGTATTGCCCAACCTCGTAGTTGGGAGGTGCACGGTGTTCAAAGACGGAGTCCGGCATTTCTGTGAGCAAATACCAAGTATTGCTCAACCTCGTAGTTGAGAGATGCTTGGTGCTTAACCTTTACAACTCCTTCCTTGTCGCCCGTATCTATGAATGTTATGTATGTAATTTAATTTTGTTGTACCGGGAGGAACTCTCACCTTGGATTCGAGGACGAATCCTTTTGAAGAGGGAGAGAATGATATGATCCCGAGGGCCTCAAATCACTCCGGGCTTTATTTTGGAGAAGTGTAGCGGATCTTTTCTCATCAAGAGCTGGAGCAATGGATTTCATATTGAAGCCCTTTTCAAGAGGAGAAAATGGCTTTTGAATCGATGTGATCACAGGGGGTAAGTGATCACGAGCTCGGATCTAGCTCGTTGGAGGCGGTTTCCAGCAAGAATGGGAAACGAAACAGAGGAAGAACACGAAGGAAACAGAGTCGGCCAAGGGAACCTCCTCACTACGAGGTGAGGCAATGCCCTCGAAAATGCCTGGGAAAGGAAAATGGGACCTAGAACCTTTTGACTACGAGATCAAACAATGCTAGGTATTATATTGGATCCTCTTGCAATGGATCACTAATGGATTGGTGGAGCAAGATTTGAGACCCACGAAGAACAATATGCGTACTTCCGCAAATATGTGTTCTTACAAGATGAGTTCTACCTAATACTTAGGTTACAGCCTCCTTTTATAGAAGGAGAAAGAAAGAGTAAATAATAAAGAATATCTTGACAAGGGAACAGCCTCCTGGATCTATGGTAGGCGAAATGAGAGGTGGCAGCTGATGTGACATTGTAGGCCGCCTGCTTTTACGGCTCCCAATTCCCCAGGAATTGTATTGGGCGGGAAAAGGGAAGAAGAGGGCCTCTGCACAAGTTGAAGGGCTCGCCTGACTTGCGTATGGAGGCCTCTTCTGCTTGGCGAACACCTGGGCTTCGCTTGCCTCTAGAAATTCAGCACAGGGTCTTCGCCAACGACCATGGGGTCGCAAAGAGTCATGGATTCGCAAGTGGTCTTGAGTTCGCCCAAAAGGACCATGGGTTCGCCAGGGTTAATGGGCTCGCCAATAGCCACGGGTTCGCCGTTGAGGCTTGGCCTCGCCAAAGACCAAGGGTTCGCCAATGGGGCATGGGTTGGCCAAGATCCTTGCGAGCGCGGCGCGGCCTCGAGGCTTCGCCGGTGCCTAGAATGCCGCTTCTTCTTCGCCCGTGCCTTCGCCAAGGGCTCTTTAGACCCTCTGGATGAAGGGTTCACCTTTATCACAAAAATGGGGCTGATGTCCACATCATACCCTCCCTCTTCAGAAGAATCCGTCCTCGGATTCATAAGGAAATTGTCCCTACAAATCTTAAGACACCACAACAAACCTGGAAGAGGCGTTAAAGGTTAGTGGACCAAAGTCATGCAGATGTACCCATATCAAAAATGGGATTGTAAAGACTCTAATATGTATTATGTTCAATGACAAAAACCTGAATGTATTTACAATATAATTCCAACTATTTAGAAAAAGGGGCACAATGTGGGGGTGTCCTCGGCTGGCTACATACATGGCTAGGTGATGGGCATTTTTATACTCTGAACATATGGTACCTAGCTCATGGATAGCAAACAAGGAAGCACCAAGTTGGGGCAAGATGAACAATCCGCTCTTTCTTGCTCCTGTGCCATGAAAGCACACAAGTGCCCTATGCCTAAAGCTTTCTTGTTGGCCGAAAGTAAATTTAACAAGATAGCATGCAATTTCGACATGATTTCCAAAACTAGAATTCATGGCATGCTCTTTTCCAAACAATTTATTTCTACGTGTGCCGGGTCATGCATGAACCTTACCCTAGCAAGTTTTCCTATCATTCGCAACATGCGTAACCCCTTCATGTTCATCATATAGACTCGGGTGGGCTCATCCAATTTAGCGCAGGTATGACCATGGTTCCATCAATATTCACATCAAAATGTATGAGTGCTTCCTAGCTAAAATAGGCATGCACACGACGCTTTAGCACGAATCATTTCATGGTCACAAAATTGCACAGTTTCATCACTAAGATGAAATGATATGTTACCTCTCCCCAAGTTAGGGGAGGCAGACTCCTGCTCCGAAATCGGGACTTCTTCTTCCTCTTGCAAACAACCCAAAGTTTCTTTATCATCGATTCCTGGAATAATCAAAGAAGAACAACATTCATTAAAAGATTTAGGCGTTAGCCCTCCATTGATCTCGGTTGAAAGCTTGGGTGTTTCACTCTCTGGGTTTTGAAGAGCCTTTTTCTTTCTTTTCTCTTTCTCTCTTTTTCTCTCACTCTCACACCATTCCTTCATAAGATCTCCCACTTGTGAGACTTCCTTTCTTATCTCCTTTAAATCTTTTTCCATCTCCTCGAAATCTGCTCTAATTTCTTGAGTGAGATTTCTCAAAGAGATTGGTTCACAAGGAGGGTTCGGGTACGCTTTTGGAGAAGGGGGTGAGCAGGCTCTTGAAGGTGTGGCAGTCCCTTCGGGTGTGATAGTGGGGGTGATGAGGGCATCAAAGACCAGGAGCAATCAAGGAAGGTTTCAAGTCCTTTGCACAACATAGGAGCACCAATGACAAGATCCAAGGCCAAAAAGATGAAGGAAGCCCTAGGTCTATTCATGCATGCTATGGCCGAAAATCATGAGCAAGAAATGGAACTTCAAATGTCTGCAAGGAAGGTTGAAGATTTAGGGCTCAAGATGGTGTCAAATGTAGAAGACTTGGGCAGCAAGGTGTGGAGCTTAAGCACCCTCCATGTAGGCGCCGGCTTGGAGATAAACGAAGAAGATACAATCGGCTGGGCTCCAGCAGGGCAGCAACTTCCACCGGCCTTATCTCCCTCATTTGACGTCCAAAAGGGGCCATTCAGGATTCCATTCTGTAGCCCTGGAAAAGAGGAAGAGAATGGCACCGGTCTCAGCTCCAAAGGACACCTACAGCTCAAGATATGAGCATTGCAAGACAGCAACCTAATCAGGCCAAATGGTGATGTCAGCGTACCGTACTAGCCACCTCTTCCCTCCTACAACGGCTCTCCGACCTTTCAGGCTGCCATCAGGGCTTCTACCTCAGCCAACACACTCTGGACAAGGCTGAGTCACTCCTTGGAAGCTTGTTTAGACTCATTTAATGTCATTTTTGGACTTTACCTCAAGTTAGGTCACTAATTGGGGCTGGTTAGGGTTCCTAAACTTGTTTTGCCTCTTTTGATGTTGCTTAGCTCCCCTAATCATTCCAGGTCACTTACCAAACGTTTTAGGCCCTAGGATTGATCTGGGATGGCTAGGGTTTAGGGTATATGGGCTGCTACAGCCGCACTTTTAGATTTTCAGAATACATTTCATGCAAACCAAGAACACCTTCTTGCCAAGGCTAGTATTCTCAACTTCTATCTTACATCTCCAGCTCTTGGGGCTTGATCCAAGCCTCAAGGATCATCTCTAGTGTTGTCACTCCACCGTAGGTGAAGGTGCTAGAGCCATTTCCTCCTGGATCCATCGAAATCTCCTTGTTGCCGGCGCCCAAGTGTGACCGGAGGTGAGGAGAGGATCACATCGCCATTCCGCCGGTTTCTCTTGGTTCTTTGAGCTAGATCCCAAGTCCTATGAACCCTAATCAGCTGGGTAAGGACCATATCATTTGGTATCAGAGCCGTGTTGCTCATTGAACTCGAGGTAAATAGCTTGCTAGACCCAAAACCCTTTTGCTTTCAATCGGGCTAGCAGACAGTGTTTCTGCCCTTTATTTCGTCGCGATTCTGTACTGGTTCTGAGCTTTCTGGTAAATCTGGCCACTTCGTCCAGCTAGGAAAATCTGTGTTCTACAAGTTTGTAGAAGAAAGTTTTTGCAAAATCGAATCGCAAGTTCTTCAAAAAGTTATCTCTTTCGAACTGGACCAGCCGGGCGTGTCATTGGAGACCCGGAAGAAAAATTGAAATTTCGTGGTGATTCTGTGTGAATCTGCCCCTATCCTTTTGAGGATACTTTCTTGACATATTAAAGGAGTACATACTGAAAAATCTCAGCTGGAGAAGAATTGAAATGTGTTCAAAATTCCAGAACAAGGTGGTACCATTTTCGGCACCTTGAAAGTTTGAATATCCAGCTTTTGTTCAAAACCTTTTTTCGAATTACCTACCGGTTGTTTTTCGTTCAGCCCCCAACCACCTAGCCTAACCCATTTTCAGTAACTAGTGCCTTCACTTATTGGTTTTCAAACTTGGCACTAAGGGTGGCTTTGAGTGGCGGGTCAAGTTCATCACCACCCAAGGACTTTGAGAGGGTTAAGGTGAATTTGAGTCTACCTAGTCTTTGGTTGAGATAGGTTGTGAGTGAGCTTGAAAATAGGCCGAGATTACCTACTCACCTTCAATCCCTGAGTAAACACGAGTGATTTACATTTGAAAAGAAGTCAGTAAGGTCCATTTTGTGTGTGTGTGTTGCTTGTGAAACAGGTTACTCAATCATGGAGACAAGTCCGTGAAATCAACTTTGAGACACTTGCCAAGATGATTCAAGGGCTGTCCTCCAAGGTTGATGCTAGTGAGGAGAGAATGATCAGGCTGGAAAGGGAGGTTAAAGCCTTGGGAAAGAAATCAGAATGGAGAGAAGAAGCCACCGAGCCTCTAAACCAACACCCAACAAGACCCCATAGCACACCTAACTCCCAAACTACCACTCCACCCTCGGATCCCATACCTACCCGAATTTCCCAACCCCCAAGATCCTACCCACCTTACCAAGACTCCCCACACCCTTTTACCACCCACAAACCCCAGCAAAATACACCTCATTACAAGCCCATTGAGACTATATATGAAGATGAGGAGGGTGAGATGATGCATGGGACCCCTAGTGGCCGAGACCTAGGCGGTGAGTTCCATGATGGATCCTACTATGCCCCTTCAAGGATGAGGCAACCTAGGAGATTGGTGTGGCCAGCACATGATGGGTTTGGAGATGAACCAAGGGCTAGAGAGCGAGAACCTAGAAGAAGGGAGGAGTTGCTTGATCGGCAAGCCATGAACCATGTGAAACTACAAGTGCCTCCTTTCTATGGCAAGAGTGACCCGGAGGAATATTTGGAGTGGGTAAAGAAGGCCGACATGGTGTTCGATTGCCTACAACATTCAGACCATTTGAGGCTTAGATTGGCGGTGATCGAGTTTAGTGGATATGCCCTCACTTGGTGGGACCAAGTGAATATGGAGAGAAGAAGAGCAATGCTCCGCCCGATTGAATCTTGGGAGCACTTGAAGGAAATCACGAGGGAGAGATTTGTGCCACCCTATTATGATAGGGAATGTTGTCAAAGGCTCCAACATTTGACACAAGGCTCACGGTCGGTGGAAGACTATCACAAGGACTTGGAGGGAGCACTTATGAGAGCCAATGTGAGAGAAGGGGAAGAGGCCAAAATGGCTAGATTTTTGTATGGATTGAAACCCGAGTTGGCTAGGACATTGGACTTGCATGAGTATAGGGGATTTAATGACCTCCTACACAAGGCCATCAAGTTGGATAGGCAAATGAAGAAGCTTGCACCACACTACACCAACCCTACCCACCAAAGTACTACAACCCGAAACCCTTGGCCTAGACCTAACCCAACTACAAGACCACAACAACCAAGAAACCAAGACCCACCTCCAAGACCTAACCCGAGACCCCAAAACAACCCAAACCCCAACCTAAACCAACCAAGGCGACCTTCAAGGGAGATTGTATGCTTCAAATGCCTTGGGAAAGGCCACTATGCCTATGATTGCCCAAACAAGAGGGTTATTGTGGCTCGGCCGGATGGGGACTTTTCAAGTGAGGAAGACAATGATGAGGGGAAGGTTGAGGTCATTGATGAGGATGAAGAAAGTGAGGGAGAAAGGCCAATTGAGGGCCATTTGTTGGTGACTAGGAGGGTTCTACATTCCAAGCTCCAAGTGACCGATCGAGACCAAAGGGAGAATTTGTTCCAAACTAGGGCATTGGTGCAAGGCAAGATTTGTAGTGTGATCATTGATGGGGTAGTTGCACCAATGTGGCTAGCCAAGACTTGGTGGACAAGTTAAGGTTGAAACCCTTCAAACACCCTCAACCATACAATTTGCAATGGATGGATGAACATGCCAATGTGAGAGTGAAGCAAAGAGTTACAATTCCATTCAAGATTGGGAAGTATGAAGATGTGGTGACATGTGATGTGGTTCAAATGAAGGCCACCCACCTCTTGCTCGGTAGGCCTTGGCAATTTGACCGAGAGGCCACCCACTTTGGAAGGGAGAACAAGTATAGCTTGTTGCATGGTGAAAGGAAGTTCACCCTTTTACCATTAACACCTTTGCAAGCTTTACAAGATCAACTTCAACTACAAAGTGAGGAAGAGAGAAAAGATGGTAAGTCGAGTGGCGAGAGATTGAGAGAAGATGGTAAGAAAGGTCAAGGACCTTTGAGAGAAGACAAGAGGGAGAGTGAACCGAGTGGGAAAAGAGAGGTTGAGGGAAGACAAGAGGGATACCCACCACTAGCCAAAGAGAGAGACATTAAGAGAGCCCTTCTCCATCGAAAGCCTTGCCTCCTCTTCATCCCTTCTCACTGTTTACTAACTGCTGACCCTACTTCTTCTCTTCCTCCTTGTGTGTCTTCTATATTGCAGGAGTATGATGATGTGTTTGGTACTCCCGAGGGGTTGCCTCCATACCGAGGCATAGAGCACCAGATTGACTTGGTGCCTGGCGCCCCATTGCCCAACCGAGCTGCATATAGGTGCAACCCCCAGGAGACCAAGGAGATCCAGGCACAAATTGATGAGTTGCTCTCCAAGGGGTACATCAGGAGAGTATGAGCCCGTGTGCTGTGCCTGTGTTGCTGGTGCCCAAGAGTGATGGCACATGGAGGATGTGCATGGATTGCAGGCCCATCAACAAAATCACTGTAATGTATAGGTTTCCTATCCCTCGCCTTGATGACATGTTGGATGAGCTTTCTGGTGCATGTTTATTTTCTAAAATTGATTTGAGGTCGGGGTATCATCAGATTAGGATGAAGGAGGGGGATGAATGGAAAACTGCTTTTAAAACAAAGTTGGGTCTGTATGAATGGAGGGTGATGCCATTTGGTCTATCTAATGCCCCTAGCACGTTTATGAGGTTGATGAACCATGTTTTGAGGGATTATATTGGTAGCTCTGTGGTCGTGTACTTTGATGATATACTTATCTATAGCACCACACTCGATGAGCATGCAGTGCACCTTAGAGATGTCTTGCACACACTTAGGAAGGAATGTCTGTTTGCTAAACTTGAGAAATGTGTGTTCTGTGCCCCTGAGGTGAATTTTCTTGGTTATGTGGTGAGTAGAGATGGTCTTAGGGTTGATGAGTCCAAGGTGAGGGCTATCCAGATTGGCCCACACCTTCGAGTGTCACTGAGGTTAGGTCCTTCCATGGCCTTGCCAGCTTCTACAGGAGGTTTGTTAAGGACTTCTCTTCAGTGGCAGCTCCTTTGCATGAGCTCACAAAGCGTAATGTGGTCTTTGTGTGGGGTGACTCCCAACAAAAGGCCTTTGATGAGTTGAAGTCTAGGTTGAGTAGTGCACCATTGCTTGCCTTGCCTGATTTTGAGAAATTGTTTGAGATTGAATGTGATGCTAGTGGGGTAGGTATTGGGGCAGTTTTGCAACAAGGGGGACGGCCAGTGGCCTACTTTAGTGAGAAGTTGAGTGGTGCCACCCTCAACTACTCCACCTATGACAAGGAGCTGTATGCATTGGTTAGGTCTTTAGAGAATTGGTCCCACTATTTGCTGCCTAAAGAGTTTGTCATTCATACTGATCATTTTTCACTGAAGTATTTGCAAGGTCAGGGTAATTTAAATAGGAGGCATGCAAAGTGGGTAGAGTTCATTGAGTCCTTCCCTTATGTGATCAGGTACAAGAAGGGGAAGGAAAACATAGTGGCAGATGCCTTGAGTAGGAGATATGCCTTGTTTTCTGCCTTGGATGCTAAGATTGTTGGTTTTGAGTGTTTGAGGGACTTGTATGCGGGGGATGAGGACTTTGGCCAGATCTATAGATCTTGCGTGCCAAATGGACTCAACTCCTATTATGTATTTGATGGCTACTTGTTTAAGAGTAACAGGTTATGCATTCCACGAGGATCAATGAGGGACTTGCTGGTGGAAGAGTCCCATGGAGGAGGCCTAAAGGGCCATTTTGGCGTTCAGAAGACCTTGGAATCCTTGAAGGACAACTTCTTTTGGCCTCACATGAAGAGGGACGTGGAGAGGCACTGTGAGAGGTGCATCACTTGCAAGAAGGCCAAGTCCCGGCTGCTACCACATGGGTTGTATACTCCACTCCCTACTCCTAGTGTACCTTGGACTGATATTAGTATGGATTTCATCTCTGGACTGCCTAGGACTAGTAAGGGTCATGATTCTGTGTTTGTGGTAGTGGATAGGTTTTCTAAGATGGCTCATTTTATACCATGCCATAAAACTGATGATGCATCTCATATAGCCGACTTGTTCTTTAGGGAGGTGGTGAAGTTCCATGGGTTGCCAAAGACCATTGTTAGTGATAGGGACACAAAATTCATGAGTCATTTTTGGAGAGTCCTTTGGTCTAGGTTAGGCACTAAATTGTTGTTTTCCACTTCACACCACCCACAAACTGATGGTCAAACTGAGGTCACTAATAGAACACTCACCACCATACTTAGGACATTGCTTAAAAAGAATTTAAAAGAGTGGGAGAAGTGTTTGCCTCATGTGGAGTTTGCCTACAATAGTTCCTTCCATGTTTCTACTCACATGAGTCCTTTTGAGGTTGTTTATGGGTTTCGGCCCCTTGCTCCACTTGATATGATTGCCTTGCCTTTGAAAGATGTTGTGAGTGTAGGTGGTGCCGAGAAGGCCGAGACCATGAGGAAGCTCCATGCCCAAGTGCAAGCTCAAATAGTGAAGTCAAATGAAGCTTATGCAAGGAGGGCCAACCAAGGGAGGAGGATGGTCACTTTTGAGCCCGGGGAGTGGGTGTGGCTTCATTTGAGGAAGGAGCGTTTTCCACAAGAAAGAAAGAACAAGCTAGCCCCCAGGGGTGATGGACCCTTTAAAGTGGTCCAACGAATAGGGGATAATGCTTACAAACTTGATTTACCTAGTGATAAATACAATGTGCATGCTACTTTCAATGTTGCTGATTTGTGTGCTTTTGAAGGTAATGAAGAGCTGAATTCGAGGGCGAATTCTTCCCAAGAGGGAGAGGGTGATGAGGGCATCAAAGACCAGGAGCAATCAAGGAAGGTTTCAAGTCCTTTGCACAACATAGGAGCACCAATGACAAGATCCAAGGCCAAAAAGATGAAGGAAGCCCTAGGTCTATTCATGCATGCTATGGCCGAAAATCATGAGCAAGAAATGGAACTTCAAATGTCTGCAAGGAAGGTTGAAGATTTAGGGCTCAAGATGGTGTCAAATGTAGAAGACTTGGGCAGCAAGGTGTGGAGCTTAAGCACCCTCCATGTAGGCGCCGGCTTGGAGATAATTGAAGAAGATACAATCGGCTGGGCTCCAGCAACTTCCACCGGCCTTATCTCCCTCATTTGACGTCCAAAAGGGGCCATTCAGGATTCCATTCTGTAGCCCTGGAAAAGAGGAAGAGAATGGCACCGGTCGCAGCTCCAAAGGACACCTACAGCTCAAGATATGAGCATTGCAAGACAGCAACCTAATCAGGCCAAATGGTGATGTCAGCGTACCGTACCAGCCACCTCTTCCCTCCTACAACGGCTCTCCGACCTTTCAGGCTGCCATCAGGGCTTCTACCTCAGCCAACACACTCTGGACAAGGCTGAGTCACTCCTTGGAAGCTTGTTTAGACTCATTTAATGTCATTTTTGGACTTTACCTCAAGTTAGGTCACTAATTGGGGCTGGTTAGGGTTCCTAAACTTGTTTTGCCTCTTTTGATGTTGCTTAGCTCCCCTAATCATTCCAGGTCACTTACCAAACGTTTTAGGCCCTAGGATTGATCTGGGATGGCTAGGGTTTAGGGTATATGGGCTGCTACAGCCGCACTTTTGAATTTCAGAATACATTTCATGCAAACCAAGAACACCTTCTTGCCAAGGCTAGTATTCTCAACTTCTATCTTACATCTCCAGCTCTTGGGGCTTGATCCAAGCCTCAAGGATCATCTCTAGTGTTGTCACTCCACCGTAGGTGAAGGTGCTAGAGCCATTTCCTCCTGGATCCATCGAAATCTCCTTGTTGCCGGCGCCCAAGTGTGACCGGAGGTGAGGGGAGGATCACATCGCCATTCCGCCGGTTTCTCTTGGTTCTTTGAGCTAGATCCTAAGTCCTATGAACCCTAATCAACTGGGTAAGGACCATATCATTCGCGCCATTGTATACCTACACACTTAGACAATAGTGTCGCACCACTCATTTCCTCACGTGTATGGTTGGCCTCTCGTTTGTGTTTAGGGACACACTCAGTACCACTTCTCTCTCGTGTTCAGAACACAACGGTTCTTTCAAGCCTCAAAACTTACCACCAATCTCGATTAAGATCAAATGCGAACATGCAAAGAATATCCAATGAAATCTTAGCAATATCCGAAACAAGTAAAGCACAAAGTTCTAGTTACTTGAAACTAACTTTGAGAGTTTAGGGTGAGATGGGGTTGAAAGAAGTAAGGTATGTATGAGAGAAGGCTCTTTTATCCACACAAACACTTTTGTTCAAGTTCCTCAAATATTTTTGGATCAAATAACTGTTCGGATGTGTTTTGATATGATCACTCAAGAACACTCAAACTTTTTCTTTCTTCAAATTCTTTTTGTGCACAACCACAACAACTTTTCTTCTCTCTTCAACTTCCAATCCGAAAATGTTTCTTTCTTTACTCAACTTCAATAAACAACATCCAAATATGAGCTTTGCTCGAATCACATGAACCACGCATAAACACAAATATTTTCGGTTTCTCTTGAATAACAGCAAAACGTTTTTCTTCAAGTGTAAGAAAGAATGCAATGGTTTTACTTGAAGAAAACAAACAACTGATACGGTATGATACGATACGATACCTCCAGTGAGCGCTTTGGCTCTGATACCAACTGATGTGATCACGGGGGGGGGGTACGTGATCACTAACTCGGATCTAGCTCGAAGGAGGCGGTTTCCAACAAGAAAGGGAAACGAAACACAGAGGAAGAACACGAAGGAAACAGAGTCGGCCAAGGGAACCTCCTCACTACGAGGTGAGGCAATGCCCTTGAAAATGCCTGGGGAGGGAAAATGGAACCTAGAACCTTTTGACTACGAGATCAAACAATGCTAGGTATTATATTGGATCCTCTTGCAATGGATCACTAATGGATTGGTGGAGCAAGATTTGAGACCCACGAAGAATAATATGCGTACTTCCGCAAATATGTGTTCTTACAAAATGAGTTCTACCTAATACTTAGGTTACAGCCTCCTTTTATAGAAGGAGAAAGAAAGAAGTAAATAATAAAGAATATCTTGACAAGGGAACAGCCTCCTGGATCTATGGTAGGCGAAATGAGAGGTGGCAGCTGATGTGACATTGTAGGCCGCCTGCTTTTACGGCTCCCAATTCCCCAGGAATTGTATTGGGCGGGAAAAGGGAAGAAGAGGGCCTCTGTACAAGCTGAAGGGTTCGCCTGACTTGTGTATGGAGGCCTCCTCCGTTTGGCGAACACACAGGCTTCGCTTGCCTCTAGAAGTTCAGCACAGGGTCTTCACCAACGACCATGGGGTCGCAAAGAGTCATGGCTTCGCAGATGGCCTTGAGTTCGCCCAAAAGGTCCATGGGTTCGCCAGGGTCAATGGACTCGCCAATAGCCACGGGTTCGCCGTTGAGGCTTGGCCTCGCCAAAGACCAAGGGTTCGCCAATGGGGCATGGGTTGGCCAAGATCCTTGCGAGCGCGGCTCGGCCTCGAGGCTTCGCCGGTGCCTAGAATGCCGCTTCTTCTTCGCCCGTGCCTTCGCCAAGGGCCCTTTAGACCTTCTGGATGAAGGGTCGCGCCTTTATCACAAAAATGGGGCTGATGTCCACATCAGAATCACCTCAATCGGAGTTCCAGGCTCAAGTTATTCAGAAACGAAGTTCCACTTTGGCGGAGGCACTTTGGCGGAGGCACTTTGGCGGAGGCACTTTGGCGAAGGCACTTCCAATAATTCAGCCGACCACTCCCAACCACTCCCGTCCCATCTGGAACACTCCCTCCTTTCAAGCCGACACTTTGGAGTATTATATTACTTAGCTTTGACCTTTTTACCTTTTAGATAACATGCATGCAAAAGCACTGTACGCTTTATGGCATGCATGCGTATATGTAAGAGTCTGTTCCCTTTCCCTTCTCTATAAAAGGGACAACAGACTCCTAGAATAGATAGAACCAATTTTAAAGAAAAGCTTGAGAAGGAAAATTCCTCAAGCCCTTTATGGGTTCTCAAATCTTGCTTCGCCAATCATAGTGATCCATTGCAAGAGGATCCAATATAATACCTTGCATTGCCTCACCTCGTAGTGAGGAGGTTCTCGGTTCCATCTCCTTCTCAAATCTTGCTTCGCCAATCATAGTGATCCATTGCAAGAGGATCCAATATAATACCTTGCATTGCCTCACCTCGTAGTGAGGAGGTTCTCGGTTCCATCTCCTTCTCAAATCTTGCTTCGCCAATCATAGTGATCCATTGCAAGAGGATCCAATATAATACCTTGCATTGCCTCACCTCGTAGTGAGGAGGTTCTCGGTTCCATCTCCTTCCCCAGGCGTTTTCAAGGGCATTGCCTCACCTCGTAGTGCGGAGGTTCCCTTGGCCGACTTTGTTTCCTTGTTCTTCCTCTGTTCTTCGTTTCCATTCTTGCTGGAAACTGCCTCCTTCAAGCTAGATCCGAACGCGTGATCACTTACCCCCCCGTGATCACATCACGAGTTCTCTGGTTGCTTTCCCTGAGCTACCTCTACTCGCGTCAGCCGCTCATTCGTCATAGCGGCTTGAGCTCCTAGTTCATCCAACCTTTGTAAGATCTTTGCTAGCGTGCTGTGCACGATTAGCTGGGATGGATGAGGGGAGGATGAGTCTGTTGAAACCATCTGTGACACAGTACTGTTGAAGATTTGTAGTCAGGAAGAATCTCACCACTCCCTGAGTGTTTACTCTCGCTCTCGTGTTTCTCTCAACAACTTTGTTACTTCGGCTGTTCACCGACGGCTTTTACAAGTTCTCTAAACTTGATACCGTTTTCAACCTTAGATCGAAGATGAACACGCAAGAAAACACAAACAAAACTCTAGTAAAACCGCAACTTGAAATTCAAGAAAATGACTAGTTACTTGAAACCGGTTTTGTGGGATATCGGGGTCGGAAGATACTGGTTGGAAGATTAGAAAAGGCTTTTACAGTCACAAACACTTCTCGTTTAAGTTCAAAAACTATTTGTCGGATCAAACTTACTGTTCACTTGTGTTTTGGGAAGAACACGTAAGAACATTCAAGAATTTTTCCAGAACGCAGAAACTTGCTCAATACTTTTCTTTCTTCAAACGTTTTTCTTTACACACTTGTCGCTCAGGACAACTCTTTTGGCTTATCTCGAAAATACTTGGCTTAAACAAGCACACTTTTAAACAACTTTTTCGGTCTCACTGAGATCATCAACCGATATTCCTTCAAGCGTAAGAAAAGGTAACAAAAGATTTTGCTTGAAGAAAACAAACAACCGATACGGTACCTCCAAAGAAGCACTTTGACTCGATACCAACCGATGTGATCACGGGGGGGTAAGTGATCACGAACTCGGATCTAGGTCGATGGAGGCGGTTTCCAGAAGAGTGGAAACGAAGAACAGAGGAAGAACAAGGAGATACAAAGTCGGCCAAGGGAACCTCCTCACTACAAGGTCAAGCAATACTAGATATTATGGTTGGATCCTCTTGCCTGGATCACTAGGGAAGTGGAAATGCAAGATTGGAGAACACAAAAGCCGATGACTCCCCGGGAGTGTTTCAGCCGAATTGCTTAAATTCAATAATATGTTCTGGGTTACAATGGTGACTGCCACTTGGCTTATATAGTGAAGTGAAATGGAAGAAGTAAAGGAGTATTTCGAATGTACATGCGTGCAGAAAGTATTAAGTACTTTTGCACGCTTACAGAGTGAAAAGCTTCCAAAAAGGTAAAAGGTAAGGCTAGCCTAAAAGTGTCCAGATGTCTTTTGTGCAAAGTGGTTGTTTGTCTGTCCAAGTGTCGGCGGAGAAAGGACACCTTGTGTCGGTATGGTCGGCCAACCGCGAAGACTGGAGGTTTCGCGGAAGGCCTTCGCTAGGAGCCTTTGCTAGAATGCCTTCGCCGGGCGCCTTCGCGGAGTTGCCCTTGGCTGAAGCCTTCTCCTTCGTCAAGTGTCCGCGCGCTCGAGGCTGGGCTGCTCCCTTCTTCAAGAACGCTTATGCTCAAGACTCCAAGGGGCTTCGCACACTCTTCGTCCAGCGCGATACCGAGTTGGCGGAGTTGTAAGGCCTTTTCTCGGGACTCCTCTCGATCGTCCTGCGCCATGAGCCTCATGAAAGCATTAAGGTTCGCTGGACTTGTTTCAGCCGGGACCTAGTCATGGGTCCGCCAAGGCCTTGGAATGGGTCGTGGTCGCGCGCGCTGAGGTTGTGGTTCATCCGGAACCCGAGGGTCCCGTGGGCGATGTCCTCATCACCTCTTCTGCTTGGCGAACACCTGGGCTTCGCTTGCCTCTGGAAATGAGGCCAGGGCCTTCGCCAACGTCCATGGGGTCGCAAAGAGCCATGGATTCGCAAATGGCCTTGAGTTCGCCCAAAAGGGCCATGCAATGACCACGGGTTCGCCGCTGGGGCATGGCCTCGCCAAAGCCAAGGATTCGCCAAGAGCCTTGCGAACTTGGCCTTCGCCAAGGGCCCACTAAGTCTCCTGAAGGAATGGTTGTCCCTTATTGGCGGAATGGGGCTGATGTCCACATCATAGCGTCTTGTGCACGGTTAGCTGGGATGGATGAGGGGGAGATGAGTCTGTTGAAGCCATCGGTAACACAGTACTGTTGAAGTTATGTAGTCCGGAAAGAATCTCACCACTCCCTGAGTGTTTACTCTCGCTCTCGTGTTTCCTCAACAACTTTGTCACTTCGGCTATGCACTGACGGCTCTCACAAGCTCTCTAAACTTGATACCGTTTTCAACCTTGGATCAAAGATGAACACGCAAGAAAACACAAACAAAACTCTAGTAAAACCGCAACTTGAAACCCAAGAGAATGACTAGTTACTTGAAACCAGTTTTGTAGGATGTCAGGGTTGAGTTGGGGTCAAAAGAAACAGGTTGGAAGATGAGAAAAGGCTTTTTGCAGTCACAAACACTTTTTGTTCAAGTTCTGAAACTATTTCGGATCAAAAACACTGTTCACTTGTGTTTTGTTAAGAACACGCAAGAACATTCAAGAACTTTTCTCAGACACAGAAACTTTGTGCAGTGTTTTTCTTTCTTTATAAAACTTTTCTCTGCGCTTTTGTACGACAGAACAACTCTTCTTTTGTTTAAACTCGAGACTCTTAACTTTAACAAACGCACTTTTTAAACAATCTTTCGGTCTCAACTGAGTTCATCAACCGATATTTCTTCAAGCGGAAGAAGGTAACAAAAGGTTTTGCTTGAAGGAAACTTCAACAAGAACACGAATACCTCCAACAAGCAAGTTGGCTTTGATACCACTTGATGTGATCACGAGAAGGGGGTTGTGATCACGAGCTCGGATCTAGCTTGGTAGAGGCGGGTTTCCAGAAAATGGAAACGAAGAACAGAGGAAGAACAAGGAAATAACAAAGTCTGCCAAAGGAACCTCCTCACTACGAGGTGAGACAATGCCCTTGAAAATGCCTGGGAAAGGAGATGGGATCTAGCACCTCTTGACTACAAGGTCAAGCAATACTAGATATTATGCTTGGATCCTCTTGCCTGGATCACTAGGGAAACGGAAATGCAAGAATGGAGAACACAAAAGCCGATGACTCCCCGGGAGTGTTTCAGCCGAATTGCTTAAATTCAATAATATGTTCTAGGTTACAATGGTGTCGTTTCTAACTTATATAGTGGAGGGCTGTGAGAAGTAAGTTGGCTTAGTACAGGCGTGCGTGTGTGCAAAAAGCAAACAGTGCTTTCGACATGCGTGCGAGGGTAAAAGTTTCCAAAAAGGTGAAAAGAAAAGCTAGTCTAAAAGTGTTCGGGTGTCTTTTCCTCAAAAAAAGGATGCCTACATTCCCGAGTAGTTGCAGAGAAAGGACGCCCGCTCGCCGGACTTGGTCGGTTATCTCTCTAAGTATGGAGGCTTCGCAGGATGTCTTCGCCAAGTGCCTTTGCGGGAATGCCTTCGCCAAGAGCCTTCGTTAGTATGTTTTTCTTGAGGTCTTCTTAGGGTTCAAGCGTTCGCGCACCAAGGTTGGGCTGCTCCCATCTTCAAGGATACTTATGCTCTCAAGACTCCAAAGTGCTTCGCGTATTATTCATCCAACGCGAGGCCGAGCTGACGAAGCTGTAAGGACTTCGCTCGAGATTCCTCTTGGTCGTCGTGTGCCATGAGCCTCATGAAGGCGTGGAGATTTGCTTGAACTCGCTTCAACCGTGATGTGATCACGGTGGGATAACCGATCACAACGGAGGATCTAGCTCGAAAGGAGGCGGTTTCCAGCAAGAATGGAAACGAAGAACAGAGGAAGAACAAGGAGATACAAAGTCGGCCAAGGGAACCTCCTCACTACGGGGTGAGGCAATGCCCTTGAAAATGCCTAGGAAGGAAGATGGAATCTAGCACCTTTTGAATACAAGTTCAAACAATACTAGATATTATGTTGGATCCTCTTGCACGGATCACTTAAGGAGATGGAATGCAAGAAATGAGAACACAAAAGCCAACAACTTCCCTAAGTGTTTTTCAGCCAATTCTTAAATTCAATAATATGTTCTGCCTTTACAATGGTTACAAGCTGCCTTATATAGAAGAAAAATGGTAAAGGAAAATAATGAATGATCGACAAGGGAACCAGCTTCCTGGTTCTATGGTGGGCGAATTGAGAGGTGGCAGACGAGGTGACAGTGTAGACTGTGTAGACTACTGCTTTAGCGGCTCCCAATTTCCCAGAATTGTAGTTTGGCGGGAAATGGGAGAAAGAGGGCCTCTGCACAAGTTGAAGGGGTCGCCGACTTGCGTATGGAAGCCTCCTCGCTTGGCGAGCACTGTGCTTCGCTTGCGTCTGGAAGTATTGTTCGTGGGTCTTTGCTATGGACCATGGGTTCGCCAATGAGCATGGCTTCGCCAAGACCATGACTTCGCCAAAGGCCAAGGGCTCGCCAATGGGGCCTGGGTTCGCCAAGATCCTTGCGAGCACGACTTTGCCTCCGGGGCTTCGCCGACGCCTAGAATGCGACTTCTTCTTCGTCCATGCCTTCGCCAAGGGCCTTTTAGACCCTCTGGAGGAATGGTTGCCTCTTAACTCATAAATAGGGGCGATGTCCACATCATACCCTCCTCTTCGTAAGAATCCGTCCTCGGATTCATAAGGAAAGTGTCCCTACAAATCTTAAGACACCACAATAAACTTGAAGAGGCATTAAGGGTTAGTGGACTAAAGCGGTAAACATCAAAGTCCCAAAAATGGTTCAAGGATTTGAGATGGACAATCCGCCCTTTCTCTTCACTTCTACCTTACGCTCGCTTTCTAGTATTCCGGGGTCAAATGTGAGCCTAGGCCTTTCATTCTTATGATCAAAAATAGGAATCATGATCATGTATCTCATCATGATAATAATTATGCTCATTAAACCAATCATGAGGAAGGAAATAGTATATGCCTCCCTACCCTCACTAATTTCTTCTTCAGTGCTCATACCGAAAAGAAGATGTATCATCGACCGGTCGCACAAGTCATTAGGCTCACTATCCTCGTCCAAGGGTAATACCTCATTCATGGAAGCAGGCATAAGTTCATTCAAAGCATTCTCCTCATTAATGTCATGCTTATGTTCATGCGAAGGCGATAAAGCATCACAAGCATGTTTACTATCACCATCAAAAGAAAAGGATAAATTACCTCTCCCCAAGTTAGGGGAGGGAGGATCCTCCTTTGAAACCGAAAATCTTTCTTCTTCAAGGCATGGCGCATCCGTGTCCGTCTCTCCTTCAAACTCTTGCACAAATAAAGAAGAATAACAAGATTTAGAAGATGAAATGGTTAATTCTTCTTGGAGATTGGTTGAAGGCTCGGGTGCAAGATCCTTTTCACTTGTTTGGCTAAGGAGAGCCCTTTCCTTTCTTCTCTCTTTCTTTTTCTTTTTCTCTCTCTCATATTCTTCAAACTCCTTCTTCAGATTCTCAATCATTTGAGAAAGATCTTCACTTGAATCTTGGCGAGGACTTGGGTTTGGGGAAGGAGTTTGGGTGGTGCAAGTGTTGGGCGGTGGAGTACATGGCTCGGCCGATAGTGTTTGTGGAGGTGTGGGGCTCGGTCTCCTCCGACTATGGCTCTGAATGTGGGTGGAGGATGTAGGCCGAGAGGGGGACCTTCTTGTTTGGGAGTGGAACGGGGAGGGTGGCCCTTCTCGAGGTGATCCATATCTTTCCACTAGCAGCCTCTTCAATCCACTCCAAGTTCGAATGGAGGCTTCATTGTAGTGCTCTCTTTGAGCGAAATCTTGTCGCCACCATCTTTTGGCTTCTCCTTTAGACACCTTATGGCAAGGTCTATCCTCTCTTCTTTATGAAATTGATAATACCAAAAGTGGTATTCCAATTCCTCGATCCATTGCCATAAGTCATCTTCAAGTTTGCGCCTCCTTTCAAGGGATGAAAACCAATGAAATGCAGGTTTTCTTCCTCCATTTGGCACACCTACACACTTAGACAATAAAATTAGTTCCACTCAAGTCTCCTCACGTGTCTTAGGTGAGCACTCCATTTGTGATTAGGGACACACGGTTTCACTCTTGATTCTCCACACAAGGCTTTCACAAATTCTCTTAACTTGATCACACTCAACTTCAGATCAAATGCAAACATACAAGTAGGAACAAGCAATAATCTCTAGTGAAATCCGAAACTTGCAAATCACAAAGATAACTAGTTACTAGCAACTAGCTTTTGAGAGTTGAAGGTGAGGTGGGGGTTGAAAGAAGTTAGGAGTGAGGTAGAAAAGGCTCTTTATAAGCACAAACACCTTTTGTGCAAGTTCATAAAATATTTTTGGATCAAAAGTACTATTCATATGAGTTTGGTATGAACTTCATATGAACATCTCAAGAATACCAAGAACACTCAAGAACACATGAACTTGTTCATCATTTTCTTTTCTTCAACAACCTTTTCTTTTGCTCTTAAACAACACAAGATGATACTTTCTCCACAACAAATCCGAAACCACTTCTCTTTTCACACAACTTCAATGTTCGGCATTCAGATATGCACTTTTGCTCTAGTCACATGAACAGCGCACAAACACAACTGTTTTCGGTTTCTCTTGAACAACAACAAAACGTTTTTCTTCAAGCGTAAGAAAGAAGGCAATGGTTTTACTTGAAGAAAACAAACAACTGATACGGTACCTCCAATGAGCGCTTTGGCTCTGATACCAACTGATGTGATCACGGTGGGATAACCGATCACAACGGAGGATCTAGCTCGAAGGAGGCGGTTTCCAGCAAGAATGGAAACGAAGAACAGAGGAAGAACAAGGAAACAAAGTCGGCCAAGGGAACCTCCGCACTACGAGGTGAGGCAATGCCCTTGAAAATGCCTAGGAAGGAAGATGGAATCTAGCACCTTTTGAATACAAGTTCAAACAATACTAGATATTATGTTGGATCCTCTTGCACGGATCACTTAAGGAGATGGAATGCAAGAAATGAGAACACAAAAGCCAACAACTTCCCTAAGTGTTTTTCAGCCGAATTCTTAAATTCAATAATATGTTCTGCCTTTACAATGGTTACAAGCTGCCTTATATAGAAGAAAAATGGTAAAGGAAAATAATGAATGATCGGACAAGGGAACCAGCTTCCTGGTTCTATGGTGGGCGAATTGAGAGGTGGCAGACGAGGTGACAGTGTAGACTGTGTAGACTACCTGCTTTAGCGGCTCCCAATTTCCCAGGAATTGTAGTTTGGCGGGAAATGGGAGAAAGAGGGCCTCTGCACAAGTTGAAGGGGTCGCCTGACTTGCGTATGGAAGCCTCCTCGCTTGGCGAGCACCCGTGCTTCGCTTGCGTCTGGAAGTATTGTTCGTGGTCTTTGCCAAGGACCATGGGTTCGCCAATGAGCATGGCTTCGCCAAGACCATGACTTCGCCAAAGGCCAAGGGTTCGCCAATGGGGCCTGGGTTCGCCAAGATCCTTGCGAGCACGACTTTGCCTCTGGGCTTCGCCGACGCCTAGAATGCGACTTCTTCTTCGTCCATGCCTTCGCCAAGGGCCCTTTAGACCCTCCGGAGGAATGGTTGCCTCTTAACTCATAAATAGGGCGATGTCCACATCAGAATGGTCCATCTGCTCTTGGTGCAAGCTTGTTCTTCCTTTATTGAGGAAACCTTTCCTTCCTCAAGTGAAGCCAAACCCAATCACCAACATCAAAGGTGATTTGCTTTCATATGCCTTATTTTGCTTGGTTATTCTTTCCTTGACTTTCTCATGCAATTCCTTCATTTGCTTAGCTTTGGATTCTCCATTCTTGTGAGCTGCATCATTTAAAGGTAAAGGAATTAAGTCTAATGGTGTCAAAGGATTAAAACCATACACAATCTCAAAAGGGCTATAAGATGTAGAAGTATGAAATGCCCGATTGTAAGCAAACTCAACATGAGGCAAAAACTCTTCCCATTGTTTCAGGTTCTTCTTTAGAAGTGTCCTAAGCAATTGTATCATGGTTCTATTTGTTACCTCGGTCTGCCCATCAGTTTGTGGGTGACTAGAAGTTGAAAACAAAAGCTTAGTTCCAAGTTTTGCCCATAATGTCTTCCAAAAGTGACTTAGAAACTTAGAGTCTCTATCGCTAACTATTGTTCTTGGCAATCCATGAAATTTGACAACCTCTTTGAAAAACAAGTTAGCAACATGTGTAGCATCATCCGTTTTATGACATGGTATGAAATGTGCCATTTTAGAAAAACGGTCTACTACCACAAAAATTGCATCATGTCCTCTAGATGTTCTAGGAAGTCCGGTGACAAAATCCATAGAAATGTCTATCCAAGGAAGAGAAGGAGTAGGAAGTGGAGTATACAACCCGTGAGGCTCAAGTTTAGACTTAGCCTTTTTGCATGTGATGCATTGTGAACAAAGCTTGTCCACATCCTTCCTCATGTGTGGCCAAAAGAAATGTTCTTTCAAGGTCTCCATTGTCTTGAGTTGGCCAAAGTGTCCCATTAGTCCTCCTCCATGAGCTTCCTTGACAAGTAGGTCTCGGATAGATCCCCTAGGAATACAAAGCTTGTTAGTCTTGAAAAGATAACCATCAAAGATATAATAGTTATCAAAACCTTGTTGCAAGCATGCTTTGTATATGGAACCAAAATCAACATCATCTTCATACAAACTCTTCATATGCTCAAAACCCAAAATCTTAGAATCTAGCATATTCATAAGAGCATATCTCCTAGACAATGCATCAGCTATAACATTTTCATTACCTTTCTTAAACTTAATCAAGTAAGGAAAAGACTCAACATATTCCATCCATTTAGCATGTCTTTTAGAAAGCTTACCTTGTCCTTGCAAATACTTAAGTTGATGTGGACATCAGCCCCATTTTTGTGATAAAGGTGACCCCTTCATCCCGAGGGTCCAAAAGGGCCCTTGGCGAAGGCTCGGATGAGGAGGAAGCCACACTGGGCACCGGCGGGGCCCCAAGGGAAGTCCGTGGTCGCAATGTTCTTGGCGCACCCCTACCCTATTGGCGAACCCTTGGCCTTTGGCGAAGTCAAGGCCATTTGCAAAGCCATGGCTCTTTGCGACCCCCATGGTCGTTGGCGAAGACCCTGTGCCTCATTTCCAGAAGACAATCGAAGCACAGTTGTTCGCCAAACAGAAAGGGGCTCCAAACGCAAGTCAGGCGAAACCTTCAACTTGTGCAGAGGCCCTCTTCTTCCCTTTTCCCGCCGAAAGCAATTCATGGGGAAATGGGAGCCGCAAAGCAGTGTAGCCTACAATGTCACATCCGCCGCCACCTCTCATTTCGCCTACCATAGATCCAGAAGCTGTCCCCTTGTCAAGACATCTTTTATTATTTCCTTCTTTCTTTCTCCTTCTATAAAAGGAGGTTGTAACCTAAGTATTAGGAGAACTCATCTTGTAAGAACACATATTTGCGGAAGTACGCATATTGTTCTTCGTGGGTCTCAAATCTTGCTCCACCAATCCATTAGTGATCCATTGCAAGAGGATCCAATATAATACCTAGCATTGTTTGATCTCGTAGTCAAAAGGTTCTAGGTCCCATTTCCTTTAAGGGCATTGCCTCACCTCGTAGTGAGGAGGTTCCCTTGGCCGAACTCTGTTTCCTTCGTGTTCTTCCTCTGTTTCGTTTCCCCATTTCTGGAAACCGCCTCCAACGAGCTAGATCCGAGCGCGTGATCACTTACCCCCCCCGTGATCACATCAGTTGGTATCAGAGCCAAAGCGCTCACTAGAGGTATCGTACCGTATCATTTCGGATTTGAAAAAGAAAAGAGATTCCCCGAGTGCAAAAGAACAAGAGTTTACGAAAAGAAATATTCAAATCAGTTCATAATTTCGGGAAAAGGTTCTAAGTGTTCTTGAAGAGTTCATCCGAAACTCGAGTAAACAAGACTCACAGATCGAAAATAATTTCAAAACCTGAACTTTGTGTTTGTGAAAGGCTTTTCTATCTCTCTTCCAACTTCTTTCAACCACCAACCAACTTCAAAAGCTAGTTTGAGTAACTAGAACTTTGTGCTTTACTTGTTTCGGGCATTGCTAAGATTTCATTGGATATTCTTTGCATGTTTGCATTTGATCTTAATCGCAGATTGGTGGTAAGTTTTGAAGCTTGAAAGAACCGTTGTGTTCTAAACACGAGAGAAGAGTGTAAACACTAAGGGAGTGTAGCGAGGCTTCACAAAACTGTTCACATGTGCAGAACTTGAATCTCATGGAGTATGTGGAAGAGGACTACTACCCGGAATCGGATTCTTATTATCAAGAATCTGATTTCTGGGCGGAGGAAACCCTCGACCATACATACTCGGAGAACTATTCAGAGTACCCTCTTGGCCAAGAAACCTGGCCCGAACCGACCCCATCCTCTGAATTTGATCCTCCACACCCTGCTGCATATGAGTGTTACTCAGGTTCAGACCCTGAACGGGTGGTGGCGACCCCTTGCCATCGCCAAGATACCCCCCCCGCTATCGTTACCCCAAGCACCGGAGGACTTACCCTCCCTCCTCGTATTATTCACCCATACCGTCGTATCTTAGCTGTACGACGCCCAGCCTGGAGCCCCCTCTCGTTCGCGGTTCCCCATCCACCAACCGAAAGCCAACGAGGGCCCTCACTCACAAGTTTGCTTCGTCGCGCCAATCACCTTCTGACCAACAGGGCGAAGCAACACCAGAAGTGCCTCAAAGACCTAGCTCCTCCACTATCATTGATGAGCTAAAACAACTTGTACTTATGGTCCAGGACCAGATGTTACAAGGACACATGGAGGAAGCTGCAACCGGTGGTAAGGTTGAGAGGAAAATAACTGAGAGGAAAGGAGAAATTACGAGGGGAAAGAAAAGAGAAGAAAGAGAGAAAAGCGAGGCGGTCCAAGAGACCTTGAGCGAGAAAGAGAGCGATCCGAGAGAAGAGATTGAGAAGAAAGCAGAGAGAAAACAAGAGGGAAGCTCCATGAGCCAAAATAGTGGAAGTGAGGAAAACATGCCTTCAACAGACCCCACTTTTCCACTAATTTCTGTCTTGCAACCCCCTTGTTTATCTTCTTTGAATGTACAGGTCGCTGTGGAAAGAAAGGCTGAAGGGAGCCTTCAACAGACCGGTGATGGCCGCTAGGCCCAAATACGCATAAAAGGCCTAACAAAAGGCCCACGAACAAGCCCGGAACAAGGGCCCCATTAAAAAACTCATAATCCGAATAAAGATTGAGAACGTTCCCGGACATTACTTCCCGAAGTGCATATAGGACCTAAAACGAATAATCACCTTACATTGGGATATTACAATAATACCACTGAAACATGGGACTATAAATACATTCACTATTCATACCGAAAGAAAAACGTTTAACAACTACTCAACACGACTTGTCAAATCACTACGTCAGAGAATCTCTCTATTTCTCGACAAACGTGCCCTAGCGCGCAAAGTCGACCTAATGGCTTCCGTCAATATCGTGGCCGCGTAAGTCAAATCGAACGTGGCAATCACGTGCACCGATTTGCCACCAAATGGTGCCGTCTGTGGGAATGGCGGTGGTCCCCAAAATCAGATTGAACGTGGGGGCCATTCCCGTTCCCGATCATCAAGGCCGGAGGGAGAAGGTTCCACCAACGGCCGCACGGCCGATCCCAGCTATAGGGGTTCCCCGGAGGAATCATCCAATGGAGCTACCTCCCTACGTCCTACCTCCAGCTATCGTCGAAGCGATATTCGGCACTTGGACCCCGATCTCGTCCCAAGCCGTGCGGGTAGTGCTTCAGAAGAGCGAAGGAACCGAACGACCAGATAGCTCTATCCTCGCCAACCTCGTGATGTGCGCTTATCACAAGATAATCGGTCGGGCTGTGATAGCCAGCAGCGGGTTCACGGCAAGTTGTTTCTCCGGATCGCCGAGGTCGACAGCGCCGAGGTCCCCGAGGGAGTACAAGAGAGACCGATCATCAAGGCCGGAGAGATTAGTGCATGGGGACCCTCGGGACGATGTGATCAGGCAACTGCTGCATCGCCTGGAGCGGGTCGAGAAAAACTCGGGCATTCCCGAGCCTAAGTGCGAGGACATCTCTGATGAAGGACCGTTCACCAGCAGGATTCGGGACGCCCAGATGCCCCGGATATTCAATTTGCCTCATCCGTTGGAAGTGTACCAGGGTTCAGGAGACCCTGACGACTTTATTCGCAAGTACAAGAGAGCGATGGAGTTGAAAGGGGCTAACGAGGCGGCCTTATGCAAATGCTTTGAAGTGGCTCTGGGAGGGCCGGCCTCGGCTTGGTACAACTCGTTGCTCCCGAACTCGGTGTCGTCATTCGGGGACCTAGCAACCAAATTTACGACGCACTTCATCGGATGCAAGAGATCGGCCAAGAGGGCCATCCAAATGTTTGACATCAAGCAAAGACCGAACGAAAGTATTCGGGAGTTCGTCGAAAGGTTCAACCGAGAAGCCGTTCACGCGTCTGATCTAACGGACAACATCCGGATCATGGCATTCACGAAGGCTCTCATCCCGAACTCGCGCCTGGCCTATGAGTTGTCCCGAAAAAACTTCACCAGCGTCGAGGAAATGTACGCCGTAACTCAGGAGCATATGATTGCTCAAGAAATGTTGTCTCAGCGTGAGGGAAAGCAGGGCGCGAAGGATAACCGAGAGCCGAGGAAGGAGAACCCGAGGAGCCAGCCGGTCAAGCAGTCAGGGAGTTGGGGAGGACAGAAGAGAACTTTTGAGAGAAGTTCGGGCTTCACCCCCCTTAATACGTCCCGGGCTAATATCCTCGCGGCCCTCCAGAGACACGGCACCGGGAGTATTAACTGGCCCAGGGCCATGCCAGAAGGGGCGAAGCGTGATTCGTCCAAATACTGTCAGTTCCACAGAGATACCGGGCATGACACTGAACAGTGCCATCAACTGAAGAGGTACATAGAGCACCTCATCAAGAAAGGCTCTCTGGGAGAGTATCTGAAGATGCCTCGGGGCGAAGAAGTCTCCCGAGGCAAAGGGAAGGCTGAAGAAGACTCATCAGGACCGAACAAGAAGGGCAAGGAGAAGATGGTTCCGCCGCAACCTACCGGGATTTTGAACACCATAACGACCACGTTAGGTTCGAATGCAAGGAAGAGGAAGGCAAGGGAGATAGCCTCGCTAAGCTACGGAGATCCGTCTTCAAGAATCAAACGAGCTGATGGGTCCGGCGCGTCTACCGCATTACGACCCACTCATCATCACCCTACGGATCGGGACCATAGACGTCAAGAGGGTTCTGTGCGACGACGGCTCAAATGCAGACGTGTTGTTCAGGAAAGCATATGAGGGCCTCAAGCTTAAGTCAAGCCGGCTGAACCCCGTCAAGACAGCAACATACGGTGTGGGCCCGGACGAGATACCAGTTTTAGGCTCCATCGAGCTTCCTGCGATGTTCATCGGGGTAGGCCCCGAAGGCCAACCTCGGTACACCACATTGATGGTCAAATGGCTCGTTCTCGATGTCCCCTCTGCGTACAATGCTATCATCGGGAGAGAAACCCAGGTAGCTATTCACATGAGGACTGACGTGAAATTCCTGACCATCACGTTCGGTACGGATGAGGGAGACGCCTCGATCTTCGTGAGCCAGAGGGAGGCCAGGGATGTCATGGCGATAGCTCAGAAGAATCCCACTCCGGGTTGCCCGAAGGAAGACGATGAGGAAGCGGGTACAGAAGACGTTGTCCTGGAAGGAGATAGGACAACGAGAATCGCGAAAGACTTGCCAGAGGGCAGTAAGCAAAACCTTGTAAACTTACTTCGAATGAATAAAGACTTGTTCGCTTACTCTCCGAGTGACATGCCCGGATTAACCCGAAGGTAATACAACACACCGCACATCAATCCTAGTTCCGGACCGATAAGGCGTAAGAAAAGAAATAATGCCCCATTCAAAAGAGCCTTCATCAAAGAGCAAATTTCAAGCTCCTCGAGGCGGGGGTCATAAGGGAAGTATCGTATCCCGAATGGCTGAGCAATCCGTGGTGGCGACCGAGAGGATAGCGACAAGCTGCGCATGTGCATCGACTTCACTAACGTAAATGATGCTTGCCCGAAGGATTCGTATCCAACTCCTCCGATCGATAGGCTCGTGGACTCCACGGCCGGACACGCGAGGCTCTCTTTCCTCGACGCTTACAGTGGGTATCATCAGATAAGGATGGACCCGGCCGATGAAGAAAAACATCTTTCATAAGCGGCGTTGGAACGCATTGTTATACGAGAATGCCCTTCGGCTGAAGAACGCCGGAGCAACCTACCAAAGATTGATGGACAAGGTATTCTCCGAGCAGATTGGAAGAATTCTCGAGGTTTATGTTGACGATATCATCATCAAAAGCAAGGAAGAAGAAAATCTAATCCGCGATATTGAAGAGGTGTTCGGGCAGATCCGAAAGTATGGATTACGGCTGAATCCGGATAAGTGTGTTTTCGGGGTAACATCCGGGAAATTCCTCGGGTTTATGGTGTCCGAGCGCGGCATCGACGCGAATCCCGCAAAGATCGAAGCACTCTTGAACGTGAGGACACCCTCATCAATAAAGGACGTGCAGAGACTCCTCGGGAAAATTACGGCCCTCAGTCGTTTTATATCTCGATATGGGGACAAGTGTCGTCCGTTCTTCAAGCTTTTAATCAAAGAAGGCGCGGAGCCAGGCCGAATAGGCGTACGAAAAAGTGAGAAAAAATATAAGGAAGAAAAAGCAAAGGAAAGAGCTATGTTCGATTGGAATCCCGAATGCCAAAGAGCACAGGAGGAAATCGAGCCTACCTACTCGAAATGCCTACGCTTGACAACCGACCGAGGACAGACCCCTCATTGTGTACCCGGCGGAGGTGAAAAGGCCGTCAGTTCGGTACTTGTTCAAGAAGGCGACCAAGGGAAGCAAAGTGGCGGTCTATTACGTAAGCAAATCCTGCATGGAGCCGAACCGAACTACCCGATGATTCAGAAGGCGGTATACTCTCTGGTCCTTTCAGCCAGAAGGTTGAAACCATACTTCCTCGGGTTTTCCATCATTGTTCGAAGTAATGTCCCTATCAAGGACATCTTAAGACGGGTAGACCACTCCGGAAGGCTATCAAAGTGGTTAGTCGAGCTAAGCGAGTACGAGATCAAGTATGAACCCCGAAGAGCGATCAAGGCACAAGCATTAGCTGATTTTATCGCGGAATTGCCCAAGGAGTCCGAGAGTGAGGATTCTTTGAACGAAGAAAGTCCGGTCTGGACCCTACACGTGGATGGAGCTTCGGGATCGGACAAGCAAGGTGCCGGACTAGTACTCGAAGGCCCTGAAGGAATGAAGGCTACTAAGTCAATCAAGTTCAATTTCCCGGTAACGAACAACGCAGCCGAATATGAAGCCCTCATTGCTGGTCTGGAATTAGCCAAGAAGGCGGGAATCCGATCACGTAAAGCATGCAGCGACTCGAACCTTCTCGTTCAGAAGATGAACGGGGAGTACGAGATCAAAGAACCAAGTCTTAAGAAATACGCCGAGGTAGCAAGAAGGTTGGCCGCGGATTTGAAAAGTTGTATATCGAGAAGATCCCGAGATCACTCAATTCGGAGGCCGACCAACTTTCGAAGTCAGCCTCTTACGACGAAGTAAGAAGTGAGCCTAGCGTCGACTATTCCCGGATATGCTACGTTACCTCGGGATGGAGAACACCTTACTGGAAGTACCTCGATGAAGGGGTGCTCCCGGACAATCCAACCGAAGCCGCCAACATCAAAAGAAAGGCCAGCAAGTTCGTCCTAATCGGGGATAATATGTACCGTAAGGGATTCTCTTCCCCGTTGCAAAAATGCGTCGGCGAAGGAGACACCGAGGACATTCTGCAAGAAACCCATGAAGGCACTGCGGGTCGCACGTTAAGTCGGACGCGTTAGCTGCGGTCATACTAAGACAAGGGTTCTTCGGCCTACTCTCAAGGAAGACGCAAGGAGACTAGTGAACAAGTGCAAAGGTGTCAAGAACACGCCCGAATACAGAGAGTTCCATCGGAGTACGTATCGTCCTCGGACTATCCCATACCCTTCGCCGTATGGGGAATTGATCGATAGGGGCCTTGCCTACCGCCCCGGAGGACTAAAGTCTTGTGTAGTCGCCGTGGACTACTTCACCAAGTGGATAGAAGCCGAACCACTGCCACGATTACGGCTGAGAATATCCGAAAGTTTATGCGGAAGAACATTATCTGCAGTTCGGGTGCCCGAAGGTCCTTGTTGCCGATAACGGCGCTCGGTTTACTGAGATGGAGGATTCCAGGATTTTGCCGAGGAGTTCGGGATCAAGATTCATTTTGCTCCGGTCGCCCACCCGCAGAGCAATGGCCAAGTAGAGGTATCCAATCGAGCGTTGAAAGATGGCTTAAAAGCAAGACTTGGGAAGGCAAAGGGAAATGGCCCGGAGAACTCCCCATGTTCTATGGAGTTACCGGACCACGCCCGAAGGTCAACGGGGGAAACCCCGTTCGCTTTGACATACGGGACCGAGGCGTTAATCCCGATTGAAGTAGCAAATTCGTCCCTCAGAACCGAAGTGTTCGAAGAAGTAGCGAATGAGCAAGGTTTGAGAGCAAACCTAGACTTCCTCGAAGGAAGAAGAGATGAAGCAGAGCTTCGAAGGAAGGCTTTTCAACAAAGAACTGCGTCATGACAAACTCAAAAGTGAAGACAAAGAATATCAAAGTTGGTGATTTGGTCTTACGGCAAACCAAACTAGGGTCCCGGAGACCAAAAGGGCGCGTTCGCCCAACTAGGAAGGCCCCTTCGAGGTCATCGCCGAAGAACGGAAAGGAGTTTACAAGTTATCAGATCCCGAAGGACGAGAATTAGCAAATTCTTTTCATTCCGAGGCTTTGAAGAAATACTTTGTTTGATCGGGAAATAATAAAGCTGAATCCAGAGACAAGTGTTGAACCAAACCTTGAATGTTTTCATTAATAATGCCCGAGGCCTGATTTACAAAAATGGATAAAAAAGAAAAGCACATCACTCAGGATCGGCAAAATCATCTACAGTTACTGGTTCGGGCGGATGCAGAAATTCGTCCCCGTACCAGCTGGGATCCTCTTCGGGCTCCGCACGCCCATCAAGTCCGGACAGGTCAGCATGAGGGTTGCGCTCAACTATTTGTTTTCTAGCCAAACAAAACCCGAAGGTATATTTGTTAACGGCCAGATCCACTGCCTCACTTAGCACCTTCTGGTACTTCGGAATTTGGCTTGGAGCGCGGCGACTTCATCCCGAAGTCTCGATTCTCCTCATCCTCGACCCGCAGCTCCCGCTCGAAGTGCTCCTTCGATTGGCGAGGTCCACTTGAAACCTCTCCTTTTCAGCCTTGAGCGATTTGGCTTCTTCCCGAATAGCATCCTCGGAATGGCGGTGCTCTTTGACCGCTCGGGAAGGCAACCTCGGCCAAGGCAAAATCATCAGCCTCAGCCGGGCTGAGGTGCTCCCGGATATGTGAGCTTTCGGGAAGCTCGAGCTTAGGAGTGGTACGGGAAAGCCGCAGCAACTGCTCGTAGTGATGGACTCGCTGGATCAGCTTAGCCACCACAGCTACGGCTTTAGTCGCCCGTTGCTCGGCCTCGGACCGGATCCGGTGGGACGCTTGGGTGATTCGGGAAATCCACCCGCCCATGGTGGCCACCTGGACAATATTAAGACAGATTATTTTCCCGAGGCACGAGCATGAGAAGCCAAGACTTAAGAAATAAACTATGAGATACTAACACAGGTACCCGAGGGCGGCCACTTTGGAAGCGTCGACGTCCATGTCAGGGTAGAAGTGCTCGAGGCACTCCATTGTTCGGGCGGTGGTTGTCCCGTTGAAAAGCTCGGGAGCCATGTCCTTGACGTCTTCATCGTCGAGGACATTTTGATCCTCATGGATCAGCCACCCGGGCTCCCGGGGAATAAGATTATCCCCGAACTGAGCCAGCTTCTCATCCCGCAGCCGCCGCCTCTCTTCTTGGGCCTCCTTCCAGTCCGGACCTAAGGTACAAAAATGAGATCGAGCCACGTCATGCAGCGGGTCTTCACCAAACATTCGGGAAAGATTCCCGAATAGATTCCAAAAGCAGATTGCGTAATTTCAGCGATTGATTACCTAAGCGGAATTCGATGGGCTCAACCTCGGGGGCACTTTGCCCGGTCACCCTGGAAGCTGTGAACTTCCCCTTGTCCTTCTAATTTGTTCAGGGGAGGTCCGCAGCATGTCATAAACATCATCCCGAGTGGGATGACCTTCCATATGGACCGGGGACGGAACTTCCCGGAGGCTTCTCGGCGGTGGCCCGCGGCCTCGGCATCTACCGAAGCGGCTCTTTTCCGTTTCCTTTCAGTGCTGCGGGCCTCAAGTACCGGCTTTAGAGCTCGGTTTCTTCATCTTTGCATCCCGAAAGATGGCGCCAAGATCAAACTCGGGCTCCATTTCTGCAAAAGGGAAGAATTAGTTAATATCAAACGAATGCATCTATGAACAGAAGAACGATATAAACCTTTCTTGAAATCCTCGAAGGACGTCTCGCCCCGAAGACGATGCATCCAGGCCAAGTCTCGGGTCGAAGGGGGAGATTCCCGGATGCCCAACTCCCCAAGTCCCCATGAATAATACCCAAGTGGGAAAGGACCCCTTGGGTAATCAGCCTCGATACAAAGGAAAGGGAGGACTTCCTTGCCCATCGCCGCACCAAGGAGCAATGGTCCGGAGTTTATTGTCAAACCGGTCATAGTTCTCCTTGGCAGCAGCTCCTTTGATGGCCGCCGAGGACTCTGCACATCCGGCAGTCCTCCTACCTTCTGCGCCGTTTGCAGGCCCCATGACACATCAGGCTTCATGAAGAAGAATTCCCGATGCCATCCCTTGCGGTGGTGGGCGATTCCAAACAAAGTTGAATTTTACTGATGGAGGACCCGGGCGAAGAAGTAGAAGCGGTTCCTCGGGACTACGTTTACTTTATAATACTGGAGGAAAGTGGATATGGTTGGCTCTATCTCGAACAGAGCACAGAGGATGAGATAGGCATTTATGTGGCAATAGGTGTTCGGGCTAAATTGGTTAACGGCTAACCCGTGGGATTCCGCTAACTGTCTAACAAATGGGTGCGGGGGAAAGCGGAGCCCGCATAGCAGTTGATCCTTGAAGATCACCAGCCAGCCTTTCCCAGGCTCATACGCCCGGCATTCAGGAGACGGAACCCGAGTACGGACCGTCATCGGGACAAAATAAGTGGACTGCCACTCCTTTATTAACTCCGGAGTCGCCTTACTCCGGTAGTTTTCAATCTCGGACCACCAACCTTGGGAACCTCGCCCTTGGTCTCTAAAAGGCAACTTTGAAGGGCGAACAGTAGAAGGTGAAGGAAAAGTAGGGGCCATTCTCATGTACTTGGGTAAATGGCCGGAGGAAACACGGACGGCTCGCTGGAAGGAGAGTAAAAGGCGGGGTGACGGCGGCAGCGTCAACTACTCGACGGTGGAGCCGGTAGAATTGATGGACGGCGGACGAACCTCTGTAACCGTCCGGTACGGTGGTTTCACAAAGGAAAGGGGGGAAGAAGTCTTCTGGATGAGATTCTTCAACAGTCCTCCACCTCTTGAAGATACTAACAGCCTCCTGGAGCGTGGGATTGTCCGTCGTGAGTTTATTGTGAGAAGAGAAGAGCTTGAGAGATGCAAAATGAAAATGAGGCTCCTCACATATATAGAAAAGATCGGGCAGATGAATCGCCAAACGGCACATGATCTCCACCGTCGATTAAAAAAGTAACCGTTGGGAATATCAACAGATCCCGAATAGGAAAATCCCAGAAACGATTCAGAAGCCCGAACATTGTTCGAGACAAATGGAGGACTCCACATCCTCAGTTTCCCGAATATCATAATACGGGACACGATTCAGAAGCCCGAACATTGTTCGAGACAAATGGAGGACTCCACATCCTCAGTTTCCCGAATATCATAATACGGGACACGATTCAAAAGCCCGAACATTGTTCGAGACAAAAGGAGGACTCCACATCCTCAGTTTCCCGAATATCATAATACGGGACACGATTCAAAAGCCCGAACATTGTTCGAGACAAAAGGAGGACTCCACATCCTCAGTTTCCCGAACATCATAGTACGGGGAACGATTCAGAAGCCCGAACATTGTTCGAGACAAAAGGAGGACTCCACATCCCGATTTCCCGAACATCATAGTACGGGAAAGCGATTGAAGCCGAACATTGTTCGAGACAAATGGAGGGCGCCACATCCTCGATTTCCCGAACATCATAGTACGGGAAAGCGATTGAAGCCGAACATTGTTCGAGACAAAAGGAGGACTCCACATCCTCAGTTTCCCGAACATCGTAGTACGGGAACGATTGAAAGCCCGAACATTGTTGAAACAAATGGAGGACGCCACATCCTCGATTTCCCGAACATCATAGTACGGGAAAGCGATTCAAAAGCCCGAACATTGTTCGAGACAAATGGAGGACGCCACATCCTCGATTTCCCGAACATCATAGTACGGAAGCGATTCAAAAGCCCGAACATTGTTCGAGACAAATGGAGGATTCCACATCCTCGGTTCCCGAACACAATAGTACGGGAAGCGATTCAAAAGCCCGAACATCGTTCGAGAAACTTGAAACCCAAGAGAATGACTAGTTACTTGAAACCAGTTTTGTAGGATGTCAGGGTTGAGTTGGGGTCAAAAGAAACAGGTTGGAAGATGAGAAAAGGCTTTTTGCAGTCACAAACACTTTTTGTTCAAGTTCTGAAACTATTTCGGATCAAAAACACTGTTCACTTGTGTTTTGTTAAGAACACGCAAGAACATTCAAGAACTTTTCTCAGACACAGAAACTTTGTGCAGTGTTTTTCTTTCTTTATAAAACTTTTCTTTGCGCTTTTGTACGACAGAACAACTCTTCTTTTGTTTAAACTCGAGACTCTTAACTTTAACAAACGCACTTTTTAAACAATCTTTCGGTCTCAACTGAGTACATCAACCGATATTTCTTCAAGCGGAAGAAGGTAACAAAAGGTTTTGCTTGAAGGAAACTTCAACAAGAACACGAATACCTCCAACAAGCAAGTTGGCTTTGATACCACTTGATGTGATCACGAGAAGGGGGTTGTGATCACGAGCTCGGATCTAGCTTGGTAGAGGCGGGTTTCCAGAAAATGGAAACGAAATAGAGGAAGAACACGAAGAAGACAGAGTCGGCCAAGGGAACCTCCTCACTACGAGGTGAGACAATGCCCTTGAAAATGCCTGGGAAAGGAGATGGGATCTAGCACCTCTTGACTACAAGGTCAAGCAATACTAGATATTATGCTTGGATCCTCTTGCCTGGATCACTAGGGAAGTGGAAATGCAAGAATGGAGAACACAAAAGCCGACGACTCCCCGGGAGTGTTTCAGCCGAATTGCTTAAATTCAATAATATGTTCTGCCTTACAATGGTGTTGTTTCTAACTTATATAGTGGAGGGCTGTGAGAAGTAAGTTGGCTTAGTACAGCCGTGCGTGCGTGCAAAAAGCAAACAGTGCTTTTTGACATGCGTGCAGAGTAAAAGTTTCCAAAAAGGTGAAAAGGAAAAGTGATGTGATCACGGTGGGATAACCGATCACAACGGGAGGATCTAGCTCGAAAGAAGGCGGTGTCCTGCAAGCATGGAAACGAAGAACAGAGGAAGAACAAGGAAACAGCTTCGGCCAAGGGAACCTCCTCACTACGAGGTGAGGCAATGCCCTTGAAAATGCCTAGGAAGGAAGATGGAATCTAGCACCTTTTGAATACAAGTTCAAACAATACTAGATATTATGTTGGATCCTCTTGCACGGATCACTTAAGGAGATGGAATGCAAGAAATGAGAACACAAAAGCCAACAACTTCCCGGAAGTGTTTTTCAGCCGAATTCTTAAATTCAATAATATGTTCTGCCTTTACAATGGTTACAAGCTGCCTTATATAGAAGAAAAATGGTAAAGGAAAATAATGAATGACTGGACAAGGGAACCAGCTTCCTGGTTCTATGGTGGGCGAATTGAGAGGTGGCGAGACGAGGTGACAGTGTAGGCGTGTAGACTACTGCTTAAGCGGCTCCCAATTTCCCAGGCATTGTAGTTTGGCGGGAAATGTGACAAAGAGGGCCTCTGCAAAAGTTGGAGGGGTCGCTTGACTTGCGTATGGAAGCCTCATCTGCTTGGCGAGCACCAGTGCTTCGCTTGCGTCTGGAAGTATTGTTCAGGGTCTTTGCCAAGGACCATGGGTTCGCCAATGAGCATGGCTTCGCCAAGACCATGACTTCGCCAAAGGCCAAGGGTTCGCCAATGGGGCCTGGGTTCGCCAAGATCCTTGCGAGCACGACTTTGCCTCTGGGGCTTCGCCGACGCCTAGAATGCGACTTCTTCTTCGTCCATGCCTTCGCCAAGGGCCCTTTAGACCCTCTGGAGGAATGGTTGCCTCTTAACTCATAAATAGGGATGATGTCCACATCATACCCTCCCTCTTCAGAAGAATCCGTCCTCGGATTCATAAGGAAATTGTCCCTACAAATCTTAAGACACCACAATAAACTTGAAGAGGCATTAAGGGTTAGTGGACTAAAGCGGTAAACATCAAAGTCCCAAAAATGGTTCGAAGGATTTGAGATGGACAATCCGCCCTTTCTCTTCACTTCTACCTTACGCTCAGTTTCTAGTATTCCGGGGTCAAATGTGAGCCTAGGCCTTTCATTCTTATGATCAAAACAATAGGAATCATGATCATGTATCTCATCATGATAATAATTATGCTCATTAAACCAATCATGAGGAAGAAAATAGTATATGCCTCCCCTACCCTCACTAATTTCTTCTTCAGGCTCATCTTGAAAAGAAGATGTATCATCGAGGGTCGCACAAGTCATTAGGCTCACTATCCTCGTCCAAGGGTAATACCTCATTCATGGAAGCAGGCATAAGTTCATTCAAAGCATTCTCCTCATTAATGTCATGCTTATGTTCATGCGAAGGCGATAAAGCATCACAAGCATGTTTACTATCACCATCAAAAGAAAAGGATAAATTACCTCTCCCCAAGTTAGGGGAGGGAGGATCCTCCTCTGAAACCGAAAATCTTTCTTCTTCAAGGCATGGCGCATCCGTGTCCGTCTCTCCTTCAAACTCTTGCACAAATAAAGAAGAATAACAAGATTTAGAAGATGAAATGGTTAATTCTTCTTGGAGATTGGTTGAAGGCTCGGGTGCAAGATCCTTTTCACTTGTTTGGCTAAGGAGAGCCCTTTCCTTTCTTCTCTCTTTCTTTTTCTTTTTCTCTCTCATATTCTTCAAACTCCTTCTTCAGATTCTCAATCATTTGAGAAAGATCTTCACTTGAATCTTGGCGAGGACTTGGGTTTGGGGAAGGAGTTTGGGTGGTGCAAGTGTTGGGCGGTGGAGTACATGGCTCGGCCGATAGTGTTTGTGGAGGTGTGGGGCTCGGTCTCCTCCGACTATGGCTCTGAATGTGGGTGGAGGATGTAGGCCGAGAGGGGACCTTCTTGTTTGGGAGTGGAGCGGGAGGGTGGCTCTTCTCGAGGTGATCCATATCTTTCCACTAGCAGCCTCTTCAATCCACTCCAAGTTCGAATGGAGGCTTCATTGTAGTGCTCTCTTTGAGCGAAATCTTGTCGCCACCATCTTTTGGCTTCTCCCTTTAGACACCTTATGGCAAGGTCTATCCTCTCTTCTTTATGAAATTGATAATACCAAAAGTGGTATTCCAATTCCTCGATCCATTGCCATAAGTCATCTTCAAGTTTGCGCCTCCCTTTCAAGGGATGAAAACCAATGAAATGCAGGTTTTCTTCCTCCATTTGGCACACCTACACACTTAGACAATAAAATTAGTTCCACTCAAGTCTCCTCACGTGTCTTAGGTGAGCACTCCATTTGTGATTAGGGACACACGGTTTCACTCTTGATTCTCCACACAAGGCTTTCACAAATTCTCTTAACTTGATCACACTCAACTTCAGATCAAATGCAAACATACAAGTAGGAACAAGCAATAATCTCTAGTGAAATCCGAAACTTGCAAATCACAAAGATAACTAGTTACTAGCAACTAGCTTTTGAGAGTTGAAGGTGAGGTGGGGGTTGAAAGAAGTTAGGAGTGAGGTAGAAAAGGCTCTTTATAAGCACAAACACCTTTTGTGCAAGTTCATAAAATATTTTTGGATCAAAAGTACTATTCATATGAGTTTGGTATGAACTTCATATGAACATCTCAAGAATACCAAGAACACTCAAGAACACATGAACTTGTTCATCATTTTCTTTTTCTTCAACAACCTTTTCTTTTGCTCTTAAACAACACAAGATGATACTTTCTCCACAACAAATCCGAAACCACTTCTCTTTTCACACAACTTCAATGTTCGGCATTCAGATATGCACTTTTGCTCTAGTCACATGAACAGCGCACAAACACAACTGTTTTCGGTTTCTCTTGAACAACAACAAAACGTTTTTCTTCAAGCGTAAGAAAGAAGGCAATGGTTTTACTTGAAGAAAACAAACAACAGATACGGTACCTCCAATGAGCGCTTTGGCTCTGATACCAACTGATGTGATCACGGTGGGATAACCGATCACAACGGAGGATCTAGCTCGAAGGAGGCGGTTTCCAGCAAGAATGGAAACGAAGAACAGAGGAAGAACAAGGAGATACAAAGTCGGCCAAGGGAACCTCCTCACTACGAGGTGAGGCAATGCCCTTGAAAATGCCTAGGAAGGAAGATGGAATCTAGCACCTTTTGAATACAAGTTCAAACAATACTAGATATTATGTTGGATCCTCTTGCACGGATCACTTAAGGAGATGGAATGCAAGAAATGAGAACACAAAAGCCAACAACTTCCCGGAAGTGTTTTTCAGCCGAATTCTTAAATTCAATAATATGTTCTGCCTTTACAATGGTTACAAGCTGCCTTATATAGAAGAAAAATGGTAAAGGAAAATAATGAATGACTGGACAAGGGAACCAGCTTCCTGGTTCTATGGTGGGCGAATTGAGAGGTGGCAGACGAGGTGACAGTGTAGGCTGTGTAGACTACTGCTTTAGCGGCTCCCAATTTCCCGGGAATTGTAGTTTGGCGGGAAATGGGAGAAAGAGGGCCTCTGCACAAGTTGAAGGGGTCGCGACTTGCGTATGGAAGCCTCCTTTGCTTGGCGAGCACCTGTGCTTCGCTTGCGTCTGGAAGTATTGTTCAGGGTCTTTGCCAAGGACCATGGGTTCGCCAATGAGCATGGCTTCGCCAAGACCATGACTTCGCCAAAGGCCAAGGGTTCGCCAATGGGGCCTGGGTTCGCTAAGATCCTTGCGAGCACGACTTTGCCTCTGGGGCTTTGCCGACGCCTAGAATGCGACTTCTTCTTCGTCCATGCCTTCGCCAAGGGCCCTTTAGACCCTCTGGAGGAATGGTTGCCTCTTAACTCATAAATAGGAACGATGTCCACATCACTACCTTTCCTTTATCTTCTTGAAGTTCTCCGCTTTGCTCCTCAAACTTTGCAAAAGTTCTCATGAGCATGTTAAGAGTCTCCTTTGCTTTCCTTGCCATGCTTCTTGTGATAGGTCCTCCAAGTTCTTGAAGAGGGTCTTGAATCCTTGCCTTGGGCTGCTCCATATCATCCTCCCCTCTTCAAGAGATTCCGTCCTCGGAATCAAGTCTTCATGTGTACCTTCAAAAGGAGAAAGATCCTTAACATTAAAAGTAGCATGGACTCCATATTTATCATTAGGCAAGTCAAGAGTATAGGCATTATCTCCCCTTTTGCCATGATTTGGAATGGTCCATCTGCTCTTGGTGCAAGCTTGTTCTTCCTTTATTGAGGAAACCTTTCCTTCCTCAAGTGAAGCCAAACCCAATCACCAACATCAAAGGTGATTTGCTTTCATATGCCTCATTTTGCTTGGTTATTCTTTCCTTGATTTTCTCATGCAATTCCTTCATTTGCTTAGCTTTGGATTCTCCATTCTTGTGAGCTGCATCATTTAAAGGTAAAGGAATTAAGTCTAATGGTGTCAAAGGATTAAAACCATACACAATCTCAAAAGGGCTATAAGATGTAGAAGTATGAAATGCCCGATTGTAAGCAAACTCAACATGAGGCAAAAACTCTTCCCATTGTTTCAGGTTCTTCTTTAGAAGTGTCCTAAGCAATTGTATCATGGTTCTATTTGTTACCTCGGTCTGCCCATCAGTTTGTGGGTGACTAGAAGTTGAAAACAAAAGCTTAGTTCCAAGTTTTGCCCATAATGTCTTCCAAAAGTGACTTAGAAACTTAGAGTCTCTATCGCTAACTATTGTTCTTGGCAATCCATGAAATTTGACAACCTCTTTGAAAAACAAGTTAGCAACATGTGTAGCATCATCCGTTTTATGACATGGTATGAAATGTGCCATTTTAGAAAAACGGTCTACTACCACAAAAATTGCATCATGTCCTCTAGATGTTCTAGGAAGTCCGGTGACAAAATCCATAGAAATGTCTATCCAAGGAAGAGAAGGAGTAGGAAGTGGAGTATACAACCCGTGAGGCTCAAGTTTAGACTTAGCCTTTTTGCATGTGATGCATTGTGAACAAAGCTTGTCCACATCCTTCCTCATGTGTGGCCAAAAGAAATGTTCTTTCAAGGTCTCCATTGTCTTGAGTTGGCCAAAGTGTCCCATTAGTCCTCCTCCATGAGCTTCCTTGACAAGTAGGTCTCGGATAGATCCCCTAGGAATACAAAGCTTGTTAGTCTTGAAAAGATAACCATCAAAGATATAATAGTTATCAAAACCTTGTTGCAAGCATGCTTTGTATATGGAACCAAAATCAACATCATCTTCATACAAACTCTTCATATGCTCAAAACCCAAAATCTTAGAATCTAGCATATTCATAAGAGCATATCTCCTAGACAATGCATCAGCTACAATATTTTCTTTACCTTTCTTAAACTTAATCAAGTAAGGAAAAGACTCAACATATTCCATCCATTTAGCATGTCTTTTAGAAAGCTTACCTTGTCCTTGCAAATACTTAAGTTGATGTGGACATCAGCCCCATTTTTGTGATAAAGGGGAACCCTTCATCCCGAGGGTCCAAAAGGGCCCTTGGCGAAGGCTCGGATGAGGAGGAAGCCACACTGGGCACCGGCGGGGCCCCAAGGGAAGTCCGTGGTCGCAATGTTCTTGGCGCACCCCTACCCTATTGGCGAACCCTTGGCCTCTGGCGAAGTCAAGGCCATTTGCAAAGCCATGGCTCTTTGCGACCCCGTGGTCGATGGCGAAGACCCTGTGCCTCATTTCCAGAAGCAAGCGAAGCCCAGGTGTTCGCCAAGCAGAAAGGGGCTCCATACGCAAGTCAGGCGAACCCTTCAACTTGTGCAGAGGCCCTCTTCTTCCCTTTTCCCGCCGAAAGCAATTCATGGGGAAATGGGAGCCGCAAAAGCAGGTAGCCTACAATGTCACATCCGCTGCCACCTCTCATTTCGCCTACCATAGATCCAGGAAGCTGTCCCCTTGTCAAGACATCTTTTATTATTTCCTTCTTTCTTTCTCCTTCTATAAAAGGAGGTTGTAACCTAAGTATTAGGAGAACTCATCTTGTAAGAACACATATTTGCGGAAGTACGCATATTGTTCTTCGTGGGTCTCAAATCTTGCTCCACCAATCCATTAGTGATCCATTGCAAGAGGATCCAATATAATACCTAGCATTGTTTGATCTCGTAGTCAAAAGGTTCTAGGTCCCATTTCCTTTCCCCAGGCATTTTCAAGGGCATTGCCTCACCTCGTAGTGAGGAGGTTCCCTTGGCCGAACTCTGTTTCCTTCGTGTTCTTCCTCTGTTTCGTTTCCCATTCTTGCTGGAAACCGCCTCCAACGAGCTAGATCCGAGCGCGTGATCACGTACCCCCACCGTGATCACATCAGTTGGTATCAGAGCCAAAGCGCTCATTGGAGGTATCATACCGTATCATTTCGGATTTGAAAAGAAAAGAGATTCCCGAGTGCAAAAGAACAAGAGTTTACGAAAAAGAAATATTCAACCCAGTTCATAATTTCTGGGAAAAGGTTCTAAGTGTTCTTGAAGAGTTCATCCGAAACTCAGAGTAAACAGTACTCACAGATCGAAAATAATTTCGAAAACCTGAACTTTGTGTTTGTGAAAGGCTTTTCTATCTCTCTTCCAACTTCTTTCAACCACCAACCAACTTCAAAAGCTAGTTTGAGTAACTAGAACTTTGTGCTTTACTTGTTTCGGGCATTGCTAAGATTTCATTGGATATTCTTTGCATGTTTGCATTTGATCTTAATCGCAGATTGGTGGTAAGTTTTGAAGCTTGAAAGAACCGTTGTGTTCTAAACACGAGAGAAGAGTGTAAACACTAAGGGAGTGTAGCGAGGCTTCGCAAAACTGTTCACATGTGCAGAACTTGAATCTCATGGAGTATGTGGAAGAGGACTACTACCGGAATCGGATTCTTATTATCAAGAATCTGATTTCAGGCGGAGAAACCCTCGACCATACATACTCGGAGAACTATTCAGTACCCCCTTGGCCAAGAAACCTGGCCCGAACCGACCCCATCCTCTGAATTTGATCCTCCACACCCTGCTGCATATGAGTGTTACTCAGGTTCAGACCCTGAACGGGTGGTGGCGACCCCTTGCCATCGCCAAGATACCCCCCCTCGCTATCGCTACCCCAAGCACCGGAGGACTTACCCTCCCTCCTCGTATTATTCACCCATACCGTCGTATCCTAGCTGTACGACGCCCAGCCTGGAGCCCCCTCTCGTTCGCGGTTCCCCATCCACCAACCGAAAGCCAACGAGGGCCCTCACTCACAAGTTTGCTTCGTCGCGCCAATCACCTTCTGACCAACAGGGCGAAGCAACACCAGAAGTGCCTCAAAGACCCAGCTCCTCCACTATCATTGATGAGCTAAAACAACTTGTACTTATGGTCCAGGACCGGATGTTACAAGGACACATGGAGGAAGCTGCAACCGGTGGTAAGGTTGAGAGGAAAATAAGCGAGAGGAAAGGAGAAATTACGAGGGAAAGAAAAGAGAAGAAAGAGAGAAAGCGAGGCGGTCAAGAGACCTTGAGCGAGAAAGAGAGCGATCCGAGAGAAGAGATTGAGAAGAAAGCGAGAGAAAACAAGAGGAAGCTCCATGAGCCAAAATAGTGGAAGTGAGGAAAACATGCCTTCAATGACCCCACTTTTCCACTAATTTCTGTCTTGCAACCCCCTTGTTTGTCTTCTTTGAATGTACAGTCATTTGTGGAAAGAAAGGCTGAAGGAGCCTTCAACAGACCGGTGATGGCCGCCGTGCCCAAATACGCATAAAAGGCCTAACAAAAGGCCCACGAACAAGCCGGAACAAGGGCCCCATTAAAAACTCATAATCCGAATAAAGATTGAGAACGTTCCCGGACATTACTTCCCGAAGTGCATATAGGACCTAAAACGAATAATCACCTTACATTGGGATATTACAATAATACCACAAAACATGGGACTATAAATACATTCACTATTCATACCGAAAGGGGTAACGTTTAACAACTACTCAACACGACTTGTCAAATCACTCGTCGAGAAACTCTCTATTTCTCGACAAAGCGTGCCTAGCGCCGCAAAGTCGACCTAATGGCTTCCGTCAATATCGTGGCCGCCGCAAGTCAAATCGGGCGTGGCAATCACGCGCACCGATTTGCCACCAAATGGCGCCGTCTGTGGGAATGGCGGTGGTCCCCAAAATCAGATTGAGCGTGGGGCCATTCCCGTTCCCGATCATCAAGGCCGGAGGAGAAGGTTCCACCAACGGCCGCACGGCCGATCCCAGCTATAGGGGTTCCCGGAGGAATCATCCAATGGAGCTACCTCCTACGTCCTACCTCCGGCTATCGTCGAAGCGATATTCGGCACTTGGACCCCGATCTCGTCCAAGCATGCGGGTAGTGCTTCAGGAAGAGCGAAGGAACCGAGCGACCAGATAGCTCTATCCACGCCAACCTCGTGACGGCGATTATCACAGCATAATCGGTCGGGCTGTGATAGCCAGCAGGCGGGTTCACGGCAAGTTGTTTCTCCGGATCGTCGAGGTCGACAGCGCTCGAGGTCCCCGAGGGAGTACAAGAGAGACCGATCATCAAGGCCGGAGAGATTAGTACATGGGGACCCTCGGGACGATGTGATCGAGCAAGCTGCTGCATCGCTGGGCGGAGTCGAGAAAACTCGGGCATTCCCGAGCCTAAGTGCGAGACATCTCGATGAAGGACCGTTCACCAGCAGGATTCGGGACGCCTGGATGCCCCGGATATTCAATTTGCCTCATCCGTTGGAAGTGTACCGGGGTTCGGGAGACCACAGCGCCTTTATTCGCAAGTACAAGAGAGCGATGGAGTTGAAAGGGGCTAACGAGGCGGCCTTATGCAAATGCTTTGAAGTGGCTCTGGGAGGGCCGGCCTCGGCTTGGTACAACTCGTTGCTCCCGAACTTCGGTGTCGTCATTCGGGGACCTAGCAACCAAATTCTGACGCACTTCATCGGATGCAAGAGATCGGCCAAGAGGGCCATCCAAATGTTTGACATCAAGCAAAGACCGAGCGAAAGTATTCGGAGTTCGTCGAAAGGTTCAACCGAGAAGCCGTTCACGCGTCGATCTAACGGACAACATCCGGATCATGGCATTCACGAAGGCTCTCATCCCGAATCGCGCCTCGCCTACGAGTTGTCGAAAAACTTCACCAGCGTCGAGGAAATGTACGCCGTTACTCGGGAGCATATGATTGCTCAAGAAATGTTGTCTCGGCGTGAGGAAGCGGGGCGCGAAGGATAACCGAGAGCCGAGGAAGGAGAACCCGAGAGCCAGCCGGTCAAGCCGGGGAGTTGGGGAGGACAGAAGAGAACTTTTGAGAGAAGTTCGGGCTTCACCCCCCTTAATACGTCCCGGGCTAGTATCCTCGCGGCCCTCCAGAGACACGGCACCGGGAGTATTAACTGGCCCAGGGCCATGCCAGAAGGGGCGAAGCGTGATTCGTCCAAGTACTGTCAGTTCCACAGAGATACCGGGCATGACACTGAACAGTGCCGCCAACTGAAGAGGTACATAGAGCACCTCATCAAGAAAGGCTCTCTCGGGAGAGTATCGAAGATGCCTCGGGCGAAGACGTCTCCCGAGGCAAAGGGAAGGCTGAAGAAGACTCATCGGGACCGAACAAGAAGGGCAAGGAGAAGATGGTTCCGCCGCAACCTACCGGGATTTTGAACACCATAACGACCACGTTAGGTTCGAATGCAAGGAAGAGGAAGGCAAGGGAGATAGCCTCGCTAAGCTACGGAGATCCGTCTTCAAGAATCAAACGAGCTGATGGGTCGAAGTCGTCTACCGCATTACGACCCACTCATCATCACCCTACGGATCGGGACCATAGGCGTCAAGAGGGTTACGTGCGGCGGCGGCTCAAATGCAGGCGTGTTGTTCAGGAAAGCATATGAGGGCCTCAAGCTTAAGTCAAGCCGGCTGAACCCCGTCAAGACAGACAACATACGGTGTAGGCCCGGACGAGATACCAGATTTTAGGCTCCATCGAGCTTCCTGCGATGTTCATCGGGGTAGGCCCCGAAGGCCAACCTCGGTACACCACATTGATGGTCAAATGGCTCGTTCTCGATGTCCCCTCTGCGTACAATGCTATCATCGGGAGAGAAACCCAGGTAGCTATTCACATGAGGACGACGTGAAATTCCCGACCATCACGTTGATGCGGATGAGGAGACGCCTCGATCTTCGTGAGCCGAGAGGAGGCCAGGATGTCATGGCGATAGCTCGAAGAATCCCACTCCGGGTTGCCCGAAGGAAGGCGATGAGGAAGCGGAGTACGAAGGCGTCGTCTGGAAGGAGATAGGACAACGAGAATCGCGAAAGACTTGCCCGAGGGCAGTAAGCAAAACCTTGTAAACTTACTTCGAATGAATAAAGACTTGTTCGCTTACTCTCCGAGTGACATGCCCGGGATTAACCCGAAGGTAATACAACACAGCCTGCACATCAATCCTAGTTCCAGACCGATAAGGCAGAAGAAAAGAAATAATGCCCCATTCAAAAGAGCCTTCATCAAAGAGCAAATTTGAAGCTCCTCGGCGGGGTCATAAGGGAAGTATCGTATCCCGAATGGCTGAGCAATCCCGTGGTGGCGACCGAGAGGATAGCGACAAGCTGCGCATGTGCATCGACTTCACTAACGTAAATGATGCTTGCCCGAAGGATTCGTATCCAACTCCTCCGATCGATAGGCTCGTGGACTCCACGGCCGGACACGCGAGCTCTCTTTCCTCGGCGCTTACGGTGGGTATCATCGATAAGGATGGACCCGGCCGATGAAGAAAAACATCTTTCATAAGCGGCGTTGGAGCGCATTGTTATACGAGAATGCCCTTGGGCTGAAGAACGCCGAGCAACCTACCAAAGATTGATGGACAAGGTATTCTCCGAGCAGATTGGAAGAATTCTCGAGGTTTATGTTGACGATATCATCATCAAAAGCAAGGAAGAAGAAAATCTAATCCGCGATATTGAAGAGGTGTTCGGGCGAGATCCGAAAGTATGGATTACGGCTGAATCCGGATAAGTGTGTTTTCGGGTAACATCCGGGAAATTCCTCGGGTTTATGGTGTCCGAGCGGCATCGACGCGAATCCCGCAAAGATCGAAGCACTCTTGAGCGTGAGGACACCCTCATCAATAAAGGACGTGCAGAGACTCCTCGGGAAAATTACGGCCCTCAGTCGTTTTATATCTCGATATGGAGACAAGTGTCGTCCGTTCTTCAAGCTTTTAATCAAAGAAGGCGCGGAGCCAGGCCGAATAGGCGTACGAAGAGGTGAGAAAAATCTAAGGAAGAAAACGCAAAGGAAAGAGCTAGGTTCAGTTGGAATCCCGAATGCCAAAGAGCACAGGAGGAAATCGAGCCTACCTACTCGAAATGCCTACGCTTGGCAACCGACCGAGGACAGACCCCTCATTGTGTACCCGGCGGTAGGTGAAAAGGCCGTCAGTTCGGTACTTGTTCAAGAAGGCGACCAAGGGAAAGCAGTGGCCGGTCTATTACGTAAGCAAATCCCTGCATGGAGCCGAACTGAACTACCCGATGATTCAGAAGGCGGTATACTCTCTGGTCCTTTCAGCCAGAAGGTTGAAACCATACTTCCTCGGGTTTTCCATCATTGTTCGAAGTAATGTCCCTATCAAGGACATCTTAAGACGGGTAGACCACTCCGGAAGGCTATCAAAGTGGTGCGTCGAGCTAAGCGAGTACGAGATCAAGTATGAACCCCGAAGAGCGATCAAGGCACAAGCATTAGCTGATTTTATCGCGGAATTGCCCAAGGAGTCCGAGAGTGAGGATTCTTTGAACGAAGAAAGTCCGGTCTGGACCCTACACGTGGATGGAGCTTCGGGATCGGACAAGCAAGGTGCCGGACTAGTACTCGAAGGCCCTGAAGGAATGAAGGCTACTAAGTCAATCAAGTTCAATTTACCGGTAACGAACAACGCAGCAGAGTATGAAGCCCTCATTGATGGTCTGGAATTAGCCAAGAAGGCGGGAATCCGATCACGAAAGCATGCAGCGACTCGAACCTTCTCGTTCAGCGGATGAATGGGAGTACGAGGTCAAAGAACCAAGTCTTAAGAAATACGCCGAGGTAGCAAGAAGGTTGGCCGCGGATTTGAAAAGTTGTATATCGAGAAGATCCCGAGATCACTCAATTCGGAGGCCGACCAACTTTGAAGTCAGCTTCTTACGAAAGTAAGAAGTGAGCCTAGCGTCGACTATTCCCGGATATGCTCGTTACCTCGGGATGGAGAACACCTTACTGGAAGTACCTCGATGAAGGGGTGCTCCCGGACAATCCAACCGAAGCCGCCAACATCAAAAGAAAGGCCAGCAAGTTCGTCCTAATCGGGGATAATATGTACCGTAAGGGATTCTCTTCCCCGTTGCAAAAATGCGTCGGCGAAGGAGACACGAGGACATTCTGCGAGAAACCCATGAAGGCACTGCGGGTCGCACGTTAAGTCGGACGCGTTAGCTGCGGTCATACTAAGACAAGGGTTCTTCTGGCCTACTCTCAAGGAAGACGCAAGGAGACTAGTGAACAAGTGCAAAGGTGTCAAGAACACGCCCGAATACAGAGAGTTCCATCGGAGTACGTATCGTCCTCGGACTATCCCATACCCTTCGCCGTATGGGGAATTGATCTCGATAGGGGCCTTGCCTACCGCCCCGGAGGACTAAAGTCTTGTGTAGTCGCCGTGGACTACTTCACCAAGTGGATAGAAGCCGAACCACTGGCCACGATTACGGCTGAGAATATCCGAAAGTTTATGCGGAAGAACATTATCTGCAGTTCGGGTGCCCGAAGGTCCTTGTTGCCGATAACGGCGCTCGGTTCTGAGATGGAGGATTCCAGGATTTTGCCGAGGAGTTCGGGATCAAGATTCATTTTGCTCCGGTCGCCCACCAGCGAGCAATGGCCAAGTAGAGGTATCCAATCGAGCGTTGAAAGATGGCTTAAAAGCAAGACTTGGGAAGGCAAAGGGAAATGGCCGGAGAACTCCCCATGTTCTATGGAGTTACGGACCACGCCCGAAGGTCAACGGGGGAAACCCCGTTCGCTTTGACATACGGGACCGAGGCGTTAATCCCGATTGAAGTAGCAAATTCGTCCCTCAGAACCGAAGTGTTCGAAGAAGTAGCGAATGAGCAAGGTTTGAGAGCAAACCTAGACTTCCTCGAAGGAAGAAGAGATGAAGCAGAGCTTCGAAGGAAGGCTTTTCAACAAGAAGCTGCGTCCGCAACAAACTCAAAAGTGAAGACAAAGAATATCAAAGTTGGTGATTTGGTCTTACGGCAAACCAAACTAGGGTCCCGAGACCAAAAGGGCGCGTTACGCCCGAATCGAAGGCCCTTCGAGGTCATCGCCGAAGAACGGAAAGGAGTTTACAAGTTATCAGATCCCGAAGGGCGAGAATTAGCAAATTCTTTTCATTCCGAGGCTTTGAAGAAATACTTTGTTTGATCGGGAAATAATAAAGCTGAATCCAGAGACAAGTGTTGAACCAAACCTTGAATGTTTTCATTAATAATGCCCGAGGCCTGATTTACAAAAATGGATAAAAAAGAAAAGCACATCACTCAGGATCGGCAAAATCATCTACAGTTACTGGTTCGGGCGGATGCAGAAAGTCGTCCCGTACAGTGGGATCCTCTTCGGGCTCAGCACGCCCATAAAGTCCGGAAAGGTCAGCATGAGGGTTGCGCTCCAATATATGTTTTCTAGCCAAACAAAACCCGAAGTTATATTTGTTAACGGCCAGATCCACTGCCTCACTGAGCACCTTCTGGTACTTCGGGATTTTGGCTTGGAGCGCGTCGACGTCACCCCGAAGTCTCTGATTCTCCTCATCCCCGACCCGCAGCTCCCGCTCGAAGTGCTCCTTCTGATTGGCGAGGTCCACTTGAAACCTCTCCTTTTCAGCCTTGAGCGATTTAGCTTCTTCCCGAATAGCATCCTCGGAATGGCGGTGCTCTTTGACCGCGCTCAGGAAGGCAACCTCGGCCAAGGCAAAATCATCAGCCTCAGCCCGGGCTGAGGTGCTCCCGGATATGTGAGCTTTCGGGAAGCTCGAGCTTAGGAGTGGTACGGGAAAGCGCAAAGAAGCGCTCGTAGTGATGGACTCGCTGGATCAGCTTAGCCACCACGGCTACGGCTTTAGTCGCCCGTTGCTCGGCCTCGGACGGATCCGGTGGGGCGCTTGGGTGATTCGGGAAATCCACCCGCCCATGGTGGCCACTGGACAATATTAAGACAGATTATTTTCCCGAGGCACGAGCATGAGAAGCCAAGACTTAAGAAATAAACTATGAGATACTAACACAGTACCCGAGGGCGGCCACTTTGGAAGCGGCGGCGTCCATGTCGGGGTAGAAGTGCTCTAGGCACTCCATTGTTCGGGCGGTGGTGGTCCCGTTGAAAAGCTCGGGAGCCATGTCCTTGACGTCTTCATCGTCGAGGACATTTTGATCCTCATGGATCAGCCACCCGGGCTCCCGGGGAATAAGATTATCCCCGAACTGAGCCAGCTTCTCATCCCGCAGCCGCCGCCTCTCTTCTTGGGCCTCCTTCCAGTCCGGACATAAGGTACAAAAATGAGATCGAGCCTCGTCATGCGGCGGGTCTTCACCAAACATTCGGGAAAGATTCCCGAATAGATTCCAAAAGCAGATTGCGTAATTTCACTGATTGATTACCTAACTGGAATTCGATGGGCTCAACCTCGGGGGCACTTTGCCCGGTCACCCTGGAAGCTGTGAACTTCCCCCTTGTCCTTCTAATTTGTTCAGGGGAGGTCCGCAGCATGTCATAAACATCATCCCGAGTGGGATGACCTTCCATATGGACCGGGGACGGAACTTCCCCGGCAGGCTTCTCAGCAGGCTGGCCCGCAGCCTCAGCATCTACCGAAGCAGCTCTTTTCCGTTTCCTTTCAGCTGCTGCGGGCCTCGAAGTACCGGCTTTAGAGCTCGGTTTCTTCGTCTGCATCCCGAAAGATGGCGCCAAGATCAAACTCGGGCTCCATTTCTGCAAAAGGGGAAGAATTAGTTAATATCAAGCGAATGCATCTATGAACAAGAGCGATATAAACCTTTCTTGAAGTCCTCGAAGGGCGTCTCGCCCAAGACGATGCACCAAGGCCAGGTCTCGGGTCGAAGGGGAGATTCCCGGATGCCCAACTCCCCAAGTCCCCTGAATAATACCCAAGTGGGAAAGGACCCCTTGGGTAATCAGCCTCGAAGACAAAGGAAAGGGAGGACTTCCTTGCCCATCGCCGCACCAAGGAGCAATGGTCGGAGTTTATTGTCAAACCGGTCATAGTTCTCCTTGGCAGCAGCTCCCTTGATGGCCGCCGAGGACTCTGCACATCCGGCAGTCCTCCTACCTTCTGCGCCGTTTGCAGGCCCCATGACACATCAGGCTTCATGAAGAAGAATTCCCGATGCCATCCCTTGCGGTGGTGGGCGATTCCAAACAAAGTTGAATTTTACGGTAGGAGGACCCGGGCACCAAGAAGTAGAAGCAGTTCCTCGGGACTACGTTTACTTTATAATCTTGGAGGAAAGTGGATATGGTTGGCTCTATCTCGAACGAGCACGAGAGGATGAGATAGGCATTTATGTGGCAATAGGTGTTCGGGCTAAATTGGTTAACGGCTAACCCGTGGGATTCCGCTAACTGTCTAACAAATGGGTGCGGGGAAAGCGGAGCCCGCATAGCAGATTGATCCTTGAAGATCACCAGCCAGCCTTTCCCGAGTTCATACGCCCGGCATTCAGAGAGGCGGAACCCGAGTACGGACCGTCATCGGGACAAAATAAGTGGACTGCCACTCCTTTATTAACTCGGAGTCGCCTTACTCCGGTAGTTTTCAATCTCGGACCACCAACCTTGGGAACCTCGCCCTTGGTCTCTAAAGGCAACCTTTGAAGGGCGAACAGTAGAAAGGTGAAGGAAAAGTAGGGGCCATTCTCATGTACCTCGGGTAAATGGCCGGAGGAAACACGGGCGGCTCGGCTGGAAGGAGAGTAAAGGCGGGGTGACGGCGGCGGCGTCAACTACTCGGCGGTGGGCAGTAGAATTGATGGACGGCGGACGAACCTCTGTAACCGTTGATACGGTGGTTTCACAAAGGAAAGGGGAAGAAGTCTTACGGATGAGATTCTTCAACAGTCCTCCACCTCTTGAAGATACTAACAGCCTCTGGAGCGTGGGATTGTCCGTCGTGAGTTTATTGTGAGAAGAGAAGAGCTTGAGAGATGCAAAATGAAAATGAGGCTCCTCACATATATAGAAAAGATCGGGCAGATGAATCGCCAAACGGCACATGATCTCCACCGTCGATTAAAAAAGTAACCGTTGGGAATATCAACAGATCCCGAATAGGAAAATCCCAGAAACGATTCAGAAGCCCGAACATTGTTCGAGACAAATGGAGGACTCCACATCCTCAGTTTCCCGAATATCATAATACGGGACACGATTCAAAAGAGTTTCCCGAGCATCATAATACGGGACACGATTCAAAAGCCCGAACATTGTTCGACAAATGGAGGACTCCACATCCTCAGTTTCCCGAATATCATAATACGGGACACGATTCAAAAGCCCGAACATTGTTCGACAAAAGGAGGACTCCACATCCTCAGTTTCCCGAACATCATAGTACGGGGAACGATTGAAAGCCCGAACATTGTTCGAGACAAATGGAGGACGCCACATCCCGATTTCCCGAACATCATAGCAAATGCGGAAGCGATTAAGCCGAACATTGTTCGAGACAAATGGAGGACGCCACATCCTCGGTTTCCCGAACATCATAGTATGCGGAAAGCGATTGAAGCCCGAACATTGTTCGAGACAAAGGAGGACTCCACATCCTCGGTTTCCCGAACATCGTAGTACGGGAACGATTCGAAGCCGAACATTGTTGAAACAAATGGAGGGCGCCACATCCTCGATTTCCCGAACATCATAGTACGGAAAACGACTCAGAAGCCCGAACATTGTTCGTGACAAATGGAGGACGCCACATCCTCATTTTCCCGAACATCGCAGTACGGGAAACGATTCAAAAGCCCGAACATTGTTCGTGACAAATGGAGGACGCCACATCCTCGATTTCCCGAACACAATAGTACGGGAAAGCGATTCAAAAGCCGAACATCGTTCGAGAAACAGGATTCCACATCCTCAGTTTCCCGAACATCATACGGGAAACGATCAAATGCCCGAATATTGTTCGAGACAAAAGGACTCACACCCTCAGTTTCCCGAACACAATAGAACGGGAAATGATTCAGAAGCCCGACCATGGTTCAAAGGCACAAGGCGGACTATACATCCTAAGCTTCCCGAACATGGTATGCGGGAAAGCGATTCAAGAGCCCGAACCATGACCGAGAAAAGGAGAATCCACGTCTTTAGATTCCCGAACACACTAGTACGGGAACTGAATCGATTACCGAACACGGGAAAAGCCACATGCCCGAACAATATTACCCAATGCAAGACGAATCGATATACCGAACAATGAAAGTATCCCGAATCAAGCGGTTTCCCGAACATGACTAAATTGATTTTCTAAAATGGATCCTCAAGAAAAGAACTTTGGACTCCTTCTAGTCGGCCAAAAGGGCTTGGGGGGACTTGATGGCCGCCGAGCCCAAATACGCATAAAAGGCCTAACAAAGGCCCACGAACAAGCCGGAACAAGGGCCCCATTAAAAACTCATAATCCGAATAAAGATTGAGAACGTTCCCGGACATTACTTCCCGAAGTGCATATAGGACCTAAAGCGAATAATCACCTTACATTGGGATATTACAATAATACCACGAAACATGGGACTATAAATACATTCACTATTCATACCGAAAGGGGTAACGTTTAACAACTACTCAACACGACTTGTCAAATCACTACGTCAGAGAAACTCTCTATTTCTCGACAAACGTGCCCTAGCGCGCAAAGTCGACCTAATGGCTTCCGTCAATATCGTGACGCGCAAGTCAAATCGGAACGTGGCAATCACGCGCACTGATTTGCCACCAACCGAAGGAAGTGTCACCCCCTCTCGGTAAGGAAGAAAAGTGCAAGAGGGAGAGAGCGAACATGGGTAACTGTGTTTCTAATCTCTCATCTCTTAACATCAAGCATGACTTGGGTGACATAGTTGGCGATCCCACATGCAGTATGGGACATGACTTAGGCCCGGTACATTGGGGCCATGCCCATGAATGGCCGAGGCTTATATTTGATCCCGGAATAACTATGTGGGTCTGTCTTAAGGCTAAGTATAAGAGTGAAGCGAAGAGAAAGGGCGGATTGTCCATCTCATTCCTTGATCTATTTTAGGGAACTTTGATGTCTAACGCTTTTGGTCCACTAACCCTTAACGCCTCTTCCGGTTTGTTGTGGTGTCTTAAGATTTGTAGGGGCAATTTCCTTATGAATCCGAGGACGGATTCTTACGAAGAGGAGGGTATGATGTGGACATCAGCCCCATTTTGTGATAAAGGTGACCCCTTCATCCCGAGGGTCCAAAGGGCCCTTGGCGAAGGCTCGGATGAGGAGGAAGCCACACTGCAGGCACCGGCGGGGCCCCAAGGAAGTCCGTGGTCGCAATGTTCTTGGCGCACCCCTACCCTATTGGCAGAACCCTTGGCCTTTGGCGAAGTCAAGGCCATTTGCAAAGCCATGGCTCTTTCGACCCCCATGGTCGTTGGCGAAGACCACGTGCCTCATTTCAGAAGACAAGCGAAGCCCGGTGTTCGCCAAGCAGAAAGGGGCTCCATCGCAAGTCAGCGAACCCTTCAACTTGTGCAGAGGCCTCTTCTTCCCTTTTCCACGCGAAAGCAATTCATGGGGAAATGGGAGCCGCAGCAGGTAGCCTACAATGTCACATCCGCCCACCTCTCATTTCGCCTACCATAGATCCAGGAAGCTGTCCCCTTGTCAAGACATCTTTTATTATTTCCTTCTTTCTTTCTCCTTCTATAAAAGGAGGTTGTAACCTAAGTATTAGGGAGAACTCATCTTGTAAGAACACATATTTGCGGAAGTACGCATATTGTTCTTCGTGGGTCTCAAATCTTGCTCCACCAATCCATTAGTGATCCATTGCAAGAGGATCCAATATAATACCTAGCATTGTTTGATCTCGTAGTCAAAAGGTTCTAGGTCCCATTTCCTTTCCCAGGCATTTTCAAGGGCATTGCCTCACCTCGTAGTGAGGAGGTTCCCTTGGCCGAACTCTGTTTCCTTCGTGTTCTTCCTCTGTTTCGTTTCCCATTCTTGCTGGAAACCGCCTCCAACGAGCTAGATCCGAGCGCGTGATCACGTCCCCCCTCCTGTGATCACATCAGGGTAAGTGATCACGAACTCGGATCTAGCTCGATGGAGGCGGTTTCCAGAAGAGTGGAAACGAAGAACAGAGGAAGAACAAGGAAACACAAGTCGGCCAAGGGAACCTCCTCACTACGAGGTGAGGCAATGCCCTTGAAAATGCCTGGGAAAGGAAAATGGGACCTAGAACCTTTTGAATACAAGTTCAAACAATGCTAGGTATTATATTGGATCCTCTTGCAATGGATCACTAATGGAGTGGTGGAGCAAGATTTGAGACCCAAGAAGAACAATATGCGTTTTTCAGCAAATATGTGTTCTTACAAAATGAGTTCTAAGGTTTACAATAGTTACAGGCCTCCTTATATAGAAGGGAAAAAGGTAAAGGAAGTAATGTGTGACTTGACAAGGGAACCAGCTTCCTGGATCTATGGTAGGCGGAAGGAGAGGTAGCAGCTGATGTGACATTGTAGGCTACCTGCTTTATGGCTCCCACCCCAGAATTGCATTTGGCGGAAAAGGAAGAAGAGGGCCTCTGCTCAAGTTGAAGGGTTCGCTGACTTGCGTATCGAGGCCTCTTCGCTGGTGAACACTGGGCTTCGCTTGTTTCTGAAATGAGGCACGGTCTTCGCCAACGACCATGGGGTCGCAAAGAGCCATGGAGTCGCAAATGGCCTTGAGTTCGCCGAAAAGACCATGGCTTCGCCAAAGGCCAAGGGTTCGCTACTGGCCATGGGCTCGCCCAAGGTCCATGGGTTCGCCGATGGAGCATGGCTTCGCCAAGAACCTTGCGAGCACGACCTTGCCTTGGGGCCTCGCCAGTGCCCAGAATGTGCCTTCTTCCTCATCTGAGCCTTCGCCAAGGGTCCTTTAGACCCTCTGGAGAAATGGGTGTCCATTATCTCAAAAATGGGGCTGATGTCCACATCTACCCTCCCTCTTGAGAGAATCCGTCCTCGGATTCATAAGGAAATTGTCCCTACAAATCTTAAGACACCACAACACACCTGGAAGAGGCGTTAAGGGTTAGTGGGCCAAAGTCATGCAGATGTACCCACATCAAAATTGGGATTGTAAAGACTCTAATATGTATTATGTTCAACGACAAAAACCTAAATGTATTTACAATACAATTCCAACTGTTTAGAAAAAGGGGCACAATGTGGGGGTGTCCTCGGCTGGCTACATACATGGCTAGGTGATGGGCATTTTTATACTCGGAACATATGGTACCTAGCTCATGGATAGCAAACAAGGAAGCACCAAGTTGGGGCAAGATGAACAATCCGCTCTTTCTTGCTCTGTGCCATGAAAGCACACAAGTGCCCTATGCCTAAAGCCTTCTTGTTGGCGAAAATAAATTTAACAAGATAGCATGCAATCTCGACATGATTTCCAAAACTAGAATTCATGGCATGCTCTTTTCCAAACAATTTATTTTTACATGTGCCGGGGTCATGTATGAACCTTACCCTAGCAAGTTTTCCTATCGTTCGCAACATGCAGAACCCATTCATGTTCGTCATGTAGACTCGGGTGGGCTCATCCAATTTAGCGCAGGGTGTGACCATGGTTCCATCAATATTTACATCAAAAATGTATGAGTGCTTCCTAGCTAAAGTAGGCATGCACACGACAGTTTTAGCACGAATCATTTCATGGTCACAAATTTTCACAGTTTAATCACTAAGATGAAATGATATTTTACCTCTCCCCAAGTTAGTGGAGGCGGGCTCTGCTCGAGACCGGGACTTCTTCTTTCTCTTGCAAACATCCCAACGTTTCTTTGTCATCAATACCTAGCACAATCAAAGAAGTACTACAATCATTAGAAGATTTAAGCGTTAGTCCTTCATTGATTTCGGTTGAAAGTTTGGGTGCTTCACTCTCTTGGTTTTGAAGAGCCCTTTTCTTTCTTTTCTCTTTCTTTCTCTTTTTCTCACTCTCATACCATTCTTCCATAAGATCTTCTATTTGTGAGACTTCATTTCTTATCTCCTTTAAATCTCCTCTAATCTCCTCGAAATCTGCTCTAATCTCTCGAGTGAGATTTCTCAAAGGATTGGTTCACAAGGAGAATTCGGGTGCACGCTTTTGGAGAAGGGGGTGAGTAGGCTCTTGAAGGTGTGGCAGTCCTTCGGGTGTTAAAGTGGGGTAGGATGTGGGTCGCGAAATGAGCTTTGAGTGGTGGGGGTCGCGATCTGTGTGTAGGGGTTGGGGCCAAGTGGGCGATGGGGTTTGGGTGCCATACCGCCGCCTCATCATACTTTTCAAGCGGTCCCAAGAGGGTATGAACTCTAACCCTCGGTCGCTTCTCCTTGTGGCGTATTCACACCACCAATACCAGGCTTCGCCTCTTAGCAGCTCGAGGGCTATGTCAAGCCTTTCAAGTTCGTGAACACCTCTCTTAGCAAAGAATGCCTCAAGATGGTGTTCCCATGATTCAAACCCGAACAGGTCATCATCCTCGAAACTTAAGGGTTCGCGCCATTGTATACCTACACACTTAGACAATAATGTTAGTACCACTCATTTCCTCACGTGTTTGGTTGGCCTCTCGTTTGTGTTTAGGGATACTCTCAGTACCACTCCTCTCTCGTGTCTAGAACACAATGGTTCTCACAAGTCTCAAATGATGTGAATCTGCCAAATGATTCAATTGCTCACTTGATAAGGCTTGAGGACCCAAGAGCTCGAATGCCTAAACTTAAGGAGCAATATGGAGAATTACAAGAAGATGAAGGAAAGGCAGTTTATGCCTTCAACTTGGGCCAATCGTATGCCCAAGAAGATGCCCAACTCATCACCATCAACATTTGGGCTCATATCATCGCTCATGTCCAAGATTGTGATCAGAGCCTAAGCAAAGTCAAGGCCCATGCCTTCAACTCTTGGCCCAAGGTCACTCACAACACCTTGGTCCAAAACATGTCCAAATTGGCCCATCCCAATGCCAAGGAGGACAATTCTCAAGGGTGCTCTACACTTGAAGGGTACCCCCCATTCCTAGGGTACTCCACACCCAACGAGAGCCCTCAAATTCATGTCCACCAGTCAAGTGTTCGATATGCTTCAAATGACTTGGTGAACTCTTCAAAGTGCCCTACAATCGTAGGGTATCCTACAAATGAAGGGTACCCCTGCCTTACACAAGACCAAGGTGCCCTACATGTTTTACCAGCACTAAAGACCACTTTTATGGCAAGACCAAGTCTTGATGGTGTCCAAACGTCCATTAACAACATAAATGGAGTTCTAGACGTTGGTCATCAATGCCCCATCATAAATGGCATCCAAACATTTAAGGAGTTAGCCGTTGGAGCATTATTAGCTCATAAATGGGTTAATTACACTCTAAATGCTTTTCAATCTGATTTGTTTTGATGTCTAGAGTTATAAACAGCCAAGAAGGAACCATGAAGATGATGGAGACGTTGAGCATTAATGCTGGACATAAATGAGAGGCTGCTCATTAAGAATATAGCCGTTGGAGCCTTAATTGGCCTCTAAATGGGTTGTTTCTTCTCCAAAGCTTCCAAATTCAAATGGACATGTTTATTTCGGTTTCTAACAGCCTGGAGGAGGTAAGAGACGTTGGAATTTAATGGTGAAGCTGTTGGAGCTTTATTGGAGGCTTTATGGAGCATTTGGAGCAATAATGAGGTGTTTTAAAGGCTTGTTTTGCCTTAAACTCATTCCATCCGAATTCTTTTCTTTTCCTAGGATATGTTTACATCATAATAGCCTAGAATAAGTGTGTTTTATGATTATAGACGTTGAGCATTTAGTATTAGCATTATTTCCTTCATTATGACATTTAAGTGGAGGAATTGTGTAGTTAATAGCCTATTTAAGTGCCTAGTCATTGTAAGCAGCCCCTTAGTCCTATAAAAGGAGGCTTGCACGAAATTTGTAAAAAATATATCATACATTTCATAAGAAAAACGTTTTCCAACTTTGAGAGTGATTCTCTTGTTGATCTATCTTCACTTTCCACTCAACTCTTGTCCAAGTTTCTTGAGCCAAGTTTAGTGAAATCCAAGATTGTCTTCTCACTTGAAGAAGAAGGTGTTGGATCCATCTACACCCCCCATTTTGGCAACAAAGGCTTGCTTTGTCTTGAACTTTCAAAGTATTAAGAAGGAGGAGTGATGTGATCATGGGATCCCCAAGCGACAACAAGACGTCCCAGACGAAGAGGCAGTCGAGTGAAGCTCGGAGCAAACCCTTGGCGAGTGGGTTCAGAGGCCCAGGCGGCCTAATCCGATGGTCTGGATTAACCCCAGACATGGAAAGGGCAATGCCTTCACGCGAGGACCCTAAAAGAGGCCTCAAGGCGTAGGCGAGGCTTCATGCAAAAGGCATAGGATGAACCGCATCATGCTAAGGCATCCGAACACCGGCGAAGCCCCAGGCGAAGCCATTCTGCAAGCCCCGAGGCAAGGGCTAGGCTTCCCCAACAAGGGAGTTCTGGCGATGGCCAAACCTTCAGGCGAAGCCATCTCCATAACCCTCCCCATTGCGAAGCCCTCATGCAACAATGTCCACGAGAAGTCTTTAAGATAAAGGCGGAACTTCCCTGCGAAGCTTCCTGGCGAAGGCGAAGCCCCTGGTTCCAGTTCAGACGCTAACTAAGGGATATTCTTCTGCGGAGTCTCCAAGCGGCGGAGCCTTCGTTGCAAGTCTCAAAGGGGAAGGCGAGGCCATTAGGCGAAGCCTCCTCTGAGAAAGCTTCCAACCAAAGGCGAGGCCTTCAGAGCAGGGCCTCCCATCAGAAAGAGCCCTAAAGCAGAGCCACCTCAGCTTATCCAGTCGGCCAACCACTCCCGACCATTCTGGCCCCTCCCGCCTTTTACGCTGACACTTGGGAGCATACTTATCTACTTTTACCTTTTTATCTTTTCGTCAGACATGCATGCAAAAGTGATACAATCACGGGTACGCTTGACGCGAATCCACGAGATCGTACGGAAGCACATATCTAGCTCGGTGGAGTCGATTGAACAAAGAAGGATAGAGACGGCCACAGACACCTCCCAACTACGAGGTTGGGCAATATCTGCGATAAGCCCGGGAGTATGGAAGATCTAGCACCTCTTAACTACGAGATTAAGCAATACTAGATATTAAACTTGATGATAAACAATCAATCAAGGGGGATGGCGGAAGATAGCAAGGGGGTGAGAACCGGGCTTAAGGAATTGTCCTTCTTAAGCTTTACATATGTTCTACCTGTTCTAGGAGTTTGTCTTTCCTTTTATAGGGAAGGAAGGGAACAGCCTCTTACAAAAGACGCATGCATGCCATAAAGTGTACAGTACTTTTGCATGCATGTCTGATTTAAAAGATAAAAGATAAAAGGTAAAAAGTTAGCTCCCAAGTGTCGGCGTATAAGGCGGGAGGGGCCGAATGGTCGGGAGTGGTTGGCCGACTGGATAAGCCGAGGTGGCTTTGCTTTAGGGCTCTTTGATGGGAGGCCCGGCTCGGAAGGCCTCGCCTTTGTTGGGAAGCTTTCTCCAAGGAGGCTTCGCCTAATGGCCTCGCCTTCTCCTTTGAGACTTGCAACGAAGGCTTCGCCTTCGCTTGAGACTCCGCAAGAATATCCCTTAGTTAGCGTCTGAACTGGAAGTCTTCTTGTTGTGGACGTGGCCTTTACCAGAGACTCGATCGGGATGACGTCGCCCGGGGCTTTGCCTTCGCCAGAAGCTTCGCAAGGAAGTTCCGCCTTTATCTTAAAGACTTCTCGTGGACATTGTTGCATGAGGGCTTCGCAATGGGGGGGTTATGGAGATGGCTTCGCCCGAAGGTTTGGCCATCGCGTAACTCCTTTGTTGGGAAGCCTAGCCTCGCCTCGAGGCTTCGCAGAATGGCTTCGCCTGGGGCTTCGCCGCTGTTCGGATGCCTTAGCATGATGCAGTTCATCCTTCGCCTGCCTTTTGCCGAAAGGCATTGCCTTCGCCCCGGCTGCCTTCGTGTAAGCCTCTCCTTCGCCTTGAGGCCTCTTTGAGGTTACTCGCGTGAAGGCATTGCCCTTTCCATGTCTGGGGTTAATCCAGACCATCGGATTAGGCCGCCTGGGCCTCTGAACCCACTCGCCAAGGGTTTGCTCCGAGCTTCACTCGACTGCCTCTTCGTCTGGGACGTCTTGTTGTTGCTTGGGGATCCCATGATCACATCAAAAGTACTGTACACTTTATGGCATGCATGCGTCTTTTGTAAGAGGCTGTTCCTTTCCTTCCTATAAAAGGAAAGACAAACTCCTAGAACCGGTAGAACATATGTAAAGCTTAAGAAGGACAATTCCTTAAGCCCGGTTCTCACCCCTTGCTATATTCCGCCATCCCCCTTGATTGATCGTTTATCATCAAGTTTAATATCTAGTATTGCTTAATCTCGTAGTTAAGAGGTGCTAGATCTTCCATACTCCCCAGGCTTATCGCAGATATTGCCCAACCTCGTAGTTGGGAGGTGTCTGTGGCCGTCTCTATCCTTCTTCGTTCAATCGACTCCACCGAGCTAGATCTGCGCTTCCGCACGATCTCGCGGATTCGCGCCTAAGCGTACTCCGTGATCGTATCAAGTGGTATCGAGCCAGATCGCTTGCCGGAGTTGTTGTGATTTCTTCAAGGTTAAACCCTTTTTACTTCTACTTGAAGAAAGATTTATCTTTGCGTTTTCAAAACCGTGTTATGTTCTATCCGTTTTCAACCCTCCCATCCGCTTTCATTTCGGTTTATCTGTTGTGTTGTTTCGTGTTAGGAGTTGTTGTGGTGTTAAGCAACTTCATAAATCCAAAAGTCAAAAAAAAGGAAGAAAAAAAAAAAAAAAAAAGAAAGCAGTTGCGGTTTTGCGAAAGTCACAAAATCTCAGTTTCATTCAAAACCGCAACGTGCAAAGATTTATACGCTCAAAGAGAGTGAGGTTGTATTTGAAAAGTGAAGAGAAGCGGTGTATAAGGCTTGGTTGTGAAAAGCGTAGAAGAAATCGGATCTGTGTTCTTATTGTTCTTGGTGTTCATATGAATGTTCATATTTGTTCATTCCACAACTCATATGAACAGTGACCTTGATCTAATTTCGATTTCAAATTTGAGCCAAAAGTGTTTGTGCGCCAAAAAAAAACCTCATTTCTAACCCTCTTGTATATCTGTTGCCGAAACCCCCTCCATTTTAACCTAGCTTGCTTCAAGTAACTAGTACTTCTTACTTAAAGATTTTTGCATGCTATTGGTTATCTTGTGATATTCATTATCGGGTTTTGGCCTTGGAAAGAGCAAGCTCTGAGAGCTAAGCAAGAGGAAAGAAAGAAAGCCGAGTGTGACCCCCTCGCGAAAGGGCAGACCCCTTCGCGGCAGGAGAGAACCCCAAACACGTGAGGAGTTTGAGCGGACTAATTTTATTGTTTAAATGTGCAGGAAACCCCATGGCAGATAAATATTTCTATGGGGTTGATCTATCAGTGGGACGATACCAGCTTGGAAAAGACTTATGGCATTGGATGGAGAAGTTGGAGTACCACTTCTGGTGCTCCCCACTTCGTGGTGAAAAAATGTTGAGCCAAGCCATAAGACGCCTAAAAGGAGAGGCCAAGGAATGGTGTCGCCGAGAGTTCTCTGACAGAGAACGGTCCGCTAAAGCCCCCATCCAGTCTTGGGGTGAGTTGAAGAGGTTGCTGTGGCGACGATATGGACTCTGTCAAGAAGAGCCACCCCCTCCATACTACCCCCAGGCGAGGGCCCCCATGCGCCCTGCACCCAATACCCCAGTCAGACTCCGCCACCATACTCCACTCGACGGGTCTTCGCCCTCAGGCGAACCAACTTCCTTCCAGGGAAGGAGGCGAGGACCCCCATCGCCACAAACCCCCTTGGTTGGGCCGCGCACCCCACCGCCCAATACTTGCGCAGCCCATATCTACACTCCAAATCCCAACCCTCACCCAAATCCACAGGACGAGACTCTCGCCCAAGAGATTAAAAGGCTCAAGGATGAGTACTTAGAATATGAGCGGGCGAGAGAGGAAAGGAAAGAGAGAAGAAAAGAAAGAGCTCTCCAAAGCCAAATGAGTGAAAAGAAAGACTCACCCGGGGGTCCCTCTACCATACCCCAAGAAGAACTAACCGTTTCATCTTCTCAAAATTGTTGTTCTTCTTTGGCTGTGCAGGAAGGAGAAGAGGCCACGGACGCGCGAAGAGTTGAAGAAAGCGAAGGCGCTTTGGAAGAAGGCAGAGCTCATGCGGGAGTCCCAACTAAACCCGTACTTGAGGAAGAAGCCACACCGTTGCTGAAGGAGAAGAAGATGATATGCGAAGCAGGTCTACGTCTCCCTAACTTGGGAGAAGGTAACTTGTCTCTTCCTTCCAGTAGCACAGAGTTTACGCAAGAGTGCGAATCTGTGGTTTCCTTGAGTCTGCATGCTACGAACAGGGGTGATGGATCAGACATTGGTTCGACACCGCACCCATTGTTCGAATATATATACGGGACCCCCCCAGATGCCATGTTTGACATGCTTAGAATGCATGCGTTAAGGAAAGACCCCTTTGTTCCACGAGAGACATCCATGCCTTTCCTTAACAAACATGAGCATCTTAAAATAAATCGAGCTGAAACCATGTTAATGGTTGAGGTGGAGAGAGAGAGCGACCTGTTCATCTCTCAACCTCTTGCTTATGCTAATGCTAGTCTCTGCGCGTTGCAGTCTGAAGTTCTTTCTACGACTAGCTTAGTTTCTTCCTCTTTGTCTCGGGAAGCACATATGCGTGTGCTTGGCGAAGGTAAAGCTTCCTTGACCCCCACCCCGTTCCATGAGCAGAGGTCTAAAGTCTTTGGACCGCATGCTTTCCTTGAGTATAAAGTTCTTGTTAAATGTCTACAATACTCTAGGAAGCATGTCATGAATTTTTATAGACTTATGTTCATGATCACGATGCATATAGGAGTTGTCATGCTAATGCATACATATGCATCGCCACCGCGACCCCCCCGCCTCCGGTTAAGTTTCGTTTACTAACCTCTAATGCTCTCCAAAGTTTGTTGTGCTTGTTTTCAATTGTAGGAAAAATTTCTTCCCTTAAGATTCGAGGTCGAATCTTTTTAAGAGGGAGGAATGATGTGATCATGGGATCCCCAAGCGACAACAAGACGTCCCAGACGAAGAGGCAGTCGAGTGAAGCTCGGAGCAAACCCTTGGCGAGTGGATTCGATGTGATCACGGTGGGGGGAACGTGATCACGAGCTCGGATCTAGCTCGAAGGAGGCGGTTTCCAGCAAGAATGGAAACGAAGAACAGAGGAAGAACACGAAGGAATCAGAGTCGGCCAAGGGAACCTCCTCACTACGAGGTGAGGCAATGCCCTTGAAAATGCATGGGAAGTGAGATGGGATCTAGCACCTCTTGACTACAAGGTCAAGCAATACTAGATATTATGCTTGGATCCTCTTGCCTGGATCACTAGGGAAATGGAAATGCAAGAGTGGAGAACACAAAAGCCGATGACTCCCCGGGAGTGTTTCAGCCAATTGCTTAAATTCAATAATATGTTCTAGGTTACAATGGTGACTGCCACTTAGCTTATATAGTGAAGTGAAATGGAAGAAGTAAAAGGAGTATTTCGAATGTGCATGCGTGCGAAAGTACAAAGTACTTTTGCACGCTTACTGAGTGAAAAGCTTCTAAAAAGGTAAAAAGGTAAGGCTAGCCTAAAAGTGGTTGTTTGTCTTTCCAAGTATCGGCGGAGAAAAGACACCATGTGTCGAGTTTGGTCGGTCAACCGGTGAAGCTCGAGATTACGCGAAAGGCCTTCGCTAGGAGCCTTCGCGAGAATGCCTCCGCCGGGTGCCTTCGCGGAGTTGCCCTTGGCTGAGGCCTTCTCCTTCACCAAGTGTTCGCGCGCTTAAGACTGGGCTGCTCCCTTCTTCAAGAACGCTTATGCTTAAGACTCCAAGGGACTTCGCACACTCTTCGTCCAGCGCGATACCGAGTTGGTGAAGTTGTAAGGCCTTCTCCCGAGACTCCTCTCGATCGTCTGCGCCTTGAGGCTCATGTAAGCTTTAAGGTTCGCTTGGTCTTGTTTCAGCCGTGACCTGGTCATGGGTCCGCCAAGGCATTGGAACGGACCAGGGGTCGCGCGCGCTTGAGGTTGTGGGTCTTCTGGAACCTGAGGGTCCTTTGGGGCGATGTCCTCATCATACTCTCCTTCTTCAAAAGAATCCGTCCGTGGATTCTTAAAATCTGCTTGTCCTTCAAAGGGAGCTAAATCACAAACGTTAAAAGTTGCATGTACATTATAAGAGCCATCGCAAGGTAAGTCAAGTACATAAGCATTTTCTCCTATTTTTAGTGATTTGAAAGGGGCCATCGCCTCTTGGCGCCGCTTGCTTTTCCTAGCACTGGGAAATCGATCTTTTCTTAAATGTAACCATACCCAATCCCGACTTGAAAACTTCTAAATTTTCTGCCCTTATTAACTCGCTTGCGTAAGACTCATTAATTTTCTCAAGTTGTTTGTGAATCTTAGCATGCAAGTCCTTCATGCGTCGGGCTTTTTCTTTCCCATCTACGTCCACCTGTTCCGTGTAGTCTAATGCGATTAAGTCCAAAGGGGTTAAAGGATTGAAGCCATATACAATCTCAAAAGGACTATGGGATGTAGAGGAATGGTAGGCTCGGTTATACGCAAACTCTACATGAGGCAAGCATTTTTCCCATTCTTTCAGATTTTTCCTAAGGAGGGTGCGCAGGATAGTGGTGAGGGTCCTATTAGTCACTTCGGTTTGGCCGTCTGTTTGAGGGTGACTGGATGTGGAGTACATCAGATCGGTGCCTAGCCTAGACCAAAGGGTTCGCGAAATGGCTTAGGAATCTCGAATCTCTATCGCTAACAATGGATCGCGGGAGGCCATGATATTTAACGATGTTATTAAAGAACAATTCCGCCACATGAGAGGCATCTTCGATTTTATGACATGGGATGAAATGGGCCATTTTGGAGAACCTATCAACTACCACAAATATAGCATCATGACCATGCGATGTCCTAGGTAAACCACTTATAAAGTCCATGCTTATTTCAACCCAAGGAATAGAAGGTGTGGGAAGAGGAGTGTACTTCCCTTTCGGTTGGAGAGTCAACTTGGCTTGGTGGCATGTGACACATCTGGCGCAAGCTTTGGTGACATCCTTCTTCATGCCGGGCCAGAAGAAGTTCTCCTTAACGGCCTCAAGCGTCTTTTGGACACCGAAGTGTCCCATGAGACCACCTCCATGTGCCTCCTTGATGATCACTTCGCGCATTGACCCTCTGGGGACGCACAACCTTTTCAACTTAAACAGAAAACCATCAAAAACATAGTAGCCTCTTTGGCTTCCTTTAACACAGTTGGTAAATATTTCACCAAAATCCACGTCATGTTCATACATCCCTTTTAAACCCTCAAAACCAACAATCCTCGTATCGAGAGTCATGAGTAATGCATATCTCTGGATAGAGCATCAGCAACGACATTATCTTTGCCCTTTTTATACTTAATAACATAGGAGAAAGACTCAATGAACTCTACCCACCTAACATGCCTTTTGCTCAAATTTCCTTGTCCTTGAAGGTACTTCAAAGACAAGTGATCCGTATGGATTACGAATTCTCTAGGCGAAGATAATGGCTCCACGTTTGTAAGGATCTCACAAGAGCGTATAGCTCTTTGTCATACGTGGAGTAATTCAGGTGGCTCCACTCAACTTTTCACTAAAAAGGCGATGGGACGGCCTTCTTGGTGCAAGACAAAGACCGATGCCTATACCACCGGCATCGCACTCTACCTCGAACACTTTGTCGAAGTTTGGCAAAGTGAGTAGAGGAGCATTTGTCGACGAGATTTCAATTCGTTAAAAGATTTCTCTTGCGATCGACCCCATTCAAAGACGACATTCTTCTTAGCCAGTTCATGCAAAGGGGCAGCAATGGAAGAGAAGTCTTTAACAAATCTCTGTAAAAACTAGCAAGTCCTAGGAAGGACTGACCTCGATTAAGGAGTTAGGAGTAGGCCAGCCCGAATGGCACCGATCTTACTCTCGTCTACCTTGACTCCCTTCGCACCCACGACATATCCAAGAAAGTTAACTTCCGGGATGCGAATACACACTTTTCAAATTTGGCATACAGTTTTCTAACCTAAGCGTATCAAGGACTTGCCTCGGATGCTCAACATGCTCCTCATGGTTCTTAGAATAAACTAGTATGTCATCAAAGTATACTACCACAAATCTCCCTATGTAATGCCTCAAAACATGATTCATCGACGCATGAAAGTACTTGGTGCGTTAGATAACCCGAAGGGCATAACATTCCACTCATACAAACCAATCTTGGTTTTGAAAGCGATTTTCCATTCATCACCTTCCTTCATCCGAATTTGGTGATATCCACTTCTAAGGTCAATTTTTGAAAACACACAAGCACCACTCAATTCGTCTAACATGTCATCAAGTCTAGGTATAGGGTGGCGATACTTTCTGATGATAGAGTTGATGGGGCGACAGTCCATGCACATGCGCCAAGTGCCATCGCTCTTTGGTACGAGTATGGCTAGGACCGCGCATGGCGGCAGGGGATTGGTCTTTCACGGATGAACCCTTTGTCTAACAACTCCTGAACTTGCTGCTTGGGGTTTTGGCCGGTTTGGTGAAGGGGGTCTTGCGCTTGGGCCCTGCCGGGTAGGAGCAGGTAGTAAGAGTTTCCCTTCTGTAGTTGTTTCTCCACCCGAATGGCCTTATGCACCAGATCTTGGTAATCCCGGTAATCGCATAGTTCAACTGTCTTGGCGACGTCCTCCCGTAGGCCATATAAGAATCTGGCCAACTTAGCCTCTTCGTCCTCCTTGACGTTGGCCCTCATCATGGCCCTCTCAAGGTCCTTCTGGTATTCTTCGACACTGCGATGACCCTGGATAAGGCGCTGCAACCTCTGAGCACAATCTCGGTCATAGTAGCTGGGTACGAATCGGTTCTTCATGGTCCTTTTAAGATCTTCCCACGTAGTGATAGGACGACATCGGATCCTGGCTCTTTCGTGATGCTCTTGCTCCCACCAGGTGAGAGCATATTCATGAAACTCAATAACCACAAGTTTCAGGGCTATAGCGTCAGTGTATCCCATCATATCAATGATCCGCTCAGTCCTAGCCATCCATGTAAAGTACTCTTCCGGATCACTGGACCCGTAGAAGGGTGGTATTTGAAGCTTGATGTTGGCGAGGGCCTGTTGGTCCTGGGCTTGCGCCCTACCTCCCAGGTCTCTGTTGAACCCTCGGTGAACTCGGCCTCGCTCCGCTTCTTCCTCTTCTTCGAGGTCTCTATGGAGATAGGCTCTGGCTTGAGCTCTATCGGGAAAGACCCTTCTTTTAATAGGCTTTGGTGGTGGCTCCGCGTAATATTCCTGGTCATCACTGTCCAGGATGTCAACACCACGATCTATTCTTGTGGAAGTGGTCGGACGACTGTGAGGGGTAGCCTGTGGCTTCGTTGATGCAGGGTCGAAAGTGGTATGGGTGACTCCATCTTGAGCCCGCGATGCATGGGCGTCATCGTGGGCTTGCGAGCTTTCCGGTTGCTTTCCTTGAGCTACCTCTACTTTCGTTAGTCGCTCATTTGTCATGGCGACTTGAGCTCCCAGTTCATCCAACCTCTGTAAGATTTTCGTGAGCGTGCTGTGCACGGTTAGCTGGGATGGATGAGGGGGATATGAGTCTGTTGAAACCATCTGTGACACAAGATTCTTGTTAAAGATATGTAATCGAGGAAAGAAGCTCACCACTCCACGAGTGTTTACTCTCACTCTCGTGTTTCTCTCAACAACTTTGTCACTTCGGCTGTTCACCGACGGCTTTTACAAGTTCTCTAAACTTGATACCGTTTTCAACCTTAGATCAAAGATGAACACGCAAGAAAACACAAACAAAACTCTAGTAAAACCGCAACTTGCAACTCAAGAAAATGACTAGTTACTTGAAACCGATTTTGTGGGATATCGGGCTCGGAAGATACTTGGTTGGAAGTTTAGAAAAGGCTTTTGCAGTCACAAACACTTCTTGTTTAAGTTCGGAAACTATTTGTCCGATCAATCTTACTGTTCACTTGTGTTTTGGGAAGAACACGTAAGAACATTCAAGAACTTTTCCGAACGCGAAACTTGCTCAATACATTTCTTTCTTTAAACGTTTTCTTTACACACTTGTCGCTCAGACAACTCTTTTGGCTTATCTCGAAAATACTTGGCTTACACAAGCACACTTTTAAACAACTTTTTCGGTCTCAATGAGATCATCAACCGACATTCCTTCAAGTGTAAGAAAAGGTAACAAAAGGTTTTGCTTGAAGAAAACTCAACAAGCGATACGGTACCTCCAAAGAAGCACTTTGGCTCGATACCACTTGATGTGATCACGGTGGGGAAAGTGATCACGAGCTCGGATCTAGCTCGAGGGAGGCGGTTTCAGCAAGAATGGAAACGAAGAACAGAGGAAGAACACGAAGGAAACAGAGTCGGCCAAGGGAACCTCCTCACTACGAGGTGAGGCAATGCCCTTGAAAATGCCTGGGAAGTGAGATGGGATCTAGCACCTCTTGACTACAAGGTCAAGCAATACTAGATATTATGCTTGGATCCTCTTGCCTGGATCACTAGGGAAATGGAAATGCAAGAGTGGAGAACACAAAAGCCGATGACTCCCCGGGAGTGTTTCAGCCGAATTGCTTAAATTCAATAATATGTTCTAGGTTACAATGGTGACTGCCACTTAGCTTATATAGTGAAGTGAAATGGAAGAAGTAAAAGGAGTATTTCGAATGTGCATGCGTGCAGAAAGTACCTAGTACTTTTGCACGCTTACAGAGTGAAAAGCTTCTAAAAAGGTAAAAAGGTAAGGCTAGCCTAAAAGTGGTTGTTTGTCTTTCCAAGTATCGGCGGAGAAAAGACACCATGTGTCAGGTTTGGTCGGTCAACTGGTGAAGCCTGGAGATTACGCGAAAGGCCTTCGCTAGGAGCCTTCGCTAGAATGCCTCCGCCGGGTGCCTTCGCGGAGTTGCCCTTGGCTGAGGCCTTCTCCTTCGCCAAGTGTTCGCGCGCTTAAGACTGGGCTGCTCCCTTCTTCAAGAACGCTTATGCTTAAGACTCCAAGGGGCTTCGCACACTCTTCGTCCAGCGCGATACCGAGTTGGCGAAGTTGTAAGGCCTTCTCCCGAGAGTCCTCTCGATCGTCCTGCGCCATGAGCCTCATGAAAGCATTAAGGTTCGCTTGGACTTGTTTCAGCCGGGACCTGGTCATGGGTCCGCCAAGGCCTTGGAACGGACCAGGGGTCGCGCGCGCTTGAGGTTGTGGGTCTTCTGGAACCTGAGGGTCCTTTGGGGCGATGTCCTCATCAGGTTCGAGAGGCCCTGGCGGCCTAATCCGATGGTCTGGAATAACCCCAGACATGGAAAGGGCAATGCCTTCACGCGAGGACCCTAAAAGAGGCCTCAAGGCGAAGGAGAGGCTTCGTGCAAAAGGCATAGGATGAACTGCATCATGCTAAGGCATCCGACACCGGCGAAGCCCCAGGCGAAGCCATTCCTGCGAAGCCCCGAGGCGAGGGCTAGGCTTCCCCAACAAAGGAGTTCTGGCGATGGCCAAACCTTCAGGCGAAGCCATCTCCATAACCCTCCCCATTGCGAAGCCCTCATGCAACAATGTCCACGAGAAGTCTTTAAGATACGGACGGAACTTCCTTGCGAAGCTTCCTGGCGAAGGCAAAGCCCCTGGGCGACGTCATCCCAGTCAGTCTCCTGGTAAAGGCCACGTCTACAACAAGAAGACTTCCAGTTCAGACGCTAACTAAGGGATATTCTTCGCGGAGTCTCAAACGGCGGAGCCTTCGTTGCAAGTCTCAAAGGGAAGGCGAGGCCATTAGGCGAAGCCTCCTTTGAGAAAGCTTCCCAACAAAGGCGAGGCCTTCCGAGCCGGGCCTCCCATCAGCAGAGCCCTAAAGAAAAGCCACCTCAGCTTATCCAGTCGGCCAACCACTCCCGACCATTCTGGCCCCTCCCGCCTTATACGCTGACACTTGGGAGCGAACTTTTTACCTTTTTATCTTTTAAATGACATGCATGCAAAAGTACCGTACACTTTATGGCATGCATGCGTCTTTGTAAGAGGCTGTTCCTTTCCTTCCCTATAAAAGGAAAGACAAACTCCTAGAACCGGTAGAACATATGTAAAGCTTAAGAAGGGCAATTCCTTAAGCCCGGTTCTCACCCCCTTGCTATATTCCGCCATACCCCTTGATTGATCGTTTATCATCAAGTTTAATATCTAGTATTGCTTAATCTCGTAGTTAAGAGGTGCTAGATCTTCCATACTCCCCAGGCTTATCGCAGATATTGCCCAACCTCGTAGTTGGGAGGTGTCTGTGGCCGTCTCTATCCTTCTTTGTTCAATCGACTCCACCGAGCTAGATCTGCGCTTCCGTACGATCTCGCGGATTCGCGCCTAGCGTACCCGTGATCGTATCAAGGAGTCGCCAAGGCAAAACACCATCTTTGCTTGAACAAAGATTCAAGAGGAGTTGGCGGCCATATCTATCATTTTCAAGCTTCCGCATCTGATTTTCTTCATTTCCATCAAGTGTTCATCCTTTGTTAAGCTAGATCAAGTGTGAGGTGTTTTCATCCTTGAGGAAACACATCAATTGGTATCAGAGCCAATTGCTTGACAAGGAGAAGTTTTCTATCCCTTTTCTTTTCAATTCCGCAACTACATCTTTTTTTAGATTTCATCTTGTGTTATCATCACCTATCTTATTTGTTCTTTCCATTTAATCTTGTTTTTCAATTGTTCTGCCATCTTTTCTATTCAATTCCATCATTGCATATAAAAAGACAAAAAAAAAGTTACTTACACAAGTGTTTGTGATTTGGCAGCAAGTATTTGAAAGAAAGAGAAGGATTTGGCACAACAAAAGTAAGGAAAGAACAAGGTTTGTGATTTCCAAAGCCACCTTGTTCTTTCAAGTTGCGGAGTTGAATCTTGAAAACCGAGCCACTTGGAAATCAACCATTTGCAAAAAGTAACCATCATTTTCTTCAAAGGTTTGAAACTTTCTTGTGGTTTTAAAACTTGTTTTGAGCATCTTGTTCAAAAGTTTTGAGCTAGAAAGGTTGCTAGATCTTTATAAGAGAATTTTGGTGGCTAAGAGTGGAAAAAGGCTTGAGTGTTACATTTTTGCCAAAGAGTGTAAACACGAGTGTGGAGTGAAACACTATGGGAGTGTGGTGAGGTACAACTTTATTGTTTCATTGTGTAGGTACCAAAATGAGATGTTTTAAGACATTTCAAGGATTTGATGACAATGAAGGTTATTGGTCATGGGAAAGTCAAATGGAGAATATTTTCTCCAAGGCACACAAAGCGCCCACATGCAATTTGTGACCGCCATGGAAAACTTGGGTGATGAACCTTATCAATGGGTTCTTGATGAGATCAAATATCGCAAAAGGAAAGGATATGAACCTATTGCAACATGGGAACATTTGAGGCGTCTTATGAGGAAAAGGTATGCACCTTCATATTCCACTTCTACACCTCAATCATCTTCCTACCTTTCTCAAAGTTCAAGCCCTAAAAAAAACACTTTCCTACCCATCACCAACATAAGGCCTATCCTACACAAAAGATTCCCACTTCCTATCATCTTTCAAATGACCACCCCTCACAAAAAGAAGGTGATAGTGCATTCAATTCTTTTCTTGCTTCTATTGAGACCATAAAGAGTTTGATGCAACAATCTATGGATGAAAAAGCAAGATCTTGTGAGGAAGAGAGAAAAGGAGAAAGAGAAGAAGAGAGAAAGAGAGAAAAAGAAAGAGTGATGGCCGAAACCAAAGAAAAAGAAAGAGAGATGGCCATGAGAGAAGAGAGTGACTTGAGTGCAATAAAAGAGAAAGATGAGAGAAAACAAGAGTGTGAGCCTAGCCAAAGTACTTGTTCTATCATGCTCAATGGAACATTTGGAGATGCACTTTCCATGGAGGAAGAAGAGCAACCACATCAAGAGGAAACCTCAATTTTGAGGAGGGTAACTATTCTCTATACTCAAGTGATTTATTTGTCTCAAATGATTCTTTGAGTATTGACATGCTAGACGTTGCAAAATCTAGAACTATGCATGAAGTTATTCCCATGAATGATTTATGTTCTAGTTTTGGATTGGTTAAGTCTTCTCAAGAGCATGTTGCATATGTTGATCCTTATGCTTCATTGTTAATTCCAATAATTGATTGGAAAAGTGCTCTTAAGCATGCTTTGTTTTCATCATCTATTGTTGCTAGAACTAATAGCAAAATTTTTCTAATTCTTGCCAAATAGTTGCTGCCCATGTTGGAAATGATATGAAAATTCTACCATTTATTGGGTCATATGCATATGGAGATGCTAAACAAGTTGAGCATGACAAATTTGTAGAAAAGAGATTTGGTAATGAATTTGATCATGAATTGTCCTTGTGTGTCATTCTTCTTGTCCTCATTTTGAAATTTGACACATACAATTTGTTGAAGAATGAGAAGCTTCAAAAGTCTATATTTGTGTTTGATCCAGGAGTATGTTTGAGTGAATTAACTTATTCGATCAAGCATGAGAATGACTTTTGTTCAAGTTTCTTGCTTAGAATTGGTGATGATCTTTCTTGTACAAGATTAGCTTTAAGTTCACCATGTGATGATGATGCTAAGTGATTACAATGCCACCATTTCCTTGAATGAAAATTCCATGAAGATTGATTCATGTGCAAATTTGAGAAATGCAAATGATATTTGTTGTGGGAAAATAATGCAAATTTGGACAAACTTTGCAATTGCGTTCACATTCATCATTTCTATCTTTGAAATTGCTAATTTGGTCCTCGAGAAAGGCCTACATGCATTTTGCAGGTACAAAGGTTTCATATTTGAAGGGCCAAACCGTGGATGTAAAGGAGCACTATTCCATGACACATTACTTCAATTCTTATCAAGCAATATGCCCCTTGATATTTTCAAGTGGGCAATCAAGGGAAGTAATTTGTTTCTTGAACTCTTTTTATCCATAATTATTTTTGGATTTGCATCATCTGACTTCCAATATTTTTCTTTTACAGAACAACATGATTCGAGGACGAATCATTTTCAAGGGGGAGGGAATGATGTGAATCTGCCAAATGATTCAATTGCTCACTTGATAAGGCTTGAGGACCCAAGAGCTCGAATGCCTAAACTTAAGGAGCAATATGGAGAATTACAAGAAGATGAAGGAAAGGCAGTTTATGCCTTCAACTTGGGCCAATCGTATGCCCAAGAAGATGCCCAACTCATCACCATCAACATTTGGGCTCATATCATCGCTCATGTCCAAGATTGTGATCAGAGCCTAAGCAAAGTCAAGGCCCATGCCTTCAACTCTTGGCCCAAGGTCACTCACAACACCTTGGTCCAAGACATGTCCAAATTGGCTCATCCCAATGCCAAGGAGGACAATTCTCAAGGGTACTCTACACTTGAAGGGAACCCTGATGTGATCACGGTGGGGGGTACGTGATCACGAGCTCGGATCTAGCTCGAAGGAGGCGGTTTCCGGCAAGAATGGGAAACGAAACAGAGGAAGAACACGAAGGAAACAAAGTCGGCCAAGGGAACCTCCTCACTACGAGGTGAGGCAATGCCCTTGAAAATGCAGGAAAGGAAAATGGGACCTAGAACCTTTTGACTACGAGATCAAACAATGCTAGGTATTATATTGGATCCTCTTGCAATGGATCACTAATGGATTGGTGGAGCAAGATTTGAGACCCACGAAGAACAATATGCGTACTTCCGCAAATATGTGTTCTTACAAAATGAGTTCTGCCTAATACTTAGGTTACAACCTCCTTTTATAGAAGGAGAAAGAAAGAAGGAAATAATAAAAGATGTCTTGACAAGGGGACAGCTTCCTGGATCTATGGTAGGCGAAATGAGAGGTGACAGCGGATGTGACATTGTAGGCTACTCGTTTACGGCTCCCATTTCCCCATGAATTGCTTTCGGCGGGAAAAGGGAAGAAGAGGGCCTCTGCACAAGTTGAAGGGTTCGCCTGACTTGCGTATGGAGACCCTTTCTGCTTGGCGAACACCTGGGCTTCGCTTGCTTCTGGAAAATGAGGCACAGGGCCTTCGCCAACGACCATGGGGGTCGCAAAGAGTCATGGCTTCCCAAAAGACCCTGAGTTCGCCCAAAAGGGCCATAGGTTCGCCAGGGTCAATGGGCCCGCCGATAGCCACGGGTCCGCCGTTGAGGCGTGGCTTCGCCCAAAGCCATGGGTTCGTCAATGGGGCATGGGTTCGCCAAGATCCTGGCGAGCGCGACTCTGCCTTGGGGCTTCGCCGGTGCCTAGAATGCCGCTTCTTCTTCGCCCGTGGCTTCGCCAAGGACCCTCTGAACCTTCGGATGAAGGGTCGCGCCTTGTCTCAAAAATGGGGCTGATGTCCACATCAACTCCACACCCAACGAGAGCCCTCAAATTCATGTCCACCAGTCAAGTGTTCGATATGCTTCAAATGACTTGGTGAACTCTTCAAAGTGCCCTACAATCGTAGGGTATCCTACAAATGAAGGGTACCCCGCCTTACACAAGACCAAGGTGCCCTACATGTTTTACCAGCACTAAATACCACTTTTATGGCAAGACCAAGTCTTGATGGTGTCCAAACGTCCATTAACAACATAAATGGAGTCTAGACGTTGGTCATCAATGCCCCATCATAAATGGCATCCAAACATTTAAGGAGTTAGCCGTTGGAGCATTATTAGCTCGAAATGGGTTAATTACACTCTAAATGCTTTTCAATCTGATTTGTTTTGATGTCTAGAGTTATAAACAGCCAAGAAGGAACCATGAAGATGATGGAGACGTTGAGCATTAATGCTGGACATAAATGAGAGGCTGCTCATTAAGAATATAGCCGTTGGAGCCTTAATTGGCCTCTAAATGGGTTGTTTCTTCTCCAAAGCTTCCAAATTCAAATGGATGATGTGATCACGGGGGGGTAAGTGATCACGCGCTCGGATCTAGCTCGAAGGAGGCGGTTTCCAGCAAGAATGGAAACGAAGAACAGAGGAAGAACACAAAGGAAACAGAGTCGGCCAAGGGAACCTCCTCACTACGAGGTGAGGCAATGCCCTTGAAAATGCCTGGGGGAAGGAAAATGGGACCTAGAACCTTTTGACTACGAGATCAAACAATGCTAGGTATTATATTGGATCCTCTTGCAATGGATCACTAATGGATTGGTGGAGCAAGATTTGAGACCCACGAAGAACAATATGCGTACTTCCGCAAATATGTGTTCTTACAAAATGAGTTCTACCTAATACTTAGGTTACAACCTCCTTTTATAGAAGGAGAAAGAAAGAAGTAAATAATAAAGGACGTCTTGACAAGGGAACAGCTTCCTGGATCTATGGTAGGCGAAATGAGAGGTGGCAGCGGATGTGACATTGTAGGCTACCTGCTTTTGCGGCTCCCATTTCCCCATGAATTGCTTTCGGCGGGACAAGGAAAGAAGAGGGCCTCTGCACAAGTTGAAGGGTTCGCCTGACTTGTATATGGACGCCTCTTCTGTTTGGCGAACACCTGGGCTTCGCTTGTTTCTGGAAATGAGGCGCAGGGTCTTCGCCAACGACCATGGGGGTCGCAAAGAGCCATGGCCTCGCAAATGGCCTTGACTTCGCCAAAGGCCAAGGGTTCGCCAATAGGGCATGGGTTCGCCAAGATCCTGGCGAGCGCGACTCTGCCTTGGGGCTTCGCCGGTGCCTAGAATGCCGCTTCTTCTTCGCCCGTGCCTTCGCCAAGGACCCTTTAGACCTTCTGGATGAAGAGTCGCGCCTTGTCACAAAAATGGGGCTGATGTCCACATCATACCCTCCCTCTTCAGAAGAATCCGTCCTCGGATTCATAAGGAAATTGTCTCTACAAATCTTAAGACACCACAACAAACTTGAAGAAGCATCAAGGGTTAGTGAACTAAAAGCGTTAGACATCAAAGTTCCCCTAAAAATAGATCAAGGAATGAGATGGACAATCCGCCCTTTCTCTTCGCTTCACTCTTATACTTAGCCTTAAGACAAGCCCACGTAGTTATTCCGGGATCAAATATGAGCCTTGGCCATTCATGGGCATGGCCCCAATGTACCGGGCCTAAGTCATGTCCCATAACAGACATGGGATCGCCAACTATGTCACCCAATTCATGCTTAATGTTAAGAGATGAGAGATTAGAAGCACAGTTACCCATGTTCGCTCTCTCCCTCTTGCTCTTTTCTTCCTTTCCGAGAGGGGGTGACACTTCCTTCCCGGACTGTTGAAGGCTTCCTTCAGCCTTACTTTCCACAGCGATCTGTACATTCAAAGAAGATAAACAAGGGGGTTGCAAGACAGAAATTAGTGGAAAAGTTGGGTCGGTTGAAGGCATGTTTTCCTCACTTCCACTATTTTGGCTCATGGAGCTTCCCTCTTGTTTTCTCTCTTCCTTCTTCTCAATCTCTTCTCTCGGATCGCTCTCTTTCTCGCTCAAGGTCTCTTGGACCGCCTCGCTTTTCTCTTTCTTCTTTTTCCTTTCCCTCGTAATTTCTCCTTTCCTCTCAGTTATTTTCCTCTCAACCTTACCACCGGTTGCAGCTTCCTCCATGTGTCCTTGTAACATCTGGTCCTGGACCATAAGTACAAGTTGTTTTAGCTCATCAATGATAGTGGAGGAGCTGGGTCTTTGAGGCACTTCTGGTGTTGCTTCGCCTGTTGGTCGAAGGCGATTGGGGCGGCAAGCAAACTTGTGAGTGGGGGCCCTCGTTGGCTTTCGGTTGGTGGATGGGGAAACGCGAATGAGAAGGGGTTCAAAGCTGGGCGTCGTACAGCTAGGATACGACGGAATGGGGGAATAATACGAGGATGAAGGGTAAGTCCTCCGGTGCTTGAGGTAGCGATAGCGAGGGGGGGTGTCTTGGCGATGGCAAGGGGTCGCCACCACTCGTTCAGGGTCTGAACCTGAGTAATACTCATATGCAGCAGGTATGGAGGATCAAATTCGAGAGGATGGGGTCGGTTCGGGCCAGGTTTCTTGGCCAAGGGGGTACTCTGAATAGTTCCCTGAGTATGTACGGTCGAGGGTTACCTCCGCCCAGAAATCAGATTCTTGATAACAAGGATCCGATTTCGGGTAGTAGTCCTCTTCCACATACTCCATGAGACTCAAGTTCTGCACATGTGAACAGTTTTGTGAAGCCTCGCTACACTCCCTTAGTGTTTACACTCTTCTCTCGTGTTTTAGAACACAACGGTTCTTTCAAGCTTCAAAACTTACCACCAATCTGCGATTAAGATCAAATGCAAACATGCAAAGAATATCCAAAGAAATCTTAGCAATGTCCGAAACAAGTAAAGCACAAAGTTCTAGTTACTCGAAACTAGCTTTTGAAGTTGGTTGGTGGTTGTGAAGTTGGAAGTGAGATAGAAAAGCCTTTCACAAACACAAAGTTCAGGTTTTGAAATTATTTTCGATCTGTGAGTACTGTTTACTCCGAGTTTCGGATGAACTCTTCAAGAACACTTAGAACTTTTCCCAGAAATTATGAACTGATCTGAATATTTCTTTTTCTGTAAACTTTTGTTCTTTTGCACACAGGGAATCTCTTTTCTTTTTCAAATCCGAAATAACTCACAGATTTTATGAACCTTTAAGAACTTTAAACAAGGGTAACAAATATTCGGTTTCTCTCAAGAGATCATTAACCGATAACTTTTCTTCAAGTTTTTGAAAAGAACAGCAAAGGTTTTAACTTGAAGAAAGTAAACAACTGATACGGTAAGATACCTCCGACAAGCGCTTTGGCTCTGATACCAACTGATGTGATCACGGGGGGGTAAGTGATCACGCGCTCGGATCTAGCTTGAAGGAGGTGGTTTCCAGCAAGAATGGAAACGAAGAACAGAGGAAGAACACGAAGGAAACAGAGTCGGCCAAGGGAACCTCCTCACTACGAGGTGAGGCAATGCCCTTGAAAATGCCTGGGAAGGAAAATGGGACCTAGAACCTTTTGACTACGAGATCAAACAATGCTAGGTATTATATTGGATCCTCTTGCAATGGATCACTAATGGATTGGTGGAGCAAGATTTGAGACCCACGAAGAACAATATGCGTACTTCCGCAAATATGTGTTCTTACAAAATGAGTTCTACCTAATACTTAGGTTACAACCTCCTTTTATAGAAGGAGAAAGAAAGAAGTAAATAATAAAGGACGTCTTGACAAGGGAACAGCTTCCTGGATCTATGGTAGGCGAAATGAGAGGTGGCAGCGGATGTGACATTGTAGGCTACCTGCTTTTGCGGCTCCCATTTCCCCATGAATTGCTTTCGGCGGGACAAGAAAAGAAGAGGGCCTCTGCACAAGTTGAAGGGTTCGCCTGACTTGTATATGGACGCCTCTTCCGTTTGGCGAACACACGGCTTCGCTTGTTTCTGGAAATGAGGCGCAGGGTCTTCGCCAACGACCATGGGGGTCGCAAAGAGCCATGGCCTCGCAAATGGCCTTGACTTCGCCAAAGGCCAAGGGTTCGCCAATAGGGCATGGGTTCGCCAAGATCCTGGCGAGCGCGACTCTGCCTTGGGGCTTCGCCGGTGCCTAGAATGCCGCTTCTTCTTCGCCCGTGCCTTCGCCAAGGACCCTTTAGACCTTCTGGATGAAGAGTCGCGCCTTGTCACAAAAATGGGGCTGATGTCCACATCAACTTTCAAAGTATCAAGAAGGAGGAGTCGCCAAGGCAAAACACCATCTTTGCTTGAACAAAGATTCAAGAGGAGTTAGCGGCCATATCTATCATTTTCAAGCTTCCGCATCTGATTTTCTTCATTTCCATCAAGTGTTCATCCTTTGTTAAGCTAGATCAAGTGTGAGGTGTTTTCATCCTTGAGGAAACACATCATCAAAACTTACCACCAATCTCGATTAAGATCAAATGCGAACATGCAAAGAATATCCAATGAAATCTTAGCAATATCCGAAATAAATATAGCGCAAAGTCCTAGTTACTTGAAACTAGCTTTGGAATGATTTGAGGGGGGGTTGGTGGTTGAAAGAAGTTAGGAGGGATAAGAAAAGGCTCTTTTATCCACACAAACACTTTTGTTCAAGTTCCTAAAATATTTTCGGATCAAATCACTTTTCGGATGTGTTTTGATATGAACACTCAAGAACACTCAAACTTATTTTTTTTTCAAATGTTCTTTTTGTGTAATGTCACAGCCACCCCGCCCGGTTGCGGAGGCGGAGGCGGTCGCGACGTCGGAACAGGGATTACAGCGGAAAACGCGGCAGCGGAGCATCGAGCTCAAATACAGAATCGTTGAGTAACAACTAGCAACCTAAAACTCATACAAGGCAAGCATGCTAACAATCTTACTACTACCACACATGCAGTTCATGGTATGCTAACATCCATTATCGCCATCAACACAGAAGCACCAAATTTGAGATAAACCAAATCTACTATAGGCAAGTCGGGCTCCGCCCACGGCTCAGAAGATAACAAAACAGAATATATCTCAAATAAATATATATACACATCCAAAACATGATCTGACCTATATGCATGCAGTTACAGCTACAGAGCCAATATTCAAAATCCTATAAATACCTAGCGCGGAATCTGAAGCGACCTCCTCACGTGGTACTGCTGCTGCACCCCAACCTCACAGTTGAAGAAGCACCGAGGAACCTCTACTCCGCTGGTTGCTTGTCAGGACGGCCTGAAAGTGGTAAACAGATAAAAGGGTGAGTCCTCGAAAGGACCCGAAGAAGGCTTAAGGTAATAATGCAGTTTGCCCACAGGGCAACAATCTGAACCTGCAAAACAGATTAGCACAACATATACATATACATACGAACATAAAACATAAAGCAAGTCAGAATCCACCATATGCGGTCCAACCGCCGTAACGACTCAGAACGGCAGCCCTCCGCAGAGGTCGAATATACAGATCGTAATGCAATGATAGCGCGGTACCGGCCGGGGTCGCGAGCCCCAAACTGTCGTAGGGTCACGTAACGTAAGTATCGGCACTCTGGTGCGGATACGCAGAATGTCGGCACCCTTCGGCGGACACGTAATGAAGTATCGGCACTCCCGGTGCGGATACGCAGTAATGTAATCAAGGAGTACCCGTGGTCTCTTCAACCATACGGGCCTCGCCACGTAATCGAACATATAAATAAAGCATACAAACACAGCAGAGATATCGTACTGATAACACATATGGAGCAGTAACAAACATACATTTTACCAAGTTAAGCCCTTACCTCAAACGCCGCCCGCAGCCCAAAACTCGGAAGATCCCGACTACCGACCCGAAATGCACAACTTGGCTCCTAAGGTTCCACGCTACTCCACCAATACGTAATCAAGCCGGATAACCATAGTTGAGTCGAACACATCCAAATAATCCCGAAAGAAATTCTCGCACAAACCCGCACTTTCCCTTCATCGAAACTTACTTCTCTTCATATCTAAGTTCTTCTTGGGTGAGTTTTGGCATGTGCACAACTGCACAAGCCTGTGCGCTGTCAGTGCGCGCAAGCCTGGCGCACAACTGCGCGCGCACAGGTCAGCGCGCAAGGTCAAGGCGCAAGCGCACAAGGCTGCGCACACAAGGCGCAAGGCTGTGCGCTGCGCACAAGGCTGTGCACAATCTGCGCGCAAGGCTGCGCTGCACAACCACAACCGCAAGCAAGCCTGTGCCGCGCACATATTTCGTGCTGCACCAGAAGCAGAGCTCGAATTTACACATCAGGGAGCGGAATGCACAACTCCGGCGACCCGAGACGGACTCAAGCAAGACGAGATGACCTAACCCATCTACCATTTCTACCGATTTTAGCTGGGAAAAGAAAAATTGAGGAAGATATGGTAAAACGGAAGCAAGACGACCAAGAGGATCACTCTAGCATGTAGTGAAGAACAAACCTCCTAGCTTAAAACTCTCTCTTTATTCACCTTAAACATGATTTCAACTTGGAAAGAGGATGGAAGGAAGAAACTCACCAATTTTGGAGCTCAAATCCTTGTGGTTTCAGCAAGGGGAGGTGAAGAACTTGGAGCTTCAAAGAGGAAGAACATGGCGGCAGAGCAAGAAGAAGTAAGAAGAAGAAGAAAGATGAAATGAGTTATTTGAAGTATTATGTAATTATTTGCCTTTTATACTTCTTCTTTTTTTTCCTAGTTAAATGATAATTGAACAAGTGTCCCTAAACCTCCCCACATGCTGCCGAAGGCTGCTGCTGAGCCCATGCTCTCTATTATTAACTTTGCACCCCTTTTCAAATTAACTCCTAATTTTCCGAAAGTTCCAATTCTTTTTGCCCAAAAATAATTACCGAATTCCAAAATTAACGAAACTTGGACACAACCTTCAGAATATTATAACATTCACAGAACATTTTTCAGAAATTCATTTACCTTTCCGGAGTGTCCTACCGAGCTCGCTGAACCCGGACCAAAACCCGACGTGCGAGCGTGTCAACCTGAACCAAAATTCCGTCACTCCGAAAATTCTACAAAAATACCCATAAATTCCACTTTAAATTAAAACACAACTTACCCCAAAGCCATCAGAGAATTTCCATCCCGAGCCCCGGGATTCCCGCCCCGAGCCCCGGAGTCGCCCGAACCGAACGTCCCCGTCCCAAACATCAAACTCAACAACCACCTCCGGGACGTCACCACGACTCCAAAACTACAAACGGCTTCCCAAACTGAGCTCTCGGGAGTGCTACCGAGCCCGCTGTACGTCCCGTGGCGACCCCGACAACCCCCCCCGGCGCCAAAAAAATATTTTCGGCGGAAACGTCCGGGGGACCCACACGACCTCAAATACGGAGGGGTTCGCCAAAATGATACTCGGATAGGGCTCGGGAGCCGTCTGAACGCTGAAAAACGTGACCCGCAGGCTAAAACCGAGCCCGGGTCACACGGTCGCAACCCGCTCGGGGTGAACGTAACATCCTCCCCCACCTTAGGACTCTTGGTCCTCCAAGAGGGGCATCAAACGCTGATACTGATCGGGGTATCGCTCTCTGATGTCCTGCTCGGTTTCCCAAGTCGCTTCCCGGTCCGTATGATGTGACCACTGAACCTTGACCATGGGAATCAACTTGCTTCGGAGTTTCCGAGTATCGCGTCCCAGAAAGGCAATCGGTACCTCCTGATACGACAAATCAGGCTCCAAACAACCTCCTCCACCGGAATCGCTCGCACAGTGATCCGTAATGCACTTCTTCAACATACCGACGTGAAAACGCCAGTGCACCGCAGACATGCTCGGAGGTAGAGCCAACTCGTAGGCCAATCTGCCTATCCGCTCCAAAATCTCGACGGTCCGATATACCTTGGGGCTAACTTACCCCGTCTGCCGAATCTGACTGTCCCCCGAATCGGCGCCACCTTCAGCCAAACCCTGTCGCCCACCTCAAACTCCAAGTCTCTGCGCCGCCTGTTAGCATATGAGGTGGTGCGGTCATTCGCGGTCTTCAACCGCGCCCGAATCAACTTGATCTTTGCGGTGGTCTCCTCAATAAGCTCGGGACCCACTCAATCTCGCGACGCCTCGGTCCAACAAAGGCGGTGTCATGCACCGTCGTCCATACAGCGCCTCAAATTGTGCCATGCCGATGGTACTGATAATCGTTATTATATGAAAATTCTACCAACGGCAAATCGCTTGTCCCAATCCTCCGAAATCCAAAGTACAGCTCCGCAAAGATATCCTCCAGACCTGAATCACCCGCCCGATCGACCGCCGGTTTGGGGATGGTAAGCTGTACTCAGATGGAGTCGCGTGCCCAGTGCCTTATGAAAGGCGCCCCAGAAATGTGCGGTAAAACGCGGATCCCGATCTGACACAATGGAGTCTGGTACTCCATGTAACCGCACAATCTCTCTGATATACAGATGGGCAAGCTTCTCCAGAGAGTCTGTCATCCGGACCGGCAGAAAGTGGGCACACTTCGTCAAGCGGTCCACGATAACCCAGATGGCATCGTGGTGAGACCGGGTCAGGGGTAGTGCAGTCAGAAAATCCATCGTGATGTTGCCCCACTTCCCGACCGGAATGGGCAAAGTCTCGTAACGCCCTCGCCGGTTTCGATGCTCCACCTTCACCCGCCGACAAGTGGCACACTTAGACACATGTGTGGCAATGTGTCTCCGCATACCCGCCACCAAAATGGGTACGCAAGTCCCGATACATCTTCTCGCTACCGGGATGAATGCTCAATCGACTCGAATGTGCCTCCGCTGAATTTCATCCCGTAGTGCTCGATCCTCGGCACATACAACCGATCTCTCAAGTACAGAGCCCACTGCCTCAGTATCAAACGCTGGTAATAAAGTGCCCCTTTGTCCTCTCCGACAGCCTCTTCAGCTCTGATCCTCTCCCGTGCCTCTCGCACTGGCCCAACCACTCCGAACGAATGGTCAAAGTGTATACCCGAGCTCGCTCCCGGTGCTCCCACCGGTGCCACAAGTACACTAGATCATTCTCCTCGCCCGATCCTCGCCGCCCTCCTCCGACCACCCCAAAGGTGTACTTCCTACTCGAGCATCAGCCATCAGTATTACCTTTGCCCTCGGTGTACTCGATGGTGCAATCGTAGTCCTTGATGTACTCGAGCCACTGCGCTGCCTCATGTTCAACTCCTTCGAGTGAACAGATATTTCAGACTCTTATGATCTCGTGAAAATCTGAAATTTGCTGCCGAGTAGGTAGTGCCTCCATTGCTTCAACGCATAAATCACCGCGGCCAACTCCAGATCGTGTGTCGGGTAGTTCTCGCTCATGCGGTCGCACTGCCTCGACCCATAAGCTATCACATTCCGCTCCCGCATCAACACACATCCTAACCCCGACCTAGATGCGTCTGTATAGACCACATACGGTAAGCTCGGGTCGGGTAGAGTCAAGATCGGCGCACCGGTCAGCCGCCGCCAGCCTCGAAAACTCCTCGCACTTCTCTGTCCATACAAACGGCTGCCCTTCTTAGTCGATGCGTAAGCGAGGAAGCCAAGACGGAGAATCCCGCACAAACCTCCGGTAGTAACTCGCTAAACCCAGAAACTCCCGATCTCACGCACCGAGGTAGGCTGCTTCCAATCTGCATCGCTCGACCTTCTCGTGATCCACAGACAACCCGTGCTCACCGATGATATGCCCTAAACGACACCTCCCGGATCAGAAATCACACTTTGAAAACTTGGCATAAAGCCGATGCTCCCAAAGTGTCTCGCAACACAACCTCAGATGCTCCCGGTGAGAGTCCTCATCCCGAGAGTAAATCAGAATATCATCGATGAACACTACTACAAAGGAGTCCAGATACGGCCGAAACACCCGGTTCATCATGTCCATGAACGCTGCCGGTGCGTTGGTCAACCCAAACGGCATCACCGTATACTCATAGTGCCCATACCGCGTACGGAAAGCTGTCTTCGGAACATCCTCCTCCTTCACACGCAACTGAAAGTACCCTGATCGCAGATCGATCTTCGAAAAGATCCTCGCACCTCTCAGCTGATCAAAGAGATCGTCAATCCTCGGCAATGGGTACTTGTTCTTGATGGTGATGGCGTTCAACCGTCTGTAATCTATACACAACCTGAGTGACCCATCCTTCTTCTTAACAAACAGAACTGGAGCACCCCATGGTGAAGTGCTCGGACGGATGAAGCCCTTCTCCAGCCAGCTTCCTCTAATCGCTTCTTCAGCTCCACCATTTCCACTATCGGCATCCGATAAGGTGGAATGGAAATGGGAGTAGAACCAGGCTGCAATCGGATCTCAAACGTGATCTCCCGCCTCGTGGCATCTCGGCAAGTCCTCCGGAAATACCGCGGAAAATCTCGGACGATCGGAATCTTATCCAGCTCCAACCGTATCGACGGGTTCGCACCGTAATACTCCTCCGAATCCACTATCGGGACTCGATCCGTAACTCGCAGCTCCATGCTGGTCCCGACCGCCTTCGCCCCATCTCGAACTCGAGAGGGGTAACACCTCTCCGTAAACCGTAACACTACGGTTGGCACACCAATATGCACGGAATTCTTGGACAGCCAATCCATCCCAAGAATAACATCATACTTCGTGTGTTCAACACCAGCAGATCTCGACGTAATCCGGTGATCGCCAATGGATAGCACGCAGTCCCGCACCATCTCATTGAAAGCGTAAATCGACTTCCCACCGCCTTCACCATGAAGACGCCTAAGTCCACTAGTAGTCGTGGAGTGACTCGACACACTTCGTGCCACAATCAAACGGACGCCCAAGATCAAACAAAGGTACGAATAGGTGTATCGCTCGTAAGTAATGTACCTTGGAGTGCCCGCGCCGCGATGTCTCTCCACGCTCAATCAAACACTCGACTGCTCCGACTGCTGTGGTGGAGGCTCACGCCGTGAGGTCTCACCCCGCTCCACCTGGAACACACGCCCCGCTCCAGGCTGCTGTGGCGGAGGGGGTGGCGGAAACGGCCGCCTCGGCCGCCGTGATGGCCTCGGCCCGCCTTCGTGGAACCGCGCCCGGGTGCGCTGGGCTGAAACCGAGGCTGCGGACGCGTAGTACGCCGGATCTCGCCCCGGCCACAAAGGACAATCACGAATCCAATGATCACTGCCCCACATCTCGACATCGCCCGATCGCCGGTAACATGGCCGGCCGGGTGCTGCCCACCACAACTCGCGCAGTCGGAACGGCCGGCGTAGTCCCGCCGCCTCTCGCCGCTCCGCCTGCACTCGCCCGATCTACTCAAGACCTCGCCGAGCTCGCTGTGCAGAGCCCTCCTCTGCCACCGGGTCGGTGTGGTAGGTACCGACTCTCAACCTCCTCTCGCCGAGGAGCCGGGCCTTCGCATGCCTCGTGGTAAGAAGTGATATCCAGAGGCCTCGAGCCCACCTGTACTCCGGGCGTAGGCGGCGAATGAACCGCTTGGCCTTCTCCCCGCTCCATGCCGTAATACCGTGGCACGTAGCGGACCAATCGGTCGAACTCCCGCCATACTGCTACAGCCCGAGTCCCTCGCTCCAGATCATCGAACCGTGCTCGACGGAGGTCTCGACGGCATCCCCAATGTACTGCTGATGGAAGTAGTAAGCAACCGCTCCTGTGTCAGTCCGAATCATGCCCCCATCACGTGCCGCCTCGGCTCTCGACGGCCCCGAGGCCCCTCCACCAATGATCTCGCACTGCCCCGCAGATTGAACGTGGCCAAAGAAACTCTAACCTCGATGGAAGGTGTAGCCTCCCAAGGAGCTTGTCAATCCCCGCAAACCATGTCTCGCCCGCCTCAGTCCTCCACGGCCGTTGAACCTCGGGGTTCAAACGCTGAAACCGCTCCGTAAGTCTGATCTCATCGATCAAGGCGTCTCAGCTCTTCCCGTCGGTGGTGGGACCGACGAGAACTCTCAAGATCGCGCAGATCTCCTCCTCGTAATCACTATCCTGCTGACTCGCAGACCGAGGTGGCTGCTGCCCACCTCCCGAACCGGCTGTCTCCGCTGTGGCCTGGCCGACCTCCTGCTCGCTGCTGCCTCGAATCTGCTGGCTGGCAACAATGTACCCAACAGCTGACTCGACCCAACACTGTAATATATCAGAGCGGGTCCTCAACTCGCTGATCACTAGGGGGAGTGAGTGTGACTGCTCAGCCTCGGGTTACTCGAACCCGCCTTCTAGCCCCTGAGGTGTGGGATCCCGGTCCCTACCCTCCGGTTCCTCGCTCACGCCGGCGGCGTGTTCTAGCCATACCTGAAATAAATCAACCCAAAACCATATAACCCAATCATAAACTTTCACTTCCTAAAGCTAGCAAAGCAGATTTTATGGCTCAGTAGTGTAATGCAATGCATGATGCAAGGATTCTTTTCGTAATCCCAAACTAAATAATAAACCTTAACATAGAATCGATCATGCTTATAATCACGGAATCACTTCATATAACACCCACACCTTCCATAATGCTCCAAAGAACCGCCACCGCTCCACACGCATTCCGAAATGGTTCAAATAAGGAGTTGATCAGTGCTCCGCATCAACCACCTGCAATGAGGTGTAAACCAGTAGCTTGCCCTTCGAAGTCATTACTTGTAAAGCTTACCCATGAACTAGCATGACTTGCCTTCCACAACCCACACTTTAACTAACCATGCTTTACCTCTTGGGTCACTTCGACCCAACTTGGCTCTGATACCAACTTGTCACAGCCACCCCGCCCGGTTGCGGAGGCGGAGGCGGTCGCGACGTCGGAACAGGGATTACAGCGGAAAACGCGGCAGCGGAGCATCGAGCTCAAATACAGAATCGTTGAGTAACAACTAGCAACCTAAAACTCATACAAGGCAAGCATGCTAACAATCTTACTACTACCACACATGCAGTTCATGGTATGCTAACATCCATTATCGCCATCAACACGTAAGCACCAAATTTGAGATAAACCAAATCTACTATAGGCAAGTCGGGCTCCGCCCGCGACTTAAGATAACAAAACAGAATATATCTCAAACATATATATATACACATCCAAAACATGATCTGACCTATATGCATGCAGTTACAGCTACAGAGCCAATATTCAAAATCCTATAAATACCTAGCGCGGAATCTGAAGCGACCTCCGCACGTGGTACTGCTGCCGCAACCCAACCTCACAAAGGAAGAAGCACCGCGAACCTCTACTCCGCTGGTTGCTTGTCGACGGCCTGAAAGTGGTAAACAGATAAAAGGGTGAGTCCTCGAAAGGACCCAAGAAGGGCTTAAGGTAATAATGCGCTTGCCCACATGTGGCAACAATCAACTCGCAAAACAGATTAGCACAACATATACATATACATACGAACATAAAACATAAAGCAAGTCAGAATTCCACCATATGCGGTCCAACCGCCGTAACGACTCAGAACGGCAGCCCTCCGCAGAGGTCGAATATACAGATCGTAATGTAATGTATAGCGCGGTACCGGCCGGGGTCGCGAGCCCCAAACTGCCGTAGGGTCACGTAATGTATATCGGCACTCGGTGCGGATACGCAGAATGTCGGCACCCCTTCGGCGGACACGTAATGTAAGTATCGGCACTCCCGGTGCGGATACGCAGTAATGTAATCAAGGAGTACCCGTGGTCTCTTCAACCATACGGGCCTCGCCACGTAATCGTAACATATAAATAAAGCATACAAACACAGCAGAGATATCGCACTGATAACACATATGGAGCAGTAACAAACATACATTTTACCAAGTTAAGCCCTTACCTCAAACGCGCCCGCAGCCCAAAACTCGGAAAATCCCGACTTCCGACCCGTAATGCCCAACTTGGCTCCTAAGGTTCCACGCTACTCCACCAATACGTAATCAAGCCGATAACCATAGTTGAGTCGAACACATCCAAATAATCCCGTAAAGAAATTCTCGCACAAACCCGCACTTTCCCTTCATCGAAACTTAATTCTCTTCATATCTAAGTTATTCTTGGGTGAGTTTTGGCATGTGCACAACTCAGCGCAAGCTCTGCGCTGCAGGCGTGCACAACCTGTGCAACAGCGCAAGGTTGGCGCTGCGCACAAGGCTGTGCACAATCAGGCGCAAGGTCAGCGCTGCGCACAAGGCTGTGCACAACCAGGCGCAAGGTCAGGCGCTGCGCACAAGGCTGTGCACAACCTGTGCGCAAGCTGTGCTGCGCGCACATATTTCGTGGCCGCACTGAAGCAGAGCTCGAATTTACACATCAGGGAGCGGAATGCACAACTCCGGCGACCCGAGACGGACTCAAGCAAGACGAGATGACCTAACCCATCTACCATTTCTACCGATTTTAGCTGGGAAAAGAAAAATTGAGGAAGATATGGTAAAACGGAAGCAAGACGACCAAGAGGATCACTCTAGCATGTAGTGAAGAACAAACCTCCTAGCTTAAAACTCTCTCTTTATTCACCTTAAACATGATTTCAACTTGGAAAGAGGATGGAAGGAAGAAACTCACCAATTTTGGAGCTCAAATCCTTGTGGTTTCAGCAAGGGGAGGTGAAGAACTTGGAGCTTCAAAGAGGAAGAACATGGCGGCAGAGCAAGAAGAAGTAAGAAGAAGAAGAAAGATGAAATGAGTTATTTGAAGTATTATGTAATTATTTGCCTTTTATACTTCTTCTTTTTTCCTAGTTAAATGATAATTGAACAAGTGTCCCTAAACCTCCCCACATGCTGCCGAAGGCTGCTGCTGAGCCCATGCTCTCTATTATTAACTTTGCACCCCTTTTCAAATTAACTCCTAATTTTCCGAAAGTTCCAATTCTTTTTGCCCAAAAATAATTACCGAATTCCAAAATTAACGAAACTTGGACACAACCTTCAGAATATTATAACATTCACAGAACATTTTTCAGAAATTCATTTACCTTTCCGGAGTGTCCTACCGAGCTCGCTGAACCCGGACCAAAACCCGACGCCATGAGCGTGTCAACTCGAACCAAAATTCCGTCACTCCGAAAATTCTACAAAAATACCCATAAATTCCACTTTAAATTAAAACACAACTTACCCCAAAGCCATCAGAGAATTTCCATCCCGAGCCCCGGGATTCCCGCCCCGAGCCCCGGAGTCGCCCGAACCGAACGCCCCGCCCCAAACATCAAACTCAACAACCACCTCCGGACGTCACCACGACTCCAAAACTACAAACGGCTTCCCAAACTGAGCTCTCGGGAGTGCTACCGAGCCCGCCAGACGCCCCGTGGCGACCCCGACAACCCCGGCGCGCAAAAAATATTTTCGGCGGAAACGTCCGGGGACCCACACGACCTCAAATACGGAGGGGTTCGCCAAAATGATACTCGGATAGGGCTCGGGAGCCGTCAACGCTGAAAACGTGACCCGCAGTTAAAACCGAGCCCCGGTCACCTTGGCCGCAACCCGCTCGGGGTGACCGTAACATATTAGTTTCTCACTAAAGTATGCAATTGGCTTACCTTCTTGTGTAAGCACAGCACCAATACCTATGCCACTAGCATCACATTCTACCTCAAAGGTCTTACCAAAGTCCGGAAGTGAAAGAACGGGTGCTTGAATCAACCTCTCTTTCAAGGTGTCAAAAGCCTTTTGTTGCTTCTCACTCCATTGGAATGACACTTCTTTCTTCAAAAGCTCATTGAGAGGTGCGGCTATGGTTGAGAAATCCTTGACAAAGCGTCGGTAGAAGCTTGCAAGTCCATGAAAGGACCTTACCTCGGTCACACTTGTCGGTGTAGGCCAATCCTTGATAGCTTGTACCTTGGACTCATCTACACTCAAACCATTTTCACTAACAACATAGCCAAGGAAAACAATTCGATTAGTAGCAAATGTACACTTTTTAAGATTAGCGTACAACTTTTGACTCTTAAGTGTATCAAATAGCAACCGAAGGTGTGAAACATGATCATCAAGTGTGTGGCTATAAACAAGTATGTCATCAAAATAAACGACCACAAATTTCCCAATGAAAGCTCTTAAAACATGATTCATCAATCTCATAAAGGTACTTGGTGCATTGGTTAGTCCAAATGGCATGACAAGCCATTCATACAAACCAATGTTAGTCTTAAAAGCGGTTTTCCACTCATCACCTTCTTTCATCCGAATTTGGTGATATCCACTTTTAAGATCTACCTTAGAAAATACCTTTGCTCGCTTAGCTCATCAAGCATGTCATCTAGGCGTGGAATGGGATGTCTATACTTGATGGTGATCTTATTGATTGGGCGGCAATCCATGCACATCCACCATGAACCATCACTCTTTGGAACCAACAAAACGGGCACGGCACAAGGAGAAAGGCTCTCTCGGATGTATCCCTTCTCAAAGAGTTCTTGCAGTTGCTTTTGTATCTCTTTGCCTCCTCTGGATTGGTTCTATAATGTGGTCGGTTTGGAATTGGCATTCCGGGCACCAAATCAATTTGATGCTCAATGCCTCTTATGGGAGGTAAACCAACCGGATCATCAAACAACTCCTTGTATTCCTGCAATAAAGAAGTCAGAAATGGAGGAATTTCTTCCTCTTTGTCCATGGTTAGAAGACAATTATTAGGCATAAAAAGAAAACAATGTTTTTTACCCAAAAGAGCTTTTTTAATGTGTTTCTCTTTAGCCATGGAAATAGAACCCTCTTGTCTTCTCTCAATCTCACTTTTTCCACTAGATATTCTCTCACCGTCCCTTGACTCTTTTGACTCTTGCAAATCCACTTGGGATTTCATTTTTCTCTCATCCTTACCCTTGTGTTTACCTTCCTTGCTCTCAACCTCACTTTGAAGGTGGACTTGATCGGCATGAGCTTGTTGTGGGGACAATGGTACAAGGGTGATCTTTCGACCAAGGTGGTGGATGGTGTATTGATTGGAAACACCATTGTGGACAGCTTGCTTATCATATTGCCATGGTCTTCCAAGCAAGATGTGGCCAACATTCATCTTGGGTACAACATCACAAAGTACCTTGTCTTCATACTTGCCAATTTTGATGGGCACTTCAACTTGGCATATGACTTTGGCATGGACGGTATCATCCATCCATTGTAGAAAATATGGCCTCAGATGCTTTTGAGTAAAGAGACCTAGCTTTTGCACCATATATGAACTTACCACATTAGTACATGAACCACTATCAATAATAAGAGAGCATACTTTACCATCAACAAGTAGCACTCTCCTTGCTACTCTCTCTTTGACAAGCTTGTGGTGTTGGTTGAACATGTAGCACTCTCCTTGCTACCAACAAGTTTCCTTCAACCGGAAGGCCATACTCCTCTTCATCATACTCTTGATTCTCATCTTCTTCTTGCATGGCATATTCAGGTTCATCATCCTCATCTTCACTATACCATTCACCATCTCTCAAGATCATGACTTTCGGGTTAGGACATTGACGAGCATAGTGACCTTTGCCTTTGAACTTATAACATTCAACCTCATGAAGTGGTTTAGATGGGGGGCGGGTTTGGGATGTATTATGAGAAGTGGAAGGATTAGAAGTGGAAGGTTTGGAAGTGGTACCTTTTTGTGGAGGTGGTGGTGGTCTTTGTGGTACTCTTGGCCATGGGTTAGCTCTTTGATTGGTGGTGGTGCTTCTCTTAAGCTGCCTCTCTATCTTGATTGCTTTGTGCACCATCTCTCCAAAGTCATTGTATTCACAAAGCTCCAAAGTCTTTACAATTTCAGGCCTAAGTCCTTGCAAAAATCTTGACATTTTTGCCTCACCTCTTTCAATGACATTGGCTTTGAGAAGGGCTGCCTCCATCTCTTTGTGATAGTCTTCAACACTTTTGGAACCTTGAACAAAAGTTTGAAGGCGTTGAAAGCACTCTCGCTCATAGTATGGTGGTACAAACCGCCTCTTCATTCTTGCTTTCAATTCATCCCAAGTTGAAGGCGTTGAAGGCCTGGAGATTTGCTTGAACTCGCTTCAACCGGGACCTGGTCATGGGTCCGCCAATGCCTTGGAGTAGATCAGGGGTCGCGCGCTTGAGGTTGTGGTTCATCTGGAACCTGAGGGTCTTTTGGGGCGATGTCCTCATCACCTCCTTAGCATTAGGATGGGCCAATTTGGACATGATGTGTTTCCTTAAGGCCGAAAACACCTCACACTTGATCTAGCTCAACAAAGGATGAACACTTGATGGAAATGAAGAAAATCAGAATGCGGAAGCTTGAAATTGATAGATATGGCCGCCAACTCCTCTTGAATCTTTGTTCAAGCAAAGATGGTGTTTTGCCTTGGCGACTCCTCCTTCTTGATACTTTGAAAGTTCAAGACAAAGCAAGCCTTTGTTGCCAAAATGGGGGGTGTAGATGGATCCAACACCTTCTTCTTCAAGTGAGAAGACAATCTTGGATTTCACTAAACTTGCTCAAGAAACTTGGACAAGAGTTGAGTGGAAAGTGAAGATAGATCAACAAGAGAATCACTCTCAAAGTTGGAAAACGTTTTTCTTCTGAAATGTATGATATGCTTCTTACAAATTTCGTCCAAGCCTCCTTTTATAGGACTAAGGGGCTGCTTACAATGACTAGGCACTTAAATAGGCTATTAACTACACAATTCCTCCACTTAAATGTCATAATGAAGGAAATAATGCTAATACTAAATGCTCAATGTCTATAATCATAAAACACCCTTATTCTAGGCTATTATGATGTAAAAATATCCTAGGAAAAGCAAAGAATTCGGATGGAATGAGTTTAAGGCAAAACAAGCCTTTAAAACACCTCATTATGGCTCCAAATACTCCATAAAGCCTCCAATAAAGCTCCAATGGCTCCACCATTAATTTCCAACGTCTTCTAGCTCCTCAAGGCTGTTAGAAACCGGAATAAACATGTCCATTTGAATTTGGAAGCTTTGGAGAAGAAACAACCCATTTAGAGGCCAATTAAGGCTCCAACGGCTATATTCTTAATGAGCAGCCTCTCATTTATGTCCAGCATTAATGCTCAACGTCTCTATCATCTTCATGGCTCCTTCTTGGCTGTTTATAGCTCTAGGCATCAAAAGAAATCAGATTGAAAAGCATTTAGAGTGCAATTAACCCATTTATGAGCTAATAATGCTCCAACGGCTAACTCCTTAAATGTTTGGATGCCATTTATGATGAGGCATTGATGACCAACGTCTAGAACTCCATTTATGTTGTTAATGGACTTTTGGACACCATCAAGACTTGGTCTTGCCTTAAAAGTGGCCCATAGTGCTTGTAAAACATGTAGGGCACCTTGGTCTTGTGTAGGGCTGGGGTACCCTTCATTTGTAGGGTACCCTACGATTGTAGGGCCCTTTGAAGAGTTCACCAAGAAGTCATTTGAAGCATGTTGAACACTTGGTTGGTGGACATGAATTGGAGGGCTCCCGTTGGGTGTGGAGTACCCTAGGAATGGAGGGTACCCTAGGAATGGAGGGTACCCTTCAAGTGTAGAACACCCTTGAGAATTGTCCTCCTTGGCATTGGGATGGGCCAATTTGGACATGTCTTGGACCAAGGTGTTGTGAGTGACCTTGGGCCAAGAGTTGAAGGCATGGGCCTTGACTTTGCTTAGGCTCTGATCATCATCTTGGGCTTGAGCATTGTTGTGAGCCCAAATGGTGAGGTTGAAGAGTTGGGCGGCTTGTTGGGCATTAGAATGACCTAATTTGAAGGCATGGGCTGCCTTTCCTTCATCTTCTTGTAAATATCCACATTGACCCTTTAGCTTTGGCATTCTGGCTCTTGGGTCCTCCAGGTTGCACATGTGTGCATGTAGGTCACTGGACAGTTTCACATCATTGTCTTGGGCCAAGGTGTTGTGAGTGACCTTGGGCCAAGAGTTGAAGGAATGGGCCTTGAATTGAGTTGGGCTCAGTTCTCCAATATGGACTTGGGCTTGAGAGGTGTTGGGAGCCCAAATGGTGATGGTGAAGAGATGGGCAACAGTTGGGCGTTGGGCTGGCCCAAGTTGAAGGCATGGGCTGCCTTTCCTTCATCTTCTTGAAGTTCTCCACTTTGCTCCTCAAACTTTGCAAAAGTTCTCATGAGCATGTTAAGAGTCTCCTTTGCTTTCCTTGCCATGCTTCTTGTGATAGGTCCTCCAAGTTCTTGAAGAGGGTCTTGAATCCTTGCCTTGGGCTGCTCCATATCACCGGGAGGCTTCGCAGTAGGGAAACCCATCCTTAGCGTCTGAACTGGAAGTCTTCGTGTTGCAGGCTTCGGCCTCGCCAGGAGGCTTTGCTGGGATGGCTTCGCCCAAAGGCTTAGCCTTCGCCAGGAAGCTTCACTTGGAGGTTTGCCTTCATCTTAAAGACTTCTTGATGAAGAGTCTTGCTTGAGGGCTTCGCCTTGAGTGTTTGATGTGTTTCCATAAGGACAAAAACACCTCACACTTGATCTAGCTCAACAAAGGATGAACACTTGATGGAAATGAAGAAAATCAGATTGCGGAAGCTTGAAATTGATAGATATGGCCGCCAACTCCTCTTGAATCTTTGTTCAAGCAAAGATGGTGTTTTGCCTTGGCGACTCCTCCTTCTTGATACTTTGAAAGTTCAAGACAAAGCAAGCCTTTGTTGCCAAAATGGGGGTGTAGATGGATCCAACACCTTCTTCTTCAAGTGAGAAGACAATCTTGGATTTCACTAAACTTGCTCAAGAAACTTGGACAAGAGTTGAGTGGAAAGTGAAGATAGATCAACAAGAGAATCACTCTCAAAGTTGGAAAACGTTTTTCTTCTGAAATGTATGATATGTTCCTTACAAATTTCGTGCAAGCCTCCTTTTATAGGACTAAGGGGCTGCTTACAATTGACTAGACACTTAAATAGGCTATTAACTACACAATTCCTCCACTTAAATGTCATAATGAAGGAAATAATGCTAATACTAAATGCTCAACGTCTATAATCATAAAACACACTTATTCTAGGCTATTATGATGTAAAAATATCCTAGGAAAAGAAACGAATTCGGATGGAATGAGTTTAAGGCAAAACAAGCCTTTAAAACACCTCATTATGGCTCCAAATGCTCCATAAAGCCTCCAATAAAGCTCCAACGGCTCCACCATTAATTTCCAACGTCTTCTAGCTCCTCAAGGCTGTTAGAAACCGAAATAAACATGTCCATTTGAATTTGGAAGCTTTGGAGAAGAAACAACCCATTTAGAGGCCAATTAAGGCTCCAACGGCTATATTCTTAATGAGCAGCCTCTCATTTATGTCCAGCATTAATGCTCAACGTCTCTATCATCTTCATGGCTCCTTCTTGGCTGTTTATAGCTCTAGGCATCAAAAGAAATCAGATTGAAAAGCATTTAGAGTGCAATTAACCCATTTATGAGCTAATAATGCTCCAACGGCTAACTCCTTAAATGTTTGGATGCCATTTATGATGGGGCATTGATGACCAACGTCTAGAAATCCATTTATGTTGTTAATGGACGTTTGGACACCATCAAGACTTGGTCTTTCCATAAAAGTGGCCTTTAGTGCTGGTAAAACATGTAGGGCACCTTGGTCTTGTGTAGGGCAGGGGTACCCTTCATTTGTAGGGTACCCTACGATTGTAGGGCACTTTGAAGAGTTCACCAAGAAGACATTTGAAGCATGTTGAACACTTGTTTGGTGGACATGAATTGGAGGGCTCCTGTTGGGTGTGGAGTACCCTAGGAATGGAGGGTACCCTTCAAGTGTAGAACACCCTTGAGAATTGTCCTCCTTGGCATTGGGATGGGCCAATTTGGACATGTCTTGGACCAAGGTGTTGTGAGTGACCTTGGGCCAAGAGTTGAAGGCATGGGCCTTGACTTGGCTTAGGCTCTGATATGTGATCACAGGAGGGGGGAGTGATCACGAGCTCGGATCTAGCTCGAAGGAGGCGGTTTCCAGCAAGAATGGGAACGAAACAGAGGAAGAACACGAAGGAAACAGAGTCGGCCAAGGGAACCTCCTCACTACGAGGTGAGGCAATGCCCTTGAAAATGCCTGGGAAAGGAAAATGGGACCTAGAACCTTTTGACTACGAGATCAAACAATGCTAGGTATTATATTGGATCCTCTTGCAATGGATCACTAATGGATTGGTGGAGCAAGATTTGAGACCCACGAAGAACAATATGCGTACTTCCGCAAATATGTGTTCTTACAAAATGAGTTCCCCTAATACTTAGGTTACAACCTCCTTTTATAGAAGGAGAAAGAAAGAAGTAAATAATAAAGGACGTCTTGACAAGGGAACAGCTTCCTGGATCTATGGTAGGCGAAATGAGAGGTGGCAGCGGATGTGACATTGTAGGCTACCTGCTTTTGCGGCTCCCATTTCCCCATGAATTGCTTTCGGCGGGAAAAGGGAAGAAGAGGGCCTCTGCACAAGTTGAAGGGTTCGCCTGACTTGTATATGGACGCCTCTTCTGTTTGGCGAACACCTGGGCTTCGCTTGTTTCTGGAAATGAGGCGCAGGGTCTTCGCCATCGACCATGGGGGTCGCCGAGAGCCACGGCTCGCAAATGGCCTTGACTTCGCCAAAGGCCAAGGGTTCGCCAATAGGGCATGGGTTCGCCAAGATCCCGGCGAGCGACTCTGCCTTGGGGCTTCGCCGGTGCCTAGAGTGCCGCTTCTTCTTCGCCCGTGCCTTCGCCAAGGACCCTTTAGACCTTCGGGATGAAGAGTCGCGCCTTGTCACAAAAATGGGGCTGATGTCCACATCATACCCTCCCTCTTCAGAAGAATCCGTCCTCGGATTCATAAGGAAATTGTCCCTACAAATCTTAAGACACCACAACAAACTTGAAGAAGCATCAAGGGTTAGTGAACTAAAAGCGGTAGACATCAAAGTTTCCTAAAAATAGATCAAGGAATGAGATGGACAATCCGCCCTTTCTCTTCGCTTCACTCTTATACTTAGCCTTAAGACAAGCCCACGTAGTTATTCCGGGATCAAATATGAGCCTTGGCCATTCATGGGCATGGCCCCAATGTACCGGGCCTAAGTCATGTCCCATAGCAGACATGGGATCGCCAACTTTGTCACCCAATTCATGCTTAATGTTAAGAGATGAGAGATTAGAAGCACAGTTACCCATGTTCGCTCTCTCCCTCTTGCTCTTTTCTTCCTTTCCGAGAGGGGGTGACACTTCCTTCCCGGACTGTTGAAGGCTTCCTTCAGCCTTACTTTCCACAAATGATCTGTACATTCAAAGAAGATAAACAAGGGGTTGCAAGACAGAAATTAGTGGAAAAGTTGGGTCGGTTGAAGGCATGTTTTCCTCACTTCCACTATTTTGGCTCATGGAGCTTCCTCTTGTTTTCTCTCTTCCTTCCTCTCAATCTCTTCTCTCGGATCGCTCTCTTTCTCGCTCAAGGTCTCTTGGACCACATCGCTTTTCTCTCATTCTTCTTTTTCCTTTCCCCTCATAATACCTCCCATCCTCTCAATTATTTTCCTCTCAACCTTACCACCGGATGCAGCTTCCTCCAAGTGTCCTTGTAACATCGGTCCTGGACCATAAGTACAAGTTGTTTTAGCTCATCAATGATAGTGGAGGAGCTGGGTCTTTGAGGCACTTCGGTGTTGCTTCGCCTGTTGGTCAAGGCGATTGGGGCGTCAAGCACACTTGTGAGGGGGGGCCCTCGATGGCTTACGGGTGGTGGATGGGGAAACGCGAATGAGAGGGGGCTCAAAGCTGGGCGTCGTACAGCTAGGATACGACGGAATGGGGGAATAATACGAGGATGAAGGGTAAGTCCTCCGGTGCTTGAGGTAGCGATAGCGAGGGGGTGTCTCGCGATGGCAAGGGGTCGCCACCACTCGTTCGTGGTCCGAACTCAGAGTAATACTCATATGCAGCAGGTATGGAGGATCAAATTCGAGGATGGGGTTGGTTCGGGCCAGGTTTCTTGGCCAAGGGGGTACTGGTCAGTTCCTCGAGTATGTGGTACACTACCCAAGCAATCGCGCCCTCGCGTTTGTCGAGAATCATACGAGGCCTTGGGAGAGGTCTCATCCTTATGGTCTCCGGTATCGCCTTCGCAAGGTCTCGTCCTTGTGGTCTCCATCGAAGGTCTCGTCCTTGCCTTCGCCTTCGTAAGGTCTCATCCTTATGGTCTCCAGTATCGCCTTCGCAAGGTCTCATCCTTATCGCCTAAGCGAGGCCCTGCCCTCGCGGGCTTCCAGACTCGCAGGGGCGACGTCTCATACTCACCCTTGCGTTTCTAAAGCCTGCGCGGGCCCCCCTCGCGGTCTTAGGGCGAACCCTCGCGGTCTCCCTCGCCTCCATGGGTCTTACTCCCAGTCTCCTGCCTATACTGGCCCCGCCCAGATAAGGCCTTGGCACCCAGGTTCGTGCAACCCTCACCCCTTATTTGGCTATATTCTATTTGGGGCCTTCGCCCCTATGGGCCTTCGCCCTTACAGGCCTTCGCCCGCCACTTGCTCCACTTGGAGATTGACCACTTGGTCGTCTGACATCAACTGGCCAATAAGGAGGGCAGCACGAGCCTGGGAGATCTTCACTAGATTTATACGCGGACATTCTCGACAAGTGAATCACCTAAGGCGGTTTCTTGAGATCTTCATCATCACAGCCGCCTTATCTCCAATCGATCGACACGAGACTTATCTCAAACAACTGTCTAAGGGCTTCAAGCTGGGAGGCTCTTCTCCTGGCATCACTCTATAAATAGGGTGATGTCCACCCTAAATCGGGTAAGCTACTACACGCCAACCCCACTCCCTTCTTGCTACTTATGAGTATTTCTTACTATCTTTTACAGATTAATCTGAACAGCAATCTTGGAGTATCAAGAGCATCATATTCTCCACCATATCAACCGAGAGTCCGGACCTTCTTTAGGGGCGAGACTATCAGTTTAGCGCCGTCTGTGGGAGCGAAAGTTCTTGCTATAAACCCATATTACAAACCACAAGCAATAAGTCATGCCAACCACCCGGAGTGCCAACAGGAACAGTCGTCAAGGGAGGAGGAATCCTCCCGGGGCAAGTACGAACAATGACCCACCATCGGAGCCTTCCCCGAACCACGTTCCCCCACAAAGGGGAGAACTCTCTATTCACTCAACAGAGGAAAGCTCCTCCCACGTTGCCCGTAACATGCCTCAGGAGCGAAACACTCCACCTCCAAACACCCCTCCAACGGACCTGGATCCGGCCGTCCTGCAAACGATCACTGAGGCGGTTGCTTTCAACTTACGTGAAACTCTCGCCACCACTCTTGGGCGTTACGGATAGCGTTGGGCAGCTGCGGACTAATCAGCCCGAACGCCCGGCTACTCCTCCTCGGCAAGTAAGTAACCACGATCCTTCTTCGTCATTACTTATCGCGCTTACTAGGCGATTAGAGGAAGTGGAAAAAGGGATGAAAGGGCCGGTGTCCATAATATTTCCGGGATGGGTGCGGACCACCTCTGGACCCAACCTTTTACTCGAGAGGGTTTTAGAAACCCCTCTTCCGGACCGATTTCGCCAGCCTAAGCTGGACGCCTATGATGGCCTGTCAGACCCTGATATCCATCTCCAGCGTTACGTTTCCGCAATGGCAATAGCAAGGGCGGACGACAACACGCTCTGTAGAGCTTTCAGCTCCACACTTACTGGGGCCGCTGCCAACTGGTACACCACTCTCCGGGACAAACGGTTTGATTCATTCGAGGAGCTATCCCGCAATTTCTCCAACCACTTTGTGGTATCCAAACCACCTCCTAAAACGGCAGGGCACCTTCTTAAGATACGGCAGAAAAAGGATGAGCCCCTCAGAGAATATATTCAACGCTTCCAGGCCGAGTCTATCCGGGTCCCCAACACGGGAGAAGAAGCTCGCTTTGCTTGCAGCTATCCAAGGCCTCATTTGGGAGTCCCTTTTCTTTGTGGATGTCCACACTAACCCGCCCACCAACATGGAACAATTCTTAAGTACAGCGTCGCGGTTCATGAATACGGAAGAGGTCACTCGACCACTCGCGAGCCGCCACGGCGGACGCCAAGGGACAACCCTCGCGGCCGGATCCGAGGTCTCAAAGCGTACCACGCCCCAGTAGGGAAAGGGCATACATTTCTCTTCCCCCGCTGAGGGAATCTCGTACCAACATTCTCCATGCCTTGGAACAAAAGAGGGCGGTCCCCACTTGGCCTCGCCCCCTCTCCCAAGAAATAACAAGGCAAAGCAATAAGTTTTGCCGCTACCACCGTGACAAAGGTCACGACACCGAGGACTGTTTTGAGCTCAAGCGTATGATTGGAGAAATGCTGGCTCAAGGCACGCTCAGGGAGTACTTGCTCCAAACTGAGGACCGTAGAAGAGAAGGTGACCGTGAAGGGCGCCGGCCGGAGGACCGCCGGCGGGGGCGCTCCCAGCAAAACCCAGGTCAGGAGAATCTGGTTCAGGTCCCCCCGGCAAGGGGACACATCGGCGTAATCACACAGTGTGAAGGCGCTTCGGCAAGACGCCGTCATATGAGGCAGATCTACCAGATAGACCACTCCTCTACTCAGTTTTTGCATCGCAGCGATGGCACCTCTGTGGCAATACCGCACGCTGACCCCTTGGTTATCACTGCCCGTATTGCGGGCTGGGACGTCGATAGAATCTACATGGATACGGGGGCAAATGCCAACGTGATCTACAAACACACTCTGGTTGAGGCAAAGGTGCCTTTGTCACAAATTCAGCCCGCGAAGGGGGCTACCTTTGGAATAGGACGGGATGAAATCCCAACCCTGGGGTCGATCACCTTGCCCTACATGATGATGGGAACCACCAAGGAGAAAAAGCGGGTATGTCATTCGAGCTATGTGGACTTTATTGTCCTGGATCTCCTACGCCATATAACGCCATCATCGGGCGGCATACTCAAACCGAGTTCCATGTCCGCTGCGATGTGCGAACCACGACTCTAGTTTTTCACCTGCGGTGGGGATGCCTATATATTTGTCAGCGAGAATGTGGCCGGAGGCAATTATGTCTCTGCCCTCGCCGGGCCCCGCAGCTTCCCGGCCATCCGAGCCTAAGAGGAAGGCACCCACAGAGGAAGCTGGTCACGTGGCGAAGCTGCTCGACTTGTCCGGAGCCTTTGAAGAAGTTGAGATCTCTCCGGGAAGAAGTTTCGGGTGGGAAAGGACCTCGAGGAAAAAGACCAGCAAGCACTCATCCACCTCCTCCATGCCAACAGTGATGTCTTCGCATGGAGCCCCGAGGACCTACCAGGAGTCGATCCTGCTGTCATTTCTCACAAGTTAAGTGTACTCCCCGGCTTTAGCCCGGTTAGACAGAAAACAAGGGGCATGGCCCCTGACCGTAAGGACTTTATGCATGAAGTGCAGAAATTGCTTAAGGCAAATATAATCAAGGAAGTTCACTACTCTGAATGGGTTGCGAATATTGTCCTCGCCGATAAAGAGGGCGGTCAGTGGCGACTTTGCGTGGACTACAAGGGGGTTAATAGGGCCTGCCCAAGGGACCCCTATCCTTTACCATCCATTGACCAACTGGTTGACTCAACCGTTCATCACTCGGTTTTCTCTTTTCTCGATGCTTATAGCGGGTACCACCAAGTCTTTATGGACCCGGAAGACGCGGTAAAAACCGCCTTTACTACTGGCGAAGCCGTATATCATTATATCAGAATGCCCTTCGGGTTAAAAAATGCGGGGGCTACCTTCCAAAGGCTTGTAAATCAAGTCTTCGCAGGCCAGATTGGCCGAAATCTTGAAGCCTATGTAGATGACATTGTGGTCAAAAGCAAGGCCGTCCCAACCCATCTCACAGACTTGAGGAAACATTCGACAACTTCCGCAAATACAATATGCGGTTAAATCCAAAGAAGTGTATCTTCGGCGTGGGCGAAGGGAAGTTCCTGGGATACCAAATCTCCAAAGGAGGAATCCATGCAAATCCCAAAAAGATTGAAGCAATCACCACCTTGCGCACCCCTAGGGGGCTCAAGGAAGTCCAACAGCTAGCAGGAAAGCTAGTGGCCTTGGGACGATTCGTCTCTAAACTAAGTGATCGTTGCAAACCTTTCTTCGATCAGATTCGCAAGAAAAAGGCTTGCAAATGGACGGAGGAGTGTCAAGAGGCATATGCCTCCATAAAACGACACTGCAAGAACTACCGGCACTCAAGTGCCCTAGGCCGGCGATGACCTGGTCCTTTACCTCGCCACCTCGGAAAGAAGTGTAAACGCTGTCCTTATTAAGGAAGAAGCCGCCAAGCAATGGCCGGTCTATTACACCAGCCACACTCTCCAAGATACAGAAACAAGGTATCCTCCCCTCCAAAAGGCTATATTGTCCCTTGTATATGCAGCAAGGAAGCTCAAGCCCTATTTCCAAGGGCACACTATTATAGTCGAGCGGACTTGCCAATTCAGGACATCCTCGGGCGCCCCGAACACTCGGGCGCCTCGCCAAGTGGTGCATCGAGCTTGGCGGCTTTAACATCAATTATGAGCCCGAGAAAGGCAATTAAGGGCCGAGGCCCTCGCCGACTTTATTGCGGAATTCTCAAATGCTGATGTACTCTCGGCCCCTGAGCGGGGCCCCACTCCTCGTCCCACTCCTCCCGAATGGGACTTATTTGTGGATGGCTCATCCAAACTCGAATCCCCGCGAGTGTGTATCTACGTGGACCCCTAGGTATGGAAGTATTCCTTCGTGTCTCTTTTCAATTTCAAGTAACTAACAATGTTGCAGAATATGAGGCCCTCGTAGCCGGGCTGAAACTCGCCACAAGGGCGAGGCATTCGCCGCCTCCATGTCCACAAGTGACTCCCGGTGGTGATTCACCGGAGTTCAAGGGTGCGCCGAGTGCAAGGACGCCACCACGATCAAATACCTTAAGTTGGTAAACACCCTACGAACCGACTTTGAAGAAGTCATCTTTATACATGTTCCTCGTTAAAGAACACTACAGCGAACATGCTATCAAAGGAAAGACCCCCTCTACCACAGCCACTCTGACCAGTCCTTCCATCACGGAAGGTATTGATATTGCCTCTCTAGCAACGCAGGATCTAGTCACAGACTGGAGAAACCCTATCATTGCTGCTCTAAAGGCCAGCACCACAGATCCCCAGGTTCGCAAGCAAGCCCTCCGCTTCGTCCTCATTGATGACCAATTATGGCATCGCGGGTTTGCGGCGCCTCTACAACGGTGCCTTAGCACCCTTGAGGGCGCTCTGTCTTGGACACTCTCCACCAAGGCAATTGTGGCGCTCACATCGCTGCGGAGGCGCTTGCCCACAAAGCCCTTCGTCAAGGGTACTCTTGGCCTACCTTGAAAAAGGGCGCTGCCTTTGGTCAAAACGTGCCACCAGTGCCAAATCAATTCTCGCATCCAGCGGCTACCATCCACGGAATCTCCAGCACTGACAAATCCAGTGCCTTTCGCCCTGTGGGGCCTCGACCTCATTGGTCCAATGCCGACCGCTCAGTCGATACCGCTCGTGTTGTAGCAGTTGATTATTTTTCCAAATGGGTCGAGGTAGAACCCCTGGTCTCCATCACTTCCGCCAAGATTATCAAGTTTCTTTGGAAGAATCTTGTCTGCCGGTACGGCAGCCCTCGTGCTATTATTACAGACAATGGCACTCAGTTCGCCAGTCACAGTGTCCAACAATGGGCACAGGACAATAATGTCCGCATGCTTTTTGCCCCGGTGGCGCACCCCGATCTAACGGGCAGGTTGAGGTCACCAACCGAACCCTCAAGAAGGCCTCGAAGCGCTGGATGGGGCCAAGGGCCGCTGGGTAGATGAACTCCCAAGTGTCTTATGGGACTATCGCACCACAACGCGAACCCCACGGGAGAGACGCCTTTCTCTCTAGTATACGGCGCAGATGCGCTCCTGCCTATTGAGGTAGACCTCCCTACAATCCGTATGATCAACTTCAGTGAAGCCAATGCTCAAGGGCTCCGTGCCAAACTCGACTTAATTGAAGAATTGCGCGAAGGTGCTCGCCTTCGCATGACTGCCCTCAAGCAGAGGCTCGGTCTTCACCATAATTCCCGGGTAAAACCCAAGGTACTGCAACTAGGAGGCCTTGCCTTACTTAAATCGGCCCTCACCGCTCGCGACCCCAAACAGGTGTCCTGCGACCCAAGCTGGGGCGGGCCTTATATTGTTCATAAACAAGTCCGCCCGAGTCTATGAACTACAAGACCATGATGGTCGTCTGCTCCCCATAACTTTCATGCGGATGACTTGCGCCCATATTACGTGTAAGTCCTTAGTCTTACAAATTCAATAAAATACATATGTATTTCCTCTGTCTTCTGACTTACATGGCATTTCGAATGCCCTCTTCATCGCCCTCTGTGCCGGCCGGTCGGACGGGCTACTGCACGAGTTATGGCATCAGACCTTGTCAGGTCTCACTTCTCCACACAGGTGGTTGCGGGTCTCATTCCCCAACCGACCTTCAACTCGCCCCGCCCCAAGGGTAATCCCCTTGCGCTGCGGAAGGGTAACCCCCTTTTGGCTCCTTCAGGAAGGTCTATGTGTAAGTCGTCCTCGCACGCCACGGCGAGACCTTCCGCTCGGACTTCTCCACACAGGTGGTTGCGGGTCTCATTCCCCAACCGACCTTCAACTCGCCCCGCCCCAAGGGTAATCCCCTTGCGCTGCGGAAGGGTAACCCCCTTTTGGCTCCTTCAGGAAGGTCTATGTGTAAGTCGTCCTCGCACGCCACAGCAGACCTTCCGCTCGGACTTCTCCACACCGGTGGTTGCGGGTCTCATTCCCCAACCGACCTTCAACTCGCCCCGCCCCAAGGGTAATCCCCTTGCGCTGCGGAAGGGTAACCCCCTTTTGGCTCCTTCAGGAAGGTCTATGTGTAAGTCGTCCTCGCACGCCACAGCAGACCTTCCGCTCGGACTTCTCCACACTGGTCCTTGCGGTTCTCATTCCCAATCCGTCCTTCAACTCGCCCCGCCCCAAGGGTAATCCCCTTGCGCTGCGGAAGGGTAACCCCCTTTTGGCTCCTTCAGGAAGGTCTATGTGTAAGTCGTCCTCGCACGCCACAGCAGACCTTCCGCTCGGACTTCTCCACACAGGTGGTTGCGGGTCTCATTGACCTTCAACTCGCCCCGCCCCAAGGGTAATCCCCTTGCGCTGCGGAAGGGTAACCCCCTTTTGGCTCCTTCAGGAAGGTCTATGTGTAAGTCGTCCTCGCACGCCACAGCAGACCTTCCGCTCGGACTTCTCCACACAGGTGGTTGCGGGTCTCATTCCCCAACCGACCTTCAACTCGCCCCGCCCCAAGGGTAATCCCCTTGCGCTGCGGAAGGGTAACCCCCTATTGGCTCCTTCAGGAAGGTCTATGTGTAAGTCGTCCTCGCACGCCACAGCAGACCTTCCGCTCGGACTTCTCCACACAGTTGGTTGCGGGTCCCATTCCCCAACCAACCTTCAACTCGCCCCGTCATAAGGGTAATCCCCTTGCGCTGCGGGTCTTACCCCCCAGAACCTCAGATGGTTCTCCACTTGTCTCAACAAGCGTCCTACTGCCTTCGCCAAATGCGCGACTCCAGACTCCAGGTAAACCGAACCTTTTTTACTGAATACTTATCGTATAAATGATGAGCAAACTACAGGGAACTTGTTCTTGGTACACCGTCAACTACCCAAGGGCTTACTCCCTAAACCCTCAAGTCATTTGGAATGACTCATGTGGCTCCACAGCCCTAAGAAAGGAGCTCAACAAGTAAACCCACAAGCGGATCTTGAATCTTGAAGTGCCTCGTCACTATAAACTTAAGACTAAATCTCCAGCTCCATAATAAGTAGTCCCTGTGGCTTCGCCTTCGCGGACCCCAGAAGGACATCTCTCTATGAGACAGGACTTAGCCTATGGTTATTAAACTAAGCTAACGTACCCTACAAGGCTATCGCGAGTTAAAGCAAATCTACAAAACAGTGAAGGAAAAAGGAAGTTTTCACTTCATCTATTGTTCCCAAAAAGTGTGTGAATGCAGGTCTTTTTACAAAATAGGGGGGGCATCCACATGTTGGAGCCTCCACCCTAGTCCAGAAGGGCGTACCAGGCATCGCCCATCTTCCTTCCCTGCTCCCCCCACTGAAGCAGCGCCTCTACCGTTGGCTCATTGGTGTTGGCAGCATCCGGGATCCCAAGACTTAGAGCTGGAAACGCCTTCTCCACTTGGAAGCGGCATCGCAGCCAGCCTTCCTCATAGGCTGCGCCTGCTTCGCCCGGGGCTTGGATCTCACCAAGCTTCTCCACCGGTCGAGGCATCCGCTCGAGGATGGGCACCTTAATGGAGGAAGAGGACTCGGGATCCTCACCTTGAAAGGGGAAGGCCCGAGCCTTCTCCATCTCCCACACGGAGGCCATTGCCTTTTCCAGATCAGTGGCAACCTCCAGGCGTGCCTTCAGGGCAACCTCAGCAGCAAGCCTGCCCTCCTCCACCTTCTTCTCCGCCAGTTGAGCCTGGACAGTGGCTTGGCTCCTCGCCTCCTCAGCCGCGGCCTCTGCCTGCTCAACTTGGGCCTTCGCCACTGCAAGGGCGGCTTTGGTTTCTGCCTCCAAGGAAAGGAGGGACTCCTTCAAGACAGCACTTTCAAGCTGCTTGGCTTCCAGCATTGCTTCCTGCTGAAGGAAGCGTTGCTTATAACGTCAAGAAGGCAGGCCTGCTCCCACCGGTACCGCATGCTATGCGCCCGCTCTTGGTTGCCATAATCGCACCAACTCTCTAGTTGGGCTACGCGCTTGGCATGCTCCTCCTTGAGCTCCTCCTCCCTCCTCTTTGAGGACTCCAGCTCCCTCACGAGAGAGGCAATCTCGATATTTGGGCGTCGTCCCGCTTTGTTGGCATACTTCGAGAAGTCATGCCATTGCTCGGCAATGACATGACCTTTGACAGCCGCCTGCATCCCAATACTATTAAAGCAGAAGCAGAAAAGGGCTAAACTAAGCTTATACATAAAGACCAGAGGCTGTCTTACCTGCAGACTTTGTTGAGCTGCCTCCCTCATGAATTCGGCGGGGGAGTCCAGGCTCCGCTCGGTCACCTCCCTATCATAGGGGGTGCGCAGCCCCTCCAGGCAGGTTTGGAGGGTTTGCTCCCCTCCCTGCAGCAATGAACTGCTATTCCTCAGGAGGAAGACCGGATCCCAGGCATCTTTCAGGAGCCTCCCTTGCTCCCTGTACACCCTGAGTCTGGTCTGGTGCCTCTGGACTCTCAGGAGGTCTGGCACCTCAGACCACTTGGGGGCCGACTTGGCAGCAATGCGCCTCCGCTCCAAGTAGTGGGACCAGACTCCGGTCTTCTCAAGGACCTCGCTCCTGGTCCCCAAATCGGAAGGGATCTCTGTAAGGACCCCTTGGTCCGCAAGAGCCTCACGGGGACCAGCCCCTTGGCACGAAGGGCCCTCGCCTACAAAGAACAGGCATCAAGCAACTAGGAAGCAGTATGAACTCAAAAGCAAAGAAAATCTGTCAAGATCAAAAAGACTTACCAGCGAAGGACGCCCCCATCCACCGACTTCCAACTGGCTGCTGGAAGATTGGGCAACCTCCCAACCACTTGTCCTCGCAGAGGACCGTGTCACCAGACCCCCTTCCTCCGGGGCCTCACTATTGGAAGAGGAAGAAGTCTCCTCAACCACCAGGATCCTCTTCCCCTTCGCGGCGGGGGCCTTCTCCCCCGAAGGGGCCTCTTCAGGGATCTCCTCTCTAAGGGGGATGGCTGCAGGGATCTCTTCCCTTGCTTTGGTGGTCTCCGCCTCCCCAAGGAATGGCTGGTACCTCCTGTGGGCCGGTACTCCCAATGGCCTTTGCAGCTGACCGCCCCTCCTTCTCATAGAGATCGGGACGTTAGCCGCTGACATCTTACCCTTGGGAGGAGGCACTCTGCCTCTGTAATGATCTCTGCCGCGACCACATGACCGGGCAGATCTTCACCTTGAAGCTGGTGAAGGGCTCGCGAAGAGCCCGGACACAAAGGCCTCGGCGGCCTCCTCGGAAGAAATGGGCTGCACCACCGAGATGGGCACGGCCTCAATGGGAACAGCGCTATCTGCTCGCGCCTCCTCTGGGCCCTCTGCGAAGGCACGACCTCTTCAGCGGTAGGGGGCATTTCAAGCTCCACCCTTCGGCCTCTTCAGCCGGGGGCTCCCAGGGAACTTCTTCCCAGCGAGGCTCCACAGCCTCTTCAACTGAAATGGCTGGAATAGGACCCTCTTCCCAGCGGGCTCCTGACCTCTCCGATTAAAATAAGCTGGAGTAGGCCCCTCTGCTCCGGCAGATTCTCAGCCCCCGGCCAACCCTTCAGCCGGGGTCCCCTCGGTGCGGCGAGGGCCTCTCTTCCTCGAGGCTGCGTGGCAGCCACTTTCCTCTTCTTCTTCTCCGGTGAGAAGCCATCGAAGGCTTGACACCAGCCCTCTTTTTGGGACAGTTTTGGGACAATGGGTCCCAACACCTTGACCGCCATGGCGGGCGTCTTCCTCAAGTGCACATGCCAGTGCACTCGTTGGGCGATGCGCATGGATGCTTTCTTACCACAGGCTTCGCGGTTCTGCGGCGGCATCTGCAGACAAAAAGGGACTTGAGACCGGGTTTTACCGGACCTCTTACAAATTTACAATATATTAGTATGTATGCGCAGCGTACCTTTGGGCGCCGCTAGAGCGGCGAAGAAAGAATCTATCATTGTCCCACGGTGGGCGGAGCCCATCCCTCGTATGGCGGGGGCATGCTGGGGTCGGCCACGAAACCCGTGCTAATCCCAGCCCACCTTAGGGTGGTCTCGTCCAATTGGGCAGCCGAGAAAGGGAAGAACGCCTCGCATGCGCTCCTCGAAAGGACATCGTCCAACCACCCCAGCAGTTGAACGTATGCCTGCCACCGCACTCCCCCGTGAGTCAGCACAGGCCTCCGCGCAATGCTTTGCACAGATTGTCGCGTCCTCGCCACGGGAAAGTCCCATGTGCCTTGGCGGCAAGAAGAAAAAGGATCCGTGCCGGTTGTGGTAGGATCGGGCGCAGCGGTGAAGGAGATGGAGTGGTTACCTCCAACATTTATGGGAGTGACGTGAAGAACGCACCCCACTCCTCGGCTCAACCGATAAAAGCGGTTGAACACATCGGCGAAGGGCTTCACGCCGGCCATGTGGCCGGCGACAATGCAGCCCGCAATACTCAGGAAAGTATTGGGCGCCAACTGAGTTGGGGGCATTCCCCAATCAGCACAGAGATCTTGCACCAGTTGCGGAAAGGGGTACCGCAATCCCGCCGCAAGCTGCGCCGTGTACAAGCACAGCACCCGGTTCTCCTTGTTCTCCTCGGTAACGGGCCAACCCATCGCCCGACAAACACCGGCACGGGATGCGTATACCGGCGTTTTCTCCACAGGCCAGAAGGCCCCCACCATTTCCTGGTGAATTCTATCGAACTTCACCGTGGTCTTCTCGAGAGGAGCGACCACTGGGCGAACAGCTTCCTTGGAATCCATCTCTGCAAAAGAAAGAACAGATAGGCATATAAATCGAAACAGCCCAGCAAAGGCATTTCGGCAAGCGCTCAGTGCGCTCAGAGAACTTGAAGCACTCAGTGTGCGGAAAGAAAAAACTTACCGGAGTGGTTTAAAGCGGTAGGCAAGAACGAACGGAGCGGTTGGCAAATGAACAGTTGACCGGAGGAATCTCGAGCGAAAAGTAGGAACCACCGCAAATCACCTCTCAACTGCCGATGAAATCGCCAAGAAACGCAAAGAATACGAAGGGGTTACTCGAAGAAGAGCGAACAAATGCAAGAGTGGAGAAGAAAGGTTTCAATCTTCTCGGATACGCTTTTATAAGCCCGCCAAAATGAAAAAGCGCTTTTTAGCGTGAATGACTCCCGAGGCGCCACGTGCCAGCATCCAGCGGTTATTAAACCTCTCCCCTGCCGTACAAAAAGGAGAAACGCTTTTACAAAGCGTAATCGACCCCTACGGCGCCACGTGTTGCGTCCCATAACGGTCAGTAAACCTCTCATCTTCCTTTATCTCTCCTGCATTAAATGTTGAAGAGACTCTTCGCTGCCTTCGCCATCAAACGGTCCGCAAACGGCCCAGCGCCTTCGCCAACTCCAAAGACTTGGCATTTGAGCAGTACGGGACCACCTGCCCATACTCTGCCTTCAGGAGGAGGCATCTTGGTACACTACCCAAGCAAATGCCCCCCTCCTCAAGAACTCACAAGGATCATGAAGGATCCAACACAGAATATCAGGCCATAAAAGGTCATCGCGCTCCACACAAACTCAGTTCTGTGGCTGCTACTGCCCTCAACATGGTATTTTCAAACAGTATCTTCAACACAGAGTAAAGGGTCGTGAAGGATCCAACACAAACTATAAGATTATGAAAGATCTTCACTTGTGACTACTACATCGGTCCTCAGCAAAGTACTTTCAAAAAACGGAGTACAGGACCCTGCCCATACTCCGCTCTCAGGAGGAGGCATCTTGGTACACTACCCAAGCAATCGCGCCCTCGCGTTTTGTCAGAATCATACGAGGCCTTGGGAGAGGTCTCATCCTTATGGTCTCCAGTATCGCCTTCGCAAGGTCTCGTCCTTGTGGTCTCCAGTATCGCCTTCGTAAGGTCTCATCCTTATGGTCTCCAGTATCGCCTTCGCAAGGTCTCATCCTTATCGCCTAAGCGAGGCCCTGCCCTCGCGGGCTTCCAGACTCGCAGGGGCGACGTCTCATACTCACCCTTGCGTTTCTAAAGCCTGCGCGGACCCCCCCTCGCGGTCTTAGGGCGAACCCTCGCGGTCTCCTCGCCTCCATGGGTCTTACTCCCGATCTCCTGCCTATCTTGGCCCCGCCCGAATAAGGCCTTGGCACCCAGTTCGTGCAACCTCACCCCTTATTTGGCTATATTCTATTTGGGGCCTTCGCCCCTATGGGCCTTCGCCCTTACAGGCCTTCGCCCGCCACTTGCTCCACTTGGAGATTGACCACTTGGTCGTCGACATCAAGCGGCCAATAAGGAGGGCAGCACGAGCACAGGAGATCTTCACTAGATTTATACGCGGACATTCTCGACAAGTGAATCACCTAAGGCGGTTTCTTTGAGATCTTCATCATCACAGCCGCCTTATCTCCAATCGATCGACACGAGACTTATCTCAAACAACTGTCTAAGGGCTTCAACCTGGGAGGCTCTTCTCCTGGCATCACTCTATAAATAGGGTGATGTCCACCCTAAATCGGGTAAGCTACTACACGCCCCCACTCCCCTCTTGCTACTTCGAGTATTCTTCCTATCTTTTACAGATTACTCAACAGCAAGCTTGGAGTCTCAAGAACATCATCTTCTCCACCATATCAACCGAGAGTCCGGACCTTCTTTAGGGACGAGACTGAGACCCACGAAGAACAATATGCGTACTTCCGCAAATATGTGTTCTTACAAAATGAGTTCCCCTAATACTTAGGTTACAACCTCCTTTTATAGAAGGAGAAAGAAAGAAGTAAATAATAAAGGACGTCTTGACAAGGGAACAGCTTCCTGGATCTATGGTAGGCGAAATGAGAGGTGGCAGCGGATGTGACATTGTAGGCTAACTGCTTTTGCGGCTCCCATTTCCCCATGAATTGCTTTCGGCGGGAAAAGGGAAGAAGAGGGCCTCTGCTCAAGTTGAAGGGTTCGCCTGACTTGTATATGGACGCCTCTTCTGTTTGGCGAACACAGGGCTTCGCTTGTTTCGAAATGAGGCGCAGGTCTTCGCCATCGACCATGGGGGTCGCAAAGAGCCACGGCTCGCAAATGGCCTTGACTTCGCCAAAGGCCAAGGGTTCGCCAATAGGGCATGGGTTCGCCAAGATCCTGGCGAGCGCGACTCTGCCTTGGGGCTTCGCCGGTGCCTAGAGTGCCGCTTCTTCTTCGCCCGTGCCTTCGCCAAGGACCCTTTAGACCTTCTGGATGAAGAGTCGCGCCTTGTCACAAAAATGGGGCTGATGTCCACATCAGCTTGAGAATTGTTGTGACCCCAAATGGTGAGGTTGAAGAGTTGGGCGGCTTGTTGGGCATTAGAATGGCCTAAGTTGAAGGCATGGGCTGCCTTTCCTTCATCTTCTTGTAAATATCCACTTTGACCCTTTAGCTTTGGCATTTTAGCTCTTGGGTTCTCCAGTTGCACATGTGTGCATGTTGGTCACCGGACGGTTTCACATCAGTGTTTATGGGGGTGGTTTCGCACGAAGGCTTCACCAACGCCGAAACACCTTCGTTTGAGGAAGCCTAGCCCTCGCCTCGAGGCTTCGCAGGAATGACTTAGCTTGGAGGCTTCGCCAGTGTTCTGGATGCCTTAGCAGGATGCAGTTCATCCTTCGCCTTGAGACTTCACAGGGACGGCTTTGCCAAAGTGCCTCGCCATCGCCTGGATGCCTTCGCGTGCAGAAGCCTCTCCTACGCCTTGAGGTCTCGCGTAGGGCCCTCGCGTGGTGGCGTTGCCTTTTCCATGTCAGGTGCTAGTCCAGACCATGGGTTTAGGCCGCCTAGGCCTCTGAACCTACTCGCCAGGAGATTGCTCCGAGCTTCACTCGACTGCCTCTTCGTCTGGAATTCAATGTCGTTGCTTGGGGATCCCATGATCACATTACCCATTGCTTTGACATGTCTAGCAAATGCAAGTGGTGGCAATGACTTAGTAAGAGGATCTGCCATCATTAGGTATGTAGATATGTACTCTATTTTAACTTCACCCTCTTCAATTGCATCCCTTACAAAATGATATTTCATACTAATGTGCTTGGTCTATCCATGGTACTTGAGATCTTTGGTGTAAGCCATGGCCGCCATACTATCACCGTAAATTGTAATAGGCCTTTCCACCATTATCCGAGATTCCAAGTTCTTAAGAAAGAAGACAAGCCAAAGGTCTTCTTGTACAGGCGAGTCTCATTAGATAAACTCAGCCTCCATGGTTGACTATGCTGTAGTAGTTTGTTTCTTACTACACTATGTAGTAGCCCAACCATTAAACAGAAATATATATCCAGATGTAGATTTACTGAGTCACGATTTCCACCCCAATCAGCATTAGAGTAACCATGCAAATCAAGCTTCTTGCCATGATAGCATAGCCAATAATCTTTAGTACCTTTAAGGTACCGTAGAACCCTCTTGACACTCTTCCAATGCTGCATTCCGTGGTTTGAAGAATATCGAGCCAATAAGCCAACATGGCATACATTAAGGAACCTATAACACTCAAGTATGGTATGTTTGTCATCTCTTCCTTTTCTGGGGGGTCGTGGTGTCACGACCACCCCGCCTGGTTGTGGAGGCGGGGCCGGTCGCGACGACCGCGACGCCGGAAGCGGAAACTACGACGGAAAGCGCGGAAACGGTACTACCGAAACCAAAACTGATGTGATCATGGGATCCCCAAGCGACAACAAGGCGTCCCTCCAAGACGAAGAGGCGGTCGAGTGAAGCTCGGAGCAAACCCTTGGCGAGTGGGTTCGTGAGGCCCGGGCGGCCTAATCCGATGGTCCGGAGCAAACCCTTGGATTAACCCCCGAGGTCTGGACATGGAAAGGGCAATGCCTTCACGCGAGGACCCTAAAAGAGGCCTCAAGGCGTAGGAGAGGCTTCGTGCAAAGGCATCCAGGCGAAGGCAAGCCACTTTGGCAAAGCCGTCCTGTGAAGTCTCAAGGCGAAGGATGAACTGCATCATGCTAAGGCATCCAGAACACTGGCGAAGCCCCCAGGCGAAGCCATTCCTGCGAAGCCCCGAGGCGAGGGCTAGGCTTCCCCAACAAAGGAGTTCTGGCGATGGCCAAACCTTCAGGCGAAGCCATCTCCATAACCCTCCCCATTGCGAAGCCCTCATGCAACAATGTCCACGAGAAGTCTTTAAGATACGGACGGAACTTCCTTGCGAAGCTTCCTGGCGAAGGCAAAGCCCCTGGGCGACGTCATCCCAGCCAGTCTCCTGGTAAAGGCCACGTCTACAACAAGAAGACTTCCAGTTCAGACGCTAACTAAGGGATATTCTTCTGCGGAGTCTCCAAACGAAGGCGGAGCCTTCGTTGCAAGTCTCAAAGGGGGAAGGCGAGGCCACTAGGCGAAGCCTCCTTTGAGAAAGCTTCCCAACAAAGGCGAGGCCTTCAGAGCCGGGCCTCCCATCAACAGAGCCCTAAAGCAGAGCCACCTCAGCTTATCCAGTCGGCCAACCACTCCCGACCATTCTGGCCCCTCCCGCCTTATACGCTGACACTTGGGAGCGAACTTACCTACTTTTACCTTTTTATCTTTTAAATCGGACATGCAAGCAAAAGTACTGTACACTTTATGGCATGCATGCGTCTTTTGTAAGAGGCTGTTCCCTTCCTTCCCTATAAAAGGAGAGACAGACTCCTAGAATAGGTAGAACATATGTAAAGCTTAAGAAGGACAATTCCTTAAGCCCGGTTCTCACCCCCCCTTGCTATATTCCGCCATCCCCCTTGATTGATCGTTTATCATCAAGTTTAATATCTAGTATTGCTTAATCTCGTAGTTAAGAGGTGCTAGATCTTCCATACTCCCGGGCTTATCGCAGATATTGCCCAACCTCGTAGTTGGGAGGTGTCGTGGCCGTCTCTATCCTTCTTTGTTCAATCGACTCCACCGAGCTAGATCTGCGCTTCCGTACGATCTCGCGGATTCGCGTCAAGCGTACCCGTGGTCGTATCAAGTGGTATCAGAGCCAGATCGCTTGCTGGAGTTGTTGTGATTTCTTCAAGGTTAAACCCTTTTTACTTCTACTTGAAGAAAGATTTATCTTTGCGTTTTTCAAAACCGTGTTATATTCTATCCGTTTTCTGAACCCCCCATCCGCTTTCATTTCGGTTTATCTGTTGTGTTGTTTCTGTGTTAGGAGTTGTTGTGGTGTTAGCAACTTCATAAATCCAAAAGTCAAAAAAAAAAAAGAGAAACAGTTGCGGTTTTGCGAAAGTCGCAAAATCTCAGTTTTATTCAAAACCGCAACGTGCAAAGATTTATACGCTCAAAAGAGTGAGGTTGTAGTTGAAAAGTGAAGAGAAGTGGTGTATAAGGCTTGGTTGTGAAAAGCGTAGAAGAAATCGGATCTGTGTTCTTATTGTTCTTGGTGTTCATATGAATGTTCATATCTGTTCATTCCACAACTCATATGAACAGTGACCTTGATCTAATTTCGATTTCAAATTTGAGCCAAAAGTGTTTGTGCGCCAAAACCTCATTTCTAACCCTCTTGTATATCTCATTGCCGAAACCCTCCCCTCCATTTTAACCTAGCTTGCTTCAAGTAACTAGTACTTCTTACTTAAAGATTTTTGCATGCTATTGGTTATCTTGTGATATTCATTATCGGGTTTTGGCCTTGGAAAGAGCAAGCTCTGAGAGCTAAGCAAGAGGAAAGAAAGAAAGCCGAGTGTGACCCCTCGCGAAAGGGCAGACCCCTTCGCGGCGGAGAGAACCCCAAACACGTGAGGAGTTTGAGCGGACTAATTTTATTGTTTAAATGTGCAGGAACCCCATGGCGAGATAAATATTTCTATGGGGTTGATCTATCGGTGGGCGATACCAGCTTGGAAAAGACTTATGGCATTGGATGGAGAAGTTGGAGTACCACTTGTGCTCCCACTTCGTGGTGAAAAATGTTGAGCCAAGCCATAAGATGCCTAAAAGGAGAGGCCAAGGAATGGTGTCGCCGAGAGTTCTCTGACAGAGAACGGTCCGCTGAAGCCCCCATCCAGTCTTGGAGTGAGTTGAAGAGGTTGCTTTGTGGCGGCGATATGGACTCTGTCAAGAAGAGCCACCCCCTCCATACGACCCCCAGGCGAGGGCCCCCCTGCGCCCGGCACCCCGGACCCCCGTCAGGCTCCGCCACCATACTCCCCTCGACGGGTCTTCGCCCTCAGGCGAACCAACTTCCTTCCAGGAAAGGAGGCGAGGACCCCATCGCCACAAACCCCCTTGGTTGGGCCGCGCACCCCACCGCCCAATACTTGCGCAGCCCATACCTACACCACAAATCCCAACCCTCACCAAAATCCAAAAGAAGAGACTCTCGCCCAAGAGATTAGAAGGCTCAAAGATGAGTACTTAGAATATGAGCGGGCGAGAGAGAAAAGAAAAGAGAGAAGAAAAGAAAGGGCTCTCCAAAGCCAAATGAGTGAAAAGAAAGACTCACCCGGGCCTTCTACCATACCCCAAGAAGAACTAATCGTTTCATCTTCTCAAACTTGTTGTTCTTCTTTGGCTGTGCAGGAAGAAGAAGAGGCCGCGGACGCGCGAAGAGTTGAAGAAAGCGAAGGCGCTTTGGAAGAAGGCAGAGCTCATGCGGGGGCCCCAACTGAACCCCCACTCGAGGGAAAAGCCACACCGTTGCTGAAGGAGAAGAAGATGATATGCGAAGCAGGTCTACGTCTCCCTAACTTGGGAGGAGGTAACTCGTCTCTTCTTTCTAGAAGCACAGGATGTACGCAAGAGTGCGAATCCCTGGTTTCCTTGAGTCGGCATGCTACGAACATGGGTGATGGATCAGACATTGGTTCGACACCGCACCCATTGTTCGAATATATATACGGGACCCCCCCAGATGCCATGTTTGACATGCTTAGAATGCATGCGTTAAGGAAAGACCCCTTTGTTCCACGAGAGACATCCATGCCTTTCCTTAACAAACATGAGCATCTTAAAATAAATCGAGCTGAAACCATGTTAATGGTTGAGGTGGAGAGAGAGAGCGACCTGTTCATCTCTCAACCTCTTGCTTATGCTAATGCTAGTCTCTGCGCGTTGCAGTCCGAAGTTCTTTCTACGACTAGCTTAGTTTTTTCTTCTTGGTCTCGGGAAGCACATATGCATGTGCTTGGCGAAGGTAAAGCTTCCCTTGACCCCCCACCCCAGTTCCATGAGCAGAGGTCTAAAGGCTTTAGACCGCATGCTTTCCTTGAGTATAAAGTTCTTGTTAAATGTCTACAATACTCTAGGAAGCATGTCATGAATTTTTATAGAGTAATGTTCATGATCACGATGCATATAGGAGTTGTCATGCTCATGCATACATATGCATCGCCACCGCGACCCCCCCAGTCTCCGGTTAAGTTTCATTTACTAACCTCTAATGCTCTCCAAAGTTTGTTGTGCTTGTTTTCAATTGTAGGAAAAATTTCTTCCCTTAAGATTCGAGGACGAATCTTTTTAAGAGGAGGAATGATGTGATCATGGGATCCCCAAGCGACAACAAGACGTCCCAGACGAAGAGGCAGTCGAGTGAAGCTCGGAGCAAACCCTTGGCGAGTGGGTTCCGAGAGGCCCGGGCGGCCTAATCCGATGGTCTGGATTAACCCCAGGACATGGAAAGGGCAATGCCTTCACGCGAGGACCCTAAAAGAGGCCTCAAGGCGTAGGAGAGGCTTCGTGCAAAAGGCATCCAGGCGAAGGCAAGCCACTTTGGCAAAGCCGTCCTGTGAAGTCTCAAGGCGAAGGATGAACTGCATCATGCTAAGGCATCCGAGAACACCGGCGAAGCCCCAGGCGAAGCCATTCTGCGAAGCCCCGAGGCGAGGCTAGGCTTCCCCAACAAAGGAGTTACGCGATGGCCAAACCTTCAGGCGAAGCCATCTCCATAACCCTCCCCATTGCGAAGCCCTCATGCAACAATGTCCACGAGAAGTCTTTAAGATACGGACGGAACTTCCTTGCGAAGCTTCCTGGCGAAGGCAAAGCCCCTGGGCGACGTCATCCCAGCCAGTCTCCTGGTAAAGGCCACGTCTACAACAAGAAGACTTCCAGTTCAGACGCTAACTAAGGGATATTCTTCTGCGGAGTCTCCAAACGAAGGCGGAGCCTTCGTTGCAAGTCTCAAAGGGGAAGGCGAGGCCACTAGGCGAAGCCTCCTTTGAGAAAGCTTCCCAACAAAGGCGAGGCCTTCCGAGCCGGGCCTCCCATCAACAGAGCCCTAAAGCAGAGCCACCTCAGCTTATCCAGTCGGCCAACCACTCCCGACCATTCTGGCCCCTCCCGCCTTATACGCTGACACTTGGGAGCGAACTTATCTCCTTTTTACCTTTTTATCTTTTCGTCAGACATGCAAGCAAAAGTACTGTACACTTTATGGCATGCATGCGTCTTTTGTAAGAGGCTGTTCCCTTCCTTCCCTATAAAAGGAGAGACAGACTCCTAGAATAGGTAGAACATATGTAAAGCTTAAGAAGGACAATTCCTTAAGCCCGGTTCTCACCCCCCCTTGCTATATTCCGCCATCCCCCTTGATTGATCGTTTATCATCAAGTTTAATATCTAGTATTGCTTAATCTCGTAGTTAAGAGGTGCTAGATCTTCCATACTCCCCAGGCTTATCGCAGATATTGCCCAACCTCGTAGTTGGGAGGTGTCTGTGGCCGTCTCTATCCTTCTTTGTTCAATCGACTCCACCGAGCTAGATCTGCGCTTCCGTACGATCTCGTGGATTCGCGTCAAGCGTACCCGTGATCGTATCCCTCGGGAATGTAGGCTTCCTTTTCGAGGAAAAGACACCCGAACACTTTTAGGCTAGCTTTTCCTTTTCACCTTTTTGGAAACTTTTACTCGCACGCATGTCAAAAAGCACTTTGTGCTTTTTGCACGCACGCACATTCGAACTAAGCCAACTTACTTCTCACAGCCCTCTACTATATAAGCTAGAAACAACACCATTGTAACCTAGAACATATTATTGAATTTAAGCAATTCGGCTGAAACACTCCCGGGGAGTCATCGGCTTTTGTGTTCTCCACTCTTGCATTTCCATTTCCCTAGTGATCCAGGCAAGAGGATCCAAGCATAATATCTAGTATTGCTTGACCTTGTAGTCAAGAGGTGCTAGATCTCATCTCCTTCCCCAGGCATTTTCAAGGGCATTGCCTCACCTCGTAGTGAGGAGGTTCCCTTGGCCGACTTTGTTGTCTCCTTGTTCTTCCTCCGTTTCGTTTCCGTTTCCTGGAAAACAGCCTCCTTCGAGCTAGATCCGAGCTCGTGATCACACCCTCCTTCTCGTGATCACATCAAGTGGTATCAGAGCCAAAGCGCTTGTCGGAGGTATTCGTGTTCTTGTTGAGTTTTCTTCAAGCAAAACCTTTTGTTACCTTTTCTTACGCTTGAAGGAATATCGGTTGATGATCTCAGTGAGACCGAAAAAGTTGTTTAAAAGTGTGCTTGTTTAAGCCAAGTATTTTCGAGATAAGCCAAAAGAGTTGTCTTGAGCGACAGGTGTGCAAAGAAAACGCTTTAAAGAAAGAAAAGTATTGAGCAAGTTTCGTGTTCGAAAAGTTCTTGAATGTTCTTACGTGTTCTTATCAAAACACAAGTGAACAGTAATTTTGATCCGACAAATAGTTTCAGAATTTAAAAAAGTGTTTGTATTTGTGAAAGCCTTTTCTAATCTTCCAACCTGTTCCTTTCGACCCCCAACTCAACCCTAACATCCCACAAAATTGGTTTCAAGTAACTAGTCATTTTCTTGGGTTTCAAGTTGCGGTTTTACTAGAGTTTTGTTTGTGTTTTCTTGCGTGTTCACCTTTGATCCAAGGTTGAAAACGGTATCAAGTTTAGAGAGCTTGTGAAAGCCATAAGTGAACAGCCGAGTGACAAAGTTGTTGCGAGAAACACGAGAGCGAGAGTAAACACTCAGGGAGTGGTGAGGTTCTTTCTTGACTACATATTTTCAACAAGGTATTGTGTTACATATGGTTTCGCAGATTCATCTCCTCCTCACCCATTGATGCGATCACGGGTACGCTTGACGCGAATCCACGAGATCGAACGGAAGCACAGATCTAGCTCGGTGGAGTCGATTGAACAAAGAAGGATAGAGACGGCCACAGACACCTCCCAACTACGAGGTTGGGCAATATCTGCGATAAGCCTGGGGAATATGGAAGATCTAGCACCTCTTAACTACGAGATTAAGCAATACTAGATATTAAACTTGATGATAAACAATCAATCAAGGGGGATGGCGGAATATAGCAGGGGGGGTGAGAACCGGGCTTAAGGAATTGTCCTTCTTAAGCTTTACATATGTTCTATCTATTCTAGGAGCCTGTTGCTCCTTTTATAGAAGAGAAGGGAACAGACTCTGACACATGCGCAGACATGCCAAAAGCATAAAGTGCCTAAACAGGCATGCTATCCTAGAAAGGTAAAAAGGTTAAAAGCTAAAGTAAAAGGTAAGTATTTGAACTCCCGAGTGTCTGCTTTAAAGGAGGGAGTGTTCCGGATGGGATGGAGTGGTTGGAAGTGGTCGGCTGCATTATTTGAGCATAGGCGGCTTCGTTTCAGGGCTTCGCCTGAACTGGAAGGCCTCGCACTGAAGGCTTTGCCTTCGCTCGGAAGCATTGCGGAGATGGCTTCGCCAAAAGGCCTCACCTTCTCCTGGAGGCTTCGCAAAGAAGACTTTACCTTCACTTTGAAGTCTGTACTTTGGAGTTTCTTGCTTGAGGGCTTCACCGTGAGATTTCTCAGAAATGGCTTCGCCCGAAGACTTTGCCATCGCCGAGATGCCTTTGCTTAAGACGCCTAGCCCTCGCCTTGAGGCTGCACAGGGGCGGCTTTGCCAAAGGGCCTCGCCAACGCCTAGGTGCCTTCGCATGATGATGTCCAGTCTGCCTTGAGGTTCCTCAGGAATGGCTTCGCCTGAGGGGCTTCGCCATTGCCCGGATGTCTTCGCTTGGAGGAACCTTGCCTTTGCCTTGAGGCCTCTTGAGGAGTCCTCGCATAGAGGCGTTGCCTTCTCCTGGTCAGGTGATCGCCTGAACCATGGATCAGGCTGCCTGAGCCTATGAACCTCCTCGCCACGGAGTTGCTCCGAGCTTCACTCGACTGCCTCTTCATCTGGGATACTTTGTTGTTGCTTGCGGCTCTCATGATCACATCATTCCCTCCCTCTTAAAAAAGATTCGTCCTCGAATCTAAAGGGAAGAAATTTCTGCAAATGAAACAAGCACAACAAACTTTTACGTAACATTAGGGTTAGTGAATGAAAGCTCATCGATGGAGACTAGGGGGTCGCGGTGGCGATGCATACAAATGGGGAGCATAATAACTCCAATATGCATCGTAATCATGAACAAAAGTCGATAAAATTCATGACATGCTTCCTAGAGTATTGTATGCAATTAACAATGAATTTATACTCGAGGAATGCATGCGGTCTAAAAAGTGTAGACCTTTGTTCATGGATAGGGGGTGGGTCAAGGGAAGCGTTGTCTTCGCAATCCACATGCACATGTGCTTCCCAAGACAAAGAAGAAGAGACTAAGCTAGTCATAAAAGAGACGCCTTCGCGTGAATCACAAAGACTAGCCTTAGCACAAATAGGAGGTTCAGAGATGGACAATCCGCCCTTTCCCTTCACCTCGGAAACGAGGAGATGCATGCTTTCAGATTTAGCTCCTATGTTCGTAGCATGCAAACTTAAGGAAGCCATGGATTTGCACTCAGGCGTATATCCTTCACTGCTAGGAGAAGGAAGTGTCACAGCCACCCCGCCCGGTTGCGGAGGCGGAGCCGGCCGCGACGTCGGAAACAGGAATTACGGCGGAAAACGCGGCAGCGGAGCATCGAGCTCAAATATAGAACAAACGAGTATCGACTAGCAACCTACAGAACCCATACATGGCAAGTATACATGATAACTCGACAAAATACCAACCAAGCAGTTCATGGTATACCAAACATTGCTCATCGCAACAACCACAGAAACACTGAACTCATATCATAACAAATCCAATATAGGCAAGTCGGGGCTCCGCCTCGACTCAAAAGGCATCAAAGGCAGAATATATTTCCGATCATATGGCATATACAAATTCATGATCTGACCTACATGCATGCAGCTACAACTACAGAGCCATTAAACAAAATCCTATAAATATATACCTAAGTGCGGAATCAGAAGCCTCTCGCTCAAGAATTCCCGCACGTGGTACTGCTGCTGCTACAGAACCCAGAATGTCCGGAAGCACCGCGGATCTCTATTCCGCTGGTTGCTTGTCAGACTGCCTGAAAGATGGTAAACAAATAAAAGGGTGAGTCCTCGAAAGTACCAAGGAAGGGCTTAAGGTAAAAGTGCAGTTTGCCCATAGGGCGACAATCTGAACCTGCAAAACAGAATATCACAGCATATGCATGTACATATAAACATAAAGCATAACGTAAATCAGAATCCAACATATGCGGTCCAACCGCCAGAACGACCCGTAACGACAGCCCTCAACAGAGGTCAGAATATACAGATCAGAACAGAACAGATAGCACGGTACCGGCTGGGGTCGCGAGCCCCAAACTGTCGTAGGGTCACAGAACAGAAGTATCGGCACTCCCGGTGCGGATACGCAGAATGTCGGCACCCCTTCAGTGCGGACACGTAATGCAAGTATCGGCACTCCACAGTGCGGATACGCAGAATGTCGGCACCCCTTCGGCGGACACGAGCAATGCAAGTATCGGCACTCGGTGCGGATACGCAGAATGTCGGCACCCTTCAAAGGCGGACACGTAATGAACATATAATAATAACAATAATACATAAATATAAACATGAAGTATCATTACTCGTTAAACATATACGTAATGAATAGGAACCCGGGCCTCTAAGGTCATCCGGGCCTTGAAACGGAACAAACATACATTTTACCAAATTAAGCCCTTACCTCAGAAACGCTGCCCCGCAGCCCAACACTCGGAAGATCCCAACTCCCGACCCGAAATGCACAACTTGGCTCCTACGGGTCCGCGCTACTCCACCAACGCAGAATCAAGCTGTACAACCATAGTTGGATCAGAACACATCCAAACAAACCCCAGAAACAATTCTCGCACAAACCCGCACTTTCCCGGAAAATTCCACAGAAAGCTCGGTTTTACAAACCGAGCCTGAACATTGTTAATTATACGCCACCGAATCCATTTCAACCTTTAAACCCGCATTCCAGACACTTTTCCCGGTAAACTCGTATAAAACTAACTTTCTCATTTCTAACCCGAAAATGGTATTTCAAACGTCATAACACACCTACTTTCACCCACATTACCAATTTAGCATCCAATTCAATCAACACACACCACCAAGATTGAAAAAGAATTACTTCAACAATTTGGTCCTTAACCAATTTTCCACCACACCTCCAAATCAAACCATTCAAGCTTCTAATTAATCACACTAATCATCAATTTCATTTCTTAACCCACATTACTACCCAATTGCATCAAAATCCACAAAACCCCAATTTGAATGATTCGGCCTTAATGGGGGTTTTTCACCCAACCTCCATTTCAATCCAAACAAAGTTCCATTTGTACTCTTTAATCACCAATTGCAATTATTAAGCAAGATTACTAACCAATTTCACCTAAATAACCAAAACCTCTTCACTTAACATTTCGGCCAAAGAGGGGTTTTTAACCCAACTTGTTTTCCTTCAAATTGAAACCATACATAAGCTTAGAATCATGCTAGGATTAACATACTTGAAGCATGATTCAAGAAGACAAACACACATTATTTTAGAATTTCACCATAAATTCGGCCAAAGAGGGTTTCTCATCCAAGGAGTGTTTTCCAAAATCCAACACTTGATTAACACTCTCCTACCACCCAAGAACAACATACTAAAACTTGGAAGCAAGAAGATCATCACAACTCATAGCAAAGAACAAACCTTTTTTGGTTCTAAACTCCCTTTTCCACCAAAATCCATGCTTCTAACTAGCAAAGAGAAGAAGAGAAGAACCTTACCTATGATTTGCACCAAAAACCTTGTTGATTCCTTGCCAAATATGAAGAACACCATGGAGAGCTTGAGAGAGGATGACAATGGCGGCAGAGAGAAGGAAGAAGAAGAAGAGAAGAAAAGAAATGGGATTTTGGTGCATTTTAATTAATTTCTAGCCTTTATATATTATCCTTTCTTTTTTCCTCTTAAATCATAAAGGGACAAGTGTCCCTTATCACCCACACTCACACATGCTGCCGAAAGAAGAGCTGCTGCTGCCCATACCCAATTTTATTTATTTTGCAACCATAATTCAATTAACTCCCAATTTTTCCGAAAGTTCCAATTCTTTTTGCCCAAAAATAATTACCGAATTCCAAAATTAACGAAACTTGGACACAACCTTCAGAATATTATAACATTCACAGAACATTTTTCAGAAATTCATTTGCCTTTCCGGAGTGTCCTACCGAGCTTGCTGAACCCGAACCAAAACCCGACGTGCGAGCGTGACAACCTGAACCGAGATTCCGTCACTCCAAAATTCCATAAAAATTCCCATAAATTCCATCTTAAATTCAAACACAACTTACCCCAAAGCCGTCAGAAAATTTCCATCCCGAGCCCCGGGATTCCCGTCCCGAGCCCCGGGAGTCGCCCGGAACCGAACGTACCGTCCCAAATACTAAACTCCACAAACACCTCCTGGACGTCACCACGACTCCAAAACTACAAACGGCATCCCAAACTGAAATCTCGAGAGTGCTACCGAGCCCGCTGTACGTCCCGAGGCGACCCCGACAACCCCCCGGCGCCAGAAAAATATTTTCGGCGGAAACGTCCGGGGGACCCACACGACCTCAAATACGGAAGGGTTCGCCAAAATGATACCCGGATAGGGCTCGGGAGTCGCCTGAACAACGAAAAACGTGACCCGCAGGCCAAAACCGGAGACCCGGGTCACCCGGTCGCAACCCGCTCGGGGTGACCGTAACAGCCTTCTCCCACGTTAGGGAGGAGTAGATCCTCTTCGTATATTTTCTTGCCTCCCAGCAATGATGTGGCCTTTTCCTCAAGTGTGGGCTCGGTTGGAACCCCCACGTGAGCTCTTCCTTCTTCCAAAGCCATGGCGCCTTCGCCATCTTCAAGTCTTCGCGCATCCGCGGCCTCTCCCTCTTTCTGCACAGCCAAAGAAGAACTACAAGGTTGAGAAGATGAAATCGTTAGTCCTTCTTGGTGTTTGGTTGAAGGCCCGGGGGCGTCATTCTGTTCACTCAGTTGGCTTTGGAGAGCCCTCTCCTTTCTTCTCTCTTTTCTTTTCTTTTTCTCTCTCTCATACTCGATGTACTCATTCTTGAGTCTTTCAATCGTCTGAGAGATTTCTTCACTTAAACTTAAGTGAGGGTTTGGATTTTGGGTGTGGGTTGGGGCTGCGCAAACATTGGGGGGTGGGGTGTGCAGCACGGCCGAAAGAGTTTGTGGCGGTTGGGGTCCTCGCCTCCTCTCATTGGAGGGACTAGGTTCGCTTTGGGGCGAAGACCCTTCGAGTGGATTTTGGGTGGGAAGTTGGGCGGGGGCACTGGGTGTAGGGAGCATGGGGATCGTGCTCGGGAGTAGTATGGAGAGGCGGCTCTTCTTGGAAGATACCATATCTTTGCCAGAGCAACCTCTTCAATTCATTCCAAGTCCGAATGGGGGCTTCACGGCAACGAGCTCTAAAAAGGTTTGAGCCGACTCTTGTTGCCACCATTCTCGGGCTTCTCCTTTAGGCACCTTATGGCAAGGCTTAACTTCTCTTCTTTGTGAAATCGGAAATACCAAGTGGTACTCCAATTCCTCCAGCCAATGCCATAAGTCTTCTCAAGTTGGTGTCTTCCTATTGAGGAATGAAACCCGAAGAAATATTTATCCGCCATGGGATCGCCTACACATTTAAACAATAAAGTTAGTACCGCTCAAGCTTCTCACGTGTTTAGGCCTCTCCTTTCGCGAAGGGGTCTGCCCTCTCGCGAGGGGTCACACTCGATTTTTCCTCTCTGCTCTTGCTTGCAGCTCTCAAAGCTTGCTCTTTTCAAGGCCAAGACCCGACAATGAATATCACAAGAAAACTTCTAGCATGCAAAAATCTTTAAGCAATGAAGTACTCAACTCCTAAGAGCCGCAAGCAACAACCAAGTGCGAGGCCTCCCAATCAAGTCCACCAACCAAGTACTCAAATTGTTCCAAATGACATGTTGGTGAACTCTTCAAAGTGCCCTAAAAATGTAGGGTACCCTACAAATGAAGGGTACCCCTGCCCTACACAAGACCGAGGTGCCCTACATGTTGAACCGGGCTCCAAAATGGCACTTTTATGATGCAACCATGGATGAATGACTTCCAAACGGCTAGAAACAGCCAAGAGGAGCTAAGAGACGTTGAGACTTAATGGTGGAGCCGTTAGAGAGTTATTGGAGGAGTTATGGAGCATTTGGAGCCTTAATGAGGTGTTTTAAGGCCTTATTTTGCCTTTAACTCTTTCCAAACGTTTTCTTTTCTTATATTCGGTTATTTTACATCATATTAGGCTAGAATAAATCAGATTTAAGCATATAGTCGTTGAGAAATTAGTATTTGCATTGATTTCCTTCATTATACCATTTATGTGGAGGAAATGCCTAGTTTAATAGCCATACTTATTGTGTACTAAAATGAGCCTTCCTTGTACTATAAAAGGAGGCTAGGCACGCCCTTATCATCACAATTCAGAATATCAAACACTTTTGCATACTTGAGAGCATTCTCTTGTTGATCTATCTTCACTTTCCACTCAACTCTTGTCCAAGTTCTTGAGCAAGTTTATTCAAATCCAAGATTGTCTTCTCACTTGAAGAAGAAGGTGTTGGATCCATTTACATCCCCATTTTGGCAACAAAGGCTTGCTTTGTCTTGAACTTTTCAAGTATCAAGAAGGAGGAGTCGCCAAGGCAAAAACACCATCTTTGCTTGAACAAAGATTCAAGAGGAGTTGGCGGCCATATCCATTGTTTTCAAAGCTTCCGCAATCTGATTTTCCACCTTTTCTACAAGTGTTCATCCATTGTCAAGCTAGATCAAGTGTGAGGTGTTTTCATCCTTAAGGAAACACATCGGTGGAGGTAGCTCAAGGAAAGCAACCGGAAAACTCGCCAGCCTACGAGGAGGCCCACGCATCGCGGGCTCAAGACGGAGTCACCCATACCACTTTCGTTCCCAAAGATCAACAAGGCCACAGCCACCCTCACAGCCGTCCCACCACGTCTTAGAGAGTATCTCGTGGTGTTGACATCCTGGACTGGGATGATCAGGAGTATTACGCGAGCCACCGCGAAAGCCTATAAAGAGAAGGGTCTTTCCCGATAGAGCTCAAGCGAGCCTATCTCCACAGAGACCACGAAGAAGAGGAAGAAGCGAGAGCGAGGCCGTGTCCATCAAGGTTTCAACCGAGACCTAAGAGGTCGGGTGCAAGCCCGTGACCAGCAAGCCCTCGCCAATATAAAGCTTTAGATACCACCCTTCTACGGCTCCAGGTGATCCGGAAGAATACCTTACATGGATGGCTAAAACCGAGCGGATCATTGATATGATGGGGTACACTGACGCGATAGCTTTGAAGCTCGTGGTCATTGAATTCCATGATTACGCTCTCACCTGGTGGGAGCAAGAGCATCACGAGAGGGCAAGAATCCGCTGTCGTCCCATCACAACTTGGGAAGATCTCAAACGAACCATGAAGAATCGGTTTGTGCCCAGCTATTACGACAGAGATTGTGCCCAGAAGCTGCAACGCCTTATCCAAGGTCATCGCAGCGTCGAGGAATATCAAAAGGACCTTGAAAGGGCCTTGATGAGGGCCAATGTCAAGGAGGACGAAGAGGCTAAGCTGGCCAGATTTCTATATGGCCTACGAGAAGACGTAGAGAAGACAGTTGAACTGTGTGACTATCGAGATTATCAAGATCTAGTGCATAAGGCCATCCGGGTGGAGAAACAACTGAAGAAGGGAAACTCCTATCAACCCGCCCATACACCCAACAGGGCTCAGGTAGCAAGACCCCCTCACTAAACCACCCCGCCAAAACCATACACCTCTCCCGCGGCGATGCCACCCCCTCGCCAAACTTACCCCAACACAAGACCCCCATCACAACCTGATGTGATCACGGTGGGGGTACGTGATCACGAGCTCGGATCTAGCTCGTTGGAGGCGGTTTCCAGCAAGAATGGAAACGAAACAGAGGAAGAACACAAAGGAGACAGAGTTCGGCCAAGGGAACCTCCTCACTACGAGGTGAGGCAATGCCCTTGAAAATGCCTGGGAAAGGAAGCGGGATCTAGCACCTCTTGACTACAAGGTCAAGCAATACTAGATATTATGTTGGATCCTCTTGCACGGATCACTTAAGGAGATGGAATGCAAGAAATGAGAACAAGAAAGCCAAAACCTCACTTGGAGTATTTCTGATTTCTTATAAATTTGTTCTGCCTTTACAATGGTTACAAGCTGCCTTATATAGAAGAAACGGTAAAGGAAAATAAAGAATGATCGGACAAGGGAACCAGCTTCCTGGTTCTATGGTAGGCGAAATGAGAGGTGGCGGGCGAGGTGACAAAGATAGGCTGAGTAGACTACCTGCTTTAGCGGCACCCAATTTCCCAGCAATTGTAGTAGGCGGGAAACGGGAGGAAGACGGCCTCTGCACAACTTGAAGGGGTCGCCTGACTTGCGTATGGAGGCCTCCTCCGCTTGGCGAACACCTGTGCTTCGCTTGCGTCTGGAAGTGTTGCACAGGGTCTTCGCCACGGAACATGGGTTCGCTAATGACCATGGCTTCGCCAAAGGACAAGGGTTCGCCAATGGGGCCTGGGTTCGCCAAGATTCTTGCGAACACTATTCTGTCTTTGGGGCTTCGCCGACGCCTAGAATGCCACTTCTTCTTTGTCCATGCCTTCGCCAAGGGTCCTTTAGACCCTCTGGAGGAATGGTTGCCTCTTAACTCACAAATAGGGGTGATGTCCACATCATACCCTCCCTCTTCGGAAGAATCCGTCCTCGGATTCATAAGGAAATTGTCCCTACAAATCTTAAGACACCACAATAAACTTGAAGAGGCATTAAGGGTTAGTGAACAAAAGCGTAAACATCAAAATTCCAAAAATGGTTCGAAGGATTTGAGATGGACAATCCGCCCTTTCTCTTCACTTCTACCTTACACACAGTTTGAGTATCCCGGGGTCAAATGTGAGCCTAGGCCTTTCATTCTTATGATCACGGTGGGGAAACGTGATCACGAGCTCGGATCTAGCTCGTTGGAGGCGGTTTCCAGCAAGAATGGAAACGAAGAACAGAGGAAGAACACGAAGGAAACAGAGTCGGCCAAGGGAACCTCCTCACTACGAGGTGAGGCAATGCCCTTGAAAATGCATTGTGAAGGAAAATGGGACCTAGAACCTTTTGACTACGAGATCAAACAATGCTAGGTATTATATTGGATCCTCTTGCAATGGATCACTAATGGATTGGTGGAGCAAGATTTGAGACCCACGAAGAACAATATGCGTACTTCCGCAAATATGTGTTCTTACAAAATGAGTTCTACCTAATACTTAGGTTACAGCCTCCTTTTATAGAAGGAGAAAGAAAGAAGGAAATAATAAAAGATGTCTTGACAAGGGAACAGCTTCCTGGATCTATGGTAGGCGAAATGAGAGGTGGCAGCGGATGTGACATTGTAGGCTACCTGCTTTTGCGGCTCCCATTTCCCCATGAATTGCTTTCGGCGGGAAAAGGGAATAAGAGGGCCTCTGCACAAGTTGAAGGGTTCGCCTGACTTGCGTATGGAGACCCTTTCATTTGGCGAACACTGGCTTCGCTTGCTTCTGGAAATGAGGCACAGGGTCTTCGCCAACGACCATGGGGGGGTCGCAAAGAGCCATGGCCTCGCAAATGGCCTTGGCCTCGCCAAAGGCCAAGGGTTCGCCAGCGGGGCATGGGTGCGCCAAGAACATAGCGACCACGGACTTGCCTTGGGGCCTCGCCGGTGCCTAGAATGCTGCTTCTTCTTCGCCCGTGCCTTCGCCAAGGGCCCTTTAGACCTTCTGGATGAAGGGTCGCGCCTTGCCTCAAAAATGGGGCTGATGTCCACATCATACCCTCCCTCTTCAGAAGAATCCGTCCTCGGATTCATCAGGAAATTGTTCCTACAAATCTTAAGACACCGCAACAAACTTGAAGAGGCATTAAGGGTTAGTGGACCAAAACTGTAAACATCAAAGTTCCAAAAATGGTTCGAAGGATTTGAGATGGACAATCCGCCCTTTCTCTTCACTTCTACCTTACACACAGTTTCTAGTATCCCGGGGTCAAATGTGAGCCTCGGCCTTTCATTCTTATGACTAAAAAATAGGATTCATGATCATGCTTTGAAGAGAATTCATGGTTAGGGGTGAGTGATATGGGATATGCATCATGTACATACAGCTCATGGTCAACCGAATCATCATGCTTCATGCTTTCAAGAGGGAATTCGAATATGTTACACTTATCAGGGTTGAGAGAATTAAGCAATGGCTGAGATGCATGCTCATTTTCGAATAAGGTTTCGCATTCATGCCTATTCACTTCATCACTAATAGAAAAGAGTAGGTTACCTCTCACCAAGTTAGGGGAGGCAGACTCCTGCTCCGAAATCAGGACTTCTTCCTCTTGCAAACAACCCAAAGTTTCTTTATCATCGATTCCTGGAATAATCAAAGAAGAACAACATTCATTAAAAGATTTAGGCGTTAGCCCTCCATTGATCTCGGTGGAAAGCTTGGGTGTTTCACTCTGGGTTTTGAAGAGCCTTTTTCTTTCTTTTCTCTTTCTCTCTTTTTCTCTCACTCTCACCATTCCTTCATAAGGTCTCCCACTTGTGAGACTTCCTTTCTTATCTCCTTTAAATCTTTTTCCATCTCCTTGAAATCTGCTCTAATTTCTTGAGTGAGATTTCCCAAAGGGGTTAGTGCACAAGGAGGATTCGGGTTCATTCTTGGAGAGGGGGTGGAGTGGGCTGATGGTGTGGCTCTTCTTTCGGTGGTTATAGGGGAGTAGTGTGGGGACTCGGAGATGAGCTATGTGAGGTGCGGGGTCTCGACCGATGGGTGGGGGTTGGGGTCAAATGTGCGATGGGGTTTGGGTGCCATACCGCCGCCTCATCACACTTTTCAAACGATCCCAAGACGGTATGAACTCTAACCTCGATCACTTCTCTTTGTGGCGTATTCGCACCACCAATACCAAGCTTCACCTCCTAGCATCTCAATGGCTATGTCAAGCTTCTCTAGTTCATGAACACCACTTTTGGCAAAGTATGCCCCAAGATGGTGTTCCCATGATTCTTTTACGAAAGGGTCATCATCCCCTCGAAACTTAAGGGTTCGCGCCATTTGTATCCCTACACACTTAAACAATAATGTCAGTACCACTCATTTCCTCACGTGTATGGTTGGCCTCTCGTTTGTGTTTAGGGACACACTCAGTACCACTTCTCTCTCGCGTTTAGAACGCACGGTTCTTTCAAGCCTCAAAACTTACCACCAATCTCGATTAAGATCAAATGCGAACATGCAAAGAATATCCAATGAAATCTTAGCAATATCTGAAACAAGTAAAGCACAAAGTTCTAGTTACTTGAAACTAACTTTGAAAGTTTGGGGTGAGATGGGGTTGAAAGAAGTAAGGTATGTATGAGAGAAGGCTCTTTTATCCACACAAACACTTTTGTTCAAGTTCCCCAAATATTTTGGATCAAATCACTGTTCGGTTGTGTTTTGATATGATCACTCAAGAACAGTTAAACTTTTTCTTTCTTCAAATTCTTTTCGTGCACAACCACAACAACTTTTCTTTTGCACTTAATCAACACAAGATAATATTTTTCTCACAACAAATCCGAAACCAGTTCTCTTTTCACTCCACTTCAATAATCAGCACTCAAATATGCACTTTCCTCTAGTCACATGAACCACGCATAAACACAAATATTTTCGGTTTCTCTCCGAACAACAACAAAACGTTTTTCTTCAAGTGTAAGAAAGAAGGCAATGGTTTTACTTGAAGAAAACAAACAACTGATACGGTGTGATACCTCCGACAAGCGCTTTGGCTCTGATACCAACTGATGTGATCACGGTGGGGGAACGTGATCACGAGCTCGGATCTAGCTCGTTGGAGGCGGTTTCCAGCAAGAATGGAAACGAAGAACAGAGGAAGAACACAAAGGAAACAGAGTTCGGCCAAGGGAACCTCCTCACTACGAGGTGAGGCAATGCCCTTGAAAATGCAGGGAAGGAAAATGGGACCTAGAACCTTTTGACTACGAGATCAAACAATGCTAGGTATTATATTGGATCCTCTTGCAATGGATCACTAATGGATTGGTGGAGCAAGATTTGAGACCCACGAAGAACAATATGCGTACTTCCGCAAATATGTGTTCTTACAAAATGAGTTCTACCTAATACTTAGGTTACAGCCTCCTTTTATAGAAGGAGAAAGAAAGAAGGAAATAATAAAAGATGTCTTGACAAGGGAACAGCTTCTGGATCTATGGTAGGCGAAATGAGAGGTGGCCGCGGATGTGACATTGTAGGCTACCCGCTTTTGCGGCTCCCATTTCCCCATGAATTGCTTTCGGCGGGAAAAGGGAAGAAGAGGGCCTCTGCACAAGTTGAAGGGTTCGCCTGACTTGCGTATGGAGACCCTTTCTGTTTGGCGAACACCTGGGCTTCGCTTGCTTCTGGAAATGAGGCACAGGGTCTTCGCCAACGACCATGGGGGTCGCAAAGAGCCATGGCCTCGCAAATGGCCTTGGCCTCGCCAAAGGCCAAGGGTTCGCCAACGGGGCATGGGTGCGCCAAGAACATAGCGACCACGGACTTGCCTTGGGGCCTCGCCGGTGCCTAGAATGCTGCTTCTTCTTCGCCCGTGCCTTCGCCAAGGGCCCTTTTGACCTTCTGGATGAGGGTCGCGCCTTGTCTCAAAAATGGGGCTGATGTCCACATCATACCCTCCCTCTTCAGAAGAATCCGTCCTCGGATTCATCAGGAAATTGTTCCTACAAATCTTAAGACACCGCAACAAACTTGAAGAGGCATTAAGGGTTAGTGGACCAAAACTGTAAATATCAAAGTTCCAAAATGGTTCAAGGATTTGAGATGGACAATCCGCCCTTTCTCTTCACTTCTACCTTACACACAGTTTCTAGTATCCCGGGGTCAAATGTGAGCCTCGGCCTTTCATTCTTATGACTAAAAATAGGATTCATGATCATGCTTTGAAGAGAATTCATGGTTAGGGGTGAGTGATATGGGATATGCATCATATACGTACAGCTCATGGTCAACCGAATCATCATGCTTCATGCTTTCAAGAGGGAATTCGAATATGTGACACTTATCAGGGTTGAGAGAATTAAGCAATGGCTGAGATGCTTGCTCATTTTCGAATAAGGTTTCGCATTCATGCCTATTCACTTCATCACTATTAGAGAAGAGTAGGTTACCTCTCCCCAAGTTAGGGGAGGCAGACTCCTGCTCCGAAATCAGGACTTCTTCCTTTTGCAAACAACCCAAAGTTTCTTTATCATCGATCCCTGGAATAATCAAAGAAGAACAACATTCATTAAAAGATTTAGGCGTTAGCCCTCCATAGATCTCGGTGGAACGCTTGGGTGTTTCACTCTCTGGGTTTTGAAGAGCCTTTTTCTTTCTGTGCTCTTTCGCTCTTTTTCTCTCACTCTCACACCATTCCTTCATAAGGTCTCCCACTTGTGAGACTTCCTTTCTTATCTCCTTTAAATCTTTTTCCATCTCCTTGAAATCTGCTCTAATTTCTTGAGTGAGATTTCCCAAAGGGGTTAGTGCACAAGGAGGATTCGGGTTCATTCTTGGAGAAGGGGTGGAGTGGGCTGATGGTGCGGCTCTTCTTTCGGTGGTTATAGGGGAGTAGTGTGGGGGACTCGGAGATGAGCTATGTGAGGTGCAGGGTCTCGACCGATGGGTGGGGTTGGGGTCAAATGTGCGATGGGGTTTGGGTGCCATACCGCCGCCTCATCACACTTTTCAAACGATCCCAAGACGGTATGAACTCTAACCCTCGATCACTTCTCTTTGTGGCGTATTCGCACCACCAATACCAAGCTTCACCTCCTAGCATCTCAATGGCTATGTCAAGCTTCTCGAGTCCATGAGCACCACTTTTGGCAAAGAATGCCTCAAGATGGTGTTCCCATGACTCGAACCCGAAAGGGTCATCATCCCCTCGAAACTTAAGGGTTCGCGCCATTTGTATCCCTACACACTTAAACAATCATGTCGGTACCACTCATTTCCTCACGTGTATGGTTGGCCTCTCGTTTGTGTTTAGGGACACACTCGCACCACTTCTCTCTCGCGTTTAGAACGCACGGTTCTTTCAAGCCTCCAAACTTACCACCAATCTCGATTAAGATCAAATGCGAACATGCAAAGAATATCCAATGAAATCTTAGCAATATCCGAAACAAGTAAAGCACAAAGTTCTCGTTACTTGAAACTAACTTTGAGAGTTTAGGGTGAGATGGGGGTTGAAAGAAGTAAGGTATGTATGAGAGAAGGCTCTTTTATCCACACAAACACTTTTGTTCAAGTTCCCCAAATATTTTCGGATCAAATCACTGTTCGGTTGTGTTTTGATATGATCACTCAAGAACAGTTAAACTTTTTCTTTCTTCAAATTCTTTTCGTGCACAACCACAACAACTTTTCTTTTGCACTTAATCAACACAAGATAATATTTTTCTCACAACAAATCCGAAACCAGTTCTCTTTTCACTCCACTTCAATAATCAGCACTCAAATATGCACTTTCCTCTAGTCACATGAACCACGCATAAACACAAATATTTTCGGTTTCTCTCCGAACAACAACAAAACGTTTTTCTTCAAGTGTAAGAAAGAGGGCAATGGTTTTACTTGAAGAAAACAAACAACTGATACGGTGTGATACCTCCGACAAGCGCTTTGGCTCTGATACCAACTGATGTGATCACGGTGGGGAAACGTGATCACGAGCTCGGATCTAGCTCGTTGGAGGCGGTTTCCAGCAAGAATGGAAACGAAGAACAGAGGAAGAACACGAAGGAAACAGAGTTCGGCCAAGGGAACCTCCTCACTACGAGGTGAGGCAATGCCCTTGAAAATGCCTGGGGAAGGAAAATGGGACCTAGAACCTTTTGACTACGAGATCAAACAATGCTAGGTATTATATTGGATCCTCTTGCAATGGATCACTAATGGATTGGTGGAGCAAGATTTGAGACCCACGAAGAACAATATGCGTACTTCCGCAAATATGTGTTCTTACAAAATGAGTTCTACCTAATACTTAGGTTACAACCTCCTTTTATAGAAGGAGAAAGAAAGAAGGAAATAATAAAAGATGTCTTGACAAGGGAACAGCTTCTGGATCTATGGTAGGCGAAATGAGAGGTGGCAGCGGATGTGACATTGTAGGCTACACTGCTTTTGCGGCTCCCATTTCCCCATGAATTGCTTTCGGCGGGAAAAGGGAAGAAGAGGGCCTCTGCACAAGTTGAAGGGTTCGCGACTTGCGTATGGAGACCTCTTCGCTTGGCGAACACACAGGCTTCGCTTGCTTCGGGAATGAGGCACAGGGTCTTCGCCAACGACCATGGGGGTCGCCAAGAGCCATGGCCTCGCAAATGGCCTTGGCCTCGCCAAAGGCCAAGGGTTCGCCAATGGGGCATGGGTGCGCCAAGAACATAGCGTCCACGGACTTGCCCTGGGGCTTCGCCGGTGCCTGGAATGCTGCTTCTTCTTCGCCCGTGTCCTCGCCAAGGGTCCTTTAGACCTTCTGGATGAAGGCTCGCGCCTTGTCTCAAAAATGGGGCAAAAATATGATGGCCCTCGCTCGATGTTTCCACATCGAGGATTGCCCCAACAAGAGAGCCATGGTCATTCGGCCCAATGGGAACCTGTCTAGCGAAGAAGAAGAGGTCCTCCCGAACAACGAGATCACGAGAGTGAAGCGAGAAGAGGGAGAGCTGCCTATGGACGGTCTCATACTAGTCACCAAGAGGGTTACGCAAAGCTCCCCCGATATGATCACGGGTACGCTTGACGCGAATCCACGAGATCGTACGGAAGCGCAGATCTAGCTCGGTGGAGTCGATTGAACAAAGAAGGATAGAGACGGCCACAGACACCTCCCAACTACGAGGTTGAGCAATATCTGCGATAAGCACGGGAGTATGGAAGATCTAGCACCTCTCAACTACGAGATTGAGCAATACTAGATATTAAACTTGATGATATTAATCTATCAAGGGGGATGGCGGAAAATAGCAGGGGGGGGTGAGAACCGGGCTTAAGGAATTGTCCTTCTTAAGCTTTACATATGTTCTGCCTTACAAAAAGAGTCTGTTGTTCCTTTTATAGAAGAGAAGGGAACAGACTCTGACACATGCGCAGGTATGCTATCCTAAAAGGTAAAAGCTAAAGTAAACAATATAATACTCCCAAGTGTCGGCTTGAAAGGAGGGAGTGTTCCAGATGGGATGGGAGTGGTTGGAGATGGTCGGCTGCTTTATTGAGCATAGGTGGCTTCGCTTCTGGGCTCCGCCTGAACTGGAAGGCCTCGCACTGAAGGCTTCGCCTTCGCTCGGAAGCATTGCGGAGATGGCTTCGCCAAAAGGCCTCACCTTCTCCTGGAGGCTTCGCAAAGAAGACTTTACCTTCACTTTGAAGTCTTTACTTTGGAGTTTCTTGCTTGAGGGCTTCGCCGTGAGATTTCTCAGAAATGGCTTCGCCCGAAGACTTTGCCATCGCCGAGATGCCTTTGCTTAAGAAGCCTAGCCCTCGCCTTGAGGCTGCACAGGGGCGGCTTTGCCAAAGGGCCTCGCCAACGCCTAGGTGCCTTCGCATGATGAAGTCCATCTGCCTTGAGGTTCCTCGGGAATGGCTTCGCTGAGGGGCTTCGCCATTGCCGGATGTCATCGCTTGGGAAGCCTTGCCTTTGCCTTGAGGCCTCTTGAGGAGTCCTCGCATAGAGGCGTTGCCTTCTCTGGTCGGTGATCGCTGAACCATGGATCAGCCGCTGAGCCTATGAACCTCCTCGCCACGGAGTTGCTCCGAGCTTCATTCGCCGCCTCTTCATCTGGGATACTTTGTTGTTGCTTGCGGCTCTCATGATCACATCATTCCCTCCTCTTAAAAAGATTCGTCCTCGAATCTAAAGGGAAGAAATTTCTGCAAATGAAACAAGCACAACAAACTTTTACAGAACATTAGGGGTTAGTGAATGAAAGCTCATCGATGGAGACTAGGGGGTCGCGGTGGCGATGCATACAAATGGGGAGCATAATAACTCCAATATGCATCGTAATCATGAACAAAAGTCGATAAAAATTCATGACATGTTTCCTAGAGTATTGTATGCAATTAACAATGGATTTATACTCGAGGAAAACATGCGGTCTAAAAATTGTAGACCTTTGTTCATGGATAGGGGGTGGGTCAAGGGAAGCGTTGTCTTCGCAATCCACATGCACATGTGCTTCCCAAGACAAAGAAGAAGAGACTAAGCTAGTCATAAAAGAGACGCCTTCGCGTGAATCACAAAGACTAGCCTTAGCACAAATAGGAGGTTCGAGAGATGGACAATCCGCCCTTTCCCTTCACCTCGGAAACGAGGAGATGCATGCTTTCAGATTCAGCTCCTATGTTCGTAGCATGCAAACTTAAGGAAGCCATGGATTTGCACTCAGCGTATATCCTTCACTACTAGGAGAAGGAAGCAAATTACCTTCTCCCACGTTAGGGAGGAGTAGATCCTCTTCGTATATTTTCTTGCCTCCCAAAGCAATGATGTGGCCTTTTCCTCAAGTGTGGGCTCGGTTGGAACTCCCACGTGAGCTCTTCCTTCTTCCAAAGCCATGGCGCCTTCGCCATCTTCAAGTCTTCGCGCATCCGCGGCCTCTCCCTCTTTCTGCACAAACAAAGAAGAACTACAAGGTTGAGAAGATGAAATCGTTAGTTCTTACGGGAGTTTGGTTGAAAGCCGGGTGCGTCATTCTTTTCACTCGGTTGGCTTTGGAGAGCCCTCTCCTTTCTTCTCTCTTTTCTTTTCTTTTTCTCTCTCTCATACTCGATGTACTCATTCTTGAGTCTTTCAATCGTCTGAGAGATTTCTTCACTTAAACTTAAGTGAGGGTTTGGATTTTGGGTGTGGGTTGGGGCTGCGCAAGCATTGGGGGGTGGGGTGTGCAGCACGGCTGAAAGAGTTTGTGGCGGTTGGGGTCCTCGCCTCCTCTCATTGGAGGGACTAGGTTCGCTTTGGGGCGAAGACCCTTCGAGTGGATTTTGGGTGGGAAGTTGAGCGGGGCCTTTGGGTGTAGGGCGCATGGGGAATCGTGCTCGGGAGTAGTATGGAGAGGGCGGCTCTTCTTGAAAGATACCATATCTTTGCCAGAGCAACCTCTTCAATTCATTCCAAGTCCGAATGGGGGCTTCACGGCAACGAGCTCTAAAAAGGTTTGAGCCGACTCTTGTTGCCACCATTCTCGGGCTTCTCCTTTAGGCACCTTATGGCAAGGCTTAACTTCTCTTCTTTGTGAAATCGGAAATACCGAAGTGGTACTCCAATTCCTCCAGCCATAAGTCTCTCCAAGTTGGCGTCTTCCTATTGAGGAATGAAACCCGAAGAAATATTTATCCGCCATGGGATCGCCTACACATTTAAACAATAAAGTTAGTACCGCTCAAGCTTCTCACGTGTTTAGGCCTCTCCTTTCGCGAAGGGGTCTGCCTCTCGCGAGGGGTCACACTCGATTTTTCCTCTCTGCTCTTGCTTGCAGCTCTCAAAGCTTGCTCTTTTCAAGGCCAAGACCCGACAATGAATATCACAAGATAACTTCTAGCATGCAAAAATCTTTAAGCAATGAAGTACTAGTTACTTGAAATGGGGGTTCTTTGGCGGGTCTGTACAAGAGGATCTGAAATGAGGTTTTGGCGCACAAACACCTTTTGGCTCAATTTGAAATCAAATTTCGATCAAGGTCCCTATTCATATGAGTTTTGGTATGAACTTGTATGAACACTCATATGAACACCAAGAATAATAAGCACAGATTTGATTTCTTTCAATGCTTTAAACAACCAATCTTTGGTACACCACTTCCTTTTCACTCTTCAACTAAAACCTCACTCTCTTTAAGCACTAAATATTCGCACGTTGCGGTTTTGAATCAAAGGAGATTTGCGATAAAACACTTCTTTTCTTTTTCTTCTTCTTCTTCTTCTCTGCTTTCTTCTTCTTCTTTTTTTTTTTTTTTTTGATTTATGAAGTTGCTAACACAACAACAACTCCTAAATAGATTCAACCTCAGATGAACCGAAATAAAAGCGGATAGGGGGTACAAACGGATGGAATATAACACGGTTTTGAAAACGCAAAGATAAATCTTTCTTCAAGTAGAAATAAAAAGGGTTTAACCTTGAAGAAATCACAACAACTCCAGCAAGCGATCGTCGATACCACTTGATACGATCAGAGAGTGATGTGGACATCAGCCCCATTTTTGTGATAAGGGACACCCATTCAGCCAGAGGGTCTAAAGGACCCTTGGCGAAGGCTCAGTTGAGGAGGGAGCCACATTCTGGGCCCCGGCGAGGCCCCAAGGCAAGGCCGTGCTCGCAAGGTTCCGGGCGAACCCAAGCCCCATTGGCGAACCCTTGGCCTTTGGAGAACCCATGCCCCATCGGCGAACCCATGATCACGGGCGAGCCCATGGCTAGTGGCGAACTCTTGGCCTTTGGCGAAGCCATGGTCTTTGGCGAAGCCAAGTTCAATGGTGAATCCATGGGCGTTGGCGAAGACCCTGTGCCTCATCTCCAGACGCAAGCACAGCCAGTGTTCGCCAAGCGAAGAGGCCTCCATACGCAAGTCGGCGAACCCTTCAACTTGTGCAGAGGACCTCTTCTTCCCTTTTCCCGCCCAATACAATTCACTGGGGAATGGGAGCCGTAAAGCAGGCGGCCTACAATGTCACATCACCTGCCACCTCTCATTTCGCCCACCATAGATCCAGGAAGCTGGTTCCCTTGTCAAGTCACACATTACTTCCTTTACCTTTTTCCCTTCTATATAAGGAGGCTATAACTATTGTAAACCTTAGAACTCATTTTGTAAGAACACATATTTGCGGAAGTACGCATATTGTTCTTCGTGGGTCTCAAATCTTGCTCCACCAATCCATTAGTGATCCATTGCAAGAGGATCCAATATAATACCTAGCATTGTTTGATCTCGTAGTCAAAAGGTTCTAGGTCCCATTTTCCTTTCCCAGGCATTTTCAAGGGCATTGCCTCACCTCGTAGTGAGGAGGTTCCCTTGGCCGAATCTGTTTCCTTTGTGTTCTTCCTCTGTTTCGTTTCCATTCTTGCTGGAAACCGCCTCCTTCGAGCTAGATCCGAGCTCGTGATCACTTACCCCCCCTGTGATCACATCAGTTGGTATCAGAGCCAAAGCGCTTGTCGGAGGTATCTTACCGTATCAGTTGTTTGTTTTCTTCAAGTAAAACCATTACCTTCTTTCTTACACTTGAAGAAAAACGTTTTGTTGTTGTTCGAAGAGAAACCGAAAATATTTGTGTTTGTGCGTGGTTCATGTGATTCGAGCAAAGCTCATATTTGGATGTTGTTTATTGAAGTTGAGTAAAGAAAGAAACATTTTCGGATTGGAAGTTGAAAAGAGAAGAAAAGTTGTTGTGGTTGTGCACAAAAGAACATTTGAAGAAAGAAAAAGTTTGAGTGTTCTTGAGTGTTCTTGAGTGTTCATATCAAAACACATCCGAACAGTGATTTGATCCGAAAATATTTGAGGAACTTGAATAAAAGTGTTTGTGTGGGTAAAAGAGCCTTCTCTCATACATACCTTACTTCTTTCAACCCCCATCTCACCCTAAACTCTCAAAGCTAGTTTCAAGTAAATAGAACTTTGTGCTTTACTTGTTTCGGATATTGCTAAGGTTTCATTGGATATTCTTTGCATGTTCGCATTTGATCTTAATCGAGATTGGTGGTAAGTTTTGAGGCTTGAAAGAACCGTTATGTTCTAAACACGAGAGAGAAGTGGTACTGAGTGTGTCCCTAAACACAAACGAGAGGCCAACCATACACGTGAGGAAATGAGTGGTACCGACATTATTGTCTAAGTGTGTAGGTATACAATGGCGCGAACCCTTAAGTTTCGAGGGATGATGACCTTTTCGGGTTTGAATCATGGGAACACCATCTTGAGGCATTCTTTGCTAAAAGAGGTGTTCACGAACTTGAAAAGCTTGACATAGCGCTCGAGCTGCTAAGAGACGAAGCCTGGTATTGGTGGTGTGAATACGCCACAAAGAGAAGTGATCGAGGGTTAGAGTTCATACCCTCTTGGGACCGCTTGAAAAGCGTGATGAGGCGGCGGTATGGTACCCAAACCCCCATCGCCCACTTGGCCCCAGCCCCTACCCACAGATCGCGACCCCCCACCACTCATAGCTCATTTCGGTGTCCCACATCCGACCCCACTATCACACCCGAAGGGACTGCCACACCTTCAAGAGCCTGCTCACCCCCTTCTCCAAAAGCGTGCCCGAACCCTCCTTGTGAACCAATCTCTTTGAGAAATCTCACTCAAGAAATTAGAGCAGATTTCGAGGAGATGGAAAAAGATTTAAAGGAGATAAGAAAGGAAGTCTCACAAGTGGGAGATCTTATGAAGGAATGGTGTGAGAGTGAGAGAAAAAGAGAGAAAGAGAAAAGAAAGAAAAAGGCTCTTCAAAACCCAGAGAGTGAAACACCCAAGCTTTCAACCGAGATCAATGGAGGGCTAACGCCTAAATCTTTTAATGAATGTTGTTCTTCTTTGATTATTCCAGGAATCGATGATAAAGAAACTTTGGGTTGTTTGCAAGAGGAAGAAGAAGTCCCGATTTCGGAGCAGGAGTCTGCCTCCCCTAACTTGGGGAGAGGTAACATATCATTTCATCTTAGTGATGAAACTGTGCAATTTTGTGACCATGAAATGATTCGTGCTAAAGCGCCGTGTGCATGCCTACTTTAGCTAGGAAGCACTCATACATTTTGATGTGAATATGGATGGAACCATGGTCATACCTGCGCTAAATTGGATGAGCCCACCCGAGTCTATATGATGAACATGAAGGGGTTACGCATGTTGCGAATGATAGGAAAACTTGCTAGGGTAAGGTTCATACATGACCCGGCACACGAAGAAATAAATTGTTTGGAAAAGAGCATGCCATGAATTCTAGTTTTGGAAATCATGTCGAAATTGCATGCTATCTTGTTAAATTTACTTTCGCCAACAAGAAAGCTTTAGGCATAGGGCACTTGTGTGCTTTCATGGCACAGAGCAAGAAAGAGCGGATTGTTCATCTTGCCCCAACTTGGTGCTTCCTTGTTTGCTATCCATGAGCTAGGTACCATATGTTCCGAGTATAAAAATGCCCATCACCTAGCCATGTATGTAGCCAGCCGAGGACACCCCCACATTGTGCCCCTTTTTCTAAATAGTTGGAATTATATTGTAAATACATTCAGGTTTTTGTCATTGAACATAATACATATTAGAGTCTTTACAATCCCATTTTTGATATGGGTACATCTGCATGACTTTGGTCCACTAACCCTTAACGCCTCTTCCAGGTTTGTTGTGGTGTCTTAAGATTTGTAGGGACAATTTCCTTATGAATCCGAGGACGGATTCTTCGAAGAGGAGGGTATGATGTGGACATCAGCCCCATTTTTGTGATAAGGGACACCCATTCAGCCAGAGGGTCTAAAGGACCCTTGGCGAAGGCTCAGTTGAGGAGGGAGCCACATTCTGGGCCCCGGCGAGGCCCCAAGGCAAGGCCGTGCTCGCAAGGTTCTGGGCGAACCCAAGCCCCATTGGCGAACCCTTGGCCTTTGGAAAACCCATGCCCCATCGGCGAACCCATGATCACGGGCGAGCCCATGGCTAGTGGCGAACTCTTGGCCTTTGGCGAAGCCATGGTCTTTGGCGAAGCCAAGTTCAATGGTGAATCCATGGACGTTGGCGAAGACCCTGTGCCTCATTTCCAGACGCAAGCACAGCCCAGGTGTTCGCCAAGCAGAAGAGGCCTCCATACGCAAGTCAGGCGAACCCTTCAACTTGTGCAGAGGACCTCTTCTTCCCTTTTCCCGCCCAATACAATTCCTGGGGAATTGGGAGCCGTAAAAGCAGGCGGCCTACAATGTCACATCACCTGCCACCTCTCATTTCGCCCACCATAGATCCAGGAAGCTGGTTCCCTTGTCAAGTCACACATTACTTCCTTTACCTTTTTCCCTTCTATATAAGGAGGCTGTAACTATTGTAAACCTTAGAACTCATTTTGTAAGAACACATATTTGCGGAAGTACGCATATTGTTCTTCGTGGGTCTCAAATCTTGCTCCACCAATCCATTAGTGATCCATTGCAAGAGGATCCAATATAATACCTAGCATTGTTTGATCTCGTAGTCAAAAGGTTCTAGGTCCCATTTTCCTTTCATTTTCAAGGGCATTGCCTCACCTCGTAGTGAGGAGGTTCCCTTGGCCGAATCTGTTTCCTTTGTGTTCTTCCTCTGTTTCGTTTCCATTCTTGCTGGAAACCGCCTCCTTCGAGCTAGATCCGAGCTCGTGATCACTTACCCCCCTTGTGATCACATCAATGCCATAAGTCTTTTCCAAGCTGGTACCGCCCACCGATAGATCAACCCCATAGAAATATTTATTCGCCATGGGATTTCCTGCACACCTAAACAATAAAATTAGTCCGCTCAAAACTCCTCACGTGTTTGGGAGGCCTCTCCTGCCGCGAAGGGGTCCGCCCTCTCGCGAGGGGTCACACTCGGCTTTCTTTCTTTCCTCTTGCTTAGCTCTCAGAGCTTGCTCTTTCCAAGGCCAAACCCGACAATGAATATCACAAGATAACCACTAGCATGCAAAAATCTTTAAGTAAGAAGTACCTTTTACTTGAAGCAAGCTAGGTTACAATGGAGGGGGGGGGGTTTCGGCAACAGATATACAAGAGGGCTAGAAAGGAGGTTTTGGCGCACAAACACGTTTGGCTCAATTTTGAAACCGAAATTAGATCAAGGTCACTGTTCATATGAGTTGTGGAATGAACAGATATGAACACTCATATGAACACCAAGAACAATAAGAACACAGATTCGATTTCTCCTACGCTTTCACAACCAAGCCTTATACACCACTTCTCTTCACTTTTCAACTACAACCTCACTCTCTTTGAGCGTATAAATCTTTGCATGTTGCGGTTTAGAATAAAACTGAGATTTGCGACTTTCGCAAAACCGCAACTGCTTTCTTTTCTTTTTCTTCCTCCTTTTTTTTTTTGACTTTTGTTTTTATGAAGTTGCTAACACAACAACAACTTCTAACACAGAATCAACACAACAGATTAACCGAAACGAAAAGCGGATAGGGTGAGGTATAGAAATGAATAGAGTATAACACGGTTTGAAAAACACAAGACAAATCTTTCTTCAAGTAGGAATAAAAAGGGTTTAACCTTGAAGAAATCACAACAACTCCAGCAAGCGATCTGGCTCTGATACCACTTGATACGACCACGGGTACGCTTGACGCGAGTCCGCGAGATCGTACGGAAGCGCAGATCTAGCTCGGTGGAGTCGGCTGAACAAAGAAGGATAGAGACGGCCACAGACACCTCCCAACTACGAGGTTGGGCAATATCTGCGATAAGCCTGGGGAGTATGGAAGATCTAGCACCTCTCAACTACGAGATTGAGCAATACTAGATATTAAACTTGATGATATTAATCTATCAAGGGGGATGGCGGAAAATAGCAAGGGGGGTGAGAACCGGAGCTTAAGGAATTGTCCTTCTTAAGCTTTACATATATTCTACCTATTCTAGGAGTTTGTCTTTCCTTTTATAGGGAAGGAAGGGAACAGCCTCTTACAAAAGACGCATGCATGCCAATAAGTGTACAGTACTTTTGCATGCATGTCTCGATTTAAAAGATAAAAAGGTAAAAAGGAGATAAGTTCGCTCCCAAGTGTCAGCGTATAAGGCGGGAGGGGCCAGAATGGTCGGGAGTGGTTGGCCGACTGGATAAGCTGAGGTGGCTCTGCTTTAGGGCTCTTTTGATGGGAGGCCCGGCTCTGAAGGCCTCGCCTTTGTTGGGAAGCTTTCTCAGAGGAGGCTTCGCCTAGTGGCCTCGCCTCCCCTTTGAGACTTGCAACGAAGGCTCCGCCTTCGTGTGGAGACTCCGCAGAAGAATATCCCTTAGTTAGCGTTTGAACTGGAAGTCTTCTTGTTGTAGACGTGGCCTTTACCAGGAGACTGGCTGGGATGACGTCGCCCAGGGGCTTTGCCTTCGCGAAAGCTTCGCAAGGAAGTTCCGTCGGTATCTTAAAGACTTCTCGTGGACATTGTTGCATGAGGGCTTCACAATGGGGAGGGTTATGGAGATGGCTTCGCCTGAAGGTTTGGCCATCGCCAGAACTCCTTTGTTGGGGAAGCCTAGCCCTCGCCTCGGGGCTTCGCAGGAATGGCTTCGCCTGGGGGCTTCGCCAGTGTTCTGGATGCCTTAGCATGACGCAGTTCATCCTTCGCCTTGAGACTTCACAGGGACGGCTTTGCCAAAGTGGCTTACCTTCGCCTGGATGCCTTTTGCACAGAAGCTTCTCTTACGCCTTGAGGCCTCTTTTAGGGTCCTCGCGTGAAGGCATTGCCCTTTCCATGTCTGGGGTTAATCCAGGACCATCGGATTAGGCCGCCCGGGCCTCACGAACCCACTCGCCAAGGGTTTGCTCCGAACTTCACTCGACTGCCTCTTCGTCTGGGACGTCTTGTTGTCGCTTGGGGATCCCATGATCACATCAAGTCTTTACAATCCCATTTTTGATGTGGGTCCATCTGCATGGTTTTGGTCCACTAACCCTTGATGCCTCTTCAAGTTTGTTGTGGTGTCTTAAGATTTGTAGGGATGACTTCCTTATGAATCCGAGGACGGATTCTTTTGAAGAGGGAGGGTATGATGTGGACATCAGCCCCATTTTTGAGACAAGGAGCAACCATCCCTCCAGAGGGTCTGACGGACCCTTGGCGAAGGCTTGGATGAGGAGGAAGCCACATTCAGGCACCGGCGAGGCCCACAGGGGCCATCCCGTGCTCGCAAGGTTCTTGGGGCATCCCTGTCCCATTGGCGAACCCTTGGCCTTTGGCGAAGCCACGTCCCCATGGCGAACCCGCAGCCCTTGGCGAAACCATGATTCTTTTGGCGAACCCTTGGCCATTTGCGAGTCCCTGGCTCTTTGCGACCCCATGGTCGTTGCCGAAGACCCTGTGCCTCATTTCCAAAGGCAAGCGAAGCCCCAGTGTTTGCCAAGCAGAAGAGGTCTCCTTTCGCAAGTCGCGAACCCTTCAACTCTTACAGAGGCCCTCTTCTTTCCTTTTCCGCCAAATGCAATTCTGGGAATTGGGAGCCGCAAGAGCAGTAGCCTACAATGTCAAATCACCTGCCACCCCACGCTTTGCCTACCATATTTCGAGGAAGATGTTCCCTTAGTAAAATCATTCTTTATTCTTTCCTTCTTTCTTTCCTTCTATAAAAGGAAGCTGTAACCTAAGTATTCGGTAGAACCCATATATTGAGAGAATTCATATATTGTAAGAACACGGTTTGTTCTTCTTGGGGTCTCAAATCTTGCTCCATCAATCCTTTAGTGATCCATGCGAGAGGATCCAATATAATACCTAGCATTGTCGATCTAGTAATCGAAGGTTCTAGGTTCCATTTTCCTTTCCTGGGCATTTTCGGGGCATTGCCTCACCTCGTAGTGCGGAGGTTCCCTTGGCCGACTTTGTTTCCTTTGTGTTCTTCCCTGTTTCGTTTCCATTCTTGCTGGAAACCGCCTCCTTCAAGCTAGATCCGAGCTCTTGACCGTTCACTCCTCTGTAACCACTTCAGCTGAGTTCGGAGCGTGACCGTGATCACATCAAAACCCCAAACACGTGAGGAGCTTGAGCAGACTAATTTTATTATTTAAATGTGCAGGAGATCCCATGGCGGATAAATATTTCTATGGGGTTGATCTATCGGTGGAGCGATACCAGGCTTGGAAAAGACTTATGGCATTGGATGGAGAAGTGGGAGTACCATTTTGGTGCTTCACTTCGTGGTGAAGAAATGTTGAGCCAAGCCATAAGAAGCCTAAAAGGAGAGGCCAAGGAATGGTGTCGTCGAGAGTTCTCGACAGAGAGCAATACGCTGAAGCCCCCATCCATTCTTGGATTGAGAAGAAGAGGTAGCTGTGGCAATGATATGGACTCTGTCAAGAAGAGCCACCCTCCATACTACTCCCGGCAAGGACTCCGATGTGGACATCAGCCCCATTTTTGTGATAAAGGGGCACCATTCATCCGAGGGTCTAGAAGGCCCTTGGCGAAGACACAGATGAAGAAGAAGTGGCATTCTAGGCACCGGCGAAGCCCTGAGGCCGAGCCGCACTCGCAAGGATCTTGGCCAACCCATGCCCCATTGGCGAACCCTTGGCCTTTGGCGAGGCCAAGCCTCAACGGCGAACCCGTGGCTATTGGCGAGCCCATTGACCCTGGCGAACCCATGGTCCTTTTGGGCTAACTCAAGGCCATTTGCGAAGCCATGGCTCTTTGCGACCCCCATGGTCGTTGGCGAAGACCCTGTACCTCATTTCCAGAAACAAGCGAAGCCCAGGTGTTCGCCAAGCAGAAGAGGCCTCCATACACAAGTCAGGCGAACCCTTCAACTTGTGCAGAGGCCCTCTTCTTCCCCTTTTCCCGCCAAATGCAATTCTGGGAATTGGGAGCCGCAAAGCAGGTAGCCTACAATGTCACATCAGCCGCCACCTCTCATTTCGCCTACCATAGATCCAGAAGCTGTTCCCTTGTCAAGACATTCTTTATTATTTACTTCTTTCTTTCTCCTTCTATAAAAGGAAGGCGTGATGTGATCACGGGGGGGGGGTAAGTGATCACGCGCTCGGATCTAGCTCGTTGGAGGCGGTTTCCAGAAAGAATGGAAACAAAGAACAGAGGAAGAAACAAGGAAACAAAGTTCGGCCAAGGGAACCTCCTCACTACGAGGTGAGGCAATGCCCTTGAAAATGCCTGGGAAGTGAGATGGGATCTAGCACCTCTTGACTACAAGGTCAAGCAATACTAGATATTATGCTTGGATCCTCTTGCCTGGATCACTAGGGAAATGGAAATGCAAGAGTGGAGAACACAAAAGCCGATGACTCCCCGGGAGTGTTTCACCAATTGTTTAAATTCAATAATATGTTCTGGGTTACAATGGTGACCGCCACTTAGCTTATATAGTGAAGTGAAATGGAAGAAGTAAAAGGAGTATTTCGAATGTGCATGCGTGCAGAAAGTATAAAGTACTTTTGCACGCTTACAGAGTGAAAAGCTTCCAAAAAGGTAAAAGGGTAAGGCTAGCCTAAAAGTGTCCAGATGTCTTTTGTGTAAAGTGGTTGTTTGTCTTTCCAAGTATCGGCGGAGAAAGGACACCTTGTGTCGGTTTGGTCGGTCAACCGGCGAAGCTGGAGGTTCTGTGAAGGCCTTCGCTAGGAGCCTTCGCTAGAATGCCTCCGCCGGGCGCCTTGCGGAGTTGCCCTTGGCTGAGGCCTTCTCCTTCGCCAAGTGTTCGCGCGCTTAAGGCCCAGGCTGCTCCCTTCTTCAAGAACGCTTATGCTTAAGACTCCAAGGGGCTTCGCACACTCTTCGTCCAGGTAGCGATACCGAGTTGGCGAAGTTGTAAGGCCTTCTCCCGAGACTCCTCTCGATCGTCCTGCGCCATGAGCCTCATGAAAGCATTAAGGTTCGCTTGGACTTGTTTCAGCCGGGACCTGGTCATGGGTCCGCCAAGGCCTTGGAACGGACCAGGGGTCGCGCGCGCTTGAGGTTGTGGGTCTTCTGGAACCTGAGGGTCCTTTGGGGCGATGTCCTCATCATACTCTCCCTCTTCGAAAGAATCCGTCCGCGGATTCTTAAAATCTGCTTGTCCTTCAAAGGGAGCTAAATCACAAACGTTAAAAGTTGCATGTACATTATAAGAGCCATCGCAAGGTAAGTCAAGTACATAAGCATTTTCTCCTATTTTTTTAGTGATTTGAAAGGGACCATCGCCTCTTGGCGCCAGTTTGTTTTTCCTAGCCTGGGGAAATCGGTCTTTTCTTAAATGTAACCATACCCAATCCCCGACTTGAAAACTCCTAAATTTTCTGCCCTTATTAACTCTGCTTGCGTAAGACTCATTAATTCTCTCAAGTTGTTTGTGAATCTTAGCATGCAAGTCCTTCATGCGTCGGGCTTTTTCATTCCCATCTACGTCCACCTGCTCAGTGTAGTCTAAGGCGACTAAGTCCAAAGGGGTTAAAGGGTTGAAGCCATACACGATCTCAAAAGGACTATGGGATGTAGAGGAATGGTAGGCTCGGTTTTATGCACACTCTACATGGGGCAAACATTTTTCCCATTCTTTCAGATTTTTCCTAAGGAGGGTGCGCAGGATAGTGGTGAGGGTCCTATTAGTCACTTCAGTTTGGCCGTCTGTTTGAGGGTGACTGGATGTGGAGTACAACAGACTTGTGCCCAGCCTAGACCAAAGGGTTCGCCAAAAATGGCTTAGGAATCTCGAATCTCTATCGCTAACAATGGATCGCGGGAGGCCATGATATTTAACAATGTTACTAAAGAACAATTCAGCCACATGAGATGCATCTTCAATTTTATGACATGGGATGAAATGGGCCATTTTGGAGAACCTATCGACTACCACAAATATAGCATCATGACCATGCGATGTCCTAGGTAATCCACTTATAAAGTCCATGCTTATTTCAACCCAAGGAATAGAAGGCGTAGGAAGAGGGTGTACTTCCCTTTCGGNTGGAGAGTTGACTTGGCTTGGTGGCGTGTGACACATCTGGCGNAGGCTTTGGTGACGTCCTTCTTCATGCCGGGCCAGAAGAAGTTCTCCTTAACGGCCTCAAGCGTCTTTTGGACACCGAAGTGCCCCATGAGACCGCCTCCATGTGCCTCTTTGATGATCACTTCGCGCATTGACCCTCTGGGAACGCACAACCTTTTCAACTTAAACAGAAAACCATCAAAAACATAGTAGCCTTTTTGGCTACCTTTAACACAGTTGGCAAATATTTCACCAAAATCCACGTCATGTTCATACATCCCTTTTAAACCTTCAAAACCAACAATCCTCGTATCGAGAGTCATGAGTAATGCATATCTCCTGGATAGGGCATCAGCAACAACATTTTCTTTGCCTTTTTTATACTTAATAACATAGGAGAAAGACTCAATGAACTCTACCCACCTAACATGCCTTTTGCTCAAATTTCCTTGTCCTTGAAGATACTTCAAAGACAAGTGATCCGTATGGATTACGAATTCTTTAGGCGAAGATAATGGCTCCAAGTTTGTAAGGATCTCACAATAGCGAATAGCTCTTTGTCATACGAGGAGTAATTCAGGGTGGCACCACTCAACTTTTCGCAAAAAAATGCGATGTGACGGCCTTCTAGATGCAAGACAGCGCCGATGCCTATGCCACCGCATCGCACTCTACCTCAAACACTTTGTCGAAGTTTGGCAAAGTGAGTAGAGGGGCATTTGTCGACGAGATTTCAATTCGTGAAAAGATTTCTCTTGCGATGACCCCATTCAAAGACGACATTCTTCTTAGCCAGTTCATGCAAAGGGGCAGCAATGGAAGAGAAGTCTTTAACAAATCTCCTGTAAAAACTAGCAAGTCCTAGGAAGGACCTGACCTCAGTTAAGGAGTTAGGAGTAGGCCAGTCCCGAATGGCACTGATCTTACTCTCGTCTACCTTGACTCCCTTCGCACCCACTACATATCCAAGAAAGTTAACTTCCTGGATGCGAATACACACTTTTCAAAATTGGCATACGCTTTTCTAACCTAAGCGTGTCGAGGACCTGCCTCAAGTGCTCAACATGCTCCTCATGGTTCTTAGAATAAACTAGTATGTCATCAAAGTATACTACCACAAACCTCCCAATGAAATGCCTCAAAACATGATTCATTAGACGCATGAAAGTACTTGGTGCGTTAGATAACCCGAAGGGCATAACATTCCACTCATACAAACCAATTTTGGTTTTGAAAGCAGTTTTCCATTCATCACCTTCCTTCATCCGAATTTGGTGATAACCACTTCTAAGGTCAATTTTTGAAAACACACATGCACCACTCAATTCGTCTAACATGTCATCAAGTCTAGGTATAGGGTGGAGATCCTTTACAGTGATAGAGTGTATGGGGCGGCAGTCCATGATGTGATCACGGTCACGCTCCGAACCCAGCTGAAGTGGTTACTGTGGTGTGAACGGTCACGAACTCGGATCTAGCTCGTTGGAGGCGGTTTCCAGCAAGAAGGGGAAACGAAACAGAGGAAGAACACGAAGGAAACAGAGTCGGCCAAGGGAACCTCCTCACTACGAGGTGAGGCAATGCCCTTGAAAATGCAGGAAAGGAAATGGGATCTAGCACCTTTTGAATACAAGTTCAAACAATACTAGATATTATGTTGGATCCTCTTGCACGGATCACTTAAGGAGATGGAATGCAAGAAATGAGAACACAAAAGCCAACAACTTCCCGGAAGTGTTTTCAGCCGAATTCTTAAATTCAATAATATGTTCTGCCTTTACAATGGTTACAAGCTGCCTTATATAGAAGAAAAATGGTAAAGGAAAATAATGAATGACTGGACAAGGGAACCTGCTTCCTGGTTCTATGGTTGGCGTATTGAGAGGTGGCAGACGAGGTGAGAGTGTAGACTGTGTAGACTACACCTTTAGCGGCTCCCAATTTCCCAGGGAATTGTAGTTTGGCGGGAAATGGGAGAAAGAGGGCCTCTGCACAAGTTGAAGGGGGTCGCCTGACTTGCGTATGGAAGCCTCCTCTGCTTGGCGAGCACCTGTGATTTGCTTGCGTCTGGAAGTATTGTTCAGGGTCTTTGCCAAGGACCATGGGTTCGCCAATGAGCATGGCTTCGCCAAGACCATGACTTCGCCAAAGGCCAAGGGTTCGCCAATGGGGCCTGGGTTCGCCAAGATCCTTGCGAGCACGACTTTGCCTCTGGGGCTTCGCCGACGCCTAGAATGCGACTTCTTCTTCGTCCATGCCTTCGCCAAGGGCCCTTTAGACCCTCTGGAGGAATGGTTGCCTCTTAACTCATAAATAGGGGCGATGTCCACATCATACCCTCCCTCTTCAGAAGAATCCGTCCTCGGATTCATAAGGAAATTGTCCCTACAAATCTTAAGACACCACAATAAACTTGAAGAGGCATTAAGGGTTAGTGGACTAAAGCGGTAAACATCAAAGTCCCAAAAATGGTTCGAAGGATTTGAGATGGACAATCCGCCCTTTCTCTTCACTTCTACCTTACGCTCAGTTTCTAGTATTCCGGGGTCAAATGTGAGCCTAGGCCTTTCATTCTTATGATCAAAAAAATAGGAATCATGATCATGTATCTCATCATGATAATAATTATGCTCATTAAACCAATCATGAGGAAGAAAATAGTATATGTGTCACAGCCACCCCGCCCGGTTGCGGAGGCGGAGCCGACCGCGACGTCGAGAACCGGAACCTACGGCGGAAAGCGTGGCGTGAGCATCGAGCTCAAATAACAAATAGCCAAGTGGCAACTAGCAACCTAGATACTCATTCAAGGCAAGCATACTAGAAAAATCCAACTTCTACCAAACATGCAGTTCATGGTGTCAAACATCAAACATCGCCACAACACAGAAACGCCAAACCCATATTACAACAACAACCCCAATATAAGCAAGTCGGGGCTCCGCCCTCGACTCAGAAGACAAACGAGGGCAGAGTATGTCTCAGATTATACGTCTTATACAAATACATGATCTAAACTACATGCATGCAGCTACAGCTACAGAGCCATTAAACCAAAACCTATATACCTATTGTGTGGAATCGGAAACTTTCTCACCCAGGAGATTTTCCGCCCGTGGTACTACTGCTGCTGCTGAAACCCAAGAAATCCGAAAGCACTGCGGATCTCTATTCCGCCAATTGCTTTTCAGAACAACCTGAAAGGTGTAAACAAATGAAAGGGTGAGTCCTCGAAAGGACCCGAAGGGCTAAGGTAAAAGTGTAGTTTGCCCATATGGCGCGAACTGAACCTGCAAAACAGAGCAGATACAAGCACAATCGCATATATACATGTATGCAAAGTCAGAGGTGAGTCAGAATCCATCGTATGCGGTCCAACCGCCAGAACGACCCAAAACGACAGCCCTCTCTAAGAGGTCAGAAATATACGTAATGTAATGCGAATGCGAACGAGTAAAGCACGGTACCGGCTGGGGTCGCGATCCCCAAACTGTCGTAGGGTCACAGAAGTATATCGGCACCCCAAGTGCGGATATACGCAGAATGTCGGCACCCCTCCAGTGCGGACACGGAACAGAAGTATCGGCACTCCTGGTGCGGATACGCAGAATAGATCCAAGGAGCACCCGCGGCCTCTCCGACCACCCGGGTCTCGTCACAGAACAAAACATATAATAATAGTGCATATATACAAACAGAAGTATCCTCACCTGATATACATATACAGAACGGAATAGGGCTCCGGGCCTCCAAGGTCACCCGGGCCTCAAGACAGAACAAACATACATTTTACCATTGACGGGTCTCGGATCACCGAACCACCGCCCTCACCCGGAACCCGCCCCAACTAAACCCGATACACATCAAATACTCCCAGAATGTATAACGAGAGAAGTTGAGCCCTTACCTCAGATACGCTGCCCCGCAGCACAAAACTCGGGAAATCCCGATTCTGGCCCGAAACGTAAAACTTGGCTCTTACGGTTCCACGCTACTCCTCCCACGCAATCAAGCTTATTCCCAAAGCGTTCACACAAGTCCGAATCGAAATTCTCGTTCATTGTCCCGGTACAAATTTCGGCAGAGTTTCACTTGCGTTTCCGACTACCCCCTGTTCACAAATGATCCACGAATCTGAGAATATATGTTCGAAATTCACAGAATCAGCCAATATCATTGGCGCCAAAACCAAGGCTCGGGCCGAAAAACGGCTTTCACACCGAGTCTTTTTGACAAAACCAATTACACCATCGAATCGAACTTCGCTCGATCACAAATATATCCTTACCTTTATTGAATCCACGGTTGGATTTTGCACCAAATCTTTGAACGGATCTTTGTAGCACTTCCGGCGCGTTTACGCTCACGCTCTGTTATCAAACATGCACAAGAAGGTGCCGGAACGCGTTTAGAAACCAAGAAATCAAACAAAACTTGTGATTCCATAATCACTTCCAAACTTCAAGACTCACGGTTTACAAACCGGGATGAATCTTCACAAACCGACCTCATATTATTCATTTACACAACACAAGGATCGTTTTGACATACTGACCTCGAAGCTTCATCGAGAAACCTCCAAGTTCACCTTTGAGCTCAACATGGCGCAACAATGGTGAAAGAGAAACGGCAGAAGGAAGGAAGAAGAAGAAAGAAGTATGGCTTTTTCCATTTTTATTTCCTTTTATACTTCTTTTTCTTCCTTTTTCTTTTCTTTTTTCCTTCTTTAAATTAAGAAGGGACAAGTGTCCCTCCTATCCTTTTCCATTCCAGCCGAAAGTAGGCTGCTGCCCATGCTCCAATTATTTATTTTGCAACCAATTCCCAATTTATCTCCCGACTTTTCCGAAAGTTCCAATTCTTTTTGCCCAAAAATAATTACCGAATTCCAAAATTAACGAAACTTGGACACAACCCTCAGAATATTATAACATTCACAAAACATGTTCCAAAAGTTCATTTACAATTCCAGAGTGTCCTACCGAGCTCGCTGAACCCGAACCAAAACCCGACGTGCGAGCGTGTCAACCTGAACCGAAATTCCGTCACTCCAAAAATTCTATAAAAAATACCCATAAATTCCATCTTAAATCATAACACAACTTACCCCAAAGCCGTCAGAAAATTTCCATCCCGAGCCCCGGGATTCCCGTCCCGAGCCCCGGGAGTCGGCCGGAACCGAACGTCCCGCCCCAAATATTACTCTCCATAAAAACCTCCGGGAGGTTTCCACGACTCCAAAACTGCAAACGGCTTCTCAAACTGAGATCTCGAGAGCGCTACCGAGCCCGCAGTACGTCCCGAGGCGACCCCGACAACCCCCCGGCGCCAGAAAAATATTTTCGGCGGAAACGTCCGGGGGACCCACACGACCTCAAATACGGAAGGGTTCGCCAAAATGATACTCGGATAGGGCTCGGGAGCCGTCTGAACGCCGAAAACGTGACCGCGAGCCAAAACCGAGCCGGGTCACCCGGCCGCAACCCGCTCGGGGTGACCGTAACATTCTCCCCCTTAGAACTCTTGGTCCTCCAAGAGTAGCTGAACCAACCAGACAGTGTCGCTACCAACCGAAAATATAAACATTCCTCTAACCTGAACAATCGGACCACCGTATCGGTGCGGCGGGAGTGGTAGTTTAAACTACCATACTGAGCCTCACGGCGTCCCACCCTCCGGGTGCACCTTATTGCACCCGAGTCGATTGCCGTATTTCTACCAGACAACCCTGCATGCACCGAACCTAAGTCTAACCGATCCACAACAGGATATCACGGAAGACATCACGTAAAATCAAAGCTTGGGGGAAAAACCCAACCTAACAACATACTGAAACCCATAAGAACCGATATAACTCGGGGTAACTCGCCCGCCTATCAAATCTTCTTGTCTCTCGAACGGTGCTACCTCGATCAAATTCTATCAAATTCTATCACCAAACGCCGATTCAAGAGCTCTACGGCGGCGGTTCGTATAAGCAGTGGTGCAGTCGTTCGCGGGTTTAAAACGCGCCTGTAACAAACTGATCTTTGCCGTAGACTCCTCAAAAAGAACGGGTCCCAGTTCAACCCCATCAGATGCATCTGTCCAACAGCATGGTGTCATACACCTCCCGTACAACACCTCATATGGTGCCATGTCAAACGTAGTCTGAAAGCTGTTGTTGTACGAGAACTCTATCAAAGCAACTACTAGTCCCAAACTCCTCCAAAATCCAAAATACAGATTCGCAACATATCCTTCGATATCGAATCACCCGCTCCGATTGCCCGTCCGTCGTGGGTGATAAGTCGTATTCAGATGGAGTCGCGTGCCCAATGCTTCATGAAAAGCAATCCGTAACCGTCTTTGAAACGCGGATCACGGTCAGATTCAATGGAGTCTGTACTCCATGCAAACGCACAATCTTCCCCGATGTAAAGCCGGCAAGCTTCTCCAGAGGGTCTATGACCTGAATAAGCGAAAGTGTGCGCACTTTATCAGCTGATCCACAATAACCTGAGATAACATCATGGCGAGACCGTGTCGGCGGTGCGATCGAGAAAGTCCATAGTAACATTGCCCCACTCCCGAACCGGAATGGGCAAAGTCTGCAGTGTCCCCGCCGGTTTCGATGCTCAAACTGCCGAGTGTGCCTCCTCGAAAATCTCATTCCGTAACTCCCGATCCTCGGGTACATAAAGGCGGTCTCGAGTATAGCAATCCTCGCCTATCTTGAAACGTCGGTAATAAAGATCCCTTGTCTTCTCCAGACAACTTCTTCAACCCCGGATCTCTACCCTGCACCTCGCGCACCCTATCAAGCCACTCAGAATGTATGGTAAGTGTGTACACCTGAGCACGTTCCCAGAGTTGCCACCTGTGCCAAAGGCACGCCAAATCTCTCTCCTCGATCAGTCCCCAACATTTCCTCCCTTAACTAACCCGGTATACTTCTGCCAAAGCATCGGCAACCGTGTTGCCCTTGCCGAAGATGTACTCGATACAACAACCATAGTCCTTAATGTATTCGAGCCATCTATGCTGCCTCAAATTAAGCTCCTTTTGCGTAAACAGATATTTCAGACTCTTATGGTGGTAAGAATCTGGAATTTACTATCAAATGATATTGCTTCCAATGTTTCAGCGCATAAATTACTATAGCCAACTCCGGATCATGTGCCAACCAGTTCATCTCATGCGGTCGCAGCTGCCTCGACCCATAAGCTACCACAAAACGCTCTGCATCAACACACATCCCAAACCAGACGTGGAAGCATCCGTATAAACCACATACGGTAAGATCGGATCTGAAAGAGTCAGAATCGGAGCGTTAGTCAACTACCGCCTCAACTTCGAAAATTCTGCTCACACTTATCAGACCAGATATACAGTTGACCCTTCTTAGTCAACTGCATAAGCGGAGATGCCATAATAGAAAATCCCAGTACAAACCTCGATAATATCCTACTAACCCCGTGAAGCTCCAAATCTCTCGTACTGTGGTAGGTTGTTTCCGATCCCGAACTGCCCTCACTTTCTCTGGATCCACGCAGACCATGCTCGAAATAACGTGTCCCGGAAAAGTGACTTCCCGAATCCGTAACTCCCACCTTGGGAATTTAGCATAAAGCTGATGTTCCAAAGGTATCTGCAGAACTACCCTCAGATGATCCCAATGCGAATCCTCATCCCGAGAATATATCAGAATATCATCAATAAAACCACCAGAAATGAGTCCAAGTACGGTCGGAACACCCGATGCATCAGATCCAAGAATGCCACGGAATATTGGTCAGCCCAAATGGCATGACCGTAATCTCTAAGTGTCCAAATCGGGTGCGGAAAGCAGTCTTAGGTATGTCCTCTTCCTTCAATCTAAGCTGAAAATACCCGGATCGGAGATCAATCTTTGAGAAAACCTCAAACCCGAAGTTGATCAAAAAGATCGTTAATCCTCGATAACGGATACTTATTCTTCCCAATAAGAGCATTCAACGATCTGTAATCAATACAAAGTCGAGTGTCCCATCATTCTTCTTAACAAACAAAACCAGAGCACCCCACGCTGAAGTGCTCGGTCGGACGAAACTCTTTTCTTTGTAATTCCTCCAGATTGCTTCTTCTACTCCTGCATCTCGAAATAGGCATCCGATAAGGAGGAATAGATATCGGAGCGATGCACTGCAGGTGGATGTCAAACACAATTCCACTGCTCTTATGGTAATCCGGGCAACTCCTCCGGAAATACTGCGGAAAATCTCGAACCAATGGTAAACCATCCAACTTCAACCTAATACCGGCTTCATTCAGATCATAGCATTCCCTACACCAACTATCGACGGCTGATCCGAATCTGTAGCTCCTTGCCGTCATGCGATAGTCAAACCAATCGGAGTCGTGAGAGGTAGTACCTCTCCAGAAACCATAATAGTACGGGTTGCACAATCAACGTGCACAGAGTTCTTGGATGGCCAGTCCATTCCAAGAATAACATCATAGTCCGGCGTGTCTAAAACCAACAGATCCGATACTATCATGTCCGCCTACAGATATCGCACAACCCCGAACCATCCCATTAGAAAATGTAAACCGACTTCCTGCAGCTTTTACTAAATGCGTTTGAGGCAAGGTACTATGACAGACAGATACGTAAATGTAACACATTTCAGTGTTACAATGGGAACAAATGCTCCTGTATCAAATAACGCATGAACCGGTATCTCATTCGGAAATATAGTACCTTACAGAACTTCCTGCTGACCCCTGCCCTACAATAAGAGGGCAATCCCGTACCCAAAGAGTGTCAGACCTGCAACGTAAACATCGGCCCTCCTGCCGATAACAAATTCAACCGGAATGATACCTACTACAAATCAGATAAGATCGTGCCGGTGGTGCTCCCCTCTACCTCTACAAAACTGCCCGAGCCTATTTGGCGGTCCAGAATCTGCCGGGGTCCCTGTGTGTGGAGCCCTCGTACACCCTTAACCTCATTGCAAGGTGAAGCGACTCTCAACCTCCTCTTGCTCGAGGAGTTGAGCCCAATAACCGCTTCCCGAAACAAAGTAATGTCTAAAGGTCTCAAAACCCACCTGAACTCGGGCGCGATCAACGAATAAACCTCTTAGCCTTCTATTCTTCCATTCCATAGTACTACGGTACGTAGCAAACCAACCGATCAAACTCTCACTCATACTCTCCGACTGTCCTGTCTCCCGATGAAACTCATCAATCGTGCTCGACACAGTTTCTGCTACATCCCCACCGCACCGCTAGTGGAAAATGTAGCCTCCCCAGGAGTTTATCAACTCCTGCACTACCAAATCTGATAAAGGTACGACTCCAAAAGGAGAAGCCCTATCCTTGGATGATCTAGCTTGTTGAAAGATGAACACGAAGAACACGAACAGTTTCGGCTCTAACCACCTCAATCCTCAAATGGAGAGCAATGGAAAGATTAATGCCTGGGAGTGAGGGATCTAGCACCTCACTTCTCAAATGAAGAGCAACACTAGATTTAAGCAAGAATCCACTTTAATGGATTCAAGGGGAATATGGAGATGAAAAGAAGAGTTCAAGCTTGAACCCAATGCTCTCTCAAGAGCCGAAAATGTCTTTCTTTCAATAATGAATAATCTCAATAATCTGTTTCATCCTTGTTACAAAAGAGTATATATGGGAAGGGAGAGAAGGAATAGTGGGAGGATGTGAAATGTGCCTTCACTTCTCCCTATCACTTCTTCCCTAAATCAATCTCCATTGTCCCCTTAAAAGTTATGGGGAAATGGAGGAAAACTGGACATTTCAAAGAGTTGAAAGTCAAAGATGGTAGACTATTCCCTTCCTTCCATTTCTCCCTAAATGGATTCATTTCTTGCATAAATGGATTTATGAAGAAATGGAAGGATGTTACAAAATCCACAAGTGTACCGGCGTCTGATCAGGGGGGGGTCGCCGAAGGGGGACCTGGGTTCGCGGCGGGGCACGGGTTCGCGGGAGAAGCCAGGGGTTCGCAAGAGGGACCATGGGTTCGCGGCGGGGCCATGGGTTCACGGGAGGTGCCATGGGTTCGCGACATCAGGAGAAGGCTTGGGAAGGCCATGGGGTTGGTGATGTCGGGGGCCGCGATGACCGATGCTTCGGGGTGGTGCGCGGGGCCTGAGGTGTCTTCGTCCGCTACCATGATGGTGCTAACGTTCTCCAAAGTGTTGAGCATGTCTTCTTCTATGTGGATTCCCATTTGTTGAAGTTGGGAGGTGCCTTCTTGATCTTCATCTCGCTCCTTTTCTTGAGCCATAATCCTCATGAAGGCGTGAAGGCTCTCCTGCGCCTTTTTGGTCTGGGACCTTGTCATGGGTCCGCCAATACCTTCTAGAGGGTTGCGAGGCTTGTGCGCTTGAGATTGGCTGTCCTCTTGGTCCTTGGTCGACCGATTGTGTTGATCCATGGCGATGCCCTCATCATACTCCCCTTCTTGAAAAGAATCCGTCCTCGGATTCTTGCCTTCTAACTCACCTACATAAGGGATCAAGTCACACACATTAAAGGTTGCATGAACACCATAAGAGCCATCGCAAGGTAAATCAAGCACATAAGCATTTTCACCAATCTTTTTCACAATTTGGAAAGGCCCATCCCCCCTTGGTGCAAGTTTACTCTTCCTAGCTTGGGAAACCTTTCCTTCCTCAAATGTAACCACACCCATTCTCCCACTTCAAAGCTCCTAAAGTTCCTACCCTTGTTTGCCCTCCTAGCATAAGACTCACTAGCCTTCGCAAGTTGTTTTTGCACCTTTTCATGTAAGTCTTTCATGCTTTGAGCCTTTCTTTTCCCTTCTACATCTAGTTGATCCGAATGAGTCAATGCAACTAAATCCAATGGAGTAAGAGGATTAAAGCCATACACAACCTCGAACGGACTATGGGATGTAGATGAATGATATGATCGGTTATATGCAAACTCCACATGTGGTAGGCACTTTTCCCATTCTTTAGGTTCTTCCTTAGTATGGTCCTTAAGATAGTGATGAGAGTTCTATTAGTTACTTCCGTTTGACCATCGGTTTGTGGGTGACTCGAAGTGGAGAATACCAAACTAGTGCCCAACCGTGACCAAAGGGTCCTCCAAAAGTGACCCAAAAATCTAGAGTCTCTATCACTCACTATAGTCCTGGGAATGCCATGATATTTTACAATTTCCTTAAAGAACAACTCGGCTACATGGGATGCATCGTCAGTTTTATGACATGGAATGAAATGAGCCATTTTTGAGAACCTATCTACCACGACAAAGATAGCATCATGACCATGAGAAGTCCTAGGCAATCCACTAACAAAGTCCATACTTAAATCAATCCATGGTAAACAAGGAATCGGGAGAGGAGAATACTTCCCTTTCGATTGCATCCTGGCCTTCGCCTTGTGGCATGTCACACACCGAGCGCACACCTTGTCCACATCCTTTTGAAGATTCGGCCAATGGAAGTTCTCCTTGACGGTCTCATAAGTCTTTAGGGCACCAAAGTGTCCCATGAGACCTCCACCATGAGCCTCTTTGATTATCACCTCTCTAATGGATCCTTTTGGTACACACAACCTTTTCATCTTAAAAAGAAATCCATCAAAGATGTAATAGCCATCTCGGCTACCTTTAATACAACTCGAATAAATTTCACCAAAATCATCATCATGCGCATACATATCTCTAAGGCACTCAAACCCAACAATTTTAGCATCAAGAGTTGTAAGCAATGCATATCTCCTAGACAAAGCATCGGCAACCACATTTTCTTTGCCTTTCTTGTATTTTATTAAATAGGAGAATGATTCTATAAACTCTACCCACTTAGCATGCCTTTTATTCAAATTCCCTTGCCCTTGCAAATATTTCAGAGATTCATGATCGGTATGCACAACAAATTCCTTGGGAAGCAAGTAATGGGACCACACTTGTAATGACCTTACAAGGGCATAAAGCTCCTTGTCATAAGTAGAGTAATTGAGTGTGGTACCACTTAACTTCTCACTAAAATAGGCTATGGACGACCCTCTTGGTGCAACACCGCACCAATGCCAATTCCACTAGCATCGCACTGATAGTCTCGTTCCTAAAGAAGGCCCGGACTCTCGGTTGATGTGGTGGAGAAGATGATGTTCTTGAGACTCCAAGCTTCGCTGATATGGTGGAGAGTGAATCTTGTAAATCTGTAAAAGATAGGAAGAATACTCGAAGTAGCAAGAGGGGAGTGGGGGCGTGTAGTAGCTTACCCGGTTTAAGGTGGACATCACCCTATTTATAGAGTGATGCCGGAGAAGAGCCTCCCAGGTTGAAGCCTTGGACAGTGTGTGAGACAAGTCGACAAGTCTGCCAGATTTCGGGAGATAAGGCGGTTGTGATGATGAAGATCTCAGCAAACCGCCTTAGGAGATTCACTTGTCAGAAGATAGAAGATCTTTGGCGTGTGAGCCAAGGTAAGATCACTCAGGCTCGTGCTGACCTCCCCATTGGTTGCTTGAAGCCAGATGGCCAAGTGGCCTGCAAGGGGCGAAGCCTGCAAGGGGCGAAGGCCCGAGATAAAGCAAAGCCAATGAGGGTGTAAGGGTCGCACGAACCTGAGTGCGAGGGGCCTTATCTCGGGCGAGGCCAGTATAGGCACGAGAGTCCTCGCGAAGGTGAGTAAGACCGCGGGGGTGAGACCCGCAAAGGCATAAGAGGCCCGCGAAGGCTGGAAAGGAGACCGCGAGGAGTAAGACCTCGTGTAGGTGATACTTAAGTTTGTGAGGGCCTTGCGCAGGCGAGACCTGGAGACCTCGCGAAGGCGAGATTTGGAGACCTCGCGAAGGCGAGACTTAAGCCTGCGAGGGTGAGACCTTGCCAGGGCGTAAACGCTTGGGTAGTGTACCAAGATGCCTCCCCCTGATAGCGGAGTATGGGGAGGGTCCCATACTCCGTATGTAGCCAAAGTAAGGGTTTTTGCTCGAAGAGCGATGACCGTTGAAGACCATGGATGGGATTTTCCCACTTGGAAGGTCTGCTGGGGCACGCGAAGGCGGCTCTCGCAGAGACCTTCCTGAAGATACCGCAAGGGGTAAGCCCTTGGGTAGTGTGCAGTGTACCAAGAAGAGGATACCTGCAAAGTACTCTCAAGCCATATGATAAGAGTGAAATAAAGTTCAGTTTACCTTAAGCCTGTAGTTGTGGCCCTCCCGTGCCGCAAAGGGATTACCCTTGGGGCGGGGTGAGTAGAAGGTCAGTTGGGGATGAGACCCGCAGCCACCTGTGTTGAGGAGCCCGTGCGGAAGGTCCGGTGACGCGCGAGGGCGAGTTATACAAGGACCCCCGAAGGAGCCAAAAGGGGATTACCCTTCCGCACCGCAAAGGGATTACCCTTGGGGCGGGCGAGTTGAAGGTCAGTTGGGGATGAGACCCGCAACTACCGTGTCGAGGAGGCCGTGCGGAAGGTCCGGTGACGCGCGAGGCGACTTATACAAGGACCCCCTGAAGGAGCCAAAAGGGGATTACCCTTCCGCACCGCAAAGGGATTACCCTTGGGGCGGGCGAGTTGAAGGTCAGTTGGGGATGAGACCCGCAACTACCTCGTGTCGAGGAGGCCGTGCGGAAGGTCCGGTGGCGCGCGAGGCGACTTATACAAGGACCCCCTGAAGGAGCCAAAAGGGGATTACCCTTCCGCACCGCAAGGGGATTACCCTTGGGGCGGGGCGAGTTGAAGGTCAGTTGGGGATGAGACCCGCAACTACCTGTGTGGAGAAGGCCGTGCGGAAGGTCCGGTGACGCGCGCGAGGGCGACTTATACAAGGACCCCCCTGAAGGAGCCAAAAGGGGATTACCCTTCCGCACCGCAAAGGGATTACCCTTGGGGCGGGTCTAGTTGAAGGTCAGTTGGGGATGAGACACGCAAAAACCTGTGTTGAGGAGACAGAGCGGAAGGTCTGCTGTGGCGTGCGAGGACGACTTACACATAGACCTCCCCGAAGGAGCCAAAAGGGGATTACCCTTCCGCACCGCAAGGGGATTACCCTTGGGGCGGGCGAGTTGAAGGTCAGTTGGGGATGAGACCCGCAACTACCGTGTGGAGAAGGCCGTGCGGTAGGTCCGGTGACGCGCGCCAGGGCGACTTATACAAGGACCCCCCTGAAGGAGCCAAAAGGGGATTACCCTTCCGCACCGCAAAGGGATTACCCTTGGGGCGGGGCGAGTTGAAGGTCAGTTGGGGATGAGACCCGCAACTACCTGTGTGGAGGAGTCCGAGCGGAAGGTCTGCTGTGGCGTGCGAGGACGACTTACACATAGACCTCCCTGAAGGAGCCAAACGGGGATTACCCTTCCGCACCGCAAGGGGATTACCCTTGGGGCGGGGCGAGTTGAAGGTCAGTTGGGGATGAGACCCGCAACTACTGTGTGGAGGGGCCCGTCGACCGGTCAGTGCGAGAGGCGATTGAGAGGGCAATTGTTTTGCCATGGGATGCTGTAAGAGAAGAGCGGGTATACCAATTTATATTGGATCAATAAAGCAGAGCTTTAGGACTTACTTGGTCCGTGAAGTTTTTTGATCATGTGGATCGTGGAGAGATCTGCCTTAATAGGCAAAGGCGTGTCTGCGCCGTAGATAAAGGAGAAGGATGTCTCTTGAGGCCCTCTTTGAGGGTATGGTTGGCGACCAAGTAGAGATAAAAGATTTCGCGGAGGCGAGCAACAAGGCCGTGAGGACCAGACTCGCGAAGGCGCCTGGTGCGGTCGGCTCTGGGCCAATGAGATCAAGGCCCCATAGGGCGAATGGCACTGGATTCGTCAGTGCTGGAGACTCCGTAGATGGCAGCCATTTTAACACAAGAGTTGGTCTGGTACTGGTGTCATATTTTGACCATCGCGGCGATGTCCCTTTTCGGGGAGGGGTATCCAGGGCGGAGTCCCTTAAGAGTGTTGAAGCATTGTTGGAGGGATGATGAAAAACCCGTGAATCAATGTTTGCTTTATTAATGAGAACATGTCATATGACATGTTTTCCAGTGAGGCGATATTGCTAGCCTTCGCAATTGAAGGGTTGGCGAGAGTGGTCAAGTGACTTCCTCTACGTTCATGAACCGGGATGCCCTTTGGAGAAACTGCTCCATGTTGCCTGGGGGGTTGGTGTGTACCTCCACAAAGAAAAGAGACTCCCAACGGAGACCCTGAATGACCGTGAGCAGGCGGGCCTCCTCTCCCAGATTTGGGACTTGGAGAGATTCCGCTTGGAACCGTTGAACGTATTCCCTGAGGGATTCTTCCCATTTCAGGAGAAACTGCAGGAGGTGTCCTGCCATTTTGGGAGGAGGCTTGGATACCATAAAGTGATTGGAAAAGCTGCGGAGAGCTCCTCAAAGGAGTCAAACCGCTTCCCGCGAAGGGTGGTAAACCAATTCGCCGCAGCCCCTACGAGCGTGGGCGAAGGCTCTGCAGAGCGTGTTGTCGTCCGCCCTCGCAATGGCCATCGCGAGACGTAACGTTGTAAATGAATATCTGGATCTGATAAACCGTTGTAAGCGTCTAGCTTGGGTTGGTGAAACTGATCCGAATAGAGGTCTCCAAAACCCGTTGGGTGAAGGGCTGGGTCCAGAGGTGACCCAAACCCACTCTGGCGACGTTATGGACACTAGCCCCCTCCTCTCTTCTTTCCAGTTCTTCTATCCGTTTAGTAAGTGCCATAAGTACAGATGAGGGAGAGTCAGGACGACTTACTTGATGAGGCGGCGTAGCAGGGCGTTCCGGTTGGTTGGTTCGCAGCGTTCCAACGCCATCCAGAACGCCTCTTAGAGTACTGGCGAGTGTTTCGCGCAAGTTGTGAGTAACCGCCTCAGTGATTGTTCGAAGAACGGCCGGATCAAGGCCTACCAGTGGAGTATTCGGTGGTGGAGTGTTTTGCTCCTAGGGCACATTTTGGTTAACGTGAGAGGAGCTTTCCTCCGTCGAACGAACCGAGAGTTCCCAGTTGTGGGGAAGCCGTGGCGGGTGGATTCCTCCTTCCCCGGTGGCTACGCCTACTCGTACTTTGAGTAGTTGACATGACTTGCCACTTGTGGTTTGTAATATGGGTTTATAGTAAGAACTTTTCGTTCCCACAGACGGCGCCAAACTGATAGTCTCGTTCCTAAAGAAGGCCCGGACTCTCAGTTGATGTGGTGGAGAAGATGATGTTCTTGAGACTCCAAGCTTGCTGTTCAGAGTAATCTGTAAAAGATAGGTTGAATACTCAGAAGTAGCAAGAGAGGAGTGGGGGGCGTGTAGAAGCTTACCCAGTTTAAGGTGGACATCCCCCTATTTATAGAGTGATGACAGGAGAAGAGCCTCCCCCAGTTGAAGCCTTGGACAGGCTGTGAGACAAGTCTGACAAGTCTGTCAGATTTCAGGAGATAAGGCGGCTGTGATGATGAAGATCTCAGCAAACCGCCTTAGGAGATTCACTTGTCAGAAGATAGAAGATCTTTGGCGTGTGAGCCAAGGTAAGATCACTCGTGCTCGTGCTGACCTCCCCATTGGTTGCTTGAAGTCAGATGGCCACGTGGCCTCCAAGGGGCGAAGGAATCCAAGGGGCGAAGGCCCAGATAAAGCAAAGCCAATGAGGGTGTAAGGGTCGCACGAACCTGAGTGCAGGGGCCTTATCTGGGCGAGGCCAGTATAGGCACGAGAGTCCTCGCGAAGGCGAGTAAGACCGCGGGGGTGAGACCCGCAAAGGCATATGAGGCCCGCGAAGGCTGGAATGGAGACCGCGAGGAGTAAGACCTCGTGTAGGTGATACTTAAGTTTGTGAGGGCCTTGCGCAGGCGAGACCTAGAGACCTCGCGAAGGCGAGATTTGGAGACCTCGCGAAGGCGAGACTTAAGTCTGCGAGGGTGAGACCTTGCCAGGGCGTAAACGCTTGGGTAGTGTACCTCATCAACTTTTATCCCTTCTTTTCCCACAATATATCCGAGAAAGTTCACCTCATTTGTAGCAAACACACACTTTTCCATTTTAGCATACATCTTCTCTATTCTAAGTGTGTCAAGGACTTGCCTCAAATGATTAACATGTTCATCATGGGATTTGGAATAAACAAGTATATCATCGAAATACACAACCACAAACTTTCCTATCATCCTTCTCAAAACATGATTCATCAACCTCATAAAGGTGCTAGGTGCATTCGACAACCCAAATGGCATGACATTCCACTCATATAATCCAATTTTAGTTTTGAATGCCGTTTTCCATTCATCTCCTTTTTTCATCCTAATTTGATGATAGCCACTTTTTAAGTCAATTTTTGAGAAAACACTTGCGCCACATAACTCATCAAGCATATCATCTAATCTAGGAATGGGATGTCGATACTTTACAGTGATTTTGTTGATGGGGCGGCAATCCATGCACATGCGCCATGTTCCATCACTCTTTGGCACCAACAAAACCGGCACCGCACATGGAGAAAGACTCTCCTTGATGTATCCCTTGGACAACAAGTCTTGTACTTGTGATTGGATTTCTTTGGATTCCTCGGGGTTGGTTCGGTAGGCAGGCCTATTTGGCAAAGGGGCTCCTGGAACCAAATCTATTTGGTGTTCAATGCCGCGGTATGGTGGAAGATCTTGCGGCTCATCGAACACATCACCGTACTCTTGGAGTACCTGCTTCACAAACAAAGGAAGAGAAGAATCCTTGTTAAGCGTTAGCATGCATGTAAGAGGAACCATGAGAAAACACATTTTGTTTCCCAACAAAGCCTTCTTGATGTCTCTCTCTTTGGCCATGGGGGGTATCCTTTCTTGTTTTCTCTCTTGCCCTCTCTTGGTGTTTCCCATAGATGCACCCTCATTCTTTCCACTCAAGGTCGCTTGGACCTTCTCACTTTCACTCTTCTCGGTTCCCTCTTTCCCTTTGTTCCTTTCGGTAGTGGTAGCCAAATGAATTTGGTCCTGCAAGGCTGGGCCGGGGATAAGGGAGCAAAGTGTGGGGTCGGGTGAGGTGTATAAGGGTGTATTTGTTTGTCCTTCCATAGTGAACCGCCTCTCTATCATATTGCCATGGACGGCCCAAAAGGATATGGGTGGCTTGCATCTTCACGATGTCACATAAGACCTCATCTTCATACTTCCCAATCTTGATGGGTACCACGGTTTGGTACTCCACTTTCACACAGGAGTTGTCATCCACCCATTGGAGTTGGTAAGGTTTTGGGTGAGGGGTGGACTTTAGTTTGAGCTTCTTGACCATGCTATGGTTGGCCACATTCACACAACTCCCACTATCCACAATGAGGCTACACAATTGCCCATTGACCGCGGCTCTAGTTTGGAAAAGGTTTTCTCTTTGGGAAGTGTCAAGGGCCTTGGGGTGGCTTGTAAAACTCTCTTGGACACTAATAGCATTCCCTCGGGTGGGGCTTCTTCTTCCTCTTCTCTTATTACGGTCACCCAGGCGGGTTGCGGCCGGGTGACCCGGCTCGGTTTTAGCTGCGGGTCACGTTTTCGGCGTTCAGGCGGCTCCCGAGCCCTATCCGAGTATCATTTTGGCGAACCCCTCCGTATTTGAGGTCGTGTGGGTCCCCGGACGTTTCCGCCGAAAATATTTTTCTCGCGCCGGGGTTGTCGGGGTCGCCTCGGGGCGTCTGGCGGCTCGGTAGCGCTCTCGAGATCTCAGTTTGGGAAGCCGTTCGTAGTTTTGGAGTCGTGGAGACGTCCCGGAGGTGGTTGTAGAGTTTAATATTTGGGGCGGGACGTTCGGTTCCGGGCGACTCCCGGGGCTCGGGACGGGAATCCCGGGGCTCGGGATGGAAATTTTCTGACGGCTTTGGGGTAAGTTGTGTTTTAATTTAAGATGGAATTTATGGAATTTTTATAGAATTTTTGGAGTGACGGAATTTCGGTTCAGGTTGACACGCTCGCACGTCGGGTTAGTTCGGGTTCGTGAGCTCGGTAGGACACTCCGGAAAGGTAAATGAATTTCTGAAAAATGTTCTGTGAATGTTATAATATTCTGAAGGTTGTGTCCAAGTTTCATTAATTTTGGAATTCGGTAATTATTTTTGGGCAAAAAGAATTGGAACTTTCGGAAAAATTGGGAGTTAATTTGCATGTGGGTGCAAATTAAAAAGGAAAATCAGCATGGGCAGCAGCAGGCCTCTCTCATTTTCGGCAGAATTGTGTGTGTGTGTGATTATTGGGTGACACATGTCCCATTTTAATTAAAGGAAGAGAGGCATGGGTATTATAAAGTAGGAAAATATATATACCATATTATTACATAATATTACACTTAACTCATTTCTTTCTTTCTTCTCTTCTTCTTCACCTTGCTGCTGCCTCTTCCGAAAACCTCCATTGAAGAACAACTTCCAAGCTTGACTTCCTTCATCTTTGTGGAAATCAAAGAGGGATTGCTTGCCACTTGTGGTAAGTATCATCCTAACTCCTCTTTTCACATTAGTTTTGAAGTTTAGTGGTTAAAAGAGAAGTTTTTGCATTTGATGGGTTTGTTCTTAGCTATAAGCTAGGATGATTTTCTTCCTCCCATCTTTTAGTATGTTGTTCTTGGGTGTTAGGAGAGTGTTAATCAAGTGTTGGATTTTGGAAAACACAACTTGTGAAGAAACCCCATGTTGGCTGAATTGTTGGAAGAATTTCCAAAATGGTGTGTGTTTGTTATCTTGTTTCATGCTTCAAGTATGTTAGTCCTAGCATGATTCTAAGGCTATCCATGGTTTCAATTTGATGGAAAACTTGTTGGGTAGGAATCCCCCATTTTGGCCGAAATTATTAAGGAAGGGGTTTGTTGATTTTGATGCAATTGGTTGGCAATCTTGCTTAATAATTGTAATTGGTGATTAAAGAGAGCTAATGGAACTTTGTTTGGATTGAAATTGAAGTTGGGTGAGAAAACCCCCCATGTGGCCGAATTGTGTAATAGTGTGTTCGTTATGGATTTTGTTGTTTGGGTGCAATTGGATAGCATTCATGGTTTAGAAATGAAATTGGTGGTTAGAGTGGGTGTTTGGGAGCTTGAATGGATTGAATTGGAAATTGGATAAAAGTTGGTTGAAAACCGAATCTTTGAATGATTCTTTTTCAATGTTAGAGGTTCATTTTGGTTGAATTGGATGTTAATATGGTGTTGGGGTTGAATTTAGGAGTGTATGGAAGTTTGAAATGTTGAATTCGGTTAAGGAATGAAAAAGTTACAATTAATCGGGATTATCGGAAAATGGCGGGTAATGAAGGGTTTAAGGTTGGATTTGATCAGTTCGCTTATGGTATGATGTTTGTCAATGTGAAATCTTGCTTTGTCTAGTTTGGTTCTGAATTCTGACGTTTCTGTGAAAATCTGGAATTTTACGGAAATTCTGTCGGATTTTCGGTTTTGGGGTCGGGGGTTGTAATTTGGTAGTGTGGTTGATGAGGATGCTAATGCAACTTGGTTTGGCAGATTCTGAGTTTCGGTGGTTAGAAAAAGAGGAGTTCTAAGTTTCGGGCACGGTGTAGGTGTTATCCAATCGGTCCAATACTGGATTTCGAGGTAAGGGTTTGGTTACGTGTTTTGGTAAGCTAAGTATATGTTTTGGTTTCGTTTACATTACGCTAGTATTTCGAATATTGTGCCTTTGGGCATATTTTGTAGTTTGTAGGAGTATGCCTTATGGCATACTGCATGCATTAATATTACGGCAGCTTGTGGGTTCGCTACCCAGTGGTGCACCATGCTTCCGTATTAGCCTCGGCTTCGACTCCCTTAGTGGAGGCCGTCGCTCCGATTCACTATGTGGGTTATGGCGATTTAGAATCGCACGTCCTTGGGACTCCGATCATTTCTGTTCATGCATGTTATTCCGTATTCATTGTATATATATTGCTATCTTTCTGCTTTTGCAGGTTACATATACTTACCTTACCCCTTATCCCTTACGGGGTCCTTTTAGGACTCACCCTTCTTTGGGTTCTGTTTTGGGTTTCAGTCGACACGATAAGCGGCCTGCGGAGTAGGGTTTCGTGAGGTTCTACCTCGGTTGTATTTTGCGGCAGCTTCACCTTGCGGCCCGGGATTGTCTTTTGGATCTGAATCCCGCGCGAGGTATTTGACGCTTAGTCCTAGGCTTGGCTCTGTAGCTGCATGTACATACTTTCTGATTTGCTATGTTGGTTGTATGTCTGTATATATATTTGTATATTCTGTTCTATATCTGTCCTCAGCGCTTGGCGCTTGCTAGACATTTTAGGTTCTGTGAATTCTGTATGTATGGGTGTTTTGGTGCGTAAGCACTCGTCCACGGAGGACGGGGCTTACTCTGTTATTTGTGCATGAATTGTATGGTTGCATTTCATTTTGGTTATGCGCACGAAATTTCTGTTAGTCTGTTTCCACAATCCTTCCGTTTTCGGGTCCGCTACGCGCGGCGGGTCTCGATGGACCTGCCACTCCTTTCCATTCCGGCTTCCGCTTCCGGCGTCCCGGCGCCCCCGCCTCCGCAATCGGGCTCGGGCGGCGTGCGGTGACAAGTTGGTATCAGAGCAGGTAAGTGACCATATTGGTCGTCAGTGGTGACTTGTAGTGACAAGCTATTGTTCTACATTTTATTTTAGAATGGTTTGGTACGGAGATTGGCCACCTCCTTACTCAAACCACTTCAAAATAAAATTGTGGAGCAAAGTTTGGTCCTTCAAGTTATCCTGGTGGTTGCAGAGTACGGGATCCAGAATTTTGAGATTTTGGTAAAAGTGTTACAAGTTAAGGATTGTGGAAAAGTTTCAGGTACGTAAAATTGTGTGTTAGGGAAAGATTTGGTGAAATAAGCATGAATTGCTTCTGTGATTCTGTGAAATGCATGATTCTACCGTTTTGCAAAATAACTTCGAGTTAAATCGCATTGCACTACTGAGCCTTAGGAAGTCACGCTAGTTTCTGTAGGGATTAGATGTTACTGATTGTTTTGGACTCTGTTTGGTCCGAAATGTTTCAGGAATGGTTAACACGCGCCGACATCGTGTTTTACGACCGGAGGGAGGGGATCGTAATCCCACGCCTCCGAGGGGTAGAGAGCAGAGACAAGAGCATTTCGAGCCGAGGCGGGTACATACCCCGCCACCGGTTGTGCAAAGCGAGGTCGTGGGTCTACCACCGCTTTGGTTCATGTCTTTGGAGCAGTCCAGCGGTTGTTGAGACACTGTACCGGAGCAGTTCCGTACGATCCACAGTGCGGGAGGATTCGGTCGCGGCACCATCATGCATTCGATGGGAGGGTGAGTAGCCACACCGGACTACCACCCACACTCATGTACGGGCCCGATCTCGAGAGTGATTCGGAGGAGGACGCGGAGCGCAGGAACCCGCGATCTCGGAGGATACGACTGCAGCGTAGCCCCGTAGCTCGCTCCGATCGTTCGACCAGAGACACATCAGCCCCTCGGCGGCGGACGGAGGGTTATTGAGCTGGATTACATTACCACCCGTCGGACCCACCGACGACCGGGAGGTTTGGGGCATCACTCGATTCGATGATGTCCGTTTATTGGAGAGGTTCCAGCGCTGAACCCCGGGAAGTTTGATGGCAAGGGAGGTCCCGAGGCAGCGGAGACTGGTTCATGGAGATTGATAAGCTCCCGGGAGGTTACACTTACCTTCCACGGTGATGGTATCCCTTGCCACGTTCATACTGCAGGAGGGAGCAGATCATTGGTGGAGGAGCCTTGAGGGCAGTCTGAGGGCGAATGCGGGGCTGGCTCCCGGTCAGGAGGTGGAGGTCACTTGGGAGCAGTTTACTCAGCTGTTCCATCTGAGGTTCATCGGGGCTGCAGCGAGGGATCTGCGACAGGCACAGTTTGACGAGCTCCAGCAGGGAGACAGGACTGTCGCAGAGTATGAGAGGGAGTTTGACAGGCTTATCCACTACGTACCGCAGTACCACGGTATGGAGGAGGAGAAGGCGAAGAGGTTCATCCGTCGATCGCGCCCGAGTACGAGATGGGCTCGAGGCCATTGGATATTACTACCTACGGGAGGCAGTTCACAAGGCTCGGCTCCTCGGCGGGAGGATGTTGAGAGTCGCCTCACCTCGCAGAGAGGTCAGGGGACTTCGAGGGGTTCCACGCAGCAGGGATCCCGGCAGGGTTCAGGACGGCAGAACAGACCCGGGCAGTCTAGTGGAGGCAGGGGGGGAGCACCACCCTCACGACCTTGTCCGACTTGTGGTGGGTACCACCCGGGTAGACCTTATTACCGGCAGGAGGGCCGGTGTTTGCGATGCGGGTCGGATACTCACTGGGTACGGGACTGCCCTCAGACGGTGGGGCAGGGTTCTAGTAGTTTTCAGCGTCAGCAGTCTCGGGCACCGCCCAACGCACCGCGAGGGCGTGGGTTTCAGCGGGTGGCCCGAGACCTCGGCAGCGACCCGGCTTCAGCCACCCTCCACCGCGGCAGCCTAGAGCCGGACGCGTTTTCGAGATAGAGCAGGAGGTCCTAGTCGGCGAGAGGCCCTAGTCATCGAGAGGACCCGGTCAGCAGGCGGGCCCCAGCCAGCAGGGAGGCTCGACTCAGCAGGGAGTCTTGCAAGGTACTGTATTTCTGAACGATACATTTGTTCATGCGTTATTTGATACAGGAGCGTCTATTTCTATTGTAGCACAGAAATGTGTTACATCTCTCGCACTACTGTTAGTACTTTGCAGCAGATGTATTTAGTAAAAACTGCTGGGAGTCAGTTTCTGTTTTCCAATGGGATGGTTCGGGGTTGTACTATATCTGTAGGCGGGCATCAGATAGTATCGGACTTGTTGGTTCTGGACACGCCGAACTATGATGTTATTATTTGTATGGATAGGCTATCCAAGAATTCTCATGCACATTGATTGTGCAGCCCGTACCATTATGGTATCCGGAGAGGTATTACCTCTCACGACTCGATCCGATTTGACTATCGCACAAAGATAGCACGAGTTGCAGATTCGGACCAGTATCGGTAGTCGGTGTAGGGAATGCTTCGATCCGAATGAGGCGGATACTAGGTTGAGGCTAGCTAGTATACCGGTAGTTCGAGATTTTCCGCAGTATTTCCGGAGGAGTTGCCGGATTACCACCAGAGCGGGAAATTGTGTTTGAGATCTACTGCAATCGGGCACTTTGCTCCGATATCTATTCCCCTTATCGGATGCCCATTTCGAGATGCAAGAGTTAAAGAAGCAGATTGGAGGAATTACAGCAGAAGGGCTTCATCCGACCGAGCACTTCGCCGTGGGGTGCTCCGGTTACATTCAGAAAGAAGAAAGATGGGACACTCCGACTCTGTATAGACTACAGACGGTTGAATGCCCTTACTGTGAAGAACAAGTATCCGTTGCCTAGGATTGATGATCTTTTTGATCAACTTCGGGATTCGAGAGTTTTCTCGAAGATTGATCTACGATCTGGATACTTTCAGCTTAGGGTGAAGGAGGAGGATATACCTAAGACTGCTTTCCGCACCCGATACGGACACTTTGAGTTTACGGTCATGCCATTTGGGCTGACCAATGCTCCGGCAGCATTCATGGATCTGATGCATCGGGTGTTCCGTCCGTACTTGGACTCTTTTGTGGTGGTCTTCATTGATGATATTCTGATATACTCTCGGGATGCGGACTCGCATCGGGAGCATCTGAGGGTAGTTCTACAGACACTTTGGGAACATCAGCTTTACGCTAAGTTCTCAAAGTGTGAGTTCTGATCCGGGAGGTCACCTTTCGGGACATGTTATTTCGAGCATGGTCTGTCTGTGGACCCAGAGAAGGTGAGAGCAGTTCAGATCGGAAACAACCTACCACGTACGAGAGATCAGGAGCTTCCTGGGATTAGTAGGATATTATCGGAGGTTCGTACCGGGGTTTTCTATTCTGGCATCTCCGCTCACGCAGTTGACCAAGAAGGGTCAACCGTTTATCTGGTCTGATAGGTGTGAGCAGAATTTCCAGGAGTTGAAGCGGCAGCTTGACTCATGCTCCGATTCTCCGACTCTTCCGGATCCGAGCTTGCCGTATGTGATCTATACGGATGCTTCCACATCCGGTTTGGGGTGTGCTGATGCAGGATCGGAATGTGATAGCTTATGGGTCGAGGCAGCTGCGACCGCATGAGCTGAACTATCCGACACATGATCTGGAGTTGGCTGCAGTGATCTATGCGCTGAAACAATGGAGACATTATCTGCTTGGTAACAAATTTCAGATTCTTACCGACCATAAGAGTCTGAAATATCTGTTTACGCAGAAGGAGCTTAACATGAGGCAGCGCCGATGGCTCGAATACATTAAGGACTATGATTGCGGTATCAGTACATCTTCGGTAAGGGCAACACGGTTGCCGATGCACCGAGCGTAAAGTATACCGGGTTGGTCAAGGGAGGAGATGTTGGTGACCGATCCGAGGAGAGTGATCGACGTGCCTTTGGCACAGTGGCAGCTACGGGAGCGTGCCTGTATACACACTTACTATACATTCCGAGTGGCTTGATAGAGTGCGCGAGGCGCAAGGTAGAGATCCGGGGCTGAAGAGGTTATCTGGGAGGATAAGGGGTCTTTGTTACCGGCATTTCAGTATAGGCAGGATTGCTATACTTCCGAGACCGCCTATATGTACCGGAGGATCGGGAGCTCGGAGTGAGATTTTAGAGGAGGCGCACTCGAGCAGATTGAGTGTTCATCCCGGGAGTGAGAAGATGTATCATGATCTGCGTACTCACTTCTGGTGGCCTGGGATGAGGAGGCACATTGCCACGCATGTGTCTAGGTGTGCCGTTTGTCAGCAGGTGAAGATTGAGCACCAGAAACCGGCAGGGACACTGCAGACTTTGCCCATTCCAGTTCGGAAGTGGGGCAATGTTACTATGGATTTTCTGACTGCACTGCCCCTGACACGGTCCCGCCATGATGCTATCTGGGTTATTGTGGACCGGCTGACAAAGTGCGCACACTTTCGCCCATTCGGATCACGGACCCTCCGGAGAAGCTTGCCCGGCTCTACATCGGTGAGATTATGCGGTTACATGGAGTACCAGACTCCATTGTATCTCGACCGTGATCCGCGTTTCACGGCACGGTTCGGGAGGGCTTTTCATGAAGCGCTGGGCACGCGACTCCATCCGAGTACTGACTTATCACCCACTGCATCGACGGGCGGTGAGCGGGTGATTCGGATATTGGAGGACATGCTTGCGAAGCTGTACTATAGACTTTGGAGGAGATTGGGACCAGCAATTGCCTTTGATTGAGTTCTCGTACAACAACGGCTTCGGACTACGATTGGTATGGCACCATATGAGGCGTTGTACGGGAGGAGATGTATGACACCGCATTGCCGGGACCGATGCGTCCCGATAGGGTTGAGTTGGGACCCGAGCTTATTGAGGAGACTACGGCGAAGATCGATTGATTCAGCGCGGATCAAAGCCGCGAACGACCGCACCACTACTTATGCGAACCGTCGCCGTAGGGCTCGGAGTTTGAGGTTGGGGATAGGGTTTGGCTCAAGGTAGCACCTATCCGCGGGACAGTCGATTCGGGAAGAAGGGCAAGTTGGCCCCACGGTATATCGGCCCATATGAGATTCTCGGAGCGGGTCGGTAGGGTGGCATACCGGTTGGCATTACCTCCTAGTCTGCTGCTGTGCACAATGTCTTCCATGTTAGCATGTTGAAGAAGTGCATTCTGGATCCGACTCAGACGATTCCAGTGGAGGAGGTACAGCTGGAACCCGATCTTTCTTATCAGGAGGTACCGGTAGCCTTTCTGGATAGGGATGTCAGGAGACTCCGTAGCAAGTTGATTCCCATGGTCAAGGTTCAGTGGTCACATCATACTGACCGGGAAGCGACTTGGGAGACAGAGAAGGACATTCGAGATCGATACCCCGAGCAAGATATCGGGTTGATACAGCTCTTGGAGGACCAAGAGTCCTAAGGGGGAGGATGTTACGGTCCACCCCGAGCGGGTTGCGGCCGGGTGACCCGGGGCTCGGTTTTAGCTGCGGGTCACGTTTTCGGCGTTCAGGCGGCTCCCGAGCCCTATCCGAGTATCATTTTGGCGAACCCCTCCGTATTTGAGGTCGTGTGGGTCCCGGACGTTTCCGCCGAAAATATTTTTCTCGCGCCGGGGTTGTCGGGAGTCGCCTCGGGGACGTACAGCGGGCTCGGTAGCGCTCTCGAGATCTCAGTTTGGGAAGCCGTTCGTAGTTTTGGAGTCGTGGAGACGTCCGGAGGTGGTTGTAGAGTTTAATATTTGGGGCGGGACGTTCGGTTCGGGCGACTACCGGGGCTCGGGACGGGAATCCCGGGGCTCGGGATGGAAATTTTCTGACGGCTTTGGGGTAAGTTGTGTTTTAATTTAAGATGGAATTTATGGAATTTTTATAGAATTTTTGGAGTGACGGAATTTCGGTTCAGGTTGACACGCTCGCACGTCGGGTTCTGGTTCGGGTTCGCCGAGCTCGGTAGGACACTCCGGAAAGGTAAATGAATTTCTGAAAAATGTTCTGTGAATGTTATAATATTCTGAAGGTTGTGTCCAAGTTTCATTAATTTTGGAATTCGGTAATTATTTTTGGGCAAAAAGAATTGGAACTTTCGGAAAAATTGGGAATTAATTTGCATGTGGGTGCAAATTAATTAGGAAAATCAGCATGGGCAGCAGCAGGCCTCTCTCATTTTCGGCAGAATTGTGTGTGTGTGTGATTATTGGGGGACACATGTCCCATTTTAATTAAAGGAAGAGAGGCATGGGTATTATAAAGTAGGAAAATATATATACCATATTATTACATAATATTACACTTAACTCATTTCTTTCTTTCTTCTCTTCTTCTTCACCTTGCTGCTGCCTCTTCCGAAAACCTCCATTGAAGAACAACTTCCAAGCTTGACTTCCTTCATCTTTGTGGAAATCAAAGAGGGATTGCTTGCCACTTGTGGTAAGTATCATCCTAACTCCTCTTTTCACATTAGTTTTGAAGTTTAGTGGTTAAAAGAGAAGTTTTGCATTTGATGGGTTTGTTCTTAGCTATAAGCTAGGATGATTTTCTTCCTCCCATCTTTTAGTATGTTGTTCTTGGGTGTTAGGAGAGTGTTAATCAAGTGTTGGATTTTGGAAAACACAACTTGTGAAGAAACCCCATGTTGGCCGAATTATTGGAAGAATTTCCAAAATGGTGTGTGTTTGTTATCTTGTTTCATGCTTCAAGTATGTTAGTCCTAGCATGATTCTAAGGCTATCCATGGTTTCAATTTGATGGAAAACTTGTTGGGTAGGAATCCCCCATTTTGGCGAAATTATTAAGGAAGGGGTTTGTTGATTTTGATGCAATTGGTTGGCAATCTTGCTTAATAATTGTAATTGGTGATTAAAGAGAGCTAATGGAACTTTGTTTGGATTGAAATGGAAGTTGGGTGAGAAAACCCCCTTGTGGCCGAATTGTGTAAGTGTGTGTTCTTGATGGATTTTGTTGTTTGGGTGCAATTGGATAGCATTCATGGTTTAGAAATGAAATTGGTGGTTAGAATGGTTGTTTGGTAGCTTGAATGGATTGAATTGGAAATTGGATAAAAAGTTGGTTGAAAACCGAATCTTTGAATGATTCTTTTTCAATGTTAGAGGTTCATTTTGGTTGAATTGGATGTTAATATGGTGTTGGGGTTGAATTTAGGAGTGTATGGAAGTTTGAAATGTTGAATTCGGTTAAGGAATGAAAAAGTTACAATTAATCGGGATTATCGGAAAATGGCGGGTAATGAAGGGTTTAAGGTTGGATTTGATCAGTTCTGCTTATGGTATGATGTTTGTCAATGTGAAATCTTGCATTGTCTAGGTTGGTTCTGAATTCTGACGTTTCTGTGAAAATCTGGAATTTTACGGAAATTCTGTCGGTTTTCGGTTTTGGGGTCGGGGTTGTAATTTGGTAGTGTGGTTGATGAGGATGCTAATGCAACTGTCACCGCACGCCACCCGAGCCCGGTTGCGGAGGCGGGGCGCCGGACGCCGGAAGCGGAAGCCGGAATGGAAAGGAGTGGCAGGTCCATCGAGACCCGCCACGCGTAGCGGACCCGAGAACGGAAGGATTGTGGAAGCAGACTAACTGAAATTTCATGCGTATAACCAAAAATAAAATGCAACCATACAATTCATGCACTAATAACAGAGTAAGCCCCGCCCTCCGTGGACGAGTGCTTACGCACCAAAACACATATACATACAGAATTCACAGAACCTAAAATGTCTAGCAAGCGCCAAGCGCTGAGAACAGATATAGAATGTAATATACAAATGTATATACAGACATACAACCATCATAGCAATACGTAAAGTATGCATATGCAACTACAGAGCCAACCTTAGAATCTAAATAACAAAATACCTTGCGCGGATTCACACCAAGTACACAATCCCGACCGCAAGGTGCAACCGCTGCAAAACACACCCAAGGCGAAGCCTCGCGGAAACCTACTCCGCAGGCCGCTTACTGCACCTACCGAAATCCAAAAACGTAACCCAAAAAGGGTGAGTCCTAAAAGGACCCCGTAAGGGATTTGGGGTAAGATAAGTATATGCAACCCCGCAAAACAGAAAGATAGCAATATACGCAATGTAATACGTAATAACATACATGTACCAAAACAAATCGAATCCCAAGGATGTGCGATTCCAAATCGCCATAAACCTTATAACAGATCGAACGACAGCCTCCCACTAAGGGGAGTCAAGCCGAAGCTATTACGAAGCATGGTGCACCACTGGGTAGCGAACCCACAACCGCCGTAGGGTTAATGCACAAAGTATGCCACAAGGCATACACCTACAAACGTAGGGTTAATGCACAGGGTATGCTACAAGGCATACACCTACAGATCACGTAACTTACCTTAAAGCGAAATTTCCAAATACCCGCAAAATGTATGCTACAATACATATACCTACAGACTACGTAATATGCTCTAGGCATATAATACCGAAATACCTGCAGTAATGTAAAATGAAACTAAACATACACCTATCTTACCAAAAATAGCAGAACCAAACCCTTACCTCACAATTCCAGAGTATTTGACCGATTCTGGACGATTTCCAAACCACGACCCGAAACCCGGAAACCTTTCTTTTCAACCTTCAACCTCGAATCTGTCAATTCAAGCTGAATTAGCAACTTTAACAACCACTATACCAAACTACACCCCCGACACAAAACCGAAAATCCAGCAGAAATTCTGTAAAATTCCATATTTACACAGAAAATTAAGAATTCATAACCGACTTATACAATGCAAGATTATACATTGACATACACAATTCTACAAGCAGAACTGATCAAATAAAGAAATTCATCAACTAAAGAATCCATCAACATTTCGGCCATAATTCCTAATTCACCCGGGATATTTTTCCGACGATCGACAACACATTCCCGCATCCTAACCACCCAATATCAACATATATTAATCACCCAACCATCCAACGGTTCAATTTCATCACACACATATGAGAAATTCAGCCTAAATGGGATTTTTCACCCGGGTTGTGTTTCCGACGATCCAACGTTATTTCCTAATCCTTACCTACCCAACATCAACATATATGAACCACTCAACGATCCAACGGTTCAATTCCATCAAATTTCAGATCAAAGTCAAGAACACTAACTTTCCAATCTTGCCAAAAACTCAACAGAATCGAACCATACCTCAGACAGACGTAGTACTCGAGTTGCTGATCAACTTTCCAGATGAACTCTCGGGCAAAGGAGCAATCTAGAGCATGGATTGGAAGCTTGAAAATCCAACAATGGTGGTAGAGAGGGAGAGAACGCCTCGGCCATGGAGAAGAAGAAGCAGACTTAACGTTTTTTTTTTTTTCTTTCCATTTCTTTCCAATATCATCACTTATACAAATAAGTAAGACATGTGCCAAGCACATGCCTTCCTTTATTGCATCACCATTCTCTTCTTAAATAGAATATAGACAAGTGTCCTCAACTTGTCCCCAAATCTGCTGAATTCAGCTGCACCCATGCTGAATTTTTATTAATTTGCACCCAATTGCAAATTAACTCCCAATTTTTCCGAAAGTTCCAATTCTTTTTGCCCAAAAATAATTATCGGATTCCAAAATTAACGAAACTCGGACACAATCTTCAGAATATTATAACATTCACAGAACATTTTTCAGAAATTCATTTGCAATTTCAGAGTGTCCTACCGAGCTCGCTGAACCCGAACCAAAACTCCGACGCGCGAGCGTGACAACTCGAACCGAAATTCCGTCACTCCAAAATTCTATAAAAATACCCATAAATTCCATCTTAAATTAAAACACAACTCACCCCAAAGCCGTCAGAAAATTTCCATCCCGAGCCCCGGGATTCCCGCCCCGAGCCCCGGAGTCGCCCGAACCGAACGTCCCGCCCCAAATATTAAACTCCACAACCAACACCGGACGTCTCCACGACTCCAAAACTGCAAACGGCTTCCCAAACTGAGATCTCGAGAGTGCTACCGAGCCCGCCAGTACGTCCCGAGGCGACCCCGACAACCCCGGCGCGAGAAAATATTTTCGGCGGAAACGTCCGGGGACCCACACGACCTCAAATACGGAAGGGTTCGCCAAAATGATACTCGGATAGGGCTCGGGAGCCGCCTGAACGCCGAAAACGTGACCCGCAGCCAAAACCGAGCCCCGGTCACCCGGCCGCAACCCGCTCGGGGTGACCGTAACATTCTCCCCTTAGAACTCTTGGTCCTCCAAGAGTAGCCTGAACCAACCCGACAGGTGTCGCTACCAACCAGAAAATATAACTATTCCTCTAACCCAGAACAATCGGACCACCGTGCTGGTGCGGCGGGAGTGGTAGTTTAGACTACCATACAGAGCCTCACGGCGTCCCACCCTCCGGGTGTATCTTATTGCACCCCGAGTCGGGCTTGCCGGTATTTCTACCAGACAACCCTGCATAAGATCGAACCTAAATCTAACCGATCCACAACAGGCTATCCTGGAAGATACCACATAAAACAGAAATAGTTGGGGGGAAAAGATCAACCTAACAACTTACTCTAGAAACTCATGAGAACCGATAAAATTCGGGGTAACTTGCCCCGCCTATCAAATCTTACTGTCTCTCTGAACGGTGCTACCTCCAGTCAAATTCTATTACCAAACTCATATTCAAGAGCCCTACGGCGACGGTTCGTACAAACAGTGCAGTCATTCGCGGTTTTAATCCGCGCCTATAACAATCTGATCTTCGCCGTAGTCTCCTCAAAAAGCTCGGGTCCCAGCTCAACCCCATCAGACGCATTTGTCCAACAGCATGGTGTCGTACACCTCCTCCCGTACAACGCTTCACATGGTGCCATGTCAAACGTAGTCTGAAAGCAATTGTTGCACGAGAACTCTATCAAAGTAACTGTTAGTCCCAAACTCCTCCAAAATCCAAAGTACAGATTCGCAACACATCCTCCGATATCGGAATCACCCGCTCCGACTGCCCGTCCGTCTGTGGGTGATAAGTTGTATTCAGATGGAGTCGCGTGCCCAGCGCTTCATGAAAAGCCCTCCAGAACCGTGCTGTAAAACGCGGATCACGGTCAGATACAATGGAGTCTGGTACTCCATGTAAACGTACAATCTCCCTGATGTAAAGCCGGGCAAGCTTCTCCAGAGGGTCTATGACCCGAATAAGCAGAAAGTGTGCGCACTTTGTCAGCTATTCCACAAAAACCCAGATAGCATCATGATGAGACCGTGTCGTGGCAAAGGCAATCGAAAGTCCATAGTAACATTGCCCCACTCCCGAACTGGAATGGCAAAGTCTGCAGTGTCCCTGCCGGTTTCTGATGCTCAAACTACTCGAGTGTACCTCCTCTAAAATCTCATTCCAGAACTCCTGATCTTCAGGTACATAAAGGCGATCTCAGAAGTATAGCAATCCTGGCCTATACTGAAACGTCGGTAACAAATAAACCCTTATCTTCCCCAGATAACTTCTTCAATACCAAATCTCTACCTTGCGCTTCGCGCATCCTATCAAGCCACTCAGAATGTATGGTAAGTGTAATAACCTGAGCACGCTCCCGTAGCTGCCACCTGTGCCAAAGGCACGTCAAATCACTCTCCTCAGATCAGTCACCAACATTTCCTCTCTTAATTAAGCCGGTATACTTCCTGCTCAGAGCATCGGCAACCGTGTTGCCCTTGCCAGAGATGTACCCGATACTACAATCATAGTCCTTAATGTATTCGAGATATCTACGCCGCCTCATGCTAAGCTCCTTCGCGTAAACAGATATTTCAGACTTATGGTCGGTAAGAATCTGAAATTTATTACCAAACAGATATTGATTCCAATGTTTCAGCGCATAAATTATTATAGCCAACTCCGGATCATGTGTCGCTTAGTTCAGCTCATGCGGTCGCAGCTGCCTCGACCCATAAGCTACCACAAAACGCTCCCGCACCAACACACATCCCAAACCAGATGTGGAAGCATCCGTATAATTCACATACGGTAAGATCGGATCTCGAAAGAGTCGAATCGGAGCGTTAGTCAACCGCCGCTTCAACTCCTGAAAATTCTGCTCACACTTATCGGACCAGGATATACGGTTGACCCTTCTTAGTCAATCGCATAAGCGGAGATGCCGGATAGAAAATCCCAACAAACCTCTCGATAAAATCCTACTAACCCCGTGAAGCTCCCGAACTCCCGCACTGCGTGGTAGGTTGTTTCCAATCCCGAACTGCCCTCACCTTCTCTGGATCCACGCATGCACCATGCTCGATATAACATGTCCTAAAAGGTGACTTCCCGAATCCGTAACTCACACTTTGAGAATTTAGCATAAAGCTGATGTTCCCAAGGTATCTGCAGAAGTACCCTCAGATGATCCCGATGCGAATCCTCATCCCGAGAATATATCAGAATATCATCAATAAAACCACCAGAAATGAGTCCAAGTATGGTCGGAACACCCGATGCATCGATCCATGAACGCCGCCGAGCATTGGTCAGCCCAAATGGCATGACCGTAAACTCAAAGTGTCCAAATCGGGTGCGGAAAGCAGTCTTAGGTATGTCCTCTTCCTTCACCCTAAGCTGAAAATACCCAGATCGGAAATTAATCTTAGAGGAAACTCTTGAACCCCGAAGTTGATCAAAAAGATCGTCAATCCTTAGCAACGGATACTTATTCTTCACAATAAGTGCATTCAACCGTCTGTAATCAATACAAAGTCAGAGTGTCCCATCATTCTTCTTAACAAATGTAACAACCAGAGCACCCCACGCCGAAGTGCTCGGTCGATGAAACTCTTTTGTTGTAATTCCTCCAGCTTGCTTCTTCTACTCCCGCATCTCGAAATGGGCATCCGATAAGGAGGAATAGATATCGGAGCAAGACCCGACCGCAGTAAATCTCAAGCACAATTTCCCGCTCTTATGGTAATCCGGCAACTCCTCCGGAAATACCCGCGGAAAATCTCGAACCAACGGTAAACCATCCAACTTCAACCTAATATCAGCCTCATTCAGATCATAGCATTCCCTACACCAACTATCGACAGCTGATCCGTAATCTGCAGCTCCTCATCGCGTCAGGCGATAGTCAAACCAGTCGGAGCCGTGAGAGGTAGTACCTCTCCAGAAACCATAATGGTTCGAGTTGCACAATCAATGTGCACAGAATTCTTGGATAGCCAGTCCATCCCAAGAATAACATCATAGTTCGGCGTGTTTAAAACCAACAAATCCGATACTATCAGATGTCCGCCTACAAATATCGTACAACCCCGAACCATATCATTTGAAAACAGAAACTGACTTCCTGTAGTTTTACTAAATGCGTTTGAGGCAAGGTACTAACAGACAGATACAGAAATGTAACACATTTCGGTGTTACAATGGAAACAAATGCTCCTGTATCAAATAACGCATGAACCGACACCTCATTCAGAAATAAAGTACCCTGCGTAACTTCCGCCGACTCGAGCTAGTACATGACCGGTACTGACCGCTAACTAGGTCCTCCTCGATAACTAGGGCCCCCGTCAAAATGAAAACTTATCCTACTCGAGCTGATACCTACTACAGGGGGGGCTGAAGCCGCTGCCGCTACCGAGGTCTCGGGCCACCTGCTGAAACCCACGCCGCGGCGCGTTGGGTTGCGTCCCAGACTATGGACGCTGAAGACTGCCAAAACTTAAGTCTTGTAATAATAAGTCATGTGCTTTGCACATGACATCCTTTTTGACATCATAGTGAATCATAATCACTAGAAATAACAAGAGACCAAGTCCAATACTTTCCACTAATCACATTTCGCCAAGTGTCACGAAACAAAGTTGTCCGCAGGTCTCAAAGCCCGAAAACCGCCCGAAACCGTAATTTCGACCGTAACATTTTTCTTCACGTAAAATGTAAATTATATCCCCGACTCCAGATCTTCCTCAAAACCGCAACTGAGTCCCGGTCACTCCCGGAGCCGCTTTCTCCGCCCAAAATCCCGAAAATCGTCCGACGGCAACCCCCGCCCCAAAAATATTTTCCGCGGAAATGTCCTAGACAATCGCCAGACACTAGAAATCGATATCGGGTCAATCCGAACTCCGGTTCGAACTGAAGCACCGACCGGGTAGCCGCTATTCCCGCCAACCGACTGGAATAGCCTCCCTCCAGGAGTTTGTCAACTCCTGCAAACCACATCTCTACTCCCCCAGACCCTTCTCGGTCATTGAACCTCGGGGGGGGTTCAAACTCTAAAACCTCTCCAAGAGTCTGACCTCGCCAGACTGGTGCCCCAGATCTCCCCATCGTTAATAGGACCGACGAGAAGTCCAGATGTCGTAGTGACCATCCTCCTCAGAGTCACTCATTTACCAAACCCAAAGTTGTGGCGAGCAGTGGCTTAAATCTCGCTATCACCACCTAATCAAAATGCCCTTAACGTGGCATAAACAGATCTTCCCCGCCATCGCCGCCCCGAACCAGCTAGGTGGCGGTAATACCAAATCGAGAGAGGGTCCCTACGACCGCTAAACCTCGGGCGGTGAGTGTGGTTGTTCGACTCGGGTTACACTGAACCCGTATCCTATTCCACGGAGGTGTGGGATCCCAGTCCCGCCCCTCCGGTACCAAATCACGCTATCAACGCGTGTTAACCATATCTCCAAAATTTCAGATCAAACAGAGTCCAGACAGAAATCGGTCACTCCTACTCTCTACAGAAGTTAGCAGCAGTTTTCTAAGGCTCAGAGTGCAATGCAAGACTTGACACGAAGTTACTTCTCGAATGATAAAATCATGCATTTCACGTAATCACGTAAGCTTCATGCTTATTTCACCAAATCTTTTCCTAACACACAATTTTACGTACTCAAACTTTTCCACAATCCCCTTACTCGTAATAATCTTACCGTAATTCCAGAAATCCCAAGTGCCGAAATCTGCAACTATCGTGATAACTTGAAGGATCAACTTTGCTCCACAATTTTATTTTGAAGTGGTTCGAGTAAGGAGGTGGCCAATCTCCGTACTCAAACCATTCTAAAATAAAATGTGCAACAATAGTCGTCACTACAAGTCACCACCGACGACCAATATGGTCACTTACCCGCTCGATACCAACTTGTCACCGCACGCCACCCGAGCCCGGTTGCGGAGGCGGGGCGCCGGACGCCGGAAGCGGAAGCCGGAATGGAAAGGAGTGGCAGTCCATCGATACCCGCCGCGCGTAGCGGACCCGAGAACGGAAGGATTGTGGAAGCAGACTAACGGAAATTTCATGCGTATAACCAAAAATAAAATGCAACCATACAATTCATGCACTAATAACAGAGTAAGCCCCGCCCTCCGTGGGACGAGTGCTTACGCACCAAAACACATATACATACAGAATTCACGTAACCTAAAATGTCTAGCAAGCGCCAAGCGCCGAGAACAGATATAGAACAGAATATACCAATATGTATATACAGACATACAACCATCACAGCAATACGTAAAGTATGCATATGCAACTACAGAGCCAACCTTAGAATCTAAATGTAACAAAGTACCTTGCGCGGGATTCACACCAAGTACACAATCCCGGACCGCAAGGTGCAACCGCTGCAAAACACACCCAAGGCGAAGCCTCGCGGAAACCTACCCCGCTGGCCGCTTACTGCACCTACCGAAATCCAAAAACAGTAACCCAAAAAGGGTGAGTCCTAAAAGGACCCCGTAAGGGATTTGGGGTAAGATAAGTATATGCAACCCCGCAAAACAGAAAGATAGCAATATACGCAATGTATCACGTAATAACATACATGTACCGAAACAAATCGGAATCCCGAAGGATGTGCGATTCCAAATCGCCATAAACCTTATAACAAATCGAACGACAGCCTCCCACTAAGGGGAGTCAAGCCGAAGCTATTACGAAGCATGGTGCACCACTGGGTAGCGAACCCACAACCGCCGTAGGTTAATGCACAAAGTATGCCACAAGGCATACACCTACAAACGTAGGGTTAATGCAGACGGGTATGCTACAAGGCATACACCTACTGATCACGTAACTTACCTTAAAGCGTAAATTTCCAAATACCCGCAAAATGTATGCTACAATACATATACCTACAGACTACGTAATATGCTCTAGGCATATAATACCGAAATACCGCAGTAATGTAAAATGAAACTAAACATACACCTATCTTACCAAAAATAGCAGAACCAAACCCTTACCTCACAATTCCAGGGTATTTGACCGATTCTGGACGATTTCCAAACCACGACCCGAAACTCAGAAACCTTTCTTTTTCAACCTTCTGAAACCCAGAATCTGTCAATTCAAGCTGAATTAGCAACTTTACTAACCACACTACCAAACCTCACCCCCGACCCAAAACTGAAAATCCGCAGAAATTGCAAAATTCCAGATTTCCACGTAAAATTCAGAATTCAGAACCGACTTAGACAATGCAAGATTATACATTGACAAACACAATTCAACAAGCGTAATCGATCAAATCCAGCAATTCATCAACAAAAGAATCCATCAAAAATTCGCCATAATTCCTCCTTCACCCGGAGATTTTTCCGACGATCGACAACACATTCCCGCATCCTAACCACCCAATATCAACATATATTAATCACCCAACCATCCAACGGTTCAATTTCATCACACACATATGAGAAATTCAGCCTAAATGGGATTTTTCACCCGGGTTGTGTTTCCGACGATCCAACGTTATTTCCTAATCCTTACCTACCCAACATCAACATATATGAACCACTCAACGATCCAACGGTTCAATTCCATCAAATTTCAGATCAAAGTCAAGAACACTAACTTTCCAATCTTGCCAAAAACTCAACAATCGAACCATACCTCGAGACGCACGTAGTACTCGAGTTGCTGATCAACTTTCCAGATGAACTCTCGGGCAAAGGAGCAATCTAGAGCATGGATTGGAAGCTTGAAAAATCCAACAATGGTGGTAGAGAGGGAGAGAACGCCTCGGCCATGGAGAAGAAGAAGCAGACTTAACGTTTTTTTTTTTTTCTTTCCATTTCTTTCCAATATCATCACTTATACAAATAAGTAAGACATGTGCCAAGCACATGCCTTCCTTTATTGCATCACCATTCTCTTCTTAAATAGAATATAGACAAGTGTCCTCAACTTGTCCCCAAATCTGCTGAATTCAGCTGCACCCATGCTGAATTTTTATTAATTTGCACCCAATTGCAAATTAACTCCCAATTTTTCCGAAAGTTCCAATTCTTTTTGCCCAAAAATAATTATCGGATTCCAAAATTAACGAAACTCGGACACAATCTTCAGAATATTATAACATTCACAGAACATTTTTCAGAAATTCATTTGCAATTTCAGAGTGTCCTACCGAGCTCGCTGAACCCGAACGAAAACTCCGACGCGTGAGCGTGACAACTCGAACCGAAATTCCGTCACTCCAAAATTCTATAAAAATACCCATAAATTCCATCTTAAATTAAAACACAACTCACCCCAAAGCCGTCAGAAAATTTCCATCCCGAGCCCCGGGATTCCCGCCCCGAGCCCCGGAGTCGCCCGAACCGAACGTCCCGCCCCAAATATTAAACTCCACAACCAACACCGGACGTCTCCACGACTCCAAAACTACAAACGGCTTCCCAAACTGAGATCTCGAGAGTGCTACCGAGCCCGCTGTACGCCCCGAGGCGACCCCGACAACCCCGGCGCGAAAAATATTTTCGGCGGAAACGTCCGGGGACCCACACGACCTCAAATACGGAAGGGTTCGCCAAAATGATACTCGGATAGGGCTCGGGAGCCGCCTGAACGCCGAAAACGTGACCCGCAGCTAAAACCGAGCCGGGTCACCCGGCCGCAACCCGCTCGGGGTGACCGTAACACATTCCGGCTTCCGCTTCCGGCGTCCCGGCGCCCCCGCCTCCGCAACCGGGCTCGGGCGGCGTGCGGTGACATCTCTCCTCTCCTCCATTACTTCTAGAGGCATCTCGACCTCTCCCTCGTCTTCACTAGAAATCTCGCCATCCGGCTTCACGACCATTACTCGCTTGTTAGGACACTCAAAAGAGTAATGTCCCTTGCCTCCACACTTGAAGCACTCAAGGGTTCTCGTCTTGAAAGGTGGGTTGCTTGGCGGGTTGGAGGAGGAAGTTTGACCTTGGGGTTTAGGTTGGAACTTGGATGGGTAAGGGGTTCTTTGTGGCGGAGGCTTGGATGTGTAGGGTGTTGGTTTGGAAGGAGTGGATTGGGGTTTGCTCCATGCGGGTCGAGAATAAGAGGTTTGGGAGGTGGCGGGTTGTTGGTAAATAGGCCTCTTTCCTTGCCTCTCGATCTTCATGGCCTTGTGCACAAGCTCCATGTAGTTTCTCACTTCGCATAGCTCAAGTAACTTGTTGATCTCGGACTTTAACCCAAAGGTAAACCGAGCCATTTTTGCATTCTCCCCTTCTTGCACTTCAGCCCTCATTGAAGCCCTTTCGAGCTCCTTGGCATAATCCTCAACCGATTTGTTGCCTTGGGTTAGTTGTTGTAACCGTTGGCAACTCTCTTGAGCATAGTAGGGTGGAATGAACTTCCGCCTCATAAGGACCTTAAGTTGCTCCCATGAGGTGATTGGTGGTCTTCCTGCCCTCGCTTCTTCAAACGTCAAAGACTCCCACCAAGTCATGGCATATCCCGAAAATTCAATGGTTGCTAACTTTAGTCTTAAGTGATCCGGATACTCATAGCAATCAAAGATCATATCGGCCTTCTTGACCCAATCAATGAATTCTTCCGGGTCGCTTCTACCGTAAAAAGTTGGAACTTGAAGTTTAATACCTTGCATAGCTTGTTGCTCAAGGTTTTGGGGTCGCCTTTGGTTCGGCTGAAAGTGGTCCCTTGGCGGAGACCGAAACCTTCCCCTTGGTGGAGGAGAGTATTCTTCTCTTTGGTGGAATCCCCTAGGTCTCATTCTTGGTCCGTCATAATATGCGCTCTTGGAAGGTTGACTAGGCCCTCCTTGGCCGGTCCACCGTCCACCATCATCCTCTTCATCGTCAAGAGGTTCATAGAACACCTCTTTGGGGGGGGTTCTATGAGCATTGGGATGATCCTTCTTGTTGAGGGGGGTTTGCGGTGGTGGTGTGGAAGCACGTTCTGGGTTAGTGCCTTCGCCTTCCTTTCTTTTGCCTTGCGTTTTGGACTCCTTTTCAAGCCTTGACATCCTCTCTTGATTAGAGGAAACCGAAGCTTGAAGATGACTCATCATAGCCATCATCTCCTCCATCTTTTGGTAAAGACCGAGTTGATTGGGATGGGGAGGGGGTGAGTCCGAAACTTCCTCATCTTGAACCATTGTTCCAAATGCGCCTAAGCTACCTCACGTGTTTGCACTCGTGTTTACTCACAAATATGGCTTTTTCCAAGATGTCCACTCTACGCCTTTTTCCTCTCAAGGTTCACTCAAGAACTCTAATTTAAACTCCACTTTCAACCCAAGAAAAGTTTTGCACATCAAAGTGAAATCAAGCTAAGATTAAGAGTGAAAACACTTCCTTTGAAAAGCAAGAATACTAGTTACTTGAAACTAGTTAAGTGTTTAAAAGGGTGGGTGGGGGTTGAAAGAAAAGAAGGATAAGTTTTGAAAAGGCCTCTTTTGTAGTGCCAAACACTTTTGCACAAGTTCACAAATAAATTTCGGATCAAATGTACTGTTCACTTGAGTATTCACCAAGAATATATGAACAACTCAAGAACACAAGAACTTTGCTTTCCTTTTTCTCTTTCTTCTTTTCGGTTTTCAACATCCAAAACACATATCTTTTGCCTTTTAATCCGAAATCATACAACATTCATCAAGAACTTTATACTAGGCACATGAACCACACATAAACAACTTTGAACGTAAAAGTGTTGAACCTTTCGGTCTTGAACAAAGTTTTTCCGGGTAAAACATTTTCTTCAAGAATAAGAGATAAAAACAAAGTCTTACTTGAAGAAAACAATAACACAATCTTCAACAAGCACCAAGGCTCTGATACCACTTGATAAGGGTCCGACTACAAGCCGGAGGACCTATCCTTGGATGATCTAGCTTGTTGAAAGATGAACACGAAGAACACGATAGTTTCGGCTCTAACCACCTCAATCCTCAAATGGAGAGCAATGGAAAGATTAATGCCTAGGAGTGAGGGATCTAGCACCTCACTTCTCAAATGAAGAGCAACACTAGATTTAAGCAAGAATCCACTTTAATGGATTCAAGGGGAATATGGAGATGAAAAGAAGAGTTCAAGCTTGAACCCAATGCTCTCTCAAGAGCCGAAAATGTCTTTCTTTCAATAATGAATAATCTCAATAATCTGTTTCATCCTTGTTACAAAAGAGTATATATGGGAAGGGAGAGAAGGAATAGTGGGAAGATGTGAAATGTGCCTTCACTTCTCCCTATCACTTCTTCCCTGAAACACTCTCCATTGTCCCCTTAGAAGTATGGGGAAAAGGAGGGAAAACTAGACATTTCAAAGAGTTGAAAGTCAAAGATGGTAGACTATTCCTTTCCTCCCATTTCTTCCTAAATGGATTCATTTCTTTCATAAATGGATTTATGAAGAAATGGAAGGATGTTACAAAATTCACAAGTGTACCGGCGCCGGATCAGGGGGGTCGTCGAAGGGGCCCTGGGTTTGCGGCGGGGGCGCGGTTTTGTGGGAGAAGCCAGGGGTTCGCAAGAGGGTCCCTGGGTTCGTGGCGGGGCCACGGGTTCTCGCAGAAGAAGCCATGGGTTCGCCGAAGGGACCTTGGGTTCGCGGCGGGGCCATTGGTTCGCGGGAGGAGCCATGGATTCGCGACCTCAGGAGGAGGCTTGGGAAAGCCATGAGGTTGGTGATGTCGGGGGCCGCGATGACCGATGCCTTGGGGTGGTGCGCGGGGCGTGAGGTGTCTTCGTTTGCTAGCATGATGGTGCTAATGTTCTCCAGAGTGTTGAGCATGTCTTCTTCTATGTGGATTCCCATTTGTTGAAGTTGGGAGATGCCTTCTTGATCTTCATCTCGCTCCTTTTCTTGAGTCATAATCCTCATGAAGGCGTGAAGGCTCTCTTGGTGCAGGACCTTGCCTTTTAGGTTGCGAGGCTTGTGGACCTTGTCATGGGTCCGCCAATACCTTCTAGAGGGTTGCGAGGCTTGTGCGCTTGAGATTGGGTGTCCTCTTGGTCCTTGGTCGACCGATCGTGTTGATCCATAGCAATGCCCTCATCACCAAAGCCAACTTATCCCATATCCAAAAGTCCAAATCAACTAACTCTTCCCCATCTATCCAAAAGCCAGCAGCAGTGTTCTAAGGCTCAGTAGTGTAATGCAATGCATGATGCGAAATTCATTTTAGGATCGAGACAACCAAATATCAAATCCTCAAACACAGAATCAGTTCATGTTCATATCGCGTAATCACACCATATACCAAACAATGAATTAAAGTACCGGATCATACCGTAAGTCCAACTTCTAAACCTTCAAAATGCTTCAAAGAACCGCCCGCGCTCCACACCCATTCCAAGGTGGTTCAAATAAGGAGGTGGCCAGTCTCCGTACAGAACCGCCTGAATGAAACGTAGAACGGTGGCTTGTACCTCGAAGTCACTTCCACAGTTACTTACCCACGAACAGTCTTAACTTACTCCAAGGGTCCACCCTCGGACTTGTATACTTGCCTTTCACATTCCATACCCAAAACCAAACATACTTTACCTTTTGGGTCATTCCGACCCGACCTGCTCTGATACCAACTTGTCACAGCCACCCCGCCCGGTTGCGGAGGCGGAGCCGGCCGCGACGTCGAGAACCGGAACCTACGGCGGAAAGCGCGGCAGCGGAGCATCGAGCTCAAATAACAAATAGCCAAGTGGCAACTAGCAACCCAGATACTCATTCAAGGCAAGCATACTAGAAAATCCAACTTCTACCAAACATGCAGTTCATGGTGTCAAACATCAAACATCGCCACAACCCGTAACCCCCAAATCCATAATATGCCAACAACCCCAATATAAGCAAGTCGGGCTCCGCCTCGACTCGAAGACAAACGAAGGCGAGTATGTCTCAGATTATACGTCTTATACAAATACATGATCTAAACTACATGCATGCAGCTACAACTACGAGCCATTAAACCAAAACCTATATACCTATTGTGTGGAATCGGAAACTTTCTCACCTGTGAGATTTTCCGCCCGTGGTACTACTCTGCTGCTGAAACCCAAGAAATCCAAAGCACTGCGGATCTCTATTCCGCCAATTGCTTTTAGAACAACTGAAAGGTGTAAACAAATGAAAGGTGAGTCCTCGAAAGGACCCAGTAAGGGCTAAGGTAAAAGTGTAGTTTGCCCATATGGCGCGAATCGAACCTACAAAACAGAAAGCAGATACAAGCACAATCGCATATATACATGTATGCAAAGTCGAGGTGAGTCGAATCCATCGTATGCGGTCCAACCGCGAGCGACCCAAAACGACAGCCCTCTCTAAGAGGTCGAAATATACGTAATGCAATGTAATGCAATGCAATGTAAAGCACGGTACGGCTGGGGTCGCGATCCCCAAACTGTCGTAGGGTCACAGAAGTATATCGGCACCCCAAGTGCGGATATACGTAGAATGTCGGCACCCCTCCAGTGCAGACACAGAGCAGAAGTATCGGCACTCCCGGCGCGGATACGCAGAACAGATCCAAGGAGCACCCATGGCCTCTCTGACCATCCGGGTCTCATCACAGAACAGAACATATAATAATAGCGCACAAATAAAAACAGAAGTATCATCAACTGATATACATATACAGAACGGAATAGGAACCCGGGGCCTCCAAGGTCACTCGGGCCTCGAGACAGAACAAACATACATTTTACCATTGGCGGGTCTCGGGATCACCGAACCACCACCCTCACCCGGAACCCGCCCCAACTAAGCCCGATACACATCATATAACTCCCAGAATGTATAACGAGAGAAGTTGAGCCCTTACCTCAGAAACGCTGCCCCGCAGCACAAAACTCAGGAAATCCCGATTCCCTGGCCCGAAACGTAAAACTTGGCTCTTACGGTTCCACGCTACTCCTCCCACGCAGAATCAAGCTTATTCCCAAATCGTTCACACAAGTCCGAATCGAAATTCTCGTTCAGCTGTCCCGGTACAAATTTCGGCAGAGTTTCAGCTGCGTTTCCGACTACCCCCTGTTCACAAATGATCCACAGATACAGAATATATGTTCAGAATTCACAGAATCAGCCAATATCATTGGCGCCAAAACCAAGGCTCGGGCCGGAAAAAACGGCTTTCACACCGAGCCTTTTTTGACAAAACCAATTACACCATCAGAATCAGAACTTCGCTCTGATCACAAATATATCCTTACCTTTCGCTGAATCCACTGTTGGATTTTGCACCAAATCTTTGAACGGATCTTTGTAGCACTTCCGGCGCGTTTCTGCTCACGCTCCTGTTATCAAACATGCACAAGAAGGTGCCGGGAACGTTTAGAAACCAAGAAATCAAACAAAACTTGTGATTCCATAATCACTTCCAAACTTCAGCAGCTCACGGTTTACAAACCGGGCTGAATCTTCACAAACCGACCTCAGATTATTCATTTACACAACACAAGGATCGTTTTGACATACTTACCTCGAAGCTTCATCGAGAAACCTCCAAGTTCACCTTTGAGCTCAACATGGCGCAACAATGGTGAAAGAGAAAGCGGCAGAAGGAAGAAGAAGAAAGAAGTATGGCTTTTTCCATTTTTATTTCCTTTTATACTTCTTTTTCTTCCTTTTTCTTTTCTTTTTTCCTTCTTTAAATTAAGAAGGGACAAGTGTCCCTCCTATCCTTTTCCATTCCAGCCGAAAGTAGGCTGCTGCCCATGCTCCAATTATTTATTTTGCAACCAATTCCCAATTTATCTCCCGACTTTTCCGAAAGTTCCAATTCTTTTTGCCCAAAAATAATTACCGAATTCCAAAATTAACGAAACTTGGACACAACCCTCAGAATATTATAACATTCACAAAACATGTTCCAAAAGTTCATTTACAATTCCAGAGTGTCCTACCGAGCTCACGAACCCGAACCAAAACCCGACGTGCGAGCGTGTCAACCTGAACCGAAATTCCGTCACTCCAAAAATTCTATAAAAATACCCATAAATTCCATCTTAAATCATAACACAACTTACCCCAAAGCCGTCAGAAAATTTTCATCCCGAGCCCCGGGATTCCCGTCCCGAGCCCCGGGAGTCGCCCGGAACCGAACGTCCCGCCCCAAATATTACTCTCCATAAAAACCTCCGGACGTTTCCACGACTCCAAAACTACAAACGGCTTCTCAAACTGAGATCTCGAGAGCGCTACCGAGCCCGTTGTACGTCCCGAGGCGACCCCGACAACCCCCCGGCGCCAGAAAAATATTTTCGGCGGAAACGTCCGGGGGACCCACACGACCTCAAATACGGAAGGGTTCGCCAAAATGATACTCGGATAGGGCTCGGGAGCCGTCTGAACGCCGAAAAGCGTGACCCGCAGGCTAAAACCGGAGCCCCGGGTCTCCCGGTCGCAACCCGCTCGGGGTGACCGTAATAATATGCCTCCCCTACCCTCACTAATTTCTTCTTCAGGCTCATACCGAAAAGAAGATGTATCATCAAACTGTCGCACAAGTCATTAGGCTCACTATCCTCATCCAAGGGTAATACCTCATTCATGGAAGCAGCATAAGTTCATTCAAAGCATTCTCCTCATTAATGTCATGCTTATGTTCATGCGAAGGCGATAAAGCATCACAAGCATGTTTACTATCACCATCAAAAGAAAAGGATAAATTACCTCTCCCCAAGTTAGGGGAGGGAGGATCCTCCTCTGAAACCGAAAATCTTTCTTCTTCAAGGCATGGCGCATCCGTGTCCGTCTCTCCTTCAAACTCTTGCACAAATAAAGAAGAATAACAAGATTTAGAAGATGAAATGGTTAATTCTTCTTGGAGATTGGTTGAAGGCTCGGGTGCAAGATCCTTTTCACTTGTTTGGCTAAGGAGAGCCCTTTCCTTTCTTCTCTCTTTCTTTTTCTTTTTCTCTCTCTCATATTCTTCAAACTCCTTCTTCAGATTCTCAATCATTTGAGAAAGATCTTCACTTGAATCTTGGCGAGGACTTGGGTTTGGGGAAGGAGTTTGGGTGGTGCAAGTGTTGGGCGGTGGAGTACATGGCTCGGCCGATAGTGTTTGTGGAGGTGTGGGGCTCGGTCTCCTCCGACTATGGCTCGAATGTGGGTGGAGGATGTAGGCCGAGAGGGGGACCTTCTTGTTTGGGAGTGGAACGGGGAGGGTGGCTCTTCTCGAGGTGAACCATATCTTTCCACTAGCAGCCTCTTCAATCCGCTCCAAGTTCGAATGGAGGCTTCATTGTAGTGCTCTCTTTGAGCGAAATCTTGTCGCCACCATCTTTGGCTTCTCCCTTTAGACACCTTATGGCAAGGTCTATCCTCTCTTCTTTATGAAATTGATAATACCAAAAGTGGTATTCCAATTCCTCGATCCATTGCCATAAGTCATCTTCAAGTTTGCGCCTCCCTTTCAAGGGATGAAAACCAATGAAATGCAGGTTTTCTTCCTCCATTTGGCACACCTACACACTTAGACAATAAAATTAGTTCCACTCAAGTCTCCTCACGTGTCTTAGGTGAGCACTCCATTTGTGATTAGGGACACACGGTTTCACTCTTGATTCTCCACACAAGGCTTTCACAAATTCTCTTAACTTGATCACACTCAACTTCAGATCAAATGCAAACATACAAGTAGGAACAAGCAATAATCTCTAGTGAAATCCGAAACTTGCAAATCACAAAGATAACTAGTTACTAGCAACTAGCTTTTGAGAGTTGAAGGTGAGGTGGGGGTTGAAAGAAGTTAGGAGTGAGGTAGAAAAGGCTCTTTATAAGCACAAACACCTTTTGTGCAAGTTCATAAAATATTTTTGGATCAAAAGTACTATTCATATGAGTTTGGTATGAACTTCATATGAACATCTCAAGAATACCAAGAACACTCAAGAACACATGAACTTGTTCATCATTTTCTTTTTCTTCAACAACCTTTTCTTTTGCTCTTAAACAACACAAGATGATACTTTCTCCACAACAAATCCGAAACCACTTCTCTTTTCACACAACTTCAATGTTCGGCATTCGAGATATGCACTTTTGCTCTAGTCACATGAACAGCGCACAAACACAACTGTTTTCGGTTTCTCTTGAACAACAACAAAACGTTTTTCTTCAAGCGTAAGAAAGAAGGCAATGGTTTTACTTGAAGAAAACAAACAACTGATACGGTACCTCCAATGAGCGCTTTGGCTCTGATACCAACTGATGTGATCACGGTCACGCTCCGAACCCAGCTGAAGTGGTTACAGAGGAGTGAACGGTCACGAGCTCGGATCTAGCTCGAAGGAGGCGGTTTCCAGCAAGAATGGAAACGAAACAGGGGAAGAACACAAAGGAACAAAAGTCGGCCAAGGGAACCTCCTCACTACGGGGTGAGGCAATGCCCTTGAAAATGCCTGGGAATGAAGATGGGATCTAGCACCTTTTGAATACAAGTTCAAACAATACTAGATATTATGTTGGATCCTCTTGCACGGATCACTTAAGGAGATGGAATGCAAGAAAAGAGAACACAAAAGCCAACAACTTCCTAAGTGTTTTCAGCCGAATTCTTAAATTCAATAATATGTTCTGCCTTTACAATGGTTACAAGCTGCCTTATATAGAAGAAAAATGGTAAAGGAAAATAATGAATGATGGACAAGGGAACCAGCTTCTGGTTCTATGGTGGGCGAATTGAGAGGTGGCAGACGAGGTGACAGTGTAGACTGTGTAGACTACTCTTTAGCGGCTCCCAATTTCCCAGAATTGTAGTTTGGCGGGAAATGGGAGAAAGAGGGCCTCTGCACAAGTTGAAGGGGTCGCCGACTTGCGTATGGAAGCCTCCTCCGCTTGGCGAGCACTGTACTTTGCTTGCGTCTGGAAGTATTGTTCAGTGGTCTTTGCCAAGGACCATGGGTTCGCCAATGAGCATGGCTTCGCCAAGACCATGACTTCGCCAAAGGCCAAGGGTTCGCCAATGATGTGATCATGGGATCCCCAAGCAACAACAAGACGTCCCAGACGAAGAGGCAGTCGAGTGAAGCTCGGAGCAAACCCTTGGCGAGTGGGTTCAGAGGCCCAGGCGGCCTAATCCGATGGTCTGGATTAACCCCAGACATGGAAAGGGCAATGCCTTCACGCGAGGACCCTAAAAGAGGCCTCAAGGCGAAGGAGAGGCTTCTGTGCAAAAGGCATAGGATGAACTGCATCATGCTAAGGCATCCAGAACACTGGCGAAGCCCCAGGCGAAGCCATTCCTGCGAAGCCCCGAGGCGAGGGCTAGGCTTCCCCAACAAAGGAGTTCTGGCGATGGCCAAACCTTCAGGCGAAGCCATCTCCATAACCCTTCCCATTGCGAAGCCCTCATGCAACAATGTCCACGAGAAGTCTTTAAGATACGGACGGAACTTCCTTGCGAAGCTTCCTGGCGAAGGCAAAGCCCCTGGGCGACGTCATCCCAGTCAGTCTCCTGGTAAAGGCCACGTCTACAACAAGAAGACTTCCAGTTCGGACACTAACTAAGGGATATTCTTCTGCGGAGTCTCAAGCGAAGGCGGAGCCTTCGTTGCAAGTCTCAAAGGGGAAGGCAAGGCCATTAGGCGAAGCCTCCTTTGAGAAAGCTTCCCACAAAGGCGAGGCCTTCCGAGCCGGGCCTCCCATCAGCAGAGCCCTAAAGCAAAGCCACCTCGGCTTATCCAAATGGCCAACCACTCCCGACCATTACGGCCCCTCCCGCCTTATACGCCGACACTTGGGAGCGAACTTTTTACCTTTTTATCTTTTCGTCAGACATGCATGCAAAAGTACTGTACACTTTATGGCATGCATGCGTCTTTTGTAAGAGGCTGTTCCTTTCCTTCCCTATAAAAGGAAAGACAAACTCCTAGAACCGGTAGAACATATGTAAAGCTTAAGAAGGACAATTCCTTAAGCCCGGTTCTCACCCCCTTGCTATATTCCGCCATCCCCCTTGATTGATCGTTTATCATCAAGTTTAATATCTAGTATTGCTTAATCTCGTAGTTAAGAGGTGCTAGATCTTCCATACTCCCCAGGCTTATCGCAGATATTGCCCAACCTCGTAGTTGGGAGGTGTCTGTGGCCGTCTCTATCCTTCTTTGTTCAATCGACTCCTTCAAGCTAGATCTGCGCTTCCGTACGATCTAGCGGTTTCGCGTCAAGCGTACCCGTGATCGTATCAGCCAATGGGGCCTGGGTTCGCCAAGATTCTTGCGAACACGATTCTGCCTTTGGGGCTTCGCCGACGCCTAGAATGCGACTTCTTCTTCGTCCATGCCTTCGCCAAGGGCCCTTTAGACCCTCTGGAGGAATGGTTGCCTCTTAACTCATAAATAGGGGCGATGTCCACATCAGCAGTCCATGCACATGCGCCAAGTGCCATCGCTCTTTGGCACGAGTATGACCGGTACCGCGCATGGCGACAGACTTTCGCGGATGAACCCCTTGTCCAGCAGCTCTTGCACTTGCGATTGGATCTCTTTGGATTCTTGAGGGTTGGTCCGATAGGCGGCCTTGTTGGGTAAAGGCGCCCCTGGAAGCAAGTCGATTTGATGCTCTATGCCGCGATAGGGAGGAAGGGTTCGCGGTTCATCAAATACTTCGCCGAATTCTTTCAGGACCTTCTGCACATAGAAAGGAAGAGAAGACACATTGTCAAGTGTTAGCATGCAATGAGTGGGAATTAGGAGAAAGCAGATCCTGTTTCCAAGGAACGCTCTTTTAAAATCCCTCTCTTTGGCTATGGGAGGAAGGCACTCTTGTTTTCTCGTGGGCTCTCTCGGGGTGCTTCCCATCAATGCACACTCTTTTCTTTCACTCAAGGTTCCTTGAACCTTCTCACCATTTTCTCTCCGCTCTCTGCCTCGCCCTTTCTTTTTCTCTCGGCCTTACTAGCTAGGTGAATTTGATCCTGATGGGCTTGAGTTGGGGTGAGGGGAAGTAGGGTGTATGGTTTACTGAGGTGAGTGAAGGCATATTTGTTGGCTTTGCCATAATGTATGGCCTCCTTGTCATACTGCCAGGGTCTGCCCAAGAGGATGTGGGTAGCCTGCATTCGCACCACATCACAAGTGATGGAATCCTCATACTTGCCGATCTTGATTGGGACTTCGACTTGTTTGACAACCTTCACAAAGGTTCTGTCGTCGACCCACTGCAGTTGGTACGGTTTAGGATGTACGATGGTATGGAGGCCTAATTCAGCGACCATGTCTTCGCTGGCAGCGTTGACACAACTTCCGCTGTCAATAATGAGACTGCACAGAGTCCCATTCACCATGGCTCTTGATTGGAATAAATTTTCCCGCTGAATACTTTCGGTGACACTTGGGGAGCTTTGCAGAACCCTCTTGGTGACTAATATGAGACCGTCCATAGGCAGTTCTCCCTCTTCTGCTTCACTCTCATGTTGCTCTTGTTCGGGAAGGACCTCTCCTTCCTCTTCGCTAGACAGTTCCCCATCCCTCGCATAGTGTCCCTTGCCCGGACACTTAAAGCATTCGATGCTCCTTGACCGCCGAGGGCATCGTAAGTGCTGGCGTTGGGTTTCGGCTGAGGTTGCGAGGAGGGTCTTGTGTTGGGGTAATTTTGGCGAGGGGGTGGCATCGCCGCAGAAGATGTGTATGGCTTTGGCGGGAGCGGTTTGGTGAAGGGGGTCTTGCTTTGGGGCCTACTGGGGGTATGAGCAGGATAGTAGGAGTTTCCCTTCTTCAGTTGCTTCTCCACCCGGATGGCCTTATGCACCAGGTCTTGGTAATCCCGGTAATCGCACAGTTCAACCGTCTTGGCGACGTCCTCCCGTAGGCCATATAAGAATCTGGCCAACTTAGCCTCTTCGTCCTCCTTGACGTTGGCCCTCATCAAGGCCCTCTCAAGGTCCTTCTGGTATTCCTCGACACTGCGATGACCTTGGATAAGGCGCTGCAGCCTCTGAGCACAATCTCGGTCATAGTAGCTGGGTACGAATCGATTCTTCATGGTCCGTTTAAGATCCTCCCACGTGGTGATAGGACGACATCGCAGGCTCTTTCGTGATGGTCTTGCTCCCACCAGGTGAGAGCATATTCATGGAACTCAATGACCACAAGTTTCAAGGCTATAGCGTCAGTGTACCCCATCATATCAATGATCCGCTCAGTTTAGCCACCCATGTAAAGTACTCTTCCGGATCACTGGACCCGTAGAAGGGTGGTATTTGAAGCTTAATGTTGGCGAGGGCTTGCTGGTCTTGGGCTTGCGCCCTACCTCCCAGGTCTCTGTTGAAACCTCGATGAACACGGCCTCGCTCTGCTTCTTCCTCTTCTTCGAGGTCTCTGTGGAGATAGGCTCTGGCTTGAGCTCTATCGGGAAAGACCCTTCTTTTAATAGGCTTTGGTGGTGGCTCCGCGTAATATTCCTGGTCATCACTGTCTAGGATGTCAACACCACGATCTATTCTTGTGGAAGTGGTCGGACGACTGTGAGGGGTGGCCTGTGGCTTCGTTGATGCAGGATCGAAAGTGGTATGGGTGACTCCGTCTTGAGCCCGCGATGCATGGGCGTCATCGTGGGCTTGCGAGCTTTCCGGTTGCTTTCCTTGAGCTACTTCGCTTTCGTTATTCACTCATTCGTCATGGCGACTTGAGCTCCCGGTTCATCCAACCTCTGTAAGATCTTCGCTAGCGTCTTTGTGCACGGTTAGCTGGGATGGATGAGAAGGGGATGAGTCTGTTGAAACCATCTGTGACACAGTACTGTTAAAGATATGTAATCAGAAAAGAATCTCACCACTCCCTGAGTGTTTACTCTCACTCTCGTGTTTCTCTCAACAACTTTGTCCGTGGGGCTGTTCACCGACGGCTTTTACAAGTTCTCTAAACTTGATACCGTTTTCAACCTTAGATCAAAGATGAACACGCAAGAAAACACAAACAAAACTCTAGTAAAACCGCAACTTGAAATTCAAGAAAATGACTAGTTACTTGAAACCGGTTTTGTGGAATGACGGGTTGGAAGATTAGAAAAGGCTTTTGCAGTCACAAACACTTCTTGTTTAAGTTCGGAAACTATTTGTCGGATCAAACTTACTGTTCACTTGTGTTTTGGGAAGAACACGTAAGAACATTCAAGAACTTTTCCAGAACGCAGAAACTTGCTCAATACTTTTCTTTCTTCAAACGTTTTTCTTTACACACTTGTCGCTCAGGACAACTCTTTTGGCTTATCTCGAAAATACTTGGCTTAAACAAGCACACTTTTAAACAACTTTTTTCGGTCTCAATGAGATCATCAACCGATATTCCTTCAAGCGTAAGAAAAGGTAACAAAAGGTTTTGCTTGAAGAAAACTCAACAACTGATACGGTACCTCCAGCAAGCACTTTGGCTCTGATACCACTTGATGTGATCACGGAGGGGGTAAGTGATCACGCGCTCGGATCTAGCTCACTGGAGGCGGTTTCCAGAAAGAATGGAAACAAAGAACAAAGGAAGAAACAAAGTTCGGCCAAGGGAACCTGATATGATCATGAGGGCTTCAAATCACTCTGGGCTTTCTTTTGGAGAAGTGAAGCGGATCTGTACTCATCATGATGTGGACATCCACCCCACTTCCACACAAGAGATGCCAAGCCCCTTCCAAGGCCTCAATGGACCCATGACACGGTCTAGGTCAAAGAAGGTGCAAGAGAAGCTCCAAGCGTTTATAAGGATCATGGCACAAACCGAGGAGCGGAATGAAGATCGAGATCAAGACCTCAAGCTCCAACTCATGGGAATTCAAGTGAGAAGACCCCAAACCCTTTGGGAAGCATCACCTACACCTCCCTTGAAGACGAGGAGGCGCCACGCGCTTCACGCGCCACCACCCTCACCCACGCGCTCCACGCGCTCACCCCCCCCCCGGACCGATGCGCCACCACCCATGGACAGCTACCTAGCCTTCCCCCACCTTGGAGAAGCCCGGAAGTAGCCTCACTCGCCGGCCAAGCGCGCAACGCGCCGCTTAAGGCCCGCGCGTGTGGGCCACGCGCCACCATGATTGGGCCGGCCCAAAACCTTCCAATTTCGGTCCAATATCCATTTACATCAGATTTTATCTTAGTTGACCTAAATTTGAACAATATTTATGTTAATGGAAGATGGGAGGGAAAGTAGGTTAAAGTGGAGGTCTTTACTCACTAGTTTGTAGTAATGGTTGGTCCTTGCCCTCCATTACCACAAATGGTGGTTACCTTTCACTTTTCCCTCACCATTTTTAGTAGTATCATTATGGTTTCTTTTGTATCATGGAAATGGTAAGTGACCCTAGGGTATTTGTCAAAAGTGTTACTACACTTTGGACAATAACCTCCACTTACCTTTCCTATTTAAACTAGCAACTAGACATTGTAAAGGTAGAACTTATTTTGATGCTATTGCTGCCGAAAATCTCTCCTTCCATAAGAGATTATTTTGGCTTTTGGTTCTCACTTCTACAATCCATTCCCTTGTTCCATAATTTTTGGTTCAAGAATTATATCTAGTATTGCTTGATCAAGTAGTTAAGAGGAGCTAGATCCATCTCCTTCCCTTGGCTTCTAAAGTATTGTTCAACCTTGTAGTTGAAAGGTGCTTGCTAAGCGAAATTATCAAGAGATTGTTGCTCATCTTCCAAGCTAGATCCTTCCAAGAGTTGATCATTTTCGGTGATCACATCAAGTGGTATCAGAGCTTTGTTGCTTGGTTGATGTTTATGTTGTAAGTTTCTTCAAAGAAACCTTTTGTTTTGATTTGCAAACTTTGAAGAAACTATTCTCTTCCTTTCTCAAAGAGTGACCGAAACTTATGGTCATTTCTTGCAAAGTGGAAGTGCAAAGTTGCCACTTCTTGTAAAGTGCAAAAGTTACCATTTCTTGCAAAGTAAAAGTGCAAGTTGTTGTTTTTATGATGCTATGATGTTGTGAAGTGAAAAGTTTGTTGCCTTTGAAAAGGGATCAAGAAAAGTACAACTCTTAAAGAGAGAGAAAAGTTGTGTGTTCTTGCAAGTTCATCAAGTTCATCTTGAGTTCATATCAAGTTCATCACAAAAGTACATTTGATCCGAAAGTGCTTAACATCTTGCATCCAAAAGTGTTTGTTGCTTGCAAAAGACCTTTCTTTACCACACCTTATTTCTTTCAACCCCATCTACCTTTAAAACTTTTCAAAACCTAGTTTCAAGTAACTAGTGCTCTCTTTTTTTCTACTTGCATTCGGTTTTTACTAGTGTGTTCTTGTTTCCATTGTTGTGTCTTCCTTGAACAAGGTTGAAAAAGGTTGTGGACTTGAGAGGTTAAAGCCAATCAAGAGTGATACACCATTGAGAATCCTCCTTGAGTGAAACACAAGAGAGAATCCAAACACAAAGAGAGGGTTTATACTACTAACTTCCTATTTTCAATTGCAAAAGAAAGAATCTTTGTTGTAGGTATGTCAACCGATTCTTCTTCATCACCCCCACCTCCTCCTCCTAAGTCAACGTTGGAAGAAACTCTTGTCAACCTCATGCAAGAGCTTAAAGAGATCAAAGTGCAAATGGTCACTACCAATGAGAAAGTTACAAGACTTGAGATTGCTCAAGGCAAGCTACCGGAGAGCTCCCATGCCCAAGGTGTGACCGCCATGATGTGATCACGGGGGTGATGTAAGTGATCACGCGCTCGGATCTAGCTCGAAGGAGGCGGTTTCCAGCAAGAATGGAAAGCGAAAGCAGAGGAAGAACACAAAGGAAACAGAGTCGGCCAAGGGAACCTCCTCACTACGAGGTGAGGCAATGCCCTTGAAAATGCAGGGAAGGAAAATGGGACCTAGAACCTTTTGACTACGAGATCAAACAATGCTAGGTATTATATTGGATCCTCTTGCAATGGATCACTAATGGATTGGTGGAGCAAGATTTGAGACCCACGAAGAACAATATGCGTACTTCCGCAAATATGTGTTCTTACAAAATGAGTTCTACCTAATACTTAGGTTACAACCTCCTTTTATAGAAGGAGAAAGAAAGAAGTAAATAATAAAGGACGTCTTGACAAGGGAACAGCTTCTGGATCTATGGTAGGCGAAATGAGAGGTGGCGGCGGATGTGACATTGTAGGCTACACCTTTTGCGGCTCCCATTTCCCCATGAATTGCTTTCGGCGGGACAAGGAAAGAAGAGGGCCTCTGCACAAGTTGAAGGGTTCGCCGACTTGTATATGGACGCCTCTTCTTTGGCGAACACACAGGCTTCGCTTGTTTGGAAATGAGGCGCGGGGTCTTCGCCAACGACCATGGGGGTCGCAAAGAGCCATGGCCTCGCAAATGGCCTTGACTTCGCCAAAGGCCAAGGGTTCGCCAATAGGGCATGGGTTCGCCAAGATCCTGGCGAGCGCGACTCTGCCTTGGGGCTTCGCCGGTGCCTAGAATGCCGCTTCTTCTTCGCCCGTGCCTTCGCCAAGGACCCTTTAGACCTTCTGGATGAAGAGTCGCGCCTTGTCACAAAAATGGGGCTGATGTCCACATCATACCCTCCCTCTTCAGAAGAATCCGTCCTCGGATTCATAAGGAAATTGTCTCTACAAATCTTAAGACACCACAACAAACTTGAAGAAGCATCAAGGGTTAGTGAACTAAAAGCGTTAGACATCAAAATTTCCCTAAAAATAGATTGAAGGAATGAGATGGACAATCCGCCCTTTCTCTTCGCTTCACTCTTATACTTAGCCTTAAGACAAGCCCACGTAGTTATTCCGGGATCAAATATGAGCCTTGGCCATTCATGGGCATGGCCCCAATGTACCGGGCCTAAGTCATGTCCCATAACAGACATGGGATCGCCAACTATGTCACCCAATTCATGCTTAATGTTAAGAGATGAGAGATTAGAAGCACAGTTACCCATGTTCGCTCTCTCCCTCTTGCTCTTTTCTTCCTTTCCGAGAGGGTGACACTTCCTTCCCGGACTGTTGAAGGCTTCCTTCAGCCTTACTTTCCACAGCAATCTGTACATTCAAAGAAGATAAACAAGGGGGTTGCAAGACAGAAATTAGTGGAAAAGTTGGGTCGGTTGAAGGCATGTTTTCCTCACTTCCACTATTTTGGCTCATGGAGCTTCCCTCTTGTTTTCTCTCTTCCTTCTTCTCAATCTCTTCTCTCGGATCGCTCTCTTTCTCGCTCAAGGTCTCTTGGACCGCCTCGCTTTTCTCTCTTTCTTATTTTTCCTTTCCCTCGTAATTTCTCCTTTCCTCTCGGTTATTTTCCTCTCAACCTTACCACCGGTTGCAGCTTCCTCCATGTGTCCTTGTAACATCTGGTCTGGACCATAAGTACAAGTTGTTTTAGCTCATCAATGATAGTGGAGGAGCTGGGTCTTTGAGGCACTTCTGGTGTTGCTTCGCCCTGTTGGTCAGAAGGCGATTGGGGCGACGAAGCAAACTTGTGAGTGGGGGCCCTCGTTGGCTTTCGGTTGGTGGATGGGGAAACGCGAATGAGAGGGGGCTCAAAGCTGGGCGTCGTACAGCTAGGATACGACGGAATGGGGGAATAATACGAGGATGAAGGGTAAGTCCTCCGGTGCTTGAGGTAGCGATAGCGAGGGGGGGTGTCTTGGCGATGGCAAGGGGTCGCCACCACTCGTTCAGGGTCTGAACCTGAGTGATTCTCATATGCCGCAGGGTATGGAGGATCAAATTCGGGGGATGGGGTCGGGTCGGGCCAGGGTTCTTGGCCAAGGGGGGACGCTGAATAGTTCCCAGTATGTACGGTCGAGGTTACCTCCGCCCGAAATCAGATTCTTGATAACAAGGATCCGATTTCGGGTAGTAGTCCTCTTCCACATACTCCATGAGACTCAAGTTACGCACATGTGAACAGTTTTGTGAAGCCTCGCTACACTCCCTTAGTGTTTACACTCTTCTCTCGTGTTTTAGAACACAACGGTTCTTTCAAGCTTCAAAACTTACCACCAATCTGCGATTAAGATCAAATGCAAACATGCAAAGAATATCCAAAGAAATCTTAGCAATGTCCGAAACAAGTAAAGCACAAAGTTCTAGTTACTCGAAACTAGCTTTTGAAGTTGGTTGGTGGTTGTGAAGTTGGAAGTGAGATAGAAAAGCCTTTCACAAACACAAAGTTCAGGTTTTGAAATTATTTTCGATCTGTGAGTCTTGTTTACTCCGAGTTTCGGATGAACTCTTCAAGAACACTTAGAACTTTTCCCAGAAATTATGAACTGATCTGAATATTTCTTTGTATGTAAACTTTTGTTCTTTTGCACACAGGAATCTCTTTTCTTTTTCAAATCCGAAATAACTCACAGATTTTATGAACCTTTAAGAACTTTAAACAAGGGTAACAAATATTCGGTTTCTCTCAAGAGATCATTAACCGATAACTTTTCTTCAAGTTTTTGAAAAGAACAGCAAAGGTTTTAACTTGAAGAAAGTAAACAACTGATACGGTAAGATACCTCCGACAAGCGCTTTGGCTCTGATACCAACTGATGTGATCACGGGGGGGTAAGTGATCACGCGCTCGGATCTAGCTCGAAGGAGGCGGTTTCCAGCAAGAATGGAAACGAAGAACAGAGGAAGAACACAAAGGAAACAGAGTCGGCCAAGGGAACCTCCTCACTACGAGGTGAGGCAATGCCCTTGAAAATGCAGGGAAGGAAAATGGGACCTAGAACCTTTTGACTACGAGATCAAACAATGCTAGGTATTATATTGGATCCTCTTGCAATGGATCACTAATGGATTGGTGGAGCAAGATTTGAGACCCACGAAGAACAATATGCGTACTTCCGCAAATATGTGTTCTTACAAAATGAGTTCTACCTAATACTTAGGTTACAACCTCCTTTTATAGAAGGAGAAAGAAAGAAGTAAATAATAAAGGACGTCTTGACAAGGGAACAGCTTCCTGGATCTATGGTAGGCGAAATGAGAGGTGGCAGCGGATGTGACATTGTAGGCTACACCTTTTGCGGCTCCCATTTCCCCATGAATTGCTTTCGGCGGGACAAGGAAAGAAGAGGGCCTCTGCACAAGTTGAAGGGTTCGCGACTTGTATATGGACGCCTCTTGTTTGGCGAACACACAGGCTTCGCTTGTTTGGAAATGTGGCGCAGGGTCTTCGCCAACGACCATGGGGGTCGCAAAGAGCCATGGCCTCGCAAATGGCCTTGACTTCGCCAAAGGCCAAGGGTTCGCCAATAGGGCATGGGTTCGCCAAGATCCTGGCGAGAGCGACTCTGCCTTGGGGCTTCGCCGGTGCCTAGAATGCCGCTTCTTCTTCGCCCGTGCCTTCGCCAAGGACCCTTTAGACCTTCTGGATGAAGAGTCGCGCCTTGTCACAAAAATGGGGCTGATGTCCACATCACCTCTCGTGCGGTAGCAAGAGAGTGTCCCAACAAGAAGGTTATGGTGATCCGACCCAATGGTGACATTTCAAGTGAAGATGAGGAGGAAGTTCCACATGAACTTCCTAATGAAGAGACCGACGAAGAAGAGGGAGAGTTGCCTCTTGAGGGGCATATCTTGGTCACAAAGAGAGTTCTCCAAAGTTCACCAAGGTTGACCGAAACTTCACAAAGGGAGAATCTCTTCCAAACAAGAGCCTTGGTGAATGGCACACTTTGTAGCCTCATTGTGGATAGCGGTAGTTGTGTGAATGCCGCAAGTGAAGACATGGTCCATGAGTTGCATCTCCCAACCAAGTTGCATCCGAAACCCTACCAACTCCAATGGGTGGATGATAGATCATTTGTCAAAGTGGTGAAGCAAGTTGAGGTGCCAATCCGAATTGGCAAGTATGAAGACACCATCACTTGTGATGTTGTGAGGATGCAAGCCACTCATATCTTACTTGGGAGGCCATGGCAATTTGACAAGGATGCCATTCATCATGGAAATGCCAACAAGTACATCATCTCCCATCAAAACCGAAACCTAACCCTACTCCCACTCACACCCACTCAAGCTTTACAAGACCAAATCCATTTGGCTAACAAAGCCGAAAGCAAGAGGAGGGAAATGGGAAGGGAGAAGAGAGAAAAGAGTGAGAAGGATCAAGGATCCTTGAGAGAAAAGGAGTGTGCATATGTGGGAAACACTTCAAGAGAGCAAGAGAGAAAACAAGAGTGCATACCCCACTTGGCCAAAGAGAGAGATTTTAAAAGAGCACTTTTGCAAAACAAAACTTGTTTTCTCATGGTTCCAACTTCATGCATGCTAACCCTTGAACAAGTATCTTCTCTTTCTTTGGATGTGCAGGATCTCTTGAAGGCATATGATGATGTTTTGAGGACCCTTGCGGCCTCCTCCATATAGAGGGATTGAGCACCAAATTGACTTGATTCCGGTGCTCCACTTCCCAACAAGGCCGCCTATCGGACTAACCCTCAAGAGTCCAAGGAGATCCAAACCCAAGTGCAAGAGTTGCTCCAAAAGGGCTTCATCAAAGAGAGCCTTTCGCCTTGTGCCGTGCCGGTCATCTTAGTGCCCAAAAGTGATGGCACTTGGCGGATGTGCATGGATTGCCGACCCATCAACACCATCACAGTAAAGTATAGACATCCTATCCCTAGACTTGATGATATGCTTGATGAATTGAGTGGTTCATGTGTTTTCTCTAAAATTGATTTGAAAAGTGGATATCATCAAATTCGCATGAAAGAGGGTGATGAATGGAAAACGGCATTTAAAACTAAGATTGGCTTGTATGAATGGAATGTGATGCCCTTTGGACTAACCAATGCACCTAGTACTTTCATGAGATTAATGAACCATGTTTTGAGGCATTTCATTGGAAAGTTTGTGGTTGTCTACTTTGATGACATATTGGTGTATTCCAAGAATCATGTTGAGCATATTGATCACTTGAAGCATGTTTTAGATACACTTAGGCTTGAGAAGTTGTATGCTAAGTTTGAAAAGTGTGTCTTTGCTACAAGTGAAGTTAACTTTCTTGGATTTGTGGTGGGAAAGCATGGTGTTAGGGTTGATGAAAGTAAAGTGGTAGCAATAAAGGAATGGCCCATTCCTAAGTCCATAACCGAAGTGAGATCATTCCTTGGTCTTGCTAGTTTTTACCGGAGGTTTATCAAGGACTTTTCCTCTATTGCCGCCCCTTTACATGAGTTGACTAAAAAGAATATTGTGTTTGCATGGGGTAAAGCCCAAGAGGAGTCTTTTCTTGCTTTAAAATCTAAATTGATGAGTGCTCCTTGCTTGCTTTACCTAATTTTGAGAAAGTCTTTGAGATTGAATGTGATGCAAGTGGGATTGGCATTGGTGCCGTTTTGCACCAAGAGGGCCGCCCATTGCTTATTTCAGTGAAAAATTGAATGGTGCTACCTTGAACTACTCCACTTATGATAAAGAGCTTTATGCTCTTGTGAGATCTTTGCAAGTGTGGAGTCACTACTTGTTGCCTAAGGAGTTTGTGATTCACACGGATCACCTCTCCTTGAAGTACCTTCAAGGTCAAGGCAACTTAAATAAAAGGCATGTTAGGTGGATAGAATTCATTGAATCATTTTCCTATGTGATTAAGTACAAGAAAGGAAAAGAGAATGTTGTGGCCGATGCCTTGTCTAGAAGATATGTGCTTCTTTCCTCTCTTGATGCTAGGATTGTAGGATTTGATTGTTTGAAAGATATGTATGAGCATGACCTTGATTTTGGAGAGATATATGCTTCTTGTGCTAAGGGTTGCCGAAATGGCTACCACATATTTGATGGCTTCTTGTTTAAGTTTAAAAGGCTATGCATACCAAGGAGTTCCATGAGGGAAGTCATCACTAAAGAAGCCCATGGTGGCGGCCTAATGGGCCATTTTGGTGTCCAAAAGACACTAGAGACTTTGAAGGAAAATTTCTATTGGCCGGGCATGAAGAAAGATGTCACAAGGATGTGTGCAAGATGCATCACTTGTCACAAGGCAAAAGCCACTCTCCAACCGAAAGGGAAGTACACTCCTCTTCCTTCTCCTACTCTCCCTTGGGTTGATATTAGCATGGATTTTGTTAGTGGCTTGCCTACAACCTCACATGGACATGATGCTATTTTTGTGGTTGTTGATAGATTCTCTAAAATGGCACATTTCATTCCATGTCATAAGAGTGATGATGCATCTAAAGTGGCCGATTTGTTTTTCAAGCATGTGGTTAAATATCATGGACTTCCTAGGTCAATTGTGAGTGATAGGGATTCTAGGTTTCTTGGACACTTTTGGAGGACCTTGTGGTCTCGGTTGGGAACTAGCTTAATGTTTTCTACCTCTAGCCATCCCCAAACCGATGGACAAACCGAGGTCACTAATAGAACCCTAATCACTATCTTGAGAACCATCCTTAGGAAGAATTTGAAAGAATGGGAGAAATGTTTGCCACATGTTGAGTTTGCTTATAATCGTGCATACCATTCTTCCACCTCATTTAGCCCATTTGAGATTGTGTATGGATTTAATCCACTAACACCCTTGGACTTGATTGCTTTAAATCATGATGATCAAATTGATGTAAGTGGGCAAAAGAAAGCTCAACAAATGAAAGACTTGCATGCTAAAGTTCATGAACAACTTAACAAGATTAATGAGTCTTATGCAAAAAGGGTGAACAAGGGCAAGAAATTTCGAACCTTTGAGGTAGGGGATTGGGTTTGGTTGCACCTTAGGAAAGAAAGGTTTCCACAAGCTAGGAAGAGCAAACTTTCACCTAGAGGAGATGGGCCTTTTCAAATCACAAAGAAGATCAACGATAATGCATATGTTCTTGACTTGCCATGTGATGGTTCATATAATGTTCATGCAACTTTTAATGTTTGTGATTTACTTCCTTTTGAAGGTGATATGGAAGAACTAAATCCGAGGTCGGATTCTTTTCAAGAGGGAGGTAATGATGTGGACATCCACCCCACTTCCACACAAGAGATGCCAAGCCCCTTCCAAGGCCTCAATGGACCCATGACACGGTCTAGGTCAAAGAAGGTGCAAGAGAAGCTCCAAGCGTTTATAAGGATCATGGCACAAACCGAGGAGCGGAATGAAGATCGAGATCAAGACCTCAAGCTCCAACTCATGGGAATTCAAGTGGAGAAGACCCCAAACCCTTTGGGAAGCATCACCTACACCTCCCTTGAAGACGAGGAGGCGCCACGCGCTTCACGCGCCACCACCCTCACCCACGCGCTCCACGTGCTCACCCCGCCCGGACCGATGCGCCACCACCCATGGACAGCTACCGAGCCTTCCCCCACCATGGAGAGGCCCGGAAGTAGCCTCACTCGCCGGCCAAGCGCGCCACGCGCCACTTAAGGCCCGCGCGGGTGGGCCTCGCGCCACCATGATTGGGCCGGCCCAAAACCTTCCAATTTCGGTCCAATATCCATTTACATCAGATTTTATCTTAGTTGACCTAAATTTGAACAATATTTATGTTATTGGAAGATGGGAGGAAAGTAGGTTAAAGTGGAGGTCTTTACTCACTAGTTTGTAGTAATGGTTGGTCCTTGCCCTCCATTACCACAAATGGTGGTTACCTTTCACTTTTCCCTCACCATTTTTAGTAGTATCATTATGGTTTCTTTTGTATCATGGAAATGGTAAGTGACCCTAGGGTGTTTGTCAAAAGTGTTACTACACTTTGGACAATAACCTCCACTTACCTTTCCTATTTAAACTAGCAACTAGACATTGTAAAGGTAGAACTTATTTTGATGCTATTGCTGCCGAAAATCTCTCCTTCCATAAGAGATTATTTTGGCTTTTGGTTCTCACTTCTACAATCCATTCCCTTGTTCCATAATTTTTGGTTCAAGAATTATATCTAGTATTGCTTGATCAAGTAGTTAAGAGGTGCTAGATCCATCTCCTTCCCTTGGCTTCTAAAGTATTGTTCAACCTTGTAGTTGAAAGGTGCTTTGCTAAGCCGAAATTATCAAGAGATTGTTGCTCATCTTCCAAGCTAGATCCTTCCAAGAGTTGATCATTTTCGGTGATCACATCACTTCAAGAGCTGGAGCAATGGATTTCATATTGAAGCCCTTTTCAAGAGGAGAAAAATGGCTTTTGAATCACCTCAATCGGAGTTCCAGAGCTCAAGTTATTCAGAAAACGGTGAAGTTCCACTTTGGTGAAGGCATTTTGGCGGAGGCACTTTGGCGGAGGCACTTTGGCGAAGGCACTTCCGCGAAGGCCCTTTGGCGAAGGCACTTTGGCGAAGGCACTTTGGCGAAGGCACTTTGGCGAAGCCCACCTGTGCTCAATAATTCAGCCGACCACTCTCAACCACTTCTGTCCCATCAGGAACACTCCCTCCTTTCACGCTGACACTTGGGAGTATTATATTACTTAGCTTTGACCTTTTTCACCTTTTAGATAACATGCATGCAAAAGCACTGTACGCTTTATGGCATGCATGCGTATATGTAAGAGTCTGTTCCCTTTCCCTTCTCTATAAAAGGAACAACAGACTCCTAGAATAAGGAGAACCAATTTTAAAGAAAAGCTTGAGAAGGAAAATTCCTCAAGCCCTTTATGGGTTCTCAAATCTTGCTTCGCCAATCATAGTGATCCATTGCAAGAGGATCCAATATAATACCTTGCATTGCCTCACCTCGTAGTGAGGAGGTTCTCGGTTCCATCTCCTTCTCAAATCTTGCTTCGCCAATCATAGTGATCCATTGCAAGAGGATCCAATATAATACCTTGCATTGCCTCACCTCGTAGTGAGGAGGTTCTCGGTTCCATCTCCTTTCCCAGGCGTTTTCAAGGGCATTGCCTCACCTCGTAGTGCGGAGGTTCCCTTGGCCGACTTTGTTTCCTTGTTCTTCCTCTGTTCTTCGTTTCCATTCTTGCTGGAAACCGCCTCCTTCAAGCTAGATCCGAACGCGTGATCACTTACCCCCGTGATCACATCGGGTTACGCGGAAGGCCTTCGCTAGGAGCCTTCGCTAGAATGCCTCCGCCGGGTGCCTTCGCGGGGTTGCCCTTGGCTGAGGCCTTCTCCTTCGCCAAGTGTTCGCGCGCTTAAGACTGGGCTGCTCCCTTCTTCAAGAACGCTTATGCTTAAGACTCCAAGGGGCTTCGCACACTCTTCGTCCAGCGCAATACCGAGTTGGCGAAGTTGTAAGGCCTTCTCCCGAGACTCCTCTCGATCGTCCTGCGCCATGAGCCTCATGAAAGCATTAAGGTTCGCTTGGACTTGTTTCAGCCGGGACCTGGTCATGGGTCCGCCAAGGCCTTGGAACGGACCAGGGGTCGCGCGCACTTGAGGTTGTGGGTCTTCTGGAACCTGAGGATCCTTTGGGGCGATGTCCTCATCAAGTCAGTAACCTAAGTATTAGGTAGAACTCATTTGTAAGAACACATATTTGTTGGAAAACGCATATTGTTCTTCGTGGGTCTCAAATCTTGCTCCACCAATCCATTAGTGATCCATTGCAAGAGGATCCAATATAATACCTAGCATTGTTTGATCTCGTAGTCAAAAGGTTCTAGGTCCCATTCTCCTTCCCCAGGCATTTTCAAGGGCATTGCCTCACCTCGTAGTGAGGAGGTTCCCTTGGCCGACTCTGTTTCCTTCGTGATCTTCCTCTGTTTCGTTTCCATTCTTGCTGGAAACCGCCTCCATCGAGCTAGATCCGAGCTCGTGATCACTTACTGATACGATCACGGGTACGCTTGACGCGAATCCACGAGATCGTACGGAAGCGCAGATCTAGCTCGGTGGAGTCGATTGAACAAAGAAGGATAGAGACGGCCACAGACACCTCCCAACTACGAGGTTGGGCAATATCTGCGATAAGCCTGGGGAGTATGGAAGATCTAGCACCTCTCAACTACGAGATTGAGCAATACTAGATATTAAACTTGATGATATTCAATCTATCAAGGGGAATGGCGGAAAATAGTAAGGGGGTGAGAACCGGAGCTTAAGGAATTGTCCTTCTTAAGCTTTACATATGTTCTGCGTTACAAAAGAGTTTGCTGTCCCTTTTATAGGAGGGAGAGAGGACAGTCTCTGACAAATGCGCAGGCATGCTAAAAAGGTATAAAGTGCCTCAACAGGCATGCTATCCTAAAAAGGTAAAAAGGTAAAAGCTAAAGTAAACAATATAATACTCCCAAGTGTCGGCTTGAAAGGAGGGAGTGTTCCAGATGGGATGGGAGTGGTTGGAGATGGTCGGCTGCTTTATTGAGCATAGGTGGCTTCGCTTCAGGGCTTCGCCTGAACTGGAAGGCCTCGCGCTGAAGGTTTCGTCTTCGCTCGGAAGCTTTGCGGAGATGGCTTCGCCAAAGGCCTCACCTTCTTCCGAAGGCTTCGCGAAGAAGACTTTACCTTCACTTTGAAGTCTTTACTTTGGAGTTTCTTGCTTGAGGGCTTCGCCGTGAGATTTCTTAAATGGCTTCGCCCGAGGACTTTGCCATCGCCGAGATGCCTTGCTTAAGAAGCCCAGCCCTCGCCTTGAGGCTGCACAGGCGGCTTTGCCAAAGGGCCTCGCCAACGCCCGGGTGCCTTCGCATGATGAAGTCCAACCTTCGCCTTGAGGTTCCTCAGGAATGGCTTCGCCTGAGGGGCTTCGCCATTGCCCGGATGTCTTCGCTTGAAGAAGCCTTGCCTTTGCCTTGAGGCCTTTTGAGGAGTCCTCGCATAGAGGCGTTGCCTTCTCCTGGTCAGGTGATCGCCTGAACCATGGATCAGGCTGCCTGAGCCTATGAACCTCCTTGCCACGTGGTTGCTCCGAGCTTCATTCGCCTGCCTCTTCGTCTGGGACATTTTGTTGTTGCTTGGGGATCCCATGATCACATCACTTACCCCCGTGATCACATCAACTCCCATGCGCCTGCACCCAAGTTCCCAGTCAGCTCCGCCACCATACTCCACTGACGGGTCTTCGCCCCGGGCGAACCAACTTCCTTCCAGGGAGAGGAGGCGAGGCCCCAATCGCCACAAACCCCCTTGGTTGGGCCGCGCACCCCACCGCCCAATACTTGCGCAGCCCATACCTACACCACAAATCCCAACCTCACCAAAATCCAAAGAAGAGACTCTCGCCAAGAGATTAAAAGGCTCAAAGATGAGTACTTAGAATATGAGCGGGTGAGAAGAAAAAGGAAAGAGAGAAGAAAAGAGAGAGCTCTCCAAAGCCAAAAGAGTGAAAAGAAAGACTCACCCGGTCCTTCTACCATAATCCAAGAATAACTAACCGTTTCATCTTATCAAACTTGTTGTTGTTCTTTGGTCATGCAGGAAAAAGAAGAGGCCGCGGACGCGCGAAGAGTTGAAGAAAGTGAAGGCGCTTTGGAAGAAGGCAGAGCTCATTCGGGAGTCCCAACTGAACCCCCACTCAAGGAAGAAGCCACCCCGTTGCTAGCAGAAGAGAAGATGATATGCGAAGCAGGTCTACGCCTCCCTAACTTGGGGGAAGGTAACTTGTCTTTCTCTTCTAATAACAAAGGGTATACGCAGGGGTGCAAACCTATGGTTTCCTTGAGTCTGCATGCTACGAACGTGGGTGATGGATCAGACATCGGTTCGACACCGCACCCATTGTTCGAATATATATATATGGGACCCCCCAGATGCCATGTTCGACATGCTTAGAATGCATACGCTAAAGAAAGGCCACTTTATTCCACGAGAGACGTCCATGCCTTTCCGTAGCAAACATGAGTATCTTAAAATAAATAGAGCTGAAACCATGTTAATGGTTGAGGTGGAGAGAGAGGGCAACCTGTTCATCTCTCAACCTCTTGCTTATACTAATGCTAGTCTCTGCATGCTGCCGTCTAATGTTACTTCTATGACTAGCTTAGTTTTTCCTTCTTTGTCTTGGGAAGCACATCTGCATGTGCTTGGCGAAGGTAAAGCTTCCTCGACTCCCCACCCTTTGATTCCATGAGCAAAGGTCTAAGGGTTTTAGGTCGCATGCTTTTCTTGAGTATAAATTTCTTGTTAAAAACATAAAATACTCCAGAAAGCATGTCATGAATTTTTATAGACTTTTGTTCATGATCACGATGCATATAGGAGTTATCATGCTCACGCATACATATGCATCGCCACCGCGACCCCCCCAGCCTCAAGTTAAGTTTTCATTTCACTAACCTCTGATGTTCTTCAAAGTTTGTTGTGCTTGTTTTCGATTGTAGGAAGTTTTCTTCCCTTAAGATTCGAGGACGAATCTTTTTAAGGGGGAGGGAATGATGTGATCATGGGATCTCCAAGCAACAACAAGAAGTCCCAGACGAAGAGGCAATGAGTGAAGCTCGGAGCAACCCTCGGCGAGTGGGTTCGAGAGGCCCAGCGACCTAATCCATGGTCCGGACTAACACCCGACAAGGAAAAGGCAACGCCTCACGCAAGGACTCTACGAGAGGACTCAAGGCGTAGGAGAGGCTTCTTGATATGATCATTAGGGGCCTCAAATCACTCCGGGCTTTCTTTTGGAGAAGTGAAGCGGATCTCAGACTCATCAGAACACTCCCTCCTTTCACGCCGACACTTGGGAGTATTATATTACTTGGCTTTGACCTTTTTCACCTTTTTTAGATAACATGCATGCAAAAGCACCGTACGCTTTATGGCATGCATGCGTATATGTAAGAGTCTGTTCCCTTTCCCTTCTCTATAAAAGGAACAACAGACTCCTAGAATAAACAGAACCAATTTTAAAGAAAAGCTTGAGAAGGAAAATTCCTCAAGCCCTTTATGGGTTCTCAAATCTTGCTTCGCCAATCTTTAGTGATCCATGCAAGAGGATCCAATATAATACCTTGCATTGCCTCACCTCGTAGTGAGGAGGTTCTCGGTTCCATTTTCCTTTCCCAGGCGTTTTCAAGGGCATTGCCTCGGCTCGTAGTGCGGAGGTTCCCTTGGCCGACTTGTGTTTCCTTGTTCTTCCTCTGTTCTTCGTTTCCATTCTTGCTGGAAACCGCCTCCTTCAAGCTAGATCCGAACGCGTGATCACTTACCCCCGGCCATGATCACATCACTGCACACGAAGGTATCCAGGCGATGGCAAAGCACTTTGGCAAAGCCGTCCTGTGAAGTCTCAAGGCGAAGGATGAACTCGCATCAAGCTAAGGCATCCGCAGAACACTCCGAGGCCTCGGGCAAAGCCATTCTGCGAAGCCCCAAGGCGAGGGCTAGGCTTCCTCAAACAAAGGTGTTCGGCGATGGCTGATGTGATCACAGGGGGATAAGTGATCACGAGCTCGGATCTAGCTCGAAGGAGGCGGTTTCCAGCAAGAAAGGGAAACGAAACAGAGGAAGAACACAAAGGAAACAAAGTCGGCCAAGGGAACCTCCTCACTACGAGGTGAGGCAATGCCCTTGAAAATGCCTGGGGAAGGAAAATGGGACCTAGAACCTTTTGACTACGAGATCAAACAATGCTAGGTATTATATTGGATCCTCTTGCAATGGATCACTAATGGATTGGTGGAGCAAGATTTGAGACCCACGAAGAACAATATGCGTACTTCCGCAAATATGTGTTCTTACAAAATGAGTTCTCTCAATATATGGGTTCTACCTAATACTTAGGTTACAGCTTCCTTTTATAGAAGGAGAAAGAAAGAAGAAACTAATAAAGAATGTCTTGACAAGGGAACAACGACCTGGATAAATGGTGGGCGAAATGAGAGGTGGCAGCTGATGTGACATTGTAGGCTACTGCTCTGCGGCTCCCATTTCCCCATGAATTGCTTTCGGCGGGAAAAGGGAAGAAGAGGGCCTCTGCACAAGTTGAAGGGTTCGCCTGACTTGCGTATGGAGACCCTTTCTGCTTGGCGAACACCGGGGCTTCGCTTGCTTCTGGAAATGAGGCACAGGGTCTTCGCCAACGACCATGGGGGTCGCAAAGAGCCGTGGCTTCGCAGATGGCCTTGAGTTCGCCCAAAAGGGCCATAGGTTCGCCAGGGTCAATGGGCTCGCCGATAGCCACGGGTCCGCCGTTGAGGCATGGCTTCGCCCCAAGCCATGGGTTCGTCAATGGGGCATGGGTTCGCCAAGATCCTTGCGAGCGCGGCTCTGCCTTGGGGCTTCGCCGGTGCCTAGAATGCCGCTTCTTCTTCGCCCGTGCCTTCGCCAAGGGCCCTTTAGACCTTCTGGATGAAGGGTCGCGCCTTGTCTCAAAAATGGGGCTGATGTCCACATCATACCCTCCCTCTTCAGAAGAATCCGTCCTCGGATTCATAAGGAAATTGTCCCTACAAATCTTAAGACACCACAACAAACTTGAAGAAGCACCAAGTTGGGGCAAGATGAACAATCCGTTCTTTCTTGCTCCAGAGCCTTGAAAGCACGCAAGGGCCTTATGTCCAAAGTCTTCCTTATGGCCGAAAATAAATTTAACAAAATAGCATGCACTTTCAACATGATTTTCAAAACTAGGAGCCAGGGCATGCTCAGTTTCAAACAAATTATTCCTACATGTGCCGGGGTCATGTACGAGTCTGACCCTAGCAAGTTTCCCTATCATTCGCAACATGCATAACCCATCCATTTGCATCGCATAGACTCGGGTGGGTTCATCCATTTTAGCGCAGCGCATGACCATGGTTCCATCAATATTCACATAAAAAATGTATGAGTGCTTCCTAGCTAAAGTAGGCATGCACATGACAGTTTTAGCATAAATCATTTCATGGTCACAAAATTGCAAAGTCTCATCACTAGGAGGAAATGGTATGTTACCTCTCCCCAAGTTAGGGAGGAGGCTCTGCTCCGACACCGAGGCGTCTTCTTCCTCTTGTAAACACCCCAAAGTTTCTTTGTCATCATTTCCTGGCATATTCAAAGAAGAACTACAATCATTAGAAGATTCAAGCGTTAGTCCTTCATTGATTTCGGTTGAAAGTTGGGGTGCTTCACTCTCTGGGTTTTGAAGAGCCTTTTTCTTTCTTTTCTCTTTCTCTCTTTTCCTCTCACTCTCACACCATTCCTTCATAAGATCTCCCACTTGTGAGACTTCCTTTCTTATCTCCTTTAAATCTTTTTCCATCTCCTCGAAATCTGCTCTAATTTCTTGAGTGAGATTTCTCAAAGGGATTGGTTCACAAGGAGGGTTTGGGTACGCTTTTGGAGAAGGGGGTGAGCAGGCTCTTGAAGGTGTGATAGTCCCTTCGGGTGTGATAGTGGGGTCGGATGTGGGACACCGAAATGAGCTATGAGTGGTGGGGGGTCGCGATCTGTGGGTAGGGGCTGGGGCCAAGTGGGCGATGGGGGTTTGGGTGCCATACCGCTGCCTCATCACACTTTTCAAGCGGTCCCAAGAGAGTATGAACTCTAACCTCGATCACTTCGCTTTGTGGCGTATTCACACCACCAAGACCAGGCTTCGCCTCTTAGCAGCTCGAGCGCCATGTCAAGCTTTTCAAGTCCGTGAACACCTCTTTTAGCAAAGAATGCCTCAAGATGGTGTTCCCATGATTCAAACCCGAAAAGGTCATCATCCCTCGAAACTTAAGGGTTCGCGCCATTACCTACACACTTAGACAATAATGTCGGTACCACTCATTTCCTCACGTGTATGGTTGGCCTCTCGTTTGTGTTTAGGGACACCCTCGGTACCACTTCTCTCTCGTGTTTAGAACACAACGGTTCTTTCAAGCCTCAAAACTTACCACCAATCTCGATTAAGATCAAATGCGAACATGCAAAGAATATCCAATGAAATCTTAGCAATATCCGAAACAAGTAAAGCACAAAGTTCTAGTTACTTGAAACTAGCTTTGAGAGTTTAGGGTGAGATGGGGGTTGAAAGAAGTAAGGTATGTATGAGAGAAGGCTCTTTTATCCACACAAACACTTTTGTTCAAGTTCCTCAAATATTTTCGGATCAAATCACTGTTCGGATGTGTTTTGATTTGAACACTCAAGAACACTCAAGAACACTCAAACTTTTTCTTTCTTCAAATGTTCTTTTTGTGCACAACCACAACAACTTTTCTTCTCTTTTCAACTTCCAATCCGAAAATGTTTCTTTCTTTACTCAACTTCAATAAACAACATCCAAATATGAGCTTTGCTCGAATCACATGAACCACGCACAAATATTTTCGGTTTCTCTTCAACAACAAAACGTTTTTCTTCAAGTGTAAGAAAGAATGCAATGGTTTTACTTGAAGAAAACAAACAACTGATACGGTAAGATACCTCCAATGAAGCACTTTGGCTCGATACCAACCGACGTGATCACGGTGGGGGGGTACGTGATCACGAGCTCGGATCTAGCTCGAAGGAGGCGGTTTCCAGAAAGAAAGGAAACGAAACAGGGGAAGAACACAAAGGAAACAAAGTCGGCCAAGGGAACCTCCTCACTACGAGGTGAGGCAATGCCCTTGAAAATGCAGGAAAGGAAAATGGGACCTAGAACCTTTTGACTACGAGATCAAACAATGCTAGGTATTATATTGGATCCTCTTGCAATGGATCACTAATGGATTAGTGGAGCAAGATTTGAGACCCACGAAGAACAATATGCGTACTTCCGCAAATATGTGTTCTTACAAAATGAGTTCGCCTAATACTTAGGTTACTGACTTCCTTTTATAGAAGGAGAAAGAAAGAAGTAAATAATAAAGAATATCTTGACAAGGGAACAGCCTCCTGGATCTATGGTAGGTGAAATGAGAGGTGGCATGATGTGACATTGTAGGCTACACTGCTCTTGCGGCTCCCATTTCCCCATGAATTGCTTTCGGCGGGAAAAGGGAAGAAGAGGGCCTCTGCACAAGTTGAAGGGTTCGCGACTTGCGAATGGAGACCCTTTACGCTTGGCGAACACCGGGCTTCGCTTGCTTCGGAAATGAGGCACGGGGTCTTCGCCAACGACCATGGGGTCGCAAAGAGCCGTGGCTTCGCAGATGGCCTTGAGTTCGCCAAAAGGGCCATAGGTTCGCCAGGTCAATGGGCTCGCCGATAGCCACGGGTCCGCCGTTGAGGCATGGTTTCGCCAAAAGCCATGGGTTCGCCAAGGGGGCATGGGTTCGCCAAGATCCTCTGTCTTGGGGCTTCGCCGGTGCCTAGAATGCCGCTTCTTCTTCGCCTGTGCCTTCGCCAAGGGCCCTTTAGACCTTCTGGATGAAGGGTCGCGCCTTGTCTCAAAAATGGGGCTGATGTCCACATCAATGGCGAAGCCTTCAGCGAAGCCATCCCCACAAACCCCCTAAGGCGAAGCCCTCATGCAACAATGTCCACGAGAAGTCTTTAAAGTAAAGGCAGGGCCTTCCCGTGAAGCTTCATCCGAAGGCGAAGCCTCGGGCGAAGTCATCCCGGCAAGTCGCAAAGGCAACGGACTTCCGGTTCGACGCTAAGGAAGAGTTTTCCTCTGCGAAGCCTCCAAGTAAGGCGAAGCCTACTAGGCGAAGCCACCAAGAGAAGGCGAGGTCAAACCAGGCAAAGCCTTCTCCGCAAAGCTTCCTAACAAGGGCGGAGCCTTGTCGGTCAAAGCCCTCCAAAGAAAGCCACCTAAGCTTATCAAGTCGGCCAAACCACTCCCGACCTTTCTGGCCCCTCCCGCCTTTCACGCTGACACTTGGGAGTGTACTTATCTACTTTTACCTTTTTATATTTTAGTCAGACATTGATGTGGACATCAGCCCCATTTTTGTGCTAAGGGACACCCATTCAGCCGAGAGGGTCTAAAGGACCCTTGGCGAAGGCTCGATTGAGGAGGGAGCCACATTCTGGGCCCCGGCGAGGCCCCAAGGCAAGGCCATGCTCGCAAGGTTCCGGGCGAACCCAAGCCCCATTGGCGAACCCTTGGCCTTTGGAGAACCCATGCCCCATCGGCGAACCCATGATCACGGGCGAGCCCATGGCTAGTGGCGAACTCTTGGCCTTTGGCGAAGCCATGGTCTTTGGCGAAGCCAAGTTCAATGGTGAATCCATGGATGTTGGCGAAGACCCTGTGCCTCATTTCCAGACGCAAGCACAGCCCAGGTGTTCGCCAAGCAGAAGAGGCCTCCATACGCAAGTCAGGCGAACCCTTCAACTCATGCAGAGGACCTCTTCTTCCCTTTTCCCGCCCAATACAATTCCTGGGGAATTGGGAGCCGTAAAAGCAGGCGGCCTACAATGTCACATCACCTGCCACCTCTCATTTCGCCCACCATAGATCCAGGAAGCTGGTTCCCTTGTCAAGTCACACATTACTTCCTTTACCTTTTTCCCTTCTATATAAGGAGGTCAGAACTATTGTAAACCTTAGAACTCATTTTGTAAGAACACATATTTGCGGAAGTACGCATATTGTTCTTCGTGGGTCTCAAATCTTGCTCCACCAATCCATTAGTGATCCATTGCAAGAGGATCCAATATAATACCTAGCATTGTTTGATCTCGTAGTCAAAAGGTTCTAGGTCCCATTTCCCTTTCCCAGGCATTTTCAAGGGCATTGCCTCACCTCGTAGTGAGGAGGTTCCCTTGGCCGAATCTGTTTCCTTTGTGTTCTTCCTCTGTTTCGTTTCCATTCTTGCTGGAAACCGCCTCCTTCGAGCTAGATCCGAGTTAGTGATCACGTACCCCCCCCCGTGATCACATCATCCAGGAAGCTGTTCCCTTGTCAAGACATTCTTTATTATTTACTTCTTTCTTTCTCCTATAAAAGGAAGCTGTAACCTAAGTATTAGGTAGAACCCATATATTGAGAGAATTCATATATTGTAAGAACACGGTTTGTTCTTCTTGGGGTCTCAAATCTTGCTCCATCAATCCTTTAGTGATCCATGCGAGAGGATCCAATATAATACCTAGCATTGTCTGATCTAGTAATCAGAAGGTTCTAGGTTCCATTTTCCTTTCCCAGGCATTTTCAAGGGCATTGCCTCACCTCGTAGTGCGGAGGTTCCCTTGGCCGACTTTGTTTCCTTTGTGTTCTTCCCCTGTTTCGTTTCCATTCTTGCTGGAAACCGCCTCCTTCGAGCTAGATCCGAGCTCGTGACCGTTCACTCCTCTGTAACCACTTCAGCTGGGTTCGGAGCGTGACCGTGATCACATCAGTTGGTATCAGAGCCAAAGTGCTTGCTGGAGGTACCGTATCAGTTGTTTGTTTTCTTCAAGTAAAACCATTGCCTTCTTGCTTATACTTGAAAGAAAAACGTTTTTGTTGTTGTTCATGAGAACACCGAATTGTGTTTGTGCGTGGTTCATGTGATTCGAGCAAAGCTCATATTTGGATGTTGTTTATTGAAGTTGAGTAAAGGAAGAAACATTTTTGGATTGGAAGTTGAAAAGAGAAGAAAAGTTGTTGTGGTTGTGCACAAAAAGAACATTTGAAGAAAGAAAAAGTTTGAGTGTTCTTGAGTGTTCTTGAGTGTTCATATCAAAACACATCCGAACAGTGATTTGATCCGAAAATATTTGAGGAACTTGAACAAAAGTGTTTGTGTGGGATGTGATCATGAGAGCCGCAAGCAACAACAAAGTATCCCGGATGAAGAGGCGGGCGAATGAAGCTCGGAGCAACTCCGTGGCGAGGAGGTTCATAGGCTCAGCAGCTGATCCATGGTTCAGGCGATCACCTGACCAGGAGAAGGCAACGCCTCTATGCGAGGACTCCTCAAGAGGCCTCAAGGCAAAGGCAAGGCTTCCCCAAGCGATGACATCCGGGCAATGGCGAAGCCCCTCAGGCGAAGCCATTCCTGAGGAACCTCAAGGCAGACTGGACTTCATCATGCGAAGGCACCTAGGCGTTGGCGAGGCCCTTTGGCAAAGCCGCCCCTGTGCAGCCTCAAGGCGAGGCTAGGCTTCTTAAGCAAAGGCATCTCGGCGATGGCAAAGTCTTCGGGCGAAGCCATTTCTGAGAAATCTCACGGTGAAGCCCTCAAGCAAGAAACTCCAAAGTACAGACTTCAAAGTGAAGGTAAAGTCTTCTTCGAAGCCTCCAGGAGAAGGTGAGGCCTTTTGGCGAAGCCATCTCCGCAATGCTTCCGAGCGAAGGCGAAGCCTTCATGCGAGGCCTTCCAGGTTCAGGCGGAGCCCGGCGAAGCCACCTATGCTCAATAAAGCAGCCGACCATCTCCAACCACTCCCATCCCATCTGGAACACTCCCTCCTTTCAAGCCGACACTTGGGAGTATTATATTGTTTACTTTAGCTTTTACCTTTTAGGATAGCATGCCTGATTGAGGCACTTTATACCTTTTTAGCATACCTGCGCATTTGTCAGAGACTGTCCCCTCTCCCTCCTATAAAAGGGACAGCAAACTCTTTTGTAACGTAGAACATATGTAAAGCTTAAGAAGGACAATTCCTTAAGCCCGGTTCTCACCCCCTTGCTATATTCCGCCATCCCCCTTGATTGATTGTTTATCATCAAGTTTAATATCTAGTATTGCTTAATCTCGTAGTTAAGAGGTGCTAGATCTTCCATACTCCCCAGGCTTATCGCAGATATTGCCCAACCTCGTAGTTGGGAGGTGTCTGTGGCCGTCTCTATCCTTCTTTGTTCAATCGACTCCACCGAGCTAGATCTGTGCTTCCGTACGATCTCGTGGATTCGCGTCAAGCGTACCCGTGATCGTATCAAGTGGTATCAGAGCCAGATCGCTTGCTGGAGTTGTTGTGATTTCTTCAAGGTTAAACCCCTTTATTTTCTACTTGAAGAAAGATTTATCTTTGTGTTTTCAAACCGTGTTATACTCTGTTCGTTTTCTGAACCCCCATATCCGCTTTTATTTCGGTTCATCTGTTGTGTTGAATCTGTGTTAGGAGTTGTTGTTGTGTTAGCAACTTCATAAATCAAAAAAAAAAGAAGAAAGAAGAAGAGAAACAGAGAAGAAGAAGAAGAAAAAGAAAAGAACGCAGTTGCGGGTTTTATCGCAAATCTCAGTTTTGATTCAAAACCGCAACGTGCGAATATTTAGTGCTTAAAGAGAGTGAGGTTTTAGTTGAAAAGTGAAAAGGAAGTGGTGTACCAAAGATTGGTTGTTTAAAGCATTGAAAGAAATCAAATCTGTGTTCTTATTATTCTTGGTGTTCATATGAGTGTTCATACAAGTTCATACCAAAACTCATATGAATAGTGACCTTGATCGAAATTTGATTTCAAATTGAGCCAAAAAGGTGTTTGTGCGCCAAAACCTCATTTCAGATCCTCTTGTACATTTGCTGCCAAAGACCCCCCCTCCATTTTAACCTAGCTTGCTTCAAGTAACTAGTACTTCATTGCTTAAAGATTTTTGCATGCTAGAAGTTATCTTGTGATATTCATTGTCGGGTCTTGGCCTTGAAAAGAGCAAGCTTTGAGAGCTGCAAGCAAGAGCAGAGAGGAAAAATCGAGTGTGACCCCTCGCGAAAGGAGAGGCCTAAACACGTGAGAAGCTTGAGCGGTACTAACTTTATTGTTTAAATGTGTAGGCGATCCCATGGCGGATAAATATTTCTTCGGGTTTCATTCCTCAATAGGAAGACGCCAACTTGGAGAAGACTTATGGCATTGGCTGGAGGAATTGGAGTACCACTTCTGGTATTTCCGATTTCACAAAGAAGAGAAGTTAAGCCTTGCCATAAGGTGCCTAAAGGGAGAAGCCCGAGAATGGTGGCAACAAGAGTCGGCTCAAACCTTTTTAGAGCTCGTTGCCGTGAAGCCCACATTCGGACTTGGAATGAATTGAAGAGGTTGCTCTGGCAAAGATATGGTATCTTTCAAGAAGAGCCGCCCTCTCCATACTACTCCCGAGCACGATCCCCCATGCGCCCTACACCCAGTGCCCCCCCCCAACTTCCCACCCAAAATCCACTCGAAGGGTCTTCGCCCCAAAGCGAACCTAGTCCCTCCAATGAGAGGAGGCGAGGACCCCAACCGCCACAAACTCTTTCGGCCGTGCTGCACACCCCACCCCCCAATGCTTGCGCAGCCCCAACCCACACCCAAAATCCAAACCCTCACTTAAGTTTAAGTGAAGAAATCTCTCAGACGATTGAAAGACTCAAGAATGAGTACATCGAGTATGAGAGAGAGAAAAAGAAAAGAAAAGAGAGAAGAAAGGAGAGGGCTCTCCAAAGCCAACTGAGTGAAAAGAATGACGCACCCGGGCTTTCAACCAAACTCCCAGAAGAACTAACGATTTCATCTTCTCAACCTTGTAGTTCTTCTTTGTTTGTGCAGAAAGAAGGAGAGGCCGCGGATGCGCAAAGACTTGAAGATGGCGAAGGCGCCATGGCTTTGGAAGAAGGAAGAGCTCACGTGGGGGTTCCAACCGAGCCCACACTTGAGGAAAAGGCCACATCATTCTTTGGGAGGCAAGAAAATATACGAAGAGGATCTACTCCTCCCTAACGTGGGAGAAGGTAATTTGCTTCCTTCTCCTAGCAGTGAAGGATATACGCCTGAGTGCAAATCCATGGCTTCCTTAAGTTTGCATGCTACGAACATAGGAGCTGAATCTGAAAGCATGCATCTCCTCGTTTCCGAGGTGAAGGGAAAGGGCGGATTGTCCATCTCTGAACCTCCTATTTGTGCTAAGGCTAGTCTTTGTGATTCACGCGAAGGCGTCTCTTTTATGACTAGCTTAGTCTCTTCTTCTTTGTCTTGGGAAGCACATGTGCATGTGGATTGCGAAGACAACGCTTCCCTTGACCCACCCCTATCCATGAACAAAGGTCTACACTTTTTAGACCGCATGCATTCCTCGAGTATAAATTCATTGTTAATTGCATACAATACTCTAGGAAGCATGTCATGAATTTTTATCGACTTTTGTTCATGATTACGATGCATATTGGAGTTATTATGCTCCCCCATTTGTATGCATCGCCACCGCGACCCCCCCTAGTCTCCACTGATGAGCTTTCATTCACTAACCCCTAATGTTATGTAAAAGTTTGTTGTGCTTGTTTCATTTGCAGAAATTTCTTCCCTTTAGATTCGAGGACGAATTTTTTAAGAGGAGGAATGATGTGATCATGAGAGCCGCAAGCAACAACAAAGTATCCCAGATGAAGAGGCGGGCGAATGAAGCTCGGAGCAACTCCGTGGCGAGGAGGTTCATAGGCTCAGCAGCTGATCCATGGTTCAGCGATCACCTGACCGAGGAGAAGGCAACGCCTCTGTGCGAGGACTCCTCAAGAGGCCTCAAGGCAAAGGCAAGGCTTCCCAAGCGATGACATCCGGGCAATGGCGAAGCCCCTCAGGCGAAGCCATTCTGAGGAACCTCAAGGCAGACTGGACTTCATCATGCGAAGGCACCTAGGCGTTGGCGAGGCCCTTTGGTAAAGCCGCCCCTGTGCAGCCTCAAGGCGAGGCTAGGCTTCTTAAGCAAAGGCATCTCGGCGATGGCAAAGTCTTGGGCGAAGCCATTTCTGAGAAATCTCACGGTGAAGCCCTCAAGCAAGAAACTCCAAAGTACAGACTTCAAAGTGAAGGTAAAGTCTTCTTCGCGAAGCCTCCAGGAGAAGGTGAGGCCTTTTGGCGAAGCCATCTCCGCAATGCTTCCGAGCGAAGGCGAAGCCTTCAGTGCAAGGCCTTCCAGTTCAGGCGAAGCCCTAAAACGAAGCCGCCTATGCTCAATAAAGCAGCCGACCATCTCCAACCACTCCCATCCCATCTGGAACGCTCCCTTCTTTCAAGCCGACACTCGGGAGTATTATATTGTTTACTTTAGCTTTAACCTTTTTACCTTTTAGGATAGCATGCCTATTGAGGCACTTTATACCTTTTTAGCATGCCTGCGCATGTGTCAGAGTCTGTTCCCTTCTCTCCTATAAAAGGGACAACAGACTCTTTTGTAACTTAGAACATATGTAAAGCTTAAGAAGGACAATTCCTTAAGCCCGGTTCTCACCCCCTTGCTATATTCCGCCATCCCCCTTGATTGATTGTTTATCATCAAGTTTAATATCTAGTATTGCTTAATCTCGTAGTTAAGAGGTGCTAGATCTTCCATACTCCCGGGCTTATCGCAGATATTGCCCAACCTCGTAGTTGGGAGGTGTCTGTGGCCGTCTCTATCCTTCTTTGTTCAATCGACTCCACCGAGCTAGATCTGCGCTTCCGTACGATCTCGCGGATTCGCGTCAAGCGTACCCGTGATCGTATCATGATGTGATCATGGGATCCCCAAGCAACAACAAGGTGTACCAGACGAAGAGGCAGTCGAGTGAACTCGGAGCAAACCCTTGGCGAGTGGGTTCGAGAGGCCCGGGCGGCCTAATCCGATGGTCCTGGATTAACCCCGGACATGGAAAGGGCAATGCCTTCACGCGAGGACCCTAAAAGAGGCCTCAAGGCGAAGGAGAGGCTTCTGTGGAAAAGGCATAGGATGAACTGCATCATGCTAAGGCATCCGGAACACTGGCGAAGCCCCCAGGCGAAGCCATTCCTGCGAAGCCCCGAGGCGAGGGCTAGGCTTCCCAACAAAGGAGTTACGCGATGGCCAAACCTTCAGGCGAAGCCATCTCCATAACCCTCCCCATTGCGAAGCCCTCATGCAACAATGTCCACGAGAAGTCTTTAAGATACGGACGGAACTTCCTTGCGAAGCTTCCTGGCGAAGGCAAAGCCCCTGGGCGACGTCATCCCAGCCAGTCTCCTGGTAAAGGCCACGTCTACAACAAGAAGACTTCCAGTTCAGACGCTAACTAAGGGATATTCTTCTGCGGAGTCTCAAGCGAAGGCGGAGCCTTCGTTGCAAGTCTCAAAGGGAAGGCGAGGCCATTAGGCGAAGCCTCCTTTGAGAAAGCTTCCCAACAAAGGCGAGGCCTTCCGAGCCGGGCCTCCCATCAGCGAGCCCTAAAGCAAAGCCACCTCGGCTTATCCAGTCGGCCAACCACTCCCGACCATTCGGCCCCTCCCGCCTTATACGCTGACATTTGGGAGCGAACTTTTTACCTTTTTATCTTTTAAATCGACATGCATGCAAAAGTACTGTACACTTTATGGCATGCATGCGTCTTTTGTAAGAGGCTGTTCCCTTCCTTCCCTATAAAAGGAAAGACAGACTCCTAGAACAGGTAGAACATATGTAAAGCTTAAGAAGGACAATTCCTTAAGCCCGGTTCTCACCCCCTTGCTATATTCCGCCATCCCCCTTGATTGATCGTTTATCATCAAGTTTAATATCTAGTATTGCTTAATCTCGTAGTTAAGAGGTGCTAGATCTTCCATACTCCCCAGGCTTATCGCAGATATTGCCCAACCTCGTAGTTGGGAGGTGTCTGTGGCCGTCTCTATCCTTCTTTGTTCAATCGACTCCACCGAGCTAGATCTGCGCTTCCGTACGATCTCGCGGATTCGCGCCTAGCGTACCCTTGATCGTATCAAGTGGTATCAGAGCCAGATCGCTTGCTGGAGTTGTTGTGATTTCTTCAAGGTTAAAACCTTTAACTTCTACTTGAAGAAAGATTTATCTTTGCGCATTTTATAACCGTGTTATATTCTGTCCATTTTCTTAAACCCCATATCCACCTTTATTTCAGTTTATCTGTTGTGTTGATTGTGTGTTAGCAGATTTTGTTGTGTTAGCATCTTCATAAATCAAAAAAAAAAAAAGAGAAGAAGAAAAAGAAAAGAAAGCAGTTGCGGTCTTGCGGAAGTCGCAAAATCTCAGTTTTATTCAAAACCGCAACGTGCAAAGATTTATACGCTCAAAAGAGTGAGGTTGTAGTTGAAAAGTGAAGAGAAGTGGTGTATAAGGCTTGGTTGTGAAAAGCGTAGAAGAAATCGGATCTGTGTTCTTATTGTTCTTGGTGTTCATATGAATGTTCATATCTGTTCATTCCACAACTCATATGAGCAGTGACCTTGATCTAATTTCGATTTCAAATTTGAGCCAAAAGTGTTTGTGCGCCAAAACCTCATTTCTAACCCTCTTGTATATCTGTTGCGAAACCCCCTCCATTTTAACCTAGCTTGCTTCAAGTAACTAGTACTTCTTACTTAAAGATTTTTGCATGCTATTGGTTATCTTGTGATATTCATTATCGGGTTTTGGCCTTGGAAAGAGCAAGCTCTGAGAGCTAAGCAAGAGGAAAGAAAGAAAGCCGAGTGTGACCCCCTCGCGAAAGGGCAGACCCCTTCGCGGCAGGAGAGAACCCCAAACACGTGAGGAGTTTGAGCGGACTAATTTTATTGTTTAAATGTGCAGGAAACCCCATGGCGAGATAAATATTTCTATGGGGTTGATCTATCGATGGGCGATACCAGCTTGGAAAAGACTTATGGCATTGGATGGAGAAGTTGGAGTACCACTTGGTGCTCCCACTTCGTGGTGAAAAAATGTTGAGCCAAGCCATAAGACGCCTAAAAGGAGAGGCCAAGGAATGGTGTCGCCGAGAGTTCTCTGACAGAGAACGGTCCGCTAAAGCCCCCATCCAGTCTTGGGGTGAGTTGAAGAGGTTGCTGTGGCGGCGATATGGACTCTGTCAAGAAGAGCCACCCTCCATACTACCCCGGGCGAGGGCCCCATGCGCCCGCACCCGGTACCCAGTCGAGACTCCGCCACCATACTCCACTCGGCGGGTCTTCGCCTCGGGCGAACCAACTTCCTTCCGGGAAAGGAGGCGAGGACCCCCATCGCCACAAACCCCCTTGGTTGGGCCGCGCACCCCACCGCCCAATACTTGCGCAGCCCATATCTACACTACAAATCCCAACCCTCACCAAAATCCAAAAGAAGAGACTCTCGCCCAAGAGATTAAAAGGCTCAAAGATGAGTACTTAGAATATGAGCGGGCGAGAGAGAAAAGGAAAGAGAGAAGAAAAGAAAGAGCTCTCCAAAGCCAAATGAGTGAAAAGAAAGACTCACCCGGGCCTTCTACCATACCCCAAGAAGAACTAACCGTTTCATCTTCTCAAAATTGTTGTTCTTCTTTGGCTGTGCAGGAAGGAGAAGAGGCCACGGACGCGCGAAGAGTTGAAGAAAGCGAAGGCGCTTTGGAAGAAGGCGAGCTCATGCGGGAGTCCCAACTAAACCCGTACTTGAGGAAGAAGCCACACCGTTCTTGAAGGAGAAGAAGATGATATGCGAAGCAGTCTACGTCTCCCTAACTTGGGAGAAGGTAACTTGTCTCTTCCTTCCAGGTAGCACGAGTATACGCAAGAGTGCGAATCTGTGGTTTCCTTGAGTCTGCATGCTACGAACAGGGGTGATGGATCAGACATTGGTTCGACACCGCACCCATTTTTCGAATATATATACGGACCCCAGGATGCCATGTTTGACATGCTTAGAATGCATGCGTTAAGGAAAGACCCCTTTGTTCCACGAGAGACATCCATGCCTTTCCTTAACAAACATGAGCATCTTAAAATAAATCGAGCTGAAACCATGTTAATGGTTGAGGTGGAGAGAGAGAGCGACTGTTCATCTCTCAACCTCTTGCTTATGCTAATGCTAGTCTCTGCGCGTTGCAGTCCGAAGTTCTTTCTACGACTAGCTTAGTTTCTTCTTCTTTGTCTCGGGAAGCACATATGCATGTGCTTGGCGAAGGTAAAGCTTCCCTTGACCCCCCACCCCAGTTCCATGAGCAGAGGTCTAAAGTCTTTGGACCGCATGCTTTCCTTGAGTATAAAGTTCTTGTTAAATGTCTACAATACTCTAGGAAGCATGTCATGAATTTTTATAGACTTCTTCATGATCACGATTCATATAGGAGTTGTCATGCTCATGCATACATATGCATCGCCACCGCGACCCCCCCCAGTCTCCGGTTAAGTTTCGTTTACTAACCTCTAATGCTCTCCAAAGTTTGTTGTGCTTGTTTTCAATTGTAGGAAAAATTTCTTCCCTTAAGATTTGAGGACGAATCTTTTTTAGAGGGAGCGAATGATGTGATCATGGGATCCCCAAGCAACAACAAGGTGTACCAGACGAAGAGGCAGTCGAGTGAACTCGGAGCAAACCCTTGGCGAGTGGGTTCGGAGGCCCGGGCGGCCTAATCCGATGGTCTGGATTAACCCCGGACATGGAAAGGGCAATGCCTTCACGCGAGGACCCTAAAAGAGGCCTCAAGGCGAAGGAGAGGCTTCGTGCAAAAGGCATAGGATGAACTGCATCATGCTAAGGCATCCGAACACCGGCGAAGCCCCGGGCGAAGCCATTCTGCGAAGCCCCGAGGCGAGGGCTAGGCTTCCCCAACAAGAGAGTTCTGGCGATGGCCAAACCTTCAGGCGAAGCCATCTCCATAACCCTCCCCTCTGCGAAGCCCTCATGCAACAATGTCCACGAGAAGTCTTTAAGATACGGACGGAACTTCCTGGCGAAGCTTTCTGGCGAAGGCAAAGCCCACAGGCGACGTCATCCCGATCGATCTCTGGTAAAGGCCACGTCTACAACAAGAAGACTTCCAGTTCGACGCTAACTAAGGGATATTCTTCTGCGGAGTCTCCAAGCGAAGGCGGAGCCTTCGTTGCAAGTCTCAAAGGGAAGGCGAGGCCATTAGGCGAAGCCTCCTTTGAGAAGCTTCCCAACAAAGGCGAGGCCTTCCGAGCCGGGCCTCCCATCAGCAGAGCCCTAAAGCAAAGCCACCTCAGCTTATCCAGTCGGCCAACCACTCCCGACCATTCTGGCCCCTCCCGCCTTATACGCTGACATTTGGGAGCGAACTTTTTACCTTTTTATAATATCGTAAGACATGCATGCAAAAGTACTGTACACTTTATGGCATGCATGCGTCTTTTGTAAGAGGCTGTTCCCTTCCTTCCCTATAAAAGGAAAGACAGACTCCTAGAACAGGTAGAACATATGTAAAGCTTAAGAAGGACAATTCCTTAAGCCCGGTTCTCACCCCCTTGCTATATTCCGCCATCCCCCTTGATTGATCGTTTATCATCAAGTTTAATATCTAGTATTGCTTAATCTCGTAGTTAAGAGGTGCTAGATCTTCCATACTCCCCAGGCTTATCGCAGATATTGCCCAACCTCGTAGTTGGGAGGTGTCGTGGCCGTCTCTATCCTTCTTTGTTCAATCGACTCCACCGAGCTAGATCTGCGCTTCTCGTGCGATCTCGCGGATTCGCGCCTAAGCGTACCCGTGATCGTATCACCAATTTTGTGACCATGAAATGATTTATGCTAAAACTGTCATGTGCATGCCTACTTTAGCTAGGAAGCACTCATACATTTTTTATGTGAATATTGATGGAACCATGGTCATGCGCTGCGCTAAAATGGATGAACCCACCCGAGTCTATGCGATGCAAATGGATGGGTTATGCATGTTGCGAATGATAGGAAACTTGCCAGGGTAAGGTTCATACATGACCCCGGCACATGTAAAAATAATTTGTTTGGAAATGAGCATGCCATGAATCCTAGTTTTGAAAATCATGTTGAAATTGCATGCTATTTTGTTAAATTTATTTTCGGCCAACAAGAAAGCTTTTGGCATAAGGCACTGGTGTGCTTTCATGGCACCGGAGCAAGAAAGAGCGGATTGTTCATCTTGCCCCAACTTGGTGCTTCCTTGTTTGCTACCCATGAGCTAGGTACCATATGTTTCGAGTATAAGAATGCCCATCACCTAGCCATGTATATAGTAAGTCGAGGGCATCCCCACATTATGCCCCTTTGTCTAAATGATTGGAAGTATATCATAAATTCATTTAGACTTTTGTCGCTGCACATAATACATATTAGGATCTTTACAATCCCATTTTTGATATGGGCACATCCACTTGATTTTAGTTCACTAACCCTTGATGCTTCTTCAAGTTTGTTGTGGTGTCTTAAGATTTGTAGGGACAATTTCCTTATGAATCCGAGGACGGATTCTTCTGAAGAGGGAGGGTATGATGTGGACATCAGCCCCATTTTTGAGACAAGGCGCGACCTTTCTTCCAGAGGGTCTAAAGGGCCCTTGGCGAAGGCACGGGTGAAGAAGAAGCAGCATTCTAGGCACCGGCGAAGCCCCAAGGCAAGCCGCCTCGCCAGGCGCTTGGCGAACCCATGTCCCATTGGCGAACCCATGGCCTTTGGCGAGGCCATGCCTCAACGGCGGACCCGTGGCTATCGGCGAGCCCATTGACCACTGGCGAACCTATGGCCCTTGTTGATGTGATCATGAGAGCCGCAAGCAACAACAAAGTATCCCAGATGAAGAGGCAGGCGAATGAAGCTCGGAGCAACTCCGTGGCGAGGAGGTTCATAGGCTCAGGCAGCCTGATCCATGGTTCAGGCGATCACCTGACTAGGAGAAGACAACGCCTCTATGCGAGGACTCCTCAAGAGGCCTCAAGGCAAAGGCAAGGCTTCCCAAGCGATGACATCCGGCAATGGCGAAGCCCTCAGGCGAAGCCATTCCTGAGGAACCTCAAGGCAGACTGGACTTCATCATGCGAAGGCACCTAGGCGTTGGCGAGGCCCTTTGGCAAAGCCGCCCCTGTGCAGCCTCAAGGCGAGGGCTAGGCTTCTTAAGCAAAGGCATCTCGGTGATGGCAAAGTCTTCGGGCGAAGCCATTTCTGAGAAATCTCACGGTGAAGCCCTCAAGCAAGAAACTCCAAAGTACAGACTTCAAAGTGAAGGTAAAGTCTTCTTCGCGAAGCCTCCAGGAGAAGGTGAGGCCTTTTGGCGAAGCCATCTCCGCAATGCTTCCGAGCGAAGGCGAAGCCTTCTGTGCGAGGCCTTCCAGCCAAAGTGAGCCCGGCGAAGCCACCTATGCTCAATAAAGCACCGACCATCTCCAACCACTCCCATCACATCTGGAACACTCCCTCCTTTCAAGCCGACACTTGGGAGTATTATATTGTTTACTTTAGCTTTTACCTTTTAGGATAGCATGCCTGATTGAGGCACTTTATACCTTTTTAGCATACCTGCGCATTTGTCAGAGACTGTCCCCTCTCCCTCCTATAAAAGGGACAGCAAACTCTTTTGTAACGCAGAACATATGTAAAGCTTAAGAAGGACAATTCCTTAAGCCCGGTTCTCACCCCCTTGCTATATTCCGCCATCCCCCTTGATTGATTGTTTATCATCAAGTTTAATATCTAGTATTGCTTAATCTCGTAGTTAAGAGGTGCTAGATCTTCCATACTCCCCATGCTTATCGCAGATATTGCCCAACCTCGTAGTTGGGAGGTGTCTGTGGCCGTCTCTATCCTTCTTTGTTCAATCGACTCCACCGAGCTAGATCTGCGCTTCCGTACGATCTCGTGGATTCGCGTCAAGCGTACCCGTGATCGTATCAAGTGGTATCAGAGCCAGATCGCTTGCTGGAGTTGTTGTGATTTCTTCAAGGTTAAACCCTTTTTATTTCTACTTGAAGAAAGATTTATCTTTGCGTATTTTATAACCGTGTTATTTTCTGTCCATTTTCTGAAACCCCCCCTATCCGCTTTTATTTCGGTTTATCTGTTGTGTTACTTCTGTGTTAGGAGTTGTTGTTGTGTTAGCAACTTCATAAATCAAAAAAAAAGAAGAGAAACAGAGAAGAAGAAGAAGAAGAAAAAGAAAAGAACGCAGCTATGGTTTTATCGCAAATCTCGCTTTTGATTCAAAACCGCAACGTGCGAATATTTAGTGCTTAAAGAGAGTGAGGTTTTAGTTGAAAAGTGAAAAGGAAGTGGTGTACCAAAGATTGGTTGTTTAAAGCATTGAAAGAAATCAAATCTGTGTTCTTATTATTCTTGGTGTTCATATGAGTGTTCATACAAGTTCATACCAAAACTCATATGAATAGTGACCTTGATCGAAATTTGATTTCAAATTGAGCCAAAAAGGTGTTTGTGCGCCAAAACCTCATTTCAGATCCTCTTGTACATTTGCTGCCAAAGAACCCCCCCATTTTTTTTAACCTAGCTTGCTTCAAGTAACTAGTACTTCATTGCTTAAAGATTTTTGCATGCTAGAAGTTATCTTGTGATATTCATTGTCGGGTCTTGGCCTTGAAAAGAGCAAGCTTTGAGAGCTGCAAGCAAGAGCAGAGAGGAAAATCGAGTGTGACCCCTCGCGAGAGGGCAGACCCCTTCGCGAAAGGAGAGGCCTAAACACGTGAGAAGCTTGAGCGGTACTAACTTTATTGTTTAAATGTGTAGGCGATCCCATGGCGGATAAATATTTCTTCGGGTTTCATTCCTCAATAGGAAGACGCCAACTTGGAGAAGACTTATGGCATTGGTGGAGGAATTGGAGTACCACTTCTGGTATTTCCGATTTCACAAAGAAGAGAAGTTAAGCCTTGCCATAAGGTGCCTAAAGGGAGAAGCCCGAGAATGGTGGCAACAAGAGTCGGCTCAAACCTTTTTTAGAGCTCGTTGCCGTGAAGCCCCCATTCGGACTTGGAATGAATTGAAGAGGTTGCTCGGCAAAGATATGGTATCTTTCAAGAAGAGCCGCCTCTCCATACTACTCCCGAGCACGATCCCCATGCGCCCTACACCCAAAGGCTCCCGCCCAACTTCCCACCCAAAATCCACTCAAGGGTCTTCGCCCCAAAGCGAACCTAGTCCCTACAATGAGAGGAGGCGAGGACCCCAACCGCCACAAACTCTTTCGGCCGTGCTGCACACCCCACCCCCCAAAGCTTGCGCAGCCCCAACCCACACCCAAAATCCAAACCCACACTTAAGGTTCAGTGAAGAAATCTCTCAGACGATTGAAAGACTCAAGAATGAGTACATCGAGGATGAGAGAGAGAAAAAGAAAAGAAAAGAGAGAAGAAAGGAGAGGGCTCTCCAAAGCCAACCGAGTGAAAAGAATGACGCACCCGGCTTTCAACCAAACTCCCGTAAGAACTAACGATTTCATCTTCTCAACCTTGTAGTTCTTCTTTGTTTGTGCAGAAAGAGGGAGAGGCCGCGGATGCGCGAAGACTTGAAGATGGCGAAGGCGCCATGGCTTTGGAAGAAGGAAGAGCTCACGTGGGGTTCCAACCGAGCCCACACTTGAGGAAAAGGCCACATCATTGCCGGGAGGCAAGAAAATATACGAAGAGGATCTACTCCTCCCTAACGTGGGAGAAGGTAATTTGCTTCCTTCTCCTAGCAAAGGAAGGATATACGCCCGAGTGCAAATCCATGGCTTCCTTAAGTTTGCATGCTACGAACATAGGAGCTGAATCAAAGCATGCATCTCCTCGTTTCCGAGGTGAAGGGAAAGGGCGGATTGTCCATCTCTCGAACCTCCTATTTGTGCTAAGGCTAGTCTTTGTGATTCACGCGAAGGCGTCTCTTTTATGACTAGCTTAGTCTCTTCTTCTTTGTCTTGGGAAGCACATGTGCATGTGGATTGCGAAGACAACGCTTCCTTGACCCACCCCCTATCCATGAACAAAGGTCTACACTTTTTAGACCGCATGCATTCCTCGAGTATAAATTCATTGTTAATTGCATACAATACTCTAGGAAGCATGTCATGAATTTTTATCGACTTTTGTTCATGATTACGATGCATATTGGAGTTATTATGCTCCCCCATTTGTATGCATCGCCACCGCGACCCCCCCTAGTCTCCACTGATGAGCTTTCATTCACTAACCCCTAATGTTCGTAAAAGTTTGTTGTGCTTGTTTCATTTACAGAAATTTCTTCCCTTTAGATTCGAGGACGAATCTTTTTAAGAGGGAGGGAATGATGTGATCATGAGAGCCGCAAGCAACAACAAAGTATCCCAGATGAAGAGGCAGGCGAATGAAGCTCGGAGCAACTCCGTGGCGAGGAGGTTCATAGGCTCAGGCAGCTTGATCCATGGTTCAGCGATCACCTGACCAGAGAAGACAACGCCTCTGCGAGGACTCCTCAAGAGGCCTCAAGGCAAAGGCAAGGCTTCCCAAGCGATGACATCCGGCAATGGCGAAGCCCTCAGCGAAGCCATTCCTGAGGAACCTCAAGGCAGACTGGACTTCATCATGCGAAGGCACCTAGGCGTTGGCGAGGCCCTTTGGCAAAGCCGCCCCTGTGCAGCCTCAAGGCGAGGGCTAGGCTTCTTAAGCAAAGGCATCTCGGTGATGGCAAAGTCTTCGGGCGAAGCCATTTCTGAGAAATCTCACGGTGAAGCCCTCAAGCAAGAAACTCCAAAGTACAGACTTCAAAGTGAAGGTAAAGTCTTCTTCGCGAAGCCTCCAGGAGAAGGTGAGGCCTCTTGGCGAAGCCATCTCCGCAATGCTTCCGAGCGAAGGCGAAGCCTTCATGCGAGGCCTTCCAGCCAAAGTGAGCCTGGCGAAGCCACCTATGCTCAATAAAGCAGCCGACCATCTCCAACCACTCCCATCCCATCCGGAACACTCCCTCCTTTCAAGCCGACACTTGGGAGTATTATATTGTTTACTTTAGCTTTTACCTTTTAGGATAGCATGCCTGATTGAGGCACTTTATACCTTTTAGCATACTGCGCATTTGTCAGAGACTGTCCCCTCTCCCTCCTATAAAAGGGACAGCAAACTCTTTTGTAACGCAGAACATATGTAAAGCTTAAGAAGGACAATTCCTTAAGCCCGGTTCTCACCCCCTTGCTATATTCCGCCATCCCCCTTGATTGATTGTTTATCATCAAGTTTAATATCTAGTATTGCTTAATCTCGTAGTTAAGAGGTGCTAGATCTTCCATACTCCCTGTGCTTATCGCAGATATTGCCCAACCTCGTAGTTGGGAGGTGTCTGTGGCCGTCTCTATCCTTCTTTGTTCTTTCGACTCCACCGAGCTAGATCTGCGCTTCCGTACGATCTCGCGGATTCGCGTCAAGCGTACCCGTGATCGTATCACCTAACCTTTAAGCGAGGTAAGATCCTTCCTAAGCATCCCCAGGAGGTTTGTTAAAGATTTCTCTTCCATTGCTGCCCCTTTACATGAGCCTAAGAAAAATGTCGCCTTGACATAAGCCAACAAATTGAAATCTCTCGACAAATGCCCTCTACTTGCTTTGCCGAATTTCGATATTCGAGGTGGAGTGCGATGCCGATTGATGTGATCACAGGGGGGGTAAGTGATCACGAGCTCGGATCTAGCTCGAAGGAGGCGGTTTCCAGCAAGAATGGAAACGAAACAGAGGAAGAACACGAAGGAAACAGAGTCGGCCAAGGGAACCTCCTCACTACGAGGTGAGGCAATGCCCTTGAAAATGCCTGGGAAAGGAAGCGGGATCTAGCACCTTTTGAATACAAGTTCAAACAATACTAGATATTATGTTGGATCCTCTTGCACGGATCACTTAAGGAGATGGAATGCAAGAAATGAGAACAAGAAAGCCAAAACCTCACTTGGAGTATTTCGATTTCTTATAAATATGTTCTACCTTTACAATGGTTACAAGCTGCCTTATATAGAAGAAACGGTAAAGGAAAATAAAGAATGACTGGACAAGGGAACCAGCTTCCTGGTTCTATGGTAGGCGAAATGAGTGGTGGCAGGCGAGGTGACAGCATAGGCTGTGTAGACTACCTGCTTTAGCGGCTCCCAATTTCCCAGGATTTGTAGTTGGCGGGAAATGGGAAGAAGAGGGCCTCTGCACAAGTTGAAGGGTTCGCCTGACTTGTGTATGGAAGCCTCTTCTGCTTGGCGAACACCTGGGCTTCGCTTGTTTCTGGAAGTGTTGCGCAGGGTCTTCGCCAAGGACTATGGGTTCGCCAATGACCATGGCTTCGCCAAAGACCATGGCTTCGCCAAAGGGGTCTGGGTTCGCCAAGATTCTTGCGAACACGATTCTGCCTTTGGGGCTTCGCCGACGCCTAGAATGCCACTTCTTCTTTGCCCGTGCCTTCGCCAAGGGTCCTTTAGACCCTCGGGAGGAATGGTGGCCTCTTAACTCACAAACAGGGGTGATGTCCACATCATACTCTCCCTCTTCAGAAGAATCCGTCCTCGGATTCATAAGGAAATTGTCCCTACAAATCTTAAGACACCACAATAAACTTGAAGAGGCATTAAGGGTTAGTGGATTAAAACTGTAAATATCAAAGTTCCCAAAAATGGTTCGAAGGATTTGAGATGGACAATCCGCCCTTTCTCTTCACTTCTACCTTACACACAGCTTTCGAGTATCCCGGGGTCAAATGTGAGCCTAGGCCTTTCATTCTTATGATCAAAAAAATAGGATTCATGATCATGCATTGAAGAGAATTCATGGCTAGGGGTGAGTGATATGGGATATGCATCATACAGCTCATGGTCAACCGAATCATCATGCTTCATGCTTTCAAGAGAGAATTCGAATATGTTACACTTATCATGGTTGAGAGAATTAAGCAATGGTTGAGTTGCATGCTCATTTTCGAATAAGGTTTCACATTCATGCCTATTCACTTCATCACTAAAAGAAAAGAGTAGGTTACCTCTCCCCAAGTTAGGGGAGGGAGGGTCCTCCTTCAAAGCCGAAAATCCTTCTTCTCCTTCAAGGTATGGCGCATCCGTGCCCTTCTCTCCTTCAAACTCGTGCACAAATAAAGAAGAATAACAAGATTTAGAAGATGAAATGGTTATTTCTTCTTGGAGATGGGTTGAAGGTCCGGGTGCAATATTCTTTTCACTTGTTTGACCAAGGAGAGCCCTCTCCTTTCTTCTCTCTTTCTTTTTCTTTTTCTCTCTCTCATATTCTTCAAACTCTTTCCTCAGATTCTCAATCATTTGAGAAAGATCTTCACTTGAATTTTGGTATGGGCTTTGGTTTGGGTAAGGAGTTTGGGTTGTGCAAATGTTGGGTGGTGGGGTACATGGCTCGGTCGATAGTGTTTGTGGAGGTGTGGGGCTCGGTCTCCTCCGACTATGGCTCCGAATGTGGGTGGAGGATGTAGGCCGAGAGGGAGACCTTCTTGTTTGGGAGTGGAACGGAGAGGGTGGCTCTTCTCGAGGTGAACCATATCTTTCCACTAGTAACCTCTTCAATCCGCTCCAAGTCCGAATGGAGGCTTCATTGTAGTGCTCTCTTTGAGCGAAATCTTGTCGCCACCATCTTTTGGCTTCTCCTTTAGACACCTTATGGCAAGGTCTAACCTCTCTTCTTTATGAAATTGGTAATACCAAAAGTGGTATTCCAATTCCTCGATCCATTGCCATAAGTCATCTTCAAGTTTGCGCCTCCCTTTCAAGGGATGAAACCCAATGAAATGCAGGTCTTCTTCCTCCATTTGGCACACCTACACACTTAGACAATAAAATTAGTGCCACTCATTTCTCCTCACGTGTTTAGGTGAGCACTCCACACGGTTTCACTCTCGATTCTCCACACAAGGCTTTCACAAGTTCTCTTAACTTGATCACACTCAACTTCAGATCAAATGCAAACACACAAGTAGGAACAAGCAATAATATCTAGTGAAAACCGAAACTTGCAATTCAAGAAAGATAACTAGTTACTTGAAACTAGCTTTTGAATGATTTAAGGTGGATGGTGGTTGAAAGAAGTATGGTAGGGAGTTTAGAAAGGGGCTTTTGCAATCACAAACACGTTTTCTTCAAGTTCATCAACAATTTTTGGATCAAAAGTACTATTCATATGAGTTTGGTATGAACTTCATATGAACATCTCAAGAACACCAAGAACACTCAAGAACACATGAACTTGTTCATCATTTTCAACAACCTTTCTTTTGCACTTTTCACACAACACAACACTTTTCCATTTCCAAATCCGAAATCACTTTTCTTTCTCACCCAACTTCAATAATCAATATTCAAATATGAACTTTTGCTCCCATCACATGAACCACGCATAAACACAAATATTTTCGGTTTCTCTTGAGCAACAATAAATCGCTTTTCTTCAAGTGTAAGAAAGAAGGCAATGGTTTTACTTGAAGAAAACAAACAACGGATACGGTACCTCCAGCAAGCACTTTGGCTCTGATACCACTTGATGTGATCACGGGGGGTAAGTGATCACGAGCTCGGATCTAGCTCGTTGGAGGCGGTTTCCAGCAAGAATGGAAACGAAACAGAGGAAGAACACGAAGGAAACAGAGTCGGCCAAGGGAACCTCCTCACTACGAGGTGAGGCAATGCCCTTGAAAATGCCTGGGAAAGGAAGCGGGATCTAGCACCTTTTGAATACAAGTTCAAACAATACTAGATATTATGTTGGATCCTCTTGCACGGATCACTTAAGGAGATGGAATGCAAGAAATGAGAACAAGAAAGCCAAAACCTCACTTGGAGTATTTCGATTTCTTATAAATATGTTCTACCTTTACAATGGTTACAAGCTGCCTTATATAGAAGAAACGGTAAAGGAAAATAAAGAATGATCTGGACAAGGGAACCAGCTTCCTGGTTCTATGGTAGGCGAAATGAGAGGTGGCAGGCGAGGTGACAAAGATAGGCTGTGTAGACTACCGCTTTAGCGGCTCCCAATTTCCCAGGATTTGTAGTTGGCGGGAAATGGGAGGAAGAGGGCCTCTGCACAAGTTGAAGGGGTCGCCGACTTGCGTATGGAGGCCTCCTCCGCTTGGCGAACACCGTGCTTCGCTTGCGTCTGGAAAGGACCATGGGTTCGCAATGACCAGGCTTCGGCCTTCGCCAAGGCCAAGGGTTCGTGGGGCCTTCGCCAAGATCCTTGCGAGCACGATTCGCCTTTGGGGCTTCGCCGACGCCTAGAATGCCACTTCTTCTTTGCCCGTGCCTTCGCCAAGGGTCCTTTAGACCCTCGGGAGGAATGGTGGCCTCTTAACTCACAAACAGGGGTGATGTCCACATCAGTGGAGCCACCTTGAACTACTCCACATACGACAAAGAGCATGTACGCTCTTGTGAGATCCCCGCAAACGTGGAGTCATTACTGCTGCCTAGGGAGTTTGTTATCCATACGGATCACTTGTCTTTGAAGTACCTTCAAGGGCAAGGAAATTTGAGCAAAAGGCATGTCGTGGGTAGAGTTCATCGAGTCTTTCTCCTATGTTATTAAATATAAAAAGGAAAAGAAAATGTTGTTCTGATGCACTTTCTAGGAGATATGCCTTGTTAATAACTCTTGACGCTAAGGTTGTTGGTTTTGACGCTTAAGAGGCATGTATGAGCATGATACGGACTTTGGCGAAATATTTGTTAATTGTGCCAAGGGTAGTCAGAATGGCTACTATGTGTTTGATGGTTTCCTGTTTAAGCTGAAAAGGTTGTGCGTTCCAAGAGGATCAATGCGCGAAGTCATCCTCAAAGAGGCACATGGAGGCGGACTCATGGGACATTTCGGTGTTCAAAAGACACTTGAAGCAGTGAAGGAAAACTTCTTTTGGCCCGGTCTGAAGAAGGACGTCACCAAGTTCTGCGCCAGATGCGTCACATGCCACCAAGCCAAGTCTACTCGCAACCAAAAGGGAAGTACACTCCTCTCCCTACACCTTCCCTTCCGTGGGTCGATATAAGCATGGACTTTATAAGTGGTCTGCCTAGGACATCACATGGTCACGATGCTATTTTTGTGGTAGTGGATAGGTTTTAAAAATGGCACATTTCATTCCCTGTCATAAAACTGAAGATGCATCGCATGTAGCTGATTTATTCTTTAGAGACATTGTGAAATACCATGGTCTTCCGCGGTCCATCATCAGTGATAGGGATTCGCGTTTCCTAAGTCATTTCTGGCGAACCCTTTGGTCTAGATTAGGCACTAGTTTAATGTACTCAACCTCGAGTCACCCTCAAACTGATGGCCAAACCGAGGTGACCAACAGGACTCTCACCGCTATCCTACGGACCCTCCTTAGGAAGAATCTAAGAGAGTGGGAGAAATGCCTACCCCATGTGGAATTTGCATATAACAGGCTTACCATTCCTCTACTTCCCACAGTCCCTTTGAGGTTGTGTATGGTTTTAACCCTCTTACCCCATTGGATTTAGTTGCATTAGACTATGCTGAGCAGGTGGATATAGATGGGAAAGAAAAGGCCCAACGAATGAAGGACTTGCATACTAAGGTTCACAAACAGCTTGAGCGAAATAATGAAACTTATGCCAGAAGGGTCAATAAGGGTAGAAAATTTAGGAGTTTCCAAGTGGGGGATTGGGTATGGCTACATTTGAGAAAGGATCGTTTTCCCCAGGCTAGGAAAAATAAGCTTGCACCAAGAGGCGATGGCCCTTTTCAGATCACTAAGAAAATCGGTGATAATGCCTATGTACTAGACTTACCCTGTGATGGATCTTATTCTGTGCATGCAACTTTTATCTTATGTGATTTGGCTCCTTTTGAAGGACAGTAAGAATTCAAGAATCCTCGGACGGATTCTTTTGTAGAGGGAGAGTATGATGAGGACATCGCCCCAAAAGGCTCTCAAGCTCAACCAAGCTCGCCAACACAAGTATGCGCACCCGCAGAGCCACTCCAAGGGGTTGGCGGACCCATGACCAGGGCTCGTCTGAAGCAAGTTCAAGCAAACCTCAATGCCTTCATGAAGCTCATGGCCCAAGACGACCAAGAGGAATCTCGAGCGAAGGCCTTGCAGCTTCGCCACCTTGGCATCATTTTGGACGAAGAAGATGCGAAGTCCTCTGGAGTCTTAAGCCTAAGCATCCTCGAGGAAGGGAGTACTAAGGCCTTGGTACGCGGGCACTAGACCAGGGCGAAGACCTCAGACAAACATCCCTGTGAAAGGGCTAGGCGGAGGCATTCCAGCGAAGGCACTTGGCGAAGACAATCCAAATAAGCCTTCAATCTTAGAGAGGTAGCCGACCACTTCTGACAGTAAAGCGCCCTTTTACCTGCAACAACTCGGGAATGAAACCCTTTTCTTTACAGAGAAAAGACATGTGAACGCTTTTAGGATAACTTTTTCCTTTTCACCTTTTTAGAAGCTTTTCATTCTGCACGCACGCTATCTAAGCCGACTTCATCGCTCCAACTTTCCCCACTATATAAGCTAAGGGCAGCGTCATTGTAAGGTAGAACATATTATTGAATTTAAGAATTCGGCTGAAACACTTCCGGGAAGTTGTTGGCTTTTGTGTTCTCAAATCTTGCATATCCATTATCCCTAGTTAAACAGGCAAGAGGATCCAAGCATAATATCTAGTATTGCCTGACCTTGTAGTCAAGAGGTGCTAGATCCCATCTCTTTTCCCAGGTATTTTCAACGGCATTGTCTCACCCCGTAGTGAGGAGGTTCCCTTGGCCGACTTTGTATCTCCTTGTTCTTCCTCTGTTCTTCGTTTCCATTCTTGCTGGAAACCGCCTCCTTTCGAGCTAGATCCTCCGTTGTGATCGGTTATCCCACCGTGATCACATCACCGAAGCATCAGTCATCGCGCCCCGACATCACCAACCCCATGGCCTTCCCAAGCCTTCTCCTGATGTCGCGAACCCATGGCACCTCCCGTAAACCCATGGCCCCGCCGTGAACCCATGGTCCCTCTTGCGAACCCCTGGCTTCTCTCGCGAACCCGTGCCCCCGCCGCGAACCCAGGGCCCCCCCTTCGGCGACCCCCCTGATCAGACGCCGGTACACTTGTGGATTTTGTAACATCCTTCCATTTCTTCATAAATCCATTTATGCAAGAAATGAATCCAGTTAGGGAGAAATGGAAGGAAGGGAATAGTCTACCATCTTTGACTTTCAACTCTTTGAAATGTCCAGTTTTCCCTCCATTTCCCCATAACTTTTTAAGGGGACAATGGAGAGTGATTCAGGGAAGAAGTGATAGGGAGAAGTGAAGGCACATTTCACATCCTCCCACTATTCCTTCTCTCCCTTCCCATATATACTCTTTTGTAACAAGAATTGGACAGATTTTTTGAGGTTATTCATTATTGAAAGAAAGATATTTTCGGCTCTTGAGAGAGCATTGGGTTCAAGCTTGAACTCTTCTTTTCATCTCCATATTCCCTTGAATCCATTGAAGTGGATTCTTGCTTAAATCTAGTGTTGCTCTTCATTTGAGAAGTGAGGTGCTAGATCCCTCACTCCCAGTGCATTAATCTTTCCATTGCTCTCCATTTGAGGATTGAGGTGGTTAGAGCCGAAAGCTCGTGTTCTTCGTGTTCATCTTTCAACAAGCTAGATCATCCAAGGATAGGGCTTCTCCTTTTGGAGTCGTACCCTTATCATGTGGACTTATTCATTTGAATTTGAATGTTGTTTAAGATATTTAGGCAAAGGGAGGGAAAAGAGGTAGTGGAGGTCTTTATCCAATGGTTTTGGCTAATGGTTGGGTATTGCCCACACTTGCCAAACTAGGTAAGATTCCTCCCTTCCACCTTCCCATTTATGGAAGTGCCATCATGCCTTCCTTTTCTTACATGGAAATGGTAAGTGGACACAAGAGGGAGTTGCCAAAAGTGTCTACAACACTTTGGGTAATTACCTCCACTCACCATCTCTCATGTTTAAATAGGAGACATGTATGTAACTCAATTTCAGTTTTTGAATCCGAAAATTGAACTCCAAAGAGAGCCATTTCGGTTTGAACACTCACTTCTACCAATCCATTCCCTTGTTCCATGCTTTGTGGTTCAAGAATTATATCTAGTATTGCCCAATCAAGTAGTTGAGAGGTGCTAGATCCATCTCTACCCCTTGGCACTCAAAATATTGCTTCAACAAGTAGTGAAGAGGTGTTTTGAATTCGGTCAAAAAGTTACAATTGTTCGTGTTCATCATCCAAGCTAGATCCTTTCGAAGGTTGATCAATCCATGATCACATCAAGTGGTATCAGAGCTTTGGTGCTTGGTTGGTGATTTGTGTTGTAAGTTTCTTCAAAAACCCTTTGATTTTCGTTTATAAACTTGAAGAAACTTGTTGCTCTTTTTCTACCCTTGGCCAAAACTTTAGGCCATTCTTTTTCAAAGTTCAAGTGCAAAAAGTTGTTGTTTGTTTATTGGAATGATGTTGTGATGAAGAAAGTTGTGTGGTTGATGCAAAAGATTCAAGAAAAGTTCAACTTTTGAAGAGAGAGAAAAAGTGTGTTCATAAAGTGTTCAAAGTGTTCATCTTGAGTTCATACAAAGTTCATCACAAAAAGTACGTTTGATCTAAAAGTTCTTAACAACTTGCACTAAAACTTGTTTGTTGTTTCCAAAATACCTTTCTTACATCCTACCTTACTTCTTTCAACCCCCATCCACCTTAAACTCTTTCAAAACCTACTTTCAAGTAACTAGTACTTTCATTACTACTTGTTTTCGATTTTGTACTAGACTATCTTTCTTGTTTCCATTGTTGTGTTTACTTGAACAAGGTTGAAAGATTGGTGCTTTGAGAGTTGAAATCCGAAAAGAGTGGTAAAAGGCAAGAGTGATTCATCCATAAAAGAGCCTCTTTGAGTGAAACACGAGTGTTGAGTGCAAACACTAAGGGAGTGGTGAGACTTTTTTTCTACTAACCTCATATTTTCAATTGCAAAAGAAAGAAGTCTTTGTTTGTAGGTATGCCATCATCCGACTCATCACCACCACCTCCTTCACAACTAAAGTTGTATGAAGCCATTGAGAGACTCACTCAAAAGATGGAGGATATGTGTGTACAACTTGCATCCACAAGTGAGAAAGTTGCAAGAATGGAGGTGACACAAGGGAAGCAACCCGAAGCTTCCCAAGTGTATGATGAACCAAGAGCCACCAAGGACCAAGGAGGAACTTCCCAAATGCCTTTCAATCCGCCACAAAGGCCCTCTTCCAACACTCCTCATAGTCGGCCCTTCTCTCACACAAGGATGGGTCGGGTTGTGGAGGAGATTCCGGATAGTCAAGAAGATGACTACTATGAAGAGCCTTCCTTAAGGAGACCAAGGAGGAAAATCTTTCAAGATAGGGCACAAGCAAGAGCCTATCTTGAGAGAGATCTTGAAGAAGAGGAGGAGGCCGAAATAGCACATGTGCATAGAGGTTTCAACCGAAACCTTGGAGAGAGAGGCCAAGCTCGGGATCAACAAGCTCTCAATAACTTGAAGTTGCAAGTGCCTTCATTCTATGGCACTAGCAATCCGGAAGAATACCTCATTTGGGTGAGCAAAGCCGAAAGAGTCTTTGACATGATGGGTTACAATGACACAACCAAGGTGAAGCTAGCCATCATTGAGTTTCAAGATTATGCTCTCATTTGGTGGGAGCAAGAACACCAAACAAGAGCTAGAAACCGAGAAGCTCCCATTGACACTTGGGAAGAGCTCAAACAAGCTATGAGAGTTCGGTTTGTGCCAAGTTATTATGATAGGGAATGTTGTCAAAGATTGCAACATCTCACTCAAGGCAACCGGAGTGTGGAGGATTACCAAAAGGATCTTGAAAGCGCCTTGATGAGAGCCAATGTCAAGGAGAACAATGAGGCAAGAATGGCAAGGTTCTTGTATGGATTGAGGGATGATATCTCCAACGGTGGAGCTTTGTGATTACAAGGATTACCAAGACCTTGTGCACAAAGCCATAAGAGTGGAGAAGCAAATGAAGAAAGGGAGTTCCTACCACTCCTACTACACTCCCAACCGAACCCAATGGAGCAAACCGACCCCTCCCAACAAGCCAACCACCTCCAAATCGAACCATCCTCCCACCACAAGACCACCACCTCACCAAAACTTCCCAAATCCGAAACCACAAGTCCACACCAACACTCATCCGAGACCAAATACTCACCCCAAACCGTATGGAGATGGTTCTCATCAAACTCGGAGCATTAAATGTTTCAAGTGCCTAGGAAAGGGGCACTATGCAAGAGATTGTCCTAACAAAAGAGTAATGGTGATTCGGCCCAACGGTGACATCTCAAGTGAGGATGAAGAGGAAGCTACACATGAGCTTCCTAATGAAGAAATTGAAGAAGAGGGGGAGTTGCCTCTTGAGGGGCACATCTTGGTCACCAAGAGAGTTCTCCAAAGTTCTCCAAGGCTTACCGAAACTTCACAAAGGGAGAACCTCTTCCAAACAAGAGCTTTGGTGAATGGCACACTATGTAGCCTCATTGTTGATAGCGGTAGTTGTGTGAATGCCGCAAGTGAAGATATGGTGAATGTGAAACAAGTTGAAGTGCCAATCCGAATTGGCAAATATGAAGATACCATCACTTGTGATGTTGTGAGGATGCAAGCCACTCACATCTTGCTTGGGAGGCCATGGCAATTCGACAAGCATGCCATTCATCATGGAAATGCCAACAAGTATGCTATCACCCATCAAAACCGAAACTACACACTCCTTCCACTCACCCCTACCCAAGCCTTACAAGACCAAGTGCATCTTGCAAGCAAGGCCGAGAGTTTGAGGAAGCAAAAGGGAAGTGAGAAGAGAGAAAATGGTGAGAAGGATCAAGGATCCTTGAGAGAAAAGAAAGAGTGTGCATTTGTGGGAAACACTTCAAGAGAGCGTGAGAGAAAACAAGAGTGCATACCCCACTTGGCCAAAGAGAGATTTCAAAAGAGCACTTTTGCAAAACAAAACTTGTTTTCTCATGGTTCCAACTTCTTGCATGCTAACACTTGAACAAGTATCTTCTCTTTCTTTGGATGTGCAGGATCTCTTGAAAGCATATGAGGATGTGTTTGAAGAACCTTGCGGTCTTCCTCCATATAGGGGAATTGAGCATCAAATTGACTTGATTCCGGGTGCTCCACTTCCAAACAAAGCCGCTTATAGGACCAACCCTCAAGAGTCCAAGGAGATCCAAGCACAAGTGCAAGAGTTGCTTCAAAAGGGATTCATCAAGGAGAGTCTTTCTCCATGTGCCGTTCGGTCATTTTGGTGCCAAAGAGCGATGGAACTTGGCGGATGTGCATGGATTGTGATGTGATCACGGGGGTAAGTGATCACGAGCTCGGATCTAGCTCAATGGAGGCGGTTTCGGAAAAGGGGAATCGAAACAGAGGAAGAAACGAAGGAAACACAAGTCGGCCAAGGGAACCTCCTCACTACGAGATGAGGCAATGCCCTTGAAAATGCCTAGGAATGAAGATGGAATCTAGCACCTTTTGAATACAAGTTCAAACAATACTAGATATTATGTTGGATCCTCTTGCACGGATCACTTAAGGAGATGGAATGCAAGAAATGAGAACAAGAAAGCCAAAACCTCACTTGGAGTATTTCTGATTTCTTATAATTATGTTCTAAGTATTACAATGGTTACATGATTCCTTATATAGAAGGAAAATGGTATGGTAAATGGTGAGTGACGTGACAAGGGACAAAGACCCTTGAATTATGGTGGGTGAGGTGAGAGATGGAAGGGATGGATGGAAGACAATTGTAGGCTACTGACTATTCCTCCCTTCCCTTCATAAATGGGATTTATGAGGAAATGGAGGGAATATTCAAATCACCAATCATGCACATGGCCAGGGGGTTCTCCAAAGCCAGGGGTTCTCCGGAGGGGCCATCGCCAAAGTGCCTTCGCCAAAGTGCCTTCGCCAAAGTGCCTTCGCCAGAGTGCCTTCGCCAAAGTGCCTTCGCCAGAGTGCCTTCGCCAAAGTGCCTTCGCCAGAGTGCCTTCGCCAGAGTGCCTTCGCCAGAGTGCCTTCGCCAGAGTGCCTTGGGTATGCGGAACTTCACTGATTTCTGAATAACATGAGCTCTGGAACTCCGATAGACGTGATTCAAAATCCATTTTTCTCCTCTTGAAAATGGCTTCAATATGAAGTACATTGCTCCAGCTCTAGATGAGTACAGATCCGCGTTTTCATCTCCATTTGATCTTCAAGTTTGCATCCGGAGTGATTCGAGGCCCTCATGATCATATCATTCTCTCCCTCTTCAAAAGATTCGTCCTCGAATCTAAATGGGGCGAATCCTACAAAAACTAAAATACCGCAACAAACTTGGAGGACATTAGGGGGGGTTAGTGAACTTTAAACATGAAAATTCACAAAAATGGTTTGAAGGCGTGAGATGGACAATCCGCCCTTTCTCTTCACTTCAACCTTACACACAGCTCAAGGTCAATCCCGGGGTCAAATGTAAGCCTAGGCCACTCATTCGCATGGTCCAAATGCAAAGTGTTTAAGGCATAACCCGAAGCATGCATAGGACCGCCCAAGGCATCACCCAAGTTCAACAAACCACATGTTCTACAGTCATCAAGTTCATGATTTAGCGGTATGCGAGGTTTTATTATTTCGGACTTCATGTTTATCGGGGTCGATAATGACCCACTCTCTTTTATGGTTTTCTGGACTTATGTTATATCGGATATGCTTATCGGGGTCGGCGACTGATGTGATCACGGCCACGCTCGAACTCAATCAAGTGGTTACAGAGGAGTGAGCGATCACGAGCTCGGATCTAGCTTGAAGGAAGCGGTTTCAGCAGGAATGGAAAGCGAAGCAGGGGAAGAACTCGGAGGAAACAAAGTCGGCCAAGGGAACCTCCGCACTACGAGGTGAGGCAATGCCCTTGAAAATGCATGGGAAAGGAAAATGGAACCTAGAACCTTCTGATTACTAGATCAGACAATGCTAGGTATTATATTGGATCCTCTCGCATGGATCACTAAAGGATTGATGGAGCAAGATTTGAGACCCCAAGAAGAACAAACCGTGTTCTTACAATATATGAATTCTCTCAATATATGGGTTCTGCCTAATACTTAGGTTACAGCCTCCTTTTATAGAAGGGAAAAGAAAGAAGGAAATAATAAAGAATGTCTTGACAAGGGAACAGCTTCCTGGANNTATGGTAGGCGAAANGAGAGGTGGNAGCTGATGTGACATTATAGGCTACCTGCTTTTGCGGCTCCCAATTCCCCAGGAATTGCATTTGGCGGGAAAAGGAGAAGAAGAGGGCCTCTGCACAAGTTGAAGGGTTCGCCTGACTTGTGTATGGAAGCCTCTTCTGCTTGGCGAACACCTGGGCTTCGCTTGTTTCTGGAAATGAGGCACGGGGTCTTCGCCAACGACCATGGGGGTCGCAAAGAGTCTTGGCTTCGCGAATGGCCTTGCGTTCGCCCACGAGGACCAGGGGTTCGCCAGAGTCAATGGGCTCGCCAATAGCCACGGGTTCGCCGTTGAGGCTTGGCCTCTCCAAAGGCCAAGGGTTCGCCAATGGGGCATGGGTGCGCCAAGAACATTGCGACCACGGACTTGCCTTGGGGCCTCGCCGGTGCCCAGAGTGTGGCTTTCTCCTCATCCGAGCCTTCGCCAAGGGCCCTTTAGACCCTCTGGAAGAAAGGTCGCGCCTTGTCACAAAAATGGGGCTGATGTCCACATCATACCCTCCCTCTTCAGAAGAATCCGTCCTCGGATTCATAAGGAAATTGTCTCTACAAATCTTAAGACACCACAACAAACTGGAAGAGGCGTTAAGGGTTAGTGGACCAAAGTCATGCAGATGTACCCACATCAAAAATGGGATTGTAAAGACTCTAATATGTATTATGTTCAATGACAAAAACCTGAATGTATTTATAATACAATTCCAACTATTTAGGAAAAGGGGCACAATGTGGGGGTGTCCTCGGCTGGCTACATACATGGCTAGGTGATGGGCATTTTTATACTCGGAACATATGGTACCTAGCTCATGGATAGCAAACAAGGAAGCACCAAGTTGGGGCAAGATGAACAATCCGCTCTTTCTTGCTCCTGTGCCATGAAAGCACACACGTGCCCTATGCCTAAAGCTTTCTTGTTGGCCGAAAATAAATTTAACAAGATAGCATGCAATTTAGACATGATTTCCAAAACTAGAATTCATGGCATGCTCTTTTCCAAACAATTTATTTTTACATGTGCCGGGGTCATGTATGAACCTTACCCTAGCAAGTTTTCCTATCGTTCGCAACATGCAGAGCCCATTCATGTTCATCATATAGACTCGGGTGGGTTCACCCATTTTAGCGCAGCGCATGACCATGGTTCCATCAATATTCACATAAAAAATGTATGAGTGCTTCCTAGCTAAAGTAGGCATGCACATGATAGTTTTAGCATAAATCATTTCATGGTCACAAAATTGCAAAGTTTCATCACTGGGAGGAAATGGTATGTTACCTCTCCCCAAGTTAGGGGAGGGAGGCTCTGCTCCGACACCGAGGCGTCTTCTTCCTCTTGTAAACACCCCAAAGTTTCTTTGTCATCATTTCCTGGCATATTCAAAGAAGAACAACAATCATTAGAAGATTTAAGCGTTAGTCCTTCATTGATCTTGGTTGAAAGCTTGGGTGTTCCACTCTCTTCATTTTTGGCTCGGAAGAGCTCTTTTCTTTCTTTTCTCTCTTTTCTCTGTTTCTCACTCTCACACCATTCTTTCATAAGGCCTTCCATTTGTGAGACTTCATCTCTTATTTCCTTTAAACCTTTTCCCAGCTCCTCAAGTCTGTTCTAATTTCTCGAGTGAGATTTCTCAAAGGGATTGGTTCACAAGGAGGATTCAGGCTCGCACTTGGAGAAGGGGGTGAGTAGGCTCTTGAAGGAGTGGCGGTCCTTTCGGGTATTCGAGTGGGGTAGGATGTGGGGCGCCGAAATGAGCTATGAGTGGTGTGGGGTCTCGTTACGTAGGTAGGGTTTGGGGCCAAGTGTGCGATAGGGGTTTGGGTGCCATACCGCCGCCTCATCACACTTTTCAAGCGGTCCCAAGAGGGCATGATCTCTAACCCTCGGTCGCCATTGGTGGCGTAGTCACTCCACCAATACCATGCTTCGCCTCTTAGCAGCTCGAGCGCTATGTCAAGCTTTTTAAGTTCGTGAACACCTCTTTTAGCAAAGAATGCCTCAAGATGGTATTCCCATGATTCAAACCCGAAAAGGTCATCATCCCTCGAAACTTAAGGGTTCGCGCCATTGTATACCTACACACTTAGACAATAATGTCAGTACCACTCATTTCCTCACGTGTATGGTTGGCCTCTCGTTTGTGTTTAGGGACACACTCGCACTGTTACACCCCACCTTTTCCGGCAATAATATCCGGTGTTCAAGTTCAAGGTATGTTTAAGTTTGTAGTTTGTGGAGTTTGTTATTTGTTGTTTTGTTGTTGTTGTTGTTGTGGGAGTGGAATGGTTTGGTATGGGTTTTGGTTAAGTTCACTTTAAGGCGGATTTTTGTGAGCTCTGGGTCCAGGCGATCGCCCGAGCGGGAATTGGTTCGCTGAGCTTCGCTGGACAACGGCCGAGCTTGTGTTTTCTGGAACCAGCGATCGCTGAAGCGGGAGGGCCGCTGGCTCTCGCTGGATGCTGGCCGGTGGGGTTCTTGGACCAGCGATCGCTGCTTGAGCAAACGGTTGCTGGACTTCGCACGGGCACTGGGCTGGTGTTCTTCAAGGGTCGCGATCGCTGATTGGGGAAGCAGTTCGCTGACCGTCGCTTTGACCCGGCCATTTAAGTCGAGCACTCGGTTTCAACCTCGGTTTCGCGTTTTCACTCCGAAAACTCTCCCAACTCTCTCCCAATTCGGTTTTACTCCTATCTAAGTGATTTTGGACTCTTTGGTGCGTGGAAACAGTGGATTCGTGCGGGAATCACTTCAAGAACAACGAATCAACAAAGGATTCGCTCCAACAACACTTGGTGGATGAATTTGGGAAATTGCCCAAATTGTGAGGTTCGAATTTTCGTGATTTCTTGATTCAATTGAGTTAGTTGTAGTGTTTCTATGTTGGATTAGAGATAGAAACACACTTTATAACACGAATTGAGCACGAATTGAAGGAATTTCGGATTTAGGGTTCATGACCTAGGATGAACGAATTTTGGGGAATGTTAAATTGACCTCAAATTAGTGTTGTTGGGTAGTTTTGGAACAACATTAATACTTGGTAAAAGGTCCAATTATGGGTTAATCTATGAGCTAAGAGAAAACTCATAGGGTTTAAGGTGGAGAATTGAAGTGTGTTGTTTTGTTGATTTCAATCCAAATTGTTGTTATTGGGTATGTTTAGAGCAATATTGATAATTGGAACATTGTCCAAATATGCTTCGATTATATACCTAAGGCAATGTTCATCCGGGTTTTTGGTGGAATGTGGAAGCATGTGTTTTGTGTGGTTTAAGGTTTCAAGCATGTTTAGACAATGAATTTGAGCAACTTTAAGTCTTGGAGTGAGGTCCAATTGTCAATGGATATTGATGTGTTAAATGAAAGTGTAATGTGGGAAATGTGTGAAATCTTGAGGTGATTTGTGAAGCAAGGTTTGAGGTTGGATAAGGAAGAAGGTTGGTGTGTGGTGCTTGGCTGCTACCCTCTACGGTTGTGTCTCCTTGCGTTTGAGGTAAGGGTTCGACCTACCTATATTAGTATAATGTAGGATGGTTGAGGCAAGTCTTGGGCCTCGGTCTCTGACTTCGGTCTTAGATCGGGATTGTGGAGCCCCAAGGCTAGTCCCATGGTAGGAGTATCGGTGCGCAGGTTCTGTTCTGTGTGTGGACGCATGGCGAATGCCGGTTGGACCGGGGAAGATCTAGCCATGGTCCGTGATTTATGATGTTTGTTGGATGCATGGCGAATGCCGACGCATGGCGAATGCCGGTGCGTCCGGGGAAGATCTAGCCATGGTCGGGGAAGATCTAGCCATGACCCGTTACATTCGGATGTTGTGCACACATCACACATCATTTATTTCTGTATATGTTCTGACCTGTATATTGCTATCTGTATGTATATCTGCTCTGATCTGTCTTTGCAGGTTTGTCGGAAGAACATCGTTACTACTGCCTAAGCTCTTACTGGGTTTTTCTTTAAGAAAAACTCACACCCCTTACTTAATATTTTTCAGGAGATAAGGATTCTGGGCCAGCGGAGTAGGATTTCCGCAAGGCTGTCTGGTTTGCTATTTTTGAGGGTTTAGCAGCATCTGGACCTAGACTTCGGGCTCCTCGTCGGTTTCTTTATCCGACGCCCGACTTTTGTACGGTTGCACCTTCTGCCCGTAGATAGCTCTGTAGCATGATATTCTGTTGGCATGTAGCATTACAATGACATGTTATCGTAGGTCTGTCTGTTCATCTAAGATTGTTTATGGTTTGTATGTATATGTGTTCTGTTCTGAAACTGGTTGAATGAGTATGCTGATCTGTGCGGAAGCCTCTGTTCGGTAGTGAAAGAACAGACTTCCTTCTGATAATCTGATTTCGATAATCTGCTTCTGATATTCTGATCATGGGCGAAATAATCTCGAATTAGCTGCGCGATCCTGGTTCCACCTTGCTCACCACCGCCCCTCCGGCCGGCGACCGCTTCCGCCGGGTCCGGAAGGTGTCGGACGGGGAGGTGGTGACAGTACCACTTCTCTCTCGTGTTTAGAACACAACGGTTCTTTCAAGCCTCAAAACTTACCACCAATCTCGATTAAGATCAAATGCAAACACACAAGGAGTTTCCAATAAAATCTTAGCAATATCCGAAATAAGCAACGCACAAAGCTCTAGTTACTTGGAACTAGGGTCTTGAGGTTGGTCGGTGGTTGAAAGAAGTTGGGAGTGAGATAGAAAAGCCTTTCACAAACACAAAGCTCAGGTTTGGAAATTATTTTCGATCTGTGAGTACTGTTTACTTTGAGTTTCGGATGAACTCTTCAAGAACACTTAGAACTTTTCCCAGAAATTATGAACTGGTTTGAACATTTCTTTTTCTGTAAACTCTTGTTCTTTTGCACACAGGTAAACTCTTTTCTCTTTCAAATCCTTAATAACTCACAGATTTATGGACCTTTAAGAACTTTAAACAAAGGATAACAAATATTCGGTTTCTCTCAAGAGATCACTAACCGAAACTTTTCTTCAAGTTTTGAAAGAACAGCAAAGGTTTTGACTTGAAGAAAACAACTGATCTGATAAGATTCTTCCGACAAGCGCTTTGGCTCGATACCAACCGATGTGATCACGGCCACGCTCGAACTCAATCAAGTGGTTACAGAGGAGTGAGCGATCACGAGCTCGGATCTAGCTTGAAGGAAGCAGTTTCCAGCAGGAATGGAAACGAAACAGGGGAAGAACTCAAAGGAAACAAAGTCGGCCAAGGGAACCTCCGCACTACGAGGTGAGGCAATGCCCTTGAAAACGCCTGGGAAAGGAAAATGGAACCTAGAACCTTCGATTACTAGATCGAGACAATGCTAGGTATTATATTGGATCCTCTCGCATGGATCACTAAAGGATTGATGGAGCAAGATTTGAGACCCCAAGAAGAACAAACCGTGTTCTTAAAATATATGAATTAACTCAATATAAGGGTACTACCTAATACTTAGGTAACAGCATACTATTATAGAAGGTAAAAGAAAGAAGGAAAAAATAAAGAATGTATTGACATGTGAACTAGTTCCTTGATATATGGTAGGGGATATGAGAGGTGGCAGCTTATGTGTCATTGTAGGCTACCTGATTTTGCGGATCACAATTACCCATGAATTGCATTTGGCGGGAAAATGAGAAGAAGAGGGCCTCTGCACAACTTGAAGGGTTCGCCTGACATGTGTATTGAAGCCTCTTAAGCTTGGTGAACACCAGGGCGTCGCTTGTTTCTGGAAATTAGGCACAGGGTCTTCGCCAGCGACCATGGGGGTCGCAAAGAGCCATGGCTTCGCAAATGGCCTTGAGTTCGCCCAAAAGGACCATGGGTTCGCCAGGGTCAATGGGCTCGCCAATAGCCACGGGTTCGCCGTTGGGTCTTGGCTTCGCCAAGAACATTGCGACCACGGACTTGCCTTGGGGCCTCGCCGGTGCCCAGAGTGTGGCTTTCTCCTCATCCGAGCCTTCGCCAAGGGCCCTTTAGACCCTCTGGAAGAAAGGTCGCGCCTTGTCACAAAAATGGGGCTGATGTCCACATCAACGACGGACCCATTTTTTGTTCTGTGTCAGCTTTATGCCGTTAACTATTCTGACAGTTAGGGGCAGATCACCCCTCGCTGGTACCATGCGTTCTGATCCCGATAATCTGCGTGAGCTTAACAAGCCGCTGTAAGGTGTTGTCTGTGGTCGGGGACCATCTGTATGGGAAAGTACCACCAGTCCGACGGGACTTCTGAGCATCAAGATATTTGCATACCATATTCATGTTTATACTTAGGGTTGTATTATCTGCTAGTTCATTGCATACTAACCTTTTATGCAGGGAAAAACATTTTTAAAAAGTTTTCCCGGTCGTACCTGCCCCTTACGGGTTCTTTCGAGAACTCACCCCCACATATTAAACATTTTCAGGGGATCGTGGCAAACGACCTGCGGAGTAGACCTCCCGCAGTGATCGTTCTGCATTCTGTTCTGATAGGTATATTTCTGATTAAGTTTGGGGGTTATTTCTCGTTAGATCCCTTCTGTGATCTGTTGGTTTAAGTTATCTGTTTAGTTTGACGTTAATTTCTCATGTTTATGTTTAGCAGCAGCAGCAGAAGTAGTTAGCGAGGTATAATCTACTTTATGGCTCGGCTCTGTAGGTGTAGTATGCATATTAGTTACATTGGGTATTCTGATGTTCTGGTCTGTATATTATTCGTGGGGATTTTCCGACCTTACGAAGAGGGCGGAACTCCTTCTGCTTGTATTGCTTATTTTCTGCTTTCAGCGCACGCGATATTCTGTAAAACCACTAACGTGTTTCGGGTGTAGGTTTAGGACTAGTAAGACGTCTTAAAAACTGCAAACACGTGTTAACCTTAAAACCGGAAGGAAAACGTTTTAAGGGACAAGTTTCGGGTCCACAACCCTTTCAAAGAGAAAATCCATATTCACCCGCCGCCGATACTTTTGGCTTCCGTAACAACGATGCTTCCGCCAGCTTCCGTGGGCGGTAAGTGATCACGAGCTCGGATCTAGCTCGATGGAGGCGGTTTCCAGTAGAGTGGAAACGAAGAACAGAGGAAGAACAAGGAAATAACACAGTCGGCCAAGGGAACCTCCTCACTACGAGGTGAGGCAATGCCCTTGAAAATGCCTGGGGAAGGAAACGGGATCTAGCACCTTTTGAATACAAGTTCAAACAATACTAGATATTATGTTGGATCCTCTTGCGTGGATCACTTAAGGAGATGGAATGCAAGAAATGAGAACAAGAAAGCCAAAACCTCACTTGGAGTATTTCTGATTTCTTATAAATATGTTCTACCTTTACAATGGTTACAAGTTGCCTTATATAGAAGAAAATGGTAAAGGAAAATAATGAATGACGAGACAAGGGAACCAGCTTCCTGGTTCTATGGTAGGTGGAATGAGGGGTGGTAGGTGAGGTGACAGTGTAGGCTGTGTAGGCTTCCTGCTTTAGCGGCTCCCAATTCCCCAGGAATTGTGGTTGGCGGGAAATGGGAGGAAGAGGGCCTCTGCTCAAGTTGAAGGGTCCGCCTGACTTGCGTATGGAGGCTTCTTCGGCTTGGCGAACACCTGGGCTTCGCTTGCCTCTTGGAAATGAGGCACAGGGCCTTCGCCAACGACCATGGGGTCGCAAAGAGCCATGGATTCGCAAATGGCCTTGAGTTCGCCCATAAGGGCCATGGGTTCGCCAGGGTCAATGGGTTCGCCAAGGGCCACGGGTTCGCCGCTGGGGCATGGCCTCGCCAAGGCCAAGGATTCGCCAAGAACCTTGCGAACTAGGCCTTTATGGGGCTTTGCCGGAGCTTAGTTTGCTGCCTTTCCTCCTCCTGCGCCTTCGCCAAGGGCCCACTAAGTCTCCTGAAGGAATGGTTGTCCCTTTTTGGCGAAATGGGGCTGATGTCCACATCATACTCTCCCTCTTCGAAAGAATCCGTCCTCGGATTCATAAGGAAATTGTCCCTACAAATCTTAAGACACCACAACAATCTTGAAGAGGTATTAGGGGTTAGTGGAATAAAACCAAGTGGATGTGCCCATATCAAAAATTGGATTTTAAGGAATCTAATAGGCATTATGATCAAGGTTCAAAACCTAAATAAATGCATGATACACTTCCACTCACTTAGACAAAGGGGCAAAATGTGGGGGTGCCCTCGGCTGATTACATACATGGCTAGGTGATGGGCATTCTTATACTCGAAACATATGGTACCTAGCTCATGGATAGCAAACATGGAAGCACCAAGTTGGGGCAAGATGAACAATCCGCTCTTTCTTGCTCCTGTGCCATGAAAGCACACAAGTGCCCTGTGTCTAAAGCTTTCTTTTGGGCCGAAAACAAATTTGACAAAATAGCATGCAAATTCTACATGATTTCCAAAACTAGAATTCATGGCATGCTTATTTCCACACAAATTATTTTTACATGGGCCGGGGTCATGTATGAGCCTCACCCTAGCAAGTTTTCCTATCATGCGGGATTTGCACAACCCATTCATTTTCATCATATAGGCTCGGGTGGGTTCATCCAATTTAGCGCATGACATGATCATGGTTCCATCAGTATTCACATCATAAATGCATGAGGGCTTCCTAGCTAAAGTAGTGATGTGATCACGGGGGGGTAATCGTGATCACGAGCTCGGATCTAGCTCGTTGGAGGCGGTTTCCAGCAAGAATGGAAACGAAGAACAGAGGAAGAACACGAAGGAAACAGTGTCGGCCAAGGGAACCTCCTCACTACGAGGTGAGGCAATGCCCTTGAAAATGCAGGAATGAAGATGGGATCTAGCACCTCGTGACTACAAGGTCAATCAATAATAGATATTATCCTTGGATCCTCATCCAAGTATCACTAGGGAAATGGAAATGCAAGAGTGGAGAACACAAAAGCCGATGACTCCCCAGGAGTGTTTCAGCCGAATTGCTTAAATTCAATAATATGTTCTAGGTTACAATGGTGACTGCCACTTAGCTTATATAGTGAAGTGAAATGGAAGAAGTAAAAGGAGTATTTCGAATGTGCATGCGTGCAGAAGTACAAAGTACTTTTGCACGCTTCTGAGTGAAAAGCTTCTAAAAAGGTAAAAAGGTAAGGCTAGCCTAAAAGTGGTTGTTTGTCTATCCGAGTATCGGCGGAGAAAAGACACCATGTGTCGATTTGGTCGGTCAACCGGTGAAGCACGGAGATGACGCGAAAGGCCTTCGCTAGGAGCCTTCGCTAGAATGCCTCCGCCGGGTGCCTTCGCGAGTTGCCCTTGGCTGAGGCCTTCTCCTTCGCCAAGTGTTCGCGCGCTTAAGACTGGGCTGCTTCCTTCTTCAAGAACGCTTATGCTTAAGACTCCAAGGGGCTTCGCACACTCTGCGTCCAGCGCGATACCGAGTTGGTGAAGTTGTAAGGCCTTCTCCAGAGACTCCTCTCGATCGTCCTGCGCCATGAGCCTCATGAAAGCATTAAGGTTCGCTTGGACTTGTTTCAGCCGGGACCTAGTCATGGGTCCGCCAAGGCCTTGGAACGGACCAGGGGTCGCGCGTGCTTGAGGTTGTGGGTCTTCTGGAACCTGAGGGTCCTTTGGGGCGATGTCCTCATCATACTCTCCTTCTTCAAAAGAATCCGTCCGCGGATTCTTAAAATCTGCTTGTCCTTCAAAGGGAGCTAAATCACAAGCGTTAAAAGTTGCATGTACATTATAAGAGCCATCGCAAGGTAAGTCAAGTACATAAGCATTTTCTCCTATTTTTTTGTGATTTGAAAGGGGCCATCGCCTCTTGGCGCCGCTTTGCTTTTCCTAGCACTGGGAAATCGATCTTTTCTTAAATGTAACCATACCCAATCCCGACTTGAAAACTTCTAAATTTTCTGCCCTTATTAACTCGCTTGCGTAAGACTCGTTAATTTTCTCAAGTTGTTTGTGAATCTTAGCATGCAAGTCCTTCATGCGTCGGGCCTTTTCTTTCCCATCTACGTCCACTGTTCGGTGTAGTCTAATGCGATTAAGTCCAAAGGGGTTAAAGGATTGAAGCCATATACAATCTCAAAAGGACTATGGGATGTAGAGGAATGGTAGGCTCGGTTATACGCAAACTCTACATGAGGCAAGCATTTTCCCATTCTTTCAGATTTTTCCTAAGGAGGGTGCGCGGGATAGTGGTGAGGGTCCTATTAGTCACTTCGGTTTGGCCGTCTGTTTGAGGGTATTTGGATGTGGAGTACATCAGGCTGGTGCCTAGCCTAGACCAAAGGGTTCGCGAAAATGGCTTAGAATCTCGAATCTCTATCGCTAACAATGGATCGCGGGAGGCCATGATACTTAACGATGTTATTAAAGAACAATTCCGCCACATGAGAGGCATCTTCAGTTTTATGACATGGGATGAAATGGGCCATTTTGGAGAACCTATCAACTACCACAAATATAGCATCATGACCATGCGATGACCTAGGTAAACCACTTATAAAGTCCATGCTTATTTCAACCCAAGGAACAGAAGGTGTGGGAAGAGGAGTGTACTTCCCTTTCGGTTGGAGAGTCAACTTGGCCTGGTGGCATGTGACACATCTGGCGCAAGCTTTGGTGACATCCTTCTTCATGCCGGGCCAGAAGAAGTTCTCCTTAACGGCCTCAAGCGTCTTTTGGACACCGAAGTGTCCCATGAGACCACCTCCATGTGCCTCCTTGATGATCACTTCGCGCATTGACCCTCTGGGGACGCACAACCTTTTCAACTTAAACAGAAAACCATCAAAAACATAGTAGCCTCTTTGGCTTCCTTTAACACGATTGGCAAATATTTCACCAAAATCCACGTCATGTTCATACATTCCTTTTAAACCCTCAAAACCAACAATCCTCGTATCGAGAGTCATGAGTAATGCATACCTCCTTGATAGAGCATCAGCAACGACATTGTCTTTGCCCTTTTTATACTTCCTAACATAGGAGAAAGACTCAAGGAACTCTACCCACCTAACATGCCTTTTGCTCAAATTTCCTTGTCCTTGAAGGTACTTCAAAGACAAGTGATCCGTATGGATTACGAATTCTCTAGGCAAAAGATAGTGGCTCCACGTTTGTAAGGATCTCACAAGAGCGTATAGCTCTTTGTCATACGTGGAGTAATTCAGGGTGGCTCCACTCAACTTTTCACTAAAAAAGGCGATGGGATGACCTTCTTGGTGCAAGACAGCACCGATGCCTATACCACTGGCAACGCACTCTACCTCGAACACTTTGTCGAAGTTTGGCAAAGTGAGTAGAGGAGCATTTGTCGACGAGATTTCAATTCGTTAAAAGATTTCTCTTGCGATCGACCCCATTCAAAGACGACATTCTTCTTAGCCAGTTCATGCAAAGGGGCAGCAATGGAAGAGAAGTCTTTAACAAATCTCTGTAAAAACTAGCAAGTCCTAGGAAGGACTGACCTCGATTAAGGAGCTAGGAGTAGGCCAGTCCCGAATGGCACTGATCTTACTCTCGTCTACCTTGACTCCCTTCGCACCCACGACATATCCAAGAAAGTTAACTTCACGGGATGCGAATACACACTTTTCAAATTTGGCATACAGTTTTCTAACCTAAGCGTATCAAGGACTTGCCTCGGATGCTCAACATGCTCCTCATGGTTCTTAGAATAAACTAGTATGTCATCAAAGTATACTACCACAAATCTCCCTATGTAATGCCTCAAAACATGATTCATCGACGCATGAAAGTACTTGGTGCGTTAGATAACCCGAAGGGCATAACATTCCACTCATACAAACCAATCTTGGTTTTGAAAGCGATTTTCCATTCATCACCTTCCTTCATCCGAATGTTGTGAGATCAACTTCTAAGGTCAATTTTTGTAAACACCCAAGCACCACTCAATTCTTCGAACATGTCTTCAAGTCTAGGTTTAGGGTGGCTATACTTTACGATGATAGAGTTGATGGGGCGACTGTCCATGCACATGCGCCAAGTGCCATCGCTCTTTGGTACGAGTATGTCTGGGACCGCGCATGGCGACAGGCTTTCGCGGATGAACCCTTTGTCTAACAACTCTTGAACTTGCGACTGGATCTCTTTGGATTCTTGGGGATTGGTCCGGTAGGCGGCCTTGTTGGGTAAAGGTGCCCCCGGGAGCAAGTCGATTTGATGCTCGATGCCGCGATATGGAGGAAGGGTTCGCGGCTCATCAAATACTTCGCCGAATTCTTTCAGGACCTTCTGCACATAGAAAGGAAGAGAAGACACATTGTCAAGTGTTAGCATGCAGTGAGTGGGGATCAGGAGAAAACAGATCCTGTTTCCAAGGAACGCTCTTTTAAAATCCCTCTCTTTGGCTATGGGAGGAAGACACTCTTGTTTTCTCGTGGACTCTCTCGGGGTGTTTCCCATTAATGCACACCCTTTCCGTTCACTCAAGGTTCCTTGAACCTTCTCACCATTTTCTCTCCGCTCTCTGCCCTCCCCCCTTCTTTTTCCCTCGGACTTACTAGCCGGATGGATTTGATCCGATGGGCTTGAGTTGGGGTGAGGGAAGCAGGGTGTATGGTTTACTGAGGTGAGTGAGGGCATATTTGTTGGCTTTGCCATAATGTATGGCCTCCTTGTCATATTGCCAGGGTCTGCCCAAGAGGATGTGGGTCGCCTGCATTCGCACTACATCACAAGTGATGGAATCCTCATACTTGCCGATCTTGATTGGGACCTCGACTTGTTTGACAACCTTTACAAAGGTTCTGTCGTCGACCCACTGCAGCTGATACGGTTTAGGATGTATGATGGTGGGGAGGCCTAATTCAGCGACCATGTCTTCGCTGGCAGCGTTGACACAACTCCCGCTGTCAATAATGAGACTGCACAGAGTCCCATTCACCATGGCTCTTGATTGGAAAAGATTTTCCCGCTGATTACTTTCGGTGACACTTGGGGAACTTTGCAGGACCCTCTTGGTAACTAATATGAGACCATCCATAGGGAGCTCTCCCTCTTCTGCTTCACTCTCATGTTGCTCTTGCTCGGGATAGCCCTCTCCTTCCTCTTCACTAGACAATTCCCCGTTGGGCCGCATTACCATGGCTCTTCGGTTGGGGCAATCCCTCGCATAGTGTCCCTTGCCTGTGCACTTAAAGCATTCGATGCTCCTTGACTGCCGAGGGCCTTCATTAGTGGTGGCGTTGGGTTTCGGCTGAGGTTGCGAGGAGGGTCTTGTGTTGGGGTAATTTTGGCGAGGGGGTGGCATCGCCGCAGAAGATGCGTATGGTTTTGGCGGGGGGGGTCTTGCTGCTTGGGGCCCTGCCGGGGGTAGGAGCAGGGTAGTACGAGTTTCCTTCTGTAGTTGTTTCTCCACCCGAATGGCCTTATGCACCAGATCTTGGTAATCCCGTAATCGCATAGTTCAACTGCCTTGGCGACGCCCTCCCGTAAGCCATATAAGAATCTGGCCAACTTAGCCTCCTCGTCCTCTTTGACGTTGGCCCTCATCAGGGCCCTCTCAAGGTCCTTCTGGTATTCTTCGACACCGCGATTACCCTGGATAAGGCGCTGCAACCTCTGAGCACAATCTCGGTCATAGTAGCTGGGTACGAATCGGTTCTTCATGGTTCTTTTAAGATCTTCCCACGTAGTGATAGGACGACATCGGATCCTGGCTCTTTCGTGGTGCTCTTGCTCCCACCAGGTGAGAGCATATTCATGAAACTCAATAACCACAAGTTTCAGGGCTATAGCGTCAGTGTATCCCATCATATCAATGATCCGCTCAGTCCTAGCCATCCATGTGAAGTACTCTTCCGGATCACTGGACCCGTAGAAGGGTGGTATTTGAAGCTTGATGTTGGCGAGGGCTGCTGGTCCCGGGCCTCGCGCCCTACCTCCCAAGTCTCGTTGAACCCTCGGTGAACTCGGCCTCGCTCCGCTTCTTCCTCTTCTTCGAGGTCTCTATGGAGATAGGCTCTGGCTTGAGCTCTATCGTGAAAGACTCTTCTTTTAATAGGCTTTGGTGGTGGCTCCGCGTAATATTCTTGGTCATCACTTTGTCCGTGATGTCAACACCACGATCTATTCTTGTGGAAGTGGTCGGACGATCGTGTGGGGTAGCCTGTGGCTTCGTCGATGTAGGGTCGAAAGTGGTATGGGTGACTCCATCTTGAGCCCGCGATGCATGGGCGTCATCGTGGGCTTGCGAGCTTTCCGGTTGCTTCCTTGAGCTACCTCTACTTTCGTCGATCGCTCATTTGTCATGGCGACTTGAGCTCCCGATTCGTCCAACCTCTCGTAAGATCTTCGTGAGCGTGCTTTGCACCGCTAGCCGGGATGGATGAGGGGGATGAGTCTGTTGAAACCATCTCGTGACACGCTTCGTTAAAGATATGTAATCGAAAAGAAGCTCACCACTCCCCGAGTGTTTACTCTCACTCTCGTGTTTCTCTCAAAAACTTTGCCACTTCGGCTGTTCACCGGCTTTTACAAGTTCTCTAAACTTGATACCGTTTTCAACCTTAGATCAAAGATGAACACGCAAGGAAACACAAACAAAACTCTAGTAAAACCGCAACTTGCAACTCAAGAGAATGACTAGTTACTTGAAACCGATTTTGTGGGATATCGGGCTCGGAAGATACTTGGTTGGAAGTTTAGAAAAGGCTTTTGCAGACACAAACACTTCTTGTTTAAGTTTGGAAACTATTTGTCCGATCAATCTTACTGTTCACTTGTGTTTTGGGACGAACACGTAAGAACATTCAAGAACTTTTCCAGAACGCAGAAACTTGCTCAATACATTTCTTTCTTTAAACGTTTTTCTTTTCACACTTTGTCGCTCAGGACAACTCTTTTGGCTTATTTCGAAAATACTTGGCTTACACAAGCACACTTTTAAACAACTTTTTCGGTCTCAATGAGATCATCAACCGACATTCCTTCAAGTGTAAGAAAAGGTAACAAAAGATTTTGCTTGAAGAAAACTCAACAACTGATACGGTACCTCCAGCAAGCACTTTGGCTCTGATACCACTTGATGTGATCACGGTGGGGAAACGTGATCACGAGCTCGGATCTAGCTCGTTGGAGGCGGTTTCAGCAAGAATGGAAACGAAGAACAGAGGAAGAACACGAAGGAAACAGTGTCGGCCAAGGGAACCTCCTCACTACGAGGTGAGGCAATGCCCTTGAAAATGCCAGGAATGAAGATGGGATCTAGCACCTCTTGACTACAAGGTCAAGCAATACTAGATATTATGCTTGGATCCTCTTGCCTGGATCACTAGGGAAATGGAAATGCAAGAGTGGAGAACACAAAAGCCGATGACTCCCCGGGAGTGTTTCAGCCGAATTGCTTAAATTCAATAATATGTTCTAGGTTACAATGGTGACTGCCACTTAGCTTATATAGTGGAGTGAAATGGAAGAAGTAAAAGGAGTATTTCGAATGTGCATGCGTGCAGAAAGTACAAAGTACTTTTGCACGCTTACAGAGTGAAAAGCTTCTAAAAAGGTAAAAAGGTAAGGCTAGCCTAAAAGTGGTTGTTTGTCTATCCGAGTATCGGCGGAGAAAAGACACCATGTGTCAGGTTTGGTCGGTCAACTGGTGAAGCCTGGAGATGACGCGAAAGGCCTTCGCTAGGAGCCTTCGCTAGAATGCCTCCGCCGGGTGCCTTCGCGGAGTTGCCCTTGGCTGAGGCCTTCTCCTTCGCCAAGTGTTCGCGCGCTTAAGACTGGGCTGCTTCCTTCTTCAAGAACGCTTATGCTTAAGACTCCAAGGGGCTTCGCACACTCTGCGTCCGGTAGCGATACCGAGTTGGTGAAGTTGTAAGGCCTTCTCCCGAGACTCCTCTCGATCGTCCTGCGCCATGAGCCTCATGAAAGCATTAAGGTTCGCTTGGACTTGTTTCAGCCGGGACCTAGTCATGGGTCCGCCAAGGCCTTGGAACGGACCAGGGGTCGCGCGTGCTTGAGGTTGTGGGTCTTCTGGAACCTGAGGGTCCTTTGGGGCGATGTCCTCATCAAGTAGGCATGCACATAACAGTCCTAGCACAAATCATTTCATGATCACAAAATTTCAAAGTTTCATCCCTAAGATGAAATGTTATGTTACCTCTCCCCAAGTTAGGGGAGGGAGGCTCCTGCGCCGACACCGAGGCTTCTTCTTCCTCTTGTAAACAACCCAAAGATTCTTTGTCATCAATTCCTTGCATAATCAAAGAAGAACAACAATCATTAGAAGATTTAAGCGTTAGTCCTTCAGTGATCTCGGTTGAAAGCTTGGGGGTTTCACTCTCTTCACTCTTTTGGCTTTGAAGAGCCCTTTTCTTTCTTTTCTCTTTTTCTCTCTTTTTCTCACTCTCACACCATTCTTTCACAAGACCTTCCAGTTGTGAGACTTCATTTCTTAGTTCCTTGAAACCCTTCCTCAGCTCCTCGAAATCCGTTCTAATTTCTCGGGTGAGATTTCCCAAAGGGATTGGTTCACAAGGAGGATTCGGGTTCACATTTGGAGAAGAGGTTGAGTGGGCTCTTGAAGGTGCGGCTCTTCTTTCGATGGTTACAGGGGAGTAGTGTGGGGAACTCGGAGTTGAACTATGGGAGGTGGGGGGTCTCGACCAATGGGAAGAGGTTGGGGCCAAATGTGCGATGAGGGTGTGGGTGCCATACCGCCGCCTCATCACACTTTTCAAGCGGTCCCAAGACGGTATGAACTCTAACCCTCGATCACTTCTCTCTGTGGCGTACTCACACCACCAATACCAAGCTTCACCTCTTAGCATCTTAATGGCTATGTCAAGCTTCTCGAGTCCATGAGCACCACTTTTGGCAAAGAATGCCTCAAGATGGTGTTCCCATGACTCGAACCCGAAAGGGTCATCATCCCCTCGAAACTTAAGGGTTCGCGCCATTGGTATCCCTACACACTTAAACAATAATGTCAGTACCACTCATTTCCTTACGTGTATGGTTGGCCTCTTGTTTGTGTTTAGGGACACACTCGGATTCACTCTTGGCTTCTCCACACAAAGGCTTTCACAAGTTCTCTTAACTTGATCACACTCAACTTTTAGATCAAATGCAAACACACAAGTAGGAACAAGCAATAATTTCTAGTGAAAACCGAAACTTGCAATTCAAGAAAGATAACTAGTTACTTGAAACTAGCTTTTGAATGATTTAAGGTGGATGTTGGTTGAAAGAAGTATGGTAGGGAGTTTAGAAAGGGGCTTTTGCAATAACAAACACGTTTTCTTCAAGTTCATCAACAAATTTTGGATCAAAAGTACTATTCATATGAGTTTGGTATGAACTTCATATGAACATCTCAAGAACACCAAGAACACTCAAGAACACATGAACTTGTTCATCATTTTCTTTTTCTACAAACACTTTTCTTTTGCACTTATCAACGCGAGATGATACTTTCTTCTTCAAATCCGAATTTAACTCCCTTTTTCATGAACTTCAAGAATACTATTCACTTCAACATGAACTTTACACTAATCACATGAACCACGCACAAATACGAATATTTTCAGTTTCTCTTGAACGACAACAAAACGTTTTTCTTCAAGTGTAAGAAAGAAGGCAATGGTTTTACTTGAAGAAAACAAACAACTGATACGGTACCTCCAGCAAGCAATTTGGCTCTGATACCAACTGATGTGATCACAGGGGGGTAAGTGATCACGAGCTCGGATCTAGCTCGATGGAGGCGGTTTCCAGTAGAGTGGAAACGAAGAACAGAGGAAGAACAAGGAAATAACACAGTCGGCCAAGGGAACCTCCTCACTACGAGGTGAGGCAATGCCCTTGAAAATGCCTGGGGAAGGAAACGGGATCTAGCACCTTTTGAATACAAGTTCAAACAATACTAGATATTATGTTGGATCCTCTTGCGTGGATCACTTAAGGAGATGGAATGCAAGAAATGAGAACAAGAAAGCCAAAACCTCACTTGGAGTATTTCTGATTTCTTATAAATATGTTCTACCTTTACAATGGTTACAAGTTGCCTTATATAGAAGAAAATGGTAAAGGAAAATAATGAATGACTGGACAAGGGAACCAGCTTCCTGGTTCTATGGTAGGCGAAATGAGAGGTGGCAGGCGAGGTGACAGTGTAGGCTACCTGCTTTAGCAGCTCCCAATTCCCCAGGAATTGTGGTTGGCGGGAAATGGGAGGAAGAGGGCCTCTGCTCAAGTTGAAGGGTCCGCCTGACTTGCGTATGGAGGCTTCTTCGGCTTGGCGAACACCTGGGCTTCGCTTGCCTCTTGGAAATGAGGCACAGGGCCTTCGCCAACGACCATGGGGTCGCAAAGAGCCATGGATTCGCAAATGGCCTTGAGTTCGCCCATAAGGGCCATGGGTTCGCCAGGGTCAATGGGTTCGCCAAGGGCCACGGGTTCGCCGCTGGGGCATGGCCTCGCCAAGGCCAAGGATTCGCCAAGAACCTTGCGAACTAGGCCTTTCTGGGGCTTTGCCGGAGCTTAGTTTGCTGCCTTTCCTCCTCCTGCGCCTTCGCCAAGGGCCCACTAAGTCTCCTGAAGGAATGGTTGTCCCTTATTGGCGAAATGGGGCTAATGTCCACATCTGGTAGGGTGACACCAAGGTAATAACTTAAGGGCCTTGAAGGCTCTTGCTCCTAGTTGAGGCGAGACTTCCTTCTCCTAAGGAAGAGGCCGACTTGGGGGTCTTCTGGGTGGCAACGCGCTTCCCCTCAAGGAAGTGCGACCAAACCTCAGTCTCCTTAAGCACGGTCGCTGCTGCACCCAGATCCACCACGCTTTGGCGAATGCTCCCGCGCAGGTCAGAAGACACTTTCCCTGCATCAAACAACTTATTAGTGCAGCCGAGGACTTGGAAAACAACCACACTCGAGAATGACACTTACCTCGCGAAGGGCCCTGGTCCAGGGCAACGGCGATCTCACCAGTCGATGGCTGGGATTGTGGCTTCACCCAGCTGCCACTCCCAGATGGTTCGCTGGTAGGGCGAGCCATATCCCATGCACTTGCCTTCTCTTGGTCCCTCTTCGCCACCCAGGCGTCGCTGGCGATAGTAACCTAGATACTGGGGGTACCCCCAATGGAGCCTCTTCCCCTTGGGAAGTCTGGCTGCTTGTTGGGGAAGCTCCTTCAACCTCAATTGTCACCCCTGGATGTGTATCAACCAGGATGGGTGCTCCACTCTCTACAGGGGCCGCTGTCGCCTCTTCTCCCGCTGAACTGCTGGCTCTCGCGGCCAGCTTAGCTCTCTTCATGGACAGCAGGAGGAGATCACCTGCTGATGTTATCCCCTTTGGGGGTGAGACGACCACCTGGGGGGAAGTCTCCACCACGGCAGCCTGCTCAGGGGCACTTTCGCCCCCCGCCCTTGGTGGGCTCGCCAGCAGCCTAGAGACAAAGGTGTCCAGATGGCTAGTATCTTCAGGCGCTACCACAACCGTATCTATAGGAGCAAGGCCAGTGGTCTCCGCTCCAGGAGTCTCACGAACTGTCTCCTCTCCAAGAGTGTCTCCAGAAGTCCCCCCTTGGTCACATCCTTGGCGCTGGGAACTCCTCCCTGAACGGGCCCCCGCGCCTTCTCATGTTCGCCCGTGTGATGAGCCCTCTCCATACTAGGCTGCACCGCATCGCCGGCCACTTTCTTCCTCTTCACCTCACCTAAGAGTGGCGCTAGAGTGCTAGTGGTTGGTCTCTTCTTCCGCGGGGGCTCAATGGCACCCATTACCTTCTCCACGGAAGGAAGGCCATTTTGCCTGTATGCGCAGGCAAGATGAATCTGCAGGGCAGTGCGCATGGACCCCCTCTTCCCCTTCTCCTCATCAGAACAATCAAGGGCATCTGGATACCACAAAGATTCAGTATATGTTATGGAAAATAAGAAGATAGCTAATCAACGCATACATTTTGGCCCCGCGAGAGCGGCTCAGAGGGCGTCCACTACCTCTCCGCGATACGCGGGTGCCCAACCTTCATAAGGTGGGGGGACTCGCTGATCCAGTAGGTGGCCTGTGCTAATGCTGGCCCACCTAACGCGGAGCAGAGCCTTAGATTTCGAAGAATGAATAGGAAGAGCAAATCGAACAAAAACAAAGATCAACGATAGCGAGCCGCAATTACAAATAAGAATGTAAGATGACGAGAACTCAAGAAGGAAGACGAAAGGGTCAATTCGCATGTGGAAAAGTAACCAGATTTCCACGAACAAACAAAAATGGGTATTTATAACCCCCCACTAGGACGTGAAACGCCGCGTCCAAACGACGCTCACCCCTAGCCCAACAAATGTCGCTCGGGCCAAACGGTCAAAAACGCACACGCCCTTTCGGATATGAAGTCCAATGGTAACAAGGCAAATAGACAAAACGCGGAGTATAGGGACTCAACCCATACTCCGCCTATAGGGGAAGGCACCTTGGTACACTACCCATGCAACGTTGCCATCGCATCTGCCACTGAGCAGAGAACACAAGGCACGCAAGTCTACCAGACCATACCTTTCTGCGATGCCATACCCCTCCACGAGGTCTAAAGCCTTCACAACGAGCCCCTCTTGGCACATCGCAAGATGCAAGACCACGCCCTCGCGTGGAAGACTCGCAACGACAGGCAAGGCCATGACTTCGCCTTCGCCAAGCTGGGACGTCCGCAACACTTAGCCTCGATTAAAGTAGGACAGCTGGTGACGGTTAACCGCCATAATACGTATGAACCTCCCATGTTTGCCATTACTCCACCTTCCCCATTAGTCAGAAACATGGGTAACCACCCCACTAGCTCAGGTCATGGGACATCCACAACCTCAACACCGCCTATAAAAGGAACACTTGGGAAAGGTACACACTATCAACACTCTCCCACGCCTCGGAGACCAATCTCTCATGTATGCCCTTGGGGACCTGGACCTTTGGTACCTCTGATGATCCAGGGGGATTCCAGTCGGGCCCTCTGATGTATGACCTTCATACTTGGTGATCATTGCCGTAACCGGTGCTCCCTCTGGGCCTTTCAAAACGCTCGGGTGATGGTTGCTCCCCATTCTTCACCGAGTACGACTAGTCTTGCTGTGCGATCTTTGGATTCATGACTGCTTCTAGCCTGAGATCACTTCGGTGAAGGCTGGAGGTGGGGAACAGGGAGGTCGCGTCGTGGGTAGTTTCTTCCGATGAACTCCGTTAGTTGTGGTCTGTTACGGTCACCCCGAGCGGGTTGTGACACGGGTGACCCGGGGCTCCGGTTTTGGCCTGCGGGTCATGGTTTTGGTTATCTGGGTATTATTTTTTGGAATCCTTCGGGTTTTGAGGTCGTGTGGGTCCCCCGGACATTTTCGCCGAAAATATTTTTTCGGGGCCGGGGGGTTGTCTCGGGACGTATAGTAGGCTCGGTAGCGCTCCCGGGACCTCGGAATGAGAAACCGTTTGCATATTTGGAATCGTGGGAACGTCCTGCATCGTTTTACGGAGTATATGTTCTGGGACGGGACGTTCGGTCCAGGGCGACTCCCGGGGCTCGGGACGGGAATCCCGGGGCTCGGGATGAAAATTTTCCGACAGCTCTGGTGGAAGGTATGCTATATTTTGAGATGGATTCTATGGCAATATTTGAGGATTTTTGGCACGGTGTGATTTCTGGTCCGGGTTAGCACGCGTGCACGTCAGGATTTGCTCGGGTTAAGTGGGGCCGGTAGGACACTCTGGACTTATAATTAAGTATATGAAGTATAATTGGTGTGAGATATGAAGTTCCGAGGATGTGGTACAGTTTTCGTTACTGTTATTGCCACCCAGTGCGAATTCCAGTTAATTACTTGATTAAGCGTATTTACCAGGATTAGCGATTTCTGTGGGGCTCGGGACTCATAATTAGTCATGTGAAGCATGTTTTGTGCGTGTTATGAGGTCCCGAGAAAGTGTCTCAGATTTCGTGCCATTTGGGGTTACGGTTTGAAAGTTACAATTTTCGGGTTGGACTAAATTGCAACTTTTGAAAGTTTGGGGCTAAAGTTAAATAAGTTAAAAAGAAAGAAAGAAAAAGAAAGTTGAAAGCGGCAGAAGAGGTGAGGCGGTTAAACGGAAGTGAGGTGTGTGTAGTGCACATGCTTGTATTATATATATATATATATATATATATATATATATATATATATATATGTAAGTACGTTTATATATATATATAGTAATTAGAAGAAAGAAAGTATCAGGAAGCAAACGTACTTCTTTCTTCTCTCTGCCATCGCCGAGCGCTTAAGTGCAAAGTGGGATTTTTCAATTTCTCACCAAAATCTTGAAGGTCGAGTTGGTTAAATCGATCATTAGGAGAAATAATTAACTCCTTATAAATCGGTTTTGTGATTGTGACTCCGGTTGGAAACCGTGAGCTTCTGAAAATTGCTCCACATTTATGGAAATTCTCCTATGGTTGATTTTATGGTTCCTAAGTGTTCCTTGCCCCTTCTATTACGTCTTTTGTGTCAGGAGTGTGAGCTGAATCTTTGTAGAAGTCTTGCCAATATTGTTCGAAATTTGAATAGAAACTCAACTTCAGCCCGATTTGTGGAAGGTAAGGATATATTATTGATCAGAGCTAAGAGTTATACATTTTGTACGGTTCAGATTTCGTTGAAAAAGCCGTATGTGAAAAGCCGTTTTTCCCTGTCCGAGCCCCATTTTTTTGGCGCTTTTGTTGTGGGTCAATTTTGTGAATTCTGAATGTGTATTATGTATCTGTGGATCATATGTGGACAAGGGGTAGTCGGAAGTGCGGCTGAAACTCTGCCGAAATTTGTACCGGGACTGCTGAACGAGAATTTCGATTCGGACTTGTGTGAGCGATTTAGGAAGAAGGTATGATTTAAAGGTTTGGTTGTGTTTATGAATGTATAATTAACAACGTTCTAGCTCGGTTCGTGAAACCGAGCTTTACGTGGATTTTTGCGGGAAAGTGCGGGATTGTGCGGGTTTGGTTTAAGGGGTCTGCTTTTGGTGAGTTATTTGGATTGTGGTTGTTCAGTGTGTTTCTATATTGGTGGAGTTGTGCGGGACCTTAAAAGTCAAGTTGTCACTTTTCGGGTCAGGAGCCGGGATTTGTGCAGCGGAGCAGTTTTTCGAGGTAAGGGTTCAACTTCTCTCGTTATGCATTCTGGGAGTATTTGCATGTATATCGGGTTTAGTTGAGGCGGGTTCCGGTGAGGGCGGTGGTTCGGTGACTCCGAGACCCGTCATATGGTAAGATGCACGTTTGTTCTGTTTCAAGGCCCGGATGGTCTTGGAGGCCCCGGGTTTATATTCTGTTCTGCATATCCGCGCTAGGCACCGATATTTATACTTATACGTTTTTTTATATATTCTGTTCTGTTTTGCATATGCATTCTGATATGTTCTGTTCTGTGACGAGACCCGGATGGTCTTAGACGCCACGGGTGCTCCTTGGTTCTGTTCTGTAGTGTCTGCACTGAGGGTGCCGACATTCTGTTTGTATCCGCACCTGGAGTGCTGATATTCTGTTCTGTGTGTTCGCACTGGAGGGTGCCGACACTTTACGTATACACGCACCGGGAGTGCAAGTATACTTCTGTGACCCTACGACAGTTTGGGGATCGCGACCCCTGCCGGTACCGTGCTTCTGTTCTGTATATTCTGACCTCTTGGAGAGGGCTGTCGTTCTGTGGGTCAGCGGTTGGACCGCATGTGATGGGTTCCGGCTCACCTCTGACTTTGCATACATTCATATATATGTATATTTGTGTTTGTGTTCGTTCTGTTTTGCAGGTTCGGTTCAGCAGCACTTGTACAAACTGTATCTTAACTCAGCCCCACTGGGTCCTCCCGAGGACTCACCCCTTATATGTTTACCACCTTTCAGGACTACCTGACAAGCAGTCGGCGGACTAGAGATCCGCGGTGCTTTCTGTTTTGGTTTTCAGCAGCAGCAGTACCTCGTGCGGGAATCTTCTGGGCGAGAGGTTTTCTTGGTTCCACACCTAGGTATTCTAGGGTTTACTTTGGTGGCTCTATAGGTGTAGTTGCATGCATGTATTTCGGATCATGATATTGTATTTGACGTATATTCTGGAATATGTGTTGGTTCTCAGATCTGTCTTCTGAGTCGAGGGCGGAGCCCCGACTTGCATATATTGGCTGTACGTATGAAATGGTTTCTGTGATTTGGTTATCATGAGTGATGAACGGTATTCCATGAACTGCATGTTTGATCGTTAAGTTGTTTGTATACTTGTCATGTGTGTGTTCTGTAGGTTGCGGGTCGTAGTACGACCATTCTGTTATTGCGGGCCGGGTAATGAGACCACTGCACGTAGCGGGTTTCGGTAGTACCGTTATCGTGCTTTCTGCCGTAGCTTCCGCTTCCGAACGTCGCGGCCGGTCTCGCCTCCGCAACCGGGCGGGGTGGTCGTGACAAGTTGGTATCAGAGCAGGTCGGGACGGTGTGACCCAAGAGACAAGGTATGATCAGTTTCAGTATGGGTTTCTGGAGACAAGTATACCAGTCCAGGAGTGGACTTTTGGAACAGTCATGCCAGTTCATGGATAAGTGTCTGCGGGAGAAGACTCCGAAGTGCGGGCTGCTGTTCTGTGCTCCATTCAGGGGCGGTTCGGTACGGAGTCTGGCCACCTCTTTATTTGAACCACTTTGGAATGGGTGTGGAGCAGCGGGCGGTACCTTGAAGCATTTTGGAAGGTTTGGAGTACTTTGGCAAGATTTTGGGAGATTTTGGACTTCGGAGCATGTAGAGAAGCGCAAAGCTCGAGTGCGGGATTCTGACATAATCCGGGTACTCCTATTTTTTGGTTGGTATTGTGGTGTGGTTCTGTGTTATGAACATGATCTGATTATGTGCTTAAGTTTTGTTATTTGGTTCTGTGATTCTGGAAAGAATCTTTGCATCATGCATTGCATTACACTACAGAGCCTTAGAATACTGCTGCTAGCTTTTGGTAGAGAGAGAGAGAGTTAACTGTTCAGGACTTTTGGTTATGGTTAAATCTGTATTTGGTTTTGGTTTAAGGAATGGGTTACTACACGCAAACCGCGTGATTTGGTACTGGAGGGTTGGGACTGGGATTCCACACCTCCGAGGATATGGGATACGGGTTCAGTGTAATCCAGGGCCTGAACAACTACACTCACCACCCCCGAGGTTTTAGTGGTCACAGGGACCCCTTTCTGGTTTGGTGTTTGTGTTGGGACAGGTACGGCTATGCTGGGTACTTTTCTGCCAGCACAGCAGGTTCAGGGGCGGTAGTAGGCAAGGGGAGATTTGGTTATGCCACGGTGAAGGCATTCTGAACAGGAGGTGATGGTGAAACTTAGGCCACTGCTCGTCACAGTTTTGGTATTGGTAAGTGAGTGACTCCGAGGAGGATGGTCACTACGACATCGAGACTTCTCGTCCATCTCATTAATGACGGGAAGGTTTGACGCACCAGTCTGACGAGGTCAGACTTCTGGAGAGGTTTCAGTGTTTGAAACCCCCGAGGTTCAACGACCGAGGAGGGCCGAAGGCGAGAGTTTTGGTTTGCGGGAGTTGATAAACTCCCGGGAGGCTACACTTTTCCCGGCATTGCAGCGGGGATGTAGCCAGGGACCTCCGACAGGCGCAGTTTGATGATTTGGAGCAGGGGACCACGGCCGTCGGAGAGTATGAGTAAAAGTTTGATCGGCTGGTTCGTTACATACCACAGTACTAAGGTGTGGAACATGAGGAAGTTGAGAGTCGGTACGTCCCCTATCGATCTCAAGAGCGAGGGAGGGGTTCTGTACCGCAGAGTTCATCAAGGTTTACAAGTAAGGCAGGCAGGACTGGGCAGGGGCAGCTGGGTGGCCGTGATAGTTCAGTTTTTTTTTAGTCGTGATAGGCAGCACCCCGACCGGCCATGCTGCAGGCAGGCAGGGTAGTGCTTGCGTTGCAGGGCAGGTAACTGTTGGATACGGGATTGCCTTTTGACGCTGGGGTAGGGATCCAACAGTGTTTTATGTTCGCAGTCTTGGTTCCAGCCCAACACACCCGAGGGTGTGGTTTATAGTAGAGGGCGTCCCGAGATCACAGCGGCGACTTCCGTTTTAGCCACCCCCTCCGCCACAGCAGCCCAGAGCTGGGCGCACTTTCCAGATTGTGCAGGGAGACACCTTGCAGCGTGGGGCATTACAAGTTATTCTGTTTCTGGATGATACACTTGTTCATGATTTACTTGGTACTGGAGAGTCTGTTTCGGATTCGGCACGAAAGGGTGCCGAATTTCTGCTTTTGGCTAGCAGTGAGCTGCCAAATGATTCTTGTACAAATAGCTGGGAACCAGTTTGTTTTCCTTTGAGATGGCACAGGACTGCGTGCTATTTTAGGCAGACACAGGATTCTGTCAAATCTATTGGTGTTGGACACACCAAGTATGATGTTATTTTTGGGATGATTGGTCTGCTCAAGAGTTATGTGCACATTGACCGTGCTAACCGTAGTATTACGGTTTCTGGAGAGGTGTTACCTCTCATGGGTTTTGATGGGGTAGAGGTGGTAAGGAGCAGCATGGAGCTGCAAGTTTTGGGTCAGGTTCCGATAGTGGATTTGGAGGAGTACTACGATCTGGCTACGGCAGATACTCGGTTGGAGCTGGATGGGATTCCAGCGGTTCGGGATATTTTTTTTCTTCTTCCGCAGGTATTTCCAGAGGATTTTCCTGGGATGCCCCGGAGAGGAAAATTGTGTTTGGGATTCGTCTGCAGTGGGATTTCACTCTAATTTTCATTCCTCCTTATCGGATGTTGGCAGTGGAGATGATTGGGTTGAAGAAGCAGTTAGGGAAACTACAGGAGAAGAGTTTCATCCGCCCGAGCACTTCACCGTTTGGTGCTCCGGTTACATTTGTTAAGGAAAAGGATGGGTTACTCCGAGTGGGTATGGACTACAGGCGGATGAATGCCATCACAAGTAAGAATAAGTACCCGTTGTTGGGGACTGATAAGCTCCTTGATCGGTTGGGAGATATGAGGATCTTTTCCGGGGTTGACTTGCAAGCAGGATACTTTCCGAGTGGATGAAGGAAAAGGATATGCCGAAGACTGTTTCTTGGATTGGGTATGGACACTAGGAGTAGGGTAATGCCATTTGGTCTGATCAACGCACCGGCAGCGTTCATGGACATGATGAATCGGGTGTACCGATTATACTCTTTTGGGAAGTGTTCATCGAGGATATTCTGATTTACTCTCGAGATGAAGGCTCGCACCAGGAGTATCTAAGAGCTATTTTGCGGGGAACATTGATTTTACATCATCGGTGAATATGGGTTTTCAGCGGTTTCCAAGAGGATTAAGGTTGTATAGGATTGGAGGCAGCCAGCCTCAGTACGCAAGATAAGGAGTTGAACATGAGGTAGCATAGGTGGCTCGAGGACATTAAGAATTAGGATGGTGGTATCTAGGGCACTGCTAGCAAGGGCAATGCAGTTGCCGATACTTTGCGTAGAGAGGTTACCGGGTTAGTTAAAGGAAGCAACACGAAAGATCGGACCCAGGAGGACGACTCGGTGTGCCTTGGGCACACGTGGCAGTTTTGGGAGCACACTCAGGTCAACACTTTGATCGCTCTTTCAGAGAGGCTGGATAGAGAGCGTGAGGCACAAGAGAAGAATTCGGGTTTAAGGAAGTTGTCCGGAGAGGGCAAAGGAGTACTACTACTTACATTTCAGTACAAGTGGGAATCGTTATATTTTGGGGATTGGTTGTAGGTATCGGATGAACAGATACTATGTGATAAGACTGGAGAAGGCAAATTTGAGCCGGTTAAGTATACACCCGGTAGGGAGAGGATATCCCAAGATTTGCGCACTTGCTTTTGGTGGCCAGATATGCGGAGACACATTGACATTTATATGTCTAAGTGTGATCACTTTTTGCTGATACGGGTGACAAGCTCTCTTTAGGCGCTTGCCCATCTGTACCTCAGGGGAATTGTGCGGTTACAGAGGGTACCATACTCCATTGTGTCTGATCGTGATCTGCATTTTACCGCACGAGTCTGCAGTACTTTTCACAAGGTTTTGGGCATGCGATGCTGATTTCAGATTGTTGGGGAGACCACAGCAAGGATCAGGGTGATTCAGGCGCGGATGGAAACTGCGAATGACCGCACCATCTCATACATGGATAAACGTCGCAGGGACTTGGGATTTGAGGTCGGTAATGAGGTTTGGCTGGAGGTAGCATCGGTTTGAGGGACAGTCAGATTTGGTAGGCGGGGCAAGTTACCCCGAGTTATATCGGTTCTCATGAGTTTCTAGAGTGAGTTGATAGGTTGGCCTTACCCCCTGACTATTTCTGTTATACGTGATGTCTTCCAGGATAGCCTGTTGAGGATTAGTTAGATTTAGATTCGCTACTGTCTGGGGTTGTCAGGTAGAAATACCGGCAACTGACTCGGGGTGCAATAAGATGCACCCGGAGGGTGGGACGCCGTTGAGAGGCTCTGGATGGTAGTCTAAACTACCACTCCCGCCGCACCAGTAACGGTGGTCCGATTATACTTAGTAAGGAGAATATTTATATATTCTGGTTGGGAGCGACACTGTATGGATGGTTCAGGCTACTCTTGGAGGACCAAGAGTTCTAAGGGGGGGAGAATGTTACGGTCACCCCGAGCGGGTTGTGACACGGGTGACCCGGGGCTCCGGTTTTGGCCTGCGGGTCATGGTTTTGGTTATCTGGGTATTATTTTTGGGAATCCTTCGGGTTTTGAGGTCGTGTGGGTCCCCCGGACATTTTCGCCGAAAATATTTTTCGGGGCCGGGGGGTTGTCTCGGGACGTACAGTAGGCTCGGTAGCGCTCCCGGGACCTCGGAATGAGAAACCGTTTGCATATTTGGAATCGTGGGAACGTCCTGCATCTTTTTACGGAGTATATGTTCTGGGACGGGACGTTCGGTCCAGGGCGACTCCCGGGGCTCGGGACGGGAATCCCGGGGCTCGGGATGAAAATTTTCCGACGGCTCTGGTGTAAGGTATGCTATATTTTGAGACGGATTCTATGGCAATATTTGAGGATTTTTGGCACGGTGTGATTTCTGGTCCGGGTTAGCACGCGTGCACGTCGGGATTTGCTCGGGTTAAGTGGGGCCGGTAGGACACTCTGGACTTATAATTAAGTATATGAAGTATAATTGGTGTGAGATATGAAGTTACGAGGATGTGGTACAGTTTTATTCGTTATTGCCACCATCGCGAATTCCGATTAATTACGCGATTAAGCGTATTTACCAGGATTAGCGATTTTTGTGGGGCTCGGGACTCATAATTAGTCATGTGAAGCATGTTTTGTGCGTGTTATGAGGTCCCAAGAAAGTGTCTCAGATTTCGTGCCATTTGGGGTTACGGTTTGAAAGTTACAATTTTCGGGTTGGACTAAATTGCAACTTTTGAAAGTTTGGGGGCTAAAGTTAAATAAGTTAAAAAGAAAGAAAGAAAAAGAAAGTTGAAAGCGGCAGAAGAGGTGAGGCGGTTAAACGGAAGTGAGGTGTGTGTAGTGCACATGCTTGTATTATTATTATTATATATATATATATATATATATATATATGTAAGTACGTTTATATATATATATAGTAACTAGTATTAAACCCCGCGTTCTTTGCGTGTTGGGTACAGAAAAAACTATAGATGTGAAAATTAAATAGATTATTAAAGGGAATTTCAGCTATGTCATTGAAAAACTGCAATTTGTTAAACTTTGATATATATATATATATATATATATATATATATATATATATACACACACACAGAGAAGAAACTATAGATGTGAAAATTAAATAGATTAGTGACATTTTACTACCATCACCAAAGATTAATCAAAATAATCCTTCAACTACAAGAGGGCATTCTCCGATCATCAACCTCCATTATAGTACAAGACTCAGGATTTTAAGAATAAAAGCAAGGCATAATCAAGAGCGAAACCACTCATCTAACCTGAGACCAACAATAAACAATAGCAAAGGCCTATGAAGTGACACATACAGACAACTTTCATTTCTCTTTTACTACATCTTTTATCCGGAATAAACCTTTAGGTCAAGAATGGAGCTATGGACAGCAAAGTGTCCGTGGTCATGCCGTAGGGTTGAGGGAATTTAAAATGTACTACAATTTAGGTGAAGCCACCGTGAGAATGACTGTAGTATAGTTACATTAAACTTGGTAACACTAAAGAGTTCGATTAATTTCTTTGTGAACACAATAAGCGTAGTAACAAAGGGTAGATCAAACTAAGTTCTTCAAGTCACTTCACATGATATGGAGAAGCAAAATGTGCAAGCTATCTAAGAGTGCTTCCTTACATACATATCCTTCACTGCAAGATGCCCAAAATATGCTAAGACACATGACACTAAAGAGTTCGGTTAATTTGTCAGCAGCTACAAACTTACGAACACAATAAGCGTAGTAACACCGAAGGTCAGATCAAACTAAGTTCTTCAAGTCACTTCACATGATATGGAGAAGCAAAATGTGCAAGCTATCTAAGAGTGCTTCCTTATATACATATCCTTCACTGCAAGATGCCCAAAATGTGCTAAGACATATGCAGTGTTGAAGTGACGACTAATGGATGGTTGGATCTGCTTCATAGTTGATCCATATTTACAACAAAATTAGCATTGTCTTCTTCATTGTGAACAACAGAGGTGGAAGTTGCGGTTCTCAAAATATGCTAAGGCTGAATATTTAGAGGAAGGAAATTTATCGATGTTAATTCTTTTGTAGGTCAAAATAAATTTGGATGAAATTTAGTGAATAACTTACATTAATCGACATTAGGTGTCATCAGGGTGGGAAGAGCCTTCAACTCTTGGTTCTTTCGATGGTGCCAAAGTATTTTCATCACCTACACATTGTTAGACGAAGTCAGAGTAACTTAGTTTGCTGCACTTTTGTGTTGTATATATGAATAGGACACATTAATTATGTTGTGACTGTTGTTGAGAAGAGCCGTTTCTTTGTTGATGTTTTGCGTTCGTTGTCGCGAGTTTCAACTATGGGTGGAGTTTCGTATCGACAACAACTTTCATCCGATTAGGTGTGGATGGTGTTATACTGGTCGCAGCAACTGAATGGATTTCATGTGCTTCTTTTTCATCTGAATCATTATCCTTTGCTGATTCCATCACTTTGTGCACAATAATGTCAGCATCTGAAACTGAGTGTTGACGGCCAAATGCTAGCTGGAAGACTTTTGTTTGTCCAACACATTTAAGGATTTGTTGAGGCAGCTGAGTTGGGTCATCATTACCGAATTCAGTTATCATCTTGTAACATGGGATTCCAATGAGAGATTCTGCTGCTTCATTGAAGAAAGTTACTTCTGTTACATTTGTCTCATCAGAAATTATACATCTCAATTTATACTTGACATATGGAAGAGGATATAAAAATGTTGGATGTGTAAGGGTAAGAATGTAGCGGTGTATACAGAATGATCTGAAAATTGATGGATGTGAAAACAAATTCTCCATAGCACCTTTTTTTTCTTCTAACTAACCCTTTTTTCAATTGAAATTTTAATATAGTTCTAAGGTGCTGAAAAAATAAATTCTAACATTGATACAAAGTTAATACATTTATGTGAGTATAAGGAGTGTATGAACTTACACCGGTCTTGGTCCAGGGTTTGGACGTCCATGTTTCATGCAGAATTCATTTCTCAGTTGACTGTTGCAGATGGTACAAGCATATGATAGAACCATTTTGCATTTTGTGAAATAGACAACAGTTGTCCTTCACATGTGAATTTGACACCCTGTAGTGAAATCTTAAATATTTATAGACATGAACATTGCAAGGGCTGATGGATGAGTATGTTAGTTGAAAGTCCTACCTGAACCGGATCTTGGTTCAATAACTTTGCTATTGTGCAGCGATTCCAGAGTTGTTGGCTCCCTTAATTTTTAGTAGGTTCATCTTGTATCATGAGAGGTTCGATGATATCACCACTTGACAAGTCTGCATTGAAGATTGTTAAGAATGAGGAAAATTGACAATTTAAGTAATGATGTTTTGTTTGTATAGTTAAAGTATCAGGAAAAACCTTTTTTTTAAAGTCTGTGATTTCTGGAAAGTCAGCATTCATATAGTAATGTGTGGCAGGGGTTGCTGTCAACTGAGGAGCGCCTAATAGATGCATAAAAGATATTACGCAGTTATATTTTTGTTCTATAAATATGGTTTCGAATTTTAGAAATTTAACAGAAAATATTCAATAAATTAATTAGAACTTGTACCTTGGTATTCGTCAACAGAAGTTGATGTTACAATGACAATTACAGGTTTCTTCATATGCAAAAAGTGTTCTTTGTCGAAAGCATCAGCATATTCATTCCAGAGAGTGCATGTTAGACAATTGTTGTTGTCACCACAAATGGTGTTGGAAATAACACAAAGACAACAAATACATTTGATATTGAAGTAAAAAAATAAAGATGAGTAGAAACCTTAAATCCACAATGTATAGATGTCTGCGTCGTCTACGTTCCCAGGTATTTTTGTCGATAGAAATCAACACATCTGAAACTCTTGCTAGTCGACCAAGATAGTCTGCATAGATGAAGATTATATGTTTATTTACTTTTTTAATAACAAAGACGTCATAAAATAAAAAAAGAGCTTACCAGTTAGAATTTCATTTTTCCCAATTCGTGGATATAGCTCTAGGTATTGCTGCAAGTAGAAACCGTTGGCAAGGAACTCATCTTCATCCAGTTGTTCGAATTTTGTTATTAGCCCGAATTCGACGACTGCATCGTTGGGAACAACTCTGTGTTGATTCCTTGCAGCATTACAAACAAAGTCTGAAATTCTGTAGACTTTTCCGATATTAACCAGACCATCAAAGTGTTCTCGATCAGAGAATCTCATTGTAGCTTGGATAGTGTTGGTCTGCAATTAAGAAATTGTTCAACGTGATGATTACAACAAAAAAATGCTTCATGATCTTTACCCAACTTTTAATAAAGACAATATTAGACATCATACTAATGTCTTTTCGTAGTTTTTATCTAATTAACTTATTTCATGCTTACCAAAAAGGAATTTGTTTTTATATTAAATTAAATAGTATAAATTAAGATAGATGTACACATTATATAGTAAGAAGTTGACCTCTTTGTCGATTAGCAAGTAGTTGTAGAACAAAGGCCTATTATTTTTCTTGATATGAAAAACCCATCTTCTGCAGATACGCACTTCAATAACAACATTTGTATCACCAGACTTTAGGTCAATGATTTGTGTGACTGCCATTCTGCATTGTAAACTTTGTATTAAACAATAATCAAAGCAATCTGTTTGCATCATGATAAAATTGCATATGAAGCATTTAATGGAAACATTTGTACCAAAACTAATTAAATCAAAGTGTAGCTTTATAAAAAAAACCAATGTGTAGCAACCTGGAATGCAACAATGCGTTGTAAAAAATCAGCATAGACCATTTTTTTTGTTTGATTTTCAGCATGTCCTTCAACTTGTTTTACCAAAATTTTAAGACCATGCATTGAAGTTGCTATAGACAAAGCAACATACAATCGGCCGTGCCCAAAAACTCGGTTCGTAGATAAACTCCAATATTATTCAATGACTGTCCTTGACTCTTATTTATTGTCATCGTATAACACACCTAATTGGAAATTGTCTCCTTTTTAGAATAAATGGCAGTTTATCATCCTTATGAATTAGACCAATTCTAGGAATGTACACTTTTGTCCCATTTTCATGCCGAATGATTTTAGCTTCTATCAATCTCGATGTTAGTTGTGTAATGATCATCCTGGTACCATTGCAAAGTCCCTCAACCAGATTTAAATTCCTGAGCAACATGATAGGTGCACCTACTTTCAGTTCTAATCTATGAGTCGGGAAACCACTAAAAGACAAACAATTTAAATATTCCTCTGGGTACATGATCTGAACATCTTCGTCATTGTCAGTAGGAGAAGTCACTGAATCATAACTTAAATAAACTTGACTTTCTCCATGAAGCAGATTTAAAATTTTTGTATTCAACCATTCAACTGTCTCATTTTTCGTGGAAACAATTGCTTTATCTCGCAAAAGTTCGTGTTTTGGACTTTCAAGCATTTCGAGTCATATATAAATTTGATTAATTCGGTTAACCCATTTTCATCATTTTTTATGAGGTAATTTTCTGGTATTGTAATCCATACCGAATCTTCATCATCAACATCATTGTCACCACAAACAGTTCCATCCCCAATTGATAGCAGCCATTTTGAAAACTCAAAAATTTCTGCTTTTCCAGTACTCTCAAGCCCCGATTTCTGTAATCTCATGTTACTTTCAAGATATGTGATATTAAAGTTAAGCCAAAGTGGAGAGGAGGCTATGCATGATCCTAAGATTTCATGTTTAGTTGCATGTGGTTTCACTGGGAGGGTTTGTCGAAAATCACCACCCAGTAAGATTGATTTGCCTCCAAAAACCTTTTCATTTGATAAGATATCACGAAGAGACCTGTCCAGTGCTTCAAAGCATTTTCTATCACTCATCGGGGCTTCATCCCATATAATTAAATCAGTTTCTTCAAGTAATCTTGCAAGTTGAGTACCTTTCTTTAAATGACACATTGATTCTGATGTTAATTGCAGGGGTAGCTTAAAACGTGAATGTGTTGTCCTTCCATTTGGAAGCAAAAGAGAAGCTATTCCGGATGCAGCTACAGCAAGGATTATTTTACCATCAGCTCTAAGTGCAGCAATAATGGTTTTCCATAAAAATGTTTTTCCTGTTCCACCATGACCATATACAAAGAGCAATGTTTGTTTTTTCAACTTAACACTTTCTATGACTGTTTGATAGATTTCTTTCTGTTTTAAGTTGAGGAGCTCTCTAAGAGTTTCATGTTCAACAGAAAGAGCAGTTCTATCATAGAGTTTCTCTTCCATGAGGGTTTTGTTCTTCAAATCCTTAAGTAATTGTCCTTTTGGCATTGGGAGTCCATAATCACTAAGAGAGCTTGAAGAGTCATTTAAAAGGTTTTCCAACTCATATAAAACAAAGTTTTCTACATATGGATCCAAAATATTTTGTTTTGATGACGTGGATGACATAGTAAATCTTGAATGACATCATCGGCCATTGAATTGCAATGTTTGCGAAAAAAGCGATTTGGGGTTGACATTTCACAATGTACCAACACGTGAACAAAGAGCAATCTAAGTTGTGGTGAAGTTGCCCAAATAAGAGCCTCTTCAAATGCAATATCCCATTCTTTATCATCCCCAAGTAATCCTAAAGATTCACATGCAAGTCGAAAAGTTGGGTAACAAATTCCATTGACAGATCTTATGTCTTCAAAAGAGGTGCACCATTTTTTATGTGCTAACAACATCCTCAAATAAAATAATTCTCCATATCTAGGATGAGCATACATTAAACATCCTATTGATCAGCTTTTCTTGACTCTTTCAGACCAATATTTTCCATCATTATGCCAAGTATATTTTGGGGGAATTCTAGATATGTCAATGAATGAACGGTTTTGTTAATCAAATTAATTTGCATCCACTCAGTTAGCATACTTTTAAAGCTATCTGCATTTTCCAGGAGTGATTTAAGCCTCTATTTTTTTCGGAAAGTAATTCTCTGTTTTGAAGGAAGGTGGACAACAAGAATTATGACAGCGGGATCTCTCTTATGGATAGGAAAGTCAAAAAGATGCCAAGAAGCTTCATGAGGACAGATGTATCTAGAGTCAATAAAATTTGGATTTCGTTGATCTGTTTTTTTCCCCTCATTGATGTCTTTAACATTTGATTCTTCATTCAAGATTTTTGCTTGTATTTTGTCAACACCTTTAGAGATATACTTGAATAGATATTTAATGTACATACTGTTTCCACAAAATTCAACATTTATGTGAGCATAAAACTTCATGCACAGCTCTCTGTTATAGGGTACCACAAAGTTATTTTCCAACTTCACACCATTTTTAATAACAAAATTTCCAGTGTCTCTTCTTTTATAATGCACAAAACCATCATTCCCAAAAGATGTTTCACTTTGGAAATTTTTAGGAAAAGACTTACTGCAGCATCCATTTTTCATGCAAGGACAATTTAAATTAGCAAGGCCACATGGACCGTGCATCATGAATTCTCCTATGATTGCATATCCTTCAGGGTCAAAATCTTTGTCTGGAATTTCGGTAGAGATGAAATCATCAATTGCTGTAGGGGAACCTTTTTTGTCAAATGGTTCCAACCATAAGAGGGTATGGCAATGGGGTAAACCCCTCTTCTGGAATTCAATTGTGTACAGTACTGCTCATGGATAACGCAGAATTAACATGAAAAAAAGGAAAACTGACATTTCAGTATATTATCAAACTTTTAATATTTTAGAAATAACTGATCTGGCAAAAGTAACTACCTCCAGCAACTTTCCAAAACTGTTTTTGTTGTTTCAAATAGTTGACAAATTCTTGGACCTTCATTTCAAATACTCGTGACACAATGTCAACCCTATCCTCAACCCGCATAGTGGGGTATTTTGCAATGTATCTCTTAATTTCAGGCCAATTCACATTGCATGTGAAAGTAATGAAAAATTCAGGGTTACCAAGTTCTCTACAAATGGCTAATGCATCTTGGTAATGACTATACATATATCTAGGTCCACCAGTGAAACTTGCAGGAAGTATTATTCTTGTTCCCACATTTGACCCATCCTCATCACCTCGTGCAATTGCATCGTGTATTCCATCAGCAAATTCACTTCTTAGGTCATCTTGATGTGTTTTTATATAATACAATCTATATTGTTCAACACAAATATAAGCATTAACCATGTATTGTTGATACAATCTTTCAATTTTAGTCAATATAGAAGGTACGATTTTCCTATCATGCGATTGGTAATGAGAATTGTCTCATGCTAACCCTTCCATTTGTTCTTGATGAACAACCAAAATAATCAAATAGTGGAATATTAATTTTAAATCCAGGTTCACCCCTAACAAATATTAGTGGAAATTGTAGACTCATGTAACATGGATGTAATCTAGACACTCTTTCAAATGCTCCCGTTTTCCTATATTCAATCACAATGTCAATTTCCATTTGAGTAGCTTGATTATTCTCAATAACTAAAGCTCCAATCTGATCTGCATAGGGTAATTCATATTGACTATTATGTGTGTCCCTGTATATCCGAAGGCTATAATCTTGGATAGTTCCTTCAAGACATTTTTGTTTTGCCGTCCTTATCAATTTGACCAATTCATTATGATTATCAAGCATGTCACCAATTCTATAACCATTGACTATCAAGATTAGAATTAGCTTGACCCCCAAAAGCAGTCATTCTATTAATTAGCTCATTTTGGGTATCAAAATGTACAATTGCAGAAATTTTGGTTGTTCACCCTCATGAGGACATAATCCACCAATAGAATGATAAATTTGGCCTCCAACTTTAAACACATACGGACCTGATCCTGCGTGTATGGTTGCATCAACGTCTGAACCAAACGACGTCATTGCAAACATACTGTTATATGCTCTTATGTGAGTTCTAAAGTTTTGGCTTCTCTTGTCATTTGATGATAACAATTTTTTTATAAGTTCAGGTGGATCTTTGGAAATTGGTAATCTGACAGTTCCAGTAGCACAACATTTGTTGTATGCTATTATTGTTTTGTTGGATAAACGTTTAACACGCTCTCTAAACCAGAAGAGAGCGCCACAGTGGGAGCACTCATGATCGCAGTCACCAAAGTCATCATAAGTATTTGGTGAACCTAATAAGAAAATACAAAAATGAGTGCACTGATATGTATCTTATTACGGTCACCCGAGCGGGTTGCGGCCAAGGTGACCCGGCTCCGGTTTTGGCTGCGGGTCACGTTTTCGGCGTTCAGACGGCTCCCGAGCCCTATCCGAGTATCATTTTGGCGAACCCTTCCGTATTTGAGGTCGTGTGGGTCCCCCGGACGTTTCCGCCGAAAATATTTTTCTGGCGCCGGGGGGTTGTCGGGGTCGCCTCGGGACGTACAGCGGGCTCGGTAGCACTCTCGAGATCTCAGTTTGGGAAGCCGTTTGCAGTTTTGGAGTCGTGGAAACGTCCCGGAGGTGGTTGTGGAGTTTAATATTTGGGGCGGGACGTTCGGTTCCGGGCGACTCCCGGGGCTCGGGACGGGAATCCCGGGGCTCGGGATGGAAATTTTCTGATGGCTTTGGGGTAAGTTGTGTTTGAATTTAAGATGGAATTTATGGGAATTTTTATAGAATTTTGGAGTGACGGAATTTCGGTTCAGGTTGTCACGCTCGCACGTCGGGTTTTGGTTCGGGTTCAGCGAGCTCGGTAGGACACTCTGGAATGGTAAATGAACTTCTGAAAAATGTTCTGTGAATGTTATAATATTTTGAAGATTGTGTCCGAGTTTCATTAATTTTGGAATCCGGTAATTATTTTTGGGCAAAAAGAATTGGAACTTTCGGAAAAATTGGGAGTTAATTAGTAATTGGACACAAAAATCAAAAGTGAATCAGCATGGGCACAGCAGCAGCCTTCGGCAGCAAGTGGGGAGATTTGGGACACTTGTCCATTTATCATTTAAGTTGGAAAAGAGAAGAAATATATAAGAGGATAATTAGTAGGAAAATACAAAAAAATTTCATTTCATTCTTCTTCTTTCTTTCTTCTCTGCCGCCATAGCTATCTCCTCCCAAGCTCCATGGGCTTCATCATTTCTTGCTGGAATTCAACAAGGAATTGGCTCCAAACAATGGTAAGCTTCCATCCTTCTCCTCTTTTCAAGTTGATAACATGATATGGTGAAGAAAAGAGAGCAAATTTGAGAATTCATGGTTGTTCTTCACTATAAGCTAGAGTGATCCTCTCTCTCCCATCTTTTAGTATGTTGTTCTTGGGCTTGAGGGGAGTGATAATCAAGTGTTAGATTTTGGGAAAAACTCCTTGGATGAGAAACCCTCTTTGGCCGAATTTTTGGGAAAATTCCAAAATAATGTGTGTTTGTTATCTTGCTTCATGCTTCAAGTATGTTAATCCTAGCATGATTCTAAGCTTATGTGTGGATTCAATTTGAAGGAAAACATGTTGGGTAGAAAACCCCTCTTTGGGCCGAATTGTAATGTGAAGAGGTTTTGTTGATTTTGAAGCAATTGGTTAGTAATCTTGCTTAATAATTGCAATTGGTGGTTAAAGAGTGCTAATGGAACTTTGTTTGGATTGAAATGAAGGTTGGGTGAGAAATCCCCATTAAGGCCGAATTGTTCAAAATTGGGGTTTTGTTGTTTTGATGCAATTGGTTAGTAAGTTGGGTTAGGAAGTGAAATTGGTGATTAGTGGGATTAATTGGAAGCTTGAACGGTTTGAATTGGAAGTGTGGTGAAAAATTGGTTAAGGATCAAATGGTTAAAGTGATTCTTTTTCAATGTTGGTGGTGTGTGTTGATTGAATTGGATGCTAAATTGGTAATGTGAGTGGAAGTAGGTGCGTTATGGTGTTTGAAATACCATTTTCGGGTTAGGAATGAGAAAGTTAGTTTTATACGAGTTTACCGGGAAAAGTGTCTGGAATGCGGGTTTAAGGGTTGGAATATGTTTGTGGGAGTTGGGATAACAAGGTTCTAGCTCGGTTCGTAAAACCGAGCTTTCTGTGGAATTTTCCGGGAAGCGCGGGTTTGTGCGGAAATTGTTTTCTGGGGTTTGTTTGGATGTGTTCTGATCCAACTATGGTTGTACAGCTTGATTTTGCGTTGGTGGAGTAGCGCGGACCCGTAGGAGCCAAGTTGTGCATTTCGGGTCGGGAGTCGGGATCTTCCGAGTGTTGGGCTGCGGGGCAGCGTTTCTGAGGTAAGGGCTTAATTTGGTAAAATGTATGTTTGTTCCGTTTCAAGGCCCGGATGACCTTAGAGGCCCGGGTTCCTTTTCTGCTCTGTATATGTTTAACAGGTAATGATACTTCTGTTTATATTTATGTATTATTGTTATTATTGTATGTTCTGTTCTGTGTCCGCACTGAAGGGGTGCCGACATTCTGCGTATCCGCACCGGGAGTGCCGATACTTCTGTTCTGTGACCCTACGACAGTTTGGGGCTCGCGACCCCGACCGTACCGTGCTTCGCTCGCTCGACCAGTATATTCGACCTCTGCGGAGGGTCACGTTCTGGTCGCTCGGCGGTTGGACCGCATATGTTGGATTCTGATTTACGTTAAGCTTATTGTTCATATGTATATGCATATGCTGTGATATTCTGCTTTGCAGGTTCGGATGGTTGCCACAGTGGGCAAACCGCACTTTTACCTTAAGCCCTTACCGGGTCCTTTCGAGGACTCACCCTTTTATTTGTTTACCATCTTTCAGTATCGACAAGCAACCAGCGGAATAGAGATCCGCGGTGCTTCCTGACATTTCGGGTTCTGTAGCAGCAGCAGTACCACGTGCGGGAATTCTTGAGCGAGAGGCTTCTGATTCCGCACCTAGGTATATATATATATAGGATTTTGTTTAATGGCTCAGTAGCCGTAGCCGCATGCATGTAGTTCAGATCATGAATTTGTATATGCCATATGATCGGAATATATTACGCCTTTGATGCCTTCGAGTCGAGGCGGAGCCCCGACTTGCCTATATTGGATTTGTTATGATATGAATTCAGTGTTTCTGTGGTTGTTGCGATGTTTGATGTTTGATACCATGAACTGCATGTTTGGTAGAAGTTGGAGTTACTAGTATGCTTGCCTTGAATGAGTATCTGGGTTGCTAGTTGCCACTTGGCTATTTGTTATTTGAGCTCGATGCTCCGCTGCCGCGCTTTCCGTCGTAGGTTCCGGTTCACGACGTCGCGGCCGGCTCCGCCTCCGCAACCGGGCGGGGTGGCTGTGACAAGTTGGTATCAGAGCAGGTTGGGTCGGATTGACCCAAAAGGTAAAGTATGCTTGGTTTTGATATGAATTGTGGAAGGCAAGTCATGCTAGTTCATGGGTAAGCTTTACAAGTAATGACTTCGAAGGGCAAGCTACTGGTTTACACCTCATTCTGGAGTGGTTCGGTACGGAGCCTGATCAACTCCTTATTTGAACCATTTCGGAATGCGTGTGGAGCGGTGGCGGTTCTTTGGAGCATTATGGAAGGTGTGGGTGTTATATGAAGTGATTCCGTGATTATAAGCATGATCTGATTCTATGTTAAGGTTTATTATTTAGTTTCGGGATTCTGAAAAGATTCCTGGCATCATGCATTGCTTTACCCTCCAGAGCCTTAGAATCCTGCTGCTAGCTTCTGTAGTGATTAGGAGTGACCGATTTTTGTCTGGACTCTGTTTGGTTTGAAATTTTTGAGATCTGGTTAACACGCGTTGATAGCGTGATTTGGTACCGGAGGCGGGGACTCGGGATCCCACACCTCCGTGGAATAGGATACGGGTTCGGCGTGACCTGTGGTCTCGAACAACCACACTCACCACCCCGAGGCTTAGCCGCCGTAGGGACCCCTCTCTCGATTTGGTATTACCGCCACCCTAGCCGGTTCGGGGCGGCAGATGGCGGGGAAAATCTGTTTATGCCACGGTAAGGGCATTTTGATCGTGGTGATAGCGAGACTTTAGCCACCGCTCGCTACAGCCTTTGGAGTTGGTAAGTGAGTGACTCAGGAGCGTGGTCACTACGACACCTAGACTTCTCGTCGGTCCTATCAACGACGGGAGATCTCGAGACACCACCGACGAGGTTGGACTTTTGGAGAAGTTTCCGAGTTTGAATTCCCCCAAGGTTCGGCGGCCGAGGAGGGCCGGAGGTATTAGAGACTTGGTTTGCAGGAATTGACAAACTCCCGGAGGGAGGCTATTCGAGCCGGTTGGCCGCCGGGGCCAACGGCTACTCCGGCCGATTGCTTCCGCATTCGGACCGGAGTTCGGATTGACCCGATATCTGATTTCTAGTGTCTGGCAAAGGTACCGGACATTTCCGCGGAAAATATTTTTCGGGCCGGGGTTGCCGCGGACGATTTTCGGGATTACAGGCGGAGAAATGGCTCCCGGAGTGACCCGGGACTCAGATTTGCGGTTTTGAGGAAGATCCGGAGTCGGGATATAATTTACATTTTTCTCGTGAAGAAAAATGTTCTGGTCGAAATTACGGTTTCGGACAGTTTTCGAACTCTCGGCGAGCCAAGTTTGTGACACTTGGCGAAATGTGATTAGTGGAAAGTATGGGACTTGGTCTCTTGTTATTTCTAGTGATTATGATTCACTATGATGTCAAAGGATGTCATGTGCAAAGCACATGACTTATTATTACAAGACTTAAGTTTTGGCAAGTCTTGCAAAAATGCAAACGTATTCTTCTTCCTTCTTCACTGCCGAATTCTTCCTCTCTCTAAAGCCACCATTGTTGTGTTTTACAAGCTTCCAAAGCTTGCTCTAGATTGCTTCTTGGTCCGAGAGTTCAACTGGGAAGTTGATCAAAGAACTCGAGTACTACGTCTGTCTGAGGTATGGTTCGATTCTGTTGAGTATTTGGCAATATTGGAAAGTTGATGTTCTTGGCTTAGATCTGAGTTTTGATGGAATTGAACCGTTGGATCGTTGTGTGGTTCATATATGTTAATGTTGGGTAGGTAAGGATTAGGGAAATAACGTTGGATCGTTGGAAACACAACACGGGTGAGAACTCACCTTTTGGCCGAATTTTTGACTGATTATGTTGGGAGTTTCTGTTGAATTTGATGTGTTCTGTGGATTGATTTATGATTATTGAAGTGAATTCTTGAATGTTCTGAATCGGTTCTGAATTCTGATGTTTCTGCGGAAAACTGGAATTTTACCGAAATTCCGCCGGATTTTTGATTTTGGGTCGGGGGTGTAGTTTGGTAGTGTGGTTGGTAAAGTTGCTAATTCAGCTTGAATTGACAGATTCGAGGTCCAAGGTTGAAAAAGAAAGGTTTCCGGGTTTCGGTCGCGGGAAATTGCGTTTGAGATCCACCCACACGATCAGTCTTGCTCCGATATCTATTCCTCCTTATCGGATGCCTATTTACGAGATGCAGGAGTAGAAGAAGTAATCGGAGGAATTACAAAAAAAGAGTTTCGTCCGACCGAGCACTTCAGCGTGGGGTGCTCGGGTATTGTTTGTTAAGAAGAATGATGGGACACTCTGACTTTGTATTGATTACAGACGGTTGAATGCTCTTATTGGGGAGAATAAGTATCCGTTACCGAGGATTAACGATCTTTTTGATCAAACTTCGGGGTTGAGGGTTTTCTCAAAGATTGATCTCTGATCTGGGTATTTTCAGCTTAGGGTGAAGGTAGAGGACATACCTAAGACTGCTTTTCGCACCCGGTTTGGGAACTTTGAGTTTACGGTCATGTCGTTCGGGCTGACCAATGTTCCGGTGGCATTCATGGATCGATGCATCGGGTGTTCCGACCGTACTTGGACTCATTTCTCGGTGGTTTTATTGATGATATTCGATATATTCTCGGGATGAGGACTCGCATCGGGAGCATCCGAGGGTAGATCTGCAGACACCTTGGGAATATCAGCTTTATGCTAAATTCTCAAAGTGTGAGTTACGGATTCGGAAGTCACCTTTCTGGGACACATTATATCTGAGCATGGGCTGTCTGTGGATCCGGAGAAGGTGAGGGCGGTTCGGGATTGGAAACAACTTACCACGGCACGGGAGATCAAGAGCTCCCTGGGGTTAGCAGGATTTTTATCGGAGGTTTGTACTGGGACTTTCTATTCGCATCTCCGCTTATGCGATTGACTAAGAAGGGTCAACTGTATATCCGGTCTGATAAGTGTGAGCAGGATTTTCAGAAGTTGAGGCGGTAGTTGACTAACGCTCTGATTCTGACTCTTTCAGATCCGATCTTACCGTATGTGATTTATTCGGATGCTTCCACATCCAGTTTGGGGTGTGTTGGCGCAGGAGCGTTTTGTGGTAGCTTATGGGTCGAGGCAGCTGCGACCGCATGAGCTGAACTGACTGATACATGATCTGGAGTTGGCTGCAGTGATTTATGCGTTGAATCATTGGAGGCAATATCTGTTTGGTAATAAATTTCAGATTCTTACCGACCATAAGTCTGAAATATCTGTTTAAACAGAAGGAGCTTAGCATGAGGCAGCGCAGATATCTCGAATACATTAAGGACTATGATTGTAGTATCGGGTACATCTCTGGCAAGGGCAACGCGGTTGCCGATGCTCTGAGCAGGAGGTATACCGGCTTAATTAAGAGAAGAAATGTTGGTGACCGATCTGAGGAGAGTGATCGCGTGCCTTTGGCACGGTGGCGGCTACGGGAGCGTGCTCAGGTTATTACACTTATTATACATTCTGAGTGGCTTGATAGGATGCGCGAAGCGCAAGGTAGAGATTTGGTATTGAAGAAGTTATCTGGGGAAGATAAGGGTTTATGGGTTACCGACGTTTCAGTATAGGCAGTGATTGCTATACTTCCGAGATCGTCTTTATGTACCTGAGGATCAGGAGTTCTGGAATGAGATTTTCGAGGAGGCACACTCGAGCGGTGTGAGCATCGAGGAACCGGCGGGGACACTGCAGACTTTGCCCATTCCACCGGAAGTGGGGTAATGTTATGGTGGACTTTCTGACTGCACTGCCCTGACACGGTTTCATCATGATGCTATCTGGGTTTTTGTGGATCGGCTGACAAAGTGCGTACATTTTCTGCCTATTCGGGTCACAGACCCTCTGGAGAAGCTTGCCCGGCTTTACATCGGGGAGATTGTACGTTTACGTGAGTACGAACTCCATTGTATCCGACCGTGATCTGCGTTTTACAAAGACGGTTCGGAATGCTTTCATGAAGCACCGGGCACGCGACTCCATCCGAGTACGACTTATCACCCACAGACGGACGGTGAGTCGGAGCCGGTGATTACGTCTTGGAGGATATGTTGCGAGTCCGTACTTTGGATTTTGGAGGAGTTTGGGACTAGCAGTTACTTTGATAGAGTTTCCATACAACAATTGCTTTCAGACTACGTTTGACATGGCACCCTATGAGGTGTTGTACGGGAGGTGTATGATACCATATTGTTGGACAGATGCGTCTGATCGGGTTAAGCTGGAACCCGAGCTTTTGAGGAGTCTACGGCAAAGATCAGATTATTACAGCGCGGATTAAAACCGCGAATGACTACACCACTGCTTGTACGAACCGTCGCCGTAGGGGCTCTGGAATCTGAGTTTGGTGGCGAATTAGACCGGAGGTAGCGCCGATCGGAGGGACGAAGATTTGTTAGGCGGGGCAAGTTACCCAATTTTATCGGTTCTCATGAGTTTCGAGTAAGTTATTAGGTTGGCCTTACCCCCAATCAAGCTTCGTTTTATGTGGTATCTTCCGTGATAGCTTGTTGAGGATCGGTTAGATTTAGGTTCGATGCTCTGCAGGGTTGTCTGGTAGAAATACCGGCAAGAATGACTCGGGTGCAATAAGATGCACCCGGAGGGTGGGACGCCGTGAGGCTCTGTATGGTAGTCTAAACTACCACTCCCGCCGCACCGCACGGTGGTCCGATTGTTCAGGTTAGAGGAATGTTCATATTTTCTCGGTTGGTAGCGACACTTGTCCGGTTGGTTCGAGGCTACTCTTGGAGGACCAAGAGTTCTAAGGGGGGGAGAATGTTACGGTCACCCCGAGCGGGTTGCGACCGGGTGACCCGGGGCTCCGGTTTTGGCCTGCGGGTCACGTTTTTCGGCGTTCAGACGGCTCCCGAGCCCTATCCGAGTATCAGTTTGGCGAACCCTTCCGTATTTGAGGTCGTGTGGGTCCCCCGGACGTTTCCGCCAAAAATATTTTTCTGGCGCCGGGGGGTTGTCGGGGTCGCCTCGGGACGTACAGCGGGCTCGGTAGCACTCTCGAGATCTCAGTTTGGGAAGCCGTTTGCAGTTTTGGAGTCGTGGAAACGTCCCGGAGGTGGTTGTGGAGTTTAATATTTGGGGCGGGACGTTCGGTTCCGGGCGACTCCCGGGGCTCGGGACGGGAATCCCGGGGCTCGGGATGGAAATTTTCTGATGGCTTTGGGGTAAGTTGTGTTTGAATTTAAGATGGAATTTATGGGAATTTTTATAGAATTTTGGAGTGACGGAATTTCGGTTCAGGTTGTCACGCTCGCACGTCGGGTTTTGGTTCGGGTTCAGCGAGCTCGGTAGGACACTCTGGAATGGTAAATGAACTTCTGAAAAATGTTCTGTGAATGTTATAATATTTTGAAGATTGTGTCCGAGTTTCATTAATTTTGGAATCCGGTAATTATTTTTGGGCAAAAAGAATTGGAACTTTCGGAAAAATTGGGAGTTAATTAGTAATTGGACACAAAAATCAAAAGTGAATCAGCATGGGCACAGCAGCAGCCTTCGGCAGCAAGTGGGGAGATTTGGGACACTTGTCCATTTATCATTTAAGTTGGAAAAGAGAAGAAATATATAAGAGGATAATTAGTAGGAAAATACAAAAAAATTTCATTTCATTCTTCTTCTTTCTTTCTTCTCTGCCGCCATAGCTATCTCCTCCCAAGCTCCATGGGCTTCATCATTTCTTGCTGGAATTCAACAAGGAATTGGCTCCAAACAATGGTAAGCTTCCATCCTTCTCCTCTTTTCAAGTTGATAACATGATATGGTGAAGAAAAGAGAGCAAATTTGAGAATTCATGGTTGTTCTTCACTATAAGCTAGAGTGATTCTCTCTCTCTCCCATCTTTTAGTATGTTGTTCTTGGGCTTGAGGGGAGTGATAATCAAGTGTTGGATTTTGGAAAAAACTCCTTGGATGAGAAACCCTCTTTGGCCGAATTTTTGGGAAAATTCCAAAATAATGTGTGTTTGTTATCTTGCTTCATGCTTCAAGTATGTTAATCCTAGCATGATTCTAAGCTTATGTGTGGATTCAATTTGATGGAAAATAAGTTGGGTTGAAACCCCTCTTTGGGCCGAATTGTAATGTGAAGAGGTTTTGTTGATTTTGAAGCAATTGGTTAGTAATCTTGCTTAATAATTGCAATTGGTGGTTAAAGAGTGCTAATGGAACTTTGTTTGGATTGAAATGAAGGTTGGGTGAGAAATCCCCATTAAGGCCGAATTGTTCAAAATTGGGGTTTTGTTGTTTTGATGCAATTGGTTAGTAAGTTGGGTTAGGAAGTGAAATTGGTGATTAGTGGGATTAATTGGAAGCTTGAACGGTTTGAATTGGAAGTGTGGTGAAAAATTGGTTAAGGATCAAATGGTTAAAGTGATTCTTTTTCAATGTTGGTGGTGTGTGTTGATTGAATTGGATGCTAAATTGGTAATGTGAGTGGAAGTAGGTGCGTTATGGTGTTTGAAATACCATTTTCGGGTTAGGAATGAGAAAGTTAGTTTTATACGAGTTTAGGGAAAAGTGTCTGGAATGCGGGTTTAAGGGTTGGAATATGTTTGTGGGAGTTGGGATAACAAGGTTCTAGCTCGGTTCGTAAAACCGAGCTTTCTGTGGAATTTTCCGGGAAGCGCGGGTTTGTGCGGAAATTGTTTTCTGGGGTTTGTTTGGATGTGTTCTGATCCAACTATGGTTGTCCAGCTTGATTTTGCGTTGGTTGAGTAGCGCGGACCCGTAGGAGCCAAGTTGTGCATTTCGGGTCGGAGTCGGGATCTTCCGAGTGTTGGGCTGCGGGGCAGCGTTTCTGAGGTAAGGGCTTAATTTGGTAAAATGTATGTTTGTTCCGTTTCAAGGCCCGGATGACCTTAGAGGCCCGGGTTCCTTTTCTGCTCTGTATATGTTTAGCAGGTAATGATACTTCGCTTTATATTTATGTATTATTGTTATTATTGTATGTTACATTACGTGTCCGCACCGAAGGTGCCGACATTCTGCGTATCCGCACCGGGAGTGCCGATACTTACTCGTGACCCTACGGCAGTTTGGGGCTCGCGACCCCACCGGCACCGTGCTTCGCTCGCTTACGACCAGATATTCGACCTCTGCGGAGGGTCGCGTTACATGGTCGCTCGGCGGTTGGACCGCATATGTTGGATTCTGATTTACGTTAAGCTTATTGTTCATATGTATATGCATATGCTTTGTGATATTCTGCTTTTGCGAGTTCGAGATGGTTGCCACGTGGGCAAACCGCACTTTTACCTTAAGCCCTTATCGGGTCCTTTCGAGGACTCACCCTTTTATTTGTTTACCATCTTTCAGCGATCGACAAGCAACCAGCGGAATAGAGATCCGCGGTGCTTCCCGACATTTTGGGTTCAGTGAGAAGAAGTACCACGTGCGGGAATTCTTGAGCGAGAGGCTTCGATTCCGCACCTAGGTATATATATATATAGGATTTTGTTTAATGGCTCTGTAGCTGTAGTCGCATGCATGTAGATCAGATCATGAATTTGTATATGCCATATGATCGGAATATATTCTGCCTTTGATGCCTTCTGAGTCGAGGGCGGAGCCCCGACTTGCTTATATTGGATTTGTTATGATATGAATTCAGTGTTTCTGTGGTTGTTGCGATGTTTGATGTTTGATACCATGAACTGCATGTTTGGTAGAAGTTGGAGTTACTAGTATGCTTGCCTTGAATGAGTATCTGGGTTGCTAGTTGCCACTTGGCTATTTGTTATTTGAGCTCGATGCTCCGCTGCCGCGCTTTCCGTCGTAGGTTCCGGTTCACGACGTCGCGGCCGGCTCCGCCTCCGCAACCGGGCGGGGTGGCTGTGACATATACACAACGCATGTTGTGTTATAGCAGTATAAAGCAATTATAAAGGTTGGTACCTTTATCTAGAATCAGACTTCTTCTTTGACAGGAAGAAGGGTCTGAAGCAAATGATTCAACAAAAGTGACACTTCTTCTGCGCTTTTGACTTACCATTGTATTTTGGGCTCTATTGATGCTCCCATCAGAGAAAGAGGCATCCAGGAAATTGTTAGACCCTTTAATAATCCCATCAGACTTTCTTTGTTGTGGCATTTTAGTTAATGGTTGAGCTTTACTTGCTGTAAGTATGAATCTAAATGTAATGAGTAACTAAAATCAATGTTTATCAAACAACTCAATGATCAAACAAATGTGGTTGCAAGTTAGAGTTCAAATGTTAAAAACATTTTTTTAGTATCACTGAGATTGTAAAACAAAATAAAACCGTAAAACAAAATAAAACTGACCTGATGCACAATCAGCAACCACTTAGACCTTAACTCGAGCACGATCAGCAAAAGAAAGTAGCATGGCTGGACACATGTAAAGGAAAATGATCGATTAAGCTGTACAATTAACAATTCTATTGGTAAGAGTACTATAGTCAGGGGAAATCGATATACCTTGACACATAATTGAAAAGGTTTCTTTTTACGATCAACAATAGCAAAGAAACAAAGCTGGTTGAATATATAAAAATATTATACCTTACTGTGTTGTATAACTGACAAACATTGGAAGGATGCATAAGCAAAAATATTTGGTGTGGTTTGAGATATAGTTCAAAAGAATGTATTATGAAATTTTAAAAATAGAATTATCAATAATAAAGCATGTAAAAGTAATAACAAAGTCCATGATATGATACATAATAAGCTCTAGTGGAGTGTTCATTGAAATATATGAACACACTTTAAGCAAGCAATTGTTTTCTTTTTCAGAAAGTAATCATGTTGCAAAATTAATTTTCAGCCTAATTAGGCACTATAGTTCACAATAAACACACAAATAAAACACAAAAAACATCTAAGTTGCAAGCTGAAAGATAAAATAAGAATGTAAATATATCAAATGTACGACTGAGGTAAACAACTTGACGAAAAGCAAAATTAATGAAATTGATTCAAGAAAGTCTTGAAAAAACAAAGCAACTTCAGTGTTATAATATGATAATTAACAAAAATGTTTGGCAGACTTCCAAAGTATCTTTAATGGAAAAAATACTATTTTTTAAGAATGGATTAAGAAAACTCAAAGCGCCGAACAACGAAAAGAATTTAAATATCAATTTTTTTACGTTTATACAAAATATGAAAGATATATGGATTCAAATATGAGAGAAAATGGAAACAAAATGACAAATAAACAATGAATAAGTAAAAAAGAAAAGTCAAAGTTATAAAAATATTTAGAAGACCACATTAGAAAGTCTGGAAAAAAAAGCAAAAGAAGTAGAAAATGAACTCAGTTTAAGTCACAATAAAAAGCACTATAAATGAGAGTTACAAAGTATTTGAAACACCACATAAACCAGAAATCAAACGTTAAAGAAAGGAGGATGTAGACCACTGACCAAACATAGGTATAATATTTAGCAAAATAAGCAAAAACGACATACTCGTAAAAGACACCAAAAATGAGGGAAAACTAACCTAGGTATTAAACTTATGAAAAACTCAGTTTAAACCACAATAAAAAGAACTATAAATGCGAGTTACAAAGCATTTGAAACGCCACATAAAACAAAAATCAAAGGGTGAAGAAAGAATGATGTAGATCAATGACTAAACAAGAGAATAACATAAAGAAAGCAACTTGAGACGGTGAAACAAAGATACAATAGAGAGAGTATTGACGTAACAGAAGAACCAGCACTCACCAAAACTAAAAGTTCAGTGCATTCAAGTAGGAAGACTACTTCTGTAAAAGCACTTTTCAAACAATAACACAAAGTAACATGTATAACCCAAGTAAATGAACCATAGTAAAAACAATGCATATGTTAACTTAACCAGAGTGAAAAAATAGAGCAACGTGGCAACTTGAGATATGATTATTTTGAGACCTGTGAAAAGCTAGAGGCGGACTAAGAAAAAAGACACATGAAAACTAAGAAATAAAGAAAGGGGCAAAATATTGTATGAGATGTAAATAAAACATATAAAACATTCATAACAAAACTAATTCTTCTTATCTAAAGAAAGTAAAAAAAAAAACTTAATTATAGTAAAAAGGCACAGAATCAGTAACATGATTAACTAAAATCATTATCAACATTGAAGGACAAAAAGAAAGTCATAAGCCATTTTCTATCCATAATAAAAGTATCGGGTTACCCGCAACCCTCTTCCATCAATTTCTATCCATCCCTCCGACCGTCAAGGCGTAGCCTCCTCAACTTATCCCTCAATTTTGTAGTTGAATAATTCTTCTCAAAGGCCATTGTCGATTCACTCTCTCTGCTTGATCCTTCTCGTTTTTATTAAAGCCCCAATTTTGCTATCTTTTGCTTCTCCGTCAGCCTGATCTGACTCCGATGGCGGAGGCAGCCATGGCAATTATCGAGGGTATGATGAGCAACCCTACGTCGCCGTCGACTTTGATGGTCGTGTGAGAGTGCGCAAAGGCGTGCGAATCGGCGGTGAGTTCCTTCGAGATTGTGAAGAGTGAGTTCTTTGGATGATCCGATGACGGCCAACTACGACGTCGGAGTGACGCGGGATGGGCTGTTCTTTGTGCGTAACGCGATCCGTCTTAGGAAGCGGTGGTTCCTCGAGTTGTGATCGGAAATAGGTTCTTGGAAAATTATATTTCCATGGGGAGCGCCGTCACCAACCTTATGCCTACAACAGATTGGTGGTGGTTGCCATTCTACGTTTTTTCCTCATTGGATTTACACTAAATGAAGACCACAACTAAACGTTGCTTTCCTCCATCTATTAGCATGAAGGCAGTTGGACCCCTACTAAATATTTTCACACAAACACAGCCAAGATGGTAGAAAAAGAAAGTGTGAAAATAGAAACTCAAAAATACATACACCATAATGAATAACTTAGAAAACACATAAAAGGACTGAAAGTGTCATTTTACCTAGCACTGTAGGTGAGCGGTAAAAATTGTGTCTTTGCTTAGTACGAAATGAATAACTTAAAAAACACATAAAAGGACCGAAAGTGTCATTTTACCTAGTCTTCGTAGGTGAGCATTAAAAATTGTGTCTTTGCTTAGTATATATAGTAATTAGAAGAAAGAAAGTATCAGGAAGCAAACGTACTTCTTTCTTCTCTCTGCCATCGCCGAGCGCTTAAGTGCAAAGTGGGATTTCTCAATTTCTCAACAAAATCTTAAAGGTCAGTTGGTTAAATTGATCATTAGGAGAAATAATCAACTCCTTATAAATAGGTTTTTGTGATTGTGGCTCCTGTTGGAAACCGTGAGCGTTCGAAAATTGCTCCACATTTATAGAAATTCTCCTATGGTTGATTTTATGGTTCCTAAGTGTTCCTTGCCCCTTCTATTACGTCTTTTGTGTCGAGTGTGAGCTGAATCTTTGTAGAAGTCTTGCCAATATTGTTCGAAATTTGAATAGAAACTCAACTTCAGGCCTGATTAGACTCAATGTAAGGATATATTATTAATCAGAGCTAAGAGTTATACATTTTGTACGGTTCAGATTTCGTTGAAAAAGCCGTATGTGAAAAGCCGTTTTTCCCTGTCCGAGCCCCATTTTTTTTGGCGCTTTTGTTGTGGGTCAATTTTGTGAATTCTGAATGTGTATTATGTATCTGTGGATCATATGTGGACAGGGGGTAGTCGGAAGTGCGGCTGAAACTCTGCCGAAATTTGTACTGGATCGAACGAGAATTTCGATTCGGACTTGTGTGAGCGATTTAGGAAGAAGGTATGATTTAAAGGTTTGGTTGTGTTTATGAATGTATAAGTAACAACGTTCTAGCTCGGTTCGTGAAACCGAGCTTTCTGTGGATTTTTGCGGGAAAGTGCGGGATTGTGCAGGTTTGGTTTCTGGGGGTCTGTTTTGGTGAGTTCTGACTGGATTGTGGTTGTTCAGTGTGTTTCTATATTGGTGGAGTTGTGCGGGACCTTAAAAGTCAAGTTGTCACTTTTCGGGTCAGGAGCCGGGATTTGTGCAGCGGAGCAGTTTTTCGAGGTAAGGGTTCAACTTCTCTCGTTATGCATTCTGGGAGTATTTGCATGTATATCGGGTTTAGTTGAGGCGGGTTCCGGGTGAGGGCGGTGGTTCGGTGACTCCGAGACCCGTCATATGGTAAGATGCACGTTTGTTCTGTTTCAAGGCCCGGATGGTCTTGGAGGCCCCGGGTTTATATTCTGTTCTGCATATCCGCGCTAGGCACCGATATTTATACTTATACGTTTTTTTATATATTCTGTTCTGTTTTGCATATGCATTCTGATATGTTCTGTTCTGTGACGAGACCCGGATGGTCTTAGACGCCACGGGTGCTCCTTGGTTCTGTTCTGTAGTGTCTGCACTGAGGGTGCCGACATTCTGTTTGTATCCGCACCTGGAGTGCTGATATTCTGTTCTGTGTGTTCGCACTGGAGGGTGCCGACACTTTACGTATACACGCACCGGGAGTGCAAGTATACTTCTGTGACCCTACGACAGTTTGGGGATCGCGACCCCTGCCGGTACCGTGCTTCATTACGTATATTCGACCTCTTGGAGAGGGCTGCCGTTACGTGGCCGGTTGGACCGCATGTGATGGGTTCCGGCTCACCTCTGACTTTGCATACATTCATATATATGTATATTTGTGTTTGTGTTCGTTCTGTTTTGCAGGTTCGGTTCATGAGTCCTTGTACAAACTGTATCTTACCTCAGCCCTTACTGGGTCCTCCCGAGGACTCACCCCTTATATGTTTACCACCTTTCAGGACTACCTGACAAGCAGTCGGCGGACTAGAGATCCGCGGTGCTTTCTGTTTTGGTTTTCAGCAGCAGCAGTACCTCGTGCGGGAATCTTCTGGGCGAGAGGTTTTCTTGGTTCCACACCTAGGTATTCTAGGGTTTACTTTGGTGGCTCTGTAGGTGTAGTTGCATGCATGTATTTCGGATCATGATATTGTATTTGACGTATATTCTGGAATATGTGTTGGTTCTGTATCTGTCTTCTGAGTCGAGGGCGGAGCCCCGACTTGCGTATATTGGCTGTACGTATGAAATGGTTTATGTGATTTGGTTATCATGAGTGATGAACGGTATTCCATGAACTGCATGTTTGATCGTTAAGTTGTTTGTATACTTGCCATGTGTGTGTTCTGTAGGTTGCGGGTCGTAGTACGACCATTCTGTTATTGCGGGCCGGGTCATGAGACCACTGCACGTAGCGGGTTTCGGTAGTACCGTTACCGCGCTTTCCACCGTAGCTTCCGCTTCCGAACGTCGCGGCTGGCCTCGCCTCCGCAACCGGGCGGGGTGGTCGTGACATGGTCAGTCGTGAAGCTGTTCGTAGAATCTCCTCCCAGCACATATGGGTGGGAACGAGATTCACCGTCGAGCTCCACTTGGGGAGCTTGATCTTGTGGGCATTGTCATTCCCATAAACGGCGCCATTCGGTGGCAGGTTTGTGACGGCTCCCACCAATGTCTTCTGGAATTGTCGTAGTATGAACTTGACATTGCAGGATGCCAGTGGGATCTGCGAAGGACAGGAGGTTCAAAGACCAAGCAAGTGTTGATAGAGGGGGCCCTTCGTTTGATGCTTAAGTCAATATGTGAGTATTTGGAAAAGGATGTGACAACACTGGAAGAATTAATGAATATTTGAACAGTTACCTTGAAAGGGGTGTTTTATTGGTGCTTTTATAATCCATTGTAATGGAGTGGCAATATTGTAATTTCCCAATATAGAATGGCGGCGTGTCAGAGGACATGTGTCAATGGGGTCTTGTTTAGTCTGAGAATGTCCTTTAGGTTGTCCCGGTCTGTATAGTTCGGTGATGTCCTTATTATTCGGATTGTCCCTTACGTTGTTCGGGTACTTTGCCTTATATTGCTTGCCTTATACTGTTTGGGTATTTTACCTTATATGTTTTGGGTTATTTAATGGGGCTGCTATTCTAAGCTACTGACTTGGCCTTTTGCTAGGCTTTTTTGTGCCTTTGTATCTGGCTGATTAGGTCTAGCGGTCATCAACTATAGATAGGCAAACGAGTTTACTCATCACCTGGATAGAAGAGCTCTTACTTCAGCGAACTCTGCATTATGGATTGATTCCATGCCTTTATTCCTAAAGGATTTTGTTACTTTGGATGTTGAATCATAGCAACTGCTTCTCATTGCGAGTTTTTTTTCTTTCTATGACCTCGGGGGATTTTCTTTCTATGATCTCGTCTGTTAGTGAACCTGACCTAGGCTGTAGATCAGAGGTTAGATACTCGCAAGTTGAGACGCCTAGGGTGTACCACTTTGGTCCCTCCTTCCCTCTATCAAAAAATAAAACTCCAAATAATATCAATTTCAAAGTAAATAATGATGAAAAAAAGGTAATTTGAAATGACTAAAATGTGTTTTAGTACCCCCGAACTTTGTTAACTCGGACATTTAAGGGCCTAAACTATGACTTGGTACAACTCATACCCTAAACTATTAGAAATGGTACAAATTAGACCTTTGACCATCTACTAGTTAGTCTACTAACCTGAAATCATGGGTAATCCGCATGTTTGGCCACAAAGCATTTTAATTCCTACCTTTCAACCCTACACTTGAATTTTTGTAATATAAACATCACTCTCCTTTTCCTACCTTCGTCTGGTCCTCTTCTCTCCCGAATCGGGATCCGGATCGGGATCAGGATCCGAATCCGACTCATATTCATCCCCGCCCTTCTTCCCAGATCTCTTCGCCTTAATCCTCTCAATAGTCCGAACTCTTACACTCTTCTTCCTCCTCACTCTCGTCCCTTTTCTTACAACTCACCTTTTCCCCCTTTTTTATCATATCCAGACCAGAGAGAACTGCAAGCATCTTGATCTTTCTCCTTAATATCTTCCTTCAAGCTCATAAAATTCTTACACTGAAAAATCTTGGATTGTAGCCTCGTCGACGTTGGGGGACAAAGTGATCTTGGCGAGAGCGAGAAGGCCTTCGAAATTGGAAAATGCATTGTTGGCATCGGGTTTGGCGTTCTGCTTGATCCATTCACGTCATCCTTGATCGTTGCGTTCGCTCGATCAGAATTGGAGAAGATTTGAACAAAGGAATTTTGAAAAAAAGGCTCACTTGAGTTATTGGGTCCAAGAGAAATCTGAACATTTCGAGACCATTGATGTTGTTTAGAGAATTCCAAATAGTGGCTATTTGATCTGAAAGTTAAGTCAGACCATTAGTTAAGATCGGTTGCTAGATTTTAAGTTTTAAAAGAAAATGTTCATTACAAAATCTCTGTTCATAGTAGCAAGAATGATGATCTTTGTTGAGTTGAATATGGAGGAAAATTGAAACACCTAGGCCGAGTAATCATTTCGTTCATAAAAAAAAAACGGATGAGGATGGTGGTAATTTGTTAGAATGTGGAAGCTTAAAATAAGGATGAGGATGGTGGTAATTTCGTTCACAAAAAATAAGGAAATTGGAAAATGCATTGTTGGCATCGGGTTTGGAAAGTGCTATTAAGAGAGTAGTTGTTCTTAAGTGAGTAAATTTTCTTATTTTTTGTTTTCAAGACCTAAACCTCATAGCCATTACAATTTGACCCCTTAACTGTTAAACTTATTAACGGAGTTAACCGAGTTATTGAGTCAGTGTACCAAACTGTATTACTTCTCATAGTTTAGGGTCCGAGTTGCACCGAGACATAGTTCGGGCCCTTACATGTCCGAGTTAACAAAGTCTAGGGTATTAAACTGTATTTTGGCCATTGGAAATTTATGAGAACCACATCGCGATTTTTACATTTGTTGGAAATGGATGGAATACAAATTATCGGCACAGAAGCCCACGAGGCCCAACAATCCAGTCCGCTCTTCCTTATCTACTTCCTCTAATCATTTTAGCAAAGTACTCGAGCAGAAGCTAGCCATGGCGTGTACAATTTCTGCCGTCGCGGAATCGGCATTCTGTTCACTCAATTTTCCTCTACTCTTCTCTCACAGCCTCAGAGGTCTTCCTATCAGTTTCAACCCTCTCACATCCCTCAGAGTGAAGAACCGGAAAAATGCCGCCGTCAAAGCCCAGACTCTCGATTTCTCTGGCTCCTTCTTCGAAGGCGGATTCGGGTCGGACGATGACCCGCCATCAGTTCCTGGGTCGGGCATCGCTACTTTGGAAGATAAAGAAGAGCCCCAGTGCCCGCCGGGCCTCCGGCAGTACGAGACCATGGCGGTTCTCAGACCGGACATGACCGAAGATGAGAGGCTCGCTCTTACTCAGAAGTATGAGGAGGTAACATCTCGAGGAGAGCATGTTTACTGGATTCTATTGCTCAATAGATTGACTGAATTGAATTGGTCTTTTGAATTGAACCTTCTGGTTTAATTTGCTTTCCTCTGTTAGAGAAGTTAATCTTAGTCATAAATCAGTTCATTACTAGCATCTATCAAAGAAACTATGTTAGAAAAGTTCAATTTCTTTCACTAGGCATCATTTCATCATCGTACTTCATTGGAATTCATAGGAGTTCTGTGCAATTCATCTGTAAAGTGATAAATGCTCGAGTCCTAGGGCTGAGTTAGTCTTTATGATTTCTTGAACCTCTCCACTCTTTGGCAATAGATTTCTCACCCTGCCTCCTATCAAGTGGTAGGTCCTAGTAACTCCCAGTCGGAGTATAACAATCTGTTGATTGTTATTGACATTTCACGAGCAAGTGATGCTTTAATTTGTGATTGTTGCGTTTTCGCCCTAAGTAGTCTTGTTTTCGAAATTAGTTGAACAGAACCAAAGTATGTGGCAGATGCCTGCCAGTTGAGTTTTGTTGGTAATTGTGATGATGCATTTACATGGAGTTGTTTGTTGTTTGTTATCCCCATGTTAAAAGTATGAGGAATGATATTCGGCGTTAAACTTTGAACAGTGTTTACAGTCTCAGTTGTTGTTGACATTAAGGTACAGGACTATAAAGATGACCTTAAGTTCCATTGTGCTGCAGATCCTTGTCGCAGGGGGTGGAATGTATGTAGAGGTGTTCAATCGAGGGGTGATCCCTCTAGCTTACAGCATTAGGAAGAGAAACAAAGCAGGTGAAACTAATACCTACTTGGATGGTATTTACCTACTGTTCTCCTTCTTCACTAAGCCTGAGGCTATTGTAATTCTTGAGGCAAATCTGAAAGCAGACGATGATGTTATTCGATCATCCACTTTCAAGGTAATTAAGAAGAAGCATTAGTGCATCAGCTCTTCTTTATGTTGCTAAGAAAGAATCTTCATGAAATCAGAGCTTTGACTACTTTGTAATGCCACCTTGACCCTTTTAGTAGTTGTAGCAAGGCTCAACATTCAATTCCCTGTTCCCTTGTCATGTTTACGGAAATGGGGAAAAGAGTGTAAATTTCCTCGATTGAGTACCGTTTTTCCTTTCCATAAATGAGAAGTTCCGTGTACGACAAGCCGAGGTTTTGTATGCAATGTTCATTGTCAGGTTGCATGTCATATTCTTTACGCTAACTATTGAAAATGCCATGAGGTTTATAGATTCTATTTACGGAAACATAAAAAAATCAAAGTATCGTAGCAACTTCTCATTAGCTGATCCAGAAGTCCATTGATTAAAAAATGTCTGGTAAATCATTGATTCAGGCATTTAAATATATGATTCATTAAATTTGATAATGTTTAAAAATCTAATTTTCAGTTTACCTATGATTTTTGAAAATCATCTCAAACCCTTTTTGTTTGGACTACAAAGATGATTTATTCAGGGAGAAAGAGCCAAGGTACTGGTTTGACTGAATTAGGATCATTAGGGGCACATTTTACTACTATTACTTTTTAGGAGGGGAGCATATGCAATTTACCTTTTTTATCTTAGTCTCCATGTTTCTAAGAGGTTTCAGCGGATGAAATGAGCTGTACCAGAGTAGTTGATGATGTTTATCTCCAAGAAAATAGATATTCAACTTGAGCCAATTCTTTAAATCGATCGTAACCTAGCTCCTCCACAATTTACTATAAACGGACCCTCTTTATTTGAAAAGCCACGTCCCTCAAGTTGCCCGACTTCTTCTTCTTCCAATAGCTCATGAAGATGATACAGCCGCACCTCCGCCGGCACCTTCAAACCTCCACCAGCTGCATCCTCATCGCAAGGGCCCTCAGTTCGGAGCTCCCCTATCACACCGAGGAAGAAACCATAAAAACTCACCAAGTCTCCATCTCTGTAGTCATCCTTCTCCAAAGCTCACGAGCAACCGAGCCATCCTCTTCCACCCATCATTTTGACCTCCCAGCCTGGCGGAACGACCTCTCTAGACATCGTCGAACAGTCGGACGTCTGTCGTCTCCATTGTTGACTTTTCCCCCCTTACAGCCGCTAGAGAGTTTCATATTGCTGACGATCAGCTACGGAAGTGCGAGACCTGAACCAACTTGATGTGGACATTCCCTGAGATCATCTCGAACCACCAAGAGAGGCACCAAGTCCTTTTTAAGGACTAGGAGGCCCGATGACAAGAGGGCGGTTGAAGAAGATGCAAGAGGATCTCCAAGCATTTATGAGGATTATGGCACAAGGAGAAGAGCGGGATCAAGGGCAAGCCCGAGCCAACCAACTCCTTAAAATGGCATTCACATAGAGGAGAGTCATTCCCCGAGCATGGAGGCCCTTAGTTGCACCTCCCTTGAGGCCGAGGCACATCCCACGCGCCCACAGGTCCTTCCACCTCCCCCACGCACTCCAAGCGCCATCCCGAGACATCGGACATCGGAGCGCCCGACCTCGCATCTTCCGCGACATTTCCAAGCCTCCAAGACATACAAAGCTAATCCTCCTCGCAAAAACGGATGGAACACATGTCACCCCACCGCCCCCGGAAGCTGGCGGAAGAGTCGTTGTTGCGGAAGCCGAAATTATCGCCGGCCTGCTCGATCTGGAAAACCCGCGCTGGCTGGGTAGTCCGCTGAACTGGTGGTGGTGCAATCGGTGGTCTCTGTGGTGGAGCTCTCAAACCTCCCTGTGCTAAGCCTCGACCCTGAATAGCCCTGGTCTGACCCTGCTGCTGTCCCCCCGGCTGAAATCGAATGTCCTATCTCTGAGTCTGCGGGCAATCCTTGATCCAATGATCTGACGCCCCGCATCTTAGGCACTGGCCTGATATCCTGTAGCAAGTCTAACCCTCGTGGCACCTGCCACACTGTCGGCAAACTGGCGTCTCTATAGTGGGGGCCTTGCCCTTGCCCCTGTCGAATCTGCCTGCCTACTCGGTTCCCGATGTTGTCCTTGGCCTTACTGTTCTGATGACTTCCCGCCACTCTGGGGCGGGGAAGATGTAGTTGCTGATCCGATCAACTCCGTCTCTAACAGAAGGGCCTTCTGAATGGCCTCATGATAGAAATAGATACTGAACGCTATCAGGTGCTCTCTGATCTGCGGGCGCAGGCCTCAGATGAACCTCCTCGTCTTCTCTCGTTCGGAAGAATCGAACTGGGAGGAGTAACGGATGAGTCGGCTGAACTCCAGCTCATACTCGGTGACGGTCCTGCTGCCCTGAGTGAGCACATCAAACTCTTCTTGGCAGCGCTCCCGAATGGCGTAGCCCATCCACCTCTCATGATAAAGGCGGGAAAACTCCTCCCAAGTCATCACTGGGTCGGTACGCCTCATATCCCGGTACTGTGTCGCCCGGTCCCTGACTATCCACTGCCACCTGTTGTGTGCAGCGTCACGCAGATAGAAGGTGACAAGAGAAACCATCGCCTCAGATGGCAGTCCTAATCTCTGTAGGAGACGCTCCATATCTGACAGCCAGCTCTCAGCTGCATATGGCCCTGACTTGCTCGAAAACTTGGGCGGGTTGAAACGCTGCAGGCGCTCCATCATCCTAACCTCATCGTAACCCACAATGTTCCCCCTACGCGGCCTCGGGGTCCCTCAAGTATCCCCAGAATCAGAATCTGAATCATCCCTAGGTCGGCGACGAAAGATTGGTGATCTCTCCCTCCGAGCCCTGTGGGTAGCCTGTCTAGTGCGAACAGTGCGACCAGTGCTAGCCGCTGCCCGGGTCCTCCTGGTGCGGGAATGAGCCCGTGACTCAGACCTGTCCTCCTCCTTAGAAATAGGAGTACCAGTCAGTGCGGAGTCGATATGTGTGGTCTCAGTGTCAGAGGGTGAACCAGTCAGTGCGGAGTGGACGCTGTCACTCTCCTGATCAGACAACAGATCCCCCTGAGCAAAGACACCGTTCAGAACATTGCGTATCTGACCCAATTCCTCCACAAGGTTGACGCGCTTCTGGCGTCGAGCAGATCTAGGTCAGGGCTGAGGTGAAGGTCGTGGTGTGGGCTGTCGAGCCCGGCGGTGTGCCCTCCTCTCGGGGTTACTATTGAGAGAGGGATCCGAAATGTCGGTACGAGTAGCGCGGTCACGTCTCGTATTGACCATCTGAAATTTCCCATCGAAACAGACAGAAAAGACAGTTAATCTCCATGTTAGCAAACATCAGTTTCCTAATGGCTATGTAGTGTAGATGACATGCATATTTAACTTAAACAGAGAATTTTAGCAGCAATTCCTTTGCTTGCTTACTTTGAAAGGACTTAGATAATCTACATCCTTCGTGGATTATTCTGGCGCGATATCTGTTTTAACCACTTTATTTGAGTTTCCAGATTATGCTAGGTTATGGTGTCAACTAACCAACCCTAAACCTAACCTTATGTTCTTGAATAATTTTAGTAAAAGTTGATCACTCTTCTAGTTAAATTACCCCAGAACTAGAAGCGGAGTTTAGGTCGGAAGGTGATATGATCACGACCATTACACCGCGATCAACCGGCGCCGATCTAGCTTGGCGGAGGCGAACAGTAACGAAGAACACAGATTCGGCCAAGAGAACCTCCTCACTACGAGGTGAGGCAATGCTCTTGATAATGCTTGGGAAAGGAAATGGGATCTAGCACCTCTTGATTACAAGATCAAGCAATACTAGATATTATAGTTGGATCCTCTTGCATGGATCACGAAGGAATATGGAAGTGCAAGATATGAGAACACAAAAACCAATCTCTTGAAGAGTTTTGATTTCTAAAATATATTCTGGCTCATTCGGTTACAAGCCTTCCTTTTTATAGGATAGAAATGGTGAAAGGAAAGAACTTGACTTTGACCAGGGAACCGTCTTCCTTGATTTATGGTGGGCGAAGTGAGAGGAAGCAGATGATGGGTGAAATTGTAGGCTAACTGCTCCTGTCGCTTCCGTTTTCCCAGAATTTACAGTTGGCGGGAAATGGGAGGGAAGTCTTCGTCATATGCCCTCGCGCGAATGGTCTCGCCTTGGGGCTTCGCCGGCATCTGGAAGTTTGGTGCTGGGTCCTTGCCGTATGTCCTTGCGCAAAAGGCTTCGCCTTGGGGCTGTGCCTTAGTCTGGAATTCTGGTGCAGGGCCTTCGCCGTATGCCCTCGCGCGACTGGCCTGGCCTTGGGGCTTTGCTTGCATCTGGGAGTCTTGCGAGGGGGTATTGTCTTTCCCTTTCTCGACCAGACTCACATTCAAGACGCCAATGGGCCTCGCGAACTCTCCTTCCAGGGGAATGCCGAGACGGCGAAGCTGCAGGGTCCTTCCTTGTGCTTCCGCTTGTTCTGCTTGCGCCATCAGTTTCATGTAGGCATTATGTCACCGCACGCCACCCGGGCCCGGTTGCGGAGGCGGGCGCCGGGACGCCGAGCGGAAGCCGGAATGATATGGTATGGCAGTCCATCGAGACCCGCCGCGCGTAGCGGACCCAAAGAGCGAAACGATTGTGGAAGCAACCTAACAAAAATTTCGTGCATATAATCGCAAATAAAATCCAAACATACAATTCATGCATTAGCAACAGAGTAAGCCCCGCCCTCCGTGGGACGAATGCTTACGCACCAAAACATAAATACATACGAGTTCACAGAACCTAAAGTGTCTAGCAAGCGCCAAGCGCTCGAACATGTACAAAATAGAATATATAAATATATACGGACATACAATCATCGAGCAATACGAGAAAGTGTGCATATGCAACTACAGAGCCAGCCCTAGATCTAAGTGTCGAGAATACCTCGCGCGGGATTCGGATCCAAAAGACAAATCCCGGACCGCAAGGTGCAGCTGCAAAAACACACCCAAGGTAGAAACCTCACGGAAACCTACTCCGCAGTCGCTTATCAGGTCTACACAAACCCAAAAACAAAACCCGAAAAGGGTGAGTCCTAAAAGGACCCGTAAGGGATATGGGGTAAGGTAAGTATATGTAACCTGCAAAACAGAAAGATAGCAATATATGCAACGGAATACGAGAATATTCATGCATGAGCAGAAAATAGATCGGAATCCCGAAGGGCGTGCGATTCTAAATCGCCATAACCCTTATAACAAATCGGAGCAACAGCCTCCACTAAGGAGTCGGAAGCCGAAGCTAATCTGAAGCATGGTGCACCAGTGAGGTAGCGAACCCACAAGCTGTCGTAAGGTTAACCGGCAGTATGCCATAAGGCATACTCCTACAAACTACTGAATATGCGCCAAAGGCACAAAATTCGAAATACTAGCGAGCAGAAAATGAAACCAAAACATATACTTATCTTACCAAAATAACAGAACCAAACCCTTACCTCAAAATCCAGTATTAGACCGATTGGACAACTCCTACACCGTGCCCCGAAACTTAGAACTTCTCTTTTCCTAACCTCCGAACCTCGAATCTGCCAAACCAAGTTGAATTAGAATCCTTATCAACCACACTACCAAACTACATCCCCGACCCCAAAACCGAAAATCCGGCGAGAATTTCCGTAAAATGGGCCAATGGGTTCGCCAGGGTCAATGGGTTCGCCAAGGGCCACGGGTTCGCCGCTGGGGCATGGCCTCGCCAAGGCCAAGGATTCGCCAAGAACCTTGCGAACTAGGCCTTTCTGGGGCTTTGCCGGAGCTTAGTTTGCTGCCTTTCCTCCTCCTGCGCCTTCGCCAAGGGCCCACTAAGTCTCCTGAAGGAATGGTTGTCCCTTATTGGCGAAATGGGGCTAATGTCCACATCTGGTAGGGTGACACCAAGGTAATAACTTAAGGGCCTTGAAGGCTCTTGCTCCTAGTTGAGGCGAGACTTCCTTCTCCTAAGGAAGAGGCCGACTTGGGGGTCTTCTGGGTGGCAACGCGCTTCCCCTCAAGGAAGTGCGACCAAACCCCAGTCTCCTTAAGCACGGTCGCTGCTGCACCCAGATCCATCACGCTCTAGCGAATGCTCCCACGCAGGTCAGAAGACTCTTTCCCTGCATCAAATGACTTATTAGTGCAACTGAGAAAGACTTGAACACAACCACACACGAGAATGACACTTACCCCGCGAAGGGCCCTGGTCCAGGGCAATGACGATCTCACCAATCGATGGCTGGGATTGTGGCTTCACCCAGCTGCCACTCCCAGATGGTTCGCTGGTAGGGCGAGCCATATCCCATGCACTTGCCTTCTCTTGGTCCCTCTTCGCCACCCAGGCGTCGCTGGCGATAGTAACCTAGATACTGGGGGTACCCCCACTAGAGCCCCTTCCACTTGGGAAGTCTGGCTGCTTGTTGGGGAAGCCCCCTCAAACTCACCTGTCACCCCTGGCTGGGTGTCAACCAGTATGGGTGCTCCACTCTCTACGGAGGCCGCTGTCGCCTCTTCTCCCGCTGAACTGCTGGCTCTCGCGGCCAGCTTAGCTCTCTTCATGGACAGCAGGAGGAGATCACCTGCTGATGTTATCCCCTTTGGGGGTGAGACGACCACCTGGGGGGAAGTCTCCACCACGGCAGCCTGCTCAGGGGCACTTTCGCCCCCCGCCCTTGGTGGGCTCGCCAGCAGCCTAGAGACAAAGGTGTCCAGATGGCTAGTATCTTCAGGCGCTACCACAACCGTATCTATAGGAGCAAGGCCAGTGGTCTCCGCTCCAGGAGTCTCACGAACTGTCTCCTCTCCAAGAGTGTCTCCAGAAGTCCCCCCTTGGTCACATCCTTGGCGCTGGGAACTCCTCCCTGAACGGGCCCCCGCGCCTTCTCATGTTCGCTGTGTGAGGAGCCCTCTCCATACTAGGCTGCACCGCATCGCCGACCACTTTCTTCCTCTTCACCTCACCTAAGAGCGGCGCTAGAGTGCTAGTGGTTGGTCTCTTCTTCCGCGGGGGCTCAATGGCACCCATTACCTTCTCCACGGAAGGAAGGCCATTTTTACTGTATGCGCAGGCAAGATGAATCTGCAGGGCAGTGCGCATGGACCCCCTCTTCCCCTTCTCCTCATCAGAACAATCAAGGGCATCTGGATACCACAAAGATTCAGTATATGTTATGGAAAATAAGAAGATAGCTAGCTAATCAACGCATACATTTTGGCCCCGCGAGAGCGGCCTCGGAGTGTCCACTACCTCTCCGCGATACGCGGGTGCCCAACCTTCATAAGGTGGGGGGACTCGCTGATCCAGTAGGTGGCCTGTGCTAATGCTGGCCCACCTAACGCGGAGCAGAGCCTTAGATTTCGAAGAATGAATAGGAAGAGCAAATCGAACAAAAACAAAGATCAACGATAGCGAGCCGCAATTACAAATAAGAATGTAAGATGACGAGAACTCAAGAAGGAAGACGAAAGGGTCAATTCGCATGTGGAAAAGTAACCAGATTTCCACGAACAAACAAAAATGGGTATTTATAACCCCCCACTAGGACGTGAAACGCCGCGTCCAAACGACGCTCACCCCTAGCCCAACAAATGTCGCTCGGGCCAAACGGTCAAAAACGCACACGCCCTTTCGGATATGAAGTCCAATGGTAACAAGGCAAATAGACAAAACGCGGAGTATAGGGACTCAACCCATACTCCGCCTATAGGGGAAGGCACCTTGGTACACTACCCATGCAACGTTGCCATCGCATCGCCACGAGCAGAGAACACAAGGCACGCAAGTCTACCAGACCATACCTTTCTGCGATGCCATACCCCTCCACGAGGTCTAAAGCCTTCACAACGAGCCCCTCTTGGCACATCGCAAGATGCAAGACCACGCCCTCGCGTGGAAGACTCGCAACGACAGGCAAGGCCATGACTTCGCCTTCGCCAAGCTGGGACGTCCGCAACACTTAGCCTCGATTAAAGTAGGACAGCTGGTGACGGTTAACCGCCATAATACGTATGAACCTCCCATGTTTGCCATTACTCCACCTTCCCCATTAGTCAGAAACATGGGTAACCACCCCACTAGCTCAGGTCATGGGACATCCACAACCTCAACACCGCCTATAAAAGGAACACTTGGGAAAGGTACACACTATCAACACTCTCCCACGCCTCGGAGACCAATCTCTCATGTATGCCCTTGGGGACCTGGACCTTTGGTACCTCTGATGATCCAGGGGGATTCCAGTCGGGCCCTCTGATGTATGACCTTCATACTTGGTGATCATTGCCGTAACCGGTGCTCCCTCTGGGCCTTTCAAAACGCTCGGACTGATGGTTGCTCCCCCATTCTTCACTGAGTACGACTCGTACTGCCTGTACCAGTGCTAGATTCATGACTGCTTCTAGCCTGAGATCACTTCGGTGAAGGCTGGAGGTGGGGAACAGGGAGGTCGCGTCGTGGGTAGTTTCTTCCGATGAACTCCGTTAGTTGTGGTCTGTTACGGTCACCCCGAGCGGGTTGTGACACGGGTGACCCGGGGCTCCGGTTTTGGCCTGCGGGTCATGGTTTTGGTTATCTAGGTATTATTTTTTGGAATCCTTCGGGTTTTGAGGTCGTGTGGGTCCCCCGGACATTTTCGCGAAAATATTTTTTGGTAGGGGTTGTCTCGGGATGTATAGTAGGCTCGGTGGCGCTCCGGGACCTCGGAATGAGAAACCGTTTGCATATTTGGAATCGTGGGAACGTCCTGCATCTTTTTACGGAGTAGGAACCGAGCATGCCATAAATTCTAGTTTTAATCATGTTGAAATTGCATGCTATTTTGTTAAATTTATTTTCGGCCAACAAGAAGGCTTTTGGCATAAGGTACTTGTGTGCTTTCATGGCACAGGAGCAAGAAAGAGCGGATTGTTCATCTTGCCCCAACTTAGTGCTTCCTTGTTTGCTGCCCATGAGCTAGGTACCATATGTTTCGAGTATAAGGATGCCCATCACCTGGCCATGTATGTAATAAGCCGCGGGCACCCCACATTATGCCCCTTTGTCTAAGTGATTGGAAGTGTCTCATGCATTTATTTAGGCTCGGTCCTTGATCATGATGCATTTTAGAATCCTTAGAATCCAATTTTGATGTGGGCACACCCACTTGATTTTAGTTCACTAACCCTTGATGCCTCTTCCAGTTTGTTGTGGTGTCTTAAGATTTGTAGGGACAATTTCCTTATGAATCCGAGGACGGATTCTTCTGAAGAGGGAGGGTATGATGTGGACATCAGCCCCATTTTTGTGATAAGGGGCAACCTTTCCTCCAGAGGGTCTAAAGGACCCGTGGCGAAGGCCCAGATGAGGAGGAAGCGACATTCTGGGCACCGGCGAGGCCCCAAAGCAAGGCCGTGCTCGCAAGGTTCTTGGCGCACCCATGCCCCATTGGCGAACCCTTGGCCATTGGCGAGCCCATTGACCCTGGCGAATCCATGGTCCTTTTGGGCGAACTCAAGGCCATTTACGAATCCATGGCTCTTTGCGACCCCATGGTCGTTGGCGAAGACCCTGTGCCTCATTTCCAGAAGCAAGCGAAGCCCAGGTGTTCGCCAAGCAGAAGAGGCCTCCACACGCAAGTCGGGCGAACCCTTCAACTTGTGCAGAGGCCCTCTTTTTCCCTTTTCCCGCCACTTGCAATTCCTGGGGAAATGGGAGCCGCAAAAGCAGGTAGCCTACAATGTCACATCGTCTGCCACCTCTCAGTTCGCCCACCCTAAATCAGGGAACATGGTTCCCTTGTCAAGTCACTCATTATTTTCCTTTACCATTTTCCAGCCTATATAAGGAAGGCTTGTAACCATTGTACGGACATAACTCATTTTGTAAGAACACATATTTGCTGAAAAACGCATATTGTTCTTCTTGGGTCTCAAATCTTGCTCCACCAATCCATTAGTGATCCATTGCAAGAGGATCCAATATAATACCTAGCATTGTTTGATCTCGTAGTCAAAAGGTTCTAGGTCCCATTTTCCTTTCCCAGGCATTTTCAAGGGCATTGCCTCACCTCGTAGTGAGGAGGTTCCCTTGGCCGACTTTGTGTTTCTCTGTTTCCTCCTCTGTTTTCGTTTCCCTTTCTTGCTGGAAACAGCCTCCAACGAGCTAGATCCGAGCTTGTGATCACTTACCCCCGCCCCGTGATCACATCACAACCAATCCAAGGAGCACCTGTGGTCTACAAGACAATCCCGGGTCTAGTTACAGAACAAAATATACAATAAGGTATATGTAGAATATCGGCACCCAATGCGGATATACAGAACAGATAAGGAGCCCGAGGTCTCCAAGACCATCCCGGGCCTTGAAGCAGAACAAACTATATCTTACCATATGACTGGTCCCGGGATCACAGGACCACCGTCCTCAACCCGGAACCCGCCTCAACTAACCCCGATATACATGTAATCCCTCCCAGAATGCATAACGAGAGAAGTTGAACCCTTACCTCACAAAAACCGCTCCGCAGCAAAATCCCAGGAAAATCCTGGCTCCCGGCCCGAAACGTGGTAGTGTGACTTTTGAAGTCCTGCACTACTTCCCCACTGCTGAATCAAGCTGAACAACCACACAAAAGTAAAAAATCACCAAAATAGACCCCCAGAAACCAATCCCGCACTTTCCCGCAAAATTTTACAGAAAGCTCGGTTTCTCAAACCGTGCTAGAACATTGATTTTCAAACACCCAAAAGCACAACCAAGCATTCAAATCCCACTTTCCCCACATTTACACCGCAACCAAGCAAGTAGGTCGGGATTGTCCAAAATTCCCGAAAATGACGTTTCGAACATCGTTAGTTATCTACTTCCATTCCCGATACCAAATCATTACCAAAACCATTCCAAAACACAACACAAGCATCACCAAACCTTCCTTTCAAATTCGGCCTACACCTCTCTTTTTATACCAAACCTCAATCCAAACCAATTAAGGTTCCAAACACATGCTTAATTCACCAATTACACAATTGAAGCATGCTTACCAACATTTCTCACCCTAATCACCCAAAATCAAACTCAAACCCTAATAAACAATTTGGCCAAATTGGGTACTTTTTACCCAACATGTTTACCTTCAAATTGAATCCATACAATACCTTAGAATCATGCTAGGAACCACATATCCCAACCATGATTCAAGAACATGACCACACATTGAGTTTAGAAATCAACCTCAAATTCGGCCAATTAGGGTTTTCCAAACCATGGTGTTCTTCCATAAACCAAACCTTGATTCCTACACTACTCCATGCCAAGAACAACATACTTAAAGATTGAAGCAAGAAGATGAACACATCATGTAGCTAGGGCTTACACCAAATTGGTTTCAACATGCTCTCTTTACCCAAGAATCATGCACCAAACTTACTAAATCAAGAAGGAAGCAAGCTTACCTCAAGCTTAACACCTAGATTCAACCTTCCTTAAGCCCTTGCAAGATGAACCCTAGAGAGGTAGGAAGAGAGGAAGAAGATGGCGGATGGAAGAGAGGAAGAAGAAAAATGAGCATAAATGGCATTTCTTCCAAAAATGCACCCTTTTATACTTCCTCTTTAGTGACTCACTAGGACACTTGTCACCAAGCACCTTAGTCATCACCCTTAGTCACCTAGCACACACCTTAGTCACTTAGGTAACTCACACACCAAGTCAAATCTGAAAATGCTAAGTGTTGGGGTGTAATCCCGCGCCAACTTCACCCGAGCGAATCCTGACGTGTGTGCTTGCTTTTCGGAGCCAATAATCCCGTCGTGTGTGCTTGCTCGGTTATTTCCTCATTACTTGTCCCGATTCATAACACCTCTCACACCAAAACCGTCACAAAACCTCATTCCGAGCCCCAGTTTTCTCATCCCGAGCCCCGGGTGTCGGCCGGAAATGAACATCCTGTCCCAAAAATTATACTCCGGAAAAAGATGCGGAATGTTCATACGATCCCAAATATGCTAACGGTTTCCTTTTCCGAAATATGCTAACGATCCCAAATATTTTCCGCGGAAATTCTGCATTATTGATTGAATTGCATTGCATTTGTAATGAAATTGCATTGGTTGAGCATGTGTTTGCATTATATATTTGTAAATATATATATATATATATATATATATGTGTGTGTGTGTGTGTGTGTATTTGTGTTTTTCTTAGGATGCAGGTTTAGTGTTGTGATAGTGATACCATGCTTATACCTGCGCCCTTACTAAGTCCTTTCGAGGACTTACCCCCTTATTTCCCCTATTTTAGGAAAAAGCGCTGACAAGCAACCCGCCGAGTAAATCCGGGGGTTAGCTTTTGTGTTGTGCTATTTCAGGAACAAATTGTACATTCCGATCACTGTGTTGTGTGATTGTGTGTGCGGGATAAGGGGTAAGATCCATATTGTGTGTGATTCCGTACGATCTAATTTCTGTTGTGAATGTGTTTGAATTTGGTCTCGGAATTTCGGCTAGTGTGTGCAGTTAGGGATGTCAAAAGCTAACCCGACCTGATTAACCCGCCCGAACCTGACCTGACCTGACCTGAGCTGACCGAAAAAGTCAACAACCCTAAACCCGACCTGACCTGAACCTGAACCCGACCTGACCCGTAAACAGCTCGGCCCGAATGAACCCGTAACCCGAATGACCCGAACTCGAACCTGACCTGACCTGAAATCAGCTCAACCCAAAATGACCCAAAACCCGAATGACCCGAACCCGATGAACCCGTTACCCGAACCCGACCTGACTAGAATCTCAAACCTGATTAACCCGAATCCGAACCCGACCTGACCCGAATCCCGAACCCGATTAACCCGAATCCGAACCCTAAGGAACTCTAAATAAACTTTCATCATAACAAAACATAATAATCTAATTCATTATAGAGTTACTATCATCATAACAAAATAAACTACTATCATTCATTGTCTAAACTCCGAAGTAAGAAAATAGTAGTAAATAACGTCAATTGTGCACTAATGACCAACAACAATTGTAACAAGGTATTGATGTCGATCTAATAAGGTATTGATGTCGATCTAACAAGGTATTGATAGTGATCTAACAAATTATTTGAGAAATATTTAATTTTCAATTTTGTTGGAATAATGTCTAATTTCTCTTCAATTATTTTAGAACAACTTCGCGAAATAGATTTATTTTAAACTCCAAGGAAAAGGGGAGATGAAATTGTGTGAATAATTTTCTTAGTATATCATTGTTGTATATTATATATATATATATATATGTGTGAATATAAAATACGTAGTATTATTTATAAAGAATATAAATAAAAAGAATAAAAGTTTAGTTTGAAAATTCAGCTGCACGAACTTAGATCGACGAAACTCAAACTTGAACCCGTAGAAACCCAAACTTGGACTGGAAGAAACCTGAACTCAGACCCGAAGAAACCCGACCTGGACCCGACCTGAACCCGGGACTGAAACAACCTGAAACCTGAATGACCTGAACCCGAACCCGACTTGACCCGAAGTAAACTCAACCCGATGGTGACCTGAACCCGAATAACCCGAACCCGAACCCAATCTGACCTGAAACCAGCTCAACCCGAAATGACCCGAAACCTGAATGACCCGAACTAACCCGAAAACAGTCCAACCCGAAACAACCCGAATGACCCGACATGAACCCGACCTGACCCGCCCAATTGACACCCCTATGTGCAGTGTGTGTGATTCCCTATGATCAGTTGTCAATCATGTGTATGTGCTTTGTGTTCCGGGATTTCGGCTAGTGTATGTGTATTTGTGATTCTGCAAGTTCAGTGATGTGTATGTGTGTACTGTGTGAATCGGTAAAATTTGCATGTTCTGGGCTTTCTGGCATGTGTATTTAGTTCTGGGTATTCTGTAATGCGATTGGTTAAATCAATGGCTTAGTATGTTCAGATTTCAGTGTTATGGGTTTAGTTTGGAATTGTGTGTATAAGTGTTCAGCTTTGAATTTGGATTATATAAATAAGCACCAAAGTTTACTCACGGTTAAACTTTTTTATGTGTGTAGCAGTACTGCATCTGTTACGTCGAGGATTGTGGTTGGACCTTGGAGCGTCACCCCCTCGCACGTCCCGTATGTATTCCAATTGAATATTTCTGACTCTGTATATTGTAAATGGCATGCATACTTGTAGTAGTATCATATCTGCGGTTTATGCTGGAAATTTTGTGTGTATATATGTGCTGGAAGTTCTGTGAGTTTGTGCAGAAATATTGTGAGTATATGTGTTGATGGCACAAGATGTGTGCTGGTCTTCAGTTCTGGAATGTGAGAATGTGCAGTGATATGTTTGTGCAAGAAGTCATAGTGTTGTGTAAATGTGTGCAAAAACTGTGTTGGGTTGGAGTTGGTGATTGATCTGCGTTGAAATTCTGTTATGTGAATGAAATGTGTGAAATGTGAGGTTTTGTGCAAGAAATGTGAAATGGTGAGAGTATGCACCTTATTGTGACTTTGTGTTTGTTGCGCATAGTATCGTGATCCTGGGTCAGTTTTGAGTTGTAATCTTGTAAAATCATTAGTGTGATCGAAACTTTTAAAGTGGCCTGGGGTTATTGTGGCTCACCTGTGAATGTGTTTTGTGTGCGCTGTTGCCCCGAGTAAAGTGTGTGATCGGGATGATTAGCGATAACCCTAATCACCTGTACGCTTCTGCGGTAAGGGGGGTAACAATTTTGGCTCATTTCTTTCTTCTCCCTAAAACCGCCAACACTATCTCTTTCTTCATGGAAACGAATTTTTACTAATTCTTTATGGAAACGAATTTTTACTAAGTATTTAATTATTTATGGGCCGATATTAATTATAATATTATTGGGTTAATGGTGTCACTCTATTATCGGGTTAATGGTGATATCTTCCATCATTTATTTCTATAAAAACATAATTCTTAATTCTTAATTAATCTAACAAGGTATTGATGTCGATCTAACAAGGTATTGATGTTGATCTAACAAGGTATTGATGCTGATCTAACAGGGTATTGATGTCGATCTAGCAGGGTATTGATGTCGATCTACCAAGGTATGAATGTCGATCTAACAAGGTATGGATGTCGATCTACCAAGGTATTGATGTTGATCTAACAAGGTATTGATGCCGATCTACCAAGGTATTGATGTTGATCTAACAAGGTATTGATGCCGATCTACCAAGGTATGGATGCCGATCTACCAAGGTATTGATGCTGATCTAACAGGGTATTGATGCTGATCTAACATGGTATTGATGCTGATCTAACAGGGTATTGATTTCGATCTAACAAGGTATTGATGTTGATCTAACAAGGTATTGATGTCGATCTACCAAGGTATCGATGTCGCTCTAACAAGGTATTGATGCTGATCTACCAAGGTATGGATGTCGATCTAACAAGGTATGGATGTCGATCTACCAAGGCATGGATGTCGATCTAACAAGGTATTAATGTCGATCTACCAAGGTATGGATGTCGATCTATCAAGGTATTGATGTCGATCTACCAAGGTATGGATGTCGATCTAACAAGGTATGGATGTCGATCTAACAAGGTATGGATGTCGATCTACCTAGGTATGGATGTTGATCGAACAAGGTATGGATGTCTATCTAACAAGGTATGGATGCTGATCTAACAAGGTATTGATGTCGATCTAACAAGGTATTGATGTCGATCTAACAAGGTATTGATGTCGATCTAACAAGGTATTGATGTCGATCTAACAAGGTATTGATTCTGATCTAACAGGGTATTGATTCTGATCTAACAGGGTATTGATGTCGATCTAGCAGGGTATTGATGTCGATCTACCAAGGTATGAATGTCGATCTAACAAGGTATGGGGGTTCTTTATCGATCTCGTGAGAGTAGGGATCCTGTTACACACGCGCCGATCCTGAGCCAACCGCACCCGGCACTACCTTAGGTAATCTACACTAAAGCGTCGAGGACGGGTGTCACCCCACCGCCCCCGAAAACTGGCGGAAGCGTCGTTATTGCGGAAACCGAAAGTATCATCGGCGGGTGAATGCAGAGTTTCTCTTAAAAGGGTTGTGGACCCGAAACCCGTCCCTTAAAATATTTTCCTTCAGGTTTTAAGGTTAACTCGTGTTTGTAGTATTTAAGACGTCTTACTAGTCCTAAGCCTGCACCCGAAACGAAACACGTTAGTGGTTTAAAAGAATATCGCGCACGCGGAAAGTAGAAAATAAGTAATTCAAGCAGGAGTTCCGCCCTCTTCATAGGGTCGGAAACTCCCCACAAATAATATACAGACCAAAACATCAGAATACAAAATGTAACTAATATGTATACTATGCCTACAGAGCCGAGCCATAAAGCAGATTATACCTCCCTAACTACTGCTGCTGCTGCTGAACATAAACAGGAGAAATTAACGTCAAACTAAACACAAATTTAAACCAACAGATCACAAAAAGGATCTAACAAGAAATAACCCCCAAACTTAATCAGAAGTATACGTATCATAATAGAATGCAGAACGATCATTGGCGGAGGTCTACTCCGCAGGTCGTTTGCTACGATCCCCTGAAAATGTTTAGTATGTGAGGGTGAGTTCTCAAAAGAACCCTGTGATGTGATTCCGGGAGGGTATCCTGGAACACGAGGAGCAGATCTAGCCAACAGAGGAGCAACACGGGGTAGGTATGATTGATGAGGCGGAAATGTCAACAGGTTGACAGATCCGAAATGCACAAAGCAAAACGATGCGGAAGCTTGTGAAACGAACGGATATGGCCGCCAACTCCTCCTGGATCCTTGCCCAGGCAAAGATGGTGTTATGCCTTTGGCGACTCCTCCTTCTTGATACCGAAAAAAGGTCCAAGACAAAGAAAGCCTTCATTGCCAAAATTGGGGGGGGAATGATGATGGGGCCAACACCTCCTTCTTCCAATGAGAAGGCAATATTGGTCTTAGTAGACTTGTAAAGAAAACTTAACAAGAATTGAGTGGAAAAAGGTAGATAGGTTGAAAAGAGAATCACTCTCAATTTCAAGGAAAAAGGCGAAATATGTTTGATGATTGAATTGTTTTGCAAATAACACCTAGACCTCCTTTTATAGGACAAGGAAGTCGGAATTCTAAACCCATTGACAAGTCCCTTCATCTCCATTCTTAATGATGGAAATTAAAGGAGATGTAAATATGGGAATTTAAAATAATTATTTCTAAAAATTATTCTAGGCTAGCTAATGGGTAGACCTAGCCAAAACAACTCGAAAACTGAAATAAAAAGATAAAAATTCGAGCTAGAAGATGAGGGATGAGTTTTGGCCAATAAATGAGGAGTAAATGATCCTCATTTAAGTGCTCTTGATGGAGGGCTTCAAGGCTTGTAACTCCTTCTTCACCAATAGTTTCGGATGATTTTGGATGACTCTTGAGTCTTTGTAGACTGCTGAAGTTCGCCATTGATGAGGAGTGAATGGTTGGAAACCTTTGAAGTGCATTGAATGCACCAGCTGGAATCTCAACAGGTTGATAATTTCGTGCACCATGGTTTGGAACATGCACTTGGGCCAAATTGTCATTTGGTTGAGCCCAAACCGAAATGTTGAAAATTGTTTGCACAATTTGAGAATTGGGTTAGCCCAAATTGAGGAGTGCTTGCACTTTTCCTTCATCTTTGTGGATATCTTCACTTTGCTCCTCACACTTTGCAAAACTGTGCATCAACAGGTTGAGAGCGTCCTTAGCCTTCTTAGTCCGGCTCCTTGTCATAGGTCCACCAAGGCCAACGAGCGGATCTTGTTGTTTGGGCTTGGGTTGGGCCTGTTCCACGTCACTCCCCCTTCTTCAAAAGATTCCGACCTCGGAATCTCATCTTCCATAGTACCTTCAAAAGGGGAAAGATCCATAACGTTAAACGTTGCATGTACTCCATATTTACCACTAGGAAGATCTAGAGTATAGGCATTATCTCCCCTTTTTGCAACCACTTGGAAGGGACCATCTCCTCTTGGGGCGAGTTTGTTCTTCCTTTCTTGAGGGAATCTCTCCTTTCTCAAGTGTAACCATACCCAATCACCAACGTCAAAGGTGACTTGTTTTCGGCCTTTATTTGCCCTCCTTGCATATGCTTCATTCTGTTTGGAGATCCTTTCTTTCACCATCTCATGTAACTCCTTCATTTGTTTTGCTTTCATTGCTCCATCTTTATGAGCTGCATCATTAAGAGGTAAAGGCAATAAGTCCATTGGAGTCAACGGGTTGAAACCGTAAACAATTTCAAAAGGGCTATGAGTTGTTGAAGTATGAAAAGCCCTATTGTAAGCAAATTCAACATGTGGAATAAACTCTTCCCACTACTTCAAATTCTTCTTAAGGAGTGTTCTAAGCAATTGTATCATTTTTCTATTAACTACCTCGGTCTGCCCATCAGTTTGTGGGTGACTAGATGTTGAAAACAATAGCTTAGTACCAAGTTTAGCCCATAATGTCTTCCAAAAGTGACTTAGGAATTTAGTGTCCCTATCACTTACAATTGTCCTAGGCAACCCATGGTATTTAACAACCTCCTTAAAGAATAAATTCGCAACATTAGTAGCATCATCCGTTTTATGGCAAGGAATAAAGTGAGCCATTTTAGAAAAACGGTCAACAACTACAAAAATTGCATCATATCCATTTTGAGTCCTAGGAAGACCAGTAACAAAATCCATTGATATGTCAACCCAAGGTAAAGAAGGAGTAGGGAGTGGAGTATACAACCCGTGAGGCTCAAGTTTAGACTTAGCCTTTTTGCATGTGACACATTGAGCACAAAATTTGTCCACGTCCTTCTTCATGTTCGGCCAAAAGAAATGCTCTTTGAGAGCTTCCAAGGTCTTGAGCTGACCAAAATGTCCCATAAGTCCTCCTCCATGGGCTTCCCTTACAAGTAGCTCTCGGATGGAACCTCTAGGAACACAAAGCTTGTTAGCTTTAAAGAGATATCCATCAAATATGTAATAAGTGTCAACAGGTTGAGACAAACATGCTTTGTAAACAGATCCGAAGTCAATATCTTCACCATACAAGTTCTTTATCTGTTCAAATCCTAAAACCTTACTATTCAACATGCTGAATAAAGCATACCTTCTAGACAATGCATCTGCCACTACATTTTCTTTACCTTTCTTAAACTTAATTAAGGAAAAGATTCAACAAATTCCATCCATTTTGCATGTCTTTTTGAAAGTTTACCTTGACCTTGCAAATACTTTAATGAATAATGGTCAGTATGAATGACAAATTCCTTAGGCAAGAGATAATGAGACCATACCTCAAGACTTCTCACAAGAGAATATAATTCTTTGTCATATGTTGAATAATTCAAAGGACCACCACTCAATTTTTCACTAAAGTATGCAATAGGTTTACCTTCTTGAGTGAAAACTGCACCAATACCTATGCCACTCGCATCGCACTAAACTTCAAAGATCTTACCGAAATCAGGTAGTGAAAGGATCGGAGCTTGTGTCAACTTTTCTTTCAACAGGTTGAATGCTTTCTCTTGCTTGTCACCCCAAACAAATGGTACTTCTTTCTTGACAAGTTCGTTAAGTGGGGTTGCTATTGTTACGGTCACCCCGAGCGGGTTGCGACCGGGTGACCCGGAGCTCCGGTTTTGGCCTGCGGGTCACGTTTTTCGGCGTTCAGGCGGCTCCCGAGCCCTATCCGAGTATCATTTTGGCGAACCCATCCGTATTTGAGGTCGTGTGTGTCCCCGGACGTTTCCGCCAAAATGTTTTTCTCGCGCCGGGGTTGTCGGGGTCGCCTCGGGACGTCTGGCGGGCTCGGTAGCACTCTCGAGATCTCAGTTTGGGAAGCCGTTTGTAGTTTTGGAGTCGTGGAGACGTCCCGGAGGTGGTTGTGGAGTTTAATATTTGGGGCGGGACGTTCGGTTCCGGGCGACTCCCGGGGCTCGGGACGAGAATCCCGGGGCTCGGGATGGAAATTTTCTGATGGCTTTGGGGTGAGATGTGTTTTAATTTAAGATGGAATTTATGGGTATTTTTATAGAATTTTGGAGTGACGGAATTTCGGTTCAGGTTGTCACGCTCGCACGTCGGGTTTTGGTTCGGGTTCAGCGAGCTCGGTAGGACACTCTGGAATTGTAAATGAATTTCTGAAAAATGTTCTGTGAATGTTATAATATTCTGAAGATTGTGTCCGAGTTTCGTTAATTTTGGAATCCGATAATTATTTTTGGGCAAAAAGAATTGGAACTTTCGGAAAAATTGGGAGTTAAATTGTAATTGGCCACAAAATTAAAGTATTTCAGCATGGGTGCAGCAGCTACTTTCGGCAGCAAGTGTGTGAGTGTGTGATTATTGAGGGACACTTGGCTATTTTTATTATTGTAGTGAGGTATGGGGTAAAAAGATAAGGAAAATATATAAAGCTTATATATTTCATAATTGGTTGATATTTCTTCATTTTCTTCTTCTTTCTTCTTCTCTCTTCCTTCTCTGCCGCCATTAGAACTCCTTCCCAAGCTCCATGGGCTTCTTCATTCCTTGCTTAGAACTTCAAGGTTTTGGCTCCAAACAATGGTAAGCGTCCATCCTTCTTCTCTTTTCAAGTTGATAACATGATATGGTGAAGAAAAGAGAGCAAATTTGAGAATTTATGGTTGTTCTTCACTATAAGCTAGAGTGATTCTCTCCCTCCCATCTTTTAGTATGTTGTTCTTGGGTGGTAGGAGAGTGTTAATCAAGTGTTGGATTTTGGAAAACACATCTTGGATGAGGATTTAGTTTTTGGCCGAATTTATGGAGAAAATTCCAAAATAATGTGTGTTTGTTATCTTGCTTCATGCTTCAAGTATGTTAATCCTAGCATGATTCTAAGCTTATGTGTGGATTTAATTTGATGGAAAACAAGTTGAGGGAAAAATCCCCAAATGGCCGAATATATGGGTGTATGTTTAATGTTGGATTTTGTTGTTTGGGTGCAATTGGATAGCATTCATGGTTTAGAAATGAAATTGGTGATTAAAGAGTGCAAATGGAACTTTGTTTGGATTGAAATGGAGGTTGGGTGAGAAAACCCCTCTTTGGCCGAATTGATAAGTGAAGGGGTTTTATTGATTTTGGTGTAATTGGTTAGTAAGCATGCTTAGGAAGTGGAATTGGTGATTAATATGATTATTTGGAAGCTTGAATGGATTGAATTGAAAGTTGGATGAAAAGTTGATTAAGAACCTAAATCTTTGAATTATTCTTTTTCAATGTTGGAGGTTCATTTTGGTTAAATTGGATGTTAATATGGTGTTGGGGTTGAATTTAGGAGTGGATGGAAGTTTGAAATGTTGAATTCGGTTAAGGAATGAAAAAGTTACAATTTATCGGGATTATCGGAAAATGGCGGGTAATGAAGGGTTTAAGGTTGGATTTGATCAGTTCCGCTTATTGTATGATGTTTGTCAATGTATAATCTTGCATTGTCTAGGTTGGTTCTGAATTCTGACGTTTCTGTGAAAATCTGGAATTTTACGGAAATTCTGTCGGATTTTCGGTTTTGGGGTCGGGGGTGTAGTTTGGTAGTGTGGTCGATAAGGATTCTAATTTAACTTGGTTTGTCAGATTCTGAGGTTCTGAGGTGAGAAAAAGAGGGGTTTCGGAGTTTCGGGTCGTGGTTTGGAAATCATCCAGAATCGGTCAAATACCCTGGAATTGTGAGGTAAGGGTTTGGTTCTGCTGTTTTTGGTAAGATAGGTGTATGTTTAGTTTCATGTTCTGTTCTGCAGGTATTTCAGTATTATATGCCCAGAGCATATTCTGTAGTCTGTAGGTATATGTATTGTAGCACTTCTGTTTTGCAGGTATTTCGGAAATTTCTGCTTTAAGGTAAGTTCTGTGATGTGTAGGTGTATGCCTTGTAGCATACTGCCTGCATAATCCTACGTTTGTAGGAGTATGCCTTATGGCATACTCATGCAGTAACACTACGACAGTTGTGGGTTCGCTACCCCACTGGTGCACCATGCTTCGTAATAGCTTCGGCTTCGACTCCCCTTAGTGGGAGGTCACGTTCGATCTGTTATAAGGTTTATGGCGATTTGGAATCGCACATCCTTCGGGATTCCGATTTGTTTCTGGTACATGTATGTTATTCTGTATTCTGTTGCGTATATTGCTATCTTTCTGTTTTGCAGGGTTGCATATACTTATCTTACCCCAAGACCCATACGGGGTCCTTTTAGGACTCACCCTTTTTGGGTACTGTTTTTGGATTTCGGTAGGTCCAGTAAGCGGCCAGGGGTAGGTTTCGCGAGGCTTCGCCTTGGGTGTGTTTTGCAGCATTGCACCTTGCGGTCCGGGATTGTGTACTTGGTGTGAATCCCGCGCAAGGTATTTTGTTACTTAGATTCTAAGGTTGGCTCTGTAGTTGCATATGCACACTTTCGTATTGCTATGATGGTTGTATGTCTGTATATACATTGGTATATTCTGCTCTATATCTGTTCTCGGCGCTTGGCGCTTGCTAGACATTTTAGGTTACGTGAATTCTGTATGTATATGCGTTTTGGTGCGTAAGCACTCGTCCCACGGAGGGCGGGGCTTACTCCGTTATTAGTGCATGAATTGTATGGTTGCATTTTATTTTTGGTTATACGCATGAAATTTCCGTTAGTCTGCTTCCACAATCCTTCCGTTCTCGGGTCCGCTACGCGCGGCGGGTCTCGATGGACCTGCCACTCCTTTCCATTCCGGCTTCCGCTTCCGGCGTCCCGGCGCCCCCGCCTCCGCAACCGGGCTCGGGCGGCGTGCGGTGACAAGTTGGTATCAGAGCAGGTAAGTGACCATATTGGTCGTCAGTGGTGACTTGTAGTGACGACTTTGTTGTACATTTTATTTTAGAATGGTTTGGTACGGAGATTGGCCACCTCCTTACTCGAACCACTTCAAAATAAAATTGTGGAGCAAAGTTGATCCTTCAAGTTATCCTGATAGTTGCAGATTTCGGCACTCGGGATTTCTGGAATTCTGGTAAGATTATTACGAGTAAGGGGATTGTGGAAAAGTTTCAGGTACGTAAAATTGTGTGTTAGGAAAAGATTTGGTGAAATAAGCATGGACTGCTTCTGTGATTCTGTGAAAGGCATGATTTTATCATTTTGCGAAATAACTTCTGTGTTAAGTACTGCATTGCACTACAGAGCCTTAGAAAACTGCTGCTAGCTTCTGTAGGGATTAGGAGTGACCGATTTGTCTGGACTCTGTTGGGTCTGAAATGTCTCAGGTTTGGTTAACACGCGTAGACAGCGTGTTTTGGTACCGGAGGCGGGATCGAGATCCCACACCTCCGTGGAATAGGATACGGGTTCGGTGTAACCCGAGTCCGAACAACCACACTCACCGCCCCGAGGTTTAGCGGTCGTAGGGACCCTCTCTCGAATTGGTATTACCGCCAGCCTAGCCGGTTCAGGCGGCAGTAGGCAGGGGAAGATCTGATTATGCCACTGTAAGGGCATTTCGATTAGGTGGTGATAGCGAGACTTAAGCCACTGCTCGCCACAGCTTTGGGATTGGTAAGTGAGTGACTCCGAGGAGAATGGTCACTACGACACCTAGACTTCTCGTCGGTCCTATCAACGACGGGGAGATCTGAGACACCCGTCTGACGAGGTTGGACTTTTGGAGGGGTTTCAGAGTTTGAAATCCCCCCCGAGGTTCAGCGGCCGAGGAGGGCCGGAGGTAGTAGAGACTTGGTTTGCAGGAGTTGACAAACTCCCGGAGGGAGGCTATTCTCGAGCCGGTTGGCGCCGGGTTAACGGCTACTCCGGTCCGATTGTTTCCAGTTCGAACCGGAGTTCGGATTGACCCGATATCGATTTCTAGTGTCTGGCGATGTACCGGACATTTCCGCGGAAAATATTTTTCGGGCCGGGGTTGCCGTCGGACGATTTTCGGGATTTTGGGCGGAGAAACGGCTCGGAGTGACCCGGGACTCAGATTTGCGCTTTGAGGAAGATCTGCAGTCGGGATATAATTTACATTTTTCTGTGAAGAAAAATGTTCTGGGTCGGAAATTACGGTTTCGGGCAGTTTTCGTACTCGGGGCGAGCCAAGCTGTGACACTTGGCGAAATGTGATTAGTGGAAAGTATTGGACTTGGTCTCTTGTTATTTCTAGTGATTATGATTCACTATGATGTCAAAAAGGATGTCATGTGCAAAGCACATGACTTATTATTACAAGACTTAAGTTTTGGCAGTCTTCAGCGTCCATAGTCTCGGACGCAACCCAACGCGCCGCGAGGGCGTGGGTTACAGCAGGGTGGCCCGAGACCTCAGTAGCGACAGCAGCTTCAGCCACCCTCCGTCACAAAGCAGCTCGAGTAGGATAAGTTTTTCATTTTGACGGGGGGCCCTAGTTATCGGGAGGACTTAGTCGGCGGTCATGTACTAGCTAGCAGGAATTCTGTAGAGTACTTTATTTCTGAATGAGGTACCGGTTCATGCGTTATTTGATACAGGAGCATTTGTTCCCATTATAACACCGAAATGTGTTACATTTCTGTATCTGTCTGTTAGTACCTTGCCTCAAACGCATTTAGTAAAAACTGCAGGAAGTCAGTTTCTGTTTTCCAATGAGATGGTTCGGGGTTGTGCGATGTCTGTAGGCGGACATCTGATGGTATCGGATTTGTTGGTTTTAGACACGCCGAACTATGATATTATTCTTGGGATGGACTGGCTATCCAAGAATTCTGTGCACATTGATTGTGCAACCCGAACCATTATGGTTTCTGGAGAGGTACTACCTCTCACGACTCCGATCGGTTTGACTATCGCACAAAGACGATGAGGAGCTACAGATTCTGGATCAGCTGTCGATAGTTGGTGTAGGGGAATGCTATGATCTGAATGAAGCTGGTATTAGGTTGAAGTTGGATCCGATAGTTGGTCCGGTTCGCCGTAGTTGCCCGGATTACCATAAGAGCGGGGAATTGCGTTTGACATCCACCTGCAGTCGGGTACTGCTCCGATAACTATTCCTCCTTATCGGATGCCTATTTCTGAGATGCAGGAGTAGAAGAAGCAACTGGAGGAATTACAGCAAAAAAAAGTTTCATCCGACCGAGCACTTCAATGGGGTGCTCGGTTTTGTTTGTTAAGAAGAATGATGGGACACTCTGACTTTGTATTGATTACAGACGGTTGAATGCTCTTATTGGGAAGAATAAGTATCCATTACCGAGGATTAACGATCTTTTTGATCAACTTCAGGGTTCGAGGGTTTTCTCAAAGATTGATCTCCGATCTGGACACTTCCAGTTTAGAGTGAAGGGTGAGGATATACCTAAGACTGCTTTTCGCACCCGGTTTGGATACTTTGAGTTTACGGTCATGCCGTTCGGGCTGACCAATGTTCCGGTGGCATTCATGGATCTGATGCATCGGGTGTTCCGACCGTACTTGGACTCATTTCTGGTGGTTTTTATTGATAATATTCTGATATATTCTCGGGATGAGGATTCGCATCGGGATTATCTGAGGGTGGTTCTGCAGACACTTTGGGAACATCAGCTTTATGCCAAACTCTTAGTGTGAGTTCTGGATTCGGGAAGTCACTTTTCTGGGACACATTATATCTGAGTATGGTCTGTCTGTGGATTCAGAGTAGGTGAGGGCAGTTCGGGATTGGAAACAACTTACCACGTTACGGGAGTTCAGGAGCTTCCTGGGGTTAGCAGGATATTGTCGGAGGTTTGTACTGGGATTTTCTGTTCTGGCATCTCCGCTTATGCAGTTGACTAAGAAGGGTCAACTGTATATCTGGTCTGATAAGTGTGAGCAGAATTTTCAGAAGTTGAGGCGGTAGTTGACTAACGCTCCGATTCTGACTCTTTCAGATCCGATCTTACCGTATGTGAATTATACGGATGCTTCCACATCTGGTTTGGGATGTGTGTTGGTGCAGGAGCGTTTTGTGGTAGCTTATGGGTCGAGGCAGCTACGACCGCATGAGCTGAACTATCCGACACATGATCTGAAGTTGGCTATAGTAGTTTATACGCTGAAACATTGGAATCAATATCTGTTTGGTAATAAATTTCAGATTCTTACCGACCATAAGAGTCTGAAATATCTGTTTACGAAAAAGGAATTAATTTGAGGCAGCATAGATGGCTCGAATACATTAAGGACTATGATTGTTGTATCGAGTACATCTCTGGCAAGGGCAACACGGTTGCCGATGCACTGAGCAGGAGGTATACCGGGTTAGTTAAGGGAGGAAATGTCGGTGACTGGTCTGAGAAGAGTGGTCTGACGTGCCTTTGGCACAGGTGGCAGCTCTGGGAGCGTGCTCAGGTTATTACACTTATTATACATTCTGAGTGGCTTGATAGGATGCGCGAAGCGCAAGGTAGAGATTTGGTATTGAAGAAGTTATCTGGGGAAGATAAGGATTTATTTGTTACCGACGTTTTAGTATAGGCAGGGATTGCTATACTTCTGAGATCGCCTTTATGTACCTGAGGATCAGGAGTTCTGGAATGAGATTTTCGAGGAGGCGCACTCGAGCAGTTTGAGCATCGGAAACCGGCAGGGACACTGCAGACTTTGCCCATTCCATTGGGAATGGGGCAATGTTACTATGGACTTTCGACCGCACCGCCCGACACGGTCTCGCCATGGTGTTATCTGGGTTATTGTGGATCAGCTGATAAAGTGCGCACACTTTCTGCTTATTCGGGTCATAGACCCTCTGGAGAAGCTTGCCGGCTTTACATCAGGAAGATTGTATATTTACATGGAGCACCAGACTCCATTGAATCTGACCGTGATCCGCGTTTTACAGCACGGTTCTGGATTGCTTTTCATGAAGCATTGGGCACGCGACTTCATCTGAATACCGCTTATCACCCACAGACGGACGGACAGTCGGAGCGGGTGATTCTGATATCGGAGGATATGTTGCGAATCTGTACTTTGGATTTTGGAGGAGTTTGGGACTAGCAGTTACTTTGATAGAGTTCTCATAAACAGTTGCTTTCAGGTTACGTTTGACATGGCACCCTATGAGGTGTTGTACGGGAGGTGTATGACACCATACTGTTGGACAGATGCGTCTGATGGGGTTAAGCTGGGACCCGAGCTTTTGAGGAGACTACGGCGAAGATCAGATTGTTATAGGCGCGGATTAAAACCGCGAATGACTGCACCACTGTTTATACGAACCGCCGCCGTAGGGCTCTGGAATCTGAGTTTGGTGATAGAATTTGATGGGAGGTAGTACTGTTCAGAGGGACAGTAAGATTTGATAGGCGGGGCGAGTTGCCCCGAGTTATATCGGTTCTCATGAGTTTCCAGGGTAAGTTGTTAGGTTGTTTTCCCCCCCCCAACTGTTTCTGTTTTATGTGGTATCTTCCAGGATAGCCTGTTGTGGATCGGTTAGATTTAGGTTCGGTACTGTCTGGGGTTGTCTGGTAGAAATACCGGCAACTGACTCGGGGTGCAATAAGATGCACCCGGAGGGTGGGACGCCGTGAGGCTCGTATGGTAGTCTAAACTACCACTCCCGCCGCACCAAAGACGGTGGTCCGATTGTTTTGGGTTAGAGGAATGTTCATATTTTCTGGTTGGTAGCGACACATGTCTGTTTAGATCAGGCTACTCTTGGAGGACCAAGAGTTCTAAGTGGGGGAGAAGGTTACGGTCACCCCGAGCGGGTTGCGACCGGTGACCCGGCTCCGGTTTTGGCTGCGGGTCACGTTTTCGGCGTTCAGCGGCTCCCGAGCCCTATCCGAGTATCATTTTGGCGAACCCCTCCGTATTTGAGGTCGTGTGGGTCCCCGGACGTTTCCGCCGAAAATATTTTTCTGGCGCCGGGGGGTTGTCGGGGTCGCCTCGGGACGTACAGCGGGCTCGGTAGCACTCTCGAGATCTCAGTTTGGGAAGCCGTTTGCAGTTTTGGAGTCGTGGAGACGTCCCGGAGGTGGTTGTGGAGTTTAATATTTGGGGCGGGACGTTCGGTTCCGGGCGACTCCCGGGGCTCGGGACGGGAATCCCGGGGCTCGGGATGGAAATTTTCTGACGGCTTTGGGGTGAGTTGTGTTTTAATTTAAGATGGAATTTATGGGTATTTTTATAGAATTTTGGAGTGACGGAATTTCGGTTCAGGTTGTCACGCTCGCACGTCGGGTTTTGGTTCGGGTTCAGCGAGCTCGGTAGGACACTCTGGAATTGTAAATGAATTTCTGAAAAATGTTCTGTGAATGTTATAATATTCTGAAGATTGTGTCCGAGTTTCGTTAATTTTGGAATCCGATAATTATTTTTGGGCAAAAAGAATTGGAACTTTCGGAAAAATTGGGAGTTAAATTGTAATTGGCCACAAAATTAAAGTATTTCAGCATGGGTGCAGCAGCTACTTTCGGCAGCAAGTGTGTGAGTGTGTGATTATTGAGGGACACTTGGCTATTTTTTATTATGGAAGAGAGGTATGGGTTAAAAAGAGAAGGAAAATATATAAAGCTTATATATTTCATAATTGGATGATATTTCTTCATTTTCTTCTTCTTTCTTCTTCTCTCTTCCTTCTCTGCCGCCATTAGAACTCCTTCCCAAGCTCCATGGGCTTCTTCATTCCTTGCTTAGAACTTCAAGGTTTTGGCTCCAAACAATGGTAAGCTTCCATCCTTCTTCTCTTTTCAAGTTGATAACATGATATGGTGAAGAAAAGAGAGCAAATTTGAGAATTTATGGTTGTTCTTCACTATAAGCTAGAGTGATTCTCTCCCTCCCATCTTTTAGTATGTTGTTCTTGGGTGGTAGGAGAGTGTTAATCAAGTGTTGGATTTTGGAAAACACATCTTGGATGAGGATTTAGTGTTGGCCGAATTTATGGAGAAAATTCCAAAATAATGTGTGTTTGTTATCTTGCTTCATGCTTCAAGTATGTTAATCCTAGCATGATTCTAAGCTTATGTGTGGATTTAATTTGATGGAAAACAAGTTGAGGGAAAAATCCCCAAATGGCCGAATATATGGGTGTATGTTTAATGTTGGATTTTGTTGTTTGGGTGCAATTGGATAGCATTCATGGTTTAGAAATGAAATTGGTGATTAAAGAGTGCAAATGGAACTTTGTTTGGATTGAAATGGAGGTTGGGTGAGAAAACCCTCTTTGGCCGAATTGATAAGTGAAGGGGTTTTATTGATTTTGGTGTAATTGGTTAGTAAGCATGCTTAGGAAGTGGAATTGGTGATTAATATGATTATTTGGAAGCTTGAATGGATTGAATTGAAAGTTGGATGAAAAGTTGATTAAGAACCGAAATCTTGGAATGATTCTTTTTCAATGTTGGAGGTTCATTTTGGTTAAATTGGATGTTAATATGGTGTTGGGGTTGAATTTAGGAGTGGATGGAAGTTTGAAATGTTGAATTCGGTTAAGGAATGAAAAAGTTACAATTTATCGGGATTATCGGAAAATGGCGGGTAATGAAGGGTTTAAGGTTGGATTTGATCAGTTCCGCTTATTGTATGATGTTTGTCAATGTATAATCTTGCATTGTCTAGGTTGGTTCTGAATTCTGACGTTTCTGTGAAAATCTGGAATTTTACGGAAATTCTGTCGGATTTTCGGTTTTGGGGTCGGGGGTGTAGTTTGGTAGTGTGGTCGATAAGGATTCTAATTTAACTTGGTTTGTCAGATTCTGAGGTTCTGAGGTGAGAAAAAGAGGGGTTTCGGAGTTTCGGGTCGTGGTTTGGAAATCATCCAGAATCGGTCAAATACCCTGGAATTGTGAGGTAAGGGTTTGGTTCTGCTGTTTTTGGTAAGATAGGTGTATGTTTAGTTTCATGTTCTGCTGCAGTATTTCGATTATATGCCCAGAGCATATTCTCGTAGTCTGTAGGTATATGTATTGTAGCACTTCGTTTTGCAGTATTTCGGAAATTTCGCTTTAAGGTAAGTTCGTGATCTCGTAGGTGTATGCCTTGTAGCATACTGCATGCTAATCCTACGTTTGTAGGAGTATGCCTTATGGCATACTGTCTGCTAACACTACGACGGTTGTGGGTTCGCTACCCACTGGTGCACCATGCTTCGTAATAGCTTCGGCTTCGACTCCCCTTAGTGGGATGTCATTGCCCGATCTGTTATAAGGTTTATGGCGATTTGGAATCGCACATCCTTCGGGATTCCGATTTGTTTCGTACATGTATATTATTCGTATTCATTGCGTATATTGCTATCTTTCTGTTTTGCAGGGTTGCATATACTTATCTTACCCCAAATCCCTTACGGGGTCCTTTTAGGACTCACCCTTTTTTGGGTTCTGTTTTTGGATTTCAGGTAGGTCTGGTAAGCAGCCAGCGGGGTAGGTTTCCGCGAGGCTTCTGCCTTGGGTGTGTTTTGCAGCAGTTGCACCTTGCGGTCCGGGATTGTGTACTTGGTGTGAATCCCGCGCAAGGTATTTTGTTACTTAGATTCTAAGGTTGGCTCTGTAGTTGCATATGCACACTTTCTGTATTGCTATGATGGTTGTATGTCCGTATATACATTGGTATATTCTGCTCTATATCTGTTCTCGGCGCTTGGCGCTTGCTAGACATTTTAGGTTCTGTGAATTCGTATGTATATGCGTTTTGGTGCGTAAGCACTCGTCCCACGGAGGGCGGGGCTTACTCGTTATTAGTGCATGAATTGTATGGTTGCATTTTATTCTTGGTTATACGCATGAAAATTCCGTTAGTCTGCTTCCACAATCCTTCCGTTCTCGGGTCCGCTACGCGCGGCGGGTCTCGATGAACCTGCCACTCCTTTCCATTCCGGCTTCCGCTTCCGGCGTCCCGGCGTCCCGGCGCCCCCGCCTCCGCAACCGGGCTCGGGCGGCGTGCGGTGACACAAATGATACTTCTTTCTTGACAAGTTTGTTAAGTGGGGTGGCTATAGTGAAAAATCCTTCACAAACCGTCTGTAACAGCTAGCAAGACCGTGAAAAGATCTCACCTCGGTCACACTAGTAGGGGTTGGCCAATCCTTGATGGCTTGCACCTTGGATTCATCAACACTTAGTCCTTTCTCACTAACAACATATCCAAGAAACACAATCTGATTAGTAGCAAAAGTACACTTCTTAAGATTAGCATAAAGCTTGTCTCTTCTAAGAGTTTCAAACAATAATCGCAGATGTTCAACACGTTTAACATCTTTATATGCACCAGATCCAATGAATTGTACAATTTCCAAATCACTCTCAACACGTTGAGAAACTGCTTCCCACGAATTAATTGCAAATTCGCTTTCTACTCTAGCAAGAATAGAAGGTGAAAATGAAGCATTCTTGACAATATTTTTCCAATTCACAGAAGGCAATGACAATGAAGTATAAGGGTCAACATATTCGACAGGTTGAATAAAAGACTGAACAAATCTTAAACTAGAACATAAATCATTCAATGGAATAAATTCATGAATAGTTCCAGATTTTTCATCACCAAGCAATTCAATACTCAAAGAATTATTCTTAACAAATAAATCATTCCAGTAGGGAGAAATATTACCATCATTCAAAACTGATGTTTCCTCTTGATGTCGCTTTTCGTCCTTCATGGAAGATGCTTCTAAACATGATTTTTCACCTTGACTTTTTGTTCTTTGGAAAACTATAGATACAACTTCCAAAGGTGGCACATGTGGTACTTCAACCACAACTTCTTGCTCTTCTTTAAGGTTGATGTTCTTACCTTCTTGAACATCATCATTCTCCTGCACAAACATCAAAGAAGAACAGACTTGCAATTCATTAGATGTTAGTAAATCATTTGGGATTGTTGGAGGCAAGGTGCTCTCTAGTTCAACACGTTGAGAAAGTGGAGGTGACTCTTGTTTTCTCTCAAACTCATTATTTTTCCACTCGAAACACTCAACTCTTTCTTTTGATAAGACCACTTGGGTCTTTTGCTCACCATTTTCTCTCAGACCCTCATCTTTCTTTTCTCTAGTTATTCTCTCACCATCCCAAAAGACACTTGACTTTTGCAAATCCACTTGGAATTTCTTTTTATTTTTAGTGTTTCCCATGTGTTTACCCATCTTACCCTTGGACTCACTTTGAACATGGACTTGGTCAGCATGTGCGTGTTTGGGGGTTATGGAAGCTGAAGTGACCTTTCTGTCAACAGGTTGAGTGATGTATTTACTAGTCACACAAACAACACGTGCTCTTGAATGGATAAGATTCTTTTGTTGACAAGCTGGAAGAATTTGTTGAACATATAACACTTCACTTGCTGCCATTAAAGTACCTTCAACAGGAAAAGCATATTCCTCTACAACATGTGATGTGGACATCGACCAAGTGATTCCCGAGCCTCCAAAAGAAGCGCCAAATCCTTTCCAAGGACTCGGGGGTCCCATGACAAGGGCTCGATCCAAGAAGCTACAAGAGAAGCTCCAAACATTCATGAGGATCTTGGCTCAAGGAGAGGAAGGAGGAAGACCAACCACGGGCCAACAAATTGCAAGACTTGGGTGTTCAAATGGAAAGGCATCCCAACGCCTTAGAGATCATCAACCTTACCACTCTCTCGGGCGACAGCTTAGGCGACCCCGACCCCTGGATCGGGCGGTCGCCCGTTCGGGCGAGATCCAGCGACCAGCCCTCCAACCAGCGGTCGCCTGGTCAAAGCGAGATCCAGTGACCCCTTTCAGAAACCAGGCGGTCGCCTGACCCCCATCTACAGTGATTGGCAGGCCGTTGGGCGAAAACCAGGCGAGCCAACCAGTGGATCAGGCGGTCGCCCGGGCCAGGCGAGCAAGACCAGGCGACCCCTTCCACCAGCCAGGCGGTCGCCTGGCCTGTCTACAGTGATGGGTAGGCGCCCAGGCGAGATCCAGGCGACCCAAACCCTGGATCAGGCGGTCGCCTGGCTCATCCGAGAATGCCTTCCCTCCAATTTTCAAACCTAGCCATTTTTGTTGACTTTTCAACACTTAAGTTTTATGGGACTTATTCCTATTTGTAAAATCCCTTTTAATTGCCCATAAATCAATTTATATCTACATGAGTTGATTTATGGAGAATTAAAAGGAATTAAGGTAGTTTCCCATTATTTTATTTTATGGAGAAATGTGAGATGGAAGTGAAGGGAATGAAGTGAAGGCTCCTCTCCCATCACCCCATCTCTCTCTTTTCTCTCCCTTGGTATTAACCTAGCCAAGGGCATTAGGAAAGCTTTAGAACACATTTTGTAAGAACTCTTGTTGCTGGAAATACAAGGCCATTGTTCTTCATTTGTTCTCAAATCTTGCTTCATCAATCCATTAGTGATCCATGCAAGAGGGTCCAATTAAATACCTAGCATTGTTTGATCAAGTAGTCAAAAGGTTCTAGGTTCCATTCCATCCCTCCCTTTGCCGAATTTGAAGCTCCATTTCTTTGGAGTTCCTCCTCACTCAAGCTAGATCAAAGCTCATGATCATACTCTCCCTAGTGTGATCATATCAAGTGGTATCAGAGCCAACTTGCTTGAATGAGGTAAATGTGATTTGTGTGATTTTCTTCAAGTTATCCTCTTGAATTCCTTTTCAAAACTTGAAGAAAATTTCGGTTGGTATCTCTTGAGAGAGGCCGAAATTTGTGAGTGGTTCATGTGCCTAGGACAAGCTTGTTTGGTTCATGTGATTAGGGCAAAGTTTATGATTGAATGTGATTGTTGAAGTTGTGTGAAAAAGAAAAGAAATTTTCGGATTTGAAGAGAGAGAAAGTGTTGAAAAGAATATTTGTGAAAAGAAATGCAAAAGTGTTCTTGGTGTTCTTGAGTGTTCTTGGTGTTCATGCAAAGTTCATATGAAGTTCATGTCAAACACATGTGAATAGTAACTTTGATCCAAAATATTTTATGAACTTGCACAAAAGGTGTTTGTAATTATAAAAGAGCCTTTCTACCTCACACCTAATTTCTTTCAACCACCAACCAACCTCATTTCTCAAAACCCTAGTTCAAGTAACTAGAACTTTTGCATTGCTAATTTTCGGATTTTGCTAGACTTTCATTGGACTCTCCTTGTGTGTTTGCATTTGATCTTAATAGAAGATTGGTGACTAGAATTGAGACTTGTGAAGTTCATTGAGTTCCAAACACGAGAGACGAGTGTAAACACTTAGGAAGTGTGAGAGGATTGTGTGCAAATATATACTTGTTGTGAATTGCCACGGAGGCAATCTTCTTTGTTGTAGGAATGACTTCACCCGCGGATTCACCATCACCCCCTCATCCAACCCAACTTGATCTCTTGGAAGCCCTCCAAAAAATTAATACAAGGTTGGATGGGATTGATCGAAGATTTGAGGATTCGGAAACTCAACAAGCCACCTTAGGAGCCAAGCTAGCTAAGCTTGAGGTGGCTCAAGGGAAACAACCGTCATCATCTCGGCACCAAGAGGAAACCGGGACACCTAGGGGCTTTGGTGGCCATACACATACCACCATTGACCCCTCTTCCAAGCAACACCAACAAACCTCCATTTCTCGGTCCACTCAACAAAGAAGGAGTGCACCTTTTGTTCATGACATTTCGGATGAACAAGAGGAATATTGTGAAGAGGGACCAATTAGAGGGGGAAGAAGGAAGGTCTTCCAAGATAGGGCACAATCAAGAGCCTATCTTGAGAGAGACCTTGAAGATGTAGAGGAAGCCGAAAGAGCTCATCACCATAGGGGTTTCAACCGAGATCTTCATGAGAGGAGACCAAACCGAGATCAACAAGCACTCAACAATTTGAAGCTTCAAATCCCACCGTTTTATGGTTCAAGTGATCCGGAGGAGTACTTGGAATGGGTGGTCAAAACCGAGAGAGTTGTTGATGTGATGGGGTATAGTGATGCTACTATTTTGAAGCTAGTGGTGATTGAGTTCCAAGGATATGCTCTCACTTGGTGGGAGCAAGAACACCAAGAGAGGGCTAGAAACCGAGAGGATCCCATCATGACTTGGGAAGAGCTCAAGCAGGCGATGAAGCGGCGGTTTGTGCCTACTTACTTCAAGAGAGATTGTGCTCAAAAGCTTCAAACGCTCAATCAAGGGAACCGGAGTGTGGAGGACTATCAAAAGGACCTTGAGAGGGCTTTGATGAGGGCGGATGTGAAGGAAGCTCAAGAGGCCAAAATGGCAAGGTTTTTGTATGGGTTGAGAGAGGATGTGTACAAGACGGTGGAGCTTTGTGACTACCAAACCTACCAAGAGCTTGTTCACAAGGCCATCAAGGTGGACAAGCAACTTAAGAGGGGTCACTCCTACCACTCCACCACTACTAGCCGGAACACTTGGACCAAACCTAACCCCTACAATAAACCCACACCATCCAAGCCTTACCAAGCTTCCACCACAAAACCCACACCTCACCCAAGTCAATCCAACCCGCGGCCTCCACCCTACCAAACTTCAACTCCCACCCAACACCCACGGCCAAACACTTACCCCAAGTCCCAAAACCCACCTCAACATACAAGGAGCATTGAATGCTTCAAATGCTTGGGCAAGGGGCATTATGCAAGAGAGTGCCCAAATAAAAGAGTCATGGTGATTCGGCCTAATGGGGACATTTCAAGTGAGGATGAAGAGGAGGTTCAACTTGAGCTTCCACTTGAAGAAGAAGAGGAGGAAGAAGGGGAGTTGCCCCTTGAAGGTCACATCTTGGTAACCAAGAGGGTTTTGCAAAGTGTGCCAAGTGTGACCGAGATTAGCCAAAGAGAGAATCTTTTTCAATCAAGGGCTTTGGTTAAGGGGACTTTGTGTAGTCTCATCATAGATGGAGGGAGTTGTGTCAATGCGGCAAGTGAAGATATGGTTAATGAAATGGGTCTTCCAACACTCCCTCATCCGAAGCCATACCAACTTCAATGGGTTGATGATAGATCCCATGTGAAGGTGGTAAAGCAAGTGGAAGTGCCTATCAAAATAGGCAAGTATGAAGATGTGATCATGTGTGATGTGGTGAGAATGCAAGCAACCCACATCCTCCTTGGAAGGCCATGGCAATTCGACAAGGAGGCCATACATTATGGCAAGGCCAACAAGTATTCTCTCACCCATCTTGGCCGACCCTTCACACTACTTCCCCTCACCCCCACCCAAGCCCTCCAAGACCAAATTCATTTGGCCAACAAAGCCGCAAGCAAGAGGAAGGGAAAGGGAAATGAGAAGAGAGAAAATGAAGAGAAGGTTCAAGTAACCTTGAGAGAAGGAAAAGAGAGTGCACATAAGGGAAACACTATGAGAGATGAGAGAAAACAAGAGAGTAACCTTCCAATGGCCAAAGAGAAGGATTTGAAAAGAGCATTGCTTTCAAACAAAACTTGTTTTCTCATGATTCCAACCAAGTGCATGCTAACCCTTGATAACATTTCTTCTCTTCCTTTGTATGTGTCGCAGGTGCTTCGAGAGTTTGAAGATGTGTTCCAAGAACCACGGGAACTCCCACCATACCGTGGCATAGAACACCAAATAGACTTGCTCCCGGGAGCACCATTGCCCAACAAAGCCGCATACCGAACCAATCCAAAGGAGTCCCAGGAGATCCAGACCCAAGTTCAAGAGTTGCTTGACAAGGGGTTCATCAAGGAGAGTCTTTCTCCTTGTGCGGTGCCGGTCATTCTAGTCCCAAAGAGTGATGGAACGTGGAGGATGTGCATGGACTGCCGGCCCATAAATACAATCACTGTAAAGTATCGCCACCCTATACCTCGTTTGGATGACATGTTAGATGAACTGAATGGTGCATGTGTGTTTTCTAAGATAGACCTTAGAAGTGGTTACCACCAAATAAGAATGAAACAAGGAGATGAGTGGAAAACTGCTTTTAAGACTAAAATTGGATTGTATGAATGGAATGTCATGCCATTTGGTCTATCTAATGCTCCTAGTACTTTCATGCGCCTAATGAACCATGTCTTGAGAAAATTGATAGGTAGGTTTGTGGTTGTGTACTTTGATGATATATTAGTGTACTCCAAGAATCATGTTGATCATGTTGAGCATCTGAGGCAAGTCCTTGATACACTTAGATTAGAGAAGTTGTATGCTAAATATGAAAAGTGTGTCTTTGCTTCGGATGAGGTTAATTTTCTTGGGTATGTTGTTGGGAAAGATGGAGTGAAGGTGGATGAGAGTAAGGTGAGTGCAATTAGAGATTGGCCTACTCCTAGTTCTTTAACTGAAGTGAGATCCTTTTTAGGGCTTGCTAGTTTCTATAGGAGATTTGTTAGGGACTTTTCAACCATAGCCACCCCTATGCATGAATTGGCTAAAAAGAATGTAGTCTTTGAATGGGGTGAATCACAAGAGAAGTCTTTTAATGAATTGAAGTCTAGGTTGACCAATGCACCCTTGCTTGCTCTTCCAAATTTTGAGAAGGTGTTTGAGGTTGAGTGTGATGCAAGTGGGATAGGCATTGGTGCGGTTTTGCATCAAGAAGGCCGTCCCATTGCATTTTTCAGTGAAAAGCTAGGTGGAGCTACTTTGAATTACTCTACCTATGACAAAGAGCTTTATGCTCTTGTAAGATCATTAAGGGTATGGAGTCATTATTTGCTACCTAGGGAGTTTGTGATCCACACGGATCATTTGTCCTTGAAGTACCTTCAAGGGCAAGGTAACTTGAGCAAGAGACATGTGAGATGGGTAGAATTCATTGAATCTTTCTCCTATGTTATTAAGTATAAGAAAGGCAAAGAGAATGTAGTTGCCGATGCACTTTCTAGGAGATATGCTATACTCATGACTCTTGACACCAAAGTTGTTGGATTTGAATGTTTGAAAAGCATGTATGAGCATGATTTAGACTTTGGTGAAATTTTTGTTGATTGTGCTAAAGAAGGCCGAAATGGCTTCTATGTATTTGATGGTTTCTTGTTCAAGTATAAGAGGTTGTGTGTGCCAAGGAGCTCAATGCGGGAAGTCATCCTCAAGGAGGCGCATGGTGGAGGACTCATGGGGCACTTTGGTGTCCAAAAGACACTTGAGGCCGCCAAGGAGAATTTCTATTGGCCGGGCATGAAGAAAGACGTTGCCAAGCTTTGTGCCAAGTGTGTGACATGCCACCGCGCCAAGGCTACTCTACAACCGAAAGGGAAGTACACCCCTCTCCCTACTCCTTCCATTCCTTGGGTTGATATTAGTATGGATTTTATCTTTGGCTTGCCTAGAACTTCTAAGGGTCATGATGCAATTTTTGTGGTAGTGGATAGGTTTTCTAAGATGGCACATTTTATTCCACGTCACAAAACTGATGATGCAGCTCATGTGGCCGAATTGTTTTTCAAAGATATTGTGAAGTATCATGGCTTGCCTAGATCTATTGTGAGGGATAGGGACTCAAGGTTCCTTAGTCACGTTTGGAGGACTCTTTGTAATCGGTTGGGAGCACGCGCTTGATGTATTCTACATCAAGCCATCCTCAAACCGATGGCCAAACGGAAGTGACTAACCGAACCTTGACAACCATCTTGAGAACTCTCCTTAGGAGTAATTTGAAAGAGTGGGAGAAATGCTTGCCTCATGTAGAATTTGCATATAACCGAGCATTCCATTCATCTACATCCCATAGTCCATTTGAGGTTGTATATGGGTTCAATCCTTTAGCTCCTTTGGACATGATTGCATTGGAACATGTTGAACAACTTGATGTAGATGGTAAAAGAAAGGCCCAACAAATGAGAGACTTGCATGCTAAGGTTCACAAACAATTAGAGAAAATCAATGAATCTTATGCTAGGAGGGTCAATAAGGGTAGGAAGTTTCGGTCATTTGAGGAAGGGGATTGGGTGTGGTTACACTTAAGGAAAGAAAGGTTTAACCAAGCTCGAAAGAGCAAGTTGTCAACTAGAGGGGATGGACCTTTTAGGATTGCAAGAAAGATTAATGACAATGCATACATGCTTGAATTGCCTAGTGATGGATCATACAATGTGCATGCTACTTTTAATATTTGTGATCTTATTCCCTATGAAGGTGATCTTGAAGAAATGAATCCGAGGTCGGATTCCTCCCAAGTGGGAGGAATGATGTGGACATCGACCAAGTGATCCCCGAGCCTCCAAAAGAAGCGCCAAATCCTTTCCAAGGACTCGGGGGTCCCATGACAAGGGCTCGATCCAAGAAGCTACAAGAGAAGCTCCAAACATTCATGAGGATCTTGGCTCGAGGAGAGGCAGGAGGAAGACCAAGCACGGGCCAACAAATTGCAAGACTTGGGTGTTCAAATGGAAAGGCATCCCAACACCTTGGAGATCATCAACCTTACCACTCTCTCGGGCGACAGCTCAGGCGACCCCAACCCCTGGATCAGGCGGTCGCCCGTTCAGGCGAAGGATCCAGGCGACCAGCCCTCCAACCAGGCGGTCGCTGGTCGGCGAGATCCAGCGACCCTTTCGAAACCAGGCGGTCGCCTGACCCCATCTGATGATTGGCAGGCCGTTGGCGAAAACCAGGCGAGCCAACCAGTGGATCAGGCGGTCGCCCGGGCCAGGTGAGCAAGACCAGGCGACCCCTTCCACCAGCCAGTCGGTCGCCTGGCCTGTCTACAGTGATGGGCAGGCGCCCGGGCGAGATCCAGGCGACCCAAACCCTGGATCAGGCGGTCGCCTGGCTCATCCGAGAATGCCTTCCCTCCAATTTTCAAACCTAGCCATTTTTGTTGACTTTTCAACACTTAAGTTTTATGGGACTTATTCCTATTTGTAAAATCCCTTTTAATTGCCCATAAATCAATTTATATCTACATGAGTTGATTTATGGAGAATTAAAAGGAATTAAGGTAGTTTCCCATTATTTTGTTTTATGGAGAAATGTGAGATGGAAGTGAAGGGAATGAAGTGAAGGCTCCTCTCCCATCACCCCATCTCTCTCCTTTCTCTCCCTTGGTATTAACCTAGCCAAGGGCATTAGGAAAAGCTTAGAACTCATTTTGTAAGAACTCTTTTAGCCAAAAATACAAGGCCAAATTGTTCTTCATTTGTTCTCAATTTCTTGCTTCATCAATCCATTAGTGATCCATGCAAGAGGGTCCAATTAAATACCTAGCATTGTTTGATCAAGTAGTCAAAAGGTTCTAGGTTCCATTCTCATCCCCCATTGGTTCGAATTCAAGCTCCATTTCCTTTGGAGTTCTTCCTCACTCAAGCTAGATCAAAGCTCATGATCATACAACCCTTGTGTGATCATATCATCGGCTCAAATTCTTGAAAAAGTGATTCAGAACAAGACACAAAAGACACAATAAATTAAAACCTCAAACAAGCCTCAACAGGTTAAAGGAAGTGTTGTTACTTTTTGAAAAACGGTTCTTTTGTGGGTTTTGGAAAAGGATATTCCGCAACTTTTGAAAGAACAGGTTTGAAAAGGCTGTGAGGTTGTTCTTTTCCTTGCCCTTTGTTTGAAATTGTTCCAAGAATTCTTCAAATTGGCTTTTCTGCAATCTGTCAACAGGTTGAATCAGTAGCAGTTTTTTTTCTTTTTTTTAAATGCAAACAAGATGCAAAATTTTTTTCAATTTTTTTTCAATGTAGATAGCAGAACACTGGAACAATAAATTAAAAATGGCAAGAACAACCGAGAAAATAACAATGATAACAAAAATGATATATGGTGCGGAATAAAAAGAAAAGGGTAGAAAAACTTCTCCTAGTTGAGCTAGTGGCTCTGATACAAATTGATGTGGTTGTCAGAATGCTCTGATACCAATTGATGTGATTTCGGGAGGGTATCCTGGAACACGAGGAGCAGATCTAGCCAACAAAGGAGCAACACGGGGTAGGTATGATTGATGAGGCGGAAATGTTAACAGGTTGAAAGATCCGAAATGCACAAAGCAAAAGGATGCGGAAGCTTGTGAAACGAACGGATATGGCCGCCAACTCCTCCTGGATCCTTGCCCAGGCAAAGATGGTGTTATGCCTTTGGCGACTCCTCTCTCTTGATACCGAAAAAAGGTCCAAGACAAAGAAAGCCTTCGTTGCCAAAATTGGGGGGGAATGATGATGGGGCCAACACCTCCTTCTTCCAATGAGAAGGCAATATTGGTCTTAGTAGACTTGTAAAGAAAACTTAACAAGAATTGAGTGAAAAAAGGTAGATAGGTTGAAAAGAGAATCACTCTCAATTTCAAGGAAAAAGGCGAAATATGTTTGATGATTGAATTGTTTTGCAAATAACACCTAGACCTCCTTTTATAGGACAAGGAAGTCGAATTCTAAACCCATTGACAAGTCCCTTCATCTCCATTCTTAATGATGGAAATTAAAGGAGATGTAAATATGGGAATTTAAAAAATTATTTCTAAAAATTATTCTAGGCTAGCTAATGGGTAGACCTAGCCAAAACAACTCAAAACTGAAATAAAAAGATAAAATTTCGAGCTAGAAGATGAGGGATGAGTTTTGGCCAATAAATGAGGAGTAAATGATCCTCATTTAAGTGCTCTTGATGGAGGGCTTCAAGGCTTGTAACTCCTTCTTCACCAATAGTTTCGGATGATTTTGGATGACTCTTGAGTCTTTGTAGACTGCTGAAGTTCGCCATTGATGAGGAGTGAATGGTTGGAAATCTTTGAAGTGCATTGAATGCACCAGTGGAATCTCAACAGGTTGATAAATTCGTGCACCATGGTTTGGAACATGCACTTGGGCCAAATTGTCATTTCGTTGAGCCCAAACCGAAATGTTGAAAATTGTTTGCACAATTTGAGAATTGGGTTGGCCCAAATTGAGGAGTGCTTGCACTTTTCCTTCATTTTTGTGGATATCTTCACTTTGCTCCTCACACTTTGCAAAACTGTGCATCAACAGGTTGAGAGCGTCCTTAGCCTTCTTAGTCCGGCTCCTTGTCATAGGTCCACCAAGGCCAACGAGCGGATCTTGATGTTTGGGCTTGGGTTGCGCCTGTTCCACGTCACCCTGTAAGGGCGTAGGTACAATACCGGGAAAACTTTTTAAAACATTTTTTCCCTGCATGAAAGGTTAGCATGCAATGAACTAGCAGATAATACAATCCTAAGTATAAACAGGAATATGGTATGCAAATGTCATGATGCTCAGAAGTCCCGTCGAAATAGTGATACTTTCTTATACAGATGGTACCCGACCACTGACAGCACTCTACGGCGGCTAGTTAAGCTCACGCCGATTATCGAGATCAGAACGCATGGTACCAGCGAGGGGTGATGTCACCGTACGCCACCTGAACCCGGTTGCGGAGGCGGGGGCGCCGGGACGTCGGAAGCGGAAGCCGGAATGAACACAGAATGGCAGGTCCATCTAGACTGCGCGCGTAGCGGACCCAGCGAAGCGATTGTGGAAGCAACCTGAAAATTCATACATATACTCGAATAACCATGCAAACAGTTCATGTAATAACAACAAAGTAAGCACCGCCCTCCGAGGACGAGTACTTACGCATATAACATAGATACATACAGAGTTCACCGAACCTAGGATATCTAGCAAGCGCCAAGCGCTCAGAACATGCAACAGAACAGAATGTATACATACATATACAATCATCACAATAATCCAGAAAGTATGCACATGCAACTACAGAGCCGACCCTAGGCCTAAACGACAAATACCTCGCGCGGGATTCAGACCAAGTAGACAAAATCCCAGCCCGCAAGGTGCAGCTGCTCAACCCAACCAAGGCGAAGCCTCACGGAAACCTACTCCGGCTGCTTACCAGTCTACAGAAACCCAAAAACAGAACCCAAAAAGGGTGAGTCCTCGAAAGGACCCGTAAGGGATTTGGGGTAAGATAAGCATATGTAACCCTGCAAAACAGAAAGATAGCAATATACAGAATATATGCAACAGAATACAGAATGTCGTGCATGTAATAAAAACAGATCAGAATCTCGAAGGATGTGCGATACTAAATCGCCATAAACCCTTATAACAAATCGAGCAATGACCTCCCTCTAAGGGAGTCGAAGCCGAAGCTATTACGAAGCATGGTGCACCAGTGGGTAGCGAACCCACAACTGTCGTAGGGTTAACAGATAGAGTATGCCACAAGGCATACACCTACAAATTACAGAACGTACCTTAAAGCAGAAATTTCCGAAATACCTGCAAAACAGAAGTGCAACAACACATACACCTACAGACTACAGTATATGCCCTAGGCATATAATACCGAAATACTTGCAGAACAGAAAGTGAAACTAAACATACACCTATCTTACCAAAAATAGCAGAACCAAACCCTTACCGCACAATTCCAGAGTAGTTGACCGATTCTGGACAATTTCCAACCTGCGACCCGAAACCCGGAAACCTTTCTTTTTCAACCTTCTGGACCTCAGAATCTCAGACAGACGTAGTACTCGAGTTGCTGATCAACTTCCCAGTTGAACTCTCGAGCCAAGGAGCAACTTAGACCATGGTTTTGAAGCTTGAAAGGAAGCAACAATGGTGGTAGAGTGAGAGTCCCGGGTCGCTCGAACTACCTTCAAACCGCAAATCGAGTCCCGGGTCGCTCCCGAGAGTCGTTCCTCCGCCGAAATCCCGAAAATCGTCCGACGGCAACCCCGGCCCGAAAAATATTTTCCGGAAATGTCCGGTACACCACCAGACACCAAAATCAAATATCGGGTCCATCCGAACTCCGGTTGAGAATGAAGCAATCGGCCGGAGTAGCCGTTAACCCCGGCCAACCGGCTCGAATAGCCACCCTGCAGGGCGGCCATAACATTCCCCCTCCTTAGAACTCTTGATCCTCCAAGAGCTCTCTCAAACGAGCATACTGCTCGGGATATCGGTCCTGAATGTCCTTCTCCGTCTCCTAAGTCGCTTCCTTGTCGGAATGATGTGACCATTGAACCTTGACCATGGGAATCAACTTGCTACGAAGTTTCCTGACATCTCTATCCAGAAAGGCTACCGGTTCTTCCTGATAGGAAAGATCGGGTTCCAGTTGTACCTCCTCCACTGAAATCCCGTCAACTCGAACCAAAATCCCGTCACTCCAAAATTCCTCAAAACTACTCATAAAATCCATTTTGAATTATGTCACAGCCACCCCGCCCGGTTGCGGAGGCGGAGCCGACCGCGACGTCGGAACAGAAATATAGCAGGAAGCGTGGCAACAGAGCATCGAGCTCATATGCAAAATAAGCAAGTAACCACTAGCAACCTAAATACTCAAGCAAGGCAAGCATACATATAGCAACCAACTTCCACCAACAAGCAGTTCATGGCAAATTACATTACAATTATCGCCACAACACAAAGCACCAAGTCCATAATAAAGCAATTCCGATATAGGCAAGTCGGGGCTCCGCCCACGACTCAGAAGTCAACAAAAGCAGAATATAACTCAGGTTATACAACATTCACAAATACATGATCTGATCTATATGCATGCAGTTACAGCTACAGAGCCAATAAACAAAATCCTATAAATACCTAGCGCGGAATCTGAAGCGACCTCCGCACGTGGTACTGCTGCTGCAACCACAACCCCAAAAGGTAGGAAGCACCGCGGATTTCTACTCCGCCGGTTGCTTATCAGAACGGCCTGAAAGTGATAAACAGAAAAAGGGTGAGTCCTCGAAAGGACCCAGTAAGGGCTTAAGGTAAAAGTGCAGTTTGCCATAGGCAACAATCTGAACCTGCAAAACGGAATATCACAGCATATACATTTACATACGAGCATAAAGCATAAAGTAAATCAGAATCCATCATATGCGGTCCCACCGCCAGAATGACCATGTCGACGACCCTCAGCGAGAGGTCGAGAATATACTGGTCGAGCGAGCAGATAGCACGGTACCGGCTGGGGTCGCGATCCCCAAACTGTCGTAGGGTCACAGAACAGAAGTATCGGCACTCCCGGTGCGGATACACAGAACAGAACGAAAGAGTACCCGTGGTCTCTCCAACCATACGGGTCTCGTTACAGAATCAGAACATATAATAAAATATACAAATACAACAGAAATATCATACCTGATAACATATACGGAGCAGAACAAACGTACATTTTACCAAATTAAGCCCTTACCTCAGAAACGCTGCCCCGCAGCCCAAAACTCAGGAAATCCCGGCTCCCGATCCGAAATGCACAACTTGACTCCTACGGTTCCACGCTACTCCACCAACGCAGAATCAAGCTGGATAACCATAGTTGAGTCAGAACACATCCAAATAACCCCAGAAAGCAATTTCTGCATTAACCCGCACTTTCCCGCAAAAATCCACAGAAAGCTCGGTTTCACGAACCGAGCTAGAACCTTGTTATTCTAACACCCACAAACACTTTCCAACCTTTAAAGTATGTTGGTTATGGTATGGTGTGTGGAAGGCAAGCATGTAAGCTCAAGGGTGGACTGTTGGAGTTTCTCTTTGGTTGAATTGGATGTTAATATGGTGTTGGGGTTGAATTTAGGAGTGGTTTGAAGTTTGAAACGTTGAATTCGGTTAAGAAATGGAAAAGTTGCATTTAAGCGGGATTATCGGAAAATGTTGGGTAATTAAGGGTTTTAAGGTTGGATTTGGTAAGTTCTGCTTGTGGGATGATGTTTGTCGATGTATAATCTTGCATTGTCTAGGTTGGTTCTGAATTCTGAAGTTTCTGTGGAAATCTGGAATTTTACGGAAATTCTGCCGGATTTTCGGTTTTGGGGTCGGGGGTGTAGTTTGGTAGTGTGGATGATAAGGATGCTAATTCAGCTTGAATTGACAGATTCTGTGTTCCGGAAGTTAGATTAAGAGAGGTTTTCGGGTTTCAGGTCGTGGTTTTGAAATCGTCGAGCCGGTCAAATACTGGAATTGTGAGGTAAGGGTTTGGTTACTGCTATTTTTGGTAAGATAGGTGTATGTTTAGTTTCACTTTACATTCGCAAGTATTTCAGTAATATATGCCTAGGGCATATTCTCGTAGTCTGTAGGTGTATGTGTTGTTGCACTTGTTTTGCGGTATTTGAAATTTCGCTTTAAGGTACGTTACGTAATTTGTAGGAGTATGCCTTATGGCATACTGTCATTAACCCTACGACAGTTGAGGGTTCGCTACCCGGGTGCACCATGCTTCGTAATAGCCGCTTGACTCCCTTAGAGGAGGTCATCGTTACGATTGGTTATAAGGGTTTATGGCGATTTAGTATCGCACATCCTTGATATTCGATGTGTTTTTATTACATGCACGATATTACGTATTCTGTTGCATATATTCGTATCTTGCTATTTTACTGTTTTGCAGGTTACATATGCTTATCTTACCCCAAATCCCTTACGGGGTCCTTTTAGGACTCACCCTTTTTGGGTTGTTTTTGGATTTCGGTAGGTGCAGTAGCGGCAGCGGAGTAGGTCCGTGGGGCTTCGCCTTGGTTGTGTTGAGCGGCAGTACCTTGCGGTGGGATTTTGTCTACTTGGTCTGAATCCCGCGAGGTATTTTGACGTTTAGGCCTAGGGTCGGCTCTGTAGTTGCATGTGCATATTTTACGGATGATTGCGATGATTGTATAAGTATGTATATATTCTGTTCTGTTGCATATTCTGAGCGCTTGGCGCTTGCTAGATACCCTAGGTTCTGTGAACTCTGTATATATCTATGTTTTGTGTGTAAGCACTCGTCCACGGAGGGCGAGGCTTACTCTGTTGCTGATGCATGAATTGTATGTTTTGATTTTATTTTAGTTATATGTATGAATATGTTCAAGTCGCTTCCGATCGCCGTTTTTGGATCCGCTACGCGCGGCGGTCTCGATGGACTGCCATCTTGTATTTTCCGGCTTCCGCTTCCGGTGTCCCGGCGCCCCGTCTCCGCAACCGGGCTCGGGTGGCGTGCGGTGACAAATTATAACATAACCTACCATGGAGCCATCGGAGAAATTCCATCCCGAGCCCCGGGATTCCCGTCCCGAGCCCGGGAGTCGCCCGAGACCGAACGTCCCGCCCCAAATATTATATTCCATAAAACCTCCGGGACATTCCCACGACTCCAATACTACAAACGGCATCTCAATCTGAGGTCTCGGGAGCGCTACCGAGCCCGCCCAGACGTCCCGAGACGACACCGACAACCCCAGGCGCCAGAAAAATATTTTCGGCGGAAACGTCCGGGGACCCACACGACCTCAAATACGGAAGGGTTCGCCAAAATGATACTCGGATAAGGCTCGGGAGTCGCCTGAACACCGAAAAATGTGACCGCAGCCAAACCGAGCCCCGGGTCACCCGGTCCGCAACCCGCTCGGGGTGGCCGTAACATCCCCCTAGAACTCTTGGTCCTCCAAGAGTAGTCTGAACCAACCATACAGTGTCGCTACCAACCAGAATATAAAAATATTCTCCTTACTAAGAACAATCGGACCACCGTCTTGGTGCGGCGGGAGTGGTAGTTTAGACTACCATACGAGCCTCACGGCGTCCCACCCTCCGGGTGCATCTTATTGCACCCAGTCGATTGCGGTATTTCTGCAGACAACCCCAGACAGTACCGAACCTAAATCTAACCGATCCACAACAGGCTATCCTGGAAGACACCACGTAAAACAGAAATAGTTGGGGGGGGCGAAAGACCAACCTAACCACTTACTCTAGAAACTCCTGAGAACCGATAAAATTCGGGTAACTTGCCCCGCCTACCAAAACTTACTTGTCCCTCTTATCGGTGCTACCTCGGTCAAATTCTATCACCAAACTCAGATTCCAGAGCCCTACGGCGGCGGTTCGTATAAGCATGGTGCGATCGTTCGCGGTTTTGATCCGCGCCTGTAATAATCTGATCTTCGCCGTAGTCTCCTCAGCTCGGGTCCCAGCTCAACCCTATCAGACGCATCTGTCCAACAGTATGGTGTCATACACCTCCTCCCGTACAACGCCTCATATGGTGCCATGCCAATCGTAGTCTGGGAGCTGTTGTTGTACGAGAACTCTAACAAAGGTAACTGCTGGTCCCAATCTCCTCCAAAATCCAAAGTACAGATTCGCAGCATAACCTCCAGTATCAGAATCACCCGCTCCGACTGCCGTCCGTCTACGGGTGATAAAGCGTACTCGGATGGAGTCGCATGCCCGAGTGCTTCATGAAAAGCTCTCGAACCGTCTTTGTAAAACGCGGATCACGGTCGGATACAATGGAGTCTGGTACTCCATGTAAGCGTACAATCTCCCAAATGTAAAGCCGGGCAAGCTTCTCTAGAGTGCAGCGGCCGAATAGGCGAAAAGTGTGCGCACTTTGTCACCCGATCCACAAAAACCCGGATAGCATCATGATGAGACCGTGTCGGGCGGTGCGGTCGAGAAAGTCCATCGTAACATTACCCCACTTCCAGTGGAATGGGCAAAGTCTGATGTCCCCGCCGATTTCGATGCTCAAACCGCTCAGTGTGCCTCCTCTAAAATCTCATTCCAGAACTCCTGATCCTCTGGTACATAAAGGCGGTTTCGGAAGTATAGCAATCCCTGCCTATACTGAAACGTAGGTAACAAATAAACCCTTATCTTCCCCAGATAATTTTTTTCAACCCCGGATTTCTACCTTGCGCCACGCGCACCCTGTCAAGCCACTCAGAATGTATAGTAAGTGTATAAACCTGAGCACGCTCCCAGAGCTGCCCCCTGTGCCAAAGGCATGTCAAATCACTCTCCTCGGATCGATCCCCAACACCTCCTCCCTTAACCAACCCGGTATACTTCCTGCTCAGTACATCGGCAACCGCGTTGCCCGTGCCAGAGATGTACTCGATACAACAACTATAGTCCTTAATGTATTCAAGCCATCTGCGCTGCCTCATGTTTAAGCTCCTTCAGTAAACAGATATTTCGAACTCTTATGGTGGTAAGAATCTGAAATTTATTACCAAACAGATATTGCTTCCAATGTTTCAGCGCATAAATTACTATAGCCAACTCCGGATCATGTGTCGGTCGATTCAGCTCATGCGGTCGCAGCTGCCTCGACCCATAAGCTACCACAAAACGCTCCTGCACCAACACACACCCCAAATTGGATGTGGAAGCATCCGTATATATCACGTACGGTAAGTTCGGATCTGGAAGAGTCAGAATCGGAGCGTTAGTCAATTGCCGCTTCAACTCCTGAAAATTTCTGCTCACACCTATCAGACCAGATATACGGTTGACCCTTCTTGGTCCACTGCGTAAGCGGAGATATCAGAATAGAAAACCCTGGTACAAACCTCTAATAAAATCCTACTAACCCCAGGAAGCTCCTGAACTCCCGTACTGTGGCAGGTTGTTTCCAATCCCGAACTGCCCTCACCTTCTCTGGATCCACACACAGACCATGCTCAGATATAATGTGTCCCAGAAAAGTAACTTCCCGAATCCAGAACTCACACTTTGAGAATTTAGCATAAAGCTGATGTTCCCAAAGTGTCTGCAGAACTACCCTCAGATGCTCCCGATGCGAATCCTCATTCCTAGAATATATCAGAATATCATCGACAAGGACCACCAAAAATGAATCCAAGTACGGTCGGAACACCCGATGCATCAGATCCAAGAATGCCACCGGAACATTGGTCAGCCCGAATGGCATGATCGTAAACTCAAAATGTCCATAACGGGTGCGGAAAGCAGTCTTAGGTATGTCCTCTTCCTTCACCCTAAGTTGAAAGTACCCAGATCAGAGATCAATCTTTGAGAAAACTCTCGAACCCCGAAGTTGATCAAAAAGATCGTCAATCCTTAGCAACGGATACTTATTCTTCACAGTAAGTGCATTCAACCGTCTGTAATCAATGCAGAGTCGGAGCGTCCCATATTTCTTCTTAGCAAACAGAACCGGAGTACCCCACGGTGAAGTGCTCGGTCGGATGAAGCCCTTCTGTAATTCCTCCAACTGTTTCTTCTACTCCTGCCTCTCAGAAATAAGCATCCGATAAGGAGGAATAGATATCGGAGCAGTACCCGACTGCAGGTGGATCTCAAACACAATTTCCCGCTCTGGTGGTAATCCGGGCAACTCCTCCGGAAATACCTGCGGAAAATCTCGAACCAATGGTAAACCATCCAACTTCAACCTAGTACCAGCCTCATTCAGACCATAACATTCCCCCAACACCAACTATCGACAGATGCTCCAGAATCTGCAACATCTTTGTCTTGTCTTTGTGCGATAGTCAAACCAGTCGGAGCCGTGAGAGGTAGTACCTCTCCAGAAACCATAATGGTACGGTTTGCACAATCAATGTGCAAAGAATTCTTGGATAGCCAGTCCATCCCAAGAATAACATCTTAGTTCGGCGTGTCAAAAACCAACAAATCCGATACTATCAGATGTCCGCCTACAGATGTCGTACAACCCCGAACCATCTCTTTAGAAAACAGCCGACTCAGCAGTTTTACTAAGTACATTTGAGGCAAGGTACTAACAGACAGATACGAGAGATGTAACACATTTACGTGTTACAATGGAAACAGATGCTCTGTATCAAATAATGCATGAACCGACACCTCATTCGAAACAAAGTACCTGCAGAACTCCTGCCGACTCGAACCTCCTGGCGACCGGTACTGACCGCCGACTAGGTCCTCCTTGATAACTAGGGCCTTTCCCCTCAATATGAAAAACTTGTCCCACACAGGCTCTTTGTGGTGGAGGGTGGCTGAAGGCTGCATCCTTCTGAGGTCTCGGGCCACCCACTGAAACCCACGCCCCACGGCGCGTTGGGCTGTGCCCGGCTGTGGGCGCCGAAGGCGCAAAATCCGCCTGCAACCAGAGGGCAATCCCGTATCCGGTGAGTGTCAGACCCGCAACGTAAACATCGGCCCTCCTGCCGGTAACAAAATCGACCGGGGTGATACCTACTGCAAATCGGTCAAGATCGTGTCGGTGGTGCTCCCTCTCTACCTCTACTAAACTGCCCAGACCTATTCGGCCGTCCAGAAATCTGCCGGGGTCCCAGCTGTGTGGAGCCCCTCGTACTCCCCTAACCTCGTTGCGAGGTGAGGCGACTCTCAACCTCCTCTTCCATACCATGGTACTGCGGTACGTAGTGAATAAGCCTGTCAAACTCCCGCTCAAAGTCTGCAGCAGTCATGTCTCACGATGAAACTCATCAAACCGTGCTCGACGCAGATCCTAGCTACATCCCCACCGCACCGCTAGTGGAAAATGTAGCCTCCCGAGTTTGCCAACTCCTGCAAACCAAGTCTCTACTACCTCGGCCTTTCTCGGTCATTGAACCTCGGGAGGTTCAAACTCTAAAACCTCTCCAGTCGGACCTCGTCGGCGGTGCCTCGAATCTCCCGTCGTTAATAGGACCGACGAGAAGTCTAGGTGTCGTAGTGACCATCCTCCTCGGAGTCACTCACTTACCAATCCCAAAGCTGTGGCGAGCAGTGGCTTAAGTCTCGCTATCACCACCTAATCAAAATGCCCTTACAGTGGCATAATCAGATCTTCCCTTGCCTACTGCCGCCCCTGAACCAGCTAGGCTGGCGGGTAATACCAAATCAGAGAGGGGTCCCTACGACCGCTAAAACTCGGGGCGGTGAGTGTGGTTGTTCAGACCCTGGATTACGCTGAACCCGTATCCTATTCCACGGAGGTGTGGGATCCCAGTCCCGCCCCTCCGGTACCAAATCACGCTATTCGCGTGTAGTACACAATTCCTCAAACCAAGTCCAACCAGAAAAACAACTTATCCCAAACCAAATTTCCAAACCATATGCCAACTCAACCCATAACCAACAGTTCAAACCCTATCTATCGGAGGCGTGGGATTACAATACCCTCCCTCCGGTCGCAAAACACTGTTGTCTACGCGTGTTAACCAAACTGAGACATTTCAGACCAAACAGAGTCCAGACAAGTTGGTCACTCCTAATCCTTACAGAAGCTAGCAGCAGTTTCCTAAGGCTCTGTAGTGCAATGCAATACTTGACACATAAATTATTACCCAGAATGATAAAATCATGTATTTCACAGAATCACAGAAGCAGTTCATGCTTATCTCACCAAATCTTTTCCTAACACACAAGTTTACGTACCCGGATCTTTTCCACAATCCCTCGATCGTAATAATCTTACCAGAATCCAGAAATCCCGAGTTCCGAAATCTGCAACTATCAGGATAACTTGAAGGATCAACTTTGTTCCACAATTTTATTTTAAAGTGGTTTAAGTAAGGAGGTGGCCAATCTCCGTACCAAACCATTCTAAAACAAAATGTACAACATTAGTTGTCACTACAAGTCACCACTGGCGACCAATATGGTCACATACCTGCTCTGATACCAACTTCTCACCGTACGCCACCTGAACCCGGTTACGGAGGCGGGGGCGCCGGGGCGCGAAGCGGAAGCCGGAATGAACACGGAATGGCAGTCCATCGAGACTGCCGCGCGTAGCGGACCCAGCGAAGCGGTGTGGAAGCAACCTGCAAATTCATACTTCTACTCGAATAACCATGCAAACAGTTCATGTAATAACAACAAAGTAAGCACCGCCCTCCGAGGACGAGTACTTACGCATATAACATAGATACATACAGAATTCACCGAACCTAGGATATCTAGCAAGCGCCAAGCGCTCAGAACATGCAACGAGCAGAATGTATACATACATATACAATCATCACAATAATCCGATACCAACTTGTCACCGTCGCCACCGAACCCGGTTGCGGAGGCGGGGCGCCGGGGCGCCGGAGCGGAAGCCGGAATGAACACGAGAATGGCAGGTCCATCGAGACTGCCGCGCATGCGGACCCAGCGAAGCGGTTGTGGAAGCAACCTGCAAATTCATACATATACTCGAATAACCATGCAAACAGTTCATGTAATAACAACAAAGTAAGCACCGCCCTCCGAGGACGAGTACTTACGCATATAACATAGATACATACAGAATTCACCGAACCTAGGGTATCTAGCAAGCGCCAAGCGCTCAGAACATGCAACAGAATATAATATATACATATATATATACAATCATCACAATAATCCAGTTAGTATGCACATGCAGCTACAGAGCCGAACCTAGGCCTAAGCGACAAATACCTCGCGGGATTCGGACCAAGTAGACAAAATCCCAGCCCGCAAGGTGCAGTGCTGCTCAACCCAACCAAGGCGAAGCCTCACGGAAACCTACTCCGCTGGCTGCTTACCAGTCTACAGAAACCAAAAACAGAACCCAAAAGGGTGAGTCCTCGAAAGGACCCGTAAGGGATTTGGGGTAAGATAAGCATATGTAACCCTCCAAAACAGAAAGATAGCAATATACAGAATATATGCAACAGAATACAGAATGTCGTGCATGTAATAAAAACAGATCAGAATCTCGAAGGATGTGCGATACTAAATCGCCATAAACCCTTATAACAAATCAGAACAACAGCCTCCCTCTAAGGAGTCGAAGCGAAGCTATTACAGAAGCATGGTGCACCAGCTGGGGTAGCGAACCCACAACTGTCGTAGGGTTAACAGACAGAGTATGCCACAAGGCATGCACCTACAAATTACAGAACGTACCTTAAAGCAGAAATTTCCGAAATACTGCAAAGCAGTGCAACAACACATACACCTACAGACTACGGTATATGCCCTAGGCATATAATACCGAAATATTTGCGAGCAGAAAGTGAAACTAAACATACACCTATCTTACCAAAAATAGCAGAACCAAACCCTTACCGCATAATTCCAGAGTAGTTGACCGATTCTAGACAATTTCCAACCTGCGACCCGAAACCCGGAAACCTTTCTTTTTCAACCTTCTGGACCTCAGAATCTCAGACAGACGTAGTACTCGAGTTGCTGATCAACTTCCCAGTTGAACTCTCGAGCCAAGGAGCAACTTAGACCATGGTTTTGAAGCTTGAAGGTGATCTACCCCTAACTGTCAAAATAATTAGAGCATAAAGCCGACACATAACAGAAAAAGAGTCCGTTGTCGACCGCCGATAAGGATATCCGATATAACATATGTCCAGAAAGCAAAATAGAGAGTTGGTCCATCATCGACCCCCGATAATAATGAAATCCAGAATAATATTAAAAACCTGCAAACCACTATTGTACCATGTGACTATCCCCGGGAGTCATTGGGCCCCACCCTCGACCCGAGTACTAGCCCTTATGATACGAATCCACTCCAAAGAGATGGATTGTTCACCTTGGCGGATCTAGCTTGTTGTAAGTGACAGAGTAAGATGAAAACAGGGTCGGCTCCTAACCACCTCAATCCTCAAATGGAGAGCAATGGAAAGGTTAATTGCCTAGGAGTGAGGGATCTAGCACCTCACTTCTCAAATGAAGAGCAACACTAGATGTCAAGCTTGAATCTACTTCAATGGAAGCAAGGGGATGATGGAGATAAAAAGGCATAGTTCAAAGTCGAACCGAATACTCTCACAATGGGAGGTAATTTCCTGATATTCAAAAGCTGTCTTACAATGTGTGAAAAACTAGCTTAAATGGGGAGGACTGATGCGTGAGAAGGCAAAGCGGTGCCTCCTTCCTGGTATGCATGCGAAAAGCATAAAGTACTTTTGCATGCATTGTCAGGCCAAAAGCTTCTGAAAAGTTAAAAGTTATCCTAAAGTAGACTTCTGTCTTTAGCACGTAAAAACTGACAATTGTCTTCCCGAGTAGCTTCGTGAGAAAAGGGGGTCTTCGCGGGAGGACTCTGTAACCGAAGTCTGCGGGATGCGAAGGCTCTGCAGGGGTAGCTGCGCTGGGGAGAGGGCCTTTGCTGAGGCTTCGCAGAGACGACTTCACTTATTTCTGGTAATCTCTCCCAGGGTTCCCGTCGAGAGGCTTCGCGTTTCCAGGGCCTCCGCCGAGAGGCTTCACATTTCCTGGGTCCCCGTCGAAAGACTTCGCAGCTCCAGGGTCCCCGCCAAGAAGCTTCGCACTGATGACTTCGCTGCCGAGAGGCTTCGCATCTCCAGGGTCCCCGCCAAGAGGCTTCGCATTGATGACTTCGCTTTGGGGCTTCGCCCGTGTGTAGTAAATTTGCACTTGGCCTTCGCCATTGCTCTCTCCTTCAAGCATACTTATATTCAAGGACCCAAAGGCCTTCGCATTGTCTTCCTCTATGGTGATGCCGAGTTGGCAAAGCCGTAGAGCCAGCTCTCGAGCTTCCTCCTGATCATCCTGGGCCATGAGCCTCATGAAAGTGTTGAGACTTGCTTGAACTTGTTTCGATCGGGACCTTGTCATAGGTCTGCTAATGCCTTCTAGAGGGTTGGGAGGCTTGCGCGCTTGAGCTGGGGATTCTTCATGTTCCTCGTTTGGCCTGTTAGGTTGATTTATGGCGATGTCCTCATCATACTCCCCCTCTTGAAAAGAATCCATCCTCGGATTCTTACCTTGAAGATCACCTGCATAGGGAATCAGATCACATACATTAAAAGTGGCATGGACACCATAAGACCCATCACAAGGTAGGTGAAGCACGTAGGTGATAGTCGCGTTCCTAAAGCAGGTGCGGACTCTCAGTTGAATGGTTGATGATGGTGCTGTTCTTGAGAGCTCCAAGCTTGCTGTTTAGAGTAATCTGTGGAAGACAAAGAATACTCAGAAGTAGCAAGAGAGGAGTGGGGGTGCGTGTAGTAGCTTACCCAGTTTAAGGTGGACATCACCCTATTTATAGTGTGATGCTAGGAGAAGAGCCTCCCCCAGTTGAAGCCTTGGTCAGGCTGTGAGACAAGTCTGTCAGACTTTTGGAGATAAGGCTGCTGTGATGATGAAGATCTCAGCAAACTACCTTAGGTGATTCGCTTGTCAGAGAATGTTTGGCGTACGAATCAGGTGAAGATCACTCAGGCTCGTGCTGGCCTCCTCATTGGTTGCTTAATGTCAGAGGACCAAGTGGCCTAACTTTTAGTTGTGCAAGTAGCAGGCGAAGGCCCAGATAAAGCAAAGCCAATAAAGGTGAGTGGTCGCACGAACCTGAGTGCAAGGGCCTTGTCTAGCGGGCCAGTAAAGGCGTGAGAGATCTCGCGGAGGAGAGTGAGGTCGCAAGGGCGAGACCTGCGAAGGCATAAGAGACCCATGAAGGTGAGACCCGCGAAGGCATGATAGATTCGCGAAGGTGGTCCGGGAGACCGCGAGGAGTGAGACCTCGCGCAGGCGAATCTTGAGACCGCGAGGAGTGAGACCTCGTGCAGGCGATACTTGAGACCACGAGTAAGGCCTCGCGTAGGTGATACTTAAGACTGCGAGGGTGAGACCTCGCGAAGGCGATCTGGGAGACCGCGAGGGGCAAGTCCTCGCGTTGGCGAGACTTGCGGAGTTGTCTGATTCTGATGTGATGCGAGGACGCATTTTCTTGGGTAGTGTACGAAGATGCCTCCTCCTGGGAGCAGAGTATGGGTAGGTTTCTGTACTCCGTGTGTAGCCAGAGGATTGAGTTTTGCGCAGAGTGTGATGACCTTTTATGATCTGATAGTGTTTGAAAAAACTGTGTTGAGGGCGATAGCAGCCATAGAACTGAGTGAATTTTGCTTGGGTAGTGTACCAAGATGCCTCCTCCTGAAGGCAGAGTATGGGCAGGGTCCTGTACTCTGTTTGTGGAGCCCCAAGTGTCAATGAGTCGGCGGTGGTGTTCCGCCGTTTGTTGACCGTGTAAGTGTAGTGGAAGCGGGGAGATGCCCCAGTGTTTAAAGCAGGAGAGATAATAACAGAAGGTGAAAGGTTTACTAACCATTGGGGCGTTTGGCACGTGGCACCTCAGGAGTCGATTATGCTTCAAAAACGCTTTTTTATTTCCGCGGGCTTATAAAAGCGTGTCTGAGAAGATTGAAACTGTTTATCTTCAGTTTCGCATCCCTTGCTATCGTGTTGAGTAACCTTTCCGCTTTCTTGAGTGTTTGAACCGTTCATTGGTCGTTTCAAGTGCTCTTGTGGTGATTCTTTGCTCTCCGTTCGTAACTTCGCCGTCCGTTCGTGCGTTTGTTGCCCGCCTTTCCGTTCTCTTTACCGGTGATTAATCAAGTAAGATTACATTTCCGAGCACAGTGAGTGCTTTTCTGAGCACAGTGAGATAGTCGCATTCCTGAAGTAGGTGTGGACTCTCAGTTGAATGGTTGATGATGGTGGTGTTCTTGAGAGCTCCAAGCTTACTGTTCAGAGTAATCTGTGGAAGACAAAGAGAATACTCAGAAGTAGCAAGAGAGGAGTGGGGGGGCGTGTAGTAGCTTGCCCAGTTTAAGGTGGACATCACCCTATTTATAGGATGATGCCAGGAGAAGAGCCTCCCCCAGTTGAAGCCTTGGCCAGGCTGTGAGACAAGTCTGTCAGACTTTTGGAGATAAGGCGGCTGTGATGATGAAGATCTTAGCAAACCGCCTTAGGTGATTCGCTTGTCAGAGAATGTTTGGCGTATGAATCTGGTGAAGATCACTCAGGCTCATGCTGGCCTTCTCATTGGTTGCTTAATGTCAGATGACCAAGTGGCCTATCTTTTAGTTGTGCAAGTAGTAGGCGAAGGCCTGAAAAGGGCGAAGGCCCAGATAAAGCAAAGCCAATAAAGGTGAGTGGGTCGCACGAACCTGAGTGCAAAGGCCTTCTCTAGCGGGGCCAGTAAAGGCGTGAGAGATCTCGCGAAGGCGAGTGAGGTCGTAAGGGCGAGACCTGCGAAGGCATAAGAGACCCACGAAGGTGAGACCCGAGAAGGCATGATAGATTCGCGAAGGTGGGCAGGGAGACCGCGAGGAGTGAGACCTCGCGCAGGCGATACTTGAAACCACGAGGAGTAAGACCTCGCACAGGTGAAACTTGAGACCGCGAGGAGTGAGACCTCGCGCAGGCGATACTTGAGACCACGAGTAAGGGCAGGCGATACTTAAGACTGCGAGGGTGAGACCTCGCGAAGGCGAGCTGGGAGACCGCAAGGGGCAAGTCCTCGCGTTGGCGAGACTTGCGGAGCTGTCTGTTTCTGATGTGATGCGAGGAAGCATTTGCTTGGGTAGTGTACCAGTAGGCATTATCACCAATTTTCTTTACAATTTGGAAAGGTCCATCCCCTCTAGGTGCAAGTTTATTCTTTTTGGCTTGGGGGAATCTCTCCTTTCTCAAATGCAACCACACCCAGTCTCCTACTTCAAAACTCCTAAAGTTTCTCCCCTTATTGGCCCTCCTCGCATACGACTCACTAGCTTTTTCTAACTATTTTTGGACCTTTTCATGCAATTCCTTCTTGTTACGAGCTTTCTTCTTTCCTTTTACATCTAGTTGGTCCGCATAAGTTAATGCAACTAAATCCAAGGGGGTGATAGGGTTAAAACCGTACACAACCTCAAATGGACTACAGGATGTAGATGAATGGTATGACCGATTATATGCAAACTCAACATGAGGTAGGCACTTCTCATATTCTTTTAAGTTCTTTCTTAGTATGGTTCTCAGGATAGCGATGAGTGTCCTATTAGTCACCTCAGTTTGACCATCTGTTTGGGGGTGACTAGAAGTGGAGAACACTAAGCTAGTACCCAAACGTGACCATAGAGTCCTCCAAAAGTGACCCAAGAATCTAGAATCTCTATCGCTCACTATGGTCCTAGGGATGCCATGGTATTTTACAATGTTATTAAAAAACAACTCAGCTACATGTGAGGCATCTTCAGTCTTATGGCATGGAATGAAATGAGCCATTTTTGAGAATCTATCTACCACAACAAAGATAGCATCATGCCCATGAGATGTTCTAGGCAAACCACTAATAAAGTCCATACTAATATCAACCCATGGGAGAGAAGGAATTGGAAGAGGAGAATACTTCCCTTTCGATTGCAGGCGTGCCTTGGCTTTGTGGCAGGTCACGCATCGCGCACACACCTTCGCCACATCTTTTTGGAGATTCGGCCAAAATAAATTCTCCTTCACGTTCTCATAAGTTTTGGCGACGCCGAAGTGACCCATGAGGCCTCCGCCATGTGCTTCCTTGATGATCACCTCTCGAATGGACCCCTTAGGCACACACAACCTTTTCATCTTAAACAGAAAACCGTCAAATACATAATAGCCCTCGCAGCTACCCTTTCTACAGTCTCCATATATATCCCCGGAATCATCATCACCTTGATACATATCACGAATGCATTCAAACCCCACAATTTTAGCATCAAAAGTTACAAGTAAAGCGTACCTTCTGGAGAAAGCATCAGCAACAATGTTTTCCTTGCCTTTCTTGTATTTATCACATAAGAAAATGATTCTATGAATTCTACCCACTTAGCATGCCTCCTATTCAAATTCCCTTGCCCTTGTAAGTATTTCAAAGATTGGTGGTCGGTGTGAATGAAAAATTCTTTGGGTAGCAAGTAATGAGACCACACTTGCAATGATCTTACAAGAGCGTAAAGTTCATTGTCATAGGTAGAGTAGTTAAGTGTGGCTCCACTTAACTTCTCACTGAAGTATGCGATGGGGCGACCCTCTTGGTGCAGCACCGCACCAATGCCCGCTCCACTGACATCGCATTAAACTTCAAACACCTTTTCAAAGTTGGGTAAGCATAGCAAGGGTGCACTAATCAACCGAGACTTCAACTCAACAAATGCATTTTCTTGGGCTTCGCCCCACTCAAAGGTATTGTTCTTTTTAGTTAGTTCATGCAAAGGTGATGCTTTTGTCGAAAAATCCTTCACAAACCTCCTATAGAATCCGGCTAGTCCTAGGAATGACCTTACTTCAGTTAAGGTCTTGGGATTTTGCCATTCTTTAATGGCATTTACCTTGCTTTCATCCACCTTTATCCCATCCTTTCCCACAACATAACCTTAAAAATTCACTTCACCGGTGGCGAACACACACTTCTCCATTTTAGCATATAATTTCTCTAACCTAAGTGTGTCAAGCACTTGTTTCAAATGTTCTACATGCTCGTCATGGGATTTGGAATATACAAGGATATCATCAAAATATACGACAACAAACTTCCTAATCAACTTTCTTAAGATGTGATTCATTAACCTCATGAATGTGCTAGGTGCGTTAGACAAACCGAAAGGCATGATATTCCATTCATATAATCCAATTTTAGTTTTGAATGCCGTTTTCCATTCATCTCCTTCCTTCATCCTAATTTGATGATACCCGCTTTTCAAATCAATTTTAGAGAATACGCATGCACCACATAATTCATCAAGCATATCATCTAATCTAGGAATGGGATGTCGATACTTTACAGTGATTTTGTTGATTGGACGGCAGTCCATGCACATCCGCCATCTCCCATCGCTCTTGGGCACCAACAAAACCGGCACCGCACATGGGGAGAGGCTCGCCTTGATGTATCCTTTGGATATCAACTCCTGCACTTGCGCTTGAATTTCTTTGGACTCTTCAGGATTGGTCCTATAGGCGGCTCTGTTTGGCAAAGGGGCGCCCGGCACCAAGTCTATCTGGTGCTCGATGCCGCGATAAGGTGGAAGTCCTCGCGGTTCCTCGAACACATCGCTGTATTCTTGGAGTACCCTGTTGCACGTGCAAAGGAAGAGAAGAATTATTGTCAAGTGTTAGCATGCAGTTAAAGGGAACCATAAGAAAACAAATTTAATTCCCGAGCAAAGCCTTTTTGATGTCTCTCTCTTTGGCGATGGGGGGTATCCTTTCTGGTTTTCTCTCATGTCCTCTCCCAGTGTTTCCCTTTGATGCACTCTCATATTTTTCACTCAAGGCCCCTTGGGCCCCTTCTCCTAATCCTCTCTTCTCACTTCCCTCTTTTCCCTTGTGTTTTCCGTCCTGGGTGCCCAAATGGATTTGGTCTTGCAGAGCCTGCGCGGGAGTTAGAGGGAGTAGAGTGTAGGGTCGAGTTTGGTAAATGAGGGTGTACTTGTTGGTCCCCCCATAGTGCACCGCTTCCTTATCGTACTGCCATGGGCGGCCTAGGAGAATGTGGGTGGCCTGCATCTTCACGATGTCACACAACACCTCATCTTCATATTTCCCAATCTTGATGGGCACAATGGTTTGGTACTCCACCTTGACACATGAGTTGTCATCCACCCATTGAAGTTGGTAAGGCTTTGGGTGGGGGGTGGATTTGAGCTTCAGCTTCTTAACCATGTTGTGGTTGGCGACATTCACACAGCTTCCACTATCCACGATAAGACTACAGAGATGCCCATTGACCAATGCGCGGGTTTGGAAGAGATTTTCCCTTTGCGAGGTGTCAATGATTTTGGGCGTAGTCTGTAAGACTCTCTTGGAAACTAGAAGCATCCCCTCAGGGGGTGCTTCCCCTTCTTCTTCTTCCTCCTCCGAGGGCATCGCCAAAGCTTCGATGCCTTCATCTTCTTCGCTAGAGATATTCCCGTTGGGTCTCACAACCATGGTCCTCTTGTTTGGACAGTCCCTGGCATAATGGCCTTTGCCCAAACATTTGAAGCACTCTATACTCCTTGTCTGGCGCGAGGCGTCAAAAGGTTTGGAGGTTGCGGGAAAGTTTGGCGAGGGGTAGATCTCGCTTTAGGGTAGTTCTGGCGAGGGGTAGGCTTCGCGGGGGCAGTCTGATGGAAGGTAGACCTCCGCCCTTGTCGTTCAATCTTTATGGCCTTGTGTACCAATTCCATGTAGTTCCTTACTTCGCATAACTCAAGAAGTTTGGATATCTCTGGTTTCAGGCCAAAATTAAATCGGGCCATCTTAGCGTCTTCCCCTTCCAGAACATTTGCTCTCATTGAAGCTCTTTCAAGCTCCTTCGCATAGTCCTCAACCGACTTGTTGCCTTGGGTTAGTTGTTGTAACCTTTGGCAGCTCTCTTGGGCATAATACGGGGGAATGAACTTCCTTCGCATGAGAGTCTTAAGTTGCTCCCACGACGTGATTGGTGGTCTCCCCGCCCTGGCTTCTTCAAACGTCAAAGACTCCCACCAAGTCATCGCATAGCCCGAAAACTCGATGGTGGCCAGCTTGAGTCTCAGGTGGTCCGGATAATCATAGCAGTCAAAGATCATATCTGCTTTCTTGACCCACTCAATAAACTCTTATGGGTCGCTCCTTCCATAGAATGTAGGGACTTGGAGCTTGATGCCTTACATGACTTGCTGTTCAAGAGTTTGAGGCCTTCGCCTAAATTGATCTCCTTGCGAGGACCTATTTCGTCCTCGCGGTGGAGGCGATTCCTCATTCTTGGGGTGCGGACCCCTTGGTTTCCTCCTTGATCCTTCGTAGTATGGATCCCTCCAAGGTTGGCTAGTTTCTCCCTGACCAACCCACTCCGCATTTCTTTCTTCTTCATTAATAGGTTCATAAAACACTTCCCTTTGGGGTGTTTTATGAACATCGCGGGGACCTTGCTTGCTAAGAGGCGTGGGTGGCGGTATAGTAGAGGCATGCTCTCTACTACCATCCTCTTCTTCCTTTCTCTTGCCAAGTCTCGTACTCTCCATTTCTAGCTTGGATACCCTCTCGCGGTCCGAGGAGATCATGGCTTGGAGATTTTGTAACATAGCCATCAGGGCCTCCATCTGTTTTTCATTTCTCTCCATGTATCTTTGAAACCCGAGAGTAGATGGGTGAGGGGGTGTGGAATCTGAAGCGCCTTCTTGTGCCATCGCTTCACAATTGTACCTAGATTTCCTCACATGTTTACACTCGTGTTTACACTCAAATATGGCTTTTATCAAGATGTTCTCTCGATGCCTTTTTCCTCTCAAGATTCAACCAAAGACTCTGACTTGTATTCCACTCTCAACCCGAGAATGTTCCTCGCATCAAAGTGAAAATAAGCTAGAAATGAGTAGTGTACCCCTTTGAAAAGAAGAGATACTAGTTACTTGAAAATAGATAAGTGTTTAGAAGGTAGTTGGGGGATGAAAGAAATAAAGGGTGAGTTTTGAAAAAGGGTTTAAGGTGCAGAAACACTTTTGTGCAAGTTTAGCGACAGATTTTCGGATTAAAAGTACTGCTCACTTGCGTTTTGTCAAGAACACTCAAGAACATGTATGAACACACAGGAACTCGTTCTTCGTTCTTTCTTTTCCGCTTTCGGTTTTTGACAATAATAAACACTTATCTTTTGATTGCTGAATCCAAAAACACAAATCTTTCGAAACTTTCGTTTGAAAAATGTTTTGAACTTTTCGGTTTTGAACAAAGCTTTCCAGAAAAACGTTTTCTTCAAGATTTTAAAGGAAAACAAAGGCTTACTTGAAGAAAACACAACAGTAACGAATCTGTCAACAAGCGCCAAGGCTCTGATACCACTTGATACGAATCCACTCCAAAGAGATGGATTGTTCACCTTGGCGGATCTAGCTTATTATAAGTGACAGAGTAAGACGAAAACAGGGTCGGCTCCTAACCACCTCAATCCTCAAATGGAGAGCAATGGAAAGGTTAATTGCCTAGGAGTGAGGGATCTAGCACCTCAAATGAAGAGCAACACTAGATGTCAAGCTTGAATCCACTTCAATGAAAGCAAGGGGATGATGGAGATAAAAAGGCAGAGTTCAAAGTCGAACCGAATACTCTCACAATGGGAGGTAATTTCTTGATATTCAAAAGCTGTCTTACAATGTGTGAAAAACTAGCTTAAATGGGGAGGGGTGATGCGTGAGAAGGCAAAGCGGCGCCTCCTTCCTGGCATGCATGCGAAAAGCATAAAGTACTTTTGCATGCATTGTCAGGCCAAAAAGCTTCCGAAAAGGTAAAAGTTATCCTAATGTAGACTTCTGTCTTTAGCACGTAAAGACTGACAATTGTCTTCCCGAGTAGCTTCGTGAGAAAAGGGGGTCTTTGCGGGAGGCCACGGTAACCGAAGTCTGCGGGATGCGAAGGCTCTGCAGGGGCAGCTGCGCTAGGGAGAGGGCATTTGCTGAGGCTTCGCAGAAATGACTTCGCTTATATCTGGTAATCTCTCCCAGGGTTCCCACCGAGAGGCTTCGCATTTCCAGGGCCTCCGCCGAGAGGCTTCGCATTTCCTGGGTCCCCGCCGAGAGACTTCGCAGCTCCAGGGTTCCCGCCAAGAGGCTTCGCACTGATGACTTCGCTGCCAAGAGGCTTCGCATCTCCAGGGTCCCCGCCAAGAGGCTTCGCATTGATGACTTCGCTTTGGGGCTTCGCCCGTGTGTAGCAAGTTTGCACTTGGCCTTCGCCATTGCTCTCTCCTTCAAGCATACTCATATTCAAGGACCCAAAGGCCTTTGCATTGTCTTCCTCTATGGTGATGCCGAGTTGGCGAAGCCGTAGAGCCCGCTCTCGAGCTTCCTCCTGATTGTCCTGGGCCATGAGCCTCATGAAAGTGTTGAGACTTGCTTGAACTTGTTTCGATCGGGACCTTGTCATAGTTCTGCCAATGCCTTCTAGAGTTTTGGGAGGCTTGCGCGCTTGAGCTGGGGCATCTTCATGTTCCTCGTTTGGCCTGTTAGGTTGATTTATGGCGATGTCCTCATCACCTTATCTAACCTAATACACATGAGTTGAACTACATTGTGTATTAAGAAAGCTAAACCCCTTTCCTAGACAGATACGGATATCTACTGTGGCCCCCCCGTGCACACGACCGGTTTCGACCAAGTCCTTAATTTCGGCCAACCTTCCAAATTTAAACTTTCTAAACTTACACTTTAGCCACTTAAACCATACTGATATTCTCGTTCCCGGAGTAGGAGCGGAATCCCAGTTGAGTGATTGATGAAGATGGTGTTCTTGAGACTCCAAGCTTGTTGTTCAGAGTAATCTGTAAAAGATAAGAAGAATACTCAGAAGTAGCAAGAGAGGAGTGGGGGGCGTGTAGTAGCTTACCCGGTTTAGGGTGGACATCCCCTATTTATAGGGTGATGCCGGAGAAGAGCCTCCCAGGTTGAAGCCTTGGGCAGTGTGAGACAAGACCGACAAGTCTGCCAGATTTGAAGAGATAAGTCTCGTGTCGACTGATTGGAGATAAGGCGGCTGTGATGATGAAGATCTCAGCAAACCGCCTTAGAAGATTCACCTGTAAGGGAATGTTTGGCGTGCAAATCTGGTGAAGATCACTCAGGCTCGTGCTGGCCTCCTTATTGGCTGATTGATGTCAGATGACCAAGTGGTCTATTTCCAGGTGGAGCAAGTGGCAGGCGAAGGCCTGCAAGGGGCGAAGGCCCGGATAGAATATAGCCAAATAAAGAGTGAGGGTCGCACGAACTGAGTATAAGGGCCTTATGCAGGCGAGGCCGGTATAGGCAAGAGAGTCCTCGCGAAGGCGAGTTGAGGCTGCGGGAGTAAGACCCGCGAAGGCGAATGAGATCGCAAGGGAGAGACGTGAGACCGCGAGGATGACCCCCGAAGGCCTAGGAGACGCAAAGGTGAGTGTGAGACATCGCCCATGCGAGACTTGAGGCCCGCGAGGGCAAGACCTCGCGCAGGTGAGACTGGAGACCTCGCGAAGGCGAGACTGGAGACCGCAAGGATGAGACCTCTTCAAAGGCCTTGTATGATTCTGATGCGACGCGAGGGCGCGTTTGCTTGGGTAGTGTACCAAGATGCCTCCTCCTGAGAGCGGAGTATGGGTAGGGTCCTGTACTCCGTTTTTCGAAAGTACTTTGCTGAGGACTGACGTAGTAGCCATAAGTGGAGATCTTTCATGTTCTGATAGTTCATGTTGGATGCTTCATGATCCTTGAGAATTTTTGAGGGGGCATTTGCTTGGGTAGTGTACCAAGATGCCTCCTCCCGAAGGCGAGTATGGGCAGGGGCCCCGTACTGCTTCATATTCCAAGTCTTTGGAACCGGTGAAGGCGCTCGGGCCGTTTGCGGACCGTTTGGGTGCAATTGGCGGTGAAGGGTCCCTTCGGCATTTAAAGCGGGAGAGATAATGGGAGATGGGAGGTTTACTAACCGTTACGGGGCGGCACGTGGCACCTTAGGAGCCGATTTCTCTTTTAAAAAGCGTTTCTTCATTTCCACACGGAAGGTGAGGGGTTTACTAACCGCTGGATGTTGGCACGTGACGCCTCAGGAGCCAATTACGCTTAAAAGCGCTTTTCATTTTGGCGGGCTTATAAAAGCGTATCCGAGAAGATTGAAACTTTTCATCTTCATTTTCGTATTTCCTTATTTTGGCACGGAGCAGCTGATTTCGCATTCTTGTGTTTTTGAGCCGTTTATCGGCAGTTGAGAGTTTTCTTGCGGTGGTTCTCTATTTTGTGCCCGAGATTTTTCCGTTCATCCGTTCACTTGTCGACTGTCCTTTCCACTTTCCTTACTGGAAACGAGTCAGGTAAGATCTCGCTCTCCAGCACAGTGAGTGCTTCAAGTTTTGTCTGAGCACACTAAGTGCTTGAAGAAATGCCTCTTTAGGCCGTTTCGATTTACATTCTGGTAGCTCGGTTTCTTTTTTGCAGAGATGGAATCGAAAGAGGCCGATCGTCGATGATCGCCCACCGTGGAGAAGACCACGGTGAAGTTTGAGAAAATCCATCGGGATTTGGTGGAGGCCTTCGGCCTGTGAAGAGAGTGCTGGTGTTTTCGTCCCGTTCGGGCGTCTGCCGGGCTATGGGTTGGCCCGCCACTGAGGAGAACATGGAGAACCGGGTGCTGTGCCTGTACACGGCACAGTTGACGGCGGGGCTACGGTTTCCCCTTCCTCAGCTGGTGCAAGATTTGTGCGCCGATTGGGGGCTGCCACCAACGCAGTTGGCGCCAAACACCTTTCTAGACCATAGCAGGCTTCATCGTTGCTGTCACTGGCTGGCATGAAGCCCTTCGCGAGGCTTTCCACCGGTTCTACCGGTTGGAGTTGAGGAGTGGGAGTGCGTTTTTCTACGTCACTCCCATAAATGTTGGGGGTAACAACTCCATCTCCATCACTGCCGTGCCCAAATCCTACCACAACTGGCACGGGTCCTTTTTCTTCGTGCCCCGCGAAGGTCCATGGGACTTCCTCGTGGTGAGGACGCAACGATCCGTGCAAAGTATTGCGCGGAGGCCTGAACTGACCGCTGAAGGAGTGCGGTGGCAGGCATATGTCCAACTACTCGACTGGTTGGGCGACGTCTTCTCAAGGAGTGCTTGCGATGAGTTCTTTCCCTTCTCAACCGCTCAGTTAGATGAGACCACTCTGAGGTGGGCTGGGATTAGCACGGGCTTCGTGCTGGACCCTGAGGTTCCCCCTTCGTACGAGGGATGGGCCCCCGTCCATCGTGGGACGATGATAGACTCCTTCTATGCCGTACTGGCAGGTCCCAAAGGTACGTTCACACATTTATGAGTGTATTGTATAAGTGTAAGAGATTTTAGTAAAACCTGGTCTGAAGTTTTTCTTATGTTTGCAGATGCCTCCATGGAGTCCGGTGAAGGGCAGGGCAAGAGAGCGTCCATATGCACTGCTCAGCAGGTGCATTGGGCATGTGTAGTTGGAGGTGATGCCCCGGCTGGGGCTGTCAAGGCGTTGGGACGCATTGTTCCTAAGCCGCCTAAGAAGAGGGTGGGCACCAAGTCATTGGTGTCCCCTCAACATCAGAAGAAGAGGAGAGTGGCTGCTGGAGCAGCGCAGCCTAGTGAAGGGAGTTCCTCTGCTGCTGCCGAAGAGGCCAGGGAGCCTGCAGAGGTAGAGGGATCTGCTGCGATCCCTTCAACTGAAGAGACGGCGAGGCCGGCTGAGGAGGCCAAGGGGCCTGCTGAAGCAGGGGGCTTGCAGTAGTCCCTTCAACCGAGGAGGCCGAGGAGCCTGTCGCCAATGACCTTGAGAAGGCGATGGCCTCAGTCTGGGAGATGGAGAAGGCTTTGGGCCTTCCTCCCTTCGAAGATGAGGATCATGGGTCCTCTTCCTCCATCAAGGTGCCCATCCCTGAGCGGATGCCTCGGCTGATGGAGAAGCTTGGTGAGATCCAAGCTCAAGGTGAAGCAGGGGCGCAAGCCTACGAGGAGGGCTGGCTGCGATGCCGCTTCCAAGTGGAGAAGGCGTTCCCAGAGCTGAGTCTTGGGATTCTGGATGCTGCTAACACCAGTAATCCAGCAGTAGAGGCCCTGCTCGACTGGGGGGAGCAAGGAAAGAAGATGGGCGAAGCCTGGTATGCTTTGCTGGACTAGGGTGGAGGCTCCAAGATGTGGATGCCCCCTCTTTTTGTGCATATAAGACACCTGCATTCATGCATAATTTTGATAATAGTAGATGAAGTAAAATTTTATTTTACCTTCATTGTTTTGTAGCCTTGTTTTGCCTTGCGATAGTGGTGTAGGGTACGTTAGCTAGGTTATCAACCGTAGGCTAAGTCCCGTCCGTGGCGAGGGGTCTGCTGGGGTTCGCAACGGTGAAGCCACAGAGATCACTTGTCAAGATCTTTGGAGACTCGGCTTGAGTTTATAGTGATGAGGAACTATGATCACACTAGGGAGAGTATGATCATGAGCTTTGATCTAGCTTGAGTGAGGAAGAACTCCAAAGAAATGGAGCTTCAAATTCGGCAAAGGGAGGGATGGAATGGAACCTAGAACCTTTTGACTACTTGATCAAACAATGCTAGGTATTTAATTGGACCCTCTTGCATGGATCACTAATGGATTGATGAAGCAAGATTTGAGAACAAATGAAGAACAATGGCCTTGTATTTTCAGCAACAAGAGTTCTTACAAAATGTGTTCTAAGTTGCAAATGAACTCTAAGCCTAACTAAAATGGTGAGGGAAGGGAGGAGAGAGGAGCCTAGAGACAAACTTCCTAAGATTAAGGTGGGTGAAGTGAGAGGATGGATGGGAAGGGTTGAAACCCTTTTCTCTAATTCCCATAAATCATATAACTCATATTTATGAAGTTATATGGTTTATAGAAACCAAAGAATTTACAAAAGGTGCTGAAAATGGAAATTAAAACCACAAATAGTGATAGTCAACAAAAATGGCTAGGTTTCAAAAGTGGAGGAAGCTGATTTCCGGGGAGCTGTGCGATCGCCCGATCCGTGGTTTGGATCGCCTGGTCCTTGCCTCGATCACCTGCCCAACATTTCGAGGAGCCAGGCGATCGCCCGATCCAGGGGTTGGGTCGCTGGTCCTCGCCTGGTCACTTGCCCTTCACGGTTTGACAAACCATCCTGGGCTGGGCGATCGCTGAACCAGGGTCTGGTTCGCCTGGTCCTCGCCCAACCACCTGCCTATCACTGTTGCTGGGGGTCAGGCGACCGCCCTGGATGTGTTGCCCGATAGAGTTGTCCTGGGCTGGGCGACCGCCTGATCCAGGAGCTGGTTCGCCTGGTCCTTCGCCTGAACGGGCGACCGCCTGATCCAGGGGTTGGGGTCGCCCGAGCTGTCGCCCGTGAGAGTGGTAAGGTTGATGATCTCCAAGGTGTTGGGATGCCTTTCCACTTGAACACCCAAGTCTTGCAGCTTGTTGACCCGTGCTTGGTCTTCCTCCCGCTCCTCTCCTTGAGCCACGATCCTCATAAATGCTTGGAGCTTCTCTTGTAGCTTCTTGGATCGAGCCCTTGTCATGGGACCTCCGAGTCCTTGGAAAGGATTTGGCACTTCTTTTGGAGGCTCGGGGATCACTTGGTCGATGTCCACATCATTCCCTCCCACTTGGAAGGAATCCGACCTCGGATTCATCTCTTCAAGTTCACCTTCATAAGGAATAAGATCACAAATATTAAAAGTAGCATGCACATTGTATGAACCATCACTAGGCAACTCAAGCATGTATGCATTGTCATTAATTTTCCTTGCAATCCTAAAAGGTCCATCCCCTCTAGGTGACAACTTGCTCTTTCGAGCTTGGGGAAACCTTTCTTTCCTTAGGTGCAACCACACCCAATCCCCTTCCTCAAATGACCGAAACTTCCTACCCTTATTGACCCTCCTAGCATAAGATTCATTGATTTTCTCTAACTGTTTGTGAACCTTAGCATGCAAGTCTCTCATTTGTTGGGCCTTTCTTTTACCATCTACATCAAGTTGTTCAACATGTTCCAATGCAATCATGTCCAAAGGAGCTAAAGGATTGAACCCATATACAACCTCAAATGGACTATGGGATGTAGATGAATGGAATGCTCGGTTATATGCAAATTCTACATGAGGCAAGCATTTCTCCCACTCTTTCAAATTACTCCTAAGGAGAGTTCTCAAGATGGTTGTCAAGGTTCGGTTAGTCACTTCCGTTTGGCCATCGGTTTGAGGATGGCTTGATGTAGAATACATCAAGCTCGTTCCCAACCGATTCCAAAGAGTCCTCCAAAAGTGACTAAGGAACCTTGAGTCCCTATCACTCACAATAGATCTAGGCAAGCCATGATACTTCACAATATCTTTGAAAAACAATTCAGCCACATGAGATGCATCATCAGTTTGTGACATGGAATAAAATGTGCCATCTTAGAAAACCTATCCACTACCACAAAAATTGCATCATGTCCATTAGCAGTTCTAGGCAAGCCACCGATAAAATCCATACTAATATCAACCCAAGGAATGGAGGGAGTAGGGAGAGGGGTGTACTTCCCTTTCGGTTGTAGAGTAGCCTTGGCGCGGTGGCATGTCACACACTTGGCACAAAGCTTGGCAACGTCTTTCTTCATGCCCGGCCAATAGAAATTTTCCTTGGCGGCCTCAAGTGTCTTTTGGACACCAAAGTGCCCCATGAGTCCTCCACCATGCGCCTCCTTGAGGATGACTTCCCGCATTGAGCTCCTTGGCACACACAACCTCTTATACTTGAACAAGAAACCGTCAAATACATAGAAGCCATTTCGGCCTTCTTTAGCACAATCAACAAAAATTTCACCAAAGTCTAAATCATGCTCATACATGCTTTTCAAACATTCAAATCCAACAACTTTGGTGTCAAGAGTCATGAGTATAGCATATCTCCTAGAAAGTGCATCGGCAACTACATTCTCTTTGCCTTTCTTATACTTAATAACATAGGAGAAAGATTCAATAAATTCTACCCATCTCACATGTCTCTTGCTCAAGTTACCTTGCCCTTGAAGGTACTTCAAGGACAAATGATCCGTGTGGATCACAAACTCTCTAGGTAGCAAATAATGACTCCATACCCTTAATGATCTTACAAGAGCATAAAGCTCTTTGTCATAGGTAGAGTAATTCAAAGTAGCTCCACCTAGCTTTTCACTGAAAAATGCAATGGGACGGCCTTCTTGATGCAAAACCGCACCAATGCCTATCCCACTTGCATCACACTCAACCTCAAACACCTTCTCAAAATTTGGAAGAGCAAGCAAGGGTGCATTGGTCAACCTAGACTTCAATTCATTAAAAGACTTCTCTTGTGATTCACCCCATTCAAAGACTACATTCTTTTTAGCCAATTCATGCATAGGGGTGGCTATGGTTGAAAAGTCCCTAACAAATCTCCTATAGAAACTAGCAAGCCCTAAAAAGGATCTCACTTCAGTTAAAGAACTAGGAGTAGGCCAATCTCTAATTGCACTCACCTTACTCTCATCCACCTTCACTCCGTCTTTCCCAACAACATACCCCAGAAAATTAACCTCATCTGAAGCAAAGACACACTTTTCATATTTAGCATACAACTTCTCTAATCTAAGTGTATCAAGGACTTGCCTCAGATGCTCAACATGATCAACATGATTCTTGGAGTACACTAATATATCATCAAAGTACACAACCACAAACCTACCTATCAATTTTCTCAAGACATGGTTCATTAGGCGCATGAAAGTACTAGGAGCATTAGATAAACCAAATGGCATGACATTCCATTCATACAATCCAATTTTAGTCTTAAAAGCAGTTTTCCATTCATCTCCTTGTTTCATTCTTATTTGGTGGTATCCACTCCTAAGATCTATCTTAGAAAACACACATGCACCACTCAATTCATCTAACATGTCATCCAAACGAGGTATAGGGTGGCGATACTTTACAAAGATGGTGTTGATGGGCCGGCAATCCATGCACATCCTCCAAGTGCCATCACTCTTTGGCACAAGAATGACCGGCACTGCACAAGGGGAGAGACTCTCCCGAATGAAACCCTTCTGAAGTAGCTCTTGCACTTGAGCTTGGATCTCTTTGGATTCTTGGGGTTGGTTACGTAGGCTGCCTTGTTGGGCAAGGGAGCCCCGGGAAGGAGGTCGATTTGGTGCTCAATGCCTCGGTATGGGGGAAGATCTTGAGGCTCATTGAAAACATCATCAAACTCCTTGAGGACTTCCTGCACATACAAAGGAAGAGAAGCTATGTTGTCAAGAGTTAGCATGCAATGTTTTGGAATCATGAGAAAACAAGTTTTATTTCCCAAAAGTGCCTTTTTCAAATCTCTCTCTTTGGCCATGGAGGGACAACTCTCTTGTTTTCTCTCTTTCTTGCTCACAGTGTTTCCCTTAGATGCACACTCTTTTTTATCACTCAAGGTCCCTTGGACCTTCTCACTTTTCTCTCTTTCCTCTCTTCCCTCTTCCCTCTTCTTCTTTTCGGCTTTGGAAGCTAAGTGCACTTGGTCTTGGAGAGCTTGGGTTGGAGTAAGGGGTAGCAAAGTGTAGGGGCGGCCAAGGTGGGTGAGGGAGTACTTGTTGGCTTTCCCATGGTGTAGTGACTCCTTATCATATTGCCAAGGCCTCCCCAAAAGGATGTGTGTAGCTTGCATCCTTACCACATCACAAGTGATCAAGTCCTCATACTTGCCTATCTTGATTGGTACTTCCACTTGTTTCACCACCTTCACAAATGACCTATCATCAACCCATTGGAGTTGATAAGGTCTCGGATGAGCATGAGTATGAAGTCCCAATTCAGCCACCATGTCCTCACTTGCCGCATTCACACAACTCCCACTGTCAATGATGAGGCTACAAAGCGTTCCATTTACCAAAGCCCTTGATTGGAAGAGATTCTCCCTTTGAGTAGTTTCGACCAAGCTTGGAGAACTTTGTAAAACCCTCTTGGTGACCAAGATCAAGCCTTCCAAAGGCATCTCCCCTTCTTCCTCCTCACATTCTTCATTTTGAGGCTCTTGTAAAACCTCTTCCTCATCCTCACTAGAAATATCTCCATTTGGCCGAATGACCATCACTCTTTTGTTGGGGCAATCTCTAGCATAATGTCCTTTGCCCAAACACTTGAAACACTCAATGGTTCTTGTTTGGTGTGGAGTGTCATGAGGCTTGGGATAAGGGTTAGTTCTCGGTTGGTGGGAGGTTGAGGAGGTTTGGGTGGTGTAAGGTTTCGGATTTGTGTAGGGAGGCCGAGGAGTGGATTTGGATGTGGTGGTTTGGTAAGGCTTGGATGGTGTGGGTTTATTGTAGGGGTTGGGTTTGGTCCAAGTGTTTCGGCTAGTAGTGGTGGAGTGGTAGGAGTGACCTCTCTTAAGTTGCTTGTCCACCTTGATGGCTTTGTGAACAAGCTCTTGGTAGGTTTGGTAGTCACAAAGCTCCACGGTCTTGTACACATCCTCTCTCAACCCATACAAAAACCTTGCCATTTTGGCCTCTTGAGCCTCCTTCACATCCGCTCTCATCAAAGCCCTCTCAAGGTCCTTTTGATAGTCTTCCACACTCCGGTTGCCTTGATTGAGCGTTTGAAGCTTTTGAGCACAATCTCTCTTGAAGTAAGTAGGCACAAACCGCCGCTTCATAGCTTGCTTGAGCTCTTCCCAAGTCATGATGGGATCCTCTCGGTTTCTAGCCCTCTCTTGATGTTCTTGCTCCCACCAAGTGAGAGCATATCCTTGGAACTCAATCACCACTAGCTTCAAAATGGTAGCATCACTATACCCCATCATATCAACAACTCTCTCGGTTTTGACCACCCATTCCAAGTACTCCTCCGGATCACTTGAACCATGGAATGGTGGGATTTGAAGCTTCAAATTATTGAGTGCTTGTTGATCTCGGTTTGGTCTTCTCTCATGAAGATCTCGGTTGAAACCCCTATGGTGATGAGCTCTTTCGGCTTCCTCTTCATCTTCAAGGTCTCTCTCAAGATAAGCTCTTGCTTGTGCCCTATCTTGGAAGACCTTCCTTCTTCCCCCTCTAATTGGTCCCTCTTCACAATACTCCTCTTGTTCATCCGAAATGTCATGAACAAAAGGTGCACTCCTTCTTTGTTGAGTGGACCGAGAAATGGAGGTTTGTTGGTGTTGCTTGGAAGAGGGGTCAATGGTGGTATGTGTATGGCCACCAAAGCCCCTAGGTGTCTCGGTTTCCTCTTGGTGCCGAGATGATGACGGTTGTTTCCCTTGAGCCACCTCAAGCTTAGCTAGCTTGGCTCCTAAGGTGGCTTGTTGAGTTTCCGAATCCTCAAATCTTCGATCAATCCCATCCAACCTTGTATTAATTTTTTGGAGGGCTGCCAAGAGATCAAGTTGGGTTGGATGAGGGGGTGATGGTGAATCCGCGGGTGAAGGCATTCCTACAACAAAGAAGATTGCCTCCGTGGCAATTCACAACAAGTATATATTTGCACACAATCCTATCACACTCCCTAAGTGTTTACACTCGTCTCTCGTGTTTGGAACTCAATGTACTTCACAAGTCTCAATTCAAGTCACCAATCTTCTATTAAGATCAAATGCAAACACACAAGGAGAGTTCAATGAAACCCTAGTAGAATCCGAAAATAAGCAATGCAAAAGTTCTAGTTACTTGAACTAGGGTTTTGAGAAATGAGGTTGGTTGGTGGTTGAAAGAAATTAGGTGTGATATAGAAAGGCTCTTTTACAATCACAAACACCTTTTGTGCAAGTTCATGAAAGATTTTTGGATCAAAGTTACTATTCACATGTGTTTGACATGAACTTCACATGAACTTTGCATGAACACCAAGAACACTCAAGAACACTTTTGCATTTCTTTTCAATAAATACTCTTTTCAAAACTTTCTCTTTCTTCTTCCAAACCGAAAATTTCTTTTTCTTTTTCTTTTCACAACACTTCAACAATCAACACACAAGTATGAACTTGCCCTAATCACATGAACCAAACAAGCTTGCCCTAGGCACTTGAACCACTCACAAATTTCGGCCTCTCACAAGAGATACCAACCGAATTTTTCTTCAAGTTTTGAAAAGGAATTCAAGAGGATAACTTGAAGAAAATCACACAAATCACATTTACCTCATTCAAGCAAGTTGGCTCTGATACCACTTGATATGATCACACTAGGGAGAGTATGATCATGAGCTTTGATCTAGCTTGAGTGAGGAGGAACTCCAAAGAAATGGAGCTTCAAATTCGGCAAAGGGAGGGATGGAATGGAACCTAGAACCTTTTGACTACTTGATCAAACAATGCTAGGTATTTAATTGGACCCTCTTGCATGGATCACTAATGGATTGATGAAGCAAGATTTGAGAACAAATGAAGAACAATGGCCTTGTATTTTCAGCAACAAGAGTTCTTACAAAATGTGTTCTAAGTTGCAAATGAACTCTAAGCCTAACTAAAATGGTGAGGGAAGGGAGGAGAGAGATAGCCTAGAGACAAACCTCCTAAGATTAAGGTGGGTGAAGTGAGGGGATGGATGGGAAGGGTTGAAACCCTTTTCTCTAATTCCCATAAATCATATAACTCATATTTATGAAGTTATATGGTTTATAGAAACCAAAGAATTTACAAAAGGTGCTGAAAATGGAAATTAAAACCACAAATAGTGATAGTCAACAAAAATGGCTAGGTTTCAAAAGTGGAGGGAAGCTGATTTCGGGGAGCCAGGCGATCGCCTGATCCAGGGTTTGGATCGCCTGGTCCTTGCCTGATCACCTGCCCAACATTTCGAGGAGCCAGGCGATCGCCTGATCCAGGGGTTGGGTCGCCTGGTCCTCGCCTGGTCACTTGCCCTTCACGGTTTGACAAACCATCCTGGGCTGGGCGATCGCCTGAACCAGGGGCTGGTTCGCCTGGTCATCGCCCAACCACCTGCCTATCACATTCTTTGGGGTCGGGCGACCGCTGGATGGTGAGAGGGGTCGCCTGGATGTGTTGCCCGATAGAGTTGTCATGGGCTGGGCGACCGCCTGATCCAGGAACTGGTTCGCCTGGTCCTTCGCCTGAACGGGCGACCGCCTGATCCAGGGGTTGGGGTCGCCCGAGCTGTCGCCCGTGAGAGTGGTAAGGTTGATGATCTCCAAGGTGTTGGGATGCCTTTCCACTTGAACACCCAAGTCTTGCAGCTTGTTGACCCGTGCTTGGTCTTCCTCCCGCTCCTCTCCTTGAGCCACGATCCTCATAAATGCTTGGAGCTTCTCTTGTAGCTTCTTGGATCGAGCCCTTGTCATGGGACCTCCGAGTCCTTGGAAAGGATTTGGCACTTCTTTTGGAGGCTCGGGATCACTTGGTCGATGTCCACATCATAAGCAGGGCAAGGCCCCCTTGCTGTAGTGCCTTGGGCTTGACCCTGGCATTACGGTGAAGGCTGAGCCTCTGTTTGAGGGCAAACATGCGAAGGTGAGCGCCCTCGCGCAATTCTTCGATTAAGTCGAGTTTGGCACGGAGCCCCTGAGCATTGGCTTCACTGGTGAAGTTGATCATGCGGATCGTAGGGAGGTCCGCCTCAATAGGCAGGAGCGCATCTGGGCCATATACTAGAGAGAAAGGCGTTTCGCCCGTTGGGGTTCGCGTTGTGGTGCGATAGTCCCATAATACACTTGGGAGTTCATCTACCCAGCGGCCTTTGGCCCCCTCAAGGCGCTTCTTGAGGCCCTCCTTGAGAATACGGTTGGTGACCTCAACCTGCCCATTAGGCGGGGGTGCGCCAGGGGCGAAAAGCATGCGGACATTGTTGTCTGGGCCCATTGTTGGGCCGTGATCGAAAAGCTGAGTGCCATTATACGTAATAATAGCACGAGGGCTGCATCGGCAGACAAGATTTTTCCACAGAATTTGATGTTCTTGGCGGAAGTGATGGAGACCGGGGTTCTACTTGACCCATTTAGAGAAATAATCAACTACGACCGGATCCTGTGTTGCCAGTGAGGCAATATCAATAGCCTCCGAAATGGAAGGGCTGGCCAGGGTGGCCATGGTGGAGGGAGTCCTTCCTTTGGACAGCATGTCTGTTGTGGTGTTCTCAGAACGAGGAATGTGGAGAAAAATAGCTTCCTCAAAGTTGGTCCGTAAGGCGTTCACCAATTTGAGGTATTTGGTCAGGGTGGCGTCTTTGCATTCAGCGCACCCTTGGACCTGGTGGATCACCAGTTGCGAGTCGCTGTGGACATGAAGGCGGCGAATGCCTGCCCTTATGGCGAGTTTGAGTCCCGCGATGAGGGCCTCATATTCTGCAACATTATTAGTTACCTGGAATTGGAAAGAGACACGAAGGGATACTTCCATACCTAGGGGTCCGCGCAGATATAGCCCCCTGCGGGGGATCCAAGCTTGGATGAGCCACCCACGAACATGTCCCATTCTGGGGGAATGGGTTGTGGTGCGGGACCCTGTTCAGGGGCTGGGATGATGTCAACATCCGAAAATTCCACAATGAAGTCGGCGAGGGCCTGGCCCTTAATTGCCTTTCTATGCTCATAGTTGATGTTAAAGACAACAAGTTCGATACACCATTTGGCAAGTCGCCCTGAATGTTCGGGCCACCTCAAAATATCCTGGATTGGCAAGTCCGTTCGGACTATAATTGTGTGCCCTTGGAAGTAGGGCTTGAGCTTCCTTGTAGCATATATAAGAGATAAGATAGCTTTTTGGAGAGGAGGATACCTTGTTTCCGTATCCCGGAGGGTGTGACTGGTGTAGTAGACTGGCCATTGTTTGGCAGCCTCTTCTTTGATGAGGACAGAGGCGACGCTCCTATCAGAGGTGGCAAGGTAGAGGACCAGGTCATCGCCTGGTTTAGGGCACTTGAGTGTAGGCAACTCTTGTAAGTGTTGCTTGATTGAATCGTATGCCTCCTGGCATTCTTTTGTCCACTTGCAAGCTTTTTTCTTGCGGATTTGATTGAAGAAAGGTTTGTTGAGGAGGAGTAGCAGGGCGTTCAGGCTGATTAGTCCGTAGCATTCCAACGCTATCCAGAACGCCCCTAAGAGTGGTGGCGAGCGTTTCGCGCAAGTTGAGAGCAACCGCATCAGTGATTGTTTGCAGAACGGTCGGATCAAGGCTCGTTGGTGGAGTGTTTGGTGGTGGAGTGTTGCGATCCTGAGGTACGTTACGGTTCATGTGGGAGGAGCTTTCCTCCGTTGAGTGAACAGAGAGTTCTCCCCGTTGTGGGGGAACGTTACTTGGAGATGGTTCCGATCATGGATCATTGTTTGTGTTTGTCGTGGGAGGATTCCACCGTCACGGCTTGTGCCTACTTGCACTCCGAGTAGTTGGCATGACTTACTACTTGTGGTTTGTAATATGGGTTTACGAGAAGAACTTTTTGTGGGGTTGAAACACGAGAGTGCCCGCCCTTTCTTTCAAGTGGGCCACTTTTTCCGGAGCGCAGTCCGGGAAAACGGTGACCGTGTATATAAATAAATATATCTTCGATGCCGTCACATTTTGAAATGTCCGCTGCAACCGCTCTTTCACCTCCCAAAAAGCAAAGTTGGCTTGACGAGCGCAGATGTGAGGAAGCGGGAGCAAGAAAACCAAAAAGATCTTTCTTGTCAGTCAGAAAAGTGATCCCAAGACAAGCGGCTACGGGAGTGAAATAAGTCACTGATTATGGATGGAATGAAACTCGACTAAAATACTTTATTTCGTTTTTGCGTCTCCTGTGAGTTAAGAGGTAACCATTCCTCCAGAGGGTCTAAAGGACCCTTGGCGCGAGCATGGATGCGAGAAGAAGTGGCATTCTAGGCGTCGGCGAAGCCCCAAAGGCAGATCCGTGCTCGCAAGGATCTTGGCGAACCCAGGCCCCATTGGCGAACCCTTGGTCTTTGGCGAAGCCAAGGTCATTGGCGAACCCATGGTCCTTGGCGAAGACCCTGTGCAACACTTCCAGACGCAAGCGAAGCACGGGAGTTCGCCAAGCAGAGGAGGCCTCCATACGCAAGTCAAGCGATCCCTTCAACTTGTGCAGAGGCCCTCCTTCTCCCATTTCCCGCCAACTACAATTCCTGGGAAATTGGGAGCCGCTAAAGCAGGAAGCCTACACAGCCTACACTGTCACCTCGCCTGTCACCTCTCATTTCGCCTACCATAGAACCAGGAAGCTGGTTCCCTTGTCCAGTCATTCATTATTTCCTTCTTTCTTTTTTTCCTTCTATATAAGGCACTGTAGAGGATCCAACATAATATCTAGTACTGTTTGAAATTGTATTAAAAAGGTGCTAGATCCAGCTTCCTTCCCCAGGCATTTTCAAGGGCATTGCCTCACCTCGTAGTGAGGAGGTTCCCTTGGCCGAACTTTGTTTCCTTCGTGTTCTTCCTCTGTTTCGTTTCCATTCTTGTTGGAAACCGCCTCCATTGAGCTAGATCCGAGCGCGTGATCACTTACCCCCTTTGTGATCACATCAATATATGTGCTGGAAGTTCTGTGAGTTTGTGCGGAAATATTGTGTATATGTGTTGATGGCACAAGATGTGTGCTGGTCTTCAGTTCTGGAATGTGAGAATGTGCAGTGATATGTTTGTGCAAGAAGTCATAGTGTTGTGTAAATGTGTGCAAAAACTGTGTTGGGTTGGAGTTGGTGATTGATCTGCGTTGAAATTCTGTTATGTGAATGAAATGTGTGAAATGTGAGGTTTTGTGCAAGAAATGTGAAATGGTGAGAGTATGCACCTTATTGTGACTTTGTGTTTGTTGCGCATAGTATCGTGATCCTGGGTCAGTTTTGAGTTGTAATCTTGTAAAATCATTAGTGTGATCGAAACTTTTAAAGTGGCCTGGGGTTATTGTGGCTCACCTGTGAATGTGTTGTGTGTGCGTTGTTGCCCCGAGTAAAGTGTGTGATCGGGATGATTAACGATAACCCTAATCACCTGTACGCTTCTGCGGTAAGGGGGGTAACAATTTTGGCTCATTTCTTTCTTCTCCGTAAAACCGCCAACACTATCTCTTTCTTCATGGAAACGAATTTTTACTAATTCTTTATGGAAACGAATTTTTACTAAGTATTTAATTATTTATGGGCCGATATTAATTATAATATTATTGGGTTAATGGTGTCACTCTATTATCGGGTTAATGGTGATATCTTCCGTCATTTATTTCTATATAAACATAATTCTTAATTCTTAATTAATCTAACAAGGTATTGATGTCGATCTAACAAGGTATTGATGTCGATCTAACAAGGTATTGATGCTGATCTAACAGGGTATTGATGTCGATCTAGCAGGGTATTGATGTCGATCTACCAAGGTATGAATGTCGATCTAACAAGGTATGGATGTCGATCTACCAAGGTATTGATGTTGATCTAACAAGGTATTGATGCCGATCTACCAAGGTATGGATGCCGATCTACCAAGGTATTGATGCTGATCTAACAGGGTATTGATGCTGATCTAACATGGTATTGATGCTGATCTAACAGGGTATTGATTTCGATCTAACAAGGTATAGATGTCGATCTAACAAGGTATTGATGTCGATCTACCAAGGTATCGATGTCACTCTAACAAGGTATTGATGCTGATCTACCAAGGTATGGATGTCGATCTAACAAGGTATGGATGTCGATCTACCAAGGTATTGATGTCGATCTACCATGGTATGGATGTCGATCTACCAAGGTATTGATGTCGATCTACCAAGGTATGGATGTCGATCTATCAAGGTATTGATGTCGATCTACCAAGGTATGGATGTCGATCTAACAAGGTATGGATGTCGATCTAACAAGGTATGGATGTCGATCTACCTAGGTATGGATGTTGATCGAACAAGGTATGGATGTTGATCTAACAAGGTATGGATGCTGATCTAACAAGGTATTCATGCTGATCTAACAAGGTATTGATGTCGATCTAACAAGGTATTGATGTCGATCTAACAAGGCATTGATGTCGATCTAACAAGGTATTGATTCTGATCTAACAGGGTATTGATTCTGATCTAACAGGGTATTGATGTCGAAATAGCAGGGTATTGATGTCGATCTACCAAGGTATGAATGTCGATCTAACAAGGTATGGATGTCGATGTACCAAGGTATTGATGTTGATCTAACAAGGTATTGATGTCGATCAACCAAGGTATGGATGCCGATCTAACAATGTATAGATGTCTATCTACCATGGTATGGATGTCGATCTAACAAGGTATGGATGTCGATCTAACAAGGTATGGATGTCGATCTAACAAGGTATGGATGTCAATTTACCAAGGTATTGATGTCGATCTACCAATGTATTGATGTCGATCTACCAAGGTATGGATGTCGATCTACCAAGATATGGATGTCGATCTAACAAGATATTCCAACTACTTTGACGTTATCATTTATAAGGATTTTGTTGTATAAACTTAATGATACACTTTATATTACTACACCGACATTCACAGTTTTTTTATTTACAATAATACTGTATTGTGTTAGATGTGTTTTATATTAACATGTACCAATAATAATATAACGGAACAAAAAAATATCTTTGAACCCGTGAAAAAGTCAGGTATTTAAACTATTTATGTGTATTTTTAAACATTTTAGTAATTTTCATCTGGTAGGGACAAACGGGTAATTTTGGAAGAGTGTGACCATTTATGTGTATGATATTTTATTTGCAAATAATTCTGAAATTTAATAAAAAAATGTTAAAAAACATTTAAATTTACCCTAATTGCATATGTAAAATTGTATCATTAGGAATAATAATGCTAAAAGTAGTCAGTGTAATGGAAAATAAAGTCATGAGGAATTCAGATGTACCACCTAAAACAAAGATAGATCGTGCAGATCCACCGGATGAGGAATCAGCTAAAAGGTATTGTTCTCAATTTCATCCTTACTGATCTTATCGTTGTATACATAACAATGAATGTGTCATTTTATTTATGTTAACTATGATGCAGGCTGAAGAAGGGAAAAGAAAAGTTACATGATGATGAGCCACCCAATGTAGATTGTCTTGAAGTGACTTTAAATGATGATCATGCATATATCAGGTAATGCTCATTTATTGTATTATGTGGCTAATAGTGGTTAGATCCTAATGTTGTTTTCCGTTCTTTTATATGGCAGAGGAGATATTATTACGATCACCCGGCGGGTTGCGGCCAAGGTGACCGGGGCTCGGTTTTGGCTGCGAGTCACGTTTTCGGCGTTCGGGCGGCTCCCGAGCCTATCCGAGTATCATTTTGGCGAACCCTTCCGTATTTGAGGTCGTGTGGGTCCCCGGACGTTTCCGCCGAAAATATTTTTCTGCGCCGGGGGTTGTCGGGGTCGCCTCGGGACGTCTGGGGGCTCGGTAGCGCTCTCGAGACCTCAGTTTGGGAAGCCGTTTGCAGTTTTGGAGTCGTGAGGATGTCCGGAGGTGTTTGTGGAGTTTAATATTTGGGGCGGGACGTTCGGTTCGGGCGACTCCGGGGCTCGGGGCGGGAATCCCGGGGCTCGGGATGGAAATTTTCTGACGGCTTTGGGGTAAGTTGTGTTTTAATTTAAGATGGAATTTATGAGTATTTTTATTGAATTTTGGAGTGACGGAATTTGGTTCGAGTTGACACGCTCGCACGTCGGGTTTTGGTTCGGGTTCGCGAGCTCGGTAGGACAGTCCGGAATGGTAAATGAATTTCTAAAAGTGTTTTGTGAATGTTATAATATTCTGAAGGTTGTGTCCAAGTTTCGTTAATTTTGGAATTCGGTAATTATTTTTGGGCAAAAAGAATTGGAACTTTCGGAAAAATTGGGAGTTAAATTGCAATTGGTTGCAAAATTATTAAAAATCAGTATGGGCAGCAGCAGCAGCATGTTCGGCAGTTTATGGGAGACATTAAGGGACACATGTCTTTCTTTTATTTAAGTGGAGAAGTATGGGAAAAAGAGAAGATATATATAAGACTTATATTTTCATAAAATGAGATATTATCTCATTTCTTTTTCTTCTTCTTCTTCTTCCTCTTGAAGCATCCGCCATTAAAGCTTGCTCTCAAGCTTGAAGTTCTTCTTCTTGACTAGAATCATCAAGGCTTTGGCTTCAATCTTTGGTAAGCTTCCTTCCTTCTTCTCTTTTCATGTTGGAATTAAGGTTTGATGAAGAAAAGAGGAGATTTTGAGAATTTTGGGTTTGTTCTTCACTACATGCTAGGATGATTCTCTTCCTCCCATCTTTTAGTATGATGTTCTTGGGTTGTAGGGGAGTGATAATCAAGTGTTAGATTTTGGAGAAACTCCTTGGATGAAAAAGCCCCATTTTGGCCGAATTTCTTGGAAATTCTAAGTTGATGTGTGTTTGTCTTCTTGAATCATGCTTCAAGTATGTTAATCCTAGCATGATTCTAAGCTTATGTATGGATTCAATTTGATGGAAAACAAGTTGGGTTGGAAACCCCAAATGGCCGAATATGTATGTTGATGTTCAATGTTGAATTTGGTTGTTTTGGATGCAATTGGATAGCATTCTTGGTTTAGAAGTGAAATTGGTGATTAGTATGATTAATTGGAAGTTTGAATGGATTGAATTGGATGTTGGGTGAAATGTTGGTTAGTAACCAAAATGTTGGAATGAAACTTTATCTAGGTTGGAGTTTCATTTTGGTTAAATTGGATGTTAATTTGGTGTTGGGGTTGAATTTAGGAGTGGATGGAAGTTTGAAACGTTGAATTCGGTTAAGAAATGGAAAAGTTACAATTATGCGGGTTTATCGGAAAATGTCGGTAATGAAGGGTTTTAAGGTTGGATTTGATCAGTTACGCTTGTTGGAGTATGTTTGTCAATGTATAATCTTACATTGTCTAAGTTGATTACGAATTGACGTTTGTGGAAATCGGAATTTTCTTGAAATTCTACCGGATTTTCGGTTTTGGGGTCGGGGTGTAGTTTGGGTAGTGTGGTTGGTAAGGTTGCTAATTTAACTTGAATTGACAGATTCGAGGTCCGGAAGTTAGAAAAAGAGGTTTTGAGTTTCGGGTCGTGGTGTGGAAGTCGTCAGAATCGGTCTAATACTGGAATTGTGAGGTAAGGGTTTGGTTACGCTATTTTTGGTAAGATAGGTGTATGTTTAGTTTCATTTTACATTACTGCGGTATTTGAGGTATTATATGCCTAGAGCATATTACGTAGTCTGTAGGTGTATGTATTGTAGCACTTACATTTTGCGGTATTTGAAATTTCGCTTTAAGGTACGTTACGTAATTTGTAGGAGTATGCCTTATGGCATACTGCATGCATTAACCCTACGGCAGTTGAGGGTTCGCTACCCCAGTGGTGCACCATGCTTCGTATTAGCTTGGCTTGACTCCCTTAGAGGAGGCTGTCGTTGAGTTGTTATAAGGGTTTATGGCGATTTAGTATCGCATATTCTTCGGGATTACGATCTGTTTTATTACATGCACGATATTCGTATTCCATTGCATATATTATATATATATATTGCTGTCTTTCTGTTTTGCAGGGTTACATATGCTTATCTTACCCCAAATCCCTTACGGGGTCCTTTTAGGACTCACCCTTTTTGGGTTCTGTTTTTGGGTTTCAGGTAGACTTGGTAAACAACCAGCGGAGTTGGTTTCCATGAGGCTTCTGCCTTGGTTGGGTTGAGCAGCAGCAGTACCTTGTGGGCTGGGATTTTGTCTACTTGGTCCGAATCCCGCGAGGTATTTTGACGTTTAGGCCTAGGGTCGGCTCTGTAGCGCATGTGCATACTTTCTGTTTTATTGTTGTGATGATTGTATATGTTTGTATATATATTACATTACATTGCATATTCGAGCGCTTGTCGCTTGCTAGACACCTTAGGTTACGTGAACTCTGCATGTATCTATGTTTGGTGCGTAAGCACTCGTCCCACGGAGGCGAGGCTTACTCTGTTCTGATGCATGAATTGTATGTTTTGATTTTATTTTAGTTATATGTATGAAATTTTTGTTAGGTTGCTTCCACGGTCGTTTCGCCTTCCGGGTCCGCTACGCGCGGCAGTCTCGATGGACTGCCTCTTCATATCACTCCGGCTTCCGCTTCCGGCGTCCGGCGCCCCGCCTCCGCAACCGGGTTCGGGTGGCGTGCGGTGACAGATATACCAAACCACCCTATTACGGATCTCGCCGATGAAGATTGATGAATGCTATCACATTTGGTTAATTGCCCTTGTAGCATCGTGTTTTGTTGTTGCATGTAATTTTAGCAGTTTATGTCTTCCTTATAAAAAGAAAGTACATACTTTTATGATCAATGACGTGGCCCCAAACTAATTCTCTTCAATATTCTTATTATTTTTAATTCAAAATAGTTTAAAAAGTAAAACCCTACCCTAAAAAGATACACAAGATAGTGTGAAACTTTATACGGAATGATAATTAAATATTAATATAGAGAACCCGTGTCGAAGACGGGTATTAGAACTAGTTCATGTTAAAACCGAATTCATGTTAAGCCTTGGTTAGATGAATTGTTCATCTTCTTGCTTCAAGCTTTGGGTATGTTGTTCTTGGCATGATTTGGTGTAGGAATCAATGTTTGGATTATGGAAGAACATCATGGATTGAAAAACCCTAATTGGGCCGAATTGTTGCCTAATTTCTAAGTATGTTGATTTGATGTCATCTTGGTTCAAGCTTTGGATATGTTGTTCCTTGCATGATTAGGAGTTGATATTAGGGTTCAATTTGAAGGTGAGCATGTTGGGTAGAAAGTGCCCAAATGAGCCGAATTGTTCTTATGAGAAGTGGTTTAATTCTGGGTGATTAGGGTGAAGTATGTTAGCAAGCATGCTTGGAATGTTTAATTGTTGAATTAAGCATGAAAATAGAACCCTATTTTGATTGGAAAGAATATTGGTATAAGAATCATGTTGAGGACGAAATTGAAGAAGGGTATGTTTATGGTTGTGGTGTGTTTCGGGGAGGTATTGGTAGTGAAATGGTATCGGGAATGGAATTATGTAACAAGCGATGTTCGAAACATCGTTTTCTGAAATGGTGAACGTAACCGACCTACTTGCTTGTTTTTGTAAATTTAGGGAAAGTAGGATTTAAATGCTTGGTTATGCATGTTGGAGTGTAAATATCGATGTTCTAGCTCGGTTTGAGAATCCGAGATTTTTACGAAATTTTGCGGGGAATTACGAGATTAGTTCTCGGGGGTCTGGATTGGTGATTTCTGATTTGTATTTGGTTGTTTAGCTGAATCATCAGTTGCGGAGTGGTGCGGGACTTCAAAAGTCACACTACTGCGTTTCGGGCCGAGCGTCGGGATTTTTTCAGGATTAAGCTGGGGATCGATTTAAGTAAGGTAAGGGTTCAACTTCTCTCGTTATACATTCTGGGAGGGATATCAGGTATATCGGGGTTAGTTGAAGCGGGTCCCGGGTTTAGGACAGTGGTCCGGTAATCCCGGGACCAGTTATATGATAAGGTACAGGTATGCAGGTTCAAGGCCCGGGATGGTCTTTGTGACCCCAGGTTCCTTATTGGTACTATATATCTGCACTGGGTGCTGATATTCCGTATATACCTTGCGGTATATTCTATTTTGCTTCAAGGCCCGGGATGGTCTTGGAGACCTCGGGTTCTTCTTCAATAACCTATATCTGCACTGGGTGCTGATATTCTGTATATACCCTGCAGTATATTCTGTGACCCACGATAGTTATGGGGTTCGCGACCCCGGCTGCTACCATGCCTCTGATAGCTTCGGCTTTTGACCTCTTGGAGAGGGCTGTCGTTTTGTTGATTTTTGTTTTTATGGGTCTTTGGGCGGTCTGCACCGCGTCCTTCGGGACTCTGTCTAACCCCGTCTTTCAGGAACGTCCTTTAGGACTCTGACTAACTCTGATCATTATTTATATCTATCTGTATCTATGTGTTTTTGTGTTTTCTTTGTTTTGCAGGTAACCGCGCACTTAGCTTGATTATTGGAAACCTGTATCTTACCTCAGCCCTTATTGGATCCTCCCGAGGACTCACCCCTTCTGTTTACCACCTTTCAGGTGTATTTGACAAGCAGCCAGCAGACTAGAGTTCCCTGGTGGTTTTTATTCTGTGATCAGGTATCTACAGTTCCGATACGAAAATTTTGTTATGTTATAAGGGTAGTCTCGGTAGAGGTTTCAGTCTGCTTTCTGATTTCAGGATAATGGGTTTTCTTACAGTTAACTTACTTCTCTCTTCTGTTGGTGTGTTAGCAGCAGTAGTGGTACTTGCGGGGATCTTCTAGATCCCGCACGTAGGTATTCTGAGGTTTTCCTTGGTCGGCTTTGTAGGTGTATATGCATGCATGTCATTTGTCTGAGCATGTTATGTATCCTAGATACATTCTGCTTCTGTATATATATTCTGGATACTATGTAGGACCGGGGACTTGACCATGACAGTGGAGGACGGGACCCGGGGTATGATCATATTATGATGTGTACACATTCCGTATCTGTATGATTCTGTGGATCTTATGAATGAGGTTATTCATGAACTACATGTTTGGTGATGGTTGAGTGCTCGCCTATTTCGGTGGGGCGGGGCTCGCCATGGATAGTTAGTGTTATACTGTATACTTGCCATATTTGGGAATTGTAGGTTGCAGGTCGAAACACGACCGAAGGTTATAAGCGCATAACTCTGTCTGCATACTCCGTGAGCAAACTATTCTCAGGCACCGGGCCTTCGAGAATGAGACTTTGCGGGTCGGGTCACAGGACCACCACACTCAGCGAGTTTCGGTTGGACCGACAGCTTTTGTTTCCGCCGCAGCTTCCGCTGTCGCGGGACGGCCCTGCCTCCGCAACCGGGCACGAGCGCACCTGTGACATCATAAGCCAACAGGGAATTCGGGAAGAGTGCCTTTGTGAATGCCATGATCCGGATGTTATCCGTTAGATCTGATGAGTGTACCGCTTCCCTGTTGAACCTTTCAACAAATTCCCGAATGCCTTCATTCGGCCACTATTTGATATGAAACATCTGCGTGGCCCTTTTGGCGGATCTTTTGCATCCAATAAAGTGGGTGGTGAATTTGTTAGCCAAGTTCCCGAACGTATTAATACAGTTCGGGAGAAGAGAATTGTACCACGATGATGTCGGACCTCCCAGTGCAACTTCGAACATTTGCACAGGGCCGCTTCATTCGCTCCCTTCAGTTCCATCGCACTCTTTTAATTCTGTATGAAAGCGCCCGGGTCTCCTTTTCCATTGTAGACCTCCAGTGGGTGAGGCAAATTGAACATCCGGGGCATCTTGCTATCCCGAATTCGACTGGTAAATGGTCCATCATCGGAAGCTGCTTCGTACTTGGCCTCTGGCCTGCTCGAATTTCTCTCAACCTGCTCCAGATGGTGTAACATTTGCCGTATAACCTCGTCCTGGGGGTCTCCAATTATCAATCTCTCGGGCCTTGGGGACCGCTCTATTCGATGCTCTCTAGAGGACCTGGACCTTTGCTGGTTCTGTCAGTCTAGGGAGTTAGCTAGCTGTGATACAGGTCATCTGCTTCCATGACCGGGTGATCTATGTTGTGAACGTTGTTCGTCTCGTGGCCTGTGGGATCGTTCAGGCCGATTGCGTAGGTTCCTCCATTCTTCCTGGAGCACGACCCGCACTGCCTAGGCTAGAGGTTGGCCGTAAGGAGGTTGGCCGTAAGGAGGTTGCTCCGTGAGTGGTATATTCAGAGGAACTCTATTAGCTGGGATCGGCCGTGTGGCTGTCGGTTGAGCCTCCTCCTTCTGGCCTTGAGGGCCACCACGGTTCCCACAGACAGCGCAATTTTGTGGCGGATCTGTGTGGACTGCCGCCACGTTTCTACGATGCTGACGTGTTCTGACGTTACTGGACGCCATAGGTACAAAATTCGAGAAAGGGTAATAGAGGGGGGTCCTCTGTAGTTATTATTGGGAAAATTCTGACGGTGGCGAGAGAGTTTTTGTTAAACGTTACCCTTTAAGGTGTGAATAATAAGTCTTTTATAGTCCATGGTTAGAGACTGGCATTATTGTAATATCCCAATATAGTATGGTGGCATGTCAGAGAGCACGTGTCCTTAATACGTTCGGGTGTATAGTCCGGGAATTTCCTTAGTATGTTCGGGTAAATTATGTCCGGTGCTGTCCTTATCTCATGCGGGTTTATAGATTTTTTAATGGGGCCCTTATTTTGGACAACTGCTTGGGTCTTTTGCTAGGCTTTTTTGGCCTTTTATGTAGATTGGGCCTAACGGCCATCACGTACCAATTTCTATTAACTTTGGCATGTTAAGTTGTATGGTTTGGATGCATACAAACATTTACTTCCTTAGGTGTTTGATTTAATGCTTGAGAGTTTAAATCTGACAGGCCCCAAGAAATTGGTTGATAAGGGATTTGAGAGTTAGAGATAACCTCAGAACCTTGTTGGTGCTAAAGGTTTGGCACTGTTTATTGACTCTAGATAGAGATTGGAGTACTTGAGAGAGGCTCTAGCCTTTCTTTAGTGAGATGGAGGCTGCTGATTAGAGATGACAGCAGCCCAAGGCTTGAAACTCATCCCTAGGTATGAACTTGATGAGCATAACTGAACCCCGATAGCGTAGGTAAACCCGAGAAGAGTTTTTAACATTGATTTCTTATCATTTTAGTTGTTGGACAACGATTACTTGTTTGCCTTTACATTTGTTCTTTGTGGCATTCGGTTCATTAGTTCATTTGTTGTCCAGTCACATTTTCTCATTAAGTTAATTGATCATCCATTTTAGCATTTCACACATACCACAAATCTCTTGAGTTCGACACCCTTTTACTTGATACCACATACTACATTGATCCTTTCTCTTGAGGGTGTGGTGTAGAAAGGGTTAGTAAAAATTGTAAAACTTTGAGGTTAAAAAAGGTATACCCGCACACACAACACAGACCCTGCGGGCCCCTTTCCCTTGGATCACTCAAGATGAGTCTGCACCGCAAAACGGGCTGCAGCCCTCTGCTTTCCCATCTCCAAGTCCTCCCGCGGGGGCTCGTCTACACAAAAGCGCCATTTAGTACAAGTTCAAAAACCTACAAAGAAGTCAACAAGAATCTTACCCCTTGGCCCCGCAAGAGCAGCAAACAGTGAATCCACGACTATGCCTCGCTGCTCCGGCCACCATCCTTCATGCGGTGACGCCACCTTCTGATCGACCAGGTGACCGGTGCTAACACCAGCCCACCGCAAGACAACTTCATCAAGCTGAGCCAAATCAAATGGAAAAATCTTGTCACACACCTTCCTCGTGAAGATGTCGCCCAGCCATTACAACCGTTTCATGTACGTTCTCCATCTGACACCGTCTGCGTGGTAGGACTTCTAAGAAATGGCAAATGAAAAAGACTGATTTCCCCGAACGTTGATAGGGGTCAAATGGAAAACTTGACCCCCAGTCCTGAGGTCCAGCAGATAGAACCAAAGGGACACGTTCGCATTAGGGACGTCGTCCACCATCTTGCACGCCAAACAGAAGCCTGCAATCTGGACGAAACAATTGGGACCAAGCTGCGATGGTACCAATTTCTACCATGCGTACAGCTCTTACACCAGTGGCGGTATGGGTATCCTGAAGACCGCCACTAGCCGTGTCGTAAATAAAACTATCGCCTGGCCCTCCAAGTCCTCCAGAGTTTGAGAAAACCCCATCTATTGAGGCAGAAAATAAGTGATACAAGCAGAAGGAGTTCCGCCCTCTTCGTAGGGTCGGATACTCCCCACGAATAATATACAGACCAGAACATCAAAATACTCAATGTAACTAATATGCAAACTACGCCTACAGAGCCGAGCCATAAAGCGGATTATGCCTTGATAACTACTGTTGCTGCTGCTAAACATAAACAGGAGAAATTAACGTCAGACTAAACACAGATTTAAACCAACAGATCACAGAAAGGATCTAATGAGAAATAACCCCCAAACTGAATCATAAGTATACCTATCAGAACAGAATACAGAACGATCACTGCGGGAGGTCTACTCTGCAGGTCGTTTGCCACGATCCCCTGAAAATGTTTAATATGTAGGGGTGAGTTCTCGAAAGAGCCCTATAAGGGGGTAGGTACAATACCGGGAAAACTTTTTAAAACGTTTTTCCCTACATAAAAGGTTAGCATGCAATGAACTAGCAGATAATACAACCGTAAGTATAAACAAGAATATGGTATGCAATTGTCATGATGCTCAGAAGTCCCGTCGGACTAGTGGTACTTTTCAATACAGATGGTCCCTGACCACAGACAGCACCCTACGGTGGCTTGTTAATTTCAAGCCGATTATCAGGACCAGAACGCATGGTACCAGCGAGGGGTGATCTGCCCCTAACTGTCAGAATAATTAGCGGCATAAAGCCGAAACATAATAGAAATGGGTCCGTCGTTGACCCCCGATAAGCATATCCGACATAACTTATGTCCAGAAACCAAAACAGAGAATGGGTCCGTCATCGACCCCCGATAATCATGAAGTCCAGAAAATAATAAAAGCCTGCATACCGATATGTACCATGTGACTAGCACTGGAGTCACTGGGCCCCACCCTCGACCCGAGTAGTAGCCCTTAACTAACCTAATACACATGAGTTGAACTGCAATGCGTATTAAGAAAGCTAAACCCCTTACCTTGACAGAAATAGATATCTACTGTGGACTCCTGGTGCACACGAGCAGTATCCCAGAAACGCAGATTTAATCTGTCAGAATCAAAAACACAGAATAACTCTAGTTAATTAACTAAAGTTTCTTACTTTGGGAATTTATCCAAAAATTACCACTTAAGTCCTCAAACTTTTCATAAATTTGCAATCTTTCCCAAAACTTCACAAAGTTGTAAAAAGTGACAACTTTATACTTAAAGTGTCCATTATTAATTCCATAACTTAAAGTGGGCATCTTTCCTTTAACTTCTCCATAATTACACCTTTAGTCTTTAAACGTTTTAAGAACTTTCAAATTAGCCCCTAAATTTTGCAAAGTTACAAAGTACTGAACTTTGTCAACTTTTCCACACAAGTAATCTTTTTCCAAAATCCCCAAACTTTCGGCAATGGTCCAAACTTTCGGCCAAAAATTCATTTCGACCCTAAACTTTCTAAACTTACACTTTAGCCACCTAAACCATACTTTTTTCCACAAAAGCATCAATTAAACACTTTCTCCAACACTTTAACTTCACAAAATCATCATAAATCATCATCAACAATTCGGTTTCTTCCAAAAAATTACCAAATAATTTCCAACTTTTCCCAATAACTTCAAAACATGTTAAACATACTTATAACATGCTTTCTACCAACTTTCTTCAACAAAAATCCACCCAAAAAATTTCATCAAAGTTTCGGACTCCACCCAAAAAATCAACCAACATGCTTTTACACATACTTCCAAGAACAACATATGTTCTACATGCTTCACACAACAACATACTTGAAAATCAAACACATCTATGAACCAAATCCATAAAAATCACCAAGGAGGATCCTCACCTTGATAATACTTGTAGATTAGCTTAGGATGAGCTGTTGTTGAGACAAATCCACCACCAAAATCATTGAAGAAATCGGCCATGAAGAACAAAGGAAATGGATGAGTTTTCTTCATGTTTTAATTCCAAGAACATGAAGATTCAACCAAAATAACTCAACCATACCTTGAAAACTAATGATTTAGGAAGCCTAGGAAAGCTTTGTTTAAGATCCAAGCTCAAAACTTCAAGAAATGGTTGCTGGAACCAAAAGTACTGCTAGACCCGTCGAATTGCACCAAGGTTTTGGAGACCTTCTCTTCACTTTTGGCTTTTGCTTCATTCAAGGAGGTTGGCCGTAAGGAGGTTGCTCCGTGAGTGGTATATTCGGAGGAACTCATGTTTTGTGAATGTTATAATATTCTGAGGGTTGTGTCCAAGTTTCGTAGGAATTGGAACTTTCGGAAAAATTGGGAGTTAATTTGCATTTGGTTGCAAAATTGATAAAATGAGTATGGGCAGGTTTTTTCGGCAGAATTTGGGAAGGAGGAGAGGACATCGGCCGTGTGGCTGTCGGTTGAGCCTCCTCCTTCTTGGCCTTGAGGGCCACCACGGTTCCCACAGACAATTGGCGCCATTTTGTGGCGGATCTTCTTTTTACATGTGGAGTTTCATGGTTGAATTGGATGTTAATATGGTGTTGGGGTTGAATTTAGGAGTGGATGGAAGTTTGAAACATTGAATTCGACGGAAAATGCCGCCACGTTTCTACGATGCTGACGTGTTTTGGGGTCGGGGTGTAGTTTGGTAGTGTGGTCGATAAGGATTCTAATTCAACTTGCGTTTCGGGTCACGGTGTGGAGGTTGTCCAGAATCGGTCTAATACTGGACGCCATAGGTACAAAATTCGAGAAAGGGTAATAGAGGAGGGTCCTCTGTAGTTATTATTGGGAAAATTCTGACGGTGGCGAGAGAGTTTTTCCGTGTGGTTTCTACCTTGGGTGTGTTTTTGCAAACGTTACCCTTTAAGGTGTGAATAATAAGTGCTTTTATAGTCCATGGTTAGAGGTATTTATGTTTTGGTGCGGCATTATTGTAATATCCCAATATAGTATGGTGGCATGTCGCCATTCCTATTCTTTCCGGCTTCCGCTTCCGGCGCCCCCGCCTCCGCAACCGGGCTCGGGTGGCGTGCGGTGAGAGCATGCGAGACTAGCATAAGGGTAGATTCATGTGGGACGTGGAATCTAACTTATGATTACATAAGTAGTTGTAATGGTCCGACCCACTTGGTAGAACTTAAATAATCGTGACATGATTATTGTAAGTTCTACACATAAACCATAGTGCGTGTAGTCCTTTGACCGAGAATATGAAGATCTTCTCGTAGTAAGCTGCATACTTTGATTCTATGTGCTATCCCTTCTTGACCGAAGGAGAGTGCTGGTTTTGAGTGTCTAGCGAATTACGGAGCAAGACTGTCATATGTCAAGACGGGATTCATCACTCCCATGTCACGGGAGTTTATTATCCTTGGCCAGATTGAACGCGGTTCAATTAGAGAATATGATAAAAGGACATGACATGTGCATTAGTGTGGATTGGTTGATAGGTAAAGTTCTCGCGTTTTAAACAGATTATATATAACTTGGGTAACAATGATGTGTTGCTAGATACCGCTCACTGTCAATAATTATGTGTGAGACATCGTAATTATTGCCAATGTAATAAGGACCTACAGGGTCGCACGCTCAGTTAGTGAATTATGGAGTATTTTAGTAAGAGACAAAAGTTTGGTGACAAGTGTCAGCTTTGTAAAAGCTGGACACTTAAGTAATATGAGAAATCATGGCTAGGGACTAGGGTTGTAATTAAGCCAATAGTTTGGCAAATTGAAACCCTAGCCGCCTAGCATGCTGCGCACAAATATATGTGCACTCCCTCTGAGTCTGGATGGTGACAGTTAATCAATTAATTTGTTCAGTTTGGAACTAAAAAATTATCAGAAAAATTCAGAAAACTCTGGGATTTTTCTCTCCTATCTCTGGTGATCTGTTCTTCAAGGAATTGTTGCTAGCACAACAGAAGGAAGAACAGAGACTCCGCAATTGCTCGCGCGTGGATACCGTAGAGGATCTGTAGATTCAGGTCTGCCGGAAGAACGCAATTCAAGTGATTTTCTGGTAATCTCTTGAACAATAATTATACTGTTTCAGATTGTACATGGATCCTGGAAGGGTTTTTATTTTTCCGCTGCGTTATTTGATGCTACAAACCCTAACAACTTGTTCATCCTTTCTTGACCTATGTGACAAAGCCTTTCAAGCCAAGTCGTTTCACTTGTGAGCTTAATCACATGGCAACTAGATGAAGAATCTGTGTGGTTACTTGGTCTAAGTTTATACAACCCATTGTTAAGCATACATTCACACACAACTTGATGATCTTTCGTAATAGAAACACTACTATTAGAAACGTTTAAGCTATAATTGTACTTCAACAAGCTTGAAATAGAAACCAAGTTTCTACAAATACTAGGTACATAAAGTGTGTCCACAAGATAAATGTAATATCCATTACACACAGGGACTTTACAATTCCCAATACCAACTACTTCCAAAACTTCATTATTTCCCACCAATACATTCGTCATGCCTCTTGGGAGTTTTCTGAATGCCACAAACCAAGACTTGTCACGAGCTATGTGGTCCGTTGCTTCCGAATCTACAATCCACAAAGAATTGCTTTCAGTAAGCATGGTACATGACACAACATGTACATTAGAAGTAGGTACAACACCTTCGCAGGATTTCTACAATCATTACCAAAGTGGCCCTTATTGCCACAGTTGAAGCACTTCAGCTTGGAAACATCCCTCTTCTTCTTGAACTTATTCAAGTTGGGTCCATTTCCACCGCGATTTCCGTTGACCTTTGCCTTACCCTTCCCATTCCCATTGATTCCCTTACCAAACCATTTCCCTTTCTTACTGGATGAAGAGGTGGAGGCAACATATGCCTTGGAATGATTCTTAAGGTCCATTACCTGCGCTTCAAGTAACAAATGGCGGGAAATGTCACCGAATGACTTGATTTGAGAATTATGGCGTAAATTGACCTTCATCAATTGCCAAGCCTCATCAAGCAAAGATCTAATGATAGCTTGCAGTTGGTGAATCGTGCGTGAGATCTCACGCAAGTGGGAATTCATGGTGTGCTCGGCCCTCTTAATGTAGTTCTCAAACCTCATTATCATGGACCTTTGTTTCTTGATAACATCACCATATTTTCCTTCACAGCATGCCAGATGCCTTTGGTAGTATCATTGGTAGAGAACTCAACCATTATCTCATCCACCATAGTAGAGAGAAGTGTCACTCGACACAGGTTGTCCCGTTTCACGTATGTCGCATAGGCAGCTCTGTCACCATTCTCAGGAGGAGGTTTGACCACTTTTGTCAAAACATCAAGTGTTTCCTGCTCAATTTGGATGAACATGACCTTTTTTCATATTAAATAGTTTTTACCATCAAATTTCAGGTCATTGTTGAGTTCAGCAATAATTTTCTTACATGCCATCTACAATGATGCAATCACATGTTTGTAATGTTCGATCAACACAACAAGACTCATGCAAGCAAAATATTGCAGAAAATCACTTCAAGCATGTTCATACATAGCAAAAGAAGTGCATATAGTACCCAATTAGAAATATACAAACATGTTTCCAGGGCTTCATACACATGTTCTTCAATGAGCCTCAAAAGGGTTCTATGCACTTGTCACTCTTGTATAGTCGGTCATGCAACAAGTGCATGTACCATTGTACCATAACCTTAAGCTATAGTCCTTCAACCCCTTTGTCACCAAAAGGGTGATTCCCAAGAAACATGGAGGAGTTAAAATGGTCTCACATAAAATCCACCTACTTAGACAGAATCTCCATTATTAGACTTGACTACGGACTTGTAGCTTATATTACAAGCATGACACTTACATGTAACACTTGCATGTAATCATTGAAGGACATGTATAAATCCAATTTGTATATCCATGTTCAATATACATACATACATACATCCATGTTCTATTGATTTAAACACATTAAATCATATATTATATGCATTTTAAACAAGTAAACATATTGCAACTTCATGCTTATACTATTTGACCAAACTAGTACACATTTGCACAACACTCAAATCACTTACATCACAAGTAAATGTACAAGAACTTTCAGCCATTCAATGATTCTCATATAATCCATACATCAACACATGATATTCATACAATTTTCAGGTATTCATAGCATTCAACAAGCATACAAGTCACCGAGACAACATGCTATTCACACTTTGCAACAAAATCACCACTAATGGCCGAATTGTTCAACATGCTTTATTATGAACTTTTCATCAATTCTCACATGTCAAGCATATAAAATCAGACCATACTTCATGCATACACCACAAAAATTGCACTATTACTTATGCATTTTCCAACTGAAATTCTTCAAGCATACATATGTAAGAGATCATTAACCTTTAGCTCTGATACCATTTGTTGATTTTAGAGGTCCCTTAAACATGTTCTCATGTTGATCTTTCTCATACACATGTAATGCTCTACCTCACATAACATATACTGACGGTTTCTTCTTTACAAGTATGAAGATGAAGAACAAAACATGATACTAAGAGTCCTAAACATACCTTGCACCAAAGGAAAAACAGCTTAAGGATTATTTTAATCCTTGCTCTTATCCGACGTATTCTCCTTCCTTAAGCTTTCAAGCTTGCTCCAATGGCAGCCCTTGGCTTCAAGAGATGGTGATGATGGGGCCTTGCACTAAGAGGAGAAGGGAAGAGGACGGATAAGATGTGAAGCACCTTGAAGATGTTGTGTGGAATGACACAAATAATTCCACCCTTAATACTCCAAAACTTGCTTTAAGAATTCGACACTTTGAGAGAGATTGAGAAGGAGAAGAAGAAGAAGAATAAGAAGAAATAATGGAATAAGCGATGGAGAATGAGGCACCTCCTCCCATTTATTTATAAATGGATGAGAGCTAATAAAAAGCTCTCCATTAAATGTACCAAATACATTTCCAACCTCATCAACGTGCCAACCACATTGCCAACTACATTGCCAACCTCATAAATTGGCAAAGAAGGTGCATACGCCTTACATAAAAATTACCAAAATACCTTTGATAAATGACGCTAAAGGTGGTTATGATTACTAAATGAGGTTGGAATTATGCAAAGTAGTTTCAACCATTTCCATTTTACCCATTCAAGCTCCTTTAAGCTCATTAGTGCACATTTACCAAAATGCCCCTAATTTGATAAAAGGTGCTCTAATTGTTTCTTCTCCGTCAAGCTACTCCCAGCTCTTATGAGCTGGAGCACTAGCTAAAAAGTTCTTGGTGCGCCAAGGAATTCTGACATAGGCGTCATAGTTTAGCTTTGAGTGTTGTTTTTAACTCGGAGACGAGTGCTTCGTATTCAGCTACATTGTTTGTGATAGGAAATTGGAAGGCAACTCGTAAGTTGGTTTCCATGCCAAGTGGACCCTTAATGTAGATGCCCTCTACTGCGTGATCTGTACTTCAGGAGCAGCCAACGAACATGTCCCATTCCAAGGGTTCCGGCTTCATAGGTGGAACCTTGAGGGACTGTGCTTAAGGGGGTAAATTGAGAGTTCAGCCATGAAGTCGGCCAACGCCTAGGTTCTGATTGCCCTTTGAGGCTCGAATTTTATGTCGTATTCATTGAGCTTGATGCAACATCGAGCAAGGCGGTCATTGTGCTCAAGCTGGTTGAGGATCTCTTTGATTTGTAAATATGTCCAAATGATGTTTGTGTGGCCATGGAAATACAGTCGCAGCCTTCGAGCAGCGATAATCAATCCGTAGACAGCCTTTTGTAGTGATGGGTAATTAACTTCAGCAACTAAGAAGGTGTGACCATTGTTGCAGTAATGTGGACATCACCAAGGCCGAGCCAACAAACTTCAAGACATGGGCATTCACATAAAGGAGAGTCACCTCCCAAGTTTGGGAACCCTTAGTTGCACTTCACTTGAGGCCGAGACGAGTTCCACGCGCCCCTCCCACTCACCCCACGCGCCACCCCGAGGTACCGGACATCGAGGCACCCAACATTGCATCCCCGACATCTTCCCAAGCCTTTAAAGTTGCCGGAAGTAGCCGCCAAGCACCGAGAAGGAAGTCCACGCGACACCACCTCCTTCCACGCACCTCCACTCGCGCTCCCGGGCCTTTTCGAAGCCCAAACAGCCGGTCCACATCCTTAGCCTACCATATTTGACTTTTTCAACCCATTTGAATTATATGATTTTGTAATATCTCTTTTATTTCCATAAAATGACATTTATGGAAATGGAAGAGATGGAAGTGGTTAGCCCCCAATGTCTCCCAACCATCACCTTCAATCTCTCACCTCACCCACCTTATTTCATGGGTCTTAGTCCCATAATCAAATCTCTAACCCATCACCTCTCATGTTTACCTCCTTTCTTCATAAAAGGAGCCTTTGATGTATTTTGAAAGTTAGAACATATGTAATTTTGGAATCCACCTCTTTGAAAGAGAAGATTTCATCTTGTTCTCATTTCTTGCATTTCCATCTCCCTTGTGATCCATGCAAGAGGATTCAATCATAATATCTAGTATTGGCTGATCTTGTAATCAAGAGGTGTTAGATCCCATCTCATTCCCAAGGCATTTCAAGTGCATCGCCTCACCAAGTAGTGAGGAGGTTCACTTGGCCGAAATTGTTACTTGTTGTTGCTGTTCATCTCCTTCAAGCTAGGTCCTTCAAGCAACTTGATCACCATCTTCAATGTGTGATCATATCAAGTGGTATCAGAGCCAAAGTGCTTGTTGGAGGTATTATGTTGTTTGTTTGATTTTCTTCAAGTTAAACCCTTTGTATTTCTTTCTAAACTTGAAGAAAGATTTTGGTTGGTGATCTCTTGTGAAACCAAATTGTTGTTGATTATTTGTTCATGGTGTTCTTGAAAAGTTCCTGAGAAAAAGAGTTGATTTCAGATTTTAAGAAGAAATTATTATCATGTGTGCAAAAGAGCAAAAGAAAAGTGTTTGAAGAAAGAGAAAATGATGTAGAAGTTCATGTGTTCTTGAGAAGTTCATAAGTGTTCTTGAGTGTTCATACCAAAACTCATATGAACAGTGCTTTTGATCCAAAAATAGTTGATGAACTTGAACAAAAAGTGTTTGTGATTGCAAAAAGCCTTTTCTAAAACACTATCATACTTCTTTCAACCCCTATCTCACCTTGAAATCTCACAAACTAATTTCAAGTAACTAGTTATCTTTCTTGAATTACAAGTTTCGGTTTTCACTAGAAGTTATTGTTTGTTTCTACTTGTGTGTTTTTCTTGATCTAAGGTTGAAAGTGGAATCAAGTTAAGAGAACTTGTGAAAGTCATTGAGTGGGAGAAGGCAAGAGTAAACCGAGAGGCCAACCAAACAAGTGAGGAAATGAGTGGTACTAATTTTATTGTCTAAGTGCGTAGGTATGCCAAATGGAGGATGAGAATCTATATTTCATTGGGATTTATTCACCGATAGGAAGGCGCCAACTTGTGGAAGATTTATGGCATTGGATGGAGGAATTGGAGTCCCACTTTTGGTATTAACAATTTCATAAAGAAGATAGGTTAGACCTTGCCCTAAGGCGCTTAAAAGGAGAAACTAAAAGATGGTGTCGTCAAGAGTTTGCTCAAATAGAGCGATATCATGAAATCCCCATTCGGACTTGGAGTGGATTGAAGAGGTTACTATGGGAAAGATATGGTTCACCTCAAGAAGAGCCACCCTCTCCATACTAATCCCAAACAAGAAGGTCCCCCTCTCGACCTACATGCTACAGCCACACCCAGAGCCCTCGCCCTTCAAGAAGACCAAGCCCCACACCCCCACAAACTCCCTCGGCCGAACCATGTACTCTACCTCCCAACACTTGTGCAACCCGAGCTCACAACCCAAACCAAAGTCCTCACCAAAATCCAAATGAAGATCTCTCTCAAATAATTGAAAGGCTCAAGAAGGAGTTCGAAGAATATGAGAGAGAGAAAAAGAAAAAGAAAGAGAGAAGAAAGGAAAGAGCTCTCCAAAGCCAAATGAGTGAAAAGAATGTTGCATCCGAGCCTTCAACCAACCTCCAAGAAGAACTAACCATTTCATCTTCTAAATTTTGTTGTTCTTCTTTTTTTGTGCAAGAGTTTGAAGAAGGAAAGGAAACGGACTCGCAAGGCCTTGGGAAGGAAGAAGAAGCCTCGACCTTGGAGGAGGATCCTCCCTCCCCTAACTTGGGGAGAGGTAACCCATCCTTTTCTTTTAATGATGATGTGAATAACCATGAATGTTATACTTTATCCGAAAATAAGCATGCATCTCATCCATTGTTTGATTACATATATAGGTCCCCTCTTGAATGCATTGAGAATAATGATTTGGTTAAACATGATGAACATGTGCATAATGATGATAATGAACATGCTTGTGATGCTTTATCACCTTCACATGAACATAAGCAAGAAATTGATGAAGAAACTGAAAGTGTATATGCTCCTCACCCATTGCTTGAGTCTTTCAACCATGATGATTCGGTTGACCATGAAAAGTGCATCAATAACTTCAACCATTATCCGTATCCATGTGATGATACTTGCATTCACCCTTGTGATGATGATTGATATGCTATTCAAGAGCATGAATTGGAATGTGAAGAGAATGATGAATCTAAATCCATAACATATGATGATTTCTCTTCCTTGTATGATGAAACTCTTGAATGTGGCAACTATGAACATGCATCTCATTCATCATATGAAGTATCCGAAACCTATGAGATTTATCCTTCGGATGATGAGCATGATTATTACCATGATGAGGTGTATGAGCATGATGCATACCCCATGTCACCCGTCCCTAGTCAACAATTCTCTTCAATGCGTGATCATGATTCCTTGCAATTAGATGATGAGAATGAATGGCCTAGGCTCACATTTGACCCCGTGATACATGAGTGTGCATACATATTTGTTGTGATTTAAAGGAAGATGCCATGTTTAGTGTGCTTAAAATGCATGAGTTTAATGAAAGTTTTTTCACCATGTGTGTTTCGGCCATGCTTAAAAACCATGTTTATGGTTGAGGTAAAGAGAAAGGGCGGATTGTCCATCTCATTGCCTCTTGATTGTGCTAAGACTAGTCCATGTACTTCACACTTTGATGAACTTTCCATGACTAGCTTAGTTCTTCATTTCATGTCTTGGGAAGCACATGTGCATGTGGTTTGTGATGAAAATGCTTCTTTTGACTCACCCCCACTCCATGGACAAAAGCTTCAATTTTTAGGCAGTATGTCTTTCTTGAGTACAAATTCCTTGTTGATTGCATGGAATACTCTTGGAAGCATGCCATTAAATTTTATAGAATTTTGTTCATGTTCACATTGTATATTGGAGTTATTATGCTCCAACATTTATGTGCATTGTCTCCATGACAACATCGGACTCCCATTGATGAGCTTTCATTCACTAACCCCTAATGTTCTTCAAAGTTTGTTGTGCTTGTCTTCCTTTGTAGGAATCACCCCATTTAGATTCGAGGACGAATCTTCTCAAGAGGGAGAGAATGATGTGGACATCACCAAGGCTGAGCCAACAAACTTCAAGACATGGTCATTCACATAAAGGAGAGTCACCTCCCAAGTTTGGGAGCCCTTAGTTGCAGTTCACTTGAGGCCGAGACGAGTTCCACGCGATCCACGCGCCCTTCCACCTCTCCCACGCACCCCACGTGCCACCCCGAGGTACCGGACATCGAGGCGCCCGACATTGCATCTCCTGATATCTTCCCAAGCCTTCAAAGTTGCCTAAAGTAGCCGCCACGCACTAGGAAGGAAGTCCATGCGCCACCACCTCCTTCCACGCGCCTCCACTCGCGCTTCCGGGCCTTTTCCAAGGCCAGACAGCCGGCCCACATCCTTGGCCTACCATATTTGACTTTTTCAACCCATTTGAATTATATGATTTTGTAATATCTCTTTTATTTCCATAAAATGACATTTATGGAAATGGAAGAGATGGAAGTGGTTAGCCTACGATGTTTCCCATCCATCATGTCACCCCCACCGCCCGGAATGCTGGAAGCGCGTTTGTCGAGTGGTTGCGGAAGCTTGCTAAGCCGGTGGCGGGTGAAAGCGGAGTTCTCTTAAAACGGTTTTTGTGTGGACCTGAAACCCAACCCTTAAAACGTTTTCCTTTCAGTTTTAAGGTTAAGTCGTGTTGCAGATTTTACGACATCTTTCTAGTCCTAAACCTGCACCCGAGACAAGTTAGTGATTTTACAGAATATCGCGCGCGCGGAAAAGCGAGATAATAAGGTATACATGCAGAATATGTTCCGCCCTCTTCGTAGGGTCGGAAACTTCCTACGAATAAGATACAACCCGAGTGCTGAAACTAACCTATATGCAGAACATATACAGAGCCGAGTCCAAAACAGTAATAATACCTTGCTAGCTAGTACTGCTGTGCTGCTGAACATAAACAGGAGAATATATGTCAAACCCAACTCAATAAGATCACAAAAGTATCTAACGAGAAAACACCCCCAACTTAACAGATAAGTACCTTAAAGCCAAAACGCACAACGATAACTGCGGGAAATCTACACCGCAGGTCGTTTGCCCGGATCTCCTGAAAACATAATAAGTGGGGGGTGAGTTCTCGAAAGAACTCCGTAAGGGGGTAGGTACGGTAGCGGTAAAACCTTTAAAAACATTTGCCTGCATAAAAGGGTTAGAATGCAATGAACTAAATAATACAGTCCTAAGTATTTCAGGATTATGACATGCACATGTGATGATGCTCTTAAGTCCCGTCGGACTGGTGGTACACCAATACAAAGGTTCCCCGAACCCTCGACAAAGACACCCTACGGCTTGTTAAGCTCACACTGATGATCGGGTCATAACGCGTGGTACCAGCGAGGGGATATCGCCCCTAACTGTCGGACCCAAAACGGCACAAAGCCAGCACATAACATTGTGAGTTAACGACCACGGTTGGCATACCGGCTTAGATCCCGACGTTCCCGTCAGCCGAACTCACGGACTTCTCACGTACAGAACATAAATATGGGTCCGTTGTCGACCCCCGATAAGCAAGTCCGATATGATATAAGTCCAACCCATATTTAAGCAAAAACCCTGCAGACCACTATGTACCATGTGACTAGACCCGGGAGTCACCGGGCCCCACCCTCGACCCAAGTACTAGCCCTTAACTAACCTAATACACATAAAATGCGCATTAAGAAAGTTAAACCCCTTACCTTGGCCAAACGGAAACTCTACTGAGGCCACCTACACACCGCAGCAAAACCCCGGGATAATCCCGGCTCCCGGCCCGAAAAGTTGTAGTGTGACTTTTGAAGTCCCGCCCTACACCACTAACGCTGAATCAAGCTGAACAATCAGACAGCAGTCAGAAATTACCAAAATACATCCCCGGAACCCAAACCCGCACAATCCCGCACTTTCCCGCAAAATTCCACAGAAAGCTCGGTTTCTCAAACCGAGCTAGAACATCCTTACCCAAACATCCACAACCACATCCAAGCCATTAAATCCAGATTCCAGACACTTTACCCGTAATCCCGCAAAAAGGTAACTTTTTTCATATTGTCCAAAATGACGTTCCAAACATCATTACGAACCTACTTTCAACCACGATTCCAAAACACCAACCAAATTATCCAAAACACAACACAAACATAACTAAAGTTTCATTCAAAGTTTCGGCCTTAACCCCAATCTTCCTCAAATAATTCCAACTTTTTACCCTAACTTTAAAACATGCCAAACATGCTAAATACATGCTTCTTTTCCATGTTCAACCAAGAAAACATCATCAAATACCATCCCAAACTTTCGGCCCCTTGCTGATTTTTCCCAACACTTGTGTTTTCATGATTTTCAAGAACAAAACATGCTTAACATGTATCAAACACCAACATACATGAAAATCAACACCAACCAACAACCAAAATTTCATAAAACTAAACAAGGGGTTCCTCACCTTGCTGAAACTCACTCAACCCTTAGATGGTGCTGCTGTTGGAACAAAGATAATCTCCAACTCCTTGAACTTGTCCAAGAAAACAAGAACACAAGTGAGCTCCTTTCTATGGTTATTTCAAACACAAGAAGATCAAACCAAAACCACTCAACCTCACCTTGAAAACAGCTGATTTGGAAGGTAGAAGAAGTGGTAGAACCAAGCTTGTTGAACCTCAAAACCCGAAACTTCAAGTTTGAGTTTTCAGCACCAACATCACAGCAGACCCGTTTTCGTGCAGCTCAGATTTGGAGGTCTTCCCGACGTTTTTGGACCATGGCCCCTTCAGTACAGTTGTAGCCAAGAGGTTAAGGCAGATTTCTTCTAACTACCACCAAAGCCAATTCGAACCACAGAAGAACAGAATCAGCCACGAACACAAGAGAAGTATTCTGGCCAGCCAATGAAGAGAGTTCAAGAACTTACTAAGAACATGGAGAAGAGAAGCTTACCAAATTCTTAAGCCCAACCCTTGTTGATTTCAGCCATGAATGAAGAACACATGAGAGCTTAATGAAGAAGAAGATGGCGGATGAGTGAAGAGAGAGAAGTAGAAATGTGATTAAATGGCATTTTTAACATAAGTCCATCATTTTATGTAATCTTAAATAGTGAGTCATGGGACACTTGTCCCATGACAAATTAGTCACATCCATGACTCACCCCTTAGCCAAAAAATCTGAAATAGCCAAGTGTTGGCGCGCCAAACCCGCGCCAACGCCAACCGCGTAATTCCCGACGTACGCGCGTCGAAACCCAAACCAAAATCCCGCCACGCCAAAAATCCACAAATATTACCGTAAAAACCGTCTCGTGAAATAACACGTCTCACACCGAAGCCGTCAGAAAATTCTCATCCTGAGCCCCGGGATTCCCGTCCCGAGCCCCGGGAGTCGCCCGGGACCGAACGTCCCGTTCCAAAAAATATACTCTGTAAAAAGGTTCGGAATGTTCCCACGATCCCAAATATGCAAACGGTTTCCTTTTCCGAGGTCCCGGGAGCGCTACCGAGCCCGCTGTACGTTCCGAAACAAGTCCCGGCCCCGGATAAATATTTTCCGCGGAAATGTCCGGGGGACCCGCATGACCTCAAATCCAGAAGGATTCCCAAAAATAATACCCAAATAAGACTCGGGAGCTGTCTGACCGCCCGAAACCATGACCCGCAGGCCAAAACCGGAGCCCCGGGTCACCCAGGTCACAACCCGCTCGGGGTGACCGTAACAATTTGCCCACTTCGCAAACACTTAAAACAACCATATAATTAACATTCAGATACTGATTCCATAAAATAATCACAAGTCGTATGTGATCAGAAAATTACAGTATTTGACCTTCCGGCCGAAATTTACAGAAAAGTGCAAAACGTCGGGGGTGGGTGTAACAACCTCCCCCCCTAAGACTCTTGGTCCTCCAAGAGTGATCTCAACAGCCTGAACTCGTCTGGATACCGACTTATCAGGTCCTGCTCTGTCTCCCAAGTCGCCTCTCGATCCGAATGATGTGACCACTGAACCTTGATCATCGGAATCGACTTGTTGCGGAGTCTCCGAACGTCTCTGGCCAGGAAAGCTATCGGTACCTCTCGGTAAGATAGATCTGGCTCGAGCTCAACCTCCTCTACCGGAATGATTTAACTGGCATCCAAAATACACTTCTTCAACATGCTAACATGAAAGACGTTGTGCACCCCAGACATACTCGGAGGTAAAGCCAAACGGTAGGCAACCCTGCCTACACGCTCCAGAATCTCGTAGGGACCAACATACCTTGGGGCTAAATTACCCCGCCTGCCTAATCTGACTGCCACCGAGTCTGTGCAACCTTCAACCAAACCTTGTCCCCCACCTCAAACTCCAGCTTACGGCGTCTCTTGTTAACGTATGAGGTGGTCCTGTCATTTGCGGCCTTCATCCGCATCTGAATCAAACGGATCTTCTCCGTCGTTTCCTCTATGAGCTCGGGACCAATGGTTATCCTATCCGAGGCATCTGTCCAACAGTGTGGCGTCATGCATCTCCGACCATACAGTGCCTCATAAGGTGCCATACCGATAGTAGTCTGGTAACTGTTATTATAGGAGAATTCTACTAACGGTAGGTGCTGATCCCAATGTCCCCCAAAATCCAGAACACAACTTCTGAGCATATCCTCGACAATCTGAATAACCCTCTCTGACTGCCCATCCGTCTGAGGATGATATGCCGTGCTCAGGTGAAGTCGCGTGCCCAGAGCCTTGTGAAAGGCACCCCAAAACCTCGCGGTAAATCGTGGATCTCTATCAGATACGATGGAGTCTGGCACTCCATGTAGTCGCACAATCTCCCGAATGTATAACTGGGCAAGCTTCTCCAGCGAGTCAGTCACTCGCATCGGCAGAAAATGTGCACACTTAGTCAGCCGGTCGACTATGACCCAAATAGCATCGTGATGTGCTCTAGTCGGAGACTAAGCGGGCCAGAGTAAGAACAAATCCGTGCGGGCTGGGCCCAAAGCGGACAATATCTTGGCATGTACACGGTCCGTCTGTATCAATTTGGTATCAGAGCTCTGGTTGTACATGTCCATGTGCCAGCGAGGACGTTGGGCTCCCTTTGGGGGGTGGATGATGTTGCTCATCCCACATGGTAGAGCTATGGGAGAAATCATACCTTTATAAGGGTGGTTGCTCTGTAGTTTCTTCAAGACGCGTTTTACCTGGCGGGCTTACCACCTAGTGTGGCAGACTAAGCGGGCCAGAGTAAGAACAAATCCGTGCGGGCTGGGCCCAAAGCGGACAATATCTTGGCATGTACACGGTCCGTCTGTATCACATCACCTTCCATCTCTCACCTCACCCACCTTATTTCATGGGTCTTGGTCCCCTAGTCAAATCCCTAGCCCATTATCTCTCATTTTTGCCTCCTTTCTTCATAAAAGGAGCCTTTGATGTATTTTGAAAGTTAGAACATATGTAATTTCGGATTCCACCTCTTTGAAAGAGAAGAATTCATCTTGTTCTCATTTCTTGCATTTCCATCTCCCTTGTGATCCATGCAAGAGGATTCAATCATAATATCTAGTATTGTCTGATCTTGTAATCAAGAGGTGCTAGATCTCATCTCATTCCCAAGGCATTTCAAGTGCATCGCCTCACCAAGTAGTGAGGAGGTTCACTTGGCCGAAATTGTTACTCATTGTTGATGTTCATCTCCTTCAAGCTGGATCCTTCAAGCAACTTGATCACCATCATCATTGTGTGATCATATCATGTAGACTGACCACTGTTTCGAGCTTCCTCTTTGTTGAGGTCTAATGATACTATGTCACTAGACGTGGCCAGATAGATGATCAGTTCATCGCCCATTTGAAAGCGCTTTAATGTTGGCAATTCCTTGAGATGTTGTTTGATTTTATCGAAGGCTACTTGGCATTACGGTGTCTATGCAAATGTTTTCTTCATGCATAATTGTTCAAAGAACGGTTTGCATTTGTCACCTAGTTTTGAAATAAATCAACCCAAAGTGACGATTATTCCGGTTAACTACTGTATTTCATTGATACTCCTAGGAGGTGGCATGTCAGTGATAGCCATGATTTTCTTAAGGTTGGCATCGATAACCATTTCAGAGATCATGTAGCCAAGGAATTTTCCTACCCCGACGATGAATGAGCATTTTTCAGGTTGAGCTTCATGTTGTATCGCCGGAATGACTGGAAAGTTTCTTCGAGGTCCCATAGATGGTTAACGAAGGTCATACTTTTGACTATGACATCATCTACATATGCCTCTACGTTTCAACACATTTAATGGGTAAACACTTGGTTTATTAAGCGTTGGTATGTGGCTCCAGCATTTTTGAGGCCGAATGGCATCCTAACGTAATAGTACACGTCATCGCTAGTTGTGAAGGCCATTTTGAGGGCATCATTTGGATCCTTGTAAATTTGGTGGTACCCGTTTTTGCCGTCCATGAACAACAAGTATTTATATTTGCATGTTACGTCGACGAGTTGTTCGATAGCATGTAGTGGATAGGAGACTTTTGGGCAATGCTTGTTGAGGCTAGTCAAATCGACGCACATGCGAAGGTCGTCGTTGGTTTGTCAGTCATGACTATGTTAGCGAGCCACTTTGAGTACTGAAATTCAGTTATTATATTTGCTTCGAGAAGCTTGGCAACCTACTCTTTTACAAATTGTTTTTTTGAATGGGCCATACCCCTCTTCTTTTGTTTTAACGGGTTATGAATTCGGAAATACGTTTATTTTATGGGTGATGACGGTGGGGTCTACTCCTGGCAAATCCTTCAACTCTCACGCGAAGACATCCATCTTGGCTTCGAGAAGGTGGATGAGCCCGACCTTCTCCTTTTGCTTGAGATCCCTTCAAATTTTGAAGTTCTTGACTGGGATGACCTCGAATTCATCGGTAACGTCATTGAGGTGAGGTCGGTCATTGGATTCGATCGGATTGTCCCTGACGTTGACTTTTGTGGGTCGATTGTCGAGCTCAGGATGGCCAAGTAGTTGGTTCTCGAGGCACGCTGATCAATGTAAATGTGCGCGTCTCCTCGAGGGGTTGCGAAGGTGGCAGTGATGAAGATTTTAGGATCTTAATAACACATTTTTGTTATCTCAACATGAATATGCTGAGAGCATGTTTACATACTATTTGATGACGATCACATACAAAACATAATGTAGTACATACAAACGATTTCGAATTCATAGCACGACGTTTCTTTTTCAATCAAATCATGTTTCATCCTTTCATCCACAATCAAGGATAGGAATAAGGAGAGACCCTAGACATGATACTAAGATCAAGATGTGTGTCTTACTCCTTGAAAATAGAAAAAAGGATCAAATCCTTGCTCCTTAAACGTTTGCTCCAATCCTTGTCTATTGATTAAGCTGGATGAATACCAAGGATGCTCCTTGATAGTGGTGAATGGAGATGATTATGAAGAAAACTCTTTTGAACACCACGAGGAAGAGAAGGAGCGGATATGATGAATATGCCAAGAGATTGATTGTGTTGTAGATGACACAATATTTATCCACCCTTAATGCTCCAAGAAATTGCACAAAGTAGCACCAATTTAAGAGAAGATGGAGAAGAAGAAGATGACAAGAATTATGTGATCAAGTGTACAAGAAAATGGTCATTCTTCTCATCTATTTATAGATGGAGAAATGGCCATGAGAGTTACCCAAATAACTCACCATAAAGTTGCTCATTAAACTCTCATAACACCTCATTTTGTAATAACCAACAACCTATTTATTTCACAAATAAATAGCCAATTTATGCCTATAAAACTCCTCCATAAAATCGGTCAGCACATGTAGTCTTTATATGGAGTTGTTCCATGGTGCAAGGTGGATACACCTTGTCCCATAAGTGCACCAAAATTACCAAAATACCCTTACTTTGATAAAAGGTGCTAAAAGTGGTTATATATACCAAATGAGGTTGGAATTACAAAAAATAGTTCCAATCAATTCAATTTCACATAATTGAGCTCTACTTTGATAAAAGATGCCCTAATGATTTTTCTTCTTCAAGACTAGCTAAACTGAGCTAAGGTTAGTTACCATTAACTAACTTGAGCTGGTGGAGTTAACCACAACAATATTTGGTTATAGTGAGGTAACGTTGAGCTAAGGTTAAGCTACTCCCAGCTCTCTGAGCTAGAGTACCACCTCAAAAGTTCTTAGTGTGCCAAGGAATTCCAACAAACTCCCACTCGCACTAAGATGCTTTTGAGTTCCAACTCCCACTCCAAACCTATCTCTCAAATACAAGTCAAATCATGGCAAATTCAAATAAATGGAGTTAAGAGTGCGACCCTAAGGCACACACATCAAATCTCCTTCATTGTGGTTGTTAGACTCACAATGAAAGATTGTCCTCTCCTCAAGGCACTTGAACTTATCAAGCACACCTCAAGGCACTTGAACTCATTAAGCAATTCTGTGTGTTCTGTTTGAACTTCTTCAAACATTGCTTGAACTTATCAAGTGTTGACTTTATATATAGACCCCATACACAGTGATACATTTTTTTAATCACAATCAGTCTCTTTCTTAGAACTTCAACTATTTTAAATTCATGATTGTATTAAGCAACTGAGATCTCATTATAAACACTCATAAGTCAATCCAAATCATACACATAGTATGTGGGACCACGATTGAACTTTAGATACATGTATCATATACTAGTGTCTTTTCTATTAGCTTGAACCACTTAGGTAATTGCACCAACCTGAGTACCCAAAAGGAGGATACTCGAATCGTATTTCTCTAAGACCTTCAACTACCAATCAAAGTAGTCTCATTGATACAATTCACTAATGGTAAGCTAAAGACACTAAAATCTATGTCAAAGAATCTCACACTAAACAAGAATAGAGATAACTTGCTTACATTCTTTCTATTGGTCGCATTTCAATGACATGGAACTCAAGGAACTCATCCTTGATGAACATATTCTTTTTCAAGGAACATATCCTAGAGAACACATCCCATAAGTTTCATATGAACACTAATTGGGTGTTTTACTTACACCACTCCCACTCAAAATGATGTCCACCAATGTGGAGGGGTGTGTCGTTTTCTCCCTCTTAAAACACTAATAGTGTACTCCCTTTAACAAATAAATGGAGGACAAGTCACAAACCATGAAATATTACTAAGTAAGCCCAAACTTACTTTAATCATAGGCTAGGATGTATGGTGCTCATACAAACATGATGAACTTGTTCATCTCATCTTGATTTCATCTAAATCAAGGCGACATATAGCTAAGGTGTCATGTGTTGCTGCATGACTCCCACTCAAAAGTATAACTCTCCAAAAGTTACATGTTTCTTAAGAAACAACATACTTTAAGTCTTTAACTAGTCTCATCCTTAATCTTACTCAAAGATCAAGGGCTAATGACCTGTGTGAGAAAGACATTTTGGCCTATGTTTGACATGCTCATTTTTCGTTGTGAGTTGGTGAATTGAAATTATATTTGACAAGAGACCATACTCTTTGTCTTCATTAAATAATCTATAACATGTGTGACACCAAAAAATGAATTGAAGTTTATCCAACATGTACAATCATCTAAGACCCGTTGCTCATAACACATTAAGCAAACTCAAGTGATGGTAATATCTTCAGGAAAGGAGCAACCACCAAAGGTCATTAGAAATGTACTCAGAAAATATAACTTCAATCTCTTTAATTGCATCTCATGCATTATGTCCTTGGTCTCTTCAATGTATTTTGGGTCATAGCCACCATACTATCTCCATAGTAATAGGCTTTTCAATTTCAGAATTGAAACCCATAGTAACGAAGCAAGAATCCAAACCCTTAAGGTTCTTGTGCATTTGAGGCACGTGAAACATATTTAGCCTCATTGTACAACTTCGCTTCCTATTACACCAAGTAATAGTACTATTTTAGCATGAATGCTTACGAAAAATGGATTTTAACTAATATATGAACCATTTGACTTATGTCTAGCCATGTACATAATGTTACATACATATGATCATTAATTGCACTAAGGTAAGATGTGAGAGCCATTTATTTTATTCTCCAACTTCGCAACTATTTGCAAGTCTACTACTTGCTATTTAGTACTCCATCTACAAATAGAACGAATACTACAACATGAACCCCAAGGAATATAGATATACATGATGGTCTTGATGCAAAATCACTAAGTCATAACTTGTGAATGCATAGTGAGACTTCAAGCACAAGTGCATAGAAGCTCATGTAGACATCTTCAGTCTACATACTTTGTCTTGTTGACATTTTACGGACAAACTCTCTAGTTGTCTCATGTATATCTCCTTTATCAAAACACAATTCAGAAATCCACAAGCTACATCCTTTGATGTAATCTAGGTCCACACTTATCACTAAGGCAAGTAGTGAATCATGATAACACACCATCTGGATGCATCAAATGCAACCCATTTGTTTAGTCACCCCATCCTTATTGCACCTTCAAGAGCTAAGTATTACCATCACCATCCAAGACACACCATGGCATGGTGTTCTAGGCTGTCTCATTGAACTTCTTCAAAAAAATAGACCAAGATGGAAGCAACTCATGCTCCATCACTCAAGATTCAATTTCTTGCTCTTGAACATCCTCAACTCCCTCTTAAACAAGTTCATCCACTTTTGTATCTTGCTCATGTTGCTCTATTGCAACTGAACTTCTTCCATAAGAGTTAAAACTCTATTTTAGTTGAGGTACTCCCTCTAGAGTTGATACATTTTGTGCAACCAGTGTCTTTCTGACACTTGGTTGATCCTTGTTAAGGGTTTACGGTCACCCCGAGCGGGTTGCGACCGGGTGACCCGGGGCTCTGGTTTTGGCCTGCGGGTCACGTTTTTCGGTGTTCAGGCGGCTCCCGAGCCCTATCCGAGTATCATTTTGGCGAACCCTTCCGTATTTGAGGTCGTGTGGGTCCCCCGGACGTTTCCGCCGAAAATATTTTTCTGGCGCCGGGGGGTTGTCGGGTCGCCTCGGGACGTACAGCGGGCTCGGTAGCACTCCCGAGATGTCAGTTTGGGAAGCCGTTTGCAGTTTTGGAGTCGTGGAAACGTCCCGGTGATGGTTGTGGAGTTTAATACTTGGGGCGGGACGTTCGGTTCCGGGCGACTCCCGGGGCTCGGGACGGGAATCCCGGGGCTCGGGATGGAAATTTTCTGACGACTTTGGGGTAAGTTGTGTTTTAATTTAAGATGGAATTTATGGGTATTTTTGTAGAATTTTGGAGTGACGGAATTTCGGTTAAGGTTGACACGCTCGCACGTCGGGTTTTGGTTCGGGTTCAGCGAGCTCGGTAGGACACTCCGGAATGGTAAATGAACTTTTGAAAAATGTTCTGTGAATGTCATAATATTCTGAGGGTTGTGTCCAAGTTTCGTTAATTTTGGAATTCGGTAATTATTTTTGGGCAAAAAGAATTGGAACTTTCGGAAAAATTGGGAGTTAATTTGCAATTGGGTGCAAAATTAATAAAAATCAGCATGGGGCAGCAGTTTCTTTCGGCAGAATTGGGGATGATTAATAGGACACTTGTCCTATTTTAATTTAGGAAGAGAGGGATGGGTTATAAAGTGAGGGGGATATATATAAGACATATTATTTCCATAAAATGAGTTTCAACTCTTTTCTTTTCTTTTTCATCTCCTTCTTCTTCCTTTGCTGCTGCCGACGCCACCATTGTTGATCAACTCAAGCTTGAAGTTCTTCTTCTTGGTAGAAATCAAAGAGGAATTGGATGCTACTTGTGGTAAGCATCCTCCCTTCTCCTCTTTTCTTGTTGAAATTGAAGATTAGTGAAGAAATATGGATTTATGGTGAATGATGGGTTTGTTCTTAGCTATAAGCTAGGATGATTTTCTTCCTCCCATCTTTTAGTATGTTGTTCTTGGGTTGTAGGAGAGTGTTAATCAAGTGTTGGATTTTGGAAAACACATCTTGGATGAGGAACCCTATGTTGGCCTAATTTTTGGAGATTTTCCAAAATGATGTGTGTTTGTTATCTTGTTTCATGCTTCAAGTATGTTAGTCCTAGCATGATTCTAAGCTTATGTATGGATTCAATTTGATGGAAAACAAGTTGAGGTAAAACCCCCAAATGGCCGAAATTATGAGTTGTTGTTCAATGTTGGATTTTGTTGTTTTGGATGCAATTGGATAGCATTCTTGGTTTAGAAGTGTAATTGGTGGTTAGAATGATTGTTTGGTAATTTGAATGGATTGAATTGGAAGTTGGATGAAATGTTGGTTAGGAACCGAAATGTTGGAATGATTCTTTTTCAATGTTGGAGTTTCATGTTGGGTAAATTGGATGTTAATATGGTGTTGGGGTTGAATTTAGGTGTGGTTAGAAGTTTGAAACGTTGATTTCGGGTAAGAATTGGAAAAGTTGCATTTATGCGGGATTATCGGAAAATGTTGGGTAATGAAGGGTTTTAAGGTAGGTTTTGGTCGGTTCTGCTTGTTGGATGATGTTTGTCAATGTATAATCTTGCATTGTCTAAGTTAGTTCTGAATTCTGACGTTTCTGTGGAAATCTGGAATTTTACGGAAATTCTGCCGGATTTTCGGTTTTGGGGTCGGGGGTGTAGTTTGGTAGTGTGGTCGATAAGGATGCTAATTCAGCTTGAATTGACAGATTCTGAGGTCCGGAAGTTAGAAAAAGAGAGGTTTTCGGGTTTCGGGTCGTGGTTTGGAAATCGTCCAGAACCGGTCAAATACTCTGGAATTGTGAGGTAAGGGTTTGGTTCTGCTATTTTTGGTAAGATAGGTGTATGTTTAGTTTCACTTTCTGTTCTGCAAGTATTTCGGTATTATATGCCTAGGGCATATTCTGTAGTCTATAGGTGTATGTTTTGTTGCACTTGTTTTGCAGTATTTCGGAATTTGTGCCTTAAGGTGCGTGATCTGTAGGAGTATGCTTTGTAGCATACCCTGTCCGTTAACCCTACGTTTGTAGGTGTATGCCTTGTGGCATACTTTGTCTGTTAACCCTACGACAGTTGTGGGTTCGCTACCCCAGCTGGTGCACCATGCTTCTGTAATAGCTTCGGCTTCTGACTCCCTTAGAGGGAGGCTGTCGTTCCGATTTGTTATAAGGGTTTATGGCGATTTAGAATCGCACATCCTTCCGGATTCTGATCTATTATCTTTACATGCACGATATTATGTATTCTGTTGCATATATTCTGTATATTGCTATCTTTCTGTTTTGCAGGGTTACATATGCTTATCTTACCCCAAATCCCTTACGGGTCCTTTCGAGGACTCACCCTTTTTGGGTTTCAGGTAGACCTGGTAAGCAACCAGCGGAGTAGGTTTCTGTGAGGCTTCTGCCTTGGTTGGGTTGAGCAGCAGCTGCACCTTGCGGGCCGGGATTTTGTCTACTTGGTCTGAATCCCGCGCAAGGTATTTGTTGTTTAGGCCTAGGGTTGGCTCTGTAGTTGCATGTGCATACTTTACGGATGATTGTGATGATTGTATAAGTATGTATATATTATATTACATTGCATGTTACGGCGCTTGGCGCTTGCTAGATACCCTAGGTTCGGTGAATTCTGTATGTACCTATATTGTGTGCGTAAGTACTCGTCCTTGGAGGACGGTGCTTACTTTGTTTTTATTACATGAACAGCTTATATGGTGTTGTTGATGTGCTCGTCCGTTTCGAGGGGAGACTCATCATGGACTTCATTTTAGTTATATGTATGAAAATTTCAGGTTGCTTCCACAATCGCTTTGGGTCCGCACGCGCGGCAGTCCCGATGGACTGCCTTCTGTATCATTCCGGCTTCCGCTTCCGACGTCCCGGCGCCCCCGCCTCCGCAACCGGGCTCGGGTGGCGTGCGGTGACATCACCTCAATTAGTCCCTAAAGACATAATTCCCTTACCCACTTGGTTCTCAACCAAGTTCACATACTTCACAAGTATGTTAATGCCTCGGCTTAGCTTGAAAGGTAAAAATGGATGGGTGAATCAAGTATAGTCACTCATTTATGTGATGAATATATGAATCCTGTCTTAAATTCTATGTTCATTGGTCCACATAGGTCTGAGTACACTAAACTTAGTGCCTTACTACTCCTAGTCACTTGCCCCAAAGGGCATCCTAGTGGTCTTGCCACCTAGGTATGATTGGAAACTTGGTAAGGTTACTGAGGTGAATGAACCCAACAAGCCAAGTCTGGCTAGTTTATTCACAACCTTTTTGGTCAAGCACTCAACATGCTACGAACCTTCAATGCCAATTCTATTGTGACCTTGATCACAATCTAACTAAGAGTTGCAACAGAATGTCTATTGGGTCACTACCCTTTGTAAAACTAAACAAGAAACACTTAGTAATTTCCTTTAATGATAGATGCGTCATCATTAAAGAAATGCAGCTATAATACTTCAACAATCAACTTGATCAAAACAAGTTTTCATTTATGTTTTGGTACATGCATTGGATGCAAACATCTATTACTCATAAGAACCCTTTATGTTCATATGCCTTCTTTTACCCCCTTTTTGGATTGTTTCCATTGAAACATGCTTTACTCACTTGTATTTATAGACCAAGTTACAGAACTTATCCGTCAAACCAAGTCTTTTCTTTACATGTTACTACATGTAAAATTTGGATAGAAGATACTATGTACCCTAAGGTGGATCTTTGCATCCACTTGCAAAGTGTCCCTTTACTTTTGTTAAAGTACACCATCTTGAACTTCTTCAAGATGGAATGCCACCTCTTGCCCTTTCCAAGAGCCACCTTTGGCCATCAGGGTACCCTTTCCACATTATATTCACCCATCCCGTGTGGATGGAAGAAATAGCAACATATGCTCGGAGTGGTCTTTTAAAGGGGGTCAGTACCTCCATCTCAAGGAAGATATAGTCAAAATGACATAATTTGATGATTAAGGCACTAATTGATCATCATCAATTTCCTTTCATCAATGGACAAGAAGCTTCATATTTCTTGCACAAGTTGTTCACCATTCAAACTTGGTGGATCATGCATTACAACTCATGCATTTAGTGGAACCCATCGTACGCGGTCCAACCGCCAGAACGACCCGAAACAAAAGCCCTCTCTAACAGGTCAGAATATACATAACAGAAGCACGGTACCGGCTGGGGTCGCGATCCCCAAACTGTCGTAGGGTCACAGAAGTATATCAGCACTCCCGGTGTGGATATACATAAAGTGTCGGCACCCTCCAGTGCGGACACATAGAACAGAAGTATCGGCACTCCCGGTGCGGATACGCAGAACAGAACGTGGGCACCCTCAGTGCGGACATAACAGAACCAAACCAAGGAGCACCCGTGGCCTCTAAGACCATCCGGGTCTCGTCACAGAACAGAATCATATCATAATGTATATGCAAAAGAGAATAGGATATACCAAAAAGGTATAAGCATAAATATCGGCACCTAGTGCGGATATACAGAACATAATATAAACCCGTGGCCTCCAAGACCAACCGGGCCTTGAAGCATAACAAACTACAAACAATATCTTACCATATGACCGGTCTCGGGATCATCGGACCACTGCCCTCAACCCGGAATCAGCCTCAACTAAACCAGGTATACATAAAGTCTCATTCCAGAATGCATAACGAGAGAAGTTGAACCCTTACCTCAGAAAAACCGCTCCGAAGCACAAATCCCGGGAAATCCCGGCTCCCGGCCCAAAAAGTGAAAGCGTGCCTTTAACGGTCCTGAACAACTCCAACGCAGAAACTGTTACGGTCACCCCGAGTGGGTTGCGATCGGGTGACTCGGGGCTCCGGTTTTGGCCTGCGGGTCACGTTCTTCGGCGTTCAGGCGGCTCCCGAGCCTTATCCGAGTATCATTTTGGCAAACCCTTTCGTATTTGAGGTCGTGTGGGTCCCCCGGACCTTTCCGCCGAAAATATTTTTCCGGCGCCGGGGGGGTTGTCGGGATCGTCTCGGGACGTACACCGGGCTCGGGTTGCGTATGGTGACAAGTTGGTATCAGAGCAGGTAAGTGACCATATTGGTCGCCAGTGGTGACTTGTAGTGACAACTAATGTTGTACATTTTGTTTTAGAATGGTTTGGTACGGAGATTGGCCACCTCCTTACTTGAACCACTTTAAAATAAAATTGTGGAACAAAGTTTGGTCCTTCAAGTTATCCTGGTAGTTGCAGTTTACGGAGCTCAGGATTTCTGGATTTTGGTAAAACTATTACGAGAAAGGGATTGTGGAAAAGATCCAGGTACGTAAAATTGTGTGTTAGGAAAAGATTTGGTGAAATAAGCATGAACTGCTTCTGTGATTTTGTGAAATACATGATTTTATTATTTTGAGAAATAATTTCTGTCAAGTACTGCATTGCACTACAGAGCCTTAGAAAGCTGCTGCTAGTTTCTGTAGGGATTAGAAGTGACTGATTGGTCTGGACTCTGTTTGGTATGAAATCTCTCAGGTTTGGTTAACACGCGTAGACAGCGTGTTTTGCGACCGGAGGAGGGGACCTGTAATCCCACGCCTCCGAGAGATAGGGTTTGAACTGTTGGTTATGGGTTGAGTTGGTATATGGTTTGGAAATTTGGTTTGGGATAAGTTGTTTTTCTGGTTGGACTTGGTTTGAGGAATTGTGTACTACACGCGAATAGCGTGATTTGGTACCGGTGGGGCGAGATCGGGATCCCACACCTCCGTGGAATAGGATACGGGTTCGGCGTAACCCGAGTCTGAACAACCACACTCACCGCCCCGAGGTTTAGCGGTCGTAGGGACCCCTCTCGATTTGGTATTACCCGCCAGCCTAGCTGGTTCGGGGCGGCAGAGGCGGGGAATATCTGATTATGCCACAAGAAGGGCATTTTGATTAGGTGGTAATAGCGAGACTTAAGCCACTGCTCGCCACAGCTTTGGGATTGGTAAGTGAGTGACTCCGAGGAGGATGGTCACTACGACACCTAGACTTCTCATCGGTCCCATCAACGACGGGGAGATCTGAGGCACCAGTCTGACGAGGTCAGACTTCTGGAAAGGTTTCAGAGTTTGAACCCCCCGAGGTTCAATGACCGAGAAGGGCTAGAGGTAGTAGAGATTTGGTTTGCAGGAGTTGACAAACTCCTGGGGGAGGCTACATTTTCCATCAGCAGTGCAGCGGGGATGTAGCCAGGGACCTCCGTCAGGCGCAGTTTGATGATCTGGAGCGGGGACCACGGCTATCGGAGAGTATGAGTCAGAGTTTGATCGGCTGGTTTACTACGTACCGTAGTACCATGGAATGGAAGAATAGAAGGCCAAGAGGTTTATTCGTCGACTGCATCCCGAGTACAGGTGGGCTTTGAGACCTTTAGATATTACTTTGTATCGGGAGGCGGTTCTTAAGGCTCAACTCCTCGAGCAAGAGGAGGTTGAGAGTCACCTCACCTCGCAGCGAGGTTAGGGGAGTACGAGGGGCTCCACACAGGGACCCCGGCAGATTTTTGGACGGCCGAATAGGCCTAGGCGCTTTAGTAGAGGCGGAGGGAGAGTATCACCGCACGACCTTGTCCGTTTTGTAGTGGGTATTACCCGGTTGACTTTGTTACAGGCAGGAGGGCCGAGGTTTACGTTGTGGGTCTGACACTCACTGGGTACGGGATTGCCCTCTAACTGTAGGACAGGGTTTCGGCAGTCTGCAGCGTCCACAGTCTCGGGCACAGCCCAACGCGCCGCGTGGGCGTGTGTTTCAGCGGGGTGGCCCGAGACCTCAGCAGCGACAGCAGCTTCAGCCACCCCCCCACCACAGCAGCCCAGAGTAGGGCGAGTTTTCCAGATTGAGAGGGGAGGCCCTAGCCATCAGGGAGGATCTAGTCAGCAGGCAGACACTAGCCAGCAGGGAGGCTTGAGTCAGCAGGAAGTTCTGTAAGGTACTATATTTCCGAATGAGATACCGGTTCATGCGTTATTTGATATAGGAGCATCTATTTCTTTTGTAACACAGAAATGTGTTACATCTCTGCATCTGTCTGTTAGTACTTTGCCTCAAATGCTTTTAGTAAAAACTGCTGGGAGTCAGTTTCTGTTTTCCAATGATATGGTTCAGGGTTGTACGATATCTGTAGGTGGACATCATATAGTATCGGATCTGTTGGTTTTAGACACACCGAACTATGATGTTATTCTTGGGATGGACTGGCTATCCAAGAATTCTGTGCACATTGATTGTGCAACCCGAACCATTATGGTTTCTGGAGAGGTACTACCTCTCACGGCTCCGACTGGTTTGACTATCGCACGGACATAGTACAAAGGTGTTGCAGATTCTGGATCAACTGTCGATAGTTGGTGTAGGGGAATGTTATGATCTCAATGAGGCTGGTATTAGGTTGAAGTTAGATAGTATACCAGTGGTTCGAGATTTTCCGCAGGTATTTCCGGAGGAGTTGCCCGGATTACCACCAGAGCGGGAAATTGTGTTTGAGATCTACCTGCAGTCAGGCACTGCTCCGATATCTATTCCTCCTTATCGGATGCCCATTTCTGAGATGCAGGAGTTAAAGAAGCAGTTGGAGGAATTACAGCAGAAGGGCTTCATCCGACCGAGCACTTCACCATGGGGTGCTCGGTTACTTTTGTTAAGAAGAAAGATGGGACGCTTCGACTTTGCATTGATTAAAGACAGTTGAATGCTCTTACTTTGAAGAATAAGTATCCGTTGCCGAGGATTGATGATCCTTTTTGATCAACTTCGGGGTTTGAGAGTTTTCTCGAAGATTGATCTCTGATCTGGGTATTTTCAGCTTAGGGTGAAGGATGAGGATATACCTAAGACTGCTTTCCGCACCCGATATGGACACTTTGAGTTTACGGTCATGCCATTCGGGCTGGACAATGCTCCAGCGGCATTCATGGATCTGATGCATCGGGTGTTCCGACCGTACTTGGACTCATTTCTGGTGGTTTTTGTTACGGTCACCCCGAGCGGGTTGCGACCGGGTGACCCGGGGCTCCGGTTTTGGCCTGCGGGTCACGTTTTTCGGCGTTCAGACGGCTCCCGAGCCCTATCCGAGTATCATTTTGGCGAACCCTTCCGTATTTGAGGTCGTGTGGGTCCCCCGGACGTTTCCGCCGAAAATATTTTTCTGGCGCCGGGGGGTTGTCGGGTCGCCTCGGGACGTACAGCGGGCTCGGTAGCGCTCTTGAGACCTCAGTTTGGGAAGCCGTTTGCAGTTTTGGAGTCGTGAGAATGTCCCGGAGGTGTTTGTGGAGTTTAATATTTGGGACGGGACGTTCGGTTCCGGGCGACTCCCGGGGCTCGGGACGGGAATCCCGGGGCTCGGGATGGAAATTTTCTGTCGGCTTTGGGGTAAGTTGTGTTTGAATTTAAGATGGAATTTATGGGTATTTTTATAGAATTTTGGAGTGACGGAATTTCGGTTAAGGTCGACACGCCGCACGTCGGGTTTTGGTTCGGGTTCAGCGAGCTCGGTAGGACACTCCGGAAAGGCAAATGAACTTTTGAAAAATGTTCTGTGAATGTTATATTATTCTGAAGATTGTGTCCGAGTTTCATTAATTTTGGAATCCGGTAATTATTTTTGGGCAAAAAGAATTGGAACTTTCGGAAAAATGGGGAGTTAATTGAATTATGGTTGCAAAATAAATAAAAAGGGGTATGGGCAGCAGCAGCCTATTTCGGCAGCATGTGTGTGTGTGTGAGTGATAAGGGACACTTGTCCCTTATTGATTTAAGAGAAAAAGAAAGGATATATATATATATAAAGGGTAATTATTTCTTAAATGAAATTATTTCATTTCTTCTTCTTTCTTCCTTCTCCTCTCTCTGCCGAAACCATGAGCAGCCATGGGAGCTGTTCACCAAGCTTCTCCTTCTTCATATTTGGCAAGGAATCAACAAGGTTTTGGGTGCAAATCATTGGTAAGTTTCTCCTCTTCTTCTCTTTGTAAGGTTGGAAGCATGAATTTGGATGGAAATGGGTTTAGAGAGGATTTTGTGTTTGTTCTTTGCTATGAGTTTTGGTGATCCTCTTGGTCGTCTTGTTTCCGTTTTACCATATCTTCCTCAATTTTTCTTTTCCCAGCTAAAATCGGTAGAAATGGTAGATGGGTTAGGTCATCTCGTCTTGCTTGAGTCCGTCTCGGGTCGCCGGAGTTGTGCATTCCGCTCCCTGATGTGTAAATTCGAGCTCGCTCAGTGCAGTGCGGCCACGAAATATGTGCGCAGCGCACAGGCTTGCGCACAGGTTGTGCACAGCCTTGTGCGCAGCGCACAGCCTTGCGCACACAGCATTGTGCACAGCCTTGTGCGCAGCGCACAACCTTGCGCTTGCGCTTGCATGACAGTTGTGCACAAGCAGCACAAGCTTGCGCACCTGCGCACAGCTTGTGCACGAGTTGTGCACAGCTTGTGCACACAGACAGCTTGCGCACAGGTTGTGCACATGCCAAAACTCACCCAAGAAGAACTTAGATATGAAGAGAAGTAAGTTTCGATGAAGGGAAGACTAATTTTGGTTGAAACATCATTTTCGGACAATGGTAGGAAAAGTTAGGTTTATGGGGGTTTTCCAGGAAAGGTGTCTGGAATGCGGGTTTAAAGGTTGAAATGGGTTTGGTAGTGTATGAATAACAATGTTCAGGCTCGGTTTGTAAAACCGAAGCTTTGTGGAATTTTCCGGGAAAGTGCGGGTTTGCGCGGAAATTGTTTTCTGGGGTTGTTTGGATGTGTTCTGATCCAACTATGGTTGTACAGCTTGATTCTGCGTTGGTGGAGTAGCGCGGACCCGTAGGAGCCAAGTTGTGCATTTCGGATCGGGAGTCGGGATTTTCCGAGTGTTGGGCTGCGGGGCAGCATTTCTGAGGTAAGGGCTTAATTTGGTAAAATGTACGTTTGTTCTGTTTCAAGGCCCGGATGACCTTAGAGGCCCGGGTTCCTATTCTGTTCTGTATATGGTTATCAGGTAATGTTATTTCTGTTTATGTTTATGTATTCTTGTTATTATTATATGTTCTGTTCTGTGTCCGCACTGAAGGGGGTGCCGACATTCTGCGTATCCGCACCAGGAGTGCCGATACTTCTGTTCTGTGTCCGCACTGAAGGGGTGCCGACATTCTGCGTATCCGCACCAGGAGTGCCGATACTTCTGTTCTGTGTCCGCACTGAAGGGGTGCCGACATTCTGCGTATCCGCATCAGGAGTGCCGATACTTCTGTTCTGTGACCCTACGACAGTTTGGGGCTCGCGACCCCAGCCGGTACCGTGCTTCGCTCGCTCGACCAGATATTCGGACCTCTGTTGAGGGCTGTCGTTACGGGTCGTTCTGGCGGTTGGACCGCATATGTTGGTTTCTGATTTTCGTTATATTTTATGCTTATATGTACATGCATATGTTGTGATATTCTGTTTTGCAGGTTCAGATTGTTGCCCTGTGGGCAAACTGCACTTTTACCTTAAGCCCTTACTGAGTCCTTTCGAGGACTCACCCTTTTATTTGTTTACCATCTTTCAGGCAGTCTGACAAGCAACCAGCGGAATAGAGATCCGCGGTGCTTCCGGACATTCTGGGTTATGTAGCAGCAGCAGTACCACGTGCGGGAATTCTTGAGCGAGAGGCTTCTGATTCCGCACTTAGGTATATATTTACATATAGGATTTTGTTAATGGCTCAGAGTCAGAATCGCATGCATATAGATCAGATCATGGTTTTGTATATGTGTCTATATCTGGAATATATTCTCGCTTTATCTGTCTTCGTGTCGCGGGCGGAGCCCCGACTTGCTTACATCGGAATTGCTATATTATGGATTTGGTACTTGTGTTGTGGCGATGATTGAAGTGGGATATACTATGAACTGCTTGTGTGGTGAAAGTTGGATTATTCGTATACTTGCCTTGCATGAGTATTTAGGTTGCTAGTTGTTACTTGACGGTTTTGTTTGGAGCTCGATGCTCCGTTGCCACGCTTTCCGCCGTAATTCCTGTTTCCGACGTCGCGGCCGGCTCCGCCTCCGCAACCGGGCGGGGTGGCTGTGACAAGTTGGTATCAGAGCAGGTCGGGTCGGAATGACCCAAAAGGTAAAGTATGTTGGTTTTGGGTATGGAATGTGGAAGGCAAGTATACAAGTCCGAGGGTGGACTTTTGGAGTAAGTTAAGTCTGTTCATGGGTAAGTAACTGTGGAAGTGACTTCGAGGTACAAGCCACCGTTCTACGTTTCATTCTGGGGCGGTTCTATACGGAGACTGGCCACCTCCTTATTTGAACCGTTTCGGAATGGATGTGGAGCAGCGGGCGGTTCTTTGGAGCACTTTGGAAAATTTGAGGTACTCTGATGAATCTTGGGTGATTTGTGTGGTGTTTCTGTGTTATGAGCATGGTTTGGTTTTGTGGTTTAAAGTTGAATATTTGGTTGTGAGATTCTGAAAAAGAATCTCTGCATCATGCATTGCATTACACTACAGAGCCTTAGAAAACTGCTGCTAGCTTCTGTAGAGATTAGGAGTGACCGAGTTGTCCTGGATTCGTTTGGTCTGGAATGTCTCAGGTTGGATTCACACGCGTAGGCAGTGTGTTTTGTGACCGGAGGGAGGGGATTGTAATCCCATGCCTCCGAGAGATAGGGTTTGAACTGTTGGTTATGGGTTGAGTTGGCATATGGTTTGGAAATTTGGTTTGGGATAAGTTGTTTTTCTGGTTGGACTTGGTTTGAGGAATTGTGTACTACACGCGAATAGCGTGATTTGGTACCGGAGGGGCGGGACTGAGATCCCACACCTCCGTGGACTAGGATACGGGTTCAGCGTAACCAAGGGTCTGAACAACCACACTCACCGCCCCGAGGATTAGCGGTCGTAGGGACCCCTCTCTCGATTTGGTATTACCGCCAGCCTAGCTGGGTTCAGGGGCGGCAGTAGGCAGGGGAAAATCTGTTGATGCCGCGGTAAGGGCATTTTAATCAGGTGGTGATAGCGAGACTTAAGCCACTGCTCGCCATAGTTTGGGATCGGTAAGTGAGTGACTCTGACAAGGGTGGTCACTACGACACCTAGACTTCTCGTCGGTCCTATCAACGACGGGGAGATCTGAGACACCAGTCTGACGAGGTTGGACTTTTGGAGAGGTTTCAGAGTTTGAATCCCCCCCGAGGTTCAGCGGCCGAGGAGGGCCGGAGGTAGTAGAGACTTGGTTTGCAGGAATTGACAAACTCCTGGAGGGAGGCTATTCTGAGCCGGTTGGCCGCCGGGTTAACGGCTACTCCGGCCGATTGCTTCCAGATTCGAACCGGAGTTCGGATTGACCCGATATCTGATTTCTAGTGTCCTCGCAGTTGTACCGGACATTTCCGCGAAAATATTTTTCGGGCCGGGGTTGCCGTCGGACGATTTTCGGGGATTCTGGGCGGAGAAACGGCTCCCGGAGTGACCCGGGACTCGATTTGCGCTTTGAGGAAGATCTGGAGTCGGGATATAATTTACATTTTTCTGTGAAGAAAAATGTTCTGGGTCGGAAATTACGGTTTCGGGCAGTTTAGTAGAGGTAGAGAGGGAGCACCACCGGCACGATCTTATCCGATTTGTAGTAAGTATCGTTCAGGTTGAATTTGTTATCGGCAGGAGGGCCGATGGTTACGTAGCAGGTCTGATACTCTTTGGGTACGGGATTGCCCTCTTACTGTAGGGCAGGAGTCAGCAGGAAGTTCTGTAAGGTACTGTACTTCCGAATGAAATACCGGTTCATGCGTTATTTGATACAGGAGCATTTGTTCTCATTGTAACACCGAAATGTGTTACATTTCTGTATCTGTCTGTTAGTACCTTGCCTCAAACGCATTTAGTAAAAACTGCTGGGAGTCAGTTTCTGTTTTCTAAGGAGATGGTTCGGAGTTGTGCGATATCTGTAGGCGGACATCTGATAGAATCGGATTTGTTGGTTTTAGACGCGCCGAACTATGATATTATTCTTGGGATGGACTGGCTATCCAAGAATTCTGTGCACATTGATTGTGCAACCCGTACCATTATGGTTTCTGGAGAGGTACTACCTCTCACGACTCGATCGGTTTGACTATCGCGCAAAGACGGCATGCAGTGTTGCAGATTCGGATCATCCGTCGATAGTTGGTGTTGGGGAAAGTTATGGTCTGAATGAGGCTGGTACTATGTTGAAGTTAGATAGTATGCCGTGGTTCGAGATTTTCCGCAGGTTTTTCAGGAGGAGTTGCCCGGATTACCATAAGAGCGTGGAATTGTGTTTGACATCCACCGCAATGGCATCGCTCCGATATCTATTCCTCCTTATCGGATGCCCATTTCGAGATGCGAAGTAGAAGAAGCGACTGGAGGTATTATAGAAAAAGTGTTTCGTCCGACCGAGCACTTCAGCGTGGGGTGCTCTGGTTCTGTTTGTTAAGAAGAATGATGGGACACTCTGACTTGGTATTGATTATAGACGGTTGAATGCTCATGATGGGAAGAATAAGTATCCGTTATCGAGGATTAACGATCTTTTTGATCAACTTTGGGGATTGAGGGTTTTCTCAAAGATTGATCTCTGATCCGGGTATTTTCAGCTTAGAGTGAAGGAAGAGGATATACCTAAGACTGCTTTCCGCACCCGATTTGGACACTTAGAGATTACGGTCATGCCATTTGGGCTGACCAATGCTCCGGTAGCATTCTTGGATCTGATGCATCGGGTGTTCTGACCGTACTTGGACTCATTTCTGGTGGTTTTATTGATGATATTCTGATATATTCTCGGGGTGAGGATTCGCATCGGGATCATCTGAGGATAGTTCTGCAGACACTTTGGGAACATCAGCTTTATGCTAAATTCTCAAAGTGTGAGTTCTGGATTCGGGAAGTCACTTTTCTGGGACACATTATTTCTGAGCATGGTCTGTCTGTGGACCCAGAGAAGGTGAGGGCAGTTCAGGACTGGAAACAACCTACCACGGCACGGGAGATCAAGAGCTCCCTGGGGTTAGTAGGATATTATCGGAGATTCGTACCGGGGTTTTCTATTCTGGCATCTCCGCTCACGCAGTTGACCAAGAAGGGTCAACCGTTTATCTGGTCTGATAGGTGTGAGCAGAATTTTCAGGAGTTGAAGCGGCAGTTGACTAACGCTCCGATTCTGACTCTTCCAGATCCGAACTTACCGTATGTGATTTATTCGGATGCTTCCACATCCAGTTTGGGGTGTGTTGGCGCAGGAGCGTTTTGTGGTAGCTTAAGGGTCGAGGCAGCTGCGACCGCATAAGCTGAGCTAACTGACACATGATCTGGAGTTGGCTGCAGTGATTTATGCGTTGAATCATTGGAGGCAATATCTGTTTGGTAATAAATTTCAGATTTTTACCGACCATAAGAGTCTGAAATATCTGTTTACGCAAAAGGAGCTTAATTTGAGACATTGCGGATGGCTCGAATACATTAAGGACTATGGTTGTTGTATCGAGTACATCTCTGGCACGGGCAACACGGTTGCCGATGCCTTGGGCAGGAAGTATACCGGCTTAATTAAGGGAGGAAATGTTGGGGACTGATCTGAGGAAAGTGATCTGACGTGCCTTTGGCACAGGTGGCAGCTCTGGGAGCGTGCTCAGGTTATTACACTTATTATACATTCTGAGTGGCTTGATAGGATGCGCGAAGTGCAAGGTAGAGATTTGGTATTGAAGAAGTTATCTGGGGAAGATAAGGGTTTATGTATTACCGACATTTCAGTATAGGCAGGGATTGCTATACTTCTAAGACCGCCTTTGTGTATCAGAGGATCAGGAGTTCTGGAATGTTATTTTAGAGGGGCACACTCGAGCAAAGGTGAGCATCAGAACCGGCAGGGACACTGCAGACTTTGCCCATTCCACTGGAAGTGGGGTAATGTTACTATGGACTTTCCGACCGCACCGCCCGACACGGTTTCATCATGATGCTATCTCGGGTTTTGTGGATCGGCTGACAAAGTGCGTACACTTTCGCCTATTCGGGTCATGCACCCTCCGGAGAAGCTTGCCCGGCTTTACATCGTGGAGATTGTACGCTTTACATGGAGTACCAGACTCCATTGAATCGACCGTGATCCGCGTTTTACAAAGACGGTTCTCGATTGCTTTTCATGAAGCATTGGGCACGCGACTCCATCCGAATACAGCTTATCACCCACCGACGGACGGGCAATCGGAGCGGGTGATTCGATATCGGAGGATATGTTGCGAATCAGTATATTGGATTTTGGAGGAGTTTGGGACTAGCAGCTTACTTTGATAGAGTTCTCGTACAACAATTGCTTTCAGACTACGTTTGACATGGCACCCTATGAGGTGTTGTACGGGAGGTGTATGACACCATACTGTTGGACAGATGCGTCTGATCGGGTTAAGCTGGGACCCGAGCTTTTTGAGGAGTCTACGGCAAAGATCAGATTGTTACAGGCGCGGATTAAAACCGCGAATGACTACACCACTGTTTGTACGAACCGTCGCCGTAGGGCTCTTGAATCTGAGTTTGGTAATAGAATTTGACTGGAGGTAGCACCGTTCAGAGGAACAGTAAGATTTGATAGGCGGGGCGAGTTACCCCGAGTTATATCGGTTTTTATGAGTTTCCAGAGTAAGTTGTTAGGTTGGTTTTTCCCCCCCCAACTGTTTCTGTTTTATGTGGTACCTTCCAGGATAGCCTGTTGTGGATCGGTTAGATTTAGGTTCGGTACTGTCTGGGGTTGTCTGGTAGAAATACCGCAATCGACTCGGGTGCAATAAGATGCACCCGGAGGGTGGGACGCCGTGAGGCTCAGTATGGTAGTCTAAACTACCACTCCCGCCGCACCAGTACGGTGGTCCGATTGTTCTGGGTTAGAGGAATGGTTGTATATTCTGGTTGGTAGTGTCACCTGTCTGGTTGGTTCAGGCTACTCTTGGAGGACCAAGAGTTCTAAGGGGGGGAGAATGTTACGGTCACCCCGAGCGGGTTGCGACCGGGTGACCCGGGGCTCCGGTTTTGGCCTGCGGGTCACGTTTTTCGGCGTTCAGACGGCTCCCGAGCCCTATCCGAGTATCATTTTGGCGAACCCTTCCGTATTTGAGGTCGTGTGGGTCCCCCTGACGTTTCCGCCGAAAATATTTTTCTGGCGCCGGGGGGTTGTCGGGGTCGCCTCGGGACGTACAGCGGGCTCGGTAGCGCTCTTGAGACCTCAGTTTGGGAAGCCGTTTGTAGTTTTGGAGTCGTGAGAATGTCCCGGAGGTGTTTGTGGAGTTTAATATTTGGGACGGACGTTCGGTTCGGGCGACTCCCGGGCTCGGGACGGGAATCCCGGGCTCGGGATGGAAATTTTCTGTCGGCTTTGGGGTAAGTTGTGTTTGAATTTAAGATGGAATTTATGGGTATTTTTATAGAATTTTGGAGTGACGGAATTTCGGTTAAGGTTGACACGCTCGCACGTCGGGTTTTGGTTCGGGTTCAGCGAGCTCGGTAGGACACTCCGGAAAGGCAAATGAACTTTTGAAAAATGTTCTGTGAATGTTATATTATTCTGAAGATTGTGTCCGAGTTTCATTAATTTTGGAGTCCGGTAATTATTTTTGGGCAAAAAGAATTGGAACTTTCGGAAAAATGGGGAGTTAATTGAATTATGGTTGCAAAATAAATAAAAAGGGGTATGGGCAGCAGCAGCCTATTTCGGCAGCATGTGTGTGTGTGTGAGTGATAAGGGACACTTGTCCCTTATTGATTTAAGAGGAAAAAAGAAAGGGGTATATATATATATATATTTGGGTAATTATTTCTTAAATGAAATTATTTCATTTCTTCTTCTTTCTTCCTTCTCCTCTCTCTGCCGAAACCATGAGCAGCCATGGGAGCTGTTCACCAAGCTTCTCCTTCTTCATATTTGGCAAGGAATCAACAAGGTTTTGGGTGCAAATCATTGGTAAGTTTCTCCTCTTCTTCTCTTTGTAAGGTTGGAAGCATGAATTTGGATGGAAATGGGTTTAGAGAGGATTTTGTGTTTGTTCTTTGCTATGAGTTTTGGTGATCCTCTTGGTCGTCTTGTTTCCGTTTTACCATATCTTCCTCAATTTTTCTTTTCCCAGCTAAAATCGGTAGAAATGGTAGATGGGTTAGGTCATCTCGTCTTGCTTGAGTCCGTCTCGGGTCGCCGGAGTTGTGCATTCCGCTCCCTGATGTGTAAATTCGAGCTCTGCTTCTGGTGCAGCACGAAATATGTGCGCAGCGCACAGGCTTGCGCACAGGTTGTGCACAGCCTTGTGCGCAGCGCACAGCCTTGCGCACAGATTGTGCACAGCCTTGTGCGCAGCGCACAACCTTGCGCACAGATTGTGCACAGGTTGTGCACAGGCTTGTGCGCAGCGCACAGGCTTGCGCACAGGTTGTGCACAGGCTTGTGCACAGCGCACAGGCTTGCGCACAGGTTGTGCACATGCCAAAACTCACCCAAGAAGAACTTAGATATGAAGAGAAGTAAGTTTCGATGAAGGGGAAGACTAATTTTGGTTGAAACATCATTTTCGGACAATGGTAGGAAAAGTTAGGTTTATGGGGTTTTCCAGAAAGGTGTCCGGAATGCGGGTTTAAAGGTTGAAATGGGTTTGGTAGTGTATGAATAACAATGTTCAGGCTCGGTTTGTAAAACCGAGCTTTCGTGGAATTTTCCGGAAAGTGCGGGTTTGCGCGGAAATTGTTTTCTCGGGGTTGTTTGGATGTGTTCGATCCAACTATGGTTGTACAGACTTGATTCTGCGTTGGTGGAGTAGCGCGGACCCGTAGGAGCCAAGTTGTGCATTTCGGATCGGGAGTCGGGATTTTCCGAGTGTTGGGCTGCGGGCGCATTTCGAGGTAAGGGCTTAATTTGGTAAAATGTACGTTTGTTCTGCTTTCAAGGCCCGGATGACCTTAGAGGCCCGGGTTCCTATTCTGCTCGTATATGGTTATCGTGTAATGTTATTTCTGTTTATGTTTATGTATTCTTGTTATTATTATATGTTCCGCACCAGAGTGCCGATACATTACGTGTCCGCACCGGGGGGTGCCGACATTCTTCGCGTATCCGCACCAGGAGTGCCGACATTGCTCGTGTCCGCACCGAAGGGGTGCCGACATTCTGCGTATCCGCATCGAGTGCCGATACTTGCTCGTGACCCTACGACAGTTTGGGGCTCGCGACCCCAGCCGTACCGTGCTTCGCTCGCTCGACCAGATATTCGACCTCTGCTGAGGGCTGCCGTTACATGGTCGCTCGCGGTTGGACCGCATATGTTGGTTTCTGATTTTCGTTATATTTTATGCTTATATGTACATGCATATGTTGTGATATTCTGCTTTTGCAGTTCGATTGTTGCCCCGTGGCAAACTGCACTTTTACCTTAAGCCCTTACTGAGTCCTTTCGAGGACTCACCCTTTTATTTGTTTACCATCTTTCAGGCAGTCTGACAAGCAACCAGCGGAATAGAGATCCGCGGTGCTTCCGGACATTCTGGGTTCTCAGAAAGAAGAGTACCACGTGCGGGAATTCTTGAGCGAGAGGCTTCGATTCCGCACTTAGGTATATATTTACATATAGGATTTTGTTTAATGGCTCAGAGTCAGAATCGCATGCATATAGATCAGATCATGGTTTTGTATATGTGTCTATATCTGGAATATATTCTCGCTTTATCTGTCTTCGTGTCGCGGGCGGAGCCCCGACTTGCTTACCTCGGAATTGCTATATTATGGATTTGGTACTTGTGTTGTGGCGATGATTGAAATGGGATATACCATGAACCGCTTGTGTGGTGAAAGTTGGATTATTCGTATAATTGCATTGCATGAGTATTTAGGTAGCAAGTTGTTAAATGACGGTTGAGTTTGGAGCTCGATGCTCCGTTGCCACGCTTTCCGCCGTAGTTCCACTTTCAGACGTAGCGGCCGGCTCCGCCTCCGCAACCGGGCGGGGTGGCTGTGACATTAGAGGAGGCACACCTGAGTAGTTTGAGCATCAGAAACCGGCAGGGACACTGCAGACTTTGCCCATTCCAGTCTGGAAGTGGGGTAATGTTACTATGGACTTTCTGACTGCACTGCCCTGACACGGTTTCATCATGATGCTATCTGGGTTTTTGTGGATCGGCTGACAAAGTGCGCACACTTTCGCCTATTCGGTCACTGAACCCTCTGAGAAGCTTGCCCGGCTTTACATCGGGGAGATTATGCGTTTATATGGAGTACCGAGACTCCATTGTATCCGCGTGATCCGCGTTTTATAGCACGGTTCGAGAGCTTTTCAAGAAGCACTGGGCACGCGACTCCATCCGAGTACAGCTTATCACCCACGACGGACGGGCGGTCGGAGTGGGTGATTCGTCTTGGAAGATATCTTTGCGAATCTGTACTTTGGATTTTGGAGGAGTTAGGGACCAGCAGATTACCTTTGATTGAGTTCTCGTACATCAACAGCTTCCAGACTACGATGGGTATGGCACCATATGAGGCTTTGTACGGGAGGAGGTGTATGACACCACACTGTTGGACAGATGCGTCTGATAGGGTTGAGTTGGGACCCGAGCTTTTTGAGAAGACTACGGTGAAGATCAGATTGTTACAGGCGCGGATCAAAACCGCGTATGACTCATGTGTGAACAGATGTCACAGGGACTTAGATTTTGAGATTGGTGACAGAGTTTGACTGGAGGTAGCACCGTTCAGAGGGACAGTAAGATTTGGTAGGCGGGGCAAGTTACCCCGAGTTTTATCGGTTCTCATGAGTTTCTAGAGTGAGTTGTTAGGTTGGCTTTACCCCCCCCGACTATTTCTGTTTTAAGTGATGTCTTCCAGGATAGCCTGTTGAGGATCAGTTAGATTTAGATTCGGTACTGTCTGGGGTTGTCAGGTAGAAATACCGGCAACTGACTCGAGTGCAATAAGATGCACCCGGAGGGTGGGACGCCGTTGAGAGGCTCTATATGGTAGTTTAAACTACCACTCCCGCCACACCAGTACGGTGGTCCGATTGTTCTTAGTAAGGAGGATATTTATATATTCTGGTTGGTAGCGACACCTGTATGGATGGTTCAGGCTACTCTTGGAGGACCAAGAGTTCTAAGGGGGGGAGAATGTTACGGTCACCCCGAGTGGGTTGCGATCGGGTGACCCGGGGCTCCGGTTTTGGCCTGCAGGTCACGTTCTTTGGCGTTCAGGCGGCTCCCGAGCCTTATCCGAGTATCATTTTGGCGAACCCTTTCGTATTTGAGGTCGTGTGGGTCCCCCGGACATTTCCGCCGAAAATATTTTTCCGGCGCCGGGGGGGTTGTCGGGATCGTCTCGGGACGTACACCGGGCTCGGGTGGCGTATGGTGACAGAAACACACTGAACAACCACACACAAGTCAGAACTCACCAAAACAGACCCCCAGAAACCAAACCCGAATAATTTCGCACTTTCCCACAAAAATCCACAGAAAGCTTGGTTTCACGAACCAAGCCGGAACATTGTTATTCATACACCCACAAACATATTCCAACCCTTAAATCCCACTTCCCAAATACTTTACCCGTAACCACGCATAAAGGGCAACTTTGCTCCTATTAGCCGAAAACGACGTTCCAAACATCGTTACGCACCTAATTTCATCCCCGATACCAAATCACTATCCAACCCAAACATACACCAAATCCTCCCTTTACCAATTCGGCCTCTTGCCAAATTTTCACCCAAACTTCAAAAAAATCCAATAAAGGTTCCAATTACTCACTTTAACCACCAATTACACAACTTAAGCTTGATTACTACCCAATTACACCTTAATCAGCTAAAATCAACATAAACCCTAGCTTATGGATTTCGGCCAAAGAGGGGTTTCTTCCCTAACATGCTTTCCATCAAATTGAATCCATAGAAAGTCTTAGAATCATGCTAGGAACCATATATCCAAAGCATGATTCAAACACACAACTAAACACCAACTTTAGAAAACAACCAAAATTTCGCCAAATTAGGGTTCCCTTAAACATGGTGTTCTTCCATCATTTAAACCCTAATTCCTACTCTTCTCTATACCACAAACAACATACTTAAAGATGGAAGCAAGAAGATCATCACAACTAGTAGCAAACAATAAGCACAAATTCGGTTCTAAACCCAATTTCCATCCAAAATCCATGCTTCCAACTTGTAAATTCTTGAAGAGAAGAAGCTTACCTACGATTTGAGCCCAAAACCTTGATGTTTCCTTGCCAAAAATTGAAGAACACTTGGAGCTTGAATGAATAGTAACAATGGCGTTTTAAGCTTGAGAGAGGAAGAAGAAGAAAGAAAAATGAAGAAATTATCATTTCTTCCCTTTATATAATTTCCTTTCTTTTCTTTTTCTTTTTCCATCTTTCACCATATTAGGACAAGTGTCCTTATCCCTCTCCCATTTAACCGACTTCAGCCCTTCTCTTTTCCAAATATTGCTGACTTTTGGGCTAATTACAACTTAGTCCCCAAACTTTCCAAAAATTTGCAATTTAGCCCAACCGCAGTTTTCAACCTCCAATTGGAACGGAAACTGAACACAACCCTCGAAACACCATATCACACACAAAATCAGGTTTCATATGTTTAATTACAATTCCAGAATGTCCTACCGTGCCCGGTGAACCCGAGCAAATCCCGACGTGCTAACCCAGACCAAAAATCACACCATGCCCAAAAAATCCTCAAATATTACCATAAAATCCGCCTCGAAACATAACATACCTTCCACCGAAGCCGTCAGAAAATTTTCATCCCGAGCCTCGGGAGCCGCCCGGGACCGAACATCCCGCCCCAAAAAAAATATTTCGTAAAAAGTTTCGGGACGTTCCAACGATTCCAAATATGCGAACGGTTTCCCATTCCGAGGTCCCGGGAGCGCTACCGAGCCCGCTGAATGTCCCGAGACAGGTCCCGGCCCCGAAAAAATATTTTCAGCGGAAATGTCCGGGGAAGCCATACGACCTCAAATCCCGAAGGATTCCCAAAACTAATGCTCAAATAAGCCTCGGGAGCCATCTGACCGACCAAAACCGTGACCCGCAGGCCAAAACTGGAGCCCCGGGTCACCAGGGTCACAACTTGCTCGGGGTAACCGTAACAATTTTGCTAGGTGAAAAAACTTAGAGGTCAAATGGGTTGGAAAAAGAGTTCAATGAGTAAAATTAAAAGTAGAAAATTTAGAGGACCTATTTATATGAAAAATAATATATTAATGGCTTGTTAGTAAACACCCTAGAAACCTAAATTAAAACCTCCACTCATGGTCAGCCGTCTTCGTCTTCTTCTTCTTTTAATCTCTGCAACTCCACCTTCTTGTTCGTTGAAGCTCTACAACTCCATCTTCTTCTTCGTTGAAGCTCTGCAATTGTCCACGGCGGCTGAAACAACTCCAACAGCCAAACCACCTCATAGAACTCCTTCAGCCTCTAAATGTCCACCGTCTCTTCTTCTTCTCTAACGAATTCGTGGCTGACGACGAATCAGTTTGCGCATCCTCGCGTATCAGTACGTCCACTCGAACTTGGTAACTATGATCGATCTCTCATCCCGCACCAACGAGAGGGCTTTAAGTTCAAACCATAAATTCCTAAGAGGCTTAAAAAACCACTTGAACTTGCTTTTTTGCAAAAGCTCGGGAAGATCGCTTTCGCGCTTGTTCTCGAGCACCATGTGAGTAAGTGCACGTGGCATCTATAACCTGAACACTCATGGTAATTAAGCATCAAACAAGCTCCTAGAAATGCATATGCATCAATAACAACGATGAGAAATGGGATGAGAATTCAAATGACGGTTCCGGCTTTCTAAAATCACGGAACTTGTTCTTCCACCTCAACAAAAAATATCTCTTGTCTTGCAACGAGGTGAAGATCAATACAAAAAAACTTCATTCTACTAAGTAACCCCTCCAAATCTCTCGATTGGAACGAGAAACTCGTGCTCAATTAATAGCTTACATTCAACGAGTATCTCTCGAGTACTTGTCGAACACCAAATAAACATAAACGTGTGGTACCATAGATTTATGCATATGTCAAGATTTATCTACCAAATAAGCAACCTAACATCATCAATTTCTCAGACGCAGCAAGTCTGAAACAGTTCAATCCACAAATACGCGTGGTACACTACCCAAGCAAAAGCGTCCTCGCATCACATCAGAACTGGACAACGATCAGCATTACCATCTCCCCCTCCCCGCAATGGCATTCTCAAGTCTCCTATCCGCAGGTCTCGCCCTCGTGGTCTCACAGCTCGCCTTCGCGAGTCTCTGATGCCTACACTGGCCCCCCCAGACAAGGCCCCGCCAGACAGGGCCCTCGCCAGATCTCGCCTCCGCAGGTCTCGCCCTCGCCGGACCTCATGTTACGGTCACCCCGAGCGGGTTGCCACCGGGTGACCCGGGGCTCCGGTTGTGGCCTGCGGGTCACGGTTTTGGGCGTTCAGGCAGCTCCCGAGCCTTATCCGAGTATCATTTTGGCGAACCCTTTCATATTTGAGGTCGTGTAGGTCCCCCGGACGTTTCCGCCGAAAATATTTTTCCGGCGCCGGGGGGTTGTCGGGGTTGTCTCGGGACGTACAGCGGCTCGGTAGCGCTCCCGAGACCTCAGATTGAGAAGCCGTTTGCGGATTTATAGTCGTGGGAATGTCCCGGAGGTTTTTATGGAGAATGATGGTTGGGGCAGTGATGTGATCACACCGGGTTAGTATGATCACGAGCTCGGATCTAGCTCGTTGGAGGCGGTTTCCAGAGAAGTGGAAACGAAAACAGGGGAAGGAAACGAAGAACACAAAGTCGGCCAAGGGAACCTCCTCACTACGAGGTGAGGCAATGCCCTTGAAAATGCCTGGGAAAGGAGATGGAACCTAGAACCTTTTGATTACTAGATCAAACAATGCTAGGTATTATATTGGATCCTCTTGCAATGGATCACTAATGGATTGGTGGAGCAAGATTTGAGACCCAAGAAGAACAATATGGCCGATTCGCGGCGGATATGTGTTCTTACAATATATGAGTTCTAGGGTTTACAATGGTTACAAGCTTCCTTATATAGAAGGAAAATGGTAAAGGGAAATATTGAGTGACTTGACATGGGAACCAGCTTCCTTGATTTAGGGTGGGTGAAATGAGAGGTGGCAGATGATGTGACATTGTAGGCTACTGCTCTAGCGGCGTCCATTTCCCAGGCTGGAGTTGGCGGGAAATGGGAGGAAGGGCCTCTGCCTAAGTTGAATGATTTGCCTGACTTGCGTATGGAGGCTTCTTCAGCTTGGCGAACACCTGGGGCTTCGCTTGTGTCTGGAAGTGTGGCACAGGGCCTTCGCCGATGACCATGGGCTCGCGGGAGGAGCCATGGGTTCGCAAAGGGACCATGGGTCCGCGGGAGACGCCATGGGGTTGCAAAGGGCCATGGGTTCGCCAATGGCCATGAGTTCGCCATAAGGTCCATGGGTTCGCCAGGGACCATGGGTTCGTCAGGGGCCATGGGTTCGCTAGTGGCCATGGGTGCGCCAGTGGCCATGGGTTCGCCAATGGCCAGGGGTTCACCATAAGAACCTTGGGTTCGCCAAGGGCCATGGCCTCGCCAATGGGTCTTCGCAAGCACGGCCTCGTCTTGGAACTTGGCCTTAGCTTGGAGGAGCCGTTCAAGGTCCTCTCCTGGAGATCCGCCAAGTGTGGCTTTGCTTTGGGGCCTCGCCGGCGCTTAGAGGGTCGCTTCTTCTTCATCCGAGCCTTCGCCAAGGGTTCTTTAGACCCTCTGGAGGATTGTTTCCCCTTTATCACAAAAATGGGGCTGATGTCCACATCAGGCAGGACGTTCGGTCTCGGGCGACTCTCGGGGCTCGGACGGGAATCCCGGGGCTCAGGAATGGAATTTCTCCGACGGCTCCATGGTAAGTTATGTTATATTTTAAGATGGATTTTATGGTTATTTTTGTGGAATTTTGGCGTGACGGGATTTTGGTTCAGGTGGATACGCTCGCACGTCGGGATTTGTTCGGGTTCTGCGAGCTCGGTAGGACACTCTGGAATTGTAAATAAACATTTGGAACATGTTTTATGAATGTTATAATATCCTGAGGATTGTGTCCAAGGTTCGTTTAAATTGGAGTTCGGTAATTGCGTTTGGGCCAAAATTGTAACTCTTAGAAGAGTCGGGAGATTAATTTGTAAATTGGCCACAAAACAGCAATAATGGGGTATGGGCAAGGTCTGATTTCGGCTGAAATGGGAGGGAAATAAGGGACACTTGTCTTGTTTTCATTTAAGATGAGAAGGGATGGGAAAAAGGGAAGAAAATTATATAAGGCTTATTTCATAAATGGGTTATTATTTCATTTTCTTCTTCTTCTTCCTCCGTGCAATCCGCCACCATTGATGACCTCTCCCAAGCTTGGTGTTCTTCATCTTGGCTGAAATCAACAAGGGTTTGGCTTCAATCTTTGGTAAGCTTCCTTCCTTCTTCTCTTTTCATGTTGGAAACATTATTTGGTGAAGAAAAGAGGAGAAAATTTCGAATTCATGATTTGTTCTTCACTACATGTTTGAGTGATCTTCTTCCTCCCATCTTTTAGTGTGCTGTTCTTGGGTTGGAGGCGAGTAGGAATCTTGGGTTGGATGTTGAAAAAACTCCATGGTTGAGAAACCCTAGAGATGCCGAAATTTTGAAGAATTTTTTAAAATTGTGTGTGTTTGTGTTCTTGGATCATGTTTCAAGTATGTTGTTCATAGCATGATTCTAAGCCTTTGTATGGATTCAATTTGATGGAAAACAAGTTGTGTGAAAAACCCCCTTTTGGCCGAATTCTTCAAGAGAAGGGTTGTGTTGATTTTGGTTGTTTTAGGTGCAATTGGTTAGTATTCTTGGTTTAAAAGTGTAATTGGTGGTTAGAATGTTTGTTTGATGGCTTGAATGGATTGAATTGGAAGTTGGGTAAAATGTTGGTAAAGAACCGAAACTTGAATTGAAACTTTGTCTATGTTGGGGTTTGTTTTTGGTTGAATTGGATGGCTCTGTAGTTGTAGTTGCATGCATGTATAGTGGATCATGAGTTGTATATGGTATTTACTCTGGTCATATTCTGATTTTGAACTGTCTTCTGAGTCGTGGGCGGAGCCCCGACTTGCCTATATTGTATAGACTGAATATATGATATGAAATGGCTTTTGAGACTCTGTGATCAGTTGTTGTGATTTATGCTTGTTTCACCATGAACTGCGTGTTTGTATACTTGTCGTGTATGGATGTTGTAGGTTGCGAGTTGTAGTACCATTCTCGCGCTTTCCGCCGCAGTTATTGGTTTCCGAACGTCACGGTTGGCCTCGCCTCCGCAACCGGGCGAGGTGGCTGTGACACCTCAAGTCTTGCCCCCGCCAGACAGGGCCCTCGCCCTCGCGGTCTCAAATCTCGCCTCCGCGGGTCTCGCCCTCGCGGTCTCACAGCTCGCCTTCGCGAGGTCCCTTATGCCTATACTGGCCCCGCCAGACAAGGCCCTTGCACTCACAGTTTGTGCAACCCTTACTCTTACCTTTATTGGCTTCGCCCCATGCTGGCCTTCGCCATTTCATGCTCAACTAGGGAAGACCACTTGGTCATCTGACATCAAGTGACCAATAAGGAAGACGGTCAGCACAAGCCTGAGTGATCTTCACCAGATTCGCACGACAGATATCCTCTGACAAACAAATTGACAAAGGCGGTTTACTGACACACTCATCATCAGCCACCTTACACACTTATCTCAAACAGCCTGACACACTTTATTGAAAGGCTTCAACTGGGGGAGGCTCTGGCATCACCCTATAAATAGGGTGATGCCCACCTTAAAACGGGTAAGACACTACACGCCCCCCACTCCTCTCTTGCTACTCCTAAGTGTTTTCTTTATCTCTTGCAGACCACTTTGAACAGCAAGCTTGGAGTCCTCACGAACACAACACCATCAACAAATTATCAGATTGGCGCCGTCTGTGGGAAATGAAAGTTCTCATCAAAACCCATAAAGAAAACCACAAGAAACAAGCCATGGCAACTACCTGAAGCGTAAGTAGGCATAGCCACCAGGGAATGAGGAATCCACCAGTCACGGTCACCAACAACGACCCACCAACGGAAGCCTCCCCGAACAACGTCCGCCCACAACCAGGGGAACTCTCGGTTCATTCGACGGAGGAGAGCTCCTCCCACGTTAACCGCAACGTGCCTCAGGAGCGCACCACCACAACAGCAAATCCTCCACCAACAGGCCTTGATCCGGCCGTCCTTCAATCAATCACGGAGGCAGTTGCTCAGAACCTGCGCGAAACACTCGCTGGTACTCTCAGAGGAGTTTTGGATAGTGTGGGAACACTACGAACCAGTCAACCCGAATGCCCTGTCACCCCGCCTCAACAAGTAAGTCATCCTGACCCTCCTCCTTCGTCTGTACTTATAGCACTTACTAGACGGTTAGAAGAAATGGAGAAAAGGGAGGAGAGGGCTAGTGTCCATAACGTCACTAGGATGGGTTTGGATCACCTCTAGACCCAGCCCTTCACTCAGCGGGTCTTGGAGACCCCTCTTCCGGATCAGTTTCGCCAGCCCAAGCTAGATGCTTACGACAGTCTGTCAGACCCAGATATTCATTTGCAACGTTACGTCTCCACGATTGCCATCGCGAGGGCAGATGAAAACACCCTCTGTAGGGCTTTCAGCTCCACACTCACAGGGGCAGCGGCAAACTGGTATACCACCCTTCGCGAGAAGAGGTTTGATTCCTTTGAGTAACTCTCCCGCAATTTCTCTAGTCACTTTGTGGTATCTCCCCCCAAAATGGCAGGACACCTCCTGCAGATACGACAGAGGAAAGAAGAATCCCTCAGGGAATACATTCAACGATTTCAGGCGGAACCCATCCAAGTCCCAAATCTGGGGGAGGAGGCCCGTCTGCTCGCAGCCATTCAGGGTCTCCGATGGGACTCTCTTTTCTTTGTGGATGTACACACCAACCCTCCCTGCAACATGGAGCAGTTCCTGAACACGGCATCCCGGTTCATGAACACAGAAGAAGCCACTTGACCACTCGCCAAACCTTCAACCACGGAGACTATCATCACTGACAACACAAGACCAAGTTAAGGATTGGCGAGACCCAGTCGTCGCCGAGCTTCAGGCCACCGCCGCGAACCCCCAAACTCGCAAGCATGCCATACGATTTGTTCTCATTAATCAGCAACTATGGCATCGCGGATTTGCATCACCCCTCCAAACACTGCCTCAACACTCTTGAGGGACATTCCGTCCTAGACACCCTTCACCAAGGCAGCAGTGGTGCCCACATAGGGGCGGAGGCACTTGCCCACAAGGCCCTCCGCCAAGAATACTACTGGCCCGCCCTAAAAAACGCCGTCGCGCTGGTCAAAACATGCCACCAATACTGATCAACTCTTGCATTCAACGGCTGCCATCTACGGAGCCTCCAACACTGATGGAATCCAGTGCCATTCGCCCTATGGGGCCTTGGTCTCATTGGCCCAGTGCCGACCGCACCAGGTCAGTACCATTTGTGTTGTCACGGTTGACTGCTTCTCTAAATGGGTCAAGGTAGAACCCTTGGTCTCCGTTACCTCCGCCAAAATCATCAAGTTTCTTTGGAAGAGCCTCGTTTGCCGGTACGGCAGCTCCCGCGCCATCATTGCAGATAATGGCACTCAGTTTGCTAGCCATAGCGTCCAAACCATGGGCCCAGAATAACAATGTCCACATGCTTTTCGCCCCAGTGGCGCACCCCCAGTCCAAGGGCCAAGTAGAGGTCACCAACCGAAACCTCAAAGAGGGCCTCAAGAAGAGCCTTGTGGGGGCAAAAGGGCGTAGGATGGATGAACTCCCAAGCATCTTATGGGATTACCGCACAACCCACACCCCAACGGGCGAGACATCTTTCTCCCTTGACTACAGCGCAGACGCGCTTCTACCTATTGAGGCTGATCTCGCCACGATCCGCATCATCAAACTTCACTGACCGTGTAAGTCGGTCGCGCCAAATCTTTAGGGTCTCGTCTCTATGAACCCCAACTGACCTTCAACTCGGTCGCGCCAATGGTCTTTGCGGGTCTCCTCTCTATGAACCCCAACTGACCTTCAACTCGGTCATGCCAATGGTCTTTAAAGGTCTCATCTCTACGAACCCCAACTGACCTTCAACTCGGTCGCGCCAATGGTCTTTGCGGGTCTCGTCTCTACGAACCCCAACTGACCTTCAACTCGGTCGCGCCAATGGTCTTTAAGGGTCTCGTCTCTACGAACCCCAACTGACCTTCAACTCGGTCGCGCCAATGGTCTTTGAGGGTCTCGTCTCTACGAACTCCAACTGACCTTCAACTCGGTCGCGCCAATGGTCTTTGAGGGTCTCGTCTCTACGAACCCCAACTGACCTTCAACTCGGTCGCGCCAATGGTCTTTGCGGGTCTCGTCTCTACGAACCCCAACTGACCTTCAACTCGGTCGCGCCAATGGTCTTTGCGGGTCTCGTCTCTACGAACCCCAACTGACCTTCAACTCGGTCGCGCCAATGGTCTTTGAGGGTCTCGTCTCTACGAACCCCAACTGACCTTCAACTCGGTCGCGCCAATAGTCTTTGAGGGTCTCGTCTCTACGAACCCCAACTGACCTTCAACTCGGTCGCGCCAATGGTCTTTGAGGGTCTCGTCTCTTCGAACCCCAATTGACCTTCAACTCGGTCATGCCAATGGTCTTTAAAGGTCTCATCTCTACGAACCCCAACTGACCTTCAACTCGGTCGCGCCAATGGTCTTTGCGGGTCTCGTCTCTACGAACCCCAACTGACCTTCAACTCGGTCGCGCCAATGGTCTTTAAGGGTCTCGTCTCTACGAACCCCAACTGACCTTCAACTCGGTCGCACCAATGGTCTTTGAGGGTCTCGTCTCTACGAACTCCAACTGACCTTCAACTCGGTCGCGCCAATGGTCTTTGAGGGTCTCGTCACTAGGAACCCCAACTGACCTTCAACTCGGTCGCGCCAATGGTCTTTGCGGGTCTCGTCTCTACGAACCCCAACTGACCTTCAACTCGGTCGCGCCAATGGTCTTTGCGGGTCTCGTCTCTACGAACCCCAACTGACCTTCAACTCGGTCGCGCCAATGGTCTTTGAGGGTCTCGTCTCTACGAACCCCAACTGACCTTCAACCCGGTCGCATCAATAGTCTTTTAGGGTCTCGTCTCTACGAACCCTAACTGACCTTCAACTCGGTCGCGCCAATGGTCTTTGAGGGTCTCGTCTCTACGAACCCCAACTGACCTTCAACTCGGTCGCGCCAATGGTCTTTGAGGGTCTCGTCTCTACGAACCCCAACTGACCTTCAACTCGGACACCTTCAACAGGTAGTTGCGGGTCTCGTCTCTACGAACCCCAGCTGACCTTCAACTCACCTCGTCCCAAGGGTAATCCCCTTGCGGTGCGAAAGGGTAATCCACTTTTGGCTTCTTCAGGAAGGTCCCTGTGTAAGCCGCCCCCGCGCGCCTCACCTGACCTTCCGCACGGACACCTTCAACACAGGTAGTTGCGGGTCTCGTCTCTACGAACCCCAACTGACCTTCAACTCGCCTCTTCCCAAGGGTAATCCCCTTGCGGTACGAAAGGGTAATCCCTTTTTGGCTCCTTCAGGAAGGTCCATGTATAAGCCGCCCTCGCGCGCCTCACCGGACCTTCCGCGCGGACACCTTTAACACAGGTAGTTGCGGGTCTCGTCTCTACGAAACCCAGCAACCTTCAACTCGCCTCGTCCCAAGGGTAATCCCCTTGCGGTACGAAAGGGTAATCCCCTTTTGGCTCCTTCAGGAAGGTCCCTGTATAAGCCGCCCTCGCGCGCCTCACCGGACCTTCCGCACGGACACTTTTCGAACACAGGTAGTTGCGGGTCTCATCTCTACGAACCCCCACTGACCTTCAACTCACCTCATCCCAAAGGTAACCCCCTTGCGGTATGAAAGAGTAATCCCCTTTTGGCTTCTTCAGGAAGGTCCCTGTGTAAAAACGCCTCGCGCGCCTCACCAAACCTACCGCGCGGGCACCCCAAAACAAATAGTTGCGGGTCTAGTCTCTACGAACCCCAACTAACCCTCAATTTGTCCCGCCGTGTGCTCCTTTGACTTCGCGGTTGCAATCTTATAGACCATAAAGGTAAATTGAGCATTTTTACTATTCTGCAACTTGTGCACATCGTGAGGCCTCTGCAGGTATCCTTGCATCCATCAGACACTACCCAAGGGCTTTCCCCTTGTGGCCTCACCAGGAAGGTCTCTATGTACGCCGCCTCAGCGAGCCCCAGCAAACCTTCCGGATTGGAAAATCTCACCCATGGTCTCTTTTGAGGGCATCACCGTCTCAAAAACTGAACATCAGCTTGTCTCAACAAGTGATCTCTGTGGCTTCGCCGTCGCGAACCCCAGCAAACCCTTCGCCATGAACGGGACTTAGCCTACGGTTGTTAACCTAGCTAACGTTCCCTACAAGACTATCGCAAGATAAAAGCAAAGCTACAAATAAAGAAGCACACGAGGTACGGGATCAAGAAAAGGTCATCGCGCTCCGCGCAAACTCGATCCTCGGCTACACACGGAGTATGTGACCCTGCCCATACTCCGCTCTCAGGAGGAGGCATCTTGGTACACTACCCAAGCAAACAGCGTCCTCGCATCACATCAGAATTGGACAAGGATCAGCATTACCATCGCCCCCTCCCCGCAATGGCATTCTCAAGTCTCGTATCCGCAGGTCTCGCCCTCGCGGTCTCACAACTCGCCTTCGCGAGTCTCTGATGCCTACACTGGCCCCGCCAGACAAGGCCCCGCCAGACAGGGCCCTCGCCAGATCTCGCCTCCGCAGGTCTCGCCCTCGCCAGACCTCAAGTCTTGCCCCCGCCAGACAGGGCCCTCGCCCTCGCGGTCTCAAATCTCGCCTCCGCGGGTCTCGCCCTCGCGGTCTCACAGCTCACCTTCGCGAGGTCTCTTATGCCTATACTGGCCACGCCAGACAAGGCCCTTGCACTCACGGTTTGTGCAACCCTTACTCTTACCTTTATTGGCTTCACCCCATGCTGGCCTTCGCCATTTCATGCTCAACTAGGGAAGACCACTTGGTCATCGACATCAAGCGACCAATAAGGAAGACGGTCAGCACAAGCCCGAGTGATCTTCACCAGATTCGCACGACAGATATCCTCGACAAACAAATTAACAAAGGCGGTTTCTCGACACACTCATCATCAGCTGCCTTATACAATTGTCTCAAACAGCCTGACACACTTTATTGAAAGGCTTCAACTGGGGGAGGCTCTAGCATCACCCTATAAATAGGGTGATGCCCACCTTAAAACGGGTAAGACACTACACGCCCCCCACTCCTCACTTGCTACTCCTAAGTTTTCTTTTTATCTCTTGCAGACCACTTTGAACAGCAAGCTTGGAGTCCTCACGAACACAACACCATCAACAAACTGCAAAGGCAGAGACTATCCGAGAGTCCGTTAATAATCACAATTCAACAATACTTAAATATATAACGACTGCAAAGGAACGAGACTACTAAAACAATGCGGAGGCTGCGGACATTCTCGTGATCATAGGCTTGCGGGTGGAGCAAAAGCAGTCTGGTGTGGTGCGGCCATGGAGCGAGGCACGGTCTTCGGAGGACGGCGAGGTAAGAGATGAGCAATCTTGGTATAAGAATATTGGTATAAGAATCATGTTGAGGCCGAAATTGAAGAAGGGTATGTTTATGGTTGTGGTGTGTTTCGGGGAGGTATTGGTAGTGAAATGGTATCGGGAATGGAAGTAGGTAAAAAGCGATGTTCGGAACATCGTTTTCTAAAATGGTGAACGTAACCGACCTACTTGCCTGTTTCTGTGAATTTGGGGAAAGTAGGATTTAAATGCTTGGTTATGCAAGTTGGAGTGTAAATATCGATGTTCTAGCTCGGTTTGAGAATCCGAGCTTTTTACAGAATTTTGCAGGAAAGTGCGGGATTAGTTCCTGGGGGTCTGGATTGGTGATTTCTGATTTGTATGTGGATGTTCAACTGAATCATCAGTTGTGGAGTGGTGCGGGACGTTGAAAGTCACACTACCGCGTTTCGGGATTTCACTGCGAATCGGTATACATTCTGGGAGGGATATCATGTATATCGGGGTTAGTTGAAGCGGGTTCCGGGTTGAGGACAGTGGTCCGGTGATCTTGGGACCAGTTATATGGTAAGGTACAGGTATGCAGGTTCAATGCCCGGGACAGTCTTTGTGACCTCGGGCTCCTTATCGGTACTATATATCAGCACTGGGTGCTGATATTCTGTATATACCTTGCGATGTATTTTGTTTTCCTTTAAATCCCGGGATGGTCTTGGTGTTACGGTCACCCCGAGCGGGTTGCGGCCAGGTGACCAGGGGCTCGGTTTTAACTGCGGGTCACGTTTTCGGCGTTCAGGCGGCTCCCGAGCCCTATCCGAGTATCATTTTGGCGAACCCCTCCGTATTTGAGGTCGTGTGGGTCCCCGGACGTTTCCGCCGAAAATATTTTTCTGCGCCGGGGTTGTCGGGGTCGCCTCGGGGCGTACAGCGGGCTCGGTAGCGCTCTCGAGATCTCAGTTTGGGAAGCCGTTCGTAGTTTTGGAGTCGTGGAGACGTCCGGAGGTGGTTGTAGAGTTTAATATTTGGGGCGGGACGTTCGGTTCGGGCGACTCCCGGGAGCTCGGGGCGGGAATCCCGGGGCTCGGGATGGAAATTTTCTGACGGCTTTGGGGTAAGTTGTGTTTTAATTTAAGATGGAATTTATGGAATATTTATAGAATTTTGGAGTGACGGAATTTCGGTTCGAGTTGACACGCTCGCGTCGGGTTACGGTTCGGGTTCGGCGAGCTCGGTAGGACACTCCGGAAATGTAAATGATTTTCTGAAAAATGTTCTGTGAATGTTATAATATTCTGAAGGTAGTGTCCAAGTTTCGTTAATTTTAGAATTCGGTAATTATTTTTGGGCAAAAAGAATTGGAACTTTCGGAAAAATTGGGAGTTAATTTGCATTTGGGTGCAAATTAAAAAGGAAAGTCAGCATGGGCAGCAGCAGGCCTCTCTCATTTTCGGCAGATTTGTGTGTGTGTGTGATTATTGGGGGACACATGTCCCATTTTAATTAAAGGAAGAGAGGCATGGGTATTATAAAGTAGGAAAATATATATATACCATATTATTACATAATATTACACTTACCTCATTTCTTTCTTTTCTTCTTCTTCACCTTCTTGCTGCCTCTTCCGAAAACCTCCATTGAAGAACAACTTCCAAGCTTGACTTCCTTCATCTTTGTGGAAATCAAAGAGGGATTGCTTGCCACTTGTGGTAAGTATCATCCTAACTCCTCTTTTCACATTAGTTTTGAAGTTTAGTGGTTAAAGAGAAGTTTTTGCATTTGATGGGTTTGTTCTTAGCTATAAGCTAGGATGATTTTCTTCCTCCCATCTTTTAGTATGTTGTTCTTGGGTGTTAGGAGAGTGTTAATCAAGTGTTGGATTTTGGAAAACACAACTTGTGAAGAAACCCCATGTTGGCGAATTATTGGAAGAATTTCCAAAATGGTGTGTGTTTGTTATCTTGTTTCATGCTTCAAGTATGTTAGTCCTAGCATGATTCTAAGGCTATCCATGGTTTCAATTTGATGGAAAACTTGTTGGGTAGGAATCCCCATTTTGGCGAAATTATTAAGGAAGGGGTTTGTTGATTTTGATGCAATTGGTTGGCAATCTTGCTTAATAATTGTAATTGGTGATTAAAGAGAGCTAATGGAACTTTGTTTGGATTGAAATGGAAGTTGGGTGAGAAAACCCCTTGTGGCCGAATTGTGTAAGTGTGTGTTCTTGATGGATTTTGTTGTTTGGGTGCAATTGGATAGCATTCATGGTTTAGAAATGAAATTGGTGGTTAGAATGGTTGTTTGGTAGCTTGAATGGATTGAATTGGAAATTGGATAAAAGTTGGTTGAAAACCGAATCTTTGAATGATTCTTTTTCAATGTTAGAGGTTCATTTTGGTTGAATTGGATGTTAATATGGTGTTGGGGTTGAATTTAGGAGTGTATGGAAGTTTGAAATGTTGAATTCGGTTAAGGAATGAAAAAGTTACAATTAATCGGGATTATCGGAAAATGGCGGGTAATGAAGGGTTTAAGGTTGGATTTGATCAGTTACGCTTATGGTATGATGTTTGTCAATGTGAAATCTTGCATTGTTTAGGTTGGTTCTGAATTCGACGTTTCCGTGAAAATGCGGAATTTTACGGAAGTGCAGATTTTCGGTTTTGGGGTCGGGGTTGTAATTTGGTAGTGTGGTTGATGAGGATGCTAATGCAACTTGGTTTGGCAGATTCTGAGTTTCGGTGGTTAGAAAAAGAGGAGTTCTAAGTTTGGGGCACGGTGTAGGTGTTATCCGAATCGGTCCAATACTGGATTTCGAGGTAAGGGTTTGGTTACGTGTTTTGGTAAGCTAAGTATATGTTTTGGTTTCCGTTTACATTACTCGCTAGTATTTGAATATTGTGCCTTTGGGCATATTTTGTAGTTTGTAGGAGTATGCCTTATGGCATACTGCATGCATTAATATTACGACGGTTGTGGGTTCGCTACCCGGTGGTGCACCATGCTTCCGTATTAGCCTCGGCTTGACTCCCTTAGTGGAGGTGTCGTTCGATTCACTATGTGGGTTATGGCGATTTAGAATCGCACGTCCTTGGGACTCCGATCTGTTTTCTGTTCATGCATGTTATTCCGTATTACATTGTATATATATTGCTATCTTTACTGTTTTGCAGGGTTACATATACTTACCTTACCCCTTATCCCTTACGGGGTCCTTTTAGGACTCACCCTTCTTTGGGTTACTGTTTTTGGGTTTCAGTCGACACGATAAGCGGCTGCGGAGTAGGGTTTCGTGAGGTTCTACCTCGGTTGTATTTTGCGGCAGCTTCACCTTGCGGCCGGGATTGTCTTTTGGATCTGAATCCCGCGAGGTATTTGGCAACTTAGTCCTAGGCTTGGCTCTGTAGCTGCATGTACATACTTTCTGATTTGCTATGTTGGTTGTATGTCTGTATATATATTTGTATATTCTGTTCTATATCTGTCCTCAGCGCTTGGCGCTTGCTAGACATTTTAGGTTCTGTGAATTCTGTATGTATGGGTGTTTTGGTGCGTAAGCACTCGTCCACGGAGGCGGGGCTTACTCATTATTTGTGCATGAATTGTATGGTTGCATTTCATTTTGGTTATGCGCACGAAATTTACTGTTAGTCTGTTTCCACAATCCTTCCGTTTTCGGGTCCGCTCTGTGCGGCGGGTCTCGATGGACTGCCACTCCTTTCCATTCCGGCTTCCGCTTCCGGCGTCCGGCGCCCCCGCCTCATGGCCGGGCTCGGGCGGCGTGCGGTGACAAGTTGGTATCGAGCGGGTAAGTGACCATATTGGTCGTCAGTGGTGACTTGTAGTGACAAGCTATTGTTCTACATTTTATTTTAGAATGGTTTGGTACGGAGATTGGCCACCTCCTTACTCAAACCACTTCAAAATAAAATTGTGGAGCAAAGTTTGGTCCTTCAAGTTATCACTGGTGGTTGCAGTACGGGATCCAGAATTTTGAGATTTTGGTAAAAGTGTTACAAGTTAAGGATTGTGGAAAAGTTTCAGGTACGTAAAATTGTGTGTTAGGGAAAGATTTGGTGAAATAAGCATGAATTGCTTCTGTGATTCTGTGAAATGCATGATTCTACCGTTTTGCAAAATAACCACGAGTTAAGTCTTGCATTGCACTCTGAGCCTTAGGAAGTCTGCTGCTAGTTTCTGTAGGGATTAGAGGTAACTGATTGTTTTGGACTCTGTTTGGTCCGAAATGTTTCAGGAATGGTTAACACGCGCCGACAGCGTGATTTACGACCGGAGGGAGGGGATCGTAATCCCACGCCTCCGAGGGGTAGAGAGCGAGACAGAGCATTCGAGCCGAGCGGGTACATACCCCGCCACCGGTTGTGCGGCGCAGGTCGAGGGTCTACCACCGCTTTGGTTCATGTCTTTGGGCAGTCCAGCGCTTGTTGAGACACTGGTACCGGAGCGAGTTCCGTAGATCCACAGTGCAGGAGGATTCGGTCGCGGCACCATCTGTGCATTCTGATGGGAGGGTGAGTAGCCACACCCGGACTACCACCCACACTCATGTACGGGCCCGATCTGAGAGTGATTCGGAGGAGGACGCGGAGCGCAGGAACCCGCGATCTCGGAGGATACGACCAGAGCGTAGCCCGTAGCTCGCTCGATCGTTCGACCGGGAGACACATCAGCCCCTCGGCGGCGACGGAGGGTTATTGAGCTGGATTACGATACCACCGTCGGACCCACCGGCGACCGGGAGGTTTGGGGCATCACTCGATTCGATGATGTCCGTTTATTGGAGAGGTTCCAGCCGCTGAACCCGGGAAGTTTGATGGCAAGGGAGGTCCCGAGGCAGCGGAGACTGGTTCATGGAGATTGATAAGCTCACGGGAGGTTACACTTACCTTCCACGGTGATGGTATCCCTTGCCACGTTCAATCTGCGGGAGGGAGCAGATCATTGGTGGAGGAGCCTTGAGGGCGGTCGAGGCGAATGCGGGGCTGGCACCCGGTCGGGAGGTGGAGGTCACTTGGGAGCGGTTTACGCAGCTGTTCCATCGGAGGTTCATCGGGGCTGCGGCTAGGGATCTGCGACAGGCACGGTTTGTGAGCTTGGCAGGGAGACAGGACTGTCGCGAGTATGAGAGGAGTTTGACAGGCTTATCCACTACGTACCGCGGTACCACGGTATGGAGGAGGAGAAGGCGAAGAGGTTCATCCGTCATTGCGCCCAGTACGAGATGGGCTCACGAGGCCATTGGATATTACTACCTACGGGAGGCAGTTCACAAGGCTCGGCTCCTCGGCGGGAGGATGTTGAGAGTCGCCTCACCTCGCAGAGAGGTCAGGGGACTTCGAGGGGTTCCACGCAGCAGGGATCCCGGCAGGGTTCAGGACGGCAGAACAGACCCGGGCAGTCTAGTGGAGGCAGGGGGGGAGCACCACCCTCACGACCTTGTCCGACTTGTGGTGGGTACCACCCGGGTAGACCTTGTTCTGGCGGGAGGGCCGGTGTTTGCGATGCGGGTCGGATACTCACTGGAGTGCAGGACTGCCCTCGACGACGGTGGGGCGTTCTTACAGTAGTTTTCAGCGTCGGCGATCTCGGCACCGCCCAACGCACCGCGAGGGCGTGGGTTTCATCGGGGTGGCCCGAGACATCAGCAGCGACCCGGCTTCAGCCACCCTCCACCGCGGCAGCCTAGAGCTGGGCGCGTTTTCAGATAGAGCGAGGAGGTCCTAGTCGGCGAGAGGCCCTAGTCATCGAGGAGGACCCGGTCGGCGGCGGGCCCGGCCCGGCGGGAGGCTCGACTCGGCGGGGAGTCTTGCAAGGTCTTGTATTTCGAGCGATACATCTGTTCATGCGTTATTTGATACAGGAGCGTCTATTTCTATTGTAGCACAGAAATGTGTTACATATCTACAACTGCCTGTTAGTACTATTACGCAGATTTATTTAGTAAAAACTGCTGGGAGTCAGTTTCTGTTTTCCAATGGGATGGTTCGGGGTTGTACTATATCCGTAGGCGGGCATCAGATAGTATCGGACTTGTTGGTTCTGGACACGCCGAACTATGATGTTATTCTTGGGATGGATTGGCTATCCAAGAATTCTGTGCACATTGATTGTGCAGCCCGTACCATTATGGTATCTGGAGAGGTATTACCTCTCACGACTCCGACTGATTTGACTATCGCACAGCATAGCACAGAGTTGCATTCTGGACCACTGTCGGTAGTCGGTGTAGGGAATGCTTCGATCTGAATGAGGCGGATACTAGGTTGAGGCTAGCTAGTATACCGGTAGTTCGAGATTTTCCGCAGTATTTCCGGAGGAGTTGCCCGGATTACCACCAGAGCGGGAAATTGTGTTTGAGATCTACTGCGGTCGGGCCTTTGCTCCGATATCTATTCCCCTTATCGGATGCCCATTTCGAGATGCAAGAGTTAAAGAAGCGATTGGAGGAATTACAGCAGAAGGGCTTCATCCGACCGAGCACTTCGCCGTGGGGTGCTCCGGTTACATTCGTAAAGAAGAAAGATGGGACACTCCGGCTACTGTATAGACTACGAGACGGTTGAATGCCCTTCTTGTGAAGAACAAGTATCCGTTGCCTAGGATTGATGATCTTTTTGATCAACTTCGGGATTCGAGAGTTTTCTCGAAGATTGATCTACGATCTGGATACTTTCAGCTTAGGGTGAAGGAGGAGGATATACCTAAGCCTGCTTTCCGCACCCGATACGGACACTTTGAGTTTACGGTCATGCCATTTGGGCTGACCAATGCTCGGCAGCATTCATGGATCGATGCATCGGGTGTTCCGTCCGTACTTGGACTCTTTTGTGGTGGTCTTCATTGATGATATTCGATATACTCTCGGGATGCGGACTCGCATCGGGAGCATCGAGGGTAGTTACTGCAGACACTTTGGGAACATCAGCTTTACGCTAAGTTCTCAAAGTGTGAGTTCTGAATCCGGGAGGTCACCTTTCCGGGACATGTTATTTGAGCATGGTCATGCGTGGACCCGAGAGAAGGTGAGAGCGATTCAGATCTGGAAACAACCTACCACGGTACGAGAGATCGGGAGCTTCACGGGATTAGCGAGGATATTATCGGAGGTTCGCAGGGGTTTTCTATTCTCGGCATCTCCGCTCACGCAGCTTGACCAAGAAGGGTCAACCGTTTATGCAATCCGATAGGTGTGAGCAGAATTTCCAGGAGTTGAAGCGGCAGTTGACTCATGCTCCGATTCTCGACTCTTCCAGATCCGAGCTTGCCGTATGTGATCTATACGGATGCTTCCACATCCGGTTTGGGGTGTGTCTGATGCGAGATCGGAATGTGATAGCTTATGGGTCGAGGCATGCGACCGCATGAGCTGAACTATCCGACACATGATCTGGAGTTGGCTGCGGTGATCTATGCGCTGAAACAATGGAGACATTATACGCTTGGTAACAAATTTCAGATTCTTACCGACCATAAGAGTCTGAAATATCTGTTCTGTGAAGGAGCTTAACATGAGGCAGCGCCGATGGCTCGAATACATTAAGGACTATGATTGCGATGTCAGTACATCTCTGGTAAGGGCAACACGGTTGCCGATGCACTTTGGCGAAAGTATACCGGGTTGGTCAAGGGAGGAGATGTTGGTGACCGATCCGAGGAGAGTGATCGCGTGCCTTTGGCACAAGTGGCAGCTCTGGGAGCGTGCTCAGGTATACACACTTACTATACATTCTGAGTGGCTTGATAGAGTGCGCGAGGCGCAAGGTAGAGATCCGGGGCTGAAGAGGTTATCTGGGGAGGATAAGGGGTCTTTGTTACCGGCATTTCAGTATAGACAGGGATTGCTATACTTGAGACCGCCTATATGTACCGGAGGATCGGGAGCTCCGGAGTGAGATTTTAGAGGAGGCGCACTCGAGCAGATTGAGTGTTCATCCCGGGAGTGAGAAGATGTATCATGATCTGCGTACTCACTTGGTGGCACAGGATGAGGAGGCACATTGCCACGCATGTGTCTAGGTGTGCCGTTTGTCGGCAGGTGAAGATTGAGCACGAGAAACCGGCGAGGACACTGCAGACTTTGCCCATTCCATTCGGAAGTGGGGCAATGTTACTATGGATTTTCTCGACCGCACCGCCCGACACGGTCCCGCCATGATGCTATCTCGGGTTGTTGTGGACCGGTGACAAAGTGCGCACACTTTCGCCCATTCGGATCACGGACCCTCCGGAGAAGCTTGCCCGGCTCTACATCGGTGAGATTATGCGGTTACATGGAGTACCAGACTCCATTGTATCGGCCGTGATCCGCGTTTCACGGCACGGTTACGGAGGGCTTTTCATGAAGCGCTGGGCACGCGACTCCATCGAGTACAGCTTATCACCCAGGCGACGGGCGATCGAGCGGGTGATTCGGATATTGGAGGACATCTTTGCGAAGGCTGTACTATAGACTTTGGAGGAGATTGGGACCAGCAATTGCCTTTGATTGAGTTCTCGTACAACAACAGCTTCCAGACTACGATTGGTATGGCACCATATGAGGCGTTATGCGGGAGGAGATGTATGACACCGCATTCTTGGACCGATGCGTCGATAGGGTTGAGTTGGGACCCGAGCTTATTGAGGAGACTACGGCGAAGATCAGATTGATTCAGCGCGGATCAAAGCCGCGACGACCGCACCACTACTTATGCGAACCGTCGCCGTAGGGCTCTGGAGTTTGAGGTTGGGGATAGGGTTTGGCTCAAGGTAGCACCTATCCGCGGGGCAGTCGATTCGGGAAGAAGGGCAAGTTGGCCCCACGGTATATCGGCCCATATGAGATTACGGAGCGGAGTCGGTAGGGTGGCATACCGGTTGGCATTACCTCCTAGTCTGCTGCTGTGCACAATGTCTTCCATGTTAGCATGTTGAAGAAGTGCATTCTGATCCGACTCGACGATTCCAGTGGAGGAGGTGCAGTGGAACCCGATCTTTCTTATCGGGAGGTACCGGTAGCCTTTACGGATAGGGCTGTCAGGAGACTAAGTAGCAAGTTGATTCCCATGGACAAGGTTCAGTGGTCACATCATACTTACCGGGACTCGACTTGGGAGACAGAGAAGGACATTCAGGATCGATACCCCTAGCAGTATCAGAGGTTGATACAGCTCTTGGAGGACAAAGAGTCCTAAGGGGTGGAGAATTTTACGGTCACCCCGGCGGGTTGCGGCCGGGTGACCGGGGCTCGGTTTTAACTGCGGGTCACGTTTTCGGCGTTCAGACGGCTCCCGAGCCCTATCCGAGTATCATTTTGGCGAACCCCTCCGTATTTGAGGTCGTGTGGGTCCCCCGGACGTTTCCGCCGAAAATATTTTTCTGGCGCCGGGGGGTTGTCGGGGTCGCCTCGGGACGTACAGCGGGCTCGGTAGCGCTCTCGAGATCTCAGTTTGGGAAGCCGTTCGTAGTTTTGGAGTCGTGGAGACGTCCCGGAGGTGGTTGTAGAGTTTAATATTTGGGGCGGGACGTTCGGTTCGGCGACTCCGAGGCTCGGGGCGGGAATCCCGGGGCTCGGGATGGAAATTTTCTGACGGCTTTGGGGTAAGTTGTGTTTTAATTTAAGATGGAATTTATGGAATTTTTATAGAATTTTGGAGTGACGGAATTTCGGTTCGAGTTGACACGCTCGCACGTCGGGTTACGGTTCGGGTTCAGCGAGCTCGGTAGGACACTCCGGAAAGGTAAATGAATTTCTGAAAAATGTTCTGTGAATGTTATAATATTCTGAAGGTTGTGTCCAAGTTTCATTAATTTTGGAATTTGGTAATTATTTTTGGGCAAAAAGAATTGGAACTTTCGGAAAAATTGGGAGTTAATTTGCATTGGGTGCAAATTAAAAAGGAAAATCAGCATGGGCAGCAGCAGGCCTTTCTCATTTTCGGCAGAATTGTGTGTGTGTGTGATTATTTGGGACACATGTCCCATTTTAATTAAAGGAAGAGAGGCATGGGTATTATAAAGTAGGAAAATATATATACCATATTATTACATAATATTACACTTAACTCATTTCTTTCTTTCTTCTCTTCTTCTTCACCTTGCTGCTGCCTCTTCCGAAAACCTCCATTGAAGAACAACTTCCAAGCTTGACTTCCTTCATCTTTGTGGAAATCAAAGAGGGATTGCTTGCCACTTGTGGTAAGTATCATCCTAACTCCTCTTTTCACATTAGTTTTGAAGTTTAGTGGTTAAAAGAGAAGTTTTTGCATTTGATGGGTTTGTTCTTAGCTATAAGCTAGGATGATTTTCTTCCTCCCATCTTTTAGTATGTTGTTCTTGGGTGTTAGGAGAGTGTTAATCAAGTGTTGGATTTTGGAAAACACAACTTGTGAAGAAACCCCATGTTGTCAGAATTGTTGGAAGAATTTCCAAAAAGGTGTGTGTTTGTTATCTTGTTTAATGCTTCAAGTATGTTAGTCCTAGCATGAGTCTAAGTCTATCCAGGGTTTTAATTTGATGGAAAACTTGTTGGGTAGGAATCCCCATTTTGGCGAAATTATTAAGGAAGGGGTTTGTTGATTTTGATGCAATTGGTTGGCAATCTTGCTTAATAATTGTAATTGGTGATTAAAGAGAGCTAATGGAACTTTGTTTGGATTGAAATGGAAGTTGGGTGAGAAAACCCCTTGTGGCGAATTGTGTAAGTGTGTGTTCTTGATGGATTTTGTTGTTTGGGTGCAATTGGATAGCATTCATGGTTTAGAAATGAAATTGGTGGTTAGAATGGTTGTTTGGTAGCTTGAATGGATTGAATTGGAAATTGGATAAAAGTTGGTTGAAAACCGAATCTTTGAATGATTCTTTTTCAATGTTAGAGGTTCATTTTGGTTGAATTGGATGTTAATATGGTGTTGGGGTTGAATTTAGGAGTGTATGGAAGTTTGAAATGTTGAATTCGGTTAAGGAATGAAAAAGTTACAATTAATCGGGATTATCGGAAAATGGCGGGTAATGAAGGGTTTAAGGTTGGATTTGATCAGTTACGCTTATGGTATGATGTTTGTCAATGTGAAATCTTGCATTGTTTAGGTTGGTTACGAATTACGGCGTTTAGTGAAAATGCGGAATTTTACGGAAGTGCAGCCAGATTTTCGGTTTTGTGGTCGGTGGTTGTAATTTGGTAGTGTGGTTGATGAGGATGCTAATGCAACTTGGTTTGGCAGATTCTGAGTTTCGGTGGTTAGAAAAAGAGGAGTTCTAAGTTTCGGGGCACGGTGTAGGTGTTATCCAGAATCGGTCCAATACTCTGGATTTCGAGGTAAGGGTTTGGTTCTGTGTTTTGGTAAGCTAAGTATATGTTTTGGTTTCCGTTTCTGTTCCGCTAGTATTTCAGAATATTGTGCCTTTGGGCATATTCTGTAGTTTGTAGGAGTATGCCTTATGGCATACTGCATGCATTAATATTACGGCAGTTGTGGGTTCGCTACCCGGTGGTGCACCATGCTTCCGTATTAGCCTCGGCTTCGACTCCCTTAGTGGAGGCTGTCGTTCGATTCACTATGTGGGTTATGGCGATTTAGAATCGCACGTCCTTGAGGACTCCGATCTGTTTCTGTTCATGCATGTTATTCCGTATTCATTTGTATATATATTGCTATCTTTCTGTTTTGCGGGGTTACATATACTTACCTTACCCCTTATCCCTTACGGGGTCCTTTTAGGACTCACCCTTCTTTGGGTTACTGTTTTTGGGTTTGAGTCGACGATAAGCGGCTGCGGAGTAGGGTTTCGTGAGGTTCTACCTCGGTTGTATTTTGCGGCGGCTTCACCTTGCGGCCGGGATTGTCTTTTGGATCTGAATCCCGCGCGAGGTATTTGGCGCTTAGTCCTAGGCTTGGCTCTGTAGCCGCATGTACATACTTTCGATTTGCTATGTTGGTTGTATGTCTGTATATATATTTGTATATTCTGTTCTATATCTGTCCTCGCGCTTGGCGCTTGCTAGACATTTTAGGTTACGTTTGGAGACCACGGGTTCTTGTCGGATTGCTATATCTGCACTGGGTGTTGATATTCTGTATATACCCTGCGGTATATTCTGTGACCCACGACAATTATGGGGATCGCGACCCCGGCTGGTACCAAGCCTCTGATAGCTTCGACTTTTTGACCTCTTGGAGAGGGTTGTCGTTCTGTTTGTTTTTTATATTATGGGTCTTTTGGGCGGTCCGCACCGCGTCCTTCGGGACTCTATCTAACCCCGTCTTTCGGGAACGTCCTTCGGGACTTTTTCTAACTCTGACTATTACTTATATCTATTTGCATATATGTGTTTTTGTGTTTTCTCTGTTTTGTAGGTAACCGGGCACTTAGCTTGCTTATTGCAACCTTTATCTTACCTCAGCCCTTACTGGGTCCTCCCGAGGACTCACCCCCTTGTTTACCACCTTTCAGGTCGACCTGACAAGCAGCCAGCGGACTAAAGATCTGTGGTGCTTCTTGTTTTGCGATCAGGTATCGACAGTTCCGATACAGAACTTCTGTTATGTTATAGGGGTAGTCTCGGTAAAGGTTTCAATCTGCTTTCTGATTTCAGGATTATTCGTTTTCTCACAGTTAACTTAGTTCTCTCTTTTGTTGGTGTGTTGGCAGTAGCAGTGGTATTTGTGGGGATCTTCTGATCTCGGAGTTTCTTCTAGATCACGCACATAGGTATTTTGAGGTTTTCCTTGGTCGGCTCTGTAGGTGTATATGCATGCATGTCATCTGTCTGATCTTGCTATGTATCTTAGATACATTTTACTTCTCTATATATGTTTTGGATACTTTGTAGGACCGGGGACTCGCCCATGACAGTGGTTGGCGGGACTCGGGATGGGATCATAATCTGATGTGCTAGACACATTCTGTATCTGTATGATTCTGTGGATCTTATGAATGATGTTATCCATGAACTGCATGTTTGGTGATGGTAGAGTGCTAGCCTATTTCAGTGGGCCGGAGCTGGCCATGGATAGTTAGGGTTTATACTGTATACTTTACATATTTGGGAATTGTAGGTTGCGGGTCGACACACGACCGAAGGTTATAAGCGCATAACTCTGTCTGCATACTCCATGAAGAAAGTGTTCTCAGGCACCAGGCCTTCGAGAACGAGACTTTGCAGGGCGGGTCACGGGAGCACCACACTCAGCGGGTTTCGATTGGACCGGCCGCTTCCGTTTCCGCCATAGCTTCTGCTTCCGCCGTCGTGGGACGGCCCCGCTTCCGCAACCGGGCGCGGGCCCACCCGTGACAAGTTGGTATCAGAGCAGGTCGGATTTTACAGCATGGGTTACCCGAGAGGGCGGAGTATGACCAGTCCCGTGGTGGACTTCTGAGACAAGTATACCAGTCCAGGAGTGGACTTCTAGGGCAGGAATGGCTAGTTCATGGATGAACTTAAACAGGAGATGACTTTGAGAGGAGAAGCTATTGTTCCGTGTTCTATTCCAGGGCGGTTCTGTACGGAGTCTAGCTACCTCCTTATTTGAACCACTTTGGAATGTACGGTGGAGCAGCGGGCGGTCCTTCAAGGCAGTGTGTAAAGATCAACTCCAGTGTTGTGGTAGTACTTCTTGGATGTTTAGGGTACTCGGGGCAAATTTGGGAATTCTGGATATCGGGGCGCATAGTGATGCGCGGATCAGACTCAGCTCGGGTGCGGGCTTCTGACATAATCCGGGTACCTTTATGTTTTGGTTGATCTTACAATGTGATTCTGTGATATGATCATGATCTGATTCTGTGATTTAGTATCCAACATATATGATTCTGTGATTCTGGAAAGAATCTTTGCATCATGCATTGCATTACACTACAGAGCCTTAGAATACCGCTACTAGCTTCTGTAGAGAGAGAGTTAATTGTTCTGTATGAGTTGGTATATGGTTTGGATTGGTTTCAGAGAAGGGTTAACACGCTTAGACGGCGTGATCAGTTGCCGGAGGGTAGGGACTGGGATCCCACGCCTCCGAGAGTTAAAAGACGGGTTCAGCGGAATCTAGGTCCTGAACAACCACAGTCACCACCCCCGAATCTTTAGAAGCCACAGGGACCCCCTCCCAATTTGGTATAGGTGTTGGGATGGGTTGGCTGTCCAAGAATTCTGTGCACATTGGTTGTGCTGACCGTAACATTACGGTTTCTAGAGAGGTACTAGCTCTCTCTACTTCAGCCGACGTGGATATTGTAAAGCGCAGCATGGAACTGCAGGTTCTGGATTAGGTTCCGATATCAGATTCAGAGGAGTGTTATGATCTGAATATGGCAAACACTCGACTGGAGGTGGACCAGATTCCAGTGGTCTGGTATTTTTCCACAGGTGTTTCCGGAGGATTTGCCCGGGATGCCACCAGAGCGGGAAATTGTATTTGAGATCCATTTACAATCGGGTTTCACCCCGATTTCGGTCCCTCCTTATCGGATGCCGATAGTGGAGATGGTTGAATTGAAGAAGCAGCTGGAGGTTCATTGACAACACCGACGTCAATGAGAGGATGATCACTGTGACACTGAGGCTTCCCGTCAGTCTCACCGACGAAGGGGAGGTCCAAGGCACCAGTCTGACGAGGTCAGACTTCTAGAGAGATTTTAACGCCTGAACCCCTCGAGGTTCATTGGTAGACGAGGATCAGAGTGCGCAGCGGAAGCGTGGTGGGCCCGAGGTATATCGGTCCCTACGAGATTTTGGAACGAGTCGGCAGGGTAGTATACAGATTAGTTTTATCTCCGAGTGAGTTTGCAGTGCACAATGTCTTCCATGATGGCATGTTGAAGGTTTGTTAGGTATAGATTCGATACTGTCTGGGGTTGTCAGGTAGAAATACCGGCAACTGACTTGGGGCGCAACAAGATGCACCCTGAGGGTTGGGACCCCGCTAAGAGGCTCAGGATGGTAGTCTAAACTACCACTCCCGCCGCACCAGTAACGGTGGTCCGAGTATGCCAGGTGAAGGGAATATATATTCTGGTCCTTAGGGACACCTGTATGGTTCAGGTTACTCTTGGAGGACCAAGAGTTCTAAGGGGGGAGAATGTTACAGTCACCCCGAGCGGGTGGTGACTTCGGTGTTCCGGGGCTCCGTTTCAAACATGCGGGGCATGTTTTCTGTTGGTCAGACAGCTCCTGGAACTTTTCTGAGTAATATTTTAGGGAATGCTTTTATATAAGCTCGCACGAGTCCCCCGAACCTTTCCGCGGAAATTATTTTTCGGGGGTGGGATAAATTTCCTGTCGATCAGTAAGCTCGGGAATTTTATCGGTACGTTATAAAACTGAATTTTCAACATATTTGAGGTCGTACGAACATTCTGTATCTTTCCGCGGAAAATATTTTTAGGGTTGGGACGTTCGTTCTCGGGCGACGCTCGGGGCTCGGGATGAATAATTTGTGACGACAATGGTGTGAGGTGTGATATGACTCGGGATGAGCAATGCGGTGATAACCGAGCAAGCACGCATGACGGGATTATTTGGTCGGGCAAGCAAGCACACACGTCGGGATTTACTCGGGTGAAGTTGGCGCGGGATGACATTTCCACACTTAGGAACTTTTCGGTTTTGGCTTGGTGTGTGATTCACCATGGTGACTAAGGTGTGTGCTAGGTGGCATGGTGACTAAGGTGGTGAGTAAGGTGTGTGTGTCATGGGATAAGAAGTATTTAAGGTGAACAATTAGGAAGAGAAGCATTTTGGCTCATTTCTTTCTTCTCCCTAAAACCTCTAACACTATCTCCCTCTCCCTCTCAAAGTGTTCTTCATCTTGCTAGGATTGATCTTGGTGTTGAGCTTGAGCTTGAGCTTGAGGTAAGCTTGTTCTCTTCATGAGTTAGTATGTGTGGAGAATGATTTGTGGTTGGAAATTCATGTTAAGCCCTGGCTAGATGATTTGTTCATCTTCTTGCTTCAAGCTTTGGGTATGTTGTTCTTGGCATGATTTGGTGTAGGAATCAAGGTTTGATTATGGAAGAACATCATGGATTGAAAAACCCTAATTGGGCCGAATTGTTACCTAATTTCTAAGTATGTCGAATTGATGTCATCTTGATTCATGCTTTGGATATGTTATTCCTAGCATGGTTAGTAGTTGATATTAGGGTTCAATTTGAAGGTGAGCATGTTGGGTAGAAAGTGCCCAAATGGGCCGAATTGTTCTTATGAGAAGTGGTTTGATTTTGGGTGATTAGGGTGAAGTATGTTAGTAAGCATGCTTGGAATGTTTAATTGTTGAATTAAGCATGAAAATGGAACCCTAATTGGATTGAAATGGAGTTTGGCATAAAATTGTGTTGAGGCCGAAATTGAAGAAGGGTATGTTTATGGTTGTGGTGTGTTTCGGGGATGTTTTGGTAGTGAAATGGTATCAGGAATTGAAGTAGGTAACAAGCGATGTTCGGAACGTCGTTTTCTGAAATGGTGAACGTAACCGACCTACTTGCTTGTTTGTGTAAATTTTGGGGAAAGTAGGATTTAAATGCTTGGTTATGCATGTTGGAGTGTAAATATCGATGTTCTAGCTCGGTTTGAGAATCTGAGCTTTTTACGGAATTTTGCTGGAAAGTGCTGGATTAGTTCCCGGGGGTCAAGATTGGTGATTTCTGATTTGTGCGTGTCACGGGTGCGCTAGCGCCCGGTTGAGGAGGTGGGGCCGTCCCGCGACATCGGAAGCCGGCGGCGGAAACGGAAGCGGTCGGTCCAACCGAGACCCGCTGAGTGTAGTGGTCCCGTGACCCGGCCCACAAAGTCTCGTTCTCAAAGCCCCGGTGCCTGAGAACACTTTACTCACGGAATATGCAGACAGAGTTATGCGCTTATAACCTTCGGTCGTGTTTCGACCCGCAACCTACAATTCCCAAACATGACAAGTATACAGTATAAACCCTAACTATCCATGGCGAGCCCCGCCCCCACTGAAATAGGCGAGCACTCTACCATCACCAAACATGCAGTTCATTGATAACATCATTCATAAGATCCACATAATCATACAGATACAGAATGTGTCTAGCACATCAGATTATGATCCCATCCCGGGTCCCGCCAACCACTGTCATGGGTGAGTCTCCAGTCCTACAAAGTATCCAAAACATATATAGAGAAGCAAAATGTATCTAAGATACATAGCAAGATCAGACAGATGACATGCATGCATATACACCTACAGAGCCGATCAAGGAAAACCTTAGAATACCGAAGTGCGGGATCTAGGAGAAACTCCGAGATCAGAAGATCCCCGCAAGTACCGCTGCTGCTGCTAACACACCAACATAAGAGAGAAGTCAGTTAACTGTAAAACCCATATGCTATACTTAGCATAAAATCAGAAGTCTGAAAACAAACTATAACCTCCACCGAGACTACCCCTATAAACTTAACAGAAGTTCCATGTCGGAACTGAAGATACCTGATTACAGAACAGAAAGCACCATGGAACTCTAGTCCGCTGGCTGCTTGTCAGGTAGACCTGAAAGGTGGTAAACAAAAGGGGGTGAGTCCTCGGGAGGACCCAGTAAGGGCTGCGGTAAGATAGAGTTTACATATAGTGCTAAGTGCGCGGTACCTGCAAAACAAAGAAAACACAAAAACACATATACAAATATATATAACCAAAATAAATAAACAGAGTCCCGAAGGACGTGGTTAGCCAGAGTACCGAAGGACGCGGTGAAAACCGCCAGAGACCCATAAAACAAAATCAACAGAACGACAGCCCTCTCCAAGAGATCAGAAGCCGATGCTAACAGAGGCATGGTACCAGCCGGTGTCGTGATCCCCAAACTGTCGTAGGGTCATAAAGAGAGTATACCGCAAGGTATACAACAGACATAAAATACCGCAAGGTATATACAGAATATCAGCACCCGGTGCAGATATAGAATACCGAAGAAGAACCCGAGGTGAAAAAGACCGTCCCGGGCCTTGGACCTGCAAGCCTGTACCTTACCATATAAATGGCCCCGGGATCATCGGACCGCTGTCCTTAACCCGGAACCGGCTTCAACTAACCCCGATATACATCCCTCCCAGAATGTATAACGAGAGAAGTTGAACCCTTACCTTACTAAAACCGATCCGCAACGAAATCCCGGGAAAATCTTGACGCTCGGCCCGAAACACGGTAGTATGACTTCAGAAGTCCCGCACTACTCCACCACTGTTGATTCAAGCTGAACAACCACATACAAGTCAGAAATCACCAATCCAAATCCCCGGGAACTAATCCCGCACATTCCCGCAAAATTCCACGTAAAGCTCGGATTCTCAAACCGAGCTTGAACATTGATATTTACGCTTAAACATGCATAACCAAACATTTAAATCCTACTTTCCCCAAAATTTACACAAACAAGCAAGTAGGTCGGTTACGTTCACCATTTCAGAAAACGATGTTCCGAACATCGTTTGTTACCTACTTCAGTTCCCGATATCATTTCACTACCAAAACATCCCCGAAACACACCACAACCACAGCCATACCCTTCCTTACTTTCGGCCTTAACATGATTCCTATATCAATATTCTTTCCAATCCTAAGTTCCATTCTCATGCTCAATTCAACAATTAAACAATCCAAGCATGCTTACTAACATACTTCACCCTAATCACCCAAAATCAAACCACTTCTCATACTTAAAGAATTCGGCCATTTGGGTACTTTCTACCCAACATGATCATCTTCAAATTGAACCCTAATATCAACTCCTAATCATGCTAGGAACAACATATCCAAAGCATGAATCAAGATGACAACAAATCAACATACTTAGGGTTTAGCATGAATTCGGTTCAACATAGGTTTCCAACCACAAACCTTGCTTCAACACACCAAACTCATGAAGAAATCAACCTTACCTCAAGCTCAAGCTTACACCAAGATCAAACCTTCCTTAATCCCTTGCAAGATGAAGAACATTTGAGAGGTAGAGAGGAAGAAGAAGTGTTCACAGTTGAGAGAAGGAAAGAAAGTGAGCCAAAAATGCTTTTCTTCCTAATTCTCACTTGTAGCTTCGGCTTTTTGACCTCTTGGAGAGGGCTGTCGTTCTGTTTGTTTTTTATTTTATGGGTCTTTCGGGCAGTCCGCACCGCGTCCTTCGGGACTCTGTCTAACCCCGTCTTTCAGGAACGTCCTTCGGAACTCTCTCTGACTATTACTTATATCTATTTGTATATATGCTTTTTTGTATTTTCTCTGTTTTGCAGGTAACCGCGCACTTAGCTTGCTTATTGCAACCTGTATCTTACCTTAGCCCTTACTGGGTCCTCCCGAGGACTCACAGCCTTGTTTACCACCTTTCAGATCGACCTAACAAGCAGCCAGCGGACTAAAGATCTGTGGTGCTTCTTGTTTTGCGATCAGGTATCGACAGTTCCGATACGGAACTTCTGTTATGTTATAGGGGTAGTCTCGGTAGAGGTTTCAGTCTGCTTTCTGATTTCAGGATTATTCGTTTTCTCACAGTTAACTTAGTTATCTCTTCTGTTGGTGTGTTGGCAGCAGCAGTGGTATTTGTGGGGATCTTCTGATCTCGGAGTTTCTTCTAGATCCCGCACGTAGGTATTTTGAGGTTTTCCTTGGTCGGCTCTGTAGGTGTATATGCATGCATGTCATCTGTCTGATCTTGCTATGTATCTTAGATACATTTTGCTTCTCTATATATGTTTTGGATACTTTGTAGGACCGGGGACTCGCCCATGACAGTGGTTGGCGGGACTCGGGATGGGATCATAATCTGATGTGCTAGACACATTCTGTATCTGTATGATTCTGTGGATCTTATGAATGATGTTATCCATGAACTGCATGTTTGGTGATGGTAGAGTGCTCGCCTATTTCAGTGGGGCGGGGCTCGCCATGGATAGTTAGGATTTATACTGTATACTTGCCATATTTGGGAATCGTAGGTTGCGGGTCGAAACACGACCGAAGGTTATAAGTACATAACTATGTCTGCATACTCCGTGAGCAAAGTGTTCTCAGGCACCGGGCCTTCGAGAACGAGACCACCACACTCAGAGGGTTTCGGTTGGACCGACCGCTTCCGTTTCCGTCGTAGCTTCCGCTTTCGCCGTCGCGGGACGGCCCCGCGTCCGCAACCGGCCGCAGGAGCACCCGTGACACCGGGCCCAAGTGTCTAACTAAGCTATTATTAAAGCTCATGAATACATTTAGGAGCCTAAGATAGCCTTAATGGATCATGTATGAGTTGCTTGAGATGGAAACATGTGACTCCCAATTGGAATGGTGGCCAAAAGGCCATGGATCTGCCATGTGGAGCTTGTACGGTACAATGATGTCACCATGTTCCCAGCTTGAACACCTTTCCTTGCAAGAGCTCTACCGATCGCTCTAGTGATCCAATGAGGTTGTGGTTCATGGCGTTGGAAAGCTCTCTTGCAGGGCTACAAAATGGGCTCTTGAAGTGTCCCATTCGGAGCTCGGAGCTGGTCGATATTGGCCGCAAAAGGTGGAACAATTTTCTGGCCAGTCTTGAAGGGAAACTTCAAGGTGGATGTTCCACTTGCTAGCCATAGCCTAGGTGCACACTTCTCATGTCTTGTACCCCAAGTCTCACCCATCCTTCTCCAAGCTAACTTTCCTTGCTTGTCCTTCAAGCTATCCACGAATGCTCTTTGAGTTCACATCATCCCCTCCCTCTTAGAAAGGATTCGTCCTCGAATCTAAAGGAGTGTAATCCCTACAACTCAAAGACATGCACAACAAACTTGGAAGAGCATTAGCGGGTTTGTGAACCAAAACATTAATCTTGAAGGACTAGATGGCAATCAACCGAATACATCATGGTAGCCCTTAAGTTTTGCAAAGTTACAAAGTACTCAACTTTGTCAACTTTTCTACACAAGTAATCGTTTTCCAAAATCCCCAAAATTTTGGCCAAGTCCTTAAATTCGACCAACCTTCCAATTTGACCCTAAACTTTCTAAACTTACACTTTAGCCACTTAAACCATACTTTTTGCACCAAAACATCAATTAAACACTTTCTCCAACACTTTAACTTCACAAAATCATCAACACAAAGTCAATAACAATTCGGTTTCCAACAAGAATTTCACCAAATAATTTCCAACTTTTCCAACAACTTAACATGTTAAACCTAGTTATAACATGCTTTCCAACAACTTTCTTCAAAAAAAAATCCACCCAAATATTTCATCAAAGTTTCGGCCTCCACCCTAAAAATCAACCAACATGCTTTTACACATACTTCCAAGAACAACATATGTTCTACATGTTTCACACAACAACATACTTGAAAATCAAACACATCCATGAACCAAATCCATAAAAATTTACCAAGGAGGATCCTCACCTTGATAATACTTGTAGCTTAGCTTAGGATGAGCTGTTGTTGAGACAAATCCACCACCAAAATCCTTGAAGAAATCGGCCATGAAGAACAAAGGAAATGGATGAGTTTTCTTCATGTTTTAATTCCAAGAACATGAAGATTCAACCAAACTAACTCTACCATACCTTGAATACTACTGATTTAGGAAGCCTAGGGAGGGGTAGGACTAAGCTTTGTTGAAGATCCAAGCTCAAAACTTCAAGAAATGGTTGCTGAACCAAAAGTACTGCTGGACCCGTCTGATTGCACCAAGGTTTTGGAGACCTTCCCTTCACTTTTGGCTCTTGTTTTCTTCTGAAATGTTGTAGCCAAGACCTTGATGTAAATTTTCTCTACAGACCTCAAGGGCAGATTCGGACGTCTACTAGGGCAGAAAGGCTGTGGAAGTGAGACGAAAATTTCTGGCAGCACAAGGGAGAGCTTTTGCTCAAGTGAAGAAATAGTTAAGTGATGAGTGAATGGTAAAGAAATGAAATGAGTGGTCTGAAAATGTGAGATGAATCAGAAATAATAGAAGGGGATGGGTAGGAAGAGAGGGATGAGCATGAAAAGGAAAGAGTATGGGTTATGTAAGAGACAAATATAAAAGAAAATGTTTCCTAAAAGCAAAAATAAAAATATCTCCTACCACAACACTCACTAAAAAAATACAATAAACTCCCTCCACACCACCAAAAGAGCCGGCCCAAAGAAAAGCCCAACATGTGATTTTTTCCAATTTTTTCCTTCCTCGGTGACCATTTTGCACCCCGAAACCGATTTACAGTAAAACATTCTGAAATTTTGTAAATGTTATCCAACATGTAAAACACTTGTAAATAAGTCCAAATTAACTCCCAAACTCCGAATTCCATAAATTAATCACAAGCCGTTTGTGATCTGATAATTACGGAATTTAAACTTACGACCGAAATTTACAGAAAAATTACAGAACATCGGGGGTGGGTGTAACAACCTCCCCCCTAGGACTCTTGGTCCTCCAAGAGTGGTCTCAACAACTCGTACTCATCTGGATACTTATTCATCAAGTCCTGCTCCATCTCCCAAGTCGCCTCCCGATCAGAATGTTGTGACCACTGAACCTTGATCATCGAAATCAACTTGTTGCGGAGCCTTCGAATGTCTCTGGCCAGAAAAGCTATCAGTACCTCTAGGTAGGATAGATCCGGAACTAGCTCAATCTCCTCCACCGGAATGGTCTGACTGGCGTCCAAGATGCACTTCTTGAGCATGCTGACATGGAAAACATTATGCACAACTGACATGCTCAAAGGCAAGGCCAATCTGTATGCAACCCTGCCTATACGCTCCAGAATCTCGTAAGGACCAATATATCTCGGGGCTAACTTGCCCCACTTGCCAAAATGAACTGTCCCATGAGTCGGTGCAACTTTCAACCAAACTCTGTCTCCCACCTCAAACTCCAGATATCGTCGTCTCTTGTTGATGTAGGAGGTAGTCTTGTCGTTTTTGGCCTTCATCCGCATCTGAATTAGACGGATCTTCTCCATCGTATCCTCTAAAATCTTGAGATCGATAGTCATCCTGTCTGTTACGGTTACCCCGAGCGGGTTGCGACCGGGTGACCCGGGGCTCCGGTTTTGGCCTGCGGGTCACGTTTTTCGGTGTTCAGGCGGCTCCCGAGCCTTATCCGAGTATCAATTTGGCGAACCCTTTCGTTTTTGAGGTCGTGTGGGTCCCCCGGACGTTTCCGCCGAAAATATTTTTCCGGCGCCGGGGGGTTGTCGGGGTCGTCTCGGGACGTACAGCGGGCTCGGTAGCGCTCCCGAGACCTCAGATTGAGAAGCCGTTTGCGGTTTTGGAGTCGTGGGAATGTCCTGGAGGTTTCTATGGAGATTAATATTTGGGGCGGGACGTTCGGTTCCGGGCGACTCCCGGGGCTCGGGACGGGAATCCCGGGGCTCGGGATGGAATTTTTCTGACGGCTTTGGGGTAGGTTATGTTATAATTTAAGATGGAATTTATGGGTATTTTTGTAGAATTTTGGAGTGACAGAATTTCGGTTCAGGTTGACACGCTCGCACGTCGGGTTTTGGTTCGGGTTCAGCGAGCTCGGTAGGACACTCTGGAATGGTAAATGAACTTTTGAAATATGTTTTACGAATGTCATAATATTCTGAGGGTTGTGTCCAAGTTTCGTTTATTTTGGAATTCGGTAATTATTTTTGGGCAAAAAATATTGGAACTTTCGGAAAAGTTGGGAGATTAATTGGTATTTGGTTGCAAAACAAAATATTGGGTATGGGCAGCAGCTGGTAGTTTCGGCAGCATTTGGGAGGCTTTAAGGGACACATGTCCTATTTTAATTTAAGATGAGAGGCATGGGTTAAAAGAGAAAGAAATATATATATATATATATATATATATTAAGTTATATTTTCATAAGTGAATTAAAATTCACTTTCATTTCTTCTCTTCTTCTTCTTCCTCAAGTCTGCTGCCGCCATTGTTGAGCTCTTCCCTCAAGCTTGAAGTTCTTCTCCTTGGATGAAATGAAAGAGGAATTGGGTGCTTTATGTGGTAAGTACCTCCCTAAGTTCTCTTTACTTGTTGGAATCAAGGTTTAGTGAAGAAAAGAGGAGTTTTTGCAAATGATGGGTTTGTTCTTAGCTATAAGCTAGGATGAATATCTACCTAACATCTTTTATTATGATGTTCTAGGGTAGAAGGGGATTTTTAATCAAGTGTTGGATTTTGAAAAAAACAAAATGTATGAAAACAACTAAATTGCCGAAATTCTTGGAAAATTCCAAAATGATGTGTGTTTGTTCTCTTGATTCATGCTTCAAGTATGTTAATCCTAGCATGATTCTAAGCTTATGTATGGATTCAATTTGATGGAAAACAAGTTGGGTTAAAAACCCCCAAATGGCGAAAGTTTAGGTTGATGTTCAATGTTGGATTTTGTTGTTTTTGATGCAATTGGATAGCATTATTGGTTTAGAAGTGAAATTGGTGGTTAGAATGGTTGTTTGGTAGCTTGAATGGATTGAATTGGAAGTTGGGTAAAATGTTGGTTAAGAACCGAATTATTGGAATGATTCTTTTTCCATGTTGGAGTTTGGCTTTGATTGAATTGGATGTTAAAATGGTATTGGGGTTGAATTTAGGTGTGGTTTGAAATTTGAAACGTTGAATTCGGATAAGAAATAGAAAAGTTGTAATTATGCGGGTTTATCGGAAAATGTCGGGTAATGAAGGGTTTTAAGGTTGGATTTGATCAGTTACGCTTATTGGATTATGTTTGACAATGTATAGTCTTGCATTGCCTAAGTTGGTTCTGAATTACGAGGTTTCGTGGAAATATGGAATTTTACTGAAAATCTGTTGGATTTTCGGTTTGGGGTCGGGGTGTAGTTTGGTAGAGTGGTCGATAATGATGCTAATTCAACTTGGTTTGACAGATTCTGAGGTTCGGAGGGTAGGAAAAGAGAGGTTTCTGAGTTTCGGGTCATGGTGTGGAAGTCGTCCGAATCGGTCTAATACCACTGGATTTGTGAGGTAAGGGTTTGGTTACTATTTTTGGTAAGATAGGTGTATGTTTAGTTTCACTTTACATTACGCAAGTATTTCGGTATTATATGCCTAGGGCATATTCGTAGTCTGTAGGTGTATGTGTTGTTGCATACTGCTTTGCAGTATTTGAAATTTACGCTTTAAGGTACGTTACGTAATTTGTAGGTGTATGCCTTGTGGCATACTTTGTTTGTTAACCCTACGACGGTTGTGGGTTCGCTACCCAGTGGTGCACCATGCTTCGTAATAGCTTCGCTTCGACTCCCTTAGAGGGAGGTGTCGTTCGATTTGCTATAAGGGTTTATGGCGATTTAGAATCGCGCATCCTTCGGGATTACGATATGTTATCTTTACATGCACGATATTCTGTATTCTGTTTCATATATTCTGTATATTGCTATCTTTCTGTTTTGCAGGGTTACATATGCTTATCTTACCCCAAATCCCTTACGGGTCCTTTTTAGGACTCACCCTTTTTGGGTTCTGTTTTTGGATTTCAGGTAGGTCTGGTAAGCAGCCAGCGGAGTAGGTTTCCGTGAGGCTTCTGCCTTGGTTGTGTTGAGCAGCAGCAGTACCTTGCGGGCTGGGATTTTGTCTACTAGGCCTGAATCCCGCGCGAGGTATTTTGATGTTTAGGCCGCGGGTCGGCTCTGTAGCTGCATGTGCATATTTTCTGTTTTATTGTTGTGATGATTGTATACATATATATATATATATATATATATATATATATATATATATGTATTACATTGCGCATATTCTGGCTTGGCGCTTCCTAGATATCCTAGGTGCGGAGAACTCTGTATGTTCTATGTTATATGCGTAAGTACACGTCCTCGGAGGCGGTACTTACTTTGTTGTTATTACATGAAGCTGTTTGTATGGTGATGGTGATGTGCTCGCCCGTTTTCGAGGTTTGAGACTCACCATCATTTTGGGAATTACACGCAGTAGAATTTTATCGAGATTGGTATATGTATGAAAAAATTCTTAATTTTAGGATGATGCCCGTTTAATCCAGTCCATATAATGTCTTTTCGGAGCTAGAGGAAATGGCGAGACTCACCATAGATTTCATTTTTGTTCTATGTATGAAAATTTTCAGGTTGCTTCCACAATCGCCTTCGGGTCCGCCGCGCGGCATCTCGATGGACCTGCCTTTACGTATCATTCCGGCTTCCGCTTCCGACGTCGCGGTGCCCCGCCTCCGCAACCTTGCTCGTGTGGCGTGCGGTGACAAGTTGTTATCAGCGGGTAAGTGACCATATTGGTCGTCGATGGTGACTTGTAGTGACAACTAATGTTGTACATTTTGTTTTAGAATGGTTTGAGTACGGAGATTGGCCACCTCCTTACTTGAACCACTTTAAAATAAAATTGTGGAACAAAGTTTGATCCTTCAAGTTATCCTGATAGTTGCAGAGTACGGAATCCATGATTTCTGGATTTTGGTACAACTATTACGAGAAAGGGATTGTGGAAAAGATCCGGGTACGTAAACTTGTGTGTTAGGAAAAAGATTTGGTGAAATAAGCATGAACTACTTCTGTGATTTTGTGAAGTATATGATTTGATCATTCTGAGAAATAATTTCTGTGTCAAGTACTGCATTGCACTACAGAGCCTTAGAAAACTGCTGCTAGCTTCTGTAGGGATTAGGAGTGACCGATTTGTCTGGACTCTGTTTGGTCTGAAATGTCTCAGGTTTGGTTAACACGCGTAGACAGCGTGTTTTGCGACCGGAGGGGGGGACTGTAATCCCACGCCTCCGAGAGATAGGGTTTGAACTGTTGGTTATGGGTTGAGTTGGTATATGGTTTGGAAATTTGGTTTGGGATAAGTTGTTTTTCTGGTTGGACTTGGTTTGAGGAATTGTGTACTACACGCGAATAGCATGATTTGGTACCGGAGGGGCGGGACTGAGATTCCACACCTCCGTGGAATAGGATACGGGTTCAGCGTAACCCAGGGTCTGAACAACCACACTCACCGCCCCTGAGGTTTAGCGGTCGTAGGGACCCCTCTCTGATTTGGTATTACCGCCAGCCTAGCTGGTTCAGGGGCGGCAGTAGGCAGGGGAAAATCTGTTCATGCCACGGTAAGGGCATTTTGATTAGGTGGTGATAGCGAGACTTAAGCCACTGCTCGCCATAGTTTTGGGATTGGTAAGTGAGTGACTCCGAGGACGATGGTCACTACGACACCTAGACTTCTCGTCGGTCCCATCAACGACGGGGAGATCTGAGGCACCAGTCTGACGAGGTTAGACTTACGGAGAGGTTTGAGTTTGAACCCCCGAGGTTCAATGACCGAGAAGGGCCGAGGTAGTAGAGACTTGGTTTGCAGGAGTTGGCAAACTCTTGGGAGGCTACATTTTCCACCAGCGGTGCGGTGGGGATGTAGCCAGAATGCGTCGAGCACGGTTTGATGAGTGTCATCGGGAGACAGGATTGTTGCTGAGTTTGAGCGGGAGTTTGACCGGCTGGTTTAATACGTACCGCAGTACCATGGTATGGAAGAGGTGGTTGAGAGTCGCCTCACCTCGCAGCAGGGTCAGGGGAGTACGAGGGGCTCCACACAGCGGGGACCCCGACAGATTTCTGGATGGCCGAACAGGCCTGGGTAGTCTAGTAGAGGTAGAGGGGGAGCACCACCGGCATGATCTTGTCCGACTAGTAGTAGGTATCACCTCGGTCGACTTTGTTACAGGCAGGAGGGCCGATGTTTACGTTGCGGGTCCGACACTCACCGGGTGCAGGATTGCCCTCGGTTGCGAGGCGGGGTTTTGGCGCTTTCAGCGTCCACGGTCTCGAGCACGGCTAACGCGCCGCGGCGTGGGTCTCGGCAGGTGGCCCGAGACCTCGGCGGCGGCAGCGGCTTCAGCCACCCCCTCCACCACAAAGAACTCGGGCAGGGACGAGTTTTCCATTTTATGAGGAGGCCCTAGTCATCGTGGAGGACCTAGTGTGCGAGCACTAGCCGGCGGGAGGCTCGAGTCGGCGGGGAGTTCTGCAGGTACTTTATTTCGAATGAGGTGTCGGTTCATGCATTATTTGATACAGAGCATCTGTTTCCATTGTAACACAGAAAGGTGTTACATCTCTGTATCTGTCTGTTAGTACCTTGCCTCAAACGTATTTAGTAAAAACTGCTGGGAGTCAATTTCTGTTTTTCTAATGAGATGGTTCGGGGTTGTACGACATCTGTAGGCGGACATCTGATAGTATCGGATTTGTTGGTTTTTGACACGCCGAACTATGATATTATTCTTGGGATGGACTGGTTATCCAAGAATTCTTTGCACATTGATTGTGCAAACCGTACCATTATGGTTTCTGGAAAGGTAATACCTCTCACGGCTCCGACTGGTTTGACTATCGTTTGCACGATGATAGAGTTCTGATTCTGGATTCAGTCGATAGTTGGTTTAGGGTAATGCTATGATCTGAATGAGGTTGGTATTAGGTTGAAGTTGGATGGTTTACCGGTGGTTCGAGATTTTCCGCAGTATTTCCGAGGAGTTGCCGGATTACCGCGGAGCGGGAGATTGTGTTTGAGATCCACCTACGGTTGGAGTCTTGCTCCGATAACTATTCCTCCTTAACGGATGCCTATTTACGAGATGCGGGAGTTGAAGAGATAGTTGGAGGAATTACAGCGGAAGGGCTTCATCCGACCGAGCACTTCACCGTGGGGTGCTCCGGTTACATTTGTTAAGAAGAAAGATGGGACGCTCCGACTTTGCATTGATTACAGTCGGTTGAATGCACTTACTGTGAAGAATAAGTATCCGTTGCTAAGGATTGACGATCTTTTTGATCAACTTCGGGGTTCGAGAGTTTTCTCAAAGATTGATCTCCGATCTGGGTACTTTCAGCTTAGGGTGAAGGATGAGGACATACCTAAGACTGCTTTTCGCACCCGATTTGGATACTTTGAGTTTACGGTCATGCCGTTCGGGCTGACCAATGCTCCAGCGGCATTAAGGGATCTGATGCATCGGGTATTCCGACCATACTTGGACTCATTTCTGGTGGTTTTTATTGTTGATATTCTGATATATTTTAGGGATGAGGACTCGCATCGGGAGCATCTGAGGGTAGTTCTGTAGACACTTTGGGAACATCAGCTTTATGCTAAGTTCTCAAAGTGTGAGTTCTGGATCCGGGAGGTCACCTTTCTGGGCACGTTATTTCTGAGCATGGTCTGTCTGTGGACCCAGAGAAGGTGATGTGGACATCGACCAAGTGATCCCCGAGCCTCCAAAAGAAGTGCCAAATCCTTTCCAAGGACTCGGAGGTCCCATGACAAGGGCTCGATCCAAGAAGCTACAAGAGAAGCTCCAAGCATTTATGAGGATCGTGGCTCAAGTGTAGAGGTAGTTTATGGGAGGAAGACCAAGCACGGGACAACAAGCTGCAAGACTTGGGTGTTCAAGTGGAAAGGCATCCCAACACCTTGAAGATCATCAACCTTACCACTCTCACGAGCTGAAATATACGACCCCAACCCTTAATATGAGGCGGTCGCCTCGAATACATTAAGGACTATGATTGTAGTATCGAGTACATCCTGGCAAGGGCAACACGGTCGCCCATGCTCTGGCAGGATGTATACCGGGTTGGTTAAGGGAGGAGATGTTGGGGATCGATCCGAGGAGAGAGATTTGATATGCCTTTGGCACGGTGGCGCTACGGGAGCGTGCTCGGGGTATACACTTACTATACATTCTGAGTGGTTTGACGAGTGCGCGAGCGCAAGGTAGAGATTCGGGTTTGAAGAAATCGCCCATGGAAGATAAGGGTTCCTTGTTACCGTTTCAAGATAGGGCAAGTGACTATACTTCCGAGACCAGCCTTTATGTACCCAAGGATCAGGAGTTCAGAATGAGATCTTAGAGGAGGCACACTGGCTTTGAGCATCGAAACCGTTGGGCACTGCAGACTTCGCCCATTCCGGTTCGGGAGTGGGGAAATGTTACTATGGACTTTCCAAACCAAACCTGGATCAAAGGGCGATCGCCTGGCTCATCCGAGAATCAGCTTCCCTCCACTTTTGAAACCTAGCCATTTTTGTTGACTTTTCACTATTTGTGGTTTTAATTTCCATTATTCACCTTTTGTAAATTCCTTTGGTTTGCCCATAAACCATATAACTTCATAAATATGAGTTATATGATTTATGGAGAATTAGAAGGAATTAAGGGTTTCCCATTATTTTGTTTTATGGAGAAATGTCAGATGGACCTTAATCTTAGGAGGTGAAGTCTCCTAGGCTATCTCTCCATCTCTCCCTTTTCTCACCATTTTAGTTAGGCTTAGCCAAGTTCATTTGCAAAGCTTTAGAACTCATTTGTAAGAACACTTCATTGCTGAAAATATCAAGGCTTGATTGTTCCTCATTTGTTCTCAAATCTTGCTTCATCAATCCATTAGTGATCCATGCAAGAGGGTCCAATTAAATACCTAGCATTGTTTGATCAAGTAGTCAAAAGGTTCTAGGTTCCATTCTCCCTTTGCTGAAATTGTTGCTCCATTTCTTGGAAGTTCTCCTCACTCAAGCTAGATCAAAAGCTCTTGATCATACTCCCCCTTGTGTGATCATATCAAGTGGTATCAGAGCCAACTTGCTTGAATGAGGTAAATGTGATTTGTGTGATTTTCTTCAAGTTATCCTCTTGAATTCCTTTTCAAAACTTGAAGAAAATTTCGGTTGGTATCTCTTGAGAGAGGCCGAAATTTGTGAGTGGTTCATGTGCCTAGGACAAGCTTGTTTGGTTCATGTGATTAGGGCAAAGTTTATGATTGAATGTGATTGTTTAAGTGTTGTGTAATAGAAAAGAATTTTAGGTTTTGAAGAATAAATAGAAATTTTTGAAAAGAATATTTGTGAAAAGAAATGCAAAAGTGTTCTTGGTGTTCTTGAGTGTTCTTGGTGTTCATGCAAAGTTCATATGAAGTTCATGTCAAACATATGTGAATAGTAACTTTGATCCAAAATATTTTATGAACTTGCACAAAAGGTGTTTGTGTTTATAAAAGAGCCTTTCTACCTCACACCTAATTTCTTTCAACCACCAACCAACCTCATTTCTCAAAACCCTAGTTCAAGTTACTAGAACTTTTGCATTGCTAATTTTCGGATTTTGCTAGACTTTCATTGAACTCTCCTTGTGTGTTTGCATTTGATCTTAATAGAAGATTGGTGACTAGAATTGAGGTTTTTGAAGATCATTGTGTTCCAAACACGAGAGAAGAGTGTAAACACTTAGGGAGTGTGAGAGGATTGTGTGCAAATATATTCTTGTTGTGAATTGCCACGGAGTCTATCTTATTTGTTGTAGGAATGACTTCACCCGCGGATTCACCATCACCTCCTCATCCAACCCAACTTGATCTCTTGGAAGTTCTCCACAAAATTAATAGGAGGTTGGATGGGATTGATCGAAGATTTAAGGATTCAGAAACTCAACAAGCCACCTTAGGAGCCAAGCTAGCTAAGCTTGAGGTGGCTCAAGGGAAACAACCGTCATCATCTCGGCACCAAGAGGAAGCCGGGACACCTAGGGGTTTTGGTGGCCATACACATACCACCATTGACCCTCTTCCAAGCAACACCAACAAACCTCCATTTCTCGGTCCACTCAACAAAGAAGGGGTGCGCCTTTTGTTCATGACATTTCGGATGAACAAGAGGAATATTGTGAAGAGGGACCAATTAGAGGAGGAAGAAGGAAGGTCTTCCAAGATAAAGCGCAATCAAGAGCCTATCTTGAGAGAGACCTTGAAGATGAAGAGGAAGCCGAAAGAGCTCATCACCATAGGGGTTTCAACCGAGATCTTCATGAGAGGAGACCAAACCGAGATCAACAAGCACTCAATAATTTGAAGCTTCAAATCCCACCGTTCCATGGTTCAAGTGATCCGGAGGAGTACTTGGAATGGGTGGTCAAAACCGAGAGAGTTGTTGACATGATGGGGTATAGTGATGCTACCATTTTGAAGCTAGTGGTGATTGAGTTCCAAGGATATGCTCTCACTTGGTGGGAGCAAGAACACCAAGAGAGGGCTAGAAACCGAGAGGATCCCATCATGACTTGGGAAGAGCTCAAGCAAGCTTTGAAGCGGCGGTTTGTGCCTACTTACTTCAAGAGAGATTGTGCTCAAAAGCTTCAAACGCTCAATCAAGGCAACCGGAGTGTGGAAGACTATCAAAAGGACCTTGAGAGGGCTTTGATGAGGCGGATGTGAAGGAAGCTCAAGAGGCCAAAATGGCAAGGTTTTTGTATGGGTTGAGAGAGGATGTGTACAAGACCGTGGAGCTTTGTGACTACCAAACCTACCAAGAGCTTGTTCACAAAGCCATCAAGGTGGACAAGCAACTTAAGAGGGGTCACTCCTACCACTCCACCACTACTAGCCGGAACACTTGGACCAAACCCAACCCCTACAATAAACCCACACCATCCAAGCCTTACCAAGCTTCCACCACAAAACCCACACCTCACCCAAGTCAATCTAACCCGCGGCCTCCACCCTACCAAACTTCAACTCCCACCCAACACCAACGGCCAAACACTTATCCCAAGTCCCAAAACCCACCTCAACATACAAGGAGCATCGAATGCTTCAAATGCTTGGGCAAGGGGCATTATGCAAGAGAGTGCCCAAATAAGAGAGTCATGGTGATTCGGCCTAGTGGAGACATTTCAAGTGAGGATGAAGAGGAGGTTCAACTTGAGCTTCCACTTGAAGAAGAAGAGGAGGAAGAAGGGGAGTTGCCCTTGAAGGTCACATCTTGGTAACCAAGAGGGTTTTGCAAAGTGTGCCAAGTGTGACCGAGATTAGCCAAAGAGAGAATCTTTTTCAATCAAGGGCTTTGGTTAAGGGGACTTTGTGTAGTCTCATCATAGATGGAGGGAGTTGTGTCAATGCGGCAAGTGAAGATATGGTTAATGAAATGGGTCTTCCAACACTCCCTCATCCGAAGCCATACCAACTTCAATGGGTTGATGATCGATCCCATGTGAAGGTGGTAAAGCAAGTGGAAGTGCCTATCAAAATAGGCAAGTATGAAGATGTGATCATGTGTGATGTGGTGAGAATGCAAGCAACCCACATCCTTCTTGGAAGGCCATGGCAATTCGACAAGGAGGCCATACATTATGGCAAGGCCAACAAGTATTCTCTCACCCATCTTGGCCGACCCTTCACACTACTTCCCCTCACCCCCACCCAAGCCCTCCAAGATCAAATTCATTTGGCCAACAAAGCCGCAAGCAAGAGGAAGGGAAAGGGAAATGAGAAGAGAGAAAATGAAGAGAAGGTTCAAGTAACCTTGAGAGAAGAAAAAGAGAGTGCACATAAGGGAAACACTATGAGAGATGAGAGAAAACAAGGTAGTAACCTTCCAATGGCCAAAGAGAAGGATTTGAAAAGAGCATTGCTTTCAAACAAAACTTGTTTTCTCATGATTCCAACCGAGTGCATGCTAACCCTTGATAACATTTCTTCTCTTCCTTCGTATGTGTCGCAGGTGCTTGAGAGTTTGAAGATGTGTTCCAAGAACCACGGGAACTCCCACCATACCGTGGCATAGAACACCAAATAGACTTGCTCCCGGGAGCACCATTGCCCAACAAAGCCGCATACCGAACCAATCCAAAGGAGTCCCGGAGATCCAGACCAAAGTTCTAGAGTTGCTTGACTAGGGTTTCATCAAGTAGAGTCTTTCTCCTTGTGCGGTGACGGTCATTCTAGTCCCAAAGAGTGTTGGAAAGTGGAGGATGTGCATGGACTGCCGGCCCATTAATACAATCACTGTAAAGTATCGCCACCCTATACCTCGTTTGGATGACATGTTAGATGAACTGAATGGTGCATGTGTGTTTTCCAAAATAGACCTTAGAAGTGGTTACCACCAAATAAGAATGAAACAAGGAGATGAGTGGAAAACTGCTTTTAAGACTAAAATTGGATTGTATGAATGGAATGTCATGCCATTTGGTCTATCTAATGCTCCTAGTACTTTCATGCGCCTAATGAACCATGTCTTGAGAAAATTGATAGGTAGGTTTGTGGTTGTGTACTTTGATGATATATTAGTGTACTCCAAGAATCATGTTGATCATGTTGAGCATCTGAGGCAAGTTCTTGATACACTTAGATTAGAGAAGTTGTATGCTAAATATGAAAAGTGTGTCTTTGCTTCAGATGAGGTTAATTTTCTGGGGTATGTTGTTGGGAAAGACGGAGTGAAGGTGGATGAGAGTAAGGTGAGTGCAATTAGAGATTGGCCTACTCCTAGTTCTTTAACGAAGTGAGATCCTTTTTAGGGCTTGCTAGTTTCTATAGGAGATTTGTTAAGGACTTTTCAACCATAGCCACCCCTATGCATGAATTGGCTAAAAAGAATGTAGTCTTTGAATGGGGTGAATCACAAGAGAAGTCTTTTAATGAATTGAAGTCTAGGTTGACCAATGCACCCTTGCTTGCTCTTCCAAATTTTGAGAAGGTGTTTGAGGTTGAGTGTGATGCAAGTGGGATAGGCATTGGTGCGGTTTTGCATCAAGAAGGCCGTCCCATTGCATTTTTCAGTGAAAAGCTAGGTGGAGCTACTTTGAATTACTCTACCTATGACAAAGAGCTTTATGCTCTTGTAAGATCATTAAGGGTATGGAGTCATTATTTGCTACCTAGAGAGTTTGTGATCCACACGGATCATTTGTCCTTGAAGTACCTTCAAGGGCAAGGTAACTTGAGCAAGAGACATGTGAGATGGGTAGAATTTATTGAATCTTTCTCCTATGTTATTAAGTATAAGAAAGGCAAAGAGAATGTAGTTGCCGATGCACTTTCTAGGAGATATGCTATACTCATGACTCTTGACACCAAAGTTGTTGGATTTGAATGTTTGAAAAGCATGTATGAGCATGATTTAGACTTTGGTGAAATTTTTGTTGATTGTGCTAAAGAAGGCCGAAATGGCTTCTATGTATTTGACGGTTTCTTGTTCAAGTATAAGAGGTTGTGTGTGCCAAGGAGCTCAATGCGGGAAGTCATCCTCAAGGAGGCGCATGGTGGAGGACTCATGGGGCACTTTGGTGTCCAAAAGACACTTGAGGCCGCCAAGGAAAATTTCTATTGGCCGGGCATGAAGAAAGACGTTGCCAAGCTTTGTGCCAAGTGTGTGACATGCCACCGCGCCAAGGCTACTCTACAACCGAAAGGGAAGTACACCCCTCTCCCTACTCCTTCCATTCCTTGGGTTGATATTAGTATGGATTTTATCCTTGCCTAGAACTTCTAAGGGACATGATGCAATTTTTGAGTGGATAGGTTTTCTAAGATGGCACATTTTATTCCATGTCACAAAACTGCATCTCATGTGGCCGAGTTTTTCAAAGATATTGTGAAGTATCATGGCTTGCCTAAGTGAGTGTAGGGACTCAAGGTGCCTTTTGGAGGACTCTTTGGAATCGGTTGGGACATGTATTCTACATCAAGCCATCCTCAAACCGCCAAACGGAAGTGACTAACCGAACCTTGACAACCATCTTGAGAACCCTCCTTAGGAGTAATTTGAAAGAGTGGGAGAAATGCTTGCCTCATGTAGAATTTGCATATAACCGAGTGATGGCCGCCAGGCCCAGTATGCATAAAAGGCCTAACAAAAGGCCCATACACAAGCCCGAAATAAGGGCCCCATTAAAAACTTAATAGAATACCCGAACAAGGCTTTCCCGAACTGTACTTCCCGAAGTGCATATAGGACCTAAAACGAATAATCACCTTACACTGGGATATTACAATATTGCCACTAAAACATGGGACTATAAATACATTCACTATTCATACCAAAAGGGGTAACGTTTAACAACTACTCAACACGACTTGTCAAATCACTACATCAGAGAAACTCTCTATTCCTCGACAATCGCGCCCTAATACGCAAAGTCGACCTAATGGCTTCCGTCAATATCGTGACGCGCAAGTCAAACCGGAACGTGGCAATCACGCGCACCGATTTGCCACCAAATGGCGCCGTCTGTGGGAAAGGCGGTGGTCCCCAAAATCAGATTGAGCATGGGGGCCATTCCCGTTCCCGATCACCCGGGCCGGAGGAGAAGGTTCCACCAACGGCCGCACGGCCGATCCCAGCTACGAGGGTTCCCGGAGGAATCATCCAATGGAGCCACCTCCCTACGTCCTACCTCCGGCTACCGTCAAGTGACATCCGGCACTTGGACCCCGATCTTGTCCAAGGCATGCGGGTGGTCCTTCAGAAGAGCGAAGAAACCGAGCGAGCATCTTGGTCAATCCTGTCGGCCTCGCGGCAGGCGAGATATCACGGCCTAATCGATCGGGCTATGGTAGCCAGCGGGAAGGTTCACAACAAGTTCCATCTCCGGACCGTCAAAGCCGGCGGCGCTCGAGGTCCCGAGGGAGTACAAGAGGACCGATCCCAAGGCCGGAGAGGCCGGTTCGTGGTGATCCACGGGACGATGTGATCAGGCAAGCTGCTACATCGCTGGAGCGAGTCGAGAGAAACTCGGGCATTCCCGAGCCCAAATGCGAGGACATCCACGATGAAGGACCGTTCACCGGCGAGGATTCGGGACGCCCGGATGCCCCGAATATTCAACTTGCCGCATCCCTTGGAAGTTTACCAAGGTTCAGGAGACCAGGACGCTTTTGTCCGCAAGTATAAGAGAGCAATGGAGCTGAAAGGAGCCAACGAGGCTGCTTTGTGTAAGTGCTTCGAAGTAGCTTTAGGAGGTCCCGCCTCCGCTTGGTACAACTCGCTGCTCCCGAACTCGGTGTCATCGTTCGGGGATCTGGCCACCAACTTCGCAACACACTTTATCGGATTCAAGAGGTCAGCGAAATTGGCCTTTCAGATGTTTGACCTCTAACATAGTCAGATCGAGATTATTCGGGAGTTCGTCGAGAGGTTCAACCGGGAAGCCGTTCACGCCTCCGATCTAACGGACAACATCCGGATCATGGCATTCACGAAGGCTCTCATCCCGAATTCGCGCACAGCTTACGAGTTGTCCGGAAGAACTTCACCAGCGTAGAAGAAATGTCTGCTGTCACCCGAGCATATGATTGCTCAAGAAATGTTGTCTCGGCGTGAAGGAAGCGGGACACCGGGGATAGCAGAGCCGAGGAAGGAGAACCCGAGGAGCCAGCCGGTCAAGCGATCGAGGAGGCTGGGGAGGACAGAAGAGAACTTTTGAGAGAAGTTCGGGCTTCACCCCCTTAATACGTCCCGGGCTAGTATCCTCGCGGCCCTCCAAAGACAAGGCACCGGAGTATTAAGCGCCCCGAGGCCATGCCGGAAGGGGCGAAGCGTGATTCGTCCAAGTACTGTCAGTTTCACAGAGACACCGGGCATGAAACTGAACAGTGCCACCAACTGAAGAGGTATATAGAGCACCTCATCAAGAAAGGCTCTCTGGGAGAGTATCTGAAGATGCCTCGGGGCGAGGAAGTTTCCCGAGGCAAAGGGAAGACTGAAGAAGATTCATCGAGGACCGAACAAGAAGGGCAAGGAGAAGATGGTTCCGCCGCAACCCACCGGGATCCTGAACACCATAACAACCACGCTAGGTTCGAATGCAAGGAAGAGGAAGGCGAGGGAGATAGCCTCGCTAAGCTACGGAGATCCGTCTTCAAGAATCAAACGAGCAGATGGGTCCGAAGTGCGTCTGCCGCATTATGACCCACTCATCATCACCCTACGGATCGGGACCATTGACGTCAAAAGGGTTCTGTGCGGCGGCGGCTCAAATGCGGATGTGCTGTTCGAAAAGGCGTCACGAAGGCCTCAAGCTTAAGTCAAGCCGATTGAACCCCGTCAAGACAGCAACCTACGGTGTGGGCCCGGACGAGATACCAGTTTTAGGCTCCATCGAGCTTCCTGCGATGTTCATCGGGGTCGGCCCCGAAGGCCAACCTCGGTACACCACGTTGATGGTCAAATGGCTCGTCCTCGATGTCCCCTCTGCGTACAATGCTATCATCGGGAGAGAAACCCAGGTAGCTATTCACATGAGGACTGACGTGAAATTCCTGACCATCACGTTCGCTACGGATGAGGGAGACGCCTCGATCTACGTGAGCCAAAGAGAGGCCAAGGATGTCATGGCGATAGCTCAGAAGAGTCCCACTCCGGGTTGCTCGAAGGAAAACGAGGAGGAAGCGGGTACGAAGGCGTTGTCTGGAAGGAGATAGGACAACGAGAATCGCGAAAGACTTGCCAGAGGGCAATAAGCAAAATCTTGTAAACTTACTTCGAATGAATAAAGACTTGTTCGCTTACTCTCCGAGTGACATGCCCGGGATTAACCCGAAGGTAATACAACACACCTGCACATCAATCCTAGTTCCGGACCGATAAGGCGAAAGAAAAGAAATAATGCCCCATTCAAAGAGCCTTCATCAAAGAGCAAATTTGAAGCTCCTCGATGCGGGGTCATAAGGGAAGTATCGTATCCCGAATGGCTGAGCAATCCCGTGGTGGCGACCGAGAGGATAGCGACAAGTTGCGCATGTGCATCGACTTCACTAACGTAAATGATGCTTGCCCGAAGGATTCGTATCCAACTCCTCCGATCGATAGGCTCGTGGATTCCACGGCCGGACACGCGAGCTCTCTTTCCTCGGCGCTTACGGTGGGTATCATCGGATAAGGATGAACCCGGCCGATGAAGAAAAGACATCTTTCATAAGCGGCGTCGGAGCGCATTGTTATACGAGAATGCCCTTGGGCTGAAGAACGCCGGAGCAACCTACCAAAGATTGATGGACAAGGTATTCTCGAGCAGATTGGAAGAATTCTCGAGGTTTATGTCGACGATATCATCATCAAAAGCAAGGAAGAAGAAAATCTAATCCGCGATATTGAAGAGGTGTTCGGGCAGATCCGAAAGTATGGATTACGGCTGAATCCGGATAAGTGTGTTTTCGGGGTAACATCCGGGAAATTTCTCGGGTTTATGGTGTCGGCGCGGCATCGGCGAATCCCGCAAAGATCGAAGCACTCTTGAGCGTGAGGACACCCTCATCGATAAAGGGCGTGCGAGAGACTCCTCGGGAAAATTACGGCCCTCGGTCGTTTTATATCTCGATATGGAGACAAGTGTCGTCCGTTCTTCAAGCTTTTAATCAAAGAAGGCGCGGAGCCGGGCCGAATAGGCGTACGAAAAGGTGAGAAAAATCTAAGGAAGAAAACGCAAGGGAAAGAGCTAGGTTCGGTTGGAATCCCGAATGCCGAAAGAGCACAGGAGGAAATCGAGCCTACCTCCTCGAAATGCCTACGCTTGGCAACCGACCGAGGACAGACCCCTCATTGTGTACACGGCCGTAGGTGAAAAGGCCGTAAGTTCGGTACTTGTTCAAGAAGGCGACCAAGGAAAGCGGTGGCGGTCTATTACGTAAGCAAATCCTGCATGGGCCGAACTGAACTACCCGATGATCCAGAAGGCGGTATACTCTCTGGTCCTTTCAGCCAGAAGGTTGAAACCATACTTCCTCGGGTTTTCCATCATTGTTCGAAGTAATGTCCCTATCAAGGACATCTTAAGACGGGTAGACCACTCCGGAAGGCTATCAAAGTGGTGCGTCGAGCTAAGCGAGTACGAGATCAAGTATGAACCCGAAGAGCGATCAAAGCACAAGCATTAGCTGATTTTATCGCGGAATTACCCAAGGAGTCCGAGTGAGGATTCTTCGAACGAGGATAGTCCGGTCTGGACCCTACACGTGGATGGAGCTTCGGGATCGGACAAGCAAGGTGCCGGACTAGTACTCGAAGGCCCAGAAGGAATGAAGGCTACTAAGTCAATCAAGTTCAATTTCCCGGTAACGAACAACGCAGCCGAATATGAAGCCCTCATTGCTGGTGCAGAATTAGCCAAGAAGGCGGGAATCCGATCACTGAAAGCATGCGGCGACTCGAACCTTCTCGTTCAGCGGATGAGCAGGGAGTACGAGGTCAAAGAACCAAGTCTTAAGAAATACGCCGAGATAGCTAGAAGGTTGGCGCGGATTTGAAAAATTGTGTATCGAGAAGATCCGAGATCGCTCAATTCGGAGGCCGACCAACTTTGAAGTCAGCTTCTTATGGCGAAGTAAGAAGTGAGCCTAGCGTCGACTACTCCCGGATATGCTGCGTTACTTGGGATGGAGGACACCTTCTTGGAAGTACCTCAATGAAGGGGTGCTCCCGGACAATCCAACGAAGCCGCCAACATCAGAAGAAAGGCCAGCAAGTTCGTCATAATCGGGGATAATATGTACCGTAAGGGATTCTCTTCCCCGCTGCAAAAATGCGTCGAAGAAGGAGACACCGAGGACATTTTAAGAGAAACCCATGAAGGCACCTGCGGGTCGCACATTAAATCGGACGCATTAGCTGCGGTCATACTAAGACAAGGGTTCTTCTGGCCTAATCTCAAGGAAGACGCAAGGAGACTAGTGAACAAGTGCAAAAGGTGTCAAGAGCACGCTCGAATACAGAGAGTTCCATCGGAGTACGTATCGTCCTCGGACTATCCCATACCGTTCGCCGTATGGGGAATTGATCTGATAGGGGCCTTGCCTACCGCCCCCGGAGGACTGAAATTTTGTGTAGTCGCCGTGGACTACTTCACCAAGTGGATAGAAGCCGAACCACTGGCCACAATTACGGCTGAAAACATCCGAAAGTTTATGCGGAAGAACATTATCTGCGAGTTCGGGTGCCCGAAGGTCCTTGTTGCCGATAACGGAGCTCGGTTTGCGATGGAGGATTCGAGGATTTCGCCGAGGAATTCGGGATCAAGATTCATTTTGCTCGGTCGCCCACCCGCGAGCAATGGCCAAGTAGAAGTATCAATCGAGCGTTGAAAGATGGTTTGAAAGCAAGACTTGGGAAGGCAAAGGGAGATGGCCCGGAGAACTCCCCCATGTTCTATGGAGTTACCGGACCACGCCCCGAAGGTCAACGGGAGAAACCCCGTTCGCTTTGACATACGGGACCGAGGCACTGATCCCGATCGAAGTAGCTAATTCCTCCCTCAGAACCGAAGTATTCGAGGAAGAACCGAATGAGCAGGGTCTACGAACAAACTTAGACTTGCTCGAAGGAAGAAGAGATGAGGCAGAGCTGCGAAGGAAAGCTTTTCAACAAAGGACCGCGTCTGCTACAAATTCCAAAGTAAGGGTAAAAATATCAAAGTAGGTGATCTGGTCCTTGACAAACCAAAGCTGGGATCCCGAAGACCAAAAGGGCGTTCGCCCCGAACTGGAAGGCCCATTCGAGGTCATCGCCGAAGAACGGAAAGGAGTTTTCAAATTATCGGATCCCGAAGGAAGGGAACGGCAAACTCTTTTCATTCGAAGCTTTGAAGAAGTATTTTGTATGACCGGGAATAAATAAGCAATACTGAATTCAAAGACAAGTGTTGAACCAAAACCTTGAATGTTTTCATTAATAATGCCCGAGGCTGGTATTACAAAAATGGGCAAAAAACAAAGTACATCATTGAGGATCAGCGAAGTCGTCCACAGTTACTGGTTCGGGCGGATGCATGAATTCGTCCCCGAACCAGCTGGGATCTTCTTCGGGTTCCTCATCCCCGTCAAGCCGGATAGGTCGGCATGAGGTTGCGCTCAAGGATTTGTTTTCTAGCCAGACAAAACCCGTAGGTGTATTTGTTAACGGCCAGATCCACAGAATCCTTGGCGTCTTACGGTACTTGAGATTCGGGCACGAGCTGCGGCAAGCTCATCCCGAATCCTCTGATTCTCCTCATCCTTGGCCCGCAGCTCCTTCTCGTGGTGCTCTTCCTGATTGGCGAAGTCCACATGGAACTTCTCTTTTTCAGCCCTGAGCGACCGATTTTCTTCCCGAAGAGCATCCTCTGCATGGCGGTGGTCTTTGACCGCTATGAGGAAAGCAACCACAGCCAACGCAAAATCATCGGCTTCAGCCGGGCTGAGGTTCTCCCGAATATGAGAGCCTTGGGAAGCTCGAGCTTGGGGAGAATGCGGCAATGCCGCGACAAGCGCTCGTAGTGGTGGACTCGGCCGAATCGGCTTAGCCACCACGGCTATGGCTTTGGTTGCCCGTTGCTCAGCCTCGGACTGATCCGGTTGGATGCTCGGGTGATTCGGGAAATCCACCCGCCCATAGTGGCTACTGCACATCATCAAGATTATTTTCCCGCGGCATTAACGAAAGCTCGGACTTGAGAAGTAAACAAACAAATACTAACTGCTGCCCGAGGGCGGCCACCTTTGAAGCGGCGGCGTCCAAGTCGGGGTAGAAGTGCTCGAGCACTCCATCGTTCGGGCGGTAGTGGTCCCGTCGAAAAGCTCGGGAGCCATGTCTTTGGCGTCTTCATCGTTGAGGATATTCTGATCCTCATGAATCAGCCACGCAGGCTCCCGGGGAATGAGATCATTCCCGAACTGCAACAGCTTCTCGTCCCGCTGCCGCCGCCTCTCTTCCTGGGCCTCTCTCCAGTCCGGACCTAATGTACAAAAATGAGACCGGACCACGTCATGTAGTGGGTCTTCACCAAACATTCGGGATAGATTCCCGAATAGGTTCCAAAAGCACAGATTGCGTAACTTTACAATTTTATTACCTAAGCGGAACTCGATAGGCTCGACCTCGGGGCACTTTGCCCGGTCACCACAGAAGCCGTGAACTTCCCCTCGACCTTCTAATTTGTTCGGGGAGTTCCGCGACATGTCATAAACATCATCCCGAGTGGGATGACCTTCCACATGAACCGGGGCGGAACTTCCCGGCATGTCTCTCGGCGGCTGGCCCGCAGCCTCGGCATCTACCGGCGGCTCTCTTCCGTTTCTTTTCAGCTGCCGCGGGACTCGAACTACCGGCTTTAGGGCCCGGTTTCTTTTCCTTACGGTCCCGGAAGATAGCGCCGAGGTCAAATTCAGGCTCCATTTCTGCGAAAAGGAAAAGATTAGTTAATATCAAACGAATGCACAAGTAAACAGAAGAACGATATAAACCTTTCTTGAAGTCCTCGAAGGACGTCTCGCCCCGAAGACGATGCACCAGGGCTAGGTCTCGGGTCGAAGGGGACTCCGGATGCCCAACTCCCAAGTCCCCTGAATAATGCCCAAGTGGGAAAGGACCCCTTGGGTAATCAGCCTCGAGTACAAAGGGAAGGGAGGACCTCCTTCGGCCCATCCCCGCACCAAGGAGCAATGGCCCGGATTTTATTGCTGAACCGGTCATAATTCTCCTTGGCAGCATCCCCCTTCAGCAATCGCCGAGGATTCTGCACATCCGGCAGCCCTCCTACCTTTTGCGCGGTTTGCAGGCCCCACGACGCATCAGGCTCCATGAAGAAAAACTCCCGATGCCATCCCTTGCGACTGGTTGGCAAATTCCAGACAAAATTGAATTTTACAGTAGGAGGACCCCGGGCGCTGAAGAAGTAAAAACAGTTCCTCGGGATCACATTCACTTTATAGTACTGAAGGAAAGTGGATATGGTGGGTTCTATCTCGAACAAGGCACAGAGAATGAGATAGGCGTTTATGTGGCAGTAGGTATTCGGGCTGAATTGGTTAACGGCTAGCCCGTGGGATTCCGCTAATTGCCGAACAAATGGGTGCGGGGGGAAGCGGAGCCCGCACAGTAGCTGATCCTTGAAGATCACTAACCAGCCTTTCCCAGTCTCATATGCCCTGCATTCCGGAGAAGGAACCCGAGTACGGACCGTCATCGGGGCGAAATGGGCGGACTGCCACTCTTTTATTAACTCCGGAGTTGCCTTACTCCGGTAGTTCTCGATCTCGGACCACCAACCTTGGGAACTTCGCCCTTGGTTTCTAAAGGCAACTTTGAAGGACGAACAGTAGAAGGGGTGGGAAAAGTAGGGCCATTCTCATGTACCTCGGGTAAATGGCCGGAGGAGACACGGACGGCTCGCCGGAAGAAGATTAAAAGACGGGCTGGTAGCGGCGGCGTCAACAACTCGGCGGTGGAGTCGGTAGAATTGATGAACGGCGGACGAACCTTTATAACCGTCCGGAACAGTGGTTTCTCCGAGGAAAGGGGGGAAGAAGTCTTCTGGGTTAGATTCTTCAACTGTCCTCCACCTCTTGAAGATACTAACAGCCTACTGGAGCGTCGGATTGTCCGTCGTGATTTTATTGTGAGAAGAGAGAAGAGCTTGAGAGATGCAAATGAAAGTGAGGCTCAATCTCACATTTATAGAAAAGATCGGGCAGATGAAACGACATTTGATCTTCACCGTCGATTCAAAAAGTAACCGTTGGGAATATCAACAAATCCCGAATATGAAAACCCGAGAGGCGATTGAAGCCCGAACATTGTTCGAGACAAAAGGAGGACTCCACATCCTCAGTTTCCCGAACATCATGGTACGGGGAACGATTCAAAAGCCCGAACATTGTTCGTGACAAATGGAGGACTCCACATCCTCAGTTTCCCGAACATCATAGTACGGGAAACGATTCAAAAGCCCGAACATTGTTCGTGACAAATGGAGGACTCCACATCCTCAGTTTCCCGAACATCATAGTACGGGAAACGATTCAAAAGCCCGAACATTGTTCGTGACAAATGGAGGACTCCACATCCTCAGTTTCCCGAACATCATAGTACGGAAAGCGATTCAAAAGCCCGAACATTGTTCGAGACAAATGGAGGACTCCACATCCTCAGTTTCCCGAACACAATAGTACGGGAAACGATTCAGAAGCCCGAACATTGTTCGTGACAAATGGAGGACGCCACATCCTCAGTTTCCCGAACATCATAGTACGGGAAACGATTCAAAAGCCCGAACATTGTTCGTGACAAATGGAGGACTCCACATCCTCAGTTTCCCGAACATCATAGTACGGGACACGATTCAAAAGCCCGAACATTGTTCGTGACAAATGGAGGACTCCACATCCTCAGTTTCCCGAATACCATAGTACGGGAAACGATTCAAAAGCCCGAACATTGTTCGGGACAAATGGAGGACTCCACATCCTCATTTTCCCGAACATCATAGTACGGGAAACGATTCAAAAGCCCGAACATTGTTCAGGACAAATGGAGGATTCCACATCCTCAGTTTCCCGAACATCATAGTACGGGAAACGATTCAAAAGCTCGAACATGGTTCGAGACAAATGGAGGACTCCACGTCCTCTTTTTCCCGAACACAGTAGTTCGGGAAACGTCTCAGTTACCCGAACAGAAGAGGAATCACATACCCGAGCAATGCTCTCAAAATGCGGAATCCATACCCGATTACCCGAGCAGGAGAGGAAACACCTGCCCGAGCAGAGCGGTATCCCGAACTAAGCAGTCCCCCGGACATGACTCACAGAACATTCGAAAATTTATTTTGAAGAAGAGAACTTTGGACTCCTTTTAGTCGGCCAAAAGGGCTTGGGGGGGACTTGATGGCCGCCAGGCCCAGTATGCATAAAAGGCCTAACAAAAGGCCCATACACAAGCCCGAAATAAGGGCCCCATTAAAAACTTAATAGAATACCCGAACAAGGCTTTCCCGAACTGTACTTCCCGAAGTGCATATAGGACCTAAAACTAATAATCACCTTACACTGGATATTACAATATTGCCACTAAAACATGGGACTATAAATACATTCACTATTCATACCAAAAGGGGTAACGTTTAACAACTACTCAACACGACTTGTCAAATCACTACATCAGAGAAACTCTCTATTCCTCGACAATCGCGCCCTAATACGCAAAGTCGACCTAATGGCTTCCGTCAATATCGTGACGCGCAAGTCAAACCGGGCGTGGCAATCACGCGCACCGATTTGCCACCAACCAGCGGTCGACCCCATCTACGATGATTGGCAGGCCGTTGGCGAAAACCAGCGAGCCAACCGGTGGATCAGCGGTCGCCGGGCCAAAGTAGCAAGACCAGCGGACCCCTTCCACCAGCCGGGCGGTCGCCCGGCCTGCTGATGATGGGTAGGCGCCCGGGCGAGATCCAGCGACTCCAAACCACGGATCAAAGGTCGCCCGGCTCATCCGAGAATGCCTTCCTCCAATTTTCAAACCTAGCCATTTTTGTTGACTTTTCAACACTTAAGTTTTATGGGACTTATTCCTATTTGTAAAATCCTTTTAATTGCCCATAAATCAATTTATATCTACATGAGTTGATTTATGGAGAATTAAAAGGAATTAAGGTAGTTTCCCATTATTTTGTTTTATGGAGAAATGTGAGATGGAAGTGAAGGGAATGAAGTGAAGGCTCCTCTCCCATCACCCCATCTCTCTCTTTTCTCTCCCTTGGTATTAACCTAGCCAAGGGCATTAGGAAAGCTTTAGAACACATTTTGTAAGAACTCTTGTTGCTGAAAATACAAGGCCATTGTTCTTCATTTGTTCTCAAATCTTGCTTCATCAATCCATTAGTGATCCATGCAAGAGGGTCCAATTAAATACCTAGCATTGTTTGATCAAGTAGTCAAAAGGTTCTAGGTTCCATTCCATCCCTCCCTTTGCCGAATTTGAAGCTCCATTTCTTTGGAGTTCCTCCTCACTCAAGCTAGATCAAAGCTCATGATCATACTCTCCCTAGTGTGATCATATCAGATGGTAGTCTAAACTACCACTCCCGCCGCACCAGTACGGTGGTACGAGTGTTCTGGAGTAGAGGAATGGTTATATTTTCTGGTTGGTAGCGACACTTGTATTGTTAGTTCAGGCTACTCTTGGAGGACCAAGAGTTCTAAGGGGGGGAGGATGTTACGGTCACCCCGAGCGGGTTGCGACCGGGTGACCCGGGGCTCCGGTTTTGGCCTGCGGGTCACGTTTTTCGGTGTTCAGGCGGCTCCCGAGCCTTATCCGAGTATCAATTTGGCGAACCCTTTCATATTTGAGGTCGTGTGGGTCCCCCGGACGTTTCCGCCGAAAATATTTTTCCGACGCCGGGGGGTTGTCGGGGTCGTCTCGGGACGTACAGCGGGCTCGGTAGCGCTCCCGAGACCTCAGATTGAGAAGCCGTTTGCGGTTTTGGAGTCGTGGGAATGTCCCGGAGGTTTCTATGGAGATTAATATTTGGGGCGGGACGTTCGGTTCCGGGCGACTCNCGGGGCTCGGGATAGAATTTTTCTNACGGCTTTGGGGTAGGTTATGTTATAATTTAAGATGGAATTTATGGGTATTTTTGTAGAATTTTGGAGTAGACAGAATTTCGGTTCAGGTTGACACGCTCGCACGTCGGGTTTTGGTTCGGGTTCAGCGAGCTCGGTAGGACACTCCGGAATGGTAAATGAACTTTTGAAATATGTTTTACGAATGTCATAATATTCTGAGGGTTGTGTCCAAGTTTCGTTTATTTTGGAATTCGGTAATTATTTTTTGGAACTTTCGGAAAAGTTGGGAGATTAATTGGTATTTGGTTGCAAAACAAAATATTGGGTATGGGCAAGCATTTGGTAGTTTCGGCAGCATTTGGGAGGCTTTAAAGGACACATGTCCTATTTTAATTTAAGATGAGAGGGATGGGTTAAAAGAGAAAGAAATATATATATATATATATATATTAAGTTATATTTTCATAAGTGAATTAAAATTCACTTTCATTTCTTCTCTTCTTCTTCTTCCTCAAGTCTGCTGCCGCCATTGTTGAGCTCTTCCCTCAAGCTTGAAGTTCTTCTCCTTGCTTGAAATCAAAGAGGAATTGGGTGCTTTATGTGGTAAGTACCTCCTAAGTTCTCTTTACTTGTTGGAATCAAGGTTTAGTGAAGAAAAGAGGAGTTTTGCAAATGATGGGTTTGTTCTTAGCTATAAGCTAGGATGATTTTCTTCCTCCCATCTTTTAGTATGATGTTCTTGGGTAGTAGGGAGTGTTAATCAAGTGTTGGATTTTGGAAAACACACCTTGGATGAAAACCCCTAAATTGCCGAAATTCTTGGAAAATTCCAAAATGATGTGTGTTTGTTATCTTGATTCATGCTTCAAGTATGTTAATCCTAGCATGATTCTAAGCTTATGTATGGATTCAATTTGATGGAAAACAAGTTGGGTTAAAAACCCCCAAATGGCCGAAAGTTTAGGTTGATGTTCAATGTTGGATTTTGTTGTTTGGATGCAATTGGATAGCATTCTTGGTTTAGAAGTGAAATTGGTGGTTAGAATGGTTGTTTGGTAGCTTGAATGGATTGAATTGGAAGTTGGGTAAAATGTTGGTTAAGAACCGAATTATTGGAATGATTCTTTTTCCATGTTGGAGTTTGGCTTTGATTGAATTGGATGTTAAAATGGTAAAGGGTTATAATTTAGGTTTGGTTTGAAATTTGAAACGTTGAATTCGGATAAGAAATAGAAAAGTTGTAATTATGCGGGTTTATCGGAAAATGTCGGGTAATGAAGGGTTTTAAGGTTGGATTTGATCAGTTCTGCTTATTGGATTATGTTTGACAATGTATAGTCTTGCATTGCCTAAGTTGGTTCTGAATTCTGAGGTTTCTGTGGAAATCTGGAATTTTACGAAAATTCTGCCGGATTTTCGGTTTTGGGGTCGGGGGTGTAGTTTGGTAGAGTGGTCGATAAGGATGCTGATTCAACTTGGTTTGACAGATTCTGAGGTTCGGAGGGTAGGAAAAGAGAGGTTTCTGAGTTTCGGGTCATGGTGTGGAAGTCGTCCAGTATCGGTCTAATATGCTTGAAGTTTGAGGTAAGGGTTTGTATCTTCTATTTGTGGTAAGATACGTGTATGTTTAGATTCAATTTCTCTGCAAGTATTTCGGTATTATATGCCTAGGGCATATTCTGTAGTCTGTAGGTGTATGTGTTGTTGCACTTCTATTTCGGAAATTTCTGCTTTAAGGTACGTTCTGTAATTTGTAGGTGTATGCCTTGTGGCATACTCTGTTTGTTAACCCTACGACAGTTGTGGGTTCGCTACCCCAGCTGGTGCACCATGCTTCTGTAATAGCTTCGGCTTCTGACTCCCTTAGAGGGAGGCTGTCGTTCCGATTTGTTATAAGGGTTTATGGCGATTTAGAATCGCGCATCCTTCGGGATTCTGATCTGTTATCTTTACATGCACGATATTCTGTATTCTGTTTCATATATTCTGTATATTGCTATTTTTCTGTTTTGCACGGTTACATATGTTTATCTTACCCCAAATCCCTTACGGGTCCTTTTTAGGACTCACCCTTTTTGGGTTCTGTTTTTGGATTTCAGGTAGGTCTGGTAAGCAGCCAGCGAAGTAGGTTTCCGTGAGGCTTCTGCCTTGGTTGTGTTGAGCAGCAGTACCTTGCGGGCTGGGATTTTGTCTACTAGGCCTGAATCCCGCGCGAGGTATTTTGATGTTTAGGCCTAGGGTCGGCTCTGTAGCTGCATGTGCATATTTTCTGTTTTATTGTTGTGATGATTGTATACATATATATATTCTGTTCTGTTGCATATTCTGAGCGCTTGGCGCTTGCTAGATACCCTAGGTGCGGAGAACTCTGTATGTTCTATGTTATATGCGTAAGTACTCGTCCTCGGAGGGCGGTACTTACTTTGTTGTTATTACATGAACTGTTTGTATGGTGATGGTGATGTGCTCGCCCGTTTTCGAGGGACGAGACTCACCATAGATTTCATTTTTGTTCTATGTATGAAAATTTTCAGGTAGCTTCCACAATCGCCTTTCGGGTCCGCTACGCGCGGCAGGTCTCGATGGACCTGCCTTTCTGTATCATTCCGGCTTCCGCTTCCGACGTCCCGGCGCCCCCGCCTCCACAACCGAGCTCGGGTTGCGTGCTGTGACACTGTCTGAGGCATCTGTCCAACAATGCGGTGTCATGCATCTCTGACCATACAGTGCCTCAAACGGTGCCATGCCGTGATGGCCGCCAGGCCCAAATACGCATAAAAGGCCTAACAAAGGCCCACGGACAAGCCCGGAACAAGGGCCCCATTAAAAAACTTATAATCCGAATAAAGATTGAGAACGTTCCCGAACTATACTTCCCGAAGTGCATATAGGACCTAAAGCGAATAATCACCTTACATTGGGATATTACAATAATGCCACTGAAACATGGGACTATAAATACATTCACTATTCATACCGAAAGGGGTAACTTTTAACAACTACTCAACGCGACTCGTCAAATCACATCAGAGAATCTCTCTATTCCTCGACAACCGTGCCCCAGCGCACAAAATCGACCTAATGGCTTCCGTCAATATCGTAACGCGCAAGTCAAACCGGAACGTGGCAATCACGCGCACTGATTTGCCACCAAATGGCGCCGTCTGTGGGAAAGGCGGTGGTCCCCAAAATCAGATTGAACGTGGGGGCCATTCCCGTTCCCGATCGTCAAGGCCGGAGGGAGAAGGTTCCACCAACGGCCGCACGGCCGATCCCAGCTATAGGGGTTCCCCGGAGGAATCATCCAATGGAGCTACCTCCCTACGTCCTACCTCCAGCTACCGTCGAAGCGATATTCGGCACTTGGACCCTGATCTCGTCCAAGCTGTGCGGGTAGTGCTTCAGGAAGAGCGAAGAAACCAGAACGACCAGATAGCTCTATCCTGCCAGCCTCGTGACAGGCAGTTATCACAGCATAATCGATCGGGCTGTGATAGCCAGCAGGCGGGCTCACGGCAAGTTGCTTCTCCGGATCGTCGAGGCCGACAGCGCTCGAGGTCCCCGAGGGAGTACAAGAGAGACCGATCATCAAGGCCGGAGAGACTGGTACATGGGGACCCTCGGGACGATGTGATCAGGCAACTGCTGCATCGCACAGGCAGGTCGAGAAAAACTCGGGCATTCCCGAGCCTAAGTGCGAGGCGACCACGATGAAGGACCGTTCACCGGCAGGATTCGGGACGCCCGATGCCCCGGATATTTAATTTACCTCATCCGTTGGAAGTGTACCAGGGTTCGGGGATCCACAGCGCCTTTGTTCGCAAGTACAAGAGAGCGATGGAGTTGAAAGGGGCTAACGAGGCGGCCTTGTGCAAATGCTTTGAAGTGGCTGCAGGAGGGCCGGCCTCGGCTTGGTACAACTCGTTGCTCCCGAACTTCGGTGTCGTCATTCGGGGACCTAGCAACCAAATTTACGACGCACTTCATCGGATGCAAGAGATCGGCCAAGAGGGCCATCCAAATGTTTGACATCAAGCAAAGACCGAGCGAGTATTCGGGAATTCGTCGAAAGGTTCAACCGAGAAGCCGTTCACGCGTCGATCTAACGGACAACATCCGGATCATGGCATTCACGAAGGCTCTCATCCCGAATTCGCGCCTCGCCTACGAGTTGTCGAAAAAACTTCACCAGCGTCGAGGAAATGTACGCTGTTACTCGGGAGCATATGATTGCTCAAGAAATGTTGTCTCGGCGTGAGGAAAGCGGGACACGGGGATAGCCGAGAGCCGAGGAAGGAGAACCCGAGAAGCCAGCCGGTCAAGCAGCCGGGGAGTTGGGGAGGACAGAAGAGAACTTTTGAGAGAAGTTCGGGCTTCACCCCCCTTAATACGTCCCGGACTAGCATCCTCGCGGCCCTCCAGAGACACGGCACCGGGAGTATTAACTGGCCCAGGGCCATGCCAGAAGGGGCGAAGCGTGATTCGTCCAAGTACTGTCAGTTCCACAGAGATACCGGGCATGACACTGAACAGTGCCATCAACTGAAGAGGTACATAGAGCACCTCATCAAGAAAGGCTCTCTGGGAGAGTATCTGAAGATGCCTCGGGGCGAAGAAGTTTCCCGAGGCAAAGGGAAGGCTGAAGAAGACTCATCAGGACCGAACAAGAAGGGCAAGGAGAAGATGGTTCCGCCGCAACCTACCGGGATTCTGAACACCATAACGACCACGTTAGGTTCGAATGCTAGGAAGAGGAAGGCAAGGGAGATAGCCTCGCTAAGCTACGGAGATCCGTCTTCAAGAATCAAAGCGAGCTGATGGGTCCGAGGTGCGTCTACCGCATTACGATCCACTCATCATCACCCTACGGATCGGGACCATAGGCGTCAAGAGGGTTACGTGCGGCGGCGGCTCAAATGCGGGCGTGTTGTTCAGAAAGCATATGAAGGCCTCAAGCTTAAGTCAAGCCGGCTGAACCCCGTCAAGACAGCAACATACGGTGTGGGCCGGACGAGATACCGATGTTAGGCTCCATCGAGCTTCTGCGATGTTCATCGGGGTAGGCCCCGAAGGCCAACCTCGGTACACCACGTTGATGGTCAAATGGCTCGTCCTCGATGTCCCCTCTGCGTACAATGCTATCATCGGAGAGAAACCCGGGTAGCTATTCACATGAGGACGGCGTGAAATTCCTGACCATCACGTTGATGCGGATGAGGAGACGCCTCGATCTACGTGAGCGAGAGGAGGCCGGGGGCGTCATGGCTATAGCTCGAAGGACCCCAATCCGGGCTGACTGAAGGCAGACTAGGTGGAAGCGGATACGGAAGAAGTCGTCTTGGTAGTAGATAGGTCGACGAGAATTGAACAAGACTTGCCCGATGGCATTAAGTAAACTCTTGTAATCTTGCTTCGAATGAATAAAGACTTATTCGCCTACTCTCCAAGTGACATGCCGGGATCGACCGAAGGTAATACAACACAGCCTGCACATCAATCCGAATTCAAGACCCATAAGGCAGAAGAAAAGAAATAATGCCCCATTCAAAAGAGCCTTCATCAAAGAGCAGATTTCGAAACTTCTCGGCGGGGTCATAAGAGAAGTGTCGTATCCCGAATGGCTGAGCAATCCCGTTGTGGCAACCCGAGAAGATAGCGACAAGTTACGCATGTGCATCGATTTCACTAACGTAAATGATGCTTGCCCGAAGGATTCGTACCCAACTCCCCCGATTGATAGGCTTGTGGATTCCACGGCCGGACACGCGAGCTCTCTTTCCTTGATGCTTACAGCGGGTATCATCGAGATAAGGATGAACCCGGCAGATGAAGAAGGCGTCTTTCATAAGCGGCGCGGACGCATTGTTATACAAGAATGCCCTTGGGCTGAAGAATGCCGGAGCAACCTACCAAAGACTTATGGATAAGGTATTCTCCGGGCAGATAGGTAGAATTCTCGAAGTGTACGTTGATGATATCATCGTCAAAAGCAAGGAGGAAGAGAACCTCATCCGAGATATTGAAGAGGTGTTCGGGCAGATCCGAGAGTATGGAATACGATTGAATCCGGATAAATGCGTTTTGGAGTAACTTCCGGAAAATTTCTCGGATTTATGGTGTCCGAGCGCGGCATCGATGCGAATCCCGCAAAGATCGAAGCTCTCCTTAATGTGAAAACGCCTTCATCGATAAAGGGCGTCTGAGAGACTCCTCGGGAAGATAACGGCCCTCAGTCGTTTTATATCACGGTATGGGGACAAATGTCATCCTTTCTTCAAAGTCTTGATAAATGAAGGTGCGGAACCCGGCCGAAGAGGGGTTCGGAAAGGTGAGAAGAAATCTAAGGAAGATATCGCAAGGGAAAGAGCCGAGGTTCATATGGAATCCCGAATGCCGAAAGCATGGGAGGAGATTAGAGCCTACCTCCTGCAGATGCCAACGCTTCGACAGCCGACCGAGGACAGACCCCTCATTGTATACTTAGCCGTAGGAGAAAAGGCCGTAAGTTCGGTACTTGTTCGGGAAGGCGACCAAGGGAAGCGGTGGCGGTCTATTACGTAAGCAAATCCCTACACGGGCGAACTCAACTACCCGATGATCCAGAAAGCGGTGTACTCTCTAGTCTTATCTGCCAGAAGATTGAAGCCATACTTCCTCGGGTTTTCCATCATCGTTCGAAGTAATGTCCCTATCAAGGACATCTTAAAACGAGTAGACCATTCCGGAAGGCTGTCAAAATGGTGCGTCGAGCTAAGTGAGTACGAGATCAAGTATGAACCCGAAGAGCGATCAAAGCGCAAGCACTGGCGGATTTCATTGCGGAATTACCAAAGGAGTCCGAGTGAGGATTCTATGGTGAGGATAGTCCGGTCTGGACCTTGCACGTAGATGGAGCTTCGGGATCGGACAAGCAAGGTGCCGGACTAGTACTCGAAGGCCCGAAGGAATGAGGACTACTAGGTCAATTAAGTTCATTTCCGGTAACGAACAACGCGGCCGAATACGAAGCCCTCATTGCCGGTGCAGGTTAGCCAAGAAAGCGGGAATCCGGTCGTTAAAAGCATGCGGTGACTCAAACCTCCTCGTTCAGCGGATGAATGGGAGTACGAGATCAAAGAACCAAGTCTTAAGAGGTACGCCGAGGTAGCTAAAAGGTTGGCAGCGGATTTGAAAAGTTGTGCATCGAGAAGATCCCGAGGGCGCTCAATTCGGAGGCTGACCAACTTTCAAGTCAGCTTCTTACGGCGAAGAAAAAAGTGAACCTTGCATCGACTACTCCGGATAGGCTGCATTGCTTCGGGATGGAGGTCACCCTCTGGAAGTACCTCGATGAAGGGTGCTCCCGGACAACCCAACCGAAGCCGCAAACATCGGAAGAAAGGCCAGCAAGTTTGTCATAATTGGAGATAGTATGTACCGTAAAGGATTCTCTTCCCGCTGCGAAATGCGTCGGTGAAGGAGGCACCGAGGACATTCTACGGGAAGCTCATGAAGGCACCTGCGGGTCGCACGTTAAATCGGACGCCTTAGCTGCGGTCATACTAAGACAAGGGTTCTTTTGGCCTACTCTCAAGGAAGACGCAAGGAGGCTAGTGAACAAGTGCAAGAGGTGTCAAGAGCACGCTCGAATACAGAGAGTTCCCTCGGAGTATGTATCATCCTCGGACTATCCCATACCATTCGCCGTATGGGGAATCGATCTGATTGGGGCTTTGCCCACCGCCCCGGAGGACTTAAGTATTGTGTAGTCGCCGTGGATTATTTCACCAAGTGGATAGAAGCCGAACCCTTGGCTACGATTACGGCTGAGAACATCCGAAAGTTTGTTTGGAAGAACATCATCTGCGAGTTCGGGTGCCCGAAGGTTTTGGTTGCGATAACGGAGCCCAGTTCACGGACGGTGGATTCGAGGATTTCGCCGAGGAATTCGGGATCAAGATTCATTTTGCTCGGTCGCACACCCGCGAGCAATGGCCAAGTCGAAGTGTCCAACCGAGCGTTGAAGGATGGGTTAAAGGCCAGACTTGGGAAGGCAAAGGGAAGTGGCCCGGGGAACTCCCTCACGTTTTATGGAGTTACCGGACCACGCCCCGAAGGTCAACTGGAGAAACCCCGTTCTCCCTGACATACGGGACCGAGGCGTTAATCCCGATTGAAGTAGCAAATTCGTCCCTCAGAACCGAAGTGTTCGAAGAAGTAGCGAATGAGCAAGGTTTGAGAGCAAACCTAGACTTCCTCGAAGGAAGAAGAGATGAAGCAGAGCTTCGAAGGAAGGCTTTTCAACAAAGAACTGCGTCCACAACAAACTCAAAAGTGAAGACGAAGAATATCAAAGTGGGTGATTTGGTCTTACGGCAAACCAAACTAGGATCCCGAAGACCAAAAGGGCGCGTTCGCCCAGAACTGGGAAGGCCCCTTCGAGGTCATCGCCGAAGAACGGAAAGGAGTTTACAAGTTATCAGATCCCGAAGGACGAGAATTAGCAAATTCTTTTCATTCCGAGGCTTTGAGGAAATACTTTGTTTGATCGGGAAATAATAAAGCTGAATCCAGAGACAAGTGTTGAACCAAACCTTGAATGTTTTCATTAATAATGCCCGAGGTCGGATTTACAAAAACGGATAAAAAAGAAGTAAAACACATCACTCAGGATCGGCAAAATCATCAACAGTTACTGGTTCGGGCGGATGCAGAAATTCGTCCCGTACAGTGGGATCCTCTTCGGGCTCCTCACGCCCATCAAGTCCGGACAGTCGGCATGAGGTTGCGCTCAACTATCTGTTTTCTAGCCAAACAAAACCCGAAGGTATATTTGTTAACGGCCAGATCCACGCCTCATTTAGCACCTTCGGTACTTGGGATTTTGGCTTGGAGCGCGGCGACTTCATCCCGAAGTCTCTGATTCTCCTCATCCTTGACCCGCAGCTCCTGCTCGAAGTGCTCCTTCTGATTGGCGAGGTCCACTTGAAACCTCTCCTTTTCAGCCTTGAGCGATTTAGCTTCTTCCCGAATAGCGTCCTCGGAATGGCGGTGCTCTTTGACCGCGCTCAGGAAGGCAACCTCAGCCAAGGCAAAATCATCAGCCTCAGCCGGGCTGAGGTTCTCCCGGATATGTGAGCTTTCGGGAAGCTCGAGCTTAGGAGTGGTACGGGAAAGCCGCAGCAACTGCTCGTAGTGATGGACTCGTTGGATCAGCTTAGCCACCACGGCTAAGGCTTTAGTCGCCCGTTGCTCGGCCTCGGACCGGATCCGGTGGGACGCTTGGGTGATTCGGGAAATCCACCCGCCCATGGTGGCCACCTGGACAATATTAAGACAGATTATTTTCCCGAGGCACGAGCATGAGAAGCCAAGACTTAAGAAATAAACTAACAGATACTAACACAGTACCCGAGGGCGGCCACTTTGGAAGCGGCGACGTCAAGTCGGGGTAGAAGTGCTCTAGGCACTCCATTGTTCGGGCGGTGGTGGTCCCGTTGAAAAGCTCGGGAGCCATGTCTTTGGCGTCTTCATCGTCGAGGACATTTTGATCCTCATGGATCAGCCACCCGGGCTCCCGGGAATAAGATTATCCCGAACCCAGCCAGCTTTTCATCCCGCAGCCGCCGCCTCTCTTCTTGCGCCTCCTTCCCGTCCGGACCGAAGGTCCAAAATTCAGATCGAACCACGTAATGCGGCGGGTCTAAACCAAACATTAGGGAAAGAGTCCCGACGAGATTCCAAAAACAGATTGCGTAATTTCAGCGATTGATTACCTAAGCGAAACTCGATGGGCTCGACCTCGGGGCACTTTGCCCGGTCACCACAGGAAGCTGTGAACTTCCCCTTGTCCTTCTAACTTGTTCGGGGAGGTCCGCGCATGTCATAAACATCATCCCGAGTGGGATGACCTTCCATATGGACCGGGGACGGAACTTCCCCGGCAGGCTTCTCAGCAGGCTGGCCCGCAGCCTCAGCATCTACCGACGCAGCTCTTTTCCGTTTCTTTTCAGCTGCTGCGGGCCTCGAACTACCGGCTTTAGAGCTCGGTTTCTTCTGCTGCGCATCCCGAAAGATGGCGCCAAGATCAAACTCGGGCTCCATTTCTGAAAACAGGGGAAGAATTAGTTAATATCAAACGAATGCATCTATGAACGGAAGAGCGATATAAACCTTTCTTGAAGTCCTCGAAGGGCGTCTCGCCCGAAGACGATGCACCAAGGCCAGGTCTCGGGTCGAAGGGGAGATTCCCGGATGCCCAACTCCCCAAGTCCCCTGAATAATACCCAAGTGGGAAAGGACCCCTTGGGTAATCAGCCTCGAGTACAAAGGAAAGGGAGGACTTCCTTGGCCCATCGCCGCACCAAGGAGCAATGGTCCGGATTTTATTGTCAAACCGGTCATAGTTCTCCTTGGCAGCAGCTCCCTTCAGTAGCCGCCGAGGACTCTGCACATCCGGCAGTCCTCCTACCTTCTGCGCCGTTTGCAGGCCCCATGACACATCAGGCTTCATGAAGAAGAATTCCCGATGCCATCCCTTGCGGCTGGTTGGCAGATTCCAAACAAAGTTGAATTTTACAGTAGGAGGACCCCGGGCACTGAAGAAGTAGAAAGCAGTTCCTCGGGACTACGTTTACTTTATAATCTTGGAGGAAAGTGGATATAGTTGGCTCTATCTCGAGCGAGCACGAGAGGATGAGATAGGCATTTATGTGGCAATAGGTATTCGGGCTAAATTGGTTAACGGCTAACCCGTGGGATTCCGCTAACTGTCTAACAAAAGGGTGCGGGGAAAGCGGAGCCGCATAGCAGCTGATCCTTGAAGATCACCAACCAGCCTTTCCCAGGCTCATACGCCCGGCATTCGGGAGACGGAACCCGAGTACGGACCGTCATCGGGACGAAATAAGTGGACTGCCACTCCTTTATTAACTCCGGAGTCGCCTTACTCCGGTAGTTTTCAATCTCAGACCACCAACCTTGGGAACCTCGCCCTTGGTCTCTAAAAGGCAACCTTTGAAGGGCGAACAGTAGAAGGTGAAGGAAAAGTAGGGGCCATTCTCATGTACCTCGGGTAAATGGCCGGAGGAAACACGGACGGCTCGCCGGAAGAAGACTAAAAGACGGGCTGGTAGCGGCGGCGTCAACAACCCGGCAGTGGAGCCGGTAGAACTGATGGACGGCGGACGAACCTTTGTAACCGTCAGTACGGTGGTTTCTCCAAGGAAAGGGGAAGAAGTCTTACGGATTAGATTCTTCAACGGTCCTCCACCTCTTGAAGATACTAACAGCCTCTGGAGCGTGGGATTGTCCGTCGTGAGTTTATTGTGAGAAGAGAAGAGCTTGAGAGATGCAAAATGAAAATGAGGCCCTCACATTTATAGAAAAGATCGGGCAGATGAATCGCCAAACAGCACATGATCTCCACCGTCGATTCAAAAAGTAACCGTTGGGAATATCAACAGATCCCGAATATGAAAATCCCAGAAACGATTCAGAAGCCCGAACATTGTTCGAGACAAATGGAGGACTCCACATCCTCAGTTTCCCGAACATCATAGTACGGGGAACGATTCAGAAGCCCGAACATTGTTCGAGACAAATGGAGGACTCCACATCCTCAGTTTCCCGAACATCATAGTACGGGGAACGATTCAAAAGCCCGAACATTGTTCGAGACAAATGGAGGACTCCACATCCTCAGTTTCCCGAACATCATAGTACGGGGAACGATTCAAAAGCCGAACATTGTTCGAGACAAATGGAGGACTCCACATCCTCGATTTCCCGAACATCATAGTACGGGAGCGATTGAAGCCGAACATTGTTCGAGACAAATGGAGGACTCCACATCCTCGATTTCCCGAACATCATAGTACGGGGAGCGATTGAAAAGCCGAACATTGTTCGAGACAAATGGAGGACTCCACATCCTCGGTTTCCCGAACATCATAGTACGCGGGAGCGATTGAAAGCCGAACATTGTTCGAGACAAATGGAGGATTCCACATCCTCAGTTTCCCGAACATCATAGTGCGGGGAACGACTCAGAAGCCCGAACATTGTTCGAGACAAATGGAGGACTCCACATCCTCAGTTTCCCGAACATCATAGTACGGGGAACGATTCAGAAGCCCGAACATTGTTCGAGACAAATGGAGGACTCCACATCCTCAGTTTCCCGAACATCATAGTACGGGGAACGATTCAAAAGCCCGAACATCGTTCGAGACAAACAGGATTTCACATCCTCAGTTTCCCGAAACATCATAATACGGGAAACGATCAAATGCCCGAACATTGTTCGAGACAAAAGGACTCTAACACCCTCGGTTTCCCGAACACAATAGAGCGGGAAAGCGATTGAAAAGCTTCGACCATAGTCCGAAGGCAAATGGAGGATTCTACATCCTAAGCTTCCCGAACATAACTGTACGGGAAACGATTCAAAAGCCCGAACCATGATCGAGAAAAGGAGAATCCACGTCTTTAGATTCCCGAACACACTAGTACGGGAACTGAACCAGTTACCCGAACACAAGAGAAGCCACATGCCCGAACAATGTTACCCGAACAGCAGACGAATCAGATACCCGAGCAAGGAACATATCCCGAACCAAGTAGTTCCCCGAACATGACTAACAGATTTTCTAAAATGGATCTTCAAGAAAAGAACTTTGGACTCCTTCTAGTCGGCCAAAAGGGCTTGGGGGGGGACTTGATGGCCGCCAGGCCCAAATACGCATAAAAGGCCTAACAACAGGCCCACGGACAAGCCCGGAACAAGGGCCCCATTAAAAAAACTTATAATCCGAATAAAGATTGAGAACGTTCCCGAACTATACTTCCCGAAGTGCATATAGGACCTAAAACGAATAATCACCTTACATTGGGATATTACAATAATGCCACTGAAACATGGGACTATAAATACATTCACTATTCATACCGAAAGGGGTAACTTTTAACAACTACTCAACGCGACTCGTCAAATCACATCAGAGAATCTCTCTATTCCTCGACAACCGGGCCCCAGCGCACAAAATCGACCTAATGGTTTCCGTCAATATCGTAACGCGCAAGTCAAACCGGAACGTGGCAATCACGCGCACTGATTTGCCACGCCTCTCCCGAGTCGGTCTCGAATCGACGATTCGTCCGGTACATAGAGGCGACTCCTGAAGTACAACAATCCCTGCTTGTACTCGAAGAATGGTCACAAGGCTCCTTTGTTCTCACCCGAGAGTTTCTTCAACCTTGGGTCCCTGGTTTGTGCCTCTCAGATCTCGTTCAACCAATCAGACTGAATAGTCAAAGTGTTAACCTGAGCTTGCTCCCACTGTTCCCACTGATGTCATAACATCATTAGATCTGATCCCTCGGCCTTGTCCCCAGAATTTCCACCATTGACAATACCCGTGTACTTCCTGCTTAAAGCATCTCACATCGAGTTCCCCTTGCCGGCGGTGTACTCGATGGTACCGTCGTTATCCTTCATGTACTCGAGCCACCGTCGCTGCCTCATGTTCAGATCCTTCTGCATAAACAGATACTACAAACTCTTGTGGTCGGTGAAAATCTGGAACTTGTTGCTGAGTAGGTAGTGCCTCCACTGTTTGAGGGCATCGATGATCTTAGCCAATTCCAGGTCATGCGTCGGGTAGTTCTGCTCATGCAGTTGCATTTGCCTTGACCCATACGCAATGACGTGCTGCCCTTGCATCAACACATAGCCGAGTCCCCTCCTCAACGCATAGTGTAGATCATGTAAGGGAGTGTCGGGTCCGATTGGCTCAGAATCGGTGCGTCTGTCAACAACCGCTTGAGTTCCCGAAAACTATCCTCGCAGGCTGAGGACCAAACAAACGGCTGACCCTTCTTGGTCAACTGAGTGGGCGGTGATGCCAGTATGGAGAATCCTGGTACGAATCTGCTGTAGTACACCGCCAAACCCAGGAAGCTCCGTATATCCTTGACTGTCCGTGGCTGCCCCCACTCCTCAACTGACTTGGTTTTCTCTGGGTCCACTGAAATACCGTGTTCTCCAACAATGTGACCCAGAAAAGCTACTTCCCGCATCCAGAAGTCGCATTTAGAGAACTTAGCGTACAGCTGGTTGTTTGCAAGTGTCTCCATGTACGCCTCCTCGTACCAACCATCGTTCACCCGTTATCCGCACAATCAATCCTCCTGGATCCACCACTATCTTCACCAACGAAACGAAATTATGGGCCAACATTACTTCCGATCAAGCCCCCGCCCCGACGAAGGTTCGCCTGTTCGGGGTCTAGTACTATTCAGGCCTTAGACACCTCCCAAAGTGGCCAATCGATCAATGCAACAGAATCTGTCGGAAACTGGAGCTCGAATGTCAGAGGGCTTGGTGGCACCTTGACAATCAGATGAAATCAAGAGGACCACAACTTCGCCGCTTGGTGAGGCTGGACGCAGGTGCCTGGAGATGCTTGGATCCGGAGACGTCTGCGCCTATCTGGCCAAGGGGGCAACACTCCAAGGGAACCTGATAGAAGTGGTTGGAGAAGGGAGCCAAACACCGGCGACTGGGAGTAATGGCCGACAACGAGCAGAATGAGAAACCCTAGAAGACATCACCATGTTTTCTCTTGGATAACTTCGTATAGCAAGTTTATTAGTACAATATATAAACATGTTGATCTTATCTCAAGACCGTTGGTCTTTAAAAGTTTTTGTTTTTATACTCGTCCTATTTGATACATTTGCAATGAATGAAGTAAAACTTTAGAAAATAAGAAAATCATAAAACTTTGATTTTTAAATCAACTCTTCGTAAGGTTCAGATAATTCTATTATGTTGAATGACATTGCAGATGAAAGAAAGTGTTTATTACTCCCTCCGTCCCTGAATAATTGTACACTTTGTTTTTACTGTTTTACAGTATTTAATCTATGATTATTTTTTTCATGAATTTTTAGACTTTAAAGTTAATAATTTATATGCATGTCATAATTTGAAGTATAAACTTTCTAAATATATTTTTTCTAAATTTTTTAAAACTTGCTATCTTTGTTAAAATTTGAGTCAAACATTGAATCTTGAAACAGCAAATTCAAAGTGTATAATCTTCCAGGGACGGAGGTAGTATATTTTATCTCTTTTTTTCCAAACCCGTCCCGTAAGAGGGATATAAACTAGTTTGTAATTAAAATGCTAAGATGTAATATGAGTGGATAATCTAATATTTACTAAAATGGTCAAATTCCCAACTTTCTACTCCTTCAACTAAATAAGCATATAACTCATTCTACTACTCAAATTACTTCATCACCCTTATAATTTTCTGATTCAATTCTTGGCCAATGCCGGCAACTACCACCATCGCACCCATGGTATTAAATACCGTTTCGTACCGGTCAGTACGCCGGTACCGTTTTGGTTCCGGCCATGAAACGACACCGTTTAGGCAAAACATGCATCGGAAAATGTACCGGGTTGTACCGGCCGTTTCGGTCGTGCCGTGTTCCGGTCGAAATGAAGAAAACAACGGTACATGGGCTTAAATGAACATTTTTTTAAAAGTTTAAGGATAAAATTGCTAATAAAAAAATATCTACTAAATTAAAGAAATTAAAATCGCTAATAAAAGTTTGTAATTTAAAAAATTAACTTATCTCATTCTTTTTTTTAATTCTTTTAGTTAGTATCTTTAGTTCTTGTATGTAACTAGTATGCTAGTTTACTTCATTCGTTTTCTTTTAGTCAGGTAGGCGATCACCTAGGTACTGCACGTTTTAAAAATTTACAATCTCTGACACATTTTCAGGTATACACACACACACACACCGATACAGTATTTTCGGCACAAGCGGTATATCCCGGTGTACCGGTACTGTCTCATATCGCTGCCAAAACGGTACGATAACCAGTATGATATTTAATACCATGATCGCTCTACCTCGCTCCCCTCCTCTCCTCGTCAACATCCACCTCATCTGAGGCCGTGGGTGAAGGATAGGGTGTGTTCTTTGGCCCTTTTTAACAAATTTCAAACAAAAAACTAACAATTTTTTAAATTTTCCATTCCAAATTACTCAACATCACTCATATCTTAAAATCAAAAACATGTCAGTCTGTTGCTATTTTTTTGGTAAAGAAAACAACCATAGTACCAAAAGAAGTACTCTAATTGATAACGAAATGATACAAATCAAAATGAAAGATCAGAGAAACAATTCAAACTTTTTTTATATAAATGTTAATTTTATATATTTACTATATAAAAATGTGTGTGAAAGTAATTTTATCAAATAAATATCAAAATTGAAATCAAATAAATATCAAAATTCAAATATTTCAATAATTTATGGACAAATGGATTATTATTTGCACAGAAAAAGCTCACTATAATATTTCAAAATGTTCAACAATAATATTATACATTAAATGTTAAAAACTACTTAATTAGTTTCAAAAAATTAAAAATAGAACCAGTAATATTAATTAGCTTAACCATCACGGTAAAGATTCTCTTTAGGTCATTTGCTCACAAAAACAAGATCTTCCTTACTGCCACCAAATTGACCAGGTTTTGGTCAATAAGATGAGATTCCTTTATTTTTCCGGAGTGCATGCCATGGTTTTGAATTGAAAAAAGTGTCTTCTTTCACTGTGGTCAATCTTTTGAATTTTTCCATGCATGAATTATCTTCCAACAATGACATACAAATAAACGGAATAATTCCTAGATGAAACAATTCACCAATAGATAGAGAGCTAGAAAAGTAGAGGCAATCTTAGGCGTAAAGCTTAAAATTTTACCAAACTTTGCAGAATGGTCACTGTTCCCAAGCTATTCTTTCTGCTGCTCTTTTCTTGCCTTTTTCAGCATCCGACTTTGCCCAAGAACAGGACCAGTTCATTTACAATGGTTTCGGTGAAGCTAACTTGCTTCTTGATGGAATTGCAGAAGTCAATCCAAACGGTCTTCTGCAGCTAACTAACACTTCATCCCAGAAAACTGGGCATGCTTTCAACCGGTTTCCAGTAAGATTCAATGCTTCTTCTTCCACCTCTGCACCTTTGTACTACAACTCATTTTCCACCAACTTTGTGTTCTCAATCATTCCCGAGTTGAAAAACTACGGTGGTCATGGCCTTGCTTTTGTCATATCACCATCTAAAGACTTCAGCCATGCCATTGCAACCCAATATCTTGGTCTTTTCAATTCTTCAAACAACGGCCTTACATCAAACCATGTTTTAGCAGTCGAGATCGATACAGTTCTTAGCCCTGACTTCCATGACATCAATGATAATCATGTTGGGATTAATGTGAACAGCTTGATATCTCGTCAATCAGCTCCTGCAGCATATTTTTCTGATGAAGAAAGTAGAAACATAACCATGGAGCTCAGTAGCGGAGATCCCATACAGGTATGGATTGACTATGATGAAGTTGCTAAGCTGCTGAATGTAACAGTGGCTGCTTCAAAAATACAGAAACCGAGAAATCCTCTTCTTTCAACACCAATTGATCTGTCTGAAATTTTGCTGGACACAATGCACGTAGGCTTTTCTGCATCCACTGGTCAAATCGCGAGCAGCCACTATATTCTTGGATGGAGTTTCAACAGGAGTGGCCCAGCTCAGAGCCTAGACATATCAAACCTTCCAGCAATTCCAAGGCAGGGGAAGGGTTTAAGTCCAAGGAATCAAGTGATAATGTCCACCGCCATCACCATTTCATTGATACTAGTCATACTATTATTCTTTGCCTGCTGCTGCTTTTACAGGAGAAGAAACTACGCCGAGGTGACAGAGGAATGGGAGAGAGAATACGGACATCAAAGATTCTCTTACAAGACACTGTACAAAGCAACACAAGGTTTTAAGGAGAAACGATTCTTGGTATCGGGGGGTTTCGGGAAGGTTTATTTGGGAACACTTGGCAACAATGATCAGATAGCAGTTAAGAGAATCCATCAGGACTCAGAACAAGGCATGAAGGAATTTATCTCGGAGATTGTTACCATGGGGAGGCTGAGGCATAGGAACTTGGTGCCACTCCTCGGATATTGCAGGCGAAGGAAAGAAGAACTCTTGTTAGTGTATAAATATATGCCAAATGGAAGTTTGGACAGGTTCTTATTCAGTAATAATGGAGAACCAGAAGCTTACTTGGCCACAGAGATTTCATATTGCTAAAGGAGTAGCTTCTGCCCTTGTGTATCTTCATGAGGAATGGGAGCAAGTTGTCCTGCACAGAGATATAAAAGCAAGCAATGTGATGCTGGATGGCAACCTAAATGCTCGGTTGGGGGATTTTGGTCTTGCTAGGTTATATGATCATGACAAGAATCCACAAACAACTAACCTGGTAGGGACGTTAGGCTATCTGGCTCCAGAGCTGCCTCAAACAGGAAAGGTGACAACTAACTCTGATGTATTCGCTTTTGGTGCATTTCTGCTTGAACTAGCTTGTGGGAAGAAGCCTTTCGAGCCACAGGACCAACCTGGTGGAGAGGTATTCCTGGTTGATTTAGTGGCTAACTGCTGGAAAAGACATACAATTCTTGATGCTGCCGATCCTCGATTACAAAGGAACTTTGTCATTGAAGAAATGGAGCTGGTTCTAAAACTAGGCCTTATTTGTTGCCAAACTAGCCCTGAAGCTAGGGCTCAAATGAAGCAAGTTGTACAATATCTTCAAGGAAATGCGAACCTGGAAGATGCACAATTCATTAATGGCGAAACTGGTCGATCAAGAACAAATCCTCAAGAGTCCATACCTTCGGATCCTAACAAGATGCCTTATGAAAGACCGTGCATTGAAGCATCTGAGATTGCAATCTCCTTTCAGTCCATTCTTACAGACAGCTCTCAGCTGTCATTATCTAGATCCGAGTCAGTTCTCTACATCGGTCGTTAAACATTGATCTCCACCAGTCATCTAATTTTTTATCTACAATTCTATATTAATATAAGAACTATGATGTGAGTAGGCATAAAATAGAATAGGTTTTTCGTTTCACCGTATACAAATCAGTAAAAATGAAATCTGATGAAAGCGCTTTTACTAACTCATTGCAATATACACCAACTTGAGAAAGAAAATACGCATTTTCGAACTTGAATTGAGAAGACAAGATATGTCACCTTATGACATGCTTTTAACAATACAGATTAGACAAAATAAGCCCCGTTCCAAGGGTGCATGGACTTATATCTATGCTCCAACTTACTTGCCATCCAATCGAAAATCACAGATCCAATCCCAGGATTCTGGAACTTTACTTTAAGATCTTTGATTCAATTTCTTCCAAGCTCAGTCCTTTGGTCTCTGGCACAGTAAACACAATGAACATAAGTGAGGCCACTGCAAGCCCTCCGAAAAGTAGGAAAAGATTCCCTGCTCCTAGAAAATCCTGCAGAATTGGCAATCATTTTATAACCTCAATAAACTGGAAATGCGACTTATTGACAGATTTTATGATAACACAAATAACACGATCATTATAATAGGCTCTGCACCTTGAGTGGGGAAAAGGCAAAGGTAACAATAGCATTTGAACCAAAGTTAGCAAGAACAGCCAGACTGATTCCTTTTCCTCGTGTACGAAGAGGAAAAATCTCCGACACCATCAGCCAACTGATAGGCCCAAAGGATATCTGAAATACATGTAATAAGAGAGAAACCAAGCAAGCTTGAAGGACTTAATCTTAAGCCTTAAAATGGTTAAAAATAAAAGAAAAGAGAGGTTGAAAGGATACACTAAATACACAAAAGCTTCTTGTTTTCCGGTTGTTTTCTCATATTCTAATTTTCCTCGGCAGATTATGAAACTTAATACTCCCTCCATCACAACAAACTTGATACGTTTGACCGGGCATGGAGATTAACGAATATTGTTGACTAGAGGATAATAAGGTAAAGTAGGCATATAAGACAAAAGTAACCTTTTTGAGTGGGAAGGGAAATGAAGGGTAATAAGGTAAAGTTTGTGTGAAAAAGTTTCCTCTTTAGAAAACGTATCAGTTTTGCTGGGACAACCCAAAAAGGAAAATGTATCAGTTTTGATGGGATGGAGGAAGCACTCTTTAAGGTCTTCCTACCAAATTAAAAGGACGATCAAAATCGCCACCAAAAGTTGTGATAACTACCTGATAGCAGCCTACATAGAGAAGAAGAGCAGCAACAGCAACAAGAGGATATCCCTCCAAAATGTTGTAATAAGCAGAAAGCAGAAACAAGGAGAGAGCCTGCAGAACGCTCAGTTACACAATAATACTTGTCTCAGAAAACATACTCAAAGTTTCAAAAAGAAGTGGGGAAGAGATGCATACAAGTCCACCAACACCTCCAATTAATAAGGGTTTTCTTCCAAGGTCGTCAACTTTCAGAACCGCAATCCATGTCATCAGCAACTGTAAGGTTTTCAACCAGAAAAGGCATTCATACCCAAGATGTTACAACCTAATAAACTTCAATGAATTTATTAATTATACCTTGAATAGCCCTACTATCACTGATACTCGAGTAGCATCAGCAGCAGCAGAGAATCCAGCACTCTTGTAAAATATAAGGAGATGTTCAGTCTTCATAATCGGTACCATATTATAATAATATCCATAAGTGAACTTAAAGGAAAAGATAAATGACTGCAATAATCGGTGGCACCTGGAGAATTGGACCAGCATAATAGAGGACACTTGGTTGACCAGTTACCTGTCATTAGTGCCACAATGGGATTCTATATGAGATTCTTGATCTACTATGGCTCTGGAAATTTGCAGAACAGAAAAGTTAAGCACCTGTTGGAAGAGTACCAGACCTCCCCCAATTATTAATGCTTTCAAACTCGGTCCCTGGAAAACCTCCAACAAGTTTCCTTTCAAGTCCTGGTCAGCATAGGCAGACTTAACAGAGACAAGTGTATCCTCTATTTGTCTTTCGCACATTTTATCACCAGATGGCCGACCCCTTAATTTGCTTAATGCAAGTATTGCCTTTTCTTTATATTCGGACAAAGACCCTTTCCCTTGAATTGCCCTAAGAAGTAACCACCGTGGAGATGGTGGGAGACTCAACATACCTAACCCCATTAATAATGCAACTGGAGCACTAAACCCATACATGTATCGCCATCCTCCAACAGTGCTGATTTCGAAGCTTCCAATAACATATCCCAACTGCGTCAAAATATACATGAACTGAGATCATTTCAAAAGCAGGAGAATTAGTTAAGCTTTATACGATTACCAAAATTCCAAGAACTATAAATAGTTCCTTCAGAGATACAAGAGTTCCCCTTATTCGTGATGGACAAGTCTCTGCTATGTAGAGAGGAGCACCGTGCATGGACTGCACAGAGACACAACAGTTTTGAGATGAGGTGATCAGATTTGGATGATTCTTTCTGAAAATGATACCATTAATTAAGTTTACGAACTCACAAGACCAATGGCAAGGCCATAGAGTAGCCGCCCTACTAACATAATGTTAAGGCTCGGAGCAAAGCCCGTTACCAGAGCCCCAATCATATACAATGCAGCAGCTGTGATGAGTTCTCTTCTCCTTCCTTTTAACATGAGTTTTCAAGACATCAGATAAGACGCATACCTTCACATTTTTTATATGATAAGATGACAATATACTGACCAAGGAAATCAGTAAGTGGGTAGGCTAGAAGGGAACCAAGAAGGGCCCCATAAAGGGAGCCACTGACCTGGAAATTCATGTTAAAGCATTAGTTTAGTGTCAAAAAAGAAGATGAAAGCATATCCACCAATTACTCAGTGCCATACCACCAGTCCAAGCTGAATGGCCGAAAGGTTAAACCAAGTTATACCACTAAGCTCTGGTGACTGCAATAACCATTATAGTCAATTACTAGTAGTTATTCTCGAAACTGATGGATGCGGGGAAAACACTAGGATTTCAAACCTGCAAAGAGATGGCAGCACCGGAAGTGGCACCAATATCGTATCCAAATAATAAGCCTCCCAAAGCGGGGAAGATGAATCTGATGACAAGATTTTTAAAGCAATTTGAGTTCCTAAAAGAAACAATGCACTTAACTGTCTCCATAAGAGATCAAATTTAATTGAAACGCATACAGAGAGAACTCACGGTAAAACCACAGACGGCCATGAAAATTCCTCTTCATTAGCTACTTCGCCCTCACCATACACCCTCTGACCGGCAACCTAAAAAGCTTCCAAATGACTTAGACATATTACCAACAAATATACACCGAATATCCCCAAATAGTAGTAGCTGTTATTATGATCGATCACCGTGAATTTGCTTCTGGGTCGACTGAAAATCCATGATTGCCCAGGGAAGCGAGCGGTTTCAGTTGATTCTGGTCGAGCAAAGCAATGTAGGCCAGATGGGATTTTGGACGAAAACGAGTAGGGAGCGAGAGCTGGTGGTTTGTGCTTGGGCTGCGTAAAAGATGTGAGGTCCAGGCTTAACAGGGGTCGAGTGTGAAAACAAGAAGCCATGATTTTGCAGAAAACGGACGGTTTAGTTGTTTCTATTCTTTCCGGCTTTATCAACCGTCCTTCACCGATTTCTATTTTCAAGTACCCCTCTGTTCTGAAGTACTTGAAGTACACCACTGTACTTTAGAAAGTTGGACATTTTAGTATCTAAAGTTTTTTTTTTGTCAGTTTTGTTGTGTATTTCTCCTATGTTGAGGCTAAAAAATGGGTGTATTCATGCAAAGGAGCAATGTTTCCCATTATTATAGCCTATTAAAGAATCTGTATAGAAAGAAATCATGGTTGATGGTTTTTTTTTTATTTTCATCGTGAAATCGTAAGACGTAATTTTAATGTTGTTGCAGGCTTGACGAAACCCCGTTTGTTAAATGGCCAAAGCCGTTTGCCTAGTGTTGTAACCTGTTCATTTAATCGAGAAATATTGGTCGGTGGCGCTAACGAGGCACCTAAAGTTAGTCATTCTAGAACCACCAAATATTCCTCGGCGTCCTTGACGAGGCACCTAAAGTTAGTCATTCGAACATTCTAGATGAAAGTGTAGTATAAGAGTTACCTAATAGCGTTGGAGTCGTTAAAATTAGCGTTGGAGTTTTGTGAAATAACGTTCTTGAACGCGATTGTATAATTTTAGAACTTTTTGTATTTTTATTTGATATTTAAGTATAATGTATGTTTTAGATGTTAGTACTGAACAGAATATAGTGTATTTAAGTGTTTTGTATGGGAAATGATTTTTATGATTCCTCTTAGGTTAACTCTTGTTGAAGTATGTGTTTGAGACAATATCTAAAGTCATCACCCTTAATCTAGATTTCGTGGTTGTTTTATTTAAAATGTTTAGTTCTTCTTAAATAGTAGTTTTGTCTATTCTATAAGCCCAGGTGTTGTTTTTATTGATTAAAAATAGTAATTAATCTCATTATAAAGTTTGCATCATTTTAGGGTAGATAGTGACGCTATTAATGATTGCAATAACGTCGTTTATTAGAAATGTAACGTTGTTTAATGGGCTTTAGTGAGTCATAGGGTAATTCCAGGTGCATGGAGCGGCTTGGTGGGCACTTTTAGGGTGCCTTTTGTGCAACATTAGTTTCCCAGAAAACGCCGCGCCGCTAAAAGAGTTCGAGACTCCACCGTTGATCAACAAACCTCATTAATGCTACTTACTACCGGGCCTTGCAGTTTGAGATGGATTTACCACAGGTTGTGGTTATGCATGCGTAATGAAATGTAAGTATGGCGCGATGGAAGAACTGGTAACATTCCTCTGTTTCATTCCGCCGTTCGTCCCCTTTGGTGGTGGTTGTTGATGCTGTGTAGGAGGTGCGTATTTATGGTTCATTGATTTATTTATGCATACGTGAAGAAAAACTTGGACTACAACGTGGTTGTCGACGCACGTAATACATTTGACGTATTTGGTTGACAGATGGATGAAAACAGAGGCTCTCTTCGCGATTTCATGGCGTCATCGTGGGGTGATAACAATTTTGATTGTGGTGCAAAGATTAGGCCTGGTTGCTTGCCCATGTTGATCTACAATGTCAATCATGTTAAAGTTAGAAGATCAATTTGATAGTAGTAAACAATGGTTTCAAAGTGTTTTTGGAGCTTGAGAGCTTGGTTTTCATTTATTCACGTCTGACTTCTTGAAATGGATTAACTATTAACATCTGACCCCTTTACTTCGGTATTATGATGTTCGTGGAGGATAAGACCTCTGTCAAGCTGATAGGAAATCTTTGGCAACTCAATGGATGATGTTTTTGCCGACTCGTGATGTTCTGCAACCAAGGTAAAGCACCATCCTTTAAATTTAAGTTGATGCACCCATATTTTTTTCTTTTGCATTTTATAAATGAAGTTGTCATCCATTTTACCTCACGTAGGAGATATGAAGCAACTCTGATGACGTGCTTGTTATTTGACCCTTACACAAAGCAACTCTGATGGTCGGTTGCTGGCACTGGTGTTAAAGATTCTCGTTCTTTTGATATCATGCACACCGTAGGTTCCTTGCTTGTGTAATACAAGCTTGCTTCTGGTTTGTCTATATTATGGTGAACTGTCCATTTAGTGAGTATAGTATGGATTTGGAATTTTAAATTATATTGCAGTATAAGCTGAAGAATTAAAGAAAGCTCTCAAGAAACTTCCAAATACCACTTCGTCTAAATCATTTGGCATAGAGATGGCTATCTTGATTTTTTTAGACCTTCATATTTGAGCTGAAATCAGTGTTTGGTGACATTACTTTGTTTCTTCTGACTTTTCCTTTTGGAAGTAAGTGATAGACCAGGATCAAAACAGCCTTGATGTGCTTAGCATGTAGGGAAGTGTCTTGCTTTTTGATATTGGTCCATGAGTTTATGACCATCTTGAGATGGTTCTGAAAGCATCACTAAAATTGTGCAGAGTTTTAGAAAAGAAAGTACCATGTTTCAATTTTCTTTCTGATAAAGCAAGAGGTCGGGCTACATTATGTCAGTTCAACAAGGCACAGACCTTTTGACTATCACCTTGGTCAAAGACGGCTTCTTGCAAGAGGTCGAAGGTACGCCGAGGAAGAAAGGAAGAAAAAGAGTCTACAGACCAAAGGTGGTGAAAGATCGTGTGTAGTATGGTATTAACAGTAGGACTGACAGCTTAGTAGGTGGAGTTGGTGGGGAAAAGCGGCTCTGGACAAGCATTTTCGTGTAACAGGTTGAAAGTTCATGTGAATATTCTAGATGTTATGTTGACATAATAGGGTTTAAGGTACATGGAATTAGCGTTTGGCGTGAAATATAGCGTTCTGCCTTGGTCTAAAAGGGCTACGTTAAATTTAAAGAAGAGTCGTTTGTTGTAGTCAGCGAGGGAATAGAGACCCCAAAAATTTTAAATAGTATACTTTAGAGGTCCTTAAGTGATACCCAGACGTTCGTTATGGTCCAAATGTGACACATTGAACCAGTGGAGGCACCAAAACGTTTCCACGAACCCTTAAGTAGGGACCGAAAAGGCTACGGTGACGATTCAAAGTAACTGTGATCCTATTTGGATCTCTAAAGTGTGTCGGGTAAAAAAACCGAATATGCCATCAAAGACACATTTGACTCTCATCATAACTCAACTAGCCCAGGGGACCTCAAGAGGTCTCCACAAATGAGCCATGTATCATATGAGGGGTCTAAGGCGCCCCAATGAGACAGTTATGGATCCTAAACGTTGACAGTGTACATCTTTAGGCACCTAAGGATTGGCCACTGACATTCCGTCACACTTAACGCTGGTAACCGTAAAAAACAGTTCGTCCTCCTCCTCAGCCCCTGTTCCAGCACTTGCAAAGGCCATGGATGCGATCTTCTGGAGAACACGAGCGTAGATCGGTGGCCGACGACGGAAGACAACGGCATCGGACTCCCGACTCCGGCCGTCGACTTCGAGGGACCAAGGTTTGTTGCCCGATTCTTCTCAGCAGTTTGGCTCGTGCGAAGGCCATGGATGCGATCTTACGGAGAACACGGCGTAGATCGGTGGCGGCGGCGGTGAGACAACGGCATCGGACTCCGACTCGGCCGTCGACTTGAGGACCGTTCTTCTTCTTCCTTCCTTTGGCCGAGGTTTGTTGCCCAGGTCTAGGTTCTTCTCAATGGCTCGAGTACTACGTGCCCGAGGTCTAAGTTTTGAAGAAATTGAACCGTTGGATCGTTGTGTGGTTCATATATGTTGATGTTGGGTAGGTAAGGATTAGGGAAATAACGTTGGATCGTCGGAAACACAACCCGTGTGAACAATCTCATTTTGGCCGAATTTATTGGAGTTTCTAAATTGATGTGTGTTTGTCTCCTTGAATCATGCTTCAAGTATGTTAATCCTAGCATGATTCTAAGCTTATGTATGGATTCAATTTGATGGAAAACAAGTTGGGTTGGAAACCCCAAATGGCCGAATATGTATGTTGATGTTCAATGTTGAATTTGGTTGTTTTAGGTGCAATTGGTTAGTGTTCTTGATTTAGAAGTGTAATTGGTGATTAGTTTGATTAATTGGAAGCTTGAATGGATTGAATTGGAAGTTGGGTAAAATGTTGGTTAGGAACCGAATTTTTGGATAATTCTTTTTCCATGTTGGGGTTTGATTTTGGTTGGATTGGATGCTAAGATGGTATTGGGGTTGAATTTAGGAGTGGTTTGAAATTTGAAACGTTGAATTCGGATAAGAAATGGAAAAGTCACTATTAAGCGGGTTTATCGGAAAATGTCGGGTAATGAAGGGTTTTAAGGTTGGATTTGATCAGAGTTACGCTTGTGGGATGATGTTTGGTTGCGATTTCTTGTTTCCTCTTTCTTGGTTCCGTGCACGCTACCCGGTGGTGCACCATGCTTCGGCTTCGGCTTGACTCCCTTAAAGGGAGGTCCTAGTCCGATCGTGGATCTTTACATGCACGATACTACGATTACGTGGAAATATGCGGCAACCGTGAAGTGAACGGCCTCGCCTCCAAACCTTGCGGGCTGGGATTTTGTCTACTTGGTCCGAATCGTTTTGGTATTTCAGGTGAGAAAAAAAAATTGGTACTTCAAGTACTTGAAACTTCAAGTACTTGAAAATAGAAAAGCCTCCCGTCCTTCATCTTCAGTTTGTTGGATGATGTTTTTAAGAGTTAATCTCACTTGTGACCCCCTAAGGTTTCCTACTCATCCACCTCGTGCGCTGAGGTCTGTAACATCCACTGTAACTCCTTAACTTTCACTCTCACAGTTCTAGCAAAAGTGATACTTTTGATTGGATATCAAGATCAAGAAATATTATTGAGTACAATTATAGTAGAATAGGATAAGTGATGTGTGGCACACACGTACCACAATTCCATTGTATTTTAAGTCAAATTCATCACTTATTTTAGCTTATTTCTTCATTATGTGCGTGTTTTACTTGCAGTAGTTATTTATTCGTAGGCGCACTTAAAGGAGCGGAGATGGAGCTTGCAAAACCTTGTCAAATGATCTAAAATGTGAAGCATGGAAAGAGAGCCATGCACCAAGTTTTGGCCTCTATGAACAACACCCAGAGCATCTCGGCGCATACCAGAGCATCCCCTGTAGCATTTGGCATCTGTAAACAGTACCCAGAGCATCCCCCAATGCATCCCAGAGCAACCCAAAGCATCCCTTGTTATCCACATCATTTAATGAGACCAACTCGAGTCAGCCTTGATTCCATCTGATTTGCACCTATTTTTTGAACATGTTTACCCTTATTTTACCATGTTATGATGTCCCATATGTCTAGGTACTTTTTGGACTATTAGATATAGTATAAATAGACTTTTAGGATGAGTTTCAGGAACATCTCACAATTTACACAAATTTCATATCAAACTTGAAGTTGAAGCTATTCTTCCTCTCTCATAGGACTTTTGAGCCCCCTCAACCTCACAAATATGAGAGGTTGATTGGTGTTACAGTCACCCCGAGCGAGTGGTGACTTCTGGGTATCCCGGGGCTCCGTTCCAAACATGTGGGGCATGTTTTCTGTTGGTCAGATAGCCCCCGAATCTTTTCTAAGTAACATTCTCAAGAATCCTTTACATATTCGAGGTCGCATGAGTTCCTCGCACCTTTCCGCGCAAAAATATTTTTCAGGGTCGAGATGATCGTTCTCGGGCGATACTCGCGGCTCTGGATGAACAAATTGATGGCACCAATGGTGTGTGGTATTTTATAACTCGGGATGATTATTGTGGTGATAACCAAACAAGCACACATAACGAGATTACTTGGTTAAGCTAGCAAGCACACATGTCGGGATTTGCTCGGGTTAAGTTGGCGCGGGATGACACCACTTAGGCATATTTTCGGAATGTCATGTGACTAAGGTGCCTAGGTGTGTGTTTTTCATGTGACTAAGGTACCTAGGTGTGTGTTTGTCATGTGACTAAGGTGCCTAGGTGTGTGTTTGTCATGTGACTAAGGTACCTAGTTGTGTGTTTGTCATGTGACTAAGGTGCCTAGGTGTAAGGTTGTGGTAAGGAGTATTTAAGGTGTAGAGTTAGTAAGAACTTCACCATCTTCCTCACATGTTCTTCATCTTCTCAAGAACAACCACACACACAAGTAGCTCTCTTTGATTCCTAGACAAGGCCGATTTGTTCAAGGGCTTAAGGAAGGTTGTTCTTGGTGCTAATCTTGAGGTGAGTATGTCTCCTTCATGATTTTGGTATATTTGAAGCATGGTTTGTGGTTGAAACGCCTTAAGACCGAATTGAAGGGAAAGGTATTTTAGTAATTATGGTGTGTTCGGGGAAGGGTATAGATTAGTGATTTCTAATTTTTAAGTGGTTGTTCAGCTTGAATCAGCAGTTACGGAGTAGTGCAGGACTTCGGAGGTCACACTACCGCGCTTTAGCCCGAGCGTCGGGATTTGCCCTGGATTCTTCTGCGGATCAGTAATAGTACGGTAACGTTTCAACTTCTCTCATTATACATTCTGGGAGGGATATCATGTGTATCGGGGTTAGTTGAAGCGGGTTCTGGGTTGAGGACGGGTGTCTGGTGATCCCGAGACCAGTTATATGGTAAGGTACAGGTGTGCAGGTTCAAGGCCCGAGATGGTCTCGGAGACCTCGGGTTCTTCGGTATTCTAAATCTACTTAGTTCTGATGTTCTGGATATACCTTGCGGTATACTCTGTCTGCCGTATACCCTGCGGTATACTCTGTCTGTGACCCTACGACAGTTGGAGATCGCGACCCCGGCTGGTACCATGCCTCTTTCAGCTTCGTCTTCTGACCTCTTGGAGAGGGCTGTCGTTCTGTCTGTATGCTTTCGTGGGTCTCCGACGGTTCTAATCGCGTCCTTCGGGACTCTGTCTGTTATTTACGTTTATATTTGTTTACTAATCCTTAGCATGATTTCAATGTTTGATACATGATGTTTGTTGTTTCTGTTTGCTGTTTGCTGATATGTTGCGGTGTGTTACACCCACCCCCGACGTTTTGCACTTTTCTGTAAATTCTCGGCCGGAAGGTCAAATACTGTAATTTTCAGATCACATACGACTTGTGATTAATTTATGAGATTCAGTATTTGAGAGTTGATTTGGTGTTAATTAAAGGTGTTTTATGTGTCGAGCAACATTTTTCAAGTTCAGAGACGTTTTGCCGGAATTTGGTTTCGGGCGACAAAATGGTCCCGTCGGGAAAGATTAGGGAAATTAATCATCTTGATTAGTGTTGGCCGAATTTGTTAGGGTTTTATGGAGAATTGGAAGAGATAATATTTCTTGGATGACTCACCTTGGTGAACTAATCACCATCTTCCACCATGCAAGCCTTGTCACCTTTTTTGACCAATCACAAGCCACCACCATTGATGTGATCACGACTATGGAACTCGCAATCAAGGCTTCGCGGATCTAGCTTGGCGGAGGCGAACTTGAACAGATGATACAAATTTCTGCCAAGTGAACCTCCTCACTACGCGGTGAGGCAATGCACTTGATAATGCCTGGGAAAGGAGATGGGATCTAGCACCTCTTGATTACAAGATCAAGCAATACTATATATTATATTTGAATCCTCTTGCATGGATCACAAAGGAAATGGAATTGCAAGATACGAGAACACAAAAACCCTACCTCACTTGAGAGTTTCTGATTTCTTAAAAATATGTTCTACCCTTCAAATGTTACAAGGTTTCCTTATAAAGGGGGAAAATGGTGAAGGGAAAAAGCTTGACTTTGACTAGGGAACCATCTTCCTTGAATTAAGGTGGGTGAAGTGAGAGGAGGCAGATGATGGATGACATTGTAGGCTACCTGCTCCTATCTCTTCTATTTCCCCAGGAATTATATCTGACGGGAGATGGGAGGGAAAGTCACTTCACATTTCAAATGGTTTGCCTGACTGTGGAGTATGGAGGTTTCGCCAGGTTGGCGAAACCCTGAGGCTTCGCTTGTCTGGAAGTCTTCGCCGTATGGCCTCGCACGAATGGCATCGCCTTGGGGCTTCGCCTTCGACTGTAAATTTGGTATAGGGGCTTCGCCGAGAGACTTCGCATGAAGGGTATCGCCTTGGGGCTTCACCTGCATTGGGGAGTCTTGCGAGGGGGTCTTGTCTTCATCTTTCTCAACCATGCTTACATTCAAGACGCCAAAGGGCTTCGCGTGCTCTCCATCCAGGGGGTTGCTGAGACGGCGAAGCTGTAGGGTCCTTTCTTGTACTTCCGCTTGTTCTTCTGCTTGCGCCATAAGCTTCATGTAGGCATTGAGGCCCGTTTGGACTTGTTTTAGCCGGGACCTTGTCATAGGTCTTCCTCTATCTTGAAGCAGATGTGGGGCCTCGCGCGCTGGAATTTGAGCACTATTTGGAGCTGGCGAAGTCTTTGCAGGGATGTCCTCATCATACTCTCCCTCTTCAAAAGAATCCGTCTGCGGATTCTCATATTCTTCAGTACCTTCAAAAGGGGCCAAATCACACACATTAAATGTCGCATGTACGTTATAGGATCCATCACAGGGTAAATCCAGTACATAGGCATTATCACCAATTTTCTTAGTGATTTGGAAAGGGCCATCGCCTCTTGGTGCAAGTTTATTTTTCCTAGCTTGGGGAAACCGTTCCTTCCTTAAGTGCAGCCATACCCAATCCCCAACTTGAAAACTTCTAAACTTCCTACCCTTATTAACCCTTTTTGCATATGATTCATTGATTTTCTCAAGATGTTTGTGAACCTTAGCATGCAAATCTGTCATATGTTTAGCCTTCTTGTCACCATCTACATCTATTTGTTCAACATAGTTTAATGCAATCAAGTCCAAAGGAGCTAAAGGATTGAATCCATATACAACCTCGAAGGGACTATGAGATGTAGATGAATGATATGCTCTATTATAGGCAAACTCAACATGTGGAAGACACTTCTCCCATTCCTTTAAATTCTTCCTAAGAAGGGTCCTTAAGATAGTGGTCAAGGTTCTATTGGTCACTTTTGTTTGGCCATCGGTTTGAGGGTGGCTTGATGTAGAATACATCAAGTTTGTGCCCAACCGCGACCAAAGGGTTCGCCAGAAGTGGCTTAAGAACCTGGAGTCCCTGTCACTCACAATGGACTGAGGAAGACCATGATATTTCATAATGCCTTTAAAGAACAAGTCAGCTACATGCGATGCATCATCATTTTTATGGCATGGAATGAAATGTGCCATTTTTGAAAATCTATCTACTACCACAAATATAGCATCATGACCATGCGTTGTCCTAGGCAAACCACTTATGAAATCCATGCTTATATCAACCCAAGGAAGCGAGGGCGTAGGAAGAGGGGTGTACTTCCCTTTAGGTTGAAGAGTACACTTGGCTTGGTGGCATGTTACACATCTTGCGCACACCTTGGTGACGTCTTTCTTCATGCCCGGCCAAAAGAAGTTCTCCTTCACGGTCTCGAGTGTCTTTTGGACACCAAAATGTCCCATGAGGCCACCGTCATGCGCTTCTTTGATGACGACTTCTCTTATTGAGCTCCTTGGAATGCATAACCTTTTATACTTAAACAAAAAGCCATCAAACACATAGTAGCCATTTTGGCCTTCTTTGGCACAATTAGCAAAAATTTCACCAAAGTCCACATCATTCTTATACATGTCCTTTAAGCACTCTGATAGTCGCGTTCCTTTGCAGGTGTGGACTCTCAAATGAATTGTAAATGGTGTTGTGTTCTTGAAGACTCCAAGCTTGCTGTTCAGAGTGATCTGTAAAAGATAAAGAGAGCACTCAGGAGTAGCAAGAGAGGAGTGGGAGGGCGTGAAGTAGCTTACCCATTTTAAGGTGGACATCACCCTATTTATAGGGTGATGCCAGGAGGAGCCTCCCCCAGTTGAAGCCTTTAGCCAGGCTGTTTGAGATATCTCAGCAAACCGCCTTAGTTGATTCGTTTGTCAGAGGATGTCTGGCGTGTGAATCTGGTGAAGATCACTCAGGCTCGTGCTGACCTCCTTATTGGTCGCTTAATGTCAGATGACCAAGTGGCCTTTCCTTTAGTTGAGCAAGTAGCGGCGAAGGCTAGCAAGGGGCGAAGGCCAGCAAGGGGCGAAGGCCTAGATAAAAGAAAAACCAATAAAGGTAAGAGTAAGGGTCGCACGAACCGTGAGTGCAAGGGCCTTGTCTGGCGGGGCCAGTATAGGCATGAGAGACCTCGCGCAGGCGAGTTGAGACCGCGAGGGCGAGACCCGTGAAGGTGAGACCTGAGACCGCAAGGGCGAGACCTGCGAGGGCGAGACCTCGCGAAGGCGAGACTTGAGACCTGCGAGGGTGAGACCTCGCGAAGGCGAGACTTGAGACCTGCAAGGGCGAGACCTCGCGCAGGTGAGACTTGAGACCGTGAGGGTGAGATCTCGTGAAGGCGAGCTGGGAGACCGCGAGGGCGAGACCTTGCGCAGGCGAGCTGGGAGACCGCAAGGGCGAGACCTCACGCAGGCGAGACTTGAGACCGTGAGGGTGAGACCTCATGAAGGCGAGCTGGGAGACCGCGAGGGCGAGACTTCGCGCAGGCGAGACTTGCGGAGCCTTGTCTGATTCTGATGTGATGCGAGGACACATTTGCTTGGGTAGTGTACCAAGATGCCTCCTCCTGAGAGCAGAGTATGGGCAGGGTCCTGTACTCCGTGTGTTGAAAATAGTGTTGAGGGCGGTAGCAGCCACAAGACTGAGTTTGTGTGGAGCGCGATGACCTTTTATGATCTGATATTCCGTGTGTTGGATCTTTCACGATCCTTGTGAGCTTTCGAGGGGGCATTTGCTTGGGTAGTGTACCAAGATGCCTCCTTCTGAAGGCAGAGTATGGGCAGGGTCCTGTTGATATTCGCGTTCCCAGGATAGGAGCTGAATCCCAGTTGAGTGGTTGATGATGATGGTGTTCTTGAGAGTTCTAAGCTTGCTGTTCAGAGTAATCTGTGGAAAGATAAAGAGAATACTCAGAAGTAGCAAGAGAGGAGTGGGGGGGCGTGTAGTAGCTTACCCAATTTAAGGTGGACATCACCCTATTTATAGAGTGATGCCGGAGAAGAAACCTCCCAGGTTGAAGCCCTTGGGCAGTGTTTGAGATAAGTCATGTCGACTGATTGGAGATAAGGCGGCTGAGATGATGAAGATCTCAGCAAACCGCCTTAAGTGATTCGTTTGTCAGAGAATGTCTGGCATATGAATCTGGTGAAGATCTCACAGGCTCGTGCTGACCTCCTTATTGGCTGCTTGATGTCAGATGACCAGGCGGTCTGTCTCCCAGTGGAGCAAGTGGCAGGCGAAGGCCTGCAAGGGGCGAAGGCCCAGATAGAATACAGCCAAATAAGGAGGGAGGGTCGCACGAACCTGAGTGTAAGGGCCTTATCTGGGCGGGGCCAGTATAGGCAAGAGAGTCCTCGCGAAGGCGAGTTGAGACTGCGGGAGTAAGACCCGCGAAGGCGAGTGAGATCGCAAGGGTGATACTTGAGACTGCGAGGGTGGCCCGCGAAGGCCTAAGAGACGCGAAGGCGAGTGTGAGACATCACCAAGGCGATACTTGAGGCCCGCGAGGGCAAGACCTCACGCAGGTGAGACTGGAGACCTCGCGAAGGCGAGACTGGAGACCGCAAGGGTGAGACCTTGCTCAGGCGATACTGGAGACCACAAGGGCGAGACCTTGCGAAGGCGATACATGATTCTGATGCGACGTGAGGACGCGTTTGCTTGGGTAGTGTACCAAGATGCCTCCTCCTGAGAGCGGAGTATGGGCAGGGTCCTGTACTCTATTTTGAAAGTACTGTGTTGAGGACAGTAGTAGTCGCAAGTCTGGACTTGTGTGGAGTGTGAAAACCTTTACGATCTGATTTTCCATGTTGGATCCTTTATGATCCTTGTGAGTTTTTGAGGGGGCATTTGCTTGGGTAGTGTACCAAGATGCCTCCTCCTGATGGCAGAGTATAGGCAGGGTCCCGTACTCTGCTGATATTTCAAGCCTTGGAGTTGGTGAAGTCGGCATGCCGTTTGCGGTCCGTTTTTAGTGTAACGGAAGCGAAGGGGCTCCTCGATACTTAAAGCAGGAGAGATAACGGGAGGTGAAAGGTTTACTAACCGTTATGGGGCGCGGCACGTGGCGCTTCAGGAGTTGATTACGCTTTTAAAAAGCGCTTCTCCATTTCTGTATGGAAGGCAAAAGGTTTTCTAACCGCTAGATGTTGGCACGTGGCGCCTAAGGAGCCGATTTCGCTTAAAAGTGCTTTTTCATTCTGGAGGGCTTATAAAAGTGTGTCCAAGAAGATTGAAGCTGTTCATCTCCACTTTCGTATTTCCTCATTTTTTACGCTGAGTAGCTTTTTCGCATTCTTGCGTATTTGAACCGTTCATCGGCTGTTGGGAGCTTTCTTGTGGTGGTTCTCTACTTCCCGTTCGAGACTTCACCGTTCGTCCGTTCGTTTGCCGACTGTTCTTCCGCTTTTTTCACCGGTAGCGAATCAGGTAAGATCTCGTTTTCCAGCACAGTGAGTGCTTCATTTTTTCTGAGCACACTGAGTGTTTGACAAAATGCCTCTGTTAGGCTCTCTCGATTTATATGCTTGTTGCTCCACTTTTTGCAGAAATGGAGTCCAAAGAAGCCGTACGTCCAGTGATTGCCACCGTGGAGAAGACCATGGTGAAATTTGACAAAATCCATCAGGATATGGTGGAGGCCTTCTGGCCTATGGAGAAAGTGCCGGTGTACATGTCTCGCTCTGGCGTCTGCCGGGCGTTGGGCTGGCCCGCGACTGCAGAGAACATGGAGAATCGGGTGCTGTGTCTGTACACGGCACAGCTTGTGGCGGGGCTGCGGTTTCCCCTTCCGCAGTTCGTGCAAGACTTGTGTACAGGTGGGGGTTGCCACCAACGCAGTTGGCGCCCAACACATTCTTGACCATAGTAGGCTTCATTGTTGCCTGTCGCATGGCCGGCGTGAGGCCCTTTGCCGATGTTTTCCACCGGTTCTACCGGCTGGAGCTGAGGAGTGGGGGTGCGTTTTTCTACGTCACTCCCATAAATGTTAGGGCAATAACTCCATCTCCTTCACTGCTGCGCCCAAATCCTACCACAACTGGCACGGGTCTTTCTTCTTCTTGCCCCGCGACAATTCATGGGACTTCCCCGTGGCGAGGACGCAACGACCCGTGCAAAGCATTGCACGGAGGCCTGAACTGACTTCTGAAGGATTGCGGTGGCGGGCATACGTCCGACTACTGGGATGGTTGGACGATGTTTTTTCAAGGAGTGCTTGTGATGAGCTCTTCCCCTTCTCAGCCGCCCAACTAGATGAGACAACTTTGAGGTGGGCTGGGATTAGCACGGGCTTCGTGCTAGACCCCGAGGTGCCCTCGCCATACGAGGGGTGGGCCCCCACCCATCGTGGGACGATGGTAGACTCTCTTTACGCAGCGCTGGCAGGGCCCAAAGGTATGTTTGCATATATATATATATATAAGTGTATTGCATAAGTGTAAGAGGTTTAGTAAAACCTGGTCTGAAGTTTTCCTTCTGTTTGTAGATGCCTCCCTGGAGTCTGGCGAAGGCCGGGGTAAGAGAGCGTCTATGCGCATTGCCCAGCAGGTGCATCTGGCCTGTGCATTTGGGAGGGATGCCCCTGCTGGGGCTGTCAAGGTGTTGGGATGCATTGTCCCTAAGCAGCAGAAAAGGGCTGACACCAAGTCACTGGTGTCCCCCAAAAAAGAGAAGAAGAGGAGAGTGACTGCTGGCGCAGCGCAGCCTGGAGAGGGGAGTGCCCCTGCTGTTGTTGAAGAGGCCAGGGAGCCTGTAGAGGCAGAGGGATCTGTAGCGGTCCCTTCTACTGAAGAGGCTGCAAGGCCAGTCGAAGAGGCCAAGGGGCATGTTGAAGCAGAGGGATCTGCAGTAGTTCCTTCTACTGAAGAGGCTGAAGAGCCTGTTGGGGAGGAGGTCCCCAGTATTGTGGAAGAGGCCGAAGAGCCTGCCGAGGAGGCCAGGGGAGTGGAAGTGGAGGTCCCTTCCACCGTTGAAGAGGCCATGCCCACTGCAGAGGGCTCAGAGGGAGTGCGAGCGGACACCGCTGCTCCCATAGAGGCTGTGCCTATATCGGTGGTGCAGCCCGTCCCCCTTGAGGATGCTGCCGTCCAACTTGAGGACTTCGTGTCTGGGCTCTTTGCGAGCCCTTCTCCAGCTCAGGGGGAAGACTTGCCCGGGCACGTGGTCGCGGCAGAAATCATTACGAAGGGGAGTGCCCTTCCTAAAAAGGGGAGGATGTCAGCAGGGGAAGTCCTGCTGTTCATGAGGAGGAAGGGCCAACAGGCTGCTAAGGCCATAAGCAGTCCTGGCCAGCAGGAGGCAGTGGTCACTCCTATGGAAGAGGAGGTCACCACTGCCAGGGAGGAGACCCCTGTGGCGATCCTTTCAAGGAAGGAGGCTCCTGCAGTGACTCCTTCGAGAGAGGAGGCCCTTGCGGCGAAGCGGAAGGGGATCTTGAGGATTGAGGAAACTTCTTCCTCTTCTGATAGCGAGGCCCCTGAGGAGGGGGCACTGGTGGCGCGGTCCTTTATGAGGGTAAGTGGTTGGGAAGTAGCCCAACCTTCCAGTAGTCAGCCAGGGGCTATTGGATGGGCACAACCCTCTGCTGGTAAGTCTCTTGATTTTGAAAGTTTGTTTCTCTTGTTTTGAGATTATGTTTCAGTTTTCTCAGTTGTACTGCCCTTAACTGCTGTAGGTGCGGGGCCTTCTGGGAAAGAGCTCGGCCCCCGCGAGGTCCCATTGGATCAAGGGACCATGACCGAGGTCCCTGCGGACCTATGGACCAGAACCGAGGTCCTCGAGGAGGCTGGGGTGTGGTCCCACTACTTGGAGCGAAGGCGAATCGCTGCCAAGTCAGTCCCCAAGTGGTCTGAAGAGCCGGCCACCCTGAGGGTCATGAGGCAAGACGTCAGGGCCAAAGTGTACTAGGAGAAAGGGAAGCTCCTACGCGATGCGTGGGACCCAATCTTCCTTCTCAGAAATAGCAGTTCACTGCTAATGGGAGGGGAGCAAACCCTCCTATCATGCCTGGAGGGGTTGCGCACCCCCTACGACAGGGAGGTGACAGAGCGGAGCCTAGACTCCCCCGCCGAGTTTATGAGGGAGGCAGCCCAACAGAGTCTGCAGGTAAGACAACTTCTGGTCTTTATGTACAAGCCTGGCTTGTTTTCTTTCTGCATTTGTTTAAATAAACTTGGATGCAGGCCGCCGTTAAAGGATATGCTGCCATGGAGCAATGACATGACTTTCTGAAGTATGCCAACAGGCGGGACGAGGCCCAGGTAGCAGAGGTCGATTCCCTCAGGAAGGAGCTGGAAGCTTCCAAGAAAAGGGAAGAGGAGCGCCAAGAGGAGCAGGCCAAACGTGTGGCCCAACCGAGACTTGGTGTGACTTCCTTAATAAGGAGCGGACTGCTTGCGGATGCGCCGGTGGGAGCAGCCCGTCTGATTGATGCCTTTCAGCATCGCTTCTTTCAACAAGAAGCAGAGTTGAAAGCCCAACAAATTGAGACTGCTGTCATGAAGGAGTCGTTCCTCTCTTTGGAGGCTGACACAAAAGCTGCCCTCGCAGAGGCGAAGGCCAAAGTCGAGCTGGCGGAGGCTGCAGCTGAGGAGGTGAGGCGCTAGGCCATTGCCCAGGCCCAGTTGGCGGAGAAGAAAGCAGAGGAGGGCAGGCTTGCTGTTGAGGCCGCTATGAATGCACACCTGGAGGTCGCCACTGTTCTTGAGAAAACGGTGGCCTCAGTATGGGAGATGGAGGGCAGCTTGGGGCTCGGTTTTGGCTGCGGTCACGTTTTTCGGCGTTCAGGCGGCTCCCGAGCCCTATCCGGGTATCATTTTGGCGAACCCTTCCGTATTTGAGGTCGTGTGGGTCCCCCGGACGTTTCCGCCGAAAATATATTTTTCCGGCGCCGGGGGGTTGTCGGGGTCGTCTAGGGACGTACAGCGGACTCGGTAGCACTCCCGAGACCTCAGATTGAGATGCTTTTGCAGTTTTGGAGTCGTGGGAATGTCCCCGAGGTTTTTATGGAGAGTAATTTTTGGGGCAGGACGTTCGGTTCCGGGCGACTCCCCCGGTGCTCGGGATGGAAATCTTCTGACGGCTTTGGGGTAAGTCATGTTATAATTCAAGTGGGATATATGAGTATTTTTGTGAATTTTGGTGTGATGGGATTTTGGTTCTGTTGGACACGCTCGCACGTCGGGATTTGTTCGGGTTCAGCGAGCTCGGTAGGACACTCTGGAATTGTAAATAAACTTTTGGAACATGTTTTACGAATGTTATAATATCCTGAGGATTGTGTCCAAGTTTCGTTTAATTTGGAGTTCGGTAATTGCGTTTGGGCCAAAATTGGAACTTTTGGAAAAGTTGGGAGGTTAATTTTTATTTGGTCACAAAACACAAATAATGGAGCATGGGCAGCAGGTTATTTTCGGCTGGAATGGGGAAGGGATAAGGGACACATGTCCTTTTGTTATTTAAGATGAGAAGGTATGGGAAAAAGAAAGGAAATATATATATAGCATATATATTTCATAATTTGGTTATATTTCATCATTTCTTCTTCTTCTTCTTCTTCTTCTTCTTCTTCTTCTTCCTTCTTCCTTCACTTCCGCCATTGAAGCTTCTCCCAAAGCTTTGTGTTCTTAAAATCTTGGCTCAAATCAACAAGGAAGTGGATCCTTTAAGTGGTAAGTCTCCTCCCTAGCTCTCTTTTCTTGTTGGAATCAAGGTTTAGTGAAGAAAAGAGGAGATTTTGCAAATTATGGGTTTGTTCTTAGCTACTAGCTAGGATGATTCTCTTCCTCCCATCTTTTAGTATGTTGTTCTTGGGTTGTAGGGGAGTGATAATCAAGTGTTAGATTTTGGAAAAACTCCTTGGATGCTAGAAACCTAAAGTGGCGAAATTTTGGGAATTATTCTAAAATGGTGTGTGTTTGGTTTCTTGAATCATGCTTCTAGTATATTGTTCCTAGCATGATTCTAAGGTTATGTATGGATTCAATTTGATGGAGAACAAGTTGGGTAAGAAAACCCCAATTTGGCCGAAATGTTGTTGATGTTCAAAGTTTATTTTGGTTGTTTTGGATGCAATTGGTTATCATTCTTGGTTTAGAAGTGTAATTGGTGGTTAGAATGATTAATTGGAAGCTTGAATGGATTGAAATGGAAGTTGGGTAAAAATTGGCAAAGGAGCCGAATTATTGGATGATTCTTTTCCTATGTTGGGGTTTGATGTTGGTTGAATTGGATGCTAAAGTAGTATTGGGGTTGGATTTAGGTGTGGTTTGATGTTTGAAACATTGATTTCGGGTAAGAAATGGAAAAGTTACTATTATGCGGATTTATCGGAAAATGTCGGGTAATGAAGGGTTTTAAGGTTGGATTTGATCAGTTCGCTTGTTGGATTATGTTTGTTAATGTATAATCTTGCATTGTCTAAGTTGGTTCTGAATTCGGCGTTTCGTGGAAATTGGAATTTTACGGATATTCTCGGATTTTCGGTTTTGGGGTCAGGGGTGTAGTTTGGTAGTGTGGTTGGTAAGGTTGCTAATTCAGCTTGAATTGACAGATTCTGAGGTTCGGAGGTTAGAAAAAGAGAGGTTTCCGAGTTTTGGGTCGTGGTGTGGAAGTCGTCCAGAATCGGTCTATTACTCTGGATTTGTGAGGTAAGGGTTTGGTTCTGCTATTTTTGGTAAGATAGGTGTATGTTTAGTTTCACTTTCTGTTCTGCAAGTATTTCGGTATTATATGCCTAGGGCATATTCTGTAGTCTGTAGGTGTATGTGTTGTTGCACTTCTGTTTTGCAGGTATTTCGGAAATTTCTGCTTTAAGGTACGTTCTGTAATTTGTAGGTGTATGCCTTGTGGCATACTTTGTCTGTTAACCCTACGACAGTTGTGGGTTCGCTACCCCAGCTGGTGCACCATGCTTCTGTAATAGCTTCGGCTTCTGACTCCCTTAGAGGGAGGCTGTCGTTCCGATTTGTTATAAGGGTTTATGGCGATTTAGTATCGCACATCCTTCGGGATTCTGATATGTTTTTATTGCAAGTACGATATTCTGTATTCTGTTGCATATATTCTGTATATTGCTATCTTTCTGTTTTGCAGGGTTACATATGCTTATCTTACCCCAAATCCCTTACGGGGCCTTTTTAGGACTCACCCTTTTTGGGTTCTGTTTTTGGTTTTCAGGTAGGTCTGGTAAGCAGCCAGCGAAGTAGGTTTCTGTGAGGCTTCTGCCTTGGTTGTGTTAAGCAGCAGCAGTACCTTGCGGGCTAGGATTTTGTCTACTAGGCCTGAATCCCGCGCGAGGTATTTTGATGTTTGGGCCTAGGGTCGGCTCTGTAGCTGCATGTGCATATTTTCTGTTTTATTGTTGTGATGATTGTATACATATACATATATATTCTGTTCTGTTGCATATTCTGAGCGCTTGGCGCTTGCTAGATACCCTAGGTGCGGAGAATTCTGTATGTTCTATGTTATATGCGTAAGTACTCGTCCTCGGAGGGCGGTACTTACTTTGTTGTTATTACATGAACCGTTTGTGTGGTGATGGTGATGTGCTCGCCCGTTTTCTAGGGACGAGACTCACCTTAGATTTCATTTTTGTTCTATGTATGAAAATTTTCAGGTTGCTTCCACAATCGCTTCACTTTTCGGGGCCGCAACGCGCCGCAGGTCTCGATGGACCTGCCATTCTGTATTCATTCCGGCTTCCGCTCCCGACGTCCCGGCGTCCCCGCCTCCGCAACCGGGTTCGGGTGGCGTACGGTGACACCCTGCCTTTGCAGATGAGGATCATGAGTCTTCTTCCTCCATCAAGGTGCCCATCCCTAGGCGGATGCCTCGACTAATGGAGAAGCTTGGTGAGATCCAAGCTCAAGGTGAAGCGGGGGCGCAAGCCTACGAGGAGGGCTGGCTGCGATGCCGCTTCTGAGTGGAGAAGGCGTTCCCAGAGCTGAGTCTTGGGATTCTGGATGCTGCTAACACCAGCGATCCAGTAGAGGCCTGCTCAATCAAGTGAGTAGGGGAGGAAAATGGGAGAAGCTTTGGCATCCATGTTGGACTAGTACTCCGTGTGTTGAAAGTACTAAGTGTTGAGGGCGGTAGCAGCCACATGACTGAGTGAGTTTGTGTGGGGCGCTATGGCCTCTTCATAATCAGTGTGAGCCTTTGAGGGGGCATTTGCTTGGGTAGTGTACCACTGTAAATCTCGGCCGGAAGGTCAAATACGACTTGTGATTAATTTATTGTTACACCCACCCCGACGTTCTATAACTTTCCGGCGAGTGTCGACCGGAATTGCGAATTCTGTAAATTATCGGAATAACATTGGGTTATGATAATTTATCAACATTCAATGTTGGATGTGACTTTGGTGTTGTTTATAATTGTTACAAGTGTCGGACGATTTTCGGTGATAACTGTTAATTTTGTAAAACAATTCGAAATTCCAAAAGTCTGGTTTGACCAGTGTTCAGTCAAACATTTTTAGTAAATTTTACAGGAACCCAAATTGAGATATGTAAATTTCTACTTAAACTAGACACACCGGGCTACCTTCATGTAAATTTCCATGATTTTAGGGCTGGTGGTCTGGTGAAGTTTAGTTTTACAAGTTGGTACAAAATCTGCCAAGTGTAAATGGAGAAGGTTGAAGAAGAATGCGGTTGGGCTATCTTTGGGCTGCCGAAAATTCTTGGGATTTAAGCCCATTTGAGACTTCTATTTTTCAGATTTTGATAGCCCATTTATTTTGTTTTTATGGGAAAAGGATTAAAAGGAAAGAAATAGGAAGAAAAGGAAGCAATAATGGAAGATGGAGTAGAAACCCTACCTTATGCCCATACCTCTCTTACACATTCACCATGCTTGTGTCATAGCACACATCTCTCTCTCATTTTTGGCTAATATCTCATTTTCATTTCTTTCCCAAAATTCAAGTCTTGAAAATTGAAAGAAAGCTTTCTCTCTCTTCTCTCTCTCTCCTCATGAACTTTGCTAGTGTTCTTGAGTGTTCTTCACTAATCAAGAACTAATCCTATCCTAGATCCTTAATCAAGGAAGATTAAGCAAGGTAATGGTGTTTGTTCATCACTAATCAAAGATGATTAGTGTTCAACTTCAAGCACTAATTCTTTCCCTCTTTTCTTGTCAAGGCCGAATTTAGAGGAGTTTCTTGGAAGGGATTTTCTTCAAGTGTTCATCAAGGATCAAGTGTACCAAACATCAAGTCTTGAAGAGATTTAAGTGGTAAGGATACTACTTAGTTGTGTGGTTAAGTTCTATGGAAAAGAACTTTGAAAATAACCAATCTTTCCCTCTTTTCTTAGGTTGGCCGAAAGTTTGAAGAGCGATTTGGACAATTTCTCAAGTCATCTTGCAAAGGTAAGGTGATCCTTAAGTTTATGGAAAGATTTAGAAGCATGTTTATGAAGAAAGTATGTTGTGATGAGTTGAGCATGAGAAAGCATGAGATTCTTGTTGTTATGCTTATGGCCGAAATTATGAGCATGTGTGTGGATGATGTTTTGTTGAAGATTTAAGTGTTAAAGTGTTGAAAAATGGAAGTATATAAAGGTTTATGCATGGAAGTGTTAAGTTTTAAAGTTTGGGTGAAAATTGCAAGGAAAACCGAAAATCAAGGATTTGGAAGAAAATTATGTTTGCTGTGAATAGTGTTTTTGGTGATGAAAAGTTGGTTAAAACATGTTAAAAATGGTTTAACATGAAGGATTAAAGGAAAAGTGACTAAAGTGTGAAGTTTAGAAAAGATTTGGGTTGAAATGGAAGTTGGGCTGAAATTATGGGCTTGGGCCGAAATTTGGAAGAAATGGATAAAGGTTGACCTATTTTGACCAAGTTGACCAAACCGGGTAAAGTTGACCTTTTTATGAAAATTGGAGGACCAAAGTGTAAAATATGAAAAAGTTTGGATAAAAGTGTAAACTTGGTAAAAATGGAAGGATGTCACTAAGAAGTGTGAAGTAAAGGTTTTATCGAGTTTTGAACCATCCTTTTGGACTAAAGTACCAACTTGAGATATTTGGGGTACTTTTGCAAGTTTCTGAAAAGTTTGAGGACTTAGGTTGTAATTAAGAATAAATTCCCAACACTTGAAACTTTAGTGAAATAACTAAAGTTATTTGTATGTCTCTGATTCTGGCAGATTAAATCTGCGTCTTATGAGATACTGCTTGTGCGTCAGGGGGCCACAGTAGATATCCGATTTCTGTCGAGGTAAGGGGTTTAACTTTCTTAATGCGCATTAAATGTGTATTAGGTTAGTTAAGGGCTAGTACTCGGGTCGAGGGTGGGGCCCAGTGACTCCTGGGACTAGTTACTGGTACGTAGCGGTTTTCAGGGTTTTCTGTTTCTGGACTTCTGCTATATCGGATCTGCATATCGGGGGTCGACAACGGACCCATTATTTGTTCTGTACCGGCTTCGGCCGTTTCTGTGACAGTTAGGGGTCGTACGCCCCTTTCGCTGGTACCAAGCGGTTCTGATCCCGATAATCGGCGTGAGCTTAACAAGCCGCCGTAGGGTGCTGTCAGTGGCACTTGTATGGGCTTACCTCTGTTAACCCAGTCCGACGGGACTTCTGAGCATCATGTTTCTGCATATCATAGCATTTATTAGGGTTGCTATTTCTGCTAGATCATTGCACGCTAACCCTTTGTGCAGGCAAAAACGTTTTCAAAGTTTTGGTTTGACCATTTCGTACCTACCCCCTTACGGGTTCTTTCGAGAACTCACCCCCCATGTTTACAATATTTTCAGGGGATCCGGGCAAACGACATGCGGACTAGATTTCCACGGTGCTCGTTCTGCACTTCTGTTATTTTGAGGTATATTTGTGTTTGGGGGAATTTCTCGTTAAAATCCCTTCTGTGTTATTATCTTTCTGTTAAGTCGACGTTCTTCTCTGTGTGTGTTTAGCAGCAGCAGCGTCTAGTTGCGAGGTATAATTCCGCACCGTGGCTCGGCTCTGTAGACGGAAGCCGGAATGGAAAGGAGTGGCAGGTCCATCGAGACCCGCCGCGCGTAGCGGACCCGAGAACGGAAGGATTGTGGAAGCAGACTAACGGAAATTTCATGCGTATAACAAAAATAAAATGCAACCATACAATTCATGCACTATTAACATAGTAAGCCCCGCCTCCGTGGGACGAGTGCTTACGCACCAAAACGCATATACATACAAATTCACGTAACCTAAAATGTCTAGCAAGCGCCAAGCGCCGAGAACAGATATAGAATGTAATATACCAATGTATATACAGACATACAACCATCATAGCAATACGTAAAGTGTGCATATGCAACTACAGAGCCAACCTTAGAATCTAAGTAACAAAATACCTTGCGCGGGATTCACACCAAGTACACAATCCCGGACCGCAAGGTGCAACTCACAAAACACACCCAAGGCGTAAGCCTCGCGGAAACCTACCCCGCCGGCCGCTACTGCACCTACCAAATCCAAAAACAGAACCCAAAAAGGGTGAGTCCTAAAAGGACCCCGTAAGGGATTTGGGGTAAGATAAGTATATGCAACCCCGCAAAACAGAAGATAGCAATATACGCAATGTAATACGTAATAATATACATGTACCGAAACAAATCGGAATCCCGAAGGATGTGCGATTCCAAATCGCCATAAACCTTATAACAGATCGGAACGACAGCCTCCCACTAAGGGGAGTCGAAGCCAAGCTATTACGAAGCATGGTGCACCACTGGGTAGCGAACCCACAACCTGTCGTAGTGTTAATGCAGCAGTATGCCATAAGGCATACTCCTACAAACGTAGGATTACTGCATGCAGTATGCTACAAGGCATACACCTACGAATCACAGAACTTACCTTAAAGCGTAAATTTCCGAAATACCGCAAAATGTAAGTGCTACAATACATATACCTACAGACTACGTAATATGCTCTGGGCATATAATACCAAATACCCGCAGTAATGTAACATGAAACTAAACATACACCTATCTTACCAAAAATAGCAGTACCAAACCCTTACCTCACAATTCCAGGGTATTTGACCGATTCTGGATGATTTCCAAACCACGACCCGAAACTCCGAAACCCCTCTTTTTCTCACCTCGTAACCTCGAATCCGACAAACCAAGTTAAATTAGAATCCTTATCGACCACACTACCAAATTACAACCCCCGACCCCAAAACCGAAAATCCGACAGAATTTCCGTAAAATTCCAGATTTTCACAGAAACGTCAGAATTCAGAACCAACCTAGACAATGCAAGATTATACATTGACAAACATCATACAATAAGCGGAACTGATCAAATCCAACCTTAAACCCTTCATTACCCGCCATTTTCCGATAATCCCGATAAATTGTAACTTTTTCATTCCTTAACCGAATTCAACATTTCAAACTTCCATCCACTCCTAAATTCAACCCCAACACCATATTAACATCCAATTTAACCAAAATGAACCTCCAACATTGAAAAAGAATCATTCCAAGATTTCGGTTCTTAATCAACTTTTCATCCAACTTTCAATTCAATCCATTCAAGCTTCCAAATAATCATATTAATCACCAATTCCACTTCCTAAGCATGCTTACTAACCAATTACACCAAAATCAATAAAACCCCTTCACTTATCAATTCGGCCAAAGAGGGTTTTCTCACCCAACCTCCATTTCAATCCAAACAAAGTTCCATTTGCACTCTTTAATCACCAATTACATTTCTAAACCATGAATGCTATCCAATTGCATCCAAAACAACAACATCCAACATTTAACATACACCCATATATTCGGCCATTTGGGGATTTTTCCTCAACTTGCTTTCCATCAAATTGAATTCATACACAAGCTTAGAATCATGCTAGGATTAACATACTTGAAGCATGAAGCAAGATAACAAACACACATTATTTTGGAATTTTCTCCATAAATTCGGCCAACACTAAATCCTCATCCAAGATGTGTTTTCCAAAATCCAACACTTGATTAACACTGTCACCACCACCCCGCCGACACCTTCCGGACCCGGCGGGAAGCGGTCGCCGGCCGGTGGGCGGTGGTGAGCAAGGTGGGACCGGATAGCGCAGCTAATGTGAGAGTATTTCGCGGGCCTTTAACTAACCCAAGAGGTCCCTTTCTAACAACAGATCAAGTATGACAATTCATGCACGTAAACAGATCACAATAACAAGCAATGGGCTCCGCCCATGATCGAATATCGTAAGGTGGATATCAAAATAAGATTATCAAATAGGAAGTCTGTTCTTTCACTACAGAACAGAGGCTTACACACAGATCAACAGACTCATTCACTCAATTCAGAGCAGAACGCATATATATATATACATAACCATAATCAAACTTAGATGAATAGACAGATCTAATGATAACATGCTATCATAATACTACATGCCAACAGTGTATCATGCTACAGAGCTATCTACAGTCAAGATGCAACCGCACAAGAGTCGGGCGTCGGATAAAGAAACCGACGAGGAACCCAAGTCTAGATCCAAAAGCTGCTAAACCTCAAAATAGCTAACCGAACAGCTGGCGGAAATCCTACTCCGCCGGCCCGTAATCCTTATCTCCCGAAAAATATTAAGTAAGGGTGTGAGTTTTCCTTAAAGAAAAACCCAAGAAGAGCTTAGGCAAGAGTAACGATGTTCTTCCGACAAACCCGCAAAGACAGATCGTAATGTATATACATACAGATAGCAATATACGTAAACAAGTAAGGTATGATGTGTGCACAACATCCGAATGTAACGGGTCATGGCTAGATCTTCCCGACCATGGCTAGATCTTCCCGACGCACCGGCATTCGCCATGCGTCGGCATTCGCCATGCACCCAAAGAAATCCCATATAATACGGACCATGGCTAGATCTTCCCGACCATGGCTAGATCTTCCCGACGCACCGGCATTCGCCATGCGTCGGCATTCGCCATGCATCCAACAAACATCATAAATCACGGACCATGGCTAGATCTTCCCGGTCCAACCGGCATTCGCCATGCGTCCACACACACGTAATGTAACCTGCGCACCGATGCTCCTACCGCGCACCGATACTCCTACCATGGGACTAGCCTGGGGCTCCACAATCCCGATCTAAGACCGAAGTCGAGACCGACGCCCAAGACTTGCCTCAACCATCCTACATTACAATAACATAGGTAGGTCGAACCCTTACCTCGAATTGGAAGCAACCGCAACCGCAGAGGGTAGCAGCCAAGCACCACACACCAAACTTCTTCCTTATGCAACCTCAAACCTTGCTTCACATAACACCTAAACAATTCACACACTTTCCACATTACACTTTTATTCAACACATCAATATCCATTGACAATTGGACCTCACTCCAAGACTTAAAGTTGCTCAAATTCATTGCCTAAACATGCTTGAAACCTTAAACCACACAAAACACATGCTTTTACTTTCCACCAAAAATCCGGATGAACTTTGTCTTAGGTATATAATCGGAGCATATTTGGACAATGTTCCAATTATCAATATTGCTCTAAACATACCCAATAGCAACAATTTGGATTGAATTCAACAATACAACACACTTCAATTCTCCACCATAAAACCTATGAGTTTTCTCTTAGCTCATAGATTAACCCATAATTGGACCTTTTACCAAGTATTAATGTTGTTCCAAAACCACCCAACAACACTAATTTGAGGTCAATTTAACAATCCCCCAAAATTCGCTCATCCTAGCTCAAGAACCCTAATTCGAATTTCCTTCAATTCATGCTCAATTCGTGTTGTAAAATGTGTTTCTACCTCTAATCCAACATAGAAACACTACTACTAACTCAATTGCATCAGAAAATCACGAAAATACAAACCTCACAATTTGGGAAATTCCCAAATTCATCCACCAAGTGTTGTTGGAGCGAATCCTTTGTTAATTCGTTGTTCTTGAAGTGATTCCCGCACGAATCCTTCGCTTCCACGCACCAAAGAGTCCAAAATCACTTAGATAGGAGCAAAACCGAATTGAGAGTGAGTTGGGAGAGTTTTCGAGCTGAAAACGCGAAAATGAAGTTGAAACCGAGCTGCTCGACTTAAATAGCCGAGCAAAGCGATCGCGCATCACAAGATGCGCACAAGCTTGTGCACAAAAACAGCCAGCCACACTTTGCACAGCTTGTGCAGCACAAATGTGCACATTGTGCACAAGCTTGTGCAGCTTGCGCAGCGAGTGCAGTTGTGCACAGCAGCTGTGCACAAGCTTGCGCACATGTTGTGCACAAGTTGTGCACAAGTTGTGCATGTGCTTGTGCAAGCATACAGACAAAGCTTGCACAGTTGTGCACAAGCCCTCAAAATAGAATTGGGTCAGCAGCAGGCGTACACGCAGAACAAAATAGAATTGGGAATTGGGAAGGCAATTGGGGAAAAGAAGCTTCCAACAAGACTTAACCCAAAACCATTCCACTCCCAACACAACAATCAACAACAACAACAACTAACAAACTCCTCAAATTACAAATTTAAACATACCTCCGTAACTCCACCACCGGAGACTGTTGCCGGAAAAGGTGGGGTGTAACATCCTCCCCCCCTTAAGACTCTTGGTCCTCCAAGAGCTCCTTAAGGCGTTGGTACTCCCGAGGGTAGCGTTCGATCATATCTTTCTCCGTCTCCCGGTTGCCTCCTTGTCGAATGGTGCGACCATTGCACCTTCACCATGGGAATTAACTTGCTCCTCAATTTGCGAGTATCCTCGCCAACAAAGCAATTGGCACTTCCTTATAAGACAAGTCAGGTTCCAATTGCACTTCCTCAATCGGAATCGCTTGCGCCGGATCCATGACACACTTTTTCAGCATGCTCACGTGAAACACATTATGCACAGCTGACAAGCTCTCCGGTAGTGCTAAACGATAAGCCACCTTTCCAATCCTTTCTAAAATATCGAATGGGCCAATATACCTCGGAGCTAACTTCCCTTTCCGACCAAATCTCATTATTCCCTTCATTGGTGCCACCTTCAACCACACTTTGTCGCCAACTTCAAACTCTAAGTCGCGACGCCTTCGCTCACATAAGCCGTGGTTCTATCATTTGCCGCTTTCAATCTTGCCTGAATTGTTTTGATCTTTTCTCGTGGTCTCTTCAATCAATTCCGACCAAGTTCAACCTTATCTCGACGGTTCAGACCAACAAAGTGAGGTGTCATACACCTCCGTCCATAAAGAGCCTCGTAAGGTGCCATCTTGATTGTACTGATAACTATTGTTATACGAAAACTCTATGAGCGGTAGATGTTGATCCCAATCACCTCCGAAATCAATCGCACAGCCTCCTCAAAGATGTCCTCAAGTACCAGTATCACCCTCTCGGATTGCCCATCAGTTTGTGGGTGATACGCGGTACTAAGGTGCAACCGGGTACCGAAAGCTCGATGGAAAGCATTCCAGAAATGGGCTGTAAATCTTGGATCCCGGTCTGAAACTATAGAATCCGGTACACCGTGCAACCGCACGATCTCTTTGATGTAGAGTCGTGCTAACTTGTCCAACGGGTCGGTGACCTTAATGGGCAAGAAATGCGCACACTTAGTCAACCGGTCCACAATTACCCAAATGGCATCATGACGTGCTCGTAGTGGGTAATCCGGTAAGAAAATCCATAGTCACGCTTTCCCCACTTACGAACCGGGATAGGTAACGCTCAAGTGTGCCCGCGGGCTTCGATGTTCAACCTTTACCTGTTGGCAAGTGGTACACTTTGCCACACACTCGCAATATGCCTCTCATACCTGGCCACCAAGTGTGACCTCAAATCGTGATACATCTTTTCACCGCCCGGATGAAAACTTAAACTGTTATTATGAGCTTGATCCAAAATCTCATCTCTAAGAGCCACATCATTCGGCACGTACAAACGCCCTTTGAAGTATAGCAATCCTTGCCTATACTCAAAGAATGGACGCATTGCTCCTTTAGCTTCTCCAGAAACCTGCTTCAAACTCGATCTCTCATCTGAAATTCTCGGATCCTGCCGATCCAAGAAGACTGAACTCTCAACACAAATATCCGCTCCGCTCTTGTAGCCGCCAACGGTGCCACAAGGCGCAGTCCGTAAGCTCTGCTCGGTTTCCGTGTTCTCCACCTCTCACTATCCCGGTGTAAGCCCTACTCAAGGCATCTGCCACCGTATTCCCTTTGCCTCGCGGTGTACTCGATACTACAGTCATAATCTTTCATGTACTCGAGCCACCTTCTTTGACGCATATTCAGATCCTTCGCGTGAACAAGTACTTCAAGCTCTTATGATCAAGAAAGATTTGAAATTTGTTTCCCAACAAATAATGCCGCCATTGCTTGAGTGCATACATAACCGCAGCAAGCTCCAAATCATGAGTGGGATAGTTTTCCTCATGTGGTCGCAATCGCCGCGACCCATAAGCAATTACTCGCTGGTTTTGCATAAGCACACACCCTGCACTGCTCGTGAGGCATCGTATAAATGACATAAGGCTGAGACGGGTCGTAGAACCAGAATCGGTGCTCGTGTCACCACACTTGAGCTCTTGAAAGCTCTTCTCACATTCATCCGACCATACAAACGCCTTACCCTTCTTTGTCGGTTGAGTGAGTGGAGAGGCAAGAACCGAGAAGGCTGGTACGAACTTACGGTAGTAACCAGCTAACCCGAGAAAACTACGGATATCCTTTACCGATCGGGTTGCCTCCACTCTTGAACAGACTTGATCTTCTCCGGTCGACGTAAATTCCGTTCTCATTGATGATATGCCCGAGAAATGCTATCTCGCGCAACCAGAAATCACACTTCAAAACTTTGCATACACTGGTTGTTAGACAAAGTTTCCAAAGCAATTCTCAAGTGCTCTTGATGTGTGTCCTCATCCAGAGAATAGATGAGTATATCATCAATGAAGACAACAATAAAATCGTCCAAGTAGGGCGGAAAACCTCATTCATCAAATTCATGAAAGCTGCCGGGCATTTGTCAGCCCAAAAGGCATGACAAAGGTACTCATAGTGACCATAACGCTGCGAAAAGCAGCTGAATGTCTTCTTCCTTCACACGCATTTGGAAATAACCTGATCGGAGATCAATCTTTGAGAACACTTTAGCTCCTGAGCTGGTCGAACAGATCGTCAATCCGTGGTAACGGATATTTGTTCTTAATCGTCACCGCATTCAACCTTCTCGTAATCAATACAGAGTCTAAGTGTTCCATCCTTCTTCTTAACAAATAACACCGGGCTCCCCACGGTGATCTCGCTCGGTCGGATAAACCCCTTATCCAACAACTCATCCAATCGCTTCTTCAATTCCTTCATCTCCACTATCGGCATGCGATACGGAGGAATGGAGATAGGTGTAGCTCCGGTCTGTAACACTATCTCAAAATCACCTCCCGCTCGGGTGGCATACCTGCAACTCTTCAGGAAACACCTGCGGTTAGTATCTAACAATCGGAATTTTATCAAGTTCCATACGCGTACCTGCATCATTGAGTCCAAAGTACTCGCCTTCATCCGTCATGTAACTTCTCCATTACTCAAGCTCCATGCTATTCTCGAACAATCTCTACATCCGAGGGGGAACAAGTGGTAATACTTGATCCGACACCACCAACCTGCCGCACAAGACAATCTATCCGTATGGAATGCTCCGAGAGCCAATCCATACCTTAATCACATCATAATGTGACGTATCCAACACCAACAAATCAGAAGGAATCTGTCGCTCACCAACAGTTAACATGCAACCCTTGATAAGCTCATTACTGAACAGATACTGACTCCCGGCAGTTCGTACCAGGAATACTTGAGACAGATGAGTCACAGGAAGTTGCAAAGACTTTGCACACTTCTGTGACACTATAGAAATCGAAGCACCTGTGTCAAAAAGAGCACGAACGGAAATACCATTCAGAAACACCATACCTGCTAGTGCTCCTTTCGAGCCGCATCACCACGCTCAATCTGGAACACTCGCCCTCGCCTTGCTCGCTGGTGCGCGGCGGCGGGGCCTGCTGCAGTGGTGGCCGCATCAACGGTGGTCGGGGTCGTGGTCCAAACTGAGGAACACCACGCCCACGAGGAGCATAACTCTGAAACCCTTGTGGCCTTGCAACTCCCTGAGTCGCCATCAAAGGACAATCTCTGATCATGTGGTCGAGACCCACATCGGTAACACATACCCTTCTCCCTATAACAAACCGGGCCGGTGTGGCTCCGGTCACATGTCCGACAAGCACCAAGGCTCGCTACCTTGCCTTCCCTTTGCCCTTATCCTTCGATCCAAGCCCACCAGAACTACCGCCGGTCCTGTGGTGTCGTGCAGGTCCACCACGTCCGGATCCTCTAACTCCACCAATGACAATCCCCGTAGATCTCGGTGGCTGTGTCACCGAAGCTATATCCAAGTCCTCATTCTCAATCTTCGTGCTTTCGCACAGCCTCATGGTACCTATCAATGTTCAACGGTGCCAAGTACTTCCCGATGTCATGCTTCAACCCTCTCATGAATCTCTTTGCCTTGGCCTCCTCACCGGTGTTGTAATGAGGCACATAACGCACTGCCGCTCAAACTCGTGCCCATACTCCGCAATGCCTTGCTTCCCGAGTCAAGGTATCAAACTCCAGCTTGCCGCCTATCTGCTGCGGCATAACCAATCCACTTCTCATGGAACAAGTGGGAAAATTCATCCCACGTCATACCCGGTCTCTCAACCGCCTACGCACAAAGTCGGCCTTCCGAGTAGCCATAGTGGTCTCCCACCAATCATATGCCCACCACGCAAATAAAAGGTAGCCAAAGACACCATCTCATTTGCCGGAAAACCAAGTCTGCCAAGCAACCGATCCATGTCCTTATACCACGTCTCCGCCGAATCCATTCCACCCTTGCCCGAGAAACGGGTGGTTTGAATCGCTCAAACCGCTCCATCAAAGAAAGTTTATCGAGCTGGTCGCACTATCGATTTGAGCCGGGCTCTCGGTATCTCAACAACAGAATCGGGCCTAGCCCGCACTCTCCTCGACGGGCCGTGGGTCGACTTCCGCACCTAGATTCAGATTCCCCTCTTCTGTATCCACATGCTCTTCGAATTGCACATCATCCGCCTCAACGTCCTCCTCATGAGCCTGATAGCTAGGATCGGTCGATCCTACCGCAGTAGGCTGAGAACTCATAACATGTGTACTCCCTTGCTCTTCAACTCCCCGTCCCTGCCCACATGTTATTGAGCAAGATACCATTTGCCCCAACACTTGGGCCATCTGCTCCGGATCGTATCAAATGCGGCCGAGCCGGTGCCGCTCTTCGCCGAGGTCTCCTCGACCTCTACCTCTTCCCCTATCCACATTCTCGAGCAGGATTTCCTCCTCCTGCTTCATCATCCAACGCCGAGTTCGTCGAGTGTTGACCATTTACTGAAATTCCGAACATAAAGGGTTCACTTAACGGTTAGCATTACCTACGTTGGTAATCCTATCAGCTCAGAGCATGAATGCAATGCATGATGCAAATCAATTCTCAAAATTACTTATACAAAACAATTCCTTATAACCCGTGGTACCGCTTAGAATAACACACTTCTCACTCGGCATCCACCGTCTGCTTTTAACGAGAGAGGTAATTTAAATTACCATCATGCACCTTACGGCATCTCATTCCCTGTGCACCTCTTGTAGCGCCCAGAGTCAATTATCGGTGTCCTACGCAGCAACCACGCATGCACCAAGTCACAAACTACCAAGCACTAATGAAATCATCTCTTGGTTGTTCTCAAGTGCGCTTAGACAAACCGCCACTGCTCCACTTACCATTCCAACATGGTTCTTGTGACGAGGTGGCCAGCCTCACCACACAACCATACTGAATCGATCACCGACTGTGGCTGTCAATCCTAACACACCCTCGACGCAACCAATTAACCACGCCCGATACCAAATTGTCACCACCACCCTCGCCGACACCTTCCTGACCCGGCGGGAAGAGGTCTCCGGCCGGTGGGCGGTGGTGAGCAAGGTGTGACCGGATAGCGCAGCTAATGTGAGAGTATTTCGCGGCCTTTAACTAACCCAAGAGGTCCCTTTCTAACAACAGATCAAGTATGACAATTCATGCACGTAAATGCATCACAATAATAAGCAATGGGCTCCGCCCATGATCGAATATCGTAAGGTGGATATCAAAATCAGATTATCAAAAGGAAGTCTGTTCTTTCACTACCGAACAGAGGCATCCACCCAGATCAACATACTCATTCAATCAATTCAGAGCAGAACGCATATATATATATACATAACCCGAAGCAAACTTAGATGAATAGACAGATCTAATGATAACATGCTATCATAATACTACATGCCAACAGAGTATCATGCTACAGAGCTATCTACAGTCAAGAGATGCAACCGCATAAGAGTCGGGCGTCGGATAAAGAAACCGACGAGGAACCCAAGTCTAGATCCAAAAGCCGCTAAACCTCAAAATAGCTAACCGAACAGCTCGGCGGAAATCCTACTCCGCCGCCCGTAATCCTTATCTCCCGAAAAATATTAAGTAAGGGGTGTGAGTTTTCCTTAAAGAAAACCCAAGAAGAGCTTAGGCAAGAGTAACGATGTTCTTCCGACAAACCCGCAAAGACAGATCGTAATGTATATACATACAGATAGCAATATACGTAAACAAGTAAGGTATGATGTGTGCACAACATCCGAATGTAACGGGTCATGGCTAGATCTTCCCGACCATGGCTAGATCTTCCCGACGCACCGGCATTCGCCATGCGTCGGCATTCGCCATGCACCCAAAGAAATCCCATATAATACGGACCATGGCTAGATCTTCCCGACCATGGCTAGATCTTCCCGACGCACCGGCATTCGCCATGCGTCGGCATTCGCCATGCATCCAACAAACATCATAAATCACGGACCATGGCTAGATCTTCCCGGTCCAACCGGCATTCGCCATGCGTCCACACACACGTAATGTAACCTCGCGCACCGATGCTCCTACCGCGCACCGATACTCCTACCATGGGACTAGCCTTGGGGCTCCACAATCCCGATCTAAGACCGAAGTCAGAGACCGACGCCCAAGACTTGCCTCAACCATCCTACATTACAATAACATAGGTAGGTCGAACCCTTACCTCGAATTGGAAGCAACCGCAACCGCAGAGGGTAGCAGCCAAGCACCACACACCAAACTTCTTCCTTATGCAACCTCAAACCTTGCTTCACATAACACCTAAACAATTCACACACTTTCCACATTACACTTTTATTCAACACATCAATATCCATTGACAATTGGACCTCACTCCAAGACTTAAAGTTGCTCAAATTCATTGCCTAAACATGCTTGAAACCTTAAACCACACAAAACACATGCTTTTACTTTCCACCAAAAATCCGGATGAACTTTGTCTTAGGTATATAATCGGAGCATATTTGGACAATGTTCCAATTATCAATATTGCTCTAAACATACCCAATAGCAACAATTTGGATTGAATTCAACAATACAACACACTTCAATTCTCCACCATAAAACCTATGAGTTTTCTCTTAGCTCATAGATTAACCCATAATTGGACCTTTTACCAAGTATTAATGTTGTTCCAAAACCACCCAACAACACTAATTTGAGGTCAATTTAACAATCCCCAAAATTCGCTCATCCTAGCTCAAGAACCCTAATTCGAATTTCCTTCAATTCATGCTCAATTCGTGTTGTAAAATGTGTTTCTACCTCTAATCCAACATAGAAACACTACTACTAACTCAATTGCATCAGAAAATCACGAAAATACAAACCTCACAATTTGGGAAATTCCCAAATTCATCCACCAAGTGTTGTTGAGCGAATCCTTTGTTAATTCGTTGTTCTTGAAGTGATTCCCGCACGAATCCTTCGCTTTCCACGCACCAAAGAGTCCAAAATCACTTAGATAGGAGCAAAACCGAATTGAGAGTGAGTTGGGAGAGTTTTCGAGCTGAAAACGCGAAAATGAAGTTGAAACCGAGCCGCTCGACTTAAATAGCCGAGCCAGCGATCGCTTAAATGCGCACAAGCTGTGCTGCAATGCGCATGCTGCCTTGCTGCATGATGCTTGTGCATTAGCACAGCAAGTTTGCGCATGCATTGTGCACAGCAAGCTTGTGCGCAGCGCATGCAGCTTGCGCATTGTGCACAAGTTGTGCATGTGCTTGTGCGCACAGCTGCAAGCTTGCGCACAGATTGTGCACAAGTTGTGCATGTGCTTGTGCACAGCGCATGCAAAGCTTGCAACAGGTTGTGCACAAGCCCCTCAAAATAGAATTGGGTTGGGCAGCAGCAGGGCAGACACGCAGAACAAAATAGAATTGGGAATTGGGAAGGCAATTGGGGAAAAAGAAGCTTCCAACAAGACTTAACCCAAAACCATTCCACTCCCAACACAACAATCAACAACAACAACAACTAACAAACTCCTCAAATTACAAATTTAAACATACCTCCAGAACTCCATTCACCGGAGATTGTTGCCGGAAAAGGTGGGGTGTAACAAATACCCATAAATTCCATCTTAAATTAAAACACATCTCACCCCAAAGCCGTCAGAAAATTTCCATCCCGAGCCCCGGGATTCCCGCCCCGAGCCTCGGGAGTCGCCCGAACCGAACGTCCCGCCCCAAATATTAAACTCCACAACCACCTCCGGGACGTTCTCCACGACTCCAAAACTGCAAACGGCTTCCCAAACTGAGGTCTCGAGAGCGCTACCGAGCCCGCCAGACGTCCCGAGGCGACCCCGACAACCCCGGCGCCGAAAAATATTTTCGGCGGAAACGTCCGGGGACCCACACGACCTCAAATACGGAAGGGTTCGCCAAAATGATACTCGGATAGGGCTCGGGAGCCGCCTGAACGCCGAAAAACGTGACCCGCAGGCTAAAACCGGAGCCCCGGGTCACCCGGTCGCAACCCGCTCGGGGTGACCGTAACATTCTCCCCCCCTTAGAACTCTTGGTCCTCCAAGAGTAGCTCGAACCAACCAGACAGTGTCGCTACCAACCAGAAAATATGAATATTCCTCTAACCTGTAACAATCGGACCACCGTCTTGGTGCGGCGGGAGTGGTAGTTTAGACTAACATACAGAGCCTCACGGCGTCCCACCCTCCGGCTGCATCTTATTGCACCCAGAGTCAGTTGCCTGTATTTCTAACAGACAACCCTGCATAAGACCGAACCTAAATCTAACCGATCCTCAACAGGCTATCCCGAAGACATCACGTAAAACAGAAACAGTTGGGGGGGGAAAAAACAACCTAACAACTTACCCTGGAACTCATGAGAACCGATATAACTCGGGGTAACTCGCCCCGCCTATCAAATCTTACTGTCCTCTGAACAGTACTACCTCCCATCAAATTCTATCACCAAACTCAGATTCAAGAGCCCTACGGCGGCGGTTCGTATCAGCAGTGCAGGTCATTCGCGGTTTTGATCCGCGCCTATAACAACTGATCTTCGCCGTAGTCTCCTCAAAAGCTCGGGTCCCACCTCAACCCTATCGACGCATCTGTCCAACAAGATGGTGTCATACACCTCCCGCATAACACCTCATAGGGTGCCATGTCAAACGTAGTCTGAAAGCAATTGTTGTATGAGAACTCTATCAAAGTAACTGCTAGTCCCAAACTCCTCCAAAATCCAAAGTACAGATTCGCAACATATCCTCCAGTATCAGAATCACCGGCTCCGACTCACCGTCCGTCTGTGGGTGATAAGTCGGTATTCGATGGAGTCGCGTGCCCAATGCTTCATGAAAAGCAATCGAACCGTGTCAGAAACGCGGATCACGGTCGATTACAATGGAGTCTCGGTACTCCATGTAAATATACAATCTTCCTGATGTAAAGCCGGCAAGCTTCTCCAGAGGGTCTATGACCCGAATAAGCAGAAAGTGTGCGCACTTTATCAGCTGATCCACAATAACCCAGATAGCATCATGATGAGACCGTGTCAGGGCAAAGGCAAAAAGTCCATCGTAACATTGCCCCACTTCCCGAACCGGAATGGGCAAAGTCTGCAGTGTCCCCGCCGGTTTCGATGCTCAAACCGCCGAGTGTACCTCCTCTAAAATCTCATTCCGTAACTCCCGATCCTCGTGTACATAAAGGCGGTCTCGGAAGTATAGCAATCCTCGCCTATACTAAAACGTCGGTAATAAATAAATCCTTATCTTCCCGGATAACTTCTTCAACCCCGGATCTCTACCTTGCGCCTCGCGCATCCTATCAAGCCACTCGTAATGTATGGTAAGTGTGTACACCTGAGCACGTTCCCAGAGTTGCCACCTGTGCCAAAGGCATGTCAAAACACTCTCCTCGGATCGATCACCAACATCTCCTCCCTTAACCAACCCGGTATAGTTCCTGCTCAGAGCATCGGCAACCGTGTTGCCCTAGCCAGAGATGTACTAGATACTACAATCATAGTCCTTAATGTATTCGAGCCATCTGCGCTGCCTCAAATTAAGCTCCTTCACAAACAGATATTTCAGACTCTTATGGTCGGTAAGAATCTGAAATTTATTACCAAACAGATATTGCTTCCAATGTTTCAGCGCATAAATTACTATAGCCAACTTCGATCATGTGTCGGATAGTTCAGATCATGCGGTAGCAGCTGCCTCGACCCAGAAGCTACAACAAAACGCTCTTGCACCAACACACATCCCAAACCAGACGTGGAAGCATCCGTGTAATTCACATACGGTAAGATCGGATCTGAAAGAGTCAGAATCGGAACGTTAGTCAACTGCTGTTTCAACTCCTGAAAATTCTGCTCACACTTATCAGACCGGATATACAGTTGACCCTTCTTGGTCAATCGCATAGCGGAGATGCCGTAGGATAGAAAACCCAAGTACAAACCTCCGATAAAATCCTACTAACCCTGTGAAGCTCCCGAACTCCCGTAACGTGGCAAGTTGTTTCCAATCCCGAACTGCCCTCACCTTCTCTCGGATCCACAGACATACCATGCTCGATATAATGTGTCCTTAAAAGTGACTTCCCGAATCCGTAACTCACACTTTGAGAATTTAGCATAAAGCTGATGTTCCCAAAGTGTCTGCAGAACTACCCTCGATGATCCCGATGCGAATCCTCATCCCTAGAATATATCAAATATCATCGATAAAAACCACCGTAAATGAGTCCAAGTATGGTCGGAACACCCGATGCATCAGATCCATGAATGCCGCTGAACATTGGTCAGCCCGAACGGCATGACCGTAAACTCAAAGTGTCCAAATCGGGTGCGGAAAGCAGTCTTAGGTATATCCTCCTCCTTCACCCTAAGCTGAAATTGCTCAGATCGAGATTAATCTTTGAGAAAACCCTCGAACCCTCGAAATTGATCAAAAAGATCGTTAATCCTCGTAACGGATACTTATTCTTCCCAATAAGAGCATTCAACCGTCTGTAATCAATACAAAGTCAGAGTGTCCCATCATTCTTCTTAACAAACAAAACCAGAGCACCCCCCGCTGAAGTGCTCGGTCGGATGAAACTTTTTTGTCAGTAATTCCTCCAGCTTGCTTCTTCTACTCCCGCATCTCGTAAATAGGCATCCGATAAGGAGGAATAGATATCGAGCAAGACCGACCGCAGTGGATGTCAAACACAATTCCCGCTCTTATGGTAATCCGGGCAACTCCTCCGAAAATACCGCGGAAAATCTCAACCAACGGTAAACCATCCAACTTCAACCTAATACCAGCTTCATTCAGATCATAGCATTCCCTACACCAACTATCGATACCTGATCCAGAATCAGAGCTCTCATCGTGGCCGTGCGATAGTCAAACCAATCGGAGTCGTGAGAGGTAGTACCTCTCCGTAAACCATAATGGTACGGGTTGCACAATCAATGTGCACAGAATTCTTGGATAGCCAGTCCATCCCAAGAATAATATCATAGTTCGGTGTGTCTAAAACCAACAAATCCGATACCATCGATGTCCGCCTACGTATATCGTACAACCCCGAACCATCTCATTGGAAAACAGAACCGACTTCCCGCAGCTTTTACTAAATGCGTTTGAGGCAAGGTACTAACAGACAGATGTAGAGATGTAACACATTTCGGTGTTACAATGGAAACAGATGCTCCCGTATCAAATAACGCATGAACCGGTACCTCATTCGAAATAAAGTACCTGCGAATTCCTTAGCTAGTACATGAGGCCGACTAAGTCCTCCCCGATGACTAGGGCCCCCCGCAAAATGAAAACTTATCCTACTCGAGCTGCCGTGACGGAGGGGGTGGCTGAAGCCGCTGCCGCTACCTAGGTCTCGGGCCACCTCGGACACCCACGCCGCGGCGCGTGGGTTGCGTCCGAGACTATGGACGCCGAAGACCGCTAAACTTAAGTCTTGTAATAATAAGTCATGTGCCGCACATGACATCCTGACATCATAGTGAATCCTAATCACTAGAAATAACAAGAGACCAAGTCCAATACTTTCCACTAATCTCATTGCGCCAAGTGTCAACTGCCTGGCTCAACCTCCTCTTGCTCGAGGAGTTGAGCCTTAATATTTTTCTTCACGAAAAATGTAAATTATATGTCTAAAGGTCTCAAAACCCACCGAGTCTCGGGCGCTCCCGAATAAACCTCTTGGCCTTCTATCCTTCCATACCTTGACACCCCGGTACAAAGTAAACCAGCCGATCAAACTCTCACTCGAACTCTCCGACAATCGGGTCTCCCTGATGAAACTCATCAAACTTCGCCTGACGCAGATTCCTGGATACATCCCCGCTGCACTGATGGTGGAAAATGTAGCCTCCCCCAGGAGTTTGTCAACTCCTGCAAACCAAATCTCTACTACCTCAGGCCCTTCTCGGTCATTGAACCTCGGGGGGGTTTCAAACCCTGAAACCTCTCCAGAAGTCTGACCTCGTCAGACTGGTGCCTCAGATCTCCCCGTCGTTGATAGGACCGACGAGAAGTCTAGGTGTCGTAGTGACCATTCTCCTCGGAGTCACTCACTTACCAATCCCAAAGCTGTGGCGAGCAGTGGCTTAAGTCTCGCTATCACCACCTAATCGAAATGCCCTTACAGTGGCATAATCAGATCTTCCCCTGCCTACTGCCGCCCCTGAACCAGCTAGGCTGGCGGTAATACCAAATCAGAGAGGGGTCCCTACGACCGCTAAACCTCGGGGCGGTGAGTGTGGTTGTTCAGACCCTGGGTTACACTGAACCCGTTTCCTGTTCCACGGAGGTGTGGGATCTCGCCCCGCCTCCGATACCAAAACACGCTGTCTACGCGTGTTAACCAAACATGAGACATTTCGCACCCAACAGAGTCCGATAAATCGGTCACTCCTAATCCCTACGTAAGCTAGCAAAGCTTTTCTAAGGCTCAGTAGTGCAATGCGAAGACTTAACACGTGGTTATTTCGCAAAATGATAAAATCATGCCTTTCACGTAATCACGTATGCGCTTCATGCTTATTTCACCAAATCTTTTCCTAACACACAATTTTACGTACTCAAACTTTTCCACAATCCCCTTACTCGTAATAATCTTACCGTAATCCAGAAATCCCAAGTTCCGACATCAGCAACTATCGTGATAACTTGAAGGATCAACTTTGCTCCACAATTTTATTTTGAAGTGGTTCGAGTAAGGAGGTGGCCAATCTCCGTACCAAACCATTCTAAAATAAAATGTACAACAATAGTCGTCACTACAAGTCACCACTGACGACCAATATGGTCACTTACCTGCTCTGATACCAACTTGTCACCGCACGCCGCCCGAGCCCGGTTGCGGAGGCGGGGGCGCCGGAAGCGGAAGCCGGAATGGACAGGAGTGGCAGTTCATCGAGACTCGCCGCGCGTAGCGGACCCAAAGAACGGAAGGATTGTGGAAGCAACCTAACAAAATTTCATGCGTATAACCAAAATAAAATCAAAACATACAATTCATGCATCAATAATGAGTAAGCCCCGCCTCCGTGGACGAGTGCTTACGCACCAAAACGTAGATACATACGTAATTCACCGAACCTAGGGTATCTAGCAAGCGCCAAGCGCCGAGAACATGCAAATGTAATATAAATGTATATACAATCATACAACCATCATAGCAATACGTAAAGTATGCACATGCAACTACAGAGCCAACCCTAGGCCTAAACGTTAAAATACCTCGCGCGGGATTCACACCAAGTAGACAAAATCCCAGCCGCAAGGTGCAATCACGCTCAACACAACCAAGGCGTAAGCCTCGCGAAACCTACCCCCCGGGCCGCTACTGCACTCTACCAAATCCAAAAACAACCCAAAAAGGGTGAGTCCTAAAAGGACCCCGTAAGGGATTTGGGGTAAGATAAGCATATGTAACCCCGCAAAACAGAAAGATAGCAATATACGCAATATATACAATGTAATATATCGTGTATGTAATAAAAAGATCGGAATCCCAAGGATATGCGATACTAAATCGCCATAAACCCTTATAACAACTCGAACGACAGCCTCCCACTAAGGGGAGTCGAAGCCGAAGCTATTACGAAGCATGGTGCACCACTGGGTAGCGAACCCACAACTGCCGTAGTGTTAATGAGACAGTATGCCATAAGGCATACTCCTACAAACGTAGGATTAATGCAGAGCAGTATGCTACAAGGCATACACCTACGAATCACGTAACTTACCTTAAAGCGTAAATTTCCAAATACCTGCAAAACAGAAGTGCTACAATACATACACCTACAGACTACAGAATATGCTCTAGGCATATAATACTGAAATACCTGCAGAACAGAAAATGAAACTAAACATACACCTATCTTACCAAAAATAGCAGAACCAAACCCTTACCTCACAATTCCAGAGTATTAGACCGATTCTGGACGACTTCCACACCACGACCCGAAACTCAGAAACCTCTCTTTTCCTAACCTCCGAACCTCAGAATCTGCCAAACCAAGTTGAATTAGCAACCTTACCAACCACACTACCAAACTACACCCCGACCCCAAAACTGAAAATCTGGCTGAATTTCCGTAAAATTCCGCATTTCCACAGAAACTTCAGAATTCAGAACCAACGTAGACAATGCAAGCTTATACATTGTCAAACATAATCCAATAAGCAGAATTGATCAAATCCAACCTTAAACCCTTCATTACCCGCCATTTTCCGATAATCCCGCTTAATTGTAACTTTTCCATTTCTTAACCGAATTCAACATTTCAAACTTCCATCCACTCCTAAATTCAACCCCAATACCATCTTAGCATCCAATCCAACCAAAATCAAACCCCAACATGGAAAAAGAATTATCCAAAAATTCGGCTTCTTTGCCAATTTTTATCCAACTTCCAAATCAATCCATTCAAACTTCCAATTAATCATACTAATCACCAATTTCACTTTTCAATAAACCAAGAATGCTATCCAATTGCATCCAAAACAACAAAATCCAACAAAATGAACATCATCTCATAAATTCGCCAAATGGGGGTTTCCAACCCAACTTATTTTCCATCAAATTGAATCCATACATAAGCTTAGAATCATGCTAGGATTAACATACTTGAAGCATGAATCAAGATAACAAACACACATTATTTTAGAATTTTCCAAGAAATTCGGCCATTTGGGGATTTTCATCCAAGGTGTGTTTTCCAAAATCCAACACTTGATTAACACTCCCCTACAACCCAAGAACAACATACTAAAAGATGGGAGGAAGAGAATCATCCTAGCTTATAGCTAAGAACAAACCCATAAATTCTCAAATCCTTCTCTTTTCTCCACCATATCATGTTTCCAACAAGAAAAGAGAAGAAGGATGGAAGCTTACCACATGTTTGGAGCCAAAACCTTGAAGTTCTAAGCAAGGAATGAAGAAGCCCATGGAGCTTGGGAAGGAGTTCTAATGGCGGCGAGAAGGAAGAGAGAAGAAGAAAGAAGAAGAAAAAGAAGAAATATCATCCAATTATGAAATATATAAGCTTTATAAATTTTCCTTCTCTTTTTTAACCCATACCACTCTTCCATAATAAGAAATATCCAATTGTCCCTCATCACACACACACACACTTGCTGCCGAAAGTAGCTGCTGCACCCATGCTGAAATACTTTAATTTTGTGGCCAATTACAATTTAACTCCCTATTTTTCCGAAAGTTCCAATTCTTTTGCCCAAAAATAATTATCGGATTCCAAAATTAACGAAACTCGGACACAATCTTCAGAATATTATAACATTCACAGAACATTTTTCAGAAATTCATTTACAATTCCAGAGTGTCCTACCGAGCTCGCTGAACCCGAACCAAAACCCGACGCCATGAGCGTGACAACCCGAACCAAATTCCGTCACTCCAAAATTCTATAAAAATACCCATAAATTCCATCTTAAATTAAAACACATCTCACCCCAAAGCCGTCAGAAAATTTCCATCCCGAGCCCCGGGATTCCCGCCCCGAGCCCCGGAGTCGCCCGAACCGAACGTCCCGCCCCAATAGAAGTAGTGCATGTAGATACATTAGTACATTCATACTATCGGTCTGTATTTTTTGTGGGAGTTTCCGACCCTACGCAGAGGGCGGAACTTCCTCGGCCTGTATCTTTATTTTCCTGCTTCATTATTTTTACGCGCGATATCCTGTAAAAACCACTAACGTGTCTCGGGTGCAGGTTTAGGACTAGTAAGACGTCTTAAAATCTGCAAACACGTAACAACCTTAAAACTGAAAGAAAAATGTTTTAAGGGAAGGGTTTCGGGTCCACACCCTTTTAAGAGAAAAATCTGCGATCACCCGCCGCCAATACCTCCAACCTCCGCAACTACGACGCTTCCGCCAGTTCCGGGGCGGTGGGGTGACAATTTGGTATCAGAGCTTAAGGTTAGAGTTAGGAATGGTTAGACTACCCGACCTAAACAACACTACTAGTTCTGAGGTAATTTAAATAAAAGCGTAGCTAACTTTTACTAAAATTATTCTTGAAGTTTAGGTATGTTTAGGGTTGGTTAGTTAACACCAGAACCTAGCATAATCTGAAACTCAAATAAGTGGTTAAAACAGATATCGCGCTTTGACAATTCATGAAGGATATGGATTGTTATTTTCTCTCAAAGTAGGCAAGCAAAGGAATCTGCTAAACATGCATATCATCTACACTACAGAGCCATTAGGAGTCTGCTGTTTGCTAACATAGAGATTAACGATATTTCCGTATGTTTTGTTGGGAATTTCAGATGGTACGTACGAGGTATGACCGTGTTACTCATACCGACGCTTCCGACCCCTCTCCCGATAGCGATCCGGAGAGGAGGGTTCACCATCGGTTTCGACAGCCTATTCCGTGACCTCCTCCACAGCCCGATTCCGATCGCTTGACGCCAGAGCGCGTCAACCTTGTGGACACACTGGGTCGATTCGCACCCTTTCTGAACGGTGTGTTCGCTCAGACAGATATCACGTCGGACCATGAGAGCGATGCTGACTTTTCTACACCGACTGCTACACCCCCCGACTCGGAGACCACTTATACTGTCTCCAGACGTTATCGCCGTACTCCTACTGTTGAGGAGGATCACTGATTGTTGGGACGCCTCACGTTAGGAGGACTCGGGCAGCGGTCAGCCCGCCCGCCCTAGACAGGCTACCCGCCAGGCACGGGTAGTGGCTTCACTGATTGGTCGTCGCCGACCCAGGGACGACACTGATTCTGATTCCGGAGATATCCGAGAGATCCTGAGGCCGCATACCGGGAGCATTATGGGTTTTGACAAGGTTAGGATGATGGAGCGCCTGCAGCGCTTCAACCCGCCCAAGTTTTCTGGCAGATCTGGACCGGACGCAGCCGAGACTTGGCTTACCGATATTGAGCGCCTTCTGCTGAGGCTCCATATACCATCTGAGGAGATGGTCTCTTTGGCCACCTTCTATCTCGAGAGATGCGGCGCACAATTGGTGGCGGTGGAGTGGCGAGGCAGAGCGATGCAAGATGCGAGCTGATACGTGTTGATCCGGGGATGCCTTGGGAGGAGTTCTCCCGTTTGTTCCATGAGCGATGGCTGGGTACGCCATCCAGGAGCGCCGTCAGACTGAGTTCGATGCACTTACTCAGGGGAGCCGGACGGTGACTGATTATGAGGTTGAGTTCAGCCGGCTTATCCGTCATTCCTCACTGTTTGACTCTTCTGAGCGGGAGAAGACTAGGAGATTTATTCGGGGTTTGCGCCCACAGATCAGAGAGCATATGATTGCGCACAGCATCACCGTCTATCATGAGGCCATTCAGAAGGCCCTACTGCTGGAGACGGAGATGACTGGGGCAGTGGTTACACCTTCCCGACCCCAGAGTGGCGGGAGACCTTCAGGCCAGCAGGGCCGAAGACAGCAGCCCGGACCGAACAGACCGGGACAGAGCAGACCAGGCAGGTTCGATAGGGGCAAGGGCCCCATTACTGAGTTCCCAGTCTGCCGGGAATGTGGCCGACGCTACGGAGGACAGATTTGCTTGTGGCTCGAGAGCGTGCTTGAGATGTGGAGCGAATGATCACTGGTCAATGATTGCCCAGTGACTCAGGCACCTGGAGCTAGGGTTCAGCCGAGAGGACCACAGCGGAGTCAGATCAGGGCCGGTCAGGGCCGAGGTTTTACTCAGGGAGGCATGAGAGCTCCACCACAGAGACCACCTATTACAGCACCGCCGGTACAGCGGACAGTTCAGCCAGCACGGGTCTACCAGTTGGAGCAGGGCGGTACTTCGCAGCAAGGAGCATTAGCAGGTATCATCCTTTTAAATAATGTACCTGTTAATGCACTTTTCGATACTGGCGCTTCAATTTCTGCTATTTCTCCAAAATGTGCGACATCTCGGACTTTGCCTATCGCCCACACGGCAAGTGTAGTCATGGTACGCACTGCTGGTGGGATGTGATTGTATTCGAATGAGATTGCTCAAGAATGCATCTTGAGTATCGGGCGTCATCAGATTGAGTCTGAGTTACTGATTTTGGATACGTCTAAGTACGATATTATTCTGGGGATGGACTGGTTGTCACAGCACGATGTGAGGATTGACTGTGCCAGACGACAGATTCTGCTTTCCGGAGAGGTTGTACCGGTTGGATATCCATCAGAGCCAGTGGAGCAGAGTATGGAGCTATGCATTCTAGAGCATATACCAGTGATCGATGAGGAGGAGTACTTGGCCTTAACACTACAGTGCACGCGCACGAGTTAGACAAGATTCCTGTAGTTCGTTATTTTCCTCATGTTTTTCCTAAGAGTTACCGGGTATGCCTCCGAGCGGAGATCACATTTGAGATTCAGTTACAGCCGGGATCAACTCCAATCTCCATCCCTCCCTACCGGATGCCGATTGTGGAGTTAGCTGAACTGAAGAAGCAGCTTGATGAGCTTCTGGAGAAGGGATTCATCCGCCTGAGTACTTCACCGTGGGGAGCCCCAGTGTTGTTTGTTAAGAAGAAGGATGAGACTCTCCGACTTTGCATCGACTATCGGCAGCTGAATGCCATCACTGTTAAGAATAAGTATCCGATACCCAGGATCGATGATTTGTTTGACCAGCTCAGGGGAGCTAAGGTTTTCTCGAAGATCGACCTGCGGTCTGGGTACTTCCAACTACGCATCAGAGAAGAAGATATTCCCAAGACAGCTTTTCGTACTCGGTATGGGCATTACGAGTGTACCGTAATGCCATTTGGTTTGACGAATGCACCAGCTGCATTTATGGACATGATGCACCGAGTATTCCGCCCGTACCTAGATTCCTTTGTGATAGTCTTCATCGATGACATTCTTGTCTATTCTCCCGATGAGGAATCACATCAAAGACATCTGAGAACTGTATTGGAGACACTTGCGAACAACCAGCTGTACGCTAAGTTCTCTAAGTGCGATTTCTAGTTGCGGGAGATATCTTTTCTGGGTCACATCGTCGGGGAGCATGGTATATCTGTGGATCCAGAGAAGACCAAGGCAGTTGAGGAGTGGAGGCAGCCACAGATTGTTAAGGAGATACGGAGCTTCCTGGGGTTGGCAGGATATTACCGCAGATTCGTACCAAGATTCTCCATACTTGCATCACCACTTACTCAGTTGACCAAGAAGGGTTAGCCGTTTGTCTGGTCCTCAGCCTGCGAGGACAGCTTTCGAGAACTTAAGCGGTTACTGACACACGCTCCGATTCTGAGTCAATCACCCTGCACTACCTTACGTAATCTACACAGATGCGTCAAGGACGGGAGTCGGATGTGTGTTGATGCAAGGGCACCACGTCGTTGCGTACGGGTCAAGACAAATGCGACCACACGAGCAGAATTACCCTACGCACGACCTGGAGTTGGCTGCGATCATTTATGCTCTCAAGCGGTGGAGACATTATCTACTCGGCAGAGATTCCAGATTTTCACCGATCACAAGAGTTTGAAGTATCTGTTTACCCAGAAGGATTTAAATATGAGACAGTGACGATGGCTCGAATACATGAAGGACTATGACTGCACTATCGAGTACACCGCCGGCAAGGGGAATTCAGTAGCAGATGCTTTGAGCAGGAGGTATACTGGGATTGTTAGCGGTGGAGATTCTGGGAACAAGGCTGAGGGTTCAGATCTGATGTTGCTGTGGCATCAGTGGGAGCAGTGGGAGCAAGCTAAGGTTAACACTTTGACCGTTCAGTCAGAGTGGTTGACCGAGATCCGAGAGGCACAGGCCAGAGATGCAGGGCTGAAGAAACTCTCGGGTGAGGACAAAGGGACTCTGCGACCATTCTTTGAGTACAGACAGGGGTTGCTGTACTTCAGGGGTCGCCTCTATGTACCGGATGATTCGTCGATTCGAGATCGACTGTTGGGGGAGGCGCACTCGAGTAGCTTGAGCATCCACCCTTGAAGTGAGAAGATGTACCATGATCTTCGATCTCACTTCTGGTGGCCGGGGATGCGGAGGCACATAGCCGCCTATGTGTCGAGGTGTGCGACTTGTCAGCGCGTTAAGGTAGAGCATCAGAAGCCAGCGGGTACACTGCAGACTCTACCTATTCCTGTCAGGAAATGGGGCAATATCACGATGGACTTCCTGACTGGTCTTCCTCCGACTAGAGCTCAGCATGACGCCATCTGGGTTATAGTTGATCGGCTGACAAAGTGTGCACATTTTCTGCCAATGCGAGTGACGGACTCGCTAGAGAAGCTTGCCCAGCTGTGATGTGATCACGGGGGTAAGTGATCACGAGCTCGGATCTAGCTCGATGGAGGCGGTTTCCAGCAAAAATAGAAACGAAACAGAGGAAGAACACGAAGGAAACAGAGTCGGCCAAGGGAACCTCCTCACTACGAGGTGAGGCAATGCCCTTGAAAATGCCTAGGAAAGGAAAATGGGACCTAGAACCTTTTGACTACGAGATCAAACAATGCTAGGTATTATATTGGATCCTCTTGCAATGGATCACTAATGGATTGGTGGAGCAAGATTTGAGACCCACGAAGAACAATATGCATTTTTCAGCAAATATGTGTTCTTACCAAATGAGTTCTAGGGTTTACAATGGTTACAAGCTCCTTATATAGAAGGAAAATGGTAAAGGAAAATAATGAGTGACTTGACAAGGGAACCAGCTTCCTTGATTTAGGGTAGGCTAAAATAGAGGTGGCAGACGATGTGACATTGTAGGCTACCTGCTTTTGTGGCTCCCAATTCCCCAGGAATTGCATTTGGCGGGAAAAGGGAAGAAGAGGGCCTCTGCACAAGTTGAAGGGTTCGCCTGACTTGCGTATGGAGGCCTCTTCTGCTTGGCGAACACCTGGGCTTCGCTTGCCTCTGGAAATGAGGCACAGGGTCTTCGCCAATGACCATGGGGTCGCAAAGAGCCATGGATTCGCAAATGGCCTTGAGTTCGCCAAAAAGAACCATGGGTTCGCCACGGGCCATGGCCTCGCCAAGGGGTCTTCGCAAACACGGTCTCGTCTTGGAACTTGTCCTTAGCTTGGAGGAGGCGGTCAAGGTCCTCTCCTGGAGATCCGCCAAGTGTGGCTTCATTTTGGGGCCTCGTCGGTGCTTAGAGGGCCGCTTCTCCTTTATCCAAGCCTTCGCCAAGGGTCCTTTAGACCCTCTGGAGGAATGGTTGCCCTTTATCACAAAATGGGGCTGATGTCCACATCATACCCTCCCTCTTCAGAAGAATCCGTCCTCGGATTCATAAGGAAATTTTCCCTACAAATCTTAAGACACCACAACAAACTTGAAGAGGCATTAGGGGTTAGTGGACTGAAATCAAGTGGATGTGCCCATATCAAAATTTGGATTGTAAGGATTCTAATATGCATCATGCTCAAGGACAAAAGCCTAAATAAACTCATGATACACTTCCAATCATTTAGACAAAGGGGCATATTGTGAGGGCGTCCTCGGCTTGCTACATACACGGCTAGGTGATGGGCATTCTTATACTCAAAACATAGGGTACCTAGCTCATGGATAGCAAACAAGGAAGCACTAAGTTGGGGCAAGATGAACAATCCGCTCTTTCTTGCTCCGGTGCCATGAAAGCACACAAGTGCCTTATGTCCAAAATCTTCTTTATGGCCGAAAATAAATTTAAAATAGCATGCAATTTCAACATGATTTTCAAAACTAGAATTCATGGCATGCTCATTTCCAAACAAATTATTTTTACATGTGCCGGGGTCATGTATGAACCTTACCCTAGCAAGTTTTCCTATCATTCGGGGCATGCACAACCCATCCACTTTCATTGTATAGACTCGGGTGGGTTCATCCAATTTAGCGCATGGCATGATCATGGTTCCATCAATATTCACATCAAAAATGCATGAGTGCTTCCTAGCTACAGTAGGCATGCACATAACAGTTCTAGCACAAATCATTTCATGATCACAAAATGGCAAAGTTTCATCACTAAGATGAAATGACACGTTACCTCTCCCCAAGTTAGGGGAGGGAGGCTCCTGCTCCGAAACCGAGGCTTCTGCTTCCTCTTGTAAACAACCCAAAGTTTCTTTGTTATCAATTCCTGGCATAATCAAAGAAGAACAACAATCATTAGAAGATTTAAGCGTTAGTCCTTCATTGATCTCGGTTGAAAGCTTGGGTGTTTCACTCTCTTTACTCATTTGGCTTCGAAGAGCCCTTTTCTTTCTTTTCTCTTTCTCTTTCTTTTTCTCACTCTCACACCATTCTTTCATAAGACCTTCCATTTGTGAGACTTCATTTCTTATCTCCTTTAAATCTTTTCTCATCTCCTCGAAATCTGCTCTAATTTCTCGAGTGAGATTACCCAAAGGGGTTAGTTCGCAAGGAGGATTCGGGTTCGCACTTGGAGAAGGAGTTGAGTGGGTTCTTGAAGGTGCGGCTTTCCTGTCGTTTGTTACAGGGGAGTAGGATGTGGGACTCTGAAATGAGCTATAAGTGGTGGGAGGTTCTGACCAAGAGGCATGGGCTGGGGCCAAGTGTGCGATGGGGTTTTGGGTGCCATACCGCCGCCTCATCACACCTTTCAAGTGGTCCCAAGAGGGTATGAACTCCAACCCTCGGTCGCTTCTCTTTGTGGCGTATTCACACCACCAATACCAAGCTTCACCTCTTAACATCCCAATAGCTATATCCAGCTTCTCGAGTCCATGAGCACCACTTTTGGCAAAGAATGCCTCAATATGGTGTTCCCATGATTCGAACCCGAAAGGGTCATCATCCCCTCGAAACTTAAGGGTTCGCGCCATTTGTACCTACACACTTAGACAATAAAATTAGTACCACTCATTTCCGCTCGTGTATGGTTGGTCTCTCGCTTGTGCTTAGGGACACACTCAAAACCACTCCTCTCTCGTGTTTAGAACACAGCGTCTCTCTCAAACCTCAAAACTTACCACCAATCTACGATTAAGATCAAATGCAAACACGCAAAGAATATCCAATGAAATCTTAGCAATGTCCGAAACAAGTAAAGCACAAAGTTCTAGTTACTTGAACTAGGATTTTGAGGTTGGTTGGTGGTTGAAAGAAGTTGGGAGTGATATAGAAATGGCTTTTCACCAATATAAACACTATAAGTTCAGGTTTTGAAACTATTTTTGATCTGTGAGTACTGTTCACTTGAGTTTCGTGATGAACTCTCCAAGAACACTTAGAACTTTTTCCCAGAATTTATGAACTGGTTTGAATCTTTCTTTTCTGCAAACTCTTGTTCTTTTGCACACAGGGAAAACTCTTTTCTTTTCAAATCCGAAGTCACTCACAGTTTCATAAACCTTTTAAGAACTTTAAACAGGGATAACAACTACTCGGTTTCTCTCAAGAGATCATTAACCGATAACTTTTCTTCAAGTTTTCGAAAGAAATCAAAGGTTTTAACTTGAAGAAAGGCAAATAAGCAATACGGTATGATATGATACGATACGATACCTCCAGTGAGCGCTTTGGCTCAGATACCAACTGATGTGATCACGGGGGGGTATGTGATCACGAACACGGATCTAGCTCGATGGAGGCGGGTTTCCAGAAAATGGAAACGAAACAGAGGAAGAACACGAAGAAGACAGAGTCGGCCAAGGGAACCTCCTCACTACGAGGTGAGGCAATGCCCTTGAAAATGCCTGGGAAAGGAAAATGGGACCTAGAACCTTTTGACTACGAGATCAAACAATGCTAGGTATTATATTGGATCCTCTTGCAATGGATCACTAATGGATTGGTGGAGCAAGATTTGAGACCCACGAAGAACAATATGCGTTTTTCAGCAAATATGTGTTCTTACAAAATGAGTTCTGCCTATTACTAAGGTTACAAGCTTCCTTATATAGAAGGAAAAAGGTAAAGGAAAATAATGAGTGACTTGACAAGAACCATGTTCCCTGATTTAGGGTGGGCGAACTGAGAGGTGGCAGATGATGTGACATTGTAGGCTACCTGCTTTTGCGGCTCCCATTTCCCCAGGAATTGCATTTGGCGGGAAAAGGGAAGAAGAGGGCCTCTGCACAAGTTGAAGGGTTCGCCTGACTTGCGTATGGAGGCCTCTTCTGCTTGGCGAACACCTGGGCTTCGCTTGCCTCTGGAAATGAGGCACAGGGTCTTCGCCAACGACCATGGGGTCGCAAAGAGCCATGGATTCGCAGATGGCCTTGAGTTCACCAAAAAAGGACCATGGGTTTGCCACCAATGGCCAGGGGTTCGCCATAAGAGCCATGGGTTCGCCATTGGCCTCGCCAATGGGTCTTCGCAAGCACGGCCTCGTCTCAAAACTTGGCCTTAGCTTGGTGGATGCGCACAGGGTCCTCTCCTGGAGATCTTGTAGACATGGCTTAGCCTTGGGGCTTCGCCATTGCCTAAAGTGTCGCTTCCTTCTCATCTGGTCCTTCGCCAAGGGTCCGTCAGACCCTCTGGAGGAATGGTTGCTCCTTGTCACAAAAATGGGGCTGATGTCCACATCATACCCGGCGTCCTCGGCTTGCTACATACACGGCTAGGTGATGGGCATTCTTATACTCAAAACATAGGGTACCTAGCTCATGGATAGCAAACAAGGAAGCACTAAGTTGGGGCAAGATGAACAATCCGCTCTTTCTTGCTCCGGTGCCATGAAAGCACACAAGTGCCTTATGTCCAAAATCTTCTTTATGGCCGAAAATAAATTTAAAATAGCATGCAATTTCAACATGATTTTTAAAACTAGAATTCATGGCATGCTCATTTCCAAACAAATTGTTTTTACATGTGCCGGGGTCATGTATGAACCTTACCCTAGCAAGTTTTCCTATCATTCGGGGCATGCACAACCCATCCACTTTCATTGTATAGACTCGGGTGGGTTCATCCAATTTAGCGCATGGCATGATCATGGTTCCATCAATATTCACATCAAAAACGCATGAGTGCTTCCTAGCTACGTAGGCATGCACATAACAGTTCTAGCACAAATCATTTCATGATCACAAATGGCAAAGTTTCATCACTAAGATGAAATGACACGTTACCTCTCCCCAAGTTAGGGGAGGAGGCTCTGCTCCGAAACCGAGGCTTCGCTTCCTCTTGTAAACAACCCAAAGTTTCTTTGTTATCAATTCCTGGCATAATCAAAGAAGAACAACAATCATTAGAAGATTTAAGCGTTAGTCCTTCATTGATCTCGGTTGAAAGCTTGGGTGTTTCACTCTCTTTACTCATTTGGCTTCGAAGAGCCCTTTTCTTTCTTTTCTCTTTCTCTTTCTTTTTCTCACTCTCACACCATTCTTTCATAAGACCTTCCATTTGTGAGACTTCATTTCTTATCTCCTTTAAATCTTTTCTCATCTCCTCGAAATCTGCTCTAATTTCTCGAGTGAGATTTCCCAAAGGGGTTAGTTCGCAAGGAGGATTCGGGTTCGCACTTGGAGAAGGGGTTGAGTGGGCTCTTGAAGGTGCGGCTTCCCTGTTGGTTGTTACAGTGGAGTAGGATGTGGGACTCTGAAATGAGCTATGAGTGGTGGGAGGTTTTGACCAAGAGGCATGGGCTGGGGCCAAGTGTGCGATGGGGTTTTGGGTGCCATACCGCCGCCTCATCACACCTTTCAAGCGGTCCCAAGAGGGTATGAACTCCATCCCTCAGTCGCTTCTCTTTGTGGTGTATTCACACCACCAATACCAAGCTTCGCCTCTTAACATCCCAATAGCTATATCCAGCTTCTCGAGTCCATGAGCACTACTTTTGGCAAAGAATGCCTCAAGATGGTGTTCCCATGATTCGAACCCAAAAGGGTCATCAACCCCTCGAAACTTAAGGGTTCGCGCCATTTGAACCTACACACTTAGACAATAAAATTAGTACCACTCATTTCCTCACGTGTATGGTTGGTCTCTCGCTTGTGTTTAGGAACACACTCAATACCACTCCTCCCTCGTGTTTAGAACACCGCGTCTCTCTCAAACCTCAGAACTTACCACCAATCTACGATTAAGATCAAATGCAAACACGCAAGGAATATCCAATGAAATCTTAGCAATGTCCGAAACAAGTAAAGCACAAAGTTCTAGTTACTTGAAACTAGCTCTTGAAGTTGGTTGGTGGTTGAAAGAAGTTGGGAGCGATATAGAAAAGGCTTTTTCGCCAATGTAAACACTATAAGTTCACTTGAGTTTCGTGATGAACTCTTCAAGAACACTTATGAACTTTTCCCAGAATTTATGAACTGGTTTGAAACTTTCTTTTCTGCAAACTCTTGTTCTTTTGCACACAGGGAAAACTCTTTTCTTTTCAAATCCGAAGTCACTCACAGTTTCATAAACCTTTTAAGAACTTTAAACAAGGATAACAACTACTCGGTTTCTCTCAAGAGATCATTAACCGATAACTTTTCTTCAAGTTTCGAAAGAAAACAAAGGTTTTAACTTGAAGAAAATCAAACAAACAATACTGATACGAAACGATACCTCCAGTGAGCGCTTTGGCTCTGATACCAACTGATGTGATCACAGGGGGGTAAGTGATCACGAGCTCGGATCTAGCTCGATGGAGGCGGTTCCAGAAGAGTGGAAACGAAACAGAGGAAGAAACAAGGAAACACAAGTCGGCCAAGGGAACCTCCTCACTACGAGGTGAGGCAATGCCCTTGAAAATGCCTGGGAAAGGAAAATGGGACCTAGAACCTTTTGACTACGAGATCAAACAATGCTAGGTATTATATTGGATCCTCTTGCAATGGATCACTAATGGATTGGTGGAGCAAGATTTGAGACCCACGAAGAACAATATGCGTTTTTCAGCAAATATGTGTTCTTACAAAATGAGTTCTAGGGTTTACAATGGTTACAAGCTCCTTATATAGAAGGAGAATGGTAAAAGGAAAATAATGAGTGACTTGTCAAGGGAACCAGCTTCCTGGATCTATGGTAGGCGAAATGAGAGGTGGCAGCTGATGTGACATTGTAGGCTACCTGCTTTTGCGGCTCCCAATTCCCCAGAAATTGCATTTGGCGGGAAAAGGAGAAGAAGAGGGCCTCTGCACAAGTTGAAGGGTTCGCCTGACTTGCGTATGGAGGCCTCTTCTGCTTGGCGAACACCCGGGCTTCGCTTGCTTCTGGTAATGAGGCACAAGGTCTTCGCCAACGACCATGGGGTCGCAAAGAGCCATGGATTCGCAGATGGCCTTGAGTTCACCAAAAAAGGACCATGGGTTTGCCACCAATGGCCAGGGGTTCGCCATAAGAGCCATGGGTTCGCCATTGGCCTCGCCAATGGGTCTTCGCAAGCACGGCCTCGTCTTGGAATTTGGCCTTAGCTTGGAGGAGGCATTCTATGGTCCTCTCCTGGTGTTCTTGTGGCTCTGCCTTGGGGCTTCGCCGGGGCCTCAAGTGTGCCCTTGAAAATGCCTGGGAAGGGAGATGGGATCTAGCACCTCTTGACTACAAGGTCAAGCAATACTAGATATTATGCTTGGATCCTCTTGCCTGGATCACTAGGGAAAATGGAAATGCAAGATTGGAGAACACAAAAGCCAACAACTTCCCGGAAGTGTTTTCAGCCGAATTGTTTAATTCAATAATATGTTCTACCTTTACAATGGTTACAAGCTGCCTTATATAGAAGAAAAATAGTAAAGGAAAATAATGAATGACTGGACAAGGGAACCAGCTTCCTGGTTCTATGGTAGGCGAAATGAGAGGTGGCAGACGAGGTGACAGTGTAGACTGTGTAGACTACCTGCTTTAGCGGCTCCCAATTTCCCAGGAATTGTAGTTGGCGGGAAATGGGAGAAAGAGGGCCTCTGCACAAGTTGAAGGGGTCGTCTGACTTGCGTATGGAAGCCTTCTCTGCTTGGCGAGCACCTGTGCTTCGCTTGCGTCTGGAAGTATTGCACAGGGTCTTTGCCAAGGACCATGGGTTCGCCAATGAGCATGGCTTCGCCAAAGACCAAGGGTTCGCCAATGGGGCCTAGGTTCGCCAAGATCCTTGCGAGCACGACTCTGCCTCTGGGGCTTAGCCGACGCCTAGAATGCCACTTCTTCGTCGTCCATGCCTTCGCTAAGGGTCCTTTAGACCCTCTGGAGGAATGGTTGCCTCTTAACTCATAAATAGGGGCGATGTCCACATCATACCCTCCCTCTTCAGAAGAATCCGTCCTCGGATTCATAAGGAAATTATCCCTACAAATCTTAAGACACCACAATAAACTTGAAGAGGCATTAAGGGTTAGTGGACTAAAGCGGTAAACATCAAAGTTCCAAAAATGGTTCGAAGGATTTGAGATGGACAATCCGTCCTTTCTCTTCACTTCTACCTTACGCTCGGTTTCTAGTATCCCGGGTCAAATGTGAGCCTAGGCCTTTCATTCTTATGATCAAAAAAATAGGAATCATGGTCATGCATCTCATCATGATAATAATTATGCTCATTAAACCAATCATGAGGAATAAAATAGTATATGCCTCCCCTACCCTCACCAATTTCTTCTTCAGGCTCATACTGAAAAGAAGATATATCATCAGACTGGTTACACAAGTCATTAGGCTCACTATCCTCGTCCAAGGGTAATACATCATTCATGGAAGCAGGCATAAGTTCATTCAAAGCATTCTCCTCATCAATGTCATGCTTATGTTCATGCGAAGGCGATAAAGCATCACAAGCATGTTCACTATCACCATCAAAAGAAAAGGATAGGTTACCTCTCCCCAAGTTAGGGGAGGGGGGATCCTCCTCCGAAACCGCAAATCTTTCTCCTTCTTCAAGGTATTGCACATCCATATCCTTCCCTTCTTCAATCTCAAGCACAAACAAAGAAGAACAACAAGATTTAGAAGGTGAAATTGTTAGCTCTTCTTGGAGGTTAGTTGAAGGCCCGGGTGCAGCATTCTTTTCACTCATTTGGTTAAGGAGAGCTCTTTCCTTTCTTTTCTCTTTCTTTTTCTTTCTCTCTCTCTCATATTCTTCAAACTCCTTCCTCAGATTTTCAATTATTTGAGAAAGATCCTCACTTGGATTTTGGCAAGGGCTTTGGTTTGGATAAGGAGTTTGGGTTGTGCAAGTGTTGGGGGATGGATCACATGGTTCAACCGAGGGAGTTTGTGGAGGTGTGGGGATCGGTCTCCTCCAGGGACTAGGGCTTCGAGTGTGGGTGGAGGTTGCAGGCCAAGAGGGGGACCTTCTTGTTTGGACATGGTATGGAGAGGGCGATTCTTCTTGAGGTGAGCTATATCTTTCTAATAGCAACCTCTTCAATCCGTTCCAAGTCCGAATGGAGGCCTCATTGTATCGCTCTCTTTGAGCACACTCATGCCGCCACCATCTTTTGGCTTCCCCTTTTAGACACCTTATGGCAAGGCCTAGCTTCTCCTCCTTATGAAATTGGTAATACCAAAAGTGGTATTCCAATTCCTCAATCCACTGCCATAAGTCATCTTCGAGTTTGCGCCTCCCTTTCAAGGGATGAAACCCAATGAAATGTAGGTTTTCTTCCTCCATTTGGCACACCTACACACTTAGACAATAATATTAGTTCTACTCAAGTCTACTCACGTGTCTTAGGTGAGCCCTCCATTTGTGATTGGGGACACACTCGGTTTCACTCTTGATTCTCCACACAAGGCTTTCACAAGTTCTCTTAACTTGATCACACTCAACTTCAGATCAAATGCAAACGCACAAGTAGGAACAAGCAATAATCTCTAGTGAAATCCGAAACTTGCAAATCATAAAGATAACTAGTTACTTGAAACTAGCTTTTGAGAATTTAAGGTGAGGTGGGGTTGAAAGAAGTTAGGAGTGAATTAGAAAAGGCTTTTTATGAACACAAACACCCTTTGTGGAAGTTCATAAAATATTTTGGATCAAAAGTACTATTCATATGAGTTTGGTATGAACTTCATATGAACAGCTCAAGAACACCAAGAACACTCAAGAACACATGAACTTGTTCATCATTTTCTTTTTTCTTTAACAACCTTTTTCTTTTGCACTTAAACAACACAAGATGATACTTTCTCCACAACAAATCCGAAACCACTTCTCTTTTCACACAACTTTAATAATCAGCATTCAAATATGCACTTTGCTTCTAGTCACATGAACAACGCACAAACACAAATGTTTTCGGTTTCTCTTGAACAACAACAAAACGTTTTTTTTTTCTTCAAGTGTAAGAAAGAAGGCAATGGTTTTACTTGAAGAAAACAAACAACTGATACGGTACCTCCAAAGAAGCAACCCGGCTCTGATACCACTTGATGTGATCACAGGGGGGTAAGTGATCACGAGCTCGGATCTAGCTCGATGGAGGCGGTTTCCGGAAATGGGGAAACGAAACAGAGGAAGAAACGAAGGAAACAGAGTCGGCCAAGGGAACCTCCTCACTACGAGGTGAGGCAATGCCCTTGAAAATGCCTGGGGAAGGAAGCGGGATCTAGCACCTTTTGAATACAAGTTCAAACAATACTAGATATTATGCTTGGATCCTCTTGCCTGGATCACTAGGGAAAATGGAAATGCAAGATTGGAGAACACAAAAGCCAACAACTTCCCGGAAGTGTTTTCAGCCGAATTGTTTAATTCAATAATATGTTCTACCTTTACAATGGTTACAAGCTGCCTTATATAGAAGAAAATGGTAAAGGAAAATAATGAATGACTGGACAAGGGAACCAGCTTCCTGGTTCTATGGTAGGCGAAATGAGAGGTGGCAGACGAGGTGACAGTGTAGACTGTGTAGACTACCTGCTTTAGCGGCTCCCAATTTCCCAGGAATTGTAGTTGGCGGGAAATGGGAGAAAGAGGGCCTCTGCACAAGTTGAAGGGGTCGTCTGACTTGCGTATGGAAGCCTTCTCTGCTTGGCGAGCACCTGTGCTTCGCTTGCGTCTGGAAGTATTGCACAGGGTCTTTGCCAAGGACCATGGGTTCGCCAATGAGCATGGCTTCGCCAAAGACCAAGGGTTCGCCAATGGGGCATGGGTTCGCCAAGATCCTTGCGAGCACGACTCTGCCTCTGCAGGGCTTAGCCGACGCCTAGAATGCCACTTCTTCGCCGTCCATGCCTTCGCTAAGGGTCCTTTAGACCCTCCGGAGGAATGGTTGCCTCTTAACTCATAAATAGGGCGATGTCCACATCACCCCTCATCCGGAACCTTCGCCAAGGGTCCTTGGACCCTGCTGGAGGAAAGGTCGTCCCTTGTCATAAAGGGGGCTGATGTCCACATCGGTGGGATCGCCACCGCCGCTAGTAGAGTTCTCCTATAACAAGCACGGTCACCCCGAGCGGGTTGCGACCGGGTGACCCGGGGCTCCGGTTTTAGCCTGCGGGTCACGTTTTTTCGGCGTTCAGGCGGCTCCCGAGCCCTATCCGAGTATCATTTTGGCGAACCCCTCCGTATTTGAGGTCGTGAGGGTCCCCCGGACGTTTACGCAGGAAATATTTTTCTGGCGCCAGGGGGGGTTGTCGGGGTCGTCTCGGGGCGTACAGCGGGCTCGGTAGCACTCTCGAGATCTCAGTTTGGGAGCCGTTTGCAGTTTTGGAGTCGTGGTGACGTCCGGAGGTGGTTGTGGAGTTTAATATTTGGGGCGGGACGTTCGGTTCGGGCGACTCCGGGGCTCGGGGCGGGAATCCCGGGGCTCGGGATGGAAATTTTCTGACGGCTTTGGGATAAGTGGTATTATAATTTAAGATGGAATTTATGGGTATTTTTGTAGAATTTTGGAGTGACGGAATTTCGGTTCGGGTTGACACGCTCGCACGCGTCGGGTTTTGGTTCGGGTTCAGCGAGCTCGGTAGGACACTCCGGAAAGGTAAATGAATTTCTGAAAAATGTTCTGTGAATGTTATAATATTCTGAAGATTGTGTCCGAGTTTCGTTAATTTTGGAATCCGATAATTATTTTTGGGCAAAACGAATTGGAACTTTCGGAAAAATTGGGAGTTAATTTGCAATTGGGTGCAAAATTAATAATAGTGAGTATGGGCTGCAGCAGCTGATTAATTCGGCAGAATTTTGGGAAGGAGGAAGGGACACATGTCCTATTTTAATTTAGGAAGGGAGGCATGGGCTATAAAGTGAGGGGATTTATATGTTTGGTTAATTATTTCATAAAAGGGAGACTTATTACATTTCACTTCTTTTCTTCTTCATCTTCTTCTTCCCGCCGCTCTTGCCGACGCCTCCATTGAAGATCAACCTCAAGCTTGAACTTCTTCTTTTGGTAGAAATCAAAGAGGAATTGGTTGCTACTTGAGGTAAGCATCCTCCCTACTCCTCTTTTCTTGTTAGTTTTGAAGATTAGTGGTGAAAAGAGAAGTTTTGGCAAATGTTGGGTTTGTTCTTAGCTATAAGCTAGGATGATTCTCTTCCTCCCATGTTTTAGTATGTTGTTCTTGGGTTGTAGGAGAGTGTTAATCAAGTGTTGGATTTTGGAAAACACATCTTGGGTGAAGAACTTGTTATTGTCACAGCCACCCCGCCCGGTTGCGGAGGCGGAGCCGGCCGCGACGCCGAGAACCGGAACCTACGGCGGAAAACGCGGCAGCGAGCATCGAGCTCAAATAACAAATAGCCAAGTGGCAACTAGCAACCTAGATACTCAATCAAGGCAAGCATACTAGAAAAATTCAACTTCTACCAAACATGCAGTTCATGGTGTCAAACATCAAACATCGCCACAGAACAGAAACACCAAAATCCATGATATAACCACAACTCCAATATAAGCAAGTCGGGGCTCCGCCCTCGACTCAGAAGACAATAAAGGCGAGTATGTCTCAGATTATACGTCTTATACAAATACATGATCTAAACTACATGCATGCAGCTACAGCTACGGAGCCATTAAACCAAAACCTATATATATACCTATTGTGCGGAATCGGAAACTTTCTCACTCAGGAGATTTTCCGCCCGTGGTACTACTGCTGCTTAAAACCAAGAAATCCGAAAGCACTGCGGATCTCTATTCCGCCAATTGCTTTTCAGAACAACCTGAAAGGTGTAAACAAATGAAAGGGTGAGTCCTCGAAAGGACCCAGTAAGGGCTTAAGGCAAAAGTGCAGTTTGCCCACAGGGCAACAATCTGAACCTGCAAAACAGAATAACACAGCATATACATATGCATACGAACATAAAGCATATAGTGAATCATAAACCATCGCATGCGGTCCAACCGCCAGAACGACCCGTTACGACAGCCCTCAACGGAGGTCAGAATATACTGGTCGAGCAGGCAGATAGCACGGTACCGGTGGGTCGCGATCCCCAAACCGTCGTAGGGTCACGAGCAGTATCGGCACTCCCGGTGCGGATACACAGAACAGAACCAAGGAGTACCCGTGGTCTCTCCAACCATACGGGTCTCGCCACAGAATCAGAACATATAAATGAAACATACAAATACAGCAGAGATATCATACCTGATAACATTCGTGGAGCAGAACAAACGTACATTTTACCAAATTAAGCCCTTACCTCAGCGACACCGCTCCGTTGCACAATTCCCGGGAAATCCCGGCTCCCGGCACGAAAAGTCGCAACTTGCCTATCCCGGTCCCACGCTACTCCACCAACGCAGAAACAAGCTGAACAACTATAATTATGTCAGAACACATCCAACAACCCTTAGAAACCAATTCCCGCACAAACTCGCACTTTCCCGCAAAATTCCACAGAAAGCTCGGTTTCACGAACCGAGCCTGAACATTGTTATTCATACACCACCAAACCCATTCCAACCTTTAAACCCACATTCCAGACACTTTTCCTGGAAAACCCGCATAAAACTAACTTTCTCATTTCTAACCCGAAAATGACGTTTCAAATACCACACCGCACCTAAATCCAACCCCGATAACATTTTACCATCCAAATCAACCAAATTACAACACCAACCTAGAGAAAGTTTCATTTCTTCAATTCGGCCCTAAACCATCTTTTCACCACACTTCCAAATCAAACCATTCAAGCTTCCAATTAATCATACTAATCACCAATTCCATTTCTTAACCAACATTACTAACCAATTGCATCAAAATCAACAAAACCCCTTTCCTATACAATTCGGCCAAAAGGAGAACTTCTCACCCAACTTCCATTTCAATCCAAACAAAGTTCCATTAGCACTCTTTAATCACCAATTGCAATTATTAAGCAAGATCATTAACCAATTTCACCTAAACAACCAAAACCTCTTCACTTAACAATTCGGCCAAAGAGGGGTTTTTAACCCAACTTGTTTTCCATCAAATTGAATCCACACATGAGCTTAGAATCATGCTAGGATTAACATACTTGTAGCATGATTCAAGAAGACAATCACACTTTAATTTAGAAATTCCAATAAATTCGGCCAAATTGGGTATTTTTCAACCAAAAGTTTCTCCAAAATCTAACACTTGATTAACACTCCCATACCACCCAAGAACATCATACTAAAAGATGGGAGGAAGAAAATCATCCTAGCATGTAGCTAAGAACAAACTCATAATTTACAAATCCTTCTCTTTTTCCATCCAATTCTTGTTTCTAACAAGAAAAGAGAGCTAGGGAGGATGCTTACCACAAAAAGGATCCATCTCCTCTTTGATTTGAGCCAAGATGAAGAACCTCAAGCTTGAGCAAGAGCTCAACAATGGCGGCAGTAGCAGCAAGGAGGAGATGAAGAAGAAGAGAAATGAGTTAAAACTCATTTTATGAAAATAATAACCAATATATATCTCTACCCTTACTTTTAACCCATACATCTCTACTTAAATAAGAAAAGGCCATGTGTCCCTTCCTCACTCCCAATTCTGCCGAGAAAGTGCTGCTGCTGCCCATACCCAATTTTATTTAATTTGTAACCAAATACAAATTAACTCCCAATTTTTCCGAAAGTTCCAATTCTTTTTGCCCAAAAATAATTACCGAATTCCAAAATTAATGAAATTCGGACACAATCTTCAGAATATTATAACATTCACAGAACATTTTTCAAAAGTTCATTTACCATTCCGGAGTGTCCTACCGAGCTCGCTGAACCCGAACCAAAACCCGACGTGCGAGCGTGTCAACCTTAACCGAAATTCCGTCACTCCAAAATTCTATAAAAATACCCATAAATTCCATCTTAAATTATAACACAACTTACCCCAAAGCCGTCAGAAAATTTCCATCCCGAGTCCCGGGATTCCGTCCCGAGCCTCGGAGTCGCCCGAACCGAACGTCCCGCCCCAAATATTAAACTCCACAACCACCACCGGACGTTTCCACGACTCCAAAACTACAAACGGCTTCTCAAACTGAGATCTCGAGAGCGCTACCGAGCCCGCTGACGTCCCGAGGCGACCCCGACAACCCCGGCGCGAGAAAAATATTTTCGGCGGGAACGTCAGGGGACCCACACGACCTCAAATACGGAAGGGTTCGCCAAAATGATACTCGGATAGGGCTCGGGAGCCGTCTGAACGCCGAAAACGTGACCCGCGAGGCCAAAATCGGAGCCCCGGGTCACCCGGTGCAACCCGCTCGGGGTGACCGTAACATTCTCCCCTTAGAACTCTTGGTCCTCCAAGAGTAGCTGAACCAACCAGACAGTGTCGCTACCAACCGAGAAAATATAAACATTCCTCTACCTGGAACAATCGGACCACCGTCTTGGTGCGGCGGGAGTGGTAGTTTAGACTACCATACTGAGCCTCACGGCGTCCCACCCTCCGGGTGCATCTTATTGCACCCGAGTCGATTGCCGGTATTTCTACCGAGACAACCCCGACAGATGCGAACCTAAATCTAACCGATCCACAACAGCTATCACGGAAGGTACCACATAAAAGCAAGCTTGATTGGGGGGGTAAGGCCAACCTAACAACTTACTCTGGAAACTCATGAGAACCGATATAACTCGGGGTAACTTGCCCCGCCTACCAAATCTTACTGTCCATCAGATCGGTGCTACCTCCAGTCAAATTCTGCCACCAAACTCAGATTCCAGGATCCTACGGCGATGGTTCGTATAAACAGTGGTGCAGTCGTTCGCGGTTTTAATCCGCGCCTATAACAATCTGATCTTCGCCGTAGTCTCCTCAAAAAGCTCGGGTCCCAGCTCAACCCTATCAGACGCATCTGTCCAACAGTGTGGTGTCGTACACCTCCTCCCGTACAACACCTCATATGGTGCCATGTCAAACGTAGTCTGAAAGCAATTGTTGTATGAGAACTCTATCAAAGTAACTGCTAGTCCCAAACTCCTCCAAAATCCAAAGTACAGATTTGCAACATATCCTCCAATATCAGAATCACCCGCTCCGACTGCCCGTCCGTCTGGGGGTGATAAGCTGTATTCAGATGGAGTCGCGTGCCCAATGCTTCATGAAAAGCAATCCAGAACCGTGCTGTAAAACGCGGATCACGGTCAGATACAATGGAGTCCGGTGCTCCATGTAAACGTACAATCTCCCGATGTAAAGCCGGGCAAGCTTCTCGGAGGGTGCAGCGGCCGAATAGGCGAAAGTGTACGCACTTTGTCACCGATCCACAAAAACCGAGATAGCATCATGATGAAACCATGTCGGGCGGTGCGGTCGGAAAGTCCATCATAACATTACTCCACTTCCCAGTGGAATGGGCAAAGTCTGCAGTGTCCTGCCGGTTCCTGATGCTCACACTGCTCGAGTGTGCCCCTCTAACATATCATTCCAGAACTCCTGATCCTCTGATACACAAAGGCGGTCCCAGAAGTATAGCAATCCTTGCCTATACTGAAACGTCGGTAACAAAGAACTCTTATCCACCCCAGATAATTCCTTCAACCCCGGATTTCTACCCTGCGCCTCGCGCATCCTGTCAAGCCACTCAGAATGTATAATAAGTGTAATAACCTGAGCATGCTCCCAGAGCTGCCCCCTGTGCCAAGGCATATCAAATCACTCTCCTCAGATCGGTCACCAACATTTCCCCCTTAATTAAGCGGTATACTTCTGCTCGAGCATCGGCAACCGTGTTGCCTTTGCCGAGAGATGTACTCGATACTGACAACCATAGTCCTTAATGTATTCGAGCCATCTATGCTGCCTCAAATTAAGCTCCTTTTGCGTAAACAGATATTTCAGACTCTTGTGGTCGGTAAGAATCTGAAATTTACTATCAAACGGATATTGCTTCCAATGTTTCAGCGCATAAATTACTATAGCCAACTCCAGATCATGTGCCAACCAGTTCAGCTCATGCGGTCGCAGCCTCGACCCATAAGCTACCACAAAACGCTCTGCATCAACACACATCCCAAACCAGACGTGGAAGCATCCGTATAAACCACATACGGTAAGATCGGATCGAAAGAGTCGAGAATCGGAGCGTTAGTCAACTACCGCCTCAACTTCGAAAATTCTGCTCACACTTATCGGACCCGGATATACGGTTGACCCTTCTTAGTCAACTGCATAAGCGGAGATGCCGAATAGAAAATCCCAGTACAAACCTCAGATAATATCCTACTAACCCCAGGAAGCTCCTAATCTCCCGTACCGTGGTAGGTTGTTTCCAATCCCGAACTGCCTAACTTTCTCTGGATCCACAGACAGACCATGCTCGAAATAACGTGTCCCGAGAAAAGTGACTTCCCGAATCCAGAACTCACACTTTGAGAATTTAGCATAAGCTGATGTTCCCAAAGTGTCTGTAACTACCCTCGAGATGATCCCGATGCGAATCCTCATCCCGAGAATATATCGAATATCATCAATAAAAACCACCGAAATGAGTCCAAGTGCACGGTCGGAACACCCGATCCATCAGATCCATGAATGCCTCCGGAGCAATTGTCAGCCCGAATGGCATGACCTTAAACTCAAAGTGTACAAATCGGGTGCGGAAAGCAGTCTTAGATATATCCTCATCCTTCACCCTAAGCTGAAAATACCCAGATCGGAGATTAATCTTTGAGAAAACTCTCGAACCCTAACGTTGATCAAAAAGATCGTCAATTCCCAATAACGGATACTTATTCCTCCCAATGAGAGCATTCAACCGTCGTAATCAATACAAAGTCGAGTGTCCCATCATTCTTCTTACCGTATGTGGATCTGCATCGGCACACACGTATGTGATCTATACGGATGCTTCCACATCCGGTTTGGGGTGTGTCTTTGATGCAGGATCGGAATGTGATAGCTTATGGGTCGAGGCAGTGCGACCGCATGAGCTGAACTATCCGACACACGATCTGGAGTTGGCTGCGATGATCTATGCGCTGAAACAATGGAGGCATTATCGCTTGGTAACAAATTTCAGATTCTTACCGACCATAAGAGTCTGAAATATCATTTCTGTGAAGGAGCTTAACATGAGGCAACGCAGATGGCTCGAATACATTAAGGACTATGATTGTAGTATCGAGTACATCTCTGGTAAGGGCAACACGGTTGCCGATGCACTGAGCAGGAAGTATACCGGGTTGGTCAAGGGAGGAGATGTTGGTGACCGATCCGAGGAGAGTGATCTGACGTGCCTTTGGCACAGGTGGCACCTCTGGGAGCGTGCTCAGGTATACACACTTACTATACATTACGAGTGGCTTGATAGAGTGCGCGAGGCGCAAGGTAGAGATCTGGGGCTGAAGAAGTTATCCGGGAGGATAAGGGGTCTTTGTTATCGGCATTTCGGTATAGGCGAGATTGCTATACTTCCGAGACCGCCTTTATGTACCGGAGGATCAGAGCTCGAATGAGATTTTGGAGGAGGCACACTCAGTAGATTGAGCATTCACCCGGGAGTGAGAAGATGTATCATGATCTGCGTACTCACTTCTGGTGGCCTGGGATGAGGAGGCACATTGCCACACATGTGTCTAGGTGTGCGGTTTGTCGGCGGTGAAGATTGAGCACGAAAACCGGCAGGGACACTGCAGATTTTGCCCATTCCAGTCGGAAGTGGGGCAATGTTACTATGGATTTTCGACCGCACCGCCCGACACGGTCCCGCCATGATGCTATCTCGGGTTATTGTGGATCGGTGACAAAGTGCGCACACTTTCGCCTATTCGGATCACGGACCCTCCGGAGAAGCTTGCCCGGCTTTACATCGGTGAGATTATGCGGTTACATGGAGTACCAGACTCCATTGTATCGACCGTGATCCGCGTTTCACGGCACGGTTACGGAGGGCTTTTCATGAAGCGCTGGGCACGCGACTCCATCTGAGTATAGCTTATCACCCACAGACAGACGGGCAGTCGGAGCGGGTGATTCAGATATTGGAGGATATGCTACGGAGCTGTACTTTAGACTTTGGAGGAGATTGGGACCAGCAATTGCCTTTGATTGAGTTCTCGTACAACAACGGCTTCAGGACTACGAATGGTATGGCACCATATGAGTCTTTGTACGGGAGGAGATTTATGACACAGCATTGCTGGACCGATTCGTCTGATAGGGTTGAGATGGTACCCGAGCTTATTGAGGAGACCACGGCGAAGATCAGATTGATTCAGGCGCGGATCAAAGCCGCGAACGACCGCACCACTACTTATGCGAACCGTCGCCGTAGGGCTCTGGAGTTTGAGGTTGGGGATAGGGTTTGGCTCAAGGTAGCACCTATCCGCGGGACAGTCAGATTCGGGAAGAAGGGCAAGTTGGCCCCACGGTATATCGGCCCATATGAGATTACGGAGCGGGTCGGTAGGGTGGCATACCGGTTGGCATTACCTCCTAGTCATGCTGCTGTGCACAATGTCTTCCATGTTAGCATGTTGAAGAAGTGCATTCTGGATCCGACTCAGACGATTCCAGTGGAGGAGGTACAGCTGGAACCCGATCTTTCTTATCAGGAGGTACCGGTAGCCTTTCTGGATAGGGATGTCAGGAGACTCCGTAGCAAGTTGATTCCCATGGTCAAGGTTCAGTGGTCACATCATACTGACCGGGAGGCGACTTGGGAGACAGAGAAGGACATTCAGGATCGATACCCGAGCAAGATGTCAGCGGTTGATACAACTCTTGGAGGACCAAGAGTCCTAAGGGGAGAATGTTACGGTCACCCCGAGCGGGTTGCGGCCGGGTGACCGAGGCTCGGTTTTAGCTGCGGTCACGTTTTCGGCGTTCAGGCGGCTCCCGAGCCCTATCCGAGTATCATTTTGGCGAACCCCTCCGTATTTGAGGTCGTGTGGGTCCCGGACGTTTCCGCCGAAAATATTTTTCGGGCGCCGGGGGGTTGTCGGGGTCGTCTCGGGTCGTACAGCGGGCTCGGTAGCACTCTCGAGATCTCAGTTTGGGGAGCCGTTTGCAGTTTTGGAGTCGTGGAAACGTCCCGGTGGTGGTTGTGGAGTTTAATATTTGGGGCGGGACGTTCGGTTCCGGGCGACTCCCGGGGCTCGGGACGGGAATCCCGGGGCTCGGGATGGAAATTTTCTGACGTCTTTGGGGTAAGTGGTATTATAATTTAAGATGGAATTTATGGGTATTTTTGTAGAATTTTGGGGTGACGGAATTTCGGTTCAGGTTGACACGCTCGCACGTCGGGTTTTGGTTCGGGTTCAGCGAGCTCGGTAGGACACTCCGGAAAGGTAAATGAATTTCTGAAAAATGTTCTGTGAATGTTATAATATTCTGAAGATTGTGTCCGAGTTTCGTTAATTTTGGAATTCGGTAATTATTTTTGGGCAAAAAGAATTGGAACTTTCGGAAAAATTGGGAGTTAATTTGCAATTGGGTGCAAAATTAATAATAGTGAGTATGGGCTGCTGCAGCTGATAATTTCGGCAGAATTTTGGGAGAGGGGAAGGGACACATGTCCTATTTTAATTTAGGAAGGGAGGCATGGGCTATAAAGTGAGGGGATTTATATGTTTGGTTAATTATTTCATAAAAGGGAGACTTATTACATTTCACTTCTTTTCTTCTTCATCTTCTTCTTCCTGCTGCTCTTGCCGACGCCTCCATTGAAGATCAACCTCAAGCTTGAACTTCTTCTTTTTGGTAGAAATCAAAGAGGAATTGGTTGCTACTTGAGGTAAGCATCCTCCCTACTCCTCTTTTCTTGTTAGTTTTGAAGATTAGTGGTGAAAAGAGAAGTTTTGGCAAATGTTGGGTTTGTTCTTAGCTATAAGCTAGGATGATTCTCTTCCTCCCATGTTTTAGTATGTTGTTCTTGGGTTGTAGGAGAGTGTTAATCAAGTGTTGGATTTTGGAAAACACATCTTGGGTGAAGAACTTGTTATGGCCGAATTTATGGAAGATTTTCCAAAATGGTGTGTGGTTGTTATCTTGTTTCATGCTTCAAGTATGTTAGTTCTAGCATGATTCTAAGCTTATGTATGGATTCAATTTGATGGAAAACAAGTTGAGGTGAAAACCCCTTTTGGCCGAATTGGTTAAGTGTATGTTCATGATGGATTTTGTTGTTTGGGTGCAATTGGATAGCATTCATGGTTTAGAAATGAAATTGGTGGTTAGAATGGTTGTTTGGTAGCTTGAATGGATTGAATTGGAAGTTGGATGAAAAGTTGGTTAGGAACCGAAATCTTGGAATGATTCTTTTTCAATTTTGGAGGTTCATTTTGGTTAAATTGGATGTTAATATGGTGTTGGGCTTGAATTTGGGAGTGGATGGAAGTTTGAAATGTTGAATTCGGTTAAGAAATGGAAAAGTTACAATTAAGCGGGATTATCGGAAAATGGCGGGTAATGAAGGGTTTAAGGTTGGATTTGATCAGTTCTGCTTATTGTATGATGTTTGTCAATGTATAATCTTGCATTGTCTAGGTTGGTTCTGAATTCTGACGTTTCTGTGAAAATCTGGAATTTTACGGAAATTCTGCCGGATTTTCGGTTTTGGGGTCGGGGGTTGTAATTTGGTAGTGTGGTTGATAAGGATTCTAATTCAACTTAGTTTGGCAGATTCTGAGTTTCGGTGGTTAGGAAAAGAGGAGTTCTGAGTTTCGGGGCACGGTGTAGGTGTTGTCCAGAATCGGTCCAATACTCTGGATTTTGAGGTAAGGGTTTGGTTCTGTGTTTTGGTAAGCTAAGTATATGTTTTGGTTTCAGTTTACATTACGCTAGTATTTCGGAATATTATGCCTTTGGGCATATTCTAGTTTGTAGGAGTATGCCTTATGGCATACTGCATGCATTAATATTACGACAGTTGTGGGTTCGCTACCCCAGCTGGTGCACCATGCTTCTGTATTAGCTTCGGCTTCCGACTCCCTTAGTGGAGGCTGTCGTTCCGATTTAGTACAAGGGTTATGGCGATTTAGAATCGCACGTCCTTCGAGACTCTGATCTACTTTCTGTACATACACGTTATTCCGTATTCTGTTGCATATATTGCTATCTTTCTGTTTTGCAGGGTTACATATACTTACCTTACCCCTTGTCCCTTACGGGGTCCTTTTAGGACTCACCCTTCTTTGGGTTCTGTTTTTGGGTTTCAGGTAGACCTGATAAGCGGCCTGCGGAGTAGGATTCCGTGAGGGTTCTACCTTGGGTGTGTTTTGCAGCAGTTGCACCTTGCGGTCCGGGATTGTGTACTTGGTGTGGATCCCGCGCAAGGTATTTTGTTACATAGATTCTAAGGTTGGCTCTGTAGTTGCATATGCACACTTTCTGTATTGCTATGGTGATTGTATGTCTGTACATATATTTTTATATTCTGTTCTGTATCTCTTACAGCGCTTGGCGCTTGCTAGACACCTTAGGTTACGTGAATTTTGTATGTATATATGTTTTGGTGCGAAAGCACTCGTCCACGGAGGGCGGGGCTTACTCTGTTATTAGTGCATGAATTGTATGGATGCATTTTATTTTGGTTATAAGCATGAAATTACCGTTAGTCAGCTTCCACAATCTTTCCGTTTTCGGGTCCGCTACGCGCGGCGGGTGATGTGGACATCACCCCTATTTGTGAGTTAAGAGGCCACCATTCCTCCCGAGGGTCTAAAGGACCCTTGGCGAAGGCATGGGCGAAGAAGAAGTGGCGTTTTAAGCGTCGGCGAAGCCCCAAAGGCAGAGCCGTGCTCGCAAGGATATTGGCGAACCCGGGCCCCATTGGCGAACCCATGGTCTTTAGCGAAGCCATGGTCCTTGGCGAACCCATGTTCCTTGGCGAAGACCCTGTGCAACACTTCCAGACGCAAGCGAAGCACAGGTGTTCGCCAAGCGGAGGAGGCCTCCACACGCAAGTCAGGCGACCCCTTCAACTTGTGTAGAGGCCCTCTTCCTCCCATTTCCCGCCAACTACAAATCCTGGGAAATTGGGAGCCGCTAAAGCAGGAAGTCTACACAGCCTATGCTGTCACCTCGCCTGCCACCTCTCATTTCGCCTACCATAGAACCAGGAAGCTGGTTCCCTTGTCCAGTCATTCTTTATTTTCCTTCAACCGTTTCTTCTATATAAGGCAGCTTGTAACCATTGTAAAGGGAGAACATATTTATAAGAAATCGAAATACTCAAGTGAGGTTTTGGCTTTCTTGTTCTCATTTCTTGCATTCCATCTCCTTAAGTGATCCGTGCAAGAGGATCCAACATAATATCTAGTATTGTTTGAACTTGTATTCGAAAGGTGCTAGATCCCGCTTCCTTCCCGAGGCCTTTTCAAGGGCATTGCCTCACCTCGTAGTGAGGAGGTTCCCTTGGCCGACTCTGTTTCCTTCGTGTTCTTCCTCTGTTCTTCGTTTCCATTCTTGCTAGAAACCGCCTCCTTGAGCTAGATCCGAGCTCGTGATCACTTACCCCCCCGGTGATCGCATCAAGTGGTATCAGAGCCAAAGTGCTTGCTGGAGGTACCGTATCAGTTGTTTGTTTTCTTCAAGTAAAACCATTGCCTTCTTTCTTACACTTGAAGAAAAACGTTTTTGTTGTTGTTCATGAGAAAACCGAATTGTGTTTGTGTTTGGTTCATGTGATTAGTGTAAAGTTCATGTTGAAGTGAATAGTGTTCTTGAAGTTCATGAAAAAGGGAGTTAAATTCGGATTTGAAGAAGAAAGTATCATCTCGTGTTGACTAAGTGCAAAAGAAAGGTTGTTGGAGGAAAAGAAAATGTTGAACAAGTTCATGTGTTCTTGAGTGTTCTTGGTGTTCTTGAGCTGTTCATATGAAGTTCATATCAAACACATGTGAATAGTACTTTTGATCCAAAAATATTTTATGAACTTGAGCAAAACGTGTTTGTGATTACAAAAGACCCTTTCTAAACTCCCTACCCTACTTCTTTCAACCAACATCCACCTTAAATCATTCAAAAGCTAGTTTCAAGAAACTAGTTATCTTTCTAGAATTGCAAGTTTCGGTTTTCACTAGATATTATTGCTTGTTCCTACTTGTGTGTTTGCATTTGATCTGAAGTTGAGTGTGATCAAGTTAAGAGAACTTGTGAAAACCTTGTGTGGAGAAGCCAAGAGTGAAACCAGTGTGTCCCTAAACACAAACAAGAGGCCAACCATACACGTAAGGAAATGAGTGGTACCGACATTATTGTTTAAGTGTGTAGTGAGAAAACTGGCGCTATCCCTTAAGTTTGGAGGGGATGATGACCCTTTCGGGTTCGAGTCATGGGAACACCATCTTGAGGCATTCTTTGCCAAAAGTGGTGCTCATGGACTCGAGAAGCTTGACATAGCCATTGAGATGCTAAGAGGTGAAGCTTGGTATTGGTGGTGCGAATACGCCACAAAGAGAAGTGATCGAGGTTAGAGTTCATACCGTCTTGGGACCGCTTGAAAAGTGTGATGAGGCGGCGGTATGGCACCCAAACCCCCATCGCACATTTGACCCCAACCTCTACCCATCGGTCGAGACCCTGCACCTCACATAGCTCATCTCCGAGTCCCCCACACTACTCCCTGTAACCACCGAACGAAGAGCCGCACCATCAGCCCACTCCACCCCTTCTCCAAGAATGAACCCGAATCCTCCTTGTGCACTACCCCCTTTGGGAAATCTCACTCGAGAAATTAGAGCAGATTTCGAGGAACTGAGAAAAGGTTTCAAGGAGATAAGAAATGAAATTTTAACAAAGTGGAAGGGATTGTGAAAGAATGGAGTGAGAGTGAGAAAAGAGAGAAAAGAGAAAAGAAAGAAAATAGCTCCTCGAGCCGGATGAGTGAAGAGAGTGAAGCATCCAAGCTTTCAACCGAGACCAAGGAAGGACTAACTCCTAAATCTTCTAACAATTGTAGTTCTTCTTTGATTGTGCAGGTATTGATGACACAAGTACCTTGGGTGGTTTGCAAAAGGATGGAGAGGAGCTTCATCACCCATTCGGCCAAAATGCGTAAACTAAGCGGGAGGACACGCAGCTTGGTAGCTATACTTCTAATCCCTTAGTTTCTAATCTTGAGAATAAATTAAACCAAGTTGAGCATGTTTGCATTAATCATGAACTTGATGACTGTAGAACATGTGGTTTGTTGAACTTGGGTGATGCCTTGGACGGTCCTATGCATGCTTCGGGTTATGCCTTAAACACTTTGCATTTGGACCATGCGAATGAGTGGCCTAGGCTCACATTTGACCCCGGGATACTAGAAACTGTGTGTAAGGTAGAAGTGAAGAGAAAGGGCGGATTGTCCATCTCAAATCCTTCAAACCATTTTTGGAACTTTGATGTTTACAGTTTTGGTCCACTAACCCTTAATGCCTCTTCAAGTTTATTGTGGTGTCTTAAGATTTGTAGGGACAATTTCCTTATGAATCCGAGGACGGATTCTTCTGAAGAGGAGGGTATGATGTGGACATCACCCCTATTTGTGAGTTAAGAGGCCACCATTCCTCCCGAGGGTCTAAAGGACCCTTGGCGAAGGCATGGGCGAAGAAGAAGTGGCGTTTTAAGCGTCGGCGAAGCCCCAAAGGCAGAGCCGTGCTCGCAAGGATATTGGCGAACCCGGGCCCCATTGGCGAACCCATGGTCTTTAGCGAAGCCATGGTCCTTGGCGAACCCATGTTCCTTGGCGAAGACCCTGTGCAACACTTCCAGACGCAAGCGAAGCACAGGTGTTCGCCAAGCGGAGGAGGCCTCCACACGCAAGTCAGGCGACCCCTTCAACTTGTGTAGAGGCCCTCTTCCTCCCATTTCCCGCCAACTACAAATCCTGGGAAATTGGGAGCCGCTAAAGCAGGAAGTCTACACAGCCTATGCTGTCACCTCGCCTGCCACCTCTCATTTCGCCTACCATAGAACCAGGAAGCTGGTTCCCTTGTCCAGTCATTCTTTATTTTCCTTTACCGTTTCTTCTATATAAGGCAGCTTGTAACCATTGTAAAGGAGAACATATTTATAAGAAATCAGAAATACTCCAAGTGAGGTTTTGGCTTTCTTGTTCTCATTTCTTGCATTCCATCTCCTTAAGTGATCCGTGCAAGAGGATCCAACATAATATCTAGTATTGTTTGAACTTGTATTCAAAAGGTGCTAGATCCCGCTTCCTTCCCCAGGCATTTTCAAGGGCATTGCCTCACCTCGTAGTGAGGAGGTTCCCTTGGCCGACTCTGTTTCCTTCGTGTTCTTCCTCTGTTCTTCGTTTCCATTCTTGCTGGAAACCGCCTTGTCACCGCACGCCGCCCGAGCCCGGTTGCGGAGGCGGGGGCGCCGGGACGCCGGAAGCGGAAGCCGGAATGGAAAGGAGTGGCAGGTCCATCGAGACCCGCCGCGCGTAGCGGACCTGAAAACGGAAGGATTGTGGAAGCAGACTAACGGAAATTTCATGCGCATAACCAAAATGAAATGCAACCATACAATTCATGCACAAATAACGAGTAAGCCCCGCCTCCGTGGGACGAGTGCTTACGCACCAAAACACCCATACATACGAAATTCACAGAACCTAAAATGTCTAGCAAGCGCCAAGCGCGAGGACAGAATATAGAACAGAATATACAAATATATATACGGACATACAACCAACATAGCAAATCGAAAGTATGTACATGCACTACGAGCCAATCCTAGGTCTAAGAGTCAAATACCTCGCGCGGGATTCAGATACAAAAGACAATCACGGGCCGCAAGGTGAAGCTGCCGCAAAATACAACCGAGGTAGAACCTCACGAAACCCTACTCCGCAGGCCGCTTATCAGGTCGACCTGAAACCCAAAAACAGAACCCAAAAAGGGTGAGTCCTAAAAGGACCCCGTAAGGGATTTGGGGTAAGATAAGTATATGTAACCTGCAAAACAGAAAGATAGCAATATATATACAACGAATACGGAATAACATGCATGAACAGAAACAGATCGGAGTCCCAAGGACGTGCGATTCTAAATCGCCATAACCCACATAGTGAATCGGGCAACGACCTCCACTAAGGGAGTCGAAGCCGAGGCTAATACGGAAGCATGGTGCACCACCGGGTAGCGAACCCACAACTGCCGTAATATTAATGCATGCAGTATGCCATAAGGCATACTCCTACAAACTACAGAATATGCCCAAAGGCACAATATTCCAAAATACTAGCAGAACAGAAACGGAAACCAAAACATATACTTAGCTTACCAAAACACAGAACCAAACCCTTACCTCGAAATCCAGAGTATTGGACCGATTCTGGATAACACCTACACCGTGCCCCGAAACTTAGAACTCCTCTTTTTCTAACCACCGAAACTCAGAATCTGCCAAACCAAGTTGCATTAGCATCCTCATCAACCACACTACCAAATTACAACCCCCGACCCCAAAACCGAAAATCCGACAGAATTTCCGTAAAATCCCAGATTTTCACGGAAACGTCAGAATTCAGAACCAACCTAAACAATGCAAGATTTCACATTGACAAACATCATACCATAAGCAGAACTGATCAAATCCAACCTTAAACCCTTCATTACCCGCCATTTTCCGATAATCCCGATTAATTGTAACTTTTTCATTCCTTAACCGAATTCAACATTTCAAACTTCCATACACTCCTAAATTCAACCCCAACACCATATTAACATCCAATTCAACCAAAATGAACCTCTAACATTGAAAAAGAATCATTCAAAGATTCGGTTTTCAACCAACTTTTTATCCAATTTCCAATTCAATCCATTCAAGCTACCAAACAACCATTCTAACCACCAATTTCATTTCTAAACCATGAATGCTATCCAATTGCACCCAAACAACAAAATCCATCAAGAACACACACTTACACAATTCGGCCACAAGGGGGTTTTCTCACCCAACTTCCATTTCAATCCAAACAAAGTTCCATTAGCTCTCTTTAATCACCAATTACAATTATTAAGCAAGATTGCCAACCAATTGCATCAAAATCAACAAACCCCTTCCTTAATAATTTCGGCCAAAATGGGGGATTCCTACCCAACAAGTTTTCCATCAAATTGAAACCATGGATAGCCTTAGAATCATGCTAGGACTAACATACTTGAAGCATGAAACAAGATAACAAACACACACCATTTTGGAAATTCTTCCAATAATTCGCCAACATGGGGTTTCTTCACAAGTTGTGTTTTCCAAAATCCAACACTTGATTAACACTCTCCTAACACCCAAGAACAACATACTAAAAGATGGGAGGAAGAAAATCATCCTAGCTTATAGCTAAGAACAAACCCATCAAATGCAAAACTTCTCTTTTAACCATTAAACTTCAAAACTAATGTGAAAAGTGGAGTTAGGAGGATACATACCACAAGTGGCAAGCAATTCCACTTTGAATTCCACACAGATGAAGGAAGTCAAGCTTGGAAGTTGTTCTTCAATGGAGGTTTTCGGAAGAGGCAGCAGCAAGGTGAAGAAGAAGAGAAGAAAGAAAGAAATGAGTTAAGTGTAATATTATGTAATAATATGGTATATATATTTTCCTACTTTATAATACCCATGCCTCTCTTCCTTTAATTAAAATGGGACATGTGTCCCCCAATAATCACACACACACACAATTCTGCCGAAAATGAGAGAGGCCTGCTGCTGCCCATGCTGATTTTCCTTTTTAATTTGCACCCACATGCAAATTAACTCCCAATTTTTCCGAAAGTTCCAATTCTTTTTGCCCAAAAATAATTACCTAATTCCAAAATTAACGAAACTTGGACACAACCCTCAGAATAATATAACATTCACAGAACATTTTTCAGAAATTCATTTACCTTTCCGGAGTGTCCTACCGAGCTCGCTGAACCCGAACCAGAACCCGACGTGCGAGCGTGTCAACCTGAACCGAAATTCCGTCACTCCAAAAATTCTATAAAAATTCCATAAATTCCATCTTAAATTAAAACACAACTTACCCCAAAGCCGTCAGAAAATTTCCATCCCGAGCCCCGGGATTCCCGTCCCGAGCCCCGGGAGTCGCACGGAAACGAACGTCCCGCCCCAAATATTAAACTCTACAACCACCTCCGGACGTCTCCACGACTCCAAAACTACGAACGGCTTCCCAAACTGAGATCTCGAGAGCGCTACCGAGCCCGCTGTACGTCCCCGAGGTGACCCCGACAACCCCGGCGCGGAAAAATATTTTCGGCGGAAACGTCCGGGGGACCCACACGACCTCAAATACGTAGGGTTTCGCCAAAATGATACTCTGATAGGGCTCGGGAGCCGCCTGAACGCCGAAAAACGTGACCCGCTGGATAAAACCGGAGCCCCGGGTCACCCGGTCGCAACCCGCTCGGGGTGACCGTAACATTCTCCCCCCCTTAGGACTCTTGGTCCTCCAAGAGCTGTATCAACCGCTGATACTGCTCGGGGTATCGATCCTGAATGTCCTTCTCTGTCTCCCAAGTCGCTTCCCGGTCAGTATGATGTGACCACTGAACCTTGACCATGGGAATCAACTTGCTACGAGTCTCCCGACATCCCTATCCGTAAAAGGCTACCGGTACCTCCCGATAAGAAAGATCGGGTTCAGTGTACCTCCTCCACCGGAATCGTCCCGAGTCGGATCCAGAATGCACTTCTTCAACATGCTAACATGGAAGACCTTGTGCACAACAGACAGACTAGGAGGTAATGCCAACCGGTATGCCACCCTACCGACCCGCTCGAGAATCTCATATGGGCCGATACACCGTGGGGCCCACTTGCCCGTCGTCCCGACTCTGACGGTCCCGCGGATAGGTGCTACCTTGAGCCAAACCCTATCCCCAACCTCAACCTCCAGAGCCCGACGGCGACGGTTCGCATACGTAGTGGTGCGGTCGTTCGCGGCTTTGATCCGCGCTGAATCAATCTGATCTTCGCCGTAGTCTCCTCAATAAGCTCGGGTCCCAACTCAACCCTATCGACGCATCGGTCCAAAGCAATGCGGTGTCATACATCTCCTCCCGTACAACGCCTCATATGGTGCCATACCAATCGTAGTCCGGAAGCTGTTGTTGTACGAGAACTCAATCAAAGGCAATTGCTGGTCCCAATCTCCTCCAAAGTCTATAGTACAGCTTTCGCATGTCCTCCAATATCTGAATCACCCGCTCCGACTGCCCGTCAGTCTGTGGGTGATAAGCTGTACTCAGATGGAGTCGCGTGCCCAGCGCTTCATGAAAAGCCCTCCAGAACCGTGCCGTGAAACGCGGATCACGGTCAGATACAATGGAGTCTGGTACTCCATGTAACCGCATAATCTCACCGATGTAGAGCCGGGCAAGCTTCTCCGGAGGGTCCGTGATCCGAATGGGCGAAAGTGTGCGCACTTTGTCACCGGTCCACAACAACCCAGATAGCATCATGGCGGGACCGTGTCGGGCGGTGCGGTCAGAAAATCCATAGTAACATTGCCCCACTTCCGAACTGGAATGGGCAAAGTCTGCGATGTCCCTGCCGGTTTAAGTGCTCAATCTTCACCTGCTGACAAACGGCACACCTAGACACATGCGTGGCAATGTGCCTCCTCATCCCAGGCCACCAGAAGTGAGTACGCAGATCATGATACATCTTCTCACTCCCGGGATGAACACTCAATCTGCTCGAGTGCGCCTCCTCTAAAATCTCACTCCGGAGCTCCTGATCCTCCGGTACATATAGGCGGTCTCGGAAGTATAGCAATCCCTGCCTATACTTGAAATGCCGGTAACAAAGACCCCTTATCCTCCCGGATAACCTCTTCAGCCCCGGATCTCTACCTTGCGCCTCGCGCACTCTATCAAGCCACTCGGAATGTATAGTAAGTGTGTATACCCGAGCACGCTCCCGTAGGCGCCACTGTGCCAAAGGCACGTCGAGATCACTCTCCTCGGATCGGTCACCAACATCTCCTCCCTTGACCAACCCGGTATACTTTACGCTTTCGGTGCATCGGCAACCGTGTTGCCCTTACCGAAGATGTACTGACATCTGCAATCATAGTCCTTAATGTATTCGAGCCATCGGCGCCGCCTCATGTTAAGCTCCTTCACGTAAACAGATATTTCAGACTCTTATGGTCGGTAAGAATCTGAAATTTGTTACCAAGCGAGATAATGTCTCCATTGTTTCAGCGCATAGATCACTGCAGCCAACTCCGGATCATGTGTCGGATAGTTCAGCTCATGCGGTCGCAGCTGCCTCGACCCATAAGCTATCACATTCCGATCTGCATCAAGACACACCCCAAACCGGATGTGGAAGCATCCGTATAGATCACATACGGCAAGCTCGGATCTGGAAGAGTCAGAATCGGAGCATGAGTCAACTGTCGCTTCAACTCCTGGAAATTCTGCTCACACCTATCAGACCAGACAAACGGTTGACCCTTCTTGGTCAACTGCGTGAGCGGAGATGCCAGAATAGAAAACCCCGGTACGAACCTCCGATAATATCCTGCTAATCCCGTGAAGCTCCACGATCTCTCGTACCGTGGTAGGTTGTTTCCGATCTGAATCTGCTCTCACCTTCTCTGGGTCCACAGACAGACCATGCTCGAAATAACATGTCCCGAAAGGTGACCTCCCGGATCAGAACTCACACTTTGAGAACTTAGCGTAAAGCTGATGTTCCCAAAGTGTCTGTAACTACCCTCGGATGCTCCCGATGCGAGTCCGCATCCCGAGAGTATATCGAATATCATCAATGAAGACCACCACAAAAGAGTCCAAGTACGGACGGAACACCCGATGCATCAGATCCATGAATGCTGCCGGAGCATTGGTCAGCCCAAATGGCATGACCGTAAACTCAAAGTGTCCGTATCGGGTGCGGAAAGCAGTCTTAGGTATATCCTCCTCCTTCACCCTAAGCTGAAAGTATCCAGATCGTAGATCAATCTTCGAAAACTCTCGAATCCCGAAGTTGATCAAAAAGATCATCAATCCTAGGCAACGGATACTTGTTCTTCACAAGAAGGGCATTCAACCGTCTCGTAGTCTATCTGAGTCGGAGTGTCCCATCTTTCTTCTTTACAAATGTAACCGGAGCACCCCACGGCGAAGTGCTCGGTCGGATGAAGCCCTTCGCTGTAATTCCTCCAACTGCTTCTTTAACTCCTGCATCTCAGAAATGGGCATCCGATAAGGGGGAATAGATATCGGAGCAGTGCCCGACTGCAGGTAGATCTCAAACACAATTTCCCGCTCTGGTGGTAATCCGGGCAACTCCTCCGGAAATACCTGCGGAAAATCTCGAACTACCGGTATACTAGCTAGCCTCAACCTAGTATCCGCCTCATTCAGATCTAAGCATTCCCTACACCGACTACCGGCTGGTCCAGAATCTGCAACTCGTGCTATCTTTGTGCGATAGTCAAATCAGTCAGTCGTGAGAGGTAATACCTCTCCGGATACCATAATGGTACGGGCTGCACAATCAATGTGCACGAGAATTCTTGGATAGCCAATCCATCCCAAGAATAACATCATAGTTCGGCGTGTCCAGAACCAACAAGTCCGATACTATCGATGCCCGCCTACGGATATAGTACAACCCGAACCATCCCATTGGAAAACAGCGACTCCCTCGGCTTTTACTAAATACATCTGCTGCAAAGTACTAACAGGCAGGTGCAGAGATGTACACATTTCTGTGCTACAATAGGAATAGACGCTACTGTATCAAATAACGCATGAACAGATGTATCGTTCGAAATACAATACCTTGCAAGACTCCTGCCGAGTCGAGCCTCCTGCGCCGGCCGGGGCCCGCCGCCGACCGGGTCCTCCACGATGACTAGGGCCTCCTCGCCGACTAGGACCTCCTGCTCTATCTCGAAAACGCGTCCGGCTCTAGGCTGCTGCGGTGGAGGGTGGCTGAAGGCTGGGTCGCCGCTGAGGTCTCGGGCCACCCGCTGAAACCCACGCCCTCGCGGTGCGTTGGGCGGTGCCGAGATCGCGGACGCTGAAAACTACTGAGAACCACGCCCCACCGTCTGAGGGCAGTCCCGTACCCAGTGAGTATCCGACCCGCATCGCAAACACCGGCCCTCCTGCCGGTAACAAGGTCTACCCGGGTGGTACCCACCACAAGTCGGACAAGGTCGTGAGGGTGGTGCTCCCCCCCTGCCTCCACTAGACTGCCCGGGTCTGTTCTGCCGTCCTGAACCCTGCCGGGATCCCTGCTGCGTGGAACCCCTCGAAGTCCCCTGACCTCTCTGCGAGGTGAGGCGACTCTCAACATCCTCCTGCTCAAGGAGCCGAGCCTTGTGAACTGCCTCCCGTAGGTAGTAATATCCAATGGCCTCGAGCCCATCTCGCTCTGGGCGCGATCGACGGATGAACCTCTTCGCCTTCTCCTCCTCCATACCGTGATGCTGCGGTACGTAGTGGATAAGCCTGTCAAACTCCTCTCATACTCTGCGGCAGTCCTGTCTCCCTGCTGAAGCTCGTCAACTGTGCCTGTCGCAGATCCCTAGCTGCAGCCCCGATGAACCTCCGATGGAACAGCTGCGTAAACTGCTCCCAAGTGACCTCCACCTCCTGACCGGGTGCCAGCCCCGCATTCGCCCTCAGACTGCCCTGAAGGCTCCTCCACCAATGATCTGCTCCCTCCTGCAGATTGAACGTGGCAAGGGATACCATCACTGTGGAAGGTAAGTGTAACCTCCCCAGGAGCTTATCAATCTCCATGAACCAGGTCTCCGCTGCCTCGGGACCTCCCTTGCCATCAAACTTCCGGGGGTTCAGCCGCTGGAACCTCTCTAATAAACGGGCATCATCAGAATCAGAGTGATGCCCCAAACCTCCCAGTCGTCGGTGGGTCCGGCCAGGTGGTATCGAAATCCAGCTCAATAACCCTCCGTCGGCGTCGAGGGGCTGATGTGTCTCCCGGTCGAGCGATCGGAGCGAGCTACGGGCTACGCTCGTCGTATCCTCCGAGATCGCGGGTTCTGCGCTCCGCGTCCTCCTCCGAATCACTCTCGGATCGGGCCCGTACATGAGTGTGGGTGGTAGTCCGGGTGTGGCTACTCACCCTCCCATCGAAATGCACGAGATGGTGCCGCGACCGAATCCTCTCGCACTGTGGACTGCACCGGAACCTGCTCGTACAGTGTCTCAACAAGCTGGACTGCTCCAAAGACATGAACCAAAGCGGTGGTAGACCCACGACCTGCTGCACAACCGGTGGCGGGGTATGTACCCGCTCGCTCGAATGCTCTGTCTCTGCTCTCTACCCCTCGGAGGCGTGGGATTACGGTCCCCTCCCTCCGGTCGTAAATCACGCTGTCGGCGCGTGTTAACCATTCTGAAACATTTCGGACCAAACAGAGTCCAAAACAATCGATTACCTCTAATCCCTACAGAAACTAGCAGCAGCTTCCTAAGGCTCTGTAGTGCAATGCAGTGCTTAACTCAGAAGTTATTTTGCAAAACGGTAGAATCATGCATTTCACAGAATCACAGAAGCAATTCATGCTTATTTCACCAAATCTTTCCCTAACACACAATTTTACGTACCTGAAACTTTTCCACAATCCTTAACTTGTAACACTTTTACCAAAATCTCAAAATTCTGGATCCCGTACTCTGCAACCACGGGATAACTTGAAGGACCAAACTTTGCTCCACAATTTTATTTTGAAGTGGTTTGAGTAAGGAGGTGGCCAATCTCCGTACCAAACCATTCTAAAATAAAATGTAGAACAATAGCTTGTCACTACAAGTCACCACTGACGACCAATATGGTCACTTACTCGCTCGATACCAACTTGTCACCGCACGCCGCCCGAGCCCGGTTGCGGAGGCGGGGCGCCGGACGCCGGAAGCGGAAGCCGGAATGGAAAGGAGTGGCAGTCCATCGAGACCCGCCGCGCGTAGCTGACCCGAAAACGGAAGGATTGTGGAAACAGACTAACAGAAATTTCGTGCGCATAACCAAAATGAAATGCAACCATACAATTCATGCACAAATAACAGAGTAAGCCCCGCCCTCCGTGGACGAGTGCTTACGCACCAAAACACCCATACATACAGAATTCACAGAACCTAAAATGTCTAGCAAGCGCCAAGCGCTGAGGACAGATATAGAACAGAATATACAAATATATATACAGACATACAACCAACATAGCAAATCAGAAAGTATGTACATGCAGCTACAGAGCCAAGCCTAGGACTAAGCGTCAAATACCTCGCGCGGGATTCAGATCCAAAAGACAATCCCGGGCCGCAAGGTGAAGCTGCCGCAAAATACAACCGAGGTAGAACCTCACGAAACCCTACTCCGCAGGCCGCTTATCAGGTCGACCTGAAACCCAAAAACAGAACCCAAAGAAGGGTGAGTCCTAAAAGGACCCCGTAAGGGATAAGGGGTAAGGTAAGTATATGTAACCCTGCAAAACAGAAAGATAGCAATATATATACAACAGAATACGGAATAACATGCATGAACAGAAAACAGATCGGAGTCCCGAAGGACGTGCGATTCTAAATCGCCATAACCCACATAGTGAATCGGAAGCCGAGGCTAATACGGAAGCATGGTGCACGAGCTGGGGTAGCGAACACACAACTGTCGTATTTTTAACAGACAGAGTATGCCATAAGGCATACTCCTACAAACTACAAAATATGCCCAAAGGCACAATATTCGAAATACTAGCGAGCGTAAACGAAACCAAAACATCTACTTAGCTTACCAAAACACAGAACCAAACCCTTACCTCAAAATCCAGAGTATTGGACCGATTCTGGATAACACCTACACCGTGCCACGAAACTTAGAAATACTCTTTTCCTTACCACCGAAACTCAGAATCTGCCAAAACAAGTTGCATTAGCATCCTCATCAACCACACTACCAAATTACAACCCCAGACCCCAAATACGAAAATCCTACATAATTTACGTAAAATTCCATATTTTCTCGGAACGCCGTAATTCAGAACCAACCTAAACAATGCAAGATTTCACATTGACAAACATCATACCATAAGCGTAACTGATCAAATCCAACCTTAAACCCTTCATTACCCGCCATTTTCCGATAATCCCGATTAATTGTAACTTTTTCATTCCTTAACCGAATTCAACATTTCAAACTTCCATACACTCCTAAATTCAACCCCAACACCATATTAACATCCAATTCAACCAAAATGAACCTCTAACATTGAAAAAGAATCATTCAAAGATTCGGTTTTCAACCAACTTTTATCCAATTTCCAATTCAATCCATTCAAGCTACCAAACAACCATTCTAACCACCAATTTCATTTCTAAACCATGAATGCTATCCAATTGCACCCAAACAACAAAATCCATCAAGAACACACACTTACACAATTCGGCCACAAGGGGTTTTCTCACCCAACTTCCATTTCAATCCAAACAAAGTTCCAGTTGCTCTCTTTAATCACCAATTACAATTATTAAGCAAGATTGCCAACCAATTGCATCAAAATCAACAAACCCCTTCCTTAATAATTTCGCCAAAATGGGGGATTCCTACCCAACAAGTTTTCCATCAAATTGAAACCATGGATAGCCTTAGAATCATGCTAGGACTAACATACTTGAAGCATGAAACAAGATAACAAACACACACCATTTTGGAAATTCTTCCAATAATTCGGCCAACATGGGGTTTCTTCACAAGTTGTGTTTTCCAAAATCCAACACTTGATTAACACTCTCCTAACACCCAAGAACAACATACTAAAAGATGGGAGGAAGAAAATCATCCTAGCTTATAGCTAAGAACAAACCCATCAAATGCAAAAACTTCTCTTTTAACCACTAAACTTCAAAACTAATGTGAAAAGAGGAGTTAGGATGATACTTACCACAAGTGGCAAGCAATTCCTCTTTGATTTCCACAAAGATGAAGGAAGTCAAGCTTGGAAGTTGCTCTTCAATGGAGGTTTTCGGAAGAGGCAGCAGCAAGGTGAAGAAGAAGAGAAGAAAGAAAGAAATGAGTTAAGTGTAATATTATGTAATAATATGGTATATATATTTTCCTACTTTATAATACCCATGCCTCTCTTCCTTTAATTAAAATGGGACATGTGTCCCCCAATAATCACACACACACACAATTCTGCCGAAAATGAGAGAGGCCTGCTGCTGCCCATGCTGATTTTCCTTTTTAATTTGCACCCACATGCAAATTAACTCCCAATTTTTCCGAAAGTTCCAATTCTTTTTGCCCAAAAATAATTACCAAATTCCAAAATTAATGAAACTCGGACACAATCTTCAGAATATTATAACATTCACAGAACATTTTTCAGAAATTCATTTACCTTTCCGGAGTGTCCTACCGAGCTCGCTGAACCCGAACCCGACGACGTGCGGCGTGTCAACCTGAACCGAAATACCGTCACTCCAAAAAATCTATAAAAATTCCATAAATTCAATCTTAAATTAAAACACAACTTACCCCAAAGCCGTCAGAAAATTTCCATCCCGAGCCACGGGATTCCCGTCCCGAGCCCCGGAGTCGCCTCGAACCGAACGTCCCGCCCCAAATATTAAACTCTACAACCACCTCCGGACGTCTCCACGACTCCAAAACTACGAACGGCTTCCCAAACTGAGATCTCGAGAGCGCTACCGAGCCCGCAGTACGTCCCGAGGCGACCCCGACAACCCCGGCGCCGAGAAAAATATTTTCGGCGAAACGTCCGGGGACCCACACGACCTCAAATACGGAGGGTTCGCCAAAATGATACTCGGATAGGGCTCGGGAGCCGCCTGAACGCCGAAAACGTGACCGCAGGCTAAAACCGAGCCCGGTCACCGGCCGCAACCCGCTCGGGGTGACCGTAATGCAGCTCGTGATCACTTACCCCCACAGTGATCACATCAGCGGGTCTCGATGGACCTGCCACTCCTTTCCATTCCGGCTTCCGCTTCCGGCGTCCCGGCGCCCTCGCCTCCGCAATGGGGCTCGGGCGGCGTGCGGTGACAACAACGATTATCGAGACTACTATCGGCATGGCACCCTATGAGGCCTTTGTATGGTCGGAGATGTATGACACCTCATTGTTGGACAGATGCCTCGAGACAAGATGATTATTGGCCCCGAGTTGTTGGAGGAGGCAGCGGAGAAGATCCGTCGATTGAGATGCGGATAAAGGCCGCAAATGACAGACCACCTCATATGTTAACAAGAGACGACGTGATCCGGAGTTTGAGGTAGGAGACGAGTTTGGCTGAAGGTTGCACCGACTCGTGGGACCATTCGTTTTGGCGGGCGGGGCAAGTTGGCTCCAAGGTATGTTGGTCCTTACGAGGTATTGTTACACCCACCCACTCTTGGACGTTTACGTAACTTTCCGTGAGTGTCGACGAATTTGCGAATTACAGTAAATTATCGGAATAACATTGGGTTATGATAATTTATCAAAATTCAATGTTGGATGTGATTTTGGTGTTGTTTATAAGTGTTACAAGTGTCGGACGATTTTCGGTGATAACTGTTAATTTTGGAAAGAAAAAAATTCGAAATTCCAAAAGTCTGGTTTGACCAGTGTTCAGTCAAACTTTCTTAGTAAATTTTACAGGAATCCAAATCGAGATCTATAAATTTCTACTTAAACTAGACACACAGGGCTACCTTCATGTAAAGTTTCATGATTTTAGGGCTAGTGGTATGGTTATGTTTAGTTTTACAAGTTGGTACAAAATCTGCCAAGTGTAAAATGGAGTAAGTGGAAGAAGAAGGCATTTGGGCTGTTTTGTGGGCTGCCGAAATTCTTGGAAATTAAGCCCATTTGAGACTTCTATTTTTCAGATTTTGATAGCCCATTAGTTTTGTTTTTATGGGAAAAGGATAAAAAGGAAAGAAATAGGAAGAAAAGAGGCAATAATGGAAGATGGAGTAGAAAGGCTTCCTTATGCCCATACCTCTCTTACACATCACCATGCTTGTGTCATAATCACACATCTCTCTCTTCCCTCTCCATTTGGCCGAATTCTCTCTCTCATTTTTGGCTAATATCTCATTTTCATTTCTTTCCCAAAATTCAAGTCTTGAAAATTGAAAGAAAGCTTTCTCTCTCTTCTCTCTCTCTCCTCATGAACTTTGCTTGTGTTCTTGAGTGTTCTTCACTAATCAAGAACTAATCCTCTCCTAGATCCTTAATCAAGGAAGATTAAGCAAGGTAATGGTGTTTGTTCATCACTAATCAAAGATGATTAGTGTTCAATTGCAAGCACTAATTCTTTCCCTCTTTTCTTGTCAAGGCCGAATTTAGAGGAGTTTCTTGGAAGGGATTTTCTTCAAGTGTTCATCGAGGATCAAGTGTACCAAACATCAAGTCTTGAAGAGATTTAAGTGGTAAGGATACTACTTAGTTGTGTGGTTAAGTTCTATGGAAAAGAACTTTGAAAATAACCAATCTTTCCCTCTTTTCTTAGGTTGGCCGAAAGTTTGAAGAGAGATTTGGACAATCTCTCAAGTCATCTTGCAAAGGTAAGGTGATCCTTAAGTTTATGGAAAGATTTAGAAGCATGTTTATGAAGAAAGTATGTTGTGATGAGTTGAGCATGAGAAAGCATGAGATTCTTGTTGTTATGCTTAAGGCCGAAATTATGAGCATGTGTGTGGATGATGTTTTGTTGAAGATTTAAGTGTTAAAGTGTTGAAAAATGGAAGTATATAAAGGTTTATGCATGGAAGTGTTAAGTTTTAAAGTTTGGGTGAAAATTGCAAGGAAAACCGAAAATCAAGGATTTGGAAGAAAATTATTTTTGCTGTGAATGGTGTTTTTGGTGATGAAAAGTTGGTTAAAACATATTAAAAATGGTTTAACATGAAGGATTAAAGGAAAAGTGACTAAAGTGTGAAGTTTAGAAAAGATTTGGGTTGAAATGGAAGTTGGGCGAAATTATGGGCTTGGGCCGAAATTTGGAAGAAATGGATAAAGGTTGACCTATTTTGACCAAGTTGACCAAACCGGGTAAAGTTGACCTTTTTATGAAAATTGGAGGACCAAAGTGTAAAATATGGAAAAGTTTGGGTAAAGGTGTAAACTTGTTATTAATGGAAGGAAGTCGCTAGAATTGTGAAAATTGGGGTACTTTTGCAAGTTCTGAAAAGTTCGAGGACTTAGGTTGTAATTAAGAATAAATTCCCAACACATGAAACTTTAGTGAAATAACTAAAGTTATTTGTATGTCTCTGATTACAGCAGATTAAATCTGCGTCTTCCGGGATATTGCTTGTGCGTCAGGGGGCCACAGTAGATATCCGATTTCTGTCGAGGTAAGGGGTTTAACTTCCTTAATGCGCATTAAATGTGTATTAGGTTAGTTAAGGGCTAGTACTCGGGTCGAGGTGGGGCCCGGTGACTCCGGGACTGAATTCTTGACGTAGTGGTTCGCGGTTTTGGTTTCGGACTTATTTTATCGGGGTCGAAGACGGACCCATTTCGCTAGGTTATCGGACTTACGCATATCGGGGGTCGAAGACGGACCCATTGTTTGTTACATGCCGGCTTCGCCATTTACGTGATTAGGGGTCGTACGCCCCTTTCGGCTGGTACCAAGCGGTTCGATCCCGATAATCGGCGTGAGCTTAACAAGCCGCCGTAGGAGTCTTTGTCGGTGGTCGGGGACCACTTGTATGGGCTTACCTCTGTTAACCCGATCCGGCGGGACTTGAGCATCATGTTTCTGCATATCATAGCATTTATTAGGGTTACTATTTCTGCTAGATCATTGCACGCTAACCCTTTGTGCGGGCAAAAACGTTTTCAAAGTTTTGGTTTGACCATTTCGTACCTACCCCCTTACGGGTTCTTTCGAGAACTCACCCCCCCCATGGTTACAAAATTTTGAGGGGAACCGGGCAAACGACCTGCGGACTAGATTTACGCGGTGCTCGTTCTGCACTTCTGTTATTTTGAGGGAGATTTGTGTTTGGAGGAATTTCTCGTTAAAATCCCTTCGTGTTATTATCTTTCTGTTAAGTCGGCGTTCTTCTCTGTGTGTGTGTTTAGCGGCAGCGTCTAGTTGCGAGGTATAATTCCGCACTGTGGCTCGGCTCTGTAGAAGTAGTGCATGTAGATACATTAGTACATTCATACTATCGGTCTGTATTTTTTTGTGGGAGTTTCCGACCCTACGCAGAGGGCGGAACTTCCTCGGCCTGTATCTTTATTTTCCTGCTTCATTATTTTTTTTTACGCGTGATATCCTGTAAAATCCACTAACGTGTCTCAGGTGCGGGTTTAGGACTAGTAAGACGTCTTAAAATCTGCAAACACGTAACAACCTTAAAACTGAAAGAAAAATGTTTTAAGGGAAGGGTTTCGGGTCCACACCCTTTTAAGAGAAAAATCCGCGATCACCCGCCGCCAATACCTCCAACCTCCGCAACTACGACGCTTCCGCCAGTTCCGGGGCGGTGGGGTGACAGCCAGCTGGAGTTCTGGGGAGTGCGACCCGCAACTGTGTTTTGGGAGTTGGTGCGGAAGGTCCGGTGAGGCGCGCGAGGGCGACTTACACAGGGACCTCCCTGAAAGAGCCAAAAGGGGATTACCCTTCCGCATCGCAAGAGGATTACTCTTGGAGCGGGGCGAGTTGAAGGTCAGTTGGGGATGAGACCTGCAACTACCTGTGTGGAGGAGTCCGTGCGGGAGGTCTGCTGCAGCGCGCGAGGGCGACTTACACATAGACCCCCCTGAAGGAGCCAAAAGGGGGTTACCCTTCCGCAGCGCAAGGGGGTTACCCTTGGGGTGGGGCGAGTTGAAGGTCAGTTGGGGATGAGACCCGCAACTACCTGTGTGGAGGAGTCCGTGCGGGAGGTCAGCTGCGGCGCGCGAGAGCGACTTACACATAGACCTCCCTGAAGGAGCCAAAAGGGGGTTACCCTTCCGCAGCGTAAGGGGGTTACCCTTGGGGCGTGGCGAGTTGAAGGTCAGTTGGGGATGAGACCCGCAACTCCCTGGCGCGATCGCAGGGGCTTCCCTTTTAGTGGGTGCGCAAGTGAGACCTGACCAGGTCTGGTGCCATGATTTAGGCGAGTGGCCAGTCTGACCGGTTGGGTGCAGAGGGCGATTGAGAGGGCATTTGTAATGCCATGTAATGCTGCAAGAGAGGGAGAAATACACATGTACTTTATTGAATTGAAGACGTAAGACTAAGGACTTACACGTAATATGTCCGTAAGTCATCCGCGTGAAGGTTGCGGGGAAGAAGACGACCATCATGGTCTTGTAGCTCATAGACTCCTGGGCGGACCTGTTTATGAACAATGTAGGATCCGGCCCAGTTGGGTCGCAAGACACCTTGTTTGGGGTCACGAGCAGTGAGGGTAGACTTGAGTAAGGCAAGGCCCCCTTGTTGTAGTGCCTTGGGTTTCACCCTGGCATTGTGATGAAGATTTAGCCTCTGTTTGAGGGCAAACATGCGAAGGCGAGCGCCCTCGCGCAATTCCTCGAGTAAGTCGAGTTTGGCACGAAGCCCTTGAGCATTGGCTTCGTCAGTGAAGTTGATCATGCGGATCGTTGGGAGGTCTGCCTCAATAGGCAGAAGCGCATCTGCGCCATATACCAGAGAAAAAGGCGTTTCGCCTGTTGGGGTTCGCGTTGTGGTGCGGTAGTCCCACAGGACACTTGGTAGTTCATCTACCCAGCGGCCTTTGGCCTCCTCAAGGCGCTTTTTTAGGCCCTCCTTGAGGGTGCGGTTGGTGACCTCAACCTGCCCATTAGACTGGGGGTGCACCACTGGGGCGAAAAGCATGCGGACATTGTTGTCCTGGGCCCATTGTTGGGCGCCGTGATCGGTAAACTGAGTGTCATTATCTGTAATAATAGCACGAGGGCTGCCGTACCGGCAGACAAGAGTTTTCCAAAGGATTTTGATGATCTTGGCGGAAGTGATGGAGACCAGGGGTTCTACTTCGACCCACTTAGAAAAATAATCAACTGCCACTACACAGAAGCGGTACTGACCTGGAGCGGTCGGTATCAGACCAATGAGATCAAGGCCCCACAGGGCGAAGGCCACTGGGTTTGTCAGTGCCGGAGATTCCGTAGATGGCAATCGCTGGATGCGAGAGTTAATCTGGCACTAATGGCATGTTTTGACCAGTGCAGCGGCGTCCTTTTTCAGGGTAGGCCAGTAGTACCCTTGACGAAGGGCTTTGTGGGCGAGTGCTTCGCAGCAATGATGTGATCACCAAAAATGATCAACTCTTGGAAGGATCTAGCTTGGAAGATGAGCAACAATCTCTTGATAATTTCGGCTTAGCAAAGCACCTTTCAACTACAAGGTTGAACAATACTTTAGAAGCCAAGGGAAGGAGATGGATCTAGCACCTCTTAACTACTTGATCAAGCAATACTAGATATAATTCTTGAACCAAAAATTATGGAACAAGGGAATGGATTGTAGAAGTGAGAACCAAAAGCCAAAATAATCTCTTATGGAAGGAGAGATTTTCGGCAGCAATAGCATCAAAATAAGTTCTACCTTTACAATGTCTAGTTGCTAGTTTAAATAGGAAAGGTAAGTGGAGGTTATTGTCCAAAGTGTAGTAACACTTTTGACAAACACCCTTGGGTCACTTACCATTTCCATGATACAAAAGAAACCATAATGATACTACTAAAAATGGTGAGGGAAAAGTGAAAGGTAACCACCATTTGTGGTAATGGAGGGCAAGGACCAACCATTACTACAAACTAGTGAGTAAAGACCTCCACTTTAACCTACTTTCCCTCCCATCTTCCAATAACATAAATATTGTTCAAATTTAGGTCAACTAAGATAAAATCTGATGTAAATGGATATTGGGCCGAAATTGGAAGGTTTTGGGCCGGCCCAATCATGGTGGCGCGTGGCCCACACGCGCGGGCCTTAAGCGGCGCGTTGCGCGCTTGGCCGGCGAGTGAGGCTACTTCCGGGCATCTCCAAGGTGGGGGAAGGCTAGGTAGCTGTCCATGGGTGGTGGCGCATCGGTCCGGGGCGGGGGTGAGCGCGTGGGTGAGGGGTGGTGGCGCGTGAAGCGCGTGGCGCCCTCCTCGTCTTCAAGGGAGGTGTAGGTGATGCTTCCCAAAGGGTTTGGGGTCTTCTCCACTTGAATTCCCATGAGTTGGAGCTTGAGGTCTTGATCTCGATCTTCATTCCGCTCCTCGGTTTGTGCCATGATCCTTATAAACGCTTGGAGCTTCTCTTGCACCTTCTTTGACCTAGACCATGTCATGGGTCCATTGAGGCCTTGGAAGGGGCTTGGCATCTCTTGTGTGGAAGTGGGGTGGATGTCCACATCATTCCCTCCCTCTTGAAAAGAATCCGACCTCGGATTTAGTTCTTCCATATCACCTTCAAAAGGAAGTAAATCACAAACATTAAAAGTTGCATGAACATTATATGAACCATCACATGGCAAGTCAAGAACATATGCATTATCGTTGATCTTCTTTGTGATTTGAAAAGGTCCATCTCCTCTAGGTGAAAGTTTGCTCTTCCTAGCTTGTGGAAACCTTTCTTTCCTAAGGTGCAACCAAACCCAATCCCCTACCTCAAAGGTTCGAAATTTCTTGCCCTTGTTCACCCTTTTTGCATAAGACTCATTAATCTTGTTAAGTTGTTCATGAACCTTAGCATGCAAGTCTTTCATTTGTTGGGCTTTCGTTTGCCCACTTACATCAATTTGATCATCATGATTTAAAGCAATCAAGTCCAAAGGTGTTAGAGGATTAAATCCATACACAATCTCAAATGGGCTAAATGAGGTGGAAGAATGGTATGCACGATTATAAGCAAACTCAACATGTGGCAAACATTTCTCCCATTCTTTCAAATTCTTCCTAAGGATGGTTCTCAAGATAGTGATTAGGGTTCTATTAGTGACCTCGGTTTGTCCATCGGTTTGGGGATGGCTAGACGTAGAAAACATTAAGCTAGTTCCCAACCGAGACCACAAGGTCCTCCAAAAGTGTCCAAGAAACCTAGAATCTCTATCACTCACAATTGACCTAGGAAGTCCATGATATTTAACCACATGCTTGAAAAACAAATCGGCCACTTTAGATGCATCATCACTCTTATGACATGGAATGAAATGTGCCATTTTAGAGAATCTATCAACAACCACAAAAATAGCATCATGTCCATGTGAGGTTGTAGGCAAGCCACTAACAAAATCCATGCTAATATCAACCCAAGGAAGAGTAGGAGAAGGAAGAGGAGTGTACTTCCCTTTCGGTTGGAGAGTGGCTTTTGCCTTGTGACAAGTGATGCATCTTGCACACATCCTTGTGACATCTTTCTTCATGCCCGGCCAATAGAAATTTTCCTTCAAAGTCTCTAGTGTCTTTTGGACACCAAAATGGCCCATTAGGCCGCCACCATGGGCTTCTTTAGTGATGACTTCCCTCATGGAACTCCTTGGTATGCATAGCCTTTTAAACTTAAACAAGAAGCCATCAAATATGTGGTAGCCATTTCGGCAACCCTTAGCACAAGAAGCATATATCTCTCCAAAATCAAGGTCATGCTTATACATTTCTTTCAAATAATCAAATCCTATAATCTTAGCATCAAGAGAGGTAAGAAGCACATATCTCCTAGACAAGGCATCGGCTACCACATTTTCTTTCCCTTTCTTGTACTTAATCACATAGGAAAATGATTCAATGAACTCTATCCATCTAACATGCCTTTTATTCAAGTTGCCTTGACCTTGGAGGTATTTCAAGGAGAGGTGATCCGTATGAATCACAAACTCCTTAGGCAACAAGTAATGACTCCACACTTGCAAAGATCTCACAAGAGCATAAAGCTCTTTATCATAAGTGGAGTAGTTCAATGTAGCACCATTCAATCTTTCACTAAAATATGCAATGGGGCGACCCTCTTGGTGCAAAACGGCACCAATGCCAATCCCACTTGCATCACATTCAATCTCAAAGACTTTCTCAAAATTAGGTAAAGCAAGCAAGGAGCACTCATCAATTTAGACTTTAAAGAAAGAAAAGACTCCTCTTGGGCTTTACCCCATGCAAACACAAGATTCTTTTAGTCAACTCATGTAAAGGGGCGGCAATAGAGGAAAAGTCCTTGATAAACCTCCGGTAAAAACTAGCAAGACCAAGGAATGATCTCACTTCGGTTATGGACTTAGGAATGGGCCATTCCTTTATTGCTACCACTTTACTTTCATCAACCCTAACACCATGCTTTCCCACCACAAATCCAAGAAAGTTAACTTCACTTGTAGCAAAGACACACTTTTCAAACTTAGCATACAACTTCTCAAGCCTAAGTGTATCTAAAACATGCTTCAAGTGATCAATATGCTCAACATGATTCTTGGAATACACCAATATGTCATCAAAGTAGACAACCACAAACTTTCCAATGAAATGCCTCAAAACATGGTTCATTAATCTCATGAAAGTACTAGGTGCATTGGTTAGTCCAAAGGGCATCACATTCCATTCATACAAGCCAATCTTAGTTTTAAATGCCGTTTTCCATTCATCACCCTCTTTCATGCGAATTTGATGATATCCACTTTTCAAATCAATTTTAGAGAAAACACATGAACCACTCAATTCATCAAGCATATCATCAAGTCTAGGGATAGGATGTCTATACTTTCTGATGATGGTGTTGATGGGTCGGCAATCCATGCACATCCGCCAAGTGCCATCACTTTTGGGCACTAAGATGACCGGCACGGCACAAGGCGAAAGGCTCTCTTTGATGAAGCCCTTTTGGAGCAACTCTTGCACTTGGGTTTGGATCTCCTTGGACTCTTGAGGGTTAGTCCGATAGGCGGCCTTGTTGGGAAGTGGAGCACCCGGAATAAAGTCAATTTGGTGCTCAATCCCTCTATATGGAGGGAGGCCGCAAGGGTCCTCAAAAACATCATCATATGCCTTCAAGAGATCCTGCACATCCAAAGAAAGAGAAGATACTTGTTCAAGGGTTAGCATGCATGAAGTTGGAACCATGAGAAAACAAGTTTTGTTTTGCAAAAGTGCTCTTTTAAAATCTCTCTCTTTGGCCAAGTGGGGTATGCACTCTTGTTTTCTCTCTTGCTCTCTTGAAGTGTTTCCCACATATGCACACTCCTTCTTTTCTCTCAAGGATCCTTGATCCTTCTCACTCTTTCTCTCTTCTCCCTTCCCATTTCCCTCCTCTTGCTTTCGGCTTTGTTAGCCAAATGGATTTGGTCTTGTAAAGCTTGAGTGGGTGTGAGTGGGAGTAGGGTTAGGTTTCGGCTTTGATGGGAGATGATGTACTTGTTGGCATTTCCATGATGAATGGCATCCTTGTCAAATTGCCATGGCCTCCCAAGTAAGATATGAGTGGCTTGCATCCTCACAACATCACAAGTGATGGTGTCTTCATACTTGCCAATTCGGATTGGCACCTCAACTTGCTTCACCACTTTGACAAATGATCTATCATCCACCCATTGGAGTTGGTAGGGTTTCGGATGCAACTTGGTTGGGAGATGCAACTCATGGACCATGTCTTCACTTGCGGCATTCACACAACTACCGCTATCCACAATGAGGCTACAAAGTGTGCCATTCACCAAGGCTCTTGTTTGGAAGAGATTCTCCCTTTGTGAAGTTTCGGTCAACCTTGGTGAACTTTGGAGAACTCTCTTTGTGATCAAGATATGCCCCTCAAGAGGCAACTCTCCCTCTTCTTCGTCGGTCTCTTCATTAGGAAGTTCATGTGGAACTTCCTCCTCATCTTCACTTGAAATGTCACCATTGGGTCGGATCACCATAACCTTCTTGTTGGGACACTCTCTTGCATAGTGTCCCTTGCCAAGACACTTGAAACATTCAACGGTTCTTGCTTGAGGTGGCGGGTTTGTAGATTTGGAGGTGTAGGGTGCTTTCGGTAGTGGGTTGGAATAGGGATTAGGGTGAGATGGGGGTTTCGGTGGTGCATGGGAGGAGTAGGGAGGCTTGGAGGTGGCGGTTTGGTAGGGTTTGGAGGTGGAAGGCTTGTTGGCGGTAGTGGGCTTGCTCCATGAGTTTCGGTTGGAAGCATGGTAGGAAGTGTAGGAACTTCCTCTCTTGAGTTGCTTCTCAACTCTTGTGGCTTTGTGCACTAGCTCTTGATAACTCCCATAATCACAAAGCTCCACCGCACGAGAGATGTCATCTCTCAAACCATACAAAAATCGAGCCATCTTTGCCTCTTGATTCTCCTTGACATTAGCCCTCATCAAGGCACTTTCAAGCTCCTTTTGGTAGTCTTCAACACTTCGGTTGCCTTGGGTGAGGTGTTGCAACCTTTGAGCACATTCTCTCTCGTAGTAGCATGGGATGAACCGAGCTCTCATGGCATGCTTGAGCTCCTCCCAAGTGGCAATGGGAGCTTGGCGGTTCTAGCTCTTGCTTGGTGTTCTTGCTCCCACCAAATGATGGCGTAGTCATGAAGTTCAATGATAGCTAGTTTGAGTTTGGTAGCATCATTGTACCCCATGACATCAAAGACCCTTTCGGTTTTGTTCATCCAAGTGAGGAACTCCTCCGGATCACTTGAACCATAGAAAGGTGGAACTTGAAGCTTCACATTGTTTAGAGCTTGTTGATCTTGAACTTGGGCTCTTTCTCCTAGGTTTCGGTTAAACCCTCGGTGGAAGTTGCTCCTTTCATAATCTTCTGCTTCATCCAATTCTCTTTCAAGATATGCTTTGGCTTGCACCCTATCTTGAAATATCCGCCATCTAGGGTTTCGGAGGTGAGGTGGTGCTTCATGGTGTTCTTCTTCTTCACTACTCTCCGAAACCTCCTCAACCATTCGGCCTCTCCTTGGTGGACCAAGAGGCCGAATGCTAGGAGCAATTTGGGGAGTCTTTTGGGGCGGTTCCCTCCTTGTGGCATCGGTCACACCTTGGGCATGGGAGCTCTCCGGTAGCTTGCCTTGAGCAATCTCAAGTCTTGTAACTTTCTCATTGGTAGTGACCATTTGCACTTTGATCTCTTTAAGCTCTTGCATGAGGTTGACAAGAGTTTCTTCCAACGTTGACTTAGGAGGAGGAGGTGGGTGTGATGAAGAAGAATCGGTTGACATACCTACAACAAAGATTCTTTCTTTTGCAATTGAAAATAGGAAGTTAGTAGTATAAACCCTCTCTTTGTGTTTGGATTCTCTCTTGTGTTTCACTCAAGGAGGATTCTCAATGGTGTATCACTCTTGATTGGCTTTAACCTCTCAAGTCCACAACCTTTTTCAACCTTGTTCAAGGAAGACACAACAATGGAAACAAGAACACACTAGTAAAAACCGAATGCAAGTAGAAAAAAGAGAGCACTAGTTACTTGAAACAAGGTTTTGAAAAGTTTTAAAGGTAGATGGGGGTTGAAAGAAATAAGGTGTGGTAAAGAAAGGTCTTTTGCAAGCAACAAACACTTTTGGATGCAAGATGTTAAGCACTTTCGGATCAAATGTACTTTTGTGATGAACTTGATATGAACTCAAGATGAACTTGATGAACTTGCAAGAACACACAACTTTTCTCTCTCTTTAAGAGTTGTACTTTTTCTTGATCCCTTTTCAAAGGCAACAAACTTTTCACTTCACAACATCATAGCATCATAAAAACAACAACTTGCACTTTTACTTTGCAAGAAATGGTAACTTTTGCACTTTACAAGAAGTGGCAACTTTGCACTTCCACTTTGCAAGAAATGACCATAAGTTTCGGTCACTCTTTGAGAAAGGAAGAGAATAGTTTCTTCAAAGTTTGCAAATCAAAACAAAAGGTTTCTTTGAAGAAACTTACAACATAAACATCAACCAAGCAACAAAGCTCTGATACCACTTGATGTGATCACCAAAAAATGATCAACTCTTGGGAGGATCTAGCTTGGAAGATGAGCAACAATCTCTTGACAATTTCGGCTTAGCAAAGCACCTTTCAACTACAAGGTTGAACAATACTTTAGAAGCCAAGGGAAGGAGATGGATCTAGCACCTCTTAACTACTTGATCAAGCAATACTAGATATAATTCTTGAACCAAAAATTATGGAACAAGGGAATGGATTGTAGAAGTGAGAACCAAAAGCCAAAATAATCTCTTATGGAAGGAGAGATTTTCGGCAGCAATAGCATCAAAATAAGTTCTACCTTTACAATGTCTAGTTGCTAGTTTAAATAGGAAAGGTAAGTGGAGGTTATTGTCCAAAGTGTAGTAACACTTTTGACAAACACCCTAGGGTCACTTACCATTTCCATGATACAAAAGAAACCATAATGATACTACTAAAAATGGTGAGGGAAAAGTGAAAGGTAACCACCATTTGTGGTAATGGAGGGCAAGGACCAACCATTACTACAAACTAGTGAGTAAAGACCTCCACTTTAACCTACTTTCCCTCCCATCTTCCAATAACATAAATATTGTTCAAATTTAGGTCAACTAAGATAAAATCTGATGTAAATGGATATTGGGCCGAAATTGGAAGGTTTTGGGCCGGCCCAATCATGGTGGCGCGTGGCCCACACGCACGGGCCTTAAGTGGCGCGTTGCGCGCTTGGCCGGCAGTGAGGCTACTTCCGGGCTTCTCCAAGGTGGGGAAGGCTAGGTAGCTGTCCATGGGTGGTGGCGCCCCGGTCCGGGGCGGGGGTGAGCGCGTGGAGCGCATGGGTGAGGGGTGGTGGCGCGTGAAGCGCGTGGCGCCCTCCTCGTCTTCAAGGGAAGTGTAGGTGATGCTTCCCAAATGGTGTGGGGTCTTCTCCACTTGAATTCCCATGAGTTGGAGCTTGAGGTCTTGATCTCGATCTTCATTCCGCTCCTCGGTTTGTGCCATGATCCTTATAAACGCTTGGAGCTTCTCTTGCACCTTCTTTGACCTAGACCGTGTCATGGGTCCATTGAGGCCTTGGAAGGGGCTTGGCATCTCTTGTGTGGAAGTGGGGTGGATGTCCACATCAAGCAATGTGTGCGCCACAGTTGCCTTGGTGGAGAGTATCCAAGACAGATTGTCCCTCAAGGGTGCTGAGGCATCGTTGGAGGGGTGTTGCAAACCCGCGATGCCATAATTGGTCATCAATGAGAACAAAATGGATGGCCCGTTTGCGAGCTTGGGGGTCCATGGCGCTGGCTTTCAGCTCAGCGATAATAGGGTCTCTCCAGTCTGCAACCGGATCTTGTGTTGTCAGCGAGGCAATATCAATAGCCTCCGCAATGGAAGGGCTGGCCAGGCTGGCCATGGTGGAGGGAGTCTTTCCCTTGGACAACATGTCTGCTATGGTGTTCTCAGAACGAGGAACATGGATAAAGATGGCTTCTCAAAGTTGGTCCGCAAGGCGTTCACCAATTTGAGGTATTTGATCAGGGTGGCGTCTTTGCATTCAGCGCACCCTTGGACCTGGTGAATCACCAGTTGCGAGTCACCGTGGACATGGAGGCGGCGAATGCCTGCCCTCATGGCGAGCTTGAGCCCCGCGATGAGGGCCTCATATTCTGCAACATTATTAGTCACTTGAAATTGGAAAGAGACACGAAGGGATACTTCCATACCTAGGGGTCCGCGCAGATATACGCCCCCCACGGGGGATCCGTGTTTTGATGAGCCATCCATGAACATGTCCCACTCTGGGGGAATGGGTTGTGGTGCGGGGTCCTGCTCAAGGGCCGGGATGATGTCAACATCCGAGAATTCCGCAATGAAGTCGGCGAGGGCCTGCCCCTTAATTGCCTTTCTGGGCTCATAGTTGATGTTAAAGCCACCAAGCTCGATACACCATTTGGCGAGGTGCCCTGAGTGTTCGGGTTGCCTAAGGATCTCCTGGATTGGTAAGTCCGTCCAGACTATAATTGTGTGCCCTTGGAAGTAGGGTTTGAGCTTCCTTGCTGCATACACAAGAGATAAGATAGCTTTTTGGAGAGAAGGATACCTTGTTTCCATATCCTGGAGAGTGTGGCGGTGTAGTAGACTGGCCATTGCTTGGCATCCTCTTCGTTGATAAGGACAGAGGCGACGCTCTTGTCGAGGTGGCGAGGTAGAGGACCAAGTCATCGCCTGGCCTAGGGCACTTGAGTGCAGGCAACTCTTGTAAGTGTTGCTTGATTGAATCGTATGCCTCCTGTCATTCCACTGTCCACTTGCAAGATTTTTTATTGCGGATTTGGTTGAAGAAAGGTCTGCAGCGATTGCTGAGTTTAGAGACAAATCGTCCCAAGACAACTAGCTTTTCTGCCAATTGTTGAACGTCTTTGAGCCCTCTAGGAGTGCGTAAAGTGGTGATAGCTTCAATCTTTTTGGGATTCGCATGAATCCCTCCTTTGGAGATCTGGTAACCCAGAAACTTACCCTCACCACGCCAAAGATGCATTTCTTTCTGTTCAACCGCATGTTATACCTGCGAAAGTTGGCGAACGTTTCCTCTAAGTCTGAGAGGTGTGTTTTGGTGGCCTTGCTTTTGACCACAATGTCATCGACATACGCTTCAAGATTTTGACCAATTTGGTCCGTGAAGACTTGATTCACAAGCCTTTGGAAGGTAGGCCCCGCATTTTTTAAGCCAAAAGCATTCGATATAGTGATAGAAAGCTTCGCCGGTGGTGAAGGCGGTTTTACCGCATCTTACGGGTCCATAAAGACTTGTTGGTACCCACTATAAGCGTCGAGGAATGACAAGACGGAGTGATGAACGGTTGAGTCAACCAGTTGATCAATAGAGGGTAGGGGATAAGGATCCCTTGGGTAGGCCCTATTAACCCCTTTGTAGTCCACGCAAAGTCGCCAATGACCGCCCTCCTTATCAGCAAGGACTATGTTAGCAACCCACTCAGAGTAGTGAACCTCCTTGATTATATTTGCCTTCAGCAATTTCTGCACTTCAGTGCGTACAAAGTCCTTACGGTCAGGGGCCATGCCCCTTGTTTTCTGCCTAACCGGGCTAAAGCCGGGGAGTACACTCAATTTGTGAGAAATAATAGCAGGATCAACACCTGGTAAGTCTTCAGGGCTCCATGCGAAGACGTCGCTGTTTGCCTGGAGGAGATGGATGAGTGCTTGTTGATCTTGTTCTTCAAGGTCTTTTCCCACTCTGAACTTCTTGCAAGGGGAAATTTCAATTTCGTCGAAGGCCCCAGACAAGTCGGGAGCGGCCTCGCACAGGCGCCCGATTTCCTCCATGGGTGCTTTTCTCTTAGGCTCTGACGGCTTGGGGAGCTGAGGAGGTTTCGCAAGGGCAGAGACATAATTGCCTCTGGCCATGTTTTGGTTGACAAAGATGTAGGCATCCCCAGCCGCGGTGTGGAAAACCAAAGTCAGGGCCCGCATGTCACAGTGGACGTGGAACTCGGTTTACGTGTGACGCCCAATGATGGCGTTGTATGGTGTGGGGAGATCCAGGACAATAAAGTCCACAAAGCTGGAGTGGCACACTTGTTTCTTATCTTTAGTGGCCCCCATCATCATGTAGGGTAGCGTGATTGACCCCAAAGTTGGGATTTCATCCCGTCCCACTCCAAAGGTGGCCCCCTTGGCGGGTTGGATTTGTGACAAAGGCACCTTGGCCTCAACAAGAGTATGCTTGTAGATCACATTGACATTTGCCCCAGTGTCCATGTAGACTCTGTCAATGTCCCACCCCGCAATACGGGCAGTGATGACCAAAGGGTCCGCGTGAGGTAGTGCCACAGAGGTGCCATCACAGCGATGCAGTAAATGAGTACAGGAGTGGTCGATCTGGTAGATCTGTCTCATATGACGGCGTCTCGCCGCTGCGCCCTCACACTGTGTGATTACACTGATGTGCCCCCTTTGTGGGGGAATTTTGACCAGTCCTTCTCGATCTGGGTTCTGCTGGGGCGTCCCCATTTGCGGTCCCCCTGACGGCGATCCTCCTGATTATTTTCCCGTCTGTGACCTCCATCATCGTGGAGTAAGAATTCTCGGAGTTTGCCTTGAGCAAGCATATCCCCAATCATGCGCTTGAACTCAAAATAGTCCTCAGTGTCGTGACCCTTGTCACGATGATAACGACAATATTTGATACTAGACCTGACGACCTCCTGGGAGAGGGGGCGGGGCCACTTGGGGACCTCCCTCTTCTGTTCTAGGGCATGAAGGATGTTAGTGCGAGATTCCCTTAGTGGGGGAAGAGTGAAATACGCCCCCTCCCTGTTGGACGGCGTGGGGTACTGCCTCTGGGACCTGGGGTCCGCTCGCGAGGGCTGTCCCTTCGCATCTGCCGTGGCGGCCCTGGCGAGTGGTCGAGTGACCTCCTCTGTGTTCATAAACCGCGATGCCGTGCTCAAGAACTGTTCCATGTTGGTGGGTGGGTTGGTGTGTACATCCACGAAGAAAAGGGACTCCCAACGAAGACCGTGAATAGCCGCAAGTAGGCGGGCTTCCTCCCCCAGATTAGGAACCTGGATGGATTTCGCCTGAAAGCGCTGAATATACTGCCTGAGGGGCTCATCTTTCTTCTGCCGTATCTTGAGGAGATGTCACGCCATTTTGGGGGGAGGTTTAGACACCACAAAGTTGTTGGAGAAGTTGCGAGAAAGCTCCTCAAAGGAGTTAAAACGCTTGTCGCGGAGGGTGGTATACCAGTTCGCCGCGGCCCCAGTGAGTGTGGAGCTAAAAGCTCTACAGAGCGTATTGTCGTCCGCCCTTGCGATGGATGTCTGGGTCTGAGAGACCGTCATATGCACCCAGCTTAGGCTGGCGAAACTGTTCTGGAAGTGGGGTCTCCAAAACCCGCTGAGTGAGGGGTTGGGTCCAGAGGTGGTCCAAACCCATCCTGGTGATACTATGAACACTGGCCCTTTCCTCCCTCTTTTCTACTTCCTCTAATCGTCTAGTAAGTGTGATAAGTATAGACGAAGGAGGGTCAGGGTGATTTACTTGTTGAGGGGGAGTAGCTGGGTGTGCAGGTTGACTAGTCCGTAGCGTTCCAACGCTATCCAGAACGCCCCTAAGAGTGGTGGCGAGTGTTTCACGTAGGTTGTGAGCAACCGCCTCAGTGATTGTTTGCAGAATGGCCGGATCAAGGCCCGTTGGTGGAGTGTTTGGTGGTGGAGTGTTACGATCCTGGGGTACGTTACGGTTAACGTGGGAGGAGCTCTCCTCCGTTGAATGAACAGAGAGTTCTCCCCGTTGTGGGGGAACGTTGTTCGGAGATGGTTCCGATCGTGGATCATTGTTTGCGTTCGTCGCGGGAGGATTCCTCCTTCCCTGACGGTTGTGCCTACTCGCACTCCGGGTAGTCGGCATGACTTGCTACTTGTGGTTTGTGATATGGGTTTACGATAAGAACTCTCATTTCTTTCGTTTCCCACAGACGGCGCCAAACTGATATTCGCGTTCCCAGGATAGGAGCGGAATCCCAGTTGAGTGGTTGATGATGATGGTGTTCTTGAGAGTTCCGAGCTTGCTGTTCAGAGTAATCTGTGGAAAGATAAAGAGAATACTCAGAAGTAGCAAGAGAGGAGTGGGGGGGCGTGTAGTAGCTTACCCAATTTAAGGTGGACATCACCCTATTTATAGAGTGATGCCAGGAGAAGAAACCTCCCAGTTGAAGCCCTTGGACAGGCTGTTTGAGATAAGTCTGTGTCAAACTGATTGGAGATAAGGCGGCTGTGATGATGAAGATCTCAGCAAACCGCCTTAAGTGATTCGTTTGTCAGAGAATGTCTGGCGTATGAATCTGGTGAAGATCTCCCGGGCTCGTGCCGACCTCTTTATTGGGCTGCTTGATGTCGGATGACCGGGCAGTGCTGTCTCCTAGTGGAGCAAGTGGCGGGCGAAGGCACACGGGGCGAAGGCCCAAATAGAATACAACCAAATAAGGAGGGAGGGTCGCACGAACACAGAGTGTAAGGGCCTTATGCAGGCGGGGCCAGTATAGGCAGAGAGTCCTCGCGAAGGCGAGTTGAGGCTGCGGGAGTAAGACCCGCGAAGGCGAGTGAGATCGCAAGGGTGATACTTGAGACTGCGAGGGTGGCCCGCGAAGGCCTAAGAGACGAGAAGGCGAGTGTGAGACATCACCAAGGTGATACTTGAGGCCCGCGAGGGTAAGACCTCACGCAGGTGAGACTTGAGACCTCGCGAAGGCGAGACTGGAGACCGCAAGGGTGAGACCTTGCTCAGGCGATACTGGAGACCACAAGGGCGAGACCTTGTGAAGGCGATACATGATTCTGATGCGACGCGAGGACTCGTTTGCTTGGGTAGTGTACCAAGATGCCTCCTCCTGAGAGCGGAGTATGGGCGAGTCACATGCTACTGTTTTGAAAATCTTGTGTTGAGGACAGTAGTAGTCGCAAGTCTGGACTTGTGTGGAGTGTGAAAACCTTTACGATCTGATTTTCCGTGTTGGATCCTTTATGATCCTTGTGAGTTTTTGAGGGGGCATTTGCTTGGGTAGTGTACCACCCGTACTCTGTTTGTGGAGCCTAGAAGTGTCCATGAGTCGGCGGGGGCGTTGCGCCGTTCGTTGACCGTGTAAGTGTAGTGGAAGCGGGGAGGTGCCCCAACATTTTAAAGCAGGAGAGATAACAACGGAAGGTGAAAGGTTTACTAACCGTTAGGACGCTGGCACGTGGCGCTCCTTGAGTCGGCCATACTTTAAAAGTGCCTTTTCGTTTTCGTGGGTTTATAAAAGCGTGTCTGAGAAGATGAAACTGTTCATCTTTCAATTTCGCATTTCTTTGCTTTCGTTTTCCAGAGCTTCTTGCGTTTGAGCTTTCTTGCTACTGCTTTGAGTATTTGTTCTGTGGAGCCGAGTCCGTTGAGCATGTGATTCTTTTGGAGTGTGTATGATGTGATCACAAGGGGGGTTTCGTGATCACGAGCTCGGATCTAGCTTGGTGGAGGCGGTTTTCCAGAAAACGGAAACGAAAACAGAGGAAGAACACGAAGAACACAAAGATGGCCAAGGGAACCTCCTCACTACGAGGTGAGGCAATGCCCTTGAAAATGCCTGGGAAAGGAGATGGGATCTAGCACCTCTTGACTACAAGGTCAAGCATTACTAGATATTATGCTTGGATCCTCTTGCCTGGATCATTAGGGAAATGGAAATGCAAGAATGGAGAACACAAAAGCCGATGACTCCCCGGGAGTGTTTCAGCCGAATTGCTTAAATTCAATAATATGTTCTAGGTTACAATGGGGTTGTTCCTAACTTATATAGTGGAGGGATGTGAGAAGTAAATCGGCTTAGTACAGCCGTGCGTGCATGCAGAAAGCAAACAGTGCTTTTTGACATGCGTGCGAGTAAAAAGTTTCCAAAAAGGTGAAAAGGAAAAGCTAACCTAAAAAGTATTCAGGTGTCTTTTCTCGAAAAGGGATGCCTACATTCCCGAGTAGCTGCAGAGAAAGGACGCCTTGCTGTCGGACTTGGTCGGCCATCTGACTAAGTATGGAGGCTTCGCGGGATGTCTTCACCGAGTGCCTTCGCGGGAATGCCTTCGCCAACAGCGTTCGCGAATGTGCCTTTACTTGGGGTCTTCTTAGGGTTCAAGTGTTCGCGCACCAAGGTTTGGCTGTTCCCTTCTTCAAGGATGCTTATGCTCAAGGCTCCAAAGGGTTTCGCGTATTCTTCGTCTAACGCGAGGCTGAGCTGACGAAGCTGTAAGGACTTCGCTCGAGATTCCTCTTGGTCATCCTGCGCCATAAGCCTCATGAAGGCGTGGAGATTCGCTTGAACTCGCTTCAACCGGGATCTGGTCATGGGTCCGCCAATGCCTTGGAGTGGATCTGGGGGTGCGCGCGTTTGGGATTGCGGACCTTCTTGAACTTGGGGGTCTTTTGGGACGATGTCCACATCAGTGTATCATTTTTGTTCTTTCATCTTCTTCTCCGGTACGCAAATAGGTATGACTTTTACGCTGTGCGTGGTGGGTGTTCGATGAAATGTCTGTTGGATTCTTGCGATTTATACGTCTGTTGCCCAACTTTTGCAGGAATGGAGTCCAAAGAAGCCGTTCATCCGGTAATTTCTCTCATGGAGAAGACCACGGTTAGCATTGACAAGATTCACCAGGAAATGGTGAAAGCCTTCTTCCCAGTGGAGAAGGTTTTGGTGTATACAGCCCGTTCAGGTGCCTGCCGGGCGTTGGGTCTGCCCACGACCGAGGAAAACTTGGAGAGTGCGGTGTTGTGTCTATACACGGCGCAGCTCGCGGCTGGGCTGCAGTTTCCTCTTCCGCCGCTGGTGCAAGATTTATGCACAGAGTGGGGGCTGCCACCATTGCAGTTGGCGCCCAACACGTTTCTAAACATTGCAGGCTTCACCGTTGCCTGCCGGATGGCCGGTGTAAAACCGTTTGCTGACGTGTTCCAGCGGTTCTACCGGCTGGAGTTGCGCAGTGGGAGCGCATTCTTTCATGTGACCCCCATAAACGTTGCGGGAAACAATTCTATCTCTTTCATTACTGCGCCCAGATCCTACCACTCGTGGCATGGATCTTTCTTCTTCGTGCCTCGCGACAATGCCTGGGACTTCCCAGTGGCGAGGACCAGGCGAGAAGTGCAAAGCATTTCTCGGAGGCCTGAGTTGTCCCACAGAGGGCAGCGGTGGCAGGCATACGTCCAATTGCTGAGGTGACTGGAGGAAGTGTTCGCCAGGAGTGCCTGTGACGAGCTGTTCCCCTTCACCGCGGCACAGCTGGACGAGGCCACCTTGAGGTGGGCGGGGATCAGTACTGGCTATCTGCTAGACCCCGAGGTGCCCCCGCCATATGAAGGGTGGGCTCCTGCCCATCGTGGAGAAGTGGTGGAAGCCCTTAGTGCGGCGCTGGCAGGGCCCAGAGGTACGTTGTATATATATGTACTTATATATACGTATATTGTTTAGCTGAACCTGGTCTGAAGTCCTCTCTGTTTGCAGATGTCTCCCCTGAGTCCGGTGAGGGCAAAGCTAAGAGAGCATCCATGATGGCTGCGCATCAGGTGCACTTGGCCTATGCCTTTGGAAAAGATGCCTCTGCTGGTGCTGGGCCCCATTGGCCCTATGAAGAAGAAAAGGGGGACAACCAGTATGGCGGCACCCCTACAAGGGCTGGGGGAGAAAAGGAGGAAGGTGGCTGCTAGTGATGCGCAGCCTGAAGAAAGTAGAGTCCCCCAAGGGGAGGAACTTGCTGAGGCAGTAAGGTCTGCTGAGGAAGAGGTCCCCGCCTCCGTAGAGGAGGCCGCAGAGCTCGTGGAGGAGGAAAGGGGACCGAAAGTGGAGGTCCCTTCTACTACTGAAGAGGCCATGCCCGTTGTAGAGGGCTTAGAGGGGGTGAGGGTGGACACCATCGTTCCTGTAAAGGCTGTGCCCGTAACAGTAGTTAAGTTAGTCTCCCTCGAGGATCCTGCCAACCTTGAGGCCTTCGTGTCTAGGCTCTTTGTGAGCCCCCCTCAATCCCAAGGTGAAGACCTGCCTGGGCACGTGGTTGCGGCAGAGATTACTGCTAGGGGAACCGCCCCTCACAAGGGCAGGATGTCAACAGGGGAACTCCTGCTACCCATGAGGAGGAGGAGCAAGATTGCTGCTAAGGCGAGCAGCAGTTCTGGGCAGTAGGAGGCGGTGGCCATCCCTGCAGGGGAGGAGACGGTGGCCATTCCTGCAGGGGAGGATGCGGTGGCCATCCTTGCAGGGGGAGGCCCCTGCGGTGATTCCTTCAGGGGATGAGGCCCCTGTGGCGAAGGGGCATGAGGTCTCGAGAATTCAGGAGGCTTCCTCTTCTGATAGTGAGGGCCCTATGGAGGGGGCGTTAGTGGCCCAGACCTCTGCGGGGACAAGTCGCTGAGAAGCAGCCCAACATTCCTGCAGCCAGTCAGGGGCTAGTGGATTGGTGCAACCTTCTGCTGGTTAGTCATTTATTTTGAGACTGCCCTAATCTCTTCAGTGATACTGATATTTTCAACCGCTGCAGGTGCGGGGCCTTCTGAGCAAGGACGTGGCCTTCGCGAGGCCACGATGGACCTGGGGGCCATGTCTGAAGTCTTGGAGGAGGCTGGGGTGTGGTCCCATTACTTGGAGCGGAGGCGTGTTGCTGCTGCGACGGTCCCTAAGTGGTCCGAAAAACCGGTTACATTGAGGCTCATGAGGGAAGACCTCAGGGCCAAAGTGTATAAGGAAGAGGGGAAGCCTTTGCGCGAGGTGTGGGACCCGGTCTTCCTTCTTAACAACGAAAACTCCTTGTTGTTAGGAGGGGAGAGCACTCTCCTGTCGTGCCTGGAAGGGCCGCGCACCCCTTATGACAGGGAGGTAATAGGGCGAAGCCTTGACTCCCCTGCTGAGCTCATGAAGGAGTCAGCCAAGCAAAATCTGCGGGTAATTCTGTTTTATAAGTTCTGTTGTTTCCTTTCTGCCTTGCTAAATAATCTTGGATGCAGGCCGCCGTCCAAGGGTATGCTGCCATGGAGCAATGGCAAGACTTTCTTAAGTATGCCAACAGGCGGGACGACGCCCAAATTGCAGAGATTGCATTCCTCAAGAGGGAGCTGACAGCTGCCCAAGAAAGGGAGGAGGAGCAGGCCAAACGGGTGACCCAGCTGGAGACCTGGTGTGATTACCTCAACAAGGAGCGGACTGCTTGTAGGCTGCTCCGGTGGGAGCAGGCCAGTCTGATAGATGCATTTCAGCACCGTTTCCTTCAACAGGGTACGGAGCTGGAAGCCAAAAACGTTGAGGCCGCCGTCCTGAAGGAGTCACTCCTCTCCCTGGAGGCTGATACCAAAGCTGCCCTTGCGGAGGCAAAGGCTGAAGCTGAGCTAGCGAGGGCTGCAGCTGAAGAAGCGAAGCGCCAGGCTACCGCGATGAGGGCCTCATATTCTGCAACATTATTAGTTACCTGAAATTGGAAAGAGACACGAAGGGATACTTCCATACGTAGGGGTCCGCGCAGATATACGCCCCCCGCGGGGGATCCGAGTTTGGATGAGCCATCCACGAACATGTCCCATTCTGGGGGAATGGGTTGTGATGCGGGGCCCTGCTCAGGGGCCGGGATGATGTCAACATCCGAGAACTCCGCAATGAAGTCGGGGAGGGCCTGGCACTTAATTGCCTTTCTGGGCTCATAGTTGATGTTAAAGCCACCAAGCTCGATACACCACTTGGCAAGGCGCCCTGAATGTTCAGGCCGCCTCAGAATATCCTGGATTGGCAAGTCCGTTCGGACTATGATTGTGTGCCCTTGGAAGTAGGGCTTGAGCTTCCTTGCTGCATATACAAGAGATAAGATAGCTTTTTGGAGAGGAGGATACCTTGTTTCCGTATCCTGGAGAGTGTGACTGGTGTAGTAGACTGGCCATTGTTTGGCAGCCTCTTCCTTGATAAGGACAGAGGCGACGCTCCTGTCAGAGGTGGTGAGGTAGAGGACCAGGTCATCGCCTGGTCTAGGGCACTTGAGTGCAGGCAACTCTTGTAAGTGTTGCTTGATTGAGTCGTATGCCTCATGGCATTCCTCTGTCCACTTGCAAGCTTTTTTTTTGCGGATTTGGTTGAAGAAAGGTGCAGCGATCGCTGAGTTTAGAGACAAATCGCCCCAAGGCAACTAGCTTTCCCGCCATTCTTTGAACGTCTTTGAGCCCTCTAGGGGTGCGCAAAGTGGTGATGGCTTCAATCTTTTTGGGATTCGCATGAATCCCTCCTTTGGAGATCTGGTAACCCAGAAATTTGCCCTCGCCCACGCCAAAGATACACTTCTTTGGGTTCAACCGCATATTATATTTGCGAAAGTTGGCGAACGATTCCTCTAAGTCCGCAAGGTGTGTGGAGGTGGCCTTGCTTTTGACCACAATGTCATCAACATAAGCCTCAAGATTTCGGCCTATTTGGTCCGCGAAGACTTGATTCACAAGCCTTTGGAAAGTAGCCCCCGCATTTTTTAAGCCGAAGGGCATTCTGATATAATGGTAGACGGCCGCCCGATGGTGAAGGCGGTTTTTACCGCGTCCTCTGGGTCCATAAAAACTTGATGGTACCCGCTGTATGCGTCGAGGAAGGAGAAAACAGAGTGATGAACGGTTGAGTCAACCAGTTGATTGATAGAAGGCAGGGGATAAGGATCCCTTGGGCAAGCCCTATTAACCCCTTTGTAGTCTACGCAAAGTCGCCATTGACCGCCCTCTTTATCGGCGAGGACTATATTCGCGACCCACTCAGAGTAGTGAACCTCCTTTATTATATTTGCCTTAAGCAATTTCTGCACTTCTGTGCGTACAAAGTCACTTACGGTCGGGGCCATGCCCTTGTTTTTGTCTAACCGGGCTAAAGCCGGGAGTACACTCAACTTATGAGAAATGATAGCAGATCCACACTGGTAAGTCCTCGGGGTCCATGCGAAGATATTGTCGTTGGCATGGAGGAGATGGATGAGTGCTTGCTGGTCTTTTCCTCGAGGTCCTTTCCCACCCGAACTTCTTGCCGGGGAGATTTCAACCTCTTGAGGCCCTGGACAAGTCAGGAGCGACCTCGCCTGTGGGCCCAGTCTCCTCCATGGGCGCCTTTCTCTTAGGCTCAGAAGGTTTGGGGAGCTGAGGAGGTCCTGCGAGGGCAGAGACATAATTACCCCTGGCCATGTTTTGGTTGACGAAGATATAGGCATCTCCTGCCGTAGTGTGGAAAACCAAAGTCAGGGTCCGCACATCACAGCGGACGTGGAACTCAGTTTGAGTGTGACGCCCAATGATGCCGTTGTATGGCGTAGGGAGATCCAAGACAATAAAGTTCACAAAGCTGGAGTGGCATACTTGCTTCTTTTCTTTGGTGGTCCCCATCATCATATAGGGGAGCGTGATCGATCCTAAAGTTGAGATTTCATCCCGTCCCACTCCAAAGGTGGCCCCCTTGGCGGGTTGGATTTGCGACAAAGGCACCTTGGCCTCAACCAGAGTGTGCTTGTAGATCACGTTGGTATTTGCCCCAGTGTCTATGTAGACTCTGTCAATGTCCCATCCCGCGATACGGGCAGTGATAACCTAAGGGTCCGCGTGAGGTACTGCCACAGAGGTGCCATCGCGGCGATGCAGTAAGTGAGTAGAGGAGTGGTCGATCTGGTAGATTTGTCTAATATGGCGGCATCTCGCCGCTGCGCCCTCACATTGTGTGATCACGCTGATGTGCCCCCTTGGTGGGGGAATTTCGACCAAACCTTCTCGATCTGGGTTCTGCTAGGAGCGACCCCGTCTGCGGTCCCCCAAACGGCGGTCCTCCTGGTTATCTTCCCGCCTGCGACCTCCATCATCATGGAGTAAGAACTCTCTGAGCTTGCCTTGAGCGAGCATTTCCCCAATCATGCGTCTAAGCTCAAAACAATCCTCAGTGTCGTGTCCCTTGTCGCGATGGTAACGACAATACTTGGTACTAGACCTGACGACCTCCTGGGAGAGGGGGCGGGGCCACTTGGGGACCTCCACTTTGTTCCAGGCATGAAGGATGTTGGTGCGAGATTCCCTTAGTGGGGAAGAGTAAAATACGCATCCTGTTGGTAGGGTGGCCTCGGGACGGAGTCCACTCGCGAGGGCTGTCCCTTCGCATCTGCGTGGTTGAGTGACCTCCTCCGTGTTCATAAACCGTGAGGCCGTGCTCAAGAACTGTTCCATGTTGGTGGGAGGGTTGGTGTGTACATCTATAAAGAAAAGGGACTCCCAGCGAAGACCCTGAATGGCTGCAAGTAAGCGGGCTTCCTCCCCCAAATTAGGGACCTGGATGGATTACGCATGCAAGCGCTGAATATACTCCCTGAGTGTCTAATCTTTCTTTTGCCGTATCTTGAGGAGGTGCCCCGCCGTTTTGACGGGAGGTTTAGATACCACAAAGTGGTTGGAGAAGTTGCGGGAGAGCTCCTCAAAGGAGTTAAACCGTTTATCACGGAGGGTGGTATACCAGTTGGCGGCAGCTCCCGTGAGTGTGGAGCTGAAGGCTCTGTAGAGCGTGTTATCGTCCGCCCTCGCGATGGCCATCGCGGAAACGTAGCGCTGGAGATGAATATCAGGGTCTGAGAGACCGTCATAGGCGTCCAATTTAGGCTGGCAAAACTGTTCTGGAAGAGGGGTCTCCAAGACCCGTTGAGTGAAAGGTTGGGTCCAGAGGTGGTCCAGATCCATTCTGGAAACATTATGAACACTGGCCCTTTCATCCCTTTTTTCCACTTCCTCTAATCGTATAGTAAGTGTGATAAGTAATGACGAAGAAGGGTCAGGGTTACTTGTTGAGGCGGAGTAACAGGGCGTTCAGGCTGATTAGTCCGTAGCGTTCCAACGCTATCCAGAACGCCCCTAAGAGTGGTGGCGAGTGTTTCGCGCAAGTTGAGAGCAACCGCCTCAGTGATTGTTTGCAGAACGGCCGGATCAAGGCTCGTTGGCGGAGTGTTTGGTGGTGGAGTGTTGCTCTCCTGAGGCACGTTATGGTTAACGTGGGAGGAGCTTTCCTCCGTTGAGTGAACAGAGAGTTCTCCCCGTTGTGGGGAAACATTATTTGGAGACGGTTCCGATCGTGGATCGTTGTTCGTGTTCGTCGCGGGAGGATTCCTCCGTCCCTGATGGCTGTGCCTACTTGCACTCCGGGTAGTTGGCATGACTTATTACTTGTGGTTTGTAATATGGGTTTACGAGAAGAACTTTTCATTTCTTTCGTTTCCCACAGACGGCGCCAAACTGATATTCACGTTCCCAGAATAGGAGCAGAATCCCAGTTGAATGGTTGATGATGATGGTGTTCTTGAGACTCCAAGCTTGCTGTTCAGAGTAATCTGTAAAAGATAAGAGGAATACTCAGAAGTAGCAAGAGAGGAGTGGGGGGGGGCGTGTAGTAGCTTACCCAATTTAGTGTGGACATCACTCTATTTATAGAGTGATGCCGGAAGAAGAACCTCCCAGGTTGAAGCCTTTGGACAGGCTGTTTGAGATAAGTCTGTGTTAGACTGATTGGAGATAAGGTGGCTGTGATGATGAAGATCTCAGCAAACCGCCTTAAGTGATTCGCTTGTCAGAGAATGTCCGGCGTATGAATCTGGTGAAGATCTCCCAAGCTCGTGCTGACCTCCTCATTGGCTGCTTGATGTCAGATGACCAAGTGGTCTGTCTCCCAGAGGAGTAAGTGGCAGGCGAAGGCCTGCGAGGGGCGAAGGCCCAGATAGAATACAGCCAAATAAGGAGTGAGGGTTGCACGAACCTGAGTAATAAGGGTCTTATCTGAGCGGGACCAGTATAGGTGTGGGAGTCCTCGCGAAGGCGAGTTGGGACCGCGGGAGTAAGATCCGCGAAGGCGAGTGAGATCGCAAGGGCGAGACCTGAGACCGCGAGGGCAACCCGCGCAGGCCTAAGAGACGCAAAGGCGAGTGTGAGACATCGCCAAGGCCAGACTTAAGGCCTGCGAGGGCAAGACCTTGCGCAGGTGAGACTGGAGACATCGCGAAGGCGAGACTGGAGACCTTGCGAAGGCGAGACATACGGGGCCTTGTATGATTCTGACGCGACGCGAGGACGCGTTTGCTTGGGTAGTGTACCACCCATTGTTGGATGCTATGGCTGGCGAACTGAGTGCCATTGTCTGTAATGATGGCGCGGGGGCTGCCGTACTGGCAAACAAGATTCTTCCAGAGAAACTTGATGATTTTGGCGGAAGTGATGGAGACCAAGGGCTCTACTTCGACCCATTTAGAGAAGTAATCAACTGCGAGAACGCAAAAACGGTACTGACCTGGCGCGGTCGGCATTGGGCCAATGAGATCAAGGCCCCACAGGGCGAAGGGCACCGGGTTTGTCGATCTTTGGAGACTCCATAGATGGCGCTCGTTGGATGCGAGAGTTGATCTGGCATTGGTGGCATGTTTTTACTAGTGCGGCGGCTTCCTTTTTTAGGGTGGGCAGTAGTATCCTTGGTGGAGGGCCTTGTAGGCAAGTGCCTCTCCGCTATGTGTGCACCACAGTTGCCTTGGTGGAGGGTGTCCAAGACGGAGTGTCCCTCTAGAGTGCTGAGGCAGCGTTGGAGGGTGCTGCAAATTTGCGATGCCACGATTGTTCATTAATGAGAACAAAGCGGATGGCATGCTTGCGCGTTTGAGGGTTGTGGCGGTGGCACGAAGCCCGGCGATGATGGGGTCTCGCCAATCCTTAACTTGGTCTTATGTTGCCAGTGAGGCAATATCGATAGTCTCCGCGACTGAAGGTTTGGCGAGAGTGGTCAAGGTGGAGGGTGTCTTTCCCTTGGATAGCATGTCTGTTGTGGTATTCTCAGAACGGGGAATGTGAATGAAGATGGCTTCCTCAAAGTTGGTCCGCAAGGTGTTTACCAATTTGAGGTATTTGCTCAGGGTGGCGTCTTTGCACTCATCGCACCCTTGGACCTGGTGGATCACCAGTTACGAGTCGCTGTGGACATGGAGGCGGCGAATGCCAGCCCTTATGGCGAGCTTGAGCCCCGCGATGAGGGCTTCATACTCTGCAACATTGTTAGTGACTTGAAATTGAAAAGATACGCGAAGGGAAGCTTCCATACCTAAGGGTCCACGTAGGTATACGCCCCCTGCGGGGGATCCGAGTTTGGATCAGCATCCACAAACATGTCCCATTCTGGGGGAACGGGTTGTGGCACGGGGCCCTGCTCAGGGGCAGTGATGATGTTGATATCCGATAATTCCGCAATGAAGTCGGCGAGGGCCTGGCCCTTAATCTCCTTTCTGGACTCGTAGTTGATGTTGAAGCCACCTAGCTCAATACACCATTTGGCGAGGCGCCCTGAATGTTCGGGTCGCCTGAGGATCTCCTGAATTGATAAGTCTGTCCGGACTATAATCGTGTGCCCTTGGAAGTAGGGCTTGAGCTTCCGTGCTGCATACACCAGAGATAAGATAGCCTTTTGAAGAGGAGGATACCTTATTTCCGTAGCATGGATGGTGTGGCTGGTGTAATAGACTGGCCACTGATTGGTAGCTTCTTCCTTGATTAGGACAGAGGCGACGCTCTTGTCTGAGGTGGCCAGATAGAGGACTAGGTCATCGCCTGGTCTGGGACACTTGAGTGCTGGTAGCTCTTGCAAGTGTTGCTTGATTGAGTCATATGCCTCCTGGCATTCTTCTGTCCACTTGCAAGCCTTCTTCTTGCGGATTTGGTCGAAGAAAGGTCTGCAGCGGTCACTGAGTTTGGAGACGAAGCGCCCTAAGGCCACCAGCTTCCCTGCTAGTTGTTGTACTTCTTTGAGTCCCCTAGGGGTGCGAAGATTGGTGATAGCTTCAATCTTCTTGGGATTCGCATGAATCCCTCCTTTGGAGATTTGGTAACCCAGAAATTTGCCTTCGCCGATGCTGAAGATGCATTTTTTTGGGTTCAAGTGCATGTTATACTTGCGAAAGTTGGCGAATGTTTCCTCCAAGTCTGCTAGGTGTGTCAAGGTGGCCTTGCTTTTGACCACTATGTCATCAACATAGGCCTCAAGGTTTCGGCCAATTTGATCCGCGAAGACCTGATTCACAAGCCTTTGGAAAGTGGCCCCTGCGTTTTTTAAGCCAAAGGGCATACGGATGTAGTGGTAGACTGCTTCGCCAGTGGTGAAGGCAGTTCTTACCGTGTCCTCTGGGTCCATAAAAACTTGATGGTACCCACTATACGCGTCGAGGAAAGAGAAGATTGAGTGATGGACGGTTGAGTCCACTAGCTGATCAATAGAGGGTAGGGGATAGGGATCCCTTAGGCAGGCCCTATTGACCCCTTTTTAGTCTACACAAAGTCGCCATTGGCCTCCTTCCTTATCCACGAGTACTATATTGGCGACCCTCTCAGAGTAGTGAACTTCCTTGATTATACTTGCCTTAAGCAATTTTTGCACTTCCGTGCGTACAAAATCCTTACGATCGGGGGCCATACCCCTAGTTTTCTACCTAACCGGGCTAAAGCTGGGGAGTACACTCAATTTATGAGAGATAATGGAAGGAACCACACCTGGTAAGTCGTCAGGGCTCCATGCGAAGACGTCCCTATTGGCACGGAGGAGATGGATGAGTGCTTGCTGGTCTTGCTCCTGAAGGTCTTGTCCCACCCGAAACTTCTTTTCAGGAGAGATCTCAACTTCTTCGAAGGCCCCAGACGGGTCAGGAGCGGCCTCGCCTGCGGGCCCTGCCTCCTCTATAGATGCCTTTCTCTTGGGCTCTGATGGTTTGGGAAGTTGAGGGGGTCATGCGATGGCAGAGACGTAATTGCCCCTGGCCACGTTCTGGTTGACGAAAATGTAGGCATCCCCCACTGCGGTGTGGAACACCAGAGTTAGGGCCCGCACATCGCAGCAGACGTGGAATTCAGTTTGAGTGTGACACCCAATGATGGCATTGTATGGTGTGGGGAGATCAAGGACAATGAAGTCCACAAAGATAGAGTGGTAGACCTGCTTCTTCTCTTTGGTGATCCCCATCATCATGAAGGGGAGTGTGATTGTTCCCAAAGTTGGGATTTCTTCCCGTCCCACTCCAAAGGTGGCCCCCTTTGTCGGCTGGATCTGCGATAGGGGTACCTTTGCTTCAACAAGGGTGTGTTTGTAGACAACATTGGCGTTCGCCCCGGTGTCCATGTAGACTCTATCAGTGTCCCATCCCGCAATGCGGGCGGTGATGACCAAGGGGTCCACGTGAGGTACTGCGACAGACGTCCTATCGCGGCGATGAAGTAGGTGAGTTGAGGTATGATCAATCTGATAGATCTGCCTCATGTAACGGCGTCTTGCTGCTACGCCTTCACATTGTGTGATTACACTGATGTGTCCCCTAGCTGGGGGAATTTGGTGTGTATTCTCTCGATCCGGGTTCTGTCGGGAGCGACCCCGCTTGCGGTCCCCTTGTCTGCGGTCCTCCAGACTACCTTCTTTTTTGCGACCCCCACTTGAGTCATGAAGAAAGAATTCCCTGAATTTGCCCTGAGCGAGCATGTCTCCGATCATGCATTTGAGCTCAAAACAATCCTCAGTGTCGTGACCTTTGTCGCGATGGTAGCGGCAATACTTATTGCTCAGTCTGATCACCTCCTGGGAGAGGGGGCGGGGCCACTTGGGGACCTCCCTCTTATGTTCCAGGGCATGAAGGATGTTGGTGTGAGATTCTCTAAGTGGTGGGAGGGTTGGATACGTCCTCTCCTTGTTGGACTGTGTAGGGTACTGCCTCTGGGACCTGGAGTCCATTCACGAGGGCTGCCCCTTCGCATCTGATGGGGTGGTCCTGGCAAGTGGCCGAGTGACCTCTTCTGTGTTCATGAACCGGGATGCCGTGCTAAGGAACTGCTCCATGTTGCAGGGGGGTTGGTGTGTACATCCACGAAGAAAAGAGACTCCCAGCGGAGGCCCTGAATGGCTGCGAGCAGACAGGCCTCTTCCCTCAGATTTGGGACTTGGATGGATTCCGCCTGAAATCGCTGAATGTACTCCCGAAGGGATTCATCTTTCTTCTGTCGTATCTTGAGGAGGTATCCTGCCGTTTTGGGGGGAGGTTTGGACACCACAAAGTGATTGGAGAAATTGCGGGAGAGCTCGTCAAAGGAGTCAAAACACTTTTCGCGAAGGGTGGTATACCAGTTCGCCGTGGCCCCAGTGAGTGTGGAGCTGAAAGCCCTACAAAGGGTGTTGTCATCTGCCCTCACGATGGCCATCGCGGAGATGTAACGTTCTAGATGAATATCCGGGTCTGACAGACCGTTATAAGCATCCAGCTTGGGCTGGCGAAACTGATCTGGAAGAGGGGTCTCCAAGACCCGCTGAGTGAAATGTTGGGTCCAGAGGTGGTCCAAACCCATCCTGGTGATGTTATGGACACTAGCCCTTTCTTCCCTTTTCTCCATTTCCTTTAAACGTCTAGTAAGTGCTACAAGTATGGACGAAGGAGGAGGGTCAGGATGACTTACTTGTTGAGGCGGGGTGGCAGGGCGCTCAGGTTGACTGGTTCGTAGCGTTCCCATGCTATCCAAAACTCCTCTGAGAGTACTAGCGAGTGTTTCGCGTAGGTTATGAGCCACTGCCTCCGTGATTGTTTTCAGGACGGCCGGATCAAGGCCTGTTGGTGGAGGATTTGGTGGTGGAGTGGTGCGCTCCTGGGGCACGTTACGGTTAACGTGGGAGGAGCTTTCCTCCGTTGAATGAACAGAGAGTTCTCCCCGTTGTGGGCGGACGTTGTCCGGGGAGGTTTTCGTTGGTGGGTGATTGTTGGTGACCGTGACGGGCGGATTCCTCCTTCCCTGGCGATTGTGCCTACTTGTGCTTCGGGTAGTTGGCATTTTTGATGAGAACTTTTGTTCCCACAGACGGCGCCAATCTGATAGCCGCGTTCCTTTGCAGGTGCGGACTCTCAGATGAATTGTAGATGGTGTTGTGTTCTTGAAGACTCCAAGCTTGCTGTTCAGAGTGATCTGTAAAAGATAAAGAGAGCACTCAGGAGTAGCAAGAGAGGAGTGGGGGCGTGAAGTAGCTTACCCATTTTAAGGTGGACATCACCCTATTTATAGGGTGATGCCAGGAGGAGCCTCCCCCAGTTGAAGCCTTTAGCCAGGCTGTTTGAGATAAGGCTGTTGTGATGATGAATATCTCAGCAAACCGCCTTAGTTGATTCGTTTGTCAGAGGATGTCTGCCGTGTGAATCTGGTGAAGATCACTCAGGCTTGTGCTGACCTCCTTATTGGTCGCTTAATGTCAGATTAGGGCAAAACTGGCCCACACCCTAGCTAACCTTAGTTACAATCCAAAATCAGCAATAAATGAAAGGTAAGTACACTTCTAAGAGTTCCATCAGATTGTATATGAGTTGGAGAGGTGACTTGGAGCTCCCCATGGTGGCCAAAACGGCTCAGAGGCGCCACTTGGAGGAGGAGGTGTCGAATCCTGTACAATGACATCACTTCCTTGGCTGCTTGTGTTCTGATCTTGCAAAACCTCTCCAGAACGCTGTGGTGCTCCAAATTGAGGGAAACCACTTCCATTGGTTAGCTCTCTTCCTGAACTACAAAATGGTGTCTTGAAACGACCAATTTGGAGCTCGGACAACGCATTTAGAGCCATGGAAACTTGCTGCCATGTAGGCGCCAACTCGACAGTACGGCTGCCATGTAGGCTGATTGGACACTGAACTTGTTTCGCTTGCACAGAAGGCTGTAGTTGTCCAAATGACTTGCGACTGGTGGCATTGGCTTCCACTCTTCCTGAACTACAGAATGGACCCCTGATTGCCCTCATTTGGACTCCAGACATGGAAGATATGGCTTGGTGAAGCTGCTGTCCGGTTGGCACCAATCCGTGGGTTTGGGTGCTAAGTGTGCTCGAACTGATAGCCTGGTTCCTTTACGGGACTAGACTTCCGGATACTTGAACGGTGCTGAAACGGTTGGAACGACGGTCTTGAGCTCCGGAGTAGTCTGCAAGGCGTAAAATAGAGTACTCAGGAGCAGAAAGAGGAGTGGAGGTGTGTAGATAGGGTGTACCTTTCCCAAGCCATCCTTTTATAGGAGGCATTGAGGTGGCGGTTGTCCCGTGATGGGAGTGGTGGAGTGCTCCTCCACGTCCTTGAGTTGCAGAATGCTGGAGACGTAGCAGAGAACGTGGGTAGATCGTGGGGACGACCGTTCGCAGCCTCCTTTCCCCAGTCTGTCATGCCGCCAAGTGTTCGTTGGCGAAGCTCAGGGTTCGCGAAGGTCCTATTAGGCGAAGCCAGGAGATGCGAACCCGCAAGGTCCTGGCGAAGCCAACAGGTGCGAAGCTTCCTTGATAAAGCCTTCGCGCGGTTTGGTGTGTTCGTGGCGCGCTTCCTTGGCTGTTGCTGATGGCGATGCGGAGGGCGAATGGCGAGGGGGCATTTGCTTGGGTAGTGTACCAAGGTGCCTCCTCCTAGAGGCGGAGTAGGGGCAGGGTCCTGTACTCCACGTTTTGGCTTAAAGTTACCGTTGGGAATAGTCGTCTTGGCGGAAGGTCAAACGTTTCTTACTGTTAGCAGTGTTTGACACGCGTCCCACTGGGATTGGCTCTCCATTTGGGGCGACGTTTCGTTTCCTTTAGGATTGTGCCTATAAATAGCCAGCTATTTTTGCGTATCTCCATCCTTTTGCTTTTTTCTCCGTTGCCTTAACTTCATTCTCGTTTCCCTTTCTACCAAGGTGCTTTTTTCGTTTCCCTTTTTGCTTTTTTCGCCGAGTTCATCGTGGCGTTCCGGTTGGCTGGGGTGGAGCCCTTCGCAGACGTCTTCTTGCGTTTCTACCGGCTGGAGCTGTGAACAGGGGGACAATTTTTTCACGTTACTCCCCTCAATGTTGGGGGGACTCTGTCTTTTGGTATTCCTTTGAAGTCCCACCAGGACTGGCATGGTAGTTTTGTCTTCGTTTGCAGGGACGAGTCCTGGCGGTTCCCCATTGCGAGGACTACAGAGGCCGTGCAGAGTGTGGCCCCAAGGCCTGTTCTGTACGCGGACGGGCACAGGTGGCACGAGTACGTTCGCCTCCTTCGGTGGCTGGACGACGTGTTGGCGAGGAGTTCGTGCGATGCACTTTTCCCCTTTTGCCTCACCCAACTGGATGAGGTGGTCCTTAGGTGGATGCGCTACGCGCTGCCCTCGCAGGACCCAGAGGTGTGCTCTAAGTGGTGTTTCGTTGATCTTCTTGTCTATGTACTGATCTCTGTTCTTCTAGATGCCCCCGCTCGCCCTGATGAGGAGAGAAGCAAGAGGGATTCCATGCGCACTGCGGTGCAGATTCACATTGCGTGCGTGTATAGGGAAAACTCTTCCCCTGCCACAGAGAAGGTTTTGGGTGCCGTTCAACCCTCGCGGAAGAAAAGGCCAGCCTCAGGTTCAGGCATGCCGCTCGTGGGAGAGGCGAAGAGGAAGAAGGTGTCCCGCGATACGGCGCAGCGCCTTGGGGAGAAAGCTCCTCGAGGATCAGATCAGGCCGCTCCACGGGGACAAGTCTAGGGAGGGACTCCCAGTGTTGATGAGGTGCCTAAGGAGGGGGCTCCTGAAGGCGTTTCTGGGGAGAAAGGGGTTAGCGAGACTCCGGTGGTGGAGGCCCCTGGTTCCCAGTTGAAAGCGGCGGCGCCAGTTGAAGATACTGGGATGGAGGCCTTTGTGTCTGGGTTGCTGGCGAGCCCTCCCAGGGCAAGTCTCGAAGTTCCATCTGAGAGTGATGCTTTGCTTCCCCCTTCCCAGGCGGAGGCCACCCCTCAGACTGAGGCTTCTCCCCAGGTGGGGGGACCCTCAAAGAAGATTTTTTCGGCCGGCGATCTCTTGTTGGCCATGCGAAGAAAGTCCAAGTCCAGCTCGAAGGCTGGCAGTTCTTCTGGAGTAAAGGCGTCCGCAGTCTCGGCGGAGAGTGGCGCTCTCGCGCCTGGTGATGTTCAGCCTGGAGTGGGGAGAGATGATGGTGGTGTTCTCCCAACAAACGGCCAGGCTTCCTAGAGGGAAGGGGCTCCAGAGGAAGCACCCTCAGGTCCTCCAAGCGACGTCTTAGACGGGGCCCTGGCGTTGAATGAGGTTTCCCGTCAAACATGTGCCTGGGATGTGGTTCGCAGCCCCTGCGATCCTGCTGGGGGCGGTGCTTGGGTGAAACCGCTGTGCGAACCTCCTACTTTGGATCAAGGCCCTTCGCAAGGTGAGTCTCATTCTTCATTTCCTCGTTTCTCACGTTTCCTTAGTTGTGTTAACAAGTCGCTTATTGCAGAGGTGGAGCCCTCTCGCCCACTATGCAGCATTCGTGACAGCGTGGTGGACTTGGGCGTGGCAGTGACCGTGCTGGAGGAAACTGGGGTGTGGTCGCACTTCCTCGAGAGGAAGTGCGAGATTGCCAAGGAGACCCCCAAGTGGACTGAGGATCCTGGTGCCTTGAAGGCCTTGAGGGAAGACCTCAGGGCGCAAGTCTATAAGGAGGAGGGCCTGCCGCTGGAAGAAGCTTGGGACCCTGTCCTCCTCCCGAACAACAATTCCTCATTGTTGTGTGGGGGAGAGCGCGCGATGCTGTCATTCTTGAAGGGGCTTCGCACTCCCTTCGATAGGTAGCTGATGGATCGGAGCCTGGACTCCCCAGTTGAGTTTTTGAAGGAGGTCGCCAAGCGCAACCTTCAAGTGAGTTATCTCCCTGTGCCTTTGTTTTCTTGTCTCCCAGCTTCTATGTTTGACCCATTTCATCGCAGGCTGCCGTTAACGAGTACGCTGGTCTCAGTCAGTGGCACCAGTTCCTGATCTACACGAATGCGAGGGACCATGCCTAGATTAGCGAGATCGCTAGCTTGAAGAAGGAAGTGGAAACCGTCCACGTTGCCAGGGCTGAGGCGGAGAGGGCCAACCAGAGGGTGGCTGAGCTGGAGACCTAGTGCGCGGCCCTTACCAGGGAGAAAGAGGAGTCCCGCCTGGTGCATCTGTAGAGGGACGCACTCCTAGAGAAGCTTCTGGCTTTGTGCCCCGTCCGCGAGACGGAGCTGACGAAGAGAGAAGATGAGCTCGCCGAGAAGAATGCCGAAGTCGCTGTTTTAAAGACGGCGTTCTCTTCTCTAAAGTCTGAAACGAAGATCTGTCTGAATGAGACTGCAGAGAGGCTTGAGAACGCGAAGCTTGATAGGCTGGACATCGCGCGTGAGCATTTTAACCTGCTATCAGACATGATGGGTGCGCTGCAGGGGGTGTGGGATCTCGAGCGAGACCTTGGCCTGACGTTATATCCTGGAGAGGATCCCGCACATACGTCATCTTACCAAGTGAAGATCCCTGATAGGTGGCCTCGCCTAAGGCAGAGGATTGATGAGCTCCAGGCGCAGGGCAAAGTTGGAGCACAAGGATACGAAGAAGGTTGGCTATGATGCTGCTTCCAAGCAGAGCAGCTACATCCTGGGCTGGACCTGGGAGCCCTTGACGCCTCCAAGACTAGCGATCCTGAGGCGAGCTCCCTACTTGACTGGGGCGAGCAAGGGAAGAAGATGAGGGCAGGCTGGTATGCCATGCTAGATTAGGAAGGGGCTTTTGGTCATGTTTTCGACCCCTCTTTTAGGTAGGATGGCCCCTGAGCCATCGCAATTTTGTGCCTGTAAATGTATAATTCTAACATTGAAATGAAGAGGTTTTCAGTTACCTTGTTGCTCTTTTATTTCTGCGGTAGCCTTGTAGGGGACGTTAGCGAATCACTAGGCTAAGTCGTTGAGGATACTTTGGGGTTCGCAATGCGGGGCCCAAAGATTCCGCGAGGGGTTATCTGAGTTTCGCATTGGCGAAGCCATCAGGGACCTTTGGAAAGCTGTTTTAAGCTTGGGGTCTGTTGGGATTCGCATCGCGGAGTCCCAAAGATTTTTCGAGGGATTATCTAAGGTTCGCATGGGTGAAGCCATCAGGGACCTCTGCAAAGTTGTTTCAAGCTTGGGGTCTGTTGGGATTCGCATCGCGGGGTCCCAAAGATTGCTCGCAAGGTTCGCGTTAGCGATGCCCTTGTGTAGTGTACGCACGTTTGTGTGCATGAGTGACCTGACAAGGTCTTATGCCGTTACCTTAATAGGTTAGGCTTTAGCCGTTCTGACCGGTCGGGTGCAGAAGGCGTTTGGGTGATCGTTGATGATATTATTCTGTGTTAGTGTTAAGAAGTGGAGCAACATCTCATTCATTCAAGCCATGGGGTTACCATGATTTACACGTAGTATGGGCGAAGGTCATCCGCGTGGAAGTTGCGAGGTAGGTGTCTTCCATCCTGGTCCTGTAACTCATAGACGCCCGGTCGGACTTGTTTGTGGATGATGTAAGGACCATCCCAGTTGGTGTTTGGGGTCGCGAGCGGCGATGGCTGATCTAAGTAGGGCGAGGCCTCCTGGCTTGAGTGCCTTTGGTATGACTTTAGCGTCGTGTTGCAAGTTGAGACGCTGTTTGAGGGCAAACTGGCAAAGGCGCGCTCCCTCGCGGAGTTCCTCAAGCAGGTCTAGTTTGGCGCGGAGTCCTTGATTGTTGGCCTCATCGTTGAAGTTGATCATCCTTATTGTTGGGAAGTCTACTTCTATGGGGAGGAGTGCATCTGTGCCATAGAACAGGGAGAAAGGTGTCTCCCCCGTTGGTGTTCTCTTTGTTGTCCTATAGTCCCATAGGACACTGGGGAGTTCATCAACCCATCTCCCTTTTGCGCTAGTCAGGCGTTTCTTGAGCCCTTCCTTTATTGTGCGGTTGGTTACCTCAACCTGCCCGTTGGACTGGGGGTGCGCTACTGGAGCGTAGAGCATGCGGATCTTATTGTCTTCAGCCCATTGTTGGACGTTGTGGCTTGCGAATTGGCTTCCATTGTCTGTGATGATGGCGCGAGGGCTGCCGTATCTGCAGACGATGTTCTTCCACAGGAAGCTGATGATTTTGGAGGACGTGATCTTCACCAACGGTTCGACCTCAATCCACTTAGTGAAGTAGTCTATAGCGACAACGCAGAACTGGTATTGGCCTGTCACCTTTGGCATTGGCCCGATGAGGTCAAGGCCCCAAAGAGCGAAGGGTACGGGATTTGTGAGTGCGGGGGACTCCGTTGATGGTAGTCGTTGGATTCGCGAGTTGACTTGGCATTGATGGCATGTTCTGACCAGTGAAGCTGCATCTTTCTTCAATGTTGGCCAGTAGTACCCTTGGCGAAGGACTTTGTGTGCCAGTGCCTCTGCTGCAATGTGGGCACCGCAGCTGCCCTAGTGGATGGCTTCCAATACACAAAGTCCCTCCTTGGCGGTGAGGCATCGTTGGAGTGTTGAGGAGAACCCGCGATGCCACAGCAGTCCGTTCACGAGGACGAATCTTGTTACTCGAGCGCGAGTGCGAGTGTCTGTGTCCGCCCTCTTTAGATCGGCGATGATGGGGGTTCGCCAATCATCTGGGTCTATTGTTTCAAGGCTGATATGATCACGGCCGGAGAAACCGCGATCACGGTGGCGCCGTTCTAGCTTGGCGGAGGCGTACAGTAATGAAGAACACAAATTCGGCCAAGTGAACCTCCTCACTACGAGGTGAGGCAATGCACTTGATAATGCCTGGGAATGAAGATGGGATTTAGCACCTCTTGATTACAAGATCAAGCAATACTAGATATTATATTTGAATCCTCTTGCATGGATCACAAAGGAAAATGGAGTTGCAAGATATGAGAACACAAAAACCAAGTCTTTCTTGAAGAGTTTGATTTAAAATATATTCTGCCTTCAATCTGTTACAAGCTTTCCTTTATATAGGATGAAAATGGTGAAAGGAAAAAGCTTGACTTTGACTAGGGAACCACCTTCCTAGAATTATGGTGGGTGAAGTGAGAGGAGGCAGACGCTGAGATGACATTGTAGGCTACCTGCTCCTGTCGCTTCCATTTTCCCAGAAATTACAGTTGGCGGGAAATGGTAGGGAAGGCTTCTTCAAAATGGCAAACACCTGGGGCTTCGCTTGTCTGAAGGCCTTGCGTTGGGGCTTCGCCATATGCCCTCGCCCGAATGGCCTCGCCTTGGGGCTTCGCCCGTAACTGGAAGTTTGGCGCATGGTCCTCGCCGTATGTCCTCGCGCGAAAGGCATCGCCTTGGGGCTTCGCCTTTATCTGTTGGCCTCGCGAGAAAGGCATCGCTTTGGGACTTTGCCTTAGCCTGGAAATCTGGCACAGGGTCTTCGCCATATGCCCTCGCGCGAATGGCCTCGCCTTGGGGCTTCGCCCGCAACTGGAAGTCTTGCGAGGGGGTTTTGTCTTCTTCCTTCTCAACCATACATACATTCAAGACGCAAAAGGGCTTCGCGTACTCTCCTTCCAGGGGGATGCCGAGACGACGAAGCTGCAGGGTCCTTCCTTGTACTTCCACTTTTTCTTCTGCTTGCGCCATAAGTTTCATGTAGGCATTAAGGCTGGCTTGGACTTGTTTGAGGCGGGACCTTGTCATTGGCCTTCCTATAATTTGGAGAGAATTTCGGTCCTCGCGCGGTTGGGGTTGAGCTCCACTTTGAGTCGGCGACGTTCTTGCAGGGATGTCCTCATCATACTCTCCTTCTTCAAAAGAATCCGTCCGCGGATTCTCATATTCTTCAGTAACTTCAAAAGGGGCTAAATCACAGACATTAAATGTCGCATGTACATTATAGGATCCATCACAGGGTAAATCCAGTACATAAGCGTTATCACCAATTTTCTTAGTGATTTGGAAAGGGCCATCGCCTCTTGGCGCCAGTTTATTCTTTCTAGCTTGGGGAAACCGTTCCTTCCTTAGATGCAGCCATACCCAATCCCCATCTTGAAAACTTCTAAACTTCATACCCTTATTGGCCCTTTTTGCATAAGATTCATTGATTTTCTCAAGATATTTGTGAACCTTAGCATGCAATTCTGTCATATTTTTAGCCTTCTTGTTGCCATCTACATCTAATTGATCAACAGGGTTCAATGCAATCAAGTCCAAAGGAGCTAAAGGATTGAACCCGTATACTACTTCGAAAGGACTATGAGATGTAGATGAATGATAGGCTCTATTATAGGCAAACTCAACATGGGGTAGACACTTCTCCCAGTCTTTTAAATTCTTCCTAAGAAGGGTCCTTAAGATAGTGGTCAAGGTTCTATTGGTCACTTCTGTTTGGCCATCGGTTTGGGGGTGGCCTGATGTAGAATGCATCATGCCCAACCGCGACCACAAGGTTCGCCAAAAGTGACTTAAGAACCTTGAGTCCCTGTCACTCACAATGGACCGAGGAAGACCATGGTATTTCATTATGCCTTCAAAGAACAAGTCTGCTACATGCGATGCATCATCAGTTTTATGGCATGGAATGAAATGTGCCATTTTTGAAAACCTATCTACTACCACAAATATAGCATCATGTCCATGCGATGTCTTAGGAAAACCACTTATGAAATCCATGCTTATATCTACCCAAGGAAGCGAAGGCGTAGGGAGATGGGTGTACTTCCCTTTTGGTTGAAGAGTGGTTTTGGCGCGATGGCATGTGACACATCTTGCGCACACCTTGGTGACGTCTTTCTTCATGCCTGGCCAATAGAAGTTCTCCTTCACTGTCTCGAGTATCTTTTGGACACCAAAATGTCCCATAAGGCCCCCGCCGTGCGCTTCTTTGATGATGACCTCTCTTATTGAGCTCCTTTGAATGCACAACCTTTTATACTTAAACAAAAAGCCGTCAAACACATAGTAGCCATTTTGGCCCTCTTTGGCACAGTCAGCATAAATTTTACCAAAATCCGCATCATTCTCATACATATCTTTCAAGCATTCAAAGCCAATGATACGAGCATCAAGAGACGTGAGTAAAGCATATCTCCTAGAAAGTGCATCAGCAACAACATTCTCTTTACCTTTCTTGTATTTAATCACGTAGGAGAAAGACTCAATAAACTCTACCCACCTAACATGTCTCTTGTTCAGGTTCCCTTGCCCTTGAAGGTACTTCAAAGACAAGTGGTCTGTGTGGATGACAAACTCTCTAGGCAACAAATAATGACTCCATGTTTGCAGCGACCTCACAAGAGCGTATAGCTCTTTGTCTTATGTGGAGTAATTCAAGGTTGCTCCGCCTAGTTTCTCACTAAAGAAGGCGATGGGGCGGCCTTCTTGGTGCAAAACAGCACCAATGCCTATCCCGCTGGCATCGCATTCTACCTCAAAAACCTTGTCAAAATTTGGCAAGGTGAGCAAAGGGGCATTGGTCAAGCAAGATTTCAACTCACTAAAGGATTCTTCCTGTGCTCTACCCCAGTCAAATGCTACGTTCTTCTTCGCCAATTCATGCAAAGGGGCGGCGATAGAAGAGAAGTCCCTAACAAACCTTCTATAAAAACTAGCAAGTCTTAAAAAGGATCTTACTTCTGTTAAGGACTTAGGGTTAGGCCAATCCCGAATGGCGCTGACCTTTCCTTCATCTACTCTGACACCCTTCACACCAACTACATATCCAAGGAAGTTTACCTCATTTGATGTGAAGACACACTTTTCATACTTAGCATACAATTTTTCTAGCCTAAGTGTGTCAAGGACTTGCCTCAGATGCTCAACATGCTCACCATGATTTCTAGAGTAGACAAGTATATCATCAAAGTATACTACCACGAATTTTCCAATTAACTCCCTTAAAACATGATTCATCAGTCGCATGAAAGTACTTGGTGCATTACATAAACCAAAGGGCATGACATTCCATTCATATAAACCGATTTTAGTTTTGAATGCCGTCTTCCATTCATCACGCTTCTTCATTCTAATCTGGTGATAGCCACTTCTAAGATCAGTTTTTGAAAACACACAAGCACCACTTAATTCATCTAGCATGTCATCAAGTCTAGGTATAGGGTGGCGATACTTTACAGTGATATTGTTGATGGGTCTACAGTCCATGCACATGTGCCATGTGCCATCGCTCTTAGGTACGAGTATGACTGGCACCGCGCAGGGTGAAAGGCTTTCGCAGACGAAGCCCTTGTCCAGTAATTCTCGCACTTGAGTTTGGATCTCCTTGGAATCTTGGGGGTTTGTTCGGTATGCTGCCTTGTTGGGTAAAGGCGCACTCGGAAGTGGATCTATCTGATGCTCTATGCCGCGATAGGGGGGAAGGCTTCGCGGCTCATCGAATATCTCTTGGAATTCCTTCAACACTTCCTGCACATATGAAGGAAGAGAAGCTATATTTTCGAGAGTTAGCATGCAATGGGTGGGAACCATGAGGAAGCATATTTTATTCCCAAAGAGTGCCTTCTTCAGATGCTTAGTTTTGGCCGATGAAGGGATGCACTCTGGTCTTCTCTCGTGTTCGTCCATAGTGTTTCCCATGAATGCGCACTCTTTCTTTTCACTCGAGGTTCCTTGAACCTTCTCACTATTTTCTCTCTTCTCTCTTCCCTCTTCCCTCTTTTTCTTCTCGGCCTTACTTGCCAAGTGAACTTGGTCCTGAAGGGCTTGAGCTGGGGTGAGGGGTAGCAAAGTATATGGTCGGTCAAGGTGGGTGATGGAGTACTTGTTGACCTTTCCATGGTGCATGGAATCCTTATCGTATTGCCAGGGCCTCCCCAAAAGGATGTGGGTGGCCTGCATCCGCACCACATCGCAAGTGATTGAGTCTTCGTACTTGCCAATCTTTATCGGCACCTCAACTTGTTTGACAACCTTGAGAAAAGTTCGGTCGTCAACCCATTGGAGTTGATAAGGCTTGGGATGCGTGATGGTGCGAAGGCCCAATTCAGTGACCATGTCTTCATTGGCCGCGTTGACACAGCTGCCACTATCGATAATGAGACTGCATAGGGTCCCATTCACCATGGCCCTTGATTGGAACAAGTTCTCTCTCTGAGTACTTTCGATCACACTGGGGGAGCTTTGCAGGACCCTCTTGGTAACCAGGATTAAGCCTTCAAAAGGCAACTCTCCTTCTTCTTCCAACTCATCGTTTTGAGCCTCAGGAATAGGCTCCGCTTCATCTTCACTAGAGAGGTCCCCATTTGGTCGGACGATCATGGTCCTTTTGTTTGGACAGTCTCTAGCGTAGTGTCCTTTTCCCAAACACTTAAAACACTCAATGCTCCTTGTTGGGCGCGAAGTGTCGGAAGGTTTAGGATAGGTATTGGTTCTCGGTTGAAAATGGGGTGAGGCTGTTTGGTGGGATGGTGGCTTCGCGAATGGTTGGTTTTGGCGGTAGGGGGGTATCGCGGCAGCAGGCTGGTAGGGTTTTGAAGGCATCGCCTTGGCGAAGGGGGTAGGTCTGCTTCGAGCTTCGCTGAGGGGTGAAAGAATGGTAAGAACTTCCCTTCTTGAGCTGCTTCTCCACCCTTATCGCCTTCTGCACCAGATCTTGATAATCTTTATAATCACACAGCTCTACTGTTACGGTCACCCCGAGCGGGTTGCGACCGGGAGACCCGGGTGTCACAGCCACCCCGCCCGGTTGCGGAGGCGGAGCCGGCCGCGACGTCGGAAACAGGAATTACGGCGGAAAACGCGGCAGCGGAGCATCGAGCTCAAATAACAAATAGCCAAGTGGCAACTAGCAACCCAGATACTCATTCAAGGCAAGCATACTAGTAACTCCAACTTCTACCAAACATGCAGTTCATGGTATCAAACATCAAACATCGCAACAACCACAGAAACACTGAATCCATATCATAACGAATCCAATATAGGCAAGTCGGGGCTCCGCCCTCGACTCAGAAAACAACAGAACAGAATATATCTCAAACATATATACACATATCCAAAACATGATCTGACCTATATGCATGCGATTCTGACTCTGAGCCATTAAACAAAATCCTATGTATATACCTAGCGCGGAATCAAGCGACCTCCGCACGTGGTACCGCTGCCGCAATGAACCCAAAATGTCGGGAAGCACCGCGATCTCTATTCCGCTGGTTGCTTGTCGATCGCCCTGAAAGATGGTAAACAAATAAAAGGGTGAGTCCTCGAAAGGACCCGGTAAGGGCTTAAGGTAAATGTGCGGTTGCCCACAGGGCAACAATCAACTCGCAAAAGCAGAATATCACAAAGCATATGCATGTACATATAAACATAAAGCATAACGTAAATCAGAATCCAACATATGCGGTCCAACCGCGGAACGACTCAGAACGACCCTCAACAGAGGTCGAATATACGATCGTAATGTAATGTATAGCACGGCATCGGCTGGGGTCGCGAGCCCCAAACTGCCGTAGGGTCACGTAATGTGGCATCGGCACTCCTGGTGCGGATACGCAGAATGTCGGCACCCCTTCGGCGGACACGTAATGTCGGCACTCCTGGTGCGGATACGCAGAATGTCGGCACTTTCGGTGCGGACACGTAATGTAACATACAATAATAACAATAATACATAAATATAAACAAGTATCATTACCTGTTAAACATATACAGAACAGAATAGGAACCCGGGCCTCTAAGGTCATCCGGGCCTTGAAACGGAACAAACATACATTTTACCAAATTAAGCCCTTACCTCAGAAACGCTGCCCCGCAGCCCAACACTCGGAAAACCCCGGCTTCCGACCCGTAATGCACAACTTGGCTCCAATGGTCCCACGCTACTCCACCAACGCAGAATCAAGCTGGGTAACCATAGTTGAGTCAGAACACATCCTAATAACTCCAGAAAGAAATTTCTGTACAACCCGCACTTTCCCGGAAAATTCCACAGAAAGCTCGGTTTCACAAACCGAGCCTGAACATTGTTATTCCAACACCCACAAACATATTCCAACCCTTAAACCCGCATTCCAGACACTTTTCCCAGAACTCGTATAAAACTAACTTTCTCATTTCTAACCCGAAAATGGTATTTCAAACGTCATAACACACCTACTTTCACCCACATTACCAATTTAGCATCCAATTCAATCAACACACACCACCAAGATTGAAAAAGAATCACTTCAACAATTTGGTCCTTAACCAATTTTCCACCACACTTCCAAATCAAACCATACAAGCTTCTAATTAATCACACTAATCACCAATTCCACTTCCTAACCAATAATACTAACCAATTACACCAAAATCACAAAACCTCTTCCTTAATAATTTCGGCCAAGTTAGGGATTTCTCACCCAACTTCCATTTCGATCCAAACAAAGTTCCATTAGCTCTCTTTAATTACCAATTACACTTCTTAACCAAGATTACTAACCAATTGCATCAAAATCAACAAACCCCTCTCTTGAACATTTCGGCCAACTTGGGGGTTTTCTACCCAACATGTTTTCCTTCAAATTGAAACCATAGATAGTCTTAGAATCATGCAAGGAACAACATACTAAGAGCATGATTCAAGAACACAAACACACACAATTTTAGAATTTTCCATTCAAATTTCGGCACCCTAGGTTTCCATCTTCCATGGAGTTTTTCCAAAATCTAACCATAGATTCTTACTCCTCTCAAGCCCAAGAACAACATACTAAAAGATGGGAGGGAGAGGATCACTCAAACACATAGCCAAGAACAAACCAATCTTTCAAAAATCCTCTCTTTCTTCCACCAAATCATGCTTCTAACTTGAAAAGAGAAGAAAGGAGGAAGCTTACCAATCTTTGGAGCTTAAAGCCTTGAAGTTTCAACCAAGATAATGAAGAACATGGAGCTTCATGAACAGCACCCATGGCTGCTCTCATGTTCGGCAGAGAGAGAAGAGAAGGAAGAAGAAAAGAAAGGAAATGTAATTATCTCATTTTAATTGATTTATTTGCCTTATATATATATCCTTTCTTTTTTTCCTCTTAAATCATAAAGGGACAAGTGTCCCTTATCACACACACACACACATGCTGCCGAAAGTAGCTGCTGCACCCATGCTGAATACGTTTAATTTTTTGTGGCCAATTACTAATTTAACTCCCAATTTCTCCGAAAGTTCCAATTCTTTTTGCCCAAAAATAATTACCGAATTCCAAAATTAACGAAATTCGGACACAATCTTCAGAATATTATAACATTCACAGAACATTTTTCAGAAATTCATTTGCCTTTCCGGAGTGTCCTACCGAGCTCGCTGAACCCGAACCAAAACCCGACGTGCGAGCGTGACAACCATAACCGAAATTCCGTCACTCCAAAATTCTATAAAAATTCCCATAAATTCCATCTTAAATTCAAACATAACTTACCCCAAAGCCGTCAGAAAATTTCCATCCCGAGCCCCGGGAGTCGCCCGGAACCGAACGTCCCGTCCCAAATATTAAACTCCACAACCACCACCGGGACGTCTCCACGACTCCAAAACTGCGAACGGCTTCCCTACCTGAGTTCTCTAGTGTGCTACCGAGCCCAGCTGTGCGTCCCGAGGCGACCGACAACCCCGGCGCGAGAAAAATATTTTCGGCGGAAACATCCGGGGACCCACACGACCTCATGACCCGCAGCCAAAACCGAGCCCGGGTCACCCGGCCGCAACCCGCTCGGGGTGGCCGTAACAGGCTCCGGTTTTGGCCTGCGGGTCACGTTTTTGGGCTGTTAAACGGCTCCCGGGACTTATATGAGGAGTATTTCTGGGAATCCTTCGGGTTTTGAGGTCGTGTGGGTCCCCCGGACATTTTCGCCGAAAATATTTTTCGGGGTTGGGGGGTTGTCTCGGGGCGTACAGCGGGCTCGGTAGCGCTCCCGGGACCTCAGATTGGGAAATCGTTCGCATATTTCGGATCGTGAGAACGTTCTGCATCTTTCTGCGGAGTATATTTTCTGGAGCGGGACGTGCGGTCCCGGGCGACTCCCGGGGCTCTGGACGGGAATCCCGGGGCTCGGGATGGATTTTTCCAGACGGATTCGGTGTGAGGTATGTTATATTTTAAGGCGGATTTTATGGTATATTTATGGATTTTTGGTTGTGGTGTGGTTTTTGGTTCGGGTTAGTACTTGTGCATGTCGGGACTTACTCGGGTTCAGCGGGCCCGGTAGGACACTCTGATTTTCCAAATGGACTTTGGAAACAGGATTTGGGTATTTTATGATATTCTGGGGGTTGTGGTCAGTTTTGGTTCCATTTGGAGTTCGTTACTTGCGTTTGGGGTTAAATTGCAAAGATTTGGAGAGTTGGGGGCTAAGTTGTTATTAACCCAAAAGTCAACAATATTTTGGTCAGATTTGGGGAGAAGGTCGGCTGCAAGGATAAGGGGGTGGACACTTGTCTAATGTTTATTAAAGATGGTTAAAGGGAAGAAGTATAAAAGGCTATTATTTCATGAAATACCATTTCATTTTCTTCTTCTTCTTCTTCCTTCTTCTCTCCTTTGCCGCCATACTTCCTCTCCTTCAAGCTCCATGTTCTTCATTTTTCTTGGCTGATTTCTTCAAGGATTTGGGTTCAAGAAATTGGTAAGTTCATCCCCTTCAAGTTTTACAAGTTGGAAGTTTGATTTTGGTGGAAAAAGAGAAGGAAAACCGAATTTGTGGGTTGTTCTTGTCTACATGCTTGAGTGATCCTCTTCCTCCCATCTTTTAGTATGTTGTTCTTGGGTTGGAGGGGAGTAGGAATCTAGGGTTGGATGTTGGAAAAACTCCATGGAAGGCCAAACCCTAGGGGTGCCGAAATCATGGAGGATTTTCCAAAATGTTGTGTGTTTGTGCTCTTGGATCATGCTTGAAGTATGTTGTTCCTAGCATGATTCTAAGACTATCTATAGTTTCAATTTGATGGAAAGCATGTTGGGTAGAAAACCCCTCTTTGGCCGAATTTAAGGGTTAGGTTTTGTGAATGATTTTGGTGGCTAAAGGTGAAATTAGTTAGTAATCTTGCTTAAGTTATGTAATTGGTGATTAAAGAGTGCAAATGGAACCTTGTTTGGATTGAAATGGAAGTTGGGTAAAATTTGGTAAAAGAGCCGAAATTTTGGATGAATCTTTTTCCATGTTAGGGTTGTGTTTTGGTTGTGTTGGTTGGTAATTTGGTATTGTGGATGGAAGTAGGTTCGTATTGATGTTTGAAACGTCATTTTCGGGCAATGGTAGCAAAACTCGCCTTTATGCCTAATAGCGGGTGAAAGTGTCTGGAATGTGGGTTTAAAGGTTGGAATGTGTTTGTGGGTGTATGAATAGCAATGTTCTAGCTCGATTCGTGAAACCGAGCTTTTTGGGGATTTTTGCGGGAAAGTGCGGGATTATGCGGGATTGGTTTCCGGGGTTTGTTTGGATGTGTTCTGACTTAATTGTGTTGTTCAGCTTGATTCTGCGTGGGTGGAGTAGCGTGGGACCGTAAGAGCCAAGTTTTACTTTTCGGGCTGGGAGCCGGGATTTCCCGGGATTTGTGCTGCGGGGCAGTGTTTCTGAGGTAGGGGCTCAACTTCTCTCGTTATGCATTCTGGGAGTAATTGCATGTATATCGGGGTTAGTTGAGGCGGGTCCCGGGTGAGGACGGCGGTTCGGTGAACCCGAGACCCGTCACATGGTAAGATGTATGTTTGTTCTGTCTCAAGGCTCGGATGGCCTTGGAGGCCCCGGGTTCCTATTCTGTTCTGTATATCTGTATCAGGTGATCATACTTCTGTTTATGTTTACATGTATATGTGTTCTGTTCCGTGACGAGACCCGGGCTGGTCTTAAGACCACGGGTGCTCCATGGTTTGGTTTGGTTATGTCCGCACTGGAGGGTGCTGACATTCTGTGTATATCCGCACTTGGGGTGCCGATATACTTCTATGACCCTACGACAGTTTGGAGATCGCGACCCCAGCTGGTACCGTGCTTTCTGTTCTGTATCTTCTGACCTCTTGGAGAGGGCTGTCGTTCCGTGGGTCAGTGGTTGGACCGCATGTGTTGAGATTCTGATTCACTTTACGCTTCATGTTTATATTTATATATACATGTATACTCTTGTGTTATTCTGTTTTGCAGGTTCAGTTTGTTGCCATTTGGGCAAACTATATCTTACCTCAGCCCTTACTGGGTCCTTCCGAGGACTCACCCTTTTATTTGTTTACCACCTTTCAGGCCGTCCTGACAAGCAACCGGCGGAGTAGAGATCCGCGGTGCTTCCATCTTTTTAGGGTTTCGGTTGCAGCAGCAGTACCACGTGCGGAAATCCTCGAGTGAGAGGCTTCTGATTCCGCGCTTAGGTACTTATAGGATTTTGTTTAATGGCTCTGTAGCTGTAGTTGCATGCATGTAGATCAGATCATGAATTTGTATATGATGTATAATCTGAGGTATATCCTGCACTTGTTTGTCTTCTGAGTCGTGGGCGGAGCCCCGACTTGCCTATATTGGAATTGTTATATTATGGATTCGGTGTTTCTGTGTTTGTGGCGATGATCGATGTTTGACACACCATGAACTGCATGTTTGGTAGAAGTCGGATTGTATGTATGCTTCCCTTGTATAAGTTCGTAGGTTGCTAGTCGTTACTCAACTATTTTGTTATTTGAGCTCGATGCTCCGTTGCCGCGCATCCCGCCATATTTCCGTTCCGACGTCGCGGCCGGCTCCGCTTCCGCAACCGGGTGGGGTGGCTGTGACATCTACCGTTTTGGCGATGTCCTCCCTGAGACCGTATAAAAATCGAGCCAATTTGGCCTCATCATTTTCCCAAACATTAGCCCTCATTAATGCCTTCTCAAGATCCTTCTGGTAATCTTCCACTGTTCGATTACCTTGAGTAAGGTGTTGTAACTTCTGAGCACAATCCCGGTCATGGTAACTTGGCACAAACTGCTTTCGCATCGCTCTTTTAAGCTCATCCAAAGTGGAGATGGGATGTGATATGATCACACAAGGGTTGTATGATCAAGAGCTTGATCTAGCTTGAGTGAGGAAGAACTCCAAAGGAAATGGAGCTTGAATTCGAACCAATGGGGGATGAGAATGGAACCTAGAACCTTTTGACTACTTGATCAAACAATGCTAGGTATTTAATTGGACCCTCTTGCATGGATCACTAATGGATTGATGAAGCAAGAATTTGAGAACAATGAAGAACAAAGAGCCTTGAATTTTGGCAACAATGGTTCTTACAAAATGAGTTCTAAATGTTGCAAAATGGCCTTGGCTAGGTTAATACCAAGGGAGAGAAAGGAGAGAGATGGGGTGATGGGAGAGGAGCCTTCACTTCATTCCCCTCACTTCCATCTCACATTTCTCCATAAAACAAATTAATGGGAAACTACCTTAATTCCTTTTAATTCTCCATAAATCAACTCATGTAGATATAAATTGATTTATGGGCAATTAAAAGGGATTTTACAAATAGGAATAAGTCCCATAAAACTTAAGTGTTGAAAAGTCAACAAAAATGGCTAGGTTTGAAAATTGGAGGGAAGGCATTCTCGGATGAGCCAGGCGACCGCCCGATCCAGGGTTTGGGCCGCTGGATCTCACTGGGCGCCTGCCCATCATCAGACAGGCCGGGCGACCGCTGGCTGGTGGAAGGGGTCGCTGGTCTTGCTTGCTCGGCCCGGGCGACCGCTGATCCACCGGTTGGCTCGCCTGGTTTTCGCCAACCGCCTGCCAATCACTCAGATGGGGTCAGGCGACCGCCTGGTTTCGAAAGGGTCGCTGGATCCCTCGCTGACCAGCGACCGCCGGTTGGAGGGCTGGTCGCTGGATCCTTCGCCGAAAGGGCGACCGCCTGATCCGAGGGTCGGGTCGCCTGAGCTGTCGCCCGAGAGAGTGGTAAGGTTGATGATCTCCAAGGCGTTGGGATGCCTTTCCATTTGAACACCCAAGTCTTGCAATTTGTTGGCCCGTGCTTGGTCTTCCTCCCGTTCCTCTCCTTGAGCCAAGATCCTCATGAATGTTTGGAGCTTCTCTTGTAGCTTCTTGGATCGAGCCTCGTCATGGGACCTCCGAGTCCTTGGAAAGGATTTGGCGCTTCTTTTGGAGGCTCGGAGTTCACTTGGTCGATGTCCACATCATTCCCTCCCACTTGGGAGGAATCCGACCTCGGATTCATTTCTTCAAGATCACCTTCATAGGGAATAAGATCACAAATATTAAAAGTAGCATGCACATTGTATGATCCATCACTAGGCAATTCAAGCATGTATGCATTGTCATTAATCTTTCTTGCAATCCTAAAAGGTCCGTCCCCTCTAGGTGACAACTTGCTCTTTCGAGCTTGGGGAAACCTCTCTTTCCTTAGGTGTAACCACACCCAATCCCCTTCCTCAAATGACCGAAACTTCCTACCCTTATTGACTCTCCTAGCATAAGATTCATTGATTTTCTCTAATTGTTTGTGAACCTTAGCATGCAAGTCTCTCATTTGTTGGGCCTTTCTTTTACCATCTACATCAAGTTGTTCAACATGTTCCAATGCAATCATGTCCAAAGGAGCTAAAGGGTTGAATCCATAAACTACCTCGAATGGACTATGAGATGTAGATGAGTGGAATGCTCGGTTATATGCAAATTCTACATGAGGCAAGCATTTCTCCCACTCTTTCAAGTTACTCCTAAGGAGAGTTCTCAAGATGGTTGTCAAGGTTCGGTTAGTCACTTCCGTTTGGCCATCGGTTTGAGGATGGCTTGATGTAGAATACATCAAGCTCGTTCCCAACCGATTCCAAAGAGTCCTCCAAAAGTGACTAAGAAACCTTGAGTCCCTATCACTCACAATAGATCTAGGCAAGCCATGATACTTCACAATATCCTTGAAAAATAATTCGGCCACAAGAGATGCATCATCAGTTTTGTGACATGGAATAAAATGTGCCATCTTAGAAAACCTATCCACTACCACAAAAATCGCATCATGACCCTTAGAAGTTCTAGGCAAGCCACTGATAAAATCCATACTAATATCAACCCAAGGAATGGAAAGAGTAGGGAGAGGGTGTACTTCCCTTTCGGTTGTAGAGTAGCCTTGGCGCGGTGGCATGTCACACACTTGGCACAAATCTTGGCAACGTCTTTCTTCATGCCCGGCCAATAGAAATTCTCTTTGGCGGCCTCAAGTGTCTTTTGGACACCAAAGTGCCCCATGAGTCCTCCACCATGCGCCTCCTTGAGGATGACTTCCCGTATTGAGCTCCTCGGCACACACAACCTCTTATACTTGAACAAGAAACCATCAAACACATAGAAGCCATCTAGGCCTTCTTTAGCACAATCAACAAAAATTTCGCCAAAGTCTACATCATGCTCATACATGCTTTTCAAACATTCAAACCCCACAACTTTGGTGTCAAGAGTCATGAGTATAGCGTATCTCCTAGAAAGTGCATCGGCAACTACATTCTCTTTGCCCTTCTTATACTTAATAACATAGGAGAAAGATTCAATGAATTCTACCCATCTCACATGTCTCTTGCTCAAGTTACCTCATTCAAGCAAGTTGGCTCTGATACCACTTGATATGATCACACAAGGGTTGTATGATCAAGAGCTTGATCTAGCTTGAGTGAGGAAGAACTCCAAAGGAAATGGAGCTTGAATTCGAACCAATGGGGGATGAGAATGGAACCTAGAACCTTTTGACTACTTGATCAAACAATGCTAGGTATTTAATTGGACCCTCTTGCATGGATCACTAATGGATTGATGAAGCAAGAATTTGAGAACAATGAAGAACAAAGAGCCTTGAATTTTGGCAACAATGGTTCTTACAAAATGAGTTCTAAATGTTGCAAAATGGCCTTGGCTAGGTTAATACCAAGGGAAAGAAAGGAGAGAGATGGGGTGATGGGAGAGGAGCATTCAATTCATTCCTTTCACTTCCATCTCACATTTCTCCATAAAACAAATTAATGGGAAACTACCTTAATTCCTTTTAATTCTCCATAAATCAATTCATGTAGATATAAATTGATTTATGGGCAATTAAAAGGGATTTTACAAATAGGAATAAGCCCATAAAACTTAAGTGTTGAAAAGTCAGTCGAAATGGTCTTGCTCGCCTTTGGCCCGGGCGACCGCTGATCCACCGGTTGGCTCGCCTGGTTTTCGCCAGCTGCCTGCCAATCATCAGATGGGGTCGGGAACCGCCTGGTTTCGAAAGTCGCTGGATCCCGCGCGACCAGGCGACCGCTGGTTGGAGGGCTGGTCGCCTGGATCCTTCGCCTGAACGGGCGACCGCCTGATCCAGGGGTCGGGGTCGCCTAAGCTGTCGCCCGAGAGAGTGGTAAGGTTGATGATCTCCAAGGCGTTGGGATGCCTTTCCATTTGAACACCCAAGTCTTGCAATTTGTTGGCCCGTGCTTGGTCTTCCTCCCGTTCCTCTCCTTGAGCCAAGATCCTCATGAATGTTTGGAGCTTCTCTTGTAGCTTCTTGGATCGAGCCCTCGTCATGGGACCTCCGAGTCCTTGGAAAGGATTTGGCGCTTCTTTTGGAGGCTCGGGGATCACTTGGTCGATGTCCACATCAGGATGGTCTCGTTCCAGGGCTCTCTTGTAATGCTCTTGCTCCCACCAAATGAGAGCGAAGTCATGAAACTCAATGACAATGAGCTTTAATGCGGTGGCGTCATTGTATCCCATCATGTCAACAATCGTCTCAGTTTTGGCTATGCAGGTGAGGTACTCTTCCGGGTCACTGGAACCACTGAATGGGGGTATTTGGAGCTTCAAGTTATTGAGGACTTGTTGGTCTGGCGCTTGCTCCCTTAATCCGAGGCGTCGGTTGAACTAGCGATGAGCATTCCCTCTTTCCATTTCTTCCGCCTCTTCAAGGTCTCTCTCAAAATAGGCCTTTGCTTGTGCTCTATCTTGAAAGAGTTTCTTCTTGGGGTTTGCCAAGGACGGTTCCTCGAAATACTCATCCTCATTGCTATCCGGGATGTCCTGTACAATAGGACCTCTCCTCGCTTGATAAGGCTTGCTGAGGGGAGTCTGCTGCGATTGCTTGAGAGAAGGATCAAAGGTGGTGTATGTGGTACCACCCAAGTCCCTGGAGGCTTCAGCTTCCTCTTGTTGTCTAGAAGTGGAAGGCTGCTTGCCTTGAGCCACCTCAAGCTTTCCAAGCTTGATGTCAAAGGCGGCTTGTCGAGTTTCTGAATTCTCAAGCCTTTGATCAATGTCATCCAACCTTCTAGTAATTTGGTTGAGGGCTTCCAAAAGAGGAAGTTGAGATGGATGAGGAGGTGATGGTGAGGTGTTTTGTGACGCCATTCCTGCAAGCAAAGATTTTTTTTTCTTTTGCAAGTGAAAATAAGGAGTTAGCAACAGAAACACCTCTCCACTTCCTTAGTGTTTACTCTCTCACTCGTGTTTCACTCAAGATGGCTTTGGATAATATCACTCTTCGCGGGTCTCACCCTCGCGGTCCCCAGTCTCGCCTGTGCAAGATCTCCAGTCTCGCCTTCGCGAGGTCTCCAGTCTCGCCTTCGCGAGGTCTCGCCCTCGCGGGTCTCAAGTCTCGCCTTCGCGAGTCTTTTAGGCCTTCGCGGGTCACCCTCGCGGTCTCAGGTCTCGCCCTTGCGATCTCACTCGCCTTCGCGAGTCTCACTCCCGCGTTCTCAACTCGCCTTCGCGAGGGCTCTCACGCCTATACTGGCCCCGCCCAGATAAGGCCCCTGCACTCAGGTTCGTGCGACCCTTACACCTTTATTGGCTATGCTTTATCTGGGCCTTCGCCCCTTGCAGGCCTTCGCCTGCTACTTGCTCCACTAGGAGATAGGCCACTTGGTCATCTGACATTAAGCAACCAATGAGGAGGTCAGCACGAGCCTGAGTGATCTTCACCAGATTTGCACGCCAAACATTCCCTGACAAGTGAATCTTCTAAGGCGGTTTGCTGAGATCTTCATCATCACAGCCGCCTTATCTCCTTAAGTCTGACAGACTTGTCAGACTTGTCTCACAGCCTGTCCAAGGCTTCAACTGGGGGAGGCTCCTCCTGGCATCTCCCTATAAATAGGGGATGTCCACCTTAAACTGGGTAAGCTACTACACGCCCCCCACTCCTCTCTTGCTACTTCTGAGTATTCTCTTTATCTTCCACAGATTACTCTGAACAGCAAGCTTGGAGCTCTCAAGAACACAACACCATCCATCATTCAACTGAGAGTTCGCCTCCTACCTCAGGAACGCGGCTATCAGTTTGGCGCCGTCTGTGGGAACGAAGTTCTCATCCAAAAACCCATATCACAAACCACAAGTAAGTCATGCCGGTTACCCGGAGCACGAGCAGGCACAGTCGCCAAGGGAGGAGGAATCCGCCTGTGACGGTCACAAATAACGACCCACGGTCGGAAGCCTCCCCAAACAACGTTCCCCCACAACGGGGGGAACTCTCTGTTCATTCCACGGAGGAAAGCTCCTCCCATGTTAACCGTAACATGCCGCAGGAGCGCACCACTCCACCACCAAATTCTCCAGCAGCAGGCCTTGATCCGGCCGTCCTGCAGTCAATCACTGAGGCTGTGGCCAATAACTTACGAGAAACGCTCGCTAATACTCTCAGGGGAGTTCTGGATAATGCGGGAACGCTGCGAACCCACCAACCTGAGCGTCCCGCCACACCGCCTCAACAAGTAAGTGATCCTGACCCTCCTTCGTCTATACTTATCGCGCTTACTAGACGCTTAGAGGAAATGGAAAAGAGGGAAGAGAGGGCCAGTGTTCACAACATCTCCAGGATGGGTTTGGACCACCTCTGGACCCAACCTTTCACTCAACGGGTCTTGGAGACCCCCTCCCAGATCAGTTTCGCCAGCCCAAGCTGGATGCTTACGACGGGTTGACAGATCCGGATATTCACTTACAACGTTACGTCTCCGCGATGGCCATCGCGAGGGCGGACGACAACACCCTTTGTAGGGCCTTCAGCTCTACACTCACTGGGGCGGCAGCAAACTGGTATACCACCCTTCGCGATAAGCGATTTAACTCCTTTGAGGAGCTCTCCCGCAACTTCTCCAATCATTTCGTAGTATCCAAGCCTCCCCCCAAAACGGCGGGACACCTCCTCAAGATTCGACAAAAGAAAGATGAGCCACTCAGGGAGTACATTCAGCGTTTCCAGGCGGAATCCATTCAAGTCCCCAATCTGGGGGAGGAAGCCCGCCTACTTGCAGCCATCTAGGGCCATCGCTGGGAATCCCTTTTCTTCGTGGATGTGCACACCAACCCCCCCGCCAACATGGAGCAGTTCTTGAGCACGGCTTCCCGGTTCATGAACACAGAAGAGGTCACTCGACCGCTTGCGAGGGCCACCACGTCAGATGCGAAGGGGCAGCCCTCGCGAACGGACTCCAGGCAGCAGAGGTAGTACCCTACGCCATCCAACAGGGAGAGGACATATCCAACACTCCCACCACTTAGAGAATCCCGCACAAATATTCTCCATGCTCTGGAACAAAAGAGGGAGGTCCCAAGTGGCCTCGCCCACTCTCCCAAGAAGTAACTAGGCAGAGCAGTAAATACTGCCGCTATCATCGTGACAAGGGTCACGACACTGAGGACTGTTTTGAGCTTAAACGCATGATTGGAGATATGCTTGCTCAGGGCAAACTCAGGGAGTTCTTGCTCCATGACTCAGAAGGGGGTCGCAAACGTGAAAACAACCAGGAAGATCGCAGACAGGGGGACCGCAGGCGAGGTCGCTCCCAACAAAACCCGGATCGTGAGGATCTAATCCAAATTCCCCCAGCCAGGGGGCACATCAGCGTAATTACGCAGTGCGAAGGCGCATCGGCAAGACGCCGTCACATGAGGCAAATTTACCAGATTGATCACTCCTCTACTCACCTGCTGCATCGCCGCGATGGCACCTCTGTCGCAGTACCTCATGCGGATCCATTGGTCATCACCGCCCGCATTGCGGGATGGGACACTGACAGAGTTTACATGGACACCGGAGCTAATGCCAATGTTATCTACAAGCATACTCTGGTTGAAGCGAAGGTGCCCCTATCGCAAATCCAGCCCGCGAAAGGGGCCACCTATGGAGTCGGAAGGGAGGAAATCCCAACCCTGGGGACAATCACGCTCCCCTTCATGATGATGGGGGCCACCAAAGAAAAGAAGCAAGTATGCCACTCCACCTTTGTGGACTTCATTGTCCTTGATCTCCCCACGCCATACAACGCCATTATTGGACGGTACACACAAACTGAGTTCCACGTCCGCTGCGACGTGCGGGCCCTAACCCTGGTGTTCAATACCGCAGCGGGAGATGCCTTTATTTACATCAATCAGAACGTAGCTAGAGGAAATTATGTCTCTGCCCTCGCAGGACCTCCTCAGCTCCCCAAGCCGTCGGAGCCCAAGAGAAAGGCACCCATGGAGGAGATTGGGCCCTCAGGCGAGGCCGCTCCTGACTTGTCTGGGGCCTTTGACGAAGTTGAAATTTCTCCTGGCAAGAAATTTCGGGTTGGAAAAGACCTTGAAGAGCAAGACCAGCAAGCACTCATACATCTCCTCCATGCCAACAGCGACATCTTCGCATGGAGTCCTGACGACTTACCAGGTGTGGATCCTGCTATTATTTCTCATAAATTGAGTGTACTCCCCGGCTTTAGCCCGGTTAGACAAAAAACTAGGGGTATGGCCCCCGATCGTAAGGACTTTGTACGCACAGAAGTGCAAAAATTGCTTAAGGCAAATATAATCAAGGAAGTTCACTACTCTGAGTGGGTCGCCAATATAGTCCTCGCGGATAAGGAAGGTGGTCAGTGGCGACTTTGCGTAGACTACAAAGGGGTCAATAGGGCCTGCCCAAGGGATCCCTATCCCCTACCCTCTATTGATCAGCTAGTGGACTCAACCGTCCACCATTCAGTCTTCTCGTTCCTTGATGCGTATAGTGGGTACCATCAAGTCTTTATGGACCCAGAGGACGCAGTGAAAACTGCCTTCACCACCGGCGAAGCCGTCTACCACTACATCAGGATGCCCTTTGGCTTAAAGAACGCGGGGGCTACTTTCCAAAGGCTTGTGAATCAGGTCTTCGCCAATCAAATTGGCCGAAATCTCGAGGCCTATGTTGATGACATAGTGGTTAAAAGCAAGGCCACCTCTACACACCTCGCAGACTTGGAGGAAACATTCTCCAACTTCCGCAAGTATAACATGCGGTTGAACCCAAAGAAATGCATCTTTGGCGTTGGCGAAGGCAAGTTTCTGGGTTACCAGATTTCCAAAGGAGGGATTCATGCGAATCCCAAAAAGATTGAAGCCATCACCAATCTTCGCACCCCTAGGGGGCTCAAAGAAGTACAGCAACTGGCAGGAAAGCTGGTTGCCTTGGGACGATTCGTCTCTAAACTCAGCGACCGCTGCAGACCTTTCTTCGATCAAATCCGCAAGAAGAAGGCTTGCAAGTGGACAGAGGAATGCCAGGACGCATATGACTCAATCAAGCAACACTTGCAAGATCTCCCTGCACTCAAGTGTCCTAGGCCAGGCGATGACCTGGTCCTCTACCTTGCCACCTCAGACAAGAGCGTCGCCTCTGTCCTTATCAAGGAAGAAGCTGCCAAGCAATGGCCAGTCTACTACACCAGCCACACCCTCCAAGCTACGGAAACAAGGTATCCTCCTCTTCAAAAGGCTATCTTATCTCTGGTGTATGCAGTGCGAAAGCTCAAGCCCTACTTCCAAGGGCACACAATTATAGTCCGGACGGAATCCAAGAGAACATCTCGCCAAATGGTGCATTGAGCTAGGTGGCTTCAACATCAACTATGAATCCAGGAAGGCAATTAAGAGCCAGGCCCTCGCCGACTTCATTACGGAGTTCTCAGATGTCAACATCATCCCTGCCCCTGAGCAGGGCCCCGCGCCACAACCCATTCCCCCAGAATGGGACATGTTTGTGGATGGCTCATCCAAACTCGGATCCCCCGCGGAGTTCTTATATCTGCGAGGACCATTAGGTATGGAAGCTTCCCTACGCGTCTCTTTTCAATTTCAAGTAACTAACAATGTTGCAGAGTATGAGGCCCTCATCGCGGGGCTCAAGCTCGCCATAAGGGCAGGCATTCGCCGCCTCCATGTCCACAGCGACTCGCAACTGGTGATCCACCAGGTCCAAGGGTGCGCTGAATGCAAAGACGCCACCCTAAGCAAATATCTCAAATTGGTGAACACCTTGCGGACCAACTTTGAAGAGGCCATCTTCATCCATATTCCTCGCTCTGAGAATACTGCAGCAGACATGCTGTCTAAAGGAAAGACACCCTCCGCCTTGACTACCCTCGCGAGCCCCTCAATCGCGGAGACTGTCGACATTGCCTCACTGGCAACACAAGATCCGATTACGGATCGGCGAGACCCCATCATCGCTGAGCTGTAAGCCAGCACCGCGGCCCCCCAGACTCGCAAGCGTGCCATCCGCTTTGTTCTAATTAATGAACAGTTGTGGCATCGCAGGTTCGCAGCACCCCTCCAACGATGCCTCAGTACTCTTGAGGGACACTCAGTCTTGGACACTCTCCACCAAGGCAACTGTGGCGCACACATAGCGGCGGAGGCACTTGCCCACAAGGCCCTCCGCCAAGGATACTACTGGCCCACCCTGAAAAAGGACGCCGCTGCACTGGTCAAAACATGCCACCAGTGCCAGATCAACTCTCGCATCCAGCGACTGCCATCTACGGAATCTCCAGCACTGACAAACCCAGTGCCCTTCGCCCTATGGGGCCTTGATCTCATTGGCCCAATGCCGACCGCGCCAGGTCAGTACCGCTTTTGCGTTGTAGCAGTTGATTACTTCTCTAAATGGGTCGAGGTAGAGCCCTTGGTCTCTATCACTTCCGCCAAAATTATCAAATTTCTCTGGAAGAATCTCGTCTGCCGGTACGGCAGCCCTCGCGCCATCATCACAGACAATTGCACTCAGTTCGCCAGTTAGAGCGTCCAACAATGGGCCCTGGACAACAACGTCCGCATGCTTTTCGCCCCAGTGGCGTATCCCCAATCCAATGGCCAAGTTGAGTCACCAACCGCACCCTCAAGGAGGGCCACAAGAAGCGCCTTGAGGGGGCCAAAGGCCGCTGGGTAGATGAACTCCCAAGCGTCTTGTGGGACAATCGCACCACAACGCACACCCCAACAGGCGAGACACCTTTCTCCCTGGTTTATGGCGCAGACGCGCTTCTACCTATTGAGGTAGATCTTCCTACCATCCGTATGATCAACTTCACTGACGAAGCCAACGCTCAAGGGCTTCACGCCAAATATTACGGTCACCCCGAGCGGGTTGCGACTGGGTGACCCGGGGCTTCGGTTTTAGCCTCCGGGTCACGGTTCTGGGCAGTTATTCGGCTTTCGAGGCTTATCAGAGCATTATCTCTGGGAATCCTTCGGGATTTGAGGTCGTGTGGGTCCCCTGACATTTTTGCCGAAAATATTTTTCCGGGGCCGAGACTTGTCTCGGGGCGTACAACGGGTACGGTAGCGCTCCCGGGACCTCGGAATGCGAAACCGTTTGCATATATGGGATCGTGAGAACGTCCGGATCGTTTCGAGTATGTTTTTGGGGCGGGGCGTTTAGTCCCGCAACTCCGGGGCTCGGGACGGGAATCCCGGGGCTCGGGATGGAAATTTTCCGATCGGCTCAGGTGTAAGGTATGCTATATTTTGAGACGGATTTTATGGCAATATTTGAGGATTTTTGGCACGGTGTGATTTTTGATTCGGGTTAGCACACGTGCGCGTCGGGATTTGCTCGGGTTAAGTGGGCCCGGTAGGACACTCTGATTTTCCAAATGGACTTTGGAAAGAAGGTTTGGGTATTTTATGATATTCTGAGGGTTGTGGTCAGTTCTGGTTCCATTTGGAGTTTGTTACTTGTGTTTGGGGTTTAATTGCAAAGATTTGGAGAATTGGGGGGTTAAGTTGTTATTAACCCTAAAGTTATAAATATTTTGGGCCAGAATTGGGCTGAAGTCGGCTGCAGCAATTGGGGAGGACACTTGTCCATTTATTATTTAAGATGGTAAAGAAGGGATAAATATAAAAGGGGTAATTATTTCATAAAATGAGTTAACATTTCATTTTCTTCTTCTTCGTCCTTCTTCTTCTTCTTGCCGCCATTGTTCTTCCTCTTCAAGCTCCATGTTCTTCATCTTTCCTTGCTGAAACTTCAAGGTTTTAAGCTCCAAAATTGGTAAGCTTCTCCCTTTCATCTTCTTTCCATGTTGAAAACATGATTTGGGTGGGTAAAGAGAGAGAGTTTTCAAGCTAAGTGTTTGTTCTTGTCTACATGAATGAGAGATCTTCTTCCTCCAATCTTTTAGTATGTTCTTCTTGGGTAGGAGAGGGGTAAGAATCATGGTTTAAACTTTGGAAAAACTCCATGGATGATGGAACCCTAGGGGTGCCGAATTTGAGTGGAATTTTCCAAAATTGTGTGTGTTTGTGTTCTTGAATCATGTTTCAAGTATGTTGTTCCTAGCATGATTCTAAGACTATCTATGGTTTCAATTTGATGGAAAGCATGTTGGGTAGGAAACCCCTCTTTGGCCGAATTATTCTTGTTAGGGTTCATGGTTGATTTTGGTTGTTAAGGTGAAATTGGTTAGTAATCTTGCTTAAGTTATGTAATTGGTGATTAAAGAGTGCAAATGGAACCTTGTTTGAGTTGAAATGGAAGTGGGGTAAAATTTGGTAGAGGAGCCGAATTGTTGGATGATTCTTTTTCCATGTTAAGGTTGTGTTTTGGTTATGTTGGTTGGTAATTCGGTATTGTGGATGGAAGTAGGTTCGTATTGATGTTTGAAACGTCGTTTTCGGACAATGGTAGCAAAATTCACCTTTATGCCTAATAGCGGGTGAAAGTGTCTGGATTGTGGGTTTAAAGGTTGAAAGGTGTTTGTGGGTGTATGAATAACAATGTTCAGGCTCGGTTCGTGGAAATCGAGCTTTACGTGGATTTTTGCGGGAAAGTGCGGGTTTGTGCGGGGATTGGTTTAATTTGTCTGGGTGTGTTCGATTTAATTATAGTTGTTCAGCTTGATTCTGCGTTGGTGGAGTAGCGTGGGACCGTAAAAGGCAAGTTGCGACTTTTCGGGCCGGGAGCCGGGATTTCCCGAGTTTTGTGCTGCGGGGCAGTGTTTCTGAGGTAAGGGCTCAACTTCTCTCGTTATACATTCTGAGAGTTACTTGATGTGTATCGGGTTTAGTTGAGGCGGGTCCCGGGGGAGGGCGGTGGTTCGGTGATCCCGAGACCCGTCACATGGTAAGACGTATGTTTGTTCTGTCTCAAGGCCCAAGTGGCCTTGGAGGCCCCGGGTATCTAATCTGCTCTGTATATCTGTACCTAGTGTTGATACTCCTGTTTATATTTACATGCATATGTGTTGACGAGACCCGGATGGTCTTTAGGACGTGTGTCCGCACCTTGGATGTGCCGACATTACGTGTATATCCGCACTTGGGGTGCCGATATACTTCGTGACCCTACGACGGTTTGCGGATCGCGACCCCAGCCGGTACCGTGCTTTACATTCGTATATTCTGACCTCTGTGAGAGGGCTGTCGTTACGGGTCGTTCTGGCGGTTGGACCGCATATGATGGGATTCCGACTCACCTTATGTTATATGTTCATTTGTATATGTATACTCTTGTGTTATTCTGTTTTGCAGGTTTAGTTTGTTGCCACTTGGGCAAACTACGTTTTACCTCAGCCCTTACTGGGTCCTTCCGAGGACTCACCCTTTTATCTGTTTACCACCTTTCAGGCCGTCCTGACAAGCAACCGGCGGAGTAGAGATCCGCGGTGCTTCTACCATTTTTGGGGTTTCGGTTGCAGCAGCAGTACCACGTGCGGAAATCCTCGAGTGAGAGGCTTCTGGTTCCGCGCCTAGGTATTTATAGGATTTTGTCTATTGGCTCTGTAGCTGTAGCTGCATGCATGTAGATCAGATCATGATTTTGTATATGATGTATATACTGAGATATATTCTGCTTTTGTTTGTCTTCTGAGTCGTGGGCGGAGCCCCGACTTGCCTATATTGGAATTGTTATGTTATGGATTCGGTGTTTTCTGTGTTGGTGGCGAAGATTGATGTTGATACACCATGAACTGCATGTTTTGGTAGATGTCGGGTTGTTATGTATGCTTGCCATGTGTAAGTCGTAGGTTGCTAGTCGTTACTCGATTATTTTGTTATTTGAGCTCGATGCTCCGCTGCCGCGTTTTCCACCGTAATTCCTGTTTCCGACGTCGCGGCCGGCTCCGCCTCCGCAACCGGGCGGGGTGGCTGTGACAAGTTGGTATCAGAGCAGGTCGGGTCAGAGTGACCCAAGAGGTAAAGTATGGTCAGTTTAGTATGGTTGTGGAAGGCAAGCATACAAGTACAAGGGTGGACTTTCGGAGTAAGTCATGCTAGTTCATGGGTAAGTTCTACAAGTAATGACTTCGAAGGGCGAACTACTGGTTTACACTTCATTCTGGGGCGGTTCGGTACGGAGCCTGATCAACTCCTTATTTGAACCGTTTCTGAATGCCTGTTTCCGACGTCGCGGCCGGCTCTGCCTCCGCAACCGGGCGGGGTGGCTGTGACACCAAACTAGACCTACTCGAGGAATTGCGCGAGGGCGCTCGCCTCCGCATGTTTGCCCTCAAACAGAGGCTCAATCTCCATCATAATGCCAAGGTCAGGCCCAAGGCACTACAACAAGGGGGCCTTGCCTTGCTCAAGTCCGCCCTCACTGCTCGCGACCCCAAACAGGGTGTCTTGCGACCTAACTAGGACGGACCTTATATTGTTCATAAACAAGTCCGCCCAGGAGTCTATGAACTGCAAGACCATGATGGTCGTCTTCTTCCCCGCAATTTTCATGCGGATGACTTATGCCCATATTACGTGTAAGTCCTCAGTCTTATTTTGACAAATCAATAAAATACAAGTGTATTTCCTCCTCTCTTACAGCATTACACGGCAACACAACTGCCCTCTCAATCGCCATCTGCACCCAACCGGTCAGACTGGCCACTTTCCCAAATCGCGGCATCCGACCTTGTCAGGTCCTACTCGCGCACCCACAGAGAGGGAAGCCCATTGCGGCCGCGCTAATGGTAGTTGCGGGTCCCATCCCCAACTGACCTTCAACTCGCCCCGCCCCAATGGTAATCCCCTTGAGAGGCGGAAGGGTAATCCCCTTTTGGCTCCTTCAGGAAGGTCCCTGTATAAGTCTCCATCGCGCGCCTCACCGGGCCTTCCGCGCGGACACCTCCAACAGGTAGTTGCGGGTCTCATCCCCAACTGACCTTCAACTCGCCTCGCCCCAAGTGTAATCCCCTTGCGGTGCGAATGGGCAATCCCCTTTTGGCTCCTTCAGGAAGATCCCTGTGTAAGTCGCCCCCGCACGCCTCACCGGATCTTCCGCACGGGCATCTTCAAAGCAGGTAGCTGCGGGTCTTGTCTCTACAAACCCCAGCTGACCTTCAACTCGCCCCGCCCCAAGGGTAATCCCCTTGCGATGCGGAAGGGTAATCCCCTTTTGGCTCCTTCAGGAAGGTCCCTGTATAAGTCGCCCTCGCGCGCCTCACCGGGCCTTCCGCGCAAACACCTCAAACAAGAAGATGTATGTGTAAGTCGCCCTCGCGCGCTGCAGTGGACCTTCCGCATGAACTCCCCAATACAGTTGCGGGTCTCATCTCCTAGAACTCCAACCGACTTTTCACTTGTCTCAACAAGTGCTCCACTGCCTTCGCCGTCGCGCGACTACAATCTCAAGGTAAACTGAGCTTTACTTTTCTTATCAAACAGCTTGCGAGCACCTTGCAGGTATCCCCTACTTGGTACACTGTCCACTACCCAAGGGCTGCCATGGCGAGCCCCAGTAGACCTATCACATGGAAAATTTCATCCACGGTCTCCAAAGGCATCGCCACTGCGAACCCTAAACGGGTCCCCAGCTTGTCTTAACAAGTAATCTCTCTCAACTTCTCGACAAGTGATCTCTGTGGCTTCGCTATTGCGAACCCCAGCAGACCCCTCGCCACAAACAGGACTTAGCCTCCGGTTGTTGACCTAGCTAACGTACCCTACAAAGCTATCGCAAGACAAAAGCGAGACTACAAACAATGAAGGTAAATTGAAATTCTACTTCATTACTACTGTCAAAATTATGCAAGAATTTGCAGATATCCATTATACACAAAAGAGGGGGGCCATCCACAAATTGGAGCCTCCACCGTAATCCAGAATGGCGTACCATGAATCGCCCATCTTCCTCCCCTGCTCTCCCCAGTTGAGCAGGGCCTCTACTGCTGGATCGCTGGTGTTCGCAGCATCCAGAATCCCAAGACTTAGCTCTGGGAACGCTTTCTCCACTTGGAAGCGGCATCGCAGCCAGCCCTCCTCGTAGGCCTGCGCCCCTACTTCACCTTGAGCTTGGATTTCACCAAGCTTCTCCATCGATCGAGGCATCCTCTTAGGGATGGACACCTTAATGGAAGAAGGGGACTCAGAGTCCTTGTCACCGCACGCCACCCGAGCCCGGTTGCGGAGGCGGGGCGCCGGGACGCCGGAAGCGGAAGCCGGAATGAATAGGAATGGCAGGTCCATCGAGACCCGCCGCGCGTAGCGGACCCAAAGAGCGAAAGGATTATGGAAGCAACCTATCAAATATTTCGTGCATATAACTGAAAATAAAATCCAAACATACAATTCATGCATCGGCAACGAGTAAGCCTCGCCCTCCGTGGACGAGTGCTTACGCACCAAACATAGATACATACAGAGTTCACAGAACCTAAGGTGTCTAGCAAGCGCCAAGCGCTCAGAACATGCACAGAACAGAATATATAAGTATATACAAATATACAATCATCACAGCAATAAAACAGAGAGTATGCACGTGCAGCTACAGAGCCGACCCTAGGCCTAAACGTCAAAATACCTCGCGGGATTCAGACCAAGTAGACAAAATCCCAGCCCGCAAGGTACTGCTGCTCAACCCAACCAAGGCGAAACCTCACGGAAACCAACTCCGCTGGTTGTTTACCAAGTCTACAGAAACCCAAAAACAGAACCCAAAAGGGTGAGTCCTAAAAGGACCCCGTAAGGGATTTGGGGTAAGATAAGCATATGTAACCCCGCAAAAACAGAAGATAGCAATATACGAGAATATATGCAATGAGAATACGAAATATCGTGCATGTAATAAAAACAAATCAGAATACCGAAGGATGTGCGATACTAAATCGCCATAAACCCTTATAACAACTCGAGCAACGGTCTCCCTCTAAGGGAGTCGAAGCCGAAGCTATTACGAAGCATGGTGCACCAGGGGTAGCGAACCCACAAGCTGTCGTAGGGTTAATGCAGGCAGTATGCCATAAGGCATACTCCTACAAACTTCTGAACGTACCTTAAAGCGAAATTTCCGAAATACCGCAAAGCAGTGCAACAACACATACACCTACAGACTACAGAATATGCCCTAGGCATATAATACCGAAATACTTGCAGAACAGAAAGTGAAACTAAACATACACCTATCTTACCAAAAATAGCAGAACCAAACCCTTACCTCACAAATCCAGAGTATTTGACAGATTCTGGACGATTTCCAAACCACGACCCGAAACCCGAAAACCTCTCTTTTTCTAACTTCCGGACCTCAGAATCTGTCAATTCAAGCTAAATTAGCAACCTTACCAACCACACTACCAAACTACACCCCCGACCCCAAAACCGAAAATCCGGCAGAATTTCCGTAAAATCCCAGATTTCCACAGAAACTTCAGAATTCAGAACCAACGTAGACAATGCAAGCTTATACATTGTCAAACATAATCCAACAAGCGAATTGATCAAATCCAACCTTAAAACCCTTAATTAGCCAACATTTTCCGATAATCCCGCTTAAATGCAACTTTTCCATTTCTTAACCGAATTCAACGTTTCAAACTTCAAACCACTCCTAAATTCAACCCCAACACCATATTAACATCCAATTCAACCAAAGAGAAACTCCAACATGGAAAAGAATCATTCCAAAATTCGGTTCTTAACCAACTTTTTATCCAACTTCCCATTCAATCCATTCAAGCTTCCAATTAATCATTCTAACCACCAATTTCACTTCTAAACCAAGAATGCTATCCAATTGCATCCAAAACAACAAAATCCAACATTGAACATCATCTCACAAAATCGGCCAAATGGGGGTTTTCAACCCAACTTATTTTCCATCAAATTGAATCCACACATAAGCTTAGAATCATGCTAGGATTAACATACTTGAAGCATGAACCAAGATAACAAACACACATCAACATAGAAATTCCAACAAATTCGGCCAATATGGGGCTTTTTCATCCAATGAGTTTCTCCAAAATCTAACACTTGATTAACACTCCCCTACTACCCAAGAACAACATACTAAAAATTGGGAGGAAGAGAATCATCCTAGCTAGTAGCTAAGAACAAACCCATAATTTGCAAAATCTCCTCTTTTCTTCACTAATCTTCAAAACTAATGAGAAAAGAGAGCTTAGGGAGGTACTTACCACATGAAGGACCCAATTCCTCTTTGATTTGAGCCAAGATGAAGAACCTCAAGCTTGGAGGTGCTCAACAATGGTGGCGGATACAGAAAGGAAGAAGAAGAAGAAGAAGAAATAAATCCCATTTTATGAAATATAGCCTAATATATATGTATCCTTCCCTTTATCCCATTCCTTTTTCCAACATAAATCACAAACAGCCAAGTGTCCCCTATTTGTCCCAATTCTGCCGAAAAAACTGCTGTGCCCATGCTGAATTATTTTTGTTTTGTAGCCAATTACAATTTAACTCCCAATTTTTCCGAAAGTTCCAATATTTTTGGCCCAAAAATATTTACCGAATTCCAAAATTAACGAAACTTGGACACAACCCTCAGAATATTATAACATTCACAGAACATTTTTCAAAAGTTCATTTACCAATCCAGAGTGTCCTACCGAGCTCGCTGAACCCGAACCAAAACCCGACGTGCGAGCGTGTCAACCATAACCGAAATTCCGTCACTCCAAAATTCTACAAAAATACCCATAAATTCCATCTTAAATTATAACACAACTTACCCCAACGCCGTCAGAAAATTTCCATCCCGAGCCCCGGGATTCCCGTCCCGAGCCCCGGGAGTCGCCCGGAACCGAACGTCCCGCCCCAAACATTAAACTCCACAACCACCTCCGGGACGTTTCCACGACTCCAAAACTACAAACGGCTTCCCAAACTGAGATCTCGAGAGTGCTACCGAGCCCGCTGTACGTCCCGAGGCGACCCCGACAACCCCCCGGCGCCAGAAAAATATTTTCGACGGAAACGTCCGGGGGACCCACACGACCTCAAATACGAAGGGTTCGCCAAAATGATACTCGGATAGGGCTCGGGAGCCGCTGAACGCCAAAACGTGACCGCAGCCAAAACGGAACCGGGTCACCCGGTCGCAACCCGCTCGGGGTGACCATGTGATCCTCATCTGCGAAGGGAGTAAGGCTACTCAGCGCAATAACGAGGAAATGCAACGAATCACCACAAAAGAACTTGCAACGACCGATGAACGGTTCAAACAAGCAAGAATGCGAAAAGGCTACTCAGCGCAATAACGAGGAAATGCAAAAGTGAAGATGAATAGTTTCAATCTTCTCGGACACGCTTTTATAAGCCCGCATAAATGAAAAAGCGCTTTTTTAAGCGTAATCGGCTCCTGAAGCGCCACGTGCCAGAATCTAACGGTTAGTAAACCTTGCGCCTTCCGTTATTTCTCCTGCTTTAGGTATTGAGGAAACCCCTCACTTCCGTTACACTTCAAACGGTCCAAAAGAGGCATGCCGCCCTCGCCAGCTCCAAGACTTTGAATTTTAACAGAGTACAGGACCCTGCCGATACTCTGCCTTCAGGAGGAGGCATCTTGGTACACTACCCAAGCAAATGCCCCCTCAAAAGCTCACAAGGATCATGAGGAATCCAACACATGGAGTATCAGACCATAAAAGGTCATCACACCCCACAAAAACTCGGTTTTGCGGCTACTACTGCCCTCAACACGATATTTTTCAAACAGTATTTGCAACACGAAGTACAGGACCCTGCCCATACTCCGCTCTCAGGAGGAGGCATCTTGGTACACTACCCAAGGAAATGCGTCCTCGCATCGCATCAGAATCACACAAGGCCCCGCAGATCTCACTCTCGCGGTCTCTAGTACTGCCTGCGCGAGGTCTTACTCCTCTCTGTCTCCCTGCCCGCCTTCGCGGGTCTCTTATGCCTTCGCGGGTCTCACCCTCGCGGTCTCCATTCTCGTCTGTGCAAGATCTCCAGTCTCGCCTTCGCGATGTCTCCAGTCTCGCCTTCGCGAGGTCTCCAGTCTCGCCTTCGCGAGGTCTCGCCCTCGCGGGTCTCAAGTCTCGCCTTCGCGAGTCTTTTAGGCCTTCGCGGGTCACCCTCGCGGTCTCAGGTCTCGCCCTTGCGATCTCACTCGCCTTCGCGAGTCTCACTCCCGCGTTCTCAACTCGCCTTCGCGAGGGCTCTCACGCCTATACTGGCCCCGCCCAGATAAGGCCCCTGCACTCAGGTTCGTGTGACCCTTACACCTTTATTGGCTATGCTTTATCTGGGCCTTCGCCCCTTGCAGGCCTTCACCTGCTACTCGCTCCACTAGGAGATAGGCCACTTGGTCATCTGACATTAAGCAACCAATGAGGAGGTCAGCACGAGCCTGAGTGATCTTCACCAGATTTGCACGCCAAACATTCCCTGACAAGTGAATCTTCTAAGGCGGTTTGCTGAGATCTTCATCATCACAGCCGCCTTATCTCCTTAAGTCTGACAGACTTGTCTCACAGCCTGTCCAAGGCTTCAACTGGGGGAGGCTCCTCCTGGCATCTCCCTATAAATAGGGGGATGTCCACCTTAAACTGGGTAAGCTACTACACGCCATCATCATCCATCATTCAATAGCAAGCTTGGAGCTCTCAAGAACACCATCATCATCCATCATTCAACTGAGAGTTCACCTCCTACCACAGGAACGCGGCTATCAACTGGTTCTTTTGCACACACAGGAGAACTCTTTCTTCTTTACTTCCGCAAACAACTCACAGTTTCATAAACCTTTTTAAGAACACTATCAACAAAGGATAACAACTATTCGGTTTCAACAGAGATCATTAATCGATATTTTTCAAGTTCCGAAAAGATATCAAAGAGTTTTACTTGAAGAAATTTAACAACTAACACGGTACCTCCAACAAGCGCTTTGGCTCTGATACCAATTGATATGATCACGGCCGGAGAAACCGCGATCACGGTGGCGCCGATCTAGCTTGGCAGAGGTGTACAATAACGAAGAACACAAATTCGGCCAAGTGAACCTCCTCACTACGAGGTGAGGCAATGCACTTGATAATGCCTGGGAATGAAGATGGGATCTAGCACCTCTTGATTACAAGATCAAGCAATACTAGATATTATATTTGAATCCTCTTGCATGGATCACAAAGGAAAATGGAGTTGCAAGATATGAGAACACAAAAACCAATTCTTTCTTGAAATGATATTCGTGTTCCCAGAGCAGGAGCGGAATCCCAGTTGAGTGGTTGATGATGATGTTCTTGAGAGCTCCAAGCTTGCAGTTCAGAGTAATCTATGGAAAGATAAAGAGAATACTCAGAAGTAGCAAGAGAGGAGTGGGGGGGCGTGTAGTAGCTTACCCAGTTTAGGGTGGACATCTCTCTATTTATAGAGAGATGCCAGGAGGAGCCTCCCCCAGTTGAAGCCTTGGACAGGCTGTGAGACAAGTCTGACAAGTCTGTCAGATTTAAGGAGATAAGGCGGCTATGATGATGTAGATCTCAGCAAACCACCTTAGAAGATTCACTTGTCAGGGAATGTTTGGCGTACAAATCTGGTGAAGATCACTCAGGCTCGTGCTAGCCTCCTTATTGGCTGCTTAATGTCAGATGACCAAGTGGCCTATCTCCAAGTGGAGCAAGTGGCAGGCGAAGGCCTGCAAGGGGCAAAGGCCCAGATAGAATATAGCCAAATAAGGAGTGAGGGTCGCACAAACCTGAGTGTAAGGGCCTTATCTGGGCGGGACCATTATAGGCAAGAGAGTCCTTGTGAAGGCGAGTTGAGACCGCAGGAGCAAGATCCGCGAAGGCGAGTGATATCGCAAGTGCGAGGCCTGAGACTGCGAGGGCAACCCGCGAAGGCCTAAGAGACGCAAAGGCGTGTGTGAGACATCGCCAAGGCGAGACTTAAGGCCCGCGAGAGCAAGACCTCACGCAGGTGTGACTGGAGATTTCGCGAAGGCGAAACTGGAGACCGCAAGGGTGAGACCTTGCTCAGGCGAGACTAGAGACCACAAGGGTTAGACCTTGTGAAGGCGATACTGGAGACCGTGGGAGCGAGACCTACAGGGCCTTGTATGATTCTGATGTGACGCGACGACGCGTTTGCTTGGGTAGTGTACCAAGATGCCTCCTTCTGAGAGCAGAGTATGGGCAGGGTTCTGTACTCCGTTTTGAAAATACCGTGTTGAGGACAATAACAGTCAAAAGACTGAGCTTGTGTGGAGTGCGAAGATCTCTTATGATCTGGTGTTCCATGTTGGATCCTTAATGATCCTTGTGAGTCTTTTGAGGGGGCATTTGCTTGGGTAGTGTACCAAGATCCCTCCTCCTGAAGGCAGAGTATGGGCAGGGTCCTGGAGCTGGCGAGGGCGGCATGCCGCTTGCGGTCCGTTTTAAGTATAACGGAGGCGAGGCGGTTCCTTAACGTTCAAAGTAGGAGAGATAACGGGAGGTGAAAGGTTTACTAACCGTTATGGGGCGCGACACGTGGCGGTCTCTGAGTTGTCCGTAAAAAGTAGCCTTTCGTTTACGCGGGCTTATAAAAGCGTGTCCGAGAAGATTGAAGCTGTTCATCTTCACTTTCGCATTTCCTCATTTTCGCGCTGAGTAGCCGTTTCGCATTCTTGCGCATTTGAACCATTCATCGGTTGTGGTGATTCTCTACTTTCCGTTCGAGACTTCACCGTTCGTCCGTTCGTTTGTCGTCTGTTCTTCTGCTTTTTTCACCGGTGACGAATTAGGTAAGATTTCGTTTCCCAGCACAATGAGTGCTTCGATTTTTATGAGCACAGTGAGTGCTTGACGAAATGCCTCTGTTAGGCACTTTCGGTTTATATGCTTGTTGCTCGATTTTTTGCAGAAATGGAGTCCAAGGAAGCCGTACGTCCAGTGATTACCACCGTGGAGAAGACCACGGTGAGTATTGACAAAATCCACCAGGAAATGGTGGAGGCCTTCTGGCCTGTGGAGAAGGTGTCGGCGTATACGTCTCGCTCGGGCGTTTGCCGGGCGTTGGGCTGGCCCACGACTGAAGAGAACACGGAGAATCGTGTTGTGTGCATACACGGCACGCCTTGCTGCGGGTTGCGGTTTCCCTTTCCACAGCTAGTGCAAGACATGTGCACGGGGTGGGGCTGCCACCATCGCAGATTGGCGCCCAACACATTCTTGACCATTGCAGGCTTTATCGTTGCTGCCGAATGGCCGGAGTGAGGCCCTTTGGTGACGTCTTCCATCGGTTCTACCGGCTGGAGCTGCGGAGTGGGAGTGCATTTTTCTACGTCACCTCCATAAATGTTAGGGGCAACCATTCCATCTCCTTTACTGCTGCGCCCAAATCCTACCACAATTGGCACGGGCTCTTTCTTCTTCCTACCTCGCGACAATTCATGGAACTTTCCTGTTGCGAGGATGCAGCGAACCGTGCAGAGCATCGCGCGGAGGCCTGAGCTGACTTCCGAAGGACTGCGGTGGCAGGCATACGTCCAACTACTGGGATGGTTGAATGATGTGTTCTCAAGGAGCGCCTGGGATGAGCTCTTCCCCTTCTCAGCCACCCAACTCAACATTGAGGTGGGCTGGGATCAGCACGGGCTTCGTCTTTGGACCACAGGTGCCCCCGCCATACGAGGGATGGGCCCCAGCCCATCGTGGGGCGATGGTAGATTCCCTTTACGCAGATCTTTGGCGGGGCCAAAAGGTGTGTTTGCATATATAAGCATATTGCACAAATGTAAGAGGCTTAGTAAAACCTGGTCTGAAGTTTTTCTTCTGTTTACAGATGTCTCCACGGAGACTGGCGAAGCCAGGGGCAAGAGAGCGTCCATCTGCATTGCCCAGCAGGTGCACCTGGCGTTTGCATTTGGGAGGGATGCCCCTACTAGGGCTGTCAAGGTGTTGGGACGCGTTGTCCCTAAGCAGAAGAAGAGGGCTGGTACCAAGTCACTGGTGTCCTCCCCAAAAGAGAAGAAGAGGAGAGTGGCTGCTGGCGAAGTGCAGCCTGGAGAGGGGAGTGCCCCCGCTGCTGTTGGAGAGGCCAAGGGGCCTTCAGAGGCAGCTGGCTCTGCAGCAGTCCCCCCTATTGGAGAGGCCACGGGGCCTGCTGGGGAGGAGGTCCCCGCCATTGTAGAGGAGGCCGAAGAGCCTGCCGAGGAGGCAAGGGGAGTGGAAGGGGAGGTTCCCTCCACTGTTGAAGAGGCCACGCCCATTGTAGAGGGCTCAGAGGGAGTGCGAGCGGACACCTTTGCTCCCATAGAGGCTTTGCCAATATCAGTGGTGCAGCCAGTCCCCCTTGAGGATGCTGCCGTCCTTGAGGACTTCGTGTCTTGGCTCTTTGCGAGCCCTTCTCCAGCTCAGGGCGAAGACTTGCCCGGGCACGTGGTCGCGGCAGAAATTGCTGCCAAGGGAAACGCGCCCCCCAAAAGAGGCAAGATGTCTGCAGGGGAAGTCCTGCTGTTCATGAGAAGGAGGGGCCAACAGGCTTCTAAGGCCATTAGCAGTTCTGGCCAGCAGAAGGCAGTGGTTACTCCTGTGGAGGAGGCGGTGGAGGCCGTTACTGCAGGGGAGGAGGTCCCTGTGGCGATCTCTTCAGGGGAGGAGACCCCTGCAGTGACTCCTTCAAGGGAGGAGGCCCTTGCGGTGAAGGGGAAAGGGGTCTTGAGAATTCAGGAGACTTCCTCCTCTTCTGATAGCGAGGCCCCAGAGGAGGGGGCACTGGTGGCGCGGTCCTCTGCGAGGACAAGTGGTTGGGAAGCAGCCCAACCTTCCAGTAGCCAGCCAGAGGCTAGTGGATGGGTGCAACCCTCTGCTGGTAAGTCACTTGACTTGAGAGTGTGTTTTTGTTTTGAGATTGTGTTTCAGCTTTCTCAGTTGTACTGCCCTTAACAGCTGCAGGTGCGGGGCCTTCCGGGCAAGGGAGCGGTCCTCGCGAGGTCCCAGCGGACCTAGGGACTATGACCGAGGTCCTTGAGGAGACTGGGGTGTGGCTCCATTATTTGGAGCGAAGGCGCGTCGCTGCTAAGACAGCCCCCAAGTGGTCTGAAAAGCCGATTACGCTTCGGGGCCAAAGTGTTCCAAGAAGAGGGGAAGCTACCGCGCGATGCGTGGGATCCGGTCTTCTTCCTTAATAATGACAACTCATTGTTGTTAGGAGGAGAAGACCCTCCTATCATGCTTGGAGGGCTGCGCACCCTTATGACTGGGAGGTCTTTGGGCGAAGCCTAGAGTCCCCGCTGAACTCATGAAGGAGTCGCTAAGCGAGAATCTGTGGGTAAGACAACTGGTCTTCGCTTACAAGCTCTGTTTTCTTTACGCCTGCTTAAATAAACTTGGATGCAGGCTGCTGTCCAAGGGTACGCCGCCATGGAGCAATGGCAAGACTTTCTTAAGTATGCCAACAGGCGGGACGACGCCCAGATTACTGAGATAGCATTTCTCAGGAAGTTGCTGGATGCTTCCCAAGGAAGGGAGGACGAGCAGGCCATGTTACAAACGCCACATGTGGGTGACTTCTGATGTATATTTGTACATATGTCCGCCGTTTGCTGATTCCCGCGAAGACCGGGGCTCGATTTTAAACATGCGGGTCATGTTTTCTGTGGATCAGCGCGTCCCGGAATTTTATCTAAACCTCATTTCTGGGAGTTTTGAGCACTTTTGAGGTCGTACGTGTGTTACGGACCATTTTGCGAATTTTCGTTTTCGGGGGCAAAATGGACATTTTGCGGGAAAAGTTAAAAAAGAAGAAAAAAATTAAAAAAAAGAAGAAAAGAATGGAAGTGAATTTTGAAAAGTGGTAGAGTGAGGCGGTGAAGTGAGGTGTGTGTAGTGCACAGTGGTAGGTGTGTGTTATGTGAGATGTTATATATATATATATTATTATTATATACTATATACTATATATATATATATATAGTATTAGAAGAAAGAAGTATCACAATTCACAGAGCCTTTACGTTTCTTTCTTCTCTGTACATGGCCGACGCTTAAAGGAGCCAAAGTGGGATTTCTCAATTTCTCACCAAAATCTTGAAGGTCAGTTGGTTAAATCGATCCTTAGGAGAAATAATTAACTCCTTATAAATCAGTTTTTGTGATTGTGGCTCCGGTTGGAAACCGTGAGCGTTTGAAATTTGGGTAAATTTGTGATACTTTTGTCAGTGGATTATTTTGGGTTCTAAATGTTGTTTGGGTGTTCAGCTGCCATTTTATCTTAAGGAGAAGTACGAGAAAACTGACGGAGTACTGCCGAATTCTCGTCTGAACCGTTTGAAAAAGTGGAAAGGTTCCTGGCTCCGGGTAAAGTTGGTAAGGGTTCAGTTTTCCTTGACTTTGCATTCTGGGATAATTATAATATGTCTGTCAGGGTTAATTGGGGCTGAGTTCGAGTTGAGGGTGGGGCCCGGTGATACCGAACTCAGTTTATGGCATAGGTTTAGGTGTGCAGGTATAGGGTATAGGATACCCTATCTGGTAAGTTTTCTGTTAATTTTGTTATGTTGTTCTGCTCTGACGGCAGCGGGGAATTTGGACCCCGGGCTGGTACCATGCCTCGAAATATATTTTATCGGTTAATTCGGTTCGTTATGAAAAATCCTCTTACGTAAGGCTAAAAGCCTCGGAGGTGCATCGTTACATTCAGAGTTGCTATTATTATTACTTTCATATTTGTTTTGCATTTGGTATTTTTGTGTTTTCTTGTGCAGGTGTATAAGCTCGAGATTATTCAAAATTTCTGAAAAACCTTATCCTATGCCTGACCCTTACTGAGTTCTCATCGAGGACTCACCCTTAAATATGTTTACCTTTTCAGGTTCATCTGATAAGAAACCCGAAGAGTAGATCTCTCCGGTGTTTACTTGTGTTTTGGTTTCAAGTATTACTATGTTTGAGTTTGTCTTCTGAGTTTGTAAGGGTGGTCTCGGTTGAGATTTCTGCTCAGTTGCACAATCCGACCCTTATTGAGCACATTATGAGTTTACTGACGGTTTTGTTTTTTGTTATCTGTCTAGCAGCAGCGGGTGTCCTACGTGGAGTTTTGTTTCCAGGATCTTGTTGCACCAGATCCCTCCACGTGTGTATGTACTCTGAACAATAGGCTTTGGGCTCTGTACATGTAAACGCATGCATGTGTGTATATATGTTGCATCACATATGTATATATAAGGATTGCTCGTGTTCTGTTGTATTTTGGAGCCTGCGGAGCAGGGGCGTGAGCTTGCCCATTTCAGTGGGAGCAAGGCACGTCTTGTTACATATATGTATATGTGTGTTTGTGTTCAGATGATCGCTTTTACCTGCATGGATTATGTGATTATGTTTGGTGCATATGTTCTGGTGATAGATGTGAGTGAACTTTGTACTATCCATGTTGTAGAAGTGTGTTTGGTTGAAGTCATTTCAGGTTGGAATTTCTCGGTTTCTCTGTCAAACTCAGGATCAGACCATTCCGACCTTCCTACTACGTTCTGACACACCCCTCTCAAATCAACAAATCTTCAAACAAATGGGCTTGGACCACCACACCAAGGGGACTCCGTTTACTGTTACCCAAGTCCGGTTCCCGCTTTACGCCACCTGGCGTTCTGCATCACGTGAGCTTCCGCGGAAGGGGGTAACGGTAACAAGGTGGTATCAGAGCAGGTTTATTCAAATACGATGATCAAGCAAGGGTTGTGTTCTGAGCCTTGTCTAGTCTACACCTGGACTTCTGTTTTGTGTACGAGCTTGATTGGGCGACCCACTGTTCTGCTACTGAATTCTAGGGTTGTTCAGTAAAGTGGTCCGCCACCCCTTACTTGAACAATTTTGGAAGGGGTGTCAGAGCAGGGGGGCGGTCCTTCGAGACGTACTGTACAGGATCGGATCAGGATATCAAGGAAGGTTGAATTTCAGAGTGAAATCTTCTGATAAGTTTCATTGTTCCATGAATACATATAAAGGTGGGTGTGTCTGATATGCATATGTGATTCTGAGATTAGGTACTATGTGTCATGCATTGCATTTACATTACAGAGCCTATAGAAATACCGCTGCTAGCTTCTGTTAGATACTTAACCGTTTTGTATGTGCTCTCTGTATATGTGAATTTACAGGAACCATGGTTAATACTCGCCACCAGAGAGAGAGATCAGGAGGAGCGGGACAGAGATCCCGACCCTCTAAGAAATGTCAGGCAACAACAGGATTCAGGGCAGCAACAACACCCTCAGCAACAACAACAGGCTCCTCCCGACTTTGCACAGACATTGGAGCAGATCAGAGATATAGTCACCGCGTTATTGCCTGTAGTGGCTCAGGGAGTTCCGAGGGTTCAGCAGGTGCTGAGTGAGGAGAACACCGTCACACGTGCCACAGCTCGGACTAGTACTTCGTTACAGGAGGAGCAGGGGGAGAGTACCGATGAGGAGGATGCAGAGAGACGACACCCTCGGGCTAGGAGGGTACGATCAGAGGTTGACCGTGAGGTCAGATCTGATCGTTCTGAGGAGGAGCGGCACCGTGATGATGAGAGTCATCGACATCGTCGACGACATAGAGATGATGATTATGATGAGTCAGAAAGTTCTCGCAGGTCTCGTAGGCGACATAATCAGCAGGAATTCCGATCAGGAGAAGTCAGGTTACTTGAACGATTCCTGCGTCTGAATCCTACAAAGTTTGATGGTAGAGGAGGACCCGAAATAGCGGAGACTTGGTTTACCGACATGGAGAAGATACTTGGGATGTTACAGTTGCCTTCCACTACCATGGTATCCTTGGCTACGTACAACTTGGTCGGGCAAGCAGATCAGTGGTGTAGGCGTGTACACAGTGGTAGGAGAGTGGAGTATGAGTGTAGAGAAGAGCAGGATCCAGGAATAGACTGGGAGGAGTTTTCCCGATTGTTCCTTGAGTACTACATCGATGATACAGTCAGAGACCTCCGCCAGAGATAGTTCAACAATCTACAGCAAGGTAACATGGCCGTACAGGAGTATGAGCTGGAATTTGATCGCCTGGTCGGGTTAGTTCCCCAGTACTATGGATTTGAGGAGCAGAAGGCAAAACGGTTTATATAGGGATTGCGCCCCGATATCAGATGGGCCTTGCGACCATTAGGCATCACCACCTATCGCGAGGCTGTCCAGAAGGCTCAACTTCTGGAGCAGGAAGAGTCTCCTTATCGACCTCGTGAGAGTGCACGAGGTTCAGGATTTCGGAGATCATAGAGATTTTCGAGTGTACCGGGAATCGTCTAAGGCCGGGCGAGCGAGAAGGGAAAGGGTGTAGTAATAGCACCATCTGGACTTCCTGTAGGAGCTATGGGACATTCCACCACAGGTCGACCGTGTTACCGTGAATCCGGCCGATGTCTGAGATGCGGGTCTATGGAGCACTGGATTTGCGATTGCCCTCAGATGCCCAGACAGGAGTCCGGCAGTTTTCCTCTGGCACCGCCTCCATGACAGCCTAGTGCACGCAGGGGGCAGCAGGCACTTCAGAGAGGTCTGCGACAACCAGCGCGACCACCACTCCCATCTAGATTCATTTTTTGTGGTATTTATCGATGACATCCTAGTTTATTCCAAGGATGAAGATGCACACCGGGATCATTTGAGGATAGTGCTATAGACATTGTGGGAACACCGGATATATGCCAAGTTCTCCAAGTGTGAGTTTTGGATTCGTGAGGTCGCTTTTCTGGGTCATATTATCGGAGAACATGGCCTATCTGTGGATCCTGAGAAGGTCAAGGCTGTACAAGATTGGAAGCAACCCACGAATGTGCGAGAGATCAAGAGCTTTACGGGATTAGCTGGGTACTACCGGAGGTTTGTTCAGGGCTTTTCCATTCTAGCCTCACCTCTTACTCGCTTAACTCGAAGGGACGAGCTTTTGTTTGGTCGACACGTGCGGCGCAATTTCCAGAGCTTAAGCATAAATTGACGAACGCACCAGTTCTGATATTACCAGATCCGCATGCACCATATGTTATCTATACAGATGCATCACAATTTGGATTGGGATGTGTTCTGATATAGAGGAATAATGTTATCGCTTATGGGTCAAAACAGCTGAGCAAAACTATCCGACACATGATCTAGAACTGCCGCGGTGATATATGCTCAAGCGGTGGAGACATTATTTGCTCGGGAGCAGATTTCAGATATATACCGACCATAAGAGTTCAAGTAATTGTTCACTCAGAAGGAGTTGAACATGAGGCATCGTAGGTGGCTCGAGTATATTAAGGATTACGATTGCAGCATAGAGTACACCGCTGGTAAAGGTAACTCTGTGGCGGATGCTCTGAGCAGAAAATATATAGGATTGGTCTGAGGAGGAGACACCGATCAGGAGGTGAAGGAGGATTATCTAGCGTGCTTATGGCACAAATGGAGGTGTTGGGAAGAGGCGCGTGTATTTACACTGACTATTCAGTCTGGTTGGCTAGACAATGTTCGAGACGCGCAGGGAAAGGATCCGAAACTGAAGAAACTATCGGGTGAGAGTAAGGGAGCATTACATCCGTCGTTTGAGTACAGCAGGATTGTTGTACTTTAGAAATCGGTTATATGTGCCCGGTATTGAGCACTCCGGGATGAAATTTTGGCAGATGCTCACTCGAATAAATTGAGTATACATCCCGGAGGTGAGAAGATGTTCGATTGGCACCGGATCGACATACCAGAGATACCGGTTGCCATTCTTTCTCGGGATACTCGGAAACTCCGTAGTAAGTTAATTCGATGGTCAAAGTTCGGTGGTCACATCACTCGACCGGGAAGCAACTTGGAAGACCGAGAAGGACATGATGAAGAGATATCCCGAGGAATATCGAGAGATTGAGGACCCTCTTGGAGGACCAAGAGTCCTAAGGGGAGATTGTTACAAACGCCACGTGCGGTGGTGACTTCGATGTATATTTGTACATATGTCCGCCGTTTCTTTGATTCCGCGAAGACCGGGGCTCGATTTTAAACATGCGGGTCATGTTTTCTGTGGATCAGCGCGTCCCAGAATTTTATCTAAACCTCATTTCTGGGAGTTTTGAGCACTTTTGAGGTCGTACGTGTGTTACATACCATTTTTGTGAATTTTCGTTTTCAGGGGCAAAATGGACATTTTGCGGGAAAAAGTAAATATGTTTAAAAAAAAGAAAAAGAAAGAGTGGAATTTTAAAACGGCAGAGAGAGGCGGTGCTTTTGTGAAATTTTTTAAAGGAAGAAACGTGAGGCGGTTAGTATTATTATATTATTATATTATTATTACTATTACTTCATACGTATATACGAGAATAGAAAGAAAGAAAGAAGCACAGCTTCATCTTTCTTTCTTCTCTCTACCATGGCCGACGCTCAAGAAGGAAATTGGGATATCTCAATTTCTCACCAAAATCTTGAAGATAAGTTGGTTAAATTGTTCCTTAGGAGAAATAATTAACTCCTTATAGATCGTTTTTTGAGATTATGGCTCCGGTTGGAAACCGTGAGCGTTTAAAATTTGGGTAAATTTGTGATACTTTCGTCGGTTGATTATTTTGGGTTCTAAATATTGTTTGGGTGTTCAGCTGCCATTTTATCTTAAGGGGGAGTACGAGAAAATTGACGGAGTCTTGCCAATTCACGTCTGAACCGTTTGAAAAGTGGAAAGGTTCACGCCTCGGGTAAAGTTGGTAAGGGTTCATTTTCCTTGACTCTACATTATGGGATAATTATAATATGCGTGTCAAGGTTAATTGGGGCTGAGTTCGAGTTGAGGGGGGGGCCCGGTGATACCGAACTCAGTTTATGGCATAGGTTTAGGTGTGCAGGTATAGGGTATAGGATACCCTATCTGGTAAGTTTTCTGTTAATTTTGTTAAGTCGTTCATTCGACGGCAGCGGGGAATCCGGACCCCGGGCTGGTACCATGCCTCAGGAAATATATTTTATCTGTTAATTCGGTTCGTTATGAAAAAACCTCTTCTGTAAGGCTAAAAGCCTCGGAAGGTGCTGTCGTTACGCTCGAGTTGCTATTATTATTACTTTCATATTTGTTTTGCATTTGGTATTTTTGTGTTTTCTTGTGCAGGTGTATAAGCTCGGGATTATTCAGAATTTCTGAAAAACCTTATCCTATGCCTGACCCTTACTGAGTTCTCATCGAGGACTCACCCTTAAATATGTTTATCTTTTCAGGTTCATCTGATAAGAAACCTGAAGAGTAGATCTCTCCGGTGTTTACTTGTATTTTGGTTTCGGTATTACTATGTTTGAGTTTGTCTTCGAGTTTGTAAGGGCGGTCTCGGTTGAGATTTCTGCTCGGTTGCACAATCCGATCTTTATTGAGCACATTATGAGTTTCTTGACGGTTTTGTTTTCTCATTATCTGTCTAGCAGCAGCGGGTGTCCTACGTGGAGTTTTGTTTTAAGGATCTTGTTGCACCAGATCCCTCCACGTGTGTATGTACTCTGAACACCAGGTTTTGGGCTCTGTACATTTAAAAGCATGCATGTGTGTATATATGTTGCATCACATATGTATATATAAGGATTGCTCGTGTTCATTGTATTTTGGAGCTGCGGAGCATGGGCGTGAGCTTGACCATTTCGGTAGGAGCAAGGCACGTCTTGTTACATATATGTATATGTGTGTTTGTGTTCGAGATGATCGCTTTTACTGCATGGATTATGTGATTATGTTTGGTGCATATGTTCTGGTGATAGATGTGAGTGAACTTTGTACTATCCATGTTGTAGAAGTGTGTTTGGTTGAAGTCATTTCAGGTTGGAATTTCTCGGTTTCTCTGTCAAACTCAGGATCAGACCATTCCGACCTTCCTACTACGTTCTGACACACCCCTCTCAAATCAACAAATCTTGTTCCCGAGCTAAGTCTTGGGATTCTGGATACTGCGAACACCAGCAATCCAGCAGTAGAGGCCTTGCTCAACTGTGGGGAGCAGGGGAAGAAGATGGGAGATGCATGGTATGCCATGCTGGACTAGTGCGGAGGCTCCAATTTGTGGATGACCCCCCTTTTTGTGTACAAAAGTGGTACACTACCCAAGCAAATGCCCCCTCAAACAGCCACAAGGATCGTAAAGAATCCGACATTTGAAATCAGATCGTAAAAGGTCTTCACACTCCACACGAGTCCAGACTTGTGACTACTATTGTCCTCAACACAACACAATACTTTCAAAACGGAGTACAGGACCCTGCCCATACTCCGCTCTCAGGAGGAGGCATCTTGGTACACTACCCAAGCAAACGCGTCCTCGCGTCGCATCAGAATCATACAAGGCCCCGTAGGTCTCACCCTTGTGGTCTCCAGTATTGCCTGAGCAAGGTCTCACCCTTGCGGTCTCCAGTCTCGCCTTCGCGAGGTCTCCAGTCTCACCTGCGCAAGGTCTTGCCCTCGCAGGCCTTAAGTCTCGCCTTGGCGATGTCTCACACTCACCTTTGCGTCTCTTAGGCCTGCGCGGGTTGCCCTCGCGGTCTCAGGTCTCGCCCTTGCGATCTCACTCACCTTCGCGGATCTTACTCCCGCGGTCCCAACTCGTCTTCGCGAGGACTCTCACGCCTATACTGGTCCCGCCCAGATAAGGCCCTTATACTCAGGTTCGTGCGACCCTCACTCCTTATTTGGCTGTATTCTATCTGGGCCTTCGCCCCTTGCAGGCCTTCGCCTGCCACTTGCTCCACTGGGAGACAGACCACTTGGTCATCTGACATCAAGCAGCCAATAAGGAGAACAGCACGAGCACAGGAGATCTTCACCAGATTCATACGCCAGACATTCTCTGACAAACGAATCACTTAAGGCGGTTTGCTGAGATCTTCATCATCACAGCCGCCTTATCTCCAATCAGTCTGACACAGACTTATCTCAAACAGCCTGTCCAAAGGCTTCAACTGGGGGAGGCTCTTCTCCTGGCATCACTCTATAAATAGGGTGATGTCCACCCTAAATTGGGTAAGCTACTACACGCCCCCCCACTCCTCTCTTGCTACTTCTGAGTATTCCTCTTATCTTTTACAGATTACTCTGAACAGCAAGCTTGGAGTCTCAAGAACATCATCATCAACCACTCAACTGGGATTCCGCTCCTATTCTGGGAACGTGAATATCAGTTTGGCTTCATCTGTGGGAATGAAAGGAACGAAAAGTTCTTATCGTAAACCCATACAGGTAGTTGCGGGTCTCATCCCTAACTGACCTTCAACTCGCCCCGCTCCAAGGGTAAGCCCCTTGCGTTGCGGAAGGGTAACCCCCTTTTGGCTCCTTCAGGAAGGTCCCTGTGTCAGTCGCCCTCGCGCGCCACACCGAACCTTCCGCTCGGACTCCTCCACACAGGTAGTTGCGGGTCTCATCCCCGACTGACCTTTAACTTGCCCGCCCCAAGGGTAACCCCCTTGCGGTGCGGAAGGGTAACCCCCTTTTGGCTCCTTCAGGGAGGTCTATGTGTAAGTCGCCCTCGCGCGCCACACCGGACCTTCCGCACGGGCTCCTCAACACAGCTACGGGTCTCATCTCCCGGAACTCCAACTGGCTCTTCACTTGCCTCAACAAGTGTTCCACTGCCTTCGCCATCGTGCGGCTTCAGGCTCAAGGTAAACTGAGTTTTACTTCATTCTTATCATATAAATGATGAGCACTCTGCAGGTATCCTCTACTTGGTACACTGTACACTACCCAAGGGCTTACTCCCTGAAAAATCGCCAGGAAGGTTTCTATGTGAGCCGCCTTCACGTGCCCCAGACCTTCCAACATAGAAAAATCTCATCCATGGTCTTCAAAGGCATCGCCTCTGTGAACCCTGGACGGGTCCTCAGCTTGTCTCAACAAGTGAACCTACAAAATGTCTGGAAAGATATTTGTGGCCCCGCCGTTGCGGATTTCAAGTGCATTGCTACTATGAACTCAAGCTGAATCTCCAGCATCTTGACAAGTGATCTCTGTGGCTTCGCCGTTGCGAACCCCAGCAGACTTCTCGCCACAAGCAGGACTTAGCTTACGGTTGTTAACCTAGCTAACGTACCCTACACCGCTATCGCAAGACAAAAACGAGGCTACAAAACAATGAAGGTAAAATGAAATTTTACTTCATCTACTGTTATCAAAATTATGCATAAGTGCAGGTGTCCTTTTTACACAAAAGAGGGGGGCATCCACATATCGGAGCCTCCACCCTAGCCCAGCATGGCATACCATGCTTCCCCCATCTTCTTCCACTGCTCCCCCCAGTCGAGCAGGGCCTCTACTGTTGGATCGCTGGTGTTCGCAGCAGTCACCGCACGCCACCCGAACCCGGTTGCGGAGGCGGGGCGCCGGGGCGTCAGCGGAAGCCGGAATGATACTGAAAAGGCAGGTCCATCGAGACTGCCGCGCGTAGTGGACCCGAAAGGCGAAACGATTGTGGAAGCAACCTAACAAAAATTTCATACGTATAACTAAAATAAAATCAAAACATACAATTCATGCATCGGCAACGAGTAAGCCTCGCCCTCCGTGGGCGAGTGCTTACGCAGCAAACATAGATACATACAGAGTTCACAGAACCTAAGGTGTCTAGCAAGCGCCAGGCGCTCAGAACATGCACAGAACAGAATATAAAAGTATATACAAATATACTATCATCATAGCAAACCAGAAAATATGCACATGCAGCTACAGAGCCAACCCTAGGCCTAAACATCAAAAATACCTCGCGGGATTCAGACCAAGTAGACAAAATCCCAGCTCGCAAGGTACTGCTGCCGCTCAACACAACCAAGGCAGAAGCCTCGCGGAAACCTACCCCGCTGGCTGCTTACCAGACCTACCTGAAATCCAAAAACAGAACCCAAAAGGGTGAGTCCTAAAAGGACCCGTAAGGGATTTGGGGTAAGATAAGCATATGTAACCTGCAAAAGCAGAAAGATAATAATATACGAATATATACGACGAAAAATGAATATCGTGCATGTAATAAAAACAGATCAGAATCCCGAAAAAAAATATGCGATACCAAATCGCCATAAACCCTTATAACCAATCAGAACGACAACCTCCCTCTAAGGGAGTCAGAAGCCGAAGCTATTACAGAAGCATGGTGCACCAGCTGGGGTAGCGAACCCTCAACTGTCGTAGGGTTAACAGACAGAGTATGCCATAAGGCATACTCCTACAAATTACAGAACGTACCTTAAAGCGAAATTTCCGAAATACCTGCAAAAGCGAAGTGCAACAATACATACACCTACAGGACTACGAATATGCCCTAGGCATATAATACTGAAATACTTGCAGCAGAAAGTGAAACTAAACATACACCTATCTTACCAAAAATAGCGAGAACCAAACCCTTACCTCACAATTCCAGTATTAGACCGATTCGGGCGACTTCCACACCACGACCCGAAACTCGAAACCTCTCTTTTTCTACCCTCGAACCTCGAATCTGTCAAACTAAGTTGAATTAGCATCCTTATCGACCACTCTACCAAACTACACCCCCGACCCCAAAATCAAAAATCCGGCAGGATTTCCGTAAAATTCCAGATTTCCACAGAAACTTCAGAATTCAGAACCAACCTAGACAATGCAAGATTATACATCGACAAACATCATCACACAAGCTTAACTGATCAAATCCAACCTTAAAACCCTTCATTACCCGACATTTTCCGATAAACCCGCTTAATAGTGACTTTTCCATTTCTTATCCGAATTCAACGTTTCAAATTTCAAACCACTCCTAAATTCAACCCCAATACCATCTTAGCATCCAATCCAACCAAAATCAAACCCCAACATGGAAAAAGAATTATCCAAAAATTCGGCTTCTTTGCCAATTTTTATCTAACTTCCAAATCAATCCATTCAAACTTCCAATTAATCATACTAATCACCAATTTCACTTCTAAACCAAGAATGCTATCCAATTGCATCCAAAACAACAAAATCCAACATTTAACAACAACAAACATAATCGGCCATTTGGGGGTTTCCAACCCAACTTGTTTTCCATCAAATTGAATCCATACATAAGCTTAGAATCATGCTAGGATTAACATACTTGAAGCATGAACCAAGATAACAAACACACATCAACATAGAATTTTCCAAAAATTCGGCCTAAATAGGGATTTTTACCCAAGATGTGTTCTCCAAAATCCAACACTTGATTAACACTCCCCTACTACCCAAGAACAACATACTAAAAATTGGGAGGAAGAGAATCATCCTAGCTAGTAGCTAAGAACAAACCCATAATTGCAAAATCTCCTCTTTTCTCCACTAAATCATGTTTCCAACATGAAAAGAGAGCCTAGGAAGGAACTCACCACATGAAGGACCCAATTCCTCTTTAATTTGAGCCAAGATGAAGAGCTTCAAGCTTGAGGTTGAGCTTGACAATGGTGGCGGCAGAGACTTGAAGAAGAAGAAGAAGAGAAGAAATGAAAAGTGAAGAAATAAGCTTTTCACAAAATATAAATCCCATAAATATTCCTTCTCTTTTCATCTTAAATGAGATAATGCCAAGTGTCCTCAATCCCTTCCCAATTCTGCCGAAAGTCCTACTGCCCATACTCCAAAATTATTATTTTGCAACCAAATACAAATTAACTCCCAACTTTTCCGAAAGTTCCAATATTTTTGGCCCAAAAATATTTACCGAATTCCAAAATTAACGAAACTTGGACACAACCCTCAGAATATTATAACATTCATAAAACATTTTTCAAAAGTTCATTTACCAATCCAGAGTGTCCTACCGAGCTCGCTGAACCCGAACCAAAACCCGACGTGCGAGCGTGTCAACCTGAACCGAAATTCCGTCACTCCAAAATTCTATAAAAATACCCATAAATTCCATCTTAAATTACAACACAACTTACCCCAAAGCCGTCAGAAAATTTCCATCCCGAGCCCCGGGAGTCGCCCGGAACCGAACGTCCCGCCCCAAATATTAAACTCCACAACCACCTCCGGGACGTTTCCACGACTCCAAAACTGCAAACGGCTTCCCAAACTGAGATCTCGAGAATGCTACCGAGCCCGCTGTACGTCCCGAGACGACCCCGACAACCCCCCGGCGTCAGAAAAATATTTTCGGCGGAAACGTCCGGGGGACCCACACGACCTCAAATACGGAAGGGTTCGCCAAAATGATACTCGGATAGGGCTCGGGAGCCGTCTGAACGCCGAAAAACGTGACCCGCAGGCCAAAACCGGAGCCCCGGGTCACCCGGTCGCAACCCGCTCGGGGTGACCGTAACATTCTCCCCCCCTTAGAACTCTTGGTCCTCCAAGAGTAGCCTGAACCAACCAGACAGGTGTCGCTACCAACCATAAAATATAAACATTCCTCTAACCCAGAACAATCGGACCACCGTACTGGTGCGGCGGGAGTGGTAGTTTAGACTACCATACAGAGCCTCACGGCGTCCCACCCTCCGGGTGTATCTTATTGCACCCAGTCGATTGCCGGTGTTTCTACCAGACAACCCCAGACAGTACCGAACCTAAGTCTAACTGATCCCCAACAGGCTATCCTGGAAGACATCACGTAATACAGAAACGGTTGGGGGGAAAAAGACCAACCTAACAACTTACTCCAGAAACTCATGAGAACCGATAAAATTCGGGGTAACTCGCCCCGCCTATCAAATCTTATTGTCTCTCTGAACGGTGCTACCTCCAGTCAAATTCTATCACCAAACTCCGATTCAAGAGCCCTACGGCGGCGGTTCGTATAAGCAGTGGTGCAGTCGTTCGCGGTTTTGATCCGCGCCTGTAACAATCTGATCTTCGCCGTAGTTTCCTCAAAAAGCTCGGGTCCCAGCTCAACCCCATCGACGCATCTGTCCAACAAGATGGTGTCATACACCACCTCCCGTATAACGCCTCAAATGGTGTCATGCCAAACGTAGTCCGGAAGCTGTTGTTGTACGAGAACTCTATCAAGCAAATCGCTAGTCCCAAACTCCTCCAAAATCCAAAATACCGATTCGCAACATATCCTCCAATATCAAAATCACCCGCTCCGACCGCCCGTCCGTCTGTGGGTGATAAGTCGTATTCGGATGGAGTCGCGTGCCGGTGCTTCGTGAAAGCTCTCCGAACCGTCTTTGTAAAACGCAGATCACGGTCGATACAATGGAATCTGGTACTCCATGTAAACGCACAATCTCCCGATGTAAAGCCGGCAAGCTTCTCCGGAGGGTCTATGACCCGAATAAGCGAAAAGTGTGCGCACTTTGCCAGCCGATTCACAATAACCCAGATCGCATCATGGCGAGACCGTGTCGGGCGGTGCGGTCGAAAAGTCCATAGTAACATTACCCCACTTCCAGTGGAATGGGCAAAGTCTGCAGTGTCCCTGCCGGTTTCTGATACTCAAACTGCTCGAGTATGCCTCCTCTAAAATCTCATTCCAGAACTCCTGATCCTCAGGTACATAAAGGCGATCTCAGAAGTTTAGCAATCCCTGCCTATACCGAAACGTCGGTAACAAATAAACCCTTATCTTCCCGGATAACTTCTTCAATACCAGATCTCTACCTTGCGCTTCGCGCATCCTATCAAGCCACTCAGAATGTATGGTAAGTGTATACCCCTGAGCACGTTCCCAGAGCTGCCACCTGTGCCAAAGGCAAGTCAAATCACTCTCCTCGGACCGATCCCCAACATTTCCTCCCTTAACTAAGCCGGTATACTTCCTGCTCAGAGCATCGGCAACCGTGTTGCCCTTGCCAGAGATGTACTCGATACAACAATCATAGTCCTTAATGTATTCGAGCCATCTGCGCTGCCTCAAATTAAGCTCCTTCTGCGTAACCAGATATTTTAGACTCTTATGGTCGGTAAGAATCTGAAATTTATTACCAAACAGATATTGCTTCCAATGTTTCAGCACATAAATTACTATAGCCAACTCCAGATCATGTGTCAGTCAGTTCAGCTCATGCGGTCGCAGCTGCCTCGACCCATAAGCTACCACAAAACGCTCTGCATCAACACACATCCCAAGCCGACGTAGAAGCATCCGTATAATTCACATACGGTAAGATCGGATCTGAAAGAGTCAGAATCGGAGCGTTAGTCAACTGCCGCTTCAACTCCTGAAAATTTCTGCTCACACCTATCAGACCAGATATACGGTTGACCCTTCTTGGTCTACTGCGTACGCGGAGATGCCAGGATAGAACACCTGGTACAAGCCTCTGATAAAATCCTGCTAACCCCAGGAAGCTCTTGAACTCCTGTACCGTGGTAGGTTGTTTCCTATCCCGAACCGCCCTCACCTTCTCTGGATCCACAGACAAACCATGCTCAGATATAATGTGTTCCAGAAAAGTGACTTCTCGAATCCAGAACTCACACTTTGAGAATTTAGCATAAAGCTGATGTTCCCAAAGTGTCTGCAGAACTACCCTCAGATGATCCCGATGCGAATCCTCATCCCGAGAATATATCAGAATATCAACAATAAAAACCACCAGAAATGAGTCCAAGTACGGTCGAAACACCCGATGCATCCGATCCATGAATGCCGCCAGAGCATTGGTCAGCCCGAATGGCATGACCGTAACCTCAAAGTGTCCATACCGGGTGCGGAAAACAGTCTTAGGTATGTCCTCATCCTTCACCCTAAACTGAAAGTGCCCAGATCGGAGATCAATCTTTGAGAAAACCCTCGAACCCCGAAGTTGATCAAGAAGATCGTCAATCTTTGGCAACGGATACTTATTCTTCACAGTAAGAGTATTCCACCGCCTGGAATCAATACAAAGTCAAAGTGTCCCATCTTTCTTCTTAACAAACAGAACCGGAGCACCCCACGGTGAAGGGCTCGATCGGATGAAGCCCTTCTGCTGTAATTCCTCCAACTGTTTCTTCAACTCCTGCATCTCAGAAATAGGCATCCGATAAGGAGGAATAAATATCGGAGCAGTACCCGACTGCAGGTGGATCTCAAACACAATTTCCCGCTCTGGTGGTAATCCGGGCAACTCCTCCGGAAATACCTGCGGAAAAACTCGAACCACTGGTAAACCATCCAACTTTAACCTAGTACCAGCCTCGAACAGATCATAGCATTACCCTACACCAACTATCGGCAGCTGAATCCAGAACCTGTAACTCTATACTGTGTTGCGCGATAATCAAACCAGTCGGAGCCGTGAGAGGTAGTACCTCTCCAGAAACCATAATGGTACGGGTTGCACAATCAATGTGCACAGAATTCTTGGATGACCAATCCATCCCAAAAATAACATCATAGTTCGGCGTGTCTAAAACCAACAGATCCGATACTATCATGTCCGCCTACAGATATCGTGCAACCCCGAACCATCTCATTGGAAAACAGAAACTGACTTCCTGCAGTTTTTACTAAATGCGTTTGAGGCAAGGTACTAACAGACAGATACAGAGATGTAACACATTTCTGTGTTACAATGGAAACAGATGCTCCTGTATCAAATAATGCATGAACCGACACCTCATTCAGAAATAAAGTACCCTGCAGAACTCCCTGCTAACTCGAGCCTCCCTACTGGCTGGTACCTGACCGCTGACTAGGTCCTCCCTGATAACTAGGGCCTCCCCTCACCAAATGGAAAACTTGTCCTGCTCTGAGCTGCTGTGGTGGAGGGGATGGCTGAAGCTGCTGTCGCTGCTGAGGTCTCGGGCCACCCCGCTGAAACCCACGCCCTCGCGGCGCGTTGGGCTGTGCTCGAGACTATGAACGCTGAAGACTGCCAAAACCCTGCCTGCAAATCGGACAAGATCGTGCCGGTGGTGCTCCCTCTCTACCTCTACTAAACTGCCCAGGCCTGTTCGGCCATCCAGAAATCTGCCGGGGTCCCTGCTGTATGGAACCCCTCGTACTCCCCTGACCTCTCAGCGAGGTGAGGCGACTCTCAACATCCTCCTGCTCGAGGAGTTGAGCCTTAATAACCGCTTCCCGAAACAAAGTAATGTCTAAAGGTCTCAAAACCCACCTGTACTCGGGGCGCAGTCGACGAAATAAACCTCTTGGTCTTCTCCTCTTCCATACCTTGATACTACGGTACTTAGTAAACCAGCCGATCAAACTCTCACTCAAACTCTCCGACAATCCTGTCTCCCTGATGAAGCTCATCGAACTATGCCTGACGCAGATCCCTGGCTACATCCCCGCTGCACTGCTGGTGGAAAATGTAGCCTCCCCCAGGAGTTTGTCAACTCTTGCAAACTAAATCTCTACTACTTCTAGCCCTTCCCGGTCATTGAACCTCGGGGGGGGTTCAAACTCTGAAACCTCTCCAGAAGTCTGACCCCGTCAGACTGGTGCCTCAGATCTCCCGTCGTTAATAGGACCGACAAGAAGTCTAGGTGTCGTAGTGACCATCCTCCTCAGAGTCACTCACTTACCAATCCCAAAGCTATGGCGAGCAGTGGCTAAAGTCTCGCTATCACCACCTGATCAGAATGCCCTTATTGTGGCATAATCAGATCTTCCCTTGCCTACTGCCGCCTTGAACCAGCTAGGCTGGCGGGTAATACCAAATCAGAGAGGGGTCCCTACGACCGCTAAACCTCGGGGCGGTGAGTGTGGTTGTTCAGACCCTGGGTTACACTGAACCCGTATCCTATTCCACGGAGGTGTGGGATCTCGTCCCGCCTCCGGTACTAAAACACGCTGTCTACGCGTGTTAACCAAACTCGAGACATTTCAGACCAAACAGAGTCCGGACAAATCGGTCACTCCTAATCCCTACAGAAGCTAGCAGCAGTTTTCTAAGGATCTGTAGTGCAATGCAGTACTTGACACAGAAATTATTTCTCAGAATGATAAAATCATATATTTCACAAAATCACAGAAGCAGTTCATGCTTATTTCACCAAATCTTTTCCTAACACACAATTTTACGTACCTGAAACTTTTCCACAATCCCCTTACTCGTAATAATCTTACCAGAATCCGAAATCCCGAGTGCGAAATCGCAACTATCAGGATAACTTGAAGGATCAACTTTGTTCCACAATTTTATTTTGAAGTGGTTCAAGTAAGGAGGTGGCCAATCTCCGTACCAAACCATTCTAAAATAAAATGTACAACAATAGTTGTCACTACAAGTCACCGCTGACGACCAATATGGTCACTTACTCGCTCGATACCAACTTGTCACCGCACGCCACCCGAGCCCGGTTGCGGGGGCGCCGGGACGTCGGAAGCGGAAGCCGGAATGATACAGAAAAGGCAGGTCCATCGAGACCTGCCGCGCGTAGTGGACCCGAAAGGCGAAACAATTGTGGAAGCAACCTAACAAAAATTTCATACGTATAACTAAAATAAAATCAAAACATACAATTCATGCATCAGCAACAGAGTAAGCCTCGCCTCCGTGGGACGAGTGCTTACGCACCAAACATAGATACATACAGAGTTCACGTAACCTAAGGTGTCTAGCAAGCGCCAGCGCTCGTAACATGCACGTAATGAATATAAAAGTATATACAAATATACAATCATCACAAAGAAACCGAAAATATGCACATGCAGCTACAGAGCCAACCCTAGGCCTAAACATCAAAAATACCTCGCGGGATTCAGACCAAGTAGACAAAATCCCAGCTCGCAAGGTATCGCTGCCGCTCAACACAACCAAGGCGAAGCCTCGCGGAAACCTACCCCGGGCCGCTTACTGCACCTACCGAAATCCAAAAACAGTAACCCAAAAGGGTGAGTCCTAAAAGGACCCGTAAGGGATTTGGGGTAAGATAAGCATATGTAACCCCGCAAAACAGAAAGATAATAATATACGTAATATATACGACGTAAAACAGAATATCGTGCATGTAATAAAAACAGATCGAATCCCGAAAAAATATGCGATACCAAATCGCCATAAACCCTTATAACCAATCGTAACGACAGCCTCCTCTAAGGGAGTCAAGCCGAAGCTATTACGAAGCATGGTGCACCACTGGGTAGCGAACCCTCAACTGTCGTAGGGTTAATGCAGCAGTATGCCATAAGGCATACTCCTACAAATTACGTAACGTACCTTAAAGCGTAAATTTCCAAATACCGCAAAATGTAGTGCAACAATACATACACCTACAGACTACGTAATATGCCCTAGGCATATAATACTGAAATACTTGCAGTAATGTAAAGTGAAACTAAACATACACCTATCTTACCAAAAATAGCAGTAACCAAACCCTTACCTCACAATTCCAGTATTAGACCGATTCTGACGACTTCCACACCACGACCCGAAACTCGAAACCTCTCTTTTCTACCCTCCGAACCTCGAAATCTGTCAAACTAAGTTGAATTAGCATCCTTATCGACCACTCTACCAAACTACACCCCGACCCCAAAACCGAAAATCCGGCAGAATTCTGTAAAATTCCAGATTTCCACAGAAACTTCAGAATTCAGAACCAACCTAGACAATGCAAGATTATACATCGACAAACATCATCCCACAAGCAGAACTGATCAAATCCAACCTTAAAACCCTTCATTACCCGACATTTTCCGATAAACCCGCTTAATAGTGACTTTTCCATTTCTTATCCGAATTCAACGTTTCAAATTTCAAACCACTCCTAAATTCAACCCCAATACCATCTTAGCATCCAATCCAACCAAAATCAAACCCCAACATGGAAAAAGAATTATCCAAAAATTCGGCTTCTTTGCCAATTTTTATCTAACTTCCAAATCAATCCATTCAAACTTCCAATTAATCATACTAATCACCAATTTCACTTCTAAACCAAGAATGCTATCCAATTGCATCCAAAACAACAAAATCCAACATTTAACAACAACAAACATAATCGGCCATTTGGGGGTTTCCAACCCAACTTGTTTTCCATCAAATTGAATCCATACATAAGCTTAGAATCATGCTAGGATTAACATACTTGAAGCATGAACCAAGATAACAAACACACATCAACATAGAATTTTCCAAAAATTCGGCCTAAATAGGGATTTTTACCCAAGATGTGTTCTCCAAAATCCAACACTTGATTAACACTCCCTACTACCCAAGAACAACATACTAAAAATTGGGAGGAAGAGAATCATCCTAGCTAGTAGCTAAGAACAAACCCATAATTGCAAAATCTCCTCTTTTCTCCACTAAATCATGTTTCCAACATGAAAAGAGAGCCTAGGAAGGAACTCACCACATGAAGGACCCAATTCCTCTTTAATTTGAGCCAAGATGAAGAGCTTCAAGCTTGAGGTTGAGCTTCAACAATGGTGGCGGCAGCAGACTTGAAGAAGAAGAAGAAGAGAAGAAATGAAAAGTGAAGAAATAAGCTTTTCATAAAATATAAATCCCATAAATATTCCTTCTCTTTTCATCTTAAATGAGATAATGCCAAGTGTCCTCAATCCCTTCCCAATTCTGCCGAAAGTCCTACTGCCCATACTCCAAAATTATTATTTTGCAACCAAATACAAATTAACTCCCAACTTTTCCGAAAGTTCCAATATTTTTGGCCCAAAAATATTTACCGAATTCCAAAATTAACGAAACTTGGACACAACCCTCAGAATATTATAACATTCATAAAACATTTTTCAAAAGTTCATTTACCAATCCAGAGTGTCCTACCGAGCTCGCTGAACCCGAACCAAAACCCGACGTGCGAGCGTGTCAACCTGAACCGAAATTCCGTCACTCCAAAATTCTATAAAAATACCCATAAATTCCATCTTAAATTACAACACAACTTACCCCAAAGCCGTCGGAAAATTTCCATCCCGAGCCCCGGGATTCCCGTCCCGAGCCCCAGGAGTCGCCCGGAACCGAACGTCCCGCCCCAAATATTAAACTCCACAACCACCTCCGGGACGTTTCCACGACTCCAAAACTGCAAACGGCTTCCCAAACTGAGATCTCGAGAATGCTACCGAGCCCGCTGTACGTCCCGAGACGACCCTGACAACCACCCGGCGTCAGAAAAATATTTTCGGCGGAAACGTCCGGGGGACCCACACGACCTCAAATACGGAAGGGTTCGCCAAAATGATATGGATAGGGCTCGGATAGGGCTCGGGAGCCGTCTGAACGCCGAAAACGTGACCCGCAGCCAAAACCGAGCCCGGGTCACCCGGCCGCAACCCGCTCGGGGTGACCGTCCAAACCAGCCCCTGGGTTCGTGCATCCGAATCTAGGAATCAAACCTAGTGTTGCTTGTCCACCGTAGCAAGAGGTGCTAGGTCCGCCATCGCCGCCGGCCGCTACTGCTCTGTTGCCTTGACGTCCGATCAAGGAGGTGGAGCAGGGCCACTGCTTCTCCGCCTTTCAACATCGCTGCCGCCCGAGCCGCTCCACAGCCGCCGACTACCATCGCCACCGACGCCAATACCGCTGCTTCATCTTCAGCGAGCAACGGTCCAACAACAGCTTCTCGATTGACGCCACCGAGGTCGCATCAACCTTGATGGAAGAAAAGGACTCGTGGTCCTCACTGCGAAAAGAGGAAGGCTCAGGGCCTTCTCCATCTCCCACACTGAGGCCACCGCCTTTTCAAAAGCAGTAGTAACCTCAGTTTGTGCCTTCAGGGCATCCTTAGCAGCAAGCCTGCTCACTTCGGCTTCCTCCTTAGCGCTTGAGCTCGGGCAGAGCCCGGCGCTCCGCCTCCTCGGTTGCAGCCGCCGCCGCTCGACTTGAGCCTTCGCCACCGCGAGGGCAGCCTTGGTTTCGCCTCCAAAGAAAGGAGGGACTCCTTGAACAGCATTCTCGAGCTACTTGGCTTCCAACCCCGCCGCTGTTGAAGGAAGCGATGCTGAAACGCATCAATTAGGCTGGCCTGCTCCCACCGGTACAGCCTGCTAGCCGTCCGCTCCTTGTTGGCATAATCGCACCAACTCTCCAGTTGGGCCATACGTTTGGCCTGCTCCCGAGGGAGGCGATTTTCGCTACCTGGGCGTCGTCCCGCTTATTGGCATACTTCAGAAAGTCATGCCACTGCTCCATGGCAGCATATCCTTTGACGGTGCCCTACATCCAAGTTCATTTAAAAAAAAGGCAGAAAGAAAGCAAGCCAAGCTTATTTATAAAGACCAAGTTGTCTTACCTACAGACTCATTGGGCTGCCTCCTCATGAACTCAGCAGGGAGTCTAGGCTCCGCTCTGTCACCTTCCTGTCGTAGGAGTGCGCAGCACCTCCGGGCATGATAGGAGGGTTTGCTCCCCCTCAGCAGAATCGCTGTTTCTGAGAAGGAAGAGTGGGTCCCACGCATCGCGCAGGAGCTTCCCTTCCTTCATGTACACCTTGGCCCTGGCTTCCTGCCTCATGACCCTCAGGGTGGCTGGCTCTTCAGACCACTTGGGGACTGACTTGGCAGCAATTCGCCTTCGCTCCAAGTAGTGGGACCATACCCCGGCCTCCTCAAGGACCTCAGTCCTGGTCCCTAGATCCGCTGGGACTTCGGTCATGGTCCCTTGGTCCACTGGGACCTCGCAGGAGCCGAGCTCTTGCCCAGAAGGCCCCGCACCTACAGCAGTTAAGGGCAGTACAACTGAGAGAATTGAAACATAATCTCAAAACAAGAGAAACAAACTTTCAAAGTCAAGAAACTTACCAGCAAAGGGTTGTGCCCATCCAATAGCCCCTGGCTGACTACTGGAAGGTTGGGCTACTTCCCAACCACTCGCCCTCACAGAGGACCGCGCCACCAATGCCCCCTCCTTAGGGGCCTCGCCATCAGAAGAGGAAGAAGTTTCCTCAATCCTCAGGATCCCCTTCCCCTTCGCCACAAGGGCCTCCTCCCTTGAAGGAGTCACTTCAGGGACCTCCTCCCTAGAAGGGATTGCTGCAGGGGCCTCCTCCCTTGCGATTGTGGCCTCCACCTCCTCTCCTGCAGGTGTGACCACCACCTCCTCCTCCACAGGAGTGACAACGGCCTCCTGCTGGCCAGGACTGCCAATGGCCTTAGCGGCCTGTTGGCCCCTCCTCCTCATGGACAGCAGGATCTTCCCCGCTGACTTCTTGCCCTTTGGGGGAAGCATTCTTCCTTTGGCAAGGATCTCCGCCGCAACCACGTGCCCAGGCAGGTCTTCGCCTTGGGGTGGAGAAGGGCTCGCAAAGAGCCCAGACACAAAGTCTTCGAGGGCGACAGCCTCCTCAAGGGGAACTGGCTGCACCACTGATACGGGCACAGCCTTTATGGGAGCGGCGGCGTCCGCTTGTACACCCTCTGAGCCCCCTGCAATGGGCGTAGCCTCTTCTTCGGTGGAGGAAACCTCCACCTCCACTCTCCTGGCCTCCTCAGCAGGCCCTTCGGCCTCCTCCACAGCACTGGGGACCTCCTCCCCAACAGGCTCTTCAGCCTCTTCAGTAAAAGGGACTGCCGCAGATCCCTCTGCTTCAGCAGGCCCCTTGGCCTCGCCCTATCTTCAGTAGAAGGGACCGCTCCAGATCCCTCTGCCTCTACAGGCCCCCTGGCCTCTTCAACAGCAGCAGGGGCACTGCCCTCTCCAGGCTGCGCTGCGCCAGCAGCCACTCTCCTCTTTTTCCCTTGAGGGGACGCCGACGGCTTGGTGCCAGCCCTCTTCTTCTGCGGCTTAGGGGTAAAGCGCCCCAACGCCTTGACAGCCCCAGCAGGGGCATCCCTCCTGAATGCACACGCCAGGTGCACCTGATGGGCAATACGCATGGATGCTCTCTTGCCCCTGCCTTCGCCAGACTCCTTGGAGACATCTGCAAACAGAAGGAAAACTTCAGACCAGGTTTTACTAAACCTCTTACACTTATGCAATACTCTTATATATGCAAAACATACCTTTTGGCCCTGCCAACGCTGCGTAGAGGGAATCTACCACCGTCCCGCGATGGTGGGGCACCTCGAGTCTAGCACGAAGCCCGTGCTGATCCCAGCCCACCTCAAAGTTGTCTCATAAAGTTGGGAGGCTGAGAAGGGGAAGAACTCATCACAGGCGCTCCTCGAATACACCTCGTTCAACCATCCCAGCAGTTGGACATATGCCCACCACCGCAATCCTTCGAAAGTCAGCTCAGGCCTCTGAGCGATGCTCTGCACGGATCGCTGCGTCCTCGCCACGGGAAAATCCCATGAGTTGTCGCGGGGCAGGAAGAAGAAAGACCCGTGCCAATTGTGGTAGGACTTGGGTGATGCAATGAAGGAAACAGAGTTGTTTCCCCCGACGTTTATGGGTGTAACGTGGAAGAACGCAGTCCCACTCCGCAGCTCCAACCTGTAGAACCGGTGGAAAACGTCGGCAAAGGGCCTCACTCCGGCCACTCGACATGCAACAGTGAAGCCTGCGATGGTCAGAAATGTATTGGGCGCCAACTGCGTTGGTGGCAGCCCCCACTCTGTGCATAGTTCTTGCACCAGCGGCGGAAAGGGAAACCGCAACCCCGCCGCGAGCTGCGCCGTGAGGGGGACACAACACTGGTGCTCTAGGTTCTCCTCGGTCATCGGCAGACCCAACGCCTAGCAAGCACCCTTACGGGCGGAGAACGCCAAAGCCTTCTCCACTGGGAAAAAGGCCTTCACCATATCCTGGTGAATCTTGTCAAAACTCACCGTGGCCTTCTCCACGGTGGCAATAAATGGACGTACGGCTTCTTTGGACTCCATTTCTACAAAAAGTGGAGCAACAAGCACATAAATCGAGAGGGCCTAACAGAGGCATTTCGTCAAACACTCAGTGTGCTCAGAAAAATCGAAGCACTCACTATGCTAGAGAACGAGACCTTACCTGATTCCTTACCGGTGAAAAAAACGCGGAAGAATAGACGACAAGCGAACGGACGAACGGTAAAGTCTCGAACGAAAAGTAGAGGATCACCACAGGAAAGCTTGCAAACAGTCAATGAACGGTTCGAAAATTGCAAGAAATGCGAAAAGACTACTCAACACAAGAACAGGGAAATGCGAAAGTGAAGATGAAAAGCTTCAATCTTCTCAAATATGCTTTTATAAGACCGCCAAAATGAAAAAGCGCTTTTAAGCGAAATCGGCTCCTGAGGCACCACGTGCTAACATCTAGCGGTTAGAAAACCTTTTACCTTCCGTGCAGAAATAGAGAAGCGCTTTTTAAAAGCGTAATCAACTCCTGGGGCGCCACGTGCCGCGCCCCATAACGGTTAGTAAACCTTTCACCTCCTGTTATCTCTCCTGCTTTAAATGCTGAAGGGACCCTTTACTGCCGTTGCACTCCAAACGGTCCACAAGCAAAGATAGCGCCTTCGCCAGCTCCAGGTCTTGGGATTTTAACAGAGTACGGGACCCTCCCCATACTCTGCCTTCAGGAGGAGGCATCTTGGTACACTACCCAAGCAAATGCCCCCTCAAAAGCCACAAGGATCGTAAAGAATCCGACATTTGAAATCAGATCGTAAAAGGTCTTCACACTCCACACGAGTCCAGACTTGTGACTACTATTGTCCTCAACACAATACTTTCAAAACGGAGTACAGGACCCTGCCCATACTCCGCTCTCAGGAGGAGGCATCTTGGTACACTACCCAAGCAAACGCGTCCTCGCGTCGCATCGCGGTCTCTTACAAGGCCCTTTGAAGGTCTCACCCTTGTGGTCTCCAGCAAGGTCTCACCCTTACGAGCAAGGTCTCACCCTTGTAGTCTCCGGTCTCGCCTTCGCGAGGTCTCTCGCCTCGCGAGGTCTCTGCGCAAGGTCTTGCCCTCGCAGGCCTTAAGTCTCGCCTTGGCGATGTCTCACACTCGCCTTTGCGTCTCTTAGGCCCGCGCGGGTTGCCCTCGCGGTCTTAGGTCTCGCCCTTGCGATATCACTCGTCTTCGCAGATCTTACTCCCGCGATCTCAACTCGTCTTTGCGAGGACTCTCATGCCTATATTGGTCCCGCCCAGATAAGGCCCTTACACTCAGGTTCGTGCGACCCTCACTCCTTATTTGGCTGTATTCTATCTGGGCCTTCGCCCCTTGCAGGCCTTCGCCTGCCACTTACTCCATTGAGAGACAGACCACTTGGTCATCTGACATCAAGTGGCGAATAAGGAGGTCAGCACGAGCCTGGGGGATCTTCACCAGATTCATACGCTAGACATTCTCTAACAAGCGAATCACTTAAGGCGGTTTGCTGAGATCTTCATCATCACAGCCGCCTTATCTCCAATCAGTCTGACACAGACTTATCTCAAACAGCCTGTCCTAGGGCTTCAACTAGGGGAGGCTCTTCTCCCGGCGTCACTCTATGAATAGGGTGATGTCCATCCTAAATTGGGTAAGCTACTACACGCCCCCCCACTCCTCTCTTGCTACTTCTGAGTATTCCTCTTATCTTTTACAGATTACTCTGAACAGCAAGCTTGGAGTCTCAAGAACACCATCATCATCAACCACTCGACTGGGATTCCGCTCCTATTCTGGGAACGTGAATATCAAAAGGACCCTGCACTCATGAATAATTTTGATAGTAGTAAATGAAGTAAAATTTCATTTTACCTTCATTGTTTTGTAGCCTCGCTTTTGTCTTGCGATAGCTGTGTAGGGTACGCCAGCTAGGTTATCAACCGTAAGCTTGAGGTCGAGAAGCTTGTGGCGAGAAGTCTATTCGCAAGTTCGGCGAAGCCACGGTAGAGGATACCCGCATGGTGCTTGCAATTGTATGATAAGAGAAGTAAATCTCAGTTTAACTTGAGATTGTATTCACGCGATGGCGAGGGTAATGGAGCACTTGTTGAGACAAGTGAAGGGCCACCTGTGTTGAGGAGACCCGCAGCCGTGTTGAGGAGCTCGTGCGGAAGGTCCGGTGAGGCGCGCGAGGGCGACTTACACAGGGACCTCCCTGAAGGAGCCAAAAGGGGGTTACCCTTCCGCATCGCAAGAGGATTACCCTTGGAGCGGGGCGAGTTGAAGGTCAGTTGGGGTTGAGACCCGCAACTACCTGTGTGGAGGAGTCCGCGCGGAAGGTCCGGTGATGCGCGCGAGGGCGACTTACACAGGGACCTCCTGAAGGAGCCAAAAGGGGGTTACCCTTCCGCATCGCAAGAGGATTACCCTTGGAGCGGGGTGAGTTGAAGGTCAGTTGGGGATGAGACCCGCAACTACCTGTGTGGAGGAGTCCGCGCGGAAGGTCCGGTGATGCGCGCGAGGGCGACTTACACAGGGACCTCCCTGAAGGAGCCAAAAGGGGATTACCCTTCCGCATCGCAAGAGGATTACCCTTGGAGCGGGGCGAGTTGAAGGTCAGTTGGGGATGAGACCCGCAACTACCATTGGCGCGACCGCAGGGGTCTTCACTTTGTGTGGGTGCTCGAGTAGGACCTGACAAGGTCGGATGCCGCGATTTGGGCAAGTGGTCAGTCTGACCGGTTGGGTGCAGATGGCGATGGAGAGGGCAGTTGTGTTGCCGTGTAATGCTGTAAGAGAGGAGGAAATACACTTTGTATTTTATTGAATTGAAAGAATAAGACTAGGGACTTACACGTAATATGGGCGTAAGTCATCCGGATGAAAGTTGCGGGGAAGTAGTCGACCATCATGGTCTTGCAGTTCATAGACTCCTGGGTGGACTTGTTTATGAACAATATAAGGTCCGTCCCAGTTAGGTCGCAAGACACCCTGCTTGGGGTCGCGAGCAGTGAGGGCAGACTTGAGCAAGGCAAGGCCCCCTTATTGTAGCGCCTTGGGTCTCACTCGGGCATTATGATGAAGACTGAGCCTCTGTTTGAGGGCAAACATGCGAAGACGGGCGCCCTCGCGCAATTCCTCGAGTAAGTCGAGTTTGGCGCGAAGCCCATGAGAGTTGGCCGTTAGTGAAGTTGATCATGCGGATCGTTGGGAGGTGTGCCTCAATAGGCAGAAGCGCGTCTGCGCCATATACCAGGGAGAAAGGTGTTTCGCCTGTTGGGGTGCGCGTTGTGGTGTGATAGTCCCACAAGACACTTCGGAGTTCATCTACCTAGCGGCCTTTGGCCCCCTCAAGGCGCTTCTTGAGGCCCTCCTTGAGGGTGCGGTTGGTGACCTCGACCTGCCCATTAGACTGGGGGTGCGCCACTGGGGCAAAAAGCATGCGGACATTGTTGTCCTAGGCCCATTGTTGGACGCTATGACTGGCGAACTGAGTGCCATTATCTGTGATGATAGCGCGAGGGCTGCCGTACCGGCAAACAAGATTTTTCCACAGAAATTTGATGATCTTGGCGGAGGTGATAGAGACCAGGGGTTCTACCTCGACCCATTTAGAAAAATAATCAACAGCAACCACGCAGAAGCGGTACTGACCTGGGGCGGTCGGCATTGGACCAATGAGATTAAGGCCCCACAGGGCGAAGGGCACTGGGTTTGTCAGCACTGGAGATTCCGTAGATGGCAATCACTGGATGCGAGAGTTGATCTGGCACTAGTGGCATGTTTTGACCAGTGCAGCGGCGTCCTTTTTCAAGGTGGGCGGTAGTACCCTTGGCGAAGGGCTTTGTGGGCAAGTGCTTCCGCAGCTATGTGTGCGCCACAGTTGCCTTGGTGGAGTGTGTCCAAGACTGAGTGTCCTTCAAGGGTGTTGAGGCATCGTTGGAGGGGTGCTGAGAATCCGCGATGCCACAATTGTTCATCAATGAGGACAAAGCAGATGGCCCGCTTGCGAGCTTGGGGGTCTCGGTGCTGGCCTTTAGCTCAGCGATAATGGGGCCTCTCCAGTCTGCAACCGGGTCTTGCATTGCCAATGAGGCAATATCGATAGCTTCCGCAATGGAAGGGTTGACGAGGGTAGCCAAGGTGGAGGGAGTCTTTCCCTTGGACAGCATGTCTGCTGTAGTATTCTCGAAATGAGGAACATGGATGAAGATGGCCTCTTCAAAGTTGGTCCGCAAGACGCTCACCAACTTAAGGTACTTTATCGGGTGGCGTCTTTGCATTCGGCGCACCCTTGGACTGGTGGATCACCGATTCAGTCGCTATGGACATGGAGGCGGCGAATGCCTGCCTTTATGGCGAGCTTGAGCCCCGCGATGTGGGCCTCATACTCTGCAACATTATTAGTTACTTGAAATTGAAAAGAGATGCGTAGGGAAGCTTCCATACCTAACGGTCCTCGCAGATATATGCCCCCCATGGCGGATCCGATTTTGGATGAGCCATCCACAAACATGTCCCATTCTGGGGGAATGGGCTGCGGCGCGGGCCCGCTCAAGGGCCGAGATGGTGTCCACGTCCGAGAATTCCACAATGAAGTCGGCGAGGGCTTGACCCTTAATTGCCTTTCTGGGCTCATAGTTGATGTTCGTGTCACTGAGGATCTCCTGGATTGGTAAGTCCGTCCGGACTATAATTGTGTGCCCTTGAAAGTAGGGCTTGAGCTTCCTAGCTGCATATACCAGAGATAAGATAACCTTTTGGAGAGGAGGATACCTTGTTTCTGTATCCTGGAGAGTGTGGCTGGTGTAATAGGCGGCCATTGCTTGGCAGCCTCTTCCTTAATAAGGACAGAGGCGACGCTCTTGTCTGAGGTGGCGAGATAGAGGACCAGGTCATCACCTGGTCTTGGACACTTGAGTGCAGGGAGATCTTGCAAATGTTGCTTGATTGAGTCATACGCATCCTGGCATTCCTCTGTCCATCTGCAAGCCTTCTTTCTGCGGATTTGATCGAAGAAAGGTCTACAGCGGTCGCTGAGTTTAGAGACGAATCGTCCCAAGGCAACCAGCTTTCCTGCCAGTTACTATACTTCTTTGAGCCCCCTAGGGGTGCGAAGATTGGTGATGGCTTCAATCTTTTTGGGATTCGCATGAATCCCTCCTTTGGAAATCTGGTAACCCAGAAACTTGCCTTTGCCAAAGCCAAAGATGCATTTCTTTGGATTCAACCGCATGTTATACTTGCGAAAGTTGGAGAATGTTTCCTCCAAGTCTGCGAGGTGTGTAGAGGTGGCCTTGCTTTTAACCACTATGTCATCCACATAGGCTTGAGATTTCGGCCAATTTGATTGGTGAAGACCTGATTGACAAGCCTTTGGAAAGTAGCCCCGCATTCTTTAAGCCAAAGGGCATTCGATATAATGGTAGACGGCTTCGCCAGTATTGAAGGTGGTTTTTATCGCGTCCTCTGGGTCCATAAATACTTGATGGTACCCGCTATATGCGTCGAGGAAAGAGAAGACAGAGTGATGAACGGTTGAGTCAACCAGTTGATCAATAGAGGGTAGGGGATAGGGATCCCTTGGGCAGGCCCTATTAACCCCTTTGTAGTCTACGCAGAGTCGCCACTGACCGCCCTCCTTATCGGCGAGGACTATATTAGCAACCCACTCAGAGTAGTGAACCTCCTTGATTATATTTGCCTTAAGCAATTTCTGCACTTCAGTGCGTACAGAGTACTTACGGTCAGGGGCCATGCCCCTTGTTTTCTATCTAACCGGGCTAAAGCCGGGAAGTACACTCAACTTGTGAGAGATAATAGTAGGATCCACACCGTAAGTCTTGAGGCTCCATGCGAAGACGTCGCTGTTTGCATGGAGGAGATGGATGAGTGCTTGTTGATCTTGCTCTTCAAGGTCTTTTCCCACCCGGAACTTCTTGCCAGGAGAAATTTCAATTTCGTCGAAGGCTCCAGACAAGTCAGGAGCGGCCTCGCCTGCGGGCCCAGTTTCCTCCATGGGTGCCTTTCTCTTAGGCTCTGATGGCTTGGGGAGCTGAGGAGGTCCCGCAAGGGCAGAGACATAATTGCCTCTGGCCACGTTTTGGTTGACAAAGATGTAGGCATCCCCTGCCGTGGTGTGGAAAACCAAAGTTAGGGCCCGCACATCACAGCGGACATGGAGCTCGGTTTGAGTGTGACGCCCACAGACGGCGCCAAACTGATATTCGCGTTCCCAGAACAGGAGCAGAATCCCAGTTGAGTGGTTGATGATGATGTTCTTGAGAGCTCCAAGCTTGTTGTTCAGAGTAATCTGTGGAAAGATAAAGAGAATACTCAGAAGTAGCAAGAGAGGAGTGGGGGGGCGTGTAGTAGCTTACCCAGTTTAGGGTGGACATCTCTCTATTTATAGAGAGATGCCAGGAGGAGCCTCCCCCAGTTGAAGCCTTGGACAGGCTGTGAGACAAGTCTGACAAGTCTGTCAGATTTAAGGAGATAAGGCGGCTGTGATGATGAAGATCTCAACAAACCGCCTTAGAAGATTCACTTGTCAGGGAATGTTTGGCGTACAAATCTGGTGAAGATCACTCAGGCTCGTGCTGGCCTCCTCATTGGCTGCTTAATGTCAGATGACCAAGTGGCCTATCTCCAAGTGGAGCAAGTGGCAGGCGAAGGCCCAGATAGAATACAGCCAAATAAGGAGTGAGGGTCGCACGAACCTGAGTGTAAGGGCCTTATCTAGGCGGGACCAGTATAGGCATGAGAGTCCTCGCGAAGGCGAGTTTAGACCGCAGGAGCAAGATCCGCAAAGGCGAGTGAGATCGCAAGGGCAAGGCCTGAGACTACGAGGGCAACCCGTGAAGGCCTAAGAGACGCAAAGGCGAGTGTGAGACATCGGCAAGGCGAGACGTAAGGCCCGCGAGAGCAAGACCTCGCGCAGTGAGATCTGGACATCTCGCGAAGGCGAGACCGAGACCGCAAGGGTGAGACCTTGCTCGAGTAAGATCGAGACCACAAGGGTGAGACCTTGTGAAGGCGATATTGGAGACCGTGTGAGCGAGACCTACGGGGCCTTGTATGATTCTCGATGTGACGCGAGGACGCGTTTGGTTGGGTAGTGTACCAAAGAGTTTGATTTAAAATATATTCTACCTTCAATCTGTTACAAGCTTTCCTTTATATAGGATGAAAATGGTGAAAGGAAAAAGCTTGACTTTGACTATGGAACCACCTTCCTAGAATTATGGTGGGTGAAGTGAGAGGAGGCAGACGCTGAGATGACATTGTAGGCTACTTGCTCCTGTCGCTTCCGTTTTCCCAGAAACTACAGTTGGCGGAAATGGGAGGAAGGCTTCTTCATAATGGCGAACACTTGGGGCTTCGCTTGTCAAGTCCTTGCGTTGGGGCTTCGCCATATGCCCTCGCGCGAATGGCCTCGCCTTGGGGCTTCGCCGCAATCGGAAGTTTGGCACTGGGTCCTCGCCGTATATCGTCGTGCGAAAGGCATCGCCTTGGGGCTTCGCCTTTATCTCGGAACTCGCGCAGGCCTTCGCCATTTGACCTCGCGAGAAAGGCATCACTTTGGGACTTTGCCCTTGCCTGGAAATCTGGCATAGGGTCTTCGCCATTTGCCCTCGCGCGAATGGCCTCGCCTTGGGGCTTCGCCCGCAACTGGAAGTCTTGCGATGGGGTTTTGTCTTCTTCCTTCTCAACCATACTTACATTCAAGACTCAAAAGGGCTTCGCGTACTCTCCTTCCAGGGGGATGCCGAGACGGCGAAGTTGCAGGGTCCTTCCTTGTACTTCCGCTTGTTCTTCTGCTTGCGCCATAAGTTTCATGTAGGCATTAAGGCTGGCTTGGACTTGTCTAAGGCGGGACCTTGTCATTGGCCTTCCTATATTTTGGAGAGGATTTGGGTCCTCGCGCGCTTGGGATTGAGCTACACTTCGAGTTGGCGACGTTCTTGCGAGGATGTCCTCATGAAAGGGAGCCAATGTCCACGGTCCCGTCTATAGATGGCGCGCAAGGTTTACGATATTCGCGTTCCTAGGATAGGAGCGAAATCCCGATTGAGTGGTTGATGATGATGGTGTTCTTGAGAGTTCGAAGCTTGTTGTTCGAGTAATCGTGGGAAGATAAAAACAATACTCGAAGTAGCAAGTGAGGAGTGGGGGCGTGTAATAGATTACCCAATTTAAGGTGGACATCCCCCTATTTATAGTGAGATGCCAGCAGAAGAGCCTCCCCCAGTTGAAGCATTGGACAGGCTGATACACAGGACTGACAAGTATTTCAGATTTGGAGAGATAAGTCTGTGTCAGACTGATTGTAGATAAGGCGGCTGTGATGATGAAGATCTCAAAGAAACCGCCTTAAGTGATTCGCTTGTCGAGAATGTCCGCGTATGAATATGGTGAAGATCTCCCGTGCTCGTGCTAACCTCCTTATTGGTTGCTTGATGTCGGATGACCAAGTGGTCTATGTCCTACTAGAGCATGTGGCGGGCAAAGGCTGCAAGGGGCGAAGGCCCAGATAGAATACAGCCAAATAAGGAGTGAGGGTCGCACGAACCTGAGTGTAAGGCCCTTATCTGAGCGGGACCAGTATAGGCATGAGAGTCCTCACGAAGGCGAGTTGAGACCACGGCAGCAAGATTCGCGAAGGTGAGTGAGATTGCAAGGGCGAGACCTGAGACCGCGAGGGCAACCCGCGAAGGCCTAAGAGACGCAAAGGCGAGTGTGAGACATCGCGAAGGAGAGACTTAAGGCCTGCGGGAGCAAGACCTCGCGTAGGTGAGACTGGAGATCTCGCGAAGGAGAGACTGGAGATCGCAAGGGTGAGACCTTGCTTCAGGCGAGACCGGAGACCACAAGGGTGAGACCTTGCGAAGGCGATACTGGAGATCGTGGGAGCGAGACATACGGGGTCTTCTGATGTGATGTCACGACCACCCCGCCCGGTTGCGGAGGCGGAGCCGGCCGCGACGTTCGGAAGCGGAAGCTACGGCTGAAAGCGCGGAATCGGTACCACCGAAACCCGCTGCGTGCAGTGGTCCCATGACCCGGCCCGCAAAAACAGAATGGTCGTACGGCGACCCGCAACCTACAGAACACATACATGGCAAGTATACAAAGCAACTTAACAAACAAACATGCAGTTCATGGAATACTTTTCATTACTCAAGATAACCAAATCACCAAAACCATTTCATTCATATAACCAATGTAAGCAAGTCGGGGCTCCGCCCTCGACTCAGAAGACAGATACAGAATCAGAACATATTCCATAACATTCACCATATACAAACTTCATGATCTGATATTCATGCATGCAACTACACCTACAGAGCCACCAAAGTAAACCCTAGAATACCTAGGTGCGGAATCAATAAAATCTCTCGCCCAGAAGATTCCCGCACGTAGTACTCGCTGCTACTAAACCATAACCTCGACAAAAGTGTTACGGTCACCCCGAGCGGGTTGCGGCGGGTGACCCGGGCTCCGATTTTGGCTGCGGTCACGTTTTCGGCGTTCAGACGGCTCCCGAGCCCTATCCGAGTATCATTTTGGCGAACCCTTCCGTATTTGAGGTCGTGTGGGTCCCCCGGACGTTTCCGCCGAAAATATTTTTCTGGCGCCGGGGGGTTGTCGGGGTCGCCTCGGGACGTACAGCGGGCTCGGTAGCACTCTCGAGATCTCAGTTTGAGAAGCCGTTTGTAGTTTTGGAGTCGTGGAAACGTCCCGGTGGTGGTTGTGGAGTTTAATATTTGGGGCGGGACGTTCGGTTCCGGGCGACTCCCGGGGCTCGGGATGGAAATTTTCTGACGGCTTTTGGGTAAGTTGTGTTATAATTTAAGATGGAATTTATGGGTATTTTTATAGAATTTTGGAGTGACGGAATTTTGGTTCTGTTGGACACGCTCGCACGTCGGGTTTTGGTTCGGGTTCAGCGAGCTCGGTAGGACACTCTGGATTGGTAAATGAACTTTTGAAAAATGTTCTGTGAATGTTATAATATTCTGAAGATTGTGTCCGAGTTTCATTAATTTTGGAATTCGGTAATTATTTTTGGGCAAAAAGAATTGGAACTTTCGGAAAAATTGGGAGTTAATTTGCAAAGGGGTGCAAAATTAATAAAAGAACGTATGGGCAGCAGCAGCCCTTTTCGGCAGCAAGTGTGTGTGTGTGAAAAGTGAGGGACACATGTCCCTCTTGTAATTAAAGAAGAAAAAGAAAGAAGATATAAAAGGTAAAATATTACATAATAATTAGAGATAATTCATTTCTTCTTCTTTCTTCTTCTTTCTTCCTTCTCTGCCGAAACAAAGGCAGCCATGGTTGCGCCAAGATGAGCTCCAAAGGTGAACTTTACAAATACTCGCCAAGCTTCGAGGTAAGCATGTCAAAACGATCCTTGTGTTGTGTAAGTGAATAATCGAGGTCGGTTTGTGAAGTTTCACCGGTTTGTAAACCGTGAGTCTTGAAGTTTGGAAATGATTATGGAATCACAAGTTTCGTTTGATTTCTTTGTTTCTAAACGTTCGGCATCTTCTTGTGCATGTTTGATAATAGGAGCGTAGGAAGAAACGCGCTGAGGTGGTGCCAAGTGCGTCGAAAATTTGGGTGTAAAATCCAACGGTGGATTCAAATAAAGGTAAGGATATATTTGTGATCGGAGCGAAGTTCGGTTACGTTAGTGTAATCGGTTACATTAGAAGAGGCTCGGTGTGAAAGCCGTTTTCCGGCCGAGCCTCGGTTTTGGCGCCATTGTTAGTGATTGATTCCGTGAATTCTGAATGCGTTTTCTGTATATGGAATTGATTGTGAACAGGGAGTTGCTTTGAAATTGGACCGAAACTCTGCCGAAATTTGTACCGGGACAGCTGAACGAGAATTTCGGTTCGGACTTGTGTGAACGATTTGGGAAGAAGGTATGATTTAAAGGTTTGGTTGTGTTTATGGATGTATAAGTAGCAATGTTCAGGCTCGGTTTGTAAAACCGAGCTTTCTGTGGAATTTTCCGGGAAAGTGCGGGTTTGTACAGAAATTTCTTTCTGGAGTTATTAGGATGTGTTCTGACTCAACTATGGTTACCCAGCTTGATTCTACGTTGGTGGGGTAGCGTGGGACCGTTGGAGCCAAGTTGTGCATTACGGGTGGAAGGCTGGGGTTTTCAGTGTTGGGCTGCAGGCGGCGTATCCGAGGTAAGGGCTTAATTTGGTAAAATGTACGTTTGTTCTGCTTTCAAGGCCCGGATGACCTTAGAGGCCCGGGTTCCTATTCTGCTACGTATATGGTTATCGTGTAATGTTACTTCGCTTATGTTTATGTATTCTTATTATTATTATATGTTACATTACGTGTCCGCACCGAAGGTGCCGACATTCTGCGTATCCGCACTGTGAGTGCCGATACTTGCATTACGTGTCCGCACCGAAGGGGTGCCGACATTCTGCGTATCCGCACTGTGAGTGCCGATACTTACTCGTGACCCTACGACAGTTTGGGGCTCGCGACCCCAGCCGGTACCGTGCTTCTGTTCTGTTCTGATCTGTATATTCTGACCTCTGTTGAGGGCTGTCGTTACGGGTCGTTCTGGCGGTTGGACCGCATATGTTGGTTTCTGATTTTCGTTATATTTTATGCTTATATGTACATGCATATGTTGTGATATTCTGCTTTGCGAGTTCGATTGTTGCCACAATGGCAAACTGCACTTTTACCTTAAGCCCTTACTGAGTCCTTTCGAGGACTCACCCTTTTATTTGTTTACCATCTTTCAGGCAGTCTGACAAGCAACCAGCGGCATAGAGATCCGCGGTGCTTCCTGACATCTTGGGTTCTGTAGCAGCAGCAGTACCACGTGCGGGAATTCTTGAGCGAGAGGCTTCTGATTCCGCACTTAGGTATATATTTATATAGGATTTCGTTTAATGGCTCTGTAGCTGTAGATGCATGCATGTAGGTCAGATCATGAATTGTATATGTCATATGATCGGAAATATATTCTGCCTTTGATGCCTTCTGAGTCGAGGGCGGAGCCCCGACTTGCCTATATTGGATTTGTTATGATATGAATTCAGTATTTCTGTGGTTGTTGCGATGAGCAGTGTTTAGCATACCATGAATTGCATGTGTGGTAGAAGTAAGATGGTTAAGCATGCTTGCCTTGTATGGGTTTTAGGTTGCTAGTTTTACTCAATGATTCTGTATTTGAGCTCGATGCTCCGCTGCCGCGTTTACCGCCGTAATTCCTGTTTCCGACGTCGCGGCCGGCTCCGCCTCCGCAACCGGGCGGAGTGGCTGTGACAAGTTGGTATCAGAGCAGGTCGGGTCGGAATGACCCAAAAGGTAAAGTATGTTGGTTTTGGGTATGGAATGTGGAAGGCAAGTATACAAGTCCGAGGGTGGACTTTTGGAGTAAGTTAAGTCTGTTCATGGGTAAGTAACTGTGGAAGTGACTTCGAGGTACAAGCCACCGTTCTACATTTCATTCTGGGGCGGTTACAGACGGAGACTGGCCACCTCCTTATTTGAACCGTTTCGGAATGGATGTGGAGCAGCGGGCGGTTCTTTGGAGCACTTTGAAAAATTTGAGGTACTTTTATGAATCTTGGGTGATTTGTGTGGTGTTTCTGTGTTATGAGCATGGTTTGGTTTTGTGGTTTAAAGTTGAATATTTGGTTGTGAGATTCTGAAAAAGAATCTACGCATCATGCATTGCATTACACTCTGAGCCTTAGAAAACTGCTGCTAGCTTCTGTAGAGATTAGAAGTGACCGATTTTTGTCTGGACTCTGTTTGGTCTGAAATTTTTGAGATAGGGTTAACACGCGTAGATAGCGTGATTTGGTACCGGAGGGGCGGGACTGGAATCCCACACCTCCGTGGAATAGGATACGGGTTCAGTGTAACCCGAGTGCGAACAACCACACTCACCGCCCGAGGTTTAGTGGTCGTAAGGACCCCTCTCGATTTGGTATTACCGCCACCTAGCCGGTTCGGGGCGACAGTAGGCAGGGGAAAATCTGTTTATGCCACGGTAAGGGCATTTTGATCAGGTGGTGATAGCAAGACTTAAGCCACTGCTCGCCATAGTTTTGGGATCAGTAAGTGAGTGACTCTGACAAGGGTGGTCACTACGACACCTAGACTTCTCGTCGGTCCCATTAACGACGAGGAGATCTGGGGCACCAGTCTGGCGAGGTCAGACTTTTGGAGAGGTTTGAGAATTTGAATCCCCCCCCGAGGTTCAGCGGCCGAGGAGGGCCGGAGGTATTAGAGACTTGGTTTGCAGGAATTGACAAACTCCTGGAGGGAGGCTATTCTGAGCCGGTTGGCCGCCGGGCAGCGGCTACTCCGGCCGATTGCTTCAGTTCGAACCGGAGTTCGGATTGACCCGATATCTGATTTCTAGTGTCTGGCGGTGTACTAGGACATTTCGCGGAAAATATTTTTCGGGCCGGGGTTGCCGTCGGACGATTTTCGGGATTACAGGCGGAGAAACGGCTCGGGAGTGACCCGGGACTCGAGTTGCGTTTTGAGAAAGATCTGGAGTCGGGATATAATTTACATTTTTCGTGAAGAAAAATGTTCTGGTCGGAAATTACGGTTTGGGCAGTTTTCGGGCTCGGGCGAGCCAAGCTGTGACACTTGGCGAAATGTGATTAGTGGAAAGTATTGGACTTGGTCTCTTGTTATTTCTAGTGATTATGATTCACTATGATGTTAAAAAGGATGTCATGTGCAAAGCACATGACTTATTATTACAAGACTTAAGTTTTGGCAGTCTTCAGCGTCCATAGTCTCGGACGCAACCCAACGCGCCGCGAGGGCGTGGGTTTCAGCAGGGTGGCCCGAGACCTCAGTAGCGACAGCAGCTTCAGCCACCCCCTCCGTCACAGCAGCTCAGAGTAGGATAAGTTTTTCATTTTGATGGGGGGCCCTAGCTATCGGGGAGGACTTAGTCAGCGGTCATGTACTTGCTAGCAGGGAATCCTGTAGGGTACTTTATTTCTGAATGAGGTACCGGTTCATGCGTTATTTGATACAGGAGCATTTGTTCCCATTATAACACCGAAATGTGTTACATTTCTGTATCTGTCTGTTAGTACCTTGCCTCAAACGCATTTAGTAAAAACTGCAGGAAGTCGGTTTACATTTTCTAATGAGATGGTTCGGGGTTGTACGATATACGTAGGCGGGCATCGATAGTATCGGACTTGTTGGTTCGGACACGCCGAACTATGATGTTACTCTTGGGATGGATTGGCTATCCAAGAATTCTGTGCACATTGATTGTGCAGCCCGTACCATTATGGTTTACGGAGAGGTACTACCTCTCACGACTCGATCGGTTTGACTATCGCACAAAGACGATGAGAGCTCTGATTCGGATCACCGTCGATAGTTGGTGTAGGGGAATGCTATGATCTGAATGAAGCTGGCATTAGGTTGAAGTTGGATGGTTTACCGTTGGTTCGAGATTTTCCGCAGGTATTTCCGGAGGAGTTGCCGGATTACCATAAGAGCGGGGAATTGTGCTTGACACCCACTGCGGTCGGGGCATCGCTCCGATATCTATTCCTCCTTATCGGATGCCTATTTCGAGATGCGGGAGTAGAAGAAGCAAGCTGGAGGAATTACGGCAAAAGAGTTTCGTCCGACCGAGCACTTCAGCGTGGGGTGCTCTGGTTCTGTTTGTTAAGAAGAATGATGGGACACTCTGACTTGGTATTGATTACAGACGGTTGAATGCTCTTATTGGGAAGAATAAGTATCCGTTACCGAGGATTAACGATCTTTTTGATCAACTTCGGGGTTTGAGGATTTTCTCAAAGATTGATCTCTGATCTGGGTATTTTCAGCCTAGGGTGAAGGTAGAGGACATACCTAAGACTGCTTTCCGCACCCGGTATGGACACTTTGAGTTTACGGTCATGCCATTTGGGCTGACCAATGCCCCAGCGGCATTCGTGGATCTGATGCATCGGGTGTTCCGACCGTACTTGGACTCATTCCTGGTGGTTTTATTGATGATATTCTGATATATTCTCGGGATGAGGACTCGCATCGGGATCATCTGAGGGTAGTTCTGCAGACACTTTGGGAACATCAGCTTTATGCTAAATTCTCAAAGTGTGAGTTCTGGATTCGGGAAGTCATTTTTTCTGGGACACGTTATTTCTGAGTAAGGTCTGTCTGTGAACCCAGAGAAGGTGAGGGCAGTTCAGGACTGGAAACAACCTACCACGGTACGGGAGTTCAGGAGCTTCTTAAGGTTAGCAGGATATTGTCAGAGGTTTGTACAGGGGTTTTCTGTTATGGCATCTCCGCTTACGCAGTTGACCAAGAAGGGTCAACTGTATATCTGGTCCGATAAGTGTGAGCAGGATTTTCAGAATTGAAACGGCAGCTTGATTAACGCTCCGATTCTCGACTCTTTCAGATCCGATCTTACCGTATGTGAATTATACGGATGCTTCCACGTCTGGTTTGGGATGTGTGTTGGTGCAGGAGCGTTTTGTGGTAGCTTCGGTCGAGGCACTGCGACCGCATGAGCTGAACTAGCCGACACATGGTCCTGGAGTTGGCTATGGTAATTTATGCGCTGAAACATTGGAAGCAATATCTGTTTGGTAGTAAATTTCAGATTCTTACCGACCATAAGAGTCTGGAATATCTGTTTACGCAAAAGGAGCTTAATTTGAGGCATTGCGGATGGCTCGAATACGTTAAGGACTATGATTGTAGTATCGGGTACATTTCTGGCAAGGGCAACGCGGTTGCCGATGCTCTGAGCAGGAGGTATACCGGCTTAATTAAGAGAGGAAATGTTGGTGACTGACCTGAGTAGAGTGATCTGACGTGCCTTTGGCACAGTGGCGGCTACGGGAGCGTGCTCGAGTTGTTACACTTATTATACATTCTGAGTGGCTTGATGGGATGCGCGAAGCGCAAGGTAGAGATTTGGTATTGAAGAAGTTATCTGGGGAAGATAAGGGTTTATGTGTTACTGACGTTTCAGTATAGGCAAGGCTTGCTATACTTCTGAGACCGCCTTTGTGTATCAGAGGATTAGGAGTTCTGGAATGATATTTTAGAGGGCACACTCGGCGGTTTGAGCATCCGGAACCGGCAAGGACACTGCGGACCTTGCCCATTCCACTGGAAGTGGGGTAGTGTTACTATGGACTTTCTCGATCGCACCGCCCGACACGGTCTCGCCATGATGTTATCTCGGGTTTCGTGGATCGGTGATAAAGTGCGCACACTTTACGCTTATTCGGTCACAGACCCTCCGGAGAAGCTTGCCCGGCTTTACATCGGTGAGGTTGTACGATTACATGGAGTACCGGACTCCATTGTATCTCGACCGTGATCCGCGTTTCACGGCACGGTTCGGAGGGCTTTTCATGAAGCGCTGGGCACGCGACTCCATCCGAATACGACTTATCACCCATAGACGGACGGGCGGTCGGGCGGGTGATTACGATATTGGAGGATATGTTGCGAATCGGTACTTTGGATTTTGGAGGAGTTTGGGGACTAGCGATTACTTTGATAGAGTTCTCATACAACAATTGCTTTGGACTACGTTTGACATGGCACCCTATGAGGTGTTGTACGGAGGTGTATGACACCATCTTGTTGACAGATGCGTCGATCGGGTTAAGCTGGGACCCGAGCTTTTGGGGAGTCTACGGCAAAGATCAGATTGTTACAGGCGCGGATTAAAACCGCGAACGACTGCACCACTGTTTGTACGAACCGTCGCCGTAGGGCTCTTGAATCTGAGTTTGGTGATAGAGTTTGATTGGAGGTAGCGCCGATCAGAGGGACAGTAAGATTTGTTAGGCGGGGCAAGTTACCGCGAATTTTATCGGTTCTCATGAGTTTCCAGAGTAAGTTGTTAGGTTGGCCTTACCCCCAACTATTTCTGTTTTACGTGATGTCTTCCAGGATAGCCTGTTGTGGATCGGTTAGACTTAGGTTCGATGTCTGGGGGTTGTCTGGTAGAAATACCGCAATCGACTCGGGTGCAATAAGATGCACCCGGAGGGTGGGACGCCGTGAGGCTCGTATGGTAGTCTAAACTACCACTCCCGCCGCACCATACGGTGGTCCGATTGTTCTCAGGTTAGAGGAATGTGTATATTTTCTGATTGGTAGCGACACTGTCTGGTTGGTTGAGCTACTCTTGGAGGACCAAGAGTTCTAAGGGGGAGGATGTTACGGTCACCCCGAGCGGGTTGCGGCCGGGTGACCCGGGCTCGATTTTGGCTCGCGGGTCACGTTTTCGGCGTTCAGACGGCTCCCGAGCCCTATCCGAGTATCATTTTGGCGAACCCTTCCGTATTTGAGGTCGTGTGGGTCCCCGGACGTTTCCGCCAAAATATTTTTCTCGCGCCGGGGTTGTCGGGTCGCCTCGGGACGTCTGGGGGCTCGGTAGCACTCTCGAGATCTCAGTTTGAGAAGCCGTTTGTAGTTTTGGAGTCGTGGAAACGTCCGGTGGTGGTTGTGGAGTTTAATATTTGGGGCGGGACGTTCGGTTCGGGCGACTCCGGGAGCTCGGACGGGGATCCGGGGCTCGGGATGGTAATTTTCTTACGTGTTTGTGGTAAGTTGTGTTATAATTTAATATGGAATTTATGGGTATTTTTGTAGTATTTTGGAGTGACGGAATTTTGGTTCTGTTGGACACGCTCGCACGTCGGGTTTTGGTTCGGGTTCAGCGAGCTCGGTAGGACACTCTGGATTGGTAAATGAACTTTTGAAAAATGTTCTGTGAATGTTATAATATTCTGAAGGTTGTGTCCGAGTTTCATTAATTTTGGAATTCGGTAATTATTTTTGGGCAAAAAGAATTGGAACTTTCGGAAAAATTGGGAGTTAATTTGCAAAGGGGTGCAAAATTAATAAAAGAACGTATGGGCAGCAGCAGCCCTTTTCGGCAGCAAGTGTGTGTGTGTGAAAAGTGAGGGACACATGTCCCTCTTGTAATTAAAGAAGAAAAAGAAAGAAGATATAAAAGGTAAAATATTACATAATAATTAGAGATAATTCATTTCTTCTTCTTTCTTCTTCTTTCTTCCTTCTCTGCCGAAACAAAGGCAGCCATGGTTGCGCCAAGATGAGCTCCAAAGGTGAACTTTACAAATACTCGGCCAAGCTTCGAGGTAAGCATGTCAAAACGATCCTTGTGTTGTGTAAGTGAATAATCTGAGGTCGGTTTGTGAAGTTTCAGCCCGGTTTGTAAACCGTGAGCTGCTGAAGTTTGGAAATGATTATGGAATCACAAGTTTCGTTTGATTTCTTTGTTTCTAAACGCTCGGCATCTTCTTGTGCATGTTTGATAATAGGAGCGTAGGAAGAAACGCGCGCTGAGGTGGTGCCGAAGTGCGTCGAAAATTTGGGTGTAAAATCCAACGGTGGATTCAAATAAAGGTAAGGATATATTTGTGATCGAGCGAAGTTACGGTTACGTTAGTGTAATCGGTTACGGTTAGAAGAGGCTCGGTGTGAAAGCCGTTTTCCCGGCCCGAGCCTCGGTTTTGGCGCCATTGTTAGTGATTGATTCTGTGAATTCTGAATGCGTTTTATGTATATGGAATTGATTGTGAGCAGGGAGTTGCTTTGAAATTGGACCAAAACTCTGCCGAAATTTGTACTGGGACAGCTGAACGAGAATTTCGATTCGGACTTGTGAGAACAATTTGGGAAGAAGGTATGATTTAAAGGTTTGGTTGTGTTTATGGATGTATAAGTAGCAATGTTCAGGCTCGGTTTGTAAAACCGAGCTTCAGGGATTTTCCGGGAAGTGCGGGTTTGTACAGAAATTTCTTTCGGAGTTATTAGGATGTGTTCGACTCAACTATGGTTACCCACTTGATTCTGCGTTGGTGGAGTAGCGTGGGACCATTGGAGCCAAGTTGTGCATTACGGGTGGAAGTGGGGTTTTCCGAGTGTTGGGCTGCGGCGCGTTTCCAAGGTAAGGGCTTAATTTGGTAAAATGTACGTTTGTTCTGCTTCAAGGCCCGGATGACCTTAGAGGCCCGGGTTCCTATTCTGTTCTGTATATGGTTATCAGGTAATGTTACTTCTGTTTATGTTTATGTATTCTTATTATTATTATATGTTCTGTTCTGTGTCCGCACTGAAGGGGTGCCGACATTCTGCGTATCCGCACCAGGAGTGCAGATACTTCTGTTCTGTGTCCGCACTGAAGGGGTGCCGACATTCTGGAGTGCCGATACTGCTCGTGACCCTACGGCGGTTTGGGGCTCGCGACCCCGGCCGGTACCGTGCTTCGCTCGCATTACGACCAGTATATTCGACCTCTGTTGAGGGCTGTCGCTATGGGTCGCTCGGCGGTTGGACCGCATATGTTGGTTTCTGATTTTCGTTATATTTTATGTTTATATGTACATGCATCTGTTGTGATATTCTGTTTTGCAGGTTCAGATTGTTGCCCTGTGGGCAAACTGCACTTTTACCTTAAGCCCTTACTGAGTCCTTTCGAGGACTCACCCTTTTATTTGTTTACCATCTTTCAGGCAGTCTGACAAGCAACCAGCGGCATAGAGATCCGCGGTGCTTCCTGACATCTTGGGTTCTGTAGCAGCAGCAGTACCACGTGCGGGAATTCTTGAGCGAGAGGCTTCTGATTCCGCACTTAGGTATATATTTATATAGGATTTCGTTTAATGGCTCTGTAGCTGTAGATGCATGCATGTAGGTCAGATCATGAATTGTATATGTCATATGATCGGAAATATATTCTGCCTTTGATGCCTTACGAGTCGAGGCGGAGCCCGACTTGCCTATATTGGATTTGTTATGATATGAATTCAGTATTTACGTGGTTGTTGCGATGAGCGGTGTTTAGCATACCATGAATTGCATGTGTGGTAGAAGTAAGATGGTTAAGCATGCTTGCCTTGTATGGGTTTTAGGTTGCTAGTTTTACTCAATGATTACGTATTTGAGCTCGATGCTCGCCGCCGCGTTTACCGCCGTAATTCCTGTTTCCGACGTCGCGGCCGGCTCCGCCTCCGCAACCGGGCGGAGTGGTCATGTGACACGCTGACTCACCGCAATTAACTAGATTATCTCTTAGGAATTATTGCTCCGCTTAGACTTTAGGTGTGAATAGCTAGAATTACATACAACTCTTACTTAAGTTCATGTAGGCGAATTTATTAGGTCTAAACCATCTCTCGATGTATATTTAGAGATAAATTAGCAACGATGTCTCGTTTCCTAATTCATTGTTGTAGTAATCTATTCTCCTCCTAGAATCAATTATGAACCATCGTTCTATAATTAAATCTAGCCTGCATTTCTCTATGGTCTAGTACGATTAGTGTCACAGCCACCCCGCCCGGTTGCGGAGGCGGAGCCGGCCGCGACGTCGAGAACCGGAACCAACGGCCGAAGGCGTGGCAACGGAGCATCGAGCTCAAATACAAATTAGTCAAGTAACAACTAGCAACCTAAATACTCATGCAAGGCAAGCATAAGAATAATCCAACTTTCACCAAATAAGCAATTCATGGTAAATCTCACTTCATTCATTGCCACAACACAAAATCACCATATCAAATATATAGCAAGTCGGGGCTCCGCCCACGACTCAGAAGACAACAAAACAGAATATATCTCAAATATATATATACATATCCAAAACATGATCTGACCTATATGCATGCAGTTACAGCTACAGAGCCAGTAACAAAATCCTATAAATACCTAGCGCGGAATCTGAAGTTACCTCCGCACGTAGTACTGCTGCAACCCAACCTCAAAATGAAGGAAGCACCGCGGAATCTCTCCAAACATACGGGTCTCGTCACCGAATCAGAACCTATAATAACATATACAAATACAGCAGAGATATCATACCTGATAACATATATGGAGCAGAACAAACGTACATTTTACCAAATTAAGCCCTTACCTCAGAAACGCTGCCCCGCAGCCCAAAACTCGTGAAACCCCAGCTCCCGACCCGAAACGCCAAACTTGGCTCCTATGGTTCCACGCTACTCCACTAACGTAGAATCAAGCTGGATAACCATTGTTGAGTCAGAACACATCCAAATAACTCCAGAAAGAAATTTCTGCACAAACCCGCACTTTCCCGCAAAATCCCACAGAAAGCTCGGTTTTACAAACCGAGCCTGAACATTGTTATTCCAACACCCACAAACATATTCCAACCCTTAAACCCGCATTCCAGACACTTTTCCCGGTAAACCCGTATAAAACTAACTTTCTCATTTCTAACCCGAAAATGGTATTTCAAACGTCATAACGCACCTACTTCCACCCACATTACCAATTTAGCATCCAATTTAATCAAAACACAACATCCACATGGAAAAAGAATCCCCCAACAATTCGGCCCTAACCCAATTTTCCACCACACTTCCAAATCAACCCATTCAAGCTTCCAATTAATCACACTAATCACCAATTTCACTTCCTAACCAAAATTACTAACCATTTGCATCAAGAACAACAAACCCCCTTTCACATACAATTCGGCCTTAAGGAGAATTTCTCACCCAACTTCCATTTCAATCCAAACAAAGTTCCATTAGCACTCTTTAATCACCAATTACAATTATTAAGCAAGATTACTAATCAATTTCACCTAAACAACCAAAACTTCCTCACTTAATAATTCGGCCAAAGAGGGCTTTTTCCCTCAACTTGTTTTTCATCAAATTAAAACCATAGATTGTCTTAGAATCATGCTAGGAACAACATACTTGAAGCATGATTCAAGAAGACAAACACACACAATTTTGGAAAAATCCCTACAAATTCGGCAACCCTAGGGTTTCTTCATCCTTGGAGTTTTCCAACAACCAACCATAGATTCCTACTCCCTCAAGCCCAAGAACAACATACTAAAATTTGAGAGGGAGAGGATTACTATTTCATGTAGCCAAGAACAAACCATAAACAAGCAATTTGCTCTCTTTTCTTCTCTACTTCTTGTTTCCAACTTAGAATAAAGATAAAAGGAATAAGCTTACCAACTCTTGAACCCAAATCCTTGAAGTTTTCAGCAAGAGAGATGAAGAACATGGAGTTTAGAAGGAGAAGAATATGGCGGCAGAAGGATGGAAGAAGAAGAAGAAAAGAAAAGAAATGAAATGAAATGTTATATCATTTTATGTTTTAATTCTTCCCTTTTATATTTTCGTCTTTTTCACACTTAATAGAAATGGGACATGTGTCCCAGCCCTTTGCTGCTGCTGACTCAAGGCCCAACCAGGCCCAACTTATTTTTAGCTTTTGGGTTAATTACCATTTAACCCACTAGTTCTCCAAATCTTTGCAATTAAATCCCAATTATAGGTAACGAACTCCAAATGACCCCAGAATTGGCCAGAATCCTCAGAATATCATAACATTAATAAAACATTTTTCAAATATTTATTTACCCTTCCGTAGGCCCTACCGAGCTCGCTGATCCCGAACAAATCCGTGTGGCCGCATAATAACCTGAGCCACAACCCGTCACAACAAAATTCCACAAAAATATCCATAAAATCCACCTTAAAATATAACATGACTTACCCCAGAGCCGTCGGAGAAATTCCATCCCGAGCCCCGGGATTCCGGCCAGAGCCCTGGGAGTCGCCCGGGACCGCACGTCCCGTCCCGAAACATATGCTCGTAAAATCTCCGGGACGCTCCCACGATTCCAAATCCGCAAACGGTTCCTCAATCTGAGGTCCTGGGAGCGCTACCGGGCCCGCTGTACATCCTGAGCCAACCTCGACAACCCCCCGGCGCCAGAAAAATATTTTCGGCGGAAACGTCCGGGGGACCCACACGACCTCAAATATGAAAGGACTCACCAGAATGATGCTCGGATAAGGCTCGAGAGCCGTCTGAACGCCAAAAACCGTGACCCGCAGGCCAAAACCGGAGCCCCGGGTCACCCGGTCGCAACCCGCTCAGGGTGACCGTAACATCCTCCCCCCCTTAGGACTCTTGGTCCTCCAAGAGGGGAATCAAACGCTGATACTGCTCGGGGTATCGCTCCCTGATATCCTGCTCGGTCTCCCAGGTCGCTTCCCGGTCAGTATGATGTGACCACTGAACTTTGACCATGGGAATCAACCTGCTCCGGAGTTTCCGAGTATCGCGCCCCAGAAAGGCAATCGGTACCTCCTGATATGACAAATCAGGCTCCAACTGAACCTCCTCCACCGGGATCGTCTGCACGGGATCCAAGATGCACTTCTTCAGCATACTGACATGAAAGACGTTGTGCACCGCAGACATACTCGGAGGTAAAGCCAACCTGTAGGCCAACCTGCCTATCCGCTCCAGAATCTCGTACGGTCCGATATACCTTGGGGCTAACTTACCCCGTCTGCCGAATCTGACTGTCCCCCGAATCGGCGCTACCTTCAGCCAAACCCTGTCGCCCACCTCAAACTCCAAGTCCCTGCGTCGTCTGTTCGCATATGAGGTGGTGCGGTCGTTCGCGGTTTTCAACCGCGCCTGAATCATCCTGATCTTGGCTGTGGTCTCCTCAATAAGCTCGGGACCCAGCTCTATTCTGTCAGACGCCTCAGTCCAACAGTGCGGTGTCATACACCGTCGCCCATACAGCGCCTCAAACAGTGCCATGCCGATGGTACTCTGATAACTGTTATTATATGAAAATTCTACCAACGGCAATCGCCTATCCCATTCCTCCGAAATCCAAAATACAGCTCCGCAACATATCTTCCAGAATCTGAATCACCCGCTCCGACTGACCGTCGGTTTGGGGATGGTAAGCTGTACTCAAATGGAGTCGCGTGCCCAGGGCCTTGTGAAAGGCACCCCAGAACCGTGCGGTGAAACGCGGATCTCGATCTGACACAATGGAGTCTGGTACTCCATGTAACCGCACAATCTCTCTGATGTACAACTGGGCAAACTTCTCCAGGGAGTCCGTCATCCGAACTGGCAGAAAGTGAGCACACTTCGTCAAACGGTCCACGATAACCCAGATGGCATCGTGGTGAGACCGGGTAAGGGGTAGTGCAGTCGGAAAATCCATTGTGATGTTGCCCCACTTCCTCCCCGGAATGGGCAAAGTCTGCAACGTCCCTGCCGGTTTCTGATGCTCCACCTTCACCCGCTGACAAGTGGCGCACTTAGACACGTGAGAGGCAATGTGTCTCCGCATACCTGGCCACCAGAAATGGGTACGCAAGTCCTGATACATCTTCTCACTACCGGGATGTATGCTCAATCGGCTCGAATGTGCCTCCGTCAGAATCTCATCCCGTAGTGCCTGATCCCCTGGCACATACAACCGATCCCTGAAGTACAGTAGTCCCTGCCTGTACTGAAACGCCGGTAGTAGTGTCCCTTTGTCCTCTCCGGACAGCTTCTTCACTGGATCCTTCTCCCGAGCCTCTCGCACTGTCCAGCCACTCCGATTGAATGGTCAAAGTATACACTGAGCCTCGCTCCCGCGCTCCCACTTGTGCCAAATACCGGTCAAATCATTCTCCTCAGTCCGACCCTCAGTACTACCTCCTCTGACCACGCCAGTGTACTTCCTACTCAGAGCATCGGCCACTGTATTGCCTTTGCCCTCGGTGTACTCGATAGTGCAATCGTAGTCCTTGATGTACTCGAGCCACCTGCGCTGCCTCATGTTCAACTCCTTCTGAGTGAACGAGTATTTCAGACTCTTATGATCTGTGAAAATCTGAAATTTGCTGCCGACTAGGTAGTGCCTCCACTGCTTCAACGCATAAATCACCGCGGCCAACTCCAGATCGTGTGTCGGGTAGTTCTGCTCATGCGGTCGCACTGCCTCGACCCGTAAGCTATCACGTTCCGCTCCCGCATCAACACACATCCTAACCCCGACCTAGATGCATCTCAGATAGATCACATACGGTAAGCTCGGGTCGGGTAGAGTCAAGATCGGCGCACTGGTTAGCCGCCGCTTCAGTTCCTGGAAACTCTCCTCGCACTTCTCTGTCCACACAAATGGCTGCCCCTTCTTGGTTAACTGCGTAAGTGGGGAAGCCAAAACGGAAAACCCTGGCACAAACCGTCGGTAGTAGCCTGCTAACCCCAGAAAACTCCTGATCTCTTGTACGGAGGTTGGCTGCTTCCACTCCTGCACCGCCTTAACTTTCTCGGGTCCACCGACAAACCGTGCTCACCGATGATATGCTTGAAAAGACACCTCTCGGATCCAGAAGTCACACTTTGAGAACTTAGCATAAAGCTGGTGTTCCCAAAGTGTCTGCAGAACAATCCTCAAATGCTCCCGGTGTGAGTCCTCATCCCGAGAGTAGATCAGAATATCATCGATGAACACTACCACAAATGAGTCCAGATACGGCCGGAACACTCTGTTCATCATATCCATAAACGCAGCCGGTGCATTAGTCAAACCAAACGGCATCGCCGTATACTCATAGTGCCCATACCGCGTCACGGAAAGCTGTCGTCGGGATGTCCTCCTCCTTCACTCGCAACTGAAAGTACCCCGATCGCAGATCGATCTTCGAAAAGATCTTCGCACCTCTCAGCTGATCAAAGAGATCGTCGATCCTCGGCAATGGGTACTTGTTCTTGATAGTGATGGCGTTCAGCCGTCTGTAATCAATACACAATCGGAGTGACCCATCCTTCTTCCTAACAAACAGAACTGGAGCACCCCATGGTGAAGTGCTCGGACGGATGAAGCCCTTCTCCTGCAGTTCCTCTAACTGCTTCTTCAGCTCCACCATCTCCACTATCGGCATCCGATAAGGTGGAATGGAAATGGGAGTAGAACCGGGTTGCAACTGGATCTCAAACACGATCTCCCGCTCTGGTGGCATCCCGGGCAAATCCTCCGAAATACTGCGGAAAATCTCGGATGAGCTGGAATCTTATCCAGCTCCAACCGAGTATCGACGTGTTCGACCGTAGTACTCCTCCGAATCCACTATCGGGACACGATCCGAACACTGCAGCTCCATGTTGGTCCTGACCACCTTCGTCCCATCTGACCCTGAGAGGGGTAACACCTCTCCAGAAACCGTAACACTACGGTTGGCACAGTCAATATGCACGGAATTCTTGGACAGCCAATCCATCCCAAGAATAACGTCATACTTCGTGTGTTCAACACCAGGAGTCCGACATAATCCGGTGATTGCCAATGGATAGCACGCATCCGTACCATCTCATTGGAGAGCAGAATCGACTCACCGTCTTCACCATGAAGACGCTCGGAAGCCCACCGGTAGCGGTGGAGTGACTCGACACACTTCGTGCCACAATCAAGCAGACGCCCAAGATCAAACAGTGCACGAATAGGAGTATCGTTCAGAAGTAGGGTACCTTGGAGCGCCCCACGCTGCGAAGTCTCTCCACGCTCGATCTGAAACACCCGTCCTGCTCCGGGCTGCTGTGGTGGAGGCTCACGCTGTGATGTCTCACCCCGCTCCACTGGAATACTCGTCCTACTCCAGTGCTGTGGTGGAGGGGTGGCTGAAACAGTCGTCTCGGCTGCTGTGGTGGCCTCGGTCCACCCGGCGTGAACCGCGCCCTCGGGGTGCGTTAGGCTGAAACCGAGGCTGCGGATGTGTAGCATTGCTAGACCCTGTCCCGGGGTCGAGGACAATCACGAATCCAATGATCGCTAGACCCGCATCGCAGACACCGCCCGATCGCTGTAACATGGCCGGCCGGGTGCCGCCACCACAACTCGCACAAGTCGGGATACCGGCGTAGTCCTGCTGCCCCTGCCGCTCGCCTGCACTGCCTGACCTCCCCGAAGACCTCGCTGAACTCTGCCGTGCGAATCCCTCCCCTATCACGGGGTCGATGCGGTAGGTACCGACTCTCGACCTCCTCTGCTCGAGGAGTTGGGCCTTCGCATGCCTCATGGTACGAAGTGATGTCCAGAGGTCTCAAAGCCCACCGATACTCAGGACACAAGCGGCGAATGAACCGTTTGGCCTTCTCCTGCTCCATGCCATAATACTGTGGCACATAGCGGACCAACCGGTCGAACTCCCGCTCGTACTCTGCTACAGTCCGAGTCCCCTGCTCCAGATCATCGAACTGTGCCTGACGGAGGTCACTGACGGCATCCCCAATATACTGCTGATGGAAGTAGTAGGCAAACTGCTCCCAGGTCAAGTCCGAATCCTGCCTCCCGTCACGTACTGCCTCAGCTCTCAGACGGCCCTGGAGGCTCCTCCACCAATGATCTGCACTGTCCTGCCCAGTTGAACGTGGCCAATGAAACTCTAACCTCGGATGGGAGATGTAGTCTCCCTAGGAGTTTGTCAACTCCCGCAAACCATGCCTCAGCCGCCTCAGGTCCTCCACGGCAGTTGAACCTAGGGGGGTTCAAACGCTGTAACCGCTCCTGAGTCTCGATCTCATCGGTGATGTCTTAGCTCTTCCCGTCGTCGGTGGGACCGACGAGAACTCTCAAGATCTGCGCTGATCTCCCTCCTCGTAATCACTATCCTGCTGATCCTCGCACACCGAGGTGGCTGCTGTCCACCCCCGATCTGCTGCCTTGGCTGCGGCCTATCCGGACCTCCCCGTGCCTGCCGCTGCCCCCGAATCCGCTGGGTTGGCACTAAGGTACTCGAATCGCTGAACTCGACCCAACACCCGTAGTATATCGGGAGCGGGTCCCTCGATCGCTGATCACTCGGGGGTGTGTGTGCTCGCCGATCCCGGGTTTCTCACGAACCCGCCTTCTAACCTCGGAGGTGTGGGATCCCGGTCCCGTCCCTCCGGTTCTTGCTCACGCTGGCGGCGTGTTCTAGCCATACCTGAAAATAACCAACCCAAAACCATATAACCCAACATTTAACTTTCTCTTCCTAAAACTAGCAGCAGCATTCTAAGGCTCTGTAGTGTAATGCAATGCATGATGCAAGGATTCCTTTCAGAATCCTGAAACCAAAACAATAAACCTTAAACATAGAATCAGATCATGCTCGTAGTCACAGAATCACTTCATATTACATCCATATCTTCCAAAATGCTCCAAAGAACCGCCCACTGCTCTACACGCATTCCGAAATGGTTCAAATAAGGAGTTGATCGGGCTCGTGCCGAACCACCTGCAATGAAGTGTAAACCAGTAGCTCGCCCTTCGAAGTCATTACTTGTAAAGCTTACCCATGAACTAGCATGACTTGCCTTCCACAACCCATACTTTAACTAACCATGCTTTACCTCTTGGGTCACTTCGACCCGACCTGCTCTGATACCAACTTGTCACAGCCACCCCGCCCGGTTGCGGAGGCGGAGCCGGCCGCGACGTCGTGAACCGGAACCCACGGCGGAAAGCGTGGCAACGGAGCATCGAGCTCAAATACAAAGCAGTCAAGTAACAACTAGCAACCTAAATTCTCATGCAAGGCAAGCAAACGAATAATCCAACTTCCACCAAATAAGCAATTCATGGTAAATCTCACTTCATTCATTGCCACAACACAAAATCCCCATATCCAATATATAGCAAGTGGGCTCCGCCACGACTCGATGACAACAAAACAGAATATATCTCAAATATATATATACATATCCAAAACATGATCTGACCTATATGCATGCAGTTACAGCTACAGAGCCAGTAACAAAATCCTATAAATACCTAGCGCGGAATCTGAAGCGACCTCCGCACGTAGTACTGCTGCTGCAACCCAACCTCAAAATGAAGGAAGCACCGCGGAATCTCTACTCCGCCGGTTGCTTGTCAGGACGGCCTGAAAGTGGTAAACAGATAAAAGGGGTGAGTCCTCGAAAGGACCCAGTAAGGGCTTAAGGTAAAAGTGCAGTTGCCCACGGGCAACAATCGAACTCGCAAAACAGAATAACCACAGCATATACATGTACATACGAACATAAAGCATAAAGTGAATCATAATCCATCACATGCGGTCCAACCGCCGAGCGACCCGTTACGGCATGACCCTCAATAGAAGTCGAATATACTGATCGAGCAGAGCAGATAGCACGGTACCGGCCGGGGTCGCGATCCCCAAACCGTCGTAGGGTCACGTAGAAGTATCGGCACTCCGGTGCGGATACACGTAATGTAACCAAGGAGTACCCGTGGTCTCTCCAACCATACGGGTCTCGCCACAGAATCAGAACATATAAATAAAATATACAAATACAGCAGAGATATCATACCTGATAACATATATGGAGCAGAACAAACGTACATTTTACCAAATTAAGCCCTTACCTCAGAAACGCTGCCCCGCAGCCCAAAACTCGTGAAACCCCAGCTCCCGACCCGAAACGCCAAACTTGGCTCCTATGGTTCCACGCTACTCCACTAACGTAGAATCAAGCTGGATAACCATTGTTGAGTCAGAACACATCCAAATAACTCCAGAAAGAAATTTCTGCACAAACCCGCACTTTCCCGCAAAATCCCACAGAAAGCTCGGTTTTACAAACCGAGCCTGAACATTGTTATTCCAACACCCACAAACATATTCCAACCCTTAAACCCGCATTCCAGACACTTTTCCCGGTAAACCCGTATAAAACTAACTTTCTCATTTCTAACCCGAAAGTGGTATTTCAAACGCCATAACGCACCTACTTCCACCCACATTACCAATTTAGCATCCAATTTAATCAAAACACAACATCCACATGGAAAAAGAATCCCTCAACAATTCGGCCCTAACCCAATTTTCCACCACACTTCCAAATTAAACCATTCAAGCTTCCAATTAATCACACTAATCACCAATTTCACTTCCTAACCAAAATTACTAACCATTTGCATCAAAATCAACAAACCCCCTTTCATGTACAATTCTGCCTTAAGGAGAATTTCTCACCCAACTTCCATTTCAATCCAAACAAAGTTCCATTAGCTCTCTTTAATCACCAATTACAATTATTAAGCAAGATTACTAATCAATTTCACCTAAACAACCAAAACTTCCTCACTTAATAATTCGGCCAAAGAGGGCTTTTTCCCTCAACTTGTTTTTCATCAAATTAAAACCATAGATTGTCTTAGAATCATGCTAGGAACAACATACTTGAAGCATGATTCAAGAAGACAAACACACACAATTTTGGAAAAATCCCTACAAATTCGGCAACCCTAGGGTTTCTTCATCCTTGGAGTTTTCCAACAACCAACCATAGATTCCTACTCCCCTCAAGCCCAAGAACAACATACTAAAATTTGAGAGGGAGAGGATTACTATTTCATGTAGCCAAGAACAAACCATAAACAAGCTATTTGCTCTCTTTTCTTCCCTACTTCTTGTTTCCAACTTAGAATAAAGATGAAAGGAAGAAGCTTACCAATTCTTGAACCCAAATCCTTGAAGTTTTCAGCAAGAGAGATGAAGAACATGGAGTTTAGAAGGAGAAGAATATGGCGGCGAAGGATGGAAGAAGAAGAAGAAAAGAAATGAAATGAAATGTTATATCATTTTATGTTTTAATTCTTCCCTTTTATATTTTCCTCTTTTTCACACTTAATAGAAATGGGACATGTGTCCCAGCCCTTTGCTGCTGCCGACTCAAGGCCCAACCAGGCCCAACTTATTTTTAGCTTTTGGGTTAATTACCATTTAACCCACTAATTCTCCAAATCTTTGCAATTAAATCCCAATTATAGGTAACGAACTCCAAATGACCCCAGAATTGGCCAGAATCCTCAGAATATGATAACATTAATAAAACTTTTTTCAAATATTTATTTACCCTTCCTTAGCGTCCTACCGAGCTCGTTGATCCTGAACAAATCCCGACGTGACCGCATAATAACCTGAGCCACAACCCGTCACAACAAAATTCCACAAAAATATCCATAAAATCCACCTTAAAATATAACATGACTTACCCCAGAGCCGTCGGAGAAATTCCATCCCGAGCCCCGGGATTCCGCCCAGAGCCCCGGGAGTCGCCCGGGACCGCACGTCCCGTCCCGAACATATGCTCCGTAAAAATCTCCGGGACGCTCCCACGATTCCAAATCCGCAAACGGTTCCTCAATCTGAGGTCCTGGGAGCGCTACCGGGCCAGCTATGCGTTCCGAGCCAACCTCGACAACCCCCCGGCGCCGGAAAAATATTTTCGGCGGAAACGTCCGGGGGACCCACACGACCTCAAACATGAAAGGACTCACCAGAATGATGCTCGGATAAGGCTCGAGAGCCGTCTGAACGCCAAAAACCGTGACCCGCAGGCCAAAACCGGAGCCCCGGGTCACCCTGTCGCAACCCGCTCGGGGTGATCGTAACATCCTCCCCTTAGGACACTTGGTCCTCCAAGAGGGGAATCAAACGCAATCTTGTTCGGGGTATCTCTCCACGATATCTGCTCGGTCTCCCAGTCGCTTCGGCCGGTATGATGTGACCACTGAACTTTGACCATGGGAATCAACCTGCTCCGGAGTTTCCGAGTATCGCGCCCCAGAAAGGCAATCGGTACCTCCTGATATGACAGATCAGGCTCCAGCTGAACCTCCTCCACCGGGATCGTCTGCACGGGATCCAAGATGCACTTCTTCAGCATACTGACATGAAAGACGTTGTGCACCGCAGACATACTCGGAGGTAAAGACAACCTTTACGCCAACCTGCCTATCCGCTCCAGAATCTCGTACGGTCCGATATACCTTGGGGCTAACTTACCCCGTCTGCCGAATCATTGTCCCCGAATCGGCGCTACCTTGACCAAACCACTGTCGCCCACCTCAAACTCCAAGTGATTGATTCCCGAAGCCGGGTGATCACCAGTGATCACTGGCGTGATGATCACCGGTGATCACCAACTTGATGCTCTGCAACTTGATGCTCCTGCATTTTAGGTGATCATCGGGTGATCAACTCATTCATCTCTGGATTTTAGGTGATCACCGGGTGATCAACTCGCTCAGCTTGAGACTCTCTGCAATTTAGGTGATCACCGGGCGATGGGTGAGCTCCTGCCTTTTAGGTGATCACTAGGTGATCACCAGGCGATGGACTGAGAGCTCCTGCCTTTTAGGTGATCACCAGGTGATCACCAGAACACGAAATTTCCCTTGTTTTGATCCTCTTGCTTCTTCTTTTGTTACATCTTGCCCCAAAATATCCTGAAGTGCCAAAATCAATAATTTTATGAGGAGAACAATTCAATTTTCAATTTAATCCATTAAATACTTCCTCAAAATTAGAACATAAAATGGCCTTATCAAATACCCCCACACTTAAGCAATTGCTTGTCCTCAAGCAATTGAAAACAGAAGATCAAAAATTCCAAAAGAGATCATGGTTAAGGACATTCCACAGTTTAATCACTCCAAGAGTTTACGGACCGCTTCAAACTCAATTCACAAACAATTTTTAACTAAACTTAGTTCACAATCTTGAAAGCATTCTTAAGAAACCCTTCACGCCTTAGTGGATGAAGAGAATGTGGCTACCCCTATGCACTACTTATCTCACCAAAACATAAACCAATTTATGAAGACACCCCATCGTAGTCAACATCTCATTTATCGAGTTGTAAACTTTCTTTTCTTTTTCTTTCTTTTTTTTTTTCTTTCTTTTTTTTGCGGGGGACCTTATCTGACAATGTTCTTTATTAACCATAATAATGTCAAACGGCTACTAGCACTGTTCATGATTTCAATCACATTTTCATGTTGAAATCAGCGGAACATTAACGGACTTACCTCCTTTTTTCCAACCCCTTTTATTTCTTTTTTTCATTTCACACTCTTTTTTTTGAAAAGATAAGAGGCAATGCTCCTAAAAGTTGAAACAAACATAAAAAGGTAGTAGAATTGGTGAGATAAAGAGTACATCACAATTAACCAATTACTCAACCACTAACTTGTTCCGGAATTTCCGCAATCAAGAAATTCACTAAGTCCAATCAACTTTCATCTGAAAAAGGAGAGAAGCCATTTTAAGTCCTTTTCACTCAATGAAGCAATTTTTTTTCACAATCCTCAACCATGAAAAACAAAAACATTTCAAGGATTTGACCTTCTCAAAAGGGCATCACAATTGCTCAAGTGAAGTATTGGCTTCCTCACATCACACATCAATCATCCAAGGATTCACATTCTACTACTTATCATCCATTCATTCATTCATTCATTCAATCATTAATCACTCATGACAAAGTATTCAATAAAGTTCTAATGAAAGATAGGGTAGAAGAAGAATACTGCCCTTTTGAGTGAGATTGACATAGGAGAGAGATATAGAAAGATCAGGAGGCTTCGCTCCTTTCATGCATGAACTCTAGAGATGGACACCAAAATCAAACCACTAGAGAAATTGTTAGTTACGAGGGGTTAGATAATGATAAATAAATAAATTGAAAGTATTCAATCCCCCCACACTTAAACCATATATTGCCCCCAATGTATCAAGTGTGCAAAATTCAATTTCTTTACATATACTACTAATACTATGTAAATATGCTTATTTAACGTCACTAGCTTGACGTCCAACTTGTGCCCTCAATCCGGCTCAAGTGGGAAGAAGTTCCCTGAGCCTTGAACCTTCCCTCCATCATGAAGGTTGTCAAACAAAAATCCCTTGTACCTACAAAATTTGAATCGTCGTTTTTCCATAAGAGAACTAAAACAGTTTAGCACAATGTGGTTAGCGCTTGGAATGTCTGGCCACTTGGTTAGAATGCATTTTCCAAACAACCATCTTTTGAATCTAGAGTAAAAATGAAGCATGAGATCTTGTTCCCAACCATTATCATAACACAAAGAAGAGAAATTTTCAATGCAATGCTCATGAGACTTTTGGGCAACAAGATATTTAGTATCCTCTAGACTCAACAAGTCCTCAAACCACATCATCATACATTGAGCATCAAGTCTAACAATTTCTCCCATGTCTCCAAATCGTAACACAAACTCATCACACATGCCACTAAAATCATTCGGTGAACCAGTCTTCATAACTTTGTGAATAAAAATCTAAAATAGTTCATGTCATGTATCAATAAAAACAATTCTTTTGCAAGCTCATGGTTCACATTATCATGAAAGTTCTCAATTGGAAGTGTGCAATCATCAATTATTCGTATTCCATTAGAAAGCACAAAATCAAAATATGGTTCTTTAAAACCAAAAATCATGAATGACGGGGGAAAACGAATATCCACCCATACTTGCTTCTTGTCTTCAAATCTCACCAAGTTCATGTTCAAGAAATTAGTTAAGGATGTACGACCCTTCACAATTTTGTGCACAATAACTTCATCACAAGCATGTTCAGTAGCAATTTCTTCTAGCATGACCAAATTAGACTCTTGGACTTCATTTACTTGCAACTCATCAAATTCATGCATGTCCTCATCTAGCTCAAATAATGGATTCCAATGCGCATCCATATCATGCAAATTTTCAAAAGGATCATACATGACATTAAAGCTCATGTTCTCATTATCGGCACATTTCACCGAAGCATGTTGCTCATCAACAACTATCATATCCTCAACACACAAAGGAAAATTGTTCAAATCATTGCATTGAATTGCCAAGTTAGCCAAAGAATAGGAAGAGAAATTGTTACCACACTTGGAGCTCACTCCATGAAGTTCCAATTCTAAGCCAACCCATGTATGTGTGTCCAATTGTGGTTCATCATGGATGTCCTGAATTTCAACATTTTGGTTGCACATGAGCATGTTTCGCCTTTTCTTCACCATTTCTTCCACCGATATGGCTAATTGAGCCATTTGTTGCTTGAGCTCCTCATTTTCCTTCTTTAGTTGCTCTTGCTCCAACTCAATTTCATCAAGATTTTTGTCATTCCAAGTGAGGTGGTCTTCTTGAGATGGGTGTTCATGCTCATAAGGTTGTATGAGCTCATCGATTGCCACTCAAATGAAGGTGACCCAAAATGTGGAGGTGAATCCTTTTGTTCATGAGCTTTCCATGGTGGCACGTCTTGAAGGGTATACTCATCTTCAATCCATGGCATATCGTTGAGCCTCATAATTTTTAACTTTTTCTCCGAAAAGGAATGAAAATAATGAGATATGAACAATGTAAATCAAACACAAAAACACAAAAAGAACAAGTCCCCGGCAACGGCGCCAAAACTAGACGGTGACTCACCGCAAGTGTACGGTGGTCGCAAGTAATAAAACCGAGTACCGGGTCGAATCACGAGGGACTTGGATTTCGTGTGTTTGGTGTGTGAATTACGAGTAAACTAAGCTAAGAAATTGATTGGATGGTTGGTGAGGATTAAACTAACATGCAAGAACGGTAATTAAATCGACAAAAACAACCAGAACAATTAAACTAGAACAAGAACTTGAGTAATTAAATGATGCAATTAACTAGATTATCTCTTAGGAATTATTGCTCCGCTTAGATTTTAGGTGTGCATAGCTAGAATAACATACAACTCTTACTTAAGTTAATGTAGGAGAATTTATTAGGTCTAAACCATCTCTCGATGTAAATTTAGAGATAAATTAGCAACGATGTCTCGTTTCCTAATTCATTGTTGTAGTAATCTATTCTCTTCCTAGAATCAATTATGAACCATCGTTCTATAATTAAATCTAGCCTGCATTTCTCTATGGTCTAGTACGATTAGTTTATGTCTAAATCTAATCATACCACAATAACCCTCCATCGAGGTGTTTAATCAATTAATCACAGAGAAATCCAAACACAATAATAAGTAATAATCATAGAACTAGCATAATCAATTAACCCAAGTTTAAGCTTTGCTAATTCCCAAGAGATAAAATCCAAATTATCTACTTAACATGATAAAATAATGAAATTGATGCTGAAAATAAGCTTAAGGGCTGAAGTGAAACAAGGAAACTTGTTGGGTGGCATGCAAAGGAGTTGAGCCAAAATCATCATCTTCTCCAATCTTGATTCGCGGCAGACGGAGCACCTTCGCTGCTCCTCCATCTACTTTGCCGGAAAGCATGTCCAACACATCGGAAAGGTTGGCTCGAGACCGAGAGGGAAGCCCGGGCCTTGGCTGCCACGTAGGAACTCCGGCGAGCTCCGCCGAAAGCTCCGACGGGAGCTCCTCCTTGTTGCTCCAACAAACCTTTGGCTGCTCCCAAAATGATCGATGGTTGCTGCTGAAATGGAGCTTCTCTTTTAAGTAGGGCATGTTGGCAACCAAGGGCAAGGATTGATTCATTAAAGAGATCAATGGTCAAGATTGATTCCGGCCAGGTGATCACCGGGTGATCACTGGCGTGATGATCACCAGTGATCACCAACTTGATACTACGCAACTTGTTGCTCCCTGCATTTTAGGTGATCACCGGGTGATCAACTCATTCATCTCTGGATTTTAGGTGATCACCGGGTGATCAACTCGCTTCAGCTTGAGACTCTCTGCAATTTAGGTGATCACCAGGTGATCACCAGGCGATGGACTGAGAGCTCCTGCCTTTTAGGTGATCACCAGGCGATGGACTAAGGTGATCACCAGAACACGAAATTTCCCTTGTTTTGATCCTCTTGCTTCTTCTTTTGTTACATCTTGCCCCAAAATATCCTGAAGTGCCAAAATCAATAATTTTATGAGGAGAACAATTCAATTTTCAATTTAATCCATTAAATACTTTCTCAAAATTAGAACATAAAATGGCCTTATCATAACCAAAGAGAGAGAAAAAGTTAGTCAACTGTAAACCCATCGAACTGAAATCGATACACCAACCGAAACCTCTACCGGGACCACCCTTAACCCGAATAGAATGTAATGTAGCAACGGGAGTTCCACAAAGGAACTGCCGATACCTGAAAACCAAACAGAAAGCACCGCAGATCTCTAGTCCGCCGCTGCTTGTCGTAGACTGAAAGGTGGTAAATGAAAGGGGTGAGTCCTCGGGACGGCCCAGTAAGGGCTGAGGTAAGATACAGTTTGCAGATGTGCTGCTGAACCGAACCTGTAAAACATAACAAACACAAGCACATATATATGTACGTATGCATGTATGCAAAGTCAGAGGTGAGCCGGAACCCATCGTACGCGGTCCAACCGCCAGAATGACCCAAAACGACAGCCCTCTCTAAGAGGTCGAATATACGTAATGAAGCACGGCACGGGCAGGGTCGCGATCCCCAAACTGTCGTAGGGTCACGAAGTATACCGCACTCGGTGCGTGTATACACGAATGTCGGCACCCTCCGGTGCGGACACACGAAATGTATATCGGCACTCCGGTGCGGATACGCGAATGTAATGTCGGCACCCTCGGTGCGGACACTACTGCACGTAACCAAGGAGCANCCATGGCCTCTAAAACCATCCAGGTCTCGTCAAAGATCAGAATCATATAATAATAATGCATATGCAAAACAGATTATAATAAATCAAAACGTATAAACAGAAATATCAGCGCCTAGCGCGGATATGCAGAACAGCATATAAACCCGTGGCCTCCAAGACCACCCGGGCCTTGAAACAGAACAAATACAAACATGTACCCTACCATATGACAGGTCCGGGATCATCGGACCACCGTCCTCAACCCGGAATCCTGCCTCAACTAGACCCGGTATACATAAAGTCCCATACCAGAATGTATAACGAGAGAAGTTGAACCCTTACCTCAGAAAACAGCTCCGCAGTACAAATCCCGGGAAATCCCGACTCCCGGCTCGAAAAGTGCAAACTGAACTCTGATGGTCCCACACTGCTCCACCAACGCAGAATTAAGCTGAACAACCATAAACCAGTCAGAACTCACCAAAACAGACCCCCAGAAACCAATCCCGCACAATCCCGCACTTTCCCGCAAAAATTCACAGAAAGCTCGGTTTCACGAACCGAGCTAGAACATTGTTATTCCAACACCCACAAACACATTCCAACCTTTAAACCCCACTTTCCAGACATTTTACCCGAAATCCTGCGTAAAGGTGACTTTTCCATTTATTATCCAAAAATGACGTTTCAAACACCATACCGCACCTAAATCAAACCCCAATACCAAATTACTATCCAAATCAACCAAAACATAAGCCAACCATAGATAAAGTTTCCTCTAAACATTCGGCCCTTCACCACATTATTACCCAACTTCCAATTCAATCCATTCAAGCCATCACACAATCATTCTAACCACCAATTACACTTCCTAATCTTGATTACCAACCAATTACACCTTAATCACCAAGAATCCAACATAAACCCTAATTGCACTATTCACTCAATTTGGGGCTTTTCTACTCAATCAATTTTCCACCAAATTGAAACCATAGAAAGCCTTAGAATCATGCTAGGAACCACATATCCAAAGCATGATTCAAGAATCCAACTAAACATCAAGTTTAGAAAGCATCCAAGATTTCGCCATTTTAGGGTTTCATCATCCATGATGTTTTTCCAAAATCTAAACATAGATTCTTACTCCTCTCCACACCAAGAACAACATACTTAAACTTGGAAGCAAGAAGATCATCACAACTCATAGCGAAGAACAAACCCTTTTTGGTTCTAAACTCCCTTTTCCACCAAAATCCATGCTTCTAACTTGCAAAGAGAAGAAGAGAAGAACCTTACCTATGATTTGCACCAAAAACCTTGTTGATTCCTTGCCAAATATGAAGAACACCATGGAGAGCTTGAGAGAGGATGACAATGGCGGCAAAGGGAGGAGATGAAGAAGAAGGAGAGAAGTGATAAAAATGACTTATCTTTCCTTTATATATTTTCCACCATTTCTTTTCTTTTTCCCATCTTTAATTACAAATAGGACAAGTGTCCCTTATCACTCACCTTTCCAGCCGACTTCCTTTTCCTCTTACCAAAATAATTGCTGACTTTAGGGTTAATTGCAATTTAGTCCTCCAACTCTCCAAATCTTTGCAATTTAACCCCAAACGCAACTTCCTAACACCAATTGAAACCAAAAATGAACACAACCCTCAGAATATCATAAAACACCCACATCCTGTTTCCAAAGTCCATTTGGAAATCCAGAGTGTCCTACCGGGCCCGCTGAACCCGCGCAAATCCCGACGTGCGCGTGTGTCGACCTGAACCAGAATCCCGTCATGTCAAAATTCCACAAATATTACCATAAAATCCGTCTTAAAATATAACATACTTTACACCAAAGCCGTCGAAGAATTTCCATCCCGAGCCCCGGGATTCCCGTCCCGAGCCCCGAGAGTCGCCCGGGACCGAACCTCTCCACCCAAAAAAATACTCCGTAAAACGATGCAGGACGTTCCCACGATTCCAAATATGTAAACGGTTTCTCATTCTGAGGTCCCGGAGCGCTACCGAGCGCAACCCCCGACCAAAAATATTTTTGGCGAAAATGTCCGGGACCCACACGACCTCAAAACCCGAAGGATTCTCAAATACTGCTCGAGATAAGTCCCGGAGACCGCCAAAACCGTGACCCACAGAAAACCGAGCCCGGGTTACCCGGTCACAACCCGCTGACCGTAACATGTGACGCGAGGACGCGTTTGCTTGGGTGGTGTACCGGTTTCCATTGTCGAAGGTGTTTTCCCCTTTGAGAGCATATCTGCGATGGTGTTCTCTATAAATGAAGATTGCCTCCTCAAAGTTTGTCCGCAGCTTGATTGACAAGCTTCTGTATTTGATGAGTAGCATCCTTGCACTCGAGCATCCCCGTGGTGTATCACCGGTTGTGAATCACTGTGCATGTGAATTCGGCGAATGACCGCCTTGATGGCTAGCTTGAGGCCTGCGATGAGGGCATCATACTGCAATGTTATTAGTCACAGGGAATTGGAAAGATACACGGAGAGTGCTTTCCATACCTAATGGTCTGCGCAGTAGACTCCTCCCGCTGGAGATGCCGCCTTGGATGCGCCATCAACAATCATCTCCCACTGGGGTGGAGGTTCGGGCGGTGGTACTTGTTCTGGGCGTGCCATGCTCAAGAATTGAGAATTTCGCCGGGAAGTCTGCGAGGGCCTGGCCGTTTATTGCCTTGCGAGGTTCATAGTTAATGTCATACCCGCTAGTTCAATGCACCACTTAGCCAAGCGACCTGAGTGCTCGGGTCTTTGGAGGATCTCCTTGATTGGAAGGTGTGTGCGCACGGTGATCACGTGCCCTTGGAAGTAGGGCTTGAGCTTCGGCCGCATAGACTAATGACAAGATAGCTTTTTGTAAAGGAGGGTACCTTGTCTCTGCCGATTACAAGGTGAGACTGGTATAGTAGACCGACCATTGTTTGTTGCCTTCCTCCTTAATGAAGACTGATGCCACGTTGTTGCTCGTTGTGGAGAGGTAAAGGCAAGGTCATCGCCGGGCACGGGGCATTTGAGCATGGGTAGTTCCTGTAGGTGCCGCATGATGGTGTCGACGCTTCTGGCAGTCCTCGGTCCATTTGCAAGCTTTATTCCTCCGGATTTGGTTGAAGAAAGGCTTGCAGCGATCGCTGAGCTTTGATATGAACCGTCCCGGGGTAACTAGCCTTCTGTTAGCTCTGGGACCTCCTTCAGCCTCTTGGGACGCGAAGGCTAGCGATGGCCTCTATTTTCATGGGGTTGGCGCGAATCCCCTCTTTTCGCGATGTGGTAGCCAAGAAATTTCCCTTCGCCAACGCCAAATATGCACTTCTTGGGTTCGGGCGCATGTTATACGCGCGAAAGTTGGCGAAGGTCTCTTTCAGTCTTCCAAGTCTTTGGGCGGTAGCCCTGCTCTTTACCACTATGTCATCAACATAGGCTTCAAGGTTTCTCCCAATTTGGCTTGCGAATACCCTGTTTACCAACCTTTGAAAAGTCGCCCCTGCATTCCTCAGGCCAAAAGGCATGCGAATGTAGTGGTAGACTGCTTCGCCGGTTGTGAAGGCGGTTTTCATGGCATCGTCGGGTCTATGAAAATTTGGTGGTAGCCACTGTATGCATCAAGGAAAGAAAGTACTGGGTATCAAACAGTTGAGTCCACCAGTTGGTCTATTGGGGGTAAGGGATATGGATCTCTGGGGCAAGCCCTATTGACTCCCTTGTAGTCCACACACAGACGCCATTCGCCATTCTCCTTGTCCGCAAGAACAATGTTAGCGACCCACTCAGAATAATGAACTTCCTTAATTATATTAGCCTCAAGCAACTTCGCACCTCGGTGCGTACAAATTCTTTTCGGTCTGGGGCCATGCCCTTGTCCTCTGCCTAACCGGATTAAAACCAGGAGTACATTGAGTTTGTGGGAGATAACGAAGGGTCGATGCCGGGAGATCAGCTGGGCTCCATGCGATGACGTCAATGTTGGCACTGGCGGAGGTGGATGAGGGCTTCCTTGTCTTCCTTGGGAGGTCTTTCCCTACGTGGAACTTCTTCCCCGGTGATATCTCGACTTCCTTAAAGTCACCGAGATAGGTCTGGGAAACTTCGCTCTCGGCGCAGCTCCTCACTGGTTTTTTCCTCTTTGGCTACATGCATTAAGGCAGCTGGAAGGGGCCAGCGAGCGCGTTGACGTAGTTCCCCCTCGCCACATTCTGGTTGACATAAATGTAGGCGTCGCCGGCTGAGGTGTGGAACACCAATGTTAGGGTGCGCACATCACAACGGATATGGAATTCAGTCAGTGTGGCGCGCCCAACAATGGCATTGTAAGGCGAAGGGAGATCGAGGACGATGAAGTCCACGAATCTTGAGTGGCAGACTTGCCTGCTGTCCCTGGTGGTGCCCACCATCATGAACAGGAGCGTGATGGCCCCCAAGGTTGGGATTTCGTCCCTCCCAATTCCAAAAGTTGCCCCCTTTCGCCGGTTTGATTTGGGACAGGGGCACCTTCGCCTCGACAAGTGTGTGCTTGTAGACGACATTGGCGTTGGCCCTTGTATCCATGTAGATCCGGCCGATGTCCCATTCGGCGATGCGAGCCGTGATGATGAGTGGATCTGAATGGGGATCGCCACGGAAGTCCCATCACGGTGATGAATGAGACGGCTGGCCGGGTGGTCCAGTGATAGATTTGCCTCATGTAGTGGCGCCTCGCAGCTGCGCCTTCGCACTGTGTAATCACATTGATGTGACCCCTGGCAGGTGGGATTTGATCAGCGCCCTAGCGGCCCTGTTTTGCCTGTAGTGCTCGCGGCCGCGATCCTCCCAAACGCCTTCGCGCTTGTGCCCCCTGGTGAACCCCTTCGCTGGGAGGGGTTGCAAACAAGGAATTTAGTGAGCTTTCCTCGAGCTATCATTTCTACCAGCATGCGCTTAAGCTCCACGCATTCCTCGGTGTCATGGCCCTTATCGCGATGATAGCGGCGGTACTTGTTGCACGACCTCACGACGCCCTTGGGCGGTGGGCGAGGCCATTTGGGAACCTCCCTTCTCTGCTCCAGGGCATGGAAGATGTTTGTACGGGATTCCCCGAGTGGGGGCGGGGTTGGATAAACCCGGTCTGTTGTTGCCTGTGGAGGGGGCTGTCTCATGAACCACGACCCACAGGAGTCACGGACGTGTGAGGGCTGCCTCCTCGCGTCGATCTCGAGCCCTTGAGGTAGGGTCTAGTAATCTCCTCAGTATGCATGAACCTAGTCGCCCTATCTAGGAACTGCTCCATGTTTTGAGGAGGGTTGGTGTGCACATCCGTAAAGAACAGGGACCCCCATTGGAGACCCTGAATGGCCGTCAAGAGGCGGGTTTCCTCTCCCAGGTTTGGAACCTGGATGGATTCCCCCTGGAAACGTTGGATGTAGTCCCTCAAGGACTCATCCTTCCTCTGCCGCACCTTCAGCAGGTGTCCCGCGGTCTTCGGCGGGGGCTTAGAGATGACAAAGTGGTTGGAGAAAACGCGTGATAGTTCCTCAAAGGAATCAAACTGCTTACCACGAAGGGTGGTGTACCAATTTGCGGTAGCTCCGGTGAGGGTAGAGCTAAAGGCCCTACAGAGAGTGTTGTCATCAGCCCTCGCGATCGCCATTACGGAGATGTAGCGTTGGAGATGAATGTCGGGGTTTGAAAGACCGTCATATGCGTCCAGCTTCGACTGGAGGTAGTGTTCCGGCAGTGGTGCCTCCAGGATTCTTTGAGTGAAAGGCTGGGTCCAAAGGTTGTCTAGCCCCAAGCTGGTGGAGTAGGGAGTATTTGCCCTCACCTCCCTTTTCTCTATCTGTTCAAGGTGCCTGGCGATGGCGGCGAGTGCGGCGGAGTGAGCCGGGTCAGGGTGGACTTCCTGTTGTGGAGGAGGAAGGGTAGTTTCCTGTTGATTCAGGGGCTGTTGAATGGTTTGGAAACCTCCTGCGGCCATGACGCCGCGCAGATTTTGCACGACGGCCTCAGTGATTGCTGCGAGGATGGTGGGATCAAGACCAGCAACCGCCGAGTTATGGACGATGACATTGTGCGGTGCCCCCACCACGCCGGCGGGCTGGTTGTGGTTGGTCGAGAGGGCGACTCGTCCTGACCCCACGACGACACCCATCCCCACTGGTTGGATGATTTCCCTTGAGGGAGGAGCATTACACTCACAATGAGAAGAGCTCTCTCTGGTAGAGTGGACTGACGCTCCAAGGTTTGCGATGGCAGCGGGGGGATTTCTCCTCCCACGGCCGTTCTAACGACTTGCGCTCCTCGTGGTAGGCATGACTTCTTGATCTTCATAGTTTCTTCGTAGGATTGTTTCGTTTCCCACAGACGGCACCAATCTGATAGCCTGGTTCCTTTGCGGGAATAGACTTCCAGATACTTGAACGGTGGTGGAACGATTGGAACTATGGTCTTGAGCTCCGGAGTAGTATGTTAGGCGTAAAATAGAATACTCAGGAGCAGAAAGAGGAGTGGAGGTGTGTAGATAGGGTGTACCTTTCCCAAGCCATCCTTTTATAGGAGGCATTGAGGTGGCGGTTGTCCCGTGATAGGAGTGGTGGAGTGCTCCTCCACGTCCTTGAGTTGCGGAATGCTGGAGACGTAGCAGAGAACGTGGGTAGATCGTGGGGACGACCATTCCCAGCCTCCATTCCCCAGTCTGTCGTGCCGCCAAGTGTTTGTTGGCGAAGCTCAGGGTTCGCGAAGGCCCTGTTAGGCGAAGCCGGGAGATGCGAATCCGCAAGGTCCTGGCGAAGCCAGTGGGTGCGAAGCTTCCTTGATAAAGCCTTCGCGCGGTTTGGTGTGTTCGTGGCGCGCTTCCTTGGCTGTTGCTGATGGCGATGCGGAGGGCGAATGGCGAGGGGGCATTTGCTTGGGTAGTGTACCACGAACCATGGGCAACCTCTTCCCTTAGGTGTAGGGTGTATACACCCCAAGGCTTGCCCCTCAAGTCTTCTCCTTGCAGCACCCCTTTGAGCCCCAAATCTTCAAACCTCCTTGTAGCCATTTGCAACTCCTTCTCTTGCTCTTGAGTTTCGGCCATGGTACGCATGAACAAGGTGAGGGCCTCCTTCATCTTCTTTGTCTTGGACCTTGTCATGGGTGCTCCTATGTTGTGCAAAGGCCTTGGAACTTGGCTTGAATGGTCCTTGACTTGGATGCCCTCATCACCAACCATTAGCCAAAACTATTGGATAAAGACCTCCACTACCTCTTTTCCCTCCCTTTGCCTAAATATCTTAAACAACATTCAAATTCAAATGAACAAGTTCACATTTCAGATTATGGGCTGAAATTGGGCCGGCCCAACTTGGAGGCGCGTGGGGAAAGCCCATGGTGGCGTGTGGAGCGCATGAAGGCCCGTTGTTGGCTCGGCCGGCGCGTGTCCTTCACTTTCGGGCGTCTTCAAGGCTTGGGAAGGTGGTGCAACAACCCAAAGGTGGTGGAGCTGGGTCAGGGAAGGGAGGTTGGCGCGTGGGGCGCGTGAGAGAACCTCCTAGGCACGTGGGCTCATCCTCGGGTCCAAGGGTGGTGAGTGTGATGGTGTCCATGGCTTTGGGAGGCCCTTCCACTTGGATTTCCATGTCTTGAAGCTTGATGGCGTGGTCCCGATCCTCATTTCACTCCTCTCCTTGTGCCATGATCCGAACGAAGGCTTGAAGCTTGTCTTGCATTTTCCTCAACCGCACTTGGGTCAAAGGTTCATTGAGACCTTGGAAAGAGCTAGGAGACTCTCGTGGTGGAGTTGGGTTGTTGTCCACATCACCACCACACCGAGGGTACTCTATTTTACCGTTGTCCCAACTCCGGTTCCCGCGTACGCCAAAGGGCGTTTTGTATTACGTAAGCTTCCGCGGAAGTGGGTAACATTGTCTCCTAATGGTAACACAATGAAAGTTGGTTAGGTTAGTGATTGACAAGAGATTAACATGCTATCTAGAGATAGAAGCATGTTAGCCCCAATAATCCATCTCTAAAACTAAGAGTTAAGATGTACAAACAACCTCTCATATGCATGAACTTGCTAAGAGAACTCTATAATTGAAACTCCACAAGTACCAATTTTCGTTGCTCTTACTTGTTTTTCACTCTTGACTCCATTGCATTTAGGGTAGTTGCATGCTCTATCAACCACCCTATCAAGTCTTTGTTGCCTTCGTGCATTTTATCCTAGCTTAGTTACACATATTGCATATTTAGTCATTAAACGCTTGACTCTTTTGGGTCTAATTCCTTACTCTTCGCCCTACAATATTTCGACAAATACAAGGGAGAGTTAAGGTGTTTATAAATGTATTTGAATCATTGTACTTGTATTTTGCATTAAGCAAAAACACCCTTGATCAAATTGACACTTTGCTGGTGAATTGAGTACAAGTTTTCAGACTTTTTGTGTTTTATGTGTTGCATGTTGCATATCATGTTTATTTCCTTGCATTGTAGATTTTAGACAATGTTTACTTCCATTTCTTATCTCGCATTATAGGTGTCATCTTTTGTGCTACAAATGGCACACCAAATCATGTGAGGACCAAGTAATACCACTATAATTGAATGGACATGGATGCTTACAAAGATACTTGGTCTTATGGACAACAACACTCATGGAGTGGAAATGGCTACAATCATCAAACATGCTACACTTGGGAGCCAACATATGAAGATTATGGAGCAAATCCTCATCGGTGCCATTATGCCACATTTCCACCACCTCTTATGTGATATGAACAATGGATTACACTTACCTTCAAAGAGTCCAAGTGTTGAGGATTCTCAAACCACCAAGCCCCTCAAGTCACCACCAAGCCCTTAAGCAACATCGAGGACCAATGACAAGGGCTAGAGCCAAAAACGTTAAAGAGGCCTTGGGAGCCTTCATGAGGACTATGGCCGAGAAGTTGTATGATTAATTAACAGAAACACTTATCTTTCAAAAGGAGAGGATGATCCGCAAGTAATTCAGCAAGGATAGATGTAAATCCAAAAGTATCTTTCCAATCCTTGCTGTCGGAACCCTAGTCATGCCTCCTCAAGATTTTGCTCTCCTCTGTTGGTACCATCGTCCCTAGCTGACATCTGCCACATGCCTCGCCTCCCTCTCATCTTCTGAATCGCTGCACCAAAAGACGAAGAAGAAACCCAGCCCTCTTTCGCTTCTCTCTTCCTTGCCGGAATTGTTACTGATCACCCCGAGCGGATGGTGACTTTGGCGACTCGGGGCTCCGTTTTAGGCATGCGGGTCATGTCTTCGGGTGGTCGACAACTCGGAATCTTTTCTAGGTTTCTTCTTCGGGAATCCTTTCATATTTGGGGTCGCACGGATTCCTTGGACATTTCCTCGGAAAATATTTTTTCGGGAGCGGGACTTGTCTCTGGAAGTTTAGCGGGCTCGGTAGCTCTCCCGGGACCTCGGAAAAGGAAACCTTCAACATTTTTGGGATCGTATGAACATCCCGCATCTTTCTACGAAGTATTTTTTTGGGATGGGATGTTTGGTCTCGGGCGACACTCGGGGCTCGGGATGAAAAACCTGGGGCCCGGGATGAAAATTTTGCGACGGCTTTGGTGTGAGTTATGTTATGGCTCGGGACGGGTATTATGGTGATAACCGAGCAAGCACACACGACGGGAGGCTCGGGCTAGCTCGGGAGTTACTCGGGTGAAGTTGGCGCGGGATTACAACACTTAAGCATTTCAGATTTTTGTTTGGTGTGTGAGTCACCTAAGTGACTAAGGTGTGTGCTAGTTGACTAAGGTGCTTGGTGGACAAGTGTCCTTATGAGTCATAAAAGGGGGAAGTATAAAAGGATGGATTTTTGGAAGAAAAGGCCATTTTGCTCATTTTTCCTTCTTCTTTCAATCATACATGACTTCTTCTTCCCTTTCCTACTCTCAAGTGTTCTTCATGCAAGGGCTTAAGGATGGTGTGTTCTTGGTGTTTAGCTTGAGGTAAGCTTCTTCCCTTCATGGTTTAGTAAGTTTGGAGTATGATTTGTGGTTGAAAGAGAGGTTTAGAACCGATTTGGTGTTAACTCTTTGCTACATGTTGTGTTGATCTTCTTGCTTCAATCTTCTAGTATGTTGTTCTTGGTAAGAAGAAGTGTAGGAATCAAGGTTTAATTTATGGAAGAACACCATGGATTAAGAAACCCTAAATGGCCGAAAATCTAGGTTGAATTCTAAACCTAGTGTGTGGTTGTGTTCTTGAATCATGCTTGTGATATGTGGTTCCTAGCATGATTCTAAGGTGTTGTATGGATTCAATTTGATGGTAAACATGTTGGGTAAAAGTACCCAAATTGCTGAATTGTTCATTAGGGTTTGAGTTTGATTTTGGGTGATTAGGGTGAGAAGTGTTGGTAAGCATGCTTGAATTGTGTAATTGGTGAATTAAGCATGTGTTTGGAACCTTAATTGGTTTGGATTAAAGTTTGGTGAAAAAGAGAAGTAGAGGCAGAATTGAAAGGAAGGTTTGGTGATGCTTGTGTTGTGTTTTCGAATGCTTTTGGAAATGATTTGGTATCGGGAATGGAAGTAGGTAACTAACGATGTTCGGAACGTCGTTTTCAGGAATTGTGGACAATCCCGACCTACTTGCTTGTTTGCGGTGAAAAAGTGGGGAAAGTGTGATTTGAATGCTTGGTTGTGCTTTTGGGTGTTTGAATATCAATGTTCTAGCTCGGTTTGAGAAACCGAGCTTTCTGTGGAATTTTGCGGGAAAGTGCGGGATTGTGCGGGATTGGTTTCCGGGGGTTTGTTTTGGTGATTTCTGACTTGTGTGTGGTTGTTCAGCTTGATTCAGCATTGGTGGAGTAGTGCGGGACTTCAAAAGTCACACTACCACATTTCGGGCCGGGAGCCGGGATTTTCCAGAGACTTGGCTGTGGAGCTTTGGTGGCCACAGTAGAGATTTCCGTTTGGCTAAGGTAAGGGATTTAACTTTCTTAATGCGCATTTATGTGTATTAGGTTAGTTAAGGGCTAGTACTCGGGTCGAGGGTGGGGCCCGGTGACTCCCGGGGCTAGTCACAAGGTACGTAGCGGTTTGCAGGGTTTTATGTTTATGGACTTATTACATATCGGGGGTCGATGACGGACCCATTATCTGCTATGCTTTCTGGACCTCTGCTATATCATATCGGACTTGCTTATCGGGGGTCGATGACGAACCCATGTTTATGTTCGTACGTGAGAAGCCCATGAGTTACGGCCGACAGAACGCCGGACCTAAGCCGGTATGCCAACCGTGGTCGTTAACTCACGATGTTATGTGCCGGCATTGTGCCGCTTTATGTCTGACAGCTTAGGGCGATATCTCTTCGGCCGGTACCATGCGCTCTGATACCAATAATCGGCGTGAGCCTAACAAGCCGCCGTAGGGAGCTGTCAGTGGTCGGGGACCACCTGTATGGGTTATGTACCACCTGTTATCGACTGATGGGGACGCCAGTTGGACTGGTATGCCAACCATGGTCGTTAACTTATATATCGGATCTGCTTACTGGCTCATGGGAACGCCAGTTGGACTGGTATACTTGCCTCCCAAGTCCACACCGAAACTGATCACATTCGCCTCTTGGGTCACACCGACCCGACTGCTTTGATACCAACTTGTCATGGGGCACCCGCGCCTGTTGCGGAGCGGGGCCGCCCGCGACGTCAGAAGCGGAAGCTGCGACGGAGAGCACAGAAACGGTACTACCGAAACCCGCTATGTGCAGTGGTCCCATTACCCGGCCCGCAAAGTCTTGTTCTCGAAGGCCCAGCGCCTGAGAACACTTTGCTCAACCTACAACCTCAAAGATGGCAAGTATACGATATAAACCTTAACTATCCATGGCGAGCCCCGCCCCACTGAAATAGGCGAGCACTCAACCATCACCAAACATGCAGTTCATGGAAATATCATTCATCGATCAAAAACAATCAGATACTGAATTCATCCGATATAATTCATCCGATATATATATATATATATACCAATATGAACATGGCTCGGGTCCCGCCTCAATTGAAATGGGCGAGCCCTCCAGTCAGCAATACAGTAATCGAATGTATCCCAAAATACATAACATACAACATGATCTGATCTAAACATGCATACAAGTACATCTACAGAGCCGTCAAAGAAAACCCTAGAATACCTAGGTGCGGAATCTGGAAACCTCTCGCTCAGAAGATTCCCGCATGTAGTACTGCTGCTACTAAAACACAAACATAAGAGATATTGTCGATTATCCAAACAGATCACAAAACGGATCTAACGAGAATACGTCCAATCAAAACAGACCAATACCTCAAACAAACATAAATGCATAATGAGCACCGCGGAGGTCTACTCCGGAGGTCGCTTGACCGGATCCTGAAAATTTTTAATAATTGGGGGTGAGTTCTCGAAAGAACCCGGTAAGAGGGGTAGGTACGATAATGACGGAAACTTTAAAAACGTTTTTACCTGCATAAAAGGGTTAGCGTGCAATGATCTAACAGATAATACAATCCTAAATATATAAACATAAATATGATATGCAAGGTCATGATACTCAGAAGTCCCGTCGGATTGGTGATGTTATCGACCATGGTTGGCATACCAGTCCAACTGGCGTCCCCATCAGCCGATAAACAGATCCAATAACTTAGCGACCATGGTTGGCATACCAGTCCAACTGGCATCCCCATCAGCCGATAAACAGATCCAATAACTTAGCGACCATGGTTGGCATACCAGTCCAACTGGCGTCCCCATCAGCCGATAAACAGATCCAATAACTTAGCGACCATGGTTGGCATACCAGTCCAACTGGCGTTCCCATCAGCCGGTAAGCAGATCCGATATATAAGTTAACGACCATGGTTGGCATACCAGTCCAACTGGCGTCCCCATTAGTCGATAACAGGTGATACAACCCATACAGGTGGTCCCCGACCACTAACAGCACCCTACGGTGGCTTGTTAGGCTCACGCCGATTATCGGGATCAGAGCGCATGGTACCAGCGAAGGGATATCGCCCGTAACTGTCGGACATAAAGCGGCACAATGCCGGCACATAACATCGTGAGTTAACGATCACGGTTGGCATACCGGCTTAGGTCGGCGTTCCGTCAGCCGTATATACATTAACGACCATGGTTGGCATACCAGTCAACCGGCGTCCCCATCGATCGATAACAGGTGGTACATAACCCATACAGTGGTCCCGACCACCGATAGCTCCATACGGCAGCTTGTTAGGCTCACGCATATTATCGGGATCGAGCACATGGTACCAACGAAGGGATATTGCCCTAATCGCCGGACATAAAGCGGCACAATGCCGGCACATAACATCGTGAGTTAACGACCACGGTTGGCATACCGGCTTAGGTCCCGGCGTTCCGTCAGCCGTAACTCACGGGCTTCTCACGTCATGAAACATAAACATGGGTTCGTTGTCGACCCCGATAAGCAAGTACGATATGATATAGCAGAGGTCCAAAAAGCATAGCAGATAATGGGTCCGTCATCGACCCCCGATATGTATTAAGTCCATAAACATAAAACCCTGCAAACCGCTACGTACCTTGTGACCAGCCCCGGGAGTCACCGGGCCCCACCCTCGACCCGAGTACTAGCCCTTAACTAACCTAATACACATAAATGCGCATTAAGAAAGTTAAACCCCTTACCTTAGCCAAACGGAAAACTCTACTGTGGCCACCAACGCTTCACAACAAAATCCCAGGAAACTCCCGGCTCCCTGCCCGAAATGTGGTAGTGTGACTTTTGAAGTCCCGCACTACTCCGCCAATGCTGAAAAAGCTGAACAACCACACACAAGTCGAAATCACCAAAACAAACCCCGGAAACCAATCCCGCACTTTCCCGCAAAATTGCCTGAAAGCTCGGTTTCTCAAACCGAGCTAGAACATTGATATTCAAACAGCCAAAAGCACAACCAAGCATTCAAACCCCACTTTCCCCACATTTTCATCGCAAACAAGCATGTAGGTCGGGATTGTCCACAATTCCTGAAAACGACTTCCGAACATCGTTAGTTACCTACTTCCAATCCCGATACCAAATCATTACCAAAACCATTACAAAACACAACACAAGCATCACCAAACCTTCCTTCCAATTCGGCCTCTACTTCTCTTTTTCACCAAACTTTAGTAAAAAACCAATTAAGGTTCCAAACACATGCTTAATTCACCAATTACACAATTCAAGCATGCTTACCAACACTTCTCACCCTAATCACCCAAAATCAAACTCAAACCCTAATGAACAATTCAGTAATTTGGGTACTTTTTACCCAACATGTTTACCATCAAATTGAATCCATACAACATCTTAGAATCATGCTAGGAACCACATATCACAAGCATGATTCAAGAACACAACCACACCCTAGGTTTAGATTCCAACCTTGATTTTCGGCCAATTAGGGTTTCTTAATCCATGGTGTTCTTCCACAAATTAAACCTTGATTCCTACACTTCTTCTTACCAAGAACAACATACTAGAAGATTGAAGAAAGAAGATCAACACAACATGTAGCAAGGAGTTAACACCAAATTCGATTCTAAACCCCTTTTTCATCCAAAATTCATACTTCAAACTTACTAAACCATGAAGGGAAGAAGCTTACCTCAAGCTAAACACCAAGAACACACCATCCTTAAGCCCTTGCATGAAGAACACTTGAGAGTAGGAAAGGGAAGAAGAAGTTCACGTATCATGCTTGAAAGAAGAAAGAAAATGAGCAAAATAGCCTTTTCTTCCAAAATTCACCATTTTATACTTCCTCTTTAGTGACTCACATGGACACTTGTCCACCAAGCACCTTAGTCACCTAGCACACACCTTAGTCACTCGGGTGACTCACACACCAAACCAAAAATCTGAAATTAGCTTAAGTGTTGGCGTGTAATCCCGCGCCAACTTAACCCGAACAAATCCCGACGGACGTGCGTGCTAGCCCAAACCAAAATTTCCGTCGTGTGTGCTTGCTCGGTTATCACCATATTACCCGTTCGAGCCATAACATAACTCACACCAAACCCGTCACAAAACTTTCATCCCGAGCCTCGGGCGTCGCCCAGGAACGAACATCCTGTCCCAAAACTTGTACTCCATAAAAAGATGCGGGATGTTCATACGATCCCAAATATGCTGACGGTTTCCTTTTCCGAGGTCCCGGTAGAGCTACCGAGCCAAATTGAATGTCCCGCTCTGAAAAAATATTTTCTGCGGAAATGTCCGGGGAACCCGTGCGACCTCAAATATGAATGCATTTCCGAGAATGTTACCCAGAAAAGGTTCGGGAGTTGTCTGACCACCCGAAGACATGACCCACATGCCTGAAACGGAGCCCCGAGTCAAGAAAGTCACAACCCGCTCGGGGTGATCAGAACAAGAATCCCACTAGCTCCAGCTCCATGGTCATCTCTTCCCAAATCGACCTCCAGTCTCCCTCGATTTGTCCCTCCTCCATCGAAACTGTCATCGCTTGCTCTCACGCAAAACCCCATCTGAAATTGTCGAGTCCCCAGCCCCCAAAATGCCCAGCCTTCCCTTCATCTAGGTAATTCAGTCCGTGTCTGTCGTCGTGTCTAGAGTAGGAGCTGATTAGTGTCTTAACTTTAGGTAAAACTACACTTAGGTCCTTAGGTTAACTTAAGTTTTACAAACTTACCCCACTTAGTTGCTAGGTTTCAATAAAGTCATTTTCTAAATTAATCCAATTTTATTCTTTTCAATTTAATCCCATGTTTCCTATTTCTTTCATTTTAGTCCAATTCTTCCAATTTTAATCCTCAACTTTTCTATTTCTTCTAAATCAATCCTTGTTCTTTTTATTCCTTCCAATTATGACACGTCCCGAAGGACGGGTCATAACATCATGCATGGCACAACTTCCTAATAGCAAGCCAAAGTCACTAAGAGTTTGATTTGAAGAATCTCACACTAAGTAAGATTAGAGACAACTTGCTTAAAAACTTCATTTGGTCGAATTTCATGGTCATGAAAACCTTGGAACTCATCCTTTTATTGTACCATTCAATACTTCTTTAGATGTGTTATCAAATCACTCCCACTTGAAGTGATAACCGAAAAGGTGAGGACTGTGTCATTTATCCCTCTTAAAACACCAAGTGTTCTCCCTTAACTCATAAAAGGAGGACATGTCAATATACCATGAAATTGTCACATGTAAGTCCAAACTTACATTAACATAGATTAGTATGTATGAGTGGTCATACAAACATGATGAAACTTATTCATCTCATCTTGATTATTCAAATCAAGGTGACATTAATGCTAAAGTGTCATGTATTGGTGCATGACTCCCACTTAAATGTACAACTCTTTCAAGTCACATGTTTCATATGGAAACAACATACATTCAAGTCTTTAGCAAGTCTCATCCTTAATAAACCACAAGATTAAGGGCGAATGGCCTGTGTGAGAAAGCCATTCTCCACCTATGCTTGACATGCTCATTATTCATTGTGATTCATAAATTGAAGGTACTATGTGGTCATAAATAAACTTCTTTATTTACATCAAACATATGTACAACATGTGTGACACCAAAGAGGTGAAGTACATCCAACATATTTACAATCTTCTAAGACCCATTGCTCTAACATGTCGAGCAAACACTAAGGATGGCAATAGTTTAGTGAGAGGATCTGCCACCATAAGGTCTGTAGAAATGTATTCAATCTTAACTTGACCATCTTCAATTGCATCCCTCACAAAATTATATTTCATGCTAATGTGTTTATTCTTTCCAAGGCACTTTGGATCCCTTATATAAGCCATAGCCGCCATACTATAATCGAAGATAGTAATAGGCTTCTCAATTGATACCTTGGATTCCAAATTCTTAAGGAAATAACCAAGCCAGAGGGCTTCTTGTACAGCAGAGGCACATGAAATAAATTCAGCTTTCATTGTGGATAAAGCTGTACAAATTTACTTCTTACTACACCAAGTAGTAGCCCCGCCATTAAGCATGAAAATATATCCAGATGTAGATTTTCTAGAGTCTCTCCTCCCCAATCAGCATCAGAGTAGCCATGTAAATCAAGTTTTTTTCCTTGATAATATAGCCAATTGTCCTTAGTACCTTTAGGGTATCTAAGTACTCTCTTCACACTCTTACAATGCTCCAAACCGGGGTTCGATGAATATCTTGCCAACACAAAAACCGCTTGACTTATGTCCGACCTTGTACATAACATGGCGTACATAAGATTTCCTATTGCACTAAGATAAGGAATGTGAGACATTTCGCCTTTCTCCTCTGGAGTCATGGGACACATGTCCCCTACAATCTTGCAACCATATGAAAGTGGTGTGTTCATGGGCTTAGAGTTTGTTAAGTTGAACCTTTCTAAAATCTTATCAATATAAGGTTCTTATGGAAGGGCCAACAACATTTCCTTTCTATCCCGGTGTATCTGAACACCTAAGATAAAGGAGGCCTCTCTCATATCCTTCATGTCAAAGGTGGAGGACAACCATTCTTTAATGGTTGATAACAACTCAAGTCCACTAATTTCAATAAGTATGTTATCTACATACAAAGTCATTACAGAAAGCTAGAACCCGAATAAAGCAAGTATACACAATGGTCTTCATGCATCATCACAAAACCATAACTTGTGATAGCATGATGGAACTTCAAGTACCGTGGTCTTGAAGCTTGTTTAAGACCATATATAAACTTCTTTAGTCTATATACCTTGTCCTCAAGACCCTTTTGAACACCCTCGGGTTGTTTATGTAAATTTCCTCACTCAAATTACCATTGAGAAAGGCGGTCTTTACATCCATTTGATGTAACTCCAGGTCTAGCTTTTCCACAATGGCAAGTACTAATCTGATGGAGTTGAACTTCACCACAGGAGAGAAAGTATCTTTGAAATCAATACCTTCTTTCTTTGTGAAGCCCTTGGCCACCAATCGGGCCTTGTATCTTTTGATACTTCTAGAATTCAACTTCACCTTGAGAACCCACTTGTTTCCAATTGCCTTTCGGCCTGGAGGAAGGTCAGTTAGATTCCACACGCCATTGAGATGCATCGAATGCAACTCATCATCTATTTCCTATGTGCACTATCAAGAGCTTCTTTAATATTACTTAGTTCATCTATTTCAGATGACACCAAATAAGTTTCACCCTCCGAGACCCTATCTTTTAAGTTGTCTCGATTCCCTAGTTGATCTTCTCAACATGGGTGGAGGTGCATCATGAACATCCTCTTGTGGATCCAACTCATGTTCCACATTTTGAGGAACTTCATGATCATCCTCATGTGGAGGCGACACATGCTCCATTTCATGAGGAACTTCATCAAGCTCTTGATTAACCTCAACTCCCTCTTGAACAAGCTCATCCACTTGTGGATCTTGTCCATCATGTTCCATCTCAATTGGAACATCATTTGGAGCCACATCTCCAAATGGTTGAGGCACTCCCTCTGGAGTGAGTGCACCTTGTGCAACCGACACTTCTTTAGTACCTAGTTGATCCCTCTCAAGGATTGGATCAAAGGGGTCCTTATCACCACTTTTACCAACTCGTGGGAACTCATGCTCCACAAAGTTGGCATTTCTTGCCTCAAATACATTTCCTTTCTTGTGACTAATGTCCAAGAACACATATCCCCTTGATTTTTCAGCATAGCCAAGGAAAGCACATCTCTTTCCTCTTGGTCCCAACTTTCCCAAAGGATGGTCAGTTATGTGAAAAAATGCTAAACACCCCCAAGGGCATAGGTAGCTTAGATTAGGAGCTCTCTTCTTCCATAACTCATATGGAGAAGATGCATTGCTCTTGGAAGGTACTCTATTAAGGACATGCACTGCACATAACAATGCATCACTCTAATAAGTGATTTCCACGTTGGCCTTAGCCATCATAGAACGTACCATGTCCATAAGAGTCCTATTATTTGTTAGAGACCAGGTTGGCATCGACCAGGTTGGCTTCGCCCTCGGCGGTCCCCTGCATCTCATAACTCACGGACTTCTCCTACCCGGTTAGGAGTTTCATGCCTCCCAGGACTCGAACATGGGACTCGGGCTTAATGTCCCATTTCACATGAGTCCGAGTACCACTTGAGCCCGGAGTCATGACTAGCTCAAGTGGTACTCGGACTCATGTGAAATGGGACATTATGTTACACCCCACCTTTTCCGGCAACAGTCTCCGGTGACTGGAGTTCTGGAGGTATGTTTAAATTTGTAATTTGAGGAGTTTGTTAGTTGTTGTTGTTGTTGATTGTTGTGTTGGGAGTGGAATGGTTTTGGGTTAAGTCTTGTTGGAGGCTGAATTTTGTGAGTTTTGGGTCCTTCGCGATCGCCCGAAGACGAGGAAACGACCAGTCTAGGAATTGGGTCGCCTGGTCTTCGCTGGACACTGCCTCGGTGTTCTTCCCGTGGCAAAGCTATTGTATGACTGGGGTGACCACCGCCACCCCCAACATTTTGTAAAAGATAGGGTATATAATGTATATTTTTAAAAATTAAGGGATTGAAGCTTCTTTTTCCCCAATTGCCTTCCCAATTCCCAATTCTATTTTGTTCTGCGTGTCTGCCCTGCTGCTGCCCAACCCAATTCTATTTTGAGGGGCTTGTGCACAACCTGTGCGCAAGCCTGTGCGCTGCGCACAAGCCTGTGCACAACTTGTGCACAATCTGTGCGCAAGCCTGTGCGCTGCGCACAAGCCTGTGCACAACTTGTGCACAATCTGTGCGCAAGCCTGTGCGCTGCGCACAAGCTCAATCACAATGCATGCGCAAGGTCAAGGCGCTGTGCACAAGCTCAGGCGCAAGGTCAGGCGCGATCGCCTGCTCGGCTATTTAAGTCGAGCAGCTCGGTTTCAACTTCATTTTCGCGTTTTCAGCTCCGAAAACTCTCCCAACTCACTCTCAATTCGGTTTTGCTCCTATCTAAGTGATTTTGGACTCTTTGGTGCGTGGAAACGAAGGATTCGTGCGGGAATCACTTCAAGAACAACGAATTAACAAAGGATTCGCTCCAACAACACTTGGTGGATGAATTTGAGAAATTTCCCAAATTGAGAGGTTGGTATTTTCGTGTTCTCTTGGTTCATTTGAGTTAGTAGTAGTGTTTCTATGTTGGATTAGAGGTAGAAACACATTTTACAACACGAATTGAGCATGAATTGAAGGAAATTCGAATTAGGGTTCTTGAGCTAGGATGAACGAATTTTGGGGGATTGTTAAATTGACCTCAAATTAGTGTTGTTGGGTGGTTTTGGAACAACATTAATACTTGGTAAAAGGTCCAATTATGGGTTAATCTATGAGCTAAGAGAAAACTCATAGGTTTTATGGTGGAGAATTGAAGTGTGTTGTATTGTTGAATTCAATCCAAATTGTTGCTATTGGGTATGTTTAGAGCAATATTGATAATTGGAACATTGTCCAAATATGCTCCGATTATATACCTAAGACAAAGTTCATCCGGATTTTTGGTGGAAAGTAAAAGCATGTGTTTTGTGTGGTTTAAGGTTTCAAGCATGTTTAGGCAATGAATTTGAGCAACTTTAAGTCTTGGAGTGAGGTCCAATTGTCAATGGATATTGATGTGTTGAATAAAAGTGTAATGTGGAAAGTGTGTGAATTGTTTAGGTGTTATGTGAAGCAAGGTTTGAGGTTGCATAAGGAAGAAGTTTGGTGTGTGGTGCTTGGCTGCTACCCTCTACGGTTGCGGTTGCTTCCAATTCGAGGTAAGGGTTCGACCTACCTATGTTATTGTAATGTAGGATGGTTGAGGCAAGTCTTGGGCGTCGGTCTCTGACTTCGGTCTTAGATCGGGATTGTGGAGCCCCAAGGCTAGTCCCATGGTAGGAGTATCGGTGCGCGGTAGGAGCATCGGTGCGCAGGTTACATTACGTGTGTGTGGACGCATGGCGAATGCCGGTTGGACCGGGAAGATCTAGCCATGGTCCGTGATTTATGATGTTTGTTGGATGCATGGCGAATGCCGACGCATGGCGAATGCCGGTGCGTCCGGGCATGGCGAATGCCGACGCATGGCGAATGCCGGTGCGTCCGGGGAAGATCTAGCCATGGTCGGGGAAGATCTAGCCATGACCCGTTACATTCGGATGTTGTGCACACATCATACCTTACTTGTTTCTGTATATTGCTATCTGTATGTATATCTGTTCTGATCTGTCTTTGCAGGTTTGTCGGAAGAACATCGTTACTACTGCCTAAGCTCATACTTGGTTTTTCTTTAAGGAAAACTCAAACCCATTACTTAATATATTTCAGAGATAAGGATTACGGGCCAGCGAGTAGGATTTCCGCCAGGCTGTTCGGTTAGCTATTTTGAGGGTTTAGCAGCTTTTGGATCTAGACTTGGGTTCCTCGTCGGTTTCTTTATCCGACGCCCGACTCTTGTACGGTTGCATCTTCACTGTAGATAGCTCTGTAGCATGATACTCTGTTGGCATGTAGTATTATGATAGCATGTTATCATTAGATCTGTCTATTCATCTAAGTTTGATTATGGTTATGTATATATATATATGCGTTCTGCTCTGAATTGATTGAATGAGTATGTTGATCTGTGTGGAAGCCTCTGTTCGGTAGTGAAAGAACAGACTTCCTTTTTGATAATCTGATTTTGATATCCTGCTTCTGATATTCTGATCATGGGCGGAGCCCATTGCTTCTGTTATTGTGATCTATTTCTGTGCATGAATTGTCATACTTGATCTGTTGTTAGAAAGGGACCTACTGGGTTAGTTAAAGGCCCGCGAAATACTCTCACATTAGCTGCGCTATCCGGTCCCACCTTGCTCACCACCGCCCACCGGCCGGCGACCGCTTCCCGCCGGGTCCGGAAGGTGTCTGACGGGGGTGGTGGTGACAATTTGGTATCAGAGCGTGGTTAATTGGTTGCGTCGAGGGTGTGTTAGGATTGACAGCCACAGGTCGACCGATCGATTCCAGTATGGTTGTGTGGTGAGACTGGCCACCTCGTCACAAGAACCATGTTGGAATGGTAAGTGGAACAGAGGCGGTTTGTCTAAGCGCACTTGAGAACAACCAAGAGATGATTTCTTTAGTACGGTAGTTTGTGACTTGGTACTGTCTGTGGTTGCTTTGCGTAGGACACCGAGAATTGACTCGGGCGCTATAAGAGGTGCCTGGGGAATGAGATGCCGTAAGGTGCATGATGGTAATTTAAATTACCTCTCTCGTTAAAAACAGACGGTGGATGCCGGGTGAGAAGTGTGTTAGTCCTAGGCAGTACCACGGGTTATAAGGAATTGTTTTGTATAAGTAATTTTGAGAATTGATTTGCATCATGCATTGCATTCATGCTACAGAGCTGATAGGATTACCAACGTAGGTAATGCTAACCGTTAAGTGAACCCTTTATGTTCGGAATTTCAGTAAATGGTCAACACTGACGGACTCGAGCGTTGGATGATGAAGCAGGAGGAGGAAATCCTGCTCGGAATGTGAATAGGGGAAGAGGTAGAGGTCGAGGAGACCTCGGCGAAGAGCGGCACCAGGCTCAGCCGCATTTGATACCTGATCCGGAACAGATGGCCCAAGTGTTGGGGCAAATGACTGTACTGCTCAATAACATGTGGGCAGGGACAGGAGTTGAAGAGCAAGGAAGTACACATGTTATGAGTTCTCAGCCTACTGCGGTAGGATCGACTGATCCTAGCTATCAGGCTCATGAGGAGGACGTTGAGGCGGATGATGTGCAATTCGAAGAGCATGTGGATACAGAAGAGGGGAATCTGAATCTAGGTGCGGAAGTCGGCCCACAGCCCCGTCGAGGGCTAGGCCCGATTCTGTTGTTGAGATACCGAGAGCCCGCGGCTCAAATCTGATAGTGCGACCAGCTCTGATAAACTTTCTTTGATGGAGCGGTTTGAGCGATTCAAACCACCCCGTTTCTCGGGCAAGGGTGGAATGGATTCGGCGGAGACGTGGTATAAGGACATGGATCGGTTGCTTGGCAGACTTGGTTTTCCGGCAAATGAGATGGTGTCTTTGGCTACCTTTTATTTGCGTGACTGGGCATATGATTGGTGGGAGACCACTATGGCTACTCGGAAGGCCGACTTTGTGCGTAGGCTGTTGAGAGACCCGGGTATGACGTGGGATGAATTTTCCCACTTGTTCCATGAGAAGTGGATTGGTTATGCCGCAATGATAGGCGGCAATCGGAGTTTGATACCTTGACTCGGGAAGCAAGATCATTTGCGGAGTATGGGCACGAGTTTGAACGCGGCAGTGCGTTATGTGCCTCATTACAACACCAGTGAGGAGGCCAAGGCAAAGAGATTCATGAGAGGGTTGAAGCATGACATCGGGAAGTACTTGGCACCGTTGAACATTGATAGGTACCATGAGGCATGCGAAAGCACGTAAGATTGAGAATGAGGACTTGGATACAGGCTTCGGTGACACACCACCGAGATCTACGGGGATTGTCATTGGTGGAGTTAGAGGATCCGGACGTGGTGGACATGCACGACACCACAGTACAGGAGGTAGTTCTAGTGGGCTTGGATCGGAGGATAAGGGCAAAGGGAAGGCAACGGTAGCAGAGCCTTGGTACTGTCAGACTTGTGACCGGAGTCACACCGGCTCGGTTTGTTATAAAGAGTCGGGCATGTGTTTCCGATGTGGGTCAACCGACCACATGATTAGGATTGCCCTCGATGGCAACCTGTGGAGTTGCAAGGCCACAAGGATTTCAGAGTTATGCTCCTCGTGGGCGTGGTGTTCCTCGCCTTTGGACCACGACCCCGACCACGCAGATGCGGCCACCACTACAGAGCCCCCGCCGCCCAGCAGCAAGCAAGGCAGGACGAGTGTTTCAGATTGAGCGTGGTGATGCGGCTCAGAAAGGAGCACTAGCAGGTATGGTGTTTCTGAATGGTATTTCCGTTCGTGCTCTTTTTGACACAGGTGCTTCGATTTCTATAGTGTCACAGAAGTGTGCAAAGTCTTTGCAACTTCCCGTGACTCATCTGTCTCAAGTATTCTGATACGAACCGGGAGTCAGTATCTGTTCAGCAATGAGCTTATCAAGGGTTGCGTGTTAACTGTTGGTGAGCGACAGATTCCTTCTGATTTGTTGGTGTTGGATACGTCACATTATGATGTGATTCTGTGTATGGATTGGCTCTCGGAGCATTCCATACGGATAGATTGTGCGCAATGCAGTTAGTGGTGTCGGATCAAGTACTACCACTTGTTCCCCCTCGATGTAGAGATTGTTCGAGAATAGCATGGAGCTTCGTAATGGAGAAGTTACATGACGGATGAAGGCGAGTACTTTGGACTCAATGATGCAGGTACGCGGATGGAACTTGATAAAATTCCGATTGTTAGATACTTTCCGCAGGTGTTTCCTGAAGAGTTGCCTGGTATGCCACCCGAGCGGGAGGTGATTTTTGAGATAGTGTTACAGACCGGAGCTACACCTATCTCCATTCCTCCGTATCGCATGCCGATAGTGGAGATGAAGGAATTGAAGAAGCAGTTGGATGAGTTGTTGGATAAGGGGTTTATCCGACCGAGCAGATCACCGTGGGGAGCCCCGGTGTTATTTGTTAAGAAGAAGGATGGAACACTTAGACTCTGTATTGATTACAGAAGGTTGAATGCGGTGACAGTTAAGAACAAATATCCGTTACCACGGATTGACGATCTGTTCGACCAGCTCCGAGGAGCTAAAGTGTTCTCAAAGATTGATCTCCGATCGGGTTATTTCCAAATGCGTGTGAAGGAAGAAGACATTCCGAAAACTGCTTTTCGCACGCGTTATGGTCACTATGAGTACACTGTCATGCCTTTTGGGCTGACAAATGCCCCGGAAAAAAAAAGCTTTCATGAATTTGATGAATGAGGTTTTCCGCCCTACTTGGACGATTTTATTGTTGTCTTCATTGATGATATACTCATCTATTCTCTGGATGAGGACACACATCAAGAGCACTTGAGAATTGCTTTGGAAACTTTGTCTAACAACCACCTGTATGCAAAGTTTTGAAGTGTGATTTCTGGTTGCGCGAGATAGCATTTCTCGGGCATATCATCAATGAGAACGGAATTTCTGTCGACCGGAGAAGATCAAGTCTGTTCAAGAGTGGAGGCAACCCCGATCGGTAAAGGATATCCGTAGTTTTCTCGGGTTAGCTGGTTACTACCGTAAGTTCGTACCAGCCTTCTCGGTTCTTGCCTCTCCACTCACTCAACCGACAAAGAAGGGTAAGGCGTTTGTATGGTCGGATGAATGTGAGAAGAGCTTTCAAGAGCTCAAGTGTAGACCGACACAGCACCGATTCTGGTTCTACCCGACCCGTCTCAGCCTTATGTCATTTATACCGATGCCTCACGAACAGTGCAGGGTGTGTGCTTATGCAAAACCAGCAGGTAATTGCTTATGGGTCGCGGCAGATTGCGACCACATGAGGAAAACTATCCCACTCATGATTTGGAGCTTGCTGCGGTTATGTATGCACTCAAGCAATGGCGGCATTATTTGTTGGGAAACAAATTTCAAATCTTTACCGATCATAAGAGCTTGAAGTACTTGTTCACGCAGAAAGATCTGAATATGCGCCAAAGAAGGTGGCTCGAGTACATGAAAGATTATGACCGTAGTATCGAGTACACCGCAGTAAAGGGAATACGGTGGCAGATGCCTTGAGTAGGGCATACACCGGGATAGTTAGAGGTGGAGAACACGGAAACCGAACAGAGCTTACGGACTGATGCCTTGTGGCACCGTTGGCGGCTACAAGAGCAGGAGCAGATATTTGTGTTGAGAGTTCAGTCTTCTTGGATCGACAGATCCGAGAATTTCAGATGAGAGATCAGAGTTTGAAGCAGGTTTCTGGAGAAGCTAAAGGAGCAATGCGTCCATTCTTTGAGTATAGGCAAGGATTGCTATACTTCAAAGAGCGTTTGTACGTGCCGAATGATGTGGCTCTTAGAGATGAGATTTTGGATCAAGCTCATAATAACAGCTTAAGTTTTCATCCGGGCGGTGAAAAGATGTATCACGATTTGAGGTCACACTTCGGTGGCCAGGTATGAGGAGGCATATTGCGAGTGTGTGGCAAAGTGCACCACTTGCCAACAGGTAAAGGTTGAGCATCGAAGCCCGCGGGCACGCTTGAGCGTTACCTATCCCGGTTCGTAAGTGGGGAAACGTGACTATGGATTTTCTTACCGGATTACCCACTACGAGAGCACGTCATGATGCCATTTGGGTAATTGTGGACCGGTTGACTAAGTGTGCGCATTTCTTGCCCATTAAGGTCACCGACCCGTTGGACAAGTTAGCACGACTCTACATCAAAGAGATCGTGCGGTTGCACGGTGTACCGGATTCTATAGTTTCGCACCGGGATCCAAGATTTACAGCCCATTTCTGTAATGCTTTCCATCGAGCAGTCGGTACCCGGTTGCACCATAGTAACGCGTATCACACACAAACCGATGGGCAAACCGAGAGGGAGATACAGGTACTAGAGGACATGCTGAGGAGCTGTGCGATTGATTTCGGAGCTGATTGGGATCAACATCTACCGCTCATAGAGTTTTCGTATAACAATAGTTATCAGTACAATCAAGATGGCACCTTACGAGGCTCTTTATGGACGGAGGTGTATGACACCTCACCGTTGGTCTGAACCGTCGAGATAAGGTTGAACTTGGTCGGAATTGATTGAAGAGACCACGAGAAAAGATCAAAACAATTCAGGCAAGATTGAAAGCGGCAAATGATAGAACCACGGCTTATGTGAACAGAAGGCGTCGCGACTTAGAGTTTGAAGTTGGCGACAAAGTGTGGTTGAAGGTGGCACCAATGAAGGGAATAATGAGATTTGGTCGGAAAGGGAAGTTAGCTCCGAGGTATATTGGCCCATTCGATATTTTAGAAAGGATTGGAAAGGTGGCTTATCGTTTAGCACTACCGGAGAGCTTGTCAGCTGTGCATAATGTGTTTCACGTGAGCATGCTGAAAAAGTGTGTCATGGATCCGACGCAAACGATTCCAGTTGAGGAAGTGCAATTGGAACCTGACTTGTCTTATAAGGAAGTGCCAATTGCTTTGTTGGCGAGGGATACTCGCAAATTGAGGAGCAAGTTAATTCCCATGGTGAAGGTGCAATGGTCGCACCATTCTGACAAGGAGGCAACCTGGGAGACGGAGAAAGATATGATCGAACGCTACCCTCAGGAGTACCAACGCCTTAAGGAGCTCTTGGAGGACCAAGAGTCTTAAGGGGGGGAGGATGTTACACCCCACCTTTTCCGGCAACAGTCTCCGGTGGTGGAGTTACGGAGGTATGTTTAAATTTGTAATTTGAGTAGTTTGTTAGTTGTTGTTGTTGTTGATTGTTGTGTTGGGAGTGGAATGGTTTTGGGTTAAGTCTTGTTGGAGGCTGAATTTTGTGAGTTTTCGGACTTCACAGGCGATCGCCCGGACGAGGGGTGCCTTCGCCGACTCTCGCCTGGAAGCTTGGCAGTGGCGATTCTTGGACCAGCGATCGCCCGCTCTAGGAATTGTCGCCTGGTCTTCGCACTGGACACTGCCTCGGTGTTCTTCCAGTGGCGAAGCTATTGTATGACTGGGGGTGACCACTGCCACCCCCAACATTTTGTAAAAGATAGGGTATATAATGTATATTTTTAAAAATTAAGGGATTGAAGCTTCTTTTTCCCCAATTGCCTTCCCAATTCCCAATTCTATTTTGTTCTGCGTGTACGCCTGCTGCTGCTGACCCAATTCTATTTAGAGGGCTTGTGCACAACTGTGCGCAAGCTCTGCTTGCTGCACAAGCTTGCACAACTTGTGCACACTGTGCGCAAGCACACAAGCACAAGCTCGTGCACAACTGTGCACACATCTGTGCGCAAGCTCAAGCGCTGCGCACAAGCTCGTGCACACTGCAGGCGCAAGGTCGTGCGCTGCACAAGCTCGTGCGCAAGGCTGTGCGCGATCGCCTGGCTCGGCTATTTAAGTCGAGCAGCTCGGTTTCAACTTCATTTTCGCGTTTTCAGCTCCGAAAACTCTCCCAACTCACTCTCAATTCGGTTTTGCTCCTATCTAAGTGATTTTGGACTCTTTGGTGCGTGGAAACGAAGGATTCGTGCGGGAATCACTTCAAGAACAACGAATTAACAAAGGATTCGCTCCAACAACACTTGGTGGATGAATTTGAGAAATTTCCCAAATTGTGAGGTTGGTATTTTCGTGCTCTCTTGGTTCATTTGAGTTAGTAGTGGTGTTTCTATGTTGGATTAGAGGTAGAAACACATTTTACAACACGAATTGAGCATGAATTGAAGGAAATTCGAATTAGGGTTCTTGAGCTAGGATGAGCGAATTTTGGGGGATTGTTAAATTGACCTCAAATTAGTGTTGTTGGGTGGTTTTGGAACAACATTAATACTTGGTAAAAGGTCCAATTATGGGTTAATCTATGAGCTAAGAGAAAACTCATAGGTTTTATGGTGGAGAATTGAAGTGTGTTGTATTGTTGAATTCAATCCAAATTGTTGCTATTGGGTATGTTTAGAGCAATATTGATAATTGGAACATTGTCCAAATATGCTCCGATTATATACCTAAGACAAAGTTCATCCGGATTTTTGGTGGAAAGTAAAAGCATGTGTTTTGTGTGGTTTAAGGTTTCAAGCATGTTTAGGCAATGAATTTGAGCAACTTTAAGTCTTGGAGTGAGGTCCAATTGTCAATGGATATTGATGTGTTGAATAAAAGTGTAATGTGGAAAGTGTGTGAATTGTTTAGGTGTTATGTGAAGCAAGGTTTGAGGTTGCATAAGGAAGAAGTTTGGTGTGTGGTGCTTGGCTGCTACCCTCTACGGTTGCGGTTGCTTCCAATTCGAGGTAAGGGTTCGACCTACCTATGTTATTGTAATGTAGGATGGTTGAGGCAAGTCTTGGGCGTCGGTCTCTGACTTCGGTCTTAGATCGGGATTGTGGAGCCCAGGCTAGTCCCATGGTAGGAGTATCGGTGCGCGGTAGGAGCATCGGTGCGCGAGGTTACATTACGTGTGTGTGGACGCATGGCGAATGCCGGTTGGACCGGGAAGATCTAGCCATGGTCCGTGATTTATGATGTTTGTTGGATGCATGGCGAATGCCGACGCATGGCGAATGCCGGTGCGTCGGGAAGATCTAGCCATGGTCGGGAAGATCTAGCCATGGTCCGTATTATATGGGATTTGCTTGGGTGCATGGCGAATGCCGACGCATGGCGAATGCCGGTGCGTCGGGAAGATCTAGCCATGGTCGGGAAGATCTAGCCATGACCCGTTACATTCGGATGTTGTGCACACATCATACCTTATTTGTTTCGTATATTGCTATCTGTATGTATATACATTACGATCTGTCTTTGCGGGTTTGTCGGAAGAACATCGTTACTCTGCCTAAGCTCTTCTTGGGTTTTTCTTTAAGGAAAACTCACACCCCTTACTTAATATTTTTCAGGAGATAAGGATTACGGGCCAGCGGAGTAGGATTTCCGCCAGCTGTTCGGTTAGCTATTTTGAGGTTTAGCAGCTTTTGGATCTAGACTTGGGTTCCTCGTCGGTTTCTTTATCCGACGCCCGACTCTTGTGCGGTTGCATCTTCACTGTAGATAGCTCTGTAGCATGATACTCTGTTGGCATGTAGTATTATGATAGCATGTTATCATTAGATCTGTCTATTCATCTAAGTTTGATTATGGTTATGTATATATATATATGCGTTCTGCTCTGAATTGATTGAATGAGTATGCTGATATGTGCGGAAGCCTCTGTTCGGTAGTGAAAGAACAGACTTCCTTTTTGATAAACTGATTTCGATATCCACCTTCGATATTCGATCATGGGCGGAGCCCATTGCTTCGTTATTGTGATCTGCATTTACGTGCATGAATTGTCATACTTGATCTGTTGTTAGAAAGGGACCTCTTGGGTTAGTTAAAGGCCCGCGAAATACTCTCACATTAGCTGCGCTATCCGGTCCCACCTTGCTCACCACCGCCCACCGGCCGGCGACCGCTTCCCGCCGGGTCCGGAAGGTGTCGGCGAGGGTGGTGGTGACAATTTGGTATCGGGCGTGGTTAATTGGTTGCGTCGAGGGTGTGTTAGGATTGACAGCCACAGTCGGTGATCGATTCCAGTATGGTTGTGTGGTGAGGCTGGCCACCTCGTCACAAGAACCATGTTGGAATGGTAAGTGGAGCAGTGGCGGTTTGTCTAAGCGCACTTGAGAACAACCAAGAGATGATTTCATTAGTCTTGGTAGTTTGTGACTTGGTACATGCTGTGGTTGCTGCGTAGGACACCGATAATTGACTCAGGCGCTACAAGAGGTGCACAGGGGATGAGATGCCGTAAGGTGCATGATGGTAATTTAAATTACCTCTCTCGTTAAAAGCAGACGGTGGATGCCGGGTGAGAAGTGTGTTAGTCCTAGGCGGTACCACGGGTTATAAGGAATTGTTTTGTATAAGTAATTTTGAGAATTGATTTGCATCATGCATTGCATTCATGCTACTGAGCTGATAGGATTACCAACGTAGGTAATGCTAACCGTTAAGTGAACCCTTTATGTTCTGGAATTTCAGTAAATGGTCAACACTCGACGGACTCGGCGTTGGATGATGAAGCGAGAGGAGGAAATCCTGCTCCGGATGTGAATAGAGGAAGAGGTAGAGGTCGAGGAGACCTCGGCGAAGAGCGGCACCAGCTCAGCCGCATTTGATACGATCCGGAGCAGATGGCCCAAGTGTTGGGGCAAATGACTGCATTGCTCAATAACATGTGGGCGAGGGACAGGAGTTGAAGAGCAAGGAAGTACACATGTTATGAGTTCTCGGCCTCTGCGGTAGGATCGACCGATCCTAGCTATCGAGCTCATGAGGAGGACGTTGAGGCGGATGATGTGCAATTCGAAGAGCATGTGGATACGAAGAGGGGAATCTGAATCTAGGTGCGGAAGTCGACCCACAGCCCCGTCGAGGAGAGTGCGGGCTAGGCCCGATTCTGTTGTTGAGATACCGAGAGCCCGGCTCAAATCCGATAGTGCGACCAGCTCTGATAAACTTTCTTTGATGGAGCGGTTTGAGCGATTCAAACCACCCCGTTTCTCGGGCAAGGGTGGAATGGATTCGGTGGAGACGTGGTATAAGGACATGGATCGGTTGCTTGGCAGACTTGGTTTTCCGGCAAATGAGATGGTGTCTTTGGCTACCTTTTATTTGCGTGGTCGGGCATATGATTGGTGGGAGACCACTATGGCTACTCGGAAGGCCGACTTTGTGCGTAGGCGGTTGAGAGACCGGGTATGACGTGGGATGAATTTTCCCACTTGTTCCATGAGAAGTGGATTGGTTATGCCGCAATGATAGGCGGCAAGCTGGAGTTTGATACCTTGACTCGGGAAGCAAGGCTGTTGCGGAGTATGGGCACGAGTTTGAGCGCTTGTGCGTTATGTGCCTCATTACAACACCGGTGAGGAGGCCAAGGCAAAGAGATTCATGAGAGGGTTGAAGCATGACATCGGGAAGTACTTGGCACCGTTGAACATTGATAGGTACCATGAGGCTGTGCGAAAGCACGAAAGATAGAGAATGAGGACTTGTATACAGCTTCGGTGACACATCCAACGAGATCTACCGGGATTGTCATTCGTGGAGTTAGAGGAACCGGACGTGGTGGACATGCACGACACCACAGGACCGTCGGAAGTTATAGTGGGCGTGGATCGAAGGATAAGGGCAAAGGGAAGGCAAAGGTAGCGAGCCTTGGTACTGTCGGACTTGTGACCGGAGTCACACCGGCTCGGTTTGTTATAAAGAGTCGAGCATGTGTTTCAGATGTGGGTCAACCGACCACATGATTAGGATTGCCCTCGATGGCAACCCGAGGAGTTGCAAGGCCACAAGGATTTCAGAGTTATGCTCCTCGTGGGCGTGGTGTTCCTCGATTTGGACCACGACCCCGACCACGGCAGATGCGGCCACCACTACAAGAGCCCCGCCGCCGCGCACCAGAGCAAGGCGAGGGCGAGTGTTCCAGATTGAGCGTGGTGATGCGGCTCAGAAAGGAGCACTAGCAGGTATGGTGTTTCTGAATGGTATTTCCGTTCGTGCTCTTTTTGACACAGGTGCTTCGATTTCTATAGTGTCACAGAAGTGTGCAAAGTCTTTGCAACTTCCTGTGACTCATCTGTCTCAAGTATTCCTGGTACGAACTGCGGAGTCGATGTCTGTTCGATAATGAGCTTATCAAGGGTTGCATGTTAACTGTTGGTGAGCGGCAGATTCCTTCTGATTTGTTGGTGTTGGATACGTCACATTATGATGTGATTACGGGTATGGATTGGCTCTCGGAGCATTCCATACGGATAGATTGTCTTGCGGCGGCAGTTGGTGGTGTCGGATCAAGTATTACCACTTGTTCCCCCTCGGATGTAGAGATTGTTCGAGAATAGCATGGAGCTTCGTAATGGAGAAGTTACATGACGGATGAAGGCGAGTACTTTGGACTCAATGATGCAGTGCGCGGATGGAACTTGATAAAATTCCGATTGTTAGATACTTTCCGCAGTGTTTCTGAAGAGTTGCAGGTATGCCACCCGAGCGGGAGGTGATTTTGAGATAGTGTTACAGACCGGAGCTACACCTATCTCCATTCCTCCGTATCGCATGCCGATAGTGGAGATGAAGGAATTGAAGAAGCGATTGGATGAGTTGTTGGATAAGGGGTTTATCCGACCGAGCGAGATCACCGTGGGGAGCCCGGTGTTATTTGTTAAGAAGAAGGATGGAACACTTAGACTCTGTATTGATTACGTAAGGTTGAATGCGGTGACGATTAAGAACAAATATCCGTTACCACGGATTGACGATCTGTTCGACCAGCTCAGGAGCTAAAGTGTTCTCAAAGATTGATCTCCGATCGGGTTATTTCCAAATGCGTGTGAAGGAAGAAGACATTCCGAAAACTGCTTTTCGCACGCGTTATGGTCACTATGAGTACACTGTCATGCCTTTTGGGCTGACAAATGCCCGGCAGCTTTCATGAATTTGATGAATGAGGTTTTCCGCCCTACTTGGACGATTTTATTGTTGTCTTCATTGATGATATACTCATCTATTCTCTGGATGAGGACACACATCAAGAGCACTTGAGAATTGCTTTGGAAACTTTGTCTAACAACCATGTATGCAAAGTTTTGAAGTGTGATTTCTGGTTGCGCGAGATAGCATTTCTCGGGCATATCATCAATGAGAACGGAATTTCGTCGACCGGAGAAGATCAAGTCTGTTCAAGAGTGGAGGCAACCCCGATCGGTAAAGGATATCCGTAGTTTTCTCGGGTTAGCTGGTTACTACCGTAAGTTCGTACCAGCCTTCTCGGTTCTTGCCTCTCCACTCACTCAACCGACAAAGAAGGGTAAGGCGTTTGTATGGTCGGATGAATGTGAGAAGAGCTTTCAAGAGCTCAAGTGTGGACCGACACAGGCACCGATTCTGGTTCTACGACCCGTCTCAGCCTTATGTCATTTATACGATGCCTCACGAACAGTGCAGGGTGTGTGCTTATGCAAAACCAGCAGTAATTGCTTATGGGTCGCGGCGATTGCGACCACATGAGGAAAACTATCCCACTCATGATTTGGAGCTTGCTGCGGTTATGTATGCACTCAAGCAATGGCGGCATTATTTGTTGGGAAACAAATTTCAAATCTTTACCGATCATAAGAGCTTGAAGTACTTGTTCACGCAGAAAGATCTGAATATGCGCCAAAGAAGGTGGCTCGAGTACATGAAAGATTATGACCGTAGTATCGAGTACACCGCAGTAAAGGGAATACGGTGGCAGATGCCTTGAGTAGGGCATACACCGGGATAGTTAGAGGTGGAGAACACTGGAAACCGAGCAGAGCTTACGGACTGATCGCCTTGTGGCACCGTTGGCGGCTACAAGAGCAGGAGCAGATATTTGTGTTGAGAGTTCAGTCTTCTTGGATCGACAGGATCCGAGAATTTCAGATGAGAGATCGAGTTTGAAGCGAGTTTTGGAGAAGCTAAAGGAGCAATGCGTCCATTCTTTGAGTATAGGCAAGGATTGCTATACTTCAAAGAGCGTTTGTACGTGCCGAATGATGTGGCTCTTAGAGATGAGATTTTGGATCAAGCTCATAATAACAGCTTTAAGTTTTCATCCGGGCGGTGAAAAGATGTATCACGATTTGAGGTCACACTTGGTGGCCAGGTATGAGAGGCATATTGCGAGTGTGTGGCAAAGTGCACCACTTGCCAACAGGTAAAGGTTGAGCATCGAAGCCCGCGGGCACGCTTGAGCGTTACCTATCCCGGTTCGTAAGTGGGGAAAGCGTGACTATGGATTTTCTTACCGGATTACCCACTACGAGAGCACGTCATGATGCCATTTGGGTAATTGTGGACCGGTTGACTAAGTGTGCGCATTTCTTGCCCATTAAGGTCACCGACCCGTTGGACAAGTTAGCACGACTCTACATCAAAGAGATCGTGCGGTTGCACGGTGTACCGGATTCTATAGTTTCAGACCGGGATCCAAGATTTACAGCCCATTTCTGGAATGCTTTCCATCGAGCTTTCGGTACCCGGTTGCACCTTAGTACCGCGTATCACCCACAAACTGATGGGCAATCCGAGAGGGTGATACAGTACTTGAGGACATCTTTGAGGAGCTGTGCGATTGATTTCGGAGGTGATTGGGATCAACATCTACCGCTCATAGAGTTTTCGTATAACAATAGTTATCAGTACAATCAAGATGGCACCTTACGAGGCTCTTTATGGACGGAGGTGTATGACACCTCACTTTGTTGGTCTGAACCGTCGAGATAAGGTTGAACTTGGTCGGAATTGATTGAAGAGACCACGAGAAAAGATCAAAACAATTCAGGCAAGATTGAAAGCGGCAAATGATAGAACCACGGCTTATGTGAAGAGAAGGCGTCGCGACTTAGAGTTTGAAGTTGGCGACAAAGTGTGGTTGAAGGTGGCACCAATGAAGGGAATAATGAGATTTGGTCGGAAAGGGAAGTTAGCTCCGAGGTATATTGGCCCATTCGATATTTTAGAAAGGATTGGAAAGGTGGCTTATCGTTTAGCACTACCGGAGAGCTTGTCAGCTGTGCATAATGTGTTTCACGTGAGCATGCTGAAAAAGTGTGTCATGGATCCGACGCAAAGCGATTCCGATTGAGGAAGTGCAATTGGAACCTGTATTGTCTTATATGGAAGTGCCAATTGCTTTGTTTGCGAGGGATACTCGCAAATTGAGGAGCAAGTTAATTCCCATGGTGAAGGTGCAATGGTCGCACCATTCTGACAAGGAGGCAACCTGGGAGACGGAGAAAGATATGATCGAACGCTACCCTCAGGAGTACCAACGCCTTAAGGAGCTCTTGGAGGACCAAGAGTCTTAAGGGGGGGAGGATGTTACACCCCACCTTTTCCGGCAACAGTCTCCGGTGACTGGAGTTCTGGAGGTATGTTTAAATTTGTAATTTGAGGAGTTTGTTAGTTGTTGTTGTTGTTGATTGTTGTGTTGGGAGTGGAATGGTTTTGGGTTAAGTCTTGTTGGAGGCTGAATTTTGTGAGTTTTGGGTCCAGTGCGATCGCCGGACGAGGAAGCAGTTCGCGACACTTGCCAAATTCGTGACTTCACAGAGCCGAGCGATCGCCGGACCGAGGGTGCCTTCGCCGACTCTCGCCCAGGAAGCCTGGCGGTGGCGGTTCTTGGACCAGCGATCGCCCGCTCTAGGAATTGGGTCGCCTGGTCTTCGCTGGACACCTGCCTCGGTGTTCTTCCCGTGGCGAAGCTATTGTATGGTTGACCACTTTGCCACCCCCAACATTTTGTAAAAGATAGGGTATATAATGTATATTTTTAAAAATTAAGGGATTGAAGCTTCTTTTCCCCAATTGCCTTCCCAATTCCCAATTCTATTTTGTTCTGCGTGTACGCCTGCTGCTGCCCAACCCAATTCTATTTAGAGGGCTTGTGCACAACTCGTGCGCAAGCTGTGCACAAGCACAAGCACAACTTGTGCACAACTTGTGCACAAGCTGTGCGCAAGCAAGCACAAGCTGCACAACTTGTGCACAACTTGCACAAGCAACTGTGCACAAGCTGCACAAGCTTGCAAGCACAACAAGCTCTGCACACCGCGCAAGGCTGTGCGCTGTGCACAAGCCTGTGCGCAAGGCTGTGCGCGATCGCCTGGCTCGGCTATTTAAGTCGAGCAGCTCGGTTTCAACCTCATTTTCGCGTTTTTCACTCCGAAACTCTCCCAACTCTCTCTCAATTCGGTTTTGCTCCCATCTAAGTGATTTTGGACTCTTTGGTGCGTGGAAACGGTGGATTCGTGCGGGAATCACTACAAGAACAACGAATCAACAAAGGATTCGCTCCAACAACACTTGGTGGATGAATTTGAGAAATTTCCCAAATTGAGAGGTTGGTATTTTCGTGTTCTCTTGGTTCATTTGAGTTAGTAGTGGTGTTTCTATGTTGGATTAGAGGTAGAAACACATTTTACAACACGAATTGAGCATGAATTGAAGGAAATTCGAATTAGGGTTCTTGAGCTAGGATGAACGAATTTTGGGGGATTGTTAAATTGACCTCAAATTAGTGTTGTTGGGTAGTTTTGGAACAACATTAATACTTGGTAAAAGGTCCAATTATGGGTTAATCTATGAGCTAAGAGAAAACTCATAGGTTTTATGGTGGAGAATTGAAGTGTGTTGTATTGTTGAATTCAATCCAAATTGTTGCTATTGGGTATGTTTAGAGCAATATTGATAATTGGAACATTGTCCAAATATGCTCCGATTATATACCTAAGACAAAGTTCATCCGGATTTTTGGTGGAAAGTAAAAGCATGTGTTTTGTGTGGTTTAAGGTTTCAAGCATGTTTAGGCAATGAATTTGAGCAACTTTAAGTCTTGGAGTGAGGTCCAATTGTCAATGGATATTGATGTGTTGAATAAAAGTGTAATGTGGAAAGTGTGTGAATTGTTTAGGTGTTATGTGAAGCAAGGTTTGAGGTTGCATAAGGAAGAAGTTTGGTGTGTGGTGCTTGGCTGCTACCCTCTACGGTTGCGGTTGCTTCCAATTCGAGGTAAGGGTTCGACCTACCTATGTTATTGTAATGTAGGATGGTTGAGGCAAGTCTTGGGCGTCGGTCTCTGACTTCGGTCTTAGATCGGGATTGTGGAGCCCCAAGGCTAGTCCCATGGTAGGAGTATCGGTGCGCGGTAGGAGCATCGGTGCGCGAGTTACATTACGTGTGTGTGGACGCATGGCGAATGCCGGTTGGACCGGGAAGATCTAGCCATGGTCCGTGATTTATGATGTTTGTTGGATGCATGGCGAATGCCGACGCATGGCGAATGCCGGTGCGTCGGGAAGATCTAGCCATGGTCGGGAAGATCTAGCCATGGTCCGTATTATATGGGATTTCTTTGGGTGCATGGCGAATGCCGACGCATGGCGAATGCCGGTGCGTCGGGAAGATCTAGCCATGGTCGGGAAGATCTAGCCATGACCCGTTACATTCGGATGTTGTGCACACATCATACCTTATTTGTTTACGTATATTGCTATCTCGTATGTATATACATTACGATCTGTCTTTGCGGGTTTGTCGGAAGAACATCGTTACTCTGCCTAAGCTCTTCTTGGGTTTTTCTTTAAGGAAAACTCACACCCCTTACTTAATATTTTTCAGAGATAAGGATTACGGGCCAGCGGAGTAGGATTTCCGCCAGCTGTTCGGTTAGCTATTTTAAGGGTTTAGCAGCTTTTGGATCTAGACTTCGGGTTCCTCGTCGGTTTCTTTATCCGACGCCCGACTCTTGTACGGTTGCATCTTCAGCCTGTAGATAGCTCTGTAGCATGATACTCTGTTGGCATGTAGTATTATGATAGCATGTTATCATTAGATCTGTCTATTCATCTAAGTTTGATTATGGTTATGTATATATATATATGCGTTCTGCTCTGAATTGATTGAATGAGTATGTTGATACGTGTGGAAGCCTCTGTTCGGTAGTGAAAGAACAGACTTCCTTTTGATAATCTGATTTTGATATCCTCGCTTCGATATTACGATCATGGGCGGAGCCCATTGCTTCATTATTGTGATCTGTTACTGTGCATGAATTGTCATACTTGATCTGTTGTTAGAAAGGGACCTACTGTGTTAGTTAAAGGCCCGCGAAATACTCTCACATTAGCTGCGCTATCCGTTCCCACCTTGCTCACCACCGCCCACCGGCCGGCGACCGCTTCCCGCCGGGTCCGGAAGGTGTCGGCGACGGGGTGGTGGTGACAACCGGGTAGGAGAAGTCCTTTATGAGATGCAAGGGAACCGGTCTCATGCCAGTCTCTAACAGCTGCGCGAGGTCTCGCCGCGGTCTCCTCGCTCGCCTTCGCGAGGTCTCACCCTCACACTCAAGTCTCGCTGCGCGAGGTCTCGCCCTTGAGGTCTCGCCTCGCTTTCACGAGGTCTCAAGTCTCGCCTTCGCGAGTCTCTTAGGCCTCGCAGTCTCGCCCTTGCGGTCTCGGGTCACCTTCGCGGGTCTCACCTCGCGGTCTCAACTCGCCTTCGCGAGGTCTCTCATGCCTATACCGGCCCCGCCAGACAAGGCCCTTGCACACACGGTTCGTGCGACCCTTACTCGTACCTTTATTGGCTTCGCTTTTATCTAGGCCTTCGCCCCTTCGGCCTTCGCCGCTACTTGCTCAACTAAAGGAAAGACCACTTGGTCATCGACATTAAGCGACCAATAAGGAGGTCAGCACGAGCCTGAGTGATCTTCACCAGATTAACACGCCAGACATCCTCTGACAAACGAATCAACTAAGGCGGTTTGCTGAGATATTCATCATCACAGCCGCTTTATCTCAAACAGCCTGTCTAAAGGCTTCAACTGGGGAGGCTTCTCCTGGCATTATCCTATAAATAGGGTGATGGCCACCTTAAAACGGATAAGCTACTTCACGCCCCCCACTCCTCTCTTGCTACTCCTGAGTGTTCTCTTTATCTTTTACAGATCACTCTGAACATCAAGCTTGGAGTCCTCAAGAACACAACACCATCAACCATTCATCTGAGAGTCTGCACCTGCAAAGGAACGCGACTATCGGATGGCTATCATGAGACGAGTCTCCTCCCCGGAGTTTGGAACCCGGATAGATTCCCCCTAGAACCGTTGGATGTAGTCCCTCAAGGACTCATCCTTCCTCCGACGACAAAGTGGTTAGAGTAAACACGAGAGTTCCTCAAAGGAGTCGAATTGCTTACCGCGGAGGGTGGTGAACCAATTGGCGGCAGCTCCGGTGAGGGTAGAGCTGAAAGCCCTACGAGAGGGTGCTGTCATCAGCCCTTGCGATCGCCATCACAAAGATGTAGTGTTGGAGGTAGATGTCCGGTCCGAGAGACCTTCATAGGAGTTGAGCTTGGGCTGGCGAAAGTGATCCGGCGGTGGAGCTTACAAGATCCTCTGGGTGAAAGGCTGGGTCTAGAGGTGGTCTGGACCCAGTGGTGGAGTAGTAGGCGCATTTGCCATTGCTTCCCTCTTTGTCCGCAAGCACAATATTAGCGACCCACTCGGTGTGGTGAACTTCATTAATTATATTAGCATCCCACAACTTCTGCACCTCAGTGCATACAAACTCTTTTTGGTCTAGGGCCATGCCCCTTGTTTTTCGCCTAAGCGGCTTAAAGCCGTGGAGTACATTGAGTTTGTGGGAGATAACAGAAGGATTTACGCCTGGGAGGTCAGCTGGACTCCATGCGAAGACGTCCATGTTGGCATGGAGGAGGTGAATGAGGGCTTCCTTGTCCTTTCTGGGAGGTCCTTCCCAATGTGGAACTTCTTGCACGGAGATATCTCGAACCTCCTCAAAGTCACCGAGATAGGTCCGGGGCCACTTCGCTCTCTAGCACAGGCTCCTCAACTGGTTTCTTCCTCTTTGGCTCCATGCATTGAGGCGGTGAGAGGGTAGTGAGCACGTTTACATAGTTGCCCCTAGCCACATTCTAGTTGACGTAGATGTAGGCATCACTGCTCGGAGCTGCGGGACACCGGTGTTAAGGTGCACACGTTATAGCGAATGTAGAATTCAGTCGGCGATGAAGTCCATGAAACTTGAGTGGCAGACTGCTGTTGTCCTTGGTAGTGCTAACCATCATGAACGGGAGTGTGATGGCCCCCAAGGTTGGGATCTCTACCCTTTCGATCCCAAAGGTTGCTCCTTCGCCGGCTTAATTTGAGACAGGGGTACCTTCACCTCAACAAGTGTATGCTTGTAAATGACATTGGCATTAGCCCCTGTATCCATGTAGATCCGGCCAATGTACCACCCGGTGATGCGAGCTGTGATGATGAGTGGAGGATCGCTACGTAACTCCCATCGCGGCTGTGTGATCAAGTTGATAGATTTGTCTCATATACCGGTGCCTCGCAGCTGCGCCTTCACACCGAGTGATTACACTGATGTGGCCCCCGGCAGGTGGGATCTGATCAGCTCCTCCAGGGGCCCTGTTCTGTCTGTGTTGATCCCGACCGTGATCCTCCCGATCGCCTTCGTGCTTGTACCCCCTGGGAGAACCTCTTCGCGGGGAGGGGTTGCGAACAAGGAACTCCGTGAGTTTCCCCTGAGCTATCATCTCCGCTAGCATGCGCTTGAGTTCCACGCACTCTTTAGTGTAGTGGCCCTTGTCACGATCGTAGCGGCAGATTTGTTGTTTGGCTTAGCAGCTCCATTGGGAAGTGGGCGAGGCCATTTTGTTATCTCCCTTCTCTGCTCCAGATCATGGAAGATGTTGGTACGAGAGTCTCGAGTGGGGATGTGTTGGATATGCCTGTCCTTGTTGCCTCCGCTGTCCATGGCCCCCGGAGTGCGGGATGCGCGAGGTTGCCCCCTCGCCTCGGTTCTTGAGCCCTTGAGTTAAGGCCCGGTGACTTCCTCGGTGTGCATGAACCTAGTTTCCATGTCGAGGAATTGCTCCATGTTGTGAGGAGGGTTGCTGTGCACGTCGATGAAGAACAGGGAATCCCACCGAAGACCACTGTATGGCTATCGAGAGACGAGTCTCCTCCCGGTGTTTGGAACCTAGATAGATGGCCCCTAGAACCGTTGGATGTTGTCCCTCATGGACTCATCCTTCCTCCGACGCACCTTAAGTAGGTGCCCTGCAGTTTTGGCGGAGGCTTGGAGATGACAAAAGGGTTAGAGAAAACACGGGAGAGTTCCTTAATGGAGTCGAATTGCTTACCGCGGAGGGTGGTGTACCAATTGGCGGCGGCTCCGAGGGTAGAGCTGAAAGCCCTATAGAGGGTCTTTGTCATTAGCCCTTCCCATCACCATCGCAAAGATGTAGCGTTAGAGGTGGATGTCCGGGTCTGAGAGCCCGTCATAGGAGTCGAGCTTGGGCTAACAACACTGCTCCGGAAGCGGAGTTTCCAAGATCCTCTTGGTGAAAGGTTGGGTCTAGAGGTAGTCTAGATCCAGAGGATGGCGGAGTAGGGCACATTTGCCCTTACTTCCCTCTTCTTAATTTGCTCCAGTCCCGGGCGAGGGCAGCGAGAGAGGCGGAGTGGGCTGGATCGAGATAGGTTTCTGTTGTGGTGGATGAAGAGCAGGCTCCCGGTGATTGTGTGATGCTGGATTGTTTGGAAGCCTCCTGCAGCCTTAGTGATCGCCGCGAGGATTGCGGTGGTCGAGGCCGGCTACCATAGAGTTCTGAATGATGATGTTGTGTGGTGCCCCACCACACCGGCAGATCGGTTGTGATTCGCCGAGAGGGCAACACGCCCAGATCTCACTGCGATGTCTACCCCCGTAATGTGGATGACTTCCCTCGAGGGAGGGCCACTACGATCACCATGGGAGGAGCTTTCCCCGGTCGAGTGGACTGACACTCCACGGTTTGCAGCGGCGGGTGGATTTCTCCTTCCATGGCCGTTATGCCGGCTTGCGCTCCTTGTCATAGGCAAGGCTTTTGTTCTTAGTGGTTTTCTTCGTGGGATTGTTGATGTTTCCCACAGACGGCGCCAATTAGATAGCCTCGTTCCTTGATAGGACAGGCTTCCAGATACTTGAACGGTTGAGAGATGGTGAGAACTACGACCTGAAGCTGCGGAGTAATCTACAAGATGTAAAACGGAATATTCGGGAGCGAGAAGAGGAGTGGGGGTGTGTGGATAGGGTGTACCTTTCCCAAGCTGTCCTTTTATAGGAGGGGTGGAGGTGGCGGTTGTCCCATGATTCGAGTAGTGGAGTTCTTCCCCACGTTAGGAGTAGTGGAGGACCGGAGGTATGATGGAGAACGTGGGTAGGTTGTGGAGGTAACCGTTCCTAGCTTCCTTTCCTCGGTCTCGTGACATTGTTGCTAAGTGTTGGATGGCAAAGGCCGGGAGATGCGGAGGCCTTGCCTAGTGAAGCTAGTAGGTGCGAGTCCGCGAGGTCTGGCGAAGCCGATGGGTGCGAAGCTCTCCGATAATACCTTCGCGAGATGCGGTGGCATCGCGGTGCGTATCCTTCGTTGATGCTGATTATGTTACGAGGGTGATGCGCGAGGGCATTTGCACAGGTGGTGTACCACATCAAGTCTCATCATGATTGTCATGGTGGTTTCTTCTTTGTCTGTAGGGATGAGTCCCGGAAGTTCTCGGTGGCGAGGACCACGAGGCTGTGCAGTGTGGCTCCAAAGCCGTTTTTGCACACGAGACGGGCGGAGGTGGAGCGAGTACGTCCATCTTCTAGGATGGCTGGACGATGTCTTTGGCGAGGAGGGCTGCGATGATCTGTTTCCTTTCTCCCTCCTACAGCTTTACGAGGTGACCCTTAGGTGGGCCGGTGTCACGAGCGCGCCCGATTACGGAGGCGGGGCCGCCCGAGGCGGCGGCGGAAGCTGCGGCAGAATCGGTCGGACTAACCGAAACCCGCTGCGTGTAGTGGTCCCATGACCCGGTCCGCAAAGTCTCGTTCTTTAAGGCCCGATACGTGAGAACACTCACTCGCTTATACAAATATTTTGGTGGTGTTACGACCCGCAACCTATAAAACTCAAAAATAGCAAGTATACGATATAAACCCTAACCATCACCAAACACGCAGTTCATGGATAATATCATTCATAACTCACGTAATCATCAAGATACGAACACATCCAATTTATCACAATATGATCACATCTTGGGTCCCGCCTCAACCCGACACAAAGAGAGCTCCCGGTCAAACAGAAATACGAAGCATAATGTATCTAACATACATAGCATGATCTAACATATGACATGCATGCACATACACCTACAGAGCCGACAAGGGAAAACCCTAGAATACCTAGGTGCGGAATCTGGGAGAAACTTCGAGATCAGAAGATTCCCGCATGTATCACTGCTGCTGTTGCTAATACACAAACAGAAGAGAGAGAAGTCAGCTTTGTATTCTGGGATTTCGGCTCAGTTTGCGTATTGTGTATGAATCAACATGATAAGGGTACTTAGGTAATTTGGCTTGGTATGTGTGAATATTCAGTTTCTGGAATTTCTGTGAAAATATCCGTTGTGTGTGTAATTCAGTATGATCAGTTTTTTGATATATGTGTGTATGTTCAGTTTTGGAATTTTGGGCTGCGTATGTTAGTTGCGTGTGATCAGTTGTGTCTTGAGATTTCGGTTGTGTAAGTCTGTTGTAAGTGTGAATTGATAAGATCAGTGTGATAAGGGTTTCCTGATACGTGTATTCAGTTCTGGGGTTCCTTGTATGTGTGTTCCGTACTGGAAATTCTGAGAAGTATGATTCGGTTCTGAATTCAGTTATATATAAGCACGTTGGGGTTTCTCACGGTTAAACTTTCTTATGTGTGTAGCAGCAGCAACATCTGTTACGTCGAAGATTGTGGTTAGACCTTGGAGCGTCGCCCCCTCGCATGTCACGTATGTATTCCAATTGAATATTTCTGGCTCTGTATATTGTAAATGGCATGCATACTTGTAGTAGTATCATATCTGAGGTTTATGCTGGAAGTTTTCTGTATATATGTGCTGGAAGTTCTGTGAGTTTTGTGCGGAAATATTGTGAGTATATGTGTTGATGGCACAAGATGTGTGCTGATCTTCAGTGCTAGAATGTGAGTATGTGCAGTGATATGTTTGTGCAGGAAGTCATAGTGTTGTGTAAATGTGTGCAAAAACTGTGTTGGGTAGAAGTTTGTGATTTATCTGCGTTGAAATTCTGTTGTGTGAATGAAATGTGTGAAGTGTGAGGTTTTGTGTAGGAAATGTGAAATGGTGCGAATATGCACCTTATTGTGATTTTGTGATTGTTGCGCATAGTATCGTGATCCTGGGTCAGTTTTGAATTGTAATCATGTAAAATCATTGGTGTGATCGAAAATTTTTAAGTGGCCCTGGGGTTAGAGTGGCTCACTTACTGATTGTGTGTTCTGTGTGCGCTGTTACCCCCGAGTAAAGTGTGTAATCAGGGTGATTAGCGATAATCCTAATCACCCGTACGCTTCCGCGGTAAGGGGGGTAACAGAAGGTGGTATCAGAGCATGGTTTGTCTTCAGTCCTGGATTTTTGTTCTGTTGAGTGATTGGCGTACATGTTTTCTGGATGTGGCTATCTGATCTGGTATTTGGTTTGGTATTCTGGAATTCTGGCATTTGTGTGATCTGTGTTCTGAAACATTGTCTGGATTTGTGTATGTGATCTGTGATATGGGTTATCTTTTCTGAGATTGAACGCTATTACATGATGCATTTGCATTTGCATATACAGAGCCAATTGGAATACTGTTGCTTGCTAGTTTCTGGGTGGTTAACCGTTATATGTGTGCTCTTTATTCTGTTTCGGATTTCTCTGGAATGTGAATTTACAGGTGTGATCTGGTGTGATTGGGATATGGCTTAAGAGAAATACCCCCAAGTATTTTGTGATCAGTATATTGAGAATGTGGTTCGGGAATCTCCGGCAGACAGATTCCGTTTGATAACCTTCCACAAGGTAATATAAATGTGATTAATTGTGAGAGTGTGTTTGATCGGCTGGCTCATTGTGTTCTGCGGTGTTATAATGGTGTTATAATGTGGATGTGCTGAAGGAAGATTTTGTCCGGGCGTAGTCCCAATATCAGAAAGTGTTATGGCTCCTAAGTACCACCATACATCACGAGGTCGTTTAGAGAGCCCAGCTAGTGGAATAAGGAAAGAATGTGTGTAGATGCGACCAACGTGTACCAATGTGGTCCGTGCAGAGTCAAGGAAAGTGTGAGAGGTGTCGAGCCGTGAAGGCCACCGCTACATGCTGGTACAATTCCGAGGATTAGTAATCATGTGATGGCAGAGTGTGCGACACCACTTGGCGCCTATTTGAGTGTGAGGTACTGCACTCCGAAGTACCTCGATGTTGGAAGATCGGCAAGTGTCCGGGATATGGATTTGTGAATCACTTGATCAGAGATTATTTGCAAATCTTGAGAAGGATCAGAGTGCGCAGCGGAAGCGTGGTGGGCCGAGGTATATCGGTCCCTACGAGATTCTGGAGTAAGTTGGCAGGGTAGCGTTGGAAGGTACACCACTTCTTAACGTTACATCTTTGGTAGTTTCTTTCTCTGTATGGGAATGTCTACATCTATTGTTGCACAAAAAGTATGCTATGTCTCGGGACTTGCCTATCTGTTATTTGTTCAGAATTCTTCGATTAACCTGTTGGGGTCAGTATCTGTTTGTGAATGAATTGGTCAGAAATTGGTTTGTCTGTTATCTGTATCTTATATCTCTGGGTTGGAAGCGGGAGTTCAGTACCTGTTATCCGTCCGGTGTTCCGTCTGTTTTCTGTTAGGTTTCTCATAGCATATTGAAGGTCTGTTAGGTATAGATTCGGTACTGTCTGGGGTTGTCAGGTAGAAATACCGGCAACTGAATCGGGGCGCAATAAGATGCACCCTGAGGGTTGGGACGCCGCTGAGAGGCTCAGGATGGTAGTCTAAACTACCACTCCCGCCGCACCAGTAACGGTGGTCCGAGTATGTCAGGTGAAGAGAAGTAGGAATTGTTCAGATAAGTCTCGGGATTTCCGTATTTATGGTCTATCTGGTAATTCTATCTGTTCAGGGTATTCTGTTATTCTGCTATTCAGTATCTGATGTTCTGCTAACCTGTATCTGGAATTCTGTTCTGATATTCTGATCGGCTTGTCTGCATCTGTTCTGGTCCTTCGGGACGTATATATATATATATATATATATATATATATATATATATATATATATTCTGGTCCTTCGGGACATCTGTATGATTTAGGTTACTCTTGGGGACCAAGAGTCTTAAGAGGGGGAGAATGTTACAGTCACCCTGCGGGTTTCTATAATTTTATCGGATAAATTGTTAAACCGGGTTTAACAACATAGTATGAAGATCGGGGTTTCTATCAAGTGTTCTTTTGAGTAATTGAGGTCTCGGGGTTTGTATTCAGTTGCGGGGATATTTCAGTGAAGGCCCGGGATTTTGTTAAAAGGTGTGGGACACATCTCCTGTCGATAAATAAGCTCTGGAAATTTATCAGGACCTTATACAAGTGAATTTTCAACTTATTTGAGGTCGCACGAGCATTCCGTACCTTTCAGCGGAAAATATTTTTCGGGGTCGGGACGTTCGTTCTCGGGCGACACTCGGGGCTCGGGATGAATAATTTGATGGTGCCAATGGTGTGTGGTGCGATATGACTCGGGATGAGTATTGTGGTGATAACCAAGCAAGCACACATGACGGGATTACTTGGTTAAGCTAGCAAGCACACACGTCGGGATTTGCTCGGGTTAAGTTGGCTCGGGACATAAAATTAAACATGTGAAGCATGATTTGTGTGTGATATGAAGTCCCGAGACTGTATCTCAGATTTCGTTCCGTTCGGAGTTACGGTTTGAAAGTTGCAATTTTCGGGTTGGACTAAATTGCAACTTTTGAAACCTTTGGGGCTAAAGTGTAAAAAGGAAAAATTTGCACAATGATTGAAAGAGGACAAGAGGGAGGTCGGCTAATTGGAATAAATGGGACACTTGTCCCATTTCCATGAAAGTGGAAAAGAAAGGAAAAGAAATGGAAAAATATATAAAGGAACAAAATTGCCAAAAAGGCTTAAGTCTTCTTCTTCTTCTCTCTTCATCCATGAAACTTTCATGGCATGGTTGCGCCATTGTGTGCCAAAGGTGATCTTGAAGAAAACTTAAAGAAGCTTCGAGGTAAGGTTATCAAACTAATCCTTGTGATGCGTAAGTAAATAATATGAGGTCGGTTTTTGAAGATTAAGCCCGGTTTGTAAACCGTGAGCTTCTGAAGTTTGGAACTGATTATGGAACCACAAGGTCTACTTGATTTCTTGGTTTCTAAACATCCCTTGCACCTTCTTGTGCATGTTTTGTAAGAGGAGTGTAAGCAGAAACCTTCCAGAAACGCTGCCGAAATTCGTTTCTGATCTCCTGCACGGAAACCCATCTTCAGTTTCAGTGAAAGGTAAGGGTATATTTGTAATCAGGCTGAAGAGTTATACGTGTTTTGCTATTCGGTTTTTCCATAAAAGATTGTATGTGAAAGTCATTTTTTCCTGCCAGAGCCCTAATTTTGGCGCCATTGATGTGGATTGATTATGTGAATTCTGAATGTGTATTCATGCACCGCAGACATACTCGAGGTCGGGGCCAATCAGTATGCTACCACCGCCGACTAGTTCCAAAAATTCGCAGAGACCGACATAAGTTGCGCCCACTACGCTTCCGTTGCGCACTCGATCCTCCTCTACCAATGAACCTCCAGTGCTTCTTCAGGTTCAACCATCTCCACCATCGGCTGAAACAAAGAGAGGTAGTACCTCCCCGAAACCGTAATGTTACGGTCAAGACAACAAATGTGCACAGTATTTGGGAGTGAGTTCTCGAAAGAACCCGGTAAGGGGGTAGGTACGATAACGGATGGAAACTTTAGAAACATTTTTACTCGCATGAAAGGGTTAGCGTGCAATGATCTAGCAAATAATACAATCCTATATATATAAACGGAAATATGATATGCAAAGTCATGATACTCGAAGTCTCGTCGGACCGGTGATGTTATCGACCATGTTGGCATACCAGTCAACCGACGTCCCCATCAGCCAATAAACAGATCCAATAACTTAGCGACCATGGTTGGCATACCGGTCAATGGCGTCCCCATCAGGTGGTAAATGATCCAATAACTTAGCGACCATGGTTGGCATACCGGTCAATTGGTGTCCCCATCAGCCGGTAAGCAGATCCGATATATAAGTTAACGACCATGGTTGGCATACCAGCCCAACTAGCGTCCCCATCAGTAGATAACTGGTTGTACACAACCCATACAGGTGGTCCCCGACCACTGACAGCTCCCTACGGTGGCTTGTTAGGCTCACACCGATTATCGGATCGGGCGCATGGTACCGGCGAAGGGTGTACAATCCCTAATTGTCGAATGAAGAGGGATAAGCCGGCACATAACGAATACGGGTCCGTCGTCGACCCCGATAAGCATAACGAGATATAGCAGAGGTCCGAAAGCATAGCAGATAATGGGTCCGTCATCGACCCTCGATTCTTAATAGGTCCGAAACATAAAACCCTGCAAACCACTACGTACCTTGTGACTAGCCCCGGAGTCACCGGGCCCCACCCTTGACCCTAGTACTAGCCCTTAACTAACCTAATACACATAAAATATGCATTAAGAAAGTTAAACCCCTTACCTCACTAAAACCGATCGCAAAGAAAATCTCGGGAAAATCCTCGGCTCTGGCCGGAAACGTAGTAGTGTGACTTCCGAAGTCCCGCACTGCTCCACCACTGCTAATTCAAGCTGAACAACCACACAGAAGTCAGAAATCACCATAATAGACCCCTGGGAACTAATCCCGCAAATTCCCGCACTTTCACTCAAAATTCCACAGAAAGCTCGGTTTGAGAACATTGATATTCAAACACCCAAAAGCACAACCAAGCATTCAAATGCTACTTTCCCCACATTTACACCGCAAACAAGCAAGTAGGTCGGGATTGTCCACAATTCCCAAAAATGACGTTCCGAACTTCGTTAGTTACCTACTTCCAATCCCGATACCAAATCATTACCAAAACCATTCCAAAACACAACACAAGCATCACCAAACCTTCCTTTCAAATTCGGCCTACACCTCTCTTTTTATACCAAACTTTAATCCAAACCAATTAAGGTTCCAAACACATGCTTAATTCACCAATTACACAATTTAAGCATGCTTACCAACACGGATTAGTAGCTTACCAACCGGACTCCGTGCAGAACCGCCCTGAATAGAACACGGATTTGTAGCTTCTCCTCTCAAAGTCATCTCCCGTAGAAGTTCATCCATGAACTAGCCATTCCTGCCCACGAAGTCCACTCCTGGACTGGTATACTTGCCTTAGAAGTCCACACTGAACTGGTCATCCTCCGCCTCTCGGGTGACCATTACGGTCGAACCCGACTCGCTTTGATACCAAGTGGTCACGAGTGCGCCCGTGCCTGTTGCGGAGGCGGGGCCGTCCGCGACGGTAGAAGCGGAAGCTGCGGAAGACACACGGAAGCGGTCCAACTGAGACCCGCTGGGTGTGGTGGTCCGTGACCCAACCCGCAAAGTCTTGTTCTCAAAGGCCCGGTGCCTGAGAACACTTTGCTCACAGAGTATGCAGACTGAGTTATGCGCTTGTAACCCTCGGTCGTGTTTCGACCCACAACCTACAATTCCCACACATGGCAAGCATACCCCTAACTATCCATGGCGAGCCCCGCCCCACTGAAATAGTCGAGCACTCTACCATCACCAAACATGCGGTTCATGGATAAAATCATTCATAAAATCCACGAGAATCATACGAGATACGTAATGTGTCTAACACATCAGATTATGATCATACCCCGGGTCCCGCCCTCCACTGTCATGGGTGAGTCCCGGTCCTACATAGTATCCAAAACATATATTCAGAAGCAGAATGTATCTAAGATACATAGCATGATCAGACAGATGACATGCATGCATATACACCTACAGAGCCGACCAAGGAAAACCTTAGAATACCCAAGTGCGGGATCTAGCTGAAACTCCGAGATCAGAAGATCCCCGCAAGTACCGTTGTTGCTGCTAACACACCAACAGAAGAGAGAGATAAGTTAACTATGAGTTAACCCCAATGCTATCCGTAGCATAAATCCGTAAGTCGAAAATAGACTATAGATTCAGACCCAAATACGAGATATAGATACAGATTTCAGATATCGATTCATTTACGGACTCAGATTCGATTCGGACTACGGACTGATTCAGACTACAAATTTAGATTCAGACTATAGATTCATATTCGGACTACGGACTCACTTTGCGGGTTGTAGGTCGTACTCTGAAACGGTAAACGAAAGGGGTAAGTCCTCTTTGAGAACTTAGTAAGGGCTTGGGCGTAGGCACGGTTTATCTTTACGTAACGACTGCACAACAAAGAAAGAAAATGCACACAAGCAGCAAATAACCAACATATGCTCAATCAATGCAAAACAAACATATGCAATGCACATAAGTAGAATTGTTAGTATAGCAAACAGACACGCTTTGAAACGATAGTCCATTCTGGCCCAGCCATGTAATGAACTGCCGCAGACACATGAGATCGGTACCGGATCGAGGTAGCTAACCCTATCGTAACACCACCGCCATAGAGTTGAATCGAACACCACCCCCGTAAGAGTTGAATCAGAACACCACCCCGTAGGAGTTGAATCAGAACACCACCCCGTAGGAGTTGAATCAGAACATCACCCGTAGGAGTTGAATCAAAACACCACCCCCGTAGGAATTGAATCAGAACATCAGCATCTTCGAGTCCTCGCACCTGCATACCAATGCCTATCCCGACTGACCACGTTTGGGTATCCTCGGGCCACCATCAATCCAAACTCAGACTCAGACACTCGGACACGCATTTCATAAAGTAATCCAAAATGCAGAATCGAGAGCAATCAAACCCTTACCGCACTATTACCGACCCGCAGAAGAATCCCGGAAAAATCCCGACGCTCGGCCCGAAACGAGGTACTGTGACTTCCGAAGTCTCGCACTACTCCACAACTGTTGATTCAAGCTCAAGCTTAGCACCAAGATCAAACCTTCCTTAAACCCTTGAGCAAAATCGGCCTTGTAAGGGAACTACTAGTGTGTGTGTTTGTTCTTAGGAAATGAAGAACATGTGAGAGGAAGATGGTGAAACTCTTACTAACTCTCCTCCTTATATACTCTTCACCACATGGCACACCTCATGCTTGCTATCTATGACTCACCACCATACTCACCACCTTAATCACCAAGCACACACCTTAGTCACCACCTTAATCACCAAGCACACACCTTAGTCACCACCTTAGTCACCAAGCACACACCTTAGTCACCACCTTAGTCACCATGGTGACTAACCTACCTAGCCCAAATCCGAAAATCCTAAGTGTTGGGTGTAATCCCGCGCCAACTTCACCCGAGTAAATTCCGACGTGTGCGCTTGCTTGCCCAAACCAAAAATCCCGTCATGTGTGCTTCCTCGGTTATCTCCACATTACTCGTCCCGAGCCATAGCACATCTCACACCGCAGGCGTCACAAAACTTTCATCCCGAGTCCTGGTATTGCCCGAAACGAACATCCTGTCCCCAAAAATATACTCCGTAAAAGATGCGGATTGTTCATACGATCCCAAATATGCTGAAAGTTCCATTTTTCGAGGTCCCTATATAGCTACCGAAGCTTATTGACCGACCGAAACAAGTCCCGATCCCGAAATAAATATTTTCCGCGTAAATGTGCCCCGTATGTTTGGAACGGAGCCCCGGGATTCACAGAAGTCACCACCCTCTCGGGGTGACTGTAATGGGGTTCGGGCGATGGGGCTTGTTCTGCGGCGTGCAAAGACTCCACGGAGAATTCTGCCAGAAATCCGCGAGTGCATTACCGCTGCGGTGTTCATAGTTGATGTCGTATCCGCTCAGTTCAATGCACCATTTGGCGAGGCGGCCTGAGTGTTCTGGTCTTTGAAGGATTTCTTTGATCGGCAGGTCCATTCACACCTTGATAGTGTGCCCTTAGAAGTAGGGCTTGAGCTTCCTTGCTGCATAAACTAGCGATAGGATAGCTTGTTGTACAGGATGGTACCTTGTTTCTGTGAATTGTAAGGTGTGGCTGGTGTAGTAAACCGACCACTACTTGTCAGCTTCCTCCTTGATGAGAGCCGATACCACATTGTTGCTCGTTGTGGAGAGATACAAGACAACATCATTGCCGGGCACGGGGCACTTGAGGGTGGGCGGTTCCTCGTAGGTCTTTGCTTGATGGTGTCGTAGGCCGCTTGGCAATCCTCCATCCACTTGCAAGCTTTCTTCTTCCAGATTTGGTTGAAGAAAGCTTGCAACAGTCCCAGGGCTACTAACCTTCCTGTCAGTTGTTGGACGTCTTTTATGCCTCTGTGGATGCGGAGGTTGGCGATGGCCTCGATCTTCTTGGGATTATCGTGAATCCCCTCGAGACTTGGTAACCGAGAAACTTCCCCTCACCAACGTCAAAAATGCACTTCTTTGGGTTCAGGCGCATGTCGTATGCGCGGAAGTTGGCGAAGGTTTCTTCTAGATCCTCCAGGTGTTTGGTGGTGGCTTTGCTCTTCACCACTATGTCGTCAACATAGGCCTCAAGATTCCTCCCAATCTGATTCGCAAAGACCCTATTCACCAACCTTTGAAAAGTCACCCTTGCATTCCTCAAGCCAAAAGGCATGCGAATGTAGTGGTAGACCGCTTCGCCAGTTGTGAAGGCAATTTTCATGGCATCTTCAGGATCCATGAAGATTTGATGGTAGCCACTGTACGCATCAAAGAAAGAAAGGATTGGGTATCGCACGCTTGAGTCCACCGGTAGGTTTATGGGAGGTAAGGGGTATGGATCTCTAGGGTAGGCCCTGTTGACCCCCTCGTATTCCACACACAGGCGCCATTCTCCATTTTCTTTGTCAGCAAGCACAATGTTAGAGACCTTCTTAGAGTTATGAACTTCCTTAATTATATTAGCATCCGGAACTCATGCACCTCGGTGCGTACAAACTCTTTTCGGTGCAGGGGCCATGCCCTTGTTTTCTGCCTAAGCTGGATTAAAGCCGAGAATGCATTGAGTTTATGGGAGATAACAGAAGGATCTACGCACGGGAGGTCAGTCGGGCTCCACGCAAAGACGTCCATGTTAGCATGGAGGAGGTGAATGAGGGCTTCCTTGTTCTTTTCTCGGGAGATCCTTCCCAATGCGAAACTTCTTCCCCGGAGATAGCTGCAGCACGAGCTCCTCAGCTGGTTTCTTCCTCTTTAGTTGCATCCATTGAGGCAGTGAGAGGCGCCAACGAGCGTGTTGACATAGTTGCCCTTCGCCATGTTACGGTTGGCGTAGATGTAGGCATCACCGGCAGAGGTGCGGAACACCGGTGTTAAAGTGCACACGTCACGGCGAATGTGGAATTTAGTCTATATGGCGCGCCCAACAATGCATTGTAGGGCGAGGGTGGTCGAGGACGATGAAGTCCATGAAGATGGAGTGGCAGACCAGCCTATTGTCGCTGGTGGCGCCGACCATCATAAACGGGAGTGTGATTGCCCACAAGGTTGCAATCTCTTCCTTCCAATCCCAAAGGTTGCTCCCTTCGCCGGCTTGATTTGAGACAGGGGTACCTTCGCCTCAATAAGTGTGTGCTTGTAAATGACATTGGCATTAGCCCTGTATCCATGTAAATCCGGCCAATATCCCACCCAGCGATGCGAGCCGTGATGATGAGTGGATCTGAATTTGGAATCGCCACAGATGTCCCGTCGCGGCGATGGATGAGGTGGCTAGGTGTGTGATCAAGTTGATAGATCTGTCTCATATAACGGTGCCTCGCAGCTGGGCCTTCACACCGAGTGATTACACCGATGTGGCCCCTGGCGGTGGGATCGATTAGCTCCCCATGGACCTGCTGCATGCAGGGTGGTCCCGTCCCGCGATCCTCCCAATTGCCATCGCGCTTATGTCCCTGGAAGAACCTCTTCGCGGGGATGGGTCTCGAACAAGGAACTCCTTGAGTTTCCACCGAGCAATCATCTCCGCCGGTATTTGTTGTTTGGCCTCGCAGCGCCTTTGGGAAGTGGCCGAGGCCATTTGGTGATCTCCTTCTCTGCTCCAGGGCATGGAAGATGTCGGTGCGGGAGTCTCGAGTGGGGAAGGGTTGGATAGACCCTGTCCCTGTTGCCCCTGTGGAGGCTTCTACCTCCTCTGTCCATCGCCCACAGTCGGCATTCACGAGGGTTGCCCCCTCGCGTCAGTGAGCCCTTGAGATAGGTCATGGTTACTTCCTCGGTGTGCATGAACCTGGTTTCCTTATCGAGGAACTGCTCCATGTTGCGTGGAGGGTTGGTGTGCATGTCGATGAAGAACAGGGAATCCCACTGGAGACCCTGTATGTCACCCCACCGCCTCCGGAAGCCCCAACGGAAATGATTCTATGGTTTCGCCGCGATGGCGTGAATCGGAATTTCTCTTAAAAATGGTTTTGTGGACCCTTAAAACATTTTCCTTCAAGTTTTAAGGTTATTACGTGTTTGCAGATTTTAAGACGTCTTACTAGTCCTAAACCTGCACCCGAGACACGTTAGTGGTTTTACAGAATATCGCGCGCGCAGAAAACTTAAACAGAATACAGATAATACAGGCAGAAGGAGTTCCGTCCTCTTCGTAGGGCCGGAGACTCCCCACGAATAATATACATACCAAAAATATTAATGTAACTAATATGCATTCTACGTGTATAGAGCCGAGCCACAAAACGGAATTATACCTCGCTAAAAAGCTGCTGCTGCTAAACATAAACAGAAGAAATAACTTCATATTAACCAGAATTCAGATCACAGAAGGGATCTAACGAGAATACCCAGACATAAATAGATATATACCTCAGAATAAACAAAATGCAGAACGAACACCGCGGAGATCTACTCCGCAGGTCGTTTGCCCGGATCCCTGAAAATATTAAATATGTGGGGTGAGTTCTCGAAAGAACCCGATAAGGGGCAGTACGATAACAAGAAAAGTTTAAAAACAGTTTTCCCTGCATAAAAAGGTTAGCGTGCAATGATCTAGCAGATAATACAGTCCTAAGTATAAGCAGGAATATGATATGCAAATGCCTTGATGCTCAGAAGTCCCGTCGAACTGGTGGTACATCCTATACATGTGGTCCCCGACCACCTGACAGCACCCTACGGCGGCTTGTTAAGCTCACGTCGATTAACGAGATCAGAACACGTGGTACCAGCGAGGGCTGTACATCCCATAACTGTCAGAACAGAAGCTGCTTAAAGCCGACACAGAACAGAAAATGGGTCCGTCGTCGACCCCCGATAAGCATGTCCGATAAAGAATAGGTCTCGAAAGTATAACAGAAAGTGGGTCTGTCATCGACCCCGATAAGTATAAAGTCCAGACATAAAAACCCCGCAACCCGATATGTACCTTGTGACTAGCCCCGGGAGTAAGTGGGCCCCACCTCGACCCGAGTACTAGCCCTTAACTAACCCAATACACACGCCTTGTGTATTAAGAAAGTTAAACCCCTTACCTCGACAGAAACGAATATCTACTGTGGCCCCCCTGATGCGCACTAGCAGTATCCCAGAAACGTAGATTTAATCTGCCAGAATCAGAAACACAAAATACTTTAGTTAATTAACTAAAGTTTCTTATGTTAGGAATTTATCCAAAATTATCACTTAAGTCCCTCAACTTTTCAGAAAGTTGCAAACTTGCATTTTGACCACTTTAATCATACTTTCTTCTCCAAAACATCATTTAATCAAAAATTCCAACACTAACTTTACCAACACATCACCAAATATACCTTTAAAGTTTCGGCCTCTTCACCAAAAATCACCAAACAAAATCAAACTTTTTCCACAACTCAAAAACATGTTAAAAATACCTAAAACATGCTTTCTACAAACTTTCTTCAATAAAAATCCACCCAAATATTCATCAAAAATTCAACCTCACCCCACACCGATAACCATAAGTTTTTTCATGATTTCTCAAGAACAAAATATGTTCATCATGCAACCAACTTCAACATAGTTGAAGATCATAATCATCCAACAAATAAACTTCATAAAATTTGTCAAGGAAGTTTCTCACCTTGCTGAATCTTCTACCCAACACTTGGATGAGTTGTTGCTGAGACAAAATCACCACCAAAAGATCCTTGAAAATTTGGTCATGAAACATCAAGAACAAGGATGAGTTTCTTTTCATGTTCAACTTCAAAAACATGAAGATCAAACCAAAACAACTCAACCTCACCTTGATAACTACTGATTTGGGAGGTCTAGGAAGTGGTAGGACCTTGCTAGTTGAAGCTCCAAGCTCTAAACCTCAAAGAATGGTTTTTGGAGCTTGAAAACTCTGTTGGACCCGTCTGCGTGACCACGGTTTTGGTGACCTTCCCGTCACTTTTGGTTCTTGCTTCCTTAAGAAAGGTTGTAGCCATGATGTAGACGAAGACTTTCTCTTACTACCTCAAAAACTGATTCGGACTCTAACTAGAGCTGATCTTCTGGGAAAGAGGAAGAACGTTTGTTGGCAGCAAAGGAGAGAGGTGTTGCTCTTAAGCTTTCTAGCTTTTGCTCTTCAATTATTTGAGTGAGAGTTAGAAGAAATGAGATGAAATGGCTGAGATTGAGAGGGAGAGTCAGACTTAATGAGTGAACATGGGTAATTTTATTAATTAAGTGAGTGAAAAGAAATGGTGGAAGAAGATGATTGGTGGAAGGTGGAGATGTGTAAGAGTATGGGCTTCCATACCCTTGACTTGACCAAGAAATATCTTCTCATTTTACTCATCAAAGAGCCAGCTACAGTTAGGAGATAATCCCTTGTGATTATCTCCTAATTTTCCCCATCGGTGACCATTTTGCCCTCCGGAACCAATTTTTTTTTGCAAAACATCCTGGAACTCGATAAATGTCATCCAATACATAAAACACTTATAATTATCACCAAATTAACTTCCAAATACTGAATTCCATTAAATAATCATATTCCAAGAAAATCCCGATGTTTACAGAATTTGAATTTCCGGCCGAAACTCAACAGAAAATTACAGAACGTCGGGGTGGGTGTAACAACCTCCCCCCTAGGACTCTTGGTCCTCCAAGAGTGGTCTCAACAAACTGTACTCATCCGGATACCTACTCATCAAGTCCTGCTCTATCTCCCAAGTCACCTCCCGATCAGAATGATGTGACCACTGAACCTTAATCATCGGAACTAACTTGTTGCGGAACCTCCGAATATCTCTGGCCAGAAAAGCTATCGGTACCTCTTGGTAGGATAGATCTGGCTCAAGGTCAACCTCCTCCGCCAGGATGGTCGAACTGGCATCCAAAATGCACTTCTTGAGCATGCTGACGTGGAATACATTATGCGCAGCTGACATGCTCAGAGGCAAAGCCAATCTATAGGCAACCCTGCCTATACGCTCCAGAATCTAGTAGGAACCAATGTACCTTGGAGCCAACTTGCCCCGTCTGCCAAAATGGACTGTCCCCCAAGTCGGTGCAACCTTCAACCAAACCCTGTCTCCCACCTCAAACTCTAGATCTCGTCGTCTCTTGTTCACGTATGAGGTGGTCCTATCATTTGCGACCTTCATTCGCATCTGAATCAGACGGATTTTCTCCATCGTATCCTCTAAAAGCTCGGGACCAATAGTCATCCTGCTCGAGGCATCTGTCCAACAAGGCGGCATCATACATCTCCGACCATACAAAGCCTCATAAGGTGCCATACCGATAGTAGTCTGATAATTGTTGTTATAAGAGAACTCTACTAACGGCAGGTGTTGATCCCACTATCCCCTCGAAGTCCAACACACAGCTCCCGAGCATATCCTCGACAATCTAAATAACTCTCTCTAACCGCCCATCCGTCGAGGGTGATATGCCATGCTCGGGTGAAGTCAAGTGCCCGAGCCTTATGAAAGGCACCCCAAAACCTCGCTGTAAATCGTGGATCTCTATCAGATACGATGGAGTCCGGTACTCCATGTAGTCGCACGATCTCCCGAATGTATAACTGGGCAAGCTTCTCCAGCGAGTCAGTCACTCGCATCGGCAGAAAGTGCGCACACTTAGTCAGTCGGTCGACTATGACCCAGATGGCATCTCGATGTGCTCTAGTTAGAGGTAAACCAATCAGGAAATCCATCGTAATGTTACCCCACTTCCTGACGGGTATAGGTAGAGTCTGCAGCGTTCCAGCTAGTTTCTGGTGCTCTACCTTGCCACGCTGACAAGTTGCACACCTTGCCACAAAGGCGGTTATGTCCCTCCTCTTCCCTGGCCACCAGAAGTGAGATCGAAGGTCGTGGTACATCTTTTCACCTCCGGGGTGGATGCTCAAACTGCTAGAGTGCGCCTCTTCCAATAACCGGTCTCGAATCGATGTTTCGTCGGCACATGAGGCGACTCGGAAGTACAGCAATCCTGCTTGTACTCGAAGTGTTGTCGCAAGACTCCTCTGTCCTCACCCGAGAGCTTTTTCAACCTTGTGTCTCGATCTGTGCCTCTCGGATGTCGGTCAACCAATCGATGAACTGTCAAAGTGCTGACCTGAGCTTGCTCCCACAGCTCCCACTGATGTCATAGCATCATCAGATCTGACCCCTCAGCCTTGTTCCCAGGATTCCCACCATTGACAATACCTGTGTACTTCCTGCTCAAAGCATCTGCTACTGAGTTCCCCTTGCCGGCGGTGTACTCGATGGTGCAGTCATAGTCCTTCATGTAGGTAGTGCCTCATATTTAGATCCTTCTGTGTAAACAAATACTTCAAACTCTTGTGGTCGGTGAAAATCTGGAACTTGTTGCCTAGTAGGTAGCCCCTCTACTGCTTGAGGGCATAAATGATCGCAGCTAACTCCAAGTCATGCGTCGGGTAGTTCTGCTCGTGTGGTCGCATCTGTCTCGACCCATACGCAATGACATGCTGCCCTTGCATCAACACACAACCGAGCCCCGTCCTTGACGCGTCAGTATAGATCACGTAAGGTAGTGCCGGGTCCGGTTGGCTCGGGAATCGGTGCGTGTGTCGAAACCGCTTATGTTCTGAAAGCTGTCCTCACAGTGACGACCAAACAAACGGCTGACCCTTCTTGGTCAATCGAGTGAGCGGCGATGCAAGTATGGAGAATCTGGTACAAATCTGCGGTAGTACCGCCAAACCTGTGAAACTCCGTATGTCCTTGACCGTCCGTGGCTGCCTCCACTCCTCAACCGACTTGGACTTCTCTGGATCTATTGAAATACCATGCTCTCCTACGATGTGACCACTGAAAAGATACCTCCCGCATCCAGAAATCGTACTTAGAGAACTTGGCGTACGGCTGGTTGTGCGCAAGTGTCTCCAGTCTGATCCTCAAATGTTCTGAAGTGATTCCTCAACGGGAGAATAGATAAGAATGTCATCGACGAAGACTATCACAAAGGAATCCAGATACGGGCGGAACACTCGGTGCATCATGTCCATGAATGCAGTGGCGCATTCATCAAACCAAATGGCATGACTGTGCACTCGTAATACCCGTGCAGTGCGGAAAGCGATTTTGGGAAAGTCCTCTCCCGATGCGGAGCTGAAAGTAACCTGATCGCAAGTCGATCTTTGAAAATACCTTAGCTCCTCTAGGCTAGTCAAACAGGTCATCGATACTACGTAAAGGATACTTGTTCTTGATCATGATGGCATTCAACTGTCGATTGTCGATGTAGAGTCGAAGAGTCCCATACTTCTTCCTGACAAACAAGCTGGGCTCCCAAGGTGAAGTACTCGGCGGATAAATCCTTTCTCTAGAAGATCCACGAGCCGCTTCTTGATTCAGCCAGCTCCACGATCGGCATCCGATAGGGGAATGGAGATCGAAGCTGATCCCGGCTGTAATCGAATCTCGAATGTGATCTCTCGCTCTGGTGGCATCCCGGTAACTTCTCGGGAAAAACATGAGAAAAATAACGAACCACGGGAATTTTGTCTAACTCTGTGCGCGCACTGTAGTGTTAAGGCCGAAATTCTCCTCCTCATCTACTCTTTGGGATGTGCTCCGAATGCACAACTAAATACTCTGCTCCACCGGCTCTGATGGATATCCAATCGGTACGACCTCCCCGGAAAATAGAATCTGTCGCTTGGCGTAGTCGATCTTCACATCGTTCTGCAATAGCCAATCCATCCCCAAAATGACGTCATACTTGGATGTATCCAAGACGAGTAGCTGAGACTCGATCTGATGACGCCCGATGCTCAAAACACATCCATGAGCTACCTCATTCATGTACAAACATGTCCTACCAGCTGTGCATACCACGACGACATTCGTCGTGTAGGTAATAGGCAACACTCGAGATGTCACATATCTCACAGAAATAGCAGAAATCGAAGCGCCAGTATCGAAAAGTGCATTAACATGTACATTATTTAAAAGGATGATACCTGCCAACGCTCCCTGCTACAAAGTGCCGGCCTGCTCAATCTGAAAGAATCGTGCTGGCTGAATAGTCCGCTGAACCAGTGGTCTGAGCGATTGAGCTCTGAAGCCTCCCTGTGCAATGCCACGCCCCTGAATGGTCCGAGTTTGACTCTGCTGTTGCCTCACCGGCTGAAACCGAATGCCCAGAGTCTGAGTCTGCGGGCAATCTCTGATCCAGTGGTCTGACGCCCCGCATCTCAAAACCGGCATCGGTGTAGTGGGGGCCTTACCCCTGCCCCTATCAGAACTGCCGGGTCTAAACTGTCCCCGATGCTGACCCTGGCCCTGTTGGCCTGATGGTCTCCCGCCACTCTGGGGTCGGGAAGATGTAGCTGCTGATCCGACCATCTCTGTCTCTAGCAGAAGGGCCTTCTGGATGGCCTCATGATAGATGGAAATGCTGAGTGCTACCATGTGCCCTCGGATCTGTGGGCGCAGGCCCCTGATGAATCGCCTCGTCTTCTCACGCTCGGAAGAATCGAACTGAGAAGAGTAACGGATGAGTCGGCTGAACTCCAGCTCGTACTCAGTGACGGTCCTGCTACCTTGGGTGAGCGCATCGAACTCTGACTGTCGGTGCTTCCGAATGGCGTACCCCAGCCATCTCTCATGAAACAGACGGGAGAACACCTCCCAAGTCATCCACCAGGTCGACGCCTCATCCCCACATCTTGTATCGCCCTGTCTCTAACCACTCCACCCACCAGTTGTGTGCAGCGTCTCATAGGGAGAAAGTGGCCAGAGAAACCATCTGCTCGGATGGTAGGTGAAGTCTCAATAGAAGTCGCTCGATGTCCGATAGCCAACTCTCGGCTGCATCCGGTCCTGACTTGCCCGAAAACCTGGGCGGGTTGAAGCGCTGCAGGCGCTCCATCATCCCGACCTCATCAAATCCCATACTGCTCTCAGTACGCGGCCTCGGGGTCCCTCGGATATCCCCGGAATCGGAATTGTATCGTCCCTAGGTCGGTGACGACTAACCGGTGATCGCTTTACCCAAGCCCTGCGAATAGCCTGTCTAGGGCGAGCGGTGTTGGCCATTGTCCGAGTCCTCCTGGTGTGGGTGCGACCCCGTATCTCAGAGTGGTCCTCCTCAAGAATAGGAGTAGAACGGTATCGACTGGAGACGGTATACGTAGTCTCAGTGTCGGAAGATCTCTCCATCACTACGGAGTAATCACTATCACTCTCCCGATCAGTCTGATCCTCCCCAGTCAAAGACACCGTTCAAAACGGTGCGTATCTGTCCCGATACCTCCAATAGGTTGTCGCGCTCTGGCGTCCAACAGATCGTGGCTGAGGCGAAGGTCGTGGTGTGGGCTGTCGGGCCGGCGATGTGCCCTCCTCTCAGGGTCACTATCAGGAGAGGGGTTTGAAACGTTGGTACGAGTGGCGCGATCATGTCTCGTACGAACCATCTGAGATTCCCAACAGAAACAGACAGAAAGGACAGTTAATCTCCATATTAGCAAACAGCAGTATCCTAATGGCTCTGTAGTGTAGATGATATGCATATTTAACAGAAAATTTCAGCAGCAATTCCCTTGCTTGCTTACTTTGAAAAGATTCAGATAACCCATATCCTTCATGGATTATCCAGCGCGATATCTGTTTTAACCACTTTCCAGAGTTTTCAGATTATGCTAGGTTATGGTGTAAACTAACCAACCTCAAATCTACCTAAAGTTCTCGAAATAATTTTATTAAAAGTTAGCTACTCTTTTAGTTAAAATTACCCTAGAACTAACAGCGTAGATTAGGTCGGAAAGTCTAACCATTCCTAACTCTAACCTTAAGCTCTAATACCAAATTGTCACCGCGATGGGCGTGAATCAGAATTTCCCTTTAAAAAATGGTCTTGTGGACCCGAACCCAACCCTTAAAACATTTTCCTTCAAGGTTTAAGGTTATTACGTGTTTTCAGATTTTAAGACGTCTTACTAGTCATAAACCTGCACCCGAGACACGTTAGTGGTTTTACAGAATATCGCGCGCGCAGAAAACTTAAACAGAATACAGATAATACAAGGAGTTCTGTCCTCTTCGTAGGGTCGGAGGCTCCCCACGAATAATATACAGACCAAAAATATTAATGTAACTAATATGGATTCTACGTCTACAGACCCTAGCCATAAAGCGGAATTATAACTCGCTAAAAAACTGCTGCTAATCATAAACAGAATAAATAACTTCATATTAACCAGAATTCAGATCATAGAAGGGATCTAACGAGAGTACCCCCAGACATAAACAGATATATACCTCAGAATAAACAGAATGCAGAACGAACACCGCGGGAGATCTACTCCGCAGGTCGTTTGCCCGGATCCCCTGAAAATATTAATTATGTGGGGGTGAGTTCTCGAAAGAACCCAGTAAGGGGGCAGATACGATAACGGGAAAAAGTTTAAAAACAGTTTTCCCTGCATAAAAAGGTTAGCGTGCAATGATCTAGCAGATAATACAGTCCTAAGTATAAGCAGGAATATGATATGCAAATGTCTTGATGCTCAGAAGTCCCGTCGGACTGGTGGTACATCCCATACATGTGGTCCCCGACCACTTGACAGCACCCTACGGCGGCTTATTTAGCTCACGCCGATTATCGGGATCAGAACGCATGGTACCAGCGAGGGTGTACATCTCCTAACTGACAGAACAGAAGCGTCATAAAGCCGACACAGAATAGAAAACGGGTCCGTCGTCGACCCCCGATAAGTATATCCGATAAAGCATAGGTCCCGAAAGCATAGCAGAAAGTGGGTCCGTCATCGACCCCCGATAAGTATAAAGTCCAGACATAAAAACCCTGCAACCCGATATGTACCTTGTGACTAGCCCCGGGAGTCACTGGGCCCCACCCTCGACCCGAGTACTAGCCCTTAACTAACCTAATACACATGCCTTGCGTATTAAGGAAGTTAAACCCCTTACCTCGACAGAAACGGATATCTACTGTGGCCCCCTGAAGCGCACTAGCAGTATCCCAGAAACACATATTTAATCTGCCAGAATCAGAAACACAGAATACTCTAGTTAATTAACTAAAGTACCTTACGTTGGGAATTTATCCAAAATTACCACTTAAGTCCCTCAACTTTTCATAAAGTTGCAACCTTGCATTTTGACCACTTTAATCATACTTTCTTCTCCAAAACATCATTTAATCAAAAATTCCAACACTAACTTTACCAAACATCACCAAATATACCCTTAAAGTTTCGGCCTCTTCACCAAAAATCACCAAACAAAATCAAACTTTTTCCACAACTCAAAAACATGTTAAATATACCTAAAACATGCTTTCTACTAACTTTCTTCAATAAAACATCCACCCAAAAATTCATCAAAAATTCAACCTCACCCCAAAACTTTAACCATAAGTTTTTTCATGATTTCTCAAGAACAAAATATGTTCATCATGCAACCAACTTCAACAAGGTTGAAGATCAGAATCATCCAACAAATAAACTTCATAAAATTTGTCAAGGATGTTCCTCACCTTGCTGAATCTTCTGCCCAACACTTGGATGAATTGTTGCTGAGAAAAAATCACCACCAAAAGATCCTTGAAAAATTCGGCAATGAAACATCAAGAACAAGGATGAGTTTCTTTTCATGTTCAACTTCAAAAACATGAAGATCCAACTAAAACAACTCAACCTCACCTTGATCACTACTGATATGGGAGGTCTAGGAAGTGGTAGGACCTTGCTAGTTGAAGCTCCAAGCACAAAACCTCAAGAAATGGTTTTTGGAGCTTGAAAACTCTCTTGTTCTGTCTGCGTGCACCAATGATTTGGCGACCTTCCCATCACGTTTGGCTCTTGCGTCCTTCAGAAACGTTGTAGCGAAGACATAGACAAAAACGTTCTCTAACTACCTTAAGAACTTATTCGGACTCTAACTAGAGCAGATCTTCCGGGAAAGAGGAAGAAGGTTTCTTTGGCAAAGAAAGGAGAGAGGTGTTGCGCTTAAGCTTTCTAGCTTTTACTCTTCAATTATTTGAGTGAGAGTTAGAAGAAATGAGATGAAATGGATGAGATTGAGAGAGAGATTCGGACTTATTGAGTGAAAATGGGTAATTTTATTAATTAAGTGAGTGAAAAGAAATGGTGGAAGAAAATGATTGGTGGAAGGTGGAGATGTGTAAGAGTATGGGCTTCCATACCCTTGACTTGACCAGGAAATTACTTCTCATTTTACTCATCAAAGAGCCAGCTACACTTAGGAGATAATCCCTTGTGATTATCTCCTAATTTTCCCCATCGGAGACCATTTTACCCTCCGGAACCAATTTTTTTGCAAAATGTCCCAGAACTCGATAAATGTCATCCAATACATAAAACATTTATAATTATCACCAAATTAACTTCAAAATACTGAATTCCATTAAATAATCATATTCCAAGAAAATTCCGATGTTTAAAGAATTTGAATTTCCGGCCGAAACTCAACAGAAAATTACACGACGTCGGGGTGGGTGTAACATCAGTATGTCTGTTAGAGACGAGTCTCCTCCACCAGGTTTGTGACCTGGATAGATTCCCCTTAGAATCGTTGAATGTAATCCCTCAAGGACTCATCCTTCCTCTGTCGCACCTTAAGTAGGTGCCTTGCAGTGTTGGGCGGAGGCTTAGAGATGACAAAGTGGTTGGAGAAAACACGGAGAGTTCTTGAAAGGTGTCAAATTGCTTATCGCGAAGGGTGGTATACCAATTGGCGGCGGCCCCGGTGAGGAAAGAGCTGAAAGCTCTACAGAGGGTGATGTCATCGGCCGTTGCGATCGCCATCGCAGAGATGTATCGCTGGAGGTGGTCCACTTGGGCAGGCAAAATTGCTCCGGTAGTGGAGTCTCCAAGATCCTTCAGGGTGAAAGCCTGGGTCCAGAGGTGGTCCAGACTCAGGCTGGTGGAGTAGGGAGTGTTTTCCCTTACTTCTCTTATCAATTTGCTCCGTGGGTTTGGCGAGCGCGACGAGCGCGGCGGAGTAGGCTGGATCGGGATAGGCCTCCCGCTTTGTGGTGGAAGAAGAGGAGGCTCTGGTGATTTTGGGGCTCTTGGATCATTTGGAAGTCCCTGCGGCCAGGGTGCCGCGCCGATTTTGGACGACTGCCTCTATGATCGCCGTGAGGATTGTGGGGTCGAGACCGGCCACCACAAAGTTCTAAATGATGACGTTGTGTGGCGCTCCCACCACACCGGCTGATCGGTTGTGATTTGTCAAGAGGGCAACACGCCCGGATCTCACGGCGACGTCTGCCCCCGCCGTGTGAATGACTTCCCTCGAGGGAGGGCCATTGCGGTCACCATGGGAGGAGCTCTCCCCTGTTGAATGGACTGACGCCCCACGGTTTGCAGCGGCGGTGGGTGGATTTCTCCTCCCACGGCCGTTCTGCCGGCTTGCACTCCTTGTGGTAGGCATGGCTTCTGATCTTGAGTGGTTTTCTTTGTGGGATTTGTGACAGTTCCCACAGACGACGTCATTCTGATAGCTTGGTTCCTTGAAGGGACTGGCTTCCAGATACTTGAACGGTTGAAGAGATGGTGAGAACGACGATTTGAAGCTCCAAAGTAATCTTCAAGATGTGAAATGGAATACTCAGGAGCAGAAAGAGGAGTGGGGGTGTGTAGATACGGTGTACCTTTCCCAAGCCGTTCTTTTATAGGAGTCATTGAGGTGGCGGTTGTCCCATGATCCAGAGTAGTGGAGTGCTCCCCCACGTTCCGGAGTAGTGGAAGACCGGAGGTGTGATGGAGAACGTGGGTAGGTCGTGGAGATAACCGTTCCCAGCTTCCTTTCCTCGGTCTGTGGTGTTGTTGCTAAGTGTTGGATGGCGAAGACCAGGAGATGCGAAGGCCCTGCCTGGCGAAGCCAGGAGATGCGAATACCCGAGGTCCTGGCGAAGCCAGTAGGTGCGAAGCTCTCCTGATAACGCCTTCGCGAGATGCGGTGGCAGCACAGTGCGTATCCTTGGTTGCTGCTGATGATGCCGCGAGGGGCGCAATGCGCGAGGGGCATTTGCTTGAGTAGTGTACCGGTATGTTTATGGTTGTGGTGTGTTTCAGGGAGGTATTGGTAGTAAAATGGTATCGGGAATGGAAGTAGGTAACAAACGATGTTCGGAACGTCGTTTTCTGAAATGGTGAACGTAACCGACCTACTTGCTTGTTTGTGAAAATTTAGGGGAAAGTTGGATTTAAATGCTTGGTTATGAATGTTTAAGTGTAAATACCGATGTTTTAGCTCGGTTTGAGAATCCGAGCTTTTACGGATTTTTGCGGGAAAGTGCGGAATCATCAATTGCGTGCGGTTTGGTGATTTCTGATTTATGTGCGGTTGTTCAGCTGAATCATCAATTGCGAGTCGTGCGGGACTTCAAAAGTCACACTACCGCGTTTCGGGCCGAGCGTCGGGATTTCGCCGCGATCGGTTTTATTAAGGTAAGGGTTCAACTTGTTAGAGACCATGGGTGGCATACGGTCCACCGGCGTCCCCACGCGTCTCATAACTCACGGACTTTTCGTACCCGGTTACGAGTTTCATGCCTCTCTCAGGACTCGAACATGGGACTTCGGGCTTAATGTCCCGTTTCACATGAGTCTGAGTACCACTTGAGCTACTAGCCCAAGTGGTACTCAAACTCATGTGAAATGGGACATTAAGCCCGGAGTCCCGTGTTCGAGTCCTAGGGAAGGCATGAAACTCGTAACCGGGTACGAGAAGTCCGTGAGTTCTGAGACGCATGGGGACGCCAGTTGGACCGGTATGCCACCCATGGTCTCTAACAAAAAAAGCGCCTTTTTTTGTTAGAGACCAGGTTGGCATACCAGTCCGACTGACATTCCCTGCATCCCTAACTAACGGACTTCTCGTAACCGAGTACGAGAAGTCTGTGAGTTAGGATGCAGGAACGCCACTGACTAGTATGCCAACCTGGTCTCTAACATACAACCAATCTACACACACCCACTCCTCTTTCTACTCTAGAGTATTTTGTTTTACCTCTTGCAGATTACTTGAAGCTACAGATCGTCGTTCTCAACATCGCATCAACCCTTCAAGCATCCGGAAGCCCGTCTTTGTCATGAAACGAGGCTATCACATTGTGAGGATATTGGTTCATCTTTGAACTCTTCCTGTATCTCCGTTATCCCCTTGAATTCATTGAAGTGGACTCAAGCTTGACATCTAGTGTTGCTATTCTTTTGAGAAGTGAGGTGCTAGATCCCTCACCCCTTGGCAATTAACCTTTCCATTGCTCTCCATTTGAGGATTGAGGTGGATAGGAGCCGCTCCTTTTTACGTTCTTGTTGTAATCTTCATACAAGCTAGATCCATCCTAGGTGAATAGTCCATCTCTTGGGAGTGGATTCGTATCAAGTGGTATCGAGCCTTAGTGCTTGTTGAAGATTTGTTGTTGTTGTTTTCTTCAAGTAAGCCCTTTGTTTATCTTGAAAGTGTGCAAAAGTTCTTATTGAAAACGTTTGTATTTTCGGGTTAGAAATCAAAATAAAGGTGTTTGTTGTTGTCAAGGCTGAAAGAAAGAGGAAAAGAAAAGAAAGAATGACGAACAAGTTCATATGTTCTTGAAAAGTTCATGTGTTATTGAGTGTTCTTGACAAAACTCAAGTGAACAGTACTATTAATCCGAACAATTGTTGCTGAACTTGCACAAAGGTGTTTCTTTCACCATAAGCCTTTTTCAAAACTCACCCTTTATTTCTTTCATCCCCCATCTACCTTTTAAACACTTAACCAAGTTTCAAGTAACTAGCATCTTTTCTTTTCGAAGGAAGAGTACACTTTCAGCTTCTAGCTCGTTTTCACTTTGATGCGTAAAACGTTTTAGGGTTGAGAGTGGAGTGCGAGTTAGAGTACTTGGTCGAATCTTGAGTGGAAAAAGGCATTGAGTGAACATCTTGAGAATAGCCATATTTGAGTGCAAAAACGAGTGTAAACACGTGAGGTAGTATAGGAAAACTTGTAAAGCAATGGCACAAGATGGATGCACTTCGGATTACACGCCCCATCACCCATCTACTCTCGGTTTCCAAAGATACATGGAGAAAAATGAGAAACAAATGGAAGCCATGATGGCCATGTTACAAAATCTTCAAACCATGACCTTCGCGGACCGCGAAAGGGTGTCCAAACTAGAAAAGGAGAACAAAGTGCAAGGCAAGAGAAAAGAAGAAGAGGATGCTAATAGAGAGCATGCCCCTACGACGCCACCGCCCACGCCTCTCAACAAGAAGGATCATATCAATATTCATAGAACACCCCAAAAAGAAGTGTTTTATGAACCTATTGATGAAGAGGGAGGATATGAGGAGTGGACCGGTCGAGGAGAAACTAGCCAACCATAGAAGGATCCTTACTATGAAGGACCAAGGAGGAGACCGAGAGAACAACATCCTAGGTATGAGTGTTCGCCTCCGCCAAGAGGAAGGAATAGGTCCCCGTAAGGAGACCAATTTCGGCGAAGGCCCCAAACACTTGAGTAGCAAGTCATGCAAGGTATCAAACTACAGGTACCTACATTTTATGGTAGAAGCGACCCAAAGGAGTTCATTGAGTGGGTCAAAAAGGCCAACATGATCTTTGATTGTTATGACTACCCGGATTACTTGAGACTCAAGTTGGCCACCATTGAGTTTTCGGGCTATGCGATGACTTGGTGGGAGTCTCTATCGTTTGAAGAAGCAAGAGCGGGAAGGCCACCAATCACCTCATGGGAGCAACTCAAGGCTCTTATGAGAAGAAAGTTCATTCCACCCTACTATGCACAAGAGAGTTGCCAAAGGTTACAACAATTAACCCAAGGCAACAAATCGGTTGAAGATTATGCAAAGGAGCTTGAAAAAGCTTCAATGAGAGCAAATGTCCAAGAAGGAGAAGATGCAAAGATGGCTCGGTTTACTTTCGGTTTGAGGCCGGAAATAATCAAGCTACTTGAGTTATGCGAATTGAGGAACTACATGAAGCTGGTGCAGAAAGCCATAAAAATTGAAAGGCAAGGGAGGAAGCCTACCTTTCACCAACCCGCCACCGCGAGAACCTCCCTCACCAACACTACCCTGACGTGAGACCCTCCCTCACCAAAACTATCCCGATGCGAGACCCTCCTCGCCAAAACTACCCTGACGCGAGGCCTTCATCCCACCAAACCTTATCCCATCCTCAACCGTGAACCCACACCTATCCTAAACCCTTTGACACCTCACGCCAAACAAGGAGTATTGAGTGTTTCAAGTGTTTAGGTAAGGGACATTATGCAAGGGATTGTCCAAACAAAAGGACCATGGTTGTGAGACCCAATGGAAATATTTCTAGTGAAGAAGAGGAAGGGGCCGAAACTTCCATGACACTTTTGGAAGAGGAAGAGGAAGAAGAAGGGGAAGCACCCCTTGAGGAGATGCTTTTGGTATCCAGGAGAGTCTTACAAACTACACCTAGAGTCATTAACACTTCACGAAGGGAAAATCTTTTCCAAACAAGGGCATTGGTCAATAGGCAACTTTGTAGCCTCATCGTGGATAGTGGTAGTTGTGTGAATGTAGCCAATCATAGCATGGTTAAGAAGCTCAAGCTCAAGTCCACTCCTCACCCAAAACCTTACCAACTTCAATGGGTGGATGACAATTCATGTGTAAAAATGGAGTACCAAACTTGGTACCAATTAAGATTGGGAAGTATGAGGATCTAGTTGTGTGATATTGTGAAGATGCAAGCTACTCACATCCTTCTAGGCCACCCATGGCAATATGATAAGGAGGCGGTACACTATGGGAGAACCAACAAGTACACCCTCATCCACCAAACCCGACCCTATACTTTGCTCCCTTTAACTCGAGCCCAAGCCTTGCAAGACCAAGTTCATTTGGCCACCAATGCCGGAAGGCATAAGGGAAAAGAGGGAAGTGAGAAGAGTGGAACAAGTGAAAAGGTCCAAGAGACCTTGAGTGATAAGAATGAGGGTGCATTGGAGGGAAACACCAAGAGAGGACAAGAGAGAAAACAAGAGAGATTACCTTCTGATACGATCACGGGTACACTTGACGCGAAGCCGCGAGATCGTACGGAAGCGCAGATCTAGCTCGAAGGAGTCGACGAACAAAGAAGGGATAGATTCGGCCACAGACACCTCCCAACTACGAGGTTGGGCAATATCTGCGATAAGCCTGGGGAGTATGGAAGATCTAGCACCTCTCAACTACGAGATTGAGCAATACTAGATATTAAACTTGATGATAAACAATCAAGGGGGATGGCGGAAAATAGCAAGGGGGTGAGAACCGGGGCTTAAGGAATTTTCCTTCTTAAGCTTTAAACATGTTCTGCCTTATTCTAGGAGTCTGTTGTTCCTTTTATAGGGAAGGAGGAAACAGACTCTTACATATGTGCATGCATGCCAAAAGCATGAAGTGATTTAACATGCATGCCATCCTAGAAAGGTAAAAAGGTAAAAGCGAAAGTAATATGATACTCCCAAGTATCTGCTTGAAAGGAGGGGAGTGTTCCGGATAGGATGGGAGCGGTTGGGAGTGGTTGGCCGAGTTATTGAGCACAGGTGGTTTCGCCTCAGGGCTTCGCCTGAACTGGAAGGCCTCGCACTGAAGGCCTCGCCTTCGTTAGGAAGCTTCGCGGAGATGGCTTCGCCAGAAGGCCTCGCCTTCTCCTGGAGACTTCGCGAAGAAGGCTTCGCCTTTGCTTGGAGGCTTCGCATGAGGGAAGCCCAGCCATAGCGCCTGAACTGGAAGTCCTCACGTTGAAGGCTTCGCGGAGATGGCTTCGCCTAAAGGCTTCGCCTTCGCCAAGAAGCTTCGTAGGGAGGTCGTGCCTTCACCTTGAAGACTTTACGTTGGGGAGTCTTCGCCATCGCCTGGACGCCTTCGCATTATGAAGTCCAACCTTTGCCTTGAGGCTTCGCAGGAACGGCTTCGCTAAAGGCTTCGCCATCGCCTGGTCGCCTTCGCATGAAAGCGTTGCCTTCTCCTGGTCAGGTGGTCGCCTGAACCATGGATTAGGCCGCCTGGACCTCTGAACCTCCTTGCCAAGGGGTGCTCCGAGCTTCATTTACCTTCCTCTTCAGTCTTGGATATTTTGTTGTGGCTTGGGGATCCCATGATCACATCAATCCCTCCCTCTTAAAAAGATTCGTCCTCGAATCTTAAGGGGGAATTCCTACAAACGAAAACAAGCACAACAAACTTTGAAGAACATTAGGGGTTAGTGAATGAAAGCTCAACTGGAGACTGGGAGGGTCGCGGTGACGATGCACATATATGCGGGAGCATGATAACTCCTATATGCATCGTGATCATGAACAAGAGTCGATAAAAGTTCATGACATGCTTCCTAGAGTGCTTGATGCAATCAACAAGTAATTTATACTCAGGGAAGACATGCGGTCTAAAAATTGTAGACCTTTGTTCATGGAGAGGGGGTGGGTCAAGGGAAGCATTGCCTTCGCAATCCACATGCACATGTGCTTCCCAAGACAAATAAGGAAAGACTAAGCTAGTCCTAAGACAAATACCAAAGTGTGGGACACCGAGACTAGCATTAGTATAAACAAGAGGTTCGGAGAGGGACAATCTGCCCTTTCTCTTCACCTCAACCATAAACATGGTTTCAGCCTTAATCTTTCTAAGATGCTCATTTTTGCTAAAGAAAGGCATAGATGTCTCGCATGGAGTAAAGTAATCTTTCTTTAGCGCATGCATGTTAAGCATACTGAACATGGCATCTTGGGAAGTTCCATATATATATTCGAACAATGGGTGTGGAGGATGAACAATGTCTGATCCATCACCCACGTTCGTAGCATGCAAACTTGAGGAAGCCATGGATCCGCACTCAGGCGCATACCCTTCACTGCTAGGAGAAAAGGACAAATTACCTTCTCCCAAGTTAGGGAGGTGTAGGTCCTCTTCGCATATCATCTTCTCTTCCAGCAATGAGGTGGCCTCTTCCTCAAGTGTAGGCTCGGTTGGAACTTCCGAGTGAGCTCTTCCTTCTTCCAAAGCCGTGGCGCCTTCGCCATCTTCAAGTCTTCGCGCATCCGCGACCTCTTCATTTTTCTGTACACCCAAAGAAGAACAACATGATTGAGAAGATATTGTTAGTTCTTCTTGGAGTTTGGTTGAAGGCCCGGGTGCGTCATTCTTTTCACTCAGTTGGCTTTGGAGAGCCCTTTCCTTTCTTCTCTCTTTTCTTTTCTTTCTCTCTCTCTCATACTCTAAGTACTCATTCTTGAGTCTTTCGATCGTTTGAGAGAGAGGTTCCTCAGTTGGATCTTGGTGAGGGTTTGGATTTGGGGTGTGGGCTTGGGTTGCGCAGGCATTGGGGGTGTGCAGCTCGGCCAAGGGGGTTTGTGGCGATGGGGGTCCTCGCCTCCTCTCATTGGAGGGACTGGGTTCGCTTTGGGGCGAAGACCCTTCGAGTGGATTTTGGTGGGGAAGTTGGGCGGGGGCACTAGGTGAAGGGCGCAGGGGGGATCTCGCTTGGGAGTAGTATGGAGAGGGTGGCTCTCCCTGAGGGAAACCATATCTCTGCCATAGCACTCTCTTCAATCCACTCCACGTCCGGATGGGGGGTTCGCAATATTGCTCTCGTTGAGCGAACTCTTGGCGACACCATCTTCTTGCTTCTCCTTTTAGACTCCTTATGGCAAGGTCTATCCTTTCTTCTTTAGTGAATTGGTAGTACCAAAAGTGGTACTCCAATTCCTCCATCCAATGCCATAGGTCATCTTCAAGTTGGTGTCTTCCCATCTGTGAATGGAACCCAAAGAAATATATATTTTCTTCTGCCATGGGTTCGCCTTCGCCTGCGCACTTAAACAACAAAGTTAGTACCGCTCAATCTCCTCACGTGTTTTAGGGGGGGTCTCTCCTGCCGCGAAGGGGTCACACTCGGCTTTCCCTCTTTCCTCTTGCTTGTAGCTCTCAAAGCTTGCTCTTTAGTGCCAAACCCGAAAATGAATACCACAAGATAACGTCTAGCATGCAAAAATCATTTTAGAAATGAAGTACTAGTTACTTGAAGCAAGCTAGGTTAAAATGGGGGAGGGTCTTTGGCAGCAGATATACAAGAGGGTTTGAAATGAGGTTTTTGGCGCACAAACAGTTTTGGCTCAAATTTGAAATCGAAATTAGATCAAGGTCACTATTCATATGAGTTTTGGTATGAACTGTAAGAACACTCATATGAACACCAAGAACATCAAGAACACAGATTCGATTTCTTCTATGCTTTAAACAACCAAGCTTTATACACCACTTTTTTTCACTTTTCAACTACAACCTCACTCTTTTGAGCGCATAAATCTTTGCACGTTGCGGTTTCGAATAAAACTGAGATTTGCGACTTTCGCAAAACCGCAACTGCTTTCTTTTCTTTTTCTTCTTCTTCTTCTCTGTTTCTCTTCTTCTTTCTCTTTCTTTTTTTTTGACTTTTGATTTATGAAGTTGCTAACACAACAACAACTCCTAACACAGATTCAACACAACAGATAAACCGAAATAAAAGCGGATGGGGGGGTTTCAGAAACGAACAGAGTATAACACGGTTTGAAAAATGCAAAGATAAATCTTTCTTCAAGTAGAAGTTAAAGGGTTTAACCTTGAAGAAATCACAAACAACTCCAGCAAGCGATCTGGCTCTGATACCACTTGATACGATCACGGGTACACTTGACGCGAAGCCGCGAGATCGTACGGAAGCGCAGATCTAGCTCGAAGGAGTCGACGAACAAAGAAGGGATAGATTCGGCCACAGACACCTCCCAACTACGAGGTTGGGCAATATCTGCGATAAGCCTGGGGAGTATGGAAGATCTAGCACCTCTCAACTACGAGATTGAGCAATACTAGATATTAAACTTGATGATAAACAATCAAGGGGGATGGCGGAAAATAGCAAGGGGGTGAGAACCGGGCTTAAGGAATTTTCCTTCTTAAGCTTTAAACATGTTCTACGTTATTCTAAGAGTCTGTTGTTCCTTTTATAGGGAAGGAGGAAACAGACTCTTACATATGTGCATGCATGCCAAAAGCATAAAGTGCTTTAACATGCATGCCATCCTAGAAAGGTAAAAAAGGTGAAAGCCAAAGTAATATAATACTCCCAAGTATCTGCTTGAAAGGAGGGAGTGTTCCAGATGGGATGAGAGTGGTTGGGAGTGGTTGGCCGAGTTGTTGAGCATAGGTGGTTTCGCTTCAGGGCTTCGCCTGAACTGGAAGGCCTCGCACTGAAGGCCTCGCCTTCGTTAGGAAGCTTCGCGGAGATGGCTTCGCCAGAAGGCCTCGCCTTCTCCTGGAGACTTCGCGAAGAAGGCTTCGCCTTTGCTTGGAGGCTTCGCATGAGGGAAGCCCAGCCATAGCGCCTGAACTGGAAGTCCTCGCCTTCTTCGACCAAGAGAGCTTCGTAGGAAGCTTCGTGGGAGGTCGTGCCTTCACCTTGAAGACTTTACGTTGGGGAGTCTTCGCCATCACCTGGACGCCTTCGCATTATGAAGTCCAACCTTTGCCATTGAGGCTTCGCAGGAACGGCTTCGCCAAAGGCTTCGCCATCGCCTGGTCGCCTTCGCATGAAAGCGTTGCCTTCTCCTGGTCAGGTGGTCGCCTGAACCATGGATTAGGCCGCCTGGACCTCTGAACCTCCTTGCCAATGGGTGCTCCGAGCTTCATTTACCTTCCTCTTCAGTCTTGGATATTTTGTTGTGGCTTGGGGATCCTATAATCACATCCACCATGGAGGGCCGAATGATTGAGGAGGTTTTGGAGAGTAGTGATGAAGAGCACCATGAAGTACCACCTCCTTGCCGAGACCCTAGAAGAAGAATCTTTCAAGATAGGGTGCAAGCAAAAGCCTATCTTGAAAGGGACCTAGATGAAGAAGAAGAGCATGCAAGAGGCCACTTCCATAGAGGGTTTAACCGAAACCTAGGAGAGAGAGGCCAAGTTCAAGATCAACACGCTCTCAACAACGTGAAGCTTCAAGTTCCACCTTTCTATGACTCAAGTGATCCGGAGGAGTACCTCACTTGGGTGAACAAGACCGAGAGAGTCTTTGATGTCATGGGGTACAATGATGCTACCAAACTCAAACTAGCTATCATTGAAGTCCATGACTATGCCATCATTTGGTGGGAGCAAGAACACCAAGCAAGGGCTAGAAACCGCCAAGCTCCCATTGACACTTGGGAGGAGCTCAAGCATGCCATGAGAGCTCAGTTCATCCCATGCTACTATGAAAGAGAATGTGCTCAAAGGTTGCAACACCTCACCCAAGGCAACCGAAGTGTTGAAGACTACCAAAAGGAGCTTGAAAGCGCCTTGATGAGAGCTAATGTCAAGGAGAACCATGAAGCAAAGATGGCTCGGTTTTTGTATGGTTTGAGAGATGACATCTCTCGAGCGGTGGAGCTTTGTGACTATGGAAGTTATCAAGAGTTAGTGCACAAGGCCATAAGAGTGGAGAAGCAATTGAAGAGAGGAAGTTCCTACACTTCCTACCACACCTCCAACCGAAACACATGGAGCAAACCGACCTCCACAAGCAAGCCCTCCACCTCCAAACCCTACCAAACCGCCACCTCCAAGCCTCCTTATCACTCCCACACAACCAAAACCACCATCTCACCCCACTCCCTATTCTAACCCACAACCGAAACCAACCTACCCCTCCAAACCCACAAACCCGCCACCTCAAGCAAGAACCGTTGAATGTTTCAAGTGTCTTGGCAAGGGACACTATGCAAGAGAATGTCCCAACAAGAGAGTCATCGTGATTAGACCAAATGGCGATTTCTCAAGCAAAGATGAGGAAGTTCCACATGAACTTCTGAATGAAGAAACCGAGGAAGAAGAGGGAGAGTTGCCTCTTGAGGGGCATATCTTGGTCACCAAGAGAGTTCTCCAAAGCTCTCCCAAGTTAACCGAAACTTCACAAAGGGAGAACCTCTTCCAAACAAGAGCTTTGGTGAATTGCACACTATGTAGCCTCATTGTTGATAGCGAAAGTTGTGTGAATGCCGCAAGCGAAGGCATGGTCCATGAGTTGCATCTTCCAACCAAGTTGCATCTGAAACCCTACGAACTCCAATGGGTGGATGATAGGTCCTTTGTCAAAGTGGTGAAACAAGTTGAAGTGCCAATCCGAATTGGCAAGTATGAAGACACCATCACTTGTGATGTTGTGAGGATGCAAGCCACCCACATCTTACTTGGGAGGCCATGGCAATTTGACAAGGATGTCATTCATCATGGAAATGCCAACAAAAACATCATCACCCACAAAAACCGAAACCTTACCCTACTCACACCCACTCAAGCCTTCCAAGATCAAATCCATTTGGCGAATAAGGCCGAGAGCACGCGGGACATGGGAAGGGCGACGAGAGACACGAGTGAGAAGGATCAAGAATCCTGGAGAGAAAAGGAGTGTGTGGTGGCTGATCTGTGCGCGTGATCGCCACGTTCCGGTTTGACTTGCGTGTCACGATGTTGACAGAAGCCATTAGGTCGACTTTGCGTGTTAGAGCGCGATTGTCGAGAAATAGAGTGATCCTCTGAGGTGGTGATTTGACGAGTCGTGTTGAGTAGTTGTTAAACGTTACCCCTTTAGGTATGAATAGTGAATGTATTTATAGTCCTATGTTTTAGTGGCATTATTGTAATATCTCAATATAAGGTGATTATGTATTTTAGGTCATATATACCCTTCGGGAAGTATGGTTCGGGAACGTCCTCAAGCTTTATTCGGGTTATATGCTAGTTTTTTAATGGGGCCCTTATTTCGGGCTTATGTGTGGGCCTTTTGATAGGCCTTTTATGCGTATTTGGGCCTGGCGGCCATCAAGTCCCCCCTCAGCCCTTTTGGCCGACTAAGAGGAGTCCAAAGTTCTTTTCTCCAGGATCCATTTTGGAATGTGCGGGTCATGTTCGGGAAATTGCTTGGTTCGGGCGATCTTCGTTGTTCGGGCGTGTTATTCCTCTGAAGTATTCGGGTAACTGAGTCCTTTGGTTTTGGAAATCTGTTCGGGTATTGGAAATGTGCTCCGGGCTTCGCTGTCCGGGGAACTGAGGACGAAAAGTCTTCCTTTCGTCCCGAACAATGTTCGGGCTTTGGAGACGTTTCCCGTACTGTAGTGTCCGGGAAGCTGAGGGAGTGAACTCCTCCTTTTGTCTCGAACAATGTTCGGGCTTTGGAGACGTTTCCCGTACTGTAGTGTCCGGGAAACTGAGGAAGTGAATTCCTCCTTTTGTCTCGAACAATGTTCGGGCTTTAGAAACGTTTCCCGTACTATAATGTCCGGGAAACTGAGGATGTGAATTCCTCCTTTTGTCTCGAACAATGTTCGGGCTTTAGAAGCGTTCCCGTACTGTAGTGTCCGGGAAACTGAGGAAGTGAATTCCTCCTTTTGTCTCGAACAATGTTCGGGCTTTAGAAACGTTTCCCGTACTATAATGTCCGGGAAACTGAGGATGTGAATTCCTCCTTTTGTCTCGAACAATGTTCGGGCTTTAGAAACGTTTCCCGTACTATAATGTCCGGGAAACTGAGGATGTGAATTCCTCCTTTTGTCCTGAACAATGTTCGGGCTTTAGAAACGTTTCCCGTACTATAATGTCCGGGAAACTGAAGTCGGATCTGGGGTTATCTCCTCGGGATCTGTGACGGTTCATCTCCTTAACTGCCACCTTTTGAATCGACGGCAGGGATTGAGTGACTTTTGACGTTTCATCTACCCGATCTTTTCTATAAATGTGGATTGAGCGTCACTTTCATTTGCACTTCAAGCTCTCTTCTCTCTTCTCACAATAAAATCACGACGGATAATCCTACGCTCCAGGAGGCGGTTAATATCTTCAAGAGGTGGAGAACTGTTGAAGAATCTAATCCAGAAGACTTCTTTCCCCCTTTTCTCGGTGAAGCCACCGTACCGGAAGGGTATAGAGGTTCGTCCGCTGTCCATCAGTTCTACCGACTCCACCATCGGGTTGTCGACGCCGCTGCTGTCAGCCCGTCTTTCAGCCTTCTTCCAGCGAGCCGTCCTTGTCTCCTCCGGCCATTTACCCGAGGTACATGAGAATGGCTCCTACTTTTCCCACCCCTTCTACTGTTCGTCCTTCAGGTTGCCTTTTAGAAACCAAGGGGGAGATTCCCGAAGGGTGGTGGTCCGAGATAGAGAACTACCGGAGCAAGGCAACTCCGGAGTTAATAAAAGAGTGGCAATCCACTTATTTTGTCCCGATGACGGTTCGTACTCGGGTTCCTTCTCCGGAATGCCGGGCGTATGAGCACAGGAAAGGCTGGTTGGTGATCTTTAAGGATCAAGCTGGCATGCGAGCTCCGCTTCCCCGCACCCATTCGTTCGGCAGCTGGCGGAATCCCACGGGCTAGCGGTTAACCAATTCAGCCCGAATACCTACTGCCACATAAACGCCTATCTCATTCTTTGTGCTCTGTTCGAGACAGAGCCAACCGTATCCACTTTCCTCCAGTACTATAAAGTTAACGTGATCCCGAGGAACTGTTTCTACTTCTACCCTCCTACTGTGAAATTCAGCTTCGTTTGGAACTTGCCAACCAGCCGCAAGGATGGCATCGAAATTTTTCTTCATGAAGCCTGATGCGTCATGGGGTTTGCAAACTGCGCGAAGGTAGGAGGACTACCGGACGTGCGAGAATCCTCGGCGATTCTTTGAAGGGCTCTTTGCCAAGGAGAATTATGACCGGTTCGATAGTAAAATCCGGACCATTGCTCCTTGGTGCGGGGATGGACCGAAGGAAGTCCTCCCCTTTCCTTTGTCTTGGAGGCTGATTACTCAAGGGTCCTTTCTCACTTGGGTATTATCCAGAGGGACTTGGGGGAGTTGGGCATCCGGGAATCTCCCCCTTCGACCCGAGACTTGGCCTTGGTGCACCGTCTTCGGGGCGAGACGTCCTTCGAGGACTTCAAGAAAGGTTTATATTGTTCTTCTGTTTATTGATGCATTCGTTTGATATTAACTAATTCTTCCCCTTTTTGCAGAAATGGAGCCCGAGTTCGATCTCAGCGCCATCTTAGGGATCGAGGAGAAGAAACCGGGCTCTAAAGCCGGAGGTTTGAAGCCCATGAGCTGAGAAGAAACGGAAGAGGGCTACTTCGGTTGATGTTGAGGCTGTGAGCCAGCCTGAGAAATCGGCCGGGGAAGTTCCTTCTCCGGTTCATGTTGAAGGTCATCTCACTCGGGATGACGTTTATGAGATGCTGCAGAACTCCCCCGAACGAGTCAGAAGGGCTAGGGGGAAGTTCACGGCCTCGAGGGTGACCGAGCAACGAGCCCCGGAGGTCCCCCTAATTGAGTTCCAATTAGGTAACCAGTTTGTGAAGTTACGTAATCTCTGCTTTTGGAACTTGTTCGGAAATCTTTCCCGAATGTTTGGTGAAGACCCGCTGCATGACGTGGTTCGATCTCATTTTTGTACGCTAGGTCCGGACTGGAAAGAGTCCCGGGGAAGAGAGGAGGCGGTTGCGGGACGAGAAGCTCTCGCACTTCGGGAACAATCTCATTCCCCGGGAGCCGGGGTGGCTGATCCACGAAGATCAGAACATCCTGGATGACGAAGATGCCAAAGATATGGCTCCCGAGTTATTTGAAGGGACCGCCACTGCCCGAACTATGGAGTGCTTAGAACACTTCTACCCTGATTTGGACGTTGCCGCTTCAAAAATGGCCGTCCTTGGGTATCAGGTTAGAAAATGGCTTTTTATTTCCTAAGTCTGAGCGGTCACCCCACTATGAGCGGGTTGCGGCCGGGTGACCCGGGGCTCCGGTTTTGGCCTGCGGGTCACGTTTTTCGGCGTTCAGGCGGCTCCCGAGCCCTATCCGAGTATCATTTTGGCGAACCCTTCCGTATTTGAGGTCGTGTGGGTCCCCCGGACGTTTCCGCCGAAAATATTTTTCTGGCGCCGGGGGGTTGTCGGGGTCGCCTCGGGACGTACTGGCGGGCTCGGTAGCGCTCTCGAGACCTCAGTTTGGGAAGCCGTTTGCAGTTTTGGAGTCGTGAAAATGTCCCGGAGGTGTTTGTGGAGTTTAATATTTGGGGCGGGACGTTCGGTTCCGCGCGACTCCCGGGGCTCGGGATGGAAATTTTCTGACGGCTTTGGGGTAAGTTGTGTTATAATTTAAGATGGAATTTATGGGTATTTTTGTAGAATTTTGGAGTGATGGGATTTTGGTTACATTGGACACGCTCGCACGTCGGGATTTGTTCGGGTTCGCGAACTCGGTAGGACACTCCGGAATGGAAAATGAACTTTTGAAAAATGTTCTGTGAATGTTATAATATTCTGAGGGTTGTGTCCAAGTTTCGTTAATTTTGGAATTCGGTAATTATTTTTGGGCCAAAAATATTGGAACTTTCGGAAAAATTGGGAGTTAATTGAAATTTGGTTGCAAAATTAATAAAATGGGTATGGGCAGCAATTGGCTTTTTCGGCAGCAATTGGGATGAGATAGGGACACATGTCCTTCTCTCATTTAAGAAGAATTAGTATGGGAAAAAGAAGAAGAAATTATATAAGGCCTTTTATGTTTATAAATGTGATATTATTTCATTTCTTCTTCTTCTTCTTCTTCTTCTTTCTTCTGTATCCGCCACCATTGTTGAGCACCTCCAAGCTTGAGGTTCTTCATCTTGGCTCAAATCAAAGAGGAATTGGGTCCTTCATGTGGTAAGTTCCTTCCTAGGTTCTCTTTTCATGTTGGAAACATGATTTAGTGGAGAAAAGAGGAGATTTCTCAAATTATGGGTTTGTTCTTAGCTACTAGCTAGGATGATTCTCTTCCTCCCATATTTTAGTATGTTGTTCTTGGGTTGTAGGGAGTGATAATCAAGTGTTAGATTTTGGAAAAAACTCCTTGGATTGAAAATTCCCTTTTGGCCGAATTTCTTGGAAAATTCTAAAATTGGTGTGTGTTTGGTTTCTTGAATCATGCTTCAAGTATGTTAATCCTAGCATGATTCTAAGCTTATGTGTGGATTCAATTTGATGGAAAATAAGTTGGGTTAAAAACCCCCTTTTGGCCGATTATTTAGGTTGATGTTCATTGTGGATTTTGTTGTTTTGGATGCAATTGGATAGCATTCTTGGTTTAGAAGTGAAATTGGTGATTAGTATGATTAATTGGAAGTTTGAATGGATTGATTTGGAAGTTGGATAAAAATTGGCAAAGAAGCCGAATTTTGGATAATTCTTTTTCCATGTTGGGGTTTGATTTTGGTTGGATTGGATGCTAAGATGGTATTGGGGTTGAATTTAGGAGTGGTTTGAAGTTTGAAAGCGTTGAATTCGGATAAGAAATGGAAAAGTTGCAATTAAGCGGGTTTATCGGAAATGGCGGGTAATGAAGGGTTTAAGGTTGGATTTGATCAATTCTGCTTATTGGATTATGTTTGACAATGTATAAGCTTGCATTGTCTACGTTGGTTCTGAATTCTGAAGTTTCTGTGGAAATCTGGAATTTTACGGAAATTCTGCCGGATTTTCGGTTTTGGGGTCGGGGGTGTAGTTTGGTAGTGTGGTTGGTAAGGTTGCTAATTTAACTTGAATTGACAGATTCTGAGGTCCGGAAGTTAGAAAAAGAGAGGTTTCTGAGTTTCGGGTCGTGGTGTGGAAGTCGTCAGAATCGGTCTAATACTGGAATTGTGAGGTAAGGGTTTGGTTACGCTATTTTTGGTAAGATAGGTGTATGTTTAGTTTCATTTTACATTACTGCAAGTATTTCGGTATTATATGCCTAGAGCATATTACGTAGTCTGTAGGTGTATGTATTGTTGCACTTACATTTTGCGGTATTTGGAAATTTACGCTTTAAGGTACGTTACGTAATTTGTAGGAGTATGCCTTATGGCATACTGCATGCATTAACCCTACGACAGTTGAGGGTTCGCTACCCAGTGGTGCACCATGCTTCGTAATAGCTTCGGCTTGACTCCCTTAGAGGAGGCTGTCGTTACGAGTTGTTATAAGGGTTTATGGCGATTTAGTATCGCATATTCTTGGGATTACGATCTGTTTTATTACATGCACGATATTACGTATTCCATTGCATATATTATATATATTGCTATCTTTCTGTTTTGCGGGGTTACATATGCTTATCTTACCCCAAATCCCTTACGGGTCCTTTTTAGGACTCACCCTTTTCGGGTTACATTTTTGGGTTTCGAGTAGACTTGGTAAACAACCAGCGGAGTTGGTTTCCGTGAGGTTTCTGCCTTGGTTGGGTTGAGCGGCGGCACACCTTGCGGGCTGGGATTTTGTCTACTTGGTCTGAATCCCGCGAGGTATTTTGACGTTTAGGCCTAGGGTCGGCTCTGTAGCTGCACGTGCATACTCTCTGTTTTATATTTGTGATGATTGTATGTGTTTATATATATATATATTCATTACATTGCATGTCACGAGCGCTTGGCGCTTGCTAGATACCCTAGGTTCGGTGAACTCTGTATGTATCTATGTTTGGTGCGTAAGCACTCGTCCACGGAGGGCGAGGCTTACTCTGTTGCTGATGCATGAATTGCATGTTTTGATTTTATTTTAGTTATATGTATGGAATTTTTGTTAAGTTGCTTCCACTTTCATTTCGCTCTTTGGGTCCGCTACGCGCGGCGGGTCTCGATGGACTGCCATCATGTATGTTTCCGGCTTCCGCTTCCGGCATCCGGCGCCCCGCCTCCGCAACCGGGCTCGGGTGGCGGACGGTGACAAGTTGGTATCGAGCGAGTAAGTGACCATATTGGTCGTCGGTGGTGACTTGTAGTGACGACTATTGTTGTACATTTTATTTTAGAATGGTTTGAGTACGGAGATTGGCCACCTCCTTACTTGAACCACTTCAAAATAAAATTGTGGAACAAAGTTGATCCTTCAAGTTATCACGATAGTTGCAGATTTGAACTCGGGATTTACGGATTACGGTAAAAGTATTACGAGTAAGGGGATTGTGGAAAAGTTTCAGTACGTAAAATTGTGTGTTAGGAAAAGATTTGGTGAAATAAGCATGAAGCTTACGTGATTACGTGAAATGCATGATTTTATCATTCGAGAAGTAACCATGTCAAATCTTGCATTGCACTCTGAGCCTTAGAAAAGCTGCTGCTAGCTTCGTAGAGATTAGGAGTGACCGATTTTTATGCGGACTCTGTTTGGTCTGAAATTTTTGAGATATGGTTAACACGCGTAGATAGCGTGATTTGGTACCGGAGGCGGGGACTGGGATCCCACACCTCCGTGGAATAGGATACGGGTTCAGCGTAACCCGAGTGCGAACAACCACACTCACCGCCCCGAGGCTTAGCGGTCGTAGGGACCCCTCTCGATTTGGTATTACCGCCAGCCTAGCTGGTTCGAGGCGGCGATGGCGGGGAAAATCTGTTTATGCCACGGTAAGGGCATTTTGATTAGGTGGTGATAGCGAGACTTAAGCCATTGCTCGCCATAGTTTTGGGATCGGTAAGTGAGTGACTCTGACAAGGGTGGTCACTACGACACCTAGACTTCTCGTCGGTCCTATTAACGACGAGGAGATCTGGGGCACCAGTCTGGCGAGGTCAGACTTTTGGAGAGGTTTTAGAGTTTGAACCCCCCCGAGGTTCAATGACCGAGAAGGGCCAGAGGTAGTAGAGACTTGGTTTGCAGGAGTTGACAAACTCCTGGGGGAGGCTACATTTTCCCCAGCAGTGCAGCGGGGATGTAGCCAGGGATCTGTGTCAGGCACAGTTCGATGAGCTTCATCAGGGAGACAAGATTGTCGGAAAGTTTGAGTGAGAGTTTGATCGGCTGGTTTACTATGTACCGTAGTATCAAGGTATGGAAGAGGAGAAGACCAAGAGGTTTATTTCGTCATTGCGCCCGAGTACAGTGGGTTTTGAGACCTTTAGACATTACTTTGTTTCGGGAAGCGGTTATTGGGCTCAACTCCTCGAGCAAGAGGAGGTTGAGAGTCGTCTCACCTTGCAATGAGGTCGGGGAGTACGGAGGGTTCCATACAGGCGGGGACCCCGGCAGATTTCTGGATGGCCGAGCAGGCACAGGCGGTTTAGTAGAGGTAGAGAGGAGCACCACCGGCACGACCTTGTCTGATTTGCGGTAGGTATCACTCCGGTCGACTTTGTTACCGGCGGGAGGGCCGATGTTTACGTTGCAGGTCGACACTCTTTGGGTGCGGGATTGCCCTCTTCTTGTAGGGCGGGGTTTTGGCGATCTTCGGCGTCCATAGTCTCGAGTACAGCCCAGCGCGCCGCGGCGTGGGTTTCAATGGGTGGCCGAGACCTCGGCGGCGGCAGCGGCTTCAGCCACCCCCTCCGTCACGGCAACCGAGCGGGGCGGGTTTTCCTTTTTCGAAGGAGGCCACGGTTATCGGGGAGGACCTAGTCAGCGGTCAGTACCGGCCAGCGGGGAGGCTCGAGTCGGCGGGGAGTTTTACATGGTACTTTATTTCGAATGAGATACCGGTACATGCGGTATTGGATACGAGAGCATCTGTTTCCATTGTAACACCGAAATGTGTTACATCTCTGCATCTGTCTGTTAGTACCTTGCCTCAAACGTATTTAGTAAAAACTGCTGGGAGTCAGTTTCTGTTTTCTAAGGAGATGGTTCGGAGTTGTGCGATATCTGTAGGCGGACATCTGATAGTATCGGATTTGTTGGTTTTAGACACGCCGAACTATGATATTATTCTTGGGATGGACTGGCTATCCAAGAATTCTGTGCACATTGATTGTGCAACCCGAACCATTATGGTTTACGGAGAGGTACTACCTCTCACGGCTCCGCCCAGGTGTGACTATCGCGCAATACGATATAGAGTTACGAGAGTTACGGATTCAGTGTCGATAGTTGGTGTAGGGAATGCTATGATCTGAATGAGGCTGGTACTAGGTTGAAGTTGGATGGTTTACCATTGGTTCGAGATTTTCCGCGGTATTTCCGGAGGAGTTGCCGGATTACCACAAGAGCGAGAAATTGTGTTTGACATCCACTGCGGTCGGGTCTTGCTCCGATATCTATTCCTCCTTATCGGATGCCTAATTACGAGATGCGGGGGTTAAAGAAAGCAGTTGGAGGAATTACAGCGAAGGGCTTCATCCGACCGAGCACTTCAGCTTGGGGTGCTATGGTTATGTTTGTTAAGAAGAAAGATGGGACACTCTGACTTTGTTTTGATTCCAGGCGGTGGAATACTCTTACTGTGAAGAATAAGTATCCGTTACCGAGGATTGACGATCTTTTTGATCAACTTCGGGGTTTGAGAGTTTTCTCAAAGATTGATCTCTGATCTGGGTATTTTCAGCTTAGAGTGAAGGAAGAGGACATACCTAAGACTGCTTTCCGCACCCGGTTTGGACACTTAGAGATTACGGTCATGCCATTTGGGCTGACCAATGCTCAGCGGCATTCATGGATCGATGCATCGGGTGTTCCGACCGTACTTGGACTCATTTACGGTGGTTTTATTGATGATATTCGATATATTCTCGGGATGAGGATTCGCATCGGGATCATCGAGGTAGTTCTGCAGATACCTTGGGAACATCAGCTTTATGCTAAATTCTCAAGGTGTGAGTTACGGATTCGGGAAGTCACTTTTAAGGACACGTTATTTCGAGCATGGTGCATGCAGTGAATCCGAGAGAAGGTGAGGGCAATTTGGGATTGGAAACAACCTACCACGATGCACGGAGATCAAGAGCTCCACAGGCTTAGCAGGATTTTATCGGAGGTTTGTCTTGGGATTTTCTATTACGGCATCACCGCTCACGCAGTTGACCAAGAAGGGTCAACCGTTTATCTGGTCTGATAGGTGTGAGCAGAATTTTCAGGAGTTGAAGCGGCAGTTGACTAACGCTCCGATTCTGACTCTTTCAGATCCGATCTTGCCGTATGTGAATTATACGGATGCTTCCACATCTGGTTTGGGATGTGTGTTGGTGCAGGAGCGTTTTGTGGTAGCTTATGGGTCGAGGCAGCTGCGACCGCATGAGCTGAACTGATTGACACATGATCTGGAGTTGGCTATAGTAATTTATGCGCTGAAACATTGGAAGCAATATCTGTTTGGTAGTAAATTTCAGATTCTTACCGACCATAAGAGTCTGAAATATCTGTTTACGCAAAAGGAGCTTAATTTGAGGCAGCATAGATGGCTCGAATACATTAAGGACTATGATTGTTGTATCGAGTACATCTCTGGCAAGGGCAACACGGTTGCCGATGCACTGAGCAGTAAGTATACCGGGTTAGTTAAGGGAGGAAATGTTGGGGACTGATCTGAGGAGAGAGATTCGACTTGCCTTTGGTACAGTGGCAGCTACGGGAGCGTACTCGGGGTATACACTTACCATACATTACGAGTGGCTTGACGGGATGCGCGAAGCGCAAGGTGGAGATCTGGTGTTGAAGAAATTATCTGGGAAGATAAGGATTTATTTGTTACCGACGTTTCGGTATAGGCGAGGATTGCTATACTTCCGAGATTGCCTTTATGTACACGAGGATCGGGAGTTACGGAATGAGATTTTAGAGGAGGCACACTCGGCGGTTTGAGTATCGAAACCGGCGGGGACACTGCAGACTTTGCCCATTCCAGTTCGGGAGTGGGGCAATGTTACTATGGACTTTCATTTGCCTTGCCCACGACACGGTCTCGCCATGATGCGATCTGGGTTATTGTGAATCGGCTGACAAAGTGCGCACACTTTCTGCTTATTCGGGTCACAGACCCTCTGAAGAAGCTTGCCCGGCTTTTCATCAGGGAGATTGTACGTTTACATGAAGTACCAGACTCCATTGTATCTGATCGTGATCTGCGTTTTACAGCAGTTACGGAGAGCTTTTACGAAGCACTTGGGCACGCGACTCCATCGAATATAGCTTATCACCCACAGACGGACGGGCGGTCGGGCGGGTGATTCTGATATTGGAGGATATGTTGCGAATCTGTACTTTGGATTTTGGAGGAGTTTGGGACTAGCAGTTGATCTGATAGAGTTCTCGTACAACAACAGTTTCCAGACTACGATAGGCATGATACAATTTGAGGCGTTATGCGGGAGGAGGTGTATGACACCATCTTGTTGGACAGATGCGTCGATGGGGTTGAGCTGGAACCCGAGCTTTTGAGGAGTCTACGGCAAAGATCAGTTATTACAGGCGCGGATTAAAACCGCGACAGCGCACCACTGCTTATACGAACCGCCGCCGTAGGGCTCTTGAATCTGAGTTTGGTAATAGAATTTGGTGGAGGTAGCACCGTTCGGAGGAGCAGTAAGATTTGATAGGCGGGCGAGTTACCCCGAGTTATATCGGTTATCATGAGTTTCGAGTAAGTTGTTAGGTTGGCCTTACCCCCAATTGTTTACATTTTATGTGGTATCTTCGGGATAGCCTGTTGTGGATCGGTTAGATTTAGGTTCGATCTTATGCAGGGTTGTCTGGTAGAAATACCGGCAAGCTGACTCGGGTGCAATAAGATGCACCGGAGGGTGGGGCGCCGTGAGGCTCTGTATGGTAGTCCAAACTACCACTCCCGCCGCACCGATACGGTGGTCCGATTGTTCAGGTTAGAGGAATGTTTGTATATTCTGGTTGGTAGTGACACCGGTATGGATGGTTCGAGCTACTCTTGGAGGACCAAGAGTTCTAAGGGGAGGATGTTACGGTCACCCCGAGCGGGTTGCGGCCGGGTGACCGGGGCTCGGTTTTGGCTGCGGGTCACGTTTTCGGCGTTCGGGCGGCTCCCGAGCCCTATCCGAGTATCATTTTGGCGAACCCTTCCGTATTTGAGGTCGTGTGGGTCCCCGGACGTTTCCGCCGAAAATATTTTTAAGCGTCGGGGGTTGTCGGGGTCGCCTCGGGACGTCTGGCGGGCTCGGTAGCGCTCTCGAGACCTCAGTTTGGGAAGCCGTTTGCAGTTTTGGAGTCGTGAAAATGTCCCGGAGGTGTTTGTGGAGTTTAATATTTGGGGCGGGACGTTCGGTTCCGGGCGACTCCCGGGGCTCGGGACGGGAATCCCGGGGCTCGGGATGGAAATTTTCTGACGGCTTTGGGGTAAGTTGTGTTATAATTTAAGATGGAATTTATGGGTATTTTTGTAGAATTTTGGAGTGATGGGATTTTGGTTCTGTTGGACACGCTCGCACGTCGGGATTTGTTCGGGTTCAGCGAACTCGGTAGGACACTCTGGAATGGAAAATGAACTTTTGAAAAATGTTCTGTGAATGTTATAATATTCTGAGGGTTGTGTCCAAGTTTCGTTAATTTTGGAATTCGGTAATTATTTTTGGGCCAAAAATATTGGAACTTTCGGAAAAATTGGGAGTTAATTGAAATTTGGTTGCAAAATTAATAAAATGGGTATGGGCAGCAATTGGCTTTTCGGCAGCAATTGGGATGAGATAGGGACACATGTCCTTCTCTCATTTAAGAAGAATTAGTATGGGAAAAGAAGAAGAAATTATATAAGGCCTTTTATGTTTATAAATGTGATATTATTTCATTTCTTCTTCTTCTTTCTTCTTCCTCTTCTTTATCCGCCACCATTGTTGAGCACCTCCAAGCTTGAGGTTCTTCATCTTGGCTCAAATCAAAGAGGAATTGGGTCCTTCATGTGGTAAGTTCCTTCCTAGGTTCTCTTTTCATGTTGGAAACATGATTTAGTGGAGAAAAGAGGAGATTTCTCAAATTATGGGTTTGTTCTTAGCTACTAGCTAGGATGATTCTCTTCCTCCCATATTTTAGTATGTTGTTCTTGGGTTGTAGGAGAGTGATAATCAAGTGTTAGATTTTGGAAAAACTCCTTGGATTGAAAATTCCCTTTTGGCTGAATTTCTTGGAAAATTCTAAAATTGGTGTGTGTTTGGTTTCTTGAATCATGCTTCAAGTATGTTAATCCTAGCATGATTCTAAGCTTATGTGTGGATTCAATTTGATGGAAAATAAGTTGGGTTAAAAACCCCCTTTTGGCCGATTATTTAGGTTGATGTTCATTGTGGATTTTGTTGTTTTGGATGCAATTGGATAGCATTCTTGGTTTAGAAGTGAAATTGGTGATTAGTATGATTAATTGGAAGTTTGAATGGATTGATTTGGAAGTTGGATAAAAATTGGCAAAGAAGCCGAATTTTTGGATAATTCTTTTTCCATGTTGGGGTTTGATTTTGGTTGGATTGGATGCTAAGATGGTATTGGGGTTGAATTTAGGAGTGGTTTGAAGTTTGAAAGCGTTGAATTCGGATAAGAAATGGAAAAGTCACTATTAAGCGGGTTTATCGGAAAATGTCGGGTAATGAAGGATTTTTAAGGTTGGATTTGATCAATTCTGCTTATTGGATTATGTTTGACAATGTATAAGCTTGCATTGTCTACGTTGGTTCTGAATTCTGAAGTTTACGTGGAAATCTGGAATTTTACGGAAGTTCTGCGGATTTTCGGTTTTGGGGTCGGGGTGTAGTTTGGTAGTGTGGTTGGTAAGGTTGCTAATTTAACTTGAATTGACAGATTAGAGGTCGGAAGTTAGAAAAGAGAGGTTTCGAGTTTCGGGTCGTGGTGTGGAAGTCGTCAGAATCGGTCTAATACTGGAATTGTGAGGTAAGGGTTTGGTTACGCTATTTTTGGTAAGATAGGTGTATGTTTAGTTTCATTTTACATTACTGCGGTATTTCGGTATTATATGCCTAGAGCATATTACGTAGTCTGTAGGTGTATGTATTGTAGCACTACATTTTGCGGTATTTGGAAATTTACGCTTTAAGGTACGTTACGTAATTTGTAGGAGTATGCCTTATGGCATACTGCTGCATTAACCCTACGACAGTTGAGGGTTCGCTACCCCAGTGGTGCACCATGCTTCGTAATAGCTTGGCTTGACTCCCTTAGAGGAGGCTGTCGTTACGAGTTGTTATAAGGGTTTATGGCGATTTAGTATCGCATATTCTTGAGGATTACGATCTGTTTTATTACATGCACGATATTCGTATTCCATTGCATATATTATATATATTGCTATATTTATGTTTTGCAGGGTTACATATGCTTATCTTACCCCAAATCCCTTACGGGTCCTTTTTTAGGACTCACCCTTTTTCGGGTTCTGTTTTTGGGTTTCAGGTAGACTTGGTAAACAACCAGCGGAGTTGGTTTCCGTGAGGTTTCTGCCTTGGTTGGGTTGAGCAGCAGCAGTACCTTGCGGGCTGGGATTTTGTCTACTTGGTCTGAATCCCGCGCGAGGTATTTTGACGTTTAGGCCTAGGGTCGGCTCTGTAGCTGCACGTGCATACTCTCTGTTTTATTGTTGTGATGATTGTATGTGTTTATATATATATATATATATTACATTGCATGTCACAGCGCTTGGCGCTTGCTAGACACCCTAGGTTACGTGAACTCTATATGTATCTATGTTTGGTGCGTAAGCACTCGTCCACGGAGGCGAGGCTTACTCTGTTCTTGATGCATGAATTGCATGTTTTGATTTTATTTTAGTTATATGTATGGAATTTTTGTTAAGTTGCTTCCACTTTCATTTCGCTCTTTGGGTCCGCTACGCGCGGCGGGTCTCGATGGACCTGCCATCATGTATGTTTCCGGCTTCCGCTTCCGGCATCCCGGCGCCCCCGCCTCCGCAACCGGGCTCGGGTGGCGGACGGTGACACCTCGGAATGATAAGAATTTGCTAATTCCCTTCCTTCGGGATCCAACAACTTGTAAACTCCTTTCCCTTCTTCAGCGACAACCTGGAATGGTCCTTCCCAGTTCGGGGCGAAGGCGCCCCCTTTTGGTCTTCGGGATCCTAGTTTGGTTTGCCGTAGAACCAAATGACCCACTTTGATATTCTTTGCCTTCACCCTGGAATTTGTTGTCGATGCGGTTCGTTGTTGGAAAGCTTTCCTTCGCAACTCTGCTTCATCTCTTCTTCCTTGAGTAGGTCCAAATTTGCCCGCAAACCTTCCTCATTCGCCGTTTCTTGAACACCTCGGCTCGGAGGAAGAATTCGCTACTTCGATCGGGATGAGCGCCTCGGTCCCGTCTGCAAGAGAGAATGGGGTTTCTCCAGAGACCTTCATTAGAGACCAGGTTGGCATAGCCCAGGTTGGCATCGCCCTTGGCGGTCCCCTGCAGCCGTCCCCTGCATCTCTAAGTCACAGACCTTCTCCTACCCGGTTAGGAGTTTTATGCCTTCCCCGGTCTCGAACCTGGGACTCCGGGCTTAATGTCCCATTTCATATGAGACCGAGTACCACTTGAGCTCAAGTGGTACTCAGACTCATGTGAAATGGGACATTAAGCCCGGAGTCCCATGTTCGAGTCTTGGGGGAGGCATAAAACTCCTAACCGGGTAGGAGAAGTCCGTGAGTTATGAGATGCATGGCGATGCCGATGCATGGCGATGCCGGTTGGACCGGGGAAGATCTAGCCATGGTCGGGGAAGATCTAGCCATGGTCTCTAACAAAAAAGGCGCCTTTTTTGTTAGGGATTCGGGTTGGCATCGCCCAGGTTGGCATCGCCCTCAGGCGGTCCCCTGCAGCGGTCCCCCTCGGTCCCTAAGTCACAGACCTTCTCCTACCCGGTTAGGAGTTTTATGCCTTCCCCGGTCTCGAACCTGGGACTCCGGGCTTAATGTCCCATTTCATATGAGACCGAGTACCACTTGGGCTAGTAGCTCAAGTGGTACTCGGTCTCATATGAAATGAATATATGTTCGAGAATTCCTAATCGGGTAGAATCAGCCAATATCATTGGCGCCAAAACCGAGGAATTCACAGAATCAGGGCGCCAAAACCGAGGTTCGGGCTGAAAAAAACGGCTTTCACACCGAGCCTTTTCTGACAAAACCAATTACACCATCAGAATCAGAATTTCGCTCTGATCACAAATATATCCTTACCTTTCGCTGAATCCACCGTTGGATTTTACACCAAATCTTTCAGACGCACTTCGGCACCACCTCAGGCACGTTTCTTCCTACGCTCCTGTTATCAAACATGCACAAGAAGGTGCCGGGAACGTTTAGAAACCAAGAAATCAAGTAGAGAAGGTGGTTCCATAACCACTTCTAAACTTCAGCAGCTCACGGTTTACAAACCGGGCTGAAACTTCACAAACCGACCTCAGATTATTCACTTACACAACACAAGGATCGTTTTGGTAACCTTACCTCGAAGCTTCATCGAGTATTGAAGAAAATCAGTTTTGGAGCTTCATGAGGCGCATCAATGGTGGAAGAGGCAACAAGAAGGAAGAAGAAGAAAGAATTATGGCTTTTTGCCATTTCTTTTTATTTATATACCTTTTTTTTCCTTTTCTTTTTCTATTTTCCTTCCTTCTTTAACTAGGAAGGGACAAGTGTCCCTTCCTTCCCTCACTCCAGCCGACTTACCTTTTCCTCTTTGTCCACTATTGCTGACTTTTGGGCTAATTACAGCTTAGCCCCCAAATTTTCCCAAAAATTGTAATTTTAGCCCAACCGCAAGTTCCAACCTCCAAATGGAACGAAAACTGAACACAACCCTCAGAATATCATATCATACAAAAATCATCTTTCACATGTTCAATTACCCATCCAAAGTGTCCTACCGGCCCCGCTGAACCAAGAAAATCTCGACGATCTAACCCGGACTAAAAACCCGCCTTGCAAAAAATCCTCGAATATCACAATAAAATCCGTCCCAAAATATAACATACTTTACACCGAATCCGTCGAAACATTTTCATCCCGAGCCTCGGGATTCCCGTCCCGAACCCCGGGAGTCGCCCGGGACCGAACTTCCCACCCCAAAACATATACTCCGTAAAACGATCCGGGACGTTCTCACAATTCCAAATATGCAAACGGTTTCTCATTCCGAGGTCCCGGTAGCGCTACCGAGCCCGCTGTACGTCCCGAGACTACCACCTGGCCCCGAAAAATATTTTCGGCGGAAATGTCCGAGGGACACACACGACCTCAAAACCCGAAGGATTCCCAAAAATAATGTTCAGATAAGTCTCGGGAGCCGTCTGACAGCCCAAAATCGTGACCCGCAGGCCAAAACCGGAGCCCCGTTTCACCCGGGTCACAACCCGCTCGGGGTGACCGTAACATAGTGCCTCTATCTGTTGCACTGGATGGGGAGGTTGTTGAACACAGTATGGAGCTTCAGGTGCTGGATCGGGTCCCGGTGGCGAACGAGGAAGAATATTCTGAATTGAATCCAGCTGACACCCGAATGGAGCTGGAAAAGATTCCGATTGTGCGGTATTTTCCGCAAGTCTTTCCGGAGGATCTTCCAGGGCTACCACCGGAGCGAGAGGTCACGTTTGAGATTCGGCTCCAACCAGGTTCTACTCCTATTTCTGTTCCTCCTTATCGCATGCCTATAATTGAGATGAATGAGTTAAAGAAACAATTAGATGAGATGCTTGCGAAAGGATTTATCAGACCGAGCACTTCTCCATGGGGTGCTCCAGTTCTGTTTGTGAGAAAGAAGGATGGAACCCAGGATCGACGATCTGTTTGATGAGTTGAAGGGAGCAAAGGTCTTTTCGAAGATCGACCTGCGGTCTGGATACTTTCAGTTACGAGTTAAGGAGGAAGACGTTCCAAAGAATGCTTTTCGAACTCGGTATGGACATTATGAGTATACGGTTATGTCATTCGGTCTGACTAACGCACCTGCACCGTTTATGGATCTGATGAACAGAGTCTTCCGTCCTTACCTGGATTCGTTCGTTGTGGTATTTATCGATGACATCCTGATTTACTCCAAGGATGAGGACGCACATCAGGACCATCTGAGGATGGTACTTCTTCCTGCGGATTTGGTCGAAGAAAGGCCTGCAGCGGTCGCTGAGTTTAGAGACGAAGCGTCCCAAGGCCACCAGCTTCCCTGCTAGTTGCTGTACTTCTTTGAGCCCCCTAGGGGTGCGAAGATTGGTGATAGCTTCGATCATTTTGAGATTCGCATGAATCCCTCCTTTGGAGATTTGGTAACCCAGAAACTTGCCTTCGCTGACGCCGAAGATGCACTTTTTTGGGTTCAACCGCATGTTATACTTGCGAAAGTTGGCGAACGTTTCCTCCAAGTCTGCTAGATGTGTCAAGGTGGCCTTGCTTCAAGGTTTCGGCCAATTTGATCCGCGAAGACCTGATTCACAAGCCTTTGGAAAGTGGCCCCTGCGTTTTTTAAGCCAAAGGGCATCCGGATGTACTGGTAGACTGCTTCGCCAGTGGTGAAGGCAGTTTTTACCGCGTCCTCTGGGTCCATAAAAACTTGATGGTACCCACTATACGCATCGAGGAAAGAGAAGACTGAGTGATGGACGGTTGAGTCCACTAGCTGATCAATAGAGGGTAGGGGATAGGGATCCCTTGGGCAGGCCCTATTGACCCCTTTGTAGTCTACACAAACTCGCCATTGGCCTCCTTCCTTATCCGCGAGTACTATATTGCCGACCCACTCAGAGTAGTGAACTTCCTTGATTATATTTGCCTTAAGCAATTTTTGCACTTCCGTGCGTACAAAATCCTTACGATCGAGGGCCATACCCCTAGTTTTCTGCCTAACCGGGCTAAAGTCGGGGAGTACACTCAATTTATGAGAGATAATGGAAGGATCCACACATGGTAAGTCGTCAGGGCTCCGTGCGAAGACGTCGCTATTGGCATGGAGGAGATGGATTAGTGCTTGCTGGTCTTGCTCCTGAAGGTCAGGCCCCAGACAGGTCAGGAGCGGCCTCGCCTGCGGGCCCTGCCTCCTCCATAGGTGTCTTTCTCTTAGGCTCTGATGGTTTGGGAAGTTGAGGGGGTCCTGCGAGGGCAGAGACGTAATTGCCCCAGCCACGTTGCAGTTGTGAAAATGTAGGCATCCCCGTTGTGGTGTGGAACACCGAGTTAGGGCCCGCACATCGCAGCCGGACGTGGAATTCGATCTGGTGTGACGCCCAATGATGGCATTGTATGGTGTGGGAGATCAAGGACAATGAAGTCCACAAAGCTAGAGTGGTAGACCTGCTTCTTCTCTTTGGTGATCCCCATCATCATGAAGGGGAGTGTGATTGTTCCCAAAGTTGGGATCTCTTCCCGTCCCACTCCAAAGGTGGCCCCCTTCGCCGGCTGGATCTGCGATAGGGGTACCTTTGCTTCAACAAGGGTGTGTTTGTAGACAACATTGGTGTTCGCCCCGGTGTCCATGTAGACTATCAGTGTCCCATCCCGCAATGCGGGCGGTGATGACCAAAGGGTCCGCGTGAGGTACTGCGACAGAGGTCCCATCGCGGCGATGAAGTAGGTGAGTTGAGGAATTGATATGGTCACACAAGGGTTGCATGATCATGAGCTTTGATCTAGCTTGAGTGAGGAAGAACTCCAAAGAAATGGAGCCACAATTTCGGCAATGGGGGGAATGGAAATGGAACCTAGAACCTTTTGACTACTTGATCAAACAATGCTAGGTATTTAATTGGACCCTCTTGCATGGATCACTAATGGATTGATGAAGCAAGATTTGAGAACAAATGAAGAACAATTGGCCTTGATATTTTCGGCTGAAATATGTTCTTACAAAGTGAGTTCTAACTTTCAAATGGTCTCCAAGCCTAACTAAAATGGTGAGGGAAGGGAGGAGAGAGGAGGCTTAGGGACAAGCTTCCTAGGATTAAGGTGGGTGAGGTGAGGGGTGTAAGAGATGGATGGGAAGGGTTGAAAACCCTTTTCTCTAATTTCCATAAATCATATAACTCATGTTTATGAAGTTATATGGTTTATAGAAACCAAAGAAATTACAAAAGGGGCTGAAAATAGGAATTAATATTACAAATAGTGATAGTCAACAAAAATGGCTAGGTTTCAAAAGGGTGGAGGGAAGCTGATTTCGGGGAGCCAGGCGACCGCCTGATCCAGGGTTTGGGTCGCCTGGATCTCGCCTGGTCGAGGGAAGGCATCTCGAGGAGCCAGGCGATCGCCTGAGCCAGGGTTTGGGTCGCCTGGTTCTCGCCTGGTCACCTGCCCATCATTGTTGACAAGCCATCCTGGGCTGGGCGATCGCCTGATCCAGGGGCTGGTTCGCCTGGTCCTCGCCCAACCGCCTGCCTATCATTGTTGCTGGGGGTCAGGCGACCGCCTGGATGGTGAAAGGGGTCGCCTGGAACGTCGCCCGAAAGAGTTGTAAGGTTGATGCTTTCCAAAGTGTTGGGGTGCTTTTCCATTCGAACACCCAAGTCTTGCAGCTTGTTGACCCGTGCTTGGTCTTCCTCCCGCTCTTCTCCTTGAGCCACGATCCTCATGAATGCTTGGAGCTTCTCTTGTAGCTTCTTGGATCGAGCCCTTGTCATGGGACCTCCGAGTCCTTGGAAAGGATTTGGCACTTCTTTTGGAGGCTCGGGGATCACTTGGTCGATGTCCACATCATTCCTCCCACTTGGAAGGAATCCGACCTCGGATTCATCTCTTCAAGTTCACCTTCATAAGGAATAAGATCACAAATATTAAAAGTAGCATGCACATTGTATGAACCATCACTAGGCAACTCAAGCATGTATGCATTGTCATTAATTTTTCTTGCAATCCTAAAAGGTCCATCCCCTCTAGGTGACAACTTGCTCTTTCGAGCTTGGGGAAACCTTTCTTTCCTTAGGTGCAACCACACCCAATCCCCTTCCTCAAATGACCGAAACTTCCTACCCTTATTGACCCTCCTAGCATAAGATTCATTGATTTTCTCTAACTGTTTGTGAACCTTAGCATGCAAGTCTCTCATTTGTTGGGCCTTTCTTTTACCATCTACATCAAGTTGTTCAACATGTTCCAATGCAATCATGTCCAAAGGAGCTAAAGGATTGAACCCATATACAACCTCAAATGGACTATGGGATGTAGATGAATGGAATGCTCGGTTATATGCAAATTCTACATGAGGCAAGCATCTCTCCCACTCTTTCAAATTACTCCTAAGGAGGGTTCTCAAGATGGTTGTCAAGGTCCGGTTAGTCACTTCCGTTTGGCCATCGGTTTGAGGATGGCTTGATGTAGAATACATCAAGCTCGTTCCCAACCGATTCCAAAGAGTCCTCCAAAAGTGACTAAGGAACCTTGAGTCCCTATCACTCACAATAGATCTAGGCAAGCCATGATACTTCACAATATCCTTGAAAAACAATTCGGCCACATGAGATGCACCATCAGGTTTGTGACATGGAATAAAATGTGCCATCTTAGAAAACCTATCCACTACCACAAAAATTGCATCATGACCCTTAGAAGTTCTAGGCAAGCCACTGATAAAATCCATACTAATATCAACCCAAGGAATGGAAGGAGTAGGGAGAGGGGTGTACTTCCCTTTCGGTTGTAGAGTAGCCTTGGCGCGGTGGCATGTCACACACTTGGCACAAAGCTTAGCAACGTCTTTCTTCATGCCCGGCCAATAGAAATTCTCCTTGGCGGCCTCAAGTGTCTTTTGGACACCAAAGTGCCCCATGAGCCCTCCACCATGCGCCTCCTTGAGGATGACTTCCCGCATTGAGCTCCTCGGCACACACAACCTCTTATACTTGAACAAGAAACCATCAAATACATAGAAGCCATTTCGGCCTTCCTTAGCACAATCAACAAAAATTTCACCAAAGTCTAAATCATGCTCATACATGCTTTTCAAACATTCAAATCCAACAACTTTGGTGTCAAGAGTCATGAGAATAGCATATCTCCTAGAAAGTGCATCGGCAACTACATTCTCTTTGCCTTTCTTATACTTAATAACATAGGAGAAAGATTCAATAAATTCTACCCATCTCACATGTCTCTTGCTCAAGCTACCTTGCCCTTGAAGATACTTCAAGGACAAATGATCCGTGTGGATCACAAACTCCCTAGGTAGCAAATAATGACTCCATACCCTCAATGATCTTACAAGAGCATAAAGCTCTTTGTCATAGGTAGAGTAGTTCAAAGTAGCTCCACCTAGCTTTTCACTGAAAAATGCAATGGGACGGCCTTCTTGATGCAAAACCGCACCAATGCCTATCCCACTTGCATCACACTCAACCTCAAAGACTTTGTCAAAGTTTGGTAGAGCAAGCAATGGTGCATTGGTTAACCTATCCTTTAAAGCATTGAAGGACTCCTCTTGTAACTTTCCCCAATTAAATGTAACATTCTTTTTAGCCAATTCATGCAAGGGGCGGCTAGTGTGGAGAAATCCTTAACAAATCTCCTATAGAAGCTAGCAAGTCCTAAGAAGGATCTAACTTCTGTTAAGGAACTAGGTGTAGGCCATTCTTTGATTGCACTTACTTTACCCTCATCAACTTTGACTCCATCCTTTCCAACAACATACCCAAGAAAATTAACCTCATCCGACGCAAAGACACACTTTTCATATTTAGCATACAACTTCTCTAACCTAAGTGTATCAAGGACTTGCCTTAGATGCTCAACATGTTCAACATGATTCTTGGAGTACACTAATATATCATCAAAGTACACAACCACAAACCTACCTATCAATTTTCTCAAGACATGGTTCATTAGGCGCATGAAAGTACTAGGAGCATTAGATAGACCAAATGGCATGACATTCCATTCATACAATCCAATTTTAGTCTTAAAAGCAGTTTTCCATTCATCTCCTTGTTTCATTCTTATTTGGTGGTATCCACTCCTAAGATCTATCTTAGAAAACACACATGCACCACTCAATTCATCCAACATGTCATCCAAACGAGGTATAGGGTGGCGATACTTTATAGTGATGATGTTGATGGGCCGGCAATCCATGCACATCCTCCAAGTGCCATCACTCTTTGGCACAAGAATGACCGGCACTGCACAAGGGGAGAGACTCTCCCGAATGAAACCCTTCTGAAGTAGCTCTTGCACTTGAGCTTGGATCTCTTTGGATTCTTGGGGGTTGGTTCTGTAGGCTGCCTTGTTGGGCAAGGGAGCCCCGGGAAGGAGGTCGATTTGGTGCTCAATGCCTCGGTATGGGGGAAGATCTTGAGGCTCATTGAAAACATCATCAAACTCCTTGAGGACTTCCTGCACATACAAAGGAAGAGAAGCTATGTTGTCAAGAGTTAGCATGCAATGCTTTGGAATCATGAGAAAACAAGTTTTGTTTGAAACCAATGCTCTTTTCAAATCTCTTTCTTTGGCCATTGGAAGGTTACTCTCTTGTTTTCTCTCATCTCTCTTAGTGTTTCCCTTATGTGCACTCTCTTTTTCTTCTCTCAAGGTTGCTTGAACCTTCTCATCATTTTCTCTCTTCTCACTCCCTTTTTCCTTCCTCTTGCTTGCGGCCTTGTTGGCCAAATGAATTTGGTCTTGGAGGGCTTGGGTGGGGGTGAGGGGAAGCAGGGTGAAGGGTCGGCCAAGATGGGTGAGAGTGTACTTGTTGGCCTTGCCATAATGTATGGCCTCTTTGTCGAATTGCCATGGTCTTCCAAGGAGGATGTGGGTTGCTTGCATTCTCACCACATCACACATGATCACATCTTCATACTTGCCTATTTTGATAGGCACTTCCACTTGCTTTACCACCTTCACATGGGATCTATCATCAACCCATTGAAGTTGGTATGGCTTCGGATGAGGAGTGTTGGAAGACCCATTTCATTGACCATATCTTCACTTGCCGCATTGACACAACTTCCTCCATCTATGATGAGACTACACAAAGTCCCCTTAACCAAAGCCCTTGATTGAAAAAGGTTTTCTCTTTGGCTAACCTCGGTCACACTTGGCACACTTTGCAAAACCCTCTTGGTTACCAAGATGTGACCTTCAAGGGGCAACTCCCCTTCTTCCTCCTCTTCTTCTTCATGTGGAAGCTCAAGATTAACCTCCTCTTCATCCTCACTTGAAATGTCTCCACTAGGCCGAATCACCATAACCCTCTTATTTGGGCACTCTCTTGCATAATGCCCCTTGCCCAAGCATTTGAAGCATTCGATGCTCCTTGTATGTTGAGGTGGGTTTTGGGACTTGGGATAAGTGTTTGGCCGTGGGTGTTGGGTGGAAGTTGAAGTTTGGTAGGGTGGAGGCCGCGGGTTGGAGTGACTTGGGTGAGGTGTGGGTTTTGTGGTGGAAGCTTGGTAAGGCTTGGTTGAGGTAGGTTTAGGAGAGGGGTTAGGTTTACTCCATGAACTCCGGGTGGGTGTATAATAGGAGTTGTATAAACCTCCTCTTCTCATTTGTTTTTCCACTTTGATAGCCTTGTGAACTAGGTCTTGGTAGTCCCGGTAGTCACAAAGCTCCACCGTCTTGGCAATATCCTCCTTCAACCCATATAAGAACCTTGCCATTTTGGCTTCAAGACCTTCCTTGACATTTGCCCTCATCAAGGCACTCTCAAGGTCTTTTTGGTAGTCCTCCACACTTCTATTCCCTTGAGTCAAATGTTGTAACTTTTGTGCACAATCCCGGTTGTAGTAGCTTGGTACAAATCTTCTTCTCATTGCTCTCTTCAATTCCTCCCAAGAAGAGATGGGAAGATCTCGGTTCCTAGCCCTCTCATGGTGCTCTTGCTCCCACCAAGTGAGGGCATAGTCTTGAAACTCTATTACAACAAGCTTCAAGGTAGTGGCTTCATTGTACCCCATCACATCTATAACCCTTTCGGTTTTGGCAAGCCAAGTGAAGAACTCTTCCGGGTCACTTGATCCATAAAATGAAGGTATTTGAAGCTTGACATTGTTGAGGACTTGTTGGTCTTGTCCTTGCCCTCTTGCCCCAAGGTTTCGGTTGAAACCCCTATGAACATTGCCAATTTCGGCTTCTTCCTCTTCTTCTAGGTCTCTCTCAAGATAGGCTCTTGCTTGTGCTCTATCTTGGAAGACCTTCCTTCTTGCTCCTCTAGTCGCCCCCTCCTCGCAATAATCCTCTTGTTCATCCGGAATGTCATGAACAAAAGGTGCACTCCTTCTTTGTTGAGTGGACCGAGAAATGGGGGTTTGTTGGTGTTGCTTGGGAGAGGGTTCAATGGTGGTATGTGTATGGCCACCAAAGCCCCTAGGTGTCCCGGTTTCCTCTTGGTGCCGAGATGATGATGGTTGCTTCCCTTGAGCCACCTCAAGCTTAGTTAGCTTGGCTCCCAAGGTGGCTTGTTGAGTTTCCGAATACTCAAATCTTTGCTCAATTCCATCCAACCTTCTATTAATTTTTTGGAGGGCTTCCAAGAGGTCAAGTTGGGTTGGATGAGGGGGTGATGGTGAATCCGCAGGTGAAGTCATTCCTACAACAAAGAAGATTGCCTCCGTGGCAATTCACAACAAGTATATATTTGCACACAATCCTCTCACACTCCCTAAGTGTTTACACTCGTCTCTCGTGTTTGGAACTCAATGAACTTCACAAGTCTCAATTCTAGTCACCAATCTTCTATTAAGATCAAATGCAAACACACAAGGAGAGTCCAATGAAAGTCTAGCAAAATCCGAAAATGAGCAATGCAAAAGTCTAGTTACTTGAACTAGGGTTTTGAGAAATGAGGTTGGTTGGTGGTTGAAAGAATTTAGGTGTGATATAGAAAGGCTCTTTTATAAACACTAACACCTTTTGTGCAAGTTCATAAAATATTTTGGATTAAAGTTACTATTCACATGTGTTTGGCATGAACTTCATATGAACTTTGCATGAACACCAAGAACACTCAAGAACAATTTTGCATTTCTTTTCAATAAAAACTCTCTTTCAAATCCGAAATTCTCTTTCTTTTCACAACACTTCAACAATCACATTCAATCACCAATTTTGCCCTAATCACATGAACCACACAAACTTACCCTAGGCACATGAACCACTCACAAATTTCGGCCTCTCACAAGAGATACAAACCGAATTTTTCTTCAAGTTTTGAAAAGGAATTCAAGAGGATAACTTGAAGAAAATCATGCAAATCAACATTTACCTCATTCAAGCAAGTTGGCTCTGATACCACTTGATATGGTCACACAAGGGTTGCATGATCATGAGCTTTGATCTAGCTTGAGTGAGGAAGAACTCCAAAGAAATGGAGCCACAATTTCGGCAATGGGGAATGGAAATGGAACCTAGAACCTTTTGACTACTTGATCAAACAATGCTAGGTATTTAATTGGACCCTCTTGCATGGATCACTAATGGATTGATGAAGCAAGATTTGAGAACAAATGAAGAACAATTGGCCTTGATATTTTCGGCTGAAATATGTTCTTACAAAGTGAGTTCTAACTTTCAAATGGTCTCCAAGCCTAACTAAAATGGTGAGGGAAGGGAGGAGAGAGGAGGCTTAGGGACAAGCTTCCTAGGATTAAGGTGGGTGAGGTGAGGGTGTAAGAGATGGATGGGAAGGGTTGAAAACCCTTTTCTCTAATTTCCATAAATCATATAACTCATGTTTATGAAGTTATATGGTTTATAGAAACCAAAGAAATTACAAAAGGGGCTGAAAATAGGAATTAATATTACAAATAGTGATAGTCAACAAAAATGGCTAGGTTTCAAAAGGGTGGAGGGAAGCTGATTTCGGGGAGCCAGGCGACCGCCTGATCCAGGGTTTGGGTCGCCTGGATCTCGCCTGGTCGAGGGAAGGCATCTCGAGGAGCCAGGCGATCGCCTGAGCCAGGGTTTGGGTCGCCTGGTTCTCGCCTGATCACCTGCCCATCATTGTTGACAAGCCATCCTGGGCTGGGCGATCGCCTGATCCAGGGGCTGGTTCGCCTGGTCCTCGCCCAACCGCCTGCCTATCACTGTTGCTGGGGGTCAGGCGACCGCCTGGATGGTGAAAGGGGTCGCCTGGAACGTCGCCCGAAAGAGTTGTAAGGTTGATGCTTTCCAAAGTGTTGGGGTGCTTTTCCATTCGAACACCCAAGTCTTGCAGCTTGTTGACCCGTGCTTGGTCTTCCTCCCGCTCTTCTCCTTGAGCCACGATCCTCATGAATGCTTGGAGCTTCTCTTGTAGCTTCTTGGATCGAGCCCTTGTCATGGGACCTCCGAGTCCTTGGAAAGGATTTGGCACTTCTTTTGGAGGCTCGGGATCACTTGGTCGATGTCCACATCGCTAACCGTCTAGTAAGTGCTATAAGTATAGACGAAGGAGGAGGGTCGGGATGACTTACTTGTTGAGGCGGGGTGGCGGGCGTTCGGGTTGGTGGTTCGTAATGTTCCCACGCTATCCAAAACTCCTCTGAGAGTACTGGCGAGTGTTTCGCGTAGGTTATGAGCCACTGCCTCAGTGATTGATTGCAGGACGGCCGGATCAAGGCCTGTTGGTGGAGGATTTGCTGGTGGGGTGGTGCGCTCCTGAGGCACGTTACGGTTAACATGGGAGGAGCTCTCCTCCGTCGAATGAACTGAGAGTTCACCGGGTTGTGGGCGGACGTTGTTCGGGGAGGTTTCCGTTGGTGGGTCGTTGTTGGTGACCACGACGGGCGGATTCTTCCTTCCCTGGTGATTGTGCCTACTTGTGCTTCGGGTAGTTGGCATGGATTGTTTCTTGTGGTTTCTTTATGGGATTTTGATGAGAACTTTCGTTTCCCACAGACGACGCCAATCTGATAGTCGCGTTCCTTTGCAGGTGCGGACTCTCAGATGATTTGTTGATGGTGTTGTGTTCTTGAAGACTCCAAGCTTGCTGTTCAGAGTGATCTGTAAAAGATAAAGAGAGCACTCAGGAGTAGCAAGAGAGGAGTGGGTGCGTGAAGTAGCTTACCCGTTTCAAGGTGGACATCACCCTATTTATAGGGTGATGCCAGGAGAAGCCTCCCCCAATTGAAGCCCTTAGACAGGTTGTTTGAGATAAGGCGGCTGTGATGATGAATGTCAGTAAACCACCTTAGTCGATTCGTTTGTCAGAGGATATCTGGCGTGTGAATCTGGTGAAGATAACTCAGGCTCGTGTTGCCCTTCTTATTGGTTGCTTAATGTCAGATGACCAAGTGGCCTTTCCTTACTTGAGCATGTAGTGGCGAAGGCCAGCAAGGGGCGAAGGCCAAGATAAAGCAAAGCCAATAAAGGTAAGAGTAAGGGTCGCACGAACCGTGAGTGCAAGGGCCTTGTCTGGCGGGGCCAATATAGGCATGAAAGACCTCGCGAGGGTGAGCTGTGAGATCGCGAGGGCGAGACCTGCGGGGGCGATACTTGAGACCGTGAGGGCGAGACCTCGCGAAGGCGAGACTTGAGACCGCGAGGGCGAGACCTGCGGGGCCTTGTCTGGCGGGGCCAGTATAGGCATAAGGGACCTTGCAAAGGCGAGCTGTGAGACCGCGAGGGCGAGACTTGAGACCGCGAGGGCGAGACCTCGCAAAGGCGAGACTTGCGGGGGCGATACTTGAGACCGTGAGGGCAAGACCTCGCGAAGGTGAGACATGAGACCGCGAGGGCGAGACCTTGCGAAGGCGAGACTTGAGACCGCGAGGGCGAGACCTGCGGGGTCTTGTCTGGTGGAGCCTTATGTGATTCTGATGTGATGCGAGGACGCATTTGCTTGGACAGTGTACCACAGGAGTATGATGATGTCTTTGGAGAGCCCAAGGGGTTGCCACCATACCGAGGCATTGAGCACCAGATTGATCTGGTGCCTGGTGCCCCTTTACCCAACCGAGCTGCATATAGATGCAACCCCCAGGAGACCAAGGAGATACAAGCACAAATTGATGAGCTAATATCAACGGGATACATCAAGGAGAGCATGAGCCCATGTGCAGTGCCAGTGTTGTTGGTGCCCAAGAGTGATGGCACCTGGAGGATGTGCATGGACTGCAGGCTCATCAACAAAATCACTGTAATGTATAGATTTCCTATCCCTCGCCTTGATGACATGTTGGATGAATTGTCTGGTGCTTGTTTTTTTCCAAAATTGATTTAAGATCTGGATATCACCAGATTAGAATGAAAGAGGGAGATGAGTGGAAAACTGCATTCAAAACCAAGCTGGGGCTTTATGAGTGGAATGTGATGCCTTTTGGCTTATCAAATGCCCCCAGCACTTTTATGAGACTTGTGAACCATGTTTTGAGAGATTTCATTGGTAGGTTTGTGGTAGTGTATTTTGATGGTATACTTGTTTATAGTACCACACCTGATGAGCATGCAGTGCACCTTAGGAAAGTCCTACACACACTTAGAGATGAATGTCTGTTTGCCAAACTTGAGAAGTGTGTGTTTTGTGTCCCTGAAGTGAATTTCCTTGGATATGTTGTGAGTAGAGATGGACTTAGAGTTGATGAGTCCAGGGTGAGGGCTATCCAGGATTGGCCCACACCTACTAGTGTCACTGAGATTAGATCTTCTCATGGCCTTGCAAGCTTTTATAGGAGGTTTATCAAGGATTTTTCATCAATGGCAGCTCCTTTGCATGAGCTCACCAAGAAAAATGTGACTTTTGTGTGGGGTGAGTCCCAACAAAAAGCTTTTGATGAGCTAAAGTCTAGGTTGAGTAGTGCTCCATTGCTTGCCTTGCCTGATTTTGATAAATTGTTCGAAATTGAGTGTGACGCTAGTGGCATTGGCATAGGGGCTGTGTTACAGCAAGAGGGATGGCCAGTGGCCTATTTCAGTGAAAAGTTGAGTGGTGCCACCCTCAACTACTCTACCTATGACAAGGAGCTGTATGCATTGGTTAGGTCTTTAGAGAATTGGTCCCACTATTTGTAGCCTAAAGAGTTTTTCATTCATACTGATCATTTTTCACTGAAATATTTGCAAGGTCAGGGTAGTTTGAATAGGTGGCATGCAAAGTGGGTTGAGTTCATTGAGTCTTTTCCTTATGTGATCAAGTATAAGAAAGGGAAGGAAAATGTGGTTGCTGATGCTTTGAGTAGGAGATATGCATTGTTATCTGCCTTGGATTCTAAAATTGTTGGCTTTGAGTGTTTAAGAGACTTGTATGATGGAGATGAGGACTTTGGCCAGATCTACAGATCTTGCGTGCCAAATGGCTTCAACTCCTTTTATATATTTGATGGCTTTCTGTTTAAGAGTCACAGGTTATGCATCCCAAGGGGGTCCATGAGAGAGCTTCTTGTTGATGAAGCTCATGGTGGCGGGTTGAAAGGCCACTTTGGAGTGCAAAAGACTTTAGAGGCCCTGAAGGTGGATTTCTTTTGGCCTCACATGAAGAGAGATGTGGAGAAGCATTGTGAGAGGTGCATTACTTGCAAGAAGGCCAAATCCAGATTGCTACCACATGGGTTGTATACTCCTCTCCCTACTCCTAGCCTTCCTTGGACTGATATTAGCAAGGATTTCATTTCAGGATTGCATAGGACTAGCAAGGGTCATGATTCTGTGTATGTGGTAGTGGATCGGTTTTCTAAGATGGCACATTTTATCCCTTTTCATAAAACTGATGATGCATCTCATATAGCTGATCTCTTCTTTAGGGAGTTTGTGAAGTTCCATGGATTACCTAAGACCATTGTTAGTGATAGGGATGCAAAATTCATGAGTCATTTTTGGAGGGTCCTTTGGTCTAGGTTAGGCACTAAATTGTTATTTTCCACTTCACACCACCCACAAACTGATGGTCAAACTGAGGTCACTAATAGAACACTCACCACCATACTTAGGACATTGCTTAAAAAGAATTTAAAAGAGTGGGAGACGTGTTTGCCTCATGTGGAGTTTGCCTACAATAGTGTTGGGGTTTTGTATCATCAAATAACGCAGCGGAAAAATAAAACCCCGGACAGGATCCATGTACAATCGAAAACGGTACAATTATGGTTGAAGAAATTACCAGAAAATTACTTCAAATGCGTTCCCGGTAGATCTGAACGTACAGACCCTCTACGGTATCCACGCGCGAGCAATTACTGAGTCCACGTTCCTCCTTTTTCCGTGCTAGCGACAGTTCCTCGGAGAACGGAGCACACGAGATCAATCAGAAAATTTCAGAGAAAGTTTCTGTATTTTCTAATAATTTTTCCGGTTCCAAACCAGAAAAAGTATTTTGTGAAACTGTGTCAAAAACTGATATATATGGTCCAGCCCGTATGGCTGTATGGCCAAACGCAAACACCATATGGGCCACGCCCACCAGAGACAGCTTCGTATTTACGGAGAGCCCCTCGTATTCACCAATAAGGGTGCCCCATAACAATCCGTTAGCAGTAAACGCTTGCTGCCTCCATCAAAACAACCGTTACCCTAATTATGGCATCAAGCCAAAAGAGAGGGAGTAACTCCGCAATGCCTCCACCATTATTACACCATTAATACGCCGCCGTCCCAATTATGGACACATTTATGGAGATTCTCCAGCATTCAAGGCCCCATAGCGGGACCTGGCACCACCCTATATATTGGGTGGTGCCTGCCTCAAATAAGGTGATTACTACACACCCCCACCTCTCTTCTCTTTCTGCACCTGAAAGTGTCCTTTGTCTTACTTTTCTCAGGTACCGGAGCTGCCTCGTCACGGTCACCGGAGCATCCAAGACAACCGACGATCGCCCTTTGGCTATCAAAAACACAGACTGAGCAAAACAGCAAAATCGTATGCGCATCTAGGGGCGGCGACAAGTTATATAATTAACCTAGATTTTTGGGTTAATTACATAACTAGTCCCTAGCCTCATTCCTCTATATTACTTAAGTGTTTAACTTTTCAAAAGTTGACACTTAAGTCACCAAACTTGTATCTCTTGCTGAAAACACTCTATAATTAACTCACTGAGCGTGCGACCCTGTAGGTTCTTATTACGTTGGCAATAATTATGATGTCTCACTCATAATTACTGACAATGAGCGGTATCTAGCAACACATCACCGTTACCCAAGTAATATAGAATCCGTTTAAAAACGCGACGGAAACTTCACCTATCAACCAAACCACATTAGTGCACATGTTATGTCTTTTCATCATATTCTCTAATTGAACCGTGTTCAACCTGGCCAGTGGAGAATAAACTCCCGTGACATGGGAGTGACGAATCCCGTCTTGACGTATGACAGTCTTACTCCGTAATTCACTACACACCCAAACACTACGTCGTTAAAACCTTTGTTAGTGCGGCTTATCCGCACTTGGAGTGCACTATATAGTGCATCATAGGACGCAATAGAAGCTGCAATAAAATAGCCCGTATTAAGAGCTATATTGCGGCCAAAGCTGCAATACGTATTGCGGCTCAATGCAACTTTGGCCGCATTACGGTCTGACACTGGTCAGACAAAAGTCAGGCAATTGTAATGCGGCCTTAATGCACAAAAAGCTGCAATTAATACATTATTTATTGAAATATATTTTCTATTTTATCAATTATAATTTATTAACAGAGGGCCGATTGGGTTGATGTTTGGAGCCAAGGTGAATGCTTCAGGCTCCAAGTCATAAGTTGAATTGCAAAGCACCCATTCTAGTTCTCAGCATAAAAGTGAGACTCATTACCATCTTTACTTATAACTCCATCATCAGTAAGGTTTTGTATGTTTGAGGAAGTGGCATGAAGTGAAGTTGATGCAGACCAGAAACCAGCTGCTTGGATTCTGATCGGATGCCCAGATCTACAAAACAAAGGCATAAAGCGTGAACTTTGACTGTAATAATGAAAAAGAAAAGGGGGAGACGGCCTACCAACCACCGGCGACGGACAGGACGGCCACTCGGAGTAGGTGGGAGACTCGGGGTGGACTGCCAAAGAAGGAGAAGGTGAGGGTGGGTTGAGGTTTCAGGCGCAGGAACTGAAAGGAGGAAGAAGGGAGTTGGTTTTTTAAAAAAGGGGTATTGGGGCTTATTGCGAAATAAGGCGCAATAGGCTGTGGGCTTGGGCCTTTATTGTGCAAATTTATGCTTAGTGCGGCCCGTATTGCGGCTAAGGCCGTATTAAGCGTAAATCGCACACATAATTGCGTTGTCTAGTGCGGCTTGTGTTAAATGCGGCTGAAACCGCAATACTAACCGCACTAAAATCAGACTCCACCACGTAGTGAAAACTAGTACACTCCTTCGGTCAAGAAGAGATAGCACATAGAATCAAAGTATGCAGCTCACTACGAGAAGATATTCATACTCTCAGGTCAGAAGACTACACGCACTATGGTTTATGTGTAGAGCTTATAATAATCATGTCACGATTACTTAAGTTCTACCAAGTGGGTCGGACCATTACAACTACTTATGTAATCATAAGCTAGATTCCACGTCCCACGTGAATCTACCCTTATGCTAGTCTCGCATGTGTTATATCAACCTTTGTTCTTTATAACACTCGACTAGGGCCATTTAGGAACATCTCATGCTCCAAGGTTTTATTATTATTATTGTTCTTTATTAACACAAAAACAAAAGACAACAATAATAATCTGAACAATGCCTCTTAATTAAATAATCATGTCAGCATTCCAAAGCCAATACACACCAATATAGGTTGGATGGCTTTTGGGCACTACATACACCTACAAACTCCCACTTGCACTAAAGCCAATCCAGCATTTGTTTGAGACCGATAGACCTAGAGTGGCCCTCATGCTTCTGTTGCGCTAGAGTCTTTGTAAGCGGATCCGCCACATTGCGATCCGTGTCTATTCTCTGTATGGATATGTCGCCTCGCTCAAAGATTTCTCTAATCAGGTGATTACACCGAAGGATATGTTTGGATCTCTGGTGAGATCGTGGTTCCTTTGCTTGAGCGATCGCTCCATTGTTGTCACAATAGAGTTGAATCGGATCCTAAGCACTAGGGACCACATCAAGTTCGAAATGAACTTTCTGATCCAAACAGCCTCCTTCGCAGCGTCAGAAGCGGCAATATATTCTGCTTCTGTTGTAGAGTCTGCGACTGTCTGCTGCTTTGAGCTCTTCCAACTCACAGCACCACCATTTAAGAAAAACACATACCCAGATTGCGATCTGAAATCGTCCACGTCAGTCTGGAAGCTAGCATCTGTGTAACCCTTTAAACAAAGCTCTTCTTCGCCTCCATAGACCAAGAAGACATCCTTAGTCCTTCACAAGAACTTAAGAATGTTCTTAACGGCCACCTAGTGTTTCTCACCTGGGTCTGACTGGAATCTGCTCGTCATGCTCAAAGCATACGATACATCTGGTCGAGTACATAACATGGCATACATGATAGATCCGATTGCTGATGCATACGGAATCTCATCCATTCACTTCCTTTCCTCACGTGTCTGTGGACACTGCGTCTTGGAAAGAGGCGTGCCATGGGTCATAGGCAAGAATCCCCTCTTGGACTCATGCATATTAAACCTCCTTTAGAATCTTATCTAGGTATGTACTCTGACTTAGTCCAAGCAACCTGTTTGATCTATCTCTATAGATCTTTATGCCGAGCACATAGGATGCTTCACCTAAGTCCTTCATCGAGAAGCATTTCCCTAACCAAGTCTTCACAGATCAAGTACAGGGATATCATTTCCGATCAGAAGTATGTCATCGACATACAACACCAGAATGACAATAGCACTCCCAGTAACCTTCTTGTACACACAAGGTTCATCTTCGTTCTTGATAAAGCCAAACTCTTTTATTGCTTCATCAAAACGTAGATTCCAGCTTCTGGAAGCCTACTTTAATCCATAAATGGATCTATGCAGCTTGCATACCTTATGAGCGTTCTTAGGATCAACAAAACCCTCGGGTTGTGTCATAAACACATCCTCAAGTAGCTTTCCATTCAAGAAAGCGGTCTTGACATCCATCTGCCAAACCTCATAGTCATGGTATGCGGCTATAGCCAAAAGGATCCGTATGGATTTAAGCATGGCAACAGGCGAAAAGGTTTCGTCATAGTCAATACCAAGAACTTGCCTGAAACCCTTTGCAACAAGTCGCCCTTTATAGGTAATTACATTACCATCCATGTCGGTCTTCCTTTTAAAGACCCGCTTGCAACCTATGGGCTTTGCAGGTGCAAGGACCAAGTCCCAGACTTGGTTTTGTGACATGGATTCCATCTCAGATCTCATGGCTTCTAGCCACTTCTCAGAATCTGGTCCTGACATAGCTTCCTGGTAGGATGTCGGCTCGTCATCAATGACAGTCACATCACCGGAATCAGTCACGAGGAAACCGTAGTATCTCTATGGCTGATTTCGTGGTCTACCGCTTCTACGTAGGTCTTGTGTTACTTGAACAGGTTGTACTACCACATCATTATGTGATTCCTGTTCATGTTCCCTCTCAAGAGCTGAAGTATTCTCTTGTTCTCGAATTTCTTCGAGTTCTATGCCTCTCCCACTGTTTCCTTTAGAAATAAAATTTCTCTCAAGGAAAGCACCAGTACGTGCCACAAACACTTTCTGGTTGACGGGATCATAGAAGTAGTATCCCTTAGTCATACTAGGGTACCCAACAAAAGAACACTTAAGAGATCTGGACTCGAGCTTATCTATGATCAACTTCTTCACATATGTCACAGCCACCCCGCCCGGTTGCGGAGGCGGGGCCGACCGCGACGTTCGGAACCGGAACCTACGGCGGATAGCGCGGTGGCGGAGCATTTTACCCACTAAACAGAATAATCGATACTAACATGCAACCTACCAAAATCCATACATGGCAAGCATACAAGTAGCTCAGCAATTACCAAACACGCAGTTTATGGAATATCGTTCATTACACAGGACAAGCAGAACACAGAATCCCATTTCATAAACAAATCCAATATAGGCAAGTCGGGGCTCCGCCCTCGACTCAGAAGACAACAAAGTCAGACATACATATATACCAGAATTTCCATCATATACAATCTCATGATCCGATGAACATGCATGCAACTACAGCTACTGAGCCATCAAACTAAAACCTAGATATACCTAAGTGCGGAAACGAAAACCTTCTCGCTCAGGAGATTTTCCGCACGTGGTACTGCTGCTGCTGCTGCTGAAACCCAGAATAACAGAAAGCACCGCGGATCTCTATTCCGCCGGTTGCTTTTCAGAACAACCTGAAAGGTGGTAAACATATAAGGGGTGAGTCCTCGGGAGGACCCAGTAAGGGCTGAGATAAGGTATAGATTGCTTAGGAAGCAACGGCTGAAGCTGCAAAACAGAACAGTACAAGCATAGACATGTATATATAAACATCAAACATAAAGTAAGCCGGAAATCCATCTCATGCGGTCCAACCGCCAGAATGACCCTTATAACAAATCACAGAACGACAGCCCTCTCCAAGAGGTCAGAATATACAGAAGCACGGTACCGGCTGGGGTCGCGATCCCCAAACTGTCGTAGGGTCACAGAAGTATACCTGCACTCCCGGTGCGTGTATACACAGAGTGTCGGCACCCTCCAGTGCGAACACACAGAACAGAATATCAACACCCCAGGTGCGGATACTAACAGAACAGAATCATATAGTAACACATAAGCCAAATATCAGAACATACCAGAAAAGTAAAGCAGAGCATGAAACCCGTGGCCTCTAAGACCATCCGGGCCTTGAGCAAAAGCAACCGATACCTTACTATGTGACGGGTCCCGGATCACCGAACCACCGCCCTCACCCGAACCCGCCCCAACTAAACCCGTTATACATGCAACTACTCCCAGAATGCATAGCGAGAGAAGTTGAGCCCTTACCTCGAATACACCGCCTCGCAAAGACAAAACCCGGGAAATCCCAGCTCCCGGCCCGAAAAGTTGCGACTTGTCTTTTACGGTCCCACGCTACTCCACCCACGCAGAATCAAGCTGAACAACCATAATTAAGTCAGAACACATCCAAACAAACCCCGGAAACCAATCCCGCACTTTCCCGCAGAAATCCACAGAAAGCTCGGTTTCACGAACAGAGCTAGAACATTGCTATTCATACACCCACAAACACATTCCAGCATTTAAACCCACATTCCAGACACTTTCACCCTTAATCCCGCAATAAAGTGAACTTTGCTCCCATTGCCCGAAAACAACGTTTCAAACATCAATACACCTACTTCCATCCACAATACTGAATTACCAACCAACACATCCAAAACACAACCCTAACATGGAAAAAGATTCATTCAAAGTTTCGGCCCCTTTACCAATTTTCACCCAACTTCCATTTCAATCCAAACAAGGTTCCATTCGCACTCTTTAACCACCAATTACATAACTTAAGCAAGAAAGCTAACCAATTGCACCTAAAGCGGGTTGCGGCCAAGGTGACCCAATTTTGGAGCTCCGGTTTTGGCCTGCGGGTCACGTTTTTGGGCGTTTAGACAGCTCCCGAGCCTTATCCGAGCATCATTTTGGCGAACCCTTTCATATTTGAGGTCGTGTGGGTCCCCCGGACGTTTCCGCCGAAATTATTTTTCCGGCGTCGGGGGGTTGTCGGGGTTGGCTCGGGGCGTCTGGCTGGCTCGGTAGCGCTCCCGAGATCTCAGATTGAGAAACCGTTTCCGGATTTGGAATCGTGGGAGCGTCCAGGAGATTTTTACGGAGCATATTTTTCGGGACGGGACGTGCGGTCCCGGGCGACTCCCGGGGCTCTGGGCGGAATCCCGGGGCTCGGGATGGAATTTCTCCGACGGCTCCAGGGTAAGTCATGTTATATTTTAAGGTGGATTTTATGGTTATTTTTGTGGAATTTTGTCGTGACGGGTTGTGGCTCAGGTTATTATGCGGCCACGCCGGGATTCGTTCGGGTTCAGCGAGCTCGGTAGGACACTACGGAATGGTAAATAAATATTTGAAAAATGTTTTATGAATGTTATGATATTCTGAGGGTTGTGGTCAGTTTTGGGTTCATTTGGAGTTCGTTACCTATATTTGGGCTTTAATTGCAAAGATTTGGAGAATTGGGGGTTAAGTTGTTATTAACCCTAAAGTTAATAATATTTTGGGCCAGAATTAAGGGTGAGTCGGCAGCAGCCATTTGAGTGGACACTTGTCCATTCCTTATTAAAGGTGATTAAGGGAAGATATATATAAGCTTATTATTCATGAAAAATCATTTTAATTTTCTTTCTTCTTCTCTTCTTCTTCCTTTCTTCTCTTCCGCCATTGTTACCTCTCCAAGCTCCAAGTCTTCATCTTTCCTTGGCTGAAAACAACTAGGATTTGGCTCCAACAATTGGTAAGCTTCTTCCTTTCATCTTCTTTCCAAGTTGATAACATGATATGGTGAAGAAAAGAGAGCAAAATTGAGAATTCATGGTTGTTCTTCACTATAAGCTAGAGTGATCCTCTCCTCCCAAATTTTAGTATGTTGTTCTTGGGCTTGAGAGGAGTAAGAATCTATGGTTAGATTTTGGAAAAACTCCATGGAAGGAGGAAACCTAGAGGTGCCGAAATTAATGGGAATTTTCCAAAATTGTGTGTGTTTGTGTTCTTGAATCATGCTTCAAGTATGTTGTTCCTAGCATGATTCTAAGATTATCTATGGTTTCAATTTGATGGAAAACAAGTTGGGTGAGAAACCCCCAATTTGGCGAAATGTTCAAGAGAGGGGTTTGTTGATTTTGATGCAATTGGTTAGTAATTTTGGTTAGGAAGTGAAATTGGTGATTAGTGTGATTAATTGGAAGCTTGAATGGTTTGATTTGGCAGTGTGGTGAAGAATTGGTTAAGGGTCGAAATGTTCAAGTGATTCTTTTTCCATGTGGATGTTGTGTTTTGATTAAAATGGATGCTAAATTGGTATTGTGGATGAAAGTAGGTGCGTTATGGCGTTTGAAATATCATTTTCGGGTTAGAAATGAGAAAGTTAGGTTTATGCGGGTTTACCGGGAAAAATGTCTGGAATGCGGGTTTAAGGGTTGGAATGTGTTTGTGGGTGTTGGAATAACAAGGTTCTAGCTCGGTTCGTAAAACCGAGCTTTCTGTGGATTTTTGCGGGAAAGTGCGGGTTTGTACGGGAATTGGTTTTCCGGGGTTTGTTTGGATGTGTTCTGACTCAACTATGGTTATCCAGCTTGATTCTGCGTTGGTGGAGTGGCGTGGAACCGTAGGAGCCAAGTTGTGCATTTCGGGTCGGGAGCCGGGGTTTCCCGAGTTTTGAGCTGCGAGGCAGCGTTTCTGAGGTAAGGGCTTAATTTGGTAAAAATGTACGTTTGTTCTGTTTCAAGGCCCGGATGACCTTAGAGGCCCGGGTTCCTATTCTGTTATGTATATGTTTATCAGGTAATGTTACTTCTGTTTATGTTTATGTATTCTTATTATTATATGTTACATTACGTGACGAGACCCGAATGGTCGTAGAGGCCACGGTGCTCCTTGATTACATTCGCGTATCCGCACCGGGAGTGCCGATACTTCGATCTGTGTCCGCCTTTGGAGGGTGCCGACATTACGTGTATATCCGCACTTGGGGTGCCGATATATACGTGACCCTACGACGGTTTGGGGATCGCGACCCCAGCCGTACCGTGCATTACATTACATTACGCTCTGTATATTCGACCTCTGTTGAGGGTGTCGTTCTGGTCGTTACGCGGTTGGACCGCATATGATGGATTCTGATTTACTTTATGTTTTATGTTCATATGTATATGTATATGTTGTGATATTCTGTTTTGCAGGTTCAGATTGTTGCCCTATGGGCAAACTGCACTTTTACCTTAGCCCTTACTAGGTCCTTTCGAGGACTCACCCTTTATATGTTTACCACTTTCAGGCCGTTCTGACAAGCAACCAGCGGAGTAGGGATCCGCGGTGCTTCCTACATTTTTGAGGTTCGGTTGCAGCAGCAGTACCACGTGCGGAAATCCTCGTGTGAGAGGTTTGATTCCGCGCTTAGGTATTCATAGAACTTTGTTTTATTGGCTCTGTAGCTGTAGTTGCATGCATATAGATCAGATCATGGTTTTGTATATGTTATGTAGATTCCGAGGTATATTCTGCTTGTTGGTCTTCTGAGTCGTGGGCGGAGCCCCGACTTGCCTATAGTGGAATTGACATATTTCAGACTTGGGTTACGGTGTTGGTAGTAATGATTGATGTTTGACACACCATGAACTGCATGTTTAGTAGAAGTTGGAATGTTATACTTGCTTGCCTTGTATGAGTTATAGGTTGCTAGTCGTTACTCGACAATTCTGTTGTTTGAGCTCGATGCTCTGCTCCTGCGCTTCCGGCTATATTTCCGTTCCGACGTCGCAGCCGGCTCCGCCTCCGCAACCGGGCGGGGTGGTTGTGACAAGTTGGTATCAGAGCAGGTTGGGTCGAAGTGACCCAAGAGGTAAAGTATGGTCAGATCAGTATAGGTTGTGGAAGGCAAGCATACAAGTCCAAGGGTGGACTTTTGAAGCAAGTCATGCTAGTTCATGGGTAAGTCCTACAAGTAATGACTTCGAAGGGCGAGCTACTGGTTTACATTACATTCTGGGGTGGTTCGGTACGGAGCTTGATCAACTCCTTATTTGAACCGTTTCGGAATGCGTGTGGAGCGTGGGGCGGTTCTTTGGAGCATTTTTGGAAGGTGTGGGGTCATATGAAGTGATTACGTGATTACGAACATGATCTGATTCTATGTTTAAGGTTTATTACTTAGGTTGTGATTACGAAAAGAATCCTTGCATCATGCATTGCATTACACTACAGAGCCATAGAATCTGCTTTGCTAGCTTTAGGAAGAGAAAGTTTATTGTTGGGTTATATGGTTTTGGGTTGATCCATTTTCGGTATGGCTAGAACACGCCGACAACGTGAGCGGGAACCGGAGGGTCGGGACCGGGATCCCACACCTCCGAGGGCTAGAAGGCGGGTTCGGAGGAACCCGGGACTGAGCGGTCACACTCACCCCCGAGTGATCAGCGGTTTGAGGACCCGCTCCTAATATACTACAGTCTTTGGGTCGAGTTCGGCACTGTTGGGTACGTTGTTGCCAGCCAGCAGATTCGGGGGCGGCGAGCACGGGAAGGTCCGGTCAGGCCACAGCGGAGACAGCCAGATCAGGAGGTGGGCAGTAGCCACCTCAGTGTGCAGGGTCAGCCGGATAGTGATTCTGAGGAGGGGGATCAGCATGACACTGAGAGTTCTCGTCGATCTCACCGACGACGGGAAGAGCTGAGACGCCAGTCTGATGAGATTAGGCTCTTGGAGCGGTTCCAACGTTTGAACCCCCCGAGGTTCAACGGCCGTGGAGGACCTGAGGCGGGGGAGACTTGGTTCGCAGGAGTTGATAAGCTCCTTGAGAGGCTGCACCTTCCGTCTGAGGTTAGAGTCTCCTTATCTACGTTTAATCTGCAGGACAGTGCAGATCATTGGTGGAGGAGCCTCCAGGGCCGTCTGAGTGCCGAGGCAGCACGGGACGGGGGGCAGGATCCGGACCTTACCTGGGAGCAGTTTGCCTACCACTTCCATCAACGGTATATTGGGGATGCCGTCAGGGACCTCCGACAGGCACAGTTTGATGATCTGGAGCAGGGCACCAGGACTGTTGGAGAGTACGAGCGGGAGTTCGACCGATTGGTCCGTTACGTGCCGCAGTATTACGGCCTGGAGCAGGAGAAGGCCAAGCGGTTCATTCGCCGCTTGCGTCCTGATTACAGGCGGGCTCTGAGGCCTCTGGATATCACTTCCTATCATGAGGCTGTGCAGAAGGCCCAACTCCTAGAGCAGGAGGAGGTTGAGAGTCGGTATCTACCACACCGACCCAGTGACAGAGGGAGGGCTCCTGCACAGCAAAGTTCAGCGAGATCTACGGGGAGGTCAGGCGGGTCTGGACAGAGCAGTAGGGGCAGCAGGACTACGCCGGTATATCGGTTCAGCCACCCTCCGCCACGGCAGCACTGGAGTAGGGCGTGTGTTCCAGTGGAGCGGGGGGAGACATCGCAGCGTGGGCCTCCACCACAGCAGCCTGGAGCTGGACGGGTGTTTCAGATTGAGCATGGAGAGACTTCGCAATGTGGGGAACTCCAAGGTACTTTACTTCTGAACGATACACCTATTCGTATCTTGTTTGATCTTGGGCGTCTGTTTGATTGTGGCACGAAATGTGTCGAGTCTCTTCACCTGGCTACCGGTGGGCTTAGGCGTCTACAGTGCGAGGCGGGGAGTCGATTTTGTTCACCAATGAGATGGCACGAGGCTGCGTGCTATCCATTGGTAGGCATCGGATTCGGTCTGATCTGCTGGTGTTGAATACACCGAAGTACGATGTGATTCTTGAGATGGATTGGCTATCCAAGAATGCCGTGCACATCGATGTGCTAACCGTAGTGTTACGGTTTCTGGAGAGGTGTTACCCCTCTCGGTTTCTGATGGGTTGGAGGCAGTTAGTAGCAGCATGGAGCTGCAAGTTCTGGATCAGGTCCCGATAGTGGACTCGGAGGAGTGCTATGATCTGAACCCAGCAGATACTCGGCATGAGTTGGATAGGATCCCTGTTGTTCAGGATTTTCCGCAGGTATTCCCGGAGGACTTGCCCGAGATGCCACCAGAGCGGGAAATCATGTTTGAGATCCAGTTGCAACCCGGTTCTACTCCCATCTCTATTCCTCCCTATCGGATGCCGATAGTAGAGATGGTGGAGCTGAAGAAGCAGCTGGAGGAACTGCAGGAGAAGGGTTTATCCGTCCGAGCACTTCACCGTGGGGTGCTCCAGTGTTGTTCGTTAAGAAGAAGGACGAATCACTCAGGTTGTGTATCGATTACAGATGGCTGAACGCCATCACCATCAAGAACAGGTACCCATTGCCGAGGATCGACGATCTCTTGATCGATTAAGGGCGCGAGGATCTTTTCGAAGATCGACTTACGGTCGGGGTACTTTCAGCTTCGGGTGAGAGAGGAGGACATACCGAAGACTGCATTCCGGACTCGGTATGGACATTTTGAGTATACGGTGATGCCGTTTGGGTTGACCAATGCACCGGCGGCGTTCATGGACATGATGAACCGGGTGTTTCGCCATATCTGGACTCCTTTGTGGTAGTGTTCATCGATGATATCCTGATCTACTCTCGGGATGAGGACTCACACCGGGAGCACCTGAGGATTGTTTTGCTGACACTTTGGGAGCATCAGCTTTATGCCAAGTTCTCAAAGTGTGACTTTTGGATTCGGGAGGTGTCGTTTTTGGGGCACATCATCGATGAGCACGGTCTGTCTGTGGATCCTGCGAAGGTCAAGGCAGTACAGGATTGGAAGCAGCCTACCTCGGTACGTGAGATCAGGAGTTTCCTGGGTTTAGCAGGTTATTACCGGAGGTTCGTACCGGGATTCTCCATCTTGGCTTCCCCGCTTACGCAGTTGACCAAGAAGGGGCAGCCGTTTGTATGGACGGAGAAGTGCGAGGAGAGTTTCCAGGAACTGAAGCGGCAGCTGACCAACGCGCCGATCTTGATCCTACCCGACCCGAGCTTACCGTATGTGAATCTAGGTCGGGGTTGGGATGTGTGTTGATGCGGGAGCGGCATGTGATAGCTTATGGGTCGAGGCAGTGCGACCGCATGAGCGAGAACTATCCGACACACGATCTGGAGTTGGCTGCGATCTATGCGTTGAAGCGGTGGAGGCACTACCTACTTGGCGCATCAAGGATTATAACAACAGATTATCAGTACCATCGGCATGGCACCGTTTGAGGCATTTCAGATTTTCACGTATGATCATAAGAGTTTGAAATACTTGTTCACTCGAAGGAGTTGAACATGAGGCAAGCCTCAAGGTATATCGGAGTGGCTCGAGTACATCAAGGATTATGTTGAAGAAGTGTTACGGTTACCCGAGCGGGTTGCGGCCATACTCGGAAACTCCGGTGACCACATCATACCGGGGCTCGGTTTTGGCTGCGGGTCACGTTTACGGGCTCGGTTAATTGGCTCCCGAGACTTATCGAGCTTTATTTTGGCGAATCCTTTGGATTTGAGGTTGTGTGGGACCCTCGGACGTTTCCGCGAAAATATTTTTCCGGCCGGGGTTGTTTCGGGACGTCTGGTGGCTCGGTAGCACTCCCGGGCGTCAGATTAGGAACCGTTCACATTTTTGGGATCGTGAGAATGTCCTGCATCGTTTACGGAGTATATTTTTGGGGCGGGGCGTGCGGTCCGGCGACTCCCGGGGCTCAGGCGGAATTTCGGGGCTCGGGATGGATTTTTCCAGACAACTTCGGTGTAAGGTATGTTATATTTTAAGGCGGATTTTATGGTAATATTTGTGAATTTTTTGTTGTGGTGTGATTTTTGGTTCGGGTTAATATATGCGAGTCGGGAATTACTCGGGTTCAGCGGGCCCGGTAGGACACTCTGATTTTCCAAATGGACTTTGGAAAGAAGATTTGGGTATTTTATGATATTCTGAGGGTTGTGGTCAGTTTTGGTTCCATTTGGAGTTCGTTACCTATATTTGGGCTTTAATTGCAAAGATTTGGAGAATTGGGGGGTTAAGTTGTAATTAACCCAAAAGTTAATAATATTTTTCGGCCAGAATTAAGGGTGAGTCGGCAGCAGCCATTTGAGTGGACACTTGTCCATTCCTTATTAAAGGTGATTAAAGGGAAGATATATATAAGCTTATTATTCATGAAAAATCATTTTAATTTTCTTTCTTCTTCTCTTCTTCTTCCTTTCTTCTCTTCCGCCATTGTTACCTCTCCAAGCTCCAAGTCTTCATCTTTCCTTGGCTGAAAACAACTAGGATTTGGCTCCAACAATTGGTAAGCTTCTTCCTTTCATCTTCTTTCCAAGTTGATAACATGATATGGTGAAGAAAAGAGAGCAAAATTGGGAATTCATGGTTGTTCTTCACTATAAGCTAGAGTGATCCTCTCCCTCCCAAATTTTAGTATGTTGTTCTTGGGCTTGAGAGGAGTAAGAATCTATGGTTAGATTTTGGAAAAACTCCATGGAAGGAGGAAACCTAGAGGTCCCGAAATTAATGGGAATTTTCCAAAATTGTGTGTGTTTGTGTTCTTGAATCATGCTTCAAGTATGTTGTTCCTAGCATGATTCTAAGATTATCTATGGTTTCAATTTGATGGAAAACAAGTTGGGTGAGAAACCCCCAATTTGGCCGAAATGTTCAAGAGAGGGGTTTGTTGGTTTTGATGCAATTGGTTAGTAATTTTGGTTAGGAAGTGAAATTGGTGATTAGTATGATTAATTGGAAGCTTGAATGGTTTGATTTGAAAGTGTGGTGAAAAATTGGTTAAGGGCGAAATGTTCAAGTGATTCTTTTTCCATGTGGATGTTGTGTTTTGATTGAATTGGATGCTAAATTGGTATTGTGGATGGAAGTAGGTGTGTTATGGCGTTTGAAATGTCGTTTTCGGGTTAGAAATGAGAAAGTTAGGTTTATGCGGGTTTTCCGGGAAAAATGTCTGGAATGCGGGTTTAAGGGTTGGAATGTGTTTGTGGGTGTTGGAATAACAAGGTTCTAGCTCGGTTCGTAAAACCGAGCTTTCTGTGGATTTTTGCGGGAAAGTGCGGGTTTGTACGGGAATTGGTTTTCCGGGGTTTGTTTGGATGTGTTCTGACTCAACTATGGTTATCCAGAATGATTCTGAGTTGGTGGAGTGGCGTGGAACCGTAAGAGCCAAGTTGTGCATTTCGGGTCGGGAGCCGGGGTTTCGAGTTTTGAGCTGCGAGGCAGCGTTTCTGAGGTAAGGGCTTAATTTGGTAAAAATGTACGTTTGTTCTGTTTCAAGGCCTGGATGACCTTAGAGGCCCGGGTTCCTATTCTGTTCTGTATATGTTTATCAGGTAATGTTACTTCTGTTTATGTTTATGTATTCTTATTATTATATGTTTTGTTCTGTGACGAGACCCGAATGGCGTAGAGGCCACGGGCTCCTTGATTACATTACTGCGTATCCGCACCGGAGTGCCGATACTTGATCGTGTCCGCCTTTGGAGGGTGCCGACATTACGTGTATATCCGCACTTGGGGTGTCGATATACTTCTGTGACCCTACGACAGTTTGGGGATCGCGACCCCAGCCGGTACCGTGCATTCTGTTCTGTTCTGCTCTGTATATTCTGACCTCTGTTGAGGGCTGTCGTTACGGGTCGTTCTGGCGGTTGGACCGCATATGATGGATTCTGATTTACTTTATGTTTTATGTTCATATGTATATGTATATGTTGTGATATTCTGTTTTGCAGGTTCAGATTGTTGCCCTATGGGCAAACTGCACTTTTACCTTAGCCCTTACTGGGTCCTTTCGAGGACTCACCCTTTATATGTTTACCACTTTCAGGCCGTTCTGACAAGCAATCAACGGAGTAGGGATCCGCGATGCTTCCTACATTTTTGAGGTTCGGTTGCAGCAGCAGTACCACGTGCGGAAATCCTCGTGTGAGAGGTTTCAGATTCCGCGCTTAGGTATTCATAGAACTTTGTTTTATTGGCTCTGTAGCTGTAGTTGCATGCATAGAGATCAGATCATGGTTTGTATATGTTATGTAGATTCCGAGGTATATTCTCGGAGCCCCGACTTGCCTATAGTGGAATTGACATATTTCAGACTTGGGTTACGGTGTTGGTAGTAATGATTGATGTTTGACACACCATGAACTGCATGTTTAGTAGAAGTTGGAATGTTATACTTGCTTGCCTTGTATGAGTTATAGGTTGCTAGTCGTTACTCGACAATCCTGTTGTTTGAGCTCGATGCTCTGCTACTGCGCCTCTAGCTATATTTCCGTTCCGACATCGCAGCCCGCTCCGCCTCCGCAATCGGGCGGGGTGGTTGTGACAACAAGTGTCCACTCTCCACTCTTCAGCCGACTTACTCACAAGTCTGACCAAAAATATTATTACCTTTAGGGTTAATAACAACTTAGCCCCTCAATTCTCTAAATCTTTACAATTTAACCCTGAATGCAAGTAACAAACTCCAAATGGAACCAAAACTGACCACAACCCCCAGAATATCATAAAATACCCAAATCTTGTTTTCAAAGTCCATTTGGAAAATCAGAGTGTCCTACCGGGCCCGCTGAACCCGAGTAAGTCCCGACATGCACGTGTACTAACCCGAACCAAAATAATCACACCACCACCAAAAATCCATAAATATTATCATAAAATCCGTCTTAAAATATAACTTACTTTACACCAAGGCCGTCGGGAAATTTTATCCCGAGCCTCGGGATTCCCGTCCCGAGCCCCGGGAGTCGCCCGGGACCGAACGTCCCCACCCAAAAATTAGACTCCTTAAAAAGATCCGGGACGTTCCCACGATTCCAAATATGCAAACGGTTTCCCATTCCGAGGTCCCGGAAGCGCTACCGAGCCCGCTGAACGTCCCGAGACAACCCCCCAGCCCCGAAAAATATTTCCAGCGAAAATGTCCGGGGGACCCACACGACCTCAAAACCCGAAGGATTCCCAGAAATAAAGCTCAGAGAAGTCTCGGGAGCCGTTTATCCGCCAAAAAACATGGCCCGCAGGCCAAAACCGGAGCCCCGGGTCACCCGGGTCACAACCCGCTCAGGGTGACCGTAACAACATAAGCCTCGCAGCCCCAGATTCTCATAAACGACAAACTGGGCCTCTTCCCATGCCATAACTCATATGGTGTCGTTTGTACTGTCTTGGATGGAACTCGGTTAAGTGTAAACGCTGTCGTTTCAAGAGCATAGCCCCAGAAGGATGTTGGAAGATCAGCATGACCCATCATAGATCGAACCATGTCCATCAAGGTCCGATTCCTCCTCTCGGACACACCATTTAACTGAGGTGTTCACGTGGAGTGAGTTGTGACACTGTGCCACAATCTCTCAGATGGTTAAGAAACTCTTGGGTTAAGTACTCACCACCTCGATCCGATCGTAGTTTCTTGATACTCTTTCCAAGTTTATTTTGTACTTCATTCTGAAACTCTTTGAACTTTTCAAAAGTCTCAGATTTGTGCGCCATCAGGTACACATAACCATACCTACTGAAATCATCGGTAAAGGTAACGGCACCGAAATCCTCCTCTAGCCCGAGTGCTCAGCGCCCACACACATCACCGTGAATAAGCTCCAAAGACCTCGGTGACCCTTTCACAGTTTCCAGTGAATGGCGCCCTTGCCATCTTGCCAAGTAAACAAGCTTCACAAGTCTCATATGATCCAAGATCAAATGAGTCCAACATTCCACTTTCATGGAGTTTGGTTATGCGTCTCTCGTTTATGTGGCCTAATCGACAATGCCAAAGATATGTTTCGTTTGAATCATTAGTTTTGATCTTCTTAGCTTGGATGTTATAGATTGGATTATTTAGATCTAGAACATATAAACCATTATTCAAATGTGCGCTAGCATATAGTATCTCATTCAAATAAACGGAACAAACATTGTCCTTTATAATGAATGAAAAACCTTTCTTGTCCAAACAAGAAACATAAATCAAATTTCTGGAAATAACAGACATATAATAACAGTTATCGAGTTCTAAAATAAAACCAGTAGGTAAATTAAATAAGCAAGATACCACAGCTACAGCAGCAACCCGTGCTCCGTTGCCAACTCGAAGATCCACTTCTCCCTTTACCAATGCTCTACTTTTCCTTAGATCCTGCACATTTGAACAAATGTGAGATCCACATCCAGTGTCCAACACCCAAGATGTAGAAGTAGAAACATGTAACTCTATAACAAGGATACCTGAAGCGTTGCCCGCGCCACCCTTCTCGGTCTCCTCAATCTAGAGCTTGCAGTCTCGCTTCCAATTTCCTGGTCTCCCACAATGGAAGCAATTCTGCACCTTCTTGCTAACTCCCTCAAATGGTTTCAGTGTTTGAGCAGGAGTTGGGATAGCGGTTTTGGCTACCCTAGCCTTACCCTTTCCCTTCTTATTCTTTCTGGACCCTCTCTTCCTTCCGTTGTTCTGGACAACCATAACAACCTTGCTCCACTTGATATGATTGCCTTGCCTTTGAAAGATGTTGTGAGTGTAGGTGGTGCCGAGAATGTCGAGACCATGAGGAAGCTCCATGCCCAAGTGCAAGCTCAAATAGTGAAGTCAAATGAAGCCTATGCAAGGAGGGCCAACCAAGGGAGGAGGATGGTCACTTTTGAGCCCAGGGAGTGGGTGTGGCTTCATTTGAGGAAGGAGCGTTTTCCACAAGAAAGAAAGAACAAGCTAGCCCCCAGGGGTGATTGATGTGATCACGGCCGTTACACCGCGACCAACCGGCGCCGATCTAGCTTGACGGAGGTGAACAGTAACCAAGAACACAGATTCGGCCAAGGGAACCTCCTCACTACGAGGTGAGGCAATGCCCTTGATAATGCCTGGGAAAGGAAATGGGATCTAGCACCTCTTGATTACAAGATCAAGCAATACTAGATATTATAGTTGGATCCTCTTGCATGGATCACAAAGGAATATGGAAGTGCAAGATATGAGAACACAAAAACCAATCTCTTGAAGAGTTTTGATTTCTAAAATATATTCTCCTTTTTACAATGGTTACATGTCTTCTATATAAAGAGGTGTGATGGTATGGGAAATGGTGAGAAACTTGACAAGGGACAAAGACCCTTGAATTATGGTGGGTGAGGTGAAAGGTGGAAGATGATGGGTGACATTGTAGGCTACCTGCTCCTGTCGGTTCCATTTCCCAGAATTTTATAATTGGCGGGAAATGGGAGGGAAGGCTTCTCCGTAATTCAAACGGTTCGCCTGGCTGAGGCGTAGAGGGGCTTCTTCTTGCTGGCGAATCCCTGGGACTTCGCTTGTTTGCAAATCTGGCGCAGGGTCTTCGCCATATGCCCATGGGCTCGCCAATGGCTCATGGGTTCGCCAAAGGCCTTGGGTTCGCCATAAGACCATGGGCTCACCAAGGGGCCATGGGTTCGCCAAGGGGTCATTGGTTCGCCAAGCCCCATGGGTTCGCCAATGGGGCACGGGCTCGCCAAGGACCATGGGTTCGCCAAGGGCCATGGGCTCGCCAAAGGCCATGGGTTCGCCATAAGGTCATGGGCTCGCCAAAGGCCATGGGTTCGCCATAAGGCCATGGGCTCGCCAAAGAGCTTCACAAGTACGGCATTGCCTTAGCTTAGAGGATGCGTACAGGGTCCTCTTCTGGAGACCTTGCAGGTGCGGCTTCGCTTTGGGGCCTCGCCGGCGCTTAGAGTGTCGCATCCTCTTCACCCGCGCCTTCGCCAAGGGTCCATTAGGCCCTCTGAAGGAATGGTTGTCCTTTATCGACGAAATGGGGCTGATGTCCACATCATACCCTCTTTCTTCAAAAGAATCCGTCCTCGGATTCATACAGAAGTTATCCCTTCAAATCTTAAGACACCACAACAAACTTGAAGAGGCATCAGGGGTTAGTGGACTAAAACCAAACAGATGTGCCCATATCAAAAATTGGATTGTAAGGATTCCAGTATGCATTATGATCAAGGACAAAAGTCTAAATAAATTCATGACATACCTCCAAGGACTTAAACAAAGAGGCATAATGTGGGGGTGTCCTCGGCTTATTACATACATGGCTAGGTGATGGGTATTCTTATACTCAAAACTTATGGTACCTAGCTCATGGATAGCAAACAATGAAGTACTAAGTTGGGGCAAGATGAACAATCCGCTCTTTCTTGCTCCTTTGCTATGAAAACACACAAGTTTCCCAAATCTAAAATCTTCTTCATGGCCGAATACAAATTTAACAAAATAGCATGAAATTTCAACATCCAACTTGTCACTCAAGCCATCTTTTATCATCAAAGCATCTAAACATGCAAATTTCTCATACTTGCCAAAAATAAGATCATGAAAGAGTATGGCATGCAATCCATTAAGAACAAAGTCCTTCTCATTGTTATCACTCACAATTGAAACAAGTGCAAGATCATCATCAATCTTATGACTAACCGAATCATGCTCATTTATCCTTGACCCTCTCATGGCCGAATTGAGCATCTCATGATAAGCATCAATCTTCATGCCATTCACATCACTTATCATGTTTTCAACATGATTTCCAAAGCTAGAATTCATGGCATGCTCATTTCCAAACAAATCAGTTATACATGTCCGGGGTCATGTATGAGCCTAACCTTACCAAGTTTACCTATCAATCGAAACATGCACAATCCATTCATTTTCATCACATAGGCTCGGGTAGGTTCATCAAATTTAGTGCATGACATGATCATGGTTTCATCAATACTCACATCATAAATACATGTGTGCTTCCTAGCTAAAGTAGGCATGCACCTAACATTCCTAACACAAATCATTTCATGGTCACAAAATTTCAAAGCTTCATCACTAAGATGAAGTGATTTGTTACCTCTCCCCAAGTTAGGGGAGGGAGGATCCTTCTGCAAAACCGAGGCTTCTTCTTCCTCTTGTAAACAACCCAAGGTACTTTTGTCATCAGTCCCTTGCACATTCAAAGAAGAACAACAATCATTAGAAGATTTAAGAGTTAGTCCTTCATTGATCTCGGTTGAAAGCTGGTGTACTTCATTCTCTTCACTCTTTTGACTTTGAAGAGCTCTTTTCTTTCTTTTCTCTTTCTCTCTCTTTTTCTCACTCTCATACCATTCTTTCACAAGCTCTTCAATTTTTGAAACTTCTTTTCTTATTTCTTTGAAATCTTCACGGAGTTCTCGAGTGATGTCATTTCTCAGTTCCTTGAAATCTTCTCTAAGTTCTTGCGTGATGTCACCAAAATGGATTGGTTCACAAGGAAGATTCGGGTTCACACTGGGAGAAGGGATTGAGTGGGCTCTTGAAGGTGTGGCATTCCTTTCGGACGTTGAAGGGGAGTAGTATGTGGGACTCCGAGGTGAGCTATGAGTGGTGGGAGGTCTCGGCAATGGGTAGGGGTTGGGGCCAAATGTGCTACGGTGGTTTGGGTGTCATACCGCCGCCTCATCACACTTTTCAAACGGTCCCTAGAGGGTATGAATTTTAATCCTCGGTTGCGCCTCTTTGTGACGTATGCATGCCACCAATACCAAGCTTCACCATTTAACATCTCAATAGCTATGTCAAGCTTCTCAAATTCATTAGCACCAGTTTTGGCAAAGAATGCCTCAAGATGGTGTTCCCATGATTCAAACCCGAAAGGGTCATCATCCCCTCGAAACTTAAGGGTTCGCGCCATTGTATACCTACACACTTAAACAATAGTGTTAGTACCACTCATTTCCTTACGTGTATGGTTGGCCTCTCGTTTTGTGATTAGGGACACACTCGGTTTCACTCTTGATTCTCCACACAAGGTTTTCACAAGTTCTCTTAACTTGATTCCACTATCAACTTGAGATCAAATGCGAACACACAAGTAGGAACAAGCAATAATCTCTAGCAAAACCGAAAACTTGCAATTCAAGAAAGATAACTAGTAACTTGAAACTAGCTTTTGAATGATTTAAGGTGAGGTGGGGGGGTTGAAAGAAGTTAGGAGTGATGTAGAAAAGGCTCTTTATAAACACAAACACCTTTTGTGAAAGTTCATAAAATATTTTCGGATCAAAGTCACTATTCACATGTGTTTGATATGAACTTCATATGAACTTCTCAAGAACACTAAGAACACTCAAGAACACATGAACTTGTTCATCATTTTCTCTTTCTTCAAACACTTTTCTTTTGCACTCAGGGGAACTCTTTTCCTTTTAAATCCAAAATCACTCTCAGTTTCAAAAACCTTTCAAGAACTTCAAACAAAGGGTAACAACTTATTCGGTTTCTCTCAAGAGGTCATTAACCGATAACTTTTCTTCAAGTTTCGAAAGAAAGCAAAGGTTTTAACTTGAAGAAAATCAAACAAACAATACGGTACGATACGATACCTCCAACAAGCACTTTGGCTCTGATACCAATTGATGTGATCACGACCGTTACACCGCGACCAACTGGCGCTGATCTAGCTTGACGGAGGCGAATAGTAACCAAGAACACAGATTCGGCCAAGGGAACCTCCTCACTACGAGGTAAGGCAATGCCCTTGATAATGCCTGGGAAATGAAATGGGATCTAGCACCTCTTGATTACAAGATCAAGCAATACTAGATATTATAGTTGGATCCTCTTGCATGGATCACAAAGGAATATGGAAGTGCAAGATATGAGAACACAAAAACCAATCTCTTGAAGAGTTTTGATTTCTAAAATATATTCTCCTTTTTACAATGGTTACATGTCTTCTATATAAAGAGGTGTGATGGTATGGGAAATGGTGAGAAACTTGACAAGGGACAAAGACCCTTGAATTATGGTGGGTGAGGTGAAAGGTGGAAGATGATGGGTGACATTGTAGGCTACCTGCTCCTGTCGGTTCCATTTCCCAGAATTTTATAATTGGCGGGAAATGGGAGGGAAGGCTTCTCCGCAATTCAAACGGTTCGCCTGACTGAGGCGTAGAGGGGCTCCTTCTTGCTGGCGAATCCCTGGGACTTCGCCTGTTTGCAAATCTGGCGCAGGGTCTTCGCCATATGCCCATGGGCTCGCCAATGGCTCATGGGTTCGCCAAAGGCCTTGGGTTCGCCATAAGACCATGGGCTCGCCAAGGGGCCATGGGTTCGCCAAGGGGTCATGGGTTCGCCAAGCGCCATGGGTTCGCCAAGCGCCATGGGTTCGCCAATGGGGCACGGCTCGCCAAGGACCATGGGTTCGCCAAGGGCCATGGGCTCGCCAAAGGCCATGGGTTCGCCATAAGGTCATGGGCTCGCCAAAGGCCATGGGTTCGCCATAAGGCCATGGGCTCGCCAAAGAGCTTCACGAGTACGGCTTTGCCTTAGCTTGGAGGATGCGTACAGGGTCCTCTTCTGGAGACCTTGCAGGTGCGGCTTCGCTTTGGGGCCTCGCCGGCACCTAGAGTGCCGCATCCTCTTCACCCGCGCCTTCGCCAAGGGTCCATTAGGCCCTCTGAAGGAATGGTTGTCCTTTATCGACGAAATGGGGCTGATGTCCACATCAGTGATGGACCCTTCAAAGTGGTCCAACGGATAAGGGATAATGCTTACAAACTTGATTTACCTAGTGATAAATACAATGTGCATGCTACTTTCAATGTTGCTGATTTGTGTGCTTTTGAAGGTAATGAAGAGCTGAATTCGAGGGCGAATTCTTCCCAAGAGGGAGAGGGTGATGAAGGCATCAATGACTAGGAGCATTCAAGGAAAGTTTCAAGTCCTTTGCACAACATAGGAGCACCGATGACAAGATCCAAGGCCAAAAAGATGAAGGAAGCCCTAGGTCTCTTCATGCATGCTATGGCCGAAAATCATGAGCAAGAAAAGGAACTTCAAATGGCTGCAAGGAAGGTTGAAGATTTGGGGCTCAAGATGGTGTCAAATGTAGAAGACTTGGGCAGCAAGGTGTGGAGCTTAAGCACCCTCCATGTAGGCGTCGGCTTGGACATAATTGGAGAAGATACCATCGGCTACGCTCCAGCAGGGCAGCAACTTCCACCTACTTTATCTCCCTCATTTGACACCAACAAGGGGCAATCTAGGAGTCCATTCTATAGCCCTAGAAAAGAGGAAGAGAATGGCACCGGTCTTAGCTCTAATGGATACCTACAGCTTAAGATATGAGCATTGCAAGACAGCAACCTAATCAGGCCAAATGGTGATGTCAGCGTACCGTACCAGCCACCTCTTCCCTCCCTCAACGGCTCTCCGCCCTTTCAGGCTGCCACCAGGGCTTCTACCTCAGCCAACACACTCTGGACAAGGCTGAGTCACTCCTTGGCAGCTTGTTTAGACTCATTTAATGTTATTTTTGGACTTTACCTCAAGTTAGGTCACTAATTGGGGCTGGTTAGGGTTTCCAAACTTGTTTTGCCTCATTTGATGTTGCTTAGCCCACCTAATCATTCCAGGTCACTTACCAAACGGTTTAGGCCCTAGGATTGGTCTGGGATGGCTAGGGTTTAGGGTATATGGGCTGCTACAGCCGCACATTTCATTTCAGAATACATTTCATGCTATCAAGAACACCTTCTTGCCAAGGCTGGTATTCTCAACTTCTATCTTACATCTCCAGCTCTTGGGGCTTGATCCAAGCCTCAAGGATCATCTCTAGTGTTGTCACTCCACCGTAGGTGAAGGTGCTAGAGCCATTTCCTCCTGGATCCAACGAAATCCCCTTGTTGCCGGCGCCCAAGTGTGACCGGAGGTGAGGGGAGGATCACTTCGCCATTCCGCCGGTTTCTCTTGGTTCTTTGAGCGATGTCCTAAGTCCTATGAACCCTAATCAACTGGGTAAGGACCATATATTGTTGAAAGAAAATTTGTTGCTAATTCTTGTCTAAACAACTCTCAACGTGTTGACTGTGATTTGAAAAATGCACCATTCAATTGGTCACATGCAGATGTTAAACATGTTGAATATTCCGGAAATAAATTGGACAATTCTAGAATTAGTGTTGAATTCAACTTTGGTCAGGAATTGTTCTTGTGTGTTAAGATGTATGATACATACAATTTGTTGTTGAATCAAATGAATGAAAGACCCATATTTGTGTTTGATCCGGGAGTATGTTTGCATCCATTCAACCTGTTGAGTAAGCATGATGATGATGTCTTTTCTAATCTTTTTCTTAACAATGGTGATTGTTTGTCTACCAAGCTTCGGTCTTCTGAAAATGGTGATGATCTACAATATACAAGTTATGGTTTTAATTCATCTTGCTATGACATGATGTTGAATGATTACCATGCTACCATTGACTTTTCCAAGCAATTACATATTTTGTTCTCATACAATTTATGTGTTGCTATTTTTGCCCATAAAGTTTATAATCTAGCCAAAGAGAAAGGGCTACATTTCTTTTGCAGGTTCATAGGATTCATATTTGAAGTCATAAGCTTCCAAAAAGATGTCCACATTCATGAGAAATTACTTCAAAAAATTTCAAGACATAAGCCCCTTGAAAATTTCAAGAGGGCTACCAAGGGAAGTAATTTGTTTCTAAACTTTTTATGTATTGGATGTACATGTTCGAATTGCTTCATCTAACCACCTATATTTTTCTGTTAAAGAACAATATGATTCGAGGTCGAATCATTTTAAGGAGGGAATGACGCGGAACTGACAAGTGATCTAGTTGTACCCATGTGCAACCTTGAGGATCCAAGAGCTCACAAACCAAAAGAAAAGGTTATTGGCTTTTATGACACTTCCACCTTCAATGGACCTATGACGAGGAGCCGGACCAAGAAGCCTAAGGAAGAGCTCAACCTGTTGATGCGCAGTTTTGCAAAGTGTGAGGAGCAAAGTGAAGACAACATCAGAGATGAAGGACAAGTGCAAGCACTCCTCAATTTGGGCCAAGCCAATTCTCAAATTGTGCAAAGAATTTTCAACATTTCGGTTTGTGCTCAACCAAATGATAATTTGGCCCAAGTGCATTTTTCGACACATGATCGGGCCCACACCATCAGTTCTTGGACTAAAGCCCATCCCAATACTATGGTTCAAGATTAAGAAGCCCAAATTCAATTGGCCATATCAAATGCCAAGGAAATCCATAGTTCACGAAATTCTCAACTGTTGAAATTAAATGCACTTCAAAGGTTTCCAACCGTTCACTTCTCATCAATGATGAACTTCAGCAACCTTGAGGACTCAAAAGTCATCCAAAATCATCTAGAAACAATAGGTGAAGAAGGAGTTACAAGCCTTGAAGTCCCTCAATCAAAGCATTAAATGAGGATCACTCACTCCTCACTTATTTTGCCAAAACTCATCTCTCATCTTCCAACTCGTTTTTCCATCATTTTATTTCAATTTTCAAAGATATTTTGACTAGTTCTACCCCTTTATCTAGCCTAGAATATGTTTTAGAAATAATTGTCTTAAATTCTCATATTTACATCTCCTTTTAATTTCCATCATTTAGAGTGGAGATGAAAGGACTTGTCAATTGATTTAGATTTCCAACTTCCTTGTCCTATAAAAGGAGGTCTAGGTCTCATTTTCAAAGAATTCAATCATCAAAAATGTATTACACTTTTTCCTTGAAATTGAGAGTGATTCTCTTTTCAACCTATTGACATTTTCCACTCAATTCTTGTTAAGTTTTTTTTGACAAGTCTACTAAGACCAATATTGCCTTCTCAATGGAAGAAGGAGGTGTTGGCCCCATCATCATTCCGCCACAATTTTGGCAACGAAGGCTTTCTTTGTCTTGGATCGTTTTTGGTATCAAGGAGTCGCCAAAGGCATAACACCATCTTTGCATGGGCAAGGATCCAGGAGGAGTTGGCGGCCATATCCTTTCATTTCACAAGCTTGCACATCGTTTTGTTTTTGTGCATTCCGGATTTGTCAACCTGTTGACATTTTTGCCTCATCAATCATACCTACCCCGTGGTGCTCCTTTGTTGGCTAGATCTGCTCTTCGTGTTCCAGGATACCCTCCCGGTTCACATCGATTGGTATCAGAACAATCTGAAAACCACATCACCGTGGTGCGACACTTTACTTGCAAATTCCCAATATTTTTGTAGGTGCAAGGAGCGGAGGTGAATTGGAGCTTAGAGTGCGTCATTTGATAGCTTGAGTCTCACTTTGGATGGTGGAGCTTCAAGTTAACAATTCTCGGGTCAAATGGAGGGAGTCCAAGTCAAGTCAAGTGGGAAAAATGTCAACATTCGGAGAATTGAGCGTATGCTTCACGCGCGGCACCAACGTGCAGCTCTTATGAAGAAGTCTAGCCAGCAGCTTGGCGCATTGGTTGGCATGGTGCTTGACAAAGCTGCACGCTGAGTGTCGCACTGAGTGGCGCGGTTCCTGATACTCCCCCCATGTGTTGACGGTTACAGCGAAGCGAAGTTTCTTGGCAATTTCGTCCACTGTTTTCACTCTTATTGGGGAAATATGCCCTTTTAGGATAGTTTAAGTGCCCAATTTATTTAGGGACCTTTTACTACTTTGTTAGGAGTATAAAAACCTTGTTTAGATAGATTTTATGTGACTTTTGAGAGGTATTATTCTACAACACGAATTTTAGCAACTCTACTAGGCTTTTTAGCCCCTTCAACCTAAAATCCATGAGGGGTTGAAAGGGGCTACTTGTGGATCATCAAGATTTCTATCATCAATGGATGGTTTTTAGCCCCTCCCTTGCTTGCACATTACTTCTCTTGCATTTACATTTTCACCTTCGCATTCATTCATCTCTTGTTGTCCACTTTCATTTCATAGTAGATTAGTTCACACACGTAACACATTTAGACCTTAAACGTTTGATTCTCTTGTGTGCAACCCTGAACGTCCTTTGCTACATTAACAAAAACAAGGGCTGTAAGGTGTTTTATAAATTTATTTGATCCATTATGAGTGTTTCTTATAGAACGAGAGTTCCTAAAGTGCTATCACACTCAGAAGGGAGTGAAGACACCCTACCCTTGATCACTAATTCCAAGCTATCAATGTTCTATCGAACGCTTTGTAGGTGGTAATTGTGAATTGTGAGCTATGTATTTATAATCCCTCTGCTAGTTTTTTTAGTTTAGGCGGACTGTTTTGGCGCTTGCGAAATTTTGAACTGAAGATTTTAGAAAATTTTCGATGTCAGATATGGAGTGAAACGAAAAATTGATAATTTGATGTTATGAAAATTGAAATTTTTATAAACTGGATTGAAAAAATCAAAGGAAATACATAATTTGGCGGAATATATGATGCCACGTGGCGCATTTTCCTGCTATTTGTTCTAGTTTATGACTTATAATAGATTTAACTGAAATCATTACCTTTTCGCCTTAGACAGAGTTTCGTCACCTTCTCCCTCTCCCATTGTTCAAAACTTCTTCAGTTGTTTACTGTGATTGACGAAATAGAAACATTAAATGTTTCTGGAACTGAAACCTTGAATTGTTTTCTCAAACTCCCTTGCTTGGCGAAATCACTATCTAATGCGAGAATGGTGGAGTTTCGAACAAGAAGAAGGTTGCAGTTGCAGTAAAAGTTTTTAAGAAGAATAAATGAGAAGAAAGGGGCTCCTGGGTATTGAATGGTGAAGGCCGAGCGGAGAAGTGGCAAAGAATGAATGTGGTAGAGTAGGAGTGAATCGAATCGGAGTTAAACAAAACGGCCGTTACATTAATGAAACGACGCCGTTTTGTCTAATGCGGTGAAAAAAGGAAAAGGCTCCGGGTGCAAAATGCTCACTTAACTAGGTCCAAAAACTTAAAATACTCACTCTCCTTTTTATCGATCAGTTCTAACCATTAATATCAAATTACAAATTGAAAATTAAAGACTTCGATCACAAAAGACTCAAGACAAATACTAGAGGGGGTAACAGAATGAATATTCCGTTAAAATAACACCACGTGGACAGATAGTTGCCATGTCTTACTCTTAACTCCAAAATCATTACAACACGGATTCCCTTCGTCGCTGCCGACCACATCACCAATAACATAAACTTGTGAATCGTAATTATTTTCCAAGAATTGCTCAATCCCTACCACGATCACTACCCAACACGACGGATATGGAGACGCCATGAGATTGAACTCGAAATTTTCGGTGAGGTAATTAAAAATATTTTTGGCCATGTCCCTCACGTTTATCGGGTCGATGAATCTGGTTTTTCCACCGCTCGTATGAATTGCTTCTCCATCCCTGCTCTACTCAACATACAACAGGGACATTAGTCGGGAATGTGAGGAGTCGGTGGCTCGATTTCCTTCTCCGATGATTGATTGGAAATCAAAAACAAGATTTGAATATACGGATTTGAATTCGGAGGTCGCTGAAGAATTCGAAGAACTCTGGAGCCGATTCAGACGTTGATCGCCGCGTTTGCAAGGGGAAATCGTTGCCGTCAAAATCATCGAGAGAGAGGTCGGAGAGAGAGCACTCCCAACGTGGGCCACCTTCATCATCAATATTAATCTAGTCAGATCCAAAATTAGGTCCATCATCAGCAATTAGTGGGTCCCGCATCACACGTTGTGGTTGAGTTGGGTATTTTAACTTCTGAATATTAAGGCCGCATTAACGGAACACAAATGAGTGGTTAAAATAAGCCGATGAAAAGGAGTGTGGGTTTTTTTGCACTTTTTGACCTAATTGAGTGAGTTTTTTGTACCGAAGCCAAAGGACAATGTTGTCGCATGGGTCGCAAAATAGAAAGGCCTGGTTGGTATAACTGAAAAACGAGATCGCTCTCTGTTGCGTTGCTTTCATTCCCTCACCCACTCTGAATGTCTTCTTCTCCGACCTCACGCCCAGCACTGCTCCATCACTCACCGTGCGCATCTGCTTCTCCGGCAATTCTCACCGGCGACTCTGCTGCTAAATCTTCCTCGACCTCCAACTGGGAAGCTAAAAAACCAACAAATTCGCCCCGCCGCCTATCGCCAGGAGCTCTTCAACCGCATCGCTCCCGTCTACGATAACGTCTCTGACTGTGGCTTAGTTATCTTCCTCTTTAATGTTCCCGTTTCTTATTTGTCACATTGATGTTGTGAAAAAATTGAAAGATTTGCTGAGTTTGGGACAACATCACATTGATTTTCTTTTTCTTGTTTCTTTCTCTTATTTGTGTATTTTGATTGGTTTTTCAAGTTCGTTTAATGCGAGCGAATGCAGAGCAAAACCTGGAAATTGTGTGTTTGATTTGTGTTGGTGGAAGTGATGATCTAGAGTTTCTCTTGTCCCACAAAGTTGGTTCTCGTGGCAAGGTTTGTTGCCGTTGGCTAAAATACGCATTCATCGTTTTTGTTGTATGAAGCTACTTTTTCATGGTTTTTGGAGGGTGGAGATTACAGTGGTTATGTTTATAAGATGATAGTGGGAATTTCATGGTACAACTAGAGATGCTGAACTAGTATACCGAAGTTGTTAGTTAATTATTTCGGTTAACAAAATAACATGATTAGACTGGTTTTTTTCTTGGTGATTATTTTTTTTCTGGAGTGAGTGCTAAGAAAAGGAGGCATATGAGCTAGAATAACAGACTTTATAAGTCATATGAGCTAGAATTACGTTGGATGATTTACATTAGTTTCACTTGGGAAACAGACTTGATAAGTCATATGAGCTAGAATAACAGCAACTCACTAGGAAGAAAAGGTTCACACCACGACGTCATATGTGAAAGAAGAACTCTCTAGTAAAACTAGTAGAAGAAAGGTAATTCCAAAGGCTTATCAACTATTTCTTGGTTAGTGTGTTCATGAGAGGTTGTTTTCGATTTTTTTTATCTGTTGCTTGTGTTTTGCTTCTCTGCCAGTGTGTGCTCCGGTGTTGCTATTTGTCTGTGTCCATGGAAATTTCTTTACCATGCTGAAGATGATGATTGATTGAGGTATCCTCATTAGTGGAGTCTCATTTTCTTGGTCCATGGCCATGCTGAGGGAGTCACTTTAAAACTCTTAATTGGAGAGGATTCAATAGTAGGTTCACCTTGTCTATTAATAACCTGGGCTTTTAAACTAATGACACTGCTGTAGAGAACAGGTCGAACATTTGAAATGGGTCACCTACCCATTTTGGTAGAAAGAATACTTAAATCAGGGTAGCATTTGCTTTGTGGCTCTTTCTTTTTGAAAAGTTTTGTTGCTCCTACTACCCTTGTATTAAAATTTTAAGTGTTCGTTGTGGCTGGCAAGTAGATGGTATTTTAGTTTTTCTTGGTTTAGTATTGTGTAACAGATTATCTTAGATCGGAAAGGGTTCACGGTGCTGTTGAGTTAGCTTATAAAATTTCCTAAACAATTCTGCTTTTGTATGTAAAGAACTCTGATCACAGAACAATGCTTTTTCCATCCCTTTTCATCTGGAAGAGGCATAAAGGAATTTACTTATGCTATTTTCTTCTTTAGGAAAAATTTGAGAAATTGTGAATTTAAAAAATGTTTCCCTCTATTTCTACTCTACTTTTCTCCTACTTTTTAAAAATGAAAACTACTCAAGTTCATAAATGTTCATTAAAAGAACATGGGACATAATTTTTGTGTAGTAATCTTTGCACTTTTAGTGGGCCAAATTTGGTTATTTCTGTAGTGGGGGGAAAAGATTATTTGTCGGTTACCGCAGTTGTCTGTGGTATTGCAGTGTCTAACCCTGACAATCACCTGATTACCTGAATTAATTAAAGCACTGCTTTTAAGGTTATGAAGCCCTAGAGGAAGAACATAATTATGTCCTGACATTATGGGTGAATTTGATCAGTTGGAACTAAGGCCTAAAAGGTTCAGAGGTTAAGAAATTATATTCATATGCCGAATTTCCATCAACATTAATCTAGCTCTTTTACTGTGTGCAGATCTCATTTGTGGTCCAATATTTCCATTCTTCTTAGTAATTCTTTGGTAGGTGCTCATCAGGTATGCCCTTTGACAGACTTCAGTTTTTCATGAGGCAGAGGCAGTTGTTTTCTTTGTTTTCTATGTCCATTAATATTTCTTTTCAGAAAAAAAGTAGTCAACTGATTCTGTGCTGAGCAGTTTCATGGGAGATTCTCCAGAATGGTTGCGTTCTTTCCAGGTCCGTCATCTCATAACTGTCAGCTTCTGTTCAAAAGAAAAGAAAAAAAGAAATTTCAGTTTGTCTTTCCTTGTTTCTTTCTCCCAGAATAAGTTTGTCTTAGGTACGGTTCTTTCTCTTTTCTTCTGATTGAACCATTCTGTTCATTTCCATTTACCTGAACATCATCCAGACAGTTTCAGTTTCATTCTAATGAGTGCATAGACAGATCCAATTTTTGATATTTCACCATCACTTGCAGTCATTGTGCTTGGTTTCATCAATTCTTCCTTTTCTAGTCTGCTGGGTCTGATATTTGCAATTGCAGCACCTTGTTAAAATGACCAAGAAATCTGATTTCTTGCAGGTTCCAGGTGGCTCTATTCTTTCATTGTCCTCTGATTCAAAATCCTCCCTTGGTGATAGCCCCCAAAAGGAATCTGTGACTGATCAACAGGACCGATTCCTTTGGGGTTCCTCTAACTTATCCTTGGGTGGAAAAGGGGATCATGATGATGTCAATGAATCTGAGACAAAATCTCCATCAACTATGCTTGCCAAAGATGCAACTGTGTCCCAGAAAAAAGGTGAATGTTGGTTTTTTTAAAACAATCATTCATGTAATTGCGCACTACATTCCATTAAGATTTACTGCGAGACATTCAGATTACAAGTAATCAAGTACAGAAAAATGGATGACAAGAAATCAGTTGTTCGTTTCCTAACTCACCATCATCATACTGCACCCTAATCCTAACTTTGTTGGGGTCAGTGGCATAAAGTTTATAATGTCCATTATTTTTTTTTAAATTAGTTAAACAATAAAACCAGTTGTCCGTACCTAACTAAAACAGCAGCTGCTTTGAGCCTTCTTTACTATCTTTGCTATTTTTTTATTATTGTTTTTTTCTTTTGTTTTTTATTTTTGCTTTTTTTTAGTGACTGATGAGTTCTTGTTCATTTTTATTTCAATTTAACACAGGGAATAAAGATAAGCGGAAGATCCAATCAGAGGTAACACATGAACAATATATGAAATCTATCATAGGCCGTTATAATTGTGCTTTCCTATTCACTGCTGGATTGCAATAGTGTTGAATAATCACCCTTTTCTTATTTTTTTAATAGGCATATATTGAGTCCTCAAGTCGATTCATCTCTTAAATTCATACATGGACTGATGCAACCTGTTCGAACTTTCTTCTACTTGCCATCTTTTTTCTACAAACTTTGAAAGGGGTTGGGCTCTAGATTTTAATCTTATCCTTAAGGAAAGAAACATTGAATGTGTCAGTGCCGCTGGGTTATTTTCATGAAATGATGCAGAGGGTAAGGTCAACATGAAAAACATTGAAGCCATCAGTCAAGTAAAGGCTAGGGACTATAGTTATACAAGAAATCTTTCCAGAGTTTTAAATTTAGTTTGACTAAACTGATAGTGCACTACATATTTTGGGGTATTTAGCCTCCACGTTTAGAATTTACATTCACGCCTTGTTTTTCTTTTCAAAAGAGTCCTGGAAAGTTTCTTCCAACTTTAATGCATTACCTCTTCCAGTAATTTTAACATGCCCAATATTTTTTTCCCCAGCGAACAGACACTTAAGTGACTAGTTATTACTTTGATAAATGCAGAACAATTTTGTTTTATATGTCGACTAATTGTGAGATTACCATGCGATTTGGAAATTATAGAAGTTTTCCAGGGCTATGTAAAATGTAGGTTTAAGTGTAGATTCCAAAATGTGAGAGGGTAGGTGTAATATCAAGTTTTACGGGTAATTGTAAGCACTTCATATTTTATTGAGTGAGAAAACATTGTTTTACATTAGCCTCGAAATGTTTTTGTCAGGATGGAAAACCTTGTTATAGATGTATTTCAATCTACTGAATGGAGCAATACAAAATTTTATTAAAATAAGAGTTCCCTGAGCTTTAGTCATCTTATTTACTTCCTCCTGCAGTTTGGAAGTGAATCACTGATTTTTGACAACTTACACAGAAGATTTCCTTTTATAAACACTAAAGCACTTGGACAGGGAAGCTTTTGCTTTTATCAGGACTTACATAAGGAACTTATTCATGAAGGGAAGCTGCTTATTAGCTTATGCTTTGAATTACCTTTACTATACACTGAGGATGACTTTTGCTTTCATGTATCACCTGCTTATGTAGACCTTATCTTCTGTATGAGTTGCTCTAGTTCTAGCTGATAAAACTTATTAGGTTAAACATTATACTCCATCCAGAACTTACTCGTATTAAGTTAAACATTATACTCCCTTCGTCCTAGCTAAACTGGTACGTTTGACTGCTTATGGAGATTAAGGAATATTGTTGACTAGAGGGTAATAAAGTGAAGTAGACATGAAACAAAAATTGTTTGACGAGAGGGTAATAAAGTAAACTAGACATGAAACAAAAATTGTTTTTTTTAGTGGGTAGGGAAATAGAGGTAATGAGGTAAAGTTGGTTTGAAAAGGTTTCCTTTTAAGCAGATGTATCAGTTTTGATGGGATAACCCAAAAGGAAAACATATCAGTTTTGTTGGGATGGTGAGTGTAGCTTTTCTCTTTTATGTTGCTAAATTGTGGCCACAGCTACACAAGTTTTTACTGCTTTTTTCTTACATTAGCACGTACTCGAGAAATCATTTATTAAAACAGAAAACTACTAGAATCTGTTCTACCTTTTGAACTGAAAGGAGATAATAAATTAACAATCAGGTAGCTCAGTGTATGCGGTAGTATTTATGTTTCACTGTTATGGAATTTAACCATTCTTAAATTCTTTGTCTTATACCTTGGTTGTATGTCTTTGTCTTATTTCTTGGTGTGATAGTGAATGTAGCATTAACAGGTAAATCTGTGGACACGGTCTTTCGAGTCTTGTGCTGACTGCTGACTATGGTCCTTTGTCATATTTCCTGATGCTAATGAATAATGAATTTAACATTAACAGGTGAGTCTTTGGACACTGTCTTCTGATTCCGAGTCCTGTGCTGACCATGGTCCTGCTGAAGAAAATGTTGCATCCAGGGATAGTGGAGAAGCCAAAGAAGCAATCATGTCTTGTAAAATTGGAGGCAGCTCCTCTAAGATGGCAGCTAGCGGGAAATCCCCAAGAAAGGAATCGAAATCCGATTTCGGGCAGCATACTCGAGAAAAGGAGAATAACACAAGTAATATGATGATAGTTAATAAACGATAATCAGTAACCTATGACTTCCATCTTATTCTGTTTACGGAAATGCCTTTCTGAGATTTGGGATTATGGACATTGCAGATGAAGGGAAGACTGAAAGGCAGTTTGAGTCTCATGTGAGAATTTTCATTGTAATTGTAGCTTTGTTCAATATCTTTCCTTTCTTACTGTTTCTTTTTAGGTTTCTACGTCAAGATTGCCGTTGTTGCTACCTGAGAAAGTACTTAGATCAAAGGCAGGTGAAGTCCTTTTGATTGTATTGTTAGTGAATTCTATATTTCTCGAGGTTCTCAACAAGATGAATTCTATATGTCTGAATTATAAAGTTTGCTCCATTTAGGTACTGGTCGAGTGTGAAGGTGAATCCATAGATGTGAGTGGTGATATGGGGGCTGTAGGACGAATAGTAATTCCAGATACCTCATCGGGAGATCATGATATGTACTTCGACCTAAAAGGTTTTCCCTGTAAAATGAATTCAATATTTTGATTAAGATTTCTCATGAGTCTACTGGGTTTCACATTACAAATTCAAATATATTTTGCTCCCCCTTTTTTTGGCTGATCTTTACATGGCTTCAATATCTGATGCATTCTATGCATTGCTTGCTATTGCAGGAACTGTTTATAAAACAACAATTGTGCCTTCAAGAACATTCTGTGTTGTATGTAATTAACTTTGGAGGATCTTTAATATCTAGAATTAAATGCATACTTTTAACACATTCATTATCTGCAGGTTAGCTTCGGCCAATCAGAAGCAAAGGTACAATATTTTGTTTTCATTCCAATTACTCCTTCAAGTCGATGAATTTAATGATTAAGCATATGCTTCTCTTTAATAATAAATGAAGAAACAATTGCTTCAACTATTTTACTTCCTTCATCCTCAAATAGTTGATCCATTTTTTTTTGTTTCAAAGTTTTTGATCTATGATTTTTTTCATGAATGTTTAGACATTTAAAGTTAAATAATTCACATCATTATCATCATCATCATCACCAACACCTTAATCTTAACTACATTGGGTCAGTGGTATGAAATTTATAGTGACAATTAATTGTCAAAAATTAGTTGACACTATAAATTCATGCAAAAGCATAGTGGCAAAGCTTTACGCCGAATGCCTTTTTATCGCAACCTTCTTTCAAATGAATAATGAGATGAAATTTCAAAACGTATCATCATAGGCTTTTCCACTTTCATGGAAAATATCATGAGATGACGATGTGTTGAGATAATTGCTCTAGTCATGTCCCATTACAAGGTTGATATTGTAGAATTAACATGTACATCATGGAATATTCTCTTTGTAAATAATTGATTTGCATATCATAATTTGCATATATTTTTGGGATTTATTTTTTTCACTATTTATCTTTGTAAATATTTGAGTAAAACATTGAACCTTGAAACATGAAAGTCAAATGGATCAATTATTTGAGGACAAGGGAGTGTTATATACTCCATCCGTCCAACAAATTTTTTTCCAATTTGACTTTTGATGTGTTTGACTCAAGAACTTGTTAAAAAAATTCCAAAAAAGCTATGTTTAGAAGATACAAACTTTGATTTATCATTTGCATATAAACTATTGAACTTTCTATATAAAAATATTGAAGAAGCAAATCATAGATTTTACACGGAAACCAAAACTGGCCAGTTTTTTGTGACAGATGGAGCACTATATATTGGCATGAAGGGGAACAAGTTATCTTGCTAACGATTTTCCAAGCCTTCAATGTTTGAGCCTTTCTTTGCTCTTTTTTCCTTGGTAAATCAGACTCTGCTTAAGAAAAAGTTTGCCCCTGTAAGAAATGAAAATTGTCTCTAACTGTTGACAACCAACAATTATCAGATAGAGGCCATCATGAATGACTTCATTCAGCTGAAGCCTCAGTCCAATGTTTATGAAGCTGAAACCATGGTTGAAGGTATTTTTTGGAAAACATGCCATCTCAGCACATCGTCATGTGTTGATATGCTATTATACTATATCCAGTTCATTTCAACATTATCTGTTGAATAAATTTCACACCAATCCATGGATATCTATCTGATTAGGTACAATGAATGGCTTCTCATTTGATTCTGAAGATGAAGTCGACAAGATGCCTGATGCAATTTCTCATCGGATGGATGAAAATGATGGGATCAATGAACCAAGTGCTGGAAAAAAGAAGAGGAAAGCTGAGAAAACATCTGTATGTATTTTCTGCACCATCATTTTTCTTTTAGGTTAAGTGCTAACGTACCAATATGGCTGTGAGGATGTGCATGAAACTCCATCCTGAAACAAATGAAACGTATTCCTTTTTCTTCTGTCACAAAACAAATGAAATTCAGAAGTTTTTCCTAATGTTTATACTCATTAGAATCTGTTATGAGCAAGAGAATGAAAAATAAAAATTAGCTCATTACAGAATGATAACATGTACTCCATCTCATGCTAACTTCTTATATTAATCCAGTTCCTCTCACTCTGAGATTATAATGCTTAAATGTAGGACTTGCTTTTTGCAGGTCGTGAAACAGAAGAAAGGAATAGTTGCAGGGGGCAAGCCTTTACAAGCAAAACGTACAAGAAAGACTGCACCAGTTTCCAGGAAAACAGTGAAGTCGAGAAAATGAGAGAGAACTTGTGTTTCTGTTTTAGGCTGTAAGTGGAGGCTTGATCACAGGAATGGTAAGAGCAAGGATATTAGCGTAGGCATACTCGTTAAATTTCCTAGCCATGAAAGGATATTTTCTTGTTCTTACCGGTCCTTGTGAAGTTTTATTGGCAAGAACTAAGATGTCAGTTCATAGTTGTCAAAATAGTACTGGGATCGGGAATTAAGATTTTGATTTTGTGAATGATACTCCGTATGTTCATGAATCTATATTATGTTTTTCTTTCTATGTTTTGACTGGTAGATTTTATTAAAGTTTTTATGCATGAGTAAAGATTTTTGACAAATTATTCTTATTGTAAATTTGAATCATACAGAAATTCGAATGTCAGTAATACTCCCTCTGTTCCCCAAAAGATGGGGGGAGTATCATTTTCTTCTTCATTTACAAACAGAACCGAGATGCTCTTCAGTAAAGTAAAGTTGTGTTTAGAAGAGATGGAATAAAATTTACAAGCAATATTTAAAATTTGAATCCAATGGTTGTGGTTAACATTTCCACGTATTGAAAATGCTTCGAAAAGTATTCATCACCTATTAGATGGTGCATGATGGACCTCAATCGAACTTCAATCAAAGATATGCACTTAGGTCATACAATTTTACCGTATTACAATTTAGTCAACATTATATTTTCTAAACACTGATGATGTGAATGAACATGTAAAGTCTACGGTAATGAACATGTAAAGTCTACGATACCCGAAATGGAGAGGCCTTGCTAATCCTAAGTACTCCAAATTCGGAAGTACTCGAAGTACTCCGTTTTTTTTTGTTTTGGGGAGCAAAACGACGTCGTTTCGCATTTAACGGAAACGTAACGCTAATCGTCTTCTCCATGATGCGCAACCCAACGTTTTTCCCCACGATCCGAGTAACCCAGTCACGACTCCTTCGGCGGTTGCAGCAGATAGGCGCGACAGAACTTCCAACGTCGTCCGTCGAAAGCCTTTGACGAAGCATTTCAGATAAGTAGCCGTTCGCGTAAGTCTTTGGAGTTCCGGATTTGTTGATTTCATCAGCTCGTGAGTGGAATTGAAGTTTTAGGGTTCTGTAGGTTCGCATTTGAGTTTCCTGAAGCATGAGTGCATTTGGTCTTCAACTGTATAGCGTTAGGCGTGAGGATCCGCGTTTCTACTTATTCAGAGTAGGGCCGATTCTAGGTACTTTCTGTAGTCGGTGACCGATTCGAGACCCCAACATCTGCCGCGCAGCCAACGCATGCCCTCGGCCTACACCACGACGTCGTTCGGGGTCCTTAAAGTAGTCGCCGACCATGTCGAGGCACTGACCGTAGTCGGCGACCCTTCGTTAGGCGGTATAAAAGCACACGGTGAGAGGTGCGTTGAATCGCAGGGTGTGAGCTCTTTTTGGATCCCAAAAGTGCGTCAGGGAAAATGACAACGTAGGCCATTTGTGAGTCAGGTCAGTTTGACAAAAAATCTACTACTGTCCATCCTAGTCCAGTGGACCTTCAGAGGTGTCCATAAATCCGCCATGCAGCATGTGAGGGTTCAGAGATCTCCCAATGACTCACTTATGGACCCTAAAAACTGACAAATGACCTTGTGAGGTGCCAAAAGGCTGACTATGGCCAACTTATGGACCCAGTAATCGGCCACTGACAATCCGTCGCACGTGACGGTTACCATAACGATTACCATCTCGCCGTTACTCTGATATCTCCTCCTTCTTTTTCTTCTTCTACTTCAAGTGCGTCGCCGGTAAAGTGACTGGAAATAGAAATAGGAACGGAGAGTCGCAACAACTGGTTCAGACGGCGGGGTTCCATAGTCATCCTGGGGCGTCGTTGTCGAATGCGTGCGCTCCGTTTTTGAGGTCTTCTCAACCGGCATCTCAGAAGAAAGACGCAGCCTTGTCCGAGCGGCCTAGGGTTCCATTGGTAGTCACCATTCGTCCATTGTACAAGGCTACGGAGCGGCCTACGGCTATTCCGCAACTCTTCTACCGGATGGGTCCTTCGTTGGGTAGGCGGATGTCGCAAATTCAGGCTGACTATGCACCCCGAATGCCTTGTGACAAGGGCAAATTCAACTATGGTGACATGGTACAGCAAACTCCCAAGGTATGTCAGAGATTCGTTTAAGCAACACACCGGCCTGGAAGAGTTCAAAAATGCAATGAAGAGGACTTACTGTGATCGGCAACTGATGAGGGATATACCCTATGGGAACTGGTGGATGGCCCAGATGCAGAAATTGAACAAGATAAAGCAGGAATTTCTTCCAACAGACATCCTCCTCGACCCCCCGAAACAGAAAATGAAACTACAGTCCACCTAAACAAATTTCTATATTCACCCACGGTGAGTGCTGATGCGGAGACGGAGTTCGAGTTTCCGTCGCGGAGGATTTACATTCCAAATGTAGATGCCGGAGCGAGTGAGCCGTTCCTGATACCTATGCCACCTGCCCACGAAGTTGAAGGCTTCCCCATACCAGCCACCATGACATCGGTAATTTTAAAGTTGCGAGTCTTACGTCAGTTCTTACATAGCACTTAACTAACTTAACTAACGTAATAGCGTACACCAATACCTGCTGTGCAGGTTCCTCTTTGATATTCGCGTTCCCAGGATAGGAGCGGAATCCCAGTTGAGTGGTTGATGATGATGGTGTTCTTGAGAGTTCCAAGCTTGCTGTTCAGAGTAATCTGTGGAAAGATAAAGAGAATACTCAGAAGTAGCAAGAGAGGAGTGGGGGGGCGTGTAGTAGCTTACCCAATTTAGGGTGGACATCACCCTATTTATAGAGTGATGCCAGGAGAAGAGCCTCCCCCAGTTGAAGCCCTTGGGCAGGCTGTTTGAGATAAGTCTGTGTCAGACTGATTGGAGATAAGGCGGCTGTGATGATGAAGATCTCAACAAACCGCCTTAAGTGATTCGCTTGTCAGAGAATGTCTGACGTATGAATCTGGTGAAGATCTCCCAGGCTCGTGCTGACCTCCTTATTGGCTGCTTGATGTCAGATGACCAAGTGGTCTGTCTCCCAGTGGAGTAAGTGGCAGGCGAAGGGCGAAGGCCCAGATAGAATATAGCCAAATAAGGAGTGAGGGTCGCACGAACCTGAGTATAAGGGCCTTATCTGGGCGGGACCAGTATAGGCGTGAGAATCCTCGCGAAGACGAGTTGGGACCGCGGGAGTAAGATCCGTGAAGGCGAGTGAGATCCCAAGGGCGAGACCTGAGACCGCGAGGGAAACCTGTGCAGGCCTAAGAGACTCAAAAGCGAGTGTGAGACATCGCCAAGGCGAGACATAAGGCCTGCGAGGGCAAGACTTTGCGCAGGTGAGACTGGAGACCTTGCGAAGGCGAGACTGGAGACCGCAAGGATGAGACCTTGCTCAGGCGATATTGGAGATCACAAAGGTGAGACCTTGCGAAGGCGGTACTGGAGACCACAAGGGTGAGACCTTGCGAAGGCGGTACTGGAGACCACAAGGGTGAGACCTACGGGGCCTTGTATGATTCTGATGCGACGCGAGGACGCGTTTGCTTGGGTAGTGTACCAAGATGCCTCCTCCTGAGAGCGGAGTATGGGCAGGGTCCTGTACTCCGTTTTGAAAGTATTGTGTTGAGGACAGTAGTAGTCACAAGTCTGGACTCGTGTGGAGTGTGAAGACCTTTTACGATCTGATTTCAAATGTCGGATTCTTCACGATCCTTGTGGCTTTTGAGGGGGCATTTGCTTGGGTAGCGTACCAAGATGCCTCCTCCTCGAAGGCGAGTATGGGAGGGTCCCGTACTGTTAAAATCCCAAGTCTTGGATCTCGGCGAAGGCGCTATGCCGCTTGTGGACCGTTTGGAGTGCAACGGCAGTGAAGGGTCCTTTCTGTATTTAACGCAGGAGAGATAACAGGAGGTGAAAGGTTTACTAACCGTTATGGGGCGCGGCACGTGGCGCCCCAGGAGTTGATTACGCTTTTAAAAAGCGCTTCTCTATTTCTGCATGGAAGGCAAAAGGTTTCTTACCGCTAGATGTTGGCACGTGGCGCCTCAGGAGCCAATTTCGCTTAAAAGCGCTTTTTCATTTTGGCGGGCTTATAAAAGCTTGTTTGGGAAGATTGAAATTGTTCCTCTTCACTTTCGCATTTCCTCATTTTCACTCTGAGTAGTTGCGGTTCTCATCCCCAACTGACCTTCAACTCGCTCCGCCCCAAGTGTAACCCCCTTGCGCCGCGGAAGGGTAACCCCTTTTGGCTCCTTCGGGAAGGTCTATGTGTAAGTCGCCCTCGCGCGCCACAGCGATCCTCCCGCACCGACTCCTCCACACAGGTAGTTGCGGGTCTCATCCCCAACTAACCTTCAACTCACCCCGCCCCAAGGGTAACCCCCTTGTGCTGCGGAAGGGTAACCCCCTTTTGGCTCCTTCAGGAAGGTCCCTGTGTAAGTCACCCTCGCACGCCACACCGGACCTTCCGTACGGGTTCCTCAACACAACTACGGGTCTCATCTCCCGAAACTCCACTTGGCTCTTCACTTGTCTCAACAAGTGCTCCACTGCCCTCGCCAACGTACGGCTTCAGGCTCGAGGTAAACTGAGTTTTACTTCATTCTTATCATATAAGTGATGAGCACTCTGCAGGTATCCTCTACTTGGTACACTGTACACTACCCAAGGGCTTACTCCCTGAAAAATCGCCAGGAAGGTCTCTGGGTGAGCCGCCTTCGCGTGCCCCAGCAGACTTTCCAACATGGAGAAATCCCATCCATGGTCTTCAAAGGCATCGCCTCTGCGAACCCTAAACGGGTCCTCAAACTTGTCTCAGCAAGTGAACCCACAAAATTATCTGGAAGGATATATGTGGCCCCGCCGTTGCGGATTTTAAAGTGCCTTGCCACTATGAACTCAAGATGAGTTTCCAGTTTCTTGACAAGTGATCTCTGTGGCTTCGCTACTGCGAACCCCAGTGGACTTCTCTCCACAAACGGGACTTAGCTTATGGTTGTGAACCTAGCTAACGTACCCTACACCGCTATCGCAAGACGGAAACAAGGCTACAAAACAATGAAGGTAAAATGAAATTTTACTTCATCTACTGTTATCAAAATTATGCATGAATGCAGGTGTCCTTTATGCACAAAAAAGGGGGGCGTCCACATGTTGGAGCCTCCACCCTAGCCCAATAGGGCATACCAGGCTTCCCCCATCTTCTTTCCTTGCTCCCCAGGTCGGCGAGCCTCTCCGTTGGATCGCTGGTGTTAGCAGCATCCAGAATCCCAGGACTTAGCTTTGGGAACGCCTTCTCCACTTGGAAGCGACATCGCAGCCAGCCTTCCTCGTAGGCTTGCGCCCCTGCTTCACCTTGAGCTTGGATCTCACCAAGCTTCGCCATCAGTCGAGGCATCCTCTGAGGAATAGACACCTTGATGGAAGAAAAGGACTCAGGGTCCTCACCTGCAAAAAGAGGAAGGCTGAGGGCCTTCTCCATCTCCCACACTGAGGCCACCGCCTTTTCAAAGGTAGCAGTGACCTCAGTCTGTGCCTTCAGGGCATCCTTAGCAGCAAGCCTGCTCACTTCGGCTTCCTCCTTAGCCAGTTGAGCATGGGCAGTAGCCCGGCGCTCCACCTCCTCAGTTGCAGCCCTTGCCTGCTCAACTTCAGCCTTTGCCGCTTCAAGAGCAGCCTTGTTTTCTGCCTCCAAAGAAAGGAGGGACTCCTTCAGGACAACATTCTCGAGCTGCTTGGCTTCCAAACCTGCTGCCTGCTGGAGGAAGCGTTGCTGAAACGCATTAATTAGGCAGGCCTGCTCCCACCGGTACAGCCTGCTGGCCGTCCGTTCCTTGTTAACGTAGTCACACCAACTCTCCAGTTGGGCCACACGTCTGGCCTGCCTCTCTTGGAGCTCCTCTTCCCTTTTCTTGGAGGCCTCCAGCTCCCTCCTGAGGGCTGCAATCTCTGCTACCTGGGCGTCGTCCCGTTTGTTGGCATACTTGAAAAGTCATGCCACTGCTCCATGGCAGCATATCCTTTGACGGCTCCCTGCATTCAAGTTTATTTAAACAAGGGCAGAAAGAAGGCAAGCCAGACTTATATATAAAGGCCAGGAGTTGTCTTACCTGCAGGCTCTGTTGAGCTGCCTCCCTCATGAACTCAGCAGGGGAGTCCAAACTCCGCTCCGTCACCTCCCTGTCATAGGGGGTGCGCAGCCCCTCCAGGCAGGATAGGAGGGTTTGCTCCCCTCCCCTTAGCAGTGAACTGCTATTCCTGAGAAGGAAGACTGGGTCCCACGCATCGCGCAAGAGCTTCCCTTCCCTCCTGTACACTCTGGCCCTGGCCTCATGCCTCTTGAGCCTCAGGGTGTCCGGCTCCTCAGACCACTTAGGGACTGACTTGGCAGCGACTCGCCTTCGCTCCAAGAAGTGGGACCACACCCCAGCCTCCTCAAGGACCTCGGTTCTGGTCCCCAGGTCTGCAGGGACCTCGGTCATTGTCCCTTGGTCCACTGGGACCTCGCGAGGGACGGGCTCTTGCCCAGAAGGCCCCGCACCTACAACGGTTAAGGGCAGTACAACTGAGAAAATTGAGACATAATCTCAAAACAAGAGAAACAAACTTGCAAAGTCAAGGAACGTACCAGCAGAAGGTTGTCCCCATCCAATAGCCTCTGGCTGACTACTGGAAGGTTGGACTACTTCCCAACCACTGGCCCTCGCAGAGGACTGCGCCACCAATGCCCCCTCCTCAGGGACTTCGCCATCAGAAGAGGAAGAAGTCTCCTCAATCCTCAGGATCCTCTTCCCCTTTGCCGCGAGGGCCTTCTCCCTAGAAGGAGACACTTCAGGGACCTCCTCCCTCGAAGGGATTGCTGCAGGGGCCTCCTCCCTTGCAATGGTGGCCTCCACCCCCTCTCCTGCAGGTGTGATCAACACCTCCTCCTCCACAGGAGTGGCCATGGCCTCCTGCTGGCCAGAACTGTCAATAGCCTTGGCAGCCTGTTGGCTCCTCCTCCTCATAGACAGCAGGATTTCCCCCGCTGACATCTTGCCCTTTGGAGGAGGCATTCTGCCTGTGGCAAGGATTTCTGCCACGACCACGTGCCCAGGCACGTCTTCGCCTTGGACTGGGGAGGGGCTCGCAAAGAGCCCAGACACAAAGTCTTCAGCAGCAGCCTCCTCAAGGGAGATTGGTTGCACCACTGATATGGGCACAGCCTCTATGGGAGCAGCGTTGCCTGCCTGCACTCCCTCTGAGCCCTCTGCAGAGGGCATGGCCTCTTCAACACTAGAAGGGACCTCCACCGCCACTCCCTCGGCCATCTCAGCAGCAGGCTCCTCGGCCTCCTCCACAACACTGGGGACCTCCCCCCCCAACAGGCTCTGCAGCCTCCTCAGTAGAGGGGACTGCTGCAGACCCCTTCGCTTCAACAGGCCTCTTGGCCTCTACAGCCGGCCTCGCCACATCTTCAGTAGAGGGGACCGCTGCAGATCCCCCCGCCTCAACAGGCCCCCTAGCCTCCTCAACAGTAATAGGGGCACTCCCCTCTCCAAGCTACGCTGCACTGGCAGCCACTCTCCTCTTTTTTCCTTGAGGGAGCACCGATGGCTTAGTGCCAGCCCTCTTCTTCTGCGGCTTAGGGGTAATGCGCCCCAACGCCTTGACAGCCCCAGCAGGGGCATCCTTCCCAAATGCACATGCCAGGTGCACTTGTTGGGCAATGCGCATGGACGCTCTCTTGCCCTGGCCTTCGCCAGACTCCATAGAGACATCTACAAGCAAAAGGAAAGCTTCAGACCAGGTTTTACTAAAGCATCTTACACTTATGCATTACACTTATATATGCAAAACATACCTTTGGGCCTGCCCGGCACCGCGTAAAGAGAGTCTACCGCCGTCCCACGGTGGGCGGGGCCCATCCCTCGTATGGCGGAGGCACCTCAGGGTCCAGCACGAAGCCCGTGCTGATCCCAGCCCACCTCAGAGTGGTCTCATCCAGTTGGGCAGCCGAAAAGGGGAAGAGCTCGTCACAAGCGCTCCTTGAAAAAACGTCGTCCAACCACCCCAGTAGTTGGATGTATGCCCGCCACCGCACTCCTTCAGAAGACAGTTCAGGCCTCCGCGCAATGCTGTGCACGGGTAGCTGCGTCCTCGCGCAGGGAAAGTCCCGTGAGTTATCACGGGGCAGGAAGAAGTAGGACCCGTGCCAGTTATGGTAGGATTTGGGCGTGGCAGTGAAGTAAATGGAGTGGTTACCCCCGACATTTATGGGAGTGACGTAGAAAAATGCACTCCCACTCCTCAGCTCCAGCCGGTAGAAACGGTTGAAGACGTCAGCAAAGGGCTTCACGCCGGCCATATGGCAGGCAACAATGAAGCCCGCTATGGTCAGAAAAGTGTTGGGCGCCAACTGTGTTGGTGGCATCCCCCACTCGGCGAACAAGTCTTGCACCAACGGCGGAAGGGGAAACCGCAACCCTGCCGCAAGCTGTGCTGTGTACAGACACAGCACCCGGTTCTCCATGTTCTCTGCGGTAACGGGCCAACCCATCGCCCGGCAGACGCCCGAGCGAGACGAGTATACCGGCACTTTCTCCACAGGCCAGAAAGCCTCCACCATATCCTGGTGGATCTTGTCAAATTTCACCATGGTCTTCTCCACGGTGGCGAGCACTGGACGAACAGCCTCTTTGGACTCCATTTCTGCAAAAAGTAGAGCAACAGGCATACAAATCGGAACAGCCCAAACAGGGCATTTCATCAAGCACTCGGTGTGCTCGAGAAAATTGGAAGCACTAACTGTGCCAGAAAATGAGATCTTACCTGATTTGTTGTGAAGTGGAAGGGACAGTCGACGAATGAACGGATGAATGGTGAAAACTCGAACGAAAAGTAGAGAACCACCACAGAAAAGCTCCCAACAGTTGTTGAACGGTTCGAAAAACGCAAGAAATGCGAAAAGATTACTCAGAGCAAAAGTGAGGAAATACGAGAATGAAGGTAAAAGGCTTCAATCTTCTCCAATACGCTTTTATAAGCCCGCCAAAATGAAAAGCACCTTTTAGCGGAATTGGCTCCCAAGGCGCCACGTGCTGACATCTAGCGGTTAGGAAACCTTTTACCTTCCGTGCAAAATCAGAGAAGCGCTTTTTAAAAGCGTAATCAACTCCTGGGGCGCCACGTGCCGCGTCCCATAACGGTTAGTAAACCTTTCACTTCCTGTCATCTCTCCTGCTTTAAATGCTGAAAGGACCCTTCACTGCCGCTGCACTCCAAACGGTCCACGAGCAGCATAGTGCCTTCGCCAGCTCAAGACTTGGGATTTTAAAAGAGTACGGGACCCTACCCATACTCTGCCTTCAGGAGGAGGCATCTTGGTACACTACCCAAGCGATGCCCCCTCTCCCGCCACAAGGATCGTGAAGAATCTGACATTTTTTAATCAGATCGTAAAAGGTCTTCACACTCCACACAAGTCCAGACTTATGACTACTATTGTCCTCAACACGATACCTCCAAAATGGAGTACAGGACCCTGCCCATACTCCGCTCTCAGGAGGAGGCATCTTGGTACACTACCCAAGCAGACGCGTCCTCGCGTCGCATCAGAACTATACAAGGACCCGTAGGTCTCACCCTTGCGGTCTCCAGTCTCGCCTTCGCGAGGTCTCCAGTCTCACCTGCGCGAGGACTTGCCCTCGCGGGCTTTAAGCCTCGCATTGGCGATGTCTCACACTCGCCTTTGCGTCTCTTAGGCCTCCGCGGTTGCCATCACGGTCTCGGGTATCGCCCGTGCGATCTCACTCACCTTCGCGGGTCTTACTCCCGCAGCCTCAACTCGCCTTCGCGAGGACTCTCTTGCCTATAATGGCCTCGCCCAGATAAGGCCCTTATACTCAGGTTCGTGCGACCCTCACTCCTTATTTGGATATATTATTTCTGGGCCTTCGCCTGCCACTTGCTCCACTTGGTCATCTGACATCAATCAGCCAATGAGGAAGCCAGCACGAGCCTGAGTGATCTTCACCAGATTTGTACGCCAAACAATCCCTGACAAGTGAATCTTCTAAGGCGGTTTGCTGAGATCTTCATCATCACAGCCGCCTTATCACCAATCGGTCTGACACAGACTTATCTCCTCACATCTGGCAGACTTGTCAGTCTCATCTCACAGCCTGTCCAAGGCTTCAACTGGGGGAGGCTCTTCTCCTGGCATCTCCCTATAAATAGGGGGATGTCCACCCTAAACTGGGTAAGCTACTACACGCCCCCCCACTCCTCTCTTGCTACTTCTGAGTATTCTTCTTATCTTTTACAGATTACTCTGAACAGCAAGCTTGGAGTCTCAAGAACACCATCATCATCAACCACTCAACTGGGATTCCGCTCCTATTCTGGGAACGAGAATATCAGACGATCTCTTTGATCAGCCGAGAGGTGCGAAGATCTTTTCGAAGATCGATCAGCGATCGGGGTATTTTCAGTTTCGTGTGAAGGAGGAGGACATTCCGAAGACTGATTTCCGGACACGGTATGGGCACTATGAGTATACGGTGATGCCGTTTGGTTTGACCAACGCACCGGCGGCGTTCATGGATATGATGAACCGGGTGTTTCGGCCGTATTTGGACTCCTTTGTGGTAGTGTTCATCGATGATATTCTGATCTACTCGGGATGAGGACTCACACCGGAGCATTTGAGGGTTGTTCTACGAGACACTTTGGGAACACCAGCCTTACGCTAAGTTCTCAAAGTGTGACTTTTGGATTCGAGAGGTGTCTTTTCTAGGACATATCATCGGTGAGCACTGTTTGGCAGTATACCCCGAGAAGGTTAAGGCAGTACAGGAGTGGAAGCAACCTTGGTACGGGAGATCATGAGTTTTTTGGGGTTAGCAGGCTACTATCGAAGGTTTGTACCGGGATTCTCTATCTTGGCTTCCCCGCTTACGCAGTTGACCAAGAAGGGTCAGCCGTTCGTGTGGACAGAGAAATGTGAGAAGAACTTTCAGGAACTGAAGCGACAGCTGACTAACGCGCTGATCTTGATCCTACCCGACCCGAGCCTACCCTATGTGATCTACACATATGCATCTAGGTCAGGGTTAGGATGTGTGTTGATGCAAGGGCGGAATGTGATAGCTTATTGGTCGAGACAGCTTCGACCACATGAGCGAACTATCCGACACATGATCTGGAGTTGGCTGCGGTGATTTATGCACCGAAGCGGTGGAGACACTACCTACTCGGCAGCAAGTTTCAGATCTTCACGGATCACAAGAGTGAAATATCTGTTCACTCGAAGGAGTTGAACATGAGGTAGCGCAGTGGCTCGAGTACATCAAGGATTATGATTTCAGTGTCAGTACACCGCGGGCAAAGGCAATGCGATTCTTGATGCTTTGAGTAGGAAGTATACCGGTGTGGTCAAGGGAGGCAACGGCGAGGATCGGACCGAGGAGAATGACTTGGTGTGCCTTTGGCGAAGTGGGAACGCTGGGAACACACTCAGGTATACACTTTGACCATTCATTCTAAATGGCTGGACAGGGTGCGTGAGGCACAAGGAAAGGATCCGGGGTTGAAGAAGTTGTCCGGAGAGGACAAAGGAGCCTTACTACCGGCATTCCAATACAGACAGGGATTGTTGTACTTTGAGGATCGGTTATATGTGCCAGAAGATCGGGCACTCGGGATGAGATTCTGGAAGAGGCACATTCGAGCCGGTTGAGTATACACCCTAGTAGTGAGAAGATGTATCAGGATTTGCGTACTCACTTTTGGTGGCCAGGTATGCGGAGACACATTGCCACACATGTGTCTAAGTGTGCCACTTGTCAGCGGGTGAAGGTGGAGCATCAGAAACCGGCAGGGACGTTGCAGACCTTGCCTATTCCGGTCAGGAAGTGGGGCAACATCACGATGGATTTTCTGACTGCACTACCCCTGACCCGGTCTCACCACGATGCCATCTGGGTTATCGTGGACCGTTTGACGAAGTGTGCTCACTTTCTGCCAATCCGGATGACAGACTCCCTGGAGAAGCTTGCCCATCTGTACATCGGAGAGATTATGTGGTTACATGGAGTACCAGACTCCATCGTGTCTGATCGAGATCCGCGTTTTACCGCACGGTTCTGGGGTGCCTTTCATAAGGCTTTGGGCACGCGACTCCATCTGAGTACAGCTTACCATCCCCAAACCGATGGACAATCGGAGCGGGTGATTCAGATCGTGGAGGATATGTTGCGGAGTAGTACTTTGGATTTCCGGGGAGACTGGGATAAGCAGTTGCCGTTAGTGGAGTTTTCGTATAACAACAGCTATCAGAGTACTATCGGCATGGCACCGTTCGAGGCACTGTATGGGCGACGGTGCATGACACCGCACTGTTGGACTGAGGCATCTGACAGGATTGAGCTGGGTCCCGAGCTTATTGAGGAGACCACAGCCAAGATCAAGACTATTCAGGCGCGGCTGAAAACCGCGAATGATCGTACCACCTCGTATGCGAACAAGCGTCGTAGAGATTTGGAGTTTGAGGTCGGCGACGAGTTTGGCTGAAGGTAGCGCCTATTCGAGGGACGGATTTGGCAAGCGGGGTAAGTTGGCCCCAAAGAATATCGGTCCCTACGAGATTGGAGCGAGTGGGCTGATTAGCCTACAGGTTAGCTTTACCTCCGAGTATGTCTGCGGTGCACAACGTCTTTCATGTCAGTATGTTGAAGAAGTGCATCATGGATCTGGTGCAGACGGTTCCAGTGGAGGAGGTTCAGCTGGAACCTGATTTGTCATATCAGGAGGTACCGATAGCCTTGCTGGCGCGTGATACTTGGAAACTCCGCAGTAAATTGATTCCTTTGGTCAAGGTTCAGTGGTCACATCATTCTGACCGGGAAGCAACTTGGGAAACCGAGCAGGATATCAGGGAACGCTACCCAGAGCAGTATCAGCGGTTGACACCACTCTTGGAGGACCAAGAGTCCTAAGGGGGGAGGATGTTACGGTCACCAAGAGCGGGTTGCGACCGGGTGACCTGGGGCTTCGGTTTTGGCCTGCGGAATCGGGCTTTTGGTGGTCAGATGGCTTCTGAGCCGTGTTCGAGTATCTTGTTGGCAAGCCCCTTGCATATTTATGGTACTAAGTGTTCTCCTGAAGAGGCCATGGGTCCTCTCCCAAAGGGGACATGGTCCTCTCCCGAAGGATTTGTGGTACTAAGTGTTCTCTTGAAGAGGCCATGGGTCCTCTCCCAAAGGGGACATGGTCCTCTCCCAAAGGATTTGTGGTGCTAAGTGTCCTCCTAAAGAGGCCATGGGTCCTCTCCCAAAGGGGACATGGTCCTCTCCCGAAGGCCGGACTCATCTCGGGGTGTACAGCTTCGGTAGCGCTCCGGGTCCTTGGATTGGGAAAATGTTTGCGGATTTGGAATCGTGGGAACGTCCCGGAGCTTTTTACGCTATAAAATATTTTGGGGTGGGACATTCGGTCTTCTCCTGAAGAGGCCATGGGCGCTCTCCCGAAGAGGACAAGGGTTCTCCCGAAGAGGGCATGACTTAGCCAAATTTCATGGGTTCTCCCGAAGAGGGCTTGACTTAGCCAAATTTCATGGGTTCTTCCGAAGAGGGCATGACTTAGCCAAATTTCATGGGTTCTCCCGAAGAGGGCATGGGTCCTCTCCCGAAGAGGGCATGACTTAGTGAAATTTTGGGGTTCTCCCGAAGAGGGCATGACTTAGAAAAATTTCAGATTTTTGGTGGAGAAGGGTGAGTCATAAGTGTTGACCAAAGGGTAAGGACACTTGTCATGTGCATATTAAAGATGGAAAGGAAAGAGGTTTAAAAGGAAGAAATGGTTTATGAAAACCATTTACGTTCTTCTTCTTCTTCGTTCACGTCTCCATTGCCGCCATAGCCTCCATCTTCTCCAAGCTTTGGGTTCTTCATCTCTTGGCTGAAATCAACAAGGAATTGGACTCCATAATTGGTAAGCTTCCTCTCTTCATCTCCTTACAAGTTGGAAAGCATGTTCTTGGTAGAAAAAGAGAGAAATCCGAATTTGATGTTGCTCTTAGCTATGTGTTTGGATGATCTTCTTCCTCCCATCTTTTAGTATGTTGTTCTTGGGTAGGAAGGAAGTAAGAATCAAGTGTTAAACTTTGGAAAAACTCCATGGATGGAAATACCCAAGGGAGGCCGATTTTATGCTTAATTTTCTAAAATGATGTAGACTTGTGTTCTTGAATCATGCTTGGGATATGTTGTTCCTTGCATGATTCTAAGACTATCTATGGATTCAATTTGATGGAAAGCATGCTAGGGAAGAAACCCCCTTTTGGCCGAAAATGTGGGTTAGGATTTGTGATTGTTCTTGGTTGTTATAGGTGAAATTGTCTAGCATTCTTGCTTAGGAAGTGTAATTGGTGGTTAAAGTGAATGCTTGGAACCTTGAATGAATTGAATTGGAGGTGGGGTAAAAAGTTGACAAAGGGCGAAACTTAAAGTGAATCTTTATCTATGTTGGTGTTGTATTTTGGTTGAATTGGACGGTAACTTGGTATCGTGGATGGAATTTGGTGAGAAATGGTATTTGAAACGTCGTTTTTGGGTGTTGGGTGCAAAAGTTACCTTTATGCGGGATTTCGGGCAAAATGTCTGGAAAGTGGGGTTTAAAGGTTGGAATATGTTTGTGGGTGTATGAATAACAATGTTCTAGCTCGGTTCGTAAAACCGAGCTTTCTGTGGATTTTTGCGGGAAAGTGCGGGAATGTGCGGGATTGGTTCTGGGGGTCTAATTTGATGAGTTCTGATTAGTTTAAGGTTTTTCAGCTTGTTTCAGCTTTGGTAGTGTCACCCGTCGCCACCTGAGCCCGGTTGCGGAGGCGGGGCGCCGAACGTCGGAAGCGGAAGCCGGAATAATCTGAAGTGGCAGGTCCATCAAGACCGCCGCGCGTAGCGGACCAAAAACGTAGCGATTGTGGAAGCAACCTGAAATTTTCATACATATAACTAAAACAAAACCCATGGTGAGTCTCGCCTCTCGAAAACGGACGAGAACATCACCATCACCATACATACAGTTCATGTAATAACAACAAAGTAAGCCCCGCCCTCCGAGGACGAGTACTTACGCATATAACATAGAACACACAATATTCCCCGAACCTAGGGTATCTAACAAGCGCCAAGCGCTCAGAACATGCAACAGAACAGAATACATACATATATATATATATATATACAATCATCACAACAATCTAGAAAGTATGCACATGCGACTACAGAGCCAACCTAAAGCCTAAACATCAGATACCTCGCGCGGGATCCAGACCAAAACCGCTACCTCTACAAAATCCCCGCCCGTAAGGTAAAGCTAAAGCTGCTGCTTACCAGGTTTACCTGAAACCCAAAAACAGAACCCAAAAGGGTGAGTCCTCGAAAGGACCCGTAAGGGATTTGGGGTAAGATAAGCATATGTAACCGCAAAAGCAGAAAGATAGCAATATACGAGAATATATTAAACAGTACAGAATATCGTGCATGTAAGAAAACATATCAGAATCCCGAAGGATGTGCGATTCTAAATCGCCATAAACCCTTATAACGAATCGAGCAATGACCTCCCACTAAGGGAGTCGAAGCCGAAGCTATTACGAAGCATGGTGCACCAGTGGGTAGCGAACCCACAACCTGTCGTAGGGTTAATGCATGCAGTATGCCACAAGGCATACACCTACGCACGTAGGGTTACTGCATGCAGTATGCCACAAGGCATACACCTACAGACATGTAACGTACCTTAAGACACAATTTCCAAATACCTGCAAAACAGAAGTGCAACAACACATACACCTACAGACTACAGAATATGCCCTAAGGCATATAATACCGAAATACTTGCAGAACAGAAAGTGAAACAAAACATCGACCTCACAAATCCAGAGTATTTGACCGATTCTGGACGATTTCCAAACCACGACCCGAAACTCGAAACCCTCTTTTTCTAACTTCCGGACCTCGTAATCCAAGATTGAAGCTAAACCCTTGATGATTCAGCCCAAGGAGAAGAACTTCAAAGCTTGGAGGAAGCTCTAATGGTGGCGGCAGAAGTGAGGAAGAAGAAGAAGAAGAAATGAGAAGAAATGAAATATAATTTCATTTATGAAATAATAGCCAATATAAATAATTCCTTCTCTTTAACTCATCCCTTCTCAACTTAAATAAAAGAAAGACATGTGTCCCTTAATGTCTCCCATAAACTGCCGAACATAGCTGCTGCTGCTGCCCATGCTGAATTATTTTTATTTTGTGCCCAAATGCAAATTAACCTCCCAACTCTTCCAAAAGTTCCAATTTTGGCCCAACACAACTACCGAACTCCAAATTAAACGAAACTTGGACACAACCCTCAGAATATTATAACATTCGTAAAACATGTTACAAAAGTTCATTTACAATTCCAGAGTGTCCTACCGAGCTCGCTGAACCCGAACGAATACCGACGTGCGAGCGTGTCAACCTGAACCAAAATTCCGTCACACCAAAATTCCCCAAAAATACTCATAAAATCCATCTTGAATTATAACATAACCAACCATGGAGCCATCGGAGAAATTCCATCCCGAGCCCCGGGATTCCCGTCCCGAGCCCCGGGAGTCGCCCGGGACCGAACGTCCCGCCCCAAATATTATAGTCCATCAAAACATCCGGGACATTCCCACGACTCCAACACTGCAGACGGCATCTCACTCTGAGGTCTCGGGAGCGCTACCGAGCCCGCCAGTACGCCCCGAGACGACCCCGACAACCCCCCGGCGCCAGAAAAATATTTTCGGCGGAAACGTCCGGGGGACCCACACGACTTCAAATACGGAAGGGTTCGCCAAAATGATACTCGGATAAGGCTCGGGAGCCGTCTGAACGCCGAAAAACGTGACCCGCAGGCCAAAACCGGAGCCCCGGGTCACCCGGTCGCAACCCGCTCGGGGTGACCGTAACATCCTCCCCCCCTTAGAACTCTTGGTCCTCCAAGAGTAGCCTGAACCAACCATACAGGTGTCGCTACCAACCAGAATATAAAAATATTCTCCTTACTAAGAACAATCGGACCACCGTACTGGTGCGGCGGGAGTGGTAGTTTAGACTACCATACAGAGCCTCTCAACGGCGTCCCACCCTCCGGGTGCATCTTATTGCACCCCGAGTCAGTTGCCGGTATTTCTATCTACTGATCCTCAACAGGCTATCCTGGAAGACATCACGTAATACAGAAACAGTTGGGGGGGTAAGGCCAACCTAACAACTTACTCTGGAAACTCATGAGAACCGATATAACTCGGGGTAACTTGCCCCGCCTACCAAATCTTACTGTCCCTCTGAACGGTGCTACCTCCAGTCAAACTCTGTCACCAATCTCAAATTCTAAGTCCCAGTGACATCTGTTCACACATGAGGTGGTGCGGTCATTCGCGGTTTTGATCCGCACCAGTAACAATCTGATCTTTGCCGTAGTCTCCTCAAAAGCTCGGGTCCCAGCTCAACCCTATCAGACGCATCCGTCCAACAGTGTGGTGTCATACACTTCCTCCCGTATAACGCCTCATATGTTGCCATGCCAATCGTAGTCTGGAAGCTGTTGCTGTACGAGAACTCTAACAAAGGTAACTGCTGGTCCCAATCTCCTCCAAAATCCAAAGTACAGCTTCGCAAAGATATCCCCAAGACGTAATCACCCGCTCCGACCGCCCGTCCGTCGGTGGGTGATAAGTCTGTACTCGGATGGAGTCGCGTGCCCAGTGCTTCATGAAAAGCAATCCGAACCGTCTTTGTAAAACGCGGATCACGGTCGATACAATAGAGTCTGGTACTCCATGTAATCGTACAATCTCCCTGATGTAAAGCCGGGCAAGCTTCTCTAGAGGGTCTGTGACCCGAATAGGCAGAAAGTGTGCGCACTTTGTCAACCGATCCACAAAAACCCAGATAGCATCACGACGAGACCGTGTCAGAGGTAGTGCAGTCAGAAAGTCCATAGTAACATTGCCCCACTTCCGAACTGGAATGGGCAAAGTCTGCAGTGTCCCTGCCGGTTTCTGATGCTCAAACTGCTCGAGTGTGCCTCCTCTAAAATCTCATTCCAGAACTCCTGATCCTCTGGTACATAAAGGCGGTCTCGGAAGTATAGCAATCCTTGCCTATACTGAAACGTCGGTAACAAATAAACCCTTATCTTCCCCAGATAATTTCTTCAACCCCGGATCTCTACCTTGCGCCTCGCGCACCTGTCAAGCCACTCAGAATGTATAGAAAGTGTATAAACCTCGAGCACGCTCCCGTAGCTGCCCCTGTGCCAAAGGCATGTCAAATCACTCTCCTCGGATCGATCCCCAACATTTCCTCCCTTAACCAACCCGGTATACTTCACCTCGGGCATCGGCAACCGTGTTGCCCTTGCCGAGAGATGTACTCGATACTACAATCATAGTCCTTAATGTATTCGAGCCATCTGCGCTGCCTCATATTAAGCTTCTTCACAGTAAACAGATATTTCAGACTCTTATGATCAGTAAGAATCTGAAATTTATTATCAAACAGATATTGCTTCCAATGTTTCAGCGCATAAATCACTGCAGCCAACTCCAGATCATGTGTCGGTTAGTTCAGCTCATGCGGTCGCAGCTGCGTCGACCCATAAGCTACCACAATACGCTCCTGCATCAACACATACCCCAAACCGGACGTGGAAGCATCCGTATAAATCACATACGGTAAGCTCGGATCTAAAAGAATCAGAATCGGAGCGTCAGTCAACTGCCGCTTCAACTCCTGGAAATTCCACTCGCACTTCTCTGACCAGATAAACTGTTGACCCTTCTTGGTCAACTGCGTAAGCAGAGATGCCAGAATAGAAAATCCCAGTACAAACCTCCGATAATATCCTGCTAACCCCAAGAAGCTCCTGATCTCCCGTACCGTGGTAAGTTGTTTCCAATCCCGAACTGCCCTCACCTTCTCTCGGATCCACAGCATGACCATGCTCAGATATAATGTGTCCCAGAAAACGACTTCCCGAATCCAGAACTCACACTTTGAGAATTTAGCATAAAGCTGATGTTCCCAAAGTGTCTGCAGAACTACCCTCAGATGCTCCCGATGCGAGTCCTCATCCCTAGAATATATCAGAATATCATCGATAAAAACCACCAAAAAAGAGTCCAAGTACGGTCGGAACACCCGATGCATCAGATCCAAGAATGCCGCCGGAACATTGGTCAGCCCGAATGGCATGACCGTAAACTCAAAGTGTCCATATCGGGTGCGGAAAGCAGTCTTAGGTATGTCCTCATCCTTCACCCTAAGCTGAAAGTACCCAGATCAGAGATCAATCTTTGAGAAAACTCTCGAACCCCGAAGTTGATCAAAAAGATCGTCAATCCTCGGCAACGGATACTTATTCTTCAAAGTAAGAGCATTCAACCGTCTGTAATCAATGCAAAGTCGAAGCGTCCCATCTTTCTTCTTAACAAACAGAACCGGAGCACCCCACGGTGAAGTGCTCGGTCGGATGAAGCCCTTCTGCTGTAATTCCTCCAACTGCTTTCTTCAACTCCTGCATCTCAGAAATAGGCATCCGATAAGGAGGAATAGATATCGGAGCAGTACCCGACTGCAGGTAGATCTCAAACACAATTTCCCGCTCTGGTGGTAATCCGGGCAACTCCTCCGGAAATACCTGCGGAAAAAACTCGAACCACTGGTAAACCATCCAACTTTAACCTAGTACCAGCCTCAAACAGATCATAGCATTACCCCACACCAACTATCGACAACTGAATCCAGAATCTGTAACTCTATACTGTGCTGCGCGATAGTCAAACCAGTCGGAGCCGTGAGAGGTAGTACCTCTCCAGAAACCATAATGGTACGGGTTGCACAATCAATGTGCACAGAATTCTTGGATAGCCAGTCCATCCCAAGAATAATATCATAGTTCGGCGTATCAAATACCAACAAATCCGATACTATCAGATGTCCGCCTACAGATGTCGTACAACCCCGAACCATCTCATTAGAAAACAGAACCGACTCCCAGCAGCTTTTACTAAGTACATTTGAGGCAAGGTACTAACAGACAGATACAGAGATGTAACACATTTCGGTGTTACAATGGAAATAAATGTTCCTGTATCCAATAATGCATGAACAGGTGTATCATTCAGAAATACAGTACCTTGCAGAACTCCCTGCTGACTCGAGCCTCCCTGCTGACTGGTACCTGACCGCTGACTAGGTCCTCCCTGACCTCCCTGATGTCTAGGGCCTCCCCCCTCAAAATGGAAAACTTGTCCTGCTCTGAGCTGCTGTGGTGGAGGGGATGGCTGAAGCTGCTGTCGCTACTGAGGTCTCGGGCCACCCTGCTGAAACCCACGCCCTCACGGCGCGTTGGGCTGTGCCCGAGACTGTGGACGCTAATAACTGCCAAAAACCCTGCCTTACAGTCAGAGGGCAATCTCGTACCCAGTGAGTGTCAGACCCGCAACGTAAACATCGGCCATCCTGCCTGTAACAAAGTCGACCGAGGTGATACCTACTACTAGTCGGACAAGATCGTGCCGGTGGTGCTCCCCCTCTACCTCTACTAGACTACCCAGGCCTGTTCGGCCATCCAGAAATCTGCCAGGTCCCTGCTGTGTGGAGCCCCTCGTACTCCCCTGACCTCGCTGCAAGGGGAGGCGACTCTCAACCTCCTCTTCCATACCATGGTACTGCGGTACGTAGTGAATAAGCCTATCAAACTCCCGCTCAAACTCGCAAAACAGATCTGTCTCTCCCGATGAAACTCATCAAACCGTGCTCGACGCAGATTCCTGGCTACATCCCCACTACACTGCTGGTGGAAAATGTAGCCTTCCCCAGGAGTTTGCCCAACTCCTGCAAACTAAGTCTCTACTACCTCTGGCCCCTTCTCGGTCATTGAACCTCGGGGGGGTTCAAACTCTAAAACCTCTACAGAAGTCTGACCTCGTCAGACTGGTGCCTCAGATCTCCCCGTCGTTAATAGGACCGACGAGAAGTCTAGGTGTCGTAGTGACCATCCTCCTCGGAGTCACTCACTTACCAATCCCAAAGCTGTGGCGAGCAGTGGCTAAAGTCTCGCTATCACCACCTGATCAGAATGCCCTTACTGTGGCATAATCAGATCTTCCCTTGCCTACTGCCGCCCCTGAACCAGCTAGGCTGGCGGGTAATACCAAATCAGAGAGGGGTCCCTACGACCGCTAAACCTCGGGGGCGGTGAGTGTGGTTGTTCAGACCCTAGGTTACGCTGAACCCGTATCCTATTCCACGGAGGTGTGGGATCCCAGTCCCGTCCCTCCGGTACCAAATCACGCTATTCGCGTGTAGTACACAATTCCTCAAACCAAGTCCAACAAAAAAAACAACTTATCCCAAACCAAATTTCCAAACCATATACCAACTCAACCCATAACCAACAGTTCAAACCCTATCTCTCGGAGGCGTGGGATTACAGTCCCCTCCCTCCGGTCGCAAAACACGCTGTCTACGCGTGTTAACCAAACTCGAGACATTTCAGACCAAACAGAGTCCAGACAAATCGGTCACTCCTAATCCCTACGAAGCTAGCAGCAGCTTTCCTAAGGCTCAGTAGTGCAATGCAAGACTTGACACGAAATTATTTCTCGAATGCTAAAATCATGTATTTCACAAATCACGAAGCTTCATGCTTATTTCACCAAATCTTTTCCTAACACACAAGTTTACGTACCCGGACCTTTTTCCACAATCCCTTGCTCATAATAATTTCACCAGAATCCAGAAATCCCGAACTCCGTAAACTGCAACTACCAGGATAACTTGAAGGACCAAACTTTGTCCCACAATTTTATTTTAAAGTGGTTCAAGTAAGGAGGTGGCCAATCTCCGTACCAAACCATACTAAAATAAAATGTACAACAACAGTTGTCACTACAAGTCACCACTGACGACCAATACGGTCACTTACCTGCTCTGATACCAACTTGTCACCCCGTACGCCACCCGAGCCCGGTTGCGGAGGCGGGGGCGCCGGAACGTCGGAAGCGGAAGCCGGAATAATACAGAAGTGGCAGGTCCATCGAGACCTGCCGCGCGTAGCGGACCCGAAAAACGTAGCGATTGTGGAAGCAACCTGAAATTTTCATACATATAACTAAAACAAAACCCATGGTGAGTCTCGCCTCTCGAAAACGGACGAGAACATCACCATCACCATACATACAGTTCATGTAATAACAACAAAGTAAGCCCCGCCTCCGAGGACGAGTACTTACGCATATAACATAGAACACACAATATTCCCGAACCTAGGGTATCTAACAAGCGCCAAGCGCTCGTAACATGCAATGTAAGAATACATACATATATATATATATATATATAATCATCACAACAATCCAGAAAGTATGCACATGCAGACTACAGAGCCAACCTAAAGCCTAAACATCGGATACCTCGCGGGATCCAGACCAAAACCGCTACCTCTACAAAATCCCCGCCCGTAAGGTAAAGCTAAAGCTGCTTACCAGTTTACTCGAAACCCAAAAACAGAACCCAAAAGGGTGAGTCCTCGAAAGGACCCGTAAGGGATTTGGGGTAAGATAAGCATATGTAACCTGCAAAACAGAAAGATAGCAATATACGAAATATATTAAACAGTACGAAATATCGTGCATGTAAAGAAAACATATCGAATCCCGAAGGATGTGCGATTCTAAATCGCCATAAACCCTTATAACAAATCAAGCGACAGCCTCCCACTAAGGGAGTCGAAGCCGAAGCTATTACGAAGCATGGTGCACCAGTGGGTAGCGAACCCACAACTGCCGTAGGGTTAATGCATGCAGTATGCCACAAGGCATACACCTACAGACGTAGGGTTAACAGATAGAGTATGCCACAAGGCATACACCTACAGATTACAGAACGTACCTTAAGGCACAATTTCCGAAATACCTGCAAAACAGAAGTGCAACAACACATACACCTACAGACTACGAATATGCCCTAAGGCATATAATACCGAAATACTTGCAGAAATGAAAGTGAAACAAAACATATACCTATCTTACCAAAATAACAGAACCAAACCCTTACCTCACAAATCCAGAGTATTTGACCGATTCTGGACGATTTCCAAACCACGACCCGAAACTCAGAAACCCCTCTTTTTCTAACTTCCGGACCTCAGAATCCAAGATTGAAGCTAAGCTCTTGATAATTCAGCCCAAGGAGAAGAACTTCAAGCTTGGAGGAATGCTCTAATGGTGGCGAAGTGAGGAAGAAGAAGAAGAAGAAATGAGAAGAAATGAAATATAATTTCATTTATGAAATAATAGCCAATATAAATAATTCCTTCTCTTTAACCCATCCCTTCTCAACTTAAATAAAAGAAAGACATGTGTCCCTTAATGTCTCCACAAACTGCCGAAAGTAGCTGCTGCTGCTGCCCATGCTGAATTATTTTTATTTTGTGCCCAAATGCAAATTAATCTCCCAACTCTTCCAAAAGTTCCAATTTTGGCCCAACACAACTACCGAACTCCAAATTAAACGAAACTTGGACACAACCCTCAGAATATTATAAAATTCGTAAAACATGTTACAAAAGTTCATTTACAAATCCAGAGTGTCCTACCGAGCTCGCTGAACCCGAATGAATACCGACGTGCGAGCGTGTCAACCTGAACCAAAATTCCGTCACACCAAAATTCCCCAAAAATACTCATAAAATCCATCTTGAATTATAACATAACCAACCATGGAGCCATCGGAGAAATTCCATCCCGAGCCCCGGGATTCCCTTCCGAGCCCCGGGAGTCGCCGGGACCGAACGTCCTGCCCCAAAAATTACTCTCCATAAAACCTCCGGGACATTCCCACGACTCCAAAACTGCAAACGGCATCTCAATCTGAGGTCTCGGGAGCGCTACCGAGCCCGCTGTAGGTCCAGAGGCAGGCCGCTGTTCGCCAAAATGATACTCGGATAAGGCTCGGGTGTTACGGTCACCTCGAGCGGGTTGCGGCCGGGTGACCGGGGCTCCGGTTTTGGCCTGCGGGTCACGTTTTTCGGCGTTCAGGCGGCTCCAGAGCCCTATCTGAGTATCATTTTGGCGAACCCTTCTGTATTTGAGGTCGTGTGGGTCCCCCGGACGTTTCCGCCGAAAATATTTTTCTGGCGGCGGGGGGTTGCCGGGGTCGTCTCAGGACGTACAGCGGGCTCGGTAGCACTCTCGAGACCTCAGTTTGGGAAGCCGTTTGCAGTTTTGGAGTCATGGAAACGTCCCGGAGTTGGTTGTGGAGTTTAATATTTGGGGCGGGACGTTCGGTTCCGGGCGACTCCCGGGCTCGGGACGGGAATCCCGAGGCTCGGGATGGAAATTTTCTGACGGCTTTGGGGTAAGTTGTGTTATAATTTAAGATGGAATTTATGGGTATTTTTATAGAATTTTGGAGTGACGGAATTTCGGTTCAGGTTGACACGCTCGCACGTCGGGTTTTGGTTCGGGTTCAGCGAGCTCGGTAGGACACTCCGGAATGGTAAATGAACTTTTGAAATATGTTTTATGAATGTTATAATATTCTGAGGGTTGTGTCCAAGTTTCGTTAATTTTGGAATTCGGTAATTATTTTTGGGCAAAAAGAATTGGAACTTTCGGAAAAGTCGGGAGATTAATTGGAAATTGGCCACAAAATAAAAGTATTTCTGTCACCGCACGCCGCCCGAGCCCGGTTGCGGAGGCGGGGGCGCCGGGACGCCGGAAGCGGAAGCCGGAAAACAAGAGATGGCAGGTCCATCGAGACCCGCCGCGCGTAGCGGACCCGAAAACGGAAGGATTGTGGAAGCAAACTAACGGAAATTTCATGCATATAACCAAAAATAAAATGCAACCATACAATTCATGCACTAATAACAGAGTAAGCCCCGCCCTCCGTGGACGAGTGCTTACGCACCAAAACACATATACATACAGAATTCACAGAACCTAAAATGTCTAGCAAGCGCCAAGCGCTGAGAACAGATATAGAACAGAATATACCAATGTATATACAGACATATAACCATCATAACAATACAGAAAGTGTGCATATGCAACTACAGAGCCAACCTTAGAACCTATGTAACAAAGTACCTTGCGCGGGATTAACACCAGGTACACAATCCCGGACCGCAAGGTGCAATCACAAAACACACCCAAGGTAGAACCTCACGGAATCCTACTCCGCAGCCGCTTATCAGGTCTACCTGAAACCCAAAAACAGAACCCAAAGAAGGGTGAGTCCTAAAAGGACCCCGTAAGGGATATGGGGTAAGGTAAGTATATGTAACCCTGCAAAACAGAAAGATAGCAATATATGCAACAGAATACGGAATAGCATGCATGTACAGAAAGTAAATCGGAATCCCGAAGGACGTGCGATTCTAAATCGCGTAAACCTTATAACAGATCGAACGACCCTCCCACTAAGGGGAGTCGAAGCCAAGCTATTACGAAGCATGGTGCACCACTGGGTAGCGAACCCACAACCTGTCGTAGTGTTAATGCATGCAGTATGCCATAAGGCATACTCCTACAAACGTAGGACTACTGCATGCAGTATGCTACGAGGCATACACCTACAGATCACGTAACTTACCTTAAAGCGAAATTTCCAAATACCTGCAAAATGAAGTGCTACAATATACATACACTTACAGACTACGAATATGCTCTAGGCATATAATACCGAAATACTGCAGAATGTAAACTGAAACCAAAACATATACTTAGCTTACCAAACAACAAGTAACCAAACCCTTACCTACAAAATGCTGAGTATTGGACCGATTCTGGATAACACCTACACCATGCCCCGAAACTTGGCACTCCTCTTTTCCTAACCACCGAAACTCAGAATCTGCCAAACCAAGTTGATTTAGCATTCTTATCAACCACACTACCAAATTACAACCCCCGACCCCAAAACCGAAAATCCGACAGAATTTCCGTAAAATTCCAGATTTTCACAGAAACGTCAGAATTCAGAACCAACCTAGACAATGCAAGATTTCACATTGACAAACATCACACAATAAGCAGAACTGATCAAATCCGACCTTAAACCCTTCATTACCCGCCATTTTCCGACAATTCCGATTAATTGTAACTTTTTCATTCCTTAACCGAATTCAACATTTCAAATTCCCATCCACTCCTAAATTCAAGCCCAACACCATATTAACATCCAATTCAACCAAACTGAACCTCCAACATTGAAAAAGAATTATTCCAAGATTTCGGTTCTTAATCAACTTTTCATCCAACTTCCAATTCAATCCATTCAAGCTACCAATTGCATCTCAATTTCATAATCACCAATTTCATTTCTAAACCATGAATGCTATCCAATTGCACCCAAACAACAAAATTCATCATGAACATACACTTACACAATTCGCCACAAGGGGGTTTTTCCCTCAACTTGTTTTCCATCAAATTAAATCCACACATAAGCTTAGAATCATGCTAGGATTAACATACTTGAAGCATGAAGCAAGATAACAAACACACATTATTTTGGAATTTTTCCAAAATTTCGGCCAAAGAAGAAATCTTCATCCAAGATGTGTTTTCCAAAATCCAACACTTGATTAACACTCCCTACCACCCAAGAACAACATACTAAAAGATGGGAGGAAGAAAATCATCCTAGCTTATAGCTAAGAACAAACCCATCAAATGCAAAAACTTCTCTTTTAACCACTAAACTTCAAAACTAATGTGAAAAGAGGAGTTAGGATGATACTTACCACAAGTGGCAAGCAATTCCTCTTTGATTTCCACAAAGATGAAGGAAGTCAAGCTTGGAGGAGCTCTCTAATGGAGGTTTTCGGCAGCAAAGAAAGAACAGAAGGAAGAAGAAGAAGAAAAGAATGAGGTAAGTCTAATATTATGTAAATAATAGCCACTTATATATTTCCTACTTTATAACCCATGCTTCTCTTCCTTTAATTAAAATGGGACATGTGTCCCCAATAATAACACACACACACAATTCTGCCGAAATAAGCAAGGGCTGCTGCTGCCCATGCTGATTTTCCTTTTTAATTTGCACCCGTATGCAATTTAACTCCCAATTTTTCCGAAAGTTCCAATTCTTTTTGCCCAAAAATATTTACCGAACTCCAAAATTAACGAAACTCGGACACAATCTTCAGAATATTATATCATGCACAGAACATTTTTCAGAAATTCATTTGCCTTTCCGGAGTGTCCTACCGAGCTCGCTGAACCCGAACCAGAACCCGACGTGCGAGCGTGTCAACCTGAACCGAAATTCCGTCACTCCCAAAATTCTACAAAAATTCCCATAAATTCCATCTTAAATTCAAATACAACTTACCCCAAAGCCGTCAGAAAATTTCCATCCCGACTCCCGGGATTCCCGTCCCGAGCCCCGGGAGTCGCCCGGAACCGAACGTCCCGCCCCAAATATTAAACTCTACAACCACCTCCGGGACGTCTCCACGACTCCAAAACTGCGAACGGCTTCCCAAACTGAGATCTCAAGAGTGCTACCGAGCCCGGCCAGACGTCCCGAGGCGACCCCGACAACCCCGGCGCGAGAAAAATATTTTCGGCGGAAACGTCCGGGACCCACACGACCTCAAATACGGAAGGGTTCGCCAAAATGATACTCGGATAGGGCTCGGGAGCCGTCTGAACGCCGAAAACGTGACCCGCAGCCAAAACCGAGCCCCGGTCACCCGGCCGCAACCCGCTCGGGGTGACCGTAACATTCTCCCCTTAGAACTCTTGGTCCTCCAAGAGTAGCTCGAACCAACCCGACAGTGTCGCTACCAACCAGAAAAATATAACTATTCCTCTAACTCGTAACAATCGGACCACCGTGTTTGGTGCGGCGGGAGTGGTAGTTTAGACTACCATACAGAGCCTCACGGCGTCCCACCCTCCGGGTGCATCTTATTGCACCCGAGTCAGCTTGCAGTATTTCTACCGAGACAACCCTGCATAAGACCGAACCTAAATCTAACCGATCCACAACAGGCTATCCTGGAAGACATCACGTAAAACAGAAATAGTTGGGGGGGAAAGATCAACCTAACAACTTACTCTAGAAACTCATGAGAACCGATAAAATTCGGGGTAACTTGCCCCGCCTATCAAATCTTACTGTCTCTCTGAACGGTGCTACCTCCAGTCAAATTCTATTACCAAACTCATATTCAAGAGCCCCACGGCGACGGTTCGTACAACAACAGGTGCGGTCATTCGCGGTTTTAATCCGCGCCTATAACAATCTGATCTTCGCCGTAGTCTCCTCAAAAGCTCGGGTCCCACCAACCCTATCGATGCATCTGTCCAACAAAGATGGTGTCATACACCTCCCGTACAACACCTCATATGGTGCCATGTCAAACGTAGTCCAAAGCAATTGTTGTACGAGAACTCTATCAAAGTAATCGCTAGTCCCAAACTCCTCCAAAATCCAAAATACAGATTCGCAACATATCTTCCGATATCGAATCACCCGCTCCGACCGTCCGTCCGTCTGTGGGTGATAAGTCGTATTCGACGGAGTCGCGTGCCCAATGCTTCATGACAAGCAATACTGAACCGTGCTGTAAAACGCGTATCACGGTCAGATTCAATGGATTCTGGTACTCCATGTTAACGTACTATCTCCCTGTTGTAAAGCCGGGCAAGCTTATCCAAAGGGTCTATGACCGAATAAGCGAAAAGTGTACGCACTTTGTCACCGATCCACAAAACCCAGATAGCATCATGATGAAACCGTGTCGGGCGGTGCAGTCGGAAAGTCCATCATAACATTACCCCACTTCCAGTGGAATGGGCAAAATCTGCAGTGTCCCCGCCGATTCTGATGCTCACACCGCTCGAGTGTGCCCCCTCTAAAATCTCATTCCGTAACTCCGGATCCTCCGGTACATAAAGGCAATCTCGGAAGTATAGCAATCCTGCCTATACCGAAGCGTCGGTAACAAATAAATCCTTATCTTCCCCAGATATCTTCTTCAACACCAGATCTCCACCTTGCGCTTCGAGCTTCCTATCAAGCCTATCATAATGTATAATAAGTGTAATAACCTGAGCACGCTCCCAGAGCTGCCAACTGTGCCAAAGGCACGTCAGACCACTCTTCTCAGACCAGTCACCGATATTTCCTCTATTAATTAAGCCTGTATACTTCCTGCCAGAGCATCGGCAACCGTGTTGCCCTTGCCGAAGATGTACCCGATACTACAATCATAGTCCTTAATGTATTTGAGATATCTGCTGCGCCTCATGCTAAGCTCCTTCTGTGTAAACAGATTTTTCAGACTTATGGTCGGTAAGAATTTGAAATTTATTACCAAACGGATATTGATTCCAATGTTTCAGCGTATAAACTACTATAGCCAACTTCAGATCATGTGTCGGATAGTTCAGCTCATGCGGTCGCAGTGCCTCGACCCATAAGCTACCACCAAACGCTCCTGCACCAACACACATCCCAAACCAGATGTGGAAACATCCGTATAATTCACATACGGCAAGATCGGATCTGAAAGAGTCAGAATCGGAGCGTTAGTCAACCGCCGCTTCAACTCCTGAAAATTCTGCTCACACCTATCAGACCAGATAACCGGTTGACCCTTCCTGGTCAACCGCGTGAGCGGTGATGCCAGAATAGAAAACCCCGGTACGAATCTCCGATAAAATCCTGCTAACCCCAGGAAGCTCCTGATCTCCCGTGCCGTGGTAAGTTGTTTCCAATCTCAAATTGCCCTCACCTTCTCTGGGTCCACAGACAGACCATGCTCAGAAATAACATGTCCCAGAAAGGTGACCTCTCGGATCCAGAACTCACAATTTGAGAACTTAGCATAAAGCTGATGTTCCCAAAGTGTCTGCAGAACCACCCTCAGATGATCCCGATGCGAATCCTCATCCCGAGAATATATCAGAATATCATCAATAAAAACCATCGGAAATGAGTCCAAGTACGGTCGGAACACCCGATGCATCAGATCCAAGAATGCCACCGGAATATTGGTCAGCCCAAACAGTATAACCGTAATCTCTAAGTGTCCCAATCGGGTGCGGAAAGCAGTCTTAGGTATATCTTCTTCCTTCACTCTAAGCTGAAAATACCCGGATCAGAGATCAATCTTTGAGAAAACCCTCAAACCCCGAAGTTGATCAAAAAGATCGTCAATCCTTAGCAACGGATACTTATTCTTTACAATAAGTGCATTCAACCGTCTGTAATCAATACAAAGTCAGAGTGTCCCATCATTCTTCTTAACAAACAAAACCAGAGCACCCCACGCTGAAGTGCTCGGTCAGATGAAACTCTTTTGCTGTAATTCCTCCAGTTGCTTCTTCTACCCCTGCATCTCAGAAATGGGCATCCGATAAGGAGGAATAGATATCGGAGTAGTACCCGACTGCAGGTAAATCTCAAGCACAATTTCCCGCTCTGGTGGTAATCCGGGCAACTCCTCCGGAAATACCTGCGGAAAATCTCGAACCAATGGTAAACCATCCAACTTCAACCTAGTATCAGCCTCATTCAGACCATAGCATTCCCCTACACCAACTATCGACAGCTGATCCGTAATGCAGCTCTGCATGCGTGCGATAGTCAAACCAGTCGGAGTCGTGAGAGGTAGTACCTCTCCAGAAACCATAATGGTTCGGGTTGCACAATCAATGTGCACAGAATTCTTGGATAGCCAGTCCATCCCAAGAATAATATCATAGTTCGGCGTGTCTAAAACCAACAAATCCGATACTATCACATGTCCGCCTACAGACATCGCACAACCCCGAACCATCTCATTGGAAAACAGAACCGACTTCCTGCAGCTTTTACTAAATGCGTTTGAGGCAAGATACTAACAGACAGATACGTAAATGTAACACATTTTGGTGTTATAATGGGAACAAATGCTCTGTATCAAATAACGCATGAACCGGTACCTCATTCGAAATATAGTACCTTACGTAACTTCCTGCCGACTAGTACATGACCGCCGACTAAGTCCTCCCCGACAACTAGGGCCCCCCGTCAAAATGAAAACTTATCCTACTCTGCTGCTGTGACGGAGGGTGGCTGAAGCTGCCGCCACCGAGGTCTCGGGCCACCTGCTGAAACCCACGCCCTCGCGGCGCGTTGGGTTGCGTCCAAGACTATGGACGCTGAAGACTGCCAAAACTTAAGTCTTGTAATAATAAGTCATGTGCTTTGCACATGACATCCTTTTTGACATCATAGTGAATCATAATCACTAGAAATAACAAGAGACAAAGTCCAATACTTTCCACTAATCACATTTCGCCAAGTGTCACAGCTTGGCTCGCCCCGAGCCCTAAAACTGCCCTAAACAGTAATTTCCGACCCAGAACATTTTTCTTCACAGAAAAATGTAAATTATATCCCCGACTCGCATCTTCCTCAAAACCGCAACTGAGTCCCGGTCACTCCCGAGCCGTTTCTCCGCCTGAATCCCGAAAATCGTCCGACGGCAACCCCGGCCCAAAAATATTTTCCGCGAAATGTCCGGTACACCGCCAGACACTAGAAATCAGATATCGGGTCAATCCGAACTCCGGTTCGAACTGGAAGCAATCGACCGAGTAGCCGCTATTCCGGCGCCAACCGGCTCGAATAGCCTCCTCCGTAAGTTTGTCAATTCCTCGCAACCCAAGTCTCTACTACCTCCGGCCCTCCTCGGCCGCCGAACCTCGGGGATTCAGACTCAAACCTCTCCAAAAGTCCAACCTCGCTGACCGGTGTCTCAGATCTCCTCGTCGTTAATAGGACCGACGAGAAGTCTAGGTGTCGTAGTGACCACCCTTGTCAGAGTCACTCACTTACCGATCCCAAAACTATGGTGAGCAAAGGGCTTAAGTCTTGCTATCACCACCTGATCAAAATGCCCTTACCGTGGCATAAACAGATTTTCCCCGCCATCGCCGCCTCGAACCAGGCTAGGGCGGTAATACCAATTCGAGAGGGGTCCTTACGACCACTAAACCTCGGGGTGGTGAGTGTGGTTGTTCGCACTCGGGTTACACCGAACCCGTATCCTATTCCACGGAGGTGTGGGATCCCGTCCCACCCTCCGGTATCAAAACACGTTGTCAACGCGTGTTAACCATATCTCAAAATTTCAGACCAAACAGAGTCCGCACAAAGATCGGTCACTCCTAATCTCTACGAAGCTAGCAGCAGTTTTCTAAGGCTCAGAGTGCAATGCAAGACTTGACACGTGGTTACTTCTCGAATGATAAAATCATGCATTTCACGTAATCACGTAAGCTTCATGCTTATTTCACCAAATCTTTTCCTAACACACAATTTTACGTACTGAAACTTTTCCACAATCCCCTTACTCGTAATAATCTTACCAGAATTCCAAAATCCCGAGTGCCGAAATCGCAACTATCGTGATAACTTGAAGGATCAACTTTGTTCCACAATTTTATTTTGAAGTGGTTCAAGTACGGAGGTGGCCAATCTCCGTACTCAAACCATTCTAAAATAAAATGTACAACAATAGTCGTCACTACAAGTCACCACCGACGACCAATATGGTCACTTACTCGCTCCGATACCAACTTGTCACCGCACGCCGCCCGAGCCCGGTTGCGGAGGCGGGGGCGCCGGGACGCCGGAAGCGGAAGCCGGAAAACAAGAGATGGCAGGTCCATCGAGACCCGCCGCGCGTAGCGGACCCGAAAACGGAAGGATTGTGGAAGCAAAACTAACGGAAATTTCATGCGTATAACCAAAAATAAAACGCAACCATACAATTCATGCACTAATAACAGAGTAAGCCCCGCCCTCCGTGGGACGAGTGCTTACGCACCAAAACACATATACATACGAAATTCACGTAACCTAAAATGTCTAGCAAGCGCCAAGCGCCGAGAACAGATATAGAACAGAATATACCAATGTATATACGTACATATAACCATCATAACAATACAGAAAGTGTGCATATGCAACTACAGAGCCAACCTTAGAACCTATGTAACAAAGTACCTTGCGCGGGATTAACACCAGGTACACAATCCCGGACCGCAAGGTGCAACTGCTGCAAAACACACCCAAGGTAGAACCCTCACGGAATCCTACTCCGCAGGCCGCTTATCAGGCCTACCTGAAACCCAAAAACAGAACCCAAAGAAGGGTGAGTCCTAAAAGGACCCCGTAAGGGATATGGGGTAAGGTAAGTATATGTAACCCTGCAAAACAGAAAGATAGCAATATCTGCAACAGAATACGGAATAGCATGCAAGAACAGAAAATAAATCGTAATCCCGAAGGAAGTGCTATTATAAATCTCCAGAAACCTTATAACAGATCGGAACGACAGCCTCACACTAAGGGGAGTCGAGTCGAAGCCGAAGCTATTACGAAGCATGGTGCACCACTGGGTAGCGAACCCACAACCGTCGTAGTGTTAATGCATGCAGTATGCCATAAGGCATACTCCTACAAACGTAGGACTAATGCATGCAGTATGCTACGAGGCATACACCTACAGATCACAGAACTTACCTTAAAGCGTAAATTTCCAAATACCCGCAAAATGTATGCTACAATATACATACACTTACAGACTACGTAATATGCTCTAGGCATATAATACCGAAATACCTGCAGTAATGTAAACCGAAACCAAAACATATACTTAGCTTACCAAACAACAGTAACCAAACCCTTACCTCCAAAATCCAGAGTATTGGACCGATTCTCGGATAACACCTACACCATGCCCGAAACTTGGCACTCCTCTTTTCCTAACCACCGAAACTCAGAATCTGCCAAACCAAGTTGATTTAGCATTCTTATCAACCACACTACCAAATTACAACCCCGACCCCAAAACCGAAAATCCGGCTGCACTTCCGTAAAATTCCAGACTTTCACAGAAACGTCAGAATTCAGAAACAACCTAGACAATGCAAGATTTCACATTGACAAACATCACACAATCAGCAGAACTGATCAAATCCGACCTTAAACCCTTCATTACCCGCCATTTTCCGACAATCCCGATTAATTGTAACTTTTTCATTCCTTAACCGAATTCAACATTTCAAATTCCCATCCACTCCTAAATTCAAGCCCAACACCATATTAACATCCAATTCAACCAAACTGAACCTCCAACATTGAAAAAGAATTATTCCAAGATTTCGGTTCTTAATCAACTTTTCATCCAACTTCCAATTCAATCCATTCAAGCTTCCATTTGCACTCTTTAATCACCAATTTCATTTCTAAATCATGAATGCTACCCAATTGCACCCAAACAACAAAATTCACCATGAACATACACTTACACAATTCGGCCACAAGGGGGTTTTTCCCTCAACTTGTTTTCCATCAAATTAAATCCACACATAAGCTTAGAATCATGCTAGGATTAACATACTTGAAGCATGAAGCAAGATAACAAACACACATTATTTTGGAATTTTTCCAAAATTTCGGCCAAAGAAGAAATCTTCATCCAAGATGTGTTTTCCAAAATCCAACACTTGATTAACACTCCCCTACCACCCAAGAACAACATACTAAAAGATGGGAGGAAGAAAATCATCCTAGCTTATAGCTAAGAACAAACCCATCAAATGCAAAAACTTCTCTTTTAACCACTAAACTTCAAAACTAATGTGAAAAGAGGAGTTAGGATGATACTTACCACAAGTGGCAAGCAATTCCTCTTTGATTTCCACAAAGATGAAGGAAGTCAAGCTTGGAGGAGCTCTCTAATGGAGGTTTTCGGCAGCAGCAAGAACTGAAGGAAGAAGAAGAAGAAAAGAATGAGGTAAGTCTAATATTATGTAAATAATAGCCACTTATATATTTCCTACTTTATAACCCATGCTTCTCTTCCTTTAATTAAAATGGGACATGTGTCCCCAATAATAACACACACACACAATTCTGCCGAAATAAGCAAGGGCTGCTGCTGCCCATGCTGATTTTCCTTTTTAATTTGCACCCGTATGCAATTTAACTCCCAATTTTTCCGAAAGTTCCAATTCTTTTTGCCCAAAAATATTTACCGAACTCCAAAATTAACGAAACTCGGACACAATCTTCAGAATATTATATCATGCACAGAACATTTTTCAGAAATTCATTTGCCTTTCCGGAGTGTCCTACCGAGCTCACGAACCCGAACCGTAACCCGACGTGCGAGCGTGTCAACCTGAACCGAAATTCCGTCACTCCCAAAATTCTACAAAAATTCCCATAAATTCCATCTTAAATTCAAATACAACTTACCCCAAAGCCGTCAGAAAATTTCCATCCCGACTCCCGGGATTCCCGTCCCGAGCCCCGGGAGTCGCCCGGAACCGAACGTCCCGCCCAAATTATTAAACTATACAACCACCTCCGGGACGTATTTCAGCATGGGGCAGCAGCTTCTTTCGGCAGAATTGGGAGATGTAATAGGACACTTGTCCTATTTTAATTTAAGTAGAGATGTATGGGTTAAAAGTAAAGGTAAAGATATATATTGCCTAATATTTCATAAAATGAGATATTTCTCATCTCATTTCACTTTCATTTCTTTTCTTCTTCTTCTTCCTCTTGCTGCTGCTGCCGACGCCACCATTGAAGCTCCACTCAAGCTTGAAGTTCTTCTTCTTGGTAGAAATCAAAGAGGAATTGGGTGCTTTGAGTGGTAAGCATCCTTCCTTCTTCTCTTTTCTTATTGGAATTGAAGATTAGTGAAGAAAAGTTGAATTTTTGCAAATGATGGGTTTGTTCTTAGCTATAAGCTAGGATGATTTTCTTCCTCCCATCTTTTAGTATGTTGTTCTTGGGTTGTAGGAGAGTGTTAATCAAGTGTTGGATTTTGGAAAACACATCTTGGATGAAAACCCTTGCTTGGCCGAATTTCTTGGATAATTTCCAAAATGATGTGTGTTTGTTATCTTGGTTCATGCTTCAAGTATGTTAATCCTAGCATGATTCTAAGCTTATGTATGGATTCAATTTGATGGAAAACAAGTTGAGGTAAAACCCCCAAATGGCCGAATTTATGAGTTGTTGTTCAATGTTGGATTTTGTTGTTTTGGATGCAATTGGATAGCATTCTTGGTTTAGAAGTGTAATTGGTGGTTAGAATGGTTGTTTGGTAGCTTGAATGGATTGAATTGGAAGTTGGATGAAATGTTGGTTAGGAACCGAAATGTTGGAATGATTCTTTTTCAATGTTGGAGTTTCATTTTGGTTGAATTGGATGTTAATATGGTGTTGGGGTTGAATTTAGGAGTGGTTTGAAGTTTGAAACGTTGAATTCGGTTAAGAAATGGAAAAGTTGCATTTAAGCGGGATTATCGGAAAATGTTGGGTAATGAAGGGTTTTAAGGTTGGTTTGGTCGGTTCTGCTTGTTGGATGATGTTTGTCAATGTATAATCTTGCATTGTCTAGGTTGGTTCTGAATTCTGACATTTCTGTGGAAATCTGGAATTTTACGGAAATTCTGCCGGATTTTCGGTTTTGGGGTCGGGGGTGTAGTTTGGTAGTGTGGTCGATAAGGATTCTAATTCAACTTGGTTTGACAGATTCTGAGGTTCGGAGGTGTGAAAAAGAGGGGTTTCTGAGTTTCGGGTCGTAGTGCGGAAGTAGTCCAGGAGCGGTCTAATACTCTGGACTTGAGAGGTAAGGGTTTGGTTCTGTTGTTTTGGTAAGATAAGTATATGTTTTGGTTTCATTTTCTGTTCTGCTAGTATTTCGGAATTTCATGTCTTTGGGCATATTCTGTAGTTTGTAGGAGTATGCCTTATGGCATACTCTGTCTGTTAACCCTACGACAGCTTGTGGGTTCGCTACCCCACTGGTGCACCATGCTTCAGTATTAGCTTCGGCTTCCGACTCCCTTAGTGGAGGCTGCTGCTCCGATTTGTTATAAGGGTTTTGGCGATTTAGAATCGCACGCCCTTCGGGATTCCGATCTATTTTCTCGTACATGCATGATATTCGTATTCTGTTGCATATATTGCTATCTTTCTGCTTTTGCAGGTTACATATACTTACCTTACCCCATATCCCTTACGGGTCCTTTTAGGACTCACCCTTTTCGGGTTTTGTTTTTGGGTTTGTGTAGACTGATAAGCGACCTGCGGAGTAGGTTTCCGTGAGGTTTCTACCTTGGGTGTGTTTTTGCAGCATGCACCTTGCGGTCCGGGATTTGTCTTTTGGATCCGAATCCCGCGAGGTATTTTGACACTTAGATCTAGGGCTGGCTCTGTAGTTGCATATGCACACTTTCTGTATTGCTGTGATGATTGTATATTTGTATATATTTATATATTCTGTTCTGTACATGTTCTGAGCGCTTGGCGCTTGCTAGACACCTTAGGTTCTGTGAACTCTGTATGTATATATGTTTTGGTGCGTAAGCACTCGTCCACGGAGGGCGGGGCTTACTCTGTTGCTAATGCATGAATTGTATGTTTGGATTTTATTTTCAGTTATATGTGCGAAATTTTTGTTAGGTTGCTTCCACAATCGTTTCGCTCTTTGGGTCCGCTACGCGCGGCGGGTCTCGATGGACCTGCCATTCCTATTCATTCCGGCTTCCGCTTCCGGCGTCCCGGCGCCCCCGCCTCCGCAACCGGGCTCGGGTGGCGTGCGGTGACAAGTTGGTATCAGAGCAGGTAAGTGACCATATTGGTCGTCAGTGGTGACTTGAAGTGACAACTATTGTTGTACATTTTATTTTAGAATGGTTTGGTACGGAGATTGGCCACCTCCTTACTCGAACCACTTCAAAATAAAATTGTGGAGCAAAGTTTGGTCCTTCAAGTTATCCTGGTAGTTGCAGAGTACGGAATCCAGAATTTCTGGATTTTGGTAAAAGTGTTACAAGTAAAGGATTGTGGAAAAGTTTCAGGTACGTAAAATTGTGTGTTAGGAAAAGATTTGGTGAAATAAGCATGAACTGCTTCTGTGATTCTGTGAAATGCATGATTTTATCATTTTGCGAGATAACTTCTGAGTCAAGTACTGCATTGCACTACAGAGCCTTAGAAAGTCAGCCGCTAGTTTCTATAGGGATTAGAGGTAACTGATTGGTCTGGACTCTGTTTGGTCTGGAATGTTTCAGGAATGGTTAACACGCGCCGACAGCGTGATTTGCGACCGGAGGGAGGGGACCGTAATCCCACGCCTCCGAGAGGTAGAGAGCAGAGGCAGGGGGATTCTGGGCTGCAGCAGTACATACCCCGCCACCGGTTGTACAGCAGGTCGTGGGTCTACCACCGCTTTGGTTCATGTGCTTGGAGCAGTCCAGCAGCTTGTTGAGACACTAGTACCGAACAGTTCCGATACCACAAAAAGTGCAGAGGATTCGGCCGTGGCACCGTCTGTGCATTCTCGATGGGAGGGTGAGTAGCCACACCCGGACTACCACCCACACTCATGTACGGGCCCGATCTCGAGAGTGAGTCTCGAGGAGGATGAGGAGCGCAGAATCCGCGATCTCGGAGGGTACGACTGCAGCGTAGCTCCGCAGCTCGCTCCGATCGCTCGACCAGAGACTTATCAGCCCCTCGACGGCCGACGGAGGGTTATTGAGCTGGATTCTGATACCACCCGTCGGACCCACCGACGACGGGGAGGTTCGGGGCATCACTCTGATTCTGATGATGTCCGGTTGTTGGAGAGGTTCCAGCGGTTGAACCCTAGGAAGTTTGATGGTAAGGGAGGTCCCGAGGCAGCGGAGACCTGGTTTATGGAGATTGACAAGCTCCTTGGGAGGTTACACCTACCTTCTACAGTGATGGTATCCCTTGCCACGTTCAATCTGCAGGAGGGAGCGGATCATTGGTGGAGGAGCCTTCGTGGTAACCCGAGGGCGAATGCGGGGCTAGCACCCGATCGGGAGTTGGATGTTACCCGGGAGCGGTTTACACACTGTTCCATCGGAGATTCATCGGGGCTGCAGCTAGGGATCTGCGACAGCACGCTTTGATGAGCTTCATCAGGGAGACAGGACTGTCGCAGAGTATGAGCGTGAGTTTGACAGGCTTATCCACTACGTACCGCAGTACCACGGTATGGAGGAGGAGAAGGCAAAGAGGTTTATCCGTCGACTGCGCCCCGAGTACAGATGGGCTCTGAGGCCGTTGGACATTACTACTTACGGGGAGGCGGTTCATAAGGCCCAACTCCTCGAGCAGGAGGACGTTGAGAGTCGCCTCACCTCGCAGAGAGGTCAGGGGAGTTCGAGGGGTTCCACACAGCAGGGACCCCGGCAGAGTTCTGGACGGCAATGCACTGGGCGCCTAGCGGAGGCAGGGGGAGCACCACCCTCACGACCTTGTCCGACTTGTGGTGGGTATCACCCCGGTCGACCTTGTTACCGGCAGGAGGGCCGGTGTTTACGATGCGGGTCTGATACTCACTGGGTACGGACTGCCCCTGCACGGTAGGGCGGGGCTTTGGTAGTCTTCGGCGTCCGCAGCCTCGGCACCGCCCAACGCGCCGCGAGGGCGTGGGTTTCAGCAGGGTGGCCCGAGACCTCAGCAGCGACCGCAGCTTCAGCCACCCCCTCCACCGCAGCAGCCTAGAGCAGGACGAGTTTTTCAGATAGAGCAGGGAGGTCCTAGTCAGCGAGGAGGCCCTAGTCATCAGGGAGGACCTAGTCAGCAGGCAGGCACCAGCCAGCAGGGAGGCTCGACTCAGCAGGGAGTTTTGCAAGGTACTGTATTTCTGAATGATACATCTGTTCATGCGTTATTTGATACGGGAGCATCCATTTCTATTGTAGCACAGAAATGTGTTACATCTCTCGCACTGTCTGTTAGTACTTTGCCGCAGATGTATTTAGTAAAAGCTGGGAGTCAGTTCGTTTTCCAATGGGATGGTTCGGGGTTGTACGATATCCGTAGGCGGGCATCAGATAGTATCGGACTTGTTGGTTTTGGACACGCCGAACTATGATGTTATTCTTGGGATGGATTGGCTATCCAAGAATTCTGTGCACATTGATTGTGCAGCCCGTACCATTATGGTTACGGGAGAGGTACTACCTCTCACGACTCCGATCGTTTGACTATCGCACAAAGATAGTACAGAGTTGCATTCTGGACCAGCCGATAGTTGGTGTAGGGGAATGTTTTGATCTGAATGAGGCTGATACTAGGTTGAAGCTAGCTAGTATACCGGTGGTTCGAGATTTTCCGCAGGTATTTCCGGAGGAGTTGCCCGGATTACCACCAGAGCGGGAAATTGTGTTTGAGATCTACTGCAATGTGCACGCTCCGATATCTATTCCTCCTTATCGGATGCCCATTTCTGAGATGCATGAGTTGAAGAAGCAGTTGGAGGAATTACAGCAGAAGGGCTTCATCCGACCGAGCACTTCGCCGTGGGGTGCTCCGGTTCTGTTTGTAAAGAAGAAAGATGGGACGCTCCGACTTTGTATAGACTACAGACGGTTGAATGCCCTTACTGTGAAGAATAAGTATCCGTTACCGAGGATTGATGATCTTTTTGATCAACTTCGGGATTCGAGAGTTTTCTCGAAGATTGATCTACGATCTGGATACTTTCAGCTTAGGGTGAAGGAGGAGGACATACCTAAGACTGCTTTCCGCACCCGATATGGACACTTTGAGTTTACGGTCATGCCATTCGGGCTGACCAATGCTCCGGCAGCATTCATGGATCTGATGCATCGGGTGTTCCGGCCATACTTGGACTCATTTGTGGTGGTCTTTATTGATGATATTCTGATATATTCTCGGGATGCGGACTCGCATCGGGAGCATCTGAGGGTAGTTCTGCAGACACTTTGGGAACATCAGCTTTATGCTAAGTTCTCAAGTGTGAGTTCTGGATCCGGGAGGTCACCTTTCTGGGACACGTTATTTCTGAGCATGGTCTGTCTGTGGACCCACAGAAGGTGAGGGCAGTTCGGAACTGGAAACAACCTACCACGGTACGGGAGATCGTGAGCTTCCCGGGATTAGCAGGATATTATCGGAGGTTCGCACGGGGTTTTCTATTCTCGCATCTCCGCTCACGCAGCTTGACCAAGAAGGGTCAACCGCTTTATCCGGTCCGATAGGTGTGAGCAGAATTTTCAGGAGTTGAAACGGCAGCTTGACTAACGCTCCGATTCTCGACTCTTCCGCATCCGAACTTACCGTATGTGATTTATACGGATGCTTCCACATCCGGTTTGGGGTGTGTGCTGATGCAGATCGTAATGTGATAGCTTATGGGTCGAGGCACTGCGACCGCATGAGCTGAACTATCCGACACACGATCCGGAGTTGGCTGCAGTGATCTATGCGCTGAAACAATGGAGGCATTATCTCGCTTGGTAACAAATTTCAGATTCTTACCGACCATAAGAGTCTGAAATATCTGTTTACGCAGAAGGAGCTTAACATGAGGCAGCGCAGATGGCTCGAATACATTAAGGACTATGATTGTAGTATCGAGTACATCTCCGGCAAGGGCAACACAGTTGCCGATGCACCGAAAGGTGAAGTATACCGGGTTGGTCAAGGGAGGAGATGTTGGTGACCGATCCGAGGAGAGTGATCTGTCATGCCTTTGGCACAGGTGGCAGCTCTGGGAGCGTGCTCAGGCGTACACGCTTACCATACATTCTGAGTGGCTTGATAGGGTGCGCGAGGCGCAAGGTAGAGATCCGGGGTTGAAGAAGTTGTCTGGGGAAGATAAGGGGTCTTTGTTACCGACGTTTCAGTATAGGCAGGGATTGCTATACTTCCGAGACCGCCTTTATGTACCGGAGGGTCAGGAGCTCCGGAATGATATTTTAGAGGAGGCACACTCGAGCAGATTGAGTATTCATCCCGGAAGTGAGAAGATGTATCAGGATCTGCGTACTCACTTCTGGTGGCCTAGTATGAGGAGGCACATTGCCACACATGTGTCTAGGTGTGCCGTTTGTCAGCAGGTGAAGATTGAGCACCAGAAACCGGCAGGGACACTGCAGACTTTGCCCATTCCAGTCCGGAAGTGGGGCAATGTTACTATGGATTTTCTCGACCGCACCGCCCGACACGGTCTCGCCATGATGCTATCTCGGGTTATTGTGGATCGGCTGACAAAGTGCGCACACTTTTCGCCTATTCGGGTCACGGACCCTCCGGAGAAGCTTGCCCGGCTTTACATCGTGAGATCGTGACGATTACATGGAGTACCAGACTCCATTGTATCTCGACCGTGATCCGCGTTTTACGGCACGGTTCGAGGGCTTTTCATGAAGCGCTGGGCACGCGACTCCATCCGAGTACAGCTTATCACCCATGCATGATGGGCAATGGAGCGGGTGATTCAGATATTGGAGGATATGCATAGAAGCTGTACTTTGGATTTTGGAGGAGATTGGGACCAGCAGTTGCCTTTAATTGAGTTCTCGTACAACAACAGCTTCCAGACTACGATTGGTATGGCACCATATGAGGCGTTGTACGGGAGGAGGTGTATGACACCACACTGCTGGACCGATGCGTCTGATAGGGTTGAGTTGGGACCCGAGCTTATTGAGGAGACTACGGCGAAGATCAGATTGATTCAGCGCGGATCAAAGCCGCGAACGACCGCACCACTACTTATGCGAATCGCCGCCGTAGGGCTCGGAGTTTGAGGTTGGGGATAGGGTTTGGCTCAAGGTAGCACCTATCCGAGGGACAGATTCGGGAAGAAGGGCAAGTTGGCCCCACGGTATATCGGCCCATATGAGATTCTCGGAGCGGGTCGGTAGGGTGGCATACCGGTTGGCATTACCTCCTAGTCTGCTCTGCTGTGCACAATGTCTTCCATGTCCGCATGTTGAAGAAGTGCATTCTGATCCGACTGACGATTCCAGTGGAGGAGGTACACTGAACCCGATCTTTCTTATCGGGAGGTACCGGTAGCCTTTCTCGGATAGAGATGTCGAGACTCGTAGCAAGTTGATTCCCATGGTCAAGGTTCGGTGGTCACATCATACCGACCGGGAAGCGACTTGGGAGACAGAGAAGGACATTCAGACCGATACCCCGAGCAAGATTGGGCGGTTGATACAACTCTTGGAGGACCAAGAGTCCTAAGGGGGGGAGGATGTTACGGTCACCCCGAGCGGGTTGCGACCGGGTGACCGGGTCACGTTTTTCGGCGTTCAGGCGGCTCCCGAGCCCTATCCGAGTATCATTTTGGCGAACCCTTCCGTATTTGAGGTCGTGTGGGTCCCCCGGACGTTTCCGCCGAAAATATTTTTCTGGCGCCGGGGGGTTGTCGGGGTCGCCTCGGGACGTACAGCGGGCTCGGTAGCACTCTCGAGATCTCAGTTTGGGAAGCCGTTTGCAGTTTTGGAGTCGTGGAAACGTCCCGGTGGTGGTTGTGGAGTTTAATATTTGGAGCGGGACGTTCGGTTACGGGCGACTCCCAGGGCTCGGGACGGGACTCCCGGGGCTCGGGCTGGAAATTTTCTGACGGCTTTGGGCTAAGTTGTGTTATAATTTAAGATGGAATTTATGGGTATTGTTTATAGAATTTTGGAGTGACGGAATTTCGGTTCAGGTTGAGACGCTCGCACGTCGGGTTTTGGTTCGGGTTCAGCGAGCTCGGTAGGACACTCCGGAATGGTAAATGAACTTTTGAAATATGTTTTATGAATGTTATAATATTCTGAGGGTTGTGTCCAAGTTTCGTTAATTTTGGAATTCGGTAATTATTTTTGGGCAAAAAGAATTGGAACTTTCGGAAAAGTCGGGAGATTAATTGGAAATTGGCCACAAAATAAAAGTATTTCAGCATGGGGCAGCAGCTTCTTTCGGCAGAATTGGGAGATGTAATAGGACACTTGTCCTATTTTAATTTAAGTAGAGATGTATGGGTTAAAAGTAAAGGTAAAGATATATATATTGCCTAATATTTCATAAAATGAGATATTTCTCATCTCATTTCACTTTCATTTCCTTTCTTCTTCTTCTTCTTCTTGCTGCTGCTGCCGACGCCACCATTGAAGCTCCACTCAAGCTTGAAGTTCTTCTTCTTGGTAGAAATCAAAGAGGAATTGGGTGCTTTGAGTGGTAAGCATCCTTCCTTCTTCTCTTTTCTTATTGGAATTGAAGATTAGTGAAGAAAAGTTGAATTTTTGCAAATGATGGGTTTGTTCTTAGCTATAAGCTAGGATGATTTTCTTCCTCCCATCTTTTAGTATGTTGTTCTTGGGTTGTAGGAGAGTGTTAATCAAGTGTTGGATTTTGGAAAACACATCTTGGATGAAAACCCTTGCTTGGCCGAATTTCTTGGATAATTTCCAAAATGATGTGTGTTTGTTATCTTGGTTCATGCTTCAAGTATGTTAATCCTAGCATGATTCTAAGCTTATGTATGGATTCAATTTGATGGAAAACAAGTTGAGGTAAAACCCCCAAATGGCCGAATTTATGAGTTGTTGTTCAATGTTGGATTTTGTTGTTTTGGATGCAATTGGATAGCATTCTTGGTTTAGAAGTGTAATTGGTGGTTAGAATGGTTGTTTGGTAGCTTGAATGGATTGAATTGGAAGTTGGATGAAATGTTGGTTAGGAACCGAAATGTTGGAATGATTCTTTTTCAATGTTGGAGTTTCATTTTGGTTGAATTGGATGTTAATATGGTGTTGGGGTTGAATTTAGGAGTGGTTTGAAGTTTGAAACGTTGAATTCGGTTAAGAAATGGAAAAGTTGCATTTAAGCGGGATTATCGGAAAATGTTGGGTAATGAAGGGTTTAAGGTTGGTTTGGTCGGTTCTGCTTGTTGGATGATGTTTGTCAATGTATAATCTTGCATTGTCTAGGTTGGTTCTGAATTCTGACGTTTCTGTGGAAATCTGGAATTTTACGGAAATTCTGCCGGATTTTCGGTTTTGGGGTCGGGGTGTAGTTTGTGAGTGTGGTCGATAAGGATTATAATTCAACTTGGTTTGACAGATTCTGAGGTTCGGAGGTGTGAAAAAGAGGGGTTTCTGAGTTTCGGGTCGTAGTGCGGAAGTAGTCCAGGAGCGGTCTAATACTCTGGACTTGAGAGGTAAGGGTTTGGTTCTGTTGTTTTGGTAAGATAAGTATATGTTTTGGTTTCATTTTCTGTTCTGCTAGTATTTCGGAATTTTATGCCTTAGGGCCTATTCTGTAGTTTGTAGGAGTATGCCTTATGGCATACTGTCTGTTAACCCTACGACAGCTTGTGGGTTCGCTACCCCACTGGTGCACCATGCTTCAGATTAGCTTCGGCTTCCGACTCCTTAGTGGAGGTCTGTCGCTCCGATTTGTTATAAGGGTTATGGCGATTTAGAATCGCACGTCCTTCGGGATTCCGATCTATTTTCTCGTACATGCATGATATTCGTATTCGTTGCATATATTGCTATCTTTCTGCTTTTGCAGGTTACATATACTTACCTTACCCCATATCCCTTACGGGTCCTTTTAGGACTCACCCTTTTCGGGTTTTGTTTTTGGGTTTCTGTAGACTGATAAGCGACTGCGGAGTAGGTTTCCGTGAGGTTTCTACCTTGGGTGTGTTTTTGCAGCACTGCACCTTGCGGTCCGGGATTTGTCTTTTGGATCCGAATCCCGCGAGGTATTTTGACACTTAGATCTAGGGCTGGCTCAGAGTTGCATATGCACACTTTCGTATTGCCGTGATGATTGTATATTTGTATATATTTATATATTCTGTTCGTACATGTTCGAGCGCTTGGCGCTTGCTAGACACCTTAGGTTCTGTGAACTCGTATGTATATATGTTTTGGTGCGTAAGCACTCGTCCACGAGGGCGGGGCTTACTCTGTTGCTAATGCATGAATTGTATGTTTGGATTTTATTTTCAGTTATATGTGCGAAATTTTTGTTAGGTTGCTTCCACAATCGTTTCGCTCTTTGGGTCCGCTACGCGCGGCGGGTCTCGATGGACCTGCCATTCCTATTCATTCCGGCTTCCGCTTCCGGCGTCCCGGCGCCCCCGCCTCCGCAACCGGGCTCGGGTGGCGTGCGGTGACACCGTAGTTGAGGCGGGTTCGGGTGAGGGCGGTGGTTCGGTGACCCCGAGACCCGCCATAGGATAAGATACGTGTTTGTTCTGTCTCAAGGCCCGGATGGTCTTGGAGGCCCCGGGTTCATATTCTATTATATATATATCCGCACTAGGTATCTTACCTCACCTCTTACTGGGTCCTTCCGAGGACTCACCCTTTTATTTATTTACCATCTTTCAGGCCGTCCTGGCAAGCAACCAGCGGAGTAGAGATCCACGGTGCTTCCTGACATTTTGGGTTCTGTAGCAGCAGCAGTACCACGTGCGGGAATCCTTGAGTCAGAGGCTTCTGATTCCGCACTTAGGTATTTATAGGATTTTGTTTAGTGGCTCTGTAGTTGTAGCTGCATGCATGTATTTAAGATCATGAGTTTGTATATATTATATGATCGGATATATACTCTGCCTTTGTTATCTTCTGAGTCGAGGGCAGAGCCCCGACTTGCCTATTTTGGATTTATTATGAAATGAATTCAGTGCTTCTGTGGTTGTTGCGATGAGCAATGTTTGGTATACCATGAACTGCTTGGTTGGTAAAATGTCGAGTTATCTTGTATACTTGCCATGTATGGGTTTTTGTAGGTTGCTTGTCATTGTTCGACTATTCCGCTTTTTGAGCAAAACGCTCTGTTGCCGCGCGCCGTAGTTTCCGATCCCGACGCCGCGGCCGGCCCCGCCTCCGCAACCAGGTGGGGTGGTCGTGACGGCATGGCCCTGCATCAAAAGAGTTTGTACGCACTGAGGTGCAGAAGTTGCTTGAGGCTAATATAATTAAGGAAGTTCATTACTCTGAGTGGGTCGCTAACATTGTTCTTGCTGACAAGGAGAACGGCGAATGGCGCCTATGTGTGGACTACATGGGGGTCAACAGGGCTTGCCCTATAGATCCATACCCTCGCCTCCCATAGACCAACCGGTGGACTCAATCGTGCGATTCCCATGGTATGGGAAATGGTGAGAAACTTGACAAGGGACAAAGACCCTTGAATTATGGTGGGTGAGGTGAAAGGTGGAAGATGATGGGTGACATTGTAGGCTACCTGCTCCTGTCGCTTCCATTTCCCAGAATTTTATAATTGGCGGGAAATGGGAGGGAAGGCTTCTCCGTAATTCAAACGGTTCGCCTGGTTGAGGCGTAGAGGGGCTCCTTCTTGCTGGCGAATCCCTGGGACTTCGCTTGTTTGCAAATCTGGCGCAGGGTCTTCGCCATATGCCCATGGGCTCGCCAATGGCTCATGGGCTCGCCAAAGGCCTTGGGTTCGCCATAAGACCATGGGCTCGCCAAGGGGCCATGGGTTCGCCAAGGGGTCATGGGCTCGCCAAGCGCCATGGGTTCGCCAATGGGGCACGGGCTCGCCAAGGACCATGGGTTCGCCAAGGGCCATGGGCTCGCCAAAGGCCATGGGTTCGCCATAAGGTCATGGGCTCGCCAAAGGCCATGGGTTCGCCATAAGGCCATGGGCGCGCTAAAGAGCTTCACCAAGACGGCTTTGCGATGTGGTCCTCTTCTCGGAGACCTTGCAGTGCGGCCGCTGGCCTCGCCGGCGCCTAGAGTGCCGCATCCTCTTCACCCGCGCCGCCAAGGGTCCATTAGGCCCTCTCGAAGGAATGGTTGTCCTTTATCGACGAAATGGGGCCGATGTCCACATCAGTGATGGACCCTTCAAAGTGGTCCAACGAATAGGGATAATGCTTACAAACTTGATTTACCTAGTGATAAATACAATGTGCATGCTACTTTCAATGTTGCTGATTTGTGTGCTTTTGAAGGTAATGAAGAGCTGAATTCGAGGGCGAATTCTTCCCAAGAGGGAGAGGGTGATGAGGGCATCAACGACCAGGAGCATTCAAGGAAAGTTTCAAGTCCTTTGCACAACATAGGAGCACCAATGACAAGATCCAAGGCCAAAAAGATGAAGGAAGCCCTCGGTCTCTTCATGCATGCTATGGCCGAAAATCATGAGCAAGAAAAGCTGATATGATCACGGCCGTTACACCGCGATCAACCGGCGCCGATCTAGCTTGAGGGAGGCGGTTTCCGGCCAGAATGGAAACGGAACAGAGGAAGAATACGAAGGAAGAACAAAGTCGGCCAAGGGAACCTCCTCACTACGAGGTGAGGCAATGCCCTTGAAAATGCCTGGAAAGGAAATGGGATCTAGCACCTCTTGATTACAAGATCAAGCAATACTAGATATTATAGTTGGATCCTCTTGCATGGATCACGAAGGAATGTGGGAGTGCAAGATATGAGAACACAAAAACCAATCTCTTCAAGAGTTTTGATTTCTAAATATATTCTGCGTTCATTCGGTTACAAGCCTTCCTTATATAGGTTGAAAGGGGGAAGAAAGAACTTGACTTTGACTTAGGGAACCGTCTCCATTGATTTATGGTGGGCGACGTGAGAGGGAGCAGATGATGGGTGACATTGTAGGCTAACTGCTCCTGTCACTTCCATTTGTCCAGAAATTACAGTTGGCGGGAAATGGGAGGGAAGTCTTCTTCATATTGGCGAATACCTGGGGCTTTGCTTGCCTGAGAGTCTTGCGTTGGAGTTCCGCCATAAGCCCTTGCGGGAAAAGCCTCCCCTTGGGGTTGTGCCTTACCCTGGAAGTCTGATGAAGGGCCTTCGCCGCATGTCCTCGCGCAAATGGTCTCGTCTTGGTGCCTCGCTTGCTTCTGGGAGTTTTGCGAGGGGGTATTGTCTTTACCTTTCTTGACCCGACTCACATTTAAGACGCCAATGGGGTTCGCGAATTCTCCTTCTTGGGGTTTGCCGAGTCGGCGAAGCTGCAAGGTCCTTCCTTGTGCCTCCGCTTGTTCTTCTGCTTGCGCCATCAGTTTCACGTACGCGTTAAGGCCAGCTTGAACTCGTTTGAGGCGTGACCTCGTCATTGGACCTCCTATATTCTGGAGAGGATCTGGGGCTTCGCGCGCGGGGGATAGGGCTTCGCTTTGGGTCGGCGACCGTCTTGCAGGGATGTCCTCATCATACTCTCCTTCTTCAAAAGAATCCGTCCACGGATTCTCATATTCTTCAGTACCTTCAAAAGGAGCCAAATCACACACATTAAATGTAGCATGTACGTCATAAGTTCCATCACCGGGTAAATTCAGTACATAAGCGTTATCACCAATTTTCGAGTGATTTGGAAAGGGCCATCGCCTCTTGGCGCAAGTTTATTTTTTCTAGCTTGGGGAAACCGATCCTTCCTTAGGTGCAACCATACCCAGTCCCTAACCTGAAAACTTCTAAACTTTCTCTCCTTATTGACCCTCTTCGCATAAGATTCATTGATTTTCTCAAGATGTTTGTGAACCTTAGCATGTAATTCGGCCATCTGTTTCGCTTTATTATTACCATCTACATCCATTTGATCAACATGTTTTAATGCAATTAAGTCCAAAGGAGCTAAAGGATTGAACCCATACACAACTTCGAAGGGACTATGAGATGTAGATGAATGATAGGCCCTATTATAGGCAAACTCTACATGAGGCGACACTTCTCCCAGTCCCTTAAATTCTTTCGAGAAGGGTTCGCAAGATAGTGGTCAAGGTTACATTCGTCACTTACATGCGCCCATCGGTTTGGGGGTGGCTTGATGTAGAGTACATCAAGTTTGTGCCCAACCGCGACCACAGGGTTCGCCAGAAGTGACTTAGGAACCTTGAGTCTCTATCACTCACAATGGATCGGGGAAGACCATGATACTTCACAATGCCATTAAAGAACAAATCTGCTACATGCGATGCGTCTTGATCTTATGGCAAGGAATGAAATGTGCCATTTTTGAAAACCTATCTACTACCACGAATATAGCATCATGCCCATGTGACGTCCTAGGCAAACCACTTATGAAATCCATGCTGATATCTACCCAAGGAAGTGAAGGTGTAGGGAGAGGGGTGTACTTCCCTTTTGGTTGAAGTGTGGATTTGGCGCGGTGGCAGGTGACACATCTGGCGCACGCCTTAGTGACATCCTTCTTCATGCCGGGCCAGAAGAAATTTTCTTTCACGGTCTCAAGTGTCTTCTGGACTCCGAAGTGTCCCATAAGGCCCCCGCCGTGCGCTTCTTGGATGATGACTTTTCGTATGGAACTCCTTGGAATGCATAACATGCTGTACTTAAACAAAAAGCCATCAAACAAGTAGTAGCCGTTTTGGCTCTCTTTAACACAGGCAGTGTAAATTTGGCCAAAGTCCACATCATTCTCATACATCCCTTTCAAGCATTCAAAGCCAATGATTCGAGCATCAAGAGATGTGAGTAAAGCATATCTCCTAGAAAGTGCATCCGCAACAACATTTTCTTTACCTTTTTTGTATTTAATCACGTAGGAGAAAGACTCAATAAATTCTACCCATTTAACATGCCTCTTGTTCAGGTTCCCTTGTCCTTGAAGATACTTCAAAGACAGATGATCGGTGTGGATAACAAATTCCCTAGGCAGTAAATAGTGACTCCAAGTTTGCAGGGATCGCACAAGAGCGTATAGCTCTTTATCGTAGGTGGAGTAATTCAAGGTTGCTCCTCCTAACTTTTCACTAAAGAAGGCGATGGGGCGGCCTTCTTGTTGCAAAACAGCACCAATGCCTATTCCGCTGGCATCGCATTCTACCTCAAAAACTTTGTCAAAATTTGGTAAGGCTAACAAAGGGGCATTGGTCAAGCAGGTTTTTAGCTTGTTAAAAGATTCTTCCTGGTCTCTTCCCCAGTCAAAGGTTACGTTCTTCTTTGCCAACTCATGTAGAGGGGCGGCAATAGAAGAAAAGTCCTTAACAAACCTCCGATAAAAGCTGTCGAGTCCTAGAAAGGATCTCACTTCGGTTAAGGACTTGGGGGTTGGCCATTCCCGAATGGCACTAACCTTGCCCTCGTCTACCCTGACACCATTCATACCAACCACATATCCAAGAAAATTAACCTCATTGGAGGCGAAGACACACTTTTCAAATTTAGCATACAGTTTCTCCAATCTAAGTGTGTCAAGGACTTGCCTTAAATGCTTAGCATGCTCATCATGACTTCTAGAGTAGACAAGTATATCATCAAAGTACACTACCACAAATTTTCCAATCAGCTCCCGTAAGACATGATTCATGAGACGCATAAAAGTACTTGGTGCATTAGATAATCCAAAGGGCATGACATTCCATTCATATAAACCGATTTTAGTTTTGAAAGCAGTCTTCCATTCATCGCCCTTCTTCATTCTAATTTGGTGGTATCCACTTCGAAGATCAATTTTCGAAAACACACATGCACCACTTAATTCATCTAGCATGTCATCAAGTCTAGGTATAGGGTGGCGATACTTTACAGTGATGTTGTTGATGGGTCGGCAGTCCATGCACATGCGCCCTGTGCCGTCGCTCTTGGGTACGAGTATGACTGGTACCGCGCAGGGTGACAGGCTTTCGCGGACGAAACCCTTGTCCAGCAATTCCCGTACTTGAGTTTGGATCTCCTTGGAATCTTGGGGATTTGTTCGGTATGCTGCCTTATTAGGTAATGGCGCCCCTGGAAGTAGGTCTATCTGATGCTCTATGCCTCGATAGGGAGGAAGGCTTCGCGGCTCATCAAAGATCTCCTGGAACTCCCTTAGTACTTCCTGCACATACGAAGGAAGAGAGACTATGTTCTCAAGAGTTAGCATGCAATGCGTGGGAATCATGAGGAAACATGTTTTGTTTTCTAAGAGGGCCTTCTTGAGATGCTTAGCTTTGGCCGATGGAGGGTTGCACTCTTGTTTTCTCTCTGGTCTGCTCTCAGTGTTTCCCATTAATGCGCACTCTTTCTTTTCACTCGAGGTTTCTTGAACCTTCTTACTATTTTCTCTCTTCTCTCCCTCCTCCTCCCTCTTTTTCTTTTCGGCCTTGCTCGCCAAGTGAAGTTGGTCTTGAAAAGCTTGAGCTGGGGTGAGGGGTAACAAAGTATAAGGTCGTCCATGGTGAGTGAGGGAGTATTTGTTGACTCTTCCATGATGCATGGAGTCCCTGTCATACTGCCAGGGCCTTCCCAGTAGAATGTGGGTGGCCTGCATTCGTACCACATCACAGGTGATTGTGTCTTCATACTTGCCAATCTTTATCGGCACCTCCACTTGTTTGACAACTTTGACAAAAGTTCGGTCATCAACCCATTGGAGTTGGTATGGCTTAGGGTGCGCAAAGGTGCGCAGGCCGAGTTCAGCGACCATGTCCTCGCTGGCGGCGTTGACACAGCTGCCACTATCGATGATGAGACTGCAGAGGGTCCCATTTACCATGGCTCTTGATTGGAACAAATTTTCCCTTTGAGTATTTTCAATTACACTGGGGGTACTCTGCAGAACCCTCTTAGTGACCAATATCAAGCCTTCAAAGGGCAATTCTCCTTCTTCTTTGAACTCATTGTTTGGAGGCTCGGGATCAGACTCCGCTTCTTCTTCACTAGAGAGTTCCCCGTTTGGTCGGACGATCATAGCTCGCTTGTTGGGGCAGTCTCTAGCATAGTGTCCTTTTCCCAAGCACTTAAAACACTCAATGCTCTGGTGGGGCGCGAAGTGTCGGTAGTTCTAGGGTAGGCACTGGTTGCAGGTTGGAAGTGGGGTGGGGTTGTTTGGTGGGATGGTGGCCGTGAAAAGGGTTGATTTTGGCGGGAGGGAGATATCGCGGCAGCAGGTTGATAGGGTTTTGAAGGGGGCGCTCTGGCGGAGGGGGCAGGCTTGCTCCCTGGATTCCGCGGAGAGGTGAAGTAGGAATGGTAAGAGCCTCCCCTCTTAAGCTGTTTCTCCACTCTGATCGCCTTCTGCACCAAGTCTTGGTAATCCTTATAGTCACACAACTCTACCGTTTTGGCAATGTCTTCCCTCAGACCGTATAAAAATCGCGCCAATTTGGCCTCATCATTTTCCCGAACGCCTGCTCTCATCAATGACTTCTCAAGGTCCTTCGGTAATCTTCTACCCGCCGATTGCCCCGAGTAAGGTGTTGTAACTTCGAGCACAGTCTCGGTCATGATAACTTGGCACAAATTGTTTTCGCATGGCCCTTTTAAGTTCTTCCAAAGTGGAGATGGGATGCCCTCGCTCCACTGCCCTTTTATAATGCTCTTGCTCCCACCAAATGAGAGCAAAGTCATGAAACTCGATAACGATGAGTTTTATTGCAGTGGCGTCACTGTAACCCATCATGTCGACTATCCTTTCAGTTTTAACTATCCAGGTGAGATATTCTTCCGGATCACTAGAACCACTGAATGGGGGTATTTGGAGCTTCAAGTTATTGATGACCTGTTGATCTATCGCTTGCTCCCGTTCTCCGAGATGTCGGTTGAACTCCCGATGAGCATTCCCTCTGTCCACTTCCTCGGCTTCCTCAAGGTCTCTGTCGAGAAAGGCTTTTGCTTGTGTCCTATCTTGAAAGATTTTCTTCCTTGGGTTCCTCCGTGGTGGTTCCTCATAATACTCATCTTCATTGCTATCCAGAATGTCCTGTACAGTGGGATTTCTTTTCGTATGATAAGGCTTACTGATAGGAGTCTGTTGCGTCTGTTTGCGAGCAGGTTCAAAGGTGGTGTATGTGGTACCACCCAAGTCCCTGGAGGCTTCAAGTTCTTCTTGTTGTCTAGAGGTTGAAGGCTGTTTGCCTAGAACCACCTCAAACCTTCCAAGTTTGGTTTCGAAGGCGGCTTGTCGAGTTTCCGAAGTGTCAAGCCTTTGATCGATGTTATCCAACCTTCTATTAATTTGGTTGAGGGCTTCCAAGATAGGGAGATGAGATGGATGAGGAGGTGATGGTGAAGTACTGGGTGATGCCATTTCTGCAAACAAAATTTTCTTTCTCCTTTACAAGTGAGGATAAAGAGTTAGCAACAGAAATCACCTCTCCTCTTTCTTAGTGTTTGTTCTCTCACTCGTGTTTCACTCCAGATGGTCTTCACAAGTCCTCTTAACTTGATCCCACTATCAACTTTTAGATCAAAGGGGAACACACAAGCAGATTCAAATAATAACCTCTAGTAAAACCGAAACTTGTAAAGCAAGAAAAGAACTAGTTGTTTGAACTTAGCTTTCGAGACTTTCAAAAAAGGGGGGTTTGAAAGATGTGGGTTGGGATATTATGAAGGCTTTTGTAAACACAAATACTTTGGGTTCGGTTCCAGTTTTGATTCGCGAGCACTGTTCACTTGAGTTTTGTGATGAACACTTTTGAACTTTTCCCAGAATTTAATGAACTGGTTCGAAAATTTCTTTTCTGCGAACTCTTGTTCTTTTCAAATCCAGAATCACTTTTCTTTCCTTACTCAGCTTCAACAGTCAATATTCAAATATGAACTTTTGCTCTAATCACATGAACCACGCACAAATACAATTCGGTTTCTCTCTCAAGAGATCCTTAACCGAAACTTTTCTTCAAGTTTTCGAAGGAAAACAAAGGTTTTAACTTGAAGAAAATCAAACAAACAACACGGTACCTCCAACAAGCACTTTGGCTCTGATACCACTTGATATGATCACGGCCGTTACACCGCGATCAACCGGCGCCGATCTAGCTTGAGGGAGGCGGTTTCCGGCCAGAATGGAAACGGAACAGAGGAAGAATACGAAGGAAGAACAAAGTCGGCCAAGGGAACCTCCTCACTACGAGGTGAGGCAATGCCCTTGAAAATGCTTGGGAAAGGAAATGGGATCTAGCACCTCTTGATTACAAGATCAAGCAATACTAGATATTATAGTTGGATCCTCTTGCATGGATGACGAAGGAATGTGGGAGTGCAAGATATGAGAACACAAAACCAATCTCTTCAAGAGTTTTGATTTCTAAATATATTCTGCGTTCATTCGGTTACAAGCCTTCCTTATATAGGTTGAAAGGGGGGAAGAAAGAACTTGACTTTGACTTAGGGAACCGTCTCCCTTGATTTATGGTGGGCGACGTGAGAGGGAGCAGATGATGGGTGACATTGTAGGCTAACTGCTCCTGTCACTTCCATTTGTCCAGAAATTACAGTTGGCGGGAAATGGGAGGGAAGTCTTCTTCATATTGGCGAATACCTGGGGCTTCGCTTGCCTGAGAGTCTTGCGTTGGGGTTCCGCCATAAGCCCTTGCGAGAAAGGCCTCCCCTTGGGGTTGTGCCTTACTCTGGAATTCTGATGAAGGGCCTTCGCCGCATGTCCTCGCGCAAATGGTCTCGTCTTGGTGCCTCGCTTGCTTCTGGGAGTTTTGCGAGGGGTATTGTCTTTACCTTTCTTGACCCGACTCACATTTAAGACGCCAATAGGGTTCGCGAACTCTCCTTCTTGGGGGTTGCCGAGTCGGCGAAGCTGCAAGGTCCTTCCTTGTGTCTCCGCTTGTTCTTATGCTTGCGCCATCAGTTTCACGTACGCGTTAAGGCCAACTTGAACTCGTTTGAGGCGTGACCTCGTCATTGGACCTCCTATATTCGGAGAGGATCTTCGCGGGGCTTCGCGCGGGATATAGGGCTTCGCTTTGGGTCGGCGACCGTCTTGCGAGGATGTCCTCATCAAAACATCAGTTTTGAGGGATAGTAACTTCTTCCTGTACACAAATAAATTATTTGTTAAAAATAATTCTTTGAGTATTAATTTGCTTGATGTTGGAAAATCTGAAACTGGCATGAAATTATTCCATTGAATGATTTGTGCTCTAGTTTAGGATTGGTTCTGTCTTCTCAACATGTTGAATATGTTGACTCGTATGCTTCATTGTTATTGTCTAAGATTGATTGGAAAATTATTCTTAAGCATGTGTTGTTTTCACCATCTATTCTCACTATTGTTGAAAGAAAATTTGTTGCTAATTCTTGTCTAAACAACTCTCAACGTGTTGACTGTGATTTGAAAAATGCACCATTCAATTGGTCACATGCAGATGTTAAACATGTTGAATATTCCGGAAATAAATTGGACAATTCTAGAATTAGTGTTGAATTCAACTTTGGTCAGGAATTGTTCTTGTGTGTTAAGATGTATGATACATACAATTTGTTGTTGAATCAAATGAATGAAAGACCCATATTTGTGTTTGATCCGGGAGTATGTTTGCATCCATTCAACCTGTTGAGTAAGCATGAGGATGATGTCTTTTCTAATCTTTTTCTTAACAATGGTGATTGTTTGTCTACCAAGCTTCGGTCTTCTGAAAATGGTGATGATCTACAATATACAAGTTATGGTTTTAATTCACCTTGCTATGACATGATGTTGAATGATTACCATGCTACCATTGACTTTTCCAAGCAATTACATATTTTGTTCTCATACAATTTATGTGTTGTTATTTTTGCCCATCAAGTTTATAATCTAGCCAAAGAGAAAGGGCTACATTTCTTTTGCAGGTTCATAGGATTCATATTTGAAGTCATAAGCTTCCAAAAAGATGTCCACATTCATGAGAAATTACTTCAAAAAATTTCAAGACATAAGCCCCTTGAAAATTTCAAGAGGGCTACCAAGGGAAGTAATTTGTTTCTAAACTTTTTTATGTATTGGATGTACATGTTCGGAATTGCTTCATCTAACCACCTATATTTTTCTGTTAAAGAACAATATGATTCGAGGTCGAATCATTTTAAGGGGAGGGAATGACGCGGAACTGACAAGTGATCTAGTTGTACCCATGTGCAACCTTGAGGATCCAAGAGCTCACAAACCAAAAGAAAAAGTCATTGGCTTTTATGACACTTCCACCTTCAATGGACCTATGACGAGGAGCCGGACCAAGAAGCCTAAGGAAGAGCTCAACCTGTTGATGCGCAGTTTTGCAAAGTGTGAGGAGCAAAGTGAAGACAACATCAGAGATGAAGGACAAGTGCAAGCACTCCTCAATTTGGGCCAAGCCAATTCTCAAATTGTGCAAAGAATTTTCAACATTTCGGTTTGTGCTCAACCAAATGATAATTTGGCCCAAGTGCATTTTTCGACACATGATCGGGCCCACACCATCAGTTCTTGGACTAAAGCCCATACCAATACTATGGTTCAAGATTAAGAAGCCCAAATTCAATTGGCCATATCAAATGCCAAGGAAATCCATAGTTCACGAAATTCTCAACCTGTTGAGTTTCCAGCTAGCGCATTCAATGCACTTCAACGGTTTTCAAGCATTCACTCCTCATCAATGACGAATTTCAGCAGTCTTGAGGACTCAAGAGTCATCCAAAATCATCTAGAAACAATTGGTGAAGAAGGAGTTACAAGCCTTGAAGTCCCTCCATCAAAGCATTAAATGAGGATCACTTACTCCTCACTTATTTTGCAAAAACTCATCCTCATCTTCCAACTCAAATTTCCATTATTTTATTTCAGTTTTCAAAGATATTTTGGCTAGTTCTACTCCTTATCTAGCCTAGAATAAGTTTTAGAAATAATTGTTTTAAATTCTCATATTTACATCTCCTTTTAATTTCCATCATTTAGAGTGGAGATGAAGGGACTTGTCAATTGATTTAGATTTCCAGCTTCCTTGTCCTATAAAAGGAGGTCTAGGTCTTATTTGCAAAGAACTCAATCATCAAAAATATATTACACTTTTTTATTAAAATTGAGAGTGATTCTCTTTTCAATCTATCTACATTTTCCACTCAATTTTTGTTGAGTTTTTTTGACAAGTCTAGTAAAACCAATATTGCCTTCTCATTTAAAGAAGGAGGTATTGGCCCCATCATTTTAGCAACGAAGACTTTCTTTGTCTTGGACTGTTTTTGGTATCAAGGAGTCGCCAAAGGCATAACACCATCTTTGCATGGGCAAGGATCCAGGAGGAGTTGGCGGCCATATCCTTTCATTTCACAAGCTTGCACATCGTTTTGTTTTTGTGCATTCCGGATTTGTCAACCTGTTGACATTTTTGCCTCATCAATCATACCTACCCCGTGGTGCTCCTTTGTTGGCTAGATCTGCTCTTCGTGTTCCAGGATACCCTCCCGGTTCACATCGATTGGTATCAGAACAATCTGAAAACCACATCACCAGGGTGCGACACTTTACTTGCAAATTCCAATATTTTTGTAGGTGCAAGGAGCGGAGGTGAATTGGAGCTTAGAGTGCGTCATTTGATAGCTTGAGTCTCACTTTGGATGGTGGAGCTTCAAGTTAACAATTCTCGGGTCAAATGGAGGGAGTCCAAGTCAAGTCAAGTGGGAAAAATGTCAACATTCGGAGAATTGAGCGTATGCTTCACGTGCGGCACCAACGTGCAGCTCTTATGAAGAAGTCTAGCCAGCAGCTTGGCGCATTGGTTGGCATGGTGCTTGACAAAGCTGCACGCTGAGTGTCGCACTGAGTGGCGCGGTTCCTGATACTCCCCCCATGTGTTGACGGTTACAGCGAAGCGAAGTTTCTTGGCAATTTCGTCCACTGTTTTCACTCTTATTGGGGAAATATGCCCTTTTAGGATAGTTTAAGTGCCCAATTTATTTAGGGACCTTTTACTACTTTGTTAGGAGTATAAAAACCTTGTTTAGATAGATTTTATGTGACTTTTGAGAGGTATTATTCTACAACACGAATTTTAGCAACTCTACTAGGCTTTTTAGCCCCTTCAACCTAAAATCCATGAGGGGTTGAAAGGGGCTACTTGTGGATCATCAAGATTTCTATCATCAATGGATGGTTTTTAGCCCCTCCCTTGCTTGCACATTACTTCTCTTGCATTTACATTTTCACCTTCGCATTCATTCATCTCTTGTTGTCCACTTTCATTTCATAGTAGATTAGTTCACACACGTAACACATTTAGACCTTAAACGTTTGATTCTCTTGTGTGCAACCCTGAACGTCCTTTGCTACATTAACAAAAACAAGGGCTGTAAGGTGTTTTATAAATTTATTTGATCCATTATGAGTGTTTCTTATAGAACGAGAGTTCCTAAAGTGCTATCACACTCGGAAGGGAGTGAAGACACCTACCCTTGATCACTAATTCCAAGCTATCAATGTTCTATCGAACGCTTTGTAGGTGGTAATTGTGAATTGTGAGCTATGTATTTATAATCCCTCTGCTAGTTTTTTTAGTTTAGGCGGACTGTTTTGGCGCTTGCGAAATTTTGAACTGAAGATTTTAGAAAATTTTCGATGTCAGATATGGAGTGAAACGAAAAATTGATAATTTGATGTTATGAAAATTGAAATTTTTATAAACTGGATTGAAAAAATCAAAGGAAATACATAATTTGGCGGAATATATGATGCCACGTGGCGCATTTTCCTGCTATTTGTTCTAGTTTATGACTTATATTAGATTTAACTGAAATCATTACCTTTTCGCCTTAGACAGAGTTTCGTCACCTTCTCCCTCTCCCATTGTTCAAAACTTCTTCAGTTGTTTACTGTGATTGACGAAATAGAAACATTAAATGTTTCTGGAACTGAAACCTTGAATTGTTTTCTCAAACTCCCTTGCTTGGCGAAATCACTATCTAATGCGAGAATGGTGGAGTGGAGTTTCGAACAAGAAGAAGGTTGCGATTGCGATTGCAGCGGTAAAAGTTTTTAAGAAGAATAAATGAGAAGAAAGGGGCTCTGGGTATTGAATGGTGAAGGCCGAGCGGAGAAGTGGCAAAGAATGAATGTGGTAGAGTAGGAGTGAATCGAATCAGAGTTAAACAAAACGGCCGTTACATTAATGAAACGACGCCGCTTTGTCTAATGCGTGAAAAAGGAAAAGGCTCCGGGTGCAAAATGCTCACTTAACTAGGTCCAAAAACTTAAAATACTCACTCTCCTTTTTATCGATCAGTTCTAACCATTAATATCAAATTACAAATTGAAAATTAAAGACTTCGATCACAAAAGACTCAAGACAAATACTAGATGTTACGGTCACCCCGGGGTTGTGACCGGGTGACCGGGCTCGGTTTTGGCTGCGGGTCACGGTTTTGGGCGATCAGACGGCTCCCGAGACTTATCTCGAGCATTATTTATGGGAAACCTTTGGGTTTTGAGGTCGTGTGGGTCCCCGGACATTTTCGCCGAAATTATTTTTCCGGCCGAGACTTGTCTCGGGACGCATAACGGGCTCGGTAGCGCTCCCGGGACCTCGGATTGGGAAACCGTTTGAATATTTGGAATCGTGGAACGCCCCGAATCTTTTACGGAGTATATTTTCAAGGGGAAGTTCAGTCCCGGGCGACTCTCGGGCTCGGGATGGAAATTTTCCGATTGCTCGTGTAAGGTATGCTATATTTTGAGACGGATTTTATGGCAATATTTGAGGATTTTTGGCACGGTGTGATTTCTGTCCGGGTTAGCACGCGTGCACGCCGGGATTTGCTTGGGTTAAGTGGGCCCGTAGGACACTGGACGTATAATTAAGTATATGAAGTATAATTGGTGTGAGATATGAAGTTCCGAGGATGTGGTACAGCCACATCGTTATCGCCACCCAATGCGAATTCCAGTTAATTACGCGATTAAGCGTATTTACCGGGATTAGCAATTTTTGTGGGGCTCGGGACTCATAATTAGTCATGTGAAGCATGTTTTGTGGGTGATATGAGGTCCCAAGAATGTGTCTCAGATTTTGTGCCGTTTGGGGTTACGGTTTAAAAGTTGCAATTTTTGGGTTGGACTAAATTGCAACTTTTGAAAGTTTGGGGATTAAAGTGAAAAAGAAAAAAAATGGTAATTGAAAACGGCAGGAAGTCGGTTAGCTATTAAAGGTGAGGTGTGTGTTAGTGAGACATATGTTAGTAATATTATATTATATATATATATGTATGTATTTATATATATATATATATAATATTAGAAAGGAAGTAGACGTATCAGAAAGAACAAAGCTTCTTCTTTCTTCCTCTCTGCCATCGTCGAGCGTTTAAGGTTCCAAATTGGGATCTCCCAATTTCTCACCAAAATCTTGAAGGTCAGTTGGTTAAATCGATCCTTAGGAGAAATAATTAACTCCTTATAAATCGGTTTTTGTGATTGTGGCTCCGGTTGGAAACCGTGAGCTTCTGAAAATTGCTCCACATTTATGGAAATTCTCCTATGGTTGATTTTTTGGTTTCTAAACATTCCCGACGCTTTCTTGTGTATGTTTGGTAACAGGAGCGTGAGCAGAAACACGTCGGAAGTGTTCCAAAAATCCGTTCAAAGATTTGGTACGAAAAATCAACTTTGCTTTCAGTGAAAGGTAAGGATATATTTGTGATCAGAGCGAAGTTCTGATTCTGATGGTGTAATTGGTTTTGTCAGAAAAGGCTCGGTGTGAAAGCCGATTTTTCCGCCCGAGCCTCGGTTTTGGCGCCAATGATATTGGTTGATTCTGTGAATTCTCAACATATATTCTCAGATCTGTGGATCATTTGTGAACAGGGGGTAGTCGGAAACGTAGCTGAAACTTTGCCAAATTTTGTACCGGGACAGCTGAACGAGAATTTCGATTCGAACTTGTGTGAACGATTTGGGAAGAAGGTATGATTTAAAGGTTTGGTTGTGTTTATGGATGTATAAGTAACAATGTTCTAGCTCGGTTCAGAAACCGAGCTTTCGATAGATTTTTGCGGAATGTGCGGGATTGGTTCTTGGGGTCTAATTTGATGAGTTCGATTAGTTTATGGTTGTTCAGCTTGTTTCGGCTTTGGTAGAGTTGTGCGGGACCATAAAAGTCAAGTTGTCACTTTTCAGCCGGAGCCGGATTTCCCGGGATTTGTGCCGCGGAGCGCTTTTTCGAGGTAAGGGTTCAACTTCTCTCGTTATGCATTCTCGGGAGTATTTGCATGTATATCGGGTTTAGTTGAGGCGGGTTCCGGTGAGGGCGGTGGTTCGGTGACCCCAAGACCGTCATATGGTAAGATGCACGTTTGTTCTGCTTTCAAGGCCCGGATGGTCTTGGAGGCCACGAGTTTATATTCGTTTCGTATATCCGCGCAAGGCGCCGATATTTATACTTATACATTTTTGATATATTCTGCTCGCTTTTGCATATGCATTCGATATGTTCTGTTTCGTGACGAGACCCGGATGGTCTTAGAGGCCACGGGTGCTCCTTGGTTCGCTTCGCGTATCCGCACCGGGAGTGCCGACATTGCTTACGTGTCTCGCACTGGAGGGTGCCGACATTCTGTGTATATCCGCACTGCGGGTGCCGATATACTTCTGTGACCCTACGACAGTTTGGGGATCATGACCCCGGCCGGTACCGTGCTTCATTACGTATGTTCCGACCTCTTAGAGAGGGCTGTCGTTTTGGTCGCTCGCGGTTGGACCGCGTACGATGGGTTTCGTCTCACTTCGACTTTGCATACATGTATATGTATATGTATATGTTTGCTTGTGTTGTTCTGTTTTGCAGGTTCCGCTTACTACTACTTAAGCAAGCAGTATCTTACCTTAGCCCTTATTGGGTCCTCCCGAGGACTCACCCTTTTTTTGTTTAAGCAACCGGCGGAGTAGAGGTCCGCGGTGCTTTCTGTCATTTTGGGTTCTGTAGCAGCAGCAGTACCACGTGCGGGAATCCTTGGCGTGAGGCTTCGATTCCGCACCTAGGTATTTATAGGACTTTGTTTAGTGGCTCAGAGTAGCCGCATGCATGTATTTAAGATCATGGGTTTGTTTATGTCATATAGTCGGAGATATATTCTGCCTTTGTTGTTTTCTGAGTCGAGGGCGGAGCCCCGACTTGCCTATATTGGATTTGTTATGAAATAAATTCAGTGCTTCTGTGGTTGTTGCGTTGAGCAATGTTTGGTATACCATGAACTACATGTTTGTTTGTTAAGTTATTTCGTATACTTGCCATGTATGTGTTATGTAGGTTGTAGGTCGTAGTACGACCATTCTGTTATTGCGGGCTGGGTCAGGGGACCACTGCACGTAGCGGGTTTCGGTAGTACCGTTTCCGCGCTTTCCGTCGTAGCTTCCGCTTCCGAACGTCGCGGCGAACCCCGCCTCCGTAACCGGGCGGGGTGGTCGTGACAAGTTGGTATCAGAGCAGGTCGGGTCGGTGTGACCCAAGAGACAAGGTATGATCAGTTTCAGTATGGGTTTCTGGAGGCAAGTATACCAGTCCAGGAGTGGACTTTTGGAGCAGTCATGCCAGTTCATGGATAAGTGTCTGCGGGAGAAGACTTCGAAGTGCGGGCTGCTGTTCTGTGCTCCATTCTGGGGCGGTTCGATACGGAGTCTGGCCACCTCTTTATTTGAACCACTTTGGAATGGGTGTGGAGCAGTGGGCGGTACCTTGAAGCATTTTGGAAGGTTTGGAGTCCTTTGGCAAGATTTTGGGGGATTTTGGGCTTCGAAGCATGTAGAGAAGCGCAAAGCTCGAGTGCGGGCTTCTGACATATCCGGGTACTCTTATTTGGTGGTTGGTATTGTGGTGTGGTTCTGTGTTATGAACATGATCTGATTCTGTGCTTAAGTTTTGGTATTTGGTTCTGTGATTCTGGAAATAATCTTTGCATCATGCATTGCATTACACTACAGAGCCTTAGAATACTGCTGCTAGCTTTTGGATAGAGAGAGAGTTATTTGGGTTGGACTTTTGGTTATGGGTTAAGTTGGCATTTGATTGGTTTTGGTTTAAGGAATGGGTTACTACACGCAAACCGCGTGATTTGGTACTGGAGGGTTGGGACTGGGATTCCACACCTCCGAGGTTTAGGAGTTGGGTTCAGCGTAACCCAGGGCCTGAACAACTACACTCACCACCCCCGAGGTTTTAGTGGTCACAGGGACCCCTTTCTGGTTTGGTGTTTGTGTTGGGACAGGTACGGCTATGCTGGGTACTTTTCTGCCAGCACAGCAGGTTCAGGGGCGGCAGTAGGCAAAGGGAGATCTGATTATGCCACGGTAAAGGCATTCTGAACAGGAGGTGATGGTGAAACTTAGGCCACTGCTCGCCACAGTTTTGGTATTGGTAAGTGAGTGACTCCGAGGAGGATGGTCACTACGACATCGAGACTTCTCGTCCATCTCATTAACGACGGGAAGGTATGAGGCACCGGCCGACGAGGTCAGACTTACGGAGAGGTTTCAGCGTTTGAAACCCCGAGGTTCAACGGCCGAGGAGGGCCGAAGGCGAGAGTTTTGGTTTGCGGGAGTTGATAAACTCTTGGGAGGCTACATGTCACCGCACGCCACCCGAGCTCGGTTGTGGAGGTCGGGGCGCCGTGACGTCGGAAGCGGAAGCCGGAATGATACGTAAAGGCAGGTCCATCGAGACCGCCGCGTAGCGGACCCGAAAGGCGATTGTGGAAGCAACCTGAAAATTTTCATACATAGAACAAAAATGAAATCTATGGTGAGTCTCGTCCCTCGAAAACGGGCGAGCACATCACCATCACCATACAAACAGTTCATGTAATAACAACAAAGTAAGTACCGCCCTCCGAGGACGAGTACTTACGCATATAACATAGAACATACAGAGTTCTCCGCACCTAGGGTATCTAGCAAGCGCCAAGCGCTCGAATATGCAATGTAATGTAATATATACACATATATACAATCATCACAACAAATCAGAAAGTATGCACATGCAGCTACAGAGCCGACCCTAGGCCTAAACATCAAAATACCTCGCGCGGGATTCAGGCCTAGTAGACAAAATCCCAGCCCGCAAGGTACTGCTGCTGCTCAACACAACCAAGGCAGAAGCCTCACGGAAACCTACTGCTGGCCGCTACTGCACCTACCTAAAATCCAAAAACAACCCAAAAAGGGTGAGTCCTAAAAAGGACCCGTACTGGATTTTGGCTAAGGTAAGTATATGCAACCCTTCAAAACAGAAAGATAGCAATATATGAAATGTAATACGTAATATCATGCATGTACAGGAAATAGATCAGAATCTCGAAGGACGTGCGATTCTAAATCGCCATAACCCTTATAACAAATCGGAACGACAACCTCCCACTAAGGGAGTAAGAAGCCGAGGCTAATACAGAAGCATGGTGCACCAGCTGGGGTAGCGAACCCACAACTGTCGTAGGGTTAACAGACAGTGCCATAAGGCATACTCCTACAGACTACAGAATATGCCCTAAGGCATAAAATTCCGAAATACTAGCAGAACAGAAAATGAAACCAAAACATATACTTATCTTACCAAAATAACAGAACCAAACCCTTACCTCACAAATCCAGAGTATTAGACCGCTTCTGGACAACTTCCACACCACGACCCGAAACTCAGAAACCCCTCACCTCCGAACCTCAGAATCCAAGATTGAAGCTAAACCCTTGATGATTCAAGCCAAGATGAAGAACTTCAAAGCTTGGAGAAAGCTCCCATGGTGGCGGCAGCAAGTGAGGAAGAAGAAGAAGAAGAAGAAGAAGAAGAAGAAGAAGAAATGAAATAATAAGCTTTTTATGAAATATATATGCTATATATATATTTCCTTTCTTTTTCCCATCACTTCTCATCTTAAATAAGAGCAAGACATGTGTCCCTTAATTGTCTCCAATACTGCCGAACATACCTGCTGCCCCATGCTGAATTATTGTTATTTTGTGACCAATAGCCAATTAATCTCCCAACTTTTCCAAAAGTTCCAATTTTGGCCCAAACGCGATTACCGAACTCCAAATTGAGCGAAACTTGGACACAAACCTCAGAATATTATAACATTCGTAAAACATGTTCCAAAAGTTCATTTACAATTCCAGAGTGTCCTACCGAGCTCGCTGAACCCGAACGAATACCGACGTGCGAGCGTGTCAACCTGAACCAAAATTCCGTCACACCAAAATTCCCCAAAAATACTCATAAAATCCATCTTGAATTATAACATAACCTACCTTGGAGCCATCGGAGAAATTCCATCCCGAGCCCCGGGATTCGCCCGGAACCGAACGTCCCGCCCCAAATATTATACTCCATAAAAACCTCCGGGACATTCCCACGACTCCAAAACTGCAAACGGCTTCTCAAACTGAGGTCTCGAGAGTGCTACCGAGCCCGCTGTACGTCCCGAGACGACCCCGACAACCCCCCGGCGCCGGAAAAATATTTTCGGCGGAAACGTCCGGGGGACCCACACGACCTCAAAACGAAAGGGTTCGCCAAAATGATACTCGGATAAGGCTCGGAGCCGCCCGAACACCGAAAACGTGACCCGCAGCCAAAACCGAGCCCGGTCACCCGGTCTCAACACGCTCGGGGTGACCGTAACATCCTCCCCCCCTTAGAACTCTTGGTCCTCCAAGAGTAGCTCGAACCAACCATACAGTGTCGCTACCAACCAGTAATATATAAATATTCTCCTTACTAAGAACAATCGGACCACCGTATCGGTGCGGCGGGAGTGGTAGTTTAGACTACCATACAGAGCCTCTCAACGGCGTCCCACCCTCCGGTGCATCTTATTGCACCCGAGTCGGCTTGCCGGTATTTCTACCAGACAACCCTGCATAAGATCGAACCTAAATCTAACTGATCCTCAACAGGCTATCCTGGAAGACATCACATAAAACAGAAATAGTTGGGGGGGGAAAGACCAACCTAACAACTTACTCCAGAAACTCATGAGAACCGATAAAAACTCGAGGTAACTTGCCCCGCCTACCAAAATTTACTGTCCCTCTGAACGGTGCTATCTCCAGTCAAACTCTGTCACCAACCTCAAATTCTAAGTCCCTGTGACATCTGTTCACATATGAGGTGGTGCGGTCATTCGCGGTTTTGATCCGCGCCTGTAACAATCTGATCTTTACCGTAGTCTCCTCAAAAAGCTCGGGTCCCAGCTCAACCCTATCAGACGCATCTGTCCAACAGTGTGGTGTCATACACCTCCTCCCGTACAACGCCTTATATGGTGTCATGCCAATCGTAGTCTGGAAGCTGTTGTACGAAAACTCTATCAAAGCAACTGTTAGTCCCAAACTCCTCCAAAATCCAAAATACAGATTCACAACATATCCTCCAATATCAGAATCACCCGCTCCGACTGTGGGTGATAAGCTGTATTCAGATGGAGTCGCGTGCCCAGTGCTTCATGAAAAGCACTCGAGAACCATGCTTTGTAAAACGCGGATCACGGTCGATACAATGGAGTCCGGTACTCCATGTAATCGCACAATCTCCCTGATGTAAAGCCGGGCAAGCTTCTCCAGAGGGTCTGTGACCCGAATAGGCAGAAAGTGTGCGCACTTTGTCAACCGATCCACAATAACCCAGATAACATCATGGCGAGACCGTGTCAGGGGCAGTGCAGTCAGAAAGTCCATCGTAACAAAGCCCCACTTCCCGACTGGAATGGGCAAAGTCTGCAGTGTCCCTGCCGGTTTCTGGTGCTCAAACTTCACCTGCTGACATACGACACACCTAGACACATGTGTGGCAATGTGTCTCCTCAAAATTTCATTTCGGAGCTCCTGATCCTCTGGTACATAAAGGCGATCTCGGAAGTATAGCAATTCCTGCCTATACTGAAACGTCGGTAACAAAGAACCCTTATCTTCCCCAGATAATTTCTTCAAACCCGAATCTCTATCTTGCGCCTCACGCACCCTGTCAAACCACTCAGAATGTATAGTAAATGTATACCCCTGAGCACGCTCCCAGAGCTGCCACCCGTGCCAAAGGCATGTCAAATCTCTCTCCTCGGATCGATCCCCAACATCTCCTCCCTTGACCAACCCGATATACTTCCTGCTCAGTGCATCGGCAACCGTGTTGCCCATGCCAGAGATGTACTCGATACAACAATCATAGTCCTTAATGTATTCAAGTCATCTGCGCTGCCTCACATTAAGCTCCTTCTACGTAAACAGATATTTCAGACTCTTATGGTCGGTAAGAATCTGAAATTTATTACCAAGCAAATAATGCCTCCATTGTTTCAGCGCATAAATCACTGCAGCCAACTCCAGATCATGCGTCGGGTAGTTCAGCTCATGCGGTCGCAGCTGCCTCGACCCATAAGCTACCACATTACGCTCCTGCATCAACACACATCCCAAACCAGACGTGGAAGCATCCGTATAAATCACATACGGTAAGCTCGGATCTGGAAGAGTCAGAATTGGAGCGTTAGTCAACTGCCGCTTCAACTCCTGAAAATTCTGCTCACACCTATCTGACCAGATAACCGGCTGACCCTTCTTGGTCAACTGCGTAAGCGGAGATGCCAGAATAGAAAACCCTGGTACAAACCTCTGATAAAATCCTACTAACCCCAGGAAGCTCCTGAACTCCCGTACTGTGGCAGGTTGTTTCCAATCCCGAACTGCCCTCACCTTCTCTGGATCCACGCAGACTATGCTCGATATAATGTGTCCCAAAAGTAACTTCCCGAATCAGAACTCACACTTTGAGAATTTAGCATAAAGCTAATGTTCCCAAAGTGTCTGTAACTACCCTCGGATGCTCCCGATGCGAATCCTCATTCCTAGAATATATCGAATATCATCATAAAAACCACCAAATGAGTCCAAGTACGGTCGGAACACCCGATGCATCGATCCTTGAATGCCACCGAGCATTGGTCAGCCCGAATGGCATGACCGTAAACTCAAAGTGTCCATATCGGGTGCGGAAAGCGGTCTTAGGTATGTTCTCATCGTTCACCCTAAGCTGAAAGTACCCAGATCGGAGATCAATTTTCGAGAAAACTCTCGAACCCCGAAGTTGATCAAACAGATCGTCAATCCTCGGTAACGGATACTTATTCTTCAAAGTAAGAGCATTCAACCGACTATAATCAATGCAAAGTCGGAGCGTCCCATCTTTCTTCTTAACAAACAGAACCAGAGCACCCCACGGTGAAGTGCTCGGTCGGATGAAACCCTTCTGCTGTAATTCCTCCAACTGTTTCTTCAACCCCTGCATCTCAGAAATAGGCATCCGATAAGGAGGAATAGATATCGGAGCAGTACCCGACTGCAGGTAGATCTCAAACACAATTTCCCGCTCTGGTGGTAATCCGGGCAACTCCTCCAGGAATACCTGCGGAAAAACTCGAACCACTGGTAAACCATCCAACTTTAACCTAGTACCAGCCTCAAACAGATCATAGCATTACCCCACACCAACTATCGACAGCTGAATCCAGAATCTGTAACTCTATACTGTGCTGCGCGATAGTCAAACCAGTCGGAGCCGTGAGAGGTAGTACCTCTCCAGAAACCATAATGGTACGGGTTGCACAATCAATGTGCACAGAATTCTTGGATAGCCAGTCCATCCCAAGAATAATATCATAGTTCAGCGTGTCTAAAAACAATAAATCCGATACTATCGGATGTCCGCCTACGGATGTCGTGACAACCCCGAACCATCTCTTTGGAAAACAGAAACTGACTCCCAGCAGTTTTACTAAAAACATTTGAGGCAAAATACTAACAGACTGATGCAGAGATGTAACACATTTCTGTGTTACAATGGAAACAGATGCTCCTGTATCAAATAATGCATGAACCGACACCTCATTCAGAAATAAAGTACCCTGCAGAACTCCCTGCTGACTCGAGCCTCCCTGCTGGCTAGTGCCTGCCTGCTAATTAGGTCCTCCCTGATGACTAGGGCCTCCCCTCATAAAATGGAAAACTCGTCCTGCTCTGAGTTGCTGTGGTGGAGGGGGTGGCTAAAGCTGCTGTCGCTGCTGAGGTCTCGGGCCACCCTGCTGAAACCCACGCCCTCGCGGCGCGTTGGGCTGTGCCCGAGACTGTGGACGCTGAAAACTGCCAAAACCCTGCCCTGCAACCAGAGGGCAATCCCGTACCCAGTGAGTGTCAGACCCACAACGTAAACATCGGCCCTCCTGCCGGTAACAAAGTCGACCGGGGTGATACCTACTGCAAATCGGACAAGGTCGTGCCGATGGTGCTCCCCCTCTGCCTCTACTAGACTGCCCAGGCCTGTTCGGCCGTCCAGAAATCTACCGGGGTCCCTGCTGTGTGGAGCCCCTTGTACTCCCCTGACCTCGCTGCGAGGTGAGGCGACTCTCAACCTCCTCCATACCTTGGTACTACGGTACGTAATAAACCAGCCGGTCAAACTCTCACTCATACTCTCCGACAATCCTGTCTCCCTGATGAAACTCATCAAACTGTGCCTGACGCAGATTCCTGGCTACATCCCCACTGCACTGCTGGTGGAAAATGTAGCCTCCCCCAGGAGTTTGCCAACTCCTGCAAACCAAGTCTCTACTACCTCTGGCCCTTCTCGGTCATTGAACCTCGGGGGGGTTCAAACTCTGAAACCTCTCCAGAAGTCTGACCTCGTCAAACTGGTGCCTCAGATCTCCCCGTCGTTGATAGGACCGACGAGAAGTCTAGGTGTCGTAGTGACCATCCTCCTCGGAGTCACTCACTTACCAATCCCAAAGCTGGGGCGAGCAGTGGCTTAAGTCTCGCTATCACCACCTAATCAAAATGCCCTTACTGTGGCATAATCAGATCTTCCCCTGCCTATTGCCGCCCCTGAACCCGCTAGGCTGGCGGGTAATACCAAATCGAGAGGGTTCCTACGACCGCTAAACCCCGGGGCGGTGAGTGTGGTTGTTCAGACCCTGGGTTACGCTGAACACGTATCCTATTCCACGGAGGTGTGGAATCTCAGTCCCGCCCCTCCGGTACCAAATCACGCTATTCGCGTGTAGTACACAATTCCTCAAACCAAGTCCAACCAGAAAAACAACTTATCCCAAACCAAATTTCCAAACCATATACCAACTCAACCCATAACCAACAGTTCAAACCCTACCTCTCGGAGGCGTGGGATTACAGTCCCCTCCCTCCGGTCGCAAACACGTTGTCTACGCGTGTTAACCAAACTGAGACATTTCAGACCAAACAGAGTCCAGACAAATCGGTCACTCCTAATCCCTACGAAGCTAGCAGCAGCTTTCCTAAGGCTCAGAGTGCAATGCAGTACTTGACACATAAATTATTTCTCAGAATGCTAAAATCATGTATTTCACCAAATCACAGAAGCAGTTCATGCTTATTTCACCAAATCTTTTCCTAGCACACAAGTTTACGTACCCGGACCTTTTTCCACAATCCCTTGCTCATAATAATTTCACCAGAATCCAGAAATCCCGAACTCCGTAAACTGCAACTACCAGGATAACTTGAAGGACCAAACTTTGTCCCACAATTTTATTTTAAAGTGGTTCAAGTAAGGAGGTGGCCAATCTCCGTACCAAACCATACTAAAATAAAATGTACAACAACAGTTGTCACTACAAGTCACCACTGACGACCAATACGGTCACTTACCCGCTCCGATACCAACTTGTCACCGCACGCCACCCGAGCTCGGTTGCTTGTGTTGTTCTGTTTTGCAGGTTCTGCTCGCTACTGCTTAAGCAAGCGGTATCTTACCTTAGCCCTTACTGGGTCCTCCCGAGGACTCACCCTTTTATTTGTTTACCCCCTTTCAGGCCGTTACGGTAAGCAACCGGCAGAGTAGAGGTCCGCGGTGCTTTCTGTCATTTGGGGTTTCGGTAGCAGCAGTACCACGTGCGGGAATCCTTGGGCGTGAGGCTTCTGATTCCGCACTTAGGTATTTATAGGATTTTGTTTAGTGGCTCTGTAGCTGTAGCTGCATGCATGTATTTAAGATCATGGGTTTGTTTATGTCATATAGTCGGAGATATATTCTGCCTTTGTTGTTTTCTGAGTCGAGGGCGGAGCCCCGACTTGCCTATATTGGATTTGTTATGAAATAAATTCAGTGCTTCTGTGGTTGTTGCGATGAGCAATGTTTGGTATTCCATGAACTGCATGTTTGGTTGTTAAGTTATTTCGTATACTTTCCATATATGTGTTCTCAGAGGTTGCAGTCGTAGTACGACCATTCTGCTTTTGCGGGCCGGGTCATGGGACCACCGCACGTAGCGGGTTTCGGTAGTACCGATACCGCGCTTCGCCGTAGCTTCCGCTTCCGAACGCCGCGGCGAACCCCGCCTCCGCAACCGGGCGGGGTGGTGGTGACACTAGAGGGGGTAACGGAATGAATATTCCGTTAAAATAACACCACGTGGACAGATAGTTGCCATGTCTTACTCTTAACTCCAAAATCATTACAACACGGATTCCCTTCGTCGCTGCCGACCACATCACCAATAACATAAACTTGTGAATCGTAATTATTTTCCAAGAATTGCTCAATCCCTACCACGATCACTACCCAACACGACGGATATGGAGACGCCGTGAGATTGAACTCGAAATTTTCGGTGAGGTAATTAAAAATATTTTTGGCCATGTCCCTCACGTTTATCGGGTCGATGAATCTGGTTTTTTCCACCGCTCGTATGAATTGCTTCTCCATCCCTGCTCTACTCAACATACAACAGGGACATTAGTCGGGAATGTGAGGAGTCGGTGGCTCGATTTCCTTCTCCGATGATTGATTGCAAATCAAAAACAAGATTTGAATATACGGATTTGAATTCGGAGGTCGAAGAATTCGAAGAACTCGGAGCAGATTCAGACGTTGATCGCCGCACTTGCAAGGGGAAATCGTTGCCGCCAAAATCATCGAGAGAGAGGTCGAGAGAGAGCACTCCCAACGCGTGGGCCACCTTCATCATCAATATTAATCTAGTCGATCCAAAATTAGGTCCATCATCAGCAATTAGTGGGTCCCGCATCACACGTTGTGGTTGAGTTGGGTATTTTAACTTGAATATTAAGGCCGCATTAACGGAACACAAATGAGTGGTTAAAATAAGCCGATGAAAAGGAGTGTGGGTTTTTTTGCACTTTTTGACCTAATTGAGTGAGTTTTTTGTACCGAAGCCAAAGGACAATGTTGTCGCATGGGTCGCAAAATAGAAAGGCCTGGTTGGTATAACTGAAAAACGAGAATAACTGAAAAACGAGATCGCTCTCTGTTGCGTTGCTTTCATTCCCTCACCCACTCTGAATGTCTTCTTCTCCGACCTCACGCCCAGCACTGCTCCATCACTCACCGTGCGCATCTGCTTCTCCGGCAATTCTCACCGGGGACTCTGCTGCTAAATCTTCCTCGACCTCCAACTGGGAAGCTAAAAAACCAACAAATTCGCCCCGCCGCCTATCGCCAGGAGCTCTTCAACCGCATCGCTCCCGTCTACGATAACGTCTCTGACTGTGGCTTAGTTATCTTCCTCTTTAATGTTCCCGTTTCTTATTTGTCACATTGATGTTGTGAAAAAAGTTGAAAGATTTGCTGAGTTTGGGCCAACTTCACATTGATGTTTCTTTTTCTTTTTTCTTTCTCTTATTTGTGTATTTTGATTGGTTTTTCAAGTTCGTTTAATGCGAGCGAATGCAGAGCAAAACCTGGAAATTGTGTGTTTGATTTGTGTTGGTGGAAGTGATGATCTAGAGTTTCTCTTGTCCCACAAAGTTGGTTCTCGTGGCAAGGTTTGTTGCCGTTGGCTAAAATACGCATTCATCGTTTTTGTTGTATGAAGCTACTTTTTCAGGGTTTTTGGAGGGTGGAGATTACAGTGGTTATGTTTATAAGATGATAGTGGGAATTTCATGGTACAACTAGAGATGCTGAACTAGTATACCGAAGTTGTTAGTTAATTATTTCGGTTAACAAAATAACATGATTAGACTGGTTTTTTTCTTGGTGATTATTTTTTTTCTGGAGTGAGTGCTAAGAAAAGGAGGCATATGAGCTAGAATAACAGACTTTATAAGTCATATGAGCTAGAATTACGTTGGATGATATACATTAGTTTCACTTGGGAAACAGACTTGATAAGTCATATGAGCTAGAATAACAGCAACTCACTAGGAAGAAAAGGTTCACACCACGACGTCATATGTGAAAGAAGAACTCTCTAGTAAAACTAGTAGAAGAAAGGTAATTCCAAAGGCTTATCAACTATTTCTTGGTTAGTGTGTTCATGAGAGGTTGTTTTCGATTTTTTTTATCTGTTGCTTGTGTTTTGCTTCTCTGCCAGTCTGTGCTCCGGTGTTGCTATTTGTCTGTGTCCATGGAAATTTCTTTACCATGCTGAAGATGATGATTGATTGAGGTATCCTCATTAGTGGAGTCTCATTTTCTTGGTCCATGGCCATGCTGAGGGAGTCACTTTAAAACTCTTAATTGGAGAGGATTCAATAGTAGGTTCACCTTGTCTATTAATAACCTGGGCTTTTAAACTAATGACACTGCTGTAGAGAACAGGTCGAACATTTGAAATGGGTCACCTACCCATTTTGGTAGAAAGAATACTTAAATCAGGGTAGCATTTGCTTTGTGGCTCTTTCTTTTTGAAAAGTTTTGTTGCTCCTACTACCCTTGTATTAAAATCCTAAGTGTTCGTTGTGGCTGGCAAGTAGATGGTATTTTAGTTTTTCTTGGTTTAGTATTGTGTAACAGATTATCTTAGATCGGAAAGGGTTCACGGTGCTGTTGAGTTAGCTTATAAAATTTCCTAAACAATTCTGCTTTTTGTATGTAAAGAACTCTGATCACAGAACAATGCTTTTTCTATCCCTTTTCATCTGGAAGAGGCATAAAGGAATTTACTTATGCTATTTTCTTCTTTAGGAAAAATTTGAGAAATTGTGAATTTAAAAAATGTTTCCCTCTATTTCTACTCTACTTTTCTCCTACTTTTTAAAAAATGAAAACTACTCAAGTTCATAAATGTTCATTAAAAGAACATGGGACATAATTTTTGTGTAGTAATCTTTGCACTTTTTAGTGGGCCAAATTTGGTTATTTCTGTAGTGGGGGGAAAAGATTATTTGTCGGTTACCGCAGTTGTCTGTGGTATTGCAGTGTCTAACCCTGACAATCACCTGATTACCTGAATTAATTAAAGCACTGCTTTTAAGGTTATGAAGCCCTAGAGGAAGAACATAATTATGTCCTGACATTATGGGTGAATTTGATCAGTTGGAACTAAGGCCTAAAAGGTTCAGAGGTTAAGAAATTATATTCATATGCCGAATTTCCATCAACATTAATCTAGCTCTTTTACTGTGTGCAGATCTCATTTGTGGTCCAATATTTCCATTCTTCTTAGTAATTCTTTGGTAGGTGCTCATCAGGTATGCCCTTTGACAGACTTCAGTTTTTCATGAGGCAGAGGCAGTTGTTTTCTTTGTTTTCTATGTCCATTAATATTTCTTTTCAGAAAAAAAGTAGTCAACTGATTCTGTGCTGAGCAGTTTCATGGGAGATTCTCCAGAATGGTTGCGTTCTTTCCAGGTCCGTCATCTCATAACTGTCAGCTTCTGTTCAAAAGAAAAGAAAAAAAGAAATTTCAGTTTGTCTTTCCTTGTTTCTTTCTCCCAGAATAAGTTTGTCTTAGGTACGGTTCTTTCTCTTTTCTTCTGATTGAACCATTCTGTTCATTTCCATTTACCTGAACATCATCCAGACAGTTTCAGTTTCATTCTAATGAGTGCATAGACAGATCCAATTTTTGATATTTCACCATCACTTGCAGTCATTGTGCTTGGTTTCATCAATTCTTCCTTTTCTAGTCTGCTGGGTCTGATATTTGCAATTGCAGCACCTTGTTAAAATGACCAAGAAATCTGATTTCTTGCAGGTTCCAGGTGGCTCTATTCTTTCATTGTCCTCTGATTCAAAATCCTCCCTTGGTGATAGCCCCCAAAAGGAATCTGTGACTGATCAACAGGACCGATTCCTTTGGGGTTCCTCTAACTTATCCTTGGGTGGAAAAGGGGATCATGATGATTTCAATGAATCTGAGACAAAATCTCCATCAACTATGCTTGCCAAAGATGCAACTGTGTCCCAGAAAAAGGTGAATGTTGGTTTTAAAACAATCATTCATGTAATTGCGCACTACATTCCATTAAGATTTACTGCGAGACATTCAGATTACAAGTAATCAAGTACAGAAAAATGGATGACAAGAAATCAGTTGTCGTTTCCTAACTCACCATCATCATACACCCTAATCCTAACTTTGTTGGGGTCAGTGGCATAAAGTTTATAATGTCCATTATTTTTTTAAATTAGTTAAACAATAAAACCAGTTGTCCGTACCTAACTAAAACAGCAGCTGCTTTGAGCCTTCTTTACTATCTTTGCTATTTTTTATTATTGTTTTTTTCTTTTGTTTTTTATTTTTGCTTTTTTTAGTGACTGATGAGTTCTTGTTCATTTTTATTTCAATTTAACACAGGGAATAAAGATAAGCGGAAGATCCAATCAGAGGTAACACATGAACAATATATGAAATCTATCATAGGCCGTTATAATTGTGCTTTCCTATTCACTGCTGGATTGCAATAGTGTTGAATAATCACCCTTTTCTTATTTTTTTAATAGGCATATATTGAGTCCTCAAGTCGATTCATCTCTTAAATTCATACATGGACTGATGCAACCTGTTCGAACTTTCTTCTACTTGCCATCTTTTTTCTACAAACTTTGAAAGGGGTTGGGCTCTAGATTTTAATCTTATCCTTAAGGAAAGAAACATTGAATGTGTCAGTGCCGCTGGGTTATTTTCATGAAATGATGCAGAGGGTAAGGTCAACATGAAAAAACATTGAAGCCATCAGTCAAGTAAAGGCTAGGGACTATAGTTATACAAGAAATCTTTCCAGAGTTTTAAATTTAGTTTGACTAAACTGATAGTGCACTACATATTTTGGGGTATTTAGCCTCCACGTTTAGAATTTACATTCACGCCTTGTTTTTCTTTTCAAAAGAGTCCTGGAAAGTTTCTTCCAACTTTAATGCATTACCTCTTCCAGTAATTTTAACATGCCCAATATTTTTTTCCCCAGCGAACAGACACTTAAGTGACTAGTTATTACTTTGATAAATGCAGAACAATTTTGTTTTATATGTCGACTAATTGTGAGATTACCATGCGATTTGGAAATTATAGAAGTTTTCCAGGGCTATGTAAAATGTAGGTTTAAGTGTAGATTCCAAAATGTGAGAGGGTAGGTGTAATATCAAGTTTTACGGGTAATTGTAAGCACTTCATATTTTATTGAGTGAGAAAACATTGTTTTACATTAGCCTCGAAATGTTTTTGTCAGGATGGAAAACCTTGTTATAGATGTATTTCAATCTACTGAATGGAGCAATACAAAATTTTATTAAAATAAGAGTTCCCTGAGCTTTAGTCATCTTATTTACTTCCTCCTGCAGTTTGGAAGTGAATCACTGATTTTTGACAACTTACACAGAAGATTTCCTTTTATAAACACTAAAGCACTTGGACAGGGAAGCTTTTGCTTTTATCAGGACTTACATAAGGAACTTATTCATGAAGGGAAGCTGCTTATTAGCTTATGCTTTGAATTACCTTTACTATACACTGAGGATGACTTTTGCTTTCATGTATCACCTGCTTATGTAGACCTTATCTTCTGTATGAGTTGCTCTAGTTCTAGCTGATAAAACTTATTAGGTTAAACATTATACTCCATCCAGAACTTACTCGTATTAAGTTAAACATTATACTCCCTTCGTCCTAGCTAAACTGGTACGTTTGACTGCTTATGGAGATTAAGGAATATTGTTGACTAGAGGGTAATAAAGTGAAGTAGACATGAAACAAAAATTGTTTGACGAGAGGGTAATAAAGTAAACTAGACATGAAACAAAAATTGTTTTTTTAGTGGGTAGGGAAATAGAGGTAATGAGGTAAAGTTGGTTTGAAAAGGTTTCCTTTTAAGCAGATGTATCAGTTTTGATGGGATAACCCAAAAGGAAAACTGTTGGGATGGTGAGTGTAGCTTTTCTCTTTTATGTTGCTAAATTGTGGCCACAGCTACACAAGTTTTTACTGCTTTTTTCTTACATTAGCACGTACTCGAGAAATCATTTATTAAAACAGAAAACTACTAGAATCTGTTCTACCTTTTGAACTGAAAGGAGATAATAAATTAACAATCAGGTAGCTCAGTGTATGCGGTAGTATTTATGTTTCACTGTTATGGAATTTAACCATTCTTAAATTCTTTGTCTTATACCTTGGTTGTATGTCTTTGTCTTATTTCTTGGTGTGATAGTGAATGTAGCATTAACAGGTAAATCTGTGGACACGGTCTTTCGAGTCTTGTGCTGACTGCTGACTATGGTCCTTTGTCATATTTCCTGATGCTAATGAATAATGAATTTAACATTAACAGGTGAGTCTTTGGACACTGTCTTCTGATTCCGAGTCCTGTGCTGACCATGGTCCTGCTGAAGAAAATGTTGCATCCGGGGATAGTGGAGAAGCCAAAGAAGCAATCATGTCTTGTAAAATTGGAGGCAGCTCCTCTAAGATGGCAGCTAGCGGGAAATCCCCAAGAAAGGAATCGAAATCCGATTTCGGGCAGCATACTCGAGAAAAGGAGAATAACACAAGTAATATGATGATAGTTAATAAACGATAATCAGTAACCTATGACTTCCATCTTATTCTGTTTACGGAAATGCCTTTCTGAGATTTGGGATTATGGACATTGCAGATGAAGGGAAGACTGAAAGGCAGTTTGAGTCTCATGTGAGAATTTTCATTGTAATTGTAGCTTTGTTCAATATCTTTCCTCTCTTACTGTTTCTTTTTAGGTTTCTACGTCAAGATTGCCGTTGTTGCTACCTGAGAAAGTACTTAGATCAAAGGCAGGTGAAGTCCTTTTGATTGTATTGTTAGTGAATTCTATATTTCTCGAGGTTCTCAACAAGATGAATTCTATATGTCTGAATTATAAAGTTTGCTCCATTTAGGTACTGGTCGAGTGTGAAGGTGAATCCATAGATGTGAGTGGTGATATGGGGGCTGTAGGACGAATAGTAATTCCAGATACCTCATCGGGAGATCATGATATGTACTTCGACCTAAAAGGTTTTCCCTGTAAAATGAATTCAATATTTTGATTAAGATTTCTCATGAGTCTACTGGGTTTCACATTACAAATTCAAATATATTTTGCTCCCCCTTTTTTTGGCTGATCTTTACATGGCTTCAATATCTGATGCATTCTATGCATTGCTTGCTATTGCAGGAACTGTTTATAAAACAACAATTGTGCCTTCAAGAACATTCTGTGTTGTATGTAATTAACTTTGGAGGATCTTTAATATCTAGAATTAAATGCATACTTTTAACACATTTGTTAATGCCAAAGGATTAACATTAATTAGGAATAAGATTGGGATTAGAGAATCATACCTGAGAGGTTGTCCGAGAAGGTGGGCCTCCCGAAGGGGAAGAATCCTGACATGGTGGGGTGGAAAGTGGCTCGGCTGGTTGTTTCGTCCTTGTAGCTCTTCCTCTTCGATATGCTGCTTCCAACTCCAGATGAGCACCTGGTACGACACTCCGACGCTCAAGTTAGTTCTCACTTCACAAAGTAGCCGAGGCACAGAAAGTTGAGAGTAAAGTAAGGGGATTACTGTCTAAGTTTTCGTGGATAAGGCGAGGCGAGTATGGGGGTATTTATAGGGGTTGGGGAGGTATGGGCAGCGGTATGGGCAGCGGTATGGGGTGGGGACAGGTGTCACCCGCGCATAGTGAAGGGGTACTGTAGCCCCAAGGCAAAGATAGTGGCTCGGCCTAAAGGCCTGGCTGAGTGGCCCGGCTTAAATCCCTGGCGGTGTCCTCAGGCTCTGTGGGCCGCAACGCCTGGAGCCGGCCCGTGGCGTGGGCCGCTGGGCCCAAACCCTCGGCCCTCACCATTAGCCCCCGAGGCGCCTTGTCCAGGAGGATAGGACGAGGCGCCTTGTCACGCTTAAGAAAGTATCCGTTACGCCACGTGTCGCTCCCGCGTTGGTCGCGCCGCGACGGTCGCGTTTTCAGCGGTCTATAAATAGCGAGTTAACGCTTTCAAGCTCACTTTTCGCGTTCTTTGCTTCCTCGCGCCCGGCTTCTTTCAGTTTTCCTCTGTTTCTCCGTTTTCAACCGGCTCGACCATCTCGCTCGTCTCCAACTTCACATATTTTCCAGGTATGATTTCTTTTTCTAATTCGATTCGTTCCTCTGTTGGTTCCTCCTCAGGGAGATGGCCGGACGATTCCACTGATGGGGGATTCGTCTCGGCTCGCTTCCTTGGCTCTCCCCAGGTTCATAGCATGTCAAAGCGCCCCGGAAAAGAGGTTTGTAGAGAAAGCGGCCCGTCGTCCAAGAGGCCGAGGGTCGAAAAAGCACTGCCCGAGTCCCCTGATGACATCGAGTCTAAAATGACGGGGAAGGTTGCGCGCCGGCTGGCGCTAAAGTTCAGCTTCCCCGAGGAAATGGACTGGCGAGTCCCGGGCTCGTCCGACAGGGCCAACAGGCCGAAGGAGGACGAGTTCAGCGTATACTCCGTCTACTTGAGATGGGCATGCGCTGCCGCTCGGGGAGTTTGAGACCTCGGTGCTTGGTGTATGACCTAGCGCCGAGCCAGTGGTGCCCAACTCATGGAGGCACATCATCGGGTTTAAACTCTTCGCCTGTCAATGGGCTTCCAACCTACGTCCCAGCTGTTCCGCCACGCTTACAAGATTTCGGTCAGTGGAAGCGGCGGGGGACATTGGTATCACCTTGCCCACCGCTCGCAGTTGCTAACTCCGGGCCCGACGTCGAACCACGGATGGAAGAAGAAGTTTCTCTTCGTCCAGACGCCCCGCTCGGCTGGGTTTAGGACTTCCTGGAGGACGGTCGAGTCCGGCGGGGCGTGAACTCGATCGGTGAAAGTTCCCTCTTTGGGCAAGAGGGTCAGCTCTGGTCGAGCTGCGAAGGAGGGGCTCGCCCGGCCTTTTCCGATTGAGGCCGTTCTTGAAGCCGGCTGGGCTGAACTCCCGAGAGGAGGTGCCTGATTTGGGCGAAGCGCATCGGCTTGCTTCGGGCCGAGGTAGTCCTCACCGGTGGGTGCATCGTCCGAGCGCCCATAATTTTATTAAAATGCCCGACGAAAGCGGCTCGGACGATACGCCTCATCCATTTCTTTAACTTAGCAAATATTGTACCTTGCTTGGTTGAGTACCTTAACGTTTTTTTAAACATCCTCCTTATTTCTTACTCAGGTTCAAACATGGACGCCTTCGAGAAGGCCGAGGCAGAAGCCTTCATGGCGTCGCCCGTCCTTCCCAGACCCAGGAGGGGGCGAGGTGGGAAAGCCACCGCCTCCCGAGGCCCGGCCTCTTCCCGCCCCAGTACCGGGGGGAAGAGCCCCAGTAGGATGAGGGAGGTCTATGGTCAGGGCCCCGCCTCAGACGCCCACGGCCCTGTCACGGGAAGTAGCTCGACGGAGAGCGAGGGTCGCCCTGCAAAGAGGCTCTCCCTTGCTGGGAAGAAAGCCGGATCTGGAGGCCAACGGCCTCCAAGTTCTAAGGGTAAGGGCCCCGCCGAGGAGCCCATTGACGTGCCGAGCGAGCCGGAGTCTCATCACGCCTCGCCCCCCAGGGCTCGTCGGGTCGACCCCAAGTCGCGCGACCTAGCGTTCACGGTGGCCGAGAGACTGCTTGAGCAGGCCCCCGACAACCAAGGCTCGACCCTTTCCAATCCCGAGTCGCTACGACTCCATTGGGAGTCTATGGTCTCGGCGAGGGATGTCGAGGCGTTGCGTGCTGCAAGCCCCGACGATCGAGTTGAGTCATGCTCTCCGGAGGAGCTTCTACCGGGTAAGCTTTCTTAGTTCCCCTCGCCCGTTAATTGCCCACCCTTTGTTAAGGGCCTCTTTGCTAACCATTTTTGTGAAAAACGCATAGGCATCAATTTGCGCCGAGGAGATGGGGCGGGATGAGGAGACGCTGCAGGAAGCTCGGGCCGAAGTTGAGAGGGCTCAGGAGGAGGCCGAGCTCCTCCGCAAGGAAAGAGATGAGGCCCTGCGCCGGGCTGAGGGGAGTGAGTCCAGGGCTCTTGGGCTGTCCAAGACCCTTGCCCAGGAGAGGGATCTCAAGAAAACGGCCGAGGAGGCGTTGGCCGAGGCGAAGAGAAGCATCCCGGCCAAATTGATGAGGCAAAGGCCGCCTTCCCGGAGAGCAACCAGTATAAACAAATGAGGGCCAAGGACACGGGGCGAAATGCGGCTCGCCGTCGCCGACGTGGTCGAGGTGTTCGGGAGGTTTACCCGGGCTCGACCTTACTCCCATCCAGTCTCTCCCGAACAAGGAGAAAGCGGTGGAGAGCCGAGCCGCTTACCGTGTCCCCAAAGACTCGCCTCTACAATGCCCTCTACGATTACAACTCCGAAGAAGAGGAGGAAGGGGACGAGGCCCCAAGGGAGCATCCGGGCGCAGGCTCTTCTCATGCGTAGTTCAATTTTTCTTAAGTTCAATTTATGCCCGAGCCACTTGGGCTCGTGGCTCTGAACAGAGTAGGGTCTGTAATAATACTCTTAATTTTTACTAAGTTCAATTTATGTCCGAGCCACTTGGGCTCGTGATTCTGAACAGAATTTAGGGTTTGTAATAATTTTTCCTCGTAACATTTCTCGTCAATTTACTACTGCCTCCCCCCCCCCTTTTTATACTTCATTCTTTTAGCCGAGCCACATCGCCCGGCTTTATTGCTCGCGTGTAATGTTTTGAGCGTTTGGAGTCAACTCTTCCCATAGTGCCGAGCTACAATGGCCCGGCACATAATACTCATTTCTTCGAATAACGGTCCGTACACTTTCCGTCCTTCAAACTAAGCATAATATTTTTGTAGGCACTCCGCATTCCAGTAGCGGTTAATCATTGTCCCGTCTGGTTTCCCGATCTATACGCCCCTTTTCCCAATTCATCGATAATCAGATAGGGGCCTTCCCACTTTGGGGTACATTTGCCTTCAGCATGATCTTGTTGAGTTGTGGCCGTGCTCCGAAGCACAAGGTCCCCTGTCTGGAACCTCCTCGGCCTAATTTTAGCGTCGTAGTACCTCTTTATTCTCTGTTGATAGGCCCGGCTATGCTGCTCGGCCTTGTCACGGGCTTCGTCCAATAAGGTCAGGCTAGTGCAAACCTCTTCATTGTTTTCCCCTTGAGAACCGGCTGACCGGAGGAGGGGACTGCCAACTCGGCGGGCGTCACGGCATCCATTCCATACGTAAGGGCGAAAGGGTGTTACCCGTTGATTCGCGGGCGTTGTTCTCATCGCCCACAAAACCTCGTGCAAGAGGTCGGCCCACGCTCCTTTCGCCTCTTCCAATTTCTTGTTGATGGCGTTCTTGATGGCTTTGTTGGCTGCTTCTACCAACCCATTACTTTGAGGATGCGCCACGGCCGCATTGCAATGCTTGATTCCTAAGCCAGCCAAAAAGGCCTCTATTCGACGACCCGTAAATTGCTTTCCTTGGTCGGTCACTATCTCCCGGGGCACCCCAAAACGACAAATTATGTCATCGAAGATCATATCAGTCACGTCATCTTGCCTGATACTTGATAGGGCCCTGGCTTCGACCCACTTGGTGAAATACTCAACGGCCACCAAGACAAACTGTCTACGTCGTGGGGCCATGGGGAAGGGGCCCAAAATGTCCAAGCCCCATTTTGCGAAGGGCCAAGGAGCCACAATGGGGGTCAGAGGCTCGGGCGGTCTCCTAGGAGTGTTAGCAAAGCGTTGGCACTTGTCACATTTCTTAGTGTACGCCTCTACGTCCGCCTTCATATTTGGCCAGAAGTAGCCGGCCCTCTTCAGCCTTCGCAAAACAGTTCGGGGGCCCTGGTGGTTACCACATATCCCCTCATGCACTTCAGCAATGGCGATTTGTGCCTCATCAATCCCCAGGCACCTTAGGTACGGGTCGAGGCCGAAGGACTTTCGGTAGAGATCGCCTGAAGGGGAGAGATAGAAACGGGCCGCTTGGACCACTAACTTATGTGCCTCCCTGGCATCATCCAACAACTCCCCTGTCTCTAGGTAGTGCGCAATTGGGGCGCGCCAGTCTCCTTCGGCGAAGAGAATGCCGACCTGCTCCCCCTCAATGGGCCGGGGCTCCCGGGTTTTCGATATATACCTCGGAGATTTCCTCGATTCGGCGGCCAGGCGCGCTAGGCGTCGGCCTCGGAGTTTTCGCAACGAGGACTTTAGTGATCGAGGCACTTGGAAGTCTTCTTGAGCTGTGCAACCAACCTTTGATATTTTTCCATCTTTGGCTCTTTGGTCGCGTCTGATTCGGCAGATTGGCCCACTACGAGTTACGAATCTGTATAGATTTCTAGCGAGTGCCCCACTATTTTGGCCAATCGCGGGGCCATCAATACGGCCTCATATTCCGCTTTGGTTGTTGGTAGTGGGAACATCAATCTGGCCGAGTGGACAGTTCGATACTTTCACAGGCCTCGGAGTATCACTCCAACTCCTGCCCGGCTTTATTGGAGGAGCCATCCACAAAGGCGACCCACTGCGCCTCCGTCGGCGCTTCGTCCTTTCCTTGCCCCGCCCGTAGCCGCGCACACGAAGTCGGCCAAGGTTCGCGACTTAATGGCTTTTGGGGGTGTGAAGTCAATGTGGAACTCTGTGAGCTCCATACTCCATTTACTCATTCGCCCGAGAGATCGGGCTTGGTGAGGCACGCTCGGAGGCGTGCTAGACATCACTTTAATGGGGTGGGCACGGAAGTAGGGCGTAGCCTTCGGCGCTCACAATCACGGCGAGAGCCTCCTTCTCGACATTGGAGTAATGGGGCTCTCCCCTTGTAAGACTCTGCTAACGAAGTAGACGGGGAGTTGTTCTCTACCAACTTCTCGGACTAGCATGCGGCTAAGCTATCGCTGGAGTACGAAGTGTAGAGCAGCAAAGTTTCCCCTGGTTGGGGCGGATGTAGCGTGGGTAGTTGGGCTAAGTGCTCCTTAATCTTGGCGAATGCCTCGTCACATTCCGCCGTCCACTCGTACTGCTTCTTTCTAAGTAACCGGAACAGGGGGAGGCACCTCTTCGACGAATTGGAGAGGAACCGGCCAAGGGACGCCATGCACCCCAACAGCTGTTGGAGTTCCTTAATTCGAGTGGGAACTTCCATGGCTCGGATAGCTTCAACCTTATCGGGATTAGCTTCAATCCCCCTCTCGGTTATCAGGAAGCCGAGGAACTTGCCTGATTCGACCCCAAACACACACTTTTTGGGGTTGAGGCGCATTTTATATTCCCGAAGAACGGCAAAGGTCTCACGGAGGTCATCGACATGATCCCGCTTCGTTTTGCTCTTAACCAGCATATCATCCACATACACTTCAACATTCCTCCCGATCTGCTTCTCAAACATTCGGTTGGCGAGGCGCTGGTATGTCGCCCGGCGTTTTTAGGCGAAGGGCATCATTTTGTACCCAAAAATGCCCAAGTCAGTTATGAAAGCGGTCTTCTCTACGTCGCTCGGCTCCATAAAGATTTGATTGTAACCGCTATACGCATCCATGAAAGATAATAATTCATGCCCAGAAGTGGCGTCAACCAGCGTATCGATACGAGGGAGAGGGAAAGGGTCCTTTGGACATACTTTGTTCAAGTCTGTGAAATCTATACACATTCTCCATGTCCCGTCAGTTTTCTTTACAAGGACAACATTCGCGAGCCACAAAGGGTAATAAACTTCGACGATGAAGCCCGCCGCTAGGAGCCTCTCCACTTCTGCCTGGATGGCTGCCCTTCTTTCCATATTGACGCCTCGTCTCCTTTGGATGACTGGCTTGGCGTCGGCCGGAATGCTCAACTTGTGAGTAATAACCTTGGGGTCTACCCCTGGCATATCTGCCGTGCTCCATGCAAAAATGTCTTTAAACTCCCTCAACAAGTCCTTCAACTTCTCCTCTTCCTCGGTTGGTAACTTGGTGCCAATCACAGTGACTGCTCCGGCAAGTCCGTGACCATCACTTCCTTCGGTTCCTCGGCTGCCGAGCCCTCGGCCTTTTCTCCTCATCCCCGAGATCGAAGTTGTCCGTGGGCAGGTCAATCAAATCCAACGGAGTTAGATAGCCATAAAATCGTTCTAGACTTTTTACCAGGGGGGCCGGGAAGGCCGAGTCACTCGGAGGACGAGTGTGAATGATGATTGGCCCTCGTGAAGTTGGAAGGCGTACTTCCATGGTCTTCGGCCTCAAGTGCGGAGTCGAGCAGAGATTGAGTGTGTATCCCGAGAATAACATTGTAGGGGCTCGGTGACTTGACCACCTTAAAGCATACTTCAGCCACGGGTGAGGGACACCCTCTTTATCTAAGTCTGGATCGATGCATCTTGGCGAGTGACAAAGTGCCCGAGCAGGTATGGGGTTGTTGTTCGGCCCATAGACCGGCATAGTACACTTCTTTGAGAGTGCCACTGGATCTCCTGGCTCATCATGCGAAACGCATGACAAAACAATATGTCGGGCTGAGCCCCCGTGTCAATTAGACTTCTTTTTACCATGTACCCCGCTATCTCCGCCTCAATGGTGATGGGGGTCTTGTGTGGGAGGAGCGCCTCGGCCTCAGGGCCATTATCAAAAATTATCGGGGCGCAATTAGGGGCCACGAGGAGGTTATTCACCTGCTCCGGCCGGGCCCTTTCATCCGGATGATCAAGGATCATGTGGATTATGGGCGCTTGTCCTCCCTTCTTTGGGCGTCCTTCGGGCGTGAGCCCTCGGCTCCTCTTTCTTTGGGGTGATCTGCAAGGCGTGGCCTTGACAAACCGAGGAGTTTGCCTTGTTGGATCATTTCCTCAATGAGCTGCAGAGCTCATGGCGGTTCTCGATCACGTGACCGTGGTCACGGTGGTATTTGCGGTACAACTTCTTGTTCCTCTGCTCTGGGGGGGACCTCATGGCACGAGGCCTTTCAAAGCCTTGCTGCCGCTCGAGGACGGCGAGGATCTGCTCTCTAGGAGCGTTAAGGGGGGTGAACATGTCGGGCGCTGGGAAGCGCGGATTAAAAGAGCCACCACCCCTCTGACCTCCTCGGCCGGGTCCTGAGTGACCCCCTCGGCCGGAATCCGTCCGTTGGCGCTTGAGCGATCATCGGCTTGCGCTGATTATCGGCCTTTACGGCCTGTAAGGTATCCTCCAAATTGATGAAGGGTTCCGCCCGCTCATAGAATTCGGGGAGGGTCACGGGTGCTCGTCTTTGCGGCGTCTCTCCCAAAGGGTGTCACGGGATTGGCGCTGCGAGGCTGCGTAGGTGGCCACCTCGTCGGACACATTAGTCATCTCGGCGAGGCGATCGTTGAAACGGTTGATGTAGCCCCTGAGTGGCTCCTGTTTGTCCTGTGCCACGTCCCTGAGTCCGAGGGGGTTCCTCCTCATCCTCTTTTTGCCGAGGTACTGGCTGATGAACATTTTCTTCAACACTTCCCAGGTTGTCGCAGTCCCTGGGGTGATCATGGAGTACCATGACCGAGCCACCCCCTTCAAACTTTGGGGGAAGGCTCGGGCCATGGCCACATCATCGTAGCCCACCCATCTCATCTTGTCTTCGAAGATCAGGCGTGGTCTTGGGGTCGGTCGTCCCGTCATAGAGGGCGAAGTCTTGGAGGTTCATAGGCTGGACAGGCTGGGGCATCAGGACCCTGTTGTATTGTTGTTGTGCCGCTGCTGCGGCCTGTTGGGCTTGCAATAGAGCCACTTGGGCTTGAAGGCGCGGCATTGTTCTGCTGTGCTTGGAGGTACCACTCCGAGAGGGACGAAGTCTGGGGCGGTGTGCCCAAGGTGGCTGAAACGGCCGGGTCGACCCCCGTGTGGGGCGTCTGGAAAGGGCTGGGGCCAAAGCCTTGGAGCCTCATGAGGAGGTCATTTGGCAGCATTCCGGTGCTTAGGCCAAATGGCTGGGGTCCCGGAAGGGCGTTGGGGCCGAATGTCGTCGTCAGAATCGACGTTGGAGTAGATACCGGGGTGGTATGCGCTGTGGCGTGAACAGTAACCACGGAGGGCGTGGCACTTGGTGCAGGGATATTCCTGCAAGAGGGGCATTCGAATTAGAATGCGTTTGTGCATAGTCTGGGGCCGTGGCCCACATAACTAGCGTTAGTCTTGGCCCGTAGGCACTTACGTTTGCATTTGCCGGAGCGGTTTGGGCGAAGTCGGCGGCGGAGTTTCGAGGCGACCCCTTCACTGCCGCCGTCGCTATGTTGCGCGACCCCCTGTCGGGCGATCGGCTCGGATCTAGATGGAGTGGGGCTCCTAGTAATGGGGCACAATCGGCCGTAAGGATTGCCTCCGTGCCCGTAGGCAAGCTAGTGCCAGATGGTAGAGTAACCCTTGGATCTGAAATCGGGCCCCACGGTGGGCGCCAAATGTTAATGCCAAAGGATTAACATTAATTAGGAATAAGATTGGGATTAGAGAATCATACCTGAGAGGTTGTCCGAGAAGGTGGGCCTCCCGAAGGAAGAATCGACATGGTGGGGTGGAAAGTGGCTCATGGTTGTTTCGTCCTTGTAGCTCTTCTCCTTCGATATGCTGCTTCCAACTCCAGATGAGCACCTGGTACGACACTCCGACGCTCAAGTCAGTTCTCACTTCACAAAGTAGCCGAGGCACAGAAAGTTGAGAGTAAAGTAAGGGGAGTCTGTCTAAGTTTTCGTGGATAAGGCGAGGCGAGTATGGGGGTATTTATAGGGGTTGGGGAGGTATGGGCAACGGTATGGGCAACGGTATGGGGTGGGGACGGGTGTCACCCGCGCATAGTGAAGAATCTGTAGCCCCAAGGCAAAGATAGTGGCTCGGCCTAAAGGCACAGGCTGAGTGGCCCGGCTTAAATCCCCGGCGGTGTCCTCGGGCTCACGTGGGCAGCGCACAGGCCGGCCCGTGGCGTGGGCGGCTGGGCCCAAACCCTCGGCCCTCACCAACATTCATTATCTGCAGTTAGCTTCGCCAATCGAAGCAAAGGTACAATATTTTGTTTTCATTCCAATTACTCCTTCAAGTCGATGAATTTAATGATTAAGCATATGCTTCTCTTTAATAATAAATGAAGAAACAATTGCTTCAACTATTTTACTTCCTTCATCCTCAAATAGTTGATCCATTTTTTTTTGTTTCAAAGTTTTTGATCTATGATTTTTTTCATGAATGTTTAGACATTTAAAGTTAAATAATTCACATCATTATCATCATCATCATCACCAACACCTTAATCTTAACTACATTGGGTCGGTGGTATAAAATTTATAGTGACAATTAATTATCAAAAATTAGTTCACACTATAAATTCATACAGAAGTATAGTGACAATGTTTTACGCCGAATGCCTTTTTGTCGCAACCTTCTTTCAAATGAATAATGAGATGAAATTTCAAAACGTATCATCATAGGCTTTTCCACTTTCATGGAAAATATCATGAGATGACGATGTGTTGAGATAATTGCTCTAGTCATGTCCCATTACAAGGTTGATATTGTAGAATTAACATGTACATCATGGACTATTCTCTTTGTAAATAATTGATTTGCATATATTTTTGTAATTTTTTTTTCACTATTTATCTTTGTAAATATTTGAGTAAAACATTGAACCTTGAAACATGAAAGTCAAATGGATCAATTATTTGAGGACAAGGGAGTGTTATATACTCCATCCGTCCAACAAATTTTTTTCCAATTTGACTTTTGATGTGTTTGACTCAAGAACTTGTTAAAAAAATTCCAAAAAAGCTATGTTTAGAAGATACAAACTTTGATTTATCATTTGCATATAAACTATTGAACTTTCTATATAAAAATATTGAAGAAGCAAATCATAGATTTTACACGGAAACCAAAACTGGCCAGTTTTTTGTGACAGATGGAGCACTATATATTGGCATGAAGGGGAACAAGTTATCTTGCTAACGATTTTCCAAGCCTTCAATGTTTGAGCCTTTCTTTGCTCTTTTTTCCTTGGTAAATCAGACTCTGCTTAAGAAAAAGTTTGCCCCTGTAAGAAATGAAAATTGTCTCTAACTGTTGACAACCAACAATTATCAGATAGAGGCCATCATGAATGACTTCATTCAGCTGAAGCCTCAGTCCAATGTTTATGAAGCTGAAACCATGGTTGAAGGTATTTTTTGGAAAACATGCCATCTCAGCACATCGTCATGTGTTGATATGCTATTATACTATATCCAGTTCATTTCAACATTATCTGTTGAATAAATTTCACACCAATCCATGGATATCTATCTGATTAGGTACAATGAATGGCTTCTCATTTGATTCTGAAGATGAAGTCGACAAGATGCCTGATGCAATTTCTCATCGGATGGATGAAAATGATGGGATCAATGAACCAAGTGCTGGAAAAAAGAAGAGGAAAGCTGAGAAAACATCTGTATGTATTTTCTGCACCATCATTTTCTTTTAGGTTAAGTGCTAACGTACCAATATGGCTGTGAGGATGTGCATGAAACTCCATCCTGAAACAAATGAAACGTATTCCTTTTTCTTCTGTCACAAAACAAATGAAATTCAGAAGTTTTTCCTAATGTTTATACTCATTAGAATCTGTTATGAGCAAGAGAATGAAAAATAAAAATTAGCTCATTACAGAATGATAACATGTACTCCATCTCATGCTAACTTCTTATATTAATCCAGTTCCTCTCACTCTGAGATTATAATGCTTAAATGTAGGACTTGCTTTTTGCAGGTCGTGAAACAGAAGAAAGGAATAGTTGCAGGGGGCAAGCCTTTACAAGCAAAACGTACAAGAAAGACTGCACCAGTTTCCAGGAAAACAATGAAGTCGAGAAAATGAGAGAGAACTTGTGTTTCTGTTTTAGGCTGTAAGTGGAGGCTTGATCACAGGAATGGTAAGAGCAAGGATATTAGCGTAGGCATACTCGTTAAATTTCCTAGCCATGAAAGGATATTTTCTTGTTCTTACCGGTCCTTGTGAAGTTTTATTGGCAAGAACTAAGATGTCAGTTCATAGTTGTCAAAATAGTACTGGGATCGGGAATTAAGATTTTGATTTTGTGAATGATACTCCGTATGTTCATGAATCTATATTATGTTTTTCTTTCTATGTTTTGACTGGTAGATTTTATAAAAGTTTTTATGCATGAGTAAAGATTTTTGACAAATTATTCTTATTGTAAATTTGAATCATACAGAAATTCGAATGTCAGTAATACTCCCTCTGTTCCCCAAAAGATGGGGGGAGTATCATTTTCTTCTTCATTTACAAACAGAACCGAGATGCTCTTCAGTAAAGTAAAGTTGTGTTTAGAAGAGATGGAATAAAATTTACAAGCAATATTTAAAATTTGAATCCAATGGTTGTGGTTAACATTTCCACGTATTGAAAATGCTTCGAAAAGTATTCATCACCTATTAGATGGTGCATGATGGACCTCAATCGAACTTCAATCAAAGATATGCACTTAGGTCATACAATTTTACCGTATTACAATTTAGTCAACATTATATTTTCTAAACACTGATGATGTGAATGAACATGTAAAGTCTACGGTAATGAACATGTAAAGTCTACGATACCCGAAATGGAGAGGCCTTGCTAATCCTAAGTACTCCAAATTCGGAAGTACTCGAAGTACTCCGTTTTTTTTTGTTTTGGGGAGCAAAGCGGCGTCGTTCGCATTTAACGGAAGCGTAACGCTAATCGTCTTCTCCACGATCGCAGCAACGCGTTTTCCCCACGATCCGAGTAACCCGATCCGACTCCTTGGCGGTTGCGGCGAATAGGCGGCAGAACTTCCAACGTCGTCCGTCGAAAGCCTTTGACGAAGCATTTGAGATAAGTAGCCGTTCGCGTAAGTCTTTGGAGTTCGGATTTGTTGATTTCATCACTCGTGAGTGGAATTGAAGTTTTAGGGTTACGTAGGTTCGCATTTGAGTTTCTGAAGCATGAGTGCGTTTGGTCTTCAAGTATAGCGTTAGGCGTGAGGATCCGCGTTTCTACTTATTCAGAGTAGGGCCAGTTCTAGGTACTTTACTGTAGTCGGTGACCGATTCGAGACCCCCAACATCTGTCAGCGCAGCCAACGCATGCCCTCAGCCTACACCCTGACGTCGTTCGGGGTCCTTAAAGTAGTCGTCGACCATGTCGAGGCACCTGACCGTAGTCAGCGACCCTTCGTTGGGCAGTCTAAAAGCACACGGTGAGAGGTGTGTTGAATCGCAGGGTGTGAGCTCTTTTTGGATCCCAAAAGTGCGTCAGGGAAAATGACAACGTAGGCCATTTGTGAGTCAGGTCAGTTTGACAAAAAATCTACTACTGTCCATCCTAGTCCAGTGGACCTTCAGAGGTGTCCATAAATCCGCCATGCAGCATGTGAGGGTTCAGAGATCTCCCAATGACTCACTTATGGACCCTAAAAACTGACAAATGACCTTGTGAGGTGCCAAAAGGCTGACTATGGCCAACTTATGGACCCGATGTCGGCCCGCTGACAATCCGTCGCACGTGACGGTTACCATAACGGTTACCATCTCGCCGTTACTCTGATATCTCCTCCTTCTTTTTCTTCTTCTACTTCAAGTGTGTCGCCGGTAAAGTGACTGGAAATAGAAATAGGAACGGAGAGTCGCAACAACTGGTTCGAGGCAGGCGGGGTTCCATAGTCATCACAGGGCGTCGTTGTCGAATGCGTGCGCTCCGTTTTGAGGTCTTCTCAACCGGCATCTCGAGAAGAAAGACGCAGCCTTGTCCGAGCGGCCTAGGGTTCCATTGGTAGTCACCATTCGTCCATTGTACAAGGCTACGGAGCGGCCTACGGCTATTCCGCAACTCTTCTACCGGATGGGTCCTTCGTTGGGTAGGCGGATGTCGCAAATTCAGGCTGACTATGCACCCCGAATGCCTTGTGACAAGGGCAAATTCAACTATGGTGACATGGTACAGCAAACTCCCAAGGTATGTCAGAGATTTGTTTAAGCAACACACCGGCCTGGAAGAGTTCAAAAATGCAATGAAGAGGACTTACTTGTGATCGGCAGCGATGAGGATATACCCTATGGGAATTGGTGGATGGCCCAAATGCAGAAATTGAACAAGATAAAGCAGAATTTCTTCCAACAGACATCCTCCTCGACCCCGAAAGCAGAAAATGAAACTACGGTCCACCTAAACAAATTTCTATATTCACCTTGCCACGGTGAGTGCTGATGCGGAAACGGAGTTCGAGTTTCCATCGCGGAGGATTTACATTCCAAATGTAAATACCGGGGCGAGTGGGCCGTTCCTGATACCGATGCCGCTGCCCATGAAGTTGAAGGCTTTCCCATACAACCCACGATGACATCGGTAATTTTAAAGTTGCGAGTCTTACGTCAGTTCTTACATAGCACTTAACTAACTTAACTAACGTAATAGCGTACACCAATACCTGCTGTGCAGGTTCCTCTTTGATATTCGCGTTCCCAGGATAGGAGCGGAATCCCAGTTGAGTGGTTGATGATGATGGTGTTCTTGAGAGTTCCAAGCTTGCTGTTCAGAGTAATCTGTGGAAAGATAAAGAGAATACTCAGAAGTAGCAAGAGAGGAGTGGGGGGGCGTGTAGTAGCTTACCCAATTTAGGGTGGACATCACCCTATTTATAGAGTGATGCCAGGAGAAGAGCCTCCCCCAGTTGAAGCCCTTGGGCAGGCTGTTTGAGATAAGTCTGTGTCAGACTGATTGGAGATAAGGCGGCTGTGATGATGAAGATCTCAGCAAACCGCCTTAAGTGATTCGCTTGTCAGAGAATGTCTGGCGTATGAATCTGGTGAAGATCTCCCAGGCTCGTGCTGACCTCCTTATTGGCTGCTTGATGTCAGATGACCAAGTGGTCTGTCTCCCAGTGGAGCAAGTGGCAGGCGAAGGCCTGCAAGGGGCGAAGGCCCAGATTGAATACAGCCAAATAAGGAGTGAGGGTCGCACAAACCTAAGTGTAAGGGTCTTATCTGGGCAGGACTAGTATAGGCGTGAGAATCCTCGCGAAGACGAGTTGGGACCGCGGGAATAAGATCCGCGAAGGCGAGTGAGATCGCAAGGGCGAGAACTGAGACCGCGAGGGCAACCCGCGCAGGCCTAAGGGACGCAAAAGCGAGTGTGAGACATCGCCAAGGCGAGACATAAGGCCTGCGAGGGCAAGACTTTGCGCAGGTGAGACTGGAGACCTTGCGAAGGCGAGACTGGAGACCGCAAGGGTGAGACCTTGCTTAGGCGATACTGGAGATCACAAGGGTGAGACCTTGCGAAGGCGGTACTGGAGACCACAAGGGTGAGACCTTGCGAAGGCGGTACTGGAGACCACAAGGGTGAGACCTACGGGGCCTTGTATGATTCTGATGCGACGCGAGGACGCGTTTGCTTGGGTAGTGTACCAAGATGCCTCCTCCTGAGAGCGGAGTATGGGCAGGGTCCTGTACTCCGTTTTGAAAGTATTGTGTTGAGGACAGTAGTAGTCACAAGTCTGGACTCGTGTTGAGTATGAAGACCTTTTACGATCTGATTTCAAATGTCGGATTCTTCACGATCCTTGTGGCTTTTTGATGTGGACATCAGCCCCATTTTTGTGATAAAGGGGAACCATGCCTCCAGAGGGTCTAAAGGACCCTTGGCGAAGGCACAGATGAAGAAGTGGCATTCTAGGCACCGGCGAAGCCCCATGGCAGAGCCGCGCACGCAAGGATCTTGGCAAACCCATGCCCCATTGGTGAACCCTTGGCCTTTGGCGAGGCCATGCCTCAACGGCGAACCCGTGGCTATTGGCGAGCCCATTGACCCTGGCGAATCCATGGTCCTTTTGGGCAAACTCAAGGTCATTTGCGAAGCCATGGCTCTTTGCGACCCCCTTGGTCGTTGGCGAAGACCCTGTGCCTCATTTCCAGAAGCAAGCGAAGCCCAGGTGTTCGCCAAGCAGAAGAGGCCTCCATACACAAGTCAGGCGAACCCTTCAACTTGTGCAGAGGCCCTCTTCTTCCCTTTTCCCGCCAAATGCAATTCCTGGGGAATTGGGAGCCGCAAAAGCAGGTAGCCTACAATGTCACATCAGCTGCCATCTCTGATTTCGCCCACCCTAAAACGGGGAAGCTGTTCCCTTGTCAAGACATTCTTTATTATTTCCTTCTTTCTTTCTCCTTCTATAAAAGGAAGCTGTAACCTTAGTAATGGTAGAACTCAATTTGTAAGAACACATATTTGCGGAGATACGCATATTGTTCTTCTTGGGTCTCAAATCTTGCTCCACCAATCCATTAGTGATCCATTGCAAGAGGATCCAATATAATACCTAGCATTGTTTGATCTCGTAGTCAAAAGGTTCTAGGTCCCATTATCCTTCCCCAGGCATTTTCAAGGGCATTGCCTCACCTCGTAGTGAGGAGGTTCCCTTGGCCGACTTTGTTTCCTTCGTTTCTTCCCCTGTTTCATTTCAACTTTTCTGGAAACCGCCTCCAGCGAGCTAGATCCGAGCTCGTGATCACTTACCCCACCCGTGATCACATCAGTTGGTATCAGAGCCAAAGCGCTCACTGGAGGTATCGTTTCGTATCAGTATTGTTTGTTTGATTTTCTTCAAGTTAAAACCTTTGTTTTCTTTCGAAACTTGAAGAAAAGTTATCGGTTAATGATCTCTTGAGAGAAACCGAGTAGTTGTTATCCCTGTTTAAAGTTCATAAAAGGTTTATGAAACTGTGAGCGACTTTGGATTTGAAAAGAAAAGAGTTTCCCTGTGTGCAAAAGAACAAGAGTTGCAGAAAGAAAATATTCAAGCTAGTTCCTAATTTATGGGAAAAGGTTCTAAGTGTTCTTGAAGAGTTCATCACGAAACTCAAGTGAACAGTACTCACAAATCGAAAATAATTTCGAAAACCTGAACTTATAGTGTTTATATTGGTGAAAAGCCTTTTCTATATCATTACCAACTTCTTTCAACCACCAACCAACCTCAAAACCCTAGTTTCAAGTAACTAGAACTTTGTGCTTTACTTGTTTCAGACATTGCTAAGATTTCATTGGATATTCTTTGCGTGTTTGCATTTGATCTTAATCGTAGATTGGTGGTAAGTTTTGAAACTTATGAGAACCCTTGTGTTCTAAACACGAGAGAAGAGAGTAAACACTAAGGGAGTGTGGCGAGGCTTCACAATACTGTCCACATGTGCAGAACTTGAGTCTCATGGAGTATGTGGAAGAGGAATTCTACCCGGAGTTGGATCCTTGTTACCAAGAGTCTGACTTCTGGGCGGAGGAAACCCTCGACCATACATACCAAAGGACCGACTCAGAGTACTCCAACGACCAGGAAACCTGGCCAGAACCGACTCCATACTCTGAGTTTGATCATCCATACCCTGAATGTACATGAATATTACTCCGGCCCAGACCCTGAACGGTTGGTAGCGAACCCTTGCCATCGCCAAGATAACCCCCCTCGCTATCGCGACCCCCAGCCCCGACGGACTTACCCCCACACTCATGTTACTCCCCTATTCCGTCGTATCCTATCTGTACGACGCCCATATTTGAGCAACATATCATTCGCGAAGCCAAATCCACCAACCTAAAGCCAACGAGGGCCACCACTTACTAGTATGCTTCATCCCACAAATCACCTTCTGACCGGCAAGGCGAAGCAACACGAAGTGCCTCAAAGATCTAGCTTGTCACAGCCACCCCGCCCGGTTGCGGAGGCGGAGCCGGCTGCGGCGTCGAGAACCGGAACCTACGGCGGAAGCGCGGCGGCGAGCATCAAGCTCAAGTAACACACAGCCAAATGGCAACTCGCAACCTAGATACTCATTCAAGGCAAGCATACTAGAAAAATCCAACTTCTACCAAACATGCAGTTCATGGTGTCAAACATCAAACATCGCCACAACACAGAAACACCAAAAATCCATGATATAACCACAACTCCAATATAAGCAAGTCGGGGCTCCGCCCTCGACTCAGAAGACAATAAAGGCGAGTATGTCTCAGTTATACGTCTTATACGAATACGTGATCCAAACTACATGCATGCGGCTACGGCTCTGAGCCATTAAACCAAAACCTATATATACCTATTGTGCGGAATCGGAAACTTTCTCACTCGGGAGATTTTCCGCCCGTGATACTCTGCTGCTGAAACCCAAGAAATCCGAAAGCACTTTGCGGATCTCTATTCCGCCAATTGCTTTTCGTAACAACTGAAAGGTGTAAACAAATGAAAGGGTGAGTCCTCGAAAGGACCCGATGAGGGCTTAAGGCAAAAGTGCGGTTGCCCACGGGGCAACAATCGAACTGCAAAGCAGAAAAACACAGCATATACATATGCATACGAACATAAAGCATACGGTGAATCATAAACCGCGCATGCGGTCAACCGCCCGAGCGACCCGTTACGGCAGCCCTCAGCGAGAGGTCGAATATACTGGTCGAAGCGAGCAGATAGCACGGTACCGGCTGGGGTCGCGATCCCCAAACTGTCGTAGGGTCACAGAACAGAAGTATCGGCACTCCCGGTGCGGATACGCAGAACAGAACCAAGGAGCACCCGTGGTCACTCCAACCATACGGGCCTCGCCACAGAATCAGAACATATAAATAAAACATACAAACACAGCAGAGATATCATACAGTAACATATATGGAGCAGAACAAACGTACATTTTACCAAATTAAGCCCTTACCTCAGAAGCGCTGCCCCGCAGCCCAAAACTCGTGAAACCCCGGCTCCCGACCCGAAACGCCAAACTTGACTCCTATGGTTCCACGCTACTCCACTAACGTAGAATCAAGCTGGATAACCATTGTTGAGTCGAACACCTCAAATAACTCCGAGAAAGAAATTTACGCACAAACCCGCACTTTCGGAAAATTCCTGAGCTCGGTTTTACAAACCGAGCCTGAACATTGTTATTCCAACACCCGCAAACATATTCCAACCCTTAAACCCGCATTCAGACACTTTTCCCGGTAAACCCGTATAAAACTAACTTTCTCATTTCTAACCCGAAAATGACGTTTCAAATACCACACCGCACCTAAATCCAACCCCGATATCATTTTACCATCCAAATCAACCAAATTACAACACCAACCTAGAGAAAGTTTCATTTCTTCAATTCGGCCCTAAACCATCTTTTCACCACACTTCCAAATCAAACCATTCAAGCTTCCAATTAATCATACTAATCCCCAATTTCACTTCCTAACCAAAATTACTAACCAATTGCACTTAAATCAACCAAAATCAACATAAATCCTAATGGTACTATTCACTCAATTTAGGGCTTTTCTTCTCAATCCATTCTCCACCAAATTGAAACCATAGAATGCCTTAGAATCATGCTAGGAACAACATATCCAAAGCATGATTCAAGAACACCACTCTACACCATTTTAGAAATTCCATCAATAATTCGAATAATTATGTTTTCCCCATCCATGGTGTTCTTCCAAAATCTAAACATAGATTCTTACTCCCCTCAAGCCCAAGAACAACATACTTAAATTTGGAAGCAAGAGAATCATCCAAACTAGTAGCTAAGAACAAACCTTAATTTCAAAAATCCCTCTCTTTTTCCAACCAAAACTTGTTTCCAACAAGTAAAGAGAATAAGGGAGGAAGCTTACCACTAAAAGGATCCATTTTCTTGTTGATTTGAGCCAAGATTTGAAGAACTTAAAGCTTGGATGAACAGTAACCATGGCTGAAAGCGTTTCAGGAAGAAGAAGAGAAGGAAGAAGAAAGAAAAGAAAATGAATTCTACTTCATTTTAATTACTAATTATCCCTTATATAATATCCTTTCTTTTTCCTCTTAAATTATAAAGGGACAAGTGTCCCTTATCCCTTCTCCATTCCAGCCGAAAGTAGGCTGCTGCCCATGCTGAATTATTTATTTTGCAACCAATTCCCAATTTATCTCCCGACTTTTCGAAAGTTCCAATTCTTTTGCCCAAAAATAATTACCGAATTCCAAAATTAACGAAACTTGGACACAACCCTCAGAATAATATAACATTCACAGAACATTTTTCAAAAGTTCGTTTACCACTCAGTGTCCTACCGAGCTCATTGAACCCGAACCAAAACCCGACGTGCGGCGTGTCAACCTTAACCGAAATTCCGTCACTCCAAAATTCTATAAAAAAAATACCCATAAATTCCATCTTAAATTATAACACAACATACCCCAAAGCCGTCAGAAAAAATCCATCCCGATTCCCGGGATTCCCGTCCCGAGCCGGAGTCGCCGAACCGAACGTCCCGCCCCAAATATTAAACTCCACAACCACCAGGGACGTTTCCACGACTCCAAAACTACAAACGGCTTCTCAAACTGAGATCTCGAGAGCGCTACCGAGCCCGCTGTACGTCCCGAGGCGACCCAGGCAACCCCGGCGCGAGAAAAATATTTTGGCGGAAACGTCCGGGACCCACACGACCTCAAATACGGAAGGGTTCGCCAAAATGATACTCGGATAGGGCTCGGGAGCCGCTGAACGCCGAAAACGTGACCGCGAGGCCAAAACCGGAGCCGGGTCACCAGTCGCAACCCGCTCGGGGTGACCGTAACATTCTCCCCCCTTAGAACTATTGGTCCTCCAAGAGTAGCTGAACCAACCAGACAGTGTCGCTACCAACCAGAAAATATAAACATTCCTCTAACCTGAACAATCGGACCATCGTCTTGGTGCGGCGGGAGTGGTAGTTTAGACTACCATACTGAGCCTCACGGCGTCCCACACTCCGGGTGCATCTTATTGCACCCCGAGACAGTTGCCGGTATTTCTACCAGACAACCCCAGACAGTACCGAACCTAAATCTAACCGATCCACAGCAGGCTATCACGGAAGGTACCACATAAAAGCGAAGCTTGATTGGGGGAAACCCAACCTAACAACTTACTGCGAAACCCATAAGAACCGATATAACTCGGGGTAACTCGCCCGCCTATCAAATCTTCTTGTCTCTCGAGCGGTGCTACCTCGGTCAAATTCTATCAAATTCTATCACCAAACGCCGATTCAAGAGCTCTACGGCGGTTCGTATAAGCGATGGTGCGATCGTTCACGGTTTTAATCCGCGCTGTAACAATCTGATCTTTGCCGTAGACTCCTCAAAAAGCTCGGGCCCCAGTTCAACCCCATCAGATGCATCTGTCCAACAGCCTGGTGTCATACACCTTCCGTACAACACCTCATATGGTGCCATGTCAAACGTAGTCTGAAAGCAATTGTTGTCGAGAACCCTATCAAAGTAATCTTGCTAGTCCCAAACTCCTCCAAAATCCAAAATACAGATTCGCAACATATCCTCCGATATCGAATCACCCGCTCCGACCGTCCGTCCGTCTGTGGGTGATAAGGCGTATTCGACGAGTCACGTGCCCAATGCTTCATGAAAAGCAATCCAGACCCGTGCTGTAAAACGCGGATTACGGTCAGATTCAATGGAGTCTGGTACTCCATGCAATCGTACAATCTTCATGATGTAAAGCCGGCAAGCTTCTCCAGAGTTTCTATGACCCGAATAAGCAGAAAGTGTGCGCACTTTATCAGCCGATTCACAATAACCCAGATCGCATCATGGCGAGACTATGTCAGGGGCAGTGCAGTCAGAAAGTCCATAGTAACATTGCCCCACTCCCGAACTGGAATGGGCAAAGTCTGCAGTGTCCCTGCCCGTTTCTGATGCTCAAACTGCTCGGGTGTACCTCCTCTAACATCTCATTCCAGAACTTCTGATCCTCTAGTACATAAAGGCGGTCTCGGAAGTATAGCAATCCCTGCCTATACTGAAACGTCGGTAATAAAGATCCCTTGTCTTCTCCAGACAACTTCTTCAACCCCGGATCTCTACCCCGCACCTCGCGGACCCTATCAAACCACTCGGAATGTATGGTAAGTGTGTACACTGAGCACGTTCCCGAGTTGCCACATGCCAAAGGCACGTCAAATCTCTCTCCTCGAGATCGGTCCCAACATTTCCTCCCTTAACTAACCCGGTATACTTCTGCTCGGTGCATCGGCAACCGTGTTGCCCTTGCGAAGATGTACTCGATACAGACAACCATAGTCCTTAATGTATTCGAGCCATCTATCTTGCCTCAAATTAAGCTCCTTTTGCGTAAACAGATATTTCAGACTCTTATGGTGGTAAGAATCTGAAATTTACTATCAAACAGATATTGCTTCCAATGTTTCAGCATAAATTACTATAGCCAACTCCAGATCATGTGCCAACCGATTCGGCTCATGCGATCGCAGTGCCTCGACCCATAAGCTACCACAAAACGCTCTGCATCAACACACATCCCAAACCAGGCGTGGAAGCATCCGTATAAACCACATACGGTAAGATCGGATTTGAAAGAGTCGAGAATCGGAGCGTTAGTCAACTACCGCCTCAACTTCGAAAATTCTGCTCACACTTATCGGACCGGATATACTGATTGACCCTTCTTAGTCAACTGCATAAGCGGAGATGCGAATAGAAAATCCCAGTACAAACCTCGGATAAAATCCTGCTAACCCTGTGAAGCTCCCGAACTCCCGTCCGTGGTAGGTTGTTTCCAATCCCGAACTACCCTCACCTACTCTGAATCCACAGACAGACCATGCTCAGATATAATGTGTCCCAGAAAAGTGACTTCCCGAATCCAGAACTCACACTTTGAGAATTTAGCATAAAGCTGATGTTCCCAAGGTATCTGCAGAACTATCCTCAGATGCTCCCGATGCGAGTTCTCATCCCGAGAATATATCGAATATAATCAATAAAACCACCGAAATGAGCCCAAATACGGTCGGAACACCAGATGCATCTGATCCAAGAATGCCACCGGTATATTGGTCAGCCCAAATGGCATGACCGTAATCTCTAAGTGTCCAAATCGGGTTCGGAAAGCTTTCTTAGGTATGTCCTCTTCCTTCAATCTAAGCTGAAAATACCCGGATCGGAGATCAATCTTTGAGAAAACCCTCAAACCCCGAAGTTGATCAAAAGATCGTTAATCCTCGATTAACGGATACTTATTCTTCCCAATAAGAGCATTCAACCGTCTCGTAATCAATACAAAGTCAGTGTCCCATCATTCTTCTTAACAAACAAAACCCGAGCACCCACGCTGAAGTGTTCGGTCGGACGAAACTCTTTTCTTGTAATTCCTCCAGTTGCTTCTTCTACTCCTGCATCTCAGAAATAGGCATCCGATAAGGAGGAATAGATATCGGAGCAGTACCCGACTGCAGGTGGATGTCAAACACAATTCCACGATCTGGTTGTAATCCGTGCAACTCCTACGGATATACATGCGTAAATTCTCGAACCAACGGTAATCGATCTAACTTAAACCTAATACCATATTCATTCAGATCAAAACATTTCCCTACACCAACTATCGGCGGTGATGTTACGGTCACCCTCTCCGAGCGGGTTGCGGCCGGGTGACCAGAAAACTCGGTTTTAACTGCGGGTCACGTTTTCGGCGTTCAGATGGCTCCCGAGCCCTATCCGAGTATCATTTTGGCGAACCCCTCCGTATTTGAGGTCGTGTGGGTCCCCCGGACGTTTCCGCCGAAAATATTTTTCTGGCACCGGGGGGTTGTCGGGGTCGCCTCGGGACATACAGCGGGCTCGGTAGCACTCTCGAGATCTCAGATTGGGAAGCCGTTTGCAGTTTTGGAGTCGTGGAGACGTCCGGTGATGGTTGTGGAGTTTAATATTTGGGGCGGGACGTTCGGTTCGGGCGACTCCGGGGCTCGGGGCGGGAATCCCGGGGCTCGGGATGGAATTTTTCTGACGGCTTTGGGGTAAGTTGTGTTATATTTTAAGATGGAATTCATGGGTAATTTTATAGAATTTTGGAGTGACGGAATTTCGATTCGGGTTGTCACGCTCGCGCGTCGGGTTTTGGTTCGGGTTCGCGAGCTCGGTAGGACACTCCGGAAAGGCAAATGAATTTCTGAAAAATGTTCTGTGCATGTTATAATATTCTGAAGACTGTGTCTGAATTTCATTAATTTTGGAATTCGGTAATTATTTTTGGGCAAAAAGAATTGGAACTTTCGGAAAAATTGGGAGTTAAATTGTAATTGGCCACAAAATTAAAGTATTTCAGCATGGGTGCAGCAGCTACTTTCGGCAGCAAGTGTGTGAGTGTGTGATTTATATGAGACACATGTCCTATTTTTGAATTAAAAGAAGAGAGGGATGGGCAAGGGTGATGGAAATATAAAAGGCATATTATTTTCATAAAATGGGTCTCATTTCATTTCTTCCTTTTCTTTTCTTCATCTTCTTCTTCTTGCTGTTCTTGCTGCCGACTCCATGGATGAACTCCACCCAAGCTTGAGGTTCTTCTTTTTGGCTCAAATCAAAGAGGAATTGGGTTCTCCATGTGGTAAGTACCTCCCTAACTCCTCTTTTCTCATTAATTTGGAAGATTAGTGGTGAAAAGAGGAGTTTTGCATTTGATGGGTTTGTTCTTAGCTATAAGCTAGGATGATTCTCTTCCTCCCATGTTTTAGTATGTTGTTCTTGGGTGGTAGGAGAGTGTTAATCAAGTGTTGGATTTTGGAAAACACAACTTGGGTGGAAATTTAGCTTTGGCCGAAATTATGGAAGAAATTCCAAAAATTGTGTGTGGTTGTTATCTTGTTTCATGCTTCAAGTATGTTAGTTCTAGCATGATTCTAAGCTTATGTATGGATTCAATTTGATGGAAAACAAGTTGAGGTGAAAACCCCCTTTTGGCCGAATTGGTTAAGTGTATGTTCATGATGGATTTGGTTGTTTGGGTGCAATTGGATAGCATTCATGGTTTAGAAATGTAATTGGGGGTTAGAATGGTTGTTTGGTAGTTTGAATGGATTGAATTGGAAGTTGGATGAAAATTTGGTTAAGAACCGAATCTTTGAATGATTCTTTTTCAATGTTGGAGGTTCATTTTGGTTGAATTGGATGTTAATATGGTGTTGGGCTTGAATTTAGGAGTGGATGGAAGTTTGAAATGTTGAATTCGGTTAAGGAATGAAAAAGTTACAATTAATCGGGATTATCGGAAAATGGCGGGTAATGAAGGGTTTAAGGTCAGATTTGATCAGTTACGCTTATTGTATGATGTTTGTCAATGTGAAATCTTGCATTGTCTAGGTTGGTTCGAATTGACGTTTACGTGAAAATGCGGAATTTTACGGAAGTGCAGCCGGATTTTCGGTTTTGGGGTCGGGGTTGTAGTTTGGTAGTGTGGTTGATGAGGATGCTAATTCAACTTGGTTTGGCAGATTCGAGTCTCGGTGGTTAGGAAAAGAGGAGTTCTAAGTTTCGGGCACGGTGTAGGTGTTATCCAGAATCGGTCCAATACTCTGGATTTTGAGGTAAGGGTTTGGTTACATTGTTTGGTAAGCTAAGTATATGTTTTGGTTTCAGTTTACATTACTGCGGTATTTCAGTATTATATGCCTAGAGCATATTTTGTAGTCTGTAGGTGTATGTATTGTAGCATTTCTGTTTTGCAGGTATTTCGGAAATTTCTGCTTTAAGGTAAGTTCTGTGATCTGTAGGTGTATGCCTTGTAGCATACTGCATGCATTAATCCTACGTTTGTAGGAGTATGCCTTATGGTATACTGCATGCATTAACACTACGGCGGTTGTGGGTTCGCTACCCCATCTGGTGCACCATGCTTCTGTAATAGCTTCGGCTTCTGACTCCCCTTAGTGGGAGGCTGTCGTTCCGATCTGTTATAAGGTTTATGGCGATTTGGAATCGCACATCCTTGAGGATTCGATTTGTTTTACGTACATGTATGTTATTACGTATACATTGCGTATATTGCTATCTTTCTGTTTTGCAGGGTTGCATATACTTATCTTACCCCAAATCCCTTACGGGGTCCTTTTAGGACTCACCCTTCTTTGGGTTTTGTTTTTGGGTTTCAGGTAGACTTGATAAGCGGCCTGCGGAGTAGGTTTCCGTGAGGTTCTACCTTGGGTATGCTTTGTGCGGCGGTTGCACCTTGCGGTCGGGATTGTGTACTTGGTGTGAATCCCGCGCAAGGTACTTTGTTACATAGATTCTAAGGTTGGCTCTGTAGTTGCATATGCACACTTTCTGTATTGCTATGATGGTTGTATGTCTGTATATACATTTGTATATTCTGTTCTATATCTGTTCTCAGCGCTTGGCGCTTGCTAGACATTTTAGGTTACGTGAATTACTGTATGTATATGTGTTTTGGTGCGTAAGCACTCGTCCCACGGAGGCGGGGCTTACTCTGTTATTAGTGCATGAATTGTATGGTTGCATTTTATTTTTGGTTATACGCCTGAAATTTCAGTTAGTCTGCTTCCACAATCCTTCCGTTCTCGGGTCCGCTACGCGCGGCGGGTCTCGATGGACCCGCCACTCCTTTCCATTCCGGCTTCCGCTTCCGGCGACCCGGCGCCCCCGCCTCCGCAACCGGGCTCGGGTGGCGTGCGGTGACAAGTTGGTATCAGAGCAGGTAAGTGACCATATTGGTCGTCAGTGGTGACTTGTAGTGACAACTATTGTTTTACATTTTATTTTAGAATGGTTTGAGTACGGAGATTGGCCACCTCCTTACTTGAACCACTTCAAAATAAAATTGTGGAACAAAGTTGATCCTTCAAGTTATCACGATAGTTGCAGATTTCGGCACTCGGGATTTTGGAATTACGGTAAGATTATTACGAGTAAGGGGATTGTGGAAAAGTTTGGTACGTAAAATTGTGTGTTAGGAAAAGATTTGGTGAAATTAAGCATGAAGCTTACGTGATTACGTGAAATGCATGATTTTATCATTCTGAGAAGTAACCTTCTGTGTCAAGTACTGCATTGCACTACAGAGCCTTAGAAAACTGCTGCTAGTTTCTGTAGAGATTAGGAGTGACCGAGTTGTCTGGATTCTGTTTGGTGCGGAATGTCTCGGGTTGGATTCACACGCGTGGCGGTGTGTTTTGTGACCGGAGGGAGGGATTGTAATCCCATGCCTCCGAGAGATCGGGTTTGAACTGTTGGTTATTGGTTTAGTTGGTATATGGTTGGGAAATTTGGGTTGGGATACGGTGTTTTTCAGGTTGGACTTGGTTTGAGGAATTGTGTACTACACGCGAATAGCGTGATTTGGTACCGGAGGGACGGGACTGGGATCCCACACCTCCGTGGAATAGGATACGGGTTCAGCGTAAACCAGGGTCTGAACAACCACACTCACCGCCCCGAGTTGTAGCGGTCGTACGGACCCCTCTCTGATATGGTATTACCGCCCCTAGGCTGGTTCGGAGGCGGCGATGGCGGGGAAAATCTGTTTATGCCACGGTAAGGGCATTTTGATCGGTGGTGATAGCAAGACTTAAGCCACTTGCTCGCCATAGTTTTGGGATCGGTAAGTGAGGGACTCTGTCAATGGTGGTCACTACGACACCTAACCTTCACGTCGGTCCTATCAACGACGGGGAAATCGAGACACCGATCAGCGAGGTTGGACTTTTGGAGAGGTTTGAGTCTGAATTCCCCCGAGGTTCAATGACCGAGAAGGGTGCAGGGTAGTAGAGATTTGGTTTGCGGGAGTTGACAAACTCACGGAGGAGGCTATTCGAGCCGGTTGGCCGCCGGGCCAGCGGCTACCCGGTCGATTGCTTCAGTTCTCAACCGGAGTTCGGATTGACCCGATATCGATTTCTAGTGTCTGGCGATGTCTAGGACATTTCGCGGAAAATATTTTTGGGGCGGGGGTTGCCGTCGGACGATTTTCGAGGATTTTGGGAGGAGAAAGCGGCTCGGGAGTGACCAGGACTCAGTTGCGATTTTGAGGAAGATCTGGAGTCGGGGATATAATTTACATTTTTACGTGAAGAAAAATGTTCTGGGTCGAAATTACGGTTTGGGCGGTTTTCGGGCTTAGGCGAGCCAAGCTGTGACACTTGGCGAAATGTGATTAGTGGAAAGTATTGGACTTGGTCTCTTGCTATTTCTAGTGATTATGATTCACTATGATGTCAAAAAGGATGTCATGTGCAAAGCACATGACTTATTATTACAAGACTTACGTTTTGGCAGTCTTCAGCGTCCATAGTCTTGGACGCAACCCAACGCGCCGCGGCGTGGGTTTCAGCGAGGTGGCCCGAGACCTCGGTAGCGGCAGCGGCTTCAGCCACCCTCCGTCACAGCAGCTCGAGTAGGATAAGTTTTCATTTTGACGCGGGGCCCTAGTTATCGGGGAGGACTTAGTCAGCGGTCATGTACGAGCTAGCAGGGAATTCTGTAGGGTACTTTATTTCTGAATGAGGTACCGGTTCATGCGTTATTTGTTACAGGAGCATTTGTTTCCATTGTAACACCGACATGTGTTACATTTCTGTATCTGTCTGTTAGTACCTTGCCTCAAACGCATTTAGTAAAAGCTGCAGGAAGTCCGTTTGTTTTCCAATGAGATGGTTCGGGGTTGTACGATATCTGTAGGCGGACATGATAGTATCGGATCTGTTGGTTTTAGACACGCCGGACTATGATGTTATTCTTGGAGCGGACTGGCTATCCAAGAATTCTGTGCACATTGATTGTGCAACCCGAACCATTATGGTTTACGGAGAGGTACTACCTCTCACGACTCCGGCTTGGTTTGACTATCGCACCGCGATGCGGTGTTGCGGATTCTGGATCATCTGTCGATAGTTGGTGTAGGGAATGCTATGATCTGAATGAAGCTGGTGTTAGGTTGAAGTTGGATGGTTTATCGTTGGTTCGAGATTTTCCGCGGGTATTTCCGGAGGAGTTGCCGGATTACCATAAGAGCGAGGAATTGTGTTTAACATCCACTTGCGGTGGTCTTGCTCGATATCTATTCCTCCTTATCGGATGCCCATTTCTGAGATACAGGAGTAGAAGAAGCAACTGGAGGAATTACAGCAAAAGAGTTTCATCTGACCGAGCACTTCGGCGTGGGGTGCTCTGGTTGTTCTGTTTGTTAAGAAGAATGATGGGACACTCTGACTTTGTATTGATTACAGACGGTTGAATGCACTATTTGTAAAGAATAAGTATCCGTTGCTAAGGATTGACGATCTTTTTGATCAACTTCGGGGTTTGAGGGTTTTCTTAAAGATTGATCTACGATCTGGGTATTTTTAGCTTAGAGTGAAGGAAGAGGACATACCTAAGACTGCTTTCGCACCCGATTTGGACACTTTGAGTTTACGGTCATGCCATTCGGGCTGACCAATGCTCGGCGGCGTTCATGGATCGATGCATCGGGTGTTCCGACCATACTTGGATTCATTTGTAGTGGTCTTTATTGATGATATTCGATATATTCTCGGGATGAGGATTCGCATCGGGATCATCGAGGTGGTTCTGAGACACTTTGGGAACATCAGCTTTATGCTAAATTCTCAAAGTGTGAGTTACTGATTCGGGAAGTCACTTTTAGGACACACTATATCGAGCATGGTCATGCGTGGATTGAGTAGGTGAGGGCAGTTCGGGATTGGAAACAACCTACCACGGCACGGGAGATCAAGAGCTCCACAGGGTTAGTAGGATATTATCGGAGGTTTGTCTTGGGATTTTCTATTACGGCATCTCCGCTTATGCGATTGACTAAGAAGGGTCAAGCTGTATATCTGGTCCCGATAAGTGTGAGCAGAATTTTCAGAAGTTGAGGCGGTAGTTGACTAACGCTCCGATTCTGACTCTTTCAGATCCGATCTTACCGTATGTGATTTATACGGATGCTTCCATGTCGAGTTTGGGATGTGTGTTGATGCAGGAGCATAATGTGGTAGCTTATGGGTCGAGGCAGCTGCGACCGCATGAGCTGAACTGACTGACACATGATCTGGAGTTGGCTATAGTAATTTATGCGCTGAAACTTTGGAAGCAATATCTGTTTGGTAATAAATTTCAGATTCTTATCGACCATAAGAGTCTGAAATATCTGTTTACGTAGAAGGGGCTTAGCATGAGGCAGCGCAGATATCTCGAATACATTAAGGACTATGATTGTAGTATCGGGTACATCTCTGGCAAGGGCAACGCGGTTGCCGATGCTCTGGCGGGAAGTATACCGGCTTAATTAAGAGAGGAAATGTTGGTGACCGATCGAGGAGAGTGATACGACGTGCCTTTGGCACGGTGGCGGCTACGGGAGCGTGCTCAGGTTATTACACTTATTATACATTCTGAGTGGCTTGATAGGATGCGCGAAGCGCAAGGTAGAAATTTGGTATTGAAGAAGTTATCTGGGGAAGATAAGGGTTTATGTGTTACCGACGTTTCAGTATAGGCAAAGATTGCTATACTTCTGAGACCGCCTTTGTGCACCGGAGGATCGGGAGTTACGGAATGATATTTTAGAGGGCACACTCGAGTAGTGTGAGCATCGAGGAACCGGCGGGGACACTGCAGACTTTGCCCATTCCGATGCTGGAAGTGGGGTAATGTTATGATGGACTTTACATTTGCCTTTGCCCGACACGGTTTCATCATGATGCTATCTGGGTTTTGTGGATCGGTGACAAAGTGCGTACACTTTACGCTTATTCGGTCATAGACCCTCTGGAAAAGCTTGCCCGGCTTTACATCGGGGAGATTGTACGTTTACATGGAGCACCGGACTCCATTGAATCGACCGTGATCTGCGTTTTACAGCAGTTACAGATTGCTTTTCATGAAGCATTGGACACGCGACTCCATATGAATACGATTTATCACCCACAGACGGACGGGCGGTCGGGCGGGTGATTCGATATCGGAGGATATGTTGCGAATCTGTAATTTGGATTTTGGAGGAGTGTGGGACTAGCGGTTGCGTTGATAGAGTTCTCGTACAACAACGGCTTTCGGACTACGATTGGCATGATACCATTTGAGGCGTTGTGCGAGAGGAGGTGTATGACACCATCTTGTTGGACAGATGCGTCGATGGGGTTGGTGGGACCCGAGCTTTTGAGGAGTCTACGGCAAAGATCAGTTATTCGGGCGCGGATTAAAACCGCGAACGACTGCATCACTGCTTATATGAACCGCCGCCGTAGGGCTCTGGAATCTGAGTTTGGTGGCAGGATTTGACTGGAGGTAGCACCGTTCAGAGAGACAGTAAGATTTGATAGGCGGGGCAAGTTACCCCGAATTTTATCGGTTCTCATGAGTTTCTAGAGTAAGTTATTAGGTTGGCCTTACCCCCAACTATTTACATTTACGTGATGTCTTCGGGATAGCTGTTGTGGATCGGTTAGATTTAGGTTCGATCTTATGCAGGGTTGTCTGGTAGAAATACCGGCAAGCCCGACTCGGGGTGCAATAAGATGCACCGGAGGGTGGGACGCCGTGAGGCTCTGTATGGTAGTCTAAACTACCACTCCCGCCGCACCGATACGGTGGTCCGATTGTTACAGGTTAGAGGGTGTTCATATTTTACGGTTGGTAGCGACACTGTCTGGTTGATTCGAGCTACTCTTGGAGGACCAAGAGTTCTAAGGGGAGAATGTTACGGTCACCCAGGCGGGTTGCGGCAAGGTGACCGGGGCTCGGTTTTAGCTGCGGGTCACGTTTTCGGCGTTCGAGATGGCTCCCGAGCCCTATCCGAGTATCATTTTTCGAACCCTCCGTATTTGAGGTCGTGTGGGTCCCCGGACGTTTCGCCGAAAATATTTTTACGCACCGGGGTTGTCGGGTCGCCTCGGGACATACGGCCGGGCTCGGTAGCACTCTCGAGATCTCAGATTGGGAAGCCGTTTGCAGTTTTGGAGTCGTGGAGACGTCCGGTGATGGTTGTGGAGTTTAATATTTGGGGCGGGACATTCGGTTCGGGCGACTCCCGGGCTCGGGGCGGGAATCCCGGGGCTCGGGATGGAATTTTTCTGACGGCTTTGGGGTAAGTTGTGTTATAATTTAAGATGGAATTCATGGGTAATTTTATAGAATTTTGGAGTGACGGAATTTCGATTCGAGTTGTCACGCTCGCACGCGTCGGGTTTTGGTTCGGGTTCGGCGAGCTCGGTAGGACACTCCGGAAAGGCAAATGAATTTCTGAAAAATGTTCTGTGCATGTTATAATATTCTGAAGACTGTGTCTGAATTTCATTAATTTTGGAATTCGGTAATTATTTTTGGGCAAAAAGAATTGGAACTTTCGGAAAAATTGGGAGTTAAATTGTAATTGGCCACAAAATTAAAGTATTTCAGCATGGGTGCAGCAGCTACTTTCGGCAGCAAGTGTGTGAGTGTGTGATTTATATGAGACACATGTCCTATTTTTGAATTAAAAGAAGAGAGGGATGGGCAAGGGTGATGGAAATATAAAAGGCATATTATTTTCATAAAATGGGTCTCATTTCATTTCTTCCTTTTCTTTTCTTCATCTTCTTCTTCTTGCTGTTCTTGCTACCGACTCCATGGATGAACTCCACCCAAGCTTGAGGTTCTTCTTTTTGGCTCAAATCAAAGAGGAATTGGGTTCTCCATGTGGTAAGTACCTCCCTAACTCCTCTTTTCTCATTAATTTGGAAGATTAGTGGTGAAAAGAGGAGTTTTTGCATTTGATGGGTTTGTTCTTAGCTATAAGCTAGGATGATTCTCTTCCTCCCATGTTTTAGTATGTTGTTCTTGGGTGGTAGGAGAGTGTTAATCAAGTGTTGGATTTTGGAAAACACAACTTGGGTGGAAATTTAGCTTTGGCCGAAATTATGGAAGAAATTCCAAAAATTGTGTGTGGTTGTTATCTTGTTTCATGCTTCAAGTATGTTAGTTCTAGCATGATTCTAAGCTTATGTATGGATTCAATTTGATGGAAAACAAGTTGAGGTGAAAACCCCCTTTTGGCCGAATTGGTTAAGTGTATGTTCATGATGGATTTGGTTGTTTGGGTGCAATTGGATAGCATTCATGGTTTAGAAATGTAATTGGGGGTTAGAATGGTTGTTTGGTAGTTTGAATGGATTGAATTGGAAGTTGGATGAAAATTTGGTTAAGAACCGAATCTTTGAATGATTCTTTTTCAATGTTGGAGGTTCATTTTGGTTGAATTGGATGTTAATATGGTGTTGGGCTTGAATTTAGGAGTGGATGGAAGTTTGAAATGTTGAATTCGGTTAAGGAATGAAAAAGTTACAATTAATCGGGATTATCGGAAAATGGCGGGTAATGAAGGGTTTAAGGTCGGATTTGATCAGTTACGCTTATTGTATGATGTTTGTCAATGTGAAATCTTGCATTGTCTAGGTTGGTTCTGAATTACGGCGTTTACGTGAAAATCGGAATTTTACGGAAGTGCAGCCGGATTTTCGGTTTTGGGGTCGGGGTTGTAGTTTGGTAGTGTGGTTGATGAGGATGCTAATTCAACTTGGTTTGGCAGATTCGAGTCTCGGTGGTTAGGAAAAGAGGAGTTCTAAGTTTCGAGGCACGGTGTAGGTGTTGTCCAGAATCGGTCCAATACTCTGGATTTTGAGGTAAGGGTTTGGTTCTGTTATTTGGTAAGCTAAGTATATGTTTTGGTTTCAGTTTCTGTGCTGCTAGTATTTCAGTATTATATGCCTAGAGCATATTCTGTAGTCTGTAGGTGTATGTATTGTAGCACTTACATTTTGCGGGTATTTGGAAATTTACGCTTTAAGGTAAGTTACGTGATCTGTAGGTGTATGCCTTGTAGCATACTGCATGCATTAATCCTACGTTTGTAGGAGTATGCCTTATGGTATACTGCATGCATTAACACTACGGCAGGTTGTGGGTTCGCTACCCAGTGGTGCACCATGCTTCGTAATAGCTTCGGCTTGACTCCCCTTAGTGGGAGGCTGTCGTTCGATCTGTTATAAGGTTTATGGCGATTTGGAATTGCACATCCTTCGGGATTCCGATTTGTTTAGTACATGTATGTTATTACGTATTACATTGCGTATATTGCTATCTTTCTGTTTTGCGGGGTTGCATATACTTATCTTACCCCAAATCCCTTACGGGGTCCTTTTAGGACTCACCCTTCTTTGGGTTACTGTTTTTGGGTTTGAGTAGACACGATAAGCGGCTGCGGAGTAGGATTCCGTGAGGTTCTACCTTGGGTATGCTTTGCAGCGATTGCACCTTGCGGTCCGGGATTGTGTACTTGGTGTGAATCCCGCGCAAGGTACTTTGTTACAGATTATCTACGGTTTGCTCTGTAGTTGCAGATGCACACTTTCGGTATTGCTAGGATGGTTGTATGTCTGTATATACATTTGTATATTCTGTTCTATATCTGTTCTCGGCGCTTGGCGCTTGCTAGACATTTTAGGTTACGTGAATTACGTATGTATATGTGTTTTGGTGCGTAAGCACTCGTCCCACGGAGGCGGTGCTTACTCAGTTATTAGTGCATGAATTGTATGGTTGCATTTTATTTTTGGTTATACGCATGAAATTTCAGTTAGTCTGCTTCCACAATCCTTCCGTTCTCGGGTCCGCTACGCGCGGCGGGTCTCGATGGACCCGCCACTCCTTTCCATTCCGGCTTCCGCTTCCGGCGACCCGGCGCCCCCGCCTCCGCAACCGGGCTCGGGTGGCGTGCGGTGACAGCTGATCCAGAATCTGTAGCTCCTTACTGTGCTGTGCGATAGTCAAACCAGTCGGAGCCGTGAGAGGTAGTACCTCTCCAGAAACCATAATGGTACGGGTTGCACAACCAATGTGCACAGAATTCTTGGATAGCCAGTCCATCCCAAGAATAATATCATAGTTCTGCGTGTCAAAAACCAACAAATCCGATACTATCAGATGTCCGCCTACAGATGTCGTACAACCCCGAACCATCTCATTAGAAAACAGAAACTGACTCCCAGCGGTTTTTACTAAATACATCTGCGGCAAAGTACTATGATCGAGATACGAGAGATGTAACACATTTCGGTGTTACAATGGGAATAAATGTTCCTGTATCCAATACTGCACGAACCGATACCTCATTCGGAAATATAATACCTTACAGAACTTCCTGCTGACTCAAGCCTCCTGCTGGCTAGTGCCTATCTGCTAACTAGGTCCTCCACGATAACCGAGGCCTCCTTTCGAGAGAAAGGAAAACCCGTCTGCTCGGTTGCTTGTGACGGAGGGTGGCTGAAGGCTGCTGTCGCTGCTGAGGTCTCGGGCCACCCATCTGCAACCCACGCCCTCGCGGCGCGTTGGGCTGTACTCGAGACTATGAACGCGAAGGCTGCCAAAACCCCGCCTACGGTAAGAGGGCAATCCCGTACCCAAAGAGTGTCGGACTGCAGCGTAAACATCGGCCCTCCTGCCGTGCAGTCGACCGGAGTGATACCTACTGCAAATCAGACAAGGTCGTGCTGGTGGTGCTCCCTCTCTACCTCTACTAAATTGCCCAGGCCTACTCGGCCATCCAGAAATCTGCCGGGGTCCCTGCTGCATGGAACCCCTCCGTACTCCCCTGACCTCATTGCAAGGTGAAACGACTCTCAATCTCCTCTTGTTCGAGGAGTTGAGCCCTAATAACCGCTTCCTGAAACAAAGTAATGTCTAAAGGTCTCAAAACCCACCTGAACTCGGGCGCGATCAACGAATAAACCTCTTGGCCTTCTATTCTTCCATACCTTGATACCACGGTACATAGTAAACCAGCCGATCAAACTCTCACTCAAACTTTCCGACAATCTTGTCTCACAGATGAAGCTCATCGAACCGTGCCTTACGCAGATCACGGCTACATCCCCGCCTTCCTTCTTTGGGAAAAATGTAGCCTCCCGGAGTTTGTCAACTCCTGCAAACTAAATCTCTACTACCCCGGACCCTTCTCGGTCATTGAACCTCGGGGGTTCAAACTCTAAAACCTCTCCAAAGTCTGACCTCGCCAGGTGGTGCCCCCAGATCTCCTCGTCGTTAATAGGACCGACGAGAAGTCTAGGTGTCGTAGTGACCACCCTTGTCAGAGTCACTCACTTACCGATCCCAAAACTATGGCGAGCAGTGGCTTAAGTCTCGCTATCAGCACCTAATCAAAATGCCCCTACTGTGGCATAATCAGATCTTCCCCTGCCTACTGCCGCCTCTGAACCAGCTAGGCTGGCGGTAATACCAATTCAGAGAGGGGTCCCTACGACCACTAAACCTCGGGGCGGTGAGTGTGGTTGTTCAGACCCTGGGTTACACTGAACCCGTATCCCATTCTTCGGAGGTGTGGGATTCGGTCCCGCCTCCGATGCCAAACACGCTGTTCGCGTGTAGTAAACATTCCCTTAAACCAAGTCCAACCAAAGCCAACTTATCCCATATCCAAAAGTCCAAATCAACTAACTCTTCCCCATCTATCCAAAAGCCAGCAGCGGTATTCTAAGGCTCGTAGTGTAATGCAATGCATGATGCAGAAATTTATTTTAGAATCACACAACCAAATATCAAATCCTCAAACACAGAATCAGTTCATGTTCATATCACGTAATCACACCATATACCAAACAATGAATTAAAGTACCGGATCATACCAAGTCCAACTTCTAAACCTTCAAAAATGCTTCAAAGAACCGCCTCACTGCTCCACACCCATTCCAAGGTGGTTCAAATAAGGAGGTGGCCAGTCTCCGTCTGAAACGCCCCAGAATGAAACGTAGAACCAGGTGGCTCGCACTTCGAAGTCATCTTCCGCAGGTACTTAACCATGAACAGACTTAACTTACTCCAAAAGTCCACCCTCGGACTTGTATACTTGCCTTCCACATTTCATATCAAAACCAAACATACTTTACCTTTTGGGTCAATCCGACCCAACCTGCTCTGATACCAACTTGTCACAGCCACCCCGCCCGGTTGCGGAGGCGGAGCCGGCTGCGACGTCGAGAACCGGAACCTACGGCGGAAAGCGCGGCAGCGGAGCATCAAGCTCAAGTAACACACAGCCAAGTGGCAACTAGCAACCTAGATACTCATTCAAGGCAAGCATACTAGAAAAATCCAACTTCTACCAAACATGCAGTTCATGGTGTCAAACATCAAACATCGCCACAACACAGAAACACCAAAAATCCATGATATAACCACAACTCCAATATAAGCAAGTCGGGGCTCCGCCCTCGACTCAGAAGACAATAAAGGCAGAGTATGTCTCAGATTATACGTCTTATACGAATACGTGATCCAAACTACATGCATGCAGCTACAGCTCTGAGCCATTAAACCAAAACCTATATATACCTATTGTGCGGAATCGGAAACTTTCTCACTCAGGAGACTTTCCGCCCAAGATACTACTGCTGCTGCTGAAACCCAAGAAATCCGAAAGCACTGCGGATCTCTATTCCGCCAATTGCTTTTCAGAACAACCTGAAAGGTGTAAACAAATGAAAGGGTGAGTCCTCGAAAGGACCCAGTAAGGGCTTAAGGCAAAAGTGCAGTTTGCCCAGGGCAACAATCGAACTGCAAAAGCAGAAAAACACGGCATATACATATGCATACGAACATAAAGCATACGGTGAATCATAAACCATCGCATGCGGTCCAACCGCCGAGCGACCCGTTACGGCGGCCCTCAGCGAGAGGTCAGAATATACGGTCGAGCAGAGCAGATAGCACGGTACCGGCTGGTCGCGATCCCCAAACTGTCGTAGGGTCACAGAAGTATATCGGCACTCCCGGTGCGGATACGCAGAACAGAACCAAGGAGCACCCGTGGTCACTCCAACCATACGGGCCTCGCCACAGAATCAGAACATATAAATAAAACATACAAACACAGCAGAGATATCATACCTGATAACATATATGGAGCAGAACAAACGTACATTTTACCAAATTAAGCCCTTACCTCGGAAGCGCGCCCGCAGCCCAAAACTCGTGAAACCCCGGCTCCCAGGCCGAACGCCAAACTTGACTCCTATGGTTCCACGCTACTCCACTAACGTAGAATCAAGTTTGGATAACCATTGTTGAGTCGAACACCTCCAAATAACTCCGAGAAGAAATTTCCGCACAAACCCGCACTTTCCCGGAAAATTCCACAGAAAGCTCGGTTTTACAAACCGAGCCTGAACATTGTTATTCCAACACCCGCAAACATATTCCAACCCTTAAACCCGCATTCCAGACACTTTTCCCGGTAAACCCGTATAAAACTAACTTTCTCATTTCTAACCCGAAAATGACGTTTCAAATACCACACCGCACCTAAATCCAACCCCGATATCATTTTACCATCCAAATCAACCAAATTACAACACCAACCTAGAGAAAGTTTCATTTCTTCAATTCGGCCCTAAACCATCTTTTCACCACACTTCCAAATCAAACCATTCAAGCTTCCAATTAATCATACTAATCCCCAATTTCACTTCCTAACCAAAATTACTAACCAATTGCACTTAAATCAACCAAAATCAACATAAATCCTAATGGTACTATTCACTCAATTTAGGGCTTTTCTTCTCAATCCATTCTCCACCAAATTGAAACCATAGAATGCCTTAGAATCATGCTAGGAACAACATATCCAAAGCATGATTCAAGAACACCACTCTACACCATTTTAGAAATTCCATCAATAATTCGAATAATTATGTTTTCCCCATCCATGGTGTTCTTCCAAAATCTAAACATAGATTCTTACTCCCCTCAAGCCCAAGAACAACATACTTAAATTTGGAAGCAAGAGAATCATCCAAACTAGTAGCTAAGAACAAACCTTAATTTCAAAAATCCCTCTCTTTTTCCAACCAAAACTTGTTTCCAACAAGTAAAGAGAATAAGGGAGGAAGCTTACCACTAAAAGGATCCATTTTCTTGTTGATTTGAGCCAAGATTTGAAGAACTTAAAGCTTGGATGAACAGTAACCATGGCTGAAAGCGTTTGGGAAGAAGAAGAGAAGGAAGAAGAAAGAAAAGAAAATGAATTCTACTTCATTTTAATTACTAATTATCCCTTATATAATATCCTTTCTTTTTCCTCTTAAATTATAAAGGGACAAGTGTCCCTTATCCCTTCTCCATTCCAGCCGAAAGTAGGCTGCTGCCCATGCTCCAATTATTTATTTTGCAACCAATTCCCAATTTATCTCCCGACTTTTCCGAAAGTTCCAATTCTTTTTGCCCAAAAATAATTACCGAATTCCAAAATTAACAAAACTTGGACACAACCCTCAGAATAATATAACATTCACAGAATATTTTTCAAAAGTTCATTTACCACTCCAGTGTCCTACCGAGCTCGCTGAACCCGAACCAAAACCCGACGTGCGAGCGTGTCAACCTGAACCGAAATTCCGTCACTCCAAAATTCTATAAAAATACCCATAAATTCCATCTTAAATTATAACACAACTTTCCCCAAAGCCGTCAGAAAATTTCCATCCCGAGCCCCGGGATTCCCGTCCCGAGCCCCGGAGTCGCCCGAACCGAACGTCCCGCCCCAAATATTAAACTCCACAACCACCACCGGACGTTTCCACGACTCCAAAACTACAAACGGCTTCTCAAACTGAGATCTCGAGAGCGCTACCGAGCCCGCTGTACGTCCCGAGGCGACCCCGACAACCCCCCGGCGCCAGAAAAATATTTTCGGCGGAAACGTCCGGGGGACCCACACGACCTCAAATACAGAAGGGTTCGCCAAAATGATACTCGGATAGGGCTCGGGAGCCGTCTGAACGCCGAAAAACGTGACCCGCAGGCCAAAACCGGAGCCCCGGGTCACCCGGTCGCAACCCGCTCGGGGTGACCGTAACATAGCTCCTCCACCATCATTGATGAGATAAAACAACTTGTACTTATGGTCCAGGACCAGATGTTACAAGGGCCCGTGGGGGAAGCTGCAACCGATGGTAAGGTTGAGAGAAACGCGACTGAGAGGCAAGAAGAAATTACGAGGGGAGAGGACAGAGAGGAAAGAGAGAAAAGTGAGGCGGTCCAAGAGACCTTGAGCGAGAAAGAGAGCGATCCGAGAGAAGAGTCTGAGAAGAAAGTGGAGAGAAAACAAGAGGGAAACTCCATGACCCAAAATAGTGGAAGTGAGGACAACGTGCCTTCAACCGACCAAACTTTTCCACTAACTTCTATCTTGCAACCCCCTTGTTTATCTTCTTTGAATGTACAGTCATTTGTGGAAAGAGAGGCTGAAAGGGCCTTAAACAGTCAGGAAGGAAGTGTCACCCCCTCTCGGTATGAAGGAAAAGAGCAAGAGGGAGAGGGCGAACATGGGTAACTATGCTTCTAGTCTCTCATCTCTTAACGTTAACTATGAATTAGGTGATATAATTGGCGATCCCATGCCTGTTTTGGGATATGATTTAGACCCGTTGCATTGGGACCATGCCCATGAATGGCCGAGGCTTATATTTGATTCCGGAATAACTATATGGGCTTGTTTAAAAGCTAAGTATAAAAGTGAAGCGAAGAGAAAGGGCGGATTGCCCATCTCATTCCTTCGAACCATTTTTGGGGGAACTTTGATGTCTAACGCTTTTAGTTCACTAACCCTTGATGCCTCTTCAAGTTTGTTGTGGTGTCTTAAGATTTGTAGGGACAATTTCCTTATGAATCCGAGGACGGATTCTTCTGAAGAGGGAGGGTATGATGTGGACATCAGCCCCATTTTTGTGATAAAGGGGAACCATGCCTCCAGAGGGTCTAAAGGACCCTTGGTGAAGGCACAGATGAAGAAGAAGTGGCATTCTAGGCACCGGCGAAGCCCCAAGGCAGAGCCGCGCACGCAAGGATCTTGGCGAACCCATGCCCCATTGGCGAACCCTTGGCCTTTGGCGAGGCCATGCCTCAACGGCGAACCCGTGGCTATTGGCGAGCCCATTGACCCTGGCGAATCCATGGTCCTTTTGGGCAAACTCAAGGTCATTTGCGAAGCCATGGCTCTTTGCGACCCCCTTGGTCGTTGGCGAAGACCCTGTGCCTCATTTCCAGAAGCAAGCGAAGCCCAGGTGTTCGCCAAGCAGAAGAGGCCTCCATACACAAGTCAGGCGAACCCTTCAACTTGTGCAGAGGCCCTCTTCTTCCCTTTTCCCGCCAAATGCAATTCCTGGGGAATTGGGAGCCGCGAAAGCAGGTAGCCTACAATGTCACATCAGCTGCCATCTCTGATTTCGCCCACCCTAAAACGGGGAAGCTGTTCCCTTGTCAAGACATTCTTTATTATTTCCTTCTTTCTTTCTCCTTCTATAAAAGGAAGCTGTAACCTTAGTAATGGGTAGAACTCATTTTGTAAGAACACATATTTGCGGAGATACGCATATTGTTCTTCTTGGGTCTCAAATCTTGCTCCACCAATCCATTAGTGATCCATTGCAAGAGGATCCAATATAATACCTAGCATTGTTTGATCTCGTAGTCAAAAGGTTCTAGGTCCCATTATCCTCCCCCAGGCATTTTCAAGGGCATTGCCTCACCTCGTAGTGAGGAGGTTCCCTTGGCCGACTTTGTTTCCTTCGTTTCTTCCCTTGTTTCGTTTCCACTTTTCTGGAAACCGCCTCCAGCGAGCTAGATCCGAGCTCGTGATCACTTACCCCACCCGTGATCACATCACTTTTGAGGGGGCATTTGCTTGGGTAGTGTACCAAGATGCCTCCTCCTGAAGGCAGAGTATGGGGAGGGTCCCGTACTCTGTTAAAATCACAAGTCTTGGATCTGGCGAAGGCGCTATGCTGCTTGTGGACCGTTTGGAGTGCAACGGCAGTGAAGGGTCCTTTCAGTATTTAAAGCAGGAGAGATAACAGGAGGTGAAAGGTTTACTAACCGTTATGGGGCGCGACACGTGGCACCCCAGGAGTTGATTACGCTTTTAAAAAGCGCTTCTCTATTTCTGCATGGAAGGCAAAAGGTTTCTTACCGCTAGATGTTGGCACGTGGCGCCTCAGGAGCCAATTTCGCTTAAAAGCGCTTTTTCAACTACGGGTCTCATCTCCGGAAACTCCACCTGGCTCTTCACTTGTCTCAACAAGTGCTCCACTGCCCTCGCCAACGTACGGCTCCAGACTCGAGGTAAACTGAGTTTTACTTCATTCTTATCATATAAGTGGTGAGCACACTGCAGGTATCCCCTACTTGGTACACTATACACTACCCAAGGGCTTACTCCGTGAAAAATCACCAGGAAGGACTCTGGGTGACCCGCCTTCGCGTGCCCCAGCAGACTTTCCAACATGGAGAAATCTCATCCATGGTCTTCAAAGGCATCGCCTCTGCGAACCCTAAACGGGTCCTCAAACTTGTCTCAGCAAGTGAACCCACAAAATTATCTGGAAGGATATATGTGGCCCCGCCGTTGCGGATTTTAAAGTGCCTTGCCACTATGAACTCAAGATGAGTTTCCAGTTTCTTGACAAGTGATCTCTGTGGCTTCGCTGCTGCGAACCCCAGTGGACTTCTCTCCACAAACGGGACTTAGCTTATGGTTGTGAACCTAGCTAACGTACCCTACATCGCTATCGCAAGACGGAAACAAGGCTACAAAACAATGGAGGTAAAATGAAATTTTACTTCATCTACTGTTATCAAAATTATGCATGAATGCAGGTGTCCTTTATGCACAAAAAAGGGGGGCGTCCACATGCTGGAGCCTCCAACCTAGCCCAATAGGGCATACCAGGCTTCCCCCATCTTCTTTCCTTGCTCCCCAGGTCGGCGAGCCTCTACTGTTGGATCGCTGGTATTAACAGCATCCAGAATCCCAAGACTCAGCTCTGGGAACGCCTTCTCCACTTGGAAGCGACATCGCAGCCAGCCTTCCTCGTAGGCTTGCGCCCCTGCTTCACCTTGAGCTTGGATCTCACCAAGCTTCGCCATCAGTCAAGGCATCCTCTGAGGAATGGACACCTTGATGGAAGAAAAGGACTCAGGGTCCTCACCTGCAAAAAGAGGAAGGCTGAGGGCCTTCTCCATCTCCCACACTGACGCCACCACCTTTTCAATGGTAGCAGTGACCTCAGTCTATGCCTTCAGGGCATCCTTAGCAGCAAGCCTGCTCACTTTGGCTTCCTCCTTAGCCAGTTGGGCCTGGGCAGCAGCCCGGCGCTCCGCCTCCTCAGTTGCAGCCCTTGCCTGCTCAACTTCAGCCTTTGCCGCTTCAAGAGCAGCCTTGTTTTCTGCCTCCAAAGAACGGAGGGACTCCTTCAGAACAACATTCTCGAGCTGCTTGGCTTCCAAACCTGCTACCTGCTGGAGGAAGCGTTGCTGAAACGCATTAATTAGGCAGGCCTGCTCCCACCAGTACAACCTGCTGGCCGTCCGTTCCTTGTTAACGTAGTCACACCAAATCTCCAGTTGGGCCACACGTTTGGCCTGCCTCTCTTGGAGCTCCTCTTCCCTTTTCTTGGAGGCCTCCAGCTCCCTCCTGAGGGCTGCAATCTCTGATACCTGGGCGTCGTCCCGTTTGTTGGCATACTTCAGAAAGTCATGCCACTGCTCCATAGCAGCATATCCTTTGACGGCTCCCTGCATTCAAGTTTATTTAAACAAGGGCAGAAAGAAGGCAAGCCAGACTTATATATATAAAGGCCAGGAGTTGTCTTACCTGCAGGCTCTGTTGAGCTGCCTCCCTCATGAACTCAGCAAGGGAGTCCAAACTCCGCTCCGTCACCTCCCTGTCATAGGGGGTGCGCAGCCCCTCCAGGCAGAATAGGAGGGTTTGCTCCCCCCTCCCCGTAGCAGTGAACTGCTATTCTTGAGAAGGAAGACTGGGTCCCACGCATTGCGCAAGAGCTTCCCTTCCCTCCTATACACTCTGGCCCTGGCCTCATGCCTCTTGAGCCTCAGGGTGTCCGGCTCCTTAGACCACTTAGGAACTGACTTGGCAGCAACTCGCCTTCGCTCCAAGAAGTGAGACCACACCCCAGCCTCCTCAAGGACCTCGGTTCTGGTCCCCAGGTCCGCAGGGACCTCGGTCATTATCCCTTGGTCAACTGGGACCTCGCGAAGGACGGGCTCTTGCCCAGAAGGCCCCGCACCTACAACAGTTAAGGGCAGTAGAACTGAGAAAACTGAGACGTAATCTCAAAACAAGAGAAACAAACTTGCAAAGTCAAGGAATGTACCAGCAGAAGGTTGTCCCCATCCGATAGCCTCTGGCTGACTACTAGAAGGTTGGACTATTTCCCAACCACAAGCCCTCGCAGAGGACTGCGCCACCAATGCCCCCTCCTCAGGGACTTCGCCATCAGAAGAGGAAGAAGTCTCCTCAATCCTCAGGATCCTCTTCCCCTTTACCGCGAGGGCCTTCTCCCTAGAAGGAGACACTTGGGGACCTCCTCCCTCGAAGGGATTGTTGCGAGGCCTCCTCCCTTGCAATGGTGGCCTCCACCCCTCTCCTGCAGTGTGGTCAACACCTCCTCCTCCACAGGAGTGACCATGGCCTCCTGCTGGCCGAATCATCAATGGCCTTAGCAGCCTGTTGGCTCCTCCTCCTCATAGATAGCAGGATTTCCCCCGCTGACATCTTGCCCTTTGGAGGAGGCATTCTGCCTGTGGCAAGGATTTCTGCCACGACCACGTGCCCAGGCACGTCTTCTGTTACGGTCACCCCGAGCGGGTTGCGACCGGGTGACCCGGGGCTCCGGTTTTGGCCTGCGGGTCACATTTTTCGGTGTTCAGGTGGCTCCCGAGCCTTATCCGAGTATCATTTTGGCGAACCATTTCGTTTTTGAGGTCGTGTGGGTCCCCCGGACGTTTCCGCCGAAAATATTTTTCCGGCGCCGGGGGGTTGTCGGGGTCGTCTCGGGACGTACAGCGGGCTCGGTAGCGCTCCCAAGACCTCAGATTGATATGACGTTTGCAGTTTTGGAGTCGTGGGAATGTCCCGGAGGTTTTTATGGAATATAATATTTGGGGCGGGACGTTTGGTCCCGGGCGACTTTCGGGGCTCGGGACGGGAATCCCGGGGCTCGGGATGGAAATCTTCTGACGGCTTTGGGGTAAATCATGTTATAATTCAAGATGGATTTTATGAGTATTTTTGTGGAATTTTGGTGTGATGGGATTTTGGTTCAGGTTGACACGCTCGCACGTCGGTATTCGTTCGGGTTCAGCGAGCTCGGTAGGACACTCTGGATTTGTAAATAAACTTTTGGAACATGTTTTACGAATGTTATAATATTCTGAGGATTGTGTCCAAGTTTCGTTTAATTTGGAGTTCGGTAGTTGTGTTTAGGCCAAAATTGAAACTTTTGGAAACGTTATGAGGTTAATTTGCTTTTGGCCACAAAATAAAAATATTAAGGCATGGGCAGCAGCTTATATTCGACAGATTTGGAGTCAAATAAGGGACACATGGCTTTTTTATATTTAAGTTGAGAGGCATGGGTTAAAGAGAAGGAAATATTTATTTTTGGCTATTATTTCTTAAATGAGTTATATCTCATTTCTTCTTCTTCTTCCTCACTTGCATCCGCCTCCATTAGAGCTCACCTCCAAGCTTGAAGATCTTCATTTTGGCTGAAATCATCAAGGCTTTGGCATCAATCTTTGGTAAGCTTCCTTCTTTCTTCTCTTTTCATGTTGGAAACATGATTTAGTGGAGAAAAGAGGAGATTTTGCAAATTATGGGTTTGTTCTTAGCTACTAGCTAGGATGATTCTCTTCCTCCCATCTTTTAGTATGTTGTTCTTGGGTTGTAGGGGAGTGATAATCAAGTGTTAGATTTTGGAAAAAACTTCTTGGTTGAAAAGCCCCTTTTGGCCGAATTTTTGGTGAAATTCTAAATTGGTGTGTGTTTGCTTTCTTGAATCATGCTTCAAGTATGTTGTTCCTAGCATGATTCTAAGCTTATGTATGGATTCAATTTGATGGAAAACAAGTTGGGTTGGAAACCCCCTTTTGGCCGAATGTATAGGTTGTTATTCAATGTTGAATTTGGTTGTTTTGGATGCAATTGGATAGCATTCTTGGTTTAGAAGTGTAATTGGTGATTAGAATGGTTGTTTGGTAGCTTGTTTGGATTGAATTGGAAGTTGGGTGAAATGTTGGCATAGAACCGAAAAGTTTAAGTGAAACTTTTTCTATGTTGGAGTTTGGCTTTGGTTGAATTGGATGTTAAAATGGTATTGGGGTTGGATTTAGGTGTGGTTTGATGTTTGAAACATTGATTTCGGGTAAGAATTGAAAAAGTTACTATTATGCGGGTTTATCGGAAAATGTCGGGTAATGAAGGGTTTTAAGGTTGGATTTGATCAGTATATGTATGAAGGGACGAGACTCACCATGGATTTTATTTTAGTATATGTATGAAATTTTCAGGTTGCTTCCACAATCGCTTCGCTTTTCGGGTCCGCTACGCGCGGCAGGTCTCGATGGACCTGCCATTCTGTATTCATTCCGGCTTCCGCTTCCGACGTCCCGGCGCCCCCACCTCCGCAACCGGGTTCGGGTGGCGTATGGTGACATCTTCGCCTTGGACTGGGGAGGGGCTCGCAAAGAGCCCAGACACAAAGTCTTCAGCAGCAGCCTCCTCAAGGGAGATGGGTTGCACCACTGATAAAGGCACAACCTATATGGGAGCAGCGTTGCCTGCCTGCACTCCCTCTGAGCCCTCTGTAGAGAGCATGACCTCTTCAACACTGGGAGGGACCCCCACCTCTACTCCCTCGGCCATCTCAGCAGCAGGCACCTCGGCCTCCTCCACAACACTGGGGACCTCCCCCCCGACAGGCTCTGCAGCCTCCTCAGTAGAAGGGACTGCTGCAGACCCCTCTGCTTCAATAGGCCCCTTGGCCTCTCCAGCCGGCCTCGCCGCATCTTCAGTAGAGGGGACTCCCCTCTCCAGCCTCCCCTCGCCTCAACAGGCCCCCTGGCCTCCTCAACAGTAGTAGGGGCACTCCCCTCTCCAGGCTGCGCTGCACTGGCAGCCACCCTCCTCTTTTTCCCTTGAGGGAACGCTGACGACTTGATGCCAGCCCTCTTCTTTGACGGCTTTGGGGTAATGCGCCCCAACGCCTTGACAGCCCCAGCAGGGGCATCCTTCCCAAATGCACATGATAGGTGCACTTGCTGGGCGGTGCGCATAGACGCTCTCTTGCCCCGGCCTTCGCCAGACTCCATAGAGGCATCTACAAGTAAAAGGAAAGCTTCAGACCAGGTTTTACTAAAGCCTCTTACACTTATATATGAAAAACATACCTTTGGGCCCTGCCAGTGCCGCATAAAGAGAGTCTACCGCCGTCCCACGGTGGGCGGGGGCCCATCCCTTGTTTGGCGGAGGCACCTCAGGGTCCAGCACGAAGCCCGTGCAGATCCCAGCCCACCTCAGAGTGGTCTCATCCAGTTGGGCAACCGAAAAGGGAAAGAGCTCGTCACAAGCGCTCCTTGAGAAAACGTCATCCAACCACCCCAGTAGTTGGATGTATGCCCGCCACCGCACTCCTTCAGAAGACAGTTCAGGCCTCCGCGCAATACTGTGCACGGGTAGCTGCGTCCTCGCGCAGGAAAAGTCCCATGAGTTATCGCGGGGTAGGAAGAAGAAGGACCCGTGCCAGTTATGGTAGGATTTGGGCGAGGCAGTGAAGGAAATGGAGTGGTTACCCCCGACATTTATGGGAGTGACGTAGAAAAACGCACTTCCACTCCTTAGCTCCAGCCGGTAGAAAGCAGTTGAAGACGTCAGCAAAGGGCTTCACACCGGCCATATGGCAGGCAACAATGAAGCCCGCTATGGTCAGAAAAGTGTTGGGCGCCAACTGTGTTGGTGGCATCCCCCAATCGGTGCACAAGTCTTGCACCAACTGCGGAAGGGGAAACCACAACCCCGCCGCAAGCTGTGCTGTGTACAGACACAGCACCCGGTTCTCCATATTCTCTGCGGTAACGGGCCAACCCATCGCCCGAGCGAGACGGGTATACCGGCACTTTCTCCACAGGCCAGAAAGCCTCCACCATATCCTGGTGGATCTTGTCAAATTTCGCCATGGTCTTCTCCACGGGGGCGAGCACTGGACGAACAGCCTCTTTGGACTCCATTTCTGCAAAAAGTAGAGCAACAGGTATATAAATCGGAACAGCCCAAACAGGGGTATTTCATCAAGCACTCAGTGTGCTCAGAAAGTTGGAAGCACTAACTGTGCCAGAAAACGAGGCCTTTGTGAAGCGGAAGGGACAGTCGGAGAATGAACGGATGAACGGTGAAATCTCGAACGAAAAGTAGAGAACCACCACAGAAAAGCTCTTAACGGCCGATGAAAGGTTCGAAAAATGCAAGGAATGCAAAAAGATTACTTAGAGCAAAAGTGAGGAAATACGAGAATGAAGGTGAAAGGCTTCAACCTTCTCCGATGCGCTTTTATAAGCCCGCCAAAATGAAAAGCACTTTTAAGCGGAATTGGCTCCCAAGGCGCCACGTGCTGACATCTAGCGGTTAGGAAACCTTTTACCTTCCGTGCAAAATCAGAGAAGCGCTTTCTAAAAGCGTAATCAACTCCTGGGGCGCCACGTGCCGCGTCCCATAACGGTTAGTAAACCTTTCACTTCCTGTCATCTCTCCTGCTTTAAATGCTGAAGGGACCCTTCACTGCCGCTGCACTCCAAACGGCCCACCAGCAACATAGCGCCTTCGCTAGCTCCAAGACTTGGGATTTTAACAGAGTACGAGACCCTACCCATACTCTGCCTTCAGGAGGAGGCATCTTGGTACACTACCCAAGCGATGCCCCCTCTCCCGCCACAAGGATCGTGAAGAATCCGACATTTTTAATCAGATCGTAAAAAGTCTTCACACTCCACACGAGTCCAGATTTGTGACTACTATTGTCCTCAACACAATACCTCCAAAACGGAGTACAGGACCCTGCCCATACTCCGCTCTCAGGGGAGGCATCTTGGTACACTACGCAAGCAAACGCGTCCTCGCGTCGCATCAGAACTATACAAGGACCCGTAGGTCTCACCCTTGCGGTCTCCAGTCTCGCGTTCGCGAGGTCTCCAGTCTCACTTGCGCGAGGACTTGCCCTCGCGGGCTTTAAGCCTCGCCTTGGCGATGTCTCACACTCGCCTTTGTGTCTCTTAGGCCTGCGCGGGTTGCCCTCGCGGTCTCAGGTATCGCCCGTGCGATCTCACTCGCCTTCGCGGGTCTTACTCCCACAGCCTCAACTCGCCTTCGCGAGGACTCTCTTGCCTATACTGGTCTTGCCCAGATAAGGCCCTTATACTCAGGTGAATCTTCTAAGGCGGTTTGCTGAGATCTTCATCATCACAGCCGCCTTATCTCCAATCAGTCTGACACAGACTTATCTCTCCAAATCTGACAGACTTGTCAGTCCTGTCTCACAGCCTGTCCAAGGCTTCAACTGGGGGAGGCTCTTCTCCTGGCATCTCCCTATAAATAGGGGGATGTCCACCCTAAACTGGATAAGCTACTACACGCCCCCCCACTCCTCTCTTGCTACTTCTGAGTATTCTTCTTATCTTTTACAGATTACTCTGAACAGCAAGCTTGGAGTCTCAAGAACACCATCATCAACCACTCAACTGGGATTCCGCTCCTATTCTGGGAACAAGAATATCAGACCGTAGGGGGCTTCCCTTTTAGTGGGTGCGCAAGTGAGACCTGACCAGGTCTGGTGCCATGATTTAGGCGAGTGGCCAGTCTGACCGGTTGGGTGCAGAGGGCGATTGAGAGGGCATTTGTAATGCCATGTAATGCCACAAGAGAGGGAGAAATACACATGTACTTTATTGAATTGAAGACGTAAGACTAAGGACTTACACATAATATGGGCGTAAGTCATCCGCGTGAAAGTTGCGGGGAAGAAGACGACCATCATGGTCTTGTAGCTCATAGACTCCTGGGCGGACCTGTTTATGAACAATGTAGGGTCCGTCCCAGTTGGGTCGCAATCCGTCCGAGCACTTCACCGTGGGGTGCTCCAGTTTTGTTTGTTAAGAAAAAGGATGGATCACTCAGTTTGTGCATTGATTACAGACGGTTGAACGCCATCACCATTAAGAACAAGTACCCGTTGCCGAGGATCGACGATCTCTTTGATCAGCTGAGAGGTGCGAAGATCTTTTCGAAGATCGATCTGCGATCGGGGTATTTTCAGTTGCATGTGAATGAGGAGGACATTCCAAAGACTACTTTCCGTACACGGTATGGGCACTATGAGTATACGGTGATGCTGTTTGGTTTGACCAACGCACCGGCAGCGTTCATGGATATGATGAACCGGGTGTTTCGGCCGTATTTGGACTCCTTTGTGGTAGTGTTCATCGATGATATTCTGATCTACTCTCGGGATGAGGACTCACACCGGGAGCATTTGAGGATTGTTCTGCAGACACTTTGGGAACACCAGCTTTACGCTAAGTTCTCAAAGTGTGACTTTTGGATTCGAGAGGTGTCTTTTCTAGGACATATCATCGGTGAGCACTGTTTAGAAGTGGACCCCGAGAAGGTTAAGGCAGTACAGGAGTGGAAGCAGCCAACCTCGGTACGGGAGATCGGGAGTTTTCTCGGGATTAGCAGCTACTATCGAAGGTTTGTGCCGGGGTTTTCCATTTTGGCTTCCCCACTTACGCAGATTGACCAAGAAGGGGCAGCCATTTGTGTGGACGGAAAAATGTGAGGAAAACTTCCGGGGAGTTGAAGCGGCGGCTGACCTACGCGCCGATCTTGATCCTACCCGACCCGAGCCTACCTTATGTGATCTACACAAATGCATCTAGGTCCGGGTTAGGATGTGTATTGATGCAAGGGCGGAATGAGACAGCTTATGGGTCGAGACGGCTTCGACCACATGAGCGAGTAACTATCCGACACATGATCTGGAGTTGGCTGCGGTGATTTATGCCTTTGGCAGTGGAGGCACTACCTACTCGGCAGCAAGTTTCAGATCTTCACGGATCACAAGAGTCTGAAATATCTGTTCACTCGAAGGAGTTGAACATGAGGCAGCGCAGGTGGCTCGAGTACATCAAGGATTATGATTGCAGTATCGAGTACACCGCGGGTAAAGGCAATGCAGTTGCTGATGCTTTGAGTAGGAAGTATACCAGTGTGGTCAAGGGAGGCAGCGCTGAGGATCGGACTGAGGAGAATGACTTGGTGTGCCTTTGGCACAAGTGGGAGTGCTGGTACCACACACAGTTATACACTTTGACCATTCATTCTGAATGGCTGGACAGGGTGCGTGAGGCACAAGGAAAGGATCCGGGGTTGAAGAAGTTGTCCGGAGAGGACAAAGGAGCCTTACTACCGGCATTCCAGTACAGACAGGGATTGCTGTACTTTGAGGATCGGTTATATGTGCCAGAAGATCAGACACTGCGGGATGAGATTTTGACAGAGGCACATTCGAGCCGGTTGAGTATACACCCCGGTAGTGAGAAGATGTATCAGGATTTGCATACTCACTTTTGGTGGCCAGGTATGCGGAGACACATTGCCACACATGTGTCTAAGTGTGCCACTTGTCAGCGGGTGAAGGTGGAGAATCAGAAACCGGCAGGGACGTTGCAGACCTTGCCTATTCCGGTCAGGAAGTGGGGCAACATCACGATGGATTTTCTGATCGCACTACCCACGACCGGTCTCACCACGATGCCATCCGGGTTATCGTGGACTGTTTGACGAAGTGTGCTCACTTTCTGCCAATCCGGATGACAGACTCCCTGGAGAAGCTTGCCCATCTGTACATCGGAGAGATTATGTGGTTACATGGAGTACCAGACTCCATCGTGTCTGATCGAGATCCGCGTTTTACTGCACGGTTCTGGGGTGCCTTTCATAAGGCTTTGGGCACGCGACTCCATCTGAGTACAGACTTACCATCCCCAATCGGAGCGGGTGATTCAGATCGTGGAGGATATGTTGCGGAGTTGTACTTTGGATTTCGGGGGAGACTGGGATAAGCAGTTGCCGTTAGTGGAGTTTTCGTATAACAACAGCTATCAGAGTACTATCGGCATGGCACCGTTCGAGGCACTGTATGGGCGACGGTGCATGACACCGCACTGTTGGACTGATGCATCAGACAGGATTGAGCTGGGTCCCGAGCTTATTGAGGAGACCACGGCCAAGATCAAGACTATTCAGGTGCGGCTGAAAACCACGAATGATCGTACCACCTCGTATGCGAACAAGCGTCGCAAAGATTTGGAGTTTGAGGTCGGCGACAGAGTTTGGCTGAAGGTAGCGCCGATTCGAGGGATAGTCAGATTTGGCAAGCGGGGTAAGTTGGCCCCAAGGTATATCGGTCCCTACGAGATTCTGGAGTGAGTGGGCTGATTAGCCTACAGGTTAGCTTTACCTCCGAGTATGTCTGCGGTGCACAACATCTTTCATGTCAGTATGTTGAAGAAGTGCATCCTGGATCCGGTGCAAACGGTTCCAGTGGAGGAGGTTCAGCTGGAACCTGATTTGTCATATCAGGAGGTACCGATAGCCTTGTTGGCGCGTGATACTCGGAAACTCCGCAGTAAATTGATTCCTTTGGTCAAGGTTTAGTGGTCACATCATTCTGACCGGGAAGCTACCCCGAGCAGTATCAGCGGTTGACACCCCTCTTGGAGGACCAAGAGTCCTAAAGGGGGGAGGATGTTACGGTCACCCAGAGCGGGTTGCGACCGGGTGACCCGGGGCTTCGGTTTTGGCCTGCGGAATCGGGCTTCTGGTGGTCAGATGGCTTCTGAGGCGTGTTCGAGTATCTTGTTGGCAAGCCCCTTGCATATTTGTGGTACTAAGTGTCCTCCTGAAGAGGCCATGGGTCCTCTCCCGAAGGATTTGTGGTACTAAGTGTTCTCCTGAAGAGGCCATGGGTCCTCTCCCAAAGGGGACATGGTCCTCTCCCGAAGGATTTGTGGTGCTAAGTGTCCTCCTGAAGAGGCCATGGGTCCTCTCCCAAAGGGGACATGGTCCTCTCCCGAAGGGGGCCGGGACTCATCTCGGGGCATACAGCGGGTTCGGTAGCGCTCCCGGGACCTCGAATTGGGAAACCATTTGCGGATTTGGAATCGTGGGAACGTCCCAAAGCTTTTTACGCTATAAAATATTATGGGGTGGGACATTCGGTCCTCTCCTGAAGAGGCCATGGGCATTCTCCCGAAGAGGACATGGGTTCTCCCGAAGAGGGCATGATTTAGCCAAATTTCATGGGTTCTCCCGAAGAGGACATGGGTTCTCCCGAAGAGGGCATGACTTAGCCAAATTTCATGGGTTCTCCCGAAGAGGGCATGACTTAGCCAAATTTCATGGGTTCTTTCGAAGAGGGCATGACTTAGCCAAATTTCATGGGTTCTCCCGAAGAGGGCATGGGTCCTCTCCCGAAGAGGGCATGACTTAGTGAAATTTTGGGGGTTCTCCCGAAGAGGGCATGACTTAGACAAATTTCAGATTTTTGGTGGAGAAGGGTGAGTCATAAGTGTTGACCAAAGGGTAAGGACACTTGTCATGTGCATATTAAAGATGGAAAGGAAAGAGGTTTAAAAGGAAGAAATGGTTTATGAAAACCATTTACGTTCTTCTTCTTCTTCGTTCACGTCTCCATTGCCGCCATAGCCTCCATCTTCTCCAAGCTTTGGGTTCTTCATCTCTTGGCTGAAATCAACAAGGAATTGGACTCCATAATTGGTAAGCTTCCTCTCTTCATCTCCTTACAAGTTGGAAAGCATGTTCTTAGAAATCCGAATTTGATGTTGCTCTTAGCTATGTGTTTGGATGATCTTCTTCCTCCCATCTTTTAGTATGTTGTTCTTGGGTAGGAAGGAAGTAAGAATCAAGTGTTAAACTTTGGAAAAACTCCATGGATGGAAATACCCAAGGGAGGCTGATTTTATGCTTAATTTTCTAAAAAGATGTAGACTTGTGTTCTTGAATCATGCTTGGGATATGTTATTCCTTGCATGATTCTAAGACTGTTTATGGATTCAATTTAATGGAACGCATGCTCGGGAAGAAACCCCCTTTTGGCCGAAAATGTGGGTTAGGATTTGTGATTGTTCTTGGTTGTTATAGGTGAAATTGTCTAGCATTCTTGCTTAGGAAGTGTAATTGGTGGTTAAAGTGAATGCTTGGAACCTTGAATGAATTGAATTGGAGGTGGGGTAAAAAGTTGGCAAAGGGCCGAAACTTAAAGTGAATCTTTATCTATGTTGGTGTTGTATTTTGGTTGAATTGGACGGTAACTTGGTATCGTGGATGGAATTTGGTGAGAAATGGTATTTGAAACGTCGTTTTTGGGTGTTGGGTGCAAAAGTTACCTTTATGCGGGATTTCGGGCAAAATGTCTGGAAAGTGGGGTTTAAAGGTTGGAATATGTTTGTGGGTGTATGAATAACAATGTTCTAGCTCGGTTCGTAAAACCGAGCTTTCTGTGGATTTTGCGGGAAAGTGCGGGAATGTGCGGGATTGGTTCTGGGGGTCTAATTTGATGAGTTCTGATTAGTTTATGGTTGTTCAGCTTATTTCAGCTTTGGTAGAGTGGTGCGGGACCATAAAGGTCAAGTTTTACTTTTCGGACCGGGAGCCGGGATTTCCCGAGATTTGTACTGCGGGGCAGCTTTTCTGAGGTAAGGGCTCAACTTCACTCGTTATGCATTCTGAGAGTATTTGCATGTATATCGAGTTTAGTTGAGGCGGGTTCCGGGTGAGGGCGGTGGTTCGGTGACCCCGAGACCTGTCATAGGATAAGATACATGTTTGTTCTGTCTCAAGGCCCAGATGGTCTTGGAGGCCCCGGGTTCATATTCTATTCTATATATATATATCCGCACTAGGTATCTTACCTCACCTCTTACTGGGTCCTTCCGAGGACTCACCCTTTTATTTATTTACCATCTTTCAGGCCGTCCTGGCAAGCAACCAGCGGAGTAGAGATCCACGGTGCTTCCTGACATTTTGGGTTCTGTAGCAGCAGCAGTACCACGTGCGGGAATCCTTGAGTCAGAGGCTTCTGATTCCGCACTTAGGTATTTATAGGATTTTGTTTAGTGGCTCTGTAGTTGTAGCTGCATGCATGTATTTAAGATCATGAGTTTGTATATATTATATGATCGGATATATACTCTGCCTTTGTTGTCTTCTGAGTCGAGGGCGGAGCCCCGACTTGCCTATTTTGGATTTGTTATGAAATGAATTCAGTGCTTCTGTGGTTGTTGCGATGAGCAATGTTTGGTATACCATGAACTGCTTGGTTGGTAAAATGTCGAGTTATCTTGTATACTTGCCATGTATGGGTTTTTGTAGGTTGCTTGTCATTGTTTGACTATTCCGCTTTTTGAGCAAAACGCTCTGTTGCCGCGCTTTTCGCCGTAGTTTCCGGTCCCGACGTCGCGGCCGGCCCCGCCTCCGCAACCAGGTGGGGTGGTCTTGACGGGCATGGCCCCAGACCGAAAAGAGTTTGTACGCACTGAGGTGCAGAAGTTGCTTGAGGCTAATATAATTAAGGAAGTTCATTACTCTGAGTGGGTCGCTAACATTGTTCTTGCTGACAAGGAGAACGGCGAATGGCGCCTATGTGTGGACTACAAGGGGGTCAACAGGGCTTGCCCTATAGATCCATACCCTCTACCTCCCATAGACCTACTGGTGGACTCAACCGTGCGATACCCAGTGCTTTCTTTCCTTGATGCGTACAATGGCTACCATCAAATCTTCATGGATCCTGAGGATGCCATGAAGACCGCCTTCACAACCGGCGAAGCAGTCTACCACTACATTCGCATGCCTTTTGGCTTGAGGAATATATGGGCGACTTTTCAAAGGTTGGTGAATAGGGTGTTCGCAAACCAAATTGGGAGAAACCTTGAAGCCTATGTGGACGACATAGTAGTAAAGAGTAAGGCCACCGCCAAACACTTGGAGGACCTAGAAGAGACCTTCACCAACTTCCGCGCGTACAACATGCGCCTGAACCCAAAGAAGTGCATCTTTGGCGTTGGTGAAGGGAAATTTATTGGTTACCAAGTCTCAAGAGGAGGGATTCACGCCAAAAAGATAGAAACCATCGCTAGCTTTCGCGTTCCAAGAGGCCTGAAGGACGTCCAGCAGCTAACAGGAAGGTTAGTCGCTCTGGGACGGTTCATATCAAAGCTCAGCGACCGTTGAAAGCCTTTCTTCAACCAAATCCGGAAGAAGAAAGCCTGCAAATGGACTAAGGACTGCTAGGAAGCATACGACACCATCAAGCAGCACCTACAAGAGCTGCCCACGCTCAGATGCCCCAGGCCTGGGGATGAACTTGTCCTATACCTCTCCACGATGAGCAACAGTGTGGCATCAGTCCTCATCAAGGAGGAAGGCGACAAACAATGGCCGGTCTACTACACCAGCCGCACCTTATAGCCAGTGGAGACAAGGTACCCTCCTTTACAGAAAGCTATCTTGTCATTAGTCTATGCAGCCAGGAAGCTCTAGTCCTACTTCCAAGGCCACACGATCACCGTGCGCACAGACCTCACAATCAAGGAGATCCTTCAAAGACCCGAGCACTCAGGCCGCCTTGCGAAGTGGTGTATCGAACTAAGCGGGTACGATATTGCTACACTACCCAAGCAAACGCGTCCTCGCGTCGCATCAGAATCATACAAGGCCTTTGAAAGGTCTCACCCTTGTGGTCTCTAGTATCGCCTTCGCAAGGTCTCAACCTTGTGGTCTCCAGTGCCGTCTTCGTGGGGTCTTGCCCTCAAGGGCATCAAGTCTCGCCTGGGCGATGTCTGACACTCGCCTATGGCGTCTCTTAGGCCTTCGCGGGCCACCCCCGCGGTCTCAGGTCTCGTCCTTGCGATCTCACTCGCCTCCACGGGTCATACTCCCGCAGTCTCAGCTCGCCTTCGCGAGGACTCTCTTGCCTATACTGGCCCCGCCCAGATAAGGCCCTTATACTCAGGTTCGTGCGACCCTCACTCCTTATTTGGCTATATTCTGTCTGGGCCTTCGCCCTTACAGGCCTTCGCCCGCCACTTGCTCCACTGGAAATAGACCACTTGGTCATCGACATCAATCATCCAATAAGGAGGCCAGCACGAGCCTGAGTGATCTTCACCAGATTTGTACGCCAAACATTCCCTTGTAGGTGAATCTTCTAAGGCGGTTTGCTGAGATCTTCATCATCACAGCCGCCTTATCTCCAATCAGTCTGACAGACTTATCTCCTTACATCCGATGACTTGTCGATCTGTCTCACACTGTCCAAGGCTTCAACCTGGGAGGCTCTTCTCCGGCATCTCCTATAAATAGGGGATGTCCACCCTAAAATGGGTAAGCTTCTACACGCCCCCCACTCCTCTCTTGCTACTTCTGAGTATTCTTCTTATCTTTTCTGAGATTACTCTGAACAGCAAGCTTGGAGTCTCAAGAACACCATCTTCATCAACCACTCAATTGGGATTCCGCTCCTACTCTGGGAACGAGAATATCAGTTTGGCGCCGTCTGTGGGAACGAAAGAAATGAAAAGTTCTTCTCGTAAACCCATATTACAAACCACAAGTAGTAAGCCATGACAACTACCCGGAGTGCAAGTAGGCACAGTCGTCAGGGACGGAGGAATCCTCCCACGGCAAACACAAACAACGATCTATGATCAGAACCATCTCCAAGTAACGTTCCCCCACAACGGGGAGAACTCTCTGTTCAGTCAACGGAGGAAAGCTCCTCCCACGTGAACCGTAACGCACCTCGGGAGCGCAACACTCCACCACCAAACACTCTGTTCACGGTCACCCGAGCGGGTTGCGGCCAAGGTGACCCGGGCTCGGTTTTGGCTGCGGGTCACGTTTTTCGTCGTTCAGACGGCTCCCGAGCACTATCCGAGTATCATTTTGGCGAACCCTTCCGTATTTGAGGTCGTGTGGCCCCCGGACGTTTCCGCCTAAAATATTTTTCTGTCGCCGGGTGGGTTGTCGGGGTCGTCTCGGGGCGTCTGGCGGGCTCGGTAGCACTCTCGAGATCTTAGTTTGGGAAGCCGTTTGCAGTTTTGGAGTCGTGGAAACGTCCGGTGATGGTTGTGGAGTTTAATACTTGGGGCGGGACGTTCGGTTCCGGGCGACTCCCGGGGCTCGGGACGGGAATCCCGGGGCCCGGGATGGAAATTTTCTGACGGCTTTGGGGTAAGTTGTGTTTTAATTTAAGATGGAATTTATGGGTATTTTTGTAGAATTTTGGAGTGACGGAATTTCGGTTCAGGTTGACACGCTCGCACGTCGGGTTTTGGTTCGGGTTCAATGAGCTCGGTAGGACACTCCGGAATGGTAAATGAACTTTTGAAAAATGTTCTGTGAATTTCATATTATTTTGAGGGTTGTGTCCAAGTTTCGTTAATTTTGGAATTCGGTAATTATTTTTGGGCAAAAGAATTGGAACTTTTGGAAAAATTGGGAGATTAATTTATATTTGGTTGCAAAACAATATTATTGGAGTATGGGCAGCAGATTTTCGGCAGAATTGGGATGGGTTAGAGGACACTTGGCTATTTCTAATTTAAGGTAGAGAAGTATGGGTTTTAAAGTGAAGGGAAATATATGTTAAGACTTATTATTTCATAAAAGGGAGATTTATCTCATTTTCATTTCTTCCCTTCTTCTTCTTCTTCAAGTCTGCCGACGCCATGGTTGGAGCTCAACCTCAAGCTTGAAGTTCTTCTCTTTGCTTGGAATCAAAGAGAGATTGGGTGCTTATGTGGTAGGTACCTCCTAAGCTCTCTTTTCTCATTAGTTTTGAAGATTAGTGAAGAAAAGAGGAGTTTTGGCAAATGATGGGTTTGTTCTTAGCTATAAGCTAGGATGATTCTCTTCCTCCCATGTTTTAGTATGTTGTTCTTGGGTTGTAGGAAAGTGTTAATCAAGTGTTGGATTTTGGAAAACACATCTTGGATGAAGAACCTATGTTGGCTGAATTTTATGGATAATTTCCAAAATGATGTGTGTTTGTTATCTTGTTTCATGCTTCAAATATGTTAGTCCTAGCATGATTCTAAGCTTATGTATGGATTCAATTTGATGGAAAACAAGTTGAGTTAAAAAAACCCCCATTTGGCCGAATATTTGGGTTGATGTTCAATGTTGGATTTTGTTGTTTTTGATGCAATTGGATAGCATTCATGGTTTAGAAGTGAAATTGGTGGTTAGAATGATTAATTGGAAGATTGAATGGATTGAATTGGAAGTTGGATAAAAAGTTGGTTAAGAACCGAATTTTGGAATGATTCTTTTTCAATGTTGGAGTTTCATTTTGGTTAAATTGGATGTTAATATGGTGTTGGGGTTGAATTTAGGAGTGGATGAAAGTTTGAAACGTTGAATTCGGTTAAGAAATGAAAAAGTTACAATTAAGCGGGATTATCGGAAAATGTTGGGTAATGAAGGGTTTAAGGTTGGTTTTATTCGGCCTCCCGGCGGGTTGCGACCGGGTGACCCGGGGCTCCGGTTTTGGCCTGCGGGTCACGTTTTTCGGCGTTCAGGCGGCTCCCGAGCCCTATCCGAGTATCATTTTGGCGAACCCTTCCGTATTTGAGGTCGTGTGGGTCCCCCGGACGTTTCCGCCGAAAATATTTTTCTGGCGCCGGGGGGTTGTCGGGGTCGCCTCGGGACGTACAGCGGGCTCGGTAGCACTCTCGAGATCTCAGTTTGGGAAGCCGTTTGCAGTTTTTGAGTCGTGGAAAGCGTCCGGAGGTGGTGGTGGAGTTTAATATTTGGGGCGGGACGTTCGGTTCGGGTGACTCCGGGGCTCGGGGACGGAAATCCCGAGGCTCGGGATGGAAATTTTCTGACGGCTTTGGGGTAGGTTGTGTTATAATTTAAGATGGAATTTATGGGTATTTTTGTAGAATTTTGGAGTAGCGGAATTTGGTTCGGGTTGACACGCCGCGTCGGGTTTTGGTTCGGGTTCGTGAGCTCGGTAGGACACTCCGGAATGGTAAATGAACTTCTGAAATATGTTTTGTGAATGTTATAATATTCTGAGGGTTGTGTCCAAGTTTCGTTAATTTTGGAATTCGGTAATTATTTTTGGGCAAAAAGAATTGGAACTTTCGGAAAAATTGGGAGTTAATTTGCAATTGGGTGCAAAATTAATAAAAATCAGCATGGGCAGCCTTTGTTCTTTCGGCAGACTTGGGAAAGAAATAGGACACTTGTCCTATTTTCATTTAAGTGAAAGGGTATGGGTTATAAAGTGAGGAAAATATAATTGGACTTATATTTCCATAAAATGAGTTATATTTCATTCCATTTCTTTTCTTCTTCACCTCCTTCTTGCTGCTGCTTCTGCCGACTCCATTAGAGAGCTCCACCCAAGCTTGAAGTTCTTCTCTTTGCTTGGAATCAAAGAGAGATTAGGTGCTTTATGTGGTAAATACCTCCCTAAGCCCTCTTTTCTCATTAGTTTTGAAGATTAGTGAAGAAAAGAGGAGTTTTGGCAAATGATGGGTTTGTTCTTAGCTATAAGCTAGGATGATTTTCTTCCTCCCATCTTTTAGTATGTTGTTCTTGGGTTATAGGAGAGTGTTAATCAAGTGTTGGATTTTGGAAAACACATCTTGGATGAGGAACCCTATGATGTGATCATGGGATCCTCAAGCAACAACAAAGTGTACCAGACGAAGAGGCAGACGAATGAAGCTCGGAGCAACTCCGTGGCCAGGAGGTTCATAGGCTAAGGCGGCCTAATCCATGGTTCGGGCGATCACCTGACCAGGAGAAGGCAACGCCTCTATGCGAGGACTCCACAAGAGGCCTCAAGGCAAAGACGACTTCATCATGCGAAGGCACCCAGGCGATGGCGAGGCCCTTAGGCAAAGCCGTCCCTCTGCAGCCTCAAGGCAAGGGCTAGGCTTCCCAAGCAAAGGCATCTCGGCGATGGCAAAACCCTCAGGTGAAGCCATTTCGAGGAGCCTCACGGCGAAGCCCTCAAGCAAGAAACTCCAAGGTAAAGACTTCAAAGTGAAGGTAGTCTTCTTTGCGAAGCCCCAGGGAGAAGGTGAGGCCTTTTGGCGAAGCCATCTCCTCAATGCTTCCGAGCGAAGGCGAAGCCTTGATGAGAGGCCTTCCAGATTCAGGCGAAGCCCGGAAGCGAAGCCACCTATGCTCAATAAAGCAGCCGACCATCTCCAACCACTCCCATCCCATCCGGAACACTCCCTCCTTTCAAGTGACACTTGGGAGTATTATATTGTTTACTTTAGCTTTTACCTTTTACCTTTTAGGATGACACGCATGTTAAAGCACTTTATGCTTTTGGCATGCATACAAATGTGTAAGGGTCTGTTCCCTCCTTCCCTATAAAAGGAACAACAGACTCCTAGAATAACTCAGAACATATGTAAAGCTTAAGAAGGACAATTCCTTAAGCCCGGTTCTCACCCCCCCTGCTATTTTCCGCCATCCCCCTTGATAGAGTAATATCATCAAGTTTAATATCTATTATTGCTTAATCTCGTAGTTAAGAGGTGCTAGATCTTCCATCCTCCCCAGGCTTATCGCAGATATTGCCCAACCTCGTAGTTGGGAGGTGTCTGTGGCCGTCTCTATCCTTCTTTGTTCAATCGACTCCACCGAGCTAGATCTGCGCTTCCGTACGGTCTCGTGGATTCGCGTCAAGCGTACCCGTGATCGTATCAAGTGGTATCAGAGCCAGATCGCTTGCTGGAGTTGTTGTGATTTCTTCAAGGTTAAACCCTTTTTATTTCTACTTGAAGAAAGATTTATATTTGCGTTATTTTCAAACCGTGTTGTACTCTGTTCGCTTATCTGTATACCTTCCCATATCCGCTTTTCGTTTGGTTTATACATTGTGTTGATTCGGTGTTAGGAGTTGTTGTTGTGTTAGCAACTTCATAAATCAAAAAGTCAAAAAAAAAAGAAGAAGAAGAAGAAGAAGAAAAGAAAAGAACGCAGCGATTGGGTTTTATCGCAAATCTCGGTTTTGATTCAAAACCGCAACGTGCGAATATTTAGTGCTTAAAGAGAGTGAGGTTTTAGTTGAAGAGTGAAAAGGAAGTGGTGTACCAAAGATTGGTTGTTAAAGCATTGAAAGAAATCAAATCTGTGTTCTTATTATTCTTGGTGTTCATATGAGTGTTCATACAAGTTCATACCAAAACTCATATGAATAGTGACCTTGATCGAAATTTGATTTCAAATTGAGCCAAAAAGGTGTTTGTGCGCCAAAACCTCATTTCAGATCCTCTTGTACATTTGCTGCCAAAGAACCCCCCATTTTTTTAACCTAGCTTACTTCAAGTAACTAGTACTTCATTGCTTAAAGATTTTTGCATGCTAGAAGTTATCTTGTGATATTCATTGTCGGGTCTTGGCCTTGAAAAGAGCAAGCTTTGAGAGCTGCAAGCAAGAGCGAGAGGAAAAATTGAGTGTGACCCCTCGCGAGAGGGCAGACCCCTTCGCGAAAGGAGAGGCCTAAACACGTGAGGAGCTTGAGCGGTACTAACTTTGTTGTTTAAATGTGTAGGTGATCCCATGGCGGATAAATATTTCTTCGGGTTTCATTCCTCAATAGGAAGACGCCAACTTGGAGAAGACTTATGGCATTGGCTGGAGGGATTGGAGTACCACTTCTGGTATTACCAATTTCACAAAGAAGAGAAGTTAAGCCTTGCCATAAGGTGCTTAAAGGGAGAAGCCCAAGAATGGTGGCAACAAGAGTCGGCTCAAACCTTTTTTAGAGCTCGTTGCCGTGAAGCCCCCATTCGGACTTGGAATGAATTGAAGAGGTTGCTCTGGCAAAGATATGGTATCTTTCAAGAAGAGCCGCCCTCTCCATACTACTCCCGAGCACGATCCCCCATGCGCCCTACACCCAGTGCCCCGCCCAACTTCCCACCCAAAATCCACTCGAAGGGTCTTCGCCCCAAAGCGAACCTAGTCCCTCCAATGAGAGGAGGCGAGGACCCCAACCGCCACAAACTCTTTCGGCCGTGCTGCACACCCCACCCCCCAATGCTTGCGCAGCCCCAACCCACACCCAAAATCCAAACCCTCACTTAAGTTTAAGTGAAGAAATCTCTCAGACGATTGAAAGACTCAAGAATGAGTACATCGAGTATGAGAGAGAGAAAACGAAAAGAAAAGAGAGAAGAAAGGAGAGGGCTCTCCAAAGCCAACTGAGTGAAAAGAATGACGCACCCGGGCTTTCAACCAAACTCCCAGAAGAACTAACGATTTCATCTTCTCAACCTTGTAGTTCTTCTTTGTTTGTGCGAAAGAGGGAGAGGCCGCGGATGCGCAAAGACTTGAAGATGGCGAAGGCGCCATGGCTTTGGAAGAAGGAAGAGCTCACGTGGGGGTTCCAACCGAGCCCACACTTGAGGAAAAGGCCACATCATTCTTTGGGAGGCAAGAAAATATACGAAGAGGATCTACTCCTCCCTAACGTGGGAGAAGGTAATTTGCTTCCTTCTCCTAGCGGTGAAGGATATACGCACGAGTGCAAATCCATGGCTTCCTTAAGTTTGCATGCTACGAACATAGGAGCTGAATCTGAAAGCATGCATCTCCTCGTTTCCGAGGTGAAGGGAAAGGGCGGATTGTCCATCTCTGAACCTCCTATTTGTGCTAAGGCTAGTCTTTGTGATTCACGCGAAGGCGTCTCTTTTATGACTAGCTTAGTCTCTTCTTCTTTGTCTTGGAAAGCACATGTGCATGTGGATTGCGAAGACAACGCTTCCTCGACCCACCCCCTATCCATGAACAAAGGTCTACACTTTTAGACCGCATGCATTCCTCAGTATAAATTCATTGTTAATTGCATACAATACTCTAGGAAGCATGTCATGAATTTTTATCGACTTTTGTTCATGATTACGATGCATATTGGAGTTATTATGCTCCCCCATTTGTATGCATCGCCACCGTGACCCCCCCTAGTCTCCATTGATGAGCTTCGTTCACTAACCCCTAATGTTCTGCAAAGTTTGTTGTGCTTGTTTCATTTGTAGGAATTTCTCCCTTTAAGATTCGAGGACGAATCTTTTTAAGAGGGAGGGATTGATGTGATCATGGGATCCTCAAGCAACAACAAAGTGTACCAGACGAAGAGGCGACGAATGAAGCTCGGAGCAACTCCGTGGCCAGGAGGTTCATAGGCTAAGGCGGCCTAATCCATGGTTCGGTCGATAACCTGACCAGGAGAAGGCAACGCCTCTATGCGAGGACTCCACAAGAGGCCTCAAGGCAAAGACGACTTCATCATGCGAAGGCACCCAGGCGATGGCGAGGCCCTTAGGCAAAGCCGTCCCTCTGCAGCCTCAAGGCAAGGGCTAGGCTTCCCAAGCAAAGGCGTCTCGGCGATGGCAAAACCCTCGGGCGAAGTCATTTACGAGGAGCCTCACGGCGAAGCCCTCAAGCAAGAAACTCCAAGGTAAAGACTTCAAAGTGAAGGTAGTCTTCTTTGCGAAGCCCCAGGGAGAAGGTGAGGCCTTTTGGCGAAGCCATCTCCTCAATGCTTCCGAGCGAAGACGAAGCCTTCAGTGCGAAGCCTTCCAGTTCAGGCAAAGCCCTGAAGTGAAGCCACCTATGCTCAATAGAGCAGCCGACCGTCTCCAACCACTCCCATCCCATCTGGAACACTCCCTCCTTTCAAGAGAACACTTGGGAGTATTTATATTGTTACTTTAGTTTTTACCTTTTAGGATGGCATGCATGTTAAAGCACTTTATGCTTTTGGCATGCGTGCGCATATGTAAGAGTCTGTTCCCTCCTTCCCTATAAAAGGAATAACAGACTCCTAGAATAACTTAGAACATATGTAAAGCTTAAGAAGGACAATTCCTTAAGCCCGGTTCTCACCCCCCCTGCTATTTTCCGCCATCCCCCTTGATAGATTAATATCATCAAGTTTAATATCTAGTATTGCTTAATCTCGTAGTTAAGAGGTGCTAGATCTTCCATCCTCCCCAGGCTTATCGCAGATATTGCCCAACCTCGTAGTTGGGAGGTGTCGTGGCCGTCTCTATCCTTCTTTGTTCAATCGACTCCACCGAGCTAGATCTGCGCTTCCGTGCGGTCTCGTGGATTCGCGTCAAGCGTACCGTGATCGTATCACCCTATGTTGGCGAATTTTTGGAGATTTTCCAAAATGATGTGTGTTTGTTATCTTGTTTCATGCTTCAAGTATGTTAGTCCTAGCATGATTCTAAGCTTATGTATGGATTCAATTTGATGGAAAACAAGTTGAGGTAAAAACCCCAAATGGCCGAAATTATGAGTTGTTGTTCAATGTTGGATTTTGTTGTTTTGGATGCAATTGGATAGCATTCTTGGTTTAGAAGTGAAATTGGTGGTTAGAATGGTTGTTTGGTAGCTTGAATGGATTGAATTGGATGTTGGGTGAAATGTTGGTTAGTAACCGAAATATTGGAATGAAACTTTATCTAGGTTGGAGTTTCATTTTGGCTAAATTGGATGTTAATATGGTGTTGGGGTTGAATTTAGGAGTGGATGGAAGTTTGAAACGTTGAATTCGGTTAAGAAATGGAAAAGTTACAATTAAGTGGGATTATCGGAAAATGGCGGGTAATGAAGGGTTTAAGGTTGGATTTGATCAGTTCTGCTTGTTGTATTATGTTTGTCAATGTATAATCTTGCATTGCCTAAGTTGGTTCTGAATTCTGAAGTTTCTGTGGAAATCTGGAATTTTACGGAAATTCTGCCAGATTTTCGGTTTTGGGGTCGGGGATGTAGTTTGGTAGTGTGGTTGATAAGGATTCTAATTCAACTTGGTTTGGCAGATTCTGAGGTTCAGAGGTTAGGAAAAGAGAAGTTCTAAATTTCGGGGCACGGTGTAGGAGTTGTCAGAATCGGTCTAATACTCTTGATTTTGAGGTAAGGGTTTGGTTACATTGTTTTGGTAAGATAAGTATATGTTTTGGTTTCATTTTCTGTTACGCTAGTATTTGGAATTTTATGCCTTTGGGCATATTCTGTAGTTGGTAGGAGTATGCCTTATGGCATACTGCATGCATTAATATTACGGCAGTTGTGGGTTCGCTACCCCACTGGTGCACCATGCTTCAGATTAGCTTCGGCTTCCGACTCCCTTAGTGGAGGCTGTCGTTCCGATCTGTTATAAGGGTTTTGGCGATTTAGAATCGCACGTCCTTCGGGATTCCGATCTATGTTCTGTACATGCATGATATTCTGTATTCTGTTGCATATATTGCTATCTTTCTGTTTTGCAGGGTTACATATACTTACCTTACCCCATATCCCTTACGGGTCCTTTTAGGACTCACCCTTCTTTGGGTTTTGTTTTTGGGTTTGAGTAGACACGATAAGCGACTGCGGAGTAGGTTTCCGTGAGGTTTCTGCCTTGGGTGTGTTTTTGCAGCAGCTGCACCTTGCGGTCTGGGATTTGTCTTTTGGATCTGAATCCCGTGCGAGGTATTTTGTTACTTAGATCTAGGGCTGGCTCTGTAGTTGCATATGCACACTTTCTGTATTGCTCTGATGATTGTATGTCTGTATATATTTATATATTCTGCTCGTACATGTTACGCGCTTGGCGCTTGCTAGACGCTTTAGGTTCTGTGGACTCTGTATGTATATATGTGTGGTGCGTAAGCACTCGTCCACGGAGGGCGGGGCTTACTCTGTTGTTAATGCATGAATTGTATGTTTGGATTTTACTTTCCGTTATAAGCACGAAATTTTTGTTAGGTTGCGTCCACAATCCTTTCGCTCTTTGGGTCCGCTACGCGCGGCGGGTCTCGATGGACCTGCCATTCCTATTCATTCCGGCTTCCGCTTAGGCGTCCGGCGCCCCGCCTCCGCAACCGGGCTCGGGTGGCGTGCGGTGACAAGTTGGTATCAGAGCGGGTAAGTGACCATGTTGGTCGTCGGTGGTGACTTGAAGTGATAACTATTGTTGTACATTTTATTTTAGAATGGTTTAGTACGGAGATTGGCCACCTCCTTACTCGAACCACTTCAAAATAAAATTGTGGAGCAAAGTTTGGTCCTTCAAGTTATCACGGTGGTTGCGAAACACGGAATCCAGAATTTGGGACTTTGGTAAAAGTGTTACAAGTAAAGGATTGTGGAAAAGTTTGGTACGTAAAATTGTGTGTTAGGAAAAGATTTGGTGAAATAAGCATGAATTGCTTACGTGATTACATGAAATGCATGATTTTATCATTTTGCAAAATAACCACGAGTCAAGTCTTGCATTGCACTACTGAGCCTTAGAAAGCCTGCCGGTTTACGTAGGGATTAGAGGTAACTGATTGTTTTGGACTCTGTTTGGTCCGAAATGTTTCAGGAATGGTTAACACGCGCCGACAGCGTGATTTGCGACCGGAGGGGGGGAACCGTAATCCCACGCCTCCGAGAGATAGGGAGCAGAGGCAGGGGATTACAGGCGAGCAGATGCATACCCCGCCACCGGTTGTACAACAGGGTCAGGGGTCTACCACTGCTTTGGTTCATGTGCTGGAGCAGGTCCAGCAGTTGTTGAGGACACTAGTACCGGAACAGGTTCCGGTACAGTCACAGGTGCAGGAGGATTCGGTCGTGGCACCGTCTGTGCATTCGGATGGTAGGGTGAGTAGCCACACCCAGACTACCACCCGTACTCATGTACGGGCTCGATCTGAGAGTGAGTCTGAGGAGGACGCGGAGCGCAGGAATCCGCGATCTCGGAGGGTACGACCAGGCGTAGCTCGCAGCTCGCTCCGATCGTTACGACCAGAGACTTATCAGCCCCTCGGCGGCGACGGAGGGTTATTGAGCTGGATTCGATACCACCGTCGGACCCACCGACGACGGGAGGTTCGGGGCATCACTCGATTCGATGATGTCCGGTTGTTGGAGAGGTTCCAGCGGTTGAACCCTAGGAAGTTTGATGGTAAGGAGGTCCCGAGGCGGCGGAGACTGGTTTATGGAGATTGACAAGCTCCTTGGGAGGTTACACCTACCTTCCACAAAGTGATGGTATCCCTTGCCACGTTCAATGGGCAGGAGGAGCAGATCATTGGTGGAGGAGCCTTGAGGGTAACTCGAGGGCGAATGCGGGCTAGCACCCGATCGGGAGGTGGATGTTACACAGGAGCGGTTTACACACTGTTCCATCGGAGATTTATTGGGGCTGCAGCTAGAGATCTGCGACAGGCACAGTTTGATGAGCTTCATCAGGGAGATAGGACTGTCGCAAAGTATGAGCGTGAGTTTGACAGGCTTATCCACTACGTACCGCAGTATCATGGTATGGAGGAGGAGAAGGCGAAGAGGTTTATCCGTCGACTGCGCCCCGAGTACAGATGGGCTCTGAGGCCGTTGGACATTACTACTTACGGGGAGGCAGTTCACAAGGCTCAACTCCTCGGCAGAGGACGTTGAGAGTCGCCTCACCTCGCAGAGGTCGAGGGGACTTCGAGGGGTTCCACACGGCGAGGACCCGGCAGAGTTCGGGACGGCGAGCAGACACTGGCGATCTAGTGGAGGTAGGGGAGCACCACCCTCACGACCTTGTCCGACTTGTGGTGGGTATCACCCGGGTAGACCTTATTACCGGCGGGAGGGCGATGTTTGCGATGCGGGTCTGATAATCACAGGGTACTGGACTGCCCCCAGACGGTAGGGCAGGTCATTGGTAGTCTTCGCGTCCGCGATCTCGGGCACCGCCCAACGCGCCGCAAGGGCGTGGGTTTCAGCGAGGTGGCCCGAGACCTCGGCAGCGACCGCAGCTTCAGCCACCCTCCACCGCAGCAGCCTAGAGCAGGACGAGTTTTCAGATTGAGCAGGAGGTCACCTTTCGGGACACGTTATTTCGGAGCATGGTCTGCTGTGGACCCGAGAGAAGGTGAGGGCGATTCAGATTGGAAACAACCTACCATGGTACGGGAGATCGGGAGCTTCCCGGGATTGGCGAGGATATTATCGGAGGTTCGTGCAGGGTTTTCTATTCTGGCATCTCCGCTCACGCAGTTGACCAAGAAGGGTCAGCCGTTTATCTGGTCTGATAGGTGTGAGCAGAATTTTCAGGAGTTGAAGCGGCAGTTGACTAACGCTCTGATTCTGACACTTCCAGATCCGAGCTTACCGTATGTGATTTATACGGATGCTTCCACATCCGGTTTGGGGTGTGTGCTGATGCAGGATCGTAATGTGATAGCTTATGGGTCGAGGCAGCTGCGACCGCATGAGCTGAACTATCCGACACATGATCTGGAGTTGGCTGCGGTGATCTATGCGCTGAAGCAATGGAGGCATTATCTCTTGGTAACAAATTTCAGATTCTTACCGACCATAAGAGTCTGAAATATCATTTCTGTGAAGGAGCTTAACATGAGGCGGCAGATGGCTCGAATACATTAAGGACTACGATTGTAGTATCGAGTACATCTCGGCAAGGGCAACACGGTTGCCGATGCCTGGCGGGAAGTATACCGGGTTGGTCAAGGGAGGAGACGTTGGTGACCGATCCGAGGAGAGTGATTTGACGTGCCTTTGGCACAGTGGCGCCTACGGGAGCGTGCTCGATTATACACACTTACTATACATTACGAGTGGCTTGATAGAGTGCGCGAGGCGCAAGGTAGAGATCTGGGGCTGAAGAAGTTATCTGGGAGGATAAGGGGTTTTATTACCGGCATTTCGGTATAGGCAGGATTGCTATACTTCCGAGACCGCCTTTATGTACCGGAGGATCGGGAGCTCCGGAATGAGATTTTAGAGGAGGCGCACTCGGCAGATTGAGTATTCATCCCGGGAGTGAGAAGATGTATCAGGATTTACGTACTCACTTCTGGTGGCCTGGTATGAGGAGACACATTACCACGCATGTGTCTAGGTGTGCCGTTTGTCAGCAGGTGAAGAATGAGCACCAGAAACCGGCAGGGACACTGCAGACTTTGCCCATTCCAGTCCGGAAGTGGGGCAATGTTACTATGGATTTTCTGACTGCACTGCCCCTGACACGGTCCCGCCATGATGCTATCTGGGTTATTGTGGATCGGCTGACAAAGTGCGCACACTTTCTGCCTATTCGGGTCACAGATCCTCTGGAGAAGCTTGTCCGGCTTTACATCGAGAGAGATCATACGATTACATGGAGTACGAGACTCCATTGTATCTGACCGTGATCCGCGTTTTACGGCACGGTTCTGGAGGGCTTTTCATGAAGCTTTGGGCACGCGACTCCATCCGAGTACTGACTTATCACCCACAGACGGATGGGCGGTGGGCGGTGATTCGGATATTGGAGGATATCTTTGCGAAGCTGTACTTTGGATTTTGGAGGAGATTGGGACCAGCGATTGCCTTTGATTGAGTTCTCGTACAACAACAGCTTCCGGACTACGATTGGTATGGCACCATATGAGGCGTTATGCGGGAGGTGGTGTATTACACCACATTGCTGGACCGATGCGTCTGATAGGGTTGAGTTGGGACCCGAGCTTATTGAGGAGACTACGGCGAAGATCAGATTGATTCAGGCGCGGATCAAAGCCGCGAACGACCGCACCACTACTTATGCGAACCGTCGCCGTAGGGCTCTGGAGTTTGAGGTTGGGGATAGGGTTTGGCTCAAGGTAGCACCTATCCGAGGGACAGTCAGATTCGGGAAGAAGGGCAAGTTGGCCCCACGGTCTATCGGCCCATATGAGATTCTGGAGCGGGTCGGTAGGGTGGCATACCGGTTGGCATTACCTCCTAGTCTGTCTGCTGTGCACAATGTCTTCCATGTTAGCATGTTGAAGAAGTGCATTCTGGATCCGACTCAGACGATTCCGGTGGAGGAGGTACAGCTGGAACCCGATCTTTCTTATCAGGAGGTACCGGTAGCCTTTCTGGATAGAGATGTCAGGAGACTTCGTAGCAAGTTCATTCCCATGGTCAAGGTTCAGTGGTCACATCATACCGGCCGGGAAGCGACTTGGGAGGCAGAGAAGGACATTCGGGACCGATACCCAGCGATTCGGCGGTTGATACAACTCTTGGAGGACCAAGAGTTCTAAGGGGAGGATGTTACGGTCACCCCGAGCGGGTTGAGACCGGGTGACCCGGGGCTCCGGTTTTGGCCTGCGGGTCACGTTTTTCGGCGTTCAGGCGGCTCCAGAGCCCTATCCGAGTATCATTTTGGCGAACCCTTCCGTATTTGAGGTCGTGTGGATCCCCCGGACGTTTCCGCTGAAAATATTTTTCTGGCGCCGGGGGGTTGTCGGGGTCGCCTCGGGACGTCTGGCGGGCTCCGTAGCACTCTCGAGATCTCAGTTTGGGAAGCCGTTTGCAGTTTTGGAGTCGTGGAAACGTCCCGGAGGTGGTGGTGGAGTTTAATATTTGGGGCGGGACGTTCGGTTCCGGGCGACTCCCAGGGCTCGGGACGGGAATCCCGGGGCTCGGGATGGAAATTTTCTGACGGCTTTGGGGTAAGTTGTGTTATAATTTAAGATGGAATTTATGGGTATTTTTGTAGAATTTTGGAGTGACGGAATTTCGGTTCAGGTTGACACGCTCGCACGTCGGGTTTTGGTTCGGGTTCAGCGAGCTCGGTAGGACACTCCGGAATGGTAAATGAACTTCTGAAATATGTTTTGTGAATGTTATAATATTCTGAGGGTTGTGTCCAAGTTTCGTTAATTTTGGAATTCGGTAATTATTTTTGGACAAAAAGAATTGGAACTTTCGGAAAAATTGGGAGTTAATTTGCAATTGGGTGCAAAATTAATAAAAATCAGCATGGGCAGCCTTTGTTCTTTCGGCAGACTTGGGAAAAGAAATAGGACACTTGTCCTATTTTCATTTAAGTGAAAGGGTATGGGTTATAAAGTGAGGAAAATATAATTGGACTTATATTTCCATAAAATGAGTTATATTTCATTCCATTTCTTTTCTTCTTCACCTCCTTCTTGTCTTTTTGCCGACTCCATTAGAGAGCTCCACCCAAGGTTGAAGTTCTTCTCTTTGCTTGGAATCAAAGAGAGATTAGGTGCTTTATGTGGTAAGTACCTCCCTAAGCCCTCTTTTCTCTTTAGTTTTGAAGATTAGTGAAGAAAAGAGGAGTTTTGGCAAATGATGGGTTTGTTCTTAGCTATAAGCTAGGATGATTTTCTTCCTCCCATCTTTTAGTATGTTGTTCTTGGGTTGTAGGAGAGTGTTAATCAAGTGTTGGATTTTGGAAAACACATCTTGGATGAGGAACCCTATGTTGGCCGAATTTTTGGAGATTTTCCAAAATGATGTGTGTTTGTTATCTTGTTTCATGCTTCAAGTATGTTAGTCCTAGCATGATTCTAAGCTTATGTATGGATTCAATTTGATGGAAAACAAGTTGAGGTAAAAACCCCCAAATGGCCGAAATTATGAGTTGTTGTTCAATGTTGGATTTTGTTGTTTTGGATGCAATTGGATAGCATTCTTGGTTTAGAAGTGAAATTGGTAATTAGATTGGTTGTTTGGTAGCTTGAATGGATTGAATTGGATGTTGGGTGAAATGTTGGTTAGTAACCGAAATATTGGAATGAAACTTTATCTAGGTTGGAGTTTCATTTTGGCTAAATTGGATGTTAATATGGTGTTGGGGTTGAATTTAGGAGTGGATGGAAGTTTGAAACGTTGAATTCGGTTAAGAAATGGAAAAGTTACAATTAAGTGGGATTATCGGAAAATGGCGGGTAATGAAGGGTTTAAGGTTGGATTTGATCAGTTCTGCTTGTTGTATTATGTTTGTCAATGTATAATCTTGCATTGCCTAAGTTGGTTCTGAATTCTGAAGTTTATGTGGAAATCTGGAATTTTACGGAAATTCCGCGATTTTCGGTTTGGGGTCGGGGATGTAGTTTGGTAGTGTGGTTGATAAGGATTCTAATTCAACTTGGTTTGGCAGATTCGAGGTTCGGAGGTTAGGAAAAGAGAAGTTCTAAGTTTCGGGGCACGGTGTAGGAGTTGTCCAGAATCGGTCTAATACTGGATTTTGAGGTAAGGGTTTGGTTACATTGTTTTGGTAAGAAAAGTATATGTTTACGATTCATTTACTGTACTGCTAGTATTTCGGAATTTTATGCCTTTGGGCATATTCTCAGTAGTTGGTAGGAGTATGCCTTATGGCATACTGCATGCATTAATATTACGACAGTTGTGGGTTCGCTACCCACTGGTGCACCATGCTTCAGTATTAGCTTCGGCTTCCGACTCCCTTAGTGGAGGTCGTCGCTCCGATTTGTTATAAGGGTTTTGGCGATTTAGAATCGCACGTCCTTCGGGATTCCGATCTATTTTCTCGTACATGCATGATATTCGTATTCTGTTGCATATATTGCTATCTTTCTGTTTTGCAGGGTTACATATACTTACCTTACCCCATATCCCTTACGGGTCCTTTTAGGACTCACCCTTCTTTGGGTTTTGTTTTTTGGGTTTCAGGTACACCTGATAAGCGACCTGCGGAGTAGGTTTCCGTGAGGTTTCTACCTTGGGTGTGTTTTTGCAGCAGCTGCACCTTGCGGTCCGGGATTTGTCTTTTGGATCTGAATCCCGCGCGAGGTATTTTGATACTTAGATCTAGGGCTGGCTCTGTAGTTGCATATGCACACTTTCTGTATTGCTCTGATGATTGTATGTCTGTATATATTTCTATATTCATTACTGTACATGTTACGAGCGCTTGGCGCTTGCTAGACGCTTTAGGTTACGTGGACTCTGTATGTATATATGTGTGGTGCGTAAGCACTCGTCCCACGGAGGCGGGGCTTACTCTGTTGTTAATGCATGAATTGTATGTTTGGATTTTACTTTCCGTTATAAGCACGAAATTTTTGTTAGGTTGCGTCCACAATCCTTTCGCTCTTTGGGTCCGCTACGCGCGGCGGGTCTCGATGGACCTGCCATTCCTATTCATTCCGGCTTCCGCTTCCGGCGTCCCGGCGCCCCCGCCTCCACAACCGGGCTCGGGTGGCGTGCGGTGACAGTTTGTTGGATGATGTTTGTCAATGTATAATCTTGCATTGTCTAGGTTGGTTCTGAATTCTGACATTTCTGTGAAAATCTGGAATTTTACGGAAATTCTGCCGGATTTTCGGTTTTGGTGTCGGGGTGTAGTTTGGTAGTGTGGTTGATAAGGATTCTAATTCAACTTGGTTTGGCAGATTCTGAGTTTCGGAGGTTAGGAAAAGAGAAGTTCTAAGTTTCGGGCACGGTGTAGGAGTTGTCCGAATCGGTCTAATACTGGATTTTGAGGTAAGGGTTTGGTTACTGTGTTTTGGTAAGCTAAGTATATGTTTTGGTTTCCATTTCTGTTCTGCTAGCATTTCTGAATATTAATCCTTTGGGCATATTATGTATTTTGTAGGAGTATGCCTTATGGCATACTCTGTCTGTTAACCCTACGACAGTTGAGGGTTCGCTACCCCAGCTGGTGCACCATGCTTCTGTAATAGCTTCGGCTTCTGACTCCCTTAGAGGGAGGCTGTCGTTCTGATTTGTTATAAGGGTTTATGGCGATTTAGTATCGCACGTCCTTCGGGATTCCGATCTATTTTCGGTACATGCATGATATTCGTATTCATTGCATATATTGCTATCTTCTGTTTTGCGGGGTTACATATACTTACCTTACCCCATATCCCTTACGGGTCCTTTTAGGACTCACCCTTTTCGGGTTTTGTTTTGGGTTTCAGGTAGACCTGATAAGCGGCCTGCGGAGTAGGTTTCCGTGAGGGTTCTACCTTGGTAGTGTTTTGCGGCTGCACCTTGCGGTCCGGGATTGTCTACTTGGTCTGAATCCCGCGCAAGGTATTTTTGATTCATAGATCTAAGGCTGGCTCTGTAGTTGCATATGCACACTTTCTGTATTGCTGTGATGATTGTATGTCTGTATATATTTGTATATTCTGTTCTGTATATGTTCTGAGCGCTTGGCGCTTGCTAGACACTTTAGGTTCTGTGAACTCTGTATGTATTTATGTTTTGGTGCGTAAGCAATAGTCCACGGAGGGCGGGTCTTACTCTGTTGATAATGCATGAATTGTATGTTTGGATTTTCTTTTCGGTTATATGCACGAAATTTTTGTTGGGTTGCTTCCATAATCCTTTCGCTCTTTGGGTCCGCTACGCGCGGCGGGTCTCGATGGACCTGCCATTCCTATTCATTCCGGCTTCCGCTTCCGGCGTCCCGGCGCCCCCGCCTCCGCAACCGGGCTCGGGTGGCGTGCGGTGACAGCAACACTCCACCACCAAACACTCCACCAACGAGCCTTGATCCGGCCGTTCTGCAAACAATCACTGATGCGGTTGCTCTCAACTTGCGTGAAACGCTCGCTACCACTCTTAGGGGCGTTCTGGATAGCGTTGGAACGCTACGGACTAATCAGCCTGAACGCCCTGCTACTCCTCCTCAACAAGTAAGTAACCCTGACCCTTCTTCGTCGTTACTTATCGCACTTACTAGACGATTAGAAGAAGTGGAAAAGAGGGACGAAAGAGCCAGTGTTCATAATGTTTCCAGAATGGGTCTGGACCACCTCTGGACCCAACCTTTCACCCAACGGGTTTTGGAGACCCCTCTCCCAGAACAGTTTCGCCAGCCTAAGCTGGACGCTTATGACGGTCTCTCAGACCCTGATATTCATCTCCAGCGTTACGTTTCTGCGATGGCCATCGCAAGAGCGGACGATAACACGCTCTGTAGAGCCTTCAGCTCCACACTCACGGGAGCCGCCGCCAACTGGTATACCACCCTCCGTGATAAACGGTTTAACTCCTTTGAGGAACTCTCCCGCAACTTCTCCAACCACTTTGTGGTATCTAAACCTCCCCCCAAAACGGCGGGACACCTCCTTAAAATACGGCAAAAGAAAGATGAGCCCCTCAGGGAGTATATCCAGCGTTTCCAGGCAGAATCCATCCAAGTCCCTAATCTGGGGGAGGAAGCCCGCCTACTTGCGGCCATTCAGGGCCTCCGCTGGGAATCCCTTTTCTTTGTGGATGTGCACACCAACCCCCCCACCAATATGGAACAGTTCTTGAGCACTGCCTCACGGTTTATGAACACGGAAGAGGTCACTCGACCACTCGCCAGGGCCGCCACGGCAGATGCAAAGGGACAGCCCTCACGACCGGACTCCAGGTCCCAGAGACAGTACCCTACGCCATCCAACAGAGAGGGGGCGTATTTTACTCTTCCCCCACTAAGGGAATCTCGCACCAACATACTCCATGCCCTGGAACAAAAGAGGGAGGTTCCCAAGTGGCCCCGCCCCTCTCCCAGGAGGTCGTCAGGTCTAGCACCAAGTATTGTCGTTACCATCGCGACAAGGGACATGACACTGAGGACTGTTTTGAGCTTAAACGCATGATTGGGGAAATGCTCGCTCAAGGCAAACTCAGGGAGTTCTTACTCCACGATGATGGGGATCGCAGGCGGGAAAATAACCAGGAGGACCGCCGTCAGGGGGACCGCAGACGGGTCGCTCCCAGCAGAACCCAGATCGAGAAGGTCTGGTCGAAATTCCCCCACCAAGGGGGCACATCAGCGTAATCACACAATGTGAAGGCGCATCGGCGAGACGCCGTCATATGAGACAGATCTACCAGGTCAATCACTCTTCTACTCACTTACTGCATCGCCGCGATGGCACCTCGGTGGCGGTACCACACGCGGACCCTTTGGTTATCACTGCCCGTATCGCAGGATGGGACATTGACAGAGTCTACAGGGACACTGGGGCAAATGCCAACGTGATCTACAAACACACTTTGGTTGAGGCCAAGGTGCCGTTGTCCCAAATCCAGCCCGCGAAAGGGGCTACCTTTGGAGTGGGGCGGGATGAAATCCCAACTTTGGGGTCAATCACGCTCCCCTACATGATGATGGGGACCACCAAAGAAAAGAAGCAAGTGTGCCACTCCAGCTTTGTGGACTTTATCGTCCTGGATCTCCCTACACCATACAACGCCATCATTGGGCGCCACACTCATACTGAGTTCCACGTCCGCTGTGATGTGCGGGCTCTAACTTTGGTTTTCCACACTGCGGCGGGGGATGCCTATATCTTTGTTAACCAAAATGTGGCCAGGGTGTCACCGCACGCCACCCGAGCCCGGTTGCGGAGGCGGGGGCGCCGGGACGCCGGAAGCGGAAGCCGGAATGAATACAGAATGGCAGGTCCATCGAGACCCGCCGCGCGTAGCGGACCCAAAGAGCGAAACGATTGTGGAAGCAACCTAACAAAAATTTCGCACATACAACCAAAAATAAAATCCAAACATACAATTCATGCATTAGCAACAGAGTAAGCCCCGCCCTCCGTGGACGAGTGCTTACGCACCAAAACATAAATACATACAGAGTTCACGTAACCTAAGGTGTCTAGCAAGCGCCAAGCGCTGAACATGTACAGTAAGAATATATAAATATATACAAATATACAATCATCACAAAGAATACGAAAGTGTGCATATGCAACTACAGAGCCAACCCTAGATCTAAGTGTCAAAATACCTCGCGGGATTCAGATCCAAAAGACAAATCCCGGACCGCAAGGTGCAGCTGCAAAAACACACCCAAGGTAGAAACCTCACGGAAACCTACTCCGCAGGTCGCTTATCAGTCTACCAAAACCCAAAACAAAACCCGAAAAGGGTGAGTCCTAAAAGGACCCGTAAGGGATATGGGGTAAGGTAAGTATATGTAACCCGCAACACAGACAGATAGCAAAATATGCAAAAGAATACATAATATCATGCATGTACAGAAAATAGATCGGAATCCCGAATGACGTGCGATTCTAAATCGCCATAACCCTTATAACAAATCGGAACGACACCCTCCACTAAGGGAGTCTGAAGCCGAAGCTAATACTGAAGCATGGTGCACCAGTGGGTAGCGAACCCACAACTGCCGTAGGGTTAATGCAGAGTATGCCATAAGGCATACTCCTACAAACTACAAAATATGCCCTAAGGCATAAAATTCCGAAATACTAGCGTAGCAGAAAATGAAACCAAAACATATACTTATCTTACCAAAACAATGAACCAAACCCTTACCTCTCAAGTCCAGTATTAGACCGCTTCGGACAACTTCCACACCGTGACCCGAAACTCGAAACCCCTCTTTTCTCACCTCCGAACCTCGAATCTGTCAAACCAAGTTGAATTAGCATCCTTATCGACCACACTACCAAACTACACCCCGACCCCAAAACCGAAAATCCGCAAATTTCCGTAAAATTCCAGATTTCCACGAAATGTCGAATTCAGAACCAACCTAGACAATGCAAGATTATACATTGACAAACATCATCCAACAAGCAGAACTGATCAAATCCAACCTTAAAACCCTTCATTACCCGACATTTTCCGATAATCCCACTTAATTGCAACTTTTCCAATTCTTATCTGAATTCAACGTTTCAAACTTCAAACCACTCCTAAATTCAACCCCAACACCATATTAACATCCAATTCAACCAAAATGAAACTCCAACATTGAAAAAGAATCATTCCAATAATTCGGTTCTTAACCAACATTTTACCCAACTTCCAATTCAATCCATTCAAGCTACCAAACAACCATTCTAATCACCAATTTCACTTCTAAACCAAGAATGCTATCCAATTGCATCCAAAACAACAAAATCCAACATTGAACATCCACCTAAATATTCGGCCAAAAGGGGGTTTTTACCTCAACTTGTTTTCCATCAAATTGAATCCATACATAAGCTTAGAATCATGCTAGGATTAACATACTTGAAGCATGAACCAAGATAACAAACACACATCATTTTGGAAATTATCCAAAAATTCGGCCAACATAGGGTTTTCATCCAAGATGTGTTTTCCAAAATCCAACACTTGATTAACACTCCCCTACTACCCAAGAACAACATACTAAAAGATGGGAGGAAGAAAATCATCCTAGCTTATAGCTAAGAACAAACCCATCATTCTCCAAAAACCACACTTTTCTTCACTAAACCCTTAATCCAACAAGTAAAGAGAAGAAGGAAGGATGCTTACCACATAAAGCACCCAATTCCTCTTTGATTTCTTGCAAGGAGAAGAACTTCAAGCTTGAGGTTGAGCTTCAAGAATGGCGTCGGCAGCAGCAGCAAGAGGAAGAAGAAGAAGAAAAGAAGTGAAAATGAAATGAGATTAAAACTCATTTTTATGAAATATTAGTCAATATATATCTTTTTCACTTTTAACCCATCCCTCTCTTCTTAAATTAAAATAGGACAAGTGTCCTATTAAATCTCCCAAGTGCTGCCGAAAGTAGCTGCTGCCCCATGCTGAAATACTTTTATTTTGTGGCCAATTAAAAGTTAACCTCCAAACTTTTCCAAAAGTTCCAATTCTTTTTACCCAAAAATAATTACCGAATTCCAAACTTAACGAAACTTGGACACAACCCTCAGAATATTATAACATTCACAAAACATATTTCAAAAGTTCATTTACCATTCCGGAGTGTCCTACCGAGCTCGCTGAACCCGAACCAAAACCCGACGTGCGAGCGTGTCAACCTGAACCGAAATTCCGTCACTCCAAAATTCTATAAAAATACCCATAAATTCCATCTTAAATTATAACACAACTTACCCCAAAGCCGTCAGAAAATTTCCATCCCGAGCCCCGGGATTCCCGTCCCGAGCCCCGGAAGTCGCCCGGAACCGAACGTCCCGCCCCAAATATTAAACTCCACAACCACCTCCGGGACGTTTCCACGACTCCAAAACTGCAAACGGCTTCCCAAACTGAGATCTCGAGAGTGCTACCGAGCCCGCTGTACATCCCGAGACGACCCCGACAACCCCCCGGCGTCAGAAAAAATATTTTCGGCGGAAACGTCCGGGGGACCCACACGACCTCAAATACGGAAGGGTTCGCCAAAATGATACTCGGATAGGGCTCGGGAGCCGCCTGAACGCCGAAAAACGTGACCCGCAGGCTAAAACCGGAGCCCCGGGTCACCCGGTCCCAACCCGCTCGGGGTGACCGTAACATTATGTCTCTGCCTAGCGGGACCTCCCCGCTCCCAGGCCATCCTAGCCTAAAATGTGGCCGGGGGCAATTATGTCTCTGAAAGGCACCCATGGAAGAGACTGGACCGCGGGCGAAGTCACTCCCGACTTGTCTGGGGCCTTTGAGAGGTTGAAATCTCCCCGGCAAGAAATTCCGGGTGGGAAAAGACCTTGAAGAAAAGGACCAGCAAGCACTCATCGATCTCCTCCACGCCAACGGCTATGTCTTCGCATGGACCCCGAGGACTTACCAAGCGTGGATCCTGCTATCATTTCTCACAAGTTGAGTGTACTCCCGGCTTTAGCCCGGTTAGACAAAAAACAAGGGTCATGGCCCCGACCGAAAGGACTTTGTATGCACAAAGGTGCAGAAATTGCTTAAGGCAAATATAATCAAGGAGATTCACTACTCGAGTGGGTCGCAAATATAGTCCTCGCCGATAAAGAGGGTGGTCGGTGGCGACTTTGCGTAGACTACAAAGGGGTTAACGGGGCCTGCCCAAGGATCCCTATCCCCGCCTTCTATCGATCAACTGGTTCACTCAACCGTTCATCACTCTGTCTTCTCCTTCCTCGACGCATACAACGGATACCATCAAGTTTTTATGGACCCAGAGGATGCGGTAAAAACCGCCTTCACTACCGGCGAAGCCGTCTACCATGAATGCAGGGGCTACTTTCCAAAGGCTTATGAATCAAGTCTTCGCAGGCCAAATCGGCCGAAACCTTGAGGCTTATGTCGATGACATTGTGGTCAAAAGCAAGGCCACCTCCACACACCTCGCGGACTTAGAGGAAACGTTCGCCAACTTCCGCAAATACAATATGCGGTTGAACCCAAAGAAGTGTATCTTTGGCGTGGGCGAGGGCAAATTTCTGGGTTACCAGATCTCCAAAGGAGGGATTCATGCGAATCCCAAAAAGATTGAAGCTATCACCACTTTGCGCACCCCCAGGGGGCTCAAAGACGTCCAGCAACTAACAGGAAAGCTAGTTGCCTTGGGGCGATTTGTCTCTAAACTCAGCGATCGCTGCAGACCTTTCTTCAATCAAATTCGCAAGAAAAAAGCTTGCAAGTGGACAGAGGAATGCCAGGAGGCATATGACTCAATCAAGCAACACTTACAAGAGTTGCCTGCACTCAAGTGCCCTAGACCAGGCGATGACCTGGTCCTCTACCTCGCCACCTCTGACAGGAGCGTCGCCTCTGTCCTTATCAAGGAAGAGGCTGTCAAGAAATGGCCAGTCTACTACACCAGTCACACTCTCCAGGATACAGAAACGAGGTATCCTCCTCTCCAAAAAGCTATCTTATCTCTTGTGTATGCAGCAAGGAAGCTCAAGCCCTACTTCCAAGGGCACACAATCATAGTCCGAACGGACTTGCCAATTCAGGATATTCTGAGGCGGCCCGAACACTCAGGGCGCCTTGCCAAATGGTGTATTGAGCTTGGTGGCTTTAACATAAACTATGAACCCATAAAGGCAATTAAAGGGCAGGCTCTTGCCGACTTCATCGCGGAATTCTCGGATGTTGACATCATCCCGGCCCCTGAACGGGGCCCCGCACCACAACCCATTCCCCTAGAGTGGGACATGTTCGTGGATGGCTCATCCAAACTCGGATCCCCGCAGGGGGAGTATATCTGTGCGGACCTCTAGGTATGGAAGTATCTCTTCGTGTCTCTTTCCAATTCCAAGTGACCAATAAGGTTGCAGAATATGAGGCCCTCATCGCGGGGCTCAAACTCGCCATAAGGGCAGGCATTCGCCGCCTTCATGTCCACAGCGACTCGCAACTGGTGATCCACCAGGTCCAAGGGTGCGCTGAATGCAAAGACGCCACCCTGACCAAATACCTCAAATTGGTGAACGCCTTGCGGACCAACTTTGAGGAGGCTATTTTTATCCACATTCCTCGTTCCGAGAACACCACAGCAGACATGTTATCCAAAGGAAAGACTCCCTCCACCATGGCCACCCTGGCCAGCCCTTCCATCTCAGAGGCTATTGATATCTCCTCACTGGCGGCACAGGATCCGGTCGTAGACTGGAGAGACCCTATTATCGCTGAGCTGAAAGCCAGTAACACGGACCCCCAAGCTCGCACAAGGGCCATCCGTTTTGTTCTCATTGATGACCGATTATGGCATCGCGGGTTTGTGGCACCCCTCCAACGCTGCCTCAGCACCCTTGAGGGACACTCTGTCTTGGATACTCTCCACTAAGGCAACTGTGGCACACACATTGCCGCGGAGGCACTTGCCCACAAAGCCCTTCGTCAAGGGTACTACTGGCCTACCTTGAAAAAGGACGCCGCTGCACTGGTCAAAACATGCCACCAGTGCCAGATCAATTCTCGCATCCAGCGACTGCCATCTACGGAATCTCCAGCACTGACAAACCCAGTGCCCTTTGCCCTGTGGGGCCTTGACCTCATTGGTCCAATGCCGACCGCTCCAGTCGCACCGCTTCTGTGTGGTTGGAGTTGATTATTTCTCTAAATGGGTCGAAGTAGAACCCCTGGTCTCCATCACTTCCGCCAAGATCATAAAGTTGCTATGGAAAAATATTGTCTGCCGGTACGGCAGCACTCGTGCTATTATTACAGATAATGGCACTCAGTTTGCCAGTCACAGCGTCCAACAATGGGTCCAGGACAACAACGTCCGCATGCTTTTCGCCCGGTGGCGCACCACCAGTCTAATGGGCAGGTTGAGGTCACCAACCGCACCCTCAAGGAGGGCCTCAAGAAGCGCCTTGAGGGGGCCAAAGGCCGCTGGGTAGATGAACTCCCAAGTGTCTTGTGGGACTATCGCACCACAATGCGTACCCCAACAGGCGAAACGCCTTTCTCTCTGTTATATGGCGCAGACGCGCTCCGCCTGTGAGGCAGACCTCCCCACGATCCGCATGATCAACTTCACTGACGAGGCCAATGCCCAAGGGCTTCGCGCCAAACTCGACTTAATCGAAGAATTGCGCGAGGGCGCTCGCCTTCGTATGTTTGCCCTCAAACAGAGGCTCAGTCTTCATCATAATGCCAGGGTAAAGCCCAAGGCACTACAACAAGGGGGCCTTGCCTTGCTCAAGTCGACCCTCACCTCTCGCGACCCCAAACAGGGTGTCTTGCGACCCAACTGGGACGGACCCTATATTGTTCATAAATAAGTCCGCCCAGGAGTCTATGAACTTCAAGACCATAATGGTCGTCTTCTTCCCCGCAACTTTCATGCGGATGACTTACGCCCATATTACGTGTAAGTCCTCAGTCTTATGTCTTCAATTCAATAAAATACATGTGTATTTCTTCCTGTCTTACAGCTTTACATGGCATTACAAATGCCCTCTCCATCGCCCTCTACACTCAACCGGTCAGACGGGCCACTTGCCTAAATCACGGCATCAGACCTTGTCAGGTCTCACTTGCGCACCCACACAAAGGGAAGCCCCCTGCGGTCGCGCCAGGTGGTTGCGGGTCTCATTCCCCAACTGACCTTCAACTCGCCCCGCCCCAAGGGTAACCCCCTTTTGGCTCCTTCAGGGAGGTCTATGTGTAAGTCGCCCTCGCGCGCCACAACAGGCCTCCCGCCCGGACTCCTCCACACAGGTAGTTGCGGGTCTCATCCCCAACTGACCTTCAACTCACCCCGCCCCAAGGGTAACCCCCTTGTGCTGCGGAAGGGTAACCCCCTTTTGGCTCCTTCAGGGAGGTCTATGTGTAAGTCGCCCTCGCGTGCCACAGCAGACCTTCCACTCGGACTCCTCCACACAACTACGGGTCTCACTCCCCAGAGCTCTACTTGGCTCTCCACTTGTCTCAACAAGTACTCCACTGCCTTCGCCTTCGTGCGACTTCAGGCTCAAGGTAAACTGAGTTTTCCTCTGTCTTTATCATATAAATGAGGAGCGTACTGCAGTATCTTCTACTTGGTACACTGTACACTACCCAAGGGCTTACTCCCTGAAAAATCACCAAAGTCTCTGTGTGAGCCGCCTTCGCGAGCCCCAGTAGACCTTCACTTGGGGAAGTCTCATCCATGGTCTTCAAGGGCATCGCCTCTACAAGCCCTAAAAGGGCCCTTAACTTGTCCCAACAAGGGGTCTCTATCTCAGCTTGTCTCAACAAGCGAACCCACAAAATTATCTGGAAACGGGACTTCAAGTGCCTCGTCACTATAAACTCAAACCGAGTCTCCAGCTTCTTGACATGTGATCTCTATGGCTTCGCCGTTGCGAACCCCGAAAGACTTCTCTCCACAAACGGGACTTAGCCTACGGTTGTTAACCTAGCTAACGTGCCCTACACTGGTATCGCGAAATAAAAGCGAGGCTACAAGGCAATAAAGGTAAAATGAAAATTTTACTTCATCTACTGTTTCCAAAATTATGCATGAAAGCAAGTGGTCTTTATGCAAAAGGAGGGGGGCATCCACATGTTGGAGCCTCCACCCTAGTCCAAAAGAGCATACCAGGCTTCGCCCATCTTCTTTCCCTGCTCCCCCCAGTCGAGCAGGGCCTCTACTGTTGGATTGCTGGTGTTAGCAGCATCCAGAATCCCAAGACTCAGCTCTGGGAACGCCTTCTCCACTTGGAAGCGGCATCGCAGCCAGCCCTCCTCGTAGGCTTGCGCCCCTGCTTCACCTTGAGCTTGGATCTCACCAAGCTTCTCCATCAGCCGAGGCATCCGCTCAGGGATGGGCACCTTGATAGAGGAAGAGGACTCAGGATCCTCACCTTCAAAGGGAGGGAGGCCCAAAGCCTTCTCCATCTCCCATACTGAGGCCATCGCCTTCTCCAGGTCAGTGGCGACCTCCAGGCGTGCCTTCATAGCAGCCTCAGCAGCAAGCCTGCCCTCCTCTACCTTCTTCTCTGCCAACTGGGCCTGGGCAATAGCCTGGCGCTCCACTTCCTTGTTTGCAGCCCTCGCCTGCTCGACTTCAGCCTTCGCTGCTAGAAGGGACTCCTTCAGGACAGCAGCCTCGATCTGCTGGGCTTCCAATCCTGCTGCCTGCTGAAGGAAGCGTTGCTTGAACGCACCAATAAGGCTGGCCTGCTCGCACCGGTACAGCCTGCTAGCCGCCCGCTCCTTGTTGACATAATCACACCAACTCTCCAGTTGGGCCACACGCTTGGCATGCCCCTCTTGGAGCTCCTCCTCCCTTTCTGGGCAGCCTCCGGCTCCCTCACGAGAGAGACAATCTACATTACACAGGCGTCGTCCCGTTTGTTGGCATACTTCAGGAAGTCATGCCATTGCTCCATTGCAGCGTATCCCTTGACGGCAGCCTGCATCCAGGTTTATTTAAACAAAGGCAGAAAGAGGGCAAGCTAAACTCATATAAAGACCAGAAGTTGTCTTACCTGCAGGCTCTGTTGAGCTGCCTCACTCATAAACTCGGCAGGAGAGTCCAGACTCCGTTCTGTCACCTCCCTATCATAAGGGGTGCGCAGCCCCTCCAAGCAGGATAGGAGGGTTTGCTCCCCCCCTCAGCAGTGAACTGCTGTTCCTAAGAAGGAACACCGGATCCCATGCATCACCCAGGAGCTTCCCCTGCTCCCTGTACACCCTGGCCCTGGCCTCATGCCTCCTGACCCTCAGGGTGTCTGGCTCCTCAGACCACTTGGGGGCGGACTTAGCAGCAACTCGCCTCCGCTCCAAAAAATGGGACCAAACCCCAGCCTCTTCAAGGACCTCGGTTCTGGTCCCCAGATCTGCAGGGACCTCGGTCATAGTCCCTTGATCCACTGGGACCTCGCGAGGGCCAAGCTCTTGCCCAGAAGGCCCCACACCTACAAGAGTTGCAAATATCAATACAGCTGAAAGAGCTGAAGAACAAACTCAAAGCAAGAAAAGCACTGTCAAGTTAAAAGACTTACCAGCAGAAGGACGCCCCCATCCACTGGTTTCCAGCTGGCTGCTGGAAGGTTGGGCTGTCTCCCAACCACTTGTCCTCGCAGAGGACCATGCTGCCAGACCCCCCTCCTCTGAGGCCTCACCATCAGAAGAAGAGGAAGTTTCCTCAATCCTCAGGACCCTTTTCCCCTTTGCTACAGGGGCCTTCTCCCCTGAAGGAATCATCTCAGGGACCCTCTCCCTAGAAGGGGTTATTGCAGGGGTCTCCTCCCTTACAATGGTGGCTTCCACCTCCTCTCCTACAGTGTGATCAACACCTGTTACAGTCACCCCGAGCGGGTTGCGACACAGTGACCGGGGCTCGGTTTTGGCTGCGGGTCACGTTTTTGGCGTTCGACGGCTCCCGAGCCCTATCCGAGTATCATTTTGGCGAACCCTTCCGTATTTAAGGTCGTGTGGGTCCCCGGACGTTTCCGCCGAAAATATTTTTCTCGGCGCCGGAGGTTGTCGGGGTCGTCTCGGGATGTACAGCGGGCTCGGTAGCACTCTCGAGATCTCAGTTTGGGAAGCCGTTTGCAGTTTTGGAGTCGTGGAAACGTCCGGTGATGGTTGTGGAGTTTAATATTTGGGGCGGGACGTTCGGTTCGGGCGACTCCGGGGCTCGGGGCGGGAATCCCGGGGCTCGGGATGGAAATTTTGTGACGGCTCTGGGGTAAGTTGTGTTATAATTTAAGACGGAATTTATGGGTATTTTTGTAGAATTTTGGAGTGACGGAATTTCGGTTCAGGTTGACACGCTCGCACGTCGGGTTTTGGTTCGGGTTCAGCGAGCTCGGTAGGACACTCCGGAATGGTAAATGAACTTTTGAAAAATGTTCTGTGAATGTCATAATATTCTGAGGGTTGTGTCCAAGTTTCGTTAATTTTGGAATTCAGTAATTATTTTTGGGCAAAAAGAATTGGAACTTTCGGAAAAATTGGGAGTTAATTTGTATTTGGTTACAAATTAAATAAAAATCGGTTTGGGCAGCAGATTTTCGGCAGCAAGTGGGTAAGATTTATGGGACACTTGGCTACTTCTTATTAAAGATGAGAAGTATGGGCTTAAAGTGAAGGAAATAATATTATGGTATATTATTTCATAAAAATGAGTTATATCTCATTTCCTTTCATTTCTTCTCTTCTTCTTCTTCTTCAAGGTTGCTGCCGACTCCATTGTTGATCAACCTCCAAGCTTGAAATTCTTCTTCTTGGAAGAAATCAAAGAGGAAGTGGGTGCTTTATGTGGTAAGTAACTCCTAAGCTCTCTTTTCTCATTAGTTTGGAAGATTAGTGAAGAAAAGAGGAGTTTTGGCAAATGTTGGGTTTGTTCTTAGCTATAAGCTAGGATGATTCTCTTCCTCCCATATTTTAGTATGTTGTTCTTGGGTTGTAGGGAGTGATAATCAAGTGTTGGATTTTGGAAAACACATCTTGGATGAAGAACTAGTGTTGGCCGAATTTATGGAAGATTTTCCAAAGTGGTGTGTGTTTGTTATCTTGTTTCATGCTTCAAGTATGTTAGTCCTAGCATGATTCTAAGCTTATGTATGGATTCAATTTGATGGAAAACAAGTTGAGGTGAAAACCCCTTTTGGCCGATTTGTTTAGGTGTATGTTTGTGTTGGATTTTGTTGTTTGGATGCAATTGGATAGTGTTCTTGGTTTAGAAGTGGAATTGGAGGTTGGAATGATTAATTGGAAGCTTGAATGGATTGAATTGGAAGTTGGATAAAAAGTTGATTAAGAACCGAATTTTAGAATGATTCTTTTTCAATGCTGGAGTTTCAATTTGGTTAAATTGGATGTTATTATGGTGTTAGGGTTGAATTTAGGAGTGGATGGAAGTTTGAATCGTTGAATTCGGTTAAGAAATGAAAAAGTTACATTTAAGCGGGATTATCGGAAAATGACGGGTAATGAAGGGTTTAAGGTTGGATTTGATCAGTTCTGCTTGTTGTATGATGTTTGTCAATGTATAATCTTGCATTGTCTAGGTTGGTTACGAATTACGGCGTTTCTGTGAAAATCTGGAATTTTACGGAAATTCTGTCGGATTTTCGGTTTTGGGGTCGGGGGTGTAGTTTGGTAGTGTGGTTGGTAAGGTTGCTAATTCAACTTGAAATGACAGATTCTGAGGTCCGGAAGTTAGAAAAAGAGAGGTTTCGGGTTTCGGGTCGTGGTTTGGAAATCGTCCAGAATCGGTCAAACACTCTGGATTTGTAAGGTAAGGGTTTGGTTCTGCTATTTTTGGTAAGATAGGTGTATGTTTAGTTTCACTTTACATTACGCAAGTATTTCGGTATTATATGCCTAGGGCATATTCTCGTAGTCTGTAGGTGTATGTGTTGTTGCATTTACATTTTGCGGTATTTCGAAATCTGTGCTTTAAGGTACGTTACGTAATTCGTAGGAGTATGCCTTATGGCATACTGCATGCATAATCCTACGTTTGTAGGAGTATGCCTTATGGCATACTGCATGCAGTAACACTACGGCGGTTGTGGGTTCGCTACCCCAGTGGTGCACCATGCTTCCGTAATAGCTTCGGCTTGACTCCCCTTAGTGGGAGGTGTCTGTTCCGATTTGTTATAAGGTTTATGGCGATTTGGAATCGCACATCCTTCGGGATTCGATTTGTTTCTAGTACATGCATGTTATTACGTGATACATTGCGTATATTGCTATCTTTGCTGTTTTGCAGGGTTACATATACTTATCTTACCCCAAATCCCTTACGGGGTCCTTTTAGGACTCACCCTTTTTCGGGTTCTGTTTTTGGGTTTCAGGTAGACTTGGTAAACAACCAGCGGAGTTGGTTTCCGTGAGGTTTCTGCCTTGGTTGGGTTGAGCAGCAATACCTTACGGGCTGGGATTTTGTCTACTCGGTCTTAATCCCGCGAGGTATTTTGACGTTTAGGCCTAGGGTCGGCTCTGTGCTGCATGTGCATACTCTCTGTTTTATTGTTGTGGTGATTGTATATGTATATATATATATTCATTACTGCTGCATGTTACGGCGCTTGGCGCTTGCTAGATACTTTAGGTTACGTGAACTCTGTATGTATCTATGTTTTGGTGCGTTAGCACTCGTCCCACGGAGGCGGGGCTTACTCTGTTGCTTATGCATGATTTGCATGTTTTGATTTTATTTTAGTTATATGTATGGAATTTTTGTTAAGTAGCTTCCACTTTCATTTCGCTCTTTGGGTCCGCTACGCGCGGCGGGTCTCGATGAACCTGCCATCATGTATGATTCCGGCTTCCGCTTGACGTCCGGCGCCCCGCCTCCGCAACCGGGCTCGGGTGGCGTGCGGTGACAAGTTGGTATCGTGAGCGAGTAAGTGACCATATTGGTCGTCGGTGGTGACTTGTAGTGACGATCGTTGTTGTACATTTTATTTTAGAATGGTTTGGTACGGAGATTGGCCACCTCCTTACTTGAACCACTTCAAAATAAAATTGTGGAACAAAGTTGATCCTTCAAGTTATCACGATAGTTGCAGATTTGAACTCGGGATTTACGGATTCTCGGTAAAAGTATTACGAGAAAGGGATTGTGGAAAAGTTTCGTACGTAAAATTGTGTGTTAGGAAAAGATTTGGTGAAATAAGCATGAGCTTACGTGATTCTGTGAAATGCATGATTTTATCATTTTGCGAAATAACCACGAGTCAAATCTTGCATTGCACTACTGAGCCTTAGAAAGCTCTTGCTAGTTTACGTAGGGATTAGAAGTGACTGATCGGTCTGGACTCTGTTTGGTCCGAAATGTCTCGAGTTTGGTTAACACGCGTAGACGGCGTGTTTTGGTACCGGAGGCGGGACGAGATCCCACACCTCCGTGGAATAGGATATGGGTTCAGCGTAACCCGAGTCTGAACAACCATACTCACCGCCCGAGGCTTAGCCGTCGTAGGGACCCCTCTCGATTTGGTATTACCCGCCACCTTAGCCGATTCGGGGCGCGGTAGGCAAGGGAAGATCTGATCATGCCACGGTCGGGCATTTTGATTAGGTGGTGATAGCGAGATTTAAGCCACTGCTCGCCATAGTTTTGGGATTGGTAAGTGAGTGACTCGATGAGGGTGGTCACTACGACATTTAGACTTCTCGTCGGTCCTATTAACGACGGGGAGATCGAGGCACCCGGTCTGACGAGGTCGGACTTACGGAGAGGTTTCGAGTTTGAACCCCCGAGGTTCAATGATTGAGAAGGGCAGTAGTAGAGATTTGGTCTGCGGGAGTTGATAAACTCTGGGAGGCTACATTTTCCACTAGCGGTGCGGTGGGGATGTAGCCGAGAATCTGTGTCGAGCACGGTTGATGAGTTTCATCGGGAGACAGGGACAGTCGGAGGGTATGAGTGAGAGTTTGATCGGTTGGTTTGCTACGTACCGTAGTACTATGGAATGGAAGAATAGAAGGCTAAGAGGTTTATTCGTTGATCGCGCCCGAGTTCGAGTGGGCTTGAGACTTTTAGACATTACTTTGTTTCGGGAAGCGGTCTTTAGGGCTCAACTCCTCGAGCAAGAGGAGGTTGAGAGTTGTCTCACCTTGCAATGAGGTCGGGGAGTACGAGGGCTCCACAGTAGGGACCCGGCAGATTTCTGGACGGCCGAGCAGTGCAGGCGGTTTAGTAGAGGTTGAGAGGAGCACCACCGCACGATTTTATCCGATTTGCGGTAGGTATCACCCGGTCGATTTTGTTACCGGGAGGAGGGCCGATGTTTACGTTGCGGGTCGACACTCACTGGATACGGGATTGCCCTCTTCTTTGTAGGGCAGGGTTTTGACAGTCTTCGGCGTCCATAGTCTCGAGCAGCCCAACGCGCGCCGCGGCGTGGGTTTCGAATGGGTGGCCGAGACCTCGGCGGCGGCAGCGGCTTCAGCCATCCCCTCCGTCACACGGCAACCAAAGCAGGACGGGTTTTCCTTTTTCGAAGGGAGGCCTGGTTATCGGGGAGGACCTAGTCAGCGATCAGTACCAGCCAACAGGGAGGCTCGAGTCGGCGGGGAGTTTTGCATGGTACTTTATTTCGAATGAGATACCGGTACATGCGGTATTGGATACAGAGCATCTGTTTCCATGGTAACACAGAAATGAGTTACATCTCTGTAACTGTATGACAGTACCTTGTCTCAAACGTATTTAGTAAAAACTGCCGGGAGTCGGTTCTGTTTTACGATTAGATGGTTCGGGGTTGTACGACATCCGTAGGCGGACATCGATAGTATTGGATTTGTTGGTTTTAGACACACCGGACTATGATGTTATTCTTGTTATGGACTGGCTATCCAAGAACTGTGTGCACGTTGTTTGTGCAACCCGTACCATTATGGTTTGTGGAGAGGTACTACCTCTCACGACTCGGCAGTTTGACTATCGCATGCACGATAAAGAGTTCTGATTCTGGATCAGTGTCGATAGTTGGTTTAGGGGAATTCTTTTATCTGAATGAGGCTGATACTAGGGTGAAGTTAGATAGTATATCGGTGGTTCGAGATTTTCCGCGGTATTTCCGGAGGAGTTGCCGGATTACCACAAGAGCGGGAAATTGTGTTTGGGATCCACTGCGGTGGGTCTTGCTCCGATATCTATTCCTCCTTATCGGATGCCTATTTACGAGATGCGGGGAGTAGAAAAAGCAAGCTGGAGGAATTACAGCAGAAGGGCTTCATCCGACCGAGCACTTCACCGTGGGGTGCTCGGTTACATTTTGTTAAGAAGAAAGATGGGACACTCGACTTTGTTTTGATTCCAGCGGTGGAATACTCTTCTTGTGAAGAATAAGTATCCGTTACGAGGATTGATGATCTTTTGATCAATTTCAGGGTTCGAGGTTTTCTCAAAGATTAATCTCCGATCTGGATACTTTCAGCTTAGGGTGAAGGATGAGGACATACCTAAGACTGCTTTCCGCACCCGATTTGGACACTTTGAGTTTACGGTCATGCCGTTCGGGCTGACAAATGCTCCAGCGGCATTAAGGGATCTGGTGCATCGGGTATTCCGACCATACTTGGACTCATTTACGGTGGTTTTTATCGATGACATTCGATATATTTTAGGGATGAGGATTCGCATCGGGAGCATCGAGGATAGTTACTGAGACACTTTGGGAATATCAGCTTTATGCTAAATTCTCAAAGTGTGAGTTCTGAATTCGGAAAGTCACTTTTAAGGACACATTATATCCCGAGCATGGTTGGTCAGTGAATCCGAGAGAAGGTGAGGGCGATTCGAGATTGAAAAACAACCTACCACGATGCACGGAGTTCGGGAGCTTCACAGGATTAGTAGGATTTTATCGGAGGTTTGTACCAGGTGTTCTATCCTGGCATCGCCGCTTATGCGATTGACCAAGAAGGGTCGACCGTATATCTGATCCGGCAGTGTGAGCAGAATTTTCAGGAGTTGAAATGGCGGTTGACTAACGCTCCGATTCGACTCTTCCAGATCCGAGCTTACCGTACGTGATTAATACGGATGCTTCCACATCCAGTTTGGGGTGTGTCTTTGGTGCGGAGCGTTTTGTGGTAGCTTATGGGTCGAGGCAGCTGCGACCGCATGAGCTGAACTATCCGACACATGATCAGGAGTTGGCTGCGGTGATCTATGCTTGTTGAAACATTGGAAGCAATATCTGTTTGGTAGTAAATATCAGATTCTTCTGACCATAAGAGTTTGAAATATCTGTTTACGACGGAGGAGCTTAGCATGAGACAACGCAGATGACTCGAATACATTAAGGACTATGATTGTTGTATCGAGTACATCTCGACAAGGGCAATGTTACTATGGACTTTCCGAGTGAACCGCCCGACACGGTCTCGCCATGATGCGATCTCGGTTATTGTGAATCGGTGACAAAGTGCGCACAATTTACGCTTATTCGGGTCACGGACCCTGCGAGAAGCTTGCCCGGTTTTACATCGGGGAGATTGTATGCGTTTGCATGGAGTACCAAACTCCATTGTATCGATCGTGATCTGCGTCTTACAAACGCAGTTCGAGAGCTTTTCATGAAGCGCCGGGCACGCGACTCCATCCGAGTCTGACTTATCACCCACAGACGGACGGGCGATCGGAGTGGGTGATTCTGATATTGGATGATATGTTGAGAATCTGTACTTTGGATTTTGGAGGAGTTTGGGACTATCAGTTGCGTTGATAGAGTTCTCGTACAACAACAGCTTTCAGACTACGATTGGCATGATACCATTTGAGGCGTTATGCGGGAGGAGGTGTATGACACCATCTTGTTGGACAGATGCGTCGATGGGGTTGAGCTGGAACCCGAGCTTTTGAGGAGTCTACGGCAAAGATCAGATTATTACAGCGCGGATTAAAACCGCGACAGCTGCTGCTTATACGAACCGCCGCCGTAGGCTCTGGAATCTGAGTTTGGTAATGGAATTTGGTGGAGGTAGCACCGTTCGGAGGACAAGAAGATTTGATAGGCGGGCGAGTTACCCCGCTTATATCGGTTCTCATGAGTTTCGAGTAAGTTGTTAGGTTGGCCTTACCCCCATTGTTTACATTTTATGTGGTATCTTCCGGGATAGCCTATTGTGGATCGGTTAGATTTAGGTTCGATCTTTATGCAGGGTTGTCTGGTAGAAATACGGCAATCGACTCGGGTGCAATAAGATGCACCCGGAGGGTGGGACGCCGTGAGGCTCTGTATGGTAGTCCAAACTACCACTCCCGCCGCACTCATACGGTGGTCCGATTGTTCAGGTTAGAGGAATGTTTATATTTTACGGTTGGTAGCGACACTGTCCTGGTTGGTTCAGCTACTCTTGGAGGACCAAGAGTTCTAAGGGGGGAGAATGTTACGGTCACCCCGGCGGGTTGCGACACAGTGACCGGGGCTCGGTTTTGGCTGCGGGTCACGTTTTTGGCGTTCAGACGGCTCCCAGCCCTATCCGAGTATCATTTTGGCGAACCCTTCCGTATTTAAGGTCGTGTGGGTCCCGGACGTTTCCGCCGAAAATATTTTTGGCGCCGGAGGTTGTCGGGGTCGTCTCGGGATGTACAGCGGGCTCGGTAGCACTCTCGAGATCTCAGTTTGGGAAGCCGTTTGCAGTTTTGGAGTCGTGGAAACGTCCGGTGATGGTTGTGGAGTTTAATATTTGGGGCGGGACGTTCGGTTCGGCGACTCCCGGGGCTCGGGGCGGGAATCCGGGGCTCGGGATGGAAATTTTGTGGCGGCTCTGGGGTAAGTTGTGTTATAATTTAAGACGGAATTTATGGGTATTTTTGTAGAATTTTGGAGTGAGCGGAATTTCGGTTCGAGTTGACACGCCGCACGTCGGGTTTTGGTTCGGGTTCAGCGAGCTCGGTAGGACACTCCGGAATGGTAAATGAACTTTTGAAAAATGTTCTGTGAATGTCATAATATTCTGAGGGTTGTGTCCCAAGTTTCGTTAATTTTGGAATTCGGTATTTATTTTTGGGCAAAAAGAATTGGAACTTTCGGAAAAATTGGGAGTTAATTTGTATTTGGTTACAAATTAAATAAAAATCGGTTTGGGCAGCAGATTTTCGGCAGCAAGTGGGTAAGATTTATGGGACACTTGGCTACTTCTTATTAAAGATGAGAAGTATGGGCTTAAAGTGAAGGAAATAATATAATGGTATATTATTTCATAAAAATGAGTTATATCTCATTTCCTTTCATTTCTTCTCTTCTTCTTCTTCTTCAAGGTTGCTGCCGACTCCATTGTTGATCAACCTCCAAGCTTGAAATTCTTCTTCTTGGAAGAAATCAAAGAGGAAGTGGGTGCTTTATGTGGTAAGTAACTCCCTAAGCTCTCTTTTCTCATTAGTTTGGAAGATTAGTGAAGAAAAGAGGAGTTTTGGCAAATGTTGGGTTTGTTCTTAGCTATAAGCTAGGATGATTCTCTTCCTCCCATATTTTAGTATGTTGTTCTTGGGTTGTAGGGAGTGATAATCAAGTGTTGGATTTTGGAAAACACATCTTGGATGAAGAACTAGTGTTGGCCGAATTTATGGAAGATTTTCCAAAGTGGTGTGTGTTTGTTATCTTGTTTCATGCTTCAAGTATGTTAGTCCTAGCATGATTCTAAGCTTATGTATGGATTCAATTTGATGGAAAACAAGTTGAGGTGAAAACCCCCTTTTTGGCCGATTTGTTTAGGTGTATGTTTGTGTTGGATTTTGTTGTTTGGATGCAATTGGATAGTGTTCTTGGTTTAGAAGTGGAATTGGAGGTTGGAATGATTAATTGGAAGCTTGAATGGATTGAATTGGAAGTTGGATAAAAAGTTGATTAAGAACCGAATTTTAGAATGATTCTTTTTCAATGCTGGAGTTTCAATTTGGTTAAATTGGATGTTATTATGGTGTTGGGGTTGAATTTAGGAGTGGATGGAAATTTGAATCGTTGAATTCGGTTAAGAAATGAAAAAGTTACATTTAAGCGGGATTATCGGAAAATGACGGGTAAAGAAGGGTTTAAGGTTGGATTTGATCAGTTCGCTTGTTGTATGATGTTTGTCAATGTATAATCTTGCATTGTCTAGGTTGGTTCTGAATTCGGCGTTTACGTGAAAATGCGGAATTTTACGGAAGTGCAGCCGGATTTTCGGTTTTGGGGTCGGGGTGTAGTTTGGTAGTGTGGTTGGTAAGGTTGCTAATTCAACTTGAAATGACAGATTCTGAGGTCCGGAAGTTAGAAAAAGAGAGGTTTCGGGTTTCGGGTCGTGGTTTGGAAATCGTCCGAGGCTGGTCAAACACTGGATTTGTAAGGTAAGGGTTTGGTTACGCTATTTTTGGTAAGATAGGTGTATGTTTAGTTTCACTTTACATTACGCAAGTATTTCGGTATTATATGCCTAGGGCATATTACGTAGTCTGTAGGTGTATGTGTTGTTGCATTTACATTTTGCGGGTATTTCGGAAATCTGTGCTTTAAGGTACGTTACGTAATTCGTAGGAGTATGCCTTATGGCATACTGCATGCAGTAATCCTACGTTTGTAGGAGTATGCCTTATGGCATACTGCATGCAGTAACACTACGGCAGGTTGTGGGTTCGCTACCCCAGTTGGTGCACCATGCTTCTGTAAGAGCTTCGGCTTCTGACTCCCTTAGAGGGAGGCTGTCGTTCGATTTGTTATAAGGTTTATGGCGATTTGGAATCGCACATCCTTGGGATTCGATTTGTTTACGGTACATGCATGTTATTACGTATTACATTGCGTATATTGCTATCTTTCTGTTTTGCGGGGTTACATATACTTATCTTACCCCAAATCCCTTACGGGGTCCTTTTAGGACTCACCCTTTTGGGTTACTGTTTTGGGTTTCGGGTAGACTTGGTGAACAACCGGCGGAGTTGGTTTCCGTGAGGTTACGCCTTGGTTGGGTTGAGCGGCAATACCTTGCGGGCTGGGATTTTGTCTACTTGGTCTGAATCCCGCGCGAGGTATTTTGACGTTTAGGCCTAGGGTCGGCTCTGTAGCTGCATGTGCATACTTTCTGTTTTATTGTTGTGGTGATTGTATATGTATATATATATATATATATTCTACTGCTTTGCATGTTACGGCGCTTGGCGCTTGCTAGATACTTTAGGTTACCTGAACTCTGTATGTATCTATGTTTTGGTGCGTTAGCACTCGTCCACGGAGGCGGGGCTTACTCTGTTGCTTATGCATGATTTGCATGTTTTGATTTTATTTTAGTTATATGTATGGAATTTTTGTTAAGTAGCTTCCACTTTCATTTCGCTCTTTGGGTCCGCTACGCGCGGCGGTCTCGATGAACCTGCCATCATGTATGATTCCGGCTTCCGCTTCCGGCGTCCGGCGCCCCGCCTCCATGGCCGGGCTCGGGTGGCGTGCGGTGTCCTCCACAGGAGTGACCATGGCCCCTGCTGGCGAGGCGCCAATGGCCTTAGCAGCCATCCTGCCTTTCCTCCTCATGGAGATCAGGATCTCACCTGCTGACATCTTGCCCTTGGGAGGAGGCACTTTTCCTCTGGTAAGGATCTCCGCAGCGACCACGTGCCCAGGCAAGTCTTCGCCTTGGGTGAGGAGGGCTCATGAAAGAGCCCAGACACAAAGGCTTGGCAGCCTCCTCGAGGAGATTGGCTGCACCAGCGATATGGGCACGGCCTCTATGGGAGCAGCGCTGCACTGCTGTACTCCCTCCGTGCCCTCTGCAGAGGGCATGGCCTCTTCGACACTTGGGAGGGACCCGAGGCCATCTCAGCGGCGAGCTCCTCAGCCTCCTCCACAAAACCCAGGGACCCCCAACAGGCTCTGCAGCCTCCTCAGTAGAAGGGACTGCTGCAGACCCCTCTGCTTCAACAGGCCCCTTGGCCTCTCCAGCCGGCCTCGCCACATCTTCAGTAGAGGGGACCGCTGCAGATCCCCCGCCTCAACAGGCCCCCTGGCCTCCTCAACAGTAGCAGGGCACTCCCTCTCCAGCTGCGCCGCACTGCGGCCACTCTCCCCTTTTTCCCTTGAGGAACTGGCGACTTAGTCCCAGCCCTCTTCTTTGGCGGCTTAGGGTAATGCGCTGACACCTTGACAGCCCGGGGCATCCTTCCCAAATGCACATGCCAGTGCACTTAGTCCCAGCCCTCTTCTTTGGCGGCAGGGTAATGCGCCCCAACACCTTGACAGCCCAATAGGGCATCCTTCCCAAATGCACATGCAGTGCACTTGTTGGGCAATGCGCATAGACGCTCTCTTGCCCCTGCATTCTCCAGACTCCATGGAAGCATCTACAAGCAAAAATAAAGATTCAGACCAGTTTTTACTAAAGAATCTTTCACTTATGCATTACACTTATTTATTCAAAACATACCTTTGGGCCTGCTAGCGCCGCGAAGAGAGAATCTACCGCCGTCCCACGGTGAGCAGGGCCCATCCCTCGTATGGCGAGAGGCACCTCGGGGTCCAGCCACGAAGCCCGTGCTAATCCCAGCCCACCTCGAGTGGTCTCATCAAGTTGGGCAGCCGAAAACAGGAAGAGCTCATCACAAGCGCTCCTTGAGAAAAGCGTCGTCCAACCACCCCAATAGTTGGATGTATGCCCGTCACCGCACTCCTTGAGAAGACCGAGCAATTCACCGTGGGGTGCTCCGGTTACTGTTTGTAAAGAAGAAAGATGGGGCGCTCCGACTTTGTATAGATTACAGACGGTTGAATGCCCTTACTGTGAAGAATAAGTATCCGTTACCGAGGATTGATGATCTTTTTGATCAACTTCGGGGTTCGAGAGTTTTCTCGAAGATTGATCTCCGATCTGGATACTTTCAGCTTAGGGTGAAGGAAGAGGACATACCTAAGACTGCTTTCCGCACCCGATATGGACACTTTGAGTTTACGGTCATGCCATTCGGGCTGACCAATGCTCGGCGGCATTCATGGATCGATGCATCGGGTGTTCCGACCGTACTTGGACTCATTTGTGGTGGTTTTTATCAATGATATTCGATATATTCTAGGGATGAGGACTCGCATCGGGAGCATCGAGGGTAGTTACGAGATACTTTGGGAACATCAGCTTTACGCTAAGTTCTCAAAGTGTGAGTTCTGATTCGGGAAGTCACTTTTAAGGACACATTATATCGAGAATGGTCTTTCTGTGGATCCGAGAAAAGGTGAGGGCAGTTCGGGATTGGAAACAACCTACCACGGTACGGGAGATCGGGAGCTTCACAGGGTTAGCGGGATATTATCGGAGGTTCGTGCAGGGTTTTCTATTCTGGCATCTCCGCTTGTGATTGACCAAGAAGGGTCAACCGTATATCCGGGTCCGATAGGTGTGAGCAGAATTTTCAGGAGTTGAAACGGCGATTGACTAACGCTCCGATTCTGACTCTTCCGGATCCGAGCTTACCGTATGTGATTTATACGGATGCCTCCACGTCCGGTTTGGGATGTGTGTTGATGCAGGGGCGTAATGTGGTAGCTTATGGGTCGAGGCAGCTGCGACCGCATGAGCTGAACTACCCGACGCATGATCTGGAGTTGGCTGCGGTGATTTATCTTGTTGAAACAATGGAGGCATTATCTCGCTTGGTAACAAATTTCAGATTCTTACCGACCATAAGAGTCTGAAATATCATTTCTGTGAAGGAGCTTAACATGAGGCAGCGCAGATGGCTCGAATACATTAAGGACTATGATTGTAGTATCGAGTACATCTCTGGCAAGGGCAACACGGTTGCCGATGCACTGAGCAGGAAGTATACCGGGTTGGTCAAGGGAGGAGATGTTGGTGACCGATCCGAGGAGAGCGATTTGACATGCCTTTGGCACAGGTGGCAGCTCTGGGAGCGTGCTCAGGTATACACACTTACTATACATTCTGAGTGGCTTGACAAGGTGCGCGAGGCGCAAGGTAGAGATCTTGGGTTGAAGAAGTTATCCGGGAAGATAAGGGGTCTTTGTTACCGACGTTTGAGTATAGGCGAGGATTGCTATACTTCCGAGACCGCCTTTATGTACCAGAGGATCAGGAGCTCCGGAATGAGATTTTAGAGGAGGCACACTCGAGCAGATTGAGTATTCATCCCGGGAGTGAGAAGATGTATCAGGATCTGCGTACTCACTTCTGGTGGCCTAGTATGAGGAGACACATTGCCACACATGTGTCTAGGTGTGCCGTATGTCAGCAGGTGAAGATTGAGCATCAGAAACCGGCAGGGACACTGCAGACTTTGCCCATTCCAGTCCGGAAGTGGGGCAATGTTACCATGGACTTTCTGACTGCACTGCCCCTGACACGGTCTCGCCATGATGCTATCTGGGTTATTGTGGATCGATCCGACAAAGTGCGCACACTTTACGCCTATTCGGGTCACAGACCCTCCGGAGAAGCTTGCCCGGCTTTACATCGGGGAGATTATGCGATTACATGGAGTACCAGACTCCATTGTATCTCGACCGTGACCCGCGTTTTACAAAGACGGTTCGAGAGCTTTTCATGAAGCACTGGCACGCGACTCCATCCGAGTCTGACTTATCACCCACAGACGGACGGGCGATCGGAGCGGGTGATTCGAATCTTGGAGGATATCTTTGCTAAGTGTACTTTGATTTTGGAGAGACTGGAACCAACGATTACCTTTGATAGAGTTCTCGTACAACAACGGCTTCAGACTACGATTGGCATGGCACCATATGAAGCGTTATGCGGGAGGAGGTGTATGACACCACACCGTTGGACAAATGCGTCGATAGAGTTGGTGGGACCCGAGCTTATTGAGGAGACTACGGCAAAGATCAGTTGATACAGCGCGGATCAAAACCGCGAAAAACCGCACCACTGCTTATGCGAACCGCCGCCATAGGGCTCTGGAGTTTGAGGTTGGGGATAGGGTTTGGCTCAAGGTAGCACCTATCCGAGGGACAGTCAGATTTGGGAAGAAGGGCAAGTTGGCCCCACGGTATATCGGCCCATATGAGATTACGGAGAGGGTCGGTAAGGTAGCATACCGGTTAGCATTGCCTCCTAGTCTCTGCGGTGCACAATGTCTTCCATGTTAGCATGTTGAAGAAGTGCATTACGGATCCGACTCGGAGCGATTCCAGTGGAGGAATGCAGTGGAACCTGATCTTTCTTATCGGGAGGTACCGGTAGCCTTTCTAGATAGAGATGTCAGGAAACTCCGTAGCAAGTTGATTCCCATAGTCAAGGTTCAGTGGTCACATCATACCGACCGGGAAGCGACTTGGGAGACGGAGAAGGACATTCAGGACCGATACCCGAGCGATGCAGCTTTGATACCCGGACGGTTACGATCACCCCGAGCGGGTTGCGACCGGGTGACCCAGGGCTCCGGTTTCGGCCTGCGGGTCACGTTTTTCGGCATTCAGGCAGCTCTCGAGCCTTATCTGAGTATCTTTTTTTTGGCGACCCCTTTCGTATTTGAGGTCGTGTGGGTCCCCCGGACGTTTCCGCCGAAAATATTTTTCCGGTCTTAGGGTGGTTGTCGGGTTGTCTCGGGGCGTCTGGCCAGGCTCGGTAGCGCTCCCGAGACCTCAGATTGAGAAGCCGTTTGCAGTTTTGGAGTCGTGGGAATGTCCCGGAGGTTTTTATGGAATGTAATATTTGGGGCGGGACGTTCGGTCCCGGGCGACTCCCGGGGCTCGGGACGGGAATCCCGGGGCTCAGGATGGAAATTTTCTGACGGCTTTGGGGTAAGTCATGTTATAATTTAAGATGGAGTTTATGTTTATTTTTGGGGAATTTTGGCGTGACGGGATTTTGGTTCAGGTTGACACGCTCGCACGTCGGGATTCGTTCGGGTTCAGCGAGCTCGGTAGGACACTCCGGAATTGTAAATAAACATTTGGAACATGTTTTATGAATGTTATAATATCCTGAGGATTGTGTCCAAGTTTCGTTTAATTTGGAGTTCGGTAATTGCGTTTGGGCCAAAATTGGAACTTTTGGAAAAGTTAGGAGATTAATTTGTTTTTGGCCATAAAACAAAAATAATGGGGTATGGGCAGCAGCTGTTTCGGCAGGAAATGGGAGGGAGATATGGGACACATGGCTTGTTTTCATTTAAGATGAAATGGTATGGGAAAAAGAAAAGAAATTATATGTAAGGCTTATTTCATAAATGGCTTAATATTTCATTTCTTCTTCTTCTTCCTCCTTGCAATCCGCCACCATGGGAGCTCCTCTCAAGCTTTGAAGTTCTTCTCCTTGGCTGAAATCATCAAGAGCTTAGCTTCAATCTTGGGTAGACCTGGTAAGCAGCCAGCGGAGTATGTTTCCGTGAGGCTTCGCCTTGGTTGTGTCGGCGGCTTTGCACCTTGCGGGCCGGGATTTTGTCTACTTGGTCCGAATCCCGCGCGAGGTATTTTGACGTTTAGGCCTAGGGTTGGCTCTGTTGCTGCATGTGCATACTTTCGGATTGTTGTGATGATTGTATACATATATATTCTATTACATTGCATGTTTAGAGCGCTTAGCGCTTGGTAGATACCCTTTGTTGGGGAATACTGTGTGTATCTATGTTTTGTGCGTAAGCACTCGTCCACGGAGGGCGGGGCTTACTTTATTGTTAATGCATGAACTGTATATATGGTGATGGTGATGTGCTCGCCCGTTTTCGAGTGGCGAGACTCACCATGGATTTTATTTTAGTTACATGTATGAAAATTTTCAGGTTGCTTCCACAATCATCACTTTTCGGGTCCGCTACGCGCGGCAGGTCTCGATGGACCTGCCATTCTGTATTCGTTCCGGCTTCCGCTTCCGACGTCCGGCGCCCCGCCTCCGCAACCGGGCTCGGGTGGCGTACGGTGAGTTGTGGCGCGCGAGGCGACTTACACATAAACCTCCCTGAAGGAGCCAAAACGGGGTTACCCTTTCGCAGCGCAAGGGGGTTACCCTTGGGACGGGGCGAGTTGAAGGTCAGTTGGGGACGAGGCCCGCAACTACCAGTGTCGAGCAGTGCGTGCGGAAGGTCTGCTGGGGCGCGCGAGGCGACTTACACATAGACCTCCTGAAGTAGCCAAAGGGGGTTACCCTTCCGCAGCGCAAGGGGGATACCCTTCCGCAACTACAGCGCGACCGCGAGGCTTCCCTTTGTGTGGGTGCGCGAGTGAGACCTGACAAGGTCTGATGCCGTGATTTTGGCGAGTGGCCAGTCTGACCGGTTGGGTGCAGAGGGCGATTGGAGGGCATTTTATAATGCCACGTGATGCTGCAAAAGAAGGAGAAATACACATGTATTTTATTGAATTGAAGACGTAAGACTGAGGACTTACACGTAATATGGATGTAAGTCATCCGCATGAAAGTTGCGGGGAAGAAGACGACCATCATGGTCTTGTAGTTCATAGACTCGGGCGGACTTGTTTATGAACAATATAGGGTCTGTCCCGCTTAGGTCGCAAGACACCCTGTTTGGGGTCGCGAGCGGTGAGGGCCGATTTAAGCGGGGCAAGGCCCCTTGTTGTAGTGCCTTGGGCTTGACCACAGCATTATGGTGAAGATCGAGCCTCTGTTTGAGGGCAAACATGCGAAGGCGAATCTGCGCCATATACCAGAGAGAAAGGCGTTTGGCCTGTTGGGGTTCGAGTTGTGGTGCGATAGTCCCACAAGACACTTGGGAGTTCATCTACCCAGCGGCCTTTGGCCCCTTCAAGGCGCTTCTTGAGGCCCTCCTTGAGGGTGCGGTTGTTGACATCAACATGACCATTATAATGGGGGTGTGACACTGTGGCGAAAAGCATGCGGACATTTATGTCCTGGGCCAATTGTTGGACGCTGTGACTGGCAAACAGTGTGCCATTATCTGTAATAATAGCACGAGGGCTGCCGTATCGGCAGACGAGATTTTTCCACAGGAATTTGATGATCTTGGCGGAAGTGATGGAGACCAGGGGTTCTACTTCAACCCATTTAGAAAAATAATCAACCGCAACCACACGAAGCTGATCGGCACTGGAGCGGTAGGCATCGGACCAATGAGGTCAAGGCTCCACAGGGCAAAGGGCACTGGGTTTGTCAGTGCTGGAGATTCCGTAGATGGCAGTCGCTGGATGGGAGAATTGATCTGGCCCTGGTGGCATGTTTTGACCAAGGCAGCGCGTCCTTTTTCAAGGTAGGCCAGTAGTACCCTCGACGATGGGCTTTGTGGGCAAGTGCCTCCGCAGCAATGTGTGCGCCACAGTTGCCTTAGTGGAGAGTATCCAAGACAGAGTGTCCCTCAAGGGCGCTGAGGCATCGTTGGAGGGGTGCTGCAAACCCACGATGTTACGGTCACCCCGAGCGGGTTGCGACCGGGTGACCCGGGGCTTCGGTTTTGGCCCACGGGTCACGTTTTTCGGCGTTCAGGCGGCTCCCGAGCCCTATCCGAGTATCATTTTGGCGAACCCTTCCGTATTTGAGGTCGTGTGGGTCCCCGGACGTTTCCGCCGAAAATATTTTTCTCGCGCCGGGGTTGTCGGGTCGTCTCGGGGCGTCTGGGCTCGGTAGCGCTCTCGAGACCTCATATTGAGAAGCCGTTTGCAGTTTTGGAGTCGTGGAAACGTCCCGGAGGTTTTTATGGAGAGTACTATTTGGGGCGGGACGTTCGGTTCCGGGTGACTCCCGGGGCTCGGGACGGGAATCCCGGGGCTCGGGATGAAAATTTTCAGACGGCTTTGGTGTAAGATTAGTAATAATTTAAGATGGAATTTATGAGTATTATTGTGGATTTTTGGTGTGACGGAATTTTTGTTCAAGTTGACATGCTCGCACGTCGGGATTTGTTCGGATTCAGCGATCTCGGTAGGACACTCTGGAATTGTAAATAAACTTTTGGAACATGTTTTACGAATGTTATAATATTCTGAGGATTGTGTCCAAGTTTCGTTTAATTTGGAGTTCGGTAATTGCGTTTGGGCCAAAATTGGAACTTTTGGAAAAGTAGGGAGGTTAATTTGTTTTTGGTCACAAAACACAAATAATGGAGCATGGGCAGCAGCTTCTTTTCGGCTGGAATTGGGAAGGGATTGAGGACACTTGGCATTATCTCATTTATGAAGAAAAAGAGAAGAATATATATATTATGGTGATATATTTCATAAAAGGATTATATTTTCATCATTTCTTTTCTTCTTCTTCTTCTTCTTCTTCTTCTTCTTCTTCCTCTATCCGCCACCATGGGAGCTCACTTCCAAGCTTTGTGATCTTCAAATCTTGGCTCAAATCAACAAGGAAATGGATCCTTTTTGTGGTAAGCATTCTCCCTTGTTCTCTTTTCTTGTTGGAAACAAGAATTAGTGATGAAAAGAGGAGATTTTGAGAATTATGAGTTTGTTCTTAGCTACATGCTAGGATGATTCTCTTCCTCCCATCTTTTAGTATGTTGTTCTTGGGTTGTAGGGGAGTGATAATCAAGTGTTAGATTTTGGAAAAACTCCTTGGATGCTAGAAACCTAAAGTGGCGAAATTTTGGGAATTATTCTAAAATGGTGTGTGTTTGGTCTCTTGAATCATGCTTCTAGTATATTGTTCCTAGCATGATTCTAAGCTTATGTATGGATTCAATTTGATGGAGAACAAGTTGGGTAAGAAAACCCCAATTTGGCCGAATTGTATGTTGATGTTCAATGTTGAATTTGGTTGTTTTGGATGCAATTGGTTAGCATTCTTGGTTTAGAAGTGTAATTGGTGGTTAGTATGATTAATTGGAAGCTTGAATGGATTGATTTGGAAGTTGGGTAAAAATTGGCAAAGGAGCCGAATTATTGGATGATTCTTTTTCCATGTTGGGGTTTGATGTTGGTTGAATTGGATGCTAAAGTGGTATTGGGGTTGGATTTAGGTGTGGTTTGATGTTTGAAACATTGATTTCGGGTATGAAATGGAAAAGTTACTATTATGCGGATTTATCGGAAAATGTCGGGTAATGAAGGGTTTTGATAGTCTCGTCCCCAAAGGAAGGTCCGGACTCTCAGTTGATATGGTGGAGAAGATGATGTTCTTGAGACTCCAAGCTTGCTGTTCAGAGTAATCTCGATTTAGGGTGGACATCACCCTATTTATAGAGTGATGCCCGGAGAAGAGCCTCCCCCAGTTGAAGCCCTTTAGACAGGCTGTTGAGATAAGTCTCGTGTCGATCGATTGGAGATAAGGCGGCTGTGATGATGAAGATCTCAGCAAACCGCCTTAGGTGATTCACTTGTCGAGAGAATGTCCGGCATATAAATCTGGTGAAGATCTCCCGTGCTCGTGCTGCCCTCCTTATTGGCCGGTTGATGTCGACGACCAAGTGGTCCATCTCCAAGTGGAGCAAGCGGCGGCGAAGGCTGTAAGGGCGAAGGCCCAAATAGAATATAGCCAAATAAGGGGTGAGGGTTGCACGAACACAGGTACTGTGGCCTTATTCGGGCGGGGCCAAGATAGGCAGGAGGCGGGAGTAAGACCCATGGAGGCGAAGGAGATCGCGAGGCTCGCCCTAAGACCGCGAGGGTGGCCGCGAAGGCCTCGAAACGCAAGGGTGAGTATGAGGCGTCGCCCATGCGAGACTTGAGGCCCGCGAGGCGAGACCCCGTGTAGGTGAGGCCGAGACCACAAGGATGAGACCTCGTGAAGGCTATCCGGAGACCACAAGGATGAAGCTTCCTCAAAGGCCTTGTACGATTATAATACGACGCGAGGGCGCGTTTGCTTGGGTAGTGTACCAAGATGCCTCCTCCCGAGAGCGGAGTATGGCGAGTCCCTGTACTCCGTTTTTAAAGTACTTTCCGAGGACCGATGTAGTAGCCATAAGTGAAGATCTTTCATGATTTGCTAGTTTGTGTTGGATCCTTCCCGACCCTTTACTCTGTGTTGAAAATACTGTTGAAAATACCATGTTGAGGGCAGTAGCAGCCACAGAACTGAGTTTGTGTGGGGCGCGGTGACCTTTTATGGTCTGATATTCCGTGTTGGATCCTTCATGATCCTTGTGAGTTTTTGAGGAGGCATTTGCTTGGGTAGTGTACCAAGATGCCTCCCCCTGAAGGCAGAGTATGGGCAGGGTCCCGTACTCTGTTTAAATTCCAAGTCTTTGAAACTGGCGAAGGCATTCAAGCCCTTTGCGGGCCGTTTGGGTATAACGGCAGTGAAGAGTCCCTTCAGCATTTAAAGCGGGAGAGATAGCGAGAGACGGACGGTTCTTGGCCGTTATGGGGCGTGACATGTGGCGCTTCAGGGGTCGATTACGCTTTTCAAAAGCGTTTTTCCTTTTCTGCACGGAAGGGGAGAGGTTTAGTAACCGTTGGATGCTGTCACGTGGTGCCTCAGGAGCCAATCACGCTGAAAAGCGCTTTTCATTTTGGCGAGCTTATAAAAGCGTATCCGAGAAGATTGAAGTCTTTTACTTCCACTTTCGTATTTCCTCATTCTGTTCTGAGTAACCCTTTCGTATTCTTGCGTTCCTTGAATACTTCATCGGCAGATTGAGGGTTGTTTGCGGTGGTTCCTCCCTTTCGTTTTGAGATTCCGCCGGTTAACTGTCCATTTGCCAGCCGCCCCGTTCGTTCTTGCTCACTGTTTTAACAAATCAGGTAAGTTTCCCCTTCCCGCACCCTGAGTGCTTCAAATTCTCTGAGCGCACTGAGCGTTTGACGAAATGCCTTTGCTGGGCTGTTTCGATTTATATGCCTCTTAGTTCTTCTTTCTGCAGAGATGGATTCCAAGGAAGCTGTTCGCCCAGTGGTTGCTCCTCTCGAGAAGACCACGGTGAAGTTTGAGAGAATTCACCAGGAAATGGTGGGGGCCTTCTGGCCCGTGGGGAAAACGCCGGTATATGCGTCCCGTGCGGGCGTTTGTCGGGCGATGGGTTGGCCCGTCACCGAGGAGAACAAGGAGAACCGGGTGTTGTGCCTGTACACGGTGCAGCTTGCGGCGGGATTACGGTATCCCTTTCCGCAACTGGTGCAAGATCTTTGCGCTGATTGGGGAATGCCTCCAACTCACCGGCGCCCAATACTTTCCGAGTATCGCGGGCTTTATTGTCGCCGCCACATGGCCGGCGTGAAGCCATTCGCCGACGTCTTCAACCGTTTCTATCGGTTGGAGCTGAGGAGTTGGGTTGCGGTATTCTACGTAACTCCCATAAACGTTTGAGGTAACCACTCCATCTCCTTCACCTCATCACCCAGATCCTACCATAATTGGCATGGATCATTTTTCTTCTTGCCTCGCGAGGGCTCATGGGACTTTCCCGTGGCGAGGACGCGACAATCCCTGCAAAGCATCGTGCGGAGGCCCGAGCTGACTTACGGGGGAGTGCGGTGGCAGGCATACGTTCACCATCGGGGTGGTTGGACGATGTCTTTTCAAGGAGCGCGTGCGATGCGTTCTTCCCCTTCTCTGCTGCCCAATCGGATGAGACCACCCCGAGGTGGGCTGGGATCAGCTCAGGTTTCGTGCTGGACCCTGAAGTGCCCCCGCCATGCGAGGGATGGGCTCCCGTCCATCGTGGGACAACGATAGACTCTTTCTACGCTGCTCTGGCGGCACCCAAAGGTATGTTGCGTACATATATAAATATATTGTAAATTTGTAAGAGGTCTGGTAGAACCTGGTCTGAAGTCCCTTTCTGTCTGCAGATGTTGTCGCCGAGTCTGGCGAAGCCCAGGGCAAGAAAGCATCCATGCGTACTGCCCAACGAGTGCATCTGGCCTGTGCACTTGGGGAAGATGCCCCTGCTGGGGCAGTCAAGGTGCTGGGACCCATTGTCCCTAAACTGCCCAAAAAGAGGGCTGGTATCAAGGCCTCAATCACTTCTCAGCCGGAGAAGAAGAAGAGAAACGTGGCTGCGGCGCAGCTGGAGAAGGGAGTGTCCTTGCCGTTCTTTGAGGATCCGTGGTCGTGGAGCCGATCGAGAGGCGGAGAGGCCTGCCGAGGCGAGGGGTCCGCTGCGGTCCTTTCAAGCTGCGGAGGCCAGGGAGCCTACTGGGGAAGAAGTTCCCAGTGTTACGGAGGAGGCTGGAGAGCCTGTGGAAGTCCCCCTTCCTGCGGAGGAAACGGCGGAGCCTGTGGCTGAAGAAGCCGGTAGAGTGGAGGTTAAAGTGCCTCTTGCTGTTGGAGAGGCCGTGCCCTCGCGGAGGGTCCAGAAGGAGGGCCAATGGACAGCGCTGTTCCCATAGAGGCTGTACCCATTTCAGTGGTGCAGCCTATTTCTCCCGAGGAGGCTGCTGCTGAAGCCTTCGTGTCTGGGCTTTTTGCAAGTCCCTCACCAGCCCAGGGCGAGGATCTGCCTGGGTATGCGGTGGCTGCAGAGATTCTTTCTGGGGGAAAGGTGCCCCCTCGAAAGGGCAAAATGTCAGCGGTTGACATCCTGATTTCTATGAGGAAGAGGGGCATCCACGCTGCCAAGGCCATTGGGGGTTCTGGCCTACAGGAGGCATCAGTTACTCCTGTGGAGGAGGTGGAGACCCCTAATGCCAGGGATGTGGTCCCTGCAGCAACCCCTTCTGGAGAGGGGATCCCCGACGTGGTTCTCCCAGGGGAGCAGGACCCCGCCATAAAGGGGAAGGGGATTCTGAGGATTGAGGAGATTTCTTCTTCCTCTGACAGCGAGGGCCCAGGGGAGGAGGGTCTGGAAGTGCGGCCCTTGGCGGGGACAAGCAGTTGGGAGATTGCCCAACCTTCCAGCAGTCGGCTGGAAGTCAGTGAATGGGGACGCCCTTCCGTTGGTAAGTCTTTTGGCTTAATAGCGTTTTCCTTGTTCTTGAATTCACATTCTTGCTTCCTATTTGCTAATACCTGTAACTTCACAAAGTGCGAGCCCTTCAGGGCAAGGGGCGGTCCTGCGAGGCCCTGGTGGACCAAGGGGCCCTAACAGAGATCCCACCGAGTTAGGGACCGAGCCGAGGTCCTTGAGGAATCGGGGTCCGGCACCATTACTTGGAACGGAGGCGTCTTGCTGCGAAGTCGAACCCTAAGTGGTCCGAGGAGCCGACCTTTTAAGGGTTCGAGGCACCAGGCTAAGCTCAATTTGTTCAGGAGGAGCGATGGCTTCTAAAAGACGCATGGGATCCAGTCTTCCTTCTTAGGAACAGAGCTCCTTGTTAACGGGGAGAGCTGACCCTCCAATCTTGCCTGGAGGGTTGCGCACTCCTTTGGATAGGGAGGTGGTAGAGCGGGGTCCGGACTCCCTGCTAAGTATATGCGTGAAGCAGCTCAACGAGTTTGCAGGTAAGTCCGCTTCTGATTTTTATGTACAATTTCAACATGGCCCCTTTCTTGTCCTTACTAAATTTGAACTGGGTGCAGGCAGCCACAAAGGACATGCGGCCTCTGGAGCAAAGGGCACGACTTTCTGAAGTATGCCAATAAGCGGGACGGCGTCCAAGTAGCAGAGATTGCCTCACTCAGGAGGGAACTGGAGGCCTCAAAAAAGAGGGAGGAGGAGCTCAAAGAGGAGCATGCCAAGCGTGTGGCCCAACTAGAGAGTTGGTGCGATTACGGCAATAAAGAGCGGGCAGCTGGCATGCGACACCGGTGGGAGCAGGCCTGCTTACTTGATGTTGCGAAGCAACGCTTCCTTCAGCAGGTAGCAATGTTAGAAGCCAAGCAGCTTGAAAATGTTGTTTTGAAGGAGTCCCTCCTTTCTTTGGAGGCAGAAACCAAAGCTGCCATTGCAGTGGTGAAGGCCCAAGTTGAGCAGGCAGAGGCCGCAGCTGAGGAGGCGAGGCGCCAAGCTACTGCCCAGGCTCAATTGGCAGAGAAGAAGGTGGAGGAGGGCAGGCTTGCTGCTGAGGCTGCCATTAAGGCACGCCTGGAGGTCGCCACTGAACTGGAGAAGGCAACGGCCTCAGTGCGGGAGATGGAGAAGGCTCTGGGCCTTCCCTCCTTTGAGGGTGAGGATCCTGAGTCCTCTTCCTCTATCAAGGTGTCCATTCCTGAGCGGATGCCTCGACTGGTGGAGAAGCTTGGCGAGATCCAAGCCCTAGGCGGCGGGGCGCAAGCCTACGAGGAGGGCTGGCTGCGATGCCGCTTCCAAGTGGAGAAGGCGTTCCCAGAACTGAGTCTTGGGATCCTGGATGCTGCTAACACTAGTGAGCCAACAGTAGAGGCTCTGCTCCACTGGGGGGAGCAAGGAAGGAAGATGGGCGAAGCCTGGTATGCCCTTCTGGACTAGGGCGGAGGCTCCAACATGTGGATGCCCCCCCTTTTTTCGCATAAAGACACCTGCATTTATGCATATCTTTGGAAACAAGAGAAGTAAAATTTCACTTTACCTTCACCGTCTTGTAATCCCGTCATGTTTTGTGATAGCCGTGTAGGGCACGTTAGCTAGGTTAACAACCATAGGCTAAGTCATGTTTGTGGAGAGGAGTCTTTCTGGGGCTCACAACGGTGAAACCGCAGAGATCACTTATCGTGAGCCGGAGACTCGGTTTGAGTTCATAGTGACGAGGCGCTTAGGATCCGCATGGCGGAGCCACAATTATCTTTCTTAGATAATTTGTGGGTTAACTTGCCGAGACAAGCTGAGATGGAGACCACTCGTTTGAGACAAGTAAAGGGCCCTTTTAGGGCTCGAAGAGGAGGTACCCTTGAAGACCATGGGTAATTTTTAGGGGTGAGCCCTTGGGTAGTGTACAAAGTGTACCAAGTAGAAGACCTCTGCAGATTTCTCAGCATTCATATGATAAGAATGAAGTAAAAGATTCAGTTTTACCTGGGGCCTGACGTCGCGCGTTTGGCGAGGGCAGTAGGGTACGTTGTTGAGACAAGTGGGGAACCGTCTGAGGTTCTGGGGCGTAAGACCCCGTACTGTGTTTGGGAAACCCGCGCAGGGGGTCTGCTGTGGCGTGCGAGGACGACTTACACATAGACCTCCCTGAAGGAGCCAAAAGGGGGTTACCCTTCCGCAGCGCAAGGGGATTACCCTTGGGGCGGGGCGAGTTGAAGGTCAGTTGGGGAATGAGACCCGCAACCACCTGTGTGGATAAGTCCGAGCGGAAGGTCTGCTGTGGCGTGCGAGGACGACTTACACATAGACCTCCCCGAAGGAGCCAAAAGGGGGTTACCCTTCCGCAGCGCAAGGGGATTACCCTTGGGGCGGGCGAGTTGAAGGTCAGTTGGGGAATGAGACCCGCAACCACCTGTGTGGAGAAGTCCGAGCGGAAGGTCTGCTGTGGCGTGCGAGGACGACTTACACATAGACCTCCCTGAAGGAGCCAAAAGGGGGTTACCCTTCCGCAGCGCAAGGGGATTACCCTTGGGGCGGGGCGAGTTGAAGGTCAGTTGGGGAATGAGACCCGTAACCACCTGTGTGGAGAAGTCCGAGCGGAAGGTGATGAGGACATCGCCCCAAAGGACCCTCAGGTTCCGGAAGACCCACAACCTCAAGCACGCGCGACCCCTGGTCCGTTCCAAGGCCTTGGCGGACCCATGACCAGGTCCCGGCTGAAACAAGTCCAAGCGAACCTTAATGCTTTCATGAGGCTCATGGCGCAGGACGATCGAGAGGAGTCTCGGGAGAAGGCCTTACAACTTCACCAACTCGGTATCGCGCTGGACGCAGAGTGTGCGAAGCCCCTTGGAGTCTTAAGCATAAGCGTTCTTGAAGAAGGGAGTAGCCCAGTCTTAAGCGCGCGAACACTTGGCGAAGGAGAAGGCCTCAGCCAAGGGCAACTCCGCGAAGGCACCCGGCGGAGGCATTCTAGCGAAGGCTCCTAGCGAAGGCCTTTCGCGTAATCTCCAGGCTTCACCAGTTGACCGACCAAACCTGACACATGGTGTCTTTTCTCCGCCGATACTCGGATAGACAAACAACCACTTTTAGGCTAGCCTTACCTTTTTACCTTTTTAGAAGCTTTTCACTCTGTAAGCGTGCAAAAGTACTTTGTACTTTCTGCACGCATGCACATTCGAAATACTCCTTTTACTTCTTCCATTTCACTCCACTATATAAGCTAAGTGGCAGTCACCATTGTAACCTAGAACATATTATTGAATTTAAGCAATTGGTGAAACACTCCCGGGAGTCATCGGCTTTTGTGTTCTCCACTCTTGCATTTCCATTTCCCTAGTGATCCAGGCAAGAGGATCCAAGCATAATATCTAGTATTGCTTGACCTTGTAGTCAAGAGGTGCTAGATCCCATCTCACTTCCTAGGCATTTTCAAGGGCATTGCCTCACCTCGTAGTGAGGAGGTTCCCTTGGCCGACACTGTTTCCTTCGTGTTCTTCCTCTGTTCTTCGTTTCCATTCTTGCTGGAAACCGCCTCCAACGAGCTAGATCCGAGCTCGTGATCACGTTCCCCCACCGTGATCACATCAAGTGGTATCAGAGCCAAAGTGCTTGCTGGAGGTACCGTATCAGTTGTTGAGTTTTCTTCAAGCAAAACCTTTTGTTACCTTTTCTTACACTTGGAGGAATGTCGGTTGATGATCTCATTGAGACCGAAAAAGTTGTTTAAAAGTGTGCTTGTTTAAGCCAAGTATTTTCGAGCTAAGCCAAAAGAGTTGTCCTGAGCGACAAGTGTGTAAAGAAAAACGTTTAAAGAAAGAAATGTATTGAGCAAGTTTCTGCGTTCTGGAAAAGTTCTTGAATGTTCTTACGTGTTCTTCCCAAAACACAAGTGAACAGTAAGATTGATCGGACAAATAGTTTCCAAACTTAAACAAGAAGTGTTTGTGACTGCAAAAGCCTTTTCTAAACTTCCAACCAAGTATCTTCCGAGCCCGATATCCCACAAAATCGGTTTCAAGTAACTAGTCATTCTCTTGAGTTGCAAGTTGCGGTTTTACTAGAGTTTTGTTTGTGTTTCCTTGCGTGTTCATCTTTGATCTAAGGTTGAAAACGGTATCAAGTTTAGAGAACTTGTAAAAGCCGGCGGTGAACAGCCGAAGTGACAAAGTTGTTGAGAGAAACACGAGAGTGAGAGTAAACACTCAGGGAGTGGTGAGCTTCTTTTCTGATTACATATCTTTAACAGAACTGTGTCACAGATGGTTTCAACAGACTCATCACCCCTCATCCATCCCAGCTAGCCGTGCACAAAGACGCTCACGAAGATCTTACGAGAGGTTGGACGAATCGGGAGCTCAAGTCGCCATGACAAATGAGCGACTAACGAAAGTAGAGGTAGCTCAAGGGAAGCAACCGGAAAGCTCGCAAGCCCACGATGACGCCCATGCATCGCGGGCTCAAGATGGAGTCACCCATACCACTTTCGACCCTGCATCGACGAAGCCACAGGCTACCCCACACAGTCGTCCGACCACTTCCACAAGAATAGATCGTGGTGTTGACATCACAGGCAGTGATGACCAGGAATATTACGCGAGCCACCACCAAAGCCTATTAAAAGAAGAGTCTTTCCCGATAGAGCTCAAGCGAGCCTATCTCCATAGAGACCTCGAAGAAGAGGAAGAAGCGGAGAGAGGCCGAGTTCACCGAGGGTTCAACGAGACACAGGAGGTAGAGCGCAGGCCCAGGACCAACAGGCCCTCGCCAACATCAAGCTTCAAATACCACCCTTCTACGGGTCCGGTGATCCGGAAGAGTACTTTACATGGATGGCTAGGACTGAGCGGATCATTGATATGATGGGATACACTGACGCTATAGCCACGAAACTTGTGGTTATTGAGTTTCATGAATATGCTCTCACCGGTGGGAGCAAGAGCATCACGAAAGAGCCGAGGATCCGATGTCGTCCTATCACTACGTGGGAAGATCTTAAAAGGACCATGAAGAACCGATTCGTACCCAGCTACTATGACCGAGATTGTGCTCGAGAGGTTGCAGCGCCTTATCCAGGGTCATCGCGGTGTCGAAGAATACCGAGAAGGACCTTGAGAGGGCCACGATGAGGGCCAACGTCAAGGAGGACGAGGAGGCTAAGTTGGCCAGATTCTTATATGGCCTACGGGAGGACGTCGCCAAGACAGTTGAACTATGCGATTACCGGGATTACCAAGATCTGGTGCATAAGGCCATTCGGGTGGAGAAACAACTACAGAAGGGAAACTCTTACTACCCTGCTCCTACCCCCGGCAGGGCCCCAAGCAGCAAGACCCCCCCCTTCCCCAAACCGCCCCCGCCAAAACCATACGCATCTTCTGCGGCGATGCCACCCCCTCGCCAAAATTACCCCAACACAAGACCCTCCTCGCAACCTCAGCCGAAACCCAACGCCACCACTAATGAAGGCCCTCGGCAGTCAAGGAGCATCGAATGCTTTAAGTGCCTGGGCAAGGGACACTATGCGAGGATTGCCCCAACCGAAGAGCCATGGTAATGCGGCCCAACGGGAATTGTCTAGTGAAGAGGAAGGAGAGGGCTATCCCGAGCAAGAGCAACATGAGAGTGAAGCGAGAAGAGGGAGAGCTCCTATGGATGGTCTCATATTAGTTACCAAGAGGGTCTGCAAAGTTCCCCAAGTGTCACCGAAAGTAATCAGCGGGAAAATCTTTTCCAATCAAGAGCCATGGTGAATGGGACTCTGTGCGATCTCATTATTGACAGCGGGAGTTGTGTCAACGCTGCCGGCGAAGACATGGTCGCTGAATTAGGCCTCCCCACCATCATACATCCTAAACCGTATCAGCTGCGGTGGGTCGGCAGCAGAACCTTTGTAAAGGTTGTCAAACAAGTAGAAGTCCCAATCAAGATCGGCAAGTATGAGGATTCCATCACTTGTGATGTAGTGCGAATGCAGGCGACCCACATCCTCTTGGGCAGACCCTGGCAATATGACAAGGAGGCCATACATTATGGCAAAGCCAACAAATATGCCCTCACTCACCTTAGTAAACCATACACCCTGCTTCCCCTCACCCCAACTCAAGCCCATCTGGATCAAATCCATCTGGCTATTATGTCTGAGGAAAAAAGAAAGGGGGAGGGCAGAGAGCGGAGAGAAAATGGTGAGAAGGTTCAAGGAACCTTGAGTGAACGGAAAGGGTGTGCATTAATGGGAAACACCCCGAGAGAGCCCACGAGAAAACAAGAGTGTCTTCCTCCCATAGCCAAAGAGAGGGATTTTAAAAGAGCGTTCCTTGGAAACAGGATCTGTTTTCTCCTGATCCCCACTCACTGCATGCTAACACTTGACAATGTGTCTTCTCTTCCTTTCTATGTGCGAAGGTCCTGAAAGAATTCGGCGAAGTATTTGATGAGCCGCGAACCCTTCCTCCATATCGCGGCATCGAGCATCAAATCGACTTGCTTCCGGGGGCACCTTTACCCAACAAGGCCGCCTACCGGACCAATCCCCAAGAATCCAAAGAGATCCAGTCGCAAGTTCAAGAGTTGTTAGACAAAGGGTTCATCCGCAAAGCTTTGTCGCCATGCGCGGTCCCAGTCATACTCGTACCAAGAGCGATGGCACTTGGCGCATGTGCATGGACTGTCGCCCCATCAACTCTATCATCTGTAAAGTATCGCCACCCTATACCTAGACTTGATGACATGTTAGACGAATTGAGTGGTGCTTGTGTGTTTTCAAAAATTGACCTTAGAAGTGGATATCACCAAATTCGGATGAAGGAAGGTGATGAATGGAAAATCGCTTTCAAAACCAAGATTGGTTTGTATGAGTGGAATGTTATGCCCTTCGGGTTATCTAACGCACCAAGTACTTTCATGCGTCTGATGAATCATGTTTTGAGGCATTACATAGGGAGATTTGTGGTAGTATACTTTGATGACATACTAGTTTATTCTAAGAACCATGAGGAGCATGTTGAGCATCTGAGGCAAGTCCTTGATACGCTTAGGTTAGAAAAACTGTATGCCAAATTTGAAAAGTGTGTATTCGCATCCCAGGAAGTTAACTTTCTTGGATATGTCGTGGGTGCGGAGGGAGTCAAGGTAGACGAGAGTAAGATCAGTGCCATTCGGGACTGGCCTACTCCTAACTCCTTAACTGAGGTCAGGTCCTTCCTAGGACTTGCTAGATTTTACAGGTGATTTGTTAAAGACCTCTCTTCCATTGCTGCCCCTTTGCATGAACTGGCTAAGAAGAATGTCGTCTTTGAATGGGGTCGATCGCAAGAGAAATCTTTTAACGAATTAAAATCTCGTCGACAAATGCTCCTCTACTCACTTTGCCAAACTTCGACAAAGTGTTCGAGGTAGAGTGCGATGCCGGTGGTATAGGCATCGGTCTTTGTCTTGCACCAAGAAGGCCGTCCCATCGCCTTTTTAGTGAAAAGTTGAGTGGAGCCACCCTGAATTACTCCACGTATGACAAAGAGCTATACGCTCTTGTGAGATCCTTACAAACGTGGAGCCATTATCTTACGCCTAGAGAATTCGTAATCCATACGGATCACTTGTCTTTGAAGTACCTTCAAGGACAAGGAAATTTGAGCAAAAGGCATGTTAGGTGGGTAGAGTTCATTGAGTCTTTCTCCTATGTTATTAAGTATAAAAAGGGCAAAGACAATGTCGTTCTGATGCTCTATCAAGGAGGTATGCATTACTCATGACTCTCGTACGAGGATTGTTGGTTTTGAGGGTTTAAAAGGAATGTATGAACATGACGTGGATTTTGGTGAAATATTTGCCAAGCTGTGTTAAAGGAAGCCAAAGAGGCTACTATGTTTTTGATGGTTTTCTGTTTAAGTTGAAAAGGTTGTGCGTCCCGGAGGGTCAATGCGCGAAGTGATCATCAAGGAGGCACATGGAGGTGGTCTCATGGGACACTTCGGTGTCCAAAAGACGCTTGAGGCCGTTAAGGAGAACTTCTTCGGCCCGGCATGAAGAAGGATGTCACCAAAGCTTGCGCCGGATGTGTCACATGCCACCAGGCCAAGTTGACTCTCCAACCGAAAGGGAAGTACACTCCTCTTCCCACACCTTCTTTCCTTGGGTTGAAATAAGCATGGACTTTATAAGTGGTTTACCTAGGTCATCGCATGGTCATGATGCTATATTTGTGGTAGTTGATAGGTTCTCCAAAATGGCCCATTTCATCCCATGTCATAAAGCGAAGATGCCTCTCATGTGGCGGAATTGTTCTTTAATAACATCGTTAAGTATCATGGCCTCCGCGATCCATTGTTAGCGATAGAGATTCGAGATTCCTAAGCCATTTCGGCGAACCCTTTGGTCTAGGCTAGGCACCGGTCGATGTACTCCACATCCAGTCACCCTCAAACAGACGGCCAAACCGAAGTGACTAATAGGACCCTCACCACTATCCTGCGCACCCTCCTTAGGAAAAATCTGAAAGAATGGGAAAAATGCTTGCCTCATGTAGAGTTTGCGTATAACCGAGCCTACCATTCCTCTACATCCCATAGTCCTTTTGAGATTGTATATGGCTTCAATCCTTTAACCCCTTTGGACTTAATCGCATTAGACTACACCGAGCAATTGGACGTAGATGGGAAAGAAAAGGCCCGACGCATGAAGGACTTGCATGCTAAGATTCACAAACAACTTGAGAAAATTAATGAGTCTTACGCAAGCGAGTTAATAAGGGCAGAAAATTTAGAAGTTTTCAAGTCGGGGATTGGGTATGGTTACATTTAAGAAAAGATCGATTTCCCCAGGCTAGGAAAAGCAAACTGGCGCCAAGAGGCGATGGCCCCTTTCAAATCACTAAAAATAGGAGAAAATGCTTATGTACTTGACTTACCTTGCGATGGCTCTTATAATGTACATGCAACTTTTAACGTTTGTGATTTAGCTCCCTTTGAAGGACAAGCAGATTTTAAGAATCCGCGGACGGATTCTTTTGAAGAAGGAGAGTATGATGAGGACATCGCCCCAAAGGACCCTCAGGTTTCAGAAGACCCACAACCTCAAGCACGCGCGACCCCTGGTCCGTTCCAAGGCCTTGGCGGACCCATGACCAGGTCCCGGCTGAAACAAGTCCAAGCGAACCTTAATGCTTTCATGAGGCTCATGGCGCAGGACGATCGAGAGGAGTCTCGGGAGAAGGCCTTACAACTTCACCAACTCGGTATCGCGGGGACGCAGAGTGTGCGAAGCCCCTTGGAGTCTTAAGCATAAGCGTTCTTGAAGAAGGAGTAGCCCGGTCTTAAGCGCGCGAACACTTGGCGAAGGAGAAGGCCTCGGCCAAGGGCAACTCCGCGAAGGCACCCGGCGGAGGCATTCTAGCGAAGGCTCCTAGCGAAGGCCTTTCGCGTAATCTCGAGCTTCACCGGTTGACCGACCAAACCGACACATGGTGTCTTTTCTCCGCCGATACTCGGATAGACAAACAACCACTTTTAGGCTAGCCTTACCTTTTTACCTTTTTAGAAGCTTTTCACTCTGTAAGCGTGCAAAAGTACTTTGTACTTTCTGCACGCATGCACATTCGAAATACTCCTTTTACTTCTTCCATTTCACTCCACTATATAAGCTAAGTGGCAGTCACCATTGTAACCTAGAACATATTATTGAATTTAAGCAATTGGCTGAAACACTCCCGGGGAGTCATCGGCTTTTGTGTTCTCCACTCTTGCATTTCCATTTCCCTAGTGATCCAGGCAAGAGGATCCAAGCATAATATCTAGTATTGCTTGACCTTGTAGTCAAGAGGTGCTAGATCCCATCTCACTTCCCAGGCATTTTCAAGGGCATTGCCTCACCTCGTAGTGAGGAGGTTCCCTTGGCCGACACTGTTTCCTTCGTGTTCTTCCTCTGTTCTTCGTTTCCATTCTTGCTGGAAACCGCCTCCAACGAGCTAGATCCGAACTCGTGATCACGTTTCCCCACCGTGATCACATCAAGGAGCGCAGCCAACCTGACCGCTCGGGTGCAGATGGCGATGAAGAGGCATTTGGAATGCCATGTAAGTCAGTATGACAGAAGACATGCATATGTATTTTATTGAATTTGTAAGACTAAAGACTTACACGTAATATGGGCGCAAGTCATCCGCATGAAAGTTGCGGGGAAGAAGACGACCATCATGGTCTTGTAGTTCATAGACTCCCGGGCGGACTTGTTTATGAACAATATAAGGCCCGTCCCAGTTGGGTCGTAAGACACCCTGTTTGGGGTCGCGAGCGGTGAGGGTCGACTTAAGCAAGGCAAGGCCCCCTTGTTGTAGCGCCTTGGGTTTTACCCGGGAATTATGGTGAAGACTGAGCCTCTGTTTGAGGGCAGTCATGCGGCGAGCGCCCTCACGCAATTCTTCGATTAAGTCAAGTTTGGCGCGAGTCCTTGAGCATTGGCCTCATCTGTTACGGTCACCCCGAGCGGGTTGCGGCCGGGTGACCCGGCTCCGGTTTTAGACTGCGTGTCACGTTTTTCGGCGTTCAGGCGGCTCCCGAGCCCTATCCGAGTATCATTTTGGCGAACCCCTCCGTATTTGAGGTCGTGTGGGTCCCCCGGACGTTTCCGCCGAAAATATTTTTCTAGCGCCGGGGGGTTGTCGGGGTCGCCTCGGGACGTACAGCGGGCTCGGTAGCGCTCTCGAGATCTCAGTTTGGGAAGCCTTTTTCAGTTTTGGAGTCGTGGAGACGTCCCGGAGGTGGTTGTAGAGTTTAATATTTGGGGCGGGACGTTCGGTTCGGGCGACTCCGGGGCTCGGGACGGGAATCCTGGGCTCGGGATGGAAATTTTCTGACGGCTTTGGGGTAAGTTGTGTTTTAATTTAAGATGGAATTTATGGGAATTTTTATAGAATTTTTGGAGTGACGGAATTTCGGTTCAGGTTGACACGCTCGCACGTCGGGTTTTGGTTCGGGTTCAGCGAGCTCGGTAGGACACTCCGGAAAGGTAAATGAATTTCTGAAAAATGTTCTGTGAATGTTATAATATTCTGAAGATTGTGTCCGAGTTTCATTAATTTTGGAATTCGGTAATTATTTTTGGGCAAAAAGAATTGGAACTTTCGGAAAAATTGGGAGTTAATTTGCATGTGGGTGCAAATTAAAAAGGAAAATCAGCATGGGCAGCAGCAGGCCTCTCTCATTTTCGGCAGAATTGTGTGTGTGTGTGATTATTGGGGGACACATGTCCCATTTTAATTAAAGGAAGAGAGGCATGGGTATTATAAAGTAGGAAAATATATAAACCATATTATTACATAATATTAGACTTACCTCATTTCTTTCTTTCTTCTCTTCTTCTTCTCCTTGCTGCTGCCTCTGCCGAAACTCCATTGAAGAACAACCTTCAAGCTTGACTTCCTTATTCTTGGGAGAAATCAAAGAGGAATTGCTTGCTACTTGTGATTCTGAGTTTCGGTGGTTAGGAAAAGAGGAGTGCCAAGTTTCGGGGCACGGTGTAGGTGTTATCCAGAATCGGTCCAATACTGGATTTTGAGGTAAGGGTTTGGTTACGTGTTTTGGTAAGCTAAGTATATGTTTTGGTTTCAGTTTACTGTTACTGCTAGTATTTCGAATATTATGCCTTTGGGCATATTCGTAGTTTGTAGGAGTATGCCTTATGGCATACTGCATGCATTAATATTACGACAGTTGTGGGTTCGCTACCCCAGCTGGTGCACCATGCTTCCGTATTAGCTTCGGCTTCTGACTCCCTTAGTGGAGGCTGTCGTTCCGATTTACTATATGGTTATGGCGATTTAGAATCGCACGTCCTTCGGGACTCCGGTCTGTTTTCTGTTTATGCATGTTATTCCGTATTCGGTTGCATATATTGCTATCTTTCTGTTTTGCAGGGTTACATATACTTACCTTACCCCTTATCCCTTACGGGGTCCTTTTAGGACTCACCCTTCTTTCGGTTACTGTTTTGGGTTTCGAGTAGACACGATAAGCGACTGCGGAGTAGGGTTCCGTGAGGTTCTACCTCGGTGGTATTTTGCGGCGGCTTCACCTTGCGGCCGGGATTGTCTTTTGGATCTGAATCCCGCGAGGTATTTGGACGCTTAGTCCTAGGCTTGGCTCTGTAGCTGCATGTACATACTTTCTGATTTGCTATGATGGTTGTATGTCTTGTATATATATTTGTATATTCTGTTCTATATCTGTTACGGCGCTTGGCGCTTGCTAGACATTTTAGGTTCTGTGAATTCTGTATGTATGGGTGTTTTGGTGCGTAAGCACTCGTCCACGGAGGGCGGGGCTTACTCTGTTATTTGTTCATGAATTGTATGGTTGCATTTCATTTTGGTTATATGCATGAAAATTTCCGTTAGTTTGCTTCCACAATCCTTCCGTTTTCGGGTCCGCTACGCGCGGCGGGTCTCGATGGACCCGCCACTCCTTTCCATTCCGGCTTCCGCTTCCGGCGTCCCGGCGCCCCCGCCTCCGCAACCGGGCTCGGGTGGCGTGCGGTGACAAGTTGGTATCTGAGCAGGTAAGTGACCATATTGGTCGTCAGTGGTGACTTGTAGTGACGACTATTGTTGTACATTTTATTTTAGAATGGTTTGGTACGGAGATTGGCCACCTCCTTACTCGAACCACTTCAAAATAAAATTGTGGAGCAAGGTTTGGTCCTGCAAGTTATCCTGGTGGTTGCAGAGTACGGGATCCAGAATTTTGGGACTATGGTAAAAGTGTTACAAGTAAAGGATTGTGGAAAAGTTTCAGGTACGTAAAATTGTGTGTTAGGAAAAGATTTGGTGAAATAAGCATGAATTGCTTCTGTGATTCTGTGAAATGCATGATTCTACCGTTTTGCAAAATAACTTCTGAGTTAAGTACTGCATTGCACTCTGAGCCTTAGGAAGTCTGCTGCTAGTTTCGTAGGGATTAGAGGTAACTGATTGTTTTGGACTCTGTTTGGTCCGAAATGTTTCAGAATGGTTAACACGCGCCGACAGCGTGATTTACGACCGGAGGGAGGGGACCGTAATCCCACGCCTCCGAGAGGTAGAGAGCAGAGACAGGGGCATTCTGAGCCAGAGCGGGTACATACCCCGCCACCGGTTGTGCAGCAGGGTCAGGGGTCTACCACTGCTTTGGTTCATGTGCTGGAGCAGGTCCAGCAGTTGTTGAGGACACTGGTACCGGAGCAGGTTCCGGTGCAGTCACAGGTGCAGGAGGATTCGGTCGCGGCACCATCTGTGCATTCTGATGGGAGGGTGAGTAGCCACACCCGGACTACCACCCACACTCATGTACGGGCCCGATCTGAGAGTGAGTCGGAGGAGGACGCGGAGCGCAGGAACCCGCGATCTCGGAGGATACGACCAGAGCGTAGCCCCGTAGCTCGCTCCGATCGTTCTGACCAGGAGACACATCAGCCCCCTCGACAGCGACGGAGGTTATTGAGCTGGATTCTGATACCACCCGTCGGACCCACCGACGACTGGGAGGTTTGGGGCATCACTCTGATTCTGATGATGTCCGTTTATTGGAGAGGTTCCAGCGGCTGAACCCCAGGAAGTTTGATGGCAAGGGAGGTCCCGAGGCAGCGGAGACCTGGTTCATGGAGATTGATAAGCTCCTGGGGAGGTTACACTTACCTTCCACAGTGATGGTATCCCTTGCCACGTTCAATCTGCAGGAGGGAGCAGATCATTGGTGGAGGAGCCTTCAGGGCAGTCTGAGGGCGAATGCGGGGCTGGCACCCGGTCAGGAGGTGGAGGTCACTTGGGAGAAGTTTACGCAGCTGTTCCATCGGAGGTTCATCGGGGCTGCAGCTAGGGATCTGCGGCAGGCACGGTTTGACGAGCTTCAGCGGGGAGACAGGACTGTCGCAGTATGAGAGGAGTTTGACAGGCTTATCCACTACGTACCGCAGTACCACGGTATGGAGGAGGAGAAGGCGAAGAGGTTCATCCGTCGACTGCGCCCCGAGTACAGATGGGCTCTGAGGCCATTGGATATTACTACCTACGGGGAGGCAGTTCACAAGGCTCGGCTCCTCGAGCGGGAGGATGTTGAGAGTCGCCTCACCTCGCGAGAGGTCAGGGGACTTCGAGGGTTCCACGCGGCGAGGACCCCGGCGGGGTTCGGGCGGCGAATGCAGACCCGGGCAGTCTAGTGGAGGCCGGGGGGGAGCACCACCCTCACGACCTTGTCCGACTTGTGGTGGGTCTCACCCGGGTAGACCTTGTTACCGGCAGGAGGGCCGGTGTTTGCGATGCGGGTCGGATACTCACTGGTGCAGGACTGCCCTCGAGACGGTGGGGCGAGGTTACAGTAGTTTTCAGCGTCCGCGATCTCGGGCACCGCCCAGCGCACCGCGAGGGCGTGGGTTTCAGCGGGGTGGCCGAGACCTCGGCGGCGACCACGGCTTCAGCCACCCCCTCCACCGCAGCAGCCTAGAGCCGGGGCGCGTTTTCGAGATAGAGCGAGGAGGTCCTAGTCGGCGAGAGGCCCTAGTCACCGAGGAGGACCCGGTCGGCGGCGGGCCCGGCCAGCAGGGAGGCTCGACTCGGCGGGGAGTCTTGCAAGGTCTTGTATTTCGAGCGATACATTTGTTCATGCGTTATTTGATACAAGAGCGTCTATCTCTATTGTAGCACGAAATGTGTTACATCTACTGCACTGCTGTTAGTACTTTGTCGCAGATGTATTTAGTAAAAGCTGGGAGTCGGTTTCATTTTCCAATTGGATGGTTCGGGGTTGTACTATATCCGTAGGCGGGCATCAGATAGTATCGGACTTGTTGGTTCTGGACACGCCGAACTATGATGTTATTCTTGGGATGGATTGGCTATCCAAGAATTCATGCACATTGATTGTGCAGCCCGTACCATTATGGTATCCGGAGAGGTACTACCTCTCACGACTCCGGCTCGATTTGACTATCGCACAAACATAGCACGAGTTGCGGATTCTGGACCAGCTGTCGGTAGTCGGTGTAGGGAATGCTTCGATCTGAATGAGGCGGATACTAGGTTGAGGCTAGCTAGTATACCGGTAGTTCGAGATTTTCCGCAGTATTTCCGGAGGAGTTGCCGGATTACCACCGGAGCGGGAAATTGTGTTTGAGATCTACTGCGGTCGGGCCTTTGCTCCGATATCTATTCCCCCTTATCGGATGCCCATTTCGAGATGCGGGAGTTAAAGAAGCGATTGGAGGAATTACAGCGAAGGGCTTCATCCGACCGAGCACTTCGCCGTGGGGTGCTCCGGTTACATTTGTAAAGAAGAAAGATGGGACACTCAGACTCTGTATAGACTACGAGACGGTTGAATGCTCGTATTGGGAAGAATAAGTATCCGTTGCCGAGGATTGATGATCTTTTTGATCAACTTCGGGATTCGAGAGTTTTCTCGAAGATTGATCTACGATCTGGATACTTTCAGCTTAGGGTGAAGGAGGAGGATATACCTAAGACTGCTTTCCGCACCCGATATGGACACTTTGAGTTTACGGTCATGCCATTTGGGCTGACCAATGCTCGGCAGCATTCATGGATCGATGCATCGGGTGTTCCGTCCATACTTGGACTCTTTTGTGGTGGTCTTCATTGATGATATTCGATATACTCTCGGGATGCGGACTCGCATCGGGAGCATCGAGGGTAGTTACGAGACACTTTGGGAACATCAGCTTTATGCTAAGTTCTCAAAGTGTGAGTTCTGATCCGGGAGGTCACCTTTGCAGGACATGTTATTTCGAGCATGGTCTGCTGTGGACCCGAGAGAAGGTGAGAGCAGATTCAGATCTGAAACAACCTACCACGGTACGAGAGATCGGGAGCTTCACGGGATTAGCGAGGATATTATCGGAGGTTCGTCACGGGGTTTTCTATTCGCATCTCCGCTCACGCAGATTGACCAAGAAGGGTCAACCGTTTATCCAGGTCCGATAGGTGTGAGCTGAATTTTCAGGAGTTGAAGCGGCAGTTGACTCATGCTCCGATTCTCGACTCTTCCAGATCCGAGCTTGCCGTATGTGATCTATACGGATGCTTCCACATCCGGTTTGGGGTGTGTCTTTGATGCAGGATCGGAATGTGATAGCTTATGGGTCGAGGCAGCTGCGACCGCATGAGCTGAACTATCCGACACATGATCTGGAGTTGGCTGCAGTGATCTATGCGCTGAAACAATGGAGGCATTATCTGCTTGGTAACAAATTTCAGATTCTTACCGACCATAAGAGTCTGAAATATCTGTTTCTGTGAAGGAGCTTAACATGAGGCAGCGCCGATGGCTCGAATACATTAAGGACTATGATTGCGATGTCAGTACATCTCTGGTAAGGGCAACACGGTTGCCGATGCACCGAAAGGGAAGTATACCGGGTTGGTCAAGGGAGGAGATGTTGGTGACCGATCCGAGGAGAGTGATCGCGTGCCTTTGGCACGGTGGCAGCTACGGGAGCGTGATCAGGTATACACACTTACTATACATTCTGAGTGGATTGATAGAGTGCGCGAGGCGAAAGGTAGAGATCCGGGGCTGTTGAGGTTATCTGGTGAGGATAAGGGGTCTTTGTTACCGGCATTTCAGTATAGGCGAGGATTGCTATACTTCCGAGACCGCCTATATGTACCGGAGGATCAGGAGCTCCGGAGTGAGATTTTAGAGGAGGCGCACTCGAGCAGATTGAGTGTTCATCCCGGGAGTGAGAAGATGTATCATGATCTGCGTACTCACTTCTGGTGGCCTGGGATGAGGAGGCACATTGCCACACATGTGTCTAGGTGTGCCGTTTGTCAGCAGGTGAAGATTGAGCACCAGAAACCGGCAGGGACACTGCAGACTTTGCCCATTCCAGTTCGGAAGTGGGGCAATGTTACTATGGATTTTCTGACTGCACTGCCCCTGACACGGTCCCGCCATGATGCTATCTGGGTTATTGTGGATCGGCTGACAAAGTGCGCACACTTTATGCCTATTCGGATCACGGACCCTCCGGAGAAGCTTGCCCGGCTTTACATCGGTGAGATTATGCGATTACATGGAGTACGAGACTCCATTGTATGTCGACCGTGATCCGCGTTTCACGGCACGGTTACGGAGGGCTTTTCATGAAGCGCTGGGCACGCGACTCCATCCGAGTACAGCTTATCACCCAGAGGCGGGGGCGGTCGGAGCGGGTGATTCGGATATTGGAGGACATCTTTGCGAAGGCTGTACTATAGACTTTGGAGGAGATTGGGACCAGCAATTGCCTTTGATTGAGTTCTCGTACAACAACAGCTTCCAGGACTACGATTGGTATGGCACCCTATGAGGCGTTGTACGGGAGGAGGTGTATGACACCGCATTGCTGGACCGATGCGTCTGATAGGGTTGAGTTGGGACCCGAGCTTATTGAGGAGACTACGGCGAAGATCAGATTGATTCAGGCGCGGATCAAAGCCGCGAACGACCGCACCACCACTTATGCGAACCGTCGCCGTAGGGCTCTGGAGTTTGAGGTTGGGGATAGGGTTTGGCTCAAGGTAGCACCTATCCGCGGGACAGTCAGATTCGGGAAGAAGGGCAAGTTAGCCCCACGGTATATCGGCCCATATGAGATTCTGGAGCGGAGTCGGTAGGGTGGCATACCGGTTGGCGTTACCTCTAGTCATGCTGCGGTGCACAATGTCTTCCATGTCGGCATGTTGAAGAAGTGCATTACGGATCCGACTCGAGCGATTCCGATTGAGGAGGTGCAGTGGAACCCGATCTTTCTTATCGGGAGGTACCGGTAGCCTTTACGGATAGGGATGTCGGGAGACTCGTAGCAAGTTGATTCCCATGGTCAAGGTTCGGTGGTCACATCATGCGGCCGGGAGGCGACTTGGGAGGCAGAGAAGGACATTCAGATCGATACCCCGAGCAGTATCAGCGGTTGATACAGCTCTTGGAGGACCAAGAGTTCTAAGGGGGGGAGAATGTTACGGTCACCCCGAGCGGGTTGCGCCCGGGTGACCCGGGGCTCCGGTTTTAGCCTGAGGGTCACGTTTTTCGGCGTTCAGGCGGCTCCCGGGCCCTATCCGAGTATCATTTTGGCGAACCCCTCCGTATTTGAGGTCGTGTGGGTCCCCCGGACGTTTCCGCCGAAAATATTTTTCTGGCGCCGGGGGGTTGTCGGGGTCGCCTCGGGACGTACAGCGGGCTCGGTAGCGCTCTCGAGATCTCAGTTTGGGAAGCCGTTCGCAGTTTTGGAGTCGTGGAGACGTCCCGGAGGTGGTTGTAGAGTTTAATATTTGGGGCGGGACGTTCGGTTCCGGGCGACTCCCGGGGCTCGGGACGGGAATCCCGGGGCTCGGGATGGAGATTTTCTGACGGCTTTGGGGTAAGTTGTATTTTAATTTAAGATGGAATTTATGGGAATTTTTATAGAATTTTTGGAGTGACGGAATTTCGGTTCAGGTTGTCACGCTCGCACGTCGGGTTCTGGTTCGGGTTCAGCGAGCTCGGTAGGACACTCTGGAAAGGTAAATGAATTTCTGAAAAATGTTCTGTGAATGTTATAATATTCTGAAGATTGTGTCCGAGTTTCATTAATTTTGGAATTCGGTAATTATTTTTGGGCAAAAAGAATTGGAACTTTCGGAAAAATTGGGAGTTAATTTGCATGTGGGTGCAAATTAAAAAGGAAAATCAGCATGGGCAGCAGCAGGCCTTTCTCATTTTCGGCAGAATTGTGTGTGTGTGTGATTATTGGGGGACACATGTCCCATTTTAATTAAAGGAAGAGAGGCATGGGTTATAAAGTAGGAAAATATATAAACCATATTATTACATAATACTAGACTTATTTCATTTTCTTCTTCTTCTTCATCTTCTCCAAGTGCAGCCGAAACTTCCATGAAAGCTCACCTCCAAGCTTGACTTCCTTCTTCCTTGTGGAAATCAAAGAGGAATTGCTTGCTACTTGTGATTCTGAGTTTCGGTGGTTAGAAAAAGAGGAGTTCTAAGTTTCGGGGCACGGTGTAGGTGTTATCCAGAATCGGTCCAATACTCTGGATTTTGAGGTAAGGGTTTGGTTCTGTGTTTTGGTAAGCTAAGTATATGTTTTGGTTTCAGTTTCTGTTCTGCTAGTATTTCGGAGTATTATGCCTTTGGGCATATTCTGTAGTTTGTAGGAGTATGCCTTATGGCATACTCTGTCTGTTAATATTACGACAGTTGTGGGTTCGCTACCCCAGCTGGTGCACCATGCTTCCGTATTAGCTTCGGCTTCTGACTCCCATAGTGGAGGCTGTCGTTCCGATTTACTATATGGGTTATGGCGATTTAGAATCGCACGTCCTTCGGGACTCCGGTCTGTTTTCTGTTTATGCATGTTATTCCGTATTCGGTTGCATATATTGCTATCTTTCTGTTTTGCAGGGTTACATATACTTACCTTACCCCTTATCCCTTACGGGGTCCTTTTAGGACTCACCCTTCTTTGGGTTCTGTTTTTGGGTTTCAGGTAGACCTGATAAGCGGCCTGCGGAGTAGGGTTCCGTGAGGTTCTACCTCGGTTGTATTTTGCGGCAGCTTCACCTTGCGGCCCGGGATTGTCTTTTGGATCTGAATCCCGCACGAGGTATTTGACGCTAGTCCTAGGCTTGGCTCTGTAGCTGCATGTACATACTTTCTGATTTGCCATGATGGTTGTATGTCTGTATATATATTTGTATATTCTGTTCTATATCTGTCCTCAGCGCTTGGCGCTTGCTAGACATTTTAGGTTCTGTGAATTCTGTATGTATGGGTGTTTTGGTGCGTAAGCACTCGTCCACGGAGGGCGGGGCTTACTCTGTTATTTGTGCATGAATTGTATGGTTGCATTTCATTTTGGTTATGCGCATGAAATTTCCGTTAGTTTGCTTCCACAATCCTTCCGTTTTCGGGTCCGCTACGCGCGGCGGGTCTCGATGGACCTGCCACTCCTTTCCATTCCGGCTTCCGCTTCCGGCGTCCCGGCGCCCCCGCCTCCGCAACCGGGCTCGGGTGGCGTGCGGTGACACATAGTCCCATAAGACACTTGGGAGTTCATCAACCCAGCGGCCTTTGGCTCCCTCCAGGCGCTTCTTGAGGCCTTCCTTGAGGGTTCGGTTGGTGACCTCAACCTGCCCATTAGACTGGGGGTGCGCCACCGGGGCGAAAAGCATGCGGACATTATTGTCCTGAGCCCATTGTTGGACACTGTGAATTGCATACTGAGTGCCATTGTCTGTTATAATAGCACGAGGGCTGTGCATCGCAGACAAGATTCTTCCAAAGAAACTTGATAATCTTGGCGGAAGTGATGGAGACCAGGGTTCTACTTCACCCATTTAGAAAAATAATCAATCGCTACAACACAAACAGTGCGACTGGAGCGGTCGGCATTGGACCAATGAGATCGAGGCCCCACAGGGCGAAGGGCACTGGGTTTGTCAGTGCTGGAGATTCCGTAGATGGTAGTCGTTGGATGCGAGAGTTGATCTGGCACTGGTGGCATGTTTTGACCAGTGCGGCGGCGTCCTTTTCAAGGTAGGCCTATAGTATCCTTGACGAAGGGCATTGTGGGCAAGTGCCTCCGCAGCGATGTGAGCGCCACGGTTGCCTTGGTGGAGAGTGTCCAAGACAGAGTGTCCTCGAGGGTGCTAAGGCACCGTTGTAAAGGCGCCGAAAACCCGCGATGCCATAATTGGTCATCAATGAGGACGAAGCGGAAGGCTTGCTTGCGAACACAGGGATCTGTGGAGCTGGCCTTGAGCGTAGCAATTATAGGTTTCTCAGTCTGCGACTGGATCATGTGTTGCTAGAGAGGCAATATCAATATCTTCCGTGATGGAAGGACTGGCGAGTGGCTGAGGTGGAGGAGTCTTTCCCTTTGATAGCATGTCTGCTGTAGTGTTCTCAGAGCGAGGAACATGTATGAAGATGACTTCTTCAAAGTCGGTTCGTAAGGCGTTTACCAACTTAAGGTATTTGATGAGGGTGGCGTCCTTGCACTCGGCGCACCCTTGGACCTGGTGAATCACCAGTTGCGAGTCGCTGTGGACATGGAGGCGGCGAATGCCCGCCCTTTTGGCGAGTTTCAGCCCCGCGACGAGGGCCTCATATTCTGCAACATTGTTAGTTACTTGGAATTGAAAAGAGACACGAAGGAATACTTCCATACCTAGGGGTCCACGTAGGTATACACCCCCCGCGGGGGACTCAAGCTTGGATGAGCCATCTACAAATAAGTCCCATTCGGGAGGAGTTGGTCGAGGTGCGGAGTCCCGCTCGGGGGCCGAGAGGATATCATCATCCGAGAATTCCGCAATAAAGTCGGACGAGGGCCTGGCCCTTAATTGCCTTTCCGGGCTCATAATTGATGTTAAAACCGCCAAGTTCAATACACCACTTGGCGAGGCGTCCCAATGCTCGGGCGCCTTAGATGTCCCGAATTGGCAAGTCTGTTCGGACTATAATAGTGTGCCCTTGGAAGTAGGGTTTGAGCTTCCTCGCTGCATATACAAGAGACAATATAGCCTTTTGGAGGGGAGGATACCTTGTTTCCGTATCTTGGAGAGTATGGCTGGTGTAATAGACCGGCCACTGTTTGGCGGTCTCTTCCTTAATAAGGACAGCGACACTTTTTCTCGAGGTGGCAAGGTAGAGGACCAGGTCATCACACGGCCTAGGGCACTTGAGTGCCGGTAGTTCTTGCAAGTGTTGTTTGATGGAGGCATATGCCTCCTGACATTCCTCCGTCCATTTGCAAGCTTTTTTCTTGCGAATCTGATCGAAGAAAGGTTTGCAGCGATCACTTAACTTGGAGACGAATCGTCCCAAGGCAACTAGCTTTCTGCCGGTTGTTGGACTTCCTTGAGTCCCACAGGGTGCGCAGGTAGTGATTGCCTCAATCTTTTGGGATTTGCATGGATTCCTCCTTTGGAGATTTGGTAAAACAGAATCTTCCCTTCACCTAGCCAAAGATACACTTCTTTGGGTTTAATCGCATATTGTATTTGCGAAAGTTGTCGAATGTTTCCTTCAAGTCTGTGAGATGGGTTGAGGTGGCCTTGCTTTTGACCACGATGTCATCCACATAAGCTTCAAGATTTCGGCCAATCTCGGCCTACGAAGACTTGATTTACAAGCCTTTGGAAGGTAGCCCCGCGTTCTTTAAGCCGAAGGGCATCCCGATATAATGATAGACGACCTCTCCAATAGTAAAGGCGGTTTTTACCGCATCCTCTCGGGTCCATAAAGACTTGGTGGTACCCGCTGTAAGCATCGAGAAAAGAAAAGACCGAGTGATGAACGGTTGAGTCAACCAGTTGGTCAATAGACGGCAAGGGATAGGGGTCCCTTGGGCAGGCCCTATTAACCCCCTTGTAATCCACACAAAGTCGCCACTGACCGCCCTCTTTATCGGCGAGGACAACATTCGCGACCCATTCAGAGTAGTGAACTTCCTTGATTATATTTGCCTTAAGCAATTTCTGCACTTCAGTGCGTACAAAGTCCTTACGGTCGGGGGCCATGCCCTTGTTTTCTGTCTAACCGGGCTAAAGCCGGGAGTACACTTAACTTGTGAGAAATAACAGCAGGATCAACTCTGGTAGGTCCTCGTGGCTCCATGCGAAGATATCACTGTTGGTATGGAGGAGATGGATGAGCGCTTGCTGGTCTTTTTCCTCGAGGTCCTTTCCCACCCGAAACTTCTTCCCGGGGGAGATCTCAACTTCTTCAAAGGCTCCAGACAAGTCAGGGGCAGCTTCACCCGTGGGACCAGCTTCCTCTGCGGGTGCCTTCCTTTTAGGCTCGGATGGCCGGGGAAGCTGCGGGGGCCCGGCGAGGGCAGAGACATAATTGCCTCTGGCCACATTTTGGTTGACGAAGATATAGGCATCCCCAGCCGCAGTGTGAAAAACTAAAGTCAGGGTTCGTACATCACAGCGGACATGGAACTCGTTTGAGTATGTCGTCCGATGATGGCGTTGTATGGCGTAGGAAGATCCAGGACAATGAAGTCCACATAGCTCGAATGACATACCTGCTTCTTTTCCTTGGTGGTTCCCATCATCATGTAGGGCAGGGTGATTGACCCCAAGGTTGGGATTTCATCCCGTCCTATTCCAAAGGTGGCCCCCTTTGCGGGTTGGATCCGTGACAAAGGCACCTTCGCCTCAACCAGAGTGTGCTTGTAGATCACGTTGGCATTTGCCCCCGTATCCATGTAGATTCTGTCTTGATGGACCTGCCATTCTGTATTCATTCCGGCTTCCGCTTTCGCCGTCCCGGTGCCCCCGCCTCCGCAACCGGGCTCGGGTGGCGTATGGTGACAGATGGCCCTTTGCGAGCTTGGGGTCCGTGGCGCTGGCTTTTAGCTCAACGATAATAGGGTCTCTCCAGTCTACGACCGGATCCTGTGTCGCCAGTGAGGCAATATCAATACCCTTCGTAATGGAAGGGCTGGCCAGGGTGGCCATGGTGGAGGGAGTCATTCCCTTGGATAGCATGTCTGCTGTGGTGTTCTCAGAACGAGGAACGTGGATAAAGATAGCCTCCTCAAAGTTGGTCCGCAAGGCGTTCACCAATTTGAGGTATTTGGTCAGGGTGGCGTCTTTGCATTCAGCGTACCCTTGGACCTGGTGAAGCACCAGTTGCGAGTCGCTGTGGACATGAAGGCGGTGAATGCCCGCCCTTATGGCGAGCTTGAGCCCCGCGATGGGGGCCTCATACTCTGCAACATTATTAGTTACTTGGAATTGGAAAGAGACACGTAGGGATACTTCCATACTGGTACACTACCCAAGCAAACGCGTCCTCGCGTCACATCAGAATCATACAAAGCCCTTTGAAAAGGCCCCGAGTCTCGCCTGGGCGATGTCTCATTGTCACCGCACGCCACCCGAGCCCAGTTGCGGAGGCGGGGGCGCCGGGACGTCGGAAGCGGAAGCCGGAAAAACACAAGATGGCAGGTCCATCGAGACCCGCCGCGCGTAGCGGACCCAAGGAGCGATACGATTGTGGAAGCAACCTAACAAAAATTTCGTACATATAACCAAAAATAAAATCCAAACATACAATTCATGCATTAGCAACAGAGTAAGCCCCGCCCTCCGTGGACGAGTGCTTACGCACCAAAACATAGATACATACAGAGTTCACAAAACCCAAGGTGTCTAGCAAGCGCCAAGCGCTCGAACATGCACGTAATGTAGTATATAAATATATACAAATGTACAATCATCACAGCAATACAGAAAGTGTGCATATGCAACTACAGAGCCAGCCCTAGATCTAAGTGTCAAAATACCTCGCGCGGGATTCAGACCGAATAGACAAATCCCGGACCGCAAGGTGCAGCTGCTGCAAAACACAACCAAGGTAGAAACCTCACATAAACCTACTCCGCAGGCCGCTTATCAGGTCTACCTGAAACCCAAAAACAGAACCCGAAAAGGGGTGAGTCCTAAAAGGACCCGTAAGGGATTTGGGGTAAGGTAAGTATATGTAACCCTGCAAAACAGAAAGATAGCCAAAATATGCAACAGAATACAGAATATCATGCATGTACAGGAAATAGATCAGAATCCCGAAGGACGTGCAATTCTAAATCACCATAACCCTTATAACAAATCGGAACGACAGCCTCCCACTAAGGGAGTCAGAAGCCGAAGCTAATACAGAAGCATGGTGCACCAGCTGGGGTAGCGAACCCACAACTGACGTAGGGTTACTGCACAGTATGCCATAAGGCATACTCCTACAGACTACAGAATATGCCCTAAAGCATAAAATTCCGAAACACTAGCAGAATAGAAAATGAAACCAAAACATATACTTATCTTACCAAAATAACAGAACCAAACCCTTACCTCTCAAATCCAGAGTATTAGACCGATTCTGGACAACTTCCACACCGTGACCCGAAACTTAGAAACTTCTCTTTTCCTAACCTCCGAACCTCGAATCTGTCAAACCAAGTTGAATTAGCATCCTTATCGACCACACTACCAAACTACAACCCGTCCCAAAACCGAAAATCCGAATTTCCGTAAAATTCCGATTTCCACGAAATGTCGAATTCAGAACCAACCTAGACAATGCAAGGTTATACATTGACAAACATCATCCAACAAGCAGAACCGATCAAACCCAACCTTAAAACCCTTCATTACCCGACATTTTCCGATAAACCCGCTTAATTGCAACTTTTCCAATTCTTACCCGAATTTAACATTTCGAACTTCCATCCACTCCTAAATTCAACCCCAACACCATTTTAACATCCAATTCAACCAAAATGAAACTCCACTATAGAGAAAGTTCCATTTAACCAATTCGGTTCTTAACCAATATTTCACCCAACATCGAATTCAATCCATTCAAGCTACCAAACAACCATTCTAATCACCAATTTCACTTCTAAGCCAAGAATACTATCCAATTGCATCCAAAACAACAAAATTCACAATGAACAACAACCTAAAAATTCGGCCATTTGGGGGTTTTTAACCCAACTTATTTTCCATCAAATTGAATCCATACATAAGCTTAGAATCATGCTAGGATTAACATACTTGAAGCATGAACCAAGATAACAAACACACATCATCTTAGAATTTTTTCAAAAATTCGGCCAAAATAGGGTTCTTACTTCCAAGGAGTTTTTTCCAAAATCCAACACTTGATTAACACTCCCCTACAACCCAAGAACATCATACTAAAAGATGGGAGGAAGAGAATCATCCTAGCTTATAGCTAAGAACAAACCCATCATTTGCAAAATCTCCTCTTTTCTTCCCTAAACCTTGATTCCAACAAGTAAAGAGAAGAAGGAAGGATGCTTACCACATAAAGCACCCAATTCCTCTTTGATTTCACCCAAGGAGAAGAACTTCAAGCTTGGAGGTTGAGCTCTAATGGAGTCGGCAGCAAGAGGAAGAAGAAGAAGAGAAGTGAAAATGAGATATAACTCATTTTAGGAAAATATAAGTCAACATATATATTTCCCTACTCTTTAACCCATACTTCCCAACTTAAATTAAAACAAGACAAGTGTCCCTTAAGTCTCACACACATGCTGCCGAAAATCCCAGCTGCAGCCCATACCCATTTTTATTTATTTTGTAACCAAATACAAATTAACCTCCAAACTTTTCCAAAAGTTCCAACTTTTTGGCCCAAAAATAATTACCGAACTCCAAATTAAATGAAACTTGGACACAACCCTAAGAATATTATAAAATTCATAAAACATGTTTCAAAAGTTCATTTACCAATCCGGAGTGTCCTACCGAGCTCGCTGAATCCGAACAAAACCCGACGTGCGAGCGTGTCAACCTGAACCAAAATTCCGTCACCCAAAATTCTACAAAAATATCCATAAATTCCATCTTAAATTATAACACAACTTACCCCAAAGCCGTCAGAAAATTTCCATCCCGAGCCCCGGGAGTCGCCCGGGACCGAACGTCCCGCCCCAAATATTATTCTCCATAGAAACCTCCGGGACATTCCCACGACTCCAAAGCGCAAACGGCTTCCCAATCTGAGGTCTCGGGAGCGCTACCAGCCAGCTGTCGTCCCGAGACAACCCCGACAACCCCCCGGCGCCGGAAAAATATTTTCGGCGGAAACGTCCGGGGGACCCACACGACCTCAAATACGAAATGGTTCGCCAAAATGATACTCGGATAAGGCTCGGGAGCCGTCTGAACGCCAAAAGCCCGGTTCCGCGGGCCAAAACCGAAGCCCCGGGCCTCCCGGTCGCAACCCGCTCGGGGTGACCGTAACACTCATACTCGCCCTTGCGTCTCTTAGGCCTTCGCGGGCCACCCTCGCAGTCTCATCTCGCCTTCGCAAGGACTCTTTTGCCTATACTGGCCTCGCCCAGATAAGGCCCTTATACTCAGGTTCGTGCGACCCTCACTCCTTACTTGGCTATATTTTATCCGGCCTTCGCCTTGTGTTCTGATCACCCCGGCGGGTTGCGGCCCAGGTGACCCGGGGCTCCGGTTTTGGCCTGCGGGTCACGTTTTTCGGCGTTCAGACGGCTCCCGAGCCCTATCCGAGTATCATTTTGGCGAACCCTTCCGTATTTGAGGTCGTGTGGGTCCCCCGGACGTTCCCGCCGAAAATATTTTTCTGGCGCCGGGGGGTTGTCGGGGTCGTCTCGGGACGTACAGCGGGCTCGGTAGCGCTCTCGAGATCTCAGTTTGGGAAGCCGTTCGCAGTTTTGGAGTCGTGGAGACGTCCCGGTGATGGTTGTGGAGTTTAATATTTGGGGCGGGACGTTCGGTTCCGGGCGACTCCCGGGGCTCGGGATGGAATTTTTCTGACGGCTTTGGGGTAAGTTGTGTTATAATTTAAGATGGAATTTATGGGTATTTTTATAGAATTTTGGGGTGACGGAATTTCGGTTCAGGTTGGACACGCTCGCACGTCGGGATTTGTTCGGGTTCAGCGAGCTCGGTAGGACACTCTGGAATTGTAAATGAATTTCTGAAAAATGTTCTGTGCATGTTATAATATTCTGAAGACTGTGTCCGAATTTCATTAATTTTGGAATTCGGTAATTATTTTTGGGCAAAAAGAATTGGAACTTTCGGAAAAATTGGGAGTTAAATTGTAATTGGCCACAAAATTAAAGTATTTCAGCATGGGTGCAGCAGCTACTTTCGGCAGCAAGTGTGTGAGTGTGTGATTTATATGAGACACATGTCCTATTTTTGAATTAAAAGAAGAGAGGGATGGGCAAGGTTGATGGAAATATAAAAGGCATATTATTTTCATAAAATGGGCTTCATTTCATTTCTTCCTTTTCTTTTCTTCATCTTCTTCTTCTTGCTGTTCTTGCTGCCGACTCCATGGATGAACTCCACCCAAGCTTGAACTTCTTCTTTTTGGTAGAAATCAAAGAGGAATTGGTTGCTACTTGAGGTAAGCATCCTCCTAACTCCTCTTTTCTCATTAGTTTGGAAGATTAGTGGTGAAAAGTAGAGTTTTTGCATTTGATGGGTTTGTTCTTAGCTATAAGCTAGGATGATTTTCTTCCTCCCATCTTTTAGTATGTTGTTCTTGGGTGGTAGGAGAGTGTTAATCAAGTGTTGGATTTTGGAAAACACATCTTGGAAGAGGAACTCTTGTTTGGCGAAATTTTGGATAATTTTCCAAAATAATGTGTGTTTGTTATCTTGCTTCATGCTTCAAGTATGTTAATCCTAGCATGATTCTAAGCTTGTGTGTGGATTTAATTTGATGGAAAACAAGTTGAGGTGAAAACCCCCTTGTGGCCGAATTGTGTAAGTGTATGTTCATGATGAATTTTGTTGTTTGGGTGCAATTGGATAGCATTCATGGTTTAGAAATGAAATTGGTGGTTAGAATGGTTGTTTGGTAGCTTGAATGGATTGAATTGGAAGTTGGATAAAAAGTTGGTTGAAAACCGAATCTTTGAATGATTCTTTTTCAATGTTGGAGGTTCATTTTGGTTGAGTTGGATGTTAATATGGTGTTGGGGTTGAATTTAGGAGTGGATGGAAGTTTGAAATGTTGAATTCGGTTAAGGAATGAAAAAGTTACAATTAATCGAGATTATCGGAAAATGGCGGGTAATGAAGGGTTTAAGGTTGGATTTGATCAGTTCTGCCTATTGTATGATGTTTGTCAATGTGAAATCTTGCATTGTCTAGGTTGGTTCTGAATTCTGACGTTTCTGTGAAAATCTGGAATTTTACGGAAATTCTGTCGGATTTTCGGATTTGGGGTCGGGGGTTGTAATTTGGTAGTGTGGTTGATAAGGATGCTAATTCAACTTGGTTTGGCAGATTCTAAGTTTCGGTGGTTAGGAAAAGAGGAGTTCTAAGTTTCGAGGCACGGTGTAGGAATCGGTCCAATACTCTGGATTTTGAGGTAAGGGTTTGGTTGTTATTTGGTAAGCTAAGTATATGTTTTGGTTTCAGTTTACTGTCTTTGCTAGTATTTCAGTATTATATGCCTAGAGCATATTCGTAGTCTGTAGGTGTATGTATTGTAGCACTTCATTTTGCGGTATTTCGGAAATTTCGCTTTAAGGTAAGTTACGTGATCTCGTAGGTGTATGCCTTGTAGCATACTGCATGCAGTAATCCTACGTTTGTAGGAGTATGCCTTATGGTATACTGCATGCATTAACACTACGACGGTTGTGGGTTCGCTACCCAGTGGTGCACCATGCTTCGTAATAGCTTCGGCTTCGACTCCCCTTAGTGGGAGGTCATTGCCCGATCTGTTATAAGGTTTATGGCGATTTGGAATCGCACATCCTTCGGGATTCCGATCTGTTTCTCGGTACATGTATGTTATTCGTATTACATTGCGTATATTGCCATCTTTACATTTTGCGGGGTTGCATATACTTATCTTACCCCAAATCCCTTACGGGGTCCTTTTAGGACTCACCCTTCTTTGGGTTCTGTTTTTGGGTTTCAGGTTTCCGCGAGGCTTCTACCTTGGGTGTGTTTTGCAGCAGTTGCACCTTGCGGTCCGGGATTGTGTACTTGGTGTGAATCCTGTTACGGTCACCCCGAGCGGGTTGCGACCGGGTGACCCGGGGCTCCGGTTTTGGCCTGCGGGTCACGTTTTTCGGCGTTCAGACGGCTCCCGAGCCCTATCCGAGTATCATTTTGGCGAACCCTTCCGTATTTGAGGTCGTGTGGGTCCCCCGGACGTTTCCGCCGAAAATATTTTTCTGGCGCCGGGGGGTTGTCGGGGTCGCCTCGGGACGTACAGCGTGCTCGGTAGCGCTCTCGAGATCTCAGTTTGAGAAGCCGTTTGTAGTTTTGGAGTCGTGGAAACGTCCCGGTGTTGGTTGTGGAGTTTAATATTTGGGGCGGGACGTTCGGTTCCGGGCGACTCCCGGGGCTCGGGACGGGAATCCCGGGGCTCGGGATGGAAATTTTCTGACGGCTTTGGGGTGAGTTGTGTTTTAATTTAAGATGGAATTTATGGGTATTTTTATAGAAGTTTGGAGTGACGGAATTTCGGTTCAGGTTGTCACGCTCGCACGTCGGGTTTTGGTTCGGGTTCAGCGAGCTCGGTAGGACACTCTGGAATTGTAAATGAATTTCTGAAAAATGTTCTGTGAATGTTATAATATTCTGAGGGTTGTGTCCAAGTTTCGTTAATTTTGGAATTCGGTAATTATTTTTGGGCAAAAAGAATTGGAACTTTCGGAAAAATTGGGAGTTAATTAGTAATTGGCCACAAAAATCAAAAGAAATCAGCATGGGCAGCAGCAGCAGCCCTTTCTTTCGGCAGCAAGTGTGGGTGTGTGTGTGATTAATGGGACACATGTCCTATTTTCATTTAAGTTGAGAGGGATGGGAAAAAAGAGGAAGAAAATATAAAAGGCTTATATTTTCTTAAATGGGTTATTATTTCATCACTTCTCTTCTTCTTCCTCTTGCTTTGCTGCTGCCGAAACCTCCATGGAAGCTTGCTCCAAGCTTGAAGTTCTTCATCTTGGCTCAAATCAAAGAGGTTTTGGGTGCTTTGAGTGGTAAGTACCTCCCTAACTCCTCTTTTCTCATTAGTTTGGTAGATTAGTGAAGAAAAGAAGAGTTTTGGTAAATGTTGGGTTTGTTCTTAGCTATAAGCTAGGATGATTCTCTTCCTCCCATGTTTTAGTATGTTGTTCTTGGGTTGTAGGAGAGTATTAATCAAGTGTTGGATTTTGGAAAACACAACTTGGATGGAAACTTAGTGTTGGCCGAATTTATGGAGAATTTTCCAAAATGGTGTGTGTTTGTTATCTTGTTTCATGCTTCAAGTATGTTAGTCTTAGCATGATTCTAAGCTTGTGTATGGATTCAATTTGATGGAAAACAAGTTGAGGGAAAAATCCCCAAATGGCCGAATTATGGGTTGATTTTCAAAAATGGATTTTGTTGTTTTGGATGCAATTGGATAACATTCATGGTTTAGAAATGTAATTGGTGATTAAAGAGTGCAAATGGAACTTTGTTTGGATTGAAATGGAGGTTGGGTGAGAAAACCCCTCTTTGGCCGAATTGATAAGTGAAGGGGTTTTATTGATTTTGGTGTAATTGGTTAGTAAGCATGCTTAGGAAGTGGAATTGGTGATTAATATGATTATTTGGAAGCTTGAATGGATTGAATTGAAAGTTGGATGAAAAGTTGATTAAGAACCGAAATCTTGGAATGATTCTTTTTCAATGTTGGAGGTTCATTTTGGTTAAATTGGAGGTTAATATGGTGTTGGGCTTGAATTTAGGAGTGGATGGAAGTTTGAAATGTTGAATTCGGTTAAGAAATGGAAAAGTTACAATTAAGCGGGATTATCGGAAAATGGCGGGTAAAGAAGGGTTTAAGGTTGGAATTGATCAGTTCTGCTTATTGTATGATGTTTGTCAATGTATAATCTCGCATTGTCTAGGTTGGTTCTGAATTCTGACGTTTCTGTGAAAATCTGGGATTTTACGGAAATTCTGTCGGATTTTCGGTTTTGGGGTCGGGGGTTGTAGTTTGGTAGTGTGGTTGATGAGGATGCTAATTCAACTTGGTTTGGCAGATTCTGAGTTTCGGTGGTTAGGAAAAGAGGAGTTCTAAGTTTCGGGGCACGGTGTAGGTGTTATCCAGAATCGGTCCAATACTCTGGATTGTGAGGTAAGGGTTTGGTTCGCTATTTTTGGTAAGATAGGTGTATGTTTAGTTTCATTTTCTGCTGCAGTATTTCAGTATTATATGCCTAGAGCATATTCTCGTAGTCTGTAGGTGTATGTATTGTAGCACTTCGCTTTTGCGGGTATTTCGGAAATTTCGCTTTAAGGTAAGTTCGTGATCTCGTAGGTGTATGCCTTGTAGCATACTGCATGCAGTAATCCTACGTTTGTAGGAGTATGCCTTATGGTATACTGTCTGCTAACACTACGACAGTTGTGGGTTCGCTACCCACTGGTGCACCATGCTTCTGTAATAGCTTCGGCTTCTGACTCCCCTTAGTGGGAGGCTGTCGTTCCGATCTGTTATAAGGTTTATGGCGATTTGGAATCGCACATCCTTCGGGATTCCGATCTGTTTCTGGTACATGTATGTTATTCTGTATTCTGTTGCGTATATTGCCATCTTTCTGTTTTGCAGGGTTGCATATACTTATCTTACCCCAAATCCCTTACGGGGTCCTTTTAGGACTCACCCTTCTTTGGGTTCTGTTTTTGGATTTCAGGTAGGTCTGGTAAGCAGCCAGCGGGGTAGGTTTCCGCGAGGCTTCTGCCTTGGTTGTGTTTTGCAGCAGTTGCACCTTGCGGTCCGGGATTGTGTACTTGGTGTGAATCCCGCGCAAGGTATTTTGTTACTTAGATTCTAAGGTTGGCTCTGTAGTTGCATATGCACACTTTCTGTATTGCTATGATGGTTGTATGTCTGTATATACATTGGTATATTCTGTTCTATATCTGTTCTCAGCGCTTGGCGCTTGCTAGACATTTTAGGTTCTGTGAATTCTGTATGTATATGTGTTTTGGTGCGTAAGCACTCGTCCACGGAGGGCGGGGCTTACTCTGTTATTAGTGCATGAATTGTATGGTTGCATTTTATTTTGGTTATATGCATGAAATTTCCGTTAGTCTGCTTCCACAATCCTTCCGTTTTCGGGTCCGCTACGCGCGGCGGGTCTCGATGGACCTGCCACTCCTTTCCATTCCGGCTTCCGCTTCCGGCGTCCCGGCGCCCCCGCCTCCGCAACCGGGCTCGGGCGGCGTGCGGTGACAAGTTGGTATCAGAGCAGGTAAGTGACCATATTGGTCGTCAGTGGTGACTTGTAGTGACGACTATTGTTGTACATTTTATTTTAGAATGGTTTGGTACGGAGATTGGCCACCTCCTTACTTGAACCACTTCAAAATAAAATTGTGGAACAAAGTTGATCCTTCAAGTTATCCTGATAGTTGCAGATTTCGGCACTCGGGATTTCTGGAATTCTGGTAAGATTATTATGTGTAAGGGGATTGTGGAAAAGTTTCAGGTACGTAAAATTGTGTGTTAGGAAAAGATTTGGTGAAATAAGCATGAACTGCTTCTGTGATTCTGTGAAATACATGATTTTATCATTCTGAGAAGTAACTTCTGTGTCAAGTACTGCATTGCACTACAGAGCCTTAGAAAAACTGCTGCTAACTTCTGTAGAGAGTAGGAGTGACCGATTTCTGTCTGGACTCTGTTTGGTCTGAAAATATTGAGATATGGTTAACACGCGTAGATAGCGTGATTTGGTACCGGAGGCGGGACTGAGATCCCACACCTCCGTGGAATAGGATACGGGTTCAGCGTAACCTGTGGTCCGAACAACCACACTCACCACCCCGAGGTTTAGTGGTCGTAAGGACCCCTCTCTGATTTGGTATTACCGCCAGCTTGGCTGGTTCAGAGGCGGCAGTAGGCAGGGGAAAATCTGTTTATGCCACGGTAAGGGCATTTTGATCAGGTGGTGATAGCAAGACTTAAGCCACTGCTCGCCATAGTTTTGGGATCGCAAGTGAGTGACTCGACAAGGGTGGTCACTACGACACCTAGACTTCTCGTCGGTCCTATTAACGACGAGGAGATCCGAGACACCGGTCCGACGAGGTTGGACTTTTGGAGAGGTTTCGAGTCCGAATCCCCCGAGGTTCGGCGGCCGAGGCGGGCCGGAGGTAGTAGAGACTTGGGTTGCAGGAATTGACAAACTCCTGGAGGGAGGCTATTCTGAGCCGGTTGGCCGCCGGGTCCAACGGCTACTCCGGTCAGATTGCTTCCAGATTCTAAACCGGAGTTCGGATTGACCCGATATCTGATTTCTAGTGTCTGGCAAAGGTACCGGACATTTCCGCGGAAAATATTTTTCGGGCCGGGGTTGCCGTCGGACGATTTTCGGGATTCTGGCGGAGAAACGGCTCCCGGAGTGACCCGGGACTCAGATTTGCGCTTTTGAGGAAGATCTGGAGTCGGGATATAATTTACATTTTTCTCGTGAAGAAAATGTTCGGGTCGGAAATTACGGTTTCGGGCGCTTTAGTAGAGGTAGAGAGGGAGCACCACCGGCACGATCTTATCCGATTTGTAGTAGGTATCGTTCAGGTTGAATTTGTTATCGGCAGGAGGGCCGATGTTTACGTAGCAGGTCTGATACTCTTTGGGTACGGGATTGCCCTCTTACTGTAGGGCAGGAGTCAGCAGGAAGCTCTGTAAGGTACTATATTTCCGAATGAGATACCGGTTCATGCGTTATTTGATACAGGAGCATTTGTTCTCATTGTAACACCGAAATGTGTTACATTTCTGTATCTGTCTGTTAGTACCTTGCCTCAAACGCATTTAGTAAAAACTGCAGGAAGTCAGTTTCTATTTTCCAATGAGATGGTTCGGGGTTGTACGATATCTGTAGGCGGACATCGGATGGTATCGGATTTATTGGTTTTAGACACGCCGAACTATGATATTATTCTTGGGATGGACTGGCTATCCAAGAATTCTGTGCACATTGATTGTGCAACCCGAACCATTATGGTTTCTGGAGAGGTACTACCTCTCACGACTCCGAAAGGTTTGACTATCTCACAAAGACAGAAGGAAGGAGCTACTGATTCGGATCAGCCGTCGATAGTTGGTGTAGGGAATGCTATGATCTGAATGAAGCTTGTATTAGGTTGAAGTTGGATTGTTTACCGTTGGTTCGAGATTTACCCCATGCATTTCCGTAGGAGTTGCCCTGATTACCATAAGACCGGGGAATTGAGTTTGAGATCCACTGCAATGCATCGCTCCGATATCTATTCCTCCTTATCGGATGCCTATTTCGAGATGCAGGAGTAGAAGAAGCAATTGGAGGAATTACAAAGAAAAGAGTTTCGTCCGACCGAGCACTTCAGCGTGGGGTGCTCTGGTTTTGTTTGTTAAGAAGAATGATGGGACACTCGACTTTGTATTGATTACAGACGGTTGAATGCTCTTATTGGGAAGAATAAGTATCCGTTATTGGGAATTGACGATCTTTTTGATCAACTTCGGGGTTTGAGGGTTTTCTTAAAGATTGATCTCTGATCTGGGTATTTTTAGCTTAGAGTAAAGGAAGAGGACATACCTAAGACTGCTTTCCGCACCCGATTTGGACACTTTGAGCTTACGGTCAAGACATTCGGGCTGACCAATGCTACAACGGCATTCATGGATCTGATGCATCGGGTGTTCCGACCGTACTTGGACTCATTTCTGGTGGTTTTATTGATGATATTCTGATATATTCTCGGGATGAGGATTCGCATCGGGATCATCTGAGGGTGGTTCTGCAGACACTTTGGGAACATCAGCTTTATGCTAAATTCTCAAAGTGTGAGTTCTGAGTTCGGGAAGTCACTTTTCTGGGACACATTATATCTGAGCATGGTCTGTCTGTGGATCCAGAGAAGGTGAGAGCAGTTCAGGATTGGAAACAACCTACCACGGCACGGGAGATCAAGAGCTCCCTGGGGTTAGTAGGATATTATCGGAGGTTTGTACCGGGGTTTTCTATTCTGGTATCACCGCTTACGCAGTTGACCAAGAAGGGTCAACCGTATATCTGGTCTGATAGGTGTGAGCAGAATTTTCAGGAGTTGAGGCGGCAGTTGACTAACGTTCCGATTCTGACTCTTTCAGATCCAATCTTACCGTATGTGAATTATACGGATGCTTCCACATCCAGTTTGGGGTGTGTTGATGCAGGAGCGTTTTGTGGTAGCTTCTGGGTCGAGGCAGCTGCGACCGCATGAGCTGAACTAACTGACACATGATCTGGAGTTGACTATAATAATTTATGCGCTGAAACATTGGAATCAATATCTGTTTGGTAATAAATTTCAGATTCTTACCGACCATAAGTCTGAAATATCTGTTTACACAGAAGGAGCTTAGCATGAGGCAGCGCAGATATCTCGAATACATTAAGGACTATGATTGTAGTATCGGGTACATCTCGGCAAGGGCAACGCGGTTGCCGATGCTCGAAAGCAGAAGTATACCGGCTTAATTAAGAGAGGAAATGTCGGTGACCGGTCCGAGAAGAGTGGTCCGACGTGCCTTTGGCACAGTGGCGCTACGGGAGCGTTCTCAGGTTATTACACTTATTATACATTCTGAGTGGCTTGATAGGATGCGCGAAGCGCAAGGTAGAGATTTGGTATTGAAGAAGTTATCTGGGGAAGATAAGGATTTATTTGTTACCGACGTTTCAGTATAGGCAGGGATTGCTATACTTCCGAGATTGCCTTTATGTACCGGAGGATCAGGAGTTCTGGAATGAGATTTTAGAGGGGGCACACTCGAGCAGTGTGAGCATCAGGAACCGGCAGGGACACTGCAGACTTTGCCCATTCCAGTCTGGAAGTGGGGTAATGTTATGATGGACTTTCTGACTGCACTGCCCTGACACGGTTTCATCATGATGCTATCTGGGTTTTGTGGATCGGCTGACAAAGTGCGTACACTTTCTGCTTATTCGGGTCATAGACCCTCTGGAAAAGCTTGCCCGGCTTTACATCAGGGAGATTGTACGTTTACATGGAGCACCAGACTCCATTGAATCTGACCGTGATCCGCGTTTTACAGCACGGTTCTGGATTGCTTTTCATGAAGCATTGGGCACGCGACTTCATCTGAATACCGCTTATCACCCACAGACGGACGGACAGTCGGAGCGGGTGATTCGATATCGGAGGATATGTTGCGAATCTGTATTTTGGATTTTGGAGGAGTTTGGGACTAGTAGTTACTTTGGTAGAGTTCTCATACAACAATTGCTTCCAGACTACAAGTGGCATGGCACCATATGAAGCGTTGTACGGGAGGAGGTGTACGACACCACACTGTTGGACAGATGCGTCTGATAGGGTTAAGTTGGGACCCGAGCTTTTTGAGGAGACTACGGCGAAGATCAGATTGTTATAGGCGCGGATTAAAACCGCGAATGACTGCACCACTGTTTGTACGAACCGTCGCCGTAGGGCTCTGGAATCGAGTTTGGTGACAGAATTAGACCGGAGGTAGCGCCGATCGGAGGGACAAGAAGATTTGTTAGGCGGGGCAAGTTACCCCAATTTTATCGGTTCTCATGAGTTTCGAGTAAGTTATTAGGTTGGCCTTACCCCCTCTGCTTCGTTTTATGTGGTACCTTCCGGGATAGCCTGTTGTGGATCGGTTAGATTTAGGTTCGGTACTGTCTGGGGTTGTCTGGTAGAAATACCGGCAACTGTCTCGGGGTGCAATAAGATGCACCCGGAGGGTGGGACGCCGTGAGGCTCTGTATGGTAGTCTAAACTACCACTCCCGCCGCACCAGTACGGTGGTCCGATTGTTCTGGGTTAGAGGAGTGTTCATATTTTCTCGGTTGGTAGCGACACTGTCAGGTGATTCGAGCTACTCTTGGAGGACCAAGAGTTCTAAGGGGGAGAATGTTACGGTCACCCCGAGCGGGTTGCGGCCGGGTGACCCGGCTCGGTTTTGGCTGCGGGTCACGTTTTTCGGCGTTCAGACGGCTCCCGAGCCCTATCCGAGTATCATTTTGGCGAACCCTTCCGTATTTGAGGTCGTGTGGGTCCCCCGGACGTTTCCGCCGAAAATATTTTTCTGGCGCCGGGGGGTTGTCGGGGTCGCCTCGGGACGTACAGCGGGCTCGGTAGCGCTCTCGAGATCTCAGTTTGAGAAGCCGTTTGTAGTTTTGGAGTCGTGGAAACGTCCCGGTGTTGGTTGTGGAGTTTAATATTTGGGGCGGGACGTTCGGTTCCGGGCGACTCCCGGGGCTCGGGACGGGAATCCCGGGGCTCGGGATGGAAATTTTCTGACGGCTTTGGGGTGAGTTGTGTTTTAATTTAAGATGGAATTTATGGGTATTTTTATAGAAGTTTGGAGTGACGGAATTTCGGTTCAGGTTGTCACGCTCGCACGTCGGGTTTTGGTTCGGGTTCAGCGAGCTCGGTAGGACACTCTGGAATTGTAAATGAATTTCTGAAAAATGTTCTGTGAATGTTATAATATTCTGAGGGTTGTGTCCAAGTTTCGTTAATTTTGGAATTCGGTAATTATTTTTGGGCAAAAAGAATTGGAACTTTCGGAAAAATTGGGAGTTAATTAGTAATTGGCCACAAAAATCAAAAGAAATCAGCATGGGCAGCAGCAGCAGCCCTTTCTTTCGGCAGCAAGTGTGGGTGTGTGTGTGATTAATGGGACACATGTCCTATTTTCATTTAAGTTGAGAGGGATGGGAAAAAAGAGGAAGAAAATATAAAAGGCTTATATTTTCTTAAATGGGTTATTATTTCATCACTTCTCTTCTTCTTCCTCTTGCTTTGCTGCTGCCGAAACCTCCATGGAAGCTTGCTCCAAGCTTGAAGTTCTTCATCTTGGCTCAAATCAAAGAGGTTTTGGGTGCTTTGAGTGGTAAGTACCTCCTAACTCCTCTTTTCTCATTAGTTTGGTAGATTAGTGAAGAAAAGAAGAGTTTTGGTAAATGTTGGGTTTGTTCTTAGCTATAAGCTAGGATGATTCTCTTCCTCCCATGTTTTAGTATGTTGTTCTTGGGTTGTAGGAGAGTATTAATCAAGTGTTGGATTTTGGAAAACACAACTTGGATGGAAACTTAGTGTTGGCCGAATTTATGGAGAATTTTCCAAAATGGTGTGTGTTTGTTATCTTGTTTCATGCTTCAAGTATGTTAGTCTTAGCATGATTCTAAGCTTGTGTATGGATTCAATTTGATGGAAAACAAGTTGAGGGAAAAATCCCCAAATGGCCGAATTATGGGTTGATTTTCAAAAATGGATTTTGTTGTTTTGGATGCAATTGGATAACATTCATGGTTTAGAAATGTAATTGGTGATTAAAGAGTGCAAATGGAACTTTGTTTGGATTGAAATGGAGGTTGGGTGAGAAAACCCCTCTTTGGCCGAATTGATAAGTGAAGGGGTTTTATTGATTTTGGTGTAATTGGTTAGTAAGCATGCTTAGGAAGTGGAATTGGTGATTAATATGATTATTTGGAAGCTTGAATGGATTGAATTGAAAGTTGGATGAAAAGTTGATTAAGAACCGAAATCTTGGAATGATTCTTTTTCAATGTTGGAGGTTCATTTTGGTTAAATTGGAGGTTAATATGGTGTTGGGCTTGAATTTAGGAGTGGATGGAAGTTTGAAATGTTGAATTCGGTTAAGAAATGGAAAAGTTACAATTAAGCGGGATTATCGGAAAATGGCGGGTAAAGAAGGGTTTAAGGTTGGAATTGATCAGTTCTGCTTATTGTATGATGTTTGTCAATGTATAATCTCGCATTGTCTAGGTTGGTTCTGAATTCTGACGTTTCTGTGAAAATCTGGAATTTTACGGAAATTCTGTCGGATTTTCGGTTTTGGGGTCGGGGGTTGTAGTTTGGTAGTGTGGTTGATGAGGATGCTAATTCAACTTGGTTTGGCAGATTCTGAGTTTCGGTGGTTAGGAAAAGAGGAGTTCTAAGTTTCGGGGCACGGTGTAGGTGTTATCCAGAATCGGTCCAATACTCTGGATTTTGAGGTAAGGGTTTGGTTCTGCTATTTTTGGTAAGATAGGTGTATGTTTAGTTTCATTTTCTTTTCTGCAGGTATTTCAGTATTATATGCCTAGAGCATATTCTGTAGTCTGTAGGTGTATGTATTGTAGCACTTCTGTTTTGCAGGTATTTCGGAAATTTCTGCTTTAAGGTAAGTTCTGTGATCTGTAGGTGTATGCCTTGTAGCATACTGCATGCAGTAATCCTACGTTTGTAGGAGTATGCCTTATGGCATACCCTGTCTGTTAACTCTAAGACAGTTGTGGGTTCGCTACCCCAGCTGGTGCACCATGCTTCTGTATTAGCTTCGGCTTCTGACTCCCCTTCGTGGGAGGCTGTCGTTCCGATCTGATATAAGGTTTATGGCGATTTGGAATCGCACATCCTTCGGGATTCCGATTTGTTTCTGGTACATGTATGTTATTCTGTATTCTGTTGCGTATATTGCCATCTTTCTGTTTTGCAGGGTTGCATATACTTATCTTACCCCAAATCCCTTACGGGGTCCTTTTAGGACTCACCCTTCTTTGGGTTCTGTTTTTGGGTTTCAGGTGCGATAAGCGGCCTGCGGAGTAGGATTCCGTGAGGTCCTACCTTGGGTGTGTTTTGCAGCAGTTGCACCTTGCGGTCCGGGGTTGTGTACTTGGTGTGAATCCCGCGCAAGGTATTTTGTTACTTAGATTCTAAGGTTGGCTCTGTAGTTGCATATGCACACTTTCTGTATTGCTATGATGGTTGTATGTCTGTATATACATTGGTATATTCTGTTCTATATCTGTTCTCAGCGCTTGGCGCTTGCTAGACATTTTAGGTTCTGTGAATTCTGTATGTATATGTGTTTTGGTGCGTAAGCACTCGTCCACGGAGGGCGGGGCTTACTCTGTTATTAGTGCATGAATTGTATGGTTGCATTTTATTTTGGGTATACGCATGAAATTTCCGTTAGTCTGCTTCCACAATCCTTCCGTTCTCGGGTCCGCTACGCGCGGCGGGTCTCGATGGACCTGCCACTCCTTTCCATTCCGGCTTCCGCTTCCGGCGTCCCGGCGCCCCCGCCTCCGCAACCGGGCTCGGGTGGCGTGCGGTGACACTGACGAGGATGGTCACTACGACACCTAGACTTCTCGTCGGTCCTATTAACGACGGGGAGATCTGAGGCACCGGTCAGCGAGGTTGGACTTTTGGAGAGGTTTGAGTCTGAATCCCCCGAGGTTCGGCGGCCGAGGAGGGCCGGAGGTAGTAGAGACTTGGGTTGCGAGGAATTGACAAACTCACGGAGGAGGCTATTCGAGCCGGTTGGCCGGGAATAGCGGCTACCCGGTCGGTTGCTTCAGTTACGAACCGGAGTTCGGATTGACCCGATATCGATTTCTAGTGTCTGGCGATTATAGGACATTTCCGCGGAAAATATTTTTGGGGCGGGGGTTGCCGTCGGACGATTTTCGGGATTTTGGGCGGAGAAAGCGGCTCGGGAGTGACCCGGGACTCAGATTTGCGGTTTTGAGGAAGATGCGGAGTCGGGGATATAATTTACATTTTACGTGAAGAAAAATGTTACGGTCGAAATTACGGTTTCGGGCGGTTTTCGGGCTTAGAGCGAGCCAAGCACCGAAATGTGATTAGTGGAAAGTATTGGACTTGGTCTCTTGCTATTTCTAGTGATTATGATTCACTATGATGTCAAAACGGATGTCATGTGCAAAGCACATGACTTATTATTACAAGACTTACGTTTTGGCAGTCTTCAGCGTCCATAGTCTTGGAGCAACCCAACGCGCCGCGATGGGTTTCAGCAGGTGGCCCGAGACCTCGGTGCGGCAGCGGCTTCAGCCACCCCCTCCGTCACAGCAGCTCGAGTAGGATAAGTTTTCATTTGGACGGGGGGCCCTAGTTATCGGGGAGGACTTAGTCAGCGGTCATGTACTAGCTAGCAGGGAATTCTGTAGGGTACTTTATTTCTGAATGAGGTACCGGTTCATGCGTTATTTGATACAGGAGCATTTGTTCTCATTGTAACACCGAAATGTGTTACATTTCTGTATCTGTCTGTTAGTACCTTGCCTCAAACGCATTTAGTAAAAACTGCAGGGAGTCAGTTTCTGTTTTTCAATGAGATGGTTCGGGGTTGTATGATATACGTAGGCGGACATGATAGTATCGGATCTGTTGGTTTTAGACACGCGAACTATGATGTTATTCTTGGAATGGACTGGCTATCCAAGAACTCTGTGCACGTTGATTGTGCAACCCGCACTATTATGGTTTACGGAAGGTACTACCTCTCACGACTCCGCTGGTTTGACTATCGCACGCCCGCATGCAGTGTTGCGATTCGGATCATCTGTCGATGGTTGGTGTAGGGGAATGCTATGATCTGAATGAAGCTGGTATTAGGTTGAAGTTGGATGGTTTATCGTTGGTTCGAGATTTTCCGCGGGTATTTCCGGAGGAGTTGCCGGATTACCATAAGAGCGGGAAATTGTGTTTGACAACCCCTTGCAGTCAGGTACTGCTCCGATATCTATTCCTCCTTATCGGATGCCCATTTCTGAGATACAGGAGTAGAAGAAGCAACTGGAGGAATTACAGCAAAAGAGTTTCATCTGACCGAGCACTTCGGCGTGGGGTGCTCTGGTTGTTGTTTGTTAAGAAGTATGATGGGACACTCTGACTTTGTATTGATTACAGACGGTTGAATGAACTTATGTTAAAGAATAAGTATCCGTTGCTAAGGATTGACGATCTTTTTGATCAACTTCGGGGTTCAAGAATTTCCTCTAGGATTAATTTCCGATCTGGGTGTTTTCAGCTTAGGGTGAAGGATGAGAACGTACCTAAGACTGCTTTCTGCACCCGGTATGGACACTTTGAGTTTACGGTCATGCCATTCGGGCTGACCAATGCTACAGCGGCATTCATGGATTTGATGCATCGGGTGTTCCGACCGTACTTGGACTCATTTTTGGTGGTCTTTGTCGATGATATTCTGATATTCTAAGGATGAGGATTCGCATCGGGAGCATCTGAGGGTAGTTCTGCGGACAATTTGGGAACATCAGCTTTATGCTAAATTCTCAAAGTGTGAGTTACGGATTCGGGAAGTCACCTTTAAGGACACGTTATTTCCGAGCATGGTGCATGCGTGAATCCAGAGAAGGTGAAGGCAATTTGGGATTGGAAACAACCTACCACGGTACGGGAGATCAAGAGCTCCCTGGGGTTAGCAGGATTTTATCGGAGGTTGTACTGGGATTTTCTATTCTGGCATCTCCGCTTATGCAGTTGACTAAGAAGGGTCAACTGTATATCTGGTCTGATAAGTGTGAGCGGGATTTTCAGAAGTTGAAGCGGCGGTTGACTAACGCTCCGATTCTGACTCTTTCAGATCCGATCTTGCCGTATGTGAATTATACGGATGCTTCCACATCTGGTTTGGGATGTGTGTTGGTGTAGGAGCGTTTTGTGGTAGCTTCTGGGTCGAGGCAGCTGCGACCGCATGAGCTGAACTAACTGACACATGATCTGGAGTTGACTATAATAATTTATGCGCTGAAACATTGGAATCAATATCCGTTTGGTAATAAATTTCAAATTCTTACCGACCATAAGTCTGAAATATCTGTTTACACAGAAGGAGCTTAGCATGAGGCAGCGCAGATATCTCGAATACATTAAGGACTATGATTGTAGTATCGGGTACATCTCTGGCAAGGGCAACGCGGTTGCCGATGCTCTGAGCGGGAAGTATACCGGCTTAATTAAGAGAGGAAATGTCGGTGACCGTCCGAGAAGAGTGGTTTGCGTGCCTTTGGCACAGTGGCGGCTACGGGAGCGTGCTCGAGGTTATTACACTTATTATACATTACGAGTGGCTTGATAGGATGCGCGAAGCGCAAGGTAGAATCTGGTATTGAAGAAGTTATACGGGAAGATAATAGTTTATTTATTCAAGCGTTTCGGTATAGGCGAGGATTGCTATACTTTCGAGATTGCCTTTATGTACCGGAGGATCGGGAGTTACGGAATGAGATTTTAGAGGGGCACACTCGGCGGTGTGAGCATCGAGGAACCGGCGGGGACACTGCAGACTTTGCCCATTCCGATGCAGAAGTGGGGTAATGTTATGATGGACTTTAATTGCCTTTGCCCGACACGGTTTCAGCATGATGATATCTGGGTTTTGTGGATCGGATGAAAAAGTGCGTACACTTTCTGCTTATTCGGGTCATAGACCCTCTGTAAAAGCTTGCCCGGCTTTACATCAGGGAGATTATGCGTTTACATGGAGCACCGAGACTCCATTGAATCGACCGTGATCCGCGTTTCTGACAGCACGGTTACGGATGGCTTTTCATGAAGCATTGGACACGCGACTCCATCCGAATCTGACTTATCACCCACAGACGGACGGGCGGTCGGAGCGGGTGATTACGATATTGGAGGATATCTTTGCGAATCATGTACTTTGGAATTTGGAGGAGTTTGGGACTAGCGATTACTTTGATAGAATTCTCGTACAACAACGGCTTTGGACTACGGTTGGCATGATACCATTTGAGGCGTTATGCGGGAGGAGGTGTATGACACCATCTTGTTGGACAGATGTGTCGATGGGGTTGGTGGGACCCGAGCTTTTGAGGAGTCTACGGCAAAGATCAGTTATTACGGGCGCGGATTAAAACCGCGAGCAGCGCATCCTTGCTTATATGAACCGCCGCCGTAGGCTCTGGAATACGAGTTTGGTGGCGAGGATTCGACCGAGGTAGCACCGATCGGAGAGGCAGTAAGATTTGGTAGGCGGGGCAAGTTACCCCGAATTTTATCGGTTCTCATGAGTTTCTAGAGTAAGTTGTTAGGTTGATCTTTTCCCCCAACTATTTACATTTTACGTGATGTCTTCGAGGATAACTGTTGTGGATCGAGTTAGATTTAGGTTCGGTCTTTATGCAGGGTTGTCTGGTAGAAATACCGGCAAGCCCGACTCGGGTGCAATAAGATGCACCGGAGGGTGGGGCGCCGTGAGGCTCTGTATGGTAGTCTAAACTACCACTCACGCCGCACCCGATACGGTGGTCCGATTGTTACAGGTTAGAGGGTGTTCATATTTTACGGTTGGTAGCGACACTGTCAGGTGATTCGAGGCTACTCTTGGAGGACCAAGAGTTCTAAGGGGAGAATGTTACGGTCACCCCGGCGGGTTGCGGCCGGGTGACCGGGGCTCGGTTTTAGCTGCGGAGTCACGTTTTCGGCGTTCGGGCGGCTCCCGAGCCCTATCCGAGTATCATTTTGGCGAACCCTTCCGTATTTGAGGTCGTGTGGGTCCCCGGACGTTTCCGCCGAAAATATTTTTAAAGCGTAGGGGTTGTCGGGAGTCGTCTCGGGACGTCTGGCGGGCTCGGTAGCGCTCTCGAGATCTCAGTTTGGGAAGCCGTTTGCAGTTTTGGAGTCGTGGAGACGTCCGGTGATGGTTGTGGAGTTTAATATTTGGGGCGGGACGTTCGGTTCCGGGCGACTCCCGGGGCTCGAGACGGGAATCCCGGGGCTCGGGATGGAATTTTCTGACGGCTTTGGGGTAAGTTGTGTTATAATTTAAGATGGAATTTATGGGTATTTTTATAGAATTTTGGAGTGACGGAATTTGGTTCGAGTTGTCACGCTCGCACGTCGGAGTTTTGGTTCGGGTTCAATGAGCTCGGTAGGACACTCTGGAATTGTAAATGAATTTCTGAAAAATGTTCTGTGCATGTTATAATATTCTGAAGACTGTGTCCGAATTTCATTAATTTTGGAATTCGGTAATTATTTTTGGGCAAAAAGAATTGGAACTTTCGGAAAAATTGGGAGTTAAATTGTAATTGGCCACAAAATTAAAGTATTTCAGCATGGGTGCAGCAGCTACTTTCGGCAGCAAGTGTGTGAGTGTGTGATTTATATGAGACACATGTCCTATTTTTGAATTAAAAGAAGAGAGGGATGGGCAAGGTTGATGGAAATATAAAAGGCATATTATTTTCATAAAATGGGCTTCATTTCATTTCTTCCTTTTCTTTTCTTCATCTTCTTCTTCTTGCTGTTCTTGCTGCCGACTCCATGGATGAACTCCACCCAAGCTTGAACTTCTTCTTTTGGTAGAAATCAAAGAGGAATTGGTTGCTACTTGAGGTAAGCATCCTCCTAACTCCTCTTTTCTCATTAGTTTGGAAGATTAGTGGTGAAAAGAAGAGTTTTTGCATTTGATGGGTTTGTTCTTAGCTATAAGCTAGGATGATTTTCTTCCTCCCATCTTTTAGTATGTTGTTCTTGGGTGGTAGGAGAGTGTTAATCAAGTGTTGGATTTTGGAAAACACATCTTGGAAGAGGAACTCTTGTTTGTCCGAAATTTTGGATAATTTTCCAAAATAATGTGTGTTTGTTATCTTGCTTCATGCTTCAAGTATGTTAATCCTAGCATGATTCTAAGCTTGTGTGTGGATTTAATTTGATGGAAAACAAGTTGAGGTGAAAACCCCCTTTTGGCCGAATTGTGTAAGTGTAGGTTCATGATTAATTTTGTTGTTTGGGTGCAATTGGATAGCATTCATGGTTTAGTAATGTAATTGGTGGTTAGAATTGTTGTTTGGTAGTATGAATTGATTGAAATCAAAGTTGGATAAAAAGTTGGTTGAAAACCGAATCTTTGAATGATTCTTTTTCAATGTTGGAGGTTCATTTTGGTTGAGTTGGATGTTAATATGGTGTTGGGGTTGAATTTAGGAGTGGATGGAAGTTTGAAATGTTGAATTCGGTTAAGGAATGAAAAAGTTACAATTAATCGAGATTATCGGAAAATGGCGGGTAATGAAGGGTTTAAGGTTGGATTTGATCAGTTCTGCCTATTGTATGATGTTTGTCAATGTGAAATCTTGCATTGTCTAGGTTGGTTACGAATTACGACGTTTACGTGAAAATCACGGAATTTTACGGAAATTGCAGCCGGATTTTCGGTTTTGGGGTCGGGGGTTGTAATTTGGTAGTGTGGTTGATAAGGATGCTAATTCAACTTGGTTTGGCAGATTCTAAGTTTCGGTGGTTAGGAAAAGAGGAGTTCTAAGTTTCGAGGCACGGTGTAGGTGTTAATCGGTCCAATACTCTGGATTTTGAGGTAAGGGTTTGGTTACATTATTTGGTAAGCTAAGTATATGTTTTGGTTTCGGTTTACGTCTTGCTAGTATTTCAGTATTATATGCCTAGAGCATATTACGTAGTCTGTAGGTGTATGTATTGTAGCATACATTTTGCGGGTATTTGAAAATTTACGCTTTAAGGTAAGTTACGTGATCTCGTAGGTGTATGCCTTGTAGCATACTGCATGCATTAATCCTACGTTTGTAGGAGTATGCCTTATGGTATACTCATGCATTAACACTACTGACGGTTGTGGGTTCGCTACCCAGTGGTGCACCATGCTTCGTAATAGCTTGACTTCGACTCCCCTTAGTGGGAGGCTGTCGTTCGATCTGTTATAAGGTTTATGGCGATTTGGAATCGCACATCCTTGATTCGATCTGTTTACGGTACATGTATGTTATTACGTATTACATTGCGTATATTGCCATCTTTACATTTTGCGGGGTTGCATATACTTATCTTACCCCAAATCCCTTACGGGGTCCTTTTAGGACTCACCCTTTTTGGGTTACTTTTTTGGATTTGGTAGAGTGCAGTAAGCAGCCGGGGTAGGTTTCCTTGAGGCTTACGCCTTGGGTGTGTTTTGCAGCGGTTGCACCTTGCGGTCCGGGATTGTGTACTTGGTGTGAATCCCGCGCAAGGTACTTTGTTACTTAGATTCTAGGGTTGGCTCTGTAGTTGCATATGCACACTTTACTGTATTGCTATGATGGTTGTATGTCTGTATATACATTGGTATATTACATTCTATATCTGTTCTCAGCGCTTGGCGCTTGCTAGACATTTTAGGTTACGTGAATTCTGTATGTATATGTGTTTTGGTGCGTAAGCACTCGTCCACGGAGGGCGGAGCTTACTCTGTTATTAGTGCATGAATTGTATGGTTGAATTTTATTTTTGGTTATACGCATGAAATTTCCTTTAGTCTGCTTCCACAATCCTTCCGTTCTCGGTTCCGCTACGCTCGGCGGGTCTCGATGGACCTGCCATTTCTTGTTTTCCGGCTTCCGCTTCCGGCGTCCCGGCGCCCCCGCCTCCGCAACCGGGCTCGGGCGGCGTGCGGTGACACCTTGCAGGCCTTCGCACGCCACTTGCCTCCACACGGAAATAGACCACTTGGTCATCTGACATCAATCAGCCAATAAGGAGGCCAGCACGAGCCTGAGTGATCTTCACCAGATTTGTACGCCAAACATTCCCTTACAGGTGAATCTTCTAAGGTGGTTTGCTGAGATCTTCATCATCACAGCCGCCTTATCTCCAATCGATCGGCACAGACTTATCTCTCCAAATCGGCAGACTTGTCGATCTGTCTCACTGCTGTCCAAGGCTTCAACCGGGAGAGCTCTTCTCTGGCATCTCCCTATATATAGGGGATGTCCACCTTAAAGCTGGGTAAGCTACTACACGCCCCCACTCCTCTCTTGCTACTTCTGAGTATTCTCTCTATCTTTTACAGATTACTCATAACAAGCAAGCTTGGAGCCCCAAGAACACCATCACCATCAACCATTCAACTGAGAGTCCGGTCCTTCCTTAGGAACGAAACTATCACATACCTAGGGGTCCGCGCAGATATATGCCCCTTGCGGGGGGATCCAAGTTTATATGAGCCATCCACGAACATGTCCCACTCTGGGGGAATGGGTTGTGGTGCGGGGCCCTGCTCAGTGGCCGAGATGATATCATCCGAAAATTCCGCAATGAAGTCGGCGAGGGCCTGGCCCTTAATTGCCTTTCTAGGCTCATAGTTGATGTTAAAGCCACCAAGTTTGATACACCATTTGGCAAGGCGCCCTGAATGCTCGGGCCGCCTCAGAATATCCTGGATTGGCAAGTCCGTTCGGACTATAATTGTGTGCCCTTGGAAGTAGGGCTTGAGCTTCCTTGCCGCATATACAAGAGATAAGATAGCTTTTTGGAGAGGAGGATACCTTGTTTCTGTATCCTGGAGAGTGTGACTGATGTAGTAGACTGGCCATTGTTTGGTAGCCTCTTCCTTGATAAGGACAGAGGCGATGCTCTGTCGAGAGGATGCGAGGTAGAGGACCAGGTCATCGCACTGGTCTAGGGCACTTGAGTGCAGGCAACTCTTGTAAGTGTTGTTTGATTGAATCGTATGCCTCCCGGCATTCTTCATCCCACTTGCAAGCTTTTTCTTGCGGATTTGGTTGAAGAAAGGTCTGCAGCAATCGCTGAGTTTAGAGACAAATCGCTTTCCGCTAGTTCTTGAACATCTTTCCGCTAGTTGCTGAACATCTTTGAGCCCCCTAGGAGTGCGTAAAGTGGTGATAGCTTCAATCTTTGGGATTCGCATGAATCCCTCCTTTGAGATCTGGTAACCCAGAAATTCGCCTCGCCCACGCCAAAGATACACTTCTTTGGGTTCAACCGCATATTATACTTGCGAAGTTTCCGAGCGTTTCCTCTAAGTCCGCGAGGTGTGTGGAGGTGGCCTTGCTTTTGACCACAATGTCATCGACATAAGCCTCAAGATTTTGGCGATTTGGTCCGCGAAGACTTGATTCACAAGCCTTTGGAAAGTAGCCCCGCATTTTTAAGCGAAGGGCATTACGATATAATGGTAGGCGGCTTCGCGATGGTGAAGGCGGTTTTACCGCGTCCTCGGGTCCATAAAAATTTGATGGTACCCGCTGTATGCGTCGGCGAAGGAAAGCGAGTGATGAACGGTTGAGTCAACCAGTTGATCGATAGAAGGCAGGGGATAGGGATCCCTTGGGCAAGCCCTATTAACCCCTTTGTAGTCTACGCAAAATCACCACTGACCACCTTCTTTATCGGCAAGGACTATATTTGTGACCCACTCAGAGTAGTGAACCTCCTTGATTATATTTGCCTTAAGCAATTTCTGCACCTCTGTGCGTAGAAAGTCCTTACGGTCAGGGGCCATGCCCCTTGTTTTTTGTCTAACCGGGCTAAAGCCAGGGAGTACACTCAACTTGTGAGAAATGATAGCGGGATCCACACAGGTAAATCCTCGAGGGTCCATGCGAAGACATCGCCGTTGGCATGGAGGAGATGGATGAGTGCTTGCTGGTCCTTTTCCTCGAGGTCCTTTCCCACCCGGAATTTCTTGCCAGGGGAGATTTCAACCTCTTCAAAGGCCCAGGACAAGTCGGGAGTGACCTCGCCCGCGGTCAGTCTCTTCCATGGGCGCCTTTCTTTTAGGCTCAGATGGCTTGGGGAGTGGAGGAGGTCCTGCGAGGGCAGAGACATAGTTGCCTCTGGCCACGTTTTGGTTAACAAAGATATAGGCATCCCCTGCCGCAGTGTGGAAAACCAAAGTCAGAGCCCGCACATCACAGCGGACGTGGAACTCAGTATGAGTGTGACGCCCAATGGTGGCGTTGCACGGTGTAGGGAGATCCCGGGACGATAAAGTCCACAAAGCTGGAGTGGCACACTTGCTTCTTTTCTTTGGTGGTCCCTATCATCATGTAGGGAGCGTGATTGACCCTAAAGTTGGGATTTCATCCCGCCCCACTCCAAAGGTAAGTGAGTAGAGGAGTGGTTGACCCTAAAGTTGGCCTCAACCAAAGTGTGCTTGTAGACTACGTTGGCATTTGCCCCCGGTGTCCATGTAGACTCTGTCAATGTCCCATCCCGCGATGCGGGCAGTGATAACCAAAGGGTCCGTGTGCGGTACGCCACCGAGGTGCCATCGCGCGATGCGGTAAGTGAGTAGAGGAGTGGTTGACTGGTAGATCTGTCTCATATGACGGCGTCTCGCCGATGCTCCCTCAAATTGTGTGATTTCGCTGCTGTGCCAACTTGGTGGGGGAATTTTGACCAGACCTTCTCGATCTGGGTTATACTGGGAGCGACCCCGTATGCGGTCCCCCTTACGGCGGTTCTCCTAGTTACTTTCTGCTGCGATCCCCATCGTCGTGGAGTAAGAACTCCCCGAGTTTACCTTGAGCGAGCATTTCCCCCTCAATCCAACATCCATTAAAAGGCCTCTTGAAGGGGAGAAGGGCGGTGTACATTATATACACCATAATCCCTCTTTAACCCTTCCATGTGGGATGTAGCATGTCACGGACCATGGCTAGATCTTCCCTGACCATGGCTAGATTGTCCCCGGTCCAACCGGCATCGCCATGCGTCGACATCGCCATGCATCCGGACTCATCCACCCCCCCAGGGAGCCCAGCGTCCTCGCTGGCACATGTGCACTATACTACCCGGGTCGATACCAAGCATCACAGACCGTCTACGAGATATTGTCCGCTTTGGGGTTACGGCCCAGCCATTTCCCCCTCAAGGTTTTGTTTCTAACGGAATGGATGGTCTTGGGGTTACGGCCCAGCCTTTTCCCCCTCAATCCAACATCCGTTAAAAGGGCTCTCGAAGGGAAGGAGGGTGATGTACATTATATACACCATAATCCCCCTTTAAACCTTCCATGTGGGATGTAACATCCACCCGCCCAGGGAGCCCAGCGTCCTCGCTGGCACATGTGCACTGTACAACCTGGCTCTGATACCAATTGTCACAGACCGTGTACAGTGCCAAGATATTGTCCGCTTTGGGGTTACGGTCCAGCCTTTTCCCCCTCACGGTTTTGTTTCTAACGGAAAGGATGGTCTTGGGGTTACGGCCCAGCCTTTTCCCCCTCAATCCAACATCCGTTAAAAGGCCTCTTAAAGGGAAGGAGGATGGTGTACATTATATACACCATAATCCCCCTTTAAACCTTCCATGTGGGATATAACATGTCACAGACCATGGCTAGATCTTCCCCGACCATGGCTAGATCTTCCCCGGTCCAACCGACATCGCCATGCATCGGCATCACCATGCATCCGGACTCAAAAGGCGCCTCCTCAAGTTTTCCCCAAACTCCTCTGATGAGGTATTGTCTCCCATTTGTGCTCCAGGTTCCTCTCTCCTGCATAAATGGGTTTTGTCCTTCCCTCTCCGGAATGGGACTTTATGTATATTGGGTCTAGTTGAGACAGGATTCCGGGTTGAGGACGGTGGTCCGGTGATCCCGGGACCTGTCACATGGTAGGGTACATGTTTGTATTTGTTCTGTTTCAAGGCCCGGGTGGTCTTGGATGCCACGGGTTTATATGCTGTTCTGTATATCCACGCTAGGCGCCGATATTTCTGCTTATACGTTTTGGTATATTATATTCTGTTTTGCATATGCATGGTGATACGTTTTGTTCTGAGACGAGACCCGGATGGTCTTAGAGGCCACGTGTACTCCTTGGTTCTGCTCTGTTGGTATCCGCACTTGGGGTGCCGATACTTCTGTTCTGTTGTGTCCGCACTGAGGGTGCCGACATTTTGTGTATATCCGCACCGGGAGTGCTGATATACTTCTGTGACCCTGCGACAGTTTGGGGATCGCGACCCCTGCCGTTACCGTGCTTACATTGCATTACATTACATTACGTATATTCGACCTCTTAGAGAGGGCTGTCGTTTTGGGTCATTCTGGCGGTTGGACCGCGTACGATGGGTTTCGGCTCACCTCTGACTTTGCATACATGCATACGTATATATATATATATATATATATATATATATATATATATATATGTGTGTGTGTGTGTGTGTGTGCTTGTGTTTGTTACATTTTGCGAGTTCGGTTCAAGAAGACATCTGTAAACTGTATCTTACCTCAGCCCTTACTGGGTCCTCCCGAGGACTCACCCCTTTCTGTTTACCACCTTTCAGGTCGGTCTGACAAGCAGCCGGCGGACTAGAGATCCGCGGTGCTTTTGGTTTTGGTTTCAGCAGCAGCAGTACTACGTGCGGGAATCTTCTGAGCGAGAGGTTTTCTTGATTCCGCACCTAGGTATTCTAGGGTGTACTTGATGGCTCTGTAGCTGTAGTTGCATGCATGTATTTCGGATCATGATATTGTATATGAAATGAGCTTGTGTTCTGGATATCTGTTGATTCTGCTTTGTCTTCTGAGTCGTGGGCGGAGCCCCGACTTGCCTATACTGGATATGCTTTAAATGGGTTCTGTGTTCTGCTTGTTATGAGTAATGTTTGGTATTCCATGAACTGCATGGTTGGTGTTGGTTGAGGTTGTTTTGTATACTTGCCATGTATGAGTTTTGTAGGTTGCGGGTTGTAGTACAACCATTCTGTTGTTTACGGGCCGGGTCACGGGTCCACTGCACGTAGCGGGTTTCGGTAGTACCGTTACCGCGCCTTCCGCCGTAGCTTTCGCTTCCGTACGTCGCGGCCGGCTCCGCCTCTGCAACCGGGCGGGGTGGCTGTGACAGGCCATCGCAGAAACGTAGCGCTGGAGATGAATATCAGGGTCTGAGAGACCGTCGTAAGCGTCCAACTTAGGCTGGCGAAACTGTTCTGGAAGAGGGGTCTCCAAAACCCGCTGGGTGAAAGGTTGGGTCCAGAGGTGGTCCAGACCCATTCTGGAAACATTATGAACACTGGCCCTTTCGTCTCTTTTTTCCACTTCCTCTAAGCGTCTAGTGAGTGTGACAAGTAATGACGAAGAAGCGTCAGGGTTACTTACTTGTTGAGGCGGAGTAGCAGGTCGTTCAGGCTAATTAGTCCGTACCGTTCCAACGCTATCCAGAACGCCCCGCAAGTTGAAAGCAACCGCCTCAGTGATTGTTTGCAGAACGGCCGGATCAAGGCTCGTTGGTGGAGTGTTGCGCTCCTGAGGCACGTTACGGTTAACGTGGGAGGAGCTTTCCTCCGTTGAGTGAACAGAGAGTACTCCCCGTTGTGGGGGAACGTTATTTGGAGATGGTTCCGATCGTGGATCATTGTTCGTGTTCGTCGCGGGAGGATTCCTGCGTCCCTGACGGCTGTGCCTACTTGCACTCCGGGTAGTTGGCATGACTTACTACTTGTGGTTTGTAATATGGGTTTACGAGAAGAACTTTTTTGTTTCTTTCGTTCCCACAGACGGCGCCAAACTGATATTCGTGTTCCCAGAATAGGAGCGGAATCCCAGTTGAGTGGTTGATGATGATGGTGTTCTTGAGAATCCAAGCTTGCAGTTCAGAGTAATCTGTAAAAGATAAGAGGAATACTCAGAAGTAGCAAGAGAGGAGTGGGGGGGCATGTAGTAGCTTACCCGATTTAGGCTGGACATCACTCTATTTATAGAGTGATGCCAGGAGAAGAGCCTCCCAGGTTGAAGCCTTTGGACAGTTTTGAGATAAGTCTGTGTCGATTTGGAGATAAGGCGGCTGTGTTGATGAAGATCTCAGCAAACCGCCTTAAGTGATTCGTTTGTCAGAGAATGTCTGGCGTATGAATCTGGTGAAGATCTCCCAGGCTCGTGCTGGCCTCCTCATTGGCTGCTTGATGTCAGATGACCAATTGGTCTCCCAGAGGAGTAAGTGGCAGGCGAAGGCCTGCGAGGGGCGAAGGCCTAGATAGAATACAGCCAAATAAGGAGTGAGGATTGCACGAACCTGAGTAATAAGGGCCTTATTTGGGCAGGACCAGTATAGGCGTGGGAGTAAGATCCGCGAAGGCGAGTGAGATCGCAAGGGCGAGACCTGAGACCGCGAGGGCAACCCGCGCAAGCCCAAGAGACGCAAAGGCGAGTGTGAGACATCGCCAAGGCGAGACTTAAGGCCTACGAGGGCAAGACCTTGCGCAGGTGAGACTGGAGACCAAGGCGAGACTGGAGACCTTGCGAAGGTGAGACATACGGGGCCTTGTATGATTCTGACGCGACGCGAGGACGCGTTTGCTTGGGTAGTGTACCACCACCTATCATGGATCTTCACCTTATAAGTTGATTCATGCTCAGGGTCATCTCCAGGATACAGCTCCAGCCCAAGATCTCGCTCAAGATCAAACACCTCTCTCATCGCACCCATGAGGTCTGTAAGCAGGTCGACATACTAGTTCGCGATGTCCAGCCTATCAAACTTCGGCTGTCTTTTCGGCGAGCTCTTCTTCTTTCTTCGCTAGCTCCGCCTCGCGGGCGGGACACCAAACCAGGAGCTTCTCCAGAAGGGTGTCCCTCTGCAGATTCCCCTGGCGGGACTCCTCCTTCTCCCTGGTGAGAGCAGCACACCAGGTCTCCAATTCGGCCACCCTCTTGTTCGCCTTCTCAGCCTCAGCCTTGGCAACCTGGGCAGCTTCCACCTCCTTTCTCAGGCGGACGATCTCACTAATCTGGGCATTGTCCCACGCATTCGCGTAGCTCAGGAACTGATGCCACTGGCTGAGACCAGCGTACTCATGAATGGAAGCCTGCAAGAAGGTGGGTCAACACAGAAATTAGAGGACAAGAATTAGAGAGCACAAGGAAATGGCTTACCTGAAGGTTATGCTTGGCGGCCTCCTTCAGGAACTCAACTGGGAAGTCCAGGCTTCGATCCATCAACTCCCTGTCAAAAGGAGTGCGAAGCCCCTCCAAGCAGGACAGCAGCGCGCGTTCTCCCCCTAACATCAAGGAAGAATTATTGTTCAGGAGGAAAACAGGATCCCAAGCTCCTTCCAGGGGCATGCCCTCCTCCTTATATACCTGCGCCCTGAGGTCCTCCCTCAAGGCTTTCAAGGCAACGGGATCCTCAGTCCACTTGGGGGTCTCCTTGGCGATCACACGCTTCCTCTCAAGGAAGTGCGACCAAACCCCAGTCTCCTCCAGCACAGTCACCGCCGCGCCCAAGTCCACCACGTTGTCGCGAATGCTGCATGCGGGTGGGGAGGCTCCGCCCCTGCACCAAACAACTTGTTAGAACAACAAAGGAAGCTTGAAAAACAAGGAAACGAGGAAAGGAACTCACCTTGCGAGGGGTCTTGACCCAAGGCAGGAATGGCCTCGCTAGAAGGTGGCTTGCACTGCGGCTTCACCCAGGCACAGCTCCCAGAGGGTTCGCAGGGAAGACGAACAACATCCCAAGCACTCGTTTTAGTGGGGACCTCCTTTGACACCAAAGCTCCATCGACAGTGTCGCTGGGAAGGTCTGGGGGTGCTTCCTCTGGAGCCCCTTCCCTCTGGAAGCCTGGCTGCTTGTTGGAAGAGCGCCCCCAACATCTCTCCCTACTCCCAGCTGAGTATCACCCAGCACGAGCGCGCCACTCTCTGCGGGGGCTGCTGACGCCTTGACCCCAGTAGAGCCACTAGCTTTCGCTGCAGACTTGGATTTCCTTCTCATGGCCAGCAGGAGATCGCCGGCCGAGGTTAACTTCTTTGAGGAGGGTCCCCCCACCTGGGGAGAAACCTCAATTTGAGGAGAAGCCTCCGCTTGGGAAGAGAGAGGCAAAACAGCACGCTCAGGAGCAGTTTCATGACTCGTCCTGGGAGGGCTCGCCAGCAACCCAGAGACAAAGGCATCCATCCCGACGTCCTCAGCCGGTGCCAGCGCTTTCAACGAGGGGCCAGGGGCCTCCATCACCGGGGTCTCGCGAACCCCCTTCTCCCCAGGAACACCTTCGGGAGCCCCCTCCTTGGCCACTTCATCCACATTGGGAATTTCTCCATGGGTAGGCCCTCGCGGAATGGCCCGGTCTGTTCGGCGAGGAGTTTTCTCCACAAGGCATTGCGCCATGTCACTGGACGCCTTCTTCCTCTTCGCCTCTCCTACAAGCGGCACACCTACGCCTGAGGCTGGCCTTTTCTTCCGCGGGGGCTCAATAGCACCCAAAACCTTCTCCGTAGCAGGAGAAGCATTCTGCCTATACGCACAAGCAAGGTGAATTTGAACTGCAGTGCGCATAGATCCTCTCTTTCCTCTCTCCTCGCCAGGATGAGCGGGGGCGTCTGGAAATACGGAAGTCAGTACACAGATGAGAAACGAAGAAAAAACTACAAGGTGCATACCTCTGGGACCTGCGAGGGCAGCACGGAGTGCATCCACCACTTCACCGGGATGCGCAGGTGCCCATCTTTCATAAGGCGGAGGCACCTTAGGATCGATAAGATAACCAGTACTGACGTCAGCCCACCTAAGGGTAACCTCATCCAGCTGCGTGAGAGAACAAGGAAAGAAGTCATCGCACGACTTCCTGGCCCCCCCAAAAGGCGGACGTATTCGCGCCACCGCCGCCCATCTGCATGCAAAAAAGCCTTAGGAACCACTCTCTGCACAGCTTCTGAGGTTCTCACCACAGGGAACCTCCAGGACTCATCCCTGCAAACAAAAAAGAAACTACCATGCCAGTCATGATGGGATTTCAGAGGAATACCAAAAGACGCAGAATTGTTCCCCCAAACACTGAGGGGGGTAACATGAAAAAACTGTCCCCCAGTCCGCAGGTCTAGCCGATAGAACCGCAAGAAGACGTCCGCGAATGGCTCCACCCCGGTGATGTGATCACGGGATCCCAAGCAACAACAAGATGACCTGCAGACAAAGAGGCGGTCGAGTGAAGCTCGGAGCAAACCCTTGGCGAGTGGGTTCGAGAGGCCCCGGCGGCCCAATCCGATGGTCTGGAATAACCCCGAGACATGGAAAGAGCAATGCCTTCACGCGAGGACCCTAAAAGAGGCCTCAAGGCGTAGGAGAGGCTTCTGTGCAAACAGGCATCCAGGCGAAGGCAAGCCACTTTGGCAAAGCCGTCCCTGTGAAGTCTCAAGGCGAAGGATGAACTGCATCGTGCTAAGGCATCCAGAACACTGGCGAAGCCCCAGGCGGAGCCATTACTGCGAAGCCCGCGGCGAGGGCTAGGCTTCCCAACAAGGGAGTTCTGGCGATAGCCAATCCTTCAGGCGAAGCCATCTCCATAACCCTCCCCTTTGCGAAGCCCTCATGCAACAATGTCCACGAGAAGTCTTTAAGATACGGACGGTACTTCCTGGCGAAGCTTCCTGGCGAAGGCAAAGCCCTTGGGCGACGTCTTTCCAGCCGATCTCACGGTAAAGGCCACGTCCACAACAAGAAGGCTTCCGGTTCAGACGCTAAGGGATATTCTTCACGGAGCCTCCAGCGAAGGCGGAGCCTTCGTTGCAAGTCTCAAAGGGAAAGGCGAGGCCACTAGGCGAAGCCTCCTTTGAGAAAGTTTGCCAACAAAGGCGAGGCCTTCCGAGCCGGGCCTCCCATCAGCAGAGCCCTAAAGCAGAGCCACCTCAGCTTATCCAGTCGGCCAACCACTCCCGACCATTCTGGCCCCTCCCGCCTTATACGCTGACACTTGGGAGCGAACTTTTGACCTTTTTATCTTTTCGTCAGACATGCATGCAAAAGTACTGTACACTTTATGGCATGCATGCGTCTTTTGTAAGAGGTTGTTCCCTTCCTTCCCTATAAAAGGAAAGACAGACTACTGGAATAGGTAGAACATATGTAAAGCTTAAGAAGGACAATTCCTTAAGCTCGGTTCTCACCCCCCTTGCTATATTCCGCCATCCCCCTTGATTGATTGTTTATCATCAAGTTTAATATCTAGTATTGCTTAATCTCGTAGTTAAGAGGTGCTAGATCTTCCATACTCCCCAGGCTTATCGCAGATATTGCCCAACCTCGTAGTTGGGAGGTGTCTGTGGCCGTCTCTATCCTTCTTTGTTCAATCGACTCCACCGAGCTAGATCTGCGCTTCAGTACGATCTCGTGGATTCGCGTCAAGCGTACCCGTGATCGTATCAAGTGGTATCGAGCCAGATCGCTTCTTTGGAGTTGTTGTGATTTCTTCAAGGTTAAACCCTTTTTATTTCTACTTGAAGAAAGATTTATCTTTGCGTTATTTTCAAACCGTGTTATACTGCATTAGCTTATCTCGTATCCCTTCCCATATCCGCTTTCGTTTGGTTTATCTGTTGTGTTGATTCGGTGTTAGGAGTTGTTGTTGTGTTAGCAACTTCATAAATCAAAAAGTCAAAAAAAAAAAAAGAAGAAGAAGAAGAAGAAAAGGAAGCGATTGCGGTTTTGCGAAAGTCGCAAAATCTCGATTTATTCAAAACCGCAACGTGCCAAGATTTATACGCTCAAAAGAGTGAGGTTGTAGTTGAAAAGTGAAGAGAAGTGGTGTATAAGGCTTGGTTGTAAAAAAGCGTAGAAGAAATCGGATCTGTGTTCTTATTGTTCTTGGTATTCATATGAATGTTCATATCTGTTCATTCCACAACTCATATGAGCAGTGACCTTGATCTAATTTCGATTTCAAATTTGAGCCAAAAGTGTTTGTGCGCCAAAATCTCATTTCTAACCCTCTTATATATCATTGCCGAAACCCCCTCCATTTTAACCTAGCTTGCTTCAAGTAACTAGTACTTCTTACTTAAAGATTTTTGCATGCTATTGGTTATCTTGTGATATTCATTATCGGGTTTTGGCCTTGGAAAGAGCAAGCTCTGAGAGCTAAGCAAGAGGAAAGAAAGAAAGCCGAGTGTGACCCCTCGCGAAAGGGCAGACCCCTTCGCGGCGGAGAGAACCCCAAACACGTGAGGAGTTTGAGCGGACTAATTTTATTGTTTAAATGTGCAGAGACCCCATGGTAGATAAATATTTCTATGGGGTTGATCTATCGATGGGCGATACCAGCTTGGAAAAGACTTATGGCATTGGATGGAGAAGTTGGAGTACCACTGTGCTCCACTTCGTGGTGAAAAATGTTGAGCCAAGCCATAAGACGCCTAAAAGGAGAGGCCAAGGAATGGTGTCGCGAGAGTTCTCTCGACAGAGAACGGTCCGCCAAGCCCCCATCCAGCCTTGGAGTGAGTTGAAGAGGTTCTTTGTGGCGGCGATATGGACTCTGTCAAGAAGAGCCACCCTCCATACTACCCCGTGCGAGGGCCCCATGCGCCCTGCACCCGGTACTCCAGTCGAGACTCCGCCACCATACTCCACTCGACGGGTCTTCGCCCGTGGCGAACCAACTTCCTTCCAGGGAAAGGAGGCGAGGACCCCATCGCCACAAACCCCCTTGGTTGGGCCGCGCACCCCACCGCCCAATACTTGCGCAGCCCATACCTACACCACAAATCCCAACCCTCACCAAAATCCAAAAGAAGAGACTCTCGCCAAAGAGATTAGAATGCTAAAGGATGAATACTTAGAATATGAGCGGGCGAGAGAGAAAAGGAAAGAGAGAAGAAAAGAAAGGGCTCTCCAAAGCCAAATGAGTGAAAAGAAAGACTCACCCGGGCCTTCTACCATACCCCAAGAAGAACTAATCGTTTCATCTTCTCAAACTTGTTGTTCTTCTTTGGCTGTGCAGGAAGAAGAAGAAGCCGCGGGCGCGCGAAGAGTTGAAGAAAGCGAAGGCGCTTTGGAAGAGGGCAGAGCTCATGCGGGAGCCCCAACTAAACCCGTACTTGAGGAAGAAGCCACGCCGTTGCTAAAGGAGAAGAAGATGATATGCGAAGCAGGTCTACGTCTCCCTAACCTGGGAGAAGGTAACTTGTCTCTTCCTTCCAGTAGCACAGAGTATACGCAAGAGTGCGAATCTGTGGTTTCCTTGAGTCTGCATGCTACGAACGGGGTGATGGATCATACATTGGTTCGACACCTCACCCATTGTTCGAATATATACATGGGACCGCCAATATGCCATGTTTGACCTGCTTAGAGTGCATGCGTTAAGGAAAGACCCCTTTGTTCCACGAGAGACATCCATGCCTTTCCTTAACAAACATGAGCATCTTAACATAAATCGAGCTGAAACCATGTTAATGGTTGAGGTGGAGAGAGAGAGCGACTGTTCATCTCTCAACCTCTTGCTTATACTAATGCTAGTCTCTGCGCATTGCAGTCCAAGTTCTTTCTACGACTAGCTTAGTTTCTTCTTCTTTGTCTCGGGAAGCACATATGCATGTGCTTGGCGAAGGTAAAGCTTCCCTTGACCCCACCCCAGCCTCCATGAGCAGAGGTCTAAAGTCTTTGGACCGCATGTTTTCCTTGAGTATAAAAATCTTGTTAAATGTCTACAATACTCTAGGAAGCATGTCATGAATTTTTATAGACTGCTCATGATCACGATGCATATAGGAATTGTCATGCTCATGCATACATATGCATCCCTACCGCGACCCCCCCCCAGTCTCCGGTTGAGTTTCGTTTACTAACCTCTAATGCTCTCCAAAGTTTGTTGTGCTTGTTTTCAATTGTAGGAAAAATTTCTTCCCTTAAGATTCGAGGACGAATCTTTTTTTTAAGAGGGAGGGAATGATGTGATCACGGGATCCCCAAGCAACAACAAGATGACCCAGACAAAGAGGCAGTCGAGTGAAGCTCGGAGCAAACCCTTGGCGAGTGGGTTCAGAGGCCCTGGCGGCCCAATCCGATGGTCTGGAATAACCCCGAGACATGGAAAGAGCAATGCCTTCACGCGAGGACCCTAAAAGAGGCCTCAAGGCGTAGGAGAGGCTTCAGGCAAACAGGCATCCGTGCGAAGGCAAGCCACTTTGGCAAAGCCGTCCTGTGAAGTCTCAAGGCGAAGGATGAACTGCATCGTGCTAAGGCATCGAACACCGCGAAGCCCAGGCGGAGCCATTATCGCGGCCCGCGGCGAGGGCTAGGCTTCCCAACAAGGGAGTTCTGGCGATAGCCAATCCTTCAGGCGAAGCCATCTCCATAACCCTCCCCTTTGCGAAGCCCTCATGCAACAATGTCCACGAGAAGTCTTTAAGATACGGACGGTACTTCCTGGCGAAGCTTCCTGGCGAAGGCAAAGCCCTTGGGCGACGTCTTTCCAGCCAGTCTCCTGGTAAAGGCCACGTCCACAACAAGAAGGCTTCCAGTTCAGACGCTAAGGGATATTCTTCTGCGGAGCCTCCAAGCGAAGGCGGAGCCTTCGTTGCAAGTCTCAAAGGGAAAGGCAAGGCCACTAGGCGAAGCCTCCTTTGAGAAAGTTTGCCAACAAAGGCGAGGCCTTCCGAGCCGGGCCTCCCATCAGCAGAGCCCTAAAGCAGAGCCACCTCAGCTTATCCAGTCGGCCAACCACTCCCGACCATTCTGGCCCCTCCCGCCTTATACGCTGACACTTGGGAGCGAACTTTTGACCTTTTATCTTTTCGTCAGACATGCATGCAAAAGTACTGTACACTTTATGGCATGCATGCGTCTTTTGTAAGAGGTTGTTCCCTTCCTTCCCTATAAAAGGAAAGACAGACTCTGGAATAGGTAGAACATATGTAAAGCTTAATGTTACGGTCACCCGAGCGGGTTGCGACCGGGTGACCCGGGGCTCCGGTTTTGGCCTGCGGGTCACGTTTTTCGGCGTTCAGACGGCTCCCGAGCCCTATCCGAGTATCATTTTGGCGAACCCTTCCGTATTTGAGGTCGTGTGGGTCCCCCGGACGTTTCCGCCGAAAATATTTTTCTGGCGCCGGGGGGGTTGTCGGGGTCGCCTCGGGACGTACAGCGGGCTCGGTAGCACTCTCGAGATTTCAGTTTGGGATGCCGTTTGTAGTTTTGGAGTCGTGGTGACGTCCGGAGGTGTTTGTGGAGTTTAATATTTGGGGCGGGACGTTCGGTTCGGGCGACTCCGGGGCTCGGGACGGGAATCCCGGGGCTCGGGATGGAAATTTTCTGACGGCTTTGGGGTAAGTTGTGTTTGAATTTAAGATGGAATTTATGGGAATTTTTATAGAATTTTGGAGTGACGGAATTTCGGTTCAGGTTGTCACGCTCGCACGTCGGGTTTTGGTTCGGGTTCAGCGAGCTCGGTAGGACACTCCGGAAAGGCAAATGAATTTCTGAAAAATGTTCTGTGCATGTTATAATATTCTGAAGATTGTGTCCGAGTTTCATTAATTTTGGAATTCGGTAATTATTTTTGGGCAAAAAGAATTGGAACTTTCGGAAAAATTGGGAGTTAAATTGTAATTGGCCACAAAATTAAAGTATTTCAGCATGGGTGCAGCAGCTACTTTCGGCAGCAAGTGTGTGAGTGTGTGATTTATAAGAGACACATGGCTAGCTCTTATTAAAGATGGAATGGTATGGGCAAAAGTCTTGGAAAATATATAAGGCATATAATTTCATAAAAGTGGGCTTATTTTCATTTCTTCTTCTTCTTCCTTTGTGCTTGCTGCCGAAACCACCATGGATGAGCACCTCCAAGCTTGACTTTCTTCTTCTTTGTGGAAATCAAAGAGAAATTGGTTGCTAGTTGTGGTAAGCTTCCTTCCTTCTACTCTTTTCATGTTGGAATTAAGGTTTGATGAAGAAAAGAGGAGATTTTGAGAATTATGGGTTTGTTCTTAGCTACTAGCTAGGATGATTCTCTTCCTCTCAATTTTTAGTATGTTGTTCTTGGGTGGTAGGAGAGTGATAATCAAGTGTTGGATTTTGGAAAACACATCTTGGATGAAGATTTCTTTTTGGCGAATTTTTGGAAAAAATTCCAAAATGGTGTGTGTTTGTTATCTTGTTTCATGCTTCAAGTATGTTAATCCTAGCATGATTCTAAGCTTATGTGTGGATTCAATTTGATGGAAAACAAGTTGAGGTGAAAACCCCATTTTGGCGAAATAATCAAGGTTGGGGTTTTGTTGTTTGGGTGCAATTGGATAGCATTCATGGTTTAGAAATGTAATTGGTGATTAGTGGGATTAATTGGTAGCTTGAATGGATTGAATTGGAAGTTGGATGAAAAGTTGATTAAGAACCGAAATCTTGGAATGATTCTTTTTCAATGTTGGAGGTTCAGTTTGGTTAAATTGGATGTTAATGTGGTGTTGGGCTTGAATTTAGGAGTGGATGGAAGTTTGAAATGTTGAATTCGGTTAAGAAATGGAAAAGTTACAATTAAGCGGGATTATCGGAAAATGGCGGGTAAAGAAGGGTTTAAGGTTGGATTTGATCAATTCTGCTTATTGTATGATGTTTGTCAATGTGAAATCTTGCATTGTCTAGGTTGGTTACGAATTACGGCGTTTACGTGAAAATCTGGAATTTTACGGAAGTGCAGCCGGATTTTCGGTTTTGGGGTCGGGGTTGTAGTTTGGTAGTGTGGTTGATGAGGATGCTAATTCAACTTGGTTTGGCGGATTCGAGTTTCGGTGGTTAGGAAAAGAGGAGTTCTAAGTTTCGGGGCACGGTGTAGGTGTTGTCGAATCGGTCCAATACTCTGGATTTTGAGGTAAGGGTTTGGTTACGCTATTTTTGGTAAGATAGGTGTATGTTTAGTTTCATTTTACATTACTGCGGTATTTCGGTATTATATGCCTAGAGCATATTACGTAGTCTGTAGGTGTATGTATTGTAGCATACATTTTGCGGGTATTTGGAAATTTACGCTTTAAGGTAAGTTACGTGATGCGTAGGTGTATGCCTTGTAGCATACTGCATGCATTAATCCTACGTTTGTAGGAGTATGCCTTATGGCATACTGCATGCATTAACACTACGGCAGTTGTGGGTTCGCTACCCAGTGGTGCACCATGCTTCGTAATAGCTTGGCTTGACTCCCCTTAGTGGGAGGCTGTCGTTCGATCTGTTATAAGGTTTATGGCGATTTGGAATCGCACATCCTTGGGATTCGATTTGTTTACGTACGTGTATGTTATTACGTATTACATTGCGTATATTGCTATCTTTCTGTTTTGCGGGGTTGCATATACTTATCTTACCCCAAATCCCTTACGGGGTCCTTTTAGGACTCACCCTTCTTTGGGTTACATTTTTGGGTTTCGAGTAGACCTGATAAGCGACCTGCGGAGTAGGATTCCGTGAGGTTCCTACCTTGGGAGTGTTTTGCAGCAGTTGCACCTTGCGGTCCGGGGTTGTGTACGTGGTGTGAATCCCGCGCACGGTATTTTGTTACTTAGATTCTAAGGTTGGCTCTGTAGTTGCATATGCACATACGTATTGCTATGATGGTTGTATGTCTGTATATACATTTGTATATTCTGTTCTATATCTGTTCTCGGCGCTTGGCGCTTGCTAGACATTTTAGGTTACGTGAATTACTGTATGTATATGTGTTTTGGTGCGTAAGCACTCGTCCACGGAGGGCGTGGCTTACTCTGTTATTAGTGCATGAATTGTATGGTTGCATTTTTCTTTGGGTTATATGCATGAAATTTCCGTTAGTTTACTTCCACAATCTTTCCGTTTTCGGGTCCGCTACGCGCGGCGGGTCTCGATGGACCTGCCATTCTGTATGTTTCCGGCTTCCGCTTCCGGCATCCCGGCGCCCCCGCCTCCGCAACCGGGCTCGGGTGGCGTGCGGTGACAAGTTGGTATCAGAGCAGGTAAGTGACCATATTGGTCGTCAGTGGTGACTTGTAGTATCGACTATTGTTGCACATTTTATTTTAGAATGGTTTGGTACGGAGATTGGCCACCTCCTTACTCGAACCACTTCAAAATAAAATTGTGGAGCAAAGTTGATCCTTCAAGCTATCACGATAGTTGCGATTTCGGCACTTGGGATTTCTGGAATTACGGTAAGATTATTACGAGTAAGGGGATTGTGGAAAAGTTTCAGGTACGTAAAATTGTGTGTTAGGAAAAGAATTGGTGAAATAAGCATGAACTGCTTCTGTGATTCTGTGAAATGCATGATTTTATCATTCTGAGAAGTAACTTCTGTGTCAAGTACTGCATTGCACTACAGAGCCTTAGAAAACTGCTGCTAACTTCTGTAGAGAGTAGGAGTGACCGATTTCTGTCTGGACTCTGTTTGGTCTGAAATTTTTGAGATATGGTTAACACGCGTAGATAGCGTGATTTGGTACCGGAGGCGGGGCTGGAGTCCCACACCTCCGTGGAATAGGATACGGGTTCGGCGTAACCCGAGTGCGAACAACCACACTCACCGCCCGAGGTTTAGTGGTCGTGGGGACCCCTCTCGATTTGGTATTACCGCCACCTAGGCTGGGTTCGGGGCGGCGATGGCGGGGAAAATCTGTTTATGCCACGGTAAGGGCATTTTGATCAGGTGGTGATAGCAAGACTTAAGCCACTTGCTCGCCATAGTTTTGGGATCGGTAAATGAGTGACTCAGGAGCGTGGTCACTCGACACCTAGACTTCTCGTCGGTCCTATCAACGACGGGGAGATCGAGACACCCGTCGACGAGGTTGGACTTTTGGAGGGTTTGAGTTTGAAATCCCCGAGGTTCGGCGGCCGAGGAGGGCCGGAGGTAGTAGAGACTTGGTTTGCGAGGAGTTGACAAACTCACGGAGGAGGCTATTCGAGCCGGTTGGCCGGGGCCAGCGGCTACTCGGTCGGTGCTTCAGTTCGAACCGGAGTTCGGATTGACCCGATATCTGATTTCTAGTGTCTGGCGATGTCTAGGACATTTCCGCGGAAAATATTTTTGGGGCGGGGGTTGCCGTCGGACGATTTTCGGAGATTAGGGCGGAGAAAGCGGCTCCGGGAGTGACCGGGACTCAGTTGCGGTTTTGAGGAAGATGCTGGAGTCGGGGATATAATTTACATTTTTACGTGAAGAAAAATGTTACAGGTCGAAATTACGGTTTCGGGCAGTTTTCAGGCTCGGGGCAAGCCAAGCTGTGACACTTGGCGAAATGTGATTAGTGGAAAGTATTGGACTTGGTCTCTTGCTGTTTCTAGTGATTATGATGTCATGTTGACATCACTATGATGTCAAAAAGGATGTCATGTGCAAAGCACATGACTTATTATTACAAGACTTAAGTTTTGGCAGTCTTCAGCGTCCATAGTCTCGAGTACAGCCCAACGCGCCGCGAGGGCGTGGGTTTGAGATGGGTGGCCGAGACCTCGGCGGCGGCAGCGGCTTCAGCCACCCCCTCCGTCGCCGCAGCTCGGAGCGGGGCGAGTTTTCCTTTTACGAAGGAGGCCACAGTTATCGGGGAGGCTTGAGTCGGCGGGAAGTTACGTAAGGTACTATATTTCCGAATGAGATACCGGTTCATGCGTTATTTGATACAGGAGCATTTGTTCCCATTGTAACACCGAAATGTGTTACATTTCTGTATCTGTCTGTTAGTACCTTGCCTCAAACGCATTTAGTAAAAACTGCTGGGAGTCAGTTTCTGTTTTCCAATGGGATGGTTCGGGGTTGTGCGATATCTGTAGGCGGACATCTGATGGTATCGGATTTGTTGGTTTTAGACACGCCGAACTATGATATTATTCTTGGGATGGACTGGCTATCCAAGAACTCTGTGCACATTGATTGTGCAACCCGAACCATTATGGTTTACGGAGAGGTACTACCTCTCACGACTCGGCTTGGTTTGACTATCGCACGGCCATGATGAGAGCTCTGATTACGGATCAGGTGTCGATAGTTGGTGTAGGGAATGCTATGATCTGAATGAAGGCTGGTATTAGGTTGAAGTTGGATGGTTTACCGTTGGTTCGAGATTTTCCGCAGTATTTCCGGAGGAGTTGCCGGATTACCATAAGAGCGGGAATTGTGTTTGACATCCACTGCGGTCAGTCTTGCTCCGATATCTATTCCTCCTTATCGGATGCCTATTTACGAGATGCAGGAGTAGGAGAAGCAGTTGGAGGAATTACAGCAAAAGAGTTTCGTCCGACCGAGCACTTCAGCGTGGGGTGCTCTGGTTTTGTTTGTTAAGAAGAATGATGGGACACTCTGACTTTGTATTGATTACAGACGGTTGAATGCTCTTATTGGGAAGAATAAGTATCCGTTACCGAGGATTAACGATCTTTTTGATCAACTTCGGGGTTTGAGGTTTTCTCAAAGATTGATCTCTGATCTGGGTATTTTCAGCTTAGATTGAAGGAGGAGGACATACCTAAGACTGCTTTCCGCACCCGATTTGGACACTTAGAGATTACGGTCATGCCATTTGGGCTGACCAAAAATTCCGGTGGCATTCTTGGATCTGATGCATCGGGTGTTCCGACCGTACTTGGACTCATTTCTGGTGGTTTTATTGATGATATTCTGATATATCCTCGGGATGAGGATTCGCATCGGGATCATCTGAGGGTAGTTCTGCAGACACTTTGGGAATATCAGCTTTATGCTAAATTCTCAGTGTGAGTTCTGGATTCGGGAAGTCACTTTTAAGGACACATTATATCGAGCATGGTGCATGCAGTAGATTTAGAGTAGGTGAGGGCAGTTCGGGATTGGAAACAACCTACCACGGTGCGGGAGTTTAGGAGCTTCACAGGGTTAGTAGGATATTATCGAGGTTTGTACCAGGATTTTCTATTCGGCATCTCCGCTTATGCGATTGACTAAGAAGGGTCAAGCTGTATATGCAGTCTGATATGTGTGAGCAGGATTTTGAAGTTGAGGCGGTAGTTGACTAACGCTCCGATTCTGACTCTTTCGAGATCCGATCTTGCCGTATGTGAATTATACGGATGCTTCCACATCTGGTTTGGGATGTGTGTTGGTGCGGGAGCGTTTTGTGGTAGCTTACGGTCGAGGCGATCGCGACCGCATGAGCTGAACTAACTGACACATGATCTGGAGTTGACTATAATAATTTATGCGCTGAAACATTGGAATCAATATCTGTTTGGTAGTAAATTTCAGATTCTTACCGACCATAGGTCTGAAATATCTGTTTACACAGAAGGAGCTTAGCATAAGGCAGCGCAGATATCTCGAATACATTAAGGATTATGATTGTAGTATCGGGTACATCTCTGGCAAGGGCAACACGGTTGCCGATGCTCTGAGCAGGAAGTATACCGGCTTAATTAAGGGAGGAAATATTGGTGACCGATCGAGGAGAGTGATCGCGTGCCTTTGGCACGGTGGCAGCTACGGGAGCGTGCTCGGGTTATTACACTTATTATACATTACGAGTGGCTTGATAGGGTGCGCGAAGCGCAAGGTAGAATTTGGTATTGAAGAAGTTATCTGGGAAGATAAGGGTTTATGGGTTACCGACGTTTCGGTATAGGCAAGGATTGCTATACTTACGAGACCGCCTTTGTGTACCGGAGGATCGGGAGTTACGGAATGATATTTTAGAGGGCACACTCGGCGGTGTGAGCATCGAGGAACCGGCGGGACACTGCAAACTTTGCCCATTCCGATCTGGAAGTGGGGTAATGTTATGATGGACTTTACATTGCCTTTGCCCGACACGGTTTCATCATGATGCTATCTGGGTTTTTGTGGATCGGTGACAAAGTGCGTACACTTTACGCCTATTCGGGTCACTGAGACCCTGCGGAGAAGCTTGCCCGGCTTTACATCGGGGAGATTATGCGTTTACATGGAGCACCGAGACTCCATTGAATCGACCGTGATCCGCGTTTTACAGCACGGTTACGGATTGCTTTTCATGAAGCATTGGGCACGCGACTCCGTCGAATACTGACTTATCACCCACAGACGGACGGGCGGTCGGAGCGGGTGATTACGATATTGGAGGATATGTTGCAAATCTGTACTTTGGATTTTGGAGGAGTTTGGGACTAGCGATTACTTTGATAGAGTTCTCATACAACAATTGCTTTCGGACTACGTTTGACATGGCACCCTATGAGGTGTTGTGCGGGAGGTGTAAGACACCATCTTGTTGAGCAGATGCGTCGATGGGGTTAAGCTGGGACCCGAGCTTTTGAGGAGTCTACGGCAAAGATCAGATTGTTATAGGCGCGGATTAAAACCGCGAATGACTGCACTACCGTTTGTACGAACCGTCGCCGTAGGGCTCTTGAATATGAGTTTGGTAATAGAATTTGATTGGAGGTAGCACCGTTCAGAGAGACAGTAAGATTTGATAGGCGGGGCAAGTTACCCCGAATTTTATTGGTTCTCATGAGTTTCTAGAGTAAGTTGTTAGGTTGATCTTTCCCCCAACTATTTACATTTTACGTGATGTCTTCGAGGATAGCTGTTGTGGATCGGTTAGATTTAGGTTCGATCTTATGCAGGGTTGTCTGGTAGAAATACCGGCAAGCCCGACTCGGGTGCAATAAGATGCACCCGGAGGGTGGGGCGCCGTGAGGCTCTGTATGGTAGTCTAAACTACCACTCCCGCCGCACCGATACGGTGGTCCGATTGTTCAGGTTAGAGGAGGAATGTTTATATTTTACGGTTGGTAGCGACACTGTCTGGTTGGTTCGAGCTACTCTTGGAGGACCAAGAGTTCTAAGGGGAGAATGTTACGGTCACCCCGAGCGGGTTGCGGCCGGGTGACCGGGGCTCGGTTTTGGCTGCGGGTCACGTTTTCGGCGTTCAGACGGCTCCCGAGCCCTATCCGAGTATCATTTTGGCGAACCCTTCCGTATTTGAGGTCGTGTGGGTCCCCGGACGTTTCCGCCGAAAATATTTTTAAGCGCCGGGGTTGTCGGGGTCGCCTCGGGGCGTACTGCGGGCTCGGTAGCACTCTCGAGATTTCAGTTTGGGATGCCGTTTGTAGTTTTGGAGTCGTGGTGACGTACCGGAGGTGTTTGTGGAGTTTAATATTTGGGACGGGACGTTCGGTTCCGGGCGACTCCCGGGGCTCGGGACGGGAATCCCGGGGCTCGGGATGGAAATTTTCTGACGGCTTTGGGGTAAGTTGTGTTTGAATTTAAGATGGAATTTATGGGAATTTTTATAGAATTTTGGAGTGACGGAATTTCGGTTCAGGTTGTCACGCTCGCACGTCGGGTTTTGGTTCGGGTTCAGCGAGCTCGGTAGGACACTCCGGAAAGGCAAATGAATTTCTGAAAAATGTTCTGTGCATGTTATAATATTCTGAAGATTGTGTCCGAGTTTCATTAATTTTGGAATTCGGTAATTATTTTTGGGCAAAAAGAATTGGAACTTTCGGAAAAATTGGGAGTTAAATTGTAATTGGCCACAAAATTAAAGTATTTCAGCATGGGTGCAGCAGCTACTTTCGGCAGCAAGTGTGTGAGTGTGTGATTTATAAGAGACACATGGCTAGCTCTTATTAAAGATGGAATGGTATGGGCAAAAGTCTTGGAAAATATATAAGGCATATAATTTCATAAAAGTGGGCTTATTTTCATTTCTTCTTCTTCTTCCTTTGTGCTTGCTGCCGAAACCACCATGGATGAGCACCTCCAAGCTTGACTTTCTTCTTCTTTGTGGAAATCAAAGAGAAATTGGTTGCTAGTTGTGGTAAGCTTCCTTCCTTCTACTCTTTTCATGTTGGAATTAAGGTTTGATGAAGAAAAGAGGAGATTTTGAGAATTATGGGTTTGTTCTTAGCTACTAGCTAGGATGATTCTCTTCCTCTCAATTTTTAGTATGTTGTTCTTGGGTGGTAGGAGAGTGATAATCAAGTGTTGGATTTTGGAAAACACATCTTGGATGAAGATTTCTTTTTGGCGAATTTTTGGAAAAAATTCCAAAATGGTGTGTGTTTGTTATCTTGTTTCATGCTTCAAGTATGTTAGTCCTAGCATGATTCTAAGCTTATGTGTGGATTCAATTTGATGGAGAACAAGTTGAGGTGAAAACCCCATTTTGGCGAAATAATCAAGGTTGGGGTTTTGTTGTTTGGGTGCAATTGGATAGCATTCATGGTTTAGAAATGTAATTGGTGATTAGTGGGATTAATTGGTAGCTTGAATGGATTGAATTGGAAGTTGGATGAAAAGTTGATTAAGAACCGAAATCTTGGAATGATTCTTTTTCAATGTTGGAGGTTCAGTTTGGTTAAATTGGATGTTAATGTGGTGTTGGGCTTGAATTTAGGAGTGGATGGAAGTTTGAAATGTTGAATTCGGTTAAGAAATGGAAAAGTTACAATTAAGCGGGATTATCGGAAAATGGCGGGTAAAGAAGGGTTTAAGGTTGGATTTGATCAATTCTGCTTATTGTATGATGTTTGTCAATGTGAAATCTTGCATTGTCTAGGTTGGTTACGAATTCGGCGTTTACGTGAAAATCTGGAATTTTACGGAAGTGCAGCCGGATTTTCGGTTTTGGGGTCGGGGTTGTAGTTTGGTAGTGTGGTTGATGAGGATGCTAATTCAACTTGGTTTGGCAGATTCTGAGTTTCGGTGGTTAGGAAAAGAGGAGTTCTAAGTTTGGGGCACGGTGTAGGTGTTGTCGAGAATCGGTCCAATACTCTGGATTTTGAGGTAAGGGTTTGGTTACGCTATTTTTGGTAAGATAGGTGTATGTTTAGTTTCATTTTACATTACTGCGGGTATTTCGGTATTATATGCCTAGAGCATATTACGTAGTCTGTAGGTGTATGTATTGTAGCACTTACATTTTGCGGGTATTTGGAAATTTACGCTTTAAGGTAAGTTACGTGATGCAGTAGGTGTATGCCTTGTAGCATACTGCATGCAGTAATCCTACGTTTGTAGGAGTATGCCTTATGGCATACTGCATGCATTAACACTACGGCAGTTGTGGGTTCGCTACCCAGTGGTGCACCATGCTTCGTAATAGCTTGGCTTGACTCCCCTTAGTGGGAGGTGTCGTTCGATCTGTTATAAGGTTTATGGCGATTTGGAATCGCACATCCTTCGGGATTCCGATTTGTTTACGTACGTGTATGTTATTACGTATTACATTGCGTATATTGCTATCTTTCTGTTTTGCGGGGTTGCATATACTTATCTTACCCCAAATCCCTTACGGGTCCTTTTAGGACTCACCCTTCTTTGGGTTACTGTTTTTGGGTTTCGAGTAGACCCGATAAGCGGCCTGCGGAGTAGGATTCCGTGAGGTTCTACCTTGGGTGTGTTTTGCAGCGGTTGCACCTTGCGGTCCGGGGTTGTGTACTTGGTGTGAATCCCGCGCAAGGTATTTTGTTACTTAGATTCTAAGGTTGGCTCTGTAGTTGCATATGCACACTTTCTGTATTGCTATGATGGTTGTATGTCTGTATATACATTTGTATATTCTGTTCTATATCTGTTCTCAGCGCTTGGCGCTTGCTAGACATTTTAGGTTCTGTGAATTCTGTATGTATATGTGTTTTGGTGCGTAAGCACTCGTCCACGGAGACACTTGGCGGATCTCCATGAGAGGACCTTGAACGCCTCCTCCAAGCTAAGGCCAAGTTCCAAGACGAGGCCGTGCTTGCGAAGACCCATTGGCGAGGCCATGGCCCTTGGCGAACCCATGGTTCTTATGGCGAACCCATGGCCATTGGCGAACCCATGGCCCCTGACGAACCCATGGTCCCTGGCGAACCCATGGACCTTATGGCGAACTCATGGCCATTGGCGAACCCATGGCCCTTTGCGACCCCATGGCGTCTCCCGCGAACCCCTGGTCCCTTTGCGAACCCATGGCTCCTCCCGCGAGCCCATGGTCATCGGCGAAGACCCTGTGTCACCCTTCCAGGTGCAAGCGAAGCCCCAGGTGTTCGCCAACCAGAAGAAGCCTCCACACGCAAAGACAGGCGAACCATTCAACTTATGCAGAGGCCCTTCCTCCCATTTCCCGCCAACTCCAATTCTGGGGAAATGGACGCCGCCAGAGCAGGTAGCCTACAATGTCACATCATCTGCCACCTCTCATTTCGCCCACCCTAAATCAAGGAAGATGGTTCCCATGTCGAGGCACTCATTATTTCCCTTTACCATTTTCCTTCTATATAAGGAAGCTTGTAACCATTGTAAACCCTAGAACTCATATATTGTAAGAACACATATCCGCCGCGAATCGGCCATATTGTTCTTCTTGGGTCTCAAATCTTGCTCCACCAATCCATTAGTGATCCATTGCAAGAGGATCCAATATAATACCTAGCATTGTTTGATCTAGTAATCAAAAGGTTCTAGGTTCCATTTCCTTTCCCAGGCATTTTCAAGGGCATTGCCTCACCTCGTAGTGAGGAGGTTCCCTTGGCCGACTTTGTGTTCTTCGTTTCCTCCTCTGTTTTCGTTTCCACTTTGCTGGAAACCGCCTCCATCGAGCTAGATCCGAGCTCGTGATCATACAACCCCCCGTGTGATCACATCAATTGGTATCAGAGCCAAAGCGCTTGTTGGAGGTATCATACCGTGTTGTTTGTTTGATTTTCTTCAAGTTAAAACCTTTGATTTCTTTGGAAAACTTGAAGAAAAGTTTTCGGTTAATGATCTCTTGAGAGAAACCGAGTAGTTGTTATCCTTGTTTGAAGTTCTTGAAAGGTTTATGAAACTGTGAGTGATTTCGGATTTGAAAAGGAAAAGAGTTTCCCTGTGTGCAAAAGAACAAGAGTTTGCAGAAAAGAAAGATTCAAACCAGTTCATAAATTCTGGGAAAAGTTCATAAGTGTTCTTGGAGAGTTCATCACGAAACTCAAGTGAACAGTACTCACAGATCGAAAATAGTTTCAAAACCTGAACTTATAGTGTTTATATTGGTGAAAAGCCTTTTCTATATCACTCCCAACTTCTTTCAACCACCAACCAACCTCAAAACCCTAGTTTCAAGTAACTAGAACTTTGTGCTTTACTTGTTTCGGACATTGCTAAGATTTCATTGGATATTCTTTGCGTGTTTGCATTTGATCTTAATCGTAGATTGGTGGTAAGTTTCTGAGACTTGTGAGAACCATTGTGTTCTAAACACGAGAGAGGAGTGGTACTGAGTGTGTCCCTAAACACAAACGAGAGGCCAACCATACACGTGAGGAAATGAGTGGTACAGACATTATTGTTTAAGTGTGTAGGGATACAAATGGCGCGAACCCTTAAGTTTCGAGGGATGATGACCCTTTCGGGTTCGAATCATGGGAACACCATCTTGAGGCATTCTTTGCCAAAAGTGGTGCTAATGGACTTGAGAAGCTTGACATAGCTATTGAGATGCTAAGAGGTGAAGCTTGGTATTGGTGGTGTGAATACGCCACAAAGAGGAGCGATCGAGGGTTAGAATTCATACCCTCTTGGGACCGCTTGAAAAGTGTGATGAGGCGGCGGTATGGCACCCAAACCCCTTAGTACACTTGGCCCCAACCCTACCCATCGGTCGAGACCTCCCACCACTCATAGCTCATTCCGGAGTCCCACATACTACCCCACTTTAACACCCGAAAGGAATGCCACACCTTCAAGAGCCTACTCACCCCCTTCTCCAAGTGCGAACCCGAATCCTCCTTGTGAACTAATCCCTTTGGGAAATCTCACTCGAGAAATTAGAGCAGATTTCGAGGAGCTGAGAAAAGATTTCAAGGAAATAAGAAATGAAGTCTCACAAATGGAAGGTCTTGTGAAAGAATGGTGTGAGAGTGAGAAACAGAGAGAAAAAGAGAAAAGAAAGAAAAGAGCTCTTCAGAGCCAAATGAGTGAAGAGAGTGAAGCACCCAAGCTTTCAACCGAGATCAATGAAGGACTAACGCTTAAATCTTCTAATGATTGTTGTTCTTCTTTGATTATGCAAGGGGTTGATGACGAAGATACCTTGGGTTGTTTACAAAAGGAAGGAGAAGCCTCGGTTTCGGAAGAGGACCCTCCCTCCCCTAACTTGGGGAGAGGTAACATATCATTTCATCTTAGTGATGAAACTTTGAAATTTTGTGATCATGAAATGATTTGTGCTAGGAATGATAAGTGCATGCCTACTGTAGCTAGGAAGTACGCATGTATTAATGATAAAAGTATTAATGGAACCATGATCATGCCATGCGCTAAATTGAATGAACCAACCCGAGCCGATGTGATGAAAATGAATGGGTTGTGCATGTCCCGAATGATAGGAAAACTTGCTAAGGTGAGACTCATACATGACCCCGGCCCATGTAAAAATAATTTGTTTGGAAATGAGCATGCCATGAATTCTAGTTTTGGAAATCATGTTGAAATTGCATGCTATTTTGTTAAATTTGTTTTCGGCCAACAAGAAGGCTTTAGACATAGGGCACTTGTGTGCTTTCATGGCACAGGAGCAAGAAAGAGCGGATTGTTCATCTTGCCCCAACTTAGTGCTTCCTTGTTTGCTATCCATGAGCTAGGTACCATATGTTTTGAGTATAAGAATGCCCATCACCTAGCCATGTATGTAATAAGCCGAGGGCATCCCCACATTATGCCCCTTTGTCTAAGTGATTGGAAGTGTATCATAAATTCATTTAGACTTTTGTCGTTGAACATAATACATATTAGAATCTTTACAATCCCATTTTTGATATGGGCACATCCACTTGGTTTTGGTCCACTAACCCCTAATACCTCTTCAAGTTTGTTGTGGTGTTTTCAGATTTGTAGGGATGACTTCCTTATGAATCCGAGGACGGATTCTTTTCAAGAGGGAGGGTATGATGTGGACATCAGCCCCATTTTTGTGATAAAGGGCAACCATTCCTTCAAGGGGCCTAAAGGACCCTTGGCGAAGGATCGGGTGAGAAGAAGCGACCCTCTAAAGCGCCGGCGAGGCCCCAAAGCGAAGCCACACTTGACGGATCTCCAGGAAAGGACCTTGAACGCCACCTCCAAGCTAAGGCCAAGTTCCAAGACGAGGTCGTGTTTGCAAAGACCCATTGGCAAGGCCATGGCCCTTGACGAACCCATGGTTCTTATGGCGAACCCATGGCCATTGGCGAACCCATGGCCCTGGGCGAACCCATGGCCATTGGCGAACCCATGGCCCTTAACCCATGGCGAACCATGGCCATGGCGAACCCATGGCTTTGCGACCCCATGGCGAACCCATGGTCCCTTTGCGAACCCATGACTCCTCCCGCGAGCCCATGGTCATCGGCGAAGACCCCGTGTCACCCTTCCAGGTGCAAGCGAAGCCCCAGGTGTTCGCCAACCAGAAGAAGCCTCCCTATGCAAAGATAGGCGAACCATTCAACTTATGCAGAGGCCCTTCCTCCCATTTCCCGCCAACTCCAATTCTGGGGAAATGGACGCCGCCAGAGCAGGTAGCCTACAATGTCACATCATCTGCCACCTCTCATTTCGCCCACCCTAAATCAAGGAAGCTGGTTCCCATGTCAAGTCACTCATTATTTTCCTTTACCATTTTCCTTCTATATAAGGAGCTTGTAACCATTGTAAACCCTAGAACTCATATATTGTAAGAACACATATCCGCCGCGAATCGGCCATATTGTTCTTCTTGGGTCTCAAATCTTGCTCCACCAATCCATTAGTGATCCATTGCAAGAGGATCCAATATAATACCTAGCATTGTTTGATCTAGTAATCAAAAGGTTCTAGGTTCCATTTTCCTTTCCCAGGCATTTTCAAGGGCATTGCCTCACCTCGTAGTGAGGAGGTTCCCTTGGCCGACTTTGTGTTCTTCGTTTCCTCCTCTGTTTTCGTTCCACTCTGCTGGAAACCGCCTCCATCGAGCTAGATCCGAGCTCGTGATCATACAACCCCCGTGTGATCACATCAGGAAGCACATTGCGATGCCACCACATCGCGTGAAAGAGTTACTAGGGGGCTTCGCACCTGCTGGCTTCACCAGGACCTCACGAATTCGCATCTCCTGGCGTCGCCAGACAAGGTCTTCGCATCTCCTGGTCTTCACCACCCATCACTTAGCAACGTCACAGACCGGGGAAGGAAACAGGAAGCGGTCATCCCCACGACCTACCCACGTTCTCCATTACATTCCCAGTCTTCCACAACTCTGGAACGTGGGGAAGCACTCCACTACTCCAATCACGAGACAACCGCCACCTCAACGCCTCCTATAAAAGGATGGCTTGGGAAAGGTACACCCTATCTACACACCTCCACTCCTCTTTCTGCTTCTGAGTATTCCGTTTTACACCTTGCAGATTACTCCGGAGCTTGAGATCGTCGTTCCGATCACTCGTCCACCATTCAAGTATCTGAAAGCCCAGTCCCGTAAAGGAACCAGGCTATCACATTGATAGCAGCCTGCATCAAAAGGAGTTAGTACAGAGATCAGGGGAATGGCACAAGAAAGTGAGAGAGGTGCCTCACCTGCAGGTTGTGCTTAGCAGCCTCCTTCATGAACTCGACTGGAGAGTCCAAGCTGCAATCCATCAGCTCCCTATCAAAGGGACTGCGAAGCCCCTCCAAGCAGGATATCAGCGTGTGCTCCTCGCCCATCAACAAGGAGGACTTGTTGTTTAGCAGTAAAGTAGGATCCCACGCCGCCTCCAAAGGCATACCCTCCTCCTGATACACCTTCGCCCTGAGATCTTCCTATAGGGACTTCAGCGCAGCAGGGTCCTCAGACCACTTGGGGGTCTTTTGGGCTGCAATGCGCTTCCCCTCAAGGAAGTGCGACCAAACCCCAGTCTCCTCAAGCACGGTCGCCACCGCACCCAAGTCCACCACGCTATGGCGAATGCTGCCGTGATGGTCATAAGACCATTTCCCTGCATCAAGCGACTTATTAGCACAACTAAAACGCACAGAGAAAAGCACTTACCCAGCGAGGGGCCCTGGTCCAAGGCAAGGGTGATCTCACCAGTTGATGGCTGGGATTGTGGCTTCACCCAGCTACCACTCCCAGATGGTTGACTGGTAGGGCGAGCCACATCCCAGGAACTTTCCTTCTTTGGGATCCTCTTCGAAACCAAGGCGTTACTGGCGATGGTAACCTCGATACTTGCGGGTACCCCCTCTGGAGCCCCTTCCCCTTGGGAAGCTTGGATGCTTGTTGGGGAAGCTCCCTCAACCTCAGTCACCCCTGGTTGTGTATCAACCAGGATGTGTGCTCCACTCTCTACAGGGGCTGCTGTCGCCTCCTCCCCAGCAGAACTGCTGGCTCTCGTGGCCAGCTTAGCTCTCTTCATGGACAGCAAGAGATCACCTGCTGATGTTTTCCCCTTTGGTGGTGAGATGACCAACTGGGGAGAAGTCTCCACAGCGGCAGCCTGCTCAGGGGCACTTTCACTACCCACCCTTGGTGGGCTCGCCAGCAGCCCAGAGGCAAAGCCCTCCAGACGCCTGGTATCTTCTGTCGCTGCCACAGCCGTATCTACAGGAGCAGGGCCAGCGGTCTCCGCTACAGGAGCCTCGCGAATCACCTCCTCTCCAAGAATGGCCTCATAAGTCCCCTCTGTCACGACCACCCAATTTGGGGCTTTTCCACACAACCTATTTTCCATCAAATTGAAACCACACAATGCCTTAGAATCGTGCTAGGAACCACATATCCAAAGCATGATTCAAGAATCCAACAAAACACCAAGTTTAGAATTCCACCAAATTTCGCCAAATTATGTTTCCATCTTCCATGATGTTTTTCCAAAATTTAAACCTAGATTCTTACTCCTCTCCATGCCAAGAACAACATACTTAAATTTGGAAGCAAGAGGATCACCAAAACTCATAGCAAAGAACAAACCCCAATTCATTTTCTTCCTCTTTTTCCAACCAAAACAAGCTTCCAATCTTGAAAAGAGATGAAGTGAGGAAGCTTACCACTTATGGAACACAAATACTTGATGTTTCCAACCAAGAAGTGAAGAACAAGAAGCTTGAAGAAGAGCTTTAATGGTGGCGGCACTTGGAGGAAGAAGAAGAAGAAATGAAAACACTTAACATTTTTTTTCCATAAAGCCACCTTTATACCCCTTCCCTTTACCATCTTCAACCATAACAAGACAAGTGACTTATCCCTTCCTTTCCAGCCGACCTTCACCCTTTTCTGACCAAAATAATTGCTGACTTTAGGCTAAACTGCAACTTTGCCCTCTAACTTTCCAAATCTTTGCAATTTAGCCCCAAACACAACTTTCCAACCCGAATTGAAACCAAAACTGAACACAACCCTCAGAATATCATAACACACCCAAATCCTGTTTCCAAAGTCCATTTGAAAATCCAGAGTGTCCTACCGTGCCCGCTGAACCCACGCAAATCCCGACGTGCGCGTGTGGCGACATTGAACCAAAATCCTGTCATGCCAAAATTTCACAAATATTACCATAAAATCTGTCTTAAAATATAACATGACTTACACTGAAGCTGTCGGAAAATTTCCATCCCGAGCCGTACGGGTGTCGCTACCAACCAAAATATATACATTCTCTTTACCACGCATAATCGGACCACCGTTGTTGGTGCGGCGAGAGTGGTAGTTTAGATTACCATCCTGAGCCTCTCAGCGGCGTCTCAGCCCTCAGGGTGCATCTCGTTGCGCCCCGAGTCAGTTGCCGGTATTTCTACCTGCAACCCCAGACAGTACCGAATCTATACCTAACTGACCCTTTACAGGTCATCTCGGAAGACATCGTATGTTACCGACATACTCAGGCGGGGTAAAGCCAACCTGCCCACTCACTCCAGAATCTCTGAAAGACCGATATACCTTGGCCCACTACGCTTGCTCTGCGCACTCTGATTCTACTCCAAGTCCACGTTCAGAACACATTCTAGAACCTGCAGCTCCATGCTGCTCCTAACCGCCTCCAACCCATCAGAACTCATGAGAGGTAACACCTCTCCAGAAACCGTAAGGCTACGGTTAGCACAACTGATGTGCACAAAATTCTTTAACAGCCAACCCATCCCAATACCTATACCAAATTGGGAGGGGGTCCCTGGCTGCGGAAACCTCGGGGTGGTGAGTGTGGTTGTTCAGACCCTGGGTTACACTGAACCCAACTCCTGAACCTCGGAGGAGTGGGATCCCGGTCCCGACCCTCCGGTACTCGCTCACGCTGTCTGCGTGTAGTAACCATTCCTGAAACCAATCCAATCTAAAACCAACTTATACCATAACCAATTATCCAAAACAGCTAACTCTCTCTCTCTACCAAAAGCTAGCAGCTGGTGGCGTATCAGTGCGCGTGATCGCCACGTTCCTTTTTGACTTGCATGTCACGACATTGACAGAAGCCATTAAGTCGACTTTGCGTACTAGAGCGCGATTGTCGAGAAATAGAGAGATCCTCTGAAATGGTGATTTGACGAGTCGCGTCGAGTAGTATGAATAGTGAATGTATTTATAGTTCTATGTCTCAGTGGTATTATCGTAATATCTCAATATAAGGTGATTATGTATTCTAGGTCATATATGCACTTCGGGAAGCATGGTTCGGGAACGTCCTTAAGCTTTATTCGGGTTACTTGCTAGTTTTGTAATGGGGCCCTTATTTCGGGCTTATGTGTGGGCCTTTTGTTAGGCCTTTTATGCGTATTGGGCCTGGCGGCCATCAAGTCCCCCCTCAGCCCTTTTGGCCGACTAAGAGGAGTCCAAAGTTTTCTTCTCCAAGATCCGTGTTTGAATGTATGTGGGTCATGTTCGGGGAATTGCTTGGTTCGGGTAACCTTCGTTGTTCGGGCATGTGATTCCTCTCTGTGGTGTTCGGGTAACTGAGTCCTTTTGTTTCGAAAGTTTGTTCGGGCATTGGAAATGTATTCCGGACTGTACTGTCCGGGAAACTGAGGACGAAAAGTCCTCCTTTTGTCCCGAACAATGTTCGGGCATTCGAAGCACTTCCTGTGATATATTATCTGGGAAGTTGAGGATGTGAATTCCTCCTTTTGTCCTGAACAACGTTCGGGCTTTAGAAGCGTTTTCCGTACTATCACGTCCGGGAAACTGAGGATGTGAATTCCTCCTTTTGTCCTGAACAACGTTCGGGCTTTAGAAACGTTTCCCGTACTATAACGTCCGGGAAAATGAGGATGTGAATTCCTCCTTTTGTCCTGAACAACGTTCGGGCTTTAGAAACGTTTCCCGTACTATAACGTCCGGGAAACTGAGGATGTGAATTCCTCCTTTTGTCCTGAACAATGTTCGGGCTTTAGAAACGTTTCCCGTACTATAACGTCCGGGAAACTGAGGATGTGAATTCCTCCTTTTGTCCTGAACAACGTTCGGGCTTTAGAAGCGTTTCCCGTACTATAACGTCCGGGAAACTGAGGATGTGAATTCCTCCTTTTGTCCCGAACAATGTTCGGGCTTTTGAAGCGTTTCCCGTACTATAACGTCCGGGAAACTGAAGTCGGCTCTGGGGTTTTCTCTTCGGGATCTGCGACGGTTCATCTCCTTAACTGCCACTTTTTGAATCAACGGCAGGGATCAAATGACTTTTGACGTTTCATCTGCCCGATCTTTTCTATAAATGTGAGTTGAGCGTCACTTTCATTTGTATCTCTCAAGCTCTCTTCTCTCTTCTCACAATAAAATCACGACGGATAATCCTACGCTCCAGGAGGCGGTTAATATCTTCAAGAGGTGGAGGACTGTTGAAGAATCTAATCCAGAAGACTTCTTCCCCCCTTTCCTCAGAGAAACTACTGCCCGGACGGTTCTGAGGTTCGTCCGCCGTCCATCAATTCTACTGACTCCACCGTCGGGTTGTTGACGCCACTGCCGTTAGCCCGTCCTTTAGCCTTCTTCCAGCGAGTCGTCCTTGTCTCCTCCGGCCATTTACCCGAGGTACATAAGAATGGCTCCTACTTTTCCCACCCCTTCTATTGTTCGTCCTTCAAGTTGCCTTTTAGAAACCAAGGGCGAGGTTCCCGAAGGTTGGTGGTCCGAGATAGAGAACTACCGGAGCAAGGCAACTCCGAAGCTAATAAAAGAGTGGCAATCCACTTATTTTGTCCCGATGACAGTTCGTACTCCGGTTCCTTCCCCAGAATGCCGGGCGATGAGCACAGGAAAGGCTGGTTGGTGATCTTTAAGGATCAATCACATGCGGGCTGCGCTTCCCCCCGCACCCATTCGTCCGGCAACTGGCGGAATCCCACGGGCTAGCGGTTAACCAATTCAGCCCGAATACCTACTGCCACATAAACGCCTATCTCATTCTTTGTGCTCTGTTCGAGACAGAGCCTACCGTCACTTTCCTCCAGTACTATAAAGTCAATGTGATCCCGAGGAATTGTTTCTACTTCTTCAGTGCCCGGGGTCCTCCTACTGTGAAATTCAGTTTCGTTTGGAACTTGCCAACCAGCCGCAAGGGATGGCATCGGGAATTTTTCTTCATGAAGCCTGATGCGTCGTGGGGCCTGCAGACTGCGCAGAAGGTAGAAGGACTGCCGGACGTGCAGAATCCTCGGTGATTGCTGAAGGGGGCTGCGGCCAAGGAGAATTATGACCGGTTTCGATAATAAAATCCGGACCATTGCTCCTTGGTGCGGGGATGGACCGAAGGAAGTCCTTCCCTTTCCTTTGTACTGGAGGCTGATTACTCAAGGGGTCCTTTCTCACTTGGGTATTATCCAGGGGAACTTGGGGGAGTTGGGTATCCGGGCATCTCCCCCTTCGACCCGAGACTTGGCCTTGGTGCATCGTCTTCGGGGCGAAACGTCCTTCGAGGACTTCAAGAAAGGTTTATATCGTTCTTCTGTTCATTGATGCATTCGTTTGATATTAACTAATTCTTCCCCTTTTTGCAGAAATGGAGCCCGAGTTTGATCTCAGCGCTATCTTCCGGGACGCGAGGAAAGAGAAACCGGGCTCTAAAGCCGGAGGTTCTAAGCCCGTAGCAACTGAGAAAAAACGTAAGAGGGCTGCATCGGTTGATGCTGAGGCCGAGGCCAGCCGCCGAGAAATCGGCCGGGGAAGTTCCATCTCCGGTTCATGTTGAAGGTCATCCTACTCGGGATGACGTTTATGAGATGCTGCGGAACTCCCCCGAACAAATCAGAAGTGCTAGGGGGAAGTTCACGGCTTCGAGGGTGACTGAGCAAAGCGCCCTGGAAGTCGCACCAATCGAGTTTCAACTAGGTAACCAGTTTGTGAAGTTACGCAATCTCTGCTTTTGGAACTTATTCGGAAATCTTTCCCGAATGTTCGGTGAAGACCCGTTGCATGACGTGGTTCGATCTCTTTTTTGTACGTTAGGTCCGGACTGGAAAGAGTCCCAGGAAGAGAGGAGGCGGCTGTGGGACGAGAAGCTCTCGCAATTCGGGAATAATCTCATTCCCCGGGAGCCTGGGTGGCTGATCCATGAGGATCAGAACATCCTGGACGTCGAAGATGCCAAAGATATGGCTCTCGAGCTAATTGAAGGGACCACCACCGCCCGAACTATGGAGTGCTTAGAACACTTCTACCCTGACTTGGACGTTGCCGCTTCAAAAATGGCCGTCCTTGGGTATCAGGTTAGCATTTGGTTTTTATTTCTTATGTCTGAACTTCCGGGGTAACACCGCGGGAAAGTAATCCTTTTTGATGGCGTGCAGATGGCCACGATGGGCGGGTGGGTTTCCCGAGTCATCCGAGCGTCAAGCCGGATCCGGTCCGAAGCCGAGCAACGGGCGACCAAAGCCATAGCTGTGGTGGCTAAGCTGATCCAAATGAGTCCACCACTACGAGCACCGCGGCACTCCCGTACTTCCACCATACTAGAGCTTCCCGAGGGCACCCACATTCGGGAGAACCTCAGCCCGGCCGAAGCTGATGATTTTGCCTTGGCTGAGGTTGCATTCCTGAGCGCGGTCAAAGACCACCGCCATTCTGAAGACGCTCTTCGGGAAGAAGTTCGGAATCTCGAAACCGAAAAAGAGAAATTTCAGGTTGACTTCGCCAATCTGAAAGAGCATCACGAGCACGAGCAGCGGGTTAAGGATGAAGAGATCCGCAAGCTTCGGGATGAGCAGGATCTGAAGGCTAAAGATGAGGAAATCCAGAGACTTCGGGATGAACTTGCAGCAGTTCAGGACAAAATCCCGAAGTATCAGAAGGCGCTGAAGGATTCTGTAAATCTGGCCATTGACAAATACACCTTCGGGTTCTGTCTGGCCAGGAAGCAAATCGTTGAGCGCAACCCTCATGCGGACCTATCCGGGCTTGACGGGAATGACGAGCCCGAAGAAGATCCTAGCTGGTACGGGGAGGAGTTTCGCAGCCGCCCGAACCAGTCACCGTAGACGACTTCGCTGATCCTCAATGATGTAATTTTCTTTCAAGTCCATTTTTGTAATCCCAGCCTCGGGCGTTATTAATGAAAACATTCAAGGATTGGTTCAACACTTGTTTTTAAATTCAGTCGTGCTTTATTATTCCTCGGTCATACAAAATATTTCTTCAATGCCTCGGAATGATAAGAATTTGCTAACTCCCTTCCTTCGGAATCCGATAACTTGTAAACTCCTTTCCTTTCTTCGGCGACAACCTCGAATGGACCTTCCCAGTTCGGGGCGAACGCGCCCCCTTTTGGTCTTCGGGATCCCAGTTTGGTTTGCCGTAGGACCAAATCACCCACTTTGATATTCTTTGCCTTCACTTTGGAATTTGTTGTTGATGCGGTTCTCTGTTGGAAAGCTTTCCTTCGCAGCTCTGCTTCATCTCTTCTTCCTTCGAGTAGGTCCAAATTTGCCCGCAAACCTTGCTCATTCGCTATTTCTTCGAACACCTCGGCTCGGAGGGAAGAGTTCGCTACTTCAATCGGGATTAGCGCCTCGGTCCCGTATGCCAAAGAGAACGGGGTTTCTCCAGTAGACCTTCGGGGTGTGGTCCGGTAGCTCCATAAAACATGAGGGAGTTCTCCGGCCATTTCCTTTGCTTTTCCAAGTCTTGTTTTTAACCCATCTTTCAAAGTTCGGTTAGATACTTCGACTTGGCCATTGCTCTGCGGGTGGGCGACCGGAGCAAAATGAATTTTGATCCCGAATTCCTCGGCGAAATCCTGGAATCCACCGTCAGTGAACTGAGTTCCGTTATCAGCAACTAGAACCTTCGGGCATCCGAACTCGCAAATGATGTTCTTCCACACGAACTTTCGGATGTTTTCAGCCGTAATTGTGGCCAGTGGTTCGGCTTCTATCCACTTGGTAAAGTAGTCCACGGCGACTACGCAATACTTCAGTCCTCCGGGGGCGGTAGGCAAGGCCCCAATCAGATCGATTCCCCATACGGCAAATGGTATGGGGTAGTCCGAGGACGATACGTACTCCGAGGGAATTCTCTGTATTCGAGCGTGTTCCTGACACTTCTTGCATTTGTTAACTAGCCTCCTTGCGTCTTCCTTGATGGTGGGCCAAAAGAACCCTTGTCTCAGTATGACCGCAGCCAACGCATCTGATTTAATGTGCGACCCGCAGGTGCCTTCATGGGTCTCTCTCAGAATGTCCTCGATGTCTCCTTCTCCGACGCATTTTTGCATCGGGGAAGAGAATCCCTTTCGGTACAGATTATCACCAATTATAACGAACTTGCTTGCCTTTCTCCTGATGTTCGCGGCTTCGATCGGATTGTCCGGAAGTATCCCTTCATCAAGGTACTTCCAATAGGGGACCCTCCATCCCGAGGTAATGCAGCATATCCGGGAGTAGTCGACGCAAGGTTCACTTCTTACTTCGTCGTAAGAAGCTGACTTCGAAAGCTGATCGGCCTCCGAATTAAGCGACCGCGGGATCTTCTCGATACACAGCTTCTCGAAATCCGCGGCCAATTTTCTAGCTACCTCGGCGTATTTCTTGAGACTTGGTTCTTTGATCTCGTACTCCCCATTCATCTGCTGAACAAGGAGGTTTGAGTCGCTACATGCTTTTAGTGATCGGATTCCCGCTTTCTTGGCCAATTCTAGACCAGCAATTAGGGCTTCATATTCGGCTGCGTTGTTTGTTACCGGGAAAGTGAACTTAATTGACTTTGTTGCTTTCATTCCTTCTGGGTCTTCGAGAACTAGTCCGGCACCTTCCTTGTCTGATCCTGAAGCTCCATCTACATGTAGGGTCCAGACCGGACTATCCTCGCTCAAAGAATCCTCACTTTCGGATTCCTTTGGCAATTCTGCGATAAAATCCGTCAATGCCTGTGCCTTGATCGCTCTCCGAGGTTCGTATTTGATCTCATACTCGCTTAGTTCTACGCACCATTTTGACAGCCTTCCGGAGTGGTCTACCCGCTTTAGGATGTCCTTGATAGGGACATTACTTCGAACAATGATGGAAAATCCGAGGAAGTATGGTTTCAATCTTCTGGCTGATAGGACTAGAGAGTACACCGCTTTCTGTATCATCGGGTAATTGAGCTCGGCTCCGTGCAATGATTTGCTCACGTAATAGACCGGCCACTGTTTTCCTTGGTCGTCTTCTTGAACAAGTACCGAACTTACGGCCTTTTCTCCTACTGCCAAGTATACAATGAGGGGTCTATCCTCGGTTGGTTGCCGAAGCGTAGGCATTTCCAAGAGGTAGGCTCTGATTTCCTCCCAGGCCTTCTGACATTCGGGATTCCAACTGAACCTAGCTCGTTCCCTTGCATTCTCGTCCTTAGATTTCTTCTCTCCTTTTCGTACCCCAATTCTGCCGGGCTCCGCACCTTCTTTGATCAAGAGTTTGAAAAAAGGGCGGCACTTGTCTCCATATCGAGATATAAAACGACTTAAGGCCGTAATCTTCCCGAGAAGTCTCTGCACGTCCTTTATCGATGAAGGTGTCCTCACGTTTAGAAGAGCTTCGATCTTTGCTGGATTCGCATCGATGCCGCGCCGACACCATAAACTCGAGAAATTTCCCGGAGGTCACTCCGAAAACGCACTTGTCCGGATTCAATCGTAGTCCATACTTTCGGATCTGCCCGAACACCTCTTCAATATCGCGGACGAGGTCTTCTTCCTCCTTGCTTTTGATGATGATATCATCAACGTAAACTTCGAGAATTCTTCCTATCTGTTCGGAGAATACCTTGTCCATCAATCTTTGATAAGTCGCCCGGCGTTCTTAAGTCCGAAGGGCATTCTAGTATAACGGTGCGTTCGCGCCGCTTATGAAGGACGTCTTTTCTTCATCTGCCGGGTTCATCCTGATCTAATGATAACCACTGTAAGCATCAAGGAAAGAGAGCCTCGCGTGTCCGGCCGTGGAATTAACAAGCCTATCGATCGGAGGAGTCGGGTATGAATCCTTCGGGCAAGTATCGTTTACGTTAGTAAAATCGATGCACATGCGCAACTTATCGCTGTCCTCTCGGGTTGCAACTACGGGATTGCTTAACCATTCGGGATACGATACTTCTCTTATGACCCCAGCATCGAGAAGCTTCGAGATTTGCTCTTTGATGAAGGCCCTTTTGAAGGGGGCGTTATTTCTTTTCTTCTGTCTTATAGGTCTTGATTTCGGGTCGATGTGCAGGCTGTGTTGGATGACTTTCGGCTCGATCCTGGGCATATCACTCGGAGAGTAGGCGAACAAGTCTTTATTCATTTGAAGCAAGTTTACAAGATTTTCCTTACTGCCCTCGGGCAAATCTTTCGCAATTCTTGTTGTCCCATCTCCTTCCAAAACGACTTCTTCGGTATCCTCTTCCCCCTTGTCCTCCTTCGAGCAGCTCGGAGTAGGATCCTTCTGAGCTATTGCCATGACGTCCTTGGCCTCTCTTTGGCTCACGTAGATGGAGGCGTCGCCCTCATCCGTAGTGAAAGTAATGGTGAGGTATTTCACGTCAGTTCTCATGTGAATAGCCACCTGGGTTTCTCTCCCGATGATAGTGTTGTACGCAGAAGGGACATCGATGACAAGCCATTTGACCATCAATGTCGTGTACCGGGATTGACCTTCGGGACCGACTCCCAGGAACATCGTCGGGAGCTCGATAGAGCCGAGCACTGGCAGTTCATCCGGGCCTACGCCATAGGTTGCTGTCTTGACAGGGTTCAGTCGGCTTGACTTAAGCTTGAGGCCTTCATATGCCTTTGCGAAGAGCACATCTGCGTTTGAGCCATCGTCGCAGAGAACCCTCTTGACATCTATGGTTCCAATTCGGAGGGTGATGATGAGCGGGTCGTAATGCGGGAAACGCACTTCGGACCCGTCCGCCCGTTTCACTCTCGAAGACGGATCCCCGTAGCTCAATGAGGCTATCTCCCTCGCTTTCCTCTTCCTTGCATTTGAACCCAGGGTGGTCGTTATTGTATTCAGCACTCCGGTTGGTTGGGGTGGGGATTTCTTCTCTTTGCCCTTCTTGTTCGGTCCCGAGGTGTCTTCTTCAGCCTTCCCCTTGCCTCAGGAAATTTCCTCGTTCCGAGGCATCTTTAGGTACTCACCCAGAGAGCCCCTCTTGATGAGATGTTCGATGTATCTCTTCAACTGATGGCACTGCTCAGTCTCATGGCCGGTGTCTCTATGGAACTGGCAGTACTTGGATGAATCGCGTTTTGCTCCCTCTGGCATGGCTCTTGGCCAGTTAATGTTCCCCGCACTTTGTCTCTGGAGGGCTGCGAGGATGCTAGCCTGTTACGGTCACCCCGAGCGGGTTGCGACCGGGTGACCCGGGGCTCCGGTTTTGGCCTGCGGGTCACGTTTTTCGGCGTTCAGGCGGCTCCCGAGCCTTATCCGAGTAACGTTTTGGCGAACCCTTTCGTTTTTGAGGTCGTGTGGGTCCCCCGGACGTTTCCGAAAATATTTTTTCGGCGCCGGGGGGTTGTCGGGGTTGTCTCGGGATGTACAGCGGACTCGGTAGCGCTCCCGAGACCTCAGATTGAGATGCCGTTTGCAGTTTTGGAGTCGTGGGAATGTCCCGGAGGTTTTTATGGAATATAATATCTGGGGTGGGACGTTCGGTCCCGGGCGACTCCCGGGGCTCGGGACGGGAATCCCGGGGCTCGGGATGGAATTTCTCCGATGGCTCCATGGTTGGTTATGTTATAATTCAAGATGGATTTTATGAGTATTTTTGGGGAATTTTGGCGTGATGGGATTTTGGTTCAGGTGGACACGCTCGCACGTCGGGATTCGTTCGGGTTCAGCGAGCTCGGTAGGACACTCTGGATTGGTAAATAAACTTTTGGAACATGTTTTACGAATGTTATAATATTCTGAGGATTGTGTCCAAGTTTCGTTTAATTTGGAGTTCGGTAATTGCGTTTGGGCCAAAATTGGAACTTTTGGAAAAGTTTGGAGGTTAATTTGCATTTGGCCTCAAAATAACAATAATTCAGCATGGGCAGCAGCTCTTTTTCGGCAGAAATTGGAGACAATTAAGGGACACATGTCCTATTTTTATTTATGATGGAAAAAGGAATGGGATAAAGGGAAGGATATATATATTAGGCTATATTTCATAAAATGGGAATTATTTCATTTCTTCTTCTTCTTCTTCTTCTTCCTCACTTGCTGCCGCCACCATGGGAGTTCCTTCCAAGCTTTGAAGTGCTTCATTTTGGCTAGAATCATCAAGGGTTTGGCTTCAATCTTGGGTAAGTTTCCTTCCTTAGCTCACTTCTCTCCTTGGAAACAAGTTTGGTTGGATAAAGTGATGATTTTGAGAATTTTGGGTTTGTTCTTAGCTACTAGCTAGGATGATTCTCTTCCTCCCATCTTTTAGTATGTTGTTCTTGGGTTGTAGGGGAGTGATAATCAAGTGTTAGATTTTGGAAAAACTCATTGGATTGAAAAACCCCATTTTACCGAAATTAGAAGGAAATTCTAAAAATGGTGTGTGTTTGGTTTCTTGAATCATGCTTCTAGTATGTTGTTCCTAGCATGATTCTAAGCTTATGTATGGATTCAATTTGATGGAGAACAAGTTGGGTAAGAAAACCCCAATTTGGCCGAAATGTTTGTTGATGTTCAAAGTTGATTTTGGTTGTTTTGGATGCAATTGGATAGCATTCTTGGTTTAGAAGTGTAATTGGTGATTAGAATGGCTGTTTGGTAGCTTGTTTGGATTGAATTGGAAGTTGGGTGAAATGTTGGCATAGAACCGAAAAGTTTAAGTGAAACTTTTTCTATGTTGGAGTTTGGCTTTGGTTGAATTGGATGTTAAAATGGTATTGGGGTTGGATTTAGGTGTGGTTTGATGTTTGAAACATTGATTTCGGGTAAGAATTGAAAAAGTTACTATTATGTGGGTTTATCGGAAAATGTCGGGTAATGAAGGGTTTTAAGGTTGGATTTGATCAGTTCTGCTTGTTGAATTGTGTTTGTCAATGTATAATCTTGCATTGTCTAAGTCGGTTCTGAATTCTGACGTTTCTGTGGAAATCTGGAATTTTACTGAAATTCTGCCGGATTTTCAGTTTTGGGGTCGGGGGTGTAGTTTGGTAAAGTGGTTGGTAAGGTTGCTAATTCAGCTTGAATTGACAGATTCTGAGGTTCGGAAGTTAGAAAAAGAGGGGTTTCTGAGTTTCGGGTCGCGGTGTGGAAGTCGTCCAGAATCGGTCAAATACTCTGAATTTGTGAGGTAAGGGTTTGGTTCTGTTATTTTGGTAAGATAGGTGTATGTTTTGTTTCACTTTCTGCTCGCAAGTATTTTGGTATTATATGCCTTAGGGCATATTCTGTAGTCTGTAGGTGTATGTGTTGTTGCACTTCTGTTTTGCAGGTATTTCGGAAATTGTGCCTTAAGGTACGTTCTGTGATCTGTAGGTGTATGCCTTGTGGCATACTCTGTCTGTTAACCCTACGTCTGTAGGTGTATGCCTTGTGGCATACTCTGTCTATTAACCCTACGACAGTTGTGGGTTCGCTACCCCAGCTGGTGCACCATGCTTCTGTAATAGCTTCGGCTTCTGACTCCCTTAGAGGGAGGCTGTCGTTCCGATTTGTTATAAGGGTTATGGCGATTTAGAATCGCACATCCTTCGGGATTCTGATCTGTTTTTATTACATGCACGATGTTCTGTATTCTGTTGCATATATTCTGTATATTGCTATCTTTCTGTTTTGCAGGGTTACATATGCTTATCTTACCCCAAATCCCTTACGGGTCCTTTCGAGGACTCACCCTTTTTGGGTTCTGTCTTTGGGTTTCAGGTAAACCTGGTAAGCAGCAGCTTTACCTTTACCTTGCGGGACGGGATTTTGTAGAGGTAGCGGTTTTGGTCTGGATCCCGCGCGAGGTATCTGACTTTTAGGCTTAGGTTGCATACTTTCTGGTTGTGATGATTGGTTTCTGATTTAAGGACTGTGTGTATATACATATAATCTGTTCTGTTATATGTTCTGAGCGCTTGGCGCTTGCTAGAAACCCTAGGTTCGGGGAATTCTGTATGTATCTTTGTTGTGTGCGTAAGTACTCGTCCACGGAGGGCGGGGCTTACTTTGTTGTTAATGCATGAACTGTATGTATGGTAATGGTGATGTGCTCGTCCGTTTCCGAGGGACGAGACTCACCATGGATTTTATTTTAGTATATGTATGAAATTTTCAGGTTGCTTCCACAATCGCTTCGGGTCCGCTACGCGCGGCAGGTCTCGATGGACCTGCCATTCTGTATTCATTCCGGCTTCCGCTTCCGACGTCCCGGCGCCCCCGCCTCCGCAACCGGGCTCGGGTGGCGTATGGTGACATAGCCCGAGTTGTATTGAGGGTGGTGAAATTCGGGATTCTCTCGAAAGTTCTCTTCTGTCCTCCCCAGTTCCCCGGCTGTTTGACCTACGGAGTTCTGATGTTCTCCTTCCTTGATTCTCGATTATCTCTGTTGTCCTGCTTCCCTTCGCGTAGAGACAACATTTCCTGAGCGATCATATGCTCCTGTGTGACCGCGTACATTTCTTCGACACTGGTGAAGTTCTTTCGAGATAATTCATAAGCCAGGCGCGAATTGGGGATGAGCGCCTTCGTGAATGCCATGATCCGAATGTTGTCCGTCAGATCAGACGCATGTACGGCTTCTCGGTTGAACCTTTCGACGAACTCTCGAATACTCTCGTTCGGTCTTTGTTTGATGTCAAACATTTGGATGGCCCTTTTCGCTGACCTCTTACATCCGATGAAGTGTGTTGTGAACTTGGTGGCCAGGTCCCCGAACGATGATACCGAGTTCGGGAGGAGCGAGTTATACCAAGCTGAAGCCGGACCTCCTAGAGCTACTTCAAAACACTTGCACAGGGCCGCCTCGTTAGCTCCTTTTAGCTCCATCGCTCTCTTGTACTTGCGGACAAAAGCATCAGGGTCTCCTGAGCCTTGGTATACTTCCAATGGGTGCGGTAAGTTAAATACTCGGGAATCTTTGGGTGTCCCGAATCCTGGCTGGTGAATGGTCCATCATCAGGGATGACCTCGCACTTGGGTTCGGGAATGTCCGAGTTTCTCTCGACTTGTTCCAGACGATGCAACATTTGCCTGATCACATCATCCCGCGGATCACCACGTACCAGTCTCTCTGGTCTAGGGGATCGGTCTCTCTTGTGCTCCCTCGGGGATCTTGACCGCTGTCGACTTTGACGATCCGGGGAAGCAACTCGTTGTGAAGCTGCCAGCTGTCTACCACTGCCTGACCGCTTCTGCCGCGGTAACATGCTGTCCCGAGGTCTATAAGACTGACCAGCCTGGTCGTCTTGGTTTCTTCGCTCTTCCTGAAGAACCATCCGAACTGCTTGGACAAGATCAGGGTCCAAGTGTCGAATGTCGCTTCGACGGAAGCTGGATGTAGGCCGTAGGGAGGTTGCTCCATGAGACGTTTCCTCCGAGGAACTCTTGTAACTGGGGTCGGCCGTGCGGCCGTTGGTGGAACCTTCTCCCTCCGGTCTAGATGATCGGGAACAGGAATGGCCCCCACGTTCAATCTGATTTTGGGGACCACCGCCTTTCCCACAGACGGCACCATTTGGTGGCAGATCAGTGCGCGTGATCGCCACGTTCCGATTTGACTTGTGTGTCACGACATTGACAGAAGCCATTAAGTCGACTTTGCGTACTAGAGCGCGATTGTCGAGAAATAGAGAGATCCTCTGAAATGGTGATTTGACGAGTCGCGTCGAGTAGTTGTTAAACGTTATCCCTTTAGGTATGAATAGTGAATGTATTTATAGTTCTATGTCTCAGTGGTATTATCGTAATATCTCAATATAAGGTGATTATGTATTCTAGGTCATATATGCACTTCGGGAAGCATGGTTCGGGAACGTCCTTAAGCTTTATTCGGGTTACTTGCTAGTTTTTTAATGGGGCCCTTATTTCGGGCTTATGTGTGGGCCTTTTGTTAGGCCTTTTATGCGTATTGTGTCACAGCCACCCCGCCCGGTTGCGGAGGCGGAGCCGGCCGCGACGTCGGAAACAGGAACTACGGCGGAAAGCGTGGCAACGGAGCATCGAGCTCCAAACAAAACCGTCAAGTAACAACTAGCAACCTAAATACTCATGCAAGGCAAGTATACGAATAATCCAACTTTCACCACACAAGCAGTTCATGGTATCGAACATCAAACATCGCAACAACCCCAGAAACACTGAATTCTTATCATAACAAATCCGATTTAGGCAAGTCGGGCTCCGCCTCGACTCGAGAAAACATCAAAGGCGAATATATTTCCGATCATATGGCATATACAAATTCATGATCGACCTACATGCATGCAGCTACAACTACAGAGCCATTAAACAAAATCCTATAAATATATACCTAAGTGCGGAATCGAAGCCTCTCGCTCAAGAATTCCCGCACGTGGTACCTTCTTTGCTCACAGAACCCAAAATGTCAGAAAGCACCGCGGATCTCCATTCCGCTGGTTGCTTGTCAGACTGCCTGAAAGATGGTAAACAAATAAAAGGGTGAGTCCTCGAAAGGACTCAGTAAGGGCTTAAGGTAAAAGTGCAGTTTGCCCACGTGGCAACAATCTGAACTCGCAAAACAGAATATCACAACATATGCATGTACATATAAGCATAAAATATAACGAAAATCGAAACCAACATATGCGGTCCAACCGCGAGCGACCAGAACGGCGGCCCTCAACAGAGGTCGAATATACTGATCGTAATGCAATGTAAGCACGGTACCGGCCGGGGTCGCGAGCCCCAAACCGCCGTAGGGTCACGTAAGGCGAAGTATCGGCACTCGGTGCGGATACGCAGAATGTCGGCACCCCTTCGGCGGACACGTAATGTAAGTATCGGCACTCCTGGTGCGGATACGCAGAATGTCGGCACCCCTTCAAAGGCGGACACGTAATGTAACATATAATAATAACAAGAATACATAACATAAACAGAAGTAACATTACCTGATAACCATAGACAGAACCGAATAGGAACCCGGGCCTCTAAGGTCATCCGGGCCTTGAAACGGAACTAACCTACATTTTACCATATTAAGCCCTTACCTCGTAAATGCCGCCCGCAGCCCAACACTCGGAGGATCCCAACTCCCGACCAATTGCACAACTTGGCTCCTACGGGTCCGCGCTACTCCACCAACGCAGAATCAAGTCAGCAACCATAGTTGGATCGAACATATCCAAACAAACCCCGAAACAATTTCCGCACAAACCCGTACTTTCTCGCAAAAATCCACGTAAAGCTCGGTTTCACGAACCGAGCCTGAACATTGTTAATCATACACCACTAAACCCATTCCAACCCTTAAACCCACATTCGGACGCCTTTCCCGATAAACTCGTATAAAACTAACTTTCTCATTTCTAACCCGAAAATGGTATTTCAAACGTCATAACACACCTACTTTCACCCACATTACCAATTTAGCATCCAATTCAATCAACACACACCACCAAGATTGAAAAAGAATTACTTCAACAATTTGGTCCTTAACCAATTTTCCATCACACTTCCAAATCAAACCATACAAGCTTCTAATTAATCACACTAATCACCCATTCCACTTCCTAACCAATAATACTAACCAATTACACCATAATCAACAAACCCCTTTCATACCCAATTCGGCCAAAAGGGAAATTTCTCACCCAACTTCCATTTCAATCCAAACAAAGTTCCATTAGCTCTCTTTAATCACCAATTACAATTATTAAGCAAGATTGCCAACCAATTGCATCAAAATTAACAAACCCCTTCCTTAATAATTTCGGCCAACTTGGGGGTTTTCTACCCAACATGTTTTCCTTCAAATTGAAACCATAGATTGTCTTAGAATCATGCTAGGAACAACATATCTCAAGCATGAATCAAGAACACAAACATACACAATTTTGGAAATTCTCTCTTAAATTCGGCCAACCCTAGGTTCCACCCTCCATGTAGTTCTTCCAACATTTTACCATAGATTCTTACTCCTCTCAAGCCCAAGAACAACATACTAAAATTTGGGAGGAAGAGAATCATCCTAGCTTATAGCTAAGAACAAACCCATCAAATGCAAAACTCCTCTTTTTACCACTAATCTTCCAAATTAATGAGAAAAGAGGAGTTAGGAGGTACTTACCACATGTAGCAACCAATTTCTCTTTGATTTCCACAAAGAAGAAGGAACTCAAGCTTGGAGGTGCACATCCATGGTGGTTTTCGGCAGACTTGGAGAGATGAAGAAGAAGAAGAAATGAAATAGTTTCATTTTATGAAATTACTAAACCCTTTATATATTTTTTCCACTTTTTGCCCATGCTTCTCTTCTTTTAATTAAAATTGACCAAGTGTCTATTTATCACACACACACACTTACTGCCGAAACTGATTGCTGCTGCCCATGCTGAATACTTTTGATTTTTGTAGCCAATTACTAATTAGCTCCCAATTTCTCCGAAAGTTCCAATTCTTTTCGCCCAAAAATAATTACCGAATTCCAAAATTAATGAAACTCGGACACAATCCTCAGAATATTATAACATGCACAGAACATTTTTCAGAAATTCATTTGCCTTTCCGGAGTGTCCTACCGAGCTCGCTGAACCCGAACCGAAACCCGACGTGCGAGCGTGACAACTGAACCAAATTCCGTCACCCCAAAATTCTATAAAAATACCCATAAATTCCATCTTAAATTCAAACACAACTTACCCCAAAGCCGACAGAAAATTTCCATCCCGAGCCCCGGGATTCCCGTCCCCGAGCCCCGGAGTCGCCTGAACCGAACGTCCCGTCCCAAATATTAAAATCTAAGACCACCTCCGTGACGTCTCCACGACTCCAAAACTGCGAACGGCTTGCCAAACTGAGATCTCTAGAGCGCTACCGAGCCCGCTGTACGTCCCGAGGCGACCCCGACAACCCCCCGGCGCCAGAAAAATATTTTCGGCGGAAACGTCCGGGGGACCCACACGACCTCAAATACGGAGGGGTTCGCCAAAATGATACTCGGATAGGGCTCGGGAGCCGTCTGAACGCCGAAAACGTGACCGCAGCCAAAACCGAGCCCGGTCACCCGGCCGCAACCCGCTCGGGTTGACCGTAACATACTCCCCCCCTTAGAACTCTTGGTCCACCAAGAGTAGCATGAACCAAACAGACAGGTGTCGCTACCAACCAAAAGATATAACATTTCCTCTAACCCAGAACAATCGGACCACCGTGCTGGTGCGGCGGGAGTGGTAGTTTAGACTACCATACAGAGCCTCACGGCGTCCCACCCTCCGGGTGCATCTTATTGCACCCCGAGTCGATTGCGGTATTTCTACCAGACAACCCCGCATAAGCATCGAACCTAAATCTAACCGACCCACAACAGGCTATCCTGGAAGACATCACGTAAAACAGAAATAGTTGGGGGGGGGAAAGATCAACCTAACAACTTACTCTAGAAACTCATGAGAACCGATAAAATTCGGGGTAACTTGCCCCGCCCATCACATCTTCTCAAGCTCGAACGGTGCTACCGCCAGTCAAATTCTGTCACCAAACTCAGATTCAAGAGCCCTACGGCGGCGGTTCGTATAAACAGTGGTGCAGCTCAACCCTATCAGACGCATCTGTCCAACAGTATGGTGTCATACACCTCCCGTACAACACCTCATAGGGTGCCACGTCAAACATAGTCTGAAAGCAATTGTTGTATGAAAACTCTATCAAAGTAACTGCTAGTCCCATACTCCTCCAAAATCCAAAGTACAGATTCACAGCATATCCTCCAGTATCAGAATCACCCGCTCCGACTGCCCGTCCGTCTGTGGGTGATAAGCTATATTCCGATGGAGTCGCGTGCCCAGTGCTTCGTAAAAAAAGCAATCCCGAACCGTGCTGTAAAACGCGGATCATGGTCAGATTCAATGGAGTCTGGTACTCCATGTAAACGTACAATCTTCCTGATGTAAAGCCGGCAAGCTTCTCCAGAGGGTCTATGACCCGAATAGGCGAAAGTGTACGCACTTTGTCACCGATCCACAAAAACCCAGATAGCATCATGATGAAACCGTGTCGGGCGGTGCGGTCGATGAAAGTCCATCATAACATTACCCCACTTCCAGATGGAATGGGCAAAGTCTGCAGTGTCCTGCCAGTTCTCGATGCTCACACCGCTCGAGTGTGCCCCTCTAAAATCTCATTCCGTAACTCCCGATCCTCGGGTACATAAAGACGATCTCGAAGTATAACAATCACCGCCTATACTTGAAACGTCGGTAACCCATAAACCCTTATTTTCCCGATAACTTCTTCAATACCAAATCTCTACCTTGCGCTTCGCGCATCCTATCAAACCACTCGAATGTATAATAAGTGTAATAACTCGAGCACGCTCCCGGAGCCGCCACTGTGCCAAAGGCACGCGATCACTCTCCTCGGATCAGTCCCCAACATTTCCTCTCTTAATTAAGCCGGTATACTTCTGCTTTCGAGCATCGGCAACCGTGTTGCCCGTGCGTAGATGTACTCGATACAACAACCATAGTCCTTAACGTATTCGAGCCATCCACAATGCCTCAAATTAAGCTCCTTTTGCGTAAACAGATATTCCAGACTCTTATGGTCGGTAAGAATCTGAAATTTACTACCAACCAGATATTGCTTCCAATGTTTCAGCGCATAAATTACTATAACCAACTCCAGACCAAGTGTCGGATAGTTCAGCTCATGCGGTCGTAGCTGCCTCGACCCATAAGCTACCACAAAACGCTCCTGCACCAACACACATCCCAAACCAGACGAGGAAGCATCCGAATAATTCACAAACGGTAAGAACGGATCTGAAAGAGTCAGAATCGGAGCGTTAGTCAACTACCGCCTCAATTTCTGAAAATCCTGCTCACACTTATCAGACCAGATATACGGTTGACCCTTCTTGGTCAACTGCGTAAACGGAGATACCAGAACAGAAAATCCCAGTACAAACCTCCGACAAAATCCTGCTAACCCTAAGAAGCTCCTGATCTCCCGTACCGTGGTAGGTTGTTTCCCCTGAATCGCCCTCACCTTCTCTCGGGTTCACTGCATGACCTTACTCGAAATAACGTGTCCCGGAAAAAAATGACTTCCCGAATCCGAACTCACACTTTGAGAATTTAGCATAAAGCTGATGTTCCCAACGTGTCTGAGAACTACCCTTAGATGATCCCGATGCGAATCCTCATCCCGAGAATATATCGAATGTCATCAATAAAACCACCGAGAAATGAGTCCAAGTACGGTCGGAACACCCGATGCATCGATCCATGAATGCCACCGGACGTTGGTCAGCCCGAACGGCATGACCGTAAACTCAAAGTATCCAAACCGGGTGCGAAAAGCGTCTTAGGTATGTCCTCTACCTTCACCCTAAGCTGAAAGTACCCAGATCGAGATCAATTTTTGAGAGAACCCTCAAACCCCGAAGTTGATCAAAAGATCGTCGATCCTCGATAACGGATACTTATTCTTCACCGTAAGAGTGTTCCACCGCTGGAATCAAAACAAAGTCGAGTGTCCCATCTTCCTTCTTAACAAACGAACCGGAGCACCCCACGCTGAAGTGCTCGGTCGGACGAAACTCTTTTGCCGTAATTCTTCCAGCTTGCTTCTTCTACTCCTGCATCTCAAAAATAGGCATCCGATAAGGAGGAATAGATATCGGAGCGAGCCCGACCGCAGTGGGTGTCAAACACAATTCCCTGCTCTTATGGTAATCCGGGCAACTCCTCCGGAAATACCTGCGGAAAATCTCGAACCAACGGTAAACCATCCAACTTCAACCTAATACTAGCTTCATTCAGATCATAGCATTCCCCTACACCAACTATCGACAGCTGATCCAGAATCTGTAGCTCCTTACTGTGCTGTGCGATAGTCAAACCAATCGGAGTCGTGGGAGGTAGTACCTCTCCAGAAACCATAATGGTACGGGTTGCACAATTAATGTGCACAGAATTCTTGGATAGCCAGTCCATCCCAAGAATAATATCATAGTTCGGCGTGTCTCAAACCAACAGATCCGATACTATCCGATGTCCGCCTCTGACATCGCACAACCCCGAACCATCTCATTGGAAAACAGAACCGACTTCCTGCAGTTTTTACTAAATGCGTTTGAGGCAAGATACTAACAGACAGATACAGAAATGTAACACATTTCGGTGTTATAATGGGAACAAATGCTCCTGTATCAAATAACGCATGAACCGGTACCTCATTCAGAAATAAAGTACCCTACAGAATTCCTCGCTAGCTAGTACATGACCGCCGACTAAGTCCTCCCTGATAACTAGGGCCCCCCCGTCAAAATGGAAAACTTATCCTACTCTGAGCTGCTGTGACGGAGGGGGTGGCTGAAGCTGCTGTCGCTGCCGAGGTCTCGGGCCACCCTGCTGAAACCCACGCCCTCGCGGCGCGTTGGGTTGCGTCCGAGACTATGGACGCTGAAGACTGCCAAAACTTAAGTCTTGTAATAATAAGTCATGTGCTTTGCACATGACATCCTTTTTGACATCATAGTGAATCATAATCACTAGAAATAACAAGAGACCAAGTCCAATACTTTCCACTAATCACATTTCGCCAAGTGTCACACTTGGCTCGCCCGAGCCCGAAAACCGCCCAAACCGTAATTTCGACCGAACATTTTTCTTCACAGAAAAATGTAAATTATATCCACGACTCCAGATCTTCCTCAAAACTGCAAATCTGAGTCCCGGGTCACTCCCGGGAGCCGTTTCTCCGCCCAGAATCCCCGAAAATCGTCCGACGGCAACCCCCCGGCCCCGAAAAATATTTTCCGCGGAAATGTCCGGTACATCGCCAGACACCGAAATCAGATATCGGGTCAATCCGAACTCCGGTTCGAATCGGAAGCAATCGGCCGAGTAGCCGTTGGCCCGGCCAACCGGCTCGAATAGCCTCCCTCCGGGAGTTTGTCAATTCCTGCAAACCAAGTCTCTAATACCTCCGGCCCCCCTCGGCCGCCGACCCTCGGGGGGGGGGGAATCAAACTCTGAAACCTCTCCAAAACTCCACCCTCGTCAGACTGGTGTCT